>CM057454.1:101662500-107462500 GCA_016271365.2 Neoceratodus forsteri | reverse complement strand
CAGACATAAAACAACTTTGAATAAAAATTCAGACTTACCCGTGCCAAGGTATTTTTTTTTCTTTTCTGATACACTAGTCTGAGTAAGAAAACTGACTGCAGGACCTTCATGATAATTTCCAAACACTGCAGCTATTAACCCTTTCAAAGGTTTTCTTTGGCTATTTTAGTAACCTGCCAAACCAAGTCTTTTTCCAGAGCTCTGGTTTGCAGTTTAAAACAAAACAAAAAATCTCTAACAGTACTAGGTTGAGATCCATCTGGTAGAGGTCCCAGTACTTGGTTTGGGATCAATGTTTTAGCCTCTATAGGAGGCAAGGGAACTTGAAATTGATACAGAAAAACTTGAAACTACACAGATAGGCAACATGGGGAGGATTTTCAAATCATCCGTCTGTAGTCACCTACTGTGCGTCATATCCACAGTAGTTTATTTTCTTTCTCTAGATGTTGCTTATCTAACTTTACTTAATCAGCCGCTGTTTTTCTCTAAAAGCAGCCTGAACTGTGAAAGCCATCATTGGCTCTAACAGTATATACTTGCAGCAAGCATAAATTACAAGTACAAAGGGCAGTGCAGTGCCCTTGTAATTTGTTTGGTCAAACTTGTCAAACATAATTTTGCCGGTCCAGATAATACTAACTCTGGACCCAGCTATTTTTTTTCCCTTGTTTCCCATATTATTTAGGCCTGTCCTTTATAGTGCACACTCGCTCCAAGGTATTCTTGTACTTACAGTGATGATGAGTGTCGCCAGCCCCTAGGTGTCACATCCTGATGGGGTTCCACAAAAATGTCCTTCTTTTTGTCCAAGGGAAACAACCCGATCATGAGGTGACACGGACCGAAGAACTCACCCTGCCGACTACGCCAAAACTGTGATCGCAAATTCTCTCACTGTAAGTATTACCTGAGCAACCACTCCCGTTGTCACGGGGCAAAAACCACACCACTGGGTTTTGTCTTAACGCCGCTTTTATTTGATCAAACACACATGCATGTGGACTTCTACAACGGAGAAGTTCTCCGATTACAATTTACAGCAGCTTTTTATAAGCTAGATTTTGACTTCTTATCTTGAAAAATACCAACATTTCAGTATAAGCCAATCATAAGACAGCATAACAAGTTTTCAGCAATGTAACAGAAAAAGAAAAACAAGTTTATGTATGAGGTACTTTTCCACTACTTATTCCATTTCTTTCCCAACACTGCTTGATACATATGCCTGGGTCAAGCTGACCTGAGAGAGACAATGAGTTTTACTCACACCATAGCAACGTACAGCTTGCTCTTCAATGCTACTACGTGTTGTTATTTTTATATTTTGCCCAGGCATGCTCTTATCTTTATATTTTGTCCAAGCCCATTATTTAGGCTGGTACAACCAGTTCTGCTCAGTTTTATCTATTTTTCTGTTTTACAAATGTACCTCAAGTAACCTTAGTACAAATTCTATAACCCTTAAAAAAAGAAAACATGAACTCAGAAATTTCTACTACATTCATTATGACTTTGTTACAGCATGGCTTTCAAAGCAAGCATAGCTTCAAGGCATTTAATAGCAAATATAGCTTTAGGATATATAAAAATTCCCTCACACTATGCAATGGGATTTCTCTCCCCAAACTCTCGCAACTAGACCGCAATACTCTGGATGCCTCTGTTACTTTGGAGGAATTCCAATCTGCTCTCACAAATGGCAAAGATATAGGCTCTGGGACCTGATGGAATGATGGTAGAACTCTACCAACTTCTCAAAACCGAGATTACCACACCCCTCCTGCAAGCTTTGCATAAGGCCCAAAGCATGGCTACCCTCTCCCCCACTGTGCGGGAAGCTCTAATAACTTTAATTCCCAAAAAGTCTTCAGATGCATTAGATTGTGCCTACTTTTGACCCATCTCATTGCTCTGTGGACACTAAACTACTAGCCAAAGTGCTGGCAAACAGATTCACTCAGGTTCTTCCCACTGTAATACATCCCTCACAATTTGGTTTTCCGAAGGGCAAATTGGAGGTGGATGATCTGCGCCTTGTCCTCAATCTGAAATGGCTAGCACTCCACTCCTCGACTACCATGGCTGCATTGGCAATTGACTTCACCAAGGCGTTCGACTCATTAAAGTGGAACTACCTCCATGATGTTCTAAAGTTTTATGGATTTGGTTCCCACTTCCGTTCCTGGGTCTCCACACTATACCACTTACCAATGGCCAGCATTGTCACTAATTGGGATATTTCTTCTCCTTTCCATTACAAAGGGGAATCAGGCAAGGGTGCCCCCTTTCCCCTCTTCTTTTCATCATAGCCCTTGACCCCTTGGTTAGGAAACTTCTCTGCTCCCTAGGTATTACTGGGATCCCTATCAGAAACCAGTCTTTCTTAGTTTATGCATATGCTAATTACATGCTACTCACATTGTCCAACCCATAGCTCTCCCTACCAATAGTACTGCCGGTATTACAGGAGTTCCCCTCTCTCTCCAGCCTGCTAATAAATCAAAAGAAAACAATTCTCTCCCCATTGAATACAAAATGTAGTAGGAACTGCCTGGCAGACACTGACATCACCTGGGCCCCTCAAGGTTTCTCTTATCTCAGGATCTTTATCTCCTTGGTGTGGAGCAACCTTGAAAAGGACAATTTTACCCCTCTCCTAGCAGTCCTCACAGCTGAAGTTCAGCTGTGGCACAAATTGCAATTGTCTCTGAAGGGCAAAATTGAGGCAGTGCATATGTTCATACAATCAAGAGCCTCATGCCTCTTAAATAACCTTCTAATCCCCTTGTCTCCTAAGCCATTCTCCTCTCCTGACAAGCTCATTTCATCCTTTCTCTGGGAAGGTAAAGCAGCCCACTGGGGATGCACAAAGCTGAGGGCCCACTGGTCTAAAGGGGGGCTTGGACTCCCCTGGTTCGGAGGCTACCACCTAGCCTTTCATATGGTCCAAGCCACTGCTTAGTTTGTTCCCCACCTCAACCCCCCACAGTGGGTACTTCAAGAATCTGCCCTTATACCAGATAATTCTCCCTTCTCCCTGCTAACCAACAAGAAACCCCCTAGAAATCAGCTTACCCAATTATGGAGGACACTTGTAAAACATGGAGCCAAGCAAGGGCCCTCTCTGGGGTCCAAAGTATGGACTACTTTCCCCCCAATTTCCTATGCCCCTCTCTGGAAAAATAAGCTAATAACAGTGGATCATAGACCTTTGAATTGGTCCCACTGGGCCTCCATAGGGATCTGCATCATAAGAGACTTCCTCCTTCCAAATAGTAAAAGTCTGATGTCATTTGAGCAATTGCAGAGTCGCTTTGATCTTAAGGTACAAGACTTGTGGAGATATCTTCAGATACGGAAGTGCTCTTTCCCCACTCCTGGCCAAACACACTGAGCAGGGTAGGTGGAGCTGTTTGGCCACACTCCACAAGCCAATAAAAGGTCAGTGACTTGTGGGAATCTTTTATAAAATACTGAGTGACTCTCAGCTGGATACCACCTCCACATGCCGAGTGGCATGGGAAAGGGAACATCAGCATCCTCTTTCACCACAGTTGTGGTCCAGCTGTTTAAAGGTGGTGCATACAGCTTACTAGGATGTTAAGAGCCAATTACTACAGCTAAAAATCCTTAGATGGTATAGGATACCTGCCCGTGCTCTATAAACTTAAGGTACTGAATCATGACAGATGCTGGAGGTGCCAGTCCTCCTCAGCCCATCTACTTCACATCTTCTGGACATGCCCAGTCCTCCAAGCTTTCTGGTCATAGGTACTGAAAGACTGGTTAAAAGGCTTTCCCAGTCTGAAAATTCCCTTCTATTAGGAGATGATTCCACTCTGGATCCCATACCTGTCCCACTTAAAGTATGGACTCTTACTGCAGTTATGGAGGCCAAAAGGGCTATCCTGATGAGATGTAGGCAACCCACCATCCCCTCGGTATCTGCCTGGTGGGCAGCCATGGCTAGGCTGGCTATCTTTGAGAGGCTCATGGCAGTAGGGAAAAGTCACCTCTTTAGATACCACAAAAAATTGGGATGCATACCTGCATTCGCATATTTGTGCAGTCTCACCTCCCCCTACAAAAAAAAACCCAATGCAGTAATCTTCACCACCCCCCACCCTTTTACTTCTGTTCCCACCATTAGAAAAGGAGTCCTCACCTTACTTTCAGAGAAATTGTCCTACATCCTACCTGTCTTCGCCTATCAACCTTTTTTCTTATCTGTGTTTTAAAACCTGTTCTACCTACTATAAAACATGCAAGGAGAGTGAAGATGGATAATAAGCTGCTCTGCCTTAGTGCTTTATACTGGGTCAACTCAGAACCTACACATTGCCTTTGTTCTAGTAGCAATTTTTACAATTAGAATGTAAATGATGACTAGATATTTAGTTGTGCAACATATCCCAGACTCATTTCCAACTACCATTTGATGTGGCATTCTACTACATGATACCTGATGGTCTCTGTATCAATGACCAGCTATACGTATGTACTAAACACTTTGTTGCTTTTACCCTGCTGTACTGAAAAAGACAAAACTCAATAAAATCTTATATGATAGAAAAAAAGAGTATTGCAGTTTTGGAGGCCATACCTAAAGCATGATATCAGGCTACTGGAGGGGATGCAGAGGAGGGCAACAAAGATGATATGTGGAATGGAGGGGAGAGACTAGACAGCAGGCTGGGAGACCTGAATATGTACACCTTGGAGGATAGAAGGGACAGAAGGGACATGATAGAGACATTCAAGTATCTGAAGGGAATCAATAAGGATGGGGAAGATGGGGTCTTTAAGTTAAGGAGGGGGACGGTCACCAGGGAGCATGGGCTAAGAATAGAGGGGGGAAGATTTAGGAAGGAAATAGGAAACACTATTTCACAGAGAAGGTGGTAGCAAAATGGAATGCCCTTCCAGAATGGGTGGTATCATGTAAATATGTGAATGTTTCAAAAGGGCATGGGAAAGGGAACAGGGGAGAGTGAGGGTGGGGAGGTGTGGGGTGGCAGTGGGGTGACAAAGGAGAGGGGTTGGGGCAGCTGCAAACTAGGGGTGTTGGCTGCACACTCAAGCAGACTTAGATAGACCAGGTGGTCTGTTTCTGCTGGCACATTCATATGTTCGTAAATACAGTATATGTCAGTGTCAGTGGCTCAGCAGGTAGCACACTTGCCTCTGAGCAGGGAGATCAGAAGGCTGTGGGTTATATCCCCACACCAGGCACTTGGGTTAAATCCCAATACTGACACTATAGTGCAGCAAGAGGGGGTGCTGCACTCCTGAGGTGCTGACTTTTAGATGAGATGTTAAACCGAGGTCCCATCTGCCTGTTTGGTAGTTCAGGTGGATGTTAAAGCTCCCATTACACTTCTCTAAAAGAGTAGGGGAATTTTTTATCTAAAACCAAAAATAAACTTATCATCCATATTATATAATTACATACATATTTTCCATAGTTTTTAAACAAAACAAAATTATAAACTCAAGAAGGTTAGCTAACCATCTACAGGCAGTTTATTTCTTTCTGACTTCTCTCTTATCCAACCCAATGTACAGTATATTTTTCCACATACTTTCCCCTGTACTTCCCCAAAAGCCTTACTATCATTATTATAAATAGATTCTAACTCTGCCTGCAACTTAAAAATCACACCCTCCACTGTTAGGTTCTGTTCTTGTAAACATCTTTGGCATCTTACTTGCCATATAATTCATTTTATACCACCGAAGACCGCATATACAGTATACTTTTCCTATCCCATTTTCCCACTTCTTTGTGAGTTGTAAATACACCAGTTAATCATATGACATATCCTTGAAACAACTGACATTCCATATTCTGGCTAGTGTTCCTCATAAAGTGCTAATAAAAGAACATTCAAAAAAAGAGATGTTCAATTGTCTCTACTTTTGCTGTACAATCTTCATTTAAACACATTCTTTCCTCCATCATTTTGTGCTTATTGTTGTTTTGCACATTTAATTTACCATGACTGCATAACCAAACAGTTTCTTGTATTTTCTTTAGGATTCTACTTTCCAAAGTGACTTCTAAAATTATTTTTCCTTTATGTGTGCCTGCACCCTAAACACTGGGGTTTCATAATAGTTTTGTTCCACAATCTCCTTATATACTATAGTTGTTTTCTAGTTAAGATACCCACTGTTTCTTTTTGCAACGTCCATTGCTTAACATGCTTTCTACTTATTTCAATATATTCTGGAAACAACACATTTTTAATTTTCTTTGTAGTACCCAAGGATTCTAGAAATTCACTCCTCTATACTTTTACCAAAGGAGTCCATATGTTCTCTTCCTTAACTATCAGTGGCCTAATATTTGTATAAAAAAAGATTATTTGAAAAGACAATTGGCTGAACCATATTCAAACCCCCTTCTTTAACTGGCCTATAGGTGAGATTTCTTTTAACTGGGTTCAACCTGCTGCTCCACAATAAAACTAAATTCCTAATATTTTTGTCTGTAATTATAAGGGATGGGGAAAACATATGCTAAATATAAAAATATTGGAATTACATAGTTTTTTATTAAATAAATCCTTTTCTGCTTTGACATGTTCCATTTCTTCCATTGTTGCACTTTCTTCTATGCTATGATGATTTTTCCTCCCAGTTTTCCTGTATAGCTCCTTGCTGATCAAATTTTGTTCCTAAAACTTTAGCTTATCCTGTTGCTATTGGTATTGTTCCTGAACCTTTTGTTGAAAGTTGTCCTACAGGAATGATTATACTTTTCTGCTTATTAATTTTAATCCCAGTATAACTTGTGTTCTCGTCAAACACCTGAATTACTTTACTCTCTGATTGCATGCCTTTCATGAAAAGGACGCAGTCATCTGCAAAAGCACTTGTTTTGTGCATTTTGACTCCTTTCTTAGTTTTCATAAGTTCTATGTTTCTGTTTTTCTCTATTTTCCTCATGATAGGGTCCAAGCATAACACATATAATAGAGGGCTTAAAGGATATCCTTGCCTTACACCATTATGTACATACATAGGAATACCAGCACTATTATTAACCATTGGTATTATTTGAGGTTCCCTACATAAGGCCTTGCATAATGTCAAAAAACTCCCTGGCATACCATATTCATGTAAGACTGCCCATATATAATCATGTTGCACTGAATCGATTGTGGTCTGTTGAATAAATTCATATATGTACCCATCTAAATTCTTTTTGTGTCCCATTTCTATCACCTCTCTGATGTATATTAGATTTTGTTTAATATCCCTACCTGGAATGGCACAAGTCTGAATATCTAAGACTAAGTTCTGAATTGCCATTGCCAACCATTTAGTTATCATTTTAGCCAATATTTTATAATCTGAAGTCAATAAGGTTATAGGCCTCCAGTTCTTTATCTCAGATTTATTCCCTTTTTTAAACAGAAAAACTGCTATCCCTTGTTGCATGCTACTGCCTATTTTCCATGTTTCAGATACATAATTATATACTTCTTTTAGCATAGGTATTAAATCATTCTCATATTTTTTTATATAATTTATTGGAAATTCCATCAATCTCTGGGGCTGTTTTGCTTGATAAAGCATGTATAGCCTCTCTAATTTCCAGCTCTTTAATTTGATTTTGCAATATTTGTTTATCAGTGCCTGAAATTCTTGGTGTTTCTATTTCACTAAAAAATTGACAATCATCCATTTGTTTCCCTTTCTGAAATTTCTCTTTCATATGCTCTTGAACAATTAGTTTCAATTGTCTAAGGTCTGTTTGCCTATGCCCTGTTGCATCTTTCATTTCTGCCATTACCCTATTTTGCATTCTTTCCTTGTTACTGTCATATGGGTTAACCTGGAATTTTGTGCCCTGAGTACCGCATTGTTGTTCCATAATTAAGGACTGAGCCCTATTGTATTGAAAATTATATATTTTTTTCTTAATTATTTGTATTTCTTCTGTTGCATCAATTTTTGCAGTAACTTGGAGAGTTAAAAGTTTCAAAAACCTGGCTCTTAAGCTTAAGTATTTGTTTTTATAATTAGATCCCTCTCTCTTTTTAGATTCTTCCAAGAGTAGTTGTTTGATATTAAACTGCATGTCTTCCTACCATTCTAGCATATTTTCATACAAAAAAAGTACCGATTTCCTAGGTAGCAGTAAGTTTTTAATTTCTTTTTGGGTATTTTCTTCCTGCAGTAGTGACAAGTTCATCCTCCAATACCCTTGCCCCATTGTTGCATTGTTAGGCAAATCTATGTTAATTTTAACTGCAACATGATCTGATGTTTCTAATAGAATTATTTCTATCCTTTGAGCATTGGTATATTTTGGTATGAACCAGAAATCTATTCTAGTTGAAATCTTGCCCTTATAGTAAGTGTGTTTTGGTTCCTTTTTGCATATCTTATGCATCCTCTAATTCTGACCTTTTTAGTATTGTAATTAATTTGTTTGTGTCATAGAAAATCTTTTCTGTTTTTCTACCCCAATCATTTTTGGATAGTCCACATTTAAAAATCACCTTCCCATAAGACTAGTTTTGAAATAAGTAAAAAGGGCTCTACTTTCTGCATAAGATTATTCATTTTTGTTTTAACCTATGGCTTATATATGTTTATCAATCTGAAATGAGAATTTTTATAACACACATCCACTTTTAGGGCTCTTCCTGGATATTCATTTATTACTTTTTCTATGTTGATCTCTGAATTAGAAATCAAAATGCCCACACCTGAGCAGTTTTCCTCCCCTATTGATCACAATGATGGCCCCAACCTCCAATCTCTTTGTGCCTGCTGCATTTCTAACAAGGAATGTAGTCGTGTGTCTTGTACATATATAATATCCCTTCTTAAGTCTTTTAGGATTGAAAAGTTGGTTAGTCTCTTATTGCTGTTCTTGATACTATTAAGATTGCGTGTGATATATTGAAGGTCAGCCATTGTTATATAAAAAAGTGAGGAAATAAAAAACACACTGGCCCAGATATTCAAACTGTGCCAGGATGTGGTGCAAGCTTGGACGCAGCTCAACTTGGCTGCACAGGGGTGTGGACTGGGTGATATTCAATGGAGCTGTGCCATGGCTCAGCAGCATTGAATATCACACCCTGGCCACCCACAGTGTGCATGATGCAGAGGCACTGTGCCTGCGCAAGTGGCCAGGGTGGAGCATGGGGATGTGCTACCGCAAGTTCCATAGCACCATGCACAGCAACTGTGATATTCAAAAGATGACATGCAAATGGGGCCATAATGTATGCAAGGTGTACATGGGGCCATTTGCATGTCATTATGGCCCCATTTGCATGCAGGTGTGGCAATCCCCGATGACTTTTACCGGGAGCCCTGTCAGGCTGCAGCAGTCATGGACCAATGCCCCCTGCAGCCAGCAATGTACTCCACAGCCCGATCGCAGGCATTTGTATAAAAAAATAAATAATCCCAATACCCCTGGTGGTCCAGTGGACTGCTATCTGCCCGATCGCAGGCATTTGTAGAAAAATACATGTCCAATATCCCTGGTGGTCCAGTGGACTTCTATCTGCCCGATCGTGGGCATTTGTAGAAAAAATACATGTCCAATATCCATGGTGGTCCAGTGGACTGCTATCTGCCCGATCGCAGGCATTTGTAGAAAAAATACCTGTCCAATATCCCTGGTGGTCCAGTGGACTGCTATCTACCCGATCGCAAGCATTTGTAAAAAAAAACATGTCCAATATCCCTGGTGGTCTAGTAGTGCCCCCTCCCACCCGCCCACTGGGCCTCACCACCCTGCTGTCCCCTGTCAGCCCAGCAGGTGGCGAGCACCCACCCACCTGCTCACACCACCCCGCCCACACTGGCACAGCCCGGTGGGGTTGTATGCCCATTACTCCACAGCCTGAGCCAATGGGCATGCAGTATACCATACTACATTCAGATATGGGATCATTCCACATATCTGGAATGTATAAGTCGATATGGGCTGCACCGCCCGATGGCACCGCTGTGGACCAGTGGGCATGCAATACCGAAAGAGTCGTGACGGAGGCAAACTGGCGGGCGAAAGCTGCCACTGCAAGACTGATGGGGCGGTAGTGGTGAGGCTCAGTGTAGTGAGGGGTACCACTGAGCCGAGACAGTGAGAATCCTGATGCAGTCACGGGCAAACCGAAAAATGAAAACATATTTTTCTACAAATGCCGTGATCAGAAGAGAGGTCACTGGACCACAAGGATATGGACATGTAACCACCACAAGCTACGATCAGGCGATAGTGGTCCAATGGACCACCAGGATATTGACATGTTTTTTTTACAAATGCCCACAACAGGGCATGGGGGGCACCTCCAGGTGTAGCCGGAACTTGGGTGGCCACCCACAGATGACAATTGCCCTGCAATGTGGCAGCTAATCTGTGGGTGGCCATCAGTTGTTCCTTTTTTGGGGGGATCAACTTTGTGCTGGCGCAGGTAGGGGTTGCGCATGCATGGCTCTGCACATCCTGGTCTGAATGTCGTGGTTGTGTAGAGTATGCATGGCACGCCTCTTCCTTACCCGCGCCTGCATACACACATTGATGCACTCCGCGCATGGGGATTTTTTGCCATGCACTTTTCCTTTTGAATATGATGCTATTGTGCATCAGTGGTTGTGCATGGCACAACACTGTTAAGCCATGCAACCTTTTGAATATCTGGCCCACTGTGTGTGTGTGTGTGTGTGTGTGTGTGTGTGTGTGTATATATATATATATATATATATATATATATATATATATATATATATATATATATATATATAATCTTTTGCTTTCTTTTTTTTTTGAAAACTGTGTATCTGTTGATTCATGTTCTGACTGTTCTTGTACTGATGATGCTATGGAAGAAGAGTCTCACTCTCATTTCAAGTCTGCTGATTCTTTTTCTTGCAGTGCTGTATACTTGTTTTGTAAAGTAATTTCACCACCATCTTGCTTTTTCTGCTTCACTTTTGGTGGCTTATGTAGTTTTTTTGACCTTGTGACCATTTGAAAAAGTAGGTCTGGTGGCACACTCGTTGGAGGCATGGCCTGCCTTTCTGTTTGTATTCTATCCAGGTTGCTATTTGGATCCTCTGCATCTCTTTGGTTCTCTTAAGTCCTTGTTTACTGTTTCACTTCTTATATTCTGTCCATTTAGTCCTTTGCTAGCTTCCCCTTTTGGGGGTGAGGAGGGTGAGGAGGGATGTTGCCTCTCATTTGTTTGGTTGCCTTTGTAGTTTTGGTCTTCTCCTTTTTCTTGTTTTTCTTTCACCAGTCTGTCTGTTTATGCCAAGGCCATGTAAACATCCTGTTCTGCTTGCTCTGCTGGGTCTGGACTATTGTGTGAAGCCCATGGACAGTTCAATAAGTTATGGTCATTTTCTTCAAAAAGGCTACATCTTATTTTGTTTTGACAGGCTGCTCCAAAATGTCCTATTTCTCCACATAGTCCACATTTCATTTTATCACATACATTGCTTAAATGTCTTCTGTCCCCACACCTATAGCATGCCCTTGGTTGGCTTCCATAGAAAACCACTCCTCTATCTCTGCCTAGGAAAAAGCAATTAGGCAAATGTTGTATTGGGTTGCCTTAAGGTTACTTTAAACCTCCATACACCTGTCCATAAATGTTCAGCATCCAAAATGGGCTCTGGAGGGCCATTCAGATCACATTTTTGTTTTGACGAGAAAGATATGTCAGCTACATTAACTCCTTAATTTTTAAAAAGTACAGTCACTATTTTGTACGCAGGTTTGGTCAGAGGAATAGCTATAATGGGCCTCATATAATGGTGTTATTTATTAGCTGAAGGTACTGCTTCCAAAACCTTTGTAAGCCAGATGGTTGCTTGAAACTTAGGTCAAAAATAATATATCCAAGGGTGTGATTCAATGCATATATTTCACATGCATAAAAATGCATACTGTCTTTTATTCGATTTCTTCCCACAAACAACCTATCTGGGGCTTCTGATGCTTCTCCTCTATACTATAAATTCAGTGCATTTCTTCTTTTTGCAGGTTCAGTTGCTAACTTCAGATGGTCTGGAAACATTTCCCTAGCATTGGCTCCTCATGCAGATTCTGCATTTTGTTTGTTTTCATGCTCAGCGTCACTTACACATTTTTCCACCTGTGCGTTCTGCTTCTCCATTTCGAAAGAAGATTCTAAGCCTTCTTTATTTTCATCACTCATTTCTTCATCCTGTACATCCCCCTCCCTTTCACTGTTTTCCTTTTGCTCAGTTAATGTAATATCACTTTCATCACTGTTCACCCCATTACTAGACTTTAACTGACCAGTGTTTATTGCAGAATCCTGCTCACTGCATTCCATTTTCAGTTCTGTGTTTTTTTCCTTTACCTGCTCCTCCTGCTTCTTGCTTTCTGGGAGATTTGGGTTTCAGCCATTTTTTGTTCTCACCCACCCTGCACCTTGCAAGACCACTGTTACCCAGTTGGGTGCATAAAGAAACAGTATTGCTTCTGTGGTTTTTAACACTGGTGTATCTGCCTTTACAATTTCATCACATGTTTGAGGCATATACCCTGATTCAGACTGCTCACCAGTATATTTTTTTCCTCCCAACACTTGTTTCTCTTCCGTCCATAGTTCCCATCTTAGGCTGAGACTTTTTGGACCTGTTGGAGGCATTCCTTTTAGGGCATTTTTCTCTTTGGATAAGTCGTTCTTTTTGCTTTTCTTCTTTAACCCACTACTTTTATTATTTTCTGCAATAGCTGCCCATGACTCACCATGGTTGACAACTGCAGTCTGCTTTGATGTTTCCACATCACCAGCCATTGATGTGGAAGTTAGGGCATTGTCCACTTGTGCTTTCTTTGGTTTCTTGGCTGCAGCCTTATTTCAGAATTCATTTAGTGCCACTTGCAACTTTCTCCTCTCCTGTCTGTGTTGTTGCTCCTCTGCAAGTAATTTCAGCATGATTTCTTCTTTCTTCAAAAATTCAGATATTTCCACATTATCAGCTACATTTTCCTCTGTTGGTTTGTTTTCTTCTTCTTTCAGCTCATCATTTATTTTTATTTCTAACTCCATTTCCTACTTGGTTCTCATTTTTTTGGTCTCTAACAAATCCAACACAGGGAAGGAGACCTGCTCCCCAGTCCCTTGTACATCCATTCATACCACAGTCCTCTCATGAATGGCCATCCCAAGCTCTGCAGAATAGGGGAATTTTATTTATTAGAAACTTAATAACAAAACAGAAGGACATTGGTAAACAAAACACATAAATCATATATCATTATTTCATTGAAATAAGGAAAACAGGCAGAAATCCTATACATATGTCACAGAAACAAAAAAAAATACCAATAACATCTTGGTTCTAGCCATATCCAAATTAAATTAATAAGGCTGAGGGGCTAAGTTAAGGTCACATAGTACAGGAGAATAAGGAGAAAGGAAAAAAAAAGTTCAGCAATTATGCCCACGCCACCAAAGTATTAAACCCTCCAAAATACAGGAGGGAGAACAGTTTTACCCTTTTATGCAGTAATATTCTCTTGCAAGGTATAACAAAAATAATAAAAACTGAAAGAAATAATGAATAATTCTGAACTGACTATAGAAAAGTGTTATTTAAACCATCCAAGACATCAAACCCAGTATTTTATATAGTCTCCAACAGATAGTTTACGCTGGTCAGATTGTCTTATCTGTAGAATTTCTTGTAAAATCATTTGAATCAATTCCTCAGAGGTTAATAATATTTGCTGCAAGACCAACCTGCATTGCACTTGCCATAACAAAATTTAAAACAAGATAAGACTACTCTTAAGGAACTAGTTCAATATATATATATTACATTCTAGTGGAAAAACATTTAAGAACAGAGTGTCTGGGGAGAGATCTGAAAGAAAGGATTTCCCCCATCTTTTGTCCAGGTCTAGCCAGAATTCCTTGATAAAAGGACATTGGAAATATAAACATAGAAACATAGAGGCTGACAGCAGATAAGGAGCACAAGGCCCATCCATTGTTTCAATAACTGTTGGGCAGGACAATCTATGGCAATATCTTTCCTCTATGCCTTTGTGCCTCAGAGTTCCCTTAACATTAAGTTTGTTGTGGGTGCATAATCATAGAACATCCCACATTTTGGTAGGGATTCTTTCATCTAAAAAACATGTTCTCTATTTATTTACACTCTAAACTCAGTCTCCATGAGAACTCAGGGTGTATCAAATAATTTTCTTCAATAATCAGATCATAAACTTTCCTCCTAGTCAACATAAGTATTAACCTAGGAGATATTGACCATTGGTTTAAATAATCAAAACAGATTGTGAATGAAGCATTGAGTTTTATTTTCCTTTTGGTTTTTATGAATAAATTTACCAGTAGGTCAATCCCAAAGTATTTTCTGTAATGTAGGTGTCAGCCAACCCACCCAGGAGACACAAAGATGCTTCAATACTGGTAGTAAATTTGAAACGATAAAAACAGTCTGGAAAAAAAAAACACTGGGTGTACCATTCCCAGATCTCCTAATTTCAAGGGCAAATAGAGGGTCCCTCTTTTAATGGGGTTCAGACTGCTATCCCAGACACTTTGGAATAAACAACTCAGGACCCCACTCTCTAAAGACTTGGGAGGAGGAAAAACATACTTTAAATAAAGAAAAACAGGAAGTAGATATGTTTTAATCATAAAAATCTTTTCTAGTTTCTCCATTCTCCACCTATTCTATACCAAAACTTTATATTTCCTATTTGCTATTTGTTTCTTCCAGTTATAGGTAGCCATATCCACTTTTCCATAAAAATACTTAATATTTTAAAATGCATTTGATCCACCTGAATGTTAGCCACTGAGTGTCTCTGGTCAGTAGGGCTTCCAATACAAATACAGTGACTTTTGGTGACATTAATCTGTGCCCCTGTATATTAAGTAAGGGTCATAACTACTGTATTGGCTAAATCTCCAGAACCACCATCCTGTACTAAAATAGTCATCTGCATATGCAACTGTTTTGACTACATCACCACTGTGGCCCTGTATCCATACAATTTTTGGTGATTGGTTTAAAATCTGAATTAAAGGGTCTATGGTCAGGATGTACAACAGTGAACTCAGCGGACAGCTCTGTCGCAATCCTTACTTTAGTAGATAAGTATCCCCCACCCTCCCATTTATGAAGGGTCTAAAAGAAGCTACCTGGTAAAGTAATTTAATCCAAGAAATCAAACCCATGGGAAACCCATAAGATTTTAAAGTTAGCCATAAAAAGTAATGAGAAATCTTGTCAAAGGTCTTGGCCTGGTCATAATTAGATACCATGTAGACCTTCCAGTGTTACCCGCTTCAAAGACTTCTCTAAGAAGTATAAGAGAATCTGTAATTCTCTGACCAGAAATGGAACAGAATTGTGTGTCACATACTACCTCTGTAGAATTATATTAAGTCTTTTACACAATAACCTTGTTAAAATGTTAAAATCCATGTTCAGCAAGGTTATCAGATGCCAATTAACCAAATCCACTGTTTCCTTTTTTATGAAGATAAATTAACAGGCCATTATACATTGAGTGGTAATTCTGAAGAGGAAAGAAAAGCACTGGATACATTGGTTAATTCTTGAGGGCAAAGTTCCCACAACACTTGGTAAAGTTCCCTTGGGAGCCCATCAGGCCCTGGGGAAGTACCTTTATGAATGTTCTTCATAACATCTCCTACTTCAGCCATTTGGAAGGGGGAAAGGGGAAAGCAATGCTGTTTGTTGCCAATCTGTAAGAGTAGGCAGTACCTGCTTCCAGTAGCAATTTCATATTTGTAATTCCTGGAAAAGGGAAACCAAATTGAATGAGGACTTGTTTATGTACTTCAGTTAGGATGTTTTTATGTCCCTTAATCTCTTCCCCCATAAATAAGCGTATACTACTCATTTATTTTTTCTCTGTTCTGGAAAGGGATTCACCTGTGTAGAGGCACCTTTTGTTCTGAATTTTTGTTCGAACTCTAAAGTTCTATATCTATCATATTGAAACAAACACATCTCCTTCTTAAGTTCAGCTATCTGAGAAGAATTATCAGTTCCTGTAGATTGGTGTAAGGCTAGTAATTTTTGAAACTGGTTCCTAAGGATGTTATGCTAGTTATTAGAATTAACTGCCTTTTGTTTAGCTTTAACTTTGAAAAAGGACTGGGTGCAAATTTTACTATCCTTCCACCACTCTGGCAGGCTATCATACAGACAAATAACAGATAACCTGTCCTGTATAACTATATAAAATTCAGCTACTAAATCTGTGTCCTCTAAAAGGCTAGCATTCATGCTCCAAATCCCAGGCCCCATTGTATTATTGGCAAGCACTTCAAGCTGTACTCCTACCAAACAATAGTCAGAGGATTCAGTCAGGAGAACTCATGGATATGAGATCTGAAGCTTGGAAGAAATAAAGAAAAAATCTATCCTTAAGGATAGTGACCCTTTATAAAAGGTGTGGGCTGGCTTTTTCACTAGGGTCACATGGCATCCACCTGTTTAACCATGTTTCCTAAGAGGCCACATCACAGTAAGCTTTGGTGGTAAAACTACTTTTGTTTGAAGCCAATAGTCATATATTAAAATCTCCTCCCATTACAACAGCTTTAGCAGTGTGGAGATAAGGTTGAATCATCTGTAAAAGAGAAATTCTGGCAGCCTTCATGGGGGGCATACACATTAATTAAATGATGAATTTGGGAATTATGGACAATATCCAGCAGGAAAGCCGTGTCTGAATATACATCCACAATTTTCATAATTTTAATATCTGAAGATTTAAAACCAATACCCAACCCACTGCAGGTGTCTTCCCCAATAAACCAGACAGAATCTCCCCATATCCAACAGTTTTTTACCTTTTTGTACCTTGGAAAGAGTGGGATTCTAGTATCCTGGAAAAAAATACATTTTGCTTAAACTGCTGTAATACTGCAAATGTAGTAGTACGCTTTAAATCCGATTTAATGCTATTCACATTCACAGTTGCAAATGATAAGTTGAATTCATTAGAAGTGAATGTTAAGTAGTAGTCCTTTTGACCACGGCTCTAGTCTGCCATTTTTTCTTTGCTGTGGAGGCCCTAGCAGGGCTCTCAATTTCCTTATCTGAACTGAGGTCTAATTATGAAGAGGAGGCAGAGACATCAGAATCCTCCCCAACATAAGTTCTCCCCAAGTCTGTAAGACCTCATATCTATTTCCATGGGAAGGACTGGGTTGAGTGACACTTTCTTTTTAATAGTTTTAGTCTGTTTCCCTTTCCCCTTCCCCATAATAATCACCTTGTCCTGCCTGGGGGGGTGGAGGCATATGCTTTTCCTCTTGATTTTAATTCTCCATGGGGGCCGAGGTCTCAGTATGGTTTCAAGGAAACTGTTGTGTTTGTACATCACTGTGTGAGTCTAGTTTTGTGGATTGATCTGTAGCTGTACAAGGTAGGGGTGGGGGGATATTAGGCCATGCTTGTTTATTGGCCTGTGCTGCTTGCTGGGCTCTAAAGGGTTTTGTAGCCAGGGCAAGATTAAGGCATAGGCAACATAGGCACAGGCCTAGGGTCCTTGCCTGCTAGGGAGCCCCAAACAATTCCCAACATGTATTTTCAGTAGATCTTTTTCTTCCTGTCTGAGCTGCATTTTTTTGTAAAGGACCAAGCAACTAAGTAATCTGAACAAGGTGGGGGCTGCACTGTGACATGACTCTCACCTCCCTGATTAGGTGTTAAGTGCAGCAGGGGGCCCTGGCCAGGCTGACAATTAAAGTGTGAACAGGCCTATTTCCTTTGCTTTGTCTACCACCCCCACTTAGAATCCCCATTTAGAATCAAGTCTTATTCTTAAATATGAACGATTAACAGTGCAGTTTAATATGTATGCTTAATATTTAATCACACTCCTAAAATTAAGAAAACTGCAGTGCGTTTTAATGGTACAATTAAGAATCATACTTTTTTTTTTTTTTTACTTCCCTTGTCTCACTCATATTGAAGTTCTGATCTTGATGTAGCTCCATTTTCATGGTGAACAAATGAATGTATTTCCAGATTCCCATCAGTAAATCTTGCCATTTATTGATCCTGGTTTTATTTATTTATTTCAATTTTGTTGACCAGGTAAGTGCACGAGACAAAGCACTGCCTATTTTCAAGCACAACCCATGAGGTTACAGAACTGTAGTACAACAATAGAACAGTCAGTAGAAAACAATACAGTTTCAGGAAGGATGAGTTACAATACATAACATTTTGAATAATAAAATTTCAAGAGGATGAGGTGCAAACCATAACATTTTGAGTATTGTCTGAGCCAAAGAGTACAGATAACTCTGGTACAGAAGACTAGTGAATATATTCACACAGCCAGGAGTATTTAGAGGCTGGGGACACTCATTACTTATTAATAACAGGAATGATTTCTTCCAAAAATCACTTGCTTTGCGATATAATCTCTGAAGTTCACAACTACTCTAGTAATCCACAGACTTAACTCTTACACCTGACAAGACCTATCCTCTTTTAAAAATGGGTCTCTACCCTACCCAACAAAACTCGCTCATCCTGGTTCATACTACCTGACAGGACAAAATGATAACACCCACACTGCAAGCACACACATATGTGTTTGCCTGGGGGGGGGGCCTTTGGAGAAGTGCAAATCATGACATTTCACACCCAAAACATTATTTTTACCAGGCCAGTTAGTAATTATTTTCTCTAAATGATCAAAACTTAGACTACTGTTATTTTTTTCCATACTGATATTATTAGTTTCATTAATTTTGAAACAGTTTAGCTATTTACGTTTAATGCAACTTTTTAGGGACAGTAAGACATTTCTTTTTCAAGTTTTAGTAACTGAAATGCAGTGGCCAACTTGGGGCGCACTCACATGAATTGACACAGCTGTGGTAAAGGGGAGTGGTTGCAGTGATGGAGCCCCCAGATTTCTCTTGGGCCTAGGGCCCCAGGTTGCCTTAATCTGGCTCTGTTTGTAGCAGTATGAATATAATAGTCTTGTTCCCCATAATCCAAGGAGTTATGTGCTGAACACAGACATGAGCTGAAGGCATGGTCTAATGAGTCACAAATGTTACATTTAGGTGGACTTTTGCAGAAATTGCTAGTGTGAAACCAAATGTCCATGCTGCAAACATTTCCGTTTATCACATTCATGATTTAAATGACTCTCTACCCCACAGCAATAACACATATATAATGTATGGTAAGTGCCTATTAACCACCATAATCAGCAGTCACACAGCCTTGTTATGCACTGTTTAGAATTTTAAAAGTTGTTAATCACACTTTGGAACTTCCAAACAGTAGCATAATGAAAAAGAATGCACCAGAGTTCCATAATTCTCACACATAGAATGCAAACAGTGTTTTTTTAACCATACAATATAAAAGATGATATCTGGGGATCAGGTGACAACCACGCTGAAATCACCTCTCGTGGTTGCTAGGGCTACAGTAAACCTCTCGAGCTGCGCTCTCGAGGTTTACCATGTTGCCTTAGCAACCACTCAAGGTGATTACAGCATGGTTATCACTCGATCCCCAGACATTATCCTCTATGTTGCTATCCTAGATAGAAGAGGATGCCCCCTATCCTGGCCCAAGAAAAAACAGTTAGGGAGGTGTTTAATCCCAAAGTCATTTTGATGAAGTTGCGTATGAAATTCCACCCCATCTGTCCAAAACCCTTCATTGTCTATTTTGGGTTCTGGGGTATCTTGCAAGTCACAGCGTTGTTTCAATCAGTAGATAATATCTGTAAAGTTAACACCCTCATTACAGAAAAGAACTGTAATCATCTTGAATGTTGGCTTTGTGAGGAGAATGGCAAAAAACAGGGCCCATAATAGGGTGTCTCGAAGTTTGGGATACAAGGCCCAAAACTTATCTAGTTTCTGTTAGGAAAAAAAAATGATGCCGAAGTTAAAGTCACCAGGGTTGTGAATGAAGGTATACACACTGGCAGGACTAAACTGTAATGACTTTTTAATCAATTCATTCCCCACATATTGTCTATCAGGGGAAAAGTGGTAACCCCCCCCCCGTACCCTATCCTAACAGCAAAGCATAATTTGGCTGCCTCAGCTGGCTTTTGGAAAAGACTGGCATAACTTACATGCTCTGTAGGTGCTTCTACCATGGTGGCTACTGCATCAGCTATAGAGTTTGGACATGGAGCATACTCATGTCATGAAGGATCCATGTGTTGTCTGCTTGTACCCTGTGTGTTGTCCTGACAGGAGGACCCATGAGTCGAAGAGCCATTTGGTGATCCCATTGATGTAGAATTATCAGGAACAACTGGTAGGTTGGTAGTTTTCTTAAAAGATGGCACTGTGGTGTTACGGCTAATGCTATTCGGCACCATCTCCATTTCTCAGAAGACTCCATCGGGATAGACCCAGGATGTTGTGCAGCTGCACCAGCTGCCAAGCTATTATCTGAATGCCTTCATTTGGCTCCAAGAGGCATGTCGGATGTTCTCTCTACTGACTGTTTGGGACTCACAGTGCCAGGATGTCCAGAAGAAGAAGCTCTCTCCCAGGTTCCTGCCAAGGCCCATATTCGATCCTTTGATCCATAGAAATATGCCTAGATACTTGCTGCCATGGAAATATCATTGTACCCAGAAGTGGGATTGCTGGGTCAGGGACCCAAGTCCCTGTAGATGTCTCTAACCAACGTACTCCACAGAGCATGCATTCTGGAGACCAGTTCACTTGCTGACATGGTGGCTCTTCTTTTCTTCTAACTCTGGACCATTGTTGTCCATGTCCATAAACTCAGCATCACTGTCCAGGTCAGTCTGTTGAAATTTTTTCTCAATAGAGAGCATAGGGCTAGTTGATAAACATTTTCTTTTCTTTTCATCCTCAATCCTTTGTTTCTTTACAGCATAGTGAATTCAGCCTCATTCATCATTTTAAATAACTGATCCATTTTTTCCTCCAAGTCATTTTGCAAAGTTAGTTCTTCCTCAAGCAGGTCTTCATCTATAAAATCGCTAAACCCAGATGTACTTTCTTGTGTAAAGGGAGCCTGTTGCTCCCTCTGTCACCGCGCAGCTCTTTCCCCTTCAGTGGACTCCTGTGGACTAGGACCCTACATTCTGCTCACAGAAAGGATGGTGCCCCATGCAGCAGAGTAGGGGAAATTTTTATTGCAAATTCAAAATCAAAAACAACAAACAACATATCTTGAAAAAACAAAATTAAAACAAAACATCTTGTACATTTCTAATTAAAGAAAAAAAGAAAAAAAGGAAATAAACCACAGGAAAAAAAGATACTAGCCAAAATACATAAAATAAAACAAAAGGAGAAACATTCCCTCCCCATTGTTACTTGACAATCTTGGTTGGGTAAGATTTGCATTATTCATCATTCGGCTAAAAAGAAAAAAAAGTAAACCACAGCATATACTGTACAATAATCATTACGCTTCTATCTCCCAGCGATTATGCCATCCCCTAGATTACAAACAGTACCCTAAAAGGCACATTATCCCACCCAATCTATCCCACTCCATAATTGGGTACACACTGTCTGTCCCAGTGTGTGTGTGTTTCATAGGTATAAGTCCTACCTAGTTCTTGTATCATAAAAATCAGGTCCTGATCTATCACCATTTCTTGCTGTAAGAAACATTTGCATCTGAGCTGCCATATGGCCCACTTAATAGTTACAAAAATGACATAGATGGTACTGCTTTTTCACTTTCCCCAACAATGCGGTAGTTGCCCATACACCAGCATATCATATTTCATCGTACCAAAAACAGGTTCATCCCCAAAACTGGCCAAAGCGTCCCAAAAATATAGTATAAAAGTACGCGTCCCAAAAATATAGTATAAAAGTACAATCAAAGAACAAATGTTGCACTGCTTCCAAATCCCCTTGACATGTATCTGTTACATACATCCTCTCTTCCTGTGCATTATGCTTCAGATTATCCCTGACATTCAGTTTCCCATGCCCACACAGCCAGGTTGTATCTTGCATTTTCAGTGGTATCCTTGCCTCTGTCATGCAGTCCAATCTTGTTGCTTCCTCAATATTTGCATCAATATGGAAAACAGGTTCTGTAAAATAACATTTTTCTGCAAATACTGTGTACAATTTCTTCCTTTCAATAGTTACAACCCAATTTAAATCAATTGTTCACATTTGCATATACAGTATCTTAAGGTGGTTTGTATATAATAAGGCAGCTATTTTTCCTTCACATGCCATTTTCCCTTCCCCCAGGCTGAAAGAGAAGCTACTTCCCACATCTGCATAACTTGAACACTCATATCTGTTTTGCCCATAATGAGTGGCTTAATATTTGAAAAGAAAAAATTCCCAAAAAAGAAAACCAGAGGTTGTAACATGCCTAAACCTCCTGATTTCCAAGCTCCATATGTATGGGCATGTTTAACTGGATTTAAAAGGCTCCCCCATACCAAGGTGAAAAACAGACCCATTATTGTTGTGTGCATTGCAAAAGGCAGAGGATACACATTTGACACATGTAAAAACAGAGGTACAATATATGATTTTAACAGAAAATTATTTTCTTTCTTGTAATTTTCCAGGTACGCCATTTCTGTATTTTCGTGTTGGCTGCATCATATGCCACATCTCAATTTTCTTCCACTGCTTGCTGCATTCCAAACAGAATTCCAGGTATTTTTATTGGTTCTTTTGTGGTTGGGATTGGGAAATCAGGGGTATCGGGTGTTAATTCTAAAAACTTTATTTTACTTTTCTGTTTATTTATTCTCATTCCCGTATATTGTCCGACCATTGAATAAAAGGTCTAATGCCCTTTTTCCTGACTCCTGGTCTGCCACTGTAAGTACACAGTCATCCACATAGGCTATCATTTTCAGATAAGCGATATCCAGATGATTTATCATGGGTTTATATATGCCGCACAATCAATCTGTCTGAGAACCGGATCCAAACTAAAAACATACAGTAGTGGACTCAAGGGGCATCCCAGTCTAACCCCGTTTCAGAGATACAGTGGGATTCCCAAGTGCCCATTCACCAATGGTGTTACTTGGGCTTATGTGTACAAAAGTTTGATCCATTTTATTAATTTCAAAGGGATATGATACTGTTCTAGGACCCTCCACAAATGTTCATACTTAACCGCATCAAATGCTGTTTCCTGGTCCAAAGACAGTAGACATCCATTCCACTCCATACTTTGGCTGTGCTCAATTATCTCTCTGATAAAGGTCAGGTTTTGCTGTATGGCTTGACTTGGAGCTGCACATGATTGGGTAGCCAATAGAACAATGTCTGCAGCACTTGCCAAGCAGGTCGTCAAAATCTTCCACAAAATGTCATAATCAGTGTTAAGGAGCGTGAGAGGTTTCCAGTTGCTCATGTATTGTGGGTCCCCCTTTTTGTGCAAAAAAAAGATTTACCCTTCTTTCATACTGGTTCCCAACCTGTCTTCCTGTTGGGCCACTAAGTAAACCACTTGGAGTATGGGTGCTATTATTTCAATATATGTTTTACAAAAATCATTAGGGATCCCATCTTTTCAGGGTGAAGTATTTGATGATAATTTCATAATGGCTTCTTTAATTTCTGCCAGTGTAAAGTCCCCCAATGTCTCTTTTATCTGATCTTCCATCAGGTCTGGAATATCTAACTGCACCAAAAAAGGAAGGAGCCCCTCTGCCCCCCACCTGGAAAATGCTACTTACATGCTCTTGTACCACCTGCTGAATCGTACACTGTGTGTCAACAAGATTCCCCTTTTGATCCCTAAGAGTTGCTATGATCCTTTGTTTGAGTCCCACCTGGTCCAAATCAGAGGGATCAACATGCTCTTTCGGTCCCAGGGTTGCAAACTTTTCTTGTTTTGCTAAAGTGCACACAGTTTCCTTGTGGTAGGTATACATTAGCTGTTTTATAGCATTCAGTTGGTCTGTCTGATTTGCCCCATCCTTCTCATGTTTGATACTAAATGTATGTATTTAGCCCTATGCCCTAAATACTGGGTGTATTTTTTGAGCAGTTCCTCATGATATTTTCTGTGTCAGCTCCTTTATATCATGCTTAGTATCCTCCCACCATTCAAGGGGGCTGTCATAAAGAAAACTCATATCCACTCTTGCCTCCAGTAAAGCCTGTATCTCCAAAGAACAATGATCATCCTGGAAAGTTGGCACATTCATTCTCCAATAGTTCCTACCGACACTATGCTAGTGACTATGCTACTGACACTACAGGCTGGTAGTATAGCCTAGAGGTTAGAGGAATGAGGTGTGAATGAGCTTGGTACATCCAGCAGCCCAGACCTGAGTTTGATTCTCACAACCTCCACTTGCATACTGTGTGACTCTGAGCAAGTCACTTAACCACGCAGTGCTCCAAGGTCACCCCTGAAAACGAGCACTTGTGCCTAGTGGGCTTTACCCTGTTACCAAGGACTTAAATAATAAAAAAAAAAAATATATATATATATATGGTGCTGAAATGACCCTATCATCATTTTAACTGCCAAGTGATCTGACGTTTCCAGGGCACCAGTTCCACAGCCTGACCTGCCAGCCTTTCTGATATGAACCAAAAATCAATCCTGGCTGACAATTTACCTTTATGAAAGGTGTGACATGGTTGTTTATTTAATTTATCATAAATGTCACAAAGCATATTGCTCTGCAGTATCATTCACAAAACATTAGTGTCACAATGAATCTTTTCTGATTTTCTACCCCAATCTCTATTTGTGAGGCCACAATTAAAATCCCCACCCCACAAAAGGAGTTTGAAGGTAAATAAGTAGGGCTCAATCTCCCGAAAGGTATTTGTTCTCTCTGCTTTTGATTGCGGGGCATAGATATTAATTAACCTGCATGCTATGAAACTTAACAAAAGATCCAAAATGATGGTTCTACCAGGATATAGGTCAATCATTTTTAAAAACTTAACTTGTTCATTTTTAAAACATATCCCCAAACCTGTACAGCTCTCTTCACCTATGTACCAAAGGGACAGGCCCCATCTCCACACTTTTTGTGCCTGGCTGATTTCAGCTAAAGTGTGCAGTCGAGTGTCCTGTAATAGAAAAACATTCCCCCCTCCCCGCCACTAAAATGGAAAAGGGAATTAGTCTTTTTTTCCGGGGATTTGATGCTATTGACATTGGAAGTAATGAAGTTTATGCCTGCATCCATTTAATTAGTAAAAGAGGGAAAGATACAGTAAGTTAGTCAAAAAGTCATTTTCATTTCTTCTGTTTTTTTGGCTTGGGTTTATCACTCAAAGCCCCATCTCCCATTGGCTTTTGCAGCAAGGGAGCCACTGAGGACACATCAGAATCTCCCCCTGCCTCCTTCCCTTCTATATCCATCAAGGCCTCATAGGCATTTTTGGTTGGGACAGTTTCTGTAGTGTTGGATAAGTTTTGAGGCAAAGGGGGCTTCTGGACATTTCTGAACCTTGTAATTCTTTTAAAGGGGACCTCAGTGGACTGCTCCAGAGGAGACATGCCCTGTGATTCTTTCTTGACCTCCCTTTGAGACCCTCTGGTTTCAGTTTCTGGGTCAGGGGCAACTTCCAGTCCCGGCTCCTGTACAAGTGAGTTGGGGGTCAGCTCAGCACCTTGGGCAGGAATAGGTAGCACCTCCACATGTATCCTGCTTTGAGTATTAACATCTAGGTCTGTCATAGGGGCAGCTCTCTCAGGGGGAGGGGGTGTCTTGTACCTCTCTGTGTTGAACTGCCCTTGGCTTTGTTGTTCTCTGAGGTTTTGGATCAAGCCCATTACTAAGCCCTGAAGTCTCATGCCTTCCTTTTGTGCGGTGGCCACATACATATCCTGCTCAGCCCTTATCATTTTGTCCATACTATTGTGAGAAGTCCATTCACAATCCCAGAAGATGTGCCCCGTGCCCTCACAGAGGTTGCACCTCGTGGGCTGATCACAAAGGGTGCTGACATGCCCCACTTCCCCACACAGACCACATTTCTGTTTGTCATATACATTATTCAGGTGTCCCACCTCCTGGTATTTATAGCAGACCCTGGGCTGACCAGCATAGAAAATCACTCCCCTGTCTCGCCTCCCCAAAAAACAATTTTGGAGATGCAGTGTTGTCCTTGCATCTTGTCACAAAGTCACCTGGCATCTCCAACCACCTGTCCACAGGTGTTCCTCATCCAGTATAGGTTCTGGGTATCCCTTTACTACACAATATTGGTTCATTCAATACATAATGTCTGCCACGTTTACCCCTTCATTATGAAAAATTACAGTAACCCTTTTAAAGACTGGTTTTGTCAGGGGTATTTCTAAGAAAATTCTCCATAAACCAGTATTCTTGAGCTGCTGGTATTGTTTCCAAAAACGCTCCAAACCAGCAGGGTGTTTAAACTGACATCAAAGATAGAGTCACCTGGCATGTGTACCAGGGTGTGTATTTCATAGGCATAGTACTTCATTCTATTCTTAAGCAATGCACGCCCTATGAAAATTCTGTCTGGGACATCATTCATGTCGCCCCTGAATTTCAGGTGAACTGCATTCCACCTAGCTGCTGGTTCTAATGTGGAACAAATATTGTCAGGAAATAAACATTCCCAAACATTCGCAGACCAGACATTCTGTCTTGACCCTGTATTCTGTTGTCTTCCCCCTGGTTCTACTGGGATTGGACTGCTATCTACTCCTATCCTCTCCGCCCTCTCAGTAACTGGAGGGGGACTACTTGCTCGGTTTTTCCTGGCAGAGGGAGAGGGTGGGGGGGAGTCCTCTATGTCTGGAACCCCAACTGCCCCAGAATCTCCTTCAATGACCTTAATATAGACTAGGAGGCCAATATCCTTAACTGTACCTTCCTGCTGTGCAGTGACTCAGACTGCCTTGCCCAGGGAGGGGGGCTGATGAACTTTGAGAATTACCAGGCCCTTTTCCTGGGACAAAATTAGTGTCCATTTCATCATCTACACAGTTTCCACCAAGATTTTGGGGTAGATTTGCATCCCACCCTTTACCATCTAACCTCCAGACCCATCCTGCTTTCTGCAGGGAGTCAACCACCCAGTCCGGGCTGCCCAAAGAGATACCAGCCGCAGAGTTTGCAAAATGTATGCCATTGTTCATTGTATGGTTAAGCGCCCCAAGTGGGACTACATACCCTTTCTTTCCTGTGTGCAGAGTTTCTTTATTAGCTGATTTTTTTACATTACCCCCCCAGAGCAGTCCCAGTGGTAAAGTTAATACTTTTTTTAACAGAATCGGTACATCTTCCTGCTCCACACTTCAGTTTGTGGACAGCACACCTTTCAATCTGTACCTGTGTACGGGGCTGCTGCCCACTTATCTCTTTTGCCATAGTTCGGTCTTTAGGAACCTCCCCACTCCCATCCAAGACTTTTACAGTACCCTGCTCCTGTACCTGTTTGTTCGGAGAGCTCTTCTGGGGATCGTTTTTCTTCATTACTGTAGAATTGCCATCCTGTGAATCTGGTGTGAACAGGCCTGATAATCCTGCCTGCACACTCCAGTCATTCGTTTCTGACTCTATACTGTGTTGTAGGAGAGCACGCTCCAATTCATTCCTCCACTGTAAGAATGAGCGCTCCTCTTCCTGAATTAGGCGATGTAAATCCTCCACCCCAGGGAAAACTGGATGCGCTCCAACCATCATCAATTCATCGCTGTTAAGAACAGTCTTCCTCTCACCAGGTAAGGTGTTTAAGGCTGCCTCATATGTTTCCTCCATTTCAATAATCATGTCCACATTGGCGTTAGCATTGGGAAAGGCTGAGCAGGAGACCTGCTCCACGGCCCTCAATACGTCTATGCTCTGCTGTGTCTCTGCTGGCCATCTCAGCTCCAGTCTCAGTGCCCTCTACAGAAAAGTAGAGGAATTTCTTTGGTGCCCTGGCCAAATTCCTCGCCATTCACTAAAAATACTACCAACAGCTTAATTTGGTTCAAGGTCAGTTGGTATTCATCTATATCCCCCGGAGGTCATGCCTGAAAATAGGCAGAATTTGTCTATTGCACTTAACCAGCCAACAAAAACGAAATTAAAAAATCAATAAAATAAAATATACAGTAAATCCAGAAACAGCAGAACATATTAATGACAGGCTGCTTTTTAAATTTAGTTGTAGCAACTAGCGAGACATTAAGCCACTCAGGTGTTACCACCACATCATGATTTTTCTTCAGTTTTACGTATGCTGATTTTATATTAGCACTACCAGTAACAACTTTAAATCTGAAATTATCTTTCTAGTTTCATGGCTTTTGCTGGGGACAGTTACACCAGTAAAAACTGGCTGAGACTTAACAAACGTGTTCACTAAATCTTTACAAAAAGTGTTTGCAAGGTCCATGCTAGTTGCCATTAATCTTCACTAAAAATATTTGCAAGGTCCTTGCCAGACCCATAACCAGACATCAAATGAATATGTCTGTTCCAATAAACAAATTACTACAGCCCCAGGATTGAATAAGCAGATAGTATATTAATTATTCATTAAAATAAACATGTTCATTATCATGCTCGACTCATCATAGACATCATCTTTACTAGACGGTCTCCCCATCAGGACTGGTTATATGTCTTTATAACAGTCTTTTCTAGTCTTGGATAAATTGCTGCAGTGCATCACCTCCATGTTTTCACCATTTCATCAGTGGGGATATTGGTCCAATCATCAGGCATCTGTTGAAACCTTCTGTGCCTAACATTGGTTCTTCATGAGCAGTTTTGAAGATTTCATCTGTGTTATTCCAATATGTACTGCTAGATGGCCTCTATATGCTGGAACCAGCCAGGAACATTGCGGGACAAAACATTGTGGCGCAAAACAAAGCCAACAAATCATCACAGCCTGCAATGTCAACAAACAAATCCATCGCTGGACATAACCACGCAAGCAGGTGGTAGGCAGTATGCTGTAAAGACTCCCTGGTGTCCAGTGGTTCCCCCGTCTCACCCACAGATTTCTGGCTCCAGCAACAATAGGTGCATCACACCCTGTTGTGATCTCTAATGCGACCCCCACCCAATATGCAATAATACTATTAATTATAGGACTTTTTGTCCCTGGTGAACTAACAGCTGCCCTCCCCAATCCCCAGTATGCCCCTGATGTGCAATCATTGTATTGAAATGCCATAAATATCAGTCCCTGGTTTCCATCCCCCTCCCCCCCAAAGGCCCTGGTATGCCCATAATTACACAGCACCGTGGAAGTCACTGGAAAACTAGGGTCCCCACCCCTTCCCTTCCTTTCCTGGTGGTCTAGTGGCCCTCCACCTGGCAGGTAGTGCCCACCACCTCACTCCCTCTCCCATCCCATACCCAGATCAAGAGACTGGCACAACCCTCCTCAAACCACCACGGCCGTCCACCTAGTGAACTGTCAGAGCACATACTGAACAGTTCAGTCTGTGCACTGACAGTTCATAGGGCAGCCAGCTGTAGTGGTGTGAGGAGAGTTGTGTCAGTTGCTCAATTGGGGTACGAGATGAGGGAGAGAGTAGTGGGGTGATGGGCACTACCTGCCTGGTGGGGGGGGTTGGGGCCACTAGACCATCTGGAAGGGATGGGATAGGGACCATAGTTGGCCAGTGACTGCCATGGTGTTGTGTGTTTGAGGGCATACTGGGACAGAAACCAGAGACTGATATTTATGGCATGTCAATACCATGATTGCACATCAGAGGCATATCGGTGATTGGGGGGCAGCTGCTAGTTCACCAGGGACTGACAGTCCTATAATTAATAACATTACAGCATATCAAGTGGGGGGGGGGCAGCACTGGAGATCACTACCTACTGTTGCTGGAGCTGGGAATCGCTGGGTGTGATGAGGGGCCCAGTGGACACCAGGGAGTCTTTACAATATACTGCCTGTCACCTGCCTGCATGGTTCTGTCTGGCAATGGATTTGTTTACCGACATTGCTGGCTGTGGTGTTTTGATGGCTTGGTTTTGTATCATGATGTTTTGTCCCATGATGTTCCTGGTGGGTTCCCTATTTGCCACCACCAATATTGAGAGCTATCAAGTGACATCAATATCAACCTCAGAATACAATATCCATAAATCAAAGTGGACCTATCACAACTCCTTTATCATTTCTCCTCATTGTTTGCTTGTTGACAGCCACTTTACTCTTGTTTTTAGGGCTCATGTATGAGGAGTGCAGACGTGCGGCCAGAAAGAAGTACATTTCACTCTTTCAGTCTTGGAGCATTGAGAATCCATTATCACAATACATTAATAGTGATGTCTACTCTTCTGAACATGAAGCATCATCACACAGTAATCAGTTTATCCATAACCCTCAAGCTGGTGGTACAGTAGCACATAAAAAATGGTAAGAAACTATTTGATTTATGTTTTACACTTCAGTTCATCAAATTATTCATAGTAGAGATTTCCATATACTGTTAGGGACTGGGATACTACATAGTGATTGTCTACAGTAAGATTCATTATAAATTCATAACTACTTTTCTGAGGAGATTAGAATTTAGATAAATACTATATCCATCTGTTGTCTGTACCCTCTAATTGTAATTGCAGTAAATGATGCCTATATATACTGCAATAAGAGTTAGAGAGTAAAGAATAGTATTTGAATCTCAGTTTAAAATAATTAAAAAAAAACGTAACTGAGTGATTGTGAACATAAGTAGAGAAGAATAGTGTGCAATGTATGAATAACATAGTAATAGCCTGGCATGTATCTATAGGGCATCAGAAACACAGTTCTGAACAATAAAATTTTAAAGTATCATTCTTTAGCATTTTAACAGCCTTGAATACCTAACTACTATGCACTCATCATACCTGCCAGGCTTGCTTCACTAGTAGATGCTAAAATCAAAATGTGCAGTTTGTAATCAGTCACAAGGGGCCAGCAAAGAGAGACTAGTATATAACAAGCATTTGTCAATGCCGAATGTTGCTTTCTTCTATGTGCTGTTTAGGTATTTGGAAGTCATTGGAGTGCAAATATTGAAAATTTGCGAACTTACGAACCTGCGTAGGAACTGCACGACGCACGCTTGTAAAACAGTCATTTTTAGGAATTTTTTCACCAAATTTTCAGCATAGCCATTTAAGACCTCTGCTCATGAACAGTGTCACTGTGATTTTCTTAATTTGTCCTGTACATTGATTTCGCACACCGACTGCGCCATTCTACGCTACATGGGCGGAAACACATTTTGGGTGAGATGTGAAAAATGACAGCTATACTACTCATAAGAAGGTGTGGTAAAATGGCAATGTTGAAAATCTGGAGTGAAAATATTGATATTTCGCTAACTTACGAGCCTGCGTAGGAACTGCGCAATGCACGCTCGTAAAACAGTCATTTTTTGGAATTTTTGCACCAAATTTTCAACATGGGGTTTTTGGGACCCCTTCTCATGAATGATGTCACTGTCATGGTGATATTCGGGCCCGAAGGGTGATTTCACAGTCACTGTGCGAAATCACCCCTTCGCCCGAGTAACGCCATGACAGTGACATCGCTTCATGAGAAGGGGTCCCAAAACCCCATGTTGAAAATTTGTGCAAAATTCCCAAAATGCCTGAGATATGCAACAAAGTTGAAACCCCTATTCAGGCCATTATACAGCTTATCGGCATTTCAGTTCGGTATCGGTTTTGAAGAGTGCAGACGTGTTCCTGGTCCACAGAAGATCGTCGCGCCGGAGTCCGGAGGTAAGTATGGGATGAGGGGGGGGCTTGGGGAGACTGGGTGCGCAGTGGGTGGGTGCAGGTTGTGGGAGGGGGGTCGGGAGATGCTCCACAGGACCGTTTTCGTTTTTCAGGTTAAAAATTTAAAAAAAGACGTCGTGAGACCGTTTGCAATGCTAGGGTGGGCTCCCAGCATGGCACAAGGACGTTGGGGGGGCGTTCAGCCGATGGGGGATTGGGCACCCCCATCGGCCTATGGACTGATTGCCACGCTGGGGTGGGCTGCCAGCGTGGCACCTACAACTGGGGGAGACGGAGCTCTGCCGATGGGAATTGGGCACCCTGTCTCACTACACAGTAGGTGTGGGGCATGCACGCCTGCATGTCGGGGGGGTGGGGGGAGCTACGCTTCTTATCTTTGCTTACTGAAGCGTAGCTCCCCCTTTCAACTGTATGCCACTGTATTTTGGAGCATGTCATAGACAGCTCCAAAATGCATTGGCTTACAGGGTCCGCGCCTGCCAGCTCACTGACTGAATTGGAGGAGGAGGTGACACACCTCTGAAATCTCCGATGATGGCACTATGTTTCTTGCACATGCGTGCAAGCAACATAAAAAGGCTATGGTAGCAGGGAACTGGATACTCCCAGAATTGACCCCAAAATGCACCAGAATGTATCTAAAATGCTAACATTTTCTGGGGGCGTAGGCAGTCCCTAGGCCCCCTGCCTATTAGTTACAGTCTTTAACTTGTGCGTACACTTTATTTATTTATTTCTGTCTGTCGCTGAGTAAATAACTTTGATCCAAAGGCTCCTTTACAAATGTTCCAAGTCCAGAAAAACAAGACATTCCAAAACAATACAATGCAATACATTACATGGGGAGATAAAAACAAATAGTGAACATTATTGCATAGGAAATATTACATAGAATAAACCACAGGAATGCATACATAGGTTTGGAGACTGCATTAACTGCTGCAAGTAACAAACAGCAAATGACATTCTGTTTCATGGAAGTTCCAGCTCAGATTACAGTTAATGTTGCTAACTGCCATGCAATAGGGGTGGTGGCAGCCCATGGGGACTTTGTCAGAGAAGGGGGAAGTAGGGGAGCTGAGGGAGGGAGGGAGCAGAGAGGGAAAAGGGTAGAAGCAGTCCACACTGTCTTTGTCCGAGAAAAGGGGAGGTAGGGGGGCTGAGTGAGTGAGCGAGGAGGGTGGTTGAATCCCAAGGGGAGCATTGTGATAGAAAGTGTGAGGTAGGTGGGGGCCAAGGGAGGGAGAAGGGGAAAGGGGGTGAGGGAGGTCAAGGGAGGTGGAAAGGAGGGAGGAAGGATGAGAAGGTTTGTGGTGGGAATAGGTAGGCAATAAGGGAAGGGCAGGGTTCTGAGGGTGTGAGGTGCAGGAGAAGGGAGGGAGAAGAGTGTTAGCTCCCCTGGGAGCTTTGTAAGAGTAAGGGGGAGGTAAGGGGCTGAGGGAGGGTGAAAGGAGGGTGAGGGGAAGTAGGGGGGTAGAGGGAGGGTGAGGCAGGAACAGAAGGGAGGGGCAGGGTTCCATGGGTGAGAGGGATTGCTTGTACTTAATGTTGGCATTCACAGTGGTTTGACTAGGCTAGGAGGAGTCTGAGGTCCCTTTTAAACAGGCCAACCTTAACATGCTTGAAGAGGGGGAAGTGGAGGTCATTCATCCACTGAGGCCCCCAGTATGCTAGAGTGCACTGGGCAAAGGAGATACATTTGAGAGGGACCTGGACTACACCCTTGGCTGTTCTTCAGGTTAGTTTTGTGGCTGTATTTCACTGGAAGAGAGCAGTAGTAGACTCAAATGTTAGTTCTAGTAGGGCCTTCTTCCCAAGTAGGCATGCCTGGTACTTTGTCCTTAGGTGCAGGGGGAGCCATCCAGTATAGGAATAGAGGCTGCAAGTGTGAGTCAGGCATTTGGCTCCTAAAACCAGTCAACAGGCTTTATTTAGTAGTATTCAGACCCTCTTCAGTGCCGTTTCTGTGGCAGCACTGTATATGACTAGCCCGTCATCTGTGGTGGACAGTATTGAGCTACGTGTGACCAACTTCAGAACCTCAGGGTGTCATAGCTTTCCTGTAATGGTAGAGGACACCAAGCTTAATATTAGCAGCCTTAATCATGTGGTCAATGTGGGTGGTAAAAGAGAAGGTGTCATCTACAGTAGGTGGATGCCTAGATATTTAAATGTGGTAATCTGCTCTAAGGTCTCACCTATGTGACTAGTGATGGCCAAGTGGTCGAGTTTTCTCCTTGGATGAGGTACAGTAAAGTGCATGGCTTTGATCTTTTTGTGGTTTTTCAAAGGCTAGTTATGCCTCTACTGTAAATCACTTGCACAGGGGGACTCCACTTCAAGCAGACTAGACACACTTCATAACCTTCTTCTTCTTCTGGCTTATTCATATGTTCTGTATGTTCATAAAAAGTAACTTAATTAGCTGAATGGTATGCACCTCCCTCTCAGGCCTATGTGATATGCTAATTACATTGATTGGCTTGGTATTCAGACCTATACTGTCTCTGAGAAGGAAGAAGGATAAAGATTCATAACTTTTATAATGATCACCATCACTGTTCTGAACGCATTTTTTTCTACCATACTACTTTGTGTGAAAGGCTAATATTGAAATACTTATGCTAATCACAGTATTGTATCACTTGTATTAATAATTAGTAATAGTATGCATTATAATGAGCTACACAGTATACTGTCAACTGTTCACCACTTGAATATTCCCTTGCTTTTAGTACATCGCATGCCTTCACTTGAGAATTGAACTTAAATTATGTCTGAGCAAACAGATCTCCACAAAATGTATCTACTGCCCCCCCAAGAGCTGAACATGTATGAGGCTGCATTGCTTAAACCTTCCTCTTTTTCATCATTCATTTTTGGTTCCTGATGTGCAAAAGGGTCTAAGGTTCCCAAAATTGCTGCTATTAGTTTCACTGCACTATTACTGTATTGTCTTAATCTTCCTCCTATTTGTCACTCATTTCAGTCCCTTGATGTGTGACAGGATTTCAAGATTATTGCTATCAAGATTATTGCACTATAACACCGCAAAATGTATAAACATGCTGAACAGCCCTTAAGACTATTTTCTCCCCCACTCTGCCCATTCTTCCTCACTGTCTTTCCCCTTCCCTCACAACATTTCCCCTTCTGCCATACTTTCTGCTGCCCTTGGAGGTCACTTACCCCCTATGGGTTCCTACAGCCATTACCACAGCAATAGTGCTGTTTCCTTCTTTACCCTCTTCCTCCTCAGAGACAGTATAGGTGTAATACCAAGCAGAGAACAGCAAGAGGAAGGAGGTGCTCTTAGAACTTTACTACTCTACTGGGACAAAAGAACTAGAACTCTACTACTGGGACCTTTAATTTAGGGTAAAAACAAACAAACAAAAAAAAGAGCTAGTGTGCTTGCCTTGAGTTGGATGAAGTGAACTGTTATCTGTGTAGTTAGCTAGGTGAAAAAGGAAATTGTGAATTATGAGAGAGTGACTTAGGCAGAAGCAAGCCAGGTGTTTTGTATTTAAAAACTGCCCTAGATAGCTTTTGGCAAAGAACAGCAAGAGGAAGGAGTTGCTGTTAGAACTTTACTACTCTACTGGGACTATATAGTCAACCCTTCCTCTACTCTACCCCCCCACCCATTGCTAGTTCTACTTTTATAGGTACAAGATTTGACTGACAACAGGAACTTCCTGTTTTAGAGCAGGAAGGGAGTGATCACAAAGGCACAAAAGGCTCACTACCCTAGAAGGAAAAGAGTAGCTCTCCATCCACCCCACCCCCTGCTGCTGGAGGTCTGACTGTGAGCAAGTAAGAATGAGACTACTGTGGAATGTAGAAACTTCCTGTCCCAGAACAGGAAGATCAGGAGCTTTAATGGTACTTAGGCAGTAGGAAAGTATAGAGAAAAAATAAACAGAAAGAGGAAAAGGTAAGTATACAAAATAACAGTTATGGGGACACAAATAAGACATGATGGGAGTGGTGCAGTGTTGTGGCTGTGGAGCAGCAGTCTTCTGGGAGATGTTCTTGAGGATACAATGTTGTCCCATCTGCAGGATCCTCTCTGGGCTGGGGAGGAGGTTGCTCATCTCCAGGCTGAGTTGATCACGATTAGGGGGACCTCCTCTCCCACCCAGGGACATCCAGGGCCACCGCCGTTGCCTCAGAGGTTGCCAAGAAAGAGGAGTGGTTGGACCACAGTGGGCTCAGGGAGGATAAGAGTGGTTGAACAGAGGTGCATCCCTCCAGTTGTACTTCTCCACAATTCATATGCCATTCTGGCAGAGTGTGGTTTCTCTATGGAGGCACCTGCAGTGGAGACCAAGAAGGATGCTGGGAATCTCCACAGAGGAGACCCACAGGAGGGTGGCATGGGATCTCATAGGGGAAGGAAATAACTCCTGGTGGGGGACTCCATTGTTAGTAGGATAAAACTTGGGAGGGAGGGGAGAGGGAGGTAAGCTGCCTGCCTGGTGCCATGGCTTGGAGGGACAGAGAGTGAATCCTCAGGATCACTGGAGCAGCTACACAGAGGAGGGTGCTGGATGTCATTGTCCACCTAGGGACAAATGACCTGGCTAGGAAAGAGATCAGAACAGTGGAGGAAGAGTTTGTGGAGTTGGGGAGAGGACTTAGACAAGTACTACGCATGGTAACCTTCTTGGAGGTGCTGCCTGTCTATGGCATGGCTGAGGCTAGGGTGCTCTGCACCACGGGATTCAATCAGTTGTTAAAAAACTGATGCAGAGCTCAGGGTTTTGGCTTCATTGGGGACTGGTGGTCCACCTGGAGGGATGCAGGCCTATGCTGGCATGATGGTCTGCATCTGTCCAGAAGGGGAACCAGTATCCTAGGTGATAGGTTTAAATGCTTCATTAGCAAGCATTTAAACTCACCAAGGGGGGAGGCACTGAAAAGGAGCAGGGCAATCCTAGCACCCCACCCAAAAATCAGGGTAGTTAGTGAGGTAAATACCAAGACAGATTGTTGATAGAGAGAAGGGCAGCGGTAAATGAAGAAAAAGGCAAAGGCAGTAAGGACAGGGATGGGGCAAAAAGGGGTAAGGCCATCAAAAAATAGAGGGTAATGAGTACCAATGCCCACAGTCCAGGTAACAAGCTTCCTGAACTGGTGACCTTGATAGAAGAGGGATGCTTGGCTATCATGGCAGTCACAGAAACATGGTACACAGAGAACCACAACTGGGATGTCAACATACCAGGGTACACAATCTACAGGAGAGACAGGGAGGGTAGAGGAGGAGGAGGAGTATCTCTCTATGTAAGGGAAGGGATCCAATCAACAGAACTATAGGGTAAACAGGGAGGAGAGGCGGCACTGTGGGTCACCCAGAAGACTGGAAATGGCACCACAATCCACACAGGGGTTGTACACAGACCCCCATCTCAGGGGGAGGAAATGGACAAGGAAATGATAGAAGGCACCCTTAGGATGGCAGAGAAAGGGGAGATATTGTTGATGGAGGACCTGAATATGCCAAATGTTAACTGAAGCACCTTTGCTGCAACCACATCCACGAGCAGGGCCATTCTCGATGCCCTACAGGGGGCATGCCTCAGACAGCTAGTGTTGGAACCCACTCAGGAGGGAGCAATCTTAGACCTGGTACTCTCAAATGGGGACGGAGAGAGGATCTCAAATCTAGAAGTGGGTAGCCATCTGGGGACAGATAACCACTAAACAGTGTGGTTCATGATAAACTCAGCTGCAGAGTCAAGCCACACAAAAGTGAGGGTACTGGACTTCAGGAGGGTGGACTTTGTCAAAATGGGACAGTGCCTCAGAAAAGTACTAGCAAACAGGCAAGAAGGAGGGGTGGAGTAACAATGAAGAAACATCAAAACTGCCATCACAAAGGCAACAAGCCTTTGTGTGAAGCAAATAAACAAATCAAAATGAAAGAAAAAAACACTATGATTTTCAAAAGAGGTGGCGGAGAAGATTTGGGAGAAAAAGATAGCATTTTGGAATTATAAGGAAACACAGAAAGAGCAGGACAGAGAACTGTACCAGTTAACACAGAAGGAAGTGGGGAAGGCAGTCAGCATAGCAAAGGCCCAAACTGAGGAAAAGATAGCCAACTCAGTTAAGAAGGGGGATAAAACCTTTTATAGGTACATTAGGGACCGAAGAAAGACAAAGGGAGGGATAGTGAGGCTGAATAAAGGGGACTGTGGGTGGGTAGAGTGGGACAGTGAAAAAGCAGGGATACTGAACAAATACTTCTGCTCAGTATTCACAAAAAAAGAGGAGGGGGAGGTACCTAATCCAATCAATAGAAGCACTCTGGATAGGGGAGTCAATCCCAGTACTTTCACAGAAGAAAGGATTTTAAAAGAACTCTTAAAACTGAAGGTGGATAATGCAATGGGGCCAGATGGGATTCACCCCAGAATTCTAAAAGAACCAAGGGAAGAACTAGTGACATCACTTACTACTTTTTTTAACAAATCATGGGAGGGTGATGGGGTGCTTGAGGACTGGAGGAGGGTGGATGTGATCCCCCTTCACAAAAGTGGGAGCAAGACAGAGGCAGGAAACTACAGACCTGTCAGTTTGGTCTAGGTGGTAGGGAAAATGATGGAATTACTTCTGAAGGAAAGAACTGTTGAATACATAGAGGCCAGTGGGGCACAGGACCTGAGGCAGCATGGATTCACAGCAGGAAGGTCATGTCAGATGAATCTAATCAATTTCTTTGACTGGGTGACCAAAGTAGTAGACCAGGGAGGCGCTGTGGACATCGCCTACCTAGACTTCAACAAGGCATTTGACACAATCCCACACAAAGAATAATAAACCAATTAGCCACCCTGGGAGTGGGTCCAAGGGTAGTAGCCTGGGCAAAACATCGGCTAGACAACAGGACACAGACGGTAATAGTAAATGGAGTCTACTCCAAAGAAAGGGGGGGTTACTAGTGGGGTACTGCAGGGTTCATTACTGGGCCCGGTCCCTTTTAATGTCTTTATAAGTGACATTGCAGAGGGACTGGAAGGAAAAGTATGCCTCTTTGTAGATGACACAAAGATTTGCAACAGGGTTGATACACGTGGAGAGTGGAAAAGATGAGAAGGGACTTGACAAAGTTGGAGGAATGGTCAGAAGTATGGCAGCTTGAATTCAATGCAAAGAAGTGCAAAGTAATGTACCTGGGAAACAAAAACCAAGGGGAAGAGTACATAATGGGGGTAGGTAGTACAACAATAAAAATGGAAAGGGACCTGGGGGTAATCATATCAGATGACCTAAAGGTTAGCAAGCAATGTGAGAAGGCAGTAGTGATGGCTGGGTGGATACTGGGATGTATAGGGAGAGGCATCACCAGTAGAAAACAAGAAGTTGTTATCCCTCTGTACAGACAGTTGGTAAGACCCCATCGGGTGTACTGCATCCAGCTCTGGAGATCCCATCTCCACAAGGACATAGACAGGGTGGAGGTAGTCCAGAGAAGGGCAACTAAAATGGTGCATGGTCTGCAACAGAAGTCATAAGAGGAGAGACCAAAGTAGCTTAATATGTCTACTCTTGAGGAAAAGAGGGAGGGGGGATATGATAGAAACTTTTAAGTACCTCAAGGGAATCAACAAAGTCCAAGAGGGTAGCATCTTTCAGAAAAAGAGATGTGCAAGAACAAGGGGACACAATTTGAAGATAGAGGGGGGACGGCTCAGGGTCAATGTGAGGAAGTATTTTTTCACAGAGAGGGTGGTGGACGCATGGAACAGCCTTCATGAAGAGGTCATGGGGTCAAAAACAGTGGGTGAATTCAAGAATGCATGGGACAGGCATAAGGCAATTCTTGTGGTGGGTAGAAAGAAATAAGCTGTTGGTTAACTAAGATTTACAGCTTATCCAGTAGGTAGGGGAATGGGCAGACTAGGTGGGCCAAGCTGTCCTTATCTACCATCAATGTCTATGTTTCTATGTTTTTTCTACTTTTTTAACACATATTTTATTTCATTTTTGAAGCTAATTCTCTGAAGTTTTCAGTAATAAATAACTACATTTAAGTACAGTGCACTATTTATCAATAAACAAATGTATACACCAGTACATATAAATCACCCAAAACACTGGGATTGTATATGAATAGATATACATATAGTAACACAAAATATGAAAGAAAAATTAACCATTTCTTATATCTTTATTGTAATCTTAAGAGTAGCATGAATAACATCATTAATTCCTCTCTATAATGTGCCCAGAATGTCATCAGACTATTCAACATAGTACCATAGTTTCTCATATACAAATGTATCCCTCAAATACCAAATACAATGCTTTAAAAATGTGCTATTTTCTCCCTATGAGGACATAGATACATAGATACATAGACCGTGTCGGCAGATAAGGGCCTATAGCGCACCCAGTCTGCCCATTTGAGCTTGTAAGTTCAGTTTGTTTTCCTAGAAGTCTGTTGCCCCATACCCCTGACCTCCAGAATTCCTTTATGTCTATCCCATGCATTCTTAAATCCTGATTGTTCAGCCCCACCACTTCCTCTGGCAGGGTGTTCCACTTGTCCACCACCCGTTCTGTGAGAAATTCTTTCTCATGTTTCCTCTGAATCGTCCTCCCTCCAACTTCATCCCATGCCCTCTAGTCCTGGAACATCTTTTTTGCTTAAAAATAGTGTTTTCCTGCACCCTGTTCCTCCCTGTAAGATACTTGTATGTCTGATCATATCCCCTCTCTCCCTCCTCTCCTCTCCTCCAGGGAGTACATGTTCAGTTCCTTCAACCTGTCTTCATAGGACTTGTGATGCAATCCATGCACCATCTTTGTTGCCCTCCTCTGAACCTTCTCTACCCTGTCTATGTCCTTACATAGGTATGGTCTCCAGAACTGTACACTGTACTCCAGGTGGGGCCTCACTAGTGTCTTGTATAGCGGAATTATGACCTCCTTTTTCCTGCTGGTGATGCCCTGCCATACATCCCAGCAGCCTATTTGCTTTACCTGCTGTCTTGTCACACTGTTTCCTTACCTTAAGGTCATCAGAGATGATAACCCCAACATCCCTTTCCTGCTTGGTGCATGCTATATCCTCACCCCCCAACTGATATATTGTGCCAGGGTTTTTGTGCCATATGCATTATCTTGCACTTCTTTGAATTGAATTTCAACTGCCAAACCCCTGACCATTCTTCGAATTTCTGCAGGTCGCTTCTCATTCTGTCTACACCCTCTGGTGTGTCTACTCTGTTACAGAGCTTTGTGTCATCAGCGAACAGTGAAATTCTACCTTCTAGGTCCTGCGCAATGTCACTGATGAAGATGTTGAATAGGACCGGTCCCAGCACTGATTCCTGTGGTACCCCACTGGTCACTCTTCCCTCTGTGGAGTGACAGCCATTTACCACCACCCTCTGTGTCCTGCCACCCAGCCAGTTACCTACCCACCACACTACTGTCCTGCCCACACCCATATTCCCCAGTTTGTGTAATAGTCTTCTATGTGGCACAGTGTCAAAGGCCTTGCTGAAGTCCAGATAGGCCATGTCCACTGCCCTCCCCGATCCACCTCCCTAGTCACCCAATCAAAAATTCAATGAGGTTGGTCTGACATGACCTCCCCTGGTGGAAACTATGCTGTCTTGGGTCCTGTAGTCCATTGACAACCAGATGTTCCACCAATCTCTCCTTCAGTAGTGCTTCCATGATCTTCCCACTACTGAGGTGAGGCTGACTGGTCTGTAGTTCCCTGCTTCCTCTTTGTTCCCACTTTTGTATTAGGGGACTACATCTGCTGTCCTCCAGTCTTTGGGTACCTCCCCTGTTTCCAGTGATCAGCTAAACAGGATAGCCAGAGCTTTAGCCACCACCTCTCTTAGTTCTTTAAGGACCCTGGGGTGCACCCCATCTGGCCCCTTTGCTTTATCAACTCTTATTACTTCCAGTTCCTTCAGGACCCTTTCTCATGTAAAGGGACTTGTGTCCATTTCTGCACCATTCTCACCCCTTGTACTCCCTTCAGACCCATTACCCTCCTCTTCCTCAGTAAAGACTGAGCATAAATACCTGTTCAATATGTCAGCTTTACTGTTGTCATCCTCCACGTGGCCCCCATCCTCCCCTTCAGTCTCACAATCCCTCCCTTTCTTCTTTTTTCACTTATGTACCTGTAAAGGTTTTGTACCTCTACCCACTGATTTTGCAATGTGTTCTTCTGTCTGAGCTTTGGCTTCCCTTACTGACCTCCCTGCCTCCCTTTGCTTCTCCTGGTACTTCTCCCTATCCCCTTCTGCCTGTGTCTTTTGTATTGCCTGAATGCAATCTTTTTGGCTTTCACTTTCTTTGCTACCTCTTTGGAAAACCATAATGGTCTCCTCTTCCTTTTCCTCTTGCTAACCTGCTTAATGCATAATTCTGTTGTTCTTGTAATCCCCATTTTAAATGCTGCCCACTGTTCCTCAGCCCCTGATTCCTGTCCCATTTCCCTTAATGCCTCTTTCAAGTATCTCCCCATTTTCCCAAAGTCTGCCCCCCTAAAATCCAGGATACGTGTTTTTGTGTTTGGTTCTGCTCTTTCTGTGATTTCAAACCACAATGACTGGTGGTCACTGTTTCCCAGGTGCTTCCCCACTGTTACCCCCATCACACTGTCCCTGTTTGTGAGGACAGCTACAGTAGATCTCATCTGTTACAAATAAAGTTCTGAAATTGCAATTACTCATGTACTTTATACATATTATTTTCTTTTAATAGCTCTCCTTACTGTTTTTTTTTGCTCACTGTCCTTCTGCTTGTTCCACAATTTACTGTATGACAATCCTATTCTTGTAGCATGTTTGCAATTTGTTTATGTTACGCTTATTTCAGTGTTGTAATATCTTTATACATTGTACTTTGTGTCTGTCTGTTCTCTACTCTTCCCTCTCGCCCCAGGATGCATCTAGAAATGAACTGTTACCAGTTCAGTATGATTTTCCTGGTAAAAAAAAATTGAACTAACTGTAACTAACAGCTTAATCTGGTTCAATGTCAATTGGCATTCATCTGTATCCCTCTCCCCCTGGATGAGGCTGAAAATAACCAGAATTGTCCAGTCCTTTATTCCCCGTCAACAAAAACTAAATAAATAAATTATCTAACCAACTAAATACATTTTTGCGCCTCTTATTTGATGGTTTTACAAAACTTCTTCAGACTTTTTCAAACCAGCCAGAGAAATCTTGGGTAAGTGCTGATGTCATTCAAACAGCTATGACAATTTTCCTCCAGATTGTGTTAGCTTAGTACACACAGTACATCAGACTGTGAAATGGCAAAAATCAGTCTTTGCTACCAATTTTTTGATGGAAGCTTTCATTAAATGATTGATAATGGTAGAAAAATGGTAAATATCTGGCAATCTGATAGGTTAAACACCAACCTTTTGAGCACAGTACACAGTACCCCCCAAACAAAATACCTCTCATACTCTAAAAATAAAAATGTTGTTTTCCTGTGTTCCTTTTACAGCCCTGAATGCAGCTACCACAAGTCTCTCCTTATGTATTTTTTCAGGTTCACTCCCTTTGTTGAGGTTTCACAGCACTTACAAAAAGTGTACTACTACTCTGGTACCTTTCCTGTAGTGTATAATCTGACAAAAGTGCTCATGTCTACACTGCCCCTCCCTTGTAATTATTCCAAAACATGCCCACACACCTTTTCCCACGTTTCTAACTCTATGTTGTACCACTCTTATTTTCTGAAATGTATACTTACCACTACACCTCTCCTAAAATGTCTACCTCTGCAACTGGCTAAAGGCATCTGCATGCCTCCCAAATCTGTCCCTTGGCCCTTAATATTTTTACTCCTACCCTCTACACATCTCCATATTTGCACACTCACCCTTCATAGAATTTGTACTCCCACCCTAACCCAACATTTGTACCCTGTCTCCACTCATCCACCCTAACCCATCATTTGTACCCCATCTCCACTCATCCAAGATATGTGCCCATCTGTGCTTGTCCCAAATTTATACTGTATATACTTCTCCAACCCATTTTTACCACTACCCCATGACTTCTGAAATTTGTACCGCCTCTGCACAGCTCCCACAAACATACAACCTTTCACAAATTTGTCCCCCCACCCAACAAAAAATATGTGCCTCTACCCCAGTCACTCCCCAAATGTATGTCCCTGCCCCTGAAACCTCTAAAATTTTACCCATACCCCATACTCTGCAGACTTTTTATCCTTACTTCCATTCACCACAAGAATTCTACCCCTTCTATTGTAACCCTCCAAAAATTAATTCAAAAATGCACACACTTTCACACACATTGGGCCAGATATTCAAACCTTCGCACTTAGCGCAAATCCATAGTGCTGGAATAGCGCTGGACTTGTGTGAGGCTGCAATATTGAAAAGCCCTATTAGCGCCAGTACTATGTGGTAGCACCAATGCTAATAGGTAATGGTATGCAGGGGCATGGACAGAAGAGCCCCCACATGCATGCAAGCAGCACAGCATATTCAAATGTATAGCACTGCACTACAGGCATTAGCACAACGTGTAGTGCGGAGCTAGAAACCACCACAAAAAAGCTGGCAGTAATGCATCGGTGCCCCCCCATCATGGATCCCCGTAGCTGCGTATAGCATGAATAGCCCTGGTAGTCTAGTGCCCCCCCGCACATATCCTAGCCCCCATGTGGAATTAAATTAAACCATTTTTCCTGGTAGTCTAGTGGTCCCCCCAACATGTATCCCGACCCCGTGTGGAAATAAATTAAACCATTTTCCCTGGTAGTCTAGTGGTTCCTTCCATGTGCTGACCCCTATTTAATAACAGTAAACCAATGACCCTGGTAGTCTAGTGATACCCACAGCCTGAAGCGCCACCCCACTCAGCCCACCCATCTGACATGAAGTGAGCTGGTGACCAGCTCAGCCCTCCTCACACCGCCACGGCTGGCCGCCGACTGAGGAATAAATCAGCATCTGCCACAGGAGCGAGCCGGCGACTGGCTCAGCCCTCCTCACACCACCACAGCCGGCTGCTGACTGAGGAATAAATGAGCTGTACTGCATTTATTATAGTACAGATCATTTATTCCTCAGTTGGCGCCCGGGCGTGGTGGTGGTGTGAGGAGGGCTGAGCCAGTCACTGGCTCACTTCTTGGCAGATGGGTGGGCTGAGCGGGGTAGTGCTACTGGGTGGGGGTACCACTACACTACCAGGGACAATTGGTTACTGTTATATGAAATGGGGGTCAGGATACGTGCTGGGGGGGCACTAGACTGCCAGGGAAAAGGTCTTAATTTAATTCAAAACGGGGACTGGGATATGTGCTGGGTTGGGGGGACCACTAGACTACCAGGGAAACGAGTGTGTTTATATGTGAAATAGGTCAGGATATGTGCTGGGGGTTGGGGCATACCTCTCAACTGTCCTTGATTTACAGAAACATCCCTTATTTCACCTCAGAATTTTACTCTGTCCCTCCTAAACATTGTGTTTCCATGACCATATAGTGGGGGTTGTCAGCACAAACTAATGTCAAACATGGCAGTTACAGACCTGTTCTTTATCAGCAAATGCATTTTACACTAAGCCCCTTATTCTATCAGCTTCCTGAGTGGATATCACTAATTTTAAAGATGTGTCCCTAATTTTGGTCATTTGTCCCTGAGTTTTCTAAGCCTTGTCCTTGATTTATGAGGCAGGAGGTTGAGAGGTATGGGTTGGGGGGACCACTAGACTACCAGGGTCACTTGTGTGTATCAGGCACACATATGCATGGGTGCATTGTATGCACCCATACCTCCTGACTGTCTCCACTTTTCAGGAAGGTCTCTGATTTAACTTCCACATGTTCCTCTGTCCCTCATGTAATGTGTTTATGTGACAGAACACTGACTGTGCCTGTCATCACACAGTTCCTGCTGCTTCTGGCTTGTACTTCTATTCCGACCAACAGAGGATGTTGTGGGCATGCCTTGGCCTGCAGCGCCCAGCCTGTACTTCCATTCCAACCAATAGGGGGAGCTTTGTGATCCACGCAGTATCACCAGGCAAACTGCATGGTAATGTATGCTAAGCAGCACCTAATGAGATGCAAATATACCTGTTTGCCCATAGATTACCTAAGTAGGCTCAATTGCATGGGAGTTTTGAATATAGCTCCTGTTTGCCCAGGGCTAACCAGTTTGCACTGAGCTAATGTGTTAGCACTGTGCAATCAGGTTAGCCCGGGGCAAACCTTACTTCAGCATAGCACAGTTTCGCAGTGTGTGGCTTACATTGTTGTTTGTAGTAGATGTGAGACATCTCTGTGCAGTCACACACAGTTTCCCACCTGCAACACTGGCTTGCTACTGAGTCTCATGAGCTGCAGCTGCAGTATGCACTTCCCTGTTGCTATATTCAGTGCCGTCTTATTTCCAGGCTATTTTTGCCCTGAACTCCCAGACTGGTTTGCCCGGTTTCCTTAGACTGCTGTATTTAGCAGGTTTAGCACCGGGCTATTCTTATTGAATATAGCTTGCTTTGTGCTCCTGGCTAAGTTTGCCCACCGGGCAGTGCTAATTTAGCCCCAGGGCAAAGTTTTGAATATCTGGCCCATTTTACTTTGTTCCCTGCACAAATAACAACATTTGCAAGATTATCAAAAATCTGCATCTCTTGTCTTGCAAACCTCACACAATTTACACACCTACTAATATAACCTTTCACAAATTAGTACATTTTGCCACACCCTACTTTAAAAAATATGCATTGTACCTTTCACACACTACTTTCCAAGTCTGAACCCCAGCCATTTGTACAGTTTAAGAGATGTGAGATGGTAGGGAAACGAAGTTTGGGAGGGATACCAATTTAAACAAGAATGCAAGTAAAATTTTAGCTGGGGTGCAAGTACAGATTTTCACAGGGTTTCAAGGTGCAAGTAAAAATGTTGTTGAAGGACATGGGGTCAAGTACAAATTTTGTTAGGTGTGCTACAAATTTTGGCAGAGGTGCAGGCACAAATTTCGAGATGGGTGTAGAGGCACAATTACATATTTTGGGAGAAGTGAAGGGTGCAAGTACTGTACAGATGTTGGGACATTTGCAGGGGTACAAGTACTAATTCTGGAAGCTGTGTAGGGGTGCAAGTACAAATTCAGTTGGAGGGGATGCAGGTATGCAAGTAAAAACTTTGGGAGGGTGCAAGGGTTCAGGAAAATTTTTAGGAGGGGTGCAGAGGTACAAGTACATATGTGGGGAGAGGCACAGGGAAATAAATTCAAATTTTGGGAGTTGTGCAGGGAAACAAGTTCACATTTTGGGAGGGGTGCAGGGGTATAAGCACCAATTTTGGGAGGAGTGCAGGGGTGCAAGTACAAGTTTAAGGATGGGTGTATGGGTACAAATACAACTTTTGGAAGGGATGCAAGTACAAGTTTTTGGAGGTGTGCAGGAGTACAAGTACAAATTTTGGGAGGTGTGCATAAGGTACAAGTACACACTTTTGGGAGGGTACAGGGATACAAGTCCATGTTTTGAGAGGGGTGTAATAGTACAAGCACAAATGCTGGGAGGGGTACAAGCACACATTTTGGGAGGGATACTGGGAGCAAATACAATTTTTCTGAGGGATGTAGTGGAATAAGAACATATTTCAGGATGACTGCAGAGGTACAAGTGAACATTTTGTGGGTGGAAGTTCAAATTTCAGAAGGGTTGCAGGGGTTCAAATGGCAATTTAGAAGGGGTGTAAGTACTAATTTGGAGAGAAGCACAGGTGGTGTACATTTGGGAGCAGCGTGGGGGTAAATGCACACACATGTATATGGAGATGTGAGCTGATTTACTTATTTTGAAAGAGGGATGCAGAAGATGAGGGTCATATTTTAATGGGTGCAGGAGCAAACGTGCAAATTTTGAGAGAGAATGGGTAATTGTAAAAATAATGTGTGGGTGCAGTACAAGATGTGCACATTTTGGGAAAGATGAATAACTGCCCAATATTAGCGTAAGAAAGGGTAGCATTACAACGTAGGAAGAAGTGCAGGACATAAGTAAATATTTTGGAAAGGTTACAAGTGCCGAAGTACAAATTCTGGATGGAGTAGAACACATTACAGAGAAAATGCATAAATAATGAGAATATGGAAAAATCTCAGCAAAAGGAGTGAATCAAAACTGTATTTAGATTAGTTAGTCAGATAAATGGGGAAAATGCATGATCTGATGGTATTTGGACACCACTTCTCTTGTTTAAAGCAGCAGTATTTGTTAGCAAAAAATGCCACCATACAGTTTTTTTAGTAAAAAATGTATTTTTTGGTATCCTTAGATTCAAACTCAGTATATTTTTAATTTTTTCAGATATTTTTTAAAATAGTTTTTATAGCTAATATTGTAATTAATGACTCAGTCATTAAATATGGCAGTCACTCACAATTTTTAAAAATCTCTTCCATTGAGGTTACCTGTTGAATTTACATGCTAGCTTCACACTGTGTATGTATTAGGATGATGTTACCACATGTTTCTGGTGGCAAACAGTAAAACACTGTACTAAGATATTTATTTTTTCATGGTGGGCATGGCATAGGAGTGGGAACTTTAAGAACTTCAAAATTCCATGTCTTGGTTCAGGAATGAAAGAAAATGGAAAGAAAAATGGATATCTTGATATTTTTGCCAGACATGACATTACTGCTAGAAAATATATGGTGACTGACACATACTGCTGCTTAATATTGCCCCCAAAGTTTTATTGATTAGCCTGTGAACATTTCTAGATATTTAACATCTTGTGGTATATTTAATACTGTTTGAAGTGAAAACTGATTTTTGCCATTTCAAAATCTGATGTAATACGTGTATAGTAAGTTGCCAGGACCTTGAGGAAAATGATGTCTTTCATGCTAAAATGACATCACCGCCCACCCTGATGGCAATAACTACAGGTGAGAAAGCCCCTTGTGCACATAATCCCCTAGCTGATCCTGCAGCTATGTGCCATGGGTTGTCTGGAGGTGTCTCAAGGAGCTTGCTGGCACCCCATACCATGAACTGAGGCATGGAGTGCTGGGTAAGGGGGACACAAGTTACATGAGTGGAAATCCTGTCCTAACTGATACTTGCCCCCAACAATGATATCTGCCAGCATTGGCTGGACATGGATGCCCTCCACCATGCTGCCCCAGCCCAACTAGCTGCATGGTAGGGCTGGAGGCAACAATTCAGGCACTCACCCATCAGTGAAAACTTCCCAGGACCCATATCTGCCCAGAATCCCCTGATCACGTGGAGCAGAGGATCCACTACTGGACCCAGGACAGGCATCTGATTGGATGCCTGTCTGAGTCCTACAATCTGCCCATGCTTAGCTACATGACAGGGGATGGAGCCACAGACAGGTATCCTGCAGGTGCTCATGGTAGTGAATGCTGTGCTCCCTGCACCTGTCCAGGGCTACGTATTGTCACAGGTGTTATATGTGCATTTTGCATGTTTAACCCACACCATAGTGAACAGGCCCATTATTTGTAATATATTAGGACTAGTTGTCATTGTATCAGTACAAAAAGTTACTTTCTGAACAATATTTTCATGTAATCTTTAAAGTGTGCAACCATATAGTTTCCATTAAAAGGTGATATTTCTGCCCTCCAATGTTTTAAAATAAAATGATTTGTGGTCATGGTTGCCAGATAAAAAATGTTTTCCTTTTTTTTGTGTCCAATTCAGCCCATGTAAATCATTAAATAGGAATGTAATCAGTGAAGAACGAATATTAGTATCTAGAAACTGCACAATCCTTTTATTCATTTCTAACCACCATTTATTTATTATTGGGCACTTCCAAAGGCAATGTGACAGATCCACTTTGTGCTCACATTTATGTCAACATTCACTGCTTAGGGAAGGATTCATCTTTGAAACTATAGTATTTCATGTGTAAAATATGCCCTATCCATATTCTTCTTCTGTGCATTTTTTTTGCTGCCACATATCCTTTATTAGCAGAAACTCTAATCCTTTTCCAGTGATAGACTGCTAAAGTAATATTTAGTTCTTTATCCTATTTCAATTTAGTTTTCTGTCTAGAATCAAAATAAAAGCACAGTAGTAGCTTATACATATTTGACAAAACCTAATTTAGGATATGGACAATAAGGACTTTTTCCTTTTAATTTTACCCTGTAATGATCTTTTATTACTGTTAAGGTTCCTATAAATTAACACATTCATTTGTTAAAGAGGCAGATATTAAAAAGTTAAGTTTATGCACTTTTTAAATAGAGATGCTAGTTCCCGAAAATTTATAAATTTTCCTTCTCTTATAAGCTCTTTCAACCATTCAATGCGAGAATTCTTTAGGTTAAGGAGCGAGTATTTATGAACTGCGTTAATAGGGGCATGCATCCACAATAAACTAATCCTCTCCAATTTTTTTCACTGCATTAAGGTATGCAACAAAATGTTTGAAATTATAAACTTTACTCAATTGTTTTAAATTTGATGTGATTAATAGTTTATTTAACTTAACCTTGATTCCCTCATTCTCCAGTATTTTTTGTAACAAGGTGTGTTCCTTATTGTCAGACAAGGACCATTCCCATACAGTGGATAATATTTGGCTTAGAAGATATATTTAAATAACTGGGTAACCATACTGTCCATTATTTCATGAAGCTGCTAAGTGCTTCTATGCAAAATGGGGCTTCCCAATCAAAGAAATTTACTAAAAATATGCTTTCAGTGCAAAAACCATTCATTGTTAGTCTGCCCAACATTTCCTGAAGGGGCAGCAAGTTTCAGTCTAGGCTCAAGACCATCTGAGCCAACACTACTACAATCAGAGATGGTATTAAGCAATTTAAATACTTCCACCCTAGTTATGATGTGGGACCTGATAGGAGAGAGTGAGTGGTTTCAGCATTAGCATGAGGAATGGACGAAGGAGTGGAAGAGAAGGTAGCCATATAACTGGATAGGTCCGTGAAGTGAAGGTTAAAGGAGTTAGCAGTGGTGACAGTCTTATTACAGTGAACACCACTGAGAACCATGTCATTTACATTTTGGGAGTGTTTGGCTCCAAGGAGGGACTTTATGTTTGACCAAAATTTCCTCGAGTCCCTTGCATCATCAATCAGCAGTCCTTTGCAAAAGAAGCTCTTTGCCTGGTGAATATCTCTTTTACAGGCATTTCTTCTAGTTCTGTAGTCACAGACATCAGATAAGAGACCAAAGGTCTTAGAAAAATGTGCTGGACAGCAAATCCTGTAATTATTTATGGCTATTACAAATCATGTTTTTGGTTGATTTTTATAGCTGGTAAAAAGGAATCTTAAGACAGAAGTTTGGCAGTAACACTACAGTACCTGGGTAGGAATATATGCTCAGTTACCAAGAATGGCTGGTTTAAGACACAAGGAGCAGCCAAGTGTGTAACCATCCAGGGTATGCAGTACTGCAGCATACAGAACTTAAATGGCAAGACAGTAGGAGCCAGATATTCAAAACTTTGCCCGGTGGCTAAGGTAGCACTGCCCGGCGTGCAAACATAGCCCAGAGCAGAATGTCAGCTATATTCAAAAGGAATAGCCCAGTGCAAAACCAGCTGAATATAGCAAGCAAAGGAAGCTGGGCAAACAGGGCCAGGAGTGCAGGGCAAAAACAGTCCAGGAGTAAGACAGCACTAAATATAGCACCCAGGCAGGCAGTGCAAACACACAATGGAACACAGTGTAGAGGTGAGACAGCCTGACCCTGAGACACATGCAATGAAACACAGGCTGGAATAAGGTATCAGGAGCAGACCACAGTGCACATCCCGGAGGATGCCACACATGCACGGGAATGGCAAGCAAAAACCCGGACCCACGTGGAGAACCAAAGGAACAGTACAAACCAAGTGAAACCCCGGCACCCAAGAATGACACAGGACACAGTATAATGTAATAAATGCAATGTAATATCAAATAATCAAAAGGAAAGGTAACGGGAACAGAACAGTGATGCAAACCCATACTAAACTAAAGACTAAACCAAACACAGAACAACCAATGCCCCAACCACCACTGGATGACCCACCCCACAACAAAGAAAGACAACAGAACAAATCCCACATGCCAAGCCTCCCCCCCAACACACAACCCAAGCAACAATAAGCCCACTATGGGAACAACAACAGGAATGTACAATAGGCAAAGAAAATATTTAAATGGCAAACATATGGGCAAATAATAACAGGATGTACAATAAGGCACAGGAGAAGGGTGCAAAGGGGAGGAAGATGCACACAGGGACACAGGAATACAGTCCAGGAAATAATATCATGTCCAGTAAGGGGGGGTGTGAAGCCAATACAAGACAGGATGAAGGGCATGGCAAGTTGCTTGCTGGATCTGAGAGCCGAGCCTCCAACACAGCTGCCACCTCCTCATCTCCGTTATCAAGATGGCCTGCTGCTCTATCAGAGTCCTCTGTTGGTGGACGATGTGGCGCAGCTGGTCCTCCATCCCCTTTGACTCCTCTGGCCTGTTGCCCTCAGTGATGCCTGGAGTGGACCTACAAGAGGAAGGGGGAGACCATGAGGATGGGACACCAGCCAGGAGGCAGACAGCAGCCACAGGTGGCCATACAGGGATGGACAGCATGTCCCGATGGACAATCCTAAGCAGAGGTGAGTGCTGCATGGGTAGGCCAACCTGGAAGGTGCCCACAAAGCAGTCCTGGGTGACACAGGCACCAACCCAAACTCCAACATACATGACGACAACAATCCCGACAGCACCAGGGTACAGGTGACACTGCCCACCCTGGCACAGCACACATCGAGACAGGGCAGACACACAGCTGGACCCCCAGAGAGCTGGGTGCAAGGGCCACGCCTCAACATGCACAAGGGCACCCACACATCGGGACATGCTGCCTACTGACAGATGGCAATGTACCGTAATGCAGAGCACAGCAACAAGAACAACTAAAGGCATGCTGGATCAGCACTAAACCATGACAGTGGCCTGCCAATGACTAATCCAGGCCAGGGGATAACAGACAACCAGGGCACAGATGCTGGCAGTGAAGGGCCGACACATGCCATCAAGCAAGGCCACTGAAAGCATACCTCACAACTGTAACACAGTACAGGGAAGGTTCCCCAAGCCATGGGGCAAAAGCCCCCTGTTCCACCCTGTGAGGACATGTTCCACAGCCAAGGTCAACAATGTAGTGCAACACTCCATAGTAAACGATGCACACAATGTAGTAATATAGTGATAACAGACCCTCGGAACATAAATGCAACACAGTAACAGTGTAATGAGATACCCAGGTAAGAATTCCACTACGTGTACTACACATCACAAATATGTACCACAGTCTGATAGGCAATGTTCCACAGTTGGTGGACAAAGGGATGAGAGGTATGCCTGGAAGGCATGGGTCATGGTGTCCTACAGCCACAACAGGCATGCAGGCGGCTCTAAGCAGGTATGTCCAGTGAAGCTCCAGGACAGCAAGGTAATGTCAATTGTGCACATGCGGATGCTCTGTGGGGTGGGGCTGGAGGGATGGAGCACACTGCACTGCAGGTGTGGGCATGGCAACTGACAGCATGTGAGCCCCACCGAACGCCCACCGCCAGAGCCCCCACCACCATCTGGCACCCTCACAGCAATGCAAGCTGACAGTGCCCCACCGCCCCCCCAGGCCAGACTGCTAGCACCCGGCTGTGGTGTGTAACACAGGTGTGCAGCACAGCACAGTGCCACAATGCCACTGGCCCACTGCCCATCACAGCCATGCCACCAGACCAGTCAGTGGCAGGACACATAATGAGACACACAGCACAGTGAAACAGCACAGAGCACAGAGAAATAAGACAGGTATTCACGCAACATGCCACTGCACTCAGGGCTGCTCTTCTGTGCCCACTGCGGCATGGACGGCACCCTCGAGCTGCCTCTCTGCTGCTCCTGGGTCACATTCTGGCCCCCTCCACTGGCCATGGGCTGCTCGATCCACTCTACAGAGGACAGGTGAAACATTGGTGTTAGAGCATGACACAGTATACACCACGTGCAGCACAGCAAGATGCACATGCAACCCTAACAACACTGCACACACAGGGACACCCAGGATCAGTGGCTGAACATGGAGGGCACCCACACACAAAGTGTGGCTTGGCCTATGGAGCATTCACCAGGCACAGACGACATGCCGTCAAGGTGGTGCAGTGGTGCAACAGTGCTGGCCACTGCAGTCATGCGATGGTCCGCACACCAGTGTGTGATGGTCCGCAGGCTCCCAGGAACAGGTCCTCTGCACCACGGTGCTGCACCAGGACCCACCACCAACCATGTCCCAAGCAGCCACTCACACCCGTGACACCCCCATGGCCACAGCATGCATCGTGCCCCCAATGTGCACACCACCACACACCCTGTATGAGGACGCCCCCTAGGGTGCCATCATGTGAGGCCCCACCCCTGCCACATGCACGCAAGCACCATGCAGAGTGGCACACACATGCGTGTGCACACACACAGACACACTAACACACAGACACACAGTCACACACAGATGCACACACACATACACGCACATGGGCACTGGTGCTGCCTGAAACACACATGAGAGCGGGTGTCAATGTGCATCGCCACTTACCTGGCACAGGCCCAGTGCCATCGTGCACCATGCATGTGTAGTGCTCCAGCTGCTGACGCTGCCACTATCACAGGTCTGTGTAATGGTGCCTGCACTTCTCAACATCATGGGTGATGCCTGTGCAGGCACACAGCTTCCTTGCCACCATGGCCCACACCTGCATGCATGGGAGGTCACCCTCCCTGACCTCCCCAAAGAGCCTCCAGTGCCTTTTATGGACCAGCTCTACCAGGTTAGCTGTTTCAGCCTCCCCCCAATGCCTGTCCTGGTGCACCATCACCCACTGCCGTCTACCCTCTGGCATCACTACTATGTGTGTGTTTCTCTGACTGGCACCAGTACCACACCAAAGAAGATGCACCTCTGTCTGCTCCCTCACTCAAAGTGCTGTAGCGCCGCGCTAGCATGTGATGTAGTGCGGCATTACCGGGAAGCGGACCCAACATGCAGGTTTGACCCCCACATGACCCCTGGCCACAATGCCACACATGCACGTTGTTCCATGCTGTGTGTGCAAGCATTGCGCTACACTGTGCTATGCCTGCCTGCTAGCGTAGATCCGGGGCCTTACGGGCATGCGTGGTCGAGCTATGCCACATAGCGCTGCACTAACAGGACAGCACGGCGCTGGCCACCCCATTGCCTGGTGCTGACATTTGCATGGTGCTAAGCTGTTAGCTCAGCACTAATCAGGGCCATATTCAACAGGAATATGCAAATGAGGGTGCTTGTGCATGCAAAGTGCAAACACTGTGATTAGCATATCATTATCCAATGATGTGCATGCATAACAGGCTGGATTGCCCAGCTGGGCTATAAAAGGGCAATCAGTGCTCCACCAGTGTTGTGTTGTGGGAATGCAGCATACAGCAGACACTGCAGTACAGAGAACGACACTGAAGGAGGCATGCAACAGGAGGGAAAGCAGCAGGTTGAAGGTCTGTATAGCTGCTAGAGAGGTGTTGGAATGGCACTGGTGCAACACAGAATTGGGGCATACGCACTGCTTACCAGCTGTCCATAGCTGTACCGGCTGGGGACAGGTCCACCAACCGCAGGACCACAGGCATGCACGGTACTGCGCAATGGTGCACAGAGCCGGAAGGATGGCATTCCAGCACACCTGACCTAGCGCTATGACCGTGTACCTGTGTCAGACTACGCTGAGTGGGACCATCTGCAGTACTGTAGGTACCAGGCAGATGCAGGGGGGGCTCCACTGTGGAATGTGGGTGTGCAACGCAACTGTGGCTGACTGTCATGGGGTCCATGGCACCTCTGTTGCCCTCCTGGTTGTGGGACGTGGAGGTTCACAAACGCTCCATCGGTGGTATACAGCTACGGAACAGGGGTCACAGGGTCATGGCAGTGTGTTGCTGAGGGTTCCATGTGGCCTGTGTCTGGTAGTCTGCCATTGTATGCCAGTCCCCGTGTCCTCGCCCTGTGTGCAGTGCCCATGTTCCCTAGGGATGCACGATACAGTGCAAGGTGGTGGCCATTGGGGTGGACCCGTCCTGGGGTGCACATGTCAGCCATGGGTGATGGCAGTGCCCTTGTGGGTCTGGGACATGCCGTCCGGACACTGACAGCTGTGTAGTGGCACAGTGCACACAGGGGTTGCCGCAGGACATGCAGGCCAGTGCCAGATACAATCAACCTATGCCACACTAGGTGGTGGCTTGCACATGGCATGCATGACACATCACAGGCATGCAAAAGCTGTTGACACATGTCCCTTTCCATCTCTCCCATAGGTGGTGTGGCATGGCCAGAGCAGATACCTGCCCATCGTTTCTCACAGGAGGAATTGAGAACAATGGTGCATGGCGTCAAGGAGAGGGAGCAGGTTCTGAGGCAACACAAGGCCACAGATGCGGTGGTGCACCAGGCATGGGAGGAGGTCACCACCGGGGTGAACGCAGCCAGTGGTCGTGGCAGGACAACAGAGGCAGTGCACAAGTGGTGGAGTGACCTGCTGTGCAGGACGAAAGAGGAAGAGGCACAGCAGCTTCGTGAAAGGATGAGAACCAGTGGTTGCCTGCAACCAGCACAGCAGAGGGAGGAGGAGATACTCATCCACACTGCACCCAGTGGCTGTCACTGGTGTACAGGGTGGTGGGTGTGAGATGCCTCTCACACCACCCAGAGCAGGTCTGTAACTGCATGTGGGTACCCTGCATCATATGGCGGCATAGGGTGTTAGTGTTGGGGTTGAGCCTGGGGTGCACTGTGGAGCTGCAGTGCTGTGCACACTATGCACAAGGGACAGGTATGCATGCGCACTATGGGGAGGTAGGGTGCATGTGGCCACGGTGGTGGTGTGTGGGGTATGCATGTCTCCAGTGGGTGGCACATGTCCTAGGGTGTGCATGTTCGGGTGGTGGTGGTGGGAAGCACATTGCGTGTATGGGTGACTGACCCTGTCCTGTTTTCATCCATAGCAGCATGTGCAGGGCCAGCGGTGCACCAGAAACATTCCGGGATGGCTGCCTTGGGATAGGAGGAGGAGGAGGAGGAGGTGGAGGACAACCAGCCATCGACATCTGGCCTTGGTGGTGGATGGGTAAACACAGGGCTGCCCCAGGTGTGGCACTCACATGGAGGAGTGATACAGCTGACAGGGAAGGGGGGCCCTGCTGGAGGAGTGGAACTTGACTATGGTGCCACCAAGGAGGATGCCCAGGTTGAGGATCTGGGTGGTGGGCAGGTGATCCTCCTGACTGTAACAAGTGACATTGACACAGATGCATCAGAGGGTTCCTACCTCATGCCCGTAGATGGGCCTGTGGAGGGGGATAAAGAGGTGGGGCTAGGTGCAGGCGGCAGCACAGGCACCAGGGGGTGGTCAGCCTTGCTGGCATGGGTACTCCTATGCAGATGGTGGTTGGTCATGTGGGGAATGTGTGTGCACCGCTGGACATGCGGTGTCCCCCACAGGTTGTGGGACAGGTCCTCCAGTACAACAGCACATCGCCAGTGGTCTACAGTGGCAGGACATGCCGCCCGTGCATCAGCGTCCTGACCCAGTTGTGATGCAGGCCGCAGTGCCAGCTGCCATTGACGAGCTGACCCACTGGAACAGGATGCCCCGGTGGCCTGCTCACTGCTACAGGCTGCCCTGACATCACAGCAGGAGGCTCGAATGGACCTGCATGGCCTGCAGAGGGAGCTCAGGCATGAGCTTTCACTGTGAGTCCATGTCCCTGGGCTTTGCCTGTGTGGAACAGCGAGCCAAGGACAGGGTGGGCCATGTGGTTGCTGTGGTGGACCGCAGCTTTGATGGGCTCACAGCTGCAGTGGTCAACCTCACCACTGTGCTCGCAGGGTGGTCACCAGGATGTGCAGAGGGGGCAGGGTGACCATGGCACAGGGGCCCACAAGTGTGGCACCTGTGGCTGCAGGGCTGCCACTGGCTCCAGCACGAATGCATCAGGCACATCTACAGGCACCCAGTGCCACTGTGGACATCTATCTGCCCTGTTGGGTTCTGCCAGTCAACAGGGGCACAGGCGGTCCAACCTGCCCACCTCGCTGTGGTCCTCACCCAATGCGTCCTCAGCACAGAGCATCCCTGGTTCTGTGATCCACTTCTGTGGTGTGTGCCGTGCACATGGTGGTAGTCGCTGGTGATCAGAATAGCCATCCTGCACCGGTGCACAGTCACCACTCCTGTGTGCACATTGGCACACCCACACTCTTGTACACACATGCACTCACATGGACACGCACACACCTGCACTCCTTCACATGCACCACCTCACTGGCACAGCCATGGAGGCCATCCTCACACTGCCACCACACATCGGGCATTGACTTTTCCACCATTTCATGGCTGTGTGTCCACTTTCTGTGTGACCTGCACACCCCTCACATCACGCCGCACACACTCACATGCATTCTGATCCATTTTTTTGCGCACCTGCTTTGATTAGTGATGTCACTGTTGTGGCTGTTTGTTCACATTAAAACATACACCATTGTACTGTTTCATGTTGCTGTGCAGTCTGTACTCACCCTCTGGCCTGTGACAGTGTCCTGATGATGTTGGCCCTGTATTCTATGGCCCTGCTGGCCATGCGAGGATCCCTCCTCTCGAGTTGCTCCACTATCCCTCTGACTGCTGGCTCTGGGTCACGGTCAGCCTGTTCCTCAGGTTCAGGTGCCTGTATCCCACGGTTCATCGCCATGTTGTGCAACATGCAACAGGCTAGGAAGATACAGCATACCTTCTGAGGCCTATACTGTAGGGCATCACCTGATGTGTCTAGGCATCGGAAGCGCATCTTCAGTATGCCAAACACCCTCTCTATGATGTTGCTGGTACTGGCGTGTGCCTCATTGTACTGCTCTTCAGCTACTGTTGCTGGCTGGGGTACTGGTGTCAGCAGCCAGGGTCACAGGGGATAGGCGCTGTCCTCTGTCGGGAGATATGCACCTGTTCGTGTTGTACTGCTGTCTGCCTGTTGCCATCGTGCATCCCTGTGTTGCCCTCCCACACCCCTTTCTGGCCTCCCAAGCCTGTCTCCGTCCATGCTGTGGTGTGTGTGCCTTGTGAGCTGCTACTCACCGACTAGGTGTGCACTGGCTATCCTGCCCTTCTCAAATGCCTGGCACCACTGGGACTGGTGCCAGATGAAGGTGTTGTGGGCACTGCCGGGGTACTGTGCATAGACATTGCTGATGCATCGCACACCACCTGGCAATTGATAGAGTGGTATCCTTTCTTGTTTAGGTACACATCACTGCCATCACCAGGTGGTGCGTGGATGGGGACATGGGTGCAGTCAATGGCACCTAGTACTGCTGGTAGGTGCACAACTCGATGGAATTGCTGCATTGTTTCTCTGTGCTCTGCTGTGGTGCTGGGGAATACTTTGAACTTCCTAGCATGTGGCAGGAGAGCGTCTAAGAACTGGGTCAAGAGGCATGAGGTTGAAGACTGCAATACACCAATGGTGTCCCCCATTGGTCATTGGAATGTCCCTGTGGCTAGGAAGCACATTGCTGCTGTCACCTTCTCCTCTACTGTCATGGCATGGCTACATCTGGTGTTGGGGTGCCGCTGCTCATGATGGAGTTCACATAACTGCCTCAACATTTCCCTGTCCATCCTGTACCGGCTAGTGATGTGCTCATCTGGTAGGGTCTCAAAGGAGACCCTGGGCCAGTACCACCTGTTTGCAGCACACCATCTCCTTGGCCTGTATTGTGGCCCATGTTGAGCCTGCTCCCTCTCCTTCTCTTCCTCCACTACAGCTACCATGAATGGCAGCATCACTACTAGTGGTACAGCACTCATTCCCACTTCCTGTTGTGGTCTCTCCCCCTAGCTGATTTGCCCTTGGTTAAGACCAGTCTTTTACAGGCAGCAGCTAGCGCTGCGCTAGGTGTCGTGCTGTGTGTCCTAGCATGGCGCTATAGCTTTGAATATCCCATTGCACATGTATGCAGCCCCCCCCTTTGCCTCTTGAATACATTATTGGTTTGTCCTATGCTAGGGGACATTGCGTGTGCTAACAGGTCCTTTGAATATGGTCACTCCGCGCTATTCCCATGCTATTCCCGTGCTATTCCCACGCTACTGGTTTGCACGCTGTGCTATACTTTGAATATCTGGCTCGATTAATCCAATGTATATAAGTAAAATAAAAGGAAATAAATGACTGCATTGCAAATGTACAAAAAAGAAAAATGCTAGTTGGGGTTTACCCTTTACTGCTTATGTCACATAATGCTGTGATTTGGATTGTTTGGTTGGGGTATTCAGGGAGAGGGTGATAATGACAATAACCCAATTACAGTAGGTTCATCTTGCATTGTGAGGTTTACAGTAAGCTGATGAAACAGAAACAAAACAGTATGACTCGGATGAAGAAACAACACTAGAAACATAATAAAGACTTTGCCACTTTATCAATTCCTCATGAACTCTGGAAACAGGATGGTGCCATAATGTTATAAAATTTGTATTAGTTAAATGAAAACCATTAAAATAAAGTATATATTATAAGTGTTTTTCTTATCCAATAAGAAATAACTACACTAGGAAATATTTTGGACTAAAATAGATTTCGGTCTGTCATAAAAAATAGTTTTTCTCAATAAGATAACATTTCTTGCAGTGTCAAAAGAACAGAATAGGCTGTGTTGCAATCACCTAAGAACAGATTGCCAGAGTGGGATCATGAACAGCATGTCTTATGACACTGCAGATGCAGATATTAAGAAGGTAGCCACAGGGATACAATATCAAACAGATACTGCTGTGTACTTTGGGTAGAGCAGCAATGACAGAAGAAACCAGCAAGAATGTGTATACACAAACTCCTGCTCATATGCCTCATCCTCATCCTCTTTCTCTTCCACTGATTTCATATCAAGGCCAGATCATGAGAATTTAGAACTCTTAGCCTTTCTCAAACTCAGTGAAAAAGTAACACAGTAAGGAAGGGACAATGATGAATGCAGAAACCATTGCCACAGAAAGGGTCCTGAAAAAGCTACTAGCTCTGAAGGAAGAGGACTATCCAGGGTCAGATGGGGTACACCCTAGGGTACTGAAGGTGCTGACACAGGAACTGATAGTACATCAGCTTACCTGTACAATGACTCCCTTGAGTCTAGAGTTATGCCTAGGGAATGAAGAATAGCAGATGTAGTACCTCTACATACATGTTGGGAAAGAGAAAAGCTGGGGAACTACAGGCCAGTCAGTTTGGCTTCAAAAGTTAGCAAGCCGATGGAAACCATACTGAACAAAAGTCTGGTAAAATTCTTGTAGAATAATGAGCAGCAAGACAACAGAATGGGTGCACAGCTTTGTCAGGGAGCTGGTGTCAATTCCATTTGATAGACATCTTTAACTGGGTCATGTGGCCTATAGACAGGGGACAGGCAGTAGACATGCTGTTCTCAGGCTTTAGCAAGGCCTTCATCTTTGCTCCCCACCCCTAGACTAATGTAAAAAGGTTGGGGATCTTGGGCTGAGAGGCAAAATAACTAGATGGGTGGGAAATTTGCTGGGGAAAAATGCAGACAGTGGTGGTCAATGGGAAACACTTGTGCATGAGGGAAGTCATGAGTGAGGTTCTGCAGGACTCAGTGCTTGTGCCACTGCTGTTCAATGTTGTCAACAGGGGCATCTGAGATGGCATCAAGTGCAAAATCTGCCTCTTTGTGGATGACACCAACCTCTGTGGCAGGGTTAATATGGAGGAGGGGGTTAGGGACATGAGGGAAGGCCTAGAAACAGAAGAAGAAGAAGAAGAAGAAGAAGAAGAAGAAGAAGAAGAAGAAGAAGAAGAAGAAGAAGAAGAAGAAGAAGAAGAAGAAGAAGAAGAAGAAGAAGAAGAAGAAGAAGAAGAAGAAGAAGAAGAAGAAGAAGAAGAAGAAGAAGAAGAAGAAGAAGAAGAAGAAGAAGAAGAAGAAGAAGAAGAAGAAGAAGAAGAAGAAGAAGAAGAAGAAGAAGAAGAAGAAGAAGAAGAAGAAGAAGAAGAAGAAGAAGAAGAAGAAGAAGAAGAAGAAGAAGAAGAAGAAGAAGAAGAAGAAGAAGAAGAAGAAGAAGAAGAAGAAGAAGAAGAAGAAGAAGAAGAAGAAGAAGAAGAAGAAGAAGAAGAAGAAGAAGAAGAAGAAGAAGAAGAAGAAGAAGAAGAAGAAGAAGAAGAAGAAGAAGAAGAAGAAGAAGAAGAAGAAGAAGAAGAAGAAGAAGAATTATTAGCATTTATACTGTGCTTTTCATACACATTGTATCTCAAAGTGCTTTACAAGCAATGCTAAACTTGTAGTGAAGTGACTGAGTGTGTAGTGGCAGCCACTTTGCACATCAACACTCATACATAGCTTTGTACTATTGCATTAACTGGTTTTGTGGGAAGGGGAATGTCAGCCAGGACACTGGGGAAAATCCACTACTCTCTGGGCACAACTTATTTTTTGTTTAACATTGTTATTTATGTATTATGCTTAATGAACTTTGTCTGTGATGTACCATTTGAATGTATGATTGTGTGTAGCTGTGAACAATAAAAAATTCCCTTACTCTCCAGAGGGCTCAGGTGTGAAGTTGTTGGAGAGCATGAAATATGCCAGCTGCCCAGACCTGGAAACCCGGTGGGGAGTTCTGCTCCTCTCTCCACCCAGTGCTGCAACAAAGCAATGATTTTAAATGGGACACAGTCTTCGGGGGAAGCTGTGTTGCGAGAGGAGAGCTGCATGGAAGAGACTGCTGCACATGCTGCAACTGCAGCAACACCTATGGTAGAACAAACCGACATCGAAAAGGCTAACCTAGAGAGGAGAGAATTATTTTTATGGCTGCTTGTGTTAGAGGATTGCCATTACCATTCTTAAACCGTCTGTGGCTCCAGGAGGTGGCGGGATGGCCTGCCGCATGCACAACGTCATCTCTCGGGGCGAACTCTGCTACTCCACTTGTTGCAGCAATTCTGATAGCGCAACAGATTAATGTGGATATCAGTCTCATGACTGCTGAGATAATGGAGATGGATTCTGCATGGCTGCCTGCTCCATGGAAGATAAGCAAGCCTTTTGGTTGAGGCCATAAGTATCTAAGTGCAGATGTGTGCAAGGGTAAGCAGGTAGATGATTCTGGTTTTTAGGCATTACCTGATTTAGGAATCATACCACAGACTTTGCATACTACTATTGACCCCTTTGTAGGTTGGTCTTTTTCTCCCAGTGTGACTGTGCCTGCTGCCGGTGATTTACTGATTTCGGAACGTAGTCCCATATCTGATACTGGGACATGGTCCATGAATAAAGTGCTGGCTGAGGTGGGCTAGGTCAAGGACACTGATCATAGCCCCTGGTGTGCCCCAGGCCTGGTCCTAGCTGCTGATTTGGGCAAAATTATGTCAGAACATACTAATGAAGTGGGGTTTGATGTTGCTGACACTTTGGGGTTTGATGTTGCTGACACTTTGGGGGATACAGCTGGTGCCCTGTCCCCACAGCACTTTCATACAATGCTGCTAGATATTCCTGACAGTTTTTTCTTTTCCTATGATACTGAGCCAGTCATATTCAAGGCAGGTGGACAGCTTATTCCATCTGTGAGGTTGATCACACCTCATAGTGCCAAAGAAATGACCCAGTCATCCTTTATTCACCCTAGAGCCCCTCTGCAGCCCGAGGGCTGTGCAGACCTTGCTGAGGATCTATCGGCCTCACAGGATGATACTCCTACTATTAGGAACACTGTTCTTGCTCTTTTAAACCCTGGGATAGCTGGTCTGGGGGACTCTTCATCTATGGTTCCACTTACTATAAAATCATATGCTGCCTTCTTCCAGCTGCAGAATATACCAGCAAAATGCCGAATTGCTGTCCGGATCAGATATGTTGCTGGTTTATCTAAAGTGCCTAATAGAAACTACATTGCTAGATCTTTGCTTAAAGATAGTCTTCAATGTATGGTCACATGAGGTTTTCACACTGATTTATACACCTGGGAATCATAACTTTGATGTGAGTTTTAAAACCACTCTCATCCTAAGGCATTTTTGGGCTAAGTACCATCTGGTAAAGATTCTCCAGTCTGGGCCCCTTTCATGGTTATCCCCCTAACAAAGCATGAGATCCAAACTGTTACTATTTTGTTTAAGAATGAGGGAGTCGGTGTGGTGGACATCCCTAAATGGTTTATGCAAAAATGCTCTATTATGGTGAATCCGGAACCGATTATTAATTTGGAGAACATTTGGACAGGGGGCTGGAGGATAAGGGTGAAATTGTTTTATAACGACTCCGGAGTGCAGCAACTCCCAAATTGTTTCTATCTCTATGGATAGAGGGATCCTCCTCTACAATCTATAGCCAAAGGCGTGCTACAAATGTGGAGCATGCACACATCTCAGCAGCACCTACAATGCTGTCAGATGAAATTTCTGTATGCAACTGGGCCACCTTAGCACACAGTGTGCCAAGGAAATGTGCTGTAATCTGTGTGAGGAGCTGTGACATCTGTTTCAGGCCTGTCCTTGGGCCTCCTATAATGGGGGGGGGGGGAATGTGATGGACCAGGCTGAACATGATTTTTATGTTAATACTACTCAGAAATCCTTTAATCAGAGGAAGTGGCAGTGGCAGGCACAGCATGCTCCCTCCCTCTGTGAGATGAACTAGTGCTTCACCTTTTACCCCGATACTGTGCGGCATCCTCAACCTGCAAATGGTGCACTTGATGCTAATGTTAAGCACGGCCTACGTGGGCAACAGAAAAATGCTCCACCTCTCAGCCTGATGTTTGTGGAACCTTCTTCCTGTCCTGACATTGTGGATTCCCAGTTACCTTTGATATCAGGCTTAGTTCCACCCCCTATGGATTTTGTAGTCCCATCTGTAGTACCTGGAGTTGCAACACCTCCAGAAGTTGATGCCTCCCACCCCATATTGCCTAAAGATACAACACTGGCTGAGGCTGGAGCTGAGGTTGGGATCTGTCAGGAGACCATGCAACCTGATACGATGCCCTCCTTGATACATTTGGAACTTCTGCATTCCAAGTGGTGACCAGATGAGGCAGATGAAAAAATCAGCAACACCCCAAACCACCACTGGTTTCTTCGAAGGAGTCTATAGATATGCAAAATAAATCTGAGGTTCTTTTCACCAGCAAAAACTGGAGAGACACAGAGGAGGACTTGGATGCTGCCTCCTTTACTTCATCACAACTTCACCACCCCGCCTCCAGTGCAGAAAACATGGATACTGGGCAAGGCTCCCTGAAGAAGAGGAAATATGCTAAATCTTTTTGAAGTAGGAAAAAGGCAGTGCTCTTCCATAGGACTGCTCCTAATGTTTTGATATTCTTTTCTCCATGTCTCATTCCCATGGGGGCTTCTACTATACCTCCATTCTCTAGTACTACTTTAAATCTTAATAGTATTTTTTAATATGAAAAAGAGGTGGACCATGTCTGCAGCTTTACAGACACTAAAGTCTAATATACTGTTTTTCCAGGATACTAGAATTAACACCCTGGAGGGAGTGAAATTGACCAAGAAAATGTGGAAAAAGGGCCCTTCGTTTTGGTCATTGCAGGAGGACCACTGTTCTGGTGTGTGTATCATGTTTGTGGCTTATGATGCACATGTCCACAGGGTATTAGAACTTATCCCTGGGAGGGTATTACTCTTAGATGTTCTTCTTCATGGGGTGGAATCATGTTTAATCAATGTTTACTGTCCACTGGTTAAAGCTGCTTGAATAGATTTGTTTGAGGTACTTTACACCATTAGAGGGGTCATTTATTTTGGGGGAGACTTAAACTGTGTTTTTGTTCATCTGCTACCAGAAATATGAACAAAAAAACATATTGTGACTTTGTTTTATTAAGGCACATGGTATCCTCTGCTCTCCTGGTGGAAGCTGTTGCTGCTGCTGGTTCCTCATTATGGAACACTTTTTTAAGGGATCCCTCTCATTATGCATAGAGCTGCAGTTTTTGTTCCTTTGACTGTTGGCTTCTGCTGCATGGATCATGCCCATGTAAACCTCTAAGCACTTAGTGGTTTCGGTCACCCTGAATTTGGAAACCACTTCTAGGACCAAACCCCCTGAATAGCAGCTTAATGTTTCCCTTTTTTTTCTGACAGCAATGGTGCAAACAGGGGTAAGGCATTTTTTTGAGTCTAAATTGATGGTGGTGGCCGGCCCGGTGGCGCTGAGGGTTGAGGCACTGGATGCCACACCTCGCGCTACGCCGGCGACCCGGGTTCGGGAACGAACTCGGGTGGCCGGGGGTCGGCAGGGGAGAGGGAGGATTGAGCGTCCCAACGGATGCTCTCCTCCCTCAGGGGTGGGAACCATGAACGCTCCGCGTTCTACATCACCCTCATAGCCGGTGGAAGCACCGACAATAGAGGGGATGGAGGCGGCTCCGTCTAACGGAGTCGGGGAGGGGGGACGCCGCCGACGCATGAGGGCTCTGGCGTCAGGCCAGCACTATCTCTCGGACGCACGTCCCAAGCGTCCAGCCCTAGGGTAGGGACGCAGGGGAGAAACGGAAAACCCTCCGCAAGCCCTAGATGAAGGCCGCCTCTAAGTCCACCTGGACCACCTGCAGGACAGACCCCACTGTGCAAGGAGAGGAGGATGGGCACTCTAGGGGCAGATCCCCAAGGTAGGCGAGGGGAGACATGAGCGGACGGAAGGAGGGGGCTCCGGAGGTAGTAAGGAGGGATAAAGAAAGAAAGTAAAAAAAAAAAAATAAATTGATGGTGGTGGATATGTTTGATACATTACCAGAATAGTGGGAGCAGGTGAAGAGGGATATTAAGGACTTTTGTATACATCTGTCCAAAAAGAAAAAGACTGGGGAGCATCTACAACATTTGACGCTATGACAACAGCTTCAAAAGTTTCTCTCCCTGTTGGTGGAAAGTGATCAGAACTGCTCCAGCCAAATTTTTCAGGTGAAACAACAAATATGTGGACTTCTGGTGATGTCACAGAGCCATCAACTAGCTGCTGAGATGAACTCCCATCCCCAAAAGCCTAAAAACACTTACATTTTTTAGCAGCTGCATCCAAAACACTTAAAATAGCAGGCAATGGGCGTACAAAGGACTGCCAGAGCAGATTGAGACCAAAAGCTAATGCTGGATTGCAGGATGTATCCGGATTGAAATCACATAAATGGGACAGTAGTCGGAGCCCTTCCCTTCCAAGCATGGCGGATACAGAGAAAGAAAATGAACAGTTATCTCACTTTCGATTTGAACAGCTCTTCAAAGAGATTAGAGAGATGAGGGCTATGACAAAACCTGAGTTTTGGCAGCTGAACCAAAAGTTTTCGGGACTAGAACAGAGTGGAGAGTGTAGAGGAGACAGTGTCCGCAGTGGAGGATGTGGCAATCCAGACAGGCCTCATACTGCAGGCTCTATTAACCCAATAACCCTACTCGCAGACATCTTGCAGCTCCCCCCAGGCTATCAGCTGGGCATCGAGCGGGCCCACAGAACATTGCAGCCAAAACCAACTGAATCAGGTACAAGACCTTGGTCCATAATTATTAAATTCAACAGTTATAAAGTAAAAGGGGATGTACTAGTGAGGGCCTGGAAACAGAAAGAAGTAACTTACTTGACAAACAGCCTTTTTTTTGACCACGACTTTCCTCCTGAAATCCAGAGACAAAGGTGCCAGTACGTGGACATTATAAAGCTTTTCTGGGACAAAGGGATATGCTTCCATATGCTGTATCCTGCAAAAATGAGGATTTTCTGCTCGGAGGGAGTTAGGGTTTATGACACACCAGAGGAAACCAGAAAGGCCTTAGTGGAAAAGGACCTATTGGAACCCTAGGAGCCAGCAGCAAAGAACTCAAAATCCCATCAGGCTTCAGAAGACAGTGCGGATTGGTCAATAATGCTGAGTAAAAGGAAGAGAGGACACGGGGCTCTGATGTCATCATTAGCTCCCCTTCAAGCCATTCGGCCGTTTTTGCAGAAAGTTCAAGAAATCTGGAGCAACCAGCACAAGGACACACAGGACTGAATTGGTAACATAATTAAATTTTGGTGATAATTTATTGTTTTTTCTCTCTCTTGGTGTCTTCTCAAGTTGCTGGAGGACACAGTCAAGAACTAGTGCTGAGGGGATAACCTTGGTGCTGTGGCATACAGAACTCAGTTTAAAGAAAAAGAACTGGGAGGTAGATAAACCTGGATAGAACTGAAGAGTTTTCAATATTTGTTTCTGGACTTTAATGGATTTCCATCTGTCAGGAGGAACCACGACCACAAGCATAATATCAACTTATAAGTTTCACCATATTCAGTTACTTTTTTCTTCTTTCTTGACTGGTCATGGGGTTGTTAATTGCAGTCTAAAAGAAGGTACTCTGTTTCATTCCTGTTGGTAGTTTTGCTAAGCGGGCAGTTTAAATTCCAGATATGTTATGTGCAGTTTTGCCTGCTCATTACATCTTTTTCTTTTGGCCTGACAAGAACGCAGAGGGAAATATAAAATTAAATTATTGCTTTATAACAAATGGGCTTGGGGGGGGTTCTTTTTCTCGCACAAGGAGTATTGATAGCGAAGTTATTGAGTAGAGTTGGGGGCTCAGTGATGTCATAGAGGCTACACTTGCAGTCTGTGAGCCTACTGATTTCAACTAGGGCTCCCGAGGAGAGCCGCAGTATGTGTGGTGAGGTTTTTCCATCTTCTCATTCTGGCATCCCTCCTATTTAGGGAGGAGAAGGCTGTATATAGAGATCCCAACATTTTTTGTGAGGGATCTTCACATTTGGAAGTTTTAAATGAGGTTCTTTTATCATTGTATAAAGTTCACAGTTAATGTTTACAGTTTAAAAAGTGTTTATTGCTTTTCTAAAGGGGAAATTTTGAATATCATGCAATGTTTTGGGTCGGTGTGTGGGAGGGGGAAGGCACTAGATAACCAGGAAGCAGCAAGGATGATTGATCTCAACATGTCAAACAATAAGAAAAATGGATAAAAAAGATGTCACAGTACTATCTTATAATGTTAATGGGTTAACCCATCCTATAAAAAGGAGCAGAATGATGTCCTTTTTGTGAAAGTCAAATGCTGCCTTTATAATGTTGCGAGAAATACACTTGAGTAAGGAGAAGCATGATAAGCTGGGTAGATTCTGACACCAGACAGTTATTGCTTCCGCATACAAAAAGGGTAGAAGGAGGGATGCAGCAATTTGAATCCCCTCAAGAACCCCTTTTGAATTATAGGATTCTATAATGGATAAAGAGGGCAGATTTGTTGGTCTAAAAGGAAAGTATTACAGAGCTGTGATCACACTGGTATTGGTCTACGCACCTCCAGGCTCTGATTTCTCTCTTTTAGGGACTTTCTATTTAAGATTACTGAGTGGGCAGAGGGTCATTTAGTTATAGGGGGGCCTTAATTTAAGATTTAATCCTACTTTGGACACCTCATCGCAGATGACAAGGAGGGAGAATGGGGTTGCCAAAAAAGTGATGAAACTAGTGGGAGAATTGGGATTAGTAGATGTGTGGTGCCAGATGCGCAAAGGTTCCAGGCAATACACTTTATTTTCACAAGCATACAAAACATGTTCTATACTGGACTATTTCATGATCCCCAGGGACTCGATGGAAATATGTTGTTCTACATGACTAGGAGACATGACACTATTGGACCATTCCCCAATTTATATAAAAGTTGCTCTAGGTCCCACTAAACGTTTGACCTTCTGAAGGCTGAATGTATCTTTACTTCACAGTGAGGACACACAGAAAGTAATAAAGGAGACAATAGAACAGGCAGTTCAGGAGAATGATAGCCCAGGAATCTCCCCGGGGATTCTCTGGGATACTATAAAGGCAATTATCCATTGCAAGTTCATTGAGCTCTCCTCCAGGCTTAAAAAACAGAAGGAATTTTGGAAATCATCTTTACAGGAACAGATACGGGACTTAGAACAAAAGCAGTAACAAAAACTAGACATAGAGAGAGAGGTAAAATGTTGGCAAAGTTGAAAGCTGAGCTGATAGTGCTTCTGGATTACTAGGTAGAGCAGAGGTTAATATACTTAAGACAACAATATTATGAAGCAGGCCCTAGGGCCCTCAAACATTTAACTAGCAGATTGCGCCAATATAAAGCCAGAGCTAGCATTCTTAAGTTTAGGGGCTCCCTAAACGAACAAGCATTTGTCAACACCGAATGTTGATTGCATGGTGTGTTGACCATGCTGACTGGCCCTCTGTCAGTCTCTCAGTCTGTTTCGTCTGGTGCAGCAGGCTGCTGTTTTGCACTGGGCTCCTGTGTGCATTGGCACCTTGTTCTGGCCACTAAGAGTTCTGCAGCTGTCCTGACAGAAGTCCATTGAGGTGGGTCATTTGCCCTCTCTCACTCGTGCATTCTGTTTCTCTTGGTGCTTCAGGCTGCCCTTTTGTACTGGGCTCCTGCCTCTGTTGGGGCCTTTTTCTGCCCACAAAGAGATCTGCAGCAGTCCCGACACAGGTCTGTTGAGCCTGCTAGCTCCCCTCTCTCCTCACTCATTCCATTTCTGCCAGCGCTGCAGGTGGCCTTTTGTACTGGGCTCCTGCCTGCTTGGCACCTTTTCCTGCCAACAAAGAAATCTGCACAGTCATGACAGAGCCTCCGCTAAGGTTGCACACTTTGTGTCACCACTTTTCTGTCTGTCCTGGCGCTGTAGGTTGCCCCTTTTGTACTGGGCTCCTGCCTCTGTTGGCGCCTTTGTCTGCCCACAAAGATATCTGCAGCAGTCCCGACAAAGCTCCGTTTAGCTCGCTCATGCAGTCCCCTTCTCTCACTCACTCATTCCGTTACTGCTGGCACTGCAGGCTGCTCTTTTTCATTGGACTCCTGCCTGTGTTACTGCCTTCTTCTGCCCACAAAGAAATTTTCAGCCCTTACAATACAGCTCTGTTGAGCTTGCTCACTGCCCCTCTGTCACTCGCTCATTCTGGTTTCCCCGCCAGTGCAGGCTGCCCATTTGTACTGGGCCCCTGCATGCACTGGCACCTTTGTCTGCCCACAAACAAATCTGCAGCTGTCCTGACAGAGTTCTGTTGAGGTCGCTCAGTCTCCCTGTCTCACACGCTCATTCTGTTTGTCCTGGCTCTGCAAGTGGCCCTTTTGTACGGGACTCCTGCCTGCATTGGCGCCTTTTTCTGCCCACAAAGAAATCTGCAGCAGTTCTGACAGAGCTCCATTGAGCTCACTCAGTCCCCCTGTCTCAGTCGCTCGTACTGTTTCTCCCACTGCTGCAGGCTGGCCTTTTGTACTGGGCCCCTGACTGCATTGATGCCTTCTTCTGCCCACAAGGAAATCCACAGCAGTCCTGAAACAGCTCCGGTGAATTCGCTGACTCCCCCTCAGTCACTCGCTGTCTTGTTCTGTTTCTCCCAGTGCTGCAGGCTGCCTTTTGTACTGGGCTCTTATGTTGCGCCCTTTCTCTTCCCACAAACAAATCCACAGCTGTCCCGACAGAGCTGTGTTGAGGTCGCTCAGTCTCCCTCTCTCACACGCTCGTTCTGTTTGTCCTGGTGCTGCAAGTGGCCCTTTTGTACGGGACTCCTGCCTGCATTGGCGCCTTTTCCTGCACACAAAGAAATCCACAGCAGTCCTGATGGAGCTCCGTTAAGCTCACTCAGTCCCCGTGTCTCACTCACTCATACTGTTTCTCCCACCGCTGCAGGCTGGCCTTTTGTGCTGGGCCCCTGCCTGTACTGATGCCTTTTTCTGCCCACAAAGAAATCCACAGCAGTCCTGAAAGAGCTCTGTTGAGTTCGCTCACTGCCCCTCCCTCACTCGCTCTCTCGTTCTGATTCTCCCAGTGCTGCAGGCTGCCCTTTTGTACTGGGCTCTTGCATTGGGCCCTTTCTCTGCCCACAGACAAATCTGTAGCAGTCCCGACAGAGCTCAGTTGAGCGCGGTCACTCCCTCCTCTCACTCGTTCAATCTTAATGTGTCCCACACAGTGATTTCCCTCAACGACCATGCTATTCTGTGGCAGGAGTGCAAAAACACATTGTAGCCATGATGTGAAACATGGCAGTTGTACTGTTCATAAGGAGGTGTGGAAAAATGCCACTGTTGAAAATGTGGGGTGAAAATATTACAATATTGTGAAGCTACAAGGGTGTATGGAAACAGGTCAATGCACACTTGTAACACAGTCATGTCATGGAGTTTCGTCACCCGACTTTCAGCATAGGCATTTTAGGACCTCTGCTCATGAACAGTGCCACTGTCATTTTCTTAGTCTGTCCCGATCAGTGATTTCCCACAGCGACTGCGTTATTCTGTGCCAGAACTGTGAAAACACATTTCAGTCAGGATGTGTAAAATGATAGCTGTGCTGCTCATAAGGAGGTGTGGAAAAAGTCCACTGGTGGACATGTGGCATGACAATATGACAAATCTGTGAAGTTACAAGGGTGCGTAGAAAGCGTGCAACGCACACTTGTAACACAGTCAATCGATGAGGTATTATCACCAAATTTTCAACATAGGCATTTTAGGACCTCTGCTCATGAACAGTATCACTCTGATTTTCTTAATCTGTCCCGGACAGTGATTTCCCACAGCGGCTGCTCTATTCTGTGCCGGAAGTGCGAAAACACATTTCGGTCAGAATGGGAAAAATGACAGCTTTACTGTTCATAAGTAGGTGTGGGAAAATGGCAATGTTGGCAATCTGGAGTGAAAATATTATAAATTTGCGAACTTACAAGCGTGCGTGCAAACTGCGCAACGCACGCTCGTACCACAGTCATTTTATGGAGTATCATTACCAAATTTTCAACATAGCCATTTCAGGACCTCTACTCATGAACAGTGTCACTGTCATTTTTTTAGTCTGTCCCAAACACTGATTTCCCGCAGTGACCGCGCTATTCTGCGCCGTAAGTGCGAAAACACAGTTCCGCCAGGATGTGAACAATGACAGTTGTACTGTTCACAAGGAGGTGTGACAAAATGCCAATGTTGCAAATCTGGTGTGAAAATATTGCAAATTCATGAAGTTATGAGCGTGCGTAGCAACTGCACAGCGCACGCTCGTAAAACAGTCTTTTTTTGGATTTTTTCCACCAAATTTGCAACATAGGCTTTTTGAGAGCCCACCTCATGAACACTGGCACTGTCGTTTCGTTAACCGGTCCCAAAAGATGATTAGCCATGCAGTGACCACGAAATCACCTTTCTGGCCCGATTAACACCATGACAGTTCAAGAATTCATGAGGAGGGGTCCCAAAAACCCCATGTTGAAAATTTGGTGAAAAAATTCCCAAAAATGCCCGAGATATGCAGTAAAGTTGAAAACCCCCCATCTATTACATTATACAGTTTACAAGCATTTCGTCAGTTCATGGTCAGCTTTGAAGAGTGCAGACGTGTTCCTGGTCCACCGAAGATCGTCACGCCGAGCTCATCAGGTAAGTATGGGGTGAGGGGGGGTGTGGGGAGGCAGGGCGTGCAGTGGGTGAGTGTGGGTGGGAGGCAGGGCGAGCGCCGAGAGAGAAAAAAAAAATGGACGTCGTGGGACTGTTTTCCACTTTGCAGGGGCCTCTGACACACTGGGGTGGGCTCCCAGTGTGCCACCAGTGGCTGTCATTCAGGGGCCGTAGTAGCTGACGGGGGGTTGGGGTGTTGTTATGCCGACGGGGATTGGGCACCCCCGTCGGCAGGAACAAAGGGTGGGGGTGACAGAATGCCGATGGGAGTGGGCTCCCCGTCAGCTAACAAAAACAGCAGGGCCACTACAGCTGATGGGGATTGGGCACCCATCGGCAGGAACAAACCGGGGGCACAGAATGCCGACGAGTTGGAGCCCCGTCGAACTATACGTGGTGGGGGACAGGTATATTGTTTGGAACATGGTGGCAAGCCACCACCATGTTCACAAACAATCTCAGGGCTTTACATCCCGTCCTGCAATGACGGGTGGCTCTCTCATTGCAGTGGATGACTGACATTGCAATGACGAAGCGGCCCCTGATTGTAGTGGCTGTTGTTTTTTTTAAAGTTGTGGCACGTTGGCTGAATTACTGTCAGCAGCAATGTGCCACGGCATTTGGGGACTTGGGGCAAGCCTCTGCAGGCTGTGGAGGCATTGGCCACAACAGTGCCGCACCTCCACAGCCTGCTTCTGTACGAACCTGTCGCAACATGTTTCTTGCGCATGTGTGCAATCAACATAAAAATGGCAATACTCAGTTGAGGGGATAGCAGACAGTTTTAAGTCCTTTTATGAAAAACTATACAGCAAGGATGATTCCCTCCACTACTGAGGAAATCAGGGGGTTTCTTCCCCCTCTCAACTTGCCTACATTAATAGAACAACAAAAAGGGGCACTTATCTCCCCATTTACAATAGGAGAAATATATGCTGAAATCAAATGCTTAAAAACAGGAAAGTGTCCAGCACGGATGGTCTCCCAAATGAATTTTTTAAGCAATTCAGAGATGAGATCTCCCCCCTGTTATCCAGAGCATATAAGTATGTGCGGTCTGAGAGGGGAACTACAGTATGGCCTCATCTTGGTCACAGGCAATAATTTCTGTTCTTCCTAAGCTGGTCAGGGACCAAACTAATTGTTCTTATTACCCAATCTCGATTCTAAATACAGATGATAAAATACTATCAGGTTATAATAGCCAGGAGAGTGGAACAAATACTTCCCAGAATTATAAATCTGGATCAAACTGGTTTTGCTCCTGGCAGGCAGACCATGGACAATATTAGAAGATCTGTGGACATTACAGAACATCTGCAGAAAGTAGCTCAGCCTACTTATATAATGAGTTTGGACGCTGAAAAAACTTTTGATCAGGTTTTCTGGGCTTTTTTTACAGGGGGCCCTGGCCGGCTTTGGATTCCAACCCCTCTTTCTTCAGATTATTGCTAAACTTTACTCAGCCCCAATGGCATACATAAGAGCTAATGGTTTTATTTCTCAAGTGTTCAAGCTCTCAAGGGGCTCAAGACAAGGATGTCCCTTGTCACCCCTCCTTTTTGCTTTGTATATTGAACCCGTAGCCCAAAGTATAAGGCAGAACTCAAACATAATGGTGGCAGACCTGGGGAATGAGCATCACAAGCTAGCCTTATATGCAGCCGATGTCCTTTTGTACTTGATAAACCCAGAAACCTCCCTTCCAGAAGTTTTTAAACAGACTGAGGTATTTTAAGAGCTCTCGGGCTACACCTTGAACTGATCAAAGATAGAGGTTCTAGTTCTGGCTGACCATGTTCCCCAGGAAATTAAAGTGAAATACCAATGAAGTGGAATTGTGACAATATTAAATATTTAGGGACAAGGCTAGGTAAATTCCCTACTAATTTATTCAAGGACAATTATTCCCCATTGATTCGGCAAATAAAGGCTGATCTGCAGAGGTGGACTTTGATGCCCTTCCTGGTCTACTCAAGACTTCAAATAATAAAAACAAATGTGCTCCCAAGGCTGCTATATCTATATCAATGTGTTCCCTGCTTAAGCCCTCAGAGAGAGATAGCAGACTGGCAGACAAGGTTGTTGGCTTTCCTCTAGGCTCCTGGACATCCTAGAGTGGCTAAGAGAATCCTATTTCTCCCTAAACAGGAGGGGGGCCGAGCATGTTCAAATCTGTTTGATTACTGGATTGCAGCTCAGATGAAACTGGCCTTGTTGTGGTCACACCCAACATACCAGGCCCACTGGAAGCAGATTGAACTTAAACAGCAAAATAATTGCCCTTTGTGGGTCATTTTGTTTCATCCTCAATCACAATTAAATAAACATACATTTTCCATTACATCTATTCACCCAACACTGTGGGAATGGTTTCAAGGAGTTAAAAGGGGTTTAGGTCCAGAGGCATGTGAAGGTTTACTTGATGGAGTATGGATAGAGGCTTCCCACCAACAAGTCAATGTATATGGTTTTAGAAGCAGGTGGACAGGGATGTTTTCACAGTCTGGCAGCTGTTTCAAGGAAACACTGTTGTCCCGTTTTAAGTAGCTCGAGTTACATTTTCATGGTCAGCCTCAGACCTTTTTCATTACTACCAACTTAGAGACTATATAAATAATAAGCTGCACCATGCTGCGGCCCTGGAGAATCACAGATCCTATCCCACAGTGTTTGAAACAATATGGGGAACTACACATGATAAGGGGGCAATTACAATGTTATACTGGAATCTGATAGCAGATAAGGCCCATAATACAGAATCCATACAAAAGAAGTGGGAATAGGAGTTAGGTGTAACATTAAGTTCCTCTACTTGGAGGAAAGTATATAGAAGCTGCTGGAAAACCACTTCATCCCCAGGCTGGCAGGAATATACATGGAAAATAAGAATTAAATACTTTTTAACCCCTTATAGATTAGGCAAGATGGGCACCATTCTCAGTGCAGTGTGCTGGAGGAAGTGTGACTATACAAATGCTGACCAGGCACATATAATGTGGAGCTGCCCACTTATTGAGAAGTTCTGGGGCCAAATAAGACATCATCTGATGGAGTTGTTTGGAATAGCTTCAGGAGTAAGCCCAGAGAACTTGATATTGGATATTTATCCAAAATATGTCAGGGGAAGGAGGGTCAATATCTATGGGCATCTTAATTGTTACGGCTCTTAAAGCTATCACCAAAAAATGGCTCCTGCAAGCCTCTCCAGACTTAGCAGACTGGTCTGTCATTATTACCCAAATTTAAAATATGGAACGTATAACCTTTGCAACAAATCACAGAAAGGAAATGTTTTTGAATAGATGGACTAGCTGGGAAATGTATAAGGATGCGGTAAAGGAAAAGACCACCCCTCCCTATGTCTCTTCCTCTTTCCCCTTCCCCCCTTCCTACTTACTCTTTTCCCATTCTTATTCCCTTCCTACCCTTTAAAGGGGCTATGTTTCTTCCTCCTCCCCACCTATCTAATGGAATTAATTGCATCGTAAATATTTTCCCTTTTCTGTTTTATTTTACTTTATATTTTTCTTAATTAAGAGAAGTAGAGATGTTAAAATATTAATGTTTTAGAGCTTTTAAATATCGTAATTCTATAAATGTCTGTTATCAAATCAAATCAAATCAAAATCAAATCATAATTTATTTGTATTACGCTTTTCAAATACCAAAGCGCGAATACATAAAACATAACATCAATAATAAATAGGAATTAAAATTAGACACAATTTAAAAGACAGCAAAATATGAAATAATCAAAGGCTGATATAAACAAAAAGCTCATCAAAGAGGCCTTAAAAGATTCTGTGGATGGGCACTCCCTAATCCGACGAGGTAGAGAATTCCACAGGTTTGGAGCCACAAAAGAAAAGGCTCTGGCCCCGGAAGATTGAAGACAAACCCTGGGAATCTCTAGTAATCCCTCGTCGGTGGAATGGGCACGTTTGTGGCATAATTAAGTGCTAACAATGGAAGTTGTTTGTATTGACAAGAAATTTAATAAATGAGTATAAAAAACAAGAAACAACAAATATGTGACATACAGTATGACAGGATGACCTCTTTAGTACTGGAACAGAAATTTGGAACACAGAGAATTAAAATGCAGACCAACCCCTTTGATGACTGTATCAATAGGATTGAGAAGAGGGTGATGGCCCAATTAAGGGATGATAAGGGCCACCTCAAGGCTGCTCTGGATTACATTATGCAGATAGTAGATGAGTGGGTAGATGAGATCTTCCGAATAGGGATGGGTACAGGCCTTGACACTGATGGCTTATTACAAAGTTTGATTCTTCCACAGTTGCCGGTAGACATTTGGAATTCACTTACAACAGACATTACTCCCCAAGAGGTAGAGGCTGTCATATCCTCTCTTACTAACAACACCACTCTGGGCAGTGACTATATCCCTGGTGAGATATTTAAGTTATTCCATGGAATTCTGGCTCCCCTCTTGTCAGCAGTGTTGAATGAACTGTTGGCGGCGCATACTGCTAGAGGATCCATGCTTCAGGACCTTTTGTCCTTTATACATAAATCAGGAGAGAAATCAAATTTTAACACCTGGAGACCATTAAGTCTCTTAAACATGGATTTTAAGATACTGATGAAGATCTTGGGTAAATGACTGGCAGCTGCAGCGTCCATCCTGATCATAACTACTCAGACTTGTGCTATAGTAGAGAGGTGAATACAGGATAATTTATTTGTACTAAGAGATGTGTTTACACACAGTGCACTGGGCCAGGCACAAGGTGTATTGCTGGCACTTGACCAGGAAGAAGCTTTTGATAGGTTTAGCTGTGCATACTTATGCTGTACTGAAAACTTATAGTATTCCCCGGAAATGTATTAATTGGGTAAAATTCTTACATGAAAACAGCACTATGCTCCCTTTAGTTAATGGGGTAAGTGGTTTGGAATTTTCCTTGAAATCAGTAGTCAGATAGGGCTGTTCTATGACCCCCCCCCATTGTATTTATTTGTTTTGGACCCAGTTTTTCGGGCCTTAGAGCAGGATTGCCTTATACATGGGGCTATTGTAAATTCCAACCCAGTACACTTTAAGTCCATCTCTTATGCAGATGATGTTTTCCTACTGCTTAGGGATACTGCTTCTGGTGAGAAGGCTTTGCAGCATTTAACAGTTTTTCATAGGCACTGAGGTTAATTTGAACAAGAGCACTGGGATGTTTTTGAGCAATGCAGCTTCCTCTAGCTTGAATTCTCTTAGTGGGATTCTTTGTAATGTGGACAAGCTGAACATTTGGGGTATCTGGCTTGGACACATGAATATGACACAGTATAACTGAAAGCTGAAATTAAACTATGCTGATTCTAGAATACAAAAATGGAACCAGTGATTGATATCGAAGAAGAAGAAGAGAGTTCAGATGATTAAAACTTTTTTATTCCCCATTTTTTATGTATTAGTTTTTTGTTCCCCCTTCCTAAGGACTTGGAGGTAAGATTGTATAGTGTTTTTTTAGAATGTTGGGGTAGTAGGTTGAATCCTATTAAAAGGAGTGTTACTTATTACGCCATACAAGACGGGGTTATTGGTATGGTTTACCCCCGGAGTTTCTTTTTTCTTGCATTATCTTTTATCAAAATCTACAGCCCATTCTCTTGTCCAAAGGCACTTGGAGCTACTTTTTTTTTTGGTGCTGTTATTGGACATTTTTTGCTCTCTTGGGAACAAGACACATTGAAGTCCATTAAAGACAAGGGTTGTGGTAGTGTTAGTGTTATTCAGAGTTGCTTCCAGAGACTTAAGATGTGGAAGGTTACAGCAACCATGGCATGAAATAACACTAGACAATTGTTATATCAATGACTTATTGCATTGAATTTTTCCTGTGATATAGACTTTCACACAACAACTGGGTATTCCTCACAGTGTGGTGGTCAGGCAACTGTTAGACTGCAGGATTCCTGTTATGATGTGGGATGTGTTATGGTTATGTGTACATGGTAGACTTAACGCTGAAAGGTAATGCAAAACATAAAAGTTTAGTGGGAAGAATGTGCATTAGACTGACTTGTTCTGCTGACATGGAATCTCTGACCCACCTCTTTTTTCTGTGTTCATATATTGCCCCCTTTTGGCAACTGCTGGCGACAAAACGCCATGTTCCGCTCTTTCAGACAGTAACATATAAACAATTGCTCCTAGGAGACGTTGCTGTTTGGACACAATGAACTTCCAGTACCCTCTTGTCATTTTTGCATGTATTAAATGGTGCATCTGGCAAGCTAGATGTCAGTTTTTTTTACAGAAAAAAGATATCTTAATAATCAATTTAATTCATAATAATAAACATGAATTACTGATGGTCAGAGAGAGGGAAGTTACCTGGATGCAGGAGGCCTCTTTGCAGACTCGCTGGAGAGGGGTTTCTTGGTTAGCATCATAAGGAGTTGGAGGTTACCTGTAACATACTGCGATGTTAAAAGACTAGGACTGTTTTAGATAAGTCCCATTGTCTATGTTATTTTTCTATTCCTGCTATGTAGTTAGGGGTGTTTCTGTTCTGTATTCTTGTATTTGTTCCTTGTTTCAGTTTCCCTGTAAAGTCTGTTGATGGATATCTCCTTCAATAAAAATGTCCCTACTCCTGTGAAAAGTTCCTTGGGTTCTTCTACTTTTACCCAGATACCAACCAGGGCAGTGCCAGAGATGGGCTTATGGGAACAAGCCTCATCCAAAGGACAGCACACCCTGACAGTGCAGCATCCCCCTAGTATTGCAATCAGGGGCCAATATTCGAGGTATGAGCCCAATCCTGGTGTAGGACTAGAACCCATAACCTTCTGGCCCAGAGACAGATGTGCTCCCAACTGAGCCATACTGATATGCATCTGGCTTCAGTGGCAAGAAGTACAAGGTCATGCACATTGGAAGAAAGAACACAACAGCTGAGTACAAACTGGTGTAGCCATCACAGCGTCAGAAGAAGAAGAAAAGGTTTTGAGGGGTAGAAATTATGAACACCTTAAGGTCAACTGCACAATGCAGTAAGGCACTGGAAATGGTTAATAGTATGCTGGGCTGCATAAGCACAGAGGTCAGTAGCAGGCAGAAGGAAGTTATTCTGCCCCTCTGCAAAACCCAGGTGTAACCACAGGTGGAGTTCTGTGTTCAGTTCTGGAGTCCCTGTTAGAGGAAGGATGTGAACCAAGTGGAGGCAGTGTAGGAAAGGACAACAATGATGATTCAGGGGTGGCAAGGGCATTTGTATGAACAGAGGTTTGGGAGTCTAAGCATCTACTTGCCAGAGATCAGGAGGGAGAGATGGGACATGATAGAGATGTCAGCTATTTGAGGGACATTAACAAGGTGGAATCTAAAAACTGTTCAGGCCCAGTGAGAGCTGCAGCATGAGAAGGAATGGTTGAAAAATTAAGGGGGGGGGGGGTTAAATTTAGGAAGGATGCCAGAAAGTACTTCTTTATTAAAAGGGTGGTGGAAAGGTGAAACAAGCTGCAAGAGATGGTGGTTAACATTAAAATCTTGGAGATCTTCAAGAGAGCAAGGGACAAGTACAGGAGAGAGTGTAGGGGCAGGGAAGAGGGTGGAGGGACATGAATCAATAAGGGGCATGGACCTCTGTATCAGGCAGATTTGATAGACTGCAATTCCTTCTGTTGACAAAATTCTAAGTTTCTATGTACAGTAACTTATCAATAGTGGTGAGCGAAGTGGCTGAAATTCACTCCATGAAGCAATTCACGATGCAGTAGTGAATCCGTGTAGTATTCCACAATGCGAAGTGAAGTACTTCGTGTCATAATGAGGATTGCGAAGGCATGTATTTTAATGCACTTCACGTTACTCCGCCTTCCCCATCCAGTTCTGTGTCCATTTTTAGGCAAAGTACATTGATTACAATGTACTTTGCATCACTTCACCTTGTTTTTTGACTCTAAGGTGAATCTTGCACTGATTCATGGGATTGCAGGTCACATGGGCTCTAGACTGTTCTGCACAGCCTCAGTTCTGTCTGTGTAGTGTGTGTGTGTACTGGTAGACTAGTTGGAGACAGTTTGCTGTCAGAGCTCTGCAACTGAAACCCTATAAAAGTTGTTAAAAAATCCTTTTTGAGCCATTTTATTGGCTTAAAACATAGTACATTGATTGCAGGAAACCCTCCTGTACTCATATCATCGAGTGTTTAATTTTTGTGTGAGGACTTTGAATGTTAATTTTGGACATTCAGTCTGTGTACTGAGAGACAGTTGAAGTGTGCTTTGGGGGAGGGTTGTATCTGTGTGGTACAGCCAGGAGATTTAGATTAACTGTGAGAAAAAGGCAGTCTTTTTGTTTTGGTTATATTTTTGTTGTATAACTGTGTTAATGTACACACAGTAATATTTTCAGTAATTTTTGACTTTCTTGCTGAATTTTGTGTTGCAGCAGTGCATAATTGCAGTTTGTTGAAATTATCTGGTTATATTACCAAAGTTTTCAATTTGCCACGCATTACTTGTAGCGTGTACGTGTGACGTGTGCCATCAAATTACAGTTCACAGACACCTTTTGTTGTGCCGCAGAGTAATTGCAGCAGTGTGAACCTGCTATCTACCACAGCTGTGTGATTTTGTACTGCTCTGTGGTTGGGATTGTGGTATATTGTTTTTGTACTGTTACTGCAGTGCACTGCCCCCCCACAACTGACAAAAGGTATTCTTTTTCATATTGGATTTGGATTGTGATTGTTGTGAGCAGCAGTGGTTAAGGTGGTGTAGTGACTTTGTCTGCATCTTTTTCTTGATTGTGCAGTGCAATCTAATCTGTCTGTGCCTGCCTTTGCATCAGCTTAGTTTGCAATCTACATCTGCAAGCCACTGTTATTGTTTTTGGCTTCACACATCACATCCACCATGTCAGAGTGAAAGTTCCAAAATGGAAGTAAGTTTCAAGTTTTCTTGGAGATCCCCCAAAATGCCCGCAAAGAGATGTGCAAGCAAAGCTGTTTCTGGCCATGGCACTGCTGCCAGGGGTAAGGTTGTCTGGCAGCGTGGTAGTATGCAGAAGTGAATAGCTGATGTGAGGAAAGGGGTTTCTCCATCAATGTTTTTTACAGTGCAATCTGTAGCTTCACTCATAGTTGGAGGAGGTGATGATGATGATGTCCCAGCTGGTACTGTAAGCGCAGTTTCTGCTGGCATGAATATTGCTGCCTTAAGTTCCACTTCTGACCATTTAACTATGTCAAAAAATATAGTTGAGTCTAAAGCAATGAGTGACAGTATAGATGATGTCATACTCCCCATCCCCAGTAACATCTCTATGGTAGTTGAAAATGATTCTGATCATGGTGGCAATAACGCAAAATGTCACATTTCTTCCACGGTGGTGGAGGTCATGTCTTTTCCATCCAATGATTCACAGTGTGGTGCAAAAATATTGGATGATGATGATGATGTTGCTGTGGTTGCAACACGTAGTCCACATGACACCATCCAAGCAGAAAATGTGGATGTGGATGATGTTGGTGAATATGATGATGATGTCAGTGACCCCTGTTGGGAACCCGTAGAGAAAGAATGTCATGGTGGCTGTGTCTCGGTCTGTTGGTGTTAAATCCCCCCCTCCTGAAAAAAGTTGTGATTTAGCAGTTCCAGTTGATGTTGATGATGATGATGACCCAGTAATAATCATAGGTAGCCATGGTAGTTGGTTGCAGTCCAAGTGTGTCCTACCTGAAAAATCATGTAGCACAACCCCCATTTCAGGGCTTAAAAAACCTGAGTACAATAAGCAGCATCAGGGACATGCTAAAAGTAGGGGATCACAATCCCTTGTTTGGGATTTTTTTGTTCAAGATGCAAACAGTGACTCAGTTGCTATCTGACAGCTTTGCCTTGCACGTGTGAGCCGAGGTAAAAAGGTGAGTTCTCTTGGCAAGGGGGGGCAGCATACACATCTTAAGAACAGGCACATGGTACTGTGGACCTGGCACCAGATGGCAGCTAATGCCATAGTGGGGCGATCACCCTCATCATCAACCTTAATGAGCATGTTATCCACTTCGATGACTGTAAGAGCAAGTAGGAATGTCTGCAGTAGTGATGAAATAACAGCAGAGGATTACTACAGGCATGATGAAGTGGAGGATAATGATTTTTAAATCTTGTCAAGTGGTGGTCAAAGTAGCAGTGGTGGTGGTGGTCAATGCAGTACGTCTAGTGCAAGTGGTACATCAACACCTATGTGTAAATCTGGGAAAATAACTTCATTTGTGGATATGTCACCTGTGCAGCCCTCTTCATCACATGTTCATACCCCCCCCCATCCATTCACAGAGCAGAGCTATTTGTCACAACCTGTGCAAAACGTGTAAGTCAGCCCATGTTGCAGAGTGTTTTGGCCCATAACCTGAAGTACCCACCTAATCATTTGGTGTCTCGTGAACTTATTGCTGCTGTAGCTGAAATGCTGGCAATTGATCTGTTGTCCTTCTCCTTCATGGAGAATTCTGGATTCCGGCGGTTCGCAGCATGCGCCCATCTGAAATGGAAAGTCCCTTCCAGGACATACTTTTCCACTTGTGCTGTCCTCGAGTTATACCGTACTGTGGCTGACTCTGTAAGACATACCTTTCAACATTCCTCCTCTCCATTTATCCATTTAAGTATGTCCTGTGCATAACTGAAACATGGCTCAAGCCCACAATTAAACAGCAGGAAGTGACACTCTTAGGCTTCAACTGCTTTAGAAATGACAGAGTGGGAAAAAGGGAGTAGGAGTTATCATATACACCCAGTCCACTCTAGATGCCATTGAAGTCCTTGCAAGTAGTTCAGGCCTTTCTCCCATGGAATCTCTATTTCTTACCATTACCCTTGGCACTGTCAAGAAACTTAACATTGGGTGTGCCTATCTCCCACCAACCAAGGCCACTCTTGGTCTTCAATCCCTCCTTAACTGCATAGCTAACCTACCTCGCCATGATCTCATACTTAGTGGTGATTTTAATATTGACTGGCTCCACCCTGATGCTGCCAGGCATGATCCTCTCTTGCTGACTGTAACCTTGCACAAATCGTCCAGGAGTCAATGCATCTCAATACTAAGTCGGGTAAATATACCCTTCTTGACTGGATGATCACTAACTGCCCTCTGAAGATTAAATCTGTGTCTGTTCTACCGGACTGCTTAAGTGACCATTCCCCTACATACTACATCTGGAGGAATAATTGTCCAAATCCCCCCCCCAATTATATTTCTGGTTAGGGACATGTCCAAACTTGATGTCAACAAGTTTCTCACTTCTATTGATAACACTGACTAGAGCCCAGTTAGATTCCTGCTGGACATAAACCTAGCCATGGACTTTTTTATCTCTACATTCACCAAAATACTTGGCTACCATGCCTCTTTGAAAAAATGTAGGTCTAAGGGTATAAAGGTAGCACATGAATACAGCGAAAAAAGGTCAGCGAGTCAATTACAGTGATGTTTTATTGCAACTGCAATAATAGCGATCGCTGCATTACAGCAAAGATGGTTTCAGTGACTCCAGGGTTATAGCCTACCTCCGAGGTCCAGGTGTACCTTGGAGGATGTTATTTTAGAAATGGGGGGGTTCAAGGAGTGCAGCCTTCCGGGGGTGCAGAAGGGCGTAGTCCCCCTGCAATACCAGTCCATAGCCCAGTAATATCCCATCGTAGGAATACTTGCAAGACAGTCACAGATTTCTTTGACTGGGTAACCAGAGTGGTGGACCAAGGGGGAGCAGCTGATGTCGCCTACCTTGACTTCAGCAAAGCTTTCAATACTGTTCCACATAGAAAACTGATAAATAAGCTGGATAGGCTCAGGATGGGTCAGAAGTTGGTCAACTGGATGGCAAACTGGTTGACGGGCAGAAAACAGAGAGTGGTGCTAAACGGTATACAGTCAGAAGAGATGCAAGTCACAAGTGGGGTACCTCAGGAATCAGTCCTGGGGCCAGTCCTCTTCAATATCTTTATCAGTGACATTGCAGATGGACTGGAGCGTAAGGTTTGTCTATTTGCACACGACACCAAGATCTGCAACAGAGTAGATGATCCAGATGGGGTGGGCAGAATGAGAAGAGATCTGGATAAACTAGCAAAATGGTTGGAAGAGTGGCAACTGGGGTTTAATGCAAAGAAGTGCAAGATCATGCACATAGGGAAGAGAGACCCTGAAGCCACCTATAGGCTGGGAGGGGAGTTGCTGGCAGTCACAAGTGAAGAAAGAGACTAGGGCATCATCATCACCGTTGACCTGAAATCATCTAAGCAGACCACTAAAGCAGTAGGTAAGGCTAGGGGGGATGTTAGGGTGTATTAGTAGGGGTATCACAAGTCGTAAGAGGGAGGTAATAATCCCTCTTTACAAGACACTGGTTAGGCCCCACCTGGAGTACTGCATGCAGTACTGGTGGCTACACCATCACAAGGACATTAACCAAACTGAGGCAGTCCAGAGAAGGACAACCAAAATGGTGCAGGGACTGCATCAGAAAACATATGAGGACAGATTAACGGAGCTCAATTTATGTACCCTAGAGCAAAGGAGGAAGAGAGGTGATATGACCGAAACATTCAACACCTTAAGGGCATTAACAAGATGAAAGAGTCTAACATGCTTCAATATAACAAAAATATCAGGACAAGAGGACAGGCATGAGAATAGAGGGAGGCTGATTTAGGGGTAATGTGAGGAAGTTCTTTTTCACAGAAAGGGTGGTGGAGCCTTGAATGGCCTACCTCAGGAAGTGGTGGATATGAATACAGTGCAGGGCTTCAAACAGGCATGGGATAGGCATAAGGGAGCAATATAGATGAGTATGAATAGATAGGCCATTGACAGAGCAAAGGTCAATGGCACATTTATAAGGTAGAAAAAGAAATGGGCAGACTGGATGGGCCCTGTGGTACTTAACTGCCATCAACTTCTGTGCTTCTATGTTTCTATGTGCGCTGAATAGTCACTCGCTGAATTTATCGATCGCAGAAATGGGCTTTGCTGTGAAAACCTCACCGATAATACAGTCACTGTACTTGATTCGCTGTATTAAAATGGACCCGGTATAAAAGCTCCTGGGCTAACTAAGGATGCACGGTCTCTAATGTCTCTCCAGGATAAGGCCTTATGGGCCTTTAAAAACAGTGGTCTACAATCCGATTGGCAGGTGTACAGACAGCTTAGGAATTGGTGCAAAAACTCTCTTCATAAGGCTAAACATCTGTATTTTAAATCTCTACAAACAGAACATTTATCTAACCCCATGGAGTTCTGGTGTCAGATCAATTCTATAAATTAAGGGAAAGGGTGCTGAAGTCCATAGTACTATCATCTCCAGTAGCACTGCCCTAGCTGACCCCTTATCCATTGCCAGGGGGTTTAACGATTTCTTCACGGATCTCCACAAATACACCTCTTCCTTTGGTAATGCTTCCTCTCTTCCCCTTATCTCCCCACCTCTGGACAGTCCTGGGCCTAGGCCTGCATTTCATTTGAAAATGGCCTTTCTCAAAGAGGTTCAGATGCTCCTCTCTCAACTAAAAGAATACACAGCTCCCCCGGTCATGACACGCTGGAACCAAAATATCTCAAACTAGGTGCCCCTGCCCTTGTCTGCCTAGTCTGTGATATAATAAATCGCTCGTTCCTCTCTGGTGTCATCCCTGATAAGTGGAAGATAGCTGTTGTTGACCGGGTACATAAGGGTGGACCCAACACTAACATTGAAAATTTCTGTTTCATCTCTATCCTCTGCCCCTTGGCAAAAATCCAAGAGTGAATTGTATATAATAACCTGCATAACTACTTGGATCTCCATGCTCTGTTATCCTCTTTCAGCATGGATTTAGGAGGAATCACAGTACCCTAACTGCACTGATAAAAGTTACCTCTGACATTTACCAGGCTATGGACAATGGGTCCACCACTGGAGCCATCTTTGTCAACCTTACTAAAGCGTTTGACCTGGTTAATCATGGCCTTCCACTTCATCAGCTCTGTGCTCTTGGTTTCGACTTCAGTGCCTTAACCTGGATTGAAAACTACCTTCCCTGCCACTCACAAAGTGTTAAATGGTCTGTCTCTGTCTCTAATCCTAAACCAATAATCCATGGAGTCCCCCAATGCTCTATCCTTGGTCTTATACTATTCTATACTTTTCATTATTTATCAACAACCTACCCAACTCCTGTGGAGGGGCATCGGTTCACTAATATGCAGATATGCAATCGTCTACCACTCCTCCACCAATGCTGGCTGGATTAACAGTGCCTTGTCTTCCGACTTCTCCTCCCTGGAGGGTTGGTTCCATGGTAGGCACATTGTCCTGAATTCGGAAAAAAAAAACAAAGTGTATGGTCTTCTCTCATCTCTCACTAGCCAAGCGCTTCCACCCACCCCTCACTATCACCTCCCTTAGTGGTGATATCTTGGAGTGCATCCACTCCTTTAAATACCAAGGCATCACTCTGGACTCTTCTCTCTCCCTTAAGTTGCATACCTCCAATGTATCTAAAGTGCTCAACCAGCGGCTCGGCCTCCTCCATAGGATTCATCCATTCTTAGCCTCAGCCTTCTGCTGCAAGAGTGCAACCTCTTCCCTTATACCGCTTCTAACTTATGGAGCTCCTTTTATGGCCTCTGCAAACTCTTTGATCCTATCCATACTCTCCCAGGCCTACCACAGGGTCAGTAGGCTTGCTCTGGGGGGTCAACTCCCAGCAACATCACTGCGATGTCCTCTCCTCCTTGGGATGGTTACCTTATTTGTCCAGACTGAGGTACTACTCCCTTAGCCTCTTGTTTAAACTGGTAAATATATCTACCTTCCCCTTTCTTAGTTGGGCTAACCCATCTAAAACAAGCCCCATGTTCTCTCCGTTCAGTGTTACTTCCCCTTCTTATCAAGCCTAGCCTGCATCTTGCTACTGCTCGTAAGTCCTTATCCTATTCTGGTCCTTCTGATTGGAACTCACTCCCTCCAGCTGTCATGTTTTGCTCCTCTCGCCATAAGTTCCAGTCCTCCTTGCTCACCTCCCTTACTGCCTCTGCAGCATGATCTTGCTTTGGTTAAAGTCCTACTACTCTTACTTCAGTGTCTCAGGCTGCAATACCTATTTGTCTGTTTGTCTTTAATGTCCATACCATACAAAATGCTACTAACTTTCGTTACATTGTACTGACAACCTGTATATTCCATGTTAATTGTACATAATGGCCCCGATATTCAAACTGCACCAGGCAGCGTGAGTCAATGGGCGTGCAGCCCTACCGAGCTGTTAGTCAGCGGGCGGCGGGGCGGCAGGCGGGTGGGGTGCTGCCGCCCGCCAGCTGACCAGGGGGAGCAGGCGGTGGGGCTTAGTGGGTGGGTGGGAAGGGGGTACACTAGACCACCAGGGTGATAGGAATATTTTATGCTGTATAGATGCCCGCGATCAGGCAGCAATCGGTCCACTGGACCACAGGGATATTGGACATGGGGGGGTTATAATCAGGGCCCCTACTTTTCTGCGGCACAGTGGGACCAAGTTCTGTTGCATAAATGACATATGTAGAGGGGATCTTATGTGATAAATAAGGTATTTCTATATGCATGCTATCTATCTCACTAATGAGGTTTCCACTGTCTATCACTTATATATTTGTATGTGCTTTCTACACCACTCATGAGGTTCCCACTGTGCATCACTTATATATTTATATGCAATCTGTAACATACATACAAGTGTGTGTGTGGTGAGAGAGACAGAGATACTGTGTGTGTGTGTGTGTGTGTATGTGTGTCTATATATATATATATTTTTTTTTATTTCCATGAACTTGCTTCCTCATTCATACAGGTCCCATTGGAAATAGAATAGGGGAGTTATTGCAAAACTCATTTTTCATGTCAACCTGCTTACCCTGACACACTGCGTAACACCATCAGGCCATGACATGCATGTGAACCGATTGTGAGATAAAGCTCTCGAGCCCATCACAATGTGTCCACCATGTGACAGAACACTGCACCATACCTTCCCAGGCTCCGAGCAGTGATGTGTTCCACCAATCCTTGTGCTGCCCAGCCAGCTCCCAGAGCTAATCTCTGAACCTGAATTGCTGGCACAGAAACACAGCATGCTACCCTCTGGACCAACAGCTGTCCCTGCACACAATATTTCTCCATAACTTTTCAGATATTCTATCAACCAGTGACAATATGTAATCAATAACCCTGGCAAAAATGCTTACAGTGCAATTATTTATTTAACAGGTCTATTTTTTCAACAGGTCTACACATTATTATATTCCACTTTTCTGGGCATAATTACTTAATTTTTCTTAAAAATGACAGTTAAATTCATTTTACCAGTTATTCATTTCAAATGGCATCTCTATACCTTAAAGGCACAAATAGGTTTGTACAAAGTGAGGTATGGACTTAACAAGTCTGTGCTATTGACAAGGTTTTGTTTAAGTTGGTCCTAGCACAGTAATGTAAGAATTATATTAGGCTGTAGTGCAGGTTGAGCAAATATCACCATGTATGATGTGCTGTGCCACCATCTCTGGCAGTGGGAGCTGTGGTAGATAAGTGACTGTTCATTTCTGTTGCAGAATGCAGCCATTTTGTTAGTTAATGTATGGTGGTATAGCAATGATAACATCACATTCTGAGCATATAGGGGGGTTTTGGATATAAAAAGAGGGGAAGGGAACCAGATTCTATGAATAAACAGAAATATTAATAAAAAATCACCAAGAAGAGTGAATTCTGCGGCACCGCAGAAGTTCTGCGATGAATTACAGTTCTGCTTAAAGAATCTAGCAGCCGCCGCAAATTCTAGGGGCCTTGTTATAATACCCGATGTCCGAGATCAGCACATAGCAGTCCACTGGACCACCAGGGTTGTTGGGGGGTTATTGTTATACACAAATGCCCACAGTGGGGCATGGGGGGGCACTGCCAGGTGCGGCAGGAACTCAGGTGGCTACCCACAGGTGGCAGCTGCCATGTTGCGCCCTGTAATGCGGCAGCTCACCTGTGAGTGGCCATCACTTGTTCCTTTTTTGGGGGGCTTAACTTTGTGCAGGCGCAGGTAGGGGTTGGACATGCATGACTCTGCACATCCCGGGCTGAATATCGGGCTGTGCAGGTTATGCATGGGCACACCCCACCACCTGTGCCTGCATACATTACTGATGCACTCCAACGCATTGGGATTTGTGCGGCGCACTTTTCCCTTTTGAATATCGCTCCTGGGTGCATCAGTGGGTTGTGCATGGTGCAACACTATTGCGCCATGCGCAACCCTTTTGAATATCTAGGCCAATATGTGTATATAATTTCTGTCAACCTGGTTTTGTATAAGATGTGGTCACACTGTTTTTTGTATCTCTCTTATTTGTTACAATGTTTAATGCTGTCTGTAACTCATTACCCAGGTTGACCCTGAAAAAGGGACTTTACTTGTCTCAGCGGATTTACCCAGTCACCAAAACTCAAATAAATAAATAAATATGTGGACAAGTGGGAAAAACAGTGGGGAGTTCATATTTGTGTATAACTGCACATTGGGCGCAGGTGGCGGAGGTTGTTTGTGCTGGTGGTAGTGTGAAAAATCAGCGTAGTAAGGTGGACTGTTGTGGTAGCAGTCTTCCTGGAATTAGACAGCATGCAACGCTTGCTATGTACAGTGTGACTTGTTCACACACTGGTGAAAACATGCTTGACTCGCTACTGACTGAAACTGATTAGTGGCTGAACTCCCTGTCCCTGAGAGCTGGGTTTTATAGCAAGTGACAATGGGTCAAATGTGGTTAAGTGCATCACGAATGGTGGCTTTGTTCAGGTTCCATGCATGGCCCACTGTTTAAATCTTGTGGTGCACGAGTTGCTGCAGCACCCTGATATAAAGGAGATGCTGACAGCTGCACACCATATCTGTTCTCACTTTTCACGCTCTGCAAAGGCCCATGACCAGCTTCGGCAGTTGCAGATCCAAAACAACCTACCGCAGCACCGCCTCCAGCTGGAAGTTGTCACCTGGTGGAACTCTACTTTATACATGGCAGAGAGGTTGCATGAACAATACAAAGCCATCTCAGAATATCTTGTCATGCACACTAGCCATGACACTTCCAGGGTCTCCATGTCTCTCACGACTGAACAGTGGCACCTCATGGACTCTGTAATAATTTTGAGGCCTTTTGAACACAGCACACAGGCAGTGAGTGGTAAGTCTGCTTCCATTAGCAAATCAATTCCACTGCTGTGGGTGTTGAGGCAGACATTGCTGAATCTGCAGCATAGCCTTGATGTTTACGGAGACTGTGCTAGCAGTGTGTTGCTGAAACACATGTTGACACAATTCGAGTGCAATCGACACATCTTGAGAATTCAACAGAGTGATGACTTTGCAATAGCAGCAATGCTGGACCCACGATACAAATGTGGAATTTCCTCACTACTGGAGGGAGGGCTTGAACAGGTGGAAAATTTCAGTGGGCAACTGGTGCGCTTGATTCATGGGGCACATAAGTCATGAGCCAATTTCAGCAAACCTCAGCAGCATAATCAGGCTGAAAGCAAAACAAAATGGCTACATTAAATGCACACTGAAAATAGAAGATAGAGCTAAAAATCTATGTTTCGACCTTAGGACTTCTTCAGGAAATATCTAAAAGAGAAAAAAACAAAGTTAGTGGCTGAAGGTCAGGCTGGAGGTCAGTTTGAAGTAGTATCAGGCACATCCTGTAAGGGGGCTGCAGTTCCAGGTGGCCTGTCATCAAAAGCAATTGTCATTAACCCACTTTGGGAGCTTTGTCCCAAGTGGGGATTTGTGACATAAATGATTCTGGAGAACAGGATGATGCATCAGCCACCGAACTTCATGCAGCACAGCGAATGGTTGACTCATATTTGGCTGAAAACAGGCATCTGTTAATAACTGATGATCCTCTTTTATAATGGAGTAGAAACGTCAGTGAATGGCCAGAGCTGACCTCAGTGGCACTGAAGTACCTGACATGCCCACCCTCCGGAGTAAGTGTCGAGAGGGCATTCAGTTCAGCGGGTGCAATAGTTAGGGATTGTTGCACAAACCTCTCTCCTGCATATGTCAGCTTGCTGACATTCATAAAAATGAATGAGGGACACATACCAGCTCGAACTGCAACCTCAGTATTCATGCCCCAGCATGGTCATGGTTGTGCTCCTGATGTTGTAGAAATGGATTATCCTGCAGGCACAGCAGCATTAAACAGCTTACCAGTGAGGTAGATGATGACATGATGGAGAAATAATTCCCTAGTGGGCATAATTTAGACATTGATGACTGCAAGGGTAGCTTTCTGTACGAGGATGATGATGAGGTTGATGTTGATAGGTTTTAAGTGAAGTGGTTAAAGGCTCTCACATTTTTTGTAAGGTACATGTTTTGTTTTTCATAAAGTTAAAGCAGTGTCCCACTCTGAATGACTCAAATTATATTTGTAACACAGCACACTATATCCCGCCCACCACCCACCTGTGCATGTCTGATAATGATAGTGAATGTGTTGCAGGCTGCAGCTGTTCCTCCATGACCACCACAAGAAAAGTGCTGTCAGCCAAAGCCACTAGATGCAGAGAAATGTGAGGGGGAATGTCAAAATCATGTGCTCCCATGATTGCCCACCACCACCACCAGTACGCTGATGTTTTCCATTCTGTGTCCTGCACATTCCATGGCAGATGGAGTCAGACAGGAGAGACCACATACATTAGCCACAGCCACAAGGCTTATTTACTATCAATACTTTAAAGTGAGTATGTGTACTAACGTTTTATACTGTGGAACTTCCTTTAGATGTTTTATGTGTCCTGTTGATTTTATGAAATGCAGTGGTCAGACACATACAGTCAACTTATTTTCTTTTTTTACAGGTTAACCAATCACTGTTCTTCACTTGAAGACTATGGCACTGCAGTACTGCCTACAGTCACCTACAAGATTGAATATCCATTTCCAGACTGGTAAGTATATCAATTTTATTTCATTTTTTCTTTTTTGTTTTTCATTTTTTCAAAACAGTGCAAATCCTACTGATGAGTCATATAAAGTAGGTGTCATGACATGTACGTCACATAATATATTTGTCATGCACATCACACACTGTATTGCTGCAGCAGCCATGCCAGTGTGAACAAAGTTTGTTCCAGGTCATCGTGAATTCACAAGATGTGTTTTCAATGTAACTTGTGTAAAGACATAATTAGGGAAAGGGACACATTGTATGGGTTGCAGGTACTGAATTCATGATTATGATGATTGCTAAGATCAAAGGGGATAAGGGGTCATGTGAGGAGGAGGAGGACCATGTAAAAGCATCTATCCTAAATAGATACTTCTGCTCAGTATATACTAAAGAGAAGGTAGGGCAGGGCCCCACAGCTCAGCACCATGGACACAGGGGGGAGGAAGGTGTGCACTAGTCCCTTCACAAAAGAAAGGGTCCTACAAGAGCTCAATAAGCTCAGGGTAGACAAGGCAATGGGACCTGATGGCATACATCCCAGGGTACTAAAGAAGCTAAGGGTGGAAATAGCACAGCCATTATCAGAACTGTTTAGTGAGTCTCTGAGCACAGAAGAGGTCCCAGAAGACTGGAGAAGGGCTCATGTGATCCCGCTCTACAAGTGTGGTAGCAGGGAGGAGGCAGGGAACTACAGACCAGTCAGTCTTCCCTCACTAGTGGGCAAGATTATAGAGGCTGTCCTTAAGGAAAGGATAGTGCAACACCTGGAATCCATAGTAGCACAGGATCCAAGACAGCATGGGTTTACAACAGGAAGGTCCTGTCAAACTAATCTTATAGATTTCTTTGACTGGGTAATCAGAGTGGTGGACCAAGGGGGAGCAGTTGTTTTGCCTACCTTGACTTCAGCAAAGCTTTCAACACTGTTCCACATAGAAGATTGATTAATAGGCTGGGTAGGCTCGGGGTGGGTCAGAAGTTGGTCAACTGGGTGGCAAACTGGTTGACAGGCAGAAAACAGAGAGTGTGGTAAATGGTATACAATCAGAATTGGGGTACCTCAGGGATCAGTCCTGGGGCCAGTCCTCTTCAATATCTTCATTAGTGACATTGCAGATGGACTGGAGGGTAATGCTTGTCTGTTTGCAGATGACACCAAGATCTGTAACAGACTAGATGATCCAGATGGAGTGGGCAGAATGAGAAGAGATCTAGCAAAACTGGCAAAATGGTCGGAAGAATGGCAACTGGGATTTAACGCAAAGAAGTGCAAGATCATGCACATAGGGAAGAGAAACCCTGAAGCCACCTATAGGTTGGGAGGAGAGTTGCTGGCAGTCACAGGGGAAGAAAAAGACTTGGGCATCATCATCACAGATGACCTGAAATCATCCAAGCAGACCACTAAAGCAGTAGGTAAAGCTAGGGGGATGTTGGGGTGTATTAGTAGGGGTATCACAAGTCGTAAGAGGGAGGTAATAATACCTCTTTACAAGACACTGGTTAGGCCCCATCTGGAGTACTGAATGCAGCACTGGAGGCCACACCTTCACAAGGACATTAACCAAATTGAGGCAGTCCAAAGAAGGGCAACCAAAATGGTGCAGAGACACCATCAGAAAACTTATGAGGACAGATTAATGGAGCTCAATATGTATACCCTAGAGCAAAGGAGGGAGAGAGGTGATACGATCAAAACATTCAAGCACCTTAAGGGCATTAACAAGGTAAAAGAGTCTAACATGTTTCAATATAAGAAAAATAGCAGGACAAGAAGACACAGCATGAGATTAGAGGGAGGCCAATTAAGTGGTAATGTGAGGAAGTTATTTTTCACAGAAAGGATGGTGGATGCATGGAATGGCCTACCTCAGGAAGTGGTGGATATGAATACAGTGCAGGGCTTCAAACAGGCATGGGATAGGCATAAGGGAGCAATACAGATTAGTATGAATGAATAGATAGGCCATTGACAGAGCAAAGTCTGATGGCACATTCATAAGGTAGAAAAAGAAATGGGCAGACTGCATGGACCTTGCGCTCCTTATCTGCCATCAACTTCTGTGTTTCTCTGTTTCTATGATTCGGTCTTCATGTGGTTTTGGCTTAGTGACACAGCTTGTTATGTTATTCGGCATATATGACAGGATGGAACAGCCATACTTTAAACATACTGTGTTACTGCAATCAAGTAGTAATAACTCCTTGTTCATCTCTTTTAGGAGGAAACTTTCTGATGTTGTGTGCTGTCATTGTTGCTTTCTCCAAATAACAAGTTCAACATCATACCCCCTGGGCCGGCAGACATGACGCAACAAGTAGTATGAATCCATGACCATGACCATCAGTACTGGACTAGAGCAGGATGCAGATAAAACCTGTGAAGAATTTACCAAACAATAAACCATCCTTTTATGAAACTTTCTTGAAATTGAAATACCCCCCCCAAAAAAAGAAATACTTACCTTCACTGGCTTGACAGTATTCTAACACCACAATTCCTCATCAAGCACAAAAATGTGCACACCAAGTGCTACTATGTGACCTGTGAAACAAAACAATGATTACATGTATATATATAGATAACACATTTTATATATATCACACTTTTATATATATCACACAGTTAAGGTCAGATTCTGTGAAAAACAATGATTGTGCCAGGCAGGTACATTAATCAACTTACCAAGGATAGTATTAGTCTATACACAAAGGGCATCCTTCCTGTTGGGGTCAGTGCAGCCTACTTTGGGCAACCAACAACATTCTCAGTCTCATAATCTTGGACAGCAAACTCAATGGTCAGGTTATCCTTCTTGCACACCGTTTGGCAAGACACTGTGCAACATCCCATCAGAGTCAGGTCCACTGCAGCATTATATGTAATCCCAACTGCAGCAGCAGGGCACTTAGTTTTTATTGAAGTGTGGAGACTTTGCATTTCTTGTTATGCTCTCATTTCACTTCGTCAGTACTGAGGAATTTTCTACACAAGACAGTAGCATTTTGGGGATGCACATTAATTCTGGTGACTGTGTGTGACGTATGCGCACATGACTGAGTGCGCCATTAATTCTGGTAGATTTTGAATTTCTTGTTACGCCCTCATTTCACTTTGTCAGCACTGGGAACTTTTCTGGACACAAGACAGTAGCATTTTGGGGATGCACATTAATTCTGGTGACTGTGTGTGACCACTGCATGCATTACCGAGTGAGCCATTAATTCTGGGAGACTTTGCTTTTCTTGTTATGCTCTCATTTCACTTCATCAGCACTGGGGAATTTTCTGGACACAAGACAGTAGCATTTTGGGGATGCACATTAATTCTGGTGACTGTGTGTGAGTGAAAACACTGCGCCAAACACTGACTGCACCGTTAATTCCATTCCTTGTTATATTACAACTTCAGACTATTTCTAAAATTAAATATTTTTGGAGCCTCAGTAATGTTTACTTTCTGTCATGGTATTGTAATGTGTTTTTTAAAAAAACAGGACTGAACAGTGCAATAATACTGTGCTAAACTGCATGTGTGCAGTGTAATGTCCTGTGTGTTCAGACACTGTCCAGCTTCTTGCAAACATATACTGTATATGATGATTTGTTCAAGAGTATAAAGAATAAAGATAAGAATATATACCGTATATTTTATTTGTACCATCAGCAGCAGCATTGCAGTCAGTGGGCATTGTGCACCTCAGTCAGAGTGCACACATGACTTTTCGGAGATCATAGCACTGCTCACTTCAGGTTTTCAACAAACCATACCCAACAGACATGAAATATTGCTGAGGCATCCAAAATATTTCAAGGTATACAGACATTATAAAGTCAGAAAATATATAACAGGTCCAGTCCACTGCCACCACACTGTGCTACCACATTTCTTCTTTGCATTTTTTGTTCTGGACTAAGTGATATCTTTCTAGTTTAGACTGGCAGTGGCAGTTTTGCAGCAAGTTGCTGTACACCATGACATAGCACCAGTGGTTGCACACTGTGGAGGCAGTGGACTGGACCTGTTATACATTCCAACTTTATAATGACTGTATACCATAAAATATATGGGTGCCTCAGCAATATTTCATGTCTGTTGGGTACGGTTTGTTGAAAAGCAGAAGTGAGCAGTGCTATGAATTGATCTCATAAAAGTTATGTGTGCACTGTGACTGAGGTGCACTCTGCCCACCGACTGCACCAAGACCTCTGAAGACATATTATAAGGCTTTGTCTGCTGCTGCTGATGGTACAAATAAAATATATGTTACGTATTCTTATCTTTATTCTTTATACCATAAACACTGCAACAAGTCGGCATATGTATGTTTGCAAGAAGCTGGACAGTGTCTGCACACACAGGACATTACACTGCACACATGCAGTTTAGAACAATATTATTGCACTGCTCAGTCCTGCATTTTAACAAACACTCCATGACAGAGAGTAAACATTACTGAGACACCTAAAATATGTCAGGGTAAACATTCCTAACTTGGAAAATAATAGTACCATAAGAAGCACACTGCACTATGTGGATGGCTGCTGGTACACAATACCTGGCTCCAAAAGTGCAAGGGAAACATGCAAAGCCAGCACTCCATATGAATACACGCAACAACAAAAATTCAATGATACTGCAACTTTATTGATGGCAAAGCAAGACACACACAAATGACCACTGCGCTTTGACACTTAAGCCTTCATTAGGCACACCACTGAAGGCCTAACTGGCAAAAAACAAAGCTCATTACTGTGTGCCTTGTTTTGTCATAAATACAGTTGCAGTAGCAGTGAAACTTTTTTAGTGGTATCTATTCATGTGGAGTTATGGCTTTCTGGTTTTGTTAAAGGAGTAGTCAACACAAAATTTGAAAAAATATATGTTATGCAGAGCACTTCTGATTTGTATGTAAAGTCCTACTGCATCCTTCCCTCTGTCTGCTATTAGGAATTTTTACTAAATTAGCCTGCTACCTTTATAGTAGTTTTATGAGCCCTGTGGATCTTCTTCATGTAAAATCGGTTTATTGCCTTCATTGCTCCAACATTACACTCTGTGTCATGTGACAGTTATGTAGCATAGCTCATAGATTTACCATATGCGCAACAGCAGAGCTATGTAACTGTTCATATGCAGTGACACCAAATGGCAACTGTTACAGTTCAGAGCTAGGTGAGTGGGGTTTCTGTACAAAAAACTGCTAGTCAGTTACACAGCTCTGCTGTTGTGAACTATGCATTTAGTAAATCAATGGACTATGCTACATCACTGTCATATGACACAGAGTGCATTTTCAGAGCGATAAAAACAATACAGCGATTTAACATGAAGATGCAATTTAGCAATTTAGTAAAAACTCCTAATAGCACGCAGAGGGAAGGACACACTAGGGGAGGGACTTTACATGCACATAAAAACACTCTGCATAACATATGCTGTTTAAAATTTGAGTTGGACTACTCCTTTAAGTTGAAATAATGATGGCAGGGACAAACACTTTTAACTTAAAACAAGGAATACCAAAACAGCACACACACACTTAACAGAAGGGGGGGGCAGGATACAAAGTGTCATGCATACAGAAGGCAAGAAAAAAGTGCATAATTAGATACAGGGGGTGATGGGGGACTACATTTTTGTGACACAGCAGGGAGGGTGGCTGGGAACAAGGTGGTAGGAAAAAAAAAAGTAGTGCGGGATCTTGTGGTGGTCCAGCAGTAGTTGGCGCATGGGCATTTTCTGCAATTGATGGTCCTCTGTCCACTTCAACTGCTGCTCAACAGCACTCACCCTCTCATTCTTCACATCCACAGCACTTCAGAGAACTGTGATGTCTGCCTGAGTTACAGACAGTTCTCTGGGGTCCACAGATGCTGCAGCTGGTGGTGGTGGTGGTAGTGGTGGTGCTGGTGGAGCAGCAGGTGCTGCCGTGGCCCTCCTCCACTTAGGGCCATACACAGCCTCACCCTCTGACACAGAAGTGCCAGAAGGTGCAGGTCTGGCCTGTTCTGTGGCAGCCTGAAACTCCACCGGGTGGTGGTTGATCATGTGGGTGCTCTGGCTCCCAGTCCCCAGGTGAGTCCCCAGGGAGTCACGGTGCACCTTCCCCCTACAAATGTGGCACCCGACCAGGCTGCTGTCCCCCCAACACAATCATAAAACTCCCAAACCAGGTAGGTGTGGGGAAGACCAGGCACAGGCGGGGTGGGGCAAGATGCACTGGCAATCTAGTCACGGTGCTGAGGTTCCACGCTTAGTGTTGGGGGTGCTGGCACATCCTGCTCAGGATGAGCTGGAGCTGGTGCTGGTGTGGTGGTGACACTGCCTGAGGAGGTGGTGGTCCTGCTTCCAGGGGTAGTTGCAACTGGGCATGCCCCCCATGCATGTGCACTCCTCCCTGGCCACGCTGTGGTCCCAGAACTGCCTCCACCCCAGACATTCCCTGACCCTGCTCCATCTCTGCTTGACTCAGCTCAGTCCACTGTCCTCCATCGGTCTGAACAATGACACAAAACAGTCTCACACAAGAGACACACACAACACAGGCACACACACACAGTCAGATATAGACAACAACTTGTAAAAGTAAGAAAAAAATTTGCAGGAACAAATTAAGTAAAAAAAGAGTCTACACAAAACACAAACAAATGTAGCTTTTAAAAAAGCTGTTGGGTCTCTCTTTCTCTCTCTCTCTGTCTCTCTCTATATCTCCTAACTGCTTTCACAATCTCACTGTATCCTCTCTCTCTCTCCCTCTGCACAGGAGAAAGTGAAAGTATCTTCTTGCATGAGTCACTTCCTTCCTGCCTGGCTAAAGCATGTGATTTACAGTACTGTAAGCCATGTGATGTGTGGGGGGCTGCCAATAGACTTGTCACTCTGCCTTACTTTGCATTAAGGTGGAATGACAACACAAAGTAATAATTGCAAGGTGAAGTGAGCCTTTCATATTGGTCACTTCGGGTAGCGGGACGACAACACGAAGTGCCCAGTTCGTGGGCACTTCACTGGAGGAGTTTAAAATCGCTGTATCTTTACTTACCAACGATCAACTATTTATTCAATTAGTCACACATCCAACACATCACATATGTTATAATTCTCACTCCCACACCTTCTGGTGGCATTTCCTCCACTCCCAGCAGTAGTAGTGCAACTCCTCCTTCTTATGACATCTTCAACAACTTTAAATTGTCACACCAACAAGCTCAATATGATCAGATGTGCCACTAAGAACAGAGAGCACACAGAGTTAGTATCAGTTAAACAAGACCCATCACGAGCAATGCCATGTCCTGCATTAAATGTCTTGCAATTTCTTTTATGTGTCTTGATGTGAAACATGTTTTGTTATGTTTTGTTTTTTATTTTGTTTTGGAGAAGGGTATTATTGTATAATTAAAAAAACTGAATTGGGACAAACTCCAGAAAGAATACAGTAATTGACATGGAGGTAAATCAGAGACCACAGTGGGATAAACAGTATATCTTGAACTCAATAATGAATAGTAACTAATACTGTAGGTCACATTGGGCTATGGTGGCCATACTAGGTTTTTCAGACTCTGTTATAACACCAACAGACAGTAATCCCCAGCACCTGCCACCAGTTAGCTACAGTAATTACTATTCATTGCTGACCTTAAGGCTTTTTTACCCCTCCCACATTTGCAGTCTGCTTTACCCCATGCAAATTACTGCAATGAAAGCCAAAATGGTTCAGCTGAATTCAAGAAGTAGAACCAAATTAATGGACCCCAACTTGAAGCCTAAGTAAAGTTGCCAATGGCCCACTTTTCCCATCCTTATTCTGCAACTCTGACACATCCACCACCCTTTGTACTCCCTTCTTCAAGTATTGTGAATGACTGGGCCCTTTCTCCTTTTCTAGAACTAATGAACACAACATACTATACATAGTGAGTACCTGATTTTTCAGAAGTGTAATGTAAAATTATTTTGGAATAAATAGAAACAAATCCAAACAAGGAATAATCAAATACAATTTGGATTTATATAGTACATTTCATACATGAAATGTCTCATAGTACTTTACAAAGCAATGAGTTACTAGTGGGCAGTGCAGGTACTGTATGCGTACAAACAGATCAACTTGCTAAAGTGCTCTCAACAATCACCCATATACAGTCCTAATCAAGTGCATTTAAACTTTGTGCTCTTCAAGAAAAGGAATGTTGCTTATGTCATTGGGGTTATTTGTAGTCCTTTGAAGTGTGCCATTGAGTGCTTACTTCATTTACAACCATCACAAATGGATAAACAGACCTCCTTTTAACATCTCATGTGAAATATGACCCTTCCAAAAGGGCACTTCCTCCCCTGTCTTAGAACTGCTTTGAACTAGGTACAGTATGATCCCAGGTCTTGTCACAGGACTTGAAACCATGATGACCTTTGAGGCAGGAGTGCTACAACTGAGTCACACTACAGTTGGGATATCTTTATTTGCATATGGGTCAAAGGTCTTGGACTATGAAGGGAAATTAAGCAGCATAAAAGAGGAGAATTTTTCCTTTTTTCAGGGATATAAACTGATGACCATTTTACATGGAGTAGAGTATCACAGTTCAGCTTTAAGCTACTGCCTGTGTGTTTGTCTCAGCAGTTCAGTTACTGATAGGGTCTATCATCCCTGAGCCAGCCTGACAAGGGACTAGCAGGCAGATGTTTATTTGAGATGGTAGCTAAAACACTAGCAGAGCTAATGTAAAAAAGCCTCTTGGCATTAATAAATGTCAATTGCAGCCTGTGGAGCAGTTGGCCATAAATATATTAAAAGAGCTACTAGACTGATCTCCTCCCCTTGGCTCTTGTTTTTCTGTTCCTTTGCCTGTTAGTCTGCACTTTGTAGTTTAGTGCTTAATGAATCTACATGATTAGATTACATGGCCCTTATGACTGTCATTGTGGCAGAAAAGAGAACTGCTGTAATAAACTGAGGCCTGGATGACTGCAAGTAAACAATAATGACAAAGAGAGAGTGGGTTCTTAAAAATTAGTTAAACAGTTGTAACATCAGCCTTTTTTTCATAAATCTATTGCAGACAGCACCTAAATGTATGTGGGACAGAGCTGAAGTGCTACCTACTGGAAATTCTGAGAATGTGTACTACAAATTGCAGCATTTCATAATTTGTTTATGTCTTTTATTTTAAAGTGTGATATTTTTTAAGGTCTGGAATCTGTGTATTTTTTTTTCTTTTGCAGTAGTGGATAGAAGCATTAAAGATGTCTTGTTAATTGAACAGACGAACATGATGTGGTCACTAGTGTTGTGAATGATGTACAAATTTCAACAGAATTCAACATCATTTTGGAAAATTCCACAGAACTGCATCAGTAGTGGAATTCTGACATTACACATGAAAAATGTTTTGCACGGATTCATAAGCTCCAGTTAAATAAACTACAGATTATTTTCAGACGGGAGCAGCTGTCGGACCTCAGCCATATGACCTGTCTTGCTACTGCAGAGGTACGCCAGCCTACAGCCAAAGGGTCTCCCAAATTGTGGAGGGTGCGGAGTCTGGGGCATGCACTTGCTCCCTGCAGTGCCTGCTGCTCAATATTAATAGTTTAGGTATTAATCTAAGTAGAAATTGTAAAGTAATTTATGACTTAATAAAGATTAATATCTAGAATTGTAAATAATAAAACATGGCTGTGGCCATTTTCCTCCAAGAACTGTGTTGCGTCTTTCTTGACCATGGAAAGGGGAGGAGCCATGGGGACCTACCAGACAATGTGTGCTAATGGTATAATTATGCCCACCCTTGTTTGTTTCATTTCCTTAATTTTCTTTTATTTCAAGCTTCCTGAATATTTGGAATGCCAAAAAACAGAACAGCCACTCATGATGCAATAGTTTCCTCTCATTCCACTGCAAGATGAGTGGCTAGACTTTGTTGGGGGTATTTCCCAAGTTCAGGGCAAATGCAGTGGGAGTTGATTAAGGAATGCAAACAGAGACATTTAGGTGAGGTAATTCCATTATGGTGGATAGTCTGTTTTTCACTTTTAAAAAGACAACAATCTTTCAGAATCAAACTACCAGCTACATCAGCACATTCTACAGAATGTGAACAATCACAAAATGAGGGTTTAAGCTAAAGACAGTTTGAGGCCTAAGGGTGGTTGACAACATTACTTTCACAGCATTCATCATCATTCTCATGAATGAAACATGCCTTTATATTCACTGTAGGAAGTTCTGAATCAGCAACTAAAAAAGTCCTATTCAGGAGGACGATTGCTATAGCAGCTTTCAGAGAATGGGCATCATCTATTGTGTACGTACTCAAAACTGCTGGGATCAGGATCTGTGGGATTTCATGGTCACAATAATGTTGTCTTGATGTGGATCGATATCCTATTTACAGATGATAGGATCTGATTATGATAGCTTGTGGCAAAAAATATACTAAGAAAGACTTCTCACAAGTGTATTAACAAGTGGCATTAAATGATAACCCAAAGCCTTACCTCATCATGAATATTCAAAATGGCTTGCATTAGCTTAGCTGTTCCCCCCTATGGCATTGTCAGTACTCCTGCTATGTTTCAATTGATGAAGAATACGTTATTATATGGACTGGCTGATACAGTAAAGTTATCCAGATAATATTTTAAATATATATGGTATGACTGAATCACATTTTTAAAACTAGAATCTAAATGCAGTTCTAATAAAACTGCAGAATGCAGATAATATGCCAAGAAGAAAAATTATATATTTTTTTCAAAACGGCTGAACTGACTTAAGACAAAGAAGTGATATTGGGTGTATTTATCTCCTTCCTCTTGATGTAGAAAAAAAACTGATGCTATCACACAGGCCCCCAATCCAATGAATTCAATTGGTCACAGTGTTTCTCTATGGATTTTCAGTCATGTCTGGGCTTAATCTGGTCTTGCACACTGCAATTATTCATACTAGTCTATGCATCTAATGGTGCAGCTAAAATATAGGTACAACATTTTTAGAAAATGGACCACAGTCAAAAAAGTATCCTTGTAATTGTAAAACCAGTATTATGAACCTTAATGCAGTCAGCTGGATTACTCGTTAACTAGAGAAAATTCATCCATAGTAAATAATTGAAGAACTCCATGAGTTTGCTCTAAATAAAAGAGAACATCTACATGCAGAAAGATTTGGGTAATGAAAGTGCAGGTAGTGATGCCACACTCCTCCAAAATGCCTGAGGACCCAAGACATAGTGAGATGATGTTAGAACCTAAATGAAAGCCCATTACTGCTATGGTAAGCAGTATATCCAAATGACCCCTGAATAGCTTGTGGTATTCTGAGCAGGAAAACTTAGAATGCAAAGCAAAACTATGCTTCACTTTACAAATGAGCTGATTTTATTCTAAAAGTCTCACTGTATGTCCAGCATTGTAGGGGGTAACAAAGCATTTCATTTACCTTCCATATGTTTTACTATGCATGAATTTAGTTTTTCTTTTTGTCTGTTTTTTCTTTTTTATGTTAGTATTTAAATTATTTATGTGTTTGATATTGATTGAACAGAATTAACAAATAAGACAGCTGCTGCCCACTACCAATCAAAGTTGTACTCGATATACTACATAAGGGTATGAAACTGAGGATAATGGCAGCCAGCCAGGGAGGTGAACAGAGGGTAAGTGCTGGCTGGCATTGGCATTTTGGTAGAGGGAGGCAGGAGGGTAAAGGGACAGGGAAGAAACCACTGGATATCAGGGATGTTTTCTAACATGAAGAAAAGGACCAGGTAAGGGAGGGGTGTACCACTATGCTACAGTGGAGATTGATGGAATAGGGACTGTGTGAGGTGGGGACACCACTAGACTAGAAGGGAGATTGATAGTATGGGGATCAAGTGAACAAGGGGTGTACCACTAGACTACAAGGGAAATTGATAGAATGGGGATCAGGTGAGGGAGAGGTGTACCACTAGACTACAAAGGAGACTGATCGAATGGGAATCGGTTGAAGGATGGGGTGCCACCAGACTATCAACAAGATTGAAGAAATGGGGATTGGGTGAAAAATGGTTTTACCACTAAACTACAAGGGAGACTGAAGGAATGGGGATCAGATGAAGAATGGTTTTACCATTAAACTACAAGGGAGATTGAAGGAATGGGGATCAGGTGATGGAGAGGTGCACCACTAGACTACAAAGGAGACTGATGGAAGGGGATCAGGTGAAGGAAGGGATACCACTAGACTACCAGGAAGATTAAGGGTGCAGGTATCGGGTGAGGGAGTAGGGTACCACTAGCACCAGGGATATAACATTAATGGGGAATGGGTGAAGGATGGGATACAGTGTGTTTGTATGACACACAACACCAGTGCTGCCAGGTGAGTCATGCACCATTGTGCATGTTGGTGCATGTTGGTGAGATTACGGTTTCAGAAGCACAACATAGTTCTGCCTTGGTAACCTTTCAGTGGTTCCAGAATCATTTCAATATACTACTGGGCCATGCATGCAAGAGGTTTCCCTCATTTGAAAGGGTGCAGTGACATATTTAGCACAATCATGCTAGCATCTTAGCACCATGATATGGGGCATTTTTTTTAAAATGTGCCAACAGCCATTATCGGAAGGGTTAATTTCAAGTAGTGTCATGCTAGTGCTGTTAGCACAATACTAAGCATTTGAAGATGGGAGCCTGCATCTCTCCATTTTCAACATTTCTCTTGATGCACACCAAGTTTTTATTTGCAGTGCTAGCTGCTGCACTATACTGTTTCCTCTTTTACAAATGTTGTTGATTATTACTTTTGAACTTTTGAATATGGGGCCGCAAGTCACCATAGTCAAAAATTGGAAGGCTAATTTTCAGAACAGTTTCTCAGCAGGCAGGGAGCAAAATATTCTCTTTGTTCCTGTACAAATCATCAAGCTTAGGATGAAGCTTATAGTAAATTGCATCAAAGTGCACAGAGAAATCAAGATGCTGGTCAAGGCAGACCCCGAGCTACTTAAAGGAGGAAATATCTTCAAGTAAAGAACCATCAAGGGTATTAAATAGGGGAGGAGAAATAAGTTTGGCGAGCCTCTGATAGGTACCAAATGTCATAGAGACTATTTTTTTAGCATTAAGAGTCAGTTGGTTTACCTTGAACTAACGCTGAATGTTGTTAAATTCCAACTGAAGGTTGGCGGCAAGGTCATGGGTTGAGGAGCCAGAAGCAAAAAGAACTCTGTCATCAGTGTACATAGGAATGAATGATGAGGAACAGACACAGGGTAGGTCATTTAGGAATACTGAGTAGAGAATAGGATCCTGAACAGACCCTTGAGGGTCACCTGAGCTAATGGGGAGAGTAGGTGAAATGGATTTACCTACCTGGACAGCTTGAGATCTGCCTTTAAGGTATGAACAAAACCTGTTGACTGAAAAGTCTGAAAGTCATAGACTTTGACTTTGATGGCAGATAAGGACCACTTGGCCCACCCAGTCTGCCCATTTTCCTACCTACTGGATAAGCTGCAGATTCTAGTTAACCAACAGCCTACTTCCTGCAACCCCCCACTATAATTGCCTTGTGTCTGTCCCATGCATGTTTGAATTCCCCCACTGTTTTAGACCCAACGACCTCCTCAGGAAGGCTGTTCCATGTATCCACCACTCTCTCCGTGAAAAAAAATTTCCTCACATTACCCCTGAGCCGTCCCCCCTCTATCTTTAAATTGTGCCACCTTGTTCTTACACATCTCTTTTTCTGAAAGATGCTACCCTTCTGGACTTTGTTGATTCCCTTGAGGTACTTGAACATTTCTGTCATGTCCCCCCGTCCCTCCTTTCATCATGAGTATACATATTAAGCTGTCTCAGTCTCTCTTCATATGGTTTCTGCTGCAGACCCTGCACCATTTTAGTTGCCCTCCTCTGGACTGCTTCCATCCTGTCTATGTCCTTGAGTAGATGAGGTCTCCAAACTGCACACAGTACTCCAGATGGGGTCTCACCAACTGTCTGTACAGAGGGATAACCACTTCCCTTTTTCTACTTGTGATGCCCCTTCCTATGCATCCCAGTATCCCCCTGGCTCTCCTTACCGACTTTTCACATTGCTTACCCACCTTTAGGTGATCTGATATGACTACCCCCAGGTCCCTTTCCATTTTTGTTGTTGTTAGTACCTCCCCTGCTATTGTGTACTCTTCTCCTGGGCTTTTGTTTCCCAGGTGTATTACTTTGCATTTCTTTCCATTGAATCTAAGTTGCCATATGTCTGACCATTCCTCCAACCTTGCCAAGTCCCTTCTCATGTTTTCTACCCCCCCTTGTGTATCAACTCTGTTACAGATATTTGTGTCATCTGCAAAGAGACATACTTTTCCCCCCAGACCCTCTGCAATGTCACCTATAAAGATGTTAAAGAGGACTGGACCCAGTACTGAGCCCTGAGGTACTTCACTAGTAACCCCCCTTTCTTCAGAATGTGTTCCATTCACTATTACCTTCTGTGTCCTGTTGTGCAGCCAGTTTGCAACCCAAGCTACCACCCTGGGACCCACTCCCAGGCTGGCTAACTTGATTATTAATCTTTTGTGCTGGACTGTGTCAAATGCCTTGCTAAAGTCTAGGTAGGCCATATCCACAGCCCCTCCCTGGTCTATTACTTTGGTCACCCAGTCAAAGAAATCAATTAGATTCATCTGACATTACCTTCCTGCTGTAAATCCATGCTGCTTTGGGTCCTGTGCCCCACTGACCTCTAGGTACTCAACAATTCTTTCTTTCAGAAGTGATTCCATCATTTTCCCTACCACTGAGGTCAAACTTACAGGTCTGTAGTTTTCTGCTTCTGCCTTGCTCCCACTTTTGTGAAGGGGAATCACATCTGCCCTCCTCTAGTCCTCAGGTACCAACCCATCCTGCCATGATCTGTTAAAAAGCGTGCTCAGTGGTGTCATTAGATCCTCCCTTAGTCAAGCAGTCAAGCAGCTTTTAGATTGTCCAGTAGAAGGGGATTTGCCATAGTGCCAAAAGCCTTAGCAAAATGAACAAAAATGGCAGAAGTAATCAGCTCTTTATCCATGCCTGTAAATATGGAATCAGTGAGCCAAAGGAGGGAGGTAGAAGTAGAGTGGAATTTCCTAATGCCGAACTGGACGGGGGTGAAAAAGGAGGTATTGTCAAGAAAGGAAGTAAGCTGAAGTAGAACAATACGCTCCTGTAATTTAGCCAAGGTAGGAAGCATAGAGATTGGATGAAAGTTACCTGGAGAGGTGGGATCACCATCTTTGTGAATGAGTATGACAGTAACCTGTTTCCAGACAACAGGAAGAGTAGAAGAGGAAAAAGAGAGATTTAGAAGTAAGGTAATGGGAAGAGCAATACCAGGTACAGAGTGAAGTAGAAGCTTAGGATCAAGCCCATCAGGGCTACCTCCATGTAATAGATTAAGGGAAAGCAGGGCATTTAGGGAAACAGCAGGAGTGACAGGGAAGAAGGAGAAAAAAGGAGGAGAAGAAGGTGGGAAGCAGGAAAGAGGGGTGGTGGTGGAGGAATGGATAAGAGAAAGGGCATATGTAGCAAAGTAGGAATTAAAAGAATTGGCAACAGCAGAAGGGTCAGAAATAAGGGAGTCATCAAACTTTAGAGTGGATGGGGGAGACTGGGTCTGAGGGGAGAAAAGGGAATGGATAACCTTCCAAAAATTGGAGGGGTTATTTATGTTGTTTTGGAGTGAGGAACCAGAATACTCAGATTTCCATGTCTGACAGCTTTAGTACAGGCATTCAGGAGACATCAGTAGTGGGCCAAAGAAAATTGGGAGGCAGTGAGCTTAAAAGTATGCCGGGCAAGGTCTCTGAAATGGATAACAAGTATGTACCTTATCCATTATCCAGGGAAGTTGTGAACCCCACACTCTGGTTCTATGCAGGGGAGCATGACTATCCCATATAGCCAAGAATTTAGACTGAAAGTAATGTAGGGCAGAATTTAAATTACAGGCTTCAGAGATGGGGGACCAATCAAGTGATCAAACATCAACAAGGAGAGAGGTCAAGTCAAGGGACTTTAAAGACCTGAGGTAAGTGAATTGAAGAGGAGCTTTAAGATGGTGTAGTTTCTGCATGCAGTGAACCATATGATTGCTGAGTGCATCAGGAAGAATACCCGCATCAACTACATAGTGGGGATGAGAAGTTGCAAGTGGACTGGGGACATGGAGGCTTTGCATAGTGCCCAGTATTTATCCTGGGTTTTACAAAAGGTAATGAGATCTGGAGAGATCCACAGGTGATGGAGGTGCCTGACTCTGGCCTTTTTTAGAGGGGCATGGATATCCCAGATCCTTATTAGGGTGTTTGTGAAGAAATATACGGCAGAGTTGATATCAGGAGCTGATATTATGGGAGTCCAGTCAGCATGGGAGAGGTCTTGGGGAGAAGGGTAGTAGAGTCCAGGGTATGGATAGGGCAGTACCAAATGTATTTGGGGGATGATTTGGGGACAGGTATTTTTCTAACACAGTAGGTAATACAATGATCACTGATGGTACTGGGGAGAACACCAGTGGCAGAGATGCAGTGGGGGTGTGAAGACAGCAGCCAGTCCAGAAGGGAATTGTTAGTACATTTAGGATTTAGGTAGGTAGTCTCTGAAATTGATTGAGTGAGGTTTAGGGACTCTAACTTGAGGAGGGTTGAATCTGAGGAGGTGGAAAGCCAGTCCAGGTTAAAATCCCTACAGAGGGTGAGCTGGCCTTGTCCATGCAGGAGGTGATGGAGGATTTACAATTGACCAATGAGTTGTGAGCCACTCTAGGAGGGGAGTACAAAACACTAATATAGATAGGGATAAGAAAGGGGATGGATATCCTGAAGCGCAAGGGCAAATGTTGTGTGTGTTGAATAACCTTCTAAAACACTTACTGGGTTTCCAGAATATGAAAATAATTGTATTGCTTCTACCTGTATTTATTATTCAACTATTTATCTATGAATAAAAATATTTTTTGTGGAAGATCACATGATGCAGAGTGCTGAGTAGCAGCTCCCTCATGAAGCTCCTGCCTCCCGTCTCTTATTTGATCTCGTTTTGGTGTTTTAATTTACTATTTTCTCTTGTTTCTGAGATTCTACGCTGTATAATAGCTGTTGCACTCTGGTCTGGTTATATCTTGAGCGGATGGAGGCTTATATGAAGAAAGTCCCACAGAAGCATACCCCTCCAACAACTCCCGAGAAGGCCCCTAAGAAATCCAGGGCCTCGAGTGGTTCTGGCTCTGATCTCCTGAGCCAAAGTGGTGATCAGGAGCCTTTAATGCTGTCCAGATTTCTCAAGGTATTTAAACCCTTTCTAGAGGAAATGAAGGATATGGCAATGGATTTGAAGTCGTTATCCAGAAAATTAGATGAACTCTCATTGTCTGTTTCCAATAACGCAGCCCGAATTGCTTCTATATATAAAAGAATTCATAGTCTTGACCCTGAACTGGTTTCAATGCACCAGAAATTGTCTCATTTTGAAGCCAAGCTCGAGGATCTAGAGGGTCGGAGCCGAAGAAATAATGTAGTGGTTCTCAGTTTACTGGAGGGAGAGAAAGGCCAAAATATTGTGGCATTTATTCAGAAGTTGGTTGAGCGGGTGGCTGGCCCATCTCCATTTGGCACTGGTTACATTATAGAGCGTGCCCACATGGCTTTACGGCCTAAGCCACCCCCTGAGGAACCCCCCCCCCGCCCTATTGTGTGCTGGTTCCTGAATTATTTAGAGAAACAGCATTTCCTACAAAAAGTGCATGCTTTTAGGTTTTACTGGGAACACATAAAGCTGAGAATCTCACAAGATCTACCCATCTCGGTCCGCTTGAAATGCAAGGTGTTCCACCCTATTATTTCTAAACTAATTGCTGCAGGTCTGAAGTTTAGGGTGAGTTTTCCGGCTAGACTACAGATTTCAACTAATGGATCCTGGAAAAGCTATGAAGACCCTGAAGAAACTCTGAGGAGCCTTAAGACCACGCTGCCAGATCTCTTTAAGGACCCTTGAATGGTGGTGGCGCAGTATGGAGTATCACACTTAGTCAAGAACTCGAACTTTTGTTTTTCTTTCCTTAGAGAAATTTTTGGAATGTGAAGACTTGAGTGACTGCATATGTTGCAGTGGACTTGGGAGATCACCGCAGACTGCCCCGACTTTTCTTTCTGTCTCATAATGGGCCCATGCGGGTCTGATGCAATGGACACTGGGGTTTGAGGCCTTCTTGGGGGATTTGTGAGCCAGGATTTTGGCGACTATTTTTGTTGGGGGTTGAAAGAGCCCAGTTTGGTTGTGGGCTAGTTTCTCATTTTTTCCTTCTGGGCTGTTACTGGGATGGTCCTGGGCTTTCTCCATCTCGGCTCTTCATTTGGTTGGGCCAGAGAATCGACCACTAGAGGGCGTTCCAACCTCTGGGGACTTGTGGGGAAACTACTCGAGGAGAATTTAGCAGGGGCACTATTTAGCTGGGATGTAGCACTCTCAATCTTTCAGGGAGGCCCTGTTTATCGGATACCAGCTTGTAGTGGGTAGAGGTAGCTTTAATGCCTTCTCCTCTGGTCGAATGATTTCAGCTTTTCCCATTTTAGTTCTCGCTGTTAACACAAGCTGGGGCACTTCTCCCTCCAGGTGCTGCTGATCTGGTCCCGGTTTCTGGTGGCTCACCCTGTGCCTCCGATCTCTATCTGGGCTATCATGAACATGTGGGTGATGAGATGGCTTTATCATAGCCCCCCTATGTCAATCTTTCTTATGTCCATGCTTTGGCTGGACTGAGGCAAAGGCCCAGGACCATTCTCCTTCATTGGGGGTATAACTGACAGGGCTTGATCTCTGAAGGTTGTGATCTGTGTGCAACAGCGCTAAATATCAGGGTTCATTGTCGGGGGGGCCGGAGTAGAGGGATTAGAACCAGTACTGTGCTGAACATTGCTTGTGACAGTTTGGGGAGTGTGGGGGGCCAGGGTATGGTTGGAGGGTGGGGGGTTAGAGGGATGTCTGGTATCTACCTCTGGGGGGCTAGGGAAGAGGGTGGGTTTTACTGCAGTAACCCTGGGGATACATGTAAAGGGGATTTGCATCTCGTGTGCTGAGTGTAATTATTTCAGCTTGATATCTCTTCTGGATGGTGAATGAGTTAACATTCGTGTCTTGGAATGTTAAGGGGATCAGAAAGCAACATAAGCAATATCAGGTTCTCAAACATTTAAGTCTGTTCAGTTCACAGATAACTTTTTTTCAAGAAACCCATTTATTAGAAGGGAAGCTTTGCAATTAAGGAAGCAACAAGTGGGATCGATTTACAGTGCCCAGGGCACCACAAATAGTTGTGGGGTCATGCTCATGATTAATAGGAGTATCCCATTCTCTTCTACACAAGTGATCAAAGATTCCGAGGGTAGGTTTATTCTGGTCAAAGGTACCCTCTGGTCTGTCCCAATACTATTGGGCTGTGTTTATGGCCCTAATCTGGATGACCCCAGATTTTTTATGAGGCTTATATCTATTATTCTCCCAATGATTCCCATTAAAATTATTTTAGGGGGAGATTTCAATCAAGTACTTGATTCTCATTTAGACAGACTGGACAGTGGTCTAGGTGGGGCTACCACTAGGCAGAAGGCATTCAGGGATTTATTAGATCAATGTGGGCACTGCGACGTCTGGTGTGTATTACATCCTGACTCCAGGGAGTTACCTATAGGTCCATGGCGCATGGCTTGCAGTCCCGCATTGACTATTTACTTATTTCTCAGTGCCTCCTGCCCGTGGTGAAGACCTCCTCGATTCAACCTGGCCCAATTTCCGACCACTCACTAGTGGTATGCAATTTGGTACTGCTCAATTCATTTAATAGGGAAACTAGATGGAAGCTCAATGATCAACTCCTTAAAGACGTTAAATATTGCAAACTTATTAGGGAAAAAATAGAATATTTTTTTTCACTAAACCCTTTAGATGGCGTAAAACCTGATATCTTGTGGGGGGCCTTCAAAGCCTTCATGAGAGGGATAATTGATTAGCATGGTGTTGGTAGGAAAAGAGAGCGAGAGGAAGAGCTTAAATCCTTATTATCTCAAATCAGATCTCTGGAAGCTAACCTTCCGGCTAATCCCCTAGATGAGGATACTCAGAAACTCCTGAAATTAAAGGATAAATACCTGGGGTTACTTCAAAAGAGAGCAGAACTAGCTATTATTCGTACCAGAGCTAAATACACTGATCAGGGGGAAAAAGTGGGACGTTTACTGGCATTGCGCATTAAACAACAGGAATCAATGAGATTTATCCCGCCTATCAGGTCAGTAGCAGACGGATCTCTTAAGATGTCTCCTACTGAGATAGCTCAAGAATTTGCTGCTTATTATTCTAAACTGTATAGCGACATGGAGCACCCTCCCTGCCCTGAAGATATACAAGGTTATCTAAGAGATTCCCACTTGCCCCTTCTTCCTGACAGGTGCACCGATACTCTGGTTGTCCCTATTTCCCAGGAGGAAATTGCTAAGGTTATTAGTGAATTGCCTGCCGATAAGGTCCCTGGTCCAGATGGATTTTCTGCTTTATCTTACAAGGTCTTTCGAGACCTTCTTGTACCAATACTTGGTCGTTTATTTCAGCAGATCCTATCTGGGGAGGAGACAGATTCGTATCTCTTTGAGGCCCTGATTTTTCTGCTTCCCAAACCTGATAAAGACCTCGATAAGGTTCAAAGTTATAGACCCATCTCTCTTTTAAACCAGGCTATTAAGATTCTCTCTAAAATACTGACCAACAGGTTGGCACTGGTTCTTTCTGGGTTAATAGGTACAAATCAGGTTGGATTCATGAAAGGGCGCTCATCTTCCGACCATTTACGCACTTTGTCGCATGTCTTCTCGGCTACCAGGGATGCGGAGTTCCCTGCGGGCTTGGTTTCCTTGGATGCCGAGAAGGCATTTGACCATGTGAACTGGAATTTCTTGTTCCACACTTTGGAGGCCTTCCACTTCCCTACTCTGTTTATCTCCAGGATTGCTGCCCTTTATAAAAAACCCTTGGCAAGAATTTCCATGAATGGAGCCTTTTCCCATTCTTTCTTGCTTCACTCAGGTACTAGACAGGGGTGCCCCCTCTCTCCTTTATTATTTAACTTATATCTGGAACCTCTCATCCAAAATATTCTCAATAATGATTCTATACAAGGAGTGAGAATTGGGTGGCATGAAGTGAAAGTCACTGCATATGCTGATGATCTGTTAATACATCTGTCCCATCCGGTATCCTCCGTCCCGGCCTTATTAAGTGAAGTGGCAAGGTTTAGTGCTCTGTCTAACTATAAATTGAATGCCAGTAAGTCCCTATTTTTTACATTAAATCACAAAGTCTTTAAGACTGATATTAGCCCCCTTGGGCTATGCTGGATGCCCAGGTCTTTCAAGTAGCTAGGTATCAAACTTTCACGTAACCCCCTAGTTTGGTTCAAAGAAAACCTAGATTCCTTATTGCAGGGAATTACACATGACCTAGAGAGGTGGTCTAAACTCCCTATCTCTCTATGGGGCTGAATTAATATAATTAAAATGAATGTATTTTCTAGGATTTTTTTTATCCGTTGTCCCTTCTCAATGCCTTTATTCCTTTACTCTGGTTCAAAAAGGTTCATGGTATTTTTACTAGATTCAACAGGGCTGACAGGTTTTCCCCTTTGGCTTATCATAAGCTGGCAGCCCCGAAACTGGTGGGGGGTTGCGAATCCCCCATCTGGCTATATATCATTGGGCTAGTCACCTTGCGAAATGTTCGCGGTGGGTATCTCTCGGCCCAGTGGAAACGCAACCCATCTGGCTCAAAATAGAATTGGATGCATCAATGCTAAAAATCTGCACCCTCTCGTGTTATTTTTCCTTAAGTTATCCCAAGTAAGAATGGCTGTAGACTGTCCCACAATAAGGACCTCTTTAAAGGTCTACTTACAGATATGTTTATTTTTTGCAGTACTCTCCCCATCTGGACCTGGCCCAGTCTGTCTGGAACTCTCCATCATTTACTATTAACAAGAATCAAATCTCCCATCTTTGGTTGCCTCAACTGGGAGAGGGGAAGCTCTCAACCTTTACTGATGGTGAGGAGATGGTTAGGAAATTTCTCATCCCTACTTCTTCTTACGTCAAAGTCTCGCAATTGAGACATTTACTGGTAATCACCCTGGGGAGTACTCCTCCCTCTCAGAGCATCTCCTCTCTGATACCTGAGGTATCCCCACTTTCTGGGTCTTCTGGTGTAATCTCTAAACTATATCAGGTTTTGTTTCATAAAAAATTTGGGGGCCCATTTGGACCATCAAGATTTTGGAGTAACTTTCTCCCCCATCTGCAGATGAATTGGCATTCTCTCTGGAAGTCATGTCATAAATTTGTTTCTCAGGATAGACTGCGTCTCATGCAATATCATGTATTGCACAACTTATATTACTCCCCAGTTAAGCTTCATAAGTGGGGCTACTTAGACTCTAATAAGTACAATAAATGTTTGCAGGATGAGGGCACACTTTTTCATATGCTTTGGTATTGTCCAAGAATCTCCACTTTTTGGGTTTCAATCCAAACTTCCTTAGACCCCTTGTTGGGCCTTCAAGAATACTTTATCCCTGTGGTATGTGTGTTACGGGACCTGTCCTCTATTAGAGTCAAGGCACGTAAATTTCACATATCCATGGTTGCCTTGTCAGCTAAGAAAAAAATTCTCCGTCATTGGAAAGACAGGTCCTCCCCTTCTTTCCAGGAATGGGTAAGAGAAGTATTATCCAGTTTGTGCACAGAAAAAGCAATAGCCAGCCTACATAACAGACTGGCAGTTTATGCTAGAATTTGAGATCCCCTTCATTCACTAATCTCTCTGGCTCCTATACTAGGGTTGATGCTTCTATATGGTCTTTTGATTAGAGGCTCGGCATTTACGGGCACTGAGATGGGTTACTGCAGTAAGGGGAGGTGGGGGCTGCATCTTTTTACTATGTATCAATGAGACTCTATCAGTTTCTTTGTATGCTGCCTTTTATGGTGGAAAATATATGAATAAACTTTAAATTACAAAAAAAAAATATATTTTTTTTGCACTATTGAATATGCTGGTCTTGAGTGCTGGTTTTATTAATGTTGACTTTTTTATGTTTTTCCAGAACCCACTCACTTTGTGAGCACTGCTTTTTCTGTGGGAAGTATAGATGTGGATAGGCACTGCCTCATCCTCCGAACCCTGGCCCTTGTATTTTTCAAGGATATGCATAAGTACATGTATACATATGTGTACATGTTTAATGCAGCTTCACCTTTATGTATAGACAAAGACTATTTTGTTATTGTAACCTGTAATGTGCAATGTTGAAAATGTGCAACGGGACCTCATAAATGAGCCTTGGCTCAATCAAGTCTCTTCTTGTTCATGTATTCATGAATAAAATATTTTACTATTACTATTACATAGTTGAGGGAAGGGAAAGGAGGATGACAAGAAGTTCATGGGAAGTGGGATTGGATCTGCACATTGAAATGGAACATGATAGTGAATGTCTCACATACAGGGCTATGCTGCTACCATGTTTGCCATGATCCTGGTGGTGGAGGTTGAAATCAGGGATGGAGAGGAAAGAGTCAGGAATCCTTGCAGACAGCCAGGATTCAGAGACACACAGGATGCCCAGAGCATGCTGAGTGACCCAAACTTTAATGAAATCCATTTTGGGAAGGAGGCTGCTAGCATTTAGGTGGAAAATATGAAGACCCTTTGGTAGAGTGTGGGGGGAGTGGGGTCCAGGATTAGGCTCAATGTCACCACCTACAAGTAGAAGAAACATTGCAAGAAAGACAAGGGCCAGTCATAGAGTGTACAATACAAAAAAGGCACAGTATTAGTTGTGTTTTCTCATGCATCTGGAAATAGAGTACCATTGTTTGAATAACAAAGACTGCAAATTGTGAAGGTGTGTGTGTGTGGGGGGGGAGGGCTACCAAAGTGTTGGGCAGGGAGAAGTCATTGAAGTGAGGCAGCTTGTCTCTTGAACATAAATCAGTGGGCAATGTGTCAGTGATGACAATTAGAGCAGCCAGGGTAGGAAGTAAGACAACAGCCAGATAAGGTTGATCCATAGTGTAAAGCAGGGTTGTCAATGTTGGGATTATTTATTTATTATTTTTTATTTGAAAGAACCAACAGATAGTGTAGCCAGGAAACACAGGTTAGTGGTATCAATTTGGTAATACATTGGTGGGTAGCATGCCACAGATAGTAAAGCGAGTATTTGTTGAAAGGTAATCAAAGCACAATTATGTTCTTTCAGTGGGGGGGGAGGTAAGGGAGGTTTAAGAGATGCAGATGTGTTTCTTAATGCTGCATCTACTAGTGTCTGTAGGCTTGCTGTTCAGTTCTCAGCTTTGCTGCTTATAGTGGTCTATTGACACTGTCTGTTGGTGTGGTGAACTGGTTGACTGGTCTGTTACTATCCTAAAAGGGAGGACAACATTTACCACTGGAGTAGCAATCACACTGCTACAGGTACTTGCATGATTCCACTTCCACACTGTGATGGAAGAGGAAGCAGAGGAATTCTGGAATCACAGTGTGGTGTGTGGTGTTGTCTTGCTCCTAGTGTACTTTATATCTAGTATAGATTACAGCACAGGAGATCACCTTATTTTCTCAAGATCAGGCAGTATGCCAGTGGATGTAGTGGGATTCAAAACTGGGAGCTTTTTTGGTTCACAGTTCTGTGCCATAACCACTTCACTGCATTGCCTTCAATCATACTCTGCTACTAAATCCAAATCTTCATCCTTATTTATGTTGTAAGTTGGCATTTCCTGTGTGACAGCTCCCCAGTGTTTCCCAGCCACCCACTATACAACAATGATGGACACCACAGCCTGTATAACCATTAATTCATGGTGCATAAGGTGTGACTATAGAACCAGCCCAGTGGCACAGAGGGCTGAGGGGCTGGATGCCTTACCTCTCACCATGCTGGCTACCCATGTTTAGGAATGACCATTGGCCACTGTGGGTTGGCTGGGGGGGCTGGGAGTGGATCAAATGGCCAGCAGGCAGCTCTCCTCTTCCAGATTGGGGTGGTAGCCCTCCTCAGCTCTTGGCTGCCACTGAGTGGAGGCTTGATGGCAGCATTGGGCACTGGGGGGTTGACACTAGGCTGGGTGTGTGGATCGGGGCTGTTGTCAGTGCCAGTGCACATGCATACCTCCTTGCACATGTGCAACTGTGAATGGCCGAGGCTGTAGGGATAATTCAGGAAGAAAAACTGGTTGAAAATCCCCCAGAGGCAAGATGAAGACTGCCCCTCTGCAGTCTCTGCACCAGTGGCTGGGCACATGCCACATGTCCTGTGGCAGAGGATGCCAGCATACAGTAAGTTCCACGAGAGCCAGGTGACTGGACTGGGGGGGAGCCAGTCAGTTGGAAGGGGCAACCAGGGGAAGAAGGAGCTCAAAGTATAAATAAAAAAATATTTAAAAAAAAAATAAGGTGTGACAGGCAGAGAACACCAAGAAGAAGGAGCTTCTGTTATAACTATACTTCTCTACTGGGACTAAAGAACTAGAACTCTATTACTGGGACCATCAATTTAGGGTAAAAACAAAACAAACAAAAAAAAAGTGTGTTTGTCTGAGTTGGCTGAAGTGAACTGTTATTTCTGCAGTTATCTAGGTGTTTGTCTCGGGTGGCAGAAGGGGATTGTTATCTGTACAATTACTAAATGTAGAAAGAACTGTGAAGTAGGAGGAGTGGCTTAGCTAAAAGCAAGGCAGGTTAATGCCAGATTTAAGCACTGCCCTAGATAGCTTCTGCTAGAGAACAGGCAGAGAACACCAAGAAGAAGGAGTTGCTGTTATAGCTATGCTTCTCTACTGGGACTATATTGTCCTCCTTCCCTCCCCTCCACCCTCCCACCGTAAGCCAGTTCTACTTTTATAGGCAAAGGATTTGACTGACAACAGGAACTTCCTGTTTGGGAGCAGGAAGTGAGTGATCACAGAGCCACAAAAGACTCACCATCCTAGAAGGAAAAGAATAGCTCTCCATTCCCCCCAGCTGCTGGAGGTCTGACTCTGAGCAAGTAAGGAGACTACTTAGAAATACAGAAACTTCTTGTCTCAGAACAGTAGGATCAGGAGCTTAAAGGGCACAGAGGCAGTAAGTAAGTAGGGATAAAAAAAACAGAGAAAAGAGTAAATATTCCAAACAACAGTTAAGGATCCAGAAATAAGACATGATGGGAGTGGTGTAGTGCAGTGGCTGTGGAGCAGCAGTCTTCTGGGAGATGTTCTAGAGGATGCAGTGCTGTCCCATCTGCAGGCACTTCTCTGGGCTGAGGGAGGAGGTCGCTCATCTCCAGGCTGAGTTGGCCAGGATTTTGGGGACCTCCTCTCCCACTCAGGGACCACCTGGGCCACTGCCGTTGCCTCAGAGGTTGCCAAGAAAGAGGAGCAGTTGGACCACAGTGGGCTCAGGGAGGGTGAGAGTGGTGGAACAGAGGCACATCCCTCCAGTTGTACCTCTCCACAGTTCATATGCCATTCTGGCAAAGTGTGGTTCCTCTATGGAGGCATCCACAGTGGAGACCAAGGAGGATTCTGGGAACCTCCAAAAAGGACACCCACAGGAGGGTGGCATGGGACCCCACAAGGGAAAGAAACAACTCCTGGTGGGGGACTCCATTGTTAGGAGGGTAAAACTGGGGGAGGAAGGAGAAAGGGAGATGAGGTGCCTCCCTGGTGCCATGGCTTGGTGGGACAGGAAGCGAATCCTCAGGATCGCTGGAGAAGCTGCATGGGGGAAGGAGATGGATGTCATTGTCCACCTAGGGACAAATGACCTGGCTGAGAAAGGGATCAGGGCAGTGCAGGAAGAGTTTTTGGAGTTGGGGAGGGGATTTAGACAAGTAGCATGCACGGTAACCTTCTCAGAGGTGCTGCCTGTCTATGGCATGGATGAGGCTAGGGTGCTCCACACCATGGGATTCAAACAGTGGTTGAAAAGCTGGTGCCACGCTCAGGGGTTTGGCTTCACTGGGGACTGGGGGTCCACCTGGAGTGATGCAGGCCTATACTGTGTGATGGTCTGCATCTCTCTAGGAGGGGAACCAGGATCCTAGGTGATAGGTTTAAATGCTTCATTGGCAAGCATTTAAGCTAGCCAAGGGGGGAGGCACTGGAAAGGAGTAGGGACATCCTAGCCCACCAAAACAATTAGGGTAGTAAATGAGGTAAACACCAATATAGAGATGTCAATAGGGAGAAGGGCAACAGTACATGGAGAAAATGACAATGGGACTAAGGATAGGGATGGGGCAAAAAGGGGTAAGACCATCAAGAAATGGAGGGTAATAAGTACTAATGCCCATTGTCTGGGGAACAAGAGCCCTGAACTTGTGGTCTTGATGGAAGATGGATGCCTGGATATCGTAAGAGTCACAGAAACATGGTACACAGAGAACCATGACTGGGATGTTAACAAACCAGGGTACACAACCTACAGGAGAGTCAGGGAGGGTAGAAGAGGGGGAGGAGTAGCTCTCTATGTAAGGGAAGGGATAAAAGCAATGGAATAAAAAAGTAAACAGGGAGGAGACGAGGCATTGTGGGTCACCATGGAGAGTGGAAATTGCACCACAATCCACATGGGGGTTGTATACAGACCTCCATGTCAGGGAGAGGGAATAGACAAGGATATGATATAAGGCATCCTTAGGATAGCTGAGAAAATGGGAGATACTGTTGATGGGGGACCTGAATATGACAAATGTTAACTGGAGCATCTTTGCTGCAGCCACATCCAAGAGCAGGGCCATTTTCTATGCTCTACAGGTGGCATACCTCAGACATCTAGTTTTGGAACCCACTCATGAGGGAGCAATCTTAGACCTCATACTCTCAAATGGGGACAACGAGAGGATCTCAGATCTAGAAGAGGGTAGCCATCTGGGAACAAGTGACCACCAAACAGTTTGGTTCATGATAAACTCAGCTACTGAGTTAAGCCATGCAAAGTGAGGGTATTGGACTTCAGGAGGGCTGACTTTGGCAAGATGGGAGAGTGCCTTAGAAAAGCACTAGCAAACAGGCTAGAAGAAGGGGTGGAGCAACAATGGGGAAAAATCAAAACTGCCATCACAGAGGCAACAAACCTTTGTGTGAAGCAAATAAACAAATCAAAATGAAAGAAAAAGCCACTATGGTTCTCAAAAGAGGTGGTGGGGAAGGTTAGGGAGAAAAAGATAGAATTTAGGAAGTATAAGGAAACACAGAAGGAGCAGGATTGAGAACTGTACCAGTTATGCCAGAAGAAAGCAGGCAGGGAAGTCAGACTAGCAAAGGCCCAAACTGAGGAAAAGATAGCCAACTCGGTTAAGAAGGGGGATAAAACCTTTTATAGGTACATCAGGGAGCATAGAAAGACAAAGGGAGGGATAGTGAGGCTGAATAGAAAGGACAGTGGGTGGGCAGAGAAGGACAGTGAAAAAGCAGAAATACTGAATGAATACTTCTGCTCAGTATTCACAAAAGAGAAGGAGGGGGAGGTGCCTAATCCAATTAACAGAAGCACTCTGGATAGGGGGGTCGATCCCAGTCCTTTTACAAAAGAAAGGGTTCTGAAAGAACTCCTTAAACTGAAGGTGGGCAAAGCAATGGGGCATGATGGAATTCACCACATAATTCTAAAAGATTTAAGGGGAGAACTAGTGGTAACACTGACTACCCTTTTCAACAAATCATGGGATAATGATGTGGTACCTGAGGACTGGAGGAAGGTGGATGTGATTCCCCTTCATAAACGTGGAAGCAAGACAGAGTCAGGAAACTACAGACCTGTCAGTTTGACTTCTGTGGTAGGGAAAGTGATGGAATCACTTCTGAAAGAAAGAATTGTTGAGTACCCAGAGGAAAGTGGGGCACAGGACCCAAGGCAGCATGGGTTCACAGTGGAATGGTCATGTCAGACAAATCTAATTGATTTCTTTGACTGTGTGACCAAAGTAGTAGACCAGGGAGGGGCTGTGGACATGGCCTAGACTTTAGCAAGGCATTTGACACAGTCCCGCACAAAAGATTTATAATCAAATTAACCAACCTGGGAGTGGGTCCCAGGGTGGTAGCCTGAGTAAAACATTGGCTGGACAAGGGGACACAGAAGGTAATTGTAAATGGAGTCCACTCTGAAAAAAGTGGGGTTACTAGTGGGGTACCACAGGGTTCAGTACTGGGTCAAGTCCTTTTAAATGTCTTTATAAGTGACATTGCAGAGGGACTGGAGGAAAAGTATGCTTCTTTACAGATGATGCAAAGATCTGCAACAGGGTTGATACACAAGGAGGCATGGAAAGGATGAGAAGGGACTTGGCAAGGTTGGAGGAATGGTCAGAAGTATGGCAGCTTGAATTCAATGTAAAGAAGTGCAAAATAATGCACCTGGGAAACAAAAACCCAGGGGAAGATTATACAATGGTGGGGTAGTAACAACAACAAAAATAGAAAGGGGCCTGGGGTAATCATATCAGATGATCTTAAGGTTTGCAAGAAATGTGAGAAGGCAGTAGTGATGGCTGGGGGGATACTGGGATGTATAGGGAGAGGCATCACAAGTAGAAAACAAAATGTTGTTATCCCTCTGTACAGACAGTTGGTAAGACCCCATCTGGAGTACTGCGTCCAGTTCTGGAGACCCCATCTCTGCAAGGACACAGACAGGATGGAGGCAGTCCAGAGGAGGGCAACTAAAATGGTGCAGGGTCTGCAAGAGAAGCCATATGAGGAGCGACTAGAAGAGCTTAATATGTATACCCTTGAGGAGAGAATGGAGAGAGGGGACATGATACAAACTTTTAAGTACCTCAGTGGAATCACCAAAGTCCAAGAGGGTAGCATCTTTCAGAAAAAGAGATGTGCAAGAACAAGGGGACACAATTTGAAGATAGAAGGGGGGACGGCTCAGGGGCAATGTGAGGAAGTATTTTTTCACAGAGAGGGTGGTGGATGCATGGAACAGCCTTCATGAGGAGGTTGTGGGGGCTAAAACTGTGGGAGAAATCAAAAATGCATGGGACAGACATAAGACAATTATTGTGGGGGGTAGGAAGAAAATAGGCTATTGGTTAACTAGGATCTGCAGCTTATCCTGTAGGTAGAGAAATGGGCAGACTAGGTGGGCCAAGCAGTCCTTATCTGCCATCAAAGTCTGTGGTCCAGATATTCAAACTGCGCCTAAAAAGTGCGCAACCGCAGGAGCAAGCGCAAGTCCACTGCGCCCATACGCAAGAAGCGCGATATTCAAAAACTGCGCAGGCCAAGATACGCCTACGGCCAACGACTGATTATCGCACCACCTGCACCATAGCGCAACTAGGGAGGTGAAGCTGAGCATATCTGATGCGCCATAGCGCAACAAGGGATGTTCAGCTGAGCAGTCCAGATGCACCGTAGCACAACCAGGGATGCCCCCCCAGCAGCAGGGCAGCAATGCAACAGCACAACCAGGGATACAGGGGCCCACCACCCATGCCACAGATAGGCAGAGGAACACACAGCAGAACAGACATCATCCCCCCCACACCCCATGCACTGCACAACTGGGGGAAGGCTGGAATAACCACTGGCCCATGGAGACCAGCAACCAACCCACAGCCAGGCCATGGTGCCCCATCACACCCCCTGACAAGCTGTGACCGGCACACAAGAATGGCTGACCACCCCATACCACACCATCCCACAAATGCAGAGCACACTCTGCACCATGATCCCCATACACCCTGCCCAGGAGTAGCACCCAACAGTGCAGGACACCCCATGCATGCCACCACCCCCACTGTGACAATGCAATCCTGTGCACCATGGAGCCATGCAAGGCAGCCCCACCATGGACACCCTGCAGTGGGCGGCAGCAGACAGTGATGCAACAGATGCATACACAGTGCCACCCTGCATGTCCCCCCCAAGGTACAGCTGGGAGACCGACCATGCGTCAGCACACAAGGTACCCCACATGCGACAGGGCATGCCCTGGACCCCACCTCCAGTGGTACAGAACCCTGCAAACCCTCCCAAGGACACATCCTGTCCCAGCACTGGCCACAACAGCCACCACTGACACGCCAGCAGACCATGCATATCACAGACATGGAAGGGTGTCAGCTGCACAGGCCATGGATGGTCTGACAGGGGTGCCATGCACACAGTGCAGGCCCCATGGACCACTGCACACAGGCATCCAGTGCACAGAGTACAACACACAAACCACAGACAGTGACTGATCCCTCTGCCCACACCATAGGCGGTTCACCTCTGTACACACACACACACACACGCCTATGCATGCACCACCCCTGACACCATGCACACCACTGCAGCTGAGCACCTGTAGCCCGCTGCAAATCAGAGACCACCACAGTTGTTATAACAAAATGTATGTATTCAAATATAACAACTCTCAAACATATGTACAAATATATACAAGTGTGGGGGAAAAGGGCCACAAACCAGGTGGGGGCGGCATGGGGCAGGGGTGTACAAATGGGAGAAGGAAGAAGGGGTGTGAGGGTGGGTCCAGGGGGTTATGGGTGTCATGGGTGATGGATGGCCTATTCTGTGCCCCTCTCTCCACTCCTGTGGTGCCTCCGGGTTCTTCTCCTCCGGACCCCATGCCACTCCATGTGCTCCAACACTGCCAGGGACGCCCGTGCCAGCTGCAGAAGCTCTTGTATTCCCCATTCCAGTGCCATCCAGTGTTGTCCCCCTAGGACAAGGAAGTAGAGTCAATATGTGTGACTGTCCAGCCCCCTGCAGCAAACCCATCGTGCATGGCATACAGCCATGTGCCACACCCCTGTGATGGTGTGCGACCACCCACAGTGACTGTGTCCACAAGACCTGCCTACCCAGGCAGCCACAGCCATGTGGACCACTGCACACCCACGCCCATGTCCTGCACAGCACCACTGTGGCCGTGACAGTGACTTGGCTATGCAGTGTGAAGGCAGTGGCACAGCCATGTGCCAGTGCATGCATGGACCACCATTGATGCACTCCCAGACATGCAGTGCCACAGGACAGTGCTGACTGTAACAAGTTGCGTGCATGGCAGTGGTGTCAATGGATGGTGGCCATGCCCCACTGCCCACCCTGTTACACAGCATGCAATAGTAATCATGGATGTAAGGCACTCACCATCATCAGGCTGGTCCCTGTGCCTCTGCGGACCTTCACCCCTCCCGGCCTGCTGGTCTTCCTGGTGGCACCTCCTCTCTCTCACCAGCCTGCACTCTTCTGGGTCTAAGGTGCAAACGTGGAGAGAGGAACATCAGTACAATCCTGTAGCAAAGTCCCCCCGCCCCCATGTGTGTGCAGTCCCACACAGCCAGACCCACCCACTCCACACCCCAATAACACCACCACGGCCAACACTGGACAGCCCCTCCCATGTGCCAGACACATGCAACCGTGATACCCGTATGGACGATAAAAGTGTATGGATGTTGCACCTAACTGGCCATGGTACTGTGCCCCTCCTGGCATGTGCCTGCAGGTGGGCAAGTAGGTCCTGGTCCCTCTGCTTCAGGTCCCCATATTGGTGGCGGCACTGCTCTGCCATCTGCCCCATACCAGTGTCCTCCTCCAGGGTGTCGGCCACCTCCTGTCACACCTGACTCCTGGCCCTGTCCAGGGGCACCTCCCCAAATAAAGGCCCAACATGTGGCTCCACAATGGCAACAAGGTTTGCCAGCTCCACCTGGCTCCACTGCACAGCACGCCTCTGCGCCATCTCTGCTGCTCAGTTCAGTTAAAATGGCACTCTGCAGCACGGTCCTGCCACGTGCAGATGCTGCGCGGTACAGCGCTGCCATTCTCTATCACGCTGTCACCGAACAGCGCGATAGTGGTGCACCCATGCCTGACGCATGGCACCTAGGGAGCAAAGATCGGCACAAGGTCAAGGGTCTCTGGCACACAGACAGCCACAGCGCAATTGGAACCCAATGCATGTAGCATGATTGGGTGCCTGTGTGCCACCTCCTGTAGTGGCCTACCGCACTGTTGCCCCAGTGTGCCTATGACGCCCCAGTGCCACAGCACCATATAGGTGAACAACGCTGCAGCACCACTGGCACAATGGTGGCCATGCCCTGCATTGCCTCCCATGCACAGCACATCAGCAGCACGGCAGGTGCCTGCGTCATCAACCCAGGCATGCGCAGTTAGGTGTGTACTGTGCATGTCACAGAACTGCGCCCTTGGCTCAGCATGTTCAACACAATTGTGCAAAGTGCAACAGTGCGCTATTTAGCCAGCATATGCAAATCAGCTAATCAGCCATTCAATGGCGCAGTCACTGCATTTGCAACCACTTAAAGATGCGCCTCGACTCATTTGCATGGGTTGCGCTATAAAAGCACGACATTGGGCTGCACTGGCCATAGTCAGTTACTGCAGTCTATTGCGGTGAGTTGCATGCCGTTTGGGAGTGTGGACTATGGATTTTGGGGCATGCATGGGACTACACAGTCACAGGTAACACCTGCCATTCTCACAGGCTGAATCATGACCGAGTGTGTTGTGGAGGAAGAGGAACAGAGTCGTGGGAGGAAGAGGAGGCCGAATTTCACGAAGGCCGAGACAGATGCCCTGTTCAAGGCCTACCTAGACCAGGAGCCGCTTCTCAGTGGATGCCAGAGAAGACCACAGGCCTGTGCTGCTGCATGGGAGGAGGTGTCGTATGCTGTAAACCTGCATGGCAGCCACCAGCGCTCCATGCAGGAGTGCAAGAAGGAGATGGGCACAGACAGGCGGAGGATTAAGGAGAAGGTGGCTGCCATCAGGGCAGCACGGTCTGCGACAGGTGGGAGACAGCTGGAGATGCTACGCATGACCCCACAGGAGGAGTGGGTTGCTGGCAGCATGCAGCTTTGCGCCATTGAGGGTGTTCCAGGTGGTGGATTCCAGACGAGTGGTAGCCCGTCACTACATGGTAGGTCATGGTCTGTCTAATGGGGGGGGGACAGGGTAGGTCACATGCAGTAACGCGACTTTGTTTTCCCTTGCAGCTCCTGAGCATCTGCATGGGTCAGCTGTGGTGGGCTTCTCCACTGAGGCCGGTCACATGGAAATGGAGGAGGGTCCATGCACCTCCACAGGAATACATGGCTCAGGGTGACAGTCAGCCTGCCTGGATGTCCAGACTGATGTTAGTGGAGCAGGTGCGGAGGAGGCCCTGCCCGTGTCCCAGCGTGCCAGCATCCACGGATGCCAGCATGCTGAGACTCGGGCTGGTGCCGGATCCATAACCAATGATGATGTCGCTAACGTCATGGGCAGTGACATGTGTGTGCCACAGGATGGCCACACAGCAGGTTACATCGTGGCCATGCCTATGGGTGGTGCCACCGTGGAGGCCCGCATGTCATCACAGTCCCAGCCTGTGCCTGTCAGCACCGGTGGGGCAGCACTGGTGTGTGTACAGGACAGTGGGACTGTTGCAGCCACTGCGGCGGCACCATTGAGCCCTGAGGAGCGGCAGCCGGAGGGGCTGCATCAGCAGTCGGCCAATGGGCATGGGGGTACAGTGTCAGGGGGTGGCATCAGTGCACCACCTGTGGACATGCCCAGGCATGGCTCTGGTGTGCAGCGCCCACCCTCAAGGGGTGATGAGCATCAGGGCCACGAACACCCTGAGGGACAGCATACCGATCAGGCAGATGACCTCTTGGATGAGCACACCCGCATGCTGCAAGCATCAGTCAATCAGCAGATGCGGCTTGTGATGGCGGTGGATGCACTGAGTGCAGCTCTGCACCAGGCAGAGGAGCATCGCAGCAGAGACACCGCTCTGCTCCTGGCAGGGATGGACCGGATGCGGGAGAATGTGACCGCTGCCATTGACAGGCTGACACAGACAATCACAGCTGCCATGGCCACAGTGGGCACACATTTAGTTGCCCATGCGTTGCAGACACCATGCAGTGCAATGTCCATCCCCCATTCCTGGCATCATGTGACACCATCCTTGTCAACACCGGGTTCAGCTGTGGGCAACCCGAGCATGCCTGGCACAGGATGTTCGGTGTGCTGCAGACCCCTGCGCGAGCACGGTCGTGTTCATACAGTGGAACCCCTGGGGGACCGTCGGTGCCACCCCATGAGGCCAGTGGTCAGCCTGTCACTGCTGGCAGGTCTCGGAGGGGCCACCCATGCATCCGTGGTGGCCATGACACTGTGGCACGTGACTGACCTGTATCCCAGCGTGGCTACTGTCTGATGCTGCCCTGTGTGCATTGTATCATTCAGCGGGCAATGCACAGGTGGGTACCCAGCCCTGCACGCACATACACAGTCCATCTGCACACCCTCCTGGCTGCTGTCCACAGTTGCATGTGCATGATGATGCCTGCATTGTGCTGTATGCCACTGTGCAATGGTGCCCAGTGTCTGACACATGCACAATGACAGGCAGTGGGTGTGGTGGTCTGTGGACATGTGTGTGGCTAGGGGTGGCGTTCTGGGTGGCGTTCTGCATGTCTGGTGAGTTGTGTGTGTGTCTCACCGCGTACCATGTTAGACCTTGCCCATCCCTGGTGGTGTGTGTAGTTCCATGCCTGGCCACTTCCCTTGACGGCATGCACCCCTGGTGTGTGTCCATGTGTGTTGGTGGGTTGTGCATTTGCCACTGGTGGTTGCACATGGCCCCATGACTTACCTGGGTTGGCTGAAGTGCTCCTCCGTGATTTTGTCCCAGTGCAGCTGTGCCAGCTGGAGCAGTTGGGGGTCCCGTCGCCCAAAGGGGGGCTGCCGATCACCATCTGTCACGGCATCCTCATCGTCCCCATCGCTGTCCCCTCTTTGACCTGTCACGGCTATCCCACATTCGTTGGCCATGTTGTGCAGGATGCAACAGGCCAGGAATAGCCCACAGGCCTTTGAGGGGCTGTACTGTAGGGCACCGCGGTGTCCAGGCAACAGAAACATGCCTTCAGCATACTGAACACCCGCTCGATGACATTATGTGTGGTGGCATGTGCTTCATTGTAGCATTGCTGCGATGGGGTTGCGGGCCGCTGGTATGGTGTGAGCAGCCAGGGACGGAGTGGGTATCCACTGTCACCTGTGTGTAGAGGGTGGATGTTAGTTTGGTGATCAGCATCGCCCTGCCCCAGGCCATGTAGGCCACTACCCATGTCACCTCTGACCATGCCAGTCCCAAGCCCTATGTTTGTCCATGTGGTTTGCATACTCACCCACTAAGTGGCCAGTGGGGATGTCCCCACTCTCGAATCTGTGTTCCCCCAGGGTGCGTGGCACAGACATTGATTATGTGCCCCATGGCATCGCACACCACCTGGCAGTTGATGCTAGCATAGCCCTTTTGATTAATATATGCGGCCCCCTCGGGGCCAGGTGGTGTGTGGATGACCACATGGGTGTAGTCTATTGCCCCTAGCATGCCAGGCATACGTGCTACCCTGTGGAACTCCTGTATGTTTGCTGTGCGCTCCACTGGTGTGCTGGGGAAATGGATGTACTCCGCAGCATGTGGCAGCAGTGCGCTGAGGAACTGGGTGAGGTGGCATGACGCGGCCAACTGGTTTATGCCTGTGGTGTCCCCAGTTGGTCTCTGGAAGGTACCCATGGTGAGCAAGCACATGCAAGCTGTCACTTTAGTCTCCACTGATAGATCATGGCTCCATCGTGTGGGTGCCTGCATCACATCACTGCACAGCTCACAGAGCCACCTCAAAATTGCCTGATTCAGGTGGTACCAGCCCACGATCTCAGTATCGCTGTACAGCTCGAAGCTGGTGCGGGCTCGGTACTGCCTGTTGGGGGCATACTGCCGACAGGCCCTTCCACGACCAAGACCTCCTGCTGCCTGCCTCCTCACCCCCTCATTACTGCCTCCACCTGGATGGTGGCACTGGCCATGTCTCTGGTTTGTGTTCACTCCCCCCAGGCAGCTGTTTCTGTGTTCCCCCTGCTGTCCTGGCTGCTACTCCCCCTGCACCGGGAACACCTAGATGTGGTGGCCTCTGTGCTGTGTGGCACTTCCCCCTTCTGCACTGGCTGTGTCTCCCCACACTTTCCCTGTGCCTCTCTGTTCAGGGTGCCCTTTCCCTGGCCTGCCCTGTGTGTCCCTCCTGCCCTCTTTGTGCAGCTATGGTTCAGCCTCATGTGCCTTTCCCATAGTGTTCTTGTGCCTCTCCCTTGTTCCTTTTTATTTTGGCTCATTTCCGCTATCATTCAACTTCCACTTGCTCCCCTATTGCGCATGGCGCATGTTGTTGAATATTGCACTGCGCCATTTATGCACGGTTCCTCCCCCTTCAGTTGTACATACATTCATTATCATTGCGCTATTGCTTAGTGTGATTTGGGGGTGCAACTGCCTCCCGCTGAATATCGCAGAATGGCACATTTTCGGACTTGCACTGGCACAACCCTTTTGAATATCTGGGCCTATGTGTCTATGTTTCTATGACTGTGCTGTGGAACAGGACAGTGTCATGTTGCTGATTTGCTGCTGAGTACCTTGTGGTACATCATGCATGATAGAACAACAGTGGCCTCCCAACCATCAACTCCATCCTGCAGGTCAATTGCATCACTGTAAGGTGTTACCATGCTGCTACACAGTACTACAATCACCGCATTTCCACCATTGTTCATTTGCATTTCCATTGCCTTGATACCTTCACTTACATACAGCACACACCATCATCCATTCCTGCCATTCCTATCCTTCTATAAGTAAATGTAGACTGTTATGGCCATGTACCAGTTGTGGGTATCTGTGCAGCATGATTATGTAACTGCCACAATATCCATATCTGCCTACACCATTATGGACTCACATTCTGGGGTCTTCTTTCCAAGACACTTTCCTTTTGCACACATGGCCCTCAACACCATGTTTCTGCTCTGCTTGCAATGGGCAAGCATGTTGCTATTAACTATTTGTTATTCTCTCATTGCATGTACAAAAAAGACTATAAGATGCCTGAGTGTCAGGAGTATGGGTGTACAAATAAGGTTGCAAAGTGCACTGGTATAAGTTTTGACACTACCAAACATTTATGAAACCTCCCCAAGAGTGATAGAGCACTATGATGGCTACATGGATATACTACTGTATCCCTAAACTCGGTACGCCGACGCTCAGCATACCATGTCCAATCACCAGAAATCCACAGCCCTGAATGAATTGCATTCACGAGAGAAAACGTTTCAGGCATTACAGCCCCCTCACACCCCCTGTAACTAAAAACTCCAAGGGACAGCAGACCCTGGAGCAAAAAGATATTCATTACGGGGGGGGGGGGTGAGTTCAGCAAAAGGATATGCCCCATTCCAGAACTGGGTCTAAGGGAGCACATTGGCAGAGCTGCTGGTGGTGTAGCCCTGTACACCACCGAAACAGCTGAGCCAAATCCCTGAATCAACTGTCCCTTGATGTGCGCCAATAGGGGTAAGATAGTGACCCATCACATCTGCTACCTTAACCCTGTCAAAGTCCATCAAAGAATCTATCACTGGGATGCTCACTATTGGGACACTACACCTATCGGGCAATAGTGCCCTGGCAGGTGAATTTCTGGATAGCGAGCCATGGGAAGACATAAGGGTACCGGCTACATAACATTGATACTGCATTCATAGTCAGAAATGTATTCAGACATCATAAGGTGATGTGCTCTGAGTATTTCACTCCAGACTGTTTTGAGCTTGACTTATGCAGTGAATTAATGAATCAGAAGCCAGTACAGAAACTAACACCAGATGCCATTCTTACCTTATTTGTACACCAGAAGGCACTTTGTAAGTCTGGAGTTGACCGAGCAGAACAAATAGCCAATAACCATTGGAAGAAGGTAATAAAATAATCTTTTAATTCAACTATGTACAGTACCTGTTGAAACAATCATTGTGATGTGTGATGACTACAAATTGTGCACTGAAAATTGATATGCTTTAATTAAAATACTGCAAACCAGAGATATTGATGTTGTTGTATTGCCTCGACCCACTATTGAGAACTTGACACACAGCAGTAATGATACACAATATGTCTTTTTGCTGTATGCCTGTGCAGCAGTAGTGCTAACATTTAAATTGGTGATGACCCAAGTTTGGGAATGAGCTAGAGTCATTCTGAGCACATGCTGGAGTGACTTTGGATTCGCGTCAGGCAGACTGATATCCTCCAGTGGGCTGTGGGAAGTAATGAGGGAAGTTACATGGCACCTCACTGTAAAGGTTGGGAAGACACAAGTCTGTGACCACAGGCACAGTGGGCCTTGGCACGCCATGAGTGGTAGCACTTAAAGCTGCATGCCTTTTGTCATTGCACTGCAGAGCCTCCAGTGGAAACCTACACAGAAAACAGTCTGTCATGGAAGATGAATGGTAGCTGGACCCCTGCCACCACTCTTTTCCTAAACAACTCAAGTGTAAGTATTAGCAGTAGTCTGACAGTGGTATATATCTCTCACTGCAGGGAGACCCTCCCTCAGGTAGCCATTATGCTCTTCATAGACTGGCCTGCCCTGTCCAGAGAGACAGAAAGATAACTGACAAATAACATGTCCTTCATGAATAACACAATTTTCAACTCAATGTCTTTTTTTTCCTCAGGAAATCAGTAGTAAATGTGCCTATACACAAAAAAGCCACTTGAATCATTGTAAACCACTGTTGAAAAGGACAGTGCTATGTAACATAAGTATGATTTTTATTTATTTAGGTCATCACACCACTATCTTAGGCAGTGGATGTTATGGCTTTTTTTGTGAAAAAAGTAAGTTGTGTATCTGTGATACAGTTACCTGTTGCGTATGCTGCAAAGCAAATCATCACTGTTGCTATATGAATAAACATATTCACGTACGGAGCTCTTTTTCTGTGCATGTCAGCTGTTATGGTATGTCTGCTTATTTGTGCAGTACTTTCCAAAGATGGTGTTTTTTGTGTGTATCTTGTAACTGGTACACTGATAACATAGAAAAATGTGACACACATTTTTCTTTAATACAGTAGTAACTGTAATGATTTACTATTGTAAGAGTAAAGATTTTGCACTTTGCATGCATGCAGTTGTACAGTGTTACACTGCTGCTAATGTATTATGTAACACTAACAGTATAACTGTCATTGCTAACCTTTACAGATGCAGTTTTCAGGAACAAATCAATGTGATGTTAAAAAGAAACAGAAAACATCAACTGTGCGACCCACTGAAGATGGAATGGAGACCTGCAAAATCATGAAACAGCAAATTAGTACAAATGAAGATCACATGATGTTAGACTACTTAAATACTGTCATAGAAACATAGACTTTGATGGCAGATAAGGACTGCTTGGCCCACCTAGTCTGCCCATTTCCCTACCTAGAGGATAAGCTGCAGATCCTATTTAACCAACAGCCTATTTCTTCCTACCCCCCCCACAAAAATTGCCTTATGTCTGTCCCATGCATTCTGAATTCTCCCACAGTTTTAGACCCCACAACCTCCTCAGGAAGGCTGTTCCATGCGTCCACCACCCTTTCTGTGAAAAAATACTTCCTCACATTGCCCCTGAGCCATCCCCCCTCTATCTTCAAATTGTGCCCCCTTGTTCTTGCACATCTCTTTTTCTGAAAGATGCTACCCTCTTGGACTTTGTTGATTCCACTGAGGTACTTAAACATTTCTATCAAGTTCCCCCCTCACCCTCCTTTCCTCAAGGGTATACATATTAAGCTCATTTAGCCTCTCCTTGTATGGCCTCTCTTGCAGACCCTGCACCATTTTAGTTGCCCTCCTCTGAACTGCCTCCATCCTGTCTATGTCCTTGCGGAGATGGGGTCTCCAGAACTGGATGCAGTACTCCAGATGGGGTCTCACCAACTGTCTGTACGTGGGAATGACAACTTCCTGTTTTCTGCTGGTGATGCCTCTCCCTATACATCCCAGTATCCCCCCAGCCCTCCCTACCACCTTCTCACATTGCTTGCCAACCTTAAGGTCATCTGATATGATTACCCCCAGGTCCCTTTCCATTGTTGTTGTTGTTACTACCTCCCCACCATTGTGTAATCTTCCCCTGGGTTTTTGTTTCCCAGGTGCATTACTTTGCACTTCTTTGCATTGAATCAAGCTGCCGATAATTCCTCCAACCTTGCCAAGTCCTTCTCATCCTTTCCACACCTCCTTGTGTATCAACCCTGTTGCAGATCGTTGTGTCATCTGCAAAGAGGCATACTTTTCCTTCCAGTCCCTCTGCAATGTCACTTATAAAGACATTAAAAAGGACTGGACCCAGTACCGAGCCCTGAGGTATCCCACTAGTAACCCCTCTTTCTTCAGAGTGGACTCCATTTACAATTACCTTCTGTGTCCTGTTGTTCAGCCAATGTTTTACCCAGGCTACCACCCTGGGACCCACTCCAAGGCTAGATAATTTGATTACTAATTATTTGTGTGGGTCTGTGTCAAATGCCTTGCTAAAGTCTAAGTAGACCATGTCCACAGCTCCTCCCTGGTCTACTACTTTGGTCACCTAGTCAAAGAAATCAATTAGATTCATCTGACATGACCTTCCTGCTGTGAACCCATGCTGCCTTGGGTCCTGTGCCCCACTGGCCCCTAGGTACTCAACAATTCTTTCCTTCAGAAGTGATTCCATCACTTTCCCTACAACAGAGGTCAAACTGACAGGTCTGTAGTTTCCAGCCTCCGTCTTGCTCCCACTTTGTGAAGGGGAATCGCATCAGCCTTCTTCCAGTCCTCAGGTACCACACCATCCTCCCATGATTTGTTAAAAGGGTAGTCAGTGGTGTCACTTGTTCTCTGTTTAATTTTTAGAATTTGAGGTGAATTCCATCTGGCCCCATTGCTTTGTCCACCTTTCAGTTTTAGGGGTTCTTTCAGAACCCTTTCTTCTGTGAAAGGACTGAGATTGACCCTCCATAGTGCTTCTGTTAATTGGATTAGGCACCTCCCCACTTCCCTTTTTGTGAATAGTGAACAGAAGTATTCATTTAGTATCCCTGCTTTTTCATTGTCACTCTCTCTACCACCATCCATTCTATTCAGCCTCACTATCCTCCTTTGTCTTTCTACACTCCCTGATATACCTATAAAGGTTTATCCCCTTCTTAACCAAGTTGGCTATCTTTTCCTCAGTTTGTGCCTTTGCTATTCTGACTACCCTCCCTGCTTCCTTCTGCCTTAACTGGTACAGTTCTCTGTCCTGCTCCTTCTGTGTTTCCTTATACTTCCCAATGCTATCTTTTCTCCTAACCTTCACCGCCACTTCTTTTGAGAACCATAGTGGCTTTTCTTTGTTTTGATTTATTTGCTTCACACAAAGGCTTATTGCCTCTGTGATGGCAGTTTTGATATTTCCCCATTGTTGCTCCACCCCTCCTTCTAGCCTGTTTGCTAGTGCTTTTCTAAGGCACTCTCCCATCTTGCCAAAGACAGCCCTCCCGAAGTCCAGAACCCTCACGTTTGTATGGCTTGACTCTGTAGCTGAGATTATCATGAACCACACTGTTAGGTGGTCACTTGTTACCAAATGGCTACCCACTTCTAGATCTGAGATCCTCTCACTGTCCCCATTCGAGAGTACGCGGTCTAAGATTGCTCCCTCATGAGTAGGTTCCAAAACTAGCTGTCTGAGGCATGCCACCTGAAGGGCATCAAGAATGGCCCTGCTTTTGGATGTGGCTGCAACAAAGGTGCTCAGTTAACATCTGGCATATTAAGGTCCCCATCAACAGTATCTCCCTTTCTCTGCCATCCTAAGTATGCCTTCTATCATATCCTTGTCCATTCCTCCCCTGACATGGGGATCTGTATACAACCCTGTGTGGATTGTGGTGCCATTTCCAGTCTCTAAGGTGACCCACAGTGCCTCCTCTCCTCCCTGTTTACTCTTTTGTTCAGTTGCTTTTATCCCTTCCTTCACATAGAGAGCTACTCCCCTCTTCTGCCCTCCTGTCTCTCCTGTAGGTTGTGTACCCTGGTATGTTAACATCCCAGTCATGGTTCTCTGTGTACCATGTTTCTGTGACTGCTACGATATCCAGGCATCCCTCTTCCATCAAGGCCACCAGTTCAGGGAGCTTGTTGCCCAGACTATGGGCGTTGGTACTCATTACCCTCCATTTCTTAATGGCCTTACCCTTTTTTGCCCCATCCCTGCCCTTATTGCATTTGCCACTTTCTCTATTTACCCCTGCACTTCTCCCTATTGACATCTCTATTTTGGTGTCAACCTCACTTAGTACCCTGATTTTTTGGGGGGGCTAGGATTTCCTTGCTCTCTTCCAGTGCCTCCCCACCAGCTAGTTTAAATGCTTGCCAATGAAGCATTTAAACTTATCACCTAGGATCCTGGTTCCCCTCCTGGACAGATGCAGGCCATCATGCCAGTATAGGTCTGCATCCCTCCAGGTGGACCCCCAGTCTCCAATGAAGCCAAATCCCTGAGCTCTGCACCAGTTTTTCAACCACTGATTGAATCCGATGGTGTGGAGCACCCTAGCCTCATCCATGCCATAGACAGGCAGCACCTCTGAGAAGGTTACCATAGAAACATAGACTTTGACGGCAGATAAGGACCACTTGGCCCACCCAGTCTGTCCATTTCCCTACCTATCAGATAAGCTGCAGATTCTAGTTAGTGCCACTATACTTTCATTGTTGTCTTTACTTATAATTGTTTTTGGGCTGTTGAAAATTTAAAACATAGTGGTGGTGTAATTCTGTGCTCTCTTTAATTGCTGCAGATTTTATCTTGGCTTGTCTGACTGCCCTGTAGTTGGGTGAAGGGTGTTAATTGTCTGGCCTCTGACCTCAGCTACGTGATAACTGGAGGTGGGGCTTAGTCAGAGTTAAAGTAGCAAGCTGAGTTTTAATTTCTCAGAAGAAGCCAGAAGGGGAAGGAAGGAAACATATTTAATTCAGTGCTTTAGAGTAACTGGTAATTGCTATTTTTCTTTTAAACTTAGATTGTGGGCTTTTAGTGACACTATACTTTCTTTGTTGTCTTTACTTATAATTGTTTTGGGGCTGTTGAAAATTTAAAACATAGTTGTGGTGTAATTCTGTGCTGTCTTTAATTGCTGCAAATTTTCGCCTCCCGCTCTTTCCCCAACTCTTAATTATATGCCCTGTTAAATCTGATTGACAGGAGCTAAACACAGAGGATAGTAAGGGGTGTAGGAGGAGGGCATAAGGAAGAAGCCCACCATCAACACGACAAGTGTTTTGACTCATTTGTTTATTTATTGGTTTCTTTTCTTTAAAAAAAATTATCTGAGGATCAGTGGCAGGATTTTTAGTACAGCAAATTAATAAAAAGGGAACTAGGAGAGCTTCAGTAGCAGATAGTAGTGGAATTGCAGTATAATGTGGGGAGTGGTGCAATGCAGTAGCTGTGGGGCAGACATATTCAGGCAGACCTTCTGGACACTGAGGTGCTGCCCTATCTGCATCATCTCTGGACTGTGGGATGAGGTAGCCAGACTCAGAGCAGAAGTAAACTGGGTCAGGAGTACCATCACCCTATCCAGGGACCACCAGCCCAATGCCACTGCCTCAAAGGATGCCGAGCGAGAGCACTTGGATGACAGTGGGCTCAGGAGGTTAGAGCAGTTGGGCAGAGGACATCAAGATCCTATTCCACTCAAGAACTCATATGCCACACTGGCAAATGAGGACAACCAAATAAGGTACCCAGAGAAGTGGAAGGAAAGGATGTGGAGGTTAGGCAAGGAGGTGACCTCAGTGGGAAAGCAGTGAACCCAGAGGAGGAGGAAGTGAATCCTGGTGGGGACTCCATCATAAGAGGATACAGCTAGGAACACAGGAGGGGGGACAGGAGGTGAGGTGCCTACCAGGTGCCACGGCATGGAGGGATGGAAGGAAGATCCTGGGATCACTGGGAGGCAAGGCGGGAGGGTGAGCTGGATGTATCTTCCACCTAGGTACTAATGACCTGGCAAATGGGGAGCAAAGGAAGTTCAGGAAGAGTTTAGGAAACTGGGGAGGGTCTCAAGCAAGTAGCTACTTCTGTCACTTTCAGAAGTACTACCTGTGAGAGGCAAGGGAGAGCATAGAGTGCATGCACCAGGAGCTTTAACTCATGGTTGAAGAACTGGTGCTGTGAGGAAGGGTTTGGATTCACTGGTGACTGGGGACCCACCTGGAGGATGGAGGTTTGTTTAAGCCTGGCCTGCATCCATCCTGGAGGAATCAAGCACTCAATGATAAGTTTAAATGCTCGGTGACGAGCATTTAAACTAGCAAAGGGGTGACAGGCCAGCAAGGAGGTACCACTGCTCACCCCAACAACTAGCAGTGGAATCAGTGAACCAGAGGGTGGCTATCTCTGCAAAGCAGTGTGCAAAAGATGGAGATTAGTGCCCAAGAGGTGGATAAGCAGAAAAGGGCAAAATTCAGCAGAAGGGCAGACAGGAGAACCAGGGATAAATGACAGCCAAGGAAGGGCTGGAGTAGAACAGTGAAACAGTCTAGGAGGTCAAATCATGGAAAGCCATGTGGCAAATGCCAGGAGCCTTAGCAACAAGGTGGAAGATCTGGAGGCTGTCAGGTACAGTCAGACCTGGACATTGTGGCCATCACTGAAACCTGGTGTAATGATAACCATGACTGGAGATGACCATACCTGGCTACAACATATTCAGAAGAGACAGAGCAGGCAGGAGAGGAGGAGGAGTGGCACTGTATGTGAAAATGACATAGACACAGAGATCCAGGAGGAACAAAATGGGGAGAGATACTGTGGGTTAAGCTGGAAGAAAAATGGGGACAGCCATCCGCTGAGTGTGGTCTATAGACCACCAGCCCAGGAAGGAAGAAACGATGAGGCGGATGCTAGCCATCAAAGATGGCAGACAAGGGTGAGGTAGTAGTGGTTGGAGACTTCAATATTCAGACGTGGACTGGAGCATCCAGCAGCAGCATCAACTAGAAACAGATTTATTCTGGACTCCCTTCAGGGTGCCTTCCTCAAGCAACTGGTCATGGAACCAACTCAGCAGAAGGCAATACTGGACCTTGTGCTCACAGACAGGGACAGTTTGATGGGGGTAACAGTGGGGGAGCACCTGGGAAACAGTGACCACCAGTCATTGTGGTTTGAAATCACAGAAAGAGCAGAACCAAACCACACAAAAACACGTACCCTGGATTTTAGGGGGGCAGACGTTGGGAAAATGGGGAGATACTTGAAAGAGGCATTAAGGGGAATGGAACAGGAATCAGGGGTTGAGGAACAGTGGGAAGTATTTTAAATGGGGATTACAAGAACTACAGAATTATGCATTAAGCAGGTTAGTAAGAGGAAAAGGAAGAGGAGACCATTATGGTTTTCAAAGAGGTAGCAAAGAAAGTGAAAGCCAAAAGATTGCATTCAGGCAATACAAAAGACACAGGCAGAAGGGGATAGGGAGCGTACCAGGAGAAGCAAAGGGAGGCAGGGGGTCAGTAAGGAAGCCAAAGCTCAGACAGAAGAACACATTGCAAAATCAGTGGTGGGAGGACAAAACCTTTCACAGGTACATAAGTGAAAAAAAAGACAAAGGGAGGGATAGTGAGACTGAAGGGGAGGATGGGGCGTGGAGGAAGACAACAGTAAAGCTGACATTTTGAACAGGTATTTCTGCTCAGTCTTTACTGAGGAAGAGGAGGGTAATGGGTCTGAAGGGAGTACAAGGGGTGAGAATGGTGCAGAAATGGACACAAGTCCCTTTACGAGAAAGGGTCCTGAAGGAACTGGAAGTAATAAGAGTTGATAGCCAATGGGCCAGATGGGCACCCCAGGGCCCTTAAAGAACTACAGAGGTGGTGGCTGAACTCTGGCTATCCTGTTTAGCCCCGATTACTGGAAACAGTGGAGGTACCCAAGACTGGAGGACAGCAGATGTAGTCCCCTTATACAAAAGTGGGAACAAAGAGGAAGCAGGGAACTACAGACCAGTCAGCCTTACCTCGGTAGTGGGGAAGATCATGGAAGCACTACTGAAGGAGAGATTGGTGGAACATCTGGTTGTCAATGGACTACAGAACCCAAGACAGCATGGTTTCACCAGGGGGAGGTCATGTCAGACCAACCTTGTTGAATTTTTTGACTGGGTGACTAGGGAGGTGAATCAGGGGTGGGCAGTGGACATGGCCTATCTGGACTTCAGCAAGGCCTTTGACACTGTGCCACATAGAAGACTATTACACAAACTGAGGAATATGGGTGTGGGCAGGACAGTAGTGTGGTGGGAAGGTAACTAGCTGGGTGGCAGGACACAGAGGGTGGTGGTAAATGGCTGTCACTCAACAGAGGGAAGAGTGACCAGTGGGGTACCACAGGGATCAGTGCTGGGACCAGTCCTATTCAACATCTTCATCAGTGACATTGGAGGACCTAGAAGGCAGAATTTCACTGTTTGCTGATGACACAAAGCTCTGTAACAGTAGACACACCAGAGGTGTAGGACAGAATGAGAAGGGACCTGCAAAACTTGAAGAATGGTCAGGGATTGGCAGTTGAAATTCAATGCAAAGAAGTGCAAGATAATGCATATGGGGTACAAAACCCTGGCACAATATATCAGTTGGGGGTGAGGATATAGCATGCACCAAGCAGGAAAGGGATCTTGGGGTTGTCATCTCTGATGACCTCAAGGTAGGGAAACAGTGTGACAAGGCAGCAGGTAAAGCAAATAGGATGCTTGGATGTATAGGCAGGGCATCACCAGCAGGAAAAGGAGGTCATATTCCGCTATACAAGACACTAGTGAGGCCCCACCTGGAGTACAGTGTACAGTTCTGGAGACCATACCTACGTAAGGACATAGAAAGGGTAGAGAAGGTTCAGAGGAGGGCAACAAATGGTGCATGGATTGCATCACAAGTCCTATGAAGACAGGTTGAAGGAACTGAACATGTACTCCCTGGAGGAGAGGAGGAGAGGGATATGATAGAGACATACAAGTATCTTACAGGGAGGAACAGGGTGCAGGAAAACACTATTTTTAAGCGAAAAGATGTTCCAGGACTAGAGGGCATGGGATGCAGTTGGAGGGAGGGCGATTCAGAGGAAACATGAGAAGAATTTCTTCACAGAATGGGTGGTGGACAAGTGGAACACCCTGCCAGAGGAAGTGGTGGGGCTGAAACAATCAGGGATTTAAAGCATGGGATAGACATAAAGGAATTCTGGAGGTCAGGGTAAGGGCAACAGACTTCTAGGAAAACAACTGAACTTAGAAGCTCAAATGGGCAGACTGCGGGCCTATAGGCCCTTATCTGCTGACACTGTCTATGTATCTATGTATGTATCTATGTAGTTAACCAACAGCCTACTTCCTGCAACCCCCCACTATAATTGCCTTATGTCTGTCCCATGCATGTTTGAATTCCCCCACTGTTTTAGACCCCACAACCTCTCTAGGAAGGTGGTTCCATGCATCCACCACTCTCTCCGTGAAAAAGAATTTCCTCACATTACCCCTGAGCCGTCCCCCTTCTATATTCAAATTGTGTCCCCTTGTTCTTGCACATCTCTTTTTCTGAAAGATGCTACCATCTTGGACTTTGTTGATTCCACTGAGGTACTTAAACATTTCTATTATGTCCCCCCTCTCCCTCCTTTCCTCAAGGGTATACATATTAAGCTCCTTTAGCTTCTCCTCATATGGCTTCTCTTGCAGACCCTGCAATATTTTAGTTGCCCTCCTCTGAACTGCCTCCATCCTGTCTATGTCCTTGCGGAGATGGGGTCTCCAGAACTGGACGCAGTACTCCAGATGGGGTCTCACCAACTGTCTGTACAGGGGGATAACAACTTCCTGTTTTCTGCTGGTGATGCCTCTCCCTATACATCCCAGTATCCCCCCGGCCCTCCCTACCGTCTTCTCACACTGCTTGCCAAGCTTAAGGTCATCTGATATGATTATCCTCAGGTCCCTTTCCATTTTTGTTGTTGTTACTACCTCCCCACCATTGTGTAATCTTCCCCTGGGTTTTTGTTTCCCAGGTGCATTACTTTGCACTTCTTTGCATTGAATCCAAGCTGCCATACTTCCGACCATTGCTCCAACCCTGCCAAGTCCCTTCTCATCCTTTCCACGCCTCCTTGTGTATCAACCCTGTTGCAGATCTTTGTGTCATCTGCAAAGAGGCATACTTTTCCTTCCAGTCCCTCTGCAATGTCACTTATAAAGACATTAAAAGGACTGGACCCAGTACTGAACCTGAGTACCCCACTAGTAACCTCTTTCTTTCAGAGTGGACTCCATTTACAATTACCTTCTGTGTCCTGTTGTTCAGCCAATGTTTTACCCAGGCTACCACCCTGGGACCCACCCAAGGCTAGTTAATTTGACTACTAATATTTTGTGGGGACTGTGTCAAATGCCTTGTTAAAGTCTAAGCAGACCATGTCCAGCCCTCCCTGGTCTACTACTTTGGTCACCCAGTCAAAGAAATTAATTAGATTCATCTGACATGACCTTCCCACTGTGAACCCATGCTGTCTTGGGTCCTGTGCCCCACTGGCCCCTAGGTACTCAACAATTCTTTCCTTCAGAAGTGATTCCATCACTTTCCCTACAACAGAGGTCAAACTGACAGAGGTCTGTAGTTTCCAGCCTCTGTCTTGCTCCCACTTTGTGAAGGGGAATCGCATCAGCCTTCTTCCAGTCCTCAAGTACCACACCATCGTCCCATGATTTGTTAAAAAGGGTAGTCAGTGGTGTCACTTGTTCTCTGCTTAATTCTTTTAGAATTCTGAGGTGAATTTCATCTGGCCCCATTGCTTTGTCCACCTTCAGTTTTAGGGGTTCTTTCAGAACCCTTTCTTCTGTGAAAGGACTGGGATCGACCCCCCTCTCCATAGTGCTTCTGTTAATTGATTTAGGTAACCTCCTCACTCTCTTTGTGAATAGTGAACAGAAGTATTCATTTAGTATCCTGCTTTTTTCATTGTCACTCTGCTCACCCACCATCCATTCTATTCAGCCTCACTATCCCTCCCTTTGTCTTTCTACACTCCCTGATATACCTATAAAAGGGTTTATCCCCCTTCTTAACCGAGTTGGCTATCTTTTCCTCAGTTTGTGCCTTTGCTATTCTGACTACCCTCCCTGCTTCCTTCTGCCTTAACTGGTACAGTTCTCTGTCCTGCTCCTTCTGTGTTTCCTTATACTTCCTAAATGCTATCTTTTTCTCCCTAACCTTCACCTCCACTTCTTTTGAGAACCATTGTGGCTTTTTCTTTTGTTTTGAGTTGTTTATTTGCTTCACACAAAGGCTTATTGCCTCTGTGATGGCAGTTTTGATATTTCCCCAATTTTGCTCCACCCCTCCTTCTAGCCTGTTTGCAAGTGCATTACTAAGGCACTCTCCCATCTTGCCAAAGTCAGCCCTCCCGAAGTCCAGAACCCTCACATTTGTATGGCTTGACTCTGTAGCTGAGTTTATCATGAACCACACTGTTTGGTGGTCACTTGTTCCAAAATGGCTACCCACTTCTAGACCTGAGATCCTCTCACTGTCCCCATTTGAGAGTATGAGGTCTAAGATTGCTCCCTCATGAGTAGGTTCCAAAACTAGCTGTCTGAGGCATGCCACCTGAAGGGCATCAAGAATGGCCCTGCTTTTGGATGTGGCTGCAGCAAAGGTGCTCCAGTTAACATCTGGCATATTAAGGTCCCCCATCAACAGTATCTCCCCTTTCTCTGCCATCCTAAATATGCCTTCTATCATATCCTTGTCCATTCCCTTCCCCTGACATGGGGATCTGTATACAACCCCTGTGTGGATTGTGGTGCCATTTCCAGTCTCTAAGGTGACCCACAGTGCCTCCTCTCCTCCCTGTTTACTCTTTTGTTCAGTTGCTTTTATCCCTTCCCTTACATAGAGCTACTCCCCTGCCCTCCTGTCTCTCCTGTAGGTTGTGTACCCTGGTATGTTAACATCCCAGTCATGGTTCTCTGTGTACCATGTTTCTGTGACTGCTATGATATCCAGGCATCCCTCTTCCATCAAGGCCACCAGTTCAGGGAGCTTGTTGCCCAGACTACGGGTGTTGGTACTCATTACCCTCCATTTCTTGATGGCCTTACCCCTTTTTGCCCCATCCCTGCCCTTATTGCGTTTGTCACTTTCTCCATTTATCCCTGCACTTCTCCCTATTGACATCTCTATTTTGGTGTCTACCTCACTTAGTACCCTGATTTTTTGGGGGCTAAGATTTCCTGCTCTTCCAGTGCCCTCGGCTAGTTTAAATGCTCAGCAATGAAGCATTTAAACCTATCACCTAGGATCCTGGTTCCCCTCCTGGACAGATGCAGGCCATCATGCCAGTATAGGTCTGCATCCCTCCAGGTGGACCTCCAGTCCCCAATGAAGCCAAATCCCTGAGCTCTGCATCAGTTTTTCAACCACTGATTTAAACCCATGGTGTGGAGCGCCCTAGGCTCATCCATGCCATAAACAGGCTGCACCTCTGAGAAGGTTACCATAGACACATAGAAACATAGACTTTGATGGCAGATAAGGACCACTTGGCCCTCCCAGTCTATCCATTTCCCTACCTATTGGATAAGCTGCAGATTCTAGTTAACCAACAGCCTACTTCCTGCAACCCCCCACTATAATTGCCTTATGTCTGTCCCATGCATGTTTGAATTCCCCCACTGTTTTAGACCCCACAACCTCTCCAGTAAGGCAGTTCCATGTGTCCACCACTCTCTCCATGAAAAAGAATTTCCTCACATTACCCCTGAGCTATCCCCCCTCTAACTTTAAACTGTGCCCCCTTGTTCTTACACATCTCTTTTTCTGAAAAGACGCTACCCTCTTGGACTTTGTTGATTCCCTTGAGGTACTTAAAAGTTTCTATCATGTCCCCCCATCCTCTTTTCATCAAGGTATACATATTAAGCTCTCTCAGTCTCTCTTCATATGGTTTCTGATGTAGACCCTGCACCATTTTAGTTGCCCTCCTCTGGACTGCTTCCATCCTGTCTATGTCCTTGCATAGATGAGGTCTCCAAAACTGCATGTAGTACTCCAGATGGGGTCTCACCAACTGTCTGTACAGGGGGATAACCACTTTCCTTTTTATACTTGTGATGCCCCTCCCTATGCATCCCAGTATCCCCCTTGCTCTCCTTTCTGACTTCTCACATTGCTTACCCACCTTTAGGTCATCTGATATGACTACACCCAGATCCCTTTCCATTAAGCAGTGTCAGTGGCTCAGTCGGTAGCACACTCACCTCTGAGGCTGGGAGATCAGAGGGCTGTGGGTTCAGTTCCCACATCTGGCACTTGGGTTAATATCCCAGTACTGACACTGTAGTGCAACATGAGAGGGGTGCTGAATTTCTGAGGTGCCGTCTTTCGGATGAGACGTTAAACCGAGGTGCCATCTGCCTGGATTGGTGGTAGTTCAGGTGGATGTTAATGATCCCATGGCACTTATCGAAAAGAGTAGGGGGAATTTTTTATTAGAAAACAACATAAGAAAAACAAAACCAAGGAAATACACAACACTATGAACAAAATACTCAGTACCCAGGGAAACAGAAAAAGAAAATCACAACATCCATTGTACTTATGAAAAGGAAATGATGTGTACTAAAAAAAAAATTGTTCACCATATATGGAAACACCCCCCTCCCCCCACATATTTGACATTGGAAAGAAAGAAAAAGAAATCCAGACAATATAAAATCCACACTCAGGTAACCCCTTCAAACAAAATGATCGGTAAAGCTCTCCACCAAAATGCCACTAAAGGCACAGGAAAAGTTTTCTTTTCTAAACAATAAATTCTAGAGATTTCAATTCTGATATGTTCTTGAAGTGCATGCAAAGCAATCGATTTCTGTTGTAACACAAATAAACATCTGTTATGCCAGATGCACCATTTGCAGACAGCAAACAGCACCCACAAAGTACCTGGAAAAAAAATCTTCCAAGTAGGTCCAAAGTCCCCATAAACCAATTCAGCATACGTCAAACTGGAAAATACAAGTAAGCCCCATGAGTGCCTCAATGCAGACCATAAAGGGGCAATATATGGGCATTCAAAAAAAAGGTGTTGCATAGATTCTAGTTTACAAACACAGGTATCCCGAATACAGTAACGTTCAGACAATTGTTTATGTTTCTGATTTCCTTTGACGTTCAATTTATCGTGACAACATAACCATAAAACATCCCACATCTTTGCTAGAATTCTGCTTTCTAATAATTGTTTAACCAAACACTGTGAATCACCAGGTACTGTAAAACAAGGTGGTATTAAGAACATGGTGTGCAGAATGGAGGAGTATAAACATTTCCTATTTCGCAACAATTCTACATCGGGGGACACTTTCCAAAGTTTAAGTTTGTTAAACACTTCAACCAGGTATACAGAGGAACCTAATGGAATCCTTGTAAAGGGTTTCCAAACAGGAGCCTGCCATTTTCCAAAAATATTGTGAACGGGAAGCCAGGCTAAGGGCCCAACACTCTGTCCTGTTGTCCAAACAAGGAAAAAGGTTAGCATGCACAAAGATAGAAAAATTAAAAAGCACCGGGTTTATCATCTGCAAACCCCCTTGTTTTATGGGCCAATAAGTAACTGATCTCTTAACAGGGTTCAGTCTACTACCCCAAAGTAGTTGAAAAAATAAATTATACAGCCGGGCCTCAAGAAAAAAAGGACGAGGAAAAACATAACTAACAAGCAAACAAAGAGGCAAGATACAAGTTTTAAGTAAAAAAATCCGTTTCCTCCGGGTCATAGGGATTCGCTTCCACTGAACAAATTTAGATTCTGCAACCTCCATAGCCGAACACCAATTATGTGCTGCTGCATCAATTGGACCAAAAACAGTTCCCAAAATGCAAATCTTCTAAAAATGAACAGCAATCCCCCCAATCGTAGCCAATCTATCCAGCAAAGGAATGTGCACAGCACATCCCACACTTTTTTGGGTATTTAAAGTGGAACCAGAAATCCGGGAAAAGGAATGAACAATCTCAATAGCCTGTTCCCCAGAAGCGGGATCAGCTACCAAAATACAAACATCATCCGCGTAAGCCAAAACACATGGAAAAATAAGGTCAGGAGCCATGGAAATAGGATGAATATCAGCCCTTCCTCCTAACATCCGAAGAAGGGGTCAATGGAAAAGACGTATAACAGGGGACTTAGAGGACAGCCTTGCCTGACCCCTCTCTTAATAAGGATATGGGAACCTCTTAAGCCATTAACCAATGGCGTGGTGTAAGCTGATCTATACAAAACTTTAATCCAGCTCTGCAAAACCACAGGGACCCCGTATTTTTGCAACACAGAAAATAAATACTCATGTGGCACTCGGTCGAATGCCTTAGTTTGGTCTAAACTAAAAACATAACCTTGAGTGGTAGTACCATCAAAGACCTCTCTCAAAATTTTCAGGTTGGAGATCATAGAACGACCCGGGATTGCACAAGTTTGCGTGGGAGAAATTACCTGAGCCGCTACCTGAGCTAGCCTATTACAGACTATTTTGCACAAAATCTTCCAATCCGAATTCAATAAACTAATCGGACGCCAATTATCCAGTTTAGTTTTATCTTGTGCCTGTTTATACAAAAAAATAAGATAATTATCCGAAAAAGCTATGGGAATAGGCAATAAACCATGTAAAATAGTATTATAAACTTGAGTTAAGTATGGTAGCAATAAGGACTTAGTTTTCTTATAAAATTCATTTGGAATCCCATCAGGTCCAGGGGTAACTGTATTTTCAGAGAACAGATAACTGACTCAACTTCTGCACAGGTAACCTGCTGATTCAATGGTAGAATACTCTCTGGGGAGAGAAGAGGAACGTCAAAGGAATCCAGAAAACTTTCCCAGGAAGGTGAATCATAAGCCCGCCCATATAATGAGTTAGTATGAAAAGAAACTTCCTCTAAAATATTATAGTTATCAGTTAACAGGATACCAGAATGTGAAACCAAGGTAGACATATATTTAGATGCCACCTATTGGTGGCTACTATCATATGGATTAATAATTTTAGCAGAACCTTTCTGGCCGTATTTCTGTTCCGGGAAAAGTGATGTCGATCTCTGATACTGAGAGGCCTGCATCTCTGCTTTAACCTGTTTGATTTGGTCTGAGTAGTCTAAACCCCAGTCAGATTGCCATGATAGCAGTCTTTGTAGGTGGCGCCGATAATTAAGATACTGAAAATATCGATCAGAAGATACTTTTTTAGAGTAATGTTTACAAAATTTCGTACTTTCAACTTTAGTATCTTGCCACCAAAAAGCCAGATTGTCATACAAGGCAAAAACAGAGATCTTATCCTGCAGAAGCCTAAACAGGCCTTGCCACCCACCATCATCAGTCAACACAGAAATATTCATTTTCCAAAAGGTATGAGTTACAGGTTTACTAAGGGGAAAACCAATATGTAACAGCAATAAACAGTGATCTGAAAATTCACACTGTACCACCGAATACCGTACATTATTTAACCAGTGGGAGATAAAAAAATAATCAATCCGAGTGGAAGATCTGCCTCGATGGAAAGTGTGTTCTGGAGGGGCAACCCCATAAGAAGCCCCATCACGTAAATCAGCAGTAACGTATAAAGTGTTAAGAAAATTGGAATCTGAATATAATTTCTGAGTAAGGCCAGTTTATCAGATAATGACAATATACAGTTAAAATCTCCGCCAAAAATCACAGATTTGGAAGTATGAAGAAACGGCTGTATCTGTTTCAGCGTGGAACCCTCTGGGTCTTAACTTGAGGTTATAAATATTAATAAGTCTCCATTCTTGTCGGTGGAAAACAATATCCAGAATCAAGACTCGTCCTTGAATTAAATCAAGTAACCTAGTGACCTGAATGTCAACCCCCTGAACCAATATCCCTACTCCAGAACACAACTCTTCAGCAAGGGACCAAAAGGACAGACCATTCCTCCAATCCCTAGAGGCTTTCCTAATCTCCTGTAAAGAATGGAGCCTAGTATCTTGTAAAAAAATAATGTGCAAGGGTAAAGACACAAGAAAAGAAAAAACGGCCTGGCGTCGCTTATCATTCTTAAGACTATTCACATTTAGGCTCCCAAAAGAGGTAAAGTCCCCCATCGTGGTGAAAGAGCTTGAGAGCAAGATTTTTTCCTACCACGACCCTTACTGGGAGATTTAATCTTACATCTTTTCTTTTTACTCAATTGAACTTCCCCCCAAAACTTGATCAGAGTCAGTGAACTGCTCAACCTGAGACGATGCAATAGAGGAGGCATCAGAATCCTCCTCAGCATCCATAGTTTGCATTTGCTTAGAAAAAATCGCAAACCAGTTGGAAACCATCAAGTCAGAGGGGGGAACCACAGTAGACAAAGGCACTCCTTTCATAAGAGAGCTCCTTGTCAATCTTCTGTTTCCCACTGGGACCCAGTCAGAATCCCCAGGAGGTGACATATTGTCTTTCCGAGAAGGGAGCACAACAGCACCAGAGGTGGAAGCCTGAACTTCCTCCACAACAAGGGGGGGGGGAGGACAAAGCCTGGGGCAGAGGACAAGGGTCCTCTGGCTTTAAGGGTGTACTGGAGGACGGCACATTAAGAGGAGGAGGTTCCAACCCAGTATTGCCAAGGGAGGAGGGAGAATCAACAGGGGGTTGGGGCATGCCTGCAGTATCAAAAGGTCGAAACTGGGGCCTTGCCTGAGCCGACTTCTGAGCTTGAGAAACCGTCTCATGCTGGGAATCAGGGGGCTGGTCAGGGTTATTGTGAGAGGCCCACGGACAATCCTTAAAAGAGTGAGAAGTTTCCTTATACAAATTACAGTATTCAGGGCACGGGCAGTTGATACTGACATGTCCAGAACCAAGACATGTAGAACATTTCAGTTGATCACAGGCACTACTGAGATGTGTCTGGGCACCACACCTGAAACAAGATTTCGGCTGCCCTGGGTAGAAAACAAAACCACGATCCCTACCCAAGTAAAAACAACTGGGCAAGTGTTGAATAGACCCATTAAGGATAGGCAATTTAACCTGTAGTTTCCACCCCCCTGTCCAGAAACATTCTGAATCAAGAATCGGATCGGTGAACCTAGAACAGAACATTTAGAGGACAACCATCGTATGATATCTTCTATAGCCACCCCTCATTTTTAAACAAAACCGTAATAGATTTTATAGTAGGCTTAGTAAGGGGAATAGCAAAAAAAGGGGCCCATAGAGGGGTATGTCGAACAGCATGATATCTGCTCCAAAAAGCATCCAACCCAGAAGCATTCTTAAAACTGACATCAAAGTAATTGTCACCAGATGTATGTATTAAAGCATAAATGTCAGAGGGGGAGAAATGGAGACTTGATTTGAGTAAAGTTTTCCCTACATAAAGACGATCGGGGAAGACGTCCAGGCCACCCCTATAATGGAGGTGAACAGCATTGTGCTGCTTAGCCTGTTCAGGAGGAGAATGAAATAAACCTGCAAAAGTTTTAGTCCGGGAAGGCCCCAAAGCTGGGCCAAAGTCCTTAGGAGCCAAACTCCTATCACTCTTCAGTTCAGGGGCAGGAGAAGGGTCAGATAGGGAAGTAGAAATGGGCAATGAAAGAGAGCATACTCCAGTCTCTACTAGTTCAACCTGGGAAGAAGCAGGAGGCATAGGAACAACAGCAGCAGGCAGGGTGGAGGAAGGCAATACAGCTTCGCCAGTGAGCGAGTCAGAGGCTTGAAATAATCCCGGTGTAGAGGCCTGTCCTTTTTCTGCCTGCCAGGATGGTGATTGTGATAAAGTAAACCCCGAAGGTACCTCAAGTGGGTCCGAGATATCCAATAGATCTCCCCTGGGAGCAGGGCCGGGCCGAGCCGGAGAAGTCCAAGAGTCATCTAAAGGGGATTTTTCCCAACCTGCACCACGAAGCGCTTCTGCAATAGTGAGTCCAGAAGCCGATAGGTGGGAATCAAACCCACCACCAACTGGGCTAGAGACAAACAAGCCCAGTACACCAGGCTGGCGTTCCCCCACAATATCAGAAGAAACATCCTCACAAAGTACAGTACCTTTCCAACAGTCAGACCCTCCTGGGAGAACTGGAGCAGGCAATCCAACACTGGGTACTAGGGGCTGCAATGCTTCATTCTGACCCCATCCATTCCCGAGGTGCACAATTCAAGCAAGGAGGCAGTGTGGGGAGCCTAGAGAGAGATTCAGGCACTTGCAGACCCCAATTCACTGCCAGTCTCCCGACTCCCGGTACACAATCATCACCGCAACGAGATACTGCCCTCATTTCCTGGTTCCCACTGGGCTCCCATAGAGCACTCAGTGTCTTTTGCGTCGTCGAGCGACTGATCTCATCACCCGGAGCTGGACCAGGAGAAGCCCAGCAACACACCACCGAAGAGGAGAAACTGGGTACCGGGGAACAAACAGCCGTAGGAGAAAAGACAACACTCGCTTTAGAATCCTTAGGTAAGTCCAAACCAGGCACAACCACTTTCGGAGAAAAAGAGTCTGTATGCATACCAACATCAGTCAGGCAGCGGGAGGTCACATCCGTTAGGCAGTGGGAATCCGTCTCTGCTAATCCATGAAGTACAACGGGCACGGTCTCCTGAAGCTCGGAGATAGGGAAGGAGACCAACTCCCCTATCTCCCGCACGTCCTCTTGCTCCGTCTCGAGCCCCAAGTAGCCATCGTGACAGCCGCTGCCCACACAGGGCATGCAACTGTAACGGAGTAGGGAATTTCCCGTGTCCTGGCCAAATTTCCTCATTCACTAAAAATATCACCAACAGCTTAATCTGGATCAAGGTCAGTTGGCATTCATCTGTATCCCCCTCCCCCAGGTCATGCCTGAAAATAGACAGGATTTGTGTAGTGCACTTACCCGGTCAACAAAAACTAAATAAATAAAAAAATATTGTTGTTGTTAGTACCTCCCCTGCTATTGTGTACTCTTCTCCTGGATTTTTATTTCCCAGCTGCATTACTTTGCACTTTTTTGCATTGAATCTAAGTTGCCATATGTCTGACCATTCCTCCAACCTTGCTAAGTCCCTTCTCATCCTTTCTACCCCCCTTGTGCATCAACTCTGTTACAGATATTTGTGTCATCTGCAAAGAGGCATACCTTTCCTTCCAGACCCTCTGCAATGTCACCTATAAAGATGTTAAAGAGAACTGGACCCAGTACTGAGCCCTGAGGTACTCCACTAGTAACCCTCCTTTCTTCAGAATGTGTCCCATTCATTATTACCTTCTGTGTCCTGTTGTGCAGCCAATTTGCTACCCAGGCTACCACCCTGGGACCCACTCCCAGGCTGGCTAACTTAATTATTAATCTTTTGTGCGGGACTGATAATCAATTTAGCCAGCCTAGGAGTGGGTGCTATTTGTCTAAGGCCCTTCCCCATCTCAACAAATACTTCTTGCACTGCTCTGATCCCTTTCTTAGCCAGGTCATTTGTCCCTAGGTGGACAATGACATCTGGCTCCCTTCCCTGTACAGCTGCTCCTGTGATCTTGAGGATTCACTCCCTGTCCCTCCAAGCCATGGCACCAGACAGGCAGGCACCTTACCTCCCTCTCCCCTTCCTCCCCCAGTTCTACCTTCCTAACAATGGAGTTCCCCGCTAGGAGTTGTTTCCTTCCCCTGTGGGGTCCCATGACACCCTCCTGTGGATCTCCTTTGTAGAGGTTCCCAGCATCCTCCTTGGTCTCCACTGTGGGTGCCTCCATACAGGAAACACACTTTTTCAGAACGGCATAGAAATTGTGGAGAGATACAACTGGAGGGATGCACCTTTGTTCCACCACCCTCACCCTCCCTGAGCCCAATGTGGTCCAACTGCTCATCTTTCTTGGCAACCTTTGAGGCAATGGCAGTGACCCTAGTGGTCCCTGGGTGGGAGAGAAGGTCCCACAAATCCTGGCCAACTCAGCCTGGAGATGAGCAACCTCCTCCCTCAGCCCAGAGAGGTGCCTGCAGATGGGACAACACTGCATCCTCCAGAACATCTCCTGGAAGACTGCTGCTCCACAGCCACTGCACTGCACCACTCCCATCTTGTCTTTTTTCTGGCCCCCTAACTGTTGTTTGGAATACTTACTCTTTCCTCTGTTTGTTTATTTTCTTTTTTTTTCTTCCCCTACTTACTTACTGCCTCTGTGCCCTTTTAGCTCCTGATCTTCCTGTTCTGAGACAAGAAGTTCCTATATTTCTCAGTAGTCTCCTTACTTGCTCAGAGTCAGACCTCCAGCAGCTGGGAGGGGGGATGGAGAGCTACTGTCATTGAATGCACTGAAAGTACTGAATTGCTCTTGAGTATTGGCACCCAGCTGTCATGTACAGTAAGTGGCACTACTCTTGGTGGAACACCTCAGTGTGCCACAAATCTTGTTGACTAATCTGGCATGATTACAAGCAATGGTGACAATAGTATTGCGATGTCAAACCAGACAGAGTATGGTTAAAGTGATGGTTGATTGGACTATTCAGTTTACCCTTAAAGAGGTAAATATATGTGACTATCACCCCAAACCAGTGGTCAAAATGACCACACCAAATTATGATCACCGATATGCCCCTAAATTCTGGTAGAGGAGTTTAATAGTGAGCATTTATTGGTATTGAATATATGTTCCATAAAAAGCAATACTTGTCCACGCCACATAAAAGTTCAGATTTTACCTCCTCATGTGTAATGTCTACAGTGTTACACCTGCCAACTCTAGTGACAGCTATTTACTAACTGCAACAATGACTCAGCTGTTTCAGAGGCTGAAACTAAACAAAATCAGTGGTTACAATATGTAAATGAGGACAAATTCCTTTTATTCAAACATCAGTTGGACCCTCTTCTGGCAAATACTGTGTGTAAACAATGTGGCTCTGCCATTGATACAATTTGCAACAATGTTATTGGTTCCATGGTTGTTGTGACTACTTAATGTTTGATAAGACATGATTATTAACTGAATGTCACAACCAGCGACTGGTGCCAAAATGTCTGTTGGGACTGTGATACTGGCTTCGGCAATACTATGCAAAGGCCAGTCACTTCCTGGTATTGTTCAGTTTTCCTGTCTGTTGAACTTTAAATTCATGAGTTCAAACATGAACAGTACTAGAAGATTCAAAAGCAGTCACTGAACTGTGTTATTAATGATACTTGGTGTCATGAAAAACAGAAATTACTGAATGAATTTAAAGAACATGGCCTCATTCCTATTGCAGGACTGACTCACCTGCTTTCAGTGCCAGCTACTGTACCTACACGCTTATAGAAATGGGATCAGGAAAAATGGTAAATTTCTATTTAAAACAAGTGACACAGACAGGAACATCAGAGGCACTGGAGACCTGGGCTTTGTTGAATGCATTGATGAGGTACTGGAGGCTGGAGTAAAAGTGTCCATAGTGTCCACCGACAGACTTGTGGGTGGGCGCAAGGTTATGCATGAGAAATATGCAGAACATGGAAAAAGACTACCAAGTTGATCCTTATCTCATTGCAAGAAATGTGAGAAAGAAACTGTCTAAAAAGACAAACACGAAGCACAATTCTGAGTTGCATTCATGAGTGAAACTCATTGCGAATCACCTTTGGTGGTCTGCTCGGACTTGTAACGATGACCCAGACATGCTAGTTGAGAAACGGCCCTCGGTACTCAACCGTCTTTGCAATGTGCATGAACAAGCTATAGAAACACAGTTTAAATAAATTCGCTCATGCTCCTTTGAGTGCAGAATGTGTTGCCCCCCAAGAAAAGAATGACTTCTAAAAGATTCAGAAGCATTCATGGCTGTTCAGAAAATAGTGCTGAATAAGGCCTTGCAGAAAGACATATGTCAGCTTTCATGTTTTATTCACACTAGTGAATTAGAAGAATACCATTCACTTAAGCTAAAATATTACCCCCAAAGGGTTGGAGTTCTCATATCCAGCTACACAGGCAAAGATGCATCTAGCTGCACTTGACTATAATAACAATGTTCAGCATGAATTTGCAACTATGAAGAGTGCGTGCAGTGGTACCAGCACTGTTGAAAAACATAAGTATCAATCACTGGGGTCCAAAAAGTCCACACAGTGTGTTGTACATGATGTTCAAGCACCAAAACCATACACTTACTGTTCTAACATCCTGCTAAGAGTTCTTGAAATGCATGGCAGACTAGAAACAATGGATGATGTAAAGGACACTGTCTGTGGTATTGGTAGAACATACTGAGTCCCTCTGTTAGAAATGCATTCTTTTATTTGTGAAATACATTGGTAAAAATGTCACAAAGGCCATCTTGCCACAATTTGTTTTATGGTGTAGTCAGTGAGTACATGTTCGCCATTGGTTAATCAAAGATAACTTTATTTCTCTTTTCGAAGTGGAAGAGTCAGCAGCCACTGCACATCAGTCAGGTGTGGTGATAGTCATAATGCACTTTTATTTGTGCAAAACCATATCTGTTTACTTGCTGTTTATGGTAATGTAGTCAATTAGCTGTAGGCTGACATGTTCTGGTACAACAAATCTGACAATCCCCTGCAGTTGACATTAAAGCATTATTCATCAGTGGGCAATTCACTAACCAGCATTGCAGGTAATAAGTTTTGTAATTAATGCTCGAAGATTTTCGTGGTTTGCTTTTATAACCTGGAGAAAAGCACACAGAAAACATGAGCTTACAGATTACTAAACCTCTAACATTCAATGAAGGCTATTGAATCTCCCACTGCTGAATACTGCAATGATGTCAGCTGCATTTGACTGTGATTTTTGTCTGTGGTAGAAGATATCAGACTATAAATTAGTCTGATACCATAAACTATAGTACATCAGACATTAATTCAGCATAAATTGTTTTGCACAAAAAATGCACACTGTGACGAGAAACAGAATTGACTGTTGGTCCACTGGTGACGGCCAAGAGACAGACTTGACTGCTGGTCCATTGGTGAGGGCTGTTTTACATTTCCTAGCTCTGTTGTACATGATTTTACTTTACATTAGCAGTTTTCATGTTTAATATTGTCTTATGTAACAACGTACTATTGGCAATAATAAGTTGTCTTTCATACCGCTTGCATGTTATATGTCCATGATTCAGGGGCATAATTGTCTTAGCCTTGTAAATGTCTGTGTTTGAAAGGTTGGATGTCAAGTTATTCATGTTTGCAAACTGTAATTGTTGTAGGTGTCACTAATGATGTCAGGTTGGCTTTTTGTGTCAGAACACTGATAATGTTATCCCTTACAATGCAATTGATTTATGTTACATATACTGCATTGGCAGTGCAGATCACTTTTGAATAAAAAAATAAGCTTATTAAATGCATCTCGACATGCATTCACATATATCAGGGTAACAGAAGGCAACTGCAGGTCTGTGTCTTTCTCTATACATTGTCTTTCTGGCTCTCTCTGCCTCAGTGTCGTATGCTGTTCTACAGAAATCTTGTCGAAACTATCAGGTCTGTCATTTGTTGTGTTATTACTTGACTGGCAAACAAGGTGGAGAGTCACATATGACACATGGCAACCAACACTATCTCTAGGCACATTTACATGACCAGATATTAACTGTTGTGAGCAGTGCACATGAGTTGCACTGGTGCTGATCAAGGTTTATGGACAACTTGAGAAGTGTTGAGTCTCATTTCCTTGCATCAAACAACCTACTACTGCTGATTTTATGTAATTGTGTACCAGCACAGTCATTTTTTGGTATCATGTAAACATGCTGCTCCACCTGAACTGGTGCATCCCTGTGCTCCCCCACTCACCCACCCCGCAAAACCACAGAATATGCAGGACCAGTTTGCCAATGCTTGTATCCTTCCCTCACTGACCACTGAAGTGTGATGGTAACATCAGACGTGGTTAACACGTTGGCAGAAAAGGAAAGCTTGGCTCATACTGTCTGCCCAGTTCCCTTGATGTCATGCATACAACCCTGTTATTAGAGGTGGGGGAAGTGGCTAAAGTTCACTATGTGGAGTATTTTGCATAGAACCCAAATTCTGCATAATATTCTGTAAAGCAAAGTGAATAACTTTGCATCTTGAAGTAATGTGAAGTTCCCATTGTTCTCTATGGACTTCACATTACTTTGCCTTTTTTTTTTGCTCTTTAAGGCAAATTTTGCAGTGATTCATGGGATGTAAGGCCACATGGGCTCTATATTGTCTTGCACAGCCTCAGTTCATTACATTTCATTACCAGTGCCCCAGACAGAACCCATCATTGTACCTTGTGTGAGGCAATGAAGTGGACCTCCTTATCCACCAGGAGAATGGTGTACATATATACGTGGTATATAATGTGCTCCTCAATAAGCTACCCCCTTATATATCAGCCTTCTTCTCATGCTCAGAACTGTTTAGTGAGTCTGTGAGCACAGGAGTGGTCCCAGAAGACTGGAGAAGGGCTCATCTGATCCCGCTCCACAAGAGTGGTAGCAGGGAGGAGGCAGAGAACTACAGACCAGTCAGTCATACCTCAGTAGTGGCAAGATTATGGAGGCAATCCTTAAGGAAAGGATAGTGCAACAGCTGGAATCCATAGGAGCACAGGATCCAAGACAGCATGGGTTTACAAAAGAAAGGTTCTGTCAAACTAATCTCATAAATTTCTTTGACTGGGTAACCAGAGTGGTGGACCAAGGGGGAGCAGTTGATGTTGCCTACCTTGACTTCAGCAAAGTTTTCAATACTGTTCCATATGGAAGACTGATTAAAAATCTGGGTAGGCTCAGGGTGGTTCAGAAGTTGCTCAACTTGGTGGTAAACTGGTTGATGGGCAGAAACCAGAGAGTGGTGGTAAATGGTATACAGCCAGAAGAGATGCAAGTCACAAGTGCAGTACCTCAGGGATCAGTCTTAGGGACAGTCCTCTTCAATATCTTCATCAGTGACATTGCAGAGGGACTAGAGGGTAAGGTTTGTCTGTTTGCAGATGACACCAAGATCTGCAACAGAGTAGATGATCCAGATGGGGTGGGCAGAATAAATCTGAGAAGAGATCTGGATAAAGTAGCAAAATGGTCAAAAGTGTGGCAACTGGGGTTTAATGCAAAGACGTACAAGATCATGCAGATAGGAAGGAGAAATCCTGAAGCCACCTATAGGCTGGGAGGGGAGTTGTTGGCAGTCACAAGGGAAGAAAGAGGCTTGGGCATCATCATCACAGATGACCTCAAATCATCCAAGCAGACCACTAAAGCATTAGGTAAGGCTAGGGGGATGTTGGGGTGTATTAGTAGGGGTATCACAAGTTGGAAGAGGGAGGTAATAATCCCTCTTTACAAGACACTTTTTATGCTCCATCTGGAGTACTGCATGCAGTACTGGAGGCCACACCTTCACAAGGACATTAACCAAATTGAGGCAGTCCAGAGAAGGGCAACCAAAATGGTGCAGGGACTGCATCAGAAAACATATGAGGACAGATTAATGGAGCTCAATATAAGTACCCTAGAGCAAAGGAGGGAGAGAAGTGATATGATCAAAACATTCAAACACCTTAAGGGCATTAACAAGGTGAACAAATCTAACATGTTTCAGTATAAGAAAAATATCAGGACAAGAGGACACAACATGAGATTGGAGGGAGGCCAATTAAGGAGTAATGTGAGGAAGTTCTTTTTTCACAGAAAGGGTGGTGGATGCATGGAACGGCCAGCTCAGGAAGTGGTGGATATGAATACAGTGCAGGGCTTCAAATAGGCATGGAATAGGCATAAGGGAGCAATACAGATGAGTATGAATGGATAGGCCATTGACAGAGCAAAGGCCGATGGCACATTCATAAGGTAGAAAAAGGAATGGGCAGACTGGATGGGCCTTGCCATCCTTATCTGCCATCACCTTCTATGTTTCTATGCTCAGCTAGCACCTGCACCCTCAGAAAATGTGCATATATTATCTGAATGTGCCATATTACCAGACACAGTTTGGTAGGGCATTTATAAGCTTTCCTCTTCCCTGCCTTTGGAATAAGCTTCAAGCAATGTAAAACTCCATACCCTTATTCCAGTTAGGTATTCTTTGGGAGGGTACATGAGATCACTGCTGAGACCTGCAACTGCACTTAGTTTCCCTCACAGGTCTACCTTCTCCCTATCCCTCTCCTCTTTTCTTTGTAGATTCCTGTGTATACTGGCATACACCCACCTACCTACTTTCCTTCCTTCCTTCCTTCCTTCCTTCCTTCTCTACCAAAGTTATTTCCCATATTTATTAGGTGTGGTAAACTTACTGTTAAGTGATGATTCTAATTTACCTCTATGTATTTCTATAACCAACCTACTCTATGTACCATGATATTCCTGCTGTTTTTTCTATAATGTACTGCTTGTATTGATTGTCTATGATGATTTTTATTAGGTGGTTGTAAACTTACTGTTATGTGATGCTTTTGCCTCTAGGTATTTGTTAAAACCAATCTACTCTATGTACCATGATATACCTGCTCTGTTAATATGATGTATCCTTAAACTGATTGTCTGTGGTGTTAAGCACTTTGTATCAGGGACCTCCTTATGAATCAGCATGCTCAATGGAAGGTATCCCTACACAATAAACTGAACTGAGGTCAGCATAGTGTATGTAGTGGACAGCAGCTGGAGACATTTTGCCCTCAGATCTCTGAGAATGAAACCATCAAAAAACCATTAGAAATGCATTTTTGCCACAAAAGTTTGTGTCAAAATGTAGTACACAAATTGTAGTAAACCCCTTGTGTGTTTATATTATTAAGCATGTATTGATTTTGTGTGACTATTGAATGTTAATTTAGTACATTCAGTTTCTATACTGACAGACCCCCCCCAAAAAATAAAAAATACTTACCTTGCATGGCTTGACAATTTCTGTATAGCCAAAGTCATCAACCATCCAAAACCTGCAGAACACAAGTGTACCTACGACCTGAGGAAAAAAATGTAATCAGAAACTATTTTATTTCAGTCAGCCACAGCAGTAACCCCCCCCACCCAGTGAATAAAAATTAGATGTTACAGTACCACATTAGATGTCGGACTCTTAACATAAGTCTAGCATGTGGATGTGATCATCATGCACACCACAGTAAAGTGGAAACAATTCCATATGTATTATGATGATTCCCTGGAAAGGAACAACATGATGAACTGCTTACAACACAGAACAAGATTCAATAGAAATTAAATGGCTGTGTCTATGCCCAAAAAAATTACAGTGGGGTGAACAATAACTCACCACTAATTTGGGATTTTTTTTTAGTCTTGGGACAGATTGGTAGCAGCTTGCACACTATGTACTCTCAATTTTGTGGAGGAAAATAGAGAAGCAGGGGAGCAGTGGTTTTATTTTGTTTGGAAAAGGTATGCTATCGTTGCCTTAGTCTGCTCCCTTTCCAGGTTATCTTTTTGTGACTGCTGTTGGTGCTGTGTTTTCTTCTGCTGTGTTGTTTTTATTTCAGCCCAGGGGGTTGGCATTGGCCTACCTGCCTTCCTGTTACTACCTACTGTTTCAGTTTGCTCGCTGTTTTCCTATCTGCTCCAAACTAAGCTTATGAGAGGATTGGCGGTGCCCTGCAATGAAGTGTCAGTGAGTGTGTGGAGTGAGTGTGTGGAACAAGGTTGGGATTCAGCAGCTGGTCAGATAGGTGAAAGCAGAAGAATTACCTGCACCCAGTACAAGTACAGGATTTTGTCCTACAGAAGTTTCTTGCCACTACAGATCTTTAAGTTATGTGTTAACTGTATTCTTTTTCTACCATCAAAAGTGTGTCTACATTGCATTAACAGAGAGTAAGTGAATGTGCAAAGAGCTTTTTTTTCCAAATGATAGGCAAGCATATTCAGTATAGTTAAGATACATCTGAGTTTGTCAGAAAAAGGCTAAATTTTAGTAAATTAGAAAAGTTGTTAAACTAGAAGATTATTGAGTGAGATATTTTTATTTATTCTTACATGTTTAAATTGTTTAAAGAAAAATGTTTAAAATTTCCCGCTATATGTAAATGAGGGGAAGTCTCTAAGTATAAATGAGTATGTGCAACTTTCCTTCCCAGGCAGTACATTTCCAGTTTGCTTGAAAAGTGCTGCTCGTGTTGCTCAGAGCTTAGTTTATAGCCTACTGCACAGTGGAGAACCTCGCCTGCTTCTTTTTATCCTTGTGGATTTTTGTGATCTGTTGGGGTCAAGTGGTGCTTTGCTTCTACACTCGGGTATCCTGAAATCTACATAGTGGTGCCTCCCCTTGTCTATGCAGTGGGTCTGTGGGACATATTCCATCCCAGAGAAGTAAAGTAAAGTGAGAGTGAAGGGTAAGAGGGGGCCCAGTTATGACTGTTTTAAGCTGTTAAAGATTTTAACAAGCAAGGAGTAAGTAATTCTTAAGTCTTATGCGTTAGTTTTAAGAGAAATGCAGAATTTTTTTTATTATTTCTAACTTTTCTTCTAGTTAGAGAAATTAGAGTCCAGTCTAGTGTATTTAATTGTAGTCTGTTTTATCTTATCCCTTATTTAAATTGCATATAATATTTTGCTGTTAGTTTTGTTTTTTTAATTTTTTTCAATTTTAATTTTGCTTTAGATCTGGGTTTTAGGTTTTAGGAGCCAAATGCTTGGGTCTGTGTTTTATATCCTGGTGTTCTGTTTTTGTCCTTTTCAGTGCATCTAATATATAGCAGATCAAAGACAGGAGAGTTGGAATTCAGATTTTATTTGACATTCTTTTGGATGCCTTTGGACATTCCTGTACGCTCCTGAATCTTGAAACTTCAAGACTCCTTTTGAAAAGGACTGATCCTTTGACTGGAGTGAAGAGAGCTGGCTGTTGTCATATTTTATACTTTTAACCAAGTTGAAAGAACATTCCCCTAAAGTACATCTATTTGGATTATGGAGAAGGCTGAAAGTTTACATCGAAGGAAAAAGGAAAGGGAAAAATGACTACCTAATAAAGTAATCTGTGTCTTTTTTTTTTGGCTTTATTTTGCTTTTTTGTTCTCCTAGGAGTTATTACAAGAGGTTTGATAAAATGAAGAAGAAGCCTAAAACGTATAGTAAGAAATGCTCAAAAAAGGGGTGTAGTAAAGGAAATAAAGTGGAAGAGAGTGAGTTGAAAGGGGTAAATTAGTAAATCACTCAATATTTTCAATCACCAGCTAATCAAGTAGAGTTAAGGAGTACTAAGAAAGTAGTAAAAATATAATGTGTCCTACAATTAACATCTTCCCCAGTTGGGACTCAGTCCTTAGAGTCACGATCCTCTATACACCCACTTCTAAAGATAATTAGGAGTTTAGAGGAAGCTTCTGATAAGCATATGAAGCAGGTACAGATAGGTGTGAGGGTGAATAAAATAGGGAGGTCGATGGAGATAAGTGTTGCCAATGCTAATGTGAATAAGTCAAATGATATGGGTTCTGAATTACATCTATCTGATCTTGTTGAATCTGTGCCCAACTATGAGGTAAATGGAACCAGGTTAATGAGAACCATCAAATTGTTCAAATAGATGGCTCTCTGGGGCAAATAATAATGAAGGGATAGTTTCTGAAATCACTTCTGTAAAACCAACTCCAGAAGGTGGAGAGGCCCTCAAAAGCATTAATCTACCTAAGTTACAAAATAATAAAAATGGATCCTTTTTTAAGAGATTTGACCCCTTTTCATCTCCATTTACACAGATTTGTGATCTAGAGGCAAAAGCTTCAATACTAGATATCCTGAGGAAGATTCCACTTGTTTGTGCAAAAAATAAAAAGGAGTCAGGTTACCAACAGATAAACCCAAAAGAGGGTGAGGTACCCCGCAAAGATATGAATAGCGGGGAAAATGAAAATCTAATATTAAACATCAATGATCTTAAGAAAGAAATTTGTTATGGGAACATCCAGCTCCTGGAATTGGTTACCATAGTCTGAACCTTTGTGGATTTCTATGTTTCTGAAAAAGAAAACTCTCAGCGTAATAGACAAGAAACAATGTCACAGGTACTAACAGAGGAGTCTCTTCCAGTGTCAATGTTAGAAAAGGTAAATTCCCAAACAGAGAAAGATAAGGAGGAAATCAATAGGCAGACAAAATTAAGAAATCAAGCAGGACAAAGTATTAAATCAACCATGGACTTGGTGCCAGATATTCAAAACTTTGCCCTGGGGCTAAATTAGCACTGCCTGGTGGGCAAACTTAGCTTGGAGCACAAAGCAAGCTGTATTCAATAGAAATAGCCCAGTGCTAAACCTTCTGAAAATAGCAGTGTAAGGAAGCCGGGCAAACCAGTCTGGGAGTGCAGGGCAAAAGTAGCTCAGGAATAAGACAGCACTGAATATAGCAACAGGGAAGTGCAAACTGCAACTGCAGCTCATTAGACTCTGTAGCAAGCCAGTGTTGCAGGTGGAGAACATTGTGTGTGATTGCGCAGAGATGTCTCACATCTTCTACAAACATACCTCCCAACCTCCTGCCTCATAAATCAGGGACAAGGCTTAATAAAATCAGGGACAAAGGTTTAAAATCAGGGTCACATCTTAAAAATTGGTGATATCCACACAGAAAGCTGGTAAAATAAGTGGTGTAGTGTAAAACGCATTTTCTAAGGAAGAACACGTCTGTAACATTAATGTTTGACATTATTTTATGCTTACAACCCCCACTGTTTGGTCATAGAAACACAATTTGTAGGAGGGACAGAGTAAAATTATGAGGTAAAATTAGGGACATCACTGAAAATCAGGGACAGTTGAGAGGTATGACTGCAAACAACAATGTAAGCCACACACTGCAGAACTTTGCTATGCTGAAGTGAGGTTTGCCCGGGGCTAACCTGATTGCACAGTGCTAACACATTAGCCCAGTGCAAACTGGTTAGCCTGGGGCAAACAGGAGCTATATTCAAAGCTCCCATGCTTACTTAAGTAATCCGTGGGCAAACAGGTACATTTGCATCTCATTAACTGCTGCTTAGCATACATTACCATGCAGTTCGCCCGGTGCTACAGCATGGAGCACAAAGCTCCCCCTTTTGGTTGGAATGGAAGTACAGGCTGGATGCTGCAGATCAAGGCAGACCCACAGCATCCCCTGTTGGTCAGAATAGAAGTACAGGCCGGAAGCAACAGGAACTGTGTGCTGCCAGGCACAGTTGGTGCATAGATACCTCACAACCCCTTGCCACCTGAATCAGGGACAAGGCTTAAACAAATCAAGGACAAAGGACCAAAATCAGGGACACAGCTTCAGATGTAAAGATATCCACCCCGGCAGCTGGTAGAATATGGGGCTTAGTGCAAAATGCATGTTCTGAAGAAGAACAAGTCTGTAACTTTAATGCTTGACATTATTTTGTGCTCACAATTTCCACTGTTCAGCTAGGGAACCACAACTGTGAGGAGGGACAGAGTAATAATTTTGAGTCAAATTCAGGGACATCCCTGAAAATCAGGGACACTTGAGAGGTATGCTCCTGACCCATTCACAATAAAAGTAAATGTAATATCCCTGGTAGTCTAGTGTCCCCCCCCCCCACCTCCCTACATGAATCCTGACCCATGTGCATTGACAATAAAGATAATTTCCCTGGTAGTCTAGTGGTCCCCCAACCCTCTGCATGACTCCTGACCCAATTACAATATTATTACAATTAATTTCCCTGGTATTCTAGTGCCCCCCCACATGTGTCCCAACCCCCATTTTGAATGAAATTAAGCACGTTTCCCTGGCAGTCTAGTGGTCCCCCTCAGCATGTATCCTGACCCCTGTTTTGAATAAAATTAAGCACTTTTCCCTGGTAGTCTAGTGGTCCCCCCCACATGTATCAAAATGGGGGTTGGGACATGTGCTGAGGGGGACCACTAGACTACCAGGGAAAATAACTTAATCTTATTCAAAACAGGGGTCAGGATACATGCTGGGGGGGCCACTAGACTACCAGGGAAAAGAGCTTAATCTTACTCGAAATGTGGGTTGGGATATATGCTGGGAGGGAACCACTAGACTACCAGGGAAAAGTGCTTACATTTATTCAAAACAGGGGTCGGGATATGTGCTCGGGGGGCACTAGACCACCAGGGCTTCTACCACAGCTATGGGAGTCTACGATGGAGGGGGCACCACCACATTACTGCCAGCTTTTTTCTGCCAGTATCTAGCACTGCGCTACAGGTCACGCTAATGCCTGTAGTGTGGTGCTATGCATTTGAATATGCCATGCTGCTGGCATTCATGGGCGCTGTCCTGTCCACGCCCCTGCATACCATTACTTATTAGCATCTGCGCTACCACACAGCGCCGGTGCTAATAGGGCTTTTCAATATTGCAGCCTCGCACAAATCAAGCTCTATTCCAGTGCTATGGATTTGTGCTAGGTGCAAAGGTTTGAATATCTGGCCCCTAGTGTCCAATAAAGAAATTGAAGAAATAAATTTGTTGATAAAGCAGCTTAAGAAAAGGAAAAATCAACTAGACAAAGTGGGAGTGGAAACCAGAAAGGGTGACAACAAGTTAGAAAGCAGAAAAAGTAAAAGAAATAACTTAAGTGAAGAAAAAAGAACAAATGATCTAGTAAAGAAAGATAAGAGAAAAAAGATTGATAGTTTAATAACAGCTGAGTTTGAGGCACACAAGGAGATAGTTAAGGATAGTAGGGTAAAAAAAAAGTTCAATTCCAGAATGAAATCAGAAAAGGAACTAGAATATATCAAGGGAATCAGGATAACACAGTAGAAACATCAGAGGAGAAAAATTACCGGCTAACAGCATCAGGCGACCTATTACCTACTTTGTGTATAAAAGAGTTGCGAAAAGCAAAATCAAAGAATAATTATATTCTTAAGTTGGCTACCCATAACCCGTTTAAAGTTTTTTTAGGCAGCAAATTTAGCTGGCAGGATATCAAGTCAGCGTATAGATGTAAGGCCAGCCCATTTAAGGGATGGATTTGTGTGGTCCTTAACGTTAAAAAAAGGAAAAGACTGATTTCTATAAAAGAGACTTTTTTCCGTTTGCTTGCACGCATGTGCAAGAAACATAGTGCCATCATTCGAGTTTTTGGAGGTGCAGCAGCCCTCTTCCAATTCAGTCAGTGTGTTTGCAGACATTGCCGCAGTTCTCCAATGCCTGCTCCAGTTGTCTATGACAGCTCCAAAATGCAGTGGTGTACAGTTGAAAGGGGGAGCTACGCTTCAGTGAGCAGCGATAAGATATCGCCTGCTCATGTGCGCTCCCCCTACACACACACACACACACACACACACATATGCATACTGTGTGCTCGCCTCGCAACACACACTGTGTAGCCGATGGGGTGCCCAATCCCCGTCAGCTGTGCTGTGCCCCCCCAAAACAGTGTTCCATATGCCATGCTGGGTGCCCATCCAAGCGTGGCCACACATCGTATAGCCGACGGGGGTGCCCAATCCCCTGTTGGCTCCACTGGTTCCACACACACACACACACACACACCCCAGAATACAGGGTGCCACGCTGGGAGCCCAACCCAGCATGGCAACATATGCTATCACCAATGGGGGTGCCCAATCCTCCGTCGGCTCCACACCCCCGCCCCACCAGCCATCCTTGTGCCACGCTGGGAGCCCACCCCAGCGTGGCAAACGTCTCACGTCGTTATTTAAAAAAAAAAACCTGAAACTGAAAAACGGTCCCTCGCGGTCTCTGCCCCCACCCGCGCTCATCCACTGCACACCCCGCCTCCCCACACCCCCCTCACTCCATACTTACCTCCGGACTCTGGAGCGATGATCTTCGGTGGACCGGGAACACGTCTGCACTCTTCAAAGCTGACCGCGAACTGAGGAAATGCTGGTAAGCTGTATAATGGGATAGATAGGGTTTTTTCAACTTTGCTGCATATCTCAGGCATTTTTTGGAATTTTTGCACCAAATTTTCAGAATGGGGGTTTTGGGACCCCTTCTCATGAATGCTCTCACTGTCATGGCGTTAATCGGGCCTGAAGGTTGATTTCACAGTCACTGTGCAAAATCACCTTTTGGGACTGAGTAATGAAATGACACTGCCACTGTTCATAAGGTGGGCTCTCAAAAAGCCTACGTTGAAAATTTGGTGGAAAAAATTCCTAAAAATGACTGTTTTATGAGTGTGCGTTGCGCAGTTCCTACGCACGCTTGTAAGTTCGCAAATTTTCAATATTTTCACTCCAGATTTTCAACATTGCCATTTTACCACACCTCCTTATGAGCAGTACAGCTGTCATTTTTCACATCTTGCCCAAAACGTCTTTCCGCCCAAGTAGTGCACAATGGCGTAGTCGGTGTGCAAAATCAATGTATGGGACAGATTAAGAGAATCACAGTAACACTGTTAATGAGCAGAGGTCTTAAAATGGCTATGTTGAAAATTTGGTGAAAAAATTCCTAGAAATGACTGTTTTACGAGCGCGCGTTGCACAGTTCCTACGCACGCTCATAAGTTTGTGAATTTTCAATATTTTCACTCCAGATTTTCAATATTGACATTTTATTACACTTCCTTATGAGCAGTACAGCTGTCATTTTTCACATCTTGCCCAAAACATGTTTCCGCCCATGTAGCGCGCATTGGCACAGTCAGTGTCACGAAATCAATGTGTGGGACACATTAAGAAAATCACAGTGGCACTGCTCATGAGCAGAGGTCTTAAAATGGCTATGTTGAAAATTTGGTGAAAAAATTCCTAAAAATGACTGCTTTATGAGAGTGCGTTGCGCAATTCCTGCGCACGCTCGTAAGTTTGCAAATTTTTTATATTTTCACTCCAGATTTTCCACATTGCCATTTTATTACACTTCCTTATGAACAGTACAGCTGACATTTTCCACATGTCTCCCCAAATGTGTTTCCGCACATGTAGCGCACAATGGTGCAGTCGGTGTGCTAAAGCAATGTTTGGGACAGAGTAAGAAAATCACAGTTACACTGTTCATGAGCAGAGGTCTTAAAATGGCTATGTGGAAAATTTGGTAACAAAAGTCCATAAAATGACTGTGTTACGAGTGAGCATTGCGCAGTTTCCACGCACCATCGTAAGTTCATGACTTTGTAATATTTTCAGTCCAGATTTTCACCAGTGTCATTTTTTCACACTTCCTTATGAACAGTATAGCTGTCATTTTTCACAACATGGCCAAAATGTGTTTTCACACTTTCAGCGCAGAGATGCATGGTCGCTGTGGGAAATCATTATTCGGGACAGATAAAGAAAATCACATTGACACTGTTCATGATCGGAGGTCCCAAAATGCCTGTGTTGACAATCTGCTGTAAAAAATCCCCAAACTAATTACATTACGGGTGTGCGTTGCACAGTTTCTATGCACGCTCGTGACTTCACCAGCCTTTTTAATATTTTTACTGCAGATTTGCAACATTGCCATTTTTTACACCTCCCCATGAACAGTACAGCTGTCATTTTTCACATCCTGTTGAATGTGTTTTTGCACCTGTGGTGCTAAATGCCGTAGTCGCTGTGCATAAGCAGCTTTTGGCTAACAAACTCATATTGCCACTGTTCATGAGGTGGGGGTCACAAAAAAAGCATGTTGAAAATTTGGAGTGAAAATACCAATGAATGCCTGAGGTGTTAGGGTTTCCAACCATAACGCCCCACCCTGTAGAGAATGACAGGCATCAGGGGTGTGGCTTGGGATTCTTGCCTGTAATGCTCATACCATTCCACACCCTGCATCCAGTGAGAGGCATCGAGGTATGCCTTGGACTCTTCGGCCCCAAAGTTCACCCTGTTCTCCTATACCGCACCCATCTCACCGTATTTCCTGATGCAATGGGGTGCGCATAAAGGCCAAAGACCCCAAGGCACACCGTGACACTTGTCAGTGTCTGCAGGGTAGGGTGTGGTGAAATGGCGTGGCCGTTATGCCTGACGACCCAAAGGCACACCCCAATGCCTGTCACTCTCTGCAGGGTGGTGGTGGGGTTGGCTTCAGTTCAATACTTCACTGCCATTTCTATTATGCAGCCCTGTAACTTCTACACTACAAATGCCAATGCTAGCAAGCAAACATTCGGCATTGACAAACGCTTGTTTGATATTGGAATGACCTTAGATGTTACAATAAGGCCAATCCAAGAAAAAGTTCTAGATTCTAAACTAACAAAAAAAAACTACTGAAAAGAGTGGTGGAAATAGGGCAAAATCTGCCCTCAAACTGCCCCATATAATGGTATATATGAAGCCAAATGAAACTGTACATAACGTGGGTGGAGACAAGGAAGAAACAGTAATGAGAAGAGGAAGAAAGCAATTAGGTAAAAGGATAAACAGTAGTATAATATTAGAAGATGAGGAGAGTATGGAGGTATCTACATTAATTGAAGAGGAAAGTACTCTGATTAGTATTGCTAGTATCAGCTCTGCTTTAAGCCTGTCTGATGGGTACAACTGACTGGGTACTGGAGAAAAATTAAAGAATAAAATGTTAATTCTTAGCTGGAATATAGCAGGCTTAAAAAGTAAATTTTTGGATAAAGAATGTATGCAATGGCTAAAGTAATTTACTATTATGCTACTACAAGAGACATGGATGAAAAGTTTTGAGGAGCAAATGGTAGAAGGTTACAGTACTTGGGTTTTCCCAGCATATAGGGGGAAAAAGTTTGGACGGCTAAAAGGAGGTCTTGTTATTCTGACTGATACTAGTGTAGAATACAGGGTAATTGAAGTAAGCGCCTATAACAAATTCTATTTATATATTGTTATAGCGGATAGTAACAATGTTTGTGTTATATTCAATGGGCTGGATATTCAAACTGCACTATTTTGTGGCGCAAGCCCTTGAGCTGCACAAAATAGTTGCGCAGGAGTATGGCCGGGGTGATATTCAAAGAGTTGCGTATTGAGCAACTCCTTTGAATATCACTCCTAACCACAACCGTATGCATGGCGCAGTGGAACTTCTTTGCCACCGCAAATTAGTCCAGAGTGGAGCATTCAAGTTCTGCGGTGGCTGATACCATTGCGCCATCTGCAAATTCCGATATTCAAAAGGTGACATGCAAATGGGGCCATAGTCGTACAAGGCTAGGGGGGCCATTTGCATCTATTTATGGCCCCATTTGCATGCCATTAGGCATGCAGGTGCGCCGATCCCCGAGGACTTGCTCCTGGCGCCTGACAGGCAGCAGCCATCGGGGACCGATGCCCCTGTAGCCCGATCGGGGCAAAAGTGAAAAAAAATCCCCCATCCCGACTGGCCCGATCGTGGGCAAAGATAGAACTTCTCCCGACTGGCTCGATCATGGGCATAAGCTAAACCCCCGCCCACTAGCCCGGGATCACGGGCATAATTGTAAAATACCACCGGCACCAGCCCAATCACAGGCAGCACAGAGTCCAACCCTCCCCCAAGGACATATCCCTCATGGTCCAGTGGACCACTAAGCCCGATCGTGGGCTGCAAAGTGATGGAAGCTCCCCCCCAAGACCATATCCCTGGTGGTCCAGTGGACCGCTAAGCCCGATCGCGATGAATTCATTCACATATCTGGACTGCCTTGTACGGTATGGGCTGCATGCCCATTGGCTCTTGCTCTCCACCAATGGGCATGCAGCCCTACAGGGCAGTCAGTCGGCGGGCAGCGGGCAGCAGGCGGGTGGGATGCTGCCACCCGCCGCTGCTGGGGGGGGCGGGGTGGGGCTTTGGGTGGGGACACCAGATCACCAGGGCTATGGTCTTGGGGAGCTTTATCACTTTGCAGCCCACAATTGGGCTTAGCGTCCACTGGACCACCAGAGATTTGGTCTTGGGGGTGAGCTTTCATTATTTTCAGCCCGCGATCGGGCTTAATGGTCCACTGGACCACCAGGGATATGTCCTTGGGGGTTTGGACTTGCTGCCCGCTATCGGGCTGGTGGGGGTATTTAAAATTATGCTGGCGATCGGGCTAGTGGTGGGGGGTTTAAGCTATGCCTGCAATCGGGCAAGTCGGGGGGGGGATTTCGCTGCTTTGCCCGCGATCGGGCCAGTCGGGGAGGGATTTTTAGCTTTTGCCCAATCGGGCCAGTCGGGGGTGGGGATTTTTACACCTTGCCCATGATCTGGCTTCAGGGGCACAGGGAGGAGTGAGGGCCAGCCACAGGTGGCAGCTGCTGTGTTACACCCTGCAATGTGGCAGCTCACCTGTGGGTGGCCCTCGACTTTTTTTTTTGGCTCAAAGTTGTGCAGGCGCAGGTTGGGGGTTGTGCCTGCACAACTCTGCACAGCCCGCTGAATATCGGGCTGTGCAGTTTATGCATGGTGCCTCCCCCTCCAGTTCAGCATACATTCATTTGCTTTGCACTGTTGCTCAGCTTGCCTTGGGGGCGCAACTGCCTCCTGCTGAATATGGCAGAATGGCGCAATCTCGGACTTGTGCAGGTGCAACCCTATTGCGCTTGGTGTAACCCTTTTGAATATCCAGCCCAATATTTATATTCCCCCTGGTCTGGAGCCTTATGATTCTCAGAAAGCTATAAAAATGATAGGGGACAGTACTGAGTCTACAAAGTCCAGATTCTCAGGGAGTAAATTCCTGTTGGTGGGTGATTTTAACGTCCACATTGGAAATTTGCTGGAAGAACAAACAACAGACTTTTGCTTGGATAATGTTTTTAACATTCCAATAAGACGCTCAAAAGATAATTTTGTGACAAATAATGGTAAAACTATTCTATACCTTTTTGACAAGTTTGGCCTAAGGGTTCTGAATGGATGGACAAGAGGTAGCTGGGTGGGCAATTATACCTTTACTACAAAAAAAAAGGGGGGTGCTGTGTTGGACCTATGTGCGCTAGAGCCAAGTGAATATAATCTAGTCAAAAAATTCAAGGTCTTAAAATGTGGGACAGTGACCATTTTCCAGTTATGTGTATATTATATACTTTATTTAATATTAATAAAATAAAAAGGGAGGCTGGATATACTGCTGACCAACATATGTGTATCAAGTTTGGGAAGAAAATCCAATGGAATAAATACACAAAGGTAGTAGTGGATGAGATAATTAAGAAAGAAGAAATACAGTGTAAAACAACTGGTATCTTAGGCGATAATTTGGGAAATGGTAAGAATATAATAAGGAAATTTGACCTTCTGATTGAAACCTTTGTGGATGAATTAAGCTCCCAGAAAAGACCTGAAAGAAGCAATGTGATTAAAGCAGACAAGCCTTGGTTTGATTTGGATTGTTATAAGCTTAGGAAAGAAATTAAGAAAGCTGGTAAAATTAGATACAAGATGCCATCTTGTATACTTTTGGGTGCACTAAAAAACTTAGAACTGAATATAGAAAGTTGTTAAATTATAAAAAGAGAAGTTCCAGTAAGAAACTATGGGAAGATCTTCAGGACTGCATTCTAAGGAAAGACTCTAAGGCCTTTTGGACTATGATAGCCTGTGGTTGCAATATGAATGATGTTCGTTACAATATGATCAGCTTATTTAGTGCCAATAAATGGATCGAGTATTTTAATAAAATACATAACATTACAATTGAAAGTATGGACAGCCCTCAGACAGCTCTGAGTAACCGTGTTCACTTTTTAGGGAAAAAACCCAGTGGGACTTACAGTGAAGGAACTAAAGTTAGCAATTTTAGCTCAGAAAAGAAACAAGGCAACGGGAGTGGATGGCCTTCCTGTGGGGATTCTTTTGCATAATCCAGACTTTTGGGCAAAAATGCTTACTTCAGTATTCATTGCAATTAGCTCTTGCTTACTGTTACCGCAGGGTTGGAACAAAGGAGTCATTGTCCCCCTGTTTAAAAGGGGAGACAAGCATGACCTAAACAATTATAGGCCTATTACTTTATCTGTTGTTCAAAAAGTGTTTTCTAGATTAATTTTAACAAGATTGCAGATGTAGGTGGATGACAATAACTTGATGTCTACATTCCAGTGAGGATTTAAAAAAGAGTCTAGTACTCTGGATCTGTTCTTTGCTCTGAATTTTCTGGTAGAGAAGTATGTGCACCATAAAAAAGGCACCCTTTACATTGCCTTTTTGGATATAAGGGCGGCCTTTGATTCAGTGAATAGAGGTAAGTTGTGGGATATTTTAGCAAAATTGGAAATTGACCTCCATCTGTTGGCTATTCTAAAGCTTTTGCATCAGTATACAGTAGTTGAGGTAAGGTACAGGAGAGATGGTGATCTGTCTAAGGAATTAGCTATAAACAGTGGAGTCAAGCTGGGTTGTCTGCTGGCTCCAATGTTTAATTTATATATAGAAAAATGTATTGTTAATATTAATAAAATTGATACTTTTACCCCTGTAATAAATAAGGAGAAAATACAAATGTTATTATATGCAGATGATGCAATTATCATCTCCCAGACTCCTCTGGGACTCAGAAGAGGTTTGATCAGTACCCTGGATTCATTATTAGAGTGGGACTTAGAGCTGAACATAGAAAAATCTAAATATTAATTTTAGGAAAGGATAATAAAAAAGAGAAAACTTGGAATATTGAGGGGAACAATTTTGAAGTAATAAGAGAATTTAAGTATCTCAGGACAAAGACTGATACAAATTGGTCATGGAATCCACATTTAGTAGAACTCAAAAATAAGTCATATAAAACTACTGTATGGGAGCAATAAGAAATTTTGTGAACAAATTTGCAAATAATTCCTTTATGGCACTGGAGAAAACTTTTGAGTCAAAATTAATGAGCCAAGTGCAGTATGGCAGTGAAATCTGGGGTTTATCTATAGAAAAGTTAAATATAGAATGTATTCAAAACCAATTTTTAAAAGCAACGCTGAACTTGCCACAGGATACATCATCATGTTTCCTTAGATTGGAATCAGGCATGCTTCCTGTTAATACTAAAATATTGATAAGGGTTATAAATTATTGGGGTAGGATGATGCAAATGAATGCTGACAGATTACCCAAGATTTGCTGGGAAGAGTTTATTAATAATGTATCTAAATTGGAAACAAGGAAACTTTGGTTCTATAAATTAAATTAAATTAAAAAAAATATATAGGCTATAGAGAGTAATGGTATACTACAGCATTAGATAATCCTCAACTTTATTTAAATAGTGTAATTTCAGTAGTATTCATGAGCTGGACTCTATAAGTATATATTCAAGTATTAAATTTAGTTGGGGGCAAGAAAAGTATCTATCTCTGTGTGAGAACAGTTTACACAGAAATATTTTATGTAAAGTAAGGTTAACTTACTTAGAAAATATTTATTATAATCTGATGTCATTACAAAATACATAACGGTGGTTGCTCTTGTCAGAATATCTCAAATCCAGAAATTATGCATGTATTATTTGTTTGCAAAAACTGGTCTGAAAGAAGGGAAAAGCATCTTGTCCCCTAGGTCCCATAGCATATTGTCAAGCACGATGAGCTCTACAAAAGACATATACTAAAAATGGATTCTATAAAGCTGATGTTTGGACTGGCAACATTCTTCTTTGGATAAGATCACTACTTATTAATGTAATTGAATGTAAACTTTTTGTATAGCATATTAATTATGTACCAAATTTTGTAAAAGGTGGAAGACGTGTGACTATTTATAGAGTGTAACAAACTTGTTTTATACATTTCTATTGTTATTTAAATAAACTGAACTGAACTCACCATTGTTATATGAAGGCACACACAAAGGGCATCATGTATTAGTGATGCAGCAGGTGTCAATATAGGCAGTGCTCTCACTTGGGACACTATGACACATTTCTGGACTTATTTTTCATCTGGACTTTTCATACAATTAAAGTAGTGGGACAACAGCAGCAGCAGCAGCAACTGGAGTCACCAGGCATTGCTCTCACTTGAGACACTGTGATGCATTTCTGGCCTTATTATTTTCATGAAAATAAAACAGTGGGACATACACAAGATACGACATGGGGGGGTGGTTGGTGATTTAATGGTACTGTGATTATTGCACTGCTGCTTTAACCAAATGAAAGGAGAAAAGTCATAATTCTAATCTAAATCACACCTCTCACAAATGTATCACACCACAATTATGCTTTCCGCAATAGAAAGGCAGTTTCTAAGAGTTCTTACTTACATTCATTTTTTTTTTAAATGTCATAAGGTCTGCAAAATTGTGGATGCTACTGGCTTTCACTACAGGTGACACTGTGGTGATGAACCACCTCTTTCAATAAAAGTGTATTGCAATGTGTGTTTCTGCACCACAAATTCAAAGGAAATGAAAGCACACATAATCTGAAATTTTGGTGACCATGGGAATTTTACAGAATAAAATGAAGACAGTAATAAGAAAAAAATTGTTTTGATTGTGAAAACCATAACGGGGGTGGAACATTAGTGGGAGGTGGAGATTTATACTTATGATCATCAAGAAATCCTTGTTAATTTTATGAAAATTTTTTCAGGGGATTATTATTTACATCAGGACACAAATACCACATGATGAATGATGTATACTATAAGCCAGCAACATTCAGAAGATAGGATATTATACAGTGGGGGGATTGCCATGGTAGGTGAATTTAGGGTATTTTGATTGTAGTTGTGGATAGGGGGCGTGGTTTAGCCACTGGGAGCAATGGCTGTTTAGTTCTTTAGGCTCTCCTTGTCCCAGGTACAATCTGAGCTCTGGCGCTGAGGCTTTAGGACATCGGGATCCCCAGGTATATGCCCATGAAAGGGCAACTCTCCTGCTGCCAGGTGGCAACTGCATTTAGCAGACTCCAACATGATTTGCCTCTCTAGCAGTGCCAGGCATCTGCGAGTTGTCTCTGGTCGATAGGCCACATAGGCCATGCTCAGCCACGCTCGTTTGGGTCGACCCACCCTGCCATCTTATTCAGCCTTTATTTGCTCTTGTCCAGTGGGCCCACCTGATTAAATTATGGCCTCACAGTGTCCTGCCTCTCAGCCCCTGCAGGGTGTTCTGTCTCCCACCCAACCCGCATCCGTGGGAGACTCTCTTCAGTATATTACATGGATGTTGGAGGCCCTCCTGGTCTGGGTGGACAAAATCAGTCTATCCCTCTCGGGCACTATGGCTGACATCAGGCAATTACAGGCCTGCATGAACATTCCTGAGCAATGTTTGGACTCAAGTGAACAGCAGCAAGCCAAACTCCATCACTGCCTACAGCTGCATGAGGAACGGCTGACAGTCCTGTGGGACCGAGTAGAGGACCAGGAAAACAGGGACAAGTGCAATAATCTGTGCATTATTGGTATCCCAGAGGGTGCAGAGGGTCAGTCTACAGAGTGCTTTCTGAACAAAATCCTACCTGTGATGCTGGGGCACAGATAGAGAGAGAGCCCATGGATGTGGAGAGGGCCCATCACATAGCAGGGAAGTGTACTCAAAACATCAACTCTCCCAGACCCATTGTGGCATATTTCCTGTGCTACACCACCAAAAAAAGAATTCTCAGGGCAGCCTGGGACCTGGATGAAGTGCACTGGCAGGGGTTGACAGTTTCTTTCTATTGTGACTTTGCCCAAGAAACTGCTGCTGCTCGAAGATCTTTTGGCCCTCTGAAGAAATTCCTTTACTACCACAATTTTCAATTTAAATTTCATGGACTCACCAGCCTACTTGTGTCCAAAGATGGGCGAGAACTCTTGGCAGACCATCCTGCTGACATAGAGAGGTGGTTGGACAAGTTCTGGCCTGCTCTACCAGTCCCAACTACATTTCCCAGGAAGCTTTGGGAACCTGGCAAGGGCACAGCTGCTAATGGGAACTGTCATGATGGGAGGAAGTTTGCAGAGCTCACTTTTCTGCCAGACATTCTGCTCCTTATTTGGCCCCCCTGCTTTATCCGGCCCTGCTACTCAGACCGCATCATCCTCTGTGCTTGCATCTCAGCCTGCCTTCTCTCTGCCGCCATGGCAACCTGCAGCTCCCCCCCCTCACAATGGCAGAGAGCTAGGACTGAGTCCCAACTGCCCCAGGAACCCTAGTTGAGTGCTCCTCCCACAAAATACTCCAGGGCTGACCATGCAATGGATCCACCCCCTGGTCAGCCAGCCTTCTCAGAACTACCTGACAGGGAAACTGATGCTCCTGAGGACTGGGCCAACTATCCTGACTCTTCTCTACTGGCAGCTGTAGTTGCTTCAATCCCAGTTAGACCAGGACTAATCTCCTACATGGTGGCTGCTGCAGCTGATCCCAGGATCCCAGCTGTGACTCCCCCGGTCCCCACTGGGCAGGCCAAAGGGTTGCCCAGTTAACTTATGAACTGTGCTGCTCATTGTTTCTTACTTCGACAGGGCACTTAGGGGCCGACTACCACCCCTGGCCCGGGTGTTAACATAGGGCTGGGTTTTGTTACATTTTCTAGCATATCTCACCAGAGGCATTGGCACTTGCCTGCTCTTGATACACTGCTGTATCCTCTTTGCTTGACCTCCACTCAGACCACTCACCTAGACTACGATCCAGGTCGAATGGGCTGGGTTGTCACCTAATTTGGGTTGCCCCTTTAGGTTGTGTCTCTTGATAGGACCTGGTTTTAGGGGTAGGGCACCTGTTCTGACTCCCTCCCTTGTCCTTGTGCTAGCAGCTGACAGCCTATGGGGCAGTATAGCACAGTGGTTTAAGCTTTAGCTTAGTGTGGCTCTCCTGGTTAAAAAAAAACCAAAATAAAAACAAGATAGTCTGGAGGTATGGAATACTCTCCGCCTCCCCTTTTCCCCCCATCCTTCTATTGCTTCCCTTGCCCCAATACCCTCCCTGCCCCCCTGATGTCCCAGTGCCCGACCTTGGGGCCAATACCTGTTCAAGGAGGGTTGAATCCTGCTGGCTTTAATCTCCTCCTCTTTTTCGGCTTCTGGTGCCTGCATAGCTGAGAGTACCTGTGTACAGTTACTCTTTTTTGCGATAAGCACAGAACCTGATAGTGTGTTTATGCTTGTTCACAGTTATCTTATCCACTTTTAGTGTTGTTCTTACAACATTACTGGCACTGCCAGGGTACCTTTGCTGCCCCTAATAACTATTATTGTGTTCAGGATTTATTACAGTTTGGATGTTACTGTTTTGTTGATAAATCACTACTTTCTCTCTCTTTTTCAGCTCGTCTCTTGGGTGAGTGGCATCACACCTCAACCTCTGCATACTTGCTATCTTTCCTGTCTGATGCTGTGGGCTTGAGTCTCAGAGCTCATATGAGTGGTACTCTTGCTGCTGGCCTCCCTTTTCCTTTCTAATTATCAGTGTCCACTGGTATGCGTAAGTACAGTTTATCTTTTTTCTTCCCCCTTCTGCAATGGCACACTTGTTGGGCCCTTCTCCTTCTGGGTTGCATTTTATGTCCTGGAATGTCAAGGGCCTCTATCACTCCATTAAGCGAATGAAAGTGTTGCAGCATCTCAGATCCCTTTGCACAGACATTGCCCTGCTCCAGGAAATGCACCTCCTGAACAGAGCAGTGTCCTGGCTGAAGAAATCCTGGGTGGGGGCAGTACATGCCATCTCCGCAGTGTTCAAGACCAAAGGGATAGCCATTCTCATACACCGCTCCTCCCCATGGGTAGTGGATGAGACCAGAAAAGACTCCCAAGGTAGGTGGATCCTAGCCAGACTCTCTTCCCGGGGGGGGGGGCGTCTTATCATTTGTAATATATATGCCCCCAATGCAGACCACGTTGACTTCTTCCCAGTGATTAGCCAGGCTATATCTTCTCTGTCCCAAGCCAGACCGCCTACCCCAATCCACCTTGGTGGTGACTTCAACTTGGTACTAGAACTTTTCTAGATAAGTCGAAGCCTTTCCCTTCATGCTAGCCCCAAAGCAAGGGCAGCCCTGTCGGATATGCAAGATGAATGGGGGTTGGTGGATATGTGGAGGTGGGATTATCCCACAGGGAGGGACTACACTTTCTGTTCATGTCCACTCCACTCACAGCCGCATTGATTTCTGGCTGGTCAACATAACAGTGGCTCAGGGGATCTCAGATAATAAAATAGGGAGTATTCTCATTTCAGACCACTTTCCTGTTCTGACCATCTACTCCCCCAGACAACAACCTGCTGGCATTCGCTAGTGGTGCAATCCCCTCCTCCTTAAAGACCTCGGGTTTTGCTGTATGATCTCCCAGACAGCTGAAGACTACTTCTCTCTTAACTTGGGTGGCAAAGTCTCTCCAGGCACGGTCTGGGAAGCTTTCAAGACTGTACTTCGGGGGTGCATAATAGCTTATTTGGCTTCTAAAAATAAAGCTTGGAAGGCAACACTGGTGGCATCACAAGTTGAGCTTACCAGCCTGGAGGCTTGGTTCAAGTCTCTCCAGTTCCCTCATAGGGGTAACTCCCTTTATCATCGAATTATAGTACTGAAGTACCAAATCAACTCCATCCTTCACCACAAGGCAGAATGGCTTCTCCTGTGGTCCAAGCATGCATACTGGGATGGGGGTGAGAAAAGCAACAGACTCTTGGCTTTCAGGCTATGTAAACAACAAGCCTCCATTCATATCCATGCCTTTCATGAGAAGTCGGGGAGGGTGGTTTGCGAGCACAAGGAAATTAATGATGCCATGTGCTCTTTCTACAAAACTCTTTATCAGTCCCACTCCTCTTTGTCACCTTCCCAGATAGAACAGGGTCTGAAAGAATTTTGCCAGAACTCTGTTCACACTGTTCTCACCCCAAAGTCAAGTAGCTCAATAGGATGCCCCAATTTCTGGTGCTGAAATAAGACAGACTCTATCCCACATGGTGTTCAGGAAAGCCCCCGGCCCTGATGGAATGTCTGTTGAGCTGTACCACACGTTGGGATCTCATATAGCTCAAACTTTGCTTCTGGCCCTCCGAGAGACTCACAAGGATGGCTCTCTCCCTCCAACTATGAGAGAAGCTCTTATTACTCTTCTACCGAAGAAATCTAATGACCCCTTGGACTGTGCAAACTATCACCCCATCTCCTTTTTGTCGGTGGACATGAAAATTCTAGCCAAGATCCTGGCCACTAGGATGTTGGATGTCCTCCCCTTGATTATCCACTGGGCACAGGCTGGATTTATGAAGGGCAAATCTGGTGTCTACAACACCAGACTGCTGTTGAACCTTAAGTGGGCAGCATCCCGGTCAGCCCTACCCATGGTGGCACTCACCATTGATGTCACTGAAGCCTTTGATTCCATTGAGTAGAATTATCTGCACACCATACTTCATATGTATGGCTTTAGCCCCCAGTTTTGCCAATGGGATACTACCCTGTATAGTTCCCCTGTTGCCCAGATCCTCACCAACACTACTATTTCTGAGCCCTTCCCTTGCAGAGGGGGACAAGGCAGGGGTGCCCCTTCTCTCCCCTTACTGGTGGCCTTGGATCCTCTGGTCTGGGATTTTATAGCCTTGAAGTCAATTATGGGCCTGGTTGTAGATGGCTCCGCCTACCTTGTGGTGGCATATGCTGATGATCTTCTGCTTACCCTTTCCCACCCCAAGCAGTCCCTTCCTGCATTCCTTTCTATACTACAGCAGTTTGCCACTCTATCTGGTCTGTGGGCAAATCAGAAGAAGACCATTCTTTCCCAACTGAATGCAGCTCCAGAAACTGCCTTAGTGGCACATAACTGTCATTGGAAGCTAAGGAGTTTTCATACCTTGGGATATACTTCCCCTATAGATGAGCAGACCTGGAGTTATCCAATTTATCTCCCCTCCTGGCCTAATTAGATTCCGAAATAGAGAGGTGGCGCAGACTTCAACTGTCCCTGCCTAGCAGAGTCGCTGCCTGTGCGCATGCTATTTCTCCCTCAGGTTATGTACCTTCTGAATAATTTGCCAATCCACCTTTTCCCCAAACTATTCAATTGCTTGTACCACCTCATGACCCAATACCTGTGGGAGGTGAAAATGCTGAGATGGAGCAAACACAAGCTGTGGGCGCACTGGTCCCGTGGTGGGCTGGGCCTTCCCTGGTTTAAGGGGTACCACCTGGCTTGATGCCCACCTCTGCTTTCCAATGGTTCATCCCTGGCACATATCCATCTCTGCCTTGGGTACGTTTAGAGTCCAACTTTGCAAAGGGCGATACCCTGTTTTCGTTGCTCTGCTCAGAGACCAGGCCACGCCAATTCCTTTCCCCTACCATGTTAGAGTCCCGTCGGGCATGGCGGTCACTGATGTCCCTTTCACATACACCTTGCACAGCTTGGGCCACCCCTTTAGGTATGTCCCTCTGTGGCACAACAGGCTCCTCATCGTGGGTGGTGAGTCTCTACATTGGTCCACCTAGGAATTTCAGGGCATTCAGAGGGTGCAGGACTTGTGTTTACCAGATGCTGACACCCTGTTGTCGATTGAGCAACTGAAGGCAAAGTTCCAGCTCCATCCCATGAATTTTTGGAGATATCTCAAATTGTGCAATGCTGTCCATGATCTCTCATCCCATTACAGTGTTGATAGCAAATGGAGTTGGCTGGTGTCCATACATAAATCCTATACCCTCCGGGCCTCATTGGCCAATTCTATAGGACTTGGAGAGATGCTCAGCTGGACCCCTCTGCTTCTAGTAGACTGAAATGGATGGCTGACCTCAATGTAGACATCCCTAAGAGCTCCTGTGTGTGATACTTACATGACATGCACTGGGTATAAAAGGACTCTAGGAGCCATTTTCTCCAGCTTAAGGTGCTGCTTCTTTGGTAGCATACTCCTGCTGCCCTTCACTCTCATGGCTTATTGGGGCACTCCATGTGTTGGTGGTGCAGCCAACCTGAAGACCACTTGCTGCATGTATTATGGACTTGCCCCCAACTCCCGTCCTTTTGGTTCCTCGGTAGCTACGGATTGTTCCAAGGTGCTGGGGTCCCCTGTATCTCTAGCAGACCCTAGACTTATGTTGGGTGACACCTCTTCATTGGGGGCTCTCGAGACACCTCACCATGACTGGTTAATGCTAGCCCTTTTGGAGGCCAAGTGATGCATGCTAATGCACTGGTGCCAAGTGACTCTGCCCACGCAAGCTGTGATTCATGTGGCACTGGCCCAGTTATCCCTGCTTGAACACCTCTCATATACTCAGCATGGATGAATGGCTCAGTATATGGCCAAATGGGGTTCCTATCTACAATTGCCGCTATGTAAAACTCCTCCCCCATTGCAACCCCCTACCTGAACCCTCAGCACCACCACTTCTCATGATCTTATGTGCTATCCCTTTGTCATCCTTTCTTTCAGCTGCAAACATGAGATTTATTTCCAGTTTACTCTTTTGATATGTTTAGAGGTGTATCTCTGTTCACTGCCCAGTCAGAGTTATCGATGGTGCTTGTCTGTGTATGGTATTGCAAGCAATATATCTGTTTACATTGATATGTCATGATATATGGTGTACGCTGTGCTATGAGTTGTTGTTCGTTAAAATCCAGTAAAATCATTCTATGATAAAAAAAGTAGTTGTGGTGGGTATGTGTACTATGAAACTTTAACACAGTGAACAGTATCCAAAAAGTAATAGAGTCTGACAATGAAAGAATCAGTTAAAGAATGCAGTTACAATTTTGACCGATACTTTTTAATTCAATTTTACATTGCCACCTAATCTAATAACTTGTGTATACAAACTATACCCTTCTTTCAACAATTTAAGTATGCAGAGATACATTTTTTTTTGGAATCGGAAGTAATAAATGTAGTGCTCATTTTAATCGGACTTGCACCAGGTTGGGATCAGTATTCTTTACTTTTGGACAGCAACTATTTAAATTCAGTTCTGTTGTGACTACAATGAAATCACTTGCAGCAGACAGTGCTACATGACATAATGGAACAGTATCTGTTCAAAAACAGCTGGGAGTACTGATGAAAACCAGGTCACAGTAACATTACAATGAACACTACTTTCATTATTTCTCATTCAAAAAAATGAAGTAATGCAGAATAACATAAATTGTGGAAAGAAGGGTAGCATACATATATACAAGTTATTAGATAAGGGGCAATGTAAATTAGAATAAAAAATTTTCAGTCAGAATTGTCACCGCATTCTTTAGTTGTCATGTTGTCTTACTTTTTGGTTACTGTTTAATGTGTTACATACATTTTCATATTCTACATACCCATAACAACTATAATCAAAATACCATAAAGTCACCTACCATGACAATCAACCACCCCCTTTAATTTACTGTCTTATGAATGCAGCTGGATTATACTGATATCTTGCTACATCATTCAGCATGCGGTATTAGTGTCCATGTGTGAAGAATAATCCCCTGAAAAAATGTTCAGAAAAGTAACAAGTATTTTAGGAGCTGTTACTTAATTTAGTTTATTTTTTACATGATCAAGGGTTGGCAAAATAGCAGATGCCACATGTTTTCAGTACAGGTGAAACTGTGGTGCCGCAATGCATGCTGCAATAAAAGTGTGTTAAAGAGGGTGTTTTGGAGCAACAATTTCAAATGTAATGAAAGCACGCCGTGACAGCAAAGTTGGCAACCACATGGCTTATTAAATAAAATAAAGTAAGGAGTAACAACAAAAAATGTTTATTGTGGAAAGCAGAATAAGGGGAGCATTTGGGGGAGGTGGGGAATCAGATTTAGCATTATGAGCATCAAAAAATTCAGGATTAACAAAATTGACATAAGGAAGAAAACATTAATTGAACATAAATTACATACTTAATCTTTAATAAAAAAAAAAACATTGCTTAAGAAAAAAAGGAAAAGCAGAGGACAGTTTTTTTGGGGGGGAGATTTTGTTAAATGGTAATTGTTTACCGGACCTGTGGTGGCTGGGGATGACCTCCACCAAGTGTTTTTGACAAGCTGATTATTTCAGCATTCTGAGCCTTAAACTGTTCAGCTGCTGCACTGCATCCTCCACTACATTTTTGATGGCTTACACCTCAGACCACAGCACAGCCAGGTCAGCCTGTCTGGCAGGCTGTTCTGAGGGGTTGTACTCATGGGGAGCTGTGGGAGCTAACACTTCTGCTGCCCTGACCATTTATCAGTGGCACTGCACAGGTGGATGCTCTCCCTCTTCAGCAGCTTCAGCTGCAGGAGTGGCAGATACATCCTACAGCTTTGCTTCCCACTCTCTATGGTGGTGCACTAAAAGGTGTGTTCGCTAACCGCCCATGCCCAGTGGCTTACCTTGTGCTCCCGACGTACGAACACATCACATAACTTGCACTTCACTACCATCCGGTTGCCAGGAAGGCAGGTGAAAAACTGCCTGATGGGACAGCTGTGGAGAGGACCAGTCACAGACAGTGGGGGGACACCAGATAATGTCGACTGCTGTGGTGCAGTGGGTGGATGGGCAACAAGTTGCTGCTGCTGTGATTGCTGCTGCTGTGGTTCCTGCTGCTGCTGATCTTCAGGATGCTGCACATGACCACTTTCAACATTGGGCAGTGCCTGTGAGGGAGCACACGAGCTCAAAACAGTACCATGGTTCAGGCAAAATGGTCGCCCTAGGCCCCCGTGTATTTGGGGCCCCTGCTGCCCACCACTTTACCCACCTCTCTCCATATTAAGTAAAATTAAATGTAAATCAAAAATAAAACAACAAAATACTAATAGAACTACTAGTCCTAAAACTACACTAACTAAAACTAAGTAACAAAAATAAATAACTTTTTTTAACTAAACTAAGCTTTCAAATGAGCTCAAACTGGCTGCAAAACAATCAAAAACTTTAAAGCACAAAAAACGTTCAATATATAGTCTGCTGCAAAAAAGCATACTGTCCACCAGTATTGCTGACTAAACTGCTCCTTCTACAAGAGAAAGTTAAATTAGTTCACTGACTTCTTGCTTGATTAACTTCCTGCCTGCATCATGTGACCTGCAGTCAGTCAGTCAGACATGTGATCTATGGGCTGTTTCTTACCAGCTTCACCTTCTCAAGCTGTAACTCAAAGTGAACTCAAAGTGAACATCGCAAAGTCCATTAAATACAAATTTTGACCTTTTAATGGAAATTTCCAGTAGTGCTATGCAAATTGGAAGTTGCTCACTTTGAGTTTACTTCACAGGTGAACTTAAACTTTGCTGCATCTCTACCTGGTGCTATCAGCAGCTGGCTGTAACATCACCCACCCACCCAGCTTTGCATGAAATGCAGAAAATCATGTTTAACTGCTGTAGAGGGCTGATGTGTAAACAGAAGCAGCACCACAGCAGACCAAACAGAGCAGCCTGCAACTCAAACATGAATGTGGTAGGCAGCATAAACACACCTGTGTAGCTGCTGCCACACCCAACAGGTATTGTGACACTGCAGTCAGTGACTCCTGTAGCCTGTCAACCCTGAAATGCAAATAGATGTGTGACCACGTACACTGGATGCGGCACAGTGTCTCTGTGTTGTGGATGTGGACCACAGACCACTGTATCTTTCCACCATCCAGGAAATTGTACATGGTTTGTAATGGCTATATCTGTCTTCCATTGCATCTTTAGGAAGAACAATTGGCATGTCCTGAACAAGAACCACAATTACAACAGCAACTTTGTAGCAGACTGATATGTAGAATGTCTTTTTAACACAAGAAATTTTTATTAAATATAACTTTTATCAACACATCACAGGACATCGTAGCAATATCACAGCATGTATACAAGATATGTAAAATGTTTTAAACCAGTTGCTATGTAACCTAATTTACATTTGCCACCACATTTGAGTACGTTACACACAGACATATGCTTTTGAGATATGTTAACATAAATGCAGTTTTTTGAATGTGCTTTGCTAAATGTTTGCTAAATGCTTATGTATTCCTCATCTGTTTTGAACCAACTGTAACCTTGAATGACACTTACTTTGTACCTGTATTATCTGTTGTCTCCTATGCCACTGTCCGTCTCCTCTATGTGACGAGGTACCTTTGTAAATGAGCCCCTGGCTCAAAGGTTGTAAACTGATGTTTAAATAAATAAAATAAATGCACCAAATACAATACTGTATCAATGATATATATTTAGAATGGTTGACATGTTGTTTAACAGTGTGTGATGTTTAGAAAATAAATGAAGTCTGTGCAAAAGAACACTATGTTGACAATGCAGAAAAGTCACTGTATAATGTTATATGTATAGTGATATTACAACACAAAAATTACTACACTTCTGCAATAAATATATATATATATATCATTTCTTACATTGCTGCGGCTATTTATTTTGTCACCTTACTTACAGGCTAGAATTCATGCACTGTTTCCCTGTATTCCTGAAATCCCACAGACTCCTGATTCAGAAGGGTATATGTTGCATGTAAGGAATAAGGCATGACAAGGTGTGGTTTATGGCCTGATAACAGCATGTCCCAGGTGCGTGATGAGTCATGAGGTGCTTGTGCCCAGTGCCTATGGCAACTGGGGCGTGCTCTTATCAGGCCATAAACCACACCTCACAGTGTCTTATTCCACTTATAAGATGGGTAGAAAACAGCCAAAAAATAAGGATAAACAACTGATTTAATTTGGTTGATTTTATTTATTATTTTTTTAAACAAAGGAAATAGAAGGAAAAAAAATGCCTCTAATGTTGATTTTCAGTATGTTGCTAGAACACTTAAATATAAGTTACATAAAGTTGTCATCTTTTAAATATTTGCTAAATGAAACTTTTGTAAATTTTTACATAATTGCTAAGATTTCTAAACATGTAATTTCATTGAACTACAGGAAACATTTCACTGTGATTCTATGCAAGCAAGTAACACAAGGTAATTTTTGATTTAAAATGAAAGCTCATTGTGAAAGGAGTTAACATTTCAGGTAAACATGCAGACTAAGCTCAGCAGTACATTTTGTATTGTCAACAGTGGAACAGGAATACCCTTTTTTATATTGGCAAACAGTTACATTTTCGAACTTGGCTACTGACAAAAGTGACAATTTGTAAATTGATTTTACTTGCTGAACGTGGTTAGTACCAACATAATGACTCATGAACAATTACTGAACTACTTTAACTTGCTTGAGTGGATAAACTCCACTTTCTTCATGTAGCAGTTCTGGATCACAAAGGGTGTAGAAGCACTTGTGTTGGTTAGCTGTTGAAAGCTGATCTGAGGAGTGGTTACGTCGTGATGCAGTATTTCCTTTCTGTCCGCCATTTCCTCACTCTGCGATGTTGAAGCCGGCTGTGACCATGTGTTGCGATGGTGGGTTCGTTTTCTTTATTTTCAAGGGTGGAAGGTACATAGACACTGCTTTTACTGGCTGCAATTGTGCTTGTTTCAGTAAGTTTGTTGTATAAGCTCTGTTGTTCTGCAGTAGAAATCGCTTTGCTGGGGCTTGCATTTTGTATATTTGCTGTGGATGCAACAGAGGTGCTGCAACATGGATCTGTAGTGAGATGGCAAGCCAGGCTACCATTCATTGTTGGAAATGTGCTGCTTTTGGACAGTTTTGTACATGAGTTGAAGTCTGCGACTGCAGAAAAGGAGGTGCTGGGGCCTGCTTTTTCTGTTACTGTGGTATTCTCAGAGGCAGAAACGGAGCTGACATTGCATTGCTTTTTGTGCAGGTTATGGAGCTCTGGTGCAGACATTTCCATACTGGGATATGGAGTTTCACTGTTTTGTGCTGCAGAAATGGAAAACTTGCTGAATGGAGCCGCAACGGTTGATAAAATGTTGCTCCACTTCTGGCAGTCTTGTTCACATATGGCCCAATAACTCCTGAGGCTGGACTTAGAACAATGGCCAGTTACTGCTATAATTTCATGGGCTTCAAGTAAAGCCTTAGACATCAGTTGGACCACCATGGCATGGACACTGTGGTTAGCATACCACTTGCTTAACTCAGCTTCCTGGCTTAGTTGAGGCATTAAGTTCACAATGTAATTTACACCAAGGGGTTCCCATTAATACTATATATCAGTGTCCTCAAAAGTGGCAGTTTTGAATCTCTGGGGGTGCAGATAGAAAGCCAGTGGTTCAGTTGGAAATTTGGAGATGTATTTTTTAAATGAGGCAACAGAGCACATAGGACTATTAGGTATTTCATAAATGAAGGTTTGATACTGCTCTCGGTTGGGCTCTCTTTCCTTATTATTTCTAATACTTTCATTAAATGTCAACATAATAAATTGTGTGTCCATTTGGTCAGTTTGAGTACTAAAATGTTCTTGTTTTAGCTGTCTGAGACCCTCTTGGCCCCTTCAGGCCAAACAAATCAGAATGTCCGACCAAACATTGTTGAGCAGGCCCTTGGGGGTTTCCGATGACAGGGCACTCGAGTTCTTTAACTTTGAAAGGTCTGCTGCGCTGATCAGGGATGGTGACTGTTAGTATCATAGAAACATAGAAGTTGATAGCAGATAAGGACCGTAAGGCCCATCCAGTTTTCTCATTTTTTCTACCTTATGAATATGCCATAGGCTTTTACTCTGTCAATGGTCTATTTATTCATACTCATCTGTATTGTTCCCTTATGCCTGTCCCATGCTTGTTTGAAGCCCTGCACCGTATTCATATCCACAATTTCCTGAGGTAAGCCATTCCATCCATCCACCACCCTTTCTGTGAAAAAGAACTTCCTCACATTACCTCTTAATCGGCCTCCCTCTAATCTCATGCTGTGTCCTCTAGTCCTGCTATCTTTATGTTGTCTTGCACCTGCACAAGAAACATGTTACGGTAACTTCAGAATAGCAGGTTTTGGAGGCGCGGTCCTGTTTTGGCTTGTGGAACCACTGCTTTTTGGGGCTGGGCTCCGTGGCATGAATTAGATTGCACACTGTCTCTGACAGCAGTGCAAAAGCATGTCCACCACCTTGAAAGGTTTTAGCTGCTGCAATGAGGAGCTCCACCTTATTGCAGAGTGTGCCTTTCCTGGTGTAAGTTTCAGTGCGACATGGCAGTGACTGTGCCATCTGCCTCACGCAGTCCCCAGAAAAGCCAACTTAGGGGGTGCCCAATCCCCCATTGGCATCATCATGCCCCCTTCCCCAGTTCATCTGCTGATGGGGAGCCCAATCGCTGTGGGCATCATCCTCCCCAACACTCTTTTTTACTTGTCGACGGGGTGCACAATCCCCGTCAGCTTCAGTCCCACTCTCCCCAATAAAACATGCAGGTGACACACTGGGAGCCCACCCCAGCATGTCAAATGTACCTGCAAAAACAAAAACCTTTCCACGATGAATTTCTTTTCCTGTAAAGTAGAAAACAGTCCCTCGCAGTCTGCAGCCCTCCCAACCTGTGCCCACCCACTGCGTGCCCCACCTCCCCACCCCGCCTCACCCCATACTTACCCTCAGAGCCAGCACGATGATCTTCTGTGGACCGGGAACATGTTTGCACTCTTCAAAACTAACTGCGAACTGAAGAAATGCTGGTTAGCTGTATAATGGCATAAATAGGGTTTTTTTTTTTACTTTGATGCATATCTCGGGCATTTTGGGGAATTTTGCCACCAAGTTTTCAACATGGGGTTATTCGGATCCCACCTCATGAATTCAGTTACTGTCATGGCATTATTCAGTCTTGAAAGGTGATTTTGTGGTCGATTAATGAAATGACAGTGCCACTGTTCATGAGGTGGCCTCTCAAAAAGTCTATGTTGCAAATTTGGTGAAAAAAATGAAAGAAAATTACTGTTTTATGAGTGTGCATTGTGCAGTTTCCATGCACACTCATAACTTCATGAATCTGTAATATTTTCACTCCAGATTTTCAACATTGCCATTTTTCCACACCTCCTTTTGAACAGTCCAGATGTCATTTTTCACATCCTGGCCAAAATCTGTTTTCGCACTTCTGGCACAGAATAGCATGGTTGCTGTGGGAAATCAATGTTAAGAACAGAGTAAGAAAATCACAGTGACAACTGTTCATGAGCAGAGGTAAAAAAATGCCCGTGTTGAAAATTAGGTGGCAAACGTCCATAAAATGACTGTTTTACAAGCGTGTGTTGTGCAGTTTCCATGCACGCTCGTAACTTCAATAATTTTTAATATTTGTACTCCAGATTTTCACCTTTGCCATTTTTTCACACCTCCCGAACAGTACAGCTTTCATTTCCCACATCCTACCTGAACTGTGTTTTCTCACATCTGGTACGCAGTGGCGCAGTCGCTGTAGAAAAACAATGTTCAGAACAGAGTAAGAAAATCACAGTAACACTGTTCATGAGCAGAGGTCCCAAAATGCCTATGCTGAACATTTGGTGAAAAAATTCCATAAAATGACTGTTACAAGCATGTGTTGCACAGTGTCCATGCAGACATAAGTTCAAGAATTTGTAATATTTTCACTCCAGATTTTCAACATTGTCATTTTTGAACACCTTCTTATAAACAGTTCAGCTGTCATTTGTCACATCCTGCCCAAAATGTAGTTTTGCACATCTGGCGCACAATTACACAGTCGCTGTGGGAAATCAACATTTGGGTAGATTAAGATAATTATAGTGCCACTGTTCATGAGCAGAGATCTCAAAATGGCTAAGTTAAAAAATTTGGTGAAATAATTCCACTAAATGACTGTTACGAGTGTGCAATGTGCAGTTTTCACACACGCTTGTAACTTTGAGAATGTTTAATATTTTCACTCCAGATTTCCCAGATTGCCGTCTCTTCACACCTCCTTATCAATGGTGCAGCTGACATTTTCATGTGGTGTAGAATGGCGCGGTCACTGTGGGAAATCAATGTTAAAGACAGATTAACAAAAGCACAGGGGCATCCTTCATGAACAAAGGTCCCAAATGCTTTCATGAGGTGGGGTCACAAAAAGACCATGTTTTAAAATTTGGAGTGCAAATACCAACATACGCCCAGGGTGTTAAGGTTTCTAACCATTACATCTCACCCTGTATAGACTAACAGGCATCAGGGGTGTGTCTTTGGATTGTCTGCTGTACTACTCATGCCATTGGTCCTCCACCTCCTCCCTGCAGCCACTGACAGGCATCAAGGTGTGCCTTGGACTCTTCAGTCCCAAAGTTCCACCCATTCTCCTATGCTGCACCATTCTCAACGTACTTCCTTATGAAATGGGGTGAGCATAAGGCCAGATGACCCCAAGGCACAAAGGGGCACTTGTTAGACTCTGTAGGGTAGGGTAGGGTGAGGGGAAACAGCATGAGCATTATGGCCAGCAACCAAAATACACTCCCCAATGCCTGTCACTCTCTGCAGGGTGGGGTGGTGTTGATGTCGGTTCTATACTTCACTGCTACTCTATTATGTGTCTCTCTAACTCCTGCACTACCAATGCCAAAACCAGCAAGACAACATTCAGCATTGACAAATGCTTGTTCTTATATTGAAACATGTTAGACTCTTTCACGTTGTTAATGCCCTTAAGATATTTGAATGTTTTGATCATATCACCTCTCTCCCTCCTTTACTCTAGGGTATACATATTTCGCTCCGTTAATCTGTCCTCGTATGTTTTCTGATGCAGTCCCTGCATCATTTTGGTTGCCCTTTTCTAGACTGCCTCCATTTTGTTAATGACCTTGTGCAGGTGCAGCCTCCAGTACTGCACACAATACTCCAGATGGGGCCTAACCAGTCTCTAGTAAAGAGGGATTATTTCCTTCCTCTTATGACTTGTGATACCCCTACTAATACACCCCAACATCCCTCTAGTCTTACCTACTGCTTTTTTTTTCTTAATTTGTTTCACTCTGATTGCAGTTAGTGAGGTTATCTCTCAGGCATCCGGTCCTTACCCTGCCCACCTGTGGATCTCTCAGACTGAGCCTCCTCCCCCCCTGTAGCCGGCACCCCCAGTTTCACCTGCCCAGGAAGGGTAGCCCATCGCCTCTTCTGGCTGTCTTACAAGGCAGACTCTGACTGCAGGTGGGCCCCTGAGGGAGGAACTGGAAGGCCAGCCAAGGAGAACCCAGCGGAGGGCATGCGGGACTGGTGCCGTTACCTACCCCACAAGCTGATTGTTTCCTTTGTTCTGCATTGCCTCCCCAACCCAATGTGTGTGCATGCCCTGACACAATGGCGCCCAGCAACCCTGCCAGCGTCGGCCATGCTATACATGCAGCCTAGTGCTCTGCGGCACCCCCCTGGTCTCCACCAGGGGCCACCAGGGGCCACCGGAGTGCCGGACTCCCCAGTACTCTCCCCCCCAGGATAGAAGAGCAGCCCAATGGGCGCTCAAACCAATCCATCCCCTGCCGACCCCTGGCACCTGAGCTCGCTCCCAAACTCGGGTCGCCGGGATTCTGCCTACACTAGTTGGATCATCTACTCTGTGGCAGATCTTGGTATCATCTGCAAACAGACAAACCTTACCCTCCAGTCCATCTGCAATGTCACTGATGAAGATATTGAAGAGGACTGGCCCCACGACCGATCCCTGAGGTACCCCATTTGAGACTTGCATCTCTTCTGACTGTATACCATTTACCACCACTCTCTGTTTTCTGTCCGCCGACCAGTTTGCTACCCAGTTGACCAATGTTTGACCCACCCCGAGCCTACCCAGCTTATTAATCAATCTTCTATTTGGAACAGTATCGAAAGCTTCGCTGAAGTCAGGTAGGTGACATCAACTGCATCCCCTTGGTCCACCACTCTGGTTACCCAGTCAAAGAAATGTATGAGATTAGTTTGACAGGACCTTCCTGTTGTAAACCCATGCTGTCTTGGATCCTGTGCTCTTATGGATTCCAGGTGTTGCACTATCCTTTCCTTATGGAGTTCCTCCGTAATCTTGTCAATTACTGAGGTAAGACTGACTGGATTATAGTTCCCTGCCTCCTCCCTTCTGCCACTGTTGTGGAGTGGGATCACATGAGCCCTTCCCCAGTCTTCTAGGACCACTCCTTTGCTCAGAGACTCACTAAACAGTTCTGCTAATAGCTCTGCTAGTTCCACCTTTAGCTCCTTTAGTACCCTGGGATGTATGCCATGAAGTCCCATTGCCTTGTCCACCCTGAGGTTAGTGAGCTCTTGTAGGATGCTTTCTTTAGTGAAGGGACTTTTGCACATGTCCCTCCCCCCTGTATCCATAGTGCTGAGCTGTGGGCCCTGCCCTACCTTCTCCTTAGTAAATACTGAGCAGAAGTATCTATTTAGGATAGATGCTTTTCCTTGGTCCTCCTCCACACACTCCCCTATATCCCCTTTGATCTTAGCAATACTCCCTCTGGACTTTCTCCTTTCACTAGTGTTTCTATAGAAAGTCTTCTCACCTTCTTTTACTGTTCGTGCTAGTGTTTCCTCAGTTTGGGACTTTGCCTGCCTTGCTGCCTTGCCTGCTTCCCTTAGGGAAGTTTGTCATGCCTCCCTATCTTCAACCCACTGCATTCCCTTATATTTCCTGAAGGCCAACCTTTTGGCTCTGAACTTTTCTGCTACTGTTTTTGAGAACCAAAGTGGTTTTCTCCTTCTTTTGCTCATACTTTTCTCCCTAACACAATGGGATGTTGCTTCAAGTATTGCATCCTTAATGCTTGCCCACTTTGCCTGTACCCTCTCACCTGTATTTTTTCTTGCCAAGGCTAGCTTAACTCTTCTGGCCATCTTATCAAAGTTAACTCCTCTGAAGTTCCATATTTGTTTTGTTTTTCCTTTGTAATTTTTGTTCCCCTGGCCACCAGTCTGCCTTACCTTCACTCACATCCTGGCATCCTCCAAGGTCTCCATCCGCCATCCCGAGGATCTCCCCGGCTCCCATTTGGGTTCACGTGACTTCACCCCCACAGCTTTCCCCCCGTGGTGGGAAGGGGGAGAGCCCCCCGTGCTCGTCCACCAGGACCAGATCCAATGTTACTGCGCTCCCCTCAGAGCCGAGAAATTCCTCCATAGAGATGGCCATCCTGCCGCCATGACTGGTGCCTATTTTTCCTGTTCTGCTTTTGCCCCCGACGTACAGTGTGTGTAATGACACCCATGGACTGGATCATGGGCACTCCCGCATACACTCCTTCCCAGAGTCTGCCCCAACAATCCACCCTCATACTGCCTGTGCACTGCATCACCCCTAATCTCCACAAGGGGCTGCCAGTGCACCGATGGCTGCAAACTCCCCTTCCTGGAGAAGGAGAGCAGTCCAATGGATGTTCAATACTTCTCCTCCCCTGCTGACAATCCAGGTCCATTCCCGAACCCAGGTCGTCGGTGTGGCGCAAGGTGTGGCATCCAGCGCCTGAACCCTCAGCACCACCGGGCCAGCTGAAGTTCCATATTTTTGCCTTGGAATGGAACGATTTAGCTCTAGTCGCCAAACTGAACCATACCACATGATGGTCACTGGCCCCCAGGTGACCTTCTACCTGGAGATCTGTGATCCTTTCCCTGTTAGTCAGTACTAGATCCAGGATAGCCCTGTCTCTTGTGGGGTTGTTGTACCAATTGTTTGAGGCCCTGCCCCTGCAGGGAATCCACTATGTGCCTAGTTCTGGTGTATGTTCCAGTATCTTTATATTGTCTTATATATTTTTTGCACACTGCTGTCAGGATGTTATTGGCAGGAACTAGGTCCGTATGATTTAGTATGTTAATATTTCTGTTTACATCTGGGCTATTGAAATGTCTGTTTATTCCGGCTCTCAACAATAGGATGCTTGAAAGGCTGTACTGCACATCGTCAGTCTGACAGACTTCAGTGTAGAAACAACACAAAATTTGATACAGCTCAGGAGTTTGAATTATTTCATAGTGTATTTTTAATTCCCTGGATTGAGCCCAGTTGTTAGCACATTGACTGCCCACTTTGTCATTTTTTTTTTGTATTAACTTCATTCTTTTCCCCCTCTAATATAGTTCAATATGTTTACTCACATTTTCAATCTTTTTTTTTAGGTGGCTTCTGGTGGACACTATCCTGCTCCTCTTCAGGCTGCAGTCTGTGGAGAATAACATCTAGCTGGAGCCGAATGCGACTGCAAAGTATGTCTCACATTTTTTTGCTTCAGTTCTTTTTCACTTCACTTCTGAGGTACAGGGTGAAAACAATATGGCTGACAATAGAATATTGTCAATTAGGTGAGTAGAATGTGCGAATTGGGTGGCGCAGGGACATTTGCATACCTTATCACCAGTGCCAGCTGGCAGATTATGGCTTGATAAGGACACACTAAAATAGGGTGTTCAGCCAATCAGAGAGCAGAAAATTTTCTACCCATTTTATAAATTACTTTAATGTGACACAATGGGATTGTACACCTCTGACCCTTCCCTAGCCTTTCTCCTCTAGAGGCCCAGCACATGAAATGGTGGTACCACATGAGACGGTACTGGCTGTAAGAACAAGGACATATATTACATGTTTATCTCACCAGAGTAATGGATATTCATATTGTTGGGTGTTGTCAATAAATATTAACATTGCCTAAATTTTGCATAATTTCTCGTTAACCTATCAGAATGGATGGTGCCTCATTAGCTCTCTTTTTGTAAAGGTGAAACACAACAAATGCCATTTCTAACCCAGCCTGCTGTTATGACTGGAAAGTCAGAATGCAGTGTGATACACTGTGCAGATTCAATGTACTCTGAGATAGCGTCTCACTCTTCAAAGCATAAGCACTGTCTTGTCTCTACATTTACCACACTGATACCACCCGAGATCTATTAGCTACTGGCTGAAATCATCAGCTCGGGAATTATATGAACCCTGCAAGGCACTGATTGCTTCTTTCCTACTCTCATTGGGAACATATTCCACCTCATATTGGTATGGCTGTAGTCCCAATACCTCTATCTTCTGCTTTAATTCATCCATTGCTTCATAAGACTCAGAGGCCATTCTCCTAAAATGTGAAAAACACACAAATTATGTTACTATTGGGATAAATAATTGACAGCAGCATTGCCATGAGGGAAAATGGGTGAGTGACTGTGATGTCATTTATCCACATTTCGCAGGGCAGTGGGGCAAATGCTGAGTGACAATGTTGTCACTCCTACGCCTTTCCCGGGGGAAGGGGAGTGGAGAGCAGGGAAGCCTTAGTGATGATGTCACTCCTCCACCCTTCACAAGGTGTGGGCAATGGATGAGTAACTATGCTGTCACTCCCACACCTTTCACCAGGGGATGGGCAAAGGCTGAGTGATAATGATGTCACTCTACCACCTTTCACAGGGTGGCGGGGCAAAGTCTGAGTGTTAATGATAACAGTCCTCCACCTTTGACCAGAGGATGGGGATTGGAATGCTTATGGAGTTAGTCACCCTACTTTCACAGGGTTTGGGTAATGGATGAGTGACTATGATGTCATTCCACCACATTATGGACTTACAGTAGTCACCCTGCTTTCACAAGGTGTGGGTAATGGAAATGTGGCTATGATATTACTCCACCTTCTTTCACAGGTGGGTGTCAAGGGCTAAGTGATAATGATGTCATTATTAAACCTTTCACAAGGTGTTGGGCAAAGGCTGAGTGATAAGGGTGTCACTCACCCACCTTTCACATGGGGGTGTACTGTAGTTATGTCAGTCTATGACTGCATATAGACACAAAGGTACATGACAGTGCACACTACCATCTTGGAGACTTCAAAGTATGCACCAGCTCACAAAATAAAATGCACCACACCCTCTGACAAGACAAATATCACAGTCTGTCAAGTGTCATTGGGTAAAGAAGCAGAGGTCATACATCAATGGACAGGTGCTTCCCAGGCTGTGTTGTGTGTGCAGTGGATGACAGATTATAACACTGCTGCAAGACACATTAGCCTTTTAAGAGGGTCTGCAGTTAATTGAGGAGCGTTCAGTTCATGCCTGTACAGAAAAGCAGTGAACATGTTCATCCTTGTACTAATGGAGAAGGTATCCTTCATCAAGGAACAGTTTGCACCAGTAAAGATATTAAAAGGATTTGTGTAGCAGGTGTTTCCAATAAATGCATACCATACAAATGCTGTATTGTAGCTACTGTGTATATAACTATGTTACTGTGTACAGTAAGTTTGTCATGACCATTTATGTTCACAGTAGATATGTCATGTACAATTTATTTGTACAGTAGGTACATCATGGAACATTCTTTCCATCCACGTCTTCCAGCACAAAACTATGTTGCATCCAGTTTCATGAATAAGACAATTATGCTGCTGCTGTCATTTAATCCACCCCCCAATAGCCAGCAGTACTTGAACAAATTAAAAATATCACTGTGTCAGTCACCTAAAATTATAGTGTGTACAAAATTTAGGAAAGCACTTCTCAGCATCCAATTAATCAGGCAAATTTCAAGAAAAAAAGTACAGTCCTAAGTGTCATGACAGCGCAATTGCTATTAGGGCAATGCTCACTATGCTTACAGCAAACGTTATATGTATATGCTGTTATGACTACAAAAGCAAAGAGGTAACATAAAGGTATACAAGTTTGTTGCTGTAAAAAAGTGCTATTGTCTCATCATGGAATGACAGTTGTCACTGTGATAAATTAAAAAATTAACATGGTACACATCTTCCAAAAAAAAAAAAAAAATGAGCAGCGCTGTCTCGAGATGTTGCTACAGGCAACCAAGTCTGACCCCTGTGCCAGTGTCAGCTGGATTTTGAAAACTGCCATTACCATTGTGCCCTGCTTATAACAGAGTCACAGAGAAACATACTCAATCTAACTTAAGTAAAATAACTTGTTCCTTTCTTGAAAATAGCTTTGGAACTGCAGTAGAACAGAATGGAAACACATGATCATTAATTTCAGATGGAGCTGGAAGAAATCCTTACACAAGTGGAAAATGACAGTGAGCCATTGTTGGATCCCCAGTCAGATTTGATTTGCCGCCACTGCAGTGACACCCGCACAGCAGACCCCCTACAGCAAAACCCCCACAGTGCCTAAATTGGCCTGTGATGGGGGTTTTGCTTTGAGATACTTTAGGGTGATGGGGGGTTAATATCTAACTCCACTGTCTGTGCGATGTGGAGTTAGACATAAATAGTATGGGGTGCAGGGGGGGTGCAGCCCCCCGCATTGTGCATTGCAATGTTGTCAGTCAGTTCAGGTCATGGTCGGGGGTGTCAATGGGTTCCCAGCACTGTAGTGGACATCGTGGTTGGGGTTGTCATGCTGACATCATGTATCCATCAGATTCCACCCAACCTGATGTGGGAGCACCCGAAAATCAAAATAGTTCCACCTCAACACAAAATAAGGAACCTCAGCATCAACAAAATGAAGCACCTCGAACCCTGCCAGGAGCTGTTAATATCACTGCCCTGGATTCAGACCTTGGTCCCTAACAGCAAAAAACACAACACCTGCAGCAGAAGAGCAGTTAACCTTAGGAGCAAGCCTAGACATACTGTAGACATGGAAATTACTGAAGCCTTCATACAGAGAGGTAAAAACTAAAACACCCTGCAGAACACAAGAGCTGATGTACAGGGCTTCTGCACCTACAGTACATAAAATAAATTTTTAAAATAACCACTGAACTCCACCTCCTGCCACCAATAGATCTAGATAAAATGCTTAGTCACTATTTCCTGAATACTACAAAAAAGATGCGAGTGACTATGAATCACTATCCCACCAATCTATTTTTCAAAGTCTAGAGCACCATCGGAAAGCAAAAGTCTACCCTCACTCACTATCTACATTCATTCTGTTTCAAACCACCAGACAAGTTATCCAGTCAAAACAAAAACTGCTCAAAAGTGAAGGTAGAGGCAACAAACACAACACTGTGGATGAACTAACAGATACACTAATAGACAAGCTATATTATACTGAACAACTAGGACCATATTTTCCAGAATCTATCCTAAACACAATGTGGATTATAGTGACAATGTTCTTTGGTGCTGGGGAATACTGAAAGCAGAAACATAAAGTGGAGAGACATTTACTGTAAAACTGATGAAAGCAATCTGAAATAAATTCAGTTTGATCAAAAATGGTAGTCCAAGACAAGGTCTGGTGCTAATCCATGAGAGACACATAAAAAGAACTGAATCTCAGAGCTTATACCACTCTGAGTGATCCCATTAGGGGCCAAGTGGCCAACTATCCATCATACAAGAGTCACAGGCCTGAAAAGTGTCTGACACCAGATTTGCCTTTTTGTTTTCTGTCCATAAACACAAACAGTAAAAAACACCACCCAGCATTGTGGATTAAAAAAACAGCCAGTTGGCATAAATAAGTTAAGAACCCAAATGAAAACTATGATACAAAAAGTCGGCATACAAACTGAGAAAAAAATTACAACTCATTCGGTAAGGAAGCATCTGATACAGGAATTATCTGACAGTGGAGTGGCTCCAAAGGAAGTAATGCAGGTGTCAAGGCACAAGCAGCTACAAAGTTTGAATGATTTTTCATGAATTAATGAAGAAAAGCAATACCATGTTTCTAGTTTACTATGTAACCAGTGTGCCCCAAAAGATCAACAGAGTACAAGCTCAAGCAAAGGCCTACAGAATGTAACACTGAACTGAAAAGAAGTAATAGGTTCCTGCTTCCATCTGCCAACCATAAATGCAAAATCAGTCACCTTCAAAATTGTCCAAGGTAAGCAAATGTTAACGAAATACGGTTTGCAATAATCAAAAGCAAAATGCCAGATTCTGAGTAATTAAAAGAGCAGTTGAAATGGTTACGATCCTTACACAAATGGAAAATGATAGTGAGCCATTGTTGGACCCCTAGTCAGATTTGATATGCTGCCACTACAGCGACACCCGCAAAGCGAACCCCCCCACAGCGAAAACCTCCACAGTGCCTTAGTCCCTCACAGCAAAGCAATTAATAGGCAAACAGAAAATATACACATGCAGTGACAGTAAATCTTTTGTAGGTGTGTGTGTGTGTGTTTGGTGAAGGAGGGTGTGTTAGGTACTTTTATTGCCATACTTTCGACTAGGCCATCAGTTCTTGTTGAAGAATATCATGCCTGCAGTAAACATTGAATAAAGGCCCCAATAGCTTGTTGAAACAGTTGAATAGCAGACCAACATTATGTTAAAAACCTCAACCTGAAACTTTTTTGAAAATGTGTTTTATCTTTTTTCATGAAATACACCTACAGGCAACCACTATGACAGCTTTAAAAGGAAAAGGCCACAAGTACTAGACTCAGACAGTGATTTTGACTAGTAGATGAAAGTAAAAAAGGTATAACACAAGTATTATGAAAATGCTACTGTTCTTTTGTTTTTCTGTATAAAAGATTGACCACATACAAGGCATATAATGTTCATGAAAATGACAACGAACAAGCAAGAGAAAAATATCGAGAGATGTCATTCATTGTGTGGAACTGCGCAGTTCTAGCTAATTACAAAAAATGGAATCTGTCATCAGCAGTATCCTTTGTTTTAAACACAGCTATCATCTGTAATCAGCAATGTATGAATGAATTGTCCTAACTAGCCAACATGGAGCAGTGCTTCAAAAAAACAGAAAGATAATTATGAGATCATTATTAGGCCTAACAGCCTGCAGCAGAAAACAGTGTGACAGTGCATAGCAGAGTACTAATATAGTCTTAACTGGTGTAATGTGGTGGTGTGGTGGTGGGGGGTGTATATAGCAGTGTGAGCTTACAATTAGTGCAATATCCATTTTCTCTAACTAACCAACTATTCTTGAACAGCACAACGCAAATAAGTCAACATCACTAGAATACGTACACATTGTCAAGTACATGAATAATAGGTAGTAAAGCAAGGTAAAAACTGAAAAATGCATGAGCAAACAATGTTTAAATTGTTGCAACAACTAAATGCACAGAAAAATATTTGTTTTCTTTCTCTTTTCCCCAAGAGGTATTTGGTCAATATCTAGCACAATTAAGACAATTTTTCTGTTAATTGTTGAACCACAGAATAAGGACATATGTAGCACAGTGTAGCCTAAAGACCTTCACTTGATAAACCCTGCATATTTAACATTGCATCCAGCAACAGGAGGATTTCACCAAGGAAATAACTATTAAGTCCGATGGAAGTTCAATAAGAGGATACTATTAAAGACGCAGCACAATACTGACAAGCATTAAAAACATTTTTGGAACTTTTCTAAGTGAATGGCTAAGGCAGCATTATCACAACTGATTTCAACATAAAGGCCATAAAGCTATCCTAAAGTTACTAGAATGTCCATGTAAAAATGCTTAATTGTTTGTTTGTATTTTCCTTTATGCATACTCCAAATATTCTTATTAAAGGGTTGTACAATAGAAAGCAGCCTATTAATTAATGAACGGGTGTGCTTTCTTGTTTTCAGCTGCAGAATTGATTGTTATGATTATTCTTATTTGACAAAGGGTAATTTGAAAGTTAAAAAGATTAAGGTCTTGGAATAATAAATATAAAAAATTAAGTACTGTAGATGTTTTGCAATAGTAGTAAGTAATAACGAAGGTATCCTAAGAGATTTCTCATTTTTCCCTTATTTGCTGACCCCTCCTACCCTTATAAAAATGGGAAATAAACTGTTTTTCCTTACTGTTATTGTTGTCTCCTTGCTCTAATTTTGGTAATCCCACTGTTCATCATGTTGTAATCTCAAAGGGTAATATATCCAAGGGTAACAAAAGGTAATTCCAGCAGGTGAAGGTAAACACCAAAAATAAGAAAAAAAGTGTAAAAACAAAAAAATAAAATCCACGTAAGTCATCTTACTCCCCGAGTAAATCCAACTAATAGTCCACAGTATTGCAGATTTATGATGCCAGTAGTCAAAGTCCACAATCCTGCCCACACCGCGACACACTCGAAGACAACTGGGTTAAACTCCAAGAATGGCCGCTGGTCACCTCAATAGCTGATGCTCCGTCTGAAGTACATCCTACGAAGTCTTAAATCCAAGCACCATGAACCCTCCGATCGAAATTGTCTCCTCCTTCCATGAATAAATCCATCTCCCAGTTGTTTCAAAACTGCAAATCCATGTCTCAACCATGCAACGTAAGCCACTAAATCTACCATGCTCTTCCCAACACACGGGAGGTCCTCCTCAGTCATTTCCCAGACATTGACTGAAAAAAAAAGATACCATTACCAGCAGCATGCAAGACCACAATCATCAGCCAATCGTGTTCGTTTTCCCAAGGTCTGAGCAACCAATCACGTCATCCGAATCACTCCTATTCACAAAGCCATATCCAATTCTACACACTGTGGCCCATTCACACACACACACACACATAAAGATACATTAACTGTAATGACCCCTTCACAAATAGTTCCTATCTAAACAGTCTTTAAATTTAAAGAATTTAAAATGTTTTAAAACTTAAAACTCCAGAAAGTTTTAAAATGCCTTTTGCATAAATCAGATACATGATGCTTTCTAGTCCTATACATGATTTATTTGAATGAGCTGCTCGTGACCTCGAGAAACTTATGCGTGGCTCTGTCACATGTAAGTTCACCCAAGGTCACTCACAGCTCATTCAAATAAATCGTGTATAGGACAGAAAAGCATCACATATCCCGTATGTATGGTATACGGTGAAGGACATATATCGAACAGTATGCCACATGGGGGTCCAAGGGTGGTGGTGCACAACACCCTTTATCACCACCATCAATCTTTGCAGTACAGGAAATAGTAAAAATAGCCATCAAACAAAGAGCTGACATACACTGACTATAAGGACTGACAATAACATTTAGTTACTTACATTATGTTTGATGTTCCATGGTATATGGTATACATGTTACCACTACAGCTCTCTTTGGCTCCTTGCAGTAGCACAACAACATGTTCAACCACCGCCCATAATGATTTGAAGGTTTACAGTGTGTACCACCCTCATCACATTATTTATTATGTGTTTAAACATAGGTATGGAGACAATATGGTTGATTTTGTAATGGTCAGGGTCTTTATGTTAGGAGCTTTGCATTACAAAAATGCAGTGGATACTTATTCATAACCAGCTTATTTTAATTGTAGCTTTAGGCAGTGATATGCCCACAGTGCAGTACTTATGCCCCTGTAGACAGTACTGTCCTTACAATACTTGGGTCTGCTGTGCACAGTGCCTTCAGCAAGGTAGATGTCTTTGGCAATGACTCTTGTGAAAGCAATATCCCTGATGCTAGTAGTCCCCCATCCCACACCCATCCCTTGCGAAAACAATATCCCTGGTGCTAGTTGCACCCACTCCCTCACCCAACCCTTGTGTAAGGAATATCCTTGCTGCCAGTGGTGACTCTTCCTTCAACCAACCCTCCTGTAAGTAATGTCTGTGATGCTAGTTGTAAACCCCTTCCTCACTCAACCCTTATGTAAGCAATTTCACTGGTGCCACTGTTAACCGCCTCTCTCACGCAGCCCATGTGAAAGCAATATCCCTGGTGCTAGTGGTCCCTGCTCCCTCACCAAGCCCTTGTGTAAAGAATATCTCTGGTGCCAGTAGTTCCCCCTCCTTCACCAGATGCGCCTAAAAGAAATGCCCCCAGTGCAGTGGTAACTCCTCCCTCTCCTGACCCACGTTAAAGCAATACCTCTGGTGCTAGCAGTGCTCTCTCCCTCACCCATCCCTTGTGTAAGGAATATTCCTGGTGCTAGTGGTCCCCCTTCCTCACCAGACACTCCTGTGAGTAAAATCACTGGTGCCAGTGGTCCCCTCACCTGACCCTCCTGTAAGCAACATCCCTGGTGCCAGTTGTAACCCCTCCATCACCCAACTGATGTAAAGGCAATATTTCTGGGGCTAGTGGTCCCCCCATCTCACCCAACCCTTGTAAAGTGAATATCTCTTGTGCCAATAGTCCCCCTGCCTTCACCTGCCACTCCTGTAAGTAATATTCCTAGTGCTAGAGGTTCCCCCTTCATTACCCAGCCCTTATATAAGTAATATACCAGGTGCTAGTGGTCCTCTCCCACCTGAGCAGTGTGAAAGGAATATCCCTAGTGCTAGAGGTTCCCCATCCATCACCAATCCCTTGTGTAAGTCATATACCTGGTGCTAGTGTGGTCCACCCTCCCTCTCCCAACCCCCAGGTAAGCAATATCCTTAGTGCTAGTGGTCCCTCTCACCCAACCCTCCTGTAAGTAATATCCCTGGTGCTAGTGGTCCCTCTTCCTCACCTGGCCCTCCTTTATGTAACATGCATGGTGTTAGTGGTCCTTCCCTCTTTCACTCAACCCTCCTGTAAGCAATATCCTTGTTGGCAGTGGTATGGCCTCCCTCACTCGATCCTCCTGTAAGCAATATAACTTGTGCCAGTGGCCCCCACCTCCTTCGCCTGAACAGTGTGAAAGAAATATTCCTGGTGCTGCTGCCCCCACTCACACTGGATCCTCCTGTAAGCAAAATCCCTAGTGCCCCCTTCTCACCTGACCCTCTTGTAAGTGATATCTGTGGTGCTAATGGTCCTCACCTCCTTCACACAAGTCTTCTGTAAGCAGTATCCTGGTGTTAGTGGTCCCCACCTCACCTGACCCTCCTGTAAGCAATATTCCTGTTGCCTGTGGCAACCCCTCCCTCCCTCACCTGGCCCCCCTGTAAAAAATATAACTGGTGCCAGTGGTCCCTAACTACTTCAATTGAACAATGTAAAAGCACAGTCCCTGGTGCTGGTGATCTCCCTCCCACACCCAAACAGTGTGAAAGCAATATCCTTGATCTAGATGCCCATCTCTCATCCGACCCTTCTGTAAGCAGTATCCCTGGAATTAGTGCTCCCTCTCCCTCACCTGATCCTTCTGTAAGCAATCTCCCTGGTGCTAGTGGTCCTCTTTCCCTGACCCAACTCTCATGTAAGCAATATCCCTGGTGCCAGTGGTGCCCCCTCCCTCACCTGAACAGTTAGAAAGCAATATCCCTGGTACTAGTGTTCCAGACTCCCTTACTTGATCCTCCTGTAAGCAATCTCTCTTGTGCTATTTGTCCCTGTTACCTCACCTGACCCTGTTACACTTAATATTCCTGTTGCCAATGCCCCCTCCACCTGAACAGTGTGAAATTAATCTCCTTTGTGCTAGTCTTCCCCCCTCCCTCACTTGACCCTCCTGTAAGCATTATCCTTGGTAATAGTGTTCCACCTTTCACCAGACCCTCTTGTAAGCAATATTCTTGGTGCTAGTGGTATGCACCTCCCTCACCGGACCTATGTGAAAGCAAAATCCCTGGTGCTAGTGATCGCCTCCTATCTCACTCTACCCTTTTGCCAGTGGTCTCCCCTCACCAAACATCTGTATAAGGAATATCTCTGGTGCAAGTGGACCCCACTCCCTCACCTGACCCTCCTGTATGCAATATCCCTGTTGCCAGTGTTACCCTTCCCTCATCTGACTCCTTGTAAGCAATATCCCTGGTGCCAGTGATCCCATCCTCCCTCACCCGACCCTATGTAAGCAATATGCCTGTTGCCAGTAGTAATCCCTCCCTCCTCCAACCCTCCTGTAAGCAATGTCTCTGGTGCTAGTGGTCCCCCTACACCTGACCCTCCTCTAAGCAACTTCCCAGGTGCTAGTGGTCCCCCTACGCCTAACCCTGCTCTAAGCAATATCCCTGATATTAGTGTCCCCCAACCTGACCCTCATGTACGCAACATCCTTGGTGCTAATGGTTTCTCCTCCCTCACCCAACACTCTTGTAAGCCATTTCACTGGTGCTAGTGGTACACTTCTCTCACCTGACCCTCTTGTAAGCAATACCCCTGGTACAAGTGGTCTCCTTCTCTCACCTGGCCCTCTTGTAAGCAATACCCCTAGTGCAAGTGGTCCCCTTCTCTCACCTGACCCTCTTGTAAGCAATACCCCTGGTACAAGTGGTCTCCTTCTCTCACCTGGCCCTCTTGTAATCAATACCCCTAGTGCAAGTGGTCTCCTTCTCTCACCTGACCCTCTTGTAAGCAATACCCCTGGTACAAGTGGTCCCCTTCTCTCACCCAACCCTCTTGTAAGCAATGTCCCTGGTGCTAGTGTTCTCCCCTCACCAGATCCTCCTGTAAGCAATATCCCTGTTGCCCATGGACTCCCTTCCATTACATGACCCTCCTGTAAGAAATATCCTTGGTACTTGTGTTCCCCCTCCCTCATCTGAGCATCTTGTAGTCAATATCCCTAGTGCTAATGGTTCCCCCCTCACCCAATCCTCCTGTAAGCAATATCCCTGGTGGTAGTGGTGCCCCTATCATCAGATCTTCTGCTAGCAATATCACTGGTGCTAGTGGTCCACACCTCCCTCACATGACCCTCTTGTATGCAACATCCCATGTGCCAATGGCCCCCACCCAAACAGTGTAATAGCAGTATCCCTGGTGCTAATGGCCCACCCTCACCTGACCCTCCTGTAAGCAATATCCATGGTGCCAGTGGCATCCTTCCCTCACCTGGACAGTGTGAAGGCAGTGTCCCCAGTGCTAGTGGCCACCTTCACCTAACCCACCTTTAAGCAATATCCCTGGTGCTAGTGGTCACCCCTCCCCCACCTGACCCTTGTAAGCAATACCCTTGGTGCCAGTGGTCCAATCCTCCCCTCACCCAACCCTCCTGTAAGCAATATCCCTGTTGCCAGTTGTAACCCCTTCCTCCCCAACCCTCTTGTAAGCAATGCTCTGGTGCTCCTGTGAGCAACATCTCTGGTGCCAGTGGCCCCGCTCCCTTACTCGGACAGTGTGAAAGCAGGATCCTTGGTGCTAGTGGTCCCCCCTCACTTGACCCTCCTGTAAGCAATACCCATGGTGCTAGTGATCCCCCTCACCAACCCTCCAGTAAAAAATATCGCTGTTGCTAGTTGTCTTCTCTTCCCTTACCTGAACCATGTGAAAGCAATATCCCTGGTGCTAGTGGTCACCCTCTCTCACTCAATCCTTGTGTAAGGAATATCCCTGGTGCCAGTGGTCAGAGCCTTTCTCACCCAACCCTCCTGTAAGCAATATTCCTGGTGCTAGTGGTCTCCAGTTCTACGATGCCACAGCATCAACATCTTCCCGACATGACCCTACAGTGACGAATTTATGTGGACCACAATTTGTGGTCCACATAAATCCATTGGAGAACCTCTTTGTGTTAATCAGAGGGGCTCTGTCTCCACACCCCTGGACTTCGGGATTATCAACTCTGAGTCAGAGTTGATTCATGGAGGGGATGCAGAACCAGGACAAAGAGTGCCTGGGTCCCAGGTGGACTTTACAGTGAACTGTTGATGTTGTCGGCATCGACTTGTTCACTGTGAAAAGTTTTGCTGCGGGATCAGTATACTGTGGTCCCCCATTCCCTCAGACAACCCTCTTGTAAGCAATATCTCAGGTGCTAGTCATTCCCCACCCTCACCCGACCCTCCTGTAAGCACTAACCCGTGTGCTGGTTGTACTGTCACTCAACCCTGGTAAATGCCATAATATGGTCCACACTGATATACAAAAAGCAAACCATTACTTGCACCGGTACAGTGTCATTAGGCAACTCATATTTTTTTAAACTGTAATTTAGTATCTTGCAGTAAACTTAGACGAGATATAAACAAAATTGCAAAGATAGTTACTAGCAGTCAGTCACATGCTACAGCTACTGGAATATGTGTCCAACTACTGAGTGATCTCTCCTTCCCCCAGCTTGCCCATTGCTGCCAGCCTTCCAGCCCCCTGCTGTAAGTGAGCATAAGACCCATTAAGTGAAGTCCATGTGCATCTGATGGTGGATTGCAATTCCTCAGCATTAAAACTTGATTAGTGGGGTCCTCCGTTTACCCATTTTTATAATGCATTTACCCAGGATAACAGAAATGAGAGGCAATTTCTCATTTTCAGTGGGGTCCAGCTTTTACTATGTATTTTTTCAGGATAGAGCAGTATATCGGACTTGTTTATTTAATTAACTTAAAGTATTTAATGTGGCAAAGCAGTAGTGCATGTTTAAATGTTTTCTCCATGAACGATTAGTAACTTAATAACCTGGCAGGGATAACTTTATTTTAATCTTGAAGCTGGTACTTTTTGTTCAGTGAAAGATAGATCTGCAGTCTGGGGAATGTCCTGCAGAAATCTTCTAACCCAGCAAGCAGCTAGCTGTACCTGTGTTAGTGGATGTGCAGCTAATACTATGCAGAATGCGAGCAGGGAGCAGCCAACTAGTCGTGTCACATGAGCCTGTGAGGGATTAATTCTCACAAGTCAGGAGTTGGGACATGGCTGGGACCGAGTGAATTAGATGGTCAATGCCAACAAAACAATATGAATTAATAACCAGTCTGGCTTTATCATAAAAGGAGCAGTGAGGTAAATGTGCTGTTTTGTATTACTAATTTTGTTTGTATTGAAGAGCCTTATCTGATGGTGAGGGGCTGGGCTGCGTCCAATGACTTGAGGGTTCTCTCCCCAATCTTGCCCCTTGCTGCTAGTCTCCCATCCCCTGCTGTGAGCGAGCGTGGGACCCATGAAGTGAAGTCTACATGCATCTGATGGTGGATGGCAATTCTTCAGCATTAAAGCCTGTGCTGCATTCAGATGAGGCATTAGGTCATGTGTGTTTTTTGGTTTTAGTTTCTGGAATGACTTCTGAGTGAGTGTTTAGGGTGGGATAAGCCTACCACTGGCATTGCCCCTGCTCTTGCCATGTGACTGGGCTATGTACATGACACTGGACATGCTTGATATTAGGTCATCATATGTTACAGTTGGCTGTGCACCCCTGAAGTTTGGCTGTCATGTGTGGGTTATGCTAAAGTGCTTGATTGTGTTGTAGTTCTGGTGCGTGACATATGGGAATTTGGGGGTTGGCTGCCATGTACTGGATATAAATGAAAAACATCATCCTGCTGTAGAGTAGTGATAATTATGGTCTTGTCATTGTCTGAGGTCTCACACAGGTTGCAGAACCCTTCCTGCATGTCAAGTCTGTGGGCTGTGATGCCAGTGTATATGCCCTGTATTTCATGCAGCTGTCCCTGCTGAGCCTTCCCCTCCATGCTCCATTTGTCTCAGTTCAGGGTACATGCAAATAAAGCACTCATGACCTGGTACACATACTGTGTCAATGTTGGGCCTTGAGGGACCCTCCAATGGATCCTGTGTATCAGTTCCATTCTCTGGCATGCATGGTCTGTGTACGTGTCTGCTGTGTGACACACACATGCACCTCCAGGCTGGTCTTTTGTGTGTTCTTCTCACTGCCTTGTATGCCTGACTGTGTGGTGTACTGTTGGGGGGGGGCAGAGTCTTCTGTTCAGGTTGTAAGGTAACAAGTGCAATGCCTGCTGCAGTGATAGCTGACTATATTCAAGAAAAGTGATATATAGTCAGATGTTTGAAGGGTGTCCGGGGTGGGATATTTTGCTTTAGTTTTGACAGTTTTTTTTAAAGAAAATAAAAAGTAGTTATTTTAATAGTGATATAGGTTGTTTGTAACAAGTCAACAAAGTCTTTAAAAGCAGCCAAATACTCTCATAATGCACCAGAATGCATCTAAAACCTGATAGTTTCTGGGGTCCTAGGCAGTCCCAGACCCCTGGCCTGTGGAGGACTGGGGACATCGTAGTTCATGGAGACCCCACACTTCTAAATTTAGCACTACAGTACTGCCTGTTGGTCAAAACTGAGTTTGTAATGAGACTGCATTGCTCCGGCAGACATTCAGATTACACTTCTCTCTCTCCCAACTCCGTGAGTGTGTGTATATGTGTGTGTATATGTGTGTGTGTGTGTGTGTGTGTGTGTGCATGTGTGGCAGTGTACAATGATTTACTGCTGTTTGTAGGGTTTTTTAACCCTTTCAGGACTGATCTAAGACTAATTGATAAACAGAGCTCCACCATTTCTCTTCCCTCTCTCTCTCTCTTTCTGTTTCTCTCTAGGAACCAGACTTATGTAGGGAAATACTGTAAGGCGAAGCTGACCAAACATGATAACTTACTTGACTTTTTTGTCAATTTAAAACTTTTAAATTATTTCCCAGCCTTTTACAAATAAAGCTTATCATGTGCAGAGAATGGAGGCTGATGTCTTGGATAAAAAAAATATTTATTTCTGCAATCACTGACTGTAACCTACAGAATATGAATGTAATGTTCATTGCTACTGGGCTTGATGGAGTGCATTGTACTATTTTTTTTTTTTAGTTGTTTAACCAGGAGTAGTACACTAAGCTGAAAGCTTTTTTACAGGAGTGACCTGGGAGCACAGGGAAGTTAAGTGACTTGCTCAGGGTCACACAGTATGCAAGTGGAAGCTGTGGGATTCAAACCCAGGTCTGGTGGGCTGGATGTCACCAGATATGCAGCTCAGAGCCTTAAACCACTGCGCTATACTGCCTCCCATTTTGCACAGGTATTTCATTTGTTTTGTTTTTAGTTTCAATTGATCAAGCCCACATCTCCTTACCCCCGCCAACAACCACCACACGCATTTGGAACAAAACTTGCTCTGTAAACCAACTGCACAAGTGCAAAAACTGTAACAGCTGTGTGCCTTATCCATTTGAATCAAATAACCTGTCATGCATAGAAATATAGCCTTCTCTCCCAGTACCTAGGGGTATGGATGGAATGTGTCCATGGAAAGTGGGGGCCCTCAACAGCAGAAACACTTCCAGTGGTCACGTTACCCAGGGTCTCTTTACCTTGCTGGTGTTGGATGAAAACAACAGGGTAATTCATATTAAACAGTTCCTTTCAATAATTAAATGTCCACACGGAACTTGAAGAAACAACAGAGATCTCAAATTCATTAAACATATTCACACATAACTCCGGGTAGCATCAGTTAATTTGTGGGGAACATATTCTGCTTTCACACGACCAATATGCCCGAAATAGCAGCTTTTTACCTAGACTGAGGAGGTTGCACAGTCTTTATGGCAGCATTAACTCAGGATCGCTATGGTCACAAAAATGTGAAGGCAGCACAAGTCCCAAAACAGTTCACAGTGCCTAACAGACTATTATTCTTCACAGGCACCAAATTCTCAATGATATCCATCTCTCTCTCTCTCTCTCTCTCTCTCTCTCTGCACTGGCTCAGTGGGTCCCCCTTGGAACATGCAATCCTTGTGGCTTGGGGATTTGTGGATTCCCTCATGACCCCTGCATTCTTTCCCAGAACTGGCAGCAACTGTTCACCAATTAAGAAGGGAGACATGTCCCATGAAGCTCCAAGGCAACCCGCTCTCTGGACGCTATAATCCCTGCCACATACTTGCCTATGGGATCCCTATATGAATTGGCACAGGCTGTTAGGACACTCCGTGACTTGTGGCTGCTAGCTCCCCTCTCAATTTTAGCTGCCCTCCATGATAGCAGCTTGTGGCTATGGGCTTCCACTTCTTCCTCTGTGTCCCCCCAAATGCCACCGGACAGGGTCCGGAGCAAACAATCACCCCCACCAGCCCTGACTCACTCTCACTCCCTTACCACTCACTCCTGTGACTGGAACTCCCCCTCCCACCTAAACTGCTGGGCTTATCCCCACACGCACCTGTGGTGACCTCCCCAACCCGCAGGAGGCTCCATTTGAGTGCTGAAAATAATTAACCCTTTTCCCTACTGGACCAAATTAGGCCACAAAAACTCAGGGGGGTGAACAAACTAGTACTCCTCCATAAGTGGGGGTTACATAAACATAGAAAATGATGGCAGATAATGACCCCTGGGCCCATCTAGTCTGCCCATTTTTAGTTATGATCACTTTTGCTGCAGACCCAACTTGCTCTACAACACTGTCTTTTCCACCTCCCACCCCCTTTCTTCCTCCTAGGATTCCTTTGTGCTTGTCCCAGGCAATTTTGAAACTCACCACTGGTTTCACTCCCACTGTCTTCCATGGAAGGCTGTTCCAGGAATACACCACCCCTTCTGTGAAGAAGCACTTCCTCACATCTCTCCTGAATCTACTTTCTTCCAGCTTCATATCATGACCCCTTCTTCTACAGCACCTTTTTCTCTGAAATGTATCTCCCTCATGTACATTATTAACCCCCAGGAGGTATTTAAAGGTCTCCATAACATCTCCACTCTCCCTCCTCTCCTCCAGGGTGTACATATTGAACTCTTTGTCACTCTTCATATGGCTTCTGATGCAGACCTTGCACCATTTTGACAGCTGTCACTTCTCTTCTTGCTGCTTTTTCCTTTTTCCAATTGTTTCCCCTTCCACACATCTCTCCTTTAACTGCTCCTTAACCCCCTCCTTTGTGAACCCCCTGCTTCCTTCAATAACTTGCATCCTGGTGGGACTCTATCCTCTTGAGACATTTCTACAGTACTCTCTATCTCATCTTGTAGTAGCTCACTTTCTACCTCCCCTGTTTCTTCCATCATCATGGCATTGGGATTTATGTTAAAAAAGCCAGTAACACAAAAACTGCCCTAGTTGTCTTTGTCTGCATTACAATTTAGTCTATGCTGCTTTTAGCTGGTGATGTGGATGCAAACCCCAGACCCCCTGCTTCTGATATATTATTAAATAATTGATATTGGCAAACAAGTAGTCTTAGAATTCACAGAATCATAGAAATTTGATGGCAGAAAAGAATCACACCGGCCCATCTAGTCTGTCCCTATATCCCCTCCTTTCCCCCTCCTCCTTTACTGGCTCTTATCTTTCACCAGTCCTCCCAAACCCCATGTATCTGTCCCATGCCCTCTTGAATCCCCCTACCACTTCAGATCCCACCACCTCCTCCTCTGCTAGCCTGTTCCAGGCCTCCACCACCCTCTCTGAGAAGAACTCACCCCTCACATTGCCTGATTTTCCTCCTTCCAGTCTGAGGCATTGCCCCCTTGTTATAGCTGTCTCCTTCCTCCTGAACAAGCTCCTCTTCTTCACCTTATTTATCCCCTTTATATATTTAAAAGTTTTAATCATGTCCCCCCTTCCTTCTAGTCTCCATTGGGTGTAGATTCAGCTCCCTCCACCTCTGCTCATATGTTTTTCCCCTGAGCCCATGCACCATCTCAGTTGCTCTTCTCTGAACCCTCTCCATCCCCTCAATGTCTCTATGTAGGTGCAGTCTCCAAAACTGTACCCCGTAATCCAGGTGCGGCCTCACCCTTGTCTTGTACAGTGGCATTAGCACCTCCCTCCTTCTGCTAGTTATGCCCCTTCCGATGCAGGCCAACATACCATTTGCCTTTACCACTGCCTTGCTGCACTGGTTCCTCACCTTAAGATTGCTTGATATAATAATACCCAGATCCCTCTCCTGCTCAGTTTCCTTCATTTGTTGCCCCCCAAGGATGTATGCTGTTCGATTGTTTTTCCATCCCAGGTGCATCACCAAACTTTCTGTGTTGAACTTTAGTTACCATGTTTCTGACCACCTCTCCAGTTCCTCCAGGTCCTGCCTCATGGCCTCCACTCCCCCTTGGGTGTCCACCCTATTGCAGATTTTAGTATCATCTGAGAATAGGCACACCCTACCTCTAGTCCTTCTTTTAGATCACTGATGTAAGTGTTAAAAGGTAGGGGTCCCAGGACAGACCCTTGAGGCACCTCACTCATCACTCGCTTTACCCTAGAATCTACCTTGTTTACTACCACTGTTTGGCTTCTTCCCATCAAACAATTCTCCACCCACCTAGTTACCTTCTGACCCACCCTAAGCTGTCCAGTGTATTTACTAGCCTTCTGTGTAGGACAGTGTTGAAGGCCTTACTGAAGTCCAAATAGGCCATGTCCACTGCCCCTCCTCGGTCCACTACCTGGGTTAGCAAATCAAAAAACTCTATCAGGTTGGTCTGGCATGACTTCCCCTTCATGAAGCCATGCTGCCTTTCATCCTGTATACCTCTGGCCTCCAGATAGTCTAACACCTTTTCTTTCATTAATGTCTCCATTATCTTTCCCACCACTGATGTGAGATTGACCGGGCAGTAATTTTCAGCCAACTCCTTGCTTCCCCCCCTTGTGCAGTGCAACCACCTCCACCCTCTTCCAATCCCCAGGCACCCACCCTGTCTCCATGGACAAGTTAAACAGTCTTGTCAAAGGTGCTGCCAGCTCCTTCCTCAGCTCTTGGAGTACTATTGGGTGCAAGCCATCCTGCCCCATTGTCTTATCCACCTTTATCCTGCCCAATTTCTCCCTTACTGTATCAATTATGAACACTCTAGAATCCACTCCCCTACATTCCCCTCCCTTCCCCTCCAGTTCTGGTCCTCTACCCTCACCCTCTTTTATGAAGACTGAACAGAAGTAGCTATTTAGTACCTCTGTTTTTTTGAAGTCCCCCTCCAGTTTTATTCCTCCCTCTCCCCTCAGTCTCACTATTCCCTGCCTCACCTTCCTTCTTTCTCCTACATACTTAAACAAGGTTTTATCTCCCCTCCTGGTCTGCTTTGCTATTTTCTCCTCAGTGACCGCTTTAGCCCTCCTTATTTTCTTCCCTGATTCCCTCCTCTTCTCTCTATATGCCTCACTATCCTCCTCCCTTTGTGTCATCTTATAACTCCTGAATACCCTTTTCTTCTCACTGACCACCCCTGCCACCTTTCTTGTGTACCATAGAGGTCTTCTCTTTTTTCTGTTCTTCTTAATCTTCTTGACACATATTTCTGTGGCTTTCAGCACCCTCCCTTACTAGCCATCCATAGCTCTTCCACATCATTTATATTCCCTATCCCTGACATTTTTCCACTAATATCCTCCTCATTCTCTTAAAGTCTGCTTCATTGAAGTCCATTACCCTAGTTTTTGTCCTGTTTATGTTCTTCCCCATTTTCACCCTGAACTTTACAGCCCTGTGGTCACTTGTGCCTAATCCTTGGATATTGTGGCAATCATGGAAACATGGTACACAGAGAACCAGGACTGGGATATCAACATACCAGGGTACACAATCTACAGAAGGGACAGGGAGGGTAAAAGAGGAGGTGGAGTAGCTCTCTACATAAGGGAAGGAATCAAAACTACAGAACTTAAAGGTAAAGGGGGAGGACAAGAGGCACTGTGGGTCACCTTGGAGACAGGAAATGGCATCACAATCTGCACAGGGATTGTATACAGACCCCCCATCTCAAGGGGAAGAAATGGACAAGAAAATGATAGAAGACATTCTCAAAATGGCTGATAAAGGGGAGATATTGTTGATGGGGACCTGAATATGCCAGATGTTAACTGGACGACACGTACTGCAGCCACATCCAAGACCAGGGTCATTCTCGATGTCCTACTGGGGGAATGCCTTAGACAGCTAGTACTGGAACCCACTCAGGAGGGAGCAATATTAAACCTGGTACTCTCAAATGGAGAGAGGATCACAGATTTAGAAGTCAGTAGCCCAGTGTTGGGTAAGTTACTTTTTCTATTACTTTCTATTACTTTTGAAAACTTGTTCCAGAAAGCTCTGTGCAGTCACTAGCAAGAATGGAGAAGTACTGAAAGATGTAATACACCTTACAGTTACCATTACGTATGTCTTTTTATACAAAAGAAATACGTAACTGTAACTGATTACATTTATTTGAAAGTAACTAGTAACTAACCTACTACTTTCAAAAAATTTAATCTGTTATTGTTATTTATTATTTTTGTATTGTTTTTGTATAAAAAGAAGTAAGTAACTATAATTGTAAGGTGTATTACTTTTTCTAGTACTTCTCCATCCTTGCTAGTGACTGCACAAAGCTTCCTGGAACAAGTTTCCAAATGTAAAAGAAAGTAATAGAAAAAGTAACGTAACAAACACTGCAGTAGCCATCTGGGAACAAGAGACCACTGCACAGTGTGGGTCAAAATAAGCACAACCATGGAGACAAGCCATACAAAAAACAAGGATTATTGGACTTTTGAAGGGCTGACTTTGGCAAAATGGGTGAACACCTAAGGAAAGCACTAGCAAATGGCTAGAAAGGAAGGGTGGAAGAACAATGGAGAAAAATCAAAACTGCCATCATGGAGACAACAAGCCTTTGTGTGAAACAAATAAAGAAAACTAAGCGGAGTAAAGAACCACTATTGTTCTCAAAAAAGGTGGCAGGGAAGGTTAGGGAGAAAAAGGCAGCATTCAATCAATCAATCAATCAATCAAAATCTTTATTTATCCAGGTGGGCACTACTGAGCAGGGCTCATTTGCAAGATGGACCTGGTCATACAAAAATCATAGTACAGTAACATGGTAAAACATAATACAATATTATACAAAAAAGGAAAATGTATAAGGAATCACAGAAGGAGCATGACAGGGAACTGTGTCAGTTAAAGCAGAAAGAAGTAGGGAAGGTAGTCAGAATAGCAAAGGCCCAAACCGAGGAAAAGATAGCCAACTCAGTTAAGAAGGGGGACAAAACCTTTTATAGATATATTAGGGAGCATAGAAAGGTTAAGGGAGGAATAGTGAAGATTAATAAAGGAGAGGGGAGGTGGGCAGAGGGAGACAGTGAAAAGGCAGAGATATTGAATGAATACTTTTGGTCAGTATTCACAAAAGAAGAGGAGTTATCTAAACCACACAATAGAAGCACTCTGGGTAGGGGGGGTTGACAACAGTCCATTTACAGAAGAAAGAGTCCTGAAAGAACTCCTAAAACTCAAGGTGGCCAAAGCAATGGGGCCTGATGGGATTCACCCCAGAATTCTAAAAGAACTAAGGGGTGACCTAGTGACATCACTGACCACCCTTTTTAAGAAATCATGGGATGATGGGGTGTTACCTGAGGACTAGAGGAGGACAGATGTGATTCCCCTTCACAAAAGTGGGATCAAGTAGAAGCAGGAAACTACAGACCTGTTAGTTTGACCTCAGTGGTAGGGAAAATGATGGAATCACTTCTGAAAGAAAGAATTGTTGAGAACCTAGAGGTCAGTGGGGCACAGGACAAAAGGCAGCATTGATTCACAGCAGAAAGGTCATGTCAGATGAATCTAATCAATTTCTTTGACTGGGTAACCAAAGTAATAGACTAGGGAGTGGCTGTGGATATGGCCTACCTAGACTTTAGCAAGGCATTTGACACAGTCCTGCACAAAAGATTAATAATCAAGTTAGCCAGCCTGGGAGTGGGTCCCAGGATGGTATCCTGGGTAGCAAATTAGCTGCACAACAGGACACAGAAGGTAATTAGTGAATGGAACTCACTCCAAAGAAAGGGGGGTTACTAGTGGAGTACCTCAGGGTTCAGTACTGGGTCCAGTCCTCTTTAACGTCTTTATAACTGACATTGCAGAGAGTCTGGAAGGAAAGGTAAGCCTCTTTGCAGATGACACAAAGATCTGTAACAGAGCTGATACAAAAGGGGGGTAGAAAGGATGAGAAGGGACTTGGCAAGGTTGGAAGAATGGTCACACGTATGGCAACTTAGATTCAATGCAAAGAAGTGCAAAGTAATGCACCTGGGAAACAAAAACCCAGGAGAAGAGTACACAGTGGCTGGGGAGGTGCTAACAACAACAATAATGAAAAGGGACCTGGGGGTAGTCATATAAGATGACCTAAAGGTGTGCAAGCAATGTGAGAGGTTAGTAAGGAGAGCCATGGGGATACTGGGATGAATAGGGAGGGGCATCACAAGTAGAAAGAGGGAAGTGGTTAACCCTCTGTACAGACAGTTGGTGAAACCCCATTTGGAGTACTGCGTGCAGTTTTGGAGACCCCATCTCCACAAAGACATAGATGGGATGGAGGCAGTCCAGAAGAGGGCAACTAAAATGATGCAGGGTCTGCATCAGAAACCATAGGAAGAGAGACTGAGATAGCTTAATATGTATACCCTTGATGAAAGAAGGGATGGGAGGACATGACAGAAACTTTCAAATACCTCAAGAGAATCAACAAAGTCCAGGAGGGTAGCATCTTTCAGAAAATGAGATGAGCAAGAACAAGGGGTCACAATTTAAAGATAGAGGGGGGACAGCTCAGGGGCAACGTGAGGACATTTTTTTTATGGAGAGAGTGGTGGATGAATGGAACTGCCTTCCTGGGGAGGTTGTGGGGTCTAAAAAAGTTGGGGAATTCAAACATGCATGGGGCAGACATAAGGCAATTATAGTGGGGGGGTGGGAGGAAGTAGGCTGTTGGTTAACTAGAATCTGTGGCTTATCCAATATGTAGGGAAATGGGCAGACTGGGTGGGCCAAGTGGCCCTTATCTGCCGCCAAAGTCTATGTTTCTATGTTTCTATCCTTTACCCACCACCACCTCCTCCACACTTTCCCCATTTGTGAGAACTATGTCCAACAGGTTATCTCCCCTAGTGGGTTCTCTTACCAGTTTGTTGCAGGAATGCCCCTTGTAGTGCCTCTAAGACCCCCCTGCTCCTAGCTGATACCGCTGCTGGGATCTCCCAGATGGTGTAAGGGAGGTTTAGGTCCTATTCCAGTGGAAGCTCCCCCTTCTGTGCCATCTTTGTCACTGACTGCATAAGCTGTATATCCCCTTCCTCCCCCTGCATAGGAGATCTAAACCACCCCTACCCTCAATGATTCCCCAGTCATTTTGTCTAAAGTGACCCACATTATCTCTGCCTTCCTTTCCTCTCCCAGCCTCTCCATGGCCTCAATTTCTTCTTTGACATATAAAGCTACCCCCTTCCCTCTTCCCTGCCCTGTCCTTCCTAAACAGTTGGTAACCAGGTATGACTGTCTCCCAGGCATTATGCTCTGACCAAGTCTCACTCACTGCTACTATATTGAGACCCTCTTCCACCATGGTCACCTCTAACTCCACTAGTTTATACCCCAAGCTCCAGGAATTTGCTACTAGTCCCTTCCACCATTAGCCTTCTCTTCCCTATACTCCCCTTCTAACCCTTTCCTGTTGCTGCATATTGCCTGCCTTTCATGTTTACCCTGGGGAGAGGCTGATAGCCTCCCAACTGTAATTCCTGTTTGAATGGTCCTTTCTTTAACCCCCCCCCTCCCGGAATCAGTTTAGATTTAAATTGTCAACCTTAATGTTAGAAGTTTTTTTTGTCAAAACAGTCCAAGATGGAGATTTAGGTAGTTAATTGCGATCCAGATATTTTTTGTTTAATGGGATCTGGTCAAAACCCTCTGTAGTTGATAATTTAGTTGTACTTTAAGGTTACAAGCACTTTCATAAGGATAGGGGTGGAAGAAAGAAGGGAAGGAGTATTTTAATATTTTATAAGTCTGAGCTTGATATAACTGAACTATTGTCAGTTTATAAACCCACCACTGATTGTGAATGGTTATTGTTGGAACTGAAACAGTGTGGTTGTTATAAACTGAAATACTGCATGGTATACAACCCCTTAAAACAGTAGAAATGGGCTCAATGATATTTTACATTTAGTCTCTTCCATAAACTCTGGTGGTGAACTTTTGGTTATGGAAGATTTTAATATACATTGGGACCCTAAAAGAGATCCAAGTATTGAGATGTCTTTAATCCTGGCCTATGTCAATTTAGTCATACCTTCACATGCATGAATATGGGGAGTCTTAATCATATTATTCTTGATTAGGTACTTACAAAAAAATCAGTAAATGTTAAAAGTGCCAGTGTATTCCCTGATGTGATAAGTGACCATTTGGCCACTTATTGCACATGAAAGTGCAAAAGGATTAAACCATCCCCCCAGATTCATTTCTTTATCATAAGTTTACAAATGTTATAAGTGATGGGTTGTTAGCTGATATACAGCAGGTTGACTGGACATACTGTACTTAAATGCAATTCCAGATGTGGACATTGTGGTGGAGTACTTTACTACCTTTCTTCTGGAACTGCAAAATAAGTATTTTCCTGAGGTTGCTAGCAGAGTCAGAGGAACAGCAAATAAATGGATCATGTCTACTTTACTTCATTTAATGAAACTCAGGGATGCAGCTTGGAAACTTTTTAAAGTAACTAAAACTGGCACAGATTTTAATAGCTACAGGAAACTTGGAAATGAATGTAAAATAAAAAGTAGGCAAAGTAAATCTAAATATTTCCGTGGTCTACAGACCTCAGGATTAAATAACCCCAGAAAGTTTTGGCTATCAATAAATTCCCTTATAAATCTGAAAACCAAAGAATCTGCAGATGTATTCATTAAAGATGGTCATGAGTTAACAAATACACATGAGATTTGCAATACATTTTTGGATAAGTTTCTTGATTTGTCCAAATATACACAATCCTTTGACCAAATTCCAAATAATATCAATTCCACCTGAAATTCTAATTAATGTACTACTTTTCATTTTAGAGCCATAAAGCCACATCAGGTTCATAAACTGTTACAACGCATTTCTGATACTGGTCCAAGGTCTAGTGAATTTTTATTTTTTTTTATTTAGTTTTTGTTGACCAGGTAAGTGCACTAGACATATTCTGCCTATTTTCAGGCATGACCTGGGGGAGTGGGATGCAGATGAATGTCAACTGACCTTGAACCAGATTAAGCTGTTAGTGGTATTTTTAGTGAATGAGGGAAATTTGGAAAGGACACTGGGGAAATTCCCCTACTCTGCTTGCAGGGGTCCTTGCTTCTTGTGAGCAGAGGGGACCCTTTTGTCTGAGGTACCAAGATGGTGGATGACAATGTGGTTGCTGATGGAATTGCTGGAGATATTTTGGATTCTGACCTGACTACAGCTTCACCCATTGAGTCAAGAATACCTGACATTACCTCTGAAGAACCTACAAGGCTGCAATCTGCAGAAAGAAATACTGAAGTTACCACTTTAAATGAATTGCCAGACAATCATCAAGAAGACTTGCCTCAGACACCACTTTCCCCAGTTTCAGGAACTCAGAGCACTTCTAATGACACAGAAAATTATCTGTGAAGCATGTATTTTGCACACAAGGACTTTATTATTGGTCTAATGCACTCTGATTCATAGTTTTCCTCACAGCCTTTTTTGTCAACTTACCCTGCAGCAGCCACTTCTGATATGACTCCTAGCACCAGAAATGCCACAAACTCTGCATTGGGAGCTCCTCTCTCTTTACATCTATGGGACAGTCATCACACCGCAGAGGACACTGAGCACATTTGGTCACCCACAGCAGTGCTCCATGCTGCAGGCTGGCAGCAACATTCAGAAGGAGCACCCTGGACCTCTCCAAGGGCTGTTTCAGCACAGGAAATCATCTCTGAGGCACGCAATGAACTCTGATCTTCAGAAGACACACCATTACTGATGAAAACAGCTCCAGAACCAGTATCTTTCCCTATTAATGCTTCAAGCACACCTGCCATCTCCCGAACAACACCTATCATCACAGATACCGTCACGGGCCCCAACTTAGCCAGACATGAATCTACTTCATCCTCCTCGACTTCAGAACATAATTTAGCTGGTACATCTGAGCCACTTGGTCCACAACCTGCAGGTGAGGGCATTAACTCAACCCCATTTAAACTCAGTGATCTGTTCACAAACTTAGGTGAGCCAGCACAGTGAAGGAATGCTGTACTTATGAAGTTCATGGGGGACATTGCTACAAGCCCTGACAGAAGAACTGTATTGCATAGTATGTTGCAGGACTCTTTAGGGATAGGGAAACAGAATTATTTGCCTTTATTCATGTGCATGGGGAATCTGTGCATGACTTAAGTTCTAAAAATGTGTACACTTTGGAGAAATTCTGGGAGAAATATGAGCATGTAAAACATCTGCCACCCTGGACTCCCTTTATGGTCATCCCCCTCATGAAACCAACAGTGAAAATTGTTACCTTACTGTTTCATAGTGATAGGGTGAGCATAGCGGACGTCCATTTTGGGCTCAGGCAGTGCTGTCATATACTAGAGGCCCCTTGACCTATTTTGGATGGGGACCTAGTATGGACTGGGGGATGGAAAGTAAAGGTACAACTTAAAAACATAGATAAAGGTATCTCTCATTTACCAGGCAGCTTTCACATGGGCAGGGACCTTGGCTTATGTTTTTACCCTGGACAACCACGGACCTGTCATAAGTGCGGTTCTCGCACCCACCTGAGCAGAACTTGTGACAAGCCCAGATGTACTTTGTCCTTATCCTATGGACATGTGAGTTTAGGTTGTCCAAACACTCTATATGGCAATCTGTGTGACGAGCCGGGGCACTCCTATCATCAGTGCCCTTGGGTGGATCATAATAGGCTTGACCGCCCTCCTCAGGACCAGATTGTGCTTATAATGGATTCCCAGACTCAGGCCTTATGCTGCTGCAGGGAGACCGTGGCCCCTGCCACTTCTACCCTGGCACAAGAACCTCTTGTCCTGCAAGAGTCTGAACCTACAGTCAGACAAGGGTCCATTCCCAAGTCCCCTGGCACTCCTATAGCAGTAGTATCCCCTTCTGAATCAGTCTCTGCTAGTACCCAGACTACCATGCCTCCCCTCCCAAAGGACTCAGACCACTTTGCGGTAATCCCCCCTTCTAAACAGGGTAAAGGCAAACAAAAAGCAGAAGCTTCCACCCCCAAGAGAAAAATTATCACAAGGAATAAATTTCAGGCCTTAGCCAAGAGACGACAATGGGGAGACACGGAAGGGGAAGATGGAGACTTGGATTCTTCTCTAGCCTCTTCCTCCTGTATGGACTTCTCCTCTGAATCCCAGCGTGATCCCCCCCCCTTCAGTAGATGGAGGTAGGACCCATGCTAACATTATCTGACACTAGCTCCTCCAGAATGGCACGGTACTTTCTGGGATGAACCATCACCAAGGACTCCGCTGCTTCACCTTAAATGCATGCAGCGTTAAATCCTATAGAAAACAACTCTCTACAATGCAGTACCTTTCTGACTTACACCATGACATCTATTTTCTCCAGGACACCCATTTGAAATCTTTTCATGAGCTTTCTAAAATTAAAACTCGTTGGCCTTCTGGTCATATCGATAGGATAGGTGTGATGGCCTAAGTATTTTGTTTGCAAATTTTAATTTCCAAATTTCCCGGTTGGTACACATAATACCAGGATGAGCCATGCTTGTAGACTATACATACCAACAACACAAACTCAGGCTCATTAATGTATATGCCCCCCAGAGCATTGTCTCCAGAACAGACCTATTTAACAAAATACACCCATACCTGTATTCCAACCAGCAAATCTATATGGGAGGTGATTTCATCTGTGGTCTTACTCTCTCAGATCGGAGCGGCACCACCCAAAAACTTTTTGCAGATTCAATTGCCCTGAACAAAACTATTCAGACTGCGGCCCTCATAGATGGACATAACGCTTTACATGGTCCAGGTGCCAAAACCTATCATAGAGGCCCATACGCTACCAGGATAGATTTTTGTTTTGTCTCACAGAATATTTCAGTCACACAGGCAAGAATCATACCCTGTGAGACTTGATACCAACTGGGGATCTTTCTGGTTTGCTCTCCCTCAGAGAACTCTTTTTCTGGTCAACCCCACTCTAGGTGGAAATTGAATAGTTCATTGTTGACAGACCTGGCCATTTCAATGCATTGCACAGACCTTCTAAGGGCCCGGCTGTCCATATTGGAAGCATATTATTCCCTACAATGGTGGGATGACACTAAGAGGATATCAAGATTTTCTTCCTACGCATAGGAGGAAGAGAACACTGAGTTCATATCTTCGATACCTCACTTTCAGACAAAACTACAACAGGACATATCTCTTTCTCTCACATCCCACATGGACTACTCTCACACAATAAAGTCCATTAAGGAAGAAATGGAACAGTTCCAGTATCACCGAGCACATTCTTTACCGATGGAAGCTCAACATGGGATGCAAGGCTCTGGTTCCTCCTTAGATATATATAAAAGTTGCATTGACAGGGTAAATACAACCCACATAGAGGAACTTTTTGATCCTGCTTCCAATACCCCCCACAATTCCTTGCTGCACATAAAGCATATCACCAGCTCTTATCTAACTACGATGTTTGGCACCACAACTCCTGTGGATAGTATCATACCTTTCCTTTCAGGTATTTCTATTCCTTCTCCATCCCAAGATACATTGAAACATCTCCTTAAACCTATAACACTAGAGGAAACCTAGCAGGCTATAAAATGCCAAAAGAAGCACACTTTCCCTGGATCCAATGGCCTTACTGCAGAATTATATATACAGTTTATGTTATTTTTTGCCTCCTTTCTGACGTTAATATATACCATCATAAGCACTAATTCTACTCCTAAAGGATTTTCTGATGCTATTATGATTTTATTATTCAAGAAAGGGAACAGAGCCAATATACAGAACTGGAGACCACTAAGTCTGCTAAATGTAGACTATAAAATATTTGCTTCCATCTTGCTCAATAGGATGCTCTCTGTTGCTGCTCAGATTATTTCTGAGGTGCAGACTTGTGCCCTTCCCAGCAGATCTATCCTTTCCAACCTATCCCTCATTTGAGACATTATTTCAAACAGTATCCCCTCTTCACCTGCCCTGTTACTCTCATTGGACCAAGAAAAGGCTTTTGACTGGGTCAGCCATATTCATTTGTTCCAGGTTCTTGCAGACTACCATGTTCCCCAGAAATTAATCTCTTGGCTTAAACTCTTATATAGTACAGCTTGGATACAACCCCATATAAATGGTTCTCCATGCCCCCCTTTTTAGGGCCTTAGAGGACTGCGACAGGGCTGCCCTTAAGTCCTCTTTTATATATTTTCCAACTGGACCCTTTATTGTGAACCCTACTACTGCACCCATCTTTACCTAGAATCTCTTCCCCCGTTGGAAGACCTCTACCTCCAGTATGTGCATATGCTGATGATTTGTGCATTTGTACTACCCCCTATCTTCAGGAGATGGTACTTCCCCCTATTTTCAAAGCATTTAAGACAGCTTTGGGCTCCCAAATAAGTACAGCAAAAAGCACAGCACTAGTGGTGCCAGCTTCAGTCAGCATGGACTTACCAACGCATATTGTAGATATCCCTCTGGCAATCGCTCCAATAAAAATCCTGGGCTACATTACAGCACCTCAGATGATGCCAGCTATAACTGGAATTAGTATTAAATAAAGCAGCACACCCCCTTTTCCTTTTGGAAAGGACATAGCATAGCAAAACAGAAAAGAGTGTGTTTATTGAAAACTTTAATACTTCCCCTCTTCTTACACATGGCATCAATGTTTCTGGTCCCTTTTTCTCTGGAGGCAAGAGTTTACAATATTTTTTTTCAAGGTTTCTGGGGCAGCTGTTTAAATCCCATAAAAAGATCATAGACATACATGGATTCTTGTCATGGTGAGGTAAGGATGCTGAACCCGATAGTATTTTTCCATAGCCTATTCCTGAAAATCACGGTACCCCACTTACTCCATGATCCACCCCTATTTTGGCATTTAATTATACATTCTTTTACCATTAAGGTATGCCAAATATGGCAACAACTGCCGAATGACATCCCTAGGAACTTCAGAAAACTAGGTATCCCCAGCTTCCTCTTCCCCCCTTTTCTGAAGATCCAGTAATGGAAACTCTCCACTGTGCATATATTGACTAAAACCAGGAGACAGCTTTATAACTTTGTTTTAGATACTCATTTTTCTGACTTACCACAGATAGTCTCAATATAAGGTTCCCTTCTGGAATTAGAAATGCTCTTCTCTCAGTTAAATGACCCCAGGATCCCCACACAATTTTGGGATATCTCCTGGCTAGCTTGTCATGGAAAACTGGGTGTCAAGAACAACCTAAAACATAAATCAGTAGAGGAGCAAACATGCCCCATAGACTCTTGCACAGCGGTACTGGAAACCATGCATCTTTTTTTTATTGATTGCCCATATAATCAAGTTGTTTGGACCCTCCTTTTACATAAATGTAAAGAAAATGCACTTCAGAATATAACATATGATATCCTGGTGTATGGGATACACCCCCACCCCCCGGATTACAGAAATATCACACAGGGACCTTACGTCTCATCCTTGCATCCTGCTTCTCTTATTTATGGCAGGACAGGTGCACCTTTCTCCTGCAACAGAAAGTGTTTTCTGCAACACAGATAGTTGCACAGATTGTTTCTAGCCTTGTGTTTATCCAAAATGAGGAAAAAAAGTTGTTGACTTCTCCTGTATAAAGTTCATATTGGAACAATTGTGCATGGATTGAAACTGCAGTACCCTGAAGATGTTTTTCTCTTTTCCCTCTCTGTATTATTAAGCATTTATTTTGCTCCATTTAAAATTAAATGGTTCTTTTGACTTCTTTTTCCTTTTTTTTGTTCACTCGCCCTTGTTTATTGTTTTTTTATTTGTGGGTTGATTTCCTTTTGCTTTTCTTGCAAACCTTATTTACAGTTTCTGTAAAGTTGACATTGTATTTTGTTTATTGAATGTACTGCACTCATTTTTCTTTAAATAAAACATTCCCCTACTCTTTCAGTGGCGATGGGAAGGGGATATTGTATAAATATGAATAATTTAGGTTTGACATTTCTGCATGACGTACTACTTGCTTTTGTTTTTTTTATTTTTTTTAATTTTTTTTAGTTATGATGTTGTATGAAGTAATACATTATTATATTTTGTTTTGAGTCTTGAATAAAAAATTTCCTTACTCTTTTCGATAAGTGCAATGGGATCTTTAACATCCACCTGAACTACCACCAATCCAGGCAGATGGGACCTTGGTTTAATGTCTCATCCGAAAGACGGCACCTCAGAAGTGCAGCACCTCTCTCATGCTGCACTACCATGTCAGTTCTGGGATATTAACCCAAGTGCCAGATGTGGGAACTGAACCCACAGCCCTCTGATCTCCCGGCCTCAGAGGCAAGTGTGCTACCTACTGAGCCACTGACACTGCAATTGGAGCCAAGATTTCTAAAATTAGTTGCCAATTACATCACTTTCCCTCTGACTTTGATTTTTAATTTGTCCTTTGTTACAGGATGTTTCCCTACTCAATGGAAGAAGACTATAATAAAACCTATTTATAAAACCGGTGGTACAGGGATATGGACAATTATTGCCCAATCTCCCTGCTTCCACCTTTAGTTAAAATTCTTGAAAAATTTGTAAATGAAGAAATCACTGATTACCTTTAGTCCACTGGCCTCAGGGCTCACGAGCAGCATGGTTTCCATTGGTTTCAGGTACAGACTCTGCCTTGGCCAGGTTCATGAACCATACCAGTGTGGCAATGGATGATGGTTTGCTCACTGGTGCTGTGTTCATGGACCTGTCCAAGGCCTTTGATTTAGTGAACCATCGCCTGCTGCTAGAAAGCCTGTGGAACATTGGTTTGGCAGAATCACCGCTTCAGTGGTTCCAAAGCTATTTAACTGATTGGCCCCTGAAGTTGGGCTTAATTGGTAGCTTTTCTAGCTATAGGATGATGGAAAAAGCAGTGCCCCAAAGTTCCATCCTTGGGCCACTTCTGTTCACCTTGTTCGTTGATTCCATATCGTCTAAAATGAAACATACAAATTGTTTGATTTATGCTGACAACATTATTTTGTATTGTAGTTCATCCTCAGTGGAAGCAATAAACAGATGATTAAGTGAGGATTTGTGTGTATTGGGTAATTAGTTAACAGGAAATCACTTATCTTTAAATTGTAAGAAGACCAAATGTATGCTTTTTGGTTCCAGACAGAGACTAGACAAAGCTTCTGATCTAATAATAATGGATTCTTTTGGAAATTAATTGGAGAGGGTTACCTAATTTAAATATTTTGGAGTCCTGCCGGATCCAAATGTAACTTTCTCCAATCAGATAAAATTGTATGTTGACAGGTAGATCAAAGGTTGGGCATTCTGTTCAAAATTTAATCCTTGCTTACTTTACAGGCAAGGATGGTAATAGCATAGGGTGTACTTCTTCCAATTTTAAATTACAATTATTTCCTTTTTATGGATCTGTTCAGACAAGAATCATCTCTTTTGACCTCAGTATTTCATAGTATATGTAGATTTACATTTAAGTTGCCTTATTCCACACATCATTGCGCATTTTATACACACCCAGGTTGGCTCCTACTGAGGCTGAGCAGTTTGTATAGTCTTTGTTGCCTAATGGATAATATTCTTTGTCAGAGAGAGACCTGCCCCTTTTATTCATTATTACAAATTAAAAATAATAACAGAGTACTTTGTTCTAGTAAATTGGTTAGATTGATTGTTCCTAAAACCAAGACTAAAATGGGGGATCACTCTTTTTCTTTCAGAGTAGCTAAATATTGGAATAAGCTTCTTGTCTCACTTTACGGTAATTTTAGCCATCAAACTTTTAAAACTAAGCTAAGGAAATATTTTCTTAGTTAAGAATATTGTCATTGTTTTTGAATGTGTCACTTTGTATTGTATCATGTTTATTGTGTATTTTTACTATTTGTAACATCTTTGACTGTATATTTATGGTCCTGGGTCATGCATGAAATCAGGCCTTTTGCTCATTGCACTTACCTGCTGAACAAAAGTTAAATAAAATAAAATACCCCCCCCCAGCTACTTTAAATGTCTATTGAAGTAAAATTTGAACCATCCACTGAGGTCTTTGGCTGCCTCCTGGATGAAAGCAGGTAATCATGTCAGTATAGGTCCTTATCCTTCTAGCTTGCTAATGGGGGAGTGGAGCAGCAAAATGGCTGCAGAGCTGCTCTGCTCCTGGCTCCTCTCTGTTATGTTGAGTTTTTAGCTTTGCAAATCATACAATGAAGGTTTTTTTATCCACCTTAATGAATGAAACATTGGTTATTTGTTTCATCGGTTTCACACAAGCCATTTTTATGCCACTTTGGATGCTTCAAGTGTTGGTTTTTTTCCTCTGAACTTTTGTCCAAGTGATAGATAATTTTTGCCATTCAGCATTCTGAATGGTGCTTGTTCCACTTAACTGGGACAAGAGAAGAATTGCTGCTATGTTTGCAGAAAGTGTTTTGCTGATTAAGAATTTCCCATCTGTTTGCAGTGTTTTACACACATTCCGTATGGAGAGGTATTAAATGGGAAAGCAGTAAGAGAAAAAACTAGGCCTTTGTTCTGCTGCTGACTTATGGCATCCCCAGGAGCTCTGGGCCTGGCATTGTCAACTCAATGTGTTAAGCAGGAGGGAAAGAATTGATTACTCTGAACTTTAGGTTGATGCAAACAACAGAGATTATCCTGCTCCAAGGGGAAGATGGAAGGCCAACGGAGGGTAGCATGAAGGTTACCAACCAAAGCATGAATGTACTGATCTGTTTTTCTGTATTTTATTACAGGTATGATGTTGTTGCCTAGGGAAGGGAGGTAAGCCTTTAGCCTGGTAATAGCCATGCATTATTATGCTCTGTCGAGTGATATTTCTTCTTTTTATCCCCCAGATCTTTGTTGGCAAGCGAAGATGTGCAGCCTAAGCTATGAATGGATTAACTGACAGCTGGGTGGATAGGCTGAGGAGAAAGGCTATCTAGCCTACAGACTTGATTTTACCTCAAGAAGGAGTTTTGTGAGCTGAAGTTCTGTGGCTTTCTCTTAGTTTTAAAGTCCCACTAGATGCTAACTCACGAGATAATGAAGCTGGATAGGGGGTATTTACCCATATAGGTACCTTTTCATGACATTTTTGGCTAGCTGACGGCTAATTACTTAGCCCATTCCATATTTAAAATCTGCCTCGAATCCTCTGCTAATGTTGGTCCTTGAATGCTACTGTATGTGAAAGCTCCAAATAATGGAACCTATGTGAGGGAAAAGTCAATAGCAATATTTTGGAGTGGCTAGAATTATTGCACCTGATTTTTGAAATAAATTGTTTAGCCTTATATACAAACATCAGGACTCCAGATTTAAAGGAGCCTTATTTATAGATATAAAATGAATGGACCCCAATTCACAATGGAGCCGCAGTCTCACTCACTGACACACAGAGATTGCTTTAAAATATAAAACAAAACACCAACCTATAGGACTCTTTATAAGAGCCATTGAAATGTTTTGTTTGTTGTGTATTATTATAATCTCACATTAAAAAAAACATAAAACATAGTCAACTCATTTTTTTTGAAACTAATGACATAAATTAATAAGGTTGGACTAACTTTATGTGAGTATTTTTTTTTTATTGAGCCTGTTCATCATCAGAGGCGCATTAGAGGCTCCAGGACTATTGTAAAACTGTTTTAGAGGTTAAAAGCTGCTCTTTCGTTAATAGAAATGTTTAAATTGTGGACTCTCAAATTAATGGAGCACTGAATGTCCATTTAAAAAAATGTATGGACTCACAAATTTAATGGAACCACAATTTTGTTTAACAGAAATTTTTTAAATTAAGTTGTGTATTTAGGATGTCATAGAAGTATGTTTTAACATATGAATTTGTGTACTGGCTCACTATTCAGTGCTAAGGTATATTTTATTTTAGGATGCAAGAGTTATAATATGTGAATTTGTATGTTACTATGATATGAATTTTCTGTCTCCAGAGAATGTTTCCCCTACAGTGTTTTTTTTAATTGACATTTGTATTCCTCATAAAACTTAATTAGTCAGGAACTCATTATATTAGGAAGTGATACCAGTTAACACTTTCTTTAGTTATCTAGCTAACTAAATGCTGGGCAGCTTGTTCAAGTTGCAAATGCTGTATAATCACTTAATAAGTGCCATCTCCACCATTGTGGGCACCTGGGGGATTTTGCCTGAAGCATGGTGGAGGTTTCTATGGTGCATTGCTATGGGTTCCAGTGCATCTTTTTCAGTAAGGTGTGTAAGGGGAATAAATCCAACTGTGCTTAAAACATGCATGATGGGACAAGACTATCTATTATCCTGCATTTTGCCAGTGAGTGAGTTTTTCATGGGGTTTTTAATTCCCAAAGAAGTTGCCTTGAACCATAATTAGGCATGGCACATAGTGGTAAAAGGACCAAAAATATAATTACTCTGAGGCATTTAGTTGGTTACAATACTGGTGGAGTTTTACTTGGACATGAAGAAACTATAGGAGGATTCTCCCTGAAACACCTAAAAAGCTATTGATGTTTTTGGTAGTGAACAGAGTGTTCCATGGATGCTTCTTTTCATGGTTTGGCTATTTTGTCCTGAGATACCCTATTTGATGAATTGGGATATTTTCACTAATTGGCATGGAAATCAAGTGGGGAAAATGGATTAATAAGCTAAAATATACAAGATCCATGCTAATAAGTCATTTTAAAAGGCATATCTGGAAAATGACTATTTATAAAATGTTAATTAAGTCGCACTATATAGTAAAAGGCATTGTTTTGAGCACTGACTGGAATGAAGTATGTATATTGTACGTTTTTACTGTTTATTCTGTATTTTATTATGTTTCATAATGACTTATAGTCGATCGAATAAACTTAAACTTAAAAAAACTATCCTTCTAGCTTGGCACACAGCCCCAGTGTAGACATATCTCTCCTCCCTGCGCCATTCCTTCTACCATTACTTGAAGGCCTTTGTGTGAAGCTCCCTCTCCTTCCACATATAGTACAACACACACTCACCATTCACATTTAAACACATGGGAAACACAGGATCAACCAGATAAATGATCTACCTTTTCCAAAAATGAAATTTACACACAGAGCTGACTACAGCAATTCATCTTGATGTTTAAGGCCATGAAACACCCTGAGTCACCCCCATTTCTGACAGATAAAATTGCAGAACATATAGTATTCCTAGGTGAATTATTTGGCTATAGAAGGCTGCACTAATGGGGTGCCAATCCCAAAGGCCTACTTTTGCAGACTCTATCAGATGCTGCCCATAAAGTCACACAGTAGGAGTTTGTTGTTAGAACAGAAAATTGTTAAAAACTTAAACTGATGCAAGATGCTTCACTTTCTTTTCAAAGGAAGAGTTAGTCCTGCTCTCACAGAGTCCCTCCTTGTTTCTGAGACAGAGACTCTGCCCTCTGCATACATAGTCAACATAGACTGCCAAGCTGATATACCAGTCAGTCACTAATCTTTACTCTTTAAAACCCATACAAGGAAAGAGAATGGTACAGGATATCCACCAAAGTAGAGAAGTGGCTTTTCATTAGTTCTTGTAATACCCAGGGTATGAAGACTACAGTATCGAATCAGTGAATCAGTTCTACAAGATGTTAAAAAGGCAGAGGTCTGATTTAACTTTAGTAACAAAGAAAGCAGTGGCTAAACAATATTCCAAACTCTGAAAAAGCCTCAAAAGCATAGTAGTATGAGCTTTGAACCTGCAGACAGGGAAGAAGGCTAGATTGTACCATGTTTTGTTTTTTTGTTTTTTTTGTCAGCTCTATTTAGTCTCCACCACACCCAGGCACCCTTCAAGAGTGTACTCTTGACACCAGCTTCTACTCCCTGACTGAACCCTGCCATTGACTGGAGAGACCCCCCCCGACCACCCAGGCAGACATAGCCACCTGGATCACCCCTTGGGGTGGGCCCATCCTCCCACAACAGCCTTTCTGGAATTATAGAGGGCTTACCTGGATGGCAGGTCAGCCATGGAGTCCTCTGATTGCAGGGCCATCAGTGGGATGTGGGCTGTGTCACTGGAACCCCCTTCATCTCTGCGAGCATGGAAGGGTTTTTCTGGCTTGTGTTTCTGTCCCCTGTGGAGCCCGGTCATCATGGCAACATAGTGCCGCAGCTCCACCCCCAGCATATGCAGTGCCACTACGCTGGCACCCCCCTGGCCACCACCAGAGGTTGCTCCATAAGCGGACGCTCTCCTGAGCCCTCCCCGGGAAGAAAGAGCAGTCTACTGGATGCTCAATCTCTTCCCTTCCCTGCTGACCCCCAACGACCTTGGCTATTCCCGAACCCGGGTCACCAGCATGGCATGAGCTGTGACATCCAGTGCCTCAACCCTCAGCACCACCGAGCCAGCTAGATTGTACCATGTTTATGTAGTACAATGCACAAAGTCCACCATGTACACTGGGATGAAAATCCTTTCATGACTAAGTGGATTTGTAGGCCTTGCCAATAATATTTGTGGATGCAGATTAATGGAGATCCTAACCCAGAAAAGTTACCCCACAGGCCTTGGGGTCAAGAAAATCATTCCTCAGTTATACCATGCAGTGAATTAATTTGCTGCTCCCTGGTAATATGAAGGAGTTACCTCCTAGGATAAATATTCAGAAATATCAAGAAATGTGCAACATTCAAACATTATTTGAGCATAACCATCAACTTTATGAAATAGGTTTAATTAAGCAATAAGGCATGACTGGGTGTGCATTTTCATGTAATAACGTCATGCCTCGGGTGGTTGAAACATGAGACTGCAGGCTGAGTGCATTCAACACATGAGAAGTGACAAATTACACAATAACACACACCCTGGAATGCATTATTGCTAATATACAATGGCCCATTTGTTAAGAAAAGTGAAAAAGGAAAAAAATCATGTTTTCTAATTTTTTTATTTGAATTTTGGTTTGTGGAGATATATGTTTTAAAAAAAAGCCCAGAACATTTTTCTACCTGTACATCGAGCTGCTGTCTGAATGATGGTGCCTGTGCAGGAGCCTAATGTTTTTCATTCTTTCACTGCTCTGTGTTACTGCAGTAATCTTTGAGGTGAATCTCTTCCTCCATGGCCATTTTCCCGCCTGATAACACAGGCTATATTTTAAGTTTCTTCACTTTTTTTGTGTTTTTTATGTGGTTGCCAAGCTGCTCAGTGACTTTACAGCACATGCTAAGATGATATTTGGAGCTGATGGGGAGATGGAAACTTGTTTGCTGTCACAGCTTTGGCTTCTTATAGTTTGGCAATCAGTAGAGGAGGAGCAGGATGGGGATGGAAGATGTGTGCGACTGCTTAATTTGACCATAGCAAATAATATTTAATTTTCACGCCTGTTTTTTCTCTGAACCGAGTGGCTTCAGTGATCTGCGTGACTGGCAGTAGGGATCTACGCCATTAACTGAAATTGCTCGGTTTGGGAGAAAAGCTGCATGAAAATATCAATTATTTTGTAACTGCGGTATCCCATTTGATGTGAATGACTGAGTTAAGGATGGAATTGCTGTTTGGGGGGGTGGTGACATCTTTGGGGGTGTTGAAGCCATTTATAGCAGTGGTAACTTGTGGATGGGAGGCATGGTTTCTGACTCTGTTATGCGGTCATGTGTATTCCTGGACTTTATACAGTAATGTTATTGTCAGATAACATCACTGCTCCAGAGGAAAACTAACCAATCAGAATAGTGGAAATTTTCTTGCCATTGTATAATATCCATTCTGCACTGGGCTTAGATTAGACTAACCGAGTTGCATATCTTTTGGTACACAATTCCACATCAGAAGCCTTTATTATAAAAGCTTACACAAGTTTAGGGACTATAACTGGTCACTTCTTTTAGGATTTGGAACTTGCAATTTCTGTTAATGGGATGCTTCCAGAAAACATGGAAAAGGGTGGTAAAGAACAGGAAAACGTTGATTCCTCAAGTAATGAATTACTAGTAAATATCCTTCAATTTATCTGGTCATTTAATAAAGTAACAAATAAGCAAACAAAACTGCATTCATGCAGGATAAAAAAGAATGATCTACTGTGCAAGATTGCTGATGCAAATTTAGTACCAAAAGAAGCAAATATAATTGAAACTGTGAATGTATCTAGTACAAGTGAAGAATAGGTAAAATTTGGAGAAACTTTGCCTTACCCTGAGTTCAAGAAACATCGTATAAGCAGTATAGAACGGTCAAACCAAAGCTTCAAAAGAAGGAACAAATACATGAAGCATTCTATCTGTTTCTGTATGAAATTGTGAAATGCTACATCTGGATCCCATGAATTGTTGATTTGCCACAGCTGGAGTTAAAAGGACAAGCCACCTTTGTCTGCTCAGCATGTTACGAAACTGGGGTACTCTTAATCCTATTTTTGACTGTTGTAATTTAAATAGAAAGACAGTACATTTTGAAGCTGGTGCACCTCTGTTAGCCAGAGGGTAAAATCCACCCGTATTGCTTCCTGTAATATCAGCTTGTGTTAATTGTTAATTTGTTAGCCAGAGGGAAAAATCCACCTGTATTGCATCCTGGATTATCATCTTGAATTACAGTAATTGTGTAGGGAGAAAGCTGAAAAAGACCTGTAGAGTAATTTTGCTGAAACAACTGCCATCCAGTGTGGAAATTAGAGTGCTAGTAGTGTAGAGTGCTAGCGTTTGAGTTTACTGTGTGCCATTGCCATAGGGGGTTTCCAGAGAAGGCACTGTGCTCATTTACATCAAACAGCCTGCTTGTCCTAACTGTGTGCACCTACTACAGAATTCAGCACAGATCTGCCATGTGCAATATAAGCTAGAGGCAGCACTATAGCAAAACCAGCCATTGTGAACACAGAGTGAAAGTTAGTGCTGAACAAAAAGATTCAGACCTTTTTTTTAGGTGTCCCATATCTCCAGCTGGTCATCTCTGACCCTATGAGTACCGCCCCATGGTTTCCTTGGCCAAACATCAGGGGCTGGGTGTTCAGATTGGCTCCCTTTTGGATGTCACAGGGCTGGAGTCTAATTACATTTGTTCATCTTTTTCAGGCCCTCCCATGGACTCTGCCACTGCAGACTACAGACCACCAACACAGGATAGAGAGGGCTCTACCCTAGGGTCTTGACCCTCCCCCTTCAGGCTGACCAGGCTGCTGTCTGCCACTCCATATGAGCTCAAGGTAGAGTATACATGATGGTTTTCTGCACCTCTACTGCACGTGGCGCAACGCTTCAAGTGGAGCCGATAGGAGAATAATCCCACCCACCCACCCTTGGGGTGTTTCACTTATATCTGTCTCCAAATTGCTAATCCTCTAATTTGCAGTTCCCCATCTTACACCTCTACTTCGGTGAGGAGTTCTTAAAATGTATCACACCTGAGGTGCATAGAGTTCACTCTGATACCCCTGTAAACCATCCTGCTTCAACCACCAAATTGCTCCTCATATTCACCTCACCCATCTGAAGCAGATTTGTCCTTCCCCCACCTTTTAGTCTGACTTGCTAGAAGTGCCCTTTCTTGATAACCCCTTTTTTCAAGATACTGGGTTTCTAATTCCTCAGGGTATTTTCTCACTCCTTCTACAGGTGCTTACGAATCTCCCACTCCTGCTAGCCAAGGACTGTTATTACCACTCCTACAAGAGTCAGAGCCCAAACCTTTTCACCTCCCTCCTCTCCACTCTTGCTAGAATGCTCATACTCTTCCCTATTCTTTTCCTGCTCCCTCCTCCAAAGTCCTATCCTCTCTGTTTCCCCTCTTACTCCCCCCAACATAACTCAGTGTACCTACTCAGGATGCCTCACTTTGTCCATTGCCCCCCAAACTCCACTTGCTCTTTTTTCTTTATTCACTCCATCACCCTTGCTCCCCCCTCAACCTGACTTGTCAACATTGCCCAGATCCATATCTCTCCCCTCTCTCAACCCTTCCCCACTCTCGTGTCACATCCCAGATGCCCTCACCCCCACTAGAGGTGGGTGAAAGTTGTGAATTCCACTTTCATGGAACTTTTGCAAAATCACGTTACTTTCGCAAAATTTTCCACACTTCCATCACTGGCAAGATCAGAATCTTCCGCATGAGTTTGGCAGATTTTTGCCCTGTTCTGCAGAATGTTTTTGCTGAATTGTGGAATAATTCACATGAACTGTGGAATAACATTTCTGAGGATTTTTTCCCTCGGTTTAATAGATTATGCCGCAATACATGTAATTATTCTGCAATTCATTGCTCAGTTCTGTGAAATATTTTTCTTGCAGTTTAACACAATAATCCACAGTTCATACTTTCTTTTCAGCATTCTAAGTCAGAATTTCCATGAAAGTTGCTATTTTGATTTCCGAACTTTTGTGGAAGCGAAAGTCCGTCTTTCGCTGAATTTCCATGAGTGGAAGTTTTTTTTTTTTTGCACATCTCTAATGAACCCCACTCCTCCCCCCTGTACACCAATACATCCTAGTTGCCCTCCTCAACTGCATCCACCTCACCTCTCCTCTCCTCTCCTCTCCTCTCTTCTCCTCTCCTCCTACCCGATCACACACTCCCAAGAGATCAAAGTGTCCCCCCAATTTTTCTTCTTACTTCTCCTATTACTCCTCTCTGGAGATGTCAAATTAAACCCAGGCCACCACCCCTGTCTCTACTGCCTAAGGGCCTATGCATTTTCCATCTAAAGGCAAGAAACTTTCTTCCTAAAATGGATGCCCTCAAAGTCTGGATCAACCAGCACTCCCCTAATTTTCTGTGTGCTTCCGAGTCCTGGCTCTCTGCCTGGATTCCAGACTCATCTAGTTCAATCCTTGACTTCAACATAATCAGACAGGACTGTGGAAAGAGTGGTGCTGGTGTGGTGATCTTCATCAAGCAATCCCTCTTATGCTGTATCCACCAGCATGCTGCCCAACCCTCCTCCCATGAGCTCCTCATAGCTCACCTCTCCCTTCCCTCCACTCTCTCAATCTATATTGGAGTTCTATCCTGCTCCCTCAAAGCAACCCAACACTCCATTGTCAAGTGTATCTCCACCATCATTTCCCTCACAGCACAGGGCAAGCTCCTCCTCCTCCTCCTCCTCCTCTTACAACCTGGACTGGCTTTCTCCCTCCTCTTAACCCTCCATCCTCAAAATTGAATTACTAAACCTCTCAGCTGATCACAGAGCCAACTCACCTAAACCCCAGATCCTCCAGCTATTCTCTACTAGATTGGTTGCTCACCTCCCACCCTCACCACATCTCAGCAGCTGGTATACTCCCCGATGCCCTTGGTGATCATTGCATCACATTATGTGTTAGAAAAGCCTTAATCCCAAACTCAGCCCTCAAATATTTATTGTATCACCCCCTCTGTACTCTGGACTCAACCTCCCTTCTCCATTACCTTACTCAAGTGAATTGGTCTCCTATATACTCTGCCCCAAACATTGACACGGCACTCCATTCTTTCTTCAGCACCATAACCAGCATCTGGGACATTCATGACCCCCTAGAAAGACCAGATTAAAGTGTCACCACCACCACTGGATAACCCCAGACCTCTTCTCCCTCTGTAAAGCCAGGGACAGACTCTGTGCCAAATTCAAGGCTACCCCATACCCTGCTCCAACGTTATAAGTCCTCCAGAAATACCTGCACCAAGGCCATTAGAACTGCTGAAGCACATTTGTTCAAGTCACAGTTACAGGTAAATTCCAGGTTGCCTTCTACTTTCTGGAAAGTCCTCCACTCTCTCCTTGACACCCCCCGCATCACAGGCTCCCCTCACCCTAAATGTCAATGGCTCAACAGTATCTGATCCTGCACAAATCGCTGATACCTTTAACATATTCTTTATTACGTGTGCCCTCCCTGATCACCCCCTCTTCCACCCCCTCTGGAACTCCTCCCTTCCACCCTGGAAAGGGCTTTAATTTTATCCCTATTGTCCCACCAAGAGGTTTACAAAGCACTCATGACACTCAATACTACTAAATCCAGTTCAGATGGCCTCCACTGCAAGATTATCTGAATATCCACACCTGCAATAGTCTCCCCCTCACCCATATCTTTAACCTCTCCATCTCCACCAGTTCAGTACCCCAAGCCTGGAAACTGGCTAAGGTGCTCCCCCTCAACATAGGCAGTGATCCCACTTACCCTGGTAACTACAGACTTATCTCTTTCTTACCTGCTCTTGCCAAACTCCAGGAGTCACTCATCTACTCCAGACTCCTGGAGCATCTCTCTGAAACTAACTGTCTCTCACCTTTTCAATCAGTCTTTAGGAAGCAACACTCCACAGTCTTCTACTTGCTTCCTGCCACCAACTCCGTTCAATCTGTTATGGATATAGGCAAAGTCACCAGTGCCATTGTCATTGATTTGGTGAAGACCTTTGACTCTGTCACTCACCACCTACAAATCCAAAAACTTCACTCCCCCAGCCTTGCCCCTCCTGTTGCAAATTGATTCTGATCCTATCTTCATAAAAGACTACAATCTGTTCAAGTTGGAAATGTCCTCTCCTCCCCCCATCCAAGCCGGTGTCCCCCAAGGTTCCATCTTTGGTCTAATTCGTTTCTCCATATTCATAAATGGTCTCCCCTCTACTTGCTCCTCCTCCAATATCCATATGTATGTGGGCAACACTGTACTATACTTTTCTGGTCCCACTGCTGCTGAATTAACATCCCCTGTACAACACAACTTTGACAAAGTGCAAACATGATTCTGGCAAAACCAATTAAATCTAAACTCCAAAAAGATTGTCTCTATGTTCTTTGGAACAAGGCAGAGACTATCCAAATCCCAGAACCCCTCTTCTTTTGCCACACTGGATGGTACACTCCTAGACACAGTCAATTCTTGTAAATATCTCTGAGTCAGGTTAGATAGTAACCTTGACTTCTCACCCCACATTGACTCCATTTGTGCCAAACTCCACTCAAAACTCAGAGCCCTCTACCACCACAAGGACTGCCTCCCCATGTCTACCCATTGAGATTTGGTCACCTAAACTATTATTCCTGTATTTGATTATACAGACTTAGTCACTTGCAACCTCCCTCGCCAAACTCGATACACTGCTAAATTCATTTTGCCACCTTGCCACATCTTTTCCCCCTCTTACTCACCACTGTTTTCTTTATTCCTTCCTCTCCCTTATGTCAGTTCCTGCAAGGCATCATCTCGATAGCATTACATTCATTGCCAAATTATGGTTTGGTACTCTCCCCTCCTACCTAAACTCCTGCCTATCTCCTGCCTGTCCCACCATGTATTCCATTCTGTCTAGGGACATTCAAACTTTCTCCCTTCCCCATCCTCTTACTGGCATAGGCCAGGCAGCTTTCTCCTACCACCTTCCTCACCTCTGGAACCAGCTGCCCTGGGACATTCACCACTCACCCTCTCTCTGAGCCCTAGAATCTTTGCTGAAAGCTGTTCCTAACACTATTTGCTCCTGCTTTTCAACATCTGACCCTCACCCTCCTTAGCGAGTTCACACTCCATCCCTCAGGATACCCCTTCACCACCCCAAACATTGCCATCAAACCCAAGATAATGTTTTAGTTTCCAACAGAAAAGTTTATTCTAACTGCTGCCCTTCTAACTACAAACATCTGCCTGTAGTTTTGTGTGTTTATTAACTACCTTCTTGTACAGTGTAGCAAATGTTTAAACTGAATGTGATGTTACTGCATATACAATGTGTTATTTCATCTGTTTTCTTTATATTTGTACACAGATTGCTCCTTATTTGTATTTGTACCCATGCTGTTTGTTTTTTTTTTACTTTGTATCTGTATTCTCTGTATAATCCTGTTGTTATTTGTAAAGATCTTGGGTCACACCTAGAAATGAACCTTGGCTCAGTGTGCCTTTCTCACTTACCAATATTTAAATAAATAAATAAATAAATAAAAATATTGAGTTTCTCAAAAGATGTCTACAGCTGTGGGGTAAAAGACCTTCAAGTGTTCAGGATCCAAACAAATCTGACCAAAGGCCCAATATATGTACGACAATGTAAAACACCACTGGTTTCTTATGAATTCATTAAATAAATATTGGAAAATTTAAAGTGTAGTTTGGTACTAGATGAATTCTGTTCTGTTGGAGTGCGCTGTCCTTCAGATGAGATGTTAAATCAAGCTCTGGTCTGCCTTTTTTGGTGGTTGCTCAGGTGGACATTAAAGCATCTACTGTACTGTGCTTCTTAAAAAGAGTAGTGAAATTTCCCATTTACTAAAAAATATCCCCAACAGCTCAACCTGGTTCAATTTCAGTTGGTTAGTGTCTGTTCCTCCACCCCCCGGACAAGGCTGAATATAGGCAATATTGTCTAGCCCTTCTTTTCTCATCAACAAAAACTAAACACATAAACAAACAAATAAATAAAATAAATAAATAAATGATAATAAAGGAGCATGGACATATACAAGATGTTAGTTCTGTTTAACAAACTCCTTTTTTATGTTTGTGTGCTCATACACAAGAAACATTTTGTTAAACTAAATGGCATTTCAGTGCTGTGTCACAGCCAAGCCCATTGCAGCTCAAGCTGGAAGGGGCTTCGCGGTCCAGACCAATGACCACTCACTGCGGTTGTGACACTATTCGCTGCTTGCTGGGTGGCAACTTTTTATAGTTGAAAGGACTGAAGCTGCTACTATCAAAAGGGGCTTCAGTACATTCATTTGCATAAAGCTTTTCAGCAAGCAGTTGATTGGCTTTCAGCATTTGGAATGCTGCTGCCACCCCATCCTTGGTTTCAATCTTCCCCTCAGCACCATAATGGCTCACTGTACCATGATCTGTTCATCTGTCTGCCTGCCTACCTGTCTGTCTGTCTGTCTATTGATTGATCTATCTATCTATCTATCTATCTATCTATCTATCTATCTATCTAACTATCTATCTATCTGACTGGGGTTCCCACCGCCGGTACTGCTTCTTTCTGCCCCTCCACCCCACGTCACCTGCCCACCTTTCCAATTCTTATATATTTATTTATTAATTAATATACAAGTGGACTGATGTGCCCACCCCTGTACAGTTTTTCTTTACTCCCATCCCCTTCAGGTCATCCACCCTCATTCCGCTTATGTAGGTGGTAGAACCAGGTTATCCACCCCTGGTGCTGCTGAACATGAGCCCAACACTAGGGTGCCCAGTCCCCAGTGTCAGAATATTGCTGAAATAAAGAAAAACATCCCTTGATGTTTTTATAACCCTGTAAAACAGAAAATGGTCCCTTACCAATCTGTCCTCCCACATAACCCCCACTCACCCCACTCCAACCTCCCACTTGGCACCCACTACCTCATACCCTCCCACACACCTCCCACATACTCACTCACCTGAACATGGCCAAGGGCAAAGAGCCACTCTCCATTCAAAGATACATCTTGCTGCTGGAACCAGCAGCAGCAATATGAGAAACTAAGGTATTGTAAGTGTGGTTCAATGTATTTCAAAGGGGTTTTGAACATTGGTGCATAACTGTGCAATTTTTGCATATTTTTGCCCCACATTTTCAACATATCCTTTCGGGGACCCCACTTCATAACCAGTGGCAGTAGAATTATGAAAAGTAGTCCCAAAAGGTGATTTTATGGTCATGTTGTGAAATCACCTTTCAGGTGGGAATTTAAAACATTTCACTACTCTATTTCATGAGGTGAGTCATACGACGGCTATGTTGAAAATTTGGAGTCAAAATAAGTACAAAAAGGTAAAGTTATGAGCATATGTTGAAACTGTTTCTATGCTCATTTGTATCTTTGGTAATTTGTAATATTTTGTCCCCAAATTTTCTAACATAGCCATTTTTTTCACACCACCTCGTGAATGTGACAACTATCATTTTTCAGATCCCTACCAAAATGTGTATTTGCACCTGTGGCATGGTATGACATTTTGGTGGTGTGGAATGATGTTTGGATGGGATTTTTTTTTTGCTACTTAATATACTTTATTAGACGAATCAAGTCCAACATATGCATTTAAAAAAGCAATGTTGCATTGAGATTTTCAATTACAGTGCCAAAATAAATAAACAAATTATACATAATACTAAAAAAATAAAAACAACCCCAAAATTAAACCTTATCCACCTCCTTTCCCTCCTCCTCCTTCCCCCACACCACCCACCCTCCATTCAAGCAGCCCACCCTCAGGACCTCATATTTCCATGTTCTTTTCAATTAATACATTTCACTTGATTTTCCATGTTTACATACAATTTTTTGGATACATCAAGAGGAGCTGGAGTCATAACTCTTCCGCATCTTTTTCCACCTCTCAGCTAAGTAGGCTGTGAGTTGCTCCCATTTCTCACTAGATGATTCTAAAGAATGGTACTGTAAGCCTATCACCTTTTCCACATTAATAGCTTTGTACATTTCTGTAATCCATTCTCCCAAGGAGGGTAAATTCTCTTTTATCCAGTACCTCATTATAAGGAGCAATACCACAGCTGATATTAAAGCCAAGTAATATTTGAGTTTACTGGGAATCTCTGCTGAGAGGTGGCCCAATACACATATCTCCATAGTAAAATAACTGGTTCCCCCCAACAATGGGCTACAAAACTCTTTAATTTCTGCCCAAAAGCCTTGGCTCTTAGTACAAGCCCAGATCATGTGACTAAGCGTACCCGGCTCCTGGGTACATTTTGGACATACCGAGAGGTGTTGTCTCCCCATCAAATTTCTTTTAACTGGAGTGACATATAAGTTGTGTAGTATATTGAATCTTATCAATCAGAGCCTGTCCTGTTTAATAAACTTATAATTATTGGACCATATTGAATCCCATTGTACCGAGTTGTAAGACAGATTCATAGGCATCTGCCAATATGGGGCTATAGAACTAACACCCTTATCAATCATAGACCTCATTTTTCTATATAGTCTGGCTATTGGTCTAGGTCGAATGGATATTTCAGCCATTTCTGTAAAAGCTCTATCTACCTTTGAGGACCAAGGGGGTTTATTCAGAGCCTTCAATATACATTGTTTAATCTGGAGAAATTTGAATATTGGTAGTGTCTGTAGTTGGAAAGACTGTTTAAGCTGTGAAGGTGTCACAAATCCTCTTTCTGTCATTATTTCTGACAACTTTGTCACACCCCATTCTCTCCAGAAACTTTGAGTGATAACTCTGCCATCTATTGTCAAATTCGGATTATTAAAGATGGGTTGCCCCAAATCAGAGGTGTGACTTAGATTCAGGCTATTACATAATTGGTTGTGGGCTCTCACGGACCATGCTATTGGCGTATTCCTCATACACTGTGGAATTTTTTTATTCCTTATGTAAAGTAAGGATGCTAATGCTATCTTATGTTTACTTGTTAAATGTCTCTCTATTTGTAACCAGGCCAGCTTAGAGTTCTCATTACTTTGTGGATTTTTCCATTGAAATTATTTACTCCCCTTGAAGGCCAAATAATAGAGGAACAAGTCAGGGATACTAAGACCCCCCCCCTGCTCCTTTGGTCTTTTTAATTTTTGAATGGTTCTTCTTGGTTTCTTCCCCCACCATAAAAAAGTCAGACCATATCCCATCTACCCTTTTAAACCAACTCTGTGGGAGAACCAAATTTAACATTGATAGTGGGTACATCAATCGAGGAAATATAGCCATTTTGAGTATATTTACCCTTCCCCAAAGAGACAAAGATATGTTTTGCCATCTCTTGAGATCTTGTTGCATTTGCAAAACTACCTGGTCTAAGTTTAGAGCTTTTAATTTCCCTAAGTCCTTGGGGATTTCTATACCTAAAAAGGAAATTGACTTGGGAGTCCAACATAACCCTAATTCCTCTATCATGGCCTTCGTACAGGTAGGGGTCAACACTAATACCGCTGTTTTATATAAATTCAATTTATAACCTGATATCTTGCTAAATTTTTGTATGATGTCCAACGTAGATTGTAATGATGAATGCCAGCATGATAAGTGTAGAAGAATATCATCAGCAAACATAGATAATTTATACTCCTCTGTTCCTATCCTTATTCCCCTGATTAAGTTGGAAGCCTTTATTTTTAGAGCTAATGGCTCAATATATATAAATTGAATAACATTGGGGATAGGGGACACCCCTGTCTTGTACCTCTAGTCAACCGACAAATATCAGAAATGGCTCCGATACACAGCACCCTCGCAGATGGGGAACGATAAAATATCTCTACCCATCGAATAAACTCTGTAGGAACACCATATCTAGGCAATAGAGCAAATAAAAACTCCCAACTAACTCTGTCTAAAGCTTTTTCCCTGTCCAGAGACACCAACACCATATCATTGTTGGAATCCCTGGACGTGGAAACCAAGTGACAGATTTTCCTAAAGAGGTCACTCGAATATCTCCCTGCAACAAAGCCTGCCTGCTCTGGCCCTATCAACACATCCCAAACCTGTTTTAACCTATATGCCAAAACACTTGCCAACAATTTAACTTCCATATTGAGTAAAGAAATAGGTCTGTAATTACCAGGACTCGAGGGGTCTTTTCCCGGCTTCGGTATTACTACTATTCTAGCTTCAAATATATCAGACTCTTTTAAAGGAGCCTCATATAAGTAATTATATAGCTCCTGTAGATAGGGAGCTATCTCCTTTTTAAAAGTTTTATAAAAAGCCGGAGGGAAGCCGTCAGGACCTGGGGCTGGATGGGATTTTAACATTTTCACCTACCAGGCTTATGAGGTGGGATAATAAGAAGGCTATGCTGAAAATTGGTGTACAAATATGGTAAAATGCCAAGGTTATGACCGAACATTACAGTATTTCAACATTCTCTCATAACTTTGTTAATTTTCAATATTTTCACTCCAAACTCTCAACATAACCATTTTTCCACACCTCCTCATAAATGTGACATGTGTCATTTTTTAAATCCTGGATGAGATACGTTTTCACACCTCTAGTGCAAAATGACATTTCTGCCAATATACTGTAAGTGGTACATGTCATGTTTATAAGGCAAATTGTAGAACAAGTATCTTAAAATGTTGGGGTCAAAATAATAAAAAAAAAAAATAACTGTTTAACAACCTTTGTGTTTAATGCCAGTCTTCACCCCAGCAGCAATGCTTTGCAATCCTATGCCGGTGAGCTGAGTTTGGGGGTGAACTCAGTGGCCCAACTGGATGAGGTGAGGGTGGGGGAATGGTGCTGTTATGTAACAATCCCCCCAGTCAGGGAATGAAGGGTTGTCTGTATGGGCCCAGGTACCATATGGTGAAGACAACTGTCCTCTTGGCATAGGGCCATGAAACTCTCTTCCCATGGGTGGCAGAGTGCCTTGTGCATTGGGTGACAGATACACTCTTTGCCCAGTGCACCAGTATCTGCTGCCACATGGAAAAACAAGGACCACAGGGCCCTGGGCTTTCACAGCCCAATAGACAGCCCTATGGGTTCTTCACATCTGTCACTGCACAGAAGTGCTGGGCCCTTGAACAGTCTTCCCTTGGCACAGGACAGCTGCATCTGTGCACTACCAGTGCCAAACACTTGCACAGCACATGCATACAGTAGAAGCAAACGTTAATTATTGACAAATAGTTGCTTAAAAATAGATTCTTATCTACTTCCAAACAGTGGAGTGCAACTGTCTCTAATCCTCTCTTTGATTTAATATGCAAAGCTGTCCAATATACACAGACAAGCAGTGTGGTGTGTAAAACAAGTGCCACATAAGTGAACATTCAATTAAAGCCCATTATATTCTTACAGTTTTTAAGGTATATTTTTAAAGCCTTAATCCTCCGCATCCCATGCTGGCAATACATGAAATTATTTTATTTTTATGTCTGGTCAAAGAGAAAGCCAAATATCAAGTAGTAAAAACTTAGAAAAACAATATGAATGTTAATGGATACTACCTGTAAAGCAAAGTGACCAAAGAAATAAAGCAAATCGTACAACATCATACTCCTAAAATTATTTTGAAATGTATTTCTGTAACTTTTAAGGAAGGAGTCTTTGATGTGCAACATCTCATTTTTTACTAACATACAGCTACATTTCTTTTTGTTATTAGCACTTTATCGCCTGACCTCCCAAGGATGCACCTTTTCTAATGGACCCCCCTAGCCCCATCACCCCAGCTCCCCCAGGACTTTCTTTTACCTATGCCCTCTGCCACAGGGCTGTGGCAGTGCCCAGCCATGAGGCACAGAGCCTGCAGGAAGGGGTAGTTGTCATCTACTTCCTGGGGTGCTTTTCCTCTTTTTCTTCCTTCCCCATTGCTGGGGTGCACACATCAATGTGTGTGCATGGAGGTCCATGCACACTGTAGAAGTCCTGCAGCACCCTTCCCTTGTTGGAACTCAATAGTCCCACACTACCCTCGGGCCTCCACCCGGGGCAGTCATTCAGCAGGAATGCCAGTCCTCTCTCCCTGGGAGAGATCAGTCCTGTGGAAGCTCAATCCTCTCCCTCACCAGCCTACTCCTGGCAGAGCACTTGCACTGCAAACAAGGGTAGCCAGTGTGGCAGGAGGTAAGGCATAGATGCCTCATCCCTCCACACTACTGGGCCAGCTTCATACATTTCAATTTAAAATGTCAGTATCCCGCAAAACCCTAATTTAATTTTGATAAAAATATATGCTTCAGGTTGTAAGTGCTCAAACAGGAAGTGCAAGATTTCAGTTATATTTGGTACTGCCAAATGTGAGATATTTTTGCAAGGTTAAAACTTTTGCTGGTAATAATAAATCACCTTTTACAGATTTTTCCATTTAAAGAAGGTTTTATATTGCATTTTTATTTATTTTACTGATTTCTGCAAAACTTTGCCTTTTCTTACTTTGTGTAAGACTGATGCCCTTTAATTACCCTATACTATTATTAGCACTAATGCTGAAAGAAATACGTAACTTTAGTAAATGGTCTGGGAAAAATACTTCATGCTGATTGGCTGAAAGCCCTGTCCAGGCATGCATTTAGTTTTCAACAATGCCTGGTAAAAAACAAGTGCCACTCTGAGGTGCTCCACCCTGAATTTTCAAACTGGCCAGTTGCTATTTTTTTTCAGTTGACAACCATAGAAACCATTATGTCCTGGGTAAATTTCAGCCTGTCACATTTGCAAATGATAGGAAGGTTCTTTCCTGAAGACGATGTCCATTCATCAGAAGAACAGCTAATAAAATGAAGTAAAAAAAAAACAGAAAACATCTCATACTGTGTCTTGGTGAGCACAACCAAGCTGAACACTATCAAAAGTGAGAGGGAAGAAATAAATAAAAAAAAAAATACACAGTGAGCACTTACTGTATTTAATGAGTGGACCACCAAAGAAAACATTACAGTAAACTGGCAAACAGATAGTTTTAACACAATAAACAGAACAGTCACCTGAGAAAGTTTTATGCCAAAGCCTGAACCACCAATGGGGAACAGTATACCATATCTGGATACTGTGCTCTATAGGCTGGCCTCAGCAGACACCTTAACTTAGCAGAAATAGGCTGCAATACTAGCCTACTAACAGAGTCAGCTTTTCGATCAAGTAACAATGTCCTGACTTCCATCCTGAAAAAATTAAGAAAACAGCAAAAGGATGTGACAGCCCACCACCCTCCAATCTCAGAAACGGACCTTGAAAAATTAAGGAAATATCCTTTTCTGTCCTCAAATACTGTGCCAGGGCTTGTTCGTAAGGTCTGGTTTGACCTACAGCTACACATGGCATGGCAAGATCATGAATGCTTCAGGAACTGCCACCTGATCCTTCCTAGTAAAGACAGTAGAGATGTGCGAAGTCCACAAATTTCACTGCATGAATTATTTTGTGAATGGCGCTCAATTCGGGAAGAGCAATTCACAAAATTTGCCAATTCACAGAGCGCAGACCAACCACAAAGTGTGGAATTTCACAGGTAAATTCCACACTTCATGGAAAAAACTGGGTGACTACTAGTACCCTCCCACCCGATCATGGACTCCAGTGTAAAAAAAAATACATAATATAATCATGAATTAAATCCTTGGTGTCTAGTGCCCCCCCATGCTGATTACCAGCTCCAATGTAAAAAAATTAACAGAATAATCATTTTAATCCCTGGTGTCTAATGGCCTCCAGCCACTGGCCCCAATGTAAAAAAAATATATTTATAATCACTCATGAAAGAAATCCCTAGATTAAATCCTTAAATCCTAGTGGAACCCCCCATGGACGATTGTCAGCCCCAGTGTAAAAATAAATACAATAATCACTTTAATCCCTGGTGTCTAGTGGATGCCTTACCAGCCCACCCCGTCATGTACTGCCCCACCACCCTGCTCCCCACCCCAACCCTGAGCCCTATTAATATTATTTTTTCAATTCAATCTTTGTTGAAAAGTTTTAATATACAGAGAACAGACTCATGAGAAATACAGTGATACATTGTACAGAGGTATATAAATTACTGTTCCCCCCTCCTCTCCCCTCTATTGTACCCACCCCCTCCCAGTCCCTTCATTTCCCCTCCATACTCCCACTCTTTTTTCCCAACACAGCACCATATGTTAAAAAGGTATATCTATCTTATGGAAATCAGGACTACTGATTACATGGCATATAGTGTATAAAAGGGATCCCAGATTTTTTTATTTTGTCAAGCTTGTTAGTCAGGCTTGCAATCCTTTCTCAGTTTTGAGACTGGCTTAAAGTTCAGTAAGCCATTCCCTGTAAGAGAGTTCTTCTTGATTTACCCAGTGTCTCAACGCCATTTTTTTGACCGATACGGACATGAGTACTATGTAGTATTTATGTCTAATGACTGCAATTTCTGAGTAGTCTCCTAACAGACAGATCATAGCAGTTCTTACAATCCTAAAAGAGGAACTACATTTTGCTTGATCTTAACCCATAGTGGAGATACTTTTTGGCAGGACCAGAAAATATGAAATGAAGTACCATCCTCTTGATGACAATGGTTGCAAAGGGAGGTGGGAGATAAACCCAGTCTAGCTAGTTTTTGAGGGTAATAATATACGTTGTACAAAATATACATTTGTGTGAGTCAGAGTCTATCTTGGGTAAGAAACCTTAGGCAGTTATACCAGAGAGTAGGCCATTCTATCTCCCTGTCTGGAAACAGGGTAGCCCAGTAAGCTGTGGGGCCGAAATAGTCTGGGTATTTCCAGTTGAAAAGAATACCATAAATTTTAGAAACCGCTTGTGGAAGGCCTGTTACTGAGGATAGTTCTTTTTGAAAAGGAGGTCCAGTCAGTGGTGAAGGGGTATTTCCCAGTACTTTTATGATTAAGTTTTTAAATTGATACACTTTAAAGATCTGTGTATTGGGAATGTGAAATTTGTGTAAGATAACTATTGTAGATAACCACGCTCCCTGGTCAGTAACCAAATTTGCAAGCAGGCCCTCCCCTAAATGTGGTAACCAGAGAGAGGATAGTGCTTTACCATCTATTTTGAAATTGGGGTTATTCCAGATTGATTGTGATAGGTCAATAGTGTGTTTATATTTTAGAAAACTGCAAAGCTGACAATGTATCCTAACTGAGGTTGCAATTGGGGTATTTCTTAAGTTGTTGGGCAAGTTTTTTCCTTTATGTATAAAAGTGGGAGTGGAGAAAGACCCGACGAAAGAATCTGAGCTACTTCAATTTTCAGCCAAATTGGGAGATAGGCACGGGGCCCAGCTGAAAGCCATCTAAGGTATTTATTGGTGTGGCTTGCCCAAAAATAAAGGCCAATGTGAGGTATTCATAAACCACCTCTCGATTTAGGGGCCGCTAATTTGTAAAAAGTCAATCTCGGTGCTTTTTTGGACCAAATAAAATTAGTGAAAAGGCTGTGGACTTTCTTAAACCAGAACATGGGAAGTCACGTATTTAATAGACTAAGTGGGTAATATATTTTTTGAAACACATTCATTTTCAACAAATTTATCCTACCCCAAATGGAAATTAGAAGAGAGGCCCATCGATTTACGTCCTGAGTAATTGTAAGTGTCGAGGAGTCTAGATTGAGTTTTAAACATTTATCCAGATTTTTTGTTAGCTCTATCCCTAGATATCTTAATGAATCTTGTTTCCATTGAAGACCTAGTGCTGTTATGTCTGATTTGAATATTTTATGATTAAGGTGGAAGGCTAGGTTTGCTGGCCAAGGCATGAAGCTTCACCTGAGCTCTTTCCTTCTAGCTTGCTTGAAAGGACAGAACCAAGAACCTTACCAGAGTAAGGGAAAGGATTAAGATTTTTGGCTAGGCAGATTTACTGTGTGTTGTTGTTTTTATTTTGTACACACAGGAATTATTACTGTTTGTTGCTAACATTTTATTGCTTTATTTTTCTCTGATTCACATTGCTGTTGCTGAGTATACCTTCTGCTGCATTATTACAAGGTGAGCCTACAGGTGTGTGCTAACAGATTACTGCTGTAATCTTCTGATTCAAATTGCCTTTTGCAAGGTATATCTTCTGTTACTGCTTTATTTTTCTCTGTAGCAAAGTGTTTCTTACAGGGTATTTCTTCTGTGAAAATATTACAGGTCGTGCTTAAATTTTTGTGACTTTTTATCATTAGGCTAAGCAAAATTACTGTTTGCCCCTATTTTATTTGTTTATTTTTTGCTGAAAATGTTTTTTTTTGTCTCAAAGGTGTTGCAGTCTCCTTCTCGCATTGAAGACAGGGACAGTGAGAAAGCAGCCACAGCTTCCTTGAATCAAGGAGGTTATTTTCTAGACTACACTGAACTGAATTATTACTTTTTGGACCTGTGTAAGTAAATAGTATTGATTCTTTTTGGGGTGGACTTTTCTTAGTTTTAACTTTAATTTGCCAGGGAGAAACTGTAGCTGGGAGATATTTGCAGTCAGTTGTGACTAGACCTGTTACTTAGCCTTTGTGAAATAGATGTCTGAAAGGAAGGAAGGCACTCCCCGGGGTGGAGGGTAAGAGTTGTAGGTGATTGTTTCTGGACAGCATAGGTTTAGGAGGGGAACCAGGATCCTAGTTGATAGGTTTAAATGCTTCAGTGGCAAGCATTTGAACTAGCCAAGGGGAGAGGCACTGAAGAGGAGAAGGGAAATTCTAGCCCACCAAAAACTCAGGGTAATTAGTGAGGTAAACATGAAAATAGAGCAGTTGATAGGGAGAAGGCCATGGGTAGATGGAGAAAAAGACAAAGGCAGTAGGAACAGGGATGGGGCAAAAAGAAATAAAGCCATACAAAAATGGAGGGTAATGAGTACCAATGCCCGTAGTCTAGGTAAAAGGCTCCCTGAAGTGGTGGCCTTGATGGAACAGGGATGCCTGGATATTGTGGCAATCACAGAAACATGGTACACAGAGAACCATGACTGGGATGTAAACATACCAGGGTACACAATCTACAGGAGGGACAGGTAGGGAAGAAGATGAGGAGGGGTAGCTCTCTATGTAAGGGAAGGGTAAAAGCAACAGAACTAAAGGGTAAACAGGGAGGAGAGGAGGCACTGTGGGTCACCCTGGAGACTGGAAATGGCTCCACATCCGCACAGGGGCTGTATACAGACCCCCATCTCAGGGGGAGGAAATGGACAAGGAAATGATAGAAGGTATGCTTGGGATGGCAGAGAAAGTGACGATATTGCTGATGGGGGGCCTGAATATGCCAGATATTGACTGGAACACCTTTGCTGCAGCCACATCCAAGAGCAGGGCCATTCTTGATGCCCTACAGGGGGCATGCCTCAGACAGCTAGTTTTAGAACCCACTCAGGAGAGAGTAATCTTAGACCTAGTACTCTCAAAAGGGGATGGAGAGAGGATCACTGATCTTGAAGTGGGTAGCCATCTGGGAACAAGCGACCACCAAACAGTGTGGTTCACGATAAACTTAGCTGTAGAGTCAAGCCACACAAAAGTGAAGGTACTGGACTTCAGGAGTGCTGATTTTTTCAAAATGGGAGAGTGCCTCAGAAAAGCACAAGCAAACAGGCAAGGAGGTGGGGTGAAGCAACAACGGGGAAACATCAAAACCACCATCACAGAGGCAACAAGTCTTTGAGTGAAGCAAATAAACAAATCAGAATGAAAGAAAAAACACTATGGTTCTCAAAAGAAGTGGTGGGGAAGGTAAGGGAAAAAAAGATAGCATTCAGGAAGTATAAGGAAACACAGAAGGAGCAGGACAGAGAACTGTACCAGTTAAAGCAGAAGGAAGCAGGTAAGGCAGTCAGAATAGCAAAGGCCCAAACCAAGGAAAAGATAGCCAACTAGGTTAAGAAGGGGGATAAAATATTTTATAGGTACATTAGGGAGCAAAGAAAGACTAAGGCGAGGATACTGAGGCTGAACAAAGAAGAAGGTGGTTGGGCAGAGAGTGACAGTGAAAAAGCAGGAATACTGAACGAATACTTCTGCTCAGCGTTCACAATGGAAAAGCAAGGGGAAATACCTAATCCAGTCAATAGAAGCACTCTGGATAAGGGGGTTGATATTAGTCCTTTCACAGAAGAAAGGGTTCTGAAAGAACTCTTAAAATGGAAGGTGGATAAAGCAATGGTGCCTGATGGGAATTACCTCAGAATTTTAAAAGAACTAAGAGAAGAACTAGTAACACCACTGACTACCCTTTTTAATAAATCATGGGAGGATGGGGTGGTACCTGAGGACTGGAGGAGGGCAGATGTGATTCCCCTTCACAAAAGTGTGAGCAAGACAAAGGCAGAAAACTACAGACTTGTCAGTTTGATCTCAGTGGTAGGGAAAATGATGGAATCACTTCTGAAGGAAAGAATTGTTGAGTACCTAGAGGCCAGTGGGGCACATGACCCAAGGCAGCATGGATTCACAGTGGGAAGGTCATGTCAGACAAATCTAATTGATTTCTTTGACTGGGTGACCAAAGCAGTAGACCTGGGAGGGGCTGTGGACATGGCCTACCTAGACTTTAGCAAGGCATTTGACACAGTCCCTCTCAAAAGAGTAATAAACAAATTAGCCAGCCTGGAAGTGGGTCCTAGGGTGGTAGCCTGGGTAAAACACTGGTTGGACAACAGGACACAGTGGGTAATTGTCCACAGTGAAGAAAGGAGGGTTACAAGTGGGGTACCACAGGGTTCAGTACTGGGGCTGGTCCTTTTTAATGTCTTCATAAGTGACATTGCAGAGGGTCTGGAAGGGAAAGTATGTCTCTTTGCAGATGACACAATGATCTGCAACAGGGTTGATACACAAGATGGTGTGGAAAGGATGAAAAGGGACTTGGCAAGGTTGGAGGAATGGTCAAATGTATGGCAGCTTAGATTCAATGCAAAGAAGTGCAAAGTAGTGCACCCGGGAAACAAAAACCCAGGGGAAGAGTACACAATGGGGGTGAGATACTGACAACAACACAAATGAAAAGGGACCTGGGGTAGTCATATCAGATGACCTAAAGGTGGGCCAGCAATGTGAGAAGTCAGCAAGGAGGTGGGGGAATACTGGGATGCATAGGGAGAGGCATCACCAGTAGAAAACAGGAAGTTGTTGGCCCTCTGTACAGACAGTTGGTAAGACCACATCTGGAGTACTGTGTACAGTTCTGGAGACCCCATCTCCGCAAAGACATAGACAGGGTGGAGGCTGTCCAGAGGAGGGAAACCAAAATGATGCAGGGTCTGCATCAGAAGACATAGGAAGAAAGACTAAAGGAACTAAAGATGTATAGCCTTGAGGAAAGGAGGAGAGGGGACATGATAGAAACTTTCAAATACCTCAAGGGAATCAACAAAGTCCAAGAGGGTAGCATCTTTCAGAAAAAGAGATGTGCAAAACAAGGGGGCACAATTTGAAGATAGAGGGTGGATGGCTCAGAGGTAATGTGAGGAAGTATTTCTTCACAGAGAGGTTATGGATACATGGAATAGCCTTCCTGAGGAGGTCATAGAGTCAGAAACAGTGGGGGAATTCAAGAATGCATGGGACAGATAAGGCAATTCTAGTGGGGAGGAGGAAGTAGGCTGTTGGTTAACTAGGATCTGCAGCTTATCCATTAGGTAGGGAAATGGGCAGACTAGGTGGGCCAAGTGGTCCTTATCTGCCATCAAATTATATGTTTCTATGTTTAAGGGGGAAAACTATGGTCTTGCCAGCATTTAGTTTATAATTTGCCAACAGACTAAATTTCTCAATAATTTCTAACATTGGAGGGATAGAGAGAGAGAGAGATGGATGGGAAAGCTGGAAGAGTAAATCATTGGCGTTTGCTGAAACCCTCACTTCATGGGAAAGGATGGGGATACCTTGAATCCCTTGGCAGTTCACCAGTCTGCGGATCAGAGGTTCTAAATAAATATTGAAAAGTAATGGGGAAAGGGGGCATCCTTGCCTAATTCCTGAGTGTAGTATGAAGGAGTTAGAGAACTGTCCATTAGCAGTAATACAAGCTGAGAGAGATTGGTACAAGGATTGAATCCATTGTTGGAATTGTAATGGGAAATTAAAAGTATTGGGGGTCTTGAAGAGGTAATGCCAGTGTACCCTGTCAAATGACCTCTTGGCATCCAGGGAAACCAGAGCCACTGGAAACTGGGCATCCCTAGAGACTGAGAAGACATGAGACAGGGTGCGCAGATGATCTGCTGAGGATCTGCCCTTCATGAATCCAACTTGTTGTGGTCCAATGATGTCTGGAAGTACCATGTTGAGACAATTAGCTATTAACTTGGTTAATATTTTTAGGTCTTGATTGAGAAATGAGATTGGGTGGTAATTTGAGACCAATTCAGGAGCCTTGCTTGGTTTAGGTAACAAAATAATCAGGGTTTCCAACAAGGTGGCATCAATTTCAGCCCCCAAAAGTATATGCTGACAATGAGGAAGGAGAAGAGGAATGAGAAACTTACTAACGTTTTGATAAAAATTGGCTGTATAGCCATCAGGCCCTGGAGTTTTATTTCTGGGAAGGTTTTTAATTACATCCTCTATCTCCATTGTTGTAATTGGATATAATAGTGACTTTTGCTGTTCATTTGAGAGGTGTGGTAAATTAACATCATTAAGATATTCATCTAATACTTGTTCAGTGGGAGGACTAGCCATTTGGCCATATAAGGATTTATAATAATTAGTGAATTCTGAAATAATATCTTCGGGGGATGGTCTCATAGAGCCATCAAACTGAGAGCGAATCGAGGCAATGAAGCGAGAGGATTTCTGTTGTTTAATCCTAAGTGCCAGTAATCTTCCGGCCTTTTCTCCCTGGTCTGTGTAAGAAGTTTTAGTTTTAAGTATCACAAATTCTGCTTTCTCCCTCAATAACTCTAGATATGAAGCTCTCAGTCTGATTAACTCTTGGTGAAGGGAGTGCAGAGAATGTGGAGATAGAGTATGTTCTAAGATCCTAATTTGGGATAGCAGTTGTAAGGTTTTTTGTTCTCTAACATTCTTCCTATTTGATGCCAACCCTATCAAAATCCCTCTGAGGTAGGCCTTGAGGATCCATCATTCAATGCCTGGCCGTTACGAAGAGCCCCAATTATTTAAGGAGTATTGCTCTATATGATCCTGAATTATTTGGGATAAATCTGGGTCCTTAGCAACTGGTCATTGAATTTCCATCTGGATTCTCCCTTAAACGATGGCAACAGAGATATATAACAAATGACCAATGAGTGATCTGAGTGGGGGGGCCAGGTTGGATAGATGAGTCCAGTAACCCGGGAATGAGTGAATGGGAGCAAAATAAATAATCTCTGTGGGAAGAGGTACTATGAACTGGGGAGATATAGGTATATTCTTTATCTGTTGGGTGGAGGACCCTCCAGATATTGGATAACCCAACCTGATTCAATAGTTTGTGCAATGCTCTCTGAGTGGGAGACAGACCCTTCTGGTGATTACCAGAACGCTCTAAATTCAGATTAAAAATTAGATTAAGATCCCCACCCAGGATCATTGGAAGTGATAAAAAAAGGTGTTAAAGCCAGGAGGAGTTGCGTGAAGAACCCAGGTGTATCCTGATTGGGGCCGTAAATACTCCCCAACAAAATCTCTTTATACAGCAATGTGCCCTGTACCAGTACATATCTTCCCTCAGAGTCCTTTATTAAATTAGTGGGAGAAAAGGGACTGTTTCTATTAATTAGGATCCCAGTACCACAGCTGTTATTGGAGCCCTCAGCTAAGATTACCTGTCCCACTTGTTGTCTCCTCAACTGTAAAGCTTCAGAATCTAAAAGATGGGATTCTTGAATAAAGGAAATATCTGCAGACAAGATATTTAAGTGCTTCAGCACCTTATATTGCATGAGCTTCTGTTTTATCCCTTTCACATTCCATGTTGCAAAATGTATCCTACCTGCCATTGTCTCCGTTTAAATCTGCCCTGAAATATCTCAGAATAAATAAATACCAGCATCCCTGGATATTTCTAGTAGAAAGCCTTGCTGTGTTTACTTCCCCCTCGACCCTCTCCCTTCCTCCATCCCCATAACTTACCAATTCAGTACTTGAAACCAAGAGCATAATATGCAAAACCTTAATAACAGCCCAGCCTTCCCCATCCCTTACTGTATTGTTAACGATCTGCAGAGTTCAGATGTATGCTACCCCGCAACATTCCTCCCTCCACCCTTCTTCTTCCCCAGAAAACACAGAACACTAAAGTCATGTAAGAGAAATAAACTTAAAAGTATACATGTCCTTCTTATTGATCCAACAGTCTCGAGAGGTTTGAACCAGCTGTCAGCGATTCCTAGAAAAGCTATATAAATTAGATTAACTTAACTAGAAAGCAGTCCCCTCATCTCTTCTCCTGCTTTTCCTGAGGAAATTCTAGAAGGATAACACCTTAGGGAAAATATGAAGGCAAAAGAAATGTCACGAGTCAGTCTCTCAGTGCAAAAGCAATGCTGCTTTAGGTAAATCAATACATTCTGTAACAATAGAGCCCCCTTGTGGTAAAAAGAGCATCATTGCCAGCTCCTTAAAGAAATTATAGAGAATTAGGGAAATTAGACCATGTCCTCTGTATTTGGAAATGTTGCTCCATTCAGAAGGTAAAATTAAATGTTCCATTTAAGAGGCTTTAAACTGTGAGATGAATTGAAGTGAGTTTTTAACCAGAATAAAAGGAGATAAAGAACGCATCCTAATCCGATAACAGTCCAAGCTGTCTAAATTCTGGCATCAAGATAACTTAGTAACAGTCTTATTGATTAGGAAAGTGACAAAGTCTGGAACAACTGTTGGCATCTAAGTTACTAGGATTTCAAATAGATGCCCTCATGGGCTACTCCTCTCTTAGTGACTTCTCCCCTGATCAAAAAATTGAGCAGTGTTCAACATTTTTTTTTTTAAGAACCTATATCAGGTAACTTGTTCACCATGCCTTCTTATAGTATTTTCTCAATAAGGGTGAAACAGGTCAGGAAAGGCTGCTTGTAGTTTAATCTGTGCTGGCTCAACCTCTTCAAAGGTAGTCCACAATCCCGCTATCAAGAACTGCAATCTGGCAGGGTATCCCGTTCTAAATTTAATTCCAGCTGCTATTAGTTTGTATACGATGGGGTGAAATAGGGTCCTCCTCTGTCTGTTTGCCATTGGCAGATCTTGTGTGATTCTAATTCTGGTTCCTTCCCATAGAATTTTTTGCAGCTTTCTTATTTTATCCAGAAAATACTGCTTTTCCTGAAAATTCTGGAATTTTAGAAGTAGAGGATGTGGAGTTGACCCCGGGGCTGGCATCGGTCTGAGAGCTCAATGGGCTCATTCAGTAATGTAGGATGAGCCAAAAGGAGAAGGCCCAATGAGCTTCTCAATGAGTGTTTGACAAACAGAACAGAGTTGGCTCCCTCTTCTTTTTCTGGGAGGCCTATAATCACAATATTGTTTCTGCGACTCCTCCCCTCCAGATCTTCCATTTTAGCTTCTCATTTTTTAATTCTATGTCTGCTGTCCACCGTCTCCAATTGTATGGTCTCCGCTCACTTCTATAGGGAAATTAGGTGAGATTCATTGTCTGCCATCCACGTAGAGAAATCATTGAGTGCGGTAGCCATTTGTTTAACCTCTGCTGTTAGATTTTTAAAATCTTCTCTGAATGGGTTAAACTCTGAGAGAAATCACTCAAGTGTAAGTGAAGTCGCTTCTTTGGTTTGCATGTTAGTGGCATTAGAAGTAGATGCTTTGGTGCCAGCGCCTAACTGGGTCTTGGATCATTTTCTAGGTTTCTCTGGGGTCACGGGTGGCGTATGCTTCAGAAGAGCGAGACACATCTCTGTTTCCATTCCTGCCCTGCTATCACCACTTGATTGCTGACAGAACTTGTCCTGGCCAGAAAGAAGTCAAAATAAAGTGGTTAGTTTAGATTTAAAGTATATTAATAGTGAAATTGGCCATCGGGTGGAGGGAGCGATCGCGGAGAGCTGTTACCCTGAATGCTGCATCATGTGGTCCTGCCCTATTAACATTCTGAGAAACCAGGATAAAGAGGAATGATGTTGAGGAGCTCCCCCCCCAAGAAGTCTGTAATATACATGGAGTCCCCCAGCCTCATACACCTTTGTCATGAATGACTTCTTCAAGGAATTCACTCCTTGGTAGACACCTGCATGAAGCTGAAAACAGGTTGTGTAAAGTGTTCCTTATTCCTTTTTTTAACATGATTGGTGCAACATGAGCTTTGAAAATACTATATTAAACAGCAAATAGCTCAGTTTGAAGAATGCAGCTTTTCTGATACCTCGGTGGAGCAGTGATATCACAGGGTCCACTCTAGTTTCACTCCCTTGGTATTGTGATGTCATCAGTGCCCCTTGGTATCAGAAACACTTTTCTCTTCACACTAAGCTATTAGTTATTCTCTATATTTTCCCCAGAAGTTGGCTAAAACTTGGGAAACAGCAATATTTCATTGGCTGCCAAAAGGCCAAGGGTGAAATATAAAATTTGGGGAGCAGCTATAAAAAGGGGAGGAATTGTTCTTTCAGATTTACAGCATCATTGCTGGGCTTCCTGCCTATGTGTCCTTATGACATGGTTAGCTATTAGTGTGCAAACTCCATGGAAACTCATGGAGATATCAGAATGTCACCAAAAGCCACCAGCTGCATTTGTTTTCTATAATGAAACCATAAGAAAAAAAGAAATGCCTTTACCTTGCAAGACTCTGAAGATCCTAAACATTTGAAAAGAAATAAAAAACTATTTACAATTAGGACAGGTACAGTATATTGAAGTTAGATAAACTAGTTCCAAGGCATGACATGCAATTCATAATCTCTATAGTTATAAATGTCAGTGGCAAAAATTCCATTGCTGAGAAAATTAATGAAAATGTAAAAACAGTATAATCACACCCTTGCCCCCCACCCCTCACCTCAACTCCCAACTTGGTCAAATGTTACATGGTGAATTTATAACTATGATTTTAATTCTATATTTAACCCCTTCTTTTTTAGGTCTGCCTATAAGGTTCTTTCATTTGCTCAACAATTCTTATGCTTTCCTTCTCTTGGAAGTCTAATAGCTGCCATAATACTCCATCAGTCTAGTACCCTTAGTCATCCTCCTCCACTCTTTTGTCACTGAGATTACCTGAGAAAGTCACTTGACTGTAATAGCCTTCTATGCAGCAGAAATCAGGTTCCCAAAAAGGTATATCTGTTGGTTGGGATGTATAACACCTGGAAGAAGTCCTAAGATGACATGCTGGGATAACTGTAGCTTACTTATACACAGGATCTTTTTAATTCTCTCTGATATCTTTCCAGTAATTCTTTAGTTTTCACACACTCCCAGAATATAGGGAGGTGATCCCCCTACAATATTTCAACATCTGTCTGTCTGTAAATGACCCCCCGCAATGGAATGTCAGATCCTGTTCTTATGATATCAAAAGCCCTTAGTTTTCTCCCTGGTATCTAGTGCCCCCCCCCCCACCAATTGCCAGCCCCAATGTAAAAATAAATATAATAATCACTTTAATTAGTGTGGCAAGGTGAAATTCAACCACCTGTATGCTTTGTTAAATAATAAAACAATGTAATTCAGCAAATGGTTGAGCATGAGCAGCATTTTTGAGTAAAACACCTGTTGTGTGCTGTCTTTGGAACTGGTCATTTGATAGGTTTTGCCACCCTTACTAGTGCACCCCTGCTCCTATTCTACATGTGCAGGAGAGGAACTGTATTGGAGAGTGTCTAGTGAAACCCTCACCCACCCACTACCTGACATGGGGGGGAGTCCACTAGACACCAGGGACTAAATTATTATATCTTATTTTTACATTGGGGCCAGTGAGGGAATTAAATTGCTGATATATATATATATATATATATATATATATATATATATATATATATATTATATATATATATATATATGATCTAGGGTGTGCTCTAGACATGAGGCAAGTGCAGAATTTTCAATTTGTTACTTCTCCTTGCTTTGTTTTTTTTTAAGTGCAATTTGCACTTAAAAAAACAAAAACAAAAGCAAGGTGTAGTTACAAATGATGAATTGTGATTTTCAGGGTCAGTTTTGTAAACTGATTCACAGAGGTGAATTTGACAACTTCACCAAAAATCCGAAGGTGAAGTAAAACTTTGCTGCATCTCTAAAAGACAGGTGAAAATGAGATAAAATATGTAATCCTGTCACACAATGCAGGCAGCAAAAACCACAAGAATCCTCTGGAGAGCAACAAAGAAAATACCAAAGAATTCATGTACTAGGACCCAGGAAACTCTCTCTACCAGCACAATCCTTCATCAAATGCTTGCAAAAAATAATGCCAGAGTCCTCTGGCTTCTATTTGCACCCAAGAAGACAGCCTCAAGCCTACTTTGACACATAGAAATACTGGTATATTCATGAAGCCATGTGGAAAAACTTCCTTGGCCACATGATGTCCAAACTCAGCTCTGAGGCAAAATGATTAGTCCATTACACCAACCACAGTATAAGAACAACTGCTGTGCAAATATTAACAAAGGCAGGTCTCTCCACTTGTGAGATCACCACTATCATAGGGCATAGATTAAAAGCAAGCCTGCAACACTATTGGTCAGCTACTCTGCAAAATCGAAGACAGTGGAGTTCAATACTGGGTGGTGCAAATCTTCAACTATACAAGCAGCTTACAAGAAGCAACATGCCACCTGCAGGACCTAGCACTACAATGCCACTGCAAGAGACAGCAGCCTGCAGCTCTACCACAAATTTCAATCCAGTGAACTGCATAGTCCATGCCCCAATAAATTTCATTTGCTCCTGTAAATAGTGGTCTCTTTTATTATTTTTCTCAACCCTGAAAAACAAAGTGCATCTATGAGGTTTCTGTATTTATTTCCTTTGCCCCCCCCCTTATAAAAGGGACTATTTTTTTTAAATGCCTAATAAAACACACCACACAAAAAATAATTTACTGTTGCTGTTTAAAACATCACACATTCATGTCTAAGTCTTTAGTGCCCATTTTCTAAGCACAATAATACCCCAAGAGGGCAAGGGTTATAAGACCTTCCACCTGTGGTGTTGGGCCTCATTATACCCTTGGGCAGTCTGGTACAGCCCTGTTGGGTATGATTGCTTGCTTATTACACTGCAATTAAAGGACTCCTTGCTTGGATATTTTTGCCAGTATAATCTTTTTTCAGTCATAGCTGATTTAGAACATACATTAGTTATGGATGTGCACGTTATGTGGTTTATTTACATGGAAACATTAGCATTTGTTTATATTTACAGTGTGTTTCTGACATATACAAAAATATGTCACTTATAACTCTATATTATTAAATAGTTTGTATTCATCACGGAAGTATCTCAGAGACACCAAAACATCAAAACAGCATCAAAGTTTCATTTGATGATTGGTGCATTTTATGCTGTGTTGGGCTATTTTGATTTCTGCTGCTGCTCCACATCAAAAAATATGAATACATTTCTAAAAGTGTAAGTAAGTTAGAGCTAAAGTCTCCATGGGTTTATAGACATGTAACCATATGAATTTGTCAGCTTATGTCTTTGTATAAGGATGCAGTGAATGAAAACCCATATGAATTTGTCAGCTTATGTACTTGTACCAGGATGCTGTGAATGAAAACTACTTGTTTCAAAAACTGAGTGGTTTCTCTTTCAAGGAAGGTGACTTTCATCTTTAGTAATGATTAATAGCAAACATTACTCTCAGAAGAAAAGCTGTTTACTGTAACTATAGAAATGAATTTATTAAATATATGTCTGTGTGGAATGTTCTCAGAACTACAGTACTTTGCCAGTTATATGTTTGTGTGGATTACAGTCAGAAGATGAACTGTTTGCTGCAACCATACAGAGGAATTTGCTTTGATGAGGAATTGTTTTTACCTAGTGACTATAAAATCAAAGGTTTGAAGATGCATTGTAATCTTACATGGGCACTTGATGGTAATGTGGTTATAATCAGTAGCTTGAGGAATTGGTTCTAGCCCTCCAACATTGCAAACACATTTGGTATAAATATAGGGCCAGTTAGGTGGCTAAGTTAAAAAAGAACCTGGACTGCAGACAGGCCAGTGCTGGATTTGTCTCCCAGGAAAGGTGATGTCCTTCTCTGTAAATTGCATGGCTGATAAAATGCTTTTATGCCATACAACTATGTTTCTTTGTAATTCAAGTTCCCACTAGATTACAAATCTGTAGGGGGTTGATTTTTATACAAATTTACATTGACACCCCAGTACAGGATGTCAGTCAAAGAACACAGAAACAGTGTTGGGATAGGTATGGATTGCAACCTAACTACTCTGGGTACTGTACATTGGCAGAAAGAGGCCTAGGAGCCCTGCTCCTGACTGAAGGTGCATAAGCATGCCCAACGTATACTTTAAAGTGCAGTCTAATCATAAGTCAGCTATGGTGAAGGGGTTCTAGCTGTTAACTAATGGTGCATAGCACACTGATGTCCTATTTTTGTTTAAGTGCACTTTCTTTGTTTTTTGTCATCACAATGGAGGATTACACCTCCAAGTTTGTAACCAGCCATGGGGCAAAGGATTTTGCACAGGACGTGAAACACCAGTTTGTCCCTTAGGCATGCAGCAAGAAACAGTTTGTAGATTTAGATCATGACAAGAAACTAAAGTAGAAACATAAAATTATTTTTTGTCTGCAAGGTTTGTTGTACATGGCATGCCAAGCATTTGAACTAAAATGAAATGTATGAAAGACAATCTGAGTTATGTTAAACAAACCTTGTCAGACAAGGACCAGAACATCTGCTCCGTTACAGACCAGCTGACTAATTTAACAGCTGTCAACAAAACATTGACTTGCAGGGTAGATGGGAAACAAAAGGAGATAGAAAGACTGCAATTGCACTTGAAATGTGTAATCTGTGATGAGTTTGATCTCGAGCAGTAGTAGAAGGACTTTAAGGAGCTATGCATGAGTAGCATGAACAGTTGCAAATAGTAGCTAAAGGGACCAAGACTGATCTCGCCAAATGTAACCAAAAGTATGGGAGACTGCAACAGCAAGCATTAAATGACGAAGCTTAGGCATATTAAACAAAACACTGGCATACTGAGACCAGGAAGGTTCAGTGCAGAAATGGGCTTACTGCATGCGAGCACAAACTTTTAACTTTTCTCTCCTGTTTTGGCTGCGGCCTTTGTTGTATGCTAACTTTCTTTTTCTATGTGAACATTTCTTCTATGCTAACGTTTTGTAATATTCTAGTTTTCTTTCTCTGGTATGATCACTCAGGGTATAAACTTTTCTTTTTATTGTTAAATGCTCTGGGTTCATGGAGTTCAGTTCTTCTTGTGAACCGTTAACTGAAGCACTAATTATAATAGTTATCATCATTAATGCAGAATACTTTAATAGAAAAGAGTGCAAATGATCAGAACAGGAAAATCACATTTTTTGAAGTCATATCTATTTATGACTTATGATACAAATACATCTCAATTGATAGATTTGTGAAAGGGACTTGTCAGTGTCATTTATCTTCCAGGAAAAAAAAGAAACAGAACTTGCTCCTTTTAACAAAGCAGTTTATTTATAATTCTTAAATGGAACAATCTTGTAACTTTGCCGTTAGACTAAGTTTAAGGTTTTCTTCATAAAAGTCTTACCACTCCAAAATTAGGTAAGTTGCATATCCATGTAATTTTCATGTTTCCACAATGATATTAATGAGGGAAGTAAGAAAGATGAATATTGCAACTTTTTTATTGTGTATAATGTCTAAATCTCTGCCTTGGGTTTCAGAGATGCATATTGTGCAACATCTTCTTAAATCTTGGGATGAAGGACTATGCTTTGTAAATTTATTGCATAAGTACAAGGTAAGTGTACATCTTCATATCAGTAAGCATTTTTCAGCTTTGTAGGGAAACTACAACATGGATAGGAAGCATTGCACTTACTGCCATGAATGTACCACAGGGTGAAGGCATCATGTTCTTGTTATGCAAGAAACATTGCTATTGCAAGTTTTTTCTGTGAGAGAAGGTTAAGTATTCTTATATATTGTATAACTTTATTGACAAGCTTTTTATGTCTTGTAGTTTCTGCTTTAAAAGGAATTTCCCAATCCAATCCAATCCAATCCAACTTTATTTATATAGCGCCTTTCGAATCCAAGGCGCTGTACATAAAACATATGCAGAATAATAAAATTTCCATACATTAAAATATGACAGCCATGACTAAGTAAAAGCTAAATTGAATAAATATGTTTTTAAAGCAACCTTAAAACTATCGACGGTTGGGCATTCTCTCAACCAATGAGGTAGAGAATTCCACAGGGTTGGTGCTGAAAAAGCAAAAGCATGAGATCCTGATGTCTTTAATCGAACCCTGGGAATCTCCAGCAATCCCTCGTTGGTGGAATGGAGAGGATGGAGGGGGCAGTAGGTAATCAGGAGATCTTTCAGGTAACCTGGTCCCTGATCATGTAGGGCTTTAAAGGTTAGTAAACCAACTTTAAAGGTGATCTGCCACCAAACAGGCAGCCAGTGCAGTTCGCGGAGCACAGGTGTAATATGACTGGTTCTAGAATTCCCAGTCAAAAGCCTGGCTGCTACGTTCTGCTCCAGCTGGAGGTGATGGATATCAACCCCTGGTAGCCCTAGGTAGAGGGAATTGCAGTAGTCCAGATGGGTAGTGACAAAGGCGTGGACCAATGTTGGAAGATCCCCTGGAGGAACCAGATGTTTCACCCGGGCGATATTCCTCAGATGGTAAAAAGAGGATTTGACAACAGCTGACACCTGCGATTTTAGGGTCAGACCATCATCAAAAATAAAGCCCAGATTTCGCACCTGATCGGAGGTAGAGAGCGGTATACCACCAAGTAACAAACCTGATGGTTGTCCAGCTCCCAAACCCACCCCCGGATGACCTGGATCCACTACCAATACATCAGTCTTATCCGGATTGAGTCTCAGCCAGCTGGAACTCATCCAAAGTCTGATCTCCACAAGGCAGTTATTCAGTACAGAGAGTGCATCACCCTGACTGGGGAGAAAGGACAGATACAGCTGAGTATCATCTGCATAGCAGTGAAAACCCAGACTGTATCACCTGATGATTTCTCCCAATGGCAGCATATACACTGCAAACAACATGGGAGCTAAGATGGAGCCCTGTGGTACCCCACAAGGCAGGGAGTGAGCGCCAGAGGAATAAATTCCAATCTAAGGTATTGGGCTTCATAGTGCAATATCTTTTCACAGTCTTAGCCAATTGCTGCCAAAAGTATAATTTGTAAAGTGTCCTTTGAGGTAGGGAAGGAATCATATCTGCAGCTGAACCCACAGCCAGCTGATCCCTTCCACATCTCAGTTTGCTGACCCTACCATTGTGCTCAGATGTTTTGTGATGTCTAAGGAGGGAGAGCGCAGGGGCGCACCCCATACCAGTCTATGGGGACATTTTCTCAATGACTTTTTATATAACATTAAGCAATCTTAGAGGAAAATGAAAGCCATCACTCTACTAATAGGGGTTCTATTATTTGAACAGTGGCTTTCATTGTTCTCTAAGGTTGCTTAAGGTTCATAAAAAGACATTGAAAAAATGTCCCCATAGACATGTATGGGGTGCGCTCCCATGCTCTCCCTGCTTAGACATCACAAAATGTCTGAGTGCAGGGCTGGGGATGGCAGACTGGGAAGTGGAAGGGATCAGCTAACCCTGTGATCAGCTGCAGTTACAATTCCTTCCCTACCTCAAAGAACACCATTAAAGATTATAATTATGACAGCAATTGGCTAATGCTGCCTTAAGGTATTGAGCTATCAAGCACAAGTAGGCTGTAAAATAGGTTGGAAATTCATTTTAGGTGGCTATGTCATATTTCATTCTTTTCTTGGGCCTGTGGTAGTGAAACATGAGATCTTAATAACAATATTGGTAGTGTTTGGCCACTGACTGTCTTTAGGAAGTATTTTAGTTTTGTATGTGGTAGGCATTTACTACCTAATAAGAATCTTAATGTAAACTGCCCGTTAAGGTTAAATCTGACTCTGAAACAGTTCCCTTTGCTCCTTTTCACACTGCAATGCACAAGCCAATCTCCTTGCAGAGCAAGGAGCTTGGGGGGGCAGGAGTCATGGACCTTTAAATCCACCATCTGTGGCAAGCTTTACAGCAACGTTCTCATTATGTCTTGGTATTTGTGGGTACTCTACCCTCTATGGCTATTTTGGAGGGTAATGATTGTGATTGTAGTCATCTCTCTTGTTTAAGGTTTGCTGGTAAAATTGATTTCCTTGCATGCATGTACCCCCACAGGCTTAGAGATGTACAGTACTTGATCTTTTAATTCTTTGCATGATTCATGTACATCTCTTCTTGAATGAGAGCAGTGCTTTACAGTAAAATAAGTTAAGCCCATGGAACCAGTTATCCAGTAGACTGGAATATTTGTTTGTTTTGTTTGTTTTATTTATTTAAACTGGAACATCCATGGGCCAAAGACCCATTTACATGGTCAACTATTATACATAAACAATGCTTACATAAACATTAACAGGATGAAAAACAAGAAAACTCATACACAAGTGCTAGGCTACCTTAAGAAACATACACAGTTCATTCAGATTGAACATTTTTACTCACTTTCCTCATCTAAATAGCTTTTTAACTTCTTCTTAAAATTCATAACTGTATTATTGAAACATTCAAAAATGGATTGCAGAGAGTTAAAAAAAAATGGAAGTGTATATAAAAAAAAGATCTTTGGCCTGCAGATGTCATCATCCTTGGAATGGAAAAAAATCTTGATTCAATAATCTAGTAGAGACTGTACTATGATGTTTAATAAATATTGAGGCTAGTCACTTTTTTTTGCAAGAAGTCCAAGTAATGTGGGAGACAAGGTAATGATTTTAACCTTTGAAACACCTGGACATGCTTTATGTGATTCATGGCAAGGTCCTTACTTTATTGTAAATAAATTTAACCCTTCTGTTTACAAAACCCATATTACAGACAGTGAAAGCCAACAGATAGATGTTTCATGCTAATCAGTTGAAACTGTTTAAGGGTAAGAACTAATGCATGGATGAAAGATGGGGAATCAAACCCTCCTGTTTGTTTTCTATCATTTCAGAACACAGAAGATCTTTCTTATTGTTGAGTACGTGATGGGTGAGGACACAATGTGGATGGAAGTAGTCTCACCAGTCCATGGCAAGGAAGGTGGCATCAAACTTCTCCCTGTATAGATCATTGGAGGGGTTGCAGGAATGGCAATGTGGAGAGGCCCTGGGGACTTGCACAATAATGCCAAGGAAGAGGGAAGTCCAGGTAACTCCCAGTGGCCCAAGGACAAGAGTCATTGGGTACAAACATGGGTCCCTCTTGCTGAAAAATATTATGAAACAGGATGAAGGGGTATAGAATGTCTAAAATGGGAGGTCAAATGGATCAGTGGCTAACATATGGTAAAACTGAACTGAAAGTGACTGTACTGACAATGACCCAGCCACCTACCATGAGCACCATGGACATTGTTGAAACTACCTTTGTGAACAAGACTTTACAATGCCCTGGTAGTGGAACTGGGTCCTCCCAGTGGCTTAACTTCTATGTCTTTTTCAATGAAACATTGTTAAACTTGTGCATATACCTGCAGTTTTTTTTGTTTGTTTAATCTTTCTGTCTGAGATATGACAGAATACAGGCCTTGTGTGGGGACAAATGCATCTATGTTTTATGTCTCTGTCTTGTTAGATGTTACTGTTGCTAACCAAGCTAGGGCTCAAGATCCAATAGCCAAACAGGAAACTGTTCCACAGCATGGAATTTTCTGCTGCAGGTGACTGAAAAGCCTAGATAGAATGGTGTGCTCCATCTCAGACCTTTTTTGGTTCAAGTATGATCATTTGGAACCGAGCAGACTTAGAAACATTTAGAAGGCATAGTCATTATTTTGAGCATTAATCTGCTGAGTCTGTCTTTAACCCAGCTTTGCAGGTGAGTGATGGTCTAGCTGTATATGGTGAACAATATGCATGACATTGCAACACTGTTTAATGAAACACAAACCAAAATTTATGAGCTAGTTGTTGTAAATAATAGAGATGCCCAGCAGAGACACATATGTACAGAAGTAGCATTCACAGCTTGTGGCAATTAAGTTCTTATAATGATATACCAATTTGCTCAGAGATGTGGAGACAGAAGGTTTCCCTGACTTCATTCCAGATAACTATTTGACCAAGTGGTATTGCCCAGCATGTGTTACTAATACACGGGACATCCATTCATGATGCTTGACAGCCTAGCAAAAGTTTTCATTTGTGACAGCCAGGAACTTGGGGTATGTTACCATTCTCATAACTAGGGCAAGTGTCACATGAGTGGGTCCTGGTCTATCCGGGATACTTTGTACATATATTTCACTGTCTCCCTACCAGTGTTTGACCCAGTTGAGGCTGTTTTTGACAAACTGGCCACAGTCCATTTAGTAGATGTTCTAGAGGGTGATATGTATAAAGAGAGGGTGGGCATACCATCCCTTTTGGTTTACAACCCCACCATAGCAATTTTGCAGGCAACACCCACACAGCATGTTGCCTGGTAAAAGGATATAGATATGAATGTCACTGTGACATTTTGATGTTGCTGTACCTGTATGAGGATATGATGGGGTTCTGAACCAAAACACCACCCAAAACGTTGCATGCCTAGTGTGGCTCACAAAATGGTATCTCCCCATGGAAAGGGTGACCTACAACATGGATGATCAGTATTGCATAGCTACATGTCATAAATCATTTTTTTTTCAATTGTTTAACCAGGAGTGGCACACTAAGCTGAAAACATGTTTACAGGTGTGATCTGTGAGCACAGGGAAGTTAAGTGGTTAAGTGACTTGCTCAAGGTCACACAGTATGCAAGTGTGGGATGTAGGATTCAAATCCAGGTCTCCAGATTTGCAGCTCAGAGGGAGCCTTAAACCACTGCACAATACTGCCTCCCAAAATTCATTTCATTCACCTATGGGAACTTGATATGTCTAATGATTGCACCAAACTTCTTATTCACACCCATTTCTTGCACTGACATTAGTCAAAGAGTTAGATTACCAGCACCACTTCCTGATGAATATCTTTTCAATGAATGTATTCAACAAAAAAAAAAATGTCGAGCACTCACCAACCTCAAAAAAACTTTAAAAGCACAAATTGCATAACATGTATTGGATGTAAACAGCATCCTTTCTCAAAGGCTAAAATGAATAACGTTCATGGCAGCTAAATACATAATTCAAATTATATCACGCTTATGTCACCCTGAAACCAAAAATTTGATTGGTTAAATCAAACAAGACCTACGATTAGAGACCCAAAACCCCACCCCCACTTGGCACACCACTATATACACCTTAATATAAATTATCTATATAAATTCAAATTCACCAGTGCTTATAACTTATAATATAATAATAAAAAACTCTCAACAGCATAGGTACCAGGAGGGGGGAGCAGAACTGAGGGGATCAATGAACAATGTCAGTATATAAATGTGACAATATTATGTCTATTAAATAACAGTCATGAAATATCCATCCCTCATATTTACATTCATATAAATTTCCTAGCTAGAAAAGGAGTGTCAGTAACTATATCATTATAACATTCAATCAGACCACTGGTTATGGACCTTATAGAATTCAGCTCACTCCCTTACTACTTATTTTCTCTTTTTTAAAAAGGGCTTCAACTCAAATCCAAAATTTAATCCCCAATCTTTGGTTGCATTTAAATTTATGATCCAGAATGCCTCTCTAGTTAAGAGTAAATCATTAAAATTCCCACCCCTTGGTCTGATATTTACTTTATCAATCCCTTGAAAAGTAAACACATGCTCCTTCATATTCATAAACCTAGCAACACGTGCTGCGGTAGCATAGGTTAGATCCCATTTTAAAATTGCTCATATGTGTTCGTCCACACATGTCTTTACACATCTTTTTGTTTTACCTATATAAAATGAACAGCAGCTGCATGTTGCTTGATAGATTATACCTTCAGTGTCACATGCAATAAGTTGGCACACCTCGTGAGTGCAACCTGTGTTCTGGTTCACAGAGATTTTTACCCTGTTTAATATAGGGAAAATATTACATTTTTTGCATGGATAATTTCCCACCACTGATTTATTCAACAAAGTACTATTCCTTTTACTTCTATCTACAAAGTGGCTGTGTATCAATTTGTCACACAACGTGGGTGCTTTTCTAAATGCCATTTGTGGCGGTTCCGGGGCAATTTCCTGCAAACCTAGGAAACTAGCTAAAAACCTACTGTTTTTTTACAGTTTTCTTTACCTCACCAGCATGTGCTGAAAAAGATTTAACAAAACTGAAATTCGCATCTCTTTGATTCATGTGTAAGTTACTGTCTCTTTCTAGTAGCAGGGTATCTCTCTTTTGTTGGGTGGCAAATTCACAGCCTGCCTCTATGTTATTTAAACTATACCCCCTCTGTATCAAATGAGAACTAAATTCCTGAGCACCCTTCTCAAATTTCTTTTGACTACCACAATTTCTTCATGTTCTAAGGAGTTGCCCCTTCAATATATTCCTTATAGTATGCTGTGGGTGGCAACTATTGGCTCTCAATAATGTATTGCCATCAGTCACTTTTCCTATACAAATCATGGTGAGACTAGTGTCATTTTCTTTACTAATTATAAGGTCCAGAAAGCATATTTTGTCTTTGGATTCTTGATAAGTGAATTTCAAATTGCTATCTGTCCCTTCCAAGTATTTCACAAACTGACATAAATCATTTTCATTTCATTTCCACACAAAATAAAAATCATCAATGTAGTGTTTCCAAACTGCTACTTTGTCAAAAAAAGGATTTATGTCCCTATCTAAAACATATTTATTCTCAGATCCCCATGTAAATGTTTGCGATCAAGGGGGCACATGTGGCCCACATCACTTTCCCTTTAATGTGCAAAAAAAAAACCTTTTAACAAACAAAAAAAACCATCGAATTTAAGACATATTCAATTAACTTAAGCAAAAATGTAGCACATAGTTTTTGCATTCCCCCCCTGTTCAAACACACTGCAGCAGCATCAAGAGCCCCTTCATGAGGATATTGGAATAAAATGCTTCCATGTCCATCGTCTTTAAAAAGCAGTCAGCATCCAGCTCAGGATTCTTTACAAGTCTTAAAACATAATTTGTATCTTGTAGATAAAATGGTAATGAGTTTACAAAGGGGCAAAGATGGTAATCCACAAATTGTGATAGGCTTTCAGGCAGCTAGCCAATCCAACTGATTACTGGGCAGTCGGACAAGTTTGTCATAAATTTATGTATTTTAGACAATAGACAAAATGTTGCCCATATTGGAGACTATGTTATCAGAAATTTCATTTGCTTTTTATCAATATCATCATTTTTTTTCACTTCATTTCATTTTTATTGTTCTTCCATAAAAGCATATGGATATTACAATCATACATAATAAATAAGTACACAAAAAAATACATGATCAGTACAATTATTAAAAAGGAGATTTTTCATATACATGATTTATTGCACCACAGGAGACCTAACCCTGACTAAGATCAAATATCCCTAGTATCAATACCTATAGGAATATACATTACACAATTTAAATGTACACGTGGTCAGCTGTTTCCCTTCCAGGGAGATGTTTTCTTTTTGTCTTTATTACGTCATAAAAAAATTTTGCAGCAATCTCTGCATCTTCTATTGTGTGGGGATGGAGAAGTACAAACAGTGGATCACAATCTGCACTTTTGTACTTCACAAGAAACTCATTTATTATGTTGTTCTGGGAAGATTTAAATAATGGGCATTGTACCGTAATGTGATAGATATTTTCCACGAAACCCATATTATACCTACAGATGTCAGGGTTTAGCCTATTAGAGGAAGTACTGTTAAACTATGCATATCTAGAACATATGATTCCCATCCTTGCCCATGTGATTAATTTCCTAAATAGGGGACTCAAAGGAAGATTTAAATAGTTCTCTAAAAGACAGTCTATTTTATTGTGGGCAAACTAAATGGCCTCATGTTGAGCTCTAACCTGCCCCATTTGTTTCAGTTGAGCAGTCCTGATTAACTTCTTAACAGTTTACTTAAACAACAGTGAAATTACAATAGATTTGTCAAAGTCTACCAATAGGTGTTGAATGGATATGTGTGACAGGATTCCTTTGAGGGTTTTTAACCATAAATATGTATAATTCTGTTGATACCAGGTAACCTTTTCTTTAAAACACATTAAAGGCAAAATACTAGAATGATTATTAATAATTTTTTACCAGTATCCTAACACCCGAGAGCCAATTAATGTAGAGATAGGAACCCTTCCCAGTTCAGTCCTTACAGTTGCATTAGAGGTAGACCTAGGGACCTGTAATAAAGATTTATAAAAAATCAAAAGTGGGATTTCTAGGCAGGCTGGGTTATATGCATCTCACAACTCTACCCCATACACAAGAATGGGGTTGATTTTAGCTTCACCTGCCTTTAAGGAAGGGACCACTGAGTTCCCCCCATATTTGCTGTTGAAATGAAGCAGTGCTTTAACTATCAACCTTGCCCTTGCTACTTGGTCTTTCCAATGTAGTGATCATAATCCATTTAATGTAAACTGAACACCTAAGTATACATATGAAGTAACAACTTCTATAAGCTTATCATTTAGATAGAGTCTTGGGATCAGTATTTTAGGTATGTGGGGGCCAAAAATCAGTATTTTAGTCTTCTTAAGATTCATTGTTAGATCAAGTTGTTCACATTTAATGTTCAATTGAATTATTTTATTTTGAAGTCCTTGTCTAGACAATGAGAGTAGAATCAAATCATCTGTATATGCAATAGTATGAACTGGGAGATTATTGATTTTAGGAGAATCCAAGATAGCTTCCTCATTATAATTCAATAAGGAATTGATATATAAGCTGAATAAAAGGGGTGCCAAAAGGCATCCTTGTTTTATGCCCGCCGTTGTTTGAAAATAATCTGAAATAGTACCATTATTATCATATCTAACTGAAAATGTGGTACCTGTGTAGAGCAAATAAATTGGGGCCAAAAGATTCAAGGGAAGACCTCTAGCAGTTAGTATATCCCAAAGTTTACCTCTATTTACCAAATCAAAAGCTGCTGTGAAATCAATAAACAGGACATATAGCTTCATTTTTCGAAAGAACTTATATTTTTCCACCAAATGTGAAAGAAAGAAAATATTGTCTATAGTTGAGAAACTATGTCTAAAACTTGCTTGGAACATGGATAAAGGAAAAGTAGTCTCCATCCAGCTCTGAAGTTTTTGCAATAATATTTTAGCAAATATTTTACCACTAGTCTCTATTAGGCTGATTGGTCAATAGTTAGATGAAATTTGATAATTTCCCTTCTTGTGAATCGGTACTAATATATTTTTATTCCAGGAAAATGGCACAAATTTCTCCTTTAGACAAATATTGAAAAAATTAGTAAGAAAAATTACCCAGTAGTTTAAATGTGCTTTGAAGACTTCCCCAGGGATATAATCAGATCCTGGGGCTTTATGGGTTGGTAAGTTTATTATAGCTTTTTTAACTTCCACAAATGTAATTACTAGTGGTGAGTACTCCTCTTTGTTAACATGGAAGATATCCACAGGCTCCATTCCTAAATCAAAATCCTTATTGAATAATGATTTATAATATTGCATCCAGGTTTCTTTTGGAATATACATTGGAAGAGTTCCCCTTGCGTTTTAGTTCTTTTCGTAACTATTGCCCAGAAAAGTTATTTATCATTAGTTTTTATGGCATGATACATGGTTTCCCATTGTTTATTTATGAATTCAATTTTTTTCAGTGCAAGAATTTTTTTATATTCTCTACTGGTTTTATTTAATCTCAGGAACACACTCTTTGAAGGTGATTTTTTTGTTTGTCTTATAAGACTTCCCAGTTGTTTTTTTGGTTGCACATTGAATATCAAACCGGGATGATGGGTTATACTTCCTATTATTTTTAGAGTAAATATCTTTATTTATTAATTGGTAACACATATTCAATAAGTGGTTCATTTGTTCAATGTTAGAGTCATTGAATGTGTTGAAAAAAGAATTGAAAGGGGAGGAGAATAAATTAAATTTGTCACCCTAGCCATAGATTTGACATTTGTGGGCACAATGGCAGACTCCCTGAGTGACCATTCCCCAATCTTCTGTATATGGAAAAACAAACCACCCAAGGTCCCACCTAGAATTCTCTCCACCTGTGACTTCTCCAAGTTCTCTGAACTACAATACAATTGCTACCTAGGTAGTCTGGACTGGAACCCCATAAATCTTCTCCCTACTCTTACTGAGGCTGTGCAATACTTCCAGGATGAACTAACCACAGCGGCCAACCTCTTTGTCCAATTAAGAGAATGAGGGCTAAAGGCAGCTGCTACAAGTGGATCTCTCCCTCCTTCAAAGCCCTAATGGCTACTCAGAAAAAAGCCTGGAAAACGTTTAGGCTGTCCTCCCTTCCGGCAGATCTCACTGAATACAAAGCCCTGAGGAACAAAGCCAAGACAGCCATAAAACTTGCTAAGAGAAATTACTTAGCACACCTCCAGAAAACAGCCCAGGCAACCCCAAGCAATCTGGAATCATATCAATGACCTGATCAAGGGCAGAAAAAAGCCTGAGTCCTATCCCATGAAGATTAACGGTCAGCTCACAACTGACCCTTCTGAAATATCAGCTGCCCTTAACAGGCACTTCTCAGACCTCGAGGCCTACAAGACCTGCCTGTCTCCCCAGATTCTCCCCCCTACCTCAGATGAACCACCTCACATGGAAAGACCGCCATTTCACCTGAGACTGGCTAAACACACTGAAGTACTAAACCTCCTAAGGAACCTGAAACCAAAAGGGTCAGGGGGACCCGACAGTATCAACCCTCAGCTACTCAAGGCAGGAGCTACCTCCTTAGCCGGGCCTATAACCATGCTTCTCAATCGATAACTGAGGGAAAGAGCAGTCCCTGACCTGTGGAAACATGCCAGTGTTGTCCCTATTCACAAAGGGGGGGCTCAGGGAAAAACTCAACAACTACAGGCCCATCTCCCTCCTCTGCTCACTTGCTAAGGTGCAAGAAAGAGTCATCTACAATCAACTCAGGGACTACCTGGGAGCTCATCAGCTCCTTGCCCCCTCCCAACATGGATTTAGAACAAACCATGGTACTGACACTGCCCTCATTAACTTCACGGATGAAGTTCTCAGGGCAATGGACAAAGGGATACCCACTGGTGCAGTCTTTATAGCCTTATCTAAGTCATTTGACCTTGTCAACCACAACTTGCTGCTACAGAAGCTGCAAAATTTAGGCCTAGACAATCATGCCCTGAAGTGGTTTGGGAGCTACTTATCAGGCAGGGCACAGTGGGTCTCATGGAAAGGGACCATGTCTGACCCACTACTCCTAAACCAGGGTGTACCTCAGGGCTTAATTCTAGCCTCCTCCTGTTTTCCTTGTTTACCAATGACCTGCGTACCCACTGCAGGGAGAGCTTGGTTGTGCAGTATTCTGATGATACTGTCATCTTCCAACCCCTGCGTGACGTGGTTGCCCTAGGCCCTCTACTCCAAAAGGATCTCACTTCACTGGAGACTTGGCTATGTAAGAACAGAATGGTACTAAATGCCGACAAGACCAAGGCAATGCTATTCGGGCCAAGATCCCTGGGATTTGACAGGTTCTCATCCCTCTCCTTAACCTCACTCTCTAGTAAAGCCATTAACATAGTCCCTTCCCTTAAATACTTAGGCCTCACGTTGGATCAGAATATCACATACAAGGAACATGTGGACCAGGTCACCAGGACCCTACATTGGAAACTTGGCACCCTGTACCAACTCAGGGACCAACTCATCCCTGAAGCCAGATTCTCCATAGCTACCAGCGTCCTTCTACCCAACCTGACCTTTGCAGCCCCTATTATACAGGGCATGGCTAAACAAGGGATTACCAGGATGCCGGCCCTATATAATAAAATAGCTCATTTCACAACCTTAGACCACCCGAGATGTCACTACTGTGACACTTTGGCCAATCTTCATTGGCCCACATTGGTCGCCCACCTCCAACACCCCTTGCTTGTCCAGGCCTACAAGCTTCTCAAACCCCATGCTCCACCAAGCATTGCTGGGACCATAACCCTCAAACACAACCCAAGGAACCTAAGAACCTCAGATAGAATGCTATTAGAAGTCCCTAGGGTAAGGACAAATGCTGGCGGAAGATCCTTTTCCTCTCAAGCAGCCTGCCAATGGAACAAGCTCCCTCCCCAGGTCCAGGCCTCCTCCTAACTCATGAACTTCTGCACCAGGCTTATGTCCCATCTGCTGACCTCAAGCACATGCCACTGTCATGGCACCTAAAGCTCCTAAGGTGCTCCCCCTCCTCTCCAACTCCCGTCTCCTAGCTTAACCTTCCTACTACCTGCCTTATACAGACTGCTTGCTGAATAGCTTGGCAGAAGACACCAGGAGAAAGGACTGCTGTGTGACTGGACTTCTCTGCTGGTACTAAAGAAGAAGAACTTTTGTACTTGGACCTTTAATTTAGGGTAAAAAACTAACAAACAAAACAAAAAAAGTGTGTGTTTGTCTGGGTTAACTGAACTGAATGGGTATCTGAACAGTTATCTAGGTTTAAATCTCAGGTGATTGAAAGGACTTAATAGCTGTGAGGTTTAAATTACTTGTAGAAAGATCTAGTAAGTAGGGGGAGTGGCTTAGCTAGAAGGAAGCTACATTTAAAGACTGCCTTAGAAAGATTCTACTAATAGCTTGGCAGAAGACACCAGGAGAAAGGACTGCTGTGTGACTGAACTTCTCTACTGGGACTATATTGCCCTCCTTCCCTCCCTCCACCCCCCACCCAAAGCTAGTTATATTTTTATAGGCACAGGATTTGACTGACAACAGGAACTTCCTGTTTGGGAGCAGGAAGTGAGTGATCACAGAACCACCAAAGACCCACCATCCTAGAAGGGCAAGAGTAGCTCTCTGGACCCCTCTAGCTGCTGGAGGTCTGCCTCTGAGCAAGTAAGTGGTCTACTGAGAAATATAGGATATTCTTGTCTCAGAACAGGACAATCAGGAGCTTAAAGGGCACATAGGCAGAAAGTAAGGAGAGAGAGAAAAAAACAGAGGAAACAGTAATGATTGCAAACAGTTAAGGGGCCAGAAATAAGACATGATTGGAGTGGTGCAGTGCAGTGGCTGTGGAGCAGCAGTCTTCCGGGAGATGTTCTGGAGGATGCGGTGTTATCCCATCTGCAGGCACCTCTCTGGGCTGAGGGAGGAGGTTGCTCATCTCCAGGCTGAGTTGGCCAGGATTTGTAGGACCTCCTCTTCCATTCAGGGACCACCAGTGCCACTGCCGTTGCCTCAGAGGTTGCCAAGAAAGAGGAGCGGTTGGACCACAGTGGGCTCAGGGAGGGTGAGGGTGGTCGAACAAAGGTGCATCTCTCCAGTTGTACCTCTCCACAATCCCTATGCCATTCTGGCAAAGTGTGGTTCCTCTATGGAGGCACCCACAGTGGAGACCAAGGAGGATGCTGGGAACCTCCACAAGGAGACCCACAGGAGAGTGGCAGGGGACGCTGCAGGGGAAAGAAACAACTCCTGGTAGGGGACTCCATTGTTAGGAAGGTAGAACTGGGGGAGAAAGGGGAGAGGGAGGTAAGGTGCCTGTCTGGCACCATGGCTTGGAGGGACAGGGAGTGAATCCTCAGGATTGCCAGAGCAGCTGCACAGGGAGGGAGCTGGATGTCATTGTCCACCTAGGGACAAATGACCTGGCTAACAAAGGGATTAGAGAAGTGCAGGAAGAGTTTGTGGAATTGGGGAAGGGCCTTAGTAAAGTAGCACGCACGGTAACCTTCTCGAAGGTGCTGCCCATCTATGGCATAGGAGAGGCTAGGGTGTTCTGCACCATGGGATTCAATCAGTGGTTGAAAAACTGGTGTGGAGCTCAGGGATTTGGCTTCATTGGGGACTGGGGGTCCACCTGGAGTGATGCAAGCCTATACTGGCATGATGGGCTGCATCTGTCCGGGAGGGGAACCAGGATCCTAGGTGATAGGTTTAAATGTTTCATTTGCAAGCTTTTAAACTAGCCAAGGGGAGAGGCACTGGAAAGGAGCAGGGAAATCCTAGCCCCCCCCAAATAATCACTGTAGTAAGTGCAGCAAACACCAACATAGAGGTGTCGATAGGGAGAAGGGCAGGGGTAAATGGAGAAAGTGACAAAGGCAAGAAGGACAGGGATGGGGCAAAAGTGAGTAAGGCCATCAGGAAATGGAGGGTAATGAGTACCAATGCCCATAGTCTGGGCAACAAGCTCCCTGAGCTGGTAGCCTTGATGGAAGAGGGATGCCTGGATATCGTAGCAGTCACAGAAACATGGTACACAGAGAACCATGACTGGGATGTTAACATACCAGGTACGTGAACCTACAGGAGAGACAGGCAGGGAGAAGAGGGAGAGTAGCTCTATGTAAAGGAAGAGATAAAAGCAACTGAACAAAAGAGTAAACAGGGAGGAGAGGAGGCACTGTGTGTCACCTTGAGACTGGAAAGGGCACCACAATCTGCACAGGGGTTGTGTACAGACCCCCATGTCAGGGGGAGGGAATGGACAAGGATATGATAGAAGGCATTCTTAGAATGGCAGAGAAAGGGGAGATACTGTTGATGGGAGACCTGAATATGCCAGATGTTAACTGGAGCACATTTGCTGCAGCCACATCCAAGAGCAGGGCCATTCTTGATGCCCTACAGGTGGCAGGCATTAGACAGCTAGTTTTGGAACCCACTCATGAGGGAGCAATCTTAGACCTCATACTCTCAAATGGGGGCAGTGAGAGGATCTCAGATCTAGAAGTGGGTTGCCATCTGGGGACAAGTGACCATCAAACAGTGTGGTTCACGTTAAACTCAGCTACAGAGTCAAGCCATACAAAAGTGAGGGTACTGGACTTTAGGAGGGCTGACTTTGGCAAGATGGGAGAGTGCCTCAGAAAAGCACTAGCAAACAGGCTAGAAGGAGGTGTGGCACAACAATGGGAATCATCAAAACTGCCATCACAGAGGCAACAAGCCTTTGTGTGAAGCAAATAAACAAATCAAAATGAAAGAAAAAGCCACTATGGTTCTCAAAAGAGGTGGCGGTGAAAGTCAGGAAGAAAAAGATAGCATTCCGGAAGTATAAGGAAATACAGAAGGAGCAGGACAGAGCTGTACCAGTTAAGGCAGAAGGAAGCAGGAGGAAGTCAGAATAGCAAAGGCCCAAACTGAGGAAAAGATAGCCAACTCAGTTAAGAAGGGGATAAACCTTTATGGGTACATCAGCGAGCATAGAAAGACAAAGGAGGGATAGTGAGGCTGAATAGAATGAACGGGTGGGTGGGCAGAGGGGACAGTGAAAAAGCAGGATACTGAATGAATATTTCTGCTCAGTATTCACAAAAGAGGAGGGAAGTGCCTAATCCAATTAACAGAAGCACTCTTGATAAGGGGTCAATCCCAGTCCTTTCACAGAAGAAAGGGTTCTGCAAGAAATCCTAAAACTGAAGGTGGACAAAGTAATGGGTCCTGATGGAATTCACCCCAGAATTCTAGAAGAATTAAGGGAGGAACTAGTGAAACCACTGGCTACTCTTTTTAATAAATCATGGGAGGATGGTGTGGTACCCGAGGACTGGAGGAAGGCAGATGTGATTCCCCTTCACAAAAGTGGGACCAAGACAGAGGCAGGAAACTACAGGCCTGTCAGTCTGACCTCTGTGGTAGGGAAAGTGATGGAGTCACTTCTGAAGGACAGAATAGTTGAGTACCTAGAGGCCAGTGGAGCACAGGACCCAAGGCAGCATGGGTTCACAGTGGGAAGGCCATGTCAGACGAATCTAATAGATTTCTTTGACTGGGTGACCAAAGTAGTAGACCAGGGAGGGGCTGTGGACATGGCCTACCTAGACTTTAGCAAGGCATCTGACACAGTCCCACACAAAAGATTAATAGTCAAATTAACCAGCCTGGGAGTGGGTCCTAGGGTGGTAGCCTGGTAAAACATTGGCTGCACAACAGGACACAGAAAGTAATTGTAAATGGAGTCCACTCTGAAGAAAGAGAGTTACTAGTGGGGTACCGCAGGGTTCAGTATTGGGTCCAGTCCTTTTTAATGTCTTCATCAGTGACATTGCAGAGGGACTGGAAGGAAAAGTATGCCTTTTTGCAGATGACACAAAGATCTGCAACAGGGTTGATACAGAAGGAGGCATGGGAAGGATGAAAAGGGACTTGGCAAGGTTGGAGGAATGGTCAGAAGTATGGCAGCTAGGACTCAATGCAAAGAAGTGCAAAATAATGCTCCTGGGAAACAAGAACCCAGGGGAAGAATACATAATGGGTGGGGAGGTAGTAACAACAACAAAAAAGGAAAGGGACCTGGGGATAATCATATCAGATGACCTTAAGGTTAGCAAGCAATGTGAGAAGGCAGTAGGGAGGGCTGGGGGTATACTGGGATGTATAGGAGAGGCATCAGCAGCAGAAAACAGGAAGTTGTTATCCTCTGTACAGACAGTTGGTGAGACCCCATCTGGAGTACTGTGTCCAGTTCTGGAGACCCCATCTCCGCAAGGACATAGACAGGATAGAGGTAGTCCAGAGGAGGGCAACTAAAATGGTGCAGGGTCTGCAAGAGAAGCCTGATGAGGAGAGACTAAAGGAGCTTAATATGTATACCCTTGAGGAAAGAAGGGAGGGGGGACATGATAGAAACTTTAAGTACCTCAGTGGAATCAACAAAGTCCAGGAGGGTAGCATCTTTCAGAAAAAGAGACTTGCAAGAACAAGGGACACAATTAAAGATAGAAGGAGGGCAGTTCAGGGGCAATGTGGAAGTATTATTTCACAGAGAGGGTAGTGGATGCATGGAACAGCCTTCCTGAGGAGGTGTGGGGTCTAAAACTGTGGGAAGAATTCAGAATGCATGGACAGACATAAGGCAATTCTTGTGGGGGTAGGAAGAAATAGGCTGTTGGTTAACTAGGATCTGCGGCCTATCCTGTAGGTAGGGAAATGGGCAGACTAGATGGGCCAAGCGGTCCTTATCTGCCGTCAAAGTCTATTTTTCTATGCTCACCAGAGGCCATGTGTAACCCCTGAATAAACTATATGGAAAGTACTACCAATTGCTTACATGTCATGGTGATAACCATGCCTGTACCCATGCCTGCAACCATTGCTTTTCTTTTACCGTGCCTGTAAGCCATGCCTGTATCCACTGCTTTTATTTTACCATGCCTGTAACCATGCCTGTATCCACTATTTTTCTTTACTGTAACCACCTCATGATGTAATTCACAATGCCTCAAATGTTCCTTATGTCCTTGTTCATTCTTATAACTTGTATTGTTATCCCGGGTCGCCCCTGAAAAATGGACCTTCAGGGCTCAGTGGGCCTACCCGGTCACCAAAATTTAATAAATAAATAAATAATCAGTTTTAATTTACCTTTAATCTCTACTGCCGCCATTGGATTATTTGAGACTGCTATTTTACAATTCTGACTCAAAAATGAGAATAATATTGTTGCGTGGTCACTTTCTGGGTGTGTAACCACCTCCATCCTCTTAAAATGAGTAAAACTATGAGGGGAACATAATATAAAATCAATTACACTTTTTCCAACTGGGGGAAAAGAGGTGCTCTCCCCCATTTCATCACCTTCCAGTCTCCCATTTAGAATTAGCACATTGTTATTCATAATAAAGCTTTGAAAACATCTCCCTGGCTCATTAAGCACCAAATCTGTCATGTTTCTTGGTTCCAGATCTACCATATATAGTTGTTCTTGCAAAAAATCTATATTATCAAAATTCGCTATTCTAGCATTAAAGTGTCCTGCCAAAATTACAGTATCAACTGTGTATTGCTATACAGCTATATCTACCTCTGAAGTTAATTGCAACCAAATGTCATATGGTGGATAAGAGTGTAAACTTGGGGGATGTATAAATTCACAAAAATTACAATACTTTTATCCCAAGAAACTACAACTAGTAGGATCTCCGGGGTTGGGGTATAATTCATAATTACCCTTAAACCATCCCTAATCTTAACCATTGTTACTAATCCACCCTTATTTCTCCTGTACATTTTCACTTTAGTAGCAGGTGCATAAAAGGATTCGAACCCGTTAAGATGAAGTGTGTCTCTGCCCATGTTTCCTGAAAAGTAATAGCTTCAAATCCAGAAACAAAATCCAACCATTGGGGATCTGCATATTTATTATAGATCCCTGTTATATTCCAGTTAAGAAAATTACAGCTAGTAGAGAGTGCAGACCTGGAACAGACTATCCCACTTAAATCTCTCTCAGAACTAGATTTATGTAGTCATGATAATCTAGATAAAGCCTGTTCTGGTGTATTCCATTCATTTGATAAAACCAGGCAGATTTGCAGTTCATCTAACATTTGCCTCCTTTCTAAAAGTAATGAGTATAATTCCACAGAGGATATGCTACAATTTATTTAGGTTCCACCAGTGCCTTCAAGAACCCTTTCTACCTTCCCTACTTCATTTGTATGAATCTGAATTTTGGTGATAATTGATAGAATCACCCTAAGATAAGAAGTTAGATTACCAGGATTTTCCCATTCAAATGTATTTATTCCAAAAATGGACAACTCATAAGATGTAGGGTGTGCTCCAAATCCCAGTTAAGATGGACCAAAGTTGAAACAAACCTATCATATAATAGAATCTTGTCAGGTTTAAGCTCATTATAAGTATATTTCCAGATGGTAGCCCAAGTAATGGGTGATGATATCAAAAAAAACCTAATGAGTTTATCAGAACCTGTTTTGCCCAAACCTGTTTCTCAGTTTCCATGTTAGATAACATGCTATAAATTGAGTTAGCAGGGTTTGACCAATCTCTGCAGTGGCTACCTCTGGTAGCCTTAATTCAGCTTTTAATAAGTGGGCTATCAAACCTGTCAATGAGGAGTTAGTTTCACATAATTTAATAAACATCTGGTCCAGCTTAAATGCGAACTCATTACCTGTAGTTATTAACTTATATGGAATACTGTCTTCTCGGTCAGAAGTCTGGGGGTCCTCTAAGAGTAAAGGACGCTGTGATCTAGACAAATGTTTAGCTTATTTCAAAGTATTAGTGATCTTGGGTGTTTCATCCCCCAAAGCTATTACAGAACTGATGGAACTAGTGCTTCCAGAAGTGGGGGCCTTTAGAGATTCTTGCACCTTAGCTAGATCACACATCTCTTCCTTTTTATTTGCTTTCACCTTATGTAATACTTGAGGCTTTCCCTTATGTCTTGTAGGAGTTCCTGGAAAGTTAGGCCCATTGCACTCTACCCTCTTTAGGTTCCCCCCACTCTCTTTATCCTTTATGCCCTCTTTATTTGTAATGCTTTTTCTAGGTTTATTGTTTTTATTTCTCCTATCCTTACAGGACTCCTTACTTTTTTTATTTTTGTAAGGTCTAGATTTCTCTTTCTGTTTTGGGGTGTCAGGTATAATCAATGTCGAGAAAGACAATTGATGCTTATTTCTAAGGTCCTCATATTTTTTAGTAATTTCCATTATACATTGATCAAGTGAGGAAAACTTCTCTAGGCAAAGACAAGAATAGTTTTCAAGAGCAGATTTAATGCCATTATAGGCTTAAAGTAATACTTTGTTGGGCATAACTGGTGGCCCAGGGCCTTAATAATGTATTTAGAAATAGTATCTGGGCACTGGGCCAAAAATTCCTGATCCAGGTGAATGTTCTATACTTCTTTATCCATTTTCTCAAAGACCTCTCCTGAAGAACCAGTCAGGGTCTCCTCGATGTTCTCTCCCTTATCCATTCCCAAATTACTTAGCTCACCAGAGAGCTCCAATGGGCTGAACAAGTCCATTCTAGATGGAAAAAAGGAAATACCTTCTCCCTGAAAAGCTGGGCACTCCTGAACTGTTCCATGATGAGTAGAATTTTTCTCTATGTCCCCTATTATACTACCCCCAGCATTCTGTATCTCTGGGGTTATATAATTCCTGAATGTTTTTTTTATACACAAAATAGTCTGTAATTTTAGCTTGATTCTCTTGTTGAGCTTATTGTAAGTTCGTACCAGCTAATAGTGGATGTCAGATTCCAAGGGTTTCTGTGTTAGCTTGGCGATGCCAAGGCATTAAAAGGGTGTCAGACTGGCTTTGGTCTATGTTAATATCCCCACTATTAACCTCTATATTAGCATTTATCTGATTGAATTTCGGCACTTGTGGACTTGGGGTGGATGTAGCAGTTTGGAGGTATTGGGAGTATATGGAACCATTCTTAATTTTCTTATCCCCCCTAGATTTAGGTGAGCTTTTACTTGGTTCCATAGGAAGTCCTGAGGGTTCTGCTCTGTCACTGTTTTTACCCAATGTTTCTTAGTTACTACTCCCTTTGCTAATAAAGGCCTCTTTGTTTTTTTTTGCAAGAACCCTTCCACTTCTTGTTGCCATAACCAAGGAAAATGAACATATAGACATTCTCCTAGCTTATCAACAATTAATTAATGGACTAAAAAGGAAAAGAGGAGACACAATATTCCCGATCCAAATATCAGTTTAAAATAAGCAACTTATTCCAGCTGATGCAAATTAATTCCAGGTAGGTTTCAGTTCTTGAATTTTAGTTTGAATCACCACCAAAAATTAGATAGTATCATGAATGTCTGCAGGTGCAGTTATAATCATTAGCTGTAACCGTCAGCTCCAGCTCACAATGGATGTCCAAGGGAAGAGCAAACTGCTGTAATATTCACACAAGCTCAAAAAGTACTTCAATGAAAAAGTATATTCTGGTTTCTGAATGTTTCAAATGTCCCCTTCTCTAGTTTCTCTCCAGTCTGCAGTAAATCATAGATGTTATGTTTGTATTTATTTGTAGGTTCCCATGCATTTTGGTTCTTAAATAAAGGTTGGCAATCAGGATGTTTATTCAGCTTAATCTGGTTCAAGGTCAGTTGGCATTCATCTTTATCCCTCTCCCCTGGATCGTGCCTGAAAATAGGCAGGATTTGTCTAGTGCACTTACCTGGTCAACAAAAACTAAATAAATAAAAAAAAATAATAAAATAAATTCTCACCAGACTGTTACGTTCAGCGCTATGAGAACCAGACACTATAGTGTGAAAAAATAAATAAAGAAAAATAATCAGAATCAAATAGGGGGTTCCTTGCTTGGGCCTATTTTAAAACACCCAGTTCCCTAAATTCCCTTTATGTCCCTTGTTCTCCCTTCTATTATATATTCCTACAATTAATGTTCTGTCTAACATCAGCGTTTTAAAATGCTGCAAAGTTAATATGAGGCTCTAATAAAATCTTAATAAACAGAGCAAGGAGAGAACAGACTAGTGAGAAGGAGGCATTTATACAATTTATAAAATACACTTACTCTTTAATACTACAACCACAATAAATACATAATAAAAATGCACTTACTCTTTAGTACTGCAATCACAATAATTATGCAGCGTGGATGAAAATGTGCAAGCCAGTGCAAGCTAGGCCCAGAGCTGCAACAAAGCTAAAGGCAAAGCAATTTTACAGCATATTGAGCACACTACCTGCAAATCACCTGTTTTATCTTCCCTTGCAGGTTCAATTACAACAGATAGCACAGAAGCTGGGAAGTTAAGAGCAAGGGTATGCCGGCTAAACAAAAAAATCTAATATAATTGTCCTTTCTCAAGTGATTATGCTCGCTCTTTATCGTCTCTCAAACAAATCTGGGGAAAGGAAGTCACCCACACACTCTTATGCCACAGGTTGCTAGAGGTCAAGTTGATTGGCTACAACAAATCATGTGACACAAGCTATCCTGAGAAACTAAAACCTAAAAAATAAAAAATATAAAATCAGAAAAGGCCAAGTCTCAAATACCCCTCCTAAAAACACAAAAACACCACAAACTGCAAAAAAGAGAAAAAAAAGACATTCAAGACATCTAACATAAATATAAAAAGTAAAAAATGAATATAGCCCTGAAAATTAAGTTTGCGGTGTAAATGGCTTGATTTCTCCTCCTAATGTCTTTCTTTTCTCTCTAGTTCTTTCTCCTTATGTGGCTTTCTATGTTCCTGCTAGCTGCCAGGCACTCAAACTCCAAGGAACCCATCTCACTTCCAGTTTTTTTGGGAGCCAACCCCATTCTCTCCAGCAGACCCAAATGGCATCTTCTTGGCTGTTCACCATTCCATCACCATCAAAGGTGGTAGGCAATAAGTTCTGAAACAGACCCAAAGAAGAAATGAGAGAGAGGGCAACCCAAGGAAGAGACATGAAGTTGTTCTGGTAAGACTGCAAACTACATGACATGGATGGCATACTGGTTTCAAATGTAAAACTAGCAATGCAGACCTGCAGTCTGTGTCTCCTCCACAAACACAGCCATGCTTATTGAGCCCTCCTCTAGTCTGGCAGACCTCGATGACTGCACAAAATCGTCAACCAAATGATCCCTCTTCCACTCCTCTGGCTCAATATCACCATTCAAAACTGTATTCGAGGGGCTTCTTTTTTTCAATATCACCATTCAAAAATAGAAACATAGAAACATAGAATTTGATGGCAGATAAGGACCGCTTGGCCTACCCAGTCTGCCCATTTCCCTGCCTACTGGATAAGCTGCAGATCCTAGTTAACCAGCAGCCTACTTCTTCCTACCCCCAACCCCTAGAATTGCCTTATGACTGTCCTATGCATGCTTGAATTCCACCACTGTTTTTGACTCCATGACCTCCTCCAGAAGGCCGTTCCATGCATCCACAACCCTCTCTGTGAAAAAATACTTCCTTAAATTACCTCTGAGCTGCCCCTCTATCTTCAAATTGTGCCCCCTTGTTCTTGCACACCTCTTTTTTGAAAGATGCTACCCTCTTGGACTTTGTTGATTCCCTTGAGGTACTTGAAAGTTTCTATCATGTCCCCCTCTCCCTCCTTTCCTCGAGGCTATACATATTAAGCTCCTTAAGTCTCTCTTCATATGTCTTCCGGTGCAGACCCTGCTCCATTTTAGTTGCCCTCCTCTGGACAGCTTCCATCCTGTCTATGTCATTTGAAGACTGGTCTCCAGAACTGCATGCAGTACTCAGATGGGGTCTGGCCAGCTGTCTGTACAGAGGATAATAACTTCCTGTTTTCTACTGGTGATGCCTCTCCCTATGCATCCCAGTATCCCCCCAGCCCTTCTTGCTGCCCTCTCACATTGCTTGCCCACCTTTAGGTCATCTGATATGACTATCCCCAGGTCCCTTTCCATTTTTGTTGTTGTTAGTATCTCATCCCCCATTGTGTACTCTTCCCCTGGGTTTTTGTTTCCCAGGTGCATTACCTTGCACTTGTTAGCATTGAATCTAAGCTGCCATACATTTGACCATTCCTCTAACCTTGCCAAGTCCCTTTTCATCCTTTCCACCCCAATTTGTGCATCAACTCTGTTGCAGATCTTTGTGTCATCTGCAAAGAGACATACTTTCCTTCAGTCCCTCTGCAATGTCAGCTTATAAAGACATTGAAGAGGACGGTCTAATACTGAACCCTGCGGTACCCACTAGTAACCCCTTTCTTCAGAGTGGACTCCATTTACTATTACTCTGTGTCCTATTCTCCAGCCAATTTTACCCAGGCTGTCATCTTGGGACCCACTCCCAGGCTAGACTAACTTGTATATTAATCTTTTGTGTGAGACTGTGTCAAATGCCTTGCTAAAGTCTAGGTAGGCCATGTCCACAGCCCCTCCCTGATCTACTACTTTGGTCACCCAGTCAAAGAAATCTATCAGATTTGTCTGGCATGACCTTCCTGCTATGAATCCATGCTGCCTTGGGTCCTGTGCCCCTCTGGCCTCTAGATACTCGACAATTCTTTCCTTCAGAAGTGATTCCATCATTTTCCCTACCACTGAGGTTAAACTAACAGGTCTGTAGTTTCCTGCTTCTGCCTTGCTCCCACTTTTGTGAGGGAATCACATCTGCCCTCCTCCAGTCCTCGTACCACCCCATCCTCCTATGATTTGTTAAACAGGGTAGTCAGTGGTGTCACTAATTCTACCCTTAGTTCTTTTAGAATTCTGGGATGAATCCCATCAGGCCCCATTGCTTTGTCCACCTTCAGTTTTAAGAGTTCTTTCAGAACCCGTTCTTCTGTAAATGGGCTGGTATCAACTTCTGTATCCAGAGTGTTTCTACTGTTTTTTAGGTACTCCCCTCTTCCTTTGTAAATACTGAGCAAAAATATTTGTTTAGTATCTCTGCCTTTTCACAGTCACCCTCTGCCCACCCTCCCCCTTTATTAAGCCTCACTATCCCTCCTTGGTCTTCCTTCGCTCCTGATGTACCTATAAAGGTTTTATCCACCTTCTTAACTGAGTTGGCTATCTTTTCCTCGGTTTGGCCCTTTGCTGTTCTGACTGCCTTCCCAGTCTCTTTGCTTTAACTGATACAGTTCTCTGTCCTGCTCCTTCTGTGATTCCTTGTACTTCCTGAAAGCTTTCTTTTCTCTTTGAACCTTCACTGCCACTTCCTTTGAGAACCATAGTGGTTTCTTACATCATTTAGTTTTGTTTATTTGCTTCACAAAGGCTTGTTACCTCTGTATGATGGCAGTTTTATTATTCCCATTGTTCTTCCACCCTCCTTCCTGCCCATTTGCTAGTGCATTCCTTAGGCACTCACCCATTTTGGCAAAGTCAGCCCTCCAAAAGTCCAGTACCTTTGCCTTTGTATGGCTTGACTATATTGCTGTGTTTATTGTGAACCATACTGTTCGATGGTCGCTAGTTCCCAGATGGCTACCCACTTCTACATCGGTGATCCTCTCTTCATCTCCATTTGAAGAACCAGGTCTAAGATTGCTCCTCTGGGTGGGCTCAATACTAGTTGTCTAGGCAGCATGCCCCTGTGGGGCATCTACAATAACCCCACTCTTGAAGTGGCTGCTGCAACTGCACTCCAGTTAACATCTGGCATATTCAGATCACCCATCAGCAATATCTCCCTTTTCTGCCATACTAAGTATACTTTCTATCATTTCCTTATCCATTTCCTCCCCCTGAGGAAGAGGATACTGCTATACTAACCCTGTCAGGATTGTGGTGCCATTGCGGTCTCCAAATTTACCCACAGTGCTTTTCTCCTCCCCTGCTTTCCCTTTTTGTTCTGTTGCTTTGATTCCTTCCCTTATGTAAAGAGCTACTCCTCCTCCTCCTCTTTACCCTCTCTGTCCCTCCTGTAGATAGTGTATCCTGGTATGTTTACATCCCAGTCATGGTTTTGTGCGAACCATGTTTCTGTGACTGCCACGATATCCAGATGTTCCTCCTCCATCAAGGCCACTAATTCAGGAAGCTTGTTACTCAGACTACGGGCATTGGTACTCATTGCTTTCCATTTTTTGATGGCTTTACCTTCTGTTGCAGCATACCCCACTGACCTTTCTACCTCGGTCTTTTTCTCATTTAGTACCCTGTTTTGTAGGGAGAGGCTGCAATTTTCCTGCTGCTTATCAGTGCCTCCCCCCTTGACTAGTTTAAAAGCTTGCCAATGAAGCATTTAAACTGATTGCTCAAAAGATGCCCCTTGAATACATTCATCAATGAAAGATTTAAACTCATAGGTTGGATCAGAGTCTATTCTTTTATAAAACTCACAGTCCTCCAATTGCCAATTCACTTCCTTGATGTAATCAGTTTTGTTCATTACAACTATGTTTCTGCCCTTATCGGCTTTCTTGATCAACACATCCGTTTTTTGTTGCAGAGTTTCTATAGCTAACCTCTCATTTCTAGTAAGATTATGGTTTTTCATGATTGGTGGATTGTTAAACAGTTTTTCAAAGTCATTTTCGACAAGCTGCTTAAATAACACTAATCGCAGCACTTGATGCAGGGTTTAATGTCGATATGGGCCTGAATTTACTCACATCCCTTTCATTCCCCACATCGCTATTTGTAGTAATGTCATTTATTTGCTCAGCAGTTTGTTTTCTATTAAAAATGACCTGAGACTTAAATCTCTACACATAGGCCCAGATATTCAGAGCAGTTGCACATGGCACAACTGAATTGTGCCAGCGCAAGTACGGAATTGTGCCAAGGAGCCATATTCAGCGGTAGCCAGTGTGCAGTGCAAAATCCATTGTGCCAGTGCACAACTATAATGAATGCTGACACAAATGCAGGGGGCGTTCCCATGAATATCCAGTGCAGTGGCATATTGGAACCGTAGAAACCATGGCTGGTGTCGGAAGCAAATCAGTTGCTCTGAGCAGACTTTGTTCTATAAAGCCGGGTGCAAACACACAGACAGCACTTGTGCCAGGGGTGAGAGTGAGAGGGAGAGGCCTGGGAGAGGGAGAGAAGGGGAGAGAGAGAGAGAGATACACACACACACAACCATTGCACCAGGGTGGCACACAGCCAGCAGCCAGTCACCCATGGGGAGAGTGGGCAGCAAGGGATATGGTCAGGGTGCCCTTCATATTGGAGGCAGTAATGAGGGGTGTGAGGGGGCAGGAGGAAAAGCAACATGGCCAAAGAAGGGCTTGTCGGTGATATGCCCGACACAGGTGGTATCGTGCCTACATCACCTTTGAGTACTACAGTGACACTGAGATCATGGGCCAGTACCACCTGAACAGGGCCATTCTGAGGAAGGTCTGTGAGCTGTGTGGTGAGGAGATGCAGGCACCCACCAGACAGAGCCATGCCATATCTGTGGAGATGAAGGTGACTGCCGTCAGGTGTTTGCTCACCACGGGCACCTTCCAAAGGCCAACAGGGGACACCACAGGCATCACCCAGTCAACAACTTCCTGCCTCCTCACACAGTTCCTCAATGCTCTGCTGCCACGTGCGTCGGAATATATCCATTTCCCCAGTGCACAGGCGGAGCATATGGCAACCATCCAGGACTTCCACAGGGTGGCATACATGCCTTGTGTGATTGGGGCCATTGACTGCACCCACATGGGCATCCGCATGCCACCTGGTCCTGAGGGTGTTGCATATATCAACAGGAAGGGGAGCCCAAGTGTCAACTGCCAGGTGGTGTGCGATGCGACGGGGTGCATAACCAATGTCTGTGCCACACACCCTGGGAGTGCACATGATGCATTCATCTGGCACAGCTCTGCACTGTGCCTCAGGATTGAATGCGGGGACATCTCCACAAGCCACCTAGTGGGTGAGTATGGCATGGGCAAGGGGCGATGGGCAGAGCAGACCTGGGGATCGGAGTGGGCAGGGTGTGCATGGTGGCTTGGGCACCAGGGACAGGCAAGGGGCACAGCACAGAATAGCAGATGGCCAACCATGTCATTCTCCACACAGGTGACAGCGCATACCCACTGAGGCCTTGGCTGCTCACCCCCTACCGGTGCCTGTCGTCCCCAGCAGAGGAATGGTACAACGAGGCACATGCCAACATGCGCAGCATCATCAAGCATGTCTTTGGCATGCTGAAGGCATGGTTCTGTTGCCTAGGCAGGTCAGGTGATGCCCTACAGTACAGCCCCTCAAAAGCCTGTGGCCTATTCCTGGCCTGCTGCATACTGCACAACATGGCCATTGACCGTGGGATAGCTGTCGAGGCTGATGCAGGTGACAGTAGTGGGGACGACGGAGTCAATGGGCCAGAGGGTGGTGGACAGCAACCCCCTGGGTGGAGGAACCCCCAGCTGCTCCAGCAGACATGACACCACTGTGACACCATTACACAGGAGCACTATGGTGCACACAGGTAGGTGGTGTGGTACACATGCATGGGCCACACAAACAGGTACAGCACACATGCAGGACCATACATGGCAATGGGCATGCACACACAGAGGCATGATGCAGGGGTAGGGGAGTCAGTGGCACACAACCACGCACAGAAACACAGACACACACACACACACACACATACATATGCACCCACCCACCCAGGCATTGGTATGTGGTATGGATCAGATGCACTGCACTGGTGCACAGGTACAACCGATGCTAGACTGCCCTCATCATGCCCATGCCACACAGTTCAGTGGCTGGGCAGGCACACACAGGAAGTGTGCGGTGTGACACAAAGGTGTGACACCAGTGGTAGGCAAGCACACACCGCTCATGTGTTCACAGGGCTGTAGCTGCAGACTGTGGTCAGGGCAACCTGCAGATCAGGGCTGCTGCATGGTACCATGGCCACCATGGCCACATGGGTGGCTGCGCCAGGGCCGATCAGTAGCCACAGGCTGTGCATCAGCCAGGGGGGTGTTTGCAACAGCTCCCCAGGGATGGAACCATGGGACCATGACCGTGCCCTTGTGGGGTTGTGCAGGCACCCAAACAGGCCAGCCTCAGGCATGCCTGGGATGCCTACATCAGATCCTGGTGCCAACTGTGCTGGGGTCACCTGATGCCTTTTCTGTGGGGTGGACAGCACACTGCATTGGGTCACCTGTGCATGGCCATGCCCTGTAGCAGCCAGCAATGCAAAGCCATCCATGATCATACTGGCAATGCTATCCAAGGATGCAGTCATGGCCTCCTGCATGTGTTGCATCTGAACATAGGTGGAGCTGGCCAACCTTGTGGCCTGCGTGGAGCCCCGTGCCCCCAAACTCTTTAGGCAGGTGGCCCTGCAGCAGGCCAGGTGCACTGTGTGGCAGAGGATTGTTGCCAGCCTGGAGCAAAGGACCAGGGTGCCCAGGACTGGGGAGCAATGCAGGCACCACTATGGAGACCTTATGTGGCAGGGCCCAGAAAGGCTGAGGAGGCTTCAGGCATGTGCCAGGCATGGGGCTGTGCCACAGCCAGGTAAGTCATCCCATGTTGCATGTCTGCCCTGCTGCTGTACTGTGGTGTTGGCTTGGCTGCCTACCATGCCCTGCAGAGGGGTACACTGTCATCATGCGCATCACGGAGTGCATTGCCAGCTTCCGCTTGCATTGTGATGCAGCCATGCAGGTGTGCAGGACATGTCAGGCAGGGGAACACCCTGTGCACAGGGGTGGAGTGGGCCACTGCTGTGGTTGGTTACTGATGTGCACCTGTCTTCTTTCCCTTCCCAGGACCGGAGGACTGATGGCGGGCCAGGGCTGCAGCAGGGACCAGTGTGCCTTGACGGTGCTGGACTGGCACCAGCAGGGCTGCAGGGGGCAGGTAAGCACTGTCATGGTTCTTTGAACTGTACATGGGGGGTGGCAGGGGAGTGGGTGCAGGCATGGCTGCCTGTGCCATCTTCCATGGCAGCTGTGTGTGTTGCACTATGTGTGTGCATGCCTCTGTGGTGTGTCCATTGGACATGTGTGCCAGCTCTTGGTGGGGTGGGCATGTGCCCAACTGCCACTTTTGTTGCTGTGGTGCTGTCAGTGCATTGTGCCATGTGACTGGCATTGTACAGTCATGTGGCCATTGTACGGTGGGGACCACCTCTGTGCAATGTCATGGTGTGCTGAGTTGCTGGCTGGCATTGGCCCACCCCCCTGCGGGTGGCCGTCACGGGCCTTCCAGGGGCGTGTGTTCCCACTGCCCATTGCACACTGTGGGTGGACATGTTTCCTTAGGCCATTGCACTGATCACCTGTCCTGTCCCTTGCTATAGGTGTCCGGAGGCCAGTGCGAAGACCCCCCAGATGAATGCTGAGCAGACTTATACACAAAACTGTTCTCGTGGTGTCCTGCATCCTGGAGATGGTGGTCCAGATGAAGCAGATCATGATGGCAGAGAGCAGGGAGCGTCAGCTCGCCAGGGTGGCCAGATGGGGCCGTAGTTAGTTTTGCCCCTGTTTTCCCCTGTTTCCCCAGTTGCACCTTCCCCTAAAGTCCCCCATCCCACTGTACAGGCCCTGTTCCTTGTCCCCTTCCCTCGCTGTACCTACCCATTCTCAGCCCCTGTTTATATCTAAATAGTTTGTTTCAATATATGTTTTTCTGACTTACCTGCCTCTGTCTGTGTCTGTTTTGCAGGTGGCGTGAGGAGTCATTCTGCAGAGGCCCAGTGTCTGTCCATGTGGTGTGCAGGGGATGGATGTGTGTTGTGTTTCTGTGGTTCACTGCTGTGTGCTGTGGCGCATCCCACTGTGGTGGTGTCCATCCACTGGGTCATTGGCAGTGCCATGGGGTGCCCATGGGGTGGCTGTCAGTGGTATGTGGTGGGTGTGTGCGTGGTGGTGGCACACGGCCATGGTCATTGGTCGGGTACTGTCAGCACACTGTGTTGGGGTCCTCTGCTTGGCATTGTGTGGCCTGTCCCATGTGGCCTGCCATGCTGCCTGCAACCCGGCACATTCAGTGCCTACTGGGTGGGCTTCCTGTGTGCCTGTGTGGTGTGTGTGTGTGCTTGGCTGCATGGTCCTGGATGTGGCCTGCTTTGTCTGGGGGGGCACAGCCTGTGGCCTGCCAGGGGGCTCCCTTGGTGGCCCTCTGTTGCCCATTGGCACCTCCTGTCACCTGCTATCTGTGCCACTGTTGTGTTCTGGGGTCCCATGTCTGGGTGCATGTGTGTGCCCTGCTGTGCCCTGCCAGTGGGGGCCTCCTGTGGCCTCTTACTGTGCCTCCATGACTCTGTTCCTGGGTTTGTTCTCTGTGCCCTGCCCCCCTGTGTTGCTGTGCTGCTCTGCTCCAGGGTTGCACTGGAGCATCTCTGTTTGCACCATGGCTCAACTCTGTTTGTGCCATGGCACAGCTCTGCACCATGGAGCAACTCTGCCATATTCAGCCAGGTTGTGCTGGTGCAGTTTGGCCTGCACAGCCTTTGAATATTGCTCCAGTTGTGCCATGACACATCGGATTTGTGCTGCACCAGACTTGCGCCAAGCTTTGGCACATTTCTGAATATTTGGGCCATATTGTTTAAATCCACCATAGTATGACTTTTATTTGCTGGTGTGGTGGGGGTGAAATTAATGCCCTTACTTAGAACTTCAGTTTTAGATTGTGTAAATTCATAATCAGAGTATAATTACCTGTAGATTGCTGTTATTCATTTTGTTTACCATCTCCTGCCCCTGCAGTTCCTGAAGATCCTGGATTGGTGGAAGTGTCCCCTGCTCTGATCTCCACTTTCTCTTTCCCCTTTTCATCCTCTTGGATCTGGTCCATTGTAGTCTTGTCCGGTGTTCTGTAACCTGGGGCTCCTGCGGGGCTCTAAAAGGGGGGGTCTGGCTTCTGTCACTCCCTCTGAAAATGGTGTTGCATCATGGGTCTTCCACCTCTGATTCACTTGCGCTACTAAAGTCAAATGAAACATGTCTATTTCTTTTTTAGGATGCCCCTTGGGATCTTTTTCCAACTATAAATTCGGTCTTGCTCATAATCATTCTGATCACAAGCAAAATTAACTTGTTTAGTTGCTTTCAGCTCATTATCAAATTTCCATACTGATTCTTTTAGTCTCTTATTAAAAGTCTCAAAATCAGCATGGTTTTGACATTTAAGGACTTCCTTCTCTTTTTTAATTTCTAGTTTTAATGTTTCCTCTCTTTCTTTGCTATAGTTCATAATAAAACTTTTAAAAACTTTAAAACTTACCTCTGTAAGAATTTCTTCCCAGGCTTTAAGGAAGGCTTCATTCTTTTGTCCATGCACTGGGTTTTTAATCAGCCGTAAGCCTCTCAGAATCCATTTCACTGCCACATATGCCTCCATTTTAGTGGAGTTCCAAAAAACACTTCCCCATTTATGTGTTACCAATTCCAACTCACGGAAAGTCATAATCAATGATTGATCTCCAGGTGTGCATCTTACTGTTTCATTATTTTTAATCAAGAATGGATTGCTTCTGGCTGCCATATTGAGGAGTTCATTCATATACCCCATTGGACCTTGGTTCTCCTCAGTGAATACTAAATTGGGGTAGCTGTAATTGACATTTCCAATGATTTTGAATATCAGGACCTATAATCTGCTCCTAGGATGAGGTTTTATGCTTGGGGGGCCCAAACTAGATCCCCAACTGCAACCTATGCGTGGACTCCACAAAAATTCTAATGAGCAGCAGAACAGAGTTCACACAAAGAAAGTGGTGCTACAGACTACGCTATCGATACATTCAACAAAAAAAGTCAAGCATTCATCAACCTCCCAAAAACTTTCAAGGGTACAGGTCTCATAATAATTTGAAACATAATTTTATTTAAGGTCTACGAGCACAAATTGCCTGACATGTTTTGTATTTAAACAGCATCCTTTCTCAAAGGCTAAAATGAATAAAGTGCATGGCAGTTAAATACTTAATTCAAATTACATCACTCTGATGTCACACTGAAACCAGAAATTTGATTGTTTAAATCAACCAACCTAAGATTAGAGCTCCAAAACCCCACCCCCACTCGACCTGTATACACCTTAATATAAATTATTTAAATAAATTCAAATCCACCAGTGCTTAAAACTTATAATATAATATAATAATAAAAAACTCAGAACACCATCGGTACCCGGTGAAAGACTGGGGGGGTGGGTGGGGGGAGGAAAGAAAGCAGAACTAAGGGGATCAGTAAACAATGTCAATATATAACTGTGACAATAATACATCTATTAAATAACAGTCATGAACAATTCATCCCTCATATTTACATACAGTACATATACATTACCTAGCTAGAAGAAGTGTCAGTAACTACATCCTTTTAACATTCAATCAGACCACTGGTTATGGACCTTATAGAATTCAGCTCACTCTCTTACTACTTATTTTCTCTTTTTTAAAAAGGGCTTCAACTCAAATCCCTAACTTAATCACAAATCTTTGGAAGTATTTCAAATTACCATCCAGAATGCCTCTCTAATTAAGAGTAAATCATTAAAATTCCCACCCGTTGGTCTGATAGTTACTTTATCAAGCCCTTGAAAAGTAAACAAATGCTCCTCTGTATTCATAAACCTAGCAACATGTGCTGCAAGTAGCATAGGTTAGAGTCCTTTTTAAAATTACTTGTATGTGTTCACACACATGTCTTAAGGCACCTTTTTGATTTACCTATATAAAATGAACCATAGCTGCATGTTGCTTGATAGATTATACCTTTAGAGTCACATGTAATAAGTTGACGCACGTCATGGGTGTAACCTGTGTTCTGGTTCACAAAGTTTTTACCCTGTTTAATATAAGGACACGTAGTAAATTTTTTTGCATGGATAACATCGCACCACTGATTTATTCAACCTAGTACTATTCCTGTTACTTCTATCTACAAAGTGACTCTGCACCAATTTGTCACCCAGTGAGGATGATTTTCTAAATGATATTTGTGGCAGTTCTGAGGCAATGTCCCGCAGGCCTGGGTCATTAGCTAAAATATCCCAGTGTACAATTTTCTCTACCTCAACAGCATGTACTGAAAAAGATGTAACAAAACTGGATCTCATATCTCTTTGAGTCATATGTAAGTTACTGCCTCATTCTAGTAGCAAGATATCTCTCTCTCTTGTTGGGTGGCAAATTCCCAGCCTGCTCTATGTTATTTAAACTATACCCCTTTTGTATCAAATGAGAACTAAGTTCCTGAACATCCTTCTCAAATTTCTCTTGACTACCACCATTTCTTTATGTTCTAAGGAATTGCCCCTTCAGTATATTCCTTACAGTATGCTGTGGGTGACAACTTTTGGCTCTTAATATTGTATTGCTATCAGTCACTTTTCTATACAAACTAGTGGTGAGACTAGTGTAATTTTCTTTACTAATTATAAGGTCCAAAAAGCATATTTTTTTGGATGCTTGATAAGTGAATTTCAAATTGCTATCTGTCCCTTCCAAGTATTTTACAAACTGACTTAAATAATTGTCATTCCCTTTCCACACAAAAAATAATCAATGTAGCATTTCCAAACTGCTGCTTTGTCAAAAAAAGGATTTATGTCCCTATCTAAAATATATTTATTCTCCCAGATCCCCATGTAAATGTTTGCAATCAAGGGGGCACATGTGGACCCCATCATTGTTCTTTTAATCTGCAAAAAAACTTTCTATTAAACAAAAAAATGGGGCCTGATTCTAGAATGACTGGCGCAAGTTGAGCCAAAGGTGACTTGCTCCAAATGCTGTTGCACCATGGACCCTGCACCAGATTCTCTATTGGGCAGGGTCCCCATGGCTAAGTCCCATGACTTGTGCCAACATAGACTGTATGCCAAAACTGAGGCTGTATCAGTACAGGTTGCCACAAGCCTGTGGCAATATCAGCACAAGCACTTCCCCCCATGTCCCAATCCCATGAAATGTTGTTAAAAGCCCCTCAGGGCTAGCAGATCCCCCAATGTTCTGATCCCCTGATATATGTAAAACAAGCCCCACAGTGCTAGAGGACCCCCAAGCCCTGATCCCCATACCACAAGTCTGAATGGTAATAGAAACTGTGACCAAAAAAAAAAAATCCCTCTTAGTAGATCCTTTGGTAGTCTAGTGGCCCCCAACCCCCCTCCCAGCAGTGCTAGACCACCCCACATCCCCCCTGATCTGTACCCAGCCAGCAACTGGCACAGCCCACCTCTCACCACTATGGCCAGCCACTGACTGAGCTCCATATGAGTGTATAGTACTGTAAATAGTATGAGCTCAATGAATGAGCTGTCATTCATTGAGCACGTACTATTTGCAGTAGTAAATGCTCATACAGAGCTCAGTCAGTGGTGGCTGGTTATGGTGGTGAGAGGTGGGCTGTGCCAGTTTCCAGCTGGGTATGGGTCAGGAGGTGTGGGGTGGTCTGGTAATGCTGGGTGGGGGGCCACTAGGCTACAAGGGATAATGGGGATTTTTTTTCCTTGTCACAGTTTCTATTACCACTCAGATATAAGGTATGGGGATTGGGGATTAGGGGGATCCTCTAGCCCGGTGGGGCCTGTTTTATGTATATTGGGGGATCAAGGCATTGGGGGATCTTCTAGCCCTGCAGAGCTTGTTTTACATATATCAGGGGATCGGACATGGGATGGTCCTCTAGCTGGGGGGGCATTTTTTACATATATCCGGGGATCAAGGCATGGGAGCCACTAGCCCTGTTGGGCTTTTATCAGACATTTATTTGGGATTGGTACATGGGTTCCATAGCCCTTCAGGGCTTATTCTACTGCTTGGAGGATCGGGGCTGGTGGCACATTGGAGCAAGCCTCGGTGGATGCAAACTACACTTGCACCAGCTATTAGCTAGTGTAAATGTACTTTGACAGATGTCTTCCAGGGGTTGTTTTAGAATTGTAAATTTGGGGATCTGGCAGCTGCCCTTCCTGAATAGGGCTCAACTGCTGCCGTAAACCCCCTTGCTCCATGTCACAGGAGGTTTATGGTGTAAATGGTGGCCTAAGTCCACTTTGGCACAAGCAGCCTGTGAAATGTCACAGGCGGCTTTGCAGAATCCCAAATGTAGCAACTCATGGTGCAAATGCTACTTGCATCATTTTTGTTAGTGCAAGTCAATGTGTGCCATGCAAAACCTTTTGAGAATCTGGGCCATTGTATTTTAAGACATTTTCAATTAACTTAAGCAAAAATGTAGTACAGTACATAGTTTTGCATTTCCCCCCCTTCCCTGTTAAAACACATTGCAGTAGCATCAAGGGCCCCTTCATGAGGTATATTGGAATAAAGTGCTTCCACGTCCATTGCGACTAATAAACAGCCATCATCCAGCTCAAGATTCTTTACAAGTCTTAAAATATCATTTGTATGTTGTAGATAAGATGGTAAAAGCTTTACAAAGGGGTGGAGATGGTAATCCACAAATTGGGATAGGCTTTCAGTCAGTGAGCCAATCCCACCGACTATCGGGCGGCCAGGTGGGTTTGTCATACAGTTATGTATTTTAGGCAATAGATAAAACGTCGCCCATGTGGGAGACTCTTATCAGAAATTCCATTTCCCTTTTATCAATATCACTGTTTAAAAATGCCCCTCAAATACATTAATTGATGGAAGATTTGAACTCATAGGTTGGGTAGGAGTCCATTCTCCTATAAAATTACAGTTCTCCAATTGCCTATTCACTTCCTTGATGCAATCAATTCTGTTCATTATAACTACATTTCTGCCCTTATCGGCTTTCTTGATAACCACATCAGTTTTTTTTTGTTGCAGAGTTTCAATAGCTAACCTCTCATTTTTAGTATGATTAGGACATTTCAAGACTGGTGGATTGTTAAACAGTTTTTCAAAGTCATTTTCAACAAGCTGCTTAAATACACTAATCGCAGTACTTGGTGCAGGGTTTAATGTTGATATGGGCCTGAATCTTCTCACATCCCTTTCATTCCCCTCATCACTATTTGTAGTAATGTTATTTATTTGCTCAGCAGTTTGTTTTCCATTAAAAATGACCTGAGACTTAAATCTCTACACATAATATTTAAATCCACCATAGTATGAAATTTATTTGCGGCATGGTGGGGGTGAAATTAAAGCCCTTACTTAGGACTTCAGTTTCAGACTGTGTAAGTTCATAATCAGAAAGGTTAATTACCTGTAGATTGCTGTTATTAATTTTGTTTACCATCTCCTGCCCCTGCAGTTCCTGAAGATCCTGGATTGCTGGAAGCATCTCTTGTGCCTACCTCCTCTTTCTCTTTCCCCTTCTCAGCCTTTGGATCTGGTCTATTGTGTTCTTCTCCAGTGATCTGTAACCTGGGACTCCTCCTGGGCTGTGGGTGGGGGGGGTCTGGCTCCAGTTTCTCCCTCTGAAAATGGTGTTGCATCATAGGTTCTTCTACCTCTTATTCGCTCATGCTACTAAAGTCAAATGAACCATGTCTGTTTGTTTTCAGGATGTCCCTTGGGTTCTTTTTCCAACTATAAATTCTGTCTTGCTCATAATCATTCTTATCATGAACAGACTTTACTTGTTAAGCAGCTTTCAGTTCATTGTCAAGTTTCTGTATTGATTTATATAATCTCTTATTAAAAGTCTCAAAATCAGCATGGTTTTGAAATTTGAGGACTTCCTTCTCTTTATTTTTAATTTCTAGTTTCAATGTTTCCTCCTTTCTTTGGTATATTTTAGAATAAGGTCAATTGATTTAAACCTCACCTCTGTTAGAATTTCTTCCCAGGCTTTAAGGAAGCCTCATTTTCTTGTCCACATGCTGGGTTTTTAATCAGCCGTAAGCCCCTCAGAATCTGTTTCACTGCCACATATGTCTCCATGTTAGTGGAGTTTCGAAAAACTATTTTCCATTGATGTGTTACCCATTCCAACTCACAAAAAGTCATAATCAATCATTGCTACCCAGGTGTGCAGCTTACTGTTTCATTATTTTCAATAAAGAATGGATTACTTCTGGTGGCCACCTCAAGGAGTTCATTTATGTATCCCAGTGTACCTAGATTCTCCTTGGTGAGTACTTGATTTGGGCTAGCTTCAATTGACATTTGCAAAGATTTTGAATTTTAGGACCTATAATGTGTTCCTAGGATGAGATTTTATGCTTTGGTGCCAAACTAGCTCCTCCACTGCAACCTGTGTGAGGACTCCACAAATATTCAAATAAGAAGCAGAACAGAGTTCACACAAGGTAAGTGGTGCTACAGACCACACTATCAACATGTTCAACAAAAAAAGTCAAGCATTCACCAGCCTCCAAAAAACTTTCAAGAACACAGGTCTCTTGATAATTTAAAACATTGTTTTATTTAAGGCATAAAAGCACAAATTGTCTGATGCATTTCAGATGTAAACAGCATCCTTTCTCAAAGGCTAAAATGAATAAAGTGCATGGCAGTAAAATTATGTCACTCTGATGTCACACTGAAACCAGAAATGTGTTTGGTTAAATCAAACAAGACCAAACTTAGAGACCCCAAACCCCACCCCCACTTGGCTCACCTCTATATATACACCTTAATATAAATTATATGTATATATACATTCAAATCCACCAGTGCTTATAACTTATAATACAATGTAATAATAAAAAACTCAGAACAGCAAAAGTACCAGGGGGAAGAAATGTTTTTTTTTTTTTTTTATGGGTAATGAGTTGTAATCCCTTGCCACTGAGCTAAGTTCAAAGGTCATCTCAGTGAGTTAACTGAGTAGATCAAGTCTGGAGGGATGGTACTGCAGAGCAGCACCACCCCCAGCCTAGGGAGGAATTGTACAGTGTTGGCTGCACGGGCAGCAAGTAACCATATAGACAAGAGAAGTCTTCTCTTGGCATATGGCCCAGAGGACCATGTATCTCCACACCAGTAGCTGTAAGGAAGTTCAGGGCTCAGAGGGCCCTGCATTTCTCAAGCCAGATGAACTCTTGGCCCTGCGCATCTGCATATGTAGCCACATAGAAGCACAGGAGATTGAGGACAACAACTGATGTTAATGACAATGATTTTGGATGCACTGGTTGTGCTGACATGATTTTTTTCCCCACTTAAAAGTATGCCATTGTTGCCTGCGGAGGAGGGGTTTTGGCTAACAGATCATTTTGTGCTCAGAATTACTACGCTCAGAGGAGCATTTTCTTTCTTTTTCATTTCACAGGTGCATCAGTAAATTAATGGATAAACACTGTTGGAAATGGATGAAACCGAATGAGGTTGGTGGAAACGAGGAATTGGGGAACCATAGAAACATAGAGGTTGACGGCAGATAAGGACTGAAAGGCCCATCCAGTCTGCTCATTTCTTTTTCTGCTTTATAAATGTGCCATTGGACTTTGTTCTGTCAGTGGCCTATCTATTCAAACTCATCTGTATTTCTCCCTTATGCCTATCCCATGCCTGTTTGAAGCCCAGCACTGTATTCATAGCCACCACTTCCTGAGGTAGGCAATTCCATGCATCCACCACTCTTTCTGTGAAAAAGAATTTCCTCACATTCCCCCTTAATTGGCCTCCCTCTAATCTCATGCTGTGTCCTCTTGTCCTGCTATTTTTCTTATATTTAAACATGTTAGACTCTTTCATCTTGTTAATGCCCTTAAGGTGTTTGAATGTTTCGATCATATCACCTCTCTCCCTCCTTTGCTCAAGGGTATACATATTGATCTCTGTTAATCTGCCCTCATATGTCTTCTGAAGCAGTCCCTGCACCATTTTGCTTGCCCTTCTCTGGACTGCCTCAATTTGGTTAATGTCCTTGTGAAGGTGTGGCCTCCAGTACTGCATGCAGTACTCCAGATGGGGCCTAACCAGTGTCTCATAAAGAGGGATTATCACCTCCCTCTTATGACTTGTGATACCCCTACTAATATACCCTAACATCCCCCTAGCCTTACCTACTGCTTTAGAGGTCTGCTTGGATGATTTCAGGTCATCGGTGATGATGATGCCCAAGTCTCTTTCTTCCTTTCTGCCAGCAACTCCCCTCTCAGCCTATAGGTGGCTTCAGGGTTTCTCTTCCCTATGTGCATGATCTTGCAGTTCTTTGAATTAAATCCCAGTTGCCACTCTTCTGATCATTTTGCTAGTTTATCCAGATCTCTTCTCATTCTGCCCACCCCATCTTGATCATCTACTCTGTTGCTGATCTTGGTGTCATCTGCAAACAGACAAGCCTTACCCTCTAGTCCATCTGCAATGTCACTAATGAAGATATTGAAGAGGACTGGCCCCAAGACTGATCCATGAGGTACCCCAGCAGAAAGCAGAACTAAGAGGATAAGAGAACAAAGGACCACCAAGGGACAGCAGGAGAGAAAGGGATCAAAAGTTGGGGGGATGGAAGGGTATGCTGGCCAATGCCGGGAGCCTAGGGAATAAAATGGCAGATCTGGGAGCAGTAGTAGGAATGGACAACCTGGACTAAATCATGATAACAGAAACATGGTAGATGGATTGCCATAACTGGGAAGTAGAGGTACAGGGGTGTAGTCTTTTTAGGAGGGACAGGCAGGGAAAAAATGGTGGGGGGGTAACCCTGTATGTGAGGCATGGGATAAGAGCGGTGGAAGATAAGGAGGAAAAGGGATCAGTTGGGATCTTTTGAGTCACCTTGGGAAGGAGGGAGGGTGGGACAATAAGGGTAGGGGTGGTCTACAGACCACCACATCAGGGTGGGGAAGTGGATAGGGAAAGAACTAGGGACATACAAGAGAAGACGAGCAAAGGGGAGAGTTTAGTGGTAGGGGATCTAAACCTACCCAACATGGACTGACAAATACCATCATCTACATCTACATCAGATAAAAGCAGGGACTTTTTAGAATCCTTGCAGGATACGTTCCTACACCAGCTGGTAAATGAACTCACTAGGAGGAGGCTACACTGGACATTGTCTTGACCAATGGGGACAGTGTGGGGGTGGAGGTGGGGGAAAACCTGGGAGACAGTGACCACTGGATGGTCAGGTTCTCCATCTGGGCAGGGTCAGAATCAGGCAGGTCAAGTACCAAGGTACTGGACTTCAGGAGGATAAATTTTGGGAGAATGAAGGACATCATATGGAGGGAACTAGAGAGGACTCAAAACTTAGAGGAGGTAGAGCAGCTGTGGGGGGGGCAATAAAAGGTGGAATCCTGAAGGCAACAGAGCAATGCATCTGCAAAATTAGCAAAAGCAAAAGGGGGAGGAAACCCCTGTGGTTAATGGCAGGGGTTAGGGAGGCCATCAGGGAGAAAAGAAAAGCATTAAAAGCATACAAACTGTCACAAGGGTTAGAGGAAAAGGCGGCCTATGAGGAAAAACTCAGAGTAGTGGGAAAAACCATAAGAAAGACAAAAGCATGTACAGAGGAGAAAATAGCTAGAGAGGTGAAAAGGGGGGACAAATAATTCTTTAGGTATGTGAGCAATAGAACAAAAATCAGGCAGTGGATCCCAAGACTTCGGGGGAGTGGGGTGAAGGTAGTAGGGAATGTGGAGAAAGCAACTCTATTCATCGAATACTTTGTGTCAGTTTTCATGGCTGAGAAGGAAGGAAGAGGGCTTGCATTAACAAGAAGGGGGGGACAAGGAGGTAGACACTAGTCCCTTCACAGAGGCAAGGGTGTTGGAGAAGCTGGGAAAAATTAAAACCTACAAAGCTATGGGACCAGATCAGGTACACCCAAGGGCTCTTAGGGAGTTAAGGGAGGAGCTGGCAGGGCCTCTTGCTATGCTGTTTACTCTATCCCTTGAATTGGGGAGGGTCTCGGGTGACTGGAAGCAGGTGGAGGTGGTACCACTATACAAGGGAGGGAGAAAGGATGAGCCTAGCAACTACCACCAAGTCAGCCTCACCTCTCAGGTAGGCAAGCTAATGGAAGCTCTCATAAATGAGATACTGGTAAGACACCTGGAGGAAGAAGAGCTAATGGATGACAACCAACATGGATTCACAGGTGGTAGGTTGTTTCAGACCAACCTGATTGAATTCTTCAAGGGTGTAACGGAAGTGTATGTATCACCATACTTGTTCATGAGGTGGAGTCCCAAAATGGCCATGTTGAAAAGTTTGGTGAAAACCATGTATAAACAAGCATTTGTCAATGCCAAGTGTTGCTTGCTCTTATTAACAGTGGAAGTGCAGGAGTTAGACAGATGCAGTATAGGAATGGCAGTGAAGTATTGAACTGATGCCAACTCCACCCCCACCCTGCAGAGATGGACAGGCATTGGGATGTGCCTTTGGGTCATTGCCCATAATGGTCACAACATTTCACCTCACCATACCCTGCAGACACTTACAAGTGTCGAGGTGTGCTTTGAAGTGTTCAGGTTTTACACTCACCTCATTCCATAAGGAAATACAGTGAAATGGGTGCAGTATAGGAAAATGGGATGAACTCTGGGGCTAAAAGGTCCAAGGTACACCTCAATGCCTGCCACTGGCTGCAGGGTGGGGGTGGCATGGCATGAGCATTACTGTTGACAGTCCCAAGTCATACCCCTGATGACTGTCAGTCCCTACAGGGTAGGGCATTATGGTCAAAAACTCTTACACCCTGGTCGTTTATTGGTATTTTTACTCCAAGTTTTCAGCATGGGCTTTTTGTGATCCCACCACACGAACAGTGACACTATCAGTTCATTAACTGAAAGGTGGGGGACACATGAGCCATGGTGGGGTGCATTATGGCAATGGGGATTGGGCTACCCCATCGGCTAATGAGCTGACGGATTGGGCACCCCGTCAGCTTTTTTTTTTATTTATTGAAATGTTTCACCAGGAAGGCACACTGAAAGGTGGGCAGAGGCTTTCCGTCAGTTTCCTGGGAACTGTAAGAGGCTGATGGAGAAGCTGTAGCCATAGGGACACCATGCAATCAGCTGTTTTGGTAGTTTGTAATGCACCAAAACAGCTCATTGCGTGGTGATGTGGCCAAATTTTTTGATGCATTGTGGCCTGCTCCCTAACTGCTGACTGATGCAATGTGTTTCTTGCACATGCATGCAAGCAACACAGTGATGTAGTTATCAGTGTACAGTACATTGACACTTTTCTATGTGCAGTCATAACTTTGGCAGTTTTCAGTATTTTGACCCCAATTTATCAATATAGCCATTTTTCACGCCACCTCATGAATGTTACTGCTGTTATTTTTCAAATCTTGACTGAAACATATTTTCATATCTGTGACACAAAATGATGTTGTGGCAGGGATTTGAACATTTTCACTTAATGGGTTCATGAGGTGGTGTTATAAGAACACTATGTTGAAAATTTGGTGTCAAAATATGGAAAAGCAACAAAGTTATGAAGGTAGTTTGTCTACACATGTTCAGAACTTTGGTAATTTTCAATATTTAAACCCCAAATTTTCAACATGATATTTTTTACACAACACCTCATGAACGTGACTGCTGTTGCTTTTCAAATCCTGACCAACATGTGATTTCGATCTTCTGGTGTGAAATTACATTTTGTTCGGTATGTTATTAAATGATACCTTCAGAAGGAGGGGTTATAAAAGTACTGGTGAAATTTTGGAGTCAAAATGTCACAAAAAAATTATGAAGTAATGTTGCTTGCAGGGAAGTCCATTGGCTCAATGTGGGTCACATTGCTTTCCCATGCCAGTGACCTGCGTTCAGGTGCAAGCTCAGTGAGCCAGCTTAATGGGTGAAGGATTGGGTGGAAAGTGCCACACCATGTAGCACTGGATCTAGCCTGGAGAGGGACAGAGCAGTGTTCTGGTGCACACATGATACTTTGTGATGGGCTGGGGAGCCTTGCCTCACAAGGTGTTAACATGCATGTGGAGATCTAATGAGCCCATGCCATAATAACTTTGGAAAAAATTCCTTTACAGTTGTATTCATGGCCTGGCCATCTCCATGCATTGCGCTTACCAAAAAATCCATATCTCAAACCATTTTTGAGATATAGCCACTGAAAGGCAGCAAAACCACCACAATGTTATCCTATAGGAACATTTGCAACTTCAGAGTGCTGTAACTATGGAACCAGTGTCCATTTCTTCACCAAACCAGCATAGGGCACATCAGTACTGCAAGGGCTTGCCACCCTGCAAAGTTCAGCCTAAACGTCCTAACCATTTTCTTGCTATGAAGTGGCAAAGAAACTGGCTTTTGGGGCTGTTTACCTTGTTTCACTTTCAGATCATATATTTTTTTCCCACAGGCAAGAATGTGAAAATTTAAAATTTAATAACTTTTGAATGGATTAATAATTTTTCACCAAACTTTCAAAGAAATGTCAAAAAACATGGATTTTTCTATTTTTCAATACTTTATGTCTCAGAAACCACAGAATGGATTCCCATGACATTTTGCAGGTCAAGAGACCTACCCCTAGACATTAAGCATTCCAAATATCATGCAAATCCATTGAATGGTTCTAAAGTTATTAACATTCATAAATTCAGGTTTAACATAGAAGTTACTTTTCACCCTAACTATACTGTCACTACTGTGCTAGTATTATAAATAGAATAATGAATAGGTGAGTGTGTATTACAAGGCAGTAAAACCATCGAGAGGTTCTGGGGACAAGGGAACCTCAAGAGTGAAGCTCGAGAGGTTCCTTTGTCCCCAGAGCCTCAAGATGGCTTTACTACCGAGTCATACACACTCACCTATTTTTTTAATTTTTTAATATATGGATCCAACAATTTTTCTTATGAAAATAATGGGTGCCCAACTACTTCGGTAAGCCTTCGGCTCGAGCACCCGACTGTTAATCCTACTACTTTGCACTGCACTGAAGACTCACTTGTTCTGAGTCTTACCTGCATTTCTGTGGTGAGATGTGTGAAATCAAGATCAGCCAGATATTTTTCAAGGCACTGGACAAGGAAAGGAAAAATTAAAAAAATAAAAATAGCACGGTGCTAGCCCGAGGACGTTTTCTTGCTAAGCGAGTGAAAGACCCACCATCTTTTTCAAAATTGTTCTGCCTGCCCACACTAGAAAAGCGGCCAATAGGAAGGCACATTTAGGATGAGCCATTGTCAAAGCTGCACTTGCGCAGTTGAGGTTTATTGATAACACTATCATTCAGGTCCTGAATGATGGTATTACGGCACCTGAATGATAGTATTATCACTCGTGAACTGTGAGATTATCGCTTCAGGAGCAATGGTATTACCAAGAATGTTTTGTATACTTTACAAGGGTATTATTTTACGTATCCATATATTAAATACATATATACAGTATATTGTGGGGGGGTGCCAGTGGACACCAGTGATTTTTTTTTCCATTGGGGGAGGTCACATCATCAGGGAGAACTTATAACAACATATGGGGATCGAGGGTGGGCATGCCACTAGACACTAGGGCTTGTTAGGGGACTAAAATTAAATTCCCTACATTTTTCTGGACCAGATGGTCCCACAACACTGTCTTTCTTTAGAATCCTTTTTCACCATCCGTGACCTTATTTGCCAGGCTTATTCATCACAGGTGAATAAGGATTCCAGTCTGGCCATCTCATCTCCTCTCCAAGTTTCACGATGAGATGGCCAGACCAGCAATCCTTGTTCACCAGAACAATTCCTTATTTGCCATCTTTTTTCATCACTGGCAAACAAGAATCCCTGGTCTGGCCAGCTCGTTTCAAAATTTCATGATGAGATGGCCAGACCAGGAATCCTAGTTCACCAGCCGATTTCCTTGTTCACCAGTGATGAACAACAATGGCGAACAAGGAATTTAGTGAGTAATGAACAAGGATACTAAAATATAAAAAAATAACTTTCCAGGGGCATACAAATGCCACAAAGCACAGCTCATCAACTCCCGATGAACAAAAATCATAGTAAAATGTGCCAAACAGACATCCCTTGGCAGAGTTATGACAGTTTTTGGGGGGTAAAATCAAAAAACAAGATGGCAGCTTGTGAACAAGGACATTTTTTGTGATGAACAAGGATATTCCTCTGGCGAACAAGAAATGAACTCTCGTGAACAAAGATCCTTGTTTGTACTGTGCAGCTATCCTGAAAAATGAAAATCCCATTGAAAATAATAGGGCCTTAAAAATGCTATAACTTTGAAATAGATTAATTATTTTTTTGCCAGGTAAACACTGGCCTATTTTGCCACACAAGTTCTTTCTACCATACAAATTCCACAACGAAATTCAACACCATCTGTGCTCAGCACAATGATGAAACAACTGCAAAAAGTGGTGAATTTTCAGTTTTTTTCACTATCTGGGTCTTAGAGTCTGCAAATCCAATTGGAATAAAACTTGACAAGTCAAGAGATAATCACCCGGAGACCACACATGCAAACTTTCGTACAAATCTGTTGAACAGTTGCAAAGTTATTAAAGTGCAAAGTTTCAGGTTTAACATAGAAACTGCTGCTCAACCCTAACTATAGTGGCACTACTGCACCACTATAATATTATTATAGTGGCAGGGTAGTTTCGTAAGGATAGGGCATGTATCAAGGGGTCATCAGGTCTAACTCTTATCCCATTCCATCTGTAAACAACCTTACATGCTACAGTATAGGACAATGAGGTAACAGTTAAGCCTGATGACCCCATGGCACACCCTGATGCCTGTTGGTGTGTGGAGGGTGGGAAGATGGCAGTGGGGGTGGGGTGGTAGGGGTGGGAATCCTGGTGGTGCAGTGTTAGGGTTAGAAACCCTAACACCTCCTTTTCCTGCTTTTTTTGCTATGGTATTCACCCTATCAGATGCATTAACAGTTTTTTTTACAATGAATTTCCTTTCTTTTTCAGATAGTATAATTGTATTCTCATTTTATTTATTTATTTATTTGAATTTTGGTAACTAAGTAAGTCCACTGAGACGATTACAGTCCCTTTTTCAGGGTCAACCCGGGAAGGAACAGCAGTAAAAAGACAATACAGTAAGCAACTTTGAGAGACACAAAAGACAATATAGCATAAACTTGAGAACTGAAGGCAACTTGGAGTCATGTGGAACATGACAATTCAACACAGGTTACAGTATAGTAAATGCGCAGAGAGCCACTATGTAGGATCAGTCTTGTAAATTACACAAATACATAGGGTAGAAACACATTAAGAATAGATTGCAAAGCCTAATAAAAATTTCAATAGATATATTCAATACAATATCGGTAAAACAAAAGAGTACATTAGGTATATACATATTATACAGAGGGTACAATACCTACCGGAGAAATACAATAGATGTATACATAGAAATAAAATAAAATAAATAAAATAGATAAATACAATCAGGTTATTCACATGATACCATGGTTTCAAAATTAATACCCAGAATGATTCAAGGAGATGTGGACCTGTGCTGCCATCCCTCCATCCAGATAATACAACAGTGTCCATATGTCACCTTCCATCGAGATAGTACAACACTGTCCATATGTCATGGTGGGAGCACAGGGTCCAATAGTACAACAGTATCCATATGTCATGGTGGGCCAGATAGTACAACAGTGTCCACATGTCATGGTGGGAGTGCAGGTTCAGAATCCCTCCATCCAGATAGCACAACAGTGTCCATATGTCACATCCATTGAGATAGTACAACAGTGTCCATATGTCATGGTAGGCCAGATAGTACAACAGTGTCCATATGTCATGATGGGAGAGCAGGATCTGAATCCCTCCATCCAGACAGAACAACAGTATCTATATGCCACAGTGGGAGCGTAGGGTCCTTTGGACCCTACCCCCCCATCCCTTCACAGATGCACATATGTACCTAGCTGTGGAAACACAGGTGTCTCTGGCCCCTGCACTTCCACACATTAAGTTATGAGCAGGCATAGTGAAATTGCAACAAATACTCATAACTGTGCAATCTTAAATAATTTTCACCCCAATCTTAGCACCTCACCACATGTACCCAGTACAGCAAACTTTCAAATCCCTGTCAAAATGTAGTTCCGCACAACTGTAACACAGTTGCAGAAAACCATTCTTAGTAAGATTTAAAAAATGACAGCTGCACTATTCATGAGGTGGCGTGGAAAAATGGTAATGTTAAAAATCTGGAGTGTAAATATCAAAAACTGGTGAAGGTATCAGCATGCATAGAAACTGAGCAACGTACGCTCATAATGCAGACATTTTTTGGACTGTTTTCACCAAATTTTCAACGTCAGCATTTTGGGACCTCCCCTCATGAACAGTGCAACTGTGATTTTGTTAATTCATCCCAAAAGTTGATTTTGTACAGCAACTGCACCATTCTGTGCCACAGGTGTGAAAACACAATCCGAGCAGGATGTGCAAAATAACAGCTGTACTGTTCATAAAGAGGTGTGAAAAAATGGCAATCTTGAAAATCTAAAGTGAAAATATTAAAAATTGATGAAGTTACGAGCATACATAGAAACTGCACAATGCATGCTTGTAACACAGTCATTTTGGGGAATTTTTTTACCGGATTTGCAACATGGGCTATTTGGGACCCCACCTCATGAACAATGGCACTGTTGTTTTGTGAATTGGTCCTGAAAGGTGATTCTGTGCAGTGACCTGGAAATCACCTGTTGGGACCAAGAAACGAAATGACAGTGCAAGTGTGCACGAGGTGGGTTTCCAAGAACCCCATGTTTAAAATATGGTGCAAAAATTCCTAACATTTGCTGAGATATCAACATAAGTTGCAGCTCCCCATTAACTCCCATTATACGACTTACATTGATTCCTCAGATCGCAGTTCGGCTTTAAAGAGTGCAGACGTGTCCCGGTCCAGAGAAGATTGCTGATCCTGACCTCTGAAGGGTAATTATAGGCAGGAGGGGTGCGGGAGGTGGGTGCACAGAGGAGGGTGGGAATGGGGAGGAGTGAAGAGATGAGAAGGACCATTTTCTTTCTTGCAGGGTTAAAAAAAAAGATTGTGGGGACAGTTTTCTTCATTCACAGTAAATTTATAAAAAAGTTAATTTGGGCACACAAGGGTGTGCTCCCAGTGTGCCACATGAGTTTGGGGGTCATACATGATGCCAACAGGGGGGCTGGGTACCCCAGTCATAAATGAAAGTAGGTTGTGGAGGATCAGACACCGGGAGTGGGCATCCCGGTGTCGGCAATTAACATTAATTTATCTGGGCACACTGTGGTTGGCTCCCAGTTTGCCACAATAGTGGTGGGGGATACACACTGACACAGGGATTGGGCACCCCAATGTTGGTGCAAAAAAATAGGAATGGGGACAGAATACTTCAATGCAGGATCCTGCATTGAAATGATCACACATTTTGATGCAGGATTCTGCATCGACAAATAGGGTTGGGGGATGGTTTTCTTTTTTTTAATTTTTTTTTTTACAATAAAATAACAGTAGGGCATATTGGGGTGGGCTCCCAGTGTGCCAAATAAATTTGTGTGTCTGTGAGAGCTAGATGGGTCTTCCTTGATTCTGCAGCTGGCAGCATGAGTTTCAGCTGCGGCTACAGAAGTCAAGAAAATACCACTCTTCTCATACAGAGAACAGCTACAAGCCATTCTCTGTATAAGCTGGCACCCGACAAAAAAACTTGTTTGGGTCCAGCTTAAAAAAAAAAAAATCAGAATACATCTCTTTAGCTGTGTTCTGATGGGTTTTTTTTAAATGTTCGATACTTCAGAATCCTCGCTAACCTAACAAGATGTTGTATTATTATTATTTTTTAAATATTTCACTTTCCTCTATTTACAGTATATGTAAAACCGAATGAGACTAGTCGGTTCTCAACCAACATGCCTGTCAATTGACTTCTGTATTCATTACAATCTGCGGATATAAACATTTTAACTTGTGTATCCACTTCATTTCTGATTTGTCTAATGTTTGCTGGTAATTACCACCCCTCTGAGATGGTACACTGCTTCTAGTCCCCAAAATCTGAGAGATGCTCTTGTGTGGCCCTTTAAAATGAATGGCAACTGGGATGTCTCATACTGTTTTCGGATGTCTTCTTTATGTTCTTGTATTCTTACTTTTAATTGTCTGATTATTTGGCCCATGTATATTCTATTGCAGGGACATTGAAGAACATATATCACCCACTCTGTTTGGCAAGTAATGTTCTGCTTAATTTCAAAATGTTCTCTTGTATAGGGATGTTTGTAGTTGTTTTTTTTTACTTGTGTGGCCACATACTGAGCATCTCCCACAAGGCGACATGCCTGGCTGTAGGGGTCCTAGCAAAAGTTGTTGTCCTGGTTCCGGTACTGTGTAAAATTGAGATTTTACAAATTTGTCTTTTCATGTAGTTACCTTCTTTGCTGCTGCTATTGGATTACTTTGGAGAATTTCTATGTTTTGATTATCACTACAAACTAAGGGCCAATGTTTGTGAATAATGTGTTATATCTTAGGCATTTTATGGCAGTATTTTTTTTTGTCTTCCCTTGATCCAGGTTGGCCACTCCTTTGGGCCACCTAGGTCACCACTGGCACCCCTGCCCTGGTGCCAGCCACCACCACTTCACATTTGCAGCCCCCTTGGTAACCCAGACATAACCCTTCACTGGGTGGGTCCCCATCCTCCAAGGGAGATAGGCACCATTAGGGGCCAGCCAGCACATGCTACTTAGCCTGGGTGCTGCTGAGGTGGATCTGTGCTGCATTGGGGGCTCGGCGGCAATGGGAGTTGGTGACCGTTATCCAGTCAGCCATGAAGTACATTTCTGTTTTGCTCCCGAGGGCTTGGTGTGCCACATTGTCATGTGTTTACCATCTAGGTTTCCTGATAGGGAATAGGTAGCTGAAGCCAGAAATTGATAAACTTGAGGATGTAGCAAAATGCCCAGTGCCAACCATCAAGAAGCATGTGCTGTGATTTTTGGGTTTAGCAGGTTATTATCACCACTTTATTCCCAATTTTGCTTCAGTGCCCACTCCTCTCTCTGACTTGACTAAAATGAAATGTTAGAACCAGGTGAAGTGGACACCTGAGTGCAAGGAAGTCTTATTAGTAATAAAAGCAGCAGTCTGCTCTTCCCTTGTTTTAAAAAGTCCTAATTTTGATCTCCCTTTTGAGGTCCACACGGATGCCTCAGAGACTGGCATAGGGGCCATCCTGAGTCAAACCATGGAAGGTGAGGAGCATCCTGTGATTTTTATATAATGAAAACTCCATGAAGAGAACAGCGTTACTCTACTATAGAGAAAGAAATATTAGCTGTTAAGTGGGCTATAGAAGGCTTGCATTTCTACCTGTGGTGTACCAAGTTTGTCCTGATTACCAACCACAACCTGCTATGTTGATTGCACCAAATGAAAGACAAGAACACAAGAATAATGAGGTGGTACCTGGTCTTGCAGCCCTATAGTTTTCTTGTGAAACACCAAGCTGGTACCATGCATCAAAATGCTCATCTGCTGAGACATGGTGCTATGGAAACCTAAATTGTAAATAAGTAAAAATGTATGAGAACTCTATGATGGATGGGATACAGAGGTGTATCATAATTGAAATAGCCATAGGGTAAAATTGTATGTAGTATGAGTCTGAATACTGAGTGTATGTATTACTGTTCATGTACTACTTAAGGAACCCTGGGGTGGAGTTTCCAAGTGAGGGTGGGTGGAAGCTCCAACCACATCCCCATGTGCCTTGTATGGGTGATTTTTGGGGGGTTATGTATTGAAAACCAGAATTTTGTTAAAAACCTGGTTTCCTCTTAAAAAGGGAGAGATTTGGTTGACCAGTGTTCCACCTTTGTTTAGAGTTAGGACCCCAGGAATTCTTCTTTACTATTTCAGTTTAATTCTTACTTAAAATCTACTGCACAGTAGTTTCTCTTTCCCTCTACCTATACTGTTCTTAGGTTACAGTGGGGGTGCCCCCCTGTCATAGCCCTGTCCAATCCCTCTAGTTACTTATTCCTTCTAATTGTAGTACCACTACTATTTCTTTTTTTTTTTTCTTTCAGGGGATACTGGAGCCAAGAAGTGCCTAAAACCTAGTAAAGGCACTTCAGGAAAATGACAAACACATTAATTGGCATAAAGAGTGCACTCATAGAATAAATGGCACCTATATGAGGTAAAAATGCCGAAATCATTATAAATACTGTAACAGGTATATCATGTTGAAATAAGGAAGCATTCATGAGTCCCTCTTTAGTATAGAACTGTATTAAGAAAATGAGCGTGGGTCATGAAAGCCTGGGTTAAGACATATCATGCATGAAAAATAAAGAATATAAAAGGCATTTTTGGTCAGAGTTAAGAAAAATACCAAGGACTGAGTTGTTTATAAAATAGGTTTTCTGTATTATATACAGCTGCACAGTGGATTTTGCTGTTTTACAAATGGTGAGCTTATCTTTACAAATATAATTCAGTAACAAAAACTGGGTAGTGAGTATGTCAGGAGCACTGTCTTTTTGTTAATTGCCAAATATTTAATGAATGCTCCCGACAGTAGTAGGAAATCTATGGTAAAAGCTTAAGAGACAGCGGGTGACATGAGTTTATGTAAATAGATTCACCGCTCTCAATTATTCAAAAAATTAAAGAAATACTTAAATTCTAGCTGCTTCAGTAATTGTTTGGTATGCAGCACTGGTATGGGAAAAAACCCCAGAGTACAGTTTAGACCCAGCTGACCTCTGGCGATCCATGCCCACCTCTGAACATAGGTCACAGGAGTAGAGCAACATGCAGTGTCCAGCACCTCAACTCTCAGCACCACCGGGCTGGCTTCAGAAGCACTTTTTGCTGTTGTAAAAGCACTTTCTACTGCCACTAATGGGTTCAGTGATGTCTTACTGCCACCATCTTGTTTTCAGTTAGCGACAGGCAAAAAATGCTGTAAGTCAAAGACTACAGCCCCTTGGTAAACACCAACAGTTGTGTTTACCTAATCGGAGATTGAGGAACACAATCCTTGTATTAGATTTTAAAAATAATGGTTGGAAATATGTTTTCTTTTATTTGACCATTGGAAGTGTCACAAATTTGAGACACTACTTTTGCAAAAGTGCCACAAATTGTGATAGATTTTGCGCAAAAAATGGCACTGTTGCATGAAAACTGCCACAAATTTGCAGCACTACTTTAATAAAAAAAAACAACAGCCCCCTATAAATGGCCAAAATCTTTCCTGGCCATTTGTGGGCCAAAATAAAGCCAGAATCATACTACTCAGCCTCCATTTAGGTAAACACCTGTTGATGTTTACCTAATAATAAGATCTATCACCCTTTTACTGTCTCTAAGGGGGCCGAGGCATGTTTGAAAAAATTAAACAGTTTCTGCTGACATTGGGGTGCCAAATCCCTGTGTCTGCGGTGGCAGAAATCCCTTGCTCCCCCCCGCTAGTGTGGGACACTGCAGACCCCATTCCCAGTGTCCCAGAATATATATATATTTTTTAAATGTTTCTGCCCACATGGGGGTGCCAATACCCCTGTCATCAATAGACGCCCCCCACCAGTGTGGTATTCTGGAGGGGCCCACTCCCAGTGTCCTCAGTTATGTCATACCCCCACCACCATCAGTACTGTGGGACACTGGGGAGCTCACCCCCTGTGTCCCACAATACTTATTTATGTATAATTGAAAAAAAGAAAACAGTCCCTATATGTCTTTTTTTTGCTGAAAAACAGAAAATAGTCCCTCATCATCTCCCTGTCCCCATCCACCATCCCAACTCTCCCACTGAACAACCCACCACCCCACACTCCTCCCTTGTCCTATACTTACCATTGAAGATCATCTTCAGTCATCTTCTGTGGCCTTGGACATGTCTGCACTCTTCAAAGCCAAACCATGAACTGAAGAATCAAGGTAACTGTTGTATAATGGCTGTCAATGGAGTTTTGAACTTATGTTGATATCACAGCCATTTTTCTGTATTTTTTCACCAAGTTTTCAACAAGGGTTTTTTGGGACCCTACCTCATGAACATTATCACTGTTGTTTCATTCATCAGACCTGTAAGGTGATTTCATGGTTGCCATGCAAAATCACCTTTCAGGACCAAGTAATGAAATGACAGTGACAGTGTTCATGAAGTGGTGTCCCAAAAAACTCCATGTTGAAAATTTGGTGCACAATTACCCCAAAATGCCAGAGTCATGCATGGTCATTGAAATTTTTCTATGCACACTCGGAACTTCATCAGTTTTTAGTATTTTCACTCCAAATTTTCATTATTGCCATTTTTTCACACCACCTCATGAACAGTACAGCTGTCACTTTTCACATCCTGCTCAAAATTTGTTTTCACACCAGTGGCACAGAATGGCGTGGTCACTCTGTGAAATCATGTTTCATGACTGAGTAACAAAATAACAGTGCCAGCATTCATAAGGTGGGGTCCCAAAAAGCCCACGTTGAAAATTTGATGCAAAAATACTGAAAATGCCCGAGTTACATGCTGTCATTGAAATTTTTCTACGCACGCAAGCAACTTTGGCAATTTTTTTATAGTTTCACTCCAAATTTCTAACATAACCATTTTTCCACACCACCTCATGCATAGTACAGCAGTCATTCCTCACATCCTGCCCAAAATGTGTTTCTGCACCTGTGGCATGGAATGCCATTTTTCCATGGATTATGAAATTTTCACCTATGGGATATTTGAGATGGGGTGATAAGAAGACTATGTTGAATACATGGGGTCAAAATATGGAAAAATGACAAAGTTATGACCATTTGTTGCAATTTTAGTATGACCACTCGTAACTATGTAAATCTTAAATATTTTGACCCCAAATTTACAACATAGCCTTCTTATTACCCCACCTCACGTATGTCACAGATGTAATTTTTCAAATCCTGCCCAAAATGTGTTTTCTCACCTGTGGCACAGAATGTTGTCGCAGTTGCGCAGAATCATGTGTTGGCGGGGATTTGAAAATTTTCTGTACTAGGTACACATCCTAGGGTAATCAGATGGCTATGGTGATTATTTGGTCATGTATCTACTGAAGGATGGGTGCTCAAGGTCTGAAGGACCCTGCTCTCCCACAATAAAATAAGGACTTGGGCCCTGTGCTCCAACAGGGAGATGAAGGTCAATTACAATGTCTCTACACCTATGAATAGATGGGGCATTCCCATAAACAGCTAAAGCTATGGTGATACTTTCATAAACAGTAAGGAAATTTGTTGCAAAAAACTCCATTAATGCATCAGTTAGGGTTTCTATTACAGTGACAAAAGTATAGATGTGTGGTATTAGAGTTCCTAACCCTAACACCCCATTCCACCCCAAAACCAACCCTACCACCCCACCCCCACCCTCCTCACACCAACAGGCATTGGGGGTGTTTTGGGGTCATCGACCCTAACACTCACCCCATTCTCCTATGCTGTATCATCTCAGCTTACGTACACAAGGAATGGAGCCAGCATTATGTTAATGCATCAGTTAGGGTTGGTATTAAAGCATTAAAAGCTTTGAAATTTGATGTTAGGGTTTCCAACCCTAAATACCCTACCCTCACCCCAAGCATCAAAAGAACAAGACCACACAAGCAACCACAGACAGCCTCCATCAGGTAAGACAAAAAACATACAACATTTTTCGCTGTAGATGGAAATCCAGAATGCTGGTATATACCTGGAACATTCTCCCAGTGTAGGTGGTGGGGGCCAAAATGGTAATGGGATTCAAGAATGCATGGGGTAGGCATAAGGAGACTTAGTGGTAAGGAAAGGGGGGGGAGCCATAAATCAAGTACATCTGCGGTGTTACAGTAGGTAGGAAATTGGCTGACTAGATAGGAAAAGTGGTCCTTTCAGCCTTTTTGTAGTCTCACATAGCCATGGACACTGTAAAACATATACACAATTGATGGGCCTATGCTTCTGCATCTGCAGGTGTAATATATACACACCGTCCTCTGGGTTCAAAAGTGCAGATATCACAAAATCCATGATACAAAAAGTGCAGCAGTACTTCAATCTGTAGAAGCAAAGTGCCCTGAGGTTCCTGTGTCTCTTCAGAGGTTTTCTATATGCAAGGGGGTTGCAGTTCTGGAGCCAGAAATTGGTGTAAGTCTTACACCTCTGGCTGAAGAGACACAGGACCCTCTTTGCTACAGAAATGCTGGCCCCATAGGGGCATAGAGAAAAGAAGTCTTGTAATTAGGATATAATGGATTTGTATCTGGCTGGGAGGGACCTGTGCTTCTGTATACAGAAGCAGTGTGATGATTTCAGTATAGAAATACAGAAACATATAATTTTTGATGGCAGATAAGGACTGCTTTGTGCACCTAGTCTACCATTTTCCCACCTACTATAACACCACAGACCCTACTTGATCTCCAGCTCCACCCCACTTTTCTTACCACTAGGGGTTTCCTTATGCCTGCCCCATGCATTATTGAATCCTGCTAACATGTTTGGCCCCACCACATATGCTGGGAGGATGTTCCAGGCATCCACCAGTATTGTGAATTCCTATCTGCAGCGACAGGTGAGTGTGTATGTTTTGCAGTTTACATGCCACAGATATAAATCCATGAAGGTAGCATAGCAGTGCTACTACATTTGTGTCATCTGGAAAAAGCTGTATGCTGTTTGTCTTACCTGATGATAGCTGTCTGTGGTTGCTTGTGAGGTCTTGTTCTTTTGCTGCTTGAGGGGTGGGGAGTTAGAGTTGGAAACCCTATCGTTAAACTTCCCAGGTTTTAACGCTTTAATAACAACCCTAACTTGATGCATTAATGTAATTTTTTGCAATGAACTTCTTTACTTTTTGAGACAGTGTAATTGTAGCTTTATTTGCCTGTGAGAGAGCAGGCCCACCCATGTATAGGACCTGTGCTTCCATCCTTCAATAAATGCATATATGTATGTAGCTCTGGAATGGTCCTACACTTCCATTTATAGGACGAGAGTGACCAAATTGTCAGCATAAACATCTTATTATCCCAACTCAAATACCAGGTACTGAAAATTTTCTAATCCCTGCCAAAATGTAATTCCATGCAACTGCAAAGCCATTCTGCACCACAGGTGTGAAAAGACATTTTGATCAGGATTTGAAAAATGACAGCTGTGACATGTGTGAGGTAGGGTAATAAGAAGTCTGTGTTGAAAATTTGGAGTCAAATTATGTCAAATTTATGAAGTTATGAGTGTGTGTAGCAAAATTGCAATGGATGGTCATAACTCTGTCATTTTTACATATTTCAACACCAAACTTTCAACATACCCTTCTTATGACCCTACCTCATGAATAAGGTCAGGAAACAATTGTCATATCCCACCAGAAAGGTGAATTCACCAACCAATTACAAAATCACCTTTTGGGCAATTGTTGCATAATGAATGTCACAGTGGTCATGAGGTGGGGTCACTAAAATGCCATGTTGTAAATTTGGGGTCAATATGTCAAATAATGGCTGAGTTATGCATTAAAGTTGAAACCCCCCCATTGAAATACATTGAACCAAATTTACCTTAGTTTCTCATATTGCAGTTGCTGGTTCCAGCAGCAAGACGTGTCTTAGATTGGGAGAGTGGATCTCAAACCTGGGACCTGTTCAGGTGAGTGAGGGTGTGTGGGGGTGTACTGGGGAGTATGGGGTGGTGGCTGCTGAGTAGGAGGTAGAGGTTTGGGATCCGATTGGTGAGGGGCCATTTTTTTATTTTGCAGCAGTAGAAAAAAATCATCAAGGTACAGTTTTCCTTTTTGCAGGAGTAAACTGGGGATACTAGACACCAGCAACATAAACAGCCATACATTTGGGGGTGATCAGACAATGGTGAGAACAGAGGGATCACTGGACTACCAATAAAAAATGCATGTAATAAAATACGGGGATGGCGATCAGAGAATGGGGGAGGCAGAAAGGACCACTAGACTACCATGAACTACATTTTACATCAGAGAAGGTGATCAATGAATGGGGAGGGTCACTGAACTACCAGGGGCAAATATTATAACATTGGGGATGGTGACTGGAGAATGAGGAAGGGAACACTGTATTACTAGTGATGTGCAATAAGGCTGCCACTACACATTCAGTCACTTCACTACCAGGCTAGCATTTGCTTGTAATGTGCCTTAAGATACAGTGTGTTTGAAATGCACTAAATAAGTGCTGATTTTTCTTCTTCAATATACGGGACTACCAGAAATCAGAACTTTACTGTTCGAACAGTAAAGTTCAAACTATTAATGAGTGCAAATGATTATTTACTGTTCAAATAGTAAAGTTATGGACCAGGAAAGTGGCAAAATGCTGTCTTCAACCCAGGGCAGGGATCCAAGATCCCACACTGTGTGGTGTGGCTAGATGTGGTGGGGGTGGAGGCATGTTGTGAAAATGGCCAAAGACTGACAATTTGTGAAGCACTACCTGTACTGATTATGATAACACCATATACTGTACCTGAACAATGAGAGAATAATGCCATTAAACCTCATATATAACATATGGACCAGGATGACTATATGCCACATTTAATAGATTATCAGCATTGCCTGAACCCAATGATTGGCACAGTAAATATCTTTCAATGGTTATGCCATCAAAATATTCAGGCTCAATCAATAAATAAAGAGGGCTCCCTTTTTTAACTGAGAATTGATCTCGGATATTGAATGTCATTTTTCCATGTAGATAAGAACCAAAGAAGTCACAGCATTTGCTTTTAAATCCAAATATGTTGAGTTTTATGTGTCCTATCTACAGTAGCAGCTGGATAACACTTTTCAATGAGTTGACTTGCCTAGTTATTGTTATGAAATACAAATATAAGGAACAACATTTATAAACAAATGTTACAAACAATATGGAAAGTCATTTCTGGTGTATTCTGCTCGTAATGCATGGAGATACCTATAACAAATTCAGACCCTTCTGGCCATCAACTGCACCCATCATTAGAGCACCAAATAATGGAACTTGCTGCCCCCTTCCTGAGGTCCCTCCCAGAGTTAGAATATTTAGAAAGGGGGGAAGTTGGGGGGCACAGGGGGCACAGCCCCCCACAAAAAGAGGGAGTGGTGACATAGAAGGGTGGTGCCTTAATGACCTGGTGCACTGCTGCCGGCACCCTGAATGGGTGGAACCAATTCAGATGTGTCAGTTCTTGTTGTGGATTGGGACAATGAGCTCTGCTTCAATTTCAGACCTTACTGGCCAAAAATACCTGAAATGATTCATACTCGGTTTTCATAGCAGATTGTCTCATGTTGTGGTTGTGGTGAGATAAGGCCATATCTTATTGTTTTGGGTCATGTTTTATATAATTGTATGTGTATAATGCATCAGAGATGCCCATGGTGGCCAGTGTAAGTGCAAGGGATCACGGGTACAAGTACAGGAGCGGAATCAAGGGTACAAGTACATGAGCCCAGTAGAATGATGTTGTAATTCTTGATACAGAGCATACAGAACTAGATTAGTTGCTATATTGGTCCTTGTAAGTACAGATCCAGAAGCAAATGGTTTAATACTTTAATTGATCCAGCGTAGATGTTACAAAAAGAAAACAGTGTCTAAGCTTTTGGACCAACCAAGTACTTCCTCGGAGACTTTACTAAGCAGGAATCTGTCAGCTACTAGCCAGGGGTTAGAGTTAATTAAATTATTTAAAAGGAGACAAAAGAATGATTAAGCAGAGCTGGCAAGCAAGCAGGTTCATTTGTGTCTGAATGGACCACAGCATCCACAGAAGTCTGGATGTCTGGCCTCCCATTGTCTCTGCAAGGCTACACTGACTTAATCTTCTTATCAGTTGAATGGGCTCCCATTTAAGTAAATGACTGTACTGTGTGCAGCTAAACTACAGACATCTCCCAGTAGGGAAGCTGGATGTGCCCCTAGAATTCTGGTTTAAACTGGTTGACCTCTGAGTTTTTTTCCTCTCATATTCAGAACTGCATATCTGTTTTGTAATAAAATACTAAAATCTGATTGGTTGTGTAGCCATAGAAACAGAATGCTAACCAAACTCAGGGCAAGCCACTGTCCACTGGAACTTCCCTTTTGGAAACCCTTAACACAAGAACGCAGAGGTGTATCTGGACCTTTTTAGCTTTTTGTCTTTCAGCCTTTTGCCTTTTTAGCCATTTTCCTTTTAATATTTAGGACCCTGCCTGTCTGCTTGGAGAGCAGAGACAATTTCTCCTGCATCACCAGAACTAAGACTTCAACTGCTACTTCAAAGGACAGTTTGCACTTCAGAATTCCACAACTAAGGACACTGAGGTAGAACTTTAAAACTAGAATTCTCAAAGTTTCATTTTTAATGTATATTTTCCATTTTATTTTCAATATCCTGTTTTTATTAATTTAATCAGTAAAGCCTTTGGCTTATTTTAAAATAATCCTGCCTATGTTGTTTGTGCGTGTGCTGCCTTGAGAAAAGTTGTTCAAGCTATACCACTCCTGTGTGACTGTTTTAAGGCCAAACACTACCAAAGTGAAGTACCACTATAGACTTTGCAATGAAAGGAGGGGAGCAAATATGAAGGATCTCAGGAGGAGCCTGTGGGGGTTTGAACCAAGCTCTGCATTTCTAGGGAAAGACACATAATAGATTGCATAGGGCCCCCCAAAGCATACACACCTGTGGCCTTCTGGTTCATGGTACAGTGGCTGAGAGGGTTCTACTCCAGGAACACAGATTCAATACTGTATTTTCATCCCCTCACATGAAGAGAGGGTGCCCTGGGACTCTCTGGCACATGTTCAGTTGTGACCTAGCAAGGGTGCTAGAAGGATGGAGAAAAGGTATCCCTGACCCCCCCCATCACTGGAGGGATTCAGTGTGATGCAGACAGAAATCCTACCCCATGGGAGTGGGCTGGTGACTCATTTGGTGGCAGAGGTGGGATTGGTGAACTGTTTGAACAACCACACATAAAGAGGACAGACATTTGAAAAAGGTGAAAATTGGTTGCAAGATATAGTTCCCCACCCTACCTTTTTTTTTGCAAGTAAAAGACAGACTAGTGGTAGTGCAGGAAATAAAGATGACTTCCAAGTACAGCGACTGCACTGTAGAAGAGCTGAAGCTGCTGTGCCAGGAGAGAAGGGTCCAGTAAGAGGGGCACAGTAAGAAACACCTCATGGAAGTCCTTGAGGCAGCCAATGAGCAGGCAGCAGCCCAGGGTACTGAGTCAGAGCCGGGAACTGAGAAGGACCAGACCTTGGGGGTGGGGATGCCAAGAAACATCACAGTTACCAGTCCCAGGGAGGAGGACAGTGAGACAAGAGGGAACCCAGAGCCACAGTGCCAGGGGAAGGCTACAACAGAGCTGGAGCTGAAAAGTATCAGGTTGCAGCTGGAGCTGAGGAAACTGGAGATGCAAGAAAGGCAGCATCTAGGGAACTTGCCATTGAAGAAAGGCAGCTCCAGAGAGAGGCCAAGGAAAAGCAGTGCCTGAGAGAGGCTGAGGAAAAAGAAAGGCAGCTTCAGAGAGAGGCCAAGGAAAAGCAGCACCAGAAGGAGTTTGAACTGGAGAGGTTAAGACTCCAACGACCAGCACCAGAGGAGGTAACAGGCAGGGGTGAACCTGAAACTCCAGGGTTGGGGTATAAACTGAATTCCAAATTAACAGCCAAATTTAAAGATGAGGAGGCTATGAATGCATTCTTAAATTCATTTGAAAAGGCCTGTATCCAGGCCAAGGTAGCCAGGGAGTCCTGGAGCTTCCAGCTATCCCTGCTACTTACTGGTAAAGGGCGTGAGGCGCTAGGCCAAATGAACAATAAGGACAGTAGCAATTATGAGAAACTTAAAGCTGCTTTACTTAAAAAGTATGATCTGACTCCTGAGGCTTATAGGGTTAAACTATATATACACTCCAAAAAAGCCCTGACATGAGCTTTGAAGAACAAGCTACAATGCAACAGCGGTTTTTAAAGTGTTGGTGGGAGAGGATGGAAGCAAACTCTGTGTGGAAAATTGAGCAGGTTATACTTTTAGAACAGTTCTTTTGGGCTTGCCCAGTGGAGATGAAAACCTGGCTGGAGGACTGGGATCCAAAAACAGCACAGCAAACTGCTGAGCTCTCAGATCACTATGCCAGGAGTAGGCCTGCTCTTAATGGAAGTGAGAGAGCAGGTGTTGCAGGGAAGAAAGGAAAAAGTGTGCCTTCAGGGCAGCTAAAACCCTCAATGTCTCTGCAGAAAGGAGGAAGCCCCATGTTACCAAGAAGGGTGTCTTGGAAAAAAAGAATGATGAATGTTGGTTTTGTAAGCAGCCAGGACATCTGGCTAGACAGTTTCCTAAAAAGGCACAGTGTGGACAAAGTGTCCCTTGAAAGGAGGTGGGTGCACTGTGTATCCCTAAGAGTATGCCTGTGAACATGAGGGAGCACATACACCAGGTTACTGTAAATGGGATGCAGACCCATGGGTTAAGAGACACAGGGGCATCTCTTACCCTGGTAAAAGGAGATTTGGTTAAACCTGGACAACTTATACAGTACCTGATCAGTCTGTCACTATGAGGGGAGTCACAGCTAAGGAGAAAACCCTGCCACTGGCTACTGTTTTTCTGTATTGGGGTGAGACAGGAGAAATGGTACAGAAAGTGGCAGTGGCAGACAACTTTGTTCTGAATGTGATCATACAGAAAAAGCTACAGCAGGGGGTAATGTGTGTGGTTACCCACAGTCAGATGGCTAAGGCCCCTTGTAATTCCCTGAACCCCACAGAAGCCCCTGCAGAAGAAAATAAGAGGCTGGTTCCCCAGCCTGTATTTCCTGAAATGGAGAATAGTGAAAGGGAGGTAGGACATCCCCACGTAGCAGTTCACCAAAAAGCTGCAGAAGGTTACTCTGAGGAGGAGGGGTAACCAATGGTCAGAAGGTTAGGGATGTCAGTGACTCTGAATGCCCTGACACTTGAGCTATGGACCCCAGTTTAGAAACTGAGGGGGACATGTCCCATGCTTTGGGAAATTGGGAAGATTTTGCAGCTGCTCAGAGGACTGACCTCAGTTTAAAGAGGCTGAGGGCTTGTGCAGAATCTGATGTGACAGAGGGAGATGACATAAGACATAGGGTATTTTGGGACAACAGACTGTTGTATACGCAGGACGTGAGGAGAGAAGGAGGGGTGATGGGCAGGCAGCTTGTCATTCCCTAGGGGTATCATGAGTGATTGCTCAAGGTCACCCATAATATCCCCATGTCTGGACATCTGGGCATCACTTACACCATGCAGCAATTGGCCCAAACATTTTATTGGCCCAAGTTCACCCAGCAGGTAAAGGAATATTGCAGGTCTTGTCACCAGTGCCAACAGATAAGGAAGGCAGGTACAGTAGTAAAACAAAAGCTGCCCTACTTCCCTTTCCCATTGTAGAGGAGCCATTCCAGAAGGTAGAAATGGATATTGTGAGACCCTTGAATACCCCAAGCTCCTCCGGAAAAAGTTTTATACTGATGGTGGTCGATCACTCCACCCAATACCCAGACGTGGTTGGCCTCTCCTTCATTAAGGCACCCAAAGTGGCAGATGCCTTGCTAGGGATTTTCTCCCATGTTGGGTTTCCATAGGCGGTTATCTCTGATCAAGGGGCTAACTTCATGTTGGACCTGATGAAGTCTTCATGGGAGAAGTGTGGGGTGGTGTAAAGATGTACAACACCTTATCAGCCACAATCCAGTGGGCTCATGGAAAGATTCAATGCTACCCTAAAAATGATGCTCCAAGCATTTGCTGAACAGCATAGGAGGTACTGGGAGAAATACCATCCCCACCTGTTGTTTGTATACAGGGAAGTGCCCCAAGAGTTGACAGAGTTATCTCCCTTCAAACTCTAATATGGAGGTAGGGTGCATGGGCCCTTAGACTTGATCTGTGAAGACTGGCAAGGCAAGCACACCACCCAGTGGACTCCCATAGTGGAATATGTTCTTAAGTTCAGGGAGAAGCTGAAGGAGCTTATGTGGGTGGCCCAAAGCAACCTGCCAGCTGCCCAGCAGAAGCAAAAAGTCTGGTACAATCAAAGAGCCAGAGCTCACTCATACAGCACAGGCCAGTAAGTAATGGTCCTCATTCCAGTTTGGAAGGACAAACTGCAGGCCAAGTGGGCAGAACCATACAAGGTACTCCAACAGGTAAATGATGTGAATTATATTGTAGAACTGCCTGAAAGGAGATATACCCATCGACTGTAGCATGTTAATATGATGAAGCCATATGTAAATAGGGTCAACATTGTGTTTGCTTTTTGTAGTCCTGGGGAGGGGATGAATGAAGAAGACCCCCCCTCCTGGACTTGTTGGAGGAAAGCAAGAGGGAGTCATCAGTGGAGACAATCAAGCTGTCACCCCAGTTGATCCTGGGAGAGACCCAGGAAGTGAGGGAGATCTTAGAGGACTTTTCCCCTTTATTTATGACCAAGCCCAGATGAACCCCCTTAGCTACCCATGATGTGGACATGGGGACACAAGTGCCCATATGACGGATAGCTTACTGGGTGTTGGAGGCCATCCTAAAGGACATTAGGAGGGAGGTGGAGGAAATGCTAGAGTTAAGGGTAATCCAGAAATCCCACAGTCCCTGGGCTTCACCCATAGTCCTCATCCCCAAGCCAGATGAGTCTTCTCGCTTTTGCGTGGACCTTCATGGACTCAATGCAGTCACAAAGTCTGATGCCCACCCAGTGCCCCAGACAGATGAGTGGTTAGGCAAGTTGAGAAGGGCGACTTACCTAACAACCATAGACCTGACAAAGAGGTACTGGCAGGTGGAGTTGACTGCCAGGGGTAGAGAACGGTCAGCATTCATCACTCCAATAGGATTATTCAAATTCTGGGTAATGCCTTTTGGAATGAAGAATGCCCCTGCCACATTCCAAAGGTTGATCAACCAGGTGTTTCAGGGTACTGAAGAGTACGCAGTGGCTTATCTGGATGATATTGCCATCTTCAGTACTGGCTGGAAAGAACACCTGTCCCATCTGAAGGAAGTGTTGGGCAGGATACAAAAGACAGAACTCACTGTCAAGGCCGAAAAGTGATAGGTGGCCATGGCTAAGGTGTCATATTTGGGAAATGTAGTGGGTAGGGGACAGCTACATCCAAACCAGGCCAAGATAGAGACCATTGAGACATGGCCCAGGTCGGAGACCCAGAAGCAGGTAAGGAGCTTCCTGGGGACTGCAGGGTACTACAGAAAATTTGTACCAAATTACTGCACCCTGGCAGCTCCCCTGTCTAGCTTGTTAAAGAAAAGGCAACCCCACAAAGTAAAATGGGATCGAGCATGTAATAGGGCTTTCACCCAGCTAAAAGCCACATTGTGCAGTGCCTCTGTGCTGGCAAGCCCAGACTACACTAGACCATTTGTTGTTCAGACAGATGCCTCGGATGTGGGGATTGGTGCCATCCTCAGACAGATATCCCAGCATAGTAAGGATCACCCAATTATGTACCTAGGTTGGAAGCTACTTCTCTGAGAACAGACATTCTCTACTGTGGAGAATGAATGCCTTGCTCTGGTGTTGTCACTTAAGAAGCTAGAGCCCTACGTCTATGGGAGGCCTTTGAGGTACAGACAGACCACAATCCTCTGGTGTGACTAATGCAGATGGGAAAATGAATGGGAGACGCCTTCGCTGGAGCATTGCACTACAGGCCTATGACGTGGACATTAAACAAAGGTCAGGCTCTGCTAATGCCGATGCAGATGGCCTATCTCACCAATCAGAGTAAGAGACAGAACTGATAGAAACTCTTACTAAAAAGGGGTATGTTCCCCCCAGGTTCTGTTAAGGAGGGAGGAGTGTTGCGAGATAAGGCCAGATCTTATTGTTTTGGGTCATGTTTTATATACTTTTATGTATATAATGCATCAGATATGCCCATGGTGGCCAGTGTAAGTGGAAGGAATCATAGGTACAAGTACATGGGCCCAGTAGAAGGCTGTTGTAATTCTTGTTACTGAGCAGGAATCTGTCAGCTACGAGCCAGGAGCTAGAGTTAATTAAATTATTTAAAAGGAGACAAAATAATAATTAAGCAGAGTTGGCAAGCAGGCAGGTCCATTTGTTTCTGAATGGACCACAGCATCCACAGGAGTCTGGATGTCTGTCCTCCCATTGTCTCTGCAAGGCTGCACTGACTTAATCTTGTTACCAGCCGAATGGGCTACCATTTAAGTAAATTACTGTACTGAGTGCAGCTTAATTGCAACCATCTCCCAGGAGGGAGTCTGGATGTTCCCCCAGAATTCTGGTTTAAACTGGTTGACTTCTGAGTTTTTTCCTTTCATATTCAGAACTGCATACCTGTGTTTTGTTATAAAATACTGAAACATGATTGGTGACATAGCCATAGAAACAGAATGCTAGCCAATCTCAGGGCAAGCCACTGTCCACTGGACCTGCCCTTTTGAAATCCCTTAAAACAAGAATGCAGAGGGGTATCTGGGCCTTTTTAGCCTTTTGTCCTTTTAGTCATTTGCCTTTAACATTTGGGACCCTGTCTGTCTGCTTGGAGAGCAGAGACAATTTCTCCTGGACCACCAGAACTAAGAGTTCAACTGTTACTTCAAAGGACACTTTGCACTTCAAAATTCCACAACTAAGGACACTGAGGAAGAACTTTAAAACTAGAATTGTCAAAGTTTAGTTTTTAATGTATATTTTCCATTTTATTTTCAATATCGTATATCCAATGTCTAAAATTATTTGTCTTTATGTTATTTACTGTTTTTATCAATTTAATTAATAAAGCCTTTGGCTTATTTTAAAATAATTCTGCCTATGTCGTTTGTGTGTGTGCTGCCTTGGGAAATATTGTTCAAGCTATACCACACCTGTATGACTGTTTTAAGGCCAGACACTACCAAAGTGAAGTACCACTAGGGACTTTGTGATGAAAGAAGGGGAGAAAATATGAAGGGTCTCAGGAGGGGCCTGTGGTGGTTTGAACCAAGTTCTGTATTTCTGGGGAAAGACACATAATAAGGTGAATAGGGCCCCCAAAGCCTATACATGCCTGTGGCTTTATGGTTCATGGTACAGTGGCCAAGAATGTTCTACCCCAGTAACACAGACTCAAGACTGTATTTGTATCCCCTAACACAAAGAGAGGGTGCCCTGGGATTCTCTGGTGCAAATTCAGTTGTGACCCGGTGAGCATGCTAGAAGGACGGAGAAAGGGTATCCCTGACACCCCCCCCCATCACTGGAGGGATTGGCTGTGATGCAGAGAGATATCCCAACCCACAGGAATGGGCTGGTGACAGTGGTGTCTGTGGAGTATATAAACCTGTCATACTGTATTAAAAAAGTGCCCATAATAATATATTTAACTTATTGGTTGGGTTGCATTATGCATTTTGTTTCTCTAGATGGTTATTGTCCCACTTTCATCCCATTCCCATGCTACTATAAGTGAGGCATTTTTAGAAAATCTGAGACACCATCTACCTGCCCCGTCCCACCCTCCCACTCACACATGCACATTCATTCCAACCTCTGTTTTAAATAGTCTGTTTTGGCTCTGTGGATATGGAATCAAAATGTATCCATGTTTTCATAGAGCATCAAGAGACATTTTGCAAGTTTTATGCTAATCCGATAATTGGAATGCAGTTGCTGTTTCATTTTCAAACATGTATGACAGAGTGTCATAGATAGATTGACAGATAAGTATAGATAGACTGACAGATAAAATATAGATGCAGTGACAGACAGACTGAGAGACAGACTCTGTGGCAGATCTAAAATTAACGAGGGCTATTATACCACAATGCTATCAGTAACCATGCTGTTTAACAATATACCCAATATTTTTCTTTCACCAGAACCACAGAACGGTAGTTTAGTCTTGTCACAAAATTTTGCATTATTAACTTCTGGGGGATCATAGTAGGACAGCAATTCAGTGTGGAGACGAAAATGTAGGCAGCAGTTCTTCAATAACTGCCCTGCTGCTCCTACCAGCTGTGGTCTGGGATACAGCAACATGTTGTCAGTGCATGCTAGTGCTGTGTAAACTGATGACTGATAAAAACTCACAAGGGTTTAATACTGCACAATCAAAGAATTACATTTGACAAATTGAATGTTGCCAGTCTTCTTGCAAATATCTTGAATCCTTAATGATGTAAGCATACTTATTTGGGACAACCCGTGCTATCTTATCAACATATGGACCTGATGAGCCTTTCTAAGCAGGTTTTTTTTAGAGGGGTTGTGCTTTCTGTGTTGTTAATGTATGGGAAGTGACCAGATAAACCTGAAGAGTAGCATGCCCTTCCACCACTGCCTAAAAGATGAGGAACAATCTGGTTAAAATGGGTTCATGGCACAAACCTGGGACACAGCATGAAAGTATTACAAGATTGTCTCAAGCTGTCTCAGTGTGGCTCAGTGTGACAGGTCTTTGCATATACAGAATAATGCTGAAGACATTTATGTTTCAAATCCCTGCTAGTCAGTAACAGAAAAGCTCACTTACGCTGGGACCAAGAAAATGGTTTGGGCAAAATCAAAGACACCCCTGACAATTGGGGGCATTTGGGAGAGAGAGAGAAGGAGGGTTATGCTGAATGTCCATATTAATATCAAAGAGCTGCATGGCAATAGGCAGTCCATCACACAGACTCCCGTACAACTTCCAAAAGAAAAAGACAGCACAGAACTTGTAACCTGCCCGGTCCTAATGACACCCCCCCACCACCATCTATCTTTCAAATCCAGGAGGTTAAACTGGATAGGAATGTGCAGAAACTCAGTTTCCCAACTTTTTACAAAACTGTATGAGATCTCACACACCTCTGTCAACTTGCTCCTTTGAAAACTACTGGAGAATTCCCCTACCCACGTCTGCAACCTGAACATTCCCACTTTAACCACTGCTGGTCCAGTTCTCCTGAATCACAAATCGGACAACTTAAAGGCTTTTTTTTTTTTTTTTAATTAACAAAGCTTTATTATTTTCCAGCACCAGGTTAAATACAAAGGACAATCCACCATCTGAAACATTAGGTGCAAATACAAAGAAACAATACAATCCCACCCTCAACCCCCTCCCCAAGAACTACACACCATTATTAACCATATAACTGCAATATTAGAGGAGACTCATATCAATTATGCTTCCAGGTTATCAAAATAGCCTCCAAATTGCCCCACAATGAAGTAAAGGCTTTGACTCTGTCTTGCATAATTGCAATGTGCTCTTAGTTGTAGTGCCATCATAATCTCCTATACCATTCTAGAACCGAAGGAGATTTCTATCTGTCCAATGTCTCATTATTATTATTTTAGCAGATGCAGCCACAAGTGCCATATGTGCTCTCCTACACCTAGGGGTACCAGCCGGAAAATAATTAGTCATACAAATTTCAGGAGTGAAGAGCTCACTCAAGCCAAGGATAGGGTCCAAAGTATTATTAATAGAAAGCCAGAATGTCTTTATATAGGGACATAGCCACATCATGTGGTATAGAGAACCAGTATCTTTCTTACACTTATTACACAATGATGTAACTAATGTCCCATATCTGAACAGTTTAACTGGCGTCAGGTATAAATCATGCATAATATTATAACAAACTAACCTTAGTCTGTCTTGTTTAACAAATTTATACATTGATGTCCAAAGTGTCTTCCATAAAGTAACATCATCAGGGATACCTAATTCTCTTATCCAATAGGAACAAGTTCCAGACAACAATCTGTGGTCCCATTCCTGTAAAGTTTTGTACAATTTAGAGACAGCATGTGACTGAGAAGCTACCTGTAAGAATGTAGTTATCTCTCTCTCACCTGGATCTTTTAGGGGGACCTGCAAAGAGAATGAGTTAATGGCCTTACAAACTTGGAGATACTTAAAGCCATCATTATTTAATGCACCAATCGACCGTTGTAGCTGAGCAAAGGAAATCACTTTCCCATTCTTCCACATTCCCGAGACCTTACATTGGTTCAACCGAGGCCAAAAAGACAGAGATATCGGTGAACCCTCAATCTTGAAGTGCAGCTTACTAATAACTGGCTGGTCAGAGGATTGGTACCAATTTACTGCGAGACATATTTGGACCTGGTGAGAAACTTTCATTGACCAGCCCAAGGGGTTACTACTAAGGGACTTGGGAATGTGAGAGGGGGAGACATATAGAAGGGCCCATAGTGTACACTTAACTTGGGATACTAGGTATCTTTCAATAGATAACCACAGAGGGGAATATGCATTAATCTCAATCTCTTTATGTCAGAAGGCTAACTTATTTATATGTTGAGCTATACAATATAAAAAAAAGGAGGGGGCTGCAAGACCTTCTGTCAACTTCGGGGCTGTCAACTTTAAGTAAGACCTGCGAATACCCTTCTTGTTCCACAAAAAGGAATTAAGCTTACTTTGCAGCCTAGAAAACCATTTTTTGGGCAGATACATCCCTAACATTCCTAAAGGGTATAATATCCTTGGGAATAGATTCATTTTGATGATATTTAATCTACCCCAAAGAGATATAGGCAACAATCGCCATCTCTCCAAGTACCTAGATATTGTTGTGATTAGATTGTCAATATTGTTATGCCTTATGGTCCCAAGTTCCCTAAAAATCTTAATATCTAGATAATCTATAGACTTCGTTTCCCAAACAAAGCCTAAAGAAGATAGCTCCACCTTGTTTACTTTATAATTCAAGGGCATTATCTTAGTTTTTGTTCGATTCAACCTATAATAGGATAATTTAGAGTATTCCTCAATTTCTTCTAGAACGTCCTGAACCGACGTACCAGGGCTCTCTAAATGTAATAAAATGTCGTCAGCATATACCGAATAGGCATATCTTATTGCATCTATTTGAATGCCAGTAATATTCGTATTTCCTGCCATTCTTAAAAGCAAGGGCTCTAGATATAAATTGAACAACAGTGGAGAAAGGGGACATCCCTGTCTAGTACCCCGAGTTAATTTAAAAGGGAGAGATAATAAGCCATTACATTTAACTCTGGCAGAGGGACACGAATATAGAACTTCAACCCATTTTGCGAATTCCTTTGGGAAACCAAAAGCAGCTAAAGTGGCAAACAAGAAGTCCCACGAGACTCTGTCAAATGCCTTTTTGGCGTCCAATGAGACGAGTACCATAGGCACATCAGAGTCTCTAGCAGTCGCAATAATGTGTAACAACTTTCTCACATGATCTTGAGATGACCTTCCGGTCATAAATCCAACCTGCTCACATCCTATCAGATTGCCAATAATTTTCGTGAGTCTACTAGTTAAAACTTTAGCCAATATTTTGATGTCTGTATTTAACAATGATATAGGGCGATAACTATCAAGGTTTTGTGGATTCTTCCCGGGTTTCAAGATTAAAGATATCACGGCCTCCTGAAACGTAGTGTCTGATAAGCCATTGTCAAACCAGTAGGAAAAGAGATCCATAAACACAGGTGCAATAGCGGATTGACAAGCTTTATAAAAATTATTTGACAGGCCATCTGATCCGGGCGATTTGTCAGGAGGTAACTGCTGGATAGCCTCCTGGATCTCTCCTATTGTGATTGGGGCACTTAATAAAGCTGCCTCTGTAACAGTAACCTTAGGCAAATTCACTGAACTAAGATAAGAATTTATATCCGCTACATCAGGCCGTGCAGATGGGTCAACTGTATATAGTTTTCGATAATAGAAACCAAACATTTCAGCCATCTTTTGAGGATCAGTGCAGATCTGGCCATCTTCTTCAGAGAGGATTCTTGCAATGAATTGCGAGGAATCTATTTGACGAATCCACATCGCAAGCAATTTGCTTGCCTTCTCCCCCATGTCTAGATATTTCAATTTGGTTCTGGGCAAAGATAGCTCAGCTTTCTGTGATATTAACCCAGCATACTGGGCCTGTAATTGGTATAATCTAGTCCAAGTCTCTGCAAGGGAAGTATGTGATAGACTATGTTCTAAGTTTTTAATTGACATTAAAAGGGTGTCTACCTGAGCCCTCTGATTCTTTACTCTTTTGGAGGCCATTTTAATAAACTCACCCCGCAAAGAACATTTTAAAGCTGCCCAATTAAGTCATATTTGTCTACAGATCCCTGGTTACAATTGAGAAAGAAGGTGATGTGTTCCCTAATATAATTTAGAGAAACTGGATCTTTCAACAACTGACCGTTAAGACACCACAGCGGGGAACGCTTGCCTCCCGAACCCAACCAAAATTCCATATCAACTGGAGCATGATCAGATAGTACCCTAGCTAAAATTCTAACTTTCGTGACTTTAGAAATTGCAGAGACATTTACGAGTAAATAATCAATTCGTGAATATGTTTTATGTGCAGTCAAAAAGAAGGTATACTGCCTTTCTGAAGGGTTAAATACTCTCCATACATCTACTAAAGCAGCATTGCACATAAGTTCTTTCATTGCTGTCTTCGCTGGGGATAAACCTCTTCGCACACAATCAGACCTGTCCAGGTCTGTCTGTAATACCAAATTCCAATCCCTACCCAATATAGTGAGTTTGAGTGGATTAGTCACTATTTTATTTAACAAATCCACAAAGAAAGAGAGAGAATCACTATTTGGACCGTATATGGAGCCTAGGAGGACCGGGCGAGCCTCCAGAGTTCCATGTAACAGTATAAATCTACCATCCGGGTCCCAAATTTCCTGAGCTAATTTAAACGGAACACTCTTAGCCAGTAGGATCACTATTCCTCCTTTACTCGTGGAGATTCCCGCACCATACACCTGACCAACCCATAATCTCCTAAAGAGGAGAATGTCTTCCCGCTTCAAGTGTGTTTCTTGTAAAAAAACAATTTGTGCTTAAAGGCTTAAAAGACTCCAGAACTACTGTCTCAAATCACATACTTACAAGCCCCCGTCAATTCATTAAAAGCAGAAATAGTGTGAGCTTATCACAGCTCTTTCAATAAGTGGTGTATCATATCTGGCACTATTTTATATGACAAAGCCCTACGCTTCAGTGATGAAGAAATACCACATTTAGGATGGCTAGATGAAAACATTGCTGAGGCAAAATCAGCAACAACTCTGAAAACGTGGGACACTTGGGAGATCTGCCTTGAAAATATGGGGCTGCTGAGAGGTCTTCCACACTACAACGTGTGAGACAGTGAAGAAGTATTGCCCTGATCACAGGTCAGACCCTACCTTGTGATGGTAGGGGCTATAGGCTGATAGAAAGAAAGGCTGGAGAGGATCATACACTTGGTGCATAACATTTAAACAGCTCATGGCTAAAGGCAGCTCAAGTCCTCTTTTCAATGACAGATAAGCTGGTTGAGGGGCTTTGGCAGCGGCCGACGTGGGTGGGTAATGTCCTGATCTTTTGGTTGTGTGATGCAGTATGCTGATTCAGTGCAACATATTCAAGTCTCTCTCTCTCTCTCTCTCTCTCTCTCTCTCTCTCCCTCTCTCTCATTATCTGGCATTTGGCATAGCCATTCTAATTTTGAGTTTTGATTTTTTACAGCAGGCTCATGTTCATTAGGAGCAGCACATGATCGTGGAGCACTCACTCAGGAAAGGCAGGAGCAGCTGTAATGTGTAAGGTCTGAAACAGCGCAAGCACTGTGCATGCAAAGGTAACAGTCAAAATTTATTGTAGCTCAAAAAAGTAATTTATTGGCTCCAGAGACAATGAGAGCCAGACAGAAAAAAATACTATTTTTTTTTCTGTCCTGTTGTCATTTGTCTCTGGAGCCAATAAATTACCTTTTTTCATCCACAAGCCATTTTGACTGTTGCTTTTGAATGCCTTTCAAAGTGCAATGCTTGTGCTGTTCTGCGCTTAGGCTTATGTTGTAAATACATTAAAGAGCAATGAAACAGGAAGACAAAGAAGTTCTGCTGTGTACCCAGCTACAAAACAAAAGAGTGTGCTGTGTGGCTGCGTTCACCTAACCCAGTTGACTGACCTGTCCAGTTTACACTTGCACACTGCGATCAGCTGTTCTGACTTTTGCTGCTCTAGTCATCCTGGCATGAGACGTTGTCTGCAGAACATCTGATTGCCTAGTTGAGACGAAAGAAAAAAAAACACATAAAGATACACTAAGAGCAAAAACTTCTAGTGAAACTGTAGCTCAGCGTTGTGATTCACAGGTGAGTCTGACAGTCTGGGAGATATTCATAATCACTAACCCCATATACTGATTTTCTGTGTGAGATTCATTCAGAAAAGAAAATCAGTATTGCTAATCCACTGACAGATTTAGTCATGGGTTGGAGATTTATCTTGCATATTGAGACCTTGAGTGTTGTGTCTACATTTGTAGGAACTGTCTTGTTAACTGCGGTTTAAGCATTAATACCAGTTTCCTTTTTAGCTTTGACCTTATTTAAAAAAAAACACAGCAATAATTTTAGCCTAGTTGCAACCTGCATGCACTGTTATAGGTGGTCCATCTGTACTGGGGAAAATTATTGTTATTAAATAAGAATTTAATAAGCCCTATGGGCACCATATAGTCAGAGGACATGACAGATCATCTGATTGACGCCAGCTACCTGAGTGCCCCCATATGTGGTGGTAGTGAGTGAATGCATGGTGGTATTGTGTTTTGATCACAGTTTCCCCAAGTATGACTTACATCAATACAGCCTAGGTTTTTATTTTCTAATATAGCATGTTGGTGTAACGCAGAAAAATAAACTTCTCCCCTTACAAAAAAAACTGCCCATTAATCCCAAGCAACCTTTCAAGGAAGGCCACAAGTCAGGTTCCCAAGTGGGGGAGAGCAACAAAACTGAGGCAAGTATATCTTTCTATGTTTGTAGTAAACCTGATCATTTTGGTAGGTACTGTGATTTCACAAAATGTGATTATGCAGATGGTGCTTAAGATGATTGTTATACAGTGGACTCCCTTTACACCATGCATGCTTTCTGTGGACAAATGTTTATTGTGAATACAAACTGAATGCCAAAACTGCTGCCACTGACACACCATTGTAAATCTGCTTGTTATAGCAGATTACAGTATACCACAGGTATGTGTTCTCAGCCAATCACAATACAGAATAGCCTTCAGTTATTCTCTCGCAAACTGCAGGTACAAACACCAGAATAAGTTTTTCAAGTAAACCCCTCCCACATTTGGTTAGTGGCCTTCTAATCACACCCACAATTGGTTAATGGCCCTTTAGCCATGCCCACAGTCAGTTAATAGCCATCTAACCACGCCCACAGTCAATCACCATCTGTTCATACTATCCATCCACTCACACTTAATGACAGCCCTTCTACACTGCAGCGTGATGTTCTAATCTTACCCTTCTACATTACAGCTAACTTCCTGTCTCCAACAATATCTATCTATCTCTGATGCTCAGTGAGACCAGAATGAGGAGCAGAGCCTGGAGCGAGAGACAAGGTGAGCCAAGTATGGGGGGATAAGACGGGGGTTGGGGAGACAGAGAAACAACTTTTTCAATTGAGCACACAGAAACTCAGCAACAAATATGATATACAGTATAGTACCTTGTTTTTAATCTCTTACATTCGCTGATGTTGTACATCATGCAGATTTACACAGTGAAATCCGGCTTTCAAAAGTAAAGCCATGACTCTGGGCACACGTACTAACACCAGCACTAATGCACATGCCCAGAGTCACGGCTTTACTTTTAAAAGCCTGATTTCTACATGTAACAACGCTCATTTTTCACTAGGAATTACATAAAAAATTCTATGTAATTCCTAGTGGTATAATAGTAATAACATTCATCCCGTAGGAGTATGTTCACAATAACAGGCTTCTGAGGTGATTAAACGCCTAGGCTTCACCTCTGCATTTAACTCATTACCTCCAATGGCGCCATATGAACTCCAAACTATCCATTGTTTACCTGACACAAAATGGACACCCAGGAGGTAATGAGTTAATCATCCACAGAAGCCTGTTATTGCGAATATACTCCTACAAGATGAATGTTATCATTTAATTATAGCATCTGGCTATAGGGGATGCCTGAGGTACCTAATGGGGTGTGAAGCAGCTTTCTAGTAGGTGTTGATGAGGTACTGATGTGTAATCAACCATCACAGATCCAGTTCTGGGCAGGAAGTATTGTTTTGCTTGTGGCTCCCGCTGCTCTGAATGTTTAACTTTTATGGCTCTGAGTTTTGTAAAACAAAATTAGCAAAACAAGCTTCATTCAACCTTTAAACGCTGCTCTTTCTGCCATCAAACAATCACAACAGAATCACTGCTGAACAATCTGTCTTAGGCCGCATCAGTAGTGACAGGGGATCGCTCGACCACCAGGTAGCAAGGGCTGCCATTGGCTCCATCAGTGGCAAGGAATTTGGATTGACCGCACTGAGGTCGGGAGCTGATACCAGCCACATCGGTGACAAAAATCTTGATCAGCTGCACCGAGGGGGACTGGTTGTCCACATTGGCAGCGTGGGGCTGGAGGTATCCATGGCAGAAGCATTGCCCCCCCCCAGCCACAGGACACTTAAGACTGCTGGTGGCTCTAGTCTCCCTCACTACCCAATCACCATGAGGGCTGAGCCAGGGTGCCACATTCAAAAAGTGCAACAGGCTATTTAAGGGACCGGTCACAGAAACAATTCCTCACTGCTGAACAACCTGTCTTCAGCCACATCAGTGGCGATGGGAGGAACACTCGACCACCAGACAGCTAGGGTTGTCATTGGCCACATTGGAGGCAAGGAATTTGGGTCAGACACACTGAGTGCGGGAGCTGGTACCAGCCGCATCGGCAGCAAAGAACTTGATCGGCTGCACAAGGGGGGGTTTCTTCCTGCCCAGCCTCCCTGACCCCTTACTCTATTAAATACCCATGGGGGGAGCTAATAAGAGATTTGACAAATAAGGGATGGCTGCTAGCAAGTCAGGTTGTGTTTCAGATCCTTTTTTACCAAATGTTTCAATTTGCCTATAGCAAGGTAAACATTCAGGGTGAGGGGGGTGTTTTCCACAAGTTATTACAGTTGTGTGATGATCTATCTACTAAGGACTGCAGAAAGGGCCTATAAAAGGAACCATGCACAATACTAGACTACTTTCTACCTAGACCATGTTGCATGCTGTGTTCCTTATTGATAACACTGACTCCTGTTTCTTTGTCTAATTACTATTGTGGTTGTACTGAACACATAAAATGAGGCATCGGGGTATCATTGCTGCTATTGCCTATGCAGCCACAATTTTGGTGGCAGACCAGTTCACCCCGTGGGAGAGGATCCTCTGAACCTAGCAGGAGCTCCCCTTCCTCCCCCCTATGGGTTCTATGTGGTTAGGGTGGATAATTTTGATTCTCTACTGTTAGCTATGCATGGCCTGAGTAAGCATGGCAATTATCATATTTTCTTCAAATGCAAAATGGCTGATAAAAAGAGCCTCCTCTCCTTCCCCACTAAAATCATCTGGTATCTGACTAAACTGAAGTTAGCACTGTTTGGGGATATTGAATCCAACCCTGGTCCACCCCCCCAACTATATGGTAAGTGTTCCCACCAGTCCCTGCTGGACTAATGCAAGGGGACTTAAACCAGTACATATGAACATTAACAGTCTAAGGCACAAGATGCAGGATCTGGAGGCCTGGACAACCCTCTATACGTCTAATGTGATTGCAGTGTCTGAGACTTGGCTTAAGCCACAAATACTTCCTCAAGAAATCAGTCTAGTGGGCTATAATGTGTTTAAAAAGGATTGAGGTGGGAAAGAAAGGTGGGGGGTTCTTATCTATATTAGATCCAAATTCAATGCCGCACAAATAGACACCCCACCCCTGTGCAACTCTGTGAGTGAGTTGGTATTCATTAGAGTATTACTTGGTAATACCAAACCCCTATACATTGGCTGTGTCTACCTACCCTTGCAAACAGCTGCCTCTTCTCTTGAATCTCTCACCAAAGCACTAGCAGAGCACGACCCTGAGGAGATGATCCTCTTAGGTGATTTCAACCAAAATTGGTGCTCAAAAGGCAATACTGGACCAAAGAACATGGTCCTTGACACCCATCTTTCACACATTATTGAGTTATCCACCAGGCATAATGACAAATCTGGCAATCACACCCTGCTCTACTGGGATCTTGTCATGAGCCCTGAGAGAATACTGGCCACCAGAGTATTTGCAGACTCACTGAATGACCACACGCCCATTTTCTGTGTTTAGCCCAACAAGCTCCCTAAACTGCATGCCAGGGTATTCGAGGCCAGGAACTACTCTAACCTCATCCCAGAAGATTTCTGCACTGCCCTGTCTGCTGTGAACTGGGGTCCTATATATACTCTCCCTACCTTGGATGAAGCCTTAGACTACTTCTCCAATGTATTAATGTCTGTAGCTAATGTGCATGCCCCTCACAAGAAGCTTAGGGTACAGGGCAAGTGCCACAAATGGCTTAATACTGATCTGAAATGGACGATGCTACTCCGGGACAGGACGTGGGGGCAATACAAAACCTTGCATCTCCCATCAGACTGGGTGAAACACAGGGCACTAAGAAACAAGTGTAAGAAAGCCACAAAGAATGCAAAAAGCCAGTATCTGCGTGGTCTCCAATCTTGGCACCTAGGGGATCCCAAGAAATTCTGGGGTCACATTAATGCGTTGTTGAAGGGTGGCACCAACAGTCAGGATGGAGCTGTCCTGATTGATGGTATACTGACAGATGACCTGTCCACAGTAGCTGAGGCCTTCAATGCCTTTTTTACTGATCTAGACAAGAATAAACCTTCTACCCCAACCGCCCCTCCTCTAAGAAAAGCTACTGAATGGGATCTCCACCGGCTACAATTTCATCTCAAGTTAGTCAAACCATCAAAAGTGCTACCCCTCCTGAAGCAGATAAGCCCTGACTCATCCCCTGGCTTTAGCCAACTAGAGCCTTGACTGCTGCAGGCTGCTGCCCCGGCGATTGCTCTGCCTGTCACCATGCTAATATACCAGTCCCTATTGGAAGGGAGTGTCCCTAGTAAGTGGAAGGTGGCTGTTGTAGTCCCTGTTCATAAGACAGGGCCATGTGTAAACACAGAGAAATACAGGCCTATCTCCATACTCTGCCCTTTGGTGAAGATATAGGAGAGGCTGGTCTACAACCAACTACAGTGCTGCCTAGAACAGTATCAGCTCTTGGCCGACAATCAGCATGGCTTCAGAAGAGGCCATGAAACTGACACAGTCCTAATCAAACTCATGGCTGACACCTTGGGTACCATGGACAGGGGCTCCCCTACTGGAGCTATATTCATTGATTTGGTGAAGGCATTCAACCAGGCTAGCCACAAACTGCTTCTCAATAAACTTCAACTGCTAGGACTTGACATGCTCTCACTTACCTTGTTCAAAAGCTATCTGCTGAACTGGACTCAAAAGGTAAAATGGAAAGGGGTACAATCAGGCTGCAGACCCGTGACCACAGTAGTACCTCAGAACTTGATTTTAGGCCCTCTACAATTTACTCTCTTTGTTAATGATATTGGCATGATTGTGGTTTGGAGAACTTGATCCTGTATGTGGATGACTCAGTGGTCAATTAGAGTGATCCTCAACCAAGTGTCATTACTGCAAAGCTGCAGGCCAGTCTCACGGTAATAGAGGCTTGGTTTACCTCTAACTTACTGGTGCTGAATAACAAAAAGATCAAGGCTGTCCTTTCCAGGACTAGACACCTGGGAGTTGACAGGAACACCTTTCAGGTCCACACAGACACAGGTTCATGTATTGAAGTCATGGACAAGATTAAATACTTCGGAGTTTACTTAGATCAAGAAATGTCCTACAAGCCACATATTGACTATGTAGCTAAGACTACCCACCAGATGTTTTGCCTTCTTTATAGATTTGGAAACTCCCTAACAAATGGTGCACAACTCGTTAGAGCCAAAAGCATGCTACTTCTCACCCTCCTCTATGGTGCTCCCCTCCTACATTTCCTTAAGGAGAGTGAACACCACAAGCTGTCTGTCCTCTATATTAGGATTGCATGCTTTGCTACCTGCTCCCTGCCCAGGAGGCATCATTATGAGGCCCTTGCAGACCTCAACTAGCCCTCAATAGGGTACAAACTGTCCTATCCCTTTCTATGTCTGACCTACAAATTCACCAGTTTTGGCACCCCCCCACCCAACTTAACTGGCCTCCTGAATCTAAAAGCTCCCCAGCAGACTCTGTGGTCATCAGGTAGCTGCCTTCTCAATATCCCTTGTGTATGCACCAACCTAGGCAAGAGATCCTTTGGATACTCTGCACCCTGCCTCTGGTACTCACTCTGGGAGGAACCGACCAGAAGTTCCACCCTGGAAGGGTTCAAATCTGGCCTAAAAGCACACATACAGGGGCAGTGTCTTTGCAATTGTGCCATGAAGTGGCAAAAGTTAATTTATAAATATCATACAGACAGTACAGAGCATTACATAAATAAAAACCCATTTGGAGGATGTGACCAAATAGATTTAAGACTTAAGAGAACTAGTCAATCAAATAAAATTTCATAGAAACATAGAAACATAGAAGTTGACGGCAGATAAGGACTGCAAGGCCCGTCCAGTCTACCCATTTCTTTTTCTACCTTATAAATGTGCCATCGGCCTTTACTCTGTCAATGGCCTATCTATTTATACTCATCTGTATTGCTCCCTTATGCCTATCCCATGCCTGTTTTAAATCCTGCTCTGTATTCATAGCCACCACTTCCTGAGATAGGCCGTTCCATGCATCCACCACCCTATCCGTAAAAAAGAACTTCCTCACATTACCCCTTAATCGGCCTCCCTCTAATCTCTTGCTGTGTCCTCTTGTCCTGCTATTTTTCTTATATTAAAACTCATTAGACTCTTTCACCTTGTTAATGCCCTTAAGGTGTTTGAATATTTCAATCACATCACCTCTCTCCTTCCTTTGCTCTAGGGTATACGTATTGAGCTCCATTAATCTGTCTTCATATGTTTTCTGATGCAGTCCCTGCACCATTTTGGTTGCCCTTTTCTGGACTGCCTCAATTTGGTTAATGTCCTTGTGAAGCTGTGGTCTCAGTACTGCACACAGTACTCCAGATGGAGCCTAACCAGTGTCTTGTAAAGAGGGATTATTACCTCCCTCTTCTGACTTGTGATACCCCTACTAATACACCCTAACATCCCCCAGCCCTACCTCCTGCTTTAGTGGTCTGCTTTGATGATTTCAGGTCATCGGTGATGATGATGCCCAAGTCTCTTTCTTCCCTTGTGACTGCCAGCAACTCCCCTCCCAGCCTATAGGTGGCTTCAGGGTTTCTCTTCCCTATGTGCATGATCTTGCACTTCATTGCACTAAACCCCAGTTGTCACTCTTTCGACCATTTTGCTAGTTTATCCAGATCTCTTCTCATTCTGCCCACCCCATCTGGATTATCTACTCTGTTCCAGATCTTGGTATCATCTGCAAACAGACAAACCTTAATCTCCAGTCCATCTGCAATGTCAGTGATGAAGATATTGAAGAAGACTGGCCTCAGGACTGATCCCTAAGGTACCCCACTTGTGACTTGCATCTCTTCTGACTGTATACTGTTTACCACCACTCTCTGTTTTCTGCCTGCCAACCAGTTTGCCACCCAGTTGACCAACTTCTAACCTACCCCGAGCCTACCCAGCTTATTATTCAATATTCTATGTGGAACAGTATCGGAAGCTTTGCTGAAGTAAAGGTAGGCAACATCAACTGCTCCTCCTTGGTCCACCACTCTGGTTACCCAGTCAAAGAAATCTATGAGATTAGTTTGACAGGACCTTCCTTTTGTAAACCCATGTTGTCTTGGATCCTGTGCTCCTATGGATTCCAGGTGTTGCACTATCCTTTCCTTAAGCAGTGCCTCCATAATCTTGCCCAAGACTGAGGTAAGACTGACTGGTCTGTAGTTCCCTGCCTCCTCCCTGCTACTAGTCTTGTGGGTGGGATCACATGAGCGCTTCTCTAGTCTTCTGGGACCTCTCCTGTGCTCAGAGACTCACTAAACAGTTCTGATAATGGCTCTGCTAGTTCCACCCCTTAGCTCCTTTAGTACCCTGGGATGTATGCCATCAGGTCCCATTGCCTTGTCCACCCTGAGCTTATTAAGCTCTTGTAGGACCCTTTCTTTTGTGAAGGGACTAGTGCTCACCCCCCCCCCCCATGTTCATGGTGCTGAGCTGTGGGCCCTGTCTTAGTTATTACAAATAAATATGGAGAAAAGACACTGCACTATCAGGCTGCAAAATACTGGAACAAACTATCCCATTTAACATGTTCATTCCCAGTGTACAGCCAGTTTTTGCAGGAATTAGTTGCACCAAGTTCTGTTATTTGTCAATGTTACAGATAATAAGGTATAAATGGACTGTTGGAGAATTGGGAGATTGTTATTGAAATACAAATTATAATATATTATAATATATTTAATATTTGTATTGTCATGCCTGTCTAGTCATTACTGTAGTTAATTGTTTTTAATGTATAGACAACTTGTTAGTAACAGGACAATCTTGTGAACTAGGCCAACTGGCCTAAAGATTTGTTTCCTGTATAAAAGTGAAAGTTTTACTACTTTACTACTACCGTTAACTCCCCTTCCTAACCCTAAATGCTGTTCTCCTGTACACTCTTACAGATCTAATGGTCCTGTACACTATAATAGCTCTTTGACACATGTAACACATTCCTGCTAGCATAAGAACTTGTGGAAACTATTTATGATATTGTCACTCTAGTGTCACTGTCCAACTGTCTCCTTTCCTCTTGACTAACTGCTGTTGCAGTACTTTGTATGTGAACCCAATGTCTGATGCTTCTACTATTGTGATTTCTGAGTCAAATGCATATTGTGAACTGTATAAATGATGTATGTAATTAATTCCGGGTGGCTCACGAAAAAGGGACCTCTGGTCTCAGTGGGTTCACCCAGATACCAAAATGCAATAAATAAAATTAAAAAAAGTGTAAGTTCCTTACCTCTAGCAAAAAAATCACAGGCTTGTGGAGTAAGAGATGTGGTGGTCTGAACAGATATGAACAAGGACTCAGCGTGGAAACAATTTTTTTTTCACCTGGGCTAGTGTATTCTTAGCCCTGAAACATGTAGGAAGAGAATATGGGGAAGTGCTCCACTCACTAAGCTGGGCACCTGGGAATTAAACAGTGCACAGTGTACTTTTGGCACAACAAATAACAAAAATGTATTGGTGCATAGGAACACAGAATTACAGCCCCTATGTATTGCCACCCAAAGTGGCTTCCTCAGTGGTTCTGACGGTCTCATTGCATGAATGTGAAAATACCCCAAACAATCAATTAGTAATATCTGTATACAATTTAATATCAATGCCTTGAGAAGTGCTAATGAAAAAAGTGCAAATAAAAAGAAGACACACAAGGCCAGATATTCTAAACTTTGTGCTGGGCACAAACTGTTTGTGCAGAGTTTGCGCTGGGTTTGTTTGGGTCTGCTATATTGAAAAGGCCAAATAGAGCGGGCGATAGCTGGCCCGGTGGTGCTGAGGGCTGAGGTGCCTTACCTCAGTCTATGCTGGGGACCCATGTTCTGGAATGAGCATGGGCCGCCGGGGGTTGGTAGGGATGGAAATGGATCGAGTGTCCAACAGACTGCTCTCCATCTCTGAGGAGGAGATCATACAGCAGCCGGTGCATGCCTGATCCCTGGCAGAGGCTGAGGCTTGGCACCATGGAGCCACTACTGCATGGGTGCGGTGCGTGGCAGATGCTTGATGGGGATGTGCACAGGAGCATGTGTGACCCCATCACAGGCACAAGAAAAACCAGGTAATAGCTACTGGCAGATGATGGGGAAGCTCACAGGACCCACACCTAGTCAGCTATGATGCAAACACTGATCCGGTCTCAGTAGGGCAAGGGCCCCTCTGCTGACTCCGCCAGGGGGGTAAGCCCTCAGAACAAGTACCAGATGGTGAACACCAGGGTGATGGGGCTGGGGCTCCCCCAGAATGTGAGGGCCATTGGAACAGAGGATCATAACATTTTTGTTTTAAAATAGCGTGGGCAAACTGCATTAGTGCCAGGCAAATGTATAATGTATGCAAGAGGCAAAAAGAGTGAGCATGTACCTGAATATAGGTGAAATGCTATATTCAGTGCATTAGGGCCAAGCAAAGTGTTTTTGTGTGACTTATCATGACACTTTGAATGGTGCAAATTACCGCCCAGGAAAATATAGTCTTAAACTCTGGGCAAACCAGCTTTCTGTGACATTGTGGCTTTGCGCAGCTTTGCACAGCTTTGTGCGACTTTGCACAACATAGAGCCATGGTTCACAGAACTCAGTAATTCACAAGTGTGAATAATGGATTTGTGAGGATCTGCTAGTGGTTGTTTATTGACCCTAACCAGTAAATATTAAACATGGAAAGAAACCAGACATGGAAAAAACATGCTGCACACAGATGGCACCTCCTAAGTTGCTATCATCTGCCACCAGTCCCATCCATGCCAGACATTAAGGGGTGACCTGGCACCTACTGGACACCATGGCAGTGTGTCCATACAGCACACACCTGCAGACCACCCTTATGTGGACTCCAACATAATCCAGCACACACACATGCAGCACTGGGAGCGTGGAGGGTGTTGAGGGGAGGGTGTACAGATGGCCAGTCTGCACCACATACTGGGTTCTGCCACAAGGTTGGTACAATCCACACAGTGCAAATGGTCCAATGTAGGGAATACACCAACACCAGTGTGACTGTCTGATGGTATGTGCCCCCGCTCTGCCACATACCGGACATCTGTACAGACACCACAGCACACACAGCCAGCCATGTACAATATATGTCACTGTGAGTATCCCATGCCAGTGATGCAGCATCTGTGGGTCACACAACAACATAACAGCAATGTACACTCCCAGTACACACCTGCAAGATGGGCCTGTCACTGTGTAAAGTGCAGCAGTCATTGATGTCCTACACACCATAGGTATTGCTGTGTCCCTCACACTACTGGCCCACTTGTAACTGTAGTGTGTGCTGTGCACTGTAGCAGGAACTACAGTTTGACAATTGCATGCAGCACCACCACCTGTGTCTGTGCTGTGTAGTCCCCTTGGGCACAATATTCTATGCGGTTCTGTACAAATGTAGCCTGCAGCTACCACCATGTACTTCTAGACTGACCTACAGGTGGAGCTGTGGGCAGACCCAGACAGCCCCTATACTTCCAGACTTATCTGCAGGTGGAGCTGTGGGACCATGCAATAGTGCTGGGCAAACTGCATGTAAATTCGGACATAATGAGATGCTAATTTGGATGTTTGCCCACAGACTGCATAAGTAGGCTCATTTGTATGTCACTTTTGAACATAGCAAATCTTTGCCCCGGGCAAACGTTTGTGCCATGTAAATGTTTCAGAAACATGGTACATTTCTGCAGAATTTCACATGCGCTGGTACTTGCAGTTTTACTGAATGCACTCCTTTGCTAGTACACACATGGTTCACTTCACTGTGCTCTGGGCTGCTGTTGCAGTTTGCACTTCCTGGTTGCTATATTCAGAGCTGTCTTATTTCCCAGACTATTTTTGCGGTGCACTTCCAGCCCTCTTTGCCCAGCTTCCTTAGCACGCTATATTCAGCAGGTTTAGTACCGGGACTATCCCTTTTGAATATAGTGGGCTATTGGTTTTGGGCTAATTTAGCATGCTGGGCAGTGCTAATTTAGATGTGGGGCAAAGTTTTGAATATCTGGCTCTCTGTGTTGTAAAATTCAAACATGTTGCAAATAATGCTAATGGCTAATTCTAAATATGAAAATATTTTCAAGTCATCCTTAATCCATTCCGTGTATGCATATGTACTTACTTACTGTATGATAGTACCATATTAAACAGAGCTCCAAATTTTATCTGATAGATGATTAAAGCCACAGCTGTCTCCTCAACAATCATTCACATATATGTATTCCAATTAAATTCATAAAGGACTCACCCAAGCTAGTCCTATGTCAATTATTTCAAAACAGTATGCAACACACCACATTCAGTTATAATCATTTAATAAAATGCATACTTACAAAATAGCCTGTAACATTAAAATAAAACAAATATGAAATAAATAATTAAACAAATATATTCCTTTTTATGCCATTTATTTCCTTACTGTTATTCCTTTTTTTAAATTTCTTGTGATACAAGAGCAACTTTGTGCTCTCAGATTTATATCACTTAAAGCAGCAATACTATGAAAAAAACCCTGTGCTTTTTTGACAGTTTATTTCCTGTCCCCTGCTAATCATAGACCTGGCACTCTTTCTCGCCGGCATTGTACTATCGCGGAGTAATTTGCTCAGTTATTCTCCACTTTTGTTAACATTTCTGCCAGTAAGCATGTTGCACTGGAACCCCCTCTACTGCCAACTGCACATATGAATGACTTGCAGGGGCATCGGGAATGGTCAGCAGAGGGTCCCTCTGCTGTTTGTCTAAAGACGTGATGTGACCTGTAGAAAAAGTGCACCGAAAATTAGTCAGCCGCCATATTTGTTGTAGCACTACAACCATTCAAATAAATTGCAAATATCTGAAAAAGTAAAAATGACTGGAAAAAAACATTTACAGGTATGAAAACTGGGACCTTGGCCGCATGCTTACAGCCAAAAAAACAGAATTTTGACAGATCACTTCCTGATTTTGTAGTACTGCTGCTTTAATATTTAAGAACAGATCCAGAAGCAAATGTGTTGATACCTTTTATTGGACCAACATAGATGTAACAAAAAGAACAAAGTGCTTTAGCTTTTGGACCAACACAGTCCTTCCTCGGAAGCTTAATGACAGTTATTTAGAAAAGACCATACTTTTAACACCCAGATCACGCAGGAAAAAAAACAGAAAAAAAAATCCCATTGGTTTAAAATACTCAAAAAAAACCCAGAAGAAATATCATAGAAGCTGAATAGTACCAGTTCAGCTTCAGCTGAAAGGACCTAAAGGTCAGATGTGCTTAGACCATAACAACAAGCAGGGAGTGCACTGCACATAAATTAAAATGACTAGAGATACCTTCAGAGTAAGATAAGAACATCTCTAGTAAAGACAAAGAACCTCTGTGCACAAACACTGAGGCAAGGGTTACCCCAAAGGGCATTTGGCTGGGAAGCCAAGTTTCAAGAAAATAAAAAATCACACATGCCCACACAATGCAAAGCATCATGGGCTGCATATGCAAATCACCACAGAATGTTATGCTGGTCCAACTTTAAGCAGAATTGCATGGTGCCGAAAGGCCTCTCACACAGTTTGCAAAGGGTGCTAACAGAAGACATAGACATGTGTTTCGTCCTACTGGAACTCATCAGTATGCCTCGTCTGTTTGACACCCCAGTGGCATGGACCAGCTACCCTAAGGCAGTGTGCCTTGGATATGTTGTGGTGAACCCATTAAAATAAAAAACTATTTAAAAGACAAAGAACCTCTGTCACAAACACTGAGGCAAGGGTTACCCCAAAGGGCATTTGGCTGGGAAGCCAAGTTTCAAGAAAATACAAAATCACACATGCCCACACAATGCAAAGCATCATGGGCTGCATATGCAAATCACCACAGAATGTTATGCTGGTCCAACATTAAGCAGAATTGCATGGTGCCGAAAGGCCTCTCACACAGTTTGCAAAGGGTGCTAACAGAAGACATAGACATGTGTTTCGTCCTACTGGGACTCATCAGTATGCCTCATCTGTTTGACACCCCAGTAGGACGAAACACGTGTCTATGTCTTCTGTTAGCACCCTTTGCAAACTGTGTGAGAGGCCTTTCGGCACCATGCAATTCTGCTTAAAGTTGGACCAGCATAACATTCTGTGGTGATTTGCATATGCAGCCCATGATGCTTTGCATTGTGTGGGCATGTGTGATTTTGTATTCTCTAGTAAAGAGCTGTATAACTTAATTATGAGTGTCCCAGTGTGTTTAAGAATGCAGTTCATTAAAAGCAAAACCCACTTGGATTAAAGACATGCAAAAATGTGGCATAACTGTAAGTTAAAAACAAGTCCCACAAAACAGAACTACAAAATGTAAATATACATGGCATACAAAGGGCTTAAAGTAAAGTTTACCTAAAGTGAGGAATAGTTTCATACTACATGGAATGTAAAACGTAGCTGGTAACATTACCCAGCAATACTCTTAAACTGGTTATTACTGAATGCTCCATGAACCTTAAGGCATTAAGTGTTGTAACAGGAGTTTATACATGAAAATATAAATTGGCAGTATAAGAGCCAAACAAAAGCTGCTTGTCAAGGACAGCTTTTTGGTCGGCTCGTATACTACCAATTTATATTATCATGTATAAACTCCTGTTACAACACTTAAGGCCTTATGGTTTAAGGAGCATAATAACCAGTTTGAAAGTATTTTTTTTCCTTTGTTAACCAGGAGAGACACACTAAGCTGAAAGTTTGTTTACAGGTGCAACCTGGGAGCACAAGGAAGTTAAGTGAGTTGCTCAGGGTCACACAGTATGGAAGTGGGGGCTGTGGGATTCAAACCCAGGTCTCCAGGTTTGCAGCTTACAGCTTAAACCACTGCGCCATACTGCCTTCCTGTTGGGTAATGTTTCCAGCTAAGTTTTACATTCCATATAGTGTGAAACTATTGCTCACTTTAGGTAAACTTTACTTTAAACCCTTTGTATGCCATGTATATTTACTTTTTGTAGTTCTGTTTTGAGGGGCTTATTTTTAACTAATTGAGTCCTGGTGGCCATTTTGGGTCAGGTTCTGTAATGGAGGTTCCGACACCATATGGCATCTACTGGACTCAATGAGTTAACTTACAGTTACATCACATTTCAGCATGTCTTGAAGATAGAAGGGGGACGGCTCAGAGGTAATGTGAGGAAGTATTTCTTCACAGAGAGGGTTGAGGATACATGGAACAGCCTTCCTGAGGAGGTCGTACAGTCAGAAACAGTGGGGGAATTCAACAATGCATGGGACAGACATAAAGCAATTCTAGTGGGGGTAGGAGGATGTAGGCTGTTGGTTAACTAGGATCTGCAGCTTATCCATTAGGTAGGGAAATGGGCAGACTGGGTGGGCCAAGCGGTCCTTATCTGCCATCAAATTCTGTGTTTCTATGTTTCTATGTCTTTAATCCAAGTAGGTTTTGCTTTTAATGAACTGCATTATTAAACACACTGGGCCACTCATAACTGGGTTATACAGCTCTCTGCTAGAGATGTTCTTATCTTACTCTGAAGGTATCTCTAGTCATTTTAATTTATGTGCAGTGTACTCCCTCCTTGTTGTTTTGCTCTAAGCACATCTGACCTTTAGGCCCTTCCAGATGAAGCTGAACTGGTACTATTCAGCTTCTACGATATTTCTTCTGTTATTTTTTAAATGAGTATTTTAAACCAATGGGAGATTTTTTCTTTTTTTTTCTGCATGATCTGGATGTTAAAAGTATGGGATTTTCTAAATAACTGTCATTACGCTTCTGAGTAAGGACTGGGTTAGTCTGAAAGCTAAAGCACTTTGTTCTTTTTGTTACATCTATGTTGGTCCAATAAAAAGGTATCAAATCATTTGCTTCTGGATCTGTTCTTACAGGGACCAATATGGCAAAGACCAAATCTGTATGTTAATATTCAAGGGAATTGTTTACATGCCTATGACTTACAGTGCCATTATTAATAGTGTCTACTAGTACGGTATATTCACAAGTTTATATGAAAATTGTAATTCTGTCATATGACAGTTGTTTTTATTGCTCACTATCTGTGATCTCCATGCTCTAGCACATACCAGTCATGAGAACAGGAAGTGACGGTTCCGACAGTCAGTGGTGATCCCAGACACTGCAAGCCTGAATTTTGTCAGTATTATTGTATTTCTCACTTGTGCACAGCTTCATGCAATGTATAAAAACATTTGTTCCTGATCATAAAGGATTCAAATTAGCTTTCTTCTGTGAATTCTGCAGAATAATTTGAGATTGTTTTTCACTAATTGGTTAGTTTTCTTCTGCTGTTGATGAAGGCTCTTATGAGAATCCAAATGCAGGCCTGGATAGAGTAATTACATTATTTTGTTTTTTGTAATACATGACTTAGGGCAGTTCCTGTCTGTCTGTCTATGTGGGCTATATTACTGTATTTAAAACAAGCTCTGATCATGTTGAAAGTGCTAAAGGTGCTCCCAAACAAAACCAGTCATGCCCATTTGTAGTTAAAAACAACAAATTCATGTACTTTCTTATAGTTTCACATGTAAACAGCACACACATTTCTAATACATTAAAAAAACAAGAAGCAAATGATTTGATACCTTTTATTGTCTCAACATTCCTTTTCTGATTTCCACTGTACACAGTGTAGGGGTGAACAGTCCCTTGTAATATAAGACCTGTGGATAGAAATACCTTGCAACCATGTTTACTATTGCCACCCCCAAAAACACTACGGATAGATGCTGCTATTAAGCCCTAAATGCAATTTTTTTAGTGGTGGCAGTGGTTTGTTTGTGTGTGTGTATGGGGATTATATCAGGACAGCACCCCTTCACTACACTCCCTCATACATTATATACATACACAAAGGTGCACTTGGCATGTTTCAAAATGTTTGGAATGAAGGAAAAATGTAAAATGTGTAGGATTAGCCAGTACATCTCTTCATTTATGAGGTAGAGAGGCTGGACGGGGGGGAATTACTATGCTCTCCTACACACACACAATGATTTACCCCTAGTTTTGTTAGTGTTACTTTGTACCCTTAGATCGACAGCTTATTTTACAAGCAAAATAAGGGGAGGGGGGTCAGAGGGTGTAGGGTGCCACTAGACACCAGGGAAGATTTGAGAATGGCGCTGTAAACAATGTCACCACAGTTAAAGATAGGGATGATCATCTTCAAAAGGATTTACTTGCATACAGGAATCAAGATAAGCATTTTATAACTTCAGATGGGTCATAAAGTGAATACCAATGGCTCTCACGTGCTTTTTCACTCTTGCAGTTTATTTATATGAGTAACCTATGTTCTGATGCCTGTCGATGTATGTTATTAGGTGCTAGTGGAGCAATGCAAATTTACTGTGCAACAAGTAATGTCATAAAAGTAACAGCTGGTGAGCAGTTATACAAGATAAGTTTGCTGAGAGGTGTATACAAATATCAGTATGCATACTAATTTTTATAAGTAACCTACTTAACAGCACTTAGAAAAAAATGTGGATATTCCACTTGCTGACTCAGAATCTCAAATCAATATGTATGGTGTGTGAGTAGTACACATCACCCGGTTTTCCAAAAACACAAATCTCATACATGGACATAGCACTCAATTCCAAACATATTTGTGCTCATTTCACATTTTATATAGCAGACTAGCAGTTGATTTAATGTAGTACAGCAAACTGCAGAAAAATTATATAAGTAATAACTGCAAACAAATGAGGAAATACCAATACATATATCCCCATCTATAGACCAATAATGCAATAAATTAGTTATGCATACATTAGCTACTCAACACACATTTTAACATCTGACTTTCCAAGCAGTTTAATATCTATAGCTTTATACTATACATAAAAACTAAACATTTTACAACTGTAACTGTGCATTTCATTTCTCCAGTTCCTTTGACAGATTGATAAGGCAACGCAATTTGCTTCTTTATTTGGTTGTTTCCTGAGGCCCCCTTTTCTCTCTCCCCCTGCAGATCTGGACTCCCAAAGCTGAAATGAAAGCTGCTGAGGGGTCGGTGTACTATTATGTGGAAGTTGGGAGGGGAGTGTTACCTGACGGAGGTGTAACGTTGCATGAGAGAAAAGGTTTTGCAGCTTTTTATCAGTGAAACATGGACTGGGACTGGGGAACAGGGCTGTCAGCAGCAACTCACTTATCAGACAGTGGCAGCCAAACACCAGTCTCAGAGAGTGCCCATCACCCAGAGTTACATATTTTTTTTATTTTATTAAACTCTAGGATTACAAATACCTTTGAGCAGGAACTGCTCATTTACAAAGGTTCCACATCAAAGGATGTAGAGTAACATACATACAAATGTCAACAATGGTTACAGTCTTAAAAACACAAAGATGTCTAAGTATTTATTATACAACCAAAAATGGAGAGAGAGAGACAACATAAGCCAGCTTCAGACAAGTTTCAGGGTAAACAGTATATAGTTAGTATAGGGTAGGAGAGAGTCAGGAAAAAGTAGGCAGGCTAAAGGGCCATTGTCGGCAGGTAGAGGTGGGTGGCAAAAGTGTAAGGTGGATGGGCTGGAGGGCCCCATATCTGAAAGTTCCATTAGAGAGGGGATGGGGTGGGTGAGGAGGCAGTGTGGTGTGGGGAGGGGTAAGGGATGAGAGTTGGGGAAACTGGTGCCAAAAAAGTGGAGCTCTAAGGGAGGTTACAGGACACCTTCAACTAGGGTAAAATGTTGAGGCAGTTACCTAGGAGAGGCAGTCACATTGAGTGATAGAGGCGAGGAATAGTCGGAGTTGCCTTTTAAAGGGACCAAGTGTGGCAGTTGTAAGTGTTTCTTTGTTAAGGGTATTGTACCACTGAGGAGCTCTGTGTGTGAATGACCTCTGACCCATTGTGGTTCAGCATCTGGGGACCTGAAAGGTTTGATACAGTGCACTGCGTGTAAGCTGGGTACTGCTGTTGGCAGTAAGAAGCTTTGCCACTACAGACGGCATGAGCCTGAGGAGATTTTTTTTGGTTAACAAACAGGTCTGGTATTGTATTATACTAAGGAGTGGTAGCCATCCAGCCTGGACGTACAGGTCACAGGTGTGTGTTATGTGGACAGCACCCGTTAGAAGCCTACAGGCCTTGTTGAGTGTCACCGATATCCTCTGGAGGGCAGTAGAAGAAGCAGAGCCATAGCTGACTAAACCGTGGTCAATGATGGAGATGACAGAGCTGTAGATGGCCAGTCTAAGGGCATCAGTGGTCATGCAGTGTTTGTGCTTGTGGATCAGGCAGATCCATATGTTGGCAGTCTTAGCTACATTGCCAATGTGGTGCATGTAAGAAAGGGAACTGTCCAAGGTGATGCCAAGATATTTAAACTCAGGAACATGTTCAAGTGAAGTCCCCACGTGGTCCTTGATGGTGAGGGACAGAGGTTTGTACTTGCTGTGTGCATTGCAGAATGTCATGACCTTAGTTTTGCTGTAGTTCAGGATGAGTTTATGTGAGCTAAACCACTCTTCAACATGCCTGAAATCACATTGCAACTGACTCTCAAGTTGTTTAGAGTCTTGGTTGCTAGTAAACAGTACTGTATCATCTGCACAGAGTAATATTCTTTGTTGGCAGATGCCAGGGAGACTGTTCAAAAAGAGAGAAAAGAGTAATGGCCCCAGTATAGACCCCTGTGGGATACCTGAGAGGACTGGTTTTTCATCAGAGGTGACACCAGCAATCCTAACACGTTGGATCCTTCCAACTAGGTAGCTAGCAAACCAGGGTAGTGCATCCTTGCAGAGCCCGAGAGTGGTCAGTTGCCTGAGTCGGAGTAGGAGTAGGAGTAGGTGGTTAAAATATCAAAGGCCTTTGTCAGGTCAATGCATACTGCCCCCCAATAGCTTCCTTGGTCGAGGGTGTCATGGATGAATCCAGTAAATTCCAACAGTGCCATGGTGGTACTATGCCCTTTCCAGAAGCCATGCTGTTCTGGGCACTGGATTTTATATTTGTCTAGGAACTCTACAACTGGTCCGAGACTATTCATTCCAGAGCTTTAGATAAGGGAGGGAGGATGGAGATAGGCCTGTAGTTGGAGTGCAGTGACTTGTCTCCACTTTTGTGTACAGGTGTGATAGTCACCTGTTTCCAGAGTAATGGGAATTGACCCAATCTTAGGGAAAGGTTGAAGATCTTTGTCAGGGGTTCAAGGATTTCATCTAGGACTAGTACAAGCAACTTTAGGTCGAGTGAGTCACCACTGTAGCCAGTGTTGCGGATGGCCTTGCATACATACAGTAGGTTCTGGCTAAGTGCATTGGGATCTCTTTGAAAAAGAACGGTGGAGCTGTGTGTACTTGGGACACAGTGTCAAAGGGGGAATTGCTGGTGGGGGCATTATATATGGAGAAAGAAAGAAAGAAACTATGGATACCCTCTGAGCCACAGGGACAGAGCAAGGAAAACAATAACACCAAACACAAACTAGCACAGAAGTTCTTAGGCATTGCCTGAGAATAAGAAACTCAAATGACTCTTTTTATTTGGTGGGGGTGGGAGGAGAGCTCCTCTCCAATTCCAGCTGAAACTTGTGCTGTAGGAGGACTGTTTGTCTGACTCATTTTGGAGGTGATGCTGCTGCCAGTAGGGGTGCTTGAGTGAGGTAACATGGTGCACAGACAATGAATGGGGTCATACCATGTTTTCTTATTGGTGATGGGATAGTGGACAACTATAGGCTGGTAGGTAGGTAGGGAGTCCTAAGAGTAACAAAAAAAAGTTGTTTTTTTCACAAACATAATCAATAAGTTGTAAACATAATTCATTTGACAACATCACCATGAAATCAAATTTACTTTTTTTTTAAATCAAATGTTATCTCTGTGGTGGGGTTGTCAGTATGAGATGGACTGTTTTAATACTCAGTGCTGAATTTCTTCAGTTTAAAGTGTAATTTCAACAGTTTTTTTTTTTTTGCAGATTATGCTGTAAAGCCACCAGAGGGCAACAAGACATGTATGTTGCAATCCTCTTCTTACTGCTCTCCCCTAACACTTCTAATCCTGGGTCATTCATAACTAAAGCAAATTATCTATGTCTTGACATTCTGTGGTGTGATCTGAATCTGTAAGTCTGTATAAAGCCTCTGCTACCCTACCCAGAATGGTTTCCATCTCTCTCCTACTCACACCCTTCTTGGTTCTTACCCTTATCCCAGTCTCCCCCTCTACACCTATTGCCACTTCTCTCTCTGCTTCCCTTCCAGATACCTCCTTCATCCTGTCAGTCACCCCCACAGCTCCTCTTGTAAACAGACCCCACTTTCCCTGCTACCCTCCAGCCACTCTGTTTTCCCTTCCTAGTCACTTTGCCTTTCTTCATTTCCTTATCTCCTTCTCTCCACCCCTCCCTCTCCCCCCTCACGTATTTCCTACTCTAATTACAAAAGTCCTAAACTTCACTATTTCATCCTTGCCTTGCTCCTTCTTTCATCAGGGAACATCCACCCCAACCCTGGCCCTATTTCTTCTCCTACCCTTGCTTTTTACCCTAACAACATGTCTCCAAACCCCACTTCCACTACAACCCTTCCCAACAGGTTGAAGCTCCTCCACCTGAACATCTGCAGCCTGCTACCTAAATTTGACCTCCTACAACTTCTTATGATTTCACACACCCCTGACATCCTAATTATTACCGAGACATGGCTCAAAAAAAGCATCCCTAACAATGCTATTGCTATCCCTGGGTATTCCCTCTCCAGACAAGATCAATCTGGTTGTGGAGGGGGAGTGGCCATGTATATCCTGTCCTCACTGCAGTTTACTACCACCATGTTTGCCTCCATCCCAACTACCTATGAATCCCTTGTCACCCGCATTACCTTTCCTTTCTCAATCCCAATATATGTGGCTGGTATCTATTGCCGCCCAAGCATTCAACCCTCGGTCATGACTGAACTCTTAGCCAACATCACCTCCTTCTCGGTATCTGGTTAACTGTTCATAATGAGTGACGTGAATATAAATTGGTTGTCTCCCAAGTTAAACAAGCTACACAATGATGTCACTGCTCTAAACCTCACTTACCTTATATTTGAGCCCACACGCCCTAATCCCAAAACACAAAACCACACTCTGCTTGATTGAGCACTTACAACCCACCTGCACCATGTCATTAAATCTGGTCTCCTCCCTGATGCCCTTAGTGATCACAACCCCATTTTCATTGTTCGTAAGATCCATCGCCCCAAACCTCACCCTAAAATCATACACCTCTGGTCCTTTAAATCCTTAGACATTACCCCAGTCTGCTCTGCACTTGCTTCCACTGACTGGACCCCCCCTGTCCACTGCCATTTCTGTTGACCAATCCCTTGACTATTTTAAGGATAAATTCATTGCCACCTGGAATGCCTTTGCTCCTTTCAGAAGGACCAGAGTCCTTGGGCTTCACCTCCCTTGGCTCACCCCCCGAACTACTGGCCTGCTTCAGGGAGTGTGACCGGGCCTGGAGAAAACACAAATCTACTAAAATTCCAAATGACTATGCCAAGTACAGAATGCTACACAATTCATGTACTAAAGCTACTAGACTGGCTAAGTCTGATTATTTCAACTCCTCATTCCTGACTAACATTAACTGTCCATCTAAATTCTGGAGGGTAGTTCATGCCCTATTCTCCCCACCGTCCCCCTCCGGTTCTCAAAATAAATACTGTAACTCCCTAGTTTCTGACCCTGGATCCATGGCCAATTAATTTAATGCCTACTACACGCCATGTGCCATGTCTCTTCTAAAATCCCTCTCCCCCTTGCCACCTACTAACTTCAGCCCTTTGCCTCAGCCAGTGCCTCCCCCTCTTTCCTTTTCTACTATCTCCTCTGATGAAGCTCTTAGTGCCCACCTATCCCTTAACCCCTCTGAAGGCTCCTCACCAGATGAGCTTGATCATAAACTTCTCTACCTTTCTGCTTCTGCAATTGCTTAGCCTATCTCCCTAATCCTTAACTGCTCCTTTATTTCTGTCCAAGTAACCTTATCCTGGAAACATGCTGTAGTCCTTCCTCTCCCCAAGGGTGGTGACACATCCACTCCTGGCAACTATCAACCCATTTCCCTACTTCCTACCTTTGCCAAGCTTTAATAACATTTAGTTCTCTCTCAACTATCATCCTTCCTCTCCGATTCCTCCTTCTTCACCCCGTTCCAATCTCATTTTCGGAAGAACCACTCAACAACCACCTCCCTCCTCAGGCTTACTGACTCCATCCTTTCAGGAATGGATGATGGCCTGATTACTTCAGCCATTTTTGTCTACCTAGCCAAAGCCTTCAACACTGTTTCCCACCCCCTGTTTCTTAATTTCCTCTCCTCAGCTGGCCTTGCTCTGTCAACCACCAACTGGTTTAAATACTACCTCACTGGCAGGACCCAATCGGTGAGAATCCTTGATTCCATCTCCCCACCACTCACCACCAACATTGGTGTCCCTCAGAGCTCAGTGCTTGGTCCCCTACTCTTCTCCATTTTCCTTAACAATCTTCCCACAGCCTGCTCATCCTTGTCTATCCACATGTATGCTGTGCCAGCCACCCAGCACCCCACCCTTCCTCAGCTGGTGACTGGCACAGCCAACTCATCACCTCCACGGCCAGCTGCGAGCTGTATGACCGCACGCAAAGAGGCCTCTGAAATTTTTCTGAGCACCTCTTTGCATTAGCGATCGTCATGCTCTGCCAGTCAGTGGCTGACCATTGAGGTGATAAGTGGGTTGTGCCAGTCGCCAGCTGGGGAAGGGTGGGGCGGTGCTGGGTGGGCTGGCACGGCTGGGTGGGGAGCCACTAAACTACCAGGAAATTGGAAATCCTTATCTATTGTATTATGATGGAGGCAGGGCCACTAGACTACCAGGGATATGAACAATAATTATAGTTTAATACAGATTGGGGGGCCACTAGACTACCAGGGATCTAAAAAAACAATATTAATCAAATACGCATTGGGGGCCCACTAGACTACCAGGAAATTGCAGATGGTTATATATGTTATTATGATGGGGAGGTGCTAGACTACCAGGGATATGAATTACAATTATTATTTTATACAGATTGGGGGGGGCACTAGACTACCAGGGATATAAAAAAAACAATATTTATGGACATTGGGGGGCCACTAGACATTGTTATATATTTTATCATGATGGGGGGGCCACTAGACTACCAGGGATATGTAAAACATGATTTTTTTTATTCAGATGGGGTGGAACAAAGCTCCCTGAGCAAAACCCACCCTTATTTAAGTTTCTAGGGCACCCTTGGGCTGAGAAAAAACATTTTTAAATCTGGTCATCTCGTCCCTCACTCGCACTGCACGATCGCAATCAAAGAATTTGCAGGCTAGGGATCAATGATCATTAGCGAGCCGTGAACTAAGATTTTAAAAGCTCAGAACTCTATTTTTAGACTGATTTCGATCAAACCAAAGACGTTGCTTGATATATCGGAGTCCCCTAAGTAAAACCCATCCAAGTTTTACTTCAGAAATGACCCTTGAGCTGAGATGTTTGTGTTTTTCCAATCGGAAAATCAAAAACAAGATGCCAGACCTCATGATCAAAGAACTTTTAAAATTCTTGGGGACAAAGATTCTTGAACCACGAGGCTGCAAATTCTTTGATCACCAGGTGGGATGAGATGGCCAGAACCCCATTCTTTGTTCATAAAAGGAAATTAAAAGTGGCATAACTTTTGAATGCCTTAATATTTTTTCACCAAACACAAAGTGGCATGTTTAGCCATGAAAGCTCTTTCAAATGAGCCATATTGCAGCATGGCATTCCACACAGTGGCCGTCTCCAAAATCCCAAAAGCTGCCTCCAAAAATGGATAATTTTGCATTTTTTTAGCACTTTCGTACGCAAAGACTGTAAGTTCAACCAAAATGCAATTTGGAAAATCAGAAGACCTACCATGTCCCACCATGCATACCAAATTTTAAGCAAATCCATTTAAGGGGTCCAAAGTTATTAATGCCCAAACATTTGACTTTAGTATGTAAGTGACTGCTGAACCCTAACTATCGTGGCACGACCACACCACAATAATTTATATAAATAAATATATTTTCATGGCAAAAAAATCCATTTAATGCATCAGTTAGGGTTGTTCCACAATGACAAAAGTAAGGAAATTCAATGTTAGGGTTGAAACCCCCTTGCCCCCTCACCCTGTCCCCCCAACCGGCATCGGGGTGTGCATTGGGGTCATCAGTCCTAACTCTCACTCCATCCCATGTGTAAAGAAGCTGAGGTGGTAAAGTATAGGAGAATGGAGTGAGAGTTAGGATCAACGACCCAACGCACACCCTGATCTGGTTGGGGGCGGGGGGCAAGGAGGGTTTCAACCTAACATCAAATTTCCTTAGTTTTGTCTCTGAGGAACAACCCTAGCTGATGCATTAAACAGAGTTTTTTGCCATGAATTTCCCTTCTTTTTGAGAATGAGGACTATAAATAGTGAATAGAATGTGATGGTGGGAACGCGGGGCCCCACGTGATTTTTTGTGACATAGTAATGATAAGTGCCATGCAAATGCAAGTGCAAATGGTTATGCACATGGTGATGCAGGTGTAGACGGGAACAGTGACATGAACGGTAACAGAAATGCAACTGGAAATGCTAACTGGCACAGTAACCAAAGGGCACACCCTTCTTTTCCCCAAAAACTGCATTGAAAAAGACAGTGAATACAAAGAATGTATGCATAATAATGGGCATCAGAGCAGAAAATGAGGACTTGAAATACTAAATTGCTTATATCTCAGGAACCGTAAGACATAGAAAAAAAAAATGTGTATGAATTATGACTTTCCTGGCTAGTTTTATACTTAGCCCCATAGCAGTGGGCTAAGTATTTTTCCAACGAAAAGTCTGTATCTTTGCACCGTTTCTGAGATACAGGCCCTGAAAGGTGTGATGGATGCTCTAATGTTATCCTATGGGAAAAAGTATCAACTTCAGAGTGCCGTCACTTTGCCACCCTGTAATATTTTTTTCACCAGTCCACCAAAAGGCACACCTGTGGAATGTTGGGCTTTCTTCCCTCCAAATTTCAGCCCAAATGACCAAACCATTATTTTGCAGCAGGGTGGCAAAGAATTCCTGTTATTTTCCCCATAGTGTCGCATTGCAGTGTCACAATTTGTGACACTTTTGCAAAAAAAATCACAAAAGTATTGCAATTGTGACACGCATTTGTGACACTGCTGTTTCAAAAAATTTAAAAAACATTTCTGGGGTGTTTAACCCCAAAATAAAGACATGGCTAGCATCCTCGGACCGACTAGGTAAACACAAAAATAATTGTGTTCCTAGATGGTCCCAATTTTAAATGCCAAGCATTTTTCTAATCAAGAACTGAAAAAAAATGGTGGATTTGCTACACTAAGATCCGCATTTGCGACACTGTCAAACTTTTTGTTAACTTTTCCCATTGACTATAATGGGAAAATTGTTTTTTGAACAACTTTTGAACCGTTTAGTATTTTTTCACAAAATCTTCAAAAGGCACATCGGGAACCCTGGCCGCATGTCCACTTAAGTTTTCTGACGGGTTGCTCAAAGCGTGCAACCTGTAGGTGCTAACATAGAATGTGCAAAAAAGCATAAATGTGCTCCAGAATGTCACTTAATAACTCTGCAACTCTATATCCCACTGATATGAAACTTGGCAGATCTCAAGACTGATGCTACTGCTCCGTGCTTGCCAAATTTTAGGCAAATCCAATGTACAGTGGCAAAGTTATTAAGGTGGAAAAGTTCACCATTTAACCTTAAATGGGGTACCCAACCCTAACTATAGTGGCACTATTGTGCCACTATATATATATATATATATACACACACATAGATATTATAGGGGTGCTGTCACACCCCTATATTTAGAGCTATGAAGCCACTTCTATGTTACACTCGAAATTTTGTGCTTTAATAATGTTGGACCCATTCAACGAATTTGCATGAAATTTGGTATGCACAGTGGGACATGGTAGATCTCTTGATTTGACAAATTTTGTTTTGATTGGGTTACATTTTTTGTGCACCAAAACGCTGAAAAATGCACTTTTCACCAGTTATGTAGGCAGTTTTTCAGAATTTGTCCAAGGTGCTATGTGGCCATTGTGGGGTGTGCCACTCTGCAACTTGGCACATTGAAAGAGCTTGGGTCTAGGAACATGCCGCTTTTTGTTTGGTGAAAAAATATTACTCCATTCGAAAGTTATTAAAGTTTTAAGTTACCATTATGTCTATGGGACAATTTATATGGTTATTTTGCGAAAGAAGAATGGGGTTTTGGCCATCTGATCCCTCCTCACGATCAAGGAATTTGAAGGCTTGCAATCAAAGAATCTTTGCTCATGAAGAATTCTTTGATCATGACAGACGCCATCTTGTTTTGATTTTGCGGTCGGAAAAAAACAAATATTTTGGCTCAGGGGTGATTTCTGAAGTAAAACTCTGATGGGTTTTACTCAGGGGTCTTCCCTCTATCGAGCCATGGCTGTGGTTTCTTCTAATTCTGTCCAAAAATAGAGTTTCAAAGTTTTAAATTCATTGATCATGGCTCACTAACGATCTTTGATCTCGAGCCTGCAAATTCTTTGATAGCGAGAATCTTTGATGGTGAGGGCACGTCTAGATGGCCAGATTAAAAAATCTAATTTCTCAGCCCAGGGGTGGCTTATAAAGACAAACTGGGATGGGTTTTGCTAAGGGGGCTTCGTTCTATTGAGTCATGGCTGTGGTTTAATGTATTTATGTGTAAAAACTGAGTTTTAACATTTTTTATTGTTGGATCACAAGCCTGCAAATTCTTTGATCGCGAGATTCTTTGATTGCAATCTTTGTTCGCAAGGGAGGGACTAGATGGCTAGATTTGGACGGACCAGATAGTACAATTTTAATAATTTTTAAAATTAAATATCTCAAAAACGGTTTGGTATTTTAACTTGAAATTTGGAGGGTGTTGATGGGATGTCCTGTAAATGTGAATTATGGTGTTTAGGTGTTGGAAAATGCATTTGTTGCAGAGATATTGCATGGTGCAGTTTACATTTTGCAGCGAGCATTTTGCATTGTGGTGTTGACTTGAAATTTATAGGGTAGCAAGCCTTACTGCCATGGACATACTGTTCAGACATTAGGTGTGTAAAATGTAAACAGGTACGGAATTTTGCCACTCCGATGAATGAAAATCTCAAACTTTAAAATGCTATATCTTGGACACGGTTTGGTCTTTTAAATTGAAATTTGGAGGGTGTTCAGGAGATGTGCTGTACATGTGAATTATGGTATTTAGGTGTTGGAAAATTAATTTTCAGTGGAGATATTGTGTGACACACTTTACGTTTTGCGTATAGTGTTTTGCATTGTGGTAGTGGCTTCTCATTTATAGAGAGCCTAGCCTTACTGCCATGGAACTAGTGTTCAGTGGTTAGGTGTCTGACATGTAAACAGGTGTGGAATTATGCCACTCTGATGAGTGAAACTTTGTTTTGTTTCAAGGTGGTTGGAGAGTGGGGCCCAAAGGGCCCCACGCACCCAACCATTTGCGCTCCCACCAATACATATGATATTCAGTACTTGTACTGTTATGTTAGGCTGAGATTTGCAAGTTTTCAGGCCCCGCACTCCCACCAACTTGCGTAACTTTCTACTTTTCTATTCTTTCTCAAAAAGTAAGGACATTCTATACAAAAAACTTCATTAATGCATCATTTAGGGTTAAAACAAAAAAGTAAGGAAATGAGACCTTTAGGGTTGCCCCTCCCCCCTGTACCTCCCCATCCTCCCGAGATTGACAGACAATGAGGTATGTCATTGAGGTTGTGAGGCCTAAATGTCAACCCATTCATCTTTACTGTGGCTTGTGAATATGATTACACATGGAATGGGGTGACATTTAGGCCTCACAACCCCAATGACACACCCCGTCATCTGTCAATCTTGGGAGGATGAGGGTACATGGGGGGGCAATCCAAAATGTCTCATTTCCTTATGTTTTGTGTTTTAATCTTAAATGATGAATTTACAAAGTTTTATTCATACAAGAAAATATATATATATATATATATATATATATATATATATATATATATATACACACACACACATATATATATATATATATATCATGTTTTCCTCTCTTCAGCTTTCTTCATAATTTTAAATAAGTATTTCCACCCAACACTCTCAAAGACTTTATCAGCACCTATCAGTAATATTTATTTATTTATTTATTTTTTGATTACTGAGTAGGTGCACTAGACAATAATATTCCTATTTGCAGGCACAACCAAGGAGAGTACAATTACAAGCAATTATGAAACACAGTACAGTAAAACAGTACAATTTACAGTGTAAAGGGTAACTACTGTAGTTACAATAATTGAGCAGTTGAAAAATTCTGACAGAGTGGGGGAATCATTATAGCAAGGAGAAATCAGTACAATAGCATCAAATTGAGACATAGAGCAGTGCCACCAAACAATTTTAAAACAGATGGTGAAACTTATGTAAGTGTGTCAAATTAAGTAGCTGTAAACTACCACTAGTCAGATAACATAGGTTTGGTGGTCAAGGAGACAGGAAAAAGGTACAGGGGTTAGAGGCCAAGAGCTGGCAGTATAGCTCCATTTTGAAGCAGGCATGGGGGGAGAGCAGGAAGGCCTCAGGCAGGGAGTTCCAAAGATTCAGGACAAAGAGGGAGAAGGCCTGAAGTCCTGTATTGATCATACATGTAGGAGCAGCTAGTAGGAAATGATCATGAGATTGGAGGGGTTAGGGAAGGTCAGGAGGAGTCAACATAGAGGCTATGGAGGAGGGAACTCCAGTTCTAATAATTTTATGTTAGGATGCCAATGGCATTGGAGTGGCTAGCCTCAGGAGATAGCAAGTTTAGACCTCAGTAAAGCTGGTGGAGGTAGGTAAGATGGTTTGATGCCAGAGCAAAACAACAGACGTTATTGTAGATGGTGTTCCATTTGTGGAGGTTAGTTCTGGCAGCAAGTGAGAAGGTAATAGAGCCATATGTGAGGGTAGGAAGAAGTATGCCTTCAGCAATGGCAATTCTGGAAGAGAGTGTGAGGGCATGTCTGGTTTTGAAAGTCAGGCTGAGCTTGGTATTGAAAGCTTTACAAGTATTGGAGGTGCTGGGCAATGTCCAGAGAAGTGTGCAGGGTTATACCTAGGTATTTAAAGCAGTTTAAATTTTCAGTGAGGGAACCATCATTACTGGAGATGGATAGATGCCCAGAACACTTTCTTAGTCTGAGGGCAGAGCCAAATAACATTGAGTGAGTTTTACTAGCATTGAGTATTAGCTTGTTTTAGAGAGCCAGGAGTGAATTTTGTGGAATACTAACGAGGTATTTTGGACTTGTGTAGAGCATTATATCATCAGCATAGAGCAGAAAGGAACAGGGTATGGCATTTAGGGAGAGATCATTTCTAAAGATATTGAAAAGTAGGGGACCCAGGACAGATCCTTGCAAAACTTCAGTGTTAATAGGTTCATAGGTTGGAATACAAGCCATATGGCTGTTGCCCATTATTATGACTTGCTACTTTTCAGCGGTAAAATGTGGTCTCAAACTGTCACATATGATTATCAAGAGCCATTTTAAAGGAGTCTATAGATGGGCTTGTTACTACCGATTCTGACAAGATGTTCCAGGTTTCAACAACTCTCTGGCTAAATCAATAGCCTCTCCTGGTTGTTCAGTAGAAGTCTCCCTTCAGCTGGAGATTGTGAAATCATGTTGTGTTGTTACCATTCTTCATAGTTAACCCCAAAGTCACCCATATAATCTTGTTTTGGAAAACTTTATACATATAACACAGATCCACTCTGATCCTTCTATATGAAATGGAAAACAGATTCAGTTCCTTCACTCTGTCTGCAGATGACATTTTTTCCTAGTGGGTGTATTTTTTTTTTTTTTTGTAATCCTCCTCTGGACTCTTTCTATTTGTTTAATACTGCTTATATTCTGAGGGGAACAAAAGGGGGGTCCATATTCTAGAATGGGTCTAACCAAGAATGTATAGAAAGATATGATTACTTCTTTATGTCTACTTTTTAATATTTCTAAGTGTATTGCCTAGGATCCTGTTACTCCTCTTAACTACATCCCTTGCTTGATTGTTAAATTTTAGGATGTTAGAGATGATTACTCCCTGGTCTTTTTCATTATCTGTGGTTGAAATAATATTATTATAGATTTTATATATGGCTTTAATGTTATTGTGACCAAAATGCATTACTTTACATTTAGATTCATTAAAACATAATTTGTTTCAGCCCAGTTTATCAAGACATTTATTTATCTCTGAAACTGTGCAGCTTCATAGTTATTTATAATAGCACCTACTTTAGTGTCATCAGCATATTCGAAGAGCCATGTATTTTGTGATGTTTTCATGCTGGACACAAAGATGTTGAAAGGAGTTGGCCCTAAAATTGACCCCTGTGGAACACTGCTAGTCACATTTCCCCAATCAGATAGGTGATCCCTTATACAAACTCTTTGTTATCTCATATCTACAAAGACTGAACACAAAGTATTAGATTAGGTTCTAGGTCCATATCTTTAAATGCATTGAGAAGTACAATGTGTGATATGGTGTCAAATGCCTTGGTGGAGGGGTCAGAAAGAGTTGAGTCATACTTAAAAAACTGTTGTCTATCAGTGAGATAACTGTCATACCAGGAAACCATGTCAGAGGAGATACCAAGGGATAACATTTTAGACTTTAGAACAGAATTGTTAACTAGATCAAAAGCCTTTGTAAGGTCAATGAGTACTGCACCTGGGAGTAGTTCATTATCCATGGCAACTTTGGTGTCATTTGTGAATTTGAGCAGAGCAGTGGTGGTACTTCTGGGCATCAGAGAGGAGGTTGGCAGTATAGCCTAGAGGCTAGAGTAACAAGCTGTGAACAAGCTTTGTACATCCAGCAGACCAGACCCAGGTTTGATTCTCACAACCTCCACTTGCATACTGTGTGACTCTGAGCAAGTCACTTAACTGCCCAGTGCTCCCAGGTTGCCCCTGAAAACAGGCACTTGTGCCTAGTGTGCCTTACCCAGTTCCCAAAGACTAAAATAAAAAAAAAGGTTATGGTCAAGAGAATATTTTATAGTTTAGGCAGAAACAATTTTCTCTAGCTGTTTACTCAGGACTGGAAGGATAGCTATGGGGTGTTAATTGGTGAAGGATTTGGTGTCACCTTTCTTGAAAATGGGGACAATTTTAGCAACTTTCCAGATATCAGGAACAACCCGCAGAGCAGAAGCACAGATTATAAATTCTAGCTAGACGGGAGACAAGGTGGGGGAGAGGCCAGTTTTAGCAACCTAGGCTCAAGGCCACCAGAGCCTACACTACAGCAGGCAGAGATGGAGACAAGTAGTTAACACACCTCTAGGTTAGTTACTGCATGTAGGTAGAAATGGGGGGGAGTAATATCAGGAATGTCCTTAGGGATAAAGAGGGTGGATACTGAGAGCGTTGAGACCAGGCAAGTGTATTTGTAATGGTTGGAAATGTGGTGGTTGGAGGCATTGGCAATGGTAACAAGGTTATTACAGTGAAAGCTGTTAAGCACCATATCATTGGTAGATTGGGTGTGCTTACCCCCCATAATACCTTTGATGTGATTCCAAAGATTTTTATAGTCACCTGCAGCATCAAGCAACAGGTTTTTACAGTAGGAGCTCTTTGCATGGCATGTGGCCTTTTTATCAAAGGCTTTGGCTGCAGTTCAATGAGTGGAGCAAATAGCCATTCCCCCTGCAAGAGCTAGTTAAGTCAGCTCCCTCCAGTCTCACTCAGAAGCACTGTTTTTTTGTTGCATCCAGAGGCTCTACCAGAGCTTTGCTCCCCGCCTCTGGTGTTTGTCTCCTGCCCCTTTTGTGCTTTGGACTTCCGCTTGGTTTGTGTTTCTTTGGTTTTCTAGGTCAGTGTTTTTCTTCTTCCTCCTTGGCTGCAGTTTGTGCTTCTCTGTGTTTTTGTCTGCTGCAATAATGTTGTCCTGTGCTTGTGTTTCTTTCTATTTTATTTCTTTTTTGGGCTTTCTAGTTTTCTTAGCATCCGGGTATCCCCTTTGCTTGCCTTGTGCTATTCAGGCTTCAATTTTGCTGTTTTTTCCATACCTTTAGCAATCTCTTAGCTCAACTACAATTGTTAACTGTTTACACCTGGCCCAGCCAGGCAATCACTCCCTCTGGGTTCACTGCAGCAGCTCTGCTACCAAGTTTTCAGTTCCCATATTCCTCCTGCTCCCCTAACAGTTTCATTTGTTACTATTACTGCCTCAGCCTCATGCCTTGCAATGCATCAGCAATTAACACTAACCTCTCTTATGGAACTGGATGGCCTGCATTCCTCATTCAGTTCAAGCTTGTATCAATCAGTCTCATGTGATGTTCTAGTTGCCATTCAATATCACTATCAGCAATCATGCAGTACTCAGTGTTAACAGTTGCACTCCAACTCATGCAATCTCTTATGTCCTCAGTACTAACAATCCTTACTTATGCTTTGTTTCTTTTATATGGTCATGCTCATGAGGCTTTACCACAGCCTCCCACTACTCCAGCATTCAGATAAAAGCAGCATTCAGCCTTACTTACATTATGTTTCTTCCATGCACACAGCCATTAGATTTCACCACAGCCTCCTATTACTCCTGCTTTCAGATGCATGCCAGCCACAACCATATTATGATTCCAGGGCTGTACCTTTAAAGATCTTATGCAAAGGTTTTTGCATATTCTTAATAAAGTTTGAATTAAAATCCCTGTGTCATGATTAGAGTTTCCTGAAAATGTCATGCTGTTTGGTCTTTGTGGCTTTGTTTAAATCAGCATTTGTTAACCTTCTCTAAAGTGGCTGAAAATGGTGGAGTTATTTTTGTCTCAGTCAGGCTTGAAGAACAATAACATCATCTTGGAGTACTGTAGCATGCTGCTTCAGATTTCCAGTCACAATCACAGCAGGCTATAGAGTTAATGGTTTACTCACCAGGTTTCTAAACACTTAGTCTGTGATTTTTGTTTACATAGATTAGCTTAAAATCTATCATTCTTTTATAAAAAGTTGATCATTTGAGTTTCAGTGCTGCATTGGGATACCATATAGTGTTTCTATTTATATACATACATGATGTATTTTCACACAGAAACCACCAAAGAACTGAATGTTTTGAGTTCAGACAGTACATGTGCTTGAAGTAGTAGAGTGTGACAGGCACCTGTTTGTCAATCTGACATGAAAAAAAAGGTTTTACATGAATGTATTTATGAAGGCCACATCAAGGACAAACTATTTCTATGAATGAACAAAATTTAGATTTATTTTATATTCATTAAACAACCCTGTGTTATATAGTTAGAAAAAAATCAGAGTTTTGATGAGAAAGAACAGAGAACTGTGATACAGACAAGCTGATCTCTCAGCGAGAAATATTTCCACTACTTCAATTCAGCACTGAAAGTGAAATGATGAACTTTTATAAGAAGAGAATGATAGATTTTAAGCTAATCTATCTAAACCCAGTTTGTAAGAAACCTGAGGAGCAAACTATTAACTCTTCAGCCTGCTATGATTGGGAATCTGAAGCAGCAAGCTACAGTACTCCAAGATGATGTGATCACTATCCAAGCCTGACAGAGAGACAGAAATATTTCCACTGTTTTCAGCCACTGTAGAGAAAGTTAAGAAATACTGATTTAAAGAAAACCACAAAACCAAAAAGCAAGAAATTTTCATGAAATACTAATCATGACACAGTGACTTGAATTCAGGCTTTATTAACAATATGCAAAAACCTTTGCACATGATCTTTAAGCCAACAGTCTTTCTTTGCCCCCATGAAGTCCGCATCTTGAGGGTAGATCCTTTGACTGGTGGTGTCTTTCTCTTTCTGCTGTTTGGGTGAGAATGTACTATGCTCAGGGGAAGCTTTAGCAAAGCAGATTGATCCAGCAGCACCTTTTGATGCAGCATTTAAGACTTCAGCTGCCGGAGGGTGGTGCCTCTATATCAAAAGGGGCACCTTTAGCTGTGCAAGCAGCATTGGCAGCATCTTCAAAAGCTATTCCCCATACAGCCACCAAAGGTTCACCTGGTCTACACCTCCTTCCCTTTCTCTGCCCCTCAAGCGTGAAAACAATGTGTCTCTAAATTCTGGCTCATTAAAGGCTCCTCATATGCCTTACTCCTCGAAGGTTCAGTTTCCTCTCTAGGCCTCCTTGTGTGTAGGCTAGCTGAGTACCTTTCAGCAGTTGTTGCTCTCCCCCTCCTGTAATGGGGGCTAGGGTTGAGCCTTAGCAAAGGGCACATTCTTTAGCTGCAGAGTTTGCTCACAGCACCCCCATGACTTTCCCATTAGAGGGATGAAATGAGAGCCTTCCCTTAAAAAAACATTCCATGAATTGGGTCTCTAAACTGCAGTAGCTAAGCCATCACTGATTTATTCCAAGCTTGGAGGGAAGGCCACCAAGGCCTTGGATCCCCAGAAGTTTCTCTCTCATAGTTTTTTTTTTTCCTGTCCTCCATGCTAAAGGTCATAAAACTTAGGTAGTCTTAACTTTAGGTAGGTTTCCATTGTGAGTTGGGGTTGGATGGTGTCCCTCTTCCCATGTGCCATTCCCTCTCTCTTTACAGAAGTCATGCCTCTTCTGCTATCAGTGGTAATATCTGGCAGTTATTGGCTGAGTCAGTATATGTTCATTTTCAGTAGTCACTCATTGCTGTGATCTCTTCCTCACACAAGCTCTGTGTCTCTACTTGCTGCTCAGTACTTTTTTGGGGGGTGTTCCTTCCTCAGGTACCTTTAGCCTAAAGGAATTCATTCCCATGGCTCCTGTAGGGGTGTAACTCTCTTCAAGATTATTCCTTTGCCTTCTTGGTACCCTGAAAGGGTGGTAATTCCCCATGGAACAGAGTGTGAATGGCCAAAGTATTCCTATTACAATCAGAAACATATTCATTCAAATACATTCAGACTATCAACAAAGTTGCACAGGCATAACTTCTCACTATGTTATGTAAGCCCATTGAAATTAAAGGCTTTGCTTGCATTTAATAAGTGGAGCAACCAGCCACACCCCCCAGCATGAGCTATTTTAGTTAGCTCCTTCCAGTCTCACTCAGAAGCATTGTTTCTTTACCCCACAATCCCCCCCCCCAGTGGCAAATCTATCTCTCCTCAGGATTCCTTCCCAAAATGCCTTTAACCTAAAAAAAAAATGTTCCCATGGCACCTCTAGAGGTAGAACCCTCCTTAACAGTGTTTCTTTGCCTTTATGGTACCCCAAGAGGGTGGTAGTTCCCGGTGGAAGAGAGTTTGCGAATGTTCAAAGTATTCCTATTACAATTAGCAACATATTCATTCAAGTACCTTCAGACTTTCAACAAAGTTGCACAAGCATAACTTCTCAATAAATTGCATAAGTCTATTTAAACAAGTGTTTCTCTTGGTCCTGTACTCCAACAAATCAGGCTGGAGACCAGGGGCCTGATTTTCAAAGGCTAAATTTTGACACAAGGTGCCTGTGACAAATGGGTATTACGAAAGTGTCACCTTGCATCATAATCTGCAGTGATCCCAATTTTCAAATGCCAGTTGTAGTGTGTGCCACCCTTGCTGCAAAAATGCTCCTGCACCTGATCACAAAGAAACTTGTGCCACAGCAGAGCACCACCATCCCCTTTTTGTGATTTTGCAGGCCCTGCACAGGAGGTGGTCTAAGTGGCATGTGCCAGTGGGATGGGGTCTGACACTGGGTTGCCAGGGGAAGAAGGGGCAGGGGAGGGAGTAGAGGGGGAGTCAGGATGACAGCTGGGCATTAATCTGAGTGCTGTGGCACCCAGCAGGGTGAGTTTGCTTTTGTATGTTTTTTTGTATTGTCTATCAATACCAATTAGAGTACCACAAAGTACTGTACCTATGAATTACAGTGTATGGGAGGATTCAGGGACAAAATGTGCAGCTGCAAGGGCTGTGCCCACCTGGTGACATGTCTCATTCTGTTTCTGGAACCCCTACCTACAGTATAATTCATACGTACAGTACATTGCAATACTCTCATAAGAACTGATCGACAATTCAAAGCTAAATACAAAAGGATACACACCCTGCCTGGTGCCACAGCACTCCCTTTAATGCCCAGCTGTCTCCCTGACTCCCTCTATGCCACCTCCTGTACAGCTTCTTTCCCCTGCAGTTCAGTGTCAGATCCTGCCCACTGGCACACATCACTTAGACCACCTTCTGGCTGGTCTAAGTGGCACCCCTCATGTCCATGGCGAGGCTTGCAAAATCACAAAAAAGGGGATGGTACAGCTCTCAGCTTATGGCAAACCTGGGGAGTTTGGCACCAGGACCCTGATTTTTCTAAAATTGATTGCAGAGTCACTGGCATACCTGGAGTTTGCCACAGTCCTGGAGTGACACAACTTGCGTCGCTTTAATGGCTCTTTGAAAATCAAGCCTGAGAGGTTTTAAATTTGGACCATCTCTTATCCCTCACCTTTTGTATGGCAAGGATGTCTTTGTGTAGCCACCCGGTAGCAGAGCCTTTAATTCTGTGTTTCACTGTTGAGTTGTGCAAGTCCTGAAGAGCACAGATGTGAGAGATAAAAAAGTTAAGGGCCTCATTTACATTTCTGGTGCCATAAAGTGGTATCCAAACAAGCTGAGATAAGTCTGCAAGTAAAGCAACAGAGTCAAGTTTTGAGAAGTCATTCAGTGAGATTACCTTAATGGGGGCAAGATAGTGCACAAGACTGACAGATGCAGTAGACAGGAGCGTGGTCGTAAATTGATCTGACAGGATACCAGCCCCTGCAATCCTGTCCTCTCTGTTAGTCAGGATCCATTCATTTAGTGTGTGACTGTCAGAAGCAAGAGAATGTCTGGTTGGATCTGAGATAAGCTTAGACAGATGGTGTTTCTGCACCAGCAATTCAAGGGATTTGGAGGATTTACCACCCCTGTCAAGACTGAAATCACCAAGTAGAATAATTTCAGTTTTCCCACTGTGGAGGTAGAGTGTGTGTGAGGAGTTTATTAAATCCTGCAACACCTCCTCTGGGAGGGTTATAGGTACAAATAATGTGGAGTTTCTTTGTTCCCCCAGAATGAGGATGGTGTGGTGAGCCTCACAGTAGGATAATTTTGGAATGGGAACCACAGAGAGATTATGGTGTTCCCTGAAGTAAATAGCTATACTGCCTTCTCTTTTGGAGGATGGACTATCACTCCTTAACAAGCTATAGTAAGGTATGGAGCAAGCCGAGTTAGGTGTGAAGGGTGTGAGCCAAGTTCCAGAAATAGATAAAACATCAGGATTGTGGGAGTCACTTACTGCTAGCATGGGGCTAGATGCATCTCAGGTGAGGTCCATCAGGTCCAAAATTTTATTTCATTTTTCACCTCAGTGGTTCTGATTTATTTACTTTAAAACTGCTTGCAAGGTCAGTACTTTGTACTGGTGCCATGGCTTCACTGGAAAACTAAATGGAAGCTCCGATGGTCCTTACTGAACCTGCTGATGCAGATGTGGAGACTGAGTGGCTTGTAATACCTCTTGCCTTGGAGCCAAAACACCCATGAAGGAGCAACTCCCCTCTGACACCGCTAGCAGCCTCTCTGCAGGACCTCATGACCGAACAATTTTTCCTGGAGTTCACTACCATAAAAACAGTAGTATACAAGCTGATATCTGATTTCAATATCCTTAAACTGGCACTCCAAGAACTTACAGTAAGGATATCAGATGCAGAACCCTGCATCAGCTTGATGGAGGACTGGCGATCAAAGATGGAGTAGGAGACTGTCAAACTACGCCCTACTATTGACAGATTGAGTGAGCAGGTGGACAACTTGGAGAGATGATACCAGAGGAACAATCTTGTACTTCTTGGTTTACCGGAAAACAAAGAAGGCACCAACCTGATAGAATTTGTGCAGAAGTTTTGCATTAAAGTAACTGGCCCATCGCCAAACAGTCCAGGATATGTAGTGAAACAGGCATATCAAGCATTACACCCAAAGCCAGCCCCAGGAGAGAGACCCAGACCCTTTATTTTCCACCTTATCAATTATCTGGATCATGTCCATATCCTTAAACAGATTTGCACTCTGCAGGCCCTCCAATGAGATGTCCATCATCTCTGGCTAGTGCAAGATCACACCCTCCCAAATAGGCAAATGGAGGCAGAATATAAAGAAATTAAATCCAGGTTTTGGGCTACGCACATCAGGCACAGAATGTTGTACCCAGCCTGTGTGGAACTTTATCACATCACTACTGCTGTGGCTCCCATTTATTAGGCACAGATGCCAGTTTTTATTGTTAATTGGACTTAGTGCTGAATATTATTTTTGCTTAACCCCCCCAATTTTTTTTGTTACCTCCTCCTTGACATTTGAGTGCTATGTGCTTCAACTGAATATCTGCCTGCATTTTGATTCTGCTCTCTCAGGGTTCTATACTAATTAATACAGTAGAGGAGGCTAAGACTTGCTATACATAGGTGGGGAGGGGTCATTTAGACTTCCTCTCCCTATTTACACTAGTTTTTCCTTGCCTTTCCTCCTCCAAATTTGCAAATGACTGAACAATTATTCATCTCACTGGAGAATAGGTTTCAAACCTCTGGGGATATTATATGTTGGTTTTCTTTTTCTATCTTGTGGACATAGGTGTTTCACCCACCCATCGGCATGCATGGGCTGTTTTTTTCATGGCAGGATTTTGCCCTTTTGTAGTAGGACATTTATGGTGGGACACCGTCTGAGTTTGTGGTTTTACATATCTTTTATTTTTGGGGGATGGGGAGGTTTGGTGACCATTGTGGAGTTTTTGTATTTCGTTTGTTAGGTGGGATGAGCTCTCTGTGATCTGTTTTGGAATATATTTGTTTACTTATTTAGGGGCTATTTTTTTCTATTTGTATTTCTGTCCTTAATGGGGACCCCATGGAATATCATTACGTGGAATATTAAAGGTGGACTGTCTTGAACAAAATGACAAGCTATCCTTATACATTTGAAAACTTTGCACACTCCTGCAGTCTTTTTGCAAGAGATCCAGCTTCCTGCTAACTAAATTTCTTTGTTCAGATGACTCTGGGTGGGTCAGGCATTTGGGGCTGGCAATAGTAGTCATCAAAGTGGTGTAGGAATTTTGCTACACATGTTCCTTCCTTTTACCCTCGTCTGACATACAGGACAAAGAGGGTAGATATGTCTTCATACATGGCCATTTGGGTCCTACAGAGCTTCTTATAGGCTCGGTGTATGGTCCTAATAATGACACACCCTCCTATTTTTCTGAACTTTCTTATGTACTGGTCCCTTATGTGCACCTTTCACTAATATGGGGGGGGGTTGGAACATAGTCATGTGTAATGACTCTGGTAGCACCTATAGACTGAGTGCTGGATGGTCACTGGCTCAGCAAGGCCTTAGGGATCTTATTGATAGCTTGGGCCTAGTTGATCCTTGGTGTGTCCTAAATCCTAATACTAAAGAATACACCTTTTTTTCCCATCCACACAACTCTTACTTAAGATTGGATTATTTCTTAGTTACTAGTTCCTTATTAGCCACAATTTATAGTTGCCAAATAGAAACTATGGTTCTATCAGACCACTCACCCATCAAACTTATTTTAGATCTCACTTATCAGTCTGACCAAGACCATACCTGGTCCTTAAATATATAAATTGGCAGACCCTCAAATTATTAATAGTATGAAAGACTATATTAAGCACTCTGTTGAAACTAATTAGACCCCTATACCAGCCCAAGACCAAGCCTGGGGGACTTTGAAGTTTCAGTGGTGTGGTGAGCTGATAAGGCTAGTCTCCAAATGGGAAAAATAAAACAATGTTAAGCATGCCAGCTCCTTGCTTTCTCCTATTAGAGACCTGGAAAAATATCTTTCGACGACCACCCTTGAGGATATACACATCCGCCTTTCCCAACTTTGAGCCCAGTACTCTGCTTTTTATTAGAACAGGCTCAATGATCCTTAAAAGCCTAAAAGGCCATATATGTTGGTCAAGGAGAAAAAGCTAGTAAACTACTAGCACTTACTGTAGGTTGTGACAAAGGGCCACTACTCATTGGATTAAAGCTCTACATGACCCTATCAGCTTATTCACTAGCACTAGAGTACTGGAAATGGCTCGTATATTTAGGGATTATTACTTGCACTTACATTCCAAGGATCCTGAGGTAGAAAATAAATTTGAAGACATGTCCTTTTTTCTGGTGGGCACTCCCATGTAACATTTGTCTGACTCTGCCACCTCATCCTTGGATGGCCCAACAACAGAGGGAGAAGTTTGGGAAGCTGTTTCTTCCCTTGCATTTGATAAGGCCCTGGATCCTGACAGATTTGTCTCTAGTTTATATAAACTTTTTATTGATGATCTCACCCCCATCTTGACTTATCTCTTTAATTATTTGCACTCTTCTGACTTATTGGACACATTATTATTGGAAGCCTGTATCATTGTACTCCCCAAACCTGGTAATGATGACTCACGTCCTAAGAACTATAGATCTATTTCCCTCACTAATGTGGACATGAAGATTTTAGCAAAAATCCTAGCTTCTCAACTTAGCCTGGTGTGGGAGGAGTTAACTTGCCCTGAGCCTGTGGGGTTCATAAAGGGAAGGCTCTTTAATGATCAATTTTTGCAAACTGTTCCATCTAATTTCCACATCCAGGGAAGGGGAACTTGATATGGCTTTGGTCTCTCTGGATGCAGAAAAATAATTTGATGGGGTTTCTTGGCGGTACCTGTTCTAGATTCTACAGCAATATGGGTTTTCTGACACCTATCTTCATTGGGTCCATCTCCTTTGCTTTTATCCCACTGCTAGAGTATTATATGATGGAGCACTCTCTGACTCCTTCCCTATTTCTCATTGCACCCATCAAGGTTGTCTCCTATCCCCTTACCTATTTAATTTATATTTGGAGCCTTTAACTCAGAAGATTAATGGTTCACCTAATATTTCTGGGATTATAGTAGGCACCCAAAAGCTTAAAATCTTTACCTATGCAGATTATATCTTAATACATCTGTCTATCCAGCTCCATCCCTTGAAACAGTTCTATCAGTTATTCAGCAGTTTGGTACTTTTTCTGGTTAAAATTAAAGTTGGCCAAAACTGTAGTCTTCCCTCTTTCTTCTCATGTTTTCAAGTTAGATTTTGGTACATTTGGCCTACAGTTGGAAACCAAAAGTCTGACCTACTTAGGTATTAAACTTTCACCTGACAGATCCCTTATTGAGGCAAATCTCTCAGGACCTAGTCAGATGGAAATCATTACCTCTGACTTTATGGAGCAGATCTAATACCATAAAAATGAACATCCTCCTGTGGCTTTTATATCTCTTAGGTTTGCAGAATGCAGTTTTGATGATTTCTTGGTTTAATAATCTGCATAGGATGTTAACCAGTTTCCTTCAGGCACACATGCCACCTTGCCACTCCTATGACAAATTAGTGCAGCCTAGAAAATACTTCAGACTACAGCTACCCCATTTCCAAAGATACTACTTTGCTATGCATGGTGCTAAATATTATCATTGGGAATCTTCTGACTCTCAGACCCCCTCTAATTATCTCCCCTCTCGGCTTCTAATAGAATGGGATTTATGTCATCAGCATCAAATTGATATTACATCACTATTATTTTTATCCCCTCATAAGTTCCCACAACAATTCAAATCTACTTCTTTATTTTGGTCTCTTCTCAGCTTTGTAGGCACCTTAAATGTTCTTATGTTAAGGACTCCTCTCAGCCTCTTCTTCATAACTTGAATGTTACCATTAACAATAAACCCTTATGTTAAAAGCACTGGGCTTATTTAGTGGCTCCAACACTTAGCGACATTATTGTGGATAGCAGATTTATTTATTTATTATGACCAATACTGGGCAAAAATTGGGGCTCCTGCATCTCATTTTTGTTTTTCAATTTTTGCAACTGCAGCATTGCCTTAGCAAGTTTTTGGGTCCCTCCCCACCAGCCCACCAGATCTGGCCTATTTTTCTCACCCCTATCAAATTTAGTCCAACAGGACTACCCAATTTCTAGAATATATAGCGCTATAGGCCAGGCAGTATGGGATTAGATTTTGCCAGCCGCTTTTTATTGGGTTAACATGCTCCATATTGATTGTAACAATGATTATTGGTTTTGTATTTGGACAGACCTCTATAAACATATTAAGCAAGATAGATTTCACGTACAGGAAGTTAGCATACTGCATTGCCTATACCTTTCTCCTTTGAGGTTGTATAGAATGGGAAGAGTCTAGTCACCTGTATGCCATTGTTGCAGAGATTCTGAAGGCTCCTTATATCATATTTTGTGGTCTTGCCCTTTCATTGCATCTTTTTGGAAACATGTACAAGATAAACTGGATCCCCTATTGAGTCTTCAAGATTATTTTACACTAGAGGTGTGCATCCTGGGGGATTAAGCTACACTCTTGGGATCCCCATATAAAGCACACATGGCATTGATCTCTGCAGTTACAAAATTGTTTAAACTTGAGGCATTGGCTTGACTCAACTCTCCCAGCTTAGACTGAATGGTTGACTGAAGCCCTTATGTCACTAAACATTGAAATGTCTACTGCTGATTTCTATAAATCCACAAGTACCTACTGAACTAAATGGGAAACTTTAAACACATTACTCTGTTTGTCCCCATTTAATTAGCTCCTTCTCTTTCTCTATTTTTTAGTTACATGGATTGCAGGGAGGTTTATTGGAGGGGAAGGGATTGTATGTTTTGTCTTCTTTTTCTTTTTGCCATGTAATTCTTATTGTTTGTTGGTACAATGTAATTTGCCTTTTATTGTTTTGTTCATGTATCCGTGTCTTATTATTATAAAATTCAATAAAGTATATTAAAGTGCAAAAAAACCCCCAAAAACACATCAGGACTGTATTGGGACACCCAGGCTTCTAACTCAGGGAGATTACATAGCAGACTGCAGGTACTAAGGTGTACAATTTTGAGCCCCTTAGAACTGGAGCAGTGTGGGTTAGAGCTGCTGAGAGGGGCAGGGGAACCAGGGTTTAATTCAACATGACTATATAAGTACCAGGTAATGAGGCAGAGATACCATGGGCCACAGCTGTCAGAGGTAATGGGGCACCAAATAGTAAGTAAGAGTGGTACTTATTCACAAACTTCATAAGTAAGAATAGGTGACCTGATGTCAATAATGGGGTCAGGTTTGGGTATGACATCAGAGTTACAAGGGTTTCAACATGGCAACACCCTTAGGCAGGTACTGTAGGTGGGGGCAGACAGACTGTCTGACAGTAGACATGGGGATAGCAGAATAGTACACCACAAAATAGCAAATGAAAGGGAGGGGGCTATACTAGTACATAGAGAACAAGTCATCACTAAGGTAAATGGGAAGTTTATTCAAGGCAGAAATGACAAGATTAGCTGTTTGTCTATGTAAATATTTAGAATGCAAGTTTAGGATACAACCTAATGAGGGAAAAATCATATGTAGGCAGCAACTCAATTTAATCAGGTACCAAATCTAAATAAAGAATAAGTAGAAAATGATAACACTTGCAGACAAAGATTAAAATATATGGGTGGCCACCTCAGATAAGATAGGCTAAGGCAGATAGTTTAAGCAGTGAATAGATTATAACATAAGCAAGGTTAGCAGAGTAACAAAAATAGGATCAATCTACAAGGTCATTAAGCAGATTAGCGTATTCATGGTATATGCAGAGAACAGTAAGAATAGATAAGCCTTAATATCAAACAGCAGCTGACAGTTACTGAAGGGTATAGAGGTAGTGTCACTGGCCATGTACATTATGTTGAACAGGAGACTAAGAGTGCCTGCAGCAGACAGTCCCAAGTCACTGGCAGGGCAGCTAAATATAAAGCAGAAAACATCAGATGCAGAAGATGCTGGAAAATGGGGCAGCTTGGCTGGGCAATGGGCAACTCCCTCAGCTGACACCCACAGTATGACATCCTTTGTGCTGTGGCCCTTCATGTGAGGACCATAGTGGAGGACCACTAGGAAGGTACACTTACATCCAAGCACAGCACTTCCAATTGGCTGCTGCAAGTCTGATTGGGTGAGATTGGCCCCTGCTGCTCCAGCAGGTCCCAGAGCCATCTTTGGCCATGATTCAGCAGTCAGGGGGGAGTCACCAGATTGCAGCAGGGACTTTATCCTGCCCACCAATGATGTCCACACCCACAGGATCAGTCACTTGGAGCTGAACAACAACTACTCCATCTTTTAAGGGCTCCATGAAAAAAAGGAGCCTTGTCTGCTGAAATTTTAATTTGCACACCTCTCATGGGAGCACCTCTGATTGGCTGCTGCAAGTCCAATTGGGCAGGATTGCCCTCCTCTGCTCCAGCAGGTCCTTGAGTGGTCTTTGGCCACAATATCATTACATTATTAGTCAGTGTTTGCTTGTTGTTACTGCCAATGATTGAATATCAAATATCTTAATCAGCTAATCAATTAGGTATAACCTTATTCATAGACAAAGAACATTAGTGCATAAGTACTGAGGTGAGGGTTACCCCAAAGGGCATTGGCTGTAAAACTAAGTTTCAAAGAAATATAAAATTACACATACCCTCATAATGCAAAGCATCATGGGCTGTATATGCAAATCACCACAAAATATTATGCTGGTTCAACTTTAAGCAGAACTGCATGGTGCTGAAAGGCCTCTTATACAGTATGCAAAGGGTGCCAAACTTATTCATAGGTTCTGTATATGGATGGGATACAAAGGGGAGACAGCTACTTGTGGTGGCTGTGGGAGGTTTTTCTCTAGGGATATGCACTGGAGGTGGGGGCACTGCCCCATTTACAGGATCTTGGCAGAGCCCATGCTCAGCTGGTGGCAGTAAGAGAAGAAATAGCAGCTCAGCTGGAAATCAAACCCTTACACCTCACTGTCTCACAGTCCCACTGGTCCAGGAAGAGAGGTGGAGAGGAGGAGGAGGGTAAAGGGAGCCTGGGTTAGCTACAGAGAGGTTGTCCAGCCAAGCACCATCCAGATGTGAACCACTTTGCACCCCTAAAAGAGGCTCTGGTACCTGAATCCACTGGAAGGGTCTCTGAGTCAGTAGTAGGAAAGGGTCGGGACAAGATGATGGCACCCAGGGGAATTAACGAGGGCAAGTCTAGCAGGAAAGAATTACTGGTTGGGTACTTAATAATTAGGGGAGTTGAGAGGGTGGTGGGGGGAGGTTGGATGGGAGGAGGATGACCAGGTCCCTTCCTAGTGCATCAGCCAACCAGGATGCAGATGACAGAAAGGATGGTGGGGCGATGAGGTGCTTGTACACTTGGGTACCAATGATGTGGCAAACCAGTTAGTGAAGATGGTGAAGTGGAACTTCCACACACTGGGAGAGAGCTTGACGGTACACTCAGCCTCCTTGGCCTTTTCTGAGGTCCCCCTTTTATGGGGCAGGGAAGGGAAGAAGGATAGAAGAAGGAAGGATGAGATAGAGGTGTTTAATGGGTGGCTTAAAGGATGGTGTCAGAAGAAGGAATACCTCTTTGTGGGGGAATGGGGAACTTCTGGGACAGGAGACTCTTCAAGGGTGATGGACTCCATCTGACAAGGGAAGAGGCCAGTGTGCTGGGTAGAAACTGTATGTCTATATTGGGCTGTTAAATTGACTGTAGGAGAGAGTGAGACTAGGGGAAACCATGGTGATAGGGGAGAGGAAAGAGAACCTAACTTGTTCTCTCCCACCTCTGAAGGCTTGTAGCAGCACAGAAGATAAAAATAGGTTGAAGTCCAAACTGGGCTAGGTGAAGGTATAACAGAGAGGGGGGAAACAAAGTGTGCAATTATATCAAAAAAAGAAGAAACTAAGAAGACCAGGAAAGAATAAGGGAGAAAAACAGGTAAATAGCAAAATGTTTTCAGGAATTAGATAGAAGGGGGCCTGCCTTAAAGCAAGGGGCCTGGGTAATAAAATTACTGAGCTCGAGGCAGTGATTGCAGACACTGAGATGGACCTTGTGGACATCACAAAAACTTTGGCCTCAGAAAATAATGACTGGGACCTGACAGTCCCTGGGTACACAATGTTCAGGAGGGATGGAGGAAAAGGTAGAGGAGAGGGCATAGCCTTTATGTCAGGTATGGCATTGATGTTGTGGAACATGGATGCATCAGGAGTAGTAATGGGAAGACAAAGACTCTGTGGGTGCAGCTCACGGTGACCTCACGCAAGAAACTATGGTTGGCGTGATTTATAGATCACCAGGGCAAGAGGAAGAGAGGGACAGGGAGCTTGGGGAAGAACTAGAAAGTAGAATGGCAAAGGTGGAAGAAGTGGTAGTGAGTGATCTTTAACCTGTTTGATATCAACTGGGATGTTCCAGTGACCAGGAGAACCACAAGTCAAGCCTTTCTGGATACATTCCAGGACTGTCCACTGTTATAGCTAGTTAAGGAACTTACCAGGCAGGCTGCCATTCTTAATGTGGTGTTCACTAACTCAGAGGTAGTAGGAGCTGTGAAAGTAGGAGAAGCCACTAGGGAACAGCAGCCAGCACTCCATTTGGTTCAAATTGGCCCTTGCAATCAGAGAACCTCAATTGAGAGCCCAGTTGTTTGATTTCAGAATGAAAGACTTCAACAGGTTGAGGGAGATGGTCTGAGACAAGTTATTTGAGGTAGACAGCATAGGAGGTGTGGAAGAGAGATGGGGTAATGAAAAGGGCCATTCTCATTCATGAGTCATCTCAGTTATGCATGAGAATGGTAACCAAATGTAACAAGTACAAGAGACCATTATAGTTCTTAGTAAGGGTCAGGGAAGCAGTGAGGGCTAAAAAAAGGCCTTTGCCTGTTAAAAAGAAAAGTAGGGTAAGGAAGAATGGGGAGAATACATATGGAGAAATAAGGATGCAAAGAGGGTGGTTAGGGAGGCAAAAGTAGACCATAAGCTGCATATTGTGGAGTGGGTCAGGAGCAGAGAAAAACAATTCTTCCAGTATATTGGGGGAAAAAAATAAGAAAGGTGGAATCATTTGGCTTTCTGAGGGTGGCAGGGTGATAGAGGAGGACGTGTGAAATGCAGTGGTAGTAAATTACTATTGTTGCTCCGTCTTCACAAGGGAAAACAGTTTGTAATTGCCAGAAAGTGACATCAAAGCAGCCACAAAGGGGTTCCAGAGATGAGGCAGACGATATTTACATGCAAAAGGGTCCAGAAAGGGCTGGCAGCCATAAAGATAGATAAGACCCTGGAATCAGATGGGATGCATCAGAGGGTTCTCATGGAATAGGCAGCAGAAGTGGCTGAACCCCTGGTAGAATTCAATACCTCATTACAGATGAAGGTAGTTCCAAAGGACTGGAGGGTGGCAGATGTCTGCTCTGTAAGAGGGTGGGACAAGGAACAAGTGGGTAACTATAGACCTATCAGTCTAACTTCTGTAGCAGATAAGCTGACGGAGTCACTGGTCAAAGAGGACCTCATGGACTACAGGTCTTGTCAAACTAGCCTGATAGTTTTTTTTGACTGGGTGATGATGGCATTAGATAGTGGCCATGGTGGTGGATTTACTCTACTTTGACTTCAGCAAGGCTTTTGACTCGGTGCCTCACAGATGATTGTTGAAGAAGATGGGGGATCTGGGTACAGCTAGGGACATAATAAGATGGGTAGGTAACTAGTTAAAAGAGAGATGACAGAAGGTTGTGGTTAATGCACTCAAATTAGAAGTGATGGATGTCACAAGTGCATACCACAGTGATCTGTCCTGGGTCCAGTCCTCTTCAATATGTCTATCAGTGACATTGGAGAAGGAATCCAGGGTAGGTTGTATCTTTTTGCAGATGACAAAAAGTTCTGTGGAAGGGAAGATCGTGTTGAGGGAAGAGAAATGCAGAGGGATGCATATGGACTGCTAAATTTATTAAAATAATACTCGGCTTACTGACTTGTTTTTCTCCATGGTACTTGGCAGTGAGACTCCCATCAAGACAACATCAAATAGCTATGATGTATCAGTGTAGGTCTACGTCAAGAGGTGCTGGTTATAGTGGTCAATAAGTGCTTTTTGGAAGACAATGAAATAAAACTTAACACTAAAAGACAATTGAGAAACAATGCCAAATTCTGTTATCCACTTATTTTATACCATTTTGCAAAGAACAATTTAAGCTATCAGTGGACATAAGAAAAGTCTGTAGGATCTCCAAAAATGTAATTAAAGAGAAAAACACTTTTCTCCCAAAGTATGTATCATGTAGAAATATAGTTACTACCATTTAAGAGCTCTTATTATTTCTAACTATGCATCCAGCCCCAACTGTACCTTCATCTTGTCAGTCCCACTGCATCTCCTTCATTTCCAAATACTGGTTTGGTTCCCTTTTCTCTTACCTTTCCTTATTCCTCTCTTCTATTTCCTCTGCCTCATAGTCCCTCTACTCCAGGAATCTTTGCACTTTCTCCATTCTATACTCCCCACTCCCCTGCTTGGCAGTCAGCCTTCTCTAATTGCCTTCTCTCTGTCTGTAACATGCTCCCCTTCTCCATCTCTCCCCCTGGCTCCTCAGACACCAGCTAAAACTCCTCCCTACCCTGTCTGCTCTTGTTATCCCCTCCGTGGCCCCTCCCTGTGGTATCCCTTCATTTGCATGATGTTGTGCCTCCTCCTGGAACCTACTTCAGCCTGTATTCCATTCCCTACCTTTCTACCTCTACACTACCATCATTCCTCTGCACTAGTCCCACTATTTGTGCATTATTGCTGTTCACTGTGCCTTGCTGCTTATATTTGCATTTTTGACTGTGCTATAGTGTACTTTGATTACACTTTATTTGTACCGAGTACCAAGTCTGTGTATATTTTATTGTATCTCATATTCCCTTCCCCCGGCTCTCACCTGGAAATGAGCCTTGACTCAGGGTACTTTTCCTGGTTACCAATTTTCACATAAATAAATTAGTTAAGCCTGAAATGAGGCTGTGCCTTCAATAAATGTATTTCTAATATTTTATGTCGATATGAGAACCAATAGTAGATGCAAAAGTTTAAAACTGTCTCAGTGGGAACAGTCCACAATGATGAAACTTCTCAAAGAGATGAAATAATTCTCTTAAATATGTACCAATTCTTTAACCACTGTATTGAGATCAAGAAATGACTAAGAAATGCAAATAGTGAGCCTGATGTGAGAGAGAAAAAGAGAGAGAGAGAGAGAGAAAGAATATCAGAAATAGCAGAAGATCTGAAACTGGGAGCGAAAAAGGAAGAAGAGCTGAAACCCATGAGAATACATGAAATTGAGAAAGAAAATTAAGAGCTGTTCCACTACCTGTGATATAAGAGATTACAGACTCCAGGAAGCTGCACCACTAGTGTGCCTTCCAGAACTGGAATCCAAGATATTTTTCTCTGAAAGATGGATTTTCCAGTCCAGCAACCTAAAGAGATTAAATCAGCAAGTACAACTTCAGACCATGAATCCTAAAAGTCCAAATGCCACCGGTGAAAAAAGTACTCCTCTTATTCAAAGAAATGTTCTTACCATAAAAATAATAGGGAAGTACAGTACAGAAATAAAATTGTCTTACTATGATTAAAGCAGTAGTACATGAATGCAGTGAAAGTTCTGATCTATACTTTTTTTTGTTATTTTAGATTGCCCCTTATCTCCTGACTTGTATGATACACTTATTTCTCCATTTTTAGTCTACTTTACTACTCTTTTTCACATCTGAAATAATTATAAAAGGAGTGCACCTTTTAATATGGCTCGGACCAGGTTTTCCTCAGTATTTGCAGCTGCTTTTGAACCCCTCTTGTTCCATAAGATCAGGGAGCACTGCCTGCTGCACAAGAGTTTATTTTAGTCACAATATAAGTGATTTGAAACAATTGATGTAGAAAAACAGCTGAAAATACTGATGAACACTGGTCCAATTAAAGGAGCGCTCCTATTATTTCAGATGTGAAAAAAGCACTAAAGCAGACCCAGATTGTGGAAAGAAGGGTGTCATACAAGTCTGTAGATAAGGGACACTCTAAAATCGAATAAGAAAAGTATAGGTTAAAATTTTCACCACATTCATGCACTGCTACTTTAAATGGGTATACGTTCAGTAATACATTCAGTAATGTTTGGCAGATTATCTATGCCTCTGAAATAGAAAGTAACTAATCCTATCTGTTAACAGAAATATGCACATAGTTTTCAACAGTGCAGTAGTTCTTGTGTTGATAATGTCTTAAACCTGTATGAACGTATTTTCTAGTCTATCATGCAATTCTACATTTCATGTAATGAGCAGTTTACACAATGGTTTACATTATAAATAAAGCTTATTTGTATTTCACTTCTTGGTAACACGTGCAAGACATTATTCATATCAAAACATTTTTCTATGCTTTAGGCTGTGAGTAAATACATAAAGGAGCCATAATATGAAACAAATGTTAAGAAATATTTTTAGAATTCTTTCTTAATCAAAAGTGAGACATGGTAGTTTGATTGAAGGTTCTAGTTTGAAGTTAGAACAGCTATATGACTTTTATAATGTCCAGTGGTGGTTCCTCTCAGACCACTTCTCTCTTAATGCCCCAAAAAAAGTCTCTGTGACATTTGGTACTAAACAGAGGTTAGGTAAGTTTGAATCAAATCCAATTTTTTAAGATTGTATATAAACAACCACTTAAAGATGTTCCTCTCTTCAGGTACCTTGGCGTGCTGTTCAACTGATGCCTGTACTTCTCTGTTCATATCGTTGCCATGTTCCAAACACTTTACTCCAAGCTCAATGCACTATATGACAAGACATGCCTGCCATTTCCTGTCTACTGCAAAATCATCCACAAGATGTTCTTGCAGATGTGTGATTGTAGATGTGATTTAAACTGCAGTTTCCAAAACTACCCTTGCCAGACTGGATCATTTGCTTCACTCCTTCTGTCATTTCACTATTAATGACCCTCCTGTCATCCATCATTGCTCCCTCTATCTCAACCCCCCCACCATGATTCCTGTCACTTTCTTTACCTCTCTTTTCTGACTAAATTATGGCTCTCTTTCCTTCCATTCTGTCTATCCTACTTTTCCCTTAAATTCCCTCCTCCGAATCCTTATGCTCTCCTGGCTTCCATTTCTTTCCCATCCCTCACTGCAAAACGTCAGCTGGTCAGTATGTAAGCATTAAGATGTAATAGAGTGTGAGTAGTAGTGTGACCACTGCATGCCTGGAGGAATAATGAGGCATGAGGCCACAGGCTGAGTACTTTATTGACCCTTGTAGTTTGGTGATCACACTACCACCCAACACCTTGAAGTGTTTTATTGCACTTTTCATATGGTTTACATGAAAATAAAAATAGCCAGACGCATACAGTATTATGTATTTTAAAAATAAGTTAGCTGATTTTTAACAATGTAGCATTATACAGTTGCAGAAAATAGTCCCTACATTTGTGAAAGTAGAATAAGAAAACAAGTGAATCCATTGGTCAAACCGAGGAACAGTTTATCATGTCAGTTTGATATTGTGCAGCACTTGTATCTTTGGGCACATGTTTAATTTGGACTGGCACAAATACTAATGGCATTGTGTCAATATCTGTGCTGCAGGTACTTTGTCCCCAGATCCCTTGCAATAATGACACTGACAAGATTGTATGTGGTTGCTCAGTTTGGCAATCAATTTACTGACTTTCACTTTCCACATTTACAATAACTGTTCACTTACCTTTTCCTTTTATACAATTGTTCAAATTATCTCCATCTACATATATACACATCATATACATCACATTCTTGTTCAATTCCTCTTCACTTCCTCCATCTCACTCCTTTCTTCTTCCTTCTGCCCCCCCAGATGTACATCATGGGGGGGGCCTGGTCTCATCCTCTTTTGTTGTCCAGGGGTACCCCTGCTTCTATCCTATCACCCTGTGTTCTTTTTCTTGTTTTCCCTTTAAAAACTCCTCCTTTCTTTCCTGTCCCCACCCCCTTTTTCCTTCATTCCAATACCCATCCCTCTCCTGCTGTCCACCTTCGTCAGTCCCCTGTAGCACCCCCCCCCACTGGGCTCCACCTACCACAGTGGTGCACTGTGCTCCACCTATTACAGTGCCTCATCTGCTACTTCCAATGGGCTGGGTGGGTGGTAAATTCTTGGAGCAATTTGTCAGCTCCTGCTGTTGTGCAGCCCCTTATCAGGCCCACATTTTGGTCCTGCCCCTTAACCCCTTTGCCCAGTCCCTGTCTGTCAACACTACACTTCCCCTTGCTCCACCCATTTTGTGACCTCATGAGGCTCCCCCCACCTCGTGACCTCATTTCTTCTCCCTCCCTCCCCCTGCCCTCCCCTCCCAGAGCTTCCACTAATCTTTATCAGGTCCTTGGAACAATGTGGTCTGCCGCTTCAATTGAGCAACCATCTTTATCATTAATTTCAGTTGTGTGGCCAGATATTTTGTTAGGAGTGGAACATATTTTAATGGAATTATAACAGTATCTGTATCACAGGCATGATCTCTTCATTGTCAATTTCATTATCATGATATCAGCATTATAATTGACAACAAGGCCACTGGTGGGTTTGCTAATTTCAATATGTGCCATTTCCTTGTCACTGATGCTGCAATTTTCATTTGGATTTTGTTAGGTAGGTTTAAACTGAGTGGTGTTAGGACAATATGTAGCATGCTTGTTTAGACACATATTCTGCTGATACTTCACTGGGAGTATTACTGTTAGCAGTTTACGTGGCAGAACTGCAGCAGTTAATCACAGTTTTATAAAAGATGAAAAAGTTAGTGTTTTGCCTCTTAAGGGAATCTGCATGAAGTGATTGTCTTGTTCCACTGATTGGATAAGGCTGGGAACATAAACAAAAATCATGAAATTGGTGTAAGGTAGAGGGCACTACTACAAATTGGATTTTATCACCTATTGTTCTCTCTGTCATGCTACCCTGTCCTCTGAATTGAAGCTGAAAAATGTGCTCCAGCTGCACTTTTCCTAGACAACAAATACAGAAAATAACCAGAAGAAACACATAAATCCAAATACAAACTAAACAAATGAGCTACGTTATCTCACCTAAAAAGACAATCCTTATGAAACTTGTTTTGATTATTTGTAATGTCCTTTTTTGTCATGTAAAAGATTATTTATGTGCAATGTCACTTTAAATATTGCAAATAAAATGAATGTTGTCATCATGGCCAAACAGCCTTGACAAATTGTAGAGCAGTTGTGCAAAATGGTGGCATCTTTTGGAAGTGGGTCAGTACTTTTGTATGCTGTTCTGTATGCAGTAAACATTTTTGCATGTTAATCAGATACAGCACCAATTTAAGTTGTATGCTTTTTCATTAGGCACATTTACTAGTATTGTACCGGTAGCACTGGCAATTCTCTGAACATCCCTTTGGGCTTTTTAAACACTGATAAACACACAGTAAATCAGTGTCCTAATTTATTTTTGATGCAGTGCTCTGTATAAGAATAAGTTGTATTGCACAGTGGTTATAATAGGTATTTTGAATGGGAGATTGTGGTTTTAGGTGATAACTGATGTGCAACGTGTTTTACTGCTTATGCCCAAGTGTGTGTGGGAGTAATCCTATGTGTTTCACTTCTGCCAATTAAGTAGAGTTGTACTACTGAACCTTGTCCATATAAATAAAACTATTTGCTTGGCTACTCTCAAAATACACTTTGGTAGCCTTTCCCTAGCAATAATGGCTAGAAAAACCTTAAAGAGTAAATTGATTTTAATTGTGAAACTTCAGCAGTCATGTATTATAAAAAAAAGCTGCAACTAGGTATGACAAATGTTGTAATCATGATTATTCACCATTAGCAATCTGATCTTGTTTTTCTTTCTTCTTTAGAATTAACATATAATTCTTTTGAAGCCATATTAACACATTTTATAAAAATTCATTTATCCATCCAACCACATCATTTGCTGCATCTAGAACAGACAATCCTTTTGTTTAATGTAATTTTAATTAAAGTAAGCATTTTTACTATTATAAATGATAATACTGCAACTGACACAATTAATTGAATGTAGCAGTGTTATGATGATGTATTAGGCTGCTAATGAAATATATGGTTCACTGCATGAAACTACTGTGCTTATAATTAGAATATAGTGATTGCAGTAATGCAAATTTCACATCTAATTTAAAGAGGCAGCCATCATGGAGTCACACTATGAGGTATGCTGGAAAAAAAATAATTATTTATTTACCTGGGACAGCTACTTTTTAAAACTGCCTCTAATACTGAAATTCTCTTCTGAAATTATTCCTAGCCCCAATTTTATCCCTTCTCTTACCCTTGTCTCTTTTCCTTTATGTGCCCCTGATAAGAAACTGCATTTTTTCTTCACCGTTGAACTCATTTTTGTTTCCTGCTTTCTACTTCCCTCTTCTCCATGTTTAGTGAATCTGCCATCTATTACTTCAGCCTTGTTTAATGCTACTTGTAATGTATTTCTCTCTATGTTATGATGTGACAGCACTGCCTCATTTAATGCTACTTGTAATGTGTTCCTCTACTGTTATCTGTTGCCTGGTTTCTCATATAGTTTAGCATTATTTCACTACTTGTCTCAGGCTAACCAGCTACCTGCCAGGGCCACCTCCGAACAGTCATATGTTGTTACTACTAGGGTCTCCACCCTCTCCCCTCCTCTCCCTTTTCGCAACTCCCGGATGTCCCCGGGCAGGGACCAATATTGGATCTCTTGCCCAGTCTTGGAACAGAGAGCACAGCTGTACGTACCTTCCTATTACCGCTAAAGCTGCAAATGCACCGTTCTTTCTCTCTCACCACCAACTTCCCTCTCTCATGCCCAATAGTGGGACCATGTTACCCGGCGCACCTTCTAGCTCGCTGCCACTATAGCCGTAGGCTTATCTCACAGTACCAGAAACCATGGGCTGCCTGCTGCTGTTTCGCCCGTCGACGGCACCCTCCTATCAAGTTCAGTTTTCTATCCTGGTGCTTTTGCCCTAGATGGATGCTACTTCCCTACCATATCACCCTCCTTACCTCCGCTGTTCCCACGAGACCATTATACTACACCAGCCATAGTCTGAATGGTGTGTACCTTCCCGGTTGCTCCTCACCTTCATGCCCAGTGGTGAAACCATAAGCCCGGCTTCTACCCTGTGCATTTACCGCTAAAGCCGTAAGCGTACCTCACAACCCCAGATCTCCTTACCGATCGCCACCTGCACACCTTACCTGTTACCCATTAGCTACCCGACTCCTCCTCTCCGGAGGGTACCGTTATCTTCTCCAATTAGCATCACTCCGGCCTGGGGAGCATGCCGCCAAATCCTGGAGCCGGTCCTCTCTACTACACTCCCTCCCTCCCCTGCCATCTCCTCACCTCGGACACCATCCCTGTGGGATGAGTCTAGACCAGACATTTTCCAGTACCAATACTCTCTGTTAACCTTTTTGCACTGACCTATTGTCTATTGCCTAGAATAGCCTACGACATGCTAGCCTAGCCAAAGCTTCTCCCTGTATGAATGAATGTACTCTGTACTTATTACCTCAATTGTATTGTTGTTTTCTTCACTGGTTATCCTGTGTTGTACTCTCCCGGGTCGTGCCTGAAAATAGTCACCTGCCGGCTAGTGCACTTACCCAGTTAACAAAAGCTAAATAAATAAATAATAAAAAAAATAGACAAGATCCAGCATTGCTTTAGTCCCACATCTGCTGAAACCATTATCCTTATGAATTAAAGGTCATAATTCTACCATGATTGCAGATATTAGGAGACTACAAAAAGGGCAGCTGTCTTCTGAAACCTGAGCATGATGACTTTTTAGTACCCTCGATAACTACAAAAATGGTGCAATTGGAATGCAATGACTCTGCCTCAAGCCTTAATTAGATCACTAAAATTTGAAGTCCGTTTGTTGCGTTTAGCATTTTAAAACTTTGGAGCCATGAAAAAGAAGTGCTTTAATCCACTACAAAAGAAAGGCATGGAATTGCCTCTTCAGAAGACAAAGTGATGCTAAATGATGTGCTTGGAAAGCCCCTATAGCATTTACAAGAGCTCGTGCATATCAAGTAAAATATAAAATTGTTTGCATATACTAGGCAAATAATGAACAAAATAGTAAAATCGGTTCTCAAACAAGTGATTTATTCACTCATATGATTCATGCAGTATAGTGTGCTGAGATGCAGCATCTCATTTGGAAACACTACATGTATTTGCTGGCTACATCATTCAACTTTATTATACATCAAACTATGCTCAAGAAGCACAGCCAATCTAATAGGCAATACTATAAGCAGGTATATGAATATTTAAAATTAGCAATGACTGTGATCAAGACATTTCAGGACTAGAGACAATTGCTATTCTATGATAATGCAAGTCATTGAAAGTTTTACTCCCCAAAAAAAAATAAAATTGTAGGGGAATTTTAGAGCTCTAGAAACATAGCAGTAGCAGTACATAAACATTTAGACTGCAAGACACCACTGATTTATTGAGTCTGCCTTCCTGCTGCCCTAACAATTACATACAAACATGTTTTCTTCAGCATTTTCCAATTTTACCTTCAATATATTTAAATTATAGGTTGTGTATCTACTATCTTCGTGGTAAACTATCCCAATAATTAAATCCTCTCTCAGTGTAATAATGTTTCATCATGTCCCTAGTGAATCTTCTCTCTCTTGGTTTAAATTAGAACATTTATAAACATTGCCCATCATACTGTAGTTTGATAATTTTAAATAAGGTATTGAAAAGCCAGCCTGCCGGTGCAGTGGTTAGATTTCCACTTGCCAGTGACACCAATGACCCGAGTTCAGATATGAGCTTGGGGAGTCAGAGGGCCAGCTGGAAGGAGGAGGATCGAGCAGCCGACAGACTGCTCTTCTCCTTCGGGGGAAGGTGGGGAAGCACTTGGTCCACAACTGACCTCTGGTGGAGGCCGGGGGCTGGCACAACCGAGAGTCAACAGTTCTGGGAGGTGTGCCAGATGTGAGCACATGCTGTCTTATGTTATTGCATGCCACACCTCCCACTACTGGGGCAAAGAATGGACACTGACGCCATAGTCACCAAACCCCACAAAGTCTTGACCGAGGACTCAATTCTACCAGACTACACAATATGGCACCATTCAGGGGGTTATGAGGGGACTCCCCCAATGACCCCACCCTGGGGTGCAATCCAGGTTGAACATCGGTGGTAGTGGTCACGGTTCTGAGGGATGGAGCTGAAGCAGAAATGGGCCAGGAATTCCAAAAAAATAAAATAAAATAAGGTATTGGAACTTAACCAGTAGCAGGCAACAGTCCCAAAATATTATTAACTAAGTATATCTTGCACTGATGCTACATTTCCACCATATGTAGGACCTGGTGATGTCATTCAAGTGTCATACATAGATACATAGATAGTGATGGTAGATACAGGTCTTCGGCCTACCCAGTCTGCCCATTTGTAATACTTATCTTTGCATCTTCCAACTTTCCTAATACTTGGTTGCCCCCACCCCCAACTACCAGGATCCCCCTATGCCAATCCCATGCATTCTTAAATCCTGTGATAAGTCTCACCCCTACCACCTCTTCTGGCAGGGCATTCCATTTGTCCACAACGCTGTCCATGAAGAAGTACTTCCTCATGTTCCCTCTGAACCTCCCCTCCCTACAGTTTCATCCCATGTCCCCTAGTCCTTGATCCCCTTTTACAATTAAAAATGGTGTTTTCCTCCACCTTGTTCCTCCCCATGAGGTACTTGTATGTCTCAATCTCTCTCCTCTCCTCTAGGGAGTACATATTCAAGTCCTTCAGCCTGTCTTCATAGGTTTTGTGATGTAAATCTGTCATATATGATAGGTTTAATTTCTGTGCCTCACCATGTTGAATATCTTTTGAATATCTTGATCTTATTTTCTCCAAGTCTTCTTATTTCCAACATGAAGTGGCCAAGACCTACAAGTCTATCATATGTTTTATTGTCTAACCCTCTAATGACACGTATAACTCCTTGTTGTACCTCTTCCATTTTTTCCCATGCATGTATTGCTGTGTGGGTTTCCAGATTGCAAAGAAGGTTTATTTTTTTTCATTAACATTCCATTTCCTAACATAGTATATTTATCCTGGAGAATATCCAGAAAACAGTAACTAGTAGTTTGGGCAGTTATTTTTGTATACCCAATGTGGGATCAGTGAAATATTTAATGAATTTGGAGATAAAATAACTGATTAAATGGAACTATCACTAGTTTCCAGAAACTGTATATTACTTTTATACATGGATGTGGCATCACAAATCCCATTATACACTGCTGTGTCATCATACCTGCATGTAACAGGATTTTTTGAATGCCTCTCCCAAGAGGGTCATATGGCCTATAAATTTGATCTTGAACATTTTTCCCAAGCATAGAAAAACTATTACTTCAGGACACACAAAATGGGGTGGTACATATTCATTTTACACATTCTTGGTATACGATGTCCTTGCAAACCACTTGAGCTTTGCTGTCATGGTTTTTGAGGTCATCACAAACCTCAGTTGTGTAAAACTACCCTTTTATACATGTCCCTTATACATTATTCTACACAGAAAATTGTGTCATGAATATTCCAATATTAAACAAATTCAGTCTCAGCTATATTTGAAGAAGTCAGAATTCACATTTGTTGAGAAGTGTGATGCCATAAAAATACTGTGTGAGCTAAATGTTGTAATCAGATGTCATTCTACGGTAACATTTAGGGGCTGAGGTGTACAACTGCTGAACAGGTAAGTATTTGAGATCATTAACAGGAAATGCTTGTAATTATAAGCTGACATCTCCAATGGCTACAATAAAGAGAACTGTTTTGTTACTAACATATGTTTCATATGAGCATAAGGTATGACATAGTCAACAAAAATGTGGAGGCTTTATAATTATGCAAACAAAGATGTCAAATGTGATAATTAAGAACAGATAAAAACATTTCAATCATCTGATCTGCTTAGATTTCCTACCATGCTGACTCATGCATGTTTAGTATTCATGTTACCCCATGAATTCCGAAGTATCCCTTTGTGTCTGTCCTATTTGTTTTGAAATCTGGGATAGTTCTAGTCTTAACCATCTCCTTGGGCAATCTGTTCCATTAGTTCACCACCCACTCAGTTAAGAGATGTTTCTTTACAGTACATCTTAACTTTCATCCTATTAGCCTGACATTGTACCCTAGGGTAAATGTCTGACCCTGTAGTCTGAATAACTCAGGGGTATCTCCCCTAATATGAATTTGATGATAATAGCTGGTATTTTTAGATAATAGTTTTGCTGTATTGGGTACAAATTGTGTTGTATTTTTGTTTTACTGTCATCAATCCAGAGTTTGCTTTTTGTGCATGTTCTTAGTTAGCACTCAGGCTGCAAACCATACTTAGTGTTTACCATTTTATATCATATGAGGATCCAAATTTAAATTTCCTGTTGTTAGCTACAGTACTTGTCTGAATTGCAGTCATTAAGAAACATAGAAACATAGAATTTGACGGCAGATAAGGACCGCTTGGCCCACCTAGTCTGCCTATTTTCCTACCTAACAGATAAGCTGCAGATCCTAATTAACCAACAGCTTACTTCCTCCTACCCCCCCACTAAGACTGCCTTATGTCTGTCCCATGCATTCTTGAATTCCCCCACTGTTCTTGACTCCACGACCTCCTCATGGAGACTGTTCCATGCATCCACAACCCTCTCTGTGAAAAAATACTTCCTCACATTACCTCTGAGCCGTCCCCCCTCTATCTTCAAATTGTGCCCCCTTGTTCTTGCACATCTCTTTTTCTGAAAGATGCTACCCTCTTGGACTTTGTTGATTCCCTTGAGGTACTTGAAAGTTTCTATCATGTCCCCTCTCTCCCTCCTTTCCTCAAGGGTATACATATTAAGCTCCTTTAGTCTTTTTTCATATGTCTTCTGGTGCAGACCCTGCACCATTTTGGTTGTCCTCATCTGGACAGCCTCCACTCTGTCTATGTCTTTGCGGAGATGGGGTCTCCAGAACTGCACACAGTACTCCAGATGGGGTCTCACCAACTGTCTGTACAGAGGGATAACAACTTCCTGTTTTCTACTATTGATGCCTCTCCCTATGCATCCTAATATCCCTCCAGCCTTCCTTACTGTCTTCTCACATTGCTTGCCCACCTTTAGGTCATCTGATATAATTACTCCCAGGTCCCTTTCCATTTTTACTGTTGTCAGTATCTCATCCCCCATTGTGTACTCTTGCCCTGGGTTTTTGTTTCCCAGGTGCATTACCTTGTACTTCTTTGCATTGAATCTGAGCTGCCATACATTTGACCATTCCTCCAACCTTGCCAAGTCCCTTCACATCCTTTCCACTCCATCTGGTGTATCAACCCTGTTGCAGATCTTTGTGTCATCTGCAAAGAGACATACTTTTCCTTCCAGTTCCTCTGCAATGTCACTTATAAAGACATTAAAAAGGACCGGTCCCAGTACTAAACCCTGCGGTACCCCGCTAGTAACCCTCCTTTCTTCACTGTGGACTCCATGTACTACTACCCTTTGTGTCCTGTTGTCTAGCCAATTTTTTATCCAGGCTACCACCTTGGGACCCACTCCAAGGTTGGCTAACTTGTGTATTAATCTTTTGTGTGGAACTGTATCAAATGCCTTGCTAAAATCTAGGTAAGCCATGTCCACAGCCCCTCCTGGTCTACTACTTTGGTCACCCAGTCAAAGAAATCTATTAGATTCATCTGATATGACCTTCCCATTGTGAATCAATGCTGCCTTGGGTCCTGTGCCCCACTGGCCTCTAGGTACTCAACAATTCTTTCCTTCAGAAGTGATTCCATCATTTTCCCTACTACTGAGGTCAAACTAACTGGTCTGTAGTTTCCTGCCTCTGTCCTGCTCCCACTTTTGTGAAGAGGAATGACATCCACCCTCCTCCAGTCCTCAGGTACCACCCCATCCTCCCATGATTTGTTAAAGAGAGTAGTCAGCGGTGTCATTAGTTCTACCCTTACTTCTTTTAGAATTCTTGGGTGAATCCCATCAGGCCCCATTGCTTTGTCCACCTTCAATTTTATTAGTGCTTTCAGAACCCTTTCTTCTGTAAATGGACTGGTATCGACACTCGTCTTCAGAGTGTTTCTCTTGTTTGGTTTAGCTACCTCCCCCTCCTCTTCCTTTGTGAATACTGAGCAGAAATATTCATTCAGTATCCCTGCTTTTTCATTGTCACCCTCTACCCACATTCCTCCCTTTATTAAGCCTCAGTATCCCTCCTTTGGTCTTTCTTCGCTCCCTGATGTACCTATAAAAGGTCTTATCCCTCTTCTTAACAGAGTTGGCTATCCTTTCCTCGGTTTGGGCCTTTGCTATTCTGACTGCCTTCCCAGCCTCTTTCTGCTTTAACTGATAAAGCTCTCTGTCCTTCTCCTTCTGTGTTTCCTTATATTTCCTGAATGCTATCCTTTTCTCCTTAACCTTCCCTGCCACCTCTTTTGAGAACCATAGCATTTTTTTCCTTCGTTGTGTTTTGTTGATTTGCTTTACACAAAGGCTTGTTGCCTCTGTGATGGCTGTTTTGATTACTCTCCATTGTCTCTCCACCCCTCCTTCTTGCCTGTTTGCTAGTGCTTTTCTGAGGCACGCTGTCATTTTCCCAAAGTCAGCCCTCCTAAAGTCCAATACTCTTGCTTTTGTATGGCTTGATAGTATGGCTGTGTTTATCATGAACCACACTGTTTGGTGGTCGCTTGTTCCCAGATAGCTACCCACTTCTAAATCTGAGATTCTTTCTCCGTCCTCATTTGAGAGTACCAGGTCTAAGATTGCTCCCTCCCGAGTGGGTTCTAGCACTAGCTGTCTGAGGCATGCCCCCTGTAGGGCATCAAGAATGACCCTGCTCTTGGATGTGCCTGCAGCAAAGGTGCTCCAGTTAACATCTGGCATATTCAGGTCCCCCATCAACAATATCTCCCCTTTTTCTGCCATTCTAAGGAAGCCTTCCATCATTTCCTTGTCCATTCCCTTCCCCTGAGATGGGGGTCTGTATACAACCCCCATGCGGATTGTGGTGCCATTTCCTGTCTCCAGGGTGACCCAGAGTGTCTCATCTGCTCCCTGTTTACTCTTTAGTTCTGTTGCTTTGATCCTTCCTTTACATAAAGAGCTACTCCTCCTCCTCTTTTACCCTCCCTGTCCCTCCTGTAGATTGTGTATCCTGGTATGTTGACATCCCAGTCATGGTTCTCTGTGTACTATGTTTCTGTGACTGCCACAATATCCAGGCAACCCTCTTCCATCAAGGCCACTAGTTCAGGGAGCTTGTTACACAGACTACGGGGATTGGTACTCATCACCCTCCACTTTTTGATGACCTTACCCCTTTTAGCCCCATTCCTGTCCTTACTGCCTTTGCCTTTTTTTACATTTACTTCTGGCCTGCTCCCTAATGACTTCTCTACCTTGGTGTTTACCTCACTAATTGCTAATGATGCATGTTTAAACACTGGACACCATAAATAATGGTGTTGACCCCCTTCCCTACAATAAAAGCTTGAATAAGATAAGGAGTCTAAGTTGCTAAAACTCCGGTGAGGATCTGTTACCCAGTTAATAAGTTGATATAACTGTGCATTGTCTCTACACAGGGAATGTAAGTGGAATAATTTATAATGACAGTATTACCCTCTTGAAGCAATTACAACAACAATTACACATTGCAATGACTTGTCACCCCAAACTTATTTTACTTCCAGGCAAACATATTGATTTTTAAGCTGCACTTTGCTTCTCATTTTGTTGCTGCCATAACTTGCTTCTTCACATTGCAATAACTGGTCACTCCATTTCTGATGTTACTGCATGGGAAACTTACTATTTTATATTTAAATGTTCAATTGTCCTTCACTGAATTGTAACTCCACTTTCCCCTCCCCGGGTGGAAGCACCACTTGTGCGCAACAGAAAACTCCCCGGCATCACACACAGCAATGGCACAATACTGACACCAGTATTGTGCTGTCCCAAAAGACATTGTTTTTTGCAGGGGACCCTGCTCCCTGCACACCCCACAATTAATTATAATAAACTCCAGGTTAGAGTTGTTCTGGGGAAGGGACAGAACACTGGGAGAAGCCACATTGGTGAAAACAGACCAGTACAGTGACTGTCACTGTAATTGTCTGTTTTCAGGTTTTGCTGTTGGGGTGTCATGCTAGAGTGGGCCACCACCCCTGGGTCACACCTGGAAATGGGTGTCGACTCAGTGGGCCTTTCCTAGTTATCAAATTTTAAATAAATAAATAACTATACAACTTACAGAATAGCCTGCTGATACACTCTGCCTCTTTCCATAAAAACTGTGAACAGCCCTCACCACAGATCATCTTAAGCTGTACAAATAATATGCATACAGACAGCAAGTAAAAGAAAGTAAGAAGGGATTTTATTGGGGAACAGGAAGGGTTAAAGTAGAACACAGTATAAACACAAACAATTAACATACCCTAGCTCTTTAGCCTCGGCCCACCACCCAATTCCGTGCTCTTCCTATTGCTCTTTAAGGCTGCTCCCATGCTCCTCCTGGTGCCAGTGTCTCTCTCTGTCTCCTTTCAGTCTTCCCCTGAAAGGTGTAGAATCAGTGCTTGCCTGGAATTGCCATGCTGAACAGTAATACAGAAACTGTAATTTGTAATCTTGGTTGGATGACCTTGAGCCCATGATCCCTCCTGGTTCTGTCTCAGGTTCCTAGCAGCCTGACTCATTGTAGTCTAGCCTCTGCCCCTGTTGCCATACTGAAATAATTTCAGAGGGGGGAAAGATGGTGGCAGCCATCAATCCTTGACAAGTCATTTAAGCAATGTCCTTTTCAGAGGACTGCTAAACTCAGAGCTCACTTTGACCCCTATGGTAGGGTTGTGCTGATGGCTTGTGTCTTCTGGTTCAGTTGTTGGATCAGTTGGGGCATGCTACCATCATTCCTCCATTGGCAGCAGTGAAAAGCAATTTTCCATGGCATGGCAAATACCAAAGAAAAGGTGATACTCTTCAGTTTCTTAGTCCCAACTGGCAGTCCAAGTCCAGTGGTCCAGAGGGAACACTACAACAGCAAAGCTGGCCTGTGGCTTCATAAAACCTGTTAAGATAAGCCCTATGAATGAGGGAGTTACACTAGTATGATAAAAATTCAGTCAGCAAATCAGCAATCTGATTGGTTATCCAAATTCTAAAATAATTTATGTCAATAGCTAGAACATATACTGTTTGACTGACCCCTCAGAATACATTAAAATGTCAAACGTTTTTAAAGATTAAGCACCATTTCAATTAATAATTGTATTTATTTATTCTCTTTTATTTGATAATAGAGTGAGTACACTGGACAAGAGGCCCAATTTGAGGTGTGACCTAAGCCAAACAGGCAAAGGAACATGGTATAATACCTCAGAGGTAGGCACACATACATAGTAATATAAAAGTTTAAGTGACAGTTTCATAACAAAGTGACAAATGTAGGCAGAATGAGGAAAAAATGCATGCTGTAGTCAAATCAGCATATCATAGTACAGATACTGTCAATATTCGTATGTCAAGTGGTGCACTAGCACACTTTGGGAAAAGGGGTAGTCCCTAACTAATGATTTAAACTGGGAATGGCTGGAGGTGAGATGCATGGAACTAGGGAGGGTATTTAAATGTTTAACATCTAATATGGTGAATGATTTGGAGCTCACAATTGTTTTTGCAATGGGAACTGCAAGAGCACATTGTCATTGGGCTCTTACAACAACGGTCCCACATACTTGGGAGACCATTAGGAAAACTTTACAGATTGCTAACATTTTACCAATCACAACAACAAGCAAGCAGTCGGGCATCACAGTAATGCAACCAAAAAAAAACAGACCTGTAAGCTAGGTCTCAGTAAAAAGCTTTTATTGTATTCACAAACTAAAAGCAGCAGCAGCCAGCACTCTTGCCCTATATGCAGATGTACATTTCATGTCGAAAAGATACTTTTTCAATGCTTGTTTATACCAATCACCCAACACAAGGCATGTTGGAGGTAGTGGAGCATGTCAGATCACTCTTACAAATACGTTTAATGCGTAAACGATGCTGTGCAAGAATTGCATAACATGTTACCTCACCAAAATTACTAAGATGCAGTGATTGACGATGGTATTATATTGTTTGTTAGTCAGTGTTGGAAATGTTTTTTTTTAGTATTTATATTAAGTATGTTGTAAGAAAACATGTTTTCTATAAAGAAAAGGGGGGATGCGGGGGGCACGGCCCCCTGATTACAGAAGATGTAGGCACATTCCTCTTGCCACAGTTAGCTCACTTGACTAGCTCTCTTCATATTGAGTAGCATAATGCTTAAATGTTGCCCACGTCGCGCAATCCGGGTCGCATTTACATTATGCACGATCGGGTGGTCCAACACGCTCCACTATCGCCGGCATGGTTAAATAGATTGCTGTACAACCATTGTGACTATTACAGTTAATTCCTTACCATCTTTGTGCACTTATGGTAACAAATTCTTGCCATCTGTAATTATGTGATGCAACTATATGTAATGTCTTATTGTTCCTCACTGTTAATGTCTTTGTATACTGGATGCAATCATAAAAGAGAGCTCCTGCTCTCAATTTGCTTTCCAATAAGCACTGATTGATTGCTATGGCCTCAGTTTCCTGGGACACAGCATGTTATACATGAGATCAGATACGAATAAGGAGTTAGGCCCACATATTCAAAGGAGATGAGCGGCGTATCTCAGAAAATGCATGGAATTGTGATATTTGAACAGGAGAGCTGTGTTGCCCATTTCTGAATGTGTGATCATGCAGAAATAATGTATGCAATGCAAAAACAGGGTACAGGCACATGAATATGTCACACATCCATATATTCATCCAAAAAGTGTGGCGCATCTGCCGCGAATCCCAGAAGTCTGCTGCACAAAGATAAGCAGACAAAAGGATGGCCTAATTAGGCCAGCCACCCGCTGGAAGGCCATGGAACTGCAGGCAGACCATCCTGAGACAGCCCTTGGAGGTGCACCAGGATGTGCTCCAGGCACCCATACACAGCAGTCATGCCAGGACAGAAGTACCCAAAGCCACAGGTGCTGTCACACCATGGGCACTGCCCAGAGAGCCATCCCCCACACCATACCCAGGATGTATGCACACAGCTGCCACATGCCAATGCTATCAGGTGTCCCCCTAGCACACCAGTGAAGCAGATGGCCACACAGCAGCACATGTACCAGGGGCCATGACCTGAATGTATATGGCCTGCAGGGTGCCACCCAGTAGTGGTATGCACCCAGGGTGATGTCTGGGGCAATGCTGCCCAGGTAGCCTGGTGGTATGCGTGAGAGCCTGGCATGGGCCAGGGACTGACCTGTGGCACACAACCACAGTGATACACCCTAGGTGCACACAGGTGGGACTCACCCACTCAGGTACCTGGTCAATCTCTGCACACTGCCATTCCATGCAGTTATCACCATGTTCTTCTCATACAGTGGTGTGTGGGGCACTGCAGGTGACTGTATGCTGCATACAGAGCTGGTGTATCACATGCAGGGGTGTAGTGCTGTGGAGTCGCATGGGAGTGCCATTCCCTTACTTTTTAATGAGAGAGAGCGCCACTCCCACACTTTTTTAAAGTGCAGTTATCTTTCTTTATGTTTTCTGCTTCAAAACTATGGCTTGCATATTTTTTGTGAAATTTCTCAAAGTCAACACATGCACATTAGTGCTGACTCGAGTTCTCCATGAATCTCGATGTAGGACTTGGAGGGCTAACTTCCTTTGCATGCGAGGCATCGGATCGTACATGCACTGTATGTGCTTTCCTTCCCAGTCAGTGACTCATGTGAGACAGTCACATTGTCAAGGCATCAAGGGCTGCAAAGGTTTATTGAATTTGTGGCTTGCATTTGCTGCCACTTGAAGATATAGAAGGGTTACCTTCCTCCCTGTCTTTGAGGAAGTTTGAGGAGGTGGCTTTTTTTGGGGGGGGATTTCTGCCGAGTGTCACTTACTCCAAGTCCACAAGAGTCTATCCGGTAGTCAACAGCATGACTGGTTTGGACGGAGGGCCTCTCAGGGCCGGGGCTTCTGTTCGGTTTTGTTGTTGTGGCTTTCATTTTCAGATAGCGGCCTTTTTCTTTCCAGACTCCATGCATGGCAGAGAAAGATTTGTGGTGGCCTGGGGTGGGAATCGTGGGCATCTGGGTGAATGTTAAAGCAGCCTGTGGCTCAGAGGCTGTGCTGTGCCTGTGAGTATTTGCTTTCCATGTTAACTAAAAAAAGTCAGAAGTGAAGCACTTCAAGCACAGCCTAAGTGTGGTCCACAAAGAAATCATGAGTACCTTTCTCTACAGACTTTGGACTGTGTTTACAAATTATAAACACAGTGCAAAGTCTTACAGACTAAGCAAAGCAATAGCCTGGGTAGTCTGCCATTAGTACTGTGCAGCAGAGAATGAGATAGGTGTAATAGCAGTCAGGGGGGTGGGAATAAGGAAAAGTTCCAGCCTGGCATATTGGATGATGGAAACTGCCCACACCCCATTTCAACAGGTCGGCTTTTGGGTCCACCACCACCCCTATCCCAGACACTGTCAGGCTTACACATCCTGCACCTCCCTGGCAAAAGTAGGGGCCTTTCATGATTTAATAGATCTGACTCCTCTTTTATTTCAGCAATGTTGACCTGAAGTGAAAAGTCTGTTTCTGTTTATTTCTGGTTGGCACTGTAAGGAGCATGGCTTCACTCCTAACCAACAGTCACACCTTGATCCTATCCTTTCATATTAAAATATTTCACCACAGAGATAGTGAATCATTAGGAAGTAGCTAGATTAGCAGTGGTGTGAGGTGGCCAATTAGAACATGAGCTCTGATGATGGCAACTAACCAGCAATAATGCAGTGCACTACTTTATACAGGGCTCAGTTTTAAAGGGAACATAAACCTTTATTTATGTATTTACCTAGTTAGCATAATTGGCAATGTGGGCATGTGTGTAGCCTCTTTAGTACCTCTGTAACTCTTGTGGGTTACTATGCCTTTAAGACTCACTGGCTCCATAGACATTAAAAGCATCCCCTGCTGCAGATGGACCCAACACTGTCCCGTCAGTGATTGGCCCAGGAGTCACCTGATTTACCTCTCACCACCATCAATCGAGACTGTGTACTAATACAGAACTGGCTTGGGGTGTCCATGCAGGATTGGGTTATATGTTAGTAGGGCAGCAACTAGTGCATTTCTAGCCCTTTGAGAACTGAATGTATTTGAATGTATATAGATTCTGGGTATATATATATCTATATACCCACAGTCTTCTAAGGGAGAGGGCAAGCAAGTCAGCCAATAACTAAGCAGTTAATTTAATAAGCTAATTGGGAAAGTAAGGGTTGCAGCTATACAGTCACCCCCATTTAGGTCCTAAAAATAAGGCAACTAGTGCAAATTTAGGTCCAGCAAGCAGTACCCAGCCAAACAGTAAATCAGTAGGTAATTGAATAGAAAGGATATAGCCATCCCATCAAGGTATACAAATTAAAAGGCATTCATGGAAAAGCACATATATTTTCTGTAGATACATAAGGGTAAAGAGGCTATTTAGTAACATTATAAGAGGCCTTGGTACTTTAGAATGTGGAGAGGGGGCTTGCCATGGAGGCAGGATGGGGCCGACAGAGTGGTGGGTTGTAGGGGGTGTGGCGCAGCAGTGTTTCTGGAACTGTCTGGAGGTAGGGGGATGCCTGGTTTGTAAGAGTCTTGGACAGCTGAGGTTGGAAGTGTGGCAGCTCAGGAGGGTGATAGGATCATTGGTAGAAGGGGGTGTCACAGAGTAGTGAGGAAAGAGGCAGTGGTAGGACATGGCTTGAAAGCAGGAGGAGCAGGGGTTGGGTCAGAACAGGGAGTGTTGCTGGTCGGGGGAGGGAAGAAAGAAAGGAAGGAAGGCAGGAAGGGAGTGGAGTTTAGGCATACTCCCTGGGTTCCTCTCCCCAGTCAGAAAGAAGACCCGGTTGGGGTGGGCAACAATAAAAGGAATTGGTAGGACAAGGTAGGGGAGAGTTTGGTGGGAGCACTTCCAGAGGTGCTGATGTGGAATATCTTTCTCACACTGGTCAGAGCAGAAGAGGAAAAACCTGGTGGGATAGTAATTGACAAGGAGAAAGGGAGTGATGGGGTAGTGGTGGTGGTGGGTGGGGAACCACAGGGGCAGTGGTGGATGAGTTGGGAAGGAGAGGGGGCAGGCAAGGAACCATACAGTGGAGATGGAGTAGGGATGGAGACAGTGGGGGAGGGAGAGAGGGAGGGTGGCAACAGAAAGGTGGTGAGTAGGCAATAGGAGGTGAGACAGAGGGAAGAGGGTACAGGGGGTAGGAGAGCTACAAGTTGGATAGGAAAGGCGGGAGAACACAGGCAAGGAAGGGCAGCAGAGCAGACGGGGCCACTGGATGGCGGGGGGAGGGTGGTAATCTTGGGGGACTCTAATGTAATAAAATATCTCTGGTTGCTACCTGACATGGTACTCATGTACCTATAGTATGAATACTGTGACCTACCTATTACCAAGCGTGTACCACCAGTGAATGCCTGTAACACTGGTTGCTTTTTTAATCTAAGCATTATGTACTGTACTGTACTGTTTTGTTTGCTGTGATGTATTGCTCTCTTGATGAGATGCTTTTGTAAATGAGTCTTTGACTCAAAAGTCTGTAAATCAATGATCTAATAAATAAATAAATAGTTAAGGGAGTGAGATGAGTCTAGGGTAAACCAGAGGAGGGTGCAATGGATGCAAGGGATGACTGCGGGGAGAGTGGGATATCTGATAGCCCAACATGTGGGACTGGAGGGAGGGAATGGAAACCTCACATCAACATTCATCTGGGAATCAGAGACCTAGTGGAATGTGACATAGGGATTGTGCAGGAGAAGTTCAAGGAGGTGGGGAATATTTGCATGAAATAGGGAGACTAGTAACCTTCTTAGAGGTGCTACTGATACCGAAGAATAATACGGCTAGAAAGAAAAGAGGAGTTCACCATATGGCTGTCCATCAGAGATAGGTTTAATAGGAATCTGACACATAAAAAGAAAACCAAAATAGTGGTTGCCTGCTTCTAAGATGAATCACAGAGCAATAAGGGCAGAGTAACAGAGAAAAAGCCCAAGTGTACAACAAGTTAACTATTTAAAATAGTTAACTTGTACAGACTTGGGCTTTTTCTCTCTGAGTTAACTTGTACACACTTGGACTTTCTTTTTGTTACTATGTCCTCATTGCCCTGTGATAATTTTCTCTGTTTCATTATTTTAAAATGCATAAACAAACATTGTGAGTGTGAGTACAGTGTGAGACTTTCACTTGTCAGGATATCTGTTGTTGTTGTGGATGAACTCAGTTCATCTTCTCACAAAGTACTAGTTATTCACATTCAGTATTCCAACACCATGCCACTGCCATGGCTCACCACTGGTGAAGGGTGGAGGTCTACCTGATGTGATTATACTGTACTTATAGAGCACTCTCATAGCATGCTGACCCTGTCCCTCACACTTCCCCAATGGTGAACCTACAGTATAGTGTTTTCTGACCTCCTAAAGACTTCACCAGTCCTTGATTCAATATGTTGATCTGCACACTCTGTTTAGAGGAAGGGATCGTAAATCCTCATACTTTGAAGCTGGCTGCCAGATCCCTTCCCCTTCCTGGTCCAGGTTTGCTTAAGCACCATCCCAGCATGCAGACATTTTGTGACGTATTAATTTGTATTGATTAAAGTGGTATCTGTGTTTTCAGGGCTTTTTTTCATATTTTAGTGGTCCATTGTGTTTACATCAATGCCACCATTAATGCCACTGTGGCATTGATGGTGGCATTGATGTAAACACCATTCAATTAACAAGAGCCTCTTCCAAAGACTACCTCATCACTCCTTCTTCACAGGCAGCTGGTTATAATGATGAACAGGGGGTTGGGGCATGGACCTGGTATAATTAAAATCCTGGCTAGCTCTTTTGGACCCCTGTAGCACAGACGTAGTCTTCTCCTGCTGTTGTGTGCTCACTCTAAGTCCCTAGTGTTGTCCACTAGCCACAATGCCTGGGTAGAGTGAGCGGGAGGTCTGTGATCATGAGAGAGGGGGTGGGTCAGTAGCATCAAAGTGACACTTGCCAAACATCACTATGATGCTACTAACCCACCCACTCCCTCATGATCTGAACATGGACCTCTTACTCACTCTGCACTGGCAATGTGGCTGGAATATAGCACTGGGGACTCAGAGTGAGTGTGTGGCAGCAAGAGAAGACTAAGTCCACACTATGGGGTAGGGGGCTGACTGAGCTAGCCAAGAGTTGAAGTATACCAAACCTAAGCAATCCCCCACCCTTCATCAATCTTGGCAATTGGGGGAGGCATTTGATTTCAGTAATGTAAGGCTTTGGCCTTAGGAGGCAGTATAGCACAGTGGTTTAAGGCTCTGAGCTGCAAACCTTGAGACCTGGGTTTGAATCCCACAGCCCCCACTTGCATACTGTGCGACCCTGAGCAAGTCACTTAACTTCCCTTTGCTCCCATGTCATACCTGGAATCAAGCTTCGGCTTAGTGTCCCTCTTCTGGTTAAACATTTCCCCTTTTCTTTGGGTTATGGTTGGGGAATTATGCTAAATTGAACTGACAGACACCCTGTGTTAGTTGAGCTCCTGTTAGAGCCTATTTTTTTGTTTGTTTTTTTAATTATTGCCAGGAAAGGGGGATCTGAAGTTAAAAACAGTAAGGGTGGTGGCCAGGAGTCTCTTTTTTAACAGCTCCTGCTGAATACCACTCAAACAGTGGGCTATTTGGTATTCAGTCCTGAATATTCAGAAGGACCATTATTCGTGATATTCGGAAAAATAATATTCAGCCATTGCATAGCACTAATGACAGCTGCTATACTTTCTAAAACCTGTATCAATAGGGTGGTGCACAAAGCACATGGTGCAAGATCCTACCATTGTCTGTGAAGGTGTGGGGCACATCAAGCGGAAACAAGGATTTCCTTTATAAATTGTGATTAGAGCCCATGTTGTGCTCCTCAATACATTAATTATCATATATGCAATGACAGACTAGCTTTATTTGTCGTTAGAATGACAATTAAAGTGTTATGAAGTTTTGTGTAAGCAATAATATCCAAAAGGATGGACAGTATTGTGCTACACTGGACCTCCCAGTGGTGCGTAATGACACCTGATTCCACAGGTGGAGGGTTTTATAGCCCCCTGGAAGGGCTGGCATAGCACTATACCACCCTCCCTGTCAGCCATTATTGTGACTTGAAAATGGACCACTGCACTTATTTTTGAAAATAAAAACTATGTTAATATTTTGGTGTTTATTTTGTTACAGAATAGTACCTCTGCCTGTATTAGTATGGTGCTTTTTTTTTTTTTCTTGCTATAGCTTCTTGTCCTACTAGGGTCTGTTTGGTTCTTCCTTTGGTGCTGGCAGGGTTATTATCACCCTTCCCCCAAAAACATTTGCTGGTGATCTATATTGCTGTCCATTATGGTTTAACATTACAGATATGGCAGCATGGCAGTGGCTGTCTTTTATTGTAAACCTATTGGATGTTGAGACTGAGGAGAACATAAGCGCAGTCGTGCATGTGGACTCTTGATCTGAAGGCAGTAGCTTTCAGTATGGCTGCAGGATGTCGGAAGATGGTTGCTCTACTACTTACGAGCCAATAGGAGGCTGTTTTTTTTTTTTACATATAGAGGTTGTTAGTTTTCTTTTTGGCAAGCATGGCTGGTATCTAAGATGAGCAGTGTATGTTGGAGTAGCGGTTAGCTTGTGGTGTACTACCACTACTGTTTTAATGTATGCTGCTTCATCTCATTTAATTTTATTAAAACCTAAAAGGGAATGAACCTGACTCAGTTGGATTTTTTTTGTTCGGCTTTTGGAGATTGATGCAGGTCCAGTAATGACTCTGAACAAGAATGAATTGGTTGTTTTGTTGTTTTCCATACTTGATGTCTTTCTGTGGTCTGGAAAAGTAGGATAGTGTCGCTCTTGTAAGGCACAGTGTTGGTAGCAGTGTCACTGCTTTATGGTTCACAAGGGTTGTTGTTACATATGCCACATGACAGCTAGCTGTAAACTTAGACTGTGTGTGTTTATTTCAGCAATCAGGTATGATGGTGTGTTGGTAGTACTATGTCACCCCATGGTCAGAGGTATAGTGAGACACGAGGTTAAGCCGAGTGCCTGTGGAAAGGTACTACCACCCATGTCCCAGGAGTGCCTTATTGCTGAAATAAAATGGGCCCATAGTCAGATTTTAAAAAACAAACACAGATGTCATAGCAACAAAAAATATAATGAAATGTTGCTAAATTCTATGAAATAGTCCTTCCACTGATATTTTTACCCTGTCAGGCATCTATGTTCACACTTCAATACATTGAGTGATTGTTTACCATGGAGCAGAAGAGTGTAAAGCTCTGCATTATTCTTGTATTATAAAGCCCCCCCCCCCAGTTTTTTCTACTGTGCCATAGACCCCCTGAAAAAAACAGCTATCTACTGTTATACATTTTTTGAAATGGTTGCCATTACCCCGTTTTGAGTAGCATTTGCTATTAAAACCCTGTTTATTATACTGTTAAAAGCTATGATGAGTTCATGCCAGGTTGAACCAAAGCTCTCACAGCACAGAAGGCTCCTCCTTCCTTCCTACCTGCACAAAGGTTTGTCTAGGCTGATACATTGCAACCTACAGACCACCAGGTATCACTGCAAGGGTTATGTGCTGTTCTACATATTGCGAGTATTTGACCACCTTGTGCAATTGAACTGAGCCTTTTATAGTTGCAGTGTGGCCATAGGAGTTGAGGTTGGGGTAGAATAGTGTGAGTATGTTGTCATCACCCTTAAAAGACTGCTATAGTACTGTAGGTAAATGGTGGGGTGGTGTAGAATAAACTGTTTTTGTAAAAGTGTCTAACTGGTACAGCCTTCCCCACTCCCATGTCTGTGGCCGTGTCTTTCTGTAGGTGGGTAAGTGGGTATAAGTGTGTGTTATAGCTGCTCTTTCTAGTCATGCTACATTTTGACAGAACTGTTATTACACCTGTTATTCTTGCAGATGTGGAAGAATGGTAAGGGCTGTAACATTTTTAAAAACATTACACACAGCAACTTGGTAGTGTGGACAGGGATATATGTGTTGGATTTCCCAGGAAAAGTCTTAGAAAACTTTACTGAGTCAGAAGTCGAGACCATCCACTTCAAAAAATGTTTTTTTCTCTCTCAGGCTTTTTTTAATCACAGACAACTGTGGCAGATCCACTTCAATTTTTACAACTATCCAAGTATCTTTTGTGTGCTAGCTATACTCCTTGGTGATATGGCTGGGAAACAAAATTGCATTACTTCTTCCAAGAAAACAGTCAATAAGGAAAATGTACTAGGAAATAATTCTGCAAACGAAATTCCACCATCAGTGGAAAACATTGAGTCATCCTTATCACATGATTTGATTAAAGATCATGAAGTTCAAACAAACAGGGAATGCCAGTGTCCTTCAGTTTGGACTACAGAAATGTGCCGGGGAGAAACAGAAAGTTTATCTATGGATTGGCTGCAGTAATAGTACGATTGGTTGCCATATCTGCTCAAGTGTTGGGGGTCTTGTCACTTTTAAGAATATGCAAGGAGCTGGCATATCTGCTAAGTGATGTTCATTCAAAGTTTCATTCAGTGGATCATATTGAGTAGCTAAACTGAAATCCTTGTGAAAGAAAATTTTGCTGCACCAACAGTCAAAAGCACATATTGCCACAAAGAGATTACGTGACAAGTCAGAAGAGCAAACTCTTGAGAAGCTGTATGATAGTTCGAATGCATCGGGACTTGAAACTACTTGTGCTATTTTTCAATCAGCATATTACCTTGCTAAAAATGATAGGCTGCTCTCTAATTGTTTCAGCTTGTTAGAACTTCAGAAGATAAATGTAGTTGATATCGGAATTGGGTTGCATTCCAGATACAGTGCTACTAAAATAATTGATCACATTGCTTGTGAAATGTGAAAGAAAATCTGTCAGAACCTTGAAAGTAACAACTGCAAGATTTTGGCACCCATTGATGAATCAACCAGCCTGAGTAGCAAGTCAGTTCTTATTGTGTATCTGAAGTATGAAAATGACAAAAATGGGGAGCCACATTTCATGTTCCTTGATCTAATAGAATTGCCAGATCAAATAGCTAACACTATACTGGAGCACCTATTGAAGTGTTTGGACAACTACAGATTCAATGATCATTATATAAAACAAAATCTGGTGGCATTTACTAGTGACAGGCCAAGTGTCATGCTTGGCCGAAGATCCAGTGTAGCTCAAAGAATCCTTGAAAAATACATTCACATTATTGTCTGGCACTGCTTGAATCACAGGTTGGAGTTAGTAGTAGGTGATGCTGCCACAGAAACAAGTGGCATAACTCAAGTCCTTTTTCTGCTTGTCAGTTTCTAATTTTCTTTGTTTAGCCAGCTTATTTTGAAAATTCATTATAGTTGACAAAGGGAAGGACACACTGTGACTGCACACACAAATAAGAACAATCTGCACAACATATGTTTGTGTGAATTATAAGGTTGCTACTCCTTTAAAGTGTATGTTCCTCAACATTTTACATGCTCCCCTATGTGGCAAGAAGATCGGAAGGTCTTGAGTTTTACCCCCTTACAAGGGGATTAAGCTAACAGCAGTAATGATATTGTAGTGTAATCATTTGGAGGAGCAAGGACATTGGAGCGACAAACCATCTGAGACAGAGATTGTAAGGGAGGAATCAGTAGATGGGAGTCGAAGATTTCATGGCAGGAACACAAGTCAGAATGACAGGAGTAGCAGCAATTAACATTACAATGGATGAGCAGAGTGACAGAAGTCAAGTGACAGAAGTAGATGGATGGCCATTCAGTAGTGCCATGTAGAAAGCAGTAAGAGAATATTAAAAGTAACAGAAAAAGGATAAGAGCAGAATGACAAAAAACAGGAGTGAGATTTCAGTGCTTTCATCAAGTGAAAATGTTGCAGATAGACTTTCAAGACTAAACAGCACTACTGCAAAGAGAGGATAAAAAGAGAGGTAGATAAAAGACACCAGTTAATTATAGGGACTACCTCTAGAAAGTTTCATTTCCTGAACAGTTGTAAGGGAGGCACCACTACATTGGTTCAAAAGACATGATGGGAGGAACAGAGGAGCACAAGCCAGAATGAGCAGAGAAGTTGTAATATACATCACATGGGAGGAATTGAATGAGCAAACTGAAGAATCAGAAGCAGATGGATGACCATTCAGGCTGCAAAATGCATCCAAAAATGTGGTCTTACACTGCATGAAGTTGTGCCCGATAGAAAAGAGTAAGAAAACACTGAAAAGAGCACATTAAGTGTTCAACCAGAGTGACAAAAAAGAAAAAAGGCAGATTTGAATGCTTTTATGAAAGACTAATGGTGCAGACAGACTTTTAATATCACTAGTAGAAGAGAAGATGAAAAAGAGGCAGATGATGAAAGAAAGAGATGTAGAAAACAGAAAGACCAGTTTGGTGACAGAAAGAGACAAAGAAAACAGAGACCAGTTTGGCGACAGAAAGAGACGAAGAAAAGAAAAAGACCAGTTTGGTGACAGAAACACTAAATGAACACAGAAAGATAGATATAATAAACATAGGCAAAGGAAATGACATGAAACCACAGGACAGAAAAGCAAAACAGAGAACTTTGCAAAAGCTGAACCCCTCAAAAAAGTATAGAATATTCACTAACAAAGCTAGTCAGAGATGCAGGGCGTAATAAAAACAATAACCATGAAGGACAGATCAAGAAGACGGTCTACTCAGACAGGTAAGAAAAAACATGAGATAAAATTATCTTAATAGTGACATAGTTGCTGACTTACTACTATGCTTTCCACCCTCAGCCACCCCCCAAAAAAGGATGTTGGTGTAGGTAACACACCTGTTAAGCCAAAGCAGGCAAATTACATGGCCTGATGAAATTGTATTTGGGGTGGCTGGAGCTGTCGAGTGGTTATGGTAATGTGCCATGTGTGTTTGTAGGAGGGTGTATGGAACTATGGGTAGACAAGGACCAGCACTTGTCAAGTTGCAGTGCTTGATTTAAACTTTTTTTGTGTTTGTGTGTGTGTGTGTGTGTGTGTTATGGTCAAGACACAGACATGTTTGTGGTTATATTTTATTTTTTTTTTACACACAAAAAAATGATTACACAAAGTACTCTTCACTATAAGGATTTTGTCAGTTGTATACACACAAAAATAGCATTTTACTCACCTTGTTGCAAAAATGATGACTACAGTACTCTTTAAAGTTTTACCACGAGTACTGGATATATAGTTTGATGGCATTCTTACATTCAGATATATAAAAGGACATTTTATCATTAGTTGAATGCTATACTGAATTTCCATGAACTGTACAATGATACCTCAAGATAAGTAATGCTTGTCTGAAATTCTAATTAAACACAACATCAATTTCAAACAGTCAGGCTGAAGATTAGCTGATCTGTACTGGGTCGGGGCCACAGCCCAGTACAGCTTGGCTAATCTTGGGATTAGGGATCTTGGGGTAACAAGTGTAATGCCCACTGCAGCTAGCTGACTGAACTTGACAAGTGGTATAGCTGAGTGATTGAAAGGTGACAGGACTCAGAGTGGTATTTTTAGCTTCAATTTTGCAACTTTTTTTAAAGAAAATAAAAAGCCAGTTATTTTGATATTGATACTGGTTGTTTGTAACAAATCAGAAAAGGCTTTAACAGTGGCCACATAGTGTCAAAATAGCCCTCAAAATGCACCAGAAAACATCTAAAACCTCATAGATTCTCAGGGCATAGGCAGCCCCCAGACCCCCAGCCTATGAGGGGGTTTGCGGAGAACATGGTTTGTACAGTCCCCACACTTCTTAATTTAGCACTACACCACTAATCTTATGCATGTGGCATATTGATCAGTCTGTGTCACTCTGTGCCCTCCCCTGTTGCTTGTCCAGGTAGGCCCCGTAGTCACTGTCCGGGTGGGACCCCTGTACCCCAGTCCCACCCTGTACATGGCTATGGGTAATAGCACTGTACCCAGGCCAATGCAGTCTACCCACCCACACATAAACATTCCATCACACCTGCCTGCTAGGTTAAAGTACCTCCATTTCACCTTGGTGGGGTGGTGGGGCAGCACTGCAAATCTGGATCTGTGCATGCCTGGGGTATGCAAATGGCCTGAAAACATTTCAGTAATGAGCTGCACATGTGAGGAATGGGCTCAGAATGTGCAATGTGGCCATTTACATATCCCGACTGAATATTGCAATTTTGCGCACAGCGCATGTAGCCACCTATCGTGCATTTCCCTATGCTCCACATAGGGCTCAGGTCACTTGCCATGCCATGCATCTCCCACCGCATGATTGTGCATGTTCAGGATATTCAGCCAGACATGCGCAATTGCATCTCATGGTGCATCTTCTGAACATACCATTATTTTGTGCTGGTGCACTCAGTTGCATTGCACAGGCACTTGCACAATGCAGCATGGGACTTTTGAATATGGGGCCCATAGTGTATCACAAACATTTTCTGATTAAAGAGCTACTGATGCCTCAAAGAAAATGTTTAAAAAACATAATAATTAGGTACAATTCTACTTACATTCCATTTATATTCTGTATATTTCTCCTTCCCATTATTTATTACTGAGAAATGTGCATGAAATACATCATCTTTATCCCTTAGATTGCATCTGTCTCTATAGCTTACTCCCTACTTCATGTCATAATCCTCTGTTGTGACATCACAATTTGTTGCCATGAGAGTAGCTGTTATTCTGTTTTTCGGATGAGATGTTAAACTGAGGTCCCATCTGCCTGGATTGGTGGTAGTTCAGGTGGATGTTAAAGATTCCATGGCACTTATCGAAAAGAGTAGGGGTAGTTTTATTTGAAAAGAACATTACAAAATACATCCATTTTGCAACTTGAAATACAAAGAAAACAAGACAATTCATAAACTGCATTCCATGAAGAGAGAAAAGAGAAAAATACCATAAAAATTAATATTTAAACCTTCAGAACACACAAATTCCTTTTTCCCCTTCCCCTCCCTTCATATAACTCCATAACTTATTCCCCATTAAACAAAATAGATAAATGCTGAAAACAAAAATTTTTAATATAAATGTTTTGAACTCCTTATTTATATTTAATGAAACAAGAAAAACCTTTCCACCATCTTTGAACTTGTCTCCCTGTTGAATATGTTACATCTTTTTCATATACATGCCACATAGCTTCACTTATTAAGGTCCTAACCATCTCAAAAGGCATTTTACTCTGTTGTAATACCCAACTGCATCTTGCCTGTCATAAATAAAATTTTAAACAACACAAAAATATGGCAAGAGTATCTGAATGAAACCTAGAGCCCAAAAGGGCACAATGGCCTAATACACATACTTCATAAGACATAGTGTTGAGCCAGGGCATATTCCACACATTAGCTAAATAACCCCATAAAGGTTTAGAATAGGAACAGAAAAATAAGTAATTCTCCATGGTTTCCTCTACATTAATGCAGTCTGGATAAGGACAATTACTTTCCTCTAAATCTTTATGCTTAGCATTCCCCCTCACCTGTGTTCTACCATAAACGGAAAGCCATAAATGTTCCCACATCTGAAGTGGGATTCCAGGATTCACTAATTGAGCTGAAACATAACTGTTGCACTCCGGAGCACAACATTTAAAACTAGGTTCCTTTGGCTAGATTTTATCAAATACTATTTGACACAACTTTCAACCAGAGTGGGACAGAATATCCATTTTAGTGAGATTCCATATGTATAATTTTGAAGCTGCTGATTTAAAAAAATCTGGAACATACAAAAAAGTCCCTAATCTTGGGGCCACCACCCCCCCCATGCCCTAAAATACTTTTCCAAAATGAACCTGCACCATGACCTTTGTGTCGATGGTGATGACCCTAGTCTGCATTTAACTGCCTGTGATATGAACAGAGTATGAAAAAAAACTATAGCGTCTAGCATTCCTAAGACCCCTTTTTTAATTGGGAGACATGTAAAACACCTTCAGATTGGATTTAATCAGTTTCTCCAGAGCATCTGAAAAAAAAGCACTATTTAGCCTAGTCTCCAACGTTTTTGGTGGGGGATACAATATTGCTACCTAAAGTAAAATTGGAACCAGGAATTTTTTTTATCAGCTGAATACATTTTAATTTTGACATACTCCATGACTTCCATTGACATACTTTAAATTCCACTTTTTTTAAAGATTGTTCCCAATTGTACAAAGCCATATTTTGGGGCCCAAAAGTTATACCCAAGATTTTCAATGGTTCAGGGGATACACTAAGACCCTCTAAACTCAGGGCCTCTGGGTATCTTACTCCTATATACAGACCATGACTTTTAGCAATATTTATTTTTGAATTAGATACTAAAGTAAAATCAGACATCATTTTTACAAACTGCTGAAATTGTGAGATTTCTGAAAAAAAAGACATAAATCATCTGCAAATGCTTGAGCATTAATGGCAGACAGTATGCCCATTCCTTGAATACCCCTCCATTTAGGTCTATCAGTTATAAATCTTAGGAAAGGATCCAAGGGAAACACATACAGAAATGGACTCAGGGGACAACCCTGACACACCCCAAGCTGAGTCCAAAAGTTGAAATTCACTTGTATTTGAATAATTGGATAAACAGCTGCTGATTTATAAATTAATTTGATTAACCCAATTAAATAATCTGGAATCCCATAATATTGTAAAACCAAAAACAAATACAAATGTGAAACCCTATCAAATGCTTTTTCTTGATCTATTGTGATTAGTGGACCATATTTACCAGAAAGAAAAAGATGTTCAGTTATATCCCTCACAGCCATTAGAGCTGATCGTATTTTATGAGAAGGTAAACTACAATATTGAACTGGGGAAATTATATATTCTGCAAAAAGTTTTAACCTATTGTTTAAAATATATGTTAACATTTTGTAATCTGAATTCAGTATAGTGATAGGTCTCCAATTTAAAATATTCTGTCTATCTCCTGATTTATATAGATACATTAATAACCCATCTAAAAAAGAAGGGGGGATTTTGTTCATTCTTGAAAAAAAAAAACAACTGCTAAACATTCAGATAATTCATCTTTAAACTCTTCATAAAATTCAATGGGCAACCCATCCAACCCTGGAGATTTTCCTGGAATCATTTTCTGAATGGCCAGTTTAATTTCTTGAGGGATAATATTAATTTAATTTAGTAGTAATTCAGAAGGTATAGGAGGAACTTGAATGTGCCTTAAATAAGCCTCGATTTCCTGTACTGCAGGATGTCTATCGGGTAACAGTGTTGCCCAATGCTCTTTAATAATAAAAAATAAATCTTTTTCAGAACTCCGCAACACCCCCTGAGAGTCATAAAGAGCTACCATTTTGGTATTATCCCTCATGGCTTTGCAGGCTTGAAAAGGATCCCCCGCTGGGGATTTTTTTATCCCATTTTGGAACAACACTTTTAAAGTATTAGCTCTATCGTATTGATAGGATAACATTTCCAGTTTCATCTTTTTTATTTGGTCTGAGTAATTAATTCTAGAGGTGTTAGACCAGGTATACAGCTTGTAAAACTGTTGGCGCAAAGAGAGATATTTTAAAAATTTACTATTTTCTTTATGTTTACCGTATTTGTTTAACCAATTTTGAAAATCTCGTTTGGAATCCAGCCACCATTGTCCAATATCTGCACATAAAAAACAGACAGAACATCTTGTGCTAATAAGGGCTCTTATACTTTTTTGGACCCTAAGTTCATTCAGAGCTTTCACATTCAGTTTCCGTCTGGTAATAAAGGCTTGTATTACATGAATATCATAAAAATTTACAATTAATAAAACATGATCAGTAAACTCCACAGGACAACTTTCCATTCCCCTATAGGTAGATTTTGGAAACAAAAACATAGTCAATGGTAGACTTCATATTACCTTCCTAAAAGTGAAATTAGGTCCTTGTTTCTAAAATCATTACAATCTATCATATTGGCTGATAATATCAAATCAATAAGGGCATTGAGTCGCAATAAATTTTAGATTTAGGTTTCTTAATTTTTAGTATGAGAGTATCTCAAGTTGAAATCACCACAAAAATTGTATTGTGAGTGGTCATTAAGTAAGGTTTTACCGCATTAAACAGTGCCACTCTCCTGCTTTCAGCTGTGGGGCCATAAATATTAATCAGCCTATATGTTTTATTCTTCCACATCCCATCTAATAATAAGGCTCTTCCGGGAAAAATATCTACCAATTTTATTAAATGGAAAGAAAATGAGTTAAATAAAAACCTCACCCCATCTGCAGTATCTTGTCCAAAGGACCAATATGAAGGTCCCCAAATCCATTCTCCCTGAAAGCTTCTGATATTATGCTTAGAAAATGCCCAAGATTCCTGTAAAAAACAAATTTCTAACTGGAACCTATGTAAATACTCAAAAACCATCATTCTTTTACCTGAATTTAAGAGACTATGTACATTTATTGATCTGATTTTAGATTTGCCATGCTTTGAAATTTTTAAGCCTGCTCAGTGATCAACTTTTTTCCTTCTTTTTCTTTTTCCTTTGTACCCTGCAAAACCCATTTTTGTGTTTCCATGTCCTGATCTCTGGATTGCTATCTCCTTCCTCCTGGTCCATGTCTGAATCTCCATTCTGGTGCCAAAACAGCCAAATGAGTTATTTGAATTTATATTGTCAGAAAGAGAAGTAGGGGGAGGGGAAGAGAGGCGGGGAATACTGGCTAACCTTAAATTCCTAGAGGATCTATGCCTCTGAGGTGGAGATAAAGCAAAAGGAACACTATCTTGTGCAGGGTCACTATAGAAAACCGGGGTAAGAATCTCCTGCTGCGAAGCGTTCGGATCCAATGGGGGGAAGGGGAGGAGAAAGGGGGGAATGGATCCTTAGCTTTAACCTGCACAATTTTCCTTTCTGTACCTTCCTTATGATCGCATAGATTTATAATTTCAGTAGAGGGAAAATAATTTTTGTCTGATTCATCCTGGTGGGGTTTTTCAGGTACTTCTGCTATGTCTTGTGCCTGTTGAATGAGAAGATCTGTGCTAACATTACTAGCTGCATTTTTAGCTGCCCATGGGCAGTCCTTAAAGGCATGCCCCACATCTTCACAAAGATCACACTTTGTGTGAGATGCACATTAGAAAGAAATATGTCCTACCTCCCCACAATTCCCACATCTGGGTTTGTCACATGTGCTAGAAATGTGAGTATGTGAACCACATTTATAACAGGCTCGGGGTTGTCCAGCATAAAAACATACTCCCCTGTCCCTGCCTAACATAAAAGAGTTAGGAATGTGTACAATGCCTGAATCTGTACTTTGTAGTTTTACCTTGTACCTCCACCCCCAGTCCAAAAAAGCTCCATATCCAGAATAGCCTCAGGGTTTCCCAAAAGTTCACATCTTTGTGACAACCAGTATGTAACATCAGCTACATGCACACCTTCATTTCGGAACATCACCGTAATAAATTTAACCAGAGGTTTAAAAAGAGGAATGACAACAAAGGGAGACCAAATGGGGGAATATTTCACCTGGGTATAACGCTCCCAAAAAAGATCCAAAAAATTGGCAGAACGAAAACTTCTGTCAAAATTGTCTTCTTCAGAAATGTTTATAAAAGCAAACACCTCTTGGGGAGAAAACCTCAAGGAGTCCTTCAATAAGATTTTTCCAACAAAATGTCTGTCAGGCCTGTCCTCCATACCACCTTTATACCTTTATAACGGATATGAACCGCATTCCTCCTGGGAGCAGCTTCTTTATATTTACAAATAGTTCGGACAATAGGGGTTGTTTATTTGTGGGTGTATCATAATTTTTAGGTAATTTTCTGAATTTTTGTCACCATTGCAATCTTTTTCTGTTTCACCAGCTAGTTCTATGGGTTCAGCTCCCACCACTTGAGGAGGTTTTTCAGTTGTGTTATTTTGAGGGAGTGGTGCGTCTGCAGATGTTATACCAGGAACTTCTTGGACTTCAGAAATAGTTGTTATTGGATCCAAAATCTGCCCTGGAACCCAAGTAGAGGAAGAGGGGGTGAATGGTAGTTTATCATTCCACTCAGGGTCTGGGACCCAAATCCCCACCGGGTTTTGCTTCCAACCCGACCGGGACAATGTTTCCCCCAGAGTCCATGTTGAGTCAAGCAACTCAGCTGTTTTGTGAGATGGTACTGAATCACTTTTTAAGGAATCCATGTTTAAATGTCTTTTGGCTAAGGTTTGTGCAAGCCTTTTGTCTTTTTGTAAATCCTTCTGACCCTGTTTAGACAAATTTGCAAAGGAAAACTGCATCACTGTAGCTTGAGAGTCTAAGTTATTTGTTTGAAACTTGACAGCCGCCTGGACATCAGGAAAAGCCACAAAGCCCAAAGTTTTAGACAACGTTATATGCTTTGGGTTTAGGTGAGTGTCAGTATTTAATTTAGTAGACATTGAGACATTCATTCTTTGAACATTGGTCCCAGACATTTCATCTCTTTTAGCTGGGGGGACACAGCTGTAGGCCCACGCTTAAATCCTCAGCGTTTGAACTGCCAGCCAGCTGACTCTCCCCTTTCACTTTCACAGAAGCAGAAGAAACATTGTAAACAGTAACTGACTCACCGTGCCCCAGCTGGGCCTATGATCTTGCTGCGTCATAGTTTTCTCTGACAGGCTTCTCCGCAGAATTGACACTTAAAGCTAGGCGTTGCAACTCCTCAAGTTTAGCTTGTAATTTGCTTTTTTCTTGGGCATGCCTTTGTTCTTCTCTTATATTAATTAAACTTAATGTTTGCTTAGCGTCTTCTGCTGAATCCTTAGTATTTATAACTTTTTCCTCAGTTTTCAAATTTACAGTAAGATCCTCCCTGGAAAAAAATTCAATTGGGATATTACCTTCTTCATCCGAATTTATAAGGTTCTCCACCAAATGCTCAAGTTCCATACCATGAACTGTCTGGAAGATTTCAAATTCCTGTACCTCTACCAAACACAGATCAGGAGATGAGGCCTGCTCTCCTGTCTGCAGCACTTCCACAACAGGATCCATGAGAGCCGCCATCTTGGTCCCACAGGAAAATGGGTCCCCCCTGCTCACAGGAAGCAGAGTAGGGGAATTTCCCCAGTGTCCTGGCCAAATTTTCCTCATTCATTAAAAATACCACCAACAGCTTAATCTGGTTCAAGGTCAGTTGGCATTCATTTGTATCCTCCTCCTCCGGGTCATGCCTGAAAATAGGCAGGATTTGTCTAGTGCACTTACTCGGTCAACAAAAACTAAACTAAAAAAAAAAATAAAATAAATGTCACAAGCAGTGCATTATGTCCTCAGGTAGGGAGAAAGTAACAGGAATAGATGAACTCTTCAGAAGCAAAAATCCTGTTTTCATGCAAATTACATCAGTAATAAATAATGGGGAGGAGCAATATAGGACTAATGTGAAATATGAGCTGAACAATGTCTAAATATTATTTTTTATTAAAGTTCTCCTGATGATGTCAGCTGCTCTTTAAGGATCTGAGAAAACAATCTCTGTGGGTGTTGGTGGTGGGGAAGAACCTCTTTAGATTGGAATAAATGTTCTAATGGTGTGTGAGGAAGGGTGCAGACAGGGCAAAGTAGTAGGTGGTGTTGTAAGTTTAGTTAGCCTATCTGCTTCTTTCACAGAGGCATTTAGGAGTAATGGGGCCCTACAGGTAAATAGAGGGAAAAGGGATCATTTAGCAAATGACAGAAGGACAGGTTCTTGGGGTAAAAAAAATATTTCAGGCTATAAATACCTGAGAGGTAGGGTACCCTTCTTAATCTCACACTTACAGTGATCATTAGCCCCCCCCCCCCCATGGATATGCCTAACTGATAAAAATACAACCCCTGGTCACACCTTATTGTTTAAGCAGAGGTGATCCTTTCCTCACCTGACTAGAATCTCATTGAAGTTGAACAGTAGGGTTTTACTATCATGCTGTGACATCCCATACACCGACTTCTCTGACAGCGACAGACACAATGCCGAATGTCGGCATTGTGCTGTCAGGGATGTCACCATGTTTTCTTCATGGGACTCCGCTCCCTGAACCACCCATGTGGGGGGCTCTATCCCCCACACCCCCATGTCTAAATATACAACTCTGAGTCAGAGTTGTATTGGGGAAGGGGCACAACACCGGGAGATGCACCACTGATGTCTGCAGGGACCAGCACAGCAACCCGATGATTTCAAGTGAAATCTGTCACTGTGCTGGTCTTCGTGGTCATGGAGTCGACCTACATTCAACATATAAAACAGTAACAGGCAGAAAAATCTGTATATTTCAATAAGAGAAAAAATATTTTCATAGGATTCCATGTAATATGGGTGAACACAAAATAACAAGCCCATAAGAGCAACTACATTACGTCAAAGAGCAAAATGGTGAACATGCTTTTCTGTGGGTGACTTCACCCCCTGCACCCCCCCTGTTTGTGGGAGGCTTACTTAGTTAATCAACTCCAAGGTTGTAGCCCCTTGGGGAAGAGGAAAAGCATTTTTGCCAGTTTGGTCCTTGCCATAATGTAGTTGCCATACTTTGGGCTCACTGTTATGCATTAGCCTATATCAAGGGATATCTTTTTGTAGTAACTAAGTCATTTGAGATCAAAAGGAGCTCTCAGTCTGTTGCCCCCCCATATAAGAATGGAATAACAAACTGGGCAAACGTAAATATCTATTGTGATACCCAGCCCCCTCAATTACTGAAGGAGTACAGCCTTTTCTCTAATGGTATGCCTATAGCGATGTGACGTGACATCCACATCACCAACATCCGCGACAGACACAATGCCGAGCATAGGCATTGTACTGTCGGGGATGTGTGCATGTTTCCTTTGGGGGGTTATGCCCCATGAACCTCCCACATCCCCTGGTTTCTAAATATGCAACTCTGAGTCAGAGTTGTCTCAGGGAGGGTACAAAACACTGGGTGATGAGGTGCTGGTGCCAGCGGGGACCATCAGAGTGATCCAACATTTTGGGTTGAAATCTTTTACTGTGATGGTTTTCGCTCTAGTGGTTTCACTGTGTGGTCAGTGCACCTTCTCTAACACCAGTGTCTGCATATTCTGTAGAAAAATTGCATCCTGGTGAATTGCATTGTGTCACTGGGAAGAGTGTTGAAAGGAGCGCACAGATTTGCCTTAATGTGAACTTGGGCTTGTCTGATGAGCTATGGACATTGACGAGACTGACTGATTCTATAGCTATCTATTTTTTTGCCAGTAAAACATTTCAGGTGCATACAGCTCTAGTAGAATGTACCCAATCTCAAAAGAAAAATTAGAAACATATTTGTTGTTAAGCTCCCATCTATAACAATGGCAGATCTCCATTATTCTGCTTGATGTTTTATAGGAGACTACTGCTGTACAAAACAAGCATTTGTCAATGCCGAATGTTGCTTGCTTGTATGTGCTGTTTAGGTATTTGGAAGTGACAGTTTCATGCCTTCCTCCCAAGACATCCACTGTGTCTTTCCGCTCAGTATTCACAGAAGAGTGGGAAGGGCAAGGGCCACAGCAGTACAGCAGTTGCCAAGGGGGTGAAGAGGTGGACAAAAGAGTCCTGCAAGAGCTCACTAAATTGAAGGTAGACAAAGCGATGGAACCAGATGGCATATGCCCAAGGTTATTAACAGAACTGCGAAGGGAGATAGCAGTACCTCTGGCAGCCATGTTCACTGAGTCATTCAACATGAGTGAATTGGAGGAGGGCACATGTGGTCCCTCTACACAAGTCTGGCGGCATGGAGAAGGCAGGGAACAATAGGCCATTCAGCCTCACCTCAGTAGTGGGGAAGATCATGGAGACATTGCTTAAAGAAAGGATAGTGGGACATCTAGATGCCATGGGAACCCAGGACCATAGACAACATGGATTCACAGTGGGGACATCATGTCAGATAAATCTGGTTGATTTATTTGACTGGGTGACAAAGGAAGTGAATCAGGGTGGGGCAGCGGACAACGCTTTCCTTGATTTCAGCAAAGCCTTTGACACCATCCCATATAGGAGGCTGATAAACTAGCTGGGTAGGCTGGACATGGGGAAAGGGTGGTAAACTGGGTTAGAAACTGGCTAACAGGCAGGAGGCAGAGAGTGGTGGTAAATGGTATGCAGTCTAGGGAGAGGGGGCGACCAGTGGGGTGCTGCAGGGATCAGTCCTGGGGCCAGTTCTGTTCAATGTCTTCATTAGTAATATTGCTATACATCTGAAGGGAATTTTTTCACCAAATTTTCAACATAGCCATTTTAAGACCTCTGCTCATGAACCGTGTCACTGTGATTTTCTAAATTTGTCCTGTACATTGATTTCGCACACCGACTGCGCCATTGTGTGCTACATGGGTGGAAACACGTTTTGGGTGAGATGTGAAAAATGACAGCTGTACTATTTATAAGAAGGTGTGGCAAAATGGCAATGTTGGAACTCTGGAGTGAAAATATTGAAAATTCGCGAACTTATGAGCGTGCATAGGAACTGTACAACGCACGCTCATAAAACAGTCATTTTTAGGCATTTTTTCACCAAATTTTCAACATAGCCATTTTAAATCCTCTGCTCATGAATAGTGTCACTGTGATTTTCTTAATTTGTCCTGTACATTGATTTCGCACATCAACTGCACCATTCTGCGCTACATGGGCGGAAACACATTTTGGGTGAGATGTGAAAAATTACAGCTGTACTACTCATATGAAGGTGTGGTAAAATGGCAATTTTGAAAATCTGGAGTGAAAATATTGAAATTTCGTGAACTTATGAGTCTGCGTAGGAACTGCGGAACGCACGCTCGTAAATCAGTCATTTTTTAGAATTTTGGCACCAAATTTTCAACATGGGGTTTTTGGGACCCCTTCTCATGAATGATGTCACTGTCATGGCGGTATTCGAGCCCGGAGGGTGATTTCGCAGTCACTGCACAGTCACTGTGTGAAATCACCCTTCGGGCCCGAATAATGCCATGACAGTGATATCATTCATGAGAAGGGGTCCTAAAAACCCCATGTTGAAAATTTGGTGCCAAAATTCCCAAAAATGCCTGAGATATGCAACAAAGTTGAAACCCCACTATCTATCCCATTATACTGCTTACCGTCATTTCCTCAGTTCGTGGTCGGCTTTGAAGAGTGCACACATGTTCCCGGTCCACCGAAGATCGTCGCGCCAGAGTCTGCAGGTAAGTATAGGGTGAGTGGGGTGGGAAGGCTGGGTGCGCAGTGGGTGGGTGCAGGTGTGGGAGGGGGGTCAGGAGATGCGCCCTTGGACCATTTTTACAGGTTTTAAAAAAAGACATCGTAGGATGTTTGCCATGCTGGGGTGGGCTCCCAGCATGGCACAAGGATGAGGGCGTTCAGCCGATGGGAGATTAGGCACCCCATCGGCCAAAGGACTACTTGCCACACTGGGGTGGGCTCCCAGTGTGGCACCTGCTATGGGGGGACGCAGCTCAGCCGGATGGGGATTGGGCACCCGCCGGCTTTTACAGTACGTGCGGGGGCATGCACGCCTGCATATGGGGGGGAGCTACGCTGCTTATCACTGCTCACTGAAGCGTAGCTCCCCCTTTCAACTGTATGCCACTGCATTTTGGAGCGTGTCACAACAGCTCCAAAATGCATTGGCTTACAGGGGCCGTGCCTGCCACCTCACTGACTGAATTGGAGGAGGAGGTGACACACCTCCGAAATCTCCGATGATGGCACTATGTTTCTTGCACATGCGTGCAAGCAACATAAAAATGAAGCTTATTCCTTGCTCTGTTGAATGGTTTGCTGTGATTCTCTATTTCAAATCACTGTGGCATGGGGTATGTTTGTTACTAAGCAAAGTATCAAGGCCATTCATCTGAAGACAATACTGACTCATATCTTCTGCTTGCTACTGTTAGACATTTGTATTCATTCTCACAGTCACAGTGGGTCTCTGGGTTCAAAGCCTGGGCATGTGCTGTGCATACAGACTACTCCCAAGCTGCCATACAATTCACAGGCATTCTGCATTCATCTTGCATTAAAAACATTGATTGTTTTTGTACATGAGGATGGTACTGCACACTCTATGAAAAAATCATAAGATCTTTTCATTTTTATGAAACAGACATACATGATGTGAATGTAATATTGTAAGCCAGTTCCTTGCACCATTAATTATGAAATTCTCTACTGAGTAAAAACCACTTCAGGAATGGAGGTGGGCCCTCTTAAAAGGTGAAAGTGATCTTTGTTTTCACTGCTCTTCCTCAGTTGAAGTGTTGATTACAAGCATGTTAAAAGGATTACTGCAACAGAAATTAGTATGTCAGGGTGTAAGAGGTCACAGATAATCTTCTTAATCCTGTTGACCCTAGCATTGCATGGCTATTTGGTATTTGAGTTTTAAATATCTAGTCTACCAGTCACACTGTAGGAAATATGTTCTGTTTATTTCCTCTCATGCATTGCTAAAAGCTGGCTCTAAAGATGATATTCCTCTTTATATAAGCAGAAGTAATTTCCATACAAAGTGCATCTCTCATCCTTACCCTCTGGATCATGAGACTTTAAAGAAAAGTTGTCAGAAGGTGACATACTGAGTGATGGGATTCATTTGTTGCTATTCAGTCGCAGCCTATCTTAGTAAAAGAAAAGAACAGACAGTGATCCGATATTTGGATTGATGTTCACAGAATGTCGTTTTCCCTCATATCGTAATGGCAGATTATATATTATAAAAGTACAAATGTTATCAGGTGGTTTACAGCAAATCAATAATAGCTAGGAGGATTGTGAAAGTGTCCTACCATAAACTAATCTGACTGCAGTGGAAAGCCCTATTTTAGTACACAGTGCATGCTTCCCAGAAGAAAATGGATGAATGAGAAACATCTTGCTACAGTAACTGCAGAAGTGTGTGTGTATGTGTGTGTGTGTGCCTGCATATGTATGTGTGTGTGTGTGTGTGTGTGTGTGCAGGGAAAGGGTTTGATTCAGTGTTGTAGTATGTGGGTATGTGAGGTGGGAAAGGAGGACTGAGTACTAGATCAGTGTTTTTCTTTATAAATAGATTATTTTCAAAACATCAGTTTGTAAGATTCCTTTTTTATATTTGCCATGCACACACATGAGCTAACATATTGTTATAATGCTGGGTTTTGAGAGGTGTGCCACTGTGGTTCAATACAGGGCAAACTGCAAGGGGCATGTAAGTGACACACAGGTCATCAGTCAGGCTGATCATGACGGTGTTCTAGCTTGCTGGGTGGAAACTTCATGTAGTTCAAAAGAATATAGGGCAGCTCTTTCCTTTGATCTGCATAATGCTGCCCAGCAAGCACAGCTGATCACGTCGAGGTTAGCCTGCTGTGGTCCTCCTCCCCCCACCTAACCTGAAAGGGTTGTTCTAACATTTTAATACTGGGACCCATTACCTTATGCTGCTGATAGTCTTTTCAGACAACAATGAAATTATTTTCTTAAGTCCATTATGGGAGGGGAAAGCATCGAAAATTGTACCCAAGAGACTGCCAGCCTATCCTTTATAGTTCCCAGTCTTCTGTCCCCACATCCACACACAGACATTCCTTTTCCACCTGTAGTAGACATAGGGGAAACATTCCTTTGTTGCTTGAAAAGACTATTGACATCATAAGGTAATGGGTTAATGTAGTTAAAAATCATTATTAAAATACTAAAATGCCAGCTATTACCCCCATTCTACCCACATCCACTGTGTGATGCTGGTGATAGTCTTTTCAGGCAACAGAAGAATCTTTCCCTTAAGTCCAGTTCCAGAGTGAAAGCATCAAACATTGTGCCCAACAGATTTCCAGCTGATCATTTCTAGTTTCTGGTCTGTAGATCCAACCCAGAGCACAGACATTCCCTTTCCTCCTGTAGCAGACTTAAGGGAAACATTTCTTTGTTGCCTGAAAAGACAGTTAGAGATGTTGCAAAATTAAATTTCACAAGTGAAATTGCCATGAAACTGGCAATTTCACTGCCTGAAACATTTTGTGAAATTTCACCATTCTGCAACATTTTTTGCCGGGTGCAAAATTGCAAAATGTCACCCGCGCAATGATAAATTTCGCCACGAAACGTGCAATTTCACCAAATTTTGCCCGAATTTCCCATGAATTTCACCACTTCATGATGAAATTTCACATTTTGTCCACAGAATTTTGCATTTCGCACCCACAAATTATTTTGCAAAATGTGCGAATTTCGCATAAAATATTTCGCATAACAACATTTCTAATTTGGCATATCTCTAAAGACAATTGGCATCATAAGCTAATGGGTTAATGTATTTAAAAACCCATTATTAAAATATTGCAGTGCCAGCTATTACCCTTACCCTGCCCATATTCACTGTGTGATGCTGGGTAGCCCACACCTGCTACCACTAAACATAAGGAAGTCCTCCCTCAATCACTCCCACCCCTTCCATGTTAGTTTTCTGCTACCCCCCATGCTGCACGTTTTCATTGTGTGACACCAGAGCTCCAGCCCCAGTGCTGCCATGCACAATACCAATACAGTGGTGCCCAATCCACAGTGTTGGTACCCGAAATAAAGAAAACCATCCCTGGTAGTTTTTTTCTTAATGCACTCTGTAAAAAAGAGAACCATCCATTGATGTCTGTTGCCACTGCCATTACTGTCCCACACCTGACCCTCCCAATCAGCACCCACCCCCAACCCTTATTTACCTACTGAGTGTCCAACACAGTAATCTTCTCTGGACCAGAGACATGTCTTCACTCTTCCATGTTGGACCATGAACTGAAGAAATCAAATATGTGGTTCAATGTATTTCAATGAGTTTTGAACTTAATATCATAACTTGGTCATTTTTTAATTATTTGTTCCCCAAATCTTCAACATGGAATTTTTGGGAACCAATCTCATGAACAATGACAGTGAAATTATGCAGGAAGGTGATTTTGCAGTTGCTGTGTGAAATCACCTTTTGGGCAGGATTTAACAATTTTCTCTGCCATAATTCATGGAGGTGGGATCACATGAAGGCTATATTGAAAATGTGGAGTAAAAATATTTAAAAAAAAACAAAGTTATAAGCCTACATTGAAATTTATGAACACATACTCATAACTTTGGTAATTTTCAATATTGTGATTCCAAATGATCAATATAGCCATTTTTTCACAACACATCATGAATGGGACAGCTGTCATTTTTCATATCCTGGGCAAAATGCCCTGGCCAAATTTCCCCCATTCACTAAAAAAATACCACCCACAGCTTAATCTGTTTTAAGGTCAGTTGGCATTCATCTATATCCCCCTCCACTGGGTCATGCCTGAAAATAGGCAGAATTTGTCCAATGCACTTACCTAGTCAACAACAACTAAATAAATAATAAATAAAATATGTTTTTGCACTTATGGCATGAAATCACCATTCGAGCAGGGTTTGAAAATTTGCTCCACCCCTGTTCATGAGGTGGGGCCATAAGAAGGCTATGTGTGTTCATACAAAGACTATGTTAAAAATTTTGGGTAAAAATGTGGAAAAAAACCCACAACAAAGTTATGAGCCTATGTTGAAAATTTTCAACACAGGCTCATAACTTTGGTAATGTTCAATGTTTTGACCCTAGCTTTTCAACATATCCATTTTTTTCATACCACCTCATGAATGTGACAGCTGTCATTTTTTCAAATCCTGACCAAAATGTGTTTTTGTACTTGTGTCATGAAATCACCTTTTGGGTAGGATCTGAAAATGATCTCTGCCTTTGTTCATGAGGTGGAGTCATAAGAATGTTATGTGGGGTCATGAGAAGGCTATGTTAAAAATTTGGGGTAAACATATTACAACAACATTGTTAAGAGTGTATGTTGACATTTTTCAATGCATGCTTACAACTTTGATAATTTTCAGTATTTTGACCCCAGATTTTCAACATAGATGTTTTTCATACCACCTCATGAATGCAACAGATGTAATTTCCCAAATCCTAATCAAAATGTGTTTTCACACATTTGGTGCAAAATGATGTCTAGGTTATTATTTTATTAATGACATTTGTCATGTTCAGGAAGAGTGGTCATAAAAAGACTACTGGTATGTTGAAAATCTGAAGTACACATTTGAAAAAAACAACTAAGTTATGAGGAAATTTTGAATTGTTCCAGCATTTACTCATAACTTTATTTCTGCAGACTTTGTCCCCTAATGTTCAACATATCCCTTGTTTTACCCAACCTTCTGAACATGGTAGGTGTAATTTTTCAAATCCTCTTTGAAACTTTTTTCACCATTGCAGAACAAAATCACCTTTTGGATGAGATTTTAATAATTCCACCTGTCTTGATCATAATGTGCAGCCATAAGAAGACAGTTGGAAATCTGAGGTCAGAATGTGGGAATCCACTGAAAATTAGATATTGCATCTCAGTTGCCCAATCATGGGTAATTGCAGTCTAACAATGTGTAAAAGCAGGACACCACCGAACATGAGATGTTGCATCTCATCTACTCTATCCTGAGTAAATGTATTATAAAAATGTGTACAAGCAAGACCTGGAACAACAGCAATGCCAGTGGTGTACATTCAGCATTGACAAACACTTGTTTCATTTACTATTTCAGTTTTAGAAAGGTACCCCCCCCATCTACCGCCACCTCTCCCAAGACTATTATGCATCTCACAATAAAAGCTTTGTACACTTCTCAGGGTTTGACTTTTCAAACTTTAAGCATTGCACCTGGAATGCAAGAAATACATTTCTTAAATGAATGTTGCCTCTGAGGCAGCACTTTACAGTTTCACTTATTCTTTCTCACATTTAAGTCCCTGTTCCTATATATTTACTATTCTAACTTTACACCACTATGGATCACCACCCAATGTAAAATTCTAACAAAAGATAACTGAGAGGGTTTTGTTTGAATTCAAAGCCAGTCTCTTGTTTATCAGGCTGTAGACCGTTCAACTATGCCACCAAGCTAACACAGCAGAGCAGCTCAGCTCTTTAGCTGTAGAGGTTACAGCCCTGTCTGAGAGGCAACCACATCATACTGTTTGACTTACAATCTGTCTTGGAGGCAGATCTGCCTTGGAGGCAATATTCATTTAAGAAATGTAAATCTTGCAGCTGGATAAGATAACTGTAGCCCTATGCCTTGGCAGCCCTCTACTCCCCTGTGTTCAGTTGGCTGTGCATATCTTTTTTTAGTTTTATATATAATGGAGGTACAGAACAGATTTTTTTGATGGACCATACTATTCTGCCAGTATTCTGTCTATAACATAACATTACATTCTATATCATCTCGCTTCTTTTGTCAATTACTATACAATGGAATTATGCAGGTTATTAGTGTGATGGACCCCACTGCAAGGCATACCCAATGTGTGTCTGCCACCACCTTTGGTAAACCAGTCCAGGAAAATGGGGCTTAGGGGCACGTGCTGGAAACACTCCAGTTAAGCAAACCACAATGGCCTTTTTGGGCTCGATAAGGAAACCAGTAATTTCACTGCCGCTTGAGTCTCAATAACCAGTTCAAGTAAAACACAATTTTGTTAAGAGCAGCAGCCTGGAAGGAAAAGTGTCAGTGCAGCCACCAAGGTTTACACACAACCCTATTAGATGCCCTTCTAGACAGACCAGATCTGCCATTCCCACCTGGTACAGGTTTTAAACAGTGGTTTTATTAGGCAGTAGCACAGTGAAACTCAGTTCCACAATCTCTTAACAACTGTATGAGAAAACTGTATGAGAGTTTCTGTACCTCTGTTACCTTTCTCCAGTAAATACAACAGCAGAATTCCACTTCCTATACAACAGTTCCTCCACCTGAAACTTAAATGTAACAGTTCCATCTCCAAAATATTTCTAGTTTAACTACTATATCTAATCAGACCCAAATGGGAGATCAGTCACTGGGTACTTTCAGGAATAGAATTGGTGCAGGCCTGAAGGTGTTGCTGGAGTTTGGCTGGCATTGGTACACATTTTACAGAGCATCTTGCTCAATTCTCCAAACCCCACAGGTCATGCAGTTGCTTAAATGACTGGAAACTCCCTCAAGGTGGGGTATTTGTAATCCAGCTTCCCTTTAAACACAGGCCACAGTGCAGCATACTCACAGTTCCCATACCTGAATGACTCCTCCTGACACAACAGGCTGCAGGACTTCTGCTCCTCCAGCACATCTATAGTGTAGGCCAAGTTCGTCTTCTCTCCACTCTGTGCTGAACCTATCATGTTTGGCTCTGGCTGCTGACTCCTCTGACCTCCTTCCACTCTCTCAGGACTGCTGAGGCCCTGAACCAATCCACACATGTGCTGACCTCTAAACCCTTAGGTCGATGACAGCCTGACACCTTGCTGTAGTGCCTACTATGAGACCTAGATGAGCAGTTCTCATCCTTCTCCATCCTGGATCTTCAACAGTGTCAATGTGTTGGCTTGCCTTGCATGCAGCTGTTGCTCCCCTCCTCTTTGGAATTCAGCAGCTCTCTTAACAGTTTGTTCTCAGCATCTTGAGCCTGGTATGGCACAGCTCTCAACCACTCTCAGCAAATCAGGTCTCTTCTGCATGAAATCTCCACCAGATCTGCCAGCCTCCAGCATAATCCTGCCTTAATAGGCTCTGCAAAGAGTCCATCCATGCCTGGGGCTGCCACTTAGGCAATTCTATAGCCCACAGGTCAGGGGGAAGGCATATGAATTTTGAGTCCCTTTTTGTACAGAAATCTCCAGGAGTTCCTTTTGCAGTGGGAGTGCTGAGGGCAGTGGAAGACCTGCTCACATGGGTCCATTACTCTACAATGTTTTTTAGTTACTATCTTCCAAAACTTTCTCAGGCAAAACTTGTGAAAGTGCAGGAGGATTAGGTGTAGTGAGGATAATAATTGAGAATGATGTATGTTACACTTCTAGAGGCATTATATGCAGGTGTATGTTGTTTAATCATTATAGATTATTATTAAATAAACTGCTGAATAACCAAAAATCAGAATTTCTGAATGTGTTTTGCAATTGTTGATAACATTTTAATATGTCACATTATGAACACTGTGCCAATGTACTATACTTTCATTTAAAGGAGAACTTTCATCTGCAGGATTTTTTAATGTCTGAAAGCCCATGGAAAGCTAATTTGAGTGAGCAATTGTGTTTGTCTGTGAGTATTTTCAGTTCAGAGTTATTCATATGTAAATCAGCCTGTAATTAAGGGCTGGGAGCAGCCATCTGTTTTAGGCTCCTGCCAGGCAATTATAACACTGAGGGTCATGGCTCTCCTTTAACTGTAGGTGAGTGGTGATCTGAGTAGCAAAACAGGCAAAGCTGATTAGAGAGGTGTCTTGTGTCACAAGACCCTGGCCCCAAAACCCTAGGTAGCCGGGTAGGACCTCCTGTTTTCAGAGATGATCCCCCTTTTCAAGAACTTATGAGCAGGAGTAAGGGTGTCAGGAAGACTTACCAGCCTTCCATTTCCAGTGGGAGGGTGGATTCTGTAGTTTCAAGTTCCTTTGACTCTGCACTACTTTCAGTATTTGAATCCCACCACAGCCCACTGGCTACGTCTGACCTAAATAGTTTGGGTACAATAACTAAACAGTACTATCTGTCAAGGCACACAGTCTTTTCAAAACCCTTCTGTTAAAATGTTAAATCACACAATCAGACTCCAGGCAGCGTTGATAAGAAAATCATAAAAGTTTACTTAAAATAAAAGCAATACAGAAAAGTCTACAGTTTGGAAGAACTTTGAAATTCAGACAATAACAAAAGTAAAACTGGATGGTTTACAGAAAACACTAGATAATGTTATTCTAAACCATATCTTGTTTTGATGTTAGAGTTCAGACAAGATTTTAAATGTCCTTGTAGAGATGATTCCTTAAGCAACAGTTCTGTAGCAAGTGTTTATTCCAAGTCAGTTCCTCTGAATGTCCTTTTAAAAAGAACCATCAGGTGCTTTCCTTGGTGAAAAGTCTTGGTTTCCACAATTCTGACTTAAAATCAGAATTTTCTGTTCAGTATGTGACAAGTCAAACTTTCCACACACTCAGGCATGGTTTTAGAGATTTTTTCCAGGCCTACACATATACTTCTGATCTTCAAGTATTTGTAAGCTGGACAGACTATCTGACTTCCAGCTAAACTGTTTATCAACTGCTCTGCATTCAAAATGTGTCTGATTATATACATGATGGTCATTTTTTTGGACACACCCACTTTTTTCCCTCTGGGGTGGGGTTAAATGCTTCCAAGACAATGCAGATATTAGGGTGCACCAGTTTGTCTTTTCCTGCAGGTGTCACTGTGGTTCCATGTCAACCCCAGTGACATCTGGTCCATGTATTTGGCTTAGCACCTGACCCCCGGGTCATCCCCCTGACCTCTTCCTGTCATGGACAGCTAGATAACCTTTCTTCTCTAAGAGTTATGTTTTCTTAGCTCAATAAAAACTATCTCACTTAGAGAGACAGTGTCCCATTCTAAAGTCTATTACAGCACATACAATATGAACCCACATAAATGGATATAGGCCTATCATGCAACCTCTTGTTTGAGTTTTGTACTGGCCATTCTACTGTAGATGAGCTATTGGCAGCTGTGGTTTTCACAATGGTATCAAAGAAAGCCACACTGGGTCATAGAGGAGGCTTATCATTTGCAGCTGCATGAAAGGTGAGTCACAAGCAGAGAAAAGTAGTTTTAGTGATGAGTGCAAAATAACCATAGAAGAAAGTGAGATTCCTTGTGGGGAATCACCAACTTTTGGGTTTCTTTGTGGGGTGCACTCTGGTGGAGTAGCTTTAATCCAGAAAGACAAGTTGGCAATTCAAAGCCAAAAACAGGCCACCAGTCCGAAAAACACTTGCAAGATTCAGATTTTGTTCCCCAGCTCTGATGTTTCATCTATAAGGCTTCCTCTGGAGCATTACAAAGTATACAATAAATTCCACAAGTATGAAAAACTGAATACAAATTTTAAATGAAACTGCTCATAAAAACCAGATGAACTACCTACCTGAACTTGCTTTTATTGTTCTTTAAACTTTTTCAAAAAGCTTTTGCTTGGCTGCTGATACCTAAATCCAAAGGAAAATGAAATAGTTCCTTCTAATGAAAAAATGCATTTAAACTCTTTATACTCCTGTCACCTTTATCCATTATTGACAGCTTACTGTTTTCCAAAAGTGCCTTGTGCTACATCACTCATATACCACCACTGTATGCACCTACTGTGCATCACTGCTGTACAACTTTAGCTTCAATATATTACAGATTATACTATATACAATACATTAGTAATTTTCCCATGCAAACATACATACTCTCTTGCCTTATCAGGAAAAAAAAAATACAAATACCTCATGGCTACATGCTATACACTTCAGTCTACTGCAAAAGCTCAAAATAACATACTTGTGACCTATACATTCTTGAATGGTATAATAATCTAATTCTACAATGCATCAATAATCAGTACACTTCTAATCAACATACTTTACCTCGAATACATCCTGACAATGGTTCATAACTGGACCTACAAGAAGTGGCTGCAATGTGTTATCATCTAATTATCAGTTGATTTAAAACAAACTTAGTAGCATGCATCCTCAATTTGGTCCAGAGAAAGTCCAGGTTATAAGTTATATCATAAAAACAGATTAGATAAGCAAGGCGGTGGAGTTTGTATGTACATATGAGATGATATTCCTTCTTTTGAAGTGTGTTCTCTCTTTCCTTTGGAAAGTATATGGGTTAAGATCTTATTGAAGGAGCAGTCCTATATAACTATTGGTAACATCTATCGACCTCCATCTGCAAATTCAGATTACACAACTGATACGTTTAAAGAAATTAGAAATTACGCATTTTTCAGAATCTCAAGATACTGTAATATTTGGTGACTTTAACCTCCCTCATATTAACTGGGACTCATTCTCAGGACAGTCCTATGCCAAGAAAGGACTAATAGATGTGGTACTTAGTACTGGATTGCAACAACTTGTTATTGAACCCACTCGAGGTCCTAATATTTTGGATCTATTATTTACTAACATAGAGCAACAAATTAGCAATTTAAAAATTTGGGATCCTCTTGGGACCAGTGATCATTCATCTAATCTTTTTGAAATTCAACAATTTAAAACTACACAAAGGAAGTTATACTGTACAAAAAATTATAATAAAGCAAATTTTTCTAAAATCAATGAATACTTACAAAACATAAACTGGGAAGCTAATCTTCTTAACTGTACAACACAACAAGCTTGGGACTTTTTTAAAAACATTGTACATTATTTGGAAAATACCTTTATTCCATCTAAAAGGAAATGTAATAATAAAGGAAAAATTCCCCATTGGTTCAACAAGATAATTAAAAATCAGATTAAAATAAAAATTAAACATTTTAGGAAACTTAAGAATAGTTCTGTTCCTTTTAAAACTACTCTATTAAATAAATACAGACTATCTGTGAAAAACTTAAAAAATTCTATTAAATTGGCAAAAAAGAAGCTAGAATTTAAACTAGCTCACACAAAAGACTGTCACAAATCTCTTTTCTCCTATATAAATAGCAAAAAAATGGCGCATCAAGGACCATTGGTCCCATTACAACCAATGGCTCTTCTCTATCTGATATAGAAACCTCAAATCTCTTTAATAAGTACTTTTGTTCTGTCTTCTCTGAAAAATCACCTATTAGTACATTTAAAGTTCACCACGTAGATTATCATAGGTTCTATCCAACTGACATTATACAGGCTATCAAAAAACAAAAAAAAATACTAGTCCGGGCCCAGACAGTATTCATCCATGATTTTTGATCGAAACCTCTATAAATATTTCTATACCTTTGTCAATTATCTTCAACAAATCCTTACAAGAAAGCATCGTACCAAATGATTGGCGTTCAGCAATAGTTACTCCCATACTTAAAAAGGCAATAGAGGGTTCTGTGCAAGATTATCATTTAATTAGCCTGACCTCAGTGGCTGATAAATTAATGGAACAAGTAATGAAGTCTGTAATAGATCAAGATTGTAAAAAATTAGGAATTTATGATTCAAATCAGCATGAGTTTACTCCCAAGTATTCCTGCACCACCAATCTGATATCTTTTTACAATAGTATAAGTACTCTACTAGATGTGGGTATCCCTACTGATGTAATTCTTTTGAACTTTAGTAGAGCTTTCGATAAAGTTTCACATGAAAAACTCATTACTAAAATGCACAATCTAGGTTTGTCACCTGATATTGTCAACTGGACTTTAAACTGGTTGACAAATTGCTCTCAGAGAATCAGAATTAATGATATCTTGTCTGATTCGGGTAGTGTGACAAGTGGTATACCACAGGGGTCAGTCTTGGGACCAACATTGTTTAATCTTTCTATCAATGATTTACAAACAAGGCCAAATAACTTTATGGTTAAATTTGCAGACGATACTAAATTGGGGGGCAAGGTTAATAATCAAGAAAATATTTCTGCATTAAAGAAGGATTTGGGAAAATTAACACTTTGGGCAAATGAAAATCATATGCAGTTTAATTAAGACAAATGTTTAGTAGTGCATTTCGGTGTAAATAATCCAAAAACGATATATTATATAAATGGACTACCCATTTACTCATCAAATTGTGAAAAAGATTTAGGGATATATGATAATAATAAACTTACATCAAATGATCACTGTGTTAGAACTGCTTGCATGACCAACAGACTTTTGAGGCAAATAAAACACACTTTTGTTAATCGCACTGAACAATGCCTTATTCCATTGTATAGGGCATACATTAGACCGTATCTAGATTATGGCTTCCCTTTCTGGAATCCAAACCAAAAAAAAGATATAGCAATTCTTGAACAGGTTCAAAGGAGAGTAACTAGAATGATTCCAAGATTAACAAACTTGGATTATCAGAACATATTAAAAACTACTGGTCTCTTCTCTCTTCAAACTAGAAGATTAAGAGGTGATAGGCTTATGGTTTTTAATTTAATAAATTCACCAGATCTAATGGAAAAATGTGATCTAACACTCTCCAAAGGGAGACATGTTCCAAGACTGCATAATAAACAGCTTGAAGTAAAAACTTATAAAACCAGCAAAAGGGGAAACTTTTTTCCAATAAGATCATCCTGGCCACAAGAATTGGTAGAGGCAACTAGTGCCACTTTCTTTAAAAACAAATTAGATGTTTGGCTGAGGGATAATAGATAAATAATGTACCACATGGTGTGGGGAACAGTCTCGATGGGCTCTGGCCTTCTTCTGTTCTTTCATACCAAGTAATACCAAGTAAGTAACACCAGACTTGTAGTCATGTTTATAAAATGCTCAGAAATGCTCAAGTAACTACTCTAGATAAACTTAACATAAAAATGGTTTGCTTGCTTGCAGCGCTTCTGGCAGTCTGTTTGTACTTTCCTAGATTTGACTTTCAATACAGTGTTATACTATATTACAAACAAATAGTTCTGTTAATTTCCAACAGGTTCCTTTTAAAGTTGCAAGTTGTTTTACTCAGCTAGACTGAAGCATACGGTATGTTGACAGTGCACGTTCACAAAGTTGTGTCAGTATGAAACTTACATAGCTGTAATCTCCCTTACTTGATCTTGCTTTATGGCATTCATGCAGCAGACTGTAAGCAAGCTGTTCTGCATGGTGACCTCTCTTATACCCACAGCCCCTTATACATGATGACAACATGCATGACATCACCAGACTTCCAGGCCAGAAGATGTTGCTTGGCTGTGGGTATACAGCTGACTGAATGGGTACTGTTGCATTTCTATATCCTATCAGTTCATTACAACTCATATTAGTCTTGACATATAACATTGATGCTGGTGTTATAACTTTTGAAACCAACTTGACAATAACTGATGGCAGATTTGGATGATCCGATTGCAAAGACAGTAGTTGATTGTTGTGAAAATATTCTGTTTAGATTATAATTAAAATTCAATGAAAGTTGTTACTCTATTGGACAGTTTGGAAAAAGTATCACTATAAGTTATTTTGATTATAGATTATTTTCAAAGGTACAGTAATGTCTGATGCCAGATGTTGCAGGTTTTTGAATTATCCCACTTACAGCCTTATGTATCTAGACAGCCTAGTAATGCAATCAGGTGACTATAGTCAGACACCAGGTTTACAATTTGCACCAACAATTCCTTAAAGTTTCATAAATGGGTATTGCCGATAAGCACACTATAGGGTTAGCTGTGCTGCATGTGTTCCTCTGTGACTAAATTTCATGAAAGTAGAGTCAATGAGTCACAAGATAAAAAAATTGAAAGGGGGAGTTAGTAGTTAAACAGCAGGGGGTAGCGTTGGGAAGTTGGCACTGGAGGAACAGAAATGGAAGCCCAGGTAATGGGGAAATCAGTTTACCAGCATGCCTGCCAATCTGTGTCAACATTTAGACCCCATGGTTGAGTGCCTAGCTTAGAAATCAATGTCATTTCTGCTCTCACTACTTTTTTGTAATAATCACCTCCCCTTGGAGATGGTCTCATGTGCTGATATTTGTATTCAGTTTGTGTTACTTAAGGAATTTATTGTATATTTAGTAGCATCCTCCAGAGGAGAGCTTGCAGGGGAAAGTGGGGGCTGGTGAATAAAATCTGATTCTTGCAAGAAGTTTTGGTGTAATGCCCTGTTTTTGGCCCTGAGTGGCCCACTCATCTCCTTGGTTTGAAATAACCATCACATCACCAACTAATCAGCTGGTTTTATTATTAGGCTGAGCAAGCATACAAATGCTTTCATTTATTTTGAAGGTGACCATCCGTGAGAATGGCGGGTCATGCCAGTCACCTTCAGACCTTAATATTGGGTATGGGAGGGGGGTTGTGGTGGGAGGAGGGTGCTGCCAAGGTGGAGAGATGGGGGGATGTAAAAAATGTGTATCTTTTTAGTACAAACAAGCACTTTTTCCTCATAAAGACAGTGGCCCACCATGGAGGTGGTTGGGTTGTGCTGGTCACCCGTCATAAGATTAGCAAACTTGAATACAAAACATTGTTGGTGCTGGGGGAATGGAGGGTGGGATTGGAATGCTAGCAGATGGTGGAGGGCACAAGTTGAATTATCTACTGGGTTTTGGCTGGAGGAGAAGGATGGAGGCTGGATAATTTTTTGTTTGTTTTTTGTTAATTGCAGTAGGTGGCCGAATAGCATTGGCTAAATACGAATAGTCCCCTATTTGGGAAGGGATCCTAAATACTTTGGAGCCCTATTATTCATGGTATTTGGGGAAAAAAAACTATTCAGCCTCTGCAGACCACTAACTTCTGTTTGTTGGCTGGCTTGACTACTGATGATAGGATCTTTGCTAAGGAAAGAGCTTGGGTTACTGGAATATGACTTTTGCTGGCTGGCTGGTGCCGGCCACTATGCTGTTGCTTGAGGAGGATTTTTGCTGGCTGGCTGACTGGCTTGATGTCAGGTGCTGGGCTCTATACTGTTGAAAAACCAGCTTGCTGAAGCCAGGACAATTTGAGCTGGGTGACAGGCTTGATGGTGGTTATCAAGCTTTATACTGTTGCAAGAGGCCGCATTGCTGGAAGAGGATTTTTGTCTGACTGGCTGGTGCAGTCAACCACTCTGGTGCTAGTTGTCCATAAATTTAGCAACAATCCAGTTGTTCAGTTTCAAAATCCAGCCCACACTGCTTAAGAAGGGTTGTATCTTGAGATGACATCACTGAAAATACCATGCTACCACTAGAGGGAAAGGAGCCATGTGATGAAATTAAAATATGTTTTACTAACATAACATTATTATGACTGTGCTCTGCATTAGTCTGCAGGAAAAACATTTACTAGAGGCCATTTCACTCTGTTTTTTTTTGTTATGCCTTAGTGATGACTGTGAATCTCAAGACATAATGCAATTATCTTTACAGAACATTCTGTACAACTCTTTAGAGAGGTACTGAGGTGTGAAGGAGTAGGAGCCTGGCTTTTTTGCTTCACTGACTAGGACATCAGGCTGCAGTCACTGGCGGATATGTCATATGACCACTAGAGGAAAAAGGAGACACAAGAAGATGGGAAAACATTTACTAACATGGCACCCCTTGCCCCATCTAGACAGGTGAAGGATCTGGGCATGATCCCATGGCCCACCTAGTCTGCCCATTTCCTTATCCATTTGGTAGGGAAATGGACAGACTAGATGGGCCAAGTGGTCCTTATCTGCCGTCAAATTCTATGTTTCTGTGTTTATAGGATCCTAGATGACAGCCAGATGCTTGATGCTCAGGTGTTGGCTGTGGTCAAGAGCATACCTCTCAACCTTTCTTCACCAAAATGTGTGACAAATGAGCAAAATGTGTGACATATTGTCTAACATGGCACTACAAGCTCAAAATACTATAGCTATCGATGCAATAATATTCATAATGTTTTTGATAACTGAGCATAATAGATTATTATGAATTTCGACTTTAAAGTCTCAGTGGGGAATGTGGAATATCACCTTCCCCATAATGGACAAAGAGTTTCTAAGAGGTAAAATGAGTGACGTATCTCATAATGTGAGACAGTTGAGAGGTATGGTCAAGACAGGTCAAATGGAGGTATGGTCATCTTAGGAAAATAGCCCGAATCCAAGCCCTGATCCCACCTTTGACTTGACCACACTGGTGCACACTTTCGTCACTTCCAGGTTGGACTACTGTAATGCCCTGTACCTAGGGTTATCTGAAGGCAACCTCTGTAGGCTTCAGCTGGTGCAGAATGTGGTGGCAAGATTGCTGACTGGGGGTGAGAAGGTGTGAGCATATGACCTCAGTCCTCCGCGAACTGCACTGGCTGCTGGTCAGGTGGAGGATTGTCTTAAAGATAGGGCTGCTGACATACATCACCCTGCATGAAGGGGGACCTGTCCATATGCACAATCTCCTTGTCCCCTACTATTTGCCCCCGGCACTCCGTTCTGCCAGGAGAGACATCCTTGGTGTTACCAGGGTTAGGCTTTGGCATTCCAGGGACAGGGCATTCTTGGTGGCTGCCCCAACCCTATGAAACTCCTTGCCTGCTTATTTAAAGGAGGCTGCCTCGGTAGAAGCCTTTAAGAAGGGCCTGAAGATGCATTTGTTCCAGCAAGTATTTATTGATTAACTGTGTGCTTTTAATGGGATAGATATATTAATTGTATGCGCTCAGTTGAATTTTATATATATATATATATATATATATATATATATATATATACACATATAGTGTATGATTCTAAATAATTGTACCATTGTAGTTTTGTACAGTGCCCAGAGTCTCTGAAAATGGGTACTTTTATAAGTAAAATATCTATCTATCTATATGTATTTATTATGATGATTGCATTCGGCAGCAGCCCATATCCAAGGCAACATTTATTGGGCACCATTTCAGTCTGTTTTGCTCTGTTCTGACTGATCAATTACTATGTATTGCAAGATATAAAGCATTCATCTTTACAGAACATTTAGTATGGACCTGAATTGAGATGCTGGGGGTGAGGGAACAAGACTAGAGTCTGACAGCTGACCAGCTTGATGTCACTGATTGCTATGCTGCTACTAGAGTTCGTCTTTGAAGTGCCAGTGCACCAGAAGTGTGGCCCTGCTGGCTTAATAATGTTACAGATAAGAGACACCTAGGAGAAAGGGAGACATTCAGAGGACAGATGCCAGAGTGGTTGCACTGTCTGTGCTGAGTCCGGAGGCTGGATGTCTGAGAGAGGCTGCCTGCAAGACAACAAAGGGAGAAAAAAGGAGAAGCAGAGTTTTAGTGACACTGACCTGTTCCCAAATATGCTCCTGAGCACAAACATGAGAGCATGTTATAGCACCTTTCCGGCTTAGTGGCATGAGATTTTACAATGCTGTATTATGTGGCACTCACCTTGGGAAAAGAGGAAGGACAGCAGTTGGTTACATGGATGGTGCTGGGTCCTACACTGGTACCATAGACAAGGTTGATGGAGGAATTGTTCTGGAAGTGGGTCTGGGCTGCCTGGTAGGTGACAGACCCTATGATGGTTCCACAGACCTTATTGCTGATGGCATTTAAAGGAAAATGGCCCTGAACCAAAGTCATTTTCTAGAAGAAGCTGTTTTTTAAATACTAGTTCCAGTTCTGTTATTGTTTGTTTTGACAGGAATATTAGTAACATCAGTTGTTTTTTATTTACAGTACAGTAAAACACAGTTTATCCAAATGTGCTGGGGAACATGAAAAATATTCTGATAAAGGGGGTTTCAGTTAATCAGGAGACTTACTCAAAACACAGCAGATATGAGTCAGATACTAGTCGGTGCTATGGGTTTTAATCTTTTAAGTTTTCAAAGCGTGACTATGACTGATAAAAATGTTAACAAACCTTACAAATGCATAAAGCACTATACTGGAATGCACATTTAATTATATCACAGTAAAATAATCCCACATGGTTGGTTGCTTTTTTTTTCTCATTATGCTGCCATGCTGTTTTCAATTGCAGCTGACAGATAAGCAGCAGTTGTACTCTATCAGCGTCCTGTTGGCTTTCTAACCAACTGATACATGTTTCAAAACAATTGACTGTTTCTGCATCAGAGGGGACTGTCTGGGTGTCTTCGGCAGCCTCAAAACCCTCCTCATCCTTCTGCTCTTTGGGCTCCTTTGTGACTGATTGTATGATCTTGGTGTTGGTCCTCTCCCCATAACCTGTACCACCCTCATTGGTTTGTGCCCGTTCCTCCACAATGTCCTCAGTTAGATTCATCTGCTCTCCAGCTGGATGGAGGGCTGTTATGACCTCCAGCATCTGGTCATTAGAATGATCAGTATCTAAGTCAGTGTCCACTGCAGCTGTTTTGGTCAGGAAAGAATTTTGCCAGCATTTTTTAATTGTGTCTGGTTTGACCTTCTTCCATACCTCCTCCAGCATTAGAAGTGCATCCTCAATTGTTATTGACTCTATGATGCCAACAGGTGATGGTTCATATTTTTGTCTAGGAGCACAGTTGTAAACAGCTTTGTTCTGTAGATTCAGATTCCCTGGTCCATTGGCAGAATTGTAGTTGTTGTGTTTGCAGGTAACAATTCACAACAGATTGCACAGTCATCAGTTCTTAGTGTCTCTGAGCTGGGGTATACTCCTGCATTGTTAATTAGGAGTATGGCTCTCAATGGCAAACCCTGAGACAGCAGATGACTTTTAATAGCTGGCATAAAATGAATAAAAAAAATGTCAAGAGTTTATCCAGGCGCTGCATTGAGAGTGATACATGGCAGGCAGACTGCTCATATTCATATGCTTGAAACACCTCATGGATTGTGATTTCCCAGTGATGTCTTTTCAGGCAGTAGCACCAATAGGTGCCTGTTTTATTTACATAGGGCTTCATCAGGCAGCCCTTCTCTATGCATAATGTCACATAGTTTTCTATGAAAAGGCTTTATGCTTTCTGTGCTTGTGGACATTATCTTGCCAGTGACTGCTAGCTGGCAAATCCAATATCTCTGCTTAAATCTATCTAGCCATCCATCAATGGCTGAGAATGGGTTCTCAGCATTTAGTTGCTTTTCTTTTAAAATTGTTCCCAAGATTGGGGTCCCCTTACACCTGTTTTGCACAAACTGGATAAAAACGGCTTTGTTGAGTCATCGCAGCAATAATGCATGGTTTTGTGAGTGTCATGACTTATGCTGCAGTCCATTGAGGAGGCAAAGTCCCAAATGTTATCTTTTGCTGATCCAAGACTGACTACAATTTTTTGGCTACTTTCTTGACATTCAATGATATGTAACTTCTGTCTGATATCCATCACAGACCTTTTGCTTTTGGCCATCAGGATTTCAGGCAGCCAGCACACAGCATGAAGGTAGATGTAATACGAGCTATTTAATAACCTTTAAATACAATTTTTCAGATTGTTAACAGCTGAGGCAGCTTTGACTTTGTTACTAAAGAGTTTTAATTAGCCACAAATTGTGCTAATGGTTATTACAGACAACAAATGAAGTGACAGGCAGAGACAGCAGAAAGGCTTTGGGACACATGGCAGATTTGGATAACTGAGAAGTTTGGTAAAGTGAGGTGCGTTTAAATGGTGTTTTACTGTATCGTGTTAAATGCCTTTTTTGAATGATGTAATATAGTTCATCTCCCTCTCAATCACTGAGTTCTATAGATTCATTGTACTATCAATGGAAGAGCTTAGCAAGGACATAAAATACATCACAATGCTCTAAAATGACACTATCTGTATGAAAATCAGAAACACCTACAAGGATAACTGAAAAGTCTGTACAGATGAAACAGTAACAGAATAAGAACCAGTGTTTAAAAATCAGCATCCACAGGGACAGATGGCACACAGGTTCAGAGCAGTTCTCCATTAAAGCTGTTACCCTGTACCATCAGAACTGGTTATGCAGTTTTTCCAGCACCATTTGAGGATTTTATGCATAGTATGCCTTTGCACTGCAGTACATATAGGAGAACAGTTTAGCAGACATATAACTGGGAGATTTTTACAGTACAGAACACTGATGTTGAATGTACTTCAGCCCAGTACTGAATTGTCTGAAACAGTATTGGGGTTCAAGAGAGCATGGGACAGCATATGGGGTTGCTGGACGGTGGAGGGAAGGGAGAGGGAGGAACAGTGGGGGGAAGGGGCAGACTAGATGGGCCAGGAGGTCATTTTCTGCCATCATGTTTCTATGATTCTATGAAATACTCTGTGATGGCAGAAACATTTAGAGAACAAAACAACAACATTTTGAACAGCAGTTAAGGAACACATGGCTACTGTTCCAAAGAATTAGTCATCCTCATTAAGTCACAGTCATGTTGTGTACTAACTATAGTCTCTCATTTTAGTCAGCAAAATAGGACCAGCTGGCAGACCCAGTCTACCAAGATGTTCCCTGCCAATTCTGCCTCCGCAGACCCTATCTGGTCTCCAGCAACCCCCCCACCCAAGCTCCCTGCCTCCTTTCTAATATGTGCCTTGTTTATCCTATGAATGCTTGAAGCCTCTCACTGTTCTAGCCGTCATCACTTCCACTGGCAGTCTGTTCCAAGCATACCACCCTATCAGTGAATAAATATTTCCGTACATCTCTCTTGAACTCCCCACCTCCAGCTTCATCACATGCACCCTGATCTTTGTGCTCATTCTCATTTGAAGAGACTCTCTACCTGTATCCTGCTGTAGGTCTTGCTCATATCACCTTTCTCCTTTCTGTTCCAGGGTGCATGTGTACATGTTGAAATCCCTCAGTCTCTTCTCATAGGGCTTCTCCTGCAAACCCTCTACCATTTTAGTTGCCCTCTTCTGGACTGTCTCCACCCTGTCTATGTCCTTTCAAAGGTGTGGTCTCCAAAGCTGGACACAGTACTCTAAGTGGAGTTGCAGGTGGAGTTGCAGTAGCAAGTGATACAGAGACAACACCATTTACCTCCTCCTGCTGGAGAAACTTCTACTCATGTAACCCAGCATCCAACTAGCCCTACCCACTGCCTTATCACACTGCCTTGTCACCTTAAGATCCTCGGATATAACCCCAAGGTACTTTTCCTGTCTAGTGACTGTCAATATCTTTGCACCGATCCTATACTCAGCACCAGGGTTCCTATGCTCACATAATTTTGCACTTTTTGGCATTGAACCCCAACTGCCATGTTTTTAACAATTCATTGAGTTTCCCAAAATCCCAGCTCATTTACTCCACCCCTCCTGTGTGTCCACCTTATTTCAGATTTTGGTGTCATCTGCAAAAGGTATACTTTCCCTTTCAGTTATTCTGCAGTGTCTCCTATGAAGACATTGAAGAGAATGGGTCCCAGTACCAAGCACTGTGGTACCCCCACTTGTCATTCTCCCCTCCTTAGAAAGAGGGCCATTAACCACCACCCTTCTCTGTCTCCTATTCATTAACCAGTTTCTAACCCAATTCACCACTTTGAATCCCACTCCTAGGCTGGTTACCTCTCAATCAGCCTCCTGTGCAGCACAATGTTGAAGGCCTTACTAAAGTCTAGATAGGACACACCCGCTGCCCTCCCCCTGATCTATTTCCCTGGTTATCCACTCAAAGAATTGTATCAGATTCATTTGGCATAACCTTCCCGCAGGAATCCATCCACCCTGCCTCTGGCTTTGCAGCTCATTGGATTGAAGATAATCCACCAGTCTTTCTTAAAATATGGTTTCCATTAATTTCTCACCACTAAAGTAAGATTGACTGACCTATAGTTGTTAGCCTCCTCTCTGCTGCTGCTATTATGTAAAATGACCATGTCAGCCCATCTTCAATCCTCCATAACTAAGCCTGTTTCCAGTGAGCTGATGAAAAAGGCTGCCAGTGGGGCAGCAAGAACCTCCCTGAGCTCTTTTAATACCTTGGGGTGTATCAAGTCCAGTCCCATAGCCTTGCCCACCTACAGGGCTGCAAGTTCTTTCAGGATTCTTCCCTCTGAAAATGGACTTGTGGCTGTTTAAAAGTGATATTATCACATGTTAATTATTTGTTTATTTATTTATTTCACCAGGAAAAATATACTGAGCTGCGAACAGTCCATTTCCAGATGTGTCCTCGGGGAAAGGAGAAGTAGAGATAAAGTTGTAGCCAAAGACACAGTCAGATATTTCCAGGTATTTTGCAAACTTTCTAGAGAGATTCTCTCTATTGTCCCGACTGTGCAATTGCAGAAAGCAAGAGATTACTCTAGAAATATCACAGAAATTTCAGGAAATATCTCACCATGTCTTTGGCTGTGACTGTAGATCAAGAGGTGAAAAAAAAACAACTAAGCAGCAATAACAACATTACTTTACAAGAATATAAGTCATATACAGCAACACAGTATAGTACAGAAGCGTAATCATAAATAATGAAGGCAAATCAGTACAACAGATACATGTAGTAGACAAAAATTGAGTTATGATAGGCAGGAGGAATATACAGGTTAGCCTAAGGGATGAGGGGAGCAAAATAGCCAAGACAAAACTAGTGCGCAAGAAGGAAGACAAGAGGAAAAGGGTCATGGATAGTTGTAGCTAGGAGAAGAAAATTCATGAGGAAGAGACTTACAGTAGAAAGTAGAAGAGGCAGAGTGGATTGACAGTGGAAAGGAGGAACAGAGTTTAGGAAAGTGATATGAGAAAGCAAGACTGACAAACACTAGATCTCCTGGAAGGAGTAGAGAGGGGATGGGAAATATTACTATGGAGAGTATAGGAAGAAGAAGGGGAAGATGATAGTTGGGATGAGGGAAGGGAACCAGACCAGAATTTGGATACAAAGCATGCACAATGGGAAAAGTACCGGATCTCAAAAGAGGGAAGTGAAAGGGCAGAGTACAGTGGCAGCGGTGGGTATTAGGGGGACAGTCTAAGGCAAAATGACAAAAAGAGTGAAAGAGAAATTCAGTTTGACAAGAGAGGATTTGTAAGATCCACTTTAGACTACATCACCATAGTTAAAAATATGGAGAATCATCATTAAAACAAGATCTTGGCAGGCAGGAAGTAGTATACTCACTTTGTTCCTGTGTAGTGCACCAAGCTTAGGGTGGAGCCTATGGTATATGGCATCAATATGCACCGAGAAATCAAAATGATAATCCAGCAAGACCCTAAGGTACTTAAAGGAGGATACATCCTCAATCATAGCACCATCAAGGGTGTGAAATAAAGGGAGAGCGATGAGTCTGGTAAACCTCTGTCAGGTGCCATATGTCATGCTAACTCTTGTTTTGGCATTGAAGAACAGTTAGCAAGGCTGGAACTAGCATTGAATGTTGTTAATATTCTGCAGTAGCTGTGAAGTAAGGTCATGGGAAGTGGAGTAAGATAGAAAAATAACTGTATCATCAGCTTACATATGAATGGATGCAGAGTCACAGACAGAGGGGAAGTCATTCAAGTATATGGAACAGAAAATAGGGCCCAGGACAAACTCTTGAGGAATGCCTGGTCAGATAGAAAATGGGGCTGAAATGGATCTTCCTATCCATACAGGTTGAGATCTTCCCTCAAGTTAATAACGAAACCAACTGACTGCAAAGTAAGAGAGGCCCACTGCTTTAAGCCTCTCCAGAAGGAGAGGATAAGCCACAGTGTCAAAAGATTTAGCAAGGTCAACATATATGGCAGAGATGATCGGTCCCTGATCCATAACTGAGATGATGGAGTCAGTGAGCCAGATGAGGGAGGTGGAGGTAGAGTGGATTTCATAAAACCAGACAGGAAGGGGGTGAAGAAGGAGAAAGAGTCAATGAAGGAAGAGACTTGAGATAGTACAAGGTGTTCATGTTACTTAGCCATGGTGGGCAGGAAAGAGGAGGGAGAGCGAGAGAGAGATACAGGACAAAAGGTTCCAATAAACCAACATAGACTTTGACGGCAGATAAGGACCGCTTGGCCCACCCAGTCTGCCAGTTTCCCTACCTTTTGGATAAGCTGCAGATCCTAGTTAACCAACAGCCTACTTCCTCCTACCCCCCCACTAGAATTGCGTTATGTCTGTCCCATGCATTCTTGAATTCCCCCACTGTTTTTGACCCCAATACCACCTCTGGAAGTCTGTTCCATGCGTCCACCACGCTCCCTGTGAAGAATACTTTCTCCTGTTGCCCCTGAGCCATCCCCCCGCAATCTTCAAATTGTGCCCCCTTGTTCTTGTTCATTTCTTTTTCTGAAAGATGCTACTCTCTTGGACTTTGTTGATTCCCTTGAGGTACCCGAATGCTTCTATCATATCCCCCTCTCCCTCCTTTCCTCTAGGGTACACATATTAATCTCCTTTAGTCTCTGACCCTGCACCATTTTAGTTGCCCTCCTCTGGACTGCCTGCATCCTGTGTATGTCCTTGTGGAGATGGGGTCTCCAGAACTGCACCCAGTACTCTAGATGGGGTCTTACCTACTGTCTGTACAGAGGGATAACAACTTCCTGTTTTCTACTGGTGATGCCTCTCCTTATGCATCCCAGTATCCCCCCAGCCATCATTTCTGCCTTCTCACATTGCTTGCCTACCTTTAGGTAATCTGATATGACTATCCCCAGGTCCCATTCAGGATCATCATCTTTAGGGAGACGCATGACAATAGCCTGCTTGCAGGCTTCAAGAAAAGTTGTGAAAAAGGAAGATTGAGGAGTAGAATAATAACACAAAGGCAGGAGTCAAGAGAAGCAAACGCTTAGGATCAAGGCCATCAGGGCTACCTACTTTGTGAGGACTAAGGGCAAGCAGCGCTTTTAAGGGAAGCAGAGGCAGTGGTAGAAGAGATGGAAAACAAGAGAGGAGGGGGAATGCAGAGTTAGGGAAACAAGGGGGAGGAAGGGATGAGAGAGAAGGCAGAGGTGGTGAAGTATGAGTTAAAGGAAGAGGCAACAGCAGAAAGGTCACAGATGAGGGAGTCACCAACCTTGACAACAGGGGAGGAAGATGGGGTCAGATGGGAGAAAAGGGAATGGATAACCTTCCGGAACATGTAGGGATGTTATGGAGTGTGGAAGTACAATACTCAGACTTCACAAGTCTGATGGCTTTTGTACAGGCATTATCAAGGTGATGATAGTTGGCCGAAGCAGCCAGGGAACTAGTGACTTTAAATGAACGACAGACAAGGTCTCTGGTATGGAGGCATGTCATCACCTTAGTTGTTATTCAGGAAGGAGATCCCTGTATTCTGTTTGTTTTCTCAGGGATGCATGACAATCCCATACAGCCATACATCTGGACTGAAAGTATAGCAGGGCAAAAGTTATGTTATTGGCTGCAGTGATAGGAGACCAATGAGATGCCCATAGGTCAGCAGGAGGAGAGGACAAGTCCAGTGACCTAAAGGACCTGAGATGGATGAATTTTATGGGGCTTTAGGACAATGTTTCTGGTGCACACAGTAAACCACATGATGGTCACTGAGGGCATCAGGAAGGATTCCTGCATCCACCATACAGTGGGGATGAAATGAGAGGACCCTCTTTAACAGAAAGTGAGTTAAAGATGTACAATTTAGACAACTGAGTTATGTAGTGAGTAATAATCAATAATACTGTAAAACAGGTAACTGCACTAAAGCAAAAGTATTTAACAAAACACTTCATCATATATTTTTTAGCAAAAATGTATTTACGACATCCTGAGATTCATGTTTAGTGTAGTTTTAGTTTTCTCATACATTGTTATTGTTGCTTTTACAGCTAATTTTGTAATTAATAACTCACATCCTGTAAAGATGGCATCTGTCTCTTTTGCTGAGGTTTCATGTTGAATGCACATGCTAGAGTCATACTATGGATATATCAGGATAGTACAAACACATGTTTCTGATGGCAAACAGCACAACACTGTAGCAACATATTCAATGTTTTTATGCCTATCATGGCATGGGAGTGGAAACTTTCAGCAACTTCAAAATCCTGTATCTTGGGTCATGAACGAAAGAAAAGGAGCAGAAAATGTGTGCCTTGATATTTTTGCCAGATAAACATTATTGTTGAAAAAAACCCTATATAGCTATTAACAATCACTGCTAGTTTTATTAACTTACTGAAGTCAGTCATCACCTAGTGGTAGAATTACATGAATAATAATAAAAAAAAAATACTCCACAACAGTGGACCCTTTTTTGAGTGATCAATAACTATATCGGTCAACGTGCAAAATGTGAACAAACATTGGGCAGGATTCACAAAAGAGATGCGCCAGGCACAAGTGAGATGTGCCATTGCAAAGAGGATGCACCCACCAAATGCTGAGTGATGCACAAAGGGATGTGCCAAAAGATGCATCATGTGCAACCCCACTGTGAATCGCATGGAAAGGGCAGGGTGCAAGTAGAGATGCGCCAGTGCAAGCAGGATGTGCAGAGCCACACAGCAGAGCAATATAGTGAATACAGAGCAAGGCAGCAAGGCATGTTGGAGCAGCAAGGGACAATGCAGTGGGACAAAGAAGAGAGGAACACATGACCATTGGAACACACCAGAGAGGCCAAGGGCACAACAGTGGCCACAACAGGCGTGGAACCATGACAGGGACCCGAGAATGCCACAGACAGCCATATGCCACAACCCACACAGATCCAGGGCAGGCACACAGAACAGGCACAACATAACAGGCATGGTGCCACACAACTGTGTGCAGGTGCAAAGAGCAAGATGGAGGGCACTGCGCATGGCCAACCCCACAGATGGCCATGACTGTGGCCATAGGGAAGGGACACACAGGGCAACACCATGCTGAACAGTGGCCAGCACAACCATGCCACCACAGTGCCACACAGCCAGGCCACAGCCCCAAACACATGAGACCATACACAGGTCCACAGAGCAATCATGCAGCAGTGCAGTGTAAGCAGGCCACAAGCAGCGTGGACACTGAGACCAGGGGCAGGGACATGAACAGCAGGACAGAGGCCCATGCACATGCAAGAGACAACTGTGGGGCCGCACGGGGGGGGGGCTCAGCAGGGGGGGAAGGAGACCATACAATGCAGTGTGCACACAGTGCCATGGCAGGAAGGGTAGCAGGAAGAGCCCCTGACAGTCAACATACCCAGGAATATGGAACAGTGAATGACCACAGACACCATAGCAGAGTGCAAAAATAGGTATATTGATAACAGAAACAGAACAAACAATATAAACAACAGCAAATCCATAAAGTATGTACATAGTGTAATCAAAAGGGAAGGGGAGTGAGGGACTATGTACAGCAACATGAGTGCAGAAGAGGGGCGGGTGCAGGAACTACAACAGAGGAAAGGAGGGGTGGGTAACAGTTGACTATATACAGCAGGGACATGCCTGCACATGGGCGGGGGCTACAAGCATGGCCGTGCACCTCTGCGCCCCAACCCCAGATGGCCACATGCTGGCTGGAGCCAGAGGAGGGCATCAATGGCATGAAAGATCTCCTGACTCCCTAAGCCCCTAATTGCCCTCTCCAATCCACCAATGAGGGATTGCTAGAGATTCCCAGGGTTCATCTTAAAACATCTGGAGCTTGTGCATTTTCATTTGCAGCACCAACCTTGTGGAATTCTCTACCTCATCGGTTAAGAAAATGCCTGACCATCAGTAGTTTTAAATCTTTGTTAAAAACTTATTTATTTGCACAGGCCTTCCCAGATGGAATGATTTTTAATATGTATATTGCTCTGTTTTAAATATGTTGTTAAATTTGTGCAGTGACTTGATATTGAAAGGCGTTGTATAAATAAAGAATGATTTGATTTGATGATTGACTCAGGCACCCAATTGTCCTCTGAATGGGCCGGAGCATCTCCTGGATGGTCCAAGCGATCCTGTGGTCCAGGTCTCCACCACAGTCCATGGCTCCATCACCTCTGGCCCCTGCATGATGATATTGGGGACCTACAGCAAGGACAGAGGGAACACATACTAAGGACCATGGAAGACACACAACCCCCACCAAGCAGTAGCCCACCCCACCAGAGAGGAAACCACACAGAAATGCACCAAATACCTGCTCCCAGATGGACACCATGTCAAGCCCTCGCAGCCCCCTGGAGTCTCTCCTCAGTGAGCTCCACAGCCAGCCACCTGGCCTGCAGCCCTGCAAGACACAACAGACAGATTCCACCATAAGTAGACACATCAGTGCACATACCCTACCCCAGCACCAGTGTGATCATGCAGTGTAGGTGTACCCTTCTGGTGCAACACCTGTGTCTATCCATGCAGACCACAGCAGCACACAGCCACTGTTTCTGAATCCCCAGCGTACCCTCTCATGGCCATGCAATGCACACGGTGGTCCCGCCCCATGTGCGACACAGTGTACCTGACCCACACACAGCAGTGCGCAGTGCACACCCCATGTTGCATGCAGGATAGGTCACCACAGGGCAGATGCAGCCACAGCCATGTGTGCATGGTGTGGTGTGCCCATTTGGGTGTGATGTTGTGATGTAGCCTGGCTCCATCCCACATGCGCCTGTGATGCACACAACCTACTTGACTGTGGCAGTGCACTTCTGAGTGCATGGCTACATAGCTGCTGAAGACGGTCACCATCCCTCCGACCAAGGTCACCAGTGTGAAGAACCCCCCAATGCGCCATACCAGACTCCAGGCAATGGTGGCCCACACCTGAGACATGGGTACCTGCAGGTCCTCACGGCCATACAGCTGCCCCTCCACAGATATCACCAGTGCCACCAGATGAAGCAGCCCCAATTGGGACCAGTTCATGGCCCTAGGTCCAGTCCTTCCCGCCCTAGGCATCTCAAATGCAGTAGCAGCCCAGTGGTGCAATAACTGGATGCTCGGTGTAAAACCAAAATGGCACCACATGTACGAGCAGCCCACGTGCAGCGCACCACGCACAATGGTGTGAAGCATGATTGGGCCAGCATGAAACCCATTGGAGCATGCGAAATGCACACCGCTAAGGTGGGAATGCTGGGCATGGGCCATGACCAGGTCAGGCATGCACGATGTGGATGTGGACACCATGTTACATGTGGCAAGTGTGATTACACACAGCACCCATGAAGTACAGTAGCACATTGTTATGCACCAGTGTGTAATGTGCAATCCATGTACAACACCAGCAACCAGCACAAGGGGTACACACATGGCCGTTCAATGCTTGGACAGGTTGCACAGCACGTCAGGCACCATCAACATGTCTGTGATGTGATCAACAGTACAGCCATGCATTTGAGGGGATGTGCCATGAGTACAACGCACAGTACATGCACATAGCATGTGCTGAGGCATATGCACTCTATCCAGGAAGATGCACCGAGCACAACGTGCATGGGCAGGATGTGCACCATATACAGATGCACCCAACCCAGCTGATGTACTGTGCTGATTGAGAAGAGCTGAGGGCAATTATGCAATTCACAGCCAATGCACCTAAATCAGCCTCATATTATATGCAGGGGCATCGCAGCTGTTTAGCATTTCATTACCACTGCCCCAGACCTAATTTGCATGCCCTGAGCCTAAAATGCTCCCATCTCATCCCACAATGAGACTAGGTGACTGAGAGGAATCACGGCCTTTAGGGTGAGTACCCAGCTAGTCCTACATGTAATACTGCAGGTACTGTGGAGTGGGCATGTGCTGTTGTACACCTCTGACTACACTCAGGCACATCCCATGGGTGGGGACACAGAAGATTGCTACAGGAATGTATGTTACACACAAACATTTGTGTACAGACCTAGTTGCACTGTGGCTATGCCACATGCTGGAGCTGACTGAGCACATCCCATCACCAGCATGCCACATGCAGGGATGACTGGTGGACAACATGGCACACCACACACTGTCCCACAGGCAGCACCATTGGGGGTAATATGAAGGCCGTTGTGCCTGCACCAACAGTGTGGCATGCATAGTGCATGTGTTGTGCTGACAGCTATATGTGTAGCTGGACATGTGGCACAGGTGGCAAGGCCATGGCCTTGCAGATGTCCATGTATGCAGTCACAGCCTCCACGGTGCAACTTGCACACACACACATCTGCACAGCCTGCAAGCCCTGGCAGACAGGTGCTGGTGTGTGCTACCGCAACCACTGTCTGTCAGGAATGGCCACATGAGAATCTACCACAGCTTGGCTAATGTCTGTCTATACTCTCACACAGAAACTATGATGTCAGGAAGCAATGGTGCCTCCAGCAGACGGCGGCTGAACTTCACCAAGGTTGAGGAGCAGGCCCTCATTGAGGCACACCACCTATTGCATGATGTCCAAACTGGCAGGGGTGGCAGCCGTACTGTGCATGAGGAGAGCTGGGAGGTGGTGGCCTACTATGTCAATGCCATGGTGGCATGAGGGCATTCAACATGACTCCCCTGAAGTACAGGAAGCGCTTGAATGATGGGAAACAGAGAGCTAAGGAGAAGATGACCCACATTGAGGCCTCCCTGCGGTGGACAGGGGTGGCCCACAGGCAGATGTCCACCTGAGCCCCGATGAAGAGCTACTTGTGGCAACCATTACCAGGACTGCAGTGCAGGGGTCTCAGGCCGGGGGTTCCAGACCAGTGGCAGCCTGTCACAACACTGTAAGTTGCCATGGACACAACACATGGCTGTCCATGTGTGTGCCCTGGCTGCCACGCCTGTCCTGGTGTGCTGTGCAGTGCAACTGTGTACCCAGGGGCCATGCCATGTGTGGTGTCTGTGCATGGGTGTCCCATGCTGTGCTATGCTTGGCTGCACCACCCATTCCCATGGTGGTGCATGTGAGGTGCCACCGCTGGTCATGCCACTGGGTGACACACATGGTTGGGTGTGCCTGTGCTGCCAACAATACACATGATGCCATGTGGCCATGGCTTGTCACCACACAGTACCGGTCACAGCATGTGCATGACTGGTGTGTCATGGTGAGCACAGCACAGCCATGCTGTGAACTGGCACCCATGGCACTATACTCTGCCTCTCTGTACATGTCTGCTTGTATGCCACTGATTCTTCTAGTGCACTAACCATGTTCTCCCATCTTCTTTCCATGGCTCTATCATGTCTCATGGGTACAGCCATGGGCATGGCTGTACAGGATGCCCTAGAGGGCGATGATGCAGGCCCATTGCACAAGGCTCTTGTCACCACAGTGGATGGTGCCATCTCTGCACTATCCACCGCACCAGAACCACCAGACACAGCCCCAGTGGTGGCAGGCCCATTGGAACCCTCAGCCATTGCCGGCACAATGGCTGGCAATGACGACACATGGCTGGGGTGTTTGATTGGGTTAGCTGACAATGACCACACAGACATGGTGGACATCACCGATGCCCTCCTCGTGCTTGCCACTGGCATGCAGGGGGCATACAGTGATGCCACTGTGGATGACAACGCCACACAGATTGAGGGGGATATGGCCAACAGTGGGACATGCAGTGCACAGGGACCTATACAGATGGCCTCAGATACCACTGATGGCCCAGCTGTATGTGGCACAGCTGAAGCAGCTGCACAGCTGCCTGCATCAGCAGGTGCTGAGCACCCTGTGCCTGTACCAGGTGTGGTGGCCAGGCCATTTGGGTGTCTGGTCAGGGTGCTGCAGGGCACACGCATACACCATTGGAGGGTGATGTCACCAGCCATGGACAGGCAGTGGCTGAGCATGGCCAAGGCCCACCCATGCCACAGCCTGCCACAGCACAAACACCACCCGTGGATGCCCCAGGGCAGGCAGTCTCATCCCCGCTTGTCAGTGATGCCACCATAACCCTTCACCAGCCGATGACATGGACGGCTATGTCCGCCTCCTGCGTGACACCATGGAGAGGCAGCAAGCCCTCCATGCAGAGTTCAGGAGCCACTGGACAGTGATGGGACTGGAGCAGGAGTCCACAGCTGCATGGCAAGCACAGATGTTGACCGAGGCATACCTCTTGCAGGTGGGCATGACTGCAGCATTGGAACAGATTGCAGCTGCTGCAGAGGTGGTGGCTGCAGCTGCTGCAGAGGTGGCGGCTGCAACTTTTGCACACCATGGACACAGGTCATCCAGTTGGACACCCAGGAGCACCTCCTGCACACCCCAGTAGTGGCTTCAGGTGGACCCTCTGCTGCTGACACCTTTGACACATGGCGCAATGTCCAGCATCCCCAGCCCAGCTGTGGCCCATGGGGTCACCACACTAATGTTCACGGTCTCACTGCAGTACTTCTTCAAGGTTTTTGGCTACATCCCCTGTGGCTAGTGGTGCCGCGACTGCATCCACCAGTCATGGCAGAGGCCACCCACATGTACATGGCAGCCAAGGTGCCACCCTGTAATGTCCTGGTCCCTATTCCATTGGCAGCAGCTCACACCACCACTGTGTCCCACATGCCTGACTGATATTGCCTGGCATGTGTTGCAGGCACCTGCCTCAGTGCACCTTCACCATGTGCTCCCTGTGCAGTGCCACCTGCATGTTTGTGTTTACCACAATTGTGCCATGTGGCATGAGAGTGATGAGTGTGGTCCAGTGTCTGCCATGCCTGTGTGCCAGTCACAGTGGATACTGATCCAAGCCATCCCTGGCACTGTCATGGTGGCACATGTGTGTTGGAGGCTGTGTGTGTGTGTGTGTGTGTGTGCACAAGTGCACCTGTGTGCGCACCTGTCCGTGTACTGTCCTGTGTCTGCCATGCACTGCACAGCTCTGTGACTACCTGTTCATACCATAGACTAGTACACCTTCCAGATACATACCTCTGATACTCACCTGCGGTTCCTGAAACTCTCCTCCACCAGCCTGCTGCAGTACTGCCAGCCCATGCTGCCAGCCGTGGGTCCCAGCAGACCATTGCTGCTTCTGTGTCATGGCCCTGTGTTGGTACTTCTCCCCCTCTCCTCCCCCCTGGTATTCCACAGTCTATGGCCATGTTGTGTAGCATACAACAGGGCAGGAATATGCCACAGGCCTTCTCAGGGTTATACTGTAGGGCACCACCTGACCTACACAGACACCAGAAACACATGTTCAACATGCCAAAGATGCACTCTATGATGAAGCACGTAACGATGTGTGCCTCGTTCTACCACCCCTCTGCCTCCATTCCGGGTCATCGGATGGGTGTGAGGAGTCAGGGCCTCAGTGGGTATGCCGCGTCACCTGTGGGAGGGAATGGGTGGCTGTTAGTACACTGGTCCTATGTGTGGCATGCCCCCTGTCCCTGCTCCATTCCACATAGATGTGTGCACTAGACATCCACCACTGCCTGTGCCTGTCCCTTCCCTGCATTCCTACAACTCTACACCTGAGGCTGTTGCCGGCCACTGTCTGCTTGTGTTGTGCATGGCCCTGCCACACAAGCACCCCCATGGCACTGCCAAACACACATGACGTGCATTGCTTGTGTGCCTCCCTGTGCCTGCAGGTGTCTGCCTGTGTCCCCTTGCATACATCCACTGTCCCACGGCACCTGCTCCTAATGAGCATTGTGCATGTTGCTCTCCAGACACACACACTCATCCTGACAGTGGTACCCTGTCATGCTGCTGTTTCCATGTCCCATGCACCTAATAGATGGCCACTTGGTATGTCCTATGCCTGAAACCTCTGGCAGACAGCCGACTGCAGCCAGATGAAGGCATAGTGTGTGTTTTCAGGGTGTGTGGCATAGACATTGCTGATGTGCCCTATGGTATTGCACACCACTTGGCAGTTCACTGAGTGGAATCCCTTGCAGTTGACATAGGTGTTGGCATCCTTGTCAGGTGGTACGTGGATTGCCATATGGGTGCAGTCAATAGCCCCTATGATGCCTGGCATGCATGCCACCCTGTAGAACTCCTGTATGGCTTCTGTCCACTCTGCCTGTGTGCTGGAGAAATGGATGTATTCCGAAGCATGCAGTAGCAGTATGATGAAGAATTGTGTGAGGAGGCGGGAAATGGAGACCTGTGATATGCCAGTGGTGTCCCCAGTAGGCATCTGGAAGGTTCCTGTGGTGAGCAAGCACATTACTGTTGTCACCTTGGTCTGACAACATGACCACGCGCAGTGGGTGCCTGCATTTCTTCATGGCACAGTTCATAGAGCTGCCTCAGAATGGCCCTGTTCAGGTGATATCAGCATAATGTCTCTGCATCCATCAGCTGCTCAAATGACAGCCTGGCATGATACTAACATGGAGCACTTCGCCTATGGTGCCTTCCACCTCCCTGTCTCCTCATCCTCATTAGTACACTGACCAGAGCAAATGGTGCTGCATCCATGATGCTGGTATGTGGTGTGCTGTCTGTCTCTCTCTCACTCTCTCCCCCTCTTTCTGCCAGTGTGCAGGTGCTGCTGTTCTGCCACTGACCTGCTGGTGGTTTGAACTTAAGTCTGCTTCTTTTATATTTATCTTTTCATAGTGCATTTAGTTTTTGCCCTAGGTTTGCTCTCTCATTGTTCCATCGTTTTGCACTGTGAATCACTTTGTGCTGTGTATGCATGTGTCCGCCACCTCTATTTGCACCACATAACATTATGATGCGCCTACAGCACATCCGGTATGGCGCACCACATCCGGTATGGCGCACCACATCTGGGATGCATTGGTGCATCCACCCTGTGTGTGAATCGCTTCTTGGCGCATTTTTAGTTTGCACCGACGCATCTCACTTGCCCCCTGTACATCTCTTTTGTGAATCCTGCCTATTGTGTACAGGGGGGGAATCCAAGCATGTCTTTAAAATTGCAAAATAAGTTAGTCATAATAAATTGTAATGTTTACTAATATTTAATTACTTAAAATAAAAATGGCCTGCCAGCAAGGCATGAAATGACTTAAAGAGAAGAAACCAGTATTAAACAAAACAACGGAAATAAATGACACAAATACACGCACACACACTAAAATTAAACACACTAATTAAAGTGTGTATGAGAAACTATAAAATATGGTACATTTTTTGTTGTGTTTTGATATTTTAATGGGAAGGTTGTAAATAAACATGCATTAGTGATAGCCATCGACAGGCATAACAATTTCGCATCACGGCACTGGCTATCAGACATGTGTTGTCATTTATTTTCTATTCCACTCCAACAGAGTAATTTATTGTGCTCTGCAGGTCCTGAGGTGGCTACTAGATTTCATTAATATGGCACATACATCACCCATGAGCACAGTCTGGGGTAGCCATGCGCAGCTGTGACAGGTTTCAGCTGACCTCATGTAACAAACACTCCAATGCACTCTCTGTCTACTCTTAATAAATTATTATTCAGTTTGTGGTTACACAACCTACAGCAGCACTAGTGTTTATCTGGGGGGGGGGTTATTTGCCTCTCTGCCCCTCCCATTTTCCTGCTTTAATGCCTTAATGATATCCCCTTGGTTAGTATTAGGCCCATAACTCTGTAACAATCATGTTTTGATTTTGCACACTAAAAAATATTTTGGAGTCTATGTTCATACCATTGACTTTGTGAGGAAGCACCTTTTTCATGTAGGATGGATGTGGGGCATAGCATTTTAAGGGGGTGAATTTGTGGCTGCACTCATGATGTGAAACAGTCGAGTGGTATGCTTGACATAGTGACTTTGTACCCAGTAGAGGGGTGTTTATTATTGTCCATTCTTTTCTGGCTTTTTAGTTAAATCAATGTATTTTCTCATTCACACACTGGTGTTATAATAACCACTACTGGAAAAATGGTTCAACTGTAGAAACAGATTCTCAATTAACATCATGTTTACTTTGCTGTAACTAAACTGATCCAGTATTGACTTGTCATGCTTAGTTAAAGGATACTAAACCCTTTAATTTACCTTATTAATTTTCTAAGATCTGAACTAATAGCATTTTAAAGGAAAGGCTGCTGTTTACATGAATGCTGACACTATACTGTACTTATTTAATCAGGATAAAAGCAGTTTTGTACCATTTAAAAAATGTAAACAACAGTCTATCCTTATTCAAATCATCTTCCTTCTGTTTACCTAAAATGACTACCAACATGCAACATGATGACATCAGTGAAGAGTGAGTACCTGATTAACATGTGCTGGCAGCCTTTTAGCAGCAGGATACTTTCCTTTTTTCACTGTACAGCCAATTGGTTGAAATAGGTAAAATCATCACTTAACCTATGTATTATTCATTGTGATTGGTTCACCATCCTTGGCACTCCAGACATTACCTCATGGGTTTTAGCCCACCTGATAGGCTAGGTGATGTACATGACTCTAGGATCAAACTTCTAGTATATCCAGGTCCCAGAAACCCCCTGCTCTCCAGTTCAAATCGTGCATCTGATCAGGCTACAAGCACACCAGAATCCCTGCTGTCCTCATTTTCAAAGGTAGGCCTCTTTATATTTAGCTGATTTGCTCAACTTGATTAAAGGAGATGCATCCTACCATATAGACAGTTGTCTTTTTTAAAATGATATTATTCCCCAAATGGGAGTATAGTTTCTCAGCAAGAATTTGTTTGGTATAGTTCCTTTTACTATCTGTAGTTAGCTCTGAGATCAGGAAAATAAATTAGCTCTCTTGGGCAAGGAAAACAGACACTACTGTGACTTTCCTAACTAAGGCTCAAGATTACTGTGTTTTTTTGCTATAATTGTGTCCTTTGCCTAGCCTTAAAATGACTGTTGCTTACTCAGAGTAGTCAAAATACAGCGTTAATTTTATTTCAAAATGACGAGTTTTTATGTTGTACTGTGGCTTAAGTTTAAAGTCCCTTTGCAAAACCGCTTGGGCAGAAGCCCTTTTTTCCATGCTTGTTTGCCTTCACATGTTCATCTGATGCTTAGTCTGCTTCAGTTTTAAATGCGCTAGGCAGTGCTCCGCTGGCTTCCTGGAAGCCTACTGGGGAGGTGTGTGTTTTTGCTGAGCCGCATTTTTCAGAGTTTGTACTCTCGTTTTCCTTCCTCCCCCATGGTGACTGGTTGTCCCCATGGCCTTCTGCACCTACCCCTCGTGGTGCAGCACGCACAGGATGCGACAGGTCTATGGCCCTCCTTCTCCCTCTGTCGCTTGGCTTCAAGCATCTGGACAGCTACCACCACATTAAGTGGTGGAATCACAAGAAGAGCACTGGGGAACACAAAAAGATGGAGTTAAGGCCTCTAGCATCGCTACCGCATGAGGCACATCCTTGCGACCTCAGGCCTGCTCCTCTTCACAGCGTGGCACTCCTACCCCATCCCCGGCCACGTGGCCAGGCCCCTTGGCCCCTTACAGGTTGCCTTTTCCCCTCTAGTCAAGCATGACTGCACCCAGGCCAGCAAATCCGCCACACGCTCAGAGGTGCATTCCTCATAGCCTGTGGCATGCCTTTTCAAAGTCACCTCACTCTGTAACAACATGGCCAGCCTAGGCCCAAGGCCTAGTGTTACGTAATTGGGGAGAGGGGGTTGGGGTTTCTGCTGACTTCGCATGAGCACACCTCACGATACTGAGAGCACAGTCATATTCCTAGGGAGCTAGGAATCACACTAAAAACCCTGTTTTTTTCTCACCAACATGCCTAGACCCTGCAAGGCAGTTGTATCCACAGCATGTCAGGGATACAGCCATATATTTTAAATGTTGCATATTTACCAGGATGCTTGCAGGCAGCTTACAAGAGGGCCACATAAACAATCTGCAGCCTTGCCCCTTACCTCCATATGGGGTCCCTTTCCCCAGTGACCTTATACTCCGAGGTACCCCCCCGGTACATATGGGTTCCTCTCTATAGCAACCCATATCTCCAAGACCTCATATACTGATGTACTGGTGGTCCCTCTCCATAGCTACCTCCACTCTGCTTGTCTCCATGTGGGTCCGTTTCTTCAGTGACCCCCATGCGGAAGATAGCCTGCATCACTCCTCATATCAGTCCTAAACCTATCAGCAGCACTAAACAGATATGGGGCACCCACAGATTGGAGGCCCATTGCTATGCAAGCCTAATGAATACGCATCACTTTTTTGTCTTCTCCAGATGGTCAAGGCCAAGAAATGCACTGCTTGCAGTGCTAACCTCCTGCCCGAGGCCCCAGGCCCTCTATGCGCTGCCTGCCTTCATGACGATGATGACCTATCGCTGGAACAAACCGCTGGCATGGGTCCCAATAATCCTGGGCCCAGTGGTCCACATGGATGGATCTGGGCACTTTCCTACTTCAGAACCAACAGGCCACAGTAGTGATGATGGAGAGTCAACAGAATTTCATGCTGAAGGTGATGGAGAAGTTAGAATCCCTCACTCAGCACAGGATACCGACTGTACCACCTCTGGATCCAGACATTGTGGGGGGGCCAATGAGGACCACCTGGATCATGCAGAGCCAGTACCAGATAGCCACAAGCTGGACTCCAGAGAGGACAAGGACATGCCAGATGACAAAGACGGGGCTGACAGCGATAACGAGGACATGGAGCCACAATCTGTTCCATCCCTCACATCCAAACTATGCTCCTTCGACATGGTTCCAGGCCTCATGAAAATTGTAAAGGCCACTATGGGGTTCGACGTTGAAGAGAGGAAACCGGAGTCGAAGTTGGACCCCATGATTCAGCAGAAGGCAACCGTTAAGGAGACATTCCCGGTATGTCCAGTGATCGAGGATATCATCAACAAGGAGTGGCAATCCACAGAGCCTAGCAGGATGTTGAACAAGAGAAACTTGGACCACATGTACCCGGTCCAAGAGGACAAAGCCAGCAACTGGAGCACAGTCCCAACCATTGATCCTCAGGTGGCGGCACTCAGTAGAAAGACCATCTTGCCAAGCAGGACCATATCTTTGAAGGACCCCACAGACAAGAAAGTGGAAGACATGTTAAATAAGGCCTTCGAGACAGAGGGAATGGCCGCACAGGCATCCACTAAGGCCATTTACATGGCATGGGCCCAGATAAGCTGGCTAGAAGAGCTTCTTGAGCAGGCCAACCCCAAATCTAGAGAGGCAGAACTGTTTGAATGCACTCTCAATGCAGCAAAATACTTGGCTGATATGGCAGTGGACTCACTCAGACTGAACGCAAGGGCCACAGCCATCACTAATCGTGCAAGAAGGGCATTATGGCTTAAACTATGGGAGGCCGACAGTGAATCCAAGACATTACTACAAAATTTGCCCATGAAGGGGAAACATATATTTGGGGAGGGCCTGCAGGAGTTCCTAAAGCAGAAAGAGGAGGGAAAAGAACTCAAAAACAAAAGTAGGCACTCCTACCTACCCTCCGCTAGGCAGAGGTTTTGGGGGGGGGGAACAAGTCTTACCACACACGTAGAGATACCTCATTCCCAACCAGTACATTTCGAGGCAGAGGTACCCACACTACACACCGTACCCCTTTCACCCACTCCTACCAGCCCTCCTCCTTCAAATCCCGAGGGCCAAGGTTCAGAGGAAGAGGTAGAGGACAGAGGGGAAAACAACAATGACTATTCAAACAGATCCACACACGGGCGGGAATGGTGTCCCCCTGTGGGACAAAGAGTATCGCTCTTCAGCCACCAGTGGTTCTACACCACCTCGGACAAGTAGGTTCAAGAGGTGGTGTCAAGAGGATACTCGATAGAGTTATCAGAATCTCCCATCACACACAGGTTCATCACCTCTTCCATTACCAAAAGGAAGGCTACAGCCCATCAGGTACAACAAATACTGTGGGACCTGATCCAGAACAGAGCTATACAGCCGTCCCTCCACATGAACAGAAGCTAGGAGTATACTCCATCTTCTTCCTCATCCCAAAGAAAGCAGGTGAACTATGCCCCATCCTGGACCTGAAGCACCTCAACCAGTATGTAGTTCCCTAGAGGTTCAAAATGGACACACTAAAGTCGACCCTACGCAGTATCGGCGTAGGAGATTTTCTGACGTCCATAGATCTAAAGGACGCATACTTTCATATCCCCATCAGACCAAAACACAGACAGTACCTCAGATTCCACATCCTAGGCCAGCACTTCCAATATCAGGCCCTACCCTTTGGGCTTACCTCGGCACCAAGACTGCTCACCAAGGCGTCAGTAGTGCTAGTGGCCAGGCTCCGAGAACAAGGTTTCAACATCATCCCCTACCTGGACGACTCACTGATTTGGGTGCGCTCCAGAGAGCACTCCCTCCAACACACCAGGCTCACCCTAAGGGCTCGGATGGGTGGTGAACCTAGCCAAGATTCATCTGGTGCCCATGCAACAGATAGAGCACCTAGAGGCAAACATCAACATGTTGCAGGGCTGGGCAAAACAATCCCAGACAAGGGTGCACAACCTATTCAGTTTGTCATGCCAACTGCGGAACTGCCATCAGTCAACCATGGGACAACTAGCCCAGCTACTAGGTTACATGGCATCTTGTATCAACCTGGTCCCTTGGGCCAGGTGGCATATGCGACCCCTACAGACTTACGTCCTCACATGGGGGTCTCCGAATGACTACAACTTGCATGTCACAGACCCATTACCACAATCAGTGAGACAGTCACTAACATGGTGGACAGTTCACCACAATCTCCCCTGAGGGGTGCCACTGGAGGCATCTTACCATGCCTCCATAGAGACGGACACAAGCCTTCTGGGATGGGGTGCTTCCCTAGGTGACAGGATGGCACAGGGCCAATGGACAGCACCAGAGGAGCAGTTGTTCATCAACGTCCTAGAAATGTGGGCAGTATACCATGCTCTCAGAGCTTTCAAAGCCTCCATTACCAGTCAGTCAGTCCTGATACGTTCCAACAACCAAGTCACTGTGGCGTACATCGCCGAACAGGGGGGCATCAGAAGCAGAGCTAAGCTGAGAGAGGCGGCAACGGTCCTCAACTGGGCACAGAACCATCTCTCCCATCCCAGCGCTGTTCATCTTACCGGCAAGCTCAACATTCGCTCAGACTGGCTCAGTCGGCAACAAGTCCACCCAAGGGAGTGGCATCTACACCCTAGCTTCTTCGATCTGATCCAGGAGACCTGGGGACCAATATCCATGGAGCTCATGGCCACAGCAGAAAATGTGCAGGTCAAGAGATATTACTCAAGATACAGGGAAATTCCATCCCAGGGGACCGACACCCTGTCACAACCCTGGTCCCGGGATCAGGCGTACGTCTTCCCACCCATACCCATGCTACCCCAAGTTCTAGCCAAGCTCCAATCTTCACAACGGACCATCATTCTAGTGGCTCCTTACTGACCACGGAGAGCATGATTTACCACAGTGTTGGCAATGACATTGTCCATCTCAGGTTACCCTACTGACCCGACATGTTGACCCAGAGACCGGTACTACACCCAGCCCCACGGATGCTAAAGCTCACAGCCTGGCTCCTGAGAGGAAGAGACTGATGAATGCGGGTATCACGACTCAGTCACTTCCACAATACTGCAATCCAGACAATCCTCGACCACTTCTACCTATGGTAGACAATGGTTGGTGTTCGGGAGGTGGTGTCAAGATCAGGGCAAGGATTCAGAGCTAGCAGATATGTCCACTATTCTCATATTCCTCCAACAAGGAATAGAGAAGGGATTGGCCCACTCGTCTCTTAGAGTACAGCTCTCAGCCATCGGAGCAGCTATTGGTCCCATAGGGGGACACAGCCCAGGGACTCACCCATATGCATTGCGTTTTCTGAAAGCAGTTGAGATACTGTGACCCAGAGTAAGACTATCCATCACTTCCTGGGACCTCCCACTGGTACTAGACTCCCTCAGTACAACCCCCTTCGAGCCGCTACAGGAGGTAGACCTGTTCTGGGTTGGTCTGAAGACCTGCTTCCTTGTTGCGATATGTTCAGCCCAAAGGATCAGGGAATTGGGGCACTGTCCTGCAAAGAACCCTACACAGTGTTCACCCCCCAAGGGGTATGCCTACACACGGTTCCAGCCTTCCAACCAAAAGTCTCCTCCACCTTTCACAGGGAACAACCCATTGAGTTACCTACCTTTACTGGAAATACTCAACCAGGAAACAAGCCCATCCCACACCACCTAGATGTAGGGATCACCCTATCCATATACATATCTAGGACTCGACCCCTATGCAAGACCGAGAGGTTGTTCATTGTCACAAGGGGATAAAGACAAGGCAAGGCAGCCTCCAAGACTACCATTGCTGGCTGGCTCAAAAGAACCATCCAGGAGGCTTACAACACAAAACAAATGACACCCCCCAAGGGTATCAAGGCCCATTCCACCAGGGCAGTAGCTACTTCTTGGGCAGAGAGGGCCAACGTCTCGGCAGAAGACATCTGCAAGGCGGCAACTTGGACTGCCATCCATACATTTGCCAGGCATTATAGACTAGAGCACCTGTACATGCTACAGCCAACTACTGCAACACAGGTCCTCTCAACCACCAGCTCTTCCTGTCACTCCTAGACCACTCTGTCTCCCTCCTATGGGTACAGTACTGCTTCTTATCTACCCATGAGGTAACGTCTGGAGTGCCATGGATGGTCAACCAATCACAATGGGTGTTTACTCACCTGGTAAAGGTGATTGTGTTGGTTGACATCCATGGCAGTCCGCGACCCTCCCGACACAGTGCTCAAAGTGATCAGGTTTAGAGAACATAGATTGTCTGGAAATAACTGATTCCACATTTCTAAGGGACATCCAGGATGACGACTGTCAACCCCTTAGGGGTCGAGTTTAGATTGTATTAATAGGAAAAAAAAAGGGCCGACGGCCCACTTGTACATGTCGCCTCACTCTGCATTATTTTACAGGATGGTTACTGTTTTTTTGCTAGTAGTGGCTGTGTTACTAACCTTACTTTCAGCTTTGGAAGATTCGAACTGGAGAGCAGGGGTTTCTGGGACCTGGATATACTAGAAATTTGATCCTAGATTCATGTGCATCACCTAGCCTATCAGGTGGGCTAAAACCCATGAGGTAATGTCTGGAGTGCCATGGATGTCAACCAACACAATCACCTTTACCAGGTGAGTAAACACCCATTGTAATAGATAAACTGATGATTTTGTTAGTTTGAAAATCGCAACAAGCAGAAATAAACTCTATACACCCCATTCCAAGTAACAGTCTCCCAGTGCCAGCCTCCTAGACAATCTGACCCCAATCCCCATATTTACAATATTTTAAAAATACCTGGTGGTTTAGTTGGGGAAACTGAAATAGACCAAAAGATCATAGTTTCAAGTGCTGCAACTGAAACTGGAGCTCATCACCCTCACTGTCCCCCATCCCCCTTCTGCCTGCTGTCTGTCTTTATTGCAACAAGTCTCCTTGTAGTGTCCAATCCACCTGAAAGGGACACTGTCAACCCTTTGAGGCCTCATTCTGTCCCTAGTTTAAAACATAAATTTTATGATTTCTCAGATTTTGCAGACATTGCTGATGTAGTTGATGGCTTGATTCAGATTATTATTTTTTTCTTTTTAAAAGTGAAAAACAGACTGCCCATCATACTAGTGTTACCATACAAAAATGTGTTTGTTTACGTTCCTTGAACAATTCCTAATGCAACTTTCCAGGACTTGGGAACACCCCCAACACAGTCTAGCCAGTCATGATACAAAGGTAGGAGAGGAGGCTATTGAATCATGACTGGCTGCACTGTTTGGCAGTGTTACTAATGTTCTTTAAGTATGCAATCATAGTAGATCAAGGATTTGAAACAAAAAAATGGGTATAACTACCCTATTGTCATGCATTTCAGTCCTACTAAGAAAGGAGGCAGATAAAGCAACTAGTGACTTCAGTGAATGTTAGTGAAGGTACGCAATCATAAAATGCGGGTTTGCAACTAGAAACTAGATGTTGCAAAAAGGGTTGACAGTGTACCCTGGAAAGATCCCAGTTGAATCTGTCTATTTTCAGTGAACATACCTGGTGGTCTTGTGGAAAGAACATGAGGTGAATGGTAAACATACCAATGATCATGATCCCACCTAGATCTCTTCTATTACTTCTGCATTCATAACCGGAGCTCACAGACTCATGTCCTCATGCTGCTGCAAACTGCAGCAGCTGCCTTCAGTCGATCGCCTTTCTCAATGTGCCCAATTACCCTGCCATGCTCTTGTTCTCTTTTATAGGAAAAATACAGTACCCTGTGGTCTAGTGTGTGTGGGTGTGGGGGGGGCAGCACATTTTCTTCGACATCTGGTTTATATACAAGACTTGCTTAGGGGGGATCACAATCTTTGGGTGCACATTTGCTGACATTCTCTGGCCCACTGGACTACAGGGTATTGTATTCGGCCTATGAAAGAAAACAAGGAGATGGCTTGGATGACTTGTGACATCTTCACCAACAAGATCTGTGTCTGGGATAGAAAGGTTATAGGGCAAAAAATTGCTCTCATACTAACAAATTTTTGCCCCCCCCCATCCGTGGTCTCCAAAATTGTATTCATTTATTTGAAGATTGGTAACTGGGAGAGGCACACTGATCCAACTCTCATTTCCAGGTGTGACCCATGGGAAGGGAACAGAGGGAGAACTGCAGCCACAATACATAGTAGCAAAACATTTGGAAATTTTTTTTATATAAATCGGTACAATTAGAATAAAGTTGTATGTGCAAAAAGTAAAGTGCAGTACAGCTCAACATAAATACCAAGAAAGTGCATATTCTGATGAGGCAGCAATACTTGGTCAATAAGAACAACAATGACAACAGGCGATTGACCTGAGGGACTAACATTGCCTGACCTTGTAATGGATTGAGAAGCTGTAGTGATGTGGAAATTAACCCAGAGCAGGAGTGGGAGCCCAACTGGCTACCTATAGGATGGCTGAGGCTCAGCCATTGAGGTATCAAGAGGGAGAGTTAAAGGAACAGGTAGGGAAGGGTAGGAGATTCAGCTGGTACCTGAGGGAGCCAGGAGATGAGAAGAGGTGGAGGGAGGAGGGGAGATGGTTCCAGAGTGAGAGATGTTCATATGAGAAAACATAACTTTAATTATCCTCCCACCAAACACTACATGCAGTATTCAGCACCAGGACCAGGGCGTAATTTATTCAGTGAACCAACATTATGCCAAGGCAATGTGGTAGTGAATCCTTGAGGAGGTAGACTCAAACCGCAAATGGACTGCAGCATACTGTGTAAAGAAAATATCACTCACTGATGCCATGCAGCTGCTAAAAAATGCATGGAATTCAGTCACTGACATGACCATCAAACACTGTTTTTGTAAGGCATGATTTGCAGTCAGATGTAGAGGATGCCCTGCTGGCACTGGAAGAAATCCTGCCACTATCAGAGGGAATGACAGCTGATGAATTTAATCTGCTGTGTCTCCTAGGAAACAATGAAGTGAAACTAGCAGGTGATGACATTAGTGGGGTCATCAGTGCCATGCGGTCAGGAGAATCTGAGGGGGTGGTAATGGAGGCTGATGACCTAGCAGAAAATAGGAAAGTATATTGACCATGACTGATCTCTGTACAGCCCTGTGCACACTTCAGCAGGCAATGGAATAGAATGTGGAGATCATGCCTAACTGCAAAGTGCTCACTGAAACAGAAAATGTATGGGTACCATGCACATAATGCCATACCATGCAGACAAGAATAATGGAATTCCTGAAAAAGTACTGTAGGACTTGTCAGTTTTACACTAACAATGTTCAGTACTGTACTGTACCAGGACTGGTGATGCAAACTTTTTAAATGGAAAACCCACTGCTGAAACCATACCCACATTTGTAATTCCTTTACATTCTTCCTGTATCCTTTCCAAACACCTACCCATACAGAATGTGTATTGGATAAAATTTAATAAAGTTGATCGACCATCACGTACCAAGTGATTTTCTTTTTTAGTAATAGCGTTATAGCATCCAACCACTATACCAGACAAAAAGCATTTTTATGAATCAGCCAATAATAAGTGGTGGAGACTGTGTTACTAAAAGTAAAAAAATCAAACACATAATGCGGCCAATTCTAGTTGACACAAGTTGTGCCAAAGGCAACACAAGTTGTGCCTAACGCCATTGTGCCAGGGACCCTGCACCCGATTCTCTATTGGGCAGGATCACAGTTGCTAAGTCCCATGACTTGCACCAACCATACAGGTATGCCAAACAGAGGGGGTACCTGAACAGTTGGCCGCAAGTCTGCGGCATGGCAAAGGAAGGGCACAAGTGCCCCCCCACCCTAGTCTCAAAGCAAGAAATGCCTCCCGAAACCCCAATCCCTCAATGTATGCTGTAAAGCCCTGCAGGGCTAATCATGCCCTCCCAAACTCCAATCCCACAATGTATGTTTTAAAGCCACACAGGGCTAATCATGGCCCCCACCAAGCCCGGATTCCTGATCGCCAGTCTGCCCGCAAATGGCAAATGTTGTAAAAAACCAAAATTCAAGGCCGCCCCAAGCCCGGATTCCTGATCGCCAGTCTGCCCGCAAATGGCAAATGTAAAAAACAAAAATTCATAACCCATTATCTCTGGTATTCTAGTGCCCCCAACTCCCCACCTGGCAATGCCAGTCCACCCCACCACCCAATCTGTAGCCAGCCGGCAACTGGCACAGCCCACCTCTCACCTCTGTGGCCAGCCACCAACTGAGTTCCTTCTGAGCACATACTACTGTGTCTATATTACCCACTCAATGAATGACAGCTCATTCATTGAGTGTGTACTATATTCAGTAGTACGTGCTCAGAAGGAGCCTGGGCGGTGGCTGGGCTGCAGAGGTGAGAGACTAGCCAGCCTGGCTGGCTAATGGGGGAGGGGTGGACTGGCACTGCAAGGTGGGGGTGGTAATACTAGACTACCAGGATAATGGGTTATTTGCTTTACAACATTTACTGTTTGCAGGCAGGCTGGCAATCATGAATTGGGGCTTTGGGGCATGATTAGCCCTGTAACGGCATCTTTGTGGATTAATAAGAATCAGGGCATGGGGGTCTGCTAACCCTGTGGGGCTTGTTATAGCAAATTTGGGGGCATGGGGATCTAGCTCTGTGGGGCATTGCCACACATCTTTTGAGATTGGGGGCATGGGGATTTCAAAGCCCTCCGGGGCTTATTCCACTGCTTGGGGAATGGGGCTTATGTACATTATGCAACCCCTGGTGGACAAGGCATACTTGCTACCCAGCTATTAGCTGGTGATAATGTACTTTGATGGATATCCTCCAAGGGTTGTTTTAGAATTGCAAATTTGGGGATCTGGCAGCTGCCCTTCCTGAATTGGGCACAACTGCTGCCATAAACCCCCTTGCGCCATGTCACAGGAGGTTTTTGGCATAACTGGCGGCGTACGTCCACTTTGGTGCAAGCAGTCTGCAACATGTCACAGGCTGTTTTGCAGAATTGCAAATGTCCCAACTCCTGGTGTAAAGTGCTTCTTGCACCATTTTTCTGGGTGCAAGTTATTTTACGCTAGGTCTAACCCTATATCTTTAAAGCTTTCTAAGATCTTACTACGGTATAATCATGCAATGTGCTTTCCAGTTGTTTGCACTATACTTTCAGAATGACTGCAAGAAGTAGTGGTGTGAAACCAGATTGTTCCAGAAAGGATTAAAAATGTGCACAAATGTTACAAAGATAGCATTTTTAAAACTCACTAAAAGCTTAATCTAAACCAGTAAAGTTATTTTCTGTCATTGGCACCATATTTTCAGACTGGAAGCATTCAGGGCTGGTATGAAACCAGATTGTTCCAGTAAAATACAAATGAGCACAAAAGTTAAAAAGACTACATTTTTTAACTGACTAAAATCTTGATCTGAACCTGCAAAGCTATTTTCTGAGCATCTGAGCCAAACATTCAGACCAGCGAGGTACAGGACTGGTACGAAACCAGATTGTTCCAGAAATAAATACAAATGAGCTCAAAAGTTACAAAGGGCCCCATATTCAAAAGTCCTAGACTGCATCGTGCAAGTGCCTGTGCTGTGTTGAGATGCACCGGCACAAAATAATAGCATATTCAGAAGATGCGCCATGAGATTCCGGTCATATATGTCTGGCTGAATATCATGAACATGCACTGTTACCCAGTGGGAGATGCTAGCAGGAGACCCTGAGCCCTATGCAGAGCTCAGGGAAATGCATGACAGGCAGCACGCGCATTGCGAAAATTGTAATATTCAGCCGGGGCATGGCCTGGTAACCAAAATGGTGGCAAGCTAATTTTGTAAGGAAAAACCCTCTGACCACTACCTACAAGAATCCCACAATAGTGACTGACCCACGGAAGAAATAAGTGGTAGATTCAGAAACTGGAGTTTTGGAGCTACAATTCAATCTAAAAATTAAGAAAATCGGCCTGGGGCAGGGGAGATATTCAATTTAATAGACTATATAGCAAGTGCCTCGTGGCATCTACAGCAGGCCAAGCACAGCAGCAGAGCCCCAGCTGGCATGATCCCCTATCAAAGCTCCAAGGAACATCTGGCCACAGAGCTCGCACCACATCAATGGCTTCCTCAAATCCAGGACTTAACCCAGTGGCTGAATTTGCAAAAATAACTAGTATGCTGGACAAGGTCCTCTCTGATACAGCCGAACTGAAACTCACAACTACAAGGGCTAATGAAACTTCAAATCTAGAGACTCAGTGTGTCTTTAAGTCAGAGGGGATAATTCAACAGCACAGCCAACAGCTACGTCACCAAGATGCTATCATTCACAAACAACAGCAGCAAATTGGATATTTGATATCCAAGGTGGACGATATAGAAAATCATTCCAGGAGGAACAATGTTAGAGTGGTGGGCATTCCAGAGGGCATGGAAGGATGGGACATGATAGCTTTCTTAAAATCAGCCATCCCCGGTATGTTAAAAATGGACAATAATACAACTCTGGAGCTCAAAAGGGCTCCCAGAAGTCTGGCTGCAAGACCCCCTCCTGGAGAGAGACCCAGATCCATCCTTGTCCGCTTTCTAAGATACCCGGTTAAAGAACACTGTTTTTGCACTGCCAGAGAGCTGAAACAACTAGAATGGCAGGGGCACACTATACAGCTCTACCAGGATTTTTCATATGAGCTCTTGAAGAAATGGAGAGCTTATGCAAAGGTGAAGAGAAGGCTTTATCAGCTGAACATACCAGCATCTCTCAGGTACCCAGCTATGTTAAGAGTGACTTTCAGTGGTGAACACTTAATATTTAACTCCCCCCTCCAGAAGTTGAGCAGTTTATAAAATGATATTCAGAGAAATGGGAGGGGGTGGCAGTGAACCACCAAGCTTCCCAATGTGCATCACCCTGGCAACCAACGGCGATTGCGTCCGAGGGGCCACTGCCCAGCACACTGCCACCACAAGCTAATGCTAGGGTGAATGAACCATGGCAAAAAGTACAGAGGGGCAGACTGCAAAAACAGTCCAAGCACTCTGCCACCTCTAAAGTCCTGTCCAGAAGAAACAGATCCAGGAGCCACCAAAGGCTCCAAATGTTATCTGATGGCAGCATTATATCCCCCCTGGTGAGACTCCAGTTAAGACTGCCAGTTGATATACTGTAATGAACTTCATGACCTGTCTCACACTACTGTGAACCTCCCAGCTAAGGAGCTACTGAACACCCATATACTCAGCTCAACAGAGGAGAACCTAACAGATTGGACCCCCCTGTGCCAGGAGTGGGCAAACTGCCTGAAGGAATAACAGCAGCTCGCTGACCCAAACCCTGGGGAAGAAACACCTCTGACTTGATACTGCACAAACTTTTCTTTTGGATCTGGTTGTTTCCCTAGGATCAATGTTGAGACAAGCAAGTTGTTCTGTTTACACCTGTTACCTGTGAATATATTGACCAAAGGGACATTTCTTTACCTTTGTGGCACAGGAAAGCCTCTTCAGGAGCCACGAGGATCTCTGAATGACATCCCATATCTGAGTGTTCATTTTCAATAGAACCTATTGGGCACCAGCATGCGGATGCCATGCGGGAAAACTTTACCTCCTCTAGCAGCTCCTGCCAGCCCAAGTAGCATCCCTAACTTGTCGAAGTTCGAGTAGGCTGCTGAAATCTGGGATACTTTCCCCGGATGTGGAGCCTATGCAACTGCCTCCATGTGCTGTTTGGCAGGGGAATTTTCTTTATTTTGCTGCACTATGAGTGAGTACTGTCCCCCTCAATATTTCCCCTTGGCAACTAGTTTTATCCAATCCCTTTTTCCATTCTACGGGGTGGGCTCCCTCATTGTGATGTGAACTTTGTGCAATTGCCCATTGCATAGTCCAAACAGATCTCTGGTCTGCCATATTCCTCTAAGCATGCTGTATTGGTATGATTGCACAGTGCAGCCATTTTGCATTTGCTCACACTCAGCTCAATAACCTATAAAATGCAGCTGAAGTGAGTACCTCGACCGAGGGAATATGAGAGACTTGAAACACTGAACTGGGGCAACACTAAGCCTACCTCACATCCACAGAGGAAGGAATATTACTGTTTTGCCGCAAATGGGTAATGGGCTGCTGCCTGAGAAAAATAGAGGGCAGTGAGGATCAGGGATATAGACCCAAATGTTCACAGGTACAGGCCCCCCTGTTCCAACCCTACTGCACAGTGCCAATGACATAGAAAGGAGCACTCCTCCCTTGCAGTTTGTCCTCCACTCCCAGCCTTCCAGTATGCCAGCTGGTTTAGCTTGCTCTCCCAATATGTTACGGTGTAGCTGCAAGGATAGGCAGAAGGGACAGGAGGCTTCCCCCAAGAAAGGCACTGTTCCCATCCTCTTTTAAGTGGCCCTGACCAAGATACAGACCACATGCAGAATGCTGAGAACGCAGAGGGCAGACATCCCCCACATCCTTTGTCTCCTTTTGGGAATGACCACCACAGGAGGATGTGTGTTTTTACTGCTGTCTCTGATAAATTAGGGTAACCAAGTGGTGGTTCCCTCTTTCCTGGTACAGCTACCTCACCTATCTATGCCACCCATCACGGGGTGCATAGAGGGAGAGGAACACTGAACCGAGCCCCTCTAACTGCATCTTCCTCCATCTTTCTCCCCCCCGCTCTGGGTATTGCATAAGGTAGTGGTCAGGGATGAGTTCCCTGATCACATCATGTTAAAGTATAGTTTACAATATTTGGTGTTAACTTTGAATGCTTGGTTGCTTGTGAATACCACCTCAGAGGACTATCCATGCCTCTGGTGGCTAGGAGGGAGGGTGGCCAGGCAACAATGGAAAGAACCTTCCTATCTTAACTCATTAAATTTGTTAAATATGCTCAGTATATGTTTACTTTTATGGATGTTGCTCTTACAGTATATCTGGTACACAAGTGTATGTAGTAGGTACTGCTCGCTCACTTATCATGTACAGTACAACCCCGACCAGGGAGCAAAGCAAGGGAATGTTTAAAGAAAGGTCTGGATACAGGGAGAGTTTGCAAATGACTGACAATTCTCTGACAGGGGATAGGTAATGCTGTAGCTAGCATCAAAATGAGCAATGGTTTGGTTTCACGTTCATAAAGGCTCCTCCGCCCCCAACCAAATTCTCCAGTGGCTAATGCTGGAGCAATGATGGCCACCTCTTGGAAAGTGAGGGGCCTTAACTCCCCCATTAAAAGAAAAAAAATCATAAATAGACTAAAACAACTTAATTCACAGATAGCCTTTATCCAAGAAGCCAAACTACCACAATCTGAAGCAATCCAGCTGGCACAGGAATGGGTGGGATGGGAGATGCATAGCTTGGCCAGCTCGACTCACTGTGGAGTATCCATCTTATGCCACAAAAAACGAAAATGGACCCTCATAGACCAGAAATCCGATGGGATGGGGTGGTGGGTAATGGCCACAGTGGCTACCCCAGTGGGCACAATAACTCTGGCAAATCTAAATGCCTCCAGTGAGGACCTCCCTGACTTTTACCATAGGATCTCACAAGCTCTCACAGAGTTTGTAGACAATAGCTGCAGAGATAGCGCTATATGGACTAATGATCCCTTGACTGGTGCTATTAATGTAGCACTCTTCTGACCGGGTACCCATTTGGATACCCCAGGCATACACAGTTCCAGCTTTGCAGGGCTGCCCCACCACCCCCAGAAAGCTGAACAGGATGTCCTGCAGCCAAGCAGGCAGGTGTGATGGAAGGTTTGTGTGTGGGTGGGTGGACTGCATTGACCTGGGTACAGTGCTATTACCCATAGCCATGTACAGGGTTGGACTGGGGTACAGGGGGCCCACCTGGACAGTGGCCACAGGGGCCTATTTGGACAAGCAACAGGGAATGGCACAGGGTGACAGTCTGATTGGTGTACCACATGCATGTGATACACCAACTCCATATGCAGCGTACAGTCACCTGCATTATCCCCACACCCCTATATGAGGGGAACATGGTGAAAGCTGCAAGGAATGGCAGTGTGCAGAGGATGACCAGGTACCCAAGTGGGTGGGTCCCACCTGTATGCACCTATGGTGTTCCATTTTGGGTGTGTGCCACAGGTCAGTCCCTGGCTCATGCCAGGATGCCACTCATACCACCAGGCTACCTGGGCACCATTGCCCTAGACATCACCCTGGGTGCATGCCATCACTGGGTGGAATTCTGCAGGCCACATGGGTGCAGGTCATGGCCCCTTGTACATGTGCTACTGTGTGGCCATCTACTCCATTGGTGTGCTAGGGTGTACCCAACAGCACTGGCATGTGACAGCTGGATGTCTATATCCTGGGTGCGGTTGGGGGGTGGCTCTCTGAGTGGTGGCCATGGTGTGCCAGCACCTGTGGCTTTGTGTACTTCTGTCCTGGCATGTCTGCTGTGTATGGGTGCCGGGAGCACGCCCTGGTGCACCTCCAAGGGCTGCCTCAGGATGGCCTGTCTGCAGTTCCATGGCCTTCTTGAGGGTTGCTAGCCAATTTAGGCCATCCTTTTGTCTGCCTAACTTTGCACTGCACACTTCTGGGATGCACAGCAGATGCACCACACATTTTGGCTGAATATATGAATGCATGACATATTCATGTAACCGCCCCCTGTTTTTGCACTGCATACATTATTTCTTCACGATTGCACATTTGGAAATGTGTGATGCATCTCTCCCTTTCAAATATCGCACTTTCATGCATTTTCTGAGATGCGCCGTGCATCTCCCTTTTGGGCAGTGCATCTCCTTTGAATATGTGGGCTAAAGATTACATTTTTAAACTCACTAAAATCTTAAACTGAACCTGCAAAATCCTTTTTTCAGCATCTGTGCAAAATGTTTAGACCAACAGGCTACAGGACTAGTATAAAACCCAATTATTTCAGAAAGTCATGTGCACAAAAGATAAAAAAGATAACATTTTAAAAACTCAATGACATCACATTCACAAGTTCGAGAAAATCAGTCCCCACCTCTATGTAGAGAGACAACTAAGAGATCCAGGTGCATCCATTCTTCCAGAGAGAGATTCACTTGTTCAGTCCAGGCTGAGACCCAATGGGCCACTCAAGTACCAGCACACCAAAGGAAATATACCAGCAGTCATCCTGCATTATTGCCCCCAAAATTATTGCAGTTCACTTTTCTACTAAGCCTTACATACTGTAGCAGTCACACACTTACTTAAAAACTTGTGCCAATGCCATGCTCATGTTTAACACATTTCTCTCTCAAAAACTATACAGGAGCTTCAAACACCTCTCAGTTACTAGCATCATATGTTAACATTTCAGTCATGTGACCTTCTCTGGAGGATCAGCTAGCATGGTGAGCAGCTCAGTTTATAGAATTTCACCCCTTGGTGGTGTGAACATTTAAAGACATACAACTCATCCCAAAAAAGTGCTATTAAAAAATGCTGGTGCATTTAATAAGTGTGAAACATGCAGAAATTGTGCAACCATCTCCCTAAAGTGCACCCAATATTGCATACAGAAGAATAATAGAAGTTAAGGAGAACTGACTGTGACTTACTGGGAAGTGTATTGGTTTAAAGGTATGGGAAGAGTGAGGAGGGGGAAAAGGAGAGAAAAGTAGAAAAAAATGGAGGGTGTCAGTAAAAGTGCATTTATATAGATCTTCTGTACTAAAATCCATTTCACCATTAATTCTGCACTTGCCTTCCCCAGAAGTCTCTGTGATGTAGCTATTACCACACTTCTTCCACCTGTCATTAATGGTGCTTCCATACCAGCCACAGTGTAACATAGACAATAATGTATGGGGAGCAGTTAACAACCACATCGTATTCGCATCGAGAGGTTTTCAGTAACCATGGTAACCTTGAGATGAGAATTCAACAGGGTTGTTAACTGTTGCTCATACATTGTCTTGTATAGTGTATGGGCACCAGTTTAGGAGTGGAGAAGAAACAGCATTTCATTGCGATTCAGAAGATAACACCTTACTTTATGATGAAGATATAGATGCAATTCTGTTTTCCCTGTATAAAGACAGGTTTTATTGTTTTAAGACTGGTGAAAATTCAAAATTAAGAGGAAAAACAAATGAATGCAGATTTACACTAGAGAAAAACAAATGATGACTAGTCCTGGCACACTCGGAAGTGGTTTCATGACACAGGGAGGTCAAATAGGCTAGGATCAAAATGTGCTTTGTGCGTCTTCAGGAAGTGTCACAGAGCTACTGTCCACTTACAGAGGGACGATTCAGGGACATGTATTTGAATATTTATTAAGGTACCTGTTCTGCAATGAATGTCCAGGGATGACATTTTTGAGTACACAGCGGCCACCATAGGTAATGCTGTAACAGTTTGCTTTTTTTTATATTCGGTACTGTGTTCACAACTGTCATGGAGGTTTGAATAACTGCTTAGATCTGTGCATCTTCTGTTGTGGAATTCAGCAGACAGTGACATTCTTTCTTGCTATGGTATCATTCTACGGAGGTTAACAGCAAGAGAATGTCAGAATGATACCATAACAAGACTGAATTTTATCAATAATAACATTGTATTATACACTATAAAACACTAAGCTAGTACATCATCAGCCAAACATGGCCAAAATCATTCACAACTGTGATTGTTCCCACTACATTCCCAGTCCTGTCACATTCCTGTGTTTAGGTAGCTGATACTAGTTTCTAGTTATCACATGCAATATGTGCTGATGATTTGGATGAAATTACCAAGATTAATGTAAATTCTGGTTGGGATGGCCAACAAAAAATGATTTCTTTCTAGAACAATCTGGGTTCATAGCAGTCTTGCACACTGTCAATCTGAAAGTAGGGCATATATGACTGAAAAGCACTTTGCAGGTTTAGGTTAAGATTTTATTGAGTTTGCACAATGTTATCCTTGTAACCTTTGTGCATACTTGTATTTCTTTCTGGATCAGTCTGGTTTCATACTGGTCCTGCACTCTGTCAGTCTGAAAATATGGTGCAGATAATGGAAAAAAACTTTGCAGATTTAGATTAACATTTTACTGAGTCCAAGTTTAGTCCAAGTTACACCCTAATGATGCACACAGGAACGAGAACACCAAAAGGCATAGACCAGCAGTCCTCCAGTGTTATTGCCAACAATGTTTTTGCAGTCCAAGCCATACATAGCAGCAAGATATGTATTTAATTGTGCCAACTCCATGCTTATGTTTAGCAAGTTTCTCTCGCAGAAACTGCAGGAGCTTCAGACACCAGAGCACCCTCTCAATTGCTAGTGACACATATCCATGTTTCAGTCATATGACCTTCATTCATAGGTTTCATAGGTTATCAGAGCAAAAAAAGACCGAGATCCATATAACTTGCTAGGAAAATTTAAGTATAACCATATATTTAGTTTTTACGTAGATAAATATCTAATCTTGACTTGAAAATGTCCATTTTATCACTAGTTACCACATTTATGGGTAACTGGTTCCAGACACTAGTGACTCTTATTGTAAACCAGGAGCTCCTTTTCTTTGTTTTATAACATTCCCCCATAAGTTGGAAGGGGTGAGATTGAGTTTCATATGGATTATTTCTTATAGTTAGTCCCATTTAGCCCATAAACTGTCATCATGAAGAGCTTTAAAACCATACAGAGGTCCCTCTCATTCTTCGATATTCTAATGAATAAAGTCCTAACTTGTTTAAACGATCATCATAATTTAGATCTTTAACTTCTTCATTTTCTTTGTTGCTTTTCTCTGAATTTTTCCAGAGCACATTTTGAGCCCTGGTCTTGTGGTGACCAAAACTGAGCACAATACTCCAAGTGAGGCCTCACTAAAGAAGTATATAAGGGGAGTAACACTCTACTACTGTTACTTTGAATGTGCTTGTTTATACAGTGAAATATTCCTCCAGCTTTTTTAATGACTTGTTGACAATGTAGTTTAGGACTCAAATTATTTTGTACCCTTATACCCAAGTCCCTTTCATCTTCCACCACATTTAATAATTTGCCTCCCAACTTATATTTGGCTAATAAGTTATTTTTCCCAAAGTGCATAACAGTACACTTATCTATATTAAAAGTACATGTTTTGTCTGCCCAATTTTCAAGTTCACCAAGTGCATGCTGTAGAGTATTTGCATCTTCAGCATTATTTACAGTATGGCCTATGCGAGTGTCATCCGCAAATTTGGTTAGCTTATACAATCACCGACGTGCTTAATGAAGCATTATATATATTAAAGAGACATGGGCCAAGCACAGAGCCTTGTGGAACACCACTGGTCACTTGTTCCTTACCTGAATAAGAACCTTTTATACAGACTTTTTGCATTCTGTTGGTCAACCATGATTCCACCCATTTGGTAATATTACCATTTAAACCCATTTCAATCAAAGTGTCTAACAATTCACCGTGAGGGACCTGATCAAAGGGTTTTGAGAAGTCCAGCAAAATGACATCGACTGTCTCATTTCTATCTAGAGCCATACTCACTTTGCCGTAAAATTCCAGCAAATTTGTCTGGCATGATCTGCCCTTAACAAAACCATGCTGGGAATAATCGATATTAACTATTTCCCCTAGATATTCTTTGATGATTCCCTCTAGGATTTTGCTCAAAATAGACGTTAAGCTAATAGGCCGGTAGTTAGATACTTCATGTTTTGAACCCTTTTTATAAATAGGCACAACATTAGCTTGCTCTCATACATCAATTACTTGTCCTTCATCGATAGATCTAATAAATAATGCTGTAATTGGAACAGATAAGGGAATGGCCAGTTCTTTGAGAATGTGAGGGTGAAGACCATCCGGGCCTGATGATTTAACAGAGTCCAACCCTAATAGACACTTTTGAATGTCTAATTCTGTAATAAGGTGCGACCCAGGTGTTTTATGTGGGTTATGGTTTTTTTTAGGCAGGGACTTTTTATTAAAAACAGAGGTAAAGTATTGATTACATAGCATTGCCATACCGGAATTCTCTAAAATCATTTTACCAGTTGAATCCTTTAATGGGCCTAGGTAGGAGTGGCACCTTTTATTACTTAAAATTTGTAAAAGGACTTATAGTCCTTAACCCTTGTTGCCAAGTTTACCTCATATAACCCTTTTGGCTTTATTAACATAACTTTTTTTTTTCAGTACATTTTTATAATATTCACAATTTGAAGGTGTACCACTAAGTTTTGCGTTTTTAAATGCCTTATTTTTTTGTCTCATCAGTTTTTTAACTTTGGCATTTATCCAGGGAGTTTTACATTTAACTTGATCTCCTTTTTTCAATTGAGGGATATACTTTAATATTCCTGTAGATAATTTAGTATTGAATATAGACCATATTTCAGTCAGTGACTTGTTCGTAAATTCCTCTTCCCAGTCCCACAATGTCAACTCTTTATTAAATTCCTGGAAATCAGCTTTTTCAAAATTATAGATAACTGCACATCCTGTGTCAGAACCATAGATACCTTTATATGTAAAGTTAACCATAGAATGGTCACTAGTTCCAAGGGGGTGGGAAACATTACATTTAGTTATACTGTCACCCAGATTATGCAAAACTAGGTCAAGTATATTATTTCCCCTAGTATTCTGTTTCACTATTTGCTTCATATTATTTAGCAAAAAGGATTCAAGGTAAGTATTTTCAATTTAGGTAATAGTGCAAAGAGTGTTCCAGTTTATCCCTGGGAGGTTAAAGTCACCCATGAGTAAAGCATTTTTTGCGGAGGAAATGCTATTTATATAATCCAATAGCAAGGAGTCTTCTTCTACAGTAACTGAAGGTGGCCTGTAAATTACTCCTAGATTTATACAATTTGATGTTTTTAAGTATATTTTAACCCATAAGGCTTCTATTTTAGGCCATTTTAATAACTCTACATTTTCAACTCTTATGCTGTTTAAGATGAATAGTGCAACTCCTCCACCCCTACTAATGGTTCAATCCTTATGAAATAAAGTATACCCAGGGATATTTTTGTTCCAAGGATCATCCTCCTTCCACCAGGTCTCTGTAACTGCACAGATATGGACATCCTGCTGTTTTAGAGTATATAATAACTCGTCGTATTTATTGTTTAAGCTCCTAGCATTTGTAAGAAGGATGTTCCAGCTGATATGTTTATGTGGGCTATTTATATTATGTTTAACCAAAGGTGAAGTGGCAACATCCCCCCCTAAATTTAGTTTAACATATTTTTGATTTGCTGCCTAAGTCTATTCCCAAAAATGCACTTTCCTTGTCTATTTAAATGTATTCCATCTCTGGCATACAATGCCTGGTTTATAAAACCTTCCCAATTACTCATGAAAACAAAATTTTCTCTAAGGCACCATCGCTTTAACCAACCATTTAATGCTATTATGTTCTTGCCTTTCTTGACAATTTGCTCTGGGAACTGGTAATAATCCAGAAATGATCAAGTCACCACCTTGATTTTTAATTGTGTCCCCTATAGTTTCAAAATCTCTCTGGATTTCTAGCAAAGATCTTTTCCCTAGATCATTTATTCCAGCATGAATTAAGGTGATTGGGGTCAGTGTGTGCTCCTGAAGACCTGGAAGGAGTTGCTTAATATTATTAATACCAGCACCTGGTAAGACACTAACTGTAGTAAAGGGATTCCTGTTTTTACATATTATGTAATCTGTGTAACGTAACATTGAATCACCTATTACCAATACATCTCTTGGAATATTCATTGTTTTAGGACTGGTAGGATCAGTACACTTCATATTACTTGTCGGTGGTGTGTCCAAATTTTTTTGGGGGAGGGCATGAAGGACCCTTCCTTTATTGTACTATCATTCTCATGTATTGGTTCAATACTTGGGTCATTTTGGAGTAGACCAAATTGATTTGAAGTTTGAATGTTGGAGCTACCCCCATATTTCTTCTCCCCTTCTTACCAGTCTTTTTTTTTTGGACCAAAAACCAATCTCCTTCATCGGGATTTCCCCCTGTAAATTGGTCCTCAGGAGTAATTAAGTGTATATCTTGTGCGGAATCCAGGGTGTCTACCACCACATCAATATATTGCTCCAAGCAGCTTATATCAGCCTGAGTCTGTACTCTTTGTTTTAATTCTAAAATCTCATTTTTTAAACTGGTTATTTGTATAAAGTTATCACACTTAAATGCCTGACTATATTCTCTGTATGCATACATACCACAACTGTTGCAGCATATGAAATCTAGTCCGGTACATATGTTCATTTTTTTGTATAAGGGATTTAGTTTTTTGGCCCAGCACCCAGTGACCCAGCTGACAAAGCTGACACAGCTGACATGCACCGACGCACGTGTGTCTGCATGCGTCTCCACGTGCGGCAACACGCGCCCTGCTCGTGCTTGCCCTGCTCACAGCAGGGTACAGCTTTTAAAGGTAGCATGACCCGGAAGTGTTACCAGGGGTCACAGCACCCTTGAAAAATAAAGTGCTTAAATTAAATTAAAACAGCATTAAAATAGTGAGGGTTTGAATGTTGAAGCCCCCAAAAGTGTGCAGTATATTCTGCAGCAAAGAAATCTTTTTAAAACAGTTAGCTGTAGTTTAGCAGATATAGTGCACTAGAACTACAATCACTCTCCTCCTATTTCCTGGTTAAGGAAAGATAGGACTCAGTATGCAACACGATATAGCCAGTTACTGTATTAAAATAAAGGCATTTGCTAGTACATTTCAAGTTTCATAGCCCCCCAACAGAGTCACAGCACCCAGTTTGATTTTGTAATATTAAACTCTCCCACTCGCAGCAGGGTACAGCTTTTAAAGGTAGCGTGACCCGGAAGTGTTACCAGGGGTCACAGCACCCTCGAGAAATAAAGTGCTTAAATTAAATTAAAACAGAATTGAAATAGTGAGGGTTTGAATGTTGAAGCCCCCAGCTAGAGCAGTGTGCTGCTTTGTTCATAGAATCTCACCCCTTGGAAGCTTGAACATTTAAAGACACACAACTCACCCTAAAAAAGTTCTTATAAAAAGTTCTAGTGCATTTACAAAGTGCAAAACATACAGAAATCGTACAACCATATATCTAAAGTGCATCCAATATTGCATATTGAAGAATAATAGAAGTTAATAAATTAGAAAGAAAACTGAGTAGGAGATTAAAACTGTTGGGGGGTGTTGGGGATACAAAGGAAGGAAAACTGTCAAGGACTTTCTGGGAAGTGAATCAATTTAAGAGGAGGGAGGGGGAAGGAGGGGAAAAAGAGGGAGGGAAATGTAGAATGAAAGTCGAAGGAGTCAATAAAAAGTCAATGTATATGGCTCTTCTGTATCAAATCTAATTCAGTCCAATAAGCACTGTAAATTTAATTAATCATTCAGTCCTTTCAGGTATAGCATATTCAACTGGTGGATCCAAAACGCTTCACCTCTCAGCACTGTTTTGATCAGATCACATCCTCTTGTCAGTACTGTTATCTTCTCAATCCCATATTTTCTCAGACTGGTACAAGGGCCATGGTTGATTTCTTTACACCATTATGCCACAGCACATATCATGTTCTGTCCCTTATTGTTGCCTGGTGTTCTCAAACTTGCATCTTAAGTAGTCTTTTTGGCCTATACCGGGCAGACCACAGGAAGCATAACAGCATATAGAGTCCACAACTGTGCCACAGTTTATGAAGCAGTTAATCTTAAACTTTTTGCCTGTCCTTTGATATTTAAATTCTGTAGTGTTCACCGTCAATCAATCAATCAATCAAAATCTTTATTTATTCAGGCGAGCATCATTGAGCATAGCTCATTTACAAGATGGACCTGATTGGTCATAACAATATAAAGGTACAATTTTTTACACAAATACAAGATATAGATTGAATACAAAAACAAGGACATTATAAATGAACAAGAAGCAAGAATATTCACATATATACAAGGCAATGAGCCAAAGAAACTGGGTTATAATAAAAAGGAGCAAAATAAGACAGTAATGAAAGATTAAAGCGAGGGAGGTGGGATTGTAGGAATAAGGTCAGGTATGAGTTGAGTGGGTGAAGGCTACAAAAACAAATTAAGGGTGGAAATGTGAGGAAAAAAGTGGTGTGGGAGAAAAAAGTGGGTTGTGGTAGGACTAGGCCTTGTGAAAACAGTTGCATGGCTCTGGAAAGAGACTAGTGTATAGCTTTTTGAAGGATGTTAATGGAATGAGGGTATTCAACTTTAGGATCTTTTGAAGAGAGTTCCAAATAAGTGCTAGAGAGTAGCTGATTGCAGCCCTCCCATGCCGGGTACAGGTAATAGGTATCTTCAGCATGATGAGTTTGTTGTTCCTTAGGTCATATGGTCTGGATATGACCTGGGTCAAACAATCTGAAATGTAGGGTGGTAATTTGTTTGTTAGAGCTTTGTAGATCCATAGAGCAGCATTTTTGTTTCTTCTATGATATAGGGATGTCCAGCCGACTGCAGTGTAGAGAGAGCAATGGTGGTTGCTGAAAGGAAGGTCTGTAATGAATCTAAGAGCTCTATGATACAGCTTGTTTAAGTGGGAAAGGGAGCAGTGACTATACAGGAAATCAGCATAATCAATGAGGGATAGGAATGATGCCAGGATTAATCTTTGTTTAGAATCTTTGGTTAGGTAATGTTTTATTCTGTAGAATAGGCCAAGTCTCTGCCTGAGCTTCTTCAGGAGTTCTTCAATGTGGCTAGTGTAATCAAGTCTATTGTCAATCCAAACCCCAAGATATTTAAATTTATCCACATAGTCCAGACTTTCACCAAGGATGGTAGATAGTTGGGGAAGGGTGTTTGGTGTGAGAGTGGAAGAGAAGCTCTTGGAGGAGAAGAACGTGGCTTTCATTTTCTTGGCATTCAGTAGGAGTTTCTTTTCTAGTAGTTTGTGCTGCAGCAGAGAGAACTCAGATTGTAAAAGTTCACAGGCTTTTGATGGTATAGGACTACTGACATATAGGACAGTATCATCTGCAAAAAGGTGAGTATTAGATGTGGTGAGGTTGGAATCAATATTATTGATATAAATGGCAAAAGAGGATAGGGCCCAGGATGGAACCTTGTGGTACACCTCTTAGGAGTGGTTTTGAGGTAGATAGGTCACCTTCATTTTTTACATGCTGTAGTCTACCAGAGAGGTAGCATCTGAACCATTGAAGAGAGACTGAGTCGAGGCCTATGGAGTGTAGAGAGGAGATTAGTAGTTCATGGTCCACAGTATCAAAGGCTTTGCTTAAATCCAGAAAAAATACAGCACAGATATTATTCTTTTTTGTCTAATTCAGTCTGCCAATCATTAGTGACTTTTGCTAAGGCAGAGATGGTGCTGTGCATGGATCTAAAACCAGATTGAGCTGGATTAAGCAGATTATTGGTGTCTAGATAGGCACTTAATTGGCTGTTCACTAGTTTTTCAAGCATTTTGGACAATACTGGTAAGATGGATATGGGTCTATAGTTATTGAGGTCCATGGGGTCACCTGCCTTGAGTAGAGGAAACACTTGAGCTGTTTTCCAGATTGCAGGAATAGATCCAGTGGCTAGTGACAAGTTGAAAAGGTGAGTTAGGGGGGCTGCTAAGGTGGGCAGAGCAATTTTTAGAAAATAGGGGTCCAGAGAGTCTGCACCTGTGCTTTTAGTTGTATCCAAATGGAGTAGGAGGTCTTCTACTTGTTTTAGAAGTATAGGCTTAAAGGAAAATGTGGAAGTAGCCTTATGTGTCTCAGTAGTCTGGAAGTTTAATTGTGACCGCAATAGATTTGCTGGAGAGGAGTCGAATGCTAGGCCAGCTGTAGTGAAATGGTTGTTGAAGGCATTCAAGATTTCTTGCTTGTTAGTGATATCCACATTGTTTAGGTGCACTTTGGGTGGTAAGACAGGGGTAGAATCTTGTCCTAGGATCCCCTTTATGGTCCCCCATAATCTGGCAGGGTTATGGTAGGAGGCATCCAGTTCTGCTGTATAGAAGGCAGCCTTGGCATTTCTCACTTTTTTTGTGCAGGAGTTTCTGGTTTTTCTGAATTGAAGCCAATCATTTGGGTCTGTATTACTGCAGTGAACACAGTTGCCACATCTATAGTTCCCCTTAGACTGTAGCACTAGGCATAGGATTCTTTCTTTCTTTTCTTTGAAAAAACTGTGGTCCTGACAATACTTTATATTTCTTCCTTGTCTATAGCTTATTCATAGGGGTTGTCGTGAGTGTCCTTACAGCTTTCATCAGCACTCAAAACTAAGACTAAGTAAGCAATAAGACATGATGGGGCATTGGTAGTGATAGGTTTACCATATGCCTGGGGTGTAGTAAGGAACAGGGCCATAAGCTGAGTGCCTTTGGCTCCTAAGTGCGTGCTAAACCTAGCACTACCAATGCTCCAGAGTGTCTTATTTTGCTTATAAAATGTGTATTCATAGTCTGAACAAATGAGACAGAAATTTTTTTTGAACATTTGAATGAATATAATTTATTAACTATAATCTTCCACACAGAGAGAATGTCCCAAATCTTGGGAGAGGGGAATAAATTAAGGCTATTAATTTAACCTGGAGATGCCCTGTATAGATCAAACAGGGGCAAATCAGACCAATCATAACAAACACTGACCATTCTGGTTGCTGATAAACTGCACTGGAGTCATAAATGTGCAGTTTATGACATTCCATGGAGATGCTGTGGGTGAAGTTTTAGAGGCTGCTGCTGAACTCTTAGACCCTTTCTGTTTATTGTAGTGGTGGCTGCTATTCAAGCTGGAGGTGAGTGATGGCAGGGTAGAGTCAGGAGTGTTTTCTTTTGACTGCAGAGATGATTACTGAACTTGAGTGGGTGCTGGCTTGCTGCTATGATGACCAGATGATTATTGCTTAGAACCGACTGTGCTCCACTGGAAAGGATCATGCTCTACTTATAATGGTCATCTGGTGTGATGGCCTAGTAACTCCAAAGTAAGGATTTATTGTGATGACCTGCCATGCTTATTATCTCACTAACCTCAAGACTGGTTTGGGACAGGAGTTGCACTGTGATGGACCTTGGGCTATGATTCTAAAGTCTCTGATTGACAAAGTGGCTTCTTTTCTTAGTCAGGGCATCATTCCAGACAAGAAATTGATTTCCACTGTTTCATGGGTATACCAGTGTTCCAGGCAGTTGACGTAGGGAAAGAGAAAGGGAAAGGGCACATTGTTTAAACAGGATTAGCACACTAAGCTGAAGCTTGTTTCCAGATGCTACCTGGGAGCACAAGGAAGTTAAGTGACTTGCTCAGAATCACACAGTATGGACGTAGGTGGCTGTGAGGTTCAAACCCAGGTCTCCAGATCTGCAGCTCAGAGCCTTATACCACTGCACTATACTGCCTCCTCAAAGGTAATGATAAGGGTGCTTCTGGGTGTGTGTAAATATAGTGTGGAGTGCTGGGGGTGTCTTTGATAGCTGCATCTTAAAATAGGCAACTTGGCACTTTTTTTTTCCAGGCACTGCGTACATATAACCACAATGATGCTGTTTGTTAACTTCATTATGATCTTGATGATTCTTAGTGTGTTCACCATATGCAAAGGTCACATTCTCATGGCTGTTTTTGTGTTCCTTAACTGTCAGTGAATCGGGTTTGAGATTGCTTAGTCCCTCCTGCCTGTGCCTGGTCATGCATAGCTGAATGCCTAGCCAAACGTTTCTCACAAGGCCAGGCACGGTGTCAGGAGAAATGCAATCAGATTTCCTCAGCTCTTCTCTCAGTTGGCAGTGGTGATCAGGGGATGATGGGCAGTCATGTCTTTTTTGGCTTTGTGGTATGACTTTTATCTGTGCTAGGAAAACATTGTTGACTGAATGGAAGACAGAGGATGTCATTATGTTAAGTCCCCTGTCTAACAGAATTGAGATTAAATGACAGTTTAATCCTGTGCTGAGACTTGTAAAGTTACTAATGGCATACTGTTAACCAGCTCCATTCCTCACAGAAGCATAGAACTCACAGAGCAATGTGTTTAAATTTTCTTCATTGTCAGTTTTTAAATTGATTGTCTCATTATTAATTAGAAGCCAGTCATTAAACTGAAGAATTGATAAAAAAACTTACACAGAGGCTTGGCCTCTTTTACAGGATCAAGCACCTACTTACCCAGGATGCCAAGAAGAGACTGGTACAAACAAGCTTCCGTTCTATATTGGACTATGCCGATTTCCTTTACTGCCAAGGTCCTGCCTCTGCATTATCTAAACTTGGTACTCTATATCATAGAGCCATAAGATTTATCTCTGGTGTTCCTTATTCCACTCATCACTACTTCCTTTATGCTGTAGTATGATGGCCATCCCTTAACCATAGAAGACAAAGAAATGCTGCCTCTGGACTTCCAGAGCAATCACAAAAAAGCTGCCTCAATATACAGTATATCAGACTGCCTTCCTAAAACAGTGGTAGGCAAGTATGCATTGAGAAGTTCCTCCCTTCTCTTATTAAACATACCCAAGGTCAAATCACACTTTGGAAGGTCATCCAAAAGCTATGCGCTACCTCAACTCTGGGACAAACTGCAAAAAACTTTAAAATTGGTCCACCCCATCAACCTGTTTGCATTCAAAATGCTCTATGCACATTCTGTCAATGAGTCTTGTAACTGCTACCCCTAATTGCTGTCCTATGTATTCAGTATACTGAGATTCTTGTACGGTGTCCTCTGGCACCTCCAATCAACTTTACCGTTTCCCCGCCTCCTCTAGTTCACTCATTATGCCCTTTATAGGTACTGCCAGGATGTCCAGTAACTGCTCTCCCTAACTGTTGCCTTTTGTCCCCAACCAGCAGCGGCCCCCACTTTTGTAACCCCCAGCTATTTAAACATTCGTAACCTTCTCATGCCCCACTCCTTACTGTAAGTTCCAAGCTTAACTGGTCTATTAACCTTCTCCCTATGTGTCTTCCTAGGTTCTTTATGTCATTATAATCAATTTGACCCATGAATGTTTTGTACATGTTCAATTTAGGTAGTTATCTTTTTGCACATGCCTCCTTACTGTATATTGCTTATTGTTTCTTGTATATTGTTTCAGTTTATATTGTATTTTGTTCAATTGTGTTTTTCTGTTGTGTGTATTCTTTACTCTGTGTATGGATCATGTATGTCACCCAGGTCCTTTTTAAAAATGAGGTGCTCACCTGGTTAAATAAAGACTTGATTGATTGATTGATTGATTACATACAGACATAGTCCATGAAGTGTTTTTTGGTATTTGAATAATCTTTACTCTCTTCAGTGACATCTACTTCATTGTTAGAATTAAATGTCTAGTACTCACTGGCTGTTTTGTTTTCTTTGTTTAGCAGTGATTGTGCCTGCTGTACAGAAATGGCTGGAATTTCAGCCAGATCAGTTTATTCAGCTGTATCTTCTTCAATGTTGAAGATACCTTCCATCACTAACAGCAGGGTGATTTGAAAGTTTGTATCAGGTAATCTGGAGATTGTTAATCAGTTGGTCAGAGGTCAGTGAGTAAGGCAAAGAAATGGCTGCTTTTGAAATTGTGAACATTCTGAGCGGGGGATTAGTAATATAGAATGTGCACAGTGCCTTTTAGCAGGGACTTGTTTTGACCCATTGGTAGTGCTGCCAGTAAGAAAATGGTCAGTGAGAGCTACTGACCAATCAGGAATCAGAGGTTTCCCTACCCATTGTATAATGTTTCCTAACAATTGAACCTATAATGCCAGCATATTCATTGAATTCAGTAACAAATGTTAAGACATTGGATTCAGGTTCATGTTGCATTGGTTTTTGTAGTAACATGTCTCTTGGGGTGTCTTGTGCATGTTACATTGCAGTTGCTTCTAATTCACTTTTATATTTCCTTTGCATAAAGGTCTGACATTTGAGAAACACATTTTTGTTTCTGTTCTGCATTATAGGCATATGAGAGCACTGGAATCTATGGAGTTAAGATTAGGTAGCATACCTCCCGACTGTCTCTAATTTTCAGGGGCACCCTGGATTTTGGCTCAAAAATGTCCTCGGTCCCTCCTAAATTTAACATTTTTGTCACTATAAAGTAGGGACTTGATGCATACATTATTACAGACATTAATGCTATAGTTAACTTCTTCAGAAAATATTGGAAAAAGTTGCTTCTTCTAGTTTGCATCAGTTTTATTTTTTCTATTTATGAGCAAGCAATGAATCAAACTAAAATATTTCAGGTTACCAGCTCAGCATGGTTAGCGACCCTTGCAAAAATTAAAACTCATCATTATACCTCTCAGTTGGTCCAATTCCAAAGTAGGGGAATATTTTATTAGAATTACAAAATCAAATTGAAACCAAACAATTCAAAAACAGAGTTGTCATACAGAATGGAAAAATACAAAAAGCAAATAAGTATTACAGTCATACATATACATACAGGTTGTCAGAAAAAATTGGAGAATGCAGTGCTAAAACCAGAAAAAAAAGAACCCTACTCAAAATTTGAGGAAGGGAATTTCATATGAAAAGCATAATAACTCAACAATAATTTAGTTACACAGCGTACAAAATCAAAATGAAGGAAAATCTAGAACATAAATAAGGAAAAGAAAACCAAAACAAAGAAATCAACCAATATCTAACCACTGTATCGCATTCCATTTTTTATGAAAAGCTAAAGTCGATAACATGCTACAATCCCTGTCCCGCACCCCCAATAACCAGTCATGGATTTTCCAAAATAATTGATCTGGGGAAATAAATAATGATCGCAAGGACCACATACATCTTGTGTGCCATACATAAAATTTAATACCCCCAAACTTAATCTAATAGTATCAGGATTAAAAGACCCCCATTCCGAAGACAAAATTCCAAAAAATAAACAATCTTTGTTAATAATAGGGAATCGAAAATGTGCCCACTGAACATAAAAAATCGACCAGAATTGTATAACATAAGGACAGTCAAAAAATATTGTTTCAATACAAGACTGACAGGAACTGCTTCTCAGACAATATCTCTCCTCCTTGCCTTTATGTTTCAGATTGCCTTTAATATTCAATTTCCCATGGACCGTGAGCCAAGTAACATCCCACATGTAAGTCAGAAGACTAAGGGATGTAAGCATTAAAGAAACCTGAGGCACATCGGAGACCGTCACATCTGTAAAAACAGGATGAACAGAAAAATATTTATCTAATAAAAAATAATACATACCCTTCCGTGAGGTATGAGTAATCAAAGAATATGAAACTTGCCATGTTTTTAACTTCCCAAAACAAGAATGTAAATACTCTGGCAATGTATGTATACATGCTTGCTTTTGAATAACTCCAGTAGAAGACCAACCATCCACCCACCGGGAAACCTGGTCCATCATCCAAATTGACCATATTTTAGAGTGGCCCATTAAAAGAGGAAAAACATTTTTATATAAAAAAAATACTAAAAAAGAATAATATAGGATTAACCATATTAAGTCCTCCATCCTTAATAGGCAAATACAGTATATTTCTTTTAATGGGATTTAACCAACTTCCCCATACAGTTTGAAAAAAAAAAGACTATATAATGCTGTTTCCCTAGATGCAGGTAATGCATAGACAGCACTCAAATGTAAAAATAAACTAATGAGATACGTCCTAACCATATAAATTCTCTTCTTCTTTGACATATTCCATTTGTTCCAAGTGGCTATTTTCCACTTAGCAGATTTAATAAGTACATCCCAGTTATATGTTGCAGTATCTTCTCCACAAAAAAAATAAATCCCCAAAAATTTGAAAACCTCAGAAGTAACAGGGATCCCCAAAATATTAGAATGAGTAGAATTATTAATACCAAAAAATCTATACTTACTTTTTAACAAGTTAAATGTAGTCCCAGTGCCTTTCGTATAAGCAACAGTCAGATGACCTGTAGCTGTACAAGAAGGGACATCCGCCAAAAAGAAACATAAATCATCGGCATAGGCAATGACTTTAATTTCTGCATCATCAATTCCCAAAGAGAGACCTCGAATATCGTCTGAAGCATAAATGGCAGAAAGGAGCGGTTCTAAAGAAAGAATATATAAAGTAGGGCTTAAAGGAGACCCTTGCCTCACACCTTTACTACACTGTTGTTTGGTACCCAACCAACCATTGACATAAGGGATGATGTCTGCATGGAGATAATAGTGGTGCAACCAAGTAACAAAAGTGGGCGGAAACCCCATTTTCAACATACAATTCCAGAGATATAAGTGAGACACAGTATCAAACACTTTTGCTTGGTCCAGAGTGACACAAATATCAGCTATTTCCTCTCTATCACCCCTTTCAACGATTTCCCTTATAAGGATAAGAGCATCAGCGATAGTACAACCGGGTACAGAGCAAAACTGTGTAGAATGTATAATAGTTTGTAAAATACATGAAATCCTCAAGCTCAAAATTTTAGTAAGAAGTTTACAATCCGAATTTAAAAGAGTAATCGGGCGCCAATTATTCAAACATTCCCTATCTCCTGATTTTAACAAAAAGATCATAAGCCCTTCATTCATACTAGCTGGATAAACACCTTGTAAAAGGCAGTTATTAAACACATCAACAAGCTGGGTACCTAAATGTTCTCCAACAAGACTATAGAGCTCATTCGGAAGGCCATCCTTACCCGGAGTTTTTCCTTTGCAAAGATTGTGAATAACAGCATGCAATTCTGCTAATGAAATCGGTGCCAAAAGGGAAAGAAAAAATTTATCAGGCACTTGCGGTACAGAAATAAACTGAAGACACTCAGAAATAGACTCCTGTGTGACAGTAACGTCTTCTTGAAAGGTAGAGTGAATATGAGAATTAATAACCCGAAAAAGATCAGATTGGGAGGTAACTATACAACCTTTTGAATCAAATAAACGATGCATATCTTTTTTTCCTCAAAGCATCTTATTATGGTCATATGGGTTCGTATGTGCCGAAGAACCATCAGTATTAAATTTTTGTTCTCTTTCTAAGTGGATCTGCTTAGAATTGTGAAGCTGCGCTAGTCGAGCTTTCACCAAATTCAACTCCTGAGCAGCAAATTCTACACCCATATTAATCTGTAAATAATTATGGGCCGGCTATTCAAAAAGGTTGCGCCATGCGCAATAGGGTTTTTCCTGCGCAAGTCCAAAAGTGCGCCATTCTGCGATATTCAGCAGGAGGCAGTTGCACCACCGAAAACATGCTGAGCAACAGCGCAATGCAAATGACGGCATGTGCAACTGAAGGGGGTGGATCCATGCATAAAGAGCGCAATGCGATATCCAAAGACAGCGGAACAGCCAGAAGTTGCGCCCCAGAGGAAATGAGCCAAAATAAAAAGGCTCAAGGAAGAGGCGCAAGAATGCCACAGGGATGCCAAGTGGGGAAGAGAGAGAGAGAAAGACAGACAGTGACAGACCAGGGCAGGCAAGGGAAGCAGTGTGGGCCATAGGCTGCAGAGGCCAGTGGGGGGGTGCCCGGTGCAGTGGAAGTAGCAGTCAGGACAGCGGGGGTAACAGAGCAACATCAGCCAGGGGGTCACAAGCCAGGAGATGGACAGTGGCAGCTTCCACATGGAAGCTGTAATGAGGTGTGGAGAATGCAAGGTGCAGGGGCAGTGCGTCGGATGGGCCCGTCAGTGGTACGCCCCCAACAGGCAGTACCGTGCCCACATCAGCTTTGAGCTGTACACAGATGTAGAGATCGTGGGCTGGTACCACCTGAACAGGGCAATACTGAGGGCTCTGTGAGCTGTGCAGTGATGTGATGCAGGCATCCGCACGACGGAGTCATGCTCTGTCAGTGGAGACCAAAGTGACAGCCTGCATGTGCTTGCTCACCACGGGCACCTTCCAGAGGCCAACAGGGGACACCACAGGCATCACACAGTCGGCCACGCCACGCATCCTCACCCACCTCAGTGCACTGCCGCCACATGCCGCGGAGCACATCCATTTCAGCACTTACGGCAGAGCGACAGCAAACATGCGGCATTCCACAGGGTAGCGATGCCTGGCATGCTTTAGGCCATAGACTGCACCCATGTGGCCATTCAGATGCCTGGTCTCGGCGGGCGCCGTGATATAGGAATAGAAAGGGCTTCCGAGTGTCAACTGCCAGGTGGTGGTGATGCCATTGGCGATAATCACTGTCTGTGCCACACACCCTGGTGGAGCACATGATGCCTCTATACATGGCATCAGTCCAGACAGCTATCATTTTGAGAGTGGGGACATCCCCACAGGCCATCTATTGGGTGAGTACGCGTGGAAATGCAAACTCGGGGCAAGGGTGGAATGCCACAGGTGCCATGGTAGTGGCACACAGGGATAAGGGCTATGGACCTCGAATATGAGACTGATCTCCACTATCTCCACACAGGTGACAGCGGATACCCACTCCTTCCCTGGCTGCTCACACCATACCGGCGCCCCATGACTCCATCGCAGCAATGCTATAATGAGGCACATGCCACCACATGCAACATCATTGAGTGGGTGTTTGGGATGCTCAAGGCACGCTTCTGATGCCTAGACACCTCTGGCGGTGCCCTACAGTACAGCCCCTCAAAGACTTTTGGGATATTCCTGGCCTGCTGTATCTGGCACAACATGGCCAATGACTGTGGGATAGCCATACAGGTTGAAGAGGGGGACAGCAATGGGGACGCCAGTGGCGCCGGTGTTGATGGTGATGAGCAGCCCCCCCTTGGACGGCGGGACACCCGACTGATCCGGTAGGCCCAGCTGCACCGGGACACCATCACGGAGGAGCATTATGCACAACACAGGTAAGTCAAGGGGCCATGTGCAAACAACACTGTCCTGGCGCAACCCACAGGCACACAGAGTAACACACCAGGGTGCATGATGGCAAGGGGGTGGAGGAACCAGGCACACAAACACACCATCAGGGAGGGGCGAAGAGTCATATGGACATGCATGCAAACACACCAGGCACAAAGCGACATGGCAGGGCACAGCAGAGCAGGAACAGACATGGCAAAACACAGATCCACAGACCACACCACCACCTGTACTTGCTGGCACGTGTGTCAGATGCTGGGCACCTTGCACCTTGCTGTACAGTACAATGCAGCATCATGTGCACAGGCACCTGTGGACAGCAGTCGGGATGGTGTGGTGGTCGCAGAGTGTCGGTGTGATGGGCAGGGCATTCACCAGTGCACTGCCCACCATGATGCACAGTGCACAGGGCAGCACGACAGAACCCGGCACTGGGAGACAGGTCGGCCGCTGCACCATTCCACAGCCACCGCTGTATGTGGGTGGCCCTGCCGCGACCCAACAGCACTGGCAGCTGAGCGGGGCTGCATGGGTGGCACCGATGGACCACCAGGGTCCCACCGCGCGATCGCAACCTTGTCCACAGTGGGGTCTGTAGGATGCCAAACATGCCTGCACCATGGGGTGCTTGGGATGCCCATAGCAGAACCCAGCATCGACAGGTTTGGTGTCGCATCTTACTGAGAACGGGAGTGGAGTGCTTACTGTGTGGGTGCACTACAGGAGCACTCTGCTTGTGTGCCAATGCAGCCATGACAGCAACCAATGCTGGGTCTGCTTGTCAATGGTGGCAGTCAGATCCATCCACGTATGGACCATCTCTGCACAGTCCAGAGTGCATTCCCCTGCTGGTGCCACTCCACAGCTGCACACAGTGCTCCACAGACATTGCAACCCGCCTTTGTTGCTGTACTGATTCCCACAGCAGGCGGTGTGCTTTCAAATGGGTACTCTGCCACAACAGCATCCTGCCCCCAGGGTGTGGGAGGTCCTGATGCTCAACACCCTTTGAGGGTGGGCGCTGTTCACCAGGACCAGGAATGCATGATGTCAGTGGGCAGTGGCGCCACCGCTGGACACTGTACCTCCAGACCTGGTTGGTGACTGCTGCTGGCTTCCCTCCAACCGCTGAGCCCAGGGACCACTCATTCCACTGCTGTGGCCGCACAGTGCCAGACACCTGCACAGCCACCGGTGCTGCTCCCACCAGTGCTGACAGGCCCAGCCTGGATCAGCCACATGCTGGCACACACGTTGGAACCAGCTAGGCCCGGGGCACGTGTTGGCCTGCTGTGTGCTTCTGGACACACACATGTCACTGCCCATTGCAGTCCTTGCATCATCAATGGTGCAGGTACGCGGGACAGTTACAGCCATTAGCGTGCTGGCATGCTTGCATGCCAGACTGCTGAGACACAGGATGCACCCCACACCGGACTCACCGACACCAGTTGGCAGCCCAGCCTGCATGCTGGTGCAGTGCTGGCTGGTGACAGTGGTGGACCTCCTCCATGTCCAGCAGGTCATCCTCACTGCCTGGACCCACCACCAGCCCCTGAAGATGAACAGGATCTGTAACAGAAAGAGAGGACATGTGAGTGCATGTGAACAACCTTCCCCCAACATCACTCACCATGTCATACCATGCAGTGATGGGCTTCCGCCTGTCTGGAATCCACCTCCCGGTATGCCCTCAATACACTGCACTGCATTAATGCAGCCAGTCGTCTCAGCCGGGGTCGCCTGCACCACCACTGGCTGGGCTCCTTCGCCAGTGCCAGCACATGCCACCCTGAGGGCTGCCACCTTCTCCTTCACCCTCCTGCGTCTGTCCCAATCTTTTTTATCCTGCACGGAGTGCTTGGCTTGCCTGCAGGTTCACTGCCTAAGCTACCTCCTTATGCAGCCGCACGGCCCTGAGGGGTGCCCTCTTCCACTCAGTAGTGACCCTCCTCCAGGTAGGCCTGGAAGAGGGCTCTGTCTCTGCCTATGGTGAAGTGGCTTCCTCCTCCTCGCCCACCATCCTCACCCTCACCTTGGCTCTGTCTCGGTCATGGCTATCTGTATGGTGGAAGTGACACTGTCACTGTGCAGTATGTTGTGCGCTATCCCATGCCCATTGTACAGAACATCCCACAGCATGCACCCTACCTCTCACCTGCAGAAACTGAATCTGGCCAGCGCAGCCCACTGTCGCACATTTATAGCATAATGCATGCAAATTAGATTGGAGCAACTGTAATGAGATGCAAATCATGCCACTGCCTTTGAATGGCTGATCGGATGATTTGCATGTGTCGGCTGAATATCGCGCCATTGGCTGGGGAATACAGCTGAGCCGCTGAGCCAATGGCGCAGATCTGTGACTGTGTGGTACACTGCACCGCACATGCCCAGCAGTAGCCACGCAGGCATCTGCTGCACTGATGACATGCTGTGCGCCGATCGGGCACCAGGCTATGGCCACTCATTGCCAGTGGCGCTACAGGACTGGGCACCATATGGCGCTGTGGCACTATTTGCTAATAGTCCACCGTGGCACTGGCTCGCAGGTGGTCGGTCGCAGGATGCGGATGACGCCAGATGGCGCTTGTGCGTGGCCTGCGCTATAGACCCCTGACCTGCGTCTGACTCGCCCCTTGTGTTGTTTGGCTGCCATGTGTATGGTTTTCATTACAAAGGTTTTAAGACAGTGCTATGTGAACCGACTGCATCTATGGAAGGCGTGATTGGAACCTATGGTGGTCTATTGCACAACATTTCTCGGGTTGCCGCGCCAGGGGCGCCATATTGCCTACTGTAAACTCCAACCATGGCACTGCAGAGAGTGCCCCAATGGAGCTCAGTGGAGGTGGCCAACTCGTGGCCCTGGTTGACCCCACTATGGGGGCATCATCGGGGAGCAGCCTCACCATGGCACACACCCAGGTCTGGCTGCAGGTGGGCTCTGACCTGGTGGGGGGTCACAGGGTGGGCTGGTCTGCCGAGCAGTGCCGGCTCAGGTTCGTGACCTCCGCAGGAGGGAGCTGATGTGCTGGCGATGACTACGGTCATGTGTGCCAGGAGGGGCTTGTAGGCCAGGTGGGTGTGTACCATCTATGCAACCCTTATTCTCTGTAGGGTGGAGTGTGTTTGTGGTTGTGCATGGGGATGGCTCTGCCATGGTTGGCTGTGTCATGTGTGCAGGTGTGAGATGCATGGGTCTGGCTGTGTCAGTAAGGTACACTCACTGGGGCAGGGGCAGTCTGCTTTGGAGTCACACTGATGTTTCTTCAACATATGTCTCCCACAGGCCAGGCAGAGAGGATGCAGGCAGGGCTGAGGAGGGCTGTGGCAGGGCCCAGGTGGCTGGACGGTTGGTGCTGCGAGGGATGGACTACGCAGCAGCAGCAGCAGCAGTAGCAGCAGCAGCAGCCGCGCCACAGCTGCTTGCTGAGTGAGTATCATTACATCTGCTGATGCTAGTGCATGCTGGAGGGGGGGTGGGCATGACCACCAGCCATGGACAACACAACCATGCATGACACAGGTGACAGTCATCACTGTCCAGTGTCACTGCACATCTGTGTGCTGGCCACTGGTGGTCCATGCATGCACTGGGCACATGGCTGTGGAATTATATCCCACCACACTGCCACACATCACTTGACAGCCTTGTTTGTGCTGTGATGGACATGGGCAGTGTGGTGTGCAGTGGTGCACATAGCTGGTGCCGCCTGGTTGGGCTTGTCATGTCATGGTCACTGTGGTGGTGCATACCATCACAGGTGTGGGACATTGGGTATGCCTTGCAGGTTGGGTGGTGTTCAGGGTTGTGGACAGTCACAGCCATTGACTGTGTTCCTTTCCTAGGCCTCATCGCTCTCCGTCAGGATTGGAGCGGGAGCACTCCACCAACTCACCTGGTGTCCTTGAGAACCGTGACATCCTCCATGACATCCAGCGCCATGGGCTCTGGAGAAGGCACAGTCAACCGAGATGGCACCAGGCAGCAGAGGACCAGCCTGCTTAGGCCTTAGACAGGCTTCCCTTCCCATTTCACCCATCCCTCCCACCCTGCCTTCCTCTCTCCCAGTTGTTCATCCCTCACCCCTGCCCACCCCTACCTTGTAACTTCTACCTCCCCGCCTCTTGTAAATAGTTTTGTTATTGTTCTTGTTCTATTTTCTATTTTTGAAATATATATATATTTTGTTATGAATACTGTGGTGGTCTCTGATTTGCGCAGCTGGCTAGGGTTGCTTAGCTGTGCAGTGTGTGCATGCCATCTGGGGGTGGTATGGTCCTATGTGTGTGTGTGTGTGTGCGGTGTGTGTGTGCATGGGGAGGTGTTTCAGTGGCAGTGACTTTCTGTCGGTCTGCTATCTGCTGCCGCCCACTGCTGGTGCACAGGGTGGGTCTGGCTTGTATGATTCTATGCCGCATGAGGTTGACGGTGCTGGGGATGATGCGATGTTTACTGCAGTGACAGTCACTGCACATGGTAGTGTCTTGGGGTCACAGTGCAGGGTGCTGTGTGCAGACGGGGCTGATGCGATCAGGTTGTCAACCCTGTGTGTGGCAGTCTCCCAGCCTGCCGGTGGTTTGTGGCGCTATGGCCCTGCTGTGTTTTGTTGGGTTGTCCCCATTGGCCAGTGGATCATCCGTCCCACCCCAGTGATGCTGTGCTTGGGGTGTGCAGGTGTCTTGTTGGTTCTGCAGTGTGTTCCTGTGCCCATGTGTGGCATGGTTGGCGGTGGCCCAGCCTGCATCCCTGGTTGTGCAGTTCCATTGCTCTGCTGGGGTGGGGGTCTGCTTGCGCTTATGGCACCTCTGGACTGCTCAGCTGGCTAGCCTTGTTGCGCTATGGCACAACCTTTCTGCTCAGCTTCCCCTTCCTGGTTGCTCTATGGCGCAGTTTGTGCGATATTCAGACGTTGACTGCTTGCACAATTTGTTTTGCTCCATGTTTGAATATCGCGTCTGTTGCGCATAGGCGCAATTGAATTGTGCTTGCTCCTGCTGTTGCGTACATTTTGGGAGCAGTTTGAATATCTGGGCCCATGTGTCAATAATTCCTGTAAATGTCTTTGGGTGTTTTTGAGGGAGGCTCTCAACAAACGTCCAATATGTATAAAATACTGTTTAAAAATAAGTTTTGAATCCTCCCACCAATCCTGTGATTGATCATAAAAAAAAAACATAGAGAGACGGGCTCTTAAAACATCCATAAATCTATCCACTACTTCAGGAATCTCCAGCAGAGATAAATTTAGCCTCCAATACCCCGGTCCCTTAGAAGTATTTTTATAAGCAGAAAGGGAAAAACTCAACAGACCATGATCTGAGGAAGCTACCAATTTAACCTGTGGAACAAAAAACTTAAGGGAAGATGAAATGAACCAGTAATCAATCCTAGTTTTTCTAGTACCCTGAATATAAGTAAAGGAGGGAGTAGACTCAAAAATATCTCACAGACCTGAAATTAACAGCAAGTTATTCAAACAATGTGAATCACAATAAATCTTAGAGGTAGCTGAATTTGTAGGCTTATGGGATATATTAAAGTCCCCATCAAATAAAACATTTTTACTAGTAAATAAAAAAGGTCTAATAAGATGTAGTAGTTGAATGCGATTCCATTTATTTTGAGGAGCATAAATATTAATTAGTCGAAATGGGGTTCCATCAATAAGGATGACTAATAACAAAGCTCTACCAGGGGCGATGTGAATTTCATCTAGGTTTTGAATCTGTGAGATGTAAAACAAATTCCAACTCCAGAACAAACATCTGTACCCCCAGACCAAAAACAAGGACCCCAACCCCACAGATCAGTTGTAGTAAGAAAGTCTTGAGTCATATATAATCTAGTGTCCTGAAAAAAAATAATATCATAGAGTAACTCTGAAAAAAGGGCAAATGTTATTCTTCTTTTATACAAGGATCGAATACTATTTACATTCAAACTAGCTAAGGAAATGTCATAGCCATAGTCCTTAGAACCAGACGTAAATCAAGTATTGGGAGGCAGTTTTCTGTTGCTTTTGTGCAATCCAATTCTGGATATCTTTTTAGATTTACCTTTTGTCCCCACCCTGGGATCTAAAACTGAATCATGGTCTGAAATAGGTTCTATTTGGGAAGGATCCTGAGAGGCTGTATCAGAGTCATGTTCCTCCAGTCCCATGGAGGCTAAAATTCCATATTTATTGGAAACTGATACAGGTTCTGGAGATTGGGCCCAATCCAATACAGGAGTACGGGAAAGACAAGCCTCCTCAGGAGAAAAGGAGACAGTTCCATTCGACTCAGTCAGAGCCGAAGAGGGAATCATCATTTTACTAGTCAAAGCTTTCTTCGAATCGCCATCAGACTGCCACCTGGAAATACCATGGCTAGGTGATCTGAGGAGTGTGGCTGATGGGGTGGGGGTGGGGGAGCTAGCGTAGACTGTTAAGAGGAAACAGCAGAAGGTTTAGAAGCCAAAGCAGCTGAATAGGATATTGGACCTTGAGAAGTAACAGGTGCAACACCAACCAATAAATTTCTAGCTGCTTTAAAAATCAGCAAATCCTGTAAAGCATAATCAGATTCATCAGTGTTAGGAGCAGCCCTCAGACAGTCAGAAAATACATGTCCCACCTCCTCACAAAAGCTGCATTTAACAGAATTCTCACATTGATAACCCAAATGACCAACTTCTACACATTGAAAACAGTGAATCTTCTCACAGGCAGTACTAATGTGTCGAGGAGAATCACACTTGTAACATTGCTTGGGTTGACCAGGATAAAACAAGAAACCTTTATCCCGGCCAATAAAGAATCAATTTGGGAGATGAACGAATTCATCCTGAACACTACGGAGTTTCAATTTTATCTTCCATCCCCCATTCCAAAATCTCTCACTATCCAAAATGGGATCAGGTGTGCCTGAACATCACAATGTTTATCTAACCAATAAAGAATATCTGCTAGATTTACCCCCTCATTGTGAAACAAAATAGTAACAACCCAAAAAGGTTGTTTCGTTAAAGGTGTAACCTGAAAATGGGACCATAAAGGATTAGTCTTTAAAGAAGCATATTTCAACCAAAAAGTGTCCAGAGTAGCAGGAGTCCTGAAACTGATGTCAAAAGAATGTTCACCAGAAGCATGAATGAAAGCATAGATGTCAGAAGGCAAAAAGCCTAAAGATTGTTTAATTAACACCTTGTCCACATAAAACCTATCCAGTAAATCTTCCATTCCACCCAAATAATGTAAGCGAATAGCATTTCTACATTTTGCCTGCTCTAAAGGTTTAGCAAATAAGTCAGCAAAAGACGGTTTAGGTGCCTCATGAGTTATACCTGGAGAAACACCCAGATTGTCCATTTCAATGTTAACAGCAGGAGGAATAATAGACTCCGAAGATGGAGCTGAAACAGCAATACCTTTCACCCCAGGCTGTAGGACTGTAGACTCAGTATGATGAAAAACAGGTCCATCAGGAAGAGCTGCTTTTGTAACTCAAGGTCCACTGAATGAGCCAAAATATCTTATGGTTTGTTAGGGTCTGCACCCAAGATCCATCTGCTCCTCCTCGTCCAACCTGCCATTGAAACAGCTAATTCTGGAGACCACTGTTCAGTCTGCTGCTTGGCTTCCGGAGCAGCATCTTGCTGCGTTTGCAAAATCGTTTCCATCGCAGAAGGAACTGTGTCATCGCAAAAACCAGGACCTAGTTTAAAAGTCCTATGGAGAGAGTCAGGAGAGACTCCCAAAATACATTTTCATTTTTTTTTTTCAAGTAAATCAGCCTTGGCTGAGGTAAGAGCTCTTTCCGTTTGAAGTAATTGAGCTTGTAGCTGCTCTCTTTGTCTTGCCATTGCTTTCACCTCGTCTTCGTCACTCTCAACAATTTTATGTTCCGAATGTGGAGGAATAGTAGTAGTAACAGGCGCCAAAACAGGCGGTATCTGAAGAGGTGAATGTGCAGTAGAGACTTCCGCAATGTCATCCCGTAGCAGACCTCCTTCCTCCTCTGCTGCTAACAGCATACTGTCGTCGTCCATGGCAGTGACGTTTGGGATACTGCCCCCTACAAGAGTAGGGGAATTTCCTTATTGTGATTCTCTGGATAGCTACTGTCTCATATTACTTTAGAGACTTCATGTGATAATAATGGCAAAAATGGTATCCCTAGCAAATGGCAAGCAGGCAGTAGTACTGAGATGGGAGGAATGGGAGGGATTGGGGCCAGCCACCAACCTACTTCTTTTCCACATTACTTGAACAATAGGCATCGATGTAGATTAAGGAAAGCAACTACAAAATACAACAACAATCATGAGAACAAATGGACTGTTTATGTTTATTATAAATAGTTTTTTTATCACATGAAATGAGTAATTTGATGCACATGATTATTCTTTGGAGCTATTATATTGAGTTTCAGGGTACTTGGATGCTTTGTATCCTCTTTAATAATAAAAAAAATGTGTGAAATTATCATCAGTGCAAAAACTGTGATGTCCCTCATGGTGTCCCTCATTTCAGGGTGTGGCATCCTTCATTGTCCCTCATTGTCCCTCATTTCAAGGCTTGGTGTCCCTCATTTCAGAGTCCAGAGGTTGAGAGATATGGGGGAGGGGGGAGAGAGTGAGCATGAGAGGTAGGGAGGAAGTTCTCCTGACCAAAATGTAGAAGTGAGTTTGGCACAATGAGTGAGGTGCCTGTTGGCAAGTGGGGGAAGGGTCATAGTGTGGTAGAGGTAACAGTGATGAGTACATGATGGAGCATCAAGAGCAAATTGACAGAAGGAGTTAAATAGAGGGTCCAATCTAGTTAGAGAGGAATTGGGAGTGGCACCATAGACTACATCACAGTAGTTGAAAATGGGGAGGGTCATCTTCTGAACTAGTTCAAGCCACGCTGTAGGAGGGATGCAACTACGGTTCCCCAATAAGGCACCAAACTTGGGGTGCAATTTTTTCAGGATGGCATCAATGTGGCCAGAGAAGTTGAGGTGTTGGTCCAACCAAACCCCAAGCTATCTGAACGAGGAGGTACCCTCTAGGATTGTCCCATCAAGGGTATGGAAAGATGGTAAAGGGTAGAGCCTGGAGAGTCTCTGCCTAGTGCCAAAGGTCATGGAGACAGTCCTTTTGGCATTTAGGAATAGTTGATGTGAGGCAAACCAGAACTTAACCTTGTGGAAGTCAAGCTGAAGGGTGGATGCTACATCAGCAGGGCATTTGCCAGAGGAGAACAGGATGGTGTTGTTGGCATACATATGGATAGAGGAGGAGGGGGAGCATACTGAGGGCAAGTCATTTAGGAAGATGGAGAAGGGAATGGGTCTGAGAACCAAGCCCAGTGTGTCTCCTGTGGAACTAGAGAAGGGGAAGAGAGAGAGATATAGTATGCTGGCTCTTAACCGATCATGTTCTGCCTGAGAGGTAAGCTCTAAACCAGTTTTGGGCAGAAGTAGACAACCCAGCAGCTGTAACAGAGTCAAGAAGTAGGGCATGGGTGAGGTCAACAAATGTGGCAGAGGTAATGAGGCCATTATCCATTCCAGTGAGGATGAAGTCAGTGAGCCTGAGTAAGGAGGTGGTAGTGGAGTGGTTCTTCTGAAAATCAGATTGGAACAGAGAAAAAAAGGAAGAGTCATTGAGGAAGGAGGTTAGTTGAGAGACAACCAGCTGTTCTTAGAGTTTAGAAAGGGCAGGGAGGAGGGAGATTGGGTGAAAATTTGCAGGTGAGGAGGGGTCACCACCCTTTGGGAGAGGGAGGACCACCACATGTTTCCAGGATGAAGGGACAGATGAGGACAAGAAGGAGAGATTTGGGATTAAAGAGAGAGGGTAAGCTATAGCAGAAGCTGAAAGGAAGAGGAGTTTAGAATCAAGGTAATCTGGCGATGAGCCTTTGGAAGGATTAAGAGAGAGAAAGGCCATTAGTGTTTCTTCTGGGGAGACCACAGAAAAGGAGAAGGAAGGGTGGGCATGGAGGGGTTGAGTGCTGGGTGTGGGAGGATGAGATTGGGGAGGTTAGAGGTGAGTGACTTTAGAAGTGCTGTGGCGCAGGAGGTATAATAGGAGTTAAACTCTTGAGCCACTGAGCACAGTTTGGAGACCAATGAATTGTTCATTTTAAGCACGGGGGAGGTGGATTGAAGAGGGGGAGAATAAGGCGTGGACCACTTTCCAGAATTCACAGGAGGAATTGATGTTTTTGAGAAAAGATGATTTAAAATATTCAGACTTGGCAAGTCTGGTAGCTTTTGTGCAGGCGTTTCTTAACATGTGATACCTGGCATGGCCTGGGGGAAGCTGGGAGGCCTTATATTTCCTCCAAGCTTTGTCTCGCTCCCTGAGACAGGTCAGCAACTCAGGAGAGACCCAGGGATGATGGTTGCCATGAACTCTAGTGCATTTGAATGGAGTGTAGGAGTTCCATTTAGTTAGAAATTTATCTTTAAAATAAGTGAGGGCTTGGCCAATGGAAGGGGCAAAGGCAACAGGGAACCAATCAGAACTGGCCAGTTCATTAAGAAGGTCATTAAGGTCTAAGGAGCTGAAGGAGTGGAGTTGCAGAATTTTGAGAGGCAGTTTAGGTCTATGGACTTTTCTGACTACGAAGACTGGGTGGTGATCACTGAGGGCATCTGGGAGGATGCCTGATTTAATGACTCAGTGGGGATTACATGCTTAAATACACACACATGGGATGTCCCAGCCTCTTTCAGCATCTTGTTTATTGTTCAGTTTCATGAATGTATGTCTGAATTAGTGAAAGTCACTCACCTAGTTGTTTAATAGGGAGTTGCTATACAGTTACCTCTTATTATTTTTACTCTTGGATTGGAATGGAAAATCTGAGTCAAACTTATTTACTAAACATGCACAATTGCACCTATGTAACTGCACTACTTTGCGTTATGCGACTTGTGAATCCATCACTGTATCAAGATATTTTTATGTAACTGTTGTATTGTCTGATGTAATTATTTTTAACATTAACATTTTTGTACTGTTTTTAATATTTGTAATGAATCATATTGAGTCAATCAATTAACTTGAACATAATGGAAACTATCACCAAGTCACCAAACCTCTGTCCGAATCATGCAACTGATTGGAGAAATGATGGGCCTTTATCTTCATGTATTATCCATTGCAAGAAACACTAACTTACAAAGATTGTTGCATTAACTGAAGCCCAAATATTCCATTCCATCCTGCTTCACTTTTTGCAGGCATTTTTTTTACTTGGTATGTACAAGTCAGTATGAAGACAGATGCTGGAAATTTTGAAGAAGGCAGAGGGGTTATGTGTATTTCACTAGTGATATCTGCAGCTGATGTATAGCTGCCTAAGTACCACTGCCCATTGTACACATCAAACAGCACCACCCCCATTCCTACCCCGAGTCCGTAACCTTTCTCCAATCACTGCTGGACATCAGGATATACCCTCATGAACTTAAGGGTGAAATGTTGGTAATGGACAGTAGGAGTAACATGCTGAATGTCATGAATGATGGGAATTTTTGCCATGCACCTTGTTTTGCACATGCAGTGCATTTTATGGGAGTCATGCTTGATAAACGTGCAGTGCTAGAGAAAGTACTTAACACTGTACTGGACATCACACGATATTTCCATAATTCCTGCAAATATTCTGAGCTCCTCCACTGGTACTCAAAGAAGCACACTTTTCTGCAACATTGCATACTTAAAGATGTGGTGACAAGGCGGAACTCCATCATATATATGGCTGAGAGACAGGTGCAACAGAAAGCTATATTCCAGGCTATAAAATTTGATGACGTGGCCTGTAAGTGATATCTTTATTGAATGTGGTATTGTGTGCTGCAAAGGCTTGTTTTGCTTAAGAAACCTTATAAAGAGGCCATCAAAGATGTCAGTGCTTAATCAGCAACACATAGCAAGGCCTTTTCCTGGACGAGTCTCCTTGAATGACACAAATGCAGTTATTTGAGAACTTCTACAGCAACCAAACAAAGCAAGGTTAGTGGTGGCAACTAAGGCAGCAGTACTGGTGGCAGGGGAGTGAATGACAGCAATAATGATAGAAGAGGAGGAAGTGGTGGTGACACCACAAGTTCGTCTGAGTCATCTCAGCGGCGGGATGCAGTACTCATGAATGAAGTGACAGAGATTGTTCTGACACAAATTACTGATAGTTTTGAAAGCCTTTGATTGAGAGCACAATTTGGCATTGCAATACTACTGGATCCCGGATATAAAGATATGAGCATTCTCCCTGGATGCATCAATTATGTTAAGCAGATGTTGTTGCTTACATTTCAAATGGAGCAGCACAGACAAAAAACAACCAAACATAAACCTCCTTCTGCTCATATTGTTCTTCCTCATTGTTTGACTTCACGTGGTTTCAGTGTCAAGCATTAGCATGACAACATGGAAAAGTAAGTAAGCAGTAAGTTAGCAAATAGTGTATTGTTATAAAACAAGAAAAGGATTGCTGTATTGAACCAGGGATTATTTACAGTGGGGTCCAAGATTCATACACTCAGTTACAGTATAAAATTGTAAAACATTGAAAACACATAGAACAATATAAACTATGAGATCTAGAAGCTAGGAAGAAAAATAACTTGGATAGCAAGGATCCAGATACAGCAAGGGACATTTGAATGCTATATGACACTGACTGATAGTGCTGTGCAGACTTTTTTTAATCAAGGTTTTTCTGCTACTTATGTCCAGGAGCAGCTGATCAGCTGCTGTCCCTGATCCCCGGAGTTGTCCCCTGCTTCTCCCAGAACTCACCTTGGTCAATTATTCCTCCCACAAATTCCCCCTCATGGTAGGACTGGAGAGGGTGGACCATCCTCCTCCCATACAACATATCCAGGCAGACCGATGGCAAGTTCTTGGGTGGGGGTGCAGCCCCAGGAATGAATGGGCAGAGCTTCATCCAGTCCCTGACATCCATGTTACAATTTATCTCCCTGCCCTTGCTGTGGGATGTCAGGTCTTTTGCATGGAGGTGCACATGCCTGATGTTACCTACAACACCCATCCTCATATTCTTGCCCACAATGCACAGCTACCAGGCCTCCACTTGGTGGAAGTCTACAGCCCAGTCAATAGGCCACCCCTTCTCTCGAGTGGAGACAGTCCCTTGGATGCTCAATCTGTCCCCCCAGCTGACCCCCAGTGACCAATGTCTGTTCCTGAAACTGGCTCATTGGCATGGTAGGGGGTAAGATGCCAGCCCCTCAGACCTCCATGCAACTGAGCCAGCCACTGCGTAAACATTTTCAAGGACTTTACAGACATCTCATCAGAGTACATCATGGAGGCTTATCTAACACAAAGTACTATGTAACCAAAGTAGTGATCCAATCAAATTCTGGCAAGACAGGAAAGTAATTTGGCCTGCACTGGCTAATCTTGCTTCATATTTTCTCAGATGCCCTCCGACAACAGTCAATTCAGAAAGATGCTTCAGCACAAGTACTGAGCACAGCACAAGTATAAGTGTTGATATTATGTATGTGTTAATGGTACCCATTGAAAATTAGTTATTCGCTCATTTGGGGTTGACCACGTTCACGGTATTTTGAAAACCATGAATAAAATGTTTACTACTACTACAACTGGTGAAATTGCATAACCAGGTCACTCCAGGCTATATCCTGAGAATATTAAAGTTTTAGTCTTTCTAAAACTCAGTTTATCATGGATTAACTTCAGCTATCAATTTGATTATTCTCATGTCCAACAAGTCACATCTACTGCTAGTCCCACTCCTGTAACTCTTGCTGGCAAGTCTCATGAAATTGAAATAGCATAAATCTGATAGTTATCCCTTATTCACTAACCTTGTTACCTAATATTCTTTAACTGGGTAACAAGGGTGGTGAATAAGGGACGCGGAGCAGATTTACTCCGTTTTCACTTTAGCAAGGCATTTTACTCAGTGCCACAGGAGGCTGTTGATTAAATTAGATGATGTAGGAGCAGCAACAGACCTAGTTAAATAGATGGGAATTTGATTAGTGGGGAGACAGCAGAAGGTGGTGGTAAACAGTGTCAAACTGGGTAAGGGATTCACAAGTGGGGTATCAGAGGGGTCAGTCCTGGGACTAGTCCTTTTCAATATGTTCATTAGTGACATAGGGGAAGTAGTACAGAACAAGATGTGTCTCTTTGAAGATGACGCTAAGCTCTATGGCAAGATAGACAGCGAGGGGGCAAGGTAATTGCAGAGGAACCTGCAACGGTTAGAGAGGTGGTCCAAGGTCTAGCTGTTGAAATTCAAGTGCAAGGTGATGAATACAGGAAACAAGAACCTCAGTAAGGAGTACTGGATGGGACTGGTTAAGCTGGCCACTACTTCAGAGGAAAAGTACTGTACCTGAAGGTCTTCATAAGTGACTCCCTATAACAAACTAGCCAGTGTAACAAGGCCCACAGCAAGGCAACCACAATGCTGGCATATATTGGAAGGGATTTTGATATCAGAAAGATATATATATTACCTCCCTATTGATCACTCGTGAGACCCCATCTGGACTACTGTGCCCAGTTCTGAAATCCTCACATGAGGAAAGACAGAGACAGGCTGAAGACAGTGCAGCAAAAGAGTAACCAAAATGATTCCCGGTAGGGATGACTAAACCAGTTTGGAAAAAATCCAAACCTCCCCGAACCAACAATATTATAGGGAGCCGAATAATATCCAAACTTTTTCTACTGTTTGGATCAGTTCAGAAAATGTTAAAATAAAAAATTAAATGTTAGCTTACTGGGTCTTTTAAAGCACCTGATTAATTTCCCTGATGTCTAGTGAACCCCCACAGTTTTCCTTTTCCCAGATGTCTAGTGGACCCCCCAACCGGTTTTCCTTTTGCCTGGTGTCTGGTACACCTCCCACCCCCCACCCTGGTAGGTAGCACCCCACCATCCCACTCCCTCAAACCCTGAGCCAGCGACTGGCACAGCCTTCCCTCTCTACCACAGCCAGCCACCAGACTAAGCTATATCAATGAATGAGTGTGTACTTGTACAAGTATATGCTCATTCATTCAGCTCATTCAGTTCTGTCTACAGCTACCCACGGTGGTTGGAGACGAGAGCAGAGGGCTGTTTCAGTCATCCATGGGAGGGTCAGGGTGGGGGGAATGATGTTGTGGACAGCCCCCTGCTCTCATTTCTGACCACAATGGGCGCTGCAGACAGAGCTGTCATGTCAATGAGTGAGTGCATACTTGTACAGGTACACACTCATTCATTGATAGAGCTCAGTCCGGCAGGCAGCAGTGGTGGAGAGGGAGCACTCTGCCAGTCGCTGGCTCGGGGAGCAGGGTGTTGGGGAGCTACCTGATGGGACTGGGGGTCCACCAGACACCAGGGAAAAAGAAAACTGGGGGGTTTGTGTTCCACTAGACACCAAAGAAAAGGAAAATTATGGGAGGGGTTCTGCTAGACACTAGAGAAAAGGAAAACTGTGGGAATGTGGGTCTGCTAGACACCCGGGAAAAGTCTGTATAAATAATGGAGGTGCTCGGGGACAACCACATCAGTTACCCTAATTCCACTGCATAAAGGTTCTAAAAGGTTCAGATAAGACTCAGATAACCATCAGAACCTTTTGATCCTTATCAGAACCTTTTAGAACCTCTGAACATTTTGAGGTTTGCCATCATCTCTAATTCCAGGCCAACAGGGAAAATCCTATGAGGACTGGTACGGGGCAATGAACATGTACTCACTGGAGGCCAGAATGGAGTGGGGGGCATGAAGGACACCTTCAAGTTCCAGAAAGGATTAAACAAGGTAAACTGAGAGGAACTATTTAGCAGGAATGGTGGGTCAAAAACAAAGGGAACATGAATGTAAGCTGGTGGGAGGGGTGGAATTCAGGAGAAATACGAGAAAGTTTTACCTTACTGAGAAAGTGGTTGGCCCTTGGAACAGCCTGCCAGCAGAGTTGATGGGCACAAAACCCACTAATGGGTTCAAACACAGCTGGGACAGAGTAAAGGGCTTAATCGTTACTCGGGGGGTTGTAGTAAGGAAGGGAGCGAAGGAGGTAGAAGGGTGAAAACTATGTCTGGACAATAAGCTGTGAGGCTGAGAAGGGTAAAAATGGAGCACACTGGATGGACCAGTGGTCTTTTTTTGCCAACACTTTCCATATTTCTGTGTCTTACCAGAGTCCTGCTGGCACTGGTAGAAACACAGTCTGGCTCACCACTCAGCAGTGCCAGCAGTTCAAAAACTATGACCCTCACCGTTACCTGAGGTGCTCATAAATACAGTACAATACTTACAATGTCATCATGAGCAAGCCCAATGTGATCAACTGTGATGTGTTGCTCATGCAGTGTCATTATCGGTTAAATAAGACCCATCATGTCACCCACCATCAAGAGGCAGTCGCAGCAACTTCAACATCAAATAAGTCATCACTGATGGCCGTGCACAGGTACACAACTTCATTGGTGGCATGACCTCATGTAGCCCATTCACTACATCAAGTCTGGTGGCCAACTGGCAGCAGGTGCCTTAGTCTTTACAGTAGTGTAAGCAACATTAGAAAATAAACTAAGGATGGCTGAACCAGCTCTGTTGCATTTCTGACCCCCCCCCAGACTGGGCCAACTCAGTTCTGACTGGGAAAACCAAGCCTTTCACGGCTTGACCCAAGTTACTGAGCTGACTCGGTTTGGAAGTGCAGTCTGGTCAGGAAATAACACTCTCACCACCAGTACTGCATGGAAGTCATGAAACAAGGCAGGGCAGGGCAGGGTGCAGAAATTAAAACAAAAATTAAGAGTTTGTTTTTTTTATCTCTAACGAATACTCACGAGTTCCTGGATCATCACGTGGCCAACAAAGGCAAACCTCTCTGTACAGATTGGTAAAAGAGACTCACTCACCACTCAATTATCAAAGTAATTTGTTCTTTTACTTACAATAAATGAAATACATACTGTATTTTAATATTTATGTGTCAGATACAGTGAACAATTCTGTGTAAACGTTTTGGAATTATCCTTCTTCAGTGCAAGCCTGTATCTGTTAAATCGCAAGATACAATATACATTTTTACCTTCTCACTGTTTGTAGAAAAAAACATTTTTCAAAACTGTCTGTTTATTTCATCAGAAATCTCTAAATAAATTTGTGCTCACCCTAAATTTTCAAGCATTGGGATGTATTCAGTTTGTGCTTGTCCTATTTATCCCTATGAAAAATAGAGTCACTATATTTACTTCATAATATTGTATCAAGCAACATAAGTAAAGCCATTAAAACCAAAGTAATTATTTTCCTGCAAAAATCATCATGAATTTCACCTGCCTACTCTATCAGTAGCATAGAGAGATTCTCTTATGTTTTCAATATTAGCATTTGTCAGTTTTAGTACCCTATAACAAATAAAACATATACATATGTAAATCTCCAAGTAGAGAGCACTTAAGTTTCAAGTATCTTATTTTCACATTATTGTTATGCTCATAATGAATTACTGCATACGGTACTGGTTTTACTTTCATATTCATTTCCTGTTTATATCTAAGTTGCTAGGTTTTTTCAGTAATGTTTTCCAACTGTTGTCTTCGTTTTCTAAACACAAACAGAAACCCCCTTATTGAAGAAACTGACTGAAGTTTACAAAAGTAACTCTTTTAAACATTGTACTGCAGTTTGAAAGCTTTTTTACTTACTTAAACTCGTAATGGCAGAGTATGGCATGACCTCTTGCTTTCTCTATACAGAGGCAAAACGCCTGCCTCTGCTCATGCTTCAAATAGTGTGCAGGCCAGGAACTGGGCACAGGGCATTGCACGTCATCACGTGACATCACAGGACTCCCGCAGTGTGATGCACTAGCCCTGGGTGCCCAACCTGCTATCAATAAATAATGCAGCACCTTGAACAATTCAAGGTGTCCTGCCTGCCTCTCACATTAGTTTTTAACTTGGATTCAGATCTCAGTAGCACCAAGTTCTCTCTATTTAAAAGGCAAATTACTTTCCTTTACATTTTAATTTGTTATGTTCTGGGTTTACAAAGGACCACACAAATCTGGCAGGTCATATGTTTAGCTACTTGTTACTAAGAAAAATAGTGCCAATATATGGTCAATCAATATCCCTTTTACATATAAAAAATAACTTTTTGCTTCAACACAATCTGCAGTTTAGTTCTTTTATAAACATGTCAACTCATTTAAGTACTAAATAAAGACTGGATTTAAAGGAGAGGTGTCAGGAAAATTGTCCGACATATAACCTGTTTATTTATGGGTCGAGTGACTTATAAGTCCTAGTCTACACTAATTATAAACAGAGGATATTTTTGTATTTACCTATTTGAACTTTGCTAGTGACCTTGTTTCTGTTTCTCTATATTATCTGTCAATCTATTATATTACATTTTATTCCAACTCTATTTACTGTTTCTTTTCTTAACCCTATTTATTTACAAAATAGGCTGCCAATCAATAGAGTCATTAGACCAAACCTCAGATTTAATGCTTCAAATCTATTAATGTAATATGCTTCTCTAGTTAAAAAAAATGTTTCTTATAGTCCCCTCCCCTTATATTAGGAATTACTTTTTCTCACCTGAAAAATCTCAACTGGGGCAACTGATGCCCCAGTTCAATAAAATGTCTAGCCACTGGAGATATAAGGTTAAGACAGGTAATGTCACTTTTATGTTCTAATGTATGTTGTTTCAGCATCCTCTCCATTTTGCCCATGTATATTTTATCACATGGGCATTTGAGTATATAAATGACCCCTATTATTGAGCGGTTTATAAACTGCTTTATGCCCACTTCTGCATCCTTTGCACTATTCCATATTTTCTTAATCCTGTAAGTATTGTGACAGTGGGTACAGTGCCCACATTGGTAATTTTCTTGTACCTCTATCAAGTTTAGGTAATTTTCTTGTACCTCTATCAAGTTTAAAAAATGTCGGGGGATTTGGTCCGGTACTCTATGCTCTGATCTGACCAACCTATTCCCTAAAGTTCTGTTCCTTTTTGGAACAGTTAGTGGGAATTGTTGAAAAATATATGTAGTCTGGGGTGTTACTTGTAAGACATTCCGATATTTATTGAGTTTGTTTTTTCCTTTGATAAAATTTGTCACTATAGGTTATAGCAAACACTATTTTATCCATTTTTCTTTCCTGTCCTCCATCTGTTGGAACTAAAAGAACTTCCCTGTCTTTATTTTCTGCCCTTTTCATGGCCCCCTGTAATACCTCTTTTCTATAACCCCTAAACTGAAATCTCTGAAACATCTCAGTACTAGCCTTCTGAAAGTCTATAAACTCTGAACAATTTCATCTGGCCCTAAGCATTTGTCCATAAGGGATGGATTCAACAAGTTTTTTAGGGTAAAAACTGTGTGCATGAAGCACTGCATTTTTATCTGTATTTTTTCTGTACAATTTTGTAGTTAACCTGTCCTGTTTCTTGTAAATGTATAAGTCCAAAAATGGAATTTCCTCTAAACCTGAATTCATAACAAAGATTAAAGAAAGGCAAACACTCAGGAGACTGGGGCACTGAAGGGAGCCAACCAATGAGAGTTTCTGTTCTATAAATGTTCTAGCCAATCCTGGTTGTCAGCCACCACAGGAAATCCATAGGAAACAATGTATCAAGTGGATTTGGAGCTTTGCATTACATTGAAATGAGGCAGGTGTGTGTGTGCGCGCACGCGTGCATGCGCATGCACATGCAGAGAGATTCAAAAAGAAAAGCCCAGTGGAAAAAAACATTTTCCTCTTCTTAGAAAGAGACAAAGCAAGAGGGAGAGTAGAGACACCAACGAGTTCAGCAGCAGTCAACATCAGAGTGCAGATGCTGCAGCAGAGCACTCTGTAAAAAAATGAAATTTTTCATTAGAAAGTGAGAGAATGTAGAGAGAGAGAGAGAGAGAGAAAGTGAGAGAGCAACATGTTCAGCAGCAAACAACAGCAGAGTGCAGATGTTGCAGATCACACAGTAAAAAAATGAAACACCCGTTTTCCATGAGTCAGGGAGAAAGAGTAGCAAGAGACCAATGTGAATTCAACAGCAGACAACAGCAGAGTGCAGAAAATAATAAAAAATATAAGGGGAGCAGAGTCAGCCAGGACAGGAGGACTCTGTCTGAAGGTCATAGTGCCTCAGTAATTTTAAGGGTGTAGCTTATAGTGTCATATAGATTTTGAAGGGGGGGTATCACCCACATCTCAAACTCTGTGTTGCCCATCTCTGTACTGCCCTGAAAGGTCATACTGCTGTAGCATCTGTGTTGCCCATCTCTGTGCCTTGAACTACTACTAGGTCATACTGCCATACAGATTGTGAAGGGGGTCACATCTCAAACTCAGTGTTGCCCATCTCTCTGCCTGAAGAACTACTACTAGGTCAAAGTGCCATACAACTTGTGAAGGGGGTCGCATCTTAGACTCTGTGTTGCCCATCTCAGTGCCTTAGCTACTACTAGGTCATACTGCAGTGGCATAGAATCTGTGTTGCACATCTCTGTGCCTGAACTACTACTAGATCATAGTGCCATACAGATTATGAAGGCAGAGGGGTGTCAGGTCTCAGACTCTGTGTTGCCCATCTTTGTGACTGAACTACTACTAGGTCATAATGCCTCACGTATTTTGAGAGTGGGGTGTCCCATCCCAGATGCTGTGTTTCCCATTTCTGTGACTGAACTACTATTAGGTCATATAATGCCTCACGTATTTTGAGAGGGGAGTATCATGTCTCAGACTCTGTGTTACCCATCTCTGTGTCTGTACTAATACTGCCAAAAATGCGGATACGTTGGACCCCAAAACATGGATTCAGAATCAGAATCTGTTATGGAAATAGAACATGTGGCCATCACCCACAACATGGCTGAAAATGGTACATGTAACAATAAAAATATTTCCCAAAAACAAATTCAGAATAAAGAGTAACTTCACTGCTGAAGACACAAATAGTACAAATGATGAAAATGAAGCAACACAACCAAAAAAAGATGAAGCAACACAAACAGAAAAAGAAAAGAATGTTGTTGAATCCTCTGGTCAAAGTAATGCAGCACTGTTGGCATTGCCTGAAAAATCAGATAAATGTAAAACACAAAAACAGTTAGCCAAAACAGTTAGACCTAGAAAGTCAATGATTAAGGAAAAGGTTCTGTCTAGTATCACTAGACGTGGCACTCCATGATATGCCACTCATGAGTACTGAGCTCCTTCATCAGAAAGCAGTGCCTGTGATGAAGAAGCGATTGTAAATGTACAAGAACAAGATTGCAATGTATCACAGTTACGCCCTTCCAAAGGTGATGAATCAGAATGTGATACTGATGAGGTAGAGGATGCCACCTGGGTTCCCTCACCCAAAAACAATACAAAAAAACATATACAGCAGGCACCACCAGTAGCCACAGCCAGTACCGGAAAAACAATCAATAGTCATGGTAGCTTTTCTGGGCACAGCCACAGTGTGCATGAATCATGGTCAGAAACAACTGTCAGCAAAATTACTGCAATTCCTGGCATGGTGACAAAACGTTCCACCTCAGTTGTGTGGAGCTATTTTCATATAAGTCCCAAAAATGAGTGCTTTTCTGTCTGCAACTTCTGTCACTGGAAAGTTAGCAGGGGGAGAGGGAGGGGCCAGTTTGAGACAACATCACTACAAAAGGCATTTGCAAAGAGCACATCCAACCATTCAGCTGGGCAGCAGTCCTGAGGAAGGGAAAAATATCTGTGATGAAAATAACCCTACAGACAATAGTGATGGTGAAGAGACTGAGAGACAGGGCAGAAAAAAAACATTTTAAATTTCACTGACAAAAGTATTTGGACAAGGTACAGCTTTGCCACTGGAACCCCCATTGTTTTTGTGCCCCCCCCCATGAACTAAACAGCAGACCATTACTGCGAAGCTTAAACAAAAATCTGCCTACAGTAGATCACATCAAGTCATGTTAAAAATTAATCAGTTAATAGCTGAATTTATTGCCAAGGACCTGCAACCATTTTCTGTGGTGGAGAATGACAGTTTTAGAGCCCTTTTAAAATATTTATCTCCATGTTACAACATACCAAGCTGTCAATATTTTGCGACTGCGGCTGTTCCCAAATTGTATAAATGTATGCAAAGTAAAATAAAATTGGTTCTTCGAGAGAGCGAATGTGGTTCTCTGCACCTGGCCACAAACATGTGGATGACTTGTCAAACCACTGATTTATATGTGCATTACAGCACATTGGGTGTCACGATTGTCTTCAAACACCACCGCAAGCAGCAGTGTAGAGGAAGGAAGACAAAGAATGGCAACTCTTTGTGTTAGCGTGTTTGGTAAACATCATACCGCTGACAATATTTTGGAAGAGTTGCATTACAAAATGTCTGAGTGGTTACAGCATCTGGGACTCCGTACTGAATTTGTGGTTTCAGACAATGGTACCAATATTGTTCGTCCATTGAAATGTGGTGGTTTTACTCACATTCCATGCTTTGCACACTCATTAAATCTGTTAGTATGAGCTTTCCTTTCCAGTGATAACAGTGTAGTAACACTAGTGGGAGCTGCAATAAAAATCTGTTGCATATTTAGTCACTCTGTAAAATCACTTGGTATCATGGCTGACATTCAGAAAAAAATGCCTTGCCAATGCAACAACTAAAACAAGATGCTCCAGCAAGATGGAACTCAATGTTTCATGTGTGCGAGAGACTTCTCACATAAAAGAAGGCAGTTCATGTATTTACAATGGAACACAATGTAGCAGATGGTATTGTGTTGATTTAATTCCAGTCGGGCCTAATGGAGCATCTTACATTGCTCTTGACTCCCTTCAAGGAAGCAATTCATCAAATTGGCAAAGAGAATACTACTTTGAGCCAGGTTATTCCCATCATAAATTTATTGAACAAGGAGCTCAGGAGGTTGCATAGAGGTCTTGACCAAAACAAAGACACATCTGTTGTATCCCTCACATACCGACTGATACAGCAATTCTAAAATTGCAGAGGACTTCACACTATCATGACAGACATTTTCTTCTTTCAACTCTTCTTGACCCTCAATTTAAGTTGCAACAGCTGCCTACTTCAGATCTTGGTGACTCTTAGGCTGAATACAAAAACACACTGATGTCAGCAATTGCACCCGAAAAGGAAAGAACTGTATTTGACAATACAAGTGAATCACATGATGTGGTTGCTGCATCTGATGATGCAACATCTATTGGTGGTGACAGCAATAATTTCCACTTAGTGCCACCATGTACTCCTTCATCAGCAATGGGTAGTCCTGCACAAAGTCCTCTTTCACAGCCCTTGAAAAAGGTATATCATTCTGAAAAGCACAAAGATGACTCTCACACTTTTTGGTCAAAACTTATGGAAGCTGATAATTCAGATGTGTCCGTCGTGGAGCCACCTTCTTTGTCTGATATTGGGGATGCCTATTTATGAGAAACACTCATTAATATTACTGATGACCCTTTTAACTACTGGCTGGAAAAGAAAAACATCTGGCCTGCACTATCTGCCTTTGCTATTAGGCTTCTTAGTTGCCATCCCACTAGTGTCTACTGTAAGGATATATTTAGAATGGCTAGAAATGTTGTCTCTGATGGCCGCCAAAGGCTTACTCCTGAAAATGTACAGTGCCTTACCTTCCTAATAGTCAGTCTCAACAAATCTCTTACCAGTTCAGTGAACTATGGCAGGAACATAAAAGCGATGATGATGAACAGCTGCAACAGGTGTCTCCTAATAAGTGTGCTTCCTTGGTTGTGTTTGAAGATTATGGTGTTGGTATTATTTAACAGTTTATTTCTTTGAAGTCAGAGGACAAAGATCAGCAACCATAACAGAAAGATCAAGTAAAAAAAATCCTTCTTGAGAGGTCATGGTGTAAATGACATCATATGTATTGCTGTATGTGTTTTTCACATTCAATTTGGGAACTCAGGTGGAGCGTATGTTTATTCAGCAAGTTAAACATACAAACAGGCAATGAATTGCTGGACATCTGGGATGGAGGTTGGGACCAAGGGGGCAATACAAAGGAAAATACGTATGTGCATGCTCAGCTGCCATTAGTGCCGGCCCTCATGGTCTTCAGGTCCCACACCATGTATATCCCCATCAGCTTGATGATGGGGAGCAGCAATGGGTCTGGGGACTGGCAGGTGGGTTTCATGGCAGGAACAGGTGGTGTCAAGGGCCAAACAGCTCTATGAAACCAAAACAAATTGACTGCAATTGTTAGTTGTGGAAGTTTGTAGGACATATGCAAAAACTGCAATGCCAGGTGGGTGAGGGGGAGGGGGAAGGTCAACCAGATAAAAAGTCAGTTTCAAAACACAGGTGATAAAAAATAATTGGCCAATCAGGCAGGAGTATGTGGGGTAATTTGGGGCCATGATGCTTGCTGTAACATCAAGTAGGCAAGTGAAATAATAACAGATACAAAAAAAAATAACCTCTCAAGTCAAAAGGGCGGGAAGGATGGCTGGGGCCCCATCACATATCCTGCTCATGCTGCCTGTCTCCCACCAAAAAGCATGCCACACTTAGTGAAGGTCTCCGCTCTGCTGTTGTCTTTCTGCTGTTGAATTCATTGGTCTCTCCCTCTCTCTCTCTCTCTCTGACTAACATTTAACACTCTGGGCCTAATTCTCAAAGCCCTGCATCTGACGCAAGGTGCTTGCACCAAACAGATATGGTGCAAGGTGCACCTTGCATCCAGGGCTGCCTCCACGCACTTCACAAAGGTGGCCTGCATCGACTGCAAGCCACCTGTTCCAAATGGGACTTGCACAACCCCTGGGCCCTGAGCTGGGCTGCTACAAGGTGCAAGAGGCACTGCTGCAGATGCATGCTGCCACAGCCCGGGCATGGCATTCACAAACTGCACCCTGAAGGCAGAATTATAAGTACCCTTAGACCAGCCAGGACTGGTCTAAGGGGACTTAGAAAATGCTCTGCTGGGTGCAACCCCTGTATGCGGCACTATGCCGTAGTCCTCCAGTGATGCCAGGGCCCATGTCATGCCCATGGTAATGTACACTCTCCATCCCCTATGCAGCCCATGGTACTAGTACTGTCGCCATCACACCCCGAACCCTGATGTTGCCCCAGCACATTTCCCATTAGTGCCACCAACATGGTGGAATAGTGACCCCCAACTCCAACAGATAGTCCCCAGATAGAGCAGGGGACCAGCATAGCCCTGCACACACCTCCGTGGAGGTCCCCGACTGCCTGGAATGTGCAGTGGACTGTACAGTGTACATGCTAATATTAGGGTGTACACTGTACAGTCCACTAACATTCTGGCAGTCGGGACCTCATGGAGGTGTGTGAAGGGCTATGCTGGTACCCTGCTCTATCTGGGGATGAGGTGAGCACTATCTCTTGGGGTGGGGGGCTGGACCACCACCAGGAGGGTCATTGGCCTGCATTGGGGCCATCAGGATAGGGTGTACCACCTGGGCATTGCCACAAGGGGCTTGCGGCACACCCCATCCATGCGCCATGCATTGGATGCATGGGGGGTGCTGCCGTGAGTAAGGGGACTTAGGCTCTGGGACGCATCCCCTATCTGAATCGGGTGCAAGGTCCCTGGTGCAGGGGGCTTTGGCGCAAGCTGCAGTTTGCTGCAGCTTGCGCCGAACGCAGCCCCCTTTGAGAATCGGGCTTACTACCTTTTTTCACTGCAAAGCACCAAATGACCTGCATACAGTTGGCTGGATTCAAAAATGTTTCGGGGACTAGGTCTCACACTGTAACTCCAGTTGTGGACCAAAATCTCCGCAGCTACAGAGATTGCTATTCACATCTGCAGCACCTGTGGAAGATGTTATGACTGATCTCTCCAGGCATGACACTTTTCTGCAGCTACAGAGATTTCCATGGCAACACCACACTCAAGCTGCCATAATTTGTGGAACTGAGTGTAAACTAGCTCCATTTTTAAGAATGCAACAGCTGTGGGAGAAAGTAGAGTTCCACAAGTGGCAACCAACTTGCACTGAGTTTTTTCCCTCAGCTGTTTGATTTTCAAGAATTCTGTGAATCCGTACCACTGGTTCCTATGATTGTCATGTGGTGACTGACACATAGGATTGGCAAGAACAACAGTCAATTTATTTTTAATACTGTCAGCTGCTTGCTGACCTTGAAATGACATGATAATACAAACACATTTTTTTTAAAACAGTTCAGTTTTATGTTTTTTTAACAGAGGAATCTAAAAGAACACAACTGATGCATTTCTCATACTCAAATAGACTTAAAATCGGTCTGCAATTCATCAGAGTAAATCAGAACCTTTTGGAAAAAAATCTGAGTCAGGCTCAGAACCGGGTCACAGCTGGTCCACCCCTCCCTAAAATAAACATAAAAATATAAAAAAGAAAGAAAAAATGAAGGGAAAAATCAAATCAAATCAAATGTTATTTATAAAGCGCATTTCAAAAAACCAAAGCGCATATACAATATAAAACAAACATTATAAATACAAACATTCAATCATAAAAACAAAATAAAACGGGAGCAGTAATAAAACTAGGCATTGTCCCAAAATGCCAAATCAAATAAATAAGTTTTTAGTGAGGAGTTAAAAGTCTTGGTGGACAGGCACTCTCTAATCTGATGAGGTAGAAGGTTCCACAGGGTAGGGGCTAAAAAAGAAAAGGCCCTCGCACCCAATTTCTCAAGATTGTCCCTGAGAACCTCTAGCAATCCCTCACTGGCAGAGCAGAGTGAGCAGAAGGGGCAGTATAGTCAGAGGAGGTCTTGCAAGTAACCTGGTCCCTGTCCGTGTAGGGTCTTAAAGGTAAGCAACGTGACCTTGAAGGTGATCTTCCATTGCAGTAGCAGCCAGTGCAGTTCGTGCAGCACAGGAGTGACATGGCTGGATCTTGATAGCCCCATCAACAACCTGGCTGCAGTGTTCTGCACCAGCTGCAGGTGATGAAGATCCACCCCGGTAACCCCAGGTATAGAGCATTGTAGTAGTCAAGAAGAGAGGACACAAAGGCATGAATCAACGTAGGAAGGTCCTTGGGCAGAACAGTGTGCTTTATCTGGATGATGTTCCTCAGATGGTAGAAAGAAGACTTGATAACAGCAGACGCCTGTACTTTTAGTGTCAGCTCATCATCAAGCACAATGCCCAGGTTCCACACCAATTCAGGAGGTCTCAACTGGTTGCCCCCCCTGCACAAGGCCAGATGGCTGCCCAGGAGTCAACTTCTCTACCCGCTGACCTGGGTCCACCACCAAACTCTACATCCATCAATGGAGAAACATTAGGAGTGTAATGCCCTAAATTTACTGCCTTTTAAAAAGCCAGTGGAGCCAAAACAGTCAGACAGGAAAATTATACAAATTTTTAAGAAGTAGTCAGTTGTAACTTTTTATTTCTAAAGTATTTTGTTTTTCCTTTTGCTCATTAGAAATTCTTCTAAGAGATAATATTGTGCATGATGTGTGAAACAGCTCTTAGCCTGGCAACTGACATACTGTATCTATTTCTATCCCCCCCCACCACACCATCAGCATTGTGCTCTCACTAACAGTGACATAACCAGTAACTGACCTGCCAGCCAGTGAGTGGCTGTTCCTAAGCAGCAGTGATGTCAGGTAGTGAGGTCACAATGCTGATGACGAAGTGGGGGAGTGATACTGCTAGATATGTCAGCTGCCAGGCAGAGTGCTGCCCCACACATCATGCCTACTAACATCAGATAAACAATCTTCTAATTAATCAAAGGGAAATGAAAAAGTACCTCGCATATACAGTAAAAGGCAATGACTGGCTGCTTTTAAAATCTAATATTGGTTTTAGACAGTATACTAGCTCTTTAATTTGTGTTTATGTTCTTGGATGTAAAACTTTTTTTGGTGGGGTTATTATAAATATTGAAAATGTGTGGGGCCAATGAGAAGGTAGTTATTGGCATGGAGGTAAAACAGAGACTACAGGGGTTAAGCCTTGAGATCTGTAATGAATACTAATAATTACTGTAGCTCACAACAAGGACACAGTAGTTGTACTCACTGTGGACTGTGTCACAGTGCCACAAACAAACCACTCCCCAGCAGTGGCATGTAGACACCAGCTGCCATGAGTAAGCTATAGTAATTAATATCCCATCCCATTTGTAGTCTGTTTTATCTTATGCCAGTTACTGCATTTAGAGCAGAAGTGGCTTGACCAAATTGCTGAAGTCCAACTGAATTTTCAGGACAAAACTGAAGCAAAAAAAATAGATGGCTGTGGCGCATGTCTCTCCTCTTACAGGGCACAGGCCAGTGATTGTTCTTTTTGCTAATTCATATGTTCTTTTGCTTGCTGAGGGCTGGCAGTATAGCCTAGAGGTTAGAGGAACAAAGTGTGAACGAGTTTGATACATCCATCAGACTAGACCTGAGTTTGATTCTTACAACCTCCGCTTGCATACAGTATAATTCGGAACAAGTTAATTAACCACCCAGTGCTCCCAGGTCACCCCTGAAAACAGGCACTTGTGCCTAGTGGGCCTTACCCAGTTACCAAAGACTAAAAAAATAAAAATAAATAATAATTCCTTGTTTTAAAATTGCATGCTCATTAAAAGCAATGACACCCATAGCCCCTAATAGGCTGCACCCAAATGTCTAGGCTCATGCCTGCAACCACAAAGCAAGGATGGTAATATGGTCTAGTCATTAGAGCACTGAACTGTGAAACATGAGGACAAGTGTTCAAGCACCATCACAGCCACTGGATTACCATGTCACACTGAGACATTGAACAAGTTTTTTAACCTTCTTGTTCTTCAGTACTCCCACTTGAAAAAATGGTAAGAAGCAGAGTCCACTAACAATGAAATAATGAGATGCCACACCCCACTGAGCCATAAAAAGTAAAGGAATTATAAAATCCAAATTAAATGCTAATTACTAGGGATATGTTCCCTGGTTTTTAATAGACATGCATGCATATCAGGCCATTTGCTTATGTCAGTGTCTCTGTAGCTCTAAATATGAGGTGGTGTGCAAAGTGGGGCAACACAGTCTTTATGTGCAATACAGGAGTTCCTTTCCTGTGGTAAAATGTGGAGCATGCCCCAATGAGAGCTGGCAAAGAGATGTTCCTGTGTGAGTATTATTAGGTTGTTTGACCCGATGTCACCTCTGGAAATATCTAGTAATTGTTAATCCAATTTTTTACATAAATAGTGTAATCTGTAATAATTAATTGCTAGGGACTTCATGGAGCCTTTTAAATTACTTCAAACAATACTCCATATTACAGTCTATATGGGGGAAGGCAGACAAAAACATATTCTGTCATGTGGGGCTGGTCCACTTCAGTGTCTATATTGGGGACTTCTAGAGGGGCTGGAGGGAAAGGAATATCTATTTGTAGATGACACAAAGGTATGTAATAGGGTGGATGTGCCAGACGGGGTTGAAAAGCTGAAGGAGCACCTTAAAAAACTGGAGCAATGGTCTGGTGTTTGGAAGCTGGAATTCAATGCAAACAAAGTGCAGGATCATGCACATAGAGCATAAGAACCCAAGGGCAATTTATAAACTAGGAGGGGAGGTACTAACAGTGACAAAGCAAGAAACAGACCTGGGAGTTATTATTTCAGATTACTTAAAAGAGGCTATGCAGTGTGACAAGGCAGCATGGAAGGTTAGCCAGATGCTTGGATGCATAGGGAGAAGTATCACAAGTTTATTTATTTATTTATAAGTTTTACCATGAAGGCACACTGAGCAGACTACAACTCAATTCCAGGTGTGTCCTGGGGATGGGGATAGTGGAGATAAGATATATACAATACACAAACTGGATGGTAGTACATGGACTACAACAAGTAAGTTAAAGTTTGATACAACAGTAACACAAGGATGTTGAGACAGCAATAGGCATAGTAACAACAAAATCAAATTATACAACAAGATTGTGGACTAGGCACTTAGACATATCAGGAGCTTATCAGTGACAGCCTACATATAGCTTAGACATTAGCTACAAGCACAGGTGGAGGAGAAATGTGCTTTGATGAGAGAGTTGAGGTGTTGAGTTGGGAGCATGAGCTGGATGGCAGCAGGGAGGGAGTTCCACAGTTTTGGCATGCAATGTCTGAAGGCTGCCTGATCTGCAGAGGAGGACATGCGCGGCACATCCTGGAGGTGGGTGTTGAAGTTTCTGAGGTGGTACACTGGAGGGGACTGGGATGTTTGGGCAGTAGCAAGGTAAGGTGACAAGGACTGGGACCAGAACTTGGCCATGAGACTCGCTCAGTGAGACTGTCTATGATCCAGGAGTGAGAGGAAGTTGAGAGTCTGGTAGAGAGTGCAGTGGTGTGTAGAGGAAGGACAGTCAAGAGCAAAACAGCAGAAGGAGGGAGGTAATTTTGCCCCTGTATAAGACACTGGTGAGATCACACCTGGAGTACTGCATCCAGTTCTGGAGGCTCCATCTGAGAAATGACATAAGGTGGAGGCAGTGCAGAGAAGGGCAACTAAAATGGTGCAAGGCCTGCAGGAGAAGACCTATGAGGAAAGATCAAAAGAATTAAATATGCATTGCCTGGAGGCAAGGAGGGAGAGGGGGGACATGACAAAGACATACACATACCTCACAGGTATAAACAGAGTACGGGAAGGGAGCATCTTCCAAAGTAAGAGATGCTTCAATACAAGGAGGCACAGTATGAAGTTGGAGGGGGGATGGCTCAGAGGTAACATGAGAAAAAACATTTTCATGGAGAGGGTGGTGAATGCTTGGAATGGCCTACCAGAGGAGGTGGTAGGGGCTAAAATGGTCATAGGATTCAAGAAGGAGCAGGATAGGTGCAAGTGTATGCTGGAGGTAAGGGAGGGGGTGCTCTGGAGTTCAGTTTATGCTTTAGACCTCATACTAGGTAGGGGTAAATAGAACAGGCTGGGTGGGCAAAGAGATCCTTATCTGCTGTCAACTTCTACAGTATGTATCTATGTATACCAAATGACTTTAAATAAAGTGGTAAATTGTTCATTTTGATATGCCTCACTATACTACTGTGGTACATGGAGTTCTTGAACTGTGAAACCAGCAGTTGTTGTTTACATGGCTTACTAATGTCTTCTATTAGGGAATTAATTAAAGTAGCAGTACAGTGAAAAAGGTTTTTTTTTTCCAAAAAGCTAGTTTTAGCTAAAAATAATAAGAATATAAGCATACCTCTCAAATCTACTTTTTTTAGGAACCTTCTATACTGCACACCTTTGGCCAAGTTTTCAAAACCCCAGAAAGTGGCACAGGTGTGAGAAAAAAATCTGGCCCAAGTGAATCTTCACTTGTGGAGCTGCAGTTTTTCCTGCATGCAGTGGATTTTTAAAGAAGGAGCCATTTTGTTACAGCAGCTTGAGGCCATTTTTTTAGGTGCAGCTGTGCCAAAATGTTATGCCTGGATGGGACAGGTGTAACATCCCCCACGATTGCACCTGCCGCTCATGCAAAGCATGGGCTGAAAATGGGAACATCCACAGGTGCAGAGATTTGTTTCTGCACCAGCGGCTGCAGAGTCCGATTTAATCCAAGGATGGTTGAAAAGATGGCCCATTGTTTTTTCCTCGATTCTCGCCCATTTCCAGATCTACAATGCTATTTACATGCTACATGTGTAGGTCATTTTTTCTTCTTGAGAAAAAAAATAATTAAAAACAAATTTGGTGTAATCAGTACATTTTACCACCAAAATAACTGGAAGATGCCTGGAATCTGTTATAGGAAAAAAGGGTAGGGTTAACAATTTTTTCCTAATTTCGTTGCACTGTTGCTTTAAAGAGACCATAATTATAGCAAATTTTTGTTAGTGAATTTTTTCCTGTCCTCATAGTATGGGGGGTGGGAGTTAACATACTAACATACTATTTGCCAGCAGATTAGGCCTTACGGTCTATAGAGTCTGCTCGAACCTAGATCCTTAGCTGGGTGCCGAGACCCTCCCATCCCTTGTTCTCTAGAACCCCCTATCATCCATCCCCCCCCCCCCGGGACAGGCCATCATCTGATACATCCACTTTCTGTGTCTGTCCCACCCTCTCTTGAAGCCCTCCACTGTGGATCTCTGAACCAGCTCACCAGGCAGTGCATTCCAAGGGTCCACCACCCTCTCAGTGAAAAACCTCCTCCTCTTTTCCTCACCCTTCCACCTTCCAACTTCAAACCATGCCCTCTGGTGATACCTCCCTGCTTTAGTCTAAAGATCCCCTCCATGTTTACCCTATTTATTCCCCTGAGGTACTTGAAGACCTCAATCATGTCCCCCCTGTCTCTCCTCTCCTCCAATGAAAACAGGCAGAGCTCCTCAAGTCTGTCCTCATAAGTCAAATCCCCTAGCCCTCGTATCATCTTTGTTGCCCTCCTCTGTACCCTCTCCAGGAGCTGTATGTCCCTCTTCAAATGTGGTCTCCAGTACTGTACACAGTACTCAAGGTGTGGTCTAACCAGTCCATTGTACAGCTGGCAGAATCACTTCCTTGCTCCTAGAGGTGATCCCCCTTACGATGCATCCCAACATCCTGTTTGCCTTGCTAGCTGCTCTCCTTCACTGCTCAGAGTTATTCATACATGTATCCACCATGACCCCTAGGTCTTTTTCCCCTATTGAGGCCTCCAGCGCCTCCCCTCCCAGGGTGTACCTGTGTTTAGGGTTTCCCCGACCAAGATGCAACACCTTGCACTTGGTGATATTGAAATTTAATTTCCATGTGTGAGCCCAGCTTTCCAGGGTGTCCAGGTCCCCTTGCAGGGCCACCCTCCCCTCTTCTCCCTCAACTACTGCTCCCATCTTGGAGTCATCCGCAAGAGACTCTATTTCACACCCTATACCTCCTGATGTCCGATATGTATGCATTAAACAGGATCGACCCAGGACCGAGCCCTGTGGTACCCCCATCACCAACCTCTAGGGTTCGAGAGCTCCCCACAGACCACTACTCTCTGAGTGCGTCCAGCTAGCCAGTTTTCAATCCATCTGACCATCAAAGGCCTACTCCTAACCCCATCAGTTTCTCCACCAGACCATTGTGGGGACAGAGTCAAACGCCTTGCTGAAGTCCAAGAATATACATCCACAGGCTTACCCTGTCCAGTTCTGATGTTACCCATTCATAGAACTCCACAAGGTTGGTTTGACATGATCTACCTGGCACAAACCCATGTTGCCGACTATCCAGACCTCCACCTCCTCCAAGTACACCCCAATCGTTCCTTTAGTATACTCTCCATTAATTTTCCCACCACCGAGGTCAAACTGATGGGTCGATGATCCTGGTACTTCCTCGACCCCCTTTATGGATTGGTGTACCTTACAGCCTCTCGCCAATCCCTAGGTACTTCTCCCTGTCTCAAGTGACCTGCTGAAAGCCCGCCAGGGTGCAGCCAGTATGTCCGCCAATTCCCATAGTACTCGGATGAATGCCATCCGCCCAGGAGATTTGTTTTTCTTAGGGACTTGAGGCTAACCACACCCTTTTGGTGGAGATAGCATCATCCGCCCCTCCCCTTACTGGTCTTTTTATCCTTATCCAGATGTGACACCCTGGGGTACCTTTCCTCCTCTTGCTCCATTTCTGTTGCTCCCTGATCCCACTCCCTGCCACTCTATCCCTTCATGCCTTGCTTTGTAGATATCCCATCCCTCCCTAGTGAACACAGAGGCAAAGTACTGCTAAATACCTCTGCCTGGTCCTCGCCTCTTCCACCCACCCTCCTTCTGATCTCAATCTGCTGAGATGGCCTTAGTTTTCTCCGCTCCCCAATGTACCGAAGAACCCTTTTCCTCCATGTATCCTCTGTGCCAGCCGCTGCTTTACTGGATTTTGTTCCCCACCATACTGGTGACTTTTCTAGATGCAAGCTGGCATTTCCTTATCCCTATCCCTCTTGTTGTTTTATATTTTTGTAGGCCACCTTCTTTCTCTGACTGCTACCTGTACCTCACTGGACCACCAGCATGGTTTACGTGACCTTGCTTCCTTACATTTCAACTTAGCGCAGATCCCGACTGCCTCATGAAGTCCCCGTTTTATGACCTCCCATCTCCTTTCCACACTTGTCGTTGAGGTAATCCCCTTCAAGTGATCCTTGAGAATATTTCCCATGCCCATAAAGTCTGCCCCCCTGAAGTCCACTGCCAGTGTCCTAGATCTCACCCCCACTCCCCCATGCTTATTTGAAACCAGACAGTATTGTGGTCACTCCAGTCAGGGGGTCCTGTACAACTATGTCCCTTACCAGATCCCCATCTGCCAGAACCACATCCAGGACATGCCCCTCCCTTGTGGGCTCCATCACATGCTGTGTTAAGAACACATCCTGGAAGCCATCCAGCAGCCTCTGCTCCTTGGCCACCTTAGAGGACATGGTTCCCCAGTTTGTACCTGGCATATTAAGGTCCCCCATCAACACCACTCCTTCCCCTTTTGGACCACACTGGGCAATGATGTTGTCCAGCAAACCATCCTCTGGAACATCACTCATCCCAGAGGGCCTATATGCTACTCCCAGCTTGACCTTATCTCCTGCTGGGGATCGTAAGGTGACCCATAAGGCCTCCACGTTTCCCTTTTCCTCTTCTACCATAGCAATTTCTATATCATCTCTAATGAACATAGCCACTCCACTCCCTCTGACCTCCTTTCTATCTTTCCTAAGCATAGTGTACCCCTGTACATTTAGGTCCCAGGCATGGTTTTTGTTGGCCCACATCTCCGTGACCGACGCCACATCCACCCCCCCTCGAAAAGCATGGCCTGGAACTCCGGCAACTTGTTTCCCAAGCTCCTGGCATTTACTAACACCAACCCCCACCCCTTATCCCTGATCCTCTTTGTCCAACCCTACCCAGATTCCTTATACTTCCTTCCTTCCCCTGCTCCTCCTGAAACCTCCACCTCCAGTCTGTTTCCCTCCCCTCTTGGGCTTGATGGTTACTCCTCATCTGGAGGAGAGGCTTCTGGTCAGCCCCTCCCTCATCCTTCCCCCTTACAAGTTTAAACCCCACCTTTCTTGTATGTAGTCAGCCATCCCCTGTTTAAGGACTTCCTTCGCTAATGGGGCAAGATGAAACCTGTCCTTGGCATATAGTCCCTTATCCTCCCAAACTCCATTCCAATTCCCTAACACCCCAACCCATTGTCTTCACCCACTTCCTGAGCCAGTCATTAACCTCTGTAGCTTCTTTTTCTCCACTGAGGCTTTGGTACTGGCAATATCTCCAAAAAGGAAATGTTGCATCCATTATCCCGACAGACTCTGGCAAGTTCTTGAACCTTGTTTGATTTCCAAAATGCTATTTCCCTCTAGATCATTAGTTCCCAAATGCACCAGGAAATGCGGTTTCCCTCCACAATCCCTAACCATTTCATACACCATGAACTTTTCTCTGTGCACTGTCAGCCCAGAGATACTCACTACCTTCACCTGGTTATGGCATCCACCCCCCTGTCCCTCCCAATGGATACCCCTAATCATCTGAGTCTCCCAGTAACAGAACCTTAACACCGCCATCATCCTTATGGTTACCTCCACTATGCCCTCTCAGCCCCCCTTCCCCTTTATTCATGATCTCAACTTCATGGGAGCCTTCCTGCCTTATTTGAGACCCCTTGTCACCCTCCCTTTCTGCCTCCCTTGCTATTTTGCCCACTTAACTCAAACCCCTCTGAATAGGTGTCCCTTTAACCCTCTCTTATCTGAACCATTTATCCTGGCCCTGATGGTTTCCCCTTCCCCCACACCACCATCCTCCCCCCTTGTAATAGTACCCCTGCCTCCAGAGGCTCTCTGTGGGTCCCCTTTAGCTAGGGCCCCATCCTTGGTACTGACCTCCCAGCTGAAGGGGGGCTCCTCTCCCACCTCCTTGTCTCCCAGTTTCTGTCCAATCATGCTCTCCTCCCTCATATCTGGAATATGTTGCATCTCCTCCATTTGCTTAACATATATGTTTCCCCTTCTCCCTCTGGGACTATGTCTATCCTTTCCATAGCTGGTCTGTGATGCCCTATGGGTATCCGACTCCCTCCCCCCGGCCTCTGTATAAGTTTCCTCATTTCCACCAACCCCTTCCTCCCCCTCTAGGTTGCTTAGTAGCTCAAATTTATTGTGACACTCTATGTCAGCCTCCATCAAGTAACCCGAGTTTCCCCTGACTGCATCTCTAAACTGACCCTCTTCTTTCTCTCTTGCACTGTTCACCTTAGGAGCTCTTCCCACAGTCTGTTGTTTTAGGCTTCCGCACAACAGCCCCTCCTGACTCTTCCCTCCAGTCTTTGTATTCAGAATGTTCACCCCTGACGCTTTCCCTTAGCATCAACTTCCCTATCTAAGGGTCCTCTGTCCCTAATATCCCCCTCCTGCTTGCTGTAACATAACGTCCTGTAATTTCAGAGCATTGCCCCAGCCTCCCCTCAGCCCCACCCTTCTGCTGCCCATATTCACACCCCTTATCCTTGGACACCCCCCCCAGCTCCCACAGCTTACTCCTTAACCAATATACCTCACTCCTGATACAAGATAGCTGTCTACAGAGTGGGCAGCCTCCCTCTCTCCAGGCCCAATTTAGAATTATTGCCATCCCACAGCCTGTGCATCCTACAACCCTTCTGAAGATGCCTGCCATGGTGGAATATGGCCACCCTGATTATCCCCCTCTGTTTATAATAGCACACCCCTCTTTCTCAGTCCCTTTCCCCTGGAGTACAGTTTCTCTCTATATTGACTGTAGTTATTTACAAACCCAATTTCAACCCCACCAATAACGTTCCCAAGTCTCACAAACACATACAGTCCAGTGTGTGTTCGGTCCCACTAACAGTGTGTGTAAGCAGACATCAGGTACCATATGATGTCACAGGCCCACCAGTTCCTGTTGCTTCGAATTTCAGTCCCAAACAGAAATACTCAGCCCTTCAATCCCAACCCCCAGTGGCTTTTCAGTATTTAAGAAGGCATACAAAACAGGTTGGGTGGGAGGGCTCTTACCAAACACCAGGCAAACAACACATTTAAATTTCCCTCTAAGTATCCCTGCCAAACAACTATCCCCAAGCCACCAAAGTTACAATGTAACAGTTCTAATTCAAGGTAATAATTTTTAACACATAAAACTAATTTCACTTACAAACTATTCAAATATTTCAGTTAAAACAGAATATAACTCCAGCCCTCTTTCCTACCTGCCTGCTGCTTAAGCTCCCAAGTGAACAATGAAAGCCAAGGTAATTCCTGTTTAAAGACAAGGTAATTGCAGCTAATGTCCCCTCCCCCAAACACCAGGCAAACAACACATTTAAATTTCCCTCTAAGTATCCCTGCCAAACAACTATCCCCAAGCCACCAAAGTTACAATGTAACAGTTCTAATTCAAGGTAATAATTTTTAACACATAAAACTAATTTCACTTACAAACTATTCAAATATTTCAGTTAAAACAGAATATAACTCCAGCCCTCTTTCATACCTGCCTGTTGCTTAAGCTCCCAAGTGAACAATGCCAGTTCACTTGGGAGCTTAACAGTGAGTTGTTAGATGTTTGGTTGAATGGCCAGCCAAGAAGCCAACACAGATGTAGAAGCAAAGCCTTTATTTCACTACAGATTCAAAACTTTGCTGCATGAAATAAAAAAAAACTTTAGGAGTGAGACTCAAGTTCCAGTGCTTAAGTAATAAACATGCTGTGGAGAAACAAATCCAGGCCACTGAAAACCCCATGACAGTAGTGGAAGATGGAGCCTTGCAACTCCACACAGAAATCAACTTCCCATTGGATTACAGCATAGCCTTACAGGATAAGCTGCAGAATTTGGAAGCCTGCTCATGCTGTGATAGCTTTAGTGTCTATGGTCTACCAGAAGGGGCAGAAACAGGTAGGATGACTGACTTTATAGAAGATTTTTTACGGGACATTTTGGAGCTTCTAGCCATTCATTTGAACAGTTTTTTAAGCTAATATAACCAACATGTCCCTGATGTTGTTCATTTAGCCCTAATTTTTTAAGCCTTGTCCCCAATTTGTTTGACATGGTGTTGAGAGGCATTCAGTCAGGTTGGTGTTTAAATTGCTATGTGACTGAACTGGGTAAGAGTTGTTGAAAAATGCATTTATCCAGTAAAGTGTAATTGAGGTGTTATATATGTGTTCAGTGGGGTAACACTAAAGCATTGCTTTACTTCCAGAGGACAGAATTACACAGAAGACAAAAGATGATGAATGTCATGCACTGAGTATGTAACTGTTGTGGGCTTCAGACCAGGATCCCTCCAATCATCCTCCTTTATTTGTTGAAATTAATTTAGTCCTAGAAAAAAAGCAATGCAGACATAGCTTGCAATATCACATTTCCAGTTATTACCTGGGGAGGGTAGTATTAGAAAAGAACAGAGCTAATACAACTTCCAGCTCTGCAAAAAATTATATAGAGAATAAATAACTTTCCGGTATGAACAAGCTGGTTCTTACACCAAGTAGGTACATTGACAATAGCATAAGAGTGAAGCTTGAGTGCTCTATGATGGCTGGCACTGTACCTACATATTCAGTTTTGCTTTAGTTTTTAATTTATAAACTAAGGTATGTAATAGAGTGTGGGATAACAGATGGACACAACAGTCTGGTATAACGTTCAATGCACGATTGGCAAGGCGCAATGTTTATTTGTTCCAAAACCAACGAAAAGGAAATAAAGTAAAAGGCTCAAACTGTGAGCAAAATAAAGGCTATATAAAGTAAATAACATTCTGTACCATTGTGGCAAACTTAAGCATTCAGTTTCCACTTGTGTGATAAGGTCTTATCAACCCTTCTCACTCCCTGGTCATAAACCACTGACCCTATAATGCAAGCACACAGCAACTAGGCAAACAGAGCACACACCCTGCTTGCAGGAGTCTGCAGAGCTTTGCTTCTTTTGGGAGTAAGTTTTAACTTAGTTTGCTTTCTTTCTTGACTCTGTCTGGTTATTTATTATTTTAATACAATAATGCCTTGTTACCAAGCAAAGGAGACTAGCTGAGGTTTGTTTTTAAAACTTGCGGGGGGAGGGGGATTTACGAGTTCCAAGATTTGCACTTCCTAGTGAGAAAACCTTAATTATGTAGCTCCAGTCAGAACAGCTGAGGAACAGGGAAGAAGCTAAAACAACTCCTGAAGGAGTTTTTTCCCTTCAAAATGCAACCTGTGCATTTCCCTTTTAAAGTATTTATATTTAAAAATAATAGAGCAGTTCCTGTTGCATTTTAACCAGTATTCTTTGGGAGAAACACATTTATTTAGCCCCTTCCTGATGGCTTGTGTTTCAGCTAACAACCTGAGTGTTACTCTCACACTCTAATGGGGCTGTAACTCAGGATAGCCTCTCCCATTTCATTTCAGCAGGGGAATAGCATTATTTTATTTAAACAACCCACTGCTAAGTCAGCAGGAGCACATACTTGCTGGTTGCTATGAGCTTTTACCTATGCGCATGATAAATACCTATTTGAGGTTTGTTTGGTGTAAAGCCCAAAATATCAAAAAGCTCAACACACTTAAAGGGATTCTTTCTCAAGACCCATTTCTGATAATATAGCACTAAATGTAGCTACTTCAAAACTTTTAGTTACGGGTTAAATACCAGTCTGATTTTTAAATTACCACACTTGTTAACACAGTGAAGTGGCTTCTAACATTCAGATATTTAACTGTCAGGCAAATATACAATGCCAGGCCCTTTTCTATCACCATGTTTTGACTGCACCTACCCTTATTTTTGGACCACAGGAAAATTGAAAAAACAGCAGAGACAGAAAACTTTTAGATGGGGGGGGGGTGCTCAGTGGTGGCCAGCCATTTGAACTAATAGCATAAAGGACAGTATAAAGACAGGACAGGACTGTTGCAACAGTAGTTTTTAAAGAGTGAGAAGGTCCAACTCAAGGAGCAGGCTTACTTTAACCAGTAGAAATCTACTAACTCCTTTTGTGAGGTTTTGTGACACACAGTACCATTCTATATTTCACCTGTAAGGGCTCTGTGCTTAGCCTCTGCATTTCTAAGTGTTTCACTTAATTTAGGTACTTTAAACACTTTAATTCCTCTGCACTCATGATGTTCATAGCTGCACATTAATGCAAGCAACAAACATTAACCAGAACTTCTCTCTTGGGGGGGGGACAGAACAGAAGAATTCAGCCTCCTACCCAGGGGCCACCCTCTTACACATCTCCCCACCCAAGAGGGAAACCATTCTATGGTTGTCCGATACTGTCCTACCTACCCACTAAGGGTGCAGTGGCAAGAAGTATCCCCTTCACTTTCCCGGGAAGGGGATGGAGCTATGGCCCACCCTCTCCATAAGCTCCATCTCAGGGTCCCTATATATTCAGAATTAATTGTCTGGAGACATACATTTGCAAAAAACTAATACTAGAACCCTGAGACACTTTGAACTAGTAGACCTAGAGAAAATAGTTCCTATTTCCATTTTCCAAAACCCTGCTTCAATCCAGCTTTACCATGGGAATTCTCAATATTATATGTACACCCTCTAATACGAGAAGAGTTGTATTATAACCTTCTGCATGTAAGGAGAATGCAGTTTAGCGTAGACTACCACCTAGTACCATATGACTTTTGAGTGTAAGTCCCCCTTTTCCATAGGTGCCATTTCCTATGGCCCACCCACCTCTGGGTCCTCCCTTCCACCCATCTGTCAGATACTCTGTGATATTCTGTATTGGCTTCTATATAGGCAGCCACCTATCTATACAGCCCAGGCCAGTAATACCTAGAAGTGATGTCTCATAGTATTTCCCCATGATCTGAGGACCAAGTGTGTTTGGAACAAAGTCCAACACCTTCATCCTATGAGACCTGGGTACTACCACCCTTACATTTTTTTTGCCAGTACTGGGATTAGGTCTCATGTGGTAAAGAATACCCTGTCTCATTTCGTACCACATTAGCCTATCTCTGATACCACCATTAACTGGTCTACCTATCTTAACCTTAATGTGATTCCCTAAATGGGCAATTTTGGGGTCCCTCAACTGCAACATTCTCCAATCTGGTTCTGGAAAACATTCCCATTTTATAATAGGGGTTTCACAACAAGTCCCTTCAGCCTTGTCGGCCTTTTCCATGTTGCTTGGTATCTTCACCCCAGCAGGCACATGTCCAGAGTCAGTCTTACCTGGGGACTTCTCCTCTTGCGTCTCGCTTTCTACAAAATAGCAACCAGGAAGGGGGTCATGTGATGCTGTGCAGAGGGTAAGATGCATCTGTTGGAGCTCCGCTCTTTTTGCCTCATAATTGTGGATAACCTTCATTCACGACTGCTTTTTATAGTTATTTTGGTCGTTAACAAGCGCGAGAGTCATAAGTGGTACCAGTAGAGGGTATAAAATACTTGCAACATGTCTAATTTATCGGACCAAGAGGAGGCCACGCAGGAGTCAGAAGCCAAGCGCCCTCGCTGTAGTTCCTCTCCCCAAAGCACACTGGATGAGTTGTCACCCTCCCACATCTATTCCGAGCTAACTTCGATCAAAGAAGCCTTGTTGTAGTTAATTGAGGATGTGGCTGATTTTAAGCCAGCACTCACCCAGCTAGCCCGGAGGGTTACAGATACCAAAGCAAGAATAGCCTCAGTTGAGAGGAAACAAGACAGAATTGAAACAGAACTAGTTGAAGTTAGAAAATCTTTGACCAAAATGGAGGACCATCTTGAAGATCTAGAGGGAAGGAACAGGAGGAACAACTTGGTACTAATAGGGTTGCCTGAAGGAGAAGAAGGTCCGAATACTACTCAGTTTCTACAAAAATTTCTGAAAAAAATGGTGGGACCTTCCCCGAACAGTCCATAGTTCATTATAGAAAGAGCTCATAGGTCCTTGAGAGCTAAGCCAGCTCCGTCTGACCCATCAAGACCTATAATATTTAAGTTACTGAATTATCTGGATCGGGAGTTTATTAATAGAGAAGCCAGGAAACTATCATCTATTTTATGGGAAGGTAAAAAATTGAGGCTTGTCCCTGATCTGACTTTGAAAACCCACCAGCTTAGAGCTTCTTATCACCCTGTCACCTCAAAATTGTGGGCAGCAGGTATAAAACACTGTATGCTGTATCCAGCTTGACTAGAGGTGGCTTTAAAGGAAGGATCAAAGTGTTTCGATACTGTGGAGGAGGCAGTTAAGGCTCTGAAGAAATGTTATCCGGATTTATTTCCCAAATGAGGGGGTACCAGCTCAACTACAAGTAACCTGAAGCCTGAGCTGAGATTTTTCTAGAAGGACCTTTTATGTAGGAGCCGAATACCAACTCTTAGACTGCTCCTTCTTGGAATGACTGGTTGCAATAAAAATATTCTCCTCTCTCGACTCAATAGAGATGTCTGCACTGGGACAGTAGTATTTCTGGTTAAATTACTTTAGGTTCTTAATACTTTGTTCTCATTCCAGCATATTTGTACTGCGGGAGTGAGAGTTGTGGTAATCGTTTTTGACCACTAGATGGTGTTACATTATTGTGTATACGTCATGAAAGTTGGATAGCTTATTCGAGCAGCCTTTTTTCCCTTCCTGGTTGCAGTATTACTGTAATTTGATTCTCTTGAGTTTCTGCTCTTTGTAAAGAGCTTGTTTTTCTGGTTAATTTTCTAACAGAGAGTAATTCAGGTTTATGGTACTTCAGTAACTCATCAGGTATTCCACTAAAAGTTCAGATATTGTTTCAGGGGCTATGATTTGCGATCAGTTTCTTAGATCGTTTTTCTGGAAGGGTCCTTTTTCATGTTATAAGTTCTAACTTCTCTAGTTATTGCTACTAGATTGTTTTAGCAAGAATATCTGGTGAACTTTGATCTACAACCTGAAGATTAATCTGTCCACAGATTTAAGAAACGGTTATAGGGTTCCTGCCAAAGTTGGTAACTAGAACAGCTTTGAGTGTAGGGTGATACAGAATTTGCCATGCCCCCTGTAGCTCTCAGTTGTTTTAGATACATCCGTGGACATGATTATAGTTAAAATTATATAAAGACTCGATTACATTTTGAGTAAGTTGGGGCAAACAAGGTATTGTGTTTAGGTTACATTTTCACTTCCCCCTTCGTCTCCTTTCTTTCTCATTGTGTTCACCTGGGTTAATGATGATTGGGGTACTAGACCATGTGAAAATAACATATAGTAAAGGTGGTTGCTATTGGGGAGAGAATCTTTGATGATACAAAGATGGGGGTTGTCCTCTCAGTCCTTTTTGTTTAGTCTCTTAGTTCAGGGGGGGAGGCAGAGGAGGGGAGCTTGCTCTTTTGCGAGCACCATGGACCATTTGTTGTGGCATAGACTATGGGCCTGGGTATATAGTTGTGTAAATAAGTTAAAATTTTGGGGGTTTAATTTTGAGTTTGGGGGGGCAGGTTATGGTTATTGGGATTTCAACTTTCTTTCGCTCAGGGGGGGACGGCAGCAGCATAGGCCTCTATCTAATTGCTGGCAAATGGCACAATCATAGATATTGCTATGACTAATTGTTTAAATATTCTTTCTTGGAATATAAAGGGAGGGAGAGATAATAAGAAGAAATATATGATTTTAAACTCTCTTGCTACGACCCTTCAATAGTGTTTCTGCAAGAAACACATATGCCCCCAGAACAATTGTACTTTTTTAAAAAGAGTTGGGTTGGCCAAGTCTTTGGATACGGTTTTAGCTCTAATAAACGTGGGGTGGCTTTGATCTTAGCTAAAATAATTCCTTTCACGCTAGTGGAATCCATCCCCAACCCTGAGGGGAGATTCATTTTTGTCATTGGCAAATTAGTTAAAGTTCAAGTTTATTGCAGGGAAACTCCATTAAGCAAGCTCATTCACAAGGAGTTCCTGTGACATAAACACTTAAAGTACAAACATAGATAGGTAATAACAGTATATACATGAAATGCACGTTACATGATACAGGCTGGATATTCATACAAGGGTACCACATAGGGTGACCGCAGGTGGTAAACATTAATATGACAGAGGGAAGTTACTTACAGGTTGCATACTGATAAATGAAACATGATGACTGGTGTGTGCAATACATATATTTTGGCAGCTAGAACAAACAACAGACTACAACTGATATGGGGGGATGAGTGATTTGATAGAGTAGCAGTGGAGCATAAGCATAGATAAAGCCAGGAGTAGAAGGGGAAGGGAAAGCAGTTAATATGACAAAGCAATTATACCTTACCAGTGGATAAATATGGCACACGTGGGGAAGGAAGAGACTTAATGACAGTTACAGGTGTCTTTTATTTTGGCTGAACTTAGCGATTTGTAGAAATTTATTGAAACTGCGCCAGTTAGTTTCAGTACAGTTTATAATTGGTTCCAAATGGAGGGAAGGGCATATGCAATAGCATGTTTACCAAAGGAGGTCCGTGCCCCTTGGTATGTCAAGCATAATAAAGTCAGATTTTCTTAATGAGTATGCACTATGTGAGATACTAATAAGGGAAGAGAGATAGCTTGGCAATTTCTGCAGGAGCAGTTAAAGAGTCCATAGCCCAGCATGAAGCAGGCGTCTAGTAGTAAGGGATGTCCAACCAACAGCTGCTTATAAGGCACAGTGATGCAAATGGTAAGGCGAGTTGGTAATGAACCATAACGCACGGTGATAAAGGATGTCCAGTTTACTTAGATTTGCAAGAGTGGTGGAGGAATAGATTACATCGCCATAGTCGAGTAGGGGGAGAAAAGTGGCCTGTACAAGCTTGTTTCGAGTTTCAAGGGGGAGAAAAGGGGCCTATTTCTGTAAAGGAAACCTAACCTTGCTTTTAACCTTCTAGAGACATCTTCAACGTGGTCATTGAAAGATAATTTATTGTCGATCCAGACACCCAGATATTTAAATTTGGTTACAACTTCCAGAGGCTCGTTTAGCGTGGTGACAATGAAGTCTTGGGCAAGGGTATTGGGGGGGCCTGTGACAGCACTGCAGGAGAATATCATTGTTTTAGTCTTCTTAGCATTGAGCAGAAGCTTTGCCTTTATTAGATTATGCTCAAGTTGTGCGAAGTCTGCTTGAAGCACTCCCTTGACTTCAGATAACGATGAGCCAGAAGTATACAACACAGTATCATCCACAAAAAAGTGCAGATTGGACGTAGATATGTTAGCATCTAAGTCATTAATGTACAAAGAAAACAAGATAGGGCCTAAGATGGATCCTTGGGGGGACTCCTCTTGCAACTGGCAAGGCAGCAGAAAAAAAGCCTTCCGCCTTTACTTTTTGGGATCTTCCAGTTAGGTAGCTAGAGAACCACTGGGTGGCATGGTATGTGGCACCCAACTTTGCAAGGCAATTGACTAATAGTTTGTGATCAACAGTATCAAAAGCTTTGCTGAGGTCCAAAAAGACTGCACCAGTTACCTTCTTAGCATCTATAGCAGAGATCCAATCATTGGTTACTTTTGCTAGTGCAGTGATTGTGCTATGATTAGCCCGGAAGCTGGATTGAGCTGGGTTAATGAGAGAGAAGGTTTCCAAGTGAGATTTTAACTGAATATGGATCAGTTTTTCGAGAACTTTAGAAAGGATAGGCAATATGGAGATAGGCCTATAGTTGTTTACATCACATGGGTCACCAGATTTAAATAGAGGGAGGATATGTTCTGATTTCCAGCTGGACGGTACAGTAGCAGATGTAATGGAAAGACTGAAGATGTGGAGAATTGGGGCAGCGAGATGGGCGTAGCCTGACCTTAGGAAAAAGGGTTCCAAGCCATCGTCCCCTGCACTTTTTTTGGTGTCTAAGTTAAGAAGAGAATCTTCTACTTCTTTATAAAATCTCGCACAATTGGAAGGGGCTGGGTGCAGGACTAGATGTAGGGGGAAGGGTATACTGGCTCACCGCAGCACCAGCATAAGGTGACGAGTCAAAAGCTAATCCAGCTGTGGCAAAGTGGGAGTTAAGTTCCTCCAGGATTAGGGACTTGTTTTCCACAATCTTGCCACTTGCAACTATCTTTGTTGGGACAGAGGGGCCATGGGCCATCCTTCTATAGCTTTGATAGTCTTCCATATTTTATGAGGGTTACCTTTAGCTTGTTCAAGAGTAGAAATATAATAGTTAGCTTTAGCAGAGCAAAGTTTTTTCACACAGTTATTCCTGGCTGTTCTAAAGGCCTGCCAATCCGAAGATTCTTTGGAATGTCTAGCTTTAGCCCAGAGCTTATCTCAAGCTATAAGGGCTGCCTTGAGATTAGAGGTGGACCAGGGTTTGGAATTGTTCTGTACCCTTACTTTGATGAAAGGGACATGCTTATTTATTATTGTAGTGGGTTTGTCATTAAGGATGTAAGCTGCCTTGTTGACATCTTTGGCTAGGTAGAGATCTTGCCATCTGATCATGCTCAGGTCAGATAGGAAGTTTGCTGCACTGAATTTGCGAAAGGATCTTTTTGTTATAAAGATGGGCTGCAGCTGGGCCTTAATTTGAGATCTTATGCAAGCAACAATTCCATGATCACTCATGTCATTGTGAAACACTGCTGAATGAGATATTTTGTGTGGATGGGTGGTTAGTACCACATCTAGAATGGAACTGTTGGCAGTATTTAAAGTGTTGTTCCTAGTGGGTTCACTGACTAATTGCCCAAGACCTAGCTCGTCACAAAGGGATTTGAGGCTGTGTGATTTAGGTGACAGCCAGTCCATATTTAGATCTCCTAGAAATATTGTTTCAGTTTTTGCATCTACGAACATGGATTTCAAAAAATTAAGGACTTCATCACCACCAGACGGGGGTCTATAGCCACCTAGGATAGTGATACATTCCGAGGATGGGAGATGAAGGCTCAGCGAAACTAACTCAAATTCCTTGGCAAGATTTGCAACTAATATTGGTGACCGAGTACTTAGATTTTGCGTAGATAACCACATCCCCACCTCTAGACTCTCTATCTGCTCTAAATAAATTGTAGCCCTGCAGTGATATTTGTTGATCAGTGTTCGTCTTTTTTAACCAAGACTCAGTAATTATGATAAGGTCAGGGTTAACGTGTGCAGCCCAGACTTGCAGCTGTACAAGTTTTTTAGACAGGCTTAAAATGTTGACCATCATAATTTTGAGACCTGTGCCTCAGCAAAATCGATAGGTGAGGTAAGTTGTAGGGGGGGCAAGGTTGAGCTCCACATTTCCTGAGCAGAGAAGAAGCAGAAGTATAACTTTCTTTAAGGAGCTTATAAGAATGGAGACTGCTTTTTTATTTCTTTGCGGTAACCCATATCGTGCTGCACAAGAGGCAGCACCACTGTAATGACAGTTTATCATGATCAATGTAAGTGCTTGAATAGACATAGGTGAGGACAGTAGCAAGGGGGTGTAGGCTAACCGGGGCAATAGGCTAAAAGGGGAGAGGAGAATGACATAGTGTCTGCATGGTAGACCATTATAACATTAGGTATTGATAAGGTACATTGGAGAACTGAATTGGATTGAGGTACTTTGAATTGCACTGTATTGCTGAGAACTCTGCACCTTAGGAGCAATAAAAACACAATAAAGAGAGCCATGGTCCCAGATTGAGTAGTCTCGTGATTTGTATTAGTGCAATATTTTCTAGGCAAGTAATTTGCCCACCTAGGTACTCACTTAAAACCTAGATGAGAAAATACAGCAGAAAGGGGAACAAGGAGAGCAGGAGCAGCTTAGTTAGTGGCGGGCTCAAGAGATATTCACACAGGGCAGTCTTATTGGCCACACTCAGATACCAATCATAGGTTGACAGCAGTCAAAACTAGGCCAATAAAGCAGTAATATGATATAGGAGGCGTATCATGAGTGTATTTAAAGGAGGCCTGGGAGAGGGGGGTGGTGGGGGTGGGAGAAAATTTCAGGTCAGAGCGAGAGCTGAGAAGTCAGAATTAAGAAGGGAACACTGTAACAGGCTATAGAGAAGGTGCCCCAATCAGAGCAAAGCAGGCAAGCGGGCGTACCAATCACAATCCCACTAGGGCAGTGTCACACCAATCAAGGGTGCCCAGGAGTGCTGGCTCTCTGCAAAGGATTCTATCGGTATCTATCGGTATGACAGCGTAGCGTAGGTAATAATAGGGTGCTCAGTGTCTATCTGACTTGAGTCTGAAGAGTGGATGGCAGACACTGAGGGCTTCCTGTTTTCAGCTGCAGAGCTGTCGCACAGGCAGTTTTAAGGAAGTTGTCAGCCTGTTGAGTGAAGCTTAGGGGAACCTCAACTACAACCACCCCTTGTAGCAGCACCTGGAAAAAAGTAGAATGATAATGCAGGCCATACTGCCCACGAATGAGTACAGTGATTTATGTAGGAGACCAAGAATCCCTCTAGTGGCAGGTCTGTATAACCTGCTAATGGAAAACTAGCCACTTTGAAAAAAAAAAAAACTTCTATTACTACTCTAGAGGTGGGTTAGATCTAAGCAGTTTAGTAAGACAAAAGGTAGTTAGACTTATTGGTGCCAAGGCAGAGTGCTTGGATGGGGGGGCGCTGCAGGAAGAGCAGTCAGACAGAAGAGGTGTAAGAACTTTAAAACAGTAGTAGAAATTACGATCCAGCTAATACAGTTGAAAAACGTCTATTACACAGTTGAAATGTGCTTAGTTCTATCAAAAATCTAACAAAGTGCCAGGTGTCTATAGCAGGGGAAAAGACCTAGCCAATCAGAGTGGGTTTGCTGGAAGCACCCGTGTTCCAATTGGCTGAGCTGTCCCGTACCTTCCAAGGAGCTGCAGGTGGGTGTCCTGGTCTTGGTTGGTGGCTGGCTGGGTGCCGGCCGACTGTGGGGGAGCTGAAGCAGCCCTGTTCAAAGGCAGGCAGCTTCTAAGGAGCTGCAGGCGGGTGTCCTGGTCTTGGTCGGGTGGCTGGCTGTGCCGCCCAGGGAGCTGGAAGCAGCCCTGTTCAAGGGCAGGCAGCTTCCAAGGAGCTGTAGGTGGGTGTCCTGGTCTTGGTTGGTGGCTGGCTGGGTGCCAGCCGACTGTGGGGGAGCTGTAGCTGCCCTGTTCAAGGGCAGGCAGCTTCCAAGGAGCTGCAGGCAGGTGTCCTGGTCTTGGTCGGTGGCTGGCTGGGTGCCGGCTGACCGTGGGAGAGCTGAAGCAGCCCTGTTCAAGGGCAGACAGCTTCCAAGGAGCTGCAGGCGGGTGTCCTGGTCTTGGTCGGTGGCTGGCTGGGTGCCGGCCGACCATGGGGGAGCTGAAGTAGCCCTGTTCAAGAGCAGGCAGCTTCCAAGGAGCTGCCAGGTGGGTGTCCTGGTCTTGGTCAGTGGCTGGCTGGGTGCCAGCTGACCGTTGGGGGGCTGAAGCAGCCCTGTACAAGGGCAGGCAGCTTCCAAGGAGCTGCAGGTGGGTGTCCTGGTCTTGGTCGGTGGCTAGCTGGGTGCCGGCCGACTGTGGGGGAGCTGAAGCAGCCCTGTTCAAGGGCAGTCAGCTTCCAAGGAGCTGCCAGGATATTGTCTTAAGTTCAGTTTATGGCTCTAATATAGAAACTCCATCCTTTTTTATCCACTTAGCTATGGTTCTAGCTCCCTTTCTGCATTACTCCCATTCTAATTGAAGGCGATTGGAATCTGGTGCAAACTAATGACCTAGACTGTACTTATTGTACGGGGGCAAGTTCCTCACCTGCGCAAAGAACCTTAAAGGAATTCATTTCGTCCTTGGGCCTTTTGGATCCATGGAGAGTGCTCAATCCGTTAAGTAAAGAATTTACTTTCTTTTCTCCAATACACAAAAGTTATTCTCGGATCAATTATTTTTTAACCAGCCATCAGTTATTGTCCAACATGGCTGATGCTAAAATCTTGGCTCTAGTAATTTCAGATCATTCTCCAATCCTAATTCAGTGTGCTTTACCTAATATTTCTGTCCAGTCCCACTCATGGACTCTGAACAATAGATTGCTAAAAGACAATCAAATTATTGCAAAATTTCAAAGCTTTATACAAAGCACTATAAAGTTTAATTGGGGTTCAGTTCCTGCTGTAGACTAGGTGTGGGCAGCCTTGAAGGCAACTTGGCGGGGGGGGGAGCTAATTTGCGTTGCTACAATTAAAAAAAAAAAGAAAAATAACCTCTTGAATAGCTGTTTAGTAAAAACTAAAAATTTGGAAGGCAAAGGGATAGATAAGCTTTTACCCATAGAAGAACAAGAACTATCTACCTTGAGAGCCACTTATGCTAGCATATTATTAGAGAAGTTGGAGAGATCTGCTTCTCTATTAAAGGCTCCATACACTGGTCAAGGGAGCAAAGCAGGCATGTTACTTGCTTGGCAATTAAAACAACAATCTACATCCAAATGGGTTACAGTTCTCAGACATCCCCAGACAGAAGCTATGGTGACTGACCCTTCACAGATAATAACCCTATTTCGAGATTATTATAAGACATTATATTCTTCGGACCTGTGGTCGGAGGACCATGATGGAAAGATGTGGGCTTTCTTGGAGAGGGCAGATCTACCATCCCTGTCTGAGGAAAGTAAAAATTCTTTAATTGCTCCAATTACCAGAGAGGAAATCTCAGCAGTTATTGATTCTTTAAAACCAGACAAGGCACCGGGCCCAGATGGATTTACAGATCTATTTTATAAAACTTTTAAAGGACACTTAATTCCCTTGTTGCTTCAACTGTATGGTTACTGGAATTCCCATTCTGATTTTGAGCAATCACTATTCGAGGAGAGAATAATTCTCTTACCTAAACCGGGGAAGGACCCATCAAAGATTAGCAACTATAGGCCCATTTCACTCTTAAACACCGATATAAAAATATATGCCAAAGTCTTGGCTAATAGACTGGTGAGTGTGTGGGAAGGTTTGTTGAGTCCTGAAGAGGCAGGGTTTGTTGCGGGACGTACCTCAGCAGATCATTTTAGCAAGATATTTCATTTAATTTCTGAATCCAGGGCTCCTGAGTTGGAGGCAGCTTTGGTATCCCTGGATGCAGAAAAAGCTTTTGACAGAGTGGAATGGTACTATATGTTTGCGACACTGCAAAAGTTTGGTATTCCACAACCCTTTATTAATCAAATTTGTGTTTTGTATTCTTGTCCATCAGCTAGAATTCAATGTAATAACCTCATTTCCAACATATTCCCTCTATGCTGAGGCACCCATCAGGGTTGCCCCCTCTCTCCTTATTTATTTAATTTGTACATAGAGCCCTTAGCTAGAGTTTTAAAATTGGACGAAGCAATACGGGGTATCCATTTGGAGCATCTCGAATGCAAGCTATCCCTTTTTGCTGATGATTTGCTTGTTCACATATTGAATAGCAAACTATCTCTCCCTTGTGTCTTACAAATTATTTCCTACTTTAGTTTTTTTTCAGGTTATAAACTTAATAGAAATAAAACTATAGTTTATCCGCTATCCCCTCTCCTATCCAAGGATTGGAGCCTATCCATGGGTTTACAGTGGGAAAGTGAATACCTAATCTATCTTGGTATTAAGATATTTAGTGACTTTACTAATCTCAAAGACCTTAATTTAGCCCCATTATTAAAAACTACTAAAGAAGATTTGGTGAGGTGGAATAAGCTACCACTATCCTTTTGGAGCCGGGCTAATATCCTTAAAATGTCAATTTTGCACAGATTTTTTTACCCTCTATGCAATCTTAATATTTACCTTCCAAAGTCCTTCTTTTTGTCCCTTTGTAGGCTCTGCTCTGATTTTCTTTGGAAAGGTAAAGCTCCACGTCGGGCTTATGCCAAGCTTACTCGTTCTAGAGTGATGGGGAGGGGGCTCCAGTTACCTGATTTTTATGTCTATTATTTAGCTATCCATGCTAATAGATTTTTGCACTGGCTATCTACTACAGTCTCTCTATTGAGCACCCCTTCTTGGCTGTTTTTAGATTGGTTGCAAGCAAATTCTTGTAGGATAGACTTAGAGGCTCTTTTATATACTCCATGGTCCAATGCTCCATTGAAAGTGAGGAACTCCCCCCTCGGCTGGGATATGAGGGCCTTACAACAACGTTGTTCTTTACTTCAGAAATCTAACCTAAAAGATCTAAGGCAATCTTTATTAAACAATCCAAACTTACAGATAGGCAAGAACCCAATTCGAACTTTTCCAGGCAGCAACTATCCTACTAAACTACACTTAGCAAGCTTTGTCTCGGGTAAGTCCTTTTTATCTATCCCAGAACTGCAATTAAAATTTGGAGTGGCTCACAAGAGTCATTTTCGATTGTACCAAATAAGTCAATGTATTTATAATTTTTTGGGTGAAACTGTCATGGTCAGAGGGAGCTGGAACCATGCTAAACAGCTTGTGGGCAGTATCCAAGGGCCGGAAAGCAATAGCTAAGTTATATAAATCAATCTTGACTCATATCATGTCTAAGTTTACTCCCATAGCTTATTACTGGAAAAACAATTATAACAAAGGCTTTCCAGTTAAAACCTGGGAAAATATTTGGACAGACATCTACTCCTTAATTAAGCAAGACCGTTTAAGGAATATCCAGTTCAACATTCTGCATAATCTATATTATACGCCCGCCAAGTTATTTCGGATTAAAAAACTACCCTCAGCTGAATGTGGGGATTGTGGGTTTGAATTTGCTACCTTACATCATAAATTATGGGCATGTCCAAAAATTGTTAAACTATGGAACTCTGTCAAACAATAGGTGGCACCGTATTTTAATACTGCAGCTTTTTTTAATGAGGATACATGCCTGTTAGGTATGTACTCACTTATACCTACTTTTTTCAAAAGGCACAAGTTGCTACGGTTGCTATGGTTACTAAACTGCTAATACTTTGACACTGGAAAGATGACCAGGAACCCTCATTTAAAAAATGGTGGGCTGAACTACTTAATGCTCTAAATGCGGAGAGATGTGTAGCCTGGTTTTTCCATACCAGTAAGAAGTTTCAGAATTGCTGGGGTGACTTTCTGTTAAGCCTTAGAATCAAATTTGGTTATTAATGTAAAGCTCAACCATTTATTTTTTCTCTTTCTCCATTTAGTCTCCTTACAGGAGACCCCAGGGGCAAAGTTTTTTAAATGATAAACCTTATTTCCCAGGATAGGTTATGGGTCCTGATATATCCTTTTTATTGGTTTCTATTTTCTATTCCCTCCCTTATGGTATGTTTTAATATTTCTTTGGTAATATTTCTTCTGACAGATCTTCCCTTCCTCCTTATGGTATAGCCTTTTTTTCAGTTAATGGGGTTAGAGTTGTGCCTGTGCCTTTGTCTTTTTTCTTATATAAAAATTTTTTAGAGTTTGGGACAGAGTCATCATGGCCATTACATGGTTTGTTACCCCTAGTAGGGGATGATAAGGTGACTGCTGCAGGTTGGGTGGGGGTGGGTTTGTGTTGCTTTATGTCTATTTTCCTTTGTTTTAGGTGTTTTATGTAATTTTGCTTTTGCTGTATACTTATCAGGTATCATCCACTCATGACAAGTGCTGGTTCATGCTTATGGTAAGTAAAATAAAGTTAATAACAAAGCAACCCAGGAAAAATCAGTAATGTAGGCAACAATGATGCACTCGGAATGTCCTCTCCCTCTGGGTTCCTTGATTCCTGGTCATCTGCAGCCTCCACCAATTCCACCAACCTGGAACTCTCCAACAGCACCTGGTATCGGTGCTCAGCCTCCTTCCGGCACTGGTCCACTTTAAGCCATTGTCCACTGAGCCAGTTTACCAATCATATCAGGTCAGCCACACGATCTGCATACTCTATCCCAGATACTTTGTTCAGGCCACCGACTCCTTCCATGGTCCTTGGAACTTGTCCATCTGAGATACTTTTGCCAGTATCCACCCACAACTACGTACTCCTTCCCTGGCCAAACACAGTCGGCAGTTATCCCACTTCTAAAACCAAGTGTAATAGGGTGTGGGATAACCGATGGAAACAACAGTCTGGTATAACATTCAATGCACCATTGGCAAGGTGCAATGTTTATTTGTTCCAAAACCAACAAAAAGGAAATAAAGTAAAAGGTTCAAACTGTGAGCAAAATAAAGGCTATATAAAGTAAATAACATTCTGTACCATTGTGGCAAACTTAAGCATTCAGTTTCCACCTCTGTGATAAGGTCTTATCAACCCTTCTCACTCCCTGGTTGTAAACCACTGACCCTATAATGCAAGCACACAGCAACTAAGCAAACAGAGCACACACCCTGCTTGCAGGAGTCTGCAGAGCTTTGCTTCTTTTGGGAGTAAGTTTTAACTTAGTTTGCTTTCTTTCTCGACTCTGTCTGGTTATTTATTATTTTAATACAATAATGCCTTGTTACCAAGCAAAGGAGACTAGCTGAGGTTTGTTTTTAAAACTTGCGGGGGAGGGGGGATTCACCGGTTCCAAAATTTGCACTTCCTAGTGAGAAAAGCTTAATTATGTAGCTCTAGTCAGAACAGCTGAGGAACAGAGAAGTACCTTCAAAATGCAACCTGTGCATTTCCCTTTTAAAGTATTTATATTTAAAAATAATAGAGCAGTTCCTGTTGCATTTTAACCAGTATTCTTTGGGAGAAACACATTTATTTCGCCCCTTCCTGATGGCTTGTGTTTCAGCTAACAACCTGAGTGTTACTCTCACACTCTAATGGGGCTGTAACTCAGGATAGCCTCTCCCATTTCATTTCAGCAGGGGAATAGCATTATTTTATTTAAACAACCCACTGCTAAGTCAGCAGGAGCACATATTTGCTGGTTGCTATGTGCTTTTACCTATGCGCATGATAAATACCTATTTGAGGTTTGTTTGGTGTAAAGCCTAAAATATCAAAAAGCTCAACAAACTTAAAGGGATTCTTTCTCAAGACCCATTTCTGATAATATAGCACTAAATGTAGCTACTTCAAAACTTTTAGCTATGGGTTAAATACCAGTCTGATTTTTAAATTACCACACTTGTTAATACAGTGAGGTGGCTTCTCACATTCAGATATTTAACTGCCAGGTGATTATACAATGCCAGGCCCTTTTCTATCACCATGTTTTGACTGCACCTACCCTTATTTTTGGACCACAGGAATATTGAAAAACAGCAGAGACAGAAAACTTTTAGATGGGGGCGGGACTCAGTAGTGGCCAACCATCTGAACTAATAGCATAAAGGACAGTATAAAGACAGGACAGAACTGTTGCAACAGTAGTTTTTAAAGAGTGAGAAGGTCCAACTCAAGGAGCAGGCTTACTTTAACCAGTAGAAATCTACTAACTCCTTTTGAGAGGTTTTGTAACACACAGTACCATTCTATATTTCCCCTGTAAGGGCTCTGTGCTTAGCCTCTGCATTTCTAAGTGTTTCACTTAATTTAGGCACTTTAAACACTTTAATTCCTCTGCACTCATGAAGTTCATAGCTGCCCATATATGCAAGCAACAAACATTAACCATAACTTCTCTCTTGGGGGGACAGAACAGAAGAATTCAGCCTCCTACCCAGGGGCCACCCTCTTACAAGGAAAGGCAAGTCAACTTTATTTCTAGAATGCCCAATCACTGTGGCTCTGGGTACATTACAAGCATATAAAGCACACATAAAAACAACAGTAAAAATTTACAAAACAATAAAAATTAACAAGATAATAATATCAGAAAGAACAGCCTTTTAAATTAATATTTGCTAGCTAAAGCAGTTGGCTTGGGAGATCACTCCATAAAAACCAGGTCAAAGAGGTGGGCCTTCAGCCTCAGTTTTAAACCACTAATCAAGGGGGCCTCCCAGACTGCAGATGGAAGTGAGTTCCACAGTGTCGTTCCACAGACACTAAAAGCCTAGTCACCTAAAGTCTTGAGCCGAACCCTGGGAACATCCAGGAGGCCCCTCAAAGAGGAGCGGAGGAAATGAGCAGAGGTCACAGGTAGCAGGAACTCCGACAGGTAGCAAGGACCCAGTCCATATAGGGCCTTATAGGTGAGCAAGCACACCTTGAAAAGGACCCTCCACCTGACCAGCAGCCAGTGCAGAGCATGCAGGACTGGGGTCACATTGCAGGACCTGGGTAAGCCTGTCAGCAACTGAGCTGCTGCATTCTGCACTAGCTACAGCCTGAAGATGGTCCCTCCCATGATCCCAAAGTATAGAGAGTTACAGTAGTCAAGCTTAGAGGTCATAAAGGCATGTATCAAGATTGGCAGATCCTCAGGCAGAATGAGGGACTTGATCCTGGTGATGTTCCAAAGGTGGTATAAGCCACTCTTCACTACAGACAATACCTGATCTTCAAAGGTCAGCCTGCAGTCCAGGATCTTATTTAAACATGAATGTTTGACTACCAGATAGAACTTATCAGGACATTCTGGGAAAGTTGACGTGCTGCAATAAAATCCAGCCATATGAGTGATAGCCAATTTCAACAGAATGCTGATGTTCCATCTAGGTGCAATACCAGCACTGTACCTTACCCACCCACAAGTACAACTTGAGAACAAGCTGTCTCTGAGTAATGCTCACAGCTGTGCTCATGACTGCTTTGATGAACATTCTAAAAAGGTTATTCTCCACATTGGGAACAACTTTTTAGAAACACCAAAAATATGCATTTAACATATAGTAAATTATTGTTCAGTGAGAGGTAGCAAGTTTTACAGTCAAATTAGGTTAGTAGTCATGATTATAGAGACATAGAGAAACCATGGATCTGTTTATCCAGGCAGGAGCTTAAGTTTGTGGAGTGGAGTTGTAGCTTCTGTTTATACCCATAAAGACTGGGGTGTGCAAGTTTACAGTGGGTGCAGTGTTTCACAGGTTGGGTAGCTTGTAACAGAAGCCAGACTTAATTTTCGGTGGTGGATTTGTTATCTGTTTCCCAGCTGGAACCCTAGAAGGTAAGCAGGGTCAAAGGCATGAACTGCTTGAACAATAGCTATGCTTATCACTGGTGAGAAACCCTTGCTAAAAATACAGAACAATTCATGTGCAGGAGTGATGATAATCTTCTCTAAATCATTCCAATTTTAGAACAAACTCTGGTCAGAGCCATTATGGCTCCTAATGCATTAACTTGTTAAGGGTGTTTCATGGGCTTAAACATAAAGATGAATTGCTGTAGTCAGCTCTGTGTGTAAATTTAGTTTTTTGTAAAGTTAGATCATTTATCTGGTTGATCATGTGTTTCCCATATGTTTAAAATGTGAGCAGTGAGTGAGTCTTACACTATATCCGGAAGGAAAGGAAGCTCCACACCAATGCCTTCAAGTAACTGTTGAAGGAATGGTGCAGAGAGGAGAGGTATAACTACATTGGGGACTGTGTGCCAACCTGTAAGGATAAAAGCCTATACTGCGGTGATGGCCTGCCTCCATCAAGGAGGGAATCATAATACTCAGTGGATGGTTTAAATATTACTTTCAATGGACATTTAAAGTAGCTAAGGGAAATGATGGAAGAAATAGGGGAGGCAGAAAGTCCCACCAGGATGCAAATTATTCAAGGAAGCAGGAGGTTAGCAACGGAGTAAGGGGGGAAAAGAGCAGTTAAAGGAGAAAGGTGAGGAAGGAGGAACAATTGGAAAAAGGAGAAAGTGAGAAGAAGAGGTTTGAGGGATGTAAAAATGATGCAAGGTCTGCATCATAAGCCCTATGTGAAGAGACTGAAAGAGTTCAATATGTACACCCTGAAGGACAGGAGGGAGAGTGTGGATATGATGGAGACCTTTAAACACCTCACATGGATTAATAAGATACAGGAGAGAGATATGTTTCAGAGAAAAAAGTGCTGTAGAACAAGGAGTCATAAAACTGTATGAAGCTGGAAGGAGATAGAATCAGAAGAGATGTGAGGAAGTACTTCTTCACAGAAAAGTTGGTAGATTCCTGGAACAGTCTTCCATGGGAGGCAGTCAAGGTGAAACCAGAGGTGGGTTTCATAAATGCCTTGGATAGGCACAAAGGAATCCTAGGAGGAAGGAAGCGGTGGAAGAGACAGTGCTGTAGATCAAGTTGGGTCTACAGAAAAAGTGATCATAATTAAAAATGGGCAGAGGGCAGACTAGATGGGCTCATCAGTCATTATCTGCTATCAGTTTCTATGTTTCTATGTATGACAGATTATTTGATTCAAATGGATATGGTGTAAAATTATTAATATGCACAACATCGATACTGTAAACTGTGTGGCCTACGTCATTCATGCTGTACTATGCTACATAGACATGATAATGAAAAATAATACATACATTGAGGAAAGGGAAAAATAAAGGGGAACACGTGTGAAGCAATATACTACTCATAGCGTGGAGACACTATGATTGGTGCATAATGTATGAAGTTACTGTATTATAATGGTATCCAGCTGTATGTCGATGTTGAGTTAGCTACAATATGGAATTTTATTTATTATTTTTTTTAATAATCCAAACATTGTCTGCACAGTAATGACATGTAGCCAAAGATGCTCCTTACAGTTTGTGATCTTGTTTTATTGTTTGTTTGTTTTTTACCACTTTATTCATTTTTGAGAAATTATTTGCAACATGGCTGCAGTTTTGTTCAGCCAATTAACTTTTGGTTTACCTATGCGTGCCTTTTACAAGAGAGTGCTGTTTGTATTAATGGCAGTGGCACAATGTTACCCTTAGGACAGGTTATGGTGTTAATTTGTATACAGTAGATGTACAAATGGTGAAGCTGCGCTACATGATAAGTAAAAATGGTGTCCCTGATTTTGAGCATTTGTCCCTGATTTTAATGGGCAACGTCCCTCATTTTGGTCCTAGCAGGGTGAAAGGTACGCATCACGGGGTAGTCAGATGTTGCAGTTGACAATGCTATGATTTCTTTGCAATCCTCTATTATGCCACTTGCAACCCCTGGAAACCCCTAAAACACTGGCTGAGTAGCATTTATTTATGTAAAATGTGATAGGTGAAGGAGCGTTGCAAAATCTATGATTCTGCAGAAATGATACTGGGCTGTTGGTAAGGTCCCACCTTCCTGTAGAGGCTGATACCCTCCTACAAATATAAAATAATGAGAGCTCAAATGCCACTAAGAATTAGATAGGTTCTGAAAGGGTTAACATAAGCCAAATCTCCAGACAGGAGTAAATCATTCAGACACATATGCACATGTATGCATGCACACACACACACACACACACACACACACACACACACACACTTAGGGAAGAGAGAAAGAGAGAGAGAGAGAGAGAGAAGTGTAATTTGAACCTCCTCTGGAGTTATTTCCTCTAAATATTATAGCATAGTGCTATGCATTTTAACTACTTCACTACCAGGGGAATTTTACACTCTTGTGCCAGGCAATTGTTGGTAATTTTCCACTATATTATATCAAATTAAAATGTTCATATTTTCCTTTTAAGGAAAAGCATGGAAAACATAAATGTTTTTTATTGGCAGACGCTGACCTTTTTATAGGTAGCAACATTTTGTCGATATCTGGTTATGTGACCATGAAACACTGTCTAAAATGTAAACAAAATGCTATTTCTACTCAAATATTTTGCAGAAAAGATACCAAAAACAAATAATTTATCTGAGAATCATGATAACCTACAGTATATGATGATGAATTTTTCTATGCCTGTACTATATGAACAAAACAAATCTTTCATATAGGCAGAAACATGTTATAACAGTGGTACTCTATTTAATTTCTAACAAATAAAAGGTGAAAAGAATGGCTATGTGCACCTTTGATATCTTTATAGTTTTTTTTCTAAGTAAAAATCAGGTTACATTTAAACACTATGGCCCAGATATTCAGACTGTGCCAGGCAGTGGTGCAAGCATGGGTGCAGTGCAACTGGAATGCGCCAGGGCCAGGACCAGGAGATATTCAACAGAAATGCACCATGGTGCAGCACCATTAAATATGGCATGGGCGGCACACTTACTGGGCATGGTGAAGTGACACTGAGCTGGCGCAAGTCTGAGATAGGAAGCACGAGGATGCGCCAGCACAAACGTAGTTGTGCTGGGTGCATCACACATGACATTCACCAGAAGGCATGCAAATGAGGCCATAATATATTCAAGATGCAAATGAGGCCATTTGCATGTCATCATGGCCCCATTTGCATGCCTTGCACAGGGCAGCCCGGTGAATTGCATCTGGCACCCTGCATATCATGACATGTGCACAGTGGGGGTCCTGGATCATCCCCCACCCCATAGCCACGATCACAGTAAAGCTCCATAACATAATTCCCTGGTAGTCTAGTGGTACCCCACTCCCTCCTGATTCCCTGATCCACTGTATAATATTTAATTTCCTGGTAGTCTAGTGGTAGCCCCCTCCCTCCTGATTCCCCAATCATAGTCACTGTATAATATTTAATTCCCTGGTAATCTAGTGGTACCCCCCCACCCGGTGCTGCGATTGAGACATAAGATCTGCTGATCCAGTGACACCCCCCACCTCTCCTGCCCACACAGAACCCAGTGCCCACCCTGCTTCCCCATCATTGGGGGATGGCTGCAACCCACCTGCATACCACCTGGCCGCCCGCTGAATGACATGTACAGTATGGGCTTGCAGGGCATACTGTACAAGACAGTTACAAATATGTGAATAAAGTTATTTACATATTTGGGACTGTCTGGTACAGTATGCCCTGCAGTAAGGGTGTGGGTTGCAGCCACCCGCCAATGACGGGGAAGAGTGGGGTGGGCACGGGGTTCTATGTGGGTGGGAGGGGTGCCACTGGATCACCAGGGTCTTATTGTATGGAGAGTAACTGTGATCATGGCAATGTGCAGGGGGGTACCCCTAGACTACCAGGGAATGAATTATTATTATACAGTGACCACGATCGGGGAATCAGGAGGGAGGGGGGTACCACTAGACTACCAGGGAGCCATGGGTGCTTGTGGACAGTGTTCTGGGTGGGCGGGTGGCCACCCACGGCTGGTGGCTGCTGTGTTGCACCCTGCAATACAGCAGCCCACCTGTGGGTGACCAGGATTTGTTGCCACTTGTCACGGGCTCAACTTTGAGCCCCCTTATGTAGCATAATGCAGGGTTGCACCAGCATATGAGCCGCATGCCCCCTGCATCTGCTCTGCATACAATTACATTGCACCCATACACATTGGGATTTGCGCTGCACCTGGCAGCCTTTCCGATATCCCACCGGGGCACAATGTGGGGTTGCACTGGTGCAACTCTGTTGCACCATGCACAACCCCTTTGACTATATGGGCCTATGTATTTTTAAATTATACCTGCCATAAGGCTAATTATGGAAAAGTTGGCAACTTATTCCCACTGGTCTAGATTTGCCGTGTATACTGCTTTATGTTAATTTCACAATTTTTATTTTGGATGCACCCAGTCTGATGTTTTGGGCAGGCTAAAAACTGTCACTATAAATAACCATACAAAACCATATATCTCTGAAATCTGAAGCACCAGACCTGTCTATTAAGACTAACAATTTGTATATATTTGTACATTTGTTTAAAATTATTCTTGCACTAATAATGAGTGTCCAAGGCTGATTTGTGGTATTTTAGGTTACCCACCTTACATCCCTTGTACTGGGTTGTACATATATTTTCCAAAACATAGACAAAAAGTTCCATTTCTATGTTGGCCCCTGATAATCCTAATCAAATACTTGCAACTGTGCAGGATAGTCTAAATAAATGTAGTGTTAAATAGGGAAACTGAAACTACTATAAGTAACATTTCATTCCAATTGTTGTTGTCACGAACAAATACTCTGCAGTTGTGGAGCTCTGATACAATAACATGCAGAAGAATCACTACAAAACTATAGTGTATAGTACAGCATTGTTCTGTATAGAATGCCATCCTTTTCAAAATGCTGTTGTAACACAGTTCAGAGGCCATGAAATGTGACTGTACCCATCTGTGGTAGAACAGCATTCTAGAACCTCTAGAGACAGGACAAGTCAGTTTCATTGTGACAGAGAAAACAAACACAATGTACACCTTTCACATAATACTATACACTATAAAAAATACAGGATGAGCAACTTTATACATAACCAGGGTGTTCTGCCACATCAGGGTTTTGATTCCCATGCACCTCTCGAGGTCAGAGGGAATCAGAACCCATCTGTGCAGAACACACTGGTTGTGCATAGTTGCCCATGCAGTATTCTCTATATTCATTCTGGAATTCTATAGAGTATACCCATTCCAGAGGCACCACACTTATGTACCTTTACCAAAGATGGCTGGCAGAAATATGCCCTAAAGACATACGATGCTAAGTTCAGTCTGCACGGGATATATTTTGGTCCTTATTGAAAAATGCACAGCATTGTGTCTCAGGCCTGCAGAAACCCAGAACATCATGTCACCATACAAAAAGTATGTATTGTCTAAAACTACATAAAATACTGGTTTTAAACATGGGTCATGCCTGAAAAATGTCCTTTAGATCAGCACACCTACCCTGTAACCAAAGACATAAATAAAATAAATAAGTAACATAGCTGACTAGTCAAATGTTTTCAACCTTTTATTCTTTTTATTTGTTACAACTATGAAAAATAATTTAAATTTGCATAATTTTCACATTTTTTCAAAGCAAATGCCGGGATAACATAAGCTGCAGGTACATAAACATCCCATTTTTGGATTCTATGGAAAGCACTGGTTACAACAGTACCACATGTATGTACCTTTACCACAGAGATCTGGTAGAAATAAGCCCTAAACCTGCATTGGGGTAAGTGTATTTTAAAAGGGAAAATGCACAGCATTGATTCTCTCACCTATAGACATTCTGGACACTATGATATTATAAGAAAAGTGTAAATTTTCTGAAGCTGCACAAAATACTGGTTTTAAACCAGATAACTTTGCCTGCTACCCAAATGTTTGGTACCCTAATTCTCCTCTACATTTGGTACAACTTTGAAAAGTATTGGAAATTTGCATAATGTTCACTCTTTAACCCAGCAAAAGTCAATATAACTTACACTGCAGATGCACAAATGCCACCATTGTGAATTCAACAGAAAGGAGCAGTTACACAGGTACCACATTTATATATGCATACCACAAAAATCATGTAGAAACAAGCCCTAAACATATAGGGTGCTAACTATATTTTAACAGGGAACATGTGGACTCATAATGGAAAATGCTCAGCATCGATCCTCTGGCCTGTATACATTCAGAACACTATAGTACCGTATGGAAAGTATGCATTTTCTGAATCTACACAACATATTATTCCAGTAGCAACTTCATATTTAATCCCCGTGCAATACCTATCACTTTGCAGTTTTATCTTCCCTGTACTGCTAAAATACAAGCAATTTTCCTTTCCCCAATGATATGATTGCAACTTAGGAATGTTTGTATTTATGAAAAACACTCTATAAAACCAAATATTTAACCTACTGGTTAAAGTGCACTGCACACAATTGGTAGCCCCAAAATTAAATCCCACCATTGCCACATACTCACTGAGGTGACTATTATCTCAATCTCCCAGCTGGATAAACACAGTGAAGCTGAACCCATTTCACACTAGTCCCACTTTCTTGGTGTTACTCTGTCTACAGTGGCAGCACTGCTCTATCTCCCCTCCTTTATTTTGTTGTACTGTTTGGGGCCAGGAAAGATACACTAAGCTGAAGCTTATTTTCAAGTGCATTGTGCGAGCACAGGGAAGTTAAGTGAATTGCACAGCCTCACACAATATGCACGTGGCAGCTGTTGGATTCAAACCCAGGTCTTCAGGTCTGCAGCTCAGTGTTACTCTACTTATTCTTCTAAGAACCAGCCCTGATCCCTTAACTCTCCAGCCCCCTGCCTCATCACCCAACTTCATGCAGACTTAGCATCACTCCAATATCTACATGGATTCCCCCTTCATGGCAGGGGCAGCTGGGCTCACCCTCCCTGCTGCAAATAAGGATCCACATCCAGAGGGCCAACACAGCCGATGCTGGACCTGCAGGAAGCTGGTAATCATCCTGCCAGAGCTAGGGATTTACAATGCTTTTACTGATCCCCCCTTGGACACAAGCTTTCTAGAGTGTGCAAGTTCATGGATGCAAGCATAGGGCACATGTCACAGCTGGCATTCCTCTAACCAGTACACATCTCCAGAATGCACTGCCACTGCGGTCATCCAGTTGGCAGTACAGCACTGAAGCTGACTTCCCTTCCTCTCTCGAGGAGGAATACATCCTATGGAACACTCAGATATCCTCTCCTTGGCTAGCCTCCGACAACCAACATTTGTTTTTGAACCCAGTTCACCAGCGACTTGAGTGGTGGCAGTACTGCTATACTGGCAGTGTGCTAATGGGATTGCTGCTGCTCAGTGTGTGTAACCACTATGATATACTACCTCCCTGGATTGCAAAATAGCTAAGGTAACTGACAGGCACTATATAAAACTTAAATTCCTATAAATTCCTATAAATGCCCCTAAAATAATTTATAAAAAGTAATGGCAGGGAGTCATGATCAGGCGTTCTGTAACAAGAAAAACAAAACAGTCAAAATGTTTAAATGTGCAGATGAGCACAGACTGATACAACAATCTTTTAAGCTAAATAAAACTTACTCAAACAGCCCCACAGACACTGAAAATGTCCTTTGGACAATTACATCTTCAGTTTCCTATTTTCAGCAAATGTGTCTTGCTCTAGAAGCAAACTGCTGTACAGCTCTTTACTTCTCTATCAAAAAACACATGTGTAGTAGGACAGGGAAAGTGAAAGCAGACAGTTTATGTGTTTGCATTGATTTCTGCAATCACATGACCTCTGCTTCACTCTGGACCTGCGGGATCATGAGACTATTAGCTACTCTTGAGATCCCGTGGGTCAGACCCAAGAAGTACACCAGAGATCTGGTGCCCCGGGGTCTTTTACAATAAGATGTACTAGTTATGTCTTTATGGCCATGCACTTTAGTGTCCTGTGACATACGCTGTATGACACAGGGCACTAAAGAGATTAAAGCTTGCTGGTCTGTGGTGCTCTCAGACTGATTTGACATTTTCCCTGTAGCTCCAAGATACTTCTCCTGTCTTTTTGTGTAGATTACATTACTTCCTATGAAAGCCAAATTGCTCCATATTCCCATATAATCAATGCAAGTGTATGGGAACAATTGTCCTGTAAATGGCTCTATTTTCCCATAAAATACAGGAATCCCTGTAGATCTGGGAGACATGGATCTGTTCACAGTTATGTCAGTAAATTATTTACCCTCCAAAGACTAGCAAATCACATTTCAATAATAAATAAAATTAACAATCCAGCAAGTGAACATACCAAATTGGATCTATGTCAGTCAGTTGACAATTTTGTTGTCAATTGACATTACAGTGACTCATTTGTGTTGACTGCATTTGTAGTTGGCATAAAGGAAGTCACAATAAACTTTATTTTTGAGCTTCACCCCAAACCCCCGTGCAAAGAACCCCTGCCTGACCACACACCTGCACTACTAAATAATCAACTCTGAGTCAGAGTTATTTCAGGGAGAGGGTGCAATACCCCCAGAAAGCAGTGCTGGGACCCACGCTGATACTACAGTGACCTGGCGTTGTTGTCACTGTCGTGTTGGGCAAAATAAAGTTGTCAAGGTAGCATCAGTATACCTATCAAATCCTGTGTTAAAACATGTAAAGTAGACTACCAATGTTTCCTTTTTACAAATGCCTGCTACATCTGGCAGAAAACTGGTTGAAGAACAAATTAGGGTGAGGGGGAATTTAACCCTTGGGCTGCAGGCAGCATTACAACCGACTGGAACTCTAGACTGATAAGATATATTAGTCTGGGGCACAGCAGCTGTTAACTAGAAAATGGAGTATCTCTTTCTCTTTCTCTTTCCTTAAGAGGTTAATAGCTGGCAGTATTCAAGCAAGGCTGTTTATACACTAGTATGCAAAAAAAAGAAATGCATTAAACAAACTGAAGTGTTTACCTCCTCCAGTGTGGGCTGTTAAATCAGGAGAAGGAATCACTTCTGTGCTAGCTTTCACTTTGGGCTGGTGGAGGAAGACTGCTGTGTTTTGTTTTTTTTTAGTCTAAGAAAAGTTTCTAATTGCACTGCTGCAGAAAGTTTAACTGCTTCAATGGAGTTAAAGCAGGCATGACAAGAGACAAACAAGCTGAAAAAATAGTGCTGGAACTGGTCTACTGAATGGAGACAGCAAAATGCTTCATTCAACTTGTGGAGTGACAGTACTGCAGCTCCAACATTATTGTTTGGTTGGATCTGGTAAAGTGAGCTGCTTTTCTCTGCTAGCAAGACAGCTGCAGAGCTCTACCCCTGTATCCATAAAACGTATTGTGCCTTATGCAAGGCCCCACCCCCTTCTCTTCTGCATGTTGGGAAATTGGGTGCACTCAGTGGGGAGGACAAAAGGATTTGAATTACTAGCTAACCGTAATAAACTTGACTTGACTAAAACCAATTACAGTACATACTGGTTAGGCAACAGAAATCTAAAGAAATGGGACTTTCTCAAAGAACTGGGTAATTTTATTTTTCTCCATTATTGAAACCGAAATAAACCTCCTTGTATTCAGTTTTTAAGGTAGCAAATTTGACAGGAATAGTGTGTGAGAATCTGTTGCATGGTGCGGGGAAAAATCACTCTACTATATCATGAAATCTTTAGAAGAGCAGAATTCCATAGAGTTCACTAAAAATAGATACCGATATCTTTTTGACTTAGTGATGTCCAAGACATGGGCTTGGCCACTATGGCTGTGTTTTTTTTTTAAAGGGGAACAGTCAGCACTGAGAGCCCCACACTCACGTGCGAGACTGGTCCCAATCTAAACTTCGTGCGCAAAAACATTTTTTTTAACTTACTGTTAACCTCAATATAGTAGATTGTATCAAACAGATTTTGCTGACTTTGAAGCTGGCATTTTCTGCAACTACTAATCCCAGAATCCCCTGCAGCTGACACCAAAGCAGAGCTGCAGCAGTGGGAGATTCAATAGCCTGCAATGTATGTTAGAGCTCCTATCAGATGTTTGGTGGTTCAGCTGTCATCCCCTGGCTTAGTACAAGTCCTCTATGGCTGTACTTAACCCAGGGAGGACAGCTGGACCAGCAAACAAAGGATCAGAGATTATAAAAACTCTAACATGCACTTCCAGCAATTGAATTTCCCATTGCTGCAGCCCTGCTCTGATGTTAGCTACAGGGTAGTTTGGGATTTGGCATCACAGCAAATGTCAACTTGGAAGTCAGCAAAATCAGTCTGATACAACCTACTATACTGCAGTAAACAGTAAGTAACAAAATGCTTTTGCACACAAAGTACAGATTGGGCCAGACCCACACTTAGGTGTGGGACTCATACTGTTCGCTTTACATTTTTGGTGACCAAGTACTGAAAGTACAATACAAGACAGTTTGCTATGCTCTTAATTACCAGGACCACTAGACAAATATCTGTTTTCAGGCACAACTGGGTATGTGATCTTACATCAGATGCATAAGAGAGCAAGGGGGCATGATGAGTGGGGTTTCTCCTCAGGGGTCAGTATTGGGTCCCATACTGTTTATCATATACATTGGGGATATTTCAGAGGGCCTGAATGAAAAGGTGTGTTTATTTGCAGATGATACGATGATCTGTAGTAAGATAAATGTGCCAGGAGGGGTGGAAAAAATGAGGGAGGATCTGTCCAGGCTGGAGGAGTGGTCAGGGAAGTGGCAAATGCAATTCAGTGCAAAAAAATTCAAAATTATGCACGTAGAGTGTAAAAACCCAAGGGCAAAATACTGTCTGGAAAGGAAGAAGCTCAAGGAAACAGAGCAGGAAAGAGACCTGGGGGATCATCATTTTGGATAGCCTAAAGGTTGGAAACCATTGCAACAAGGCCATGGGGAGGGCAAGCAGAATGCTAGCATGCATAGGAAGGGGCATTGCAAGTAGGAGGAGGGAGGTGATTCTGTCACTATACAAAATTATGGTCAGACCACGTCTGCAATATGGGGTGCAGTTCTGGAGGCCACACTTACAGGGCTAGAGTGACAGGGTGGAGAGGGTCTAGAGGAGAGCAACCAAGATGGTTCAAGGACTGCACAGGAGGTCTTACAAAGAATGACTGGAGGAACTAAACTTGTACACACTGGGGATGAGGAGGGAAAGGGGGTGTATGGTGGAAACCTTCAAATATCTGAAAGAAATAAACAAGGTGAGGGAAGGAAGCATATTATGGATGAGTGAAAACAAATCAACTAGGAGACATGCACTCAAGTCAGAGGGGGACAAATTTAGAGGAAATATGAGGGAGCAGTTCTTCACTGAGAGAGTGGTGGGTCCTTGGAATAGGCTGCCAGAATGGGTGGTGGGGGTAGACTTAATAAGCAAATTCAAGAGGGCTTGGGACAACAACACGAGGCTATACAGAAGTAATGCCAGAGAATAAAGGGAGTAAGAAATCCCAGACAGGGTGAGGGTAATGGGTAGACTAGATGGGCCAAGAGGTCCTTTTCTGCTGGCAAATTTCTATGTTTCTATGTTTATAAGAGATTACTAGTAACAGCTGGTCATTCACACATCGAGACAGCAGATATGAGTGTGTGTCAAGAAGTTTTTCAGTAGATCTCAAGTTTGTGGTACAAGGCATGTCTCAGGTAATTAAGCAAAACATTCTAGAAGTTTGGAGCAAAGTAGCTAAATGCGTGTTGTAATATTTTACTTGAGACTCAAGATTCCTTTCATATCTAGACCTCACTCAATGGATCCAAGTAATTTGGTGGAAATAGGTAACAAAGAGACTGAAATTTATTTTCAACAGGCTATCAATAAAACAGCCTAAAGCAAAAGATCACTTAGTAGCAGGGCTCAGGCAATCTAGATCTGCATATTGAGAGCAATGGTCAGTCAAATGACCTGGCAACAATGCAGATTGAGAGATGGTTTTCTAGGCAAGTCCATTTAGAAATTTCATTTGAAGACAAGTAAGCAGTACGACCAGACAGGATGTTGGTTCCTTTTCCTGAACCACATACTCAAGTGTACTGGAAAGCAAGAGGTGATTTTCATCAAGTGTTTTAATCACCTGGAAGTGTGATTCAGGAATGGTAACCAACCCCCATTAGTTTGTCTTATTGTGTTGAATAAAATGGGTAGCTAATCAGAAATAAAATAAATTGCAAGTGTATATTTTAGTAAAATTATACATTTTAAAACAGATTTTATGGAAAAAGGAATAACATTAGAAAAGTAAGCCTATTCCCATTAGGCTTGAGGAATAGGCTTAAAAGGTTTGACGTGGAGCCTAGCAGCCCAGCAGGCAGGATGCTTTTAGTGGCAAACCTCTTGACTTGGATGGATTTAAAATAATTTTAGTGTTTAAACTGCATTTATGGAAGATTTTGAAACAGGAAATATATTAACACATACTAATCATGGAAAAGAGCCAGCTAAGGATGGAGAGACCAAAAGGAGTGACAAAAACAGACCCAACTGCACCAAGGTCCTCCAAGCACAAAGAATCCCAGACATCACAGTTTTCTGCTGATGGTGAGGCACTGACCACCCTCAATGACTTGAACCAGGCTATCCAAGCTTCGACACAGTCAAACCAGAGAATAGAAAAGAAACTGCACACATACACAGAATGACTTGTGGTTATTAAGAACAAAATGGATGGTTTGGCAAGCTTGGCTGTGGACTCTGCATCAATGGCAGGGAAAGCATTGACAGCAGCAGTGATATCAGTAAAAGAGCAGGTATTTCTACACATGAGGATGGAACAACTAGAGAACAGTATCCGGGTCCCAGAAGTTCATATTTTGGGGGCAGATGTTATGACCTTCCTTTAAAGATGTCTCCCAGAAATGCATGGACTGGTGCACCCTCAATGCATAATGATGGCCTACCAAATCAGTCCCAGAAGAGCTCATGGACAATCTGATGGCCCAAGAATGATTTTAATGGTAACAAGCTTGAGGAAAGAGTTCTTATCCTACTGGTGGATTTTATCCTGTGGGCCACCTGGGAACAAGTGCCCATCATCGATGAGTCTAAGGTTTTATTATTCCCCAACTACTCTTATGTAACTCGCCTTCATTGAAAGACTTTTGAGGGGGTCATGGCACAATTAAAAGAGGCAGGTATTCAATATGGACTTAGCTTCCAGGCTAAACTGTAAGTTTCACTGGAAGAGAAATTGCACTGTTTTACAGACCCAAGGCCACAGGGGCATTAACAGATAAACTGTCTAAACCACATTTGGAACCTACAGGAGAATCAGAAGGGGAACAGGATGATCTGTTATTTCCCTACACTTCCTGGACTTTTCCCATATTTTCTAGGGACTGTGAGTATACTAGGACTTGCAAGTGGCTTTCCCATTTTATTACTATGACTGACAGTTGAACATCATTTCCACTCCTTTGCACCATAACCTGGATTTGTGTGTTGAAACCTTACAGATTATAGTAATATTGGGACTGGGTTATAGAATGGGGACTGTTATAATCTACTGTCAGTTATACTATGCCTAATGAAAACTTTACTCCATAGAGTTCACTTATTAATTATTTACTGTTCAGTTCATTTTTATACTAAGAACTTGCCTCATTTGTTATGCATTTACCACCTGCATTATTGCTATATGGAAAAGCTTGTTTTTTTTTAAGATTGGCAGCTGCCATGCCACAGACCTAATGGCCATATCAGAAGAGGTACATACTTAAGGCACCCCTCTGCTGCAGCAGAAGGGAAGTGAAGTGGGCAGCAGGGTATGCTCCCCTGAAATGGACATAATTCTGACACCCTGAAGTTAAGCAACACAAGATACATCCCATACATGTGACTTCTTTGGTAGCAAGGTTTTACATGTTTGCTAAGCGGGCAGAGTTAAAAGAACTTTGTTCCTGAGCTGCAATATGGAATAAATATGATGTTATGCTTGCAAATAAGTTACCGATTGAAGCTGTCTACACCTAAGAAACATTACTGAAAGCCTATGTCAGAGGACAGACTTTGTGGCTACTTTTTAAGTGCTATACAGGCAAGTTACACTATTGATGTACTTTTCTGTTGGTCAACAATGTTATTTTCATCCTAGTACTGGCTGCAAGGTGGTACCATGAGATTTCAAACTGTTATATAAATTATTTTGGTAGTCCTACTCTGAAGTTTCAAGTAGGAATAGGTAGCACTAATCCCGTAATAATTCAATGTGATAGTTAATAGTATAGGTTTTCAAATCATTGATGTCCTGCCATTCCTGGTATTACACTTTGTTATATGCTTTTTGCTGAATACAATAAAAACAAAGTTTAAAAAAAAAGGTTGACACAAGAGAGAGCTGTTTCTGTGACTGCTGTGTACGCCAACCTCTTCCACCACACACTTTTGTGACTGCATACTGTAGTTAACTTTTAGTTTGCTTAGTCATGTTAATGTTTGCATAAAACACATGATATGCATGGTGTTTAGCACAAAGTAGAAACATAGATGTTTATAGACAGGAAAAGACCCAGTGTCCATCTAGTCTTCCCATTTCCTGCCTACTTCCTCACCAGACTATCACTAACAAGGACTTATGTGTGTCTATCATACTTTAGTTCTGCTTGGACTATTCCAGTGCCACATTAGCCCCGTCTCCTCCCCCCATCATCTTCACTAGTGCCATGTATCTATCCCAACCGCTTTTGAAGCTTGCAGCCTTTTAAACATTGACCTGTCCTCAGCCAGATTGTTCCACCTATACATAATCATTTCCATGAAGAAGTATTTCCTCATGTCTCTCCCAAATAATCCCTCTGCCAGGTTATTGTTGCGGTCCATTGTTATGAATCCCTCATTAAGCTTAAACAGTTGCTGGCTGTCTACCATGATTTTATCCTTTATTTATTTTTTTATTTAGTTCATCAATCAGATTTACAACCTTTGAGTCACAGACTCATTTACAAAGGCACCTCGTCACAGGGAGGGGAGACAACAAGTAGTGCGGTGAGACAGGGTGGAACAATACAGGTGCGTACATACATTATAAAGAGCATGAGACATCGGTGTTTTACAGAGTAAATTATACATAGCATAAAGAATCGGAAGAATACCATCGTATCACAGAATGGAGAACAAAAAAAAAATGGAGTGGGGCAGGCTGTCAAGGCTGGAGAGCAGTGGATGGCCTTACCGTAGGCACAAACACTTCCGAGTGCCAAGTATGTGGTTGCGAAGAGCAGTTTTGAACTGCCCAATTTTAGGGGTGTTTGAGATGTGATTGGGGAGGGAGTTGTACCAGGACGGTGCTCTGTAATAAAAGGACCTTTGGGCAAGGGAGGTCCTGGTTCTAGGCACCTGGAAGGCAGCCTTGCAGGCGTGCAGGTGGGCGGTTGAGTGGTAAGCAGGCTGGAGTTGAGCAGTGACACCAGGGGGACACAGACCTAGAAGAGTCTTTTTGGTTAGTATACCAGTGTGATATTGCAGACGTTCTTCTAGATTGAGTATGTTCGTGGTGGCATAGAGCTGGCATGTATGGGTTCCTCTAGGGGCACCAGCCAGGAGCCTACAGGCTTTGTTGATGGAGGTCTGGACTTTGGTGAGGGTAGAGGGGCCAGCAGCAGCGTATATGGGGAGGCCATAGTCAACTAGTGACAAGATGGCGGAAGTAATGGCCAACCGTAGGGCGAAGCCAGGGAGGCAGTCTTTGTGACGATAGAGGAGCCCAATCCGGGTGTTCATGGCAGAGGATAGGGCACTGATATGGGTATGGAAGGAGAAGGCCGAGTCAAAGGTGACCCCCAGATATTTGTAAGTTGATACCTGCTCAAGGGGATGGAGGGTGTTGGGAAGTATGCAGAGGGGGGTATTTTTGAAGCTACTTTGGTGGTGTGTGAAGATCATTGACTTTGTTTTCTTGAGATTCAGGACTGGCGGTGGTCAAGGAACCATTTTCAAGCTTGGCTGAAGGAGGTTTGAAGGCTGTTCTGGAGTGTGGTCGGATTGGGTGCGAGGATAGCAGGACTGCATCATCTGCATATAATAGCAATTTTCCTGAACATGAGCTGGGAAGGGTGTTCAGGAAGAGACTGAATAATGTGGGGCCCAGAATGGAGCCTTGAGGGACTCGGAGAGGACAGGTAGGGCGAGGATAGGCAACCAGCTAGCTTGCGTTGTGATCTATCATCAAGGTAGCTGGAGAACCAGGCTAATGGTCCAGATGACAGCCCTACTTTACAGAGGGTGGCAAGCAATAGTGGGTGGTTCACAGTGTCAAAGGCCTTGGACAGGTCAATGAATACTGCCCCAGCCAATTCCCTGCTATCTAGTGCAGAGTGTATATGGTGGGAGAATTCCAGAAGAGCTGTGGTGGTGCTGTGCCCTGGACGGAAGCCATGTTGTTCAGGGCACAGTATGTTGTGGCTGGATAGATAAGTTACGAGCTGCGTGGATACTATTTTTTAGAGCGCTTTGGAGAGGGGAGGATGGAGATGGGCCTGTAGTTGTTCGGTACAGTCACGGTCTCCATTCTTATGTATGGGATGATTTCAGCCTGCTTCCATGCCTTGAGATTGGCGAGACACAGGGATCGATTAAGGAGGTCAGTGAGGGGGACTAACATGACATCCAATGTTAGGCGGAGTATCCAGGAGTCGAGGGGTCCTCACTAGGGTTGCGGGAAGAAAGAGCGTTAAGGAGGATGACCGCATCCTGTGGGAGATAGTCCTAAAGAGAAGTGGGGGCGAGCAATAGCTGGGTTGTCGCATACCGGTATGGGGTCAAAGAAGTGGGCCAGGAGAACTGAGCCTAGATCAGTGAAGGTTTCGTTGAGGCAGTTGGCAATACGGGAAGGGTCCGCGTTAACAGCGCCATTTATGATCATCTGAGAGGGAGGGGTGGAGCAGGTCGACCCGTTTAACTCCTTCATGTTATTCCAGAAGGTGCGGGCATTGCCCCAAGTGGATGTCAAGGTGGATTGGTAGTGGCTGGCTTTGGCTTTTCTTATGGCCCAGGTGCACTGGTTACTGAGCTGCATTGTAGGCCTGCCTGTCAGCTAGTTTGCCAGTATTGACAGCAATGTGCCATAGATTATCACGTTGCTTCAGCTGTTGGAGCAGGGTGGTGGTTATCCAAGCGGCTGAGTGCCTCTTGGTGCGGGGTGGGTGACAGGGCAAAACATCACAGGCCTTGCAGAAGGCATTTGTGAGGAAGGCAAGGGCATCATCTATGTCCGTTGCAAGGAGATTGGGGACCAATCCAGTTGTGCAAGGTGACGCTTAAGTTTACGTAGAACCTCCCGGCGAAAGCGACGACGGGGTGGCAAGTCGGTGGTTTTGATCATGGGGTGGACCAGTGGCAGAGAATTGGTGAGTGATCACTGAGGGAGTTGGACAATATATTAATATCCTTTTATTTTGTGAGGCGGTTGGAGAGCACAATGTCAAGCAGCGTGCTAGTCCCACTAGATTGGTTAAATCTGGTGGGTTGAGTCACTAGTTGGGACAGATCAAGGGCAGAGAGGTATCTTTGATTTGAGCTGAGGAAGTGCTGAGCCAGTTGATGTTAAGGTCACCCACTATGAGTTGTTCTGCCTTGTGAGGCAGGAAGTGAGTATTCAGTGAGGGTGGATAGCTTGGTTTTGTTCACGTGGGTGCATATATGTTGCGTGAAGTAAAGTGGGCCACGGCCTGGGTCAGGGAGATTTTAGGGTGATAGCTTGAGCCCCATGATCTAGTTTTGGGGCACGAGGGCATGACCCAGGAGGAGTTCCTTAGGTAGACAGCGCAGCCCCCCACGCTTACCCACACGATCTTCTCTGAAGGGAGAAGCCAGGGAGGAGACCGTCGAGTCCGGGGTCAATGGTGAGAGCCAGGTTTCCACTATGGCAAGGACATCAGGCTTATGCTGGGAGGCCCAGCATTGGAGTGCAGCAGTCTTTTAGGCAGACTGCAGATATTCATGCAGGCAATGCGAGGCCATGCCCTGTGGAGGGCAGTGCACGGGTCCTGGGCCAGGGTTGGGGTGGACATTACCCGAGGCAGGAGGAGTAGGATGGTGAGCCAGAGTGAGGGACTGCAGCTGTGATGGTGGTGATGTCGGGCGGTCGGGAGGGTTTGCGGGGGTATTGCAGGGGATGGTAGGGAGCTAAGGGTGGGCAGGGCTAGCGCGGGGGATGCCACGCTATTATGGGCTGCACAGGGTATGGGTGTCGGAGGGAGTGAAAGGTGAGAGGAGGCAGTTGGGCAGGCCAGTGTGTGAGGGGTGCAGGTGGAGAAAGGAGGGTGGGGAGGGTTGAGGAATGGGAGGTGGACAAGAGGCTGGCATAAGAATATGTCGCAGTGTCATAGAGGTTTAGGGCTGTGTTTTTGTAGCAGTGTTGGGGTGAGGAGAAGCAGTATGAACAATGTAAGTCCTAAAGGAGTCATTATGTTATGTTGCTGTTTGAGAGATAGGAGGGCTTAGAAGGGCAGGATCCTCTAGTGTTCAGCCAGTATAACCTGCAGATGGTAAAGTGGGCTGATTGGTTCTGCAGCCTCACGTGGTATTGCCTATAAAGTGGAGAGCCGACCAAGGGTGGTGGTGGGGGCGGTGGGGAGCCAGCAGCAGTGCAGCGAGGTTCTAACTGTGAGCTGCAGAATCCTCAGCCCGCGGTGTGCCGCACCTGTGGTCGGGGTGGCGCGGGCGATCCGTCCCCGAGTTGGGCTGCTGCTGCTGGGAGGGCAATCTCCTCCAGCCTCGCGACCCCAATGACTGATCTGAGGAGAGAAAGGGAGTTAAATACTGGTAAGAGGAGGCGGGCCAGGTAAGACAAACGAGCAATGCAGTCAGCTGTTCCATTACTGAGACTGAGGACTAGAATTAATTAACAGAACACTGCCCGTTTATCTTTTTAACTTTTCAGTTGTTTAGCTAAGGCGTGCAAGGCTACACAGTCGGACTATAATTAACTAACAGAACACCAGATAAAATAGCAGCCTAAGCGGTGGAAAAGCAATTGTAGGCGCAAGCAAATAGTCAAGTTTAGGCGCCAAATTCAACTGTGAGCTGCAGAATCCTCAGCTCATGATGTGCCCATTCTGTGGTTGGGGGTGGCGGGCGATCCGTCCCGAGTTGGGCTGCTGCTGCTGGGGGCAATCTCCTTCTGCCCTCGCGACCCCAATGACTGATCTGTGGTTGGGGGGTGGCGCGGCGATCCGGTCCCAGTTGGGCTGCTGCTGCTGGGAGGCAATCTCCTTCTAGCCCTCGCGACCCCAATGACTGATCTGTGGTCGGGGGGGGTGGCGCGGGCGATCCGGTCCCCGAGTTGGGCTGCTGCTGCTGGGGAGGGCAATCTCCTTCTAGCCCTCGCGACCCCAATGACTGATCTGTGGTCGGGGGTGGCGCGGGCGATCCGTCCCGAGTTGGGCTGCTGCTGCTGGGGAGGGCAATCTCCTTCTAGCCCTCGACCCCAATGACTGATCTGTGGTCGGGGGTGGCGCGAGCGATCCGGTCCCGAGTTGGGCTGCTGCTGCTGGGGAAGGCAATCTCCTTCTAGCCCTCGCGACCCCAATGACTGATCTGTGGTCGGGGGGGGTGGCGCGGGCGATCCGGTCCCCGAGTTGGGCTGCTGCTGCTGGGGAGGGCAATCTCCTTCTAGCCCTCGCGACCCCAATGACTGATCTGTGGTGGGGGTGGCGCGGCGATCCGGTCCCGAGTTGGGCTGCTGCTGCTGGGAGGGCAATCTCCTTCTAGCCCTCGCGACCCCAATGACTGATCTGTGGTCGGGGGTGGCCTGGCGATCCGGTCCCAGTTGGGCTGCTGCTGCTGGGGAGGGCAATCTCCTTCTAGCCCTCGCGACCCCAATGACTGATCTGTGGTGGGGGTGGCGCGGGCGATCCGGTCCCCGAGTTGGGCTGCTGCTGCTGGGGAGGGCAATCTCCTTCTAGCCCTCGTGACCCCAATGACTGATCTGTGGTCAGGGGGTGGCGCAGGCGATCGGTCCCGAGTTGGGCTGCTGCTGCTGGGGAGGCAATCTCCTAGCCTCTGACCCCAATGACTGATCTGTGGTCGGGCGCGGGCGATCCGGTCCCGGTTGGCTGCTGCTGCTGGGAGGGCAATCTCCTTCTAGCCCTCGCGACCCCAATGACTGATCTGTGGTCGGGGTGGGCGAGGCGATCCGATCCCGAGTTGGGCTGCTGCTGCTGGGGAGGGCAATCTCCTTCTAGCCCTCGCGACCCCAATGACTGATCTGTGGTCGGGGTGGCGCGGGCGATCCGGTCCCGAGTTGGCTGCTGCTGCTGGGAGGGCAATCTCCTTCTAGCCCTCGCGACCCCAATGACTGATCTGTGGTCGGGGGTGGCGCGGGCGATCTGGTCCCCGAGTTGGGCTGCTGCTGCTGGGGAGGGCAATCTCCTTCTAGCCCTCACGACCCCAATGACTGATCTGTGGTCGGGGTGGCGTGAAGCGATCCGGTCCCCGAGTTGGGCTGCTGCTGCTGGGGAGGGCAATCTCCTTCTAGCCCTCGCGACCCCAATGACTGATCTGTGGTTGGGGGGGGTGGCGCGGGCGATTCGGTCCCCGAGTTGGGCTGCTGCTGCTGGGGAGGGCAATCTCCTTCTAGCCCTCGCGACCCCAATGACCTTTAGATACCTGAATGTTTCAATTATGTTTCCCCTGTCTCTTTGGGGAGTGCATATTAAGATCACCCAGTCTTTCCTCCTACTGTAATCATCCCCACTGGCTGTGAATCATTTTGGTCACTCTCCTTTCTAGATGAGGATTCCAGAGTGGTGCACAGTACTCCAAGTTCAGCCTCATCAAGAATCTGTACAGGGGCAGGATAACTTTCTTCCTTCTACTTAAAAAAAAGACTCCATCTATGCACCCCAGCATCCTGCTAGCTTTCTTATATACCTTGTTACACTGGGCAGGGGTTTTGAGGCTGTCACCAGTATCTCTCAGACACACTCTCCTCTGAGGTCCATGCTAATCTTTTCCTTCCCCATCCAATGTCAGTCATAGAAACATAGGAAAAACACAATCTGTTGGCAGATAAGGACTGCCTATTCCACTCAGTTTGCTCATTTTTCCCTATCTTCAATAGATCCTACTTAAACTCCAGCTCTTTCTCCCTCCCCCATTCTTTTCTGTTAAGATTTCCTTGTGCCTATCCCATGCATTCTTGAACCCCACCAACTTATTCACCCTCCTTGGATTCTCCCTTGGATTTTGCAGTCCTTGTTGTCCCCTTACCCAAGTGCAGAATGTTACACTGTTTGGTCTTAAATTTCTGCTGGCAGATTTTGGACCACCTTTTAATTTCACCAGGTCCCATTTAAATTTCCTTATGTCATCCTTATTATCCACATTGCCATATATCTTAATGTTATCCACAAACAGATACATTTTTTCCCTGGATCTCCTCTCCTCTCCAGTGTTACAGATTAACACATTGAAGGATACCAAGCTCAGGACTGATCCTTGTGGCACAGTTCTGGTTAACACACTAACACTGGAGTATGTACACTTTAGTACCAACTTTAAGGCTTTCCCTCCTAGCCAGTTCTCTACTCAACTATTGACTTTCACCATAACAGCCAACTTCCCCCAGTTTCTTCACTAGTCTTATGTTGGGCACAGGGTCAAAGACCATTCTGAAGTACAGGTGCAGGATGTCCAGTGCTTGGCCCTTTCCACTGCCTGTGACTTGTCTTTGAAGAATTCTACAAGATTCATATAACAGGACCTCCTCTTCATGATGTAATGCTGCTTGCTATTCTGGAGTCCATGGGACTCTGACAGGTCAACCAGCTGCTCCTTGATTATAGTCTCAAGGAGCATCCCTATAATAGAAGTCAGGCTAACTGGTCTGTAATCTCTGGACCTCTGCTGTCCCCATTGTCATGCAGGGGGATGGCATCTACCACCTTCCTGTTTTTTGGAACTATGCCCATCTCAATCTGGTAGTTAAAAATGTCTGCCAGTGGTACTGATAGAGTCTTTCCCCACCTTCCTGAGCATCCATGGGTGCAGCACATCTGGTCCTGAGGACTTACCAAACTATAACCCTTTCAGAAGTTTGAACACCATTTCCTCTGTGATACCCAACACTGCTGTATTTGTTTCCTATCTGACTTAGATGCTGCACCAAGCTAGTGAAGTTCCCTCCTCAAAGCTTTTTTTCCTGTTTTCTACCACCCTTGCCCCACAAACTCACTTCACCGCTCTAGTCTGTTCTTGTTGTTTCTGCATTGCCTGACATTCCTTAAGAAGGCCTTATCATTTTCACTTACCACTTCAGCTATTATAAACTCCTGTTCTGCCTTGGCTTTCCTCACTGCCTTACTGGCTTCTTTTTATGGCTGCAGTGGGTGAAGCATGCAGCCATTTTGTGGCATCTCTAAAAACAAGTTGCCGGGTTGACACCATGGAACGTTTCCAGTCTGGAGTTGCAGGACAATCATTCCACAACTTCAAATCAGCCTGCTCCCCCCCCCACATGGGTGTACTATTTATTCATCTGGAGGAACATGGCACAGTGCATGAAACTCCAGCAGCCATTTTGGACATGGTGGATTATGTGTGCATGTGCAACAACTTGTTTTGCTTTTGCTAATTCAGCTCTTTCAGTTTCCATTGAACCTCTATTGCTGGTAATGCAGTTGCCCATGTGATAAGTTTTTTACATTACCATATACTGTATCAGTGCTTTAAATGTGTTTAAATGTATAGTGACTGGTGCTTGAAACATTTATACCATTATCTGTTTATGACACTGCCCATTGAAAGAATGGGCTATTTAAGCACCATGATCATGTGTGTCCATTGCCACAGTGTAAGCATGGAAATATGAAACACATCAGGATTAGGACTGTACTGGGTATTTTTATCTCAGTTTGCTGTACCTGTCTCACTTTTGCCTTTTTGAACTTAACTTCTTTTAGCTTTAGCATTGTTCCTAAGGAGTGAGTGTTGTGGTTTGTACATTTGTGTGGTCTGTCTTTAGTTATTGCAACAGCAGCTGGCTTTCTGTACTTTTTTTACAGTAGGCTCATACAGGTGTCTGCCACCATGACTCACCACAAGAGTCAGACCTTGGACCTAGTTTTCCTCTGGGGCTTGAAGTCTTTGATGTCAAGGTTGATCCAGTCATGTGGTTGCATCCTCCTCCTGTGAGTTTTCATTTCAGGGCCTCCCGCATGTGACCAGGTTTCTCAGCAACTTATGGTTATTACCCCGCCTTGTGGGTTCAACAAGGTTAGGGGGCCTGGACTCTGTTTCAAATGAAAAAGGCAGGTTCTTTCCATGAATTAGCGCAGTGCCTATACTCAGAGTCAATATAAATCTATAGCTAGCTAGCTATATATATATATATATATATATATGTATATATATTTTCTTTGCAAAAACTTTGTTAATGCATCAGTCAGGGTTGTTTTCACACCGAAAAAAGTGTGGAAATTCCATGTTAGGGTTACCATCTCTACCACCCCACCCTCCACACACCAACAAGCATTGGGGTGTGCGTTGGGGTCATTGGCCTAACTCTCACCCCATTCCATGTGTAAAGAAACTATGGTGGTGCACTAAAGGAAAATGGGGTGACAGGCAGGGAAGGTGTGTGGAGGGTGGGGTGGTGGTGGTGGTGGGGTGGTAGGATGGTAACCCTAATGTGGAATTTCCACATTTTGTCAGAGTGGAAACAATCTAACTGATCATTAACAGAGATTTTAAAATTCACTATTTTTTAAAGTGCAATGTATGTAACGAAAAGCAATGTGTTGGTGGGAGTGCAGGGCCCTTTGAGCCCTGCACTCCCACCAAGCTGCCCAGTTATGCATAATGATATGTGTCTGTGGGAGCACAGGCCCTTTGGGCCATGCACTCCCACTTACAGATATGTATGGAGCCATACAGCAGCCCTATAAGGCAAGGAGCTCTTTTAACACTAATTTGCCCATATCTCAGGAACCATAGCAGCTAGGAACAAAATTCAAGTGTTGTTGTGATTGTGAGAGTGAGTAGTTCTTGCAATATAAGTCAATCAAATCTATATCTCGCATCATTTATGAGACATAGGCACTGAAAAGTGCTGTGAATGCTAATGTTGAGGGCATAATAGTGGTCTACGCACATGAAAAGGAGCAATTGGAACACTAATTCGCAAATATCTCAGGAACTGTACAAGCTAGAAAAAAATTTCAAATTTCATGGTTTTCATGGCTTTCCAGCCTATTTCTACATTTAGTCCCCTTAGCATTTTTGTGACAAAAAGTCTGTATCTCAAACCATTTTCATGATACGGGCCCTGAAAGGTATCACGGGTGCCGCAATGTTATCCTATGAGAAAATATCTGAATTTCGGAATGCTGTAAATATGGGCCTGTTCAATGTTTCCTTACCAAACCACCAAAAATCACATATGTGGGACTAGGGCTGTCCACCCTGAAAAGTTCAGCCCAATAGCACAATCCACGTTGCCACAATGAAGAGACAAAGAAAACAACAGCTGCAATGTTATCCTATGGGGAAATTTCTTAAATTTGGAATGGAGTAACTATGGGCTTGTTGAATTTTTCTGTACCAAACCACTGAAAGGCACATCTGTGGCACTACTGGTTGCCACCCTGAAAATTTCAGGCCAATGGCACAAACCAGCTTGCCACAATGAAGTGACAAAAAAACTTCAACTCATAGTAAAATGTGTTCATGCAGTGTTGCTGTGATAACATTAATGTTTGAGCTATTCTTCTATCTCTATAATGGGAATGTTAGCATGCACAAAAAACTGTTAGCGTGGTTATTTTTTTGATTTAGCATGATTATTAGTGTGGCAACATAAATGTTTGTACGGTCAAAAAATGGAAAAAATTACAAAACGTATTTCCAGACTAGCTGGTGAAAAACTAATGTTCCTTGGGGCCCGATTAGGTAAACCCAATGGTTGGTGTTTTGTAAAGTGTAGTATTTTTTGAATTACAGCATTTTTCTCTCTCGCTAACTGAAAACAAGATGGCGGAAACAAGACAACATTTTAGGGCAAGCCTGACAACAAAATTTGATCTTGAATGTTTTTGCAGTGCACATATACATTTTCCAAAGGGTATAATGGGGCATGAAGAAAATGGAATAACTTTTGAATGGAGCAATACATTTTCACCAAATCTTCCAAAGGCACCAGTGCAACCCAGGACACATGTAGACAACCCAATTTGAACCCACTCAAATGCATTCTTTAGTGCATTATGGTTGGACAAATAATTTGCAACCTTGATGGATAATTCACTTTTCTGGTGCACTATGGTTCCATAACTGTACATCTGACCGAAATGAAAGATTCCAGATCCAGAGATTGATGCTAGATCTTTCCACATTCAAACTTTCAAGCAAATCGGACAAACTGTTCAAAAGTTATTAAAGTGCAAAATGTGAGGTTTAACATAGAACTGGCTACGCAACCCTAACTATAGTGGCACTACTGTTGCCACTATAGTCTTTACACACATATATATATATATATATATATATATATATATATAGTTAAGTCCAGGTTTGTATTCTACACAATAGTCAAAGGTGGACAAGGCTAACAGCCACACCTATGTCTGATTGCATCAAGTTTTGCTATTTGAAAATATGTGAAGGAGTTATCTGTCTTGCCAATAATATATGCTCCATACAAGTATTCATGGAATTGGTCCATGATGGCCCCCTTAAGTACAAGGAATTCAAGTTTGTGTACTGGATACGTTCACTCAGCACTGCTAAACTTCTGTTTGCAAAGGTGACTTGGCACAGTCAAGAGGACATACAAAAGCATTTTTTTCTCTGTCCTGTGGAGCCATTGGTATTTAATGATAATAGCCATGTCTGAGATCAGGCACAGAAAACCATTTGCTTCCATTAAGACAATCCAAGGCATCTCAAATTCTGGGCATGATATACTGGTCTTGGATTGCCCATTTATTAAGAGTTCTATAGTCTACGCACATGCACACAGCTCCATTTTTCTTTCCCACTACCACAATTGGTGAAGCATATCAGCTTCTTGATTCTTGAACAATACCAGCAACTAACAACTCTTGCAAATGTATTCTCACATAATCAATGACAATGAGTGCTAGTCTGTGTGACCTCTCCTGGAAAGGTATTCATCGTGAAGTCTGATGTGGTGCACTTCTCTGGTTACACATTACATATCCCATTCATGAAATGAAAACACTTTTGTTCTTTCAGCTAGTTTTCATCTGACACAGATCTTCCACTTCTCAGTTATAGGAGAGTCACCAAAATCAACAGTTCTGGGTCAATGCCAAGCAGGTGGCATCTCTGTTTGGATTAGGTTGCACTGCTGTGTCCGCACGGTACACATGAGCCTAAGTGTGTCCTTTCCTGATGGCAATGTCTCTGTCTGTAATATTCTTTACTTGGACTGTAACTCATTAAGCATAAGCATGAGCTCTTACAGGCAACACACTTAATTTTACCATCAGTCCTTCTGGCAGACCATGCTCTTCTGGGGCATCAAGCATCAGTATTTGGTTCTTTACATCTTTTGTCAGGTATTCCATACCACTGATATTAAACTCAGCATTGGGAGGGCAGCACATTTTCTTCAGGATCTCAATGTCAAATGGCACTGGGTCAGAACATAGCTGACCACAATGCCATCAGCATTAACAGCTAAACAAAAATGCTGTTGATTTTATTTTTGCAGGGTGCTCCACTCTCACATCCCCTGACACGGAGGCTCTGCCACCTGCACCCTCCCCAGATTTAAGGATTCCCACTATGGGGGGGGGGTGGATCATTGGGCAAGTTAAATTTGTGAGGCCATGGAATACTATTTCCATGGCCCCTTGTAAAAAACCCTGATTTGTGCAAAATGCTCAGAGACCAGATTATAACCCTGGTCTCCACTGCCTCCCAGTCAAGCTGCTCCATGTCCCAGCCTTCTACACCATGGGAACAGCTCAACCAGCCACCTAGTATTTTTCTGCCCTTGTCCTGTGGCAGCACCATGGACAGTGACCAGGGGAGCGCATATCCCAAGCGTTCTGCATCCCTGATCACTGTCTGTGGTAGCGCTATCCAGACTAGCACTCAGTTAACTGGCACTATTCTGGTAGCACTAATTTAACCAGGTACCATGCCAAACTATACTCACAGGGTCATCTTGAGTTTCAACTAAAATCTGAGCTTGTTGCTGGTAGGCTTTTTGCACTGGACCATGTATATATATACACCCCTTTTCCTTTCTGCTTGCCCTCCCCCTCCTGGCAAAGCTGAGTCAGGTGGCCAAACATGTGAGCATTAGTGACAATGAGTATGGATTCTCCATCATATATTCTGGACTCCGTGCATAATAATGCCAGAGTTTCTCCAGGGTCTCCCACTCCAGTTATCTTGGAAGACAAAGCAATCTATACCTCGGGGTAGTCCAGATTGGGTAGGACTTGTCACTCAGTCCCCATACATTTAAACCTTCCAACGGCTGTAAGTAGGTAGGTAGATACATTTATTGATCAACAAATGTCTTTACAGCCTTATATAAAATTCCTATAACAGAACACATATAAAATATAACAGTGCGCACATATAAAGAATATTGCAAATAAATAAAAGTGAATTGCACAAATCATCAACATCTAGTTTTGCTACACTAGTAGAGCGGTTGGTGCATTATTAAGCTAAGAGTCATCTCCTTCAAAGCATAGTACTAATAACATCCAAACAGAATCACAAGTTGCTTTCATGTGATCATCACAATATAAGTGAGTGTAGAAATTTATACAATGATGAAAGAATATGTACATCACCGGAATTGAACAGGAAAATTATTAATTCCTCAGTGGGGAGACCAAGGGTATGCAACACTGAGACCAACCATTTTTTCCTTCTTATTTCAAACTGGGGACAGAGTAACACAATATTTTTGAAAATGTCCTCAATTCTATATGCACATTTATATTTAGAGTCTGTAATTCCAGCTCTTTTTTGGTCATAGAGGATGTAATTAGCAGCATATAACTCTAATCTATGCCTAGTTATAACTCTCCTTTCATCTGGGTTTGTTAAAATGAACAAGTATGATTCCAAGTTGTGTTTTTTTTATGATTTTGTACCATCTACAGTGCCACAATTTATTTTTTTCCTGATCCTGTAATATTGATATGTCTCTTAATCTCCTTTTTATCTGCTTTGCTATTTCAACTGAAGGAGTGACATACATTTCGTAAAGTAAATTTCCCAAGCCCAACAGAAGGACATTTTCCTTAATAATTTTGATAGTGCTTGAAGTGAAGTTATTTTGATGATAATTTATTTGTTCTTCAAGACACATCCTAGGTAATCTATTGTCATGAAGAAAGAACAGGTTTAATATAAAAATAATGTTTCTCTCTAATGCCATTATAGATAATAGAAATTGCCCTAATTCTTTTCTCAAAATTTCTGCCAGTAATGACTATTTCACTTTTAATGCGTAGTGATATATTTTATTTATTTCTGTTTCCAATGGCTTTATATTTGCTGGAGTCCAGATTTTTGTACCATACAATATGCTTATTTTAGATTTGATGTTTATTACTTTCAACAAACTTTTAATCGAGCTCTGACCCATTTTATTATTAAACCTTTTAAAGGTATTAAATGTAGTTTTCAGCTTTTGAGTCATTATTTTTATTTGTGGGTTCCATGAGAGGTTATTCAAAAATCTGAGTGCAAATAATCACAATAGGAAGTTATTTCTACTTGATTTTTATCAATATAAAGTGCTGGGTATTTTTTGTTTCTATTGCCAAAAATGACCAAATGTGTCTTGTTCAAATTTATAACTAGCTTGTCTTTTTTTACAAAGTTCAGAAAAATGCATTAACTTCCATTGGAGTCCAAGAAGGGAAGTGGATAGCAATATACAGTAATATCATCTGCATACGCTAAGCATTGGGACTTTTTGTAAGAAGACAGGTGGAGAATGAAAATCTGGATTATTAAGCTCCATTAGTATAGTGTTTATGTATAAGTTAAAGAGGAGTGGTGCAGTAAGGTAACCTTGAGGTACACCTAAATTTGTTTTAATATGAGATGTAAGGTTTCCTTGTTGATTAAATTTAACTTTAAGTCACATATCACTATATAATTTTGTTAAGGCATCTAAAATGTTTGATTCTATATTATACATTTCAATTTTTCCAAAATAAATTTTCTACTGATATAATCAAATGCTGTCTTCAAATCAATAAAGCAGCAATAAAGTTTTCATTGTTTTATCTTTACATATTTCCAGATAAGGTGCTGAAGGACAAAACAGTGTTGTATCGTTGAGCATTTTTTTCTAAATCCATTCTGAAATTCAGAGAGTAAATTATTCCTTTCTACCCATTGTTGTAGTTGATTCAATATTATTCTGCAGAAATGTTTTGAGATACATCAAGCAAGTTGATGGGGTGGTACATGGTAGGATCATTTATATTCCCTTTCTTAAATGTGGGAGATACCACACTTCCCTTCCAAGATTCAGGGAGCTGCCCACTCTGAATACAATGGTTAAATAACATATGTAATATGGGGAACCACCATTCTTTAAATGATTTGAATATATCATCTTGAATGCTGTCTAGCCCAGGGGTCTTATTTGGAGATATCTTATCTAATGCATTAATACTCTGTATTTGACTGATATATAGTGATTTTGGAAAAAAGGACTCCACTGGATTTTGAGATGGAGTTGTCTATCTTCCTCAAACTGTGAGAAATAGAGCATTTTAAAATGATGTTCCCAGGTTGATGGTGTAATTGCTGCCTCCACATTAGTCGAATACTTATCATATCCCTTGCTAACTAGCGTCCAAGACTGTTTGACATCTTTTGTCGTTATTGATAATCTTAATTTATCCCATATTTTTAATTGGTATTTATATCTTTCATCCACTAATTTTTTTGTATACTTTCTTTGCTTTATTTAATATTTTATTAGTTACCTTTGTACTGTTGTTCTTATGTTGCCTAACTAACCTGTTCAGACTTTGTTTGGCTTTTTTACAAATGTTATTAATCCAGGTCTAATTCTTTCTCTTTTTTAATGAAGCTTACTAAAAGAAAGGTTTAATATAGAAACAAAGGTGATCCTATTCAGAAATTATATTGCTATTGATTTCTGAATTTAATAAAGTGTTTCTTAGTTTGTTCAAATTACCAGAGTTTAAGATTTCTGTGAAGTGAGGTTTAGTTGTATTTTGTCATCTTATTAATTTTCAATGTATTATTTCCAGGTCCTGTTGTTGATAAGCATCCAACATGGGTATATTTATCATTTCAAAGTGCCAACCTGAAAGTACAGGAAAATGAGAAGACTCTGGTATTAGAATTACCTCTAGGTCTTGTATTGCACCAATTGCCTCCAAATTTCCCCATACTAAATCAATTACTGATGATTGGAGTGGGCCTATATAAGTAAAGTCTCCTTCCTGGTCATTTTTGGTTCTTCCATTAAACAGGCAATAGTCTAAACTGATCATGATATCCATTAATGTCTTCCCATTTTTATTATTAACTTTATTCCTTGAGTTATATTTGCAAGTTAGGTTTGTATTTATTATGTTTATCCCATGCAGCAACTCTTTATCTAATGGATTATTATCCATATGCCTGGCATTAAAATCACCCAGCATAATTAAAACAACTTTGTGCATTCTCCTCTGTTAAGTTTTCCAGTGTAAGTTTAGACTGTTTCCAATATTCATCTTTAGATATTTTGCTTATTGGAGCTACGCAAATATTAAGCAAGGTTAGTATAGCTTTGTTATTTACTAACTTACGGTACTTGACAGTTTTAAAGATCCACTTTAACGGGTGTAACATTAAGGTTTAATGAGGTTTTAATGAATGTGGCTAATCCAGCTTTTGACCTGCCATTTTTGTTTTGTTTTATTGCTGGAATGGCAAAACAGGAGTAGCCAGGGAGCAAAGGAGGATCCCCGTCCACCAATCATGTTTCATTAATGCAGATAATATCTGATTTCATCAAGAAAGACTTAAAGTCTTCATCTGCCAATCTAGCTGTCAAGTCCTCTATATTCTATGTTAATAAATATATTTCTGATGAAGCGTCTCTTGTTTCCTCTTGTATAAAAATTTGCTGTCACCTTATTTATCTGATAGTGGAGCAAAAAGGTTTATGGATTCCAGGGGTGGCTCAACCTCTTTACTGATGTTACCACTCCTCCTGTTACCTTTCATAGACAGTGTCTCAACATTTATTAGATGAACAGAGTAAGAATCCAGGACTCAAGAGGCATGAAGGACCAATGCTGCACGTTTACTTGATTGAAATGTTATGTCAGTCTGTGGTGAATTTGAAAAAGACTGGTGAACATAAATAAACTTGATGGCAATTCAGCTTATGCTCATACCTAGGGTACAAGATAGTAATTTTCCTATTTCCCTTTTCAACTACCCTACTGTGTAGGTTTTGTCAACTTTCCAACCAAAAAGTGACAGAGTCCTGTTCTCCCACTCTGTAACTCTTGAACAATTATAATCTGAGATTACAGTACTCTATTAACATTTTCCATCCATGAATTGTCCCTAGGTTTTTCCAGCTATGTCACTGATTCTTCATGATAGGGAGTTGGTATTGTCTGAGGAAGTAGCATATAAATTCCCTTATTATACATCTCTTTTTCCAGATCCCAAATTTTTTGTCCTAGATAGTGCTTTGCACAATATATCAGCACACAATCTTTATGATCTAAAATTGGTGGTCTCATTATAAATATGTCCTTTATTTCAGTAGAAATATGTAATAGTTTGGTAATCTATTTTGTTAATTTGCCTGGAGTCTCATTTCCCAGTCTATGGACCCCATACATTTCAATCAATAACTCTTCAGTAAGATTTAATGAGTTATTAGGACAAGAATTGTTATCATTATCCAGTTTTCTAAGCACTACAGTTTTGGACCTGTGAAGATGACCCTTGGTCTCCCCTCTGAAGAAAGTCATTTCCTCATCTTGAACATGGTTGTTACTCAGCTTTCCTTCAGACTGAACTGAGTTATCAGATACATTTTTATTAAGGTTTAACACAGGAATATTTTCAACTATGTAAACATCATTACTCTCATCATTAAAGAATTTCTTCTCTTTATGTGTATTATTATCTACTGAAGTAGTAGATTTTTGATGATTTTTCTTGCTCTTTTTTTCCTTTCCTTATTTGGGAGTTTTTCTTTTAAATTACCACACCCCTTATTTATTCCATTCTTTTTTTCCCTTTTTGATAAGTTTTTTTTTCCTATTCTGATTCACCTCTACATTAGTAAGTTCAGGAATGATTCCCATACCTTTTTGGAAGGGGGAGGTAAATTGACCTGTATTACTTCATTACTTCTGATTTCCATATCTTCTTTTAGGGACATTGCTTCCTTCATGTGGACTGAATCAGAACTAATATTGACTCTTGGTCTAATTAATGAGTTCAAAATTGCCATGTTGTATGCAACATCTCCCCTAAGATTTTCTAGTTCTTGTTTGAGAGCCCACATATTCTCTAGAATAACTGTATTTGTATAGTATTGGTTCTTTATCATCTCCAAAATTTGCTGAGACAGGGGAGTGTCTGAAGTAAAGTCACATCCGTTAGTGAAAAATTCTTTATTGTACTTTATTTCTTTATTTGAAATTGAGGCCTTATTGGCTGGATTTTGATCAGCTATTGGTATAGAAAATTCTGGAGAAAATGTTAAAGATGGTGATAAAGAACCAAGACTCTCCTGACTTGAATTCAACTGTTTTAATCCTTGCAAGGTGTGATTAAGGATTTTTAAGACCTGAGACACATTACTTAATTTAAATACTTTCAAAGTGTCTTTTTCCTGAACTTGTGAAATAGAAAAATACACTGTTCTAGGTATGGCAGACTTTATATTACACTTCACGGACCTCTGCCCCAATTTTGGTGAATTTTCTTGCTCCTGACTAGAGTCAGTATAATTAGTATGATTTGGTGAAATTTCTAGGGAAGGGATAATATTAGAATCAAAAAAGAGCTCTATGTCTGCTTCATATGGAGTCAGAGAGTTAATGGAGTTTCTGTCCAGCTACTCATATTGTAGTTATTTAATAAAATTATCTAATCTCCAAGAGTTTTTGTATTCTTTAAAGGAGAAAGTTTTCATTCTTATCATCTTTTTGACTAGTCAGAAGGTCAATTAAAATGTTCCCTCTTGCTATATTTGGTGTTGAACTGTCAGGCCTTTTCTGCACAGGATTCTTTAAAAAAAGAAGTAATTTTTAACTGTTTTGAGGTGTTTTCCCCATGTGGTATTTCAATTTGGTCTTTAGATCTATCTGTTACCCCATGGCAGGTTTCTTTTTGTTTGCCTTTTGTAATTTTTTAAGGGAACATGTCAAACCACTCCTGGTGTTAACCATTTTTAAAAGTTTACAAATATATCCTCAAGGAAACTACTAGTTAGACACCAGATTTACTATATTTTAACAAAGACCATATTATATTATACACTGTGTTGGGCAAAGAAAAGTGCAAAAAGATAATTGTTTGCAAATATACAAAATGAGCAAATGAGCACAATAAACTGCTATAAATAATTGAAGTTGACCATTGAGTAAATCATATAAAACTGGATTAATAAATCTCAACAGATTAAAAAGTTATAAACTGTAATATGTAATTCGTTTTAGTTATTTAAATATTAATGTAAAAGCTCACTTTACACACCTCAGTATTCAAACCCAAATTAGTCCCAAATCCACAGCCTGCATTTGTTGACTCTGTATACCTTTCTTTTCAGACTGTATATCTTTCTGTTCTGTCTGATTTCCTCAGCCGGGTCTTCACTACCTCCATGTACTTTCCTTTTCAGTCCTTTTAGTTTCAGCGTTAGTCGTACTATTAGGGCAATCTGGAACTGACTTGAAGGGTGAGTGACTCAGAAGATGCCAGTTCTGGCTCAGGACAGTCAGTTTTCTCCACTGGGCTAGATGCTTTAAATATCCACCAGATTCTCCAGACAAGTCCTTGCTTTGAAACTTGGATGAACTTTCCAGGTGAATCACCACTGTATAAACTCTGGCCGAGGGTATGGGGGGTCACTAGGGGTAACAAGTTACAAAAATGATAATAGCAATGGGAAATTGTCAGCAAAGTGTTTAAATGCCACTATACCACTATATGATTTTATTTTATAACTTTTAATAGGATGTTAAAAATTGGGCACCACAGTTTAAAACGGAGCCAGTGATATGATCAAATTACTGTATCCTATTTCAAGAGCTTACAGAATTAAATTCTTATAAAATATCAGAGTCACTACTAAGTAGACGAAGACATTTTATAGGCAGTGTATATGTATATATATATATATATATATATATACACACACACACACAGAAATGCCCCCTTGGTTAGTAGGATGCTATTATTATTTTCGGGAAAAATTTTACTTACTTTTCTTCTAGCTGTGTTTTAACCCATGCTTGACAGGAGACAGTTTTCCTAAAGATTTTCTGATTAGGACGCCAAAGCCTCAATGACAGCAATCTTAAATTCAATCTTAAAGCTTAATTTTTCTCTTTTCTTTGAGTCTGATCACCTGTCTCAAGTTCGCCGAGGCACACAATGTTTACACTCAGGGCCGACACTCAGTAACTGAAAAGTACAGCAGCTCAACTCCTGTCTCAAGTTCTCCATAGGATGCAAGATTAGCACTCAGTAACTGAGAAGTACAGCAGCTCGGCAGCACAGAAGCAGTGCAAAACCAATCTAAGGGAATGACGGAGTGCCAGCTTTTGAACTTGTGCTGATGGTTAATTAGCACCTCATGCGCCTCATGCAGTCTTAATTGACTCTGAATTGACTTGATTTAACTGCTATTAATTTGTCTATTATTTGTTCACCCAAGACCCCAATCAGGTCTTAATTAGGTTAATCTGTAGTCTTTGCCCTTGTGTTTGCAATTTTATAAATTCACAGAATGAAACTGGCACTTTAGTTAATTTATATGAACTGTGTTTCCTAGGTTCCTCGGTTTTCTAGTTCCCAGTTCCTAATTCATAAAATGTAGTTATAATTGTAGCACTATTAGGACGTTAAGTCATCAGCTCTAAGCAGAATATAAGACTTGCGGGTTCTCGGTCCTCAGAAGTTTGATCCCACAATTACACCTCTATGGGGCTCTTTTAACCCATGACCCAGAATCTGATTGATCAAGCTAAGACATATTCAAATGGGGATAATCAGAAAAATGGGGTGATCAGTTAATAGCAGCAGTTAAAACAAAAACTCCTCACTTTGCTTTGATTTCAAGAATTAAAGTTTTTTTGGCTATAATCAGCAGAACCACAGACTCAATTGCAAATGGTTCCTCGGATCAATTATACATATATTGTATGCCCTTCTATAAAGAGAAGCTACTTAAAATAGGAGACTGAAACATCCAGTTATGTATACTCAAATAAAAATAAAAAATAAAGTAAAACCAAATAAGATTTGGAACCGGGTTTAAACCTAAGTATATATTTTCACAGTTACATTTCAGGCCCAGGCCAGCAATTTAGTAAATATTTTAAACTAATTTAGCAGCTTGAAATCTTTAAGAAAACAACCGTGGTTTAGCAAATAAAAATGAATTTACTCAAAAGAGCTTTTTATTAATAACAACCATTTGTTGAGCTTAAGAGAGGGGAGAGGAACTTCTAAAATGTTTTTTGCCACTTTACCAGCAGCAAATTCATTGCAGGCTGCCCCTTCAAGTGTCCAACCCTTCGCAGGGTCGCCCTGTCATCCGATCTTGGGGGCGGCTCCATTACCACCTGGACTCTGCCTCCTGCAAATCCAGTCACAGTAGATGAAGGAGCTTTCTGTAAATTATCAGCACAAGAAATACCGGAAAGAACTCTGAATTAAGATCCTTCCACAGCAGACCCTCCCTTGCTCAAAAAAAATACAGAGCAGAAGCAATTTCACTGCTCACTCAGGCAGCGGTGGCATACCTGTTCAAGAGAAGGGGTTAGCTTTTCAACGTTCCTGCTCTCTATGCTTCTCCTCAACAGGCTAGCATGTGGCTGTGCAGTTCCTCTCCCAACCAGCTGCTGCTGCATGAGCTCCAAGTTCCCCACCCCAGTGGCTATAGTTTATAATATGACATGGGCTGGTCATGCCAATTTTTGAAAATGATTGTCTTGGGAACCACTGTCCAGGACAGCTCAAACAGGCACTCCTTTAATAGTGACTGTGATTTCACAGAAAGGCCCAAAAAGTTTGACCAGGTCAGGCACTACAGTTTCAGGTGCTTTGACTGAAGACTTAGCTACAAAGGGTTTCACAGATCAGGTGGAGCATAACTTTTCTTCACGTAGTTTGCTTATGACCCTTCATGGGTCCTCCTGCAACTGACAGTCTTTCTTCATATGTTCATCTTTCCCACAGTTGTAACAGAAAATGCCCACTTGGTTCTGCGTGGATTGGGACAATACATCAGCAGGTGGAGTCCAGCCTCAGTTCTTTGGTTTTGCAGCATAAGTGTTAGAGGCCCTGGCAGGGGCTTTGACAACTGCTTGTCTTCACTCCTGCTCACTCCTCCCTTGCCTAGCCTGAGTCTGCATACTGCATCTCATCATTTTGCTCACCATGCTACACAATTCATCCATTCAAGTTTCAAGGTCTAAACTCACCAGGGGTGCATGTGCTTGCACTCCCATGCCCATGACAGATAGGTTTAGGGTGGCTGGAAGAACAGACTGGTTCTGGTGGACATCTTAGCCTTTACTAAGAGTAGCAATGGCCTTATCAAATACCTCTTTATACCCTTTGAGTAACTACCTCCATTCTTGAGTCTCTGCTGTTGATGTACCTCCAGCAACTTGTGTAATAGCCACTGTGGCAGGGTGAGGTCCCCATTGCTCTTCCTCCTTCTCAACCATTCAAACTTCTCTAATCAGTGCACTGTGAGTTGGGGGGTTGTTTATACTCTCATCCAGGCATAATTTGAGAAGCAACACTGCAGAATGGCAGGCAACCTTGGGCACATGTTCCAATTACACTTGGTTCACATTCCAGGAGGTCACACCTCCCTTTCAAAACACTCCTTGCAAAATCCTTTCAATGTGGTTCAAAAAGACAGAGGTTCTCCCTTCCATTGCCTGGTCGACCTGAATCTCCACATCAGGTTGTCACTTGACTCAGTAGTCCAAAAAACATCTTCTAAAGCAGTCAAATACTCTTGGGCATTAGCATCAGGGTTTTCAGACTGCAATGAATGGATAGTCTCTAGTGCAGGGCCTCAGAGGCTTTCTTCAAGCCATTTTCTTTTTTTGTCCTCAGAGCATTCCAGTCCTGTTCTAAAGGAGCAGCATAGTCCATCCATGTCTCCAAATCATCCTCACCAGCTCAAGTGGGCTTTACTACTGAGAATATTCTTAATCTATGATAAGAATATAGGGGGGAGGTCCATAGCGCGATCTGACCCCCTCACCCCGTGAAAGGGCACCCCCCGTAGGACACCAAGTACTTTTCAAGCTTCTGGAACTGACTTTCTCTCAGCCAGCAACCACTTGGTACACTTCTCAAATCCCTCTGACTTGGGTGAGGCCTCCCTTTTGGGAGTCACATGAGCCTGTAACATTATAGTTCATGTCACACTGGAACCTTCTGGGGTCAGCACATCAGGCACTCTAGTGACAACTGCTATATTTTGGCACTCAATCAGTACAATTAAATTATTTGGCAGAATCCATCTGCCACCCTCAGACAGTGACTGTGCTAATGTGTTTGATTACTGACAGGGCCTCTTCTATCTTCTCCCTGTCTGTCCCGGGGGGGGGTTCCCAGGAGCAGAAAGGCTTTTTGAGGGTCCAGGTCCTCACCTTCACATTAGTCAATAAGTTTATTGCAGGCCATAGTATCAGAAAACAAATCAAGGTTTGGGGGCTAGAACACTGTCCTCATGAGCAGAAACCTCCATGTGAGGCCTGACTGGTAAACAGGTGATCCCAGCAGTGCCTCCAAGATGTGAAAAAAGTAGAGAATTGCAGTGCTCCACATAACTAATCAGAAAAGCCCACAAAACATAGATTTAAACAACTTGTGGGTTTTTCTGATTATTTATCTGGAACGCTGCAATTCTCTACTTTGTCCATTGACTTTTGGATGACCCTTCATTTGCAAGCACATCCCCTCAAGCATTGAGCACAGCCTGAACTTTCTATTGTTTTCCTCCAAGATGTAACCAGGTTGCAGTGTAACTTACGGTTACTACCTCTGCCTTGGCTCAACAAGGTTAAGGGGTATGGACTCCGTTACAGGTGTAAAAGGGGGGTTCTTTCCCAAGATAAATTAATTAGTGTGGTGCCTCCACCCAGAGTAAATATATAATGGGCCAACTGTCTCTCTGGTACAGCCCCCTGGGATGCTGTACCTACCCACCTCCTCTTGCAGTCACCCCCACATGGAATATCATAAACAAATGCAATAACTTTACTGTGCATGAAAATAATGACTATCGCTAATAATACGCTCATGAGTCAGAATTAAACAAGAACAACAACAATTTTATTTGGAGGGTAGGGGACTAGAAGATGCAAAAATAAATAGCTGAAATATTTGATGAACTGGTGAAACCATAAAACAGCAATGATAACAATGCTCACCCCCTCCGGCAACACCCAACAGTTTCCCCACTTCCCCATTGGTACCAGTGCCTCCTAATGTCAGTCTGGGTACCCAGGTGGTTTATGGTGCAGGTCTGAATGGTACAGCTGGGTTGCCAGTGTTGATTCACTTTTTTAAATAAAGAAGGAATTCTGAAATAACTTTATAACTCCCTAGGTCAGGGCAGGCCCTGTGTTTACTCACGGTTCTGTAGGTAGTCTCACAGGATCTGACTAATAACTTCAGTAAGATGAGCTGGGGGGCACAAGCTGTACAGCAGGCCTTCAGCTTACCTGGCCTTGGCAGATTTTCTGGCAGCTTGTTACCTTCAATGTTGTGGCAGATTCTGGCAGCGTGTCACCTTCTGGGTTGCTTCTTCTCATATGCTGGAATTGACCAGTTCTGGGGACAAGGGCCATATGCCTCACCCCACACATCCAGGCTTCAAATCCTTAGAAGAAGATGATTGGTAATTCCTAGCTGTGACACTACCTGGCCAAATTCTCAGACCGTCATCTGCTGGCAGTGACGCCCATCCTGAGGCTCATGAATCACTCATTCTTTTCCTCTCTCTCTTAGCAGCATACACAGGTACCTCTGGAAACAACTGTGGCTCACCCCCAGGTAAGATCTGGCAAATAATCTCTTAGGGGGGTTTCTAAATCTCAGGTTGCAAACCCCCAATCAGCTTTCTTTCTCCCCCAGGCAATGGGAAGCTCTGTAGACACCCTTTGATTCTGGTTGTGGAAAACCAGATGAAATACTTTAGGCTCTTGATAAAACATAGTCTAACTCTCTTCTCAGGCTGAGGGCTTGTCTCAGGATGCTTCAGGGTTTTCAACAATGCTCTGCACACTTCAACTCTGGCTTTCCAGATTGTGGAACACTTGGTTAAGTCTCCTAAAGGTGGCTATGGAAAGGCTGACTTGCAAACTTTTCTTCGGACACAGTCTAAGCCCTCCTGTCTCTCAGAGAGATTCAGCCAGACTGCTCTGAGTTGAAAGGTTCCCCAAGGTCTGAGGGGGATATGACTGATCTGAACGGTTGAACACAGCTATCCATCTGCAGAATTAATATGCATCAAGTAAACTCGATGCCTGATCGGTTGCCTGTAATGGGACCAAGAACACAGTCCAGTCCCCTTATCCAGGAGCCACAGCAACAGTACTTAGGGCTCCTCAAGCTCTGAATAGTGGATTATGAGGTCAGGGGTGACAAATATGGCTGCTACCCACATGGTTCATACTGTGTCCCAATTTCAAAGTCCTTTTGCCATCAAACAGTGTGGTTTTGAGAGTATTTGCTGTCATGGATTAGTAACTGTCCCTCCATCATACTGTCCAGTGGCAGAGTGGACACACACATGGTCTCCCCCTGCTTGTCACTAGTGCCACAACACTGCCCCCCAGGCAGCAGACAAGGCTTCCAAAACATGCAGTAACCTTGGCTGCTTTTAAAGTGGTAGCACTCCCTTCAAGTAATAGAGCTGGAGTACATGTTTAAAGTTTTTATTTCTCCCTCTACCCCAGTGTGCCTCCGAATCCCCACTTATATGTTTTGAGTCCCGGGGGTTGGAGCACATGCAGAGAACACTTGGCAGAGCCACTGCAGTGCCTTTAACATTTGAGTGTCACAGCTCTGACATTCGAGCTGGCAGTTTGAATGTGCACACTAAGTGCTGAACGGCATCTCGCCATACTGCTAAACTGGTAGATTCAACTTTTACACTCACTCCTTTGGTCTGCCACCAGGATAACATTACCTGTGGCACAGAGGAATGGGACTGGTGGGACTGGCAACTGGGAGGCATTCCAGTTAAGCCCCACCTGTGGGGTGTAATACTTGCATAAATTAACTCCAATGTGGAGCTGGTGTGACACTTGCCAATGCATAATCTTGAGATATGTAACTGCTGGATGTATTGGATTGCTCAAACATATTACAGGCTTGTGATCAGTGAGGGGAGGAGGTCGTGAAGATTATAATATTATCCTCATAGCTTCCCTGTACTATCTTGTACTATATTGTGTATCTCGAGCAGTTGCAGGTGGCAGCTAGATGTATTTACCCAGCTCCGAGCATATAATTCAGAACGTTTTTTGCAGAACCTTGTGCTCAGGCATCACTGGGAAGCAAACACTACCACAGGAAAATGCCAAATGTTTTCAAGCACCCTCGTGCTCTTTCTCAAGATGCCTTGAGAAAGTTTATGAGAGGGGTGCTCAACAACATCTGGCATTTTCCTGTGGTAGTGATACACCAGAGTTTTAAACAATAAATGTGGCATTCGAAACAGACACTCAAATGTAGGGTTTGCTTTGCTTCCCAGTGAAACCTGAGCACTAACTTCTGCAAAAAAAGTATTGTATCATGTATGCCTGAGGGTCTCTTGCTGATACTCCCCTTGGTAAATGAGGAGCTAATGCAGCTGAAGCACAAGGGGCAGATTTTGGAGCATTCTTGTGGGAGATCAGGATTGGTCGAGGATAGACTAACCCTGAAAACAACTTACAAGAAGTATCGGGGGCAATGACATTGATAATGTCAGAGTTTCTGTCACAGGTGATCCCTGCTGGGAGAAGCAGGTCAGCTCAACTCTTCTGCACTGTGGACAGACTTTTACATTCTGACTTAATACAGTCCAGTAGAGTATTATCAACAAAAAAGTGCAAAGAGTTTGGTCAGGCTTTCCTCAGTAGGGTATCCTGCATCAGATATGGAATCTCTCTGAGTGGGTCTGTCAGGGCCCAGCATGATCCAGCCAATGTCAGGCAAGGGTTTGGGGTATTTCTTGAGTGAGTTGTAGCTGGAATTTGCTGCTGATTTACTCAGGTGGTCTCTGAGTCGTGCCCCACTTACTGTATGCTAGATCTAGGTCAAAAACAGCAGACGGTGGAATGCCAAGAGGTTTTGCATCCAGTTATTTTGGAGATAGTCAGGTGTCCCTAAGCTGATGGTATTTTTCCAACTGCCTTAAGAGAGTGGTGAGGAAGCCTCTCTTTAAAAGATCTTTGGCAGCATTTTCAAAGCTGGAGCAAAGCACAAGGCAAAGCCTCCTATCGGAAGCAAAGTTGACCTGTCATGTGCAAAGTCATGTAATGGAATAGATGTAGAGCCGCGTTTACACACGCAATGTCTGTTCCATTTACTGTCATGGGAGCACAGGACAATGACTATGTAAAGTGCATACAAAGCCTTCATCAGGCCTAAGAAGGAAGGACAGCTGCTGGAAAGGTATAAGTAGGCCTAAGAGTAACAGCAGCAAATGTTTACACACAGCAAAACTGTTTTCTCCCAAGACACAAAGCTCCATAATTGAACCGTGATATGCAAATAAGCACTTTTCCCATGGATAGGGTAAATAAGACCTTTGCATGTCATTATAACCTTGATATGAGTAGCAAACATTTGCACCTCCAAAACCATGCTGGAAGAATGCTGCACACTGCAGCCTGTGGTCAACAGTAGCACTGATCCAACAAAGGTCACAGAAAGCAGCAACATACCTCTCAACATTCCGTCATTATAAAGGACATCCCTCATTGTTTCCCATCAAAATGCTCCATTCCACAGCTGCCCCACATGGGAAAGATGCTTCCCACACAGAGTAGGTAGTATCAATGCAGACTTGTAAACTGTATTATAATTTAATAAAACATCAATATGCCAAAGCAAAGTTTAACTCTGCACAATGGAGATCTGAGAGGGTAGCAAAATGGGTGGCTTCTCAGGGAACACTTAGAGAGAGAGCTCTGGACACCATTTTAAATTAAATCAAACTGCATTACATTCAGCAACAAACAAAAAAATCAAAAAGCTTGCATTCAGCTTTCAAAATAGCTTTACATTCAGCAACAAACAAAATAATCAAAGAGCTTGCAATCAGCTTTACAAAAAGAAACCTATTTGTTTTTCCCTTATTCACTCTCCCCTTTATTGGGCTCAGGCATTGCTTGTTAACACTGTCTCTCCAACACTCTTCTTCCCCCTGTGGGAGAGACAGCATTTGGATGATAAAGCAGAAGGGGTCTGAGCACTCCTGTACCATACTCAAGGTGCTGTCTGCCAAGTGGTGGTCATATTTAAATAGAAAACAAAAGAAACATAAAAAGCAGAGCACAGAATATGCAAGTAACTTTATTTCATTTATTGTATAGACGATATGGTGCAGAATTCTACCGTACATAGCACCCTGGATATTTTTGCACTCCTTATATTGCCCCTGCTAACAGGCACTTTGCACATCCACACTTGTTCCCATCATGTGTTTGAGCATGATATGCATGACTCTGCCCCTTCTTTGTCTGTGCAAACAACTGACTTTGCACAACAATGTCAGCAGTTTGCTCTGTGAAACTGCATGCCTTCCATTTTGATAATTTGGGTGCAAAGCCAATCACAGTGGTACTTGTACTACATAGACATACTTTGCACTGTGCAAAATGTTCCATTATTCTGTCCTTCTCTGAACCATGACAACCTTTTCAGCTGCAACCCTATGTCAAGCCTCCATTTCTGGGGGACAGTTATTAAAAAGGCAGTAGTGGCCCACCTTGAAATACATCTACTGTATAAAGATAGGATATATATCTGAACCATTACAATCAGGGTTCAGATCATGGCACAGCACAAAGACTTTTTCCTAGCTAATGATAGAGAAGGGCAAGCAGTTTTTGTTCTCCTGGATCTCTTGTCAGCCTTTGACTCCATGAATCTTAGAATTTTAATAGATCACTTAAGGCAATTTGAAGACTTCACCAGTAGCATTTTAGAATGGTTCAAGTACTTCCCTTCCACCGTGGTGCAGCACTTGGTACTGGTAAATGTTTCTCATGCTCTGTTGCCCTTGATTGTGGAGTGATTCAAGGCTTGATTCTGTAATATTATTTGCACTTGATATGCTGTCTCTAAGGGGGTCATTTGCTTGTATAGTTTAGGGTTTTATTGTTATGTAGTGGGTGTTCAGCTGTACCAGTCATTTACTCCTGGAGAGGCCAATTATGACAACCTGCTGAAAGTTGCTTATTTGATATCAATGATTGGATAGTCTCCAGCTGTCACAGGCTAAATCTGGAAAATACATAGATTTTTCTGGTTTAACCATGGATATAAGATTCTATAAGCAATAGCTGTAAGAACACTGTTAGTTTATACCCCACTCTGTAAGCCATGCTAGACTTGCACCTGGGATATAAAAACCCAGGAGAAGAGTACACAATAGCAGGGTAGTACTAACAACAACAATAATGGAAATGGATCTGGGTGTAGTCATATCAGATGACCTAAAGGTGGGTAAGCAATGTAACAAGTCAGTAAGGAGAGCCAGGGGGATACTGGGATGCATAGGGAAGGGAATCACAAGTAGAAAAAGGGAAGTGGTTATCCCTCTATACAGACAGTTGGTGAAACCTCATCTGGAGTACTGTGTGCAGTTTTGGAGACCTCATCTATGCAAGGACATAGACAGGATGGAAGCAGTCCAGAGGAGGGCAACTAAAATGGTGCAGGGTCTACATCAGAAACCATATGAAGAGAGACTGAGAGAGCTTAATATGTATACCCTTGATGAAAGGAGGGACGGGGGACATGACAGAAACTTTTAAGTACCTCAAGGGAATCAACAAAGTCCAGGAGGGTAGCATCTTTCAGAAAAAGAGATGTGTAAGAACAAGGGGGCACAATTTAAAGTTAGAGGGGGGACGGTTCAGAGGTAATGTGAGGAAATTCTTTTTCACGGAGAGAGTGGTGGATGCATGGAACCACCTTCCTGGAGAGGTTGTGGGGTCTAAAACAGTGGAGGAATTCAAACATGCATGGGACAGACATAAGGCAATTATAGTGGGGGGTTGCAGAAAGCAGGCTATTGGTTAACTAGAATCTGCAGCTTATCCAATAGGTAGGGAAATGGGCAGACTGGGTGGGCCAAGTGGTCCTTATCTGCCGTCAAAGTCTATGTTTCTATGTTTCTACTTGCAATTTACAATACACCCTTGCTCATGGCCAAGATGTGCATGGAAATGTTTTTTGATGGATCAAGCAAAATTTCAGGATACGTAAAACATGCAACCTCTTCAAGTCTTGTGCCATCTTAGTCGACTGTAAACCATTAACCTACCACTTTTCATGTTCAAAAAGTATAGTTTTCTATTGTTCAGAACAAGCTTGAGCTTAATAGAACATTTCTGGATTTGATCAAAATCATGATTTGAGTTGGAGTTCAATCCAGCAAGGTGCTTAGAACTGGTATAAATGATCAAATTAATTGTCTGCAGTTTTTCTAGTCAGGCTTATCTAAGCAGGTATAACTAATAGGGATGTATAAAGTAGTCATACAAAATTTAATGGATAAGAGTTAGAAATACCACTTTCTCTTAGTGCAGTTTAACCCCTGCAAGGTATACATATTTTTAGACCAAGGATGAAATGAGAAAGGAAAAGTGTGGCCTACGGGGATTCGAACCTCAGATCTCCGGTATGCCGTTCCAGCGCTCTAACTATTAAGCTACAGGCTCACTAGTCAAAGGGTCTGAGGAATTTCCTTACAGCCACACACACTTCCTTCTCTAGTGTTGCGCAATTATGCAACTAGGAACCAATGTTAGAAATACCACTTTCTCTCAGTGCAGTTTAACCCCTGCGAGGTATACATATTTTTGGATCAAGGATGAAATGAGAAAGGAAAAGTGGGACCTATGGGGATTTGAACCTCAGATCTCTAGTATGCTGTTCCAGCGCTCTAACCATTAAGCTACAGGCTCACTGGTCAAAGGGTCTGAGGAATTTCCTTACAGCCACACACACTCTCTTCTCTAGTGTTGTGCAATTATGCAACTAGGAACCAATGTTAGAAATACCACTTTCTCTCAGAGCAGTTTAACCCCTGCAAGGTATACATATTTTTAGATCAAGGATGAAATGAGAAAGGAAAAGTGCAGCCTACTGGGATTCAAACCTCAGATCTCTGGTATGCCGTTCCAGCGCTCTAACCATTAAGCTACAGGCTCACTGGTCGAAGTGTCTGAGGAATTTCCTTACAGCCACACACACACTCCCTTCTCTAGTGTTGCGAAATTATGCAACTAGGAACCAATGTTAGAAATACCACTTTCTCTCAGTGCAGTTTAATCCCTGCAATGTATACATATTTTTAGATCAAGGATGAAATGAGAAAGGAAAAGTGTGGCCTATTGAGATTCGAACTTCAGATCTCTGATATGCCGTTTCAGTGCTCTAACCATTAAGCTACAGGTTCATTGGTCAACGTGTCTGAGGAATTTCCTTGCAGCCACACACACTCCCTTCTCTAGAGTTGCACAATTATGCAACTAGGAACCAATGTTAGAAATACCACTTTTTCTCAGTGCAGTTTAACCCCTGCAAGGTATACATATTTTTAGATCAAGGACAAAATGAGAAAGGAAAAGAGTGGCCTACTGGGATTTGAACCTCAGATCTCTGGTATGCCGTTCTTGCACTCTAACCATTAAACTACAGGCTCACTGGTCAAAGCGTCTGAGGAATTTCCTTACAGCCACACACACTCTCTTCTCTAGTGTTGCACAATTATGCAACTAGGAACCAATGTTAGAAATACCACTTTCTCTCAATGCAGTTTAACCCCTGCAAGGTATACATATTTCTAGATCAAGGATGAAATGAGAAAGGAAAAGTGTGGCCTACTGGGATTTGAATCTCAGATCTCTGGTATGCCATTCCAGCGCTCTAACCATTAAGCTACAGGTTCACTGGTCAAAGCGTCTGAGGAATTTCCTTACAGCCACACACACTCCCTTCTCTAGTGTTGCGTAATTATGCAACTAGGAACAAATGGATAAGAGTTGACATTCTGGATTTGAATCTGTTTCCTACTCCATTCGGTTGTTACCATTCAGTCAATAGAAATACGTAAGTAGTAATTTTCGTGTAGTATTTTATTCTGTGAAAACACCACAAGAACTGTTATTTTTTAGTACACAGGGAGGGCAAATCAAATGCAAATGCTAGCAAATAACAGTGAGGGATCAATCTAGAAATCCAAGCAAGAGCAGTGCAAACAAGCATTTGTCAATGCCAAATGTCCAACGCCGGTATTGCTGTTGTACTTTCATGGTCTGGCATTGAAGAGTGAAGATGTCAGTGTCTGTGGTCCAGAGAGGATTATGGCATTGGACCCCGGTTGGAAAGTAATGACTGGGGGAAGGTTGGTGGTGGTGGGTGCTGCGTGGGTGGGTTAGGTGTGGGGGACAGTAATGGCCTCAACACACATCAATGGATGGTTTTCCTTTTTACAGAGTTTATTTAAACAAAGAAACAAAAAAGAATCAACTACAAGGGAAGGTTTTCTTCATTTCAGGTCTCGACATGGAAGGATTGGGCACCCACAGTGTCAGTGTTATATTGGGCAAGGTGGAGGGTAGAAGCCGGTACGAGGGATTGGGCACCCCCATGCTAGAAGACTAATATGGGTTGTGCTTGTGGGCAGATAGTTATGACAGGGCTGCAAAAGACATTGATGAACTTTTTTTCCTTTTTGCAGTGTGTATTTAAATAAATAAACTATGAGGGAGGGTTTTCTTCATTTCAGGTGGATACAGTGGGGGACTGGGTGCCCCCAGTGTCAGTATCAGTGTTATGATTGGCAGCATCGGCGGTGGGCTCCTTAGTGCTGCATAAGTAAAACAGGCAGGGCGAGGTGTAAGAGGCATGCACAAAGCACAGGTGGGAGAATGTGTAGGCAACCTGCATACAGCAGCATGGCCTCTGCATGTGGCATGGATGCGGGGGTGTGGCTGCATAGTGCCATACGCAACATCCCCAGCCGTGCATGCACAATGCCAGGTATGAGAGCTAGACATGTGGCGGTAGGTACTCACACTTATGGCAGGTGGATGACTGCCATAGAAGTCCACACAGTGTGGAAGGTAGCTAAGCTCGCAGTGCAGAATGGCTGCACCCCGTTATCCCATGGCAATAACACCACGCACATATCCAACCTGAATACCAAGATGTGGACCAGTACATGTGGTAAAATAACACACAATGGGGACACACTGTAAAATAATGTGCTGAGGGGTGTGCAAGCTGATGGGGAGTAGAAGAAGCAGCTGGCTTTGAAGACCAGAACGGCTGCAACAGTGACCCCACGTCATGTACAATACACCAACCCCAGTGCCCAGCCATACAAACACACCATGTGTAATGGTCAGAGGATGTGTGCAGGGCCAATCATGGCCAGCTGGTAATGCAGAGCAGTGCACATGTATGAAGGCAATCCCCACTGAGGCACAAGTGATGACAACGTCACCAATGATCCTGACATGCTGTGGTACCCCCCACATCCCACACAAGGCAAATCGATGCACATCCTACAGATGGATGCAGACCCAATAGGAGCTGGTGGACCTGTAGACCCAGGGCACATGGGGCAGTGCCTCCTAGGCAGACTGATATGCCATGGGATGGCATGGTCAAGGCACTGCTGTGATATGCATTGCCACACACAAGGGACATAGGGCAATGGTTCCGATGTGTAACATCTGGAAGGTGCACAGTGACTCAGGGGAATGCATGCTGTGTACAGCACAGCACCCAGCCCCTGAGCAATGCACAACACTGGCCAATGGGTGACCTGGCAAGGAAACTCCTGCTAGACCACACATGGCACACATGCAGGACAGCCGCACAGCTCCCCATCTGCCTCCTCATGAGACCACCTCTCCACAAACCTCCCAGTGCCCCACCTAACCACCCCAGTCTACCACCTGCTGTGCAGGAGACAAGCACCACATGGGTATTTGCACTGAAAAGCTTTATTCCAAGACACAGGTCCATAGTAGAGGTGTCAGCCATACAGGTACAATGTAAAATAAAAAACAGCAGAACTAAGTGCACCGTACTCATCAACAGGCCAACAGTCAGTGACAAACAGTCAACACATAATCTGGTGCATTACATTCCTGAGGTACATGCAGCCATGGGCCAACCAGCAGCACACATGCTAGGTCTCATCCACCTCCTGGGAATCCCCACTGTCATTTGACATTGATGTGTCCATGCAGGACAGAGGGAGCAATACAAAGCTCAGAGTAGTCCTTTGTAGTGCTGTAAATGAAAAATACCACAGTGAGAAGAGGCATGGCATGGGGATGTAGCAGGGATGAATATGGCATCAGGGTACTACATGGACATGGGACAGGATGCTGAACCCACCTTGGATTGCATCACCACCCATCACAGCACACAGATGTCTGACTTGTACATCACATCAGTGGTGCCCACCCTCGGGGGAAGGTAGCCTGGGTTGGTCTACTGCCATCTCCTCCAACATGACAGTGTCCACACAATATAAGGGGCTCCATTCTGCTGCTTCACATATGTGAGAACCAGATTGTAAGGGAGGTCTTGGTGATCCTTTGAGGGATGAGATGGGAAACAGCCATCAGCACCATCAGCACCATGGACAACATACACCTCCCAATGCCCCACAGCACACCCTGCAGGCCAGGTACATAACCATAACTGTGCATCCAGCTTCTGCAGGTTGCCCCCACTGGGGCAGTCCAAATAGGTGTCCTCAGACACCCACCAGAGCTTCTTGGGGTACAATCTGTGCCTACTTGTGGCATGGACACCACAAAGTTCCCCTCAGCTGCAGCAATCATCTTCACCTCACATTGCAGTGTGTGCACATGACTCCCACACAGGTAACAAAAAGCATGCACAGGATTCCATCCCACATCCTCTTAATTATACACATAGGTGTCCTGCACCACATAAAAGGGCTGTGGCAGTACGAGTACAGGTAGACAGGTAATTGTAGTGGAGGGGGAGGATGTGTCCTGGCCCTCTGATGAATGTGCATATGCACGATGCAGAGCTGGATCTGTGCAGTCGTGCAGGACCATGACCAGGGATCTTCAGATCACATCTGGATGCAGCCACACTGTGAGAAGCACACAGCATTGAAAGCCTCAGGTTCAGCTGGGCCATGACCAGACAGCTGTGCGACATGGTCTTCAGTTTTATTGCACCATGGAAAAAGCGGTCTAGGGTGATGACTGTGGAGACCAAGGTGTTTTGTGCCCTGTCATACTATGCAACAGGGTCATTCCAGAGGGTGACTGATGATGCCATCAGTATATGTCAATCCTCCATGTCACGAGCATTGGCCCAGGTGATGGATGCCCTGTTGATCCATGTGCAAGGGCACATCAGGTTCCCTACGAATAACACCAATGTCTGTGCCACAGAACAGGCCTTCTATGCAATGCATGGTATGCCAAATGTATAGGATGCAATAGACTGCACCCATATTGGAACAGTGACCATGTCTGTGCAAGATGAGGCATACAGGAACAGAAAGGGCTTCCACACTGTGAACTGTCAGGTAGTGTGTGACACAAGTGGTATATTCTCGAATGCATGTGCAAAATATCCTGGCTCATGCCACGATGTGTACACTCAACGAATCACATCTTGGAGCCCTGCTATGTGCCGGATGGCTGGCTGTTGGGTGAGTATAGGGGGTCAATTTGTGTGGCACTGTGACACCATCCACTACATGCACTTCATTGTCTGCTTGTTCTGTCTCCTACAAAGGTAACAGCAGATACACACTCCACCCATACCTGATGACACCTATCCTGGCGCTGAGCAGTGCAGCGGAGGAGGTATACAACCATGCCCACAGGAAGACACAGAATATCATTGAGAGAACCATTGGTCTATTGAAGATGCAGTTCCAGTGTCTGGATCATACCAGGGGAACAATGCTGCTGTCTCTGGGAGGGGCATGCAAGGTATTCACCTCATGTGCCATGCTCCATAAACTTGCCCTGTGCCACAATGTACCCATGCTAGCAGGCCTCCAGCAGAATGCACTGCCAGATGAGGACAACTGTGGCTGGCCAGGGGGCAGGAGACACTGAGTTGGTGTGTGGCTTGTGATGCCCTGGTACAGGGCACATTCTAGCAGTAGTGATGTACACCTGCACAGTGTCTGGACTGATGGCCATATGTCTTGTGCGATGGGACTGTTGTTCGTGTTTCCACAATGCATGATCATCCGTGTGCGTGGTTGGTGTGGATAGCACTGAATGATGGTTTGTGTGTGCTCCAGTCATCATGGGTGAAGAGTGTGCAATGATGACTCCATGCACTGAATGCACCCATCCCAGGGGGTAGCGGGTGCCTGTGTGTCCAGCTAGGATGGGCATGTGGCATATGGTGTCATATGCTATGTTGTGTGGCTGGGGGGATCATGTCAGGTTACCTGCAATGGGGGGTCTTGATGGGGGGATTGCTTTGGGGGGCATGTTGTGTGCCCTGCTGGGAGGTCCTGCAGGTGGTGCTGTTATGTGGGAGGCCACTTACCACACAGCATGTGGTGTGCTGGCAGTAGTGTGGTGGTGTATGCCATGATGGTTGTGTGGCAGAGGTTGTCATGTTGTGTCACAGGGTGTGTGCGGCATGTGCTGTGTTCCATGTATGTACACTTCATGCATGTGCTATACATGTCATGTGAGTGGTGTTTGTGTACTGTCACTGACCTTGTGTGTCATAGGGCTTTGCCCGTAGGCGTGCTGAGGACTGTGTGCCCAGTCTCCTGACCTGTGCATGTGGACGGGAGGCACCATTTTGGTGGCTGCCCAAGGAAGTGGGCACAGTCTACTGCTCCTCCATGGCATCATCAGTTGCAGAGCTGCAGCTGTCATGGTGGATGTTCACGTCCTCCTGTGTGGTGGCTCTGTCATGCCCCTGTGACTCCATGCTCTGTGTACCCATGGTGTGTATGTGGGTCATGCATATGTCCTGGAGCCCTTCTGCTGGTGTGCTCTCCATGTCTCATGGTTGGGCACCCTGTTCCTGGTCGGTGAGTGCCATGCCCAGAGACACCTGGGTATGGGTGTGTGCCATGCGGCTAGGGGTGTGGGTAGACTGTCCACGTGATGTCTCCCATCTGACCACATAGTCCACGAACCTCTCATGGAGGTTGGCCAGACAGTCTATTCCACACCCTATGGACCGCACCTCACTGGTCAGGACCACCAGCACCTTTGTGTTGTGTTGCTGCACCTCCAGTCTGTCCTGCTCCAGCTGCCACAGCTTCCTGTACTATGCTGCCATGATGTCATGGGTTTGCACTGTAAGTGGGCAGCCCATAGCCTGTGTTGATGGGCCTTCATCACCACTGTCCACAGGGCATGTCGGTGCCCCTCCTCCCTTTGCCATGGTGTCTTGGCATACCTGTTCTGTGTCAGTGGCTGCAGTCCTGCCCACTGCCCTTTCCTCAGTGGTCCATGCCTGTTGTCCTGTGGCATGCTGGTACACCAGGCTGCTGTGACCTCCATCCACTACCTCAAATGGCTCCTGTGTCCCCTCATCCTGGGCCACCAAGTCTGTTTCTGACTCCTGTTGTGTGTCTGTCTCCATCTCAGTACCTGTGGGGGACATGAGGTCATTAGGCTGGCTGTGAGGGGGCCCTTGCCTTTCTCTATTGCTGGGGTACGGGTGCACTGGTGCCCAACCTGTGCCTTCCTTCCTTCTCTTGCCTGGCATCATCATGTCCGACATGCTGTGCCATTGTGTCCTGTCTGTGTGATGTTGCCCCTGTGGTCATGCATCCATCAGTGCCTGTGTCTGTGGAGTGAATCATATGGCTGTTATCCCATGCATGGAGCACCTTCCCTAGGGTACCCATGCCCTGCCAGTGCATGCATACCTTCCAGGGTATCTACGCCTTCAATCTCCCCATGGATACTGATGTCTGTGAGGGTGTCTGCCACCATCCTCTCCAGTTGTGTCAATGGCGTGTCACTGATTGGTTGCCTGCCTCCATTGCCCTGGCATGCCTGTGCACCCGTGGTAAGTTTCTTTTTTACTGCAGTTTGCAAGTCCCACCATTTGTGCTTTATGGCAGACAATGTCCATGTTTCAGGACCAACACCATTCATGCCAGCCTGGATGTCCAGTCACAGTCATGCCTTTAACTCTGGGGTCATGAACAGGGAACAGAGATTGTGTCCCATGCAGCTTGGCATAGTGCATCCCTATGTCACTGACCACAGATGCCACCTGGCCACCAGTGAAATTTTGGTGCACAGAGCCATGCACTGCCTCGAGTACTAGCACATCTGCGGTGCTGTCCACCTGCATAGGCTGCCCCGATGGTGGTGTACACCACTCTGTGCCTCTGTCACTATCCACCATGGTCTCTGCATTCCACTGCTACATGCTATTCACTTCTGCAACACTATGTGGGGTGGTGCACATGCCCTTATATGATGGGGTCAAGGGGAAGGTCTGAATATCCTTGGCCCATCTGTGTGCACTGCGCATCCCGCTATGCATCCCCTGCCATCCTACTTCCTAGGTCCGCATGTCCTGTATGGCCATTTCTTACATACCATGTAACAAGGGTGCCTTGCATGCCATATAGCTGTGTGTCACATTTCTGAGAGTTTGCCATGCAATTTCTGCACATTGGTGCATAGGGACCAGCATTTGAAAGTATTTTTTATTTCAACCAGAACTTATAAGAACTAATCAAGGTTCTTGCTCAACTCTTGGTAAATGGTGTTAAAGCCAGTCTGGGATTTCCCCATCCCTAGCCTTGATTTTTGAGAAGTTTGAACCTTCCCAGTTGCAACATATAGAAAACTTTAATAAATAATCTGGGAAATATACTGTACATTTAAAAATGAAAATTAAGAAGTTAAACCAGCAGCACTGTTTACTGTTTTCTTTTAGAATCTTGTCAAGGATGACAGCAACAAGCAATCAGAGGAACCTAATTTTAGATGCCAACTTTAACAAACTCTAGTCAGAGCCACAATGGCTGCTAATGCATTAATGTGATAAGAGATTTATTTATTTCAAAGGTTTTATGAGGAAAGACATACTGAGCTAGTAGCGGCTTGTTTTCAGATGTGTCCTGGGGGAAGGAGAAAGGGGAACGATAACAGTTACGAAAGTACAGTATGTAAAGTTCATAGAAATGGATTAAGAGTAACAAAGATAAAGAGGACAATTATGTCTAAGAATCAACCAATCAAAACAAGTTACCAAGCAATAAGTTGTTAAACTGACCAAAGATCAGTTGAATAATTATTAATTTATCAAAATAAAAACTAGGGGAGTGACTGATACCGGGGAATAGATACAGAATTGATGTGTGACTTAGTTGTTTTACTGTGATGTAAAATCCTTCACTGATCAGGCTGCCTTCTCTTTCTGCTTTCTTAAACTTTGGAACTCTCTCACTCTAACCATTCATTCCACCTCTTCCAAACTCTCTATCTCTCTCCTCTCTGCTCCATGACCACACCGCTACTTCCTGTGCCAGCCCTTGAGTCACAGCCCTTCCCCACTCCTCAGTTTACCCTCTTCCTCTCTTTCTCCATTACCACATTGTTCCCTCCTGTGGCTGCCCTTGAGTCATAGCCCTTCTTCACTCCTCAGTTTACCCTCTTTACCTCTTTCTCCTCCTCCTTGCCCCTCCACCCGCCTCACCAACCCTCATCCTTCACTTGTCTGCACTTTCCCTTCTTCCCCCATCAGCGCTCCTTCCTTCAGCACCCTAGCTCCTGGTGCCCTCACCAATGAAAAGTACTATTACTTGTATTCATGGGACAGATTCCCTACCTTGTCCTTGTAACATTTTTGCCTATAATGTTACCTCTCTGATAACCCTAATTCATGTTAGTTGTGTACCATTTAATTGATGTCTCTGAATAATGTTTTTCTGAATAAGTTATTGTTTTATGTTGTTCTTACTGTTGTCTTTCCCCTTCTCCCAGGATGCATCTGGAAATTAGCTATTTTTCAGCTCAGTAAGTCTTTCCTGGTGAAACTTTTGAAATAAATACATAATGTTAAAGTCCCACATTTAAACCACAATAGTAGAAAACACAAAACCAAAAACATCAAGGTAATGCAGTGAAGGTGTTTTTGGTTCTGGACACACACACACACACACACACACACACACACACACACACACACACAAAACAGTTGTGCACACACATAGGGTGTGAGTGTCATTAGCAGAACAGGGCAGCTACAATATTTCATTTTCATTAGGGTCCTACTTTTACACATTTTTCCAGTGTATTTAGTTGCATTAGCAAAGGTAAAATGTAGAATCTCACTTTTACTGGGGTCCTGCATTCATACATTTTTACAACGTAGTTACCCAGGACAGGTCAGTTAACATGCAATATCTCATTTTCAGTGAAGTCCTGATCGTATCTGTTGTAACACTAACAGGTCTGGGATGCCCTAAATGAGTTGGCTCTATCACAACCTGTATGTTTTCAGTGACCAGATACTGTACCTCTTTCTGGGCACCAGGGGGATGTGAATTGTGCTGAGTGCACATTTTAGTGCCTCATTTTTGCTTTGGGGGCTTTATTCAGACATGCTTGGTGCACTCACACTTTGCTCCAAATATGTTTGAGTATAGCAAATTTAGTGAACTGTGCTAATTTGCACCCGGGAAATAAACTTTTGCAAGGGGAAGCCTGATACCTTTTAATATGGGGCCATTACTCTGTGTAGTTCAGGTGTCCAATTATGGGGTTGTCTTCCTATTTCTGTTTCAAGCTTTTAGCCACTGACTGTATTGCTTTTAGCCACTGACTGCTATGCTAGCAGTCTGGGTTCTAGAATAGACCTGGATCACTTAGGAGCTGGCCTGGGAGGGAGGGAGGGAGGATGGACATCTGTAGGACAGGGAGAGGAATCTAGGTGAAAGTACCATGGAACAGCATGGGAAGGGACCCACACCTGGATGACTGAGGTTTACACACATGTCTGGGCCCAATATGGGAGAAAATAAGAGGAAAAGCCCTCTGACTGTAGAACAATGATGGCATGCTATCTTGCAGGCCCTACAGCAATGAGTAGGCATCTCTGATCCAAGGTCCTGTTGCAGGATGACCAGAAAAGGTAAGTCCCAGAGAAGGTGGGTAACGGGGCTAGGAAAACTGGCCCAGATGAGGGACAGTCAGAGTGCTGAAGGAGATAAACAGCTTTGTAGAAAAGAAGTTTTCTAGTTTATTATACATGTCCAATGCATGTAAAATGTATCCTTCTGCCCCATCTATCTATCTATCTATCTATCTATCTATCTATCTATCTATCTGTCTGTTCACATCTATCTACTGCAGCTATCTATCAAGCCAACTATCTACTGTAGCTATCTATCAAGCTATCTATCTATCTACTGTATCTATCTATCTATCTATCTATCTATCTATCTATCTATCTATCTATCTATCTATCTATCCCCTTCTCGGTCTCTCCGTCTTTTACTCCCCCCAACACACACACACACACTAAAAGGCTTTATTTAGGTCTATCCATGTAGACAAATAAGGCTTTAAACAAATTACTGAAAAATGCCACCCATATCTCCAAAAGCCTGTGATACATCTAGGCTTCATTTCTGCAATACATAATTGGTTTGGATTGCATTCTGCCTGATTACAGTAAATTACAGATCAATAGCAAATACATTTTGGTGAACGTGAGCAACAAGGATAGGAAAATTTCCAGTGGGATAAAAACTCGTGAAAAAACACTGTGTTTTTTATTTTTGTCATTTTTTAACATTTAGCTGTAACATTAACTACTCTGTAAATACTGTATAACTACACTGTAACTACTGTGCAGTTACATGTAACTACTACATCATGATGCTGTTAACTAGTTTCACATTTGCGTGTTGTGCAGTTACACACAATTTGCATGAATTAACTACACTGTAAGTTTACTGTAACTACTATGTATTTGATAACTTGTTTCACATTTGTGTTTTGTGTACTTATACAATTTGCAGTAAGGAAAATAGTAATAGTTACATGTGCAAGTACTTCTGTCTCCCTTTCGGCACAAATCAATTCATTCTGACAAAGGTAACTACACATTTAATAACTATTGCAAAATGTTAACAGAAAATCTGTTGTGTAATTACGGTGGCTCTGGATTCTATTGCTCCAGTCCGTGTGCGCCCCCTCTCCCTTCGCCCCAAGTCCCCTTGGTTTGATGGGATGCTGAGGGAGTTGCAGAGGCAGGGGTGACGGTTAGTGTGTTGCTGGCGAAAGTCTGCTCTTGATGCCGACAACCTTCGATTGATGGACCATTATTCGGCCTATCAATCTGAAATCACCTGTAAGAAGGCAGAATTCCTGTTCAGGGAGATTGTGGTTGCTCGGAATTGACCAGCTCAGCTATTTCAAACTGTGGACAGACTGTGCAACCCAGCCTGTCTGCAAGTTCGGAAAGCTTTTTTGCAGTTAGAGTGCGATGAGTTTACTCGATTCTTTGAAAATAAGGTGGCTGACATCAGGGCAGATTTGCAACCGGCACACTCTAGGGGGGTTGTTGTGGAACGGTGCGAGATCACTGTGCCTCAATTTTCCTGGAGTTCCTTCAGTCAACCGGAGTTCATGGATGTCATGAGGATTATTCAGAGTGTGCACCCTATGTGCTGTAGTTTGGACCCTGGACTGACCTCCCTAATTTTGGGTTGTAGTGATATCATCAGTCCAGTCCTTGTGCAGATAGTCTGGTGCTCCTCAGAATCGGGTGAATTTCCTAGCTCCCTAAAAGAGGTGGTGGTGACACCACTCTTGAAGAAAGCTACCCTAGACCTAGACTGTTTTGCAAACTACAGACCTATCTCTAACCTTCCCTTTGTTGGGAAAGTGATTGAGAAAGTAGTGGCAGCTCAATTGGAGGACCATTTGACCATCCATGACATCTAAGAAATCCCCCAGTTCAGTTTTCATAAAAGACATAGTACCGAGACAGCACTGGTTCGAGTGCTCATTGATCTCCTGATGGCGAGAGATCGGAAGAGCAGTTCCATCTTGGTTCTTCTTGATCTTTCCTCAGCTTTTAACACCATGGATCACGTGGGATTGATAGAACGCCTGAGGCATATATGTGGAATATCGGGGACCATCTTAAGATGGTTCACTTCGTTCCTCATGGGGAGATCACAAAGAGCTGTGTCCAGGGTTTTTTCCTTGGACCCAACAGCTTTGTTGTGTGGAGTGCCTCAGGGTTCAGTACTATCGCCCATGTTATTCACTGTGTATATGCTACCCATCAGAGACATTGTAAGAAGGTATGGGCTGAGGTTTCAGTGTTATGCAGATGATACCCAGCTATACCTTTCCTTCGCACCTGACCAGGATGGAGCTCTCTCAGTCTTTAACAACTGTCTGAAAGAAATCCAGGAGTGGATGGATTCTAGCTGGCTGAAGTTGAACTCGGAAAAAACAGAATTACTGGTTGTGGACCTGGGTCACCAGATTGGGGGTTGAGTGTTGGTGCACCTTCTGGAATTATTCTTGGCGGCATTTCTCTCCCAACCTCCGAATGGGTGCGTAACCTGGGGGTGGTTCTTGATGATAGACTGACGCTGCAGTCGCAGGTGTCAGCTGTCATCAAGACCTATTTTTACCATATTAGGAACATCACCAGGGTTAAGCATCTGGTTCCGTCTGATGACCTTCCCACTTTGGTCCACGCCTTTGTGTCCTCACGCCTGGACTACTGCAATTCCCTTTATCTAGGGCTTCCAGGGGTTAAAATCCATTGCCTGCAGCTAGTGCAGAATGCTGCAGCCTGGCTTTTGGTGGGCTCAAGTAGATCCTACCATATTTCTCTGGTGCTATGCGAAGTGCACTGGCTGCCAATGTGGTGGCGGATCACCTTTAAAGTCGGTTTACTGACTTTCAAAGCCCTATACAGTCAGGGTCCGGTCTATCTGAAAGAACTTCTGGTACCCTACTGCCCAGATCGATTGCTCCACTTGGCTGATGAGGGGTTTCTAGAGATTCCAATGGGTGAATCTGAAATCATCCGGTGCTAGAGCCTTTTCTTATGCTGCTCCCACCCTTTGGAATTCTCTACCGCATCGGTTACGGGAGTGCACTTCTGTGGATGAATTTAAGAATGGTCTGAAAATGCCTTTCTGTAGAATTGAATTGTTTATTCGATACGACTTTTTGACTGTGTCATGAATTATCAGATTTTATATTGGTTGTTATAATTATTTTTAACTGTACGGCACCTTGGAAATAGAAAGGCACCATATAAATAAATATTATTATTATTACCACTGTATCTCTGCTGGCATTATATAATTTGTTCTTACAAAGGCAATGACACATGTAATAGCTATTACAAATTGTAACAGCAACTCTATTGTATAACTACTATGTTACTACTTTTGGCATTATTAAATTTGTTCCTACAAGTGTAACTACTGTACATATCAATGCAGGTCTTGTGCACTGTTTCAACAGTCTGTGTCTATCTGACATTTATTTAAAGGGCAATCACACAGAAACACTTAAAAGTATAATCAGAATTGAAACTAAAATATGATTACTCTGTAACTTCAGTCTCCTACACTGAAATGCATTGACTGACAGCTCAGTTGAAAGTAGTAATGTGGGGTATAACCACGGTACCACGGTATCTACTGCCATCCTCGGTTCGTCTCCTGCATGCCTGGACACCACTCTGCACCTCTCTCAGCGCTAAGAAGCCTGCTGCCACTGACCCCCTGGAACAAGTATCAGGTGTCCTTGTAGCCCACTGGGCTAGCTACCACCATCTGCGGTTCACCTTCTGCACACCTGGACACCACTCTGCACCTCTCTTGGCACTAAGGAGCCTGCTGCTAACGGCTCCCTGGAAAAAAGCATCAAGTACAGCCCATCCATTGTCCCAGCCTCCACGGCTGCTGCTTCTGCTGCCAAATATTTCAAAAAATGGCACCTTTCCCTGGAAAAGTTCTCACTGGTTGCTCCTGAGCAGGAGAATCTTGATTGGCTGCCTGAAGGACTGGCTTTTTGCTCTCCTGATACCAGACTCAACTCTTAGATATTAAGCCAGTGAATTAATTTGGGCGGCCTCCATTCTGGAACTGGCAAAGAAATATATTTGTTTTTATTCCCCCTCCTACAGCACAGCTGAAACCCTTCATTTACGGGGATCCTGTCTCCATGCAAGCGCCGGTTTTCAGTTTCAGAGCACCAAGTTGTTCCACACAGCTTCCCCTCTGCACATTTTCCCTTTGCTACTGCTTACAGTCATTTTTGTATTGCTTGCATGCATGTGCATGAAACACATTGCTTCAGTAGGGCCAGTTAATGAGCATTCCACTATGCTCAAACAAACCCAAGTCGCAATCAGCTGTGTTCTGTAAAAACATGAGTCTGCAGCTGTTAGGGAACTTAGCACATTCTTCTGTTGGTCTCCCACTGCCACCTCCACATTCTTTCTCTCTCCCTCCCTCTCACACACACACACACACACACACATATACACACAGAGGCGTGCATAGAGAGGGACCGACCCTGACCTTGCCCCCCCTATTAAGATGGTATCAATAGAAAAAAAAGATGCCATTTGATTTTTTATTCTGTTGTTTACGTTGTATAACCTCAGAGTCCAGAGCTGCTGCAGTTAAGAAATCTTTTGTCAAACAGTGTTTTTATAACCTTTAATTTGGAATTTATTACTCTGGCAGTGGAACTCACAGATGTTACATTTCCCACATTGAAACATCCCTTTGGGGGTGGGGGTAACCATAGCCAATAGGTTGTTTCAGGTACAGTACTAGCCTGTCTGTAAGATTATCTGCCTTTGAAAATGTAATTCTGAGACTCTCTGTTAATTCTGTTGATAAAATAGAATTGTTAAGTAGTACTGGCCAGTATTTTCTAATTGATATTCCTAGGGCTCCAGATCAGGGAAGTACCAGCCTGTTTTAGTCACCTGATTTTAGGAAATACTCTTCAGAATTTTTTTAATGAGTACCAATACTCACCCAACATTTGTCATTTTACTCCACTCTCCAAAGAACAGTACTTCATAACATAACTGGTTATTCAGAATTAGCAGTTTTTTCCTAGATTTACAGCATCTGTATGTATCCCAGTTTTGTTTATTCACTATATTTTAAAACTGGAGAGTATTTCCTAGCTGCCAAGATTATCTGTAACATTGTTGACACTTTGTCAATTCTTTTCTAGAAAAAAACAGCACTGTTTTTAAAAATGTACTCCTCACTCCACTCTGTCCAGACATTTGTACGAATCTGAATTTGGTTTTACTCACCTCACTTTCAAAATGAGGAGTACAATAATTTGGTACATATATCGGCCATTTTGGGGAATTTTTTCACCAAATTTTCAACATGGGGTTCTTGGGACACCACCTCATGAACTCAGTCACTGTCATTTTGTTATTTAGCCCCGAAAGGTGATTTTGTAGTCACTGCGTGGAACCACCTTTTGGGATGGATTACTGAAATGACAGTGTCACAGTTCATGAGGTAGGCCCCCAAAAACCCTATGTTAAAAATGTGGTGAAAAAATTACCAACAATAACTGTTTTATGAGTGTGCGTTGCAAAGCTCCTATGCAGGCTCGTAACTTTGAGAATTTTTAATATTTTCACTCCAGATTTTCAACATTGACATTTTACCACACCTCCTTATGAACAGTATAGCTTTCATATTTCACATCTCGCATGAAATGTGTTTTTGCACATGTAGCGCACAATGGTGTGGTTGGTGTATGAAATCAATGTTTGAGACAGATTAAGAAAATCACAGTGACACTGTTCATGAGCAGAGGTCAAAAAAATGCCTATGTTGAAAATCTGCTGTAAAAAATCCCCAAACTTATTACATTATGGGTGTGCGTTCCGCAGTTTCTACATAAGCTCGTGACTTCACCAGTTTTTTTATATTTTCACTCCAGATTTTCAACATTGCCATTTTTTACACCTCCTCATGAACAGTACAGCTGCCATTTTTCACATCCTGTTTGAAATGTGTTTTTGCACATGTGGCGCCAAATGGTGCAGTCGCTGGGCAAAATCACCTTTCAGCTAAGGAACCGATAGTGTCACTGTTTATGCGGTGGGGTCACAAAAAGTCCATATTGAAAACTTGGAGTAAAAAATACCAAGAAATGCACAACCATACAACAATAATGCCCTACCCTGTAGGGACTGACAGTCATCAGGCGTGTGACTTGGGATTGTTGACAGTAAGGCTCATGCCATTCCACCGCCAACCCCCCCACCCTACAGCCAGTGACAGGCATCGAGGTGCGCCTTGGATACTTTGGCCCTAGAGTTCACCCCATTCTCCTATACTGCACTCATTTCAGCATATTTCCTTATGGAATGATGTGCGTATAAATTCTAGACACCTCAAAGCACACCTTGACACTTGTAAGTGTCTGCAGGGTAGGGTGAAGTGAAATGTCGTAACCGTTATGGACAACAACCCAAAGGCACACTCCAATGTCTGTCCATCTCTGCAGGGTGAGGGTGGAGTTGGCATCAGTTCAATACTTCACTGCCGTTCCTATACTGCATCTGTCTAACTCCTGCACTTCCACTGCTAATGCCAGCAAGCAACATTCAGTATTGACAAATGCTTGTTTGTATTGTGTTAAACCTGCTACCTCAGTCACTGTCTAGGTTTATTAGAGTACAGGATTTAGATTTCAGGCTTTCTTTGCTGAAAGTCTCCATAGCCTGCTGATTTGTTGTATTTTAATCCAGTGCAGCTACCAATTTAATTTCTCCCTTTGTTTCACCCCCACTGTGACCCCCTTGTTTTACAAATCTCAGTTACAGAGCTGGCGCCTAGCTGTCTGCTTCCCATCCCCCTGATTTGGCTCTCTTTTAATAAATTGCAGCTCTTTTGTCTGTGTGCTAATTTTATTTTCACTACCACCACTTCGGAGTACTATTAATCCCTATCCTGTCACTCTTTCAACAGGCCTCCTTGTAGCCCACTGGGCTACTGACCACCATCCACGGTTTGCCTCCTCCATGCCTGGACATCACTTTGCATCTCTCTCAGAGCTAAGGATCCTGCTGCTGCTGCTGTCCCCCTGGAAACAAGCATCAGGTACGACCTATATACGGCCCTGGCCTCCACGACTGCTGCTTCTGCTGCCGAATTTTTTGAAAATCGGCGCCTTTCCCTGGAAAAGTCCACACTGATTGCTCCTGAGCAGGAGCATCCTGATTGGCTGCCCAACATAATGGCTTTTTGCTCTCCTGATACCAGACTCAGCTCTTAGATATTAAGCCAGTGAATTTATTTGAGATTCCTCCATTCTGGAACTGGCAAAGAAATATATTAGTTTTTATTCTCCCTCCTACAGTGCAGCTGAAACCCTGCACTTATGGGGATCCTGTCTCCCTGCAAGTGCCGATTTTCAGTTTCAATGTGCCAAGTTGTTCCACACAGTTTCTCCTCTGCAGGTTTTCTCTGTGCTACTGCTTACAGTCATTTTTATGTTGCTTGCATGCATGTGCAAGAAACATAGTGCCATCATTGGAGATTTCGGAGGTGTGTCACCTCCTCCTCCAATTCAGTCAGTGAGCTGGCAGGCACGGCCCCTGTAAGCCAATGCATTTTGGAGCTGTCTATGACACACTCCAAAATGCAGTGGCATACAGTTGAAAGGGGGAACTATGCTTCAGTGAGCAGAGATAAGAAGCGTAGCTCCCCCCCACACGCAGGCATGCACGCCCCTGCACCTACTGTGTAGCAGATGGGGTGCCCAATCCCCATTGGCTGAGCTGCGTCACTCCCCCCCCGTTGTAGGTGCCACGCTGGGAGCCCACCCCAGCATGGCAATCAGTCCTTTGGCTGACGGGGGTGCCCAATCCCCCGTCAGCTGAACGACCCCCCAACATCCTTGTGCCATGCTGGGAGCCCACCCAAGCATGGCAAATGGTCCTACAACATCTTTTTTTAAATTTTTTACCTGAAAAACCAAAACGGTCCAGGGGCGCATCTCCATCCCCCACAACCCGCACCCACCCACTGCGCACCCAGCCTCCCCCCCCCCTCACCCCATACTTACCTCCAGACTCTGGTGCGATGATCTTCGGTGGACCGGGAACATGTCTGCACTCTTCAAAGCCGACCGCGGACTGAGGAATGCCGGTAAGCTGTATAATGGGCTAGATGGGGAGGGGGTTTCAACTTTGTTGCATATCTCAGGCATTTTGGGGAATTTTTGCACCAAATTTTCAACATGGGGTTTTTGGGACCCCTTCTCATGAATGATGTCACTTTCATGGCGTTATTCAGGCCGGAAGGGTGATTTCGTGCAGTGACTGCGCAGTGACTGTGAAATCACCCTTCGGCCTGAATACCACCATGACAGTGACATCATTCATGAGAAGGGGTCTAAAACCCCATGTTGAAAATTTGGTGCCAAAATTCCAAAAAATGACTGTTTTACGAGTGCGCGTTGCGCAGTTCCTACACAGGCTCGTAAGTTCACGAAATTTCAATATTTTCACTCCAGATTTTCAACATTGCCATTTTACCACACCTTCTTATGAGTAGTACAGCTGTCATTTTTCACATCTCACCCAAAATGTGTTTCCGCCCATGTAGCGCACAATGGCGCAGTCGGTGTGCGAAATCAATGTATGGGACACATTAAGAAAATCACAGTGACACTGTTCATGAGCAGAGGTCTTAAAATGGCTATGTTGAAAATTTGGTGAAAAAATTCCTAAAAATGACTGTTTTACGAGCGTGCATTGTGCAGTTCCTACGCACGCTCGTAAGTTCGCAAATTTTCAATGTTTCACTCCAGATTTTCAACATTGCCATTTTACCACACCTCCTTATGAGCAGTATGGCTGTCATTTTTCACATCCTGCCCAAAACGTGTTTCCGCCCATGTAGCGCACAATGGCGCAGTCGGTGTGCAAACTCAATGTATGGGACACATTAACAAAATCACAGTGACACTGTTCATGAGCAGAGGTCTTAAAATGGCTATGTTGAAAATTTGGTGAAAAAATTCCTAAAAATGACTGTTTTACGAGCGTGCGTTGCGCAGTTCCTACGCACGCTCGTAAGTTCGCAAATTTTCAATATTTGCACTCCAATGACTTCCAAATACCTAAACAGCACATAGAAGCAAGCAACATTCGGCAATGACAAATGCTTATTTGTATTGTGTTAAACCTGCTATCTCAGTCACTGTGTTTAGGTTTATTAGAGTACAGGATTTAGAGTTCAGAATTTCTTTGCTGAAAGTCTCCATAGCCTGCTGATTTGTTGTATTGTAATCCAGTGCAGCTGCCAATTTAATTTCTCCCTTTGTTTCACCTCCCAACTGTGACCCCCTTGTTTTACAAATCTCAGTTAAAGAGCTGGCACCTAGCTGTCTGCTTCCTGCCCCCTGATTTGGCCCTCTTTTTAGTAAATTGCAACTCTTTTGTCTGTATGCTAATTTTATTTTCACTCCCAACACTGCAGAGTGCTATTAATCTCTGTCCTGTCCCTCTTTCAACAGGCATCCTTGTAGCCCACTGGGCTGCCTACCACCATCCGCGGTTCACCTCCTGCACACCTGTACACCACTCTGTGCACTAAGGAGACTGCTGACACCAGCCCCCTGGAAACAAGCATCAGGTACTGCCTATACACTACCCCGGCCTCCATGGCTGCTGCTTCTGCTGCAGAATTTTTCGGCCCACCCCCTCCCAGGCCACCTTTAAATATACTTAAGCTCCTGCATCCCCTACCCCATCCTGTCCCCATTAGCTCCCAGTACTAGAGCTCTGGAGCTGAAAGCTTACCATCCCCCCCTTTGTTGATCTCCCTCTCTCTCTTAAATCTTCCTCACTAGTCTGCTGTTCTTACCCAGCACTGTTCATGCAAAAGTGTCCTAGACCTGCATTTTGGACTCTGAATTTTTCACCTCCTCTCAACCAATGTCCGCTATCACCATGAGCCTGCCCCAGCTCACACAGTTTTTGATCTCCGTAGCATGTGCCCTGGTGCTGTTGGATGTATGTGCCTCAGCACTAGCCTAGGACCAAATGTACCTTACCTACCTCTCTGAATCCTACTCATCCTAGTACACCCTACATCCTCCCCTCATAAGAACTCTCCTACCCAGGTCATGTCACCCTCTCCTTCCTCTTAAACAGGGAACATCGCTTACTTGGTCACTACCTGGCCTCCATATCCTGCTCTGCTGCCATTCCCTCCTGCATCTGCATCCCATTCCTATCCCTCCTACTCCATGCAGGAGACATTGAGAGCAACCCTGGCCCCCCTAATTCCCACATAGCCCCTCCGACAGCACCTGGACAAATGCCCCAGGGCTAAAAATTGCCCATATAAATGTATGCAGTCTCCCCTCCAAACACCAGGACCTGGAAGCATGGGTTGAGCTATACAAACCCCATGTACTGGGAATCTCCAAGACATGGATAAAACCTCACATTACCGATGCCACCTACCAACTACCTGGGTACTCCTCCCACTGCCCGGATAGACCTGGCAAAAAAAGGGGGGTAAAGTAGCTCTGTTAATCAAGGAACCCCTATCAGCCAACATAGTTCTCCACTCTGACCCATTCTCTTCCAGTGCATGGTTCCTCACCAAACTCACCTTGGGAACTAGCAAACAACTCTTCATCAGGTGTTGCTACAATCCCCCTACAGCTGGAACCAAAGGTCTAAATAGCTTCCTCTGTGGCCTGGGCTCCATATCCCCACACAAAGACTCAATTCTCTTGGGTAATCTCAATCTAAACTGGCTCAGTTCCCACCAGCCTGACTATGCCTCCCTCTTAAAACAATATAACGTGACCCAAACTATTAACCTTCCCACAGGGCAGAACCCTCACAAGGGCACACAGACACTCCTGGATTGGATTGTAACTAACCATGAGAACTGTGTCCTGCATGCTGGTACCATGGCCGACTCCATTAGTGATCACTCCCCTACGTACCTTCTCTGGTCATCCAAACTTAAATGGCCCCCACCCAAATACCTGTCTTTCCATAATTTCAGAAGCCCAAACACCCCTGTCCTTCTCTCTGAGGCACGGGCACTGGACTGGCCTGCCATTTTCTCAGAATCAAATGTGACCCAGGCAGCATCCATGCTCACTCAAGCTCTCCTGACTCTACAGGACCAGCATTTTCCAGTCACCACCAGAAGGGTGAGGGGTGGCTACTCGCGATGGGTCATGAAATACCTCCTTACCCTCATGAAAGACAGGGACCATGGATGGTTAACCTATAAAGCATCCCCATCCCCTACCCTACAGGATGATTACAGGTGTCAGAGGAACCTTTGCAAACACCTGGCCAAAGCTCTCAAATGGACACATTTTTGCAATTTCCACCAAACTAACCTCGGGGACCCTAAACAATTCTGGGCATCCATTGGCTCACTACTAAATCCCCCCTCCAGTAAGTCTGTTCCACAGCTACACACTAATGCTGGCCTCATTACCAATCCCCAAGAAGTGGCCAAGGCCCTCAATGACAAATTCTTCATCCTTACTATGTACCTGAACAAACTCCCAAATGATCTGCAAAAACACCCTGTCCCCCTGCATGCCCCCATGACATCACCCACCGGGCCTACCTCTCAAACTTCACCTCCCCCCTTTTTCTTCAAAATACTCTCACACATTGACATAGCTAAACTTCTAAAGATCCTCCCAAACCACAGCTCCCCTGGAGTAGATGGATTGTTCTCTGTCTTCCTTAGACTTATCTCCCCTGCCATTGTCACCCCTCTAACATTTTTAACCTCACCCTGATCATTTCCTCCATGCCCGATACATGGAAAACCATGACAGTCATGCCCATTCATAAACCCTTGAACCCACAATCCACAGACAACTATCGCCCGATCTCCATCCTTCCTCACCTAAGCAAGCTACTGGAAAAAGCTATCCACCACCAACCTGCTGACTACATAGGTAAATATGACCTACTAAGTAGCCAACAAAATGGCTTCTGCAAGAATCACTCCACCACCACTGCCCTCACACTTCTAACTGATCACATCCTCACAAACATAGACTGTGGAAATGCAATTGGCACAGTCTTCATTGACTTCTCCAAAGCCTTCGACCTGGTCAATCACTTACTCCTCCTCTCCAAACTGCATCACCTTGGCTGCTCTCTGGAGGTCACCAGCTGGTTTGGAAGCTATCTTAAAGCCACTCCCAGTTTGTATGCATTGACCTAGCCCACTCACCCACCCTGCCTGTCTCTATTGGTGTCCCCCAAGGCTCTACCCTGAGACCCCTCCTTTTCTCCTTATTCATTAACTCCCTTCCAGTGGATAGTTTCAACTGTCACTCAATCCTTTATGACAACAACCTCATGCTCTTCTCCAATGGAAAGTCTCCTACCCTCATCTCTGCATCCCTCTCACAAAACTACACCACAGCTCACAACTGGTTTTCTGATAACCTCTTTCTGGTCAATGCCAAAAAAACAAAACAATGTTGTTCGGATCTAAGCCCTTCCTAATGAAATGCAAATCTAACCCACCCCTAATCATCATGTCCCCTGAAGATCATGCCCTAGAGGACGTCAAACATTTCAGATATCTAGGAGTTGTGCTTGACCCCTTCCTTTCCTTTACAGAGCACATAAACTCCCTGGTTCTAAGATTTCACCAAAAACTAGGGGATGCCTACAGATACTGGCATTACCTCACCACCGAGGCCTGCCATGCCATCATCCAGGGAAACCTGCTACCTGTCCTGGACTACTGCTATCCCATCTACTCCAGGACCTCTGTGTCCACCATGGGAAAACTATTAGTAGCATACAACAGTGCCTGCTGCTTCTTCCTGTTGGCCCCTTTCTCCACACACCACTGTACACTCTACATTACACTGGGGTGGCTCCCACTACAAGCCTGCTTTGACCTAGCACTGTGCAGTTTTATTGATTCTGCCGTTCATATTGGCCAGAAACCCCCTCTTGCTCCTTCACACTATCCAAACCTCACACCGCTGCCTACACTCCTCCAGTATACCCTCCCTGAAAATCCCCAGGGTAGCAATGAACATAGGTACTACAGCCCTGTCTGCAGCAGCCCCCACACTATGGAACAAGCTGCCCACTGACTGCGCACCATAAACCCTCACAGTCAGTACAAGATTCACCTCAAAGACTGGATCCTGTTGGCATCCACCTACCACTGCTTTAAGGACAAGCCCACCCCATAGGTTCCAGGGGTAGGGCCAAATAGGTTCTCTTATTTACTGAAACTGTACCACCATGAGCCATACTTTGCTTTGTTATTTGTTGTCCCTCAACTACTGCCACTATGTATTGCCAAATGTAACAACTGTAACCTTTCACTATGTTTTACCTGCTCTTGTCATGTTCTTGTTATTCTGATGTTTCTCATCTGTGCTGCCTTACATGGCCCTGGTCGTGCCTGAAAACGGTCCCTGGGATCAGTGCACCTACCCAGTTAACAAAGTCATGAACACAAAAATAAAAACAATTAAATAAAAAAAATGAATAAATATAAAATATGATGACCAGTAATTAAATATAGATAAAAAACATAAAATAATATTTTATTTTTTTATTTCATCAATCCATTTTTATTTCATCTGTCTATCTATCTATCTATCTATCTATCTATCTATCTATCTATCTATCTATCTATCTATCTTCCCTGGTGTCAAGTGGTACCCCCCACCCTCTGATTCCCCTCCACATACTGTAAATAATTTATGTATCCCTGGTGACTAATGACCCCTCTCTTCCCTCTTATGCCTGACCACATAACACTGCATTTTATCTCAGGTGTCTAGTGGCACTCCCCCACCTTCCGATGGCCATTCCCCTTGGCAGTAATGCTTGCCCTGGTGTCTAGTGCCACCCCCACCACCACCGTTCAATGTTCCTTGGAGCCTGAAAAGTACATCTCTAAAGAACATTACTGAACATTTTGTTTAAATCAGCAATGACATGCTTAAGGCTGAAACTAATCTAGCTAGTGGGGGAATGTAGACTAGCAATTTTTGCGCTATCGGGCCATCTAACTGCACTTTCTAATTGTTGTGATATACACAAACACTGACTAATACATATACACATATATGCATATATATTCCAGTATAACATAGCAGTGCACTATCTACACACACAGAGAGCATTGCAAGACACCATTTTTTGTGTAGAGGCCCTAAACTCTGGATTTCCAACCCAATCCGCCTCAGACCAATAGAAAAGTTTATTAGTTTACATAACATAAAAAAACAGCACTTAGAACAGTCAAAAAAATCATTGCCTTGTTGTTTACCATCAGACACAGGATGATATTGTTATTAAGCTAATTGAGTAAAGTAAATTATATTCCTGTATCATTGCCTAGGATAACATATTTTAGTGTCTGTACTGTTATAAAATGACTTCCTCTTTTCTCTGTACTGTATGTGTAACACTGTAAGAAATGTTAACAATCTTTGTAATTGTATTTACTATGTGTGAGTGTATAGGACCTAATTGAAAATGAGCTTTTGCTCAACTGAGTATCCGATTCATGTAATAAATAACATTTTTTACTACTACTACTACTACACACATACTAACACCTATATCCTGCTTTACAGTAGTAGAGGTGAACTTGTCAAACAGTTTTGTGAGAGTCCCTGTTCATCCTTCAAAAGATTTAGGGAAAAAATCTTCTAAAATTATTTTTTTAATACCTAGAGAAAGAGGCCATTTCCTATTACAGTACTCAGGTGCCATATTGTAGATTTTCAACTAGACTATCAGATGGAAATGTCATCTGCTGGTAGCAATGAACACACTGACAAACAGAAAAAAACCGTAACAAAAAGTTTTACAATTATAAATAGGGATTTTCAAAAATCCTTAAAAATTGCTTGACAAATTTGGCACTACTACTGTATATGGTATTTATTCACTTATACATCTAACCCTAACTTTTATTGTATTTAGGATAATCACTGTGACACACTAACACACATGCATTGCTTCATGTTCTGAACAGTGCACACTACTACTGCAGCTGCAGCACGGAGCTCCATCGGCCGCCTGCTCTCCTCTCTTCGGCTGCTGAAACTCTTGGCATACAGGACTGAACCCCAAGGGCAACACACCACCGCAGGCAGCTGTGGCATGGAGCTCCATTAGCCGCCCACTCTCCTCTCTCCAGCCATCGAACCTCTCGCCATACAGGACCAAACCCCAGGGGGAATACACTGCTGCAGACATCTGCGGCACAGAGCTCCATCAGCTGCCTGCTCTCCTCTCTCTAGCTGCCGAATCTCTCAGCATACAGGATCGAACCTCAAGGGCAACACACCGCCACAGGCGACAGCAACACAGAGCTCCATTGGCTGCCCGCTGTCCTCTCTCCAGCCACCAAATCTCTCAGCATACAGGTATGGCACCCCAAGGGTTGGAAATCCCAAACAGGATTGGTCCCTGCTGCTTTTGCCTGCTCTGCCATTGGCTACTGGGTTTTGTTCCTGGCCCACTATTGGCTGTGGCACTTTGGACTGAGCACGGCTAGTTTCAAAAGTCCTCAGCTGTTCTCTGCACTGCTACGTAGCTGTAGTAAATTCATGATTTGCTGTTAATTCCAACATTTAGTCACAAGAATTGTACTGCTGTCCTTTTTTCGATATTATTCTTGCCACTGCTATGATGACTATTTCTGTGTAAAATTTAATGTAGTGTAACTAAGTAGTTCACACTTTATTGCTGTATAGCCTGCCTGCTTGTAATTAATCTCTAGCCTACAGCTGCTATATCCTATCATCTACAAAGCTGTTGCCTAAACTGCAATTATTTTGTTTTCTAAGTATACCCAGATTTCTTTTTTGTTGTTGTTTAAATTGCTCTGATTGTTTTGTTTTGCTTTTCTACCACTGGCAAAGCTACTTGCCTGATTGCAGCCGACTGATTTCTGCTCCGCTCTTCTGCCTCTTGTCTGAGTTTCCCTCTTGTCACCTGCCTTTCCCCCACTAGCCACACTGTTGTATTTAGCTGCCCTGTTTTTTTTCTGTGCTTTTTCTGGCCCCCCCCCCCTTCCATATCTCTCTCTCTCTCCTCACTCTCTCAAAGCTGTACACTTCCCTGTGTCTCTGTGTCCCACCTCGTTTCAGCACCAGACCCCATCCCCACCACCTAAATCACCCTCCAGCTCTGTAATTGCTGTCCGTCTCACCTTCTTTGTCTTGCTTGAGGGGCCTCCTGTCTGCCCCTCCCACTGATTACCAACCGTGCCAGTTCCATGGTGCAGTCCCTATCTGCTGCTAACACTGTCCTTTTCTTCCCTCTTTCAGGACCGAACCCCAAGGGCAACACACCACCACAGGCAGCTGCAGCGTGGAGCTCCATCTGCCACCCGCTCTCCTCTCTCCGGCCGCTGAATCTCTCAGCATACAGGTATGGCACCCCGATGTTTGGAAATCCCAAACAGGATTGGTCCCTGCTACCTTTGCCTGCTCTGCCATTGGCTACTGGGTTTTGCTCCTGGCCCACTATTGGCTGTGGCACTTTGGACTGAGCACGGCTAGTTTCAAAAGTCCCCAGCTGTTCTCTGCGCTGCTTCGTAGCTGTAGTAAATTCATGATTTGCTGTTAATTCCAACATTTAGATGCTTGTAATTAATCTCTAGCCTACAGCTGCTATATCCTATCATCTACAAAGCTGTTGCCTAAACTGCAATTATTTTGTTTTCTAAGTATACCCAGATTTCTTTTTTTGTTGTTTAAGTGCTCTGATTGTTTTGTTTTGCTTTTCTATATTGTGCGAAGCTAATTGCCTGATTGCAGCCAACCGATTTCTGCTCCGCTTTTCTGCCTCTTGTCTGAGATTCCATCCTGTCACCTGCCTTTCCCCCACTAGCCACACTGTTGTATTTAGCTGCTATTTTTTCCTATGCTTTTCCTGGACCCCCCCATCTCCCCTCCATATCTCTCTCTCTATCCTCAGTCTCTCAAAGCTGTACACCTCCCCCTCTGTGTCTCTGTGTCCCACACTCATTTCAGCACCAGACCCACCCCCCACCACCTAACTCGCCCTCCAGCTCTGCAATTTCTGTACATCTCACCTTCTTTGTCTTGCTTGAGGGGCCTCCTGTCTGCCCCTCTCACCAATTACTGACCGTGCCAGTCCCATGGTGCAGTCCCTATCTGCTGCTAACACTGTCCCTTTCTTCCCTCTTTCAGGACTGAACCCCAAAGACAACACACTGCCACAGGTGGCTATAGCACAGAGCTCCATCGGCAGCCCGCTCTCCTCTCTACAGCCACTGAATCTCTCAGCATACAGGTACGGCAGCCTGAGGTTTGGAAAATCCCAAACAGGATTGGTCCCTGCTGCCTTTGCCTGCTCTGCCATTGGCTACTGGGTTTTGCTCCTTGCCCTCTATTGGCTGTGGCACTTTGGACTGAGCGCAGCTATTTTCAAAAGTCCCCAGCTGTTCTCTGCACTGCTACATAGCTGTAGTAAATTTGTCCCATACTGCCCGCCCCGACCCTGGCTTCTATTAAATACACTTTCACCCCTCCCATTTCTCATCTGAACATTCTACTGGTTACAACTCTTCCTCTCAGTTTCAGACTGACACAGGTTCTGATGAGCAGCACCTCTCTCTCTCTCTCTCTCTCCCTCTCTCCCTCTTCCTCTGATCTTTTGAGACACACTGCCTCTCTATCCTGCTGTTAATGCCTATGCTATACCAAAGTATTTCACTGCAATCTAAGTTTATGGCACAAACTTAACTAATTTACCTACTCTGTCTCTCCCCATGTGCCATTACTCTTCCTTCCTCCCCCTTCTTGTCCCCAGATTTCTTTAATCTCACTCTAAAGCCTACACCCTTATCTTCAAAGTAACTCTCCTCTAGCCCAAGCTGAAATCATTTTCACAAACTTTGCCCCTCTAGCCCAAACTGCAAGTTAGCTTCTACGTGCCTAAATATGTTCTAGTTTTGATCAAACAGTCTAACTCACTCAACCCTGACATCTTTATTGTTGTAGCAACTACTAGGCAGCAATCTCAGGCAGTGGCCTTTCTGCTTATCCTGAACACAGGTCCCCACGTGACACAGATTCCCATGTGGCACAGAAACTATCTCAAATCATGGGTCACCCAAAGTTCATAGTCACCACTGCCGCAGTTATATCACTGCTTTACTTAGCATCCTCAGGTGGCTACAATGCTAATATGGCCCACTCTGCCATCATGCCATCTCTAGATGACTTCCCATTCTCTAACCTCCTTCTCCTCCATGACTCACCTCGGGATTCTACCCCACTCCTGGTTAATAGGGAAATAATCTACCTAACTATATATAATCCTAAAAAATGCTTCCTCCATCACCTAATCTGCTCCCCATGTACCCAGCAGAAGCTATGGTACCTCCTGCTCCTGGCTATCCTGCTATCTGGGGATATTGAGACAAACCCAGGCCCTACAGGCCAGCTGTCCTACTCAGATGTGATACGAAGGAACACCAAAAGCCTCCTTATAGCCCAACACAATATCAGAAGCCTAGAGCATAACATTGCTGAACTTGAAGCATGGATCTCCCATTACAAGCCAGACATGCTGTGCCTGTCCAAAACTTTGCTAAAATCCTGTATATCCAACTCTCGTACTTCGACACCATCCTATAGCCTCCTACGGAAGGACAGACCATCCTCCAAAAGAGGGGGTGGCGTAGCCATCTATTTCAAAAATCACCTTCATCTCACTGCCTCCAATACCAATCCTCTGACACACTGTGAGTCGCTACATGCACTACTTACTCTTGGGGATAAAAACTTCATATCATATGTGCCTACAAGCCCCCAAACAGTGGCCTCACTGGCCTGGATGAGCTGTTAAACCAGACATCCCTACTCTGTGGCAAAAATGAAATGATCATCTTAGGTGACATCAACTTAAACTGGCTAGGGAAATGCCAGACCACATTGCACACCAAAGTCCAGAGCCATAACCTCCATTAACTTATCACTGAACTCACAAGGTGTGCCTCTCGCTCTAACTCCTACACCCTTATAGATTGGATGTTAACAAGCTGCCCTGAGCACTTCCAGTCTGCCAGCACACTTGCAGTTGCCATTTCTCACCACTCCCCTATTTTTTGCATCTGGGGATCGACCTCCGCCCCCCCGTAAAGCCATGCCTCATCACCTTTCCAAACTATACCAACCTGAATCAGCACAATTTTCTTCAAGATGTGGCCAACACTGATTGGTCTGATCTCTACAGTGCTCAAGATGTCCAGACCGCACTGGCCATGTTCATCACTAATTTCTCAGCACTACAAAATCATCACTTCCCTCTTATAACCCGCCGTGTCAAGGGAAAACACAGTAGATGGCCCAAAAAAGATCTACTAGCCAAAATAAAAGAAAGAGATAGGAGCTGGAGCTGTTTCAAGTCCTCTGGACTTCCTGAGGACTATAACACCTCTAGGATGTTAAGGAATACCAGCAAAAAGGCAATAAGGTACACAAAAAGCTCTTACTGCAAAAACCTTCTAACCAATGCCTCAAATGACCCCAAAAAGTTCTGGTCCCACATCAAAACCTTCCCAGGATCCACTCAGTCATCTACTCTCAATGATATGATCCTTAACGATACTCACTGCAGCAATCCTCAGACCATTGCAAATTTCCTTAATAATCAGTTCTCAGACCTAACTAAATCCATATCCTCCTTCCCCACCTCACAACAAGTGTCTCCAGCTTCTTCTAGCAGGGCAACTGTACCCCCACCCTTTCACTTTAGAACCATTACCCCGAAGGAGGTTACACAATTTCTTAATTCAATCTCTGATAATACAGCCACAGGCTCAGATAGTATTGAGCCCAGGCTACTAAAAATAGCTGCACCTCTCATTGCAGCTCCTCTGCCCAAAATGTTTACCCTTTCTTTGTGTCAAAGTAGTGTTCCTGACATTATGAAGATAGCGAGAGTCACCCCTGTCTTTAAAAAGGTGACCCCATTGACCCCTCGAACTACAGGCCTACAGCCATCCTGTCGGTGCTAAGCAAAATCTTAGAAAAACTAGTCGCCACTCAAACCATAGAATTTCTTTTCAAACATGACCTACTAACAGCACTTCAGCATTTTGCAAAGGCCACAGCACCTCTACTGCCCTGCTTAAATTTACCACAGACACTCTCACTGCTATGGACTCGGGTCTTCTAACAGGGGCTGTTTTCATTGACATGACGAAGGCTTTTGACCTGGTGAACCACTCCTTTCTCCTCGCCACCCTACAATCTATGGGCTTTGCATCTAATGTAGTCAGCTGGTTCAGGAGCTACCTGTCAAACCAGGTCCAAGTTGTTAAATTCAATTCATCCTATTCTAATAAGGCTACAGTGAATATTGGAGTACCCCAAGGCTTTATCCTGGTACCACTTCTTTTTTCAATATTCATTAATGACATTACCTGCAAACTCTCTGCCTCCTCCTCCATACTCTATACAGATGACATTGTCCTCTATATCAGTGCGAAAAATGTAATTGACATCAATCTATGGCTCTCTGCTGATTTCCAATGCATACAAACATGGCTCTCAGTTTATAAGCTTGTTCTTAACGAGACAAAAATCCAGTTCATGCTATTTGGTACCCCCTCAAAACTCAAATCTTACCAAAACACCTTCAGGGTCTCCTGGTTAGATGGCTCACCCATTGGTGTAGTTGTCTCTTTTAAGTACCTTGGAATCACTTTGGATCAATCCTTAAACTTCGAACATCATATATTGAACATATGTAAGTCTGTGAACTACAAGCTAGGTGCAGCTTACCACACTAGCTATGTTCTAAGCCCCTCAGCAAGACTAGCTATTGCCCGAGACATACTCCTGCCAATCCCTAACATATGAGGTATCTTCATATGCCGCCATACCTAAAACAAATCTATACAGGTGGGACATTGCCTATAATATATGTCAGTATGTTGCCTCATCCCATAGGAGGAAACACCACTGCCTCCTCTACTCTGATCTTAATTGGCTATCTCCAAATGCCACCAGGCTCTATTCCATTGGCTCCACTATAGACAGTATTATGAGGTCTCAAACCCCCAAATCACTGGCTGGACTGCTCACTCCACAGACCTCCAACTATGGACTGTGCTCAACTGATAAATCCTTCTTACGTGTGCTGAAATACACAACCATCAAAGATTCTAGTGCTTTTGCCCACCACGGTCCTTGGCTGTGGAACTCCTTCCCTCTAGATGTCCGCCTAGCACCCACTCATGGCACCTTTAAAAAAGCACTCCATCACCACCTCATCTTATCTGGCCAATGCTCCTGCTTTAAACCTCCTTAGCTCCCTGTCCTCCTCCTGCCTGGCAGCAGTTCTTAACTTGTTTCTGCTATAATACCATTTTAATGTTCCTTCCCTTACTCTCCTCCACAGGTGCACCTCTACTCGACAGACCTGCATTTTCAAACCTCACCTATCTCAGCTTGCCTATCCTCTGCATCAATCCCCCTTTGCACTTATTCACTCTGTTCCCATTTCCTCTGGATCAGTACAAATTTGCCTGCCTAGCCTTGCGAGATATATCCCCTCCGCCTGTCCTCAGCCACACCCACTACTTGCCTTGGCTGATATCTCTGAAGCTTACCCTACTCCAAACATGTATAACCTCAGTTTCCTATCCCCAGCATCTATCCCCTTTGCACTTATCAGCTCTGTTTCCCTTTATCTTCCTTGCCTGTCTAATTGTCTTCCACTAGGGTCATATCTGCTGCATGTCTATCTTTTTGAATTGTTGTCCACTGTATCTCTGATTTAGATTTATTCCTTATATTTTGTAATCCACACTGTCTTGCTCCACTGCAAATATGCCTCATCCCTATGCTATAACTGTAAAATATGTTCTGTACCTGGCTCTCAACACCTTGTATCTTACATATGCTGCATAACCTGCTGTATAACACTATTGTTTATACCTTGCTGTAACCACCTTTTATTGTATATCTGTAATGTTTACCCTGTAACCTCCCGGGTCATGCCTGAAAATAATCATTTCTATGGTTAGTGTACCTACCCGGTAAACAAAAACTAAATAAAATAAAATATAGCTAGCATTACAGCCATTTGCAAACTGACTAGGAAAAGGTTAATGTACCCAGAAAGGGTTAACAGAGTCACACACACACACACACACACACTCCCATATAAGGAAACACACAGAGTCCTTTGTCTCTGCTTGCATGCAACATTCCTTTCTTAGCCTTCTTTGTTGTACTAGCTTTCACTAATTAACTTAAACAATATAAACAATAACCAGAATAAACAATATAAAAAAATGCATTAGGTGATTTACATAAGTTAGTGTGTTATTTACTGCTTTCATTTTTTAAACTCTTGCAGATCTCATGACTTGGTAGCAACACTTTACTCTGTGTTCTGAAATCTGAACCTCATTCCTCAATCTTAATTACAGTTTATTACTGGGAAATGCTGATATGATGGGACACACACCTGAGCTAACCTGTGAGATGGTCTTCAGCTGTGAGACAGGCACCAGCTCATTATCTGTACCTTTTCTGGATATTTGAGTGCTGCAAAGAATTAGAGCCTCCCATCTGAGGGGATGTTCCAGGAACACACTAGGCAGGAACCAGGAAACTGTAGTTCTGCCAGAGTCCCCCAAGAACTACAAAGATGGGGGTGTGAATTGTATTAAACAAATAGTTTTAGGGCATCCTTGTGTGCAGGACATGCCACCTGAGGGGTACCTGGTAAGATTAGTGGGACTATTATTTGTTTTTTAACTATTCCCATGGAGGACTGACCTGATCTGGTCATAGCTTCCAGATCATCTAGTTTAAATACCAGGCCCCTAAGTGAGCATGGCAAGCACGAGTCGGGTGCACACCTTGAGCATGCAGAGACATACAAGACATGCTGGTCCTAAAGCAGGAGATTATTCCCATTTTCAACCAAGGTAAGAGAAAGACTCATGACATCCCAGGGATACTAGTATTCTCTGAAGTCCCATACTATAGTTATTGAGACCAAACAGACAGGTACCAGGAGGGTTACTTCATCAAGTTGAAAGTAGTAAATAGATTCTGGTAACAATAAAATTGGAGAACAAAAACTACAAGTAGAGTTTGGGGGTGTTTCCTTTATGTGTATCACCTAGCACTATAGTGCTTAGAGTGTACATTTCCAACTTAGAGTAAGGAAAGTTATTCTGTCATTCAAACTACGGATATTTAAGTCAATCATCCTCCTTTCCATGTAAGTATCCCCTCAGCACACAAAAGCTTCTTCATTAGTTAGTATTCAGGAAACTAGATATCATTTAAGCCTTTCCTTATCGAATATATCAGACATTTGTAAATTATTTTCTTGGCTCTGTCTTCCTTTTATGTGGGTTCAAGATATATTGCCTGTTCTGGTCCCAACTAAAAAATTACCCAGCCCAACGTGTCTGCTGTATTAGGGCTATTGGTACAAGAAGGATCTATTAAACAATGTGTACAGTGTCTCATGTTTGCCCCCCAAATAAAATAATTTTCCAATACAGACTTATGTAACAAGTGTCATCTTTTATTGACGCTACAAGTGGAAAGTAATAAATTAACTGAAGAATTAAAGCAAGTAAATAAAATTGTTAGAATTCAACAGTTTGTGACAACAGTTAACATTGAAGAAGCACAATTGAATCAAACTAACCTCATAAAAAAAAAAACTATTGTGGACAATGAGGCAAGCTTTGATTCTATAGATATAGAAAAATACCAAAAAAAGGTCAGGGATGAATCCACATCTAATAATATTGATTGGACAAAGGTCATTTGTAGAAAGAAACTGAAGGCAAAAAAGCACCTATTCCGACCTCCACATATAACAGATTTTCAAGTTCTGCAAACATTGAAAATATTAATGATAACACTCAAGCACTTGCTTTCCCAGAACGGTTGGTTATTCGTGACTTGATCATCAGATACACAGATAGTCATATATGTAGAAGTGCCAAATAATCTTCTACTGTTTCATGTCTTCCTAGTGCTAATATAAAGGATGTAGATGATGTACCTGATGAATATTTAACTCACTTGTATGCTCTGCTTATGAATGTAAACCCTTTATTTGATAAGGACCCAAGGTCCATCTTGAAAATGAGCTTTGCTCAATGGTGTTCTCCTGGTTAAATAAAGATGTTGATTGATTGATTGATGTTTTGAATAATATTAATTTACCAGACAAATCTGTAGTTATTCTTTCTGCTGGGACAAACAATGTTGATCACAGCTGTGAAAAAGATATCTATGTTGATTAATTAGACCTTGGCAACAAAATAAAACATATGGGACATCAAGTTGCTATTTCAGGTATTGAACCAGTGCCAAATGCACATCCTCAAAAAAAAAAAAAAAATCAAATGATCCAGAAAATCAACACCAAAGTTCAAAACTGGTGTAAAAGTAGTGGACTGGCATTTATTGACAACTCAAAACTATTTAATAATAAAAATGAATTATTCTCAAGAGATGGGTTGCATTTAAATAAAAATGGGGCAAGATTGCTGGCTGAAAACCTAGAGGAAACCTTGAACATCCTTAGTTTAAATTGACAAATTGGACACAATATGAAAGATACCAATAAAAAGACAATAATGCCAGTTTCAGGAAATAACAATAAAAAGCTTCACACCCTTGATCAATTATCTGTTTTGTCATTGAATACCAGAAGCATGAATAGCAAATTAGATGTATTACGCACATTAATGGCAGCCACTCCTACGGATACAATTTCAATCAGTGAAACCTGTTGGACAAATAAAAATGATCTTTGAGGATTACATTTAGATGGATATATGCTCTATAAACACAACAGGGAAAATAAAAATGGTGGAGGGGTAGCAATGTATGTTAAAAACACTATTAACTCAATAGATGTATCACACAAAATAAGATCCTCTAATTCAAAAATTGAAACTGCTTGGGTCAGAATTTGTGGTGGAAGATCAAAATTCATTATTATTGAAATATATATATATATATATATATATATATATATATATATATATATATATATATATATATACAGCTCCCCATCATCTGCTAAGGATGTGACAGAAAATATTATAACAGAAATAGAAACTGCTGGAGAACTAGCTGAACTGGTGATATTGGGGTACTTAAATATGTCTGATATCGATTGGACTCAAAATCAGGCAGTCAGCTCATCTGGAAAAAAATCTTGGATTGCATTAACAGAGCAAATTTAATACAACATATCGATTACCCCAGTAGTGGGCATAATATCTTGGACTTACTCAGCTCATGTCAACTACAGATAAATGATTGCAAAATAGGATCACCCATAGGCATTAGTGACCATGATTCAATTAGGTTCACACTAAAATATGAACATACCCATGTAGCAGGATGCACTGAAATATTTTATATAATAAGGCTGATATTCAAAAAATAAAACAGAGCCTAGAGCAACTAGATTGGCCTTCTTTAATAAAAGAACACACCTGTGGATCAAATGTGAGAGATAATTAAAAACATAATCTTTCACCTTAGTTATTTGTACATTCCAAAAATAAAAAAATATAGGAACAATACTGAACATCCAATGTGGTTGAATGGGAAAATAATCAAACTGATAAAAAAAGAAGAAGAAATGTCACAAAAATATATATAAAAAATTAAAATGTGACCTCCATGAGGTCATTGAAAACTGCTCAAAGAAATTGCAAGAAAGAAATTAGACATGCAAAAAAAGAAGCTGAATTGAGATTAGCAAAAATTGCTAGGAAAGATAACTATAAAGCATGTTTTGGATATATAAATTCACTTAAAAACTTTGAAGTAGTGTAGCTCCATTATTGCATGAAAACAATACTGTATCATCTGACAATGACATGCCATCTCTCTTTAATACATTTTTTGTGGGGTATATGGCCCCAAGTCATTTACACCTAATAATATAAGCAATGAGAAAGTGGGCACAATGGAAATTGAAGTAGAGGACATTAAATACCATATTCTGAACCTCAAACCTAACAGCTCCCCAGGTCCCAATAAAATCTCTGCTAGAATGTTACAGATAATGTCTGATCAAATATCATATCCTCTCAAGATATTATATGAAACATCTGTAAATACAGGTAAAATTCCTGATGATTGGAAACTGGCACATATAGTTCCGATTTATAAAAAGGGAGATAAATCTAATGTGTGCAACTATTGTCCCATTAGCCTCACCAGCATAGTATGTAAAATACTCAAAGGTATCCTTAAAGATAAGTTAACTACATTCATTCAATCCAATGATCCAGATCAACATGGTTTCAAAAGAGGAAAGAACTGTACCACCAATTTGCTATGTTTTTATGAGAACACAAGTAAGGCATTAGACTCAGGAATCCCATGTGATGTTAATGTAGTCTATTTAGACTTTAGTAAAGCTTTTGATTTAACACCACACTGAACCTTGATAGAAAAACTTCAGTCCTTTGAAATCGATACCATTATACTAAAATGGATAACTGAGTGGTTGACCAGTAGAAATGAAAGAGCTCTAATCAATGGCCACTTATCTGACATTGGCAAAGTGACTAGTGGTGTCCCTCAGGGATCCACGTTGGGTCTCATTCTATTCCAAATGTTTATTTCAGATCTAACACAAAATTTAAAATGTGGGCCCTTACAGTATGTGGATGACACAAAAATAGGGGTCCATGTAATACCCAGGAAGAAATCTGTTATTTACAACAGGACCTTGATAGCGTATTGGAATGGGTTTATAAATGGAGGATGAAATTTAATTTGGAAAAGTGTAAAGTTATGCACATTGGCCGAAATTAAAAAAAGTTAAATATACCCTATGTGGAAACATTATAGACACATGTTCTATTGAGAAAGACCTAGGATTTTTGTATCTGACAACTTTAGATCCACAATGGCTCATCGACAAAATATTTGTTGATGGACCTGGCAGCAAAACCGGCAGGTTGACTACATTTTGCAGTCAGCTGCCAGCTTCCACAACATGCTAGTGTTTTCTTCAGGGGGCTTCACACCCGAACCCCCCACATGGGGGGCTACACCCCTGCACCCCCCACTTAGGATTCTCAGCTCCAAGTCAGAGCTGATTGGGGGGCTGCAGGACCCCTGACAGACAATGCCAGGTTCCAGTGGGTTCCCTACAGTGACGTGGTGCTGTTGTTGCTGTAGGGGACTCCACTGTTGAAATGTCAACATCGTGGCTTCATACCACAATTTTGGGACTTATGTACAGTCTCAAGCAGCCATTAAAAAATATAACAACATGAAATGGTCTATTAAACGGAATATAAAAACCAGAGACAGCACTGTTATGATTCCTCTGTATTGTGCCTATGTTCACCCGGAACTTGAATATGCATCTCAAATCTGGTTCCCATTTTTGGAAAACTGAGAGATTTAACTTAGAAAGAGTACAAAGAAAATTTACTAAATGCATTTTAGGGTTGAATGATATGGAATATGAGGATAGGTTAAAAACTTTAATTTGATGTCAATAGAAACTAGGAGGATTTGTTCAGACCTTCTATTTATGTATGATGTGATGCAGGATCCTGCCTTGATCTGTGAATTGGAAATTGACTTTAAACCTGATAAGGATACCAGAGGTCTCCCACTACAAATCAAGGGGAATAGATTTAGGCAAAACCAAAGAAAATATTTTTTTTTACGTCATGGATTATAAATCCTTGGAACTCCTTACCACGATATATTATACTAAGCAAAACAAAAAAGGAATTTAAATCAAGATTGGATAATTATATTTTATCTGGAGCATCATTATCATATTTTCATTCAATATTTTTCATTAAATACTCTCCAGAGCACATATGTGCTATTGCCTGCTTGCTTTGTATAGCCCTCAGTATGAACCTCAGTATAAGTTAACATGTTTACTAAAGACCACAAGCTATAGATCTTTCTTGAAAGAGAATACTGCTCAGATTGAAGCTAGTAACCACATTATCAAGCAAGTCCTGTTATGCATAAATTAAGACTGAAATACATGTACTGCTAGTGACCATTATTTCCCATCAAAACTTAAAAACAATGTCAGAGTGAAAGAAAAAAATGCCTCTTTTTTTCAGATATAGAAAAAATAGCGTGGTGTAAGGACACACCAGACAGCTCTAGCAGAGTGATTGTAATCCAGCTCCAATTGTATGAAGTCCCTTCAGAATCTGATGAGTTCCATTTTTCTACTATGATATCAAGACCTCTGCAGAGCTCTGCCATGCAGTTGTAATAAAAGGCTTTGCATACTAACCATAAGTCTTCATACTGGATTTGAGGTTCAATGGTTGCATTAGTTGAGAGAATAATACAGAAACCAAGCAAATTTTAGCAAAGTAGTGTAATCAGAAAAAAATGAATTACTGAGTGATATTAGAGTGCTGCAAGGCAGATGCCCCACAGAGGGAAACAGGAGTAATTCCATATGTTTCTAAGGGCAGATCATCTTTTGTAGATCATCAGTCTTGGACGTAAATTCAATTCATAATACATGCTAAATGTTATATCATGGGAATCATGCCTTAAACATTGACTTTTTATGTAACAGGACCACATTCCCCTGAAGAACCAACCACAAGTGCCTCAAAATGCTGGTGTGTTTTGTTTTGTGACCATGCTGTGTGAGAGATGTTTAAATAATTAAAGAATATTATTGTCTTTTATAATCTGTTGAGACATACATACTGCTGGTGGGTGGGGGTTAGAGGTTGGGAATGAGATGGGGAAAGTACATCTCCAGCAGTAGTAAGGGTGGGGGGGGCAGCTCCTTTTTATTCAAACAAGCTGCACACTCAAGCAGACTCTATAAACCATCACAGTCTGTTTCTGCTTGGAATTTCATATGTTCGTATGTTTTTTGAAAGTATTCATAAAATATGCTTGTTGGGATTTTCAAAATGCTTTTGTGATCTCAAACCTGGTCAACGACTTGCTAACACCACTTTGTGCCCCCAAAGCAGCGAAGGACTGCAAAATGCCATATCGGATGGCATGATTAGTTGCTAACCTGTTTGTGAACAGCCCTAGTGTATGTCTGTGTGCCTATGCAAAGCAGCTGATAGTGCCTTGTATATTAGTGCACCAACATGTTGGTAGTTTTGTAGAGGCAGAAAGTAGCCGTCAGTGCTGCTCTAATTACTGCCTCCCCAAACCAGGTCTTACTGACTGTGTACCCTTGCTGCAACCCCCCAACCACCACCCCCAAACTCCCCACCAGTATTTCTTCATTATTCACTGGTGTCCAATGGTCCTTCTACTCCTGAACATCCCAGGTAGTGGATCATTAATCCTTGGTGTTCAGTTGTTCCCTTGCCCCCTTAAACAGCCTCCCAGTAGTGCCTCATTAATATCTGGTGTCCAGTGGTTCCCCTGCCCCTCAAACTCCCCCACCAGTATTGCTTCATAAATTTCTGGTGCACAGTGGTTCCCCCACCCCTGAGCACCCCCACTGGAATTGCTTCAGTATCCCTGGTGTCCAATGGTCACCAACCCCCCCCAAACACCCCACTGGTATTTCTTTATTAATCCATGGTGTCCACTGGTTCCACCACCCCCAAACACCCCCACTGGCATTGCTTCATTAATCCCTGGTTCCAGTAGTCATCCACATCCTCCAAATACCCCCACTGGTGTTAATTAATACCTAGTATCCAGTGGTCCTCCCCCACCCCTGAACACACCGGCATTTGGCTTCATTAATGCATGGTGTCCAGTGGTTCCCCTGCTCCAGCTTTGACTCTCCCCACTTGACCAATCCATCCTGTCCTTGGCACCCCCCCGGTACATCAGACCCCCACCAACCCAACTGTCCTTCACCCAGTGCCCCCTCCCTCTTGGTGGCTGGTACAAACCCACTGTTCCCCTCTACTGCTGGCCACAGACTCACAGTTTGAGATCACACATGCCTACTGTAATCACAGGATTACAATAAGCATGTGATCACAAACTTAAGTCAGTGGCTAACCATAGAGGGAAGTGGAGGGTTAGTATGAGTTGCGGAGGGGGGGTGCTGGAGACAAGGCAGGTCTGTGGTGGGGTCTGACCTACCAGAGGGTGTGCCTGGGGCAGGGTATGCAGGTAGGGGGTCATGTGTACTACTGGACACCAGGGAAACCTTAATACATATTGGTAGGGGTGTCTGGGTATGGGGTTCACTAGAGCACTATTATAGGCAGCTCTGACAGGCTCTGAGGGGGTTGAAAACTCTTTTGGTCCTGGCCTGTAGTGAGGCCCTAATGTGAAGCAAATAACCCCATAGCACCTTGCTAGTGCTATGGGGTCATTTGCATCTTAAGGTACAGATGTTGCAGATTGCTCCAGAGGAGAAATAGCCATTAGTGAGCCATAATAGCCCAATTGCACTCACAATCCCCATAGCATCCTATTGCCCTCATACCTCTTGTGGACTCTATGAAGCTGTGTTTTGTGATCACAGTCCAGATAGTGCCTGGCAGGTATATTGAAACATGCCTGTAAAGTACCCAAGCATGTTTCAATACATCTCTGGTTTGCTTAAGGCATTGATATGTTCCTGAAGCAAATATTTATGGGGCTGTCAAAAACCTGGATGTAAGACTATTCGGCACTGATTTTTTTTTAAATGAAGATCTATATCTTTTTTTCAGTTTAAATAAAGATCGATATATATTTTTTTCAGTTCTCTTGATGCTCCTATGGAGGCATGGGGGCTTACCCCACATCAGTCGTTGGTGGACCACATTCAGTTGCACTCCCTGACCCCCCGGACTGCTCTGCCAATGGGGAGCTCAAGATGGTAATCTGGAAGGCAGGCAGCTGGGAGGAATGGCAGAGTAGCACTGGCAGTGGATCCTGGCTTCATTGTGCACTGCCACAAGGTTTTTCTTATAGAGTTCCCCTTTAGCAGAATGGTAGTGCAATGATGTCACTTGTTATATCAGGTGCACATACCCTATGCAACAACAGCAGCCCTAGTGTATGCTTTCACTTGACATGGTGGTCCAGGTCCAATCCACCGCTAGGAGCTGGAATGTTGCTGACCATGTGTTGCACCCCCCCCCGGAAGAGAAGTGCTGTCCATCGAATACTCTATCCTCCTCCTCCCCCTGGCAGACCCTTCGATGCTGCAGGCTGATTCTTGAACCCAGGTCATCGGCGTTAGAAGCTGTAGTACTACCACTTGCATCAGTGGGCTGGCCAGACATACATATCTTAAAAATGTTTTTTTTACTCTCACTTCATTCTAAAAGGATGATATTCTGATTCCAAATGCATTCACTGAACTACAAATGTAGGGCACATAAAAACAGATTTGCTTATAGACTGCTGAGCTCTTTCTTTCTTATTCTATGCTTCTTTTTTCTCTCGAGTCAGGTCTAATGTATTTACAGTATTCTTAAACAGCATGTGGTGCTTCAGAAAACAACTACACAGACAGCAAATTGAAAATACAAGCTGATGATACAGCTGAATGTTATGAAGTAAACAGCATTTGCCTTTCCTGAAATTACAATTATGATGTCCCAGGCAGATCGCTGATTCTGCTTTATTGTTATGTGACAGATATATATTGCTCTGATTTCTCAGGAGATGTTTTCCACTGCTTTCTTGTCAACTTCAGTAACAAAAACTACTGGACAGACTGGGGAGCACTGGCTTATCCTCAGTTATTGTCATACACAAAGAACAATATCACAGAGACAGGGTAGACTTTCCCTGACAATGAAGTTATATCTCAGACAATGGTTTGTTGATGTAGGCATCAAATATTGTCTTTTAGTGTTAGCATCATGCCAACATGTTGTAGTCAGTTTAATCAGTGTGCATGCACTCTGCAACAAAACATGACATAGACTATCTTTACTGAGCTTCTGCTTAGATTTATTGGCAGTTTAGTAAGCCATTTAAGTTAGACAGACTATAGAATGGGCAGACTAGATGGGCCAAGCAGTCCTTATTTGTGGGCAAATTCTATTGTAATTAGTCCATGGTTGTATACTGCTTGTCATGAACTGTTAACTAATATATTTACATACAGATACATATAATCTTATGTTTCTTGTATTATTGCTAGGGCAGCATAATGGGAGGGGTCCCAGTTGTCTTGCAGCTGGTGGGGGTACTCTGTGGGGGTTCTATGTCATAATGGTGATAGCAGAATAGCGATGCCATTTGGGTGGCGTACATGGCTGAGAAATTAATTTCTGGCGATGCACACTCACAGCGAACGGCAAGAGGGCACCCGAGAACTATGTTTTTTATGTGGAAGCTGCACCCCTGCACACCCTTACTAAAGGATTCTCAGCTCCAAAGGGTGCATGTCTGGGGGGGTGAAATACTTAAAACAAAATACAAGCTGCCTCCAGCAAAAAACTACTGTGTCCCACCGGACCTGAACTCTTCACCCTGCACCTCCCAACCGACCACCTTCCCCACCATGCTAGTGGACCAGCTCAGCAGCTGCCACCACAACCCCTCCCACATAACTTAGCTCCCCTTCCTCTCCCCCCGTGTGTGTGTGTGCACGTATATGTGAGTACCTCCTGTCACCCTACCTTGCCCACCCAGGTATCCGGTCGCTACCCTGCCAGGTAGCCCTGAACACAGGCACTGTAATTGAGTCACCGTTTTTGTAAGCACTCAATTGGGGTTGCCTTGTTCACTGGATACCCTCTGTGATGGATTAGGTAACTGATATGGCAGAATCCCTGCTGCCATAACTTGTGCATCCCTCACATTTATAATTCCACGGCTCTGTGAATGGTGTGGAGTGCAGGCTCACCCCCTCACACTCTGCTGGACCATCTGCACACATTGCTGCATGACCGGCTGGGGATCGATTGCAGAAGGGGCAAGCACCCCCCTTCCGTGAATGCTGCTGGGGCCTGTGGGACCCCAGCTGTGCAGTTTACAATTACTGGGCTGTCTACACACTGTAGATATGTGGTGCATAAGCAAATACATTTTTTGTGCATATCTCCGATAGATAGCAATTTGGGGGAGTTATTAGAATACCGATTTAGGGGATGTTGCAGCTTGCATTTTCCACAAGCCCCTAGCACAATGATGTAGCCCATTTTATGACACAAGGCTGGCACAAGCCCCCTTTGCCACAAGTAGCATGTGTTTGCAGCAGGCTGCTTTTGAGAGTAGCTCATGGGGTATTTTGTGAAGCAAGGTGCCACTTGCATCATTTATGTTTGAAGCAGGCACCTTGCATCCTTCTAAGAGCCTTGAGAATAGGGCCCATTGATACAAAATAAAGCCATAAAATGTTTCATATCAATATAAGAAATATAAAATGGTTCACAAAATGTTTAAATTCCTGTTATTTTTAACAACAGGTATTTTTATCTATGATACGTAAGGTAGTACCCACTATAGGCAAACTTGATGAGCTACTGGTTTCCTTCATGTGTTTTCTATTATACTGACACGTATAGACATATAGCAACCCAGGAGAACTATATCATTAGGATCCATACAAGTTGATCATACTCCAAGCTTTCATTAAAAAGAAATTACGTTTCTGTTATTAACAGTTCAAATGTTACAGCTTTTAAAATATAATTTCAAGCATTATAAAATTCTATAACAGATAATTTTTGAAAATGATCAGAAGATACTCGTGTTTTTTTCTGTTAAAGAATAAACATATTGTTTTCTAGTTTAATATTTTGAAATACAACTTAATACTGAAAAATAAGACTCACTTGCCCCATAGAAGTTTTCAGCAGATAAGGACCACTTGGTCCTTCCAGTCTACTTGGTCATCCAGGTTACGGTCCTCTTGGCTCCAGTTTGAGCTGTTTTTAAAGCTGCTTGCTGTTTTGGAGTACCTCATTATTGAGAAGGTAATTTTAAGGGCTGGCCTACCAATGCAGTGGAAGGGCTACCACCTGTGACCCTGACACCTTAGATTCAGGAACAGACCCAAGGAGTCAGAGAGCTGGCGGGGGGGGGGAGGAGGACTGCGTATCCTAGGGACTGCTCTCTTCCTCCGGGGGGAGGGTGAGTGTCCGGTGCAGGAGGAGTAACTTCCAGAGCTGAGTCATTTTGGAGGCATGCCAGATGTCAATGCTTCAGTGCACTGTGTCATTGCACACCATGCCTCCCAGGGAACAAGCAACAAAAAATGTCAGCCTCAGCCGGCCCGGTGGTGCTGAGGGTTGGCGCTGGGCGCACACCTGCCTGCGCTGGTGACCCGTGTTCGAGGCAGGCACGGGTTGCCGTCGGTTAGCGGAGAGATGGATTGAGCGTCCAATGGCTGCTCTCCATCTCGAGGAGGATGAGCGGCGGTGCTTGCCTGACCCCTAGTGAAGCTGGGGTCAGTGGCGCGTCAACTGCAAGTTAAGGGCAGGATGTGGCAGGCGGCTTGACTGGGGCAGTGACGGGAGCATACGTGCACCCAGTCGCTGGCGTCATGGCACACCATGTCCCACAGGGAGAAAAAGTGGAAAAAGAGAGAGAGCACGGCAGAATGATGTTGTGCCCTGTAGCACCATCCCTGAGAAGGTACCTCCCTGGCATGGATCCGTTGGGGTGGGTTGAGTTGCTCCCCACCACCCTACCCGAAGGGTAAGTCACGGGGTGCATAAGGGAGGGGGTCTGACCTTCGGGGATGGCGCTTGGAGGGGACAACAGACAGCAGGCTTGCAGCCAGAGCTCTGGAGGAAAAATAGAAGAAAAAAAAATGTCAGCCTCCATTGATGATGCCCTGCTTCTCCAGTCCCACTGTGTCCACCTGCGACACTTGGCTGGTGACTGAGTACAATCTGCCATCAGGTACGGCTCTGCCCCATGGCTCTTCCCTGGGGGGGTAAGCCAGGGAGGAACACTGGCAGTTGTGGGTCTGCCCAGAACTGATGCTAGTCTCTGTGGGGGCATGCCTGGTTGGTGGCCACACCCAGGGGGAGCAAGCCTGGGAGGTCCACCATTGACGTAAGTCCCTGAGGGTGAGTTGTAGCCAGGAAGAGCAGGAGCTGAGCTAACGGGGGATCCAGCAACAAAAAGAAAAAAAAGAGACAAAGTAATTTTAATATTTCTGCTGGCACTATGAATTCTCTGTTTTCAGTCTGCTGTCCAAAGTGCACTCTACCTAATATTACTGTGTTTGACTTTCCTGACCCTGAGTAATGGGCTATTGTCCTGCTCTAATCAGGTCGTAGCAGCCCATTGAGGCAGTATACCCAGACTGTAAGCTGGTATGGCCCAAGGGGCTGATTGTCACAAACTGGTGGCAGTAATGGTGAGATCAATGCCACAAACTTTGGTAGCGATGCAGATCAGTGTACAAATTTAAAGCCAGAATTTGTGTACCTTGTGCTTTCCTAGGGGACTAGAATCTCTGTGAGAAAGGTAAGAGCCTTACCTAGCACACGCAGAAACAGAGAGTGCCAGTAGGAAGTTACTTTAATAGTCATGAAACAGGATATACAAAAGGATTGCATTGTTTACTGTTCTTTTTATTTCTAGATACACAGCTTAGAGCAGTGTAGCTAGTGAGGATGTCATTAACATACCTCAGATGTAATGTGTCTCAGCTCTGCGAGCTGTGCAAAGACAGGTAGATTGTCTATGAGGGCCGGACAAAAAATGGACTCATAGAAGACCTGGCAGAGCAGAAATGAGTGCATGGAAGGCAGTTTGTCCCTGAGGCATATGACCAAATGCCTGTGAAGAAGGTGGTCACTGGGGATAGTGACCAGAATAGCAAGACTGAGAGCACAGTGATTGAACCAGAGGGGGACCTTGTGCCATGAGCTGGTGAAACAGCATGGCTCAAGCCTGAATCAAGAACCAGGGCAACAAAGTCTCTAAATCACCTAGAGCTCATGAAAGCAAAGCCTGCATTGAAGGAGGTGCAACTGCAGTAGGCAAAGCTTGAGATAGAGAGGGAGAGAATAAGGCTGGAGTCTGACAAAAGAGATAAGGCATGCCAGCACTAAATCCTGATGCAGGATGAATAAGTGAAGGAAGGACAGCATGAGGAAGATGGTGAAACTGCACCAGCAAGCCCCACAGCAAACTATAAGTAATGGCATAAGAGAATTAATTCTAAAATGCTTCCTCAATACCGGAAGGGGGATGATCTTGATTTGTTTTTAAAATCATTTAAGAGGGTATGTGTGCAGTTTAAATTGAACAGGGCTTCATTGATGACCTACCTCACACCACTGCTTACTGGCCATGCTTTGCATGCATTTGTGAGAATAGATGATAAGAATTGTATGAACTGTGATAAAAGTTAAAAGGATGTTACTGAAACATTTTTAGCTAACTCAGGCTTATAGGAGAAAATTCAGAGACTTAAGAAAGGGTACAGGAGATAGCTATGTAGAATTGCATGTTCAAATCAAATGTGTACCTATCCAGACTGCTGGGTGAATGGGACCAAAGCCAGAACTGTGGAGCAAACAAACGATTTGTTTGTAAGGGAACAATTTCTTAAAATTGTACCAGAGAACCCACATGTATGATTACTGGACTGGGTGTGCAGTTCTGTGAAAGAGGTGGCAGAAAGTGTTGTTCTTTTCATGGCCAGCAGACCACACACAGTGTAGGAAAAATGGTGGGAGGGCAGCACATAGTTTCAAGGGGACCCAGGGTGGGCAGCCTAAAATAAACCAGACTTCACCCTAGTCCAAAGTGCAAACCACTAGTCCTAAGGGAACATTGAGCCGGGAGCAAAGAAATGCTTCTTTTGCCAGAAAGTGGAGAATCTGCCCTATGACTAATCTAAAAACATGAGCAAAGGGCAAAAGCTTTTGGGAGGGGGAGGGTGACCAAGATATTATCCAGCAGATATCAACCTGCACACAGACCGTAGTACCAGCTAACTCCTGCAAGCATATGCACCCTATCCTAGTTAGTGGGACAGTAACACAGGGATTGAGGAGCACTAGCTCCTCCATTTCCATGGTGAGGCAGGATCTGATCCAGGCAGATAAGATTCTGCTGGGGCACTTTTACAATATTCAGAGAGTCATGGGTCTGTAGGTCCAAGTACCACTGCCTTGGGTCTTCCTGAATTGGGAAAGTGGCCACGGGGTACAGGAAGTGGGAGTCGTACCTGATCTCCCTGAGGATGTAACCATGGGGAATGATTTTAACCATAGGGAAATTCTGATGTGTTTTACCACTGGCAGTCAGGCAAAAGGCCAAGCTTCTGATGGGAAAGAGGGGGGTGACACAACCTGTGCTAACCCCTCCCTCTGCAGCAGAGGAAGCAGCTAATGTGGGTGAGGGTCTAGCTAGGAGTAGCTGCCCTGAGCCTCAGCTGCAAACAGAGGACATCTCAGCCACAGGTGGATTTCCTTCTGAAGGGGAATTGGGGAGGATCAAATGGGATGAGCTGGGCAGAGCTTAGCTGGCTCATCCTACCCTACCAAAACTGAGAGAGATAGAAGATAGTGCTGGGGACTCTCAGGGCAGTAAACAGTTACTTTATTGTGAGACTGGGCTGTTGTACAAGGAGTGTATACCACAGAGGGGGCTAGAGGAAGAGGTACTCCAGTGGCTGGGAGTCCCTTGGGCTTACTGCAAACAGGTTTTGACCCTGGCCTATGACATCCCTTTTTCTGACCACCTGAGTATTAATTGCTCGAAAAGGTGCCTCGCCAACAATTTCCTTTGGCCTAGTATGTACAAAGATGTGGCAAATTACTGTCAGACTTGACCACAGTGCCATAGGGTCTAAAGGTAGGGGACAAGGCTAAGGCAGCTTTGGTACCCCTGTCTATTATTGATGACCCCTTTAAGAGGGTAGCTGTGGACATAGTGGTGCCACTGAGCACACTGAGCTGCATGGGGAAAGGTATATACTGGTTGTCGTGGACTATGCAACTAGGTACCTGCAGGCGGTGGCCGTGTCCTCCATTGAGGCAGAGAAAGTGGCTGATGAGCTCCAGGGAATCTTTAGCAGAGTGAGATTTCCTCAAGAAATCTTGTCAGATCAGGGGATGAATTTCAAGTTGTCACTGATGACTAGTCTGTGGGAGACATGCAGGGTGAAACAGCTCCATGTCTCATCATATCACACCAAGACAAATGGCCTGTTTGAGCAGTTCAACAGGACCCTCAAAACTATGCTCAGGATATTTGCTGACCAGCACAAGATGGAGTGGGACAAATATTTGCCTCCACCTCATGTTTATGTACAGAGAGGTCCCATGGGAGTCCACAGGGTTCTGACCCTTTGAGCTCCTGTTTGGTCACAGGGTGAAGAGGCCCCTAGATTTAGTTATGGATGAATGGGAGGGAAACCTTGCCTCACAAGGGGAATCTGTTGTGGAGTACATCCTGAAATTAATGGCTCGGCTTAAGGAGCTCACAAGGCTCACCTTGGAGCACTTAGTCACTGTGCAACAGTGGCATAAAAGCCTGGTAAGACCATGGGGCCAGAACCCAGGAGTATAAAGTCGGACACTGAGTGATGGTACTCATCCTAGTCTGACAGAATAAACTGCAGGCAGCCTGGGAAGGCCCATTGTCCATAATTAGTACAGTGAGTTAGTCAATTATGTAGTAGAACTGCCTGACAGGAGGGGCTAGAAGACTATATATCATGTTAACATGATAAAGCTCAGCTATGATAGAGAGGAAATGGTCCGCACTGTATGCAGCATGCCAGAAGAGAAAAATGAGGCTGATCTACTTGTGGTCCTCCTTGGGAGGTGCAGGAGGGATCTTCAGTGGATACCCTTACACTCTCAGACCAAATGACACCTTTCCAGACAAAGGAGATGAGGGGGTGCTGTGAGCATTTGGGGACATGATCACAGGAAAACCAGGGTACACCACAGTGGCTGAAAAATACTTGGATAATGGGACCCAGGTGCTGCTGAGACAGTCCCCCTACAGGGTATCACAGGACGTTAGGTAGAAAATATAGGAGAAACTCGGAGAGGTGCTGTAACTCAGAGTAATCCAGGAGTCAAGTAACCCCTTGTCCTTGCCTTTGGTCCTGATACCCAAGAACAATGGTACCACATGGCTCTGTATTGACTACCATTGGCTCAACAGCTGCATGCAGTCTCATGCATACCCCATGCCCGAAACAGATGAAACCTTGGAATGGCTGAGGAGAGACAAGTTCCTGACCAGGATAGACCTGACTAAGGGCTAAATGTCAGGTACCCCAAACCCCTGCAGGCAGGGAGAGATCAGCCTTCATCACCCTGTTTGCTTATTTGAATTCTGAGTAATGCCATTTAGGATGAAGAATGTGCTCACAACTTTCCAGCGGCTTGTGGACCGCATTCTGTCTGGGATAGGCTTATTTGCATTGGTGTATATGAATGATATAGCCACTTGTATCTAGAAATGGGAGGATCACGTCAGGCACATGAGGGAGGTGCTCCACTGACTGAAAGCTGCAGGGCTGACAGCTAAGGCAGAAAAATGCCAGACTAACATGGCAGAAATGTCCAACCTCAGGAACTGGGTGGGCAGTGGTTGCATCTGTCCAGAGTCTGTGACGGTTGATGCCATCCAGGCCTGGCCCACTCCAACCACAATGAAAAAGGTAAGGGCATTTCTGGGGACAGCAGAGTACTACAGGTGTTTTGTTCTTTGCTATAGTGATGTGGCCAAGCCCCTGACAGACCTGACAAAAAAGAAACTGCCAGAGAAAGTTATCTGGACAGAGCTCTGTGAATCTGGTTTCCAGCAGTTAAAGGAGGCATTATGTGGGATACCAGTGCTTGCTAGCCCCAGTTATAAGCTCAAGTTCATCATGCACTTGGACTCCTATGACAACTGGCTGGGTGCTCTCCTGAGCCAGGTTACACTGCAGGGGGATGAACACCCCCATAGTGTATCTGAGCTGGAAGCATCTGTGACACTAGGTTACAATAGCTAAAACCTCATGGCACAGTCAAAAACCACATAGCAAAAATCATGATGGACAAGGTAGCCCTCAGTAAAAACACCAACCCCTACCACAGTGACCAATAAAACAAAAAAACACACTGACTGTGTGTAAGGGGCTGCTCCCTGCACCCCCCCATTACAGGGGCTTTGCCTGTGGAACACTGCCCCCATCTGATATTAACTACTGTACCTCCAGGGGGAGGCAACTCAGGGATGGGGAGAAACATGGACTGCTACCACAGTGACCACCAAAACGAAAAGCCACATCGACTGTATGTGTGGAGCTCCGACCCCAAACCCCACAACTTCAAAGTGATAGGAAACAGTTTTTACACCAGTAGAAGCCCTCTAGTTGTTCTTTTATTGGCTACCCAATAGTCTGGTGTGTTTTGACCTTTTTTGCTAAATTAATAATCCAATTTCTTTGCCTTTGTAAGGACCATGAATCCCTGTCTCCTTAGCAGTTGCTGCTCTCTCTTTTCATACTGCCTGAACATTCTATGACATCACAAGCACATTTGCAGGCTATTCAGAAGAATAGCATGGAATGGGAGATTTTAATGTCATAGAATGTCTTAGAAATATGAGAATTATGAGCAGTAGCTGGTGAGGAGAGTGAAACACAATGCAGATCTCAGGGCACACCAAAACTAGATTATTTAAACATCAAAGCGTACCAGAATACATAACTGGTATGGGAAGAAAGATGAAAGGTCGCTTAACTAGGAAAAAAAATGTCCTATCGTCTTTAAAATAATTACCTCTGGGGGGAGGGGGAGGCAATTCAGGGACATGGAGAAACCTCGGGGGGTGGATTTGTTGAGAAGGGGCAGGGAAAATCTAAGTTGGGAGGGGTAAGATAAAAACAAAGAAAGCAAATGTCCCAGCACCGGGAATCTAACCCCATTCCACCGATGCTCTGCTACCCTCCCTACCTGTGGCCCTACCCTCTGAACCATGGCAGCTGCTAGGCAGCACACCTTCCAGCACAGGCCTCTCCCCTTTCTTCCCTTCTCACTGACAGCAATACAGCTACAGGGATGGCGCTAACCTTACCTGTGCTATACTATCCCCATAGTTGTATTACCTTTTGCTATTTTGACAGCGCAGTTTTGACCGTGCTATTCTGGTTTATTTGTTTTTACCCGGTAGGAGCTTCTGCCCTGCGATTAGGCATATGCCACTGTTGAGAGGGAGTGTTTGGGAATAGTGTGGGACCTTCATAAGCTGCAGCTGTATCTGCATAGGGAGGCGTGCACTTTAGTCACAGATCATAACCCCTGATAGGGGCATGGTTTGACCACCAAGAAAATAGCAGCCTAAATCCTGAGCTCTTCCGAGTCTGGTGACAATCCGTGGTTAGCTGGCCTAATCCCGGGATGTAGTACAACATAAACTGCCTAACATCGTTCAGGTAACCATCCCCAACCATCCGGTATGACTTTTTTGTCATTCTATGGTGCATTAGTGCTTCTGCAGGCACCGGTACTCGCGAGTCGCTCAATCAGGTAGGCCGCGGAGGCTGTGGCTTTATTTTCCTGGACACTCTTCACTCAGCTCTGATTCCTATTGTGTCCCGCCTGGTTCTTCCCACACTCCAGATATTACAGCCTTTCTTAGACCAAGATGGCATTGGAAGGACCCCCCCAACCATTAACTGTCCTTATCGACTGTAGTTCCACAAACTACATCAATGGGGGACTCATTAATCTACATCACCAATATGCTTGAGGATCTGCTGTCACGGGTTGACGACATACATTGTATCCTCATGGGCACCACTGCCAATGTGCGCCAGTTGCAAGATCGCCTTAATGTGGCAAGAGCACTGGGTGAAAACCCAAGAGCAGCAACAAACTAAACTCAAACAGAAAGTGTTGATGCAGGATGAGAAATTAGAGGTGCTACTAGCCAGGGTGGAGGACCAAGAAAACAGAGGGTGCTGCAATAACCTCCAAATTATTGGCATCCCAGAGCATTCTGAAGGTGTATCTATGGAGAGGTTTCTTAATGGAATTCTCCCTATGATGTTAGGAGAGTGGTGGAGAGGCCCAGTGGAGGTTGAAAGAGCCCACTGCAACACCGGGAGGAGAGACAGAATGTCACAATCCTTGAGGCCCATAGTGGCATATCTTCTCAGATACTCAACTAAAGAATGCATACTGTGGGTAGCCCATGACCTGGGTGAAATCAGATGGCAAGGGGGAATAATTTCTTTCTATAGAGACTTTGCACAAGAAACAGCCAGCAAACACCGTGCTTATGGTCCACTGAAAAAATTTATTGCTGATCACAACTTTCAGTATAGATTCAGAGGACTCATCAAACTCCTAGTATCCAAGGTGGGGAGCGAGATACTCGCAGATAATCCTACTTAGGTGGAGTGTTGGATTTCCAAGCTTTGGCCTAACCTGCCCCTTCAGCCTACATCTCTCAGAAGGATATGGGACCCATCTGTTTCACCTACAACCACTACGAACTCTGACTCTGGCAGACAGCCCCCAGAGGACCGCTTTGCAATTGAACCAGGTTCCTCTCTTAACAATCCTGCCAGGAAAAGGAATCCACCTCGCACAGTCCCCCTGGCCACATCCAGCCCTGTTACTCTCTCTGAACAAACATTCCTTTTTCCTTGATCTGCAGGGGCTACCTCCCGCCAGCGACAGCGATCAAGAAGTGGCCAACAGCTTTCATCTGAATAACAAGGGTCAGCATCTCCTGCAAAGATGTCCAGAGATGATTCCCCCCTTAATCTCAATAGACTGCCACTCTCCACGTCCAGATCTCTTGCCTATAGATAACAAACTCTCTATGGACTGGGCTGACATACCAGAATCCTCTCTGGTCGAGGCAGTGGACCTTTCTGGAAAACGTAAACCTGGAGAAAAAACATATGCTGCTGCTGTTCTAACACCACCCTCAGACCCTATAGTGGCTCCCATGGACTCTCAGAATAATCCCCAAATGCTCCCAAGATGCAGTGTGGATCCTACTGGCTAAACTTTGAAATATGTTTTTGCACTGACTTTTATTACTTACTTAACTTGTATGCACTATGTTTATTATGTGGTATAAGGCTGCACATCTCTTACAGGGCCATATATATGTCAGCACGTCTACAAGCCAAGCAGGCTGATCTCCCACCTTATGGGCTTCCGCTTGCCACTGCACCAATGATATTCTCTGGCACGTGACTAATCCTATGCCACCCCCTCCTTGCTCCCCAGGAACAACCAGGCAATATTGTTTGCTTCTGGCACCATCATATTGGCTAGTTCCCATTATCACATTGCAGCCACAGGTTTTTTTACACTATGCAATGTTGTGTTCGCAGGTAAACCAGTCTTGTTAGTGTTTGATTAGGGTGGTTACCCAATTCCCCCCTCTTCGCTTGCCTCCTGGCCTTCTCTCCCCACTCTCCCCCCCCCCCGTTCTTCCTCCCCTCCTTCCCCCTCCCTCTGGGGTTATGTTAGGCATCCGGGGATTGGTTACCAGATGAGGAGAAGTGAGTTTTCTCTTGATTGTCTTCCTCCTCTCCTGCCCTTGATCGTTGAAGCTTGCATAGCTGAGGGTACTACCTACCTCTGTACCTTCTTTCACTGAAGCCTCTTTCACTCTTAGCATACAAATGCCTGTCAGAATTGTTGCATTGACCTTGCCTTGTCAGGTACTCTGATTTAGGATGAACTACAATAACTGTGTTGTGTTTAATACTGTTAGTATTGTGCACAAATTCTCTTTTCTATTTTTACAGATTCTGTGCATCACCTGTTACTGTTCTTACCTTGTGATTAAACTGTTCTTGTCCTGAAACACCCTTTGAGCATTCCCTTTAAAGCAGTGCAGTTATACCTCCCTGGTACTCAGCAGCACCCTACTGTTGTCAAGAATCAGGTTTGAAACCCCTGAGGTACATTACTTGGGTTGCCCTAATCGCTTTACCTCTAGGTGGGTAAGTACCCTGATATTTCCTAGCTGTGTGTTACTATGGCTGCGTTCAAGGTCTATGTCTGGTATCATGGAATGTTAAAGGTCTCAACAATCCCATAAAGCATACTAAGGTCATTCAGTACCTCCATTCCCTTCACGCAGATGTAGCTCTTTTACAAGAAACGCACCTGCTTAGTAGATCTGTTCCCCGGCTTAAAAAATCCTGGGTGAGTGCTGTTCATGCTAGCTCCGTCACTTCCAAATCCAAAGGGGTTGCTATCCTTATCTGCCGGTCTAGCACATGGGTAGTTGAAGAGTCTCGGTCTGACTCCCAAGGTTGGTGTGTTCTGGTTAGACTGGCCTCTCCCACTGGGAAATTGATTCTGGGCAATGTGTATTCTCCCAACACTGATCAAGCAGGCTTTTTTCCCAGCTTGAGCCAAGCCATTTCCACCTTAGAGCAGTCTAACACTACCACTCCCCTTCTACTGGGAGGGGACTTTAATTTAGTACCCAATATATTCTTAGATAAGTCTAAATCCACTTCCCAGACACATCCTAGGGCCTATGCTGCCCTACAAGAGCTGCAAAAAGAGTGGGGCCTGATAGATGTCTGGAAGCATGACAACCCATCTGGGTGAGACTACTCCTATTTCTCTGCTTCCCATGGGGTACATAGCCACATTGACTATTAGCTGGCCAACAATGCAGTATCAGGTGGAGTCTTGAACAACTCCATAGGTAGTATCATCGTCTCAGTTCACGCACCTGTGTTGACTACCTATAACCCCCCTTGAGGCATCGGTCCACCGGTACGAGATGGAGATGTAACCCCATATTAGTCAAAGATCCATAATTTAAATGAGCTGTGCTGAAAGCCACTCAGGATTATTTTGCTCTTAACTTGGCTTGTGGCATTCTGCAAGCAAAGTATGGGAGGCTTTCAAAGCTAATCTCAAGGGCCATATTATCGCTTTTGCAGCACATCAGAATAAAGCCCAGAAAAAATCTCTGGACATGTTGCAGTTAGAACTTACTGGGCTAGAGATGCATTTTAAAGCCTCCCCTGCTGCTGCCAGAGACGTACCTTTGACCTGTAGAACAGTAGGGCTCAAATACCAAATTAACGCTCTGCTACACCACAAAGCAGAATGACCCTTGCTTAGATCGAAGCACATTTATTGGGAGGGGGAGGGTAAAAGTGGGAAGCTTCTCGCCTACCAGTTGCGTAAGCAACAGGCCTGTACTAAAATTCTTGCCCTCCGCATGACCTCAGGCTCGATCACCACTGATCTAGCAGGTATCAACGAGACTATGAGTCTTTTCTACCAATCTCTGTACAAATGCCAATCCTCCTAGTTGCCAACCCAGCTGTCCCAAGGCCTAAATCAGTTTTGTCAGTGCTTCACTATACCTACTTTGTCACCAGAACAAGTTACCCTTCCAGATGCTCCAATCTCTGTCCCTGAGATATGACAGACTCTGTCTCAGAAGGCCAGGGGGAAAGCCCCAGGATCTTACGGGATGACTGTTGAATTATATCAAGCATTGGAACAAGAGATTGCCTAGCTGCTGTTGCTAGCACTGCAGTATGCTCAATCCTTAGATTCCCTCCCCACCATGATGAAGGAAGCCCTCATTACTCTTCTACCCAAGAAATCCAAAGACCCCCTCAATTGCGCTAATTTCCACCTTATACCCTTACTACCCATGGACACTAAGATCCTGGCCAAAATTTTAGCCACTAGAATGCATAATGTCCTTACCTCCTTAATACACCCCTCTCAGGTGGAGTTCACCAGGAAAGGTGGGCTCCAATAACACCAGGTTACTACTCAGCCTGAAGTAGTTAGCGACCAGGTCCAAGAGCCCTATGGCTGCTTTAGCCATTGACTTCGCTAAAGCATTCAATTCTGTTGAATGGAACTATTTACATGTCATCCTCCTTCTGTATGGCTTTGGGCCTCAGTTCCATCTTGGGTTTCGACACGCTATAATTTCCACATGGCCAGAGTTTTAATGAACTCACACATCTTCCCCTCTTTCCCACTTCATAGAGGTATTCGCCAAGGGTGCCCTCTGTCTCCTCTCCTGTTTTTGGTCACCCTGGACCTGTTGATTAGGGCTCTGGCCAGTGCTGATGGTCTCTTGTGCATCACAGCCCATGGTAACTAATATGTAGTGGCAGCACATGCCGACGACCTTCTACTTACCCTGTCTCACCCTCAGCAGTCCCTCACAGTAGCTGTTTCAGTCCTTCAAGACTTTGCCTTACTCTCCGGGCAACAGGTTAATCAGCAAAACACACTCTACCCCCACTTAATTCACTCTGCACACAGGAGTGTCTTCAGGGCACAGAACTGAGCTGGGTGGCCCAAGGCTTCACCTATCTTGGGATTTATATCCCTACTAGTTGGGTGAACCTTGAATCCTTCAACTTTGCCCCCCTCTTAAAGCAACTAAACACAGAAGTGGAGCATTGGCATAAGCTACACTTATCACTACCTGTCAAAGTGCCCTCCGTACGCATGCTTCTCCTGCCCAAAGTCACATAATTGTTCAATAATCTCCTGATATATATTTCTCCCAAACTATTCTCCTCCCTTGAGAAATTGGTAGCCTCCTTTTTGTGGGAAGGAAGGATGCATAGGTGGGGGAAACATAAGTTGTGAGCACACTGGTCCAGAGAGGTCTGGGTGTCCCCTGGTTCCAGGACTACCATTTAGCGAGCATGGTCACCCAAGCTACAAAATGGTTTACATCTCTGGGTACATCTCCCCCGCTGTGGGTCAGTCTTGAATCCGGCACGACGACCCCCACTCCACTTAGATCCCTGTTAGGACTGGGTGGTCTGTCTGATAAGGGACTCTCTGCTGTTATATGTGAATCTTGTTATGCCTGGCATGGTTGCATGACCCTATTTCACATACCCAATGAAGCTTGGCACCCCCCTTTGTGATATGCTGAACTATGGCAGAATAACTTTATCACCATTGGGGGGGAACCCATTAAATGGCCTGCCAGTGAAGCCAAAGAAATCCACTACATGCAAGATCTAATGCTACCTGATTCAGACACCATGTTGTCCTTTAATCAGCTAAAACAGAAATTCCATCTCCCCAATACTGCTTTTTGGTGGTTCCTCCAAATATGCGGCATTATCAATGATCTCTCATCTCACAACGGATCAGACAGCAAATGGAAATAGCTTGCCTCCTTGAACAAATCCCCCTCCTCTAGAGGCCACATAGGCAATGTTTATGCCCCTTGGCAAGACGCTCAAGCTGACCCCATTGAGCATTGCAGGGCTAAGTGGGAAATTGATATGGGTATGGCTATTTCTGGAATCTCTTGGTCTCATTGTTCTAAGGACTCACACAAAGGGTATAGAGACTCCAAGAGCCCATTTTTACAGCTTAATATTCTTCTGCGTTCATACAGAACTCCAGCTGTCCTACATTCAGCAGGAGTTCTGCCCTACTACAAATGTTAGAGATGCCAGCAACCAGATGCCCATTTGCTCCATATACTGTGGACCTGCACTCAAACAGCAGCCTTTTGGACTACCATCGCTCATGAGTGCTCAAGGGTCCTTGGCATTAGGGAGCTACCTCTAGACCCCAAACTGTTTTTAGGTGTCTCATCTGGGTTAACCCCTTTGCCTAGGGTGCATAAAGAGTGGACCATGTTAGCACTGCTTGAAGCCAAGAGGCAGCTATTAATACACTGGAGACAGATAAACAATCCAACTATAGGTATGTGGTATGCTGCTATGGCCCGGCTGGCCCTTCTGGAGTGGCTGTCTTATTCACACCTAGGTCAGCTAGAATATTTCTTCAAGAAATGGGGAGCCTACCTCCATTTGCCACTTTGCAAAATCCCCTCCCCCCGGGAAATCCCCCCCCGCTAAGGCAGTTGTAGGTTGCAATAATGACTCTACCTGTGTTTGCTGCTCTATGGGAAGTTATAACTAGCATTGCTATGCTACTCAGTTCCACCTAGTATTTTTTCTCCTTTGCTGTACTGGTTCTCTTATTGTGGCTTGTATAATAACGATACATGAAATGGAAGACCTATTTGCTCTGTGTAATCCTTTTGATTTGCATGGGAATACAATGTATATGATGTTTGATGTGTACTGCTTTAAAAATTGAAAAACCTTTAATAAAACCTTCTATGATAAAAAAAAATAACCCCTTGACATGGCTCCATAGGACTAGTGGTCAAAATCCAAAATTACTGTGCTGGCATTTGATACTGCTGTCACATAAGCTGACCATCCAGCACCACAGTGGTTCACAAACTGCCAGTGTAGACGTGTTATCTAGGAGGGACTAAGTGCAAGGCAAGACACTTTAGGCACTTCGCTGTCCCTACATGAATGGCAGTGTCTCTTGGGGATTGCCCAAAAGTGACATGCCTTCATTTTTCTGGGAGGGGGCTGGGGTGGAGATGTGATGAAAAATATAACCACATAAATTTATTCCTTTTTTTTCTTTTAGGAAATATATCCTTCTGTTACAAGTTCTGTTTCGGATGGACAGCCAAAATAGCTTCCAGGTTACATGTTCAGGCAGCTCCCAGGAGAAAATATTGGTCAACTGCTAAGTACTAAGTTTCCCATGAGTTCAGCTAGTTTCTGACCCTGGCAGATGTGAGGGTGCTATTCCCAACACCTGAGACATCTTATAAAATAATATCATAAAAGTTGGAAGAAGGATACCATAGGTGTGAAGAATGCCAGTTGGCCTGGATAATGTCATACACAGACACACCCATAAAGACACACACACACGCACAGACACACTCATTTGGGAAAGAAAACATCACTCAAGGGAGACGTCACTTCACACAGACCTGAGCACATAAAACTAGGGAGCTAGACACTCTCTCACTGACTCTTTACATCTGGAAGAAGGTGATAGCCCTGCTGGAGCTAGCTATCTGAGTGAGGGAAAGACAGACCCCGTGGAAGTCCTTTCAAGACAGTGGCAAGTAAGATCAATGCTAGGAGAGCCTAGACATTGAGATTATTCTATCAATCTTCTTTCTGTGTACTTGACATTATTTTCCTTTCCCAGTAAATGTGTAACCCTTTTTGTCTTATCATATATATATCTTATTTATTTGTTAATACTTGTAGTAATTACTAGTAAAGATTATCTTTCTAGAATCAGTGTCTGTGCCTCATTGAGAAGGTAATTTTAATATTTCTGCTGGTACTGTGAATTCTCTGTTTACAGCCTGCTGTTGGAAGTGCACTCTACCTAATATTATTGTGTTTGACCCTCCTGACCCTGAGCAAAGGGGTATTATCCTGATCTAATCTGGTGGTGCAGCCCAGTGAAGTGGTATACCCAGACAATTGCCCTGTAAGCTGGTGCGGCTCAAGGGGCAGTTTGTCACAGGTATACATTACATTCTCATGGTCTTGGGCTCAGGGCCTCCTGTATGCAGTCCCTCCATTTCCTCTTGTCCTAAACATGGTCCTCAAGGTGCAAAGAGACATAGCATCTCTGATTTAACCTAGATAGGCTGGAAAAATGGTCCAAGATCTGGCAGCTGAACATTAATGAGAAAAAATTCAAGGTAGTGCACATCACCCGAAAAAGCAGTATCTGATTGGGGGGAGCTGTGCTGAAAGAACAACAGAGGAAAGTGATCTAGGTGATAATATTAAATTGTTTGAAATTCACAGCGCAGTGCAACAAGGTGGTAGGGAAGGCAAAGAGGACGCTGGGTTGCATTGGATGGAGAATCAGCAGTAGAAGTAGGGAGGTGCTCCTTCCAATGTAAACACCTCTGGTGTGACCACTCCTGGAGTACTATGCAAGGTTCTGAGCCTTTGCCTAAGAAAGGACTGTGAAAGAGCAAAGTCAGCACAGATAATGGTGGCCACAATGATCCAGGGGATGGGGGAGAGAAATATGAAGAGAGGCCGCAGGACCTCAATATGTACAAGCTGGAAATGAGGGAAATTAGAAGGGGGCATGATAGTGCCAATACTTGGGATACGCAGGCTGGTATGCAAATATATATTCATACTAAGCACAAACACAAATGTGTGGGGGAATTCACCAAAACTGGCAAGGAGGGGAAATTGGGGAAGGATGTTTGCAAGCACTTTTACACATAAAGAGTGGTAGACAAGTGGGGCAGACTATCAGAGCCAGAGGAAGTAGTAAATGGCAAAACCTGGTGGTTTTCAAATTGGGTTGGAACAGACACAGTGCCATTGCAATGGAGTTACACAACAAAGGCAAAGAAAAGGGGTGGCCACTAAGGCCAATTTTGGAGAAATTGTTAAGGTGGGGAGACTGGATGGGCTAATGGGTCTTTTTCTGCCATCACATGTAACCCTGCCTCCCTGGCAGCATTGGTGCTAAACAATGTTAAGAATCCAACCCCCTCCTGCTGGATCCTTGATGTTAACATAAGCATTCCCAGGCAGTCTAGTTGTACCCCTTGCCACCCCATCCCAGACCCTAATACCATGTGATATCCCCTGGCAGTACAGTGGTACCTTCCTCCCACCCTGTCCCCAATATAGCATGAAATTCCTCAGTAGTCCAGTGGTACTCCCCTCCAGTTTAATCACCAATGTTATCATAAGCATTCCCTGACTGTCTAGTAGTAATCCTCTCCTGCTTGATTCTCAATATAGTGTGACATTTGCTGGTAGACCATTGGTACCTTCTTCCACCCTGATTCCCATAATACCATGGTGGACTCCCTCCTCAGCCTACCCACTCTTCACCCAGCACCCCCATCCACCACTGACGTAACCTCCAAATGCTCATCCTAGACTGGGGGCTGTGCTGTGGATGGTAACTGGCTTAGATCCTCCTCTCACCACCTCAGCCAGTCATAAACAAGGCACAGGTGGGTAGCATCTTTCAGAAAAGATGGTGTACAAGAACAACAGGGCATGATATGAGGCTGGGGGATAGGCTTGGGACAATGTGAGGAAGTACTTTTTCACCGAAAGAGTATGGAACAGCCTCCCTGCGGAGGTGTTGGGAGCAAAAACAGTAGGGAAATTCAAGAATGCATGGAATAGACATAAGAGTTCTTTATCAATAAGGAAGAGAGGGTAAGTTGCAGATCAGTTAGGGTCTGTGGTAATGCATTAGGTAGGGAAAAGGGGCAGACTAGATGGGCCACACAGTTGTTACAGTATCTGCCATCACCTTTTGTGTATCTGTGTAGCCACCTTCTGAATGACAGAGCCAAGTGCATGTGTACTGTAGAAATAGCTGTTTGTTTAGGTGGGGGTCTGTGACTCTATACATATATGCTGGAATTGGAACACAGTGGACCTTATAGGAAAGAACTGTTTTCTTTCTTGGAAAATGCATAAGAGTAAGTGTTTAGGAAAATAAGTTCATGTGAATGTAATGTGGTGTATTCCAGATCATCAGTAATGTGCAAATATAGTGAAGTATTTTAGTTAGCGCTGCCCACTGAGCGATCAGTTTAGAAACCTTTCATTTTAGCACACTCAGGGCATCACAAAACTCTGTGACCGGTTTAGTGAGGGTAGCCATGCTTTCTGTATGGTTTTGTGGGCCACCTGCATGATAATCCTTGTATGGTCACAGTCTGGATTTTTAAAAGAATCAGGCATGGGTGCAAGTGTGTGGTGTGTCTACATCTGTGTCCACTTAATTGCATCTGAGCAGCCCTGCCGCCATATTCAAAAGATGTATCCATTTGCAACAAAAGTCATAATTTGCAATAAAAAATGTGACAAATGTGATTTGTTTCATTTTTCTCTGCAGTTGTGTCTTTTTGGGGGATTCAAAATTTGGACACTGTTAAACTGCATAGCAGATGGTCTTTTCAAAAACAGTCGGGGCAGCATCTCAAATGGAGCCTTTTGAAAACCCTGCCCAGTGTGTTTAGCAAACCGCCAGTGACGGTTACACTCTCTGTTGTGAATAACACAATGGGTTAGGAGATTGACATCAAGTGGTCATTGCAACCACTTAGTGACAGTCCTTTGTAACTGTGTGTGGGAACCCTAATATTCCTCATATTTCAAAGACCCTTTGTCTTCACCATAAAGTGTTGTGAATTACTACAACCTGCCAATGTAAACACATTTGTATTCTACTAGAGTACTACACGTGGGTATCGCCTTTAGCTTTATGAACCACTATGATATTATTAGAAGATAGATATGGCATGTAATCTGCTATTCATTCTTAACTGCAGAGGAACTAAGAGCAGAAAAATCGTCATTGATTGACCAGCTTCCACTGCTGGAATAAAGCACCACCAATAGAGTAGCACACTGATAATCCCCAGGCAGGTGAAAAACATTTGGCTTGCTATTTTAGCTTTTGCAGATGGATTGTGAGTCATTTTGGAAACTTACAGGTCTATTGAAAGTCTACACAGCTTAAGCTGGTCCATAGTCCTTTTGATATATTTTGGATGATAAACTATATTTGGCTGATGTGTGTAATTCATTGTTTTTGTATCTCCCTAGCTAAGGAAAAGATCAGGGCAAAGAGCAAAATGTGCAGTTCAGTTGTGAACAGCCCATATAAAGCCCACCAGCTCCTTTTTGCGGGCTGTAATTTGCAATCATAAAAGTTTGAGGCATGCTAACAATTTTCAGCATGTTGATGCATTCCTTAATCACTACAGCTCCGGCTAATTTATGGCCATTTACATACATACATACATAGACAGTGTTGGCAGATAAGGGCCTGTGGCCCACCCATTCTGCCCATTTGAGCTTGTAAGTTCAGTTTATGTTTTCCTAGAAGTCTGTTGCCCCTTACCCCTGACCTCCAGAATTCCTTTATGTCTATCCCATGCATTCTTAAATCCCATGATTGTTTCAGCCCCCACCACTTCCTCTGGCAGGGTGTTCCACTTGTCCACCACCCTTTCTGTGAAGAAATTCTTCCTCACGTTTCCTCTGAATCGTCCTCCCTCCAACTTCATCCCATGACCTCTAGTCCTGGAACATCTTTTTCGCTAAAAATAGTGTATTCCTGCACCCTGTTCCTCCCTGTAAGATACTTGTATGTCTCTATCATATTCCCTCTCTCCCTTCTCTCCTTCAGGGAGTACATATTCAGTTCCTGCAACCTGTCCTCATAGGACTTGTGATGCAATCCATGTATCATCTTTGTTGCCCTCCTATGAACCTTCTCTACCCTGTCTATATCGACACGTAGGTAAGGTCTCCAGAACTGTACACTGTACTCCAGGTGGGGCCTCACTAGTGTCTAGTATAGTGGAATTATGACCTCCCTTTTCCTGCTGGTGATGCCCCTGCCTATGCATCCCAGCATCCTATTTGCTTTACCTGCTGCCTTGTCACACTGTTTCCCTACCTTGAGGTCATCAGAGTTGATAACCCCAAGATCCCTTTCTTGCTTGGTGCATGCTATATTCTCACCCCCCAACTGATATATTGTGCCAGGGTTTTTGTGCCCCATATGCATTATATTTGAAGGAAATTGTTTTCTTCAGCTGCCCCAGACCAGTCTTGGATCTTCATTTTATCAGCTACTCAGAGCAACAAAATTAAGTGCAACTTACAGCCATAGCTATACGTAATTCATTTTGGAAAAAACATAGTAAAAGAAAAAAACACATTTTTATTCTTTACTGCAGTGCTCCACTTAAAATAAACACAACCTCCAATCCCACCCACTGATGTCATGCAGATGTAAGAACCACTGCACATTAATCTTAAACGGGGATGAACTTTGTATTAAGAATGTTTACTTTTCAATCTCCCAGCTCAGAGATGCACTGTGAAGCCAATTTGAATCCCAAGCAGATTCCATTTGGCACTTGGTAATCTCCACAACATCTTTTTTCTGCCTTAGAAAGTGAGAAAACTGTTAACTGAGACTTTACAAATGGATTACATCTGGGTCTGAGTAGCTATCATATTCTGCAAGCATTACAGCCTCCACTGCACATTAGAATTGACCCTGGTAAAGCTGCATCCTACTACTCAGAACAAAAACATGGGAAACACAGTTTTCACAGATGTTTCTGTCAGACAAGATTTTTAAAAGCCTGTTGAACTTGGAAGTAGATGCATTTGGAATTCTTCTTGTGTTCACAGTGGAGACAGACTCCAGTACCAGTTTTCATCTGTAGTGAACAACACAGGCAGGCTTGGACTGGCCTGCAGGACACATGGGAAAACCCTGGTGGATCCCAGCTAAAGTTGGCCCCTTTGAGTAGCTACAACCTTTTTTGTAGGGATGCTAGAGGAAACAAAATTAACTGACACCATAGACATAAAAGAGCCACAGGGATAGGTAAGAGAAAGAAAAATGTTAATTAAAAAATGTAGATAAAATTCAGACTTCTTACATATATAGGTAATAATTAAAAGTAATATTGTTTACTCTGTAAGGGTGATGGCAAATAGCAAGAAGCCATATTAAATGTGGATAGGTAGGACTGTATATTTGCCATGCTGTGCTGGGTTCCAGCTCTGCCTTTAGAGACTGTTCCTCTGTGGGCCCCAGGAGATACCAAGTCTGACCCTGAAAACAAAATGAATACAAGTGCATGAGGGGAGATAAGCTAAAAGCAAAGGGACCATGCTGACTGAAATACAGTTACTAAAAGAAATAGCACTATAATAAAGTAGAGTGGGAGTTAAATATATTTCTGCAGGGAGCCATAGAGTGCATTATTATGTATTTTGTATTTATTTGGTAAGCTAGTTAAATGTATTTAAAAATGAACACTACATTAATATGTATCTGATTCATAAGTGCTCCCATAGCACATGAACACAGTATTATGATGACCCTCAAAACTGAAATGTGTACCTCATAATATGAACTAAACGTATTACTGACAATTGGGCACTAACATTATTCTTCATAAATGGTGCACTTTTTCAGCAATCTTTGTATCTGTAACTATTTTACTTTAGTGCTAGAGTGCATTTCCCTTTTGCCATTTCTGTATGTTTTAGGGCTAGCCACCCTGGAAACTGCACCCTCCCTAATTCCAAGCACAATTTTTTTGGGGGGTTTAGTATTGTGAGAAACCTGGCCTGCCAGAAAGGACCATTGATACTTTGTTTTCAATAATGCTCTTTATTGGCACTTAGCATGTCTCATCAAATGTAATATTTACAATTACAAAATGTGAATGCATAAATCTGTACAGTTATTGGTAGACTCCTTTAATAAATGTGTGTAGTTATTATAGTGCAACTGTACATGTCAGTTAAGCTGCCTTTTCTTTTGAGCATTTAGAGCTTGTGAAAACATTTTAAGTGTGAAAACAGACTCCAGGGAGTGTGGTTATGCACTGCTAACTGCCTCTGCTAGGTGACTATAGACGCACAGTTTTACCAGGTACCTCATAACCAATCTGGGGAGTGAGTCAATTACAATTAATAAAATGAGTACTAAAAATCCTGCATCCTCATTGGTTGATTAGTTGAAACCTGTTCCTACCCATTGCATTGTGACAGAACAACTAATGGGTATGAAAAAGTCCCAGTACCAATGTTGCTCAATTACTACAAACATCAGTGTGCAGCTCCTCGAAGTTGCAGTCTCCCACTTGCTCTGAACAGCAGCCACAGAGCACAACACAGGAGCCGGCATACAAGCCCAGGCTCCAAAGTGCCCCCCCCCGAACAACAGCCATGGAGCACAACACGCGAGATGGCATACAAGCCCAGGATCCAAAGTGACCCCCCCCCGCTTGCTCTGAACAGCAGCCACAGAGCACAACACAGGAGCTGGCATGCAAGGTATGGACCTTTAGAAAACATCTTAGGATGGCAACCTGGGAGCAGACTGTTGGGGGTGTTAGCCTGTTGATGCTACATGTTGACTGCCCGCACACCCTGAGTTATCCCTAATTTTATTAGGGGAGTAGTGGTCATGTGATCTATCATATGATGCAGCACTGATTTGTCTAAGTATCCAGTTTGCCATTTGCAAATTATATTCCCCCGCCACTAGGAGTCACTAATGGTCCTCATCCTCCTCCCTCTTTCCTGTATCCTTCTCCATTCTCCTACCTTAGTTTTCACCACTGCCCCTTAGTGTAGTCCTCCATGTTTTCCTGCATCATGCTATACTCTACTTTCTGTAGGTGGCTGGATTTAACCCCCCCAACCCTCTGTACTAAACACGGGCACCCTGCCACTGCACCATTCCTGCAGCTTCACTTCCTTCCATACCTTGTCATAATCTTGGCCTATTTAACATCATTTTAGGGTGCTCCACAGTAGCTGGTCCCTTCCCCCCCTTTTTAGGGTTAATCTCTTAGACTGTACAACACTTAACTTGTTTCTTCCCCACCACTGTACATCCACCCACTCCCTGCGGTGATGTCCTCAACATTTCTTCTTATAGCTATCCTACAAGGATTCCTCAATCATTTAGCCACAGACGATGCCTCTCTTATTTCCACAATCCCACCGTTTATATCCCCCCTCCTTGTCCCCTTCCATTGTACATGTACACCCTCTATATACTCTTCCCCAAGTCTTCCTCGCCCTTCACCCATGTTCACCCTTATTTCCCCCTCTTCCGCCATGACCATCAGAGCACTGTCCCTTCTCTGCATTAATTGTAACCTTCACTCTCCTTTTCCTCCTGCCAAATCCGCATCCCTCCTTCCTCACTTTGGGAGTGCCCAGAGAAAGAAGGTAGTTGCCTATATACTAGGCTTCATAAAAAAGCTAATATTATTACTTCTCCTTTGTTTGGGCAATGTGGAAATTAGCCCAGGTCCCTCTACAGCCTCTACCTCACCCTCAGATTTTGCAACAGTGCCAGGCCTCCACAAAAGCGGTCCCAAGGATGACCCAGGGAATTACAGACCAGTCAGTCTGACCTCCATTGTGGGCAAGCTCATGGAGACCATACTAAAGGAAAGAATGGTAAAATATCTAGAGGCCATGGTCTCCAGGATGCAAGGCAGCAAGGGTTCATGGGGGGGGATCATGTCAAATGAATATGATTGACTTCTTTGACTGTGTCACTAAGACAGTAGACAGGGGCCAAGTGGTAGACAACCTCTATCTTGATTTCAGCAAGGCCTTTGACTCTGTACCCCACAAAAGGTTGATCAGGAAGTTGGTGGATCTCAAGATTGGGGAAAAGATGACCAGATTGGTGGAAAACTGGCTGAGGGACAGAACCCAAAGGGTGGTTGTGGGGGGGGGAGTTATCTGGCTTCAGAGAGGTAATCAGTGGGGTCCTGCAGGACTCGGTGCTGGGGCCGGTGTTGTTGAATGTCTTCATCAATGACACTGGGGATGGCATTAAGGGCAAAATGTGCCTACTTATGGATGACACCAAGCTCTGTGGGAGAGTGAGCACAGCTGAAGGGATACAGGACCTACAGGAAGATATGGAAAAGCTGGGAAGATGGTCCAGAGTCTGGCAGCTTGGCTTCAATGCCAAGAAATACAAAGTTATGCATATTGGAGCCAAAAATCCCTGGACAGAGTACTACCTGGGTGGAGTCCAAGTATCTGCATCAGAGGAGGAGGAGAAGGATCTGGGAGTGATGATCACTAGTGACCTGAAGTACTCCATGCAGTGCAAGAAAGCAGCAACAAAGGCAAACAAGATGCTGGGATGCATATCTAGAGTGATCAGTAGTAGGAGAGAGGAGGTTATACTGCCCTTTACAGGTCACTGGTAAGGCTGCATTTAGAGTATGGCATTCGGTACTGGTGCCCACACCTCAAAAAGGACATTATCCTGCTGGAGAAGGTCCAGAGGAGGGCTGCAATGATGATAGCAGGTCAGCAGGGTAAGGCACACAAGGAGAGGTTGAGGGCACTGAACATGTACTCCCCGGAAGACAGGAGAGAAAAAGGGGACATGAATGGGACTTTTAAGTACTTGAAAGGGATAAATGAGGTTGATAAGGAGAATCTCTTTAAGCTAAGTGGCAACCATAACACAAGGGGGCACAGTCATAAGCTGGAGGGTGGGAGGTTTAGGAGGGAGGTCAGGAAGCACTTTTTCACAGAGAGGGTGTTGGTCACTTGGAATGCACTGCCAGAAGAGGTCATCTCATTGAAGTCAGTGGGCAGCTTTAAGAGAAGCTGGGATAGGCATGGGGAAAGTAAGGATCATGGGTAGGGAGGATGGGAGGAGGGGAGGGAGGGGAGGGACATTAGCTCAAGCTGTGGACCCTGCAAAACAAGCAGACTTCATAGACCAAATGGCCTTCTGCTGGCTTCTTCATATGTTCATATGTTCTTGATTATGGTGACCTAATATACAAATCCTTCATGGCTACCAATCTACACAAGCTGGACATCCTCTATCACCGGGCCTTATGTTTCATCATGAATGCTCCATATAGAACTCACCATTGCGATCTATAGGCCTCCATTGGCTGGACCTCACTTGCTACCAGGTGCTTGTTACACTCGTGCATCTGGACACTAAAAATTATTTTAAGGAAGCTCCTGGGCTATTTACTATCACTTGTCCACATCTCTCAGAGTACATACTCCCTCAGGAAGTCTGACCTTGTGTATCTAGATGTCCCCAGGACTCATACATCCTTTGGCAAAACTGCCATCTTCTATACATTACCAACTGATTGGAACAATCTACAGTCTACTCTTAAGCTTTCCAGACCCGTATCTGTTAATGCCTTTAAAACCTTAACCATGAGAATAGTGAAAGAAATATGCAACTGTCGTAGGCCGTAAACCTGGTATCTGCTAATGGTTTCCTAGTCTTTGCTCAGCCCCATCTCCCCCCACCCCGGCCTACCATAACACAAATCCTGTCCCACCTTCCCATCCCCCAATAGACCTACTCCGCAGTCTTCTTTCCTTTCTCCCTCACTCTGCTACTCCTCCTCCCTCTCCTCCCACCCTCTAGTCTAGTCTCTTCCTCCCTTTCTCATTTTTTTCTCCAACAGTGCACTACCAGTATACCAATACTTAATGAATGCTCTCTTGGCTGCCTATCTATGCAGCTGTTAGCCAGCTTAAGGCCTTGCCTGTAATTATTGTTTCAGTTCAGTCATCGATATTTATACACCTCAGTTCCATTTGTACGCCTGTTGTGCATTTTGCACAGTTATAGCCATTATTATTTACTGTATACAATGTCTATATAAACTCCATCTTTCTACTCTTGAATATGTTCTATTATGCAAATTTTTCACATTGTAGCCATTCTTATTACTTGTATCATGTATGTATGTACACTATGCTGCTACCCTGATTTTGTATGTATGTATGCACACTATGCTGCTACCTTGTATGTGCTCCTGATATCTGTCTCAGGACCTCCTTGTGAATGAGCTTACTCAATGGAGTTATTCCTGCAATAAACTTGAAATCTGAAAAAAAAACTAATCCTGGGTCTAGCTTTTCATAGCTCCTGGAACTGCCGCAGCTGCAGGAAAAAACTGGTGTAAGTGGATCTTCACTTGTGGAGTTGCAGTTTCTCCCATAGCTGCAGTATTCTCAAAGGTGGAGCCAATTTATGACCACCTTTACAATTTCCGGCTGCTTGCAGCTGGTGGGACCAGGCTTAACATCCCTGTAGCTGTGCCTGCTGAAAAGACAAAATTCCGCAGATGCAGAGTTTTCATCCTGCAGCCGTGGCTGTGGTGTGGGACTTAGTTCCCATGTCTTTAAAAAATGCGGCCCCTGGTTTTTCTTCTTTCATGCACACTACTACCTTGCTGATCCACTCAGTCACTCAGCTAAAATACCTGAAGCCAATTGTTTCCAATTCAAATCCGCAAAGCAAAACAATAGCAATTTTTTCGCTTTAAAAAAAAAAGTGGAACAAATCCAATGTGTGTGTGTAGGTGGCTTCCAGAGATAGTTTGCATAAAAAGCATACTTCCTATGCTGAATATGTACTTGACTCTGTTGAATGACTGTACTAGACTCATTACTGATGCGGCTGTATGTATTGTTATGCACCTTGTCTCTGTATTTTATTCACTGCATTTGTCTTCATTATGCTCTGTATTTCATTTTCTGTATGACGTGGAGCTTTTGTAAATGAATCCCTGACTCAAAGGGTTGTAATTCCTAGACTTTTAATAAATAAAAAAAATAAATAAATGTATCATAATGATTTACAACGTGTAACTCAGGCTAGCACCCTGTAGTGACAGCGCATCCGGGGATGGACCATTTCACACAAAACTACTCATTTTTAAATATTTTTTGGTTTTACTTTGAATGTTCTCACATTCATAACACAAGCCCCATTTTATTAGCACAATAAGATGCAATGGGGCATTGGTTTTATGTTTACATCCCTTACTACACCCCTGGACATGTGGTTGTGGCAGCACAACCAGCACCCTATCATGCCTTATTGCTTACTTGTAAAATGGGTTCAGAGTTTCTGGGTCATGATCGTCTCATAGCCATGCTTTCTAGGACAACTGTGAAGCTAGCATTTTTGATTCCAAGCAAGATGCAGACCAACCCAAATATTCATGCCTGCCAGAAACTTAGAAAAAAAATCTGGCAGCCATCTTACTGCTGTAAAGCTGTGCTAATTGCCTTAACACAGAAAACACATTTTTAAACATTTCTCAGCATACAGAATCACATCAAATGTCATATAATTGGTGTTGATTACTAAATAATAAAAAACCAAAACTGACCACTTGCATTTTTTTTTGTTAAATTTCTTTTGTTGCAGGTGAATAATCTGTGGCCCAAGTTGCTGCTGCCACCTCCCATGCCTCTTTCACTCGCCCTGTCCCACCCTACCACCAGCTACTCGCCTGTATCTCACCCAAACCACCAGTCATGTTAGTCCTGTCATTATATCCCTCAGAACACAAGAAGAAGTTCTAGCTACCAGGACTCCCTTGGAGTTTTCCTTTTAAGGATTTCCATTATTTTCTTCCAAAGTACATTAGCAGTTAAAACACCAACATTTTCAAATGCCGACTGCAACATTGTGAGCAGACGGCAAACCAGGGCGTCGGTTGCTCATTTGGTAGTTTAGCAGTTCATTCCCTTGGTTCCACAAGTGCATGGCCAGAGTATTGAATTACTGCTAGGTTTTGGTTTGTTATTTATAAAAACAAAACTAAAAGAAAAAGACAAAAAAGGAACTGCTGCATTACAACTGTGCCACCTGATCTCATAGGGCCAAAACTGACAGTCTCTCCAAACGACAAAACTCTAAATGGCTCCCCCAAAAAGCTCCATGTATGATTTACAGAGCACTTTCATTTAAAAAACAAAAACTTTTACTAATTAGTGTGTGTGTGTGTGTGTGTGTGTGTGTGTGTGTGTAGTGGGGGAGAAAAATACAATTCACCCACCGCTGCTAATCACAGACATGCAGTCTGTATGTGAGGGGGCTACAGTTTATGGAATGTTCATCTAGGAGCCTTGTACTAGAAACCATCCAGTTCTGCAATGCAGTACACTACTGTGTACAGTACTTTAGTAGGCAAACTAGTTTCCTAAAAAAAAAGCAAATATATATTTGTTTTTTTGTTTTCTTTGTCTTTTTATTCTTTTTTAATTTTTCAAAAACATTTCTCGTGGGACCAGTTTTATAAGCTCAATAAGCCACTTTGGGGATGGGGGTTGTTGTCTGACAAGAGCACTTCCGAGGTGCTGAAGCACCTAATGCCTCACTACGCACCTGCTGTGCTCTTGTCAGGCAACAACCCTCACCCCATTGTGTCTTATTGCTTACATAACCACACACTCTGGCATGTGCTGTTTAGTTACACATTTCAGTTTTTAACTCAGTTTGCAGTTTCTGCTAGGGATTGACTGACAATTCTGTACTAAATCAGAACCTTTCAGGATTAAAAGATCAGCCACAGACTCAGAGATTCTTTATATATTGACTCAGTCTAGAAAGTCTGGTTTCAAGACCTTGAGTGAATGGATACTTGAGACTAGCAATGTACACAGAGCTCTTTGCAAAGTTTCTTTTCACTTGAAACTGAAAAAGGAAAAACACCCTCCCCCACCTTCATTGCACTTTAGACCACCTTCAGAAAGACAGTAAATGTACTGTTTCCTGCCTCAACCAGCACAACACCCTATACTACCCTCCTTCCTCCTACAGAAAAACAGTAAGAGACAAAGTATACTAGCCCCATTGTGGCCAACTGATTAACTGGTTCCATTAGTATAAACCCCCCTTCCCCCACCATGGACGAGAGTGGTCTAAAACAAATAACTGAAAGAAGAGAGATGGTGACCAGCACAGCTTCTGCACAACTCCCTGGCTGGCCACCTTCTACCTAAAGGAACACAGTGCGTACTATTACAGTATATCGACATACCAATGTATATTGATATAGAAGTTGTGAGGCATCTAACTGAAAATACCATAATGTGTTGCATGATTTGCAGCTAGATATGCCATGAACTACTACAGTATATTGATATACAGTACTTTGGTATAGCAATATAGTAGTTTGCCTTGCATCCCTTTAGGTAGACTCTGGCCAGCTGAGGAGTTGAGCAGAGGGCAGTACCGGTCATTGTCTCCTCTTCTATTTATTTGTTTTAAACTGCATTACACCACTGGGTGGGAGTGGTGTGGGTGTGGACTTGCATCTAACATTGGTGGGGGATGGGTTTTTATTACTACCAGAACCACATGGTCAAGCCACTTGTCCACACTGGTGCTAGTGTTATTCATCTGTTACTGATTTTATGGGGTGGGAACAGAGGAGGGTGGGATGGGGTGATCTGCATTGATTGGGGAAGGGGACATACTTATTGACTTGGAGAAGGGTGGGATGGAGTGCTATGAAGGTAGGGGAAGGCTGTATCTGTTCTCATTTTCAATAATGTTCCAGAGAAACTGATTGATTTAGGTTGGGAATGGGACAGAACAGGCTTAGTGAAATCTCATACTCTACAATACTTCAAAACCCAATTCTGTCTGCTTTATCCAATTGTGCTCCCTGTGACATCGGGGTATAAATACTGTGGAAGTGCATTGCTTGATTACTCTCAGAAAAAGAGAAAGTATCATGGATGGCTGAGGAGGCTGGTTGAACTCTATTAGTCATAGATGTTTAGGCAACAATAAATACATTTAATAATAAAATGGGCTTGTTGCAGTACACCAGTGCCCTTCCCAGTTCTTGTGCCATCTAGTTATTGGCCAGGGCTTCATGAACAGAGAGACAAGGGACAGCCAGCTTCTGAACTCATTCGGTCATAGTCAAACAAATACATTTACTAAATAAAAAAGGATTGCAGCAGTACACCAATGTCCTTAGCCTGTGACTGAAAGAAGCAGGTGGTGTGTGTGTGTGTGTGTGTGTGTGTGTGTGTGTGTGTGTGTGTGTGTGTGTGTATGTGTAAGACAGAGAGAAATAGACTTAAAGAGAGAGAAAGAAAGACAGATTGAACTTGGTCAGTCAGTCAAATAATAACATTTACAGTAAGAAACAAAGCAAAGGTGTCTTAAGTTGCAGCACTGAACATCAATGACCTGTACATTACCTTTACCTCATTACTTTGATTACTAAAAATGTGGCCATCTTTTCTGAATTTGGGCACTTTAGTTACATGTCTCTAAATAATCAGAACATGTTTCTGCATTGTGTTTCTAATTAATTAGAAACAATTAGATCCCTTATGTAGAACCTTTCTTTGTTCTGCCAACCCTAATTCCTGCATGCCCATTGATCACTAACATGTTGAATGAGATATCACACAGACTGTGTGGTAGTGGTAGAAATGGAAAACATTTACTGCAGGAACCCTCTAACTAGGAAGGAAGCATGGGTAGAGATGAAAAATGCTCCTCCACCCATTAGCCCTACCACCTACAACTGAAAATTCCACCCATCTGTCACGACAAACACACTTTTTTAATTTTGCTGTTAATCTTTTTATTGAGTAGAACTTTACAATTTTTTCCAGTTTCTCATTACAAGCAGACAGAAACAATAGGTTTGACATACTGCAATGACATGCAGGTGTTGTACAGTCAGGAGTATTCATACTTAAGTGTTTAGTTATATACATTATCAAAGGGTAAAAGACACAACAAAAAGGACAAAGAGATAACTTGAGCCTACCACAGTCTGTATGTATCACACAGCTGAACATATTGTTACATTAGACACAGGTCTAAGGAGGGGTTGGCTTCCTCTGCTCTTGTATGCCCTATGGGCCCAAGCAGTAAATTACTTGACTTGGATCCAGGTACCTAGGAGAATAACATCTATTCAAGACCAAATGGTCTAGCCACATCTAATTTGTGCTTCATGGGGGTATAAAGGCATCTTTGGAGAGATTATTTACAGAAGCTTGACTATTGTTGGAAATATATTCTAAATAAGGGATCCAGATGGTTTCATGCTTATGCAAGCCTCCTCTGTTATAATATGATATCCTCGTATGGAAGGTGAGATTTTCCATAGTTGACAGCCATTCCCTAAGTGCTGGAGTCTCTGTGGTCCTCCAGCTCCTCAGGATCAGTCATTTTACCTCATCTGGGGCCTGTATTAGCCATAGGATTTGTGTCCCTGATAGGCTGGTGGTTTGTGGAGAGAGACTTAGCAGCCATAAGCCAGGATCCAGGGGGGTGGAAGACTTCCTAAAATGTTTATGCATTGAAGGATCACAGCCTTCCATAGGGGTATATTAGGAGGGAAATTCCAAAGAATATGCAAGAGGTCTGTGTTTGGAGCCTTCCATCTCCAGCAGCTGCCTGTAGGAGATAGACCCATCTTCTTAAGTTGCAAGAGAGTCCAATACCAGAGATGTAATACTTTGTTTTGAATTATTAAGCTTCTCTGATCCAAGCAGTCCTGGTGTGCCCTTGCCCAGCATTGTGACCATTGATCTTCAGTGATACTGCTCCCCAGTTTAGATTCCCATGTAACCTTGGCAAGGAGGGAGGGGTCCAGAGCACTATCCCTCATAAGACATTGAATGTTACCCACCAAAACTTTGCGATGTCTTAACCAGATATCAATGGGGATAGTCTGGGGTACCTTATTTTTAGACCTGATGCATACTGTACATGTACATTTCCTTTTACCCCAAGAAGCATACACACTCTTAATTTGCAGGTATTTCCAAAAATCTTTCTGAGGAATGTTGTATCTTGCTCTCAGACCTTAGAAAGAGTCTAATGTTGAACCCTTCAGGATTTCTAGGTCTCTGAGAAAGTTAATGGAGCAAGTCATCCATTCTGGCCACACAATCTGCTGTCAGTCTATACACAGAAGGGGGTTGTTCTATATCAGAGTTTGGCATCCCGAGCTAAGGCAGCATTTGGCCTTCTGACCCACCTTCAGCCAGGCCCTATGAGAGTGCTTAATTGTAAACCACTTTTGATGTTGTCTGGAGAGGATGTGGCGTAAGTGCGCAGCTAAGGGGGTGCACTGCAATAGCTCAGTTTCAATACTTATCCAAGTGGGGGGTAAGAATTCAGATTGCTGAAAACACTTCAAAGTTTTGGCTGTAATGCATGCTAATGAATTCTGGGTGAAATCAGGGAGGTTCCATCTCTCTCTTCCCCAGGATGCCTTTAACTTAGTCATGTTGTATCAGGGAGGAGAGGGGCCCCACAGGAAAGTGCTCACTACCCAGTTTAGTTTCTGCACCCATTTATCTGAGAGAATGATAGGTAGGTGAGAGAGTAGGTAGAACAGTTTGGGGGCTACAATCAATTTAACTGCTGCTATTTTACCAGCCAGGGATAGGACAAGGTGTTCCCATCTCACCATGTCTCTTTGAAGTGCGGCCAACAGAGGTCTAAAATTTACATCTGCCATCATCCCTAGTTTGAGTGAGATTTGTACTCCCAGATATGTAATCCCTTTATATGCTCATGCCAGTCCTACTGTGCCTAATGAGGAGGGAAGAGCCAGATTATTGAGGGGTAGAATTTCTGACTTAGATATATTGATTTTCAAGCCCAATAGCCCCTCAAAGGTCTCCAGTATGTTCAGAATGTGAGGTAAAGATTGAGGGAGCATACTTGTCAGGATCAGACAATCGTCGGCATAGAGCTTAGTGTGATATTATTTACTGCCAACAGCTATCCCAGTTATCAAAGGGTGTGCTCTTATGTCTGCGGCTAGGGTTTCCATGGCAAGGAGGAACAACAAGGGGGTTGGGGGCATCCTTGCCTAGTACCTCTAAAGAATTGGAAAGGGTCAGATAAGTTGCTATTGGTAAGCACTCTTGTCTTGGGGGAATTATATAGTGTAGTTATCCAATTTGTAAAGTGGGGGCCAAAATTATAATTTTCAAGGACAGCATGGAGATACAAGTAAAAGTCACATTAAACTGTTCCTCCAATGAGTTGTTTTAGCATTTCCAACTGAGTTGCATAAGTATTGCTGGATTCAGAACAAAAGCCTGCAAAAACTGTTTCTTTAGACTTAAAACTCAGTTTTGCATTGTTTTGTGACTGGACTGCCAATGCACTCCAATTGAGTGGCAAAAAACATTTTATAAATATTGCTCTTCAGCTGGTTAAACATTGAAAAACAATGCAATATGAGTTGCCAGTGCATTGCCAACTGTAAAAAAACGATGCTAAAGCAACTCATTGGTGGAACAGTTTAATGCGACTTGTACTGTACTCCCACTCCACTGAATCAAAAGCCTTCTCAAAATCTATTGTAATAGCTGTCACTGATGTTGGGAGAGAGGCTGCAGTTTGCATTAGGGAGAACAGGGCACGAATATGGTCAGCACTTATCCTGCCCTTGACAAACCCCACTTGGGAGGGTTAGGTGGTGTTGGGAAGGCTTTTCTCCAGTTGTAGGGCCAGGATTTTTGCCAGAATTTTGGTGTCTGTATTGATCAATGAAATTGACCTGTAACTGGCTGGGAGGGAGTGGTCTTTTCTCACCTTAGGGAGAACTGTTATAATGGCTTCTGCCAAAGCTCCCCTCTAGAATGTGCTTCTTGTAACATGTTTAGTATTGGCGAGGCTATCCTACTTTGGTCAGCTTTATAAAAATCCACCAGGAATCTATCTCCCCCAGGAGATTTGTGAGGTGCCATAAGAGAGATGGTCAGGTTGACCTCTATCTCCAAGATGGGGGCCTCCAGTACCTCCTTTTGAGCTGGTGACAATTTAGGGAGGGGAAAAGTTTTTACAAAGCTTTTATAGTCTTCTGCATCCTCATTAGTTTGTGACGTGTGCAGGAATTCATAAAAATTGGTCATTATCCTATTGATAACTTGGGGTTTGCAGAGATTTTCCCCGACCTGTCTTAGCTGTGGGATAGATCTTTCTAGTTGTCTCTGTTTAAGTCAGAATGGGGGAGGAGGGGTTCACTAGCTTTTTCCACTTCCGCCCAATATTTAAGTTGAATTCTATGAAGGTATAGTTCCATGGTATGCTGCAGGTATAGTGACATTTCAACAGTGGGGTCCCCTACAGTGACTACAGCACCACATCATTGTAGGGAACCCACTGGAACCTGGCACTGTCTGTCGGGTGTCCTGCACCCTCCCAAATCAGCTGTGAGTCAGAGTTGAGAAACCTAAGTGGGGGGTGTGTGGGGTCACAGCCCCCAACTTGGGGGATTCGGGGGATGAAGCTCCCCGAAGTAAACACTTGTTTTTGTCTGAAACTGGCAAATGACTGCAAAATGTGGTCAACCTGCCGGTTGCGCTGTCTGGTCATTTGACAAAATTTTTGTCGATGACCAGTCATGGATCTAGTTCCGCCATTCTTGTAACTAAACAATTAAGCTTCAATCTCAGTGTCATTATTTCAGAGACCAGCATTGGTTTATTTAGGACTGAGGGGTTAGCTTTGTACTGATTCTCCAGTTGCTGTAACTGGGCCTCCACCTAGGATTGTTCTTTTTCTCTCTGCTTGCACCTGTGTGTCACAAAGCTAATAATTTTTCCCCTGATCGTGGCTTTATACGCCTCCAATATCATAGTGGCTGATGCTGATCCTGTGGAGTTATCCCTAAAGTACAGATCTGTTTCTTTCTGGAACCAAGGCACAAGGTCCTTGTCCTGTAGGAGAAGCAGGTCCAGCCACCACAGCAGGGATTTGGGGGATTACATCCCCCATTGTATGTTGAGAACCACTGGGGTGTGATCAGAGAGATATAGAGGCAGGATAGGTATACCCATCATGGCACCTGTTAGGTTGGGAGTGGTAAGCCAGTGATCTAATCTGCTTGCCATAGCTGGGGGGGGATGAAAAGTAGGTGTAGTCCTTGCCAGTGGGGTGGGACAGCTTCCAAGTATCAAACAGCTGATGTAGGGTCATTATTTCTTTTACTGCTTGGAGTGCCTGAACATGTGGCTCTTGTTTTGGGCTAGATCTATCAAGTATAAAGTCCATCATGAGAGTAAGGTCCCCTCCTACTAAAATATCTGGGTTGTCAAATGAAATGTCCATAAGTTTTTGGAGATTGTATCAAAACATTCTGGGGCATCCTTGTTGGGAGCATATATGTTGACTAGAACCACCGGCCCCTTAGGAGGGCCACCTTTGCTATTGTCCATCTACCCTCAGTATCTTTAAGCACCTCTATGGGGTGACATTGTAATTTGCGATGTAACAAGATCGAGAAACCTTTCTTGACCGACCCAGAGGCACTGTGTGCTTCCCAACCCACCCAGTCCAACACCAGTTTTTTTGCCTCTTTCATATTCAGTTTGGTTTCCTGCATAAATGCAATCTGAGTCCCCAGTTTCTTCAACCCAGGCAGGATTTTCTTTCCTTTTTACTGATGAATTTAGGCACTTTATGTTCCAAGATGTAGCTATCACATCTTGGGTGTTAGCCATAATATAGGTGTCTTAATCTTGTGAATTTACACATGGTCAGTATAGTCCATCAGATCTGTGATCCCCTTTCATAGCAGCCCTTTTCTTTCTGTATACCATGATGTAAGAGTTTGGCTAACCGTGGTCTATCTAGTATCCCTTCTGTCAGTACATGTATCAAACCTGTCCTGTCTGTTTATGCATTTAGCTACTCTATTTTCATTCTTAAACAGTGAAGTCCCAGATGAATGGGGGGGGGGCTCCCCATACAGTATGCTAATAACACATGCAACAACATGGTAAACTCATTTTGTGGTGTCCCTTGCAATAAAATTGAAGCCAGTATGGCTAAATCCCCAGATAGTCAACATGCAACATATGAGTAAAAGTGGCAAATCATGCCCTCTGGAGCTAAAATGAACCAATGAGGAATTACTCCCTGTTTCTGCCAAGAGAGTGAGAAACTCGGCCACTCTCCAATGCTCAGGTCACACACCTCTGGGGGGTAAGGTACATTAGCACCTGGAATTCTGCATGTCGTTACTTTGAAGAACTGTGTCAAATCAATTTCCCTCACTGGGGTAGAGACAGTCTAGGAACACCTATGGATATATCACCCAAAACTGTCCACTGATATGTTGTGTTCAGCACCCCTTGAAGGAGGAGGGTGGTTGGGTGGTTCCCAATGAGGGAGGGCAAGGGGACCCTTATATACACTTGAAGACTGAAATTGAGGGAAACAAAAAGGGAAGAAAAGAGCACTGGGAACATATAGTAGGAGTTTGTTATCAGTTTTAAGAGTGAGGCATTTTTCATCTAAAGGAGTACCCCATGGCTGCTGGAGAACTGGTATCATGCGGGTAAGGTATGTCGGGGGTAGTGCCCCTATAGTCTATCATGGCTGTCCTGAAAGAGAATCCCTGCAGTGAATTTCTGATCCCCCCCCCCCCCCGGTGCTATCTAGTGTTTCAATTGGAGCTATCCCTGAAGCAGATTGCCTTAATCTGATCAAGGGAGCAGCCCCTGAGCACACCATCATGGGTTTGGGCTGGCCCTAGTTCAAGCATTACAGACATAGTACTTGAAACATATTTAATAGGTAGCCCGTAAAAAACATCACCTTAAAACGGGCGGTTAAACAAGTTAAAGAGAGTTGATTTGAATGTCGAGGAGTAAGATGGCCATGACATATGTGAGCATAGACTGCCTCCCAGAGAAGCCACAATACAGAAAGCCAGCACCAATGTGCAGCTGTGTGGTGTAATGAAACCTCCACTACCCCAGTACACCTAAAGGGCCTTACAAGGGTAAACAGCCCCACTATACATATGGACCGGAACTGTATCAAAGGAAAAAAGAGAAAAAAGAAAACTTTCACCCTTCAGTTCCTAGTGTAGCTGCTCCCTCATGTAGCTGTCTGTGTTCAAAAACAGCATCCATGGTTGTAGGGCAGGAGCCCCATTGTGCTGTCACAAACCCCAATCCAGACGCATTACAAAAAGTAACCCCTCCAGCCTAAAAATAGTACTTGCAGGGAGGTTGCCAGAAAGTGGCCTTGGGAGATCGAGGGAGGGAGCGGCTACTCAGTTAAGTACCCAAGTCAGTCCACAGGACCTTCAGTCAGCAGGTGCACAGGCTTTTGGTGGCATCACAGTTTGGGACTGGTTCTCCTGGGTCCCTTTGGCACTCTTGGCCCAGTCTCTTTATATGGGCGCCCATGCTCCATCGATGGGATCCACAGTAGGCACATCATCTGTTGGTTGGTTAAGGAGGGCTAGGTCAGGAAACTTCAGAGCAGCCAGCTGGAGATCTTGAAGTGGGTCAAATCTGTTTGAGACTTTCACCGGGGTGCTAGCAGGTGAGGATGTGCTTTCTTCAGAGAGATGGGCCTTCTGCTGTCGACTTTGGGATCGGTCTCTATGTGATCTTGTTCTGAGAGCTGGTGATTTTTGCCCTGGCTGCTGGGTTTGTTGTTTCTTCCTTGGGCATCCTTATTGAACCTGCTGCCATTCTCCCACCTTCCTTGGGACAGGATTATCATCAGAGTGCCATTGGGCTGCTGCAGAAGGGTCTATAGCTGTAACCATCACCGGAGGAGATTCTCCATGAGGAGGGCATGGTGGGGGGGTCTCTGCAGTCGGCTTTCCCCCTCAATGTCTGCCAAAAATTGCTCAACTTTTTGAAGGGAATTAAAGATAAGAAATTCTCCTGGGAATAATACTCTCAGCAAGGTGGGATAGCAGAGGGAGGCTTGTAGATTGAGCTGGTAGAGTCTCTGCTTGACTGGACCATATGCTGTCCTTTTTTTGACAGTTCAAAGGAGAAATCTTGGTAGCGCTGGATGGGGTAAATTCAGTTGTTTATGCTCCCTGGCAGCCTTAAGGTAAATTTCCTTTACTGAGTATCTGGTAAATTTGCAGAGGATCAGACACGGGCACTCTTCTTGCCCGGATCGGGGTGCCAAGGAGCAGTGGGCTCGCTCCAGGTCCAGTGGGGCACAATTATTTAATTTGAACATCGCAGGTAGGGCACCACTGAGAAAGGTTATCATGTCCTTGCCCTCAGCCCGTTCTGGTATCCTGATAATTCGGATGTTTTTGCGTCTAGCTGTATTTTCAAGATCATCTACTTTTGCAAGCAAATATTGTATCTGATTATGTTGATCTCAAAGCTGGCAGTGATGGTCGTGGAGGATGTCATCCTGTCTTTTAATTGTAGTTTCATAGAAACATAGAAACATAGAAGTTGACGGCAGATAAGGACCGCAAGGCCCATCCAGTCTGCCCATTTCTTTTTCTACCTTATAAATGTGCCATCGGCCTTTGCTCTGTCAGTGACCTATCTATTCATAGTCATTTGTATTGCTCCCTTATGCCTATCCCATGCCTGTTTGAAGCCCTGCACTGTATTCATAGCCACCACTTCTTGTGGTAAGCTATTCCATGCATCTACCACCCTTTCTGTGAAAAAGAATTTCCTCACATTCCCCTTAATCGGCCTCCCTCTAATCTCATGCTGTGTCCTCTTGTCCTGCAATTTTCTTATATTTAAACATGTTAGACTCTTTCACCTTGTTTATGCCCTTAAGGTGTTTAAATGTCTCGATCATATCACCTCTCTCCCTCCTTTGCTCAAGGGTATACATTGAGCTCCGTTAATCTGTCCTCATGTGTCTTCTGATGCAGTCCCTGCACCATTTTGGTTGCCCTTCTCTGGACTGCCTCAATTTGGTTAATGTCCTTGTGAAGGTGTGGCCTCCAATACTGCACGTAGTACTCCAGATGGGGCTCAACCAATGTCTTGTACAGAGGGATTATTACCTCCTCTTACGACTTGTGATACTCCCTACTAATACACCCTAACACCCCCTAGCCTTACCTACTGCTTTAGAGGTCTGCTTGGATGATTTTAGGTCATCAGTGATGATGATGCCCAAGTCTCTTTCTTCCTTTGTGACTGCTAGCAACTCCTCCCAGCCTATAAGTGGCTTCAGGGTTTCTCTTCCCTATGTGCATGATTTTGCACTTCTTTGATTAAATCCAGTTGCCACTCTTCTGACCATTTGCTAGTTTATCCAGATCTCTTCTCATTCTGCCCACCCCATCTGGATCATCTACTCTGTTGCAGATCTTGGTGTCATCTGCAAACAGACAAGCCTTACCCTCTAGTCCATCTGCGAGGTCACTAATGAAGATGTTGAATAGGACTGGCCCCGGAACTGATCCCTAAGTACCCCACTTGTGACTTGCATCTCTTCTGACTGTATACCATTTACCACCACTCTCTGTTTTCTGCCAGTCAACCAGTTTGCCACCCAGTTGACCAACTTCTGACCCACCCGAGTCTACCTAGCTTATTTATCAATCTTCTATGTGGAACAGTGTCAAAAGCTTTGCTGAAGTCAAGGTAGGCGACATCAACTGCTCCCCTTGGTCCACCACTCTGGTTACCCAGTCAAAGAAATCCATGAGATTAGTTTGACAGGACCTTCCTTTTGTAAACCCATGCTGTCTTGGATCCTGTGCCCCTATGGATTCCAGGTGTTGCACTATCCTTTCCTTAAGGAGTGCCTCCATAATCTTGCCCACTACTGAGGTAAGACTGACCGGTCTGTAGTTCCGCCTCCTCCTGCTACCACTCTTGTGGGCGGGATCACATGAGCCCTTCTCCAGTCTTCTGGGGACCTCTCCTGTGCTCAGAGACTCACTAAACAATTCTGCTAATGGCTCTGCTAGTTCCTCCTTTAGCTCCTTAAGTACCCTGGGATGTATGCCATCAGGTCCCATTGCCTTATCCACCCTGAGCTTAGCAAGCTCTTGTAGGACCCTTTCTTTTGTGAAGGGAGTAGTGCTCCACCTCCCTCCCCTGTGTCCATGATGCTGAGCTTGGGCCCTGCCCTCACCTTCTCTTCAGTAAATACTGAGCAAAAGTATCTATTTAGGATAGATGCCTTTACAGGGTCCTCCTCCTCACATGCTCCCTTTTCTCCATTAAGCTTAGCAATACCCCCTCTGGACTTTCTCCTTTCACTAATGTATCTATAGAAAGTCTTGTCACCTTCTTTTACTGTTCGTGCTAGTGTTTCCTCAGTTTGGGACTTTGCCTGCCTTACTGCCTTACCTGCTTCCCTTAGGGCAGTTTGGTATGCCTCCCTATCTTCATCCCGCTGTGTTCCTTATATTTTCTGAAGGCCAGCCTTTTGGCTCTGACCTTTTCTGCTACTGTATTTGAGAACCAAAGTGGTTTCCTTCTTCTTTTGCACTTCCTTTTCTGTCTAACACAATGGGATGTTGCTTCAAGTATTGTATCCTTAATGCTTGCCCACTTTGCCTGTACCTCCTCACCTGTGTTTCTTTTTGCCAGGGCTAGCTTAACTCTGTTGGCCATCTTATCAAAGTCAGCTCCTCTGAAGTCCCATATTTTTGCCTTGGAATGGGATGATTTAGATGTAGTAGCCAAATTGAACCATACCATGTGATGGTCACTGGACCCCAGGTGACCTTCTACCTGGAGATCTGTGATCCCTTCTTTGTTAGTCAGTACTAGATCTAGGATAGCCCTGTCTCTTGTGGGTTGCTGTACCAGTTGTTTGAGGCCCTCCCCCTGCAGGGAATCCACTATGAGTCTAGTTCTGGCAGATGTTCCTGCTGGTATTGACCAATCTATATCTGGCATGTTGAAGTCTCCCATTATCAGAACCTCCCTTTAGCTGTCATGTTTGTATATCTTCTAACAGTAATGTGTCTATGTCCTCCCTCTGGTCTGGGGCCTGTAGACAACCCCAGTTCTTATGGCTGTCCCATTTCCTGTTTCAGGGTGACCCACAGTTCTTCTGGCTCCTTATGTGTATTCTGAATTTCTGTAGCTTTGATATTTTCATTAACATACAGGCCACTCCTCCCTTTTGCACCTCGGTCTCTTCTTGAACAATACATAGCCAGGTACTGAAGTCTCCCAAGTGTGGTTACTGGTAAACCACGTCTCACTAATTGCTACTATGTCCAGTTTAGCCTCTGACATTATTGCCTGCAGGTCTGGGATCTTATTTCCCAGGCTGTGAGCATTGTGTACATGATTTTCCATTGGCCAGATTTTGGTGTGTTAGTTGTTGGGTGAAGTTTGGCATTACCCCTGTGCATCGTATGGGAGACAAACCTTTTTCTTACCTGGTGATGCAAATGAATGGCAAACACGCTGAATTCCTGTTTGACCACTAGCTGAGGGGAGGGTGTTCTTCCCATTCGACGTATGGGGTGCTGCACCCTCTCCCCATTGCTAGTTTAAATATTCTGCAAAGACGTCAAACTTCTGCCCCAATGCACTGACTCCCTCTTTAGTCAGATGCAGTCCATCAAATTTAAAGACTTTCCGCTCCCAGAACTGTTGCCAGTTCCCTACAAATCTGTGTCCTTTTCCTGGCACCAGTCCTTGAGCCACGTGTTTAGCTCCCTATCTCCTTCTCTGACCTTCCGTCCATCTGTTCCCTTCTCCCAGACTGGCAGGATCTCAGAGAGAGGAGATGCCAGACGAAATAGATGATAGTTTGTCACCCAGCTAGTCAGGTGTTCCTTGGTCTCCACAACTGACCGGCTGGCGAGATCATTAGTCCCTATGTGTACTAGGACATCAATGTTTTCTCCTGCTTTGTGAACAATTTTAGCAATGCGGTCAGTGTCTCTCCATGCTGATGTACCTGGAGACATCTGACCATCACCCTGGCTGGAGATGGGTATCAACTCCCGAATCATGGAGTCTCCTATGATCAGAAGTTTTTGGATTTCCTTTGTGCTTGTTTAGTTTTGGTTCCTGATTTGGGTGAGTATTGTTGTGCTAGCTCTGTGCCAGTAGTGTCCTGCTCTGCAGTGTCTTCTGCCTCTTTATTTGATTTCAGAGATAGAGGCAGATACCTGTTTGTAGCGTTTATATGGTTTTGGAGGTAATGTGTTGGAGAGCAGAGTGATGGGGCACCTGATTTGCTCCTCCTAACCACCTGCCAACCTCCTGGACCAACTACCCTCTGCGGTCGAGGTTTTTCTGTTGGATGCTGGGGAAATGGCGGGTGGTTCTTATAATGTATTTCCTCTTCAATATGAAATTTGGGCGTGCAATCTCTGCCCATGCTGCCGGAGCTGAGACGAAGATCTCCAAAGGCCCAGCATGTAGGACAGTGTCCTAAATCCTGTAAGACTGTCCTTCTGAAAATTGTTCCACAGTACCTGCAGTTAATGAAATCCATTCCAAATAAGTTGCTGGGTTTGTAACCTAGTCAGAGTAATTAGAAGGAAAAAAAAAAAAGGAAAAAAAATGCAAGTAATGGTTTAATTGTGCTTTGTTTAACTTGTTATAACAAGTTAAATTACTAGTGCCCCTGTAAATGAGATCACCTTGTGGAGGCCCCACTGATCCGCCCCTTCCTGCTCTGCCACAGGAAATGTCACAACTGTGGTACCCTATAAAAGGAGTGTAGCGTGGGGTGGTTGGGGATGGGTGGGTGGCTGGGCCTTCCCTGCCTAAAAAGAAGAACCACGGACGAAAGAACAAGGAGGTAAGAGCAGAAACAATCAGTCAACAACAAATGGAGTAACCTGAAAGCTTATCCTAATGTTAGATAAAACTGTAAAACCTGTAAAGCACCACCTGTAATAATTTCAGAGAAGATATACCCTGTAAGAAACACTTTGCTCCAGAGAAAATAAAGCAGTAACAGAAGATATACCTTGCAAAAGACAATTTGAATCAGAAGATTACAGCAGTAATCTGTTAGCAACACCTGTAGGCACACCTTGTAATAATGCAGAAGAAGGTATACCAGCAACAACAATTTGAATCAGAGAAAAATAAAGCAATGAAATGTTAGCTACAAACAGTAGCAATCCCTGTGAGTAAAAATCAAAACACCACCACACAGTAAATCTGCTTAGCCAAACTAAGTCTTAATCCTTCTCCCTTGCTCTGGTAAGTTTCTCTACTCTGCCTTTCAAGCAGTCTTAGAAGGAAAGAGCTCAGGTGAAGCTAGGTGCCTTGCCAGCAAACCAAGTCTTCTACCTACAAGATATCAACTAACCTGACTTTTAACCCTTCTTTCTGTTGGAAATTACTGACAGTTTGCCAGCTCCACCCCACATACACACTAATCCTTTGGAAGAGCTGTGGGAGGAAAAGCAATTAGCTCCTTCAATGTGAGAAGGAGACTGAAACACCTCTGAGACAACAAACCTTTTCAACAAACAAGAATAAAATAAAACACAGTGTCAAACAGTAATTTTGCTTAGCCCAATGATAAAAGTCACAAAATGTAAGCTCCACCTGTAATACAGTAATTTCAGAGAAGATATACCCTGTAAGAAACACTTTGCTCCAGAGAAAATAAAGCAGTAACAGAAGATATACCTTGCAAAAGACAATTTGAATCAGAAGATTACAGCAGTAATCTGTTAGCACACACTGTAGGCACACCTTGTAATAATGCAGAAGAAGGTATACCAGCAACAACAATTTGAATCAGAGAAAAATAAAGCAATGAAATGTTAGCTACAAACAGTAGCAATCCCTGTGAGTAAAAAATCAAAACACCACCACACAGTAAATCTGCTTAGCCAAACTAAGTCTTAATCCTTCTCCTTGCTCTGGTAAGTTTCTCTACTCTGCCTTTCAAGCAGTCTTAGAAGGAAAGAGCTCAGGTGAAGCTAGGTGCCTTGGCCAGCAAACCAAGTCTTCTACCTACAAGATATCAACTAACCTGACTTTTTAACCTTCTTCTGTTGGAAATTACTGACAGTTTGCCAGCTCCACTCCCACATACAACCTAATCCTTTGGAAGAGCTGTGGAGGAAAAGCAATTAGCTCCTTCAATGTGAGAAGGAGACTGAAACACCTCTGAGACAACAAACCTTTTCAACAAACAAGAATAAAATAAAACACAGTGTCAAACAGTAATTTTGCTTAGCCCAATGATAAAAAAGTCACAAAAATGTAAGCTCCACCTGTAATACAGTAATTTCAGAGAAGATATACCCTGTAAGAAACACTTTGCTCCAGAGAAAAATAAAGCAGTAACAGAAGATATACCTTGCAAAAGACAATTTGAATCAGAAGATTACAGCAGTAATCTGTTAGCACACACCTGTAGGCACACCTTGTAATAATGCAGAAGAAGGTATACCAGCAACAACAATTTGAATCAGAGAAAAAATAAAGCAATGAAATGTTAGCCACAAACAGTAGCAATCCCTGTGAGTAAAAATCAAAACACCACCACACAGTAAATCTGTTAGCCAAACTAAGTCTTAATCCTTCTCCCTTGCTCTGGTAAGTTTCTCTACTCTGCCTTTCAAGCAGTCTTAGAAGGAAAAGCTCAGGTGAAGCTAGGTCCCTTAGCCAGCAAACCAAGTCTTCTACCTACAAGATATCAACTAACCTGACTTTTTAACCCTTCTTTCTGTTGGAAATTACTGACAGTTTGCCAGCTCCACTCCCCACATACACACCTAATCCTTTGGAAGAGCTGTGGGAGGAAAGCAATTAGCTCCTTCAATGTGGAAGGAGACTGAAACACCTCTGAGACAACAAACCTTTCAACAAACAAGAATAAAATAAAACACAGTGTCAAAACAGTAATTTTGCTTAGCCCAATGATAAAAAGTCACAAAAATGTAAGCTCCACCTGTAATACAGTAATTTCAGAGAAGATATACCCTGTAAGAAACACTTTGCTCCAGAGAAAATAAAGCAGTAACAGAAGATATACCTTGCAAAAGACAATTTGAATCAGAAGATTACAGCAGTAATCTGTTAGCACACACCTGTAGGCACACCTTGTAATAATGCAGAAGAAGGTATACCAGCAACAACAATTTGAATCAGAGAAAAAAAATAAAGCAATGAAATGTTAGCCACAAACAGTAGCAATCCCTGTGAGTAAAAAATCAAAACACCACCACACAGTAAATCTGCTTAGCCAAACTAAGTCTTAATCCTTCTCCCTTGCTCTGGTAAGTTTCTCTACTCTGCCTTTCAAGCAGTCTTAGAAGGAAAGAGCTCAGGTGAAGCTAGGTGCCTTGGCCAGCAAACCAAGTCTTCTTCATAGGTGGTTACCCTGGAAGTTAATTGAGAGAGCTCTGCTTTAGTGCTGGCAGTGGTTTCCTTAAGTTCAGCTGTGTCCATCAATACTTTATTTAACATGGCAGTAATAGTAACCAGTTGGTATTCCATATCCAGAGATGCACCTTGGGCCATTCTGAAGCCATCCTCTGGATTTTCACCACTAAGTGCTACTTGCAGGCTAGCACAGAAATGGCACTCTAGTGGTTTGTCAGTGTCCCACAGGCCAGAAGTAACCCCCCACTGCAGGAGTCAGTAAAAGTCCCTTTTCCCATGCACCTGATGTTCCGGCTGTGGTAATATTGGTATCAATTAATAGGAAATAGGCTCATGAGCTGTAATCTGCCAGTTGTTTGTGGACAGGAGGGATATTTCTTGCTAATTGTGTCCAGATAGGTGTTAGTTACTCGGCAGCTATTCAGTTACACACCTTCCATCTAGGATGGCTCAACACACTTTCTTTTTGAAACATACACAAATCAGTTTTTGTATTTTACTGTAGTGAGCAAACATAAGTACTTTGTAAATTTTCTAAATTGTTCCCTCAGCTGCAATGAACATCTTTTCTTAGCAAATGTACAGTATGCATTTTCTTACTTAAAAATAAAATTCAAATGCATTTTTTAAAACATTGCAGTTATCCAGCAGAACCACGTATGCCACAAAACACCAGGAGCCATGGATGCTTACATAGAGTTGCACCTTATTTTATGACAGCATAGACCTCTTTCCTACTATCAGAGTCAATCACCATGTGTATCAGTTCACAATTTTTGGAAAACATCTGAATACACTTAAAATTAATTTTAAAATGTGAATTTCTAGTGTCACCAGTATTATCTGCATTTTAAAGCATGCTAAAACAAATGTTTTTTCTGTGATTTCCTATTTACCTCTAATACCCAGCTACCTAGTATCCTTGGTCATTATGTATCTCTCCCACCACTGTCATCTCTCTGAGTAACTGCATGGTCAAATTTAAGAATTAATGCTTCTTGTTTTAGTGATTATTGCAAATGAAACCCATGATCAACTACAGGTACAAACACACAATTGTATTTTTTTCTGTATGTCTCCAAAGAGAGGCAGCACCCTGCAGCAAAGTAACTTTTCAAACCCTGACACCACAGTAGATATCAAAGGTTAGGTCCTAGGATCCAGCCCACCAGAATTTCAAGATAAGCTCCATACTGTAAAACATTTAGTTGAACTCATTTTTGACAGACAATGTTTTATTAATGGAAGGGAGGCCCATTGTTCATGCAGTACAGTCATTTGTGTGGGGGGATTGCAGTTTGAATGACCAGCCCGCAGAGCTCAGAACAAAGCTTTTTCAACTCTAATAAAGCCAGGTAATCCCAAATATTAACAAGTGTTACAGTTTGGGAGGAGAATGAATGCAAAGAAAGTGGAACTGTGTAAAAGGGGCACAGTGATGTGGGGTAGTTATTGTGGCTCACATTCTAAGCCAGTATAATTCATGTTTATTTATCTTAGACTATCAGAAATAGTGTAGTCTGCTGACTACTACGATACATTGCAATGGAACCGCAGCCCTAACCAGACAAATAAAGCTTTACAATTCAAGATTTATTAACAAGAACTCTACTAAATTGATCAACCATAACAGCCTGGATTCAATTATTCATTCAGAAGATTAAAATGCTGAATAAAGTGATACTTTGAACAGCTTACCCAACTTTACATACAATCTACAGTAAAATCATCTATAATCCCCCCCCCCCAGCACACACATTTTTCCAATAAACATAATTTGTAGTAAACTATCCTGAAGACTGAGACTGGAAATCATCTACCTTAAGAAATAAAAAATAAAAAACACACACATTACATGCAAGCAATCAGCTCCATTAAATGTGTTATCTTCTTCAATTAGTCAGCAGCATTGGTCAGTGCTGGTAAGGCTGCTGAATAAGGCAAATTAAAAACAAACTTTTTAACAGTGTGATGCTGATGCTTACAATGGAGAAACAATGCTTCTCAGTGCACTCAGTTTACTGTAGATGATGCCCTTTTGACTTCACCAATAAACATATATTGCACTTTGCAGTCTTGTCTTTTGAACTGTGATCGTTGTTATGCACTATTTCTCTGTTCCTGAAATTTCTGTGCTGTCCATCCCCACAATGCACAGAATCATCAATGAGTGAGTCTGCTATTGTTTTGATGCTGAATACTGATGCATTGCTTACCTGATCTTGATTATGGATCCTCACTTGCTCAGCTACCCACCAGTAAAGAAAACTGGTGCTGTTACCACTAGCCAGATCACTCACATGTTCAGATATTCACACAAGTGCTACAATCTCTGCAGCACTGCCCCAACGTGTCTCCAGTCTGTGCTCTCTCACTCTCATTGTACCTGGCATCAACTGCTGAAATTTTGCTGGTTTCTGGTATGGTCACTTCTCTGTTGGTTTCCACTCTCTTCTCATTTGCTCAGGCAATGTCCTTTAAAGCTGGTCCAAGTCTCCTCATCCTTGGCTTCTGATGCAGTAACCTCCAAATCTAGTAGCATAGGGAACAAAACAAGCAAAAGCTGGTGTAGTTATGGCCTGTGGTTTCTCCTCCTTTTCCACCACTGGTCATGGAATATCACAAGTGACCATGTTTGTCATTTTGCCTAGAGGAGTGTTCCAATAGGTCAGTGTCCTGTGGATTGTTTCAAATGCCAAGGACACATTTGATTGGTGCACCCTTATTCCTTGAGTTTAATTTGTGCAATATTCTTGCTATCCTTATGATGTCTGATGCTAGCTTTCCAGCCACACAGTGGAATTGCCAATGATTAGTTGATAGCGTGGATAACCCAAAACACACAATCACCATGCATCTCAACAATTGTAAAATTAAATGCCTCAGGGCTCAACAAAGAACTATCTGGAACTACTACCAGAATGCTATCAGATGAGTAGACCCATGCCCAGAATTTCATTCCATTGCATCCCAGTCCATTTTCAGCACTGCTATGAGATATGTATTCAGAAACAGCTATCAGAAGTGGAATTACTGCAGATAATTAAATTATGCCATTTTTAGAGGATTCAGTATTGTACATAGGTGCCTTTGTAATTGTCTGTTATGTTATAATTGTTTGTATGTTTTGGATGCAATTATAAAAGAAAGTTTACTCTCAATTTGCTCTCCAATAAATATTGATTGAATCAAATCCCCCAATGCCCCGTACCATTTCACTATACATGGCTGTTTTTGTCATACTGTCCAACGTTTGGTATTATTAGTAGTATTACTCTAAATACCTTACAGAGGGATTTACTATGGACCTATGGTTATCATCATTACTCTTATTTGAGGTATTCTAGTTAATTTGATACTTTTCTTCAAGGTACCTCAGTTAGGGATTCAATACATTCCTAAAAATAACCACTGTGATACCCTAAGTTTAAAGTATCCTAGATAATGGTTTACTATGAACCTATAACCTTGCTGCAACTCTTAAGCTTTGAGATACAGTGCTACTTCCTTTATCTGTCCCCCTTATCCACCACCCTCACTTAATGCCATTGTGACCTCCTGTCCCATTTTCCAGAAATGCTATCTTCCCCTTTAACTGCCACCCTCTATTATCCACCACCCCATCTGATCTGTTTCAATTTATGATGTATAAGGCTGGTGGATAAAATAGTGAGCACTGTATTTCAGACGGGAGTTAAGAACACCCACAAAAACACACACACACAAAAACAAAAAACACTGCAATACCCTGAATATGATGTACACTTGAAAGGGATTTGTCATAGTCCTACAACCCCTACCTCAGTACCTTATTGATTAGGGTAACCCAAAGATGGTTTCAAAACAAACTGCACTGTAATGCAGTCTAGGAAGCTGCACACCTCAGACTGCAAAACTGATTCCATATTTTTTATTTTATTTCAAACTACCATGCTTGATAGCAGGCTCTTCATTAATTTTAATGCAGATCTATCAAGAACAGAAAGGTAGTCAATGAAAAGTCTGTAAAAGCCCCAAACTGTTAAAAATCCATAGCTAAGTTATCCAACTCCAGGACTACACGAAAGGACTCATGCACCTGTAACACAGTTCTCTGTCATACTGGAGTCAGGAGACTTCACTGTGGATTATTAAGGTTTGGGGCTTTTACAGACTTACTGTATCTTTGAACATGCTGTTTGATCCTGATAGAACTGCATCAAACTGAATGAGGAGCCTGCTATCCTCCATCTCTGGTCAAAAAAAACTTACACAAACCACGTGCAATTTTCCACTTAGTCTTTACTGTAAAATATTCAGATGTTCCCCAATGTTTTGTCAGCATTTGGCTTCTTCTGGGGGACTGTTAAACAAAATATAGATATATTAAAATATTTTTATTCACATATTTAAAAAATCTATTTTTAATTTCATTTTATAATCCTTAATGGGTACCACCACCATGATATTTAGTGTCAACTTAACTCAAATATATATAACTTGTATATTTCATCATCCATTGACCTACGTGCCATACTGATCGAATCTAGCTAAAATGGCTACCTACTACATAACTGGCCATTCACTGCCTGTATATGTCAATTTTAAATGCTGTTATTTTTTTAAAGAAGCAGTAAAAGATCCTTTTTTTGTGGATTTAAATATTATATTTGACTAACAGAAAATAATACACTCGAAGATCTGATGTCTCATAAACCATATAATATAACATAATTGTACACGTCTGAGTGCACCGTCATGAAAATTAAAAAGATAAAAATAAAACAGAAACATCATGTTCACTGTATAGTCTAATCAGAGAATTGTCTAGCTTGTGATAAGAGGGTGTCAGCAACTACACTAGGTAGTTAGTGAAGGGTATATGGGTTCCCATCTCTTCTGAAATAGTCAATGGCAGCCAGACAAATTTGAAATCATCTTCTCTGTGTTTAAAATGTTAAGAATTATTCTGTGCAGTTCCTCTTTAGTTTGGCTCAAAACATGCAACCAATGTTGCTGAACGGCTAATTTAGCATCTGCAGAGACTAAGGCTATACACCCTTTCCTGGTTCCATTTATTCTACCATGATAAAGTCCCAAGAGGAAAATTTCTGAAGTAAAAGCAATTTGGAGACCCAGGAAGGGATTGAGAGAACTCTGAATCTCTTTCCAAAAATTTTGAATCTTACCATATAAGCATAAATTATGGTAAAGAGTACCCTCAGACTCTCCACACTTTAAACATAAATGTTTAGGTTCCCTACACATGCAATACAGTTTACTGGGGGTAAAGTATTGATTATGCATAATATAAAATTGCTGTAGCCATAATCTATCCTGTTTAAGGTCTCTCTAGATCTTGCACCATCCTGCCACATCAAGTGAAAGTTCTAGAGTAGAATTCCAGTATGAAGAGCCAATGTAGCCTATACAGGAGCCCCAGGTTTGAATGGAGGTGTGTGTGTATATATATATATATATATATATATATATATATATATATGCAGAATGGGACAAGGTGAACTTACCATAATGATAAGTTGAGCAAAAGTTTCACTCACCTTTTTCAACCAATGGGGAGAGCCCAAATAACTAGAAATGCAATGCCATAATTGCATTAGCTTAAAACTAGCTGATGCTGGCATGTTACAGGACTGTTGAATGGCTGAAGGCTAAAAACATATCTTCAGATGTAAAATCCAAGGCTGTAAACATGGATAATCCCATCCAGGATGAGGACGTAACATCTTTCCTGCAATCAGAAAATTTGAATTCTCAAAAAGAGGTTGGCTGAGGCCTTTACTCATGTCAAGATGGAGTAAGTGGCATAATTGTTTATGAGCCTTCCATGACCAGAAAACTGGAACTTGTGGCAAGTCAGCAGGCACTCTGCACAAAGGATTATAGAACAGTGAAATGGGATTAAGGCCAGCTGCCATACTGAGCTGTTTTTTTTTTCAATTTGGAGCATTGTGGGGCATAATCTGAGGATAACTGTTCCTGTGTAGAGCCTCACTGAAAATATTTACTGACATGTGAAGATAAATAGTACGAATTGGAAGTCAGATAACTGAAGATCTCCCATTCCTTTAGAAAGAGAAAATTAAAATAAGACCTATGTTGTTCTTTCCCCTTCTATTCCCCTAACATTTTGAACCAGGATGGGGAAGATAAATATTAGTCCAAAATGCAAAGCGTCCAAGGGTAACCACAAATGTTCTTAGTACAGTATGGAGTGGAGCTTGGTCGGTAGTGGTAAAAGTTCCAGAGAAATTGTTTGTACTAACACAAAAGTTATTCTTTCAGGTTCTTTTTCTCTTTTATTCAAATAGCATGGCCCCAACATTTTGCCATATTCGGCTTCTTCTGGGGAACTGTAATCAATTAATAAATTAAATTTTTAATATATATTTTAATCACTTTTTATCAGTCATCTCTCATATGAAAAATGATATCTATTATTGCTGCTGGCTTCTCATAACAATTACTGTAAGCTTCCTATACCATCCCATGCATTAAAATTTTATTTTTTGTACTTATGTTCACTTTATATGAACATTCAAATTTGCTGGCTAGTTCCACTAGCTTACAGTATTCATGTGTGCCCAAAAGGTTATCTACTGTATTATCTAGGCTTCTGCCTCTATGGCTGCCACATGCCTAGTTTTCTTTCTTGTATCACCTTGTGTTGAAACATATTACAAAAGTAAAGTCATTTCCTGCAACATGTTTTCTTTTTCTTCAAGCACTATAACTATGTATTAACACATTTCTTACTGTAATATGTATCATGATCTCTTCTCTTACATGTTGTTCTGCCAAAATACTCTATTTCGCTATTTATTCAGGAATCTCCTTGCATTTCATACATTTTTGCTCTTAACTTATCTGTTGCATGATTTTCTGATCCTCCACCTTGTTTTCATATGTACACTTTAAGCTTATTTTTTATTCTTAACTCTATCGATACATCAAGATCTTATCCTGTATTTCTAAAGCCCTCCTTCTTCTGCCTTTTAGAATACCATTTCTTGTATTTCTTTTTACAATAATGACACTACCCCTTTAAGAAAAAACTCATTAAGCTCTGACTTCAGAATGTTTGCTTGTGCTTTTCAGAAGCTGATATCCTATGTCTTTTGATTTATTTTCTTTAGTCTAGGGACATAAAAACATGAAAAAGGTGGTTATCAAGTGTTTCCTTGATTAAATTGTAGGTTTTTTTACATTTTTAGATTGTTTTAGGTGCTTGCTTATTTTCAACACCATTCCTGATACATGCTGTTGATATTCATTATATAATGCCATCTGTTAGAGAAAGACATTCACTTTAAAATATTGTACATAGTTATCTGCTGTTTAACATTTGCTTAGTTTTTTTTTTTTTTTTCCAAAAACTGCTCTGATGAAGATGCTTAAACCTCTTACTTGAATGTTCAGCTTCTGTTGTGTTCTGCTACCTGGTTCGTACTGAAGTGGCAGCAAGAGAGCACAGTGAGCCCTCCCCTCTTATACCTGCATGGAATCACATGCTGAATGAGTCAGCAAGCATTGCTAAACAGTGCTGTTGCTAGGTACTGCTTTTCCTCATAGGTATATGAGCTGGTGGCATTCTGTGTAGTAACACTGGCTCATAATATATTTACTACAACTTTCAATGTTTTCCATTTTATTATGTTGGACTCAACTATTGAACCTGTTAGTTTTTCTGTTATTGTTTTTGTTAAACATGCCTGCTACTTCACAATACTATGTCACTAGTGTTTTTGCATGTGATTTTGCTAACTCTCTGAGTCCATTTCTGATGCTTCCGGCCATTGCTTCTTCTTTATTATTTCATATTCTGTTTTATTGGGTCTCTTAGGTCCTTAGTTTGCATATTTGATTAAAATACTTCTGTTTCCTCACATGCACTCTTCAACTGGGGGGAGGTATTGTGGGGAAAGGATATTGCAGGGTGGATGTTGTGCTTTAACTAGGAATCTCTTTTCTTGTTCTCACCAGTATGCCTGCCAGTTTATTTCCTTATTGAGGCCCCATGGTACCTTAAATTTTCCCATTTCATATATCCACCAGGTTTCCCTTCTCTCCAACAATTTTTTAAAGTCACCACCTCAGCCAGGTTCTTGCACCAACTCCAATCCCCAGAATCTGAGCTGCATCACTGTGTGGTCCCTCTCATTAAAGTGTTGTGCCACTGATGAGTTCTCATCTTTCTGCCTGATTCTGTTTTTGTGCTCCGAAATCTATTTTGTTAGCTCTCTTTTGGTCATTCCTACATAGAGGTGGTCACAAGGGCACTGCAATAGGTATATCACACCTGTCGAGTTACAGTCTATGAGTCCTTTTATTATGTATTCTTTGTATATGTACGTATAAATGTCTCTTTTCTGCTAGTGTTACCACAGGCTATACATCTTTTGCAGGGGAACATGTCATTAGGGTTACCACTTTTTAAAAAGCCCAAAGTGGGACATTTCTTACTAAAACATGATTTTTCGCAGGGCAGTATGTAATTTCTACCAATGCAGCAGACTTGTTTTCTCTAAATAATCAGAATTAAGACTAAGTGTTGTAGTTTTATAGCTGTTGTTAGTGTTTCTTACCATTTTAAGGTATTTTAGTTAAGGTATTGCATTGTTTTGCAACATTTAAAGGAAATTCAGAAAAAATATTTTTTCTACTATAATGTCAGGACATGTATTACTTTTCATGTTTTTTTGCAGGACACAGCTGCCCAAATCAGGACTGTCCTGCAAAAATAGGGACAGGTGGTAACCCTACATGTCATCTTTTAAAGGACCTAATAGCAACTGTGCTCCTTTTTTTTTTCAGCATTTCAGCACAATGCATAATGCTGAATATTAGCTTTTTTGTCTCACCCTGATTTTTTTGCTTTTTAGTCAATGCTTCTGTTCTGGTAATTTTTGAAGCCCTGTCCACAGCTATTTTTATGGCTATGGGCGGAGCCTACAGTCATTTTGCTATCTGTAGCTTGAAAATGGAGTTTCGTGGAACACGTTTTGGACATTTCATTGTATCCTTCCATGCCTACTGAAATAAAACATTTCCTTCTTTCTGTTAAGAATGTTGGAGATATAACTCTAAGTTACTTATCAGATGTCATTAGGAAACTGAAACAGCTTGTTAAATATTTGTTAAATATTGGTTGCCTATGAAACTGGAGATTTTCTCATTTAAATATTAAGCATTTAAACAGCTTATTGATACTAGTTTAACTTGGCAATGTATTGTCTTTCAAGAAAGAGTCATACTTCATAAACATCACCCTTTCCCCAGCACATCTATGATTAACACTGTTTTTTTAACCTCTGGAGCCTACAGCCATCTTGCTGTCTGTAGCTGGAAAATGGAGTATCATGGAACACATGTTTTAAACTTTTCAATGTATCCTTCCAGCCAACTGAAATAAAAAAATGCTCTTCTTTCTGTTAAGAATGCTGGAGACATAACTCCAGGCTGCTTATCAGATGCCATTAGAAAACTGAAACAGCTTGTTAAATATTTGTTAAACATTGATTGCCTGTGAAACTGGAGATTTGCACATTTAAATACTAAGCACTTTAACAGCTTCTTGATACTAGTTTAACTTGGAAATGTATTGTCTTTCAAGAAAGATTCATACCTCATAAATGTCACCCTTTCCCCAGCAAATCAATGATTTACACTGTTTTTTTAACCTTTACAGACACTATTTGATGAGCAGTCTTAGACATATGCCAGGTCTTCAGTGAACTGCTTAGACTAAATATGTATCAATAAGAAGCCATTTTTTACTATCTTTTTGGGAAAAATATATTGAGCTACAGCAACACACACACACACATACACACACACACACACTCTCTCACTATATATGTACACACCATCCTCATGGCCACAACATTCAAAATAAATATTGCATTCTAATATGATATAAAAAAAAACTGTTTATGTCAGTGAACACAGTGAAGTTCAGTTTAGAGTAGATTTCCTTTAAATATTTCTTATCTTTTATTTTGTACACACACACACACACACACACACACACCATCCTCATGGCCACAATACTGCCAGGTGGCCTGGATTCAAGTCCCAGCTGAGGCACCTATTGTTTCTCACCTCTGTATGTGTTCCATAAAATATGCACACCACGCTCCTGTGTGATTGTTACAAGTAAATATTTTAGTTGCCATTGGGTTGTGCATTTGAGTAAGAGTAATGTGCTCAACGATGGCTCAGGTTCCAGTTGTCTCAGTGGCAAAGCTGGTTAGTGCAATCAGAACTGTATTCTAGGAAGCTTGGGTTCAAGTCCCAGTTGAGGCACTTATTCTTTCTCACCTTTGTTTGTATGTGTTCCATAAAATATGCACACCACACTCCTGTGTGATTGTTTTAAATAAATATTTGTGTCGCCATTGGGTTGTGCATTTGAGAAAGAGTAATGTGCTCAGGGATGGCCCAGGTTCCAGTTGTGTCTGTGGTGCAGCTGGTTAGTGCAATCAGAACAGTATTCTGGGCAGTCTGGGTTCAAGTCCCAGCTGAGGCACATATTCTTTCTCACCTCTGTTTGTATGTATCCCATAAAATATGCACACCAGATTCCTGTGTCACTGTTACAATAAAGAAACTGCTTGTTTATGTCAGTGACCACAGTGAAGTTCAGTTTAGAGTAGATTTCCTTTAAATATTTCTTATCCTAGATACAGCAGGGGAGATGCTATATCTCATTATCAAAGGGATCTTCATTTACATATTCCCACACTGTATTTACTCAGGCTTTCCCAGATTAGAGGCAATAACTTGTTTTTAGTGGGGCCATGATTTTTCCATTTTGATAATAAGTTTCTTCTGGGTAGCCTAGTCCAGGGCACCCATATTCAAAGGAGATGAGCAGCACATTGCAATGGAAATGTGAGGTGTGCTGTGCAACTCCAGCAATGCACCACAGTATGATATCCAAACATGCGGGATGCACCTGCTGTAAAGGAATGGGCCAGTGTGCATACAAATAGTATACCATGCAAGTCGAGGGTGTGTTCCCATGCATATGCCATGCTGCAGCATACTCAGTGGGAAATTCACCCTCATAGCCAAGAGCAGCGTGGCCCACAGCTAGGCCATGAATAGCTGGCCTAAGCCATCCAGCCACCCATAGGTGGGCTGTGGAAGTGCACCCAGGTGCATAGCAGCCTGGCAGCCCTGGTGGACTAAAGTTACCCCCTAGAATCCCAGATTGATCCAACTCCATCCCCAAAGAGCTCCAGAGTGTAGGCCCCCCAGACCAAATCACACCAGAGGAAACCACGGTCCATAGCCATAGCATAGAGGACTCCCGTCCACTGCCTTGGTACATAGACAACCCCGCTTCCCCATACCCTAGCTGTTGTGAAGACATACACTGCCTTCCACTCTTTGCCACAGCCAGCCACTGACTGCACTGGACCCAGGCTGGGGACCATCACTCCAAAATGACCCAAGTGGTTATACCATACATAGGGGCACTACACTAGCTGCGGACCCACCAGTGTATGCAATTGTGTGTATGTCCCTGGCAAACTGTAAGAGGAAATTGACATACCTCCAATGCATGTCTTGTCAATGCTGTATCTTCCTGCTGTTATACACTCTTCCCCATTCCTCTGTGTAACATGCCACCGTCAGGACTGCTGAGGTATCCTGGGTGCCAAGGGGTGCGGTATCCTGCAATGGCATTTGTAGTGTATGATCCAGACTATGGATAGTGCTTTTGTGGTTCCCCAGTTCAGGGGTCAGCCTTAACTTTTTTTTGCACTAGCCAGCCAGGCTAGTGAACCAGAGTTTTCACTAGCCCGCAGAAGTTTGCAGTAGCCCACAGTGAGTATTGTTAACAGTGATTTGTTAAACGAAAGGCAAATAAAATCACATTTGTCCTGCCAGCAGTCTGGACACCTACCAACTGATTTTGCACTGTGCCTTTAACTGCAAACTGCACATAACCTATCTCAGCTTCTGTGACTGGAAAGTCAGTGTTTCTGTCACTGATGACTGAAATGAACTTTGTTCCCAAAATTTATTCTCATAGCACCATTTGTTGAACCTCGGCTACACAGTGGATAAAGTTGCTGAACTGATATCTAGCCCTTTCATATCATCAAGGCTGCACATCCACATAAAGTTTGTGAAAGGACGTCCTTTCTTAGCAATTGCATGGCATTATCCAGATGGTCAAGCATTGCTTCATTCATGTTCTCCAGCATTCCCTCCACATTACTTGTCCCTGGAGTAGTAGTGCTGGCATCCTTCTTTTCCTTTGCCCTAGAATGAGCTTCACTGATATTATGGGATGAGACCTAGTCAAGCTGGAAGTTATCTGTACCTAAACAAAAATTATTGTTATTGCCCACCTTACCCAACTGTATTTCATGTTTGATACACAAGTGGCAGAACATCAGATCTTTTGCACCATCATACCCCAACCAGTCATATTTTTCTAGCGAACATTGCTGGCACCAACAGCTTCACTTTGTCTTTTCATACTCGTGATTTTTTATTTGTTTGTCTTCGTCATCATGCTTTCTATAAATTTCAGCTGGGTTACTGACTTCTTTAATATATTTCCACATTTTCAGATTTGTAGTTAATAAAGTTGTGTTGTGAAAAGTTTGTGTATCTTTTTCTTCCCTTTTTCCTTCCTTTTCCCACCCTGGTCACAGATCCCAGAAATGCTTGATTGTCCCAGTTCTATTAAAAATGTTCAAAAAAAAAGTAAGGATAAATTCAACCGCATCAACCCATACTGTTACTTATTTATTTTTATTCTTTGGCAACCAAGTAACCCCATTTGGGCACAAGACCCATTTACAGGGGTGGCCCATGAACACAGAGAGGTTAAGTGATTGTTTATGGTCAACACACCATACAAGTGGAGGCTGTGGGAATTTAAACCCAGATCTGCTGGATGTACAAAGCCCATTCACAACCTGTTGCTCTCTCTCTGTTAAACACTCTCCAGTTTTCTTTTCCATGACAGCCATGTATTCTAGTATGCTTTGACCACCTTTTTGATAATTGAACTATCAGTACTTGTGGTATCCTCAATACTACACTGTGTTCCCTTTTCCTCATCAGCTACTGTTGTTTCTTTTCAAATGTCAAGACATCACATTCCACAATTTCAGACACACCATTCTATGCTATTTATTTCAATGGCCTGCAAAGATGTAGCTAATATCATGCAATGTTCAGGTTGGTAGTATAAAAAATAAGAGTAGCAACTGATGAGGACTTAGGAGAGAAATAATCAACACAGTGACAAATGCAATAAAAATGTAAAAATTAATTTGAAAAAGTGGGTCTAAAACATATGATAATATCGGAAAAACATAAAGGAACCCATTACAGCATATAAAGGTGTAAAAACTGTTTCCTATCATGGCAGTAAATGACCATACTTAAAATTCAGAGTTGAAAAGATTAGGTTGATTTACTGCTAATGGTCTTAATGGCCATACTTCACACCTCGTAGACAGACTGGTTTTACAAACAAAGGCCTGTGGCTAGTGACATCAAAATTTTTTTTGTAACCTGGGCATGCATGCAACAGTGAATGATTTTATACAATCAGTTTTAATACTATCTGAGCACTTAAAATGGCCCCAAAACTAGACTACATTTAATCAAATATGTTGTAGGTGACACCTCTTATTGGACTAACAAAATTATTTTTAAGACAAACTTTCAAGAGGTGAAACTTTCTTCCTCGGGTCAAAAGTTTCACTTTTGACCTGAGGAAGAGAGTTTCACCTCTCGAAAGCTAGTCTTAAAAATAATTTTGTTAGTCCAATAGAAGGTATCATCTTCAACATATTTGTTGTATTTTTTCTCTACATTGTTGACTGGACTAACACGGCTACTGCGTCTCTCTCTCTTTTTTAATACATTTAATCAAAACCAGATGACCAGATAAGGGCCCTGAAAACTGTATTATCTAGTTTACAACTGGACAGGAGGCAATACTAGACCTGTGCTGCTCCTAGACACAGTCACAAATCTGCCTGCCATGAGTACTGAGCTAAACGAGGAAAGGAAAAGGAAAAAGGGTCTTTACCAGCAAAAAATAAAAGCAGTAGTCAGTATAAAATGAAACAGTTTGTAAATGCACTATACTCAGACATCTATGTTTTTCATTTCACTAATGCTAAGGTAGCACATAGCTAAACCTCTATGAGAAGGACCTGGCTTTAAATTAAATAACAATTATATTTATGTATTTGTTTGTTTATTTGATAACCGGGTTGAGAATAGAACTGCAGCTTTCCACAGGAGGAACTGCACTAGCCCAGCTGAGCAAGTAACAGAGATTCTGCACTAGCCCACAGCAATCTGCACTAGTACCCGGGCTAGTAAATGAATATTACAGTTAACCCCTGCCCCAGTTGTACAAACAAATGGGAGGTCAGCTGTAACATGCCTGTTCCGGGACCTGTGTGAGTGAGTACAGCATCAGCTTTCACCCACACCGAGTAGTGCAACAGCACCAGGATGATGGATCCACATGCGAGTGCCTGAAGTGTATGGCCACTGAGCGTTATTGCCTGCACACATCTTTTACCTATGTATGACACTTTCCAGCATCCTACTGCTAGTGCTTCACCCCCCAAAAATAAGATGCCATTTCCTCTGTGAACTATCCAGGCTAAATATATAGCAATCAGGAGGCATATTCTAGGAAAATAAATTGTAAGAATGTATAAATGGAAAATGACATTGAAACTGCCTCTCAGCAGATCTGCATTGTGCAAATTCATTAGAAATAATAGGTAAAAACATCCCAAAAGCTCTCCACAGTCATATCAGCTCTGATCAGAGTTTGTTAGTACTTGGTGTGTGTATCCTCTTGCTTTAAATCTGTTCACGTTGTGCTGAAATAACTCAAATAAGAAAGATTATCCTGGATATCTGCCAGACTTTGCAATCTCACTCTTCTACAGAGACACTTTTTAGTAATAAACCATGTGTTATGATCAAAAATAGCACCCACAATGAAAGGTAAAATAGTAAAAACAGAACACAAAATAGAAAAACAAAAACAGGCACAGTTGGTATTAGGACTTTTAAAAGATGCCATGGGGCCTCAATGAGGAAATAAACTGGCAGGCATTCTGGTGAGACCAAGAAAAAAGATTTCTAGTTAAAGGCCAACATCCCCCCCACACACAATATCCCCCTTCCCCAGTTGAAGAGTGCATGAGAGGAAACAGAAGTATTAGAACCAAATATACAAACTGAGGACCTACAGTAAGAGACCCATTAAAACAGAATATGGAATAATAAAGAAGAAGGGATGGCCAGAAGCATCAGAAATGGACTCAGAGAGTTAGTAAAATCACATGCAAAAAACACTAATGACATAGAATTTTGAAGTAGCAGGACTACTTAACAAAGAGAATAACAGAAAAAACTAACAGATTCAATAGCAGAGTACAACATAGTCAAATGGAAAACATTGAAAATTGTAGTAGAGATATTATGAGCCAGCATTACTACACAGAATGCCACCAGCTCATATACCTATGTGGAAAAGCAGATGCCTAGCAACAGTACTGCTTAGCAATACTTGCTGACTCATTCAGCATGTGACTCCACACAGGTATAATAGGGGAAGGCTCACTGTGCTCTCTTGCTGACACTTCTGTAGGAATCAGGAAGCAGAACAAAACACAAGATGAACATTGAAGTAAGAGGTTTATGCATTGTTATCAGAGCAATGTTTAAAAAAAATAAGCAAATGTTAAACAGCAGATAACTATGTACAATATTTTAAAGTGAATGTCTTTCTCTAACAGATGCCATTATATAATGAATATCAACAGCCAAGAAGGGATTGCTGGAGATTCTCAGTGTCTGCTTGAAAACCTCTGGAGCCCATGCTTTTGTCTTTGCAGCTCTGACCCTGTAGAATTCTTTACCTCCCTGGATAAGTCGATGCATGACTGTGGAGAGCTTTAAATCTGCTCTTAAAACAATTTTATTTTCCCTTGCATTCCCTGAGTATTAATCTGTGGATATTTGTTATTTTAATTTGTTTTAATTATTTATTGTTGTGTGTTCTGTAAAAGTGCTTTAATAATTTTAAATTGCGCTTCAAACAAATAAAGCTTATAATTATTATTATTATTATTATTATTATTATTATTATTATTATTATTATCATTATCATCATCAGGAATGGTGGTGAAAGTAAGCAAGCACCTAAAACAATCTAAAAATGTAAAAACTGCAATTTAATCAAGAAAACACTTGATAACTACCTCTTTCATGTTTCTATGTCCCTAGAGCAAAGGAAATAAACCAAAAGACAGGATATCAGTTTCTGAAAAGCACAAGAAAACATTCTGAAATAAGAGCTTAATGATTTTTTTCTTAAAGGGGTAGTGTCAATATTGTAAAAACAAAGGAAATGGTATTCTAAAAGGCAGATGAAGGAGGGCCTTTAGAAATACAGGATACGATCTTGCTGTATCATTAGAGTTAAGAATAAAAAAATAAGCTTAAAGTGTACATGTGAAAACAAGGTGGAGGATCAGAAAATCATGCAATGGATGAGTAAAGAGCAAAAATGTATGAACTGCAAGGAGATTCCTGAATAAATTGAGAAATAGAGTATTTTGGCAGAACAACATGTCAGAGAAGATATCATGATACAGATTACAGTAAGAAATGTGTTAATGCATAGAGTTACAGTACTTGAAGAAAAAGAAAACACGTTGCATAAAATGACTTTACTTTTATAATATGTTTCAACACAAGGTGATACAAGAAAGAAAACTAGGCATGTGGCCGACATAGAGGCAGAAGGCTACATAATAACGTAGGTAGCCTTTTGGGCACACATGAATACTGTAAGCTAATGAAACTAGCCAGCAAATCTGAATGTTGATATAAAGTGAACATAAATACAAAAAATAGAATTTAAATGTATGGGATGTTATAGGAAGCTCATGGTGATTGTTATGAGAAGCCAGAAACAATAATAGATACCATTTTTCATATGCGAGTTGACTGATAAAAAGTGATTAAAATGTATATTAAAAATATGATTTATTAATTGATTACAGTTCCCCAGAAGAAGCTGAATACGGTGAAATGCTGGGGCCATGTTATTTGAATAAAAGAAAAAAAGAACCTGAAAAAATGACTTTTGTGTTGGGCTATTTTTAGGCAGAGTGGTCGTACAAACATTTCCTCAGAAGATAAATATTAAGCATTTCTACGGAGTAAATTAAACTAGGTAAAATGTTCATTTTAATTGTATGTATTCAACCCATAACATAAGGGATAATAACTTCCATCTGGTAAGGTCCTGAGTAATTAACTTGAGCAGGAGATCAAGGTTCATACCCTTCAGTTTAGATAGAAAAATAGACAAATGAATACCCGGATAGATCAACTGGGATGGGGTCCATTGAAGTTCTAAGTTGATTTTATTTATTTATTTATTTATTCAATTCTTGGATTACAGTCTTTGAGCTGGGAGCTCATTTGCAAAGGTTCCATTTCAATCGATAAGCAATCAATAGGTACATACAGGTTACATACAAAGGTTTCACAACAAGTTTCATTGGTGGTACAAACGTGAAAACGAGAATCAGGCAAACACTAGGTACATACAGGTTATCATCAAGGTTACACAACAAGTTACACAGTTGGTTGAAGTGTGAATGTGAGATTCAGAAATGGATTTAGGTTGTAAATGGTCATACTGAAAATCAAGGAAGATAGTTTCACAGTGCAGGAGGTGGAAGGTCTTCCAGTGGAAGGTAATAGGCAATGGGGTAGGGGGAGTAGGGAGCAGGTGAGACCGAGTCCCATTGTCACAGTGAAGTGGTTGTGGGGAAGTAGGGGGAGAGGAAAGTTTAGGACCAGAGTAGGGGGGAATGGAGCAGGTGCAATGGAGTGGAGACTGGGATAGGAGTAAGTAGGAGAGGGGGGATTATGAAAGACAATGCGAGGGTGGGTAAAAGAGACTAAGGGAGAGGATAGAGTAATAGGTAGACATCTGGGGTAGGTAAAGGCATCTGATTGGATAGAGATAAGTGCAGGGGGCACATAGGTAGATAAGAAGTGCAGGAGGTTTAAAATATGTTGTTTGGAAACCTGTATATTAAGAGGGAAAATGCTTGTTTTGTTAATAATTAGCTTATAGCCTACAAAACGGGCAAAAGAGGTAACTATATTCATGATTCCAGGGATAGAATCTTGGAGATATAAAACATGCAAGAGGATATCATTCACATAGGCTGATAATTTAAATTTGAGGTCCCCTAGGAGAACGCCATGTATTCCGGATGTCATTTTCAGTTTCAATAAATGGGGTTCCATATACAAATTATATAAAGGGGGGGAAGAGGACAACCCTGGTGAGTCCCTCTTGTTATGTAAAAAGGCTCTGAATACAAACACTGAAAGAAATGTGTACTTTCAGGTTAGTATACAAGGTCTGTACCAATCGAATAAAAGAGGAAGGAATGCCAAAACAATACATAATATGAAAAAAACAGCACCAGTATACTCTATTGAAGGCTTTTTCAGTATCCAGGGAGATCAGGGCAGCAGGAGGCCCTAGCTTCCTGGACACTCTTTTCAGGCCAACCTGTACTGCTTGTTTTTAGTTCTGAATCCAATCACTGCATTGCCGACTAACAGAATAACTTGGAGTCTGTTTGGTGGGAGAGATCATTTTCACTGGCAGCCTGGCAGCAGGCCCTGTGGAGGGTGTTGTGGTGAGGACTGTCAGAATCAGAGACTGTTTATTTTATTCTTTCACAAAGAATTTCTCCTCAAAAGGAAAACTGCACTTTCCCCTTGCTTCTTCTGTTTTTTTTTTTTTGAGAATTGAATAAGGGTATTTTGGGGAAAGAGAAACAGATACCCAATGATTTTGCAATTAGAGCCCAGCAGGTTTGTTTGGGCTATAAGCCACAGGATTGATACCATCATACATAACATATTTTAAGTGTTGTTTTATTAGAATTCAATAGCAGTTGTGCTTTGGTAGTTTTCTTGTATTTTAAATTTCATGCCATGTAGGTCATGTGACCAGATACTTAAAAGCGCATGTTTGGCGTCCCTCCTCAGATTCACATTGTCCTCCAGAATGCAGCAAGCTATGGGGTGGGTGAGGGTGTTTTCTGAGAAAGGCCGACAGATTATTTTATGAAGTCAGAGCGATTCGACTATACCCTGGTTTGGGCACCATTTGTGAAACACCGGGAAAAAAGTAAGTTACAAATTCCTACATAGAAATAAATGTTTCTGGCATTTCATGTGCCTTATCTGTTTCACTGCACTATTTAACTACATTTGAGTAGCATTGTGCAATGCTGGAAAAAAGAAAAGTAAGCTACGAATTCTTATGTAGAAATAAAGTGATACATAGAATATACTGTATGGATATAATGAGCAGATTCAGTAAAAAAATCTCCAATTAACTGATGATAACTCCTACATTTAGAACGTGCACTTTTAAAAATGTCAACAATACGCTAGTACAATTAACAGAATTAAAACGAATCTTCAAGGGATACAATATGTAAACAGTTACTGTGTTTTTTAAGACAGCAAAGTTTACTCCTGTAAGAAGGGGATCTGAGAGACAAAACAATAATGATAAATTATATAACCTTCTATCAACATCTTCCCACACTTATTCATAAATAACATTTTAAGGAGACAGTATATCATATATTCATTGAAAAATAACCTTATTAATACAGCACTTAGGGTAAAAGTGACAAAAGTAGGGAAATGTGATGTTACGGTTTCCAACCCTAACACCCTGCCCCCTCGCTGCAGGCAGCAACAGGAAAAAACATTACAGTTTGATCTCTCCTGTGTCTTCACAAATCAGGCATGGGGTGTACCTTGGGGTTGTCAACCCTTCCACTCGCCCCATTCCATCAGTAAATAAACTGAGATATGTGGAGTATATGAGACTGGGTGAGCGTTATGGCTGACAACCCCAATGTACACCCTTTTAGTACCCTAACACCACATTTACCTACTTTTGTTGCTTTAACTGTAACTGCAGTCTTGACAGTGTTTTTTTTTTTTTTTTTTGTGAATGCCCTTACTTTTTGAGATAGTATAATTGTATCATCATTTGACTCTGGGCCCTGCACTTCCATCCCTCCATAGATGTATACATCTAGTTGGTGTGGAAGCACAGGGCCTGGAGGGCCCCTTCATTTCCATTTCTGCCAGAACAACAGTTTATCGTTTGCATTGTTTTATGGCTTATTAAATTTACAATTTTACACTAAGGGAATTTGGATTTTTTTAATTGTTATGTTTTTTTATGTGACCCCTAAAGTTTGAGGAGATGTTAGTGTGTTATTGTTGTATTACTCATTAAGGCCTTTGTTTGATACATAGATTGTCCTTTAAGTCCAAATATTGAGGGAGTTATGCCTTGTTGAATTTCAAATGCAGGAAAAAAGCTAAGTCCAAAATATATTTTTGTATTAACCTTTTTCATATCAAATGAAAGACCCATATGAAAAAGGATTCCTTCATACAAAAAAAGAAATAGGACAAAACACTAAGTCTAAAATCTTTTTTTGCATGAGGGAGTCATTTTTCATATGAATAAAAAAAAAGAGCATATGAAAAAAGATCCCGTCACACAAAAAAAGAATTGGGGAAAGAAAGAGACCAAAATCTTTTTTTCATATGAAGGCATCCTTTTTCTTATGAAAAAAATATGGAAAAGTATCCCTTCATATGAAAAAGGAAAAAAGGATTTGGACATAGTTTTTTCTGTTTCTTTTTTCGTATGGAGGGATTCTTTTTCACATGGCTTTTTCATTTATATGAAAAAGGATGCCTTCATACAAAACAAGAATCCGAAAGAAAACTAAGTCCACATTCTTTTTTTCATATGTAGAGAACATTTTTCATATGGGCCAATTCCTTTTTTGTATGGCTATATGAAAAAAGAAAACTGGCTCACAAAAAAACTAATTTTAAATGTATAAAAAAATGACATTTCTGGCTAATTTTTTCACAAACTAAGTACAGAATCCACCCAATGGGGTCCTGATTAGCAAAATACATGTGCTGGTGTGTGTGCAGGATGTTATTTTTGTGGGTCTTGAATTTTTTTGTTAAATGGAAAGAAGATGGTGGTCATACAAAAAGTGATTTTTCCCTCACAGAAAAGGATTACCCCAATACTAAAATGGATCCTTTTTCATATGGACCAAATTCTTTTTTCATTCCAAGCAGCTATCCAAAAGACTGTACTAAGTGTGCTCAGAAACAAAAGGGTTTACATTTAAAAACTTTGGAATAGATTAATATTTTTTCACCAAACTGGTAAAAGGCATGACTGTGGCCAAGCTCTTTCTACCCTGAAAATTTCAGACCAAAATGAGAAAAAAAAAAAAGGAAAAATAGTAAAAAGAAAAAGATTTTGCATTTTTTTCACTGTTCAGATCTCAGAATCTGCACTTCTGACTGAAACAAAACTTGGCATGTCAAGAAATCTATCCCGAGACCATGCATGCAAAACTTCATGCAAATCCATTGAACAGTTGCAAAGCTATTACCCCTTGCAGGGCCACAGACTGATATATCAGTCCAAAATTCCTAGGCGTTCTAAATCTTTTAGCAGCCTAAGGGTTAAACTGCAAAGTTTGAGGTATAACATAGAAACCTCTGTTCAACTCTAACTGTAGTGGCATTACCACTCTACTGTAATGATCTTAAGAGACTAAATCAATAATTTTGGCATCATTTTATTTCTAGGTGAAAACCCACATTTTTTTTACTGCTTTCCATTTCTAAAATGTATTGATTTTGCTGGGTGTTTTAACTGCTTCTTTTTTTTAGTAAAATTATAATGCCTGCAGTGCAGTTATACCCCATCTTGTTTTGTTTCAAATCCTTGAAAAATAGTTCCTACTTCCTGAACGTTAGGAACTCCCACAAACAGTGCAGCCACTCATGATGCAATAGTCTCTGCTCCACCCACTGTATAATTAGTGACTAGACTGTGTTGGAGTGTTCCAAAGTCCAGGAAAGATGCTGTGGGAGTTGATCAAGATCTGTAAGCAAATATGTCTTTGTGTGGTAACACCAGTATGGTGGACAATCAGTTTTTCACTTTAAAAAGAAAAAAGGAACCCATCTCAAACTGACCAGCTACAACAACAAATTCTACAGGATGTGATCAGTCATAACATGTGTTTTTTAAACTATAAACACTGAGGTCTAAGGTTGACCATGTCTCTTTAAAGTAACCCACAAAATTGTAAAACATATAACGTAGCAACAGTAGTTCATTAGCAGATACCAGAAAGGTATGCAAATCCATTTGAAATACTGGTTTGGGTCAGGTTAACTACTGTACATTTGTGTATTCAGATAATCTCTAAAAAGAATTAAGAACTTTTACAAGTGTACTGTAAGTCCCTCACTGGCACATCAATTTCTCTCTCTCTTTCTCTCTCTCTCACTCTCACTCTCTATCTCTCTTTCTCCCGCTTCCATTTATGGTGGAGGCTGGTGTAGGCTCACTGGTAGTCCCTCTGATGCAAATCAGACCTCTTCTAGCTTCAGTAGTCGATAACCAAATCTTTACTTCACAGGGCAGGTCCTCCTGTTGCTGTTTAAGGTGATTATCTCCTTTTCCCAAACATCACATATAAGGGGAAGAAGAGAGTAAATTTTGACAGTAGAGGTTGGTGTGGGGTTGAGGAAATATTTTCTAAGGCTCTGGGTAGTGGAGGGGGGAGGTAGTAGAAAACCAAGTGTCTGGGGCTGAATTCATTAAAAAAAAGGTTTCATTCATCATTGAAAGATAAGATTTGGAATGTTTCACATAGTTCTACATTGGTGAAGTGTCACTTTGCACAGGGGAAAACTATGCAGTGTCACTTCACGTAGTTTCATCAGACAAACTTTGACACTTTGCCAGGTGAAGAACTATGCAAAGTGCTTTGCAAAGGAAAATTTGTGACGTTCAGGCAAACAAAGTTTTCCCAACTTTGCACATCTTTGCTTTTCATCGTTCACAAAAATACTCGTGGTGGAGGGAGTATCATGAGCGCACATACATAACATCATGCTTGATAGCCACAATGTAGTCATCATCAGACATCATGCCAAAGCACGCCTTCACTGGTAGCTGACTACCTGGCAAAGAGCCTTCATGACAGGTAAATAAATTCAAAGGGGTGCAGTCCATGTGATACACCTTCACATCATAGTAGATGAGCCTATTTCTGAAATAGGTAAAATGAATGCCAGATTTTGATTGACTGAGAGATACATTCTGCTGGGCTGTTATTCCAGCACAACAACCCAGCTGAAAGCATCACTCACAACAGACTCAGCACTTTAAAAGACAGCCACCTGCCTCTCTTACTAGGAAAAATTCTCACAACAAACATGGCTGCATTGTATCTTTCCTCACACAGGATACTACCTGTTCTCTTTTCCAGTACCCCTTGCTCCAGTCTCATGCCTGTAAAATGTCACTATACCTGATTATCATATCCACAAATTATCCATGTTTTTAAAAATGTGTTTTTTCTCCTAACGCAGCATCCTTGTCTCCAACTGCAGATGAAAGGGCTGTTGCTCAGACTGCAGCTGAAATTACTCCTGCTCAGAAAGCAGCTGAAATTGCCACAGATTTTTTCTTTGTTTTTCTTATGTGATAAGAGCAGGGACACTGGTTTTCTGGGATTGAGAAAGGACATATTCCATTTTGCACATTGTAAAAAACGGTATTGTCACCGGTGTCTGCTAAGCCAAAACCCATTTTTACTGGTGTTTGGTTTTGTGTACTTTATTGACCTTCAAATATGCTGAAACTTGCCCTGGGCACTTATCCCTGCCAACCTGTTCCTGAGTGTGGTCCCCTGTGGCTTACCCCATATCGCTAGCCTTGTTGACATTGTCTGTATTTTTGTTGTTTGCTCTACCTGGCAATATGTTATGTATCTTGCTCCCACATGCTGTTATCTACCTATCTACTTGTTATGCTGGATGATCCTGTATGTTACCCTGACTATGCTTGATGCTTTGTATGTACCTTGTATCCTCCCGGGTCTCACCTGAAAATAGGCACTTGGATGTCTAGTGTGCTTACCTGGTTAACAAAAGCAAATAAATAAAAACAAATGGATTCATGCATCTCCCAGACATGTGGATGCTTTTTTTTTACTTGGTGTCCATGAAAAGGGTGTCTCTCAGTCTTCACGTCTTTGTTCAGACATGAATTGAGCATTACTCTGCCCACCAGCATCATACAGCCACTGTGGTCTTACCTTCTGTATGTCATTGACTGTGCTTTCAAAATACACTGGCCAAACACAAGTACACTTAAATACTTAACATTTGCTTTTTGCTGAAGCAGTCTATCAGAAAACTTTTGTTGTCACAGAGACTGAAACAGCAGGTGGGAGAAAATGTGCAAATGATCCACTTCACCTAAATGGGGTGCTAACTGTGAAGTATTTTCATAAGTAGTAAAGCGGTTTCTTCTTTGTGAACATACTTTAATTCAGACTAGTTTTCATTCAAACAACTGAGGATTTTGGATGGCCCTACTGACTATAAACTTGAATAAGCTAGTTGGTAACAGTGATCCAGCATTTAGCAATCTACAACCTAGATGCTTATATGCAAAGAATACAACAAAAACCTGACTAAACTCTAAAAACAAGCTTACAAAACACATAAAATGTATCTGAACATTTATTTTTACCTATACAAAATCATTGCAGCCCAAGTAAAACTCAGGTAAATTAAATGGTACCCAGACTACTATTCTATGATGTAGTAAACATATATTGGTATTTTTTTAATATTCTTTGTTAAGCAGGTAAGGCCCACTAGGCAGAACTGTCTGTTTTCAGGAGTGACCTAGAAGCACTGGGGAGGTTAAGTGACTTGCTTAGAGTCGCACAGTATGCAAGTGGAGGTTGTGGGAATCAAACCCAAGTCTGCTGGATGTACCCAGTTCAATCACTGTTTGTTACTCTAACCACTAGGCATGGGTGGTTAAACTGAATGGCTGATTACAACAAAGCAGTGTGGGTGATTTCCTTACTGACTTTATATGCAGCAAAGCAGAGAGAATGCAAAGCACAGCATCAATTTTAAGATGCTGAAATCTGGGTCAGCCTGCTGGCGCTGCGGTTGCACTATTGCTTGCAATGGCAGAGACCCAGGGTCAGAAGCAAACTCGTGTTGCTGGAGGTCTGGTCAGGGGAGTAGGATCGAGCACCTGAGGGAATGCTCCCTCCTCCTCCTCCTCTTCCTCCGGGGAGGGTGGGCTGCAAGTTCTGCTGCTTTACCACCACCTGTGTGACCATGGGTGGTGGTGCAATGGTGCTGCAGAGTAATCAGGAGGGGAGGACGCTAGCCAGGATCTGGATCAGTGGCATGTCTCTATGTGACCTACCTCCTTGGATCTTCTCTAGTGCTGGTGCCCTCAGGGACAGAGACCAGCAAACCAGGAACAATCACCCCACATCGGCCGCTAGCAGAAGGGAACCAGGTGCCCCAGACTTCATAACCAAACTCCATGAGGGACTCACTGAGCTGCCTGACACACACTAAGGGAGTGTGGAGGGGTGACCTAGGGTCCCCCTTCCTTCCCACCTGGTGGGGTACAATCCAGGCAAAATAGGGGCACACCCACAGGAGCCCCTGCGCATTACCTGGGAGTGAAGCTAGGTGGTACCCAGCCTAGGGATCTCTGAAAAGTGGAGACTGATGCTGTGAGAAGGGGACACAGAAAGAGAAAATAAAACAAATTAAAACAGATGCTGAAATCTTAGAGATTCTATACAGTGACATTCAATTTCCGTGAGGCACCGGTATAAGAATTCAAAATCCGCAAATCAAGCAGGATTCTGGGATTGTTACTGGTGTTACCGGTTAAAATGAAAAAAAAAAACAGGGTCCCTGGATAACAGCAACAATGAAAACTGAAACTGCTGCTCCTTTCAGCCAACCATAATATCGACAACACAGACATCCCTGTGACTGCCGTCGATCAACCAGCCTGATATCACCCATGGACGGAGCTTCCTGTAACTGCCATGTTCTCCACTGAAGCTATGGATGGCGCTCACTCTTGCCTTTATCCATATCTGCTCTTAAGTGAGGCATTGTCTCCACCTACTGGCCAAATGGCTGAATTACACGTGGCACTACTTTTTCATTGCTACTTTTTTGTTACAGTTTTATAATTGTTTTAAATAATTTAACTGATAGATTTTTCTTAGTTTTTTTTATCTAATAATTTGAATGGATCCATTTCATAATTGTAATAAGGCACTGTGGGGTGGGGGGTGCATTGTGGTGGGATAATGGCCCTTCTCAGGTGGTGAAAGCACTTGGCTTTGCCTCATGCTTCAACCCACCTTATGTGGGCAAATATTCCACCACAATGCACCCCCTGTAATCAGACAGTAAAAAGAACTGGGAAACACCTGGCAAAGTAGAGACAGAAATTATTTACTTTAGACTATAGCATGACTTAAAAAGCCAGGCTAACACCCAGGCTATCATTCAAAAGCAGCAGTTTTGTTGACCATACAACACCAGTGTTTTGTGCTATGAAGTGCTTTTCAAGGCTATTAAAATTACTGCTTCTGAGTGAAGCTTTTCAGCTTGTACATATGAATACACTAACTATCATATCCAGAGAGATAAATCTCATGTTTCTTTCTGTGCCGATGTAGCAGATCCCTTATTCCAAGTAAGTGACTGTGTTTAGATTATGTTGTACTGTATGAACTGCTAACACTCTTTTGAGCTGCCTTTTACAGTTCCACCTTGCTAGTTGCCACCCTGCACTGTTGCTTCCACTTGAATATGCTACTGTGTGCTACTCCCAGATCTTTTTCCTCTTCACATTTGGTCACTCCATGCAAATCACCCCTTTTTTTGTCTTTACTGATACCTCCACCCTCCCTGATTAGAGATGCGGCAAATTTAAATTCCACCGGTGAAGTGAACGTGAAGTGGGCACTTCATGTTGCCATTCCGCTATGCGGAGTGGGCAATGCAAAGTGCTCAATCCACCTTGTCATTACCACTTCGCGTTAAGGCAGAATGGCAATGCAAAGTAAGGAAAAGTCATTGTTTTGAATGGACTTTGTGTTTCACATTATGATTCTAAGTGATCCACTTGGTGTTTCAGATTTGGCAGCCCCCCCCCCCACACACACACATCACATGGCTTACAGTACTGTAAGTCACATGCTCTTTAGCTAGGCAGGAAGAAAGTGAATCATACAAGCAGACACTTTTACTTTCTCCTGTGCAGATGGAGAGAGAGGAGTGTGTTTTGTGACTGCTGATACTTTGAGATCAGAACAAGGAGGAGATTTAAACTTTGATTTAGACCCAACAGCTTTTTTAAAAGCTACATTTTATTGTCTTTTCTGTCTGTACTCTTTTCTACTTAATTTGTTCTTTCTGTAAATTTTATTTTTCTTACATATAGAGACATCAGTTGCAAATTATGTCCATGCTGGAACTGCTGCTGGATCACCATGGGAACCCACATTAGTTTTTTTTCTCACACAATGTGCCCCCCCCACACCTTCCTTGCTGTGTTATAAAATGTATTCCTTCACCATCCCTGACCCTTATATGTAATTATGCCCTTTTTTTGTTGTCTTCCATATGTATTCTGAGCAGTGGAAGTATACTGTGCTAAACTGCATGGGTGCAGTTTTCTTTCCAATCTGTGTATGTACTGCAGACATTGTCCGACTCCCTGACTTAAACACACTTAATGAGTACAATGGTGGGGTGGAGAAGCCTGGAGAGATACTACAAAACAGGCTTACAATACATCCAAGTAACTAGTAAAAATATTAATGTTGTGATTTGTGACGTAATCATAAATCATGATTTGTGACTGCATTTGTGCCTGTGATAATAAAAAAATGCAAATGCCTATGGCTATACTTCCCCGGGCCCCAATGAGGTGTGGCACAAAACTCCCTGACTTAAAAACACTCATTAATGAGTACAATGGTGGGGTAGTGAAGCATGGAGAGTACAAAATAGGCTTACAATACATCCAAGTAACTAGTAAAAAAAAATTACTGTTGTGATTCATGACGTGATCATAAATCATACTTTGTGACTACAATTGTGACCATGATGATGAAACACAGAAACATAGAAACTTAGAATTTGATGGCAGATAAGGACCGCTTGGCCCACCTAGTCTGCCCATATTCCTACCTAACAGATAAGCAGTGAAGAACGTGACTTGTATCACAAGTGACTCCTGATGATAGTCCTGACTTAAAAACGCATATTAATGAGTACAGTGTTCATGCTGAATTATGCACCATACCTGTCCAGTACTCTGAAGGGAAGCCAAAGAAACAACTGTGACTTAAGTTAGAGATGGAGATTGGGCCCTAAAGAGATGCAAAGGTACAGACAGATTAAGATTGCGCTGTGCACTGAAGAGATACAGATGCAAAGGCAGAACACCTAACCAGTGCTCACCATCAGCAATTCAAATCTGGAAAAGAATATCTTTGCCATTTGGGGCGGTCCGCGGGGGGGGGGGGCAGTGTACTGCACTGCTACAATAAGAGTCATTAGTATGAGTACCAGTAAAGATACCACAAAGAAGTACAAAAAATTACATAGCTGCAGTGGATAGCAGGTTCACATTGCTGAAATTATGTGGCACAATAAAAGGTGTCTGATTTGATGACACGTGTCACACACATACTCACACACACACTAAGTAATGCGTAGCAAATTGAAAACTTCAGTAATATTACCATGTATTTTAAATAAACTAAAATTATGCACTGCTGCACCACAACAATCAGCAAAAGAATGGTAAGAAATATTGAAAATATGACTGTGTGTACATTAACACAGTTATACAAGAAATATTACCAAAACAGAAAGCTCTGTCTTTTTCTACAATTTAATCTACCTACACCACAGATACACCCCTCCCCCAAAGCACACTTCCACTGTCTCTCAGTACACAGACTGAATGTTGTACATTAACATTCAAAATATGCACACAAACAATAAATGCTCGATGATATGAGCACAGGAGGGTTTCCTATAATCGATGAACTAAAGTTTCAGCAAAAAAATGACTCAAAAAGGCTTTTATAACAGCTTTTAAAAGGTTTGAATCATAGACAGTTCTCAGAGCAGATTGTCTCCTACAGCTTCCTACACAAACTACCCCAAACTGAGGCTGTGCAGAACAATCTAGAGCCCATGTGACCTGGAATCCCATGAATCACTGCAAAATTCACCTTTGGAGCTTCAAAAAAAGGCGAAGTGAGCAGAAGTACATTGTTTTCAATGTACTTCACCTTAAGAATTAGTGGAGTAGTGGTTTGGGAAGGCAGAGTAACACAAAGTCATTGTTTTCAATGGACTTTGCGTTACTCATTAATAACATGAAGTACTCCGCTTCGCATTGTGGAGCACTCCGCAAAATCACTTTCACTCCGTGTTCCACTTTGCAGAGCGAATTGGGGCCACTTCGACCATCTCTATCCCTGATGCAAATCTACCCCCCTCCTCCTTAGATTTCAACCCTCCCAACTCTTCCTCTCCATCTCTTTAGCCCTCTCAGTCCATTTGCAGGGTTATCTGCATCCTGAAGGGGTCCTCCAACTGGGATTAGGCTTCCCTTTCCCTCCTAACTTTTTTCTCCCCCACTGGCCTTCCCCAACCCCTTGCAGGGTTCTCAGCATCCTGAAGGGTTCTTCTAGGTTGATCCTATTCCTCTCTTACTTCTAATCCACACTTTCTCCCTCTCTCCTCCCTCTCTAAAGTCCTTCTGCCATCTTTCCTCCCTTTTTTCACTCTAGCACTCTCAGCCCCCTTGGGGGGTTCTCTGCATCCTGAAGGGGTCCCTCTGGGACTAGGGTTCTCCCCTCCTCATCTACTCACCCTTTTCCACTCACATCTGCATTTCTTTGTTTACTTCCTTTCCCCATTTAACATTTTGTGCTGCCCACACACACTTACCCACCTGCCCCTCTTGCACTTATTGTACTATTTTACCCTTCCCTGTATAATCTCCTATTGTTGCCTCTCCCTGCTCCATCTTTCCTTCCTTTTTTGTTTACCTTTTCCATGAATTCACATGCCTGTGTTGACCACTTCCCCTTACCACCCCTTGCACTTACGATTGTTATCTCAAATTACCATATTGTACAGCTCACAGAATGTATCACCTGTCCTACGCAAATACCTGCTCTATCAATGCACCTTTGTGTACTGTACACTGTATTTACACTTGTCTTATGCAAATGTTTGTAAATGTTGACTTATGTAACTTGAATGTATCAATTACTGCTCCATTCTTATTGTACCCCCTCCCCCAGGTCATACCAGGAGATGAGCAACTTGTTGCTCAGTGTGCCTACCTGGTGAAACATTTTAATTAATAAATAACATAATGCCTACACCATTTAAGCTGAATTTTGCTTTTAAATTTATCTTTCCAAATTGTATTTCTTCATGTTGTAGTTCCTTTGCCATCTCTCTGAACACTTCAAAAGATTGCCCAGGTTGTTGAGTTCATTTGTCTCCTCCAGTATTGCAACTACTCATACTATCTTGTATTCATCAGCAAATCAAGAAATCCAGCTAGTGGTGCCCCTCCCAATTGGTTAGAAATATATTGTATATTGAACAGTGTTGGTTCAAGAAAAGACACTTGTTAGATGCCTCTGGTAAATACTTTCCATGCTGATTGATTGCCATTGATAAATCTCTCTGTTATATCTCACAGCCATTTACTAACCTGTTGTATTAATCAACCAGCTTTACCTACAGTAGGTTTTCTATTTTGTGAACTAGCAGTCAGACCTCAGACTAATCTTCCAAACTCTGATCATCTCTAAAGTCTGTGAAAACATAATTAGCAAGAACATCACCTAAATCACTCAAACTGTAACACATCTCCTATCACATTACAATTGTATTGCTTTGACCATACTACCTATGCCCCTTTGGGAAGATCATAGCCATCATTCTCAGGCCTCACCCATAACTCTTTTATTTTTTATTTTATTTTTAAAAACATTTGGTGACTGAGAAAGGTACTCTGAGCCAAAGCTTGTTTCCAGGTGCGACCCGGGGACAAGGGTACAGGGTTTACAAAATAAGATGATACATATGGTACAGGAATGTGTACATTTAGATTTCATATATACAAAAGTCTTACACACAATGTTACAGGATTACACATATACAAAAATGATACAGAAATAGCCAAAGAATATTTGTCTAGATAGGTAACATTTCAATAGAAAAACCTATTTACAATTGAAAATGCATACTAGCAGCAGTTAAATTATGTAGAAAGGGATGGCATTTATACAGAGATGATGCAGTGTGAATTTTCTTTTACATACAGTCTAGCTGGAACTATGTAGAGACAAGAGGTTTACTACCTATACTTATACTGGTTTACACTGTGGATTAAGGACAGCAGAAGACCTTGGTCCATATATGCTATCCCCACTTCTCAGGGGATAAACTATATAAGTTGCCATCATTAAGGTAAGCATCAAGTTTAGATTTGAAGCCACTAAATGTTAATTTGTCAATTATGCACAGGGGAAGTCTGTTCCATGGGCTGGTTACTCTTGGCAGGAAGGTATTGTTTCTAACATTTGCCCTAGTCACATGTCTCTGGATCTGCCTATTACATATCCTTAGATTATCTGTGTTTTCCTTATATTTAATATTTAGATTTGTTGATAGTTCAACTTCTTGTAGAATTTTGTATAGTGTTAAAATATCTCCTCTTTGTCTCCTTAGGCTAAGGCTTACTTTTATTTTTTCTATTTTTATTTATTTAGTTTTTGTTGACCGGGTAAATGCACTAGACAAATCCTGCCTATTTTCAGGCATGACCCAGGGGAAGGGGATACAGATGAATACCAACTGATCTTGAACCAGATTAAGCTGTTGGTGGTATTTTTAATGAACTTCTGGGAAGGGAAGCCAGATGACCTGCAATGGATTACCTTTTGAGGTGAGGATTGAGAGGTTGGGTTCTGAGGCTGAGTAGGTGAGAAACAGGAGCAGATGGGGGATGGGAGCAAACTAAGTTTTTGTCTGGCAGAGGTATGTGATGGTGAGTTCCTTGGAAGTGGCGATAGTTGACTCTTGTAACTGTTGGTGGTACTGCATCTCCAGTCACATTCTTCTGCCTATCATGTTTTTCTTTTCTTGGCTCTGGGGACAAATGTAGTCACCTCTGTTGGTCAAATATTGATTTTGCTTCCACCACACTATACACTATTCTCCCCACATGGCAACTTGGGGCTGGCATAATTTATGCAAACTGTAAACTCTAAAATGATTTTGTTTGCATTACTGAGTTGCAGTTGCATGGAGAATACTGTACCATTTAGGAAAAACAAGGACACAGGGCATGACATTTTGGGCATAACTTCTTTACAAAAACTCCAAACAATTATTTATAGAAGCAGTGCACGGCTGAATGACAATAATGAACATGCAGCTAAAACCTCAACAACAGCACATGTTTTGGGCTCAGTTATCAACCCAAGGTTCACCAGCTTTGAAAGCCAGCATCTTGCAAGTGAGGCATCGTTTATAGGGACCCTGAGAGTTGAGTATCTAAGTTGGTTCATGATTGCCAGAATACCCTAACCCTCATTTGTCTGTCTAAACTGAACTAATGCCATAAGAAATATTTTTCTGTGTCTGAATATTTATGCCATTGTGAGGGTGCCACAAGTAGGGCATCATCATCAAAGTGCCATCATCATGGTGTGTGTTATTTTGACATACTGGATTTTAGACCATCTGGCACTGTCAGCACTGGGCCCATACCTATTTGCCCCTGCCCCCAACTAGTGCAAATGGGGGGCTGCTGTTTATATTAATTTGAAGGGGGTGTTGGGGGCAAAGCAGAAAATACTGCAGACACTGTGTGAGGTCTAGCTGGGGGGTGACCCAGTCCATGCAGCTAACCTTTGGTGTCACCCTTTTAACTTTTCTCTCATTTACTGAGAACTCTTTGTTTGCGCACAGGCATGGATGAACCATCTGAGTTTGTCCTCTCGATCTCTCCACTCAAACTAATAGTAGTAGCAGAGAACTGCAAGTAGCAGGTGCTTTTCAGCCTTACCCTCCATACTAATGGACCTCAGACAGTGCTTCTCAGGCTAGTTGACACTCTTCACCACTTGAAATGGCCTTTACAACTACATAGTACTGGGGAACAACATTTTAGCCTTTTTAAAGTATTTTTACATTTTGCAAAACTGGAAATACCACAGGGCAGCACTTATAGTTCACCCAATGTAAAAGTCAGCACCTCATGAGCATCAGCAAGCAAGTGGCAGAGGCAAGTGCTTCTGTCTGCATCCACTGAAGTAGATGAGGAGATGCCAGAAGTCTTGTCCAGCTAAAAAGGTAGGACTGTGTAAATTGTTTGCTGCTTAATTTGCCATTATTTTTATATCATGGACTCCACAGGGGATTTTTTGGAACTGCTTTTCAATGATGGTCTGTGGTCAAATTTATAAAGTGTCCAATGTTTGCCTCCATGACAGCACAGACAATTACACATGTGGGAAATGTCTTGCATATCAAGCGCTGTTCACAGAACTAAATACTGTAAAAGCTGATGTATATATAGAGCACTAGAAATCAACAAAATGTAAATCTTTATCCAGACGATCTCAGCTGAAAACATCCATCCTGCATCACAGCACAGAGAAAGACAGAGAGGAGAATGATGAAGCCTCTAGGTGTAACTCACAAGAAAGAAACCCATAGAGGGATACAGAAGTCCTAGAAATCACAAATAATGGGGGTCTATTCACCAACGTGCACCCTGAAGGCTCATATATGGGTGTGCAGCTCCACACCCTGGGGAGATCTGCACGGGGGCTACATTCACAAACTCAGGCCCCTGCCCAGCTCCCATATGGGGCCCTGCCCTCCCAGCGTGCAGGTCCATGGGGGCCAGGCAGGTTCGGAGCAGTGGATCTGGGTGGGCAGTCAATCAGCTACCCAAGCAGGGCCTTGCATTGTATCCCTTGCACCCGTTGGGTGCCATGATATCAGCTGGTGCACAGAGCACCAACCATGATGTTGAGGGGGAGTTCTTTGGCTGACTGCCCCAAACTTCCAGAGTGCAGCTATGGCAGGGGCATCCCTACTGGGGGGGTCAATGTCCCCCACTGTATCCGCTGCAGCCAGAGGCTGCTTTCCTGGGGGGCACATAACTGGCCAGTCAGGATTACACCTGCCACGATGATGCATTGCAGCCATCCACCATGCGTAGCACTCTGTGAGTCTGATAATCGCACTGAGTGCTGGCACACCCCCAGCCCTCATCCCACCCCAGATCAGAGCCATGTATTCAGCTGGTGGATTGGGTGCATAATGGGCTCATACCTCAATCGTGAATGTGCACAGGGGGCTGGCAGGTGCATAGTGGGCTACATGCCAGAGATTTGCAGCACATATCCCAGTCTGCTCCTTTGTTAATAGGCCCCAATGATTGGTGCTTAGTACAATCAAAGAGGCACAAAAATATAGGTAGGAGGGCCACAACAAGTCTTCCTGATAAAATTCCCCTCATAAACTAGTTCTTAAGGACCTGGTATGTTTCATAGACTCCACCATTTCTGACACAGATAAGGAAAACACAATGGTCACATGCTTCCAGGAGGTAAGATCAAGGACATAGAACACAGAATTGATAATATTCTAAAAATCTCTGGTTACAAACTGATTGTAAACCTACACTTGAGAACCAACAATGTGGGGAAAATCCCATGAAAAGGACATTTACTATGATGTAGTACAGCTGGGACAGAAAATAACAGAAAGAGATGTGCTGTAGCGATATCTGGTATATTACCCATACCCTGAGCCTCCAGTAAAAAAAAAAAAACTAATTAATATTCATTTACAGAATTGGTGAAACAAAGCAGAAGTTAACTTCATCAACTACTGGAACATGTTCACAACAATTTTTTTTCTTTTCTAGAAATGGGATGTACTTGAATAAATTGGGCACAAATACACTGGGCATGTGATTAAAGAAACTTTACATGTTTTGAATTTAAACTGATTAGTCAGCTGGCACAGGGTCAGAGAAATAACTCGGCCTATAGTTAGACTAGTAAACACCCTCTGACTAGTAGTATGCATCATAGAACAATCTCTTGGCAGAGTGTCATGCTGAATGCTAGTAGCTTGAAAAACAAGAAAGAAGAATTAGAATCTTTAATATCAGAGGAACAAATCTGTACTAATTGGAAAAACCAAAGCATGATGATCTCAACAAGACTCTTGGGGTAAAGCAATATATAGCTTTAAATTATTCCATAATGAAAGAATCAATAAAAAGAGTGGAAGAATAGCGCTCTGCATTAAAGAAGGAACTTTGGTAACAGATATTTCTAACAAGGTTAAAAAAGATTAGTATGAAACTGAGATACCATGGAACAAAATAACCAGTATTAACATAATGGCCCAGATATTCAAAAGGGTTATGCATGGTGCAACAGTGTTGTGCCATGCACAACCCACTGATGCGCCCCAGCTTGATATTCAAAAGGGAAAAGTGCGCCGCACAAATCCCGATGCGCCACAGTGCATCAGTAATGTATGCAGGCACACAGGTGGGGTGTGTCCATGCATAACCTGCACAGCCCGATATTCAGCCCAGGATGTGCAGAGTCATGCATGCTAACCCCTACCTGTGCCTGCACAAAGTTGAATCAAAAAAAAAAGGAACAGTGATGGCCACCTGACAGGTGAGCTGCCGCATTGCAGGGTGCAACACAGCAGCGTTAACCGTGGGTGGCCACCAGTTCCTGCCACCTGGCGATGCCCCCCATGCCCCATCGCGGGCATCCATGTAGCTAAATACCCCTCCAACATCCCTAGTGGTCCAGTGGACCACTATGTGCCTGATCACGGGCATTTGTCTCCAAGAATAAGCCCCCGTCCTATATCCCCGGTGGTCCAGTGGACTGCACTCTGCCCGATCACGGGTATCGGTATAGTAAAAGCTCCCCACGTCCAATATCCCTTGCGGTCCAGTGGACCGCTATGTGCCCGACTGCGGGCATCGGTATAGTAACCCACATCCAATATCCCTGGTGGTCCAGTGGACCGATCGCTGCCCATCGCGGGCATCTGTAAACCATAAAATACTCCTATTACCCTGGTGGTTTGGTGCACCTCCCACCACTCCACTGGAGTTTCACTGCCCCGCCTCCCATCGCCGGTGGGCGGCAGCACCCCACCCGCCTGCCGCCTGCCACCTGCCGACTGACAGCTCGGTAGGGCTGCACTATTGGTTCACAGCCTGAGCCAATGGGCTGCAGCCCATACCGCTACTATTCAGTCCAGATATGTGAATGAATTCATTCTGCAATGGTGCAGCCCTACTGAGCTGTCAGTTGCAGGTGGCGGGCGCAGGCAGGTGGGGTGCTGCTGCCCACCAGCTGATGGTGGGGCTCAGTGGGCGGGTGGGGAAGGGGGTACACTAGACCACCAGGGTAATAGGAGTATTTTATAGTTTACAGATGCCTGCAATCGGGCAGAGATCGGTCCACTGGACCACCAGGATATTGGACGTGGTGGGGGGTTACTATACCGATGCCCGCGATCGGGCAGAGTGCGGTCCACTGGACCACCAGTGATATAGGACAGGGGCTTATTCTTTGAGACAAATGCCCGTGATTGGGCACATAGTGGTCCACTGGACCACCGGGGATACTGTAAGGGGGATTATTCCTTTAGACAAATGCCCGTGATCAGGCTGCAGGGGGCGTTGGTCCCCGACGGCTGCTGCCTGGCAGGGCGCCAGGTGCAAGTCGTTGGGGATTGACGCACCTGCATGCTAATGGCATGCAAATGGGGCCATAATGACATGCAGATGGCCCCATGTGCACCTTGCATAAATTATGACCCCATTTGCATGTCCCCTTTTGAATATCGTAGGTGCTGTAAATGGCACAATGGCACTTGCGCTAGCGCATCTCCATGCTCCACTCTGGCCACTTGCACTGGTGCAGTGCCACTGCGCCATGCACAGTGGGGGTGGCCAGGGTGCGATATTCAAAGCTGCTGCACCATAGCACAGCTCTGTTGAATATCGCCCAGGCCACACCCCTGCGCAACAAAGTTGAGTTGCGTCCAGGCTTGCGCCACAGCTTGGTGCAGTTTGAATATACAGGCCAATGAGTCTTGGTGGTGGTTTATGTCACAGACCTCCAGACTTATCAGAGAAAACAACAGCTAGCATTTTAAAGGAAACTTTAATGGCATGTGATGAAAATGTTATATTCATGGGTGGCATAAGCCTTGGGAATAAAAACTGGACTACAACTATAGCATCCGCTAAGGCAGGAAAATTATAATTATTATTACTGAACAACTTCAGTCCCCAACTAGGGGAAACAATATACTTGACATAATTCTGTGTTCAGAATACATACATAAAATAAATAATAGCATTGTTAACCCCCCCCCCCCCCCGAACAGTCACCATATCACAGTCAATTTTGACATTTTGACTGGACACAAGTTCAGAGGTAGGATAGCTGAGGTACAGTATACTAGTAGAATAAGGTAGATATTCCAAATGCTAATATTGCAATTCAGAAAATAGACTGGAATCAGATATTCCAAAACAAATACGTGGAAGAAATGTGTGGTAGATCCTTAAAGAAACAACGTAGGAGGTGTGTACAAAATACATCCCAAAAGCAAGAAAATGTAATAATAAAGGTCTTAAACCAAAGTGATTGACAGGAAAGATTAAGAAATTAATCAGGAGAAAGAAGAAATAATACACAATTTACCTAAACAATAAAAACATGGTCTTATGGAAGACCTATAAGCATAACCTATGTAAATGTAAAAAATGCAATCAATAAATCAAAGAAAAGCTATGGAACTTTCCTTAGTGAAAAATGCAAATAAGAACAAAAGTAAATATTTCTTCAGCTACGTTAACTCACTGAAACAAACACAATGTAAGGTTACACAATCAGCATTTCAGAAAATAACATTAGCATCCCCTTAGATATTGCTAATGCTTTTAACAGTTACTTTTATTTGGTCTTCACATTGAGACAGGGCACTAAATGTAACAAAAAAGCAAAACAAAAAAAAATGGTGAATATGAACAAAAAATTTAAATAGTAATGAAATAAAAGAAAGAATAAACAACTTAAAAATTCATTCATCACAAGAGCCAGACACCATCTCTAGTACAATGCTAAAGACTATGTATAAGCATATGGCAGATCCTTTGAAATACATTTGTGAGGCATTAGTCAAGGAATGATGACTACAAAACAACTGAACAACTGCAATGTAATCCCAATACACAAAAAGGTAATAAGAAACATTTAAAAAATTATAATGTAGACCCATCAGTCTCACATCAGTTCCAGGAAATTTACTAGAAGGTATTATAAAGGATATGATTCCACAAGTTTAAATACCATAGGCACAGATAATCGTGGCTTTATAACAGGTAGATCATGTACCACAAACCTATTATGCCTTTACGAAAAAATCTGTCATGCACTGTACAATAAAACCCCATGTGATGTTATCTTCCTAGATTTCAGTAAAGTTTTCATCCTTGTCCCTCACTGGTCAGTAATAAAAAAAAGGCACAACCATGGCATTGACCAGTAGCTAATCAACTGGATTCTAAATTGGCTATGTCACAGAACTCAAAGGCCCAGATATTCAAAGCTTTGAGCGGTGCACAAACTGTTTGTACTTGTTTAGCATGGGATTAGCATGGGTCTGCTATATTCAAAAGGCCAAATAGCACACGCAAACCACATTAGCACTGGGTAAACCATAATATATGCAAGGGGCAAACTGAATATGAATAAAGACGCTAAGAGATATTCAGCGACTAGAGCTGTGCTAAGGTGTTTAGGGTGACTTAATGTGACCCTTTGCAAGGTACAAATTACTGCCCAGGAAAAATTGGTCTTAACTCTGGGCAAACAGCTCTGCGTGACATTGTGGTCTTGCACGGCATTAGCATGGTCCTAACATATAGCTATGACACAGAGAAAAAAACAGACATGGAGGAAGCATGCTGCTCACTGATGACACCACAATGATGCCAACTGCTGCCACCAGTCCCAGCCATGCCAGGCAGCATGTAGTGACCAGGCCCCGGGGGCCACTATGGTAGTGTGGCCATACAGCACATACCTGCAGACCATATGTGTGGTGACCAACAGATACCAGCACACACATGCAGCACTGTGGGCATGGTGGGTGTTGAGGAGAGAGTGTACAGATGGCCAGGCCTCACCACAGACTGAGTGCAGCTACAAGGCTGGGACACAGCTTGCAGTGCACATGGGCCAGTACTGGGAATACCACAATACCAGTGTGCCTGTCCGATCGTACATGCCCCTCCCAGTCACATACCACACATCTGTACATACACCACAGCACACACAGCCAGCCATGTCTGTGTCACTATGAGCATCCCATGTCAGAGGTGCAGCATCTGTGGGTCACACAACAGTGTGACAGTAATGTCCACTGGCAGTAGACACCTGCCATGTGGGCTTGTCACTGTGTACAGTGCAGTGGTCATCACTACCCTACACACCATAGGCATTGCTGTGTCCCTCACACTACTTGCCCCCTTGCTACTGTGGGGTCTGCTGTGCACTGTAGCATGCCCTACAGTGTGACAGTTGCATGCAGCACCACCACCACCTAGGCCTATGCTGTGTTGTCCCCTGGGGTACACAGTGCTATGCTGTACTGCATACATGTAGCCTGCAGCTACCATCATGCACTGTCAGACTGACCTACAGGTGGAGCTGTGGCCAGATCTGGCCAGCCCCTGTACTTCCAGACTGACCTACAGGTGGAGCTGTGGGACCCTGCAGTAACACTGGGCAAACTGCATGCAAATCAGGGCATAATGAGATGCTAATCTGGATGTTTGCCCAGAGACTAACTAAGTAGGCTAATTTGCATGCCACTTTTGAATATGGTAAAGTTTAGTACTGGACAAATGGCTTAGCTCCACGCTAAAGCTGTGCAAATGTGTTAGCGCGGCACTAATGGTTCAGGGAATATTATACAGTTTTGCAGACTGTTCTTTCACATCTGCTGCTGCCTGCAGCTGTACTGGGTCCACGCATTTGCTGGCACACACATTGGCCACATAGTTCACCTCTACCTACCTTCACATCACTGTGCACTGTGTTGCTGTTGTGGTGTGCACTTCCTGGTTGCTATATTCAGAGCTGTCTCATTTAGGGCAACATTTGCTTTGCACTCCCAGCCCAGTTTGCTTGGCTTCATTCCCATGCTATATTCAGAAGCTGTTTGCCCTGGGCTTTTCCCTTTGAATATAGCCTGCTTTGTGCATCAGGCTACGTTTGCCTGCTGGGCAGTGCTAATGTAGCCCTGGGGCAAGGTTATGAATAACTGGCCTAAAGAGTCATAATGAATGGACAGAAATCTACTCCCGGGAACATGACCCATTGGATTCCCCAGGGTTCAGTACTTGGACCATTAATTTTTCATATTTTCATCTCAGAGATTAAAAAAAATCTCACCAGCTGCTCAGTAAAATATGCAGATGACTTTAAGATAGAAGGACCAAGTGCAATGTATTTAGTGAATACTGGACATCCAGTCAAGTTCTAGATAATATAACTACTGTAAATGGGCAAAAAAATGGGAAATGAGATTCAATTTAGATAAATGCTGGGTGATGCATATAGGTCAGAAAAAAATCGATATACATTTTGTAATAAAACCATGCTTTCATCTACTAACAAGAGGCACTTTGAGGCACTTGTAACGAATCATTTAGAGCATGATAAGCAATGCAATAAAGTTATATCTTGGGTTAACAAAGTTACAGTATGTGGTCTATAAAAATAAATGTCCATTCACGAAATAAAGATATCATTTTTCCACTATACAGGGCATATATTCAAACACATTTGGGTTTAGCCACACAGTTTTTGTTCCCTTACAAAAAGCATAACATAAACAAAGTTAAGAAAGTCCAAAGAAAAGCAATAAAACTAACATATGGTTATAATGAGAAATCATATCATATGATACCAGACTCACAGACTGAAACTGCATGCCACTTGAACTATTACATTTATGAGGGAAATTTCTCTTAATGTTAGACATCACCAATGACCCATGCCTGAATTAAATATTGAACTTAATCCCTTCATACTAGTGTAAGAGGATCTCCATTATAAGTCATGGGAAATAGGGTTCTATGTGATAGTGGTGATCACAGACTAGTGATCACCATTTGGGTGATTGTACATCACCGAACATTAATATTGGGGATGTACACTTGTGGCAAACTAAAAGGCAGCAACGGGAAATTAATGTATGAGGGGGTCTGCACCCTTCCCCCAGCATGCCCCTACTAAAGGATTCTCAACTCCGGGGGGGGGGGTGCATGTCACGATGTGTGTGAAATGCTAAAAAAAAACAAGCTGCCTGCCAGCAAAAAAAAAAATTGCACCACGCTGGACTCGAACCCTGCACCTCCCAACCAACCACACTCCCCACCACGATAGCAGACCAACTCAGCAACTGCCCACCACACCCCCTCCCACATACCTTCCCTCCCCTCCCCTTCCTCTTCCCCCCGTATGTGTGCATTTCCTGTCACCCTACCTTGCCCATCCTGATATCCGGTCACTACCCTGCCAGATAACTCTGAACACAGGCGTCGTGATTGAGTCACCCTTTTTGAAAGCATTCAGTCATGATAGCTGTGTTCACTGGATACCAGGAAACAGTCTAGCACCAAAAAAAGGAGACACCTTTACACACAGATAATCATATATCCCTGGAATGTTTTACCATGTGACAATAGTTAGGAAAACAAAGCAGAATTTAAAACTAAATTGAATATGTATGTAAATAATTGTGGCTCATTCTACTGCTACTACCGGTAGCCCATGACATGGGTGATATGACTAGGCCTTGTAAAAAGCAACTCAATCAGAAGGGTGCTTGTCATGGGGGCTATGGATGAGGGAGGGTGGCCGGATAGGGGGGTTCATGCATATAGCGACAGGATGTCGCTACATGTACATGCACATTGGGGGAAGTGAGCATGCTCAGCGAGTGTCAGAAGGGTAGGGAGGGTTTTTGAGGGGTGGTGCCATGGTGAGCTGCTGAGCTGGCCCCGTGGCATGGTGGGTGGGTTCAGGGCTGGGATTCATAGGGCGTTTGTATCGGGTCCAGGCTCAAGTACATTTTGCTGCGCCTGTCCTGAATTTTTTTTTCAGGGATTTGCACTCCCTGACATGCATCCTCCTGGTGTTGAGAATCCTATAGTAGAGGGTGGGGGCTGGCCCCCATAACAGTTAAATTGTAAGTCCCTGGTGCCCTTTGCTGTGCACTGGGGGAAGATCGCCAAAATTGCTTTTTGCGATGTGACATTGCCCTAACGGTGATTGCCTTTCAGCTGTCACCAGTATGACATAGAACCCTTCTACCAGACAGTTCGAAGCTACTTTACCTATGGGCTCATGCCTCTTAAGCTCCTAGGATTCTTAGTATGAACCTTAGCATCAATCAGTCATTTTACGCAATAATCACATTACAGTACAAATTCTCTGACCAATTGTCCATGGGTTAATTTCTTGGCAGCAGCATAGTCACAGATTTTAAAGTTAGCACATTTGCTCATATTTACTGACTACATAAATTAGTCATTTGCCAGTTACCTTTACATGCTTCTCACAGACATGTGTCTTTTTGACACAGAAATTATGATCAGTGCCTTTGGCTGAGGTCAGACTGAGGGGTATACCCTCCCAGAACACATACTGTATCCAGCTAGGACATCAAACACTAATGAAGTACAATTACCTTTTATGGTCTGTCCCTTGCCCTGTGCCTCCTTGGGGTTCAGATTCAGTGTCAACATGGTCACAGAAACAGCTTTCCTGCACATTTTGGTTGCAGAAATTGGTAAAGCTGAATATAAAGGCTATACCTGTGGTACTGACTTTACTACCTCTTGGCACTATTTAAGGAGTATGCTACAAATTTCTTTAGACACACAGTTTCCCATCTTTATTTAGTGGCTCATCTGCTGTTGTTAGTACCTTATGCTTTCCTGCAGAGAATTCTATTAGTTATTTCCTGTTTTCTTGGGATATTCATAACAATATCTAATGTGTACTTTTAAAGCTCTTTATTCAGTCAGTATCACAGATCCATTACCTTACTTTAGCACTACATCTTGGCAGCTCAGACCCAGCATAAGTGTAGCAGTATAGCACATCTCTTTGCTTTGTTTTTTACATCTCTACCAACAACATTCTGAATCTCTAAATTATTTCAACCTTGAACATTCCTATAGAACTGGTTTCTGCGTTGATATGTAATCAAACGACATGAGGAAGTCAATGCTGCCTTCCTCTGGAATGGTACATTAAAAAAGATTTGTACTTATAGATTTTGCTCTGTGTGCAGTGAACTTTCTGCATGGCTGCATGTATACCGAACCAATGGAGTTACTTAAAGAGGGTAAACTCTGCTTTCAAGTGAGCAATTATCTTAAATTATACCACAGATATATACTGTGAGCCAATCAGAACACAGGAAACTGTCAATTCTCATCCTGCATACTACCACTAGTACATTTTATATACACCCAAAGTAAGTTATCCACAGTTTAGACATGCCCACAGTCGGATATCCACCTTTTATCCACACCCAGAGTAGGCTTTCATATGTTTCAAAGACACCCACGTAACTGGGGCACAGCTATGGAAAACTCATTCATGAACAAGTTTTTCATTTTTCAAACTGCAGTCAGGTAAATGTACTTTTTACCAATACCTTCTCTTCCGAGTTTTTTTATTGGACTGCAAAGGAAAAATGAGCAGTGTTACAGGGTGAAACAGACCTTTGAAAAGTAAAGCCATGACTCTTGGCATGCACATTACTGCTGGCAGTAATGCACATGCTGAGACTCAAAGCTTTCCTTATCAGAACCCAATTTCACAAAACACTGCTTGTTTTCATTAGCAGTCCGATTAACAACAGCAACAAAAAAACTATGTAACTCCTAGTGGTATAATAGTAATAACACTCATTTAATTGTAGTAAACTCACAATAACTGGCTTCTGTGGGTGATTAAAAGCCTTGGCTTTCAGCATCAGCATTTAATTCCCCAAAGAAGCTGGTTATTGCTTTGTATATTATAACTAAATAAATGTTATCACTCAAATAATCAGAACACCATAAAATGTTTGTTTAAAAATTAGGTCAGCAGGATTCTTTCCCTTTTCCTTTCTCTGCTAAACTCACTAAACTGCAGAATATGGATTTAGTTACCTACTACAAATCCTGGATCTGGACTCAAAGTAAACAGGAACTGATCTGTTGCTGAACAGAGTACTGTATGGTCTACTTAATATATGGACTGCATTCCATTGCTGTACATAAAAAAATGATTCATCACATGCCTTACATCCAGTTCCTTGCTCTGCCCATCTAATTTCTTTAAGTAATAAGCCATGACAGGGTGTGCATTATAGGATTTTGACACACGTCCCAGTAGTTTACTATAGCATGAGACCAAAGGAAGAGTGTCCTTACAACACTGGGAAGTGCATTAACATCACATGATGCACACCCTGTCATGGTTTATTACACTTATAAAATGGGTCTAAGTAGGCTTTTATGGGAGGAGAGAAAAGAGATTCGACACCTTACCATGTGTTTATAGAGATTTAATGCACAGTCAGATGACATCTCTTGACCAATGAAATTGCTAGATTTGTTCTTGCCATTTTATAAATGATTTTAGGGCCTTACTGTTGGCAAGTCAATAGGTCATTACCCAAAGGGCTAGATTTTCAAAGGGTAACACAGGACTTGCATCAAGCCCTGCACCTCAACACTCTGGATCTTCCAATGTACCAAACACTTTTACCACAACTGCTTCCAATTTCAGTATGTTGACACAATTGCAACAGTTTACCTGATTTATGTCAGCTTGTGCCAAATTTCTGGTGCAAGTGCTGAAAAAAGTGTCCCTGTGACTGATGCATACTAGACCACAAAAAGCTGGTCTAACTTGTGGCAGTTGCTATGTAGGATAGAAAACCCCATTAGATTGATGGAAGCCTGGTGTGTCATGTCTGTGGTGCACCCAGGGCTTGTGGCAATCAAGCCTATTTTAAAATCCAGCCCATGGTATTTAAATGCATCCCAATGGGGTGCCAGTTGACTTAGCTCTAGTTACAGATCACAGACTTTGCAGCACAAAACCTGTTGCATTTCTCCAAGCCTGATTTCCTTCTTATTGTTATTGAGCAATTTTAAATAGCCTTATTTTAGTTTTGTAGACCATGTAGAAACGGGATGTTTAGCTGGTCTTTTGCCCACATTTCCCAGGTCCCACAGAACTTCAGTTGACTCAGAAGTCAACACTCTGGCTGATCTACTACAGTGGTCCCTCACTATGGCGACCCCTGCTATAGTGAATCTCAGCTATAGCAACCACTGCTATGAACCCTCATTGTTTTTTTCAATCACCTGCTAATGTGCTAAGTGTGTTAAGTGGCTGCTAGTGCAGACTGCATAAAATGACTCGGTGTTTTGTCTTTTCTTACCTTCTGATATTCATACTGATAGCTTGTTACTGTTTCTTGCAAAGAAAAAAAAAGCTACAGTAATGGCTGAATCCAATTTAACTGCTGGAGCATGTGAGAAAGAGAGAGAGAGAGAGAGAGTGTAATAGTAGAGGACCTGGGAAACAGCAAACAGCAAAATGGAAGAAAAAACAGCTAAAGGAAGAGCAAGGAGGGAGGGAGAGGAAAGGGACACTGACAAATTGCTAACTGTCGGATCACTGGAAGGGATCTTTCTTCAGTTGCCTCTGTTCTGTTGAAGATCATGATGTTTTCAACTGCTGGAGTAGCTTGGTGTGAGAAAGAGAGAGAGAGAGATAGAGAGTGTAATGGGGGGGGGGGTACGGCAAACAGCAAAAGAGCTTCCAAAGTTGATGGTGTCTGGGGTGAAAAAATAGAACACATTTGCTACAATCTGTGTAATCAACTACTATGCCTTTGTGTCATTTGTGAGACAGACTGCACTTCAATTCACTCTCATTTAATTTAATATATTTCCACCTATAGTGAAACCCTGCTATAACATACAAAATATGTGGTTCTGTGCCTGTTTGTTATAGTGAGGGAACACTGTATCTTGAAGGTAAAACCCTGATGCATTTTTCCAGCCTTTCTTACCCTTCATTAGTTTAAGACATTTTACAAACATGTTCAAGATATCTCTGTGGTTTAAGCAAGAGCTGATAGGTCAGCTGCTCATTGGCCTGCAGTTTTACCTGGAGTTCTTTTGGCAAGGCAAGGCAATTTGTTTGTTAGGCACTCATCCAAAGCTCTGGGAGCTGCACAAAGTAACAGTTTAAAAGTTATTCAAATAAGCACAAAACATAACATCTTAAAATGGGGCTGCGGCAATGAGGAGGATGAAGAAAATAGCTAAAAAAAACACACAATTAACTTAACACAGATCATGATACGCCTGGCAACTAGAAAATATACCATTAAAAGTTTAGTTTAGGAAGTCCCAAAAGCGAAGTTAAACAAATGGGTTTTAAGCAACCCCTTAAACATTTCTGTGAATGGGGCTCCTCTGATACTGTATGCCCAGACAGCAAGTTCTATAAAACTGGGCTTAAATAAACTCTACGACCCTCACTCTGTTTAGTCTACTAACCAAAAAGCAAAAGTTTGCTGCATTTTTTTGTCATTTTCTTTGATTCATTATCACTGAACATTTTACAAACAGCCTTATGGGTGTTCTGTGCCTTTTTTGGTGGGCCACTTTGTCATTCACCCACAGCATTTAAATGAGTTCCACCGGTCACCTCAATGATTTTACAGTCTGTTTCCACATACTGTTCATCAGCTTACCTTTTTGTGGATCTGGTGAACTAGCCCATCAGAAGCTGTGATCACAGCTCTGATGATGCAGTGCCGCAGTGCTATTCAAGGCCCTATTCCTTAATCAGTTCTCTCCACCTGCAACAACTTTACAACCCAGATCAAGAACTTTCCAGTCCATCTCCTTATACTGGGTAACACCAATCTGTAGACAATTTATTATTTATTACAACCTCTACCGTAGAAGAAAAACAAGCAGATTTGCAGGTCAAACATTTGTATTTACTGATATCCCCCTGGGACATCTCTGCCTGCCAATTATACTTCAGTAACTCCTCTGTGATCATTGTATGGGCCATTCTACTGAACATTTGATTGTAGTATTGCTTGTAGCATTTATTTGGCTCCTAGGGGACTCAACTGGTTTAATGGCCACAGCTTTGGCTAATATTCAGGTCCAATACCCATGCGTTTACCTGAGTTCCTCAGGACTCAAATACCTGATCAGTGTCTCCCTATTACTGCATACTTTATGACTAAAGCATTTTAGGCAATCCCTCATCAGCACTATTGCTCTTAGTCTTAATTCTTCAACTCTTTAGCAATGTTTTCACATACCCACATTTATTACAAATATGGATTATTGAACTAAATACAATGACAAGAGTGATATGCAAATTGAAGACGTCTAATCCATGATTTCTCTAGAGCACTTTCCTCCTCAAACCATTGACCTTCTACTTGTACCTCATTATATTTAAAGGCTGTGCCCATCCATGGATATCAAAATCATTATGCCACATTAGTTTCAAGGACTCCACATTTATAATGGTCAATAGCTCTGTGTTTCAAATATCTAGGACTCTACATTCTTTTTTTTTTCCATTTACTCTTTATTAAGTTTTACAAATTAATACAGAGACTGTAAAAGAAGAGAGTACAATACCTGATGTACAGACAGTTACAAATTGGAAAGACCCAAGAAAAACACCACCGTGAACATAAGTCTCCGTGAATCCTCCCCCTTCCCCTTAATATCCCACCCTCCCTAAACTCTCCCTCGCAAGGCGCTTGTGCTATAACTGGCCTGGCATGGGATCAATCACATATTTAATTATGAATAAGCAATTATCAACGGGACCAGATTTTCTCAAAAAGAGGCAATTGATTGTGAAGAATTGCTATCATTCTTTCAACCCTGAGACTTGCAAGCAATTCGGACAACCATTCCGAATAAGAAATTGTTGTGGAATCCTTCCAATGTTTGAGAACTAATCTCTTCACTACGATTGAGATCAATGACATGTGATATTTCCTCGATTTAACTGGGAAATCTGACATAACTCCGAGTAAACAGACCTCAGGGGTGAACATCTCATCTAAACCCAACAATGGGCTGGCCTTATCTCTAATGTTCTTCCACAACGGGGCAATTCTTGAGCAATCCCAATAAATGTGGAGCAGATCGCCCCCCCCAGACCACATCTAAAACACTTAGAGTCTTGCAAGACCTTTAAATCTGCTAATTTTTGAGGGGAGTAGTAAATATTATGCAAAATTTTAAACTGAGTCAATTTAAGACAGTCTTGCCTAACAAACTTGTGGCAGTTAATCCAAATCTGCGACCAATCAAAATTGACATTGGGGAAGGCCCTAGCCTAGTACAACGATGGAACAAATCCTTCGGTAAACGCCCATTGAAGCAGTACCTGGTAAATTTTCGAGACAGCGTGGGGGGTTCCTATCAAGGGTCGTACAATTTCCCAAAATGCCATACGGGGTGGGGTAACCCCATTAGACCCTATTTTCTGAACTAGCAGATGATGCAACTGGTAAACCCTGAAACAGTCTTTTGTGGGTAAATTGAGCTTGTTAAGTATTTGAAGTGTTGAGGTTGGTTTTCCATCCACATCCAGAAAATCCCATAACGTACAGTCCTCCAACTTAGGTAACCAATTTTGCATGATAGTTTTGTACCCAATCAACCAGTGGGGGTTACCCAAGATTGGTTGAGAACTATCTTTGACATGGTCGTATTTCAAAAAGTTACAGAGTTGATTATGTATCCTTAAAGAGACTCCTATAGATGAGTCTCTTAGGGAAAAAAGCAGTTATGGGGTACTATAATACAAAGCTTCTGGGTTAAAACCCAAGCTCTTGATTAAACTAACTTCTAAATTAACCCAAAGTGGAACATAATCCTTAGTGTGGGAAGAAATATGCTAAAGGACCCACCTACCATATTTGTTTATATGTGCCGCCGCCCAGTAATAGAGAGCAAAATGGGGTAGTTTTAGCCCCCCCTGGCCTTTAGGCACCGCAAGTTTAGCATAAGACATTCTTGCCTTCTTGAAATTCCAAATAAAATCAGCAATTATCTTATGTAGTCTGTTAAACCATGCCAAAGGGATCCAAATATTAAGCATGGACAGAGGGTAGAAAAGCCTGGGGAAAATATTCATTTTAACAATGTTTATTCTGCCCCAAAGTGATAGAGGGAGCTGTGCCCACCTTTTCATGTCCAACTCTAAACTACGAACTAGGGTATCTAAGTTTAAGTGGTGCAGACGCTCTGGGCTATTCGTCAAACTAAGGCCTAGGTATTTAAGGGATTTGGGACTCCATCCCAATCCCAATCTTGTAATATCATTTTTGAAAGCTCTGCTATTTAGGGGATATACCACCATCTTCTCCCTGGTTTAGTTTGTAATTAGATAAGACACTAAACTCATGTATCACCTCGAGTAAGGCTGGGACCGAGGAAGCGGGATTGGCCACATAAATTAGTAAATCATCTGCAAATGCTGTTACCTTTACAACCTAACCTCTGATTTCAATCCCCTTAATCCTGTTACTTAATACTATCTGTCTAATCAAGGGATCCAAATACAGGTTGAACAGTAGGGGAGATAAAGGACACCCTTGTCTCGTCCCTACATATAATTTGAACGGAGATCTAGGACTCTACATTCATGACAGTCAGTAGCTCTGTTCTCTTAATATATAAGACTCCTGGTCTCATGAACAAAAAGGGTCAGCATCTGAGAATATCAAAGGCTTCTTACTCTCTTCACATCAAAGACCATATGCCCTCTGAATGCCAGATGATCACTTAATTTAGGTTTTTAAATGACCTACCAACATACACCTGGCAAACGTTCAAAGTCTATGTCAATCCAAACCTTCAGGGCCATGAAACCAATAATATAGAGCTTTTCCATCTTCAAATCCTTCTTCAAGAGATCATGCCTCAAAGAGAAATCTCAGCCTTAAAGGGCCACTTCAGCTTTGCTACTGCAGATGCATTATGCGACTACTATGACAGAGAGGATGGTATAACTGCTGAGCAGGGAAATCAGTATAGCTATGCTGTGTGGCTTCTTTTTTATCATTATCCAGGTTAGTTGATTCTCTATTTTGGTGAATTAGTACCACTGAATGATATTGGTACACTAGGGGCTGCTTTGGGGCTATAATTGCTAGTTTTAAATGCTGCTTTATCTTTTTGGTAAATGGAGCTGCATTGGGGCTGAAAGTTTTGACTGCTGCTATCTGGAGATGTGGTAAAAAGCAGAACTGATTTGGGGCTCAGTGAAATAAGATTCCGCATAAAACCTGAAAAACTGCATTGTACAGTAGCAGCCACAGACCCTGCCAGATATTTCCCAAAATGCTTATGATATTTCCAGAAATATCTCCTGCTTTCTGCATTTCCACAGTAGGGGCAGCAGAGAGAAACTCTTCAGAAATGTTGAGAAATATCTGGAAATAGCTGGCAATGTCTCTGGCTACTACTGTATATATCGAATTATGCATTTTATTTTATATGTCTTTGTATGTTCCTGGGTAACCCTTGAAAATGGGCATTGATACCCCTGAGTCATAACCTGGTAAACAAATTTGAAATAAATAAAATAATTAAAAAAAAGGACACTTTGAACTTTATTTTATAAGGTTTTAGGCTCAATAAGCACACTGGGTAGAAAAGCTACTTAAATGAAACAAGAAAGGCAGGGTCCAAATGGGGAGTGGGTATACTGGGAGGAGTTATAGGCACACAGACTGTAAGCAAGGGAAGGCTCTTCACGGTCATACATACGGCACCAAAAAGTATAAAAGTCCACTTCCTGTCAGTGGTAGTAAATCTTGCCATAGTGACACATGCCATGAGGTTAAGTGCTGTAGAGACTTTAGAGAAGAGGGACTTGAGAAGAGAGGGATGGGGTAGGAAATGTTCCTCAAGGGTTTGCATATGTGCTCAATTATTCAGTGATTGCTATCACCATGTTTAGTCAGGTGGGGCAGTCAATTGCAGGGTTCATATGGCACAACCCATTTCCAGAAGGTGCTCTGCAAGGCTGGGGTTTGGTGCTAGGAGTGTAGGAGGTGGGAGGTCCATACGATTGGGGTTGTTCACCTTCAAACTAATGTTCAGCTTTGAGGGGGGAAACAGGTGTACAGAACTCAAGGAGGTGCTGTTCCATTACCCCAGAGGCCCCCAATGGTCTCCTCCTGGGGATGGACTGTAGTGGGATGGAGGGGAGGAAGGTTGGTTTGGGCAGGATAGTGTTCCTAAGAGTAAATACTCTGAACCACTTCACCAATGTAGTGGTGGAGGCAAAAGATGATAGCCTTAACATTATTGGTTCAGTCAGTGTTCATGGGGAGGGGCTACATCTAGGAGTAATAAGTGATGTGGAAGGGTGGTATTCAAGGGCAGGAATATTGGCAAGAATATGATGGTGGGGATAACCATTTTGGCCCCTTGAAATATACCTATTTCATTATTGACAACAAATTGGGATAAACAGGGATGCTATGCTATGGCTGTGGGCAAGGTTGCAGAGGTATCAGTAACTACATCCTGTCTGCGACCCCCAGCACACAGGCCACCAACAGTGGTAACCCAGCTACATCCTCAATGAGGTCCATAAATGTTGTGGAGCCCTCCCCCCAAGCCAACAACAAAGACCAAGGTCTTTTAAATTTTGCCACCTTCCCCTGCTACAGTCAATGAGGCTGAGAGGAAGACACACAATGTACTTAATGCCAGCATAAATTTCTGCCTGGTTTTCCTCCCACTACAGCATCCTGAAATCAAGGAAGCACCCGCATCAGTGACTGCATATCTTGTTGGTAAACCCCCTTCCCCTGGTGCACAGGCCACCAGTGGCAGTGACTCAGCAGCATCCTGTATGGGGTCCGTGAAGGCAGTGGCGCCCTCCCTCCAAGCCAGCAACAAAGGCCAAGAACTTTTAAATGTTGGTGCCTAAGTCAGCCAATGCAAATAGGGCTAGGACATGACACTGCTGGCTTGTGACCCAAAGGGTGGCTGGTAAGTTGTTTCGTCATCTCAACAAAACTGGCTTCTAATTGAGCATTCAGAGATAAAATTTCAACTGCACAATTTTTATGGCTAGAATCTGAGTTCACACTTTACCAGAGTGAGTTTATTCTTAGATAGAAGCTGTCTAGTAATCAAGCATTTTACTATACTACAGATTGAGTTCACTCATTTCTGCAACTCGGTAAGTGTTTTTATCTCACCATACTCTACATTGTTTTCGCAATCAGTATTTTACTGCTAGTCACAAATCTACTTACCCTGTCTTATCCTGAGTACTCTTTTTGTTACTGCAGCTATTAATAAGCTGTTCCCCATAGAAGTTTTCAGGTGCTTACCATTGGTGCTTCACTGGTTTTAGGCTCATCTCTGCTATTTATAGGTATGTTGGGGTCTCTGCTGTTACAGTTGACTGCCCCCTCTTGTTTTAGCTCCCTGTTCTGCTGACCAGTAATTTTTGTTATTTACACTAGTTACTCTGGACCTGTTTTTGCTTGGTTCCTTTTGGCGTAATTAGTTGCTGACTAGTACCAAGCAGCTACTGTTTATCTTCCCCTGGTCTGTTAACATACCAACATAATCATGTGGAATACCTTCCTACTTAATGTCCCCGTTGCAGGATTCCTGCTCTCCTCCCTCTATGTAATAGTCTTGCTGCCAGCTCCCATAACTACTGAAGCCAACTCACCACAAAATCTTGTAGATAATTTCTACCATTCCAGCCAAATGGTAGTGACCTACACATAACCAAACATCACTGCTCTCTTTAGGAGAAAGTTACTCATCCTCCTAGTGTACCATATAAATTGTGACATCACACTGCTCTCACATTATGTGTGTTCCTACCTAAAAATCACAGCCCAATGGACCACAACAGTATTCCTCTGCCTATCAGATGAAATTGAACCCAGTCCAGGTACCTTAACCTCCTCTCATTCATGGTCAAACCAAAAGGGGCTTACAATTTCCCACCTAAATGTCCACAGCCTCTTAACCAATAAAATTGAACCAGAAGAATCGTCTGACAACTACTCCATGGACATTCTCAGAATATCAGAGTCCTGGCTAACACCAAGTAGTCCTATGTAATCTGATCAACTATAGTGTCCATCGTGCAGATCGCCCCTCCTCCAGAAAAGATGGGGGCCTATTACTCTAGTATAAGTTACACTTAAACTATCTATGATTCCATATGCATCTGGCACTGACTGTACATGTGCAATGTTTCATGCATCCCTCCTACTCAGACATTCCAAAAAACTACAAATCATTTGTATTTACAACCCTCCCAAAACCGGAGTCTCGGGCCTATCTGCCCTACTGAATGCAATTAAACCTAAAACCGGTCGTAACAAGGCAATTATCATGGGAGATTTCAACCTCGACTGGCTCAGTCTTAACTTCAAGAAATGAAAATTGATACTCAGTAAGACCAATCTCACACAGGTCATCTCCTGTCCCACCCACCTTTCTAACTACAGTGAGTCTACCTCCCTAATAAACGGAATGCTAACAAACACTCCTGATAGAATTAAAGCATCTGGAATGTTTCCTAACTCAATCAATGACTACTCCTCCACCTACTGCATCTGAAAATCCCAGATCCCAACAGCAAGCAAGCAAGCAAAACTTCATTTATAAAGTGCTAATTTCCTTGGGCTCTGAACGCTGTACAATATACATAAGAGAGCAACAAAAATCTCACACCATATACAACCTCAAAAAAAACTCAAAAAAACAACCAATTAACATAATCAGACTATCAAAATAACTAAAATAAAAATAAAACATAATAAATAATAAAATTGCCATAGAATAGTCATAAAGGCCCAGATATTCAAAAGGTTTGCGAATGGCGCAACAGTGTTGCGCCATGCCCAACCCACTGATGCGCCCTGGCGTGATATTCAAAAGGGAAAAGTGCACGGCACAAATCCTGATGCTCCAGAGCCCATCAGTAATGTATGCAGGCACAGGTAGGGGGGGCATGCCCATGCATAAACTGCACAGCCCGATATTCAGCCCGGGATGTGCAGAATACATCATCGCGCCAACCCCTACCTGTGTCGCACTGTAAGCCAAAAAAAGGAACAACTGATTGCCCACCAGGTGAGCTGCCGCATTGCGAGGGTGCAACACGGCAGCTGCCACCTGTGAGTGGCCACCCAAGATCCGGCTGCACCTGGCGGCGCCCCCCCATGCCCGATCATGGGCATTTGTAAAAGAAGACGTCGTCCAATATCCCTGGTGGTCCAGTGGACCGCACTCTGCCAGATCACGGGCATCTGTTGTAATAAATGAACTCCCCCGTCCAATATCCCGCTTTCTGCCCGATCGCGGGCACCTGTTGTAATAAAAGAACCCCCCCATCCAATATCCTGCTTTCTGCCTGATCGCGGCCATCTGTTGTAATAAAAGAAACCCCCCATCAATATCCTGGTGGACCAGTGGACCGCACTCTGCCCGATCGGGCATCTGTTATGAAAAACCCCCATCAATATCCCTGGTGGTCTAGTGGTACCCCCTCCCACCGCCCTGAGCCCACCCCCTGCTCCCCTGGTCAGCTGGTGGGTGGCAGCACCACCCACCTGCGCTCCACCACCTGCCGACTGACAGCTCGGTGGGGCTGCACCATTGGTTCTGAGAGTGAGCCAATGGGCTACAACCATACCATACTACACATTCCAGATATGGATTCATTCATATATCTGGATGTGTAGTATTATGGGTGTGCAGCCCTACTGAGCTGTCAGTTGTGGGTGGTGGGCGGCAGGCGGTGGGATGATGCTGCCGCCTGCTGGCTGGCGGGAGCGGGTGGTGGGGCTCAGTGGCAAGTGGGAGGGGGGGTACCACTAGACTACCAGAGATATTGACGGGGGTTCTTTTCTTGTAACAGATGCCCGTGATCGGGCAGAGTGCGGTCCACTGGACCACCAGGGATATTGGATGAAGGGGTGTCTTTTATTACAACAGATGCCCGCAATCAGGCAGAAAGTGGGATATTGGATGGGGGGGGTTCTTTTATTACAACAGATGCCCGCGATCGGGTAGAAAGCGGTCCACTGGACCACCAGGGATATAGGATGGGGAATTTATTTTAAATATATGCCCGCGATCGGGCTGCAGGGGGCGTCGGTCCCCGATGGCTGCTGCCTAGTAGTCGGGGATCGGTGCACCTGCATGCAAATGTAATGCAAATGCGGCCATAATGACATGCAAATGGACCCATGTGTGACTTGCATAAATTATGGCCCTATTTGCATGTCACCTTTTGAATATCACAGGTGCTGTGAATGGCACAATGGCACTTGTGCTAGCGCATCTCCATGCTCCACTCTGGCCACTTGCGCTGGTGCAGTGCCACTGCACCATGCACAGTGGCGGTGGCCTAGGTGCGATATTCAAAGCTGCTGAGCCATGGTGCAGCTCCTTTGAATATCGCTTAGTCCATGCCCCAGTGCAGCCAAGTTGAGCTGCACCCAAGCTTGGACCACAGCCTGGCACAGTTTTAATATCTGGGCCAAAATGTATAGCCTGGATACTAGGATAAATTAAAAGCTGCTTGAAACAGATGGGACTTCAGACCCCTCTTAAAGGCCTCCAGTGAGAGGCTTCCCTCAGAAACCTGGGGAGCGAGTTCCACAGGGTTGGGACAGCAGCATCACCTCTCACCTGCATATTTTAACCAGACCCTGGGAACTGCTAGTGGGCCCACCTCAGAGGAGCAGAGGAGTAGGGAGGTCCAGTGAGGAGAAAGAAAGTCTTGTTGGTAGCTCAAGACCAGTCCATGTAAGATTTGTTGGTCAGCAAGCCTACCTTAAAGGATATCTACCACCTCACTGGCAGCCAGTGTAGTTTGCGCAGGACCAGGGCTATACTGTATGACAGGACTGTGACTGGCCTGTCATCAAACTAGCTGCAGTGTTTTACACTGGTTCCATGTCATACATGTGAACGAAAAATGGTGACCCGTCTGAAGGGCGCCAGATCCCCAGAGTAATGACATTTTGGAAAGTTCTTTTATGCGGAGGAGGTCACCCCCCATACCACCCCTTGTGGGGGGCTTTGTCCCCCACACCCCCTTACTATAGATTCCTACTCTGGGGGGACATAACTCAGGGAAGGGTGCCAAGTCCATGTTGTCCAAATTGCCGGCGCTGTTATTCTGACGCCCTTCTGACTAGTCAACGTTATTCAGTCAACCTCTTGACATGTTACCTTTTAGACCAACTGCAGGTGATGCAGGGTTCCTCCAATTAGGCCAAGATAAAGGGTATTACAGAAATCAAATATGGAGGCAACAAAAGCATATGTTAGTGAGAGAAGGTCATTGGGTGGGATAAAGGGTTTTATTTAGGAAATATTTCTAAGATGGTAAAAACTAGTATGGAGAATGGATGACACCTGAGCCTCCAGTTTCAGTTTGCTTTCAAAAATAATGCCCAGATTCTTCACTCTGCCTGAGATGATGAGAGAGGAGGAACCAAGCACTTATCTGGTCTCCTCATCCCCCACATTAGTTCCCCACAGGCGACCAGGCTCAATCACCAATATCTCTGTCCTATCAGGACTGAGCCTCAGCTGGTTGGAAGACATCTAGTCCTTATATCAGCAAAACAAAAATTCCAAACTGATACTGCACCCTGTGTCCCTGGTGAAAATTACATATACAGTGGGGTATTATCTGCATTTCAGTGAAAACCCACACCATGGTGTCTAAATATTATATATCACCAAGGGGTAGCATATACACCTTGAAAAATATGGGTGAGAGAGTTGAACCCTGGGAAACTCCACAGGACAAGGGCATCGGGCAGGAGGAATATATTCCCATCACTACCCTTTGCATCCTACTGGTAAGAAAAGACTCGACCCAGTTGATGAAAGTACCAGTGAGTCCACAGAGATCCTGCAGGTGGCCCAACAACATCCCATGACCCACGGTGTCAAACACTGAGGACAGATCAAGGAGAATGAGAACTGACTGTTCACTTTGATCTGTCGCCCTGAGGAGATCATTCTGCACCTTGACTAGTGTCATCTCCATACTGTGCCCTGACCAGAAACCAGACTGGAGTGGCCCATAGATGTCAAAGGCAGTGAGATGTGTCTCAAGCTGAATGGCCACTACTTTCTCAATAACCTTCCCAAAAAAGTGGAGGTTAGAGACAAATCTGTAATTAGCGAGACAGTCTGGGTCCAGAGATAGTTTCTTCAAGAGAGGTTTCACCGATGCCTCTTTAACAACAATGGGGAACACCCCTCATCAGAGGGAGAACCAGGCTATTTCAGTGCAAACTGGGCCCAAAGAACCCACACATCCCTTTAAGAGATGCATTGGGCACAGGTCCAGCTAACAACATGTAGGCTGCAGCTTTGACATTATCTCACTAACCTCATCCACCCCCACTGAGCTGAACTCATACCAGACAGGAGGATTGCCTATGTTTACACCAATACCAACAATGCAAGCCCTTTGAGATCCCACTGTGAAGATACCCTTTCTGATGGAAGACACCTTGTCAGCAAAGAACAGAGCAAACTCATTGGATTTGACAGCAGGCAATGCTTTTACTTGCTGGAGACAGGAAGGGTGGATAAGTCTGTCTACTGTCCAATAAAGCTGAGCTGGTCTGTTCATTGCTGCAGCAACCTCTTGGATAGGAACTCTGCTTTCTTACTGGAGATTGACCTTTGATACTCAATAGAATGAGTCTTCAAAGCCAGTCTGTCATCCTCAGAATGGGATCTGCACCAGCGACATTCTAACCTCTGACTCAAGGTCTTCAGCTCCAAGAGCACCCCATCAAACCATGGATATCTCAAGCACGAGAGCCTCATTTGTACGTGAACTAGTGCCACAGAATCAAGAGTTTCAGTGACCACCTTGTTGTAGGTCACCACTGCCTCCTTTGGTTCTGTTGCACAAGTCTCTAACACACGTGATACTTCCAGTTTCACCTTAAGTCCTTCAGGGGTCAAACCCTTTGATGGGCGGAAATGGACCATCTCCTTGGGGGGGGGGGCTCTCAGGGGGTTCCGGATGAAAACTTCACTGTGCAATGATCTGACCCAATGACTGAATCAGTCTCAAGGTTATTTATCTCAAGTCCAATGTGTGAATATCAAGTCCCAAGGATGGCCATGAGTGTGGCTCCCAGAAGTAATGACTTGCATCAGGCCCAGCAATTCCACTATCTGGAGAAAGTCATACTCAAAGTGTGAGAGTTTGTCATTGACCCAGGCATTGAAATCACTCAGAATTAACCATCTGGGTGATTCCAGTACCTAATTGGTGACAAAGTCCATCACTTCCCACAGGAAATCCCTCTCATGACTGGGAGGCCAATACATGAGAAGGATCCTGCAGCCTGCACCTGGACCCCCTCAGATGGCCACACATTCAAATGATGAGGTAGACTCCACTGGGAGCACAGAGATGTTCAAGTCAGGCTAGATCTAAAAGAGGTAGCCACTCCACCACCCCTGCACCCTCCTCAGGCAGTGCACAACAGAGAATCCAGCCAGAACCAATGCCTCCAGTACTGGTCTGTCATCATAACTCAGCCAAGTTTCTGTAATGTAAGCCAGGTTGACCAATGAAATCAAGTCTGCCATAATTGTGGTATTGTTCCTCATCGACCACGTGTTGCATAGCACTGCCCAGGTGGGACGAGTGCTGGCTGTTGGCCCTAGTGCTACCTGCTCACCCAATCCAGTGGAAGGCTTGGGTATGAGAATCAGCTAGGGCAAACCCCACTCTAGTTTCCATTTCACTCCAGGGTGTCTTCTGAATCTCACCACCTCAATACCAAATCCTCCGCTAGCCCTCCCTGAGCCCCTCTGCCTGACCGTCTGCTTCCTTGCTCTTCCTGATGCCCTACAGTAGCCATAAAAAATGGGCAACATAGGGCAGTCCATGAAGGAGTGAAGAACCAGCAGCTGGGCTGGGGAGTAGTTAAGCCTAAGGGGCCTGTCTTCCCTATACATCCTAGTGGACTAATAATCAACTTACTAATTCCAATAGCTATCCTAAAATAAATACAATAAGTTATGGCTCTCAAATTATTAATATTCATTAAAATGGTATTAACACTTTTACCTAACACATGTATTCCATCATACACACAGATCCCCTCAATAAATAAAACACTCACACCAACATTCAAGCTAGCTATCTAAACCCACTAAACCTACCCACACCATGCCAGAACAAATTTACCCACAAGGTTATAATGACAAATAAATAAGAGTAAACCAATTTCTTTAGTACCGATAGACCCGGGTATAAATAGGTGTCAAAACAGTAGTCCAAAAACCTCTGGAACAAATGTGAATGATAACAGATTCAGAAAATGTTGTCAAGAGATCCAGTTTTACTCTCTGCTCTCACCAGAGAGACCAACGGAGGCATGTAATATGGAGTGCAGTACTCTCACTACTGCACTCAGCCTTTGTCCTCAGAAACTGCCAGAAAGCTCAGAACAATGCAATGTAAAAGTTTATTCCAGTTCTTACCAGGATTAAATCCATAGTTCAATTTAACAACAGGAAAAAGACAAGCCATGGGTTCTCTCACCACCCATGGTCAAATTGCTAGTAAGAACAGTAAGTTGACAGTCCAACTGATCTCTCAAGATGCACTGGCTGCACCACCTATGGTGCAACAGCTGGGTTAAAGATTATACTCCCAGTCAAATTACTTCCCACTGTGTTTGACTTAGTCTGTGCTCTCCACTAATGGTCTTGGTCCACACATGCAAAATTAAGTAAAAGTGTTCAGCTCTAACAGGTCAATCCCTTCACAATGGTGGTCCAGGTTTCTGAGGTAACAAGGAAACTCCATCGTTGACCACTCCTTATGGCTCACCCTTGGCTCTCACTCACTCTATACACCATAAGTGTTGAGAATTCAGCTCTGGCAGGTAGTCCCATGCTTGAAAACAGTCTGCTGGAGGAGCTCAGTGCTCAAAACCTTCTACACACCACCCTCAGGATCAGGTTTACAGCCATAGCACCCTAGGTACACTCCACAAGAACACTGGAGCACTCAAAGAAGGGAGAACAGACAGCTCCAACACTGAGGTAGGGGATTTGAAAGGAAAATGGACCAACTCAAGGCACAGAACACTTCTGGGACTAGGGCATGTAGTGAAAATAAAATAAATATTTTCCTTACTTTAGCTCACTTTATGTCCCTAAACTAATGCTACCCCACTATTCTAAACAAATTAGTAGTTAGTGGTTAGTATGGTTAGTAGTTAGTAGTTAGTATGGTTAGATCACTCAATTTTAGTTTTGTTAACCAAAGATTCTCAAAAAAGGGTAAAAAGGCAAAAAGAATATACAGGACAAAAGGTATTCTTCAGAGCAAATGCTCAGATGGACAGTACACCCAGCCTGGTTGCCATCTTGCACTACTAGAATTGCCCTAGAAAAGTTCCACCCCAAATCCTGCTACTCCGGGATTTCTCAAATTTTGACCCCATATCCCTCAGTGCTAAGCTCTCTAATACTGATTGGACTAGAATATTAGCCAACACTGATATCAGCTCTGCCCAATCTCTTCCAGTCCATCATCAGCAGCCTCCAAGACAGGCCTCACCCTCCTAATCAAGAGAAGAGTAAGAGGCTCACCAGCCCACTTAGAGACAAATGATGAGCAACTTTCAAGGCCTCTTCCAAGCATCAGGATTGGCTCCATTATAGGCAAATGCACAATAAATGCAAAGAGGCCACTTTCTCTGCAATAACCTTCTGCTGCAAGGAGCAACTACTGGCCTTGGCTGGCAAGTCATGCAGCTTTTGAGGCCACAACAAAGTGTTCCTGGGTGACCCCTCCAAATTTATCCCCAAATGTATGGTCACTGATGGTTTGCATTGCAAAAGACGAACCACCATAACCAATACCTTCAATGCTCAATTGACAAATCTAACTTCTTTTCCCTTTCACCCTGCTTCTGGAGTGGCTACTATCACCACCCCCTTCAATCTCCTTCTCCCAACCCACTTTCCCACTAAAAAAGGTCTACAGAAGGGAGACTGTCAAGCTACTACCCTCCCTGCAAATCAGCTCTAGTCCCAGCTGAGATGGGATCGAGTCCCATATCCTCCAACTTGGCACCTCCACACTTGCCCTGCCCATCACCCATATTTTCAACCTTTCACTCACATCCAGGGTTGTGCCCTCCCAATGGAAAGTAGCTAGAAGTATACCTTTTCCAAAAAGGGTGATCATACTCAACTGTCAAAATATTATTTTACTGCCTTATTGCCTCTCCTAAATAAGTTACTTGAAAAGATGGTCTCTTCCCAGCTAACCAACTACTTGCAGTTGCACAACCTTCTTACTCTTCACCAATGTGGCTTCTGAAAGCAAAATAGTGCAACCACTGCCCTGGTCCAAGTCATTGATGACATATCAAAACCATTTGATTTAGTGCATCACTTCCTCCTGACACAAAAACTAACAGACATTGGCCTATCTCCCTATTTCTCTGCTTGGTTCACTATTTGACAGACAGGCAGCAGTTTGTTAAAACTGGAGATGCCTCCTAAAGCCTATTGCCTGTCATTCGTGGTGTCCCCAGGGATCCATGCTAGGACCTGTCCTCTTCTCTCTCTACATAAACAACCTTCCCACTGTCTCCTTCAAATACTTATTAGTCATATATGCTGATAATATTGCTGTCTACCACAGTGCCCACAAACTCCAATAAATTAATGACCAGTTTAATACTGACTTCACTCTCATACAAAACTGGCTGGAGACCAACAACTTAGTTCTCAACTCCACCAAAAATGCAAGCGATGCTATTTGGATCTAAAATTTACAGAGCACCCCTTTCCAGCCCAATGGCCATCCACTGCTCCGATGGCACCCGGCCTCCACTGTTAGTGAATTTAGGTACCTTGGTGTCATCATGGATCCTGCCCTGGATTTCCCCTCACACATTTCTGCCATTGCCAAGTCCACAAATCCCAAATTAGGAATGGCCTATCATGTTGGTCATTTCCTAACCCCTAATGCATGTAGAACCATATCCCAAGGCATACCCCCTTCCTTCCCCCAGTACAGTTCACTTATCATCACAAATGGCCCAAAAACCATGCTAAATAAATGGGTTGGTACCTACTACATCATCTGTCATTTTGCTCTCCACTCCCCCACATGATACATCATTGCTCACTGTACGCCATTCTTGGCTGGCTACCCCCCCCCCACATCAAGTCCTTATGCCTTATGATACTTTATTTTCAAACTTCTCAGGTCCACCTCTCCAGCCTCCCCATCTCATTAATTCATAGCTATATTCTTTGGTTGGCAGATATCACCCCTTGATTATTCCAAAATGTATGACAAAAATGGGCAACCATGCTTTCTCTTCATCTGCCCCTAAACTGTGGAACCCCCTACTTACCTGCCAGCATTTGCAACTCCCCAACCCTGTCTGCCTTTAAAGTAGCCTTGAAAGCTCATCCTTTTTTATCAGTTGCATGGACCTGTACTTTAGCATTTCTACCCAACTGCCTAAAAATACTTTCCACACCATTCATTCAAACTGCCCTGTTCACCCCTAGTCTTTGCTCCTAGCAAATTAGACTACATTACTGTTCACTTCCTATTGACATATTAATATACATTTTAACACTTGGTGTCATATTTAGTTTCATAAAATGTTTTGTTACTTGCTGTCTCAATGTAATGCACCTTGTTTTACAATGTAATGTTCCTGTAATTATTGTTTACTGTAGTACTATAATGTTTATTGATTGTTGCTTACTTGCCTTGTACTCTCTTCAGCCATACCCAGAGATAAGCATTCAGTTGTCTAGTGTACTTAACTAGTTACCAAATCCCAAATAAATAAATAGATAAATAAATAATTAAATCAATGAAAAATAAATAAATCCCTAAACTATATACGTTTATATTTGCCCAGGGTACTAACACTTGGGTCTCCAATTAATTTTTCATGATGTAACTATTGAAATGGTGGGAATGCTCACAATGGGAAGGATTTTAATTACAATTTTTCACCCCTCCTAAACATTCAGTGCTTTGGAAATATTGTAAAAATATGCAGCACATGTAGGCTGGGTGGATATATGGCACCATGAGAATCCCTCAAAACATGACTATTTGAACTTGTCTCACCCCCACAGAATGTTTGCCCAACTAGACTACTTTTTCCTTACATATGAACACATTTACATGGCCACCGATTGCACCTTCCTTTCAATTCTTCATTCAGACCAAGCACCGGTATTTCTGTAACTCCAGCTAAGTGGAGACCAGAAAATCCTGCATTTGCACTTAAATGCAGCATGCCTAACAACAGTAAATTCCAAGAATTTCTCAGTGTAGTCATTAAACAAATACTTGTTGATAATGCCTCCCCTGACATTTCCCCTATCATCTTATGGGACACTTTAAAGATAGTCCTACAGGGCAAGATAAGAGCCTGTACATCTTGGAAAAAAATAAGCAAAGGAGCACTAGGAAGGAGTCCCTTGCACTGCAAAACAAAAGGTAACATGCACACTGAACATAAAAAATAAGAGTGATTTTCAGTGGGTATTTTTTCTGATCTCATTTATTTATTTATTGGTATTGCTTCACCAGGAAAGGCACACTGAGCAACAAGATGCTCATCTCCTAGTGTGACCTGGTGGGGGGGGAACACATGGATATGATAACATACAGGTTATCAAGTGAACAGTTAACAGAAGCAAATAAAAAGCAGCATAAGGATACACAGTTGCATGAATATACAAGCAGTGCACGTTGAATGCTTAGGATATTATAGTATCAAATAATTTTTGTGACAAGAAGCAGCAGACACGGTAAATTAGCACAGTAGTAATGGCTGTAAACAACAGTGGATGTATATCACAGTTATACAGTTATACACAGTACATAGGGCAAAATCGACCCAGGACATAAGTGCAAGGTTGGGGTTATATGCCAGCTTCTGTAGCAAGACTAAGGCCGATGGTCAGGCATTGGGAAGGGGATAGTGGGTCATGGCAGGTTCAGGGACAGGAGCAATTTGTAGTAAGGAAGTGTGCTAGGGTGGTAGACAGAGAGTAGGAAGAGGAGGAGATAAAAACTGTAACTGTTTAAATAGGAAAGTTTTTTATGGTTGTGTAGCTTGGTGGTGATTGAGTTCTGGTGGGGGAGGTTAAAGGATATGTTTGATAGTTTTGTATTGTTTAAGATATTTATGTTTGAAAAATCGGGTTTGGGTTTTAAGAAGTCAAGCTGCAGTCAACAGCATGCCAGAAGGGTTTCAATGTACTTGAATGAAGATTTTATTTGTGTCACTAGTTTGAAGGTTGTAAATGTTTGCTCTTGCATAGAGACAACATATGAAAGTTTAAATTTCAAAACTTAGTGTGGATATGTGGACTGGTGCAAAATGATTTCCTATGGGTTTTATAAGTGGATATCTTGTTTAAGGTTTAGCTAGTTAAGTTTAAAAAATGTGTTTGAGGAGCATGAGTGAAAGGGAAAGGGAAGAGCACCACTTCCAATTCACTTTCTTTCACACTCCTCCTAGATCATAAGCTGTCATTTTCTACTGCACATGCAAGCTGTAACAAGTATCTCAATGTCTGAGGATGTTAAATGACTTTTTATAAATTAGTACACAAATTACGTTTTTTAATCAGTGATTCTTATAAGTTGGCCTCATAGCTTATTCTGTGTTTTCTTAATTAGTTTTCTCCCCCAACCCAAATCCATTGAGTACAACATATTGATGTTTATGTCATTTTACTTTGAATTATCAATTTTACTTTGCATGTGTGTATACAACTGGAATCCACTGTACTACACAATAACTTCATAGTATAGATGCACTCTAAACTATAGATTTTGTGATATTTTACAGTCTTTTAAGATTGCATATAATTCATTACTATTTGTACAGCAAAGATGGAAATCCTGTAGGAAATACGACAATAACTATCCTGGGGTACCCATTCATGAACATGAATGGGTACACTGGTAGAGTTACTTTTCTATTTCCTACAAGGTTTCCATCTTTGCTGTTACAAATAATAATAAATTGTATGTAACAATAAAGGATTGTAAAATATCACAAAATATTGGAAATAATTATAATTTTTCATTTGCTTACAGACTTCTGGTACATGCACAGAATGCAGTTAGAATGATGCACATCCCAACCTTGTGCACTACATACTGGACTGTGTTGCAGCAACTCAACTTCTTATAATGCCAATTTTGGGTTGGTGCTCTGGTGGTTCCCATCCCCGCCCCCTCTCCATAAGTAGTAGTGTAATTTGTAACCCTTTACTACTTACAGCTTGATGATCAATTGGTGTGGATGGGAGTCTGGTTTGCAAAGCAAAGTAATCCTCTGAAATGAATTTATTGCATATTAGTATTTCTTATACTTCCCCAGATACAACCCTCCCATCCATTCTTTCCCTCTTCCTTTAGTTTCCTTTCTTCACTTTCCACTTCCCTCACATCCCCATTTCTATTCCATTCACTTTAATTGTACTTTTCCAATATATTTTTTTCTTTCATATGCACTATATACATGTTGTTTAATAATCTAATTCAGTTTTTGAAAAAAGTGTTGATCCTTTTTGAATTGGAAAGCTCAGTTCATATAAACATGCTGCACTTAAGTAGACAAATTGTTTTTCCTCCTCACATTTACCTGCTGCCTGATTTTCAGTTTGAAAAGGATTTTTCAGATGTCTGATTAAGTAATCATTTAATGTTGTGCATGTAAACAATCATTTTTCTGATTACACAAATTACCCAAATTGTTGGCAATCAGTGTCAGATTTATCTTATATATGCTGATATTTTAGATTTTTTTTGTTTTGTTATTGCATACTGAAAAAAATGTTAAGTATTGTAAACTGGCATGGTGGTATATGATAATATGGAAGGATTTCTTAGGGCATGGGGAGTATAAGGTTTAGTTAGGTTTAAAAACATTTTACTTTAAACTTCAGGTTTGATGTGCAGATGGAGGGAAGGCCTTTACTATCATTATGAACAGCTACCTATTTAGTCCATAGGGTTCTCAGGACACTGAGGCTCACAGTACACATATCAAAGGGCCAACTAAGTTGCATTGTCCTGTGGAGTTTCAGGACAGCCAGGCTGTGTCAGTGCACTAGGGTCCCTTTTGAAATAACTGTCATGGCATGGAATGGGGCAGAAACATAGAAAACATGATGGTGGAAAAAAGACTCAAGGTCCACCCATTCTGCCTAAGATCACTACCTTTTCTGTATTCCCTTGAACTGGAGGAGTGCCATATCTACATCATGACTGCTTAACAAGTGATGAGCTGCAGTGACTGTATGGTAGAGATGTTGCAAAGTAGTTTTAATTCACAGGTGAAGTCAAGGTGAAGTTGCCAAATTTTCCTCTGTGATTCATTTCATGAAGCCTTTCTATTTAATGGGAAATTTGTCATTGGTAATTCTGCCTTGCAACTTCACCTGCAACTTCTTCTTGGGGTACACAAAGGCAAAGCTGGGTCAAAATTACTTCCACCAACTACTCCTTTTGGATTTTTGAGGCATAACTCAGTCAAATTGTGTTGAATTTGTCTGAAACTTGGCATGGTAGTCCAAAATTAGTTGTATATTTGATGCACTTTTGATGATTATCAGACTTAAACTTCAGATTTGGCACCATGGTCAATTTCGGAGGTGATTTTGGGGTGTTGTGCACACACCATCACCTTTTCCGGGGGTATTATGTGTTACGAGTGTAGTACACATTTAGACACTTGCTTGGATGTATAGAGTGTCCCTCAACTCCAAAGACTGGTGGAGTTATGGCTTGTTAAAGTTGCAGTGTTATCCTATGGGACATAAGGGTTAGAGATAGATTTAGGGTTAGTGTGGACACTTACAACCTATACAATAAACATGTCCCCCGGGTTGTTTACTGCTGCTTTTCTTGTCACTTCCCACATACCCCATCAGCATGAAAACCACAGATGCAGCAGAGAAAAATTTGGCTACACTAATGCCACCACTGCCACCAACTACTCCTTTGCTACTACCAGCCCCGGAGCCCATAGAACACAATGCTGCAGACATAGTTTTTTTTCTAACTGCAGCACTATTTAACTTACAGACTTTGACCACTTTTTTGCTGCCTCCCCAGCACCTATCCCATTAATAGGCCATCTCTTCCAGATCATTCTTATATGCTAATCATAACTTAATTTGGGATGAAAAATTAAAAATGTAAATAAAGCCTGCAGTACAAAGAAGTAACAGAAGCAGACAACACCTCCCCCTACAGAATCAGAGATCAGCAGTAAGATCTGAAAAAATGAAACACCACAGGGATTAGCACGACATACACACCGGGAGTAAAAGGGTTAAACAAGTTGATAACCACCAGCAAAAGACAACACTTCCCTGTAGTGAATCAGGAATCAGCAGTCTGATCTGAAAAACTACTACTAAAAACAACCAAAAACATTCTTTCTTTTTCTTTTTTGTTACAGAACATGGATTAAAATGACAGGGGTAATGGGTAATTTAATATTAAGTATAACAAAAAGTGACAGAACACTGTCACTTTAAGAAAAATATAACTAAAACTGCTACAGAAAGACACTGACAAAATGCTTTACTTAAACAAACCAAACTAAACCACAGAAATAAAAATGAGTCTCTACAGATCAAAAATGATGAGCAAGAAAGAGTGAGAAAATCAAAATATAACACAAATCTCCTACTTAGGGAGAAAAAAGCTCCAGATCTTTCTGGGCTGCCGAGCTTTACAGAACACCTCCCCTTCCCCACACCACTGCTTCACAGACTGACAAAACAGAAACCACTACTTTAAAGTAAAACATCACCAACCAATAAACAAAACAAAACAATAACACAAATCTACAGTAGCTGCACAAGGTCCTCTAGAACAATTTGTGAGCAATCTGGATTCAAACATCTTGGTTTTGAGATGTATTTTAAAAGTTTTTTTTCTCAGACAAGTACACACAGACTTCTGTCCTACTCTGTCTGCAGAACACTGCATTGAAGACAGCCTCCTCACGGCATACAGCTTGTTTGTGGCCAGATTAACGGAGCTCAGTATGTATACCCTTGAGCAAAGGAGGGAGAGAGGTGATATGATCGAAACATTCAAACACCTTAAGGGCATTAACAATGTGAAAGAGTGTAAAATGTTTAAATATAAGAAAAATAGCAGGACAAGAGGACACAGCATGAGAATAGAGGGAGGTCAATTAAGGGGGAATGTGAGGAAATTCTTTTTCACAGAAAGAGTGGTGGATGCATGGAACAGCCTACCTCAGGAAGTGGTGGCTATGAATACAGTGCACGGCTTCAAACAGGCATGGGGTAGGCATAAGGGAGCAATACAGACGAATATGGATAGATATGTCATTGACAGTGTAAAGGTGTGTGGCACATTCATAAGGTAGAAAAAATGGGCAGAGTGGATGGGCCTTGCGATCCTTATCTGCCATCAACCTCTATGTTTCTATGCTTCAGCAACATGTGACCTTCGGTCACATAGTACATTGCAACTTTGGCTCTGTACCAAACTCTGCCAGTGAAGTTGCCAGCTTCACATTTCATGGAGTTATCAGTCTACCACGATTTTCAACTTCACACAGCAGATTAACTACACAAAATGAGGCAAATTAATGAATTAATCCATAAAGTGAAGTTTTCCAACTTTGCACCTCTCCACTGTATGGGTAGTCACAATTTGATAATCCACATGGGATCCAAACATTTATTTCCAACCCCCAACAAGTTCTCATTGGTGAGGACCCCTCTGGTTTCTTGCTGTTGGTTTTTGTTGAAATATCAGGGTTATAGATGATCAAGGGATCCTGAGACAGTATATGGTAACACCATGCCACTTACTACATAGTCTTTGGGGGGGGGGTGATTTCAGCCTGAAACATTTGAGCTCTAAATCAAAAAAATGAAGTGGTGAAAGCAGGACTGGGCACTGTCTGGGGGAACAGGGAATGGGGGTACCTCTACATTCCAAGGACATTATTTGGGGGAATGTAGGAAGAGAGTATCACTGGACTTCAGGGATTTTCATTGGGGCAGGGTGAGGGAGGAGGTACCACTGGAAACCACAGACTTTCTTTGAGATGTGACGAGAAATGTCCTTTTTAAAATGTAAGGAAATTATTTTTAAAAACTACACTAAGATACCATTAGGGTCAGAGATCAGCCTCAGAAAGTCTGGAAATGCTGAGTTTGGGTCAAAATGAACATAATTCAGCATGTTCTCTATAAGCAAGATGGCATGATTTCATATATCTGATATCTGAATCAGTTATATGCAGAACCCAACTATCAGCACTATGAAACTCTAATACCTTGCTTACATAGACTTGTGTGCAGTTCTGTAATAATAGAATTAAGGCAATCAAGGGGTTGGGGTTAATTTAACCCTAAAAAATATAGAATGACTACTGGGTACCTAACTCCAGTGACTCACTAGCCCCCCCCAAATGTAGCCATTGGGAGGTTTTTCCAGTGACCCTGTTGTCTCGCTTTTATCCTTCCCTTTCTGACATTTATATGCTTATACCATTAATGTAACTGGTGTACCCAACATAAAGCATCTTGCCTGTTTATATTGAAAGTGCCACTACTGTAACTAATGCACGATGCCTCAAAATAGGACAGCTTTGAAAATAGGATTATGGTGGCTTGAACAGTTTTATACTGTCAAAAAAATAAAGATTTTTACTAGCGCTACCACTACATTTCTGATCTGTGCTGTTTTTCTGAAATACTGCACTATGATATGATCTCATTTATCCAATCACATTGCTTGATGTTTCTTAACCATTTTCTAATACATAATCAGCAAGGGGGTGTCAGAATCTTGATAAATGACATCTCAGGGGAAGGATTTCACATTAAATATGTGTTCGATATATAGTCAGCAGACAAATGTTAAGGAGTTACATTATGTACAAGATAAAAGTGGAACTCCGATTGCCAGCCCCAAAGTAAAATCCACAATCATTGGTGGTAGTGGTCCCTGCCCTGATCACCAGCCCCCCAATGACAAAAAGAATACTTGGTGATAGTGGTCCCCCCTCTGATTGCCAGGCCCTCAATGACAAAAAGAATCCCTTATTCTAATGGTCCCTCCTCCTGCTGATCGCAGGCCTAGAAGTATAACAAAAACCTCCCTTGTGTCCAGTGGCTCCCTCCCATGGCCCTGGGCACCCTCCACTCACCTTAGCAGTATCCATGGTGCCATGGGTACATACAGTGACCAACATAGCCCTCCTCACACCTCCTTAGCCAGCCACCATATGTCCAGGAAGGGAGGATGCCTTTTATTTATTGGAGAGAGAGAGAGAGAATGACATGACAAGAGGTGTGTTTGCTGCCTGGACATATAGCAGCTGGATAAGGAGGTGTGAGGAAGGCCGTGCCAGTCACCTTATGCACCCATGGCACCATGGATGCTGCTAAGGTGAGTGGGGGTGTGTGCCCGGTGCCACGGGGGGAATCACTGAACACCAGGGAGTTTTATTTTTACTTCTGGGCTGGCAGTTGGTGAGACAAGGAACCAGTAGCACAAGGGATTGTGAGCTTTACTTCAGGGCTTGCAACTGTAGGGAGTGGGAGATCACTATGACCAGGGATTCCATTTTTTCAATGAGGGGCTAGTGATTGGCAGAGGTGGACACAATTTTTTTTGTATATTAGGGGCTACTGATTAGAGGGAGGTGGGACCACTAATACCAGGGAATTTTTTTTAACTTAGGAACTGGTGATGAGGGGGGGTGCCATAGACCACAGGGGCAGGTATGCTCCTCCACTGGCCAACCGGCTGGTTGGCTGCATTACTTCTGGCAGCTGCTAGGGTTGGGTGGAGTAAAAAGAGGTTTTCTTTGGTGGTATTTGCATGGCATAAAAGGACCATACAAAACCCTTTTTGCACCATGCAAATCTTGGATTCTGCCAATATTCCTGTCCCTGCCCCACCAGTTGTATATCCCCATTTTTGGTTTGTGCAGGTGCTACACCTGTTTGCCAGCACAACATAGCCCTTTCAGCAAACTTTTGAATATCAGGCCACATATGTTCTGTAAGTGCTAACATGCTTCAAAATAAAAAAGAATTAAAAAAACACTCAAAACTTGCTCATGTTAGGGTAGCTACATATGAAATGCTCAGCTATATGCATCGTCTTACTCTGCCTCTATTAAGAAAACATAACATATTAATCTTTTCTTATCATTTAACACTTGTTTCCACCTGCAGCCACAGTCCTGCTTTACATCCAGTTACCGCTCCTCCGTTCCACCAACAACCCTGAAACTCTGCATGCCCAGCCGGCAGATGCAGCTACACCTGCAAAAGGGCCCCCCCCCGTAGCCCCTACGCCCAGCAAGGAAACCATTACTGGCACATGCCTTTCAGGCATCGGCAGCTGGTGAAACTGCAGCCATCAAGCTGCCACGGACCTATGCTGCCTTTTCCCCACTTATCTTCCCCGATAGAAGCACAGACATGCAAGGACATCAGCACACTGGTGTGCAGACATCTGCCGTGCTTCCCCCCACTGGCACCCATACAGTTGCAGTACCTCCGGGTGTCCCCAGGGACCAACAGAGCGTGGAATGCATCCACCCCTTCTCCCCAGGACTAGGAGAGCTGTTGTCGGACGCTTAGTCCTAGTCCTCGCCTGCCGACCCTGAAGACCCAGGCTCGTTTCCGAACCAGGGTCACAGGCGCGGAGGGAGGTGTGGTGTCCAGCGCCTCAACCCTCAGTGCCACTAGGCCAGCCAATAACATATTAATCTAAATTACATTATTAGATATGTTAAACTGAATCATATATATCTTAGTCTTGATTATTGAATACATTTATTAAAACATGGTTTTGGGACACAGAACCACCTGTGATTCTAACTCTAGAGGGGTCATCTATGAGCAATTTTTTCACTGAAAGAGTGGCAGGTAAGTGGAATGGATTTCATGAAAAGGTTGAGTAGGCCAACTCAGTAGGGGTAGGGTGGGTTCAAGCTAGGGTGGGGGAGACACATGGCCATAGTAAGAGGAATGGGGGCAGAGGTAAGAGGGACAGATGGGCACTAAGGCCTTCTTAGAACAGTTAGATAGAATGGACAGACTGCATGGGTTGCTGACCTTTTTCTTCTGTCATTTGCTATGTTTCTAAGCCATGAGACACATGACATACTCAAGTGTCTTAGTCCACTTGGGCTAGATTAATAAAAGGTGACCCAACCTCTGGAGTGCCTTAATTCTATTATTACATAAATGCACATGTAGGCTGTATGAGGAAAGGTCATAGAGTTTCATAGTGTTGTTAGTTATGTCATGCAGTTCCATGTCATAAGGATGAAAACACCTTGCGGCATCTCGCACAACAGTAAGTACATTACGCAGACTGCAAAATCGGCACTGAACCCACCTCAACAACTTCCAATAAGGCAATTCAACTAGGATTCAAGAGTGGAACATTAAAATAACATTTAATGAGAGGACTATGCCCTTGTACCCCCCTAACCTAATATAATCAACTCAGGGGAGCAGACACTGGGGGAAAGGGGAATACATGGGAGGGGCAGCAACAGTATGCCAGGGGATACTGTGGCTTGGGCACCATCGGTCTGGGGAACACCAGGACAAAAAAAAATATTTCTAGCAGCCAAAATGGTTAAAACAATATTTTCCTACAAGCTGTTCCAAACCTGGGACCATCACCATTCTAGGCAGTGACCCTATCCACCACGCCAGGCAGACAGCTCAGCAGCAGCAGGCTTCATTATTCTGTTTAGCCAGCATAACTCTACAGCTTCCTCATCGTTTTCCCTAGCTATTGCGTCACTCCACACTTGCTATCCCCTTCCATCACTATACCTCTACATTCGCTGTTGCTTTGGGTGCACAGATTAAGTCACTCATATTTGAGTTACTCAGTTTGCTTTACCCATTTCACAGGATACCTGTTGTGCATCAAACTGAGATGTCAGTGATCCAGATACCAAAGATATGAAATCCTAAATCTTGCTTACACAGATTGTAAAGGTAGGGTAATTTTGACTCTAACTCAGTATTTTCAGACTTTTTTAGGTTACTTCATGACCCTAACATTGTCCTAAAAGAATCTTCAAACTTTTATAAGACTCCACACTCCTGTTTGTACAAATGCTGCTTGTCTCCATGCCCCACTATCTACAAATTACTGCATAGCTCCCTGTTCTGGCATCTTCAAACTACTGTAGGGCTCCTTCAGTATCTAGAAATTGCTGTGTGGCTCTCTGCCCCAGTAATTGTCAAATTACCACATGACTGCATCCTGGTATCTACAAACATCTGCTGAACTCTTTGTCCTGATACTGCATCAAACTAACAAATCCATGGGCACCTCGCTAAGGAGGAGGAGCTGGCCCAATTAAACTTTTGGGCCTCTGCAGATCATTGTGACCTATGGACAAATAATTCCAAAATAACACTCTAGCCTTCTCCAGATGGCTAGAACTAGTGGTCACTCTTTTCCGATACCTGTCAATTTACATCCTCCTACCCAACATTGATTCTTATAATAAACAATTTCTGGCTTTTGTCACAATGCCTGGTACTGACTGAATTTTTTTTTATTTAATTATTGACTGGAAGAATGGAGGATATATTGACTGGAATGGGTGAGGAGTGGAGAGTAGCCTCTCATCTTTATATTTAGCCTAGTAGACCTCCATACCATGGACACAAAACATCTTTGGCATAAGTGTTGAAGCCAAATCAAAGACTAGGGGTCTGAATCCAAGACAAATTGAAACTGCCCATTTTAACATTTGCTCACCCTTTACTCTTGTTACCAAACTTGCCTTTTCCAGGTATACTGAATACAAAAGCTCAAATTTTTGTTGAAACTAGTAAGTGATTTTCTAAACACTATTTACCAGCAGCTGTTTCAAAATCTGTTCTAACCACAGACATCTAGTATTTGAAATCTCCAGTAAAAGGCCCTATAATTAGGGATGTAAGTTTGTCATGGATGAGGTTTTAATGACTCATTGTTTGTTCATGAAATCATTAGTAAACAGTAGTAAATGTTGTGACACTGTCATCATTGCTACATTCTGATGACAATAGTGAAAGTCATGGAAGTCCTGAATAAAGATCAAACGTCATGGAATCAATGACGTGTATGACTGCCATGACAAACTTACATCCCTACCTATAATGGATGCAATGTAACTATTTCTGACCTGACTCTGTTACCCATGCTACATGAAATTGTACTACTGCATAACTTATTCTTCTACTTGTACAATGTGATACCTGAGTGTACTATTGTAAATTGTTACCCCAATTGTACTATTGTAATTTGCCAGTGCCTGTATTCTGGCTTATTGTTTTACTTTGTTCCTTGTTTTAAACTGGTCACTTATGAAACTGGCCTATATAGCTCATCTTGCTATCCAGTATAGTAAATAACAGGCATTTGTCAATTCTGAACATTTGATGCTTGGTAAACAATTTGTGTTTTGCAATTTTGAGCCCCAATTTCGAAGATACTTGTTTTAGGATTCACCTTATAGACATGATATGTACCCTTTATAGTACATTGTCCAAAATGTCATTTCACACGAGAGGTATGAAAACACATCTCATCCAGGCTTCTAAAAACTACACATCATGTTTATGAGGTGGTGTGAAAAAATGGCTATGTTGAAAAGTTGAAGTCAAAATATTGTAAATTAGTGAAGTTATGAGTGAAAGCTGAAATAGCGTAATGTTCAATCATAACCTGGGCATTTTGCAATATTGATACACCAAATCTGCAGAACAGACTTTTTATTATCCAACCAAATGAACCCCATAGATGAACATTTTCAAATCCCCACCAAAATGTCATTCTACCCCCCAAGCATCATGCCACGACACAGCTATGAAAAAACGTCTTGGCCAGGATTTAAAAATTGAGAGCTGCTACATTCATGTGGTGCTGTGAAGAAATGGCTGTTTAAAATTTGGGGTCAAAATATTGAAAATTACCTAAGTTACAAGCCTGCATTTGTAAATTTTAATGTAGGCTCATAATTTTGTTGTTTTTTAATATATTTGCCCCAAATTTTCAACATAGCCTTCTTATGATCCCACCTCATGAACAAGTGTAGAGAAAAATATTCAGCTCCTGCCCAAAAGGTGATTTTGTGTAGCGACTGCAACATTTTCTTTTGGGGCACCAAAACACTTTTTGGCCAGAATTTGAAAAATGACAGCTTTCATATTCATGAGGTGCTGTAAAGAAATGGCTGTGTTGAAAATTTGGGGTTAACATATTGAAAATTACCAAAGTTACAAGCCTGCATTCATAATTAAAATGTAGGCTTATAATTTTGTCGTTTTTTCATATTTTTGCCCCACATTTTCAATATAGCCTTCTTATAATCCCACCTCATGAACAAGTGTTGAGAGAATATTCAACGCCTGCCCAAAAGGTGATTTTGTGCAGTGACAGCAAAATCAACTTTTGGGGCACCAAAACACTTTTTGGCCAGGATTTGAAAAATGACAGCTGTCACATTCATGAGATGCTGTAAAGAAATGGCTATGTTGAAAATTTGGGGTCAAAATATTGAAAATTACCAAAGTCACAAGCCTGAGTTTACTCTTGCCAAAAGGTGATTTTATGCAGCAACCACAAAATCACCTTTTGGGACAGATTTACCCAATGTCACTTGCACTGTTCATGAGATGGCGTCCCAAAAAAAAGTATGTTGAAAATGTAGGGCAAAAATATTGAAAAATGGCCAAGTTATGCTACTAAGTCCAAAACCCCATTGAAATACTGTACATGGAATTGCATACTTGATTTCCTCAGTTTGTGGTCAACTTTGAAGAGTGAAGATGTGTCTGTGGTCCAGAGAAGATAAGAGTGTGGGACCCCTGGTGGGTAAGTAAGGGCTTGGGTGTGTGTGGGGGGGGGCTGCTGAGTTGCAGGGTCGGATGGGGGGAACTAGTGGAGCAACAGGCATTGATGGACCATTTTCTTTTTTACTGGTTTAAAAATAAACAAACAAAAAATAAAAACACTGCATAACGATTTTCTTTATTTTAGGTTTGGACACTGAGGGATTGGTCACCCCCCAAAGTCAGTGTTATGTTTAGGGGTGTGTGGGGTGGTGAGGGCTGAGTGGGAGGGTCAGGTGGAGATAACAGTTAGAGGGGCACCAGCAGTGGATACTGGGTACCCCCAGTATCAGTGTTATTAATGACCAGGGGTGGGATAGTGGCCACTGCAATAGACATCAATGGATGATTTTCTTTTTTACAGGTATTAAAAAAAAATAGAAGGGGGGGTTGAAGATATGGTGGCAACTGCAACAAAGATCAATGGACCAATTTCTTTTTTGCAGGGCATTTAAAAAAATGCAGAGGGAAGGTTTTCTTAATTTCTGGTATTGACACTGGGGGATTGGGCACCCCCAGTGTCAAAGTTATGTTTGTTGGGGATGGGGTGTTGAGTGCTGAGAGGGAGGGTCGGGTGGGGAGATCAGTTAGGGGCACCAGCAGACATCAATGGATGGGTTTCTTCATTACAGGCAACATATTTAATAAAATGACCTTGGGGAACTGGGCACCCCAGTGTCAGTGTTATGTTTGTTGGGATGGTGTAGTGTAGTGGGTGTTGCTGAGAGGGAGGTTGGGTGGGCAAAGAACAGTTTTGGGGTGCCAGCAGCAGACACTGATGGATGATTTGCTTTATTACAGGCCATATATTTAATAAAAATGACACTGGGGGATTGGGCACACCTTGTGTCAGTGTTATGTTTCTTGAGGGTTGAGTGGTGGTGGGTGCTGAGAGGGAAGTTCTAGTGGGGGGAAAAACAGTTATGGAGCACCAGCAACAGACACTGATGGATGGTTTTCTCTGTTGGAATGTTAGAAAAGTTCATGACTTTGGGCACGCACATTATCATGGATGTTAATGCGCATGCCAGAGCCATGGATCCAAACACTGGCTCCTGAAGATAAAAGCCACTCAGCTGTTTGCTGATGCAGCTTCATGCAGATCAAAGGACTGAAGCTTTCTCTGATTGGAGTGGCTTCAGCCCTTCGAAGTTGAAGACGTTTCTGCCCACAAAATCAAGAGCTGCATCTGACCACAGTGCCTGGTCATTGGTGTAGACTGTTGAACCCCTGGTATTGTGAACTACAATGGGCTCAGCAGTGACACACCTCCTAAATCCCCTTCTACTCATCCCAAAACATTTTTGCTGCTTGTGCATCAAACACGACAAGCATTTGTCAATGCCGAATGTTGCTTGCTTGTATGTGCTGTTTAGGTATTTGGAAGTGACAGTTTCATGCCTTCCTCCCAAGACATCCACTGTGTCTTTCTGTTCAGTATTCACAGAAGAGTGGGAGGGGCAAGGGCCACAGCAGTACAGCAGTTGCCAAGGGGGTGAAGAGGTGGACAATAGTCCATTCAAAGGCAAAAGAGTCCTGCAGGAGCTCACTAAATTGAAGGTGGACAAAGTGATGGAACCAGATGGCATACGCCCAAGGATATTAACAGAACTGCGAAGGGAGATAGCAGTACCTCTGACAGCCATGTTCAATGAGTCATTCAACATGAGTGAATTGGAGGAGGGCACATGTGGTCCCTCTACACAAGTCCGGCAGCAGCGAGGAGACAGGGAGCAATAGGCCATTCAGCCTCACCTCAGTAGTGGGGAAGATCATGGAGACATTGCTTAAAGAAAGGATAGTGGGGCATCTAGATGCCATCGGAACCCAGGACCATAGACAACATGGATTCACAGTGGGGGCATCATGTCAGATAAATCTGGTTGATTTATTTGACTGGGTGACAAAGGAAGTGAATCAGGGTGGGGCAGTGGACAACGCTTACCTTGATTTCAGCAAAACCTTTGACACTATCCCATATAGGAGGCTGATAAACTAGCTGGGTAGGCTGGGCATGGGGGAAAGGGTGGTAAACTGGGTTAGAAACTGGCTAACAGACAGGAGGCAGAGAGTGGTGGTAAATGGTATGAAGTCTAGGGAGAGGGCGACCAGTGGGGTGCTGCAGGGATCGGTCCTGGGGCCAGTTCTGTTCAATGTCTTCATTAGTAATATTGCAGAACATCTGAAGGGAATTTTTCACCAAATTTTCAACATAGCCATTTTAAGACCTCTGCTCATGAACAGTGTCACTGTGATTTTCTTAATTTATCCATACATTGATTTAGACACCGACTCGCCATTGTATTAAGCTACATAAGCGGAAACACATTTGGTGAGATGTGAAAAATGACAGCTGTACTATTCATAAGGCGGTGTGTAAAATGGCAATGTTGCAAATCTGGAGTGAAAATATATTGAAAATTATGAACTTACGGTGCATAGGAACTGTACAGCGCCACTAGTAAAACAGTCATTTTGGAATTTTTTCACCAAATTTTCAACATAGCCATTTTAACACCTGAGCTCATGAACAGTGTCACTGTGATTTTCTTAATTTGTCCCATACATTGATTTAGCACCCGACTGCGCCATTATTGCGCTACTATGGGAAACACATTTTAGGTGAGATGTGAAAAATGACAGCTATACTACTCATAAGAAGGTCTGGTAAAATGGCAATGTTGAAAATCTGGAGTGAAAATACTGAAATTTCACGAACTTATGAGCCTGCGTAGGAACTGCGAAACGCACGCTCGTTAAACTGTCATTTTTTGGAATTTTGGCACCAAATTTTCAACATGGGGTTTTTGAGACCCCTTCTCATGAATGATGTCACTGTCATGGCGTTATTCAGGCCCAAAGGGTGATTTTGCACAGTGACTGCGCGGTAACTGCGAAATCACCCTTGAACAAATAACACCATGACAGTGACATCATTCATGAAAAGTCCCAAAAACCATGTTAATGATGCAAATCAAAAATCCTGAGATATGCAACAAAGTTGAACCCACCTATCTAGCCATTATGCAGCTTACGGCATTTCCTCAGTTCGGATCGAGCTTTGAAGGTGCAGGCGTGTTCCCAGTCCACGAAGATCATCGTGCCGAGTGAGGTAAGTATGCGGTGGGGTGTGGGAGGCTGGAGTGCGCGGTGGGTGGGAGGCGGGTTGTGGGAGGGGCGGGGAGACTCGCCCGTGGGACCATTTTTCTTCACAGGTACCAAAAAGCAGCGACATGGGGACGTTTGCCACACACTGGGGTGGGCTCCCAGCATGGCACAAGGATGTTGGGGGCGTTCAGCCGGCGAGGTTAGGCACCCCGTTGGCCTAAGGAATAGATTGACATGCTGGGGTGGGGGCTCCCAGCGTGGCACTTACTACTCGGGGGGGAGGCGCCTGCGTGGGTGCGCGCATGTGTGTGTGTGTGGGGGGGGAGCTGCGCATGAGCAGGCGATATCTGCTCGCTGCTTACTCAAACATAGCTCCCCTTTCAACTGTATACCACTGCATTTTGGAGGCGTGTCATAGACGCTCAGAATACATTAAGCTGAGGCGCCTGCCAGCACACTGACTGAATTGGAGGAGGAGGTGACAAACCTCCGAAATCTCCGATGATGGCACTATGTTTCTTGCACATGCGTGCAAGCAACATAAAAATGAAATGAAATGGAAGGCTACATAATTATTTAACCTTCTATTGTGGCAGTCATCTACAGCACTGTTTGCAATCTTTACTTTTTTTCATCTTGATGATGCTTATGTCAGTACTTGGATAGATATTATATCTTTTTTAATGTCATGTCACCTCCACTAGCTACCATGCATTGCTGATTATGATCAGTGGTGGAAGTAGGGATGAATTTGGTGGAACTCAGTTCCAGTAGCACAATTAAAAGTCTGACTTATTTCCAGGAACAATTTGGGGGAAGGGCTGCTCCTGTGCAAAATATAGCAGCCCAATTCTTAAAACTGATTAAATAAAGGAGAAAAAATGCAACACATAATGAGAAAATGTTGCCCCAGATCCCTGAACAAGAAAGTCATTTGTCACGTGTTATTAAGGGCTGAAAAAGGTCTCTGTGAAGCCTTAAAATTAGTGTACAAAAAATTCCTTGTTGGTTCAATAAAATGTATCAATCATACTTTGTTCACCTGTTTGAACAAAGACCAATATGCCTACAAACAATTCTTTACAGACCCCTGTCATGTATGTTCATTCTTACATCAAAAATGGTGGGTTCCCACAATGACTTTTTTCCATTTCTAACACTGACTATGCTTATAATTCTTTTAGATAACTACTGGAGAAGACCCAATGTTGAAACGTCAATTCCAAACATATTTTCTACTTTTAGTATGCATTTCATCTAAATCTTTGTTTTATTTACAACACATGCACTGAGACTGCACTCTGTTTTAAATTATTTAGGGCACTGCTTCGATACTGGAGATGCAGTCTGCAATCACAGCATCTAGAAACAGAATCCCTTTGATATTGTTATTCTACTTGGTCAATAGTATGATCAGATTTTATACTGGCTTCCATATGATGTGTCTCATGAGAGGTTTTAACAATATTAATAAGTTAAGCCTGGAGGTATTGTGACCTTGTCCAATTTACTAGCTTCATCCATGAAGCTCTAGATCATGGGCACTTGCTCAGAGCCACATTTATTGAATTAACAAAGGCCTTCAATATGGTCTGCCATGGGCTCCTTCTAAACCAACTACCATCAACTGGAATATCCCCTGAATCCTGGTGGTGGTTCCAAAGCTACCTTATGGAACATACCCAGCAAGTAAAAATACTAAACACCCTTTCTGATCACTGTAATGTTTCTACTGGTATATCCCAGGGCTCAATCCAGGGCCTCCTTCTCTTCAGCATATTTTTAAATGAGCTTCCTAAGGCCTGACCAGGCCAAGCTCTCCTGTATGCTGTTGATGCTATGCTGTTCTTGAGTCAGTCTAACCCCACTGACCTAGAAGAGCAAATGCAACCAACTCCTCAGTCATTAAAACATGGTTCCTAAACCATAAACGTCTTCTCAACTACAAGAAGACAAAGACCATGATTTTTTCTTCCCCTCAGAATAAACACAAATCCCATCAACTGCAAATTCACAGCAACAAACAAGAAGCTCTAGAAATGGTTCACACTTTTAAATACGTGGGGGTCACCCTTGACTACTCCCTTTCTTATGTGCAGCACATCAGTCTAGTTGCTAAAACTGTAAACTCTAGAATTGGCGTACTATACAAACATAAGTACTGCCTAACTGATGAAGCCCTCGGGCTTGCTGTAACCAGTTCGGTCCTGTCATTCATAGACTATGGTCTAGTAGTCTATGGAGCTGCTATGGACACATTCCTACAGAGAATTAAGCTGGCCCTTAATAAAGCCTGCAGGCTCCTCTAAGGGGTTTACCAGCTAATGCATACCTGTGCGCTCTATGCCCATATGGGATTGCTCAACCTGGACTGCAGAGTCCAATACCAAACCTGTCTACTTGCCAAAAAGTCCATCATGGGCCTCTCCACACCAGGTGTTATTGGTCTCCTCCATCACAATAACTCTAACAGGAATACCAGAAGTGAGAATACTCGTACAGTAAAAATCCCCCCACCCCACCTGTCGGACCTCTCAAGGTCAACGTTCCTTCGGGTTTAGAGCCCAAAATGTCTAAACTCTCTTAGCTCAGATCTCCTAGCCTGTACCAAGCGAGGCCAATGTAAGGCAAACCTGAAGGCTCACATGATTTCTAACAATACCAAGTGTGACTGAGGCCTTTAACCTCCCCTGCTTACCACTCTGACCACTCCTACTCTCAATTGCCCCCTGTTGCTGGCAATCAACACCTCCTCACTCATTCCCCCCCTCTCCTCTTCTCTGTCATCTATTTCTTCTCCATCCCCTTCCCCTCCCCATCCTCACCCCTGACAATGCTTCTCTCTAGCTGCTCTTTTGCCCCCGTACCTTGACAATGCTTGTATCAAGCTGCTCTGTCACCTCTGCCTGTCTCTGTATTACCTCCATATAACAGTATTTTCTCCAGATGATGCAAATTGAATGTATTGAATGTAACCATTTCATATTGTGTATGATGTGCTACTGTTATGTATTTTATAGTTAATTTGTGTCATGTTGTATTGCAATCACTTTGTCTATTCTCTGACACGGAACCTCTGTAAATGAGCTTCTAGCTCAAAAGTTTATAATCCTAGCATTATTCAATAAATAAATAAATAAAATTAAGGCTTTGGCTGCCAAGAGATTTCATTCAATACTTTTTTTAGTCACCTGTGTGTTGAACGTCTCAAATTCTGCCATAAGTTCATGTTGACTCTGGGGGCAGGATTCACAAAAGGGATCCTCACACCAACGCATCCCTGACTTGTGCCAAAAAGCAATTCTGCAAGGGGTATGATGTGCTGGTGCAACCCCGATGTGCCAATGCATCACAGATGTGCTGCATAATGCCAGTAATGATATGCGGCTCATCTGGGGGGCTGTGAAGGATTGCGCCCATGCATACTGGGTACATCCCCATTCACAGCCGAATTCATAGGCACATACCCGGGGCAAGTCCAGGGATGCACCACCAAAAGATAAGTATAAATCTTCTAGACTTAAGTGGGTTGCCACCCACAGGTAGGCTGTGGTACTGTAGACAGCAGCATGGCAGCCTGCACATCCTGGCAGTCCAAGCACCCCCCCCAACCAGCCCATAGCACTATATCACCTGTCTCCTGTTCAGGCTCCAGGTGGCATAATGGTCTCCCCACCCTACCCATAGCAACACTGCCCCCATAATCTGTAATATAATGTGCCCTGGTGGCATAGTTGTCCCCCCACCCCACCTATAGCAGCACTTCCCCAACCATATGGTGACCAGACACCTCTGCTGTATAATGAACCCGCATCCCAAGCCAGACAGATGTGAATGCTGCACCGCCCAAGATCCCTGGTGATCCAGTGGTCCCCCCACCACCCCCCACTCAGGCACTCCCTTGCCCACACCCAGTGCCAGTCCCATAGCGGTGGACAGCACAACCCACCCGCACAGTGCCACGGTTGCCCGCCGTCTATGCTGTCTGAGACTGACAGCCTACTGCACTGCATGCAGTGCATTGGCCATCCATGTTGACCAATGGGCATGCAAAGCATACTATAGGCTGTCATTCACAGCTTTGTGAAGTTGTTCAAAGCCCTACATGACTTGGGCCCGGTCTATCTGAAAGAACTCCTGGTACCCTACTGCCCTGATTGATCGCTCCACTCGGCTGACGAGGGGTTGCTAGAGGTTCCAAGGGTGAATTTGAAATCATCTGGTGCTCAAGATTTTTCTTATGCTGCCCCACCCTTTGGAACTCTCTACCCCATCGGTTACAGGAATGCACTTCTGTGGAGGGATTTAAGAGGGGTTTGAAAACTTTTCTTTGGGAAAAAAATCATTTTTGGAATACTGATTTGATTAATGACCTGGTTCTGTTGAATATTTTTAATGACTGTTTGAATTGTTTTAATTGTTGTTTATGTCAGGTGCCTTGATAATTGAAAGGTGCATATAAATAACAATCTTTATTATTATTATAATGACAGCCTACAGCATGTGCTGCATGCCCATTGGTCAACATGGATGGCCAATATGCTGTGTGCAGTACAGTAGGTTGTCAGTCTCAGACAGCATAGTCAGTGGGCAGCCAAGGTGGTGTGCAGGTGGGCTGTGCTGCCCGGCACTACGGGACTGGCTCTGGGTGTGGGTGGAGGGGTGCCTGAGTGGGGGCTGGTGGGGGTACCACTGGACCACCAGGCATCTTGGGCAGTGCAGCATTCATGCTGGTCTGGCCGAGGATGGGGGGGTTCATTATATGGCAAAGGTGTCTGGTATCCATATGGTCAAGGCAGTGCTGCTACAGGTGGGGTGGGGTGGGGGGACCACTATGCCATCAGGGCACATTACATTACAGATTATGGGGGCAGTGTTGCTATGGGTGGGGTAGGGGGACCACAATGCCCCAAGAGCAGGTCGTAGGCCAGCAGCTGGTATGACAGCCCTGCAGGGTGCTCGGCACATTCCACCAGGTTCATCCCTGCAGAGTTCATGCAAATGGGGCCATAATGACATGCAAATGGCCCCATTTTGCCTTCCATGCCTAATGGCTCCATTTGCATGTTTGTGGCTGTGAATCACGATTTTGGGTGCAGTGTGTCCTGAGATGCGCTGCCTCATTGGATTCCCAGCCTGATGTGGGGGATGTGCTGGCACAGCCTGGACTGGGCACAACTGTGGTATTCACAGTGGGGCTGCATTGGGGGCATTCCCCCTCACATCTTCTGTGAATACCACTGCTTGCTCTCAGCACATTTTCTCTGTGATGGGGCAGCCGACATGTGCCGAGCACATCTACTTTGTGAACCTTGTCCTATCAGTTTAGTATAAAACTTGCATGGGATGGGTGTGTAATGTATTTTTACACATACAAGGTGTATGATGCTACATGATGCTCCATAAACCCCGAGAGTGAAGCTTGAGGGGTTTCAAAAAGTATCATACACTGAGGGTGTGTGTAAAAAGCTCATTAAACAACTAATCCCTATACTGTACTACATGGTTTACAATTGCTGACTTCACCATTTTTACTCAGTATTTTCAGGCCACAATATGATTTGTTTGTTTGTTTAAAATCTGGAAAAGACCACGGGCCGAAGACCCATTTGCATGGGTGACCAGATACAAAAAAAAGAAAATAAACAAATATAAACATACAAATGTTGCATAAAACATTACACAAGTTACATCAACAAACATTTATAATAAATACCCATTTTTTTATGAATCAAATGGAAGAAAACATCAAACATTATTACATTCGCATTCACTTTTGGTAACCAACCATTTCTTCAATTTTGACTTAAAAACAGCCAATGAATAATGTGAGTTTTTCAAATCAATTGGAAGATCATTATAAACAGATGGGAATCTATATAACAGAGACTGCTGACCTATTGATGTTTTCACAGTTGGCACAGAAAACCTAAGATTGTTTGAAGATCTGGTGTGTACCTGGACTGATGCTGACTGTATATGAAAATAAGTAAGAAAACATACTGGTACCCTATCAACAGGAATCTTTTTAACCATAATCCCTGCTTGATATTGAAATCTCTGGTCCAACTGTAACCATCCAAGTCTATTGTAAAGATTACAATGATGTGTTAACTTTGGCAACTGGGAAGCAAATCTTCCAATTTGATTAGTCAGTATCCTAATTTTATTTAAAAGTCTCTGTTGGTAGAATAATAGAAAAGTAAACCATAGTCAACAATAGGTAATAAAAAACTCTGAGACAATTTCAGATGGGTGGAAGAAGCCAACAGTGGGTTAATTCTATATAAAGCCCCAAGACTTTGATGAACCTGTTTAACAACAGAATCAATGTGAGACTCATAAGTTAAACATTCATCCAAAGTAAGCCCCAAATATTTAAAACTAGTTACTTGTTCAATGTAATCTCCCTCCAGAGTCCAAAGCATTAGCTTAGGAGAAGAAATCAATTTCCATTTCGGACTTGAAAAAAACATAGTTTTAGTTTTCTTCCCATTTAGTACCAATTTGTGACCAATGAACCAATTCTGAATTGCAACAAAGTCACATACAAGTTGATTACTTATGTCCTCAAGATTGGAACTGCTCATGAGGATCACCGCATCATCAGCATAAAGAAAAATTTGAGTATTAACACAAACTGTAGGAAGAGTATTCAAAAATAAAGAAAATAGTAAAGGCCCCAGAATTGAACCCTGAGGAACACCCAGTGAAACTGCAGTGGGAGAAGAGTGAGAATTCATTATATTTATAATTTGGGATTGGTCCTTAAGACAACTCCTGGTCCATCCTAGGACCTCAGGAGACCTACCCATATTAGAAAATGCTGTTAGAAGCATAGCGTGGCAGACCAGATCAAAGGCCTTGGTCAGGTCCACAAAGGCAGCCACAGGGTGTGGCATGAGAGTGTTGCCCTTTTCTGGTAGTAAGACTGGGAAGACATGGGTAGATATGTGGGGGGAAGGGGCTTTAAAAAAAACACTTCACTACCTCTGTTGTTGCTTGATTTCTAATTCCAACTCCAATTTTGTTTATATGTGGCTCAATACAAAAGGTTCTGAGCACCTTACAATAAAACAATTTAAACAACTGATTCAAATTTGACATAAGTAAGTTAAGAATCCAGGGCCCAGATATTCAAACTGTGCCCAAAAAGTGCGCAACAGCAGGAGCAAGCGCAAGTCCACTGCGCCCATGCGCAAGAAGCGCGATATTCAAAAACTGCGCAGGCCAAGATGCGCCTACAGCAGACGACTGAATATCGCACCACCTGCACCATAGCACAACAAAGGATGCTCAGTGGAGCAGTCCAGATGCACCATAGGGCAACTAGGGACGCCCCCTGGAGCAGGGCAGCAATGCAACAGCACAACCAGGGATGCAGGGGCCCACCATCCATGCCACAGATGGGCAGAGGAGCACACAGCAGAACAGACATCATCCCCCACACCCCATGCACTGCACAACTGGGGGGGAACTGGAATAACCACTGGCCCATGGATACCAGCAACCAACCCACAGCTGGGCCATGGTGCCCCAGCACACCCCCGGCAAGCTGTGACTGGCACACAAGGAGGGCTGACCACCCCGTGCCACACCATCCCACCAATGCAGCGCACACCCTGCACCTCGATCACCATACACCCTTCCTAGGAGTAGCGCCCAACAGTGCAGGACACCCTATGCATGCCACCACCCCCACTGTGACAATGCAACCCTGTGCACCATGGAGCCATGCAAGGCAGCCCCACCATGTGCACCCTGCTGTGGGCAGCAGCAGACAGCAATGCAACAACAGCATACACAGTGCCACCCTGCACATCCCCCCTGAGGTACAGCTGAGAGACTGACCATGCGTCACCATATGAGGTACCCTACATGCGACAGGGCATGCCCCAGACCCCACCACCAGCAGTACAGCACCCTGCACACCCTCCCAAGGACACATCCCATACCAGCACTGGCCACAACAGCCAGCACAGACATGCACAGTGTTGCATGCAAGCATGCACCACACAGGATGCAACACAGTGCATGGACAAACACCCACCCATACCCAAGGGCACACCAACACAGGGACACAGTAGCAGGTCAACCAAGCCACTGGCGTGTGGCCATGGCTGATGTGTACACATGGCCAGTACCCCTACATTGCACAGGTGTGCCAGCCACCCTGCGCAGGCACCATGAAGCTGTATGCCACCAGCATGCTGCCAGAGCACAAGAGACAGACACTGGAGCACATCCCCTGCAACAGACACAAGTGACAGCATGGAAGGGGGACAACAACAGTGGAGGCCACAGTGCCACTGGAGGCAGACATGCACCATACTGGTGATGGAAGGTGACCTGGCATTGTGCCGGGTACAGTTGTTATCCAGCATGGACAGCCACCACTGACATGCCAGCAGACCGTGCATATCACAGACATGCAAGGGTGTCAGCTGCACAGGCTACGTAGGTCTGACAGGGGTGCCATGCACACAGTGCAGGTACCATGGACCACTGCACACAGGCATCCAGTGTACAGAGTACAACACACAAACCACAGACAGTGACAGATCCCCCTGCCCACACCATAGGCAGTTCACCTCTGCACACACACACACACACACACACACACACACACACGCCCATGCATGCACCACCCCTGATGCCATGCACACCACTGCAGCTGAACACCTGTATCCACTACAAATCAGAGACCACCACAGTTGTCATAACAAAACAAATGTATTTAAAACCAGAAATACAAAAACTATATATAACTATATACAATGGGGGGGGGGAAGGGCCACATACTAGGTGGGGTCGGGTAAGGGGCAGGGGTGAACATATGGGAGAGGGAAGAAGATGTGTGAGGGTGGGTCCAGTGGGGGAAGATGCAATTAGGGGCATGGAGTGATCATTGTCTGCCCTGGTCCTCCTCCTCGTGGCACCAATGTAGTCTCCTCCTCCTCACCCCGTGGAGGTCCATTCTTTGCAGGAGCTCCAGGGTCACCCTCGCCACCTGGAGCAGCTCCTGCAGTCCTCACTCCAGCACCTGGAGTCACTGTCCACCTAGGACGAGGGAGCAGAGTCAATAAGAGTGACTGTCCAGCCCCCTGCAGCCCACCCATTGTGCATGGCATACAGCCATGTGCCATGCCCCTGTGATGGTGTGCGACCACCCACAAAGACCGTGTCCACAAGACCTACCTACCCAGGCAGCCACAGCCATGTGGACCACTGCACACACCAACCACCCATGTCCTGCACAGCACTACCGTGGCCGTACAGTGACTTGGCTATGCGGTATGAAGGCAGTGGCACAGCCATGTGCCTGGTGCATGCATGGACCACCATTGATGCACTCCCAGACATGCAGTGCCACTGGACAGTGCTGACTGTAACAAGTTGCATGCATGGCAGTGGTGTCAATGGATGGTGGCCATGCCCTGCTGCCCACCCAGTTATACAGCATGCAATAGTAATCATGGATGTAAGGCACTCACCATCATCAAGCTGGTCCCTGCACCGCTGCAGACCTTCAGCCCTTCTGTCCCTGTCCTGCTGGTCCTCCAGGTGGCGCCTCCGCTCCCTCGCCTGCCTGCGCTCATCTGGGCCTAAGGTGCAAACATGGAGAGAGGAACATCAGTACAATCCAGTAGCAAAGTCCCCCCACCCCCATGTGTGTGCAATCCTACACAGCCATACCCATCCACCCCACACCCTCATACCACCACCACGGCCAACACTGGACAGCCCCCCCATGTGCTGGACACATGCAACCGTGATACCCGTATGGACGATAACAGTGTATGGATGGGTCACCTACCTGGCTGTGGCACCGTGCCCCTCCTGGCATGTGCCCACAGGCGGGAAAGCAGGTCTGGGTCCCTGCGCCTGAGGTCCCCGTAACGGTGGCGACACTGCTCCGCCGTTTGCCCCATACCAGAGGTCTCCTCCAGAGCATCAGCCACCTCCTGCCAAACTGTACTCCTGGCGCTGTCCAGGGGTGCATCACCATATAGAGCATCAGCATGGGGCTCTACAATTGCCACCAGGTTGGCAAGCTCCACCTTGCTCCACATCACTGCCCTTCTCCGCGCCATCTCAGCAAAGTAGTGGATTCAAAATGGCGCTCGGCAGCGCGGTCCTGCCATGTGCAGATGCTGCACAGTACAGCGCTGTCATTCCCTATCATGCTGTCACTGAACAGCGCGATAGTGGTGCACCCATGCCTGATGCATAGTGCCTAGGGGGCAAAGGTCAGGCACAAGGTCAAGGGTCTCTCATGCACAGACAGCCACAGCGTGATTGGAACCCAATGCGTGCAGCGCAATTGGGTGCTTGTGTGCAACCTCCTGTAGCAGCCTACAGTGCTGTTGCCCCAGTGTGCCTACGGCGCCCCAGTGCCACACGCCATATATGTGAACAGCCCAATAGCACAACTGGCACAACGGTGGCTGTGCCCTGCATTGCATCCCATGCACAGCACATCAACAGCACGGCAGGCACCTGCATCATCAACCCGAACAGGCGCACTTAGGTGTGTACTGCACATGTCACGGAACTGCGCCCTTGGCTCAGCACGTTCAACACAATTGCACAAAGTGCAATAGCGCAATATTCAGCTGGCATATGCAAATCAGCTAATCAGCCATTCAATGGCGTAGTCACTGCATTTGCATCCACTTAAAAATGGCGCCTCACCTCATTTGCATGCGTTGCGCTATAAAAATGTGACATTGGGCTGCACTGGCCATAGTCGGTTAGTGCAGTCTATTGTGGTGAGTTGCATGCTGTTTGGGAGTGTGGACTGTGGTGTTTGGGACTTGCATGGGACTGCACAGTTACAGGTAACACCTGTCATTCTCACAGGAGGAATAATGACTGATCGTGAGTTGGAGGAAGAGGAACAGAGAAGTGGGAGGAGGAGGAGGAGGAGGCCGAACTTCACCAAGGCAGAAACAGATGCCCTGTTTGAGGACTACCTTGACCAGGAGCCACTGCTCAGCAGACACCAGTGAACACCACAGGCCCATGCTGCTGCATGGGAAGAGGTGGCGCGTGCTGTCAACCTGCATGGCAGCCACCAGCGCTCCGTGCAGGAGTGCAAAAAGAAGATGGGCACAGACAGGCAGAGAATTAAGGAGAAGGTGGCTGCCATCAGGGCAGCATGGTCTGCAACTGGTGGGGGACAGCCGGAGGTGCAACGCCTGACCACACAAGAAGAGTGGGTTGCTGGCAGCATGAAGCATTGCGCCATCGAGGGTGTTCTGGGTGGTGGATTCCAGATGGGTGGTAGCCCGTCACTGCATGGTAGGTCCTGGTCTGTCAATGGGGAGGCAGGGTAGGTCACATACATTAATGCTACTGTTTTTCCCTTACAGCTCCTGAGCATCTACATGGGTCAGCGGTGGTGGCCTTCTCCACTGAGGGTGGTAGCATGGAGATGGAGGAGGGCCCATCCACCTCCACAGGCATATGGGGGGCAGGTCAACAGTGGGCCCGCCTGGACGTCTGGACTGATGTTGCCAGCATGCCAGCATCCATGGATGCCAGCATGCTGAGACTTGGGCTGGTGCTGGATCCATCACCGATGATGATGGAGCTAACATCATGGGCGGTGAGACGTGTGGGCCACAGGATGGCCACACAGCAGGTGACATCACAGGCATGGCTGTGGGTGGTGCCACCATGGAGGCCTGCGTGACATCACAGTCCCACCCTGTGCCTGTCTGCACCAGTGGGGCAGCACTGGTGTGTGTCCAGGACAGTGAGGCTGTTGCAGCCACTGCGGTGGCACCATTGAGCCCTGGAGAGCGGCAGCCGGAGGGGCGGTATCAGCAGTCGGCCAATGGCCATGGGGGTACAGTGTCAGGGGGTGGCATCAGTGCACTGCCTGTGGACATGACCAGGCCTGGCCCTGGTGTGCAGTGCCCACCCTCAAAGGGTGTGCTAACCATCAGGGCCGCGAACACCATGAGGGACAGCATGCCGATCAGGCAGATGACCTCTTAGATGAGCACACCCACATATTCCAAGCATCAGTCAATCAGCAGATGTGGCTTGTGACGGCGGTGGATGCACTCAGTGTGGCTCTGCGCCAGGCAGAGGAGCAGCACAACAGAGACACCTCTCTGCTCCTGGCAGGGATGGACCAGTTGCGGTAGGATGTGACCGCTGCCATTGACAGGCAGTCACAGGCAATCACAGCTGTCATGGCCACAATGGGCACACAGTTATTTGCCCATGTGTCGCAGACACCGCGCAGTGTAAGGTCCACCCCCCATTCCTGGTGTCATACAACACCCTCCTTGTCAACACCGGGTTCAGCTGTGAGCATCCCGAGCATGCCTGGTGCAGACATGTTCGGTGTGCTGCAGACCCCTGCGCGAGCATGGTCCGTTCAAGCAATGGAACCCCTGAGAGACCATCGGTGTGACCCCATGAGGCCATTGGTCAGCCTGTCACTGCTGGCGGGTCTCAGTGGGGCCACCCATGCATCCGTGGTGGCTGTGGCACTGTGGTGCGTGACTGACCTGTCTCCCAGCATGGCTACTGTCTGATGCTGCCTGTGTGCATTGTGTTATTTAGCGTGCAATGCACGGGTTGGGTACCCGACCCTGCACACACACACACATTCCATCTGCACACTCTCCCAGCTGCTGTCCGCTGTGGTGTGTGCATGATGATGCCTGCGTTGTGCTGTCCGCCACTGTGCAATGCTGCCCAGCGTCTGACACATGCACAATGACAGGCAGTGGGCATGGTGGTCTGTGGACGTGTGTGTGGTTAGGGGTGGCAGTCGGGGTCGGTATCCCTCCTACCCTTTGTGCATGTCTTGTGAGGTGTGTGTGTGTGTGTGTGACCACGTGCCGTGTTAGACCTTGCCCATCCCTGGCAGTGTGTGCGATTCCATGCTCAGCCACTTTCCTTGACAGCATGCACCCCTAGTGTTTGTCCATGCATGTTTGTGGGTTGTGCCTTTGCCACTGGTGGTTGCACATGGCCCCATGACTTACCTGGGTTGGCTGAAGTGCTCCTCTGTGATGGTGTCCCGGTGCAGCTGTGCCAGCCGGATCAGTCAGGGGTCCTATCACCCAAGGGGGGCTGCCCATCACCATCTTCACCAGCGTCCTCAACGTCCCCATCGCTGTCCCCCTCTTTGGCCCTGTATGGCTATCTCACAGTCTTTGGCCATGTTGTGCAGGATGCAACCGGCTAGGAATAGCCCACAGGCCTTTGAGGGGCTGTACGGTAAGGCACCGCCAGATGTGTCCAGGCAACAGAAATGTGCCTTTAGCATTCCGAACACCCATTCAATGACATTGCATGTGGTGGCATGTGCCTCATTGTAGCATTGCTGTGATGGGGTTGCGGGCTGCCGGTATGGTGTGAGCAGCCAGGGATGGAGTGGGTATCCACTGTCACCTGTGTGTAGAGGATGGAGGTTAGTTTGGTGATCAGCGTCGCCCTGCCTTGGGCCATCTAGGCCAATACCCATGTCACCTCTGATTATGCCCCTCCCAAGCTCTATGTCTTTCCACGTGGTTTGCATACTCACCCACTAAGTGGCCAGTAGGGATGTCCCCACTCTCGAGTCTGTAGCACAGTGCTGACTGGTGCCAGATGAAGGCATCATGTGCTTCCCCAGGGTGCGTGGCACATACATTGATTATGTGCCCCCTGGCATCGCACACCACCTGGCAGTTGATGCTTGCATAGCCCTTCTGATTGATATATGTGGCCTCTTTGGGGCCAGGTGGTGTGCGAATGGCCACATGGGTGCAGTCTATTGCCCCTAGCATGCCAGGCATATGTGCTACCCTGTGGAACTCCTGTATGTTTGCTGTGCGCTCCGCCAGTGTGCTGGGGAAATGGATGTACTCTGCAGCATGTGGCAGCAGTGCACTGAGGAATAGGGTGAGGTGGCATGATGCAGCCGACTGGGTTATGCCTGTGGTGTCCCCTGTTGGTCTCTGGAAGGTACCCGTGGTGAGCAGGCACATGTAAGCTGTCACTTTTGTCTCCACTGACAGAGCATGGCTCCGTCATGTGGGTGCCTGCATCACATCACTGCACAGTTCACAAAGCGGCCTCAGAATTGCCCAGTTTAGGCATTACCAGCCCACGATCTCAGTATCCGTGTACAGCTTGAAGGTGGTGGGGGCTCGGTACTGCCTGTTGGGGGCATACCGCCGATGGGCCCTTCCACGGCCATGCCCCCCTGCTGCCTGCCTTCTCAACCCCTCCCATAACTGCCTCCATCTGGATGGTGGCACTGGCCTTGTCCCTGGCTTGTGTTCCCCCCCGGCAGCTGTTTCTGTGTCCCCCCCGCTGTCCTGGCTGCTACTTCCCCTGCACTGGGAACACCTTCCTCTGGTGGCCTCAGTGCTGTGTGGCACTTCCCCCTTCTGCGCTGTGGCTGTGGCTCCCCACACCTTCCCTGTGCCTGTTGGTTCCAGGTACCCTTTCTCTGTCCTGCCCTGTGTGTGTGTGTGTTGCCTGTATGGCTGGTTATGGTTCAGCAACATGTGCCTTCCCTGTAGCGTTCTTGCATCTCTCTCTTGTTCTTTTTTATTTTGGCTCATTTCCGCTATCACGCAACTTCCACTTGCTCCTCTATTGCACATGGCGCATGTTGTTGAATATCGCACTGTGCCATTTATGCATGGTTCCTCACCCCTCAGTTGCACATGCATTCATTATCATTGCACTCTTGCGCAGTGTGATTTGGGGGCGCGTCTGCCTCCCACTGAATATCGCAGAATGGCGCATTTTCAGACTTGCGCTGGAGCAACCGTATTGAGCATGGCGCAACCCTTTTGAATATCTGGGCCCAGGCCAAAACATAAATTAAAATAACACGTTTTCAATAATGATTTAATAACGGCCAGTGAAGGGAGCCCCCCTCACTTCACAGTGAATGGTGTTCCATGGCATCAGTGCTGCTGCATAAATGCCATATTTCATTCTCTCTCACTCTCTCTCTCTGACTCCTGAGAAATGAACAGAAAGGAAGAACAAGAGCATCTAAGACCTATTGTTTTGACTTGGTTTTAAGTTTAATATGTGTGTGTGTGTGTGTGTGTGTGTGTGTGTGTGTGTGCATGTGTGTTGGAAGCTCTAATTGACAGTGCTGAACTATCTTAGAACCACCATTCCAACCAGCCATGAGTAACAATGAACTAACAGCATAGCTTTCAGAGTGCCATCACTTAGTAAGTAATTATTCCTTTATTTCAAGTTCTCTAGATCCTATGGCTTACAGGAAAGCCTGTAACTAAATTTGTAGAGCTCCGCAACAATTTCTGCTTTATCTTTCTGAGTATTCTATCATTCTATTTCCTTAAGGTACCTCTAGTCTAAGGGAACCCTGTCCCTGCAGCACCTCTAGTGGTGAAACCCTCCTCAAGAAAGTTTGTTTGACTTATGATCAAGCTCAATTGTAACTCCCATTTTGGGGCAGACAGAGGAACAACCACAGTCTGCACTACATGAGAATTCAATGCACACTGCCTAGTCAGTCCCACACATACTAATGTTCCCTGCTGAACCAGTGCATTAAACAGCTATGCCTGTGATTCATTAAGGCAGTCAGCTAATTACTAGTTAAAGAAAATACTTCAGTTTCCCTCTGACACACATTTTCCTTTCCAATATCGTACTCTCCTCATTTGATGGCTTCATTTCACTTTTTGTGGGAAATTTATTTTTTAACTACCCTAAAATACCTATAGCCTATGGGGACATTTTCCCTGTGGCCTAGCAGTGGAACCCTCCTCAAGAGAGTTCCTTTGTTGCTTGACTACTCTCACTTTATATTGCATACCCATTCTTACACATAAGTTGCTTGCTGAACCAATGAATTCAAAGGCAATGCCTGTAGTTCACCATGGCAGTCAGCTAATTGCTCCCTCCACCCAAGCACTACTTTAAGAGTATGTTTCCTCTTCCCACAGTTTCACATTTTCATAGAAACAGACAATGTCAGTAGAAAAAGACCATTGGTTCTTTCAGTCTACCATGTTTTACTCTATCCTACCCTTTGATCTATTGTCTAGATGGGGTTTATGCCCTCACCCCTTGATCCCTGCACTTCTGCTACCCCCTTAGTATCTATTAAGTCCATTACTCTGTCCCAGCTATGCTTAAACCTATTAATAGTTTCTGTGACCACCACCTAAGCTGGTAGGCTGTTTCATGGCTCAAGTCAATCTCTTTGTGAAGTAAAAATTTATTACATCTCTCCTGAATCCCCGTGCCATCTTCCACTCATGAACCTGGGGTTCTGACCCGCAATTCCAGCTGTATAGTGCCTAACAGTTTACCTTGCTCATTCCTTTCAGGAACTTGAAAGTCTCTATTATGTTGCTCCTCTCTCTTCTGGTGTCCAGCAAGCACATGTTCTGTGTCCTAAGCAGGTCCTCATAAAATCTACATGTTGGGCATGAATTATTTTGGTTACCCTGCACTGCACTGTCTTGAGTCTGTCTCTGTCTTTCCTCAGGTGGAACTGCAGAACTGGGTGCAGTACTCTAGATGGGGTCTCAATGGTGATTAGAGATGTGTGAAATTGTCAAATTTCATTATGCAAAATATTCGTCCATTTCACAACATTTTTTGCGGAAGCGAAATGCAGAATTTTGCCCATGGAATATGACATTTCAACTGCAAAATGGCAAAATTTGACACTTATGGGTGAAATTTAGCCATTTTGGGGCAAAATTTTACATTTTGCTGGTGAAATTTCTTAACTTCGCATCCTACAAAATATTTCATGGAATGGCAAAATCACGCAAAACATTTTGTGTGGTGAAATTGCCGGTTTCGTAGGTATTTTGCCCACAAAATTTTATTTCACAACATATCGAATGGTGATCTATAGAGAGGTAATATTACATCTTTCCACTTGCTGTTGAAACCCATCCTATTACATCCTGAAATTCTGGTTGCCTTGCTGTATGCCTTGTTGCATAGGGTAGTATTTTTTTAAGGAATCACATATGATGACTTCCAGGTGTGTTTCCTCTGAAGTATTGCTAAGCTTATGCCCTCCCATCCAATATTACATCCTGGGGTTCTTGTTTCCTATTTACATCACCTTGCACCTTTTGGCATTGAATTTCAACTTGCAATGCAGAAAAAGCAGAGTCCCCTCTTGGTCACTCCCAAGAAAAATGTAATAAATTCTTAGCTGTCCACTGAGATTTAACCACAAGTGGAACCAATACTGGATGCAAGGTTGAAGAAAGATCAATTCAAACCAGTAAACACAAAGTTATCAGATTTAAATGTTCCTTTATTTCATAATTTCTTGCTTTTCAGCCATAACCACTGCCTTTATCTTCCTTATGGGATTTCACTGGATACCCCAGATTTATCAGGGGACTGGATTGCGTGATGGGTGGAGGTGTGTTGTTTTTACAACCTGGCAATTAATACTGGCTTCACTTTCAGATAAATCTTGGTAGACATCTAAGAGTTTATCACATTTTTCTCAGGAGTGACTGAGAGGGCACTCTGCTTTTTCTACATTTTGAGACTAGCCTGAACAGCTGTTAATCCCCATAGTAAAGATGCAGTGAAGTTTTACTTCAATTGCAAATTTTTAGGAAAGTCACTGACTTTGACTTAATGGTTTTAAAAAAAGTTTGTTTTATGCAATGTACAGCAGTACAAATCGAGTCAAAACTAGTGAACTCTAAGTACAGTGCAGATCTGCCGTGGCCACATTTTCAAAGCCCTTGAAAATCCCACAACTGGGGGGAAAACTCAACACAAGTGCGTTGCCACTTGTGAAGCTGCAGTTTTTCCTGCAGCTACAGTATTCTCAAAAGTGGAGCCAGTTTACAACTGGCTCCAAGCAGAAAAATGTTGTGGCTGGTGGACCAGGCTTAACATCTCCCACAGCTGAAGGGGACTGAAAATACAAATCTCCACAGCTGTGGAGAGTTCGGTCCACAACTGGAGTTGCAGAGTGGGACATATTCTCTGTATGTTTTGAAAATCTGGCTCCCTATCTCCTGAACACACTTCCTAGAACTGCACAAAGCACAGCTCTTCTGGTCTGTTTTCTGATGCAATATAACCATGTGAGCTGCAGGTCACATGGTGCAGCAACAGCACTGAATGACTCAGGCATTTTGTGAAGTCCCAATACACTTTGCCAGCAAAGTTGTAAATTTCCAACTTCTTGAAGTGCCAATACCTTCAAGTCTGACTTTGGAAACTGTGAATAACTTTGTGAAGTTGAGAGACTTTGAGAAGTTATTGTGAAATGAAGTTTTGCAAACTTCGCACACTTCTACCCCACAGACCCCGTCTGCAACTTCACAAGAAGAGGGGAATAACTGGACTTGTAAGAAGGTACTGTGTAACAAGTGTGTAGACAGATAAGAGGGGCAACCAGGGCCTTGCTGGCCCACTACGGGGCACCATGGAGTACTTCCATGCTGCAGAGACTCTGCATCATATCTTAAATGTTTTGCGTCTTATAATTTCTATTGATTTACCTTCTGAATTGTCTATAGTCAGTACTGAAAGAGTGTTTTCCCACTGACTTTGTAAGTACAAGGCAGGGGCTCTCATGGCTATTCTTTAAGATTGTGAACTTGCAATTTCACAATTTACCTTCTAAAAGAAGCTGATTCAATGTAATATGGAATTCTTTGATAACATTAATCTATTAACTGACAAACAAACTACATTGTTTGGTTATTAAGATACTGAAGTAGATAGAGCAGTGGAAGAACCACTGAAAAAGAAATGTGGGGCATTTTAAAATATATCAGGAGTTGTAATGAATTTATATAAAAAACAGAAATATGATCAAAATAGAGTTAAACTGAAGTGGCTAAAATTTAAAATAAAAATAAACAATGCTTAAAAAGAAACATAAAGCATGTTATTATTTATTTATTTATTTAGTTTTGTTGATCGGGTAAGTGAACTAGACAAATTCTGCCTGTTTTCAGGCATGACCCAGGGGAGGGGGATACAGATGAATGCCAACTGACTTTGAACCAGATTAAGCTGTTGGTGGTATTCTTAATGACTAGGTCGGCAGAATCATGGTGTAATTCATAGACTTGCAGAAAAAGGTAAAATACAATACAAAAATCAAAAAGTAACATGGAACTGTCCTTGGCAAGAAAAAAAAAGAAAAATATGCAAAAAGGGGGATAGTAAAATATATTTTGTTAACTTTATGTTTTATTGCTCTTTAAAAATAAGCAGTTACAAACAGTAAACTCCTGTAAAGCATCACATTGAGTACCGATTTATTTGTTTATTTATTATGGTCTCAGATAACACCTTTGAGCTGAAAGCTCATTACATAGGTCCAATGTCAAGTAAGAACAGCATACAAAAACAACAGGTAGCATAACAACAACTGCAACACCGAGATAAACAACATACAAAAGCAACAGGTAGCATAACAACAATTGCAACACTGAGATAAACATAGGGTAGGTGATAGTTAAAAAGCATGAGCTGATCATGAGTGGCTGTAAGGTTACTAAGTGCTGGTGGAAGACAGTCCAGAGTGGGGAGCAGCCAAGAAGTCTTGTCCTGCAGGAATAATACGGGGGTATTAACTATGTGGGCATACCCCAGAGTGGTAAGACACAGAATAGGGAGCTTTCTTTAAGTCTGGGGTGGGAAGGGGGAGGGAGGAGGAGGAGGAGGAGGAGGAGGAGGAGGAGGAGGAGGAGGGATAGTATAGGGGTAGTGGAAGAGGGGATACTCAGGGGAAGGAGGGGTCTACAGCCAGTGGGGGAGCTGGTAAGGGGGAGGGAGAACAGAAGAAGGGGATGGGAGGCTTAGAGGAAGCAGTCACATGTGGAACCAGTCATTATCTATTGACTAAGGTTCTGTTTAAAAGCACCTAGGGTAGGTAGGTTGGTTATATTATCCTGGAGGGAGCTGAACCAGAGGTACATCAAATATCTACATCAAATGTAGACAGAACACAGCAGGCTCTACAGTCTTTCTTATGGAGCTAGGAGAAGTCACAAATGCAATATAAAGCTGTTATAAGTCCAACATATGCTGCACCCCGCAGGACGTTTGGTGGCCGATCTGAAAATGAATATCCCAGACATGATATTATTCAACACACAGTACTGATGTGACCCCAACTCCAACCATATTTAGTCCATAATCTGAATAACATTTGTAGAGAAAATCCAGCACATCTTGAAGCTATACTACAATAGAAAGGTTAACTATTAGACCAAACCAACATGCCATGTCCAATAACAATAAAGATTCAGTCAATAAACAAACTTGATAAACATGAGGTGGACTGGCACCTCTGTGGTGGAAAATCAGAGCTTGCTATATAAAATAAAACCATAATGACCCTGTTAGAAAATTGTAATAGCAATTATCACATTATAAACAGCACAATCAGTTTAATTACAGTGGGTGCTCTTCCGTGATTCCCTTAGGTGGTTGCTCTCTGGTCCTCCAGCATTAGTCAGAGAAGAAACCCTCCCAGCCCAACCACTGTAAGTTAAGCTAGGATTCCACTAGGACCTAGAATAAAAACTCATATGAACTATGGGGATGCAAATAGAACTGTGTAACAATCTAGCATAATTAGGTATCAAGAAAAACCGCAAACAAAGTATAGCATTCAGATTGAAAGTGCACTGTTGAGAGTGGCACAAGTTAGGAAAAGTACTTTCAGATTGCCCTTGGTTCATGTGTTGTCCTCTGATTCTGAATGGAGCTAAGATCCAGCAGTCTCAAATTCATGGGCGATGGCTATAGCTTTATTGTCTGCTTCCACAGGATCTGAGTACTGAAAGGTATGCATGCCACATTGGACTTGTAAACAGCTGGCGTCAGTAGAGGGTGATTAACTCCCAAACTCCAAAGTCTCACCCTGATAGCATCAAATGTATTTCTACAAGCTCTGATGGCATATGATGAACCCAAGAAAAGATGGAGTGTCACCCCACTGTAATTAAGAGAGTCCAAGTGGAATCAAAGCCTGCCATTTGTGTGGTACTGGATGCAGCCTGATCTTCAGTAACATTGTAAGTTTTGGAACCGCTCCCTCCAGCTTTCTGAGAGTGTCCCATAGTCCAATGTGCATGTAGCTGAACAGCAAACTGTGATCTTCACAGAAGTGTCATCGGTTTCCAAGGGAGAAGTAGATATTTTAAGTTACTAATGTTTAAATGTGCAGAACAGCCCACAAATGCTTCTTGTCATCAGACATACTCAACAGCGCCCCAGTAAAATATGTTATAGTTATATTAACTCCCTTAAAAGGAAGAAAACAGCATAAGGCCAATAGTACCAAATAATAGACTAATAAATAAACTAATTGAAATGGCTGACAACTTCAATGATTACTTCAGTTTGGTATTTATTAAAAGCAATTGCACAGTACAAAACCACATTAAACCTGACACACAATACTGTATATTACCACAACAGAAAGCAGAATTAAGGAAAAATTCAAAACCTGAGAATCAATTATTCTCCTCTACCTGACAGAATTCACCACATATACTGAAAATTTTGAACACATTATTTGTTTTACTTATATTTTATTTATGTTAAGGCATGTATAATACAGAACATAACATTCAACCTTAAAGATACAGAAGACATACTCTAGGTTCAAAATAATATCTGTACTACCAAAAAAAAAAGGAAGTCCATATCATCTGAACATATAATTAAACATTAAAAGACATATACCAAACTTCAGTCAATTCAGCACAAATTTCTGATGACTGGAAAACAGCAAATGTAACACCTATCAATAAAAATGGAATAAATAGGAGGCTGCAGATCATAAGCCTATCAGTATCACATCAGTGTCAGGCAAAATACTGGAATGTTTAAAAAACAATCATCTGTATAGTACACTACAAACTCTGGGCAACAAACAACACACTTTTACCACCAGTCGCTCATGTATTGCTAATCTAATCAACTTTTATGATAATATTAGTCATTATTTGGATAAAAGAATTCCACGTGATGTTATATTCCCCTGACTTCAAAAAAATATTTGATTGGGTCCCACATTGGACAATTACTGACAAGCAAAGGAAAATTAAACTAAATGGGCATCTTATAAATTGGATACAAAACTTGTTAAACAAAATAACTGAAAGGTCAGTATTAAAGGTCATTCTTCTATGTTAGGTATGGTTACTAGAGGGGTATCGCAGGTAGTGATGGGCGAAGTGGCCCCAATTCACTCTGCTGAGTGATTCACGGAGTGAAGGCGAATTCGCGGAGTGCTCCGCAATGCAAAGCGAAGTACTTTGCATTATTAATGGGTAACACAAAGTCCATTGAAAACATTGACTTCATGTTACTCCGCATTCCCAAACCACTACTCCACCAATTCTTAAAGCGAAGTACATTAAAAACAATGTACTTCGCCTCGCTTTATCTTGTTTTTAAGCTCCAAAGGCAAATTTTGCAGTGATTCATGGGATTTCGGGTCACATGGGCTCTAGATTGTTCTGCACAGCCTCAGTTTGGGGTAGTGTCTGTAGGAAGCTGTAGGAGACAATCTGCTCTGAGAGCTCTCTGTGATTCAAACCTTCAAAAAGCTGTTAAAAAAGCTTTTTTTGAGTCATTTTGTTTGTTGAAACTTTAGTTCATCGATTATAGGAAACCCTCTTGTGCTCATATCATCAAGTGTTTATTGTTTGTGTATGGATTTTGAATGTTAATGTACAACATTCAGTCTGTTTACTGAGAGACAGTAGAAATGTGCTTTGGGGGGGCGTATCTGTGCTGTAGGTAGATTAACTTGGATAACAATGAGAGGGTGAGTGCTGTGATGCAGCGGCTGGTGATATTTTTCTTGCATAACTGTGTTAATGTACACACAGTAATATTTTCAATAGTTCTTGCCATTTTTTTGCTGATTGTTGTGGTGCAGCAGTGCATAATTTTAGTTTGTTTAAAATATGTGGTTATATTACTGAAGTTTTCAATTTGCTATGCATTACTTAGTGTGTGTGTGTGAGTATGTGTGTGATGCGTGTCATCAAATCAGAAACCTTTTATTATGCCACATAATAATTTCAGCAACGTGAAGCTGTTATACACTGCAGCTGTGTGATTTTTGTACTTCTTTGTGCTATCTTTACTGGTACTAGTACTAGTTACTGTTACTGCCGCAGTGCATAATTTTAGTTTGTTTAAAATATGTGGTTATATTACTGAAGTTTTCAATTTGCTATGCATTACTTGGTGTGTGTGTGAGTATGTGTGTGAATGCATGTCATCAAATCAGACACCTTTTATTGTGCCACATAATAATTTCAGCAATGTGAAGCTGCTATCCACTGCAGCTGTATGATTTTTGTACTTTTTCGTGGTTTCTTTACTGGTACTAGTGACTGTTACTGCCGCAGTGCAGTACATTGTCCCCCAGGCCCCCCCAACTGTCAAAGGTATTCTTTTCCAGATTTGAATTTCTGATGGTGAGCACAGGTTAGGTGTTGTGCCTTTGTGTCTGCATCTCTTCAGTACACAGCTCGGTCTTAATCTGTCTGTGCATTTGCATCTCTTTAGGGCCCAATCTCCATCTGTAACTTAAGTCACAGTTGTTTCTTTGGATTCCCTTCAGAGTACTCAACGGGTGTGGTGCTTAATTCTGCATGGCCACTGTACTCATTAATATGTGTTATTAAGTCAGGACCATCATCATGAGTCACTTGTGATACAAATCACGTTCTTCATCATCATGGTCACAAATGCAGTCACAAATCACGATTCACGATCATTCACATTATGAATCACAACATAAATTTTTTTCTAGTTACTTGGATGTATTGTAAGCCTGTTTTATAGTATCTCTTCAGGCTTCACCACCCCACCATTGTACTCATTAATGTTTGTTTTTAAGTCAGGGAGTTGGACAGTGTCTGCAGTACATACACAGACTGAAAAGAAGACTAACTGCACACATGTAGTTTAGTACAGTATACTTGCACTGCTCAGAATACAAAGTGTTGTGCATATGGAAGACAACAAAAAAGGGCATAATTACATACAAAGGTCAGGGATGGTGGAGGAATACATTTTATAACACAGGAAGCAAGGTGTGGGGGGGCACATGGTGTGAGGAAAAAAAAATAATGGGGGATCCCATGGTGATCCAGCAGCAGTTCCAGCATGGACATAATTTGCAACTGATGTCCCTCTGTGTGATCCAGCCACTGCATCACAGCACTCACCCTCTCATTGTTATCCTCAACAGCGCTCCAGAGAACTGCCAAGTCAGTCTGTGTTACATGCAGTTCTCTGGGGTCCACATGTTCTACAGGCTGACCTGCAGGTGGTGGTGGTGGGGGTGCTGGTGGAGCAGCAGGTGCTGCTGTGGCCCTCCTCTTCTTAGGGATGCCACAATGCACAGCTGCACCCTCTGCCACAGAATGGCCAGCAGGTGCAGGCATGGTCCATTCTGTGGCAGCCTGCCACTCCAACTGCTGGTGATTGTGCATATGGCTGTGCTGGCCCCCAGTCCCCAGGTGAGTCCCCCGGGGGCCACGGCACACCTCCATCTCACATAGGCGGCACTTGACCACACTTCTGTCCCCCCCGACACAGTCAAAAACCTGCCAAACAATGGAGGTGTGGGGAGGACCAGGCACAGGCAGGGGATGGCCAGATGAACTGGCAGCCAGCTGGTCATGGTGCTGAACAGGGATGGGATCCACACCTGGGCCCAGGGAAACAGGCACATCCTGCTCCAGAGGACCTGGTGCTGGACTTGGTGGTGGTGGTGATGGTTCAACTGCCTCAGAGTCAGGACAGGAGGCAGTGCTGGTCCTGCTTCCGGGGAGACTCTCACAAGTTTTGAGCAGTCCAACAGGAATGGGCACCTATGCCCTCCACACATGCGCACCGTACGATGCTTACCACTACCACGCTCTCCCAGAGCTGCTCCAGCCCCAGACATTCCCTCACCCTGGTCCATCTCTCCTACTGAGCTCCCTCAGTCTGAGCAATCACTACTCACATTGTCACACAACACACACACACACACACACATGCACACAGTCACAGAGACAAACAACTAACTACTTATAAAGGTAAGAAAAATAAAGTTTACAGAAAGAGCAAATTAAGTAAAAAAGAGTACAGAAAAGACAAAAAAATGTAATTTTTAAAAAAGCTGTTGGGTCTAAATCAAAGTTTAAATCTCCTCCTCACTCTAATCTCAAAGTATCAGCAGTCACAAAACACACTACTCTCTCTCCCTCTGCACAGGAGAAAGTAAAAGTGTCTGCTTGTATGACTCACGTTCTTCCTGCCTAGCTAAAGAGCATGTGACTTACAGTATTGTAAGCCATGTGATGTGTGGGGGGGCTGCCAAATCTGAAACACCAAGTAGGTCACTTAGAATCATAATGAAGAACGAGAAGTCCATTAAAAACAATGGTTTCACCTTACTTCGCGTTGCCATTCTGCCTTGACTCAAGTGGTAATGACAAAGGGGAGTGAGCACTTTGCATTGCCCTCTGCGTAGTGGAGTGGCAATGCAAAGTGCCCACTTCACGGTCACTTCACCAGCGGAATTTAAATTCGCTGCATGTCTAATCGCAGGGACTGGTCCTAGATCCTGTCATATTTAATGTATTCATATCAGACCTAAAACAATCTATATAACCTTATGACAAAATATGCAGATGATTCGAAACTAGGAAGTCCATGCATATGCTTGGATAATATAATATCAATACAGACAGACTTAGACGACATCTATAACTGGGCAAATAAGTGGGGCATGGTATTTAATATTAACAAATGAAAAGTTATGCATCTGGGTAAAAACTGAAAACAATAGTATGGCCAAATACTACCTAAATGGAACCCTTCTGCAAGAAACAGTCCAAGAAAAAAACCTAGGTGTATATATCACAAATAACTTCAAACACCACAAACAATGCAACATAGTTATTAACAAAACAAACAGAATAATGTGGTCTATAAAAAGAAATACAAGATCCCTCCCAAAGACATCATATTTCCATTCTATATGGCATATGTCAGGCCACATCGCAACTATGCCAATCAGTACTGGAACTCACACAGGCATAAATACATTGATGAAATCAAATGGGTTCAAAGCAGGGCCACTAAATGCATACACATACTGAAAAATAATACGTATATCCAGAAGTTGGAGGTACTCAGACTGATTCATTTGGAAATAAGGAGGAAAAGAGGAGATCTGCTATTATTATAAGACATCATAAATTATTCATATTTACTTTGTGAATTATTATATGACATCTAAATAATTCAAATTTACTTTGTGAATTAGATAAAAACTTCAGGTCGAATGAAAATGACACCAGCGGTCATCTGCATATGCTCACAGGAAGTCAGTTTAAAACAGCTCAATAAAAAATTATTTTTTATCCAGAGAGTTAATGTGTGGAATAAACTCCCATCAGATATGGTTATAAGTAAAAAAAAAAAAATGAAACTCAGTCCAGATAAATACATACTAATTGGTAATACATTAGAATACTACGCTTGATGTTCAGGAGCTACTTATTGGCTATCACCCCCCTCAGCTCCAAGAACCCAGAGTAAGAATCCATAGTATGAAAACACTGTAGTAGCTAATGGAGCACTAATCTACCTAATGAAAAATCATTAATGAAGAAATTTGGACATTTGAAGGAAAAATATTTAAAACTTGAGTGGCACGTGATAACTTTAACAGAATATGTCAAAAGTTGAGCCATCACTTGAGGTCTAAGCGTATTTATTGAACCAAATGAAATGGGCTGGCAATTTAGCCTAGAGGTTAAAGTAATGAACTGTGAAAGAGCTTGGTACATCCAGCAGACTTGGGTTTGATTCCCACAAACTCCACTTGTATGCTGTGTGACTCTCAGCAAGTGACTTAACCACTCCATTGCTCACGGGTTGCCCCTCAAAAGAGATAACTGTGCCTAGTGGGCCTTTCCTGTTTACCAAAAGAATAAAGTAAGTTTCCATGATTTAGTTAAAAGACAGATAGGATGGTATTAGAGGAAAGTGCACAGAGCTAAACACATTCCTGGAGAGAGTTAAGAGATACCGAGATAAATTTTAAGAATCCCTTAAAATGAAAAAACTTAGAAAATACTGCAGAGATACCACTGATTATATGGATGTAAATGTTTATTATTGGAGTGGTAGTGAGGGTAAAAGGGGTTCCCCTGCCACACCTTTTCAGATAATCAAACATCATTGGAGACTAATGATTGTAAAGACAATCCCACTAATGCACAACAATGGCATTTTTTAGGCTGAGCACAGAAATGGACATACCAGAAAAGCAAGAACCCGCAGATCCAAAAGTACAATGGCATAGAGATCATGTCTGAATCAGCCCCTAGAACAGACCCTGTACCACCATAACAACATAAAAAATTCCAACAAAGGTCAAGAAAAAAGAAGACAAAGACATAGACATGTGTTTTGCAGACATGGAAACTGAAATAAACATGCAGAAAATCAAATTACAAAAGAAACTAAATGTGAAATTTAATTTTACCTCACTGGGACAGATACCCAATGTATAGATACTTTCATACAGTAGGTTGATCAAGACATGGATAATCTTTCTCAAACCTTTTCCAGCAGGGTGTGCAACCTGACTTGAGCATAAAGAGATGTTGTTAAATCTTTGGAAATGGATACATATATTACTCTCAAAGGAACAGACAATGGTGCGGTAATTATGAACACATTGGATTATGTTAAGGAATGTGAAAGCTCTCAACCACAGAACTATAAAACAAAAACCTACAAACTGACCCTAGTAGAAACCTGATAACAACCATAGGAGAAGTGGTAACTAGAGGTAGAGAAAAAGGGGAAATTCTAGACTGGGTAGCCACAGCACTGACCATTGACAAACCCTTTATTCCTTTATTCTATTATTGGTCTAAAGTGCATAGACATGCTGGCCTAGTGGCACAGAGGGCTGAGGTACTATGTAGTAGTTTACCTTATGTCATGCCAGTGACTCAAATTTGGGAATGAACTGTGGTCATTGGAGTCAGTGTGAGGGGAAGGCTGGGAGAGGATTCAGTGGCTGCCTAGCAGCTCTCCTTTCTTGAACTGGGGTGATGTGACTTCTCAGCTCTCAGCTGCCACCAAGTGGAGGCCTGGTGGAAGAGCAGACATCTGGGAGGCTGACAGAATGTCAGTAGGGTTGAAGGAAGTGTAGTTTCAGAACACATGCACACCTCCATGTGCATGTGTTCTCTGTGCCACCACAACTCCAGGAGCATAGGGAGAAAATAAAGGAAAATGATAGATCTGGGCTCTGTGAAGCCTCACCTGAAGTGTCATGGCCTGTCTGCCACTTTGGGCTCCATAGGGTGAATTCTGGATGTGGGGCACTGGGGAGGAGGAGAATGGCCCTCCACCCCAGTCCTGGCTCAGGTGGTAGTTCACCATTGAAACTAGCCCTGGACCATGAAGGGAGGTAAGGGACAACTGATGGCACCCAGAGATGAGGCTGACTAAGTTACTGGTCTGACCAAATAGAAATAGATTAGTTGCCGTATTGGTCCTTGTTAAGTCTTCAAGGAACGACTTGGTTGGTCCAAGAGCTTAGACATTGTTTTCTTTTTGTAAGATCTATGTTGGTCCAATAAAAGGTATTAAACCATTTGCTTCTGGATCTGGTCTGACCAAAAGGAGGATAAAAACCTTTACTAAGCAAAGTGTCTAAACATACAAGACCACCTTCAGGGAGACCTATAGCCTCAGGGCTGGGGTCAATCCTAAAACCACTTTCATGCTATGTAGACTTCCACCTAAGAGAATCTGCCCTCTTACTTAAAGGACACCAGGGATGTTCTCAATTTTCTAGAGATATTCAGCAGTACAGAAAGAGACCTTTAGAGAGTAATTCTTGCCATGCTGGATGAGGTGAATTTATATGTCTTTCAATCAACAAAGGGAGGTGGACCTTGCTTTACTTTTGTTACAATTGTTAAGATTTTCAGTGCAGGAAGAGTTTAAACCCACAGGGACTGAATACTGTTTACTGTGTCTGTCCTTCTGCACAGCTGACTTGATTGGAGTTAGTGACTGACTGTTTGCATTGCAATATTTGTAATACTGTGAGTTATTCACTGGGTTAAGAATCTGTCATAAGTCCTGAATTAAGAGCAGGTTACAGGCTGTGCATTGGACCCAGACAGTGCCTAGGGGGTGGAAACTGTTTTTTCTTTTGTTAATCTCTGTGTGCCTTAAAAGGCCAGGAGAGACTGTGTCAGGAAGTGCTTGCATCACAGCTACTTATCAGCCAATAGCTCTGGAAGAATCTTACAGACCTTGATAACAGTACTAATTTTAGCAGGCTCATCAGATAACCTAATATTCTTCAGGTGAAGCTACCTCTGGCTGGAAGCTGCAACACTGGACTTAAGATTTGAAAGAAAGTGAGTTGTGCTCACAACAGAGGGAGGTGAACCTTACAATTTACAATAGTCTTTGGTTTGAAGCAGATTCCTTAGGAAAGTTAATATTCTTCAGGTGGAGGATACTTCTTACTGAAGGGTGAAATAAGGAACTTAGAATTATCAGAAAAGGCAGTCTTTCAATCAACAGAGGGAGGTGGACCTTGCTTTACTTTTGTTACAATTGTTAAGATTTTCAGTGCAGGAAGAGTTTAAACCCACAGGGACTGAATACTGTTTTCTGTGTCTGTCCTTGTGCACAAGCTGACATGTTTTGGGGCTGACTGCTTTCAGAGCACAAAGTCACCAGGCTGTTTTGGGGCTGGGGAGTTACCTGTGTCTGACTTGGATGTTGGATTTTCTCTGTTTGATTAGCGGGTATTTTCTCTGTCAAATTGTCATGTAGGGCATCTTACTGACAGGAAGGCACTCATTGCAGCGGTAGGTCAGAGCTTTTAGCTGATTGTTCTGTGAGGGCACAGTTTAGGCCCAAACCTTCCCACCCCTCACCCCACCCACCCCTGGAAATAGTTCCTTTATACCTGGGTTTCTGACATCATTTCCTCAAGAGGGCAAGGTGCATATCACTGTCTTATCCTCTCTAGCACACTGCACTGACAATATAAGCATACACATTATATAATACATATATTTCTATATAACAAACCAATCACACACGCATACACACACACAAAAAAAATGAACAAGGTAGACAGACATGAGGAGAGTAGTGCAATGTAATGGCTGTGGGGCAGCAGTCTTCTGGGAGTCTTTCTGGAGGTTGAGATGCTGCCCTGTTTGCAGACAACCATCTGTCCTGAGGGAGGAAGTTGCCCATCTTCAGGCCGCACTGGACAGTAGTAAGGGAACCTCTCCCATCCAGGGAGCACCAGAGCCACCACCATTACCTTATATGTTGCGAAGAAAGCACAGCAGTTGGACCACAGTGGGCTCAGGGAGGGTAAGGGTGGTGGAACAGAGCCACACCCAGTCAGTTGTTCCACTCCACAATCCATGCACCATTCTGAGGGAGCACAGTTCCCCTATGGATGCACCTGCAGAGGAGACTAAGGAGGTTGCAGACAACTGTCACAAGGGAGGCCCTCAGGAAGGAGGCAGAAGGCACCACAGGGAAAGGAAGCAGATCCTGGTGGGGGACTCAATTTTTAGGGGGATAGAACTGGGGGGAGCAGGAAAAACTGAAGTAAGGTGCCTGCCTGGTGTCATGGCTTGGAGGGACAGGAAGCACATCCTTAGGATCACGAGAACAGTTGCACGGGAGTCTGAGCTGGACATCATTGTCCACCTAGGGACAAATGACTTGGCTCATCATGAGATTAGAGCAGTGCAGAAGGACTTTGCAGAGCTGGGGAGGGGCCTAAGACAAGTAGCACACACAGTATCCTTCTCAGAGGTGCTGCCTGTCAGTGGCATGGGTGAGGCGAGGGTACTTTGCACCATGCAGTTTAATGAATGGTTGAAAAAATGGTGTGGAGCACAGGGGTTTGGCTTCATTGGGGACTGGGGTTCCACCTGGAGGGACACCAACCTATACTGCCAGGATGGTCTGCATCTGTCCAAGAAGGGAACAAGTCTTTTGGGAAATCGGTTTAAATGCTTCATTGGCAAGCTTTTAAACTAGTCAAGGGGGGAGGCACTGATAAGCAACAGGAAAATCCCAGCCTCCCCGTACAAAAAAAGGTACTAAATGAGAAAAAGACCAAGGTAGAAAGGTCAGTGAGGAATGCTGCTACAGAAGGTAAAGCCATCAAGAAATGGAGAGCAATGAGTACCAATGCCCATAGTCTGGGTAACAAGCTTCCTGAATTAGTGGCCTTGATGGAGGAGGAACATCTGGATATCGTGGCAGTCACAGAAACATGGTACACACAGAACCATGACTGGGACATAAACATACCAGGATACACTATCTACGTGAGGGACAGGGAGGGTAAAAGAGGAGGAGGAGTAGCTCTCTAAATAAGGGAAGGAATCAAAGCAACAGAACAAAAGGGTAAACAGGGAGGAGAAGAAGCACTGTGGGTCAATTTGGAGGCAGGCAATGGCACCACAATCTGCACAGGAGTTGTATACAGACCCTCTCAGGGGGAGGAAATGGACAAGGAAATGATAGAAAGTATACTTAGAATGGCAGATAAAGGGGAGATATTGCTGATGGGTGATCTGAATATGCCAGATGTTAACTGGAGTGCAGTTGCAGCAGCCACTTCTAAGAGTGGGGTTATTCTAGATGCCCTACAGGGGGCATGTCTTAGACAACTAGTATTGGAACCCACTCGAGAGGGAGCAATCTCAGACCTGGTTCTCTCAAATGGAGATGGAGAGAGGATCACAGATGTAGAAGTGGGTAGCCATCTGGGAACTAGCAACCATCGAACAGTATGGTTCACAATAAACACAGTAATAGAGTCAAGCCATACAAAGGCAAAAGTACTGGACTTCATGAGGGCTGAATTTGCCACAAAGGGTGAGTGCCTAAGGAATGCATTAGCAAATGGGCAGGAAGGAGTGGTGGAAGAACAATGAGGAATAATAAAAACTGCCATCACAGAGGTAACAAGCCTTTGTGTGAAGCAAATAAACAAAACAAAATGATGTAAGAAACCACTATGGTTCTCAAAGGAGGTGGCAGTGAAGGTTCAAGAGAAAAAGAAAGCATTCAGAAAGTACAAGGAATCACAGAAGGAGCAGGACAGAGAATTGTATCAGTTAAAGCAAAAGGAAGCTGGGAAGGCAGTCAGAACAGCAAAGGCCGAACTGAGGAAAGATAGCCAACTCAGTTAAGAAGGGGGATAAAACCTTTTTTAAGTACATCAGGGAGCGAAGGAAGACTAAGGAAGGGATAGTGAGGCTTAATAAAAGGGAGAGAGGGTGGGCAGAGGGTGACAGTGAAAAAGCAGAGATACTAAACAAATATTTTTGCTCAGTATTTACAAATGAAGAGGGGGAGGTACCTAAAACAAACAATAGAAACACTCTGGATACAGATGTTGATATCAGCCCATTTACAGAAGAAAGGGTTCTGAAACAACTCTTAAAACTGAAGGTGGACAAAGCAATGGGGCCTGATGGGATTCATCCCAGAATTCTAAAAGAACTAAGAGTAGAACTAGTGACACCACTGACTACCCTCTTTAACAAATCATGGGAGAACGGGGTGGTACCTGAGGACTGGAGGAGGACAGATGTGATTCCCCTTCACAAAAGTGGAGCAGGGCAGAAGCAGGAAACTACAGACCTGTTAGTTTAACCTCAGTGATAGGGAAAATGATGGAATCACTCTGAAGGAAAGAATTGTTGAGTACCTAGAGGCCAGAGGGGCACAGGACCCAAGGCAGCATGGATTCACAGGGAAGGTCATGCCAGATGAATCTAATAGATTTCTTCGACTGGGTGACCAAAGTAGTAAATTAAGGAGGGGCTGTGGACATGGCCTACCTAGACTTTAGCAAGGCATTTGACTCAGTCCCACACAAAAGATTAAATACAGTTAGTAGCCTGGGAGTGGGTCCCAAGATGATAGCCTGGGCAAAGAATGGCTGGAGAATAGGACACAGAGGGTAATAATAAATGGAGTCCACTCTGAAGAAGGGGTTACTAGTGGGGCACCGGAGGGTTCAGTATTAGGACTGGTTCTCTTCAATGTCTTCATAAGTAACATTGCAGAGGGACTGAAAGGAAAGTATGTCTCTTTGCAGATGACAGAAAGATCTGCTGACAGAGTTGATGCACAAGGTGGGGTGGAAAGGATGAGAAGGGACTTGGCAAGGTTAGAGGAATGGTCAAATGTATGGCAGCTTAGATTCAATGCTAAGAAGTGCAAGGTAATGCACCTGGGAAACAAAAACCCAGGGGAAGAGTACACAATGGGGGGTGAGATACTAACAACAACAAAAATGGAAAGGGACATGGGGGTAGTCATATCAGATGACTTAAAGGTGGGAAAGCAATGTGAGAGGGCAGTAAGGAGGGCTGGGGGGATACTGGGATGCATAGGGAGAGGCATCGCCAGTGGAAAACAGGAAGTTATTATCCCTCTGTACAGACAGCTGGTGAGACCCCATCTGGAGTACTGTGTGCAGTTCTGGAGACCCAATCTCCGCAAGGACATACACAAGATGGAAGCTGTCCAGAGGAGGGCATCTAAAATGGTGCAGGGTCTGCACCGGAAGACATATGAAGAGAGACTAAAGGAGCTTAATATGTATAGCCTCAAGGAAAGGAGGGAGAGGGGGGACATAATGGAAACTTTCAAGTACCTCAAGGGAATCAACAAAGTCCAAGAGGGTAGCATCTTTCAAAAAAAGAGGTGTGCAAGAACAAGGGGGCACGATTCGAAGATGGGGGGGGCAGCTCAGAGGTAATCTAAGGAAGTATTTTTTCACAGAGAGGGTTGTGGATGCATGTGGAGTCAGAAACAGTGGTTGAATTCATGCATGCATGCATGGGACAGTCATAAGGCAATTCTAGGGGGTGGCGGTAGAAAGAAGTAGGCTGCTGGTTAACTAGGATCTGCAGCTTATCCATTAGGTAGGGAAATGGGCAGACTGGGTGGGCCAAGCAGTCCTTATCTGCCATCAAATTATATGTATGTTTCTATGTATACATCCATACCCCAAGAAGAGGGTCTAGAAATGTTATAAAATGTGCTGAATTTACAAAACTTGGAAATAAGTCCAAGGACAGATTTTTTATTGGATCTGGGATATCTGGTCCTACAAAAAACTACCTTAGATTTGGCAGAGATTTTTCCTGCAGTGAGGGAGACCATGATGGGATCAACCATGGCCCCATCCTTTATGAATTTATTTATGCATCACTTTGAAACTGAAAACATCATGAGAATTCAGAACCCATTTTTTGACAAAATTCGACTTTACAGGTGATATACTGATCATCTGATTTTATCGTGGCAGGGAACAGCTAAGGAATTAGAGGGGTTCCACAGATATTTAAATTGATTACCTGAATCTATAAAATTTACTTTACAGTATGACAAACAATGTATTCCCTATCCTGATTTCAAGATTTTTAAGGATATAAATGTACTTGGTAACCAGCTCCTTTGGCAGCCAATGGACAAAACCACCTTTCTGAGATATAACAGTGCACAGCCTAAGCAACTCTTGAATAATATTCTCTATGGCTAGTTCCTCAGATTTCAGAGGAGCTGCTCTAAGGAGAATGATTTTCAGGAGACTTCTAAGAATCAGTATAATAGATTTAAAATGAGAGGTTATAGGGAGAAAAGAATTGAAACCCAAGAGGCAAAACACTGCTCTGAAAAAACAGAAGTGGCCTCTTGACCCCAGGGGAAGAAACAGCTAATTTTCCTGACAACATAGTGCGCACGATTTTCAAAGGTTGACTTGGGGCTTTTGTCAAGCCCTGCATCAACCCCATTGTTTGGTGCAAGTGCACCAAAATCCTTTGATGCAGCTGTGCCCTATTTTAGTACATTGCGTGCAGTTGAAACAGTTTCCCCACGTTACAGCAGCTTGCACTACAGAGTTGGGGCAAGCCCTGAAAAAAGAGTCCTCCATATGGGGGGGGGGAGTGGCTCTAACTTGTGGCATTTGTCTCACGGGAATGAAAATCCCGAACAGTGCTGAGAGAATGCCACAAGGGCCCTATGCCATATGATCATCATAGCAGGGGCTTGCAGCATTCGCAGGGCTTTTGAAAATTGGGCCCAGCTTTCTGCTCCCTTCAATTGTGCCTTTGCACACATAAAAGGTAGCATACACAGAAACTGGTGTATATCGAAAACTACCAGCAAGAGTGCCTTGGTTTTCAACAACCCCCCTCCCCCAAGAACCCGAAGAATAGTGGCATAGAGAAGCCAAACACTTAAAGACAAACTAGCACACTCAGAATATAGAAACATGGACAAACAGACAAATGGGTTTTGCTTCACACCAATGCCATCAGGTAATTACCCATATGGTCATTGTTCGCAGTGTAATAATCCTCACTAGACATATGAAATATGCAACCTCAGAATTGTTGAAAAAAAAGTTAAAGTCATACAGGTGATAACATATGCTTCCATACATGCTGTATACTCAAACAAATGGCCTTATGATGTGGTATATTTGGCAAACTAAATCAGAACTAAGAATTTGCATCTCTGAGCATAAATCAGTGATCATGAGAAAGGATAACGCTTTGAGTCTGGCACATTTTGTTTCAGAAAACCACCAGATCCCATCCCTAAGATTCTATGGTAGAGAAAGGGTGCAAGCAAATAGCAGAGGTGACAATTGGGAAGGGAAGTTGCTTCAACGCGAAGCTTCCTAGATAGACATGTTTGACATACTGAAAGAAAACCTAGGACTCAGTGAAGAAATAGACTGGGTCATTTTATTATAAAACATGTTATTTACCTGGACCTTTACCTCAACCCACTTCCTTCCCTCTTTTCTCCCCCCTTCCCATGGACACAAATTCAAATTGAGTTACTAATCTACAAATGACCTTGTACACATATTGTTGAAAAGGCTATTGTTTCCAAATGACTGTGAAATTTTGTATAATATTGTAAAAACAACTTTTTAGTTTTATTTTATAACAATTTCTTCTATAAATTTGTAAATATGTACAGTACGGCTCTACAACACCGGTTCATCAACAATTTAACATCACAGCGACAGAATTTATGTCGGCCGTAAGTTGCAGTTGAGATAAATCCCGAAGGACTCCCGGTCTCTTTTTCTATCGGGGAGCTTTGCCTTCCGAACACCCCATGCAGGGTGCTCTGCCCCTGCACCCCCCATTCTAAATATAATCAACTCCAAGTCAGAACTGATTCAGGCAGGGGGTGCAGGATTGGGAGACAGTGTGCCCGGGTCTCTGGCGCACCAGTACAGTGAACTGTCAATGTTGTCAGCATCGATATAGTTCGCTGTAGTGGTGTCGCTGTTGGGGAGGTATACTGTGCAGGGCTCATTAAGTATTAACATCCTGTGGTTTCTGGTGGAGCCTAAGGGAACATTAGGGCCACCCTGCATCCCACATCAGTAACCTCAAGCATTTTACTGCTGACCTTTCACCAAACAAGATTTCCTTAATGTAACATATATATTACTGGTAACATCAACTTGTTAGATCCCTATAGGCATCCTGGTAATGTAGTTTACCTACTGCTTGTTTATAGTAAACATATTCTTGTAAAACTGAACTTGGCAAACAGTAAAATAAGGCGATTCTGGGATGGCATGGGGGGGTGTGACTCTCTGTAATGAGAGTATTCATCCATGGCAAAGGCATACCATATGATTGCATATCCATGTCAGCAAGTGATTTCAGACACTACAAGCATGTTCCAACATTATGACATGGGGGTGGTGGCAACAGTTTAAATGCTGAGGTGCAGCAATAGCCCAGTTAGCACTGACAAGGGCTATGCTGCAACATGCTTGTCAGAAGTACATTCTGAAATTATGAAAAACTAAGCAAAGTTTTGTTTAAAGCAAATATGGAATGTTGAACAACTGCATGAAACTCTTTAGATATTTTGAATATGTTTGTAGTTATTTGTAAGTCAGTGCAAAAGAACAGCTACTGAATGAATCTATGTTTAAAACGTTATACCATAGGACCAATATCACTTGATACAGTTGGGAATATCGAGCAAAACGCCACCAGGAAAATAAAGGCAGTGGCCATAGCTGAAAATCAAGAATTTATTAAATTAAAGAACATTTAAATCTGAAAACATTCTGTTTACTGGTTCAGATTTATCCATCTTCAACCTTACAATTGAATTTCAACTCCCAAACTTTTGACCACTTCATTAACTTTTGCAGGTCTCTCTGAAACTCCCTTACCCCCTTCTCGCTGTCTACTCTGCCACCAGAGCTTAGTGTCATCTTCAGTTGAACACATCTTGCCCTGTATTTCTTCACTTATGTCACTGATGAACATATGGAAAAGGACTGGTCACAGGACTGGCCCCTGAGGAACCCTACTCATGACCTCCCTCCCCCAGTCTGACATTGTAAACCACCACCATCTGCTGTCTCCCAATAGCCAATGTGTAACCCATCTAACTAGGTCCTTCTCTGCTCCATAACCTCTGACTTCTTCAGCAACTTTCTGTGTTGTATGCCGCATGCCATGCTAAAATCAAAGCAGAGTAAACCAACTACTTGCCTCTATCCGTTGCCTTTGTTATCTAGTCAAAGAAAACTATCTGGTTGGTCTGACAAGTCCTCCCTGCTACTGACCTGAATGGACTCTTTTAAAATGCAAGAAAAAAGAATAGGTACAAAATCAATGGTGTAAACTCCAGGAAATGGTTACCAAGAAGGATATTAAATGTTTCTGGCCTTTGCAACAGGTATAGACAACAACAGAGTGCATATCAAAGAAAGGATATTCACTCTGTTGTTGTCCATAGAGTGAATATCAAATCAGTGACCTCTTGCCAAGTATTGTATCAGTATTTTGGTAGAATGCACTCATGGAATCACAGATTAGATACTTTCAAAATTCCCCAGTTAAGGGTATTTGAGGATTGGGAGTTAGGCCACCTGAAAAAATTCTCACCATAAACAGACTTTCAAGAAATAAATTAAGCAGAGTCGATTATCTTCCAGGCAAACTCTATTAAGCAGATATTGAGCTCTGGACAGAAATATTTGTAAAGGTGTTTACCATTATTAACAGTAATTTCACAACCCCTAAGGAATGGTTAAAAGGAGAACTTGAGGCACTAATCAAAAAAGGAAATTACAATGATCCAGCCATCATCAAATATCAAGTCTCTGCACTGCATGTAAACTATATAGTAAACACACATTATTTAAATTAGAACAATGGATACATGAAAAGAAAATGCAGAGTAACAAAAAGGCTTTTAACAAGAAAGATCAACAGTAGATAACTTTTTATTGGACTATCTACTGGGAAAATGTGCTTATTGGAAAACGCAAATTTAATTGTGACACTGGTGGATGTCGAAGGAGCCTTTGATAATGTCAACAGAACATTACTGTGGAACATCCTTCTAGAATATGGCAAAGAAGCATGATTATTGGCCATTATAAAAAGGGCAAAAAGAAAGTTACAATCTGATTGGCTCACAAACATTCTGAGTCCCTAGATTAAAGCACTGGTGCATGATAGCAGTGAAAATATTAACCTATAGGGCGTGATATACAAAGGTTAGCAGCAGAGTGAATGGGGTGATAACCTGGGTTTGTGCTACCACTTCAATTGGAGCCATATTCAGAGGCCTCCAGAGCACCCCCAAAACCCAATATCACAAAGGAGTGAAATATACTACCACCTATGCAAATTAGGGTGTTTCCTCATGTATACCAACACAACAACATATTCAAAGGTTTGTGGCAGCAGGAAACAGCCCCTGAATGGTGCTGCTTACCACTGGTGAAAATCATGTCTTAGCTGAGTGCTAAGCCCATGCACCAACCCCCTGGTAGGCAGCTCAGCAGTAATGCAGCTGCCACTTTTGTGACAAGCTTCTCCCCACCCTTCCCTGATCAGTACAAAACACCCTGGTGGTCCAGAAGTGCCTCCACCCCAGTTATCCATTTACATACCTGTCAACTGTTTTGACATGGCACTGCTCCTGTGACCAATATGCATACCTGGTCCATATGGGTGCAGTGCAGATCCACTTAGCACTGTGCTGACATTGACCGAAATTCAGCCGGATAGCACTGCTCCATTGACAAGTGCTATCCAGCTCAATATTGCTAGAACTGAGCACAAGCACAGTGCAAATGGCTTTGCAGCACTTGTGCCAATCACTAAATATAGGGGCCACTGTGTTTTATTCTGTTTTAGATTGTCACATCTCCTGACTTGTATGATACTTTGTTTACCTCATTTTGAGTCTGCCGTACCCTTTTTTTTTCATTTTTTACAGATGAAAATAATAAATGGAGTGCTTCTTTTAATATGTCGCAGATCTGGTTTTCATCAGTAATCACAGTTGTTTTTTAACTCTGAATTGTTAAAGATCACTTTTCTTGAGACTATAATGAACTAGCATGCCACAGGCACTGCTCATCGACCTACAGTGTGGGACAATAGGAGTTAAAAAACAGCTGAAAATACTGATAGAAACTATGTCCGAGCAATATAAAAAAGTGCTCCTTTTGTTATTTCAACTGTAACAAAAAAGCAGTAAAGCAGACTTAAAATGGTGAAAATGGTATATAAGTAAGAAGATAAGGGGCAATCAAAAAGAAGCAAAAACGTATAGGTCAAAGGTTTCACTGCCATCATGTACTGCTGTTTTAAATGCTGGAAAACAACAAGGCTGGAGTCTCATCACAAGATGGCACAGCAGATCTATACTCTAGAATGGGAAAAATGAGGACACATGCTGTTCTATCTACAATCAAACTTTTTTGTGTTAAAGATTATCTTCAAACTCTGTTTTTTATTCAAACACAGGACTGCTGCCACATATGCACAGCAGTAAAGCAAATGAATACATTTTAGGAGAGTCAGTAATTCCCAGGTTAACTATCATATACCCCTGCCAGAAATAATTGCCCTGGTCTTGATTCTGTGATTACCAATACCAGCACCACCTTCTTGATAATGAAAGGCAAACATGGCCACCTGAGCTCCCTCATAAACCCAGGTCAGCTGCAGAATACTACAATGCACTGCATCTTGGTCATCGGGGTGGTGAGTATGTTTCATACCAATAAAGCTTGCAGCTGTATATCACCTTTTCTTTTTCAGTGCTGTGAAGGTAGCAGGGAGGATCTAGAAACTACTGTCACAAGGGACTTGGACAGTTCTGGGTGGGTAACATGACAGTTGACTTTTTATTAGTAAGTCATCTAAAAGAAAATTTCTGTTTTTCTTTTTACTACTGTGCCCATTTGACAGTTGGGTGTTTATGATAATCAATAAAATCTGCGGTTCTCCATCTGTACTGCTTAATATAATCCCTCCCATTTGAAGGCTTCATTATTTTAAAGTCTGTCCCTTTTCTCTCCAGATACTCTCCCTCCCCATGGCATACCACTACCGTGGCTGTAGCTACCGGAGCTACTCCCCGCCCACCAAGCATTCAGCACCCAAACAGACATAGCACGGTGCCCTACCAGTGTTTGATCCCACCACCACGCAAGCACAGTGGCTCCCCACCCTTGACTAGCTCTTTATTTATAGATGTAATATGTCACATGACATTTCTGATTTTTTCCATCTCCCTAAAAGCCCATTGGCTCCTTCTCATCTCCTACTACTACTAGGTGCCACTGAATACTCAACTCTTCAAACTGCTGTAATTCTCACCAACTCTCAATACAGGTGATCCTGTCCTGGTACCCTCTGCTCCCCTATGTCCTCAGCCACAAGAAGCCATCCTTCCTACCCTCTCCACTTCTGTGACCCTTCCTCAACATGCTGCCTCCCTCCACGTGTCTTTTGCTTCTCTTTCTTGTGTCCCACACCCCCACTCCTCATCCCCCCAAAGGACAGCACCCACAGATTTTACTCCTTCCTTTGCACCCCCCCTACTACCCCCTTTTCACATGCTCTCCTAACCACCACCAGCTACCACATTCATCTGGGTCTGCTGCCAGCCCCCATAACTAAACAATTATCCCTCCTTCTCTCCCTACGTCAGCCCCCCAAAGAGCCCCATACCCCCTCACCCTACTGTTTTCTTCCAAAAATCAAATTCTGTACTTCTTTCTCTGCCTTCTCCTGTTGAACTTGGGAGATGTTGAACTTAATCCAGGTCCCATCTCCCCCATTTCTAGCCCCTTCCACAAAAGGGTCTCTAAACCCTCCACATAAATGCCCACAGTCTCCTGCCCAAGATGGACACCCTAAAAGTATGGATCACCCAGCATCCTCTAGATGTTCTTTGCATCTCAGAGTCCTGGCTCTCCTCTCACACTTCTGAAACTCAGCTCACCCTTCTGAACTTCACACTTTACCAGCGGTATCATGGTAAGTGAGGTGGTGGAGTGGCCATGTATGTCCGCAGCTCACTCCGCAGCTCCATCTCCTACCAAAAGTCAGTGCCCAAATCCTATGAGACCTCCTTGTTCATCTCTTCCTCCCTTCCACAGCCCCATCTACATTAACACCCTCTACACTGCCCCAAGACTCACTCATAACTCTCACGCCTATCATGCCTCAACTCAATCCCCATCCTCTCCTGCAATGGTGAGTTACTTATGATGGGGGATTTCAATATTGATTAGCTCTCCCCTATCTCCTCTCACACCAAAACCTCAGTTGAGTCACTAAACCTCTCTCAATTTCTATCAGAACCAACCTGCTACAACCCACGCTCCACCAACCATACCCTCCTTGACTGGATCCTCTCCTCTCACCCCAACCGTATATCTATTTCTGGAGTTCTGAATGATGCTATTAGTGACCACTGCGTCACCTATTGCATCAGAAAGGTGCACCTTTCCAAATCCTCCCCTAAATACCTCAACTTTCATTCTACCTACAAACTAAATCCAGACCTTGTCCAGGCCAACCTAATCTCAGCAGACTGGTCCCCTGTCTTCTTGGCCTCTGAAGTAAATCAGGCCATCATGCAATCCTCCTCCATCCTGTCTAGCATTTTGATCTACATGTTCCTCTCCTCACCACTAGGGTCAAATGTCACCACCTTCCCTGGATCTCCTCCCACATCCTCTCTGCCTGCAAAACCTGCGACAAAGCCTGATTAAAATTTAAATCCTCAAAAGCCATCCCTGACTTCCAACACTACCGCAAGCTTAGAAACTCCTGCACTAAGGAAATTCACCAAGCCAAAACAGAGTACTTTAGTCTGAACCTTTCATCCTGCCCTGATCCCTCATCCTTTTGGAGCACTATTAAATCCCTCATCAACCCTACCAGCCAGGCAACTACCCTCTCATTACTGCATAATAGCATTCCCAGTCTCTGACCACACCTCAACCGCCGACATCTTTAACAACTTCTTCACATCCTGCGTGCGAACCAAAAAGCCAGAACCTTCCTACTCCCCTTCCCCCACAAACCATTTCAGCCTCCAGCCCATGACGACCCATGAAGTCTACCTAGCCCTCTGCAACACTGATCTGCACAAGTCCAGCCCTGATGGTCTTCACCCAATGCTACTGTGCCTTTCTGCCCCAGCCATTGCCTCCCCTCTCTCCCACATAATTAATCTTTCCTTCCTTACCAACTCTGTCCCAAGTCAATGGAAAATGTCCAATGTTATCCCACTTCATAAAGGGAGTGACCCCTCATCCCCTTGAAATTATTGCCCTATCTCCCTGTTCCCTGCCTTGGCAAAACTCCAGGAAACCCTAGTCCCCGCAAGACTGACTGAGTTCCTCACCTTATCAAATTTTTTCTCCAATCACCAGTAAGTTTTCAGGAAAAATCACTCCACAACTTCCTCCCTCCTCCATGGCACAGACTCTATCCATGTGGCAATGGACAAAGGCCACCTCACATATGCAATATTCATTGACCTCACCAAGGCTTTTGACTTCATCTCCCACCCACTTCTCTTCTGGAAACCATACTTAGCCAGCCTCACCTCCTCCACTGTCCTCTGGTTCAAATCCTACCTCTGTGACCAATATCAATCAGTCACTGTAGGCAATTGTACATCCCCCCTCCCTATCTTATTTGGTGTCCCCCAAGGATCCATCCTCAGCCCCATCCTCTTTTCTATATTTATAAATGACTTTCCTGCAACCTGTTCCTAATGAAATGCTCACCTCTACATGGATGACACCATCCTCTATGCATCTGGCCACTCAACCAACTCAATATAGCATCCCCTCCAGTCCAGCTTCAACTGCATGCTACCTTGGTTCAAAGATGACGCCCTATAATGGAACACAAAACAAATACAGTCTCCATGGTGTTCAGCTCCCCCTCAAAACTGGCCAAGCTCCCCTCCTGACCAATGTTCACCATCTCAGATACCTCCACCCTCGACACCGTCACCTCATGCAAATACCTTCGCCTCTGGCTTTGCCAGCATCTCTATTTCTGCACCCATATTGACTCCCTTTGCTCAGAGCTGCACCCTAAGCAAGGCATGCTCTATCACAACAAACACGCTATCCCGTTACGCATTCACTGTGACCAGTCCAAGAGACTATCCTCCCTAACATTGACTATGAGGACATCATCTATGCATCAACCCCTGCCAACTCACTCTCCAAACATGACACCCTTCTTAACTCTTTTTGCAGATTCATCACAAACTCCCCTCTGTGTAACCATTACTGTACCCTCCTCTCATCACTAAATTGTGCACCCCTTTCCCAACAGGTGGCACATTCACTCTCTAACTCTCACAGCAAAATACTGGCTCAACCTTCTCCCCCCAACTCTCCTCACTCCTCTCTCCTGCTCCCATCCCTGCCAACCCCCTAAGATCCTGATACCCCCGCTCCTTCTCCATCCCTCACCTGCAATCTTCAGCCGGAGTCTCCGCTTTCTCTTGCCACCTCCCACATCTCTGGAACCAACTGCCTGCTTCCCTCTGGGATTTCTAGTCCCCTCCAGCTTTCAAATGCTTACTTAAAGCTATATCCTCACCTCCATGCACCTGTCCAATATGCTCTGCCTCTCACCACCACCCCCACACTGCTTCCAATCTAGTCCTTAATCATCCTTCCTGATGCAGCCTCATCTTAGTTCCTCCCAAGTGGTAATTATTCTTCTTACTCATAGGAAATTATGCTTACCTAGCTGTCCACCAGATGTGTATTATTATGTATTAAACTTTCTTAGCTAGTTATCCAATGTTTCATACAATGTATAAGCCTAAATGTTAATTTATTTGCCCAATTACCTGTTTACACAATTGTATTTTCACCTGTATGTATGTCATTCCTCTTTTGTTCCTGAGTTGCATCTGGAAACGAGCTTCTGCTCAGTGTGCCTTTCCTGGTTATGAAATTTTAATTAAATAAATCAAGGGTTTGATTCCACACTAAGAGAAAAAGTAACAAAAAGGGACAATGTTTTCTCATAAACTTGCAAGCTGTAATTGGTAAATAAAAAATTCCTTTAAAACTTATGAGTATAGCAAAAGTGTATAGAAACATTTATGTATATCTGTTAATTTTTATTACAGCATTAAAGATCTACTGATGTCTCAAAGAAAATTTTGAAAAACATAATAATTAGGTACAATTCTGCTTGCAGTCCATTTATATTTTATAAATTTCTCCTCCCCATAATTTATTACTCAAGAAATGTGTATGAATATATCATGGATGTCCATTAGAGTTCATTTTGCATTCATCTGCCTCTATAGCTTACTCCCTGTTCCAAGTCATAATCTTCTGTTTTGACATCACAGTCTGTTGCTGTGGGACTAACTGTGAGGTCACAAGCAGTGTTCTATGACTTCGGGTAGGGAGAAAGCAGCAGAAATAGATGAACTCTTCAGAAGCAGAAATCCTGTTTTCAAACAAATCACCTCAGTAATAAATAATGGGGAGGAGAAATGAAGAATTAATGGGAAATACAAGCTGGACCGTGTCTAAATATTAGGTTTTGTTAAAGTTCACCTGAACATGTCACTAGCTCTTTAATGTACTCCCAGGAGTTGCTTATCAGTAGTTAATCTAACCCGTAGGTGCCTGAAGCCCTCAGCTACTCCTCAGAGCCTCATCATACACCTGAGGGTTGGATTAACTACTAATAAACAAACCTCCAGTCATTCCTTAATGCTTAATTACCATATCCCTCTTACCAATGGTTCCTCAATCTTTCAGCGCAGTAGAAATCCACTTGGTCAAACAGCGCACTGTGTAGAGACTCAAAAAGTGCAGTGTCCAAAACTGCACTAAAATTAAATAAACTAACCCTGAACAGTGCATGCTGTTTTCACCACACAGTTTTCAACTGAGAGTCCATCCCTTCACGATCTTGATAGGATATACTTACCAACAATAGCATTAAAATAAGATTCATCAAGGGTGGAAGGACTACAGCTCTAATTTCTTTTGATACCAGTGTAAAGCAAGGCTGTGTACTTGCTCATACACTTTTAAATCTGCACATAAATAAACTCATCACTGAGCTAGAAAGGCAGGACATAGATGCTCCAGAAAACTAAAGAAGCTAGTATCAACATACTATTGTGGTTTAACTATGACACTAAATAAATTTGAATTACAATTAAACACCAAAAAACAAAAGTGATAGTAACAGGGAAATCTACAATTAATAGAGATTTGTGGAGCTGCACAGTTGGAACAAATGGATGTCTACAGTTATCTGGAAATCACTATTATTAATAAAGGTAATTGTAACACACCCAAAGATAAAGTTAAAACCAATGCAAGACAAGCCAGTCTAGGCATTTATGAGTTTAGTAAACAATACATCAACAATACCTTAAAAGAAATGGAACTTTATAGGGAACATTACAGGGCAGTTATAAACCCACTGTATCCCATTTTAACTCCAGGGACCATAATTTCAATGATCTTTCTGTTTGTGTCCTTCAGCAGGGTTTCCCGGATGCTACCCATGGAAAAAACATAGAAACCAATCTGATCATCTGCCTAGGCTCCTGGCAACTCTCTTCTTTAAATGGCAAACTTATTTTCTACTACTGTTTTTCCGTCACCTTGTTTTACCACTGTAGTCTGTCTTTTTTACCCACACTCATATTTTTGTTGCATGTGCCCATGGTACTTTTGCATGTGTGGGTATGCCTGAACACACTTCCATCCTGTATGTGCGTGTGCATGTGTGTACATACACACATACACATGTGAGCATGCTCACACAGGCATTCCTGCTATGTGCACACATCAGTTTTTATTTTCCACAAATGTCTCTATTTTTGTCTCCTTCCCTCTAATTTGTTACCTTCTTACTAAGCCCTATTAATTGGTCCCAATTTGAGGACTCCTCAGCTCATTCACTCCTATTAAGCCTTTTGATAACTATCATCACCTTTTTTCCAGCTTCTACATATCTTTACCTTGCCTATTATCACTTTTCTCCTAGATCCTCCATTTTCTTTCCTCACAAATATATCTTTTATTTTCCCCTACCTCTCCACTACCTTTGCTTTTTTCTCTTTTAGATAATTCCTGAAGAAGGCCTATGGTCAAAACATCTATTGTTATTCTATTTTCTTGTACGCCCCCCCCCCCATTCTGGTGTCCAGGGGTATTTCAGATGGCAACTTATGGGGAGGGGGCACTTGCAGCCAGAAACACAGTCCCAGAAATTAAACTCATTACCTGGGTTCCGATGAGGGGTCTTCATGGGGGGGGTGCAGGCATATCTCAGCAGCAGGGTAACAGCAGCTGTGGGGGCAAGTTTAATTAATGCAATTACAAAGTGCCATAATTAAGTCCACTGTCCACTCAGGAGCAAAAGAAGAAAAAAAATATATTTAATTGTTCAGATTTGATCAAGTCACTCCATGGAACATGGGATGCAAATCCCATAGTGAGTAACCTTCTGGGCACAAAGCCCAATACAGTCTGCAGCAAACTTGTTTCCCCAAAGCTGTCCACTACAGTGCTCCCTCGGAGCTGAAAAGGCTCTGTGAATCCTAGCAGCAGTAACGTTCAGTGGGCCAAAGCAAGACCTCACCAGTATCCTTTCCTTCAAGCTTCTCTCCTGCACAAACTTTCTTTTCACCTTTCAATTTAATGAACACACTGGCCACAAACCACATACACAGCTACAGGATTAAGAGAAACTGAACAAACACAACAGTTACTCCCAGCACCGGTGGTTCAAATCTGGAGCTCTTCAAAATGATGGACTGCCACAACAAATAAAGACCCAAACAGAAAAAGCCAAGTCCCCTCTAACTGAAGCCAGTGCAGCTATGAGCATCCCAGGGCATCATTGACTCTGCAGGGTTCTGGTGATCCCGGAGACCCATGCACTTTCCACTCTTTGGCATATAGGCTCCCAGGATGCCTCCTAGCCAGGCCAAAGTGCCACCAGAAAGCAAAAAAAGCTGCCATTGCTGCACTCCTTGCAGAATGTACTGCCACCACTGCATTGCCCCAACAGCCTGGCCCACAGGTTTCACATGTTCTCCCCCATGGACGAGGATACCAAGACCCACCTGCACCACCCACCTCAGTGCTGGAGATCATGAAATGGGCCACTATTTAACTTCCCTGGCTCTGGCTCCCAGATGGTATAGGTGGTTCCCTTACTGCTCCAGACCCCACACAGATTCTGAATTCCTACCTTCTTTGCTGGTCTTAGAGGGCAGAGAGCAGGGGTGGCAAGTGGCCCACACTGCCCCGAAACTCAGTCCTCACATCTGAACCCTCACTTGGTCCACCTTCTCTATTCCTCTCTCCTCTTCCTTTCATGCCAAAAACCTTCCCCTCTTACATCTTCTGGGCTGAGGCCTCTCCTGACAGTAGGCAGGGCCCCAGCTCCAGACTCTGCAGCTACACTAATTTAACTAGTAAGCTCCCAAAGGAGGCTTACACTTTCCCCCATCACAAAACATTCACCTCCTGGTGAACGCATACCAGCTGCCCCCGACCTCCCTGAGGGGAGATATGCACACTCATCCCCCCTGAATGCCAGGATAGCACTACTGACGAACACCACTATGACAGTGGAACACACTATCTTCCTTAAACCCAGGCCACTATTACTACCCTAACACTCACTAACACATCCACTATATACCTACCAGGTACTGCAATGGTGGTGTCCCACCTCCCACTATCACAATCCCATACAGTCAAGTCAAGTCAAGTCATGTTTATTTATAAAGCACCTTTCAAAATCAAGGTGCTGTACAAAAATAAATAAAACAGGAAAATCCAAACACTAAACAACCATAACTGTAAAGAATAAGCCAAGTTAAAAAGATATGTCTTTAAAGCAATTTTAAAACTGTCAACGGTTGGGCATTTTCTTAACCAGCGAGGTAGAGAATTCCACAGGGTTGGAGCCGAAAAGGCAAAGGCACGAGATCCCGATAGCTTCAAATGAACCCTGGGAATCTCTAGCAATCCCTCACTGGCGGAGCGGAGAGGACAGAGGGGGCAATAGGGAACCAGAAGATCTTTCAGGTAACCGGGTCCCTGATCGTGTAGGGCTTTAAAGGTTAGTAAACCAACCTTAAAGGTGATCCGCCACCGAACAGGCAGCCAGTGCAGTTCGCAAAGCACAGGCATAATATGACTGGTTCTAAGAGTCCCAGTCAAAAGCCTGGCTGCAGCGTTTTGCACCAGCTGAAGGCAGCGGATATCAACCCCTGGTAGCCTTAGGTAGAGGGAATTGCAGTAGTCCAGATGGGTGGTAACAAAGGCGTGGACCAAAGTTGGAAGGTCCTCCCGGGGAATCAGATGTTTCACCTGAGGCGATATTCCTCAGATGGTAAAAAGAGGATTTGACAACAGCTGACACTTGTGATTTCAGGGTCAGACCATCATCAAAATAATGCCCAGATTTCGCACCTGTATCGAGAGCTGAAATGATTACACCACAGTAATAAACCCGATGGCTGTCCATCACCCAAACCCCCAAGACGACCTGGATCCACAACCAATACCTCAGTCTTATACGGATTAAGTCTTAACCAGCTTGAACTCATCCAAATTCTGATCTCATCCAGGCAGTTATTAAGTACGGAGAGTGCATCACTCTGATCGGGGAGAAAGGACAGGTACAGCTGAGTATCATCTGCATAGCAGTGAAAACTCAGAGTGTCTCTCCTGATGATTTCTCCCAATGGCAGCATATACACTGCAAACAACATGGGAGCTAAAATGGAGCCCTGTGGTACCCCACAAGGTAGGGAGAAGGCGTCAGAGGAATAAATTCCGGTGACAACTCTCTGAGACCTACCAGTGAGGTAAGAACGAAACCACTTGTGGACTGTACCAGACAGCCCACAAAAAACCCGCAGTCACTCCAGTAGCACCCCATGGTCTACAGTGTCAAATGCAGCAGAAAGATCAAGAAGGACCAGAATGGTACAAGCCTTTCGATCTCTGGCCATTAGGAGGTCGCTCAATACCCGAACAAGGGCAGTCTCAGTACTGTGCCTTTTCCTGAAGCCAGACTGGAGAGTATCATAGACATTATGAGAAGTAAGATGATCATCCAATTGCAATGCAACTGCCTTTTCAATAACCTTACCAACAAATGGCAGGTTAGAGATAGGCCGGTAGTTAGCTAGACAGTCTGGGTCCAAGGAGGATATTTTTAGGAGTGGTCGAACTACTGCCTCCTTAAGGGGGTCAGGAAAAAAAACCCTCTCCAAGGATTTCCAGACAATGTCAGCAAGGATTGGGTAGATAACTTCTACACAACCTACTAACAGCGGTGTAGGACCCGGATCCAAACTACAACTAGTTGGTCGCATTGTTTGGATGATCTTCACAATGTCCATGAATTCCGGACGGTGAAAATCCAACCAGACAGGCCGAGGATTAGATACCACCAGTCGTCCACCACAATCCCCCGGAGAAGAGGTCGGACCAAGGCCGGACCTGATGCTGGCAACCTTATCTGCAAGGAAGCAAGCGAACTCCTCACATCTAAGCTGAGAAAAGGCTTCTCTCTAGGCTGAAGACAGACTGGATTGCACAGTCTGTCCACAGTCCGGAAAAGCTGAGCCGGGCGATTCCTTGCAGCAGAAATCTCTCTGGACAGAAATTCTGCCTTCTTACGAGTGATTTCTGATTGGTAGCCATCATAATGGGCTAGCAATCTAAGCCCAATTTCCGCCAGGCTCTCTCCAGCCTTCGGCCTACTCGCCTTAATTCCTTCAAGGGGCCATCAAACCATGGACTCCTTGGACGGATGGTGAGAGGCCGAACACGAACAGGAGCAATTTTGTCCAGAGCATCTCCCACAGCCTTATTATAGGCAGATACAAGACCATCTGGACTCATGCATTCACCCGACAAACTCGATAGATCCAGCACCGCCATTAGGTCATCGGGGCCAATACCCCTTAAAGGGCGGTATTGGACCATCTCCGTAGGGGCAGACCTATTAGAGAGGGCCCTGAAACTGAACCTTATGGTGTAATGGTCCGACCAACTGACTGGTTCCACCCCCCAGGTCAGTGATCTCCATACCCAAGAGAAAGACCAGATCTAATGAATGACCCCCTATATGGGTAAAGGTGGTAACAACCTGTGTCAGGCCCAGTGTATTCATCAACTGGAGGATATTTTGACCAAAATGAGAGAGTTCATCGTCGACCCAGGCGTTGAAGTCACCCAGAAGTATTAATCTGGGAAACCTCAACACCAGGTCGACAATGAAGTCTGCAATCTCCTGTAGGAATTCACCTCCGTCACCTGGTGGACGGTAGACGAGGAGAATCCCACAACCTGCACCCTCGCCCAGGATATGTTCAAAAGATCTGGTGTTCCCCAATGGCACATCCACAAGGCCCAGTTCAGATTTAAACATAATGGCCACCGCCCCTATGATCCAGCCCTGGACAGTGTATCACCGAGAACCCAGCTGGAGTTGCCAAGGCCAATATAGGGCCAGGATTTTCATCCAGCCAGATCTTGGTGATGCAAGTCAGATCAGATGACCCAGCAAGATCAGCTATGATAGCTGTCTTGTCTTTTTATAGATCTGGCATTGCACAACACCGCCAAGGCAGGATGAGATGTCGGGGAAGACCTCGGCACCTGTCCGATATCTTCGGGACTCTTGGGTATGGGGACAAGATAAGAGCAACCTCTATCCTGACCCCTTTTTCCCCAGGACGTCTTCTGGACCCTAAAACCCCAATCCGCCCTCCCCTCTCCTGTCCCCCACAAGGCCCAGCTTTCCGCCTTCGTCTTCGCCTCTTCAGAATGCCCAATGCTCGACACTTAAAATACAGATAAAGCTTTGGTTGCTGCTGCCAGGTAGGGCTAGAGCATATACCCCCCACCAACATTGCATAAGTACCAAAATTTAATTAACAGATAAACAGCACCCCAAAAGCGGATGGTGCCACACAGCCATTTCAACATTAAGAACAAATATTTCAACTTTAAATGCTTGAAAATCACTTTAACATTTCAACATTTCTAATGTCATTTAATGACTCTCACGCTGCAGCTTCCGCACCCATACACACAGGCACGACACAGTGGCCACAGACTCATTATCTCTTACACTTAGCCTCACATACCCACACACAGCACTTGGCTCAACTACATAGAAACATAGAAAGTGTCAGCAGAAGAGGACCGCAAGATCCATCTAGTCTGTCCATAAGCCTACACCCCACCCTTAACTGTTTTTCGGTGCTGTGATACCTCTGTGCCTATTCCAAGCCCCTTTGAAAGTTCTGACTGACTAAGCCTCCACAACTACTGGTGGAAGGCTGTTCCATGCATCCACCACACTCACAGTAAAGAAAAGCATTCTCATGTTGGTCTTTAATTTGCCAGTTTGCCCCCTTCCAGCTTCATGTTGTGATCTCTAGTTCTCATGTGACTCTTGACATGTAACAGGTCCTGAATCTGTGCCTTGTTTATTCCCTTTAGGTACTTGAAGGTCTCGAACATGTCACCCCTTTCTCTCCAGTGTTCCAGGGAATACAGGTTGAGGTCACACAGCCATTCTTCATAAGTTTTGTCATGGAGACCTTGTATCATTTTTGTAGCTTTTCTGTGTACTATCTCCAATCTATGTCCTTTCTGAGATGCGGTCTCGAGAACTGCACACTGTATTCCAGAAGTGGCCTCACCAGGGATTTGTATAGTGGCATAATAACTAGGGTTGCAAGAACTCAGTGCAGGTCTGACCCTCATTAAATAAAAACTGAAACGCTGTGGAGTTCTGATTGATTCTGATTGTTTTTGGTTTTTTTGTTACCAGGAGAAACACTGCTGAAAGCTTGTTTACAGGTGTGACCTGGGAGCACAAGGAAGTTAAGTGACTTTATTTTTTTTATTTTATTTATTAAACTCTAGGATTACAAATACCTTTGAGCAGGAACTGTTCATTTTCAAAGGTTCCACTTCAAAGGATGTAGAGTAACATACATACAAAGGTCAACAATGGTTACAGTCTTAAAACACAAAGATGACTTAGCATTAAATATACAGCCAAAAGTGGAGAGAGACAACATTATCCAGCTTCTAAACAAATTTCAGGGTGAGCAGTATATAGTTAGTATAGGGTAGGAGGGAGTCAGGAGGAAGTAGGCAGGCTATAAGGCCATTGTCAGAGGGTAGAGATGGGTGGCAAGAGTGTGGGTTTATGGGCTCATGGGCCCCATGAGTGAAAGTGCCAGTTCAGGGGAGGGTGGGGGTAATGGGCGCAGAGGGGGAAGCTGGACCCATAGTGTGAGGCTGTATGACAGGTTACAGGTCACCTTCAGCTAGAGTAAAAAGAGTTGACAGTTACTTAAGAGAGGCAGTCACACTGAGTGGTAGAGGCGAGGAATAGTTGGAGTTGCCTTTTAAAGGGACCTAGCACAACAGTTGCAAGTGTTTCTTTGTTAAGGGTATCGTATCACTGAGGAGCCCTGTGCGAGAAAGACCTCTGCCCCATAGTGGTCCGGCATCTGGGGACCTGGAAGGTCTGATATTGAACACTGCATGTAACCTGGGTGCTACTGTTGGAAGTAAGAAGTTTTGTCACTCCTGATGGCATGAGCCTGAGGAGAACTTTTTTGGTTATCAGACAGGTCTGGTACTGTATTCTACTAAGGAGTGGTAGCCATCCGGCCTGGGCATACAGGTCACAGGTGTGCATTAGGCGGGCAGCACCCGTTAGAAGCCTACAGGCCTTGTTGAGTGTCACAGCTATCCTCCTGAGGGTAGTAGGGGAGGCAGAGCCATAGATGACTAGACCGTAGTCGACGATGGAGATGACAGAGCTGTAGATGGCCAGTCTAAGGGCATCAGTGGTCATGCAGTGTTTGTGCTTGTGGAACAGGCAGATCCGTAAATTGGCAGACTTAGCTACATTGCCAATGTGCTGAGAGTAAGAAAGTGAACTGTCCAAGGTGATGCCTAGGTATTTAAACTCAGGAACATGTTCAAGTGAAACCCCCGCATGGTTCTTGATGGTGAGGGACAGAGGTTTATACTTGCTCCATGAATTGTAGAATGTCATGACCATAGTTTTGCTATAGTTCATGACAAGTTTGTATGAGCTAAACCATTCTTCAACAAGCCTGAAATGACATTGCAATTGACTCTTGAGTTGTTTAGTGTCTTGGTTGCTAGTAAACAGTACTGCATCGTCCGCATAAAGTAATATTCTCTGTTGGCAGACAGTAGGGAGACTGTTAAGGAAGAGAGAGAAGAGTAATGGCCCCAGTATAGACCCCTGAGGGACACCTGAGAGGACTGGTTTTTCATCAGCAGTAACTCCAGCAATCCTAACTCGTTGGACCCTTTCACCTAAGTAGCTAGCAAACCAGGACAGTGCATCATTAGAGAGCCCAAGAGTGGTCAGTTGTCTGAGTAGGAGTGGGTGGTTAACAGTATCAAAGGTCTTTGTCAGATCAATGAATACTGCCCCCCACAGATTCCTTGATAAAGGGTGTCATGGATGAATTCAGTAAATTCCAGCAGTGCCGTGGTGGTACTATGCCCTTTTCAGAAGCCATGCTGTTCCAGGCACTGGATTTCATATTTGTCCAGGAACTCGACATGCTGGTCTGAGACTATTCGTTCCAGAGCTTTAGAAAGAGGGGGAAGGATGGAGATGGGCATGCAGTTGGTGTGCAGTTACTTGTCCCCACTTTTGTGTACAGGTGTGATAGTCGCTTGTTTCCAGAGTGATGGGAATTGACCCAGTCTTAGGGAAAGGTTGAAGATCTTTGTCAGGGGTTCAAGGATCTCTTCTAGGACTAGTGCAACTTCAGGTCAAGTGAGTCACCACTGTAGCCAGTTTTGCCAATGGCCTTGCATATATAGGTTCTGGCTAAGTGCATTGGGATCTCTTTGAAGAAGAACTGTGGAGCTCTGCATGCTTGGGGCACAGCAGAAAAGGTGGAATTGGTGGTGGGGACATTGAAAAAGTCAGGTGGAAGGACACTGCTCAGGTTAGAGGATGCATTATTGCACATATTGCAGATGATACCTAGGTCAAGCGTAGGTGTTCCATCAATGTTGAGCATGGTGGGTGGTGCCTTAGTATCCTTGCCTGTGAGGTCCTTCAAGTTATTCCAAAATTTTATCCCATCGTCCCAGGAGTTGGAGAGTGCCTCCCTAAAGTATTTGCTTTTAGCCTTCCATATAGCTCAGGTACAGTCAGTTCTTGCAGATTTATATTTTTGGATGTCCCCTTGCACTGCTGTGACTTGAGCACAGTACCAGAGGTGGTCTTTGTCTGAGCCATGTAACAAGCTTGGAGTTTATCCATGGGGCAGATCTGCCTTTAACCTTCATTTTTTTAAGTGGTTCATGGATATCACAGGCCGCAGTAAAACAGCTGATGAAAAGTTCCAAGGCTTTGTTTGTGTCATTGAGTGAGTCAATTTTTGACCAGTCCAGCCTGCTTAGATGAGATTTTAGCAGCTGTAAGTATCCCGCTTGAGTACCCTGGTGTGTATTATTTTAGGAGGGGGTTTGGTGAAATTGTTAGCCGAAGAGCAGATAAAGGGTGCTCAGGGTCACACAGTATACAAGTGGGGGTTGTGGGATTCAAACACAGGTCTCCAGGTTTGCAGCTCAGAACCTTAAACCACTGCGCTATACTGCCTCCTTTTTTATAAATATCTGAAAAAATGAGATAAAATGCATAAAAGAGTCAGAGTCAATCCTACTCAACACAGAGGCCAAAAGGAAATAATTTAATAGAAACATAGACATTGTCGGCAGATAAGGACCTCCTGGTCCATCTAGTCTGCCCATAAGCCCTTGTACTGGATTACTGCTTCCCACCCACCCACTGCTGTACCTCTATGGTTCCCTATGCCTGTCCTAAGCATGCTTGAATCCATCCACAGTGCTCGCTCCCACCACCTCCTGAGGCAGACCATTCCATGTGTCCACCACCCTCTCTGTGAAGAAGAACTTCCTCACATTCCCTCTTAACCTTCCACCTTCCAATTTCATGTCATGCCCCCCTCGTTCTTGTGCTCTTCCTGTATTGGAAAATGTCTCCCCCTGCACCTTGTTTATACTTTTGAGGTACTTGAACATTTCTATCATGCCCCCTCTTTCCCTCCTCTTTTCCAGTGAGTACATATTGAGGTCCCTTAATCTCTCCTCATAAGTCTTGTGTTGCAAGCCCTGTACCATCTTAGTCTCCCTTCTCTGGACCATCTCCAGCCTGTTAATATTCTTATGAAGGTGTGGCCTCCAGAACTACATGCAGTACTCCATGTGAGGCCTGACCATGGTTTTATATAATGGCATCACTACCTCCCTCCTTCTGTTAGTGATACCCCTGCCTATGCACCCCACCATGCCACTGGCCCTCCCAGCTGCCTTAGCACTCTGTTTTGACATTTTCTGGTTCATCTGAAATAATAACCCCTAGGTCTCTTTCCTCCTTTGTGACTGTCAACAACTCCCCCCCCCCATCCTGTAGCTTTCCCCAGGGTTTCCGTGTCCCAGGTGCATAGTTTTGCACTTTTTTGAATTAAACTCCAGTTGCCAGCCTCAGACCATTTTTCAAGCTTCCCCAGGTCCCTCCTCATTTTCTCCACCCCCTCTGGGGTATCCACTCTGTTACAGATGTTTGTGTCATCTGCAAACAGGCAGACCTTTCCTTCCAGCCCTTCTGCAATGTTGCTAATGAAGACATTGAAGAGAACTGGCCCCAGGATCAATCCCTGGGGCACCCCACTGGTCACCCCCTCTCCCCAGACTGCACTCATTTGCCACCACCCTCTGCCTCCTGTCTGTTAGCCAGTTTCTAACCCAGTTTACCACCCTATCCCTCATGCCCGGTCTACCCAGCTTGTTTATCAGCCTCCTATGTGGGATGGTGTCAAAGGCTTTTCTGAAATCAAGGTAAGCAATGTCCACTGACCCACCCTGGTTTACTTCCTTTGTCACCCAGTTGAAGAAATCAACCAGATTTGTCTGACATGACCTCTCTATTGTGAATCCATGTTGCCTATGGTGCTGGGCTCTGATGTCTTCTAGGTGCCCCACTATTCTTCCTTTAAGCAATGTCTCCATGATGTTCCCCACTACTGAAGTGAGGCTGACCGACCTATAGTTCCCTGCCTCCTTCCCGCTGCCGGATTTGTGTAGAGGAACCACATGTGCCCACCTCCAATCCCCTGCTATCGCCCCTGTTTTGAATGACTCGGTGAACATGACTGCAAGAGGTTCTCCTATCTCCCTTCGTAGTTCTCTTAATACCCTTGGGTGTATGCCATCTCGTCCCATCGCTTTGTCCACCTTGAATTTAGTGAGCTCCTGCAGGACCCTTTCCCCTGTGAATGGACTGTTTTCCACCTCTTTACCCCCTTGGCAACTGCTGTACTGCTGTGGCCCCTGCCCCTCCCCCTTATCTGTGAATACTGAACAGAAATATTTATTCAATATTTCTGCCTTTTCCATGTCACCCTCCTTACATTCTCCTCCCTCTCCTTTGAATCTTGCAATCCCCCACCTTGTTTTTCCTCCTTTCACTGATGCACCTGAAGAATGTCTTGTCCCCTTTCTTAACTGACTGTGTTAAACCTTCCTCAGTCCATGCCTCTGCTCTCCTTATTGCATTTCCTACTTCCCTTAGACACTCTAGGTACTCCTCCCTGTCCTCCTTCATTTGGGTCTCCTTACATTTCCTGAACGCTTTCCTTTTTGTCCTTACCTTTACCACCACCTCTCTTGAGAACCACAGTGGCTTTCTACTTCTCTTGCCTTTGGATACCAATCTGATGCATTGGTTTGTTACTTCCAGTAAAGCTTCCTTTAGACTCTTCCACTGTTTTTCCACTTCCCCTCCTGCTCCCATTCTCTCCAGTGCTCTTTTTATAACCCTTCCTGTTTCAGCGAAGTCAGCATTTTTGAAATCCAAAACCTTTGTCCTAGTATGACTTGAGTGAGTCTCTGTCCCTATGCTGAACCACACAATGTTGTGATTGCTGGATCCCAGTTGTCCTTCTACCTGGACATCTGTGATTCAATCCCCGTTTGTCATTACTAGATCTAGAATTGCCCTGTTTCTGGTGAGTGCAAGCACAAGGTACCTATGTCCAGCTTCCTAGAGTGAATCACGGATGCCTCTCCTTCTGGCTGAAGCAGCTACACTGGTGTTCCAATCTACATCTGCCATATTGAAATCCCCCATCAGTAGAATTTCACCTTTCATTGCCATCTCATGAACTTCCTCCACCAGCTCCATGTCCAGTTCCTCTCCCTGTCCTAGAGGCCTGTATATCACCCCTACGCATATTGCTGTAACATTTCCAGGTTGAAGGGTGACCCACAGTGCCTCGGCCTCCCCCTGCCTTCCCTGTACTTGTGTTGCTATTATACCCTCTCTGACATACAGGGCTACTCCCCCTCCCTTTTTGGCCTTCCTATCCCTCCTGAATAGAAAATATCCTGGTACATTTGTTTCCCACTCATGATTAGCTGTGTACAAAATTTCAGTTATTGCTACTATGTCCAGGTCTCCTTCAGTTATTAAGGCCTCCATGTCTGGGACTTATTTCCCAGGCTGCGTGCATTTCTCAACATGACCTTCCAAGTTTTACTGCCTGACCTCTCTCTCTTCCTGTTTTTTGTCCCCTTCATCTTCCCCCTTTTCTGATAATTTTTTCTTGTGTTCCCAATTTCTTTCCTACCCCATTTTTGCCTGACTCTGATGACCTTGATATCCACTCCTCTTCCTGCTCCATTTTTCTGCTTTCTCTACCATGTGGGGGTAAGCTGCCTGAGTATCTCTGCGCCTATTTCCCTTCCCTCTGGCTAGTTTAAATGCAGATCAGCAAAGCATTTAAACCACCCATTGAGGGCTGCCTTCCCCTTGCTGGACAGATGCAGTCCATTCCCACTGTACAGGGCTGTGTCACTCCAGTTAATGCATTATTTGTGTAAAAATGACAGTAAAACTGCTAAATAAATTAATTACTACTAGCTGCTTCATGGCTGGCCTGTACTGGTAGCAATAGCATCCTGCATATTCTGCTCAGGCCCATGACATCATTAGTGTGCAGGAGGAGAGAGAGAGAGAGAGAGAGAGAGAGACAGACAGATGCAAATACTATTGTACCACAAAGAAATACCAAGCAATGCAGGCAGCTGACATTATTTTTACAGCTGCATGGGCGGAGCCTTGCTGACGTATTGTCATGATGTAGTGTAGAAGAGAAAAATTACTGTGGTAGCATGTGACAGAAATGTGAGGCAGTTGTCCTCTCCTAAGTGTTTTGACTGGTGCTGCGGCACATATATCTGCCTCCTGCTTAAAGCAGCAGTACTACATAAAAAAGTCAGTACCACATAGATGTCTTCCTTCTCATCTGTTGAGCATGTAGCTGTTTAAAATTCTGTTGTGCAGTGCAGCATTTGGCTAAAAAGAACCCAGTGTCTTCATTGCTTTTGTTTACATTTGTATGCCTGCCACATTGTTCCTCAACCTGTGCTGCCTACTGCACACACACAATGACATTTTGTTTTGCTTATAACTGGTTAGACTTCCTGTGTGGTGCATGTTCCCTTCTGTGCTGCTGTAAAGTTTTCTATCAACTCCCACAAGAAAGTATACTAAAGTCAGTGGTGAATGAGTTCATTTACAAAAGAATGTAGCTAATAGTGGGACGTAACTTGAGACAGGAGCAGATGCAAGGCTGAGAGACAAGCTAAATTCTCCCAGGTCATACCTGAAAACATGCAGTCTCTATCTAGTGTTCCTACCTGGTCAAAAAAAACTAAATAAATGTTGTTATGTTCCACTGACATTTTAATAAGGCCTGTGGCTCCTGCCTTTTGCCAGCACTTGTTCATCACATTAATTCAAGAAACATTAGTTAATTGAGTTCCTGCACAGAACTTTTTTACTGCTGTTTGCTACCAGTATGTGCTCACAAAAGCAAACCATGTTTATTTTGCAACATACCTCAAAATCAGGGCATAAGCAGGAGGAATACTCCAGCTACTTGAAGAATTCACAGACAATACTCTGTTTTTAGTAAAATCCCCAGTAACACACTGAGCTGAAACTGCACTTCCTCAATTTGTGAAGGAGCACTGCAAGCACAAAACAGAAGTACAACACAGAGGAAATGTGATACCTAGGGGTCAGGCAGCTGAAAACAAGGAGGGAGCCAAATACCACTCATCCAGTTGATTACTATTTTACTATTAATTATTACTATTTCTATTACTAATATATTTTTTGAATGTACCAGTACTGCAAACATTAAGAAAGTGGCATGGGTTCTAATCCCACCACGTGATTGCTGCTCAATGTGTCAACAAGCTTTGAATGTGGCAGTACTGCAAACATGCACAAAGTGGCATAGGTTCTAATCCCACCACATGACTACTGCACAATGTATCAACAAGCTGTACAGTTTTTTTTTTTGACAAGGCAAACAATATCTGTACTCAGACAGACATATGAATAGCAAACACATAAAAAGGAAGCACAGCAAGAAAGAGTAAGAAAATTAACACTGTTATGCAAAGTACCATAGGAACATAGGAATTGTTTTGGCAGATAGGGACCGCAAGATCCATCTAGGCTGCCCATGTTTCTAACCCCCTTCCCTATTTAAACTACACCATGATGTGTCCACAATGTCTGTCACATGCGAGTTTGAACCGCATACTGTCTTGGATTCCACCACCTCCTGAGGTAGGCTGTTCCATGGGTCTATGACCCTTTCTGTAAAGAAGTACTTCCTGATGTTGCTTTTGAACCTGCCTCCCACCACACACATGTTGTGCCTCCTTGTACGCGCATCCCTGTTTTACTGGAAGAGGTTTCCTGCTTGTGTTGTGTTGATTCCCTTAACATGCTTAGAAGTTTTGATCATGCCCCCTCTGTTTCTTCTCTGCTCAAGGGTGTACAGATTTAGTTCCCTGAGTCTTGCCTCATATGGCTCCATGTCTCCATACTTTCTCTAGGTGGTCTATGTCTTTTTTGAGGTGGGGCCTCCAAAAACTGACCGCAGTACTCCAAATGTGGCCTCAACAAGGACTTGCAGAGAGGAATGATAACCTCTCTCTTTCTACTTGTAATTCCCCTACCAATGCATCCAAGGATGCCACTCGCCCTCTGTGCTGCCTTTTCATACTGTTTTCCAACCTTTAAGTCATCTGCGATGACTAATCCAAGGTCTCTTTCTGTCTTTGTCTCCTCTAACTGATGCTCTTCCAATGTGTACTTTATACCTGGGTTTCCTTTTCCTATATGCATAACCTTGCACTTCTTGTCAATAAATTTCAACTGCCAGTCCCTGGACCATTCCTTGAATTTTTTCATGTCTGATTCCATACCTTACCAGATAGTTATGCTTGCTATATGAATAGCACCCTGTGGGATGAACAAGGTGAAATTTATATTTATATTCAGTTGAATGTCTACAACTCAGAAACATTCAACATTTCTCACTAGTGAGATTCTTGATCCTTGAACTTTCGACAGTAAAATACACAATCACAAAATGTTATTCTGTTTGCACCACAAAACAAGCATAGGTACAGTATTCACTTTATAACAGTGGCAAGAAATCAAGAACATATATTGCTTATCAGACTAGAAGTCTTGATGGAAGATATTTTTTTTTACCACAGCTGTCATGAAAAAAACAACAAAACTAATAAAACAATAAACCTAGTAGACCAAGGAGGGGCTGTGGACATGGCCTACCTAGACTTTGGCAAGGCATTTGACACAGTCGCAAATGAAAGATTAATAAACAAGTTAGCCAGCCTGGGAATGGGTCCCAGGGTGGTAGCCTGGGTGAAAAATTGGCTGGACAACAGGATGCAGAGGGTAATAGTAAATGGAGTCCACTCCGAAGAAAGGGGGGTTACTACCAGGGTACCACAGGATTTAATCTCTTTATAGGTGACATTGCAGAGGACTTGAAGGAAAAGTATGCCTCTTTGCAGATGACACAAAGATCTGCAAAAAGGTTGATACACAAGGTGGGGTTGGAAAGGATGAGAAGGGACTTGGCAAGGTTGGAGGAATGGTCAAAAGTATGGCAGCTTAGATTCAATGCAAAGAAGTGCAAAGCAATGCACCTGGGAAACAAAAACCCAGATGAAGAGTACACAAGGGGGGAGGTACTAATAACAAAAATGGAAAGGGACCTGGGGTAGTCATATCAGATGACCTAAAGGTAGGCAAGCAATGTGAGAAGGCAGTAAGGAGGGCTGGGGGGATACTGGGATGCATAGGGAGAGGCAACACCAGTAGAAAACAAGAAGTTGTTATCCCTCTGTATGGACAGTTGGTGAGACTCCATCTGGAGTACTGTGTGCAGTTCTGGAGACCCCATCTCCACAAAGCCATAGACAGGATAGAGGCAGCCGAGAGGAAACATAGAAACATAGAATTTGACAGCAGATAAGGACTGCTTGGCCCACCCAGTCTGCCCATTTCCCTACCTAATGGATAAGTTGCAGATCCTAGTTATCCAACAGCCTACTTCTTCTTATCCCCACCCCCTTGAATTGCCTTATGACTGTCTCATGCATTCTTGAAGGGCAACTAAAATGGTGCAGGGTCTGCATCAGAAGCCATATGAAGAGATGCTAAAGGAGCTTAATATATACTCTTGAGGAAAGGAGGGAAGGATATGATAGAAACCTTCAAGAACCTCAAGGGAATCAACAAAGTCCAAGAGGGTAGCATCTTTCAGAAAATGAGATGTGCAAGAACAAGAGGACACAATTTGAAGATAGAGGGGGGACAGCTCAGGGGCAACTTGAGGAAGTACTTTTTCATGTAGAGGGTGGTGGACACATGGAACAGCCTTCCTGATGGGGTCGTGGGGTCAAAAACAGTGGGGGAATCCAAGAATGCATATGACAGACATAAGGCAATTCTAGAGTGGGGTAGGAGGAAGTAGGCTGTTGGTCAACTAGGATCTGCAGCTTATGCCATAGGTAGGGAAATGGGCAGACTGGGTGGGCCAAGCGGTCCTTATCTGCTGTCAAAGTCTGTATTTCTGTGTTTCTAAGCATAAACCCAGGCTTGAACCTTTACAACCTGAAATGACAGGCAGTTCAAAATTAACCTAAGACCATTTCATCTAATGGTACAGGAAGTAATTCATTTCACAATGGGGAGTCTTACCATAAGTAAAACTTAACAAGCATTTAATTATAAATAATGACTCTTTGAAAATAAACAGTAATCTTTATTCATGTTTAGTAAAATGATTTAAACAAACACTACCACTACAGAGAAGCCAAAAGCTGTTATCTTTTTACAGCTGCGTGGGCAGAGCTCTATAGATATTTTGCAATCACTGTAGGAGGAAAAGGATCTGTGAATGGAACGTGACTCTGTGTTCTCCTACAGTGATGCACCATCGTCTGTACAGCCCTGACTCCATTGGCGCTGTCCTCTGCTGATGGAGCTCCCCTCTGCAGAATGGTTGCCCCTACCTCCACAGGCACACTACTTTAGTTTCACAATTCCTTCAGAACTGCATATGCACAAGTATCACGCATGTGCAGTTCCATTGCTACTGCCACCTTGCAAATGACAAACCACCACCGCTCAACAACTGTGCCATCTGTTCTGAAACCGCCACAACCACTCCAAAAATCACCACCACTCTGACAGCCGTTCGCCACTGCTCCAATACCCATGCCCCAACACCACCACAGGTAAAAGCTCTGTGCAGCCATATCGGCTCTGACCAGAAATTGTTATTAATGCTGCTACTGTGTGGGTATTATTTTGATGGATTTTCCAGTCAGAGCAAACCAGGTGAAATAAATTAATGATCAAAATGAGCAGCAGTAAGAGCTCCCCCACCCTACCCATGTGAATGATGCAACTGCATTGCATGTCCAAGTGTACTGTGGTATGGTACACTACCTTGTCCAACAGGTGGTAATGTTGTTTACGACTACTTCTACTACTGTTCAACATGCAATACATTTATTAAACAAGAAATAAAAGACATTAACTGATCATCACCCAGGCAGAAAGTCAGTCACATCACATGAGTCAAGTGCAGTGCAGTCATAAAAATAAAGGTTGCTACTGTCACCTGATGACACACAGTTATATCTTTTTTAGTTCCACTATTGCTGCCATGCCAACCAATGCCAAATAATTTAAGTATGTAAACATTTAAATATAATAATCTCAGCCCGGTTACTGTAAGTGAGATGTAGTATTGTTACAGAAAGGCTAGCATACCACACACACGCACACACACAAAATAAAGAAATGAATTTACATTTTTCTCTGTAATCGCAGCCAAATATTGGAGACGTGAGAACTATATTATATAAAGAGCATTCAGTTTTAGTGTTCAGACTCTTGCTAAGCCATCCAATGTACGAAAATTAAAGAGCTACTGACACCAAAAATAAAACTTTGAAAAACATAATAATTAGGTACAATTCAGCTGCCATTCCATATATATTCTATATATTTATCCTCCTTGTTATTTATTACTGAGTAAATTTGCGTGAATACTTGATTTTTATCCCTTAGATTTCCCTTAGAGTTTATCTGCCTCTGTATCTTCCTCCCTGCTTTGAGTCATAATCCTCTGTTGTAACATGAAAAACTGTTGCCAAGGGGGTAACTGTGATGTCACAAGTAGGGCATTATGCCCTCAAGTAGGGAGAAAGCAACAAAAAAAGATGAACTCTTCAGAAGCAAAGATTCTGTTGTCATGCAAATAACCTCAGTAATAAATAATGGGGAGGAAGAATACAAAACTAATGTGAAATATAAGTTGAAATGTGTCTAAATGTTATGTTTTGTTAAGGTTCACCTGAAGATGTCAGCTGCTCTTTGAAACAGGACAATAATGCTACAGTACAGTCAGGTCAGTGGTACAAATATTTTTAATCAGTTTCTGAGGACAAAAAGTGACAAGTAGTACATGACGTGATGTAAGGACAAAAAATGACTAGTAGTAGACAGCAGTATCCTACCTTTCAGATCGGAGTGGTATACCTAGTACCACCAAGAAAGTGTGGCATGAAATGCAGTTGCTTGCTATATATGGACTCTGACCCACTGATGGCATTATTTTTCATGTTTCTGTGCTCATTGTCATCATTAAAATAATTCTGGCCTGGCCTAGTAGTCCATTCTCCTGAGTCCAGACCTGACTTGTTGCAATTAATTGCTGCCTCATGTAGTAGACCCTATTCACAAATTATTTTCACCACAGGCACAAAATAAATTCTTGATAGTGTTTTGTGGATAGGGCATGTTCACTCAGACGATACGTTTCATTCAGGTATCATATTTGGTGTCAAACAGGATTGTGTGTCAGTAATGACATTACCAGCTGAGCTAAACAATTGTTCTGAACACACACTAGTTGGGGACAATTCATGTACTTCATTGCAATGTTTACGAAAGCAGGCCACATACTTTGGATTTCCAATATTTCAAAGGATCAGCATTCCAGCTGATATTGGGCTCTGCCAGGTACATTTCAGCAATGGTCTGTGCTAAGGCTGTGTTACTAGAGGCAGATGAAGAAGATATTACAATTATATCTTCTACGTGACTCCAGAGACATGAAGCTAAATCAAGTGACTGTGGGACAGTGCTATGTTTGGATGGTGGTAAAGATGAAGATTCAACTGCAGTGGCTGAGGAGAAAGAGGGAGAAAATGCTGCAACAGTAGAGGATGGGCTACATGATGCTGTGCTGTGTCATGAAGAAGATTCTGAATGTGGTGCTGCTGTCATACTCTGTTCCATGACTGGATGCATCTCATCACTCAATAGTTGCTTTAATTTGTATCATGGTTCCAAGATTCTTGCTTTAATGTAGTACTCAGAATGAAGCATTTTACATACAGTAGTTTGTCATCTTCTTCAACTTTTTTGATCATACACTATGTCTTGTTAGATCTTGTTGTATTCTGGGGAGGCAACCTGTGTGTGTCAGCAGAACCACTGGCAGCCTGTGCGATCATGGAACTGTCTTGGTTCTCTAACTTTTCCCTAATCAGATTCAATCTGAATTTTACAGTGTTTATTAGGGGTATCACCTGGCTCAGAGTTGCTGTGTTTGTACATACCACTCTTGTGATTTCCTCAAATGGATAGATCAGGAAAATTAGAAACTCCAGCACGGTCCACTGTGGTGGAATAATATAGATATCTGCTTCACCAATTTTATTTTCCAAGGTGTATTATCTGGCAGCTTTCTTTTGTTCCAGCAACCTTTGGAACATATAAAAAAGTTGAATTCCATCAAATAGAAATGTCTTGGATAAGTCTGTGCAAAGGAAAACTATGCTCCTGCTGTATTTTTTCAAACAAGTGACAGGCTTTGCTTGAGTGACTGAAATGAGTGCATATTCTTTTAGCAGTGCTAACAAAAGCCTTAATTTTCCTGTCATGATTGAGAAAACTGTGAACTAGTAAATTTAATCAATGTGCAAAGCAGCAGATGTGAACAAAGCCCCCTCCTCCAAGGCCTTACTTATGTTGGACCCATTATCTGCAACTATAATGCCAACTGACAATCCCTGTGAAGTGAGCCATTGCTGTATTGATTTTTGGAGCTTTTCATTAATGTTGCATGAGGTATGTTCAGATGGGAAATAACACATCCTTAGAATAGCAAACTGTGACGCTTCACTCTTCCCACGTGAATTATCAAAACATGCCCAATGTGTCGTGCCAGACATGAATGGTTCAGGCTGACAGCTTGTCCAGATATCTGTTGTGAGATGCACCACCCTCCCAACAGCACTGCACAAGTCGCGTCTTAATGTTTTACATACTACATCATAAAGATCTGGAATCCTTGTTGTCAAGAAGTATTTCCATGATGGTATGCTATACCAAGATTTGAGGTACTCAAGCAACCGCCTGAATCCTACATGTTCAACCACGTTATATGGTAACAAATCAACAGCTATCATTTCTGAAATGTTTTGGGTTGTTGTAACAGCAACAGGGTGAGTCAAGGCATATTTGGCTTTACGCTCATATGTTTCTGAGATGGTGAGCTGTGTCCTTGATAGAGGGGGGGTCTTTTGAACACATGGTCACTTTCAGTAACAGTAGGAATCCTTCAAATGGCAGGAAGTGGTGGTGGAGGTGTTTCCATAGTGCTGTAGGGGCTACCACTGCTTTCACCTATTGGCATTACATCACCACCCTTGAGCAGGCTAATGAGAACTCCCACAAAATCTGGAGGACACTTAAATCCATTGAAGGCCGTCCCTCTGCTCCCTCTATTCCCACCAAGATATTCACCTATGGTAGGGTGGTGGAAAACAACTCCCAAATCCTTAAAGAACTTAACTCACATTTTGTCACCGCTGGACTAGCTTTTGACTCTTCACCTTAAGCTAGCCATGTGAATAATTGTGCTAGCTCCACCCCTGCAACCTGCGTCCCATCCCATCACTTTCAGCTGTGCATGATTAACTATAAAGAAGTTGAAGACTCACTCCTTAACCTAGATTCCAGGAAAAGGGCAGGGGATGATGGACTTGAACCTTTCTTCCTGAGACTAGGCTTTGCTCATCTCACTGCCCCTATCCTACATATTTTCAATCTCTCCATTACTTCTGCACAGTTCTGTCCTGCTGGAATTCCGCCCACATTCTTCCTCTTTTCAAATCAGTTGACCCTTGCAATTTAAACAATTACAGGCCCATCTCCATCTTGCCTATCTTCTCCAAAGTTTTTGAAAAGCTCATCTATAACCAACTAAAACATCATATTGAAACCTACTCACTCCTAAGCCCAGCACAATCTGGTTTCAGGTCAAAAAACGCTATCACAGCATTGGCTAAAGTCACTAATGACTGGGTTTCTGCTGTGGACTCCAAGTGGTGCGATCTTCCTTGACCTCAGTAAAGCATTTGATACTGTTGACCATTACTTCCTAATTACCAGCCTTACTAATTTAGGTGCCACTCCATTTACCGAACAGTAGTTTACCAGTTATCTTCCTGGAAGGATGCAGAAAGTCAAAGCTAATGGTCTACTCTCAGTCTCCCTGCCAATTGCCAGTGGAGTCCCCCAAGGCTCCATTCTAGGCCTGATCCTCTTCTCTTTGTATATCAATGATTTTGATTCTAACATAACGAACTCCAGCCGGCACTTCTTCGTGGACGACACTGTATTGTATACCTCTGGCACAACTCTATCGGAAGTTAATGACGTGTTGTAAGCTGACTTTGCTCAGCTTGAGAACAATCTTATTAAAGCCAAGCTTCTTCTAAATGCCAAGAAAACTAAGGCAATGATTTTTACCCATAGTACCTCCATTAGCACCCTCCCATCCTACTGAAGGACTTTATTGTTACCTCAATGGGAGAACCCCTTGAAGTCATTCCCAAATTTAAATATCTTGGCTTTTGGATAGACAATAAGCTCTCTTTTAATGACCATACTGAGGACTTATCCAGGAGGCTCAAAGCACGGTTAGGATTCTTTTTTAGAAATAGGTCTCTCTTCCCTCTTGCAACCTGAACCAGGCTTGTCCTGGCCACATTTCTTCCCTTACTTGATTACGAAGATTTCATCTATGCCTCCTCTGCAATCTCAAGCCTAAGTAAGCTGGATGTTCTCTGCCACCATGCTCTGTGGTCCATCACTAGCTCCCTTTACAGAACTCACCATTGTGATCTGTATGCAGCTGTTGGTTGGACTTCACTTGCCACTAGATGCTTGCTCCATGCTGGTATCTGGACCTTTAAGATACTCCTTCACAAGCTACCGAGCTACATAACATCTCTTATCTGCATCTCCCACAGTGCATATTCTCTCAGGAAATCAGACTACATCCTGCTTGCTGTCCCTAGGACTCGTACTACCTTTGGCCAATGAGCTATTTCGTTTGCCCTTCCTACTTTTTGGAACCAACTCCAATCTGCACTGAAATTAACCAGCATCATCTCAATTAATCTCTACAAAGCATTAGCTGCATCTAAAAAAAAAAGATATTTGTAGGTGCTACTAAGCCTCTCCCTCACCCTTATGTTAGTCACACGTGCATCGACTGCCCTTTTTCTGTCCAAGCCAGGACTGCATAGACAGCATAAGGTTTAAAGTTGCTAAATGATATGATTCTTTTTTCTGCTCTCACTGCCCTTTGCCACCAGACCTCCTACTCATATCTTCTCCCCCTACTCTTCTTAACCCCCAGCCATTCCTGCTTTCTTTTAATCTTCTACCCTGCCTGCCTAATTATCCTTTCTCTCTTGTCCTTGCACACTGACCATTTTTACTGCCCCTTATCTGAGTTATGCGTACCAATCTTCCCTTGTATTACCTGAACATAAAGAAGCAAATTCTCCTGACTGGACCTTGCTCTACTAGGTTGTATCTTATCATGAAATGCCTTTTGAAAACTTTGTATGCACTTTGTTCAATTATAAACAATTATACATTTTTATGTAATGTCTTCATGTCTGTATAAATGCTTCAGTACCTCCTTGTGAATGAGCTTGCTCAATGGAGTTTTCCTGCAATAAACTTGAACTTGAACTTGAGTGCAGTGAACTATCACTCACTTTCTCTTTGAGACTCACAACAACTAGGGATCTTGGTAATGTTATGAGATCTGTCTAGGTGCCTTTTCAGTGCTGACATTCCCAGTGCTCCTTTTTTCTTACATCTGCTGATTGGCTGTTTACAAATGGTGCATGTTGCCACCAACTCATTAGAAGCCCTAGTGGAGAAGTATGACCAAACAAAAGATGTTATTATTATTTTAGTTTTTTTTTTTCAGTAAGGCACTGTAACTGCAACTTTTTTTTTTAGTTGTTTAACCAGGAGTAACACACTAAGTTGGAAGCTTTTTTACAGGTGCATCCTGGGAGCAAGGAAGTTAAGTGACTTGCTCAGGGTCACACAGTATGTAAGTGGAAGCTGTGGGATTCAAACCCAGGTCTGGTCTGCTGGATGTCACCAGATTTGCAGCTCAGAGCCTTAAACCACTGCACTATACTGCCTCCCCCCCTCAGATTATTCTTGGGTCTCTTCCTTTTGTGGTTTATTCCCACTGCCTTCCTACTCAACCAAAACATTTCTGTCCATTTCTTCCTCATCAGCAATTTCCATCCCCTCCTGTTGTAAACCTTCTGCTGCTTGATCATTCTCTTCATCTTTATTATTAGTACCCTTGTTGGGTTCGACCTCAGAAGAATCCGATGACATCTGTGAGGGACTGGCAGTAGCACAGTATGCAATTGTTCCATACCTTTGGGTGCCTCTGAGGGTGGTACCCATCAACCCTTTGGTTTTAACTACATAACATTTTTTTTTACTTGGGACTAATCTGACAGATGCACCTTTTTGGGGTTCAAGTATTTGCTTGGAAGACAAAACCTTAGATGTGAATAAATCACACTTTGGGGTTTTATTTTGTTTTTCATTTGCAGGCTTTTAAAGTCACCCTGGCTGCACTGCCTTCCTGGGAAGAATGCACCTCATCAACACTTTGATCCATTTTCTATTTCTTATTCTAAGTGTAAAAAGAAAAGATCCCTCTACCTAACATCCGCTGATGACTCCCACCGACACCTGCAGGCCAGGGATGGATTTACAGCCATGAGTCATGAACGTGAATCATTCATGATTGTAGTAGTAGTAGTACACAGCACACTGCAGTCTACCACCACTTCCTTCCATGCATAGCCAGTTTTAGGCACCAGCGGACCCTGCGGTCGCTGGGGACCCCCTGCTTCTGCAGCCCCAACCAGAGCACTGTACCTTAATTATTTTTACTTTTTTATCTACTTGGAACAGCAACAAAGGGCTGTGCAGCTCCTTCTGATGTGGTATCATGACTTCATGAAATGCCTTACCAAGCTATATGACCCTGTCATTACAAGGCAAATGATCAGCAATGGTTGTAGTGGGAAGAACTTCCCAAAGGAGTAACTCTGCTGTCTGCCAATAAAAAAAACACTTAAAATATACCTCTGATTGTACTGAAAGTAAAACACAATGATGTGCATATGGGTTACAGTCAAACAGGCGAAGGTCGGCCAAGTAAGAGGCTACCATAACTTTACTAATCCTGCTGGGGGCCCCCCATACTCTAAAGCTGGCCCTGCTTCCATGCTTAGCTGACTGACTCCTCCTACTGACTCTTACTACAGTTACTGTTCAGTAACCTACTCAACAGTGTCCCTCAGAATTTAAATTGGTGATGCAGACATCTGGTGCATGGCTGCACGCACAGTCCTACACAACTTGGTTGATCTTTATATGTGACAATAAACTAAGGATAAGGAGGAGAAATAATGGATGAAATGAATGATGATGATGACACTTGTGTGTGTACTTTTATTACTTGTGTTGTAGTGTACACAGACTTGTACAGGTCACATATTCAAAATATCCCCTGGGCCCCCCACAGCCAGAAGCACAGGTGCAGTAACTTGTCTGTTGTTTTGTCAGAAAGTATTTTTTTATTTGTAATACTGTACATGAAATCGTGAATGAACGTTAATGAGTGATCATGAGTGGGTGGCACAAGTCAAAAATGTATTTTGCTAGCCTGCCCTTGCCCTGTATACACAGCCACAATGAGGCCAGGAAAAGGAAAAAACAACTTTTATTTGGGATTTCTGGGACTGTAAAATTTCTCGTGCCACCCCCCAGTCTATCTCTACTCTGGATATGGAATGGATGGCACAAGTCAAAGATTCATTTTGTCAGCCTGCCCTTGCCTTATATACACTCACACAGTCACACTGAGGCCAGGAAAAGAAAACAAATATTTTCCTTGGGATTTCTGGGACTGTAAAATTTCTCGTGCCACCCCTTCCCCTTAGTGTGTCTCTCTCTCCCCTCTCTGGATCTGAATGGCACAATTCAAATATTTATTTTGCCAGCCTGCACTTGCCCTGTACATGTAGCCACATTAAGGCAAGGAAAAGAAAAAAAAAATTTATTTGGGATTTCTGGGACTGTCAAATTTCTCTTAGCTCCCCCCAGTGTCTCTCTCCTCTGGCTCTGGAATGGATGACACAAGTCAAAGATTTATTTGTCAGCCCGCCCTTGCCCTACACACACTCACACAGCCACACTGATGCCAGGAAAATAAAAAAATAGTTTATTTGGTACTTCTGGAAATGTAAAATTCTTGTGCCCCCCCCCCGTGGTCTCTCAGTTTCTCTCTCTCTCTCTCTTCTCTGGATCTGGGATGGCACAATTCAAAGATTTATTTTGCCAGCCTGCCCTTGCCCTGTTCATGCAGCCACATTGAGGCCAAGAAAAGAAAACAAATCTTTCATTTTGGATTTCTGGGACTGTAAAATTTATCTTAGCACTCCCCCAGTCTCTTTCTCCTCTGGATCTGGAATGAATGGCGCAAGTCAAAGATTTATTTTGTCAGCCTGCCTTTGCCCTACATGCACATCCACTTTGAGGCCAGGAAAAGAAACAAAATCTTTTATTTGGAATTTCTGAGACTGTAAAATTTCTTGTGCCCCTCCCCCCATAGTCTCTCTCTCTCCCCTCTGGATCTGGATGGCACAAGTCAAAGATTTATTTTGATAGCCTGCCCTTGCCCTGTACTACACACAGCCACATTGAGGCCAAGAAAATGAAAAAAAACTTTTATGGATTTCTGGCATTGTAAAATTTCTCTTAGACCCCAAGTAGTCTCTTCCCTCTCTCCTCTGGATCTAGAATGGCACAAGTCAAAGATCTTGCCAGCCTGCCCTTTCTCAGTGTACATACAGCCACATAGTCTGAGGCTGAGAAAAGAAAAGAAAAAACTTTTATTTGGGATTTTCTGGCACTGTAAAGTTTCTCTTGGGCCCCCAGTAGACTCTTCCCTCTCTCCTCTGAATTCTGAAATGGCACAAGTCAAAGATTTTGCCATCCTGCCTTGCTCCATGTACCAGCCGCAATGTCTGAGGCCAAGAAAAGAAAAAAAACTTTTATCTGGGATTTTCTGTAACTGTAAAATTTCTCTATGGCCCCCAGTAGTCTCTCTCTCTCTCTCTCTCATCTAGAGGATCTTCTGAATTTAATTTCTGGATGGCACATGTCAAAGATTTCTTTTGGCAGCCTGCCCTTGCCTTGTAGTGCACTACCTTTTTTGCCTTGCTTGCCTCCCCCCGGCACTGCCAGCAGCCACCCGCTATCTCACTCCCTCCTTGGATTTCTCTCCACTCCTCCCCCAGTGATGACTTTGTCTCCTTCCCTTCGCCCCAGTAAGTCTCCTTTTCTCCCTCCTCTCTTTCTTTCCTCCACTTCAGCCACGCTGCTTAACAAATAGATTTAAAAAAATTTTTATTTAGTTTCTCTCTGCAGTGCACAACTGTAGCCTCTGCTCTGCATCAGTAAGCTCCTCCAACCGTCCACCAAATCGTCTGGGCCCCCATTGCGCACTCACCACAGTTATATACCATGAGTGCCTCATGTGACTGACTATCCTGCTCTGTTGCCTGATTGGATGTAGCAGGCCACCTGTAAGTGAAGAGATCATGCCAATGGCATCCCCCTGGCAACAGTACACTAAATGGCACTCCATGGACTTGGAACTGGACTTCTTCATCAATGTCCATATTTATCGAAGTGCGTGGATTACGGGTTCAATCTGGGGGTTAAGATAGTGGGTGGAACGGTCCATCCAGACCTAATAATAACCTCCCTCTTTCTACTGGTAATCTCCTTCTGATGCAGCCCAGCATACCATTTACCTTTAATGCTGTTTTCTCACACTATTTGGATATTTTTAGGAATTTGTTATAATTATTCCCACATCTCTTTCCTGTTTTGTAGTTTCCAGTTTTTCTGCTCTGAGGAGGTATTCTTCACATTGATTGCTCTTCCCAAAGTGCAGGATTTTGCACGTCTTCATGCTGAATTTTAACTGCCAAGTTTTTGACCACCAGTCTTTCTAGGTCAGCCCTCATCCTTTCTGCTCCCCTGAGAATGTTTACCCTATTACATATCTTAGTGTCATCCATGAACAGACTCACCTTGACTTCCAGGCCTTTGGATATGTCTCTGATAAAAAAATTGACTAGGATAGGACCCAGCACCAATTCCTGTGGTATGCCACTAGTTACTTACATTTCATCTGATAGTGATCCATTTACCAGTACCCACTGGGTTCTTCCACTTAGTCAGCTCCATACCCAGCTTACTACTTTATGCCCCACTCCCATGCTTGCAAGCTTGCTCACTAGTCTTCTATGTGAGACTGAGTAAAAGGCTTTGCTGAAGTCCAGGTATACCACATCAACAGCGCTGCTCTTGTCCACTGTTTTGGTTACCCAATTAAAGAAGTCAATTAAATTTGTTTGGCATGACCTTCCTGTCATATAACCATGCTCTCTTAGGTCCATTTTTTTCATTTTCCTCAAGAAATCATATAATCCTTTCCTTAAGTAAGGTCTCCATTGTGTTGCCCACAATTGAGGTGAGGCTTACTGGACAGTAGTTGCCAGCACTTTCCCTACTGCCGTTTTTGTGGAGTGGGACAACCAAGGCCCTTCTCCAATCTTCTGGAACCTCATCAAGTTCAAGCTATCAGTTGAACAGCTCAGCCAGTGGTGCTGCCAATTCTTCTCTTAGCTCCCTCAATAACCTGGGGTGAACTTCATCTGATCACATGGCCTTGTTAATCCTGAGTTTTTCCAGTTCCTTCAGGACTTTTCTTTTGTGAAAAATGTTGACTCCATTTTGCTGATGTTTGTACTTGTGGAGATCAGTCTAAACAGTTCAGATACAGCTTTTCAATGGTGGCAGTCTTTTAAGGGCCTGAAGCAACACTACTTCTGGGGCTCTGGTGCATAATAAAATTCTGAGTCAGGTTTCCTAACTTCTTTATCAAAGGAGTCTTCACAGATAATGTAGTATTTTGTCCTTTGTCCTGCTTCATTCTGGACCATTGCACATATCTTGAAAAGCATCAAACCTGTCCACACCATGGAAGTGCACATCTTCTATCTTGGCATTCCGGATGACTTCCTGCTGGTGTCCTCCCAGATCCAGGGCACTCCCTCTGCTTCACTGCTTTATATTATCCAGGGCTCCTTTGAATACCCAGTCTTTTCTCCTTTCGTTGATGATGTCCCAGATACGAGCACACAGGTATGGCTAGTTCTCACCTGGGTAGTCCTTCTTAATCTGTCTCCTTACCCAGTGCATAGCATGTGACCTCTCTGGTGTGCTCCACACACTGGTCTGGGCTGCAGTACTCTTTAATAGCCAACTCCCCAAGGTGTACTGTGAGTAGCAAGGGTCAGATAGACAGAGGGTGTCCATGTCCTTTTTCCAATTCTGGCAGACCTGGTACAGCATGGGCATGGTATCTGTAAAAAATAAGCTGGGGAAGCAATAAGACCTTGGAATATCTCATTCCCAAAGAGGATCATTGAACGTAAAGGGCCTGGAGTGGACACCCAGAGCATGGGATACTGCATCCATGATCTCCATGTTTTTCACTGTACTGGAATCTCCCTCTGAGATAACCTCTTCCACCTCTACATTGGGCTTTTCAGCTCCTGCAGCACTGGGGGAGGTCCTGGGATGATCTCCTTGGCATCTGCTGCCATGGGGAGTGTACCATAGGCAGGGGGCTCACTAGACCTAAGCTTCTCTGCCACCCCGTGGCCTCTCCCTCTGCCATGAGGAGGGTCAGGCACTGGTGGGGAAGAAGGGCTGGGCAGAGGCTAGTGCCCCCCCTTGAAACTACTTTACTTGCTGCAGTTTTCAACTCCTCCCAGTTTTTGAGGCTTGAAGTGTCTTTGTGGACCAAAGCTGAGGTGGTGGTGCAAATTCAGGCAGACTGATGGGGAGGGATTGGCTGGGAAAAATAAGGCATTCCACAGCTAACACAATTCAAGCATACTGGCAGCACTTTCACATGGCTGACTGTGCGGTGGCAGGCAACACACTTCTCCTGCATGCTGCCTTGTTGTGCTACCTCCCACAACCATGACAGGAGAGAAGAGAGAACAGGAACTATCTTGTTCCCATCACCAGAAGCTTCTGTCATTTCTTCTTCAGTTCTTTTTTGCTGTTACTATTCAGATTGTAGAGAGCTGTCCCAGCTAGTAGCTTCTTCTCAGACTACAAATCACTTGTGGTACAGTTACTGTGTCTCCACACAAAATGGTGCTCCAACTCCTTGTTCTCTGATCTCTGGCCCCAGCACTGCCAAACTCCAGCCTATGGGATTGTGTCCTCAAAGTTCTGCATACAATACATAAAATGTATGCTAATTGAGCCACACTGTCAAAATGGCACTTTACTGCAGATGCAAAATTTCACAAGATAAAATATGGTACCTAGCAGCAAAGAAATCTCCCACACAGATGTGAGGGCGATCTGGCTGCAACATCTGTCACTCCATGGTTTGCTAGGGTTCATTTGACTAATCTGGCTGGCTAGGTGGGTGTACCCTTCCTCCCTGTGATCTGGCTGGCTAGGCCAGTGTCCTCTTCCTCCCTCACCGCTCCACATGCATCCGTCCTGAAGCACTACACTAGGTTGACGAGGATGATGCTCTCTGATAGAAGAGCACCATTCTTAGGTCCAAGGGTATACGAGTAGCTGCACTCCCCTGCTAGAACCTCCAAACAAGTTTTCAAAAATTATCCCACACTGTGTTACCTCACATTGGCAGTCCAGGCAAAGTTCTTGCACCCCAAAATGATCATTAAAGAGGGACTATAGTCAAAACTTCTGGCATCAGTAAATTTCAGAATTTGGATCAGCATAGCCCCAATCAGCCTTGTGCCAAAAATGAGATTTCCAAGTTACTTTGTTTAAAAGTTACAAGTCATTTTACAACCCTAAATTCACTGCCTGTTGAAAAAAAGCCAGTTCCAGTAAAGAACTGCTGATGATATAATCTCCAGAACTCAGAGTCTAGTCTTCCCTGTCAGCAAGCTTATAGAACCTGTTTCTTCAAAGGTTGGAGTTCATGTGTAATAGTTTTCACAAGTAAAATAGGCAGCAACATTCAAAAAAACATTGCTATAAAAACTGAGTGTTTCAGGTTTTGTAAAAAAGTTGACAAATGTTTATTTAAAAAATATATATATATTTTGGTGCCTTTATGTTGTGGTCCTTTTCTCCAGGGTTGTTAAATGCTGACTCATAGCACACTGCAGTGAGGTTTAGTTTCAGTTTATTTTTTATACTGCAAAGGCATGTGAGCAAAATGTCCTGTTTTCACTGGTGAGATTTGCAGACTGAATAATTTTCTGATGTGGTGGAAGTCTGTGATCATTCACACCTGTCATTCAATTGGGGTGATTTCTCAGGATGGCACTTTAAAAGAATTATTGTACCTCCCTGTAAATGGGGGTGGGAGAGGTAATGCTGTTTTGAAACCTTACTTTGAGTTTCTATGCAACCCAGCCAACCTAGAGCCAGATATTCAAAACTTTGCCCCAAGGCAAAATTAGCCCACAACCATTTGCACACCATATTCAAAGGAATAGCCCCACGGCTAAATCAGTTGAATATAGCGTGCAAATGAAGGCGTGTAAACAGGGCTGAGAGTGCAGTGCAACAAAAGCCCAGCAAATAAGACAGCACTGAATTTAGCAATCGAGAGCAGTGTGAACTCCAACAGCAGCCCAGTGCACACAAAAGTGGAGTGAGTGAAGGCTGAAAAATGTGGGCAATGTGTGTGCTAGCAAAGCAGTGGAGCACAACAACAGCAAACAACAGTGCAGGCCAAATACTGCAGAACCATGTAATAGAATATTACAGTATTGCGTGGCACTAACACGTTTGAGTGGCGCTGACATGTTTGCCCAGCACAGTCCCATTTGCTGAGCACTGAAGTTTGCTATAGTCAAACCTGCAATGCAAATGAGCCTACTCAGGCAATCCATGGGCAAACAGCCACATTAGCATCTCATTACAGCCTGCTTTGCATGTGGATTGCCCGGCGCTATAACATGGTGCACACAGCTCCAACTGTAGGTCCAACTGGAATTACAGGTTGGTAGCCACATTTCTTTCTGTGCTCACAGCCCCATCTGTAGGTCCAACTGGTATTACAGGTCAGTTGCCACATTCATTGTTTGCTCACAGCTCACAGAACATTAGCTGCAGTCTTGGTTTGGACACAAATGCAAAGACTAATGTGGCCCAGGGGAGTAGCACTACAGGAATGGGTGGTCATGCTGCATGCCAGAGGCAAATCATTGTTCCTGCCACAGGGTTTATCAGATGGTACAGTACCATAGTAGGCAATACTGTGAGGTACACAACAATGCTTATGGTGTGTCAGGCAACAGTGACAGGTGCTATCCACACAGTGACAAGTACAGCTAGAAGGTGTGGTCTGACAGTGGACACAACAGTCATACTGTCCTGTGACCCTCATGTGCTGCACCAGTGGCATGGGATCTCCACACTACCATACACATGGCTGTCCATGTGTGTGGGAAGGGATCCCAGACAGGTGTAAGGTATGTGCCCCGGTGGGGGACACACATACCATCATACCAGCACACTGCTGTCAGGAGCAGTCCCATCAGTGGAACATGTGCACTGTGTGGATGGCCCCAGCAATGTGGCTGTACCTACTATGTGGTGTAGTCTGGCCACCTGTACACCCTTCCCTCAACACCCTCCATTCCCCGAGTGCAGCATGTATCTGCTGGACTGTGTTGGTGTACCCCAATGAGGGAACTGGAGGTGTGTGCTGCATGGATGCACTGCCATGGTATCCACTGGACACTGGGGTACCCACTAATGCCTGATGATGGTGCCATGGGTGGTGCCATCTGTGTGCAGCATGTCTCTGCCATGTATGTGTTCTGCTCATTGTTTTTTAACACCTTGTTCACCAGGTAAGCACACTGGGCCAAGGCCCATTGTCAGGAATGACCCGGAGACACTAACTGTGTGGCTAAGATGCAACAGTGTACAATAAAGACATACAACGCACAACACACAATACACAAATATCACATTAGGTACACATTACGATACAATACTATACAAATTGTTTGTTGCTGCAAGTGGTGCTCTAGATCAGTTGTAACATTTGCATGAGTGTTCACTTCACAGCACTGTTGGGGCATTGCATTCCACAGTTCATTTGCCTGCGCATATGGAGTGGCCCAGGGTGGCCATCTGCCCACACTGCCTACTCATTGGATGCATACAGCCTTGTTCCCTGTTGCTGCTGTGTCCACGTCCCCATCCTGGGTTTGCCTGGCATTAAGACCACCTTTTCATGGGCAGTAATTTGCACCATGCTACATGTTTCATTAATGCTAGTTGTGCAGTGCTATACTTTTGAATATACTGTTGCACCTATATGCATGTCCCTGCCCCTCACTTTGCGCCACACATACATTATTTCATAGCATTGGTGCTACCATGTTGCACCAGCGGATTTCAGCAAAGCATTTGATACCATCCCACACAGAAGGCTAGTTAACAAGATGAGCAGTCTGGGCATGGGGAATAAGGTGATACATTGAGTTAGAAACTGGCTGATGGACAGAAGACAGAGGGTGGTGGTAAATGGGATCCAGTCTAGGGAGACAGAGGTGACCAGCAGAGTACCAGGAGGATCAGTACTGGGACCAGTCCTGTTCAATGTCTTCATTAGTGACATTACAGAGGGGCTAGAAGGAAAGGTCTGCCTATTTGCAGATGACACCAAGAACTGCAACAGAGTGGATACTCCAGAAGGGGTGAAGAAAATGAAGAGGGACCTGGAGAAGCTTGAAAGATGGTCAGAGGTGTGGCAACTGAGGTTCAATTCAAAAAAGTGCAAAAATAATGCACCTGGTTAGGGGTAACCCTATGGAGAGCTACAGAATGAGGAGGGAGTTGCTGACTGTCACCAAAGAGGAAAGGGACCTAGGATTATCCTATCTGAAGACCTTAAGGCATCAAAGCAGTGCACAAAGGCTGCAGGGAGGGCCAGTGGCATGCTGGGGTGCGTTAGCAGAGGCATTACTAGCAGCAGGTAGGAGGAGTTGATGCCATTGTATAAAACACTGGTAAGGCCTCACCTGGAGTACTGTGTGCAGTACTGGAGACCACACATGCATAAGGACATAGAGAGCATGGAGGCTAACCAGAGAAGGGTGGCAAAGATGGTGAATGGCTTGCATCTCAAAACATGTGAGGAGAGACTAAGAGTCCTCAATATATACTCACTGGAGGAGAGAAGAGGAGAGAAAGGGGGGACATGATATAAACTTTCAAGTACCTCAAGGGCATAAACAATGTGCAGCTGGAGGATTTTTTCCAATGTAGAAAAGATATCAGAACAGGGGGCACAGTATGAAATTGGAGGGGATAGATTAAGAGGTAATGTGAAGAAGTTTTTCTACACAGAAAGGGTAGTGGATGCTTGGAACAGTCTGCCACAAGAGGTGGTGGGGCAAACACAGTGGAGGGGTTTAAACATGCCTGGGACAGTCACAAGGTGACACTGAGTGGGGAGGGAATGATGAAAAGCCATTGATCACTTAGGGTCAGTGACTGCATACAAGTTTAGGGCTTATGGGCAGATTAGATGGGCCTTGCAGTCCTTATCTATAGACAATTTCTATGTATCTATTTTTTTGGCCTTTTGAATATAGCACTCTGGTGCAAATGTGATGCAATCATGTGTAATCCATTTGCGACAGGCACAAAATATTGAATATCTGGCCCCTAGTGTTTTCTCCCTGACAGGCTGTTAATTAACCTACATTCAGACTCATTTATGTTGTATTCCACATTAAAATGACACTTTTACCAGGGCTAACACTTCTACCACTAGTAGGAATTAACACATATTAGGCCCCTGTTAAAACTTACTAAAAAGCAGACACTCACAAACAGCAGTGAAGTTACCAACATTAGGCAATACTAGGAGCAATACAACTTCCTAACAGACACAGTAGAGTAGCACCCCAAATGATATCAGCAGCCTGGAGGCATGCTGTTTCAACATTCAGCAACCCTGGAGAAATGGACCACTTCAAAAAGGCATTACAAATATGAATCTGTCAACTTTGTTCCAAAACCTGAAACACACAGTTTTTAGAGAAATGTTTTTTTGAATGTTGCTACCTCTTTTACTTGTAAAAACCATTGCACATGATTTTTAAACTTTGGAGAAACAGGTCATGTAAGCTTGCAGACAGGGAATACTAGACTGTGAGTTCTGGAGATGACATCATCAGCAGCTCTTCACTGAAACTGACTTTCTTGAACAGGTAGTGAAATCAGGGTTACAAAATAGCTCATAACTTTAAAATGAATTATCACAGAAACCTAATTTTTGGTATGTGATTTATTGGGGGTATGCTTATTCTAACTCTCAAAGTCACACTTTTGGCCGGAATCCCTCTTTAATAATCCTGGATGAGCCCCCATGTTGTAAGCTCCCCTTCTGGTGTCTAGAGGCATTGCAGATGGTAACTTAGAGGGAAGGGGCACTTACAGCCAGAAACACATTCCAGAAACTAAACTCATTTCCTGGGTTCCAATGAGAGGTCTTCAAGGGGGAGCAGGCATATCTCAACAGCAGGGTAACAGCATTTGTGAGGGCAAGCTTAGTTAATGCAATTGCAAAGTGCCATAATTAAGTCCAGTGTCCACAGGAGTAAAAGAAGAAAAAAAAATTATTTAATTTTGCAATTTTAATTCAGTAACTCCACTGAGTGAGGGGGTGAAAATCACACAGTGGGTAACCTTCTGGGCATAAGGCCTGATACAGTCTGCAGCAAACTTTTGTCTCCCAAAAGCTTTTCATTACAGTGCTCTCTCAGAGATGAAAAGGCTCCTCGAATTCTGGCAGCAACAACTTTCAGTGGGCTGAAGCAAGCCACACCAGTATCCTTTCCTTCAAGCTTTTCTCCTGCACAAACTGATAATGTTAAACTTGAACTGATTGCATGCATGTGACATGCGTGCAGCAAGCAAGTGTGGAAAGCATGCTTTCTATGTTAAATTGGAACAGACCACATTCGTGTGGCATGCGTGCAAAAAGTAAGTGGTCACTGATAACTGCACACAAAAAAGTTACATGATTTGCTCAGTATCACACCATATACAAGTGGGAGCTGATGAGGTTCAGACCCAGGTCTTCATGTCTCCAAGTCTTCTGGTTTGCAGTTTAGTTCCTTTAACCACTAAGCTATACTGCCTACACACATATGGTTTGCTTGTACTTCAGTACAAATCTGAATACATCTGCACACATACTGCATGCTTACAGCCACTGTTACACTTTTTAGTTTTCTTGTCCCCCTCATCTCAGCTGCACAGCTGAACTGTTGCACACATACCAATGGAAATACATGTGGTTATTCTCACCCCAATAAACACGCTTACCTGCAAAACTACTTAATTATTTCTGTTTGGGCTGTATTCCTGATATATTCTCTCCATAGTTTTGAATGCTTCCACACAAGCAGACTTTAAAAGGCAAACACAAAAGTAGCAAAAACTCGACACCAACCCACGTCGCCAGTCCCCCCCATGCACACACACTGTAGTGGGTGCAGCCATGCTGCTACAGACAACACACCAAGTACAGATGTAAGTCGAGAGTCTCTTACCTGAGTACTAGGGAGCCAGAGACAGGCGTCTTTAAGAGAAGATGTCCATGGGTCAGAGTACTGGGTTGTACCTCCTTGAAATGAATGAAGTTATTTTTTTATTACTGTTTTACACATTATGATGGCAAGTTGGAGAATAATGAAGGTCTCTGTTCTACTAACATGATCCTTGTTAGTCAAGTGGTGGCCTTCATTAATCTCCAGCTCTCCATCAATAATGTTTAAAATAGTAATAAATAAAATACCTCCATGCATTTCAATGGTGCACACCCCTGCAATATCCCTTGCCCCATGTCATAATGTGACAGAGTGTGGGGATGTGGAGGTCAGCTTCACTGGGCAGGCCTGACTATAGTGGGGCTGCAATAGTCTGTGCATACCATACTGCTCAACTGTCACTGAATACAAGAGACATCCCTCATTTTACCCCTGAAAACTGTTCTGCTCCTCACCCATCCTTCATGGTAACCATGCTGCTCACACAAAGGATGTCCTGTAAATTTATATTTTTTTGGCAGGGGCGCCTTTTTAGATTTCAGTAGGGGAGAGCCAACAACCAGTGGAGGCCAGGTGGTAGTTAGCCCCTAGGTGGCAAGCTTTAGAATGTCTGGAGCATCTCTAAAAGGAAAAACATATTTGTTGTGACTAAAAACTGAAATGCAAATCAGGAAAAATTCAAATGTATAAGATTCATCTGTCTATACCCTGGAGCAGCGCATCAGATTTGGGCTTAAACCAACCCAGTTACTAAACATTTTTTTTTCCTGGAAAAAGTCCTGAACACCACCCCAAAAAAAACTTGTCCCGATTTCTCTCCCCAACTCCATTCTATTCAATACCCATCCCATATGGTTCATGAAGCCACCAAAATTCCCTAATCCCCCTGTAAAAAAACTTATATACTTTTACTTACCCGGCCATCTGGCCAGAACCTGCAGCCTGGTCCAGTGTACTACCAGCTCAGTTTTCAGTCTGCTCTTCCTCTGTCCTTCTCCCAGAAGCTGTGTGCTAGAACTCACCATCCCAGGTCCCCAGTGTGGTCTGCGTCCAAGTTGCCTTACCAATCGAGCCCACACTACCTGTATTACTTGCTTCTTGCTTCTTGCTTGGCTGCTATTGCATTGCACTGATCAAGGTCTATGAAGGTCACTCACACTGCTGTCACTGCTGCTTCTGGGCCTAGCTTGCTGCGATGGGGACTCTGTGCTGTTTTTTTTTTTTTTAGAGGCGAGCCTAGTAGAGTTATTAGGTATCCTAGTCTTGAGCTAGGTTCTAGCTCACCCTTCACCCCTTCAGCCACCAGGGGAGATGGAGACTCAGTAAGAGTAGACCAAAAAAATATGCCACCACAACACTGCTATTGAGAGTTTAGTGCTCACTGACTCTTCCAAGCTGTAGTGTGCAACCTGTCTACTCTGTGGTGGGAAACAGAGTGTCTCACTCATGTGCTCTTACTTGGCTGGGGCTCCTCCATGTCATGTGTGATTGCACTGCCACTAATAGGTAGAGACAGTGGAAAATACAATACAGACACAGTCAAGTCAGGAGTGCACCTGCAATGTGAGTGCACATAGGCTGGGGGGCACTTATTGTGCAAAAAATTTAATCCAAATTTAATCTCATTATTGCCACACCATAAGAACAACCTAGACACAAATACAGGGGCAACTGCCACCCACTGCCCTACATAAATGGCACCCCTGCTTTATGATCAAAATTCATTCTCAGGTGCTACTATCAGGACAAGTAAATACAATGGTTTCCACTGTGTTCTGAAGTACTGTATCTCCCTGTTTCAGGATGTGTCCTGATCATCGTGAGGGTTAGTGTCCCTCATTGTCCCTTATTTTGAGTGTCCATTTTCCTCATTTCAGTGACAAAATGTGAGGTATGGTGCATGCTTCCAAGATCCTACTCAGCACAAAGAGTGCTGAGCATAGCCATAGTGTATATGCTCCATACAGAATGACAAAGGGAAAGCAAATGAGCCAAAACAGTTATGGCGAAACACATTTGTAACACTAAATATGCATAAGGGGATTTGCATGGCCCAAAACAAAAAGGTCAAACTTCACAACACAGAGGTCCCGCTTTGCACATCTGGAATGGGGGATGTTGGCTGACTATATCCTTGGCATTTAATGCAGTAAGCAAACAATACTTTACAAATTAATGGCAATGTAATAACAAAAATCAAATGCCATTCAACAACTTGCAAAAGGATCAGAATTAAAGAGTTTACTTAATTTGAAATAGGAAATCAATGAAAAATGTATTTGATGGCTCTAATTCCTAGAAGTAGTATGAGAAATAAAAATTGATGTGTTTTTCAGATGAGATTTGCACCAGCTTAGTTGCTGCACACATGGCAAGCGTGCGACATGTGAACTTGATGTGATTTTTAAATGATCACACTAGCTTAACTGCCACACTCATGTCAAGTGTGCAACAGGCAAACCTGATGTAATTTTAGAAGATTTTGCACCAGCTTACCTGCTGCACACGTCAAGCTTGCAGCATGCAAACCTTATTTGCTTATTAGACCTGGTTCACTTAGGTTGACTTTGTGTACATGAACCGCTTGCAAATATTGCACAATTAAGCATGTGGCATGCATTCTGCATGTAAACAGCGCACTTATATTTCTGTAAGTGATACACAGCTACAGGATTTAACTGAACAAACACAGCAGTAAATTCCAGTGCCAGTGGTTCCAATGTGAAGCTCTTCAAAATGATGGAATGCCACAACAAATAAAGACCCAAACAGAAATGACCAAATCCCCTCTATCTGAAGCCACTGCAGCTCAGAGCATCCCAGTGCAACATAGACTCTGCAGGGCCCTAGCAATCCTGGAGGCTGGTACACTTCCTGCTTTTTAGTTGTGTAGCCTCTCAGGATGCCTCCTAGACAGGTTGAAGTGCCAGCGGAAAGGGAGACAGGTTGCCACCACTGCACTCTCTGCAGTATAGAGTGCCACCATTGCACTGCCCAAATGGCCTGGTCCATAGGGCTTCACATGCTCTTGCCATGCAGATGAAGATACCAGGACCCACCTGTCCTGCCCCGCCCCGGTACCAGAGAACACGAGGTGGGCCACTGTTTAACTTCCAGGGCATTGGCTCCCTGACGGTGCAGGTGGTCACCTTACTGCTCTGGACCCCACACGGACTCCTGAACTTTTACCTTCTCCACCAGTATTAGAGAACAGACAGTTGGTGTGGCAAGCAGCCCACCCCAGATCCAAACTTCTGCTCTCACCCCAAACCCTCACTAGGGCTGCCTCCTCTCTTCCTCTCTCCTTCACTCCAAAAAACATCCCTCTTATATCCTCTGGGCTGAAGCCCCCCCGCCAGCAAGCAAGGCTCCAGCTCCAGACTCTGCGGGTACACTAATTTAACTAGTAAGCTCCCAAAGGGGGTTTACATTCTGTTTTCAGGATGCATTTAATATCACCTTAAAATGAATGCTTGATGTTTATAAGATCAAAGTAAAAATATAGATATATGTAGCAGAGGTATGAGCATTTGGAGAAACTGTCCATAACCTAGAACCAACACAAAATCTGTTTCTAAGAATGATGTTGGAATTCCCCATTTTGTGAATGGTGAAATCCACACACTAGAAGAAGGCACAATATCTTATTTATTTATTTGGATCTTGGATTTACGCCTATGAGCCGAGGCTCATTTACATAGGTTTCACATCACAAGAGAATACACATAGCAAGAATATATACAAGTAGGGAGTAGAGCAAACTCAGACAGTTGTATTTGCTGGCATTGTACAATGTATGCCAGGCCAAGTACATATGTAATGCTAAACAGTAACTGTTACTGGCATTGTGCAATGTATGCCAGGTCAAGTACAGAAGGGGAGGAGAGAATTTGAGCAAGGGTAAGAGACAGAGAATCAGCCAAGAGGCCTTGTCAAGTGATGGACAGGAAGGAGGGGATGGGTTACTTAAGGAAGGACAGGGTGAAGAGGAGGGTGGTGGCCCATCATTTTGTCAAGAAATTGCAAGCAGCTGAGGGCCTTGTCCATTGGGAGGGGGTGTTACTGGATATGATGGGGAGGGAGGAGGGGAAGCAGGGCTGGACAATCAGATGCTTTGTCGGTGGAGGTAGTGGGAAAGATAGCATGGGGGAAAGAGGTAGGGGGGAGGCAAGGGATGGGTGAGTAAGTGAGGGTACCTAGGCATTTGAAAAGGGAGGGTAGGGTTAGGTAGGAGAGTGGAGGGTAATAAGGGTAAGGGGGAGATGGATGGAGCTAAGTGAGTGGGGCATACGTGCTGATATGGGCAACAGATTGATAAGTGCTAGAAACATTGTGGGTGGAGGGTGTTTGGGATGTGCATTAAAATATCTCCTTCAGTGTTAGCAATTATAATAACACTTTGCTGCTTAGTGACATTCCTAAGTAAAAAGCTGGGTACGTTGATCCCATGCTCAGGCTCAGACAAGACACAAGAATTTAGGACTACTGGGATTTCATTTCAAATATGGGTCTCCAAACTGAATTAAACAGTTAATTAATAAAAAATGGGCTATAGGAATATAAATATTTATTGCAAAAATATGGCAGTCACACGACTTTTAGATGTCTCACGCAAAAGGGACAGGGGGTCCTTTCACCAAACCTTCTTGCCATGTAACTATGGCTTGTGGGCTGCCCTACATTACTCAGCCATGCATTGGGTGTCCCAGGGGATCCTGTAGCATTCACAGAAAAAGTGTGCACCCTTTCCATAGCCTATTCTCTGTACTTCCAAGAAGCTATGTCCACAGATGGACCGTGGGAGTATCTGGGGGCATTCCTACATTCTGCTTCATTCACCAAGAGGCAGAATGTTGGAAGAGAGGAGGAACAAGCTACACAGGCAGGGATCCTGCTGTAGCCACTGCACACCCCCAAGTACCACACCCGCCAGCTGTGGCAGGAAAGCTGACCCCTGCCATGTGGCCCAAGCCCTCCAGTTATGCAGAGAGCATTGGGGCAGCCACTGGGGTACTCACCTGAGTTAATGTTTATTCTGGGACACACAGTATACCACAATCTCCTGATCTGTGCAGAGCAGGGGATCAACTTTATGGCCAACATGGGCATCTGATTAGATGCCTGCCTGTGTCCACTGTTTTGCCCCCTGTGCACCAATGTGCCAGAGGTGTGTGGCCATGGATATGTGACCTGTATTGGCCAGCATTAGTTAATGGTGTGCCCTATGCACCTGTACATAGGTGCAGATGTGCATGGACTGGGTATGTGCCTATTGTGTGTACCTGACCCACATACATGCTTAAGGCCCATGGTGAGAGTCTCAGAATGGAAATTATTTGTTTTGTATGAAAAACTAAAGAAAATGCATGGTATGGAGTCCTACTTAAGGTGGAACACTCAGCCTAAGAGCCTCAAATCCAGCTGCCGGGCTGGCCCTAATTTGCACTTTGTGGGCAAAATAATTTTTTTATGTACTGTTTACTGTAGTATAGTAGATTGCATCAGGCTGATGATGGTGGTGCCTCCCAAGCTGACATTTTGTCAGGGATATGAGTAAGCAAGTGGTAGGAGTTTATATTTTAGTTCTCAGTCTTTGGTGCTGTACAAAATTCTTGAGTATCAGTTGGGCATCATTGATTTGTTGCTGTTTTTGTTCTCAGGAGTTGCAGCACTGGTACTGAGGACTGACTTTTGGTCTAGAGATTGGAATCCACCTGGGCATCTTTGCTGGGTCAGTGAGGTGGAGCAACTCTGGGTATTCTTTGGGAGAACATGGACTTGAGAGTGTAAGATTTTGTGTGATCTAGAATGCAGCAAGTGGATGGACCAGAATGGGGCCAGGAGAGGAGCAGACCTGAATTGAGAGGTTTTGGGGTGAGTGCAAGCAGGCACTCATTTTCATTTTATTAAAAGCATGGCCGCTGTTGATATTGAACTGTGTGCTAGCTGGGAAGCTCACAAGGACTGCTAGTCAGCTGCTGGGACTGGAGAACTGTGTCGTGGCTGCCATTTTGTTTGCTGGGAGCATCTGGATTCAGAAACTAGAATTTTGCCAGGCCCCCCCCCACCCTTCCAGGTTTCTACACCCTTACAAACTATCCCCTCAACCATGTCCCAGCCTACAAATACTTAGGTGTGTGGCTTGATCCCTCACTTGACTTTTCCTCCCATTTCAAGGCCCTGCATTCCAATTTACATCCTAAACTTGACCTACTCTACCGCCATAAGGGCAGCCTCCCCATTCCTGTCCGGCGTGACTTGCTTGTGAAATGGATACTTACTGTCTTTGACTACACTGATGTGGTCTTCAGCGCTACTCCTGCCACCTCTCTCTCCAACTAGACATCCTTTTCAATGCCTTCTGTTGTTTTACCTCCAATTCCCCCCCCATGACACACCACTGTTACCCCCATTCCCTCTAATCCCTAACACAGAGACGCATGTCTCACTGCTCCATCTTAATCTCTAAATTCTGGTTTGAAACTCTTCCTTCCTACCTTTCCTCTCTCCTCAATCCTGCTACTCCCTCCCCCTACAATTCTCGTACATACTGCCATTGTTCCTTCACCCTCCCTTGTGTTTACATTTTGACAGGGAAACCAGCTTTCTCCTATAGCTTGTTCATTTGGAACAATATCCCCCTTCAAACCCATCTCACCCTCTTCTTTCCTGCTCTAAAGCGCCTCCTCAGGCATTCCCCTTCTACATCCTCCAACTGTCCAAGGTCCTAATTTCCCACCTCACACCTCCTTCCTCCCTCCCTCTCTCCACTTCCTGAACCAGTTGCTACCACTATGTTTTGTCTGATGCCTGTGTTTATAGGCCCTCCCTTCCCATCATAGCTTCTGTTTGTAACTCTGCATTGTATTCCCACAATGTGCATTTACCTACCCTTTTGTATTTTACTGCAATATACAACTCATTCTTGTATTATACTGTAAACATTAAGCTTGTAAATATTATTCTGTATTACACTGTATCTGCTTGTTGCTCTCCCTTTGTTGTATTTGTACCACCTGTCCCCGGGTTGCACCAGGAAATGAGCTTCAGCTCTGTGTGCCTTTCTTGGTTAACAAATTTGAAATAAATAAATAAATTATTCAGAATTGTCTCCTGATTTCCCTTAATAGTCAGTGTCAGGAAATGTCTTTCTAATGGGTTGAGCTCATGGACCAGGGCCTCTGCTGTGATATTCAGGGGTGGTGAGATAACCCTTTTTTATTTATCTGCTGTCCTGGGAACTGTTTGCTGCTTGGTGATGACTGGGGAGCTGCCCTGGAACAGTTCCTGATTTTTGCTTTAGGTTTCTTTGGTGACAGCAGAAACTATTATTTCATGATCTACAGTTTTCATTTCTGGACATTAATAACTTTCACTGTTCATAGATGACTTTTACCTAGACTATTATTTGCACCATAGACAGAGTACGAAGGTGGATTCTCCATTTAATTGGTTAATTTTAGTGTTTTTAAATTGATTTAGGTGAGATGGGTTTGATTTGGGTGAGTGTAGTGGTATGACTAGAAGTGTGTACGTGTAAGTTATTTTTACTCTATATTACTATGCGTAAGAGTAAACTGAGAGTGTGGTTAGTTGGCTGATGGCTAGGGGATCATTTCTGATGAGAGTTGTGCTAGCTGTGTTATGTGCCAAGGACAGTGGACTCCTCAGCTTAGTTACTCCTTACACTAGCTACTATTCCTCCACCCCTTTGATATACCTCTCCTGCCAGAGGTAGCGTATAGGCACTACAGAGAGGTTGACATTGTTGGGCAGAGCATGCTAATGGGGAGCACTATGGATGTGGTGAGGAACAGGAGGGGCCCTGGGGGAAATGAGCCCAAGAAAGAGGCCAAATATGTTTCGTGCCCATACCCAGGGATTCTGCTGGACCACATGGGCATGTAGCCAATAGGCCAGCAGCCTCCATTCATCCCCTATGGGCACTGCTGTGTAATGTCAGATTGATAAGGAATGAGGCAGCCATTATGGAAAATGTAATGTCTGGTTCTTTGCTTGATCTACTTTGCATAATGGAGACATCACTGGGTGACAATGCTGGTCCAGTTTTTGAGGCAGCTGTCCCAGCCAGATTCTCTACTGTGCACCCGCTCATGGAAGGACTGTAAGGGAGGTGAGTAGCCATCTGTTTTATACCACAACTGAATGTCACCTTGCACCCAGTTGGGATTACTTTGCTGTTTGAATTTGTTGCCGTGTATGGGTGTCCAGGTGCAGGTTGCAGGATTCTTCTCAATTACTGGCCTCGGAGACAGAAGAGGATTTTCCTGCAGGAAATTGCAGACTTCATCACAGAGATGGTGTTGAAATCACCCAGATGATTAATTCTGGCTTACTACAATTCCTGGATTGATGATGAACTCTCACAGTTTGATCAGGATTTCCTACAGTTAATGGATTCATTGGGTCTTGCACAGGTGGTTATCTCTGTGACTCATCAACACGGTCATGCATTGGACTTAGTGTTCTCACTGGGGCTTGAGGATAAAAACCTCTGGGTTGTTCTGGTAAGTTGGTTGGATCATTGCACAGTGAGGTTCTCTTTTAGCCCCCCCCCCCCCGAGTCTATCCCCTATGGAGTTTGTTCACAATTGAAGGACTCCATGCAGTAGTGGATCTCTTGAGCATGATGTCCGCTTATGCAATTGGACTGGAGGTGGCAGTGATTGCCTATAATAAGGCCATTGCTTCAGCCTTCAATGAGGTTGCACTGGTCTGTATACGACCCTTAACTCAGCACTTGAGATTCTAATGGTATGACTGGGAACTCAGGGAGGTGATGTCAAGGGGTCAGAGGTTGGAGTGTTGTTGGAGAAGAACTAGGTCTGACAAGAACAAACTGACATTGAGGACTCACTGTATTGAGTATCAAAGGGTGATTTCCTATAAGAAGGCAGTATTTCTGTCCAGGGTGATTGCTGCAGGGCAAAATCAACCAGTTCAACTTTTTTGGGTTATGGATAGACTTCTAAACCTGGTCTGTCTGCAACTGGTAAGAGCAAACACATCTGCATGGTGTGAAGAGTTCGCTCAGTTTTTCTGTAACAGGTGTCCTTGATTCAGTCTGGGATCTCTCCAGCTGGGTCACCGCAACCCAGCAGTACAGACATGGTAGGGAATAGATGTTCTTTACTGGTCTGGAGTGACTTTAGACCATTTTCAATGGAAGAAGTTGCTGGAGTAGTCTCAGAGCTGCAGCCCACGTTTTGGGAGCTGGATCCAGGTCCAACTTGCCTATTAACTAGGTGTGTTGGGATCCTGGGCCCTGTCTTTGCCGAGCTGATCCAGTATTCCTTTTCAGAGGAGGTCTTTCCTAAGGCATTAAAGGTGACTCTGGTGAGACCTCTTCTGACAAAGCCATGTTTGGACTTGGACTGGTTGGTGAATTATAGACCTGTTTCTAACCTTCCCTTTTTGAGTGGGGTTATTGAGAAGATGGTGCCTCTGCAACTTGAGAAACACATCATGTTCTTTGACATCTATGAACCTCTCCAGTCTGGGTTTAGTTTGAGGCACAGTACTGAGATGGCATTGGCCAGGGTGCTTAATGACCTTCTCAGGGCTAGAGACTGAGGAGAGCAGTCAATTCTCATTCTCTATTCTCTCATCAGCTTTCAACACTGTGACCATGGGTTGTTAGTGGTCTGACTCCGGGAGTATTGTGGATTTATTGGCACTGTCATCCACTGGTTTGAGTCCTTCCTCAGAGACAGGATGCACAAGGTGGTGATGGAGAGTTCTCCTCCCTCCCAAAGCCCCTGTTCTGTGGAGTGCCCCAGGAGTTGATCCTCTCTTACATGTTGTTCATGGTATATGTGCTGCCCCTGGGTGGGATCATTAGACAACATGATATGAATTTTCATTGATATGCTGGTGATACCCAGCAGTATTTGTCTTTTGCACAGAGACCCCTGGTGCTGTCAAGGTAATTAATTTGTGTCTGGCTAAGATCAAGGACCGAATGTCATCTAGCTAGCTGAGACTCAATCCAGACAAGATAGGGGTACTGGTGATCAAGACTGGTTGGAAGTGTGGTGTAGGGGTCACAAATGAGGGGACTGACTTAAGGCTAGATTCCTCTGGTTGTTGTCTACTGTTAAATTTAACAATTTGGGGGTCATTCTGGATGAGTGTCTCACACCCGAGGCTCAGGTGTCAACTGTAGTTGAGAATGGCTTTTATCATCTCAGACACATTGCCTGGAATAAAACCTTGATTCCACCCAAAGACCTGCCCTCACTGGTGCATGCATTCATCATTTCTAGACTTAATTACTGCAGTGCTTTATACCTTAGGTTGAGTGGAGGTGCCTATGATGTCTGCGGGTGGTGTAGAATTCAGTGGTCTGGTTTTGGACTGACCTTCCCAGGTCATGTCATATAATCCTGGTTCTGCGTGAACTGTACTGGCTGCTGGTGAAGTGGCATATCACCTTCAAGGTCAACTTGCTGTCCTACAAAGTTCTATACAGACTGTGTCCTGGCTACCTGAGTGACCTATTGACTCCCTATCAGACCCTTCACCCTCTTCACTCCTCTGAGGTGGGCTTCTTATCTGTTCCTAGGGCAAGGCTGAAATCTTCTAGAGAGTGGGCATTTTCCTCTGCTGGCCTTTGGAATAGGCTTCAAAGGGCTCTGACAGAGGCCACCTCATTTGAGGCCTTTAAGAGAGGCTTAAAATCCTTCCTCTTTCAGGAGGCTTTTGGCACTGTCTGACCTATAAGCTTCAAAGGTACCTCACTTACTTTACCAGCATTTTATCACAGACTCTGTCTTATATTTATTATTTATCAATCTTATTTATTTTGGTATGGTATGTCATGCATGTGTTATTATTTATGATGTTGTTTTTGTAAAGATTGTTCAGCATTCAGAGCCCCGGGATTGGGTGCTTGATACATAAAGTCTACTACAACTACTTAGCCTTGGGAGGATAGCAAGATCAATAAACAATAGAGCAGAGCTTATAAAAACTCTAAAATGCACTGCAGACACTGCTGTAGCCATCCTCTGATGTAAACTGCAGGGGATTCTGGAATTTGTTGTTACAGAAAATGTCAGCTTGGAAGCCATCAAAATCAGCTTGATGCAAGTAAACAGTAGACAGTAAGTAGAAAAAGGAAAAAGTTTTTGAACACAAAGTGCAAATTGGGACCAGCCCGATACTTGGGTGTGGGGCTCTTAGTGCTAACTGTTCCCCTTTAAGAAATTGTTTTTAGTTAGTTGTTTAACCAGGAGTAGTATACTAAGCTGAAAGTTTTTTCACAGGAGTGACCTGGGAGCACAGGGAAGTTAAGTTACTTGCTCAGGGTCACACAGTATTCAAGTGGAAGCTGTGGGATTCAAACACAGGTCTGGTCTGCTGGATGTCACTAGATTTGCAGCTCAGAGCCTTAAACCACTGCGCTATACTGCTTATTTAATAATACTTTTCCAACCTTCTAATTTATTATACTTAGTTTTACTTCTTTTTTTGTATATTTTATTGTAATTTTTATTTATCTTATTAGGACATTTTGTAAAGTGTCTAGAGTCACAATGAGACAGAGCGCTCTACCAAATAAAGTAACCTAAACTACTTTTCTCCTCCCCATTAATTAGTGCTGAGGTCTTCTGCATGCAAACAGCATTGCATCTTTGCTTCTGAAGTACTCATCTATTCCTGTTGCTTATTCCCTACCTGAGATCACAATACACTGCCTGTGGCATCACAGTTACTCCCATGACAACAGATTTAGATGTTACATCAGAAGATTATGACTGCAAGTAGGGAAAAAATTATAGAGCTAGATAAACGCTAATGGATCCAGATCATGTATTCATGCACATTTCCTCTGTAATAATTAATAGGGAAGAGAAATCTATAGAAGATTTATGGAATGCAAACTCAATTATACCTAAATATAATCGGTTTGATTTTCAAACTGGCCCATAGATCATAAGCTGCATCAAAGAGCAGCTTGAATCAGAGCCTGGTGTGACAGCGATCCTGCACCTGATTTTGGTACAGGTGGGGTCCCAGTGCCCAACACCCCACATGTGCTGCAACTGTGCCCATGCATCATACACATGGGCAGAGATTGATGGAGGCTGCTAGCAGCCCCTTGGCCAACAGTAACCCAGTCAGCCTCAGGGACAGTGCCATAGGCATGTGCAAACTCCATGCCAGATGGACAACAAGAACGGCTCTGGGTCACTCTAGCTGAACTGCTGTATGTGTGTGTGTGTGTGTGTGTGTGTGTGTGTGGCAAAGCAGGAATGGGCCTGGATGGGATGTGCCTGGGCACCAGCAGCCTGCATCATAGCAGTGGCCACGTGTACACCCTATGTGGGTAACATTGGTGTCTGACAGAACTGCACCACGGCCATCCTGGGAGACTCCCCATATGCTGCCCTACCCTGTCAGTGGTGCTGTAGAGTAGCTACATAATGCCCACTATGGGCAGCCTTGTCACTGCATTTCCGAGCAGCACTGGTGGTCAGTTGTCACCACAATCTCACCTACCCACAACCTGCAAGCTGGACACCAGTGCAACACAGCAGTAGGGAAGGAATCTGCACCCTCAACCACTGTTAACCACAGTGCAGCCATACCATCATGACCCACACACCCACTGAGCAGTTGCTAATCTCTGGTGGCTGCCGATGCCCCAGTGCAGCCAGTCACCTCTCTGTATGCAGGCAGACCATGCTGTGTGGCTGTGGCTGTGCAATCCTTGCTGCAGAACGTGTCTGGGGAATCCATATCATGGCTGCCCATGGGTGCACTGCAACAAGATACCTCAGACACTATACCGAGCCCTAAGGTGCCTGTACTATCCTGGTCCTGTTCACTGGTACTTCCTGGCTCTGTAAGGCTAGACTGAGTTGGGGCAAGAGGTTACATAGATTTCATAGTTTTTTTATGAGAAAAATTAGAAAATGTGTCCTTAAAGCTCAACAAGACTTAAAAATGATATCCCTTGATGTTATTTCTGCAGTAATTATTAAGTTTAGTTTTAAATTCATCCATTATGCTCCTGCACACTATTTCCAATGGTAGGCTGTTCCATACTGATACTACCCTTTTAGGAAACCACATTGCTCTTTCTTTTTGGTGCAGCTTAGGTTACCTTTGAGTTGGAACACATGTGAACTAGTATTGTACTGTAAATCCCAAATTTCCAGGCTGATACTATTCCATAGGTCAGGATTATTAAAGGCTTAAAAACCAATCATAGGTCCCCTCTCAGCCTACGGTATTCCAGTGCATACAAATCTAATTTACTTAACCTGTCCTCATACCCAGGTGCTACAGACCAGTGATCATTTTAGTTGCTCTTCATTGTACTTGCTCTAATGATGTAATCTTTGTTTTTGTACAGGGAGACCAAAACTAAGTACAGTAGTCCAGGTGTGGCCTAACCAGTAAGCTGTACAGCAACATGATCTCCTCGTTATCTCTACTATTTATGTGTTTTCTTATATTGCTAAAAATCTCATAACATTCTCTTGTGATTTGCTCACAATGCCTTTTTTAAACTCAGATTGCTCATTAACATAATTCCCAGATCCCTCTCCTCTGTCACTGTCTTCAAAATTTGTCCCCTGAGCACATACAGTATGATGCACTACCATTGTTGACACCAAAATGCATTACTGAGCATTTCTCCACATTACATTCTAACTTGTGATCATATCCCTTCCCACTGTTCGATCCTAGTCAGTTTGTTTTGAAGAGTCTCTATTTGTTCATTACTGGTAACCATGGAATCCATCATAGTATCATCTGTAGACTTTGACAACCACACCTTCTCATTACATTGTACTGTTGAAATGAAAATATTAAAAGGCAAGAGCATAGAACTGAACCCTGTGGCATGCCACTGGTCATGACTGACCATTTAGATGCCACCCCACATAGTACCACCTGCTGCTCTTTGTCTGTTAGCCATGAGTTAATACATGCTATTAATATTGTGTTTAATTCCAGATGTGTTAAGCACTCAACCAAGTCCCTGTGTGGAACTTTATCAAATGAAAAGGTTGTCACACCTGCATAGTAAAGGTTTTGAAGGAGAAGTGCTTTGTTAATATTATTTCAATTGTAAATTACTAAGGTCCCCATTGAGACACAATATTAACACTTTGGAGCACTGTCGCTCCACTGACGTCATCCCATAAGCAAATAGCGGCCATTTTAGTCAGCTACCTAAGCAGCAGGTTTGAATATACTGTAATCAGAAGGTTTGTTTACAAGTTATGGAGAGCTATGAATCTTAGTGACTATGGATTTACAACATTTCCAGGCAAAAGGAGCACAGCATTATGTAGGTAAATATCTAATCTATGGTGATGTGTTCTTGTTAGGCAGATTTCATAACCCTATTTATGAGTCCTTTAAACATCTTTGGATGCACTTATTTATTCTGTTTCCAAGGACCCAGGTTCCTTTCCTGTTCAAGTGTAAGCCATCGTGTCTGAATAATCCTAGTTTATTACATAACCTGTTCCAGTTACTTACAAAAGTGAAGCCCTCCCTATCACACCACCTCTTTAGCCAGACATTTAACTATCTTATGTCCTGAGTTTTTTTCTTCCCTGCACTGGGAAAAGGAAATATCTCAGAGAAAATTACTCTGCAGCCTTTCCTTTTAGTATCCTCCTCACTACTTCAAAGTCCCTCTGTATCTCCAACTCCCTTCTCTGCCAGGGTCATTTGTTTCACATTTATGAATGTAGGTGGAGTATTTGAACCTTTTGACATCCCAAAGATTTTTTTATGTTATCTATCCTTACTCCTGATAGACAGCTTACTGTGGTGGTTTCCTTTCTTCCTTTATGGATCACCCTGTCTGTAAATTTGATAGAATAGTCATCTATTACTACTATATCTTTTGGGGTATGTGCCGATGTGTCATTTCTTTCTCTGCTAGAAGACAGTGAGTGATTTTTTTTCCTCAGTACCAGACAATTTAGGATCCTTCATGTAGTCTCTGCTTATTATGTCTATTAGAATAATCTGCTTCACCTAACTGTACTTCTGTTTCCAACGCTGAGTGTGTTTCTCAGTTCAAGATCTTGGACTCTTACTCTGCCTTGTTCCTTTATTAATGTTATTTGTCAATCCAGAATTCCCAGTCTCAAACTGAGACTACTTATCAGTATTAGCAGGATTTTCCTTATCTGTGGATCCCCTGTTATCATCCCCATCATTAGTTACAGCTGGAATAATTGCCCGACACCTTCTAGATTTTTTCCCTCCTTAGACCAGGCACCAATCCTCCACTCTCAGGTCATCTTCATAACCTGCATTAGAGGGCTTGTTTTTATCTAAGTATGATGTTTCCATTGACTGCCTTCTTCAACACTCCCTCCCCTCCTGCACCCATTTATCTCATTCTCCCCCTCCTTATTTTTAGATGTATACCTCTTACTCATATCTCCCATACTCACATCAGCTGTCTCCTTTTCCTTATGATCCTGAATTTTGAATGTTTGCTCATTTTCCTGAAGTGACATCCATGTGCTTTATATAAATTGCCTCAGTTTGTGTAACTCCATCTGTACATGCAGCTGCTGTTTCAAATCATTTATTTCTTTGAGTAGCTTTATATTAGGAACACAGTTTTGACATGTATAACATGAATGGCTAGTGCCTTTTATCAAGCATTTTGCAGCTCACGCATTGCTTCAAGTCCTCTCCCATATTGTTATTTGTGCACACTTCTCTGTGTTTTTATTAGAGCAAGCAAGCAACTAGTTTATATATTCTAGATGCTGTATTAGGAAGGACTGACCTGATATAAATGACATTTTGAAATTCCTGGCCACCCTGTCCCAGCTGACATGGTAGACACATGCTGACATGCTTGTCTCTGTGTGCATTGCCTCCACGTGCATCAGTGACTGGTGCTCACCCAGCTCACTAGGAGTCGAGTTTAAATCCCTGGAGACCAGGAAGTGTCTCTTCTCAGGTTGTGCTATCATTGTGGAATATACCCACTAAAATAATATAAAACCAATAAAAATTGTCTTCAGGATTAGTGGTGGGCAAAGTGGCCGAAATTTACTTCACAAAGTGATTCACAGAGTAATGCGGAATCCACGAAGTACTCCGCAACGCAAAGCAGAGTGCTTTGCATTATAATGGGGAATGCAAAGTCCATTGGAAACAATGACTTCATGTTATTTCATCTTCTGCAAACCACTTTTCCACCAGTTTTAAAGCGAAGTACATTGACATCAATGTACTTCACCTCTCTTTTCCTTGTTTTTGAGCTCCAAAGGCACATTTTGCAGTGCTTTATGGGATTGAAGGTCACATGGACTCTAGATTGTTCTGCACAGCCTCAGTTTTGTGTAGTGTGTGTGTAGAGAAAGATGGAGATGGGGGCGTGGCTTGGATCCGGAGGAGATGGCTGCCTAAAATTTTATCTCTGCCCCAGCCTGACAGGGAAACTGGTCAAAATGTACTAAATGCTGGATTGATTTTACCTGAGCTACCCCACACACCCTCCTCCACCTCTGTCAACACTGTTGAGGTGTAATTCGGGTGAGCCACGCTCTTAGCCAGCACCTGAAGGGCTGCTGATATTCCGGGGCAGACGCGCAGTAGTAAGCCATATAGGCCCGAGCTCGGTACACCAGTACTGTAGTACTTCTTCTCCCCCCCCTTCCTCTTAGCGGGATTGAAGCTGCAGTGGTTCTGATCTCCCCCCATCTCACCCCAAAGAGATCACCGGAGCAAATCCAATGAGGAGCCCAGTGCCAGTGGGGTTTAACTGCTGCTTCCCACTGAAGGAGAACACGCTGAATTTGCTAGTTGCGGGTTGCAGGAAGGATTAGCAGGCTTGCAGCCCCCGAGTTGCAGTATGGCTGAAGCTGTTCACCAAGATACCCCGACTTCTCTCAATCAAATGCAAGTTGGCAAAGCCTCAGCAAATATTACTAAAATGTTGGAGGCCTTATTTAGTAGAGTAGACACAATTGGCGCCTCACTTTCTACCAATGTGGCAGATGTGCACAGATTAGAGGACCAGCATAATGTTTTGAGCAATGGACAGAAGAGCTAGAGAAACAGCACCTACATGTATTGCAGAGGCTTCAAGACCATGAGACCAAGTTATCCCAGTTGTGGTACAGAGCAGAGGACCAGGACCAGGAAAACCAAAGTAGAAGGAATAATATACAAATTTTAGGGGTACCAGAAGGAGTTGAAGGGCCTAACATGGAAAGATTCCTGAACAAATGGATACCACAGCTCCTGGGTGACTGGTGGAAGGAGCCAATTGGGGTAGAGAGGGCCCATCATGTCTTTGGCAACCCTAACAATACCAAAGGCCCATGCACCATTATTGCCTACCTGCTGTGTTTCTCGGTCAAAGAACACCTACTGTGTGCTGCTAGAGAGCTGGGAGAGTTGGAATGGAAGGGGAACACCATATCTTTCTACAGAGATTTTACACAGGAAATGGCTGTGAAACGTAGAGCATATAACCCCCTTAAAAAATCCTTGCAGCCAATGCAGTGCAATATCGCTTCAAGGGCCTCACTGCTTTGTACCCGAATAGAAATTGTCAGTCTTTCCTCGTGGAATCCCCAGGAGATGCAGAAGCCTGGATTCAGGCTCACTGGCCTGGCATGTTACTGCAGACTATGTCTCCCAGACGTCTCTGGGAGCCCAGGAATAATATGGCTGAGGGAACTATAAGAAAGGGAGGCACTGCACCGGGGGACAGGAATTCGGGCCGGATGGGTTCGCCAAACAAGGAGTCCCCCAGTAGTAGTAAACAGCTATGGGCTCCACATCCCTTGGGGGACAAGATGAATAAGTCTGGGACTGATATTTCCACCAACCAGGAGGCGCCAACTAATAAATCACGCAACAATTCTCTGGAAGACACTGCTAATTCTCTGCCAGCTAGGCAAAGGCAGCTCTCCAGAAGTCCCCGCTCCTTGATGTTAAAAGGTGCAACAGAGTCGCTTCCTGCTAAACAACCTAGAGCCACTACCTCAACCTGGAACAAAACTAATCAGAAGGATCAACCAGAGGAAGAGGCTGCTGTACCCTTAGAGGATCCTACTCTGCTGGACTGATCATCTGAAATGGAAGTCTGCGAGGAAGAATCTGCGGCAGCTGACGGCTTGTTAAAACCAGGCTTGAAGACTTTTGCAGAGGCCGTTGCCTTGGGTGCCAGACCCTCTGTCTCTGGACAAATTTGTAATTTGAGGGATGCCATGATGCACTCCAACACTTAGAGCATCCCAGTTCTGCTGGAGGTTGCTTTCATATGGGTGAAAGCCCCTAGTGGCCTTTAACATATGAGGCACTGGAAACGCTGTACCATGAGCAGTTCTCTGCCTGGGCAAAATATGTTATTCTGGCTATCTGCCTCTTACTTGGGCCACAGATTCCCCAGTGGGCAAAGGCAAAAGGGTTAATCGCAAAGGGCCCCCCTCCCTATCCCTCCCTCCTTCCCTTCCTTCCCCACCTCACTTCCCCCCTTCCCCTGAAGGAATGGCACAGTACGGAAGAGTACGAGTTTATTGCCCAGGAATTTCTTTTAGAAAATATAGAGATATACGGGGGTAGACCACTATATTACAGTAAGATCAGGCTTGATAAGATACAAGTGACAGCTTGCTATCTCTAAGAATTAGATCCTAGAAGGGAAGGCATCAGTATACACTAGTATGTGTTAAGGGCTTATTCAATGGCAGGTGGCTGACAGAGGCCACCCTCCCCCTTCCCTTCCCTCCAGTCCCCCCACCTATTCCCTACCTGGGTGACTTAAGGTCACCTGATACGCCTAGACTCTCCAGCTTTGGTGTTATGGAGTCAGGCTGGGTCAGGTTATCATCTAGTGGGTGTAACCTTTCCCATTGCTCTCTTGTGGTACTTGAAGAAGTGTGGCTTATAGGGGTCTTTTACCTCTACTCACATGTTCACCTCGACAACACCAATGTAGTCAGGCTTAGGAATCCAAGATAAATACTACTGTTATAATATACTGGTGTTGACAACTATTTGTTTTCTACTGTAATTATTGTTAAGATAGATAACTCTGTTTTGTCTCTATCCTTATTCTGTCTAGGAATTTACCTGATTTAGACAAGACCATACGCTGCTGCCTATTTTACTCCATACTAGTTCTCTCGACTGGAATCTGCCTTTATACCCTGCAGTCACAGATTACCCTATTTTATTTTTTGCTGCCGTGTGTATACTTAGGCCCTCCTGCAGGGTGAGTACCTTCTATATTTCTACTAGTAGCTGAGGGGGTACTGCTATGGCAGCAACCACAGCGGGTCCTCGGGGGTGGAGGTGTGTCTCCTGGAATGTCAGGGGACTCAATCACCCGACAAAGCGCACTAAGGTGTTACAATTCTTAAACTCTTTGGGGACTGATGTGGCCCTGCTCCAGGAGATGCCCCTCACCAGCCAAACGGTCCATAGGTTGAAGAAGTTATGGGTAAGTACAGTCCTGTCTAGCTGCACAACTACAAAATCAAAGGGGGTTGCCATTCTCCTCTGGAGATTGGGCCCATGGTCAGTTGAAACCCAGCTTCAGGACACTCGGGGAGATGGCTGGTGGCCAGGTTGTCCTACCCAGGTGGCAAAGTTATAGTAGCCAATGTTTATGGTCCTAATACAGATTCTGAGGACCCGTATTCTGAACTGAACCAAGCTTTAACAGACCTGTCGGAAGAGGAAGCAGAGATTCCTATACTATTGGGGGGTGATCACAATTTGATACTAGATGTTTTCATAGATAAATCCATTCCCACACCACAATCTCATCCCAAAGTATTAGCCACCTTGAATACACTGATGTCGGAGTGGGCTCTAAGAGACCCATGGAGAAACAGTCTTCCGCAAGGGCGCGACTATACCTTCTACTCCAATGTGCACGGTACCCATAGCAGACTAGACTTTTGGTTAGCAAATCATGTTGCAATGCCAGGTGTAAGCAATGTGACCATAGGGAACATTCTGATATCTGATCATGCCACTGTTGCAATCACTTTTTCCCCACCAGGTCAAAGCCCCCCATCTGCTAGATGGAGATGCAATCCCCTCCTGTTACAAGATGCAACCTTCCGGGAGCACATAAAGGAGGAAACACATCAGTATTTTGCCTTGAATACCCCTACAGAGCTGAGAGTGACTACGGTATGGGAAGCCTTTAAGGCTGTCCTAAGGGGGAAAGTTATCTCTTATGCTGCTGCTAAAAACAAGGAGCGTGCAAAGCATCTTCAGGACCTGCAGGACCAGCTAGCAAAACTGGAAAAACTATTTAAAGTTTCCCCTCAGAATCTGTTAAATTCTCCACTTTTGGCCCCTATCACAGGTTTAAAATACCAGATCAATGTGCTGTTAAATAGAAAAGTGGAATGGCAGCTGACCCGGGTGAAACATATGGTATGGGAAGGTGGGGACAAAGGAGGAAAGTTACCTGCCTACTATTTACGGAAGCAGCAGACTTCCTCTAGAATCTTGGCGCTTAGAAACAAGAAGGAAGAACTACCCACGGCCCTGAAGGCCATCAATGTAGAGATGCAACATTTTTATCGGGAGCTCTACCAATCCCAGACTACACTCTCGGACAATGAGCTCTCCCTCCGATTAAGCAATATGTGCCAGGGGACCCCACTTCCTTGACTTTTGGAAGCTCTGCAGCATAAGTTAGATGCCCCCATCGCATCAGAAGAACTTCGAGAAGCACTATTCCAAATGTCTAAGGGAAAGGTGCCTGGGCCAGATGGGGTATCAGTAGAACTGTACCGGTTACTCCAAGATCACATCACTGATCCACTTCTACAAGCACTGCAGGAAGCCCAAAAAGATACCTTGCTCCCTCCGACTATACACGAGGCATTAATAACCCTTATCCCCAAAAATCCTCTGATGTCCTTCTCTGTGCAAAGTTTCAGCCTATTTCGCTCCTCCCCATGGACACTAAACTACTAGCCAAAATTCTAGCAAACACATTAGCTTCGATCCTGCCCACCTTAATTCATCCTTCACAAACAGGTTTTTTAAAGGGGAAATCGAGTGCAGACAATTTGCGTCTTGTTTTGAACCTTAAGTGGCTGGCACTACAATCTAAAACTCCTATGGCTGCCTTGGCAATAGATTTTGCCAAGGCATTTGACTCCCTAGAATGGGGGTTCCTTCAGAAAGTTCTCACACTGTATGGTTTTGGTTCAGACTTTTGTTCGTGGGTCTCTACATTATACCATTTCCCTACAGCCAGAGTTGTCACTAAAAAAGATACCTCTCCCCCCTTTCCATTATAAAGAGGCACCAGGCAGGGCTGACCTCTTTCCCCAATTCTTTTTGTCATTGCTTTGGACCCCCTAATTAGGAAACTTATAAACTCCGCTAATATAACAGGTACCCCTATAAAAGGGTCGACGTATCTGGTTAACGCCTATGCGGATGACATACTCCTCACACTCTCTAATCCTCAATCCTCCATTATGCCATTTTTAGCAGTCCTACAGGAGTTTGCTTGTCTCTCGGGGCTAACAGTAAACCAGAAGAAAACCATCTTGTCCCCCCTAAATGGAGCCTGTACCAAATCCTGTCTTACCGGCACTGATATTACATGGGCCCCACAAGGTTTCCCTTATTTAGGGTCTTTATTAGCACGGCTTGGAAAGATCTGGAGTCCACAAATTTTCCCTCCCTGCTGGCCTCTTTAATGGTGGAGGTTCAGCGATGAAAACGGCTTCAGCTCACCCTCAAAGGTAAGGTAGAAGCCATTAGAATGTTTCTGTTATTTAGAGTGTCGTATCTACTGAATAATCTTCCCATTCCTTTGCCGTCAAAACTATTTAAGACCCTAGATAACTTAGTCATTTCTTTTCTATGGGAGGAAAAAGCCTTTAGGTGGGGACAGTCGAAACTACATGCATATTGGACTAGGGGTGGACTGGGTCTTCCTTGGTTTGAGGGATATCACCTGGCTTACAGAATGGCCCAAGCTACAGCCTGGTTTACCCCTCATCTCGCCTCCCCTCCACAGTGGGCATCTTTAGAGGCTTCCCTGTCCATGGACACTCCCCTCTTTTCTCTGCTCTCTGGTGTAAAGCAGGTGGCAAGTGGAGTTACTCCAATTATGTGGGAAACATGTAAGGCATGGCAGAGGGCGATGGCAATTACTGAGGTCCCGAAATCAGAATACCACCCCCTTAGGTATGCCCCTTTATGGAACAACCGTCTTATGACGGTTGACCAGAAACCATTCTCTTGGCCCCTATGGGCATCAAAGGGCATTCGAGAGTTAGGGGAACTACTACTCCCAAACTCTTATGTGCTAATGTCCTTTGAACAGATTCAGGATAGATATGGGTTAGGACCCTCAGACTTTTGGAGATTTTTGCAGTTGAGGGAGTGCTCTCTCTTCTCTTCTCAAAGCTCCTTCGTCACAAAACTCCTGGGACTGTCTGAGAGTTCTTCATCTACCCAGAAAGGGCCAGGGGTTAGTGAGTACTCTCTATAAGACAATTAGAGATGCCCAACCAGATACTCCTCTTGCTAGTAGGGCCGCCTGGGAAAAGGACCTCCTCCACCCCTTTTCCCCCACAACAATGGATGCTATGCATTAGAGCAGCTCACACAGCCTACGAAGACTCTGAGAGTCAATTAATACAGTTGAAAATTCTCTTAAGGTGGTATAAAACCCCAGCAGTACTGCATAACCTGAAGATCTTACCGCAGGACCAGTGTTGGTGATGCCACTGTTTCCCCTACCCACCTACTACATGTTCTTGGGACCTGCCTGACCTTGCAAAACTTCTGGACTCTAGTCCTAGGGGACTGCTCCAGGATAGTTGGTAAGCCAATCCAGATTCAAAATCACTCCCTTTTACTGGGAGATACCTCGGTACTAAATCCACTTTCCCCCCAACTGCAGCATGGATCCTAGTGGCTTTGATGGAAGCTAAGAGGGCCATTCTGGTATGCTGGAGACAACCTACACTCCCAATGGTTTTACAGTGGCGCTCCGCCATGGCCAGGTTGGCTAACTTCGAGAGGCTTTCAGCGGTGGCCAAGGGCCGATTTGATAGATACTACAAGAAATGGAGAGCTTATTTACATTCCCACATTTGTTTGGTTGCATCCCCGCTGTTACAAAATCCTCCCTTAATATAATTGACAGCATAATTTGATTATAGTATACTAGGTGACTGTGGTTGTATGGTCTTGTCGCCACCCCTATTTTATAGTATTCTATATATTTGGACCCTTATGGCCTTCTCTGTTCTGTCTGCTAATTTGATGGACAGATTTATCTTAGTCAATATAGGGCATTATTGTGTAGCTGCTACTTTGAAGATGTTTGTATTATTGGATGGCAGGTGATAGTGTTTGGAACCCTGATACCAGACTAGAGCAATTTGCTGGGTTAAGTAGAAGGATTACGACAACTGATCCCCTTTCTGTGTGAGAACCATTTCAAGAAGCTTGAAGGAGCTTATACTTTGTATTTTGCTCTAGGAGATGCCTGCTTTAAGAATATTATCAGCAGCACATATTTGTAGATAATCCTTTATGTCCCTAGAACAGCTTTGTATGTACTGGGCATGTACGACAATGCTGTATACATGGCATGTGAAGGCCATTCTTACGGCTCATGTTACTTGAAAAACTTAATAAAATCTTACATGATAAAAAAAGAAAGATGGAGACAGTTTTCTCTCAGAGTTCTGCGATTCAAATCCTCTAAAGGCTGTTAAAAAAGTCTTTTTAAGCTATTTTTTTGCTCACAATTTAGTACATTGATTATAGAAAACCCTCTTGTGCTCATATCATCAAGTGTTTATTGTCTGTGTGTGGATTTTGAGTGTTAATTTAGATCAGTCAGTCTGTGTACTGTGAAGTGTGTTTGGGGGAGGGGCGTATCTGTGGTGTAGGTAGATTAACTCAGAGAAAAAGGCAGTCTTTCTGTTTTGGTTATATTTTTCTTGTATAACTGTGTTAATATACACACAGTAGTATTTTCAATAATTCTTAACATGTTTTTGCTGATTGTTGTGGTGCAACAGTATATACTTTCAGTTTGTTTAAAACATTTGGTTATATTACTAAAGGTTTTCAATTTGCTATGCATTACTTGTAGTGTATGTGAGTGTGTGCGATGCATGCCACTAAATCAGCCACCTTTTATTGTGCCACAGAGTAATTACAGCAGTGTGAACCTGCTATCCACCGCACCTGCATTAATTGTTTATACTGCTTTGTGGTATCTTTACTGGTAGTGGACTCTTACTGCCGTGCACTACCCCTTCCCAACCGGGAAAAGGTATTCTTTTCCAGATTTAGATTTGTGACTTGTGAGCACTGGTTAGGTATTGTTGTGCCTTTGCATCTGCATCTCTTGAGTGCACAGCACAATCTTAATATGTCTGTGCATTTGTAGTATACCATTAATTCTGGGAGACTTTGCATTTCTTGTTACCCTCTCATTTCACTTCATTAGCACTGGGTCATTTTCTGGACACAAGACAGTAGCATTTTGGGGATGCACATTAATTCTGGTGACTGTGTGTGACCACTTGGCACATGACTGAGTGCGCCATTAATTCTGGGAGACTTCGCATTTCTTGTTACGCTCTCATTACACTTCGTCCGCACTGGGGAGTTTTTTGGACATAAGACATGAGCATTTTGGGGATGCACACTCATTTTGGTGACTGTGTGTGTGAAGGGCTGCCAGTATTGTTGTCACTTCACCTTACTTCGCGTTAAGGCAGAGTGACAACGTGAAATAATAATTACAAGGTGAAGTGAGCCTTTTGCATTGGCCACTTTGCGTAATGGAGTGACAACGCAAATTTAAATTCGCTGCGTCTCTATTCAGGATGCAAATGGAAATGTTCTATAGAATACCCTCGCTAAAACAAACTAAACACCAAGCATAGATGTTTAAGAGTGTAGTCACAACCATGAACTATACTACCCAACCTCCCCTGGTGTAGTTTTCTAGCAACAGAGGCTGTAATCTCTCCTCAAATATTTTTCATTTGTTTGTTTTCTGCTTTAGTTTTTAGACTTTTGCTTATATATTCAGCATGCACACACTAGAGTGGGAATGTGGGGGAAAGGAACTAACACAACACACTTCTAGCCAGAATACTATATTCTAGACTCACCCTGCTTGCTAGGGGTTGAGTTTAAATCCCTGGAGACCCAGAAGTGGCTCTAATTGTGTGGTGATATCAGTGTGGAATACAACCAGTAAAATAATATAAAACAAATAAAATTTGTCTTCAGGACACAGATGGAAATGATCTGCAGAGTCCCCTGGCTAAAACAAAATTAAACACCAAGCACAGTTATTTGTGAGTGTAGTCTCAACCAGGAACTCTACTACCTAACCTCCCCTGATGCAGTCTCCTTGCAACAGACTCCCCAAATATTTTGTTCTGTTAAATTTTCAGACTTCTGCATATATATTCAGCATACACACACACTAGAGTGGGATTTTGTGCAAAAGGAACTAACACATCATATTTCCAGCCACAATACTATATTGTAAACTTGCCGACTCTCACTAGGGGTCAAGTTTAAATCCCTGTAGACCAGGAAGTGTCTCTTCTCAGGTCACACTGTCACTGCAGAATATACCCACTAAAATAATATAAAACCAATAAAAATTGCCTTCAGGACACAGATGGAAATGATCTGTAGAGTCCCCTGGCTAAAACAAATTAAACACCAAGCACAGTTATTAGCAAGAGTAGTCCCAACCAGAAACTACACTACCCAACATCCTCTGGTGCAGAATCCTAGCAACAGCGGCCGCAAACACTCCCTGAATAATTTTTGTTTGTTTTCTGTTTTAGTTTTCAGACTTCTGCATATATATTCAGCACATACACACACACACACACACACACTAGAGCAAGAATTTGGGGGAAAGGAACTAACACAACACACTTCCAGCCACAATACTATGTTCTAAACTCCTGAGGAGGTGGTTACAGCCACATGGGCTGGACTGCCCATGGGAACATGCATGTGAGCTTCACACCATGTGGTGCTATGGCACGTGGCAGTGAAGGAGGCAGAGGGATGGATAAAATGGCATACAGCCCTGCGATGTGCCACAGTCCAGGTGGCAGAAGGGGTAGACTGGGCCACGAAAGGGAATGGACCAGAAATCCCAGAGGTGCAGACCACATACACTCGGTGCAGGGCTGGTGCAGGAAATGGGTGGCTGGCCCGGTTAAGCAAGACAAATCCAAGGATCCTGCACTCAAAACTCAGAATGACACACACTCACATAACATATATGAAACGCTTTAATGTGGAATTCTGGAGTGTGAGTTATAGACAGTCACTGCACACCACCATTGCCCGGCACTTTGAGTCAGAACTCTTCATCAACACAGTCTGCCTACCAGACATAGGCACAAGCATACCAGGGTGTGAGGTAGGGTGACTGCAGAGTGGGGACGGTGGGTCTCCTTGATCTGTGGGGCTGGGTCCAGGATCCTGGCCAGTGGGGTGTGGGGGGTGTGGGAAACCATTGCAGCTCGGCCATTCAGGTGGGGACAGATGCCACAATCCTTGGGTTTGAGACTGCCGATGGGTCTGTCACCCATGATGTCCACCCCCATAGGGACATGGATCCTGAGGGGGCATGGCATCAAGCTGGGCCCATCATCATGCACTTACAGAACATGTGGGGGCCATATGCAGCCTGATGGTGGGGGGGTCACTGACAGGGAACAGTCATCACTGTGATTTGTCGGTGTGCCCCTGTATGCCACAGCAGGTTGTCCTATGCCGCCAGGTCTCTCTGGCCATTCGGTTGCTATGGATGGTTGTGGTGCACTGGCTATTAGACCATCTTTGGTGGTGCTAGCTGTAGCGGACCATGCACCTTTGGGGGGAGAATACACAATCCCATTTTAGAGGATGCTGCAGGCTGCCCTGATGCAAGCCCCCCTTCCGACATGATGCACTGATGCATCTGTCGCAAGGACGGTGCAAGCCGACTAGCACTGGCGATGTCTGAAAATCAGGAATGGAGTACAGTATGCCATAAGGTGCCCTTTTTCACCTAACCTTGTTGGTGCAAGCACCATGCGCCATTCCTTACCTTCTGAAAATCAGGCTCAATATTTTTCAAAGTTTTCCCTGAGCAACAGCAGCTCTTTAAATTTCTCTGTGATTGTTACTTTTAGTACTTGGGAGAATCATTAGAGGGGAAAGAATTGTGCCAGTAACAGCAGAAACCTAAAGAACCATAACACCTTTAACTGGCGTTTTCAAATATATGGGAATCCTAAATAATTTCATATTTGGAAAAATGAAACACTGTTCCAGTTTTAATAAGATATCCTTTTTACTTAATATTGATGCAATGAAAGTTGTGCATATAATGGCTAAATTTTTGAAGGAGAATAAGAGAAAGAAACCTTAAATGGACCAAGAGATATGCATCCCCTTTTGAATCATTAATTTGTATTATGGTATAATTGCTTTAATATAATATGTCCTGTCTTTTTGTATTATGATATGTAATACTTTGGGTATTACAGGGTCAGTTCCTGACTCCAAGTGTTTATTCTGTTTCTCTTACCATTTCAATGGCTGGCATTATAATTCATACATATTTTCTGGCAGTCATTAGTATCATGAATTAACATCACTTTGATGCTATGGATTTGCAGTTTTGCTAACATGTTAATATTACATTTGATGTGAATAGGCTATGAAGTTAGTTCCATATCTCATGCTACCTTAAGAACCATGTTATCTGTACTGTGAATTCAGCTTCTTGTAAAAGCAGCTGTGTTTTATTTCTTTCGGTGTAAGCTGACAGTGATGTAGAATTTTGATACATGTTTTTATACAGTTTCACTGTTCAAGTCACACCATGTACTCTATTACCACAACAGTAGTTGTGACATCACAACTACATATTTGGATAAGTCAGCTAATAATACTTGGTCAACTGTGACATCACAATATTACCAGTATTTAAGGGATGTTATTCTACCCAGCTACCTACCCCTGATGAAATTCGACTGAGGGAAGTGCCAGGGCACCTGACTTATGGTTGGATTTGTTAAACAACAGCAGCAGTAGTAGTCTGTGAATCACTCCTGTAATTACCACCTACCCTATTTCAGGGTTCCCTGCAGCAGCAGCCTTAGTACTGTTTTTTTTGTCTTTTATTTGTCTGTGGCCTGCTATACTCATTAGTCATTTAGAATGGCTGGTTTTACTCCTCCACCTCTATTTCCATGCCCCCTTGCCAGCCTTACAATTCCCCCTCATCTTCCTTTCTTTTCTAATGTCCATGAAGAACTGTTTTCCCCCTCCCTTGACCCCCTCCACAATATGCAGCTCTTTGTCTGCTTTTGTGTCCCTGACTGCCTTTTGAGCCTCCTTCATCTTTACCTGATATTGTCTCTATTCTTCATCCCTTGTTTCTCCTCATAGCTAAAGAAGGCCCTTTTTTGGCCCTCACTGTGTCCCCAGTGGTCTCAGAGAACCAGATTGGTTTCTTGTGCATGTCACCATTCTCAAGCAAGATTTAGTTGCTTTGAGTATGGCCCCTTTAATTTCTCCCCATCCCTCCCAATCCACTGATTTTGTCCACTCTAACTAACTTATGCTTAACTAATTCCCTCATCTAGTCAAAGTCTGCTCATCTAAAATCCAGAACCACAACCTTTGATGAGGGCATACTGGATTGGTACCTTGGGCCAAATCAAGTGACACGGTATCATTGTCAGTGAACACCAGTGGTTCCCTAACTTGCACTTCACCTACCATTTCTAAGTTGGTGAGCATTACATCAAGAATGGCAGCCTGTCATGTGGGTTCCCTGACCAGTTGCACTAGCAGGCAGTCCTGAAATGTATCTAGCAGGGCATGAATTCTGGTGCTGTAAACTGCTGGAATGTCCCAATCTATGTCTGATAGAGTGAGATCCACCACCTCAAAAAAAACATCCCCTTTGTGGCCCCCTTCTCAATTTCTACCCCTATTTCCCTATCCATCGCATCCCCCTGACCCAGCAGTCTATAGTCCACCCCCATGCACAACTACTTTCCCAAATGATGTGAGCTATATCTACAGTGATTATGTCTCCCCATTCCCTCCCCTGATGGATACATCTTCTACTGCCTCTATGCCTTCCTTGACAAACAGGCTACTCCACCTTCTTTTCCCTTGCCCCAATTTCTGTTACAGTATACATGGTATACCCTGGTACTACTAGGTCCTAGTCATTATTCTTGGTGGTCCATGTTTCTGTAATGACTGCAAAGTATAATCCTGTATCCTTCACCATCACCTGGAGTTCAATAGTTTTATTTTCTAGGGTCCTGGCATTTAGGCAGATTGCCTTCAAGCTTGTGCCTATACCCTTCCCTTTCATGTCAGCTCCCCTCCCTTTATCCTCCTCTTCCCTTCTTACCTTTCTGGTTTCCCTGTTTTCTGCATGCATTCAGGTCCCCCAACATCCTTTCATAACTTATTATTGATCACTGCTATGCTGCTTCCATCTTCACTACTCCTAGTCCCCATTTCTGGGGAACCCCACCTAGGATCCTCCTTTGCTCTCTGTCCTCTGTGGCCCCCCCTGCTTCAGCCCCCCACTTCAATTTAAATGTCCACCTATGTAGATATGAAGCTTCTGCCCATGTACACCTCCCCCCTCTCTTGTTAGATGAACCCACCATCATCCCATCCTCCTCTGGTGGTTTCATTTCACTCCTTATGGGAAAGTTAAGCAATAATATATGACAAGGTGTGTGTTATGCTGGGATTTACCCATGTCTGGTGTGGTCTGGTCATGAGGCCACAGGCCGAGTGACCAACTCCACACTAGAAGTGGGTAAATCCCAGCATAACCCACATTCTGGAGAGAATTATTGCAATTATACTATGGCCTTAAATTAAAAGAAATTAAAAGAAATAATACTTTTATTAGAGCTAGTTAAACAAAAATGTATTAGAAGTTTTTTTTTTTAATATTGCAGAGATAATATCCTTCCACTGGTAATAAAAAAGTCCCTCCCATTTGTACTCTGAGCCATCACTAAATTGGAGCCAGGAAGAGAGGTATTATTGCTGTGGACAGAGACAGCTGCTAGTGAGGCATGCAGTGTGGGAGAGAAACAAGTAAAGATGAACCCGCATAGCCATGTTACACATGACTTGAAACAAATGCTGGTGCTGGGGAGTAAAGGGTGTCATCTGCGGTAAACTTGTCATTGGTGGCAAACTTCTGATGTGAGAGAGAGTGCAATCAGTGAAAGATTTGGGAAAGAGAGATAGAGGTAAGGTAGTAGTGAAGGTGAGACAGTATGTTATCAAGAAGATACAATTTATATTGTGGGCCAAAATGAAAGTGCACCTCCCTCCCGGCAACAAGCAACTCCTTAAATTTTTGAAACTTGCCACCAACTCAAGGAACTCCTGTCCACACTTTATGCAGCTCATGGTTGCTATGCTGGCAATGGCTTGAGTATTAATTATAAAAAAAAAAAAAACTCTGTAAACCTGCAGGTGACATTCCAGCACTGTGTACAGTATGTGGCATTAGCAGTGTGAGAAGCTGCAGTATAAGACAGGCGAGTATCAGAAGTTACTATGGTTCGCAAGGACTAGATGTGCATATTTTGGGCAAGAAATATTTTCCATTTTGGTGGCTTGCTGCTGTCCAGAGTAGTTGTTTACAGCACTGAAGGGCTGCTGTGAGGGTCAGGTTCTGGAGTTGATGCGAAGCGATGCTCCCACTCAACATTTTTTTGATTTTCATTTTTTTTATTTACAGCTTTTGCATTTTTCTCCCTGTCCAGGACCCTAGAAGATGCATGCAAGCATGTGTATGGAGGTGCACACACATGCTGGGTACCGGCTCTGCCCCTTCCACCCCACCCCTGGTTAACACCTGCCACCCCTCCACCTATGCTTCCCATCAGACCTCCACCCAATGGGAGTGGAACTGTGGGGGGCAAGCACTCATCCCTCCCTGGGTGAGGAAAGCTGCCTCATGGCATCTCAATCCCGCTCCTCGCCCTCCCCCTCTGTGGACCCCCGACAACCCAAGCTTGTTCCTGAACCCTGGTCATTGGCATGGTGTGAGGTGTGGTGTCCAGTGCTTCAACCCTCAACACCACCGGGTCAGTTTATTTTCTTTTTATTTCAAGGAGCATGTACTGTGGAGCTGTGGGGGCCACTAGGACAGAGCCGACACCATGGCTAGATGGAGGTTGAAAACTAAACGCAAACAGGTGGTGATTTTGTGTTGTGCAGTGGTCAGTTGGAATGGTCGGGACTTTACCCATGGGTTATGCTGGGATTTATCCATGGATAAAGATCCCAGTGGACCAATCAGGTTAGTGGATTAACAGATCCCACTGAATAATTATTATTAAACTTCCCTAACATACCTATAGACCTTGCCCTGTGGTATGTCTAGCAGTGAAATGCTATTTAAGAGGGTTCCTTGGCCACATGGCCACTCTCAGCAGCATCTTGTAAAGGAGGTATTCCCCCCAGGACAGAAAGAAACAGACACAGTCTACATTGCTTAAGCATTTAGTCTTTGTTGCTTAACCATTCCTATACATACTTAAGTTGCCTGCTGAACCAGTACACTGCAGATGCAATCAATTGGTTTAATGCACTAAATCCCCAGATGTGCAAAGCAGAATATAAAAACACAATTCTTTAGCAGTCATTCACTAAACCTTTGTGGACGATTTGGGATTTTAAATTATTCTTTAATGCTAGATAGAGCAAAGTCTTTTATTGGTACCATATGTGCCTAAAATTGGCCATTTCCAGAAGAATCATCCTGTACATAGCCAACCATTGTGAATACCGTTAGTGTGATAAATCATTTACCATGTGGCAATCAAATGACAGCCAGAAAAACAACTTGTGGTTATTTGGTCACATCTGAATGGCTGGCCTCTCACTGGCAGCACAGTGACTCTAGAAGTGACTTTATAGTGACTATGAAAAAAAGAATCTCCATTTTGGATTAAAAACAGCAAGGAAAATGTTGTTTTGCAGCCTTTTACAAATGTGTATCGGGTTTGAAAGCAGCTTTCAGCTTTCATTGCAAAACACACTTGAGGGACTTAAACTGCATTAGTGGTTATGACTCATGCTGTACTCATTCTGGCTCATAAAGTCCTCGGTCTGGGTAATCACTTTCTAAACAGCTTTGGGAAATGCAACAGTTGAACTAGCTTTCAGATTCATATTATGTGTATAAAATAGTTGTTCATAGGCTTCAGAGGTTCATAAGCAATTCAGGCAAAAGCAGGCACATAGCCCTTCTAGTCTGTCCATTGCTAACACAGCTGTTGTGTCAAGTAAATGTTCCTGGAATATTTTTTTTTATTTATTGCACTTACAGCAACTACTGTTTAAACCATATTCAACTAAACTGTTTTATTGGAAATGTCCTTGATTGCTATAACTGAGGTTTATATCAAATGAACACCCTGTAGACTTGAAGCTGGGATTGTGTGTACAACTAAAATGTTTGAATTCTATCCAATTTTCTTTTTATTGGTCCACAGAGGGAGTAGGGAGGTGGTGTGGCAAATGGTCTGATATCAACTTGTTCCATACTGACATAAATGATTGTTTTCCTTTACTGCAGCTAATTAAGAGAATACTGCAAAGGGTTTAGAGTTTGGGTTTGAGTACACAGAGTGAATCAGAAGCTGAAAAGTGCTGTAGGTACTGTCTCATGAGTATATACATTCGTGTTTGCACATTACTTGAGATCCAGAGTGGCACATTAATGCCAGAACCCTGTTTTCATTTAAAATAGCTGCCTCTTTTAATGTGCACAGTCAGAGCCATTTTAAAGTCTTTATTTGGAAAACTGTGCTCAACCATTAATTCCCATTAGAGGAAGCATTGCTACCCTTATTCTGTTTATTTAAGGAAATGTGACCAGGGACATGAACAGGAATTACCAATGCTATTTAACACCCATCATGTTGTTATAAAATAAACTCATAAATTAAACAAAAATATATTGTTGGTTCTCTTCAATAAATAGGGCAGACCCCCCATGCTTTGCCTTCTCCTCCACCCCCCCCCCCACCAGTGCTCTCAGATCTGCATATATGGTTTTGGCATGTGTTTTATACCATAGTTGTTCTGTGACAGTAGTGTATGTGAGCACAAAAGAACTCAGACAATACTTCTCTTGCCCATCTCTTGAAAATTAAAGATAGTTTGCTTGAAGCAAATGTGATAGGTTAAGCCAAACTCCGTGCAGGGTCTTCCACTGTTTCCTGGGTGCGCACTTAAGAAGTCTCATGTTAGTAAAGCTAAAGGGCTGCATTTCACTGGTTTGGAATCAGCTAATATAGGGGGCTGAAGCTCCAGTGGAATGGGGTTCATGTCTCCCTTTTTGTTTAGGATAGGCCTGGACAAATCTGGAAAGAGAAGCTTAATCAGGCACCAAGATGCAAAGCATTTATTTACAAGGGACAACAGGAACAACAGGATAACTATTATTTCACAAAGTTACAAAATAATAGAACAAGCAGCAAAACAATACAATTGGGATCAATAATTGACTGAACCAATAACAGGGGGTTAACCCTGTTCAGTCCAAGTCCTGCATGCACTTAGGTGAGATGACAAGACAGCTGACAAACCAAGCTTAGGCTTTACGATGCATTGACTGATCAGCAATCAGGAATTTACCCCACAAATCACTTTTTATACTGTACACAGGCTATAATGGAGCATCCCTGGATGAACAGAGAACAAAAAAGATCACTGCTAGCTGGACGATGAAGACCTTGGTGATCCTCTGAGACTTGTGGTGAGAAGCTGAGGTCTCCTGGTCGAGCAGATAGTTCTCTGGATGATCCATAGCAATGATCAGTGGAAGGTCCCTGGCACCCAGGCCACCTCCCAACAAGAAGACTACTGGCAATGCAAACCTTGTCACAGCCTCTGTGAAACGACACTGATATGCATACAACTTGTGCACTGGCATCAAAATAAGAAAATGGTAAGGCACAACATCAGCTATGGTCCCTCACTCTTGAGCCGTGGTGGCTCCTAAATTGACTCACTTCTGGATACCTAACTAGTGGCTCTCTACAACGTACCACTGCAGGACTGATGCTGGAACCTGTTGCAGAGATTCAGTGTGGGTTGCTGTAGCTGGAGGCAGGTCTGCTGAAGATGGAGAAGTAGCCAGGGACCCTCCCCTTAGGTCAGAGTCGAGCGATGAAGAAACTGGTCCTGGCAATGGAGGTGTGATGGCTGGATAGCTGTTGTGATGGCTGGATACATGTATAATCACTACAATTTGTAATTTAAAATTGCTTAGCAGTGGCTAATACTGCACTACAAAACATAAGGTGGTTATTTGGAAGTTTGTGAGAGCTTCTGTTGTTCAAACTAGCAGCGGCCTGGTCATAAACTTCACCCAAGACCTTTGATGACAGCTAGATCTTAGCTAAGACAAACATACCACAGCAATGGACATCTTAAAACTAGTCAGAACTGTTTTCTCTAACGGATGTTGGGAGATAGAGTTTTGAATCTGTGAAGTCAAAGTGGCATACTAGATGATGCATTATGGGGGAGAGTTTTTTTTAATCTCTGATCAGAGCTCTGAGGGCAGTCAGGCAGAACTCAGGGTGTTGTGGCAAGCTACACTTTGTATAGATACATCACGTAGCTCCATATGCAAGCTAGGCCTAGTGGACACTTTCCCCTTCCCTCCTGAGAGCTTTCTGTGCCTTTAATGATCATTCCCTTCACTAGCTGCTTCTGCAGAGCCCCCTAGGGACAGAGCTGCCCCTTAATTAATATTAATAACTCTGCAATGTCTGCTCCCATGAGATGCTAGGTCCAGATCCTGCCCCTATGTGTGTATAGATAAAGACCTATGCTGCTTAGCCCCGCCCTGTGCTTGTGATGTGAAACAAAAACAAAGGTCTGGAAGCCCACGGTACCCCCTCCTTCATCTTGGGACAATCTGTGCCATTATAGTGTCTGGACCCCCACCTCTTTAGTGCCACTGGTACCCTCCTCCATTCTGTCTGTATGGGCTCTCAGCTCACTACACCCTTGTCTTTCCCCCTTCCATCTTTGGAGCACCTGTGGCATGAGAAAAACAAAGTTGGGCACATGGTCCCCACTCAACACCACAGTCTGGGACTGCTGCAGCTGCTAGAGGAGAGGTCCAAAGAGGTGGCTGGGGATCTGTGCTCCCACCCAGCTTTTCAGTGCTGATGGAGGAGATCCAGGCATAACACAAAGGTGCTGAGCACTTGTTTCCACCCAGACAAAATTCACTGTGGCATGTCTACATCCGTCCCCAAAGTTATTCCTCCACAGCCAATCGGGGCTTGGGAGATGACGATGGGGAACTGCTCACTTCAGGGAGCCACTGCTCCCACCTGAAAGCTCCTGCTGCTGCCAGACTCAGCTGGAGGGGATTGATGCTGGAGGTGCCTCAGCCAGCCATAGGTCCATTTAGGCATCTGTGCTCTCCACATTCTCCACTCTACTGGCTGAGCCACAACTTCCCACTCAAACCACTCCCCAGGCCCTTTTCTAGGGAAGGGGAGGTCCTGCCCAGCAGCCTGGGGATTGGGCCTTTCATGCCTTGGGGAGGGTCTCTAGCCAGTGCTGCATCCTGCAGTTGGATCCCCCTGGTGCACCAAAGGCATGAAAGTAACAAAGACTGGGGAGGGATCCAATGGACATAGCAGGCAGAAGAGGGGAAGAATCTCTAGCTCTGGGAAGTGTCCCTCTGTTGTTTGTGGTTCTCCTGAAATTTTGGGTGCTACATTGTCACCCCCACCTTAAACATACATGCCCTCATTTATGGGACTCTTGCCATTTCAAAATTCAAAACATGATTCATTTAAGGCTATAAAACTATTTAACTAGACTACTTGAAAACATTAATTCTTAACTGGCTTACTTAATGGTTTGGCATATCAAACAGTGTTAACATCTCCATTGATTTACACCATTCTAAATATCTCTTGACTTTAGATCATATTTTTCATTTCACCATTGGTTATTGCTGAAAGTTTCCTTGGCTGTATACATAAGCTACTGGAATAACTATGATAGATTCAGAAATGATTATTTAACACATTTACACTGAAGTCAACTTTTCTTTTATGGCTAGCTAGCCATGAGGAGTCAGTACAGACAGCCTTGAGGTATTTTTCAGGAGCAGTTCCTGCCTCTCCTTGTTGATTCATCCATTCTAATCAATACAAACCATGCAGGACTTCAGATTAGTTTGGTGTATTAACTTGGATCTGGTAGACATCAATTGTGGATATGGCATGTCCAAGATGACATATGGGTTGGGATCCCACACAAATGACTTCCCACCACACCATGACTTCACCTGGACTCTCCTACGAGTAAAGGCTTTCCTGATCATGGACATCATCTAACACTCTCCTGTTTCCTAGGTCTGTACACACTTTTCAACTGGCCGGTGGTTTGGGATCTAAATGAGCAGGGGTTCTTCTCTCCTTCCAGCAGTGTGTTTCCAATGTCTTGGCCAACACCAGAATGGGAAGTGGCAGCCTGCATGCTCTGCCTACTGATATCAGTCACGCTGGGCCAGACTGGATCTGGTTCTCTCTCTGGTTCGTTCTTGAGTGCCGGGCAGAAGTCAAGAACCTCTGGATGCAAATGCAAGTTGGTTCACTCATCCAACACTACGAAGCCATCAGGATCCGGGGGTCTTGGAAGTTCCTGGGGACATACAGCATTCATTTGGATGTTCTCCGCTTCCTATGAGGATGCCTGTAACTTCACCAAGCATCTGCTGAGCTCTTCTTCTCCTGCATCTCTGTGAGCAGCTTACAGTTCAGCTCTTCGGACATAATCTGGTACTCTTGGTTACTTCTTGTGTAGCATGTCCCAGCCTCTTCATCGCAGTGTGCTTGCTCCGATTGCTACTGGATCTTAAGAGCTTGCTGTTGGAGATTCTTCCTGAGGTTTTTACTTTCTTTCTGCAGTTCAATCTTCTGCTTCATATACTTTGTGACCTATCATTCAAGCTCCTGATACTGGGCCTCCTTTTAGGCATTCTGATCCAGCACTTGCTGGTCACATCACAGGTGACAACACTAGCCATATATGCATGCTCGTCAGCTCTGGCATCCTGAACTCTTGATGGACTTTCCAGAGGTGTCCTGGCAGCTTGGTTGCCCTGATTAACCTTCTTCATCTCCCTCTTGGTGTCCTCATACAGCTGGCTCTGACTCTTTGGAACTTGCTGCTCCTGCCATCGCTACACTAACATGGCTGCTGAATGGGCCCAATGGTTCCTTCACTTGGGTGCATGGACCTACTTTGCTCCACCAGTTGATTTGTGTGTCTTTGATCTCTGTTCCTTCTCTTCCTGGACCTGCTTGGACACAGCACAGCCTGGAGCTGGGCATCTTCCTTCATATCTGCCATGAGTGCCACCAACTTTTGTACCCAACATGCCAGCTGTGTCAGCTCCTCTTGCAGTTCACAGCAGGAATCCAGTTCCTGTTGGGGACAACCAGCACCCTAACTGCACCACGGAACTTCCTTGAGGGAACTGAACCACTCCTTGCCTCTTGCTGGCATGTTTTGCTGTCATGCTGGACTGCTGCTCCCAAGTTGCTGAGGTTCAATTACCCCATGGCCTTCTCTTTAAAAATAGGGAATGCTACCTCTGGTTGTTGCTGTTGTAACATACTGAGTTTACTTCAGAAGGTTCCACTTCTAACCCCTGCGATGAATCTGTCCATCAGGATTCCATCTGGGTTGAGGAACACTTCAGGATCGACCCACTGAATTGCACGGTGGTCTTCCTGCAAGCTGAGGACATAGTCACGGAGGGTCTCATCTTCACCCTCTACCCTTAAGAAGAATCAAACCATCAGTGTTGACAGACTCTTGGGGCCAAAGACATAGTTCAGTTTCCTGAAAATCTGTTCTGCAGTTGTTTTCTCTTCACCTGGCCAGGAGGATGCCTCCTGGTGGGCTGTACTTTGGAGCTGCCCTATCAGGATCTCAACTCTCTAAGTGTCAGGTACTGTAGTGTGTACAATCGGAAGAAGGCATTCATCATGTCAGTGAACTCACGCAGCCCGTCAGTGTTTGGATCCATTTCTTCTCCCGTAAAGCGTGTGAGCCATGGCCATGGCACTACGTAATAATACGGAATCATCATCAACGGCATATTCCAGACTTCTTCAGATGATCCTTCTCCTCTTCTTCCAGAGCTGTTCTCTCTCTATTTGTGGACATCTTGTTATGGGTAGCTTCAAGCTTTGGACTCCTTTATGTTTCTTATCCTGCCAACTATGCCAAATGTTTGTAGTAGGAAGCCGAAGCTCCAGTGAAATGGGGTTTGTGTCTCCTTTTTTAGTATAGGATATGCCAGATTAATCTAAAAGGAGAGGCAGGAAGCTTATTTAGGGACCAAGATGCAAAAGGTTTATTTACAAGGGAAATAGGATAACTATTTTTCTACAGTGCTACAAAATAATATAACAAGCAAAAAAAAACAATGCAATTGAAACCAGTAATTGGCTGAACCAATAACAGGGGGTTAACCCATTTCAGTCCAAGTCCTGTATGCACTTTGTTGAGATGACAAGACAACTGACAAACCAAGCTTAGGCTTTGTGATGCATTGGTTGATCAGCAATTGGGAATTGATGCCAGAAAGTACATTATATACACAGTCCATAATGGGACATTCCCCAGATGAACAGAGAACAAAGAAGAATGCTGCTAGCTGGATGATGAAGAACTTTGTGATTCTCTGCCACTCTTGGCATGGAGTTGGGGTCTCCTGGTCAAACAGATGGTTCCCTGGATAATCTGTAGCAGTGACCAGTGGGAGGTCCCTGGCACCCAGGCCACCTCACAACAAGAAGACTACCAGTGATGTGAACCTTGCCACAGCCTCTGTCGAGTGGCATTGATATGTGTACAACATGCGGACTGGTGTCAGAATAAGAAAATGTTCAGGCACAACATCAACAGTGGTCCCTAACTCTTGAGCCAGCATGGCTCCTAAGCTATTACTCTACTGGATATCTAACCAGTGGTTCTCTAAAACATATCATTGTGGGACTGATGCTGGAACCTGTGGCAGAGATTCAAAATGGGTTGACATTGCTGGAGGCAGGTCTGCTGAAGATGGAGAAGTGGCCGGGGACCCCTCTTAGGTCAGAGTTGAGTGCTGAAGAAACTGGTCATGACAACGGAAGCAAAGCTGGACATCAAGTATACAAGGGGCACAGTTCAATAAGTTCAGGTTGCAAGCAATGCAGTTCAGTTATTTAGCAAACAGGTTCCATTACTAGGGCACTAGGCATGCTATGACACAATTCTATTTATGGGGCTCAGTATACATCACATAGCTCTGTATGCAACATAGGGCTGGTAGGCACTTTCCCCTTCCCTCTCGAGAGGGTGCTGTGCCTTTAAGGATCTGTCTGTTTCTGCAGAGCTCTCTAGGGACAGAGGCACCCCACTCTTAATTGATATTAATAAGGCTGCTGTATCTGCACCTATGGGATGCTAGGCCCTGTACCCGCTCCCCCTACCTGGACCAACTTCACTATGGTACACTTCCATCCATCCTTGAAGTTATCCCTCCGCAGCTGATTGGGAATTGGGAGACAAAGATGGGGAACTACTCACATTTGGGAGCCACTGCTTCCACCTGACTGCTGCTGCTGCCACCGGACTCCAGCTGGAGGGCAGTCTTGCCGAAAGAGCCACGGCCCACCAAAGGTACATTTAGGCATCTGTGCTCCCCACATCCTAAACCCTTCCAGCTAAGTCACAACTGCCTGCTCAAGCCACTTCCCAGGCTCTTTTCTGGGGCAGGGGAGGTCCTGGTTGGCAGCCTGGGGATTGTGCCTTTTGTGCCTTGGGGAGGGTCTCCTGCTAGTGCTGTGTCCTGCTCTCAGAACCCACTGGTGCACCAAAGATGTGAAAGTAACAAATACTGGGGAAGGGTCCTTGGGACATGGCAGGCATTGGAGGGGAAGAATGGGAAAAAGAGAAAAAAATCCAAATCACTAGCTCAGGAAATGGTTCACCTTTCTTTTTTGTGGTACCCCCCACCATAGAGGAACTACACTAAACATTAAAGCAAGTGGAGGTGATAGGACCAGACATTTACCTCAAAAGGAAGTAAGATGGATTTTCAACATGGGCTACACAGATACATACTGATGGCAGCAAAAAGTTATAAGCCCATCCAGTCCGCTCACCCTATCTAATTACTCTGCACAGGCCCTTGTGGCTGTCCTGTCCCTATCTAACTCTCATCCAAAAGCTTGAATGAGGAATTAGCCCAATTTTTAAGGCAAGACACATGCATTAAAATTATACAATTGTGTTTTGTTAATCTTTTTCTTCCTCCCTGGCTGTCTTTTTTCTCTCCTCTGGTCTCCCCAGCCCCATCTCCCAACTTCTCCTGGATTTACTTAGCTTCAGCTTCCCCCATGGCTTGCTCCGGGGGGGGCAGAGAGCCATCACTCAATCCACCAGACAGGATCCAGTGGGAGCCATCCCAGGTCACTGGTGGGGGGCCTGAAAAGAGTTAGAGGATCATCCATGCCAGCCCTGGTGCTTTCCATATTCTCCCTTCCCCCAGTGTGAAGGAGGAGGCGTGCAATAATATAAATGGCTGAGCTGCACACACTTACTTACACAGAATGGTGGGCATCTGCATCGCATCTGTCCCCCTGCATGCAATCACAGTGGTCTGACCCCCTGCTGCCACTAGGGGCCAGGCTAACAATGGGTGCTGATCTCACCACTCCCTGGAGGAGGAGAGCAGTTCACCAGATGCTTGACCCTTCTACCCCTGGCCAGCCCTCTGGCTCCTGAGTTCACTCCCAAACTCGGGTTGTCAGCATCATGAGTAGTAGTGCTATTGCTGTGCCAGCAGCCAGCAAAGGTATACAATTGGGAGACAGGCAGCAGAATATAACCTTTTACATGAATGATCTTTTCATCTATCTAGTACTACTCTTGCCTTATAAATTGGGCTAATTCCCCCTTTGATAGAAATTGTACCAAAAAGCAAAGCACGTCCTGGGTTACCCCTTTCCTCCTTCACAAACTTAAAATGAGAGACAACCTAAGGCACATTGCCATGGAATCTGGCAAGCCAGCTGATAGGCAAGCATACAACACCTAGCGCAATAAGTGTACTTCGGCCATTCGACAGGCCAAAGCTACCAATTCACTCTTGTCTCCTCCTGGGGGTCAGATAGGAACTCTCCTTTAATGGAACTGTCTGCTCCGACCTTCTTGGCATTGCAGACTGCCTAAACCACACTTTCTCAGACCTGAGTTCAGTCCTGCCCAGTAACTTCTTTGACCCCATTCCAGTAGCACCCCTGCCCACTCTCCAGAGACCTTCTTTCTATCTACACACCCATCTGCCCGCTGGAGGCTACACCCCTTCTGCAAAAAGCCATTAGTAGTAACAACCCTGGCACCAACCTACTGCACTAGGCTACTTTGTCTGACATTGGTTACTATCCTGGTCCCACTTACTGAGCTGCTCAACCACTCTCTGTGCCTGGGGAGTTCCCCAGCCTGGGCTGCAAACTGGTTGCACAACAGGACACAGAAGGTAATAGTGAATGGAACACATTCCGAAGAAAGGGGGTCACTAGTGGAATACCTCAGGGCTCAGTACTGGGTCCAGTCCTCTTTAACATCTTTAGAGGTGACATTGCAGAGGGTCTGGAGGGAAAGGGATGCATCTTTGCAGATAATACAAAGATCTGTAACAGAGTTGATACACGGGGGGGGGTAGGAAGAATGAGAAGGGACTTGGCAAGGTTGGAGGAATGGTCAGACATATGGCAACTTAGATTCAATGCAAAGAAGTGCAAAGTAATGCACCTGGGAAACAAAAACCCAGGAGAAGAGTACACAATAGCAGGGGAGGTACTAACAACAACAAAACTGGAATGGGACTTGGGGGTAGTCATATCAGATGATCTAAAGGCTGGTAAGCACTGTGAGAAGTCAGTAAGGAGAGCCAGGGGATACTGGGATGCATAGGAAGGGCATCACAAGTAAAAAAGGAAGTGGTTATCCTCTGTACAGACAGTTGGTGAGACCCCATCTGGAGTACTGTGTGAGTTTTGGAGACCTCATCTATGCAAGGACATAGACAGGATGGAAGCAGTCCAGAGGAGGGCAACTAAAATGGTGCAGGGTCTGCATCAGAAATCATATGAAGAGAGACTGAGAGAGCTTAATATGTATACCCTTGATGAAAGGAGGGATGGGGGGACATGATAGAAATGTTCAAGCACCTCAAGGGACTCAACAAAGTCCAGGAGGGTAGCATCTTTCAGAAAAAGAGATGTGTAAGAACAAGGGGACACAATTTAAAGATAGAGGGGGGACGGCTTAGGGGTAATGTGAGGACATTTTTTTTCACGGAGAAAGTGGTGGATGCGTGGAACTGCCTTCCTGGGGAGGTTGTTGTGGCTAAAACAGTGGGGGAATTCAAACATGCATGGGACAGACACAAGGCAATTGTAGTGGGGGTGGCAGGAAGTAGGCTGTTGGTTAACTAGAATCTGCAGCTTATCCAGTAGGTAGAGAAATGGGCAGACTGGGTGGGCCAAGTGGTCCTTATCTGCCGTCAAAATCTATGTTCTATGTTTCTACATGGAAAACTGCCATCATCACTCCCATCCTAAAGAGCGGTGATCGAGCGACCCCGGGTAACTATCGACCTATCTCCATCCTCCCCCCACTCTCTAAGGCCCTTGAAAAAGTATTTGCCAACCAGCTTGCTGAATACCTGGCCATGCACAATATCCTGTGCCCTGAACAGCATGGCTTTCATGCAGGTCACAGAACCACACCCGCGCTACTTGAATTCTCCAACTTCCTGCGTTCTGCTCTTGTTGCCAGAAGTCCTGCCAGTGCTGTGTTCATTGACCTCTCCAAGGCCTTTGACATAGTTTACCATCCCCTCCTGCTTGACTCCCTCAGATGCCTTGGTTTCTCCCCTGGCCCTCTTGCATGGTTCACCAGCTACTTCTCTGCCAGAACTCATTGTGTAAAAATCAATAGCACCCTATCTGACACATGACCTGTCTGCTCTGGGGTTCCCCAGGGCTCCATTTTAGGCCTTCTCCTCTTCAGTCTCTATCTCAATTCCCTCCCCGTGGCCTGCCCAAGTAGATCCTCCTCTCTCGCGGATGACGCTTGGTGCTCTTCTTCAGCCGCTGACCACCAACCCCACCCTCCAACAAGCTTTTGATAGAGCTGAGCATTGGTTCGCATCACAAAGGCTAGTCCTGAACCTAAAAAAGACCAAAGCTATGCTCTTCTCGCATCACCAAAGCAAAGCCAGTGGTGCCCCTCTCATGATACTGCCTAGCACACTAAACCCCATTGAGCAGGTTTCCTCCTACAAGTATCTGGGCATTACCTTTGATTCGGCACTCTCCTTCCATTCCCATATCAATGCCCTTTCTGCTACCACCAATGTCAGGACTGGACTGTTATACCACCATAGGGACTGCCTACCATAAGAGGCCTTTAGATTGGCAATCACCTCCTCTTTCCCCCACTCTTTTAAAAAAAAAAATTCCTTCCTCTGTCCCTGGTGTCTAGTGGACCCCCACCCTGTTTTCAGTCAGATAGTGCCCACCCCACTCCCCCTCTAGTACCCCGATCAGGCCATCGGCACAGCCCTTCACTCACCTCCACAGCTGAGAGCCTGAATGAGTGCTTCAATGAATGAGTGCAGGTTTTAAAATACATGAACAAATATAATTGCTATCATCACTGCAGAAATGGGGAGCAGTTGATGTAGGCACCAATGCCATCTTCTGCTCTAAAATGCTTAGTATGAGCTAGTTCCTTGTATCATTTAATTTCCTTGTTGCATATCTGGCATTCTTGTCCTGTACAAGACATTTGACATTTATTTGCTGGTCACATTTGAAAAAGGGCAATTTGCTCAATACGCTCACCAAGGTAATCAATAAACAAAATGAAACAAAACAAATTCACTAAAAATACAACCAACAGCTTAATCTGGTTCTGTAAATCAGTTTGCCTCTGTACAAATATTCCTCTTCACTTGTCCCCAAGTCACACCTAGAAACGAGCCATGGCTCAGTGTGCATCTCCCTGTCACAAGCTAAGAAAGAAAGAAGGCCCTTAGATTGGCAATCACCTCCTCTGTCCTGTCGCTAATCAACTATGGGCTGCCCATCTATGCTGCAGCCGACAACACTGCGCTTGCAAGAATCCAGCTCTCTATAAACAAGGCCTGCAGGCTAATGCTGGGAGCCCCTTGGCACACCCATACATCCCTGCTGTACTCCACCACCAACTTGCTCAACCTTGAAGAAAGACTCCGCTTCCAAACCTGCCTTCTTGTAAAAAAGACCCTGCTAGGGATCTCCCCCCCTGGGGTTGCCACCTCCCTGCAGCGTGTCTCCCCCTCAGTCTCCACCCACAGCACTGTCAAAACCTCCCTTATTGTCTCCAGGGTAAGGACCTCTATGGCCCAGAGATCCTTTTGCTATGGGGCTCACTCCTGGTTCAATTCCCTCTCAGCCAACATAGCTGACTCCACTAAGCTTGGTCCTTTCAAGGTCTCTCTCAGAAGCCATCTGACAAGCACTCGCTGCTGCAACTGCACATAATCCCCCACCTGCCCCTTTCCTTCACCCATAGGCTGGGTTTGCCCTGTCTACTTTTGCTGTATATGCCTGGGGTCTCAGGCAACATCTGCTGACTAATGTAATAAAATGTCTCTGGCTGCTACCTGACATGATACTCTTGTACCTATATTATGACTACTGTGATCGACCTATTACCAAGCTTGTGCCACCAGCGAATTCCTGTAACACTGGTTGCTTTTTTAATCTAAGTGTTATGTGCTATACTGTTTTGTTTACTATGATGTATTACTCTCTTGACGAGGTGCCTTTGTAAATGAGTCTTTGATGCAAAGGTCTGTAAACTGATGAGCTAATAAATAAATAAATAAACAAACAACTGAGTACCTCTTTGACTCAGCTCTGAAATTTATTGGAGACATATGACACCCTAGCGAGGCATAAACTGAAAAAAACAAAGACAGAAATATTCAAATTCTTTTATAACCCCACCCCAGAGTTATAAATCTAATACCAGTTTCAATAGAATGTACCTAAGCTTAATTGTCTGTGGATATATATTACTTTTTCACTATCAACTCTCTCTTGGCACAAATTTTACACCGATAACTAACCAGATAATTTTAGCTCAAGACAGATGGAGCTCTTGTCTGTTTCATTACATCAGAAAATATTTATACATCCATAGATGCATACATAGAATTTGCTGGCAGATAAGGACCACTTGCTCCACCTAGTCTGCCCATTTAACCCTACCAACATGATCCCCACAGATTCTATTTAGTCTCCAGTTCTTTCTCCTGTCCCTTGTTCCTTTCCCCAAAGATTATCTTGTGCCTGTCCCATGTTTTCTTGAACTCTTCCACTGTTTTTACCCCAACTTCCTTGGCTGAAAACCAGTTTCAGAAATCCAATACTCTTTATGTTAAGAACTTTCTTATATCTCTCCTGAATGTATCCCCCTCCAGCTTCAAATCATGCCCCTTGTTCTTGAGCACATTGTCTTCTGAAAAATACTCCTAACCTGTACCTTGTTTATCCCCCTTATGTATTTAAATGTCTCTATCATATTACGCCTTCTTCTTTCCAAGGAGTACATACTGAGGTCCCTCAATCTCTCCTCATAGGTCTTCTGTTGAAGACCTCACACTATCTTAGTTGCCCTCCCCTGGACTGCCTCCACCCGGTCTATGTCCTTTCATAGATGTGGTCTGAGTACTGTGTAACTGGGCAACTGGGGAAGATGGGTGACCAAATGGGGCTGCATGAAATAGCAACATCCTGTCACTACATGCCTACACACATGGGGAGCAGGCACGCTGTGCATGGGGTGGGAGGATGGAGGGGTTGTGGTGGGTGGAGCTGAGGTGAGCTGCCGAGCTGCTTCTGTGTTGTGGTGGTCTGAGGTGGGAACGGTGCTGGGTTCAGGTTTGGGCACAGGTACTTTTTGTTGTACCTGGCCTGAAATTTCATTTTTGCTGCATTTGCACCCCCCCAACATGCACCCCCCTGAAGTTGAGAATGCTTTAGTAGGGTGGAGCAAGGGGGTGAAGCCCCCATGGGGGGTGGGGTGGGTACAGCCCTCCACTTAAAATGAAAAATCTCAACTCCCTGGTGCTGTTTTGCTGTGCGCTGAGGAGTACATCACCAAAATATTTTTTCAGCAATGTGCCATTGCCCTAATGGTAATTGCTGTTATCACATAGATCTGTATGTCATATACCCCAGCTATCAATATATCTGGCTTTGTTGTCCTCTTGTGTGTTAAAAAATGTGATACTTACAGGAACTTTTATATGATAACATGATTTATCAAAAGGGGTTTTGAGCTAAAGGGTGACATGTCAAACCACAGAAAGTGACATACTCTCCAAGTCATGTGAAAAGCATGCAAGCTGAAAAGAGGAAATTTATTTTTACAGATGGTGGCTGGAGTTTAAAATGGACTTTCAGAATGCATACTGTAGTTACCTGTGATGCCAAAAATAGTTTTAAAGCCAGGTTTAATAGGTTTTAACATACATGAACAAATATAATTGCTATCATCACTACAGAAATGAGGAGCAGTTGATTAGAGATGTTGCGAAATTACAAAATCAGTAATTTTGCTATGCGAAATAGTTCGCTAAATTGTGGTGAAATTGTAACATTTTGCCCACAATTTTGCCTGCAAATGCACATCGTTATTTTATTACTAAATTTACTATAACCCTCCCTGGTGTCTAGTGGTCCAAGTTATTTCCTTTCCCCAGCCATGATGACCCCAGCCCCCAATCTTTAAAAAAGGAAAAACAGTCCCCTTCCCCGTCCCTGGGGTCTAGTGGACCCCCCTCCAGCTGATCACTGACCAAATTAAAGAAGCCCCCCTGAGTTATTTACCCTCCTCAGCCATGATGACCCTAGCCCCAATCTTTGAAAAAAAAAACAATCCCATCCCCTGTCCCTGGTGTCTATTGGACCCCCACCCTGTCTTCAGTCAGATAGCATCCACCCCACTCCCCCTCCAGTACCCCGATCAGGCCACTGGCACAGCCCTCCGCTCACCTCCACAGCTGGCAGCCTGAATGAGCGCTTCAATGAATGAGTGCAGGTTTTAACATACATGAACAAACATACTTGCTATCATCACTGCAGAAATGGGGAGCAGTTGATGTAGGCAACAAAGCCATCTTCTGCTCTAAAAGTATGAGCTAGTTCTTTGTATCATTTAATTTCCTTGTTGCATATCTGGCAATCTTGTCCTGTACAAGGCATTTGACATTTATTTGCTGGTCACATTTGAAAAAGGGTGATTTGCTCAATATGCTCGCCAAGGTAATCAATAAACAAAACGAAACAAAACAAATTCACTAAAAATACAACCAACAGCTAATCTGGTTCTGTAAATCAGTTTGCCTCTGTACAAATATTCCTATACACTTGCCCCCAAGTCACACCTGGAAACGAGCCATGGTTCAGTGTGTATCTCCCGTCACAAGCTAAGAAAGAAAGAAAGAAAGAAAGAAAGAAAGAAAGAAAGAAAGAAAGAAAGAAAGAAAGAAAGAAAGAAAGAAAGAAAGAAAAGAAAATTTAATTTTTGCTGCATTTCATTTTATCCCAAATTCAGTTCTACTACAGTAAGTGCTGCAGCTGGGTCTTTCTTCCCAAAAATTCTGGCTTCAGATTACAAGACAGGAATTCTAGAATGGATGGTTGCTTAACATGATTTGCTCTAGCTAAAACACAATTGGAGTGTCCTTGCTTGTTCTGCTCTGCTTTCATATTCTGTAATCCCTTCCTCCCTGGGCTTGGAAGTTCCATCACACTCTGTAGACCATGCTGGAATGGGCTGGTCTAGTGTCACCAGATTATGTACTACTTCTAGAATTGCAGAACTGCTTGGCTCCTCAGGCACCCATTCACTTCACAGGACACCAATGATGCTGCAGATTCTGTGAGTAATTCTGTGCTGCTGGCCCTGCAACTGTTGCTGCTTTATTTGCCCGTGCTCATACAAATTCCCAAATATAACTTTAGTCTAAAAGGACCACATCCCCACAGCACCACTAAGGATTGAACACTCACTGAGATAAGTGTTCCCTGAGCCCCACAGCCAAGTTCTGTGCCAACCTGAATGGGTGGCAGTCGTGCTTGCCTGTCTTGGCTGGGCTTATCTACCAGAACACATACTGCTTGCCTGTCTGGGCTTGAGTAGTGCCACCAGGCTCCCTACCATTAATTGACAGTGACCACATCTCAGTGGCATCTGTATGCTCACTGTATTGAGTATTCCCTTGGACAGTAGCCTGACTTCATTGGTGTCCCATGAGGGTGGAAGTCTTGCTTACCTGTCTGGGTCTGTCTTACCCAAAAGACTGTGGACTTGCCTGTCTGGACTGGACAAGTGCCATGAGACTCTATATTTTGAGTGTAAGGGGGCCCCATTACTGTGTCACCTCTAAGGATAAAATGCTCACCAGAATGAGCATTATCTCTACCACATGACTGAGGTCATTTGGTACCTTGTGAGGGTAGCAGCCTTGCTTGCCTATCTGTACTTTGCCACCTGACTACATCCTGATGAAGACCAAACTGGTAGAAGCACCGGGGCACCTTAAAGGTTCTATATGCACTGGTGTGGGAGGCTATTTTGCTGTGGTTTTGTGGGAATAGCACTTTCAATTTGACATTTGTCTCCTGTGCGTTACAGTATGTGCACACCTAATCATGTTTGCTTAGTTGTTCAAGGGGTGATCAACACTAGGTTGCACTTATCTCTCTTGCAATGCTGGAGCACAGACCTTTTCCTGGTTGTCCTGCCAGTCTGCTAGGGGTGGACTTATATCACCAGCCTCTGTAGGATAATAGTCTAAGGGGATCCTGTCTCCTAGGCACCTCTATGGGTGGAATCAGTGTTCCCTTTGCGACTACATCACATTCTGTTGCATCCCTCTAGTATGGTAGTCCTACATGCCTTCTAGACTGAACTTTGTCACCAGACTATGGGTTGTAGGTAACTGGTCAAAATCCCAACCGCGCATATGCGCAGTCAAAAACTGCATGAGCATAAAAGCGTGCAAGATCTCGGAGTTTGTTTATATAATCTAGCACAGTTTCAGACCGTGCTAGATTACATAGACTATGCAGCACAGTTTTTGCCCTGGTGGTGTTTGATCATCGGGTTTTGACATGGTGCCTGGGTTGTATGCCAGTTAGGCTGGGCTAGAATCACCAGACTCCTTACTGGTTACCTCTCTGGGCTGGGGTCAGCCTCTGGATATTATATAATCTGACCATTTCTTTTCCATTTAAACTTCATGACATTATAGATGCACTCATTCAGGGATGGCAATCATAATAATAAAAAGAAGACAAAAATAAAGCCAGGAGGGATGTCAATCTAAGGCTTGGTATACCCACAGGTTTCCTCTACAGAGATTGTTTCCTCTTCTCCATGCTAAAGGTCGTAAGAGTCTGCTATGAGTTGGGCATAGTTAGTGTCTTCATCAGTCACCTGTACACCATTCTCTCCTCTGCGAAAGCAAATTTTATGCTTTGGTTTGTGCTTTGCCATGCCATTAGCTTTGCTTTTTTGAGGTTTCTTTGTTCTCAGGCCTGAGCTCAAGGGTACCCAAAAGGGTGGTAGTCCTGGTAGCAGGGACAGAGAGAAAGAACAGGCAAATAATATATGACATTAGCACTCACACCCACACTCTAAGCATTTACTCTATGTTTAGCTACCCTCTGAAACAGTGACGCATTAGTGGGTGGGGCAGCAGGTTGTGCACTCCATTCCCTCTGAGCACTATTTAAAGAGCATACTTGAGTATCCCTATCATGCTGTATTTTTTTATTACTCCTACATCCTCCCTCCTCTTCCTTTGGCCCCATATCTTTCCTTATTGGAACATTTCTTTGCTTCCCGCAGGTACCTTTAGTGTCAGGTGGCCATGTTCACAAGACAAAGGTCTGTAGTACAAGTAAAGGGTGGCAGTCCCTTTGGTGAGAACAGAGAGAATGAATGGCCAACTATTACAGTGGTAGCCATTGCCATTTTCAAAGATTTTGCACCATGGCTCTGGGTGTTGGACTTGCAGTGTCTTTTTTCATCTTCTTCTGATATTGGAATTTTTCAGACACTGAAGTTCCTGCAGTGACCTTCAGATGTTGCTAGCCAGCGCTTATACCACACCTGCATCACTCTCGAGCATGACCTATGGACAGCAGTTCAGAGGCACAGCAAATAATAGGTGATCCTAGACAATAAACACTCTAATATACACTTTGTAACACTTTGGAATACCCAGGGGGATGGTGTGGTGTCCTTTGCAAACATTGTGTGCTAGTCTTATCTGAATACTGATGATTTAGCAGGCCAAGGGGGATTTACAGCTTTGACACAGAGGTGATGCATACTGTACCTGTCAACATTTTAGGTTCTAAGCTGAGGAGAAGGTCCTTTTGGGAAACACTGTGTCACATTCTCGGTTTAGAAGATGGATCCCTTGAAAACACTATGTGACATTCTCAGCTTAGGAGAGGGTCCCTTGGAAACACCCTGTCATATTCTCAGTTTAGGAGAGGGTGCCCTTGGAAACACTATATGACATTTTCAGTTTAGGAGAGGTGGTCCCTTGGAAACACCCTGTCACATTCTCGGTCTAGGAGAAGGGGTCCTAGGAAACAATCTGTTACATTTTCAGTTTAGGAGATGGTGACCCTAGAAGCACTATGTGACATTCTCAGTTTATGAAAGACCCTGTAGATGGCATGCCATTGCCTGCCAGAACAAAAATGAGACAACTGTAGTAAAGTATTAAAGGGGCGCAGCCACATCCCTATGGTTAGGGTTGAGTAGGTACTTCAATGTTAAACTCAAAATTTTGCAATTTAATAACTTTGTGACTGTTCAGCAATGGCATGCTCTATCACCCAGGGCAGATCTCTGGATGTGACAAGTTATGTTCTGGATGGATATTGAGTTTACGAGTTCCGAAGAGGTGAAAAAGCATTTTTTCACTCACTGTCTGCAATAATTTTTTCTTTGCACTTGCCTACAGCCCAGACAGTTTGGAATTTTGGTCTGACATTTTCAGGGCAGAAAGGTACTAGCCCACATATGTGCCTTTTGCTGATTTGTGAACAAATTGTAAGCCGTTTGTAAATTATTGCATTTTAAAAATGTGAAAAAGTAGTTTCTGAGCATGATCAGTAAGCACTAAAAGAAAGATGTATAAAAAAAAAGGAATCCAGTTTCGTATGGGAAAATTCCTTTTCTCATTTACTGCCATCTTGTTTTTGTTTTTTCTTAAAAAAAAATGTTCAAAAGCCACAAAAATGGCATCCTGGAGAGAGACTACCACACCTAGCTGGCTGATCGGTCCCCTGTTAGGTAAAATCTGCACTTTAGTGTTATAGATATACCCTTGAAATGTTTTTTTTTTACTATTGTGAATGTTTTTTCATGATCACATGCTACGAAAAAAGAATACTTTTTCATATCACAAGTGACAAAAAAAGATCCTTTTTTGTGAAGGGAGACTCTTCTGATGGCATTCTGCTGCTGTCTCCCATACTCTCCTATACTTCCCTGGTGTCTAGTGACACCCTCACCCTCTGATACCCATCCTCTGTCTCCATTTAGCTTCTCTGGTGTCTAGTGGCAAATCCTTGATCTCCATGCCCTGCCTCTCCCATTAGTTTCTGTGGTGTCTAGTGGCACCCCTTACCTGTTGCTTGTCTTCCCCCTGACAACACTTTTTTCCTTGGTGTCTAGTGGAACCCCCACCCACCAATCACTTTCCACCTTTATTTTTATATTACCTGGTGTCTAGTGGCACCCTCTCCACCAGTCGCTCACTGTCCCCATCTGTAGTTTTTTTCCCTTGTGTTTAGTGGGGTTCCCCACCCCTTGATTGCTGTCCCCTTGTAATTTGATATATTCCCATATGTCTAGTGGTAGCCCCACCCCCTGATCACTGTCCCTCCTTTTGATTTTGTTCCCTGGTGTTTAGTGGTACCTCCCACCCTCCATTCACTGTCCAAGTACCTGTAAATAAAAAAAAATCCTCAATGTTTTTATAAGATAAAATGGTCCCTTGCTAATCTGACCCCTTCAACCCCACCAGCAACTAGCTCCTCACCCCACACCCCCATTACACCCCCACACACCCTCTCTCACCTGAATAGGTCCCAGGATTGAGAGACACTCTCTGATTAAAGACACGTCTTGCTACTGGAACCGGTGACTGCAATATGAGAAACCAAGGTAAATGCAGTTCAATATATTTCAGTGGGGGGGGTTCAACTTTTATTCATAACTCAGCCATTTTTTAACATTTTGAACCCATATTTTCAACAAAGCCTGCTGGGGACCCCACCTCATCAACAATTTGACTCTCATTGCAGAACTCCTGCCCAAAACGTGATTTTGCAGTCACTTGGTGAATTTATCTTTCCGGTGGGATTAGCATAATGACAGTCATGATGTTCATGAGGTGGGGTCATAAGAAGGCTATGTTGAAAATTTGGGGTCAATATATGTGAAAATGGTAAAGGTATGACCATTCATTGCAATTTCACTATGCACGCTCGAACTTTGGAAATCTTATTTTTTTTTTACTCCAAATTTTCAGCATAAACTTCTTATTACCCCACCTCATGTATGTCACAGCTGTCATTTTTCAAATCCTGGCCAAAATGTGCTTTTGCATCTGTGGCGTGAAATACAGTTGTAGTTGTGCGAAATTATGTTTTGGCAGGGATTCAAAAAGTTCCCTGTGTGGTACATTATGTGGAATTATAAGATGGATATGCTGCCAATTTGGTTACTGTTGTCCTATAAATGGAAACACAGTGACATACATATACGCATCTATGGAGGGACTCCCACAGGCAAATAAGGATATGATTACTCAAAAAATTATAGATGGGTAGGAGCGCAGGGCCTGAGCAAATAAGGCTATGATTACACTAGCTCAAAAAGTAAGGAGATTCTTTGCAAAAGAACTATGTTAATGCATCAGTTAGGGTTGATATCAAACTGTAAAAAGGATGGATATATGTTGTTAGGGTTTTTATCCCTAACACACCACCCCCACCCTGCACACACTAACAGGCATCAGAGGTGTGCCTTGGGGTCATCAACACTCACCCCATTCTCCTATACTGTACCCACCTCAGCTTATTTACATATGGAACTGGGTGAGCGTTATGGCTGACGACCTGGCTGATGACCCCAAGGCACACCCCTGAGGCGGTTGATGTGTGTAGGGTGAGGGTAGGGGGTTTGGTTTGGAAACCCTAATGTAGTATTTTCATAATTGTTATGGTTTAATATCAGCCCTAACTAATGCATTAACATAGTTGTTTTGCAAAGAATATATTATATATATATATATATATATATATATATATATATATATATATATAGCTATTAGAGGCAAAAACTCAGTTTAATGCATTAGTTAGGGTTGTTCCACAGTGACAAAAGTGAGGAAATGTGGTGTTGGGGTTGAATCCCCTTGGACTTCACCCACTAACCCGGCAATGGGGTGCGTTGGGGTTGCCACTAACTCTCACCCCATTAGATATGTAATGAAGAAGCAGAGTATAGAAGAATGGGGTGAGACTTAGGACCAACAACCACAACGCACACCCCAATGCTGGTTGTGGGTGTGGGTGGGGGCTCCAAGGGGGGGCCTTCAACCCTAACACCAAATTTCTCTGATTTTGTCACTGTGGAACAACCCTAACTAATGCATTAAATGGAGTTTTTTGCCTCTAATTTCCCTTCTTTTTGAGAAGAATAATGATAAATAGTGAATGTAATGTGGTGGCGGGCGCATGGGGCCCTTTGGGCCCCGTACTCCCGCCACATGATGTCTTGTCACATAGTAACACGGTGCCCACAAATGCAAATGGTAATGCGCATGGTGAAGCAAAGTGAAACAGAAAGATAAACAGTACTGTAGACACAAATGGTTAAAATAACACAAACACAAATGAAAACGCAAAGGGTAATGCACATCGTGCCATAGACGGGAACGGTAAGTGAAACAGGTGTGGAACCGCAAGCAGAAGTGGTAAGGGTAACAGTAATGTAAGCGCACAGGCTGGTTTTCCCCAAAAACTGCATAGAGAAAGACAGTGAGTACAAAGAATGTATGCATAATAATGGGTCTCAGAGCAGAAAATGAGGAGTTGGAATACTAAATTGCTTATATCTCAGGAACTGTATGACGTAGAAAAAAAATTTAAAAGTCTCTATAATGTATGACTTTCCTGGCTAGTTTTACACTTAGCCTGCAGTAGTGGGCTAAGAATTTTTCAGACGAAAAGTCCGTATCTCACACTGTTTCCGAGATACAGGCCCTGAAAGGCGCGTAGAACGCCGTAATGTTATCCTATGGGTAAAAGAGAAGTTCGGAGTGTGATAACTTTGGCTCCATGTAATATTTTTTCATCAAGCCATAGAAAGTCACATCTGTGGGATGTTGGCTTTCTTCCCTTCAAATTTCAGCCCAAAAGACCAAACCGTTATTTTGCAGCAGGGCGGCAAAGGATTCCTGTAATGTGGCTGACGCCGTAATGTTACCTGTGGGAAAAAAGCATCAACTTTGGAGTGCTGTACCTTTGCTGCCCTGTAATATTTTTTCACTGAAATACTTCAAGGCACATCTGTGAGATGTTGGCTGCCTTCCCTCCAAATTTCAGTCCAAAAGACCAAACCGTTTTTTTGCAGCAGGGTGGCAAAGAATTGCTGTCATTTTGCCATAGCCTGTAAAAGTAGTGTCGCAATTTGCGAAAGCTTTCACAAAAATTTGTGACACTTTCATGAGTGCGACACTGCTTTGCAAAAGTACTTTTTCCAGAAACTTGAAAAACATATTTCTAGGGTGTTTAACCTCAAAATAAAGACATACTTAGCATCCACAGGGTCCGACTAGGGTAAACACAAAAAGAATTGTGTTGCTACAGGGTCCCAAATTTAAATGCCAAGCATTTTTCTGATCACCAACTGAAAACAAAATGGTGGATTTGTGAAAGTAAAAGGGCCATTTGTGAAAGCAAAAACTGCATTTGCGAAAGTGTTGAACTTTTGTTAGCTTTTCCCATTGACTTATAATGGGAAACTGTTTTTTGAATAACTTTTGAACTGTTTAATATTTTTTCACGAAATCTTCAAAAGACACACTGGGGACCCTGGACGCACATTCCCTGAAGATTTCAGACTGGTCATGCAAACTGTGTGACCTGTAGTGACGACCAAAGAATTGCAAAAAAGCGTAAATGCGAACGCAAATCACGCTTAATAACTCCGCAGCCGTATGTCTGAACAGTACGAAAGTTGGCAGATACCAAGATGTATGATTCTTGATCATGTATTACAAATTTCAGGCAAATCTGTTAAACAGTTGCAAAGTTATTAAGGTGAAAAATTTTAGGTTTAACATGTAAGTGGCTCCTCAACCCTAACTATGGTAGCACTACCGTGCTACCATAATATATATATATATATGGGATATGCAATTGAAGCAAGTGTAATATATAGAATAGTGGATGGGAGACCATCCACAACAAGGCTGTATTTCCATTGAGGGGTTGATGACATCATAGAGACCTTGAGAGCGAAGCTCGAGAGGTCTTTGATGTCATCAACTCCCGAGATGGAAATACAGCCTTTGTTGTGGATGGTCTCCCATCCACTGTTTTATATAGTATATGGTTTTTTACTTCTTTGAGATCCTTTACCTTGCTGTTTGCTACTGCTCCCACTCCCACTCGCTAATGTGCTGCTTCCACTCCCTGTGGTGCCTCTCGCACACTGTCCAACTTTGCTTATCTGTGGCCGCAACTTTTATTTTTAAATTTTTGGAAAAAACAAATAGCCACATGGAGACGTGTGTGGCAATTGAAGTCCTGACTTCCAAAAAAAAAAATCAGTGGTGCTCCTGCTGCTCACTCGCTCGCTCCAGAGATTCCATTGGTAGGCTTTTGCTAAATCCTATCACCATGTTTACGTTGCTTTTCTGGGACGTCCCACTGTGTCAGCCAATCTGGTGGCAGGTAAAGGCTAAAAAGCTGTTGTACTATCGATGTGACATCAGAACGATAGTACAACTGCTTTTTTGACCTTGAAACTGCCCAACAACAACTTTCTGAGAGCCTCTGATTTCTGCGCAAAATAAGAGGCAACCATATACTATAAATGATTTATCTGCACAAGAGCAGTTTGACCTCAGGTAACCTCATGAGTGGCATAAGCCACGATGAGGTGTCCGAGGTCAAACTGCTTGAGTGCAGATAAATCATTTATTACACGAGTTTTCCATTGCATATTCCATTTATGCAATTCTTTTGTTTTTGTTTTTGTAGGGGGCATTTGTTAGTCAAAAAAGTGAATACAAATTGAATGTTATGCCATTGTTTGCTGATTACAGAAAATCTAAAAGGAATCTAGAAATGAAACAAATCTCATTGTGTAGATATTTTTTTATGCTGAACATTTTTTGTGCTCAAAGTACCATACTATCATTTTTTGGTTTTAAGTTATTTGCATTTGTTTGATGGAAAAGTGCACAAAAATGGAATTTTCTGCTGTTTTTCGCTAATTCTGAAAAAACTAAAAAGTATCTATAAATGAAACACCACTCATTTTGTAGATATTTCTGTGCTGAATAAACTTTGTGCTCACAGTACCATGCTATCATTTTACATTTTAAAGTTATTTACATTTGTTTGTGGACAAAATGAAAAAAAAAATATGAATTTTCTGCTGTGTTTTTGCTGAATATCAAAAAATCTAAAAGGTATCAATAAATAAAACACCACTCATTTTGTAGATATTTCCTTGCTGAACAACTTTCCTGCTCACAGTACCATGCTATCATTTTTTGTTTTAAAGTTATTCTCATTTGAATATGGTTAATACTGCTACTGAGGCCAAACATTCTAAATGACATAAGCACTGTATAGATAAATGGCGGATGACATAAGCACTGTGGTGGATAAATGGCTCATGACATGAGCACTGTATACATAAATGAAATTTATGTACACAGTTACTCAGATATATGGATTTATCACACTCTGTTTATCTCCACCCCATTGCATATATATATATATATATATATATATATATATATATATATATATATATACAATATATATATATATATATGTATATAATATATAAAATGTATATTTGAAAAAATCTTTGTTAATGCATCAGTTAGGGTTCCAGCATCAAATGTTTGGAAATGTGCTGTTAGGGTTTCCAACCCTAACCCCCCCACACACCAACAGGCACCGGGGGGTGTCTTGGTGTTGTCAGCCCTAATGCTTACCCAATTTAATTTGTAAGGAAGATGAGATGGTACAGTATAGGAGAATGAGGTAAACATTATGGCTGACAACCCCAAGGCAGCTGTTGGTGCTTGGAGGATGGGAGTGAGGTGAAGTGGGGTGTTAGGATAGGAAACCCTAACAGCACATTACCAAACCTTTTGATACTGGAACCCTAACTGATGAATTACAATGTTTTTTTTTTTTTACAAGGAATGTCCTTACTTTTTGAGAAAGTATAATCATAGCCTTATTTGCTTGTGGAAGAGTAGGGCCCTCCTGTCCCTGCACTTCCCACCATCAATAATTTTTCATAGATTGTAATTGTATTCTTATTTCCATGTGGGTGTGCAGAGACCTCTGGGCCCTATGCTCCCACTGCTGCATAAAGCTATGCATACTTGTGTGTGGGAGCACATGGCCCTCTCAGCCCTGCACTCCCATCCATGCATAACTTTTTAAATAGTGTAGTGCTATTCTGTGCTGCCATGCATGCATTAGTCCTAAATAGTATCTGTATTTGTATGTTGGGGCATAGGGCCATCAGGGCCCTGCACTCCCATCCATGCATCAGTCTTTAGTAGCATTTGTACCATAAGTCACAAACTTATTTGTAACACTAACCCAATCAGCTATCTCTAACCCTAACTCTGGAACGAATACTATTTAATGGGGGGCCCACACAACAGAAAGTATACCTCAGCACCCTGAACAATATCAGATATATGCCCCCCCATTAACTGCAACAGACACAGAACCTAATGCAAACCGAACCTAACTCAGTAACAAATAACATTTAATGGGAGGGCACACATGACAGAAGGTGAACCTCTCCACCATGAACAATATCAGATATATGTCTCCCATTAACTCCAACTGACACATAATGTAACCCTAACCTAACTCCAGAACAAGTTTTATTTAATGGGGGGTGGGGTATACACATCAAAATGTTTACCTCAATAACATGAACAAGATGAGATATGTGCCCACCATTAACTCCAACAGATATATAACCTAACCATAACCTGAATTATCCAATGGAAAATTAAGCAAAATGTAAAGCTGCAGACCTCCAGAGCAAAGTGATATAGTTTCACCAAACCAACAAAAGGCACATCTGTGAGGCAAGCCGTCTGTACCCTGAAAACATCAGCCCAAGATTGCAAACAGCCTCTTCACAGCACAGTGACAAAGAAACAAATGTGTACACCTCCCATTACAAAGTAATCCAATGGGAAATTAACCAAAATGTAAAGCTGCAGCACTCTACATCAAAGTAATTATTTTTCCCCAAACCTGCAAAAGACACTTCTGTGAGGCAAGCCCTTAGTACCCTAAAACTTTCACCCCAAAATTCCAAACCTTTTTTCCTATGAAGTGATAAACACCTATATAAAAAAATCCTCTTTCACAAATTGCAGAAAAAGAATCCTGTTTTGCAGTAAAACAGAATCCTTTTCCATGATTTGCAGCAAACTATCCTATTTTTCAGTAAAAGATTTCCATGATTTGTGCAGGAAGAATTCCACAGATAAAATAAACTCATTTCCAGGCTTTATTTTCAAAAACTGACTTAACTGGGGGGCAGCGATCAGATGGTGGGGAACCCACTAGATATCAGGGAGAAATATGAAATATGTAATATTAAAAAAAATGGGGCAAGCAATCTGGGGGGGGGGGTACCACTAGACACCAGGGAAAAATCCTGTTAGTACAGAACATCAACTGGAGGGTGGGGAGTCACTAGACACTAGAAAAAATATTCCAGTAAACAAGAAATGATTTTTCACTCTTAAAAAAGGATCTTTCTTTCAGGACTCATGACACCTTAAAAGAAGCTTTTTTATATATATATCATGAGTCCTGAAAAAAGGTTTATAATGTTAAACAAAAATATTTCTAGGCCATTTGTCCAACAGTTCAATGCAGAATCCAGCTAAGGAGGTCTCGATAAGCAGGCCACATGTGTTGTTTGCTGTCCATAATGTAATTTCTATGGTTTTCCAAAGTTGAAATTTTAGTGGAAAACAGAAAACAAAATGGTGACAAATGGAAAAGGATTTTCCCTTTACAAAAATGGATGACATCAAAACGAATACAACATTCATTTTTCATTTCATACAGCTATTTAAGTGCTTACTAAGCATGCCAGGACCAATTTGTGAAAATTCCAAAGTTAAATAACTTTGGAACAGATTAATATTTTTTTTCATAAAACAAGAAAAAGGCACATCTGTGGGTCAGCCCCTTTCTACTTTGAAATTGTTAGGTCAAAATTTCAAATCTTCTGGGTGCTAGCCATCTTAACAGAAAACTGAGTAAAACCAATTTGAAAACATTCCCAAAAATTCACTTCTTGCACTATCCAGAACTCAAAATCTGTACACCCAACCAGAATGAAATTTGCCACAACCAGAGACCTACCACACAAGACCTTGCATCCAAACTTTCATGCAAATCCATTAAATGATTATGAAGTTATTACAGTGCAAAAATTGGGGTTTAACATTAAACTGCCTTCTCAACACTAACTACAGGGGCACGGTCGCCCCTAAAGTTATACAATATATAATAATATATGATAGTGGCATGGTAGTGGCACTAAAGTTATGGTTCAATGGTCACTTCTATGTTAAACCCCAAATTTTGCACTTAAATAACTTGGCAACCATTTGACTGATTCACATAAAAGTTTGCATGTACAATTGGAGACCAATGATCTCTTGATCTGGCAAGTTTAGTTTTGGTTGGATGTGTAGGTGCAGAGATACAGAATATCAAAATTTGTGTAAATTGCCATTTTTGTGTAAATTCTTTGTCATGCAGTTTCTCCGAAATGGCTTGGGGGTTTGGTCTGAAATTTTTAGGGTATATCAGATTTGGATCACAGATGTGTCATTTGAAAGTTTGGTGAAAAAATATTAATCCTTTCAAAAATTATTGAAGTTTCAATGTTCACATTATTTCCTATGGGAAAAATTTGATGCACCCTGCAAAAGTACTGTTTTGCTGCCGCAAAAGAGGTTGTTGGTTTTGCAAATGTGGAATGTAGTGTCAAGATTCTGCCATCTTGTTTTCAGTTAGCAACATGGAAAAACATAAATATCTTGAAAAATACTGCCAGTCGGTAAACACCAACACTTGAGTTTATCTAATCAGGACCTAAAGAATCAGAATCTGTGGTTGTTTTGATCCAATGATGCCCAGAAATATGTTTATTTTGATTGTACCATTTTTGCTTTTGCAAATTGCAGCAGTATTGCTGCAATTTGCGAAAGTAGTTTTGCAAAACTACCACAAATTGTGGCACGGTTTCATGAAAGACTGGGATTTTGCCACAAATTGTGGCACTGTTCCATGATACAATGGGGTGTTTCTGCAATTTGTGACACTACGGTAGTAGTCACAGACATGGTCAGATATTTCCATGTATTTTGAGAAATTTCTAAAGAGTTTCTCTCTGCTGTCCCTACTGTGGAAATGCAGAAAGCAGGAGATTTCTATAGAAATATCACAGAAATTTAAGGAAAGATCTGACCATGTCTTTGGCTGTGATTGTACTTTTTCTTATATGTCTGTTTCTTCGTCACTCCATTGCAAAGAAATGGTTTGCACTTTTAAGCTGAAATTTTCAGGGTACAAATGGCTTGCCCCACAGATGTGCCTTTTCCTGGTTTGGCAACAACATTTTCATTTGCTACATAGTTATAAGAATTTGAAGTTTCATCATTTCCCATAGAATAACATTGTAGTGGTCAGGGTGCATTTTGGCAGCTATATCTTGAAAACATTTTGAGATATGGACTCAGTGCGACTCATAGCCCTCTGGGACCTGCACCTCCAACTGGAAATGAGGGAAAATTACAATGATATGCAGGGAGGACCCCGTGGTCCCACAACTGACTATGGACAGGTCTATGTTCTGATACATGTACAATATAAATTATATCATATAGGGATTCCAACAAAGGTCCTAAACAGACAAGTTCTTCAACAGAGTACTAATGCAACAGGTATAATTTATGTAAGTGTATGGTCAATTAGATGTGCTGTGCTGCAAAACGTGAATAAGTTTGCTGGGCAAGGCTCCTAGCTTCACCTGAGCTCTTTTCTTCTAGGTTGCTTAAAAGGACAGAGCAAAGAACCTTACCAGAGCAAGGAAAAGGATTAAGGCTTCTTTTGGCTAGGCAGATTTACTGTGTGTTGTTATTTTTATTTTGTACTCACAGGGATTGTTGCTGTTTGCTGCTAACATTTTATTGCTTTATTTTTCTCTGATTCAAACTGTTGTTGCTGGGTATACCTTCTGCTACAGTATTACAGGGTGTGCCTACAGGTGTGTGCTTACAGATTACTGCTGTAATCTTCTGATTCAAATTGTCTTTTGCAAGGTATATCTTCTGTTACTGCTTTATTTTTCTCTGTAGCAAAGTGTTTCTTACAGGGTGTATCTTCTGTAAAATTATTACAGGTGGTGTTTTACAGGTTTTACCATTTTATCTATCATTAGGATAAGCTTTCAGGGCTACTGCATGTGTTGCTGACTGATTGTTTCTGCTCTTACCTCTTTGTTTATTTTGTCCATGGTTCTTCTTTTTCGGCAGGGGGAAGGGCCCAGCCACCCACCCCCATCCTCGACCACCCCACACTACACTCCTTTTATAGGGTAGCACAGTTGTGACATTACCTGTAGCAAAGCAGGAAGGGGCAGATTAGAGGGGTATGCACACAGTGACCTCATTTACGGGGCACTAGTAATCTAACTTGTTATAACAAGTTATACAAAAAACAAACAAAACACAAAATCAAACCTTGGTTTTCATTTTCTTCCTTCTAATTACTCTGACCAGGTCATAATCCCAGCAACTAATCTGGAATGGATATCATTAATTGCAGGTACTGTTGAACACTTTTCAGAAGGGCAGTTTTACAGGATTTAGGACACTGTCCTACATGCTGGGCCATTGGAGATCTAAGGGCTCATCTCCAGGCAGCATGGGCAGAGATTGCATGCCTCAAATTGCATATTCAACAGGAAATATATTATAAGAACTGCCCACCATTTCCCCAATGTCCAACAGAAGCACCTCACCCGCTGAGGGTAGTTGGTCCTGTAGGTTGGCATGTAGTTAGGAGGGGCAAATCAGGTGCCCCATCCCTCAGTGCTCTCCAACATATCACCTCCCACAAACCACATAAAAACTATAAACAGGTATCTGCCACTATCTCCAAAACCAAACAAAGGGGTAGAGGACACTGCAGAGCAGGACACTGCAGCACTGGAGCTAGCATAACAAAACTCACCCAAAACAGGAACCAAAACAAAAAAAGCAAAAAGGAAATCCAGAAAGCTTCTGATCATAGGAGACTCCATGATTCGGGGAGTTGATACCTATCTCCAGCCAGGGGTATTGGTCAGATGTCTCCCAGGTACATCAGCGTGCAAAGACACTGACTACATTGCTAAAATTGTTCAGGAAGCAGGAGAAAACATTGACATCCTGGTACACATAGGGACTAACGATCTCGCCAGCTGGTCAGTTGTAGAGACCAAGGAACACCTGACCATGCCGGGTGACAAACTATCATCTATTTCATCTGGCATCTTCTTCTCTGAGATCCTGCCAGTCTGGGAGAGGGGACAGATGGATGGAAGGTCAGAAAAGGTGAGATAGGGGAGCTAAACATGTGGGTCAAGGGCTGGTGCCAGGAAAAAGGACACATATTTGTAAGGGACTGGCAGCAGTTTGGGGAGTGAAAGTTCTTTACATTTGATGGACTGCATCTGACTAAGGATGGAGTCAGTGCATTGGGGCAGAAGTTTGACATCTTTGCAGAATATGTAAACTAGCAAATGGGGAGAGGGGTGCAGCACCCCATACATTGAATGGGAAGAACACCCCTCCCCCTCAGCTAGTGGTCAAACAGGAGTTCAGTATGTTTGCAGTTCATTTGCATCACCAGGTAAGGCAAAAGTCCAGCTCCCCATATGATGCACAGGGGAAACACCAGACCTCACCCAACAACTAACTCATCAAAATCTGGCAAATGGAAAATCATGTACACTAATGCTTGCAGTCTGGGAAACGAAATCCCAGACCTGCGGGCAATAATAACAGAGGCTAAACTGGACATAGTAGCCATTAGAGAGACATGGTTTACCAGTAACCACACTTGGGAGACTTCAGTAGCTGGCTATGTATTGTTCAGAAGAGACTGAGGTACAAAAAGGGTGGCTGGAGTGGCCCTTTATGTTAATGAAAATATCAAAGCTACAGAAATTCAGAATACACTTAAGGAGCCAGAAGAACTGTGGGTCACTCTGGAAACAGGAAAAGGGACAGCCATATGAACTGGGGTTGTGTACAGGCCTCCAGACCAGGGGGATGACATAGACACATTACTGTTAGAAGATATACAAAACATGACAGCTAAAGGGGAGGTTCTCATAGTGGGAGACTGCAACATGCCAGATACAGATTTTTCGATACCAGCAGGAACATCTGCCAGAACTAGACACATAGTGGATTCCCTGCAGGAGGAGGGCCTCAAACAACTGGTACAACAACCAACAAGAGAAAGGGCTATTCTAGATCTAGTACTGGCTAACAGGGAAAGGATCACAGATCTCCAGGTAGAAGGTCACCTGGGGGCCAGTGACCATCACATGGTATGGTTCAATTTGGCCACTAGAACTAAATCATCCCATTCCAAGGCAAAATTATGGGACTTCAGAGTAGCTGACTTTGATTAGATGGCCAACAGAGTTAAGCTAGCCCTGGCAAAAAGAAATACAGGTGAGGGTGTACAGGCAAAGTGGGCAAGCATTAAGGATGTAATACTCGAAGCAACATCCCATTGTGTTAGAGAGAAAAGGAAGTGCAAAAGAAGAAGGAAACCCCTTTGGTTCTCAAAAACAGTAGCAGAAAAGGTCAGAGACAAAAGGCTGGCCTTCAGGAAATTTAAGGGAACGCAGCAGCATGAAGATAGGGAGGCATACCAAACTTCCCTAATGGAAGCAGGGAAGGCAATAAGGCATGCATAGGCCCAAACCAAGGAAACGCTGGCACAAACAGTAAAAGAAGGTGACAAGACTTTCCATAGATGCATTAGTGAAAGGAGAAAGTACAGAGTGGGTATTGCTTAGATCAAAGGGGATAAGGGGGGTATGTGAAGAGGAGGACCATGGAAAAGCATCTATCCTAAATAGATACTTCTGCTCAGTATTTACTGAAGAGAAAGTAGGGTTGGGCCCACAGCTCAGCACCATGGATTCGGGGGGAAGGAGGTGCACACTAGCCCCTTCACAAAAGAAAGGGTCCTACAAGAGCTCAATAAGCTCAGGGTAGACAAGGCAATTGGACCTTATGGCATACATCCCAGAGTAGTGAAGGAGCTAAGGCTGGAACCAGCAGAGCCATTATCAGAACTGCTTAGTGAGTCTCTGAGCATAGGAGAGGTCTCAGAAGACTGGAGAAGGGCTCATATGATCCCTCTCTACAAGAGTGGTAGCAGGGAGGAGGCAGGGAACTACAGACCAGTCAGTCTTACCTCAGTAGTGGACAAGATTATGGAGACACTCCTTAATGAAAGGATAGTGTAACACCTGGAATCCATAGGAACACAGGATCCAAGACAACATGGGTTTACAAAAGGAAAGTACTGTCAAACTAATCTCATAGATTTCTTTGACTGGGTAACCAGAGTGGTGGACCAAGGGGGAGCAGTTGATGTCGCCTACCTTGACTTCAGCAAAGCTTTCGATACTGTTCCACATAGAAGATTGATTAATAAGATGGGTAGGCTTGGGGTGGGTCAGAAGTTGGTCAACTGAGTGGCAAACTGGTTGTCAGGTAGAAAACAGAGAATGGTGGTAAACGGTATACAGTCAAAAGAGATGCAAATCACAAGTGGGGTACCTCAGGGATCAGTCCTGGGGTCAGTCCTCTTCAATATCTTGATCAGTGACATTGCAGATGGACTGGAGGGTAAGGTTTGTCTGTTTACAGATGACACCAAGATCTGCAACAGAGTAGATGATCCAGATGGGGTAGGCAGAATGAGAAGAGATCTGGATAAACTAGCAAAATGGTCAGAAGAGTGGCAACTGGGGTTTTATTCAAAGAAGTGCAAGATAATGCACATAGGGAAGAGAAACCCTGAAGCCAACTATAAGCAGGGAGTGGATTTGCTGGCAGTCACAAAGGAAAAAAGAGCCTTGGGCATCATCATCACCAATGACCTGAAATCATCCAAGCAGACCACTAATGCAGTAGGTAAGGTTAAGGGAATGTTGGGGTGTATTAGTAGGGGTATCACAAGTCATAAGAGGGAGGTAATAATCCCTCTTTACAAGACGCTGGTTAGACCCCATCTGGAGTACTGTGTGCAGTACTGGAGGTTGCACCTTCACAAGGACATTAACCAAATTGAGGCAGTCCAGAGAAAACTGTGCAGGGACTGTATCCAAAAACATATAAGGACAGATTAGCAGTGCTCAATATGTATACCCTAGAGCAAAGGAGGGAGAGAGGTGATATGATTGAAACATTCAAACACCTTAAGGGCTTTAACAAGGTGAAAGAGTCTAACATGTTTCAATATAAGAGAAATAGCAGGACAAGAGGACACAGCATGAGATTAGAGGTAGGCCAATTAAGGGGAAATGTGAGGAAGGTCTTTTTCACAGAAAGGGTGGTGGATGCATGGAGCGGCTTACCTCAGGAAGTGGAGGATATGAATACAGTGCAGGGCTTCAAACAGGCATGTGATAGGCATAAGGGAGAAATACAGATGAGTATGAATGGATAGGCCATTGACAGAGCAAAGGCTGATGGCACATTCATAAAGCAGAAAAATAAATGGGCAGACTGGATGGGCCTTGTGGTCCTTATCTGCCATCAATGTCTATGTTTCTATGTTTCTATAATTAGTCTCAAAAAGAAAGGAAATTTGTTGCAAAAAATGCATTAATGAATCAGTTAGGGATCATATTAAAGCAACAACAGTATGGAAATGTGGTTTTTGGGTTTCCAACAGGGGTGTGCCTTGGGCCATCAGCCCTAATGCTCACCCCATTCTCTTTTCTGTACCCATCTCAGCTTATTTACTTATAGAATGGGGTAAGCATTAGGGTTGATGACCCCAAGGCTCTACAGTATTTCAAAAGTTATGCATATGTGGGACTGCAAGGCCTAGAGGGACTTAGGTTATGGTTCGTATCTGTATCTGTTGGAATTAATTATGGGCACATATGTGATATTGTTAAGGGTGCCAAGGTACACTTTTTGTTATGTGTGGCCCCTATTAGATATTACTTTGTTTCAGAGTTATTGTTAGGGTTCCGGTTTGGGTGGGGTTAGGTCATATGTCTGTTGCACTTAAGGGGGGGCACATACCTGATATTGCTCAGGGTGCTGAGGTATGCCTTTTATCTTTTGTGCCCCCCTTAAATAGTGTGAATCAGATTATATCTTTGTTGAAGTTAGGGGGGCACATATCTCATATTGTTCAGGGTGCTGGGCTACATCTTCTGTCATGTGTGCCCCTCCCCCCATTCATTCATTCATTCATTCATTCATTCTTTTTATTTCTTAACTGGATTAGGGCACTGGACATGTTTTTTTAGGCCCAGCTCACACAGAACACAATACACGGAAGAGGCCACTAACTGAACAAAACACCCATCTATCCCTTGTCCACAATCATTGTATTTGTTTGGGATGGTCAATGACAATTTCATTATTTCCATTCTTGTCACTTTTACAAAAATAAAAACGATGCCTATTAAGTAAAGCTGGATCAGGATCCAGATCACCCAAGGACTGATTAGTTAGCTGATTCTTATAACAAGACAAGTTTGAAAATGTAATATTTAATAGATTAGCTATTTTGAAAAGATTAGTAATTTCCCCTTCATGTGTCCTTAATTTATTTATTGTTGCCTTCTCATTGGCTGATAATAACCCATTAATAGAGTCCCAGAACTTCAGTGGATCTGACCATTTTTCCTCCAGTTGGTCAAAAAAAATGCTTGCTCAGCATTTCTCACTATGTTGCTCACCTTATTATGAAAAAATTGATAGGTATTCAGTAAGACAAGAGAGGGAGCGTTCTTTTAATCTGACCATGCTGAATTTCTCCTCTAAATCCAGTCCCACAAATCAGCTGTGAACCGTCCATTATGTGAACTACAAACTCTCATAGTTCACAAAGGAAATAACTTATTTTGAATCTCTAGTAAATGTTTGCAAAGGAGGTCCACTGCACAATCAAGATCTGAAATTGAGTCTAAAAAGGACCAATCAACAAGCGATAAATATGGCTGAGAGTTACATGATAAATTTTCTTAAAAATGCGGGATTTGGTTATTTCTTTTTACCTCCTCAGCTGGGGGGGGGGGGTTCCATGGTTTCCTTCTTCTCAGGTGTCCTTTTTCTTGGCTGCTGCCTCAGACCCAGCCATTATACACATCACATTGGGAGTAGTGGATTTAAGCCATGTTTCTGAAATCACAATCAATTCTGATTGATAGCAATTTGCTATATACGCAATGTCCCCTAACTTAATCACTAAACCCCTTATATTCAAGTGTATGATTTTTACTCCATGAGAAGTGTACCAGTAATTGGAGCCACTTCCATTACAACTATTACCACAAATCAGAGGGCCTGGGTTAACTTCCACATCACCAGACATTAAAAGTAAATAGAATAAAATTAAACTAAAAATCGAAATTTAGAACCAACTCTATATAACCCTATAAGACCAAGTCTCTATGTATTGGAATACACATAAAACCCTCAAACCCAGATTAAACTTATATCATTAACTGATAAATGAGAAACTTGTATTGAATACTGGTTAAGCAGTAAATGGTACATATTGGACTGCTCTGTATCATAACAACAACCTAGTCCAGTCACTGGAATGCTCAAACTAATTGAATTGTGAACCACCAGTCCAAGGGACAAGAACAACATCCAGCCCCAGGAGTCATCCATTTTGAACAAAACAATATTGATAAAGTAAACTTATCTGTGTTAAATTAGAGTAAACTGATAATATATATTGGCCCAGGCTCCATGGCTCCTTCGGATTCCTGATGCTGCACTTCACCTCAGGTGCCACTTGCAGATGCCTCAGAGTCTACTGGGCTTCAGATTTAAAACCCTCAACCCCACCTGACTGGGCTGCTACCACCAATTGGAGGAGGGATGCATGGCATAGTTACAAAATGGGAGACAGCTCTACAGGTGTACAGTTGCCATGGCAACACACACTAATAGTGGTGCACACAGATAAAGGGAGCAGAAATCACCATTGAGGCACCAGGTTAATCTATCTTAAAATTATCTCAATGTCAACATGAACATGCGCTCCAAAAAGATAGAAATAGTACACTGTTGGGGTGATTCTTAGCAGCACTGGGTTAACAGTTCAGCAGAACGTTAATAGTGGCACAAGTCCAGCAGAAGCATAAAATCCAGGCAGCAGGTATTCACAACACAAATAGTGGGGCAGTATTAATGAGCAGCACAGTCTCGATTCAAACAGTGTAAACAGTACAGTCTCAAAGTGACACTAACTCAGCAGCATTCAGATATTAGTCATTTGCAATTCAAGGCAGGATGGATTCACACTAACAAAATAAAAAGAACAATATCAGGATCTGCAATCCAGACAGTTCACACTCACAGCCCTTCCAGTAGGTGTGGATGGCCTTCAATATTACTTGTTCTGCAGTTAGTGTTATGGTTTGGGTTTTGTTGCAGGTTAGATTATATTTCTGTTGCAGCTAAGTGGGACACACATCTGATACTGATCAGATTGCCGAGGTACAAATTCTGTCATGTGTGCTCCCCCCTTAAATATTGTAGGTTAGGTTATATCTCTGTTGTAGTTAAGGGGGGCTACATATCTCATATTGTTCAGGGTGCCAGAGTACACCTTCCATTGTGCGCGCTCCCTATTAAATATTACTTGTGCTGCAGTTAGTGTTAAGGTTAAGTTTTCTGTTCAGGTTAGGTAATATATCTGTTGCACTTAAGAGGGGCACATATGTGACATTACTCAGGGTGCGGAGGTAAACCTTCCGTTATGTGTGCCCCCATTACATACTACTTTTTCGGGAGTTAGGCTTGCAGATAGCTGTTTGTGCTACTGTTAGGAAGATGTTTCTCACTTCAGATACAAATACAGCTAAGGAGTGATGCATGGAGGGCCCTGCACGCCCACACACCAATATGGATACCATTACAGTGGTGGGAGTTCAGGGCTCAGAAGGCACTGTGCTCCCACATGGAAATATGGATATAATTACAATCTTTCAAGAATTATTGATGCTTGGGAGCAGAATCCAGAGGACCCTGCGCTCCCACAACCAAATAAGGGTAAGATTAGACTTTCTCAAAAAGTAAGAACAGATCCAAAAACAAATGGTATGATACCTTTTATGGGAACTGGACCAACATAGATGTAACAAAGGAAAACAGTGCTTAAGCTTTCGGAAAAAACAAGTTCTTCCTCATAAGCTTATGCCAGTTGTGTGGAAAATCACATTCTATTAACACCCAGATCATACTTAAAAAAAACAGAAAAAAGTGTAATTGGCTTTAAATACCTTTTTTAAACCATAACAGAAGTTTAAATGCAAGGAACCAGTTGTAGTCAGCTAGCTGGATACTGTGATGTACTCCAAGGTCAAATGTCAACAGAGGCAGATAAGAGGAATTCTTCTTGAGGCCTGACAGTTTCACTAACTTACATAATGAATGGGTGATTGTGTCATGACAATACACTCTTAATTAAATGCAAGACCTTTAGATTTAATACTCATTTAAGTACATGTTTAAAATTGTAATAGTATTCTATGTTAAAAACTATGAAGTAGAATGTTTCTATTTATGGCAATAGGAGTTATAAAGAAAAGTTTCCCTAGACTGAACAAACTGTTTCACACATTCATACAGTATTTAAACTATCTTGAGACATATTACCAACCATATACTGAACCAGATAATATATTCCATAAACATAAAATCCTTTGGTGCTGTAACCAGATTTTTTTTACAAAAAATATCAATTGTTTGAATTAGAGCACAAATAAAAAAATAACTAAGGACCCCCTAGTAAATGAGATGATATGTCCTAATATGTTTAGTGTTCAACAGTGTGTCAATATATGATCACTCTAATATATGTACAGTAACAGTTTTTGCAATCTATATCAAAAACTAAAGAATTAAACCCTCTTCCCACAGGGTAACAGCATAATATAGATAACTAGTTTATTGCCATAGATAGAACATTTCTAATTTATAGTTTTTAGCATGGAATGCAATCACAATTTTTAACATGTACTTAAGTGGGTATTAAATCTAAAGGTCTTACGTTCAGTTAGGAATGTATTCTCATGACACAATCACACATTCATTATGTAAGTTAGTGAAACTATCAGACTTCAGGAAGGATTCCTATTATCTGTCTCTGTTGATATTTGACCTTGGAGTGCTTTATAGCAGCCAGCTAGTTGACTAAAACTGGTTTCTTGCATTTAAACCTTTGTTATAGTTTAAAAAAGTATTTTAAACCAATACAAATGTTTTTCTGTTTTTTTTTATGCATGATCTGGGTGTTAATAGAATGTGATTATCCACACAACTGGCATAAGCTTCCAAGGAAGCACTTTGTAAGTCTGAAAGCTTAACCACTGTTTTCCTTGTTATATCAATGTTGGTCCAATAAAAGGTATCAAACCATTTATTTCTGGATCTGTTCTTACAAGGACCAATATGGCAACTAATTAATTCTGTGTGTCAAAAAGTAAGGAAATTCATTGCAAGAAACTTAGTTAATGCATCTGTTTGGGTTCATATTAAAGCAAAAAATGTATGGAAATGCCAACCCTAACACCCCACCCTCCACACACCAACAGGCATTGGGGTGTGCCTTGGGGTCATCTTGCCCTTACAGTCACCCCATTCTCTTATACTGTACCATCTCACACATTGAATGGGGTGAGTGTTAGGGCCAATGACAACAAGGCACACCCCAAACACCTGTTGATGTGTGGAGGATAGGGTGGGGTGGGGTGGAAAGGATGGGTGGTGGGGTTGGGGAGTTGTTAGGGTCTGAAACCTTAACACCACATTTCAATACTTTTGTTGCTTTAATATGAACCCTAATTGATGCATTAAAAAGTTTTTTTTGGAATTATATATATATATATATATATATATATATATAATATATACTATAAAAATTACATCCTCTAGAGAGACCAACACATGCTTCTTGCTTATTGGGACCCCATTATGTGGATTCTGCAATTAACTATTGAACGAATTACCCCAATTGTGTTTTTCTGAAGTTTTTATATATTTTTTTTGTGACTCGCTTCCACTTTTTTCATATGGCAATATGAAAAAATTATTTGGCAATATGCAAAAAGATATACAGTAAATGTTTCCCTGATGTCTAGTGGCATCACCACCCTCCATTTGCTGTCCCTATAATTTGTGTAATGTTTACCTGGTGTCCAGTGGCACTCCTAACCCTCCAAGTGCCATATTGGTATTTCAGTAACCATGTAGCCAGAAACCTCCACATCTCTACAATCAGTGGGATCCAGCACCTAGATGTACAAAAATTGATAGTCAATGGAAATATGTATGCACCAGACTCATTACTTCAGCATTCAGAATGAAGTAACCATTTTAATATTTTATTCACTAAAACAGCCAATTGGCTTCAAAGCTTTGAAACAACAGTTAGCAATAAAATCCACTTCGCTTTTTCCAAAAGTGGTTAGACCACACACCTTTAAGCATAGTTCAGTTATAGTTCATAAAATCTTGCTGTTATTTGAATTGTGTATTTCATAGAATCCGTCCTAATAAAACTGAGAATGTGCAAATAATATGCAGAAAAATAGAACAGTTTTGTGCACACAGTGCTTAAATAGATAGCTGTATATAAAAGTTAAGTGATGAACTTCAAAATAACAGTTTGCAAAAAAGTACACAAAAAATTAAAAACCACTTTTAAGCAGAGGCCAGTTACTGTTGGTACTGTAATATCTTTCCACTTGTAAGCACAATTCAGTTATAGTTCATAATATCTTACAATTGTTTGAGCTTTATATTTCACAGAGTCTTTCCAAATAAAGCTAAAAATGTGCAGTGTAGAGTGATTACGTGCAAACAGTGCTTAAAGAGCAACTGCACTTCAGCATGTGCTTTCATAAATAAGGTGTATCAGCTGTTAGAATTTACTAGAGAATACATTTTTTTTGCATTTTTAATGTCCCTTTCCAAGATTTACAGCACAGCTTGATAGTCCATTTAAAAAGTATATATAAAAACATTTGAAAACATTTGCCTCTCCCCCGTTAACCTCACAGTGCCTTTGTTTATGACATAGTTCTCACCATGACAGCAGACTGTAATGTCACAAACAGCAATTGTGTGGTTAGCATGGGGGGAATCAGATACATTTTGAAAAATTCAGTGAAATAATTGCTATTATCTACACCATTTAGAAGACCAGTAACTGAGGAAAGTAAACACAAGTAACTACAAAACAATAAAGTTAAAACATAATTGGTGCAAATCTAGTGTTTTTAAGCTTTGTACAGTATTATACTAGAGAGTAGCTCTTTGACTGAATTGCTGTATATGAAAGTCATGTGTTAAAAAAACATTCACCAAAAGAAAGAACACATTGATCATCCAGCATAAATATTCCTCTAAGTATAGCTCTCCAAACTGTAAGGCATTAAAAAAAAAGATCTGGGACTACTACCTCTGAATTAAACAGGGGATGTTAAATGACTGTAGGGGTTCATACTGCAGCAGACATAATATCAGGCAACAATTTCTGCTGCTAGGGGTTATACAGTACCACCTCAAAATTTACAAGTCTGCATCCACCAACCTAGTGGTTAACCTGCCCTTCAAGTTAACATAAAATGCTCAGGTATTGCAATGATCCTTTTTTATGAACGACTTTGGCTGAGGCTGAGTTGCTTGCTGAATTCAAAGTATGCCCAAGTCTGTTTCACCAATAAGCTCTACGACCCCGCATATAGCTTGATGTCTCATAGGTCAGCCCATATAAATCACTGAAGCCATATAAATAAGAGAAAGCCCAAAACATAACAAAAACTTAACTGTAGCTTCAAGCAGTAATCTCTCTGGCTGCAGGCTGAAGTGAAGAAGTCTCTAATGAAAAGAGAGTAAGCGGGATATCCAAATGTTTACTTGAGATTTTGATTATAGCAGATAAATCAGATAGAGTTTGTACTGGAATACACCCTTATAATCACTCTTTCTGTCTGTCTGTCTGTCTATCTATCTATAGAGTTAAAGGTGAATTCCAGTGCAAACTCTGTCTGATTTGATCTGATCTGAGACACCAACACTTCAGCCTGCAGCCAGAGAGATTACCGCTTGAAACTACAGTTAAGTTTTTGTTATATTTTGGCTTTTCTCTTATTTATATGGCTTCAGTGATTTATATGTGCTGACTTATGGATACAGCCAGTAACATCGTGTCCCAAACAGCGCGGCGCAAGACAAAGCTGGGAAATCATCGCTGCCGACAATGTCAGCATGCACATAATATCACAGCCCAGCATTTTGCAAGCAGGCAGTATGAGGCACTGCTCCTGGTTGCCAGTGTGTCCCCATCCCAGCTGCCATTTCCACCCACAGCAACTGACTATACTGTAGTACACCATAGTGCCCCCCCATTGCTGATCACAGAGCAGTCGCCCCCCTACATCTATCCGTCACAGTAAGCGGGAATGAGTGACAACTCCTGATGTCAAGTGGACCTCAACCACCTTAGTCCTCACCATCCACCCCACCCCTTCCCAACTGCAGTGGATGACCAGCACAGCTCACCACACTACGGTTGGTTGCTTCACTGAATCGTAATGAATGAGCAAATACCCGGGTGCAGGGTATGTGCTCATTCATTGCAGTTCAGTCGGGCAGCCAGCCGTGGTGGAGAGTGGAGGGCTGTGCTGGTTGCCCACTAGTGGTTGGGGGAGAGGTGGGAGCAGGGTGGTGGGGGACTATCTGGGGTGGTTGGGGGGTCCACTAGACACTAGGGAGTTGTCACTCGTTATCGCTTACTGTGATGGATTGGTTTAGGGGGGTGGCTGCTCGGCAATTGGCAATGGGGGGCACAACAGTGTACTACAGGGTAGTCAGTTGCTGTGGTTTGGACATGGCAGCTGGGATGGAGCATACACTGGCAACCAGTGGCAGTACCTCATACTGCCTGCTTGCGATATGCTGGGTGGTGATATGTGCATGCTGACATTGTCAGCTGCGATGATTTCTCAGCTTTGTATTGTGCTGCACTGTTTGGGACATGATGTTACTGGCCGGATCCCTACTGACTTATGAAAAATCCATCTGGATATGGAGTTGCAAAGGTTATTGGGGGAAATAGACATGGGCATATTTTGTCTTTAGTGAGCAATTCAGCCCTTTGCCAAATTCTTTTATAAAAAAAGGATTGTTGTAAGACCTCAGCAGAGTATGTTAACTTGAGGGGAAGGTTACCTTCTAGGTTAGTGGATGTAGAGTTGTAAATCTGAGGTGGTATATCCCCTAGATAGCCAAAGCTGGTGTCTAATACTAAGTCTGCTGCAGTATGATCCCCTACAGCCATTTAACATTCCCCTCCCCCCTCTTCAATTCAGAAGCAGTAGTCCTGGATCTTTTTTTGAATGCTTTACAGTCTGGACGGCTATATTTAGTGGAACATTTATGATCCATTTGTTCTTTCTTTTGGTGACTGTTTGTCATGCAACTTTTATATATACTGTAGCAATTCAGTTAGGCACTGTTTGCACTTCAGCACTCTACACTTTGCACATTTTCAGCTTTATTTGGAAGGATTCTATGAAATATAAAACTCAAATAACTACAAGATACTATGAACAATAACTAAATTGTGCTTAGAAGTGTGAAGATATTACCAGTTATAACTGAACTGTGCTTAAAAGGAGTCTTGAATTATTTTTCAACCTTTTTGCAAATAATTATTTTAAAGTTCATCACTTGACTTTTACATGCAGCAATCTATTTAAGCACTGTGTGCATGAAATTATTTTACATTTCTGCATATTATTTGCACATTCCCAGTTGTATAAGGAAGGACTCTATTAAAATATAATGTTTAAATAACTCCAAGATTTTGTGAACTATAACTGAACTGTTCTTAAAAGTGTGTGATCTAAAAATTTGAATAAACAATGCAGACTTTATTGCTAACTGTTGTTTCAAAGCTTTGAAGCATGTTGGCTGTTTTACTGAAGCATTTTTTCAATGATGACTTCATTCTAAATGCTGCAGTAGTGAATCTGGTCCATACACATTTCTATTGACTTTCTATTTTTGCACATCTAGGTGTTGGATCCCACTGGCTGTTGATGAGTGGGAATTTGTGGCTACTTGGATTTTCAGTTTCCAGTTTGGGAGCTGTGTAATGGCTCTGTGTCTCTGGGAGCTGGGATTTCTTGGTTTGCCTGACTGTCAGTAGCTCTGCTATATTTACCATATATTTATGGAATTGCTTCGCAGATTCTGTTATAATATGACAAACATTTGATGTTTGGATTATTACAAAAAGTGTTGATTTTTTTGATATTTGCAGAACAGTAATCTAACACATAATAAAACTTAAACTCTGGTCAGAGCCGATATAGCTGTGGAGAGCTTTTGGGATGCTTTTACTCATTATTTCTAAAGAATTTGCAAAATGCAGATCTGCTGAGAGGCAGTTTCAATGTGGTCTTCCTTTTGCACATTTTTACAATGTATTTTTCTAGAATATGCTTCCTGATTGCTATATATTTAGTCTGAATAGTTCACAGAAAAAATGGCATCTTATTTTTGGGTGGTGAAGCACTAGCAGTAGGACACTGGAATGTTTCATACATAGGTACAAGATGTGTGCGGGCAATAATGCCCAGTGGCCATACACCTCAGGCACTCACATGCAAATCTATTGTCCCAGTGCCATTGCACTACTCAGTGTGGGTGAAAACCAATGTAGTTCTCACTCACACAGGTCCTGGAACAGACATGTTACAGCCGACCTCCCATTTGTTTATACAATCGGGGAACCACAAATGCACTATCCATAGCCTGGAGCATACACTACAAATGCCATTGCAGTATATCACACCCCAGGGCACCCAGGATACTTCAGCACTGTGGAGGGTGGCATGTTACATAGGGGAACAGGGAAGAGTGTATGACAGCAGGAAGATACAGCATCGACAAGGCGTGCATTGGCGGTATGTCAATTCCCTCTTATGGTTTGCCAGGGACATACAAACAGTTGCATACACTGGTGGATCCACAGTTTGTGTAGTGCCCCAATGTATGGTACAGCCACTTGGGTCATTCTAGAATGAAGGTCCCCAGTCTGGGTCCAGTGCAGTCAGTGGCTGGCTGTGGCAAGGCATGGAGGGCAGTGCCAGTCTCCACAACAGCTCGGGTATGGGGGCAGTGGGTTTGTCTATGTACTAAGGATTGAGTAGGAGTCCTCTATGGTATGGATATGGACTGTGGTTTCCTCTGGTGCAATTGGTACTGGGGGCCCTACACTATGGAGCTCTTCGGGGATGGAGTTGGATCGATTAGGGATGGGAGGGGGTACCTTTAGTCCATCAGGGCTGCCTGGCTGTTGGGCACCTGAGTGCACTTCTGCAGCCTGCCTGTGGGTGGCTGTCTGGCTTAGGCCAGATATTCATGGCCTAGCTGTGGGCCGCACTACTCTGGGCTGCGAGGGGAAAATTTCCTACTGAGTATGCCACAACTCGGCATATGCATGGGAACACACCCTTGACTTGTACAGCATACTATCTGTGTGCATGCTGGCCCGTTCCCTTGTGGCAGGTGCATCCCGCATGTTTGAGTATCACACTGCAGCACATTGTTGGAGTTGTGCAGCACATCTCCCATTTCCACTGGGATATGCTGCACATCTCCTTTGAATATGGGGGCCCTGGACTAGGAAACCCTGAAGAAATACATTATCAAAATGGGAAAATCATGACCCCACTGAAAACAAGAGATTGCATCTAATTTGGGACAGTCCAAGTAAATACAGTGCAGACATGTGTAAATGAAGATCCCTATGAAGATCCCTATGACAATAAGATGTAGCATCCCCCCTGTGCTATCCAGAATACAAAATATAGGATACGAAATTTAAAGGAAATCTACTCTAAACTAAACTTTACTGTGTTCACTGACATAAACAAACAGTTTCTTTGTTGTAACAGTCACACAGGAGTGTGGTGTGCTTATTTTATGGGACACATACAAACAGAGGTGAGATAAGTGCCTCAGCTGGGACTTGAACCTAGGCTACCCAGAATAACACTCCGATTGCGGTGACCAGCTGTGCCACTGAGACAACTGGAACCTGGGTCATCCCCGGGCACATTACTCTTTCTCAAATGCACAACCCAATGGCAACGCAAATATTTATTTGAAACAATCACACAGGAGTGTGGGTGTGCATATTTTATAGAACACATTCAAAGAGAGGTAAAAAAGAATAAGTGCCTCAGCTGGGACTTGAACCCAGGCTACCAGAATACAATTCTGATTGCACTAACCAGCTGAGCTACTGAGACAACTGGAACCTGAGCCATCCTCGAGATCATTACTCTTTCTCTAAAGCACAACCCAATGGCAACACAAATACTTACTTGTAACAATCACACAGGGGTGTGGTGTGCATATTGTATGGAACACATACAAACAGAGGTGAGAAAGAATAAGTGCTTCAGCTGGGACTTGAACACAGTCCGCCTGGCAGTATTGTGGCCATGAGGATGGTGTGTAGTGTGTGTGTGTGTGTGTATACAAAATACAAGATAAGAAATATTTAAAGGAAATCTACTCTAAACTGAACTTCACTGTGTTCACTGACATAAACTGTTTTTTATAACATATTAGAATGCAATATTTATTTTGAATGGTGTGGCCATGAGGATGGTATGTATAGAGTGTGTGTGTGTGTGTGTGTGTGTTGCTGTAGCTCAATATATATTTTCCCAAAAAGCATAGTAAAACATGACTTCTTATTGCTACATATTTCATCTAAGCAGTTCACTGAAGACCTGGCATATGTCTGAGACTGCTCATCAGATAGTGTCTGTCTGTAGAGGTTAAAAAACAGTGTAAATCATAGATTTGCTGGGGAAAGGGTGACATTTATGAGGTATGAATCTTTCTTGAAAGACAATACATCCCTAAGTTAAACTAGTATCAAGAAGCTGCTTAAATACTAAGTAATTAAATGTGCAAATCTCCAGTTTCATTGGCAACCAATATTTAACAAATATTTAACAAGCTGTATCAGTTTCCTAATGGCATCTGATAAGCAGCTTTGAGTTATGTCTCCAACATTCTTAGCAGAAAGAAGGGAATATTTTATTTCAGTTGGCATGGAAGGATACATTGAAAAGTCCAAAACATGTGTTCCACGAAAGTCCATTTTCAAGCTACAGATAGCAAAATGGCTGTGGGCTCCATCCACAGCCATAAAAAAGGGTGTGAGGAAAAACTATTCTTAATATGTACAAACTACACTGCCTTCGGCTGGTTTTGGTAAAATAAAAAATTAAACAAAATGCTGTTCCTGTCCTGACTGCACATAAGCTATTCAGCCACACTTATGATTCAAACATATATTATTAAATTATTTGGCAGATGAAATTTCTCATGTAAAATGAGAATTGTTGTAGAATTGCAAGCATGAATGAAATTACATAAATCAGGATAAGAAAAATGACTTGTGTACAATACAGATACAGCTGCAGTTCATACTTTGATACACAGTTAGGAGAATACATGCTTTGGTTGTATGGCAATTATCTACTCTCTTTCTTTATTTTTCAGCACCCAAACACTAGTTAATGAAACCAACTGAATCTGATTGACTAATTTTTCCAGCAGCCCCTGGAACTGATGCAAGTGCAGGTATGTCTCATATAAAACAAATACACAGGTCAGTCCTGTATCTATCAATGCATTTGACTTATTTGATAGTTAGCAGAATAATGTGTTGCCATCTGAGAAGACTAAAAACATATCATACATAAATAATGGATAAGAGATGAGGTCCAATACACAGACTGAATCCAGTGTGCAGTGTATCACCAAACTGTGCATGCAACGTGTCGTTCACCTTTCACTGATCAGTTTCATAGAGACTTGTTGCGACTGTATAATCATTAGTAGATCTGTCTACTCACTTTTTATTTTAAACACAAACTCTTAAACTCCCTAAAATAACTGATAACCTAAATGTTATTTTATGCTATATTTTAATGTGTAACATGCATGCATCACACTACACTAGCTACACATGAACTTCTCTGAACTAGTAGGCAGGCAAATGTTCATAGTCATACCCACATGGCACAAAAGACACAAGTATATACTTTTAATGTATGTTTTGACCCCATGTAATGACTTATAGATCAATTGCAGTGTTTTTAAAATACCTTTGACATGTTTTATTTGCTCACCATGAGAACAACCACTCTGCACAGTATGTATTGCAAGTCACATGCAGGAATGGTAATTTGTCATGTTCAGATGTTATTTTATTGCCTATCTTCTTTGAAGGTTTCACAGAAAATCCCTCAGACATTTTCAGACCAGCTGGCAGAATCTTGGGTGAGTGCTGATTCCATTCAAGTAACAAAGACATCATTTTTCTCAAGGTTCTGACAGCTCAGTGCATCATATTATGACATTCAAAAACCAGTCTTTGCTTCCAGTTTTATGCTGGTGGCATGTAGTAATCAAAGTGTTCCAGTAAAACATCATAAGTAGATATCTGTCAATTTCCCTAAGCTGATCAACAGCTGGTGCTCAGTATCACCACCACCAAAAAAAAAAAAAAACATAAACAACATGTTAGACTCTTAACATGAAAATTTTTGTTTCCTTTGTTTTTCTTCCTGCCCTGAAAGAAACCCATCAACTTCCTCCTTCTTTCAAAGTATTGTCCCCTAAAATTATTGATTAATCTGTGAAAGTAACTAAATATTTATCTGCAATGCTGTATTGATAAAATTCAATAGGTGAAGGTCCTCAGACAATTGAATGTAAACATGAGTTGTTGCCATTTTACAATCTGATGTACATTAGTGTGTGTGTGTGTGTATTGGAGTGTGTATGTGTATGAGAGTGTATGTGTGTTTACGGGAATGTGTTTGTGTGTGTGTGTGTGTGTGTGTGTGTGTGTGTGTGTAGTGTAGTGTATACTTAGCTGCTAAGATTCCGCCAGCTGGTTTAAAAATGTCTGAGGGATTTTCTGTGAAACCATCAAACAGGAGATCATTAAAATAGTATCTATACATGATAAATGGCAATTTCTTCATTTCATATGTAATAAATATTTCCTGGTTGGCCTTACATTAATAAAAAGGAGTAACATTTTTAACATGTTTATAATATATGTGCAGTTGATCTTTAAATGCACAATATCACAGAATATATCCAATTCATATACATTAATAATTTGCCTTTCACTCAGTCCAATATGATGAATACAGCATGCGACTAAATTGATGCAGGAAAATTCAGATTGTTAAATGATGAGGCAGGCACAGTTACAGACTGTCACAGTGGTAACAACATCATTGCTGTCTCATGCTACAATGATGATGGCTTTGAAATTAGCAGACAGCATCAGATTGCAACAACCACAAAACAAAAAGGCAAAAATCAATATAAAACAAAATTTTCACATTCTCACGCACTCAAATGTTATGACTATGTATTGAGTATCAACATAAACACAAGGACATAAGTCAGTTATAAGTTTGTATTCATTCCACCTTTAAGGTTTCCCTGGTGTCTAGTGGCACCCCCAACCCTCCAATCTCTGTCCCCATATTTGTTATGATTTTCCTGGTGTCTAGTGACACCCTGAACCCTGCAATCATTGTTCTTGTGTTTAACTAACCTTTCCCTGGTGTCTAGTGCCACCCCCACACCTCCAATCACCATTCTTGTATTCATATTTGTTAATATTTTTTGGTGTCTATTGTACCCCCCAACCTCCAATCACTGTCCCTGTATTGCAGTAACCTTTCCCTGGTGTCTCGTAGCACCCCCAACCCTCTGATCAATGTCCTTGTATTTGTTAAGGTTTCTCTGGTGTCTAGTGCTACCCTCACCCTCTGATTGCCATCATCTATATTTTGTCACTGTTTCCCTTGTGTCTAGTGGCACCACCCACCCCTCTGATCACCATTTGCATATTTTTAAAGTTTCTCTGGAGTCTAGTGGCACCCTCAGATCCCCGAACTCATCTGAAATAAAGGAAACCATCCCTTGTTGATGTTTTTTGAACCTATAAAAAATTAAATGGTCCCTTGCTGATCCCACCCCTCCAACTCCCACTGAGCAATTACTACTCTGTACCCCCTACACACCCTCACTCACCTCAATGAGTCCCAGGGTAAAGATCCACTCTCCAATCAAAGTCTTGTCTTGCTGCTGGAACCACAGACTGCAATATGAGAAAGTAAGGCAAGTGCAGTTCAATGTATTTCAATGGGGTTTTCAACTCTGATGCATAACTTTACCATTTTTGCATATGTTGAGCCCACATTTTCAACAGGGACTTTTTGGGACACTACCTCATAAATAATTGCACTGAAATTGCACAAATCCAGCCATAAAGATGAATTCATGGTTGCTTGGTGAAATCATCTTTTGGGTGAGATGTGAAATTATCACCACCCTCGTCTGAGAAGTGGGGTCATAAGAAGGCTATGTTGAAAAAATGGGCTAAAAATATGCAAAAATCTCAGACTTAAGCATATTCATTGAAATCTTGGTGCACTCCCTTGTAACTTTGGTAATGTTAAATATTTTGACTGTACATTTTCAAAATAGCCATTTTTGTATACCACCTCATGAACGTGACAGCTGTCATTTTTGAAATCCTAGCCAAACTGTGTTTTCACACCTGACACATGGAATGACATTGCAGTAGCCCTGATGAATGTTTTGGTGGGGATTTGAAAAGTCTCAGTACTGGGTTCATGATGTGAGGTAATAAGAATACCATGGTGATAATTTGGCTGTGACTTTGCTAAAAATGCAAGCACAGGGACCAGAGAGCCCTGCATTTCCACAGCTAGATACATATACACATCTATGGAGGGATAGGAGCACAGGGCTCACACAGGCAAATAAGGATACAATCACACTATCTCACAAAATACAAAACACTCCATTAATGCAACATATAGTGTTCAGGCTAAAGCAAAAAAGTAGGGAAAAGTGGTTTTAGGGTTTAGGGTAAAACTCTACCACCACCTCTAAAACAAATCAGGGGTGCAATCTTCCTTGGGGTTATTTTAGTGGTGGTGGGTTTTAGGGTTGGAAAACCTAAAATCATTTTTTTCTACTTTTTTTGCTTTAGCCTGAACCCTAAATGTTGCATTAAAGCAGTGTTAGGGTGTCAAACCCTAACATCCCTGCCTCACCCCTGAAGCAAATGAGGGGTGAAGTCTTCCTTGTGGTTGTCAGCTCTAACGCTCACCCCATTACAGTCACAAAGAAGCCAAGATGTGATGGAGACAAGTGTGTATTCTTCATGAGTGTATAGATCAGGGTGAGTTACAGGTTAACAACCACAAGTAATACTCCACCCTTCATTCACTTCAGGAGTGTGGCAGGGGTGTTAGGGTTAAAACCTTAACATCACACTTCATATCTTTTGTTCATTTAATCTGATTCCTGTTTTAGTAACAGAGTTTTTTGCAAAGCATGTCCTTGCTTTTTGAGATAGTATTACTGTATCCTAATTTGCCTGTGGCAGCGTAGGGCTCCTGGGCAGTGCACCCTCATCCCTCCATAGATGTGTACGTGTGTTACTGTAGAAGTACAGGGTCCTTCAGGCCCTGCACATGCATTTGTGCCAAAATAGCAACCAAATTGTCAGCATAACCTTCTTCTTACCCCACCTCATGAATCCGGTAGTGAAAATGTTCAAATCCCCAATGATACATCATTCTGAAGCATTGAAACACTGTTCCATGCCACAGGTGTGAAAACACAGTTTGATCAGGGTTTGAAAAATGACAGCTGTCACATTAATAAGGTGGAGTAAAAAATGACTATGATGAAAATTTGGCATCAAAATATTTAAAATTACCAAAGTTATGAGCGAGCATAGTACAATTTCAATATACAGTACTCTCATAAATTTAGCATATTTACATATCATAACCTCAAATTTTAAACATAATCTTTTAATGACCCCTACCTCATGAACAACCATGGTAAAAAATTTCAAATCCTGCCTGAAAGGTGGTTTTAACAAGTGACCACACAATCACCTTATGGGCTTAATTTGCATATTTCTACTGCTATTGGTCATGAAGTGGTGTCCCCAAAAGGCCATGTTGAAAGTTTTGGGTGAAAATATGTAAAAAGTACAAAGTTATATATCAAAGTTCAAAACCCCATTGAAATACACTGAACCGCACTTACCTTAGTTTCTCATATTGCAGTTGGATCCAGCAGCAAGACTTTTGTTTAATCAGAGAGTGGATATTCACCTTGTGAACTGTTCAGGTGTGTGAGGGTGTGTGTGCTGTACTGGGGGTGTGGGATGGTGGGTGCTAAATGGGAGGTGGGGGTGTGGGGATCAGATTGGCGAGGGACCATTTTATTTTTTGCAGGTTGTAAAAAAAAACATTGAGGGGTGGTTTTCTTTATTTCAGACTGGGACAGTGATCAGAGAGTGGGGGTGCCACTAGACAATAGGGAAAGAGAAAAAAACATAACAGGGACAGCGATCAGAGGGTGGGGCTGTCCCTAAACACCAGGGAAAGAGAAAAACATTATGGGGATGCTGATCAGAGGGGGTGTGCCACTATACCTCAGGGAAAGACAAGAATATTATGGGGACTGTGATCAGAGAATGGGAGGGGGTACTACTAGTGGTGCCACTAGACACCAGGGAAGGAGAAAATCATTATGGGGATGATGATTGGGGTGCCATTAAACACCAGGGAAAAACAAGAACATTACATGGATGGTGTTCAGAGGGTAGAGGGTGCCACTGGACACCAGGGTAAAAGAGGGAGTTATGACTTGTTAAACTTCCAATGGTATAGCATGGGAATTAGCATTTTTTAATGTTTCTATTTTTTTATATAGCTTCTTTAAAGTTTTGGGGGTATTATGTGTTATTCTTGCAGTACTTATTAAGATCATTGGTTTGATACAGAGAGTGCCCCTTAAGTCAAAATATTGAGGGATTTATGACTTGTTGAAATTAAAATGTGTAAAAAGAAAAATAGTCCAAATTCCCTTCTGTCCTGTAGGAAGGAATCCTTTTTCATATGGAATCAAAAAACCATATGGAAAAGGATACCTTTCAATTGAAAAAAAGAATTGCAAAAAAAAAAGAAAACTGGGCCCAAAATCACTTTCTGTATGATGGATTCCTTTTTTGAATGAATGAAAAAAGCTTATGGAAAAGGATCCCTTCAAACGAGAACAGAATTGTAAAAAAAACTAAGTCCAAAATCTTTTTTTGTTTGAAGGGATCTTTCTTTGTATGAACGAAGCATACAAAAAAAAATCTCTTCAAATGAGGAAAGAATCAGGAAATAAAACTAAGTCCAAAATCTTTTTTTTCATTTGAAGGGATCCTTTATCATATGAATTAAAAAAAAGTATATGAAAAAATATCCCTTCAAAGGAAAAAATAAAAAGGATGAGGAAAAAACCTAAGTCTAAAATCTTTTTTATTTGAAGGGATCCATTTTGTATGAACAAAAAAAGCTTATGAAAAAAGATTTCTTTAAATGAAAAAAGGATTGGAAAAAAAATAAGTTCAAAATCTTTTTTCATATGAAGGGATCCTTTCTCATATGGCCAAATTCCTTTTTCATAAGGCCATATGAAAAGGCAGAAACAAGTCATGAAAAAGGATGGAAAATAAAATATGTGGGGGTCATTTTTACAACAGTTTAGTGCAGAGTCCACCTCATGGTTACCCCCCACCCCACACACACAGGCACTGATCTTGAGTTTAACTTGTTTTGTTTTAAAAAAGTTGACTGTCTCCCCCCCCCACAAAAAAAGACATACAGGCTGTGATCTGTTTATTTTTTTGTTGTATAATGGCATTAGTTTGTCCCCCCCCCTTGTGTGCTGAATTGTGGTTGGGCGAACATGGTGTCTGAATGGAGTGAAGCTGATGGCATGGCAAATAGCAGTCTTCAGAGGAATAGCTGGCAGCAAGAAGGTATTGCTAACAAGGGGAAAAAAGTTGTTTATGACAGATTAATGGCATTTAAACACAGTTTTGTGTGTGTGTGTGTGTGTGTGTGTTAATTCTTTATGCTCCCCCAAGCTCTTGGCTGACAACCCCTTTGGGTGGACTAAAGCCTTGCTGCCAATTCCCCATCACCATCCTGCTGTCCCTCATCATTGCTGTGGCCCGGTTGACATGATGTATCCCTTCACCGGGGGGCTCATCTTCTAGCAAGGCAGAACTGGGAGAGGAAAGGAGCCTGAAAGCTTCCTTCTATGCTAGAAATGCAGTGAGAGGTCAGCTTGGACACATTTGGGCTTTGTGGTGAGTGAGGACTGGCCACTGTCATCCAGTCAACTGGGTGGCTGCATTTTCTCACTTTTCTCCCCAGACCACCCTTCCACCCAAGTAGTGGTCTGACCACAGTGGCATCCTGGGAGAGGGGGGTATTCTGTGGCATGTTGAGGCTTCATGCCATCATAAATGCCAACCATCAGCCACAACCAGGAGCCACCACACATGCAATCCAGGACCGTCCCACCCTCCCAGGATGGAAGCATCCATAGAACACTCATAACTCCCTCCCCACTGGACTCTGCTCCTGACATCTGGGCTGGGGGCACAAACATGGGTCACCAGCATGCCAAGCAAACACCCATCACTTGGCACTATGAAGCCTGCCCAACACAGCTTTTTTAAAACTCCAACTTGCTGATGACAGTTATGAGTGCAACCAGAATGTAACAGTGAGCTGGTAGCAAGAAAGAGCAGGTAGATAGTGGGGGCATGGTTGCTAAAAATGGACGGCAGCCAGGGGTTGAAGAAAAAGAAGGATGCCACTTTCAAATTAAGTAGTTTACATTTTTTTTAATAAAGAATGTTAGTGAACTTGTGGACAAGATTGTGTGTGTGTGTGTGTGTGTGTGTGTGTGTGTATGTGTGTGTGGCCGACTCTGTGTTTCTTCTTAGCAAGTAGGAAATCAAATGGCAGGTGGCCAGTTTGAAAATTCAGGGAGGCCCAAGGATACCCTAAGCCATGGGGCACCCTGAAGTGGCACTCGTTTTTAACCTGGCATTGCTGAAAAATAAATGCATGCCTGGACATTGCTTTCAGACAATCAGCATGCTTTTATTTTCAAGCCTGATTGCTAAACTGCACTGCAGATCAAGTTTTACATGACTACCACTATATATATATATATATATATATATATCTATCTATCTATATATATATATATATTTATATATATATATATATATATATATATATATGTATTATGGTAGCAGGTAGTGCTACCATAGTTAGGGGTTGAGGAGCCATTTCTATGTTAAACCCCAAAACTTTGCACCTTAATAACTTTGCAAACGTTTCACAGATTTGGCAGAAATTTGGAATACACAATCAAGAATCATAGGTCTTGGCATCTGCCAAGTTTGTACCAGTCAGATATATGGCTGTGGGTTATTAAGCATGATTTGCACGCATGCGGTTCACCTTTTCTGGAATTCTGATTGGCCGTACAGGTCGCACGGTTTCTTGACAGGCCCAAAATCTTCAGGGAATGTGCGGCTGGGGTCCCCGATGTGCCCTTTGAAGATCTGGTGAAAAAATATTAAACGGTTAAAAAGTTATTCAAAAAACAATTTCCCATTATAAGTCATGGGGAAAAGTTAACAAAAAGTTCGACAGTGTCGCAAATGCATTTTTGCTTTCGCAAATGAGCCTGTTACTTTCGCAAATCAGTCATTTTGTTTTCAGTTGGTGATCAGAAAAATGATTGGCATTTAAATTTGGGACCCTCTAGCAACCTAATTCTTTTTGTATTCACCTAGTCGGACCCTGAGGATGCTTGCCATGTCTTTATTTTGTGGTAAAACACCCCAGAAATATGTTTTTCAAATTTCTGGAAAAAGTACTTTCTCAAATTACTTTCGTGCTCACGAAAGTGTCGAACTTTTTTGCAAAAGCTTTCGCAAATTGAGACAGTAGTTTTCTACCTGTGGGAAAGTGACAGCGATTCTTTGGCACTGCGCTGCAAAAGAACGGTTGGGAGTTTGGGGCTGAAATTTGGAGGGAACGCAGCTGACATCTCACAGATGTGCCTTCCAGTGTTGTATTGAAAAAATATTACACGGTGGCAAAGTTACGGCACACCAAAGTTGACATTTTTTCCCACAGGATAACATTACGGCACCCGACGCATTACAGGAATCTTTTGGCTCCCTGCTGCAAAATAACGGTTTGGTCTTTTTTCCTGAAATTTGGAGGGAAGACAGTCAACAGCCCACAGATGTGTCTTTCAGTAGCTTGTTGAAAAAATATTACAGGGAGGCAAAGTTATGGCACTCCAAACTTCTGTATTTTTCCCATAGGATAACATTACGGCATTCACCGCGCCTTTCAGGGCCCGTATCTTGGAAACGGTGCGAGATACGGACTTTTCGTCGGAAAACTGCTTAGCCCCATAGCCCCCTACTGGGGGCTAAGTCCAAAATTAGCTAGGACAGTTGTAAATAATATGAGTTCTACATTTTTTTTCTATGTCGTACGGTTCCTGAGATATAACCTATTTAGTATTCCAAGTCCTCATTTTCTGCTCTGATATCCATTATTATGCATATATTCTTTGTACTCACTGTCTTTCTCTATGTAGCTTTTGGGGAAAACCAGCCTGTGCGCTTACATTGTTACTGTTGCCCTTTCTGCTTGTGGTCCTACTCCGTTTCACTTACTGTTGACGCTATGCCACCATGTCGTTATCTTTAGCTTTCATTTCGGTTGCATTTCTGTTATTTTTGCCATTTGTGTCTACAGTACTGTTTCTCTTTCTGTTTTAGTTTGCGTCACCATGCCCATTGAAATTTCCATTTGCAGGCACCATGTTACTATGTGACAACACTTCACGTGGCAGACCGTTCCCGTCTACGCCACCGTGTGCGCTACCCTTTCTGTTCTTATTCGCACTTGCATTACCATGTGTGCCACTGTTAGCACTTCTATTTGTGTTGCTGTTCCTGTTACTATGCCTCAAGACATCACGTGGTGGGAGCGCGGGGCCCAAGGGTCCAGCGGCTCCCGCCAGTCTGTCACGTTCACTATTTCTCGTTATCATTCTCAAGAGGAAATTAGGGGCAAAAACTCCATTTAATGCGTTAGTTGGGGTTGTTCCACAGCGAAAAGTGAGAAATTCACTGTTAGGGTTGAAAACCCCTTGGACCCCCCAACCCCCAACTGGCATTGGGGTGTGCATTGGGGTCGTCGGTCTAACTCTCACCCCATTCTCCAATACTTCTGCTGCTTTACAATGTGATGGGGTGAGAGTTAGAAGACCAATGCACACACCAATGCTGGTTGGGGGTGGCAGGGTCCAAGGGGGTTTTCAACCCTAACAGTGAATTTCACTTTTGTCACTGTGGAACAACCCTAACTAATGCATTAAATGGAGTTTTTCCTCTAATATATATATATATATATATATATATATATATATATATATATATATTATGGTAGTATGGTAGTGCTACCATAGTTAGAGTTGAGGAGCCATTTCTATGTTAAACCCAAAATTTTGCACCTTAATAACTTTGCAACTGTTTGATGGAGTTACCTGAAATTTGGAACACATGATCAAGAATAATAGGCCTTGGGATCTGCCAAGTTTTGTACCGGTCGGATATACAGCTGAGGAGTTATTAGGCATGATCTGCGCGTGCATTTACGCTTTTTCTGGAATTCTGCTGTCGCACCTACAGGTCGCATGGTTTGCGTGACCTGCCCAAAATCTTCAGGGAACATGCAGCCGGGATCCCTAATGTGCCTTTCAAAGATTTCATGAAAAAATATTAAGCGGTTCAAAAGTTATTCAAAAAACAATTTCCCATTATAAGTCAATGGGAAAAGTTAACAAAAAGTTTGACAGTGTCGCAAATACACTTTTTACTGTAGCAAATGGCCCTGTTACTGTCACAAATCCACCATCTTGTTTTCAGTTAGTGATCAAAAAAATGCTTGGCATTTAAAATTAAGACCCTTTAGCAACCTAATTCTTTTTGTATTCACCTAGTCAGGCCCTGAGGATGCTAGCCATGTTTTTATTTTGAGGTAAAACACCCCAGAAATATGTTTTTCAGATTTCTGGAAAAAGTACTTTCGCAAAGTAGTGTCGCACTCATGAAAGTGTCACAAATTTTTGCGAAAGCTTTCGCAAATTGCGACACCACTTTGCGACACTATGCCCAAAATAACAGTCATTGTTTGGCACTCCGCTGCAAAAGAACGAATTAAAAGGAAAATGTAAACTTTTTCTTTCTTGGATTCCGACGTATGCTTTCATAACCAAAGGTTTCACCCTCACCATATTTGTTTAAATTGCAAATATCATTAGTGTTTCAAAATTGCTTGGAAGGTGTAGCATACAGTAGACGACAACAATGCTGAAGTTGCATATTCTGGAGTTTTACTTTGAGTGACAAAAAACAAAATGTCAGCATATATTTGAACAAGAAAAAAAATCCTCTATGTTCCCCTAAAATAATCACACTATGCCCCCCCCACACACACACAAATAGGTTAGAGAGCAGAAACCCTTGCAGCCACGCGTTGACCCCCAGTTGATTGTTAATCTGTAAAGCACACATGCGTTCAAAATCTACACCACACAAGCAAATGCACACACACACACTGAGTCTGACTGAGGCCAGAAGAAATAAAACATACAACACACACACACACACACACAGGCTTACACACATAGGGGTTAACACATTCGCAAAGGTCAAAGTTGTTACTTCAGTAAAAAGGAAAAAAAAAATCTCCACTGTTCACACCTGGTTAGTTTAATTTTTTTTTTTCTTCATTAAAAAGTAACACCAAACTCATAATTGCCATCACAACTTCACAAAAAGAAAACACACACACAGACAGATCTGCTCCTATCCAACAATCGCTTGTTGTCAGTGTAGTCAGATGCATTGTTGTATACACAGAATGACGAGGCACTGGCTTAGCTGCAGGTAAAAAATCTTTAGCTATATAGTTCAGATGTGTGCTTTAGAAAACATCTGCAAAAGTTGGGCAAAAACAAACAACCCTTATATAACACACACACACTCTCTCTCCTCTTTTCCCTCCCTAATCCCTCATTTATCCCACTTGCTGTTTCTCCCCTCTGTCTCGCTCCTCCTTTCTCATTATCTCTTCCACTGCCTTTCTTTTCCCACACACTCAGCCCCCTTTCTCTCCCCATATCTCCCTTTCAGCCCCTATACCTCTCTTTCCTCTCCCTCCCTCGCCCTTTTTTCCTCTCTACCTCCCTCTCTCCAACTCTTACGCTTTCCTTTCTCCCTCCCCAATTTTTTCCACTTTCTGTTTTTCCTGTCCTCCTCCCTTAGACTTTCTCTCCCCGTGACTTGTCTCCTCTCTTTCTCCATTGCCATATACTTCTTCCTCGTCTATCTCTATCCTCACCTGGGAAATGAAGGAGTTAGCTATCTTGCTGTTAACGCAACTTTCCGCTAAACTACCTTCCCAGCACAACTCCAAGCATGGAGCTAGCTCCACCTTAGAATTCCTAAGGGGGTATAGAAACTTCAGCTGGGAATTCAGCACCACTCCTACCCCCCAACACACACACATTTCTTATACTGTGCCGCTTCCTACAGATAAAGTTTATAACAAACCACGTGTGTGTGTGAGTGTGTTGGGGGGTTAGACAAAACACCATTCTGACAAGCATGCTTCCTTTGAAGTTGGCAACTCAAGAGACCAGCTTTACAAATCACAGCACTCCTTTCCTCCCCTTGCACGTGAGAAGCAATAACAGCATGATTTAATTGCAATAATAATAATAATTATTATTAGGCTAACATTTGCTGGAGGGGGCTGTCAGAGCCCGCAGCACGCACACCTCTGTTGCTCCTTACCTGGCTTGCAACAATCCATTGGGAGGGAGCGTCGAACGGGAGGGGGGCAGCTGTCAGAGCTCAAGGCAGATAGCAGCAGCAGACTGAATCCCACTCGGGAAGGAAAGGGGGGCCCGTCGCTTTGCAGCCACTCTGTGCAGTCATCTCTCCTCGGCCTCCTAGAACTTCCATTTCCAGAGCCGAGCCTTTCTTTTGGGTCCAGAGCCTGCAAACCGTTCTGATGCACCCCAACCACAAAATCTGATGCCATCCCCTCCTCCCCACCACCACCACCTCCTTCTCCTCCTCCCCCAGAGCCCTTTATGCTCTTTCTTTCTTTCTTTTTTCTTCTCTCTCTCTCCAACTTTGTTCACAAAGGCACTCAGGAAATCTGAGTGTGTGCTGTGGTGTGTGAGTAAGTGAAGGATTTCCACCCTGTGTTGGATTACTCACTGATTTGGTAATAATGGGACATGAGGGCTGAGGCTCTAAGCTTTATACCTGACTCAGAGGGATACAGATAGAGGCAGACAGCTCCCTTTCTCTCTCTCTCTCACTATACAGCGTATCCGCCCTGCAAGCCAAGAAACTCTCTCCTCTTCTTCACTTGTTGAACGAACTAACTACCCCCTCAGGTCTTCAACTGTTGCTTATAACATTTGTAAAATGGAATATATCATGTTTGTGGAAATGATTTGAATTTAAGAAACGAGCACAGTTAACACAAAACAAGCATACAGCAGACGAAACACCATCACATGAGAAACCTTTGAAAGGAATACAGACATGTCAATCTTAACAAAATATAAATGAAACACCATATACATACACATATACGCACACACAGGACACATACATATGCAGTATATATAATATATACAACAAAGACAAGCAACACTGTAAATAAAGTCACAAATACGAAGGTTATTTTTGTTGTCTGCTACCTACAAGCAGAATATCACGATAGTCTCACTTTAGGCAGTTAAAGCAAATATTCGCACTGTGGGTTCTTCACAATAGAGGCTTGACAGCATTTCCTTCTGAGGTTTGAACAGCTATATTCACAGAACTTCTAACTGTGCTATTTCCGTGTGACAGCAGCACGTCTAGCCACTGTGCCACACAAAGCCATGCCATTGCATAAATCATATGGCATGGGTCCAATAAAAATATACTTGATATTTTAATTCTGATCCCTGACCCCTGTAACAGCACTGGTGATGTCATAGGGTCATCACCACTCTAAAATATTATATATGGGTGTATATACATATCTCTACACTATACACACACACATGCTGTACCAATGGCCTTTGTCTGTCCATATTGTTTTATATACATATATAGACACACAGGGGTTTGTTTTTACACACACACAATGCTAACAGAAAGATTTTAGTGTGGACACCTAAGACAGTTACATTTAACAGGCACAGGAAACAAACACACAATATACCAGAATCACAACACACCCAGCTAACATGAGTACACCATATTGGATGCCAGACCTGAGTTAGTGCCTCACTGCTCACACACAGGCAGGGGAGATTTCTACAGGGTAGCTCTTTTGAACTTGTATGCTCATTAACAGAGATGACCCGTGCCCATGATAGGGTAGGACATGAGATAGATAGACAGCCCTTTGAACATGCCTGATAACTTACAGAGAGGCCCTGTCCATACAATGATGGTGGGGAAGGATGGGTAGACAGACAAATACTGTCTACAGCCACAAGGTAGACAGATAATCATATTTCTTATTGTACTAATGTGCAAGTTTGTCAATGAGCAGCCCCCCTTTCTGTCATCCTTACACAAATGTACAAGGTAGTGCCTAACCTTTGGAATTTCAACAGGTAACCAAGATTGTACTCAAGACATGTTACTCTTTTCTTTCACGTTTACTAACTTTTAAAGTTACAAAAAATAAAGCTTGATGTGCAGAACAGTTTTAACTTCACATGTGTGATTCGAAATAAAGACATTTGAAACCTCTATACTGTTGTTTTTATAAGAGCAGCACATATTTCTAAAGGAAGGAAGTTCAATACACAAGCTTCATCCAAAAAGAGGTTGAAATAGTGCCTGTGTAAAACAAACAGGACATCCCACAACTGGTTTTTGACTCCATTACTAGGTCAAAGTTGCGCTATTTATTTTTTGTTTTCTTCTTCACCCAGATTTGTGGTTGTTTCCTAATTATATTTCTTTATTTTGGTGATATTTGCTTGAAGTGATTTCATCCCAAATGATAGATCTAAGAACAGCATTTCTACAGACCACACTTTTTAAAACTCCTTTTTAAAACCCAAGCAAATATTAAGAATGCAACTTCTGACACGAAGTCCAAATAGAAACCCACCTTCGACATACCAAAGCATTTACTTTCTACACACAGCTCTTAACTACACACACTTTTAACACACAAACAAGTACGGCACATTGGCACATAAACACAGCCAGGTAACTGTACCACACACATATATATCAGACATACACTCACAATCAATATCTCTCTTTCTCTCTGTTTTAATGCTCATTGCAATATAAAAGGTCATTTTTAACACACGGATATCAAAATCCTTGTAGTCACATGAACACAGAACAAAGTTATTGTTAACATGCAATGTAAGCGCCATGCCCCCTTACCCACACCTTTTGACACATACAAGGGTACCTTAAACTCGCTCTCAGACACACATGAAATTCATTAATTAAGCAAATAGTCATCGTTTAAAATAAACACACATACATAAATACATGAATGAATAAACGAAGTGTTGTCATCCCATATCTGGGCAAATGAAATAGAGATATGTAGAAAGTCATTTTTATTTTAATGTCACTTCTAACACGTAGACAGATGGATGGACAGACTGATTTTTAACATAGACTGATTTTTAACACTTGGACATATTGAACATGATTTTCATCTCACAGTTAAGTCACTTTTTAAATAGTTACAAATAAGAGAGTCATTTTTCAATGTTGCCTGCATTACTCGTGACACGGGATACAGAGACTCATTTTATTGCGCAAAACTAGCTCACTGTCAGATCGGTTTAAAAATCCCTTTTACCACCCAAGTATATGTAGACAGAGATTTTTTTTATTGTTCAAATATGTCACCTTAGTTTATAACATGTTGATATAAAGAAAGTCGCACCCAAGGCACAAAGAAAGTAATTTTGTATTAAATATACGAGTGCCCTAAATAAACTCCTATTAAGATGTATGCATAGGGATATGCTTTCAAAAAAGTTTTGTGTTTTTTTTTTTTTTTAGAAAATAATGTATTGTTTTCTTTCTTTCTTTTTTTTTTTTTTTTTTGCAGTTAATCTTGTTATTGTTTTTTCCAAGTGTTCAAGTGTACAACACAGGTACAGACAGATACAACATATACAGCTTTCCTCAAATGACAATTAATAAACAGGCCAAAAAGGATGTAGCATATTTTTTAAGTGTAATCACTGCATAACATTCACATAAGCTACAATCTACTATAACAACAGGTATGTATTACTGTTAGGTTTTCAACAGATAGCGACAAGAAGGCAGTACAGGCATTACTGAGCTAGAGTGGATATTTCCATCTGAAGCTGGGCGTAAAATTGGGGATCCTAGGTTTGGGGTAAATATGATCTCTGATACTTAGGTTTTGAGGGGGGCTCTTAAAAGATCCTTGTTCTGTGGTGGAGTTGGAGGGCATCCTTTTCAAGATATGTAGGAGCAAAAGAGGGCCCATCTCTCTAGAAACACGGTAGTGGTACCTGCGGCCAAATGGGACACTTTAGTGAAATTGGCAGGTTTCTCCATGGACATTAACCAGCCCTGGAAAGAGGGAATTATGGTAGACCACCAGTTTTTCAATAATGCTCTTTTAATCTCTACAGAGGCCTGTATCAACCACGATTTGTATTGATATGGCACCTTTAGGTTTTTTTTCAGTTAATCAACATTATAGAAGACTAGAGGAAAAAGGTGACATGACATTAATACATTTTCACACCTTGTAACTATGTATATTACAACAAGCAGTGTGACAGCTATAACATATACATACACCAATGTCTGAGTGCCTGGAATAAGGAGGGGGTCCTGTTGTGATCATCAAACCTGCTGCAGGGAGTATTAATTCCGTTGGACTTTTTTTTTTCTCACTTGGGAATGCCTGCTATTTTATTAACCCCCTAATTCTTTTTTTGTTGTTAGCATTCCAAAGACCAGTTGCAAAAAAACAATGGCTATAAGTGCCTGTAAGAATTTTTTGTGTATTTTAGCAGACCAAATACGTGCTACTCGCAACTCACATTTCAGATAAAAATACTAAACCTCCTTTCACCCATGGACCCATACAGAAGAGCCTCGTCTGGTCTGAGGAGTACAAGGTGTGATGAAAAGGCTATTGGTAAGCTCGCCAGCTTGGGAAATGGGACATGGCAGGTTCAAACCTCATTAGAGCCAAATACGCACTGTGTGACCCTGAATGAGTCACTTAACCCTCTGGTGCCCAGTTGCAGAAATAAGTAAAGACAGGACCCTACTGTAAAAGAGGTGTTGAATATTAACTGTATTGTTCTGGGTAAACTGTGCCAGAGAGAGGAGAGAACCACACACACACACCCGCACCCAGCTTTTAGGAACTTAAGATGACCTACCACCTGTGCGATGCCAATGGTAAAAATATGCAATTAAGTTAGGAATTCCTCATAAAGTGTGTGTGTGTGTGTGTGTGTGTGTGTGTATTTTAAACAAGAAAGGCCTTCCACTGACCACCCTAAATCTTGCAGCTCTAGTTTCCTGTAACACTTTGAGACCCACAAAACCCACAGCTGAACTTCTTGCATTAACTGGAACTTGGTACATTTTTAAATAAATGGGAGGAGACCTTGGATGGATCGATTTCTCTTTTTTACCTTCTTAATTTATTTAGTTTTTGTTGACTGGGAAAAAAACACTAGGCAATTGTGTCTATTTCCAGCCGCATCCCAGGGAGGGAGGCGTACTGATGGAAACCAACTGACATTCAACCAGATTAAGCTGTTGGTGGTATTCTTATTTTTTTTTGTCTGTCTCCCTCTCTCTTCACAGACTCATCCCTTCTCACACACTAATACACTGCTACAAATCTGCAGAACTGTTTGGTAGTTGTGAGCGAACTCCATAATCTGGAAGGTTTGCGAAATTGTGGATAATTTGTCAATTTTTTTTAATTTTAATATCGCACTATGTTGAGATTACATACTTATCTCACTATCTGAGTGTATATATATGTATGTATATATTATGGTAGCACGGTAGTGCTACCATAGTTAGGGTTGAGGAGCCATTTACATGTTAAACCCAAAATTTTGCACCTTAATAACTTTGCAACCATTTGACGGATTTGCCTGAAATTTGGAATACACAATCAAGACCCAAACGCCTTGGGAACCGCCAAGTTTCGTACAGGTCGGATACACAGCTGTGGAGTTATTAAGCATGATCTGCACATGTGTTTATGCTTTTTCTGGAATTCTACGGTCGCGCCTACAGGTTGCATGGTTTGCGCGACCGGCCCAAAATCTTCAGGGAACGTGCAGCCGGGGTCCCCGATGTGCCTTTCAAAGATTTCGTGAAAAAATATTAAATGGTTCAAAAGTTATTCACAAAAAAATTTCCCATTATAAGTCAATGGGAAAAGTTAACAAAAAGTTTGACAGTGTCGCAAATGGCCCTCTTACTTTTGCAAATCCTCCATCTTGTTTTCAGTTAGTGATCAGAAAAATGCTTGGCATTTAAATTTGGGACCCTCTAGCAACCTACTTTTTTTTGTATTCACCTATTCAGACCCTGAGGATGCTAGCCATGTCTTTATTTTGGGGTAAAACACTCCAGAAATATGTTTTTCAAATTTCTGGAAAAAGTACTTTGCAGCAATTGTTTGGCGCCCTGCTGCAAAATAACGGTTTGGTCATTTGGGCTGAAATATGCAGGGAACACAGGCAACATCCCACAGATGTGCCTTTCAGTGGTTTGGTGAAAAAATATTACAGGGAGGCAAAATTATGGCAGTCCGAACTTCTGTTTTTTTCCCATAGGATAACATTACGGCGTTCGCCGGGCCTTTCAGGGCCCGTATCTCGAAAATGGTGCGAGATACGGACTTTTTGTCAAAATATTTCTTAGCCCCCTAACAGGGGCTAAGTACAAAACTAGCCAGGACAGTGATAATTCATATGACTGTTAAATTTTTTTTCTGTGTCATACGGTTACTGAGATACAAGCAATTTACTATTTCAAGTCCTCATTTTTGTATTCCGAGAGTCATTATTTTGCATACATTCTTTGTACTCACTGTCTTTCTCTATACAGCTCTTGGGTAAAACCAGCCTGTGTGCTTACATTACTGTTACCATTACCATTTCTGCTTGCGGTTCCATACCCATTTCACTTAGCGTTCACGTTTACGCCACCATGTGCGTTACCCTTTGCGTTTTCATTTGCGGTTGCATTTGCGTTGTTTTTAACATTTCTGTCTACAGTACTGTTTCTCTTTCTGTTTCACTTTGCATCACCATGCGCATTATGATTTGCGTTTGCGGGCACAATACATTCACTATTTCTCATTATCATTCTCAAAAAGAAGGGAAATTAGAGGCAAAAAACTCAGTTTAAGGCATCAGTTAGGGTTGTTCCACAGCGACAAAAGCGAGGAAATTCGATGTTAGGGTTGAAACCCTCTTTGCATTCCTCCAGCCCACCCCCCCAAATGGAATCGGGGTGTGCATTGGGGTCATCGGTCCTAACTGTCACCCCATTCTCCTATTCCTCAGCTTCTTTCCACATGTGATGGGGTGACACTTAGGGCCGATGACCCCAATGCACACCCTGATTCCATTTGGAGGGGTGGGCTGGAGGGGTGCAAAGGGGGTTTCAACCCTAATATTGAATTTCCTCACTTTTGTCACTGTGGAACAACCCTAACTGATGCATTAAACAGAGTTTTTTGCCTCTAATATATATATATATAAAAACAAATTAAATGTGTCCTGTCAATGGATGTAAAAAATTAAAAAATACAGCCAGATAAAGGAGTCCTAGTCCTCCTTCTCCTCCTGGGAATCACACTAGATCCCTGGGGGAGTGGGGGTGTACCCCCTCTCCACCAGCACCATCCTTCCAAGTAGCCCATGATAGTACTGAAATGAGAAGAACACAAATTACAGTAATGAGGTGACTGCACAAGCAGACCTGCAGCTGTAGACAACTGGTGCACAGTGCCCCCCACCATGCTCATATCTTTGAAGGGTCATCCATGGCCCACACCTCCCAGACATCATCTTTATAGTGGGTATTCTGGCTGTCAGGGAGTCTGGTATGAAGAGTGGCCATGGCCTCTGGTTCCTCTGAGCCGCCACCACCACCACCAAGACTGCTCCATCAGACTGGTCACTCTTTTCCAGGATTATTTGTCCCAGACGTCCTTGGATGGAAATATCAAGATGGAGACAACATCAGTGAAAATGCACACATACAATAAACTAACAGATAAAGCATGCACCATCAATCCCTTAAAATTGTGTACTGTACTTGCTGCCACATAACTCCTTCTCCAGGAAGTTGGGATATGTGGAGAGGAACGCCATCCATAATTTTCAGGGGTATACTCCAAGCCTACCCACACTTGGCAATGACACATCACACACTTGCATAGCCATTTTGATGCAAAATAATTGAATGAACTGGGACAGCATGCTGAATGTCAAAGGTCATGCTGGTGAGATGTTCTGTGGAATTTATATTGCAGGGGTGACATTTTAGGGGAAATGGTTTTATCAAAGTTAACTACAAGTGTCTAACTGAGTATCACAATGGAGGAACAGCTCAATGCATTTACCTCTATTGCAGTGGCTGCACAGATATTCACACCTGCCCCAGCATCCCCTTCCCAAAATAAAGTGGGTGGAACTGGACTCAGCATTAGCATCAGCAGCCAGGAGGTACTATAGAATATCACTGGGTGTGGTGGTGCATGATTGTGTATTGTGCAAATATGGGACACTGCTTCTACATCACAGTCAGAGTTACATAACACCTGGGGCTGGATTAAGAGATTAAACATGACCTTATGTACAATATGTAAAGCAGATTGCTCTGTATTCACATAGTACATTTAGTTGCTGTACACTGCTCCCCATTCCCCCTTTAATTAGAAATGTATATGTTAGATGCATAGAATTTCAGAGTTTAAATGTGTTTCAATTGATCCCAGAACCTTCACATCAGAAAGCAGTAAACAACAATAACAGCATTTTTCGATGAGACCTCACCACCCCACAAACAAGATTAGCAAAGCTGAAATCACACCTCAGGATGCTGCCCGGCTAGGTGTTAGAACTTGAAACCACAACACAATCTGGGTTACTATTCCATTGCTCTTCTGAATTTGAAAAACGTATATCAAAGAATGGCATATCTTCCAAGTCTTCATGTTTTCAGAGATTCGCCATGATTTTGTCATTTTTTTGGACTGTCAGCACTTTCCTCCAAAAGTGTCTTATGCCCCATTTTAGCTGAGCATGGTTCCTTGGCTTAACATGCCTCTGAATGTACTGTTTCATCTGATGCCACACTGTATCTATTGGGTTCAGGTTTGGCACTTCTGGTGGCTTCATGATACAATTCACTCTTTGGTCCTTTATGTACACCCCAGGCACTGCATGGTTTTGGTTATTATCTGTACAAGAGAAAGAACACCCATATAAGTAAACACATAAAACACTGTGCTGTATATCCCCACCACAAACACAGAGAAACTGATAGCCGATGCTCAGTCTTGAACCTTGGAAAAGCTAATGCTCATCTGCAAAAACTTGCTCAAAAAAGGGCACCAGTGTATTAAACACAATTTCCTCTCTAAAGAAATAGTCTTTCATGATGCCATGGAATAATAGTATTGGCCCTGGCCTATGGCACAAAATGGCACCCTAGATGTATATTTTCAGGGACTGTTTGGCCTTTGGTTTCAGTACAACAAATCATTTTTTCTGGGAAGTCATGTGGCAAACAGGCTACATCACTATGATAGTCTCACCAGTAGAAAGAACATCTGGACATTGTTTATTTTCTTCCATCCACACCTTAGCCTGTTTCAGCCACTTATGTTTGTTGGCTTCATCAGTGAGTGGGCATATATTATTGGGGGAAAAGGGCCATAAGTTTCTTGCTCTTTTGAGATACTATACAGTATATTACCTGCAGTACATGTGGCACAACACATAGTTTCTTACAATCAATAAGTACATTAGTAAAAAATGAAGAACTTATAGCAGTGGGCAGGCTTTAAATTGCTTTTTCTTGTGGCATACGCTGCCTAGAAAAAATTGATTACATATGTACATGCAGTGGCCCCAGCACTGTACTTGCTGTGCTTTGCTATAACTCCATCTGTTTTGTCTTACTGATGATTCTGTTACTGAGTACCCCCATTTCAGCAGTTTCTGACAGACCTTTGCCACACTTCTGTCATCATCCTCCATTGTTAACTGATCTGCAATTTTGGAAACCTCAGTGAAAAAAGACAATAAAACATATTAGTTATTGACATTCATGGCCACAGAGGTGTCTCCAGCACATTTCTCTGCCTAGTAGTGTAGTATGGCTTGCTGAAGGCCACAGAGGAGCCCTGAAACATTTCAATGTCTTGTGGTATACAGTGGCTTGCTTAAGGTCACAAAGGCAGCCCTGGAAAATTTCACAGTCTTGTAGTATACTGTGGCTTGTTGAAGCTCACAGAGGCAGCCCCAGAACATTTCATATCTGGAGATTATCTGGCCAGAGATCCGGCCTGCTCTCCAACAAACTTGTCCTGATTACTCATTATCAGAAATATCAGGAGGCTAGAATTTCTATGAGGAAATAGTTTTATTCCTCCCTCATTGCAGCTGAGAAAAACAGACCCACAACTCTTGTCAAGCAGGAGTGTACAATTCTTAGTCCAAACTAATAATACTAATAATAACTTTATTTGTAGAGTGCAATTCATAAAATTAAAGTGAAGCATTAAGAAGCATTTGGATGGGATTGGGCCAGACATGGACGCTGACAGTAGGTGGGAAATCATCAGGGGGGGTGCAGGGTGCTACCAGCACCTGTACAAGAGTAAGACAAAAATGCAGTAGGGCCCGAAAACCCTGCTGGTGGACCAGGGAGGTTCAGGAGGTGGTGAGGGGAAAGAAGGTGGCATTTAGGCATTTCAAGTACTCAAGTAGTGAAAGGGATAGAGAGGAGTATGAGCTGATGGCCAGAAGGGCCACTAAGGTGGTGAGGGTGGCTAAGGCAAGGAAGGAGCAGAACCTGGCCTGGGAAATTAGGAGAGGTAACAAGGGGTTCTTTAGATGCATTGGGGAAAAGTGGAGGGTGAAGGGGCAAATTAGCAGGATTAAAACAGGGGATGGATGGGCACGAGACCCAGGGAAGCAGGCTGAGGTACTAAATGAGTACTTCACCTCAGTGTTCATGAAGGAAAATGGGGGCGCTGCATCATACATGGGAGGAGATGGTGAAACTGAGGAGGCAGGGGACCCTTACCAATCAGCGGGTCTGGGGAGAGAGGGGCCATCACTGGCTGGAGGGGGGAAGGCAAAGCAGGAGGACAAGGTAGTGGAGGTGGAAATTAAGGCAGAGAGAGAGTGAGGGATGCACTCGGTCCCTTAAGACACAGAAAGCACTGGGGCCAGATAAATTACATTCCAGAGTGCTTAAGGAAGTGGTGGATGTCCTAGCAAAACCCCTGGCAAAGCTTTTCAGCATCTCTCTGAAGACAGGATGGGTGCCCCAGGACTGGAAGGAGGCACATATAGTGCCTATCCTCAAGGGGGGATCAAGGGAGGTGGCAGGGAACTACAGGCCCATCAGCCTGACATCGGTGGTGGGCATGGTGATGGAGGGCATTGTCAAGGAGAGGCTGGGCAAGACCTGGAAAAGTCAGGGTGCCTGGACGATAGACAGCATGGATTTGTCCCAGGGAAATCATGTCAGACAAACCTTGTGGAGTTCTATGACTGGGTGACAAGTGCCTTGGACCTGGGTAGACCGGTTGACGTCCTCTTTCTTGACTTCAGCATGGCATATGACTCTGTTCCTCACTTGGGCCTGTTGGATAACCTGGTAGAAATTGGGGTGGGGAACCAGATGATGAGATGGATAGGAAATTGGCTCCAGGATCGGACCCAGAGGGTTGGGGTTGGTAGGATAGTCTCATCCTCAAGTAGGATCATTAGTGGGGTCCCTCAAAGATCAGTCCTTGGGCCCCTCCTGTTCAATGCCTATGTCTCTGACATAAGGAAGGGTAGCAGGAGTGAGATGAGTCTCTTTGCGGATGACTCAAAACTGTGGGCGGTGGTGGATGGGGACGAGGGAAGGGTGGCCCTACAGGGGGACCTGGAGGCTCTGGAAAGGTGGTCTATAAAGTGGAAGCTGAGGTTCAATGTAGGGAAATGCATGGTACTGCACCTGGGAACCAGAAACCCAGGCCAAGTGTTCACCCGGAGGGGGATGCTAGAAGTCTCAATGGCTGAGAGGGACCTGGGGGTGGTGGTGGATGTCAAGATGAACAACTCTGAGACTTGTAGGAGGGCAGCAGCCAAGGCCAACAGGATGCTGGGATGCATCGCTAGGGGGATCACCTCCAGAAGGAGGGAAGTGACACTCCCTCTGTATAACTGCTTGGTGAGGCCGCACCTCGAGTACTGCGTGCAGTTTTGGAGGCCACGATTAAAGAGGGACATCAACCTCCTGGAGAGGGCCCAGAGGAGGGCAACCAAAATGATCTAGGGCTTGGGAGACAGGACTTATGGGGAGAGGCTCGAAGAGCTAAATATGTACACATTGGAAGAGAGAAGGGACCGGGGGGACATGATAGAGGTCTTCAGGTTCATGAAGGGGGTAAATAGGGGAGGTGCAATCAGGGTGCTCTGAAGGAAGGAGGGGGGCAACTAGAGGGCATGGGTGGAAGCTGGAGGGGGAAGATTCAGGGGAGAAAGGAGGAGGTGCTACTTCACTGAGAGGGTGGTGGAGCCAGGAAATGCGCTGCCCAGGGGGCTGGTGGAGGCAGAGATGGTGGAGAAGTTCAAGAGAGGGTGGGACAGGTACAGGGAAAGGATTCTGGAAGCAAAGTCCTGTGCAGCGAGAATATCTGGGACTGGGAAGGGATAAACCAGAGAGGGCGAGGGGGCAGCAAGGTCAGCTCCCCGGGCAGGGGCTGACCAAACGAGCAGACAGGAAAGACCATTAGGCCTAGTCTGCTGGCATTTTAATATGTTAGTATAAATATGTTTTCAAAGAAGTTTTAAAGCTCCCCACAGTCTGGCACTCACGTACCCGACGAGCTGGAGAATTCCACAGGATGGGGGCTGCAAATGAAAATGCATGGGACACAGATGTCTGTAACAGAACCTTGGGAATCTCCAGCAATCCCTCATCAGCAGAGAGAAGCAGTCAGGAGGGGCAGTAGGGGTAAAGAAGCTCTTGTAGTTAACCTTGTCCCTGTCTGTGTAGGGTTTTATACATCAGCAGACTGACTTTGCAGGTGATCCGCCATTGAACAGGCAGCCAGTGCAGCCCATGCAGTATATGTGTTATATTGAAAATTTGAGCAAGCCCAGTTAGTAACCTGGCTGCCACATTCCACACCAGCTGCAAATGGCAGATATCAGCCCCTGGTAGCCCTAGGTACAGGGCATTACAGTAGTCCAGATGGGAGGTCACAAAGGCGTGGACCAAAGTCAGAAGATCATCAGGTGGAACAAGGTGCTTAATCCGGGTGATATTCCTCAAATGGTAAAAAGAGGTCTTGATGACAGAGGACACCTGAGATTTCAAGGTTAACCACTTATAGAAACATAGAAACATAGAATTTAATGGCAGACAAGGACCACTTGGCCCACCTAGTCTGCCCATTTCTCTACCTAATGGATAAGCTGCAGATCCTAGTTAACACAGAAACATAGAAGCATAGAGTTTGACAGCAGATAAGGACTGCTTGGCCCACCTAGTCTGCCCATTTCCCTACCTAGTGGATAAGCTGCAGATCCTACTTAACCAACAGCCAACTTCCTCCTACCCCCGACTAGAATTGCCTTACGTCTGTCCCATGCATTCTTGAATTTCCCCACTGTTTTTGACTCCACTACCTCCTTAGGAAGGCTGTTCCATGTATCCACAATCCTCTCCATGAAAAAAATACTTCCTCACATTACCTCTGAGCTGTTCTCCCTCTATCTTCAAATTGTGCCCCTTTGTTGTTGTATATCTCTTTTTCTGAAAGATGCTACCCTCTTGGACTTTGTTGATTCCCTTGAGGTATTTGAAAGTTTCTATCATGTCCCCCCTCTCCCTCCTCTCCTCGAGGGTATACGTATTAAGCTCCTTTAATCTCTCTTTATATGTCTTCTGGTGCAGACCCTGTACCGTTTTAGTTGACCTCATCTGGACAACCTCCATTCTGTCTATGTCCTTGTGGAGATGGGGTATCCAGAACTGCAAGCAGTACTCCAGATGGGGTCTCACCAACTGTCTGTACAGAGGGATAACTACTTCCTGTTTTCTACTGGTGATGCCTCTCCCTAAGCATCCCAGTGTCCCGCCAGCCTTCTTTACTGCCTTCTCACATTGCTTGCCCACCTTAAGGTCATCTGATATGACTACCCCCCAGGTCCATTTCCATTTTTTGTTGTTAGTATCTCACCCCCCATTGTGTACTCTTTCCCTGGGTTTTTGTTTCCCAAGTGCATTACTTTGCACTTCTTTGCATTGAATCTAAGCTGCCATACATTTGACCATTCCTCCAATCTTGCCATGTCCCTTTGTATCCTTTGCACCCTACCTTCTGTATTGTCCCTGTTGCAGATCTTTTTGTCATCTGCAAAGAGACATGCTTTTCCTTCCAGTCCCTCTGCAATGTCACTTATAAAGACATTAAAGTGGTCCGGTCCCAGTACTGAACCCTGAGTTACCCTGCTAGTAATCCCCTCTTTCTTCAGAGTGAACTCTGTTTACTATTACCCTCTGCGTCCTGTTGTCCAGCCAGTTTTTTGCTCAGGCTACTGCTTTGGGACCCACTTCCAAGGCTTGCTAAATTGTATATTAATCTTTTGTGTGGGACTGTGTCAAATGCCTTGCTAAAGTCTAGGTAGGCCTCCCTGGTCTACTACTTTGGTCACCCAGTTAAAGAAATCTATTAGATTCATCTGACATGACGTTCCTGCTGTCAATCCATGCTGCCTAGGGCCCTGTGTCCCATTGGCCTCTAGGAACTCAACAATTCTTTCTTTCAGAAGTGATTCTATCATTTTACCTAGCACTGAGGTCAAAGTAACAGGTTGTAGTTTGCTGCCTCTGTCTTGCTCCAACATGTGTGATGAGGAATCACATCCACACTCCTCCAGTCCTCAGGTACCACACCATCCTCCCATGATTTGATAAAAAGGGTAGTCAGTGATGTCACTAGTGCTCCACTTAGTTATTTTAGAATTCTTGGGAGAATCCCGTCAGGCACCGTTGCTTTGTCCACCTTCAGTTTTAGGAGTTCTTTCAAAACTCTTTCTGCTATGAATGGACTGGTATCACCCTCCCTATCCAGAGTGCTTCTCTTCTTTCATTTAGATACCTCTCCCTCCTCTTCTTCTGTGAATACTGAGCAGAAGTATTTGTTCAGTATCCCTGATTTTTCACTGTCCCCCTCTGCCCACCCTCTCATCCCTTTATTAAGCCTCACTATCCATCCCTTGGTCTTTCTTTGCTCCCTAATGTACCTATAAAACATTTTATCCCCCTTCTTAACTAAGTTGGCTATCTTTTTTCAGTTTTGGCCTTTGCTATTCTGACTGCCTTCCCTGCTTTCTTCTGCTTTAACTGGTACAGTTCTCTGTCCTGCTTCTTCTGTGTTTCCTTGTACTTCCTGAATGCTACCTTTTTCTCTCTAACCTTCCCCGTCACCTCTTTTGAGAACCATAGTGTTTTTTTCTTCATTTTGCTTTGTAGATTTGCTTCACTCAAAGACTTGTTACCTCTGTGATAGCTGTTTTGATTTTTCCCCATTGTTCCTCCAGCCCTCCTTCTTGCCCATTTGCCAGTGCTTTTCTGAGGCACTTTCCCATTTTCCAAAAGTCAGCCCTCCAAAAGTCCAATACTCTTGCTTTTGTATGGCTTGACTCTATGGCTGTGTTTATCATGAACAACACTCTTTGGTGGTCACTTGTTCCCAGATGGCTACCCACTTCTAAATCTGAGATCCTTTCTCCATTCTCATTTGACAGTACAAGGTCTAAGAGTGCTCCCTCCCAAGTGGGTTCTACCACTAGCTGTCTGAGGCATGCCCCCTGTAGGGCATTGAGAATAATCCTGCTCTTGGATGTGGCTGCAGCAAAGGTGTTCCAGTTAACATCTGGCATATTCAGGTCTTCCATCAACAATATCTCCCTTTTTTCTGCCATTATAAGGGTGCCTTCTATCATTTCCTTGTCCTTTGTCTCCCCCTGAGATGGGGGACTGTATACAACCCCCGTGCAGATTGTGGTACCATATCCTGTGTCCAGGGTGACCAACAGTGCCTCCTCTACTCCCTGTTTATCCTTTAGTTCCATTGCTTTGATCCCTTCCTTACATAGAGAGCTACTCCTCCTCCTCCTCCTCCTTTACCCTCCCTGTCCCTCCTGTAGCTTGTGTATCCTGGTATGTTGACATCCCAGTCATGGTTACCCCTGTCCTGCTCCCTATTGACTTCTCTACCTTGCCGTTTACCTCTCTAACTACTGTGTTCTGTGGGGGGAGGTTGGGTTTTCCCTCTCCTTTTCAGTGCCTCCCCCTTGGCTAGTTTAAATGCTTGCCAATGAAGCATTTGAACCTATCACCTAGGATCCTGGTCCCCCCCCGGACAGATGCAGACCATCATGCCAGCATAAGCCTGCATCCCTCCAGGTGGCCCCCAGTTCCCAATGAAGCCAAAACCCTGAGCTCTGCACCAGTTTTTCAACCACTGATTGAATCCCATGGTGTGGAGTACCCTAGCATCACACTTGTCATAGACAGGCAGCACCTCTGAGAAGGTTACCGTATGTGCTACTTGTCTAAGGCCCCTTCCCAACTCTTTAGACTCTTCGTGCACTGCTCTGATCCCATTCCCAGCCAGGTCATTTGTCTCTAAGTGGACAATGACATCCAGCTCCCTTACTTGTGCAGCTGCTCCTGCGATCCTGAGGATTTGATCCCTGTTCCTCTAAGCCGTGGTACCAGGCAGGCACCTTACCTCCCTTTCCCCTTCCTCCCCTAGTTCTACCCCCCCAATGATTGAGTCCTCCACCAGGAGCTGTTTCCTTCCCCTGTGAGGTCAAATGTCACCCTCCTGTGGGTCTCTTTTGTGGAGGTTCCCAGTGTCCTCCTTGGTCTCCACTGCAGGTTCCTCCATAGAGGACCCACTCTCTGCCAGAAGAGTGTATGAATTGTGGAGAAGTACAACTGGAGGAATGTGCCTCGGTTCCACCACCCTCTCCCTTCCTGAGCCCACCTTGGTCCAACTGCTCCTCTTTCTTGGCAACTTCTGAGGTAGTGGAGGTGGCCCTGGTGGTCCCTGGGTTGGGGAGGAGGTTTCATGAATTCTAGCCAAGTTAGCCTGGAGATGAGCAACTTCCTCCCTCAGACCAGAAAGGTGCCTACAATTAGGGCAGCATCACAGCCTCCAGAATGTCTCCCGGAAGACTGCCGCCCCACAGCCATTGCACTGCACCACTCCCATCATGTCTTATTTTGTGGCCCCTGCCCTGTTGCTTTGTATGCTTACTCTCTCATCCCTGTTTTTTTTCCTCCTACTGCTTATATGCCCTTACAGCTCTCACCCTTCCTCTTCTGGAACAGGAACTTCCTGTATTCTTCTGTAGTCTCCTTCTTCCTTGCTCAAAGTCAGACCTTCAGCAGCTAGGGGGAAAGAGAGAGCTACAATTTTCCTTCAAGTATGACAAAACCTATGTGTTTCAGTGATTCTTCCTTTTCTACTGCCAAACAGGAAGTTCCTGTTGTCAGTCAAATCCGGTGCCTTTAAAAGTAGAACTGGCTATGGGTGGGAGGGTGGAGGGGAAGGAAGGAGGGCAATTATTAAAAAAAAATTCTAGTTTTGTAGTCAGCTGCTCCTTGCTCTGAAAGCAAGATTTGTCTGTCAAAAGCTAGCACTAGGGAACTGTAATTGGAGACACATGCTTTTGTACTCCTAAGCAACACCCCCAATTAACATCTCCCCTCCTGACTTAGCAAACTCCCTTTCCCTAACACAGAAAAAAGAAGGTCCTGTCAAACTAATCTCATAGATTTCTTTGACTGGGTAACCAGAGTAGTGGACCAAGGGTGAGCAGTTGATGTCACCTACCTTGACTTCAGCAAAGCTTTCAACACTGTTCCACATAGGAGATTGATAAATAAGCTGGGTAGGCTCAGGATGGGTCAGAAGTTGGTTAACTGAGTGGCAAACTGGTTGACTGGTGGAAAACAGAGAGTGGTGGTAAATGGTATACAGTCAGAAGAGATGCAAGTCACAAGTGGGGTACCTCAGGGATCAGTCCTGGGGCCAGTCCTCTTCAATATCATCATTAGTGACATTGTAGATGGACTAGAGGGTAAGGCTTGTCTGTTTGCAGATGACACCAAGATCTGCAACAAAGTAGATGATCCAGATGGGGTGGGCAGAATGAGAAGAGATCTGGATAAACTAGCAAAATGGTCAGAAGAGTGGCAACTGGGATTTAATGCAAAGAAGTGCAAGATCATGCACATTGGGAAGAGAAACCCTGAAGCCACCAATAGGCTGGGAGGGGAGTTGCTGGCAGACACAAAGGAAGAAAGAGACTTGGGCATCTTCATCACCGATGACCTGAAATCATCCAAGCAGACCTCTAAAGCAGTAGGTTAGGCTACGGAGATGTTAGGGTGTATTAGTAGGGGTATCACAAGTCGTAAGAGGGAGGTAATAATCCCTCCTTACAAGACACTGGTTAGGCCCCATCTGGAGTACTGCATGCAGTACTGGAGGCCACACCTTCACAAGAACATTAAATAAATTGAGGCAGTCCAGAGAAGGGCAACCAAAATGGTGCAGGGACTGCATCAGAAGACATATGAGGACAGATTAATGGAGCTCAATATGTATACCCTTGAACAAAGGAGTGAGAGAGGTGATATGATCGAAACATTCAAACACCTTAAGGGCATTAACAAGGTGAAAGAGTCTAACATGTTTAAATATAAGAAAAAGAGCAGGACAAGAGGGCACAGCATGAGATTAGAGGGAGGCCGATTAAGGGGGAACGTGAAGAAATTATTTTTCACATAAAGACTGGTGGATGCATGGAATGGCCTACCTCAGGAAGTGATGGCTATGAATACAGTGCAGGGCTTCAAACAGGCATGGGATAGGCATAATGGAGCTATACAGATGAGTGTGAATAGATAGGCCACTGACAGAGCAAAGGCCGATGGCACATTTATAAGGTAGAAAAATAAATGGGCAGACTGGATGGGCCTTGCAGTCCTTATCTGTCATCAACTTCTGTGTTTCTATGTTTTTAAAAACACACTGACTTTTTTTACCCTAAATGAGACCCCCACTTCTAATAAAGTATCTGTTTTCTTAATCCCAACAGGCACTGACTCTTGCTGAGATAGAAGTGTTCTATTAGTAAAAAGTTCTAAAATCATAAAAAAATAATGCCCAGACTCTGCACCTGTTCAGAGGTCTTCAGCTCACAGTCCCCATGCATGAGACCAGAGGCCCACCCAGCTGAAGGCCCCTGTACCTGATGACACGGGTCCACAACCAAAACCTCAGTCTTATCTGGATTCAGCTTCAACCAGTTGACACTCATCCAGTCCTGGATCTTGGACAGGCAGTTGTTAAATACTGAGACTGCTACATCCTGATCAGGTGCAAAGGACATGTACAGTTGAGTGTCATCTGCATAGCAGTGAAAACTCAAACCGTACCACCTTGCAATGTCCCCAAGTGGCAACATGTACACCACAAACAACATGGGTGACAGTACAGAGCCCTGCCAGACCCCACATGGCATAGAGAATGCATCCGAGAAATAAATCCCAGATACTGCCCTTTGAGACTTGCCAGTGAGGAAAGATTGGAACCATCTGAGGACTGTCCCTGACAGACCCCAGATCAGCCACAGGTGCTTTAGCAGTACCCCATGAACCTTTTTTATTTTATTTTTTATTTTATTATTATTATTATCATTATCCATGGTGTTGAATGCCAAAGAGATATCAAGAAAGACCAGAATAGTATGACTCCTCCAATCTCTCACTATAAGGAGGTCATTGAGCACTAGAACAAGGACAGTCTCAGTACTGTGTATTTTTCTAAATCTCTACTGGAAGGGAGCATAGATGTCATGGATGACGAGATGGTCATCCAGCTGCAGTGCAACCACCTTCTCAATAACCTTACCCACAAAGGGAAGGTTAGAGACGGGTCTGTAGTTGGCGAGACAGTCCATTTCGAGAGAAGATATCTTAAGGAGGGATGTCACCACTGCCTTCTTCAAGGAGTCTGGAAACTCTCCGGTCTCTAACAAGCACCGGACAATCTCAGCCAAGACTGGGCCAATGACTGCAACACATCCTACAAGAAGGCAGGTTGGGCCCGGGTCCAAAATACAATAGGTCGGCTGCATACTCTGGATGATCCTAATGACATCTAAGATCACCACCTGGCCAAAGGCTGACCAACCAGACCAAGTTGCTGTAACCTGCCACCGATCTCTGCCACACCCAATGCAGTGGGCTGAACAGATCTCCGAACTGAAGTTGGCAATCTTATCTGCAAAGAAGCGAGTGAACTCATCACATTTCTTTCGTGATAAGGCTCTTCATGAATGCAGACAGGCTGGATTGCATAACCTGTCTACAGTATTGAAGAGCTGAGCTGATCGATTCTGTGCAGCCATAATCTCCCTGGACAGAAACTCTGCTTTCTTACGGGAGATCACTGATTGATAGTCCTCATAATGTACTATGAATCTAAGCCTGTTGGCGTCATGGCTGGATTTCCTCCAGTGACCCTCCAGCCTTCACCCCACTCTCCTCATCTCCCTCAAAGTCCTATCTAACCATGGGGACCGGGAATGAAGGGAGAAGGGGCAAACCCAGACAGGAGCAATAGCATCCAGAGCTGCTGCCATGGCCATATTATAGGCCAGTAATAGGGTCTCTAGACCCATGCTTGCACTAGGAAGTCCCGATACATCCAGAACTGCCATAAGGCCATCTGGAGTCACATTCCTTAAAGGGCAGTACTGAACCATCTCCAAAGGGGCAGATCTATAAGGGGGTGCCTGGAAATTGAACCTGATAGTACAATGGTCAGCCCATCCAACTGATTCCACAACCAAGTCGGCTCTCTCCAAACCCAGCAGGAAGACCAGATCCAATGAGTGACCTGAATAATCAGTTGCAGTGGTAACAACCCGTGTGAAGCCCAGTGAATTCATCAGCTGGAGGAAGTCCTGTCCAAAATGTGAGAGTTTGTCATTGACCCAGGTGTTGAAGTCACCCAGCACGATCACTCTGGGGGACCCCAACATCATGTTGACAATGAAGTCTGTGACTTCCTACAAAATATGCTTCCCATCCTTGGGTGGACAGTAGATGAGAAGAATTTTGAACCCCACACCTGTGCCCATGATACACTCAAAGAATCGGGTCTCCCCCACTGATACATCTATCAGGTCCAACTCCAATCTAAAACAAATGAAAACACCCCCTCCCCTTCAATCCAACCTCAGGCAGTGTATCACTGAGAACCTGCCCACAACCACCTCCTCAAGAATTGGGCTAGCACTATCATCCAGCCAAGTTTTAGTGATTCACACCAGGTCAGATGACCTAACAAGATTAGCAATCATTGCTGTCTTGTTCCTAATAGACCTGGCATTGCATATCACTGCCCTAGTTGGATGAGATTTGGAGGCCCACCAAGGAAACTGCCCACTCCAGGTGGAGCCCTTTGATATGGGGACTGGACAGGGAGACTACCATGGTTCTCAATCAGAGCCATGTTCAGTGGAGAGATGTGAGTGGTTTTCTGACATTTGTGCAGCCAATATTGTGGAGATAAGGCAGAATATTTCCTCGTCTGGTGCTGGTCACCAAGGCAGTACTCAAGGGGCTAAGGTAGCTAAAAATTGAGCATTGTGGATGGACTCCTGGCCAGTTGATTATGTGGAAATCGGCCAAGTGCTGTCAGTGAGGCAACAATCCACCTGCAACTTAACCCTACTTCTTCTTACTTGGTTAAAGAGAGCTGGCAGATGCTAGTGCCTGTGTTTGTAGAGATTGAGAATTATTTTTTGAGTGAACTACAGTAGTTCTTCCTGATCCCCTTAAACAGGCCATTTTGAAGCCCCTCCTCAAGAAGCCAAGTTTAGATCTGGACAATATCACAAACTGCAGGCCTATCTTTAACCTTCCTTTTATAGAGAAGATTATTGAAAAGTGGTGCTAACCTGCCTATCAGAACACCTGGAGAAATTTGAGATCTACAAGCTCTTCTAGCCTCCCTAATCAGGTTTCTGCTCATACCACAGCATGGAGATTGCCTTGGTCCTGGTCGTGAAAGGTCAGCTACTGGTGCCCTTAGTAAGTCTTTCGTTCTCCACGACATGTCATTAGCATTTGACACTGTGGATCATGGGGAGTTAGTGGAGCACCCAAAGAGTTTCTGTGGATTGTCTGGCACAGTGTTACACTGATTCAGATCCTTCGTAGAAAATAATCATCACACTGTGGTATTGGGCAACTGTCAGTCTGCCCCTTCACCAGTCATCTGTGGCATCCCACAGTGTTCTATACTCTCCCCATAGTTATTTAAAGTGCAGTCTTCTGCTGAGAGAAGTGGCTTGAAGTTATGGCTTGAGTTTTCATTGTTATACAGATGACACAGCTCTACCTTTCATTCAGACCCCCAGTCACAAGGATTTGACTGATGTGTTGTGAAGTCATTACAGAGATTGAGTTTTGGATGTGTGTGTGCTGGTTGAAACTCAGTCTGAGTTGCTTCTGGTTGTTTCAGACTGGCTTGTTTGTACACTAAAGTAAAATCTTGTCCCTCCAGTCTGTGAATGTGAATTATTGCAGATCAGGGACAAGAATCACAATCTGGGAGTAATATCAGACAGTAAATTGGATTTGACATCCCATATTATTGCTATTGTTAAAAATCACTTCTACCACTTGAAAAATGTAACTAGATTGCGTGCTGTCCTTGACCATGGTAATTTGCACATGCTAGTTCAAATTTTGTTACCTCACAAATTAACTACTGCAATTTACACTTAACTGTGGCCTCCAGGCTATTCAGTTACACAGTCTACAATTATTGCAAAATTTGGCTGCCAGATTTCTGACTCGTGTATCCACATGTAATCATATTACTCCCACTTTGAGGGAGTTGCACTGGCTCCCAATTAGATGGTGCTCTGAATTTAAAATTCTTTTGCTAGTGTATAAGGTCATAAATGGACTGGGCCCCCTCTACATTCATGAATTACTGGGAACCCATCAGGAGGATTATCAGGGTACCAGAGTTCTCCACTTGGATACCCAAGGGCTTTTATTAGTCCCAGTATCATGATTAAAGTCCACTGGGGAGAAAGCATTTTTCTGTAGCTGCACCAAGACTCTGGAACATTGTCGCAAAAATCATCCATTTTGCCTCATGAGTGGAATGTTTTAAGTCTCGGTTAAAGATGTGACTGTTTACACAGGCATTCTCAGGAGACTGATAAGCTTAAGTAATATCATAGGCTATATACTGTACATGTTTATCATATAATTTGAGATCTTTTGCTGCTATGATGTATTATCTGTAATTTAGATTTACTTGTATTGTAAAGCACTTTGAACACTGGAAAAGCACTATATAAATTAAGTTCCTATCCTTCTATTCTTCACTGCCTTGTAGTGTACTTTCTGCCTGTTTCTGCTGGCATTTTCATATGTTCGCATGTTCATACTGTGGCTTGCTCAAAGCCACAGAGGCAGCCCAAAAACATTTCCCTGCCTTTTGATGTACTATGGCTTGCTGAGAATCACAGAGGCAGCCCTGGAACATTTCATTACCTTGCAGTGCACTGTGGCTTGCTCAAGACAACAGAGGCAGCCCAGAACATTTCACTGCCTTGTAGTTTACTGTTGTTTGCTCAAGGCAATAGAGGCAGTCCTGGAACATTTCACTTCCTTGTAGTGTACTGTTACTTGCTCAAAGCCATAGAGGCAGCACTAAAACATTTCTCTGCCTTTTAGTTTACTGTGGCTTGCTTAAGGCCACAGAGCAAGCCCAAGAATAGTTCAGTGCCCTGTAGTGTGCTGCAGCTTGCTCAAGACCACATAGGCAGCCCTGAACAATTCAATGCCTTGCAGTGCACTGTGGCTTGCTCAAGGCCACAGAGGCAGCCCAGAACATTTCACTGCCTTGTAGTTTACTGTGTTTTGCTCAAAAATACCTACCTAGTTCACATTGTCTTCTTATGTGGATGTTCTTTGCATGGTCAAATTTCTTTGTAGAAAGCAGAGAGAGAGAGAGAGACATCAGGATTCCATCCACTGTAAGGTACTTCTGTATATTCAGCACGGTAGTCCCATTTTTGCACATTTCGCAGACAGCATTGCTGTGTCTCGCTTCCAGCTTCTTGGTCATAGTACAGTAGTAGTGTAAAGGTGGTGGTTTCTCAGTCTGCAAATCTGCTCCAAAAGATTAGGCTAAATGCCATAGAAATGCACAGTTTAGAAAAATAGAAACATAGAATGTGACGGCAGATAAGGACCTCTTGGCCCACCTAGTCTGCCCATTTTCCTACCTAACAGATAAGCTGCAGATCCTAGTTAACCAACAGCTTACTTCCTCCTACCCCCCACTAGGACTGCCTTATGTCTGTCCCATGCATTCTTGAATTCCTACACTGTTCTTGACTCCACGACCTCCTCAGAGAGGCTGTTCCATGCATCCACAACCCTCTCTGAGAAAAAAATACTTCCTCACATTACCTCTGAGCCGTCCCCCCTCTATCTTCAAATTGTGCCCTCTTGTTCTTCCACATCTCTTTTTCTGAAAGAAGCTACCATCTTGGACTTTGTTGATTCCCTTGAGGTACTTGAATGTTTCTATCATATCCCCTCTCTCCCTTCTTTCCTCAAGGGTATACATATTAAGCTTCTTTAGTCTTTCTTCGTATGTCTTCTGGTGCAGACCCTGCACCATTTTGGTTGCCCTCCTCTGGACAGCCTCCACTCTATGTCTTTGCAGAGATGGGGTCTCCAGAACTGCACACAGTACTCCAGATGGGGTCTCACAAACTGTCTGTACAGAGGGATAACAACTTCCTGTTTTCTGCTATTGATGCCTCTCCTAAGCATCCCAGTATCCCCACAGTCTTCCTTACTGCCTTCTCATATTGCTTGCCCACCTTTAGGTCATCTGATATAATTACCCCCAGGTCCCTTTCCATTTTTACTGTTGTCAGTATTTCACCCTCCATTGTGTACTCTTCCCCTTGGTTTTTGTTTCCCAGGTGCATTACCTTGCACTTCTTTGCATTGAATCTGAGCTGCCATACATCTGACCATTCCTCCAACCTTGCCAGTCCCTTCTCATCCTTTCCACTCCATCTTGTGTATCAACACTGTTGCAGATCTTTGTGTCATCTGCAAAGAGACATACTTTTCCTTCCAGTTCCTCTGCAATGTCACTTATAAAGACATTAAAAAGGACCGGTCCTAGTACTGAACCCTGTGGTACCCCACTAGCAACCCTCCTTTCTTCACTGTGGACTCCATTTACTACTACCCTTTGCATCCTGTTGTCTAGACAATTTTTTATCCAGGCTACCACCTTGGGACCCACTCCAAGGCTGGCTAACTTGTGTATTAATCTTTTGTGTGGGACTGTATCAAATGCCTTGCTAAAATCTAGGTAGGCCGTGTCCACAGCCCCTCCCTGGTCTACTACTTTGGTCACCCAGTCAAAGAAATCTATTAGATTCATCTGACACGACCTTCCCATCATGAATCCATGCTGCCTTGGGTCCTGTGCCCCACTGGCCTCTAGGTACTCAACAATTATTTCCTTCAGAAGTGATTCCATCATTTTCCCTACCACTGAGGTCAAACTAACTGGTCTGTAGTTTCCTGCCTCTGTCCTGCTCCCACTTTTGTGAAGAGGAATCACATCTGCCCTCCTCCAGTCCTCAGGTACCACCCCATCCTCCCATGATTTGTTAAAGAGAGTAGTCAGCGGTGTCACTAGTTCTACCCTTAGTTCCTTTAGAATTCTTGGGTGAACCCCATCAGGCCCCATTGCTTTGTCCATCTTCAATTTTATTAGTTCTTTCAGAACCCTTTCTTCTGTAAATGGACTGGTATCGACCCCTATCTTCAGAGTGTTTCTCTTGTTTGGTTTAGGTACCTCCCCCTCCTCTTCCTTTGTGAATACTGAACAGAAATATTCATTCAGTATCCCTGCTTTTTCACTGTCACCCTCTACCCACATTCCATCCCCTTTATTAAGCCTCAGTATCCCTCCTTTGGTCTTTCTTCTTTCCCTAATGTACCTATAAAAGGTCTTATCCCCCTTCTTAACAGAGTTGGCTATCCTTTCCTCGGTTTGGGCCTTTGCTATTCTGACTGCCTTCCCAGCTTCTTTCTGCTTTAACTGATAAAGTTCTCTGTCCTGCTCCTTCTGTGTTTCCGTATATTTCCAGAATGATATCCTTTTCTTCTTAACCTTTCCTGCCACCTCTTTTGAGAACCATAGCGTTTTTTTCCTTCGTTGTGTTTTGTTGATTTGCTTTACACAAAGGCTTGTTGCCTCTGTGATGGCTGTTTTGGTTACTCCCTATTGTTCCTCCACCCCTCTTTCTTGCCTGTTTGCTAGTGCTTTCCTGAGGCACACTTTCATTTTCCCAAAGTCAGCCCTCCTAAAGTCCAATACTCTTGCTTTTGTATGGCTTGATTGTATGGCTGTGTTTATCGTGAACCACACTGTTTGGTGGTCACTTGTTCCCAGATGGCTACTCACTTCTAAATCTGAGATTCTTTCTCCATCTCCATTTGAGAGTACCAGGTCTAAGATGTCTCCCTCCTGAGTGGGTTCCAATACTAGCTGTCTGAGGCATGCCCCCTGTAGAGCATCAAGAATGACCATGTTCTTGGATGTGCCTGCAGCAAAGGTGCTCCAGTTAACAGCTGGCATATTCAGGTCCCCCATCAACAATATCTCCCCTTTTTCTGCCATTCTAAGGATGCCTTCTATCATTTCCTTGTCCATTCCCTCCCCCCGAGATGGGGGTCTGTATGCAACCCCCATGCGGATTGTGGTGCCATTTCCTTTCTCCAGTGTGACCCAGAGTACCTCATCTGCTCCCTGTTTACTCTTTAGTTCTGTTGCTTTGATCCCTTCCTTTACATAGAGAGCTACTCCTCCACCTCTTTTACTCTCCCTGTCCCTCCTGTAGATTGTCTATCCTGGTATGTTGACATCCCAGTCATGGTTCTCTGTGTACCATGTTTCTGTGACTGCCACAATATCCAGGCAACCCTCTTCCATCAAGGCCACTAGTTCAGGGAGCTTGTTACACAGACTACGGGCATTGGTACTCATCACCCTCCACTTTTTGATAGCCTTAACCCTTTTAGCCACATTTCTGTCCTTACTGCCTTTGCCTTTTTTTACATTTACCTCTGTCCTTCTCCCTAATGTCTTCTCTACCTTGGTGTTTACCTCACTAATTACCGTGTTTTGCCGGGGGAGGCTGAGATTTCCCTGCTCCTTTTCAGTGCCTCTCCCCTTGGCTAGTTTAAATGCTTGCCAATGAAGCATTTAAACCTCTCACCTAGGATCCTGGATCCCCCCTGGACAGATGCAGACCATCACACCAGTATAGGTCTGCATCCCTCCAGGTGGCTCCCCAGTCCCCAATGAAGTCAAAACCCAGAGCTCCACGCCAGTTTTACAATCATTTATTGAATTCCCTGATGAGGAGTACCCTAGCATCACCCTTGCCATAGATGGGCAACACCTCTGAGAAGGTTACCATATGTATTACTTGTCTAAGGCCCCTCCCCAACTCTACAAACTCCTCTTGCACTGCTCTGATCCCATTCCTAGCCAGGTCATTTGTCCCTAGGTGGACAATGATATCCAGCTCCCTCCGTCATGCAGCTGCTCCCATGAGCCTGAGGATTTGCTTCCTCTCCCTCCAAGCTGTGGCACCAGGCAGGCACCTTACCTCCCTCTCCCCTTCCTCCCCCATTTCTACCCCCCTAATGATTGAGTCCCCCACCAGGAGTTGTTTCCTTCCCCTGTGGGGTCCCATGCCACCCTCCTGTGGATCTCCATTGTGAAGGTTCCCAGCATCCTCCTTGGTCTCCACTGCAGGTGCCTCCATAGAGGAACCACTATCCACCAGAAGAGTGAATGAATTGTGGAGAGGTACAGCTGGAGGGATGCAACTCTGTTCCACCACCATCTCCCTCCCTGAGCCCACCCTGGTCCAGCCTCTCCTCTTTCTTGTCAACCTCTGAGGTAGTGGCATTGGCCCTGGTGGTCCCTGGGTGGGGGAGGAGGTTTCATGAATCTTAGCCAGGTCAGCCTGGAGACGGGCAACCTCGTCCCTCAGACCAGAGAGGTGCCTGCAAATGGGGCAGCATCGCAGCCTCCAGAATGTCTCCCAGAACACTGCTGCCCCACAGCCATTGCACTGCACCACTCCTATCATGTCTTATTTTGTGTCCCCTCTCCTGTTTCTCTGTATGCTTACTCTCTCCTCTCCTTACAACTCTCACCCTTTCTGTTCTGGGACAGCAACTTCCTATATTCTTCAGTAGCCTCCTTCTTCCTTGCTCAGTTTTAGACCACCACCTGCTGGGGGGGAGAGTGAGCTGGCAAGTGGGCTACTTTTTTCCTTTAGAGTTGACAAAACCAATGTTTCTCTATGATCCTTCCCTTCCTACTGCCAAACAGGAAGTTCCTGTTGACATTCAAATCCAGTGGCTATAAAAGCAGAACTGGCTTAGGGTGGGTGAGATGGAGGGCAATTAGTAAGAAAAAAGGCTAGCAACAGGAAGTTGTAATTTGAGTCACCTGCTTTTATAGTGTCTAAGTCACACCCCAAATTAAGCTCTCTCTCCTCCTACTGGTTTAGCAAAGTAAGTTGATACAGTACCCTTCACAGCACAGAACACACACTGACTTTCTTTCTTTTCTTTCTTTTTTAACCCTAAATAAGACCCCTTCTACTTCTAATAAAGTATCTGTCTGCTTAATCTCAACAGACACTGACTCCTGCTGAGATATAAGTGTTACATTAATAAGAAAATGTAGCTTCTTTTAGTTAGCTGCTTTCTGCTCCACAAGCAAGGCTAGCAACAGCATTTATACAGTAGTGGCACAGGTACAGTAGGTGTTGCCAGGAACTATGACAAATCACAAGCTGGGGATTAAGGAACAGACAAATCAGATGTTGATGATCCTTGAGGCATGACATAACTATGGAATCAGAAGCAGTGTTAGCCAATCAACTCCAAACTGAGGGCTGTCTTGAAGTTGGGGAATGATATACAGTATAATATGGTATTTTTTGAGCTTCAAAATGTACATCTGACTTATAGGCAATACTCTGTATCAGTGTACAGTATATTGGATTGAAGATGACTACTAGATACAGAACAGCAAACTTTTATGGGACACTGTAATAGGGTCTGTAACCCCCCTTCATGTATTTCTATGCTCCTGGATAGTGTTTAAAAACCTGGAGTAGTATTGGATTTATAGGCTGAGATTTTATTTGGTTACTGGGACTATAAATATCCTTCAAAATCTGTTGCAACAGTAACTCCTTTTCTCTCTGTCTGTACTTTCCCTGTTGTCGCCTTTATTTTTTGTTTCCCCTACCATAGGGTGGCCTCCTATGTGTAGTCTTACTATCGCTAGTTTATTCCTTCTTTTCCTGCAGTATTTTAAGTCCCATGCCACTCAGAAACTTGGTTTGGTTCTCAGAAAAGCAATTTTTCAGTAAAGCTGCACGATCGTGGGCACATTCGTACTGCACGACTGTGCGAATGTGTGACAGTGCGATCGTGCGACTGTGTGATCATGAGCAGACACTGAAATCGCATCAAAATACCACTTTTGGCTAAAACAATGAAAAATAAGCAGTTCTTGCTTTCCCTGGCTAGCGCTAGCATTTTTAGAAAGTAGAACACCCATGGTTCATTACTTTGAGGGCTACAAGTAAAATTACTGCTGCTGTAAGCCCTGTTTCTGTAATTCAATTTAAAGCAGTGTCCTGTTGTTTTCAAAGTGTAGCCATTATGCCCAGCTGCTTAGACAAGCCTGCAAGTAGAAATATAAGCTAATATAGCTTTCAAAACTACTGCTGAGTTGTTTGAGCAAATAATGCCTCTATTGGCTCTAAAAGATAAATAAATGAAACTTACTTTCAGTGGGTATGTGTGTAGCAGGCTTCCAGACCCTTCCCTCAGCATTCCATGCTTGTTATAGAGCCGGCCGGCCCCCTCTCCCTTTTTTTTATAATGAATGCTGATGGGAGGACCCTGGGATACTTAGAAATCTTGTAAATAAAAGAAATAATGTTTTTTTCTGTTTGTTTTGAAGTTGATTATGATTCATCTAACTAAAGAATGTTTATTTTAGTTCTGTAATTATATTTAAAGCATATAAACAAGTTAAAGTTCTGTTAGGGAGGAGTTAGCCCTGTCATGTGACCCTCCTTCTGTATAAAAGAGAGAATTTCACGTGAATAGATCAGAGTGTGGCTGGAAGGAGTTCCTGCCAGATGCCTAGCTGCCTTCTAGGTATGCTTCCTGTGGAGATGAAAACTGCTGAAATATTATAGTTTATGTATTTTTATTTATTTTCCGCACTAAGTCCGTTTATGTTTGCCTGCTTAAAGGAATAAATTTATTTTGGTTTCTTCACATCCTGACTGCTTTCTGGACTCTTTTTTGATCCCATGTGTACATTTGGTGTCAGAAGTGGGATCAAAGGAAGGTGAGCCAACCTCCGAGTGGAAGTTGTCCAGTATCAAGCATGGAAGAACCTAAGAAGCAGGTGATGACGAACGCACCTGTGCCTGAAGGTGCATGGACACGGACTATGATCGATAAGTTTCAGCTTCCATTGTCTACTGGCTTGGGTGATGTTAGATGGAAAGAGACTGTGAGACATTTGAAAACAGAGGGTGCCTCCAGAGCTGAGGACACTAGTTCCACAGAGGAAGAAAAAGGTGCTACAGGAGGCGGTGAGACCTATGTAATGGAAGAAGAAGATACATCTCCTAATGAGATGCAGGACCTTCTCTGATGGTTGTGTTTAAAACAACTAGACCTGGAAAGACAGAAAAAAGAGACAGGCTTCAGTATTAGGCAAGATGGGGGGAAACCCTTAAAGCCATACAAGCCATAGGGACAGTCAGACCCATCCCAACTAGTGGAGGACCAAGGGACATTAAACTTTTGAAATTGATGGACAGTGATGATATTGAAGCCTATATCACCACTTTTGAAAGGGTGGCAACTGCCTGTGGGTGGCCCAGAGACCAATGGGTGATACGATTGGCTCCATACCTCACTGGTAAGGCACAGCAAGCCCACAGCCATGTGGAGACCCAGAATGTTACTAATTATGACCATGTGAAACAAGTAATTCTGAAAAGATAAGACATCATTGCAGAAACATACAGGCAACGGTTCCGGACATTCAGGTATCACACTGCTGATTCTCCCCCAGAAGCTTACATTCAACTGCAAGACCTCTGCATGAAGTGGCTCCAACCCACAACACGAACCATAACTCAAGTAATAGAAGTAATAGTACTTGAACAATTTATTAAAATACTACCTCATGAGGTCCAAATCTGATTTCGAGAGCACAGGCCAGAAACTGCAGAAAAAGCTATCAGCCTAGCAGAGGATTTTATAACAGCACATCCCCAATGTCAGAAGGGATTTCATGGGCCTTCCTCCACCACCAGCTCTATGGTAAGACATTCTACTACTACTTCTACTACTACCAATGCTAGTATAAATGAGAAACCTGTGCCTTGTCCTTACAACCCTGACATAAGTTGTTGGGAATGTCAAACAAATTGACACATTGCCCATTTTGTCCCAAAAAGAAAACTGACTCTTCTCATTTAGCCTTAATGAATTGGGGACAGTATACTGTGACCACCAGCATAGCAGGAAAGGAAGTACCGGCCCTAATTGACTCTGGGCGTAAACAAACCCTAGTACACACTGAAGTGATGAGGGGAATTCCTCACAGTATAAATTTGGGACAGACAACAGTGACTTGTGTACACGGGGACAACCATGTATATCCCTTACAAGAAGCTACCATCATAGCTCATGGCTTGGAACAAAAGATGAGAGTGGGTGTGGTATCTCGACTGCCTGTACCTGTAATTCTGGGACATGAGTTCCTTGGATTCAACAAATTATTGTCACATGCCTCTACCATTTGTGCAGTTTCAACATGGGCTCGGGCCCAACAAGAACAGTTAGATGTGGATCTTTTTCCCTTTGAAGAGACAATGTTTGAACCCCCAGGTAAATCCAAGAAATCTAAGACGCAAAAGAGACTGGAAAAATGGTCTTGGACTAAGACAAGGGACTCATGTACTGATGAAATGTTACATAATGCTAAAGATATACAGTCATTTGCAACTGACCAAAAAAATGATGAAACACTAACACCTTTGTATTCACAGGTTGTTCCAGAAGGGAAAGAAGGTACACCTCCTATGTATAGAATCCATAAGGAAAAGCTATACAGGGTGTGTATAAATCCAAAAACAGGAGAAGGAGTGGATCAATTAGTGGTCCCACAGAAACATAGAGAGCAGCTTATTTTTTTGGCCCATGATGTTCCTTGTGGGGGTCATGCAGGAAGGGACAGAACATTGCAGAGACTCCTGTACAGATACTTTTGGCCAGGAATTCATACACAAGTGGCTGAGTACTGTAAGAGTTGCAATGAGTGTCAAAAGGTAGCCCCAGTGACAAAAAAGGATAAAGTTCCCCTGCAACCATTACCATTAGTTACAGTACCCTTTGAACGTATAGCAATGGATATTATAGGACCCCTTCCCAAAAGTTCCAAAGGAAATAGGTTTGCTCTAATCATTTGTGATTACGCTCCCAAATTATTATTATTAAAATACTACCTAATGTTAAGCAGACCTGCCAGGATGAGAAAAGCAGTAATGCAACTGAAGAGTGGCACACTTGTGAGCAGTAAGAGAGGAGGAAAGGAAAATGCCACACTGCCAATAAAACAAACAATTTTCAGAAAGGAGCCCAAGAAATACACAGTAAGACGATGTTGTTTTGTGGGTTTTTTTTGAATAACAAGTGCTCAGGTAGCTCTCAACTGCAGTGATTTTCAGATAGCACAACTGATGTGCATTACAACATTAACATGTTAGAAACTGTCCTTAACACCTGACAAATGTTTACCACAATTTCTAAAATAATTATTATTTTCCCAGATGTGCCCCCAATCACATACGCCTCTACCCCCCTGCCTCACAAATCAGGGCAAAAGGACCAAAATCAGGGGTACATCTTAAACATTAGTGATATTCACTCAGGAAGCTGGTAGGATATGATAATTTGTCTAAAAATGATTTTTTATAAGCAAGAACAAGTGTGTGACTATAATGTCTGGCATTATTTTGTGCTTACAATCCCCACTGTTCAGCCACAGAGACTTGAATTTTTTTTTTTATATACTTTATTTTTTAAATTATCTCATATCATTTTACAGACAGTTTTACCATATTTAGGACATACCACAAGTATTGATACAAGTCAAAGAGAGAGAACTGAACTCTCTCATTAATCATAGGATTAGTGGTTCCCAAATATTTTGATACCACATAGGAGGGGTTACTGAACATTTCACTTACAAGTAGATTAGTGTATTAAAGCTGTCTATATGAGCAGATGAGCAGTGTGACTGCTTCGCTCTGTAAGAAATAGGATTTAAAGTCCAACCAAACAAGCGTCCCTAATCTGGGACTATTATTGTCACACTATATAACTATAAGTCCAGTTACAGCAAAACAATAAAGGCAGCATCCACCTCAGCCTCCCCCTAATCAAACTACTACACCCCTTAGAAAGAAAAAACAGGTGGATGGATGAGGGCACTATTACAGACAGCATTGATTATGCTGTGTAGAGTAATTATTACACCCAGTAACACATAAATAGGCTGCATAAAATTAAATGCTTCTCCCCATCAAATACAGTTATTATAAGGGCAATCGTAAGCCTTGCGTTTCTAACAGTCAATTCCGAGACTTGAACAGGGTGGGCCATTGAGAAGATTATCTATTTAAAAAGAAATAAAATGTCTTAGAAAATAAGTTCAAGTTCTGGCCTGTCCATGCTTTCTTCAGCCATCCTCATGGTCTTCTGACTCGCTGGATTCCTCGCCACGATCTCTTCATCATTTCCGACTGGATTCAGCGAAACGTGCAGCCCACTTGCCAGCCTCAGTAGAGTCTGAAAACACCCATATTTTCCCCCTGTGCACTATTCTCAGCCGAGCTGGAAATACCAGTGAATGAGTAATATTCGCTTGCTTGAGCCATTTTCTGATTCCATCAAACCTTTTCCGTCTAAAGGGGGTGGCGTAGCTGATATCTAGGAATAGATATATAGTTCAGTCATCCTGTAGAATAGGACCTGCTTGATGGGCATATCGGAGGATCTTATCTCTTGTGCCTATTCCATCCGTTACAATTAACAGGGTACGAGGTGTTTCTGTGTCTTCTCGGTACCCTCAAGGGGTAATTCTATACACTTTTTGTAAGTCAAATGAGGTGTCATGAGCTTTTGGGGCTAGTTTTTCTACCAGCCATTCCTTTATAAACATCAAAGGGTGGTCCCCCTCGATTCCCTCTGGCAAGCCTAGTACTCGGATGTGCGAAGAGCGGGACTGATTTTCGAGAGTCTCAAGCCTGGCCCTCAAGTGCATATTTTCCTTTACCAGCAGTGATGTTGCCGCCGACGCTGCTTCGGTCTGCTTCTTAATGTCCCCAACTTCGATCTGCATGTCCTCCATGGTATTTTCAATAACTGTAACTCTCGTTCCAAAAGAGTCTATCTTGTTGTTCAGATCGGACATTGATGTGATCAGCCTATTCAATTTAAGGCCTAAGGAAACCATTGTTTCTTCGGACTCCTGATGTGGTGTGGCCTGCATCTCGGTAAGATTTCTCGTATGCTGAGATGAACCGGCTGTTTTAGCGCCTGTACCTCCACCTCTGTCCTTACGAGAATTGCCCATTTTATATTTAGAGGGATCCTCTTTCGAATGGTACCGTTGATTAGGGTTAATTACCGATGGTTAAAGGGTTTTTTGATAATATATAGAATTCAATTCAGGAGCTGTTGCTAGATGCTGCCTGCTCTGCTCTGGCTCCACAGCACCCCCAGAGACTTGAATTTTTAGAGGAAACCCTGAAAATCAGGGACAGTTAAGAGGCAGTTCCAGTCCTGTTCATCAGTCTGACTCTTATAAGTGTAATGTGCAGACAGGCAGGCAAGAAATATTCTAAGTATTTAAGTTCTAACTGCATTTCTTGTTTCAAAATAGTGTGATATTATTGCCAGGGACAGTGAATCATCCTTTTATAAAGAGCATGAAGAAAACCTCATGTCAGAGTCCCAGGAGGAGGCAGCAGCTCAGGAAAGAGCAGCACCTGAGCAGTAGTCCTGTCCAGAGGACATGGAAGCACCACACAAGCTAGCCCTGGCCCATTTGGTGGACACAGAAGCACCACATCAGCTAGCCCATCCACAGGATATAGAAGAACACAAGCAGCTGGCCCATCTGAAGGACACAGAAGCACCAGAGCATCTGGCCCATCCAGAGAACAAGGAACTGCACAAGCAGCAGGCCAGCCCAGAGGACCTGGAATCAAAAAGAATCATGTGGAGGGTAAATGAGGGGAAAGTGCAGCTACAAAGCACCAAGGAACAGGGGATGATGTGAAAACTGATACACATAGAACACAAAACAGAGTGGGAGAGAGAGAGAGAGACAGAGATGAATTTGAATGTTTTACTATGTGTAGAAAAGCAAAAAAGAATGGAAACAGGAATGCCAACAGGTGAGGGATAATATGGAACATCTAAAGGAAGGGCAACTCCATCTGCAGGTAGGGATTCAAGACCTGAAAAGGGGAGTAAAGGAGTTGCAGCAGAAAATGTCAACACTATGGACATCAACACCACTGGAGAGCTAGTCTTTTTGAAGACATTAACAATATAGAGGCAGAGGAAATTAGAGACTCACTGCAAGACAGTAATACAGTGCCGGAGGCAATGGCAGATGAAAGCGTACCTGTGTTTGTTCCACTGACTGCAGTCCATGATCATATCACTGGTAAAATGAACATTCTGCCAGATACAGACTTTGTTCCTCCCACAAGTGAAAAACAAAGGGATCTCAGGTGCTGGAACTGAAACATTCCCAAGCGCTTTGCAGCACTGATTTTTCATTCACTTGAGCTGTACAACATATATGTGCAAGGGGCAAATAAAGTAAACTATGATGGCACTATGGGCAAAACAGAGATGCCAAGAAACCTGATAAATATTATATTGACCCATGCCAGGCAGCAATTTGATGTAATACCATTAATTCTTAAGGGACAGAATAAATGAAGAGCTATGAATGGAGTAGAAAGGTGAAATACACCCATTGACATACAAACGCACCATTTGTCCATGAAATTACTCTTTTCATATTACTGACTTCTAAATAGGTTTTTACTGTTGTACTCATCCTTGAAATTGTGTGTGTGTGTGTGTGTGTGTGTGTGTGTGTGTGTGTGTTTGAAAAGTGCTGTGCTATGCTGTGTAATTACCTGATAGGAGTATTTGTGTGTTTATATTTTTGCTTGCACAGCACTGTTTTGTTTGAAAACAAAAGTCTTTGAAGGAATCATACTTCTTGGGTACTCTGTGAACAAAAATAGTTTTTTAAGATAATAATGGTTTTGAAGAGCTCGTTTCTCTTCTTTGCCTTCTTGTTGCTGGTGAAAAGATTTGATCGCTTTTTTTTTTGTTTGACCAGCTTGCAAACTTTTTTAGGTGTAAACGTGTGTATAGTTCAAGGTTTTAGCCTTGTGCTAATAGGTTGTTAGCTGATTTGTTGTTGTTACTGGTTTTTGTTATTTCTTGGTATTATATACTCTTATATTGTATAATTTTTCTCCTGTCTTTTCATATGTATGACCTCATTTCTGGTTGATATTGTTGGTATTCTGTTCTTTGAATCTTAATAAAAACTTCACATTAAAAGAAAATATATTAATGGTTTAACTGTTGACACACCATGACTTTGGGGGAAATTTAGCAATAGCAAAAACAGGGATGGGTTAACATGGGCAATTGTTAATTAAAGAGCAGGGCCCGATATTGGAAAATGGGCAAAAGTGAACCACAATGGTTTGCACTGCACATGTCCTTTCCAACAACCCCAAGGGTGATATATTCTGTTGGATAGTGCACTGGTGCTATCCGACTGAAAATAGGGTAATGTCAGGGCAGTGCAAAGTCAAGTAGCACTGCCCCAACAGGGATCTGTGCTCTATGCAGCCCATATCGAAATGCGTGAAACTGCTGCACCCCCAGATCTGTTAGCACTGGGAGCTCCTGGCATGATATTCAGCCTGCAACATGCCAATGAACTCATTGGGCATGCAATGCACTAAGGGGCTATATGCATACCCATTATAGGCTCATTTGCAAGGGAAGTTCTAGCAGGTTTGCATCACTCCTGTGTCTGGTCCCCCCACCCTAATCACCTCTCCCTGTCAATGTGTACTTATTCCCTGCTGTGTAATGACACTCCCCAATTCCCTTTCCTGTAAAATAATAACATTCCCTGGTGTCCAGTGGCACCTCCCCACCCTCCGATCACCATCCACTTGTGAGAATATGTAGTCCATGGTGTCTAGTGGCACTCTACCCTCTGATCTCTGTCCTTTTAAAATAATAACATTCACCTACTGTTGAGTGGCACCCCTGCACTACAATTGGTTTCCCTGCATGAGAATATGTAGTCCCTGGTGTCTACTGGCACCACCTTTTATCCCCATTCCCATCAAAGACTAATATTCCCTGATGTCTAGTGGCACCCCCCCTTGATCCCTGTCCCAATAAAAGAATAATATTCCCTTGTGTCTAGTGGCACCCCCACTTCAGTCATGGTCCCTGTAAAAGAATAATATTCCCTGGTGTCTAGTGGCACCCTCACTTCAATTCCTGTACCCATAAAATAATCATATTCCCTAGTATCTAATGGCATGCCCATTTGAACCCCATCCCTGTAAAAGAAGAATAATAGTCTCTGGCATGTAGTGGCCCCCCCACACCACCAGCACTGAGCAAACTGCCCTGCCAACCCTCCTTTCCTCTGTTACCGGTGCCACAGATCCAATACTGCCACTAGCATAGTCCTACTCTCATCACCTCAGCTGACCACTGTATGGTCTGACAGAAAGCTCACATCCTGTGTACTGTAATGGAAACATGCTCCTTTTACAGTACACAAGACAAATGCTCCTTGTCAGACTATATGGCAGCTGGCTGAGGGGATTAATGGAGGGCTTTGACAGTCATTATTTTGAATTTGTGGTACAATGACACAGATAAGGAGGGTTGGCAGTGTGGTTTGCTTTGTGCCAGCAGTTCAGAGAGGTGCAAGATGCCAGGAACTATTATTCTTTCATGAAGATGGATACTGAAGTGATGGTGCCACTAGGCAAAAGGGAATATTATTATTTTATGAGGACATGAATCAAGGGGAAGTACCACTAAACACTAGGGAATATTATTCTTTTATGGGGACAAGGATCAAGGGGGATGCAACTAGACACCAGGGAATATTAGTCTTTGATGGGGATGGAAATCAAAGGGTCATGCCACTGGATACCAAGTAATATTACTTTTTATGGGGGCAGGGATCAGAGGGTGAGGTGCCACTAGTCACCAGGGCCTACATATTCTCATATGGGGATGTCAATTGGAGAACAGGGAGGGCCACTAGACACCATGGAATATTATTATTTTAGTGGGATGAGGATCAGAAGATGGGGTGCCACTAGACACCAGGGACTGCATATTCACATACAGGGATGTGACTAGGAGGGCAGGGAGTGCCACTGGACACCAGGAAATGTTATTATTTTACAGGGATGGGGATTGGAGCATGGGGATGCCACTAGACACTAGGCACTAGTTATTCTTATGTAGGGATGGGGATCAGAGGATGAGGGGTGCCACTGGACACCAGGGAAGGATATTATTTTATGGAGATGAGGATCAGAGGGTGAGGGTTGCCAGATCTGCAAATGGCATACGCGGTCTCAGTAAATCCTGCTGCTATCATATTGATGAATACCATGGAGAAAAAAAATGTAACACTCTTGGACCATGATATTGCTTGAAATTTTTTTATAACTTCACTAATTGTTCTGTAGTATCTACATCACCTCAGATGAAAACAAAAACAACTGAGACCAGGAATAGAATCCCCAGTGCTGCGAGGTTCAACCAGCCTTTTCACCAGGGAGAATGCTGGGACACTTCTTTCTACCCAGCATTAAATCCTGTTATGTTAATTGTTAAATAAATTAATTCAATTCTAACCAATCAGTACTCTAACATTAAATGCTTAATTTTTGGCAAGTTCACAGTTTTAATACCTCATAGAGGAGCATCCTAGCCATCAATGTTGTTTCACGTTCAACATCAATAAAAAATCATAAGACTCCCATATTGGTTAACATAATACAGCAACAGAATTAAATAAACTTTCAAGTTACAAAACTGGATAAAGAAAAAAAGATTCTACAGTGCAATATATGTGTTTACCCTGTCTTTCAATGCATACCATAAGATTGCAAAATTCAGGTGGGGGGTCCATGTTAACAAGTAACAAATCTATAGAGAACAGAACAAAGGAATGCAGCAAATATTCTTTTTTAATTCTTATCTGCACCTGCAGTACCAAATTAATTTCACTCTTTCAATTCCATAGTGCAGTCTCCATAAATTAAAAGAGGCATTCGGTAGAGCATTTTTTAAAGAGTTGTTATATAGAATAAACCTATATGCTTGTGTTATTCAAAACACAAATCACCAATACCCTAAGTCAGGCTTAGTTAACACTACATTATTTTGACTCTATAACGACACAACACTGGACCCTACAATAGAACTCAAAATGTCTATTAACATAATATAGCATAAGGACCAGATCAGCATTCAAAGTTCTGAACCTAAACATGGAAAAAAAAGACTGGTATTATAGTGAAGTATATTAACCAGCCCTGACCTTTATTCACTCTGTTTTAATGTCAGAGTTCTGGGGGCTCAAAGTTAGCAAGCAACTGAAATTCATTGTATGGGACTCAAAAAGGTGGCAAAAATTATTTTTTATTTAATGTCTGCACTTACAGTGTCAAGCGGGTTTCATTAAATCTATTCTGAGATGCAGTCTTCATAGGAAACTGGAGTGCCCAGTAATGTGTTTATAAAAAAAACTGTTATATGGAGAAAACTTACATACTTGTGCTTTACAAATTGAAAATTGCCGATTATCGTGTATCAAGCTTTATTGCACTGTATCATTTCAATGCTGTTATGAGACAACACTTTGCCTCCCTCTTTTTTTCCAAAACTCCAGTTTCAAGAATATAAGAAACTGAAAATTAGACAATGGCACAATTGTCCCATATTCTCCATGTATATCAATAATATGAATTAAAAAAACTACAAACATCTGTGAATGAAAATAAAATATGGAAAACAATTATAGCAAAATTGTAAATGAAAATGAGACAAGAAAAAATAAACTGTTAGCTACATTATAAATTATGCCAATCCGCAAACTTGCAGGAAGAATCATTGAAAAAAATCAGGGCAGAAAAAAAGGGGAGAGAAAGGAGACAGCCTACAACATATATGCATTAATTATAGAAATGGTGTTATATCTAACAGTGATAATGTCTTTAATTCATAAATCCATCTGCATTCCTTCCATAATTCTTTCTGTCTGTCACCTCTATGAGGAGAAGGTAGCACCCCAATCCAGACCTTAAAATTTGAACAATTTAGGATTGCCATTATGATTCATGTGGCAATGTCTAGCTACAGGATTGTCCAGGGGATTATTGGTAATCGCTCAAAAATGTTTTTGTATTCTTTTCTTTAGAGTTCTTGTTGTTATGCTTATGTATAGCTGACCACATTGGCACCATAATACATAAACCACATATTCAGTGGTACAGTACAGGAAATCAGATGTTATGTATTTAATACCTGGCCTGAAACAGGATACACAAAAGTGTTGGATCTTTTTAGCACAACAGCATATGTTACATCTCTACGATGGAAAAAAAAACTGAGGTCTGGGTGGTAACCAAGTGCCCCTATGCTCACTCTGTTGAAATGAACTGACTGAAAACTAAGCTGTCTTCTAGATTCTTTCCCTTTTTAAAAGTTAGTCATGGTGGTTCTTCACTGATATCATTTAGATCCCTATATACTGTACTGTTAATTGAGCCAATATTGAAAATAATTTGTTTGATACTGGTAGAATACTTATTAAATTCTGTGACAAAGGTAACTCTATTTTTGTCTTGAGTATTGGTTATGGAACTACTGGTCAGCAAAGCCTCTCTTATTCTGTTTGAGGATTTTTCTAAGGTAAGGTGCAGAATGCTACTGCTATAACCCCTGCATTGAAGTCTATTAAATGTCCTACTTGTTGATTAAAAGTTTGTGCATTTGAGCAATTCTGTTTTAGCTGTAAAGATTCCCCATAAGGGACATTCTGAATCACATGTCTCGGTTGTGCACTTCAGTAATGTAAAATAAACTTACTTGCCATAACCTTTCTGTATCCTGCTGTACTAATTTTTTGTCTATTCTGTCCTATTAGTAATGAGTCCAAATAGTATATTTTATGTCTACAGTAGCTGTAAATGGCAGACCCACATCATCGTTGTTTAAGTATTTTACAAACTCTGATTCCAAGCCTTCTGGACCATTCCAAATAAAAAGCAAATCATTTATAAAGCAGCCATAAGAAGTTGAACATTTGTGAAAGGTGTTTCAAAGGAGATTGTGTATGGCCCCCTTCTTCCACAAGCCCATGAAGAGGTTCGCATAGAAGGAGGCCATATGCGTCCCCATGGCTGTTCCCTGTACCTGTAGAAAATAGTTCTTGTCAAAAATAAAATAGTTTGTTGTCAAAATGAATTCCACTGCCATTAAAAAAAATCCAGCTGGTAATTCATCTGAAACCTTAGATAATGTACAATGTAAAGCCTGCAAACCTACCTCATTTTTGATTGAAGCATATAGAGATGTTACCTGTACATGCAGTGAGATCCAATAAAATTAATCTTGCCATACCACATTCATTAACTTATTTAGGACATGTGCTGTATATTTTAAGTGCGAAAGTAGTTTAACAACCAACTGTTTCAGGAAGTGATCCACAAATTCTTGGTCAGTGAGACCCTCCCCAAAACAATCAGCTGACCTGGTGGGTGGAATGGATTTTTGTGTATTTTTGGCAAATGATAAAAGGTGGGTATTGTAAGGTATTTCACATATAAGCATTCATACTAATTTTTCATAATGTCTCCGTTTACTAATGACTGGTCCAAAAACCTTTTTATCCTTTGTTGGAAAGTGGATGTGGGATCTTCCTGTAGTCATCTGTATGTCGTAGTGTCAATTAGCTGTCTGTATGCTTCCTCAGTGTACTCTTTTTCATTCATCAAGATGATATTCCCACCTTTATCTGAAGGCTTAATTATAATTCCTTTTAGGTCCCTTAATTCTTTCAAAGTTTGCCTTTCTTCCATTTTTAAATTATTGTAGGAATACCGTTTGTCGTGACTGGCAGTAATTTTGGATATTTCATTGGTCACAAACTGTTGGTACAATGAGATTGCATTACTCAATTGACAATTAGGTGCAAATGAAGACTTTGATTTGAAGCTTGATCTTGTAAATCTCCCACTAATGACCACAGTCTGGTGTTCCTTTAGAACTGCTGTAAGTTCTTGTTCTGTCAATTGATTGATTAAAACCTCTGATAAAAGCTCATTGTCAAGAGATTGATCTAACACTGTATCTTGCAAAATACTTACATTTCTTTGCCCCAAATCAGATGATAATAACTCACTAAAATTCAGCTTGAACCTCCAATTTTTTTTTATATTCTTTTTTTCTCCCTACCACCCATCGGCCCACTCAATCGGCTGCCAGCCATCCCGACCACTCTTCCCATTCTTGCCATCTGCCACACGCTCATCGCCCTGCTGACCCAACGTATCCCTTCAATCAGGGGGACCCCCCCCTTACCCCATACAGGGCTACTGGGGAGGGGAAATCGAGGTGCTCATAGGCACCCCTTTGCAATCTTCACTGGACAAATGTGCAGCATTGGGGCTGTCCCAGCTTCACTGCCGGGGGGTGGGGCTGCTGTCATTCGGGCAGCTCAGGTGGCTGATTTTTCCCTGATAATCTCCATCCATACTCACCTGATTGAGCCATGGACATGGCAGCCTGAGGCAGGGACATGCGAGGGGGGGGCATGTTGAGGCCGCATGTCCCCCCTAGCACTTCTCTCCAATCCGCCTGCAGGTGTTGAGGCCCCAGCCCACCCCAGGAGGGAAGCATCCAATGGATGCTTGGGAATTCCTTCCTGCTGGACTTTGCTCCTGGGACCTGGACTCAGGGCGTGAACCCAGGGCACCAGCATGCCAAGTGAACCCCTTCACTCAGCGCCATGGAGCCGGCTGGAACCTCCCATTTTTTAATGAAATTTATGTTGGTTTAATTTTCTAAAAAACGTTAACCAAATCCACTTGCAAATTGAAAGAGTTCAGAGTGGGAGTTGGAACAAAGCTTAGTCCATATGAAAGCACTCTAGTTTGACTGTCCATGACTGTGTGATTAATTACTCAAATTAGCTATAGCTATTTCCTCACCTGCAGTGGCCAAGGGAGGGAGGGGTATCTTTTTTTCTTTTACTCCCCTCCTGCCATGCCTGTTCTTGCGATTTCTCCTCTTTTTCCTTGTTCTAAAAAAACTTGCAGTTGTTGATTGGAGGAAACAATGATAGAATCTTGTTCTGGATTTGGATGAATGGCTTTATCAGTTTTTTCTATTATTACTGTTCTACCCTGGTGTTCTGCTTATTGCCTTTGGATGGTCGGTTTCTACTTCATGATCTTCCTCTTCGCTTGAAGCTATGAATGAATGCTGTGGAATAATCTTCATTGTCCCTCTTTAGTTTGCTTTTTTGTGTGTTCGATAATTTCCGTTTCCAGTTTATTGATCTTAAAGGTTAATTCTAGATCCAGCTTTTGTATCCGAGAAATATTATCAAATCCTTGCAATTCTTTTTGTGTTTCAGTTATCTGAGTCCTAATTTTCCCATAATTCACTTTGTTCTCTAAAATGAGGATGCCAACCAATTTTGCAGAGTATTCCACTAATGCTGCTTCCCATTTGTCTCTATATGTTAGTTGGCCAAGACCACATGTGGGAAGTTGATCAGTGCTGAGCCTATGTGGCACCCATCCCCTCTGTTGACATGTTTGTAAGCTACACTTGTTATAGTAAATACTGACTTCTTTAGTCAAAAGTTTCTCTGGTTTGAAAATGATTTTATGAATCTTACTGTCAGATCTGCTGTTAGGTCTATGCCTGCTTCTGTATGGGAGTCTTTTATCAATTCTACTGATGTTGGCAATGCTAAACTTCCTTGAACATCCCTGATTATTCATATTAAGGTCTCCTCATAATATATTTAGGAGGTGAAGCTTACCTGTCCCAATCCTGGTTGCAGCTGAAATAGGCTAATGTGGTCCTGCAATGGTTAAAAACTGGGCTGCTGTGGGGGGTGCCACTGAACACCAAGGAGCAGGTGTGCTCCCCCAATTGCAACCTTAGTTGTTGGGTGTATTGTCTCTGCTCAATTCTATGGTTTGCCCAGAGTAAGTCAAACTTTTTCTTGGCAGTACTTGTGCTGCACAAAGTGACCTGTGCTATTCCTTTTGTGAAGCACTAATGTGCTGAATATGGTGCTGTGCCTACATTCATGTCCCCACCACTCCTTTTGTGCACCAACTACTCCTTGAATGCGCGCTATCCTGTTTAATGCATGTTCCTGCCCCCTTTGAATATTGTGCACAGGCACAGACCTTGGCCAAATGGCATGCAATTACTATGCACACTGGGCAAAGTGGTGTTTAGCTCTAATACATAGACAGATTACTATTTTATTTATTGAATTTTTATGTGTTTGGAGTTACTTTTTTACATTTATAATACAATATTTGATAGTTCACTGAAACAAGGGACTTTTCACCTTTGCTTTTAACAATGCTGGTAAAAAGAATTCTTATTAATCACTTGCTCTTTAATTTAGCTGCTGAATATTGGCTTGGTGCTCTACCGCTAGCTAGATGCAGGGTGGGGGAAGTGGGAGTGTTTAAAGGTCACAGATGTGACCTTACACAAAGTGCAAAAACAAGGGCTATCAGACACAAGTGTGTATTGGTTATTAAGTGTTGCATCTTAACCCTTAGGCTGCCAGAATATTTACAATGTGTAGGTTTTTAGGACATGAATACACATCGGCAGCACAGCAAGGGTTAAATGTTTACTCTGCATCTCCAGTGGCTATGCAGCCATAACAAACTGAGTAACAGATATCAAGACACCTAGCAACAGGCTAAAGAATTACAGATTCAGCATTTGCTTCTTCGACACTGGATGGCACTTTGGGGGACAGATAGCACACTGTTGAGTACTATAACATACGATATCTTTGAAAGTGGAGTGGCTACCATTGTACATTACATAAGCACTAAAATCCACATTCCAAGCACTTATTCTACCTTCAGCTGCCCACCTACCCACTAAATTTCAAAGGTTCTGTTTGTTGTTAGATGTGACAGCTGGCTGCTCAGTCCACCACTGTGGAGCAAGAAATATCAGGCATGCTAGCAGAGATTCTGGAGCATTATCTTCATATAGTGTTCACTGCACACTATCTGAAGATTATGCTCCAGAATCTCTACTAGCATGCCTGATATGCCTTGCTCCTGCATCTTCCCCTCTTCTTCAAGTGGCTTAGTATGTCTCCTAAGGGAACTTTCTCAAGCTTCCCTAAGACACCTTTAGTCAATGGGACCTTGTCCTTGTGTTGCTTGTAGGGATAAAACACTCTTTAAAAGGGGTTCCTTTGCTCACAAGACCAAGGCCTGTGGTACCTCAAAATACATGTTGATACACTTTGGGAACATTCACTCTATGCTTAGCTGTTCATTGACTCAGTGAGTTAAATCCAATTCAAATCACACAGTATAATAAAGGCAAGCCTGACCTCTGACCAGGGTTGCTACAGCTCCCAGCGGTCGGCAGGCTCCTGTCCAGCCGCCAACTGAGACCAGGACCCCAGACAAAATCAGGCTCAAGCTGCTTGCCCTCTGACAAGGGCTGCTACAGCTCCCAGTGGTTGGCAGGCTCCTCTCCAGCTCCGGACTGAGACCAGGACTCCAGACAAAATCAGGATCAAGGTACGGTGAAAGTGCACCCTATCGGATTGCAGGTACCACCTGGCAGTTGCAGCTGATTGGCTCCCCATCTCTCTCTGCTGACAGGGCTCCGACTGTGAAATTACATTGATTTTTACTGTTTAAACTGAAACCTGCCTGTGTAAAGTAAGGAAAAAAATATAAATCTGTGTTCGAAGTTAGAGTGCTAAGTGTTTGCAGATCCTTTCTGAGTCTCTGAAACCCACGCCCCCCATTTAGCCAGCTCTCTTTGGAACCCAATTTCTCCAGGGCTATTGTTCTGCTAAATCTCCCCAAACCCCACTCCTCTTACGGTCTTCTAAATTTTTGGCCCCCTCACCCTCCTCCATTCCTCCACTGACTAAATACTCTCTCTGGCCGCCCTCTTCTTCGACTCCACTCCCACCAGCCTCCTGAAGCCTTCCATTGGCTCCCCTCTACTCTAGAATTCCCATTCTCTCTGTTTCACCTCCCAGGCCTACTGGCCATTTGCCCTCCTAGGGACCAACCAACACATTTCTTCCAGCCAATCTTTGGCTCCTTTCTCCTCGTAATTACCGCCTTGTCTAAGAAGCTGCTACAAAATCCCAGCACCATGTCCACTGTGGCTAGCATTTTACCTCTACTCAGTTGTCTATTTTCCTGCCTCCCACCTTTCCCCTCCACCATGCCACCTACCTTTCCCATGCCCCCCTCCCCTACTTGGCACATATTGGAACTCATCCTTGCCTCTCCAACCCTGCACTCTCTCTCCTACCCACTCCTACCTGGGCACACTCCACTATACGTCCCCCCCTTTCTAATCAGGCACTCCCTCTCCTGGATTCTCCTGCACCTACTTGCTTCTTGCCCCACCCCTGTTACCCACACAAATGTCCATCCTTGCCCCCACTCACGGCAGGGCTCTTTCTTTCCAATCTACCTCCGTGTACTAGCTCAACACCTATCCTTCACCCTCCTCCTTCTCGTAGCGGGAGACATACACCAAAATCCTGGCCCCTCGGCCACCACATCCTCACCAACCTCACCCGGCACCCCCACCCCGCATCCCATCCCCTCCCAACCGCCAGGTTACCCCCTCCACAAAGGCCTCCGTCTTCTTCACCTAAATATTCATAGCCTACCACTTAAAATCGACCAGCTACAAGTTCTCGCTGCCCTACATGCCCCGGATGTCCTCATCCTCTCTGAAACTTGGCTTAACAAAAACATTCCTGACTCCTCAGTTGCAATGCCTGGCTACATGATGGCCTGCCTGGACAGGGATACCAGAGGTGGCGGCGTAGCCATCTTCATAAGTTCGGACATACGCTATGAAATAATCTTATCTAAAACTGAACCTAAAGAGCATGAACTCTTGCTGCTCCAGCTCACACTACCTTTCTCGCTGCCCATATTCATTGCCAGAATCTACTGCCGACCAGGCACCCCTGCCACAACTGTTACTGACTTTCTTATACAAATCAGTTCACAAGCACCCACCAGGGAATTATATGCTATGGGTGATGTTAACTTAAACTGGTTAGCCCCGGCCCTCAACAAAACCCCGGACGGATGTCGCTGCCTTCAATTTAACCCAACTCATCACTGAGCCCACCCACCTAAACCTTAAATCAGGTAACCACTCCATTATCAACTGGGCTCTGACCTCCCATCCTCACAGAGTCATCCAAACATGCCTACTCCCTGACTCTATGCATGATCACCATGTCATCTACCTTGTTCGCAAAATTCACCGCCTCAAATCCCCCCCTAAATTCTTAGTCTAATGGTCATTCAAATCCCTAAACCTCACTCCCCTCCTAAATGACCTTGTCCTAGCTAACTGGCTCCCCTCCTCCCCAACCTGATAGATGACACCCTACTTCACTTCAAAAACATGTTCCTTAAGATATGGGATTCCCACGTCCCACTACAATGTACTAGGGTATGTGGTACCTACCTGCCTTGGATCTTCCAAGAGCTTGCAGCTTGTATGAACTCATGTGACTCAGCATGGTGAGTTTTCAAAGCCTCACCCTACCTCAGGACCTCTCCCACTACCGGTATCTGTGCAACATGTTCACTACAGCAACTCAGCTAGCTAAAGCATAGTACTTTAGATCCTCCCTCCAATCTAACCTTAATAGCCCCTCCAAATTCTGGAAGGTCATACACTCCCTCTTCTCACCCCCAGCGGCCAAGCCCTCACCTCTCCTTAGTGTAAACAGCTCCACAGTCTCGGATCCTATCTCAGTCACTGCTGAGTTTAACTTATATTTCTCCACCTGCGCCTCTCGCCTTTCCTCCTTACCCCCATGTCACCATCTCCACCACCTACAGGGCAAAAACTACCTCAAAATACAGGAATTTTCTCCTTCAGGGAAATCTCTCCGGATGAAGCTGTAGAAGCCCTGCTAATGTTAAGCCTCTCAAATGGGAATTCCCCAGATGGACTAGACCCCAACTTCTGTTCCTCTCAGCCTGTGCCATAGCCACCCCTATTGCCTACCTCCTAAATCTATCCTTCACCACTGCATCTGTCCCTCTGTTCTGGAAGCATGCCATTGTCATTCCTCTCCACAAAGGGGGCACCTGCTTCTCCACCTCAAACTATCAGCCAATCTCCCTCCTCCCTGCTCTGGCGAAGGTGCAAGAACACTTAGTGTTTACCCAGCTAACCTCCTATCTTGCCGACTCAAATTTCTTCACACACTACTAGTCTGGATTCAGGAAAGATAACTCCACTGCCTCCTCTTTACTAAGGCTCACTGACACCATCCAGTCTGGAATGTATAGAGGTCTCATCACCTCTGCCATTTTCAGCAATCTGGCCAAGGCCTTCAATACAGTCTCCCACACTCTGTTACTATCTAGCCTCTCTGACTCTGGCCACTCCACATTTGCTACTGCCTGGTTCAGTGCCTATCTTACCAACTGCACTCAGTCTGTCAAGACTGTGGATGCCATATCCCCTTCCCTCCCCATGTCCACCAGTGTGCCCCAAGGATCGGTGCTTGGGCCTACCCTTTTCTCTATTTTTCTACACAACTTGTCCCAAACTTGTTCTGCCTCCTTGATCCACATGTATGCTGACAATACTGTCCTATTTTCTTCTGGCTCCTCCCCAGCCTCAGTTGTCTCAACCCTCCAGGTGGATTTTATCAAAGTCCAGCTCTGGTTCAACTCTCACCAGCTCTCTCTAAATGCAAAAAAAAAATGTAACTATGACTTTCAGTACATTCCAATGACTAGCCAGGCTCCCCTTCCTCCCACTTTTCCACATCCTTGATGGGTCAGAGCTGGAGGACATCACCTTCTTCCGGTATCTTGGAGTTTGGCTTGACCGCCACCTCACATTTGCAGTCCATGCTGACTCTATACCAACAAAACTCTGCCCCAAGCTCGGAGCTTTATATCGGAACCATTCTAGCCTCCCCTATCTGGTCCATCGTGAGCTTATCCAGAAGATGATACTTCCCTCCTTTGATTATTGTGATATTGTTTATAGTGCTGCCCACAAGTCAGTTTTATCCAAACTGGATACCCTTTTTAATGCTTTCTGCCAGTTCGCTCTTGACGCTCCTCCTCACACCAACCGCTGCGATCTATACCGCTCCCTTGCACTCTCCTCCCTTGAGAACCACCACCAAATACACTGTGCCAAGTTTATCTTGAAGAACTGGTTTGGCACCCTCCCAGTGTACCTGACCTCTGTACTATTTCCCCCTGTGACACCCACCTATGCTTTGAGGTCCCTAGACTCCCGGCTGCTGTTAGTCCCCAGACATCAGGCCCAAGCTGGCCAGGCCACCTTCTCTCACTGCTTCCCTCAACTCTGGAACACTTTCCCCTCTGAAAATTGCCACTCTTCCTCAGTCCGCTCACTACCCTATGCCCTTGCCAACCAATGCTCAGTAAACAGTTCCTGCAGCTGAGTCTCCAATCTATTCTACCTCAGACACTCCTATATTTCTTCTCCCAGTAGGCCCAATGGTGCTACTTTGATAACCACACCCAACTACTGCACTTGATCCCATTTGAGCTAGCTAGCTTGCCCTTACCCCTATCTCATTATATACTACAACCCAATACCTTAGCAGGATTTCCTCATTGTAACTGTTTACTCTCGACTAGTAGGGTATATTTATTAATCCACACTCACCTATTCCTGTCAAACATATGCAGCTGTATTATCTAATTATATGTTTTCAAGGTATAAATCATGACTTACCTATATAATTGCTACTATACTATAAGTAAGGGTAAATTGTCATCTACTCCCAACTATTTTTGTCAAATGTTTTCAAGTGTATTGTAATTGTATGTATATATTTCAGGACCTGGACTACCCTTGTCCTCTTCCCCACTGTACCCCTTCCCCAGGTCACACCAGGAGATGAGCAGTTCTTGCTCAGTGTGCTTTTCCTGGTGAAACAATTTCAATAAATAAATAAATAAACTGATTCACATCTAGACTGGATCAGAACTCCAGGTATTTAACTTAGCTTATCCAAGACAATCAAGGTTTCCCAGTCTGAAAGGGTGTCCAGATTTGAATCTAAATTGGTTCTCTCATCCGTAATATAAATGCATTTTCATTTCATTCCATAGTTCTAAAATGTACAGAGAGAAAAATGTTATGCAATAAATAATATTTTGAACATAGGGTGTTCTTCAAAAAAGTGATTAAAAAATTCCTTTTCAGATTATCTTGAAAAGTCTACATACAGTAGTTGAAATATTGTTTTCAATTTTATTTCTAGTTTCAACATGCTTTCTAGATAATCTTTTTGCTGTAAAGTATGTATAGCTCTTATTCTGGCACAGTGCCTTCTTTGTTCCTAGATTTAGTGTTAAAATGTGTAACCCTTCCTTATGTATTGATGTTTTTTCATTGTGAAGATGATAAGAACTCATTCAGATTGAATCATTATCATTTGATAAAGGTATATTTCCCAAATGATAAAATTAAAACATAACTGTACCATTCAATTAAAATGCCCCCTATGGATAGAAATAGTTATACAAAATTCTGTTGAAGGAGAATCCCAGTTAGCCCCTGAGTTTTAGTACTGCCTCACCACAGCTCCAGGTACACCATTGTAATAGTCTATTTTATATTAATCCTACTGCACAAATGGGAGGTTGTTAAATCAAAAGGACAGAAAAGGGATACATTATGTGTGGAACACATGGAATGGAAACTCTTGCAGTTGCTTCTTTTATTTGAGCTGTGTGGGAAAGTTGACAAAACCAGAACTGACCAGTGTGCATACAAATGCACCCTTAGAAAGACAAGCAGTGTTCTGACAATTTAATCCTCAAGAATATACAGTACAGCTGTTCATTTTATACTCAAATGTTAATGCTGACACACACAAACACACACACTCATACAAGAAACATATAACTTATAGACAGAAATGCACACAACACATACAATCATTTTGTAGTAGGGCAGCCTCATAAATACTTTGCCTTGGCACATGCACACACACAATGATAAATGCTCTTGCAAGCTTACAGAAAGAAAGATTACATTAACAAACAAGCACTCTCAAGCTGTTTCCCATGCTTGAACAGCATCCAAATGGCTAGGAAGGTCTCTCTCTCTCTCTCTCTCTCTCTCTCTCTCTTTCCCTACCTCTCTTTCTCTCAAACATTACACATCACTAGAATATTCATCACAGTGCTTTCAGCACGGGAACCATTTATAAATCATTAATTTGATGAGAAACATTTGCCATCCTGTGGGCTGTAAAAGAAACAAGGTATCAAAGGGTAATAATTTATGCTGAGAGATGCATATACTGCTAGTAATTTAATGCATTAAAATAATAACACAGTGATACAGACGAGAGGGCAACACTTAAATGAAAGCGATGAAATAAAAATAGTACTAATTAATGTTTTTATTGCATAAGCCAGCAAACACATTCAGCTTTGCAGAATTCATTCCATTAAATAAGCATGAATAATTCATGAAGTGAAGGAGTAGCACAGCACTGTTTGCCTGAAGGATCAGTCTGGAAATGAGAGCTAACTCTGACTCAATCTGTCTTCCTGTTTTTATTGTACCTTAATGTAACATACATTTCATTCACTTTTCTTAGTAATTGACTATCAAAGATTCCCTTAAAGGTGCATTGAATTGTGATACAACACTGCATACATTTATGTAGCAGTCACTAAACAGGGGAATACCGTAGGCTTATTTGTTGATTAGAAAATTACTTTATTTACACTGACTCATTTCATCCTTGTTAATCATTTAAAGGCAGTGACCTTGCTTTTTCCATCGTTCCTCAAAATGAAAACCTGGATTGAGTTCACATTCTAAGGTGCATAGATGTTAATTTTATCTTCAGTTGAACAGCTACAGTAAGCCTGTTTTATTGCACCCTGCTGCTGCAACACAGGAAAGACCTAACAATCTCCCCAGACTAATTATAATTAACTGCAGCTGGGGTGGCACTCACAGTAATGACCATTAAACTAGCAATAATTTGTAATAAACAGTATCAATATCAGAGTCTTGCCAATAGTATAATCCACATCATACATGCCTAGCAGTAATATTTGATCTGGTAGGCACAGTGCACAGACCCCAACCCAAAATTGTGATATGACTGAGTATGCTATTAAACTGGAGCACACCATGGGGATTGTATTTGAGACTTTGAGTTATTACTATAATAAGTAAAATTCTAACAGTTAGATATGTTTGACTTATTGATAAAATGTAACGTTTTTATAACAGTTGATCAAACATTAGGTAATTCAGTTTCTGCTCTTCAGCAATTGCTCAGAGAGATCCAGTCATATATTTTAGAGCATCTGCTGCTGCACTCAGTCACTCTGCACACAATCCATACTGATCTTTTACACCTGTACATACCATGTAGGTCTACACAGTCTTCCAGTTCTGTACCCCATAAATGAAACCTTTACACTTTCAGACTTCACCACATCATGCACCATCCCTGTGATACCTCTGCAGCATGCACAACCCTCTGTGCTTCTCATAACCCCTCAGCAATATACTGTACTGCCCTTAAATGAAAGCAATGAAATAAAAATTATACTAATTAATGTTTTTACTGCATAAGCCAGTAAACACATTCAGCTTCTCTTTTGTTTCTACAGATACTCCTTGCTCTACTTGGGTCATAGTCAACTTTATAAATCAGCCACACATAGCAAGACATCAACCACATTGGCACTTTGTGATTGATGAATTAGAAGTGCACAAGGCACCAAGGTGATTAGCACTGTAGGCATCTCAACATATGGGGCTTATTTGTCAGTTTAAATTAAATGACATTTCTTATGACTACGGTATTTTGGTTTGTGCTGCACTTTGGGCTTTGTTGTGTTAGAAAGTGTTCCAGGCCTTTGCAGGAGCATCACAATTTTTTCACTCTTATGTGTGTAAGGAACATTCCCGGTGTCCTGGCCAACATTCCCCTTCCCATAAAACCAGTTCATGCAATTATCCAGGCTGTGTATGGGTGATGATGTGCGATATGGACGCCACCACACATTCAGTCACTTCACTACCAGTCTAGCATTACTTGTAAAGTGCTTTGGATGTATGAAAAGTGCTATATAAATGCTGATTCTTCTTCTTCTTCTTCCTTTGTGACTCTACTCACAACTTACCCACTTCCTCACAATTGCCTCAGCACTAAAGCACACACTCCTGTAGCCCTCTATTTCTTCCATGGACCTTCCCTGTCCTACTCTGACCTTCACCACCTCCTTAGACACAATGCCAGCAGTGCCTGTGTAACCTTTTGTAACACTTTGCTTTCCTTTGTGTATTACTTAAGTTATTTGCCAAAGTTCTCCTCCTGACCACGCTGATGCATCTGAGTCTGCCTCATTGTAAAAATCAAAACATTTTAATGTTTCTATTCATTTATTTTATTTTATTTGTAAAACTGTGACCAGGAGAGGCAACCTGAGCTGAGGCTCATTTCCAGGTGTGACAGGGTGGGGTGGGAGGGTTGTATAGAAATGGGATACAATACATTCAAAAAACATTCAACAGTCAAAATGGTAAAGAAACATAGAAACATATAAAATGATGGCAGAAGCAGACCAAGGGCCAAAGAGCCACAACTGGTTGCAAGACTAGATTACACTGTGCAAAACTTGAAGGAACAGACAAATACATATAACTAGATAGATATACTTACCAAAATAAAACATTAAAACTATACATTATGTATGATGAATATATGCAAAATAATCTAGAATTATTTAAAAAATGTCATAAATAAATTCGAGTCCAAAGTGTTGCTTACATAGCGTGTAGTAATATCATATGAAAGTTAACTGATGGTACAGTATGAAGGCAGGAACAGGTCAGTCTGCTCAGACCTGTGGATTAGGGAGGTGAGGTGTGCAATGGAAAAGATAGAGAGGGGAAGAAAGGAATTAGAAGGAGAGGGAACTGTGCAGGGAGTCAGAAGTTCAAAAGAGGGGGAGTCAAGTGATGGGTGGTAACAGGCACAGGAATGAGTGCAAAGTAACCTTTGGAGGTGTTTAGGGGGAGAGAGAGAGAGAGAGAAAGGTAAGAGTAAGCATGTTGACTAGGAATTGGGAAGCTGTTCCTGAAATTGGGGAAGTGGACAGAAAAAGGAATATTGCCCAGCAGTTTTGCAGTAGAAGAATAAGAGGAGAGGTGAAAAGGGAAAGATCCAGAATTTTGGGAGGAAGGAGAAGCAGTAAGAAAGGTAATGAGACTCAGGGAGGGAGATCATGGTTAAGGTAGAAGGAGCAGTGATGAGGAGGAGGCAGGGCATTTAGAGAAAGTGACAGAAGGAGTACAAAATGGGACAATTCTGGCTAGGGTGGAGTTGGGATCAGCACTGTAAACCACATCCACATAGTCAAGCACTGACAAGATCATCTTAAGGATGATTGTTTGGCAAACTATGAGTGGGAGGCAAGACTTGCTGCAGTACATTGCACCTACCTTAGGGAGGAGTTACTGTAAGTGTGAATTGAGTTGATATGGGTGGAGAAATCAATGCTTCAGTCTATACATGCACTAAGGTACTTCAAGTGGAGGACTAATTTGAGGGGTAGACAGCAAGAGTCTTGAATATAGGGAGTATCTAGAGTTAAAGAAACAATAACATGCAATGTATAATGCAGACCAAGGACAAAACAAGCATTTGTCAATGCCGAATGTTTGCTTGCTGGTATTAGCATTAGAAATGCAGGAGTTAGACAGATGCAGAATAGGAATGGCAGTGAAGTACTGAACTTCACATGAACCCCCACCTACATCCTGTAAAGAGAGACAGGATTTGGGGTAAGGTTTTGGGTAGTCACCCATGACGGTCAAGCCATGTCACTTCACCCTATTCTGCAGACACTGACACGTGTTGAGCTGTGCCTTAGAGTGTTTGGCTTTACGGTCACCCCATTCCATAAGGACATACGTTGAAATGTGTGCAGCATAGGAGAATGGGGTGAAGTTTTGGGATGAAGAGTCCAAGGTACAACTCGATGCCTGTCAGTGACTGGGGGGTTGGGTTGGGATGGCATGAGCAGTACAGTTTACAATCCAAAGGCACACCCCAATGCCTGTCTGTCTGTACAGGGTAGGACATTATGGTTAGAAACTGTAATGCCTCAGGCATTTGTTGGTATTCACAGTACACATTTTGAACATGGCCTTTTTGTGACCCCACCTCATGAAAGCATTTGGGACCTCTTGTCATGAACAGTGGCAGTGTGATTTTGTCAATGTGTCCTGAAAACTGACTTCCAACAGTGATGGTGCCATTCTGCACCACATGTACGAAAAAACACAGATCAGGCAAGATGTGAAGAATGACAGCTGTACCATCCATAGGGAGGTATGAAGAGATGGCAATGTTGAAAATGTGTAGTGGGAATATTAAAAATGCTTGCACTTCCGAGCATACGTGGAAACCACGCAACGCATGTGCGTAACACAGTCATTTTATGGAGTTTCATCACTAGATTTTCAACATAGGCATTTAATGACCTATGGTCATGAACTGTGTCACTGTGATTTTTTACTGTGTCCTGAACACTGATTTCCCACAGCAACCACGGTATTCTATGCCGGAACTGCAAAAACACATTTCAACCAGGATGTGAAAAATGACAGCTGTACTGTTCATAAGGAGGTGTGGGAAAATGGCAATGTTGAAAATCTGGAGTGAAAATATTACAAATGTGCAAAGTTATAAGCGTGTGTGGAAACTGCACAACGCACACTCGTAACACAATCATTTTATGGACTTTCATCGCCAAATGTTCAAAATAGGCATTTTAGGACCTCTTATAATGAACGGTGTCACTGTAATTTTTGTAATGTGTCCTAAACAGTGATTTCCCACAGTGACCGTGCTATTCTGTGCTGGAAGTGCAAAAACACATTTCGGCCAGGATGTGAAAAATGACAGCTGTACTGTTGATAAGGAGGTGCAGGCAAATGGCAGGGTTGGCAGTCTGGAGTGAAAATATTGCAAATGTGCGAAGGTACAAGCGTGCGTAGAAACTGCACAACGCACGCTCGTAACACAGTCATTTTATGAACTTTTCTCACCAAATTTTTAACATAGACATTTTAGGACCTGTGCTAATGAACAGTGTCACTGTGATTTTTCTTAATCTGTCCCAAACATTGATTTCGCATACCAACTGCACCATTGTGCGCCACATGCACAGGAACACATTTTGAGTGAGATGTGCAAAATTAAAGCTGTGCTGCTCATAAGTAGGTGTGGTAAAATGACAGTGTTGAACTTCTAGACTGCAAATATAAAAGATTCACCCTTCACAGTCGCATTAGGAACTGCATGCACACTCATAAAACAGTCACTTTTAGGAATTTTTCACCAAATTTTCAACATAGCCATTTTAAGACTCATGAACAGTGTCACTGAGATTTTCTTAATCTGTCCCAAACATTGATTTCGCACACCAACTGCGCCATTGTGTGCTACATGCGCGGAAACACATTTTGGATGAGATGTGAAAAATGGCAGCTGTACTGCTCATAAGTAGGTGTGATAAAATGGCAATGTTGAAAATCTGGAGTGCAAATGTTACAAATTCATGAACTTACGAGCGTGTGTAGGAACTGCGCAACACACGCTCATAAAACAGTCATTTTTAGGAATTTTTTCACCAAATTTTCAACATAGCCATTTTAAGGGTTCCATGTCTTTTCATTGCAAACTTTTCATCGTGGTTAATTACCGCGCGGTAATTAGATCGCAACACATTTCAGCGCATAGACTCTACAACGCATGACAGTTTAGTGTATATTAATTCACTGTTCTGTTGCGCTAGGTTCAAATCGAAAATCCAACTTCCATGCCTCAAGTTAGAGGACTTTGGGCATGCAATGAAGGTAAGAGGTCCTGAATCTGCTTGCAACACTGCTGAGTGTCAGGGACAGGGTGCTCTAAAATTGGAGGGTGGTGGTGCTCACCCAACTGCTCAAGTGCCACAGGTAGGGTGTTCTAAATCAGGAGTAGGATAACACTCACCCCACTGCTTGAGTGCCAGAGGCATTCTGAATCAAGTGCAGGCACTGCTCAAGCCCCTCCAGCTCCAGACTGTGGAGTAACTTGGATGCTCTGAGTGACTACATGTCATTGGCCCTCCCTCAGTAAGCCAGCATTAGTAAGGGCTTCCTAGATGTTGTGGAAGAGGGTACAACAAAATAGACCAAAATGTCTGCTGCTGTGAAAGATGGATGGCCCTAGCACACACATCACCAGGCTCAGCACTACCTGGTTCCACTCCCTCCACAGTGTGAACAGGGGTTCCATGTCTTTTTTCACGCATCTTCAAACCCATTACTCAATCGTATAGCTAAGGTACTAGTACTTTACTTTTCTTTTATTAAGCTTCATCTTGTGGGTTTGCGATAAAATGTCATACGGTAAATTGTTTCTTGCATTGAAGTTGTTTGCGATTAAGTTTTTTTGATGAATTGTTTGCGATGTAATGTTTGCAATGAAATGACGTGATACCCATTTTAAGACCTCTACTCATGAACAGTGTCACTGTGATTTTCTTAATCTGTCCCAAACATTGATTTCACACACCAACTGCGCCATTGTGCGCTACATGCGTGGAAACACATTTTGAACGAGAGGTGAAAAATGACATCTGTACTGCTCATAAGTAGGTGTGATAAGATGGCAATTTTGAAAATCTGGAGTGCAAATGTTACAAATTCATGAACTTCTGACATGTGGGAACTTCATAATGCTGCAGCTCATCATCTGGTCATTTTAGGAATTTTTGCAAATTTTCAACATAGCCATTTTCAGACCTCTGCTTATGAACAGTGTCACTGTGATTTTCTTACTCTGTCCCAAACATTTATTTCGTACACCAACTATGCTATTGTGCGCTACATGCGCGGAAACACATATTGGGTGAGATGTGAAAAATTACAGCTGTACTGCTCATAAGTAGGTGTGATAAAATGGCAATGTTGAAAATCTGGAGTGCAAATGTTACAAATTCGCAAACTTATGAGTGTGCATAGGAACTGGGTCAATGCACGCTTGTAAAACAGTCAGTTTTAGGAATCATTTCACCAAATTTGCAACATAGGCTTTTTGAGAGCCCACCTTATGAACACTGGCACTGTCATTTCATTAATTGGTCCCAAAAGATGATTTCATGCAGTGACAGTGAAATCACCCTTCAGGCCCAATCAGCACCATGACAGTGACATAATTCATGAGGAGGGGTCCCAAAAACCCCATGTTGAAAATTTGGTGCCAAAATTCCAAACAGTGACTGAGATATGCAGCAAAGTTGAAAAAACCCTATTTGTTACATTATACAGCTTACTGGCATTTCCTCACTTCGAGGTCAGCTTTGAGGAGTGCAGATGTGTTCCTGGTCCACCGAAGATTGTCACGCCAGACTCCGGAGGTAAGCATTGGGTGAAGGGGGTGTGTGGGGAGGCAGGGTGTGCAGTGGGCAGGCGCGGGTTGCAGAAGGGGGTGTGGCAGACCCCAAGGGACTGTTTTTCCTTTACAGGGAAGAAAAAAAACCAAAAAGACAACGTGGGATGGTTTTCAATTTTACAGAGGCATTTGGCATGCTGGGGTGGCTTCCCAGTGTGCCAAGGGACTCTTTTTTGGGGGCCAGCTACAGCCGACGGGGATTGGGCACCCTCATCGGCACACAAGATGGGGGGGGAACATCATGCCGACAGGGATTGGGCACCCTGTAAGCAGCAACAAACCGGGGGTGTTACATCATGCCGATGAGGTGGGCTCCCAGTCAGGAGATAGACGGGTGGGGTTACATCTTGCCGATGGGGTGGGCTCCCCGTTGGCTGAATAAACACTTTGCAGCTACTGAGCTGGCAGGGATTGGGGCCCCGTCGGCCAACAAAGAAGGTTTGGGGGCACATGCTGCCGAGGGGACTGAAGCGCCCCTTGGCATGAGGCTGCCTAATATTGTTTGTGAACATGGCAGCAAGCCCGCTGCCATGTTCACAAACAGTATTAGGTTAGCTAACATTCCGCCCTGCAATGATGGCTCACTCCCTCATTGCAGCACAATGACCAATGCTGCAATGATGAGGCGGACGCTGATTGCTGTGGCAAAAATGTTACAGCTTGGTGCATTTTTTGGAGACCAGTGTCATCGGCACACTGTGCCTCCATTGGTCCACCAGTGCCAGGCCCCCAAATGCAGTGCCTCCCTTGGCTGTAATACTGCCAGGCCTCCACAACTCACTTCTCTCCTAAGCTGTCACATCATGTCTCTTGCGCATGCGCAAGCAAACATAAAAAAAGAAAGAAACTATGGCTGATTATTTACAACTTTAATAAATTACTACACATAGTGCATCTAAACACTTACAGAATACCAGGGATACAAACCAGAATGCACATAAACTGGACTGGTTTTGTACAAAGGTACTGCCTCAAGGAGGGCCATCCTGCTATAGTGATTACTTTTATACTATCAATTTAAAGAGACATGGTGCAAACACAATGCCAAAGTGTGAGCAAAGCCAAAGGTCCTAAAAAACATTTTGTATAAAAGAGTCCAATGGGACATTAGAAAGTATTGGTAATGTCACATAATAAATATTATGTTACTTACAAATACATGTTTATAATAAGGCTAGAAATGTGATCACATCCTCCGCAGAAGAGGAAATAACAGCATATTGCACAGCCTTATATTCTTGTCAAAAACTGATTGGAGCCACATTCTGAATACAAAAAGATCAACACAGGTCCCATCTGTAAAATGTAAAATCAAAAACAGTTACACTCCAAATTATCAAAAAAAAATGTTCCAGCAGAAATATCATTTCCTCAATTTCTCTATTTTGAAGTAATCAATTCTATTTTTTGTTTAATCCTGGTGTCACAAGGCACCCAGTGTAAAAACCCAAAAGGATTCCCTCCATAACAGTAAGGAACCAAAATCACCTACTCCCCAACCTAATTTAAACCTTTCAGTTGCACACAATTTAAAGTTATGGCCACTACAACCCACAGACAGATAAACTTGTCTGGCTCAGACATTTGTAATATCAATCTTGGCAATTGCCACAAGGTATTTATCAGTTCTGAGTTTGAAGCTATGTAAGGTCTTTCTCACATAGATGGCTAAACACTCACATGTGGCAATATAAATCATGCCCTGAGTACTGCATTTCACAAAACTCCTTGGCCCAGATATTCAAAAGGGTTGTGCATGGTGCAACAATGTTGCACCATGGGCAACCACTGATGCACCGGTGTGATATTCAAAAGGAAAAGTGTGCAGCACAACCCGAGCGCGCCGAGCCGTGACGGCACGTATGCAGGCACAGGTGGGGTGTGTGCCCATGCATACCCAGCAAAGCCCGATATTCAGCCCAGGATGTGCAGAGCCATGCATGTGCAACCCCTACCTGCACCAACACAAAGTTGATCCAAAAAAAAAGGAACTGATGGCCACCCACAGGTGAGCTGCCACATTACAGGGCACAACAAGCAGCTGCCACCTGAGTAGCCACCAGTTCGGCTGCACCTGGTGGAGCCCCCATGCCCGATCACGGGCATTTGTAAAAAGATTAATGTCCAATATCCTGGTGGTCAGTGGACCGCCAATCTTCAATCGCGGGCATCTATATAAAAAGAAGGATTAGTCAATATCCCTGGTGGTCCAGTGGACCACTGTCTGCCGATCATGGGCATCTGTATTAAAAATAAATAAATGTCAATATCCCTGGTGGTCTGGTGGTGCCCCCTCCCCATCTGCCCACTGAGCCCCACTGCCCGCTACCCCTGGTCGGCGGGTGGCAGCACCCACCACCTGCTGCCGCCGACTGAGCACCATCGGTGAGGCTGTATGCCCATTGGTCCACAGCGTGAGCCAATGGGCTTGACATATCTATACACATTCCAGATATGTAAGATCCATTCACATATCTGGAATGTGCTATCTGTATAAGCTGCATGCCCATTGGCTCACGCTGTGGACCAATAGGCGCAGCCTACTGATGGTATCGGTCGGCGGATGCGGTCGCGCAGGTGGTAGGTGCTGCCGCCCGCCAGCTGACTGGGGGCGGGGTGGTGGGGCTCAGTGGGCATGTAGGGAGGGGGTACCACTAGACCACCAGGGATATTGGACATTTATTTATTTTATTATACAGATGCCCGTGATCGGGCAGATAGCGGTCCACTGGACCACCAGGGATATTGGACATTTATTTATTTTTTGAGACAGATGACCGCGATCGGGCAGATAGTGATCCACTGGACCACCAGGGATATTGGACGAATCCTTCTTTTTTATACAGATACCCACGATTGGGCTGTGGAGCACATTGCTGGCTGCAGGGGGCGTTGGTCCCCGACAGCTGCTGCCTGGCAAGTCGTCGCAGATCAGTGCACCTGCATGCAAATGGGGCCATAATGACATGCAAATGGCTCCATTTGTGCCTTGCATACATTATGGCCCCATTTGCATGTCAAGGTTTGAATATCGGAGTTGCTGTGCATAGCGCAATGGAACTTGCACTAGCGCAGCCCCATGCTCCACTCTGGCCACTTGCGCTGGTGCAGTGCCACTATGCCATGCACACTGGGGTGGCCAGGGTGCGAAATTCAATGCTGCTGAGCCATGGTGCAGCTCCGTTGAATATCGCCCAGTCCACACCCCTGCGTAGCCAGGTTGAGCTGCGCCTAAGCTTGCGCCACAGCCTGGCGCTGTTTGACTATCTGGGCCCTTATATCAAATGGTCTTGAAAACATTCACACAAGTGAAAGTTTGAGTGGACTGAACAGATAAACACAATTTAGGGGCCACGAGGAAAAGAACCAGGGATAAATCCAGTAGCCAAGTGTCAACCTTATTAAATGTGTGGACTGCAAACTGTTATCCAAAAACAGTAAGGCTTGTGTGAATTCTGGCTGCTGGTTGGTGCTCCTGATAGTCCATAAGTCTTTATTATGATTTTTTTATTTAGATGTACTGTGTGTAGTACTTTACTAAGGTCAGTTGTGAATTATCAGATGGATGTGGTCAGACGCAATCCATTTTTACAGTTCAAGCTCCTGGAATTAAGCTAGTCACTACTTTGTGTCCAAGGTCATGGAATTCATCTTTTTGCCATTATAGAAGAGCTCATTTGAACAAATCAATGTTGGACATTACAAGAGTTACACTGAAGTACCGAAAATGACTGCAGCTCAGGAAAAAGGCTCTAGAAGGAAAGAGTACAGTGTCACACATGTACATGTTGATGTGAGAGAAAACACAGAGTGTCTGTGGAGAAGTCATAGAGAAAACTGAAATGAATATGACGCTCATGGTGGAGCTCTGAGGGACTCTGGACCTGATGGGGGGTATAGAAGATGAGGCATTGCCAACCTAAATTGAATGGTGCCAGTCACTAAGGCAGGAGAAAAAACATCCACTCACATGGTCAGACAGACCTCCTAAGCTTATCTCGGACAGTAGGGTACAGTGGTTAAATTGTAAAGGTTTATAAGGTGGAACTATAATCTCTATATACTTAGGAGGTGGAACTGTCATCCCTAGGAGGAAGAACTCTCCTATTGTATTCAATGGAGAAAGGTGTCAGAGGAGGTGGAACTGGATTCTTGTCAGTTTCTGCCCAATTTGACCTCTGGTAGGGTGCACACAGTATCATAGTCCTTGGCAAGATCAATACAAATGACAGCAACGATCATGCCCTGATAAATTCTTGTAAGAATGGAGTAAGTGATCCAGAAGAGATAGAAGATGGTAGAATGGGATTTATGAAATCTAGACAGGATGAGTGAGAGGTAGGCAGTAAGGACTATGAAAGAGAGAAGCTGAGAAATAACTATTTTCTCCAATTCTTTGGCTAGTACAAGAAGGAGTGAGATGGATAATTCCTTTCCAGTGAAATAGGATTTACTTATGTTGAGTAAGAGGACTTTAGTCTGTTTCCACACATTGTCCATACAGGTTTCTGAAATGGTGAGACCAGCCTCCCTTGGGAGGCCCCAACCTGTTCCAAAGGAGGCTCCAGCAAGTCTCAAAAAGTACTGTATTTAAATTTAGAGTTTTAGATATTTTTAAATAGTTTTTATTGATTTTCCAAATATAACAACAAACAGAAGAGAATTTGAGTGGCACTGGTACATACATACTGTAGCTCACAATTATTCTTTGGTCTGGTACAGCAGACAACAGGAGAGATACATTAGCATTAAGTATTACTTGTAAAACCTAAGGCAAGAAACAGAATTGGGGGGGGGGTCATGAAAATGGAACCTCCTAACCAACCAAGAAGAGAAGACAAGAGACCTACAAGGGGTCTTTTTCTTGTGCCATCTCTAGGAGGTGACTGTCATGTCTTGTGTGAGCTTCTTCTTGGAGGCTTTCTGTTCTCCTGCCCTGGAAAGGAACATGGAACCACAAAACATCTCAGTTGCAACAATGTGATGCCTATATATATATATTAACAACATGCGGTTGCCTTAGGACAAGGATAACTTGAAACTCGGGTGCTCAGACTAAATGGCATGTATAGTTAGGAGTTGTGTAGCAAGGGAAAGCTATAGGGGATCAGCCTATACCTTTCTTGGGGTCCATATAAGCCATATATGGACTCCAGCACTTATAGTATTTATCCAAGATATCCCCTACCATCTGGGAGATTCTGTCTAAAGTGGCTAGTGCACTGATGGAGCAAAGCAGTTCAGAAATTGTGGGGGCTTATGGTCAACCATCTTTTCTCTAGGGCTGAGCACTGGGGCATGGGGGTTATCCCTAGAATCCTGAATTCAGCATTGGAAGGGGTGGGCTTGTGTGTGATGTATGTAGCTAGTGTCCACACCTGAGTCCAGAAGGCCTATATTTCAGGGCATGCCCTTATGATATGAAGGAGGTCTCCTGTGGCTGTTAGGCATCTCCAAAACTGGTCATTGGGCAAGAGTTTAGCTTTATACAACACCACTGGGGTCTTATACCACGAGTGCAGGATGTTATTCTGAATGTGCTGACTTCTTGGATCTGGATACAGCCTATGCACCAATGTCCAGAACGCCTGCCACTGTTGGTCTGTAATCTGGCTGTGTCGGGCCTTCTCCCACTTGGACTTAGATTCTTGGGATTGGCTGGGGATCATACTCCAAATGTCCTAGTAAAGAGTTTTAGATATTTTTGGTGATGGGATGCAACATACTGAAATATGATAATAGTAGATGAATTTCTTTATCCATCTACAAATCAGTGACCAGGAAAGGCATACTGAGCCAAGGCTAATTTCATGTGCACCCAGGGAAAGGTAGGGAGTGAATACAATTCAAAAGGTAACTGCGAAACAGTCAAGCAAATACAAAAGGAATAATGGTGCAAACAAATAGAGCAATGAACAAATAATGAGAGATAACAATTGACTGATTGGACTTGTGGCAGAACAGCTCATATACAAGGGTTAAGCAGAGAGGTACTAAGAGCAAAAGCAGTAGGCAGCAAAAGGATCCCTGAGAAGTTGTTTAAGAGCAGGGTAAGAGGTGGAGAGGCAGAGGTTGGTATGAAGGGTGTTCCAGACAGAGGAGAAACAGACAGTGAAAGCAGTCTGTCCCATGAAGGTATTGCAGAAAGGGTAACAATGGTTCTAGAGTCAAAATAACAGTGCAAGTAGGCTGGCTTGGGGAAGGGATTACAAGGAGTTTACAATTAGCACAAAAGAATGAGAACCAACTACTCACATGAGTTTAACTTTATTCCTGATGTATTGCGCAAAGTATATTATTTTTCTATGTAGAGGATCAAGACTGTTTCAAGGCACAAAATCTTTTCTGTGGCTTGGGGAGGCTCACTATGACAAAGTCTGTGTACTAATAATAATAATAAACTTTATTTGTATGGCACCTTTCAAAAACCGAGGTGCCTTAACAATAATTCAAATCACAATATCAGCAGACAAACACCTCAATAACAAACAATAAAATTAAACTGATAGCATCTTTAGTTAATCACCAAATGCTTGGTCCCACAGATAAGATTTTAGTGCTTGCTTAAACCCCTCCACTGTCGTGCACTCCCATAACTGATGGGGTAGAGAATTCCAAAGGGTTGGGGTGGCATGCATAAATTCCCTCGCCCCAGAAGATTTCAAGCACACCCAGGGCAGTGAGGAACCAAAAGCTCTTTCAGATAGTCTGGGCCTAGTCCATGTAGGGCTTTAAAAGTCAGAAGACCGACTTTAAAGGTGATTTGCCACTGAACAGGCAGCCAGTGCAGTCCATGCAGCACCAACGAAAAATGACAGGACTGAGATTATCCTGTCAAAAGCCGGGCTGCCGCATTCTGTACCAGCTGCAGGTAATGGATTTCTACCCCTGGTAGCCCTAGGTACAGGGAATTGCAATAGTCTAAATGTGAGGTCACAAAGGCGTGGATCAGAGTAGGAATGTCGCTGGATGGAACAAGGTGCTTAATACTGGAGATATTCCTCAGATGGTAAAATGAAGATTTGATGACTGCCGACACCTGTAAATGCAGGGTCAGCCCTTCATCAAAAATTACCCCCAGGTTCCGTACCCATTCAGAGGTCAGGATTGGCATGCCCCCGAGAAAAGTCCAGAGGGCGAGCCCCCACCCAACCCCACTGTCTGGCAACCTGGGTCCACAACCAATACCTCAGTCTTATCAGAGTTCAAATTCAGCCATCTGGCATCCATCCACCCCTGGATTTCAGTGAGGCAGCTATTAAAGACTGAGAAAGTTCTATCCTGGTCAGGTGCAAAAGAAAGGTAGAGCTGGGTATCATCGGCATAGCAGTGAAACCTCAGCCCATACCTTCTTACAAAGTCTACGAGGGGCAGCAAACACACTGTGAACAACATGGGGGACAGCACTAAGCCCTGAGGGACCCCACAAGATAGAGAAACTGGGTCAGAGGAATAAACCCCGGACACCACTCTCTGAGATCTTCCTGAGAGGAACAATGTAAATCACCTGAGGACTGTACCTGACAGACCACAGATGAACCTCAGACAATCAAGCAGGACCCCATGGTCCACAGTGTCAAATGCTGATGAGAGATCTAGGAGGACCAGAATGGAATGGCTCCTTCTATCTCTAGCCATCAGGAGATCATTGAGCACCTGAACCAGCACTGTTCCAGTACTATGCCTCTTTCGAAAACCAGACTGGAGAGGTTCATACAGTAGTAGACACAGACATGGCCAGCTATTTCTCAAAATTTCTGTGATATTTCTAGAGAAATCTCCTGCTTTCTGCATTTCCACAGTAGGGGCAGCAGAGAGAAACTCGTTAGAAATTTCACAAAATATCTGGAAACAGCTGGCAATGTCTGTGGCTACTACTGTAGATGTAATGGATGGTCAAATGGTCCTCCTACTGAGTGGCCACTACTTTCTCAATCACCTTCTCTAAAAAGGTAAGTTTAGAGATAGGTCTGTAGTTTGCAAGGCAGTCTGGGTCCAAAGAAGTTTTCTTCAAGAGTGGTGTCACCACCGCCTCTTTCAGTGAGCTTGAAAACTCACCTGTCTCCATGGAGTACCAGACTATCCGAGCTAGAAACAGACCAGCTGAATCAATTCAACCCAAAATCACGGAGGTAGGTCCCGGATCCAAGCTACAGCATGTAGGGTGCACACTCTGGACGATCCTCATGACATCCATGAAAGCCGGTCAGACAAAGGTACTCCAAAAAGGCCGAGGATGGATGATCCCATGTTGATCCAAGGCAGTACCCATAGAATGTGTTGGATGGAGTGCCGACCTGATGTCGGCCACCTTATTTGCAAAAAAATGAGCAAATTTATCACACTCTTCTTGTGAAAAAGCTTTCCGGACTTGTAGACAGGCTGGGTTGCACAGTCTGTCCACAGTTCGGAATAGTTGAGCTGGTCGATTTTGAGCAGCTGCAATCTCCCTGGACAGGAACTCTGCCTTACTACAGGTGATTGCAGATTTATAGACATGATAATGATCCATCAATCTAAGATGGTCAGCATCGAGGGCAGATATCCACCAGCAATGCTCTAACCTTCGTCCTAGTCACCGCATCTCCCTCAAAGTCCCATCAAACCATAGGGATCGAGGGTGAAGGGAGAGAGGATGAACACAGACAGGAGCAATGACATCCAGTGCTGCCATAATGGCTAAATTATAAGCCATCACAAGAGCCTCTGGCTCACTGTTTGCCTCTGAGAGGGACGAGAGATCCAGCACCACCATCAGGCATTGAGAATTTATATCTCACAAAAGGCAGTACCGAGTCATCTCCACAGGGGTAGGCCTACATAGGGGACACTAAAACTAAACCCCACAGTGTAGTGATCAGACCATCCTACTGGTTCCACCCCCAAGTTGGAGGCCTCAATCCCCAGAAGGAAGACTAAGTCAAGAGAGTGATCGTGACTATAAGTAGCAGTGTAACTACCTGTGTAAGCCCCAGAGATGTCATCAACTGGAGGAAGTGCTGACCAAATTGCAAGAGTTCGTCATCAGCCCACTCACTGAAGTTGCCCAGGACCATCAGCCTGGGTGACTCAAATGCCATGTCAATGACGAAGTCCGCGACTTCCTGAAGGAAACGTTTCTTGTCTCCTGTTGGAGGGTAGACGGGGGCGATCCAACAGCCTACACCTGCTACTATGGTACACTCGAATGACTCAGTCTCTCCAACTGGTACATTTGTGAGGTTAAGTTCTGTCTTGAAACAGACCGCTACCTCCCTTACGATCCAATCTCAGGCTGTGTATCACCGAGTACCCAGCTGGAACTGCAGTCTACAAAACAGGGCCAGAATTCTCATCCAGCCAGGTCTCGGTGATGCAAGCCAACTCCACAGATTTAACAAGGTCTGCAATAATTGCAATCTTGTTTTTAATGGACCTAGCATTACATAACACTGCCCAAGTTGGATGAACCTCTTGGGCTGTGCTGGACCATCTGCCTACCACCATTTGTAGTGCCCTTGGGTATGGAAACCAGACATTGCAGACCACGTTCTGGGTTTCATTTCACCACAGGGCGTCTCGTGGATCTCACCACCCCAGTGCGGTGGCCTCCCTCATTCATCCTCCGCTGTTCACAGCCCCACGCCCTCCTCCCACATCTTCACACAATATCCAGTGCCCTACAGCACAGATATGTTGTATATTGGAGTGGGGCGGGGAGAAGGTGGAGAGCATGAAGGGTAGAGGATGAATAGTGCACGACCATAGGGGCAGGACTCCAACACATTTTGGTAATTCAGATAACACTCCATAACTATCCAACTGTGAATCACCAACTCAAACCCTAAAATAATACAAGGTAAACTAAAAAACATAAAAAATCTTTCTGAAAACAATAAATGTCTTTAAATTCACTCCCCCGAATAATTAAAAACACAGAAACTTATCTTTCTAATACCACATACCTAAAATCTAAAACTCTAAAATTAAAATAATAACCCAAAATAAGCAAAACAGTATACCAAAATAAAAATATCAAGTAAATGCAGTTGGTACAGGCAGACAGAATGGACTGATAGTACATTTAAAACCAACTAGGAAAGAATTCTGAAAGTCCAAGTCCCAAAGGTCCTCTCACCACCAACAGGATTGGACAACCCTCTCAGGAGCTCACACCTCCCATAGCAGACAGATGAAATAGACTTAGGAGTCCTTCCAAATAAAACCAGAACAATCCACAGTCCTCAAGTACTCTCACTACTAGAGGCTGGGAAATACTGTACAACACTCTCACTGTCAACATATAAGTAAAACAAAGCAGTGACCATAATTCAGGAGAAAGGGGCAGGGTTCCAAAATTCCTCCTACAGGCCTCTTCAGGATCAACCACAGTTCTGAGACCACAGACAGCCCTGACAAAACTGACCCAGCAGATGGCCTTGGGCTATAGCAGCTATCACAGAACTCCCCAATAGAACCCACCAACTGATAGGCCCCCCCAGGGAGACCTAAGGATCAACTCCCACCACCGACTCCCCAGTGGATAGGAGCATAAATCCTCGTGCTGCCACAGACCTCTGCCCAGCCTACCAGACAGATCAGGGCAACTCCACCTGGTCCCAAATCGAGCTGCTAACATCCCTAGATTCACCAAGTAGTCCCACAGCAGTTCATCCACAGAACCAAGTCTTTTAGGACCACAGCTCCTTAATCCATATAAATGCACAGACCAACAGAACACAAAGCCAGTCAGTGAAGAACAGTTAAGCTTATGTCCCAGTCCTGGGAGTGTTCTCCAGCTCAGCCCATTCTCAGCTAAAAGACCCCTTAATCCACACATGCGAACACCTTCCAAAATTCATAAGGCCAGTCAATAGCAGGTCAGTCCTCTCCCGGTATAGCAAACAGTCCTCACACACTCACGTGGCTCCACTCCTTACTCCAAAGTAAGAGTACGAACAAACAAAATGAAACGGTAATCCAGTTGGCAACAGTAGGGAGATAGTTGCATACAAATCCCAGCCCCAAAACACTCTCCAGCTCACCACGCTCACAGCACTTCCCAGCAGGTGCAGGACAAATCAAAGGGCAGAGAGAGATGAAACCCTCATTCAACTGTTCGAGTCATTCCAGCAAAAATGCCTCAGAAAAGGTGTAAATGGAGTAAAAAGAAATTTACCGAGAAAAACAATCAAACTCAGTAAAAATGGTCAAAAAAGGGTCGAACTCTAACACTTTGTAACTATAAAATTTAATTAAAACACACAGAACTACGGAGCAGTTTGCAGCACGCCCAGCCTTCGGCCATCACGTTGTCCACATTTCCAACTAAAGTGCTCCTACTACTAGTCCTAAGACACATACTGAACAAAGAAACATATCAGTGATTCAGTTGCACAATTCAAGCTGCTGACCTCCCAACCAGAGCTATATGAAGTTGAGAAAACTTTGATTTGCAGTAATTTTGTAAATTTCCACATCTTCATGAAGATCTTAACACTTCTCAAAGTTGTTCTTTATGGTATTGTCAAGCTGGTGAATTTGCAAATTCAAAAATTCACAGGTGAAGTCCACTGTAACTTCACAAAAAGGCTGAGTCATTCAGTGCTGCTGCTGCACCATGTGACAGGAAAGACCCTGAGAACTGTGCTGTATGCAGTACTGGGTGGTACGTTCAGGGAATATGATCTGTTTGTGTACCTAGGGCTCAGATTTAATGATTTGTACTGTTTTCCATTTCATAATACAGAAGTTATTTTTTTAACCATAGCTGTACTTGTTCTGCATCTGCAGAACCACATTTTTTTATATACACTTTACACTCCTCTGCCCCCAGCTGCCCCCTTCTGACCAACCTCTCCAGCCCCGTCACCCTGGTATCACTGGGGCTTACTCCTGCCCATTTGCTGGGTGCAGAGCCTGTGAGAGGTTGGTCATCATCCACAGCTGGAGGAGTTTTTCCTCTGTTTTTCTCCCTTTCCCATTGCTGGGGCACATATGCAGGATGTGCATATGTAGAGGCATTTGCATGTCTGCAGAGGTCCCACAACACCCTCCCTTCTTCTGGCCCCTCTGACTCACACTACCCTCCTGCCTCCACCTGGGGGTAGTCATTCAGTGAGAGTGCCAGACCTCCCTCCCTGAGAGAGGAGAGCTGTCCTCCAGATGCTCGATCCTCTCCATCCCCTGCTGACCCCCAGCGGACCATGCTCATTCCCAAACATGGGTTGCCAGCATAGCATGAGGTGTGGTGTCCAGCGCCTCAATCCTCAGTACCACCAGGCCAGCTTTGCAGAACCACATTTTTAATATTTTTAAGTACAGTGTGATATTTTTTCCCCTTTTTCTATCTATTTTGCTGTTGACTATGCTGTACTACTGGTGTTTGTGTGGTGGGAGGGGGGAAGTATGTTCTCTGTAGCCACAGGCTTAGTTTCAGTTCATCCACTGTCACTGTTAGTTCATTTTCTCAAGTTCCATAATTTGTACACTTTCAGTGTTCTTATGTTGCTAAAATACCAAAGCCTGTCAACGGCTCTGGCGGTTAGTGTTAGAGCTGTAGTATTTTAATATTTCTGATGACTATTTTTCTAAAATATACTATTAACTCTTTTCCATTGATAGTAAAATTTTTACTGTTTTTGCAATACTTTTATTACCGTTTAAACCACTACTACCACTACATGAGTATATATTATCATGTTAACATGAGTGGTAGAGGGAATGGGAATAAATTAAAATTTTGTCTTTGCAGTACTTATTTCCTCCTCTTTCAAGAAGTAATAACAAGAGTGGCTGCTAAGGGGACTCAATCCAAGAGGGTGACTGACACAGCACATTAGCAGCACCACATAAATAGCAGCATAGATAATGTATGGTTCTGGAGAAATCTGGGGGAAGTGACAACAAAAATGGCTGTGGGAGACTCAGTCTAAGATGGCACTTACACAGTACAACAGCTCCACATAAACAGGGACATAAATAATTTCTGGTTCTGGAAGAAATTTTGGAAATTGACAACAAGAGCAACTGTGGAGGAACTCAGATCAAGAGGGTGACCGAGACAGCATAGGAGCAGCACCATATTTACAGCGTACATACTGTCTGGTTCTGGTGAAAATTTTGGGCAGTGACAGAAAGAGTGGCTGTGCAGAGGCTCAGTCTGAGAAGGTGATTTACACAACACAGCTGCTCCTCATGTACTGTATATCAGCATAAATAATTTCTGGTTCTGGAGAAATTTGGGGAAGTGACAAGAGTGGCTGTGGAGAGACTTAGTCCAAGAGTGTGACTGACACAGCACAACATCAGTACCATGTTAGCAGCCTAAATAATTTCTGATTTTGGAGAATTTTTTGGGGGAGTGACAACAAGAGTGGCCATGGACAGACATAGCTTAAGCAGGTGACTGACACAGTGCAGTAGGAGCACCATATTTCAACAGCATAAAACATTTCTGAATCTGGAGACATTTTTGAGATGTGATAAGAATGGTGGCTGCAGAGGGAGTTAGTCCAAAAGAGCAGCTAACACAATACAGCAGTAACAACATTTTATCAAAGTAAACAATTTCTGGATTGGAAGCAATTTTTCAGAAGTGACAAGAACAGTAGCTGTGGAGAGACCTCAGTCCAAGATGGTGACTGACACAGAGCAGCAGCAGCACTGCATAAATAGCAAAATAAATAATTTCTGGTTCTGGGGGACATTTCAGAAACTGACAAGAGTGGTTGTGGATGGACTCTGCCCATTAGTGTGGCTGAAACATCAATGCAGCACCATATTTTAGCAGCATGAATAATTTCTGGATCTGGAGAAATTTATGAGAAGTGACAAGAATAGTGACAGTGGAGGGACTCAATCCCTGAGGCTGACTTACTGTATATAGTGCAGCCACAAAGGCACCATATTTTTGCTGCATAAATAATTTCTTGTTCTGGAGACATTTTTGAGACATGACAAAAACAGTAGTTGTGGAGGTACTAGAAACATAAAAACATAGAAACATAGATGTTGACGGCAGATAAGGACCGCAAGGACAATCCAGTCTACCCATTTCTTTTTCTACCTTATAAATGTGCCATCGACCTTTGCTCTGTCAACGGCCTATCTATTCACACTCATCTGTATTGCTCCCTTATGCCTATCCCATGCCTGTTTGAAGCCCAGCACTGTATACATATCTACCACCTCCTGAGGTAGGCCATTCCATGCATCCACCACCCTTTCTGTGAAAAAGAACTTCCTCACATTACCCCTTAATTGGCCTCCCCCTAATCTCATGCTGTGTCCTCTTGTCCTGCTATTTTTATGTTGCTTGCATGCATGTGCAAGAAACATAGTGCCATCATCTGAGTTTTCCAAGGTGTGGCACCCGTCTTCCAATTTAGTCAGTGTGTTTACAAGTGTGGCCCCAGTTCCCCAATCACTGCTGCAGCTGTCTATAACAGCAGTTGAAAATGCAGTGGTCATACAGTTGAAAGGGAGAGCTCCACTTCAGTGAGCAGAGCTCTCCCCCTCCACACACACACAAACACACACACACGTGCATACACATACTGCATGCTCATGTGCCTTCCTCCCCCCTATACTGCGACCGATGGGGGTGCCCAATCCCATCGGCTCCACACCCCCAAAAGCTTCCAGATGCCATGCTGGGAGCCCACCCCAGAGTGGCAAAATGTGTTATGGCTGACGGAGATGCCCAATCCCCCTGTTGGCTCCAGCCCCCCCTAAATAGCCTTCCAGCTGCCATGCTGGGAGCCCACCCCAGTGTGGCAAATGTCCCTCATCGTCTTATTAAAAAAAAAAAACCTGTAAATACAAAAACTGTCCCTCGGTGCTTCTCCCTGCCCCTCTACAACCCACACCCACCCACTCGCACCCTGGCCTCCCCACCCCCTCACCCATGCCTCGGACCATCGGCGTGATGATCTTGATGGACAGAACCGTCTGCACTCTTCAAAGCCGACCGTGAACTGAAGAAATGCCAGTAAGTTGTATAATGGGATAGATAGTGTTTTTCAACTTTGCTGCATATCTCAGACATTTTTGGAATTTGGCACCAAATTTTCAACATGGGGTTTTGGGACCCTCCTCATGAATTCTGTCACTGTCATGGCATTAATCAGGCCGAAGGGTGATTTCACAGTCACTGCACAAAATCACCTTCAGGACTGATTAATGAAATGATGCCAATATTCATAAGGTGGGCCTCTCAAAAAGCCTATGTTATTGAATAACTCAAAATGACTGTTTACAAGCATGTGTTGCGCAGTTCTTGCACGCTGTAAGTTCGTGAATTTTTAATATTTGCACTCTGGATTTTCAACATTGCCATTTTACCTCACCTCCTTATGAGCAGTACAGCTGTCATTTTTCACAGCTTGCCCAAAATGTGTTTCTGTGCATGTAGTGCACAATGGCGCAGTCGGTGTGCGAAATCAATGTATGGGACACATTAAGAAAATCACAGTGACACTGTTCATGAGCAGAGGTCTTAAAATGTTGAAAATTTGGTGAAAAAAATCCTAAAAATGACTGTTTTATGAGCGTGCGTTGTGCAGTTCCTACGTACGCTCGTAAGTTCACAAATTTTTTTTTGGTAATTTAAAGTTTATTCACACATTTTCCACCATAAAAGGCAGCATACAAAGAAGCTGGCAGAGACTCATTGATGCATAGTGAAAAGATGCTGCCCCCCTCACCTCCCCTTACTGCAGTAACCCATAGCAGTTCCCGTAAATGCCGAGCCTCTAATCAAAAGGCCGTATAAAAGCATTAAGCCTATTATAAGTTTAGTTTGGAACCAGAGAGATTAATGAGTGAAAGGGATCCCAAATTCTGGTATAAACTGCCAGTCTGTTATGTAGGCTGGCTATTGCTTTTTCTGTGCACAAATTGGATAATACTTCTCTTACCCATTCCTGGAAAGAAGGGGAGGACCTGTCTTTCCAGTGACGGAGAGTTATTTTCTTAGCCGACAAGGCGATCATGGATATGTGAAATTTACGCACCTTGACTCTAAAAGAAGACAGGTCCCCCAAACACACATACCTCAGGGATAAAGTATTCTTGAGGGCCCAACAAGGGGTCTAAGGAAGTTTGGATTGAAACCCAAAAGGTGGAAACACTTGGGCAAGACCAAAGCATATGAAAAAGTGTGCCCACATCTTGCAAACATTTATTGCATTTATTGGAGTCTAAGTAGCCCCACTTGTGGAGCTTAACCGGGGAGTAGTATAGGTTATTCAATACATGATATTGCATGAGATGCAGTCTATCCTGAGAGATAAATTTGTGACATGACTTCCAGAGAGAATACCAATCTAACTGCAGATGGGGGGAAAAAGTTACTCCAAAATCTTGATGGTCCAAATTGGCCCCCGAACTTTTTGTGAAACAAAACCTGATATAATTTAGAGATTACAGCAGAAGACCCAGAAAGTAGGGATACCTCGGGTATCAGAGAGGAGATGCTCTGAGAGGGAGGAGTACTCCCCAGGAAGATTACCAGTAAAAGTCTCAATTGCAAGACTTTGAAGAAAGAAGAAGTCGGGATGATAACCAATGCCCCTCACCATCAGTAAAGGTCGAGAGCTTCCTCTCTTCGAGTTGAGGCAACCAAAGATGGGAGATTTGATTCTTGTTAATAGCAAATGATGAAGAGTTCCATATAGACTGGGCCAGGTCCAGGTGGGGAGAATACTGCAAAAAGGAATACATCTGTAAGTAGACCTTTAAAGAAGTCCTTATTATGGGACAATCTACAGCCATACTTACTTGAGATAACTTAAGGAAAAATAATGCAAGATGGTCCAGATTATTGGTCTTAATTGCATCCAATTCTATTTTGAGCCAAATGGGTTGCACTTCCTCTGGGCTGGGAGATACCCACCACGAACATTTCGAAAGGTGACTAGCCCAATGATATATAACCAGATGGGGGATTCACCACCCCCCTTCCAGCTTAGGAGCTGCCAGCATATGGTAAGCCAGGTGGGGATACCTATCGACCCAGATGAATTTAGTAAAAATACCATGAACCTTTTTGAACCAGAGTAAAGGAACAAAAGCATTAAGAAGGGACAATGGATAAAAAATCCTAGGAAATACATTCATTTTAATTATATTAATTTGGCCCCAAAGAGAGATAGGGAGTTTGGATCACCTCTCTAGGTCGTGTGTAATTCCCTGCAGTAAAGAATCTAGGTTTTCCTTGAACCATACTAAGGGGGTACATGAAAGTTTAATACCCAGATACTTAAAGGACTTGGGAGTCCAGCATAGCCCCAAGGGACTAATATCAGTCTTAAAAACTTTGTGATTTAAAGGAAAAAACAGGGATTACAGGCATTCAGTTTGTAATTAGACAAAGCACTGAACCTTGCCACTTCACTTAGTAAGGCCGGAACAGAGGATACTGGATGGGACAAATGTATTAACAGATCATCAGCATATGCGGTGACTTTCACTTCATGCCGCGCAATTCTCACTCCTTGTGTGGAGTCATTATTGAGAATGTTTTGGATAAGAGGTTCCAGATATAAGTTAAATAATAAAGGAGAGAGGGGGCACCCCTTTCTAGTACCTGAATGAAGTGGAAAAGAGTGGGAAAAGGCCCCAGTCGCAGAGATTCTTGCCGAGGGTTTTTTATAAAGGGCGGCAATCCAGGAGATAAACAAAGAGGGGATATGGAAAGCCTCCAAAGTGTGAAACAAGAAATTCCAGTTCACACGGTTGAATGCCTTCTCGGCATTCAAGGAGACCAAGCCCGCTGGAAACTCTGCATCCCTGGTAGCTGAGAAGACATGCAACAAAGTGCGTAAATGATCAGAAGATAATCACCCTTTCATGAATCTAACCTGATTTGTATCTATTAACCCAGGAAGAACCAGTGCTAACCTGTTGACCAGTATTTTAGATAGAATCTTAACATCCTGGTTTAAAAGAGAGATGGGTCTATAACTTTGAACCCTATCGAGGTCTTTATCAGGTTTTGGAAGCAGAACAATCAGGGCCTCGTAGAGATACAGATCTGTCTCCTCCGCAGATAGGATTTGTTGAAATAAACGACCAAGTATTGGTACAAGAAGGTCTCAAAAGACCTTGTAAAATAAAGGAGAAAATCCATCTGGACCAGGGACCTTATCAGCAGGCAATTCGCTAATAACCTTAGCAATCTCCTACTGAGAAATAGGGACAACCAGAGTTTCACTGCACCTGTCAGGAAGAAGGGGCAAGTGGGAATCTTTTAGATAACCTTGTATATCTTCTGGGCAGGAAGGGTGCTCCATGTCGCTATACAGTTTAGAATAATAAGCAGCAAATTCTTGAGCTATTTTGTTAGGAGACACTTTGAGAGTTCCGTCTGCTGATGACCTGATAGGCGGGATAAATCTCATTGACTCCTGCTGTTTAATATGCAATGCCAGTAAACATCCCACTTTTTCCCCCTGATCAGTGTATTTAGCTCTGGTACGAATAATAGCTTGTTCTGCTTTCTCTTGAAGTAACCCCAGATATTTATCCTTTAATTTCAGGAGTTTCTGAATATCCTCATCTAGGGGATTAGTCGGAAGGTTTATTTCCAGAAATCTGATTTGGGATAATGGGGATTTAAGGTCTTCCTCTCGCTCTCTTTTCCTACCAACCGCCATGCTGATCAGTATCCCTCTCATGAAGGCTTTAAAGGCCCCCCCACCAGATATCGGGTTTTACACCATCTAAAGGGTTTAGTGAAGAAAAATATTCTATTTTTTCCCTAATAAGTTTACAATATTTAACATCTTTAAAAAGTTGGTCATTGAGCTTCCATCTAGTTTCCCTGTTAAATGAATTGAGCAGTACCAAATTGCATACCACTAGTGAGTGGTCGGAGATTGGGCAAGGTTGAATCGAGGAGGTCTTCACCCCGGGCAGGAGGAAGTTCACGAATTTTTAATATTTTCACTCCAGATTTTCAACATTGCCATTTTACCACACCTCCTTATGAACAGTATAGCTGTCATTTTTCACATCTCGCCCAAAACATGTTTCCACCCATGTAGCGCATAATGGCTCAGTCGGTGTGAGAAATCAATGTATGGGACACATTAAGAAAATCACAGTGACACCGTTCATGAGCAGAGGTCTTAAAATGGCTATTTGGAAAATTTGGTGAAAAAATTCCTAAAAATGACTGTTTTGACGTGCATTATGCAGTTCCTACGACGCCGTAAGTTCGTAAATTTTTAATATTTAGATTGAGATTTTCAACATTGCCATTTTACCACTCCTTCTTATGAGCAGTATAGCTGTCATTTTTCACATATCTCCCAAAATGTGTTTCCGTGCATGCAGTGCACAATGGCGCATTTGGTGTGAGCAATCAATGTTTGGGACAGATTAAAAAAATCACAGTGACACTGTTCATGAGCAGAGGTCTTAAAATGGCTATGTTGAAAATTTGGTGAAAAAATTCCCTTCAGATGTTCTGCAATGTTCCTAATGAAGACATTGAACAGGACTGGCCCCAGGACTGATCCCTGCAGCACCCCACTGGTCACCCCCTCTCCCTAGACTGCACACCATTTACCACCACTCTCTGCCTCCTGTCTGTTAACCAGTTTCTAACCCAGTTTATCACCCTCTCCCCCATGCCCAGCCTACCCAGCTATTTTATCAGCCTCCTATATGGGATGGTGTCAAAGGCTTTGCTGAAATCAAGGTAAGTGTTGTCCACTGCCCCAACCTAATTCACTTCCTTTGTCACCCAGTCAAAGAAATCAACCAGATTTGTCTGACATGATGTCCCCACTGTAAATCCATGTTGTCTATGGTCCTGGGCTCTGATGGATTCTAGATGCCCCACTGTCCTTTCTTTAAGCAATGTCTCCATGATCTTCCCCACTACTGAGGTGAGGCTGAACGGCCTATTGTTCCCTGCCTCCCCCCTCCTGCTGGACTTGTGTAGCGGGACCACATGTGCCCTCCCCAATTCACTCATGTTGAATGACTCAGTGAACATGGCTGCAAGAGGTACTGCTATCTCTCTTCGCAGTTCTCTTAATATCCTTGGGTGTATGCCATCTGGTTCCATCACTTTGTCCACCTTCAATTTAGTGAGCTTCTGCAGGACTCTTTTGTCTTTGAATAGACTATTGTCCACCTCTTCACCCCCTTGGCAACTGCTGTACTGCTGTGGCCCTTGCCCCTCCCACTCTTCTCTGAATACTGAACGGAAAGACACAGTGGATGTCTTGGGAGGAAGGCATGGAACTATCACTTCCAAATACCTAAACAGCACATACAAGCAAGCAACATTTGGCATTGACAAATGCTTGTTCTTATACTGAAACATGTTAGACTCCTTCACCTTGTTAATGCCCTTAAGGTGTTTGAATGTTTTGATCTTATCATCTCTCGTTCCCTTCTTTGCTCTAGGGTATACATATTGAGCTCCATTAATCTGTCCTCATATGTTTTCTGATGCAGTCCCTGCACCATTTTGGTTGCCCTTCTCTGGACTATCTCAATTTGGTTAATGTCCTTGTGATGGTGTGGCCTCCAGTACTGCACGCAGTACTCTAGATGGGGTCAAACCAGTGTCTTGTAAAGAAGGATTATTACATCCCTCTTCTGACTTGTGATACCCCTACTAATACACCCTAACATCCCCCTAGCCTTACCTACTGCTTTAGTGGTTTGCTTGGATGATTTCAGGTCATCGGTGATGATGACGCCCAAGTCTCTTTCTTCCCTTGTGACTGCCAGCAACTCCCCTCCCAGCCTATAGGTGGCTTCAGGGTTTCTCTTTCCTATGTGCATGATCTTGCACTTCTTTTCATTAAACCCCAGTTTCCACTCTTCCAACCATTTTGCTAGTTTATCCAGATCTCTTCTCATTTTTCCCACCCCATCTGGATCATCTACTCTGTTGCAGATTTTGGTGTCAGCTGCAAACAGACAGACCTTACCCTCCAATCCATCTGCAAGGTCACTGATGAAGATATTGAAGAGGACTGGCCCCAGGACTGATCCCTGAGGTACCCCACTTGTGACCTGCATCTCTTCTGACTGTATACCATTTACCACCACTCTCTGTTTTCTGCCCATCAACCAGTTTGCCTCCCAGTTGACCAACTTCTGACCCATGCCGAGCCTATCCAGCTTATTAATCAATCTTCTATGTGGAGCAGTATCGAAAGCTTTGCTGAAGCCAAGTAGGCGACATCCACTGCTCCCCCTTTGTCCACCACTCTGGTTACCCAGTCAAAGAAATCTATGAGATTAGTTTGACAGGACCTTCCTTTTGTAAACCCATGCTGTCTTGGATCCTCTGCTCCTATGGATTCCAGGTGTTGCACTATCCTTTCCTAAAGGAGTGCCTCCATAATCTTGCCCACTACTAAGGTAAGACTGATTGGTCTGTAGTTCCTTGCCTCCTCCCTGCTACCACTCTTGTGGAGAGGGATCACATGAGCCCTTCTCCAGTCTTCTGGGACCTCTTCTGTGCTTAGAGACCCACTAAACAGTTCTGATAATGGCTCTGCTAGTTCCACCCTTAGCTCCTTTAGTACCCTGGGATGTATGCCATCAGGTCCCATTGCCTTGTCCACCCTGAGCTTATTGAGCTCTTGTAGGAGCCTTTCTTTTGTGAAGGGGATAGTGCTCACCTGCCTCCCCCCTGTGTCCATGGTGCTGAGCTGTGGGCCCTGCCCTACCTTCTCTTCAGTAAATACTGAGCAGAAGTATCTATTTAGGATAGATGCTTTTACATGGTCCTCCTCATCCTCACATGCCCCCTTATCTCCTTTGATCTTAGCATTACCCCTTCCTTTCACTAATGTATTAATAGAAAGTCTAGTCCCCTTCTTTTACTGTTTGTGCTAGTGTTTCCTCAGTTTGGCTCTTTGCCTGCCTTACTGCATTCCCTGCTTCCCTTAGGGAAGTTTGGTATGCCTCCCTATCTTCATCCCGCTGTGTTTCTTTATATTTCCTGAAGGCCAGCATTTTGGCTCTGACCTTTTCTGCTACTGTGTTTGAGAATCAAAGTGGCTTCCTTCTTCTTTTGCACTTCCTTTTCTCTCTAACATAATCTGATGTTGCTTCAAGTATTGCATCCTTAATCCTTGCCCACTTTGCCTGTGCCCCCTCACCTGTATTTCTTTTTGCCAGGGCTAGCTTAACTCTGTTGACCATCTTATCAAAGTCAGCTCCTCTGAAGTCCCATATTTATGCCTTGGAATGGGATGATTTAGTTGTAGTGGCCACATTGAACCATACCATGTGATGGTCACTGGCCCAGAGGTAACCTTCTACCTGGAGATCTGTGATCCTTTCCCTGTTAGTCGGTACTAGATCTAGGATAGCCCTGTCTCTTTTTATGCATCTTATAATTGCAAACTGTGGTTTTCTCTATCCATGATTAACTGGTGCTATAATATTTGATAAATGTAATATTCTACAGCCACTACACTTACTCATCATTATCATCATCATCAGTATCATCATCTTCATCATCATCATTTATTGATCTGCTGTATACCACTATATAGCCTCTACAAGTATAAAAAGCATATTAAGTATTCTTGTACAAAACATTGCTACAAAAGATGATGTAACCTAATAGAGTGATCAGAACTCAAAATCATTTTGTTACAGTATAACAGTTGTGAACATTAACTGTACATACAGTATAGGATATGACAAGGGCTGACTTAAGATAGTATTTTTATATTTATGAGACAGTATTGGTCTGTTGATGCCCTCAAATGAAGATACATTTATATATTAAGTTCTGTTGTCTCACTTGCTTGAATATTTCTGCCCCAAGTGGTCGTCCATACTGGTGGAAGTGCTATACAATTTACAGGTACAGTATTTTATTTCCTTCCTTAGAATGTCAAAACATTACTGTGTCCAGGATATCTGACTCTGACATGTTATTCTGCACTTGTTTATACTCTGTATCCATTTTATGCATCTTATATTTGAGTGCTGTGATTTTCTTTATCGATGATAAAGTAATTGTTGCTATATTATTTAGCAAATGTAATATTCTAGAGCCACTACACCTACTCATCATTATCATTGTCATCCTTTGTTGATTGGCTACATAGGACTATATAGCCTTTACAAATATAAAAACACATTAAGCATACAGTATTTGTGCAAAAACATTGCAGCAAAAATGAAATACAACCTTACAGAGTTCTTACAATATAACATTTGTGAAAATTAACTGTACATAGGGATGTGACAAGGACTGACAATATATATAGAGAATAATGGATAGGCAAGTGTGTGTTAAAGATTTTTATTACACACCCGAGGTGTGTGATGACCCGTAAACCTCGACAGTGAAGCTCGAGAGGTTTACACAGTCATCACACACAGAGGGTGTGTAAAAAAAATCTTTAACACACACTTGCCTATCTTTTACTTTTTATAATCACTGGTGTTTTGCGCAGCTTTGCGTGACTTAGCGTGGCTTTTCATATCAACCAGCTGGTTGATATGACTTTTTAAACAGGTTGATATTGGGGCTCACCAGTAATTATTGTTTGTTATCTTCATGAGAGGGTATTGGTGTACTGATATCTCATAGGTGGCAAAGCAGCAAGTGAGACTACAATAGACCAATACCCTCAAATGAGGATAAAAATGTTATCTTAAGTCAGGCCATGTCATATTTGATTTATACAACAGACTTTAGCAGTTTTTTGATGGAAAAAATTAAAAGTTACAAAAGGGAAATGGTACAGAATGTAAACTATACCCCTTTGATGAATGGTTCAGCATTAGAGCTTCAAATCAATACAGTAAATGGAAGTGTTTAAACAAACAGATGGCATCTCACATGTAAGAATACATTTCTGAGCATGTTCAGTGTGGCCAAAGAAGCAGAATAAATTTCTAAGCATCCTCAGTGATCAGCTTCATTTATCTTGCTATAATATGTTGCATTAAGATAAACAGGGTTGCCACTAAGAGGCAACCTGCATTGTTAAAGGCCCTGATGGGAATGTGCAGGGAAGGGAGAGTGAGAAGGAAAGGGGGAGGAAGGAAGGGGAAGGTTGGGGCAGAACTTGGTGAGGTCACACAAAAAGCAGACAGGTGTCATTTGATGCAGGTACAAGGGCAGGTTTTGATTGGTAGGGGGAGGGACCAAAGTGTGGTCCTGATTTGGGGTTCTGAAAGGGTTTAAAAGGCAGTGCAACCCTTAGGATGACTTCTTTTGCTGGGAATGTTATTCACATTCTCAGCACGTCATTGCAACAGGTTGGACTTCATCACCACATTGGGTAAGGTAGAGGCCTACAGGCCTGCGTGGGGCCTACTGACCATGTGGTGTCCTGGTATGGCCTAGAGTTTTTTATCTCAGGTATTCTGTTCATCATAATCATGCCAAATGATTACTGGTTTGGGCTTGTTTTGGGGACTGGCCTGTGATTTAGGCAGGCTGTTTGTTAGATTGGTCACTGATTTATTACATTTGTAAGTATGTAAGTTCTAAGACTGTTCAAGCCAGCCGATGCTACCCATTTTCAATTTGCAGCACGAACTTGTGTAGAATTGTAAGGAAGTACTTCACAGAGGCTTGGAGTTGGTTAGCGTCATTTTGGTGGATGATACAGAGTTACGCTAGGGCACGTGTTTTCGGTGAGGCCAGTGGGTTTGGGGTGCTGCAATGGTGGTTTAGGCTCTGGTTGTCCCAGTGAAGGAGAGCTGAGGGGCAGTTGGGGGGTAGGCCAAGCTTGCAGTCCAGAGGAGCACACGGGTGGAAGGAGCATTTGTGGTGGCATGGTAGGCAATGGGGAGAATTCGGCCAAAGACACCAACAGATGCCGTTGTGTAGGCACAGCAGCTGGAGTGGGGCCTCTGGCCAGAGACACAAGTAGACGAGGTTGAGAGATGTAGCGGAGGCCCGTTGTAAGGGTCTGACCCACAGGTCATGAGTACTGTAGCGGCTGTGAGCGAGAGGTTTAATCGAGCAAGTCGTGTGTGGGAGCCAAGGCGTGGTAGGCCCAGCACAGTTGGGGGTATGGGGTCATAGTGAGGGGTCAGATGGGCCTATGCAAAAGAAGAGGATGAAAGGTCAAGTCAAACGGAGACAGGAATAGGACTGGTGCAGGAAAATGGTGTGGGGAGAGACCGTCAGTTGGCAGTTTGGTGCTACTCGCATTGGGCCACAGGGGACACGTGGTTTTTGGAGGCGTGTCTGCGAGATTGGTGGACTGGGCAGGGGGGTTGGTGCTGCAGCAAGGTGGCTTGGTGGGCTGATCACTACCCTTAAGGTATCAGGGGGATCACATTTCAATTCCCAGCACTATCAAGACAAGAAGAGTTGACTGTGGAGGGCAGATTCCAATTGGTGGTTGAAATACAAACAAAACAAACAAAAGAAGAAATAATGAAAGGGAAGAGTGAGGGCATAAAGGAACTGGCCAAGCCCAAGTGGGACAAGGTAAATTACCAGGCCTGAGGGGAGCCGGTAGAGGGGACATAGCAGTGGGCATAACCTGGCCTAGAATGGCTGGGCATGGCCAGGTGAATGTTTTGGAGGCACGGGGAAGGGGGGTCATGGGCCATGTGACCCAGCTGGCAGGATGGGCGTTGGGCCTAGCCGGTTTTAGTGGTTGGTGGTGTGGGTTAGTCACAGGGCACAAGGTTAGGTGCATCCCGAGTGGGCTGATGGCAGATGCCAGATGTGGCCAGCAGTAGTGAGGGACTACGGGCACCAGTAAAGACATGAGTGAGGCATGACAGGAGAGAGAGGATCAGGTGACCTGGTGGAAAGGGGGCCCAGGTGGGCTATGGGATGTGAACCTGGGGGGGTGCTGGGCCCAGGCATTAAAAACGGGGTGAGGCGGGTAACTCGCAGTGAGGGGTTTGAGAGGGTACTGATGGCTCCCAGAAGGGAGCACTGGACAGGGGGCAATCATGCATAAAATGATGAGGCACATAAAGGGTGCCCTAGATATTCACCACTGTTTGCTTATATATATTCTCCATCAGGGAAGATGGCACCAAAGAGCACCCTGATTTCCAGCTCCAATCTGAGGGAGGAGGCATCCAACCTGATGGAAAAAATGCCAGCACTCATTGAAATGGCCCAACAGAGAGAGGAGGAGGAAGAGGCGATGAGGAAGAGGAAGGAGCAGGATGAGCCGGTGGGCAGGGGCAAATGTGGGAAGAGACCACATGGAGCAGCACCCGGCCCCACATCCATCCCACTGCTGGAAACTACACCAGAGCAATCCAGCCCAGGCCAGACTGGGGGTAAAGGTAATATGGATTTGGGAAACAAAGGTGACCTAAAGGAGTACCTGGAAGGCCTGCTGGGTATGTGGGTGAGAAGGGGCTGGAGAAGATGGAGAAGGCGCTGGAGGTGATAGCACAGGGAGGAAAGGAGGGGGTAGGGACTTTCGAGGAGGGGAAAAAGCTGTACGAGGGGTCTCCAGGTTTCACCCTGCTAGACCACGTTCCCTTCTCCATTAAGGAGAAGGTTTGGAAGGGGACATATTTGGATAATTTTGGGCTGGTAGATGAGGATACAGCTAAGGAGTATGAGCAAAAGGAGTCAGTAGGGAGATCTGAAATGGCGGTGACGCCGGCAGTAGTGGGGCATAAGGAGGAGGAGACCAAATATAAGGATAAAAACATAGGCACCTGGCCAGGCGGGATTCTTGATATACTGTGCACTGGTGCTAGAGAAACAGCCAGAGTTGGCAATTTCCTTCCTGACATATACAGCCATCATTCAGGATGCATACAAGGCAAAACTGGCATATAGGTGGCTGAAGAATGATGAGGCATTCAGGAAGTGGATGGTGGCAAAAGGGGACCTCAGGTGGGACTGCATCCACTCAGATCTGTGGGTACGAACTTTGTCAAGTCAAGCAAGTGGGCCCGTGGGGGAGCATACCAAGAGGCGTGAAACCACCCAGGTGGCTAAGACCTGTTGGAGTTTCAACAAGGCCTCGTGCGCCTGGGCAAATTATAAATTCTGGCATGTGTGCTCATGGTGCTCGAGGCATTTCTGGTGATGGGCTGCCGGACAGGGTGGGACAGGGCACACAGCAAGGGGTCAAGGCCAGGACCAGTCCTTTCAGAGGGGAGGGGACAGTGGGGGGGCAGGAGGGTCAGTCAACTATGGATGGAATTGAGGGCAAGTGTGTGGTGGGTTGCCGGGGTTTTTTCCCAGGCAAGAACCCCGATAGTCCTGAAGGTGGATGATGCCTGGACTCAGGGTTACCCGGACACAGTTAAAGCCGTTTTTCTGCACCAGGGTTTTAGGCAGGGGCTCCTACTGGGTTCTGAAGGAATAAGGAGAGCAATGAGAGCATGGAATTTGGGATCAGTGAAGGGAAAGGAGGAAATAGTCCAAGCAAAGATCCAAAAGGAGGTGCCAGCCAGGAGGGTGGAGGGGCCTTTCACCGAGCCACCCTACCCCACCTTCTGGATATCTCCTTTGGAGGTGGTACCAAAGAACAAGTGGGGGAGTTCTGGCTCATCCAACACCTCTCTTACCCAGAGGGGGCCTCAGTGAATAAAGGGATCCCTGACAACCTGAGAGTGGTGTCCTACACATCCCTGGACCAGGAAGTGCTGATGATCAGGGCGGTCAGGGGGGCATGGCTGGTGAAGACGGACATTGAGTCCGCTTTTCGGCTATTGCTGGTGAGACCTGAGGATTGGGATCTCCTAGGTTTCCAGTTCAAGGGATGGCTGTATTTGGACAAAGCCACACCAATGGGTTGTTCAGTGGCATATGCGATGTTTGAAGCTTTCAGTTCCTGGGTTCAGTGGGTTTTTGGGTGGAGATATGGACACAGGCGAGTGGTCCACTACTTGGATGATTTCCTAATCATCGAGGGTGACAGGGCAGAGATGGAGGGGATGTTAGCCTATTTTAAGGAAATGTGTAGAACCATAGATATCCCACTGGCAGAGGGTAAGACCAAGGGCCTGGCGCACAAGCTGGAATTCCTAGAAATAGAGGTCGATATGGTGCAAGAATGCTTCTGTCTCCCGGGGGACAAGGTGGCTAGATTTAGGGGCCTACTGGAGCAGGTAAGCGGGAGGAGGAGGGTGCCATTGGTACTGGCTCAACAACTGCTGGGGCACCTTAATTTTGCCTGTTAGGCCATAAGCCCAGGAAGAACTTTCACCTGGAGGTTGGCAAGGGCAACAGGGAAGGTGAAGAGGCCGCGCCATGGGGTAAACATCACGAGAGTGGTGCGGGAGGATTTTGGAGTATGCAGGGAGTTCCTGAAGAATTATAAAGGGGTCACATTCTGGCAAGAGGATTGGGCCTATAACATGGACTTCGAGCTGTACACTGATGCTTCAGGGGCCCTGGGGGTTGGGGCATATTTTGGAGGGGATGGGATTTTGGAAGTATGGTCAAGCACCTGGGGTGAGGTGGGTTTGCTAAAGGTTATCATGTTCCTGGAGATATTTGCCATCTTCATAGCTATGAAGGTGTGGGGAGATAGGATGAGAGGAAAACGCGTACTGTTTTGGTGCCACAGTAAAGGGGTGGTGGAAGTCATATATCAGTGGGGAGGGTCATGCAGCAACTGGTTTTGTTGGGGCTGCAGTTGAACCTTTCATTTAATGCACAGCACATTGAAGGCATTCAGAACAACATTGCTGACAGTCTTTCCCGCTTGCAGTTAAACAGGTTACTATAATTGGCTCCACGAGCAGCAGCACACAGGACTAAGGTTCCAGACCAGCTGTGGGAAGTTGGAAGGGAAAAGTCAGATAGCTGTACCAGATCTCCTGGATGGCCAACACACTGAAAGCATATGAAGGGGCATGGGGGCTTTTCAGGCGTTCCGGGTCAGTGGAGAGCTGGAGACGGCTGAGCCAGTCTCAGAGGATCAGGTGAAATAGTATATGGTTAAGTGATAGGGAGAGGGGATGACCCACACCACAATGGGGGTCCAGCTGGCATGGATAGGGTGGGTCTGTAAGGACAGGGGATGGCCAGACACCACCGCAGGCAATGCAGTGAGACAGATGCTCCTGGGTTGGCAGAGAGGCCATGGGGAGAGGAGGGACAAGAGGAGGCCCATAGCAGGGCAGCCGCTTAAGAGGGTATTAGAGGCCCTTCTGCAGGTATGCACGTCAGCAAAGGAGGTGTGTCTGTTCCAGGCTGTTTTTGCAGTGATGGCAAAGGAGGCCTTTAGGATTAGCGAGGTAGTGGCCCAGAGAAAGTTGGATTGGCAAGGGGGACTACAGGCAGGTGAGATCAGTTTTGGATGAGACGTGGTGGTGATGCGGCTAGCCAGGTTGAAAACTGATCAGCTGGGGAAGGGAGTGTATGTGGTGCTTCAAAGATAGGCACAGGGAGACGTGTGTGCTGTTAAGGAATTGGAGGAGTATGGGACAATGTGGGGGGAGAGGGGATACCTGGTTCCAACATGGGGTGGGAGAGCAGTAACAGGTTTCCAGGTTGGGAGGTCCTTAAGAAGGTGTTAAGGTTTGTCGGGGAGGATCTGGTGGGCTTTGCTTCTCACTGATTCTGGATTGGGGCGGCATTAGAGGCCACGGGGATGGGCGGGTCAGAAGAAGTGGTGAAGCGGGTGGGATGGTGGAGGTCCACCTGCTACAAAAAATATGTAAGGTACTGATGATAATGGTATCCTGTTTTTTCCCCTTTAAATGGCAGGAGGAATGCAGAGGCACATCTGGATTGTGGGTCACTCCTTTATTTCTTGGGCTGAGAAGTTTGCAGCAACCAGGATTGGTGGGACGTAACTGCAGACAGAGTTGAAACACTCAAAAGTTCATTGGAAGGGGATACGGGGCATGAAATAGGCCCAGTTGATCCCACTGTTGGAGGAGCTCAGGGTCCAGTGGAGCAGACTAGACATGTTAATTATACACTTGGGGGAAATGATTTGGGGAAACCCCATGAGGGGCATTGGTGCAAGCCATATCAGCAGATCTATAGAAAGTAAAAGGGTAGTGGCTGGGGGTGGTGATCGGCTGGTACGAAATCACCTCCTAGAGGGTATGGCAGCAGGTCAGAGAGGTCAGTTCAGTGGAAAAGGGGAGGAATCAGCTTAACAGAAAGATGGCCAGAGTGGTGATAGAAATGGGGGGTGTGCATATACTGCATAGGGATATTTCCTTCAAAGCTCATGACGTGTATAGGTCGGACAGGGTCCCCCTATCGGAGTTAGACATGTGCTTTTTCCTGCCACCCTTTATAGACCTGGTGGGTGGAATAGAGAGGAAATGTCCTAGGTACTTTTCTGCAATGAGGGAGCCCCATCTTCCAATGGCAGACTGGAGATGGGTCAGTGGAAGAGAGGGAGGGAGCAAGAGAGGGGAAGATGGGGAAGGCAGAAGGGGGCAGGGCAGCACAGGCTGGGGTCAAATGGCACCCAGGCATGGAGTTTAAAGGGGGAAGGGGAAGAGATAGACTAGGGGTCGAATCTTAGTATCTGGACCTAGGAGGGAAGAGGTCCTGGTAAGTCTGGTAATTGGTACTGGTGATGGTGTGGGAGGTTGGATTTGGTGTCTAGACCCTGAAGGAAAGAAAACAAAGAAGAGGACCAAGAAGAAAGATCAAATAGATATGAAGGAATGGACTACTAAGAATATATTGTGAGCTGAAACAATGAAATGCATATGTGATAAAGGAAATGTAAATATTAAATTGATGTCTTGAATAAACTGTTGCCAACGAGCATCCAAGATAGCAGGTGTGGAGAGTTTTCATTGCCAGAAGTGATCCGATGACAACACTTTTTATCTTGTTTTTTATCAAATAAAAATAGTCAAGATTAAATTAATTTTTGATACATTACAGATGAGACATGGCTCTGGTTTCCACACTACAAGAAGTTGGCCAAGTCTAATACAAATATTGATCAGTTGTTGCTAATAAAACATGAATTGTCTCTGCTGGCCATGCATATTCTTAATGTAAAAATCTGCTTAATTATTTGCCCCAGTACTGCAACATAATGGGTATAGTATCCAGAAAAGTATTCACCCCACAGTTTATGTTCTCACAATCTTTCGCAAGGTTCTTGCAACTAACCTCTAAAATATTAGAGGGATAAGACCGAAACCAAAGCAAGGTTATACATTCTCTTTAATCTTGGTCATTTAGTTGTAACTTCCTAGTGCTCCCAGGTTGCACTTGGAAAGAAGCTACTGCTTAGTGTGCTTTTCCTGGCTAAACAATTTCCTCTTCTCTCTATAAAGAAACAGGGATGGAAGACAGGGAGGTATACCAAGAAAAATAAAGGAAAGCAGGAAAGACAGAGAGGAGAGAAAAGGCATAAAGAGAGGAAAGGATAGAAAGGATAGCCAAAAGGAGAGCTAGTGGGGATAAGACTTTCTTCAGGTACTGTACATGCTGTAATGAGAAGAGAAAGGCAAGGGGATGGATAACAAGGATAAGGAGAGCAGCAGGGGGAAGACTGTGCAGAAAAGGACCAAGAAAAATAGACATCCTGAACAGGTACTTCTGCTCAGTCTTCACAGTAGCGGTGCGGGGGGGGGGGACCAACCACCAGGGAGCAGCAGGTTCAATGTGGGGGGAGGTGAACACAAGTCCATTTTCAGAGCACAGAGTCCTGAGGGGACGTGCAGTTCTGAAAATGAACAAGGCTATGGGACCAGGCCGGATATACCCAAGGTTCCAAAGGAACTAGAGAAGGTGCTAGATGTCCCACTGACAGCTTTGATCAACAGCTTACTGGAAACAGGCATGGTTCCTGAGGACTGGAGCAGAGCAGACATGGTCAGTCTCCATAAGAGCAGGAACACTGAGGAGGTAAGCAACTATAGGCTTGTCAGTCTCACATCAGTGGTGGGAAAAGTATTGGAAACCCTGTTAAAGGAAAGGTTGGAAGAGTAGTTTGAATCCAGTCGACAACAAGATGAAAGACAGCATGGATTTATGGGGGGAAGGTCATGCCAGATGGATCTGATTGATTTATTTGACTCCATTACAAGGAAAATAGATCAGATAGGCCATTGGACATGGCCTATCTGGATATTAGCAGGGCCTTTGACACTGTGCTGCACAGGAGACTGATAAAGAAATTGAGCAGCCTATGGGAGGGATCCAATCTGGAGAATAGGGTAAGGATAAGAAACGTAGAAACATGTAAACATACAGGTTGTTGGCAGATAAGGGCCTGCAGGCCCACATAGTCTGCCCTAGGTCAGGCCAGGCCTTGGGCAGACTAGGTGGGCCTGGAGGCCCTTATCTGCTGACAGCTTCTATGTTTATGTGTTTCTATGTTTCTTATCCTTACCCTATTCACCAGATTGGATCCCACCCATAGGTTGCTCAATGTCTTTGTCAGTGTCCTGTGCAGTACAGTGTCAAAGGATCTGGTTAATGGATAGGCAACAGAGGGTGATGGTTAACAGCACTCACACTAATGAGGAAGGCATGACCAATGGGGTGCCACAAGGCTCAGTACTGGGATGTGTCCTTTTCAATGTCTTTATAAGTGATACTGCAGAAGAAATGGAATGGAAGGTATGCCTTTCTGCAGATGACACTAAAATATGTGACGGGGCAGACACTCAGTAGGGGGTGGAGAGAAAGTGTAGGGACCTTGGAAAACTTGAGTATTGGCCAAGAGCATGGCAGTTGGGGTTAAGTGCCTAAAAGTGCAAACTCATACACCTAGGACATAGGAACCCAGGAACTGAGAATGGGATGGGGTGGTACTGACAGTCACTAAGCAGAAAATGGACCTTGGGATTATATTATCTGATTATCTCAAAGTGGCAGGGCAGTGTGACAAAGAAGATGAACATAGTCAGTGCACTCCCACCTCCAGGGGTGCTTGCATCAATGTAAAGCAAACTTCACTCACAAGAAAACAAAAAAGAGATACAGTACTCACCAGCATAGAGTTTCAAAGTTTCATTAGCAACAAAGCTGTTGCTGTGACACAGTGATAACCCTACGTAGTGCCCTACATACTGTATGGAGCTTCATTAGGGGAATCTCAAAGTGGCAGGGCAGACTGACAAAGATGTGGACAGGGCCAGTGGAACGCTGTATGCATAGGGAAAGGTATCACCAGCAGGAGGAAGGAGGTGGTGTTGTCACTGTATCGCTCACTTGTGAGACCCCATCTGGAGTATGGTGTCCAAACCTGGAGGCCTCACCTTAGAAAGGACATAGACAGGGTGGAAGCAGTTCGGAGGAGGGTAACTAAAATGGTGCAGAGGTTGCACAAGAAGCCCAATGAGAAGAGACTGAGGGATCTCAACATGAATACCCAAGAAGAAAGGAGAGTGAAAGGGGCATGATAGAGGTATGTCAATGATGTGGCAAAACCATTACAATGACAGCAATGTGGGTGCTGCAACCCATGCGACAGTCATTCTGGTGACAGGATTTCGCAGCACCCACCTTTGTTGCCGCCTCAGGAGTGTTGTGCTTCCCCCCGACACCTCCGACCTGGAGGTTATTATATTATTTTCTGGAGTGGTGCAGGGGATGTGGGGGGTGAAGCCCCCCCTCAAACAGCCAGGATGTGCCTAGGTGCTTTGGATGTGATGGCGGTCAGGTGGCATGATTCCTGGGTGACGTTGTTGCCGCCAGCATTTTGGGGTCGCTGTACTGATGATCACTATATGGGTGTCGAACCAATGTGTTGGAACCCATGATAGATACCTACAAGTACCTTCTGAAGGTGAACAGGATGCAGGAGGGGAATGCCTTTCAAATGAGAAAGAGCTACAGGGGCACAGAACATGTGATGATGCTGGATGGGGAAAGTTTAAGAGGGATGTGAAGAAGTTCTACAGTACTTCAGTGAGAGTGGTGGATGCCTGGAACAAATTGCCAGTGAAAGTGGTGGAAGTGAAAACAGTAGGGGGCTTCAAGCATGCGTGGAATATATATAGAGAAATATTAGTAAATAGGCAGAGAGAAGGGAGGTTCGCTGGAAACCAGTTAGGGTCTGAGGAGACAGAGTATGGAGGGACTATCTGGGAAGACTGTGTGGGCCAAGCAGTCTTTTTCTGCCAATAAATTCCACATTTATGTTCCTAGCTATTGATCAGGACTCCACAGTTTACATTTATAAACTGTCAACATATACTACTTCTGGATTTATGTAATATTAATTGGTCAAGGACCAATAACTAAAATAAAGGAAGTGTGCCATAGGGATATATTATGAAACACAGAAACTCTGTTTCCCGTGTTTAGCAATCCTGATGCTGGCTGTTCGAAACACGGGTACCTGACATTGGGATTTTGCCTGCGGCAAAGTTTTTTCCATATTTCGGGGGGCTTCACCCACTGCAATGCCCAATGATGGGGGCACTGCCCTCACACACCACACCCCCTTAATTTAGAGATCAAACTCCGCCGCAGGAAAAATCTCGATGTCGGGCAACAGTGTTTCGGACAGCCGATGGCAGGAATGTGAAACACAGGAATCAGAGTTTCTGTGTTTTGTAGTGATACCATGCCATAGATAGTTTACTGTAAAGTATATCTTAGTAGCAGTGAGTGAGATGGATGCTTTCAGATTTTTTTTATAACTCAGCTTTATTAAATATTAGTTATAATACACATCAGAATGCAGTACAGTTGAATTACTGTAAACCAAACGTGAAGACCAAATATGTTTTGATTGAACTATTGGAAACGAATTTGCAGCTCCAATTAATAAATAAGAAAAATGCATAGCAGTATACAGAGTAAATAAGACAATGACTAAGTAACTGACTAAGGAAATTCATGGCTATTCAAAGATTAAAAGAAATATTATTCCATAATCTGAAGCATTTTTTCCATCTGTGGCACAATTAATACAAGGCCTTAGTCTCACTTCTTACAACTGGGATGAACTATAAGAGTAGTCACATTTAGTGTTGTTTGGATATTTTATTGTTTCTAAGTGCACCATTCTAAGAAAACTTGAGAGGATAGCGGAGAGGTTCTGTGGAAGTTTAATGGCTAAAGTGAGTAGAGAGAAAAGTGAAGGGGCAGGATTCACAAAGCAATCCCTGGGCACAAACCTGGTTTGCCACTGCAAACCGGGTTTGTGCCTGGGAAAAACAGTGAAGAGGGCCACAGTTCAATGATGGGAGTGGGGACATGCATATCCCTGCAATCCGGTTCACAAAACATTTGATCCATGCAAGGGCCTTTGCGAAGGTCCTTGCATGGAGCAAAATAACATCGAAAAAAACTTGGTGGTAATCTGCGTAACCCTAGTGGTTGTTGGAGGTGCTCCGCCCACCCCAGTCCCCAATCTTCCCGTCACCCACCCAGTATTAATGTAATTATTTTCTGTAGTATAGTGGTTCCACCCCAGTACCTGATCATCTGATCACCCACCCGGTAATAATGTGCACAATTTTCCATGGTGTAGGACCACAGCCTGAGCCCGATCTCCCACCCGATATGAACATTACTATATTTCCATAGTGTAGTGGCCCCCCAACCCTCATTCTACTCTGATAATGTCAAACCACCACTCCTTTCACTTCCAGCACAGCCACCAGTTGGCAGCAGAACAGCTCACACACTCTCCATGCTGCTGTTGCTGAACTGTGAAGGATAGTTATACAGTATACCAAGCCCATTGGCTGTCAATGGCCCATAATATACTGTTAACTGTCACCTACAACAGTCAGTGGGCAGCTGTGGAGGTGTGTTGAGGGCCTGTGCTGCTCATGACCAGTGGCTGTGCTGGGTGGGGGAGCAGGGTGGTATGCCATTACCGGAGTGGGTGGGGGAGCCACTACACTATGGAAATATAGTAATGTTCATATCGGGTGGGAGATGGGGCAATGGGGTGGGGCCCTACACAATGGAAAATAGTGTACATTATTACTGGGTGGGTGATCGGATGACTGGAGACTGGGGTGGGACCATTATATTGTGGAAAATAATTACGTTAATACTGGGTGGGTGATCAGAAGATTGGGGACCAGGTTGGGACCACTACCTATGGGAAGTAATTAAATTACTACTGGGTGGGTGATCGGAAGAGAGGGGACTGGGGTGGGACCATTACCTATAGAAAAGGTTTACTGTTGTTACTGGGGGGGTGATCGTGGATGGGGGAGTAGGGAGGGTGGGACCACTACACTATGGAATAAGTGTGTTTTCGTGGGTATTGGTGATGGGGGGGGGACCCTAGACTCCCAGGGAGTGCTGCTGAGTGGGGCTTGGACTGCTGGGGGAGGTGCAATCACACACTAATGGCATGCAAATGAGCCCATTATGGGCATGTTAATGGCCTCTAGCACCTTGCCTGCCCAATGGGCTCATTTGTATGCATCCTTTTGTGAATTGCACTTTATGAAATGGCTTGTCAATTTCAAGGCATCTCATTGGATGCCAGGTGTGTGTTAAAGTTTCTAACACACAAAAGCTAGATCAGGTCATGCCAGCTGGGCATTGATATGGGTGATGCTGCCCACAAAGAATGTTAAAAAATCAAATAGCCGCCATCTTGTTTTGTGCCACAAGTGATGCCACCCTTCCTGTGAAACTAACTCGCACATGTTGAAGTAAATGCACATCCTGTGTGATTTTTTTTAAAAAGCAACTGCCACGATCACAATCATCTCGTAACCCACCCTCTCAACACAACACTGCGGTGTAATTACCGCGTGACACAGATGGCACTTGAACCCTCCCACTGTTCCTAGCTGACAGATGCCAAGCAGCAGAAAAAAAAACAAAGTGCCACGATCTGTCTTCCAGCCCGCTCGCTCGCTCTCTCTCCATCCGAATAACAGACTCACACTCTACATAAGAGGGAAAAAATGCAGGTTTACCACGACGCACAGAAGCACAACAGCAGTAAGCATACCATTCCTCTCACAATTGAAATCACCCGTGTCAGCTACTACCATGGTGTGCTGCTTCAGCTGTTCCAGTACGCTGTCCATCTTTGCTCGCTTCTCCGGAGAACCGGACATACTGAGATGGCTTGCACGAGGGGGGTTAGCTACAGAATCTGCTTCTTTGCTTTTGTGTGTGTGTGTGGGGCAGGGGGGATACTGCCATGACAACCAGATGTAACTACAGAAGCCTTTGTAGGACAAAATTCCTTAAGTCAAACAAAAACAGTAGGCGGAGGAACTATTTTATTAAAAATCAAGACAAACATTAAACTTTTTCACTTTTAAATACTATACACTTTAGCTATCACATACATCTGTATTTTTGATAGCCATTTCATAAGTGCAATAAGTCACTCCAGGGTCTGTGTGTTAGACACTTCAACACACGGCTAGGAGGCTGGATGCACTCAGCCGGTGGCCTCATGCCTCACTACATCTCCTAGCCATATGTTAAAGTGTCTAACACACACCCTGGATTGTCTTATTGCTTACTTAGCACCTGAGTGCTATTGGTTTTGGGGCTATTTTCCTGGATAACTGTAGTGGCAGTGCTACCAAGTATTCCACTGCCATTTCTGGGTTAGCACTGTCCCCCACCGGCCCCTATTCTCAGCTGGATAGCCCACCAGGCTATCCAACTGTGAATAGCTCTGTTGTCCACCAGCGCAACCAGGAAGTGCAGCGCAAGATTTTGTGCCCACTTTGCGCTCCCTTTGTGAATCCTGGCCCAGATGTCCATGAGTCTCAAAATGTGAAGAGGCAAAGTGCCTCCCCCTCTCCCACAGGAATATACACAAGGTACCATCATAATACAGTTCCTGAGAGTTCCTGAGAATATCCTATATGTATTAGATACAAGTCATTCAGACATACTGTATATCTCACAAAGAATGATCCCCATGGGTGCTAGGAGTTGACAAAAGTCTCACCTCAAGAGTATGTCTTCTGTTATTCTCTCCATGTCCTGAAGTTCTCTTACTTTTGTAATTCATACATTTTATTTATTATACTGGTAAATCTTGTGAGGAAATAATTGCCCACTTTCACAAGTGACCAGTTTAATTCATGTTGAAACCTGTGGGGTTACATTGGACAGCCACAGCAAAGTAATACATTTGAGAGCAGCCACCAGGATCAGCTGAAACAATCCTTCTGGCTGTTTTTTCTCAATTGGTGTCAGTAGGACCCAAAACCATATGTGACAATTCACAAGTATGGTTTTCTCTAGCACTGTATGTAGCATAATATGTACTTCCCCCACAAATGTGATGTATTGTGAACTGATCCATGGAAGTGTGAGCCCCTGCCCACAGATCAGAGTAGAGGTGACCTTCCATCCTGTCTGCGTGAACTGCTCCCATGACTCCCCTGGAAGCAGAAGCCCCCCTTCCTGTTCCCATTTCAATCTCATTTTCTCAAGAGGTGGTGTCCCCATCCTTTGTAATATGGAATACAGTTCTGACATATATTGAAGTCTAGTGCAGAGTCAGCCCCAGAAGAAAAAATCATCCAGTGGGGCCTGCTCCCTGGTTATTTTCTACAAATTATTCACTCTTTGACTAATAGCTTTGTCTGGAGAAACTGAAAAAAAAATCTGAATTTGGTCATTTAAATTGTGTTAAATTCTGTAAAATTCTTTTTTTGTCCTCCATAAGTATATTGTGACACTTAAGTGAGGCCTGCTTATCACCACCAACCATAGCCTATGTCATGTGCAGGGGTAAAGACCTTTATATATCTGACCAATGTGTTTGGCCCAATATCATTTGTTACTGCAGTATGTTTGTTTAAGGTTAATAAAATCCTCAGAGAGCAGGAAACCCATGCATTAGCTCACTAGTGCTGTAAAGCTGGTGTAATGGGTGGCAGAGATGAGGGCAAAAAGTGTCATCTGGGGACTAGATATATTTTACATGCTATACCACTGGGATGCATATCTTGGTTTTGCTCAAGTTACTTATGAGGCTGCCTGAGCTGACTAATGTATCACTAATGATTAATGTATAATGAACTCAAGAACAATTTACATAAGCTATTATTGGGCATAGAGTAACATATGCCCCACCAGTGTGAGGAAGATGGTCATGATGGGCTTTGTGTCTTTATCCATCTTTAAATTACCGAGTAATACCGAGTAAATATTATATATAACAGATGAAATGCCAGTTTATAACCCAGGCTAAAATTATGTCTTATTACTTTTTTTTTTTACTTTTTACTTGTAAATAGCAATTCCCATTTTATAAGTGCAACAACATACTCCAGGGTTTGTGGGTCACACTGAATTAAACCTTGGAGATGGGTGCTTGAAGCCTCTCCTTCTTCATCTCATGGCTTCAGCACTTATCTCTGGTTTAATTAAGCAATAATGCAAGCCTGGGTGCATGTTTTCCTGGGATAGTGTCATGCCTCGTGTGGTTGGGCATAAGACGTCTGGCCCAGTGCATCCAATACCCAAGAAGTGATGTTACCCTACAACACACACCCTGTAGTGCATTATTGTAATTATAAAATGGCTTGCATGAAAAAAATAGGTGAAAACATTCATTTTTATGTTTGCTTGCACGTATGTGCAAGAAACATAGTGCCATCATCTGAGTTTTCGGAGGTGTGGCACCCGTCTTCCAATTCAGTCAGTGTGTTTGCAGGCGCGGCCGCAGTTCTCCAATGAATGCTGCAGCTGTCTATGACAGCAGTTGAAAATGCAGTGGCTGTACAGTTGAAAGTTAGAGCTACACTTCAGTGAGCAGCAATAACATATCGCGTGCTCATGCGCTCTCCCCCCACACACACACTCACGCATACTGCGTGCTCGTGCTTCCCCCCCACGCACACACTGTATAGTCAATGGGGGTGCCCAATCCCCCATCGGCTGTGCTATGCTCCCCCCCAACAGAGTTCCAGATGTCACGCTGGGAGCCCACACCAGCGTGGCAACAGATCGTATGGCTGACGGGGGTGCCCAATCCCCCGTTGGCTCCACTGTCCCCCCCAAGAGACTACAGGGTGCCATGCTGGGAGCCCACTCCAGCATGGCAACATATTGTATGGCTGATGGGGGTGCCCAGTCCCTCATCGGCTCCACGGCCCCCCCAAACAGCCTTCCAGCTGCCACCCTGGAAGCCCACCCCAGCGTGGCACAAATCCCGCGTCGTCTAAGTTAAAAAAAACAGAAACCTGAAAGAAAAAAAAAATTCCCTCGCTGACTGTCCTGACCCAATCTCCCCCCATCCGCACCCACCCTCTGCGCACCCTGCCTCCCCACACACCCACTTCACCCCATACTTACCTCCAGCGCTTGGCGCGACGATCTTCGGTGGCCCGAGAACACGTCTGCACTCTTCAAAACCGACTGCAAACTGAGGAAATGCCGGTAAACTGTATAATGTAATAAATAGGGTTTTTTCAACTTTAGTGCATATCTGGGGCATTTTGGGAATTTTTTCACCAAATTTTCAACATGGGGTTTTTGGGACCCCACCTCTGTCACTGTCATGGCGTTAATTGGCCCAGAAAGATGATTTTGCAGTCACTGTGCAGAACCGCCTTTCAGGACTGATTTATGAAGTGACAGTTTCACAGTTCATGAGGTAGGCCCCCAAAAACCCTATGTTGAAAATTTGGAGAAAACATTACCAAAAATGACTGTTTTGCGAGCATGCGTTGCACTGTTCCTACGCACACTCGTAAGTTCGTGAATTTTCAATATGTTCACTCCAGATTTTCAACATTGCCATTTTACCATACCTCCTTATGAGCAGTACAGCTGTCATTTCTCACATCTAACCCAAAATGTGTTTTGCGCATGTAGCGCACAATGGCGCAGTCGGTGTGCAAAATCAATGTTGAGGACGGATTAAGAAAATCACAGTGACACTGCTTATGAGTAGAGGTGTTAAAATGGCTATGTTAAAAATTTGGTGAAAAAATTCCCAATAATTACTGTTTTACAACCATGCGTTGTGCTGTTCCTACGCACACTCATAAGTTAGCGAATTTTCAATATTTTCACTCCAGATTTTCAACATTGCCATTTTACCACACCTCCTTATGAGCAGTACAACTGACATTTTTCACATCTCGGCCAAAATGTGTTTCCGCCCATGTAGCGTACAATGGTGCAGTCGGTGCGCAAAATCAATGTTCGGGACAGATTAAGAAAATCACAGTGACTCTGTTCATGAGCAGAGGTGTTAAAATGGCTATGTTAAAAATCTGGTGAAATTCGTCCATAAAATGACTGTGTTATGAGTGACCATTGCGCAGTTTCCACGCACCCTTGTAACTTCATGGATTTCTAATATTTTCAGTTCAGATTTTCACCATTGGCATTTTTCCACACTTCCTTATGAACACTACAGCTGTCATTTTTCACACCATGGCCAAAATGTGTTTTCACACTTCCAGCGCTGAAATGCATGGTCGCTGTGGGAAATCACTGTTTGGGACAGATTAAGAAAATCACAGTGACATTGTTCATGAGCGGAGGTTACAAAATCTCTGGTTGACAATCTGCTGTAAAAAATCACCAAACTAATTGTATTATGGGTATGCATTGAGCATTTTCTACGCACGCTTGTGACTTCACCAGTTTTTTTAATATTTTCATTGCAGAATTTCAACATTGCCATTTTTTTGCACCTCCCCATGAACAGTACAGCTGTCATTTTTCACATACTGTTCGAAATGTGTTTTCGCACCTGTGGTGCCAAATGGTGTAGTCGCTCTGCGAAATCAGCTGTCAGCTAACAAACTGATATAGCCACTGTTCATAAGGTGGGGGTCACAAAAAAATCATGTTGAAAATTTGGAGTGAAAATGCCAATGAACGCCTGAGGCGTTAGGGTTTCCGACCATAATGCCCCAGCCTGTAGAGATTGAGATGCATCAGGGGTGTGACTTGGGATTCTCACCTGTATTGCTCATACCATTCCACACCCTGCAGCCAGTGAGAGGCATCGAGGTGTGCCTTGGCCTCTTCGGACCCAAAGTTCACCCCACTCTCCTATACAGGACCCATCTCACCATATTTCCTGATGGAATGGGGTAAGCATAATGGCCAAAGACCCCAAGGCGCACTGTGACACTTGTCAGTGTCTGCAGTGTATGGTGTGGTGAAATGGTGTGGCCATTATGCCTGATGACCCAAAGGCACACCCCAATGCCTGTCAGTCTCTGCAGGGTGGTGGTGGGATTGGCTTCAGTTCAGTACTTCACTGCCATTCCTGTTATGCAGATCTGTAACTCCTACACTACCAATGCCAATGCCAGCAAGCAAACATTCGGCACTGACAAATGCTTGTTAAAATATATTTTAGTTGTTTTTTGAAGAGGTGTGATGTGCTGAGATAACATTACTGTTGAAGGTCAGTACTGACCAATCAGAGCCCAGTTTCTTGCCATTTTTTTTTAATTCATCTTAGAAGATGGGTTGGGAAAATCCCTGCTTCTGATTGGTTAATGGCATTCTAATTTAATGTCTTTCTCTGCCAACACTGCCTGCGAAAAAAAGCCCTAGTACCAGCATTCCTTGTTACCTAAAGTGTCCATGTGCTCCAAGCACAAATACATTTCTAAAGTATTTGCAGTTTTCCTCTCTGCTTCAAGCTGGGCTATGAAATGTGAAACAAATGAGAGAGAGACACTGTAGAGAGGGAGCAAGCATGAGTGAGTCATGGGAAGATGGATGAAACTTGGCAGGCAGTGTACGTGAGAGAAAGTGATACATGTCAGCTTGAAGCCACCAAATCAACTGCGCAGTCACCTGCCTACCACTGTTCACATTAAACAAAATCAGGGACACTGATTTACTGTGATTGATAAAGGGCAAATTCTATTTTGCAGATGGTAAAAAATGGTACTGTCACCAGTGTCTGCAATGCCAAAATCAGTTTTTACCAATGTTCTATCCTTGTACCTTTTTGATATGTGTATACATATTCAGAATAAAAGAGGGGTAAGTGTACATCACATTAAATGAAGCAAAATGAAAATAGTACAGGTAAGAACTTATATAAATATACAATTTCTGAAAATTCACTGATCTGGTAGAAAAAAGGCAAATTCTTTGAAATGCTTTGTTTTTACCAGTGTATAGAAAGACCAAATTCCAGAAGTTTACCGGATTTTCTGGTAACAACTGAAAATCAGTGTCCTTAAACAAAACAAAAGGAAGCACACCCAGCACAGTTCTGAAGTACCACCATGTGAAAGACTATAAGTATACTGATTCACTGAGGAACTGCACTTAGTTCAGTTTTGACACCAAGTGGTGTAGCTGAGGTGCCTATCCCATTACTCGTGCTGCTTAAACAAAGGCATTGGCACTCTGCCATGGATTCAGGGCCCCAAATAAAGGTACTTTTTATTTATTTTATTTAGTTTTTGTTGACCGGGTAAGTGCACTAGACTTTGATGATGACAGGTAATAATTCTAGCTACTTATTGTGCTAATACCATACAGTTCACAGAAAGGCTGTCAGAAAAACTTGCCATTTCTAAACTGAATTGCCTGAGATACAAACTCGCCAGTAGCCTGAAGGCCATGATGCTTTGCTCTATTGGAGCTTCATCTAGAGGGACATGCCCGGGCTTTCTGGCCATGAGTAAATTTGTATCTCTGGCCCTTCAATTAGAAATGGCAAGTTTTCTGAGAGGCTTTCTGTGAGCTTTTTTGCATTTGCATAATACGTTGCTTAAATTATTATCTTTCAGCATCAAGTACCTTTATTTGGGGCCTGAATCTGTGGCAGCATGCTGAAGCCTTTATTTGTTTAAAGGCTATAAGTAAGCTAGAACCAGGAATTAGCATTGTACTTGGAACATATGGATACTTTAGGTTACAGGGCAGGCTGATAGCAGGGCTTTTATTTACAGAGCAGTGCTGGCAAATCAAGACATTAGAATGACTTGCATTGTGAGGTACTTAGATTTATTAGTCATATGGGTGTTTTATAACTGATTAAATGACTGAAGAAACAATGTAAATAACATGCAGAGCTTAGCAGAATTTTTTTTTTTTACTCTTTAGAACTTTGGGGAACATTTTTATAAACCACACTGCAAAAATACTGGAGTTTTATTAAAATCTTCTACAAAATGTTCCCTTTTTTGCTTGTTAAATTGTTTGAATGTAGTGAAAAATATACAATGTGTAGTTTTCAGCATTTCACATCTGTTTGAAGGTACATGCTAACTGGTGCCTTGCACATATGTTAATGTATGCCAGCAGGCTACATATGGTTATACTGACACATTCAACTGTTTTGGCAGTGCTATCTAGCTGGCAGCACCAAGTCTGTTAATGATACCAGAAAAATTACTTTTAACACTAAGTGGTGTGTGTTCTCCCACCCTGACAGCTCTGATGCCTTGTTTCCAACATATAAAAACAAACAAAATGTCCAGTCCTCTCTACCTCATCCAACCCCCTTGCCCCATTTAAAATATTTATACTGTTCCTGGCCATACAGAGGTCTGTTCTCCCTCACCCAATCCCCATTTTCCCAGTTGAAATTACTAATACTGTCCCTGGTAGTCTGGTTGCCCACTCCCTCCCAGTACCTAACTTCCTTGACCCCAGCCCCAAGCTGGGGTCCGTTACTTTTCCTACACTCATGTCCACTGTTGCCTATCATCTCAGTCATGCAACTACAGTCCTTTTGTCTGTACAAATCAGAGTATTGATGTGTAAGTACTGTATCAATGCGGTGACTTTTACAGCTAATGGGACTGGACTTGCTTGAATGAGGTGGCAACGGCCAGTGCAGGTGAGTGTAGAGTAAGTTTTAGACATCATCTTGGGGCAGCTGGAGGGGTATTGCAACCCCAAGAGGTGGGGGGTTGGCCACTAGACTACCAGTGGTAGTATTAATAGTTTCAACCAGTGGCATCGGGATTGAGAGAGGGTGGGGGATAGCTCCATTAAAAAATAATTAGTGATTCAGAGGTTTCTAGTGCTCTTTTTCAATGAACTCTCTTTAACAGATTATGGGCAATGACTGCTATTTGACCAGATATTTATTTAATAGCGGTACAAAAATGCAAATTCTGACCAGGTGTCAGTTTTCAGTAGTTTTCAGGCTATGTTGTGTAGTGGTGTGTCCTCTGTATAGCGGGAGCACAGTGAGGCATTCAGATGCAAAAAACAGGGCTACAGATTTCTCTTAATGAGGTTAGTTTGTATTGCTAAAGCAGGGTGAAGTAAGGGATGGGGCTGGTATCAGACTACAGGGATTGGTTTGCAGTAGGTACACTTACTAAGGAAAGAAAACTCAAAATGCACACACTGGGCATTAGTGTCATTACCTTGCCACAGTTCCACTTGCACACCAAATCACATCATGGTCCTATTGTCATCCTTAGCACTGCTTTGCTCAATGTGCATGCAGTTCATGGATAGCACACCTGAACAGAGCAACATAACAGAATATAATCAAATGCACTATATTGATGTATTCTACAAAAAATATAAACCCACAACTAGTAAATGTTTTATTAATTTTTGAAGTTGGAGTGCACAAGCAGTGTCTTCCACATGATCTTTAAATGTGGCTTTATTAAGTTTTAGATGCAAGTACAAGTATAGTCAGTTTTAGTATAAGTCACAAGTTACACTACAGTATGTGCTACACAGGAAAGCCAAAAGACTGACATACATTTAAATGTTTCTTTGTCAAGGTTCAATTGTAAGTACAAGTTATAGTCAGTTATAGTATAAACCACAGTATTGATGTGTAAGTGACATATCAATACTGTGACTTTCACAGTCGATGGGACCTACAGTAACTTGCTTGAATGAGATGACTATCCTATACAGTTGTTATAGTTCCTGTGGCACATCAGTCCTGTTTTCTGTGGCAGGGTTTCAGGGCTTCTGCAGTAGTGTTTGCTCATTCAAAAGCACAGATTAAGTGTGTCGGAGGCAGAATGAAGTCTTGAAATTGGTTAAAATATATTGTGAGAGCATCAATGACATCACATGGTGAGCACAGAGGAGGGCTTCAGCAAAAACAAACTGAAGGAAGCCAGACCCAAGCACTAGGGAGAAACAGTACATTTTAATGAAAAATCACCAACAGCAATGAATTCTGTGGCACGACATAAAGCATATTCTGTAGCATGTCACAATTGCTTCAGAAACTTCTGTGGCTGTGGAATCAGAAAATTCCGGGAGCCTTGGCCATCAGTGACATTCCGTGAACTGAACTCATGTGAGTTTTGGCCCTGTGAGCAACATATCCTGTTTTCCTTTTTGATTATTTTTGCGTTTTCTGGTTTTTAAGTTTACAGTACCTTTACACGTGACTCGGCATTTTAGTATTAAAAAGACACGATGCATTATTTGTTCATTTATTGGAAACTGATATTTACTGTTTATTATGACTTCGTTTCCTATACTTTTTCACTACCATATATCTTTGAATAGAAGCCACAGCTTCTATGAAAATTTTGCATTTTGGCCTGAGGCTTACAGTATATTTGAGGGCAGTTTTTATTCGAGAGTGGCTTGTATTGAAACATCCAATTTTTTAACATGTCCAAAATTTGACCAAGTAAATTTTATAAGGCATACTTCATAGTGAAATAAACTTAAACATCAACTAAGATCATATGAAATACATTAATGATAAAATATTAAAGAGATTAAAAGCCAAGGAGAGATGCTACAACTGAATACCTGATGGTAGGAAACTTTGTCAGTACACTAGAAGTCCAATCTGAAGTGCTTTGTGTAACATGATTAACATGATTAGAGGCCATGGCTTATATTCAAGGGCAACTTTTATTAAAATGTTTCACTATGGCCTTCATCTTGTATTCAGGAGCAGCTTATAGTGGAGGGCAGCTTCTAATCAAAGATATACAGTCTACAGAAGTCCATAAGCTCCCATAATCAGCTGCCTGTATAAGCAGCACCTCATGATTAATCCATTGTACTTCATGGTTAATAGTCATGAAAAGCATACAGATGAACCACTTCATCATTGGAGAATTACCCAATTATCTGAGCTAAGATTATGCAACTCATTTTACTTTTAGTTTGAGTTGTTGATAATAAAGCCCAGGCCTTACACAGTTAAACACTGGGGTGGGATTTTCAAAACCCCCAGAAATTGGCAGAGGTGTGGGAAAAACTGGTGCAAGTGGGTCTTCACATGCAGAGCTGCAGTTTTTCCTGCATGCACTGGATTTTCAAAGATGGAGTCATTTTATGGCCAGCTCCATGATTTACAGCAGCTTGTGGCCATTATGTTGTACATCTTTGCCAAAATGTTACACCTAGTTGGACCAGGCATAACATCTTTTACAGCTGCACCTGCTGCCCATGCAGAGCATGAGCTGAAGATTGGAATGTCTGCAGAGATTTTTTACTGCACCAGTCACCGTGGACTGGGATTTAGTCCCTGAATGGCTGAACATCCAGCTCTAGTTCCTTAACTAATGCAGACACTACTGAGCCAACCAATCAAATTTCATCTAAAAATGAAGGAGACAGCAGCACAGATCCTTAGGAGATTTGTCCCAGATTGGGGGGGGGGGTGGTCTTCAAACCCATGGGCTGCAGTTTCTGATTTGTGTAACCCAGCTAGGAAATGCCTCATGTGCATAACAGGTACAGTACAGAAACATCCAACCCAGCTGTAGTTTCACATAGCATATGGATCCTTACTGATCCCATGTATTTATACTCTTAAACGGGGATGGAGAAAGAATCTCAGATTTAGAAGTGGGTAGCCATCTGGGAATAAGCAAACACCAAACAGTGTGGTTCATGATGAACACAGCCATAGAGTCAAACCATAAAAAAGCAAGAGTATTGGACTTTAGGAGGGCTGACTTTGGGAAAATGAGAGAGTGCCTCAGAAAGCACTAGCAAACAGACAGAAGGAAGATGGAGGAACAATGGGGAGTAATCAAAACAGCCATCACAGAGGCAACAAGCCTTTGTGTGAAGCAAATCAACAAAGGAGGCAGTGTGGCACAGTGGTTTAAGGCTCTGAGCTGCAAATCTGGAGACCTGGGTTTGAATCCCACAGCCCCAACTTGCATACTGTGTGACCCTGAGCAAGTCACTTAACTTCCTCATGCTCCCAGGTTGCACCTGCAAACAAGCTTTCAGCTTAGTGTGTCTCACCTGGTAAAATAATTGGTAAAAAAAAAAAAAACACAACAAAGGACAAAAACGCTATGGTTCTCAAAAGAGGTGCCAGGGAAGGTTAAGGAGAAAAGGATAGCATTCAGGAAATATAAGTAAACACAGAAGGAGCAGGACAGAGAACTTTATCAGTTAAAGCAGAAAGAGGCAGGGAAGGCAGTCAGAATAGCAAAGGCCCAAACCAAGGAAATGGTAGCCAACTCTGTTAAGAAGGGGGATAAGACCTTTTATAGGTACATTAGGGAGTGAAGAAAGACCAAGGGAGGGCTACTGAAGCTTGGTAAAGGGGATGGAATGTGAGTAGAGGGTGACAGTGAAAAGCAGGGATGCTGAATGAATATTTCTGCTCATTATTCACAAATGGGGGGGGTACCTAAACCAAACAAGAGAAACTCTCTGGAGATGGGGGTCGATACCAGCCCATTTACAGAAGAAAGGGTTCTGAAAGAACTAATAAAATTGAAGGTGAACAAAGCAATGGGGCCTGATGGGATTCTCCCACGAATTCTAAATGAACTAAGGGTAGAACTAGTGGCACTGCTGACTACTCTCTTTAACAAATCATGGAGGATGGGGTGGTACCTAAGGACTGGAGGAGGGCAGATGTGATTCCTCTTCACAAAATTGGGAGCAGGGCAGAGGCAGGAAACTATAGACCAGTTAGTTTGACCTCAGTGGTAGGGAAAATGATGGAATTACTTCTGAAGAAAAGAATTGTTAAGCACCTAGAGGCCAGTGGGGAACAGGACCTCAGGCAGCATGGATTGAAAGTGGGAAGGTCATTTCAGATGAATCTAATAGATTTCTTTCACTGGGTGACCAAAGTAGTAGACCAGGGAGGGGCTGTGGACATGGTCTACCTAGATTTTAGCAAGGCATTTGATACAGTCTCACATAAAAGATTAACAAGTTAGCCAGCCTTGGAGTGGGTCCCAAGGTGGTTGCCTGGATAAAAAAATTGGCTGGACAAGAGGACGCAAAGGGTAGTAGTAAACAGAGTCCATTGTGAAGAAAGGAGGGTTACTAGCAGGGTACCGCAGGGTTCAGTACTGGGACCGGTCCTTTTTAATGTCTTTATAAGTGACATTGCAGTGGGACTGGAAGGAAAAGTATGTCTCTTTGCAGATGATACAAAGATCTGCAACAGTGTTGATACACAAGATGGAGTGGAAAGGGTGAGAAGGGACTTGTAAGGTTGGAGGAATGGTCACATGTATGGCAGCTTAGATTCAATGCAAAGAAATACAGGTAATGCACCTGGGAAACAAAACCCAGGGGAAAAGTACACAATGGGGTGAGATACTGACAACAATAAAATGGAAAGGGACCCGGGGTAATTACATCAGATGACCTAAAGGTGGGCAAGCAATGTGAGAAGGCAGTAAGGAAGGCTCGGGGGGCACTGGGATGCATAGGGTGAGGCATCAACAGTAGAAAACAGGAAGTTGTTATCCCTCTGTACAGACAGTTGGTGAGACCCCATCTGGAGTACTGTATGCAGTTCTGGAGACCCCATCTCTGCAAAGACATAGACAGAGTGGAGGCTGTCCAGAGGAGGGCAACCAAAATGGTGAAGGTTCTGCACCAGAAGACATACAAAGACAGACTAAAGGAGATTAATATGTATACCCTAGAGGAAAGAAGGGAGAGGGGTGACATGATAGAAGTTTTCAAGTACTTCAAGGGACTCAACAAAGTCCAAGAGGGTAGTATCTTTCAGAAAAAGACATGTGCAAGAACAAGGGGGCTCAATTTGAAGATAGAGGGAGGACAGCTCAGAGGTAATGTGAGGAAGTATTTTTCATGGAGAGGGTTGTGGATGCATGAAACAGCCTTTCTGAGGAGGTTGTGGAGTCAAGAACAGTGGGGTAATTCAAGAATGCATGGGACAGACATAAGGCAGTCCTAGTGGTGGGTAACAGGAAGTAGGCTATTGGTTAACTAGGATCTGCAGCTTACCCATTAGGTAGGAAAATGGGCAGCCTAGGTGGGCCAATCGGTCATTATCTGCCTTCAAATTCTATGTTTCTATAGAATTCTGAAAGTAACTTGATGATATTTGCACACAGCATTCATTTTTACTGGTCTGAAAGAAATGTATGATCATGGTTATTGATTCTGCAGAATAACTCATTTATTGCAGTTATATTTTTGATTTTGGTGATGGGAACTCAGTATGAATAAACTACGCATCATACATGTTATTGAATTACACACCACGTCATTAAACCTTTAAACTACAGTACACACAAACAAGCTTTAAGCATAACTTCCTGGTAACATTGTCCCTGTGTCTGTCTAAAAATCACCTTCCTGGGATTGAAAATAGGAGAGGGAGTGATGTGTTTCAAACTGCTTGCTGGCTTATTTCATTAGCATGTGTTTATCACACATCCTTAGAATAATTACCATAATGGAGTATTGCATGCATTAATAATTTCTATACTTGAAGAAGGTGTCAAGGCTGTAGCAGAGGTATGTCAGCCTCTGCTAGCAGACGATTTGATTTCCTGTCACCTGGGCCAAGTGGATAATGGCAGGAATAATTAGGCACCCTGCTAGCTAGCTTCAGATTGTTCTCTTGATCTGAAAAGAAATAATGGTTTCAGTCATTCCTGTTTTGTTATACTGTCTTACACATAAGAGATCAGCCCCATTAGTCAGTTTAGGAGAACTGGATTCTGTATCGTGAAAACTGATGACAGCTCACAAGCTACATACCATGCTTAAAATCTATGGACTACAACACTGACTGGTGGGTTCCGCAAGATACTGTCATACTGCATTTGTTAAAGGTATAGATGACTGTCAAGTGAGTTAACAAAGCAATGACTTATGACTATCTGAGTCTTCCAGGTAGGAACTTATTTTCACCATTTAACCCCCAAAAAGTGTTCCTTTAAAGCAATGCCTGTCTGCATTGTTGGTTCCTTCTATTTATAGCATTTTACTGGGTATTTGCAAATTATGAAATGTATTAATATTTTCCTGCATCCTCATTAAAGTCTCAGATTCCACACCTGTACACTAATTATCGGGAGGCAATCAATGGTTTGGGACTCATTTCCCCAGCCATGATGCAGCACATTCAGATGTCAATGCCTTTCCTAAATGTTTCAAAAAGATTGTCCGCCATTTTTTGTATTTATATTTATTCAGTTTCAAATATATAAAGTACATAATAACTTTCATGCTTCCAACTGCAGGATACATAAAATGTGCATACATTTTATACTTAGGATCTCAGTTACTTGTCTTCCTTCATTTCATTATCCAGGGTCCTGCAATCATATCTACAATATATTTCTAAATGTATGCTAAAAATAGACATTGCAGCAATGACATGGCCTAGTGTTCATATTTAAGTTTGAAAAGTGCCTATTGTGCCTTTTGCACATATCACATCACACCGGTGTAATGATATTGTATGTCCATGACTTGTTTGAGATTCTAGGTAAGAACCTGCACACATTTAAGAAGGGTGGCTCATAAAAGGGAGTACCCTCCCTGATGTTCAACACAAGAGAATACCAAAATCTGCAGTGCAGTGCTTAAAACATATCTGTGAAAAAAAACACAGTCAGTAACATTATCTACTGCATCTATGAGCTGTAGAACATTTTAACTGCTCCAATAGAACTGCGTATTACTGAGTCATTTGCAGTGCAGCTAGCCATGATGCAACACAGTAACTTCCATTAAATGACAGTCATAAAACATTGCATGAGAAAAGGGCTTATTTGCCATTGAATTACACTGTTCCCTGCAGTATGCTGTATCATTTTGTGATGTACTGCAGCATTACAGCGTTGCATCATGACTGGCAACACTTTACATTGCAAAGTTTAAGTGGCTAACACACATGAATAAAATATTTTGCAATGTCTTTTTTTCCACTGTAGACCTACATGACCTAGCAACTCTCATGGAGACTGCCTTCAGCTCACAGCATAACAGAACATAGCATTATGATATAGTGTATGGTGAAATGCAGTTGTGTATGGGAATCCATACACCACATAAAGTCATTCTGATGCAGTAGTGACGTCCTCACTAACGCAGAACAACTTTTTGTTCTCTGTTAGTGAAGACGTCATAATACAATGGACTCCATCTGCTGCTGTGATTCATCCACTGCTGTGTGAGAGTTGCAGTGCGTGTGCTGGCCTGTGGCAGTTGTTGATCCAGCGTGGTCAGCAGGGTCGACCAAAAATGTGAAAAAGTGAGTGATTTTTATTTATTTCACATGTCATCTGAAGTGATCAGATTCGGGACCCACAATACACTATATAGAACAGTGTATGGGTAATCATACATTACAAGGCTGTTCTTCCATGGATTGGATACGATGCTGATTTCTGACCTCGCGAACAAAGTGAAGTGAACAAATCAAATTTCTTAAAAAAGTTCATGCAGCTGGACTGTATCTGAAATATTTGTACCAACTTACTTACCATTCTTGTTGTTGCCTCTTTATTCAGGAAACAAAAGGGGAGTTATGTAGACCTACATGACCTAGCAACCCTCATGAGACTGCAGTCAGTTCACAGTATAAGGGAACATAGCATTATGATGTAGTGTTTTATTTGTGGTCTTAGCGCACCACCTACTGATATTAACTAATATGTAAGCTTAGCATGACTTTCTGAAAAAGCTCTATTGTTACCCAAAAGTGCTGCATCTAAGCAATATTACTTATCTATGTGTACATGTGAAAAGTTATAGTTTTGGGTGCCAAGACACCCACCTTGTCCACCAATGATAGCTTTGCATGGCTTGGCAGATGAGCCATTACTTAGGTAGCGGGCCTTTTTATCTGACATATATAAGATGATGTAAGTTCTTTGTTCATTGAATTTTGTGCATGATCACTCAGGTGTTCAGAGAGGTACTTAGCTCCCAGCTGTCTAGATAAGTTGCTTTGTATGCATTCTGGATAATACACTTTGTATACTGCAACACCTGTCTCTGTGTATTTTCTGCCATCAGGTCAGAGTATTCTGATAGAACCCAGATTGCTAGTACCAAGCTTACACCATAAATGTTTTTTAACCCCTGAGCCAGATCAAGTTCCATGCTATGGTGGGGTTCTCCCACTGATTCTGCCACCCACCACAAGGCCAGAGCAGGAAGGGCCATCCTTCCCCCCCAGAGTACTCACATCTAGAAGTGCCCAGCAGGTGAAGTGATAAGCAGGTCAAGGTGACCTGGGTGGGGCTTCATAAAGCCCTGGTCTGCTCCATTTTCCTCTTTATTTTCTCCTTCTAGGTCCCACAGTCTCAGCAGCATGGAGGATACACACGCATGAAGGCATACATGTGTTCTGGAACCACAGCTTCTTCCACCCCTGACCCAAATTTGCCTCCTGAGCATTGGTGCTGCCACCATGCTTTCACTGGGTGTAAGACAAGAGTCAGAGGTCCGAACTCCCCATTCTGAGAAAGAAGAGCTGCTTGACAGCTACTTGATCCTCTCTTGGCCCTCCCTCCCTTTCAGCTGACCCCTGGTTACCTTAACTTGTTCCTGAACTCGGGTCCCTGGCATTGTAAAAGGTATGGTACTTACAGCTAGGGATGGGTGGGTACTAAAATTCCCACCCAGCAAGATTATCCATGTGTACCCCAAAAGTACTCTAAAAATACCCAGATGAAATACGAGTAGTCAGGTTGATTCAGGTAGTTACTACCTGACTTGTTCTACTGCCCAATCATCCAACCCTGATATAACAGAAATCATGTGAAAGACTGTTTTTTTGGACTATTAGACTGTTTGTTAGATGCCCCAAGCTGTTATACCCATGCGAGGCATTGCTGAGGAAGGTACAAGAGGTGCAGCTGCTGTGAGTGAGTCTGATGCTGTTTCCAAAAATGATATCTATGGCGGACATTGCAGAGGCAGTTGCAAGAGATGCAGCTGCTCTTAGTGAGCCTGCATCTGTGTCCAAAAATTATATCCATGGCGTGCATTGCTGAGGCAGATATGAGAGGTGCAGGCTCTCTTAGCGAGCCTGCTGCTGTTTCCAAAAATTATATCAATGGCGGTCATTTCTGAGGTAGGTACAAGAGGTGCAGCTGCTCTGATTGAGCCTGCTGCTGTTTACAAAAATTAGATCCATGGTGGGCATTGCTGAGGCAGGTACGAGAGGAGCAGCTGCTCTTAGCGAGCCTCTAGCTGTGTCCAAAAATTATCCCCATGGCAGGAATTGCTTAAGCAGGTACGACAGGCATAGCTGCTCTTGGAGACCCTTGCTGCTGTGTCCAGAAATTATACCCATGGCGGGCATTTCTGAAATAGGTACAGCAGGTGCAGCTGCTGTGATTGAGGCTACTGCAGTTTTAAAAAAATGGTATCCATGGCAGGCATTGCTGAAGTAGGTATGAGAGGTGCAGCTGCTGTGATTTAGCCTGCTGTTGTTTTAAAAAATATACCCATGGTGGGCATCGATCAAACTTACACAATATAAAATGATGACTGACAAAAGAAAACTATTAAAAGTACTAGTGTGGCAAATGTGGCTGAAGGTGGCAGTGGTGATGGTTCCATTAGGTTCATGCACAACCTAGTCATCATCAGGGAGTCATCATTGAGGGGCAGCTGCAGAATAAGGGGTGCTAGCTGCACATTTTAGCAGACTTGATAGACCTCTGGGCCTTTATCTGCTGGCAAATTTTGTATGTTCGTATCATATTCAGTATTACTGTTTTCATGTTCTTGTTGATGTTCAGGGTCAGACTCACATACTTCAATGTTTGTGACAGTTGGGAAATTGTCAGCATTAATTTTGAGAACTGTAAGCCATTCCTTATTTGCAGGACTTAGCAGTGTTCTGTGGTCAGTGTCTATTCCTCCAACTGCACTAAATATGCATTCTGAATATACACTTGAAGGTAAACAGCTGAGGTATATTACTACAAGATTTGCTAGATATGGCCATATTGTTCTCTTTTGTTTCCAGTACAGTACTGGATCTTCCTCGAGATCAATCACAGTATGGTTTGCAAAGTACTCCAGGATCATTGTTGTACATGAGATGGTTACCAGTGTGGCAGATGAACCAGCTGAGTTTCTTTACAGGATACCAGTCCATGTTATTGCCAATGCCTCAGACGTGCTTTGCCTTTCTGACCCTGAACATAGGATGCCCAAGAAGTAGTTGTAGATGTCCTTTCCCTCACTGATGACACTGCTGACTGTGATAAAAATGATTAATGTGCTATTGTCTGTGCCAGAGGCATACTGTGACGGTACATCAGGGTTTGACTACTGTACATACATTAATGGTATTTGTAGGGCAATGTCACATTTGGTTAGCAGAAGATATCTCCAATACTCAATGTCTTCCCTACAGGAAGGATGGCATCAACGTTCCCCTTAAATCAGGGATCTAGCAATGTACCTAAAATAGGTGTCATTCTTAAACATGGCATTTATTTTCTGATCAGTCAACATTCTGAGACTCAAGTCATCTTCCAGCATAACAGAAATGGTGTCATCTTTTGACTGAAAGTCTTTATTTCATCAAGGAAAATGTGAAGAAATCTGATCTGAGGAAGGATTTGACTCGGAGTTGCACTGTCTGCACTAACATCATGTGTGGCAGCCTCACATGACTAAAATATGGTGACCAAACATTCCAGTATAATCCAGCTGCTAGAACTGAACATGATGGGCCAGATTTTCAAAGGGCCCTTAGATCCTCACAAGCTGCATCAAAGAACCAGCTTGAGTCAGATATAGGTGCGCCAAATACTGTGTGCCATATTTTGCAAGAAAAGTGTTCTTTGTGACAAAGTCCCCCAAACTGACGCAAGAGGTCCACTGCATTAACAAAACGATGTAAGGGATGAGAATGACACAAGCTGCACCAAAATAAATGGTGCAAGTTGAGTCAAAAATGGTGCAAGTTGAGTCAAAAGGATGCTGCAAGTTGAATCAAAAATGGTGCAAGCTGAGTCAAAAAAATGACTCAAGGAATGAAAATGACACAAACTGAGTACAAAAATAGGTACAAACTGAGTAAAAATGGTGCAAGCTGAGTAACAAAAATGGTGCAAGCTGAGTCAAAAAAATGGTACAAGTCGAGTAAAAAAGTTACACAACGGACGAGAATGATGCAAACTAAGTAAAACAAAACAGCAGACAAAATGGGTCCTGCAGGAGAATACTGGCCCTTAATAGTAGCATAGTCAGGTCTGACCACCTGCTTTGGGTCTGTTTATATGCTCTAGTGTCCATTAGACCGGCTATGGCTGGTCTAATGGCAACAGGCATCTTAGGCACAAGGACATGACTTGCATTCTTTGAAAATCCCAAATAAGGGGATGGTGCATCATTTCAGTGATGCAGGCATCCCTTCTGACATGGCACAGGCATTTTTTTTGGTGCAAGCATGGGACAAGCCACTCTGGAGCATGCAGACCAGTTTTTGACATAAGCACCATTTGAAAATCAGAATTGGTGCAAGGTTTGATGCATCCTGCTCCTTGAGTCAATTATTTTTGATGCAAGAGCCCTGCATCATTCTCTGGCCTTTTAAAATCTATCCCGATGTCTACTTTACCTATTTGATTCTGCATGGTGGAGTCATGTGCAGCTTTTTTCTGTTCAATAAGCCTTTTCAACATGTAAAATGTTGACATCCAGTGGATCAGAACTTCCTGCTTTAATGCATGCAAGGGTAAATTGTTTGATCTCTGCAGCCACTTCAGGATTTTTTTGTGCTTTCACAGAGTGGCTGAAATGCCTGCATATTTTCCTAGCAAGACGTAACAGATTTTCAACATTTCTGTTTCCATTTAAGAGACCATAGATGAGAATATTTAAACAATATGCAAAACAAGGTAGGTGTTAGTAGTTGCCATCTCTAACAGCCTTCTCCATGTTACCACCATTATCTGATACTATGAACCATGGAGAGAAGGACTACGGAGTAAGCCATTTCTGGAATTGTTTTTCCAGATCCTGCAAAATATTCACAGAAGTGTGGTTTTCCTCAAAAGTGGTAACACATAACAGAGCCTGCTTCCTACTACTTACGATAGAGCAGTAATTATTACTTTCTGTCTGAAAACCTGCCCAATGAGTTGTAACAGTCATGTAGTCAATTGTTTGATTGCTTGTCCATATACCTGTGGTTATGTGAACCTGCTTCACCTCAGAGAGCTTCAACTGTTTAGTGACCACACTATACTCCAAGTCATACAACTCTGAAACAGCTTTTTTTTAAAAAAATGTTTGACACGGAATGGTGTACTTTGGTTCAATCCAATTCTTGAACTTGAGGAAATCTTTCTGGGCAACAAAAGCAGAAAGGAGTTGACATTCAGCCATCAGCTCTGCAATTGCTCTATTTAGCAGCTGGCATGTTGGATGTTTGTGGATACATTTTGATGTCCTCACAACACTTTCTTTTAATGTTAATTGACAAGAATGATGAGATATTTTTAATTTTGGGGGTCTGTACTTTTCACACCTTTTTCACATGGAGAATTACTGTGGGATTTTCCAGTACTCTTTGGTGTTAGAAGAAAACAATCTTATGTTTGTCTGTGATTCAATGTCAGTTCCTGCTTCCAGTTCATTGTCACTATTGTCACTGCCACCACCACCTCCATGCTACCTATTCCAGCTACACTGTTCCTTGCCCTGCCCTACTCAATTGGGTGTTTTGACTTTGCATGACGTATCTTTACTAATGTTTCACAATGTCCTGTTTTGCCACCTTGACTGACACTTTTTTTGCATAGACTGCATACAGTTTGAGAGTTGTTTGCAGGGTCAATATAAAATAAATCCCATACTAAAGATTTACCCTCTGTGATTTGCACTACAGTGCCTGACACTATTTCTTGTACAGCCAATTGATCTGAAGGAAACCCTATACTGCCATTTCCTTGTTCACATGAATTTTTCTCATTATGCTCATCTTATTCTTATGTTTAGCATATGACTTGTTTTTCTGCACTTGCCTCTTGTGCCCTACAGCAGTATCTTCTCCTACCACCTCATTGAAACCATTAACGACCTCATTGCCACAAGATTCATAACAACTGAAAGTGTTGCCATCATCAAATAGAAACATAGAAACATAGACTTTGTCAGCAGATAAGGACCTTTTGGTCCACCCAGTCTGCCCATTTCCTTACCTATTGGATAAGCTGCAGATTCTTGTTAACCAACAGCCTACTTCCTCCTACCTCCCACAAGAATTGCTTTATGTCTGTCCCATGCATTCTTGAATTCCCCCACTGTTTTTGACCCAACAACCTCCTTAAGAAGGCTGCTCCATACATCCACTACCCTCTCTGTGAAAAAATACTTCCTTACATTGCCCCTCAGCCATCCCCCCCTCTATCTACAAATTGTGCACCCTTGTTCTTGCACATCTCTTGTGCTATACTTTGGACTTTATTGATTCCCTTGAGGTACTTAAATGTTTCTATCATGTCCCCCCCTCCTTTCCTCTAGGCTATACACATTAAGCTCCTTTAGTCTCTCTTTATATAGCTTCTGGTGCAGACCCTGCACCATTTTAGTTGCCCTCCTCGGGACTGCCACCATTCTGTCTATGTCCTTGCAGAGATGAAGTCTCCAGAACTGCATGCAGTATTCCAGATGGGGTCTCACCAACTGTCTGTAAAGAGGGAAAACAACTTCCTGTTTTCTACTGGTGATGCCTCTCCCTATGCATCTCAGTATCCCCCCAGCACTCCTTACTGCCTTCTCACATTGATTGCCTACCTTTAAGTCATCTGCTATGATTACCCCCAGGTCCCTTTCCATTTGGTTGTTGTTAGTACCTCACCCCACATTGTGTACTGTTCCCCTGGGTTTTTGTTTCCCAGGTGCATTACTTTGCACTTCTTTGCATTGAATCTAAGCTTCCATACTTTGGACCATTCCACCAACTTTGCCAAGTCCCTTCTCATCCTTTCCACCTCCTCTTATGTATCTACCCTGTTGCAGATCTTTGTATTGTCTGCAAAGAGGCATACATTCCCTTCCAGTCCCACTGCAATGTCACCTATAAAGACATTAAAAAGGACTGGTCCCAGTACTGAACCTTGTGGTACCCCACTAGTAACCCCCCTTTCTTCGGAGTGAACTCCATTTACTATTAAACGCTGTGTCCTGTTGTCCAGCCAATGTTTTACCCAGGCTACAACCCTGACACCCACTCCAAGGCTGACTAGCTTGTTTATTAATCTTTTGTTTGGGACTGTGTCAAATGCCTTGCTAAAGTCTAGGTAGACCATGTCCACAGCCCCTCCCTACACTACTGCTTTGGTCACCCAGTCAAATAAATCAATTAGATTCATCTGACATGACCATCCCACTCTGAATCCATGCTGCCTTGGGTCCTGTTCCCGACAGGCCTCTAGGAATGCAACAATTCTTTCCTTCGGAAGTGATTCCATCATTTGACCTACCACTGAGGTCAAACTAACAGGTCTGTAGTTCACTGACTCTGTCTTGCTCCCACCTTTGTAAAGGGAAATCACATCTGCCCTCCTCCAGTTCTCAGGTACCACACCATCCTCCCATGATTTGTTAAAAAGGGTAGTCAGTTGTGTCACTAGTTCTCCCCTTAGTTCTTTTAGAATTCTTGGGTGAATCCCGTCAGGCCCCATTACTTTGTCCACCTTCAGTTTTAGGAGTTCTTTCAGGGCCCTTTCTTCTGTGAATGGACTGGTATCAACCCCCCTATCCAGAGTGGTTCTATTCTTTGGTTTAGGTACCCTCCCTCCTCTTCTTTTGTGAATACTGAGCAGAAGTATTCATTCAGTAGCCCTGCTTTTTCACTGTCGCCCTCTGCCCACCCTCCCTTCCCTTTATTAAACCTCACTACCCCTCCCTTGGTCTTTCTTCACTCCCTAATGTACCTATAAAATGTTTTATCCCCCTTCTTAACTAAGTTGGCTATCTTTTCCTCAATTTGGGCCTTTGCTATTCTGACTGCCATCCCTGCTTTCTTCTGCTTTAACTGGTACAGTTCTCTGTCCTACTCATTCGGTGTTTCCTTATACTTCCTGAATGCTACCTTTTTTTCCTTAACCTTTCCTGCCACCTCTTTTAAGAACCAAAGTGTTTTTTTCCTTCGTTTTGTTTTGTTGATTTGCTTCACACAAAGACTTGTTGCCTCTGTGATGGCTGTTTTGATTTTTCCCCATTGTTCCTCCACCCCTCCTTCTTTCCCATTTGCTAGTGTTTTTCTGAGGCACTCTCCTGTTTTCCCAAAGTCAGTCCTCCTAAAGTCCAGTACTCTTGCTTTTGTATGGCTTGACTCTATGGCCATGTTTATCGTGAACCACACTGTTTGGTGATCGCTTGTTCCCAGATGGTTACTCACTTCTAAATCTGAGGTCCTTTCTCTGTCTCTGTTTGAGAGTACCAGGTGTAAGATTGCTCCCTCCCAAGTAGGTTCAACACTAGCTGTCTGAGGCATGACCCCTGTAGGGCATCAAGAATAACCTTGCTCTTGGATGTGGTTGCAGCAAAGGTGCTCCAGATAACATCTGGCATATTCAGGTCCCCCATCAACAATCTCTCCCCTTTTTCCTGCCATTCTAAGGATGTCTTCTATCATTTTCTTGACCATTGCCTCTCCCTGAGATGGGGGTCTGTATACAACCCCCGTGCAAATTGTGGTGCCATTTCCTTTCTCCACGGTGACCCACAGTGCCTCCTCTACTCCCTGTTTACTCTTTAGTTCCATTGCTTTGATTCCTTCCCTTATATAGAGAGCTACTCCTCCTCCTCCTTTTTTATCCTCCCTGCCCCTCCTGTAGATTGTGTACCCTGTTATGTTGCCATCCCAGTCATGAGTCTCTGTGTACCATGTTTCTGTGACTGCCACGATATCCAGATGTCCCTCTTCCATCAAGGCCACTAGTTCAGGAAGCTTGTTACACAGACTATGGGCATTGGTACTCATCACCCTCCATTTTTTGATTGCCTTACCCTTTTTAGCCCCATTTCTGCCCTTACTGCCTTTGCCTTTTTCTGCATTTACCTCTGTTCTGCTCCCTATTGACATCTCTACCTTGGTGTTTACCTCACTAACTACTGTCTTTTGTGGGGGAAGGCTGGAATTTCCATGCTCTTTTCCAGTGCCTCCTCCCTTGGCTAATTTAAATACTTGCCAGTGAAGAATTTAAACCTATCACCTAGGATTCGGGTTCCCCTCCCGGACAGATACAGACCATCGTGCCAGTATAGGCCTGTATCCATCCAGGTGGATCCCCAGTCCCCAATAAAGCCAAAACCTGAGCTCCACATCAGTTTTTCAACCATTCATTGACTTCCTTGGTGAGGAGTACCCTAGCATCACCCTTGCCATAGACAGGCAGCACCTCTAAGAAGGTTACCATACATGCTACTTGGCTAGGGCCCCTCCCCAACTCTACAAACTCCTCTTGCAGTGGTCTGATCCCATTCCCAGCCAGGCCATTTTTCCCTAGGTGGACAATGATATCCAGCTCCCTCCCTCATGCAGCTGCTCCCGTGATCCTGAGGATTCACTTCCTGTCCCTCCAAGCCATGGCACCAGGCAGGTACCTTACCTCCCTCTCCCCTTCCTGCCCCAGTTCTACCCCAATGATTATGTCCCCCACCAGGAGTTGTTTCCTTCCCTTGTGGGTTCCCGTGCCACCCTTCTGTGTGTCTTCTTTGTGGAGGTTCCCAGCATCCTTCATGGTCTCCACTGCAGGTGCCTCCATAGAGGAACCACTGTCCACCAGAATAGCATATGAATTGTGGAGAGGTACAGCTGGAGGGATGCATCTCTGTTCCACCACCCTCTCCCTCTCCCTCTCAGAACCCACATGGGTCCAACCACTCCTCTTTCTTGGCAACATCTGAGATAGTGGCAGTGGCCCTGGTGGTTCCTGGGTGGTGGAAGAGGTTTCACAAATCCTTGCCAGGTCAGCCTGGAGATGAGCAACCTCCTCCCTCAGATCAGTGAGGTGTCTTCAAATAGGGCAGCATTGCAGCCTCCAGAATGTCTCCTGAAAGACTGCCGACCCACAGCCATTGCACTGCACCACTCCCATTGTGTCTTATTTTGTGGCCCCTCTCCTGTTGCTTTGTATGCTTACTCTCTCCTCCCTCTATTTATTTTCCACCTACTTTCCTACTGCCTATGTGCTCTTACAGCTCTCGCCCTTCCTGTTCTGGGACAGGAACTTCCTGTATTTTTCAATAGTCTCCTTCTTCTTTGCTCAGAGTCAGACCTCCAGCAGCTAGTGAGAAAGGAGACCTACTCTTTTCCTTCAAGGATGATGAAACTAATGTGTCTCAGTGATCCTTCCCTTATTACTACCAAACAGGAAGTTCCTGTTGTCAGTCAAATCCAGTGCCTATAAAAGTAGAACTGGCTGAGGGTGTAGGGGAGGGAAGGAGGGCAATTAATTAGAAATGTTCTAGCTTTTTAGTCAACTGCTCCTTGCTCTGGAAGCAAGATCTCTGTCTTCCAAAAGCTAGCAGCAGGAAACTGTAATTGGAGACATCTGGTTTTCTTCTGCCTAAGCCACATCCCCAATTAACTTCTCTCCTCCTCTCCTGATTTAGCAAACTAAGAAGCTGATACAATCCCCTTTCCCCAACACAGAAAAACACGCTGACTTTCTTTTTGTTTAGCCTAAATGAGATCCCCCACTTCTAATAAAGAATCTGTTTCCTCAATCCCAACAGGCACTGACTCCTGCTGAGATAGAAGTGTTCTATTAGTAAGAAAAATTCTAGCTTTTTAGTCAGCTGATCCTTACTCTGAAAGCAAGATTCCTGTCTGCCAAAAACTAGTAGCAGGACTTAGCAGGACATATCCTGGGCTATCTCATTTACAGTCCCCACTATCAACACCATCTTTATCAGCATTCACTTCTCAGCACCTAAGCTTATATTTGAGGAGGATGCTTCCTTGACCTTGCATGCTACATTAGCAGCTGGAAGTATCATGTCACATGTGGCAAAATGTTCAGTACCTCTGTGAGTAACTCCTGTCAGTTCTTTCTGAAACTCTACTATGATTTCATTGGTAACATGCTTTTTTGGTACAGGAGGACATTTAGTGCCAGTCCTGGTGATGTTATTGTTATTATTGACACTATGTTCTTCATTAGTGCTAGGATTCATATTGCCCATATCATTTTCAGTTGCACATGCAGCAGCACTGTGCTTCCTTTTAATAGACTTAGATTGGGAAATATGAGAAATGGTAGACACAGCTGAGACATTCGCTATGCCACAGTGAGATGTCACATACAGTATTGCTATAACAGGGCTTGGGGCACTGAACAGGCTAACAGACAGTGTAATACAGCCTAAATGGCTTTTACTATACTGCAGAGAGACACAGAGTAGCTATGTCACAGACAGGGCCTGGGGCACCTACCAGACAGTGTGTAATACAGCCTAAATGGATTGATGCAGAGACACACAGAGTAGATATGTCACAGATGGGTTTCGGGGCACCTAACGGACAGTGTGTAATACAGCCTAAATGGCTTTCACTATACTGTAGAGACATACAGAGTAGCAATATGTCATAGACAGGGCTCAGGGCACCTAACCAACAGTATGTCAATATACAGCCAAAATTACTTTCACTATACTGCAGTGATACACAGAGTTGCTATGTTACAAACAGGGCTTGGGGCACCACACAAAAGGCAATGTGTAATGCAGCCTAAATGGCTTCACTATTCTGCAGAGAGACACAGAGTATATTTTACAGAAAGGGCTCAGGGCACCTAACAACAGACTGTGTGTATACAGCCTAAATGGCTTTCACTATGCAGCACAGAGACACAGATTAACTATATGTCACAGACAGGGCTAAGGATACCTAACAGACTGTGTCAATATACAGCTTAAATGGCTTTTACTACACTGCAGAGACACACAGAGTAGCTATATCACAAATAGATTTATGTAATAACAGTGATCTCACAAAGGCAATCACCATTAGGGTGAATGTATATCAGCAAAAAACAATTTTGCCGATGTACACTCCTGGCGCACAGTAAAATGACACTGGGGACTTACATTTTTTTTGTTTATGTGGGGGGCTCTGCCCCATCCCAACCATGAGGCTTCACACACCCCTACTAAAGGATTCTCAACTGCAGGGGTGCAAAACCCGAGCAAATATTTTTAGCCGGGCGCGCAACCAAACGAATGTGCACCTGGAACCGAACCCAGCACCCCCAGAGCCAGCTCAGCAACTGACTACCACATACCCCTCCCAAACCCTCCCTCCCCTTTGCACAGCATGCTCGCTTGCTCCCCCCGCATGTGTACATATAGCGACGGGATGTCGCTATACCCGCAATTGCCTCCCCATCCAGTAGCCCTGAGAACAGGCACTGCTATTGAGTCACCCTTTTCATAACCACTCAATAGCAGTTGCTCTTCTCATGGGATACTGTCACAAACAGTGCTCAGGGCACCAAATAACAGTCAGTGTGTAATACAGCCTAAATGGCTTCACTATACTGCAGAAAGACACACAGAATAGCTATGTCACAAACAGGGCTTAGGGAACCAAATAACAGACAGTGTGTAATACAGCTTAAATGGCTTTCACAGCTGCTGCAAGCAATGAGCACCTTTACCTTCCTTTCTCCTTCTCTCTAGAGCACCACTGCACTTGATCCCCTGATTCTTCCCCCTTCAGTCCCTAACCCTTGCTCCCCTGCATGGACAAAAGCTGTGCTTGTTTCTTTTTTTTTATGAACTTTTTTTTAGTTGTTTTGCTGCAGTTGTAGTGAGTGCTGATTGCTCCCTCTCCTACCAAATCCCGGATCTAGTCTATGTGCTCACACAGCAGACAGGGAGCTCAGACACCAGCACTAATCAATCAGATCTCAGGCTGATGTCACGTGCTCCATTCTGCTGTGAGGATCCCTCAGGCTGCCTGTAATGCCTGGTTAAATTTCAGAAGCATTCCATGACTTCACAGGCTGCCTGAAATGCCAGTTTAAAATTGCAATTAACTGTTACCCAACCCATTACCCATGTCCACAGTACCTGCCCCACAAAGAACACTGTTATGCTGGGTAGGACAGTAAATTACCAAACCACCCTACCCAGAAAAATAATGATGATACCTGACCTACCCACTTTAGCTACCTGATGGGTAGCCCATTCACACTCACAGCACCTTAGCCCTCTGTGTCACCAGGCTGGCTTCTTGCAACACCTTGCATAACTGTCAGTACTTAAAGAAACATACCAATTCTTTACTAAGTCACCAGCTATAAGCTGAAATTATGCTTTGTGTCAGAGATGTCAGGGCATTATACATATTTCTCATGCTTCATAGGAACACCTCGATGATGGCCATCTAGGTGTGTTTGGTTCCACTTGCCCGCCAGTCTGGTCATCACATGGAGAAAAAAGGAAGAGAGCACCAATAGGATTTCTCCTACCATTCAGCACCCACTCTCCTGTATCCTAGAAACACACATCAGACATAAACATTTAGTTTAACAGCAGTATAAATGGCATAACATGCCTTTCTGAACTATGTAAATATAATAACTGTTGTTAGGAGTTGGCAAAGTTGAGAATCTTAAGGCACAATGTACAGTCACTCGATTCCCTCTTACCCCTCAGAGGCCACTTTTTAAGCTGAGCAAAGTCTAATTTAATGGCTTCAAATGTCTTTCCCAGCTCTGAAGAATTGGTATAAGAATATGTTCTGTCCACAAAACTGATTATCAGATGCCCATGGATTTGCATTGTGAGGCTGATCCCCAAAAGTTTCAGTTCTGCTTGTACTTCCTCAAGGCTCTTCCTACACTGCCCCATGGTATAGCTGGCATCAGAGAGAAAGTAGATACTCTTACCTTTGGGCATTTGATGCAGTCTTTTCTTTCCAGACTAATGTAAAATAAGGTCTTTAACATGCTGTCCTGCTGGGATGATCAGGATGGTCCTTGGTTGGTTGGAGTATTTTGGCCTCCTTGGTGTGACCTGATATGGTTTAAAGACTAGTCCTGCCATTGAATGTCCCAGACACTGTTCCTATAACTGCATTGTAAAGGCAAGAAGATTTTTCTCCCTCAGCTCCGTCCTGAGCACTCAGCAGGTGGAGATTATCCAGACAAGTCGCATTTTCAAAATGTTTGAGCTGAAGATGAAGTAGCTTGTTTTTGCCTAGTATTCCCATTACTGCAGTTGCTGAATTATTGCATTTTTGCTTCATTTAACACTAGTGAGAGATTTATTTCCAAATTCAAGAATCTGTTATATAGGCCTTCAACTTTTTTGTTGAGGTCTCTTATTGCTTGCAGTAGAGCAATGTTGTAAGACTCTTTCCCCGGTTGCAGCCTAGTGGCTCGATTCGCACATCCCTATCTGCGTTGGCAGATTCCCTTCCTTGTTCTTGCTGTTCTCTTGCTGCATGGCTTGCTGAGGTTTCTCCATCTTTAAAGTTCTCAAATTTGGTATTGCTTAACTCAGCCAGCATAGCACTATCAAATATAAGAGGTTTTTGAAGTTGCAGATATCTAAATTGTAAATTATTTGTGTTAGATTGTGATTAGTACAGCAGCCCTCACTAAGAACATCCTGCTCCACTGGCTGCTGGCCATGTCCCCATTCTGACAACTATATTGGTTTAAGAGAACTTCCCTCCTACTTGTCATTACTTTAATAAAGTATATATTACTGCATTTTTATAACTCACCCACACAGACCTATTATTTCACATTCACAAAATAATGTATACCCTTTCTCTCACCTGCTTTTCTTTTCTTTTTGTTTCTTCACCTTTAGTAAGAGGCCTGAAAAACACTGGTACTGATTTTCTCATCTGTCTTCCACGTAGGTAAAATCCTACCACTGCTCAATTACACCCCCCCCCATCACACCTCCTACTCAATACAGTACCCATTCCATTGAGAAGATAAAAAAAAAACTGCCAACTTATTCCTAATTTTAAACAACCCAGTCATTCTCCTATCCCACTGCAGAAAGACATCTCTCCAGCTCTCATGTGACATAAAGACTGGTCCTCTGAGCTGGTGATTCTTCTCAGAGTACACATCCCACTCAATCAAAACTCCTTTTTGCATTATAATGCCTAAAACAAAACATCACTGGGGTATAAAAAATGAATCCTGCTCCCATAGCAGGAGCAGACAGACCTCCCACACCAGAAGAATTTCTTTATTTCAGCTGTGAACATAAATGTAAGGGGGATGAGCCACCACTGCCAAGTATAATTCGACTCCTCAAGGGACAGGAGATGGTCCTGCAACAGCAGCAGAATTTCCTCAAGTCAATCACAAATGGGGAGAGATGCAAGCTAGTGGTGAGTGTGATGGGTGGGAACCAACAATGATCCAGTTGAGTTGGCATGTTCTTATTAACCAAACCTGTTCCCTTGGAAATTCCCATCATAACTGATGAGATGAGACGTTCCAAAAATCAGATACTGAGCCAGCTGGGAGCAAGGCAAATGCTTTCAACTCCCAAGAAGCTGTAGCAAAGTTAGTTTTATTAAAAAAAAAAAAATACACCATTGGCTCAATTTTTAAAGGGCCAAGAATGACACACTGTGCTTGCACCAGGAAAGAATTAAGCAAGGAGCAAGCTGCATCACAACTTGTGTAAGTTCTGATTTTCTAACACTGCTTGTCTCAAAATCAGAATTATGTCAAAGTGGCTTGCGTCAGGTGGCTTGCATTAAAAAAATGGGTGTGCCATGTCGCAACAGGGCTTGTGTCAAAAAAATGATGCACCATCCTGTTGTTTCTTTTGGAATTTTCAAAGATGGAAGCTGTTGACAGTGTGTCGAAGATGCATGGTGCTGTTAGACCTGCGAGAGCTGGTCTAACTGGCACTGGAACATATAAAGGTGAGGGTAGATTATGTAGGGGCTATAGAGCCCATATTCCCTTGCAGGACTAGTTGACAGCGTTGGTGCGGGCATAACATGCCATTGTCTTGGCTATTTCACCTGTGGGTATTTTTGACTCAGTTTGCATCATTTCTGCTCCATGCACCATTTTTTGACTCAGTTTGCTTCATTTTTTTTACTCAACTTACTTAATTTTTTTACTCAACTTACATTGTTGTTAAGCTCCTCTTAGTGTCACTTTTCTCCATGCATGCGGTTAGACTCAATTTGCTTCATTTCTTTTACTCAACTTGCATAATTTTTTGACTCAAGTTGTTATTTAAGCTCGGTTTTGTGTCACTTTCCTCTATGTATGCAGTGTTTGACTCAGTTTCCTTCATTTTTTTTTTAAATTTACATTTTAGCATTTTCTCCCTGGTTTTTCTTCCCGATACCGGGACCCCATCAGACACAGCCGTGCATGCACCAAAGCATGAGGAACCCCTCATCCCTCCCTGGGAGAGGACAGCCTTCTCATGGCAGCTCAATCCTACTCCTCCCCCCCCCAGCCAACCCTCGAGTGTGTTGTCCTGTACCTCAGCCCTCAGTGCCACTGAGCCAGCCAGTGTCCTTCATTTTTTTGAGTCAGTTTACTTTGTTTGTTTGACTCAGTCAGTACAGTTCCAAAATGGTGCTGTGAAAGCAGGAGGGTGCAGTGCTACACTAAAAGGGCAGCCAGCCCAGTAAATACAAGTCCAAAAGGCAGTGACACTCATGTGAGACAAAAGGCACACATGCAGAAATGGAAAAATATAAAGGTTTTAGTGTGTGCTAAAAGTCTATGGACAAAATGTAATGAGTGAGAGCTACTGTCGTTGTAGAGTGAAAGACAGAGAGAGTGAACTTCTGTGCAGCAGACCTTTGGGACTTATATACTGTATATATTTTTTTTTGCATTTTTTTTTGTAATTCACAATACAACAAAATAACATTAATAATCATTCAATTGAAAAAAAATAACATGCATTAATCTTACTTTTCACAAATTTGTGGGTGTGTCTAGACCAAGAAACATAAAGTGGGTTGGGGGTATTTCCATACAAACAACATTTTCTGAAGTTTCTAACAGCTAACTATAAGTTATTCAGCATTGAAATCATACAAATATGATTAATCTTTACACTGCATACCTGATCAATAAGCATCAATCATTAACATAGAAAAATAGTTCACACAAAGGAAAAGCTCATTAACAAAGAAAACATTAATTCTTCCTACTAGATACATAGATACATAGACAGTGTCGGCAGATAAGGGCCTATGGCCCACCTAGTCTGCCCATTTGAGCTTGTAAGTTCAGTTTGTTTTCCTAGAAGTCTATTTCCCCTTTCACCTGACCTCTAGAATTCCTTTATGTCTATCCCATGCATTCTTAAATCCCGTGATTGTTTCAGCCCCCACCACTTCCTCTGGCAGGGTGTTCCACTTATCCACCACCCGTTCTGTGAAGAAATTCTTTCTCATGTTTCCTCGAATCGTCCTCCTCCAACTTCATCCCATGCCCTCTAGTCCTGAAACATCTTTTTCACTTAAAAATAGTGTTTTCCTGCACCCTGTTCCTCCCTGTAAGATACTTGTATGTCTCTATCATATCCCCTCTCTCCCTCCTCTCCTCCAGGGAGTACATGTTCAGTTCCTTCAACCTATCTTCATAGGACTTGTGATGCAACCCATGCACCATCTTTGTTGCCCTCCTCTGAACCTTCTCTACCCTGTCTATGTCCTTACGTAGGTATGGTCTCCAGAACTGTACACTGTACTCCAGGTGGGGCCTCACTAGTGTCTTGTATAGCGGAATTATGACCTCCCTTTTCCTGCTGGTGATGCCCCTGCCTATACATCCCAGCATCCTATTTGCTTTACCTGATGCCTTGTCACACTGTTTCCCTACCTTGAGGTCATCAGAGATGACAACCCCAAGATCCCTTTCCTGCTTGGTGCATGCTATATCCTCACCCCCAACTGATATATTGTGCCAGGGTTTTTGTGCCCCATATGCATTATCTTGCACTTCTTTGCATTGAATTTCAACTGCCAAACCCTGACCATTCTTCAAGTTTCTGCAGGTCCCTTCTCATTCTGTCTACACCCTCTGGTGTGTCTACTCTGTTACAGAGCTTTGTGTCATCAGCGACAGTGAAATTCTGCCTTCTATATCCTGTGCAATGTCACTGATGAAGATGTTGAATAGGACGGTCCCAGCACTGATCCCTGTGGTACCCCACTGGTCACTCTTCCCTCTGTGGAGTGACAGCCATTTACCACCACCCTCTGTGTCCTGCCACCCAGCCAGTTACCTACCCACCACACTACTGTCCTGCCCACACCCATATTCCCCAGTTTGTGTAATAGTCTTCTATGTGGCACAGTGTCAAAGGCCTTGCTGAAGTCCAGATAGGCCATGTCCACTGCCCTCCCTGATCCACCTCCTAGTCACCCAGTCAAAAAATTCAATGAGGTTGGTCTGACATGACCTCCCTGGTGAAACCATGCTGCCTTGGGTCCTGTAGTCCATTGACAACCAGATGTTCCACCAATCTCTCCTTCAGTAGTGCTTCCATGATCTTTCCCACTACCGGTGAGGCTGACTGGTCTGTAGTTCCCTGCTTCCTCTTTGTTCCACTTTTGTATAAAGGGACTACATCTGCTGTCCTCCAGTCTTTGGGTACCTCCCTGTTTCCAGTGATTGGCTGAACAGGATAGCCAGAGGTTCAGCCACCACCTCTCTTAGTTCTTTAAGGACCCTAGGGTGCACCCATCTGGCCCCATTGCTTTATCAGCTCTTATTACTTCCAGTTCCTTCAGGACCCTTTCGTGTAAAGGGACTTGTGTCCATTCTGCCATTCTCACCCTTGTACTCCTTCAGACCCATTACCCCCTCTTCCTTAGTAAAGACTGAGCAGAAATACCTGTTCAATATGTCAGCTTTACTGTTGTCATCCTCCATGGCTCCCATCCTCCTCCTTCAGTCTCACTATCCCTCCTTTGTCCTTCTTTTTTCACTTATGTACCTGTAAAAGGTTTTGTCCCCTTTAACCACTGATTTTGCAATGTGTTCTTCTGTCTGAGCTTTGGCTTCCCTTACTGACTTCCCTGCCTCCCTTTGTTTCTCCTGGTACTTCTCCCTATCCCCTTCTGCCTGTGTCTTTTTGTATTGCCTGAATGCAATCTTTTTGGCTTTCACTTTCTTTGCTACCTCTTTGGAAAACCATAATGGTCTCCTCTTTCTTTTCCTCTTGCTAACCTGCTTAATGCATAATTCTGTTGTTCTTATAATCCCCATTTTAAATACTGCCCACTGTTCCTCAATCCCTGATTCCTGTCCCATTCCCCTTAATGCCTCTTTCAAGTATCTCCCCATTTTCCCAAAGTCTGCCCCCCTAAAATCCAGGATACGTGTTTTTGTGTGGTTTGGTTCTGCTCTTTCTGTGATTTCAAACCACAATGACTGGTGGTCACTGTTACCCAGGTGCTCCCCCACTGTTACCCCCATCACACTGTCCCTGTTTGTGAGCACAAGGTCCAGTATTGCCTTCTGCCGAGTTGGTTCCATGACCAGTTGCTTGAGGAAGGCACCCTGAAGGGAGTCCAGGATAAATCTGCTCTAGTTGATGCTGCTGCTGGGGTGCTCCAGTCCACATCTGGTATATTGAAGTCTCCAACCAGTACTACCTCACCCTTGTCTGCCATCCTTTGGATGGCTAGCATCAACTCCTATCTGTTTCTTCCTCCTGGGCTGGTGGTCTATAGACCACACCTGTGCGGATAGCTGGCCCCATTTTCCTTTCAGCTAACCCACAGTATCTCTCCCCATTTTGTTCCTCCTGGATCTGTGTGGCCCTTATGTCATTTTTCACATACAGTGCCACTCCTCCTCCCTTCCTGCCTGCTCTGTCTCTTCTGAATATGTTGTAGCCAGGTATGACCATCTCCCAGTCATGGTTATCATTACACCAGTTTCAGTGATGGCCACAATGTCCAGGTCTGACTGTACCATGACAGCCTCCAGATCTTCCATCTTGTTGCTAAGGCTCCTGGCATTTGCACACATGGCTTTCCATGATTTGACCTCCTAGACTGCTTCACTGTTCTACTCCAGCCCCTTCCTTGGTTGTCATTTATCCCTGGTTCTCCTTGCTGTCTGCCCTTCTGCTGAATTTTGCCCCTATTCTGCTTATCCACCTTTTGGACACTAATCTCCATCTTTTGCACACTGCTTTGCAGAGATAGCCACTCCTCTGGTTCACTGGTTCCATTACTAGCTGTGGGGGTGAGCAAGTAGGTATCATCCTTGCTGGCCTCTGCCACCCTTTGCTAGTTTAAATGTTGTCAATGTAGCATTAAACTATCATTGAGTGCTGGATTCTCCCTCCAGGATGGATGCAGGCCGTCAGGCTTGAACAAACCTCCATCCTCCAGATGGGTCCCCAGTCACCAATGAATCCAAACCCTTCCTCACAGCACCAGTTCTTCAACCATGAGTTAAAGTTCCTGGTGCATGCACTCCTATACTCTCCCTTGCCTCTCACAGGTAGTACTTCTGAGAAAGTGACAGAAGTAGCTACTTGCTTGAGACCACTCCCCAGTTTCCTAAACTCTTCCTGAACTTCCTTTGGCTCCCCATTTGCCAAGTCATTAGTACCTAGGTGGATAATGACATCCAGCTCACCCTCCTGTCTTGCCTTCCAGTGATCCCCAGTATCTTCCTTCCATCCTCCATGCCGTGGCACCTGGTAGGCACCTCACCTCCCTGTCCTCCCCTCCTGTGTTCCTAGCTGGATCCCTCTTATGATGGAGTCCCCCACCAGGATTCGCTTCCTCCTCCTCTGGGGTCCACTGCTTTCCCCACTGAGGTCACCTCCTTGCCTAACCTCCACATCCTTTCCTTCCACTTCCCTGGGTACCTCTGTTTGGTTGTCCTCATTTGCCAGTGTGGCATATGAGTTCTTGAGAGGAATAGGATCTGGGATGTGCCTCTGCCTGACTGCTCTAACCCTCCCTGAGCCCACTGTCATCCAAGTGCTCCTCGTTCTCGGCATCCTTTGAGGCAGCTGCATTGGACTGGGTGGTTCCTGGACAGGGCGATGGTACTCCTGACCCAGTTTACTTCCGCTCTGAGTCTGGCTACCTCATCCCACAGTCCAGAGATGCATGCAGATAGGGCAGCACCTCAGTGTCCAGAAGGTCTGCCTGAATATGGCTGCCCCAGCCACTGCATTGCACCACTCCATTATACTGCAATTCCACTACTTATCTGCTACTGAAGCTCTCTTAGTTCTCTTTTATTTATTTACAGTACTAAAAATCCTGTAACTGATCCTCAGATATATATTTTTTTAAGGAAAAAGAAACCAATAAATAAATAAATGAGTCAAAAACTTGTCGTGCTGAGGGTGGTCTTCTTCCCCCTTATGCCCCTCCTACTTCACACCTCTTACTATACCCTGTGTTTAGCTCCTGTCAATCAGATTTATCAGGGCATATAATTAAGAGTTGGGGAAGGGGTGGGAGAAGCGAAATTGCAAGCAATTAAAGACAGCACAGAATTACACCACCACTATTTTTTAAATTTTCAACAGCCCAAAACAATTATAAGTAAAGACAACACAGAAAGAAAGTATAGTGTCACTACAAGCCTACAATCTAAGTTTAAAAGAAAAATACCAGTTACCAGTTACTCTGAAGCACTGAATTGAATATGTTTCCTTCCTTCACCTTCTGGCTTCTTCTGAGAAGATGAACTTCTGTTTGCTGCTTTAACTGTGACTAAGCCCCACCTCCAGTTATCACGTAGCTGAGGTCAGAGGCCAGACAATTAACACCCTTCACCCAGCTACAGGACAGTCAGACAAGCCAAGATAAAATTTGTAGCAAATAAAGACAGCACAGAATTACACCACCACTATTTTTTAAATTTTCAACAGCCCAAAAACAATTATAAGTAAAGACAACACAGAAAGAAAGTATAGTGTCACTACAAGCCTACAATCTAAGTTTAAAAGAAAAATATCAGTTACCAGTTACTCTGAAGCACTGAATTGAATATGTTTTCTTCCTTCACCTTCTGGCTTCTTCTCCTTCTGGCTACTGTGCACCTTCAGTCACGTCAGCATCGCTAATTATTATCTCTTCCACCAAAATAATAAATCCATATTCATGTAGCCATACTTAACATTTCTTCTTTGAATAGTGTTGGGGAGTCTGTCTCATTTGTCTCATTTTGATCATATTGTGATCTAAAAAATGCTGTCACCTGATCTAGATAGTAAAAATATGTGTTGTCCCTTAAAATTGTACACAAAGCTTGGCAGGAGCAAGAAACTAGAACTCAACACACATTTCAAACAATTCCTGTCTGTACCCCAAAAAACAGCATAATCTCTGCTCAGTGGAAAAAGAGTTATCAGGGAAAATTGAAAATCTATTCATTTTATATGTAAGTGGCAACTTGAGTCTTGACAGATGCATAATTAAGTACCGATCAGTTTCAAAAGCTAATCCCAGCATTATGATCAATTTCTTTTCCAGAGCTGAGTCTGTTACAGTTTGTGTTGCCCCCTTTTCTTGAAATGATAGTTTTGGAGGAATTTTACAAACTCATTTTATAAAGGGAAGATTATATTTGGGCAAGTCAAACACTTGTATAAACAGATTCTTAATTATATCTCTTGTTGTCTGAAACTCTTGTTCAAATGTAAGAGGTAAACCCACCACTCTGAGGTTTCTATATCTTTGCTTACTCTCAAGTACTGTAGTTCTGTTTTATGTGACAGAGCAGAATTATTTTTAATTAAATTTTCTGTAGTTGTCTCAATTCCTTGAATTTTATTAGTTGTTTTTTTCCATCTGTTTTTTATTTGATTCCACTTCCTTGGTTACAGCTTCAATTTTTTCTCAATTTTATTTTGCATCCTTTTGTAAGAAATTCACCTTCTCAGTTAAAGCATTGAATTTCCTGTCAAATGTTTGTGTCCATAGCATTAATTTCTCTAAAATGTCTCCAAGTGAATCTATTGTGTATTTAGATCCTGTGGTGCCATTATCCATGTTCCTTTCAATAGATTGCTCCATAGGCTGTGTTTCCAATATTGTTTTCAATTGAGTAATATTCATTGGAGTTTCACCTGTGTTACCCAAAGTTGGGTGCTTTTAATGTAAATGGGGATGAATGTGCCTTCGTTTCAATGTACGTTTTTAATATGAATACTGTTTCTGTTGGAATAGTTTCTGCAGTAGTGACCTTGGAGCTAGGGGCTATCTTTAGTATCTTTGGAGAACTGATTTTATTCAGGTCTTCCTCAGGCTGTTGTAGTTTGGCATTTGTTGTTCCTGACTCGTGACCGGGACTTCTTTCTCCGGCTCTCCTGATGCCCACTATGTTAATATTCATTTTTGAAGAATTTTTCTATCAGCTTTATTTTTGTAAAGATTAACTTTTGTGATGAAGTAGAAGGTAAAACCTTCCTCTTGTCAGCCATGTGTTTTCTAAGCAGAAGACTCATCTAGAAAATACAAATTTAATATTTGAAATTGCTGCAACACAAAGTTCTTTCCCAGAGTTGCTACCTGCAGCCATGTTAAATTACACCCCCTATCATTAGGACTTATATTTCATTGCATTGTATTGCTTCTACATTTACTGTCTTCATTTTGTCTGCTGCTGCTAATGTTATTTTAGCTCTCACTCATTACATTTTGTCTGTAAACGTGTAGCACACAGTAAAACCTTTATATTTTTGCATTTCTGCCTGTGTGCCTTTGGTCTCACATGAGTGATACAGCCTTTTGGAGCTTATTTTTTTGATTCAACATGTTTCATGTTTTTGGCTCAATATGCATCATTTTCACTATGAATCATATTTTTGACTCAACCTGTGGTCATTTTTGCTTCATCTCAATCTGTGCATCATATTGTTGCTTCAGCTTTGCCTCATTCTCAGCTTGTGTCATTCTCACCCCATGCATCATCTGTTTGATGCAGCAGACCTCTTGCATCATTTTGGGGGGCTTTGCCACACAGAATATGTATCTTGCAAAATAGAATACACAGGGCTTGATTCACAAAGGTTGGCACAAGTTGCACTGAAGGCAGCTTGCGCCACTTCCTGGTGCACCAGGGACTGTGTGCCTATTTCACTATCAGGTAGGGTCCCAGCAGCAAAGTGTTGCAGCTTGAATCAAGCGTGGCCCTGAGCCACACAGATGGTGCACCTGGAAGGTGTGTCACAAGCCACAGGGTGGCCGTGCAGCAATAGCAACATTCACAGTAGTCCCTGATGGTCTAGTGGACCCCCAGTCCAATTTATTGAATATGAAATCATGCCCCTGGTGGTCTAGTGGGCCACCTGCTCAGATCCCAGTTTACTGAATAGAAAAATCATATCCCTGGTGGTCTAGTGGACTCCTCCCCCATCAAATATACAGATATCTTTTCCTGGAGGTCTAGTGGACCCACACATGCCCACCCCAACAGGCAATACCCAAAAAACTCACTCCATCCTGTCCCATTCCAGAACCAGTGTTTGGCACAGCCCTCCACTCTCCACCACAGCCAGGCACCAACTGAGCTGTTAAGGAGTGCTGTACTGTATACAGTATGTATTAGCTGTCGATCAGTGAGGGTGGCTGTCTCCTGTCATTACACAACTACTCCATGATGGCCCAGGTGGAGGGAGTCATATTGGCAAAAATACATCGGCACAGACATGGGGTGAAATCCTGTCATCAGCATGATGCACAATGCTGACAGATGGAGTGGTGGTGGTGTCATACAGCCAGTCCTGTACTGTTGTTGGTGATTGTTAGCCTGAGTTGCAGTGGATTGAGTAGGATATATGGTCCCACAATAGTCTAGTCCATTTATGCCTGGCTGGAGAAGCTCCTTGTTGTGGGTCACACCCCAAGGAGGTGGCAGTGGGATATAGGGGGTGTACAATTGATGAAAACAATGGTGGATGACAGTGCTATATTTTACTTATCCAATAGCAATGGTTGAAACTCTGAAGGCCCGAGTTTCAAAAGCAAAACTATGATACAAGGTGCCTGTGCCAAATGGGGATGATGCAAGTGGCACCTTGTGTCATAGTTTGCTGTGATCCCAATTCTCAAATGCCAGTTGTGGCAACATCAGGATGTCATTGGCAAAGCCCCCTTGCACCACTCTTGTGGCAAAAGCACCCAGGTGCCAGGTCACAAGGGGGCTTGTGCCACAGTGGGGCTGCACCATCCCCTTTTTCTGTATTCTGTAACCCCCACAGTAGGTGCAGCAAGGGGCTTTACTTAGACCATCCATAAGGTGGTCTAAGCACCATGCGCCAATGTGGCAAATTGATGGGGCTCTAAAAGTGGGGTCCAGGGGCAGAAGGGGCATGGGAGATGCCAAAGGGGGTGTTAGAGAGATGGTGGGCATGCAAGTTGGTGATGTTGCACCTGGCAAGAGTGCCATTTATAAAACTGTTAAGCTAATGGCGTGGTACTGCAGGAGGGTTTCCAGGGACAACAGTGCCATGGCCCCAGGTAGGCATAGCCCTACCTTTGGCCACTGTTTGTCTCTGGACCCCCGTGGTACCATCCAGTAGCTTAATAATTATATAATGGCACCACTGCTTGGTGCCACAACACCCCCTCACATGCTCACCATCTCCCCAACACCCCCATTGGCACTTCTACCCCCAGACCCCTCCTGGCAAATGTGTTTCACCCCCCACCATCCTGGATCCTCCAGTGTTATGCTGATTTGGGGGAGTCAGATCTCTGTGGTGATTCCTACAGGTGCACTGATTGTTTGGCACTAGCCTGCAGGTGTGACAATTCCCAAGTGTTTGGCATGGGGACCCCTGTTGTTACAGAATTCAGTGCAGGGTTCCTGATGCACTTGGAGTTCACCACAGCCCTGGATAGCCACAAATTGCTGCGATCAAAAGGCTCTTTGAAAATCAAGCCCTCAGTCTCCAGCACCCCTCCACCATCTCTGTTCCAGAAAGCTCCAACCACCTATCCTCCTCGCTTGCTATACCTAACCAGACAGGAAAGTCTGGCATAGTATACGAGGAGACTGGCAGTGGATGCGTGGGAGTCAGTGAAGACCATACCAATAGAAGTTGGATTGAGGGCTCATGAAGAACTTGTGAAGGGGCTAATGGAGGGTCTGGCCTACCGGGTAAAGGGGGAAGGCAGAAAGTTAATAAAGAAAAATGCCTTGACATTTAAATAACATTCTTTATTCCATAACCAGTAAACATGCTGCCACCCTTCCCACAGCAAATGTGCTATCTTTACAGTGCAACACATATTAAATATCTTTAAATAAACACATGCAAATGCATCAAATTGTGAACAGTGATTGGGAATGTACTGTAGAACATCCATCAGATGAAGAATGTACTCGCATGCTGCAAAATAATCTTTTATATCTTCAAGGCAAGTAAAAAAAAAGAGCCAGCAGGTCACATTATTTCACTATTATAAGCAACAGAAATGTCAGTATTATCTAGTCACTGCTTGTAAGTGATTGCCCCAATTGTATTTCTTCATCTTTGCACTCATGCCACAGTTCTTAATAATGCTATAAATGTACTACTAGTATGTCTTAAATACATCAGCACTGTAGTGGTAGGCCATGGTAGAAGGGCATGGAATCTACACATTATATTTGGTATATATTAATATCATCTGTCATCCTTATACTGAATATCACAACACATTTCACAACCTTCACGTCCTTTTTACATTCTGGGACTATGTAATTACTCTTCATATTCCTGATTACATAAAGTCCCCCTTCTTTTTTTCACAACCTTATTGAGTGCTGTTTGCTTCATCTCTGTCATGACCCTTTCAGACAGCCGAGGCAATACTTTATCTGCCATTATTTGTGTGTAACAAGTTACTGTCGTGGTGATAGCAATGGTGGGGCCTGCTGCTTTTTGTCCTCTGGTGGTAGTAGTGTGCATGGGGAGGGGGGAGTCAGTGTAGTAACAAATGTGCAATACTGCGTTGGATAAAAATGATGGACTATAATGGAAAATTAATATTTTTTTCTCTAGCCTTATGCACTTGCCTGACTTTTTTGGTACAGTAATAGAAAGATGACAGTCATCCTAATATGTACTGAGAGGTAATTTATCTGTGTACTGCACCTTGTTCTGTGCTATATGTTGCAGTGTGATTCTGTTTATTCATTAACATGATGTTGCCATGAAATTTGAATTTAGAAGGGCTATGCTACACTGGGGTTATTTAATAAGACTGTGATTCCACAGTAAAACACACAGGATATTCTCATTTCCAACAGAACCCAGTGGACAATGTCTAGTCTGTGTCCAGAGAATTTATATGATAAAGCTCAGGTTAAAATTTACTAAACAAAACAGATTTTTGGAGTGAAAAAATATACGGATGTTTGCTTTTTTCCATTCTGGGTTGCAACGGAGTTAAGCAAGAACTTATATCACAGTGCGTAGTACAGACATGATTCACATGTATTGTGACAGAGCACTGTATGTTTTCCACAGAGTTAATACCAAGACAGATTTCTTGACATAGTGGAGCAAGGCAAAATACAAAAAAAAATAAAAATAATAAAAATAATAATTTTGAACAGAATAAGATACTGGCTGGGTTTATATTACTGCAAAGTGAAGAATATATCCTATCGATTCATTCCAAGGAAGAGAATGCAAAGTAGGAGTGTGCATGACCCGGATATTAATTCCCATATAGTGTACCACAACTAGTATGGTTCCTAGTAATCAGGATCAAAAAACTAATTTTTTTAATGATTTGTGGCTCTCCAGGGAAAGCATTCATTATAGCAAAACATTAAAAAAAACTGAAGTCCAACCCCCAACCACCCTCAACTCAAGTGATTTTCCATCCTCCAATATCCTTTCTTCATCCTCTCTCCCACCACCCCAAAAATGTTGGCATTTGGCAGGCACTTTGCCAGGATCAAATAGCGGGTTTTTCACTAATCCTCTACCTAACCCTATCCCTCTTAGTCTCCCAAATAACTTTGTTTAAGAGGTACCCATTCCTGGTCTCTGATCCTTGATTAAGGAAATACTGCAGTTTCCATACTAACTAATTAGCTCTCATAACATGCCCAATCTCATTAATTAGTATAGTAATCTGACTACACTATTGATCGGGTGAACAGCAGTTAGCATTATTGATGATGCTAAGCAGTATGAACCAATCAGCCTTCCTAGTATTATCAATGATGCTTCCTACTTTCCCCTTCCCAATAGCAAGCCTGATTGATATTGCAGTCAGATGGCTGTGCCATTAATTATAGGGTCTAAGTGCACTGTGTGACGGGAGTGACTGAGTTAGCCAGGAAATTACAGTGTCTTCAATCAAGAATAAGTCTGGTGGCAGCACCTCTTAAGCTGAAGTTATTTGGGACATGGGGGATCAGATTTGGGAAGTAGGTGTAGTGAAAAACATATAATTGGCTTTTGACAAAGTGCCAGATGGAAGCTGACTTTGGTTTTGGAAACATGTGGGAGGATGTTGAAGTGGGGGAGGAGGTGTTTACAGACAACAAATTACTGAAGAGGGGAGTGTAGGAATATGTAATGTATGTATGTGTTTGCAACTATGCATTGTAAGGCCTGTACAAGCCAAGAAGTATCCATGTAGATGACACAAAGGCTATGAGAGGACACTCTGAGGTCTAAGAGAGCAGCTAAAGCTTCTTCTAGCTGGTTTTCCACATACCTACCCTGACATTTAGCTGTAAATTGTGAGCTCTAAGCAATATGTAAGCTTTGATCCACAAAGTGTCTTTTTCCCAAAAAATATTTTTTTTTCTGACCTTTTCTGACCCAGTTGGGGAAGGATATGTTGTGACCTTTTGTCCAGAAATAATCTACTTGTTGTGCCAAAACAGTCTGTAGGATAATGACATCATGGCTCATGTTATGAACAGTACTACAAGTACAGGAAAGTGGGACAGACTGACCTAGAGAGCTCTCCTTTCTGGTTAGAACACTATCATGATGGCGGAATAAGCAGACCATGAGACCCAGCTGCAAGAAGAGTTATTGAAAGCTAAGCATTAGTGAAGGAGTATCAGCCAGGGCAACTGTGTTGTATGTTATCTCTTTTGTAATCAGCAAAGACTATTTCTGAGGATATTATGTATTTTGTACCTAGCTAAGACAGCTTATGGTTCATTATACATTCTCTAATAAAGAAAGAGTTTCACCGGAAGAATGAGGTGTCTTCTGAGTTCTGCTCTTGTCCCTCTGGGGGCTAAATTCTGAACCCAAAACCTCAATTCATTATACTGGTGCCCAACGTAGTTAATCCAAGTGGACAGAAACAAAGTGAGTAACACCTGCTAGTTTCTCTAGTTAAACTTGTAGACTTGTACCTAAGTGTACAGCAACTTATTTTAAAATAGTAGACAAATCTGAAGACAGTCTTAGGACTTTGTGCATATATACTGTGTAAATAAATGTGAGGACAGGTTTCAATGGGTTGCAACCATTAGGAGGACAGTTAGCACCTCTATTTCAGTTAGATAAATTGTATAAGCGATGGCCATCAGAACATATGAAAGGAAAAATGGATGAATTTTAAAAGATGCTGTGATGTCAGTTTTATCTGTAACATGCTTCATACATAACAATAAAAATGAAAGACACTGTGGTACAATATGCAGAACTATACCAGAACGTTACTACTTCATATCAGAAAACTTTGAAAAAGGCTGAGAAATATAAAAACAGGCATTGGGCTACTTGTGCTGTGCATCAAGATGCAAGGCATGAAGTAGAAGCACAACCAAGATTTACAAAACAGATTTCAGTCCTCAAAGGACAAGCTGCAGTGGTTAATTCTATGCAGTTTCCCTTCACCCTGAAACATAGTTATAGTACACAAAGGTCTAATTGGGTTCTGGAGGGGAGGTTATACACTAAGATATTAAGGTTCAGCTTCAGTTGCTTACAATCTGTATCTTCCTCCTCCCCTGGGACGAGACTGAATTTAGGTAAAATTGCCCAACTCTCCTTTCTTGATAAAGAAAAGCTAAATAAATAAAATAAATGTATAATGTGAGCAAATAAAGATGATTGCATGCTGAGTTATAAAAAATAAACTGATCTTTTGAAAATCTTGCTGAGGAATACTCACCAGTAACTCCTAGAAATAGATACACAAAATGAATGATCCACAGTGGACAAAGTGACAGTTTACCAATGTTTAATTTATGCCTCTCTCATAGTCCTGAAACTGTGGGGAAAAAATCATTGTCTCTATGGATGCAGTTCCATCACTGGATATTCAGTAGTTTGGTAATAGTTTTGAATTAGGTCAAATTCATCTTACAATTGTGACATTAAAGTGGACCTGCAGTGAAACCCTACTGATACAGTTCAGTAGAACAGCAATAATTACTTCTATGTCAGGACCCTTTAGAGTTAAAATGCGTGTAATGGCTATGCAGGGCTGGTCTCCATTTAAGGACATAACTTAACCCTTTGGGTAATTGTGCATTGGATTTGCATCTGGTTGATACACTAATGCGATTGAATGGTATTATATTGTTTCCAGATTTGGAGCCATTGGTGACTTTCCCATTGCTTGGCATATCTGTGCCATCTCATTTGCAAAGGGTTTCCAATCCACGGCATACCCTTATTGTGCTACCTTATAGTGTAAACAGTTTTTATTCTAGTATATAATGATTGTTCAGTTTGACTGGCACTGGTATAGCTGTGGAACTAGTTAAACTTAGACACTTTTGAGTAAAGCAGCCCAGTTATTTATGCGCCAGATGTCTTTCTGGGGGGCGGGGGGGAGCAGGTGTCTGTAGTAGGTGCCTTAGACCTTGCACCTGGTCCCCTACAGAATAGAGGCATCCGTGCTGTAATAAAGCAGTAGTTAATAATGTACTCCTGCAGAATGACCCTGTTCTTAACCTAAAAGTTGCCTAAGGAAGGGTTAACTTTAAACATAATAAAAAGACAACTTTAGTTCATGACAGGAAACGCCTTGCGGCCTGCAGAGAAAGAGAACAAAAAAAACCTGTATGTAGTGACATTTTAAACAGAACTAAAGTGCTTAAAGTCTGAAACTGAAAAATAGCTTTGAATTCCATCATTGAGGAGATTTCTGTGTGTTCTTATTCATACGTGACAAATGAGAAGTGGCTAGTAATTAGTGTACAGAGTGTAACCAGATGCTGTGCAGAGAGATTTAAAACCAATGATCCTTTCATCTTGTTGTGTCTTTATCTGTCTATCTGATACTCCAGCAAACAAGTGGAAGAGGCAACGTCTTGTACCCCACACTCATCCCAGGTGGCTGAATTGGTGGCTATGTGCCATGTACTGACATTGATTCAAACACTTGACATTAAGCCACCTGACTATATTTGTTTAGACTCCTCTTGGATGTGTTGCTTTAACAGAATTGTTGCCCTTCTGGATGGATTTTTTTTCTGCCTTGGTTGGCAAACCCATTAAACAGTTAGCATTATGGTATTATTTACAAGAACTAGTTGAACATACAATATGCCAGTACCTTATGTTCTTTAAGTAACAGGCCATTCAAGGGACACTCCTTTTGCATCTCAAAATGACATGGCTGATGTCTTGGTGCGATAATATGCCCAAGGGAGGGGGATATGGAACATCCCAGAGGATAGTGACTTGAAGGTGGCCGCCTTGTCTTGACCTGGAGAAAAGCTGGAGGTGTTGGATTTACAGGAGTAACAAAATAAGGATACTGACATAAAAGCCTTGAGGAACAGCTTGCAAAAGGGGGAGAATGAAGGCAATGTTATGTTAGATGCTGATTCTGTGTTAATTGTGTACCAGTCACCAAAAACAGGAGAAACAGTTTTCTTTGCCCCTAAAATGTTGAGAAGAGAACTCCTGAGGCTGGCTCATGATGCCCATGGCCATCAAGGGCTTACAAAAACATTACAGATGTTGTGAGGGTTGGCGTGGTAGCCAAAGATGATAAATGATGTATGGCAATTTTGTAATAATTACATCATCTGTGCTCAAGTGAGTCCAGCACAAAATACCCAGCAAGCCTTTTTAACACCACAATTAAGGGAAGGACCATGGTGCAATTAACAGACTGATTTTGTAGGTCCTCGCCCAAGTATAGCCCAGGGAAACAAGTACATATTTTGTGTAACAGATCTGTTCTCTAAATGGATAGAGCCAATACCTCTGAAAAACAACACAGCTCAACCACAATGCAAACCCTGGTTGACAAAATGTTTTCTGTTTGGGGTTTCTTTGCCTCTATAGAGTCAGGTCAAGGACCACATTTTGTAAGAAAAGTTTTGAAGGAGTGTTAACAGTTATTGGGTGTCATTCAAAAATACCACATTTCCTATCACCCCCAATTATCAGAGCAGGTAAAAAGAACAAACAGGACTATTAGGACAATGCTAGGAAAGTATGTCTGCATTAATGGAAAAGATTGGGATCAGAAATTGTCCCTAGTCCTTATGGCTATTAGAAGTACACAGGCTACTTCCATAGCACTTACCCCTTTCAAGATTATGACCAGAATGGTAATGAGAATACCTGCTTATTGGTGGTACAAGGGGATAGGCACCCCTGTGTTAGACAGAGTGGGCCCAATTCTATAAGGATGGTGCAAGTTGCCGCCGAAGGTGACTTGCGTCAAACCCCAATATGCCAAGGACCCTGCACTCAATTCTGGAAGGGGCAGAGTCCCCATGGCTAAGTCCTGTGATTTGCAACAATCCCATGGGTACACCAAACAAAGGGCATACCTGAAGTGAATGTAGGGGGCTACATCCTAGGACCTGAAGGGAGAAAGTGGCACCCCCCATGCCCTGATCCCACTTGTGGGAACATTAAGCCCCACAGGGCTATTTCTGCCCCCCATGCCCCAACCCCTGAATATGCTAGTTATAGCCCCGCAGGGCTATTCATGCTCCAATGCCAGAATCCCCAATTGGCCATCTCCCGCAAACCACATCACCCAAGTATTAGATACCCCTTATCACTGGTAGTCTAATGACCCCCCATCCCCCACCCAGCATTGGCAGACTACCCCGCTCCCCCCTACCAAGCCAGTGACTGGCACAGCCCACCTCTCACCACCGCAGCCAGCCACTGACTGAACTCCACCGGAGCACATACTACTGTACATAATACTGCGCTCATGAATATTCATGAGCGCATATGTACAGTAGTAACTCCCGGTGGAGGTCAATCGACCTGCCTGCCCCAGTGGTGAGAGGTGGGCTGTGCCAGTCACCGGCTGGGTGGGGAGGGAGTGAGGTAGTCTGCCACTGCTGGGTGAGGGGGCCACTAGACAACCAGGGATAAGGGTATCTAATACTCAGGTGATGCAGTTTGTGGGAGGTGGCCAATTGGGGATTGGGACATGGGGGGCATGAATAGTCCTGCAGGGTTTTAACTAGCATTTCCAGGGGTCAGGGCATGGGGGCAGCATTAGCCCTACCTGGCTCTAACTCGTATGTTTAGCAGTCAGGGCATTCGGGGGGATTGGGCAGTACATGCGGCAGTATGGGGAGTGGGGCATTGATGTAGGGGAGGGTGACATGGCACCATCTGTTGGGCCGGTGGCACATACACGCAATCCCCAGAGGGTGTAAGTACACTTACACCAGCTAGAAGCTGGTGTAACTGTACTTTGGCAGTTGTCCTCCAGGGGGTTGTTTGAGAATGACAACCATGGGGTCTTTGTTGCTGCCTTCCAGAATAGGGTGCAACTGCTGCCATAAACCCCTTAGCACCATGTCGCAGGGGGGTTAGGACATAACTGGTGGCATTTGCCCACTTTGACCAAGCAGGGTGTGACATGTTGCAGACTGCTTTGAAGAATACTGCATGTCGCAGCTGCTGGAGTAACTTGCTACTTGTGCGATTTATTGTGGTGCAAGTCAAGTTACGCCAAGCATAGGCTTTTGAGAATATGGGCCCAATGTTTTTAGATGTTCAGGCACCTGAACATGGGCTATATGAATTCTGGAGGGGACCCTTCCTCATCACTGACAAGCTGGCACCAGCTAGAATCACTGATAAAAAGAGAGCAGTAGAGAAAAGGCTACATGTGAATCAAACAAAATTGTTTAGAGGGGTAGGGGCACGTCAGACTTAACAAGGTAAGGATACAGGTCTCTCTTTCATGAATTTGTGCTTTATTTTACATGAAGTGAAGTTACTATGTTGAAAGGAATCCCCTTGGATAATTATTGCTGGCACTGCCACCTCTTACATGATTATGTTGATCTTATGCATAACAAAGTTATACTTGTACTTGAAACATACAGAAGGTTGATCAGTGCTGCATGAGGGAACTGACTGAAAAGAAAAAAATGAAACAAAGATGGACATTTGTATCAAGGACTTAATAACTAATAGGTCACAGGGAAAATCCACCCTGAATTACTATGTAATAATGCTACATGAACATTCAAAAGTGGCTTATAAGCATTGGGAAATGCCACTGATAGTGGGAACACACTTGTATACAATCAGATGACATGTCCAATATCATGGAGTAATCAAACACTTGTAATAATAGTGCAAAATTCCTTTGAATCCAGTGAGATTGTATATGGTGGGAAATACAAGCTATACAACTAAACTGACGAGGGCAAGCAAAGAGGAATGGTTCTTATTCGACTCGATCAATAAGGATCTGAAAAACCTCTTTACCACTCAAACAAGAAATATACCAAATTCTGATTTTGTCTTTTAGGTATTTAAATTTTGGTAAAGGGACACACAAACAAAAGTGTTTTGAAACTTTTGGGCTCTATGCTAAAATGTTTTGGAAAAATATTAGGGTTGGATTTGGCACATATGGTGTAACAGAAGTGTATCTTATGGGGAAGGCTTATGGAGCCAGTGAGTGACCCTTAGAGTAATTAGTGAGCAATGTGGATGTTACACCCCAGCAATTAATATATCAAACAACAACATATCACCACATAAAATAGCATACACATTAAACAATGGTAACATATCTTTATAACAGACAAACACAACAACACTGATGTACCAAATACAGGTCATTTGACCATGGAGGGCAACATTTGTAAACCATAGGTAAATTAAAAACAAACATATTACATAACTATCAATCAGCTGAAGAACATTACACTGCAGTATACACACAAATCAATACAAAAGTCAATCTTATGAAAAATGTTCATATACCCAGGGGGGCATGGCTGACTGTGGGTGGGTAGTGGCACATATTCCCTCCCACCCAGGCAGGGCTCTGCAGGTGTGAAAGTATTGTTAGACCAGCCTTGGTTGGTCTAATGGTACTTGGAATTAGGGTTTAGAGAATCCTGAATTAGGGGATATGACAGCTTGTGGCTGCTGCAAGCCACTTAGCACCCTGGCACACCCAGCAGCTTGGTACAGATCTGGCACAGGGCTTGTCTGGTGCAGTGGGTCCTGGTGTGGTACAGAGGGCATTTGAGAATCATGGAAGTTGTGACAAAAGGTGCCCCTGTTGCCACTGCTGTGTGATGCAGGCACCTTGATTCACAATCAGAGCTTTGAGAATCAGGCACAGGCAATTCTACTTTTGATGTAAACAGCATTAGAAAATCAGACATCATACAAGTTTTGATGCAGCTTGCTCCTTGCATCATTCTTTCAGGTGCAAGAAAATTGCATCCTTGGCCCTTTGAAAATCAAGCCCAAAGTGTTCCTAGCAGCACCATCCTGGGTGCCCCCCTCCCCGGCCCAGTGCAGGGCTCCATATACTTGTGGGGGGAAGGTGTTGTGGATCTGGATTGTCTCTGTGCAGTCCTGGGGTGTGTGGCTGCAAGGCATGGATATAATCATTTTGAGTATACAGTATCTTGGTCCTCTTCTGAATTGACCCCGAAGATAGGAGCAGATGGGGAACTTGACTATTGTCCCAATACATGCACACATTACCTTTTGTTATAGCAAACTTCTTGATTGAGTTACAGATCTATTTGTACAACTGAACAAACAGTGTTAGATGAGGTTACATAGACACAGTATTCGGATAGTTAAGGACAGAAAAAGACTATGTGCTGGATTTTCAAAGGGCTCTTAGAATGACACAAGGTGTGTCAAACATCTGTCTTGTGTCCAATCCACTGGTACACTAACTAATGCATCTGATTTGATGCCCAGCAATGGATTTTCAAAGGGCCCTTTAGAATGATACAAGGTACATCAAACATCCACTTTGCGTCAAATCCAGGTGCTCAACACTCTGTACATCCTATTTTGCAAGAAACCCATTCACTGTGGCACAGTCCTGCAAAATGATGCAAGTGGTCCGCTGCATAAAACTTATGATGCATGGGGTGAGAATGGTACAAGCTGAGAATGAGGCAAAGCTGAGACAAAAATACAATGCATAGAGATAGATGAAGCAAAAAAGGCTGAGTCAAGAATATGATGAAAAGTGAAAATTACACAAGTTGAGCTAAAAATATGAAGCAAGTTAAGTCAAAAAAATGAAGCAAATTGAGTAAAAAAACAAACAAAGCAAACTGAGTCAAAGGGCACAATTTTCAAAGATCCCTTAAAGCGATGAACATTGTGTTGTTCTAAGGGATGCTGCAGATTCTAGGTACACCAGGGACCCCGTGCCAGATTTTATAAAAAGCAGGGTCCCAGCACCAAATTACCTGGGTTTGCCACAAGACGAATGCTACACCAAACAGTTGGCACACCTGTGGGAACTGCCACAGGATCTGCCTCCCCCAGCTGGTGCAACATGTGAGGGACTGGGATGGTGATGGGGGGCTGGTAAAGACACTGCTTGCCAGGAAGGGAACGGGGGAATAAGGGGCATGGGAGGGGGCAGTGAGGGTGTCAGAGAGACAGTTGGGCATGACTGGCACCGTTGATGCATCTGTTGGTGTAAGGTAAAAGATAGCTGCATTGTGTTTTCTATCTTCAAATAATTCAAGCCAAGCCAAATTAAAGTTTTTCTCTGGTTTATTTTCTCTGTGATTCTATCTACTGCAAATACACGTATTCTTGCTTTTGGTTTGATGCCATTCATTCAGTTTACAGGCATTTTGTTTAGTATAAGATATTACACTGAAGCATTATGGAAAAAGGCTATACTTCAACAAACAGTTTAACTATTATAAAAGGTTATACTGAAATAAATGTTACACTACAAAATGTTACACTACAACCCCCCATGTGACTCTCTATAACTGGAGATCACACAAGACAATGTTGCCATTGTAATATTTGTATTTGGCGAACCATGTGTTTCATTTTATGATACACTAACAATTGTACAATGATAAGAACACACATTACTGCAATACTGCAACCCACCACTACTAGTGTTGGACTAGTACTCAAAACAGCAGATTCCCAATCCCACCAGGATATAATGGGGATATATGATGACTGTTTCTTTACCTCTGTAGCAGAGGTCTTTTGTTTTAAAAAAAGTCCTTTTGTTTGTTGATGGTACAAGGCACCAAGTGTCATTTTATCAATTGTGGGTAATTTGAAGTGAAGTGGAGCTGCCAAATCATTGAGTAAAGCCAAGGCCATACTGGAAGCATCAATATGGGTAACATTTGTTCAGCTATAGGCAGGACATTTCCTGAGGGTCCAATATGCATCCCACCAGGTCTTGTCACTATACCCCCATACATTCCAAGGTTGACCTGCAATTATACACCATGACTGGTTTCATCTCATAGCTTGGCAGTATTAATTTGCAGACATTAGGGTAAATCTACATTGTTCAGGCAACCATGGGGTGATTAATGTATTTTCCCCACATATTAAGGTTTCATGTTCTTGTACACACTGTTGCTTATGTAAGACAACATATTTATTGTGTACTGGGATAATAGTGTCACCTGGAATTTGGAGTCTCATGATCTGGTCATGTATTAATACTCCCAAATTACTGATTTGCCACAATATTTTTGGTGGTTCGGAACATACAGGTATTATCAATAGTATGGGAATGACATGTAATTTGGCAAATCCCATACTTTTATCATAGCTAAAGGTGGCAGGAATACAGTGGGACGATACAATAATCTAGTCACATTATTTTTACCTATTGCTAAAGGTAATCTATTTGTTTCAGTTCTAACTCATTGACTAGATAAGCATGTGCTTTAGCAGCTAATTGAGAACAAGCCAGTTTTATATGAAAGGTCTTTGGTGTTGGCGTGCTCCTGATTGGCATGATCTAATCTCTTTATTTCCTATGTAATTGCCCAAGGGAGCCACCCCATCCACATGCCCCTTCCAATGATGCATCACATATGTAACTGCAGTTTGCAGACAATTAGCCAACATTTCAAAACTGGAACATGTCATGGAATGAAACATAAAAATAAACCAGAGTAGCTCAAACTTCAATCCGGCATCATTTATAGTTAATGAAGCTGATAACATTCATTACCAAATACAGTAATGTTTTTGCAGTTCTCCAAGTAAGGATAGAGAACAGCGTGACCTTGAGCAGCAGGAGCTGTACAGACATAAATGTTTGTACTTAGATTCATTATAGAGTCTTGATTTTTAACCCACAAACTTCCCTTTGTGTCACACTTAATTTATATTTACTATCTTTAGCCTCTGTGACATATTTGGCTATATTTAAGTAATGAATATTCTCTTTTTCTAACATTTCTTTCTTTAACTGACACATCCTAGCAGTTATTTTTAACTGATGCTGTACGTACATTTCACATATGTTAGCTAACTTGATTTTATCTGAGTTACTCTTCTCATTACGGTCAGTACATTGGTTAACTAAACATACATATGCATCTTCCTGCTTTTCAGAAGAGCTGTACAGACCTTCTTGAAGGTTTGTCTCTAAACATTTACATAATATGGAATCCATACTCACGTCAGTAGGTTCACTGGCAAATCACTTCTGACTTTGCCTCAGCTTCCTTATGTGTCTCCGACCTCCCTCCATACATGAGTAATTAATTCAGGTATGGTAGCCATTCCTCGCAGTGGCTTCCTTCTCTTCTCGGTTCCTTTGATGTCATCAGCAACCATATAGACTGTTTTCAGACATCCGAGTCATGGCACCAATTGTAAGGTAAAAGATAGCTACTTTGTGTTCTCTATCTTCAAATAATTCAAGCCACATCAAATGAATGTTTTTCTGTGGTTTATTTTCTCTGCAATTCTATCTACTGTAAATACATGTATTCTTGCTTTTGGTTTGATGCCATTCATTCAGTTTACAGGCAGTGCTTATATACAAAACTGTTATCTTGAAAAAGCCAACACTCCAGTATAAACCAATCATAAAACAATGAACATGTCCATTTTAAGCTGTGAGGTTCTTTTTTCTACAAAACAAGTTATTAATAGACTGTGAGGCTGGCTTGGCAGCATGTTATTTATAAATGTGCTGGAACACATGTTATTCAAAAACATTATCCTGAGAAAATGTACTACAGGACATTTAATGTTGACATTACAAGACATTTAACTAGAAACAGTATCACAAGACAGCTAACTACTGAAGTAAACACATTGGGTTAGTATAATAAATTACACTGAAGCATTCTGGAAAAAGGCTAGACTTCAACACTCAGTTTAACTATTTTAAAAGGTTATATTGAAAGAAATGTTACACTACAAAATGTTGCACTACAGTTGGGGTGCATTTGCATTACAGTGGTATGGTCTGTGATTCCCAATGCCAACCATTACAAAGGCATATATCTGGCCCTGGTGGTCTAGTCCACCAACCTGGACCTCCTTCAACTTGCCACAAATTCCCAGATCCTATCTTCTGTGCTTATGGCAGCCAATCATTCCAGGGCCCTTTACAACTCACCCAGGGCACAGTGCTGTACTGCCCTCCTGACTTACCCCTTGTGGCTCTGATACACCTTCAGTTCCATGGGTTTATTGTCCCCCCTGCTATCTGGCCACTCACTATGGAGGTGTGGCTATTGCCCCCGGCCCGCTATCTGGCAACTCACGGTGGAGGTGTGGTTGGCAGTATCCCAGGGAGCTGTCTGCAGCAACCCAGACTGGATGTTGTAGACAGGTGGGGGAATCATCCTCCAATGCTGGCACCCCCATTTTCCCTTTGTTGACCCCATCCTCTTCCCAGGATTAAGCTTATGTCAGCAGGCACAGGCATGCCTGACAAACCCACTGACAGCTGTACTCCAGCTCCCTCCACTAACACCACTCCCCTGTACCTCCACCTGTGGTCATCAAGGTGGCAGTATAGCAGCAGGATGTGGTACCCCCTCAAGAGGAAGACAACATCCACTGGAGTGCTCAATCATCATCCTCTCCCCAGCTGACCATCTGATAATCCAGGCTTGTTCCAAAGTGTGAGTCATCAGTATCACAAGTGATAGCACTAATGCTGTACCAGGGGACCTGGCAGCCCCTCAATTTTTACTCAGAATGTTTTCATTGTTAATCCAATTTCACTCTCTTTTGTATTTAATTAAGCTGAAAAACACATTTTTCTGTTTGGTACTTATATTAGGGAGAAATTGCTGGAAAATTTTGGAAGAAATTGCATAGCAAAATGATATGGTAATGATTGCTTCTACAGAGTATTGTCCCTAGTATTCAATGGTTAAAACACCATAAGTTAGCCGGCCCAGTGGCACTGAGGTTTGAGGCACTGGATGCCACACCTCGCACCACGCCTGCGACCCGGGTTCGGGAGTGGACTCGGGTCATCGGTGGGTCAGCCGGGAGGAGATAGGCTTGAGCGTCCAATGAAAGCTCGCCTTCTCCGGGGAGGGATTCAGCCAATGCCCAACACTTGCATGACCCTGAGCGGAGGCTCAAGGAACTGCAAGCTCCACTTGGGGATGGGCGGCCATTGAGCAGCATGGACATCGGTGCGTGCATCATGACATCAGGGGAGGTTACCTGCTGCTCGGGGAGGGAGGGAGAAAAACGTGGAAAACAAGCCTGCCTCAGCCAGGAAGATGGGAGGACCATGGCCGTGCCCACAATTTGCCTGTGCCCAACCAGCAGACCTCAGACCAACGAAACGTAAGTAACGGGGTTTAAGCCCCCGCCTCGTCCCCACCCAAGGGGTAATCCGCAGCTCCATGGGGCCAGGGGTCTGCTTGGGTAGGGTTCCAGGCAGTGGGATGTCCAGTTGTCCCCTGAAGGGTCAGAGGTGGCGGGCTAGGGGAGGAGGAATAAACAGAAATTTCAAAAAAAAAAAAAAACACCATAAGTTTGAAAAATATTTAGATGTAATTAAAAGATTAAACTGAGAGGCTCATTTGTCAAGCTCAGATTCCACTTGCCAGAGAGGGCTGTACATGAAGGGTGTCTCAAAAGATCCTAAAGGGAGTGGACAATGTCAGTGTGGAAACAAGCTGTATGACTCAGCAGAAAATGCAGACAGACAACAGTGACGCAACTGCTCAGAGTGCATTCAGACCCAACTGTAACCTGGAAATTGCAATGGTAGAACAATGCACTTACATTAAACCAAAGTATCCAATGAATGCAAAAACTCTTCAACAAAGAGCTTAAAAAATGACACTTTATTATTTGTTTCTTTAGGTCACAAATGCAGAGCATGTGACAGCATCAGAGCTGCCCAACTATAACTTAACATGTATATACACACGGGTGCCTTCTGTGGTACCATCTAGAAAATGTTGCTATTTTCTGGGAAAATCCAAATTCTGGTACTGTGAATAACTTTGACATTTGTTTAGTAGCATAACATTTCAACAGTCCCAGAAAAGCCCAGATTCTAAGCTGTGTGCTTCCCATGTGGGTTTAGTAGAAGTGACATAGCTACAGATATGTATGAACACCACTTCAGAAGTAACCGTAGCTACTAGCTTTCTGCTGTTATTTTGCAGCTGTTCTGATGGAGTGAGGAGAGGATGTGAAACATGGACATAAGGGACTTTGCAAGTCACAAGTACAGAATGCCTTTTTTTTAAATGAATCTAGTTTGCTGATGGAAACAAATGTGGAAAAAATGCCTGCATCTATCAAGTGTCTAGTAAAGCTAGGGGCAATAGGCAGTATCCAATCCAGTTAAAAGGATTAACATTTTAAATTAAAAAAAAATCTAGCCATCTACACCTGCAAGAAATGGAATAATGCAAGATATTTGCTTATAATATACAGAAACTAACATGATAGGTATAATACAGTAGCTTGTTTATGGTATTTTTTTGTGAGAAGGTGGGAAGCTGCTGGGAACGTAGTGGCCTTGGTATTACTAATTACAAAATATATTTTGAAAACATCAATATTATTAACTACACCATAGTCTTCAATAAATGGAACTCAAAAAGAAAAGTCCTTTAGATGATTTGGGGGAGAAGAATTTTGTAGTTAGAAGTACCCCATTACTTTGCATGGCATTCTTTTCCATTTGAACTTTAACAGAAGACTGTAATATCTAATAAACTAACTGATCTGTCTTAGAGGGAGGAGCTCTTGCAGAGGGTAATACCATTAGGTCGGAAGCCGGCAGGCATCAAGACCCCATGGAAAACTTGTAACTAGAAGTCTGAGGCAGGAGACCGCCCCTGACATCGGCTATGCCCGACTTCAGATGTGGTATAAAGGGGGCGGTCCCCTGGTGCCTTATCAGTTCTTTTCCTGCCTTTGACCCACATAGTTTGGCTCCTTGGATGCCTTCCTTTGAAGTCAATAGCCATCGAACATCAGACGTTCTTAGTTCTTCAAAAAACCTTTCAAACAATGCCTCGTGTATGTCGTCACCCTCCCCACTGGGACAGGCAAAGTGTGCATGAAGGAAGCAGATTCCAGCCAAAGATGGCCACATGGCCTGCCTCCTCTGCCTAGGCCCAGAACACCAGCCCAATGCCTGCACACATTGCCATAAGTTCAACCAGAAGACATGTGCCAGGAGGGCCAATGCACTCAAGACCTTCCTGCTAGAAAAGATGCTTGCGGACATGCAGCGAGGATCAGGAGCCTGCTCATCCTCTCCCACCAGGGATTCCCCACCCAAAGATAGGTCATCGGGGGGAAGCTTCACCACAGGGATAAGGATCGGGCCAGGTCTGAATCCAGCCCTAAGTCACCAACCAAGCAGGCCTTGTCTTCCTTGTCCTCCTGCTGGAGGTCCAGTTTGGCTCCAGCCCAGCCATCCAAACCTTCCCGCATGTCTAAGTCTGCTCCCACCTCCTCTCAGGGCAAACATCGGGAGTCAGCCTTGTCAGGACACCATCACTCTTCCCTGGCTCCTCGACCCCTAAAAACCCTCTAGGTCAACCCAGAAAAGCCTGTCCAGGGCTCAGAACAGGCCCAGTTCTTCTGATAAGTGCAAGCACTTGGAAGAACCCTCAGGTAGGCCGGAGGTTGCCTGGGCTTGGACACCTCCCCCTCCGGCTAAGGTTCGCCCTCCTCCAGATCAGCACAAGTCTAGCCAGTAGCCTACTCCGTTGATCTGCTACCTGTCACGGGGCAGTTACCAGATGAAGGCCAGCTGTCTGCCCCTCCTCTGAGGAACCAGATGTCTGACAAAGCCACACCGGATGCTAGACCAACAGACGAGGGCATTGCCGGTCGTCAGCCTACTGACGCCGGGATCCCAGACTCGATGCCTGCCGATCCAGATCCCCAGACACCTGCACCTAAAGACCTGACACCGAGCCCCTCAGACCCAGTGCCGACCCCCTGCGGTCATCCCAGTAGTGGACATTAGGAGTCTGCTTACCACATGGTGGAATACAGTGAAAGGGAATCTTCTGTATAGACCCCCAGACACTGTCCCTCCTCTACCACCCATGGGTCCCCCTCCCACCCCTAGAGCCTCAGTGGGGTGAGGGCAAGCACCCACGCCCAGACCCTAAGGGGAAGAGATGGACATAACCCTCATCTTCATTTCCTTCTTCCCCTCCTGTCACATCCTCCTTGGATGAGGGCAACATGGATTCAGAGCCTTACTCTGATGGGGAATTTTGTCCTCTCTCCCCGGGACCTAAAGATTCCCTGCAGTACCCCCTGGATGAGCCTTCATTTCTGGACATTATGAGGCACATCCAGGCTATATATGAGTGCGACATGGAGGATCTGGACCCAGAGTGCAAGCACCTGGCCAAGTTCCTTGGAGAGAAGGAACCCAAACCTTTGGTGATTCCACTGTTAGTGGAACCATTTCAGGACATAACTCACTTTACCTGGCATATGCCCTCTTCCATACCGGCAGTCCCTCAGAAGGTGGACAGGCTTTATAAGCCTCTGAATTCTGAATCCTTTCTGGCCAAGCAACCAAAGGCCAATTCATTGGTCCTCATGGCTGCCCATGGCAGGGGTTCCCAGCCAAAGCACTTGAGTTCCCAACCCCTGGATCCCGTCTCTAAAAAGTTAGATGGTTGGGGCTGAAAAGTCTTCTCCTCAGCTGCTGGGGCCATCAGGTCTTTGAACTTAATGGCCCACATAATTAGTTACTAACAGTCACTGTGGAGGAAGACAATGGACCTCCTTGAAGCTATGCCTGACTCCACCTCGAAACAAGAAATTCTGGCGTATGCCCAGTCGGGATTAGATGTCAACAGACACACCTTTAGGTGTTCTTATGATGCTGTGGATATGGCCTCCAGAGCAGCCACCTTGGGGGTCTGCATGGGAAGGCAGTCATTGCTTAGGCTCATGGGTTTCCAACCGGACCTACAAGAGTCTATTATGGATTCCCCCTTTCAGGGTCCCGTTCTGTTCAGCCCAGAAGTTGAACAAATGGTTAAGCAACTTCAGCACTCAGGAAAATTGGTGGCTGACATGCATCGCATGTATAAATCTCAGCCTCAGGAACCCGGCCGGCACCCTTTTTGCAAAGGACAAAGGCAGGACAGGGGGTAAACAGTCCCACCTTAAGGGGTTCTAGAGGTGGGGTCACCCTGCCCCTCAAGGTTCCCAGGGCCCCAAGCAGACCAAAACTCACAGGACCCAGGGCCCCCCAACCCCTCAGCTTGATGTCCTCTGCCCCCCTCCTCCCTTCAGGGACAGGTAGAGCAAGAAGGCAGGAGGGTGGTTTCTGCTGTACCCACTCGAATGGTCCAGTATCACTGCAGACCAATGGGTACTGGATACCATTCGTAAAGAGTACATGACAGAGTTCACCTCTATCCCACCAGACAACCCACCCCCTGACCCATTGTCCCATGGAACACAATCTCCTTCTAGAAATGGAGATTCAATAGCTCCTAGAAAAAAGATCCATCCAAAAGGTTCCACAGCCCCAGAAGGGAAAGGGTTACTACTCCCATATAATCCTGGTCCTGAAGAAAATGGGAGACATTTGTCCCATTCTGGATCTGAGCCAGCTCAATCTATCTGTAAAATAACAGAGGTTTTGGATGGTCACTCTGGCAGGTCTCTTCCCCTTACTGCAGCAAGGGGACTGGCTGTGCTTCCTAGATATGCAGGACACCTCCATGCATATCAAGGTCCTGAAATCTCACAGAAGGTTCCTGCGCTTCAGCTTCCAGGATGAGCACTACCAATTCAGGGTACACCCCTTTGACCTTTCTTCTGCCCCCAGGGTTTTCACTAAGTGTCTAGCGGTGGTTGCAGCAGCCTCTGAAGGAGAGGCCTCTTCAGCTACCCTTACCTGGATGATTGGCTCCTCTCCACGTGGTCAGAGGAGGAGGAGGAACTTCTAATCACGTTGTGAGAGACACAGGCTTTTGTTTGTCCCTGAGGATCACAGTAAACTGGCCAAAATCACACCCTTGGCTGAACCAAAGGCTGCAATTCATAAGGGCTATTCTGGACACCAGGCAGGGCAGAGCCTTCCTACCTCCAAACAGGGCAGACCACCTTCAGCATTTAGCCAGCAGGCTCCAGAAGGCCTCCTTGGCCCTTGCCCAGGTTGTTTTACAGCTTCTAGGCCATATGACAGCTGCCATAGCCACAGTACCCTTAGCCAGACTACATATGAGGACCCTCCAATGGCATCTCAGGTTCCAATGGGACAAGTTGGTGGATGATCTGGATCTCTGAATCCAGATGTCTCAGGCTGCATACCATTCCCTCGAATGGTGGCTCCATCACGACAGTCTAAGCAGGAGGAGTTCCATTCTGGAAACCCACCCCTCTCCAGACTTTAACCACAGATGCCTCTCTGTCCAGTTGGGAGGCTCATTTAGGAGATCACAGGGCCCGGGGGTCTTGGTCTGCCATAGAGAGCTCTCTACATATAAACATTCTGGAAATGAGAGCTGTGCTGAATGCACATATCGCATTCAGAAACCAACTCTCAATGGGTCCCCTTCTCGTGCAGATAGACAACACATCAGCAAAGGGGGTCTCATTAATACCCCCTTTGCAGGGAGGCCATGAGAGTGTGGGACTGGGCAGAAGAACACATAACTCATCGCAGTTCATCTGCCTGGGGTTCAGAACGTACTTGCCGACAGTCTCAGTTGCTCTACCTCTCTGAATCATGAGTGGGAACTGCTCTAAGAAGTCGCAGATGACCTATTCGGTCACTGGGGCAGTCCAGAGTTGGATCTCTTTGCATCCACCTGCAACTACAAACTGCGACAGTTTTGCCTGCTCATTCCAGGGCCTGGTGTTTTTTGGCAAGACGCATTTTACCTCTCTTGGACAGGGAAGTTCCTGTACACCTTCCTCCTTTTCCCCTCATTCAGAGAGTACTACTCAAGTTGCAGTCAGAAGGAGCCAGAATGATTCTGGTGGCTCCTCTTTGGCCGGTCAGATCTGGTATCCGTTGCTCCACCAACTGTCACTGGAGTCTCCAGTTCAGTTGCCACTCTCCACCCACTTGCTCTCACAAGAGCATGGTACACTCGTCCATCCTCTTCACGCTCTTCACCTGCATGCATGGCTCCTGCAGTCCTAGCAGAAGAGAGATTAGGAGTGTCAAGCAGGGTGGCTGAGATCTTGGTTGCAGTGAGGAAGCCTTCCACCAGGGCCACCTACACTCTGAAATGGAAAATGCTTCTGTCTATGGGCTACTGCTCATGCCCTAGATCCCCTTGGTTGCTTGGCTAGGCACATGCTAGAATATCTGTCACCTTCTGGATTTAGGACTGAGCTATTCATCCATTAAGGTGCACATGTGTGCAGTTTCTGCATATCATGATCCTATCAGAGGTAAAACTCTGGCACAGCTCAACATCTGTAAGACATTTCTACTAGGGGACTTACATATCAGACCTCCCAGGAGAGACATTGTTCTTCCTTGGGACTTACTTTTCATCCTGGAGAAATTCACCCTTCCTCCCTCTGAGCCAGCAGCCTCTTGCAAGCTGCACTTCCTCTCATGGAAGACCCTCCTTTTGGTAGCCATTACCTCTGCTCAAAGGGTTTCCTAGCTCCAGGCCTTGATGTGTAAGGAACCTTGCATAGTTTTCCACAGGGACAGGGTGATCCTGCGCATGAACCCTAAGTTCATGCCAAAGGTGGTGTCTGTGCTGACTCTTATCCAGGACATCAACCTTTCAGTTTATTATCCAGAATTTATAAACCAAGGTGAAGTGCTGTTGTACACCTTGGATGTTCAAAGAATTTTGAGGTATTATCTCCACAGGACTTGCTCCTCCAAACAGTCAGGCCAATTGTTTGTCTCATTTGCCAAGTGAATGTTAGGGGCTCCTGTTTCAAAACAGTCACTAGTCTGTTGGCTGGTGCAATGCATTACTTTCTGCTACCAGCATCATAATAAACCACTTCCGGGAACAGTCGGGGCCACTCTACCAGAGCAGTGGCCTCCTTCTTTGCGGCACTCAGAAATGTCTGCAGCTACATGGAGTTCAGTCAATGCTTTCATTAGACATTATAGCCTGGACATTGCATCCAGAAGGAGAGCAGGTTTTGGACTAGCAGTCCTGTAGGGCCTACTCTCTTAGATGCCTTTCAAATATGTTTCAGCTGTTTTTCAGCACCTCTCCCTACTGCCCTCAGACCTGGGCCTATCCTTGGGTACTGCTTGGGACTCAGTCCTAATAGTATTACCTGCTGCAAGAGCTCCACCCTCGAAGACAGATAGTACAGTTACATAAGAACTTAACCGTAACAGTAGATCTTCAAGAGGAGCTCTAGTAGCAGGTGGCTTTCCCGCCCTCCATCCCCCAGGATAGTATTTTGGCTGTTATATCACCAGAGCATATTGGGGACTTCCTGCTCAGTTTTCCAGTTTGGTTTCTAGCCAGGTCTCTGGCTGGAGAACTGAGATGGCACCAGGGGACCGCCCCCTTTATACCACGTCTGATGTCGGGCATAGCCAGCATCAGGGCCAGTCCCCTGCCTCACACTGCTCACTACAAGTTTTCTGTGGGGTCCTGATGCATGCCTGCTTCAGTCCTAATGGTATTACCTGCTGCAAGAGCTCCTCTCGAAGATCTACTGTTACGGTAAGTTCTTATGTAACTGTACTTTCCATCTCATCCTATATTGAAAAGTACTATGCTATAAATATATTTTATCAATTTATATCTTAAATAAATGTACAAGTACATTATAATTTCATCACATAGCTGAAATGTATGCATATTACACCAAATTGGCTGATTTGACAGGTCTGATTTATATACAAAATATATGTGATAAATATATTGAAAGTATAACATGAATATATCCTGATTATTTATAATACGTTATATATATTTTATGTCTCTCTTGAATGCATTTTAATTACTGAAAATAAATGCTGTATCTCTTGAATGCATTTGAGTTACTGAAAAGATATGCTTTGTATATTTGCCATACAGTGTCTAAAATATATCTAGGGGGAGATATTCAGAGGAGTTGCACATGTGCAACCACAGAAATGCGCCCCAGAGCCATATTCAACCACGGTGAATGTGCAGCACAAAACCCAAGTTCAGATGCACAATAGTAATATATGCAGTGCAAGTACAAGGGGGCGGCCCCATGAATAAGCTGCACAATGGCATATTCAGCCAGAAAGCACAGCGCAAGTCAGGTGCAACCCACAGATTGCACGAGACAGACTTGAGCATATAAAGGGAGGCTCAAACACACACTCAGCAGATGTGCAAGCAAGATCTAGTGACTGTGATGGATGTGGAGCCATTTGTGAGGGAGGTTGTAAAGAGGGGTGTGAGGAGGAGGGAAGAACACCAAAGTGGCCGAGGACGGGCCCGTCAGTGGTGTGCCCAACACAGACGATACTGTACCTGCCTCACCTATGAGGACTACGGTGATGCGGAGATCATGGGCCAGTACCATCTGAACAGGGCAATTCTGAGGCAGCTCTGTGAGCTGTGCCATGATGAGTTGCAGGCACCCACCAGTAGGAGGCATGCCATGACAGTGGAGACCAAGGTGACAGCAACAATGTGCCTGCTCACTACAGGCACCTTCCAGAAACCAGTGTGGGCAACCACTGGTATAACCCAGTAAGCCATGTTCTGCCTTCTCACACAGTTCCTCAATGCCCTGCTGCTACACGCTTCAGAGTACATACATAGAAACATAGAAATGTAGAAGCTGACAGCAGATAATGACCGCAAGGCCCATCCAGTCTACCATTTTTTCTACCTTATGAATGTGCCATAGACCTGTACTCTGTCAATGGCCTATCTATTCATGCTAATCTGTATTGCTCCCTTATGCCCATCCAATGCCTGTTTGAAGCCCTGCACTGTATTCATATACACCACTTCCTGAGGGAGGCTCTTTCATGCACCCTTCAGCCTTTCTGTGAAAAAGAACTTCCTCATATTATCCCTTAATCGGCCTCCCTCTAATCTCATGCTGTGGTCTCTTGTCCTGCTATTTTTCTTATGTTGAAACATGTTAAACTCTTTCACCTTGTTAATGCCCTTAAGGTGTTTGAATGTCTCCATCATATCACCTCTCTCCCTCCTTTGCTCTAGGGTATACATATTGAGCTCCATTAATCTGTCCTCATATGCTTTCTGATGCAGTCCCTGTACCATTTTGGCTGCCCTTCTCTGGACTGCCTCCATTTTGTTAATGTCGTTGTGCAGGTGCGGCCTCCAGTACTGCATGCAGTACTCCAGATGGGGCCTAACCAGTGTCTTGTAAAGAGGGATTATTACCGCCCTCTTACAACTTGTGATACCCCTACTAATACACCCCAACATCCCTCTAGCCTTACCTACTGCTTTAGTGTTCTGCTTGGATGATTTCAGGTCATCTGTGATGGTGATGCCCAAGCCTCTTTCTTCCCTCCCTTGTGATTGCCAGCAACTCCCCTTCTGACCTGTATGTGGCTTCACGGTTTCTCTTACCTATGTACATGATTTTGTACTGCTTTGCAATAAACCCCATTTGCCACTCTTCTGACCATTTTGTCAGTTAATCCAAATCTTTTCTCATCTCATATGATCGGGGCCATAGACTGCAACCCATATGGCCATGCACACACCATCTGGCCCAGAGGGGGCCACCTAGATGAAAAGAAAGGGGTATCCATCCATCAACTGCCAGGTGGTGTACAATGCCACAGGGCACATCACCAATGTCTGCACCACCCACCCTGGGAGTGCAGATGATGCATTCATCTGGCACAGCTCCATCCTGTACCAGAGGTTCGAGCATGGCGATATCCCTACGGGTCACATGATAGGAGAGCACAGCATGGGATGAGGTGAGAGGGCTACTGTGCACTGGGATAGGTCTAGGCCACACATGGAGGTAGCTGAAAGGATGGTTGTAGGCAGCAGGGGGGTGGGGAGGGGAACAAGCTATGCCATGCACTAATCAACATGTCTTACCTGCACAGGTGACAGCACCTACCCCCTGTGCCCCTGGCTGCTCACCCCCATCCAGCGTCCATCCAATGCTGCAGAGGAGAGGTACAACATGGCACACATTGCTACACACAACATCATTGAGCGGGTCATTGGCACGCTCCAGATGTAATTCTGTTGCCTAGACAGGTCTGGTGGTGCCCTACAGTACAGACCTGGGAAAATCTGTGGCCTATTCCTGGCCTGCTGAATGCTGCACAACATGGCCATTGACCATGGGATAGCTGTCCAGGTGGAAGAGGGCAACAGCAGTGATGAGGATGGGGATGATGGACCGGATGAGGGTGTGCAGCCACCCATGCAGAGGAGGGACTCCAGGATGGCCATACAGGCATGGAGGCACTGGGACACAATTGTACAGGAGCACTTCAGAAACTGCAGGTGAGTACCAGACACATCAGCCGTGCATGCATGGACCACCACACACACAGACATACACACACACACACACACACACACACACACACACACACACACACACACACACACGTGCACGGCCACACAAGGAGGCATTCAGGGACACCAGCACACACACAGCATGCACATGGACCACACAACCACATAGCCACATGCCCATATAACAGTGCACAGGCATTGGTGCACACACACACACACACACACATGCAGGCCCAGGGATGGACACAGAGCTGCCCACAATACAACCCACACAAGCAATACCAGCACCATCATGAGGCGCACAGCTGGGCACAATGGGGCATGTGGGTGGCCCATTCAGGAGAGGTGGGTGCTGTGGCATCACACACACACACACACACACGTGCAGCTGGACATGGCATGAATCAGAGTAAATGCACCAGCACACAGGCAAGACCAGCACAGTGCTGCCCTCATTATGCCCATGCCACAAGGTCCAGCAGCACAGCATGTACACATGGAGGACATGCCACACACCACACATACATCCCAGCACATGCACATGGGTGCGCCCAGCCAAGTGCTCACCAGCCAACAGCATTGGGCAGCAGGATGGAATAGCACACCCAGCAGCCCTATCATGTGGTGCCATGGTTGCCACAGCCACGTGAATGGCCACGCCTGAGTAGTGTGGCAGCCACAGGCTGAACAATAGACACTGGAGGTGTAACCAACATGCTCACAGGGGTAGAGGCCTGAGACTGTGACTGGGTCCTCGTGGGTGTGAAAATCCCAGCAAATAGATTGCTGCTGTGTGTGTCAGGGATGGCCACAACAGAGCCCGGTGTCAGCTGTGCCATCAGATGCTGGGTCCATGGTGTTGATGTCACACTACAGGAAGTCCAACGCACCCTGCCATGCCCAGTGGATGCCAGTGATGCAAATCTGGTGGCAATAATACTGGCAATGTGGACCAGCGATGCGGTCGTGGCCTCCCAGAGCTGCCAGAGCTCACCAATCACCTGAGTCCATGCTCAGACAGGTAATGCAATGCTACCTGCAGTGCACAGATCTCATCCCCAAGCATTGCCTGGTTGCCCACGAATGACCACAGCAGCCTGGTGTGCTCATCCAGCCGGTCAGTGCCTAGTGCATCCTGGGGCTGATGCCAACCTGCAGGGGGGTGTGGTGGCATGCTGAGTGACATCCCTTGCCTGGGGACACTGCACAGGGGACAGAGCAGGGGGGATTGTGCATGAGTTCCATCGTCGACCCCTGTGGTGTGCTAAACTGTGGCCACTGCAGCCCACTGCTGCTGTGCAACTGCCTGCTGTGCCATCTCCATGGCACTGACAGCCTCAATAGTGCCCCCTTATGGCCAGTGACAGCAGTGGCACCACATGCCACTGTGCGGCCATGGTCAAGGGGGCAACTGTGCAGGTGCTGTACCACCACCAGTGGTGACCAGTGCCTGTGCATGGCCCTGTACCCTGGGCGGTGTGTCCAGGCCCATGTCACCCAGGATCAGTGTAATGTCATAATCTGCGTCCGATGAAGCACCCTCCTGTGTCCCTGGTACAAGCACGGGTAGGGCCTCGGTGAGCAGGAGGTTCATCAGGAGGTCGTTATCAACCAGACATAGAAGATCCAGCAGCCCCACATTGCCCTGTCACTGACGGTCACTAGCCCTGATGGCTGTGGATGTGGATGGCTCTGTCTCTTCAGGTCCAACGTTGTCAGCGGCATTCTAAAACTCACCCCTGAGGTGTGATGGTGCTGGAAGACAGAATATTATCAGTATTGAAAATGGCAAGGTGCACACAGAGCCATGGTCAGTGTGATGGGGGCAGGTGGCCAACACCGTGCCTGCACGCAACAGGGTACACCCGTGCAGCACCGCACATCAGGGTGGACATGCCACAGGTGGTGCTCATACCAGGCCAGCCATGGTGAGTGGATGCAACACATACTGTCGCACCAACACATGGCTGACATGCATGTCCCCCCCCACAGGCAACAATACCAGTGGTGTGCTGATCTGCTGCCTGCACCCCTGTGAGCCATGCTGTGATACTGGCACACTGTGCAGGCAGCCCCACTGCTGCAGTGCACACATTGGTCCAGGGACCATGGCCACAGTATCATGCCCATGCTGCTGTCCTACTGCATACAGGTGGTCACTGACATGCACAGTGGCCCCATGTGCAGCATGTGCAGCTGCATGCCTCACAAGCCATGTGCATGCATCAGTGCTGCTGCCACACTGGCATGCTGTTGGGCAGCACACACACCCACATATGATACGCTGACTCACAGTGCTGTGAGGGGCTGCCACCCATCTGGAATCCACCTCCTGGTATGCCCTCAATAACTGCATGGGTGATGGTCACTGCCACCATCTTCTCACTCGCTGTCAGTACTGGGGCTGTGTCTGGTCCTCTGCCTGTCCTGCTGAAGGACACCCTGATGGTGACCACCTTTTCTTTGATGCACCTATTGTCCTTCCCCATCTTTTCTTGCACTCCTGTGCACTCCTATTATGTCTTCCATGTGTATTGACATAGGTTGCCACCTCCTTCCACCCGGTGGCATGGTCCTGCGGGGTGCCAGTGGCCCCACTCAGCAGTGACTCTCTGTCGAGGTAGGCCTCTAACAGGGCCTGCTGTTCGTCCTTCGTGAAGTTGGGCTTAGCTCCCTCTGTCTCAGTCATGATGCTACCTGTGAACAGTCAGACAGTGGCCCGATTAGTGGCGAAGCAGCCCAACCTGGAACAGTGCAGCACTGACAACATGCACAGCTATTTCACATGGTGTGATGGTCCAAACCTCAATGACTGCAATACCTGTAAGTGCTCTGTGCTGTATTGTGGTGCTTTAATGGCTCAATGCATGCAAATGAGCAGCAGCACATTTGTAATGAGATGCTAATGTGCGTGACTGTGTCTGGCATTGGCTCATGAGGCTATTTGCATATGCTGGCTGAATATTGTGGAATTGCACCTTGCACAATACAACTGCACCGGAGCAATTGGCTGGTGCAGCCCCCGCACATATGCAGTGTGCTGCTGCATGGTGCGCATGTGCGTCACGGGCAGCAACACATCCTGTGGCCTATCACGCAGCTATGTGCACTGCACAATAGTCCCCTATTGTGCATGCAGCCCTGTGCACATGCGATGCATATGGAGACATTGAGCTGCCTGGCCCCATTGCACATTTGTGCCAATTGTGCAATGCCACCAACCATGCACTGCCTGCCACTTTGTGAGTGGCACATGCACGGTGTTGCACAGGGTCAAGCAGGGTGCAGATATGGGTCACAGCCTTGACCCCGTTCTCCCACCTTAATATGCTGCATTGAGCATGTGTGGTAATACTTGGCAGGCATCTGTTGTGCATGTCTATTGCACATCTCCATGCGGTGCAGCCGTGGTCCCTGACTCCCTATTGTGCATCAGGTGCTGTGCAATTCCACGTGGAGGCTCTGCAAGTACATGCAGTCAGAAACAGCATGGCAGATGGCAATAATGGCTGGGTCAGGTCAGCTTTTGCTCCAGGCAGTAAACTGGAGCAATGTTGAGATGGCTAATCTGGTGGCCCTGGTTGAGCCTTTGGTGGACCAGTTGTATGGTGTTGCTGAGCTCCTGGTGCCATGGACCCATGTCTGGGAAAGGGTGGCAACTGGTCTGGAGCAGCGGACTGGTGTGCAGCACACTAGGGAGCAGTGCTGCCACTGTTATGGGGACATCTGCAGGCAGGATCCAGAAAGGCTTCGAAGGCTTCAGGAGAGGGCACACAATGGGTCCTTGCCATAGCCAGGTAGGTGTCCCATGGCAATATGTATGCTACCAATGTCCACAGCCTGTGCTGTACTGTGTGCTGCCTTTGTGGCTGCATGGAGGGAGGGGGAGCAGCACTGGTGGGCAGTGCATGTCCTTCATTGCTGCACTTCAGACCTGTGCAGTGCACGTTGATGTTGGCCCATACACCATGCCCCATGGATGGGCCTGTGTACCTGCCTGTGCTGTGTCAGTGCTGGGCACTGTGTCTGAGCTGGGTGGGTGTGTACATGCCTTGCCACTCATGCCCATTTTCCCTCTCTGTTCCATCCACAGGACCGGAGGACCACAGGAGGTCTAGGGAGGCCACAGACTGGGACAGGTGCCACAGTGCTGGAGGTGTCGCAGATGCACTAGTGCCTGGACAGGCAGATGAATGTGTGTGGCATGGTTTACGAGACACTGCTGGGACTGGGTTGTGTGGTGTGGTATGGCAAGAGGAACTGCCATCATGCGTGGCCACTGTGTTGGGTGGTTCCTGGCTTCACTGCATGTGCCATGTTGTGCTGGGGCAGGGGGTCATGCACATGGCCTCTGTGTGTTGGTATTCCATCACTGTTCCTGGTGGGGTTGGGGGTGTGCATGTCCCACAGTGTGTGACTGCTGCTGGGGGACTACAATACTGCCTAGGGGGCCCTTGTACTGTTACTGTGTGGTACACTGGACAGGTGTGGGTGCATGTTGTTCACAGGTGAGCATGCAGTCTGCCCATGGAGCACAGCTGGGTCAGCTGCTGCTATCCACTGTGCATGTGCAAATGCTGGTTTCATCCACCAGTGGGGATATCTGCTGTCCTGTGCACATATATTGTGGGGCTTGGGCTCCTTGTGGACCATCACTTAATTGCCTGTTCTGGTTCCCCTCTTGTAGGTCAGGCCAAGCCACAGACCCAAAGATGTCGGTGGGGCTTGCTTGGTGGTGGGCTCCTGCAGCTCAACAGGCTCATCCAGCTGCACATCACCAGGATGAACATGATCATCAGGGTTTGCCGTCGCCATGTTGGTGCAAAACAGGAGCTCATCAGGGAGGTGTGCCTGCTGAGGACATTGCAGCAGCATCTACAACATTGACCCTGTCCCCTCTCCCCACTTTGCCCTGGACATCCCCTACCATCCTCATCATTGTTTGTGGACTGTATTATACTGTGTCTTTGCTCCCGGCCCCATTCCTCTTCTTACCTAATTTGACCCTCCCTATCATTCCCTTTATGAATTGTTTGTTGTATGCCCTGTAGCACCCCACTGTTTTTGTTACTGTTTGCTAGTAAAGGTTTATATTTCTGCACATCAGTGTCTGCATCTCCTATGCCTGTAGGGTGCTGTACTGTGCCTAGATTGTTCTATGCTGCTCTTGGGTGTGCCCCTTCTGTCCCAGTGCTGTGCCCCTTTTTTTTGTGCTTCTGTGTGCATAGGCTCCTGTGTGACATGTCCCTCTGTACAAATTTTGCTGGCTTATACTGTACAATGGCTCTGCTGTTATTTGACCAGCAGACCAGAAAACTGGCAAAAATGTATGTTAAGGCAATATCTAAACACATACAACAATTTAGTAAGCATCTGTTCTGTGGTTTTAGTTACAGAGGGATCAGAATGCTGAAGCTGAGCAGTTTAAGGATTTGCTTTTGCTCTCAAATAATGACAAAAAAAAGGCTAGGATTTGAAACTGACTTTTTTACTGTCTGTATTTTAGATCCTGTCCCAAAGGTAATGATGTTGGTGTTTTAGAACTAAAATTAAGATAACTTTGAACAAAAATACATTCCTTGCCCACACAGGTGCAGAACAAAACAGTCGTCTTTTTCCATAAATATTTTTTTCATGCCATTTAAAGCAGTGGTATTGGTGTGTTGGCAAAACATCAATCATGAAGGTTTTTTTTTTTGTTTTGTTTTGTTTTCCCAACAGTGTAGTTCTGACATCTTTAAATTCATCCTCAGTATATTTTTTGTTTTCTCAGGTATTGTTAAACAGCTTTCATAATTAAATTTTGTAAATGATGACTCATGTCATTGAAGATGACTTTCACTCACAACTCTGAAAAATCTCCTCCATTGAGGTTACCTGTAGAATGTACATGCTTGATTCATAATATACATAATATAGATATATTGGGATGCTGTTACCAAATGTTTCTGACTGTAAGCAGCACAGCACTGTACCAAAATATTCATTTTTTTCAGAGCATGCATAGCACACGAGTGGGAACATTAAAAAAAAAATAAAACTCCGATTTCTTCGTTCAGGAATGAAAAAAAAACAAAATGGAAAATAGGTATCTTGATATTTTTACAAGACAAACTTTACTGGGACAAAAATATATGGTAACTAACAAATAATACTGCTTTAAAAAATGAAACTATACTTAAAAATGTAGTCATGAAAAATGTAATTGTACAGCTTTAGCTGCAACCTTGCAGAAATGTAATCATATTTGTTTAGTGTTATAACAGTTTTTTAGGCATTTTTTTGCTCACAAAAAACAGACATATCTTAAAAAGCTGAATTCTGAAATGTTCATGCTCTTTAAAAAGTGGCACATATTGTAGATTATACTTTTGATGTTTTTGAAACAAAAGACTAGCATTACAAAGTTATAATTATTTAAACGAGGCTGTAGAATCTAAAATTCAGGAAGTGACATCCAAGGAATTTCTGTTATCTGGGACAAGTTGAAACAGGGGCAGTGACAACTATGATATGGCACTTTACTCCGGGGACTGTTTTGCATTTAAAGTATCAATCCACAGTCTGTTTGTTAATCCAGGGACTGCATATCATTAAAATGGTTTGACCAACATTCCTCAAAATAAGGACTGCTTGTCAGTCTGTGGATAGTTTGTCATTAAAAGTATTTGAACAACATTATCAGTCATCGGGCTATTTGTCAGTTCATGGATTGTTCATCATTACAAGTATATGGCCAGCATTCTCTGTAGGGCTGTGTGAATACCTTTTTTCGAATATTTGGCTGAATATTCATTATTCGGTGCCAAAACATTTGTTATTCGGTATTCGTTAATCGGTATTCAGATGGCTGGAAGGGGGGTATTTAAAAATAAAAAAGCACACCACTCCTGGCCAGCATTAAATAAATGTTTTAATCCCTAGTGTCTAGTGGTCCCACCCCACCCCCTGGCTGATCGCCAGTCCAAAATGATGAATCCCTCCACCCTTGCCCAGACTCTCAGCATTATCCCCAGCCCCAAATGTATAAAAAAAAAAACATATAATTTTCCTGGTGTCTAGTGGACCCCCACCCCCCCATCCTGTCAGGAAGTGCCTTCCACCCCTCTCCCCTCCTACTCACGACCCTGAGCGGGTCGGCCACAAAGAAAAAAAGTAATTCCCACCCTCCTGGCCAACATTAAATTAATATTTTAGCCCTGGTGTCTAGTGGTCTCACCCCCTGTCCAATCCCCAGTCCAAAATGAAGAATCCCCCAAGGCCCTCAGCAATACCCCCAGTCCCTGTCCCCAAATATATAACAATAAAATAAAAATCCGTAATTTCCTGGTGTCTAGTGGACCCCCACCCTGTCAGGAAGTTCCTCCCACCCTCTCCCCCCACACCCACGACCCAGAGAGGGCCACCGGCACAGCCCTCCACTCACCTCCATGGCTGGCAGCCCAACTGAGTTTTCAGTGAATGAGAGCATGTACGCACTTATTCACTGAAAACTCCCCCCACCCCCAAACACATTCATTATCTGACTAACAAATATGGCTAAGAGAATAATTTTGCCTCATTAAGGCACCACAACATGCAACATGGGAAGGGTGTTTTTAACCAAACAGTACACCAACCCCACCCCACAACCCCACAGAATCAGTGACCACATTTTTGAGTGCCCTGTTAGCAATAAATGCTGTGGGTGCCTTGCAATGCAACAGTAAAAAACAAAAGTGGTGCAGCCAGTACAAAACATAGTACAATAACCCAGCACAACCAAGGTCTACCTCATGCCAAGCAAACCTTCCACCCCACCAAAATTTGTTGTTGGCCACCTAATTTGTTCCCACACATGAAACATGCACATTTGGTCACTCACAGAGGTGTGGTGTGGATGCAAATGTTTGAGGGGGTTAGAAGTAGACATCCAGGAGCATTGGTGGCTTGAACTGGCAGTGCTCAGGTAAATACAAAAAAATGCCCTTTTCTGCTTGCATTTTAAAATTAATTAATTAATTAATTTATTTATTTATGTATTTATTTTTGGGTACCTAGGTAAGGTTCATTAGGTACAATTGCTTGTTTTCAGGGGGGACCTGGGAGCTTTGGGCTGGTTAAGTGACTTGCTCTGAGTCACACAGTATGCAACTGAAGGTTGGGGGAATGAAACCCAGGTCCACTGGATGTACTGTACCAAGCTCATTCACAGCTCATTACTCTAACCACTAGGCAATACTTGCAGTCAGCTCAAATACTAAACAACATCTAATACCACAATTAAAAGCAGTGCTTGAAGACCATATAACCCTCCACAATAACAATGCTGGGTGGTAATCCACACACACACCACTCAGACTACCCCAATACACAACTTTAATAGCAGCCTAAAATACAATAAAGTAATGCCAATTAACAAGGACACATTTAAAATAAGGCATTATCACATGAAAACCTGTGGGAAATAACCTTGGTTGATAGATCTGTGCACCCCCTCCACCTCCAACTTGAGGAAGGCCTCGTGGTGAGGAGGGACATAAAGCATTTTAAGATCCCAAAATATTGATTGGAAATGTACCACTTTCACTCTGAATTCAGGGATAAATAAGGCATTCAGCATATGGGTCTGTCTGCTCTACAAATAAGACACTTCTTCAATGACTGTGAATGTGCTCAGCTAGTCTAGGGGGGTGCAAACAGATAAGGGTGGCTACCCTCAAATTAATGATCTCCTCTTCCAAAAACACTGTTTCACACTGAAAAGAACTGGGTCCAAACCAACTGGAACTCCATTCAACCAATGTTCTTTATTAAACACCACTTAAAACAGTATGAAATTTAGAGAAGCCAGGGACCATCCTGAATTGAGCACATTTACAGTTTAAGACATACAGTAGTATATTCAGCTGCACGCATAACAACCACTTAACTGATTCAGGCAAACTCAGCATGTAACTTGAGTCACCTGGACAGGATAATAGATCTTCACCAAACAAAGACACTCCCAGGAAAGGACTTAAAATCTTGGGAGATCAACTTTTAAACCCCTTCATGGCCTGCCCCAATCTCACGCAGATAAGAGGGATACTGTAAATTTCACGAGTGGCTCCCATGGATTCCCACAAGTTCGTATGAACATTTGATAATGTTGGACCGGAAAAAGTCAAGGGAGCAATGGTCACAGCTTGTGATTGTGCTGTGATCACTAAGAAATGGGGCAATGCACTGTAGGCTCAAAAACAAATGAAGCAAACATTGCAGGAAAAAAAATGAAAGCACAATTATTTTAAATAAAAAAAAGAGTGGACAGCAATACAAGGGGACATAATTAGTTACAATAAAGCCCACATCTTTAGGGCCACCTTGGTGGGAGGGGCAATCATGGTAGCAACATAAATAACATTCAGAAATGAAAACAGGACACAATTCTTTATTGGAATATATTTTATTTGGCAGAACAGTCTAACTGAATGATGTTTAGACAATATCTTAATGACATGAGTAGGCATGTCACAAATTCGGGCACACATTTACAAGCATTTGGCATGATTACATTTATTTATTTTTTAATACAGGAACATCTGACTGCAGTCATGTTATCTTATCTATCTCCCCACATAGGCTACTTAACAAGGCCAGATAAAAAACTCAATTCCAGTAATTTTCTTGCATTTTGTATTGTGTTACAAATGTAAGCCTGCATTGATAACCCCTTTTCCTGCACAGAGCCAAATATATTTTATTCTTGCTCCACACTCCTTCCAGGCAATGGTGGGTGAGGTGGGGATCATGGTTACTCTTATAATGTAATGTGGTGTTCCAGTCTGTATCTCTTCTATAAAGGGTAATTTCCAGTCAATTCACCCCCTTATAGGTCAAAAGATTCCCAAAAGGGATTCTTTCAGTATCTGCTGTCATTGTAAATGCATTACATTTTTGGAAGTGAGGTACTGATATACAGTAAATAAAAACTTTTTTGAATGGTTGTTGTACAGAGAAGTAAATGCCTAAAATGAAATGTTGCACATGACTTTAAATGAAGGGTTCTACATTTGTTTATCGGGGATTTTGCAATTTTAAAGGGCATGGTTGAGCACAGTTACTATATAAGACCATGGGGATACATTTTTTAAATAAAAAAAATATGACTTGTAGGGAAGTTTTGACTTGTAGGGTACACTGTGAGTTAAACTGTGAGGCTAAATGTATTAAGATGGATTTACTAATTGTTATTATATAAAAAAAAAATCTGTTTATACTACAACACAGATGGCCTGATGAAGTGGCTTAGCCATGAAACTCTGCCAGGAAGGTGTGTGGAGCAAGAATAAAATATATTTAAATTGGATTTCCAGTGATGTTCATCCCTTGTTTTTGGCAATTCTTGGATGGTCTTTTTGTGGCTGACCCAAGACATTTTGAAACAAAACATTGGGAGAAGAGGAGCAGCCTGGACCTTTACTGGAAGATAAAGAGTTGACTCATTATTTATTTTTATGACTCCAGTAATGGCATTTCATCTTCCTCTTGAGCAAGTAACAGTTCTATAAGATAGGGGGTTGCCTGATAAAAGGTAACTTTATTGACAGGGATTTCCTGGCCAAAATAGAAGGGAGGGTGCTAGGTGGAGATAGGAAGGACAGGGAGGATTAGGAGGGGGAGGGGGAGAGGAGGGCTGGGGAATGGGGAATGGAAAATGAAGAGTGGGGAATCATGGGAGGAAGGGCAAGGAGGAAAGGTAGGCGCATGGGAAGAAGGGAGGTATAAGAAGGGGAGGGGACAGGTAGGGGTAGACAAGGACTGGTGGAAGAGATCAAGGGGAGGATCTTGGAAAAGGGAGCATATAAGGGGAAGTATGACTCTCTTCTTTGCTAGATTGTGATTTGTCCACCCTCCCACCCAGTAATTTATCAGGATGGGGAGGTCAAGGGGTTTGGGGCAACATGGGCAGTTGCTGAAGGTGAACGGCAGTCAGTCTGATGACCTGAAAAAGGGGAAATTTGGGGCCACAGTGGGCAGCCAAAGGGGGACGACAGTGGTTTGACAGGCTTACTGATACTATAAAGAAAGTACATGACATACAAATGGTTATCAAAGGAGGGCATCAGGAACTGTCTTCGTAAGAAAATGAGGAGTATGGAAGGAAGAGGGAAAAGGGGGGTGGAGGGAGGAGGAATGAGAGACACACATAAAGGATATATGGGGTGCAGAGGCTACTGGGTCCACAAACCAAGACACAGGATGGGTGTGCACCCAGCTGTGTGGGCACCTTGTGGGGTTTGGATACCAGTGGGCCAAATGTGGGCATCAGGTTTGCAGCCAAGTCCAGAATGGATTAAAGAATTGAAGGTGGCGATGAAAAGAATATGATAATATGTTTTATTTATTTATTTATGAGTTTTTGGAAAACCTTTGAGTGTGAGCTCTTTTACAAAGGTTCCACGTCAGGGTGGACAAATAGTACAAAACACAGATACAGTAGTTACAGATTTTGGAACAAATTCAGTTACAAAGGTTCCATGTCAGGGTGGACAAATGATACAAGACACCAGTACAGTAATTACAAATTTCAGAGCAAATACAGTTGTTACAGGATTTAGCACAAATACAGTGGTTACAGACTACAGAACAAATACAGTCATTACAGGGTTCAGCGCATTAGGCAGTTTAAGAGTAGTTTGAGATTTATTGGCTAGTAGTGAAAACAAACCTAATGTGAGAGAAATTTGGTTATGTCTTGGGAGATTCTAGGGTGACTCTGTCTTAGAATCCTCGAGAGGTCTATTGCTAGAATATGGTTAAAGAAGGTGGGAGGGGGTTGGGGACTGTACGCAAATGCTGAAAGGAGGATTGGTAGCTTATTAGTGCTCCTGGCTCGGCTAGGATGAGGCAAGTGTTCTCAGTTTCAGTGCTGGGTTTAATGGTGGTAGTGGATGAGTGTTTCAGGTTTGGCCTGAGGGCATGTGCATTGTGAGCTAGACTGTAGGTGCTGTTTGAGGCCAGTTTTGAACTGAGACAGGCTGTGTGTTTGTAGTTTCTGCGGGAGTTCATTTAGCCAGAGTGGGGCTTGGTAGGAGAAGGTTCGCTGCCCAAGTGAGGTTCCCCGGAATGGGATAGACAGTGCTCCATTTTTCTTCCCTCTGGTGATATGTGATAAGAGAGAGACCTTGAGCAGGTTTTCTATGAAGGGTGGAGTTTTTCCAAGGAGTGCCTTTTTACCCAGTAGACAGGTTTGGTATTTGAGCCTGTCTTTTAGGTTCAGCCAGTTTGTGCTCTTATAAAGGATGTAAGTGTGAGTGTAATGGTCTGCGCTCAGGGTTAGGTGGCATGCCTTATTTAATGCAATTTGGACCCTGTTGAGTGCAGTGTCAGTGGCAGCTCCATAGACCACAAGCCCGTAGTCTATCTTGGGAAGTATTGAGCTGGAGACTGAGATTCAGAGTGCTTCTGGAGTGAGGGATTTCTTACATCTGTAGAGGACCCCGATCTTTGTATTTACTGATCTGACAAGGGAGTTAATATGGTTTGTATACGTGAGAGAGTCATCAATGGTGACCCCTAGGTACTTAAATGATTGTACCTGCTCAATCTGCTCACCTGCATTATTGGTGATATTGGGGGTGGGGGGGGGAGCCTGCACTTATTGTAATGGCTGGAATGGAGCACAGCCTTGGTTTTCTTGTAGTTCAGTAGCAGCCTTTTCCTACAGAACCAGTCCTCGAGTTTCTTGAAGGAGGTTTGTAGTTCTGTTTATAGTGTTGCCAGGGAGGTGCCACTACTCAGCAGCACAGCATTATCCGCATACAGTGTGAGATTGGTGTCACAGGCCATTGGCAGTTCATTAACAAAGAGGCTGAAAAGCAAGGGACCAAGGATTGATCCCTGAGGAACTCCTAGGAATACCTCTCTGGAGCTGGATAATGTCTGCCCGATTTTGACTCGCTGCCTCCTTTGTGATAGGTAATCATTGAACCAATTTAGGACGTTTGGTGCCACTCCCAGTCTTTGGAGCTGGAATATCAGTAGAGGGTGGTTGATGGTATCGAAGACTTTAGTGAGGTCGATGAAGATGGAGCCCACCAATTTACCTTCATCTAGTGCCTTGTGTGTGTAATCGGAATACGCAAGCAATGCAGTGGTGGTACTGTTTCTGCCGGAAACCATGTTGGTTTGGGCAGAGCAGATTGTACTTGTTTAGGTATTCGGTGAGTTGGTTTGCCACAATTTTCTCCATGTCTTTGGATAGTGGGAAGAGGATAGATATTGGCCTGTTGTTAGATACCAGTGCCTTGTCACCATTCTTATGCACTGGAGTTACCAGGGCCTGCTTCCAGACTTCTGGGAATTGAGCTAGGGCCAAGGATTTGTTAAATATCATCATAATGGGTTTGATCATAACATCAAGGGTCAGAGATAGTATCTTCATGTCTATTCCATCACTCCCCAACCTAGTTTTTCCTAGGACTTTCCTGACCATTGTTAGGGCCTCCCTTTCCATCACCTTCTTAAAGTAGAAAGTTGGGCAGTTTGTAGTGGTGCTGTTTGCGCAGCCATGGTTATTCACCAGCAGAAGGTAGTCTTGGGGCAGTACTGGGGCCAGATCAGTGAAGGCCTGGTTGAAAGCATCTGCAATGACTAGAGGATCTGTGGAGGGTGTGTTATTTATATTGAGTGTTTTAGGACTTAGCTTCTGGTCTTTGCCAAGGGTGTTCTTGAGATTATCCCAAAACCTCTTTCCATCTCCCCAAGCGTTGTTGAGCTGGGTCTTATGGAAGTTGGCCTTTGCAAGCTGGACCAGTTTAGTGCACTGATTTCTAGCAGTTTTGTTACTTTGTAAGTTGTGCTTACAACCAGAATTTAAGGCTTTGGCCCAGAGGCAGTCCCTTTCTTTTAGGAGAGAGAGGAGCTTGCCATTTAGCCAGCCGTTTTCCACTCCTCGGATTTTCCGTTTAGTGCGTGGGGCATGAATATCACAGATGGAGTTGAAATCCTCCATGAAAAAGCTGAGTGCCTGGTCCAGAGTGGGTGTCTTGTGTATGGGGGACCAGTTGTAGGCAGACAGTGCTGATTTAATGGAACCAAGTTTGCCCTTTCGCAGGACCCTGCTCTCTATGAGACGTGGTGGGCTTTTGCAATTTTACTGTTCCAGAGAAAGGAAATCGGTGAGTGGTTGCTCAGTATGTCTGGGAGAACTCTGAGTTCAAAGAATCTGGATGGTGTGCTGACCAGAACCCAGTCAATTAGTGTGCTGGTGCCAGCCTTGTAGTTATGTCTGATAATAGATGTATGTGGTATCAAAGTACTAATCAGTAATGTAGATGGTATCAAAGTATTGATGATGTGAATAACAATTGATGACATAAGTAATGTTTATGGTATCAAAGTAGTGAGGACGTAAATAAAGTTGATGATGTAATTATGCAAATAAAGTATGCCAACTGAGCACCCAACAAGTTGTGTGTACTGTGGTTAATTTTAGGAAGGGAATCCCATGACAATGAACCTTTCTTAAGCAAGTGCTTCCTTCTGTTGGCTTTTCATTTTATGTAGCATCAAAAACTCCATGAGATGATCTGGATCATAGAAAGATATCAATTCACTAACATTTGAAAGGTACCCTTCATAGGGAAGGGCGACTGTGGAATAATGCATAGTTCTTCTAAATCATCAAACAAAATTCTTCCTTTCTTGAGTTGCTGCAGTTACATTTGGGTGGGATCTTAGCCAGAGGTACCCAGAGTGCCCTAGTGCCCCAAGCCTGGTGAAAGGGTGGTGGTGACCCAAGGCCTAGAGGCAAGGGTAAGAAGGCCAAACTTAAGAGGTGTTATGGGGAAGAGGAGGAGGAGGAGGGTGACATGGTCGAAAAGACTATGAGATGGACCAGCAGTCATACACAGGTGGTGCAGCAGTGGGCACCATCCAAGAGATTTTCTGTTGATCCTCCAGACACATCCACACAGCAGGACATGGTGGAGCTCTGCAGGGAGGTAAGGGAGCTCTCCCATCAGGTTGAGGAACTGAAGGAGGCAGTGCTAGAGGTGCTCCACAATGAGCAGCAAGGCAAGCAGTGACAGCTGGTTTGGCACCCTTTGTCCCCTTGCCACAACCCTCCATAGCACTCCAATTTGTGTATTTCCTTTTATCTTCTTATAGTCTTATGTCATTACTTCTGTGCACTCAGTATTTCTTTCCTATCAGGTTTATTTCTACATCCCCCCCCCCCAAAAAGAAAAACAACAGAAAAATATTATTTCCTATCAATATTTCGTTTTCTGATACCATGTCTCCTGTCTCCTCTGCATTACATCACACATTTCCTCTCTTTCTGTTTCCAATTTTCACTATCTTTTCTGAGATTTTTCTCAGCTACCAGAATAAATATTTCAGGTGGCTTAAGGTAGTAATACTGGCCCTCTTGGACAGTCTGTGTTGCCAGACACTTCAGTACACAGAAGTACTGCCAACTACAATATCTAAATGTAACCCCCCCAGGTGTGGGGCTTACCTAGAGTTGTCTCCCTGGGCACTGCATTTGCCCTCTGCCTGGCCATGTCCCAGTCTGTGTTCTGTCTCTTGAACCTGGCTAATTACAGTGACGTCAATGTAAATCCAATTGAAAGTATTGCTGTATTCTCGGTTCCTGTGCGAATGTGCGAATTAATGCTGTTGCACTGTAGCTTTAAGAAGCTCAGCCTGTATATAGTGTATAGCCTGTACTGAGTCTGAGTGAAACAAAACTCGTGAACTTCTGGGCAGCACTCCTGCAAACTCCACTCTGCAGTTGCTTAACGGTGCAGAGGGAGCCCTTTAAAATGCTGTAAATATTTATTTCTAAAGCTAACCTGTTGTAATTAAAATGAACTTAAAATTTCAGTTTGTTTATTAATTTTGCCAGAAAAGTGAATTGGATCCAAAGACCCTTTTTCAACCATGCCTGAGGGAAGGGAAACAAAAGGTGCAGGCATGACAATAATAATTAAAATTAAGTTACAAACACAGCAATTAACATTTAATCATAGCTGACAGTAGTAATAATGTCATACTTTTCATACTTTCATTCAGCTGCAGAGGTCATGAAGGCAAGCAGTTGGTTCAGCCCTCCCTAGAGCCCCTGAGCCCCGTAGATCACCATCCAAAAATCCTGAAGCTGCAGAGGTCGTGAGGAAAAGCACTTGGTTCAGCCCTCCCCAGAGCCCCCGAGCCCCACGGATCACCGTCCAAAAATCCTGAAGGTAGAGATCCCATGCCTAAGGCAGAGCTCCAGCTGACTGCCTGCAGAGATCGTGAGGGCAAGCAGTTGGTTCAGCCCTCCCCAGAGCCCCCTGAGCCCCGCAGATCACCGTCCGAAAATCCTGAAGCTGCAGAGGTCGTGAGGAAAAGCACTTGGTTCAGCCCTCCCCAGAGCCCCCGAGCCCCACGGATCACCGTCCAAAAATCCTGAAGCTGCAGAGGTCATGAGGGCAAGCAGTTGGTTCAGCCCTCCCCAGAGCCCCCGAGCCCTATGGATCACCGTCCAAAAATCCTGAAGGTAGAGATTCCATGCCTAAGGCAGAGTCCCAGCTGACTGTGTGAGAGGGATCCCTGCCGGCACTGTGCACTGGCTCCCCACCACCTCCACCACCACCCTTGGTGAGCTCCTACTTTTATAGGTGGAACCGCGTGACTGTCAGAACCAATCAGCCCTCTTTCCCATTAGCTCCTTATACTTTTCTAACACTAGTGGCCGGCCCTGAGCAGTGTTCCTAACTCTCACTAAAATGTTCCCTCTCTCTCTAGCAATGGTTGTTCTGCTCATAACCATATCCTCCCTTCCACCCTCTTCCTACCCTAATCAACAAATCTCTCTGCCCCTCATCTCTGAGACTGTAAAGCAGCCTCCCCACTCTTCCTCTACCCTAATGCACCACACTCTGCACTGCTGGCAAAACTGGGCACTAGGAGCCTCCATCATGCCTCCCTCCCTCCTTTCATGCTGGGTTGTCTGCTTTAAATGTCTCCTACTCTTTCGACCCTATGTCTACCTCACATACACTGCACCACCTCCCTATCCGCTGTAAGTCACAAAGGAACATGCACCTATTAAAACAACTCCTGTTACTCCTGCTCCTTATAGCTGGTGATGTAGAACAAAACCCTGGTCCTTCCTTCCCAATAAACGGACGCCTCTCCGCCCCAGCAAATCACCTTCCAAGAGGGCTGAAAATAGTACATCTAAATATATGCAGCATTCTGAACAAAATAACAGCCTTACAAACAAGTGTCTTATCCCTATGCCCTGATATCTTAATCATTACAGAATCCCCACAGCCTTGATGCCGAATTCTCAATACCTGGCTACTTCCTCATTCGGCAGGAGCGCCAGGGCAAAAAGAAGGGTGGTGGCACTGCCATGTACTGTACATCTCCTCCAAACTCCAGTTCTCCACAATCAGACCTACCTCACCTATGCTGTCAATGGATTCCCTATTAATCAAAATCTCTCTAACGCACTCAATCCCTATATATGTAGCAGGGTCTTACTGCCCTCCGGACACACCGCTGCCTATCATCCTAGACACCTAGGCACCCTGAGGTCCCTCGCGGCTGGAGGCGAACTTCATATCCTTGGGGATTTCAACCAGAACTGGCTAGACAGCACGGCCTCCAAAGCATGTTGTCAAGTAAATGCGCTAAACCTGTCCCAACAAATAACTGAACCCACTAGCCTAAACCACAAATCCAAGAAGCATACTCTACTGTATTGGGCTCTTACCACACACACCCCCATCGTATAATTAATGCTGGCCTACTACCAGACTCCCTCAGCGATCACCACATGATTTATTTGGTGCGGAAAATATTCAGACCTAAGGCCCCTCCCCCCCGCACATTGTACAATACAGCTTACACATCCCTAGACCTGACCGCACTCCTAAATGACCTCACCAGCATCGATTGGTCCTACATCCCTAGGGCTCCCTCCATGGATGAGACCCTCGAATTCTTCACAACCAAATTCCTGGTTATCTGGGACTCCCACGCGCCTCTCAGAAGATCCAGAATAAGAGGATCCCATCTACCTTGGGTAACTGCAAACCTCTTGGAACAACTGCTAGTCAGGGACTGAGCCTGGAAAACCTACAAGGCAACAGGTACATAAATGACTCTGCAATACTACTGCTCACAAAGGAAGGCCTGCACAAGACTCATCCGACAGGCCAAATCTAATTATTTCAAGTCCGCTTTCCACAATAACTTTTCTCATCCAGCACAATTCTAGAAGTCAATTAAATCCCTCCTCACCCCACTGGCCCAACCCCCTGCTCCTACCCTCAATATAGCAGGAAGTATCATCACTGCTCCATGCACTGTAGCCACAGAGTTTAACTCCTATTTCACCAACAGTAAGTCCTCTCTACTCTCCTCTAACCCCTCACTCCCTCCCCCTGTTCCCCCAGTTGTCTCTTCACCTGCCTATTTCTCGCTTTGCCTGGTTGCACCCACTGGGGTACTAAAAATACTTTGGTCACTAAATCCAGCCAAAGGAAAATGCCCCTCGGGCCTTGACTCCAAAATGCTCCATCTTTCTGCCCCAGCATTAGCCAACCCTCTAGCCACTCTCTCTTAACCTGTCATTCAGACTTGGTTCCGTCCCTACAATATGGAAATAAGCCACAGTCATACCCCTCACCAAAGGAGGTGACCCTTCCTCCCCGTGCAACTACCGACCTATATCGCTGCTCCCCATCCTAGCCAAAATCTAGGAGCACCTTGTACTAGCCCAGCTCTCCCACTACCTCAACTCCATTTCCTTCTTCACCCCTTACCAGGCTGGGTTTAGTAAAAATCACTCCACCACCACCCTCTCTCCTCCATCTCGCTGACACCATCCTCATGGACATGGATAAAGGGGATATAACTGTGGCTATCTTCATTGACCTGGCTAAGGCTTTTGACACAGTCTCTCATGCCCTGTTACTGTCCAAACTCACCCAAGCTGGACTGACTGAGCCTGCCACCAATTGGTTCCAGTCGTACTTGGCAGGCAGGTCCCAGTCTATCTGTATTGACTCGGCTATCTCCACCTCACTCCCTGTTACCAGCGGGGCCCCCCCAAGGATCTGTCCTAGGCCCTTTGTTGTTTTCTATTTTCCTTAATGATCTGCCTGCAGCCTGCCCTCATACATCTATCCAGATGTATGCAGATGACACGGTGCTGTTTGCCTTTGGCTCATCCCCCACTGCCATGGCAGCCTGCCTGCAGGAGGATTTTGACTCCATTCAATGCTGGTTCTGTTCAAATCAGCTATTTCTTAACCCAAAAAAAACTGTCTTCCTAACTTTCGGCACTTGGGCCAAACTGTCCCGTCTTCCAGCCTCCCCAACTTTCCACACATTAGAAGGCTCCCCCCTGGAGGTTTGCACTTCCTACAGATACCTCGGGGTCTGGTTAGACCAGCATCTTGACTTTACTGTGCATATTGATGCTATACATAAGAAGCTACACCCCATGTTAGGCACGTTATACCATAATAAAAGTTGAATCCCCCTACCAACGTGACTGGCTATCATTCAAAAGATGATCCTCCCACTAATGGACTACAGGGATGTAGTCTACTGTGCAGCCTTGCAATCCTCCCTGACCAGACTAGACCCTCTCTTCAACTCCTTCTACCAGTTCTCCCTGGACTGCACTCCCAGTACACATCACTGTGACCTCTACCAGTCCTTGGATCTCCCTTCTCTCTCCACAAGCGGAGATTGGTACACTGTGCTAGAACCGCTGCAAAATTCTGGTCGCAGTCCCTCCCCTCCTACCTGGCGACCACCATGAATGTTCTTCCCCCTCCAGTCTACTTGCTCAGAAACATTGATTCTCGGCTACTTCACATCCCTCACAGGTCCACCAGGTTCGGACAGGCTGCTTTCAGCTTCAGGATGCCCAAATTATGGAACTCCCTGTTGGTCGATATTAGACATGACACCAACACTCCACACCGTAATGCTTTACTTAAGACTCAATTCTCTACTACTTGCTCTTGCATCCTGCCCCACTGAAGTCTTTGCAGCCTTGTTGTCAGTTGTTTATTTGACTCTGCTATTTTTTCCCGTATAGTTGACAACCCTGCTTATTGTGTGATGTTGGTTGCTGGGTAAATATGTAATTCTGTGCGTGTTGCTACCTTACCTATACCACCCTGTCTGTATATTTGCTATTTGTATATAAGGATTTTGATTACTCTAATATGATCGTATTGAACATGTACATGTGTAACTTCTAATATTACTGTATCCTGCCTATCCCTTATTCCCCCAGGATGCATCTGAAATCGAGTGGTACACTACGCAGTATGCCTTCCTGGTAAAACTCTTAAATAAATAAATAAATAAAGACAATGAGAGATCATGCAATACATACAAAACACCACTAAACAGTATTAACCTAATAAGAGTTACGTCATGTGACCCCAGCACACTTACAGCTGGAAGCACCATCCAAATAATTCTCCAAGGTTCTTATAAAAACACTTCCTTTGTTGATATATCCAAGTTAATTTGGGGTGTTATTAATCATTTTTGGACCATAACTAGTTATAGAATGCTCAACTATTTTTGTGCTTATTCTGGGCTGGATATTCAAAGCAGTTGCGCATGGCGCAACTCAGTTGCACCGGCACAAGTGCAGAATTGTGCCAAGGAGCCATATTCAGTGGAAGCCAATGTGCAGCACAAATACCATTGTGCCAATGTGCAACCATAATGAATGCAGGTGCAAGCACAGGGGGCATGCCCATGAATATCCAGTGCAGTGCGATATTCAACCATGGAACCATGGCACATGTGAGGAGCAAAACCAAGCTGTGCCGAGCAGACTTGAGCCTATAAATACAAGGCGCAAGCACACATACAGCACTTGTGCCAGGTGACAGAGAGGGAGGGGGAGAGAGAGAGAGAGAGAAAACAAGAAAGAAAGAAAGAGGCAGCCACAGAGGGAGAGTGACAGAGGTGACAGTGGAAAGGAAGAAAGGGGCAGAGAGAGTGAGATGGACAGGCAGGCACAGTGCCAGGCAGTGCACCAGGGTGGCACACATCCCACAGCAACCAACCACCCGGGGGAGACAAGACATCAGGGGCCATGGATAGTGCACCGTTCATGATGGAGGCCATAATGAGGGGTGTGAGGGGGGAGGCAGAACAGCGACGTGGCCGAGGAAGGACCCGTCAGTGGTATGTCCAACACAGGTGATACCATGCCCACACCACCTTCGCGAACTTCTCCGACACGGAGATAGTGGGCTGGTACCACCTGAATAGGACCATTCTGAGACAGCTCTGCAAGCTGTGCAGTGAGGAGATGCAGGCACCAACAAGTCAGAGCCACGCAACGTCTGTGGAGATGAAATTCACAGCAGTCATGTGCCTGCTCATCACAGGCACCTTCCAGAGACCAACAGGGGACACCACAGGCATAACCCAGTCAGCCACATCATGCCTCCTCACACAGTTACTCAATGCCCTGCTGCCATGTGCTTCATAATACATCTATTTCCCCAGCACACAGGTGGATCGTACAGCAGCCATGCAGGATTTCCACAGGGTAGCACATATGCCTGGTGTGCTTGGGGCCATTGACTGCACCCACATGGGCATCTGCATGCCACCTGGCCCTGAGGTGTTGGCATACATCAGTAGGAAGAGGAGCCCGAGCATCAACTGCCAGATGGCGAGTGATGCCACGGGGCACATCACTAATGTCTGTGCCACACACCCTGGGAGTGCACATGATGCATCCATCTGGCACAGCACCATGCTGTGCCACAGATTTGAACGTGAGGACATCCCCACAGGCCACCTAGTGGGTGAGTATGGGATGGGTAAGGGGTGACGGACAGAGCAGGCCATGGAATGGGGCAGGGCAGGGTAGGCAGGCAGGTGAGGGTGCCAGGGCAGGCAAGGGACACAGCAAGGGAAGGCAGAGAGCTAACCATATCATTAGCCACACAGGTGACAGTGCCTATCCACTGAGGACCTGGCTGCACACCCCCTACCAGTGCCCATCATTCCCAGCAGAAGAACGCTACAATGAGCCACACAGCAGTACGTGCAACATCATTGAGCACGTATTCAGAATGCTGAAGGCACGTTTCTGTTGTCTAGACAGGTCCAGCAGTGCCCTACAGTACAGCCCCTCAAAAGCCTGTGGCCTATTTCTGGCTTGCTGCATACTGCACAACATGGCCGTTACCATCGGATAGCTGTCGAGGTGGATAAGGGTGACAGTAGTGGGGACAATGGAGGCAATGTGCTGGAGGGAGGTGGACAGCCCCCTCCAGGGTGGAGGGATCCACAGCTGACAGGCTGGCCTAACAGCACCGTGACACCACTGCACAGAAGCACTATGGTACATGCAGGTAGGTGGCGCTAAACCTATGCATGAGCCACACACACAGGTACAGCACACATGCAGGGGTGTGCATGGCAATGGGCATGCACATACAAAGGCATGGTGCAGGGTCAAGGGAGTCAGTGGCACACAACCACGCAGAACTGCACAGAGCAACACACAGCAACACACAGCAATGCATACACACACACACACATATGCGCCCACATGCCCAGGCGTTGGCATGTGGTGAGGATGAGATGCATTGCACTGGTGCACAGGTGCAACGAGTGCAAAACTGGCCTCATCATGCCCATGCCACATGGTCCAGCGGCTGGGCAAGCACACACACAGGCAGCGTGCAGAGTGACACACGCTTGCCACACCAGTGGTATGCACATGCATACGCCACCCATGCCACACAGGGCAGCAGCTGCAGACTGAGGTCAGGGTGGGCCACACATCAGGGCCGCCACATGGATCCTTGGCCACCACAGCCATGGGGGCGGCCACGCCGGGGTGATCGGCAGCCACAGGCTGCTCATTCACCACAGGGGGTGTTTGCAACAGCCCCCCAGGGGTTGACTCGAGGGACCATGACTGGGTCCGCGCGGGGGTGTGTAGGAGCCCAAACAGGCCCGCCCCAGGCATGCCTGGGATGCCAACATCAGAGCCCAGTGTTGACAGTGTGGATGTCACCCAACACCAGGATTGTGGTGTGGACAATGCACTGCATGGGGTCTGTGGTGACCGGCCATGTTCTGTGGCAGCCGGCAGCACAAAGCCACCTGTGACCGCCTGTGCAATGTGATCCATGGAAGCAGTTGTGGCCTCCTGCATGAGCTGCATCCCCACCAGGAGTTGTACAATGCCCCTCTCATGCTGCTCGGCCAGCTGGTGTGCCTTCCTGTACAGTGCACGCAGCCCAGCGGCAGCCTATATCTGTTGCTCAGTGGAGGCCTGGAGCAAATGGGTGTGCTCTGCTGTCGGGTCAATATCCTGTGGATTCTGGGCAGGACGCTGACCCTCCTGTGGTGACTGGCCATGCTGTACAGCCACCCTCACAGGTGGATGCTGCACAGTGGGGCCCTCATGGGGTATGACCCTAGCTGGCACCACGGCAGCAGTCCCTGCATCTGGCTTCCCTATGGCACCAGCAGCCTGCTGCCATTGCCCATCCTGCTGCTGAACACTGCCCAGAGCCTGCGTGGCCGTACCACCACCACCACCACATGGCACAGCTGTGGCAGTGCACACAGCTGCACTCGCAGTGGTGGCAGACAGCTGTTCCCCCACTGTCAGGTCACTGGACGCGCTGCTCCTGACTGGTATGGGTGACTCCCCCACAATACCACCCATGCTGTCCAGGATTATGGTGAGGTCATCATCAGTGTTGGACCCCACCCCAATCTGTGTTTCCACACAGAGGACACCGAGACTGGCATCCTGTAGAAACACATCCAGGGCCTCATCCTACCCCATGCCCAGGACATCCGGCTGGACAGTGGTGGTGTGCTGTGGTCTCCCAGACCCCTGGATGCCCATGGAGGTGGATGGATGATCTTCTGGGGCTGGTCCTGCCTCCACATCTGCTACCAGCATCCCATCCTCTGCACACAGGTGTGATGGTGCTGGAAGATAAAACAGGTGTGTCAGTGAAGCAATGGCCACAAGGACCCCGCCACAATGCCGCAGCATACTGTGTGTTGCTGCCATATGTACCATGCAGAGATGGGCTGCCACCCGTCTGGAATCTTTTACCAAGCACACTCTCCATGGTTCTGCAATGCAAGGTGGCTGCCACCAACTCCTTCTGCGCCCTGAGCTGTTGCGCATCAGAAGGCCCACCTCCGGTGGCATTCTGGGCTGCACGGATGGCTGCCACCTTCTGCTTGATCCGCCTCTTGTCAGTGCCCACCTTCTTGTGTACTCCTGCATTGACCACTGGTGGCTGCCCTGCTGGTTCATGCATTCCCCCACCTCCACCCAGGCCCCAGCCCTGGCCTGTGTTGTGCAGGTGGCACCACTCAAGAGCGGCTCCCTGTCGAGGTAGGCTTGAACAGGGCCTCTGACTCTGCCTTTGTGAAGTTGGGCCTGTGCTTGTGAGCAGACCCATGCTCCCCAACCTCCTCAGGTTCCAACATGTTGCTTCCTGTGGAAATGGACAACACAGTGTGTCAGTGGCAGCAACACCCATTGCCATCCCCCCTGGTGTGCCGTCTGTGCTCAGTGTGCTCCAGCAGCATGCGCAACTTACCTCAAAAGGATGCAATACCAGTCCATGGCCTGTGCCGATCTGTGGTGCTTTCATGGTGCATCATATGGAAATGGGCCTTGGCACAATGGTGATGATATGCTAATGCCCCCATTGCACCATTTATTGGCTGATGACCTGTTTAGCATGTGGCAGCTGAATATTGCATATTTATGCCTTGCACAATAAGAGTGCTCCGGAACAAGTCATATGATTGCTCTGGACCACAACGCAGTGCAATGTGCATGCACGACAGTGCGTGACAGGTTCTGGCAAGAGGTATCAGTCAGTGTACCACTGCCTACTGTGCAAAGTGCACCCACTGTGCAATAGCAGCTATGGCACATGATGCATTATGGCAGCAATTGCACACGTGTGCACAGTGCGTGGCCATGCTCCAAACCCTGCAATGACCTCTGACCCTGGAAGATCCCGAACACATGGCCCTGCCCAGCCATGCCCATGCTGCACATCTCTGCTGTTGTGCGATATAGGCGGACACAGCGCATATCCCCTCAGTCCACACATCTGGTGCATGCTGTGGCCACATGTAACTGTTACCGCCATTTTGCTCCATGGCTCTCAGCAGAGACATGGCACAGTGCAGGTCTTGATGGGCAAGTAACTGGATGCAGGTAGAGCTGGCCAACCTCATGGCCTGTGTCCAGCCCCACGCACCCCAGCTGTTCAGCCAGGTGCCACTACAGCAGCCCCATGTGGCTGTGTGGCAGGCTTATGCTACCACACTAGTGCAGCAAACTAGGGTGGCCAGGACTGAAGAGTAGTGTTGGCACTGATAAGGGGACTTGATGTGGAGGGATCCAGGTCACCTCCAACTGCTGGAAGCGTGCTTCAGGCATGGGCATGTGCCACAGCCAGGTGAGTAGGCCCAGTATGCATGTGTGCCCTGGTGCTGTACTGTGGTGTTGACTGTGCTGCTTGGCATGTCCTGCAGGGTGGTGTACTGTCAATGTGCTCATCGACGGGTTGCATCACCCACCACCGCTTGCATTGACATTCCACTGTGTGGACTGTGCCAGGAAGGGGCTCACACTGTGCAGGGGGAGCCAGCTGCTGTGGTTGTGTACTGATGTGCTCCTGTCTTTGTTCCATTCCCAGGGTCTAAGAATCGCTGGAGAGTGGTGGCAGCTGCAGTGGGACAGCAGCCACAGTGGGACCCGGAGGTGGTGCAGTAGTGGCCCCAGCACCAGCGGGGCCATGGAGAGCAGGTAGGCACTGTCATGGTCCTTCACACATGTATTGGAGGGTTGCGGGGGCATGGGTGCAGGCATGGCTACCTGTACCATGTGCCGTGGCAGCTGTGTGTTTTGCACTGTGCATGGTGCCCCCCACTGTTGTGCATCCATTATTCGTGTGCCAGCTGTTGGTGGGGTGAGTGTTCACCCGGCTGCCACTATCGATGCTGTGGTACTGCAAGGACACTGTGCCATGTGACTGGCATAGCACAGTTGGGTGGCTACTGTGTGGCAGGGACCACCATGGTGCACTGTTGTGGTGTGCCGCATTGCTGGCAGTCATTTGCCCATCCCTCTGCAGGTGGCCTGTTCAGGCCTCTGGGGGTGTGTGATCCCTCTGCCCTATGTGCACTGTGGCTGGGCATGGTTCCTTGGGACACTGCACTGATTGCCTGTCCTGTCCCTTGTCCTAGGTGTCTGGGGCGATGGAGGATGTCCCTCTACTGCAGGCTCTTGAGGCAGCTGATCCTGGTGATGTCCACCACTACGGAGGTGGTGCTCCAGATTTACAGTCGGGTGATGGGAGGTGGACGCCATGGTCATCAAGGGGTGGCATGATATGGCTGCTGCTACTGTGCACCCTACCTTCCCTGTTTTCCCTGCTGTACCTCCCCCTACAGTCCCCCTTCCCACTGTACAGTCCCTGTTCCCTGTCCCCATCCCTCACATTCCTTTCTTTTCCCACCCCCTTTATTCTGTACATAGTTTGCTGTTCATATTTCTATGTTACACTATTTTGACTTACCTGCCTGTGTCAGTGTCTGCTTTGCAGGTGGTGTGTGGAGCCATGCTGCAGTGGCCCAGTGCCTGTCCGTGTGGTGTGCCTGTGTCAGGGTGCATGTTGTGCTTCTATGGTTCACTGCTGTGTGCTGTGGTGTGGTGTGTCCCACTGTGGTGGGGTCCCTCCCCTTGGTTGGTGGACATGTCGTGTGGGTGCCCATGGGAGGGGTGTCAGGGGAGTGTTGTGGATGTGTGTCCTTGGCTGCATGGTCCTGGGTGTGACCTGCTCTAGTCTGGCTGTGTTGGGGGCACAGCCTGCAGCCTGTGGGGGGTTCTCTTGCTGGCCCTCTGTTGGCCATTGGCACCTCCTGTTGCCTACTTTCGGTGCCACTGTTATATTCTGGGGTGGGGGTGTGGGTGCCTGTTCACACCCTGCTGTTTCCAGCTGGTGGTGGACTTCTGTGGCCTGTCACTGTGCCTCTCTGGTTCTGTACCTGGGTCACTTCTCTGTGCTGTGCCCCCCCCCCATCGCTCTGCTGCTGTGGCGCAACTGTGTGTGTGTGTGTACAATATGATGCACCTCTAGTTGTGCCATGGCGCAGTCACAGTTGCACTATAGCGCAACTGTGTCATATTCAGCCAGGTTGCACTGGTGCACTACGGCGTGCATAATCTCTGAATATCGCTCCTGTTGCACCAGTGCGCATAGGATTTGCGCTGCGCTAGACTTGCGTTGGCCTTTGGTGCATTTCTAAATATCCAGCCCTCTGTGTTCTGTAAATAATTTAGTTGAAGACTTCCTCAGTGCTCTTACAGAATTTGTGTGCTGAAAGTGTTTTGACAGAACAAAGTGAGACTGTGTATAAAGTACTTTATGTAAAAACATACATGCTGTTTAAGTGACTCTCTTTTGGTGGTAAAGTCCCAAAAGTGTGATATAAATTACAATGATGTTCCCTATTGTTAAAGCAGCCGGTTGCAAACCATGTAATGTTGTTAAAGGTTATTGTATATTTGTTAAACAAAGTCTCAGGGGCATTTATTAATAGAATATTGTTGTATTCAAATGCTGGTAACAAAACTTGTTTATTTATTTATTGATACATATCAGAATTTACAACCTTTGAGTCAGAGACTCTTTTACAAAGGCTCCACGTCAGTAGAATACAGTGTAATTACATAAGACAATTTACATAGAGTAGAAAAGAATAAAAAGCATTTACAATTAATGTTCTGGAAAACGAAATACAGAGGCATCAAATTCTTAGGCCACTGGGGAAACCAGCAGAGCCTAGGTGAGAGCTTCTTACTAACAGTGTGTCATTTTCAGCAGGACCAGCATAGAGAATGGTCCTTTGCCCAAGAACATGGTCTATCAGCTGATCTAAGGGGGTCAATAACAGTCACAGTCTTGATGCGCTATTGTATGTTTTGCCTGACTGTTTTGCCAGTTTGGACTGTTTGCATTCTGCACTGTAGCAGCCATGTTTGTCACTTTGACCCTGCTCTTTAGCCAAAAGGGACTACAGGGGTCCTTCTACTATGGCTGCTAGGAGAAACTGTGAACTGTATGCCTGGAGTCCCTTTTAGCCAATTGGAATGCTCTAATTTTGAAGGACAGCTTCAGCACCAGTCAGATTACAGGAATCAGCTTTCTTCAGTTAAGGAGGAACAGTTGAACTGAACAGTTGCTAGAGGGCTTCCAGAGAGGAAGGTGGCTCCATGTTTGGCTCTGAGAAGAAAGTGGAGAAGCCTGCATGCCTCCCCACAACCTAGTAGCCTAAAGTAGGTTGTTTTGATCTGCCAAATCTGTAGGCAAATCCTCTAAGCTACCAAAGCCAAAAGGGAGTGTGATTCTTCTTGCCAAACTGCAGTTTCTGACTGAACTGCAACATAGCTGTGTGGAAGTTGCCAAGCTGAACTATTACAAGTAAAAATTTGCCTCAGAGACTGCTGATTAAAGTTAAAGGCTGCAGCTAAAGAATTTGTCTCCTGCCTAACAGCAAAAGGGGTAGACTGGAAGATAATTGTACCAGCTTACTGCCAGCGTCCACCACCTACAAAATGGGTAAGCTGTGTGGCCTGTTAGAAACTGCATCAGAGACTGATTGCTTATATGAAGCCCACATCCAGAAAGGCTCAAGAGACTGTTGCTGTGTTTTGAATCTGAGTCACCACTGTCTGAAGATCAGGTCAGGGAGTCAGCTTCCTCTGGGAGGGAAGCCTAGACATGGGGTTGAGTCGTGTTAACCCTGGTTCCTGTATGCGGGTCCTGTTCCAGAAGGATAGAAGATCTGCAGTTGAGAGTCAGTGGATCAAATCCTGCTCAGCACAAGTCAGCCTGACCACTTTGCCAGCTTGAGAAGCCACAGTATCATGAGTAAACCTCAGGGCCTGTCCCTGCAACCAAAGTTAAAGTTGGTTTGTTGTTTGCTCCAATTTCCAGTTTGCTGTTTAGACTGCTGTGCAGGCCATCAGGCCTCTGAATTACAATTGTTTGTGGTTTAAAAGGTTCCGCTTTTGATTCTGCTAAAAAGGTTAAAAGAATTAAATCAGAATTTATTTAGTTAAGGGCCCCAATGCCGGCCAACTAGTTACAGCACTGACCAACCATCTGCAATGTGCCAGGCCCGCAACTTCTAAATTCTGAGTACCCAGTGAATTTAACTGGACTGTCCAGGGGACTGAATGTTTTGCTTTAATGTTGTGTCAAACCAGACTTGCCATTTAATCAGCTTTTATTTTTCTTCCCTTACCTCTGTTAATCCCCAAATAAATAAGATTCGTTGTTTGAATGTTAACACATTCCCTGAGCATACTATTACCAATTTCTAGTCTTTTGGGGGAAGCTAAAAGGTGTGTTGCTGTGGTGGGAAATTATTCTTTACAGGTGCCCAGGGTGTGTTCCAGAAGCCAAGACCCTGTGGGTAAGTGTGGTTACTGTGAGCATATTATTAGCACTCACCAATTATTGTATCACTGCATACAAAGTAAAACATTTTGTGATAATCCATTTGTGGGACCACTGGTTGGGGCAGTGGGTAAGTACAACATCCCAGAGGGTTGTACTAGCTTTTCATCAAACCCACTTAAAAGTTACTCTGGGTAGAGGCACCTCACAAATAGTTCTACTGTTGGTATTGAGCCCCTTTTAACATCCAAACCAGAACTCAGGCCCCTCAACCTGCATTGCGGGCAGCAGGCAGGGTAGTAGCCTGTCGGGACACGGAACCCGGGTTACATAAATGTTATCAATTACTGCACTGTAGTGTAGTACTCCACTATTACAGAACAGTAGTGGAAATGCTGCAGAAAAATAAAGTAGGCCAAATTCAGGCATGCCCAGAATTACATTGTGAGGGATCACATGAAAATGTAAGTTACTTCTACATAACATAACATGGTTCTGCGTTGCCCCCGCCAAAGCCTTCACTGCAGAACAGTAGTGATAATGCTACAAAAAATAAAGTAGGCCAAATTCCAGCACTCCCACAACAATAATGTGAAGAACCATGTGAAAATGTTTGTTGCTGCTACATAACATAACCAAGGTCTGTGCTGCACCCTCCCCCCCACCACCAGCAATGCCTTCACTACAGAACAGTAGTGGAAAAGTTACAGAAAAAGAAAGTAGGCAGAATTTTGGCATTTCCAGATTTATAATCTAAAGAACCACGTGAAAATGTATGTTGCTGTTACATAACATAGCATGGCCTTCACTGCAGAACAGTAGTGGTAATGCTAGAAAAAATAAAGTAGGATGAATTCCAGCACTCCCAGCATAATAATGTGATGAACCACGTGAAAATGTATGTTGCTTCTGCATAGCATAACATGGTGCTGCACTGCCCACTCCTCTCCCCCACAACCGGCCTTCACTGCACAACACTTGTGCAAATGCTACAGAAAATTAAAGTAGGTCAAATTTCTGGATGGTACTCCAAGAATGATGTGAACCACTTGAAGAAGAAGAAGAAAAGGAATAAGCATTTATACATCTCTTTACATACACACTGTATCCCAAAGTGCTCTACAAGCTATAATGAGAGACTGTTAGTAAAGTGACATGGACATTTATGCTGCCACATGTGACAAGTGCAGTAAGGCAGCACTACTCTGAGCTCAAGAAACGTCAAGAAACTGGATAAAACTAAGCTTCCACACCAGTGGTAATAGTTGTCATTGAAATACCTATGGCAATGCTTCCCTGAACTCCCTTATGAGAAACATATAAATGAATATAATGTTTGTTGCTGAACTGATGATATATTAGATTAGCAAAATGATAAACAGTGGTGTTGCTAAAAACACATTGCACAGATTGGAGTTGGGGCTGGGGTATGAAGCCTCAGCTAACAGTTTTCAAGAAAGGTTTTCTGATTGAACGTGTTTAACAAACAATGAAGACAAGTTTTTTTGGCAATGAAAATCAAAGGAACAGAGCAGAACATTTGGTAAAAATTGAGCAGACTAGATAGAATAGTATTTGGCAGCACTTTCCAGAGCTCAAGAAATTGGGTGGAATTGGGCTTTCGCACCAGTGGTAATAGTTGCCATCGAAATACCTCTGGCAGTACTTCCTGGAACTCCCTGACTGAGAAACACATATAAATGAATATAATGTTTGCTCGGAGGTAATATCTACTGGGTTTTTAGAAGACATCGAATGACAGCTGGCTCGTGAAGAGAAAAATATGAGTCCATCTCATGTCAGGCTGCTAGTAGGGCATCCTGCAGAACGGGAATGCTAGCAGAAGCATTGTACTGGATCAAGGAAGCTTGGGACATGATAACTATGTAGGTGTCATGATTCATGATGAAACCAAAGATTAAAAAACACAAAAAAACAGGGTTGCACCAAAAAAAGTTGGAGTGGTGTGATTCATGATCATGATTCGTGAGTTGTGACTAAGTGACGTGAAACAGAAGATGTAGAGATAAAAAAAAAACATTGCAAATATACAGGCTTCACGCTGGTGCTGCTGTTGAAGAAATCCAGAAAAAAGTGGATGAGAAGGAAAACTTCACTATCTTGTGCTAAAACAATTTCATAATGTCTATAAATGAGAAATCTCAAGGTGCTCTGCTGCTGTTACTAGATGCTGGTGGTGCTGTTGTTGTTGAATAAATTCTGGGACAACGTGATCATGAAAGAGAAGTTGACTATCTTGTCTTGGAAAAGTGTGTTGAAGTTGATGTCAAAAAGAGAAGTTGCTGTGCTGCTGCTATATGCTGCTGGGGCGACTGATAGCTGGTGCCTGGTGTGACTGTACTCACACAGACTACTAAAGGTAAGAATTATTTTGTTTCCTTTTTATGAATGTGGGCGGAGCCAACAGGAGTATTGCATGTACAAAAGGAGTGATGTCATGTTTTCTGACCGTGGAACTGACTGAAGGTGTAAATAGTCTCCTCCGCCTTACCCTCCTCCAAGCAATGTTTTCTGCCCTCCAATAAATATGCTTTCATGTTAGTCAGTGATTGCAGGGTACTATTTTCTTTCTTAAATGGGTGGTACAAGAACTGGAACCTGAGTAGTGGGAGGCAGCATTAGATTATTTTTTTTGGAGTAAGAGACACCTCCGCCTCCACACCAAACTTTTTTCTGATTCATGTGGGAAGGGCACGAGATAGCTCTAGCATGCTGTAATGAGATGCATTAGTTTGGGGCCTTATCAACCAACAGACATGCCTTGGCAGTGGAGAACAGAACAGAAGTATATATATAATGCCTTCAAATTGACTTAAAAATCCTTTGGAACAAATGATTATCAGAGCCACCTGGGACCTCAGATGGAGACCTAGACGCACATCTAGCTCTGTAAGAAAATTTTCATTTTTTTGTGGGGACTGTGGGATTCAAACTAAGATCTAACTGCCCAGTTCATCAATGCTATAACATGCTATAATTAACAGACTCCAGCTGTTTTCTTACAGAAACCCCACTCAGTTACATTTCAAGTATTTGCTAAATTGTAAATGTAGGTATTAGCATTCTGTTAGTAGTTAGTGCTGATTGTGGTCTGTGACAAGATCATTTTTTTTTTACAAATGAAGTGTATGGTAGGAAGCTGAAAACAGACTTTGATGATAAAGTGGCCCAGATATTCAAAAGGGTTGCGCCATGCGCAATAGGGTTGCGCCATGCCAAGTCCAGTAGCATAGTCGATATTCAGCAGGGAGCAGTTGCGCCACAGAAAACATGCTGAGCAACAGCGCAATGCAAATGAAGGTATGTGCAACCGAAGGGGGTGAAACCATGCATAAAGTGTGCAATGCGATATTCAAAGGCTTGCGCAATGCGCAACAGTGGATCAGGCGGAAGTTGTGCCATGATGGAAATGAGCCAAATTAAAAAGGCTCAAGGAAGAGGCGCAAGAATGCGACAGGGAATTCACATGAGGCAGGCAGACAGAGCAGGCCACAGCAGGAAACAGTGCAGGCCAGGGAGTGCACAGGACAGAATAGGGGCAAGTGAAGGTGTGTGGGGCCACAGAGTGCAGAGGCCAGTAGGTGTACCCGGTGCAGTGGAGGTAGCAGTCAGGACAGCGGGGGTCAAAGATCAACAACAGCCGGGGGGTACACAAGCCAGGGAGATGGACAGTGCCAGCTTCCACATGGAAGCTGTAATGAGGGGGTGAGAAGGCATGCTGCAGGGGGACGTGGCCGTGGAAGGGCCCATCGGCGGTACGCCCCCAACAGGCAGTACCGTGCCCACATCAGCTTTGAGCTGTATTCAGATGTAGAGATTGTGGGCTGGTACTGCCTGAACAGGGCAATACTGAGGCGGCTCTGTGAGCTGTGCAGTGATGTGATGCAGGCACCCTCACGACAGAGTCACGCTCTGTCAGTGGAGACAAAGTTAATAGCCTGCATGTGCTTGCTCACCACGGGTACCTTCCAGAGGCCAACAGGGAACACCATAGACATAACACAGTCGGCCACGTCATGCATCCTCACCCAATTCCTCAGCACACTGCTGCCACATGCTGCGGAGTACATCCATTTCCCCAGCACCGCGGCAGAGCCTACAGCAAACATACAGGAGTTTCACAGGGTAGCACATATGCCTGGCGTGCTAGGGGTGATAGACTGCACCCATGTGGCCATTCGCATGCCACCTGGCCCCGATGGGGCTGCCTATCGAAATCGGAAGGGGTTTTCCAGTGTCAACTGCCAGGTGGTGTGTGATGCCAGTGGGCGCATCATCAATGTCTGTGCCACGCACCCTGGTGGAGCACACGATTCATTCATATGGTACCAATCAGCACTGTGCCATCGATTCGAGAGTGGGAACATCCCCACAGAACATCTAATGGGTGAGTATGCATGTAGGATTGGCAAAGCGGGGGCAAGTGTGGGTAAGCCACAGGTGCCATGGGAGTGGCACACAGGGATAGGGGCAATATAAGCCTGAACATGACACTAACCTCCACTATCTCCACATAGGTGACAGTGGATACCCACTCCATCCCTGGCTGCTCACACCCTACCGGCGGCCCACGACCCCATCGCAGCAACACTTCAATGAGGCACATGCCGCCACACGCAACATCATTGGGTGGGTGTTTGGGATGCTGAAGGCACGCTTCCGATGTCTAGACACCTCCGGCGGTGCCCTACAGTACAGCCCCTCAAAGGCCTGTGGGATATTCCTGGCCTGTTGTATCCTGCACAACATGGCCAAAGACTGTGGGATAGCCGTACAGGTCTAGGAGGGGGACAGCGATGGGGACGCTGGAGACACCAGTGATGATGGGGATGAGCAGCCCCCCCTTGGAGGGCATGACCCCCGACTGATCTGGCTGGCCCAGCTGCACCGGGACACCATCACAGAGGAGCACTTTGCACAACACAGGTAAGTCATGGGGCCATGTGCAACCAACAGTGGCTAGCGCACAACCTACATACACACAGGGAAACACACCAGGGGTGCATGACGGCGAGGGAAGTGGCAGGGTACAGAAGCACAAACACACAACCAGAGAGGGGTGAACAGTAACACGCCACATGGACAGACACACACACACACACACACACACACACCCAGACACAAAGTGGACAGGGGTCAGGTGCACAGCAGAGCAGGAACAGACATGAGAAACACACATGTCCACAGGCAACCACCACCACCTGCACTGTCCATGTACATGTGTCAGATGCTGGGCACCCTTGCACTTTGGTGTACAGTGCAATTCAGGCATCATCGTGCACGCGCACCTGTGGACAGCAGTCGGGAGGGTGTGCAGGTGGTCCGTGTGTCGGCGTGTAGGGCAGGGCATCCACTAGTGCACTGCCCACCAAAGCACACATTGCACACAGGGCAGCACCAGACAGGGCCCACACTGGGAGACAGCTCAGTCATGTGGCACAGTGCCACAGCCACCTCGGATGCATGGGTGGCCCCGCTGAGACCCAGCAGCACTGGCAGGCTGAGCATGGGCCACATGGGGGTGGCACCGATGAACCACCAGGAGTCCCACTGCATGAACGTGACCTTGTCCGCACAGGGGTCTGCAGCATACCGAACATACCTGCACCAGGGGTGCTCGGGATGCCCACAGCTGAACCCAGCGTCGACAGGGTGGGTGTTGCACAATGCCGGGAATGGGGAGTGGATAGCGTACTGCACGGTGTGAGCGGCACAGGGGCACCTGACTGTGTGCCCAATGTGGCCACGGCACTGACCACTGCCTGTGTCAGCCTGTCGATGGCAGCGGTCACATCCACCCACATATGGTCAATCCAGGACAGGATCCTCTCAGTGTCCCTGCTGTGTCGCTCCTCGACCCACTCCAGGGCCACACACAGTGCCTCCATGGATGTTGCAACCTGCATCTGCTGCTGTATTGATGCCTGCAGCAGGCAGGTGTGCTCATCAAAGAGGTCGTCTGCCACATCAGCAACCTGTCCCTCAGGGTCTAGAAGGGCCTGATGTAGAGCACCCCTTGAGGGTGGGCGCTGCTCACCAGGACCAGATATGGGCATGTCCACAGGTGGTGCACCTACATCACCATTGAGCCCTGTACCCCCAGTCCCGGTGGGTGACTGCTGCTGCTGCCCCTCCACCTGCTGTGCCCACAGGATCAGTGGTTCCCCTGCTGTGGCTGCAACAGTGCCAGTGACCTGCACAGCCACCGGTGATGCCCCACCGGTGCTGACAGGCACAGCCTGGGACTGTGCTGACATGCTAGCACACATGTCAGAACCAGCTAGATCCATGGGTGTGAGCTGGCCTGCTGTGTGTCCATTCTGTGACACACACATGTCAATGCCCATAGTGGTGGGTGCATCATCAATGGTGCAGGTCTGTGCCACAGCCACAGCCGCAGTGTGCTGGCATGCTTGCATGCCAGACCACTGGGACACAGGAAGGGCACTCCCCACACCTGTCTCAACATCAGTGAAGGTAGATGGGTGTGCACACTGCCGCAGTGCACGCCAGCAATCTGCGGAGGTGGATGGTCCCTCCTCCAACTCCAGGTGGCTGACTGCAGTGGACAGGCCCTCCACTGCTGACCCCTGCAGATGCACAGGATCTGTAACAGAAAGGAAGGACATGTTAGTGCATGTGAACTACCTTCCTCCCCCACCATGACATACCATGCAGTGATGGGCTACCACCTGTCTAGAAGCCACCTCCAGGAACACCCTCAATGGCGCTGCGCTGCATGCTTGCAGCGAGCATGTCCTCCAACGGGGTCAGCTGCACCACATCTGGCTGTCCACCGCCTGTAGCAGCACATGCCGCCCTGATGGCTGCAACCTTCTCCTTCACCCTCCTCTTGTCAGTCCCCATCTTCTTTTTACACTCCTGCACACGGCGCTGGTGGCTGCATTGCAGGTTGACAGCACATGCCACCCCCTCCCATGCAGCAGCACGGGCCTGAGGGGTGCCCTGCCGTCCACTGAGAAGTGGCTCCTCAGCCAGGTAGGCCTCAAACAGTGCCTCTGTCTCTGCCTTCATAAAGTTGGGCCTCCTCTTCTGCCCACCATCATCCTCCTCACCCAGTCCTCATTTGGTCATTTCACAGCCTGTATATGTGAGAGTGGTCACCTGTGACTGTGCAGTACACAGCAATTCTCTGGGGCCATGGTCCAGAACAGCACAATGCATGCAACTCACCTATCAGCTGCAGTAACCGAATATGGCCACTGCAGATCAGTGTCGCACATTTATAGCACAATGCATGCAAATTAGGACTGGAGCAACTTTAATGAGATGCAAATCGCACTGCTGCACCATTGAATGGCTAATCGGATGATTTGCATATGACAGCTGAATAGCGTGCTGTTGCACTTTGTGCAATACGGTTGAGCCGGCTGAACCAATGGCACAGTTCTGTGACTGCGTAGTACACCGCACTGTGCATGCTCAGGTAGCTTACGCAGGCGTCTGCCATGCTGATGACGTGCTGTGCGCGATCGGCAATTCAGGACATGGCCACCGTTGTGCCAGTGGCGCTACAGCGACGGTCACCACATGGCGCTGTGGCACAACTGCACAATAGTCCACTGTGGCAATGGCACACAGGCGACCAATTGTGCTGGACGTGTAGATGTCCTATGGTGCTGTGCGTGTCCTCGCGCCAGAGACCCATGACCCTGTGCCCGACCTTTGCCCCCTTGGCGCTGTACATATGGCATGTCTGTAGCTCTATCGTGCTGTTCGGTAACAGTGTGATAGGGACTGGCGGCGCTGTTCGAACAGCGCGATAGGGACTAACGGAGTTGTATTGTGTAACATTTCCACTTGGGGTTGCCGCGCTGTGGAGCGCCATATTGCCTACTATATACATGCAGAGATGGCACGCAGGAGAGCACCACAGTGGAGTGCGTTGGAGCTTGCCAACCTGGTGGCCATAGTGGAGCCTCACCATAGCCCACTGTTTGGGGATGAACCCCTGAACGTGGCCCACACACATGTGTGGCAGCAGGTGGCCACTGCACTGGAGGAGGCCACTGGCCGGCGGCGCTCAGCGGAGCAGTGCAGGCACCGGTACGGTGACCTACAGAGGAGGGAGCGGGCACTACTGGCGCACCTACGTTCACGTGCCAGGAGGGGCGTGGTGCCTAGGCCAGGTGGGTGAGCCATCTATGCACCTGTATTGTCCACATGGGTAACACTGTGTATTGTGACCAGCACATGGAGCAGGGTTGGTCTATGGTTGGCTGTGCCGGTGTTTACAGGTGAGTGACATATGGGTCTGGCTGGGTGGGCAGGCACACTCATTGGGGCAGGGGGCTGTCTGCTTTGGGATTTCACTGATGTGTTTCTCACCTTTTGTTTCCCACAGGCATGGCGGACCAGAGGCAGGCCCAGGCTGAAGCACAGCGAGGGGAGGCAGCGGTGGCTGTACGAGGTGGTGGTGGTGTCAAGCCACGGCAGCAGCAGCCACAGCAGCAGTATAATGAGGGTGAGTGTCATGACATCATGGATGCTATTGCATGCTGTGGGGGGGGAGGGCAAGGCCACCATCCATGGACGACACTGCCATGCACGCGACATGTGACAGTCAGCACTGTCCAGTGGCACTGCATGTCTGGGAGTGCATCAATGGTGGTCCATACATGCACTGGGCACATGGCTGTGGCACTGACTTCCCGTAGCCACGTCACTGTACAGCCTCGGTTGTGCTGTGCTGGACATGGGTGGTGTGTGTGTGTGTGTGTGCAGTGGCACACATGGCTGTTGCTGCCTGGTTGGGCTTGTCTTGTGCACAGTCACTGTGGGTGGGTGCACTCCATCACAGGGGCAGGGCACCAGGCTGTATGCCATGCATGTTGGGTGGGCTTCAGGGTTGTGGACAGTCACAGCCATTGATTCTGATCCCTTGTCCTAGGTGTCCAGATCCTGCGAAGGATAGAGCGGGCAGTTCACCGGCTCCTGGACATCTCGATGGAGTCCCTCGAGATCCTGAGGGACATGCAATGCAGAGGAGTCAGGCACAGGAGGAGGCCCCAGGACCAGCAGTAGCCAGCTGATGAGCAGCTTGGTGGGCAGTAGCTGCCCCTCACCTCCCCCCTTTACCCATCCCTCACACCCTGCCTTCCCTCTCCCAGTTGTTCACCCCTGCCCCTTACCCACCCCTACCATGTACCCGTACCCCCACCCTTGTCTTGTATATACAGTAGTTGTACATAGTTCTGTCTGTTCCTGTTGTTCTTGTTAATATTTTCATTAGATAAATCTATTTTGTTATGAATACTGTGGTGGTCTCTGATTTGCAGCTGGCTATAGGTGCTCAGTTGCAGTGGTGTGCATGGCATCTGGGGTGGTATTGTCCTGGGTGTGTGTGTGTGCGTGGGGAGGTGTCTCTGGAGTGGTAGTGGCTTTCAGTCGGTCTGGCCGTGTGCTGCCACCCACTGCTGGGTGCTCCTGGTGGGTCTGGCTTGTATGGTTCTGTGGTACATGAGGTTGCAGTGTGGTGGAGGGATGCATGGGGATTCCTGCAGTGACAGTCACTGTTCATGGGTGGTGTCTTGGGGTACCAGTGCAGGGTGTGCTGTGCACAGGGGGGTGCTGTTGTGCACTTGGGTTGTCCACCCCCTTTGTGTGGCAGTCTCAGCTTTCCAGTGGGTGTGCTGGGGCACCATGACCCAGCTGTGCTTTGTTGGCTTGTCCCCATGGACCAGTGGATATTCTGTCCCTCCCCCAGTGATGCTGTGCTTGGGGTGTGGGGGTGTATTGTTAGTTCTGCAGTGTGTTCCTGTGCCCATCTGTGGCATGGGTGGTGCGCCTCTGCCTACCTCCCTGGTTGTGCAGTTCTATTGCTCTGCTGCTGGGGGGCTCTCTGCTTGTGCTATGGCACCTCTGGACTGCTCAGCTGGGCTGGCCTTGTTGCGCTATGGCGCATCATATCTGCTCAGCTTCCCTTTCCTGGTTGCGCTATGGCACAGGTTGTGCGATATTCAGACGTTGGCTGGTTGTGCAATTTGACTTGCTCCACGTTTGAATATCGCGTCTATTGCGCATGTGCGCAATGGACTTGTGCTTGCTCCTGCTATTGTGCACATTTTGGGCGCAGTTTGAATATCCGGCCCAGTGTGTTTTTTTTATTTTAAGTTGAAGTGTATTAGAAAACTTTGAACAAGAAAATAATTGGTGATTTTAAAAGCTATTCTGATCAGAGCTGACATAAAAAAAAATCTTAACTATTTTTTATTTTATCATGGACACTAGAAATAGAATGTCAGCATTCACTCCATTAAACCTGTTTTTCAGGTTTTTTATAGCATCTTGCCAAGGTAATCTTCCCAGAATGCAATATGTCATGGGGTGGTTGAAATTGTTTTAATCATGAAGCATTGGTGTTTACAGACTCTAGCTGTTTTCTTACAGAAACCCCACTCAGATTTCAAGTATTTGCTAAATTGTAAATGTAGGTATTAGCATTCTGTTAGTAGTTAGTGCTGATTGTGGTCTGTGACAAGATCATTTTTTTTGCAAATGAAGTGTATGGTAGGAAGCTGAAAACAGACTTTAATCATGAAGTGTGTATTTTTCTTTTAATTTGAAATGTATTAGAAAACTTTGAACAAGAAAATAATTGTTGTTTTTAAAAACTATTCTGATCAGAGCTGACATAAAAAATCTTAACTATTTTTTATTTTATCATGGACACTAGAAATAGGATGTCACCATTCATTCCATTAAACCTGTTTTTCAGGTTTTTTATAGCATCCCTGCCAAGGTAATCTTCCCAGAATGCAATACATACAGTATGTTATGTAGATTGTTTTGATATGTATGTTAAGTCCTAGTGAGTCCTTCCCTCTGTCTGCTATTTGGAGTTTTTCCTAAATTGCCTGCTAGCTGTATGGTAGTTTTATAACCCCTGGGGATCTCCATAACAAATAGTTTTATTGGCTTTCTTTCTCCTACAATGCCCCCTGTCTCATGTGACAGTGATGTAGACATGCCCTTAGATTTAGCATGTGTACTGCTTTAAAATTAGTTTAGCAACTGCAGAGCCTTGTAACTGTTCTTATCCAGGGAGCACAAATGTCAATAGTTAGTTTAGCAGATGCCTGAAAGCTATCTAACTGGGGTTTCTGTAAGAAAATAGCTGCTAGATAGCTCTAATTCATTGTTTGTGTTTTTGATGTTAAAACACTCCTGCTAGCTAGATCTGATGCACAGAGAAAACAAAAATAGTGAATTAGAGCTATTTAGTAGCTCTTGTCTTACAGAAACCCCAGTTAGCTTGCTCAAAGGTTTGCAAATCTGATATTTTTTTAAATAAATCAATAAATACATGTTTTTGTTTAAGCCCATGAAACTCCCTTATCTAGTTAATGCATTCACAGTTGTAGTGGCTCTGCCAGAGCTTGTTTTAAATGGTGTTGTTGCTGTCTAACAATTTCTTCTTAATGTTTTTCCATTTTCTGGTATGGTTGATGACACTATGTAGCTTCATAGGTCTAGTCTATATCTTTTACATTGGAACTCAGCATGTTTTCCAACCACAGGAAGGTATGTAGTGAGTTATTTTTTCTCGGGGGGGGGTTAAGTCTGAAAGGTTTTGCAGATATCAGAGTAATTGTTTTCTGTTTCTGTTGGTCTTATTTCAGGTAGTTTTCATTATCTGCCTCTTGCAATGTTGTCTGGGCGGAGAAGATGGCAATGGCTAGGATACTGATCTGGATCAGAAGGAGACAGTAGCACAGCACAGGTGACCTGTGAAGGCAAGAAAATATTATTTAGAATCCACTCAAATAAGTGCGCACTGTGGTGGTGGTGGCCTCATGGTGTACATGTTGTTGACTTGACCACGTCCTCCTATGCTAGCTATTACCTCTGAAGAAAAAAAGAGAAATTATTTTGCCTCACATAGCCACTGTTGCAGGGGTGGTGGCCTCGTCATATAGGAATTGTACAGTCTCCATCCTAAACATCACCTGTCATATAAGAAGAAAAAAACAGAAATTATTTTGCCTCACTCAGCCACTGTGGTGACCACCCACTATAGCCGTTGTGTGGACTTCCCACAGGAGAAACTATTTTGTGTCCCTTTGGCCACTGTAGCACAGCAGTGTGCATATGTGAAAAAGGGGAACAAAATATAAAAGGAAAAAAAAAAACATAAGAAAATGCAGTTGTTGCACCAATCCACAAAGGCAGTGACCCCCCTAACACTGGGAAACTACTGACCAATCTCCATTCTCTCACATTGTCCAAAGCTCTAGAACAAGTTGTGGTGGATCAACTAACTGACTACCTTAAAACCCATGAACTACTCTGCAAAGAACAGCATGGGTTCCATGCTGGGCATAGTAACACCATGGCCCTGCTAGAATTCTCAAACTGCATGCATACTGCTCTTGATAGAGGGCACATCGTAGGGGCCATGTTCCCAGACCTATCCAAGGCCTTTGGCACATTCAGTCACCCCCTCCTACTAAACCACCTCCTCCTAATGGGGTTCTTACAAGAGCCTTTGAACTGGTTTACTAGTTACCTGTCTTCTAGGTCCCAGTGTGTGCAGATAAATCACACAGTCTCCTGCTCATGTCCCATCCACTCGGGAGTCCCACAGGGATCCATTCTAGGGCCCCTGCGTTTTAGCATATTCTTGAACACAATTCCCACCACCTGCCCCAAAAGGATCCTCCTCTATGTGGACAACACTGTCATCTGTGCCTCTCATACCAACCCAACTGACCTTCAAGCATCACTCCAGAATGCGTTCAGCCAAGCTGAACTCTGGTTTGCTAAGCATAGACTAGTCACGAACCTAAAAAAAAAACAAGACCTTACTTTTTGCACATCACCAAAGCAAATAAAAAAATTCCCAATTGCATATTCAAACACAGTCACTCTACACCCTGGAGCAGGTCTTGTCCTATAAATATCTAGGGGTTATCTTTGACTCTGCCCTCTCCTTCCACGCACACATCAACACCCTCACATCTACTACCAATGCATGCATTGGTCTCCTTTATCGCCATAAGGACTGCCTAACGCCAGAAACCCTGAGACTATGCATAACCTCCTCAGTAATGTCTCTGATCAACTAAGGGTTGCTGGTCTATGCTGCTGCAGATGCAACAGCTATCGGTAAAATAAAAGTGGTCATTAACAAAGCCTGCAGGCTCTTAACTGCTGCAGACCACATGACACACACATGCACACTCTATTCCATTGCCCAGATCCTGAACTTTGATGAGGGGTCCACTACCAGTCCTGTGTCTTGACCAAAAAAATTCCTCCTTGGCTTTACCCCCCCAGGCCTATCTGCCTCCCTAACCTCCTTTTTCCCCACAGGGTACACATGCAACTCGACCAAAGCTGCAGTGGCCATTCCCAGAGTCAGAACCACACTTGCCCAGAGTTCTTTTCTGGTCAGGACTCCCTCCTACTTCAACGGCCTCCCACCTTCGGTCTCTAACCATCAAAAACTTGGTCCCTTTAAAAAGGCACTCAAGACCCACCTCTTTGCCACCCGCACCTTCACCTGCACACTCTAAGTCCACCACCAGTGCCTTCACCAGCCACTCAGAATGGCCACACGACCTCTTTCACAGTCAATGGCCTGCAATTCTTACTCAGGCACTGAGAAAAAGTCTCCCAAAAGACTGATCTAGAATTTGCACTACATGCCTCCCCTATCTTACCAAGTTTACTCAGCTCCAGCCAAGCATAGTAGGCATGTGCACTGTTCCCCAATTCACTCTCTGGCCACTAACTGACCTCTTACTGTTAGATTTATCCTATGCACTGTCAAAGGCCGCAACAATGCATTAGACATCCTTGTAAACTGGTCAGGACATCCTTGTAAAATAGCCATGCTGTAACCGGAAGTCAAAGTGCCCTGGCACTGTACCCTGTATCATACATACTGTTTACTGAGTTGCTCATAGCCTACAGCCTAAACTCTGTATTAGACATCTCAGTATATTGTTTCATGCTGTAACTTTGCCATCAAACTGTCCTGGCATTGTATATTGTATCATACTGTCTATTGTATTTACCTATGTCTGTATTGTGTATTGACGTGGAGCTTTTGGAAATGAGTCTTTGACTCAAAGGTTGTAATTCCAAGAATTTAAATAAATAAATAAAATATTGATACTTACCATTAAATCTGTGCTGCTGGCTTTGCTGCAGTGTGCGTCAGTGAGCTGGTGCAGGAACAGCCATTGAAACCTGCAGGAAGACAAAAGGAAAGAAGGAAAAACATGCTAATGTCTTTCTAAGCAGCTTATGAAGGCTTCTCATCCTCTGAGAACCTGAGTACTGCTACAGCACCAGTCATATGTGAAGAAAAAAACTGAAATAATTTTGCCTCCCTTGGCCACTGTGGTGGCCGTCCAGTATAGCTGGTGAGTGGACCACCCGCAGGAGAAACTATGTTTCATCCCTTTGGCCACTGTAGCACAGCAGTGTGTACCTGTGAAAAAGGAGAACAGAAAAAAAGAAATAAAAGCCAAATCAAATGATACTTACCATTACATTAGTGCTGCTGGCTGTGCTGTGGTGTGCATCAGTGAGCTCATGTAGGAACAGTCATTGAAACCAGCAGGGAGGGGAGACAAACAGAAAGAAGGAAAAACAAGTCATTGTCATTCTGAGCAACTTATGAAGACCTTTCATTAAGTACTGGAGTCAACTACCAGGTGACTGAGAGATTCGGACAAATAAAACTTTTTTGCCTACCAAAACAACTGATACATCTCCAATACATGCCCCATCCGATCAGGAGTGCCCCAGGGTTCCATCCTAGGCCCTCTTCTCTTCTCTCTATATACCTCAATACCTTGCCCAGTGCATGCAAGGGTAAAATCCTGCTGTACGCGGATGATGCCGTCCTCTTTGCCTCCCACCGAAGCCCCATCGCCCTTCAAGAATCCTTGCAACTAGCCTTCAATGATGCTGAAGCCTGGTTCAAAGAGCACAGACTTGTGGTCAATCTAAAAAAAAAACAAATCCATGCTCTTTTCCCACCCTCAAAACAAACTCAGTAATTTCCCACTCAGTATCATCCCTGGCTCTAAACTTCCTCTCGAGCAAGTCCGCCTGTACAAGTACCTTGGGGTCTCCTTTGACTCTGCCCTCACTTTCCACGACCACATTGATACTCTAGCCTCAACTACAAATACTCGGCTAGGTATCCTTTATCGCCACAAACACTGCCTCCCCCCTGAGGCCCTCTGACTAGCTGTCACCTCCTCAATCTTGTCCTTTGTGGACTATGGCCTGCCTGTCTATGGTGCCGCGGATATGACCGCCCTCAATAAAATTCGACACACCTTGAGCAAGGCCAGTAGATTAATCATGGGAGCCACCAGATTAACCCATACCTGTCAGCTATATGACTTGGCTAAGCTGCTCAACCTGGACGAACAGCTCAGATACCAAACCTGCCTCCTAACTAAAAAAACACTCCTTGGTCTATCCCCTCCCGGTCTGACAGCCTCCATCCACCTAGCTCGACCCTTAGTCCAAACTCGTAGCTCCTCCAAGGCCACCCTGTCTATCCCTAGAACCAGGACCACCCATGGTCAACGGTCCTTCTATTACAGAGCCCCCACCTGGTACAATACTCTACCCAGCTCCATCACTGATACCTGTTCAATCTCCAGCTTCAAAACCGCTCTTCGAAGTCAAATGTTTAACATGCATAGTTGTGCTTGTCCCTGGTCATAGGTGATGAGGCCTTGTACCAGACAAAACTCTCTGAGTAGCTTCACAATCAAAAACTGACAAAACTCACTAAGTGGCTTGCCCCCTCCTCTAATTTTCTACCCCGTCCCTTAGCCACCTGTCTTTACCGTTCCGAGCAGCCCGGCTCATGACTTGTTGTCTGCCTAACCAATGTATGCTTACCTCTCAATTCCTATCTGAATAACTGTTTAAACCTGTAAATACCAAAACTGTTACACTGTTATTGTAAAAAAGTAACTACAACATATATCTGCCTAAACTGTTGTCTGCTATGATGTAACAAAAAAACGCTGTTATCTACAATGTTGTAATGAAATGTTATTTGTGTTTGTCCTCTTTGTGACGAGGTACCTTTGGAAATGAGCCTCTGGCTCAAAGGTTGTAAACTGATGTATAAATAAATAAATAAATAAATAAATTACTGTGTTACTATCAAACTCGATTCATCTATTCTGAGGATTTTAAACATTTTTCAGTTGGACTGCCACTGTTATTGGATCTTCTCTATGATACCAATGTTATACCTGGGAAAAAACATTACACATACTGTATTAATACCAACCTGACCAAATTATGTACCCATATAAGCAGTTAGTGACAGAAGATTTTACTATAAATCATTCTTTCTAATACAAATTAAAAAGGAAAACAAAAGTCATAATGATACTTACAGCTATGTTACAGCTGCTCGCTGTGTGCTTGCCACTGGTGCCAGTGAGATGGTGCAGGATTCAAATCGGAACAGGAGTTGTGAGTGTTGTAACCTGCAGGGAGAGGAGACAAAAGGAGAGAAAGAAAAACATTTTAATAACTGGGGAGCACTTTCTCCCATTGGGAAACTGGGTTATAATTCCATCATTATAACCAGCTGGTTATAACAACAAACACAAGCCCAGTTTCCCTAGTTCAGTGCATGTGCCAAATGTGATCTTCCACTTCTCTGCCCTGTTCTCCATCATTCCCGCTCCTCAGCGCCACCTGCAAACTTCCCTGATGGAAGAAGTCAGCAGTAAGTTCTTTCTCTTTTTTTTTTTTGAAAAGCAAAATTTATTGCTGGGCACAAAAAAAACTTCACTAAAGGGACTGCAAAACAAAAAATAAAAACAGCTTCCATTTAGGAGCCTCTACAGACCGCACTAAAAACTCCCAACAGTCCGCGGCTTGACTCACGAGACAAATGCATTTATTTTGTATAACTGCTGTGGCAAAAAAATGATCCCCAGCAATTATACAAAATAAAGGATGGGTAGGTGTGTAAAACTCAGATTTTATACACCCCCTTGGGGTGGGATGCCCTAATAAACCCCTTGAGCTTTGCCTTCAGGGCTTATGTGGCATCCCACCACTCAGGGGTGTGTAAAATCCTTATTATAACCACCTACCCATCCATTATGTTTTTCTGCATTACGAATGCCTTTCATCCTCTGTGGGGCTGAATACTGACTGAGAGAGAGACACATAAGGACAAATATTGCCTACAAAATAACTCAGTACTAGTTCATTACTAACTGACTCGTCACATCTGTTCTGATTTGAAACATTTCTCAGTTGGACTGCCAGTGTTATTGAATATTCACTATGATACAAGTATAATACCACATAATTTTTTGGTAAAAACATTAAACATATGAACACCAAATTGTTTATCCATATAAGCAGTTAGTAACATAATTTTGTACTATAGATCAATCTTTTGTAATACAAAATTAAAAGAAAAAATTCATAATGATACTTACAGTCATGTTACAGCTTCTCACTGTGCATGCTACTGAGATGGTCTAGGATTAGGAACAGACATTGTTCTGTAATAACCTGCAGGGAGACATGACAGGTAAGTAAGTAAACATTTATTTATATGGCGCCCAATTCCAGAGGCTCTGGGTGCCTTACAAAAAGTCAAACAAGCAGGGTTGAACAGATAAAACATACAGGGTATATAAGTTATACAATAAAGCACTTCAACAGTGTTATTTGTTCCAGGGGCAAATTACATATACAGTTGGGTATCATCTTCATAACAGTGAAAACCCAGACTGTAACTCTAATGAGCTCTCCTAGAGGCAGTATGTACACCGTAAAGAAAATCGGTGATAGGATCAAGCCCTGAGGAACTCCACATGGCAGGGGCTTCTGATAGGAGGAGAAATTCCCCATCACCACCCTTTGCCTCTTGCTGGAGAGATAGCACTCAAACCAGTGGATGATGGTTCCCGTGAGTCCACAATATTCTCTAAGGTGATCCAAAAGCACAATGTGGTCCACAGTGTCAAATGCTGATGAGAGATCAAGGAGAATGAGAATTGACAAATCTCTATTCTTTGTCCTGAGGAGGTCATTTTGCACCCAAACCAATGCCATCTCAGTGCTATGCTATCCCAAAATCCAGACTGGAATGGCTCATAGATGTCAAAGACCATGAGGTGTGCCTCGAGCTGAAGTGCCACCACTTTCTCAACAACTTTCCCTAAAAATGGAAGGTTGGAGATAGGTCTATAATTCGCCAGGATGTCAGGGTTGAGCAGTGGTTTCTTCAGAAAGGGTTTCACCAATGCCTCCATCAAGGCATTGGGGAAGAATTCCTCCAAAAGCAAGCTCTGGAGCATCCTAATGAATACTGGACCAACAGCCCAGGCGCATTGCACTTGGAGACAAGTCAGGCCAAGGTCCAGTTCACAAAAGGTGGGCCGCAGCTTTGAAATCACCTCAACAACCTCAGACAACTCCACTGGCCAAAATTCCTCCTGGACAATAGAAGTGCCCTCACTACTATCACACCTCCTACCACAGGGTTGATTTTGCCCCACAGGTGAAAACCTAGACCGAATGGAGGACAACTTGTCAGGGAAGAACAGAGCAAACTCTTCGCACAATGTGGCTGAAAATGACCTTTTCAGCCATAGACAGATTGGATGAAATAGTCTATCCATAGTCCAAAAGAGCTGAGTTGATCTGTTCTTCCCTGTAGCAATCTTCCTGGACAGGAAATCTGCTTTCTTATGGTCAATTGTCCTTTGATAATCACCAAAGTGATTTTTCAAATCCAGTTCATCCCCCATGAACTGGGTTATCAGCCAGCAATGCTCCAACTTCTGACCCTTGGCCTTCATCTCCTTGAAAGCCCCATCAAACCATGGGGGTCTCAAGCGAGAAGACCTGGGTCATATACGGACCACTGCAATGGAATCGGGTGCCACAGAGTCAGCCCTATTATAGGCCACCACTGCCTCACCCACTGCACTCATAACAGAAAAGTCAGCTATCACTAAATGTCCCTCTGTGGACAATCCCTTTAAAGGGCAATAGTGGACCATCTCAACAAAGGAGAGACTATTGTGGGGGGAAGGCCACAAATAAGAACTCCACTGTGCAATGATCGAACCAAGCAACCCAATCAGTCTTTAGGTCAGTGATCTCAAGCACCAGTGAGAATATTAAGTCCAAGATGTGGCCATGGTGGTAAGTTGCAGAAGCAACTGCTTATGCTAGGCCCAGTGATGTCATCAACTGGAGAAAGTCATGTCAAAAATGCGAAGGTTTGTCATCGACACAGGCATTGAAGTCCCCCAGAATCAGCTATCTAGGGGACTCCAACACCCTGTTGGCAATGAAGTCTGCGACCTATTGTAGGAATTCTGTCCCTCCTTCCTGGAGGACAGTAAACAAGGAGGGCCAACTTTGGGAGGATGGGGGAAGTGGTAAAAGGGTACCTGGCCAGAATTCAATCTAGTATGGATACTAACCAGAGATGGGAGCTCATAAAGTTGGGGATAGTGGAGGCAACCAAAACCTGCTGCAAAGCCCAGAGCAAGAAGGCTAGGGCTAAGAAACCGAGCTGGTTGAGCAAGGAGGTCATGGAAAGGTAAGGAGGAAAAGAGCTGCCTTTAGGAAATACAAGAAAACAGGGAGGGGAGGACAGAGAGGAGTACTTGACAGAATCGGAAGGAGGTGACAAGGGCAGTAAGGGGAGCCAAAGCATCTACGGAACTCAGGCTGGCACAAGGCATTAAGAAGGGGAGAAGGACTTCTTTAAGTACATCAGGGAGAAAGGAGCTGTAAGGACCACATAGTAAGGATTAGGAAGGAGGGGTTGGGTGGAAGCAGAGATGCGATAAGGCGGAAGCACTAAATGAGTACTTCTGCTCAGTATTTACTAAAGAGAAGAGGGGTGACACCCAAGATGGGAGAAATTTCAGACACGGGAAGTGGTGACAGATGGGAAATCATGGAGGGCAGAGTTTGAGAGGGTTTGAAGGCACTGAGGGTGGACAAGGCGCCAGGTCCAGATGGCATCCACCCCAGGGTACTGAAGGAGCTGGCAGAGGTCCTTGCAGGACCTTTGGCAGACCTATTTAATGCCTCACTACATTCAGGGTGTGTACATCAGGACTGGAGGATGGCTCATGTGGTGCCCCTCCACAAGAGTGGCCCCAAGGATGAACCGGGAAACTATAGACCAGTGAGCCTCACATCCATCGTGGGTAAACTAATGGAGACTATTCTGAAGGAGAGGCTGGTGGCCCTCTTAGAGGCCAAAGGACTACAGGACAGCAGACAGCATGGCTTCATATGTGGCCGATCCTGCCAAACCAACCTGGTCGAGTTCTATGACTGGGTAACTAGGCAACTGGACAGGGGACATGCAGTGGATGTCCTGTATCTGGACTTCAGTATGGCATTCGACTCCAGTGCCACATGGAAGGCTGGGAAGGAAGTTAGTAGGCACAGGGGCAGGTGCAATGCTGGTGAGATGGGTAGGAAACTGGCTGCAGGGAAGGCAACAGAGGGTGGTGGTGGGTGGGGAGCTCTCACACCCCAAGGGCAGTGACGGTGTCCCACAGGGCTCGATGTTGGGACCAGTGTTGTTTGGGATATTCATTGCAGACATATCATGGGACATCAAGAGCAAGATCAGTCTGTTTGCTGATGATACCAAGGTTGGTAGCGGTGGTGGATGACCTAGGGGATGGCAGGGGTTGCAGGATGATCTGGCAAGCTTGAAACCTGGTCAGACACCTGGCAACTGGGCTTTAATGCCAAAAAGTGCAAGGTGATGCATTTTGGGATGAAGAACCCAAGGAGGACTTACCAGCTAGGGGAGTGCAGCTAGCCCAGACAGAGGAGGAGAAGGATCTGGGTGTGCTCATCACAGGGTCAATGAACAACTCGGCACAGTGTAGGAAGGCAGCTGCAAGGCCAACAAAATACTGGGTTGTATTGCAGGGGTATATCCTCGAGGAGGAGGAGGTGATTCTGCCACTGTATAGGTCATAGTTAGACCACACCTGGAGTACTGCGTGCAGTTCTGGCGTCCATATCTGAAGAGGGACATTAAGTTACTGGAGGGAGTGCAGCGCAGGGTGACAACGATGATCAAGGGTCTGGGGGACTTATCATATGAGAGGAGGTTGAAGGAGTTGAACATGTATTCACTGGAGGAGAGGAGAGACAGGGGGGGCATGATTGAAACCTTTAAATCCATGAAAGGAATAAACAAGACAACTACAGAGGGGCTGTTCAAAGTAAGGGAGGGGAAGGCCACCAGGGGCCATGATATGAGACTGGAGCGAGGAAGGTTCAGGAGGGAGATGAGGAGACACTTTTTTACAGAGCGGGTGGTGGCTGGGTGGAATGCGTTACCTGCAGAAGTGGTATGCAGTAGAACAGTGGACTGCTTCAAACGAGGATGGGACAGGACAAGGGGGAGGGTTAATGAAGGGGAAGGGTGGAAGGGAGGGGCAGCTGCAGAATAAGGGGTGCTAGCTGCACATTCGAGCAGACTTGATAGACCTCTAGGCCTTTATCTGCTGGCAAATTTCGTATGTTCGTAAGGAGAATCCTGTAGCCCGCACCTGGACTACCCACACACTGCCACACATTCAAACAATGAGGTAGAACCCACAGGGTGCACGGAGAAATTCAAACTGGATCTAAAACAGATGGCCACACCTCCACCGCTGCATTCCCTCCTTGGGCAATGCACTACTGAGTACCCTGCAGGGACTGACACTCCAAGACTTGACCTACGTCATCCCCCAGCCAGTCTCTGTGATGCAAGCCAGATCAACTGAGGAAATCAAGTCCACCATAATTGCAGTCTTGTTCCTCATCAACCTGGCATTGCACAGCACAGCCTGAAGGGGACCAGTGTAGACTGCAGGCCCTCAAACTACCTCCCCACTCGATCTGGTGGGAACCCTGAGGATGGGCACCAAACACGTTGGGCCTCTCTCATGGCTCCATTTAACCCTAGGGTGTCTCCCACTCCTAACCACCCCAATACTGCTCACCTCCACTGTAACCATGGCACCACGCCACCAACCCACCCAACCCCTACTAATATCTACCTACCAAAAGCATCTCACCACCATAGCAGGGAGGGAGAGTTTGAAAAAGTGGATGAGGTCACACAACTAGGACACTGTAGATGAAATAGAGGGGTCTGAAACTCAAACACATCTTACTAAAAATATCCTGCACAACTCAATTAATAAAATTAAAATCAAAATAAAAGCTAACCTACACATACATCCAACATCCACATAATACATGACAAAATAACAGCCTAACCATATTCACACCACACACATACACTATCTAAGCCCACATAAGACAACAATCCCTCTCTTCTATCCAGCTCTCCCAAACCCATTAACCAGTAATATTTATAAAATGCTAAATTACACTATACAGTAACCCAGATAACTACAGGAGAAACACACCAAGATGCTGTGGAGAAATAAAATATAAAAGTTTAGCTCTTTTTAGGGAGTAATGTCCAAATAGTTACCAGCAGGCAGGTATCATAAAGTTATAGCCAAAAATAAGCCTCTAACAGTCTTGACAGTTGTTCAAAATTTCTTCAGAAAAGTTCTCACCAGTACTGAAGAAAAAACTAACACAAAAAGAAATGCTGCTCTCATCACCGTACTCTAAGTCTACCAGTGAAGATTTGAAGATGCTAAAACTGAAGGTTTAATACAATAGTGGGGATTTCAGGAGCCATTTCTAACACTACCCTTGGTATTGCTCTCAACAGTACTGAGATAAACGGCTTACAGCAGCAAAGTTCTCAACACACGAAAAGCCTTTACCCTTAGAATCCTTGATCTGGCAACATCACTGAAGGGCTGTCAACATTGCTCTCACCAGTGTCACAAGGAGTTACCAGCAAGAATGGAAAAGTGATTAGATTCCCTATTGGACAAACATTCTTCCAGCCAAGTCCACAAGAGTTGCTGAACAATTGGAAGTAGCCACTTTAGCCAAGGGACATGAAGAAAAACATTTTAATGTCTTTCTGAGTAATGTGGAGGACCTTTTGGCCTTTGTGAGGCAGAGGACTGCTGTCACTCCCACCAGCTGTGAGAATAATGACTGTGGAGAATAGTGAAAGTGTCTTATGATCACAGAAGATAGGCCTTGCTGGGGCTGAGGTTTAACTGCCTTGATAAGCTCTTTGACTGGAGGGTCAGATTCAGTACTGTATCCTCATGTCATACAGTTCCAAAGTGAATGCTGCTGCAACAGACCTGCTGTGATGGTATCCTCCCCAGTACTGATTCTAATTGTTCAATTCCAAATCCAGTAGATATTATCTCAGGGTGGACATTGCATTCAGTTGTATGACCTCTTAGCTGAGGGGGGAGCTGTAACTCCTAGCATAGGATCAAGGCAAACTGTTTTCCCTATAGTCAGAACTTTTGTTTCATCAGTGTGGAGGCAGTGGACCAAGCTTTATGTGGTTGTGTAGGCCCCAAGCAGGCCAGAGGAGGAGGAAGAGGAGGAGGAGGTGGTGCTGTGTCTTGCTGGCTGGAGCAGGAATTGTCTCTAGACATCACATTTAGGTGGTGGAGGAAGGTACTCAATTAGGGGCAAGAGCAGCATAACAATTCTGGATGGGGAACAGGAATTTTTATGTTGCATCAGTGTGAAGGTTGTGGCCCATGATGTTTGTGGCTGTGTAGGATCCAAGCAGGCAAGAGAAGGAGGAAGAGGAATCAGTGCTGTGTCTTGCTGGCAGGAGCAGGTATTGTCTTCTGACATCACATGGTGGTGGAGGCAGTTACTCAATTAGATACATGGAAACAACAGCACAACAATTCAGGATGGGGAGAGGAATTTAAAATGCATGTAAATAGCAGCATTATTTGTCAATCATACATTAAAGGGTTATACTGAAGAGTTGCAAGGAAGTAAACAACATATCTTTTTTTTATTCTTCTTCAACATCACTGAGGAAGCAGCCCTCACAGTCTTCCAGACTGGAGTTGTCACCAGATAATAATTCCCTTCCCATTACTGCTTCATCCATCTTGGTGTTGCTAGTACCGAGTCTGCCGACAATACCTACCTCTTCCTCTTCACTGCTATCATGTGGCTGGAACATGGACATGATTCACTTATATGCAATGTGACCCTCATTCAAAATGTTAGCATGCTAACATGTTTTGGTGACAGATTGGTGAGCCTCTCATGCACAAAGGCACCAGCCAAACTGAATACACACTTCACACTCACACTTGAGTAAGGGCAACTGAAGCATTTTATGGCAACCAAGGTCAGTGCTGGCTACTCTGAGACCTTGCTGCTCCAGTATAGCAATGGCTCATCAGCAATGGTAAGGTGCCTTGTGTCTGCCAAATATGCATCTACCATGCATTGCACTGCTTGCTGATCTGTAGCCTGATCAGCATCCTCCTCCTTTTCTTCCATGTCAGCTACACCCACCTGACTTAAACCATCGCAAATAGGATTTGTCATTTTTTCATTTAGGTTGCATGTTTTTTCAGCCCCTTTCACATGTAAAGAGGATTGGGAGGTGGTAGCAACACCCGGTCTCTGTGCAGCTTTATGCTGGCCCTTAGATACATGTGTCTTTGGAATCTATGCTCAGTGCACCCTTCTTATCAGAAGTACAGTCAACCTTTGAACCTACTGATTCCCACCTTCAGTTATTGATGCCAGCCCATGTTTATAGCATGCATCAAGAATAGTGGCAATCCCAAACTCCTCAGATTGCAGAATTCCTGAAATAAGTGTATTGGAGTCTAACTTGTGGAGCATGTGATCCATCAAGGTACAACTTCCAGTATTACCAACTGCCTCCAGCTGTTGCTGCATATTCAACAGTGTTTGCCTCAGCACACATAAAAGTGGAATAGCCTGACTGATACAGGCAGTGTACCCACTCACTGCCAGTGTTGCATGTTAGAATGGCCTGAGAATCTTGATCAGGCTGTCCATTTGGTGCCACTGCTCCGTTGTCAGACACATGGATGCTCCAGCACTGTCACAGCTTTTATTTACCATCAGATATTCAGATATTGATTTATACTGCTTGTATAACTGCTCAGTCATATACAGGGAGGAGTTCCATCTGGTGACAATATCCATCTTCATACAGTGCTGAGGCAAGTTGTTCTGTATCTGCAGCTGATGGAGCTGGTCACGGGCCTTTCTGAAATGGGCAAAGTGGACACAGATGTAATGGACCACCACCAAAATGTCCTTGACATCCAGATGGGAGCTAGCTGCACACTCGAGCAGACTTAGATAGACCGGATGGTCTGTTTCTGCTGGCACATTTGTATGTTCATAAACTGCTGCATAATGAGATTCAGACAGTGTACTAGGCATGGCACTCTCACAAAATCCCCCTCACTAATGCATTTCATGACATTCAAACCAGTGTCACTTGCAATAAAACCTGCCTTCAGTGACTGGGGGTGAAGCCAGTCATCAATCTTAATAAGCAGCACTTCCAACATTTTCTCACCCATGTGTGAGCCCTGTATGCTTTTCATTGTCAGTGCAGCATGCTGGTGAAGACCTGGAATGTTGCTACCACCACAGTTGGGCTTAGTGAAAATTGTCCCATGCCAGAGTCAAACAGTACCCCAGGTGTCTGTGCCCAGTGTGCTGTAAAGCACTAGTATGACTTAGCTCTTTGGCCACTGGTCCACATATCCATACTGAGATGTATATATGATGTTGCTGACTGCTTCAAGGCATGGTTTACCATCTTTGACTCTGTCCCATAAAGTTCAGGAATGGCACATTTTGATTGGCATGTTCTGGATGGAATCAGTCATTCAGGACAGGCATTGGCCATGAACCTCCAAAAACCAGCATTCTCAATAAAAGAGTATGGCAAGAGATCAATAGCCAACATTTTTGCAGCTGCTACATTTAACTCACATGTGGTAGCATGATTCAGTGGGAATTTGGAGTACTGCTCAAACATGGTATGCAGTGTAGGCTGGATCTTTCTTGGGGTTGGGCTACTAAACAGCTTGACTCATCATGGTGGTGCATTGCTGGGGTGCTATGTGCTGCTGCTTGAGTGACACCACTGACTTTTGGGGTTTTCTGCAATGCTGTAACTGTACTTCAATGACTTGCCAGGGTGGTACTACTCAACCCACTACCACTGCTGATATGTCCGCTATTAGGCAAACCAAATAGAATCCTCCTCCTCCTCTGTAGTCCTCCTCACTCACCAGGGTCACCTCTCCAACTGCCGAATCTATTGCAGTGTCACTTGTGTTTGCCTTGACTAATGATAATGAGGGACTGGGGCCCCCTGCACTGACTTTCTTTTGGAATTGAGGCCAGCGTGACAGATGCCTGTTCTTCAGGTGGGTGTGTTGCCCACCAGTGCCTAGGTGGCTGTTTTTTTACCCCTACTGACTCATGCTTGATACAGCTGACAGATAGTGACTGACTCATCATCTGGGTCAAGCACATAGAAATCACAAACTAGAGATTTCATTCCCCTTGTTTTACCATGGTGCCACAACTAGGACAGCTGAGGGGAAGGGGTGGAAAGTTGTGTTTTTGGGCTGATTTGAGAACCTCAAAAATATTAGGGGGGACTTTGGTAGTTGGATCACTATTGCACACAACATCCTCTGCACCATCTGCACCACAGCCCTTGTGCTTTTTTTATTTCAGGCTCCGATAGGGAACCAACACATCAGCAGCAGCACAGCCACTGTTCGCCTCCTCCTCCTCCACAGGTCTGACCTCCTCACCCTCACTGTGTGCAGAATCTCTGACCCTCCCATCATCAGAAGTCTGACCAACAGTTTCTACATCTCCTGCCTCAACCACTGCCTCCACACTATCAGGTGCTGAAGCACGACCAGCTACAGGGACACAGGCAACCTTCTTCTCTACCACTGTTTTTTATTTGCAGGCACTGCTGCTTCCCTTGTCACCTGGCACAGTTTTTTGTAACTGTTCCACATAATGGGGGTTGTTCAATTCCAAATCCAGTAGATATTATCTCAGGGTGGACATTGCATTCAGTTATATGACTTATTAGCTGAGGATGACTGGCACAAATGTGGCAGAGAAAAATTCTGCAACACTAATTCCACCACTGCAAACTACTCCTTCACTACTCCCAGCCCCTGAGCCCACAGAACATGCTGCCAACACACCCACAGACATTGTTTTTTTAACTGCAGCATTATTTTGCCCCACTGCTTTTGAGCTCTTCCTTGCTGCCTCCCCAGCCCCTCTCCCTTTATTTGAGCTTCTCTTACCAGTCATTATTGTGTAATATGGAAATAAATTTTTAAAAACCATAACAGGGATTACAACAACAGGGGCAAGCAGTTTAACAAACAGTTACACAACAATTCTTTTGTTTAAAAAAACAAACAGGGATTACAAGGAGTAACTGGGGTAATTAATATATAAGAGAACAATTTAATTCCATAAGGATTACAGCAGGGACAGTGACAGGACAAATTATTTTTTTTCACCAGTACAGGGATTACAATGCCAGGGGTAAACAACTATAACAGAACAAATTTGTAAAAAGTACAGGTATTACAAAGACAGGGCTAGCACCAGTGACATGTTGATTTTTTTTAAAACAGCACAGGAATTACAACAACAGGGGCAACAATGACATAACAAATTTTTAAACAGCAGAGTTATTACAATGAAAGGAGTAACAAAAGTGACAAGACACTTTCTGATTTTTTTAAAACAGCATAGGGATTAACTACAGGGGTAACAACAGTGATGGAAACAGAACACATTTTTAAACAGCACAGGTATTACAACAACAGGAGTCACAACACAGGGATTACAATGACAAGGGTTAACAACAGTGGTATTTTTTTTTATTTTATTTTTATTTAACCACCAGCAGAATGTCAGGGATTAAAAGGTCAGGGATAACAGAAAATTGTGACTTTAGGGAAAATATAAGTAGAAAACCCCTAAAACTTTAACAGAAACACACTGACAAAATGGGTTACCAAGAAACACAAGTTAAACAACACAGTCAAATGACAGAAATAAAAATGCGAAATTACAGATCAAAAACCAAAATTAACAAGAAAGACTGATAAAACAAAAATGTAACACAGTTCTTCTGCTAAAAAAAGCTCCAGATCTTTCTGGACTGCCTTGTTGCTTACAGACTATCCTCCCCCACACAACCTCTTCACAGACTGCCATAAGAAAACACTATTTTAAGGTTAATAATTACAGATAAAATGAACAAAAAAACAGAACTCTACGAGAAAATGCCCTCCAAAAACAAATGAGAGCAATCTGGATGAAAAAAATGATTTCTTTTACAATGAATGTAAATGTTTGTTTTTTTTTTTTGCTTTGAAACAAGCCCACAGTCCTCTCACTACTTGCACTTCACACACACTACACAGAGAAACAACCTAATCTGCATCCTATAGGCTGTTGAGCAACATGTGAGTCTGTGACTTCCCTATTAGCTGTTCAGCAACATGTGACCTCCATCCTCCAATACCGTTAAATTAATTGCAAACTTTGCCTTTGTACCAAACTCTGCCAGTGAAGTTGCAACTTCACCGGAGTTTGAGACCTCGCCTCTGCGCCTCACTTCAGAGGTGAAGTCCGTATTTCACATTCTGTGGAGTCATAAGTTTTTCCATGAAGCGCATGACTTTGCATGGTGGATTAATTTGTGAAGTGAGGTGAATTTCTGAATTAATCCACAAAGCGAAGTTTTTCAACTTCACACATCTCTACTGATGTCTTTATACAGGACCTCAACTGCCTGATCTTCATCCACAGCCTTTGTCACCCAATCAAATAATTCAGTCATGTTCATTTGGCAAGACCACCCACTAGTTAACCAATGCTGTCTGCTGTCCTGTAAACCATTTGCCTCCAAAAACTCTACCAGCCTTTAGATTATTACTAATTCCAGTAGTTTCCTCTTGACATACATCAGACTATTTGATCTGTAGTTATTCATCTCATCTCTTACATTTTTTTGCTGGGGACCACATCTGCATTATTTCTGTTATGCAATGGACCCATTTGTATGCATTAAAAAGTAAACAAAAATGTTTTATAAATATTTGTATTGTTTTTATGTGTATATATACATTTTAAAAAATTGTTCTGTTCTGTTTTGCCCAGTAAGTGTGAAGTTCTGAATATATGATGGAATTGTGGGATGGAAGGATATGAAGTAGGTATAAACACCTGTTGGCTAGGACCTTGTCATACCCTTAACTAAGTGCTGTGATTTAATCATGGATGAGAAGATATCTCAGCCAATCAAGTTGCTGGATTCTTTCTATCCATTGCATAGTAATTATTTTACCATCTTCCCCAATCCAGGAAAGACTCCACAGTTTGTGTGTCATACAGGCCCATATCACAGCTAAATCAGGATGTGAAACTTTTTGCAAAGATCCTTGCAAATTGGAGGCAGGACATGGTGGGTCTCCTGCTCCACCAAGACCTGAGGGGCTTCATCCCTGGATGCCATATACAAGATAACATTTGGAAGTTATTAAATTTCATTTCTGCTATGGAAGGCCATGACAAGGCAGATATGGTGATCGCAATTTCTTCTGAAAAGGTGTTTGATCACCTTAATTGTAAATTTTTACATGGGACAATACAAGCCTTCAATCTAGGGTATTATTTTGAGACGTGAGTCTGGGCACTGTATGAAAACACAACAGCAAATGTCAGACTGAATGAGGGTGTTTTCTCAAAGGTTCAATATCAAGAGAAGGACTGACTCTTTAAGGCTGCCCTCCTCTCCCTTCCCCTTCACCCTCAGTATTGAACCTCTTGCAGTGGTTATCAGGGGGACAGACAGCACAGAGGGGGTCAAAGTGAATGAGGATGAGGTAAAGGCTGCACTATACACAATGACACCCTTCTATTTATTAAAGAGCCAGAGATAAATTTAAAGGCACTACTTTCGATATTGATACAGTATTGGGAGGCTTTAATGCCAATATGAACAAAACTGAAAATATATTGTGAAGTGGTAGGCTCTTGGATTGTTTCCATGACTCCTGACCTTTTAAATGGGTAAAGTCACATTTTAGTTATCTATGAATACAGATCCCAGTAAACATACAACACCTGTATGAGGTTAATGTTGCACCATTGTTGCAACACATGGAGGAACACCTTCATAGGTGGGATTCCCACTGTCTCTTGCTCATGTGCTGTGCCAGCATTTTGAGGATGAGCATCCTACCATGCTTCCTGTACTTGTTTGCATAATTACCAATCCTTACACCCAATACCACATTGAAGGGAGTAAGAAAGTCCTGATCACATTTCCTTTGAGCGGGAAAGGCAATCTGAGGCTACAACGGTCTTACTATCACTTCTAAAGCATATGAAAGACTGGGGGTGCCAAACCTATTTAACTACTAGCAGACATGAGAGCTACAGCATCCCAAGGCCTTTTTAAGGAAAGAGGGAGCTACACATTGGGTAGCACTAGAAGGGGAGGGATTGTTCTGAAAAGGAGTATTCAACACGATGCCTAGCTCAGTAATATTTCAAACACTCAACCTCTGCTTCAGATCTTTACTGTCTACTTGGCACAAAGTCCTGCAGAAGGTAGGGGATACTACAGGTATCAGTAACTATACTCCAGTCAGACTAGTGGACAGGTTCCAGCCGGTTCTACAGACCCGACTTGCAAAAGATGGGAGTAAAAAGGTTTGGCACAAATAGAACAGGTTCCAAGTGGTGATAATATTAAGTTATTCACTCAGCTTCAAAGGGAATTTCAATTACCCAGTACAGACTTCTACTGTTTTCTATGACTTAGACATTATCTTTTAGTAGAATCACAAAAATCTGCTCAGCAGAAGGGGATGAGCTACATCAAACAGGTTGTGGGTGAGTTCCGGGATAGCTCAGAGACACTACATTTGGCATAAGTATTGTAAAATGCATATTCTCAACCTCAGCTGACCCCACAGAAAATGATCCAATCTAAATGGGAGCAGGAGGCACAGACCTTTCTGACAGAGAAGGAGTGGGAGCAGGGTTGAGGGGCTAACTACTTAACACAATAAAACACAAGAGCAGTGTGGCCCACCTTGTATCTGTAACATAAAACAAACTACCAGAAGGGATCTGACTTCATATTCCCTAAAGCACTCATGCAAGCCAAAATGGAGACCAAACAACCTACTTACTGTTGAACTCTTCCCACTAGAGACCTCAAATGCCAAGAGATAGGGCAGTAAGGGCCAAATAGAAGCCAGATGTTTCATCAAGTAGAATTATGAATCTAGATCTGTGGAAGGAAACTATAAAAGTATTTTGATGTGGATTTTAAGAAACTGAGAACAGTGAAGCCTAAAGAAACATTTTGGCCATAATACTTATGTGTTTAGTCATATAGAGATCATGATGAAGTGGTGGGGTTACCATGAAATGTAGATCAAGGATAAATGTCAGCACTGTATGTTCTTAAAGGTGGGAAAGAAATACTTAATGAGTTAATCAGTGAGTGGATCAGTTGGTCTCCATTTTGGCTTGCTTGGCTAACAACTCAATCCACAGCCTCCAACTTATGAACAGAACATCAGTGGAAAGTCCTGAGGCAGTACTTTATAACACCAGCAGTAACTGCCCACTTTGGGACTTCCTTTTGGACAATTGCTGGAGGAATTGAAACTTGACAGCCCATCATGTGTTTTGAAACTGCCCTAAACTGATTCGATATTGGGGAACTGTCACCCAAACTATAAGAAATACATATTATAAATCGATGCATGTTGAATATTGCCACACTACCAAATTCAATTGTATTGGGCAGCATTAACTGGCTGGCAATGTCATGCTAGTTACTGCTACAATAAATATACTTGCATGCATAGTGGTATGTGGAAGTTCCCCCTTCCCCCACCTCTGCAGCTCCAGTGCTTTGTTTCTAACACACCAAAAATGCCCTCCTTCCTTACCCAATCCAGTGCTACCAGTTAAAATTAATAATACTTTTCCTGGTAGTCTAGTGGTTACTCCTTCTTCACCCAATGCCCACATCAAAAGTTAAAATTATTAATACTGTTCCTGGCAGTCTGTCAATGGTCAACAGTGAACATGAGTGGAGTATAATTACAGGGTGTCTTGGGGCTGAGGGGGAAAGAAGAATTGGTACCTGGAGTAGGTTGGGCTATTGTGATAGCACTGAGAAAAAATAAAGGAAAGGGAGTTGATCTGGAGAATGTGCAGTAAATAAAACAAACTTATCACATATCTGTTGATATACCAGTAATCATAATCTTCATTTCTATAGCATCTTACAGAATTTTAAGGACAAAAACTGAAAATCACAACTTTTTATAGGCTAGATGATAAAACATGTTTTAAGCTTGTTTTTAAAACTGTGTCAGTACAAAGTTATAATTGTTTCTGGAACTTAGGGCCATAGGTAGAAAAGGCTTTGTTACTGTAAGCAGTGGTAGTGTTTTTTTTTTTTTTGCACCCAATCCCAGAGGCTCTAGGCACTGTACAACAGAGCAAGAACAAATAAAAATAACAAATAACTTATAATTACTGGTGACACCCCGTAATACACAGACTCAATCCATGTTTCAAATGCCATAATAACCAGGCACTTATGGAACACTTTCTCTCCATGTCTGTGCTCAAGCAGGGTTGCCTGTCTTGAGACTCTTTATGAATTACACTCACTGTTAGCACCAGGCAGCAGTCTCTAAGTCTTCTCATAAGAACTCCCTCTCATCCAGCCGATGGTCACTAATACTACAAACATTAAGCAAAGAAAACTACTTGCAAGTGGAAAAAAATGTTTGTTTACTTTTTTTTACACCGCTCCTCACCCAGGATGATTAACTCTGTTTCCCTGACCACAAGAACAATCCTCATCAATGGCAATCTTTCCCTTTCATCTATGACAACATTCAAACCAGTTTAGTTAAATGTTTCACCAATTCAAGTTATATTTAACAAGCATTTAACAAACTCGAATTGACTTTCTTTCACAAGTTGCAACAACCTGAAAGTTGGAAGATCTATTTACAAGCAGCTTAGTGCAGTAAAAAAAAAAACTCCTTGTGCCAGTAATTATAAAAGATAAAGCATATACAACTGTGTGTTTAAGGTTTTTATTTTTTTACATACCGTCAGTGTGTGATGACCTTGTAAATCTCTCAAGCTTCACTCTCAAGGTTTATGGATCATCACACATCTCGGGTGTGTAAAACAATTCATAACACACAGTTGCCTATACATTATTCTCTATATAATAAATTATAACCAAAACATAAAAATATAAGCTCCACAGACAAGATACATAAATAAATATTGAGACCAAGGGATTAAAAAAGGAGTCCAGCCAAAAGTGCTACATTGCATAATTAGAATCCGCACATCCCCAATAAATCTCATGCGAAAAATTAGGTTTCTGTGTTACTTCATTTTAATGTTATGAGCTAGTTTGTGACCATAATTTCACTCCCTGTTCAAAAAAGTCAGTTTCAGTAAAAAGCCACCGATGATGTCATAACCAGAACTCACAGCCTAGTTCTCCTTGTCAGCAACCTTAAAGGGACACTGTCAACCTGTTTTTCATCATATTATTTCTAGTTGAAAACCCATATTTTATGATTGCTTACTCTCTCTAAAATTCACTGATGTTGCTGTTTGTTTTGTCTGTCTCCTTGCTTAGTAGAACTGAAATGCATGGCCATGTATATTTATAAACAACCTTGTTTTTGTTTACAATCCTGGTTCTGTTCTTACTGCTTGCTTCCTGAGCATTATAGACACACCCACATTGTGCAGTCACTCACAAGGCAGTAGCCATCTAAATTCCCATTGCATTTTGAGGAGTTAGACTGTTTTGTGGGTGTTCCCAAACCCAGGAAAGATGCAGTTGGAGTTGATCAAGGAATATAAACAAACCTTTTTTGGTGTGATAACACCAGTATGTTGGGCAGTCTGTTTTTCACTTTTTTTAAAGAAAATAAGAATCAGAATCAGACTACCAGCTATATCAACAATCTTTGCAGAATTTTGGCAATCATAACATATGTTTTTTAAACTAGGGACACTTTGAGACCTAAGGGGGTTGACAGTGTCCCTTTAATAGTGCCCTTTTCTCCAAAGTTTAAGAAACTGTAGCTGAAGTAATCTAAAAAAATTACATAGGGTGGGCTACAGTGCTTGCATTTTCCAAATGTTCAGGTGCATGTTACTGTACTTTAGAATGTGTCAGAAGGTGCTTTTTGAATGCAGTGCTGAACCAAGGTATAGAATGTAAGGTGTTACACAATTTTGGGACATGCAATCTCAGAATGTGCCAGGGATGTTACATCTCGAAATGCGGTGGAACACTCAGTCATGGAATGCAACAGGAACACATATCGTGGAATTTGGCAGGGACTGGCAATTTTGGAATATAATGGGGATGCACATGACAGGACACATAATTTTATTCTGAAATTGCTTGTGCCTGCCACATTCCAAAATTGTCTGCAGCCACCACATTTCAAAATTGTGCATCACATCCCCATCACATTCCAACACTGTGCATCCCAGCCACATACTAAAATTATGCATCCCAGCTACATTCCAAAATTTCACATCCTTACCACATTCCACAGTTGTGTTTCAATGCTGCATTCCTAAACTGTGCATCACCACCACATTCCTAAATTGTGTATCACTGCCACTTTGAGAAACTGTGTGTAAGTGCGACATTGCGAGACTTTTTGTCACCACCACATTGCAAAACTGTTCATCACCACCAAATTGCAAAACTGTGCATCACAGCCACATTCCAAAACTGTGAGTCACCACCACATTGTTAAACTGTGCATCACCACCGTATTGCAAAACTGTGCATCACTGCCACATTCCGAAATTGTGCATCACTGCCATATACCAAAATGTTGTATCACTGCCACGTTCCAAAACTGTGTGCATTCTGAAATTGTGCATCACTGCCACATTCCAAAATTATGCATCACTGCCACATTCTTGAACTGTGCATCACTACCACATTCCAAAACCATGCATCACTGTCATATTCTGAAATTTTGTGTCACCCTCACATTCTGAAATTGTGTGTCACTGCCACATTATAAAACTGTATGTCACTGTCACATTCCATAGCTGTGTGTCACTGCCATATTGTGAAATTGTGCATTATTACCACATTCTAAAATTGTCTATCACAGCCAGATTCTAAAATTGTGGGTCACAGACACATTCCAAAATTGTGCATCACCACCACATTCTGAAATTGTGCATCACACCACATATCAAATATATGAATTCATGACACATTACAAAATTACATATCCCTGCCACCTTCCACAACTATGTGTCTCCTGCATTTCAAAATTGTGCATCTCTGCCACTTTCTAAAAATATATGATACTGACACATTATTAATTTTAGTGTCCCTGCCACATTCCAAAATTGTGTGTCCCATCTACTTTCTGAGATTGTGTCATTGCTGCATTCTATAATTGCAACCTGGTGGCATTTTGAAATCTCAATCCTCAGTGTTCTAAAAATTGCACACAACTTTGTCATTCTAAAGTCATGTTTGCAACTGCATTCTAACTCTCTTGTCACATTCCAAAGTACTGTACCGCCCATCTGCACAATATGGAAATGCATGCACTGACCCACCCAGTGTCAGCTTTTCTTTTTCAGATGTTTACTTCAATTGCAGTTTTATGTAACCTGGGAGAAATAAATCCTATACGGTAGCTTGCATGGAGAACTAGGCTGTGAGTTCTGATTATGACATCATCAATAGCTCTTTACTGAAACTGTCTTTTTTGAACAGGCTATGAATTTAGGGTTACAAAATGACTTTGAACTTTTAAAAAAGTAACTCAGAGATCTCATTTTTGGCAAGAGGCTGACTGGGGTTGTGCTGATCCAAATTCTAAATTTATTGACACCTAAAATTTCAGCTGCACTCACTCTTTAAATTAAATGCTTGTCTAAACAGGTGGGTCTTTAGACCCCTCTGGAAAGCCTGCACTGAAGGAGCCTTCCTGAAAGACATATGAAATAAGTTCCACTGGGCCTGACTGTGTACCTCACATGTGTGGACACCTAATATCTTCAACCTGGCTGTGGCAACTGCAAGGACACATACCTCAGAGAAGTGGAAGGGTGAAGTAGACAGTAAGGAAACAGGAGCTCACTCAGATAACTGGGCCCAGTCCATCTAGGGCTTTATAGGTCAGTAGACCAACCTTGAAGGAGATTCACCACTTCAACAGCAGCCAGTGCAGATCATGCAGGACCAGGGTCACATGACATGACCACAGAAGGCCTGTCAGTAACCAGGCCACTGTGTTCTGCATCAGCTACAGGCATCATGGGACCCCTCCACCAATCCCCAGATACAAAGCATTTCAGTAGTTGAGTCTGGAGGTCACAAAGACATGCACCAGTGAAGGCAGGTCTACCAGCAGGATCAAGGCATTTATTAAGGAGATAACCAGTCTGGAAGGGGGGACTGCCAGAAGGTATAGCCATGTGGAGCACAGATTGCAACAATGAGTATATTTGTGTAATAAAGAACAGAGGTAGGGGATGCCTGTCCATTCAGACTTTTCCAACTTTGAAGTCAATTCATTGCTGAACTTGTAGCCAGTGCAAGGTGGCCAGGAAAGTAGTGATGTGATCAGATTTCCTGGTTCCAATAAACAGGCAAGCAGAGGCATTTTGGACAAGTTCTAAATACTGTATTTGTTTTGAATAATGGACCAGCCAGAAAGAAATTGCAATAGCTTAAGTGAGAGAAAACAAGAGTGGGCAAAGGTGGCAGTAGTGTCTGGGATATGGTAGGAACAGATTTTGTCTCTATTCAGAGATGGAAAAGGGCTGTTTTGACTTTATAATGAATGTAGATGTCAATCTGTTGGATCGGGTCAAGTTGTACTCCAAGGTTATGAATGCTAGGACTTGGTGTCATCATGGAAGGCCCAAGATTATGGGTAGTGAGACTGAGAGACTTGATATTTGTTCTTGTGACACAGAACAGAAGCTCTGTCTAGCTGGTATTGAGGCAGAGGGAGTAAAATGTCATTCCAGTCTGGTATCCATACAAGATCCTGACACCCAAAATCCCAACCATTGAAATCCCAATGTCAAATTCCTGACAGCCACAATCCCAATGTTATGGCAGACCTCTCAACAGCCACATTCCTCACAGTATGGCAAGTCAGAGGTGTTTATATATATTTTACAGGAGGTGCAGCGGGAACAGTATTGAGAATTGTGCTGTCAGCATTTTCTTACCATCAGGATTGTGGCCCTTAGGATTTGGGCATCAGGATTTAGATACTCAGGTTTTTGGGTGGCTGGATCTTGAACTAGATTCTTCAGGCCTGAATATCATTGAAGCAATGAGTAAGATGGGTGAGAGTACACTGGAGCGAGGCATTGATTAGGGAGTATAGTTAATTGCCAATGGTATAGCTGTGGTGTTATAAACCATGGGCAGCAATCACCTCAGTGAAAGGGACCACATAGAGGACGAATGGAAGTGGCCCCAGGATAGAACCTTGAAGGATGCTGAAGGGAACAATTTTCAAAACAGACCTGGCATTGTTGAAGTTGACAGACTGCTGGAAATCTTAAAGATAGGAAATTATCTAGTTAACTAAAGTGCCATTAATGGTATAGGAGGATTGCAGCTGAGCCAACATATTTTGGTGGCTTATATTGTTGAAGGCTGAAAATATTTTCAATAGCAGTATTTTCAATAGCAGTAGGACTACTGGGGAATTAAAATCAATGACAGTCAATAAATCATTCAACATTTTGAGGAGTACCGTTTCTGTACTGTGAGCATCATGAAAGCCAGACAGATACTGAGGAGAAAATTAATGGATGGTGAGGTACTGTAGTCAGTAAACTGGGGACTGCCCTTTCCAGAACCCTTGAGATGAAAGGTAAATAGGCAATATGGGGATAGCTGACTTCCACATTGATGTCAAGAGTGTGTTTGTTTATGATAGGAATGATGACTGCAGATTTAACTGAAACAGGGAAATTCCAGTGGATAAGGAAAAGTTAAAAAGTGTTCATATAAGTAAGGCAAGCTGCATGCTTTGTTTTAATATCCAGGTGGTAGCGAGGTTAAGGATTGATGGATTTTTGCTGGAGTTGTTTAAGATAGTCAATATTTCAGCCTCTGAGAGTATAGACAAGGAGAAGTCACATACAGCTAAACCAGTAAATACATTCTTGTTGTTATATTAATGGATACCCTGTTGAATGAGTGTGACATCATGGATCCAGTATCTTTACTTGATACAGCACTTCTACATGTTGTCTAATTATATATCCAAAACATTTTTCAACACTAACTTTTACAGTATTGTGTATGGTGAATTTCCACCACAACTGAAGGCAACTTCAGGTTTCTGAAATTTTGCGACTTCAAGTTTGAATCACTATGCCTGGCAATGAGTCTTCCTTCTTGAGATTTTCCCTACCCACTATAAAGTGTTGTCATCAATAAATAAGCATTTGATTTACCCTTCTGCACTTATGTTTTAAATTATTAGTTTTCACTGATTATTTAAATTTTTTGTAGAACTGCATTTTTCACTTTTTAATTTTTTTCACACTTTTTATATGTATTTGTAAATTTAAATAGCACCAATCTTTAGGAAGACCCTCCCAATTGAGGTTATTAGCAAGGGACTTAAATAGTCCACTTTACAGACTTTTCTTCTTCATTTTTGAATTGGAAGAGATCATAAATTCTGCTCAGCTGCCCTACCCTTCCGCTTTCTGGTACTTCATGAAGTCAGCTCTGTCATCGTGCCATCCCCATGCTCACATGTTTTATTATGTAAGTGTGTGTAGAATGTGTGGGTGTGCTCTAATGATTACAATGGGAGTTGGGTTTAAAATAAATGTTCTAATATATTAGAGATTGACTGGTGATAAACCGAAGCCACAGCTCATCTAGCAGGCCTCTTGTTAGTTGAGCTGTGGCTTTGATTTAACCCAAGTGACCCTCTAAGATATTAAAACATTTACTTTAAACTCAGCTTCCATTGTAATCAATGCAGCATGCCCCCATGCTCTACAAACACCTACATTACAAAGCATGTGAGTGTGGGGGTGGCATGGAGGTGGTGCTGACTACAAGCAGTACCAGAAAGGGGATTTGATAAGGCAGCCAAGCAGAATGTAAGATCCCTTCTCCTTCAAAAACAAAGAAGATGAAAATTCTATAAAGTGTACTTTTTAAGTCCCTTCTAGGTAAGCTTCAATTGGGAGGCTTGAAGTGTTATTTATATATGAGCACAGTTGCTGCTCTTTAACATTGTCATATTTAAGCATGGTGCTTTGTATTGTACTCCACTCCCTAACAAAGCCTTGTTTTCCTGAAGTGAAGTGCCATAGCATCAAGCTCTTGGCTCTGCAATAAAATCCAGCTGTTTGCTATAGTCTGTGCACCATTTCTTTGTGTTTGTTGTAGTAATGTATCATTATTTCTGTGGCACTGGCTCAGTGTAGCTGTGCATGCAGCTGCTGAGTTTTTGTTTCAATATGAGGCTCTGAAGGCATATTTATAATTATATCATTCCATTTCTCTGTGTGTAGTAGACGAGACATGCTTGGAGAAGATCCAATTTTGGACTGCTGAGCCACTCAGGTGGTGGGGAGTCAGAATGCTCCAGGAGTTCTATGATTCTGTGCAGATGCTCTCCACATCCAGCAGTTTTGGTAGCAACATGTTTGCTTTGTGCATCCCACTCTCTTTTACCGACTGCCCACTTGCAATACATCAGGGATCCTGTGTGGACATGCCTACAATGGATACAGCACTGCATGCTACACATGGGAGCCAAAAGACTGATATGAATATAAATTTGGCTTTAGCAGTGTTCCTAATCTCTGTGGCTCATCAGTTCTGATTTCTGAGGCACAGCTCTTGTGCTTCTGTAGCACTAGTTGCTCGTTCCTGCAGGATATTGTAATAATTTATTTGGCAGAATGTGGTCTTGCCATTGGTTAAAACATGATGCAATGTCATTGGTGACATCACATGCTGAGTATAGGGATTAACAAAGAGGAGAGGAAGAAAAACCTAAGCATTATGAAGAAACTGTACATTTTAATTAAAAGTTACCAAGAGCAATGACTTCTGTGGCACTATGCACTGTACAGCATATTATATGGTATGTTGCAAGGACAGTTCCTTTCCCATTGAATCACAGAATTCCAGGGGCCTTGGGCATTAGTTTCGCTTGAACTGATGTCCTGCAAGTTTCTGCCCTATGAGCTATATGTTCTATTTTTGTGTTTTATTCTTTTTGTGTTTTGTCGTTTTTGACTTGTTGGTACCTTTACGCATATGACTCAATATTTTTATATAAAAATTACATGATAGATTTTTTGCTCATTTGTTGCAAATTGGTACTCAATTTACTGTTTGTTTCTTTTATATTTATACTACAGCATTAAAGTCCATAGGTTCAAGGGCTCGGTGAAGTTTAAATTTCATTGGAAAAAGTCTTGTGAAATGTGAAATTCCATTCTGTGAAATTCCAAGAAAAACAGAGGTACATTCTGCAAATTTCTGTCTTAAAGCAGCAGTACTACAAAAAAAAATTGTGCTTTTTTGACAATTTATTCCCTGTGTCCTGCTAATCATATACCTGGTACTCTTTCTCACCAGCATTATACTATCACAGAGTAATTTGTTCGGTTATTCTCTGCTTTTGTTTACATTTCTGCCACTAAGCATGTTGCACTGGAACCCCCTCTGCTGCCAACTGCACATGTGTATGACTTGCAGGGACATCGGGAATGGTCATCAGATGATCCCTCTGCTGTTGTCAAAAGACGTGATGTGACCTGCAGAAAAAGTGCAGCTGAAAATTAGTCAGTCGCCATATTTGTTGTAGCGCTACAATTCAAATAAATTGCAAATATCTAAAAAACTAAAGATGACTGGAAAAAAACATTTTCCAGGTATGGAAACTGGAACTTTGGCCACATGCTTACAGCTGAAAAACAGAATTTTGATAGCTCACTTCCTGATTTCATAGTACTGCTGCTTTAAACTCAGGATTTTGTTTGCATATATTATGGAATTATAGGCACGGGGTCATAATGTTGATAGGTATTCTGGTAGGTATTCATATAGGGCATTATGCACTAAGCAGGCAGGGGTATGCAGAAAAGTCACATACCCCACCCATGGCCCTGCACCCCACAGACAACTGTGCCCATACTGACATTCACCAATGCCAGCCACCTGTTCGTGGCTCCTCCCTCCTGATGCACAGGACTCCGCAGGGCTACCAGGGGAGGAGTCATCATCCCAGGTGGGCATCCAATGGGATACCCCCCTGGGACCCTTAATGGATCCCACAGCAAAAGAAGGCACAGGTCCAGGGCTGTGCATGCCAATTGCAGGCACCCAAATCTACATGGCATCATCCCATCCCGGTGCCGCCACACCCAAAATCACCGGGCACTCACCTGTCCAGCTGCCCCTGCCACCTCCTGCTGCTCAGCAGTCAGAGACAGCATGGTGTGTCCTGTCCCAGTCCCCAGTGACCAACAAGCTGAGTCCATGGGTGTGTGCAGTAGGTTATGGCAGGGTCTATCGTGGCATACCCTGCACCACCCACAGCACCAATGCGGCCAGCACTATGCAGGTTAGTGAATACCGCATAGTGCTGGCATGCCCCCAGAATGCCCCCAGTGCAGAGCTGTCCATGAACAAGGGGGATCAGGTGCAGTGGGTCTGCACTCCCCATCAACTATGCCACGTGGGGGGCACAGTGGGTGTGGAGTGGCTATGTGCCCCAGATATGTGTGCATATCCACTGTGCCCCATTAGTGCATAGTGCCCATACTGAATTGAGGAAAATATTTCACTAACGTAACAGGAATGAGACACTGTTGGAACTGGGATGAGACACCATGACCTAACAGATATGGTGAAACATTTGTGTAACTGTAAAAACAGTGGGATACACAATTGGGAGGAGACACTGTTACAACTGAGAGAAGACACTTCCAGAACTAGAAAGACATTGCTGTAACTTGATGTAGATACCACTGTAACTTGGAAGACACTGGTAAAACTGGGAGAAAACCCAAGAAGAGACACTATTTTAACTGGACTAGTGATGTGCAAAGTAAAGACTCTATGGAAAATATTTTAAATAGTTTTCCAGCTTTTCAGGATGTAACATGCTACCGTGCGTAGTTGTTCACTGGTGAAGTGCCAATATACATATTTTTTTTTAAATGTGTTTTTAAAACTAAATAAAATCTCACCCCAACCATACTGATATATTCCCTCCTCCACCCTCCACCCCAACTGTTTACAAGAATTTCCTCTGCCACCTCAACTATTTATAAGAATTTACTCCCCTGCCACTTCAACTATTTACAATAATTTACTCCCCCGGTCACCTCCCCCCACACACACACATATACACACAGTTTTGGTGATGTTGCATTAACAAATGTCAGTCAGTTGTTGCAGATTACCTTCCCTTAACCCAACCTAATGTCTGTGGTTCTGTAGAATAACCCATATTCATCCTCACTTACTTGGCTCAGTTAAGAGACAGACCTCATTCTATCATACTCTTACCCCAACCACCCACTTTACCCTCATCCACCCACAAATGGATACAAAACAGGTCCAATTCTGCAGTAACTGGAATAGCCCTCTCTCTTCCTCAGCTGCTTGCTAACCTCTGAATGAACACAGAACATCCAAGGAATGCAATCACACTATTGTCAACTTGATAGACAGGCTGAAGACTGATTTAAAAATGAGATTCAAAGAGAGAGGATATCACAAGGGACTTTTTAAGAAGGTGCACTTGGAAGTTAGGCACAGACTAGGAGAAACATAGAAACATAGAAACATAGACTTTGACGGCAGATAAGTACCACTTAGCCCACCCAGTCTGCCCATTTCCCTACCTATTGGATAAGCTGCAGATTCTAGTTAACCAACAGCCTACTTACTGCAACCCCCCACTATAATTGCCTTATGTCTGTTCCATGCATGTTTGAATTCCCCCACTGTTTTAGACCCCACAACCTCTCCAGGAAGGCGGTTCCATGCATCCACCACTCTCTCCATGAAAAATAATTTCTTCACATTACCCCTGAGCCATCCCCCCTCTATCTTTAAATTGTGCCCCCTCGTTCTTACACATCTCTTTTTCTGAAAGATGCTACCCTCCTGGACTTTGTTGATTCCATTGAGGTACTTAAAAGTTTCTATCATGTCCCCCCATCCCTCCTTTCATCAAAGGTATGCATATTATGCTCTCTCAGTCTCTCTTCATATGGTTGCTGATGTAGACCCTGCACCATTTTAGTTGCCCTCCTCTGGACTGCTTCCATCCTGTCTATGTCCTTGCATAGAAGAGGTCTCCAAAACTGCACGCAGTACTCCAGATGGGGTCTCACCAACTGTCCGTACAGAGGGATAACCACTTCCCTTTTTCTACTTGTGATGCCCCTCCCTATGCATCCCAGTATCCCCTGGCTCTCCTTACCGACTTTTCACATTGCTTACCCACCTTTAGGTCATCTGATATGACTATCCCCAGGTCCCTTTCCATTATTGTTGTTGTTAGTACCTCCTGCTATTGTGTACTCTTCTCCTGGATTTTATTTCCCAGGTGCATTACTTTGCACTTCTTTGCATTGAATCTAAGTTGCCATATGTCTGACCATTCCTCCAACCTTGCCAAGTCCCTTACCATCCTTTCTACCCCCCTTGTGCATCAACTCTGTTACAGATCTTTGTGTCATCTGCAGAGAGGCATACCTTTCCTTCCAGAACCTCTGCAATGTCACCTATAAAGACGTTAAAGAGGACTGGACCCAGTACTGATCCCTGAGGTACTCCACTAGTAACCCCCCTTTCTTTGAAATGTGTTCCATTCACTATTACCTCCTATAAAGACGTTAAAGAGGACTGGACCCAGTATTGAGCCCTGAGGTACTCCACTAGTGACCCCCCTTTCTTCGGAATGTGTTCCATTCACTATTACCTTCTGTGTCCTGTTGTGCAGCCAGTTTGCTACCCAGGCTACCACCCTGGGACCCACTCCCAGGCTGGCTAACTTGATTATTAATCTTTTATGTGGGACTGTGTCAAATGTCTTGCTAAAGTCTGGGTAGGCCATATCCACAGCCCCTCCCTGGTCTATTACTTTGGTCACCCAGTCAAAGAAATCAATTAGATTCATCTGACATGACCTTACTGCTGTGAATCCATGCTGCTTTGGGCTCTGTGCCCTGCTGGCCTCTAGGTACTGAACAATTCTTTCTTTCAGAAGTGATTCCATCATTTTCCCCACCACTGAGGTTAAACTAACAGGTCTGTAGTTTCCTGCTTCTGCCTTGCTCCCACTTTTGTGATGGGGAATCACATCTGCCCTCCTCCAGTCCTTAGGTACCACCCCATCCTCCCATGATTTGTTAAACAGTGTGGTCAGTGGTGTCACTAGGTCATCCCTTAGTTCTTTTAGGATTCTAGGGTGAATCCCGTCAGGCCCCATTGCTTTGTCCACTTGAGTTTTAAGAGTTCTTTCAGGACCCTTTCTTCTGTAAATGGACTGGCGTCAACCCCACTACCCAGAGTGCTTCTATTGTTTGGTTTAGGTAACTCCTCCTCTTCTTCTTTTGTGAATACTGAGCAAAAGTATTCATTCAGTATCTCTGCCTTTTCACTGTCACCCTCTGCCCACCTCCCCTCTCCTTTATTAATCTTCACTATGCCTCTCTTGACCTTTCTATGCTCCCTAATGTACCTACAAAATGTTTTATCCCCTTTCTTAACTGAGTTGGCTATCTTTTCCTCAGTTTGGGCCTTTGCTTTTCTGACTGCCTTCCCCACTTCTTTCTGCTTTAATTGATACAGTTCCAAATCGTGCTCCTTCTGTGATTCCTTATACTTTTTGAATGCAGCCTTGTTCTCCTTAACCTTCCCTGACACCTCTTTTGAGAACCATAGTGTTTTTTTATTCTGCTTTGTTTTCTTTATTTGTTTCACACAAAGGCTTGTTGCCTCCATGATGGCAGTTTTGATTTTTCTCCATTGTTCTTCCACCCCTCCTTTCTGGCCATTTGCTAATGCATTCCTCAGGTATTCACCCATTATTCCAAAGTCAGCCCTTCTAAAGTCCAGTATCCTTGTCTTTTTATGGCTTGTCTTCATGGTTGTGTTCATTGTGAAGTACGCTGTGCAGTGGTTGCTTGTTCCCAGATGTCTACTGACTTCTAAATTTGTGATCCTCTCTCCATTTGAGAGTACCAGGTCTAATATTGCTCCATCCCTAGTGGGTTCCACCATTAGCTGTCTAAGGCATGCCCCCTGTAGGGCATAGAGAATGACCCTACTCTTGGATGTGGCTGCAGCCCATGCCATCCAGTGAACATCTGGCATATTCAGGTCCCACATCAACAGTATCTCCCCTTTTTCAGCCATTTTGAGAATGTTCTCTATCATTTTTTTGTCCATTTCCTTCCCTTGAGATGGGGGTCTGTATACAACCCCTGTGCAGATTATGATGCCATTCCCTGTCTCCAGGTGACCCAGAGTGCCTCTTGTCCTCCCCTTACTTTTTTAGTTCTGTAGCTTTGATCCCTTCCCTTATGCAGAGGCTACTCCACCTCCTCTTTACCCTCCCTGTCCCTTCTGTAGATTGTACCTTTGGTATGTTGACATCCCAGTCATGGTTCTCCATGTACCATGTTTCTGTGACTGCCATGATATCCAAGTGTTCCTCTTCCATCAGGGCTACTAGCTCAGGAAGCTTGTTTCCCAGACTATGGGCATTGGTACTCATTGCCCTCCATTTAATGTTGACTTTATCCTTTTTTACCCCATCTCTGCTCTTATTGCCTTGTCTATTTTTCCATTTACCCCAGTCTTGCCTTCTGTCAAGCTCTGTACTTCAGTGTTTACCCTACTACCTGCCATGTTTTGTGGGGGGAGGCTTGAACTTTTGTGTTTCCTATCAGCACCTCCCCCCTTGGCTAGTTTAAAAGCTTGCCAAGGAAGCATTTAAACTTGTCACCTAGGAGCTTGTTTCCCTTTCTGGACAGATGCAGACCATCATGCCAGTATAAACCTTCATCTCTCCAGGTGGACCCCCAATCCCCAATGAAGCCAAAGCCCTGTGCTCTGCACCAGTTTTGCAACCATTCATTAAACTGCATGGTGTGCATTCTTCCAACCAAAAACAAGACTGGAAAAAGAAATCAACAAATTGTGGGCCAGTAACATTTTCATCTGAGTTTAACAACATTGCTGGAAACATTTGGAAATGTCATTTGGTGAAACTGTCTCACACTTTTGGGGGAGACAGCAGTGGGACATGTGGATAGGGACAACCATGCACCACTTTTGAAAAAGTACTATCATACAAAAGATGTTGACAGCTATTTTGTATGTCCCAATACAGTAGCCAAAATTGGCTCCCAGTATGCCCTAGTGGTCACCTTAAATGTCAAAGATGTAGTATCTGTCAATAAACTGTACCTGTTTGCACTAATGCGATAGTACCTCACCCCTAGTTTTCCATTTACCTACCTCCTCTACATCTTTCTGCTATATACCACTTTTTTCTTAACCTGCTCCCTACCCCCAATTATCTGACAATGGCCTCACTTGGTTGAAAGCTCCGCCTCTCTCCCACCTCAGATGATGCCACCTCCTGCTGACCCCCTAAACTCCCTCTTATCTAATCAGTCTATCTGTTAATATGTACTAATTTGATGTGTATGAGTTCAATTGTTACTATTACTGCCTGTGTGTATGCTTCAATGTTTTTCTTTTTTTTCTCTGTAAACCTTGTATTTTTGTAATGTTTGTTCAACACTGATGTGGAACCTTTGAAAATGAGTCCTTGACTCAAAGGTATTATTCTCAAACTGAAATAAATAAATAAATAAATGACATTTTCAAAACCCTGAAAGAACTTTGTACACCCAACTAATGGTCTACAAGTGGAGATCGAGATTTTATCTCAAGCACAAGAAACTTTGTGATGTATGTTATTTGGTGCCTCTGTGGCTTCTGCTATGTAGGATGAACTATAAAGATTTATGTACAGTATGTATGAATTAGTTTTTTTATGCCAGCTAAGATACACTAGGCATACATATGGTATGCATATTTTCAGGCAAAGCCTTGGAGAATTATAGACTAACAACAGGAACAATGACATACTGTACAGCAAAAACAACACAACTTTAGAGTAACTTCATCATAAGTTACAATTAACAGATGTTAAGGAAAAGGCAGTGATACAACAAAATAGAGTAGAAGAAAGTATTCAAGAATAAGTTAGCTTGACTGTGAATTGTAAACTTGACACTCCATTAGATAGAAGGTTTTTGGTTAGCATAGGCATACGGAGGCAGTATAGCGCAGTGGTCTAAGGCTCTGAGCTGCAAATCTGGTGATATCCAGCAGACCAGACCTGGATTTGAATCCCACAGCTTCCACTTGCATACTGTGTGACCCTGAGCAAGTCACTTAACCTCCTTGTGCTCCCAGGTCGCTCCTGTAAAAAAGTTTTCAGCTTAGTGTGCTATACCTGGTTAAACAACTAAATAAAAAAATAAAATAGGCCAACCACAATAATGTGTGTTTTATGGAATTGGAAACTAGAAAACCTAAAAAAAAACAAAAATTTGAGGAAACTGACTGAACTTGCTACTGAGGAGAGAGAGCTACTGGATGTTCAGATTGAATAGTCAATCGGGGGGGATGAAAACTGGGATTTAAAACCCTTCCTTTTGTAAATAAAGCTCAGTGATCTGCTTCATGATTGCTTTGGAATCATTAAATAATCATAACAAAATCTCATCTTTCCTTTCCCATTTACCTTCCATTCATTTTCTTAATTTCCTATTATAACGTCCAATACCAAAAAAATAAAAATAAAAAAGCACCTGTCCTTTGCTCACATCTCATCCATCCCTTCTTCCCCTCACCCACAAACCCTTCTGAAGCCACTTCCACAGCCCTCCCTCCCACCTTTCCTCTTGCTCCCCTTCCTCCAATCCCCCAGCATCCCCTTGTGGACATTGTAGGGTACATTTTCTTGACCCAAATAGGAAACACACCTACTGATATTTTGAAATGAATTGTAATGTAAAAATGTCAGACATTAGGTTTTATCTATTTGTTTTCTCTACTTCTGGCAATTTGCCTACTACCTTTGTCTTTGTTTAACAGTGTCCTGGCTTACTGCATCATCTACTCATGTGGATCCCCAGGAATTCCAGCCAAAATAGAAGGGTGATCCTGGGGCAGCTAAATAACAGGTGCTATAGCTATTTCTTTTAACTCTGTCTTCTAGCAACATATTTTATAATACAACAAGCAATAAGTTCCATTATAGGATGATTAACTTGCACATGTAGTGGTAGTATGGAGTGATATCTTTGCAGTGCTTAGCTTGTTTTTCATCCTGAGATTTTGCATAAGAAATGTTAATGGGTACTTTCACATTGGTGTTCTCCTATGCTAGAAGCTCTTGGTTATGATTTCACAACCTAGAGATTATATAGGTGCACTGTGTCTCTTTGGTACCCACCCTCCTGACAAAGGTCTTTTCAGGGTGAAGCCCTGGGGCACTGGGATTCCCTGTATGTGACTGGTCACCTGTATATGTTTGATATTTTTGCTGTTAATGGTGTATCTGCAAAGCTATGTAGCTTTAAAATAAAGCAGTTCACAGCATGAAGTTATGTACAGCATGCTCTATAATTCATGAGGGCAGTCTCTGTTTCTTAGTTTTATTGACCATATCCTTGGATTAGCCATTCTCAGTACTGCACCTGCCTGGAGTTCATAGTAGCATGATTGCCATCTTGGATATTCTGTGGTGTCTGACTGGCCTATGCAATCTGTGAACACAACAGGTGTGGCTGAGCCTACATTGGGTACTGTGATAACTGACCAGTACACTGTTTGGGAATCAAACTGTTGTGAGCTCCATGTCTTCTAGGAGATTCCTGGTCTGAATCCATTGTTAAGGGGAAACACCATGTGAACTACAATAAATTCCTTTCCAACACATTACTGCAGGAGGCACAGAACCCTCAAAAAGTGAGATGTGAGCACACTTCAGCTTGAAGAAAAACATTAACACTGCAAAATAGATAGCAATCAGTGAAAGAGAAACTTCATTGAGGTGAAACTGCAACTGAGAGACCAGAGGATCATTCAGGTGATGTAAAATCATATTTCCTTAAATTGGAAAAACTGCTAATTCAGGAGCTGAATGTTACTTATTGTACAATATTACATCTTTACTTACTGTATATCAAAAAAAGCCAGGTGCCAAGGGACCTAAGGGTGACAAAGATACAACTGAGTGATTGCACTGCATGTGGAGCAAGAGTCTGGGGAAGGAGATCTTAAGCAGCTAGAAATGACTGAATTTCAACATGTTGGTAATAAGAAGGAGAGAGAGAGCCTATGGAATGTGATTCTGATGAGGACACTGCTCAGGAGGAAGGTGTCAGCAGCTGTGGGGATGATGATGACATGGATTCCCTATGGGAGCCAGAAACAAAAAAGAAGTGTAGTGCTGCTAATTTGGGAGTTGGCCTCCTATCTGTATAGCCAAATACCAAAGTCCCACCAATCCTACACATATTTATTTTCTCCAATTTATAAACCCATTACAGACAGTGGCACCAGAGCTCATGATGAAGTTAACAAAGTATACAAAAAAGCTGCTCTAACAACCATTGCCAGTCATTCCCCTCCCCATGCCACTCCCACCATGTCAACGCAAGTGTCTCAAAATCCCTGGTTTGGGATCTCTACATACTTGACCCTGCTGATGAATCAGTGACTATATGTCAGATAGGTCAAGCTTGAGTTAACAGTAGGAAAAAAGGACATCCATCTAGGCACTGGTGAGCAACACATACACCTAATGTCCCAGCACTTGTTACACTGGACTCAATGCTAGAGGCAAGCAGGTGCAGGGGTCCCTTATCATCAGCATTAACCATGGCAGTCAGAAGTGGCTTGAAAATACCCCAGATTAAGGGGCAATACAGAGAGAGGAGGAGTCTGTTGGACTGTGATGAGTACTCCCCCCCCCATTGATTTGGAATACCTAGCAAAGACATTCAAGGAAAACAATAGCAAAAAGGACTTGTGCCTGAAAGGCCAAGCTGATGACCCTAGTACAAACAAGATAATATTTTGCACCTTTGACAGAAAGAAAGCTGACAGCTAGAACAGTATCCCCAGTACCTAAGATAGCTATGGAGTCTCACAAGCATCTATCACACTCCAACCCACAAACTGCTGTTCACCAGAAATGAGAAGCCATATTTTATTTTTGTACCTAAATGGAAATTATCAGAATATGCAAGACCATTTCCTGGCAAACCCATTAGCTGGAAGATTTTATTTTGGGTTTTCTGGAAAGTTCTAACTGGAGACAAACACTATAAGAAGGGAGTTGTTACTGCAGGGACAGGAAGCTCGGGGCAAGCTAAGAAGACAGCTACCATTTGAGTTAGTCCAACAGGTTTCAGGTGGACATTGCCTGATAACACACAGATGATGGCACACAGACATAATGGGTCTCAGAGAGATCTGATGGGGCATAGACATAGACAGGCATAGGAATTGGTAAGACAAGTGAACAGCTCAGAGCTTTTAATATATTTTAGCCTTCTCATGCCAAGATTGCAGTGGTCATAGGCTACAAGTCAGGAAAAACTTATTTTTGGGGGAGAATATTTGTTTTATTTAGGCCTAGACAAGAAAACAGCTTTATGATAAAAATGGAAGATTATACTATGACGCCAGATAATTATTTGTACTTGCTACTGGTAGGAATATAACAAAAAACATTTTACTTATTGCTTATTGTTACTGCACAAAATATACAATATCATATTATTGTCATTTCAATCAATCGATCAATCAATCTTTATTTTATCAGGTGAAACATTATTGAGAGGCAGTCTCATTTACAAGAAGGGCTCACTGCTTTTAGGAACATGAGAAATATAAGAATGTGAGAATATGAGAAAATAATTTTGATTTTTTTATTGCACAAAATATGCCATATCTTATTATTGTCACTTATTTTTCTCAGGAATATAAGAAAGTCATTTTTCTATGCCATTTTTATTGTGAAAAATATAAGTGTTTCTTTATTATAAATAATTTTTGTGGTGCTTTCTTATACTGTAACCTAATAATGACTGGTAGGGCCACTGCAGAACATGTCAGATTTGGACTTTCTGACATCTACCCTGGCAGCACCAGATCTAGGACTGCTGAGTGGGGGCATAGCAGCAGTTTTGGGCTGAGTGGCAGTACCACCCCCAGGCATCAAACAACATTAATACCATTGCAGAAAACCCCCAAATCTCTACTTTCATCAGAACAGCAAATGTGAGTCTGCAGGAGGAGCCAGCTATTACCCCACCAAGGATGCTGCCATGATGAGTCCAGCTATTTGATAGCCTGGCACAAAAACAAGTCGAACCAATGCTGCAAAGTATGTTTGAGCATCACTCAAAATACTCACCAAATCATGCTATTGAATGTGAACTAAATGCAGCAACAGCTTAAACTGTGGCCATTGATCTCTTGCCATTGTCATTTTCGAAGAACGTTAGTTTTCAAAGGTTGATGGCCTGTGCTTGTCCTAAAAGACAGATTCATTCTGTAATGTATTTCTCAACATGTGCCATTCCAGAACTGTATCGGACAGTGTCATGCACAGTAATACATGCGCTGCAGCATTCGGCATCACCATACATATATCTGAGTATGGATATGTTGACAAGTGGCCAAACAGCTGGTATCTCCTATCTATACATTACAGCACATTGGGCACAGATGCATGGGGTAATATTTGACTTGGAGCAGGTGAACTGCAGTATAACAATTGCAGTGGTAGCAACACTCCAGGTATTCAACAGCATTCCAGACTGGCAATGGAGAGTGTCAGTGGGTTACACATGAGCCAGAAAATATAATCATTACTCCTGATACAGATGGATGAGTGGCTCTACTCCATTCACTGAAAATGGGTTTCACTGTAAGTGATAATGGCTCCAATGTAGTCAAATATATAAGTGATGGTGGGAGACGGATAGTGCAACAGTAACGTATAGCAGCATTGATAATTTACGTGTCTCTTGAGAACATTTCAGGAAATCAGAATTTCATATCTTGTACATTTATGTGCACTAAAATTCTTAAAAAGAAGGGCTGTGAAGGGACACAGTCCAAGAGGGAGACTGACACAGTATAGTAGCAACATCTTATTGCAGCATTAATAATTTCTAGGTCTTGTGGAAATTTGGGGAAATGAGAATTTCATAAAGTTTGATTTTTGTGATAGTGATGTATGCAAAGTGCAAAGCACTGCAACACATAACTATACATGAGGTGTACTGCACACTTAGTGTGCTTTTCATATGTACATAAACCACACAGCTTTACAACAAAAACAGTAGTGAGAGAAGATAGTGACTTTTCAATGATTGTGCAAGTATGAATAAAAGAGAACATTACAGAGGAGAGCAGGAATCATTTTTATTTTCATTTTTTGGGAGGCAGAGAGCTGGCAAAAACAGAACTGAGAATATAGAGAATAGTCTGTCTGAGGTACACCAGTATGCAGTAAGGGGACAAAAAGAATGATAGCAACAATCTCAGAACTTAGGATTCAAGATCAGGAGAGAAAAGGGCAGAGTAAGAAATTAATTAAGCAGGTCTTTAAATGTATTTTTTTCACATTTGTTTAATAAACTTTTTTCCTGTTGTCCTTGGCTCCAGCAATGCCATCAGCCCAGAGCCCCACCTCACTGGTAGCTGCATCACTGGTACGTACCTAAAATTACATGAATTCCCCCTCAATGGTGGGGACAGGGAAGGTAGGCCAGGCAAGGGAGGTCTGTTCTCACCACCCCAGAACACAAACCAGCTGGTATTCCCAGGTGGCAGTGCAGGTCAGGAGGCTGGCCTGGCTTCATAGGCCAATCACATTAAAGCTGTATTTAGTAATAGGTCTGAGCAATGAATGAAAAATTTACAATAACAATGCCTGAGAAGTGAGTAAAATATGAGATAGCTACAACAGGTTAGAGAGGAGTTATGCAGAATGAACATAGAGTATACTGACTGGGCTAAGCTAGTGCAAATACTGTATGCAGGTGAAGACTGACATGTGAAATGTAAAGCTTACAATGACATGTCCAGTGAAACAATTTTAGAAGGCAAAGCAAAAATATGGGTGCATAGTCAGAGTAAAAAAAAACACCGTAGTAAAATAACACTAAGGCTGCAAGAATCAACATGATGGAAGACTACCACAGCTGGATGGACAAGCTAGCAGAGTAGCATGAATGCACAGCAATACTCTGCAAAGTGGCTGTGTAAAGAGGAAGTATAGCATCACCTAGATAGAGTGTAAATAAGCTGCACACTGAATGAATAATTTTAAGCAAACCAGGTTCACACAGTGTTACTTAGAAGATACTGGCTTAGGAGAAGTTCTGACAGAGTTGGGAGGAGGCAGACCTGGGGAGCAGCATGGCTGGCTGACAGCTGATCCGTGGCTGACTCAAGGCAGACTCCTTGATGTCCTTTGCACTTGTTCTTAGCATGAGGGCCACAGTGTGGTAGGATCACTGTCAGTGAGGAATAAAAAGGATGATGAGAATTTTGGTGAGTTCTTGTAGTCCTGCTCCTATGTAGATTCTGTCCCATGGATTGGATACCAATGTAGGGAGAATGTACAACAATCAAAGGAGGCAACATATGAACAACAGTCCCTGTGCAGGAAGCTGAAATGGAAAACAAAAGGGTAGAGGTGAGGTGCAGAATATAGAGAGTCTCATCTTCTTGCCCCTAGCAGTCCTGAAAGCCATCGGAGGGCTTGAATCACTGGCATGCAAAAATGGTGGAACAAATTTCAGCAGACTGTTGTAGTCCCACCTCTACATAGATTCTGTCCCATGGATTGGATGCTGACCTTGGGAGGAGGTACAGCTACCCACAGAGGTAGCAACTGAACAATAGTATGCAGGGGTCTACAATGCCGCATCGACAACACATTTGTAACCCAACACTGCAGCAATGGATTTATGTCGACTGCAACCTGCAGTTGACATAAATCTGTTAGATAAACTCTCAGTTTCTTGGGGAAGGCTTCACCCTCCAAACCCCTCATGCGGGAGGCTCTGCCCCCGCATTCCCCGTACTTAATGATTATCAACTCTGAGTCAGAGCTGATTCGGGGAGGGGTGCAAAACCCAAAGACAGCAGTGCTGGAGTCTCGCAGTTACATCGACTTGTCCTTCAGTGTTGAAATGTTGCTGTTTAGTTGGCATACCTCTGTGCAGGATGTTGAGATTGAAAACAAAAGGGCAGAGAGGAGATAAAAAATGTGCAGAGTTTCACCCTCTTGCTCCTTGCACTCTTGGAGGCTGTGTGAGGGCTTGAATTGTATATTGACTCTTAATGCTGTTAATCTGAAACACAGCTGAAATAACAAACTCTGGGCAGAGCCAAAATGGCTGCTATACATTAACTTGATATAAAAAATAAACAAAGGCATAATTTATTTTTACATCTGTTGTATAAATAGGGAATATGTGATAGGTGAACTCAAAATATGCAAATTATTGTCAAGTGGGAGGGGGCAGTACCATAACTCATGAGTGGCTGAGCCTGGGGAAACTAATAAAAGTCCTTCTCACTGACATGTTATAATAAATTGCCTTTTTTTAAGTCAAGCTATTGTATATTCAATATTTACATTAGTTTACAACTTATAACCTTAAAATCAGTAGTTTGAAGATTTTGCTGTTTATTTTTTCATTTTAATGGCTGGCTTCAGTGCTGCACTAGGAATTGTGATGTCATCAGCAAAGGTTCAGTATTCCACTGTGATGACAGTAACCTTAAAACTATCCACTGAGACAATAGTAACAACATATTTTTAATATGTTGCTGTTACTGATGTCACTAGCTAAGATAGTTTTTTTATCTCGTCATTTTTACCCCATTCATATTGTGTATTATAGTGGTGCAGTGGTGTCACTACAGTTAGGGCTGAGGAGGCACTTTAATGTTAAACCCTGATTTTTGCACTTTAATAACTTTGCAACCATTCAACATATTTTCATGAAACTGTGCATGTACAGTCTTGTAGGGATGATCACCGGATGTGCCAAGTTGTGTTCAGGTCAGATTTGTGGATTCTGAGATCCAGATAATGCAAAAAGTGAATTTTTCAGGTTTTGTTGCTGGTTTTTTTTCTGACACCTGTAGCACCCAGACAGTTTGGAATTTTGGTCTGAATATTTCAGGGTAGAAAGGGACTGACTCACAGACGCGCATTTTGCTAGTTTGGTAAATACATATTATTCCATTCCAAACTTATTAAATTTTATAATTTGGGGTTCTGAGCATGCTCAGTAAGCACTTCAAAATAGCTGTATTAAATGAAAACAGAATCCTTTTTTGTATGGGAACAATCCCTTTTCATGAGGGGAAACATTCTTTTTCATTTGCTGCTATCTTGTTTTCCGTTAAAAAAAAATTCTAAACCCCAAAAATGACAGCCCAACACATGTATCTTGCTCATTTGGACCCCATTAGATGGATTCTGCACTTTATTATTGTTATAATGACCCCAAAATATGTTTTTCTTTTACATTTTTATATCCATTTTCATGACACACTTCTGCTTTTTTTATATGGCCATATGAAAAAAAGAATTCAGCCATACGAAAAAGGATCACTTTTCAAGTAAAGAAAATACATGGTAAATGTTTTCCTAGTTTCTAATGGCACCTTCCACCCTCCAGTTGCCATCCCCATAATTATTACATATTTCTCTGGTGTCTAGTGCCCTCCTGATTGCTGTCCCCATAATTATATATATTTCCCTGGTGTCTAGTAGTACCTTCCGCCCTCTGATCTGATCATGCCTGTAATTAATGGAGAAATGCCAAAGTTATGCACATGCATTGAAATTGTGCTATGCTCACTCATAGCTTTGGGAATTTTAAATATTTGGAGCCAAAATTTTGAACATAGCCATTTTTTTAAATCACATCATGAACATGACAGCTATCACTTTTCAAATCCTGGCCAAACTGTGTTTTCATACCTGTGGCATGGAATGGCACTGTGGTGGCATGGAAAAATGTTTCAGTGGGGATTCAACATTTTTCACTGCTGGGTTCATGAGGTGGGATGATAGGAAGGCTATGCTGACAGTTTGGCTGCTGTTTTGCCATACTCTACATATCTCAGCTTCTTTAATGATTGAATGGGGTGAGCATTAGTGTGACAACCCTGAGGCACACCCCATACCTGATTTGCAAAGATATGGGAGAGGTCAAACCATAATGATTTCTCCTGTTGCTGCTAGCAGGATGGGGGTGGGGTGTTAGGGTTGGAAACCCTAACACCACATTTCCCTACTTTTGGTGGTTTGACCCTAACTAGTGCACTAACAAAACTTTTTGCAAAGAATATGTACATTTTATATATATGTTGCAAAAAACTTTGGTAATGCTCCAGTAAGGTTCAAAGTGACAAAAGTTGGAAAATGAGGCATTAGGGGTTCCCTAGCACCTTACCCTCCCAAACCAGGAAGGAGAGTAGGTGTGGGGTGTGCCTTGGGCATCACAAGCCTAATGCTCACCTTAGTCTCACAAAGTCTACACATCTGACCTTATTTACAGATGGAATGGGGTGAGCGTTAGGCTTGAGAAGCCCAAGGCACATCTCACACCTGCTCTCCTGCCTGGGTTAGGAGGGTGAGGTGTTAGGGATACCCTAACACATCACCCCACCCTGCAGATACTGACAGGCATTGGGTGTGCCTTGGGGTCATCAACCCCAATGATTACCTCGTTCCATAAGTAATTAAGCTGAGATGGGTACAGTATAGGAGAATGGGTGAGCATTAGGGCTGAAGACCCAAAGGCACACCACCAATGCCTGCCACAGTCTGCAGGGTTGGGTATTAGGGTTGGATAGCCTAATGCCACATTTCCCTGCTTTTGTCACTTTAGTAACAACCCTTACTTATGCATTAAGACATTTTTTTGCAATGCATTTCCTTACTTTTTCAGATAGTATACTCATATCCTTATTTGTCTGTGGGAGCACAGGGCCCCCATCCCTCCAAAGATGCATATATGTATGTAGCTGTGGAAGCACATGACCCTCCAGGCCCTGTTGTTCCATTTATTACCCCACCTCATGTACCCCAGTACTTAAAATTTTTGAACCCATACCAAAACATAATTCTGAGCAACTGCAATGCCATTCCATGCCACAGGTGAGAAAACACATTTTGGGCAGGATTTGAAAAATGACAGCTGTCACGGTCATGATGTGATTTAAAAAATGGCTTTGTTGAGCAGGATTTGAAAAATGGTAGCTGTGACATATATGAGGTTGGGTAATAAGAAGGCTATGTTGAAAATCTGGGATCAAAATATTTAAAATTTCTGAAGTTATGAGCCGACGTACTGAAATTGCAATGAATGGTCATAACGTTGGCATTTTATCATATTTTGACCTCAAATTTTGAACATAGTCTTCTTATGACCCCATCTCATAAACCCCACAGGTGAAAATTTTCAAATTTGTGCCATAGTGCTATTCCGCACCAAAGGTGCAAAAACATGTTTCAGGCAGGATGTGAAAAATAACAGTTGTACTGTTCATGAGGTGGTGTGAAAAAATGGCTATACTGAAAATTTGGACTCAAAATATTGAAAATTACTGAACTTATGTGCATGTGTAGAAAAATTTAAATGAACGCTCATACTGCAGCCATTTTCTCGGAATTTTTCCTCCAAATTTTCAACATGGCCTTTTTGGGACCCCACCTCATAAACACTGGCAGTGAAATTTCATTATTTGGTCCCAAAAGGCAATTTGTACAGCAACTGTGAAATTAACTTCTGGGCCTGATTAATGAAATGACATGACAATTGCAGTGTTCATAAGGAGATGTCCTAAAAAGCCCATGTTCAAAATTTGGTGATAAAATTCCTAAAAATAGCAAAGTTATGAACATAAGTTCAAAATGCCATTGAAATACATTATGCAACACTTACCTTGATCCCTCAGTTTGTGGTTCGGCTTTGAAGAGTGCAGACGTGTCCTGGTCCACAGAGGATGACAGCCTATGACCTCTGGTGGTAAGTATAGGGTAAGGGGGGTATGGGGTATTGGATGATCAGTTTGAGGGTCAGGATGGGGGAGGGGCAGCAGAGATGATGAGGGACTGTTTTCTTTTTTTCAGGTAAAAAATGCTGGGAATGGTTTTCTTCTTTACAGGTCAAAATGTTAGAACTATTTTGGGACACTGGGAGTGGGCTTCCCAGTGTCCCACACAGCTGGGGGGCTTCTAATGCTGACAAGGGGATTGGCTCCCCTGATATTTGCACTTTAAAAAAAACAAGGGGGCTGGGGGGCATCAAGTGTCGACCTATAGAAATATTTAGGAAAAAAAGTGTGATGGTGATGGTAGGGTGGGAGGTGCCACTAGACACCGGGGAAATATAGAGGAACCTAGGGGTTACCAGTAACAGGTAAAAAAAAAAACAAATAAAAGAATCAAGTGGATCAAAGAGTGGGGAGTGCTAATAGACATCTGGGAAAAGACAACCCACTATATTTGTGCATACAGGGTCATACACTGTCAAAGGGAGTGAACATATATTTTCACAAAGCACTCTGGGGGGGTGCCACTACACAGCAGGGAAACAGCGACTCACAGATGGCACTGCAGCTGGCAGCATGAGTTCCAGCTACAGCTGCAGAAATCTAGAAAATCCTGCTGTTCTCATACAGAGAACATGAGGGAAGTCGTCCTCTCTCTAAGCTAGGCACCCAGGATTTCTGGTGCCCAGGAAAAGTGTTTCTTGGCAAAATTAAAACAAACATCAGAGTGTTGCTAAACGGGTCCCATTTAGCTAGGTTCTGATGTTTGTTTTTTCAATTCTATTCATTTTAACTTGTTTTCTTTATTTTTGTTCTCTCGCTAACTGGAAAACAAGATGGCAGACACAGAAGCCCTATGTGAAAACATTGTATGCCCCTGTGAGTGTAAATACTAGCTCCTGTGAAAATTAAAGTATTTTCATTTCTGACATCTAACTTTTCCTTTAGGAAATAATGGGAAATTTAAAAATGTTATAACTTTTGAACAAATTAACGTATTTTCACCAAACCTTCAAAAGGCACATATGTATGGCAAATGCTTTCTACCCTGACTATTTCAGACCACAACCTAAAACTGTTTCTGAGATACAGGTGGAAAAAAGAAATGGCAAAAAAACAGGTACATTTAGGGATTTTTGACACTCTGGCCTAGATATTCAAAGGGGTTGTGCATGGCACAACAGAGTTGTGCCAGAGTAACCCCACACTGCACCCCACTGGGATGTTGGAAAGGCTGCCAGGTGCAGCACAAATCCTGATGCGCCGTGGCACAATGGTAATTTATGCGGCACAAATGCAGGGGGCCTTCCCATGCATATGCTGCACATCCCAATATTCAGTCCAGGATGTGCAGAGCATATGCTGGCACAACCCTGCATTGCACCGCAAATTGGGGCTCAAAGTTGAGCCCCTGAAATGGTGGAACAACTCCTGGCCACCCACGGGCAGGATGCTGTATTTCAGGGTGCAACCACAGCAGCCACCACCTGTGGTTGTCCACCCACCCACCCAGAACACCAGCCACATGTAGTCCAGTGGTATCCCCATCCTGCCCATAGCCTCAATCGCTGTGTACAAATTACCTCCACATTCCCTGGTAGTCTAGTAGTACCCCGGCCCTCCCTCCTGTAGCCATGATCACTGTGAAAATGCTAATTCCACATTCCTTGGTAGTCTAGTGGAACCCTTCCCCCCACCTGTAGCCCCTATCGCAGTAAAATATTGTAATGATATTTCTTGGTGATCCAGTGGCACACCCACCCTCCACCCACACAGGACCACTTGCCCACCCCTCCCCAACATTGGCGGGCAGCTGTAACCCGCCCACGCAATGCCCAGTGCCTGCTGAATGACAGGTACAGTATGGGCTGTAAGCCCATTGGTCCCAGTGTGGACCAATGTGCTTGCAGGGCATACTGTACTAGACAGTCCCGAAATATGTGAATGACTTCATTCACATATATTGGACTGTCTAGTACAGTATGCCCTGCAAGCCCATACTGTACCTGTCATTCGGCAGGTGGTCCGGTGGTATGTGGGTGGATTTCAGCCACTCGCCAAAGATGAGGAGGATCAGGGTGGGCATGGGTTGCTGTGTGGGTGAGAGGGGTTGGGATTGCCACTGGATCACTAGGGAATTTCATTATGACAATTTACTGCAATCCGGGCTACGGGTGGGAGGGGTTCCACTAGACTACCAGGGAATGTGGAATTAACATTTTCATGGTGATCAGGGCTGTGGGAGAGAGGGGACTACCACTTGACTACCAGGGAATGTGGAGGTAACATTTACATGGTGATCAGGGCTACATAAGGGAGGGGATACCACTAGACTACCAGGGATTTGTTTTATGCCTATCTACCGGCGATCACAGCTATGGGGTGGGGAATGCCGGGACCCCCTCTGTGCACACATCAATCTGTGCAGGGCAGCAGGGGAAGTTGCCATGCTGCCTGGTGCAAGGCATGCAAATGGAGCCATAATGACATGCAAATGGCAACATTTGAGCCTTGCATATATTATGGCCTCATTTGCATGCCCTCTGCTGAATATTGTGGGTGATGCACCCAGCGTAACTGCGTTTGCACTGGTGCATCCCCATGCTCCCTATCTGTGGCTTGTGCTGGCACAGTGCTACTGCTCCATGTGCAGTGCCACTGCACTCTGCATGCCATATTCAACGGTGCTGCTCCGTGGAGCATCACCGTTGAATTACACCTTGTCCTGGCCACGGCGCATCCTAGTTGCACTGTGCCCATGCTTGCACCACAGCCAGGCACAGTCTGAATACCTGGTCCTCTGTATCTCAGAAACCACACAATGGATTTACACAACATTTGTCACGTCAAAAGACCTACCCATAGAGATTATGCATTTTATGCAAATCCATTAAACAGTTCCAAAGTTATTAAAGTTCATAAATCTGACTTTAACATAGAATTGTGCACTCAACCCTAATTATACTGGCACTACCATGGCAGTAATATATATATATATATATAATAGTGGTGCTGTCACGCCACTATAGTTGGGTTCAATGGTCAGTTACATATTAAAGTCAAAAGCTTGGGTGTTAATAACTTTGAACCCATTCAATGGATTTGCCTGAAATTTGGTACATGCGTTGGGGCATGGTCAATCTCTTGATTTGGCAAATTGTGTTTCGGTTGGATTGCCCGTCTTTGTTTACAAAAGCACTGAAAAATGCAAAATTATCCATTTTTGGAGGTACCTTTTGGCATTCTGAATGTGGTCCTGCACGGCTGTTGTGTGGTATGCTGCTCTGTGAGATGGCTCATTTGAAAGAGCTATGGTGGCTTAACATGCCGCTTTTTGTTTGGTGAAAAATATTAAGGCATTCAAAAGTTATAGCACTTTTAAATTCCCATTACAAGTCAATGGGAAAATTTATATGTATGTTTTGTGAACAAAGAATGGGGTTCTGGCCATCTCGTCCCACCTGGCAATCAAAGAATTTGCAGTCTCAAAGTTCAAGAATCTTTGTCCCCGAGGAATTTCAAAAATTCTTTGACCACGAGGTCCGTCATCTTGTCTTTAGTTTTTCGATTGCACAAACACAAATATCTTGGCTCAGACATCACTTCTAAAGTAAAACGTTGATGGGTTTTACTCAGGGGACCCCAATCTATTGAGCCATGGCTTTGGTTCCATCCAAATCAGTCCAAAAACAGAGTTATTAGCTTTTAAATTCTTCATTCGAGGCTCGCTAATGATCTTTGATTGTGAGCCTACAAATTCTTTGATCATGAGAATTGTTGATCACAATCATGCATGGCGAGTGAGGGACGAGATGGGCAGATTTAAAGATAGTTTTGTGCAGCCCAGGGCTGCCCTATTAAGTGACATAAGGGTGGGTTTTTTCTCAGGGGGCTTTGCTCTGCCCCATCTGAATAAAAAAACAGTAGTTGTCATTATCCCTGGTAGTCTAGCAGCCCCCTCCCCATCATGGTAATGTACTTAACCATGCTTGTATCCCTGGTAGTCTAGTGGCCCACCAGATGAGTATCTTATTAATATCTTTATTTTTTATCTGTGGTAGTCTAGTGGCCCCCCAAGTGTATTTATTTATATATTTTTGTAATATCTCTGGTAGTCTAGTGACCCCCCGATCTGTACTTCATTATCAGTACCAGTGACATCCCTGGTAGTCTAGCAGTCCCCCCATCATAATAAAATAAATTTGCATTCTTCATGCCCTGGTAGTCTAGTGGCCCCCACACCCTCTCACCCAGCCATGCCAGCCCACCCAGCACCCCTCCACCCTTCCCCAGCTGGCGACTGGCACAGCCCACCTCTCACCTTCACGGCTTGCTGCTGACTGTGTGTCTTTATGAGTGCTAATGGAAAAGGGCATTCTGAAATTAGCACCTCTTTCTATTAGTGCTCTTCCTGCTAGACTACCAGGGATGTCACTGATACAGATAATGAAGTACAGATCGGGGGGGGCCACTAGACTACCAGGGATATTACAAAAATATATAAATAAATAAATACACATGGGGGGCCACTAGACTACCTTGGATAAAAAATAAAGATATAAATAAGATACTCATTTGGGAGGGGTGCACTAGACTACCAGGGATACAAGCATGGTTAAGTACATTATCATGATGGGGAGGAGGCCACTAGACTACCAGGGATAATGACAACTACTGTTTTTTTATTCAGATGGGACAGAGCAAAGCCCTCTGAGCCAAACCCACCCTTATGTCACTTAATAGGGCACCCCTGGGCTGCAAAAAACTATTTTTAAATCTGGCCATCTCGTCCCTCACTCTTTGTTCACAAGTGAGCAATTTCTTTGACCGCAACTGTGCAAATTCTTTGATCGTGAGATTCTTTGATCGCGATTGTGCATCGCGAGTGAGGGACGAGATGGCCAGATTAAAACAATCAATTTTCTTAGCTCAGGGCTGTCCTAGGAAGACAAATGAGGGTGGGTTTTACTCAGGGGGCTTCATTCTGATGAACCATGGTGGTGGTTTACTGCAATTATTTGAATTTAGAAAATTACACAACTTTTCATTCTTTGGTCATGACCCTGCAAATTCTTTGATCGTGAGCCTGCCAATTCTTTGATTGTTAGATTCTTTGATCTTGATCATGCATCATGAGCAAGGGATGAAATGATCCAATTTAAAAATCAATTTTCTCATCCCAGGGGTGTCCTAGGAAGTCAAATGAGGGTGGGTTTTACTCAGGGTGTTTTGTTCTGTCAAACCATGGTGGTGGTTTACCACAATTCCTTCATTTTTTTTGATTTATAAGGTTTTTAAATCTTTGTTCATGAGCCTGCAAATTCTTTGATCATGAGCCTGCAAATTCTTTGACCGTGAGATTCTTTGATCGCCATCTTTGATCGCGAGGGAGGGACAAGGTGGCCAGATTTTATATAATGGAATAGATAGGGAAATTTTAGTAAGCTTTGATATTGAATATCTTGGAAACGGTTTGGTCTTTTGACTTGAAATTTGGAGGGAAGAAAGGCAATATCCCACAGATGTGCCTTTTGGTGCTTTGGTAAAAAAATAATACAGGGCAGCAAAGTTATGGCACTACAAAGTTGACGCTTTTCCTGTAGGATAACATTATGGCTTGCATTTTACTTACTGTTACTATAGTCACACAAAATCCCACCAACTTGTGTAACTTTCTACTTTTCTATTGTTTCTTAAAAAGTATGGAAATTCTATGCAAAAACTTTGTTAATGCATCAGTTAGGGTTCTTCTACATTGACAAAAGTGAGGAAATTCGACATTAGAGTTCCCACCCCTTGCAACCCACCCCTATCCTGCCCCCACCAACAGACATCGGGATGTGCATAGGGGTCATTGGTCCTAACCTTACCCCATCCCAAGTATAAACAAGCTGAGGTGGTGCAGTGTAGGAGAATGGGGTGAGAGTTAGGACCAATGACCCCAACGCACACCCCGATGCCTGTTAGTGGGGGCAGGGTAGGGGTGGGGTGCAAGGTGGGAACCCTAATATCAAATTTCCTCATTTTGTCACTGTAGAAGAACCCTAGCTGATGCATTAATAAGTGTTTTGCATAGAATATATATACTATATATTAGAGGCAAAAATCCATTAAATGCATCAGTTGGGTTGCCCCATTAGTAGCACTGGTAGCAAGAAGAACACAAGTTCCCAACTCTCACCCCCATCACATGTGTAAATACAGAGGTAAGGAGAATGGGGTGAGAGTTAGGACCAATGACCCCATTGCGCACCCTGATGCTGGTTGGAGGGGTGGGCTGGGGGTTCAAGGGGGGCTTTCAACCCTAACACCAAATTTCCTTGCTTTTGATGCTGTGGAACAACCCTAACTGATGCATTAAACAGAGTTTTTTGCCTCTAGTTTCCCTTCTTTTTGAGAATGAGCACAATAAATAGTGAATGGAATGCGGTGGCAGGATCATGGGGCCCAAAGGGCCCTGCGCTACCACCACATGATGTCCTGTTACATATTAACAGGAACTACAAAACAAATGCAAGTGGCTACGGTTACGCACATGGTAAAGCAAACGTAAATGGTAAAGCAAACGTTAATAGAAACATAAATGTAAAGTGACACCGAACCGTACAGTGATGTAAACGGACACACAAGAGCATACAAAAATGCAACTGGTAATGCGCACAGTGATGGCACTGGTACTGTAAATGCAAATGTTAAGTGTTACTGCAACAAGAATGCCAAACATAACAGAAACAAAAACATGAAAAGAATTGCACACGTAAACGTGAACCGTAATGCTCACAGGTACAGTACTGCAATTGTAAATGCAAATGGTAAAGTTAACATGAACAATAACGCCAAAGGAAACAGAAACGTAAGTGCGAACGTAAACGTGTACATAAAAGCAAACCGTAACGTGCATGGTCATGTTACCGCAATTGTAAATGCAAATGATAAGGGTAACAGCAATAATAATGACAAAGAAAACATAAACACAAAAGGAAATGGAAGAACATATGGAAACGCAAACTGTAATGCACACGGGCACAGTAACGCAATAGGAAATGCAAATGGTAACAGTAACAGCAACGAAGACGCAAAACGAAAGACAAACGCAAATGCAAAGGAAAGGGCTGCTGTAAATGCTAATGCCAATGCACACGGTGATGCAAACTGAAATGCAAACACAAACAGTAGTGGAAATGCAAATGGTAACAGTAACAGAAAAGCAAGCGCATATGAGAATGCAAAGCTTAACGCACACGGTGACATACACAGGAACGGTAATGCAAATGGGTATGTAAACGCAAGTGGAAACAGTAACTGTAACATTAACAGAAGCGCATACCCTGTTTTTTCCTCAACAGCTGCATAGAGAAACACAATGTGTACAAAGAATGTATGCATAATAATGGGCCTCGGAGCCGAAAATGAGGTGTTGGAATACTAAATAGCTTATATCTCAGTAACCGTACAACGTAGAAAAAGTGAAAAATTTCACATGATTCATGATTTTCCTGGCTACATTTTCACAGAACAAAAATTCTGTATCTCACACCATTTTCGAGATATGAGCCCCAAAAAGTGCAGCGTATGCCACCATGTTAGTCTGTGGGAAGAAACATCAACTTCGGAGTACAGTAACTTGCCATCTGTGCAATATTTTTTCACCAAACCACCAAAAGACACATCTGTGAGATGTTGGCTGCATTCTCTCCAAATTTGAGCCCGAAAGACCAAACCATTCCTTTGCAGCAGGGTGGCAAAGAACTCCTGTCATTTTGGCCATAGTCTGGAAAAGTAGTGTCGTAATTTGCTAAAGCTTTCGCAAAATTTTGTGAAAGTCTCACAAGTGCGACACTGCTTTGCGACACTACTTTTTCCAGAAACTTGAAAAACATGGCTAGCATCCCGAGGGTCCAACTAGGTGAACACAAAAAGAATTGTGTTCTTAGATGGTCCCAATTTTAAATGCCCTGCATTTTTCTGATCAGTAACTGAAAAAAAAAATGGTGGATTTGCAACACTGCTAGGGCCATTTGCGACACTAAAAAGTGCATTTGTGAAAGTGTTGAACTTTTTGTTAACTTTTCTCATTGACTTATAATGGGAAATTGTTTTTTGAATAACTTTTGAACGGTTCAATATTTTTTCACGAAATCTTCAAAAGGCACATTGGGGATGCTGGCCGCACGTTCCCCGAAGGTTTTGGACCGGTCGCACAAACCGTGCAACCTGTAGGTGAGAGCAAAGAATTCGCAAAAAAGCATAATTGCACTTTCAGTTATTGCTTAATAGCTCCACAGCCGTATATCCGACTGGCACGAACGTTGGCAGATCTTAAGATCTACCATGCCCAACCAAGCCTGCCAAATTTCAGGAAATCCATTGAACGGTGGCAAAGTTATTAAGGTGCAAAAATTTCACCCTTTAACCTTAAAAGTGCTACTTCACTATAAGATATATATATATATATATATATATATATATATATATATATATATATATATATATATATATATATATTCATTGCAAAAACTACATTAATGCATCAGTTAGGGTTTTTATTAAAGCTTAAAAAGCTGGGAAATTCTATGTCAGGGTTACCAATCCTACCACACCCCCCACCTCCACCCTCCACACATCAACAGGCATCGGTGTGTGCGTTGGAGTCATCAGCCCTAACTCTCACCCCATTCCATGTGTAAACAAGATGAGATGGTTCAGTATAGGAGAATGGAGTGAGAGTTATTTCCCAGCTTTTTATGCTTTAATAAAACCCCTAACTGATGCATTAATGTAGTTTCATGCAATGAATTTCCTTTGAGAAAGTGTAATATAACTGGTATGTGGTTGTGAGGGATTCTTCATTCTATGAACAATGTCACTGTCATTTCATTAATCGGTCCTGAAAGGTGATTCCATTCAGTGACCATGAAATCCCCTTTTTGGACCAATGAGATGACAGTGACATTGTTCATGAGGTGAGGTCCCACAATGTCTATGTTGAAAATTTGGTGAGAAAATACCACAAAATGGCTGAGATATCCACATTTAAATTTGTTGTTTGTATCACAGTCATACGAAGTAGGATCCTAGTTCATATCTCATCCTACAAATGAAGATCCTACATCGCATGACGCTGATACAAACAAAGAATTTAAATGTTAAATAACACACATTTTAAGGGCATTTTCTGAACAGCAAAGTGCAGAATGCACCTGGGGATCACAATAAGCAAGCTACATGTGTTTGTTCCTCCCCAGAATATTATTTTGGGAGGTTTCCTAATCTGAATTTCAGACAAACTAAAAACAAGATGGTGGCCATACGAAGAGGAATTTTCTCATACAATGAAGGATTCCTCTTTTGTACCAACCAGCTATCTTGAAGTCCCTACTGAGCATGCTCAGCAGTTTTTTTAATTCTTAAATTGCAATAACTTAAAAAGTACTTATTCTTTTTACACCAGGCTAGCAAAAGGCACATCTGTGGGTTAGTCCCGTTCGACCCTGCAAATTTCATGCCAAACAACCAAACCCTCTGGGCTGTAGGCAAGTTCAAAGAAAAATCCCAGCAAAATCAATGTGTAAAAACATGTTTTTTCACCTCTTCATAACTCGAAGGCCGCACATCCAACTGGAACAAAACTTTCCAGATCAAGAGATCTACCCTATAGGAAGGCACATACAACATTTTGTGTAAATCTGTTTAATGGTTCCAAGTGCAAAATTCTGAGTTTAACATTGAAGTGCCTTCTCAACCCTAATTATAGGGGTGCGACAGAGCCCCTATAATAAATATATATATATATATATATATATATATATGTATATATATATATATTCATGGTGGAAAAACTTCATTTAAGGCATCAGTTAAGTTAAAAGCAACAAAACTGAGAAATGAGATGTTAGGATTGAGCCCCTAACACTTACCCCACCCCCATCACACAGACCGATCAGGCGCCAGTGTGTGCCATAGGGTCGTGTGGCCCACCTCAACATGCTACAGTAAAGGAGAATGGGGTGAAAGCTAAGCCTCATGACCCCATGTCACACACTGGCATCTGTCAGTCTGTGTAGGATGGGGGTGGAGTGGGATGGTGGGAGGGTTAGGGGCTCAATCCTAACATCTCATTTCCTCACTTTTGTTGCACTAACCATAACTGATGCATTAAACAAAGTTTTTTGCCATGAATTTCCTTACTTTTTAAAAAGTGTATATAACTAGTAACAATCGATGGGAGCGCGGAGCCCTCCAAGCTCCCCATTTGTGCATAACATTATGCATGTGAGGGTGCACGAGTGCTCTGGGCCCTGTGCTCCCATGTACACATAGCTACAGTGCCATACAGCAGCCCTATGGGGCAAGGAATTCTTGTAACACTAGTTTGCTAATATGGCAGCAACCATAGTGTGACAGGGTCAGTCCCTGCCACTTTGGTTTTGGACCTTCTTATTTTCTTTCCCTTGGTTGCAACCACTATTTTTCTACTCTCTTGTGGCTATCCCTGTATTTCTGTATGGAGGCAGGCCACCTCCTTACAAATTCTCCCTTTCCCCCTTATCTTATCTCCTCTTTATTTTCTCTGTATTTCTGTATTTGGTCCTTATTAACTCCTGGGCACTATAGTATGGCAGACTAACTGCATTAATGAGAAGAAGTAAGCAAGTAGCATTCCCCCTTTTCCTTTTTATTTTTTGTACTCAGTGCTGCATTGCTGTTATTGAGAAGTATCTTTTCAGTAAAGTGAAAGAAATTAATGCCTTGCGATATATTGACAAGGTGTATATATGTTATGTTTTATAATGCCTTGTTATTTTGTAGAAGCAGTATGTTTGGTTTTGCCTCTCATTCTAGTGTGTTAAAAAGGGGTTCCCTGACATCCAAATGAGAGCATAGGTCTTTGTTGACTCAGTGCTGTCAATTCTAGCTTGGTTTGGTTTACATAGCACTATGGTATGTGTTTCAATGCGAGCGTGCGCACGATTGCAAAGCCCTTGCAATCGTGTGCACTATCATGTAGCGCTATCACTATTTTTACTTTGTTTCTATTTTGCCTTCCAAACAGATCCTGTGCAGGAGTAAAGCCTCCCTTAGAGGAGTGCTTACATATTCAGCTCTCTTCTGTGGCAGGAAACATAGAAACATAGAAGTTGACAGCAGATAAGGACCGCAAGACCCATCCAGTCTGCCCATTTTGTTTTCTACCCTATGTATGTGCCATAGGCCTTTGCTCTGTCAATGGCCTATCTATTCATACTCATCTGTATTGCTCCATTATGCCTATCCCATGCCTGTTTGAAGCTCTGCACTGTATTCATATCCACCACTTCCTGAGGTAGGCTGTTCCATGCATCCATCATCCTTTCTGTGAAAAATAACTCTTGTCCTGCTATTTTTCTTATATTGAAACATGTTAGTCTCTTTCACCTTGTTAATGCCCTTAAGGTGTTTGAATGTTTCAATCGTATCACCTCTCTCCCTCCTTTTCTCTTGGGTATACATGTTGGGCTCAGTTAATCTGTCCTCATATGATTTCTGATGCAGTCCCTGCACCATTTTGGTTGCCCTTGTCTGGACTGCCTCAATTTGGTTAATGTCCTTGTGAAAGTGTGGCCTCCAGTACTGCACGCAGTATTCCAGATGGGGCCTAACCACTGTCTTGTAAAGAGGGATTATTACCTCCTCTTCTGACTTGTGATACCCCTACTAATACACCTCAACATCCCTCTAGCCTTACCTATTGCTTTAGAGGTCTGCTTGGATGATTTCAGGTCATCGTTGATGATGACGCCCAAGTCTCTTTCTTCCCTTGTGACTGCCAGCAACTCCCCTCCCAGCCTATAGGTGGCTTTAGAGTTTCTCTTCCCTATGTGCATGATCTTGCACTTCTTTGTGTTAAACCCCAGTTGCCATTCTTCTGACCATTTTACTGGTTTATCCAGATCTCTTCTCATTCTGCCCACCCCATCTGGATCATCTACTCTGTTGCAGATCTTAGTGTCATCTGCAAACAGACAAACCTTACCCTCCAGTCCATCTGCAATGTCACTGATGAAGATATTGAAGAGGACTGGCCCCAGGGCTGATCCCTGAGGTTCCCCATTTGTGACTTGTTTCCCAAGGTGAACAGTGAAAGTGTCAGCCGTTGGCTTGTAAATTTCAGTCGATGGCTAGGCAGTTCAACAGTGGTATCACTACTATTCAGCTCTCAAAAACAGTTCCAGCCCTGTTTTCCTTCTAAAGGAGGAAGATGTTAGGTTTCTTCATTTAGAATACTGTCTGGGACACTATATAAAGGTTCAAGAGTTTGGGGTAATGGTACAATTAGGTAATAAAACAAATCCTGACATCAACAAAATAGTCAAAGAATGCATTATGAGGATTTTACCTGAGAATGGTTCTATTTCCCCAGAGAAACTCCCCCTAGTAGTCCTATTTTTTATTGATGTAACATGTACTGCAGGTCTGGAGAGTTTGCTTCCAATCACTCCCAAGAAATCTAATCTTTGTGAGCAGTCCTATAGGGGAACAGCGGTCCCTTGTGGCCCAGGTTTATACTTACCAAGCTGTCAATCATTCTGGAACTCTTGGTAGTTAATAAAATTCTCCATATAGGGATTATTTTTACGTCATTAGGATCTCTAATGGGATTTTTCTGCATTTCTAATATGTTTATGCTGTCTAAACCAATGTTGTGGAGATATAGAACAAGTTTTAGAGTTTTGATGAAGCTAGGTCACCTGACTCAGATAGGCGGGTACTTAAGTACTACCTGATCAAGTAACAGACAGGGTCAGTTCCTCCTGACCAACAGTGAGTGAGTTTCTATAGAATGCTATAGAAGGATATTGTTTTGCTGTTTATTTTGAATATTTTTTATTTGATGTGTTAATTTTCTATTTATTGCTGGATTGATGTTCATGACGTAATAAACATCCCACTAAGAAACAAGTGGGTTGCACCTTATTTGCTATCTCTGTGTGAATCTGTGTCCATCTGTAGAACCCACACCATAACACATAGCATGTATAAAAAAAATGTAAGTGTGGTTGTAATCATGACAGCGAGTCGTCCACATGACATAACATCAACCAAATCTGTAACTCACATCGTTTATGAGATATGCTGCCAAAAAGTGCTGGAAGTGCACCCTTGGAACCCTTGTGACACTAATTTGCTAATATTTCATGAACTGTACAAGCAATGGAAAAAATTCCACTGCGGGTGTAGTCCACGATCTTCAATCTTGTTCTAGTGGAGATCTAAACTGCCAGTAGTGAGAAGTCTGAATCTCGCTTTTTTTTCCCATAGATATGAGTGCCAAAAAACGCAATGGGTGGCACAATGTAATCCTATGGGGAAAATCAGAACTTTGTGATCAGATATCTATGGAATTGATTCATTCCCCAACACCTAAACAACATAATTCACACCTGTAGGGCATCCCTTCAATATCCTGAAAATTTCAAATAAAAAGACAAAACTGTTCATTAGCAATGAAATGGTAAAATTTTTAAAATCCTAGTCCGCAAGGTAGCAAAATCCTTGACCGCGACCTCGCGGACTAGAATTTTGACAGCTCATGGACTAGGATCGTTAGTGAGTCACGGTCAAAGAATTTTTAAATTTTAAAAAGCAATTTTTTGACCAAAATTAGCTGAACCAAAGGCATGGCATTGTAGAGGGAGTCACTCTGAACAAAACCCATGCCTCATTTGGCCTAAAAGTCACCCGTGGAGAAAGCTACAACATTTTGTTTTGGGGAAAAACTGAAAAACAAGATGGCGGCTCATGGACAAGGAATTTTCTGGGGGACCAGGATCCTAGTTCATGAGCTACAAAATCCTTGACTGTGAGCCCAGTTTTTGTCTGAAAAATAACCATATAAATCTTGGAGTAAACTGAGCATGCTCAGAACCTGAAAATTAAACAATTAATAACATTGGAACAGATTAATATTTTTTTACCAAACCAATGCTGGATTGTTCCTTGACCCATTCTCTTTCTTTGTTCCAAAGTTCAGACAAAAGACCACATGGTGTGGTTGCAGCACTATGGGCAAAAAACATGTCAAAAGTGGCGAGAAACTCATTTTTTAGCATTTTGCTGCACAGAAACCATAAGACTGACTGAAACACAACTTGATAAATTAAAAGATCTGTCATACCTGACCAAGCATTCCAAATTTTGTGCAGATCTGTTGAATGGTTGCAAAATTATTAACACATCAAAAATTGAGGTTTAACATTAAAGTGCCTACTCAACCCGAACTATAGGGGCATGACTGTACCCCTATAGTTAATATATATATATATATATATATATATATATATATATATATATATATATATATATATATATATATATAAAACACCCCAGCCCCACCCTCCACAGACCACAGGGTGTGCCTTGGGGTCGTCGACTCTAACTCTCACCCCATTCCATGTGTAAGAAAGCTGACATGGTACAGTATAGGAGAATGGGGTGATAGGCTCGACAACCCCATGGTATCAGGTTTTTGGAGTGCAGGGCCAGCCCATCTATCCATAAGTGTACAGACATTGTAATGAACTGTCATCTCCCTATGGGAGTGCAGGGCCCAGTATTGCATAATGGGTGGCCCAGCAGTCCCATTACTGTATAATAGTATCTGTATGTGGGAGCTATAATTGTAGGATGCAGCTCAGGCCTAGACACATTCCAAGTAACCCTTATGCTGCAAATGGCTCAATATCTCAGTAACCGTAGCAACCTTTGAAAACATTCCACTGCAATTGTAATCATAGACTGGTAACCTGCATGCAAGCAGGTTACCAGTTTATGATTATGTGTGCTTAATATACCTATAGGTGTACTAAGCTGCGTTTAGTGAAAAATCTGTATCTGGGACTGACTTCAAGATATAGGCACCAAAAGGCGATGTGTTCACCACAATGTTATCCTGTGGGAAATGTCTCAACTTTGAAATGCCATAACTATGTAACCAATGCACATTTATACACCAAATCAGCATAAGTCAGATGTCTGGGACACCACCTTTCCACCAAATTGGCAAATTTCAAGCCAAAAGTCCTAACCGTTTCTTTGCAGTGAAGTAGCAAATAAACAGTTACCTTTAAAAATCCCTGTCTGTGAGCTGTCAAAATCCTTGTTTGTGAGCTGAATCCCTGTTTGTGAGGTGTCAAAATCCCTGTTCATGAGCCAATCCCTGCTTGCTAGGTAGTGCCATCTGGCCGTCCCCTCATGAACAAGGATTTTGACATCTCACAAACAGGGATTGGTTCACGAACAGGGATTTTGACACCTCATGAACAAGGATTTTGACAGTTCATGAACAGGGATTTTAGGGCCATCTGGTAGTCATCTCATAAACAGGGATTTTGACAGCTTGCGAACAGAGACTTTGACACCTCATGAACAGGGATTTCTTTTTAGAATCCCTGTTCGTGAGCTGTCAAAATCCCTGTTCATCAGCTGAATCCCTGTTCATGAGGTGTCAAAATCCTTGTTTGTGAGAAATCCCTGTTTGCAAGATAGGGCCATCTGCTTGTCATCTGACGAACAGGGATTTTGACACCTCATGAACAAGGATCGGCTCAGGAACAAGGATTTTGACACCTCACAAACAAGGATTTCTAAAATTTCAAAACCATATTTTGGGGCTGACTAAAATAAACCAAAGGCATGGGTTTGTAGAGGATAGCACCCTGAACAAAACCCATGCTTGGTTTACCTCACAACACTTCCCTGAATCAAATTATAACATTTTGTTTGATAAGGAAAAGTAAAAACAAGGTGGCAGCTTGTGAACAGGGAATTTTTCTCACGAACAAGGATTTTATAAATCCCTGTTTGGGAACTGTCAAAATCCCTGTTCATGAGGCAAATCCTTGTTCACAATTTATATGCCTATCAAAAAGACTGAACTGAGCATGCTCAGAACCCCAAATTTCTAAATTTAATAACTGTGGAACATATTAATATTTGCTCACCAAGTCAATGCTGGCTTGTTCTGTAGGGCAGCCTCTTTCTACTCTGATAATTTCCAACCAAAATTCCAAATGGTGCGGCCGCAGCGTGATGGGCAAAAATCAGCAAAAACTGGTGAAAAAAACAAAAAACACACTTTTTTCACTATGTGCTGCATGAAAATCACACATCGGATCAAAGCAAAACTTGGCATGTCAGGAGACGTACCCCATGGAATGGTACATACCAAATCTTGTGCAAATCCAATGAACAGTTGAAAATTTTACTGTAGTGGTGCTACCTGCAACTAAATATATATATATATATATATATATATATATATAATATATATACACACAGATATATATATATGTATGTATATTCATGGCAAAAAACTCCATTTGATGCATAAATTAAGGTTGTTCCACAGCGACAAAAGCAAGGAAATTCGGTGTTAGGGTTGAAAACCCTAACTCCGAATTCACCCCCCCAACACCACACCACACACACACACACACACATACGCAAGTAGGGGGGAGGACCAAGCCAACATGACCAATGACAGACAACCAGCAGCAGGTGACAGAAATAAAAAAACATTTGTCTAAATGTACTACGAGACATCCCCACCCACCTGACCAGGTACTGCATGCTCAGTGGAGATCAACAGCAAAACTGAGGGACTGTATACCAAACGTACACTTCCCTGATTGCAGATGCATACAACGTACCACACTTAGTAGTTGCATGGCCTTACCTAGCGATGCCCCACACCCCACCACACCTGGTACTGCACCGTTACTGGACATCAGTGATGCAGTTTGTCTGATTGCAGTTGTACAAAGGTTTTCACACTAAAAGCTAAAAATAAATTTAGGAAGCAAGATAAATTTACAGCAAGACACAGCCACCATCAAGGTAAAAGAACTGTTGCATTTACTGTGTGATTTACATAGTAGTGAATTTACTGCAACTGTACACTCAAGATAGAGAGGCTGATGTCAAGGCATGAAAAACTATTGTCTGTACAAGGATGTGCAACTCCAAATATCAGTGTCAGCCACATAGTTTAGTGATGTAAGTGTACTGCTGCTGTCGATATATATACCTTCAGTGTGTCAGTATACTAAAAATGCAGTAACTATTCATTGCAAGAAACAGTGTTATTAACTGGCTGATGGCAAGCAACTTCTAAATATCCTAACATTACTGAACCAACAGTGAAGTAGGTGTGTCACAGATAGCCATAGGCTCAATTTTCCTGCAGGTACTTACTGAAGATGTACTACCTGTTAAAGACAATGCCATTGACTCTCTGACGCCTTACTTATTGAAATAGTGGTAAGTTTAGTATTGTTGCAATGCCTGATCTATATCACTTATGCACACAGCTTCACTTTTTTAGTAGTTGTTCTATACTCAGGCTGTAGTACCTAGTCTTTGGGTGTGACACAGTTCTGTCACTGATGCTATCAAAGTGCTATCTATGTTAATTGTTCTATAACAAGAGTCAAGTAGGTATAGTGTAGATATAAATAGATTTTCTATTAGTCTATATTTTAGTCACAATGTGATAAGTGTTGTAGGATGGGAAGGGTAATTCTCTATCAGAGTCTGTCAGTTATAATAACACTAACCTTTGGATGGCTGCAATCATCGAGTAACAGTGTTGATCTTCATGGGTTAATGTTAACTGCCGCTTCCCAGTGACTGCACAGTAGATGTTCTGAGTGGGTGAGGCACTGCCTTGCCAAGGTACTGCGGTGGCTAGCAGAGGGAGAATGTGTATACATGAAGTCAAACACACATGTCATACCTGTACAACTCCTTAGGTTTGCTGTGGTCTACTGCTGAGATGGTCCATCAGGTGTGGTGGTGTGTAGTGCATCGCTAGGTAAGGCTATGCAACTCCTAAGTGTGGTACGTTGTGTGCACCTGCAATCAGGGATGTGTACATTTGGTATACATGGCCTCAGTTTTGCAGTTGATCTCCACTGAGCATGCAGTACCTGGTCAGGTGGGTGGGGATGTCTCGTAGTACATTTAGACAATTGTTTTTTATTTCTGTCACCTGCTGCTGGTTGTCTGTCATTGGTCATGTTGGCTTGGTCCTCCCCCCTACTTGCATGTGTGTGTGTGTGTGTCTGTGTGTGGTGTTGGGGGTTGAATTTGGAGTTAGAGTTTTCAACCCTAACACTGAATTTCCTCACTTTTGTCGCTGTGGAACAACCCTAACTTATGCAAAGAAAGACAAAGGGAGGGATAGTGAGACTGAAGGGGGAGGATGGGAGTCACGTGGAGGATGACAACAGTAAAGCTGACATATTGAACAGGTATTTCTGCTCAGTCTTTACTGAGGAAGAGGGGGGTAATGGGTCTGAAGGGAGTACAAGGGGTGAGAATGGTGCAGAAATGGACACAAGTCCCTTTACACGAGAAAGGGTCCTGAAGGAACTGGAAGTAATAAGAGTTGACAAAGCAATGGGGCCAGATGGTGCACCCCAGGGTCCTTAAAGAACTAAGAGAGGGGTGGCTGAACCTATGGCTATCCTGTTTAGCCAATCACTGGAAACAGGGGAGGTACCCAAAGACTGGAGGACAGCAGATGTAGTCCCCTTATACAAAAGTGGGAACAAAGAGGAAGCAAGGAACTACAGACCAGTCAGCCTCACCTCGGTAGTGGGAAAGATCATGGAAGCACTTCTGAAGGAGAGATTGGTGGAACATCTGGTTGTCAATGGACTACAGGACCCAAGGCAGCATGGTTTCACCAGGGGGAGGTTATGTCAGACCAATCTCATTGAATTTTTTGACTGGGTGACTAGGGAGGTGGATCAGGGGAGGGCAGTGGACATGGCCTATCTGGACTTCAGCAAGGCCTTTGACACTGTGCCACATAGAAGACTATTACACAAACTGGGGAATATGGGTGTGGGCAGGACAGTAGTGTGGTGGGTAGGTAACTGGCTGGCTGGCAGGACACAGAGGGTGGTGGTAAATGGCTGTCACTCCACAGAGGGAAGAGTGACCAGTGGGGTACCACAGGGATCAGTGCTGGGACCGGTCCTATTCAACATCTTCATCAGTGACATTGCGCAGGATCTAGAAGGTAGAATTTCACTGTTCGCTGATGACACAAAGCTCTGTAACAGAGTAGACACACCAGAGGGTGTAGACAGAATGAGAAGGGACCTGCAGAAACTTAAAGAATGGTCAAGGGTTTGGCAGTTGAAATTCAATGCCAAGAAGTGCAAGATAATGCATATGGGGCACAAAAACCCCTGGCACAATATATCAGTTGGGGGTTGAGGATATAGCATGCACCAATCAGGAAAGGGATCTTGGGGTTGTCATCTCTGATGACCTCAAGGTAGGGAAACAGTGTGAAAAAGGCATCAGGTAAAGCAAATAGGATGCTGGGATGTATAGGCAGGGGCATCACCAGCAGGAAAAGGGAGGTCATAATTCTGCTATACAAGACACTAGTGTAGGCCCCACCTGGAGTACAGTGTACAGTTCTGAGACCATACCCATGTAAGGACATAGACAGGGTAGAGAAGGTTCAGAGGAGGGCAAAAAGATGGTGCATGGATTGCATCACAAGTCCTATGAAGACAGGTTGAAGGAACTGAACATGTACTCCTGGAGGAAAGGAGGGAGAGGGGATATGATAGAGACATACAAGTATCTTACAGGGAGAAACAGAGTGCGGAAAACACTATTTTTAAGTGAAAAAGATGTTCCAGGACTAGAGGGCATGGGATGAAGTTGGAGGGAGGACAATTCAGAGGAAACATGAGAAAGAATTTCTTCACAGAACGGGTGGTGGACAAGTGGAACACCCTGCCAGAGGAAGTGGTGGGAGCTGAAACAATCACGGGATTTAAGAATGCATGGGATAGACATAAAGGAATTCTAGAGGTCAGGGGTAAGGGGAAACAGACTTCTAGGAAAACAAACTGAACTTACAAGCTCAAATGGGCAGACTGGGTGGGCCATAGGCCCTTATCTGCCGACACTGTCTATGTATCTATGTATCTATGTATTAAATGGAGTTTTTTGCCATGAATATCCTGTCTTTTTAAGAATGATTAGTTCCAATACTATATGATTTTTTGCTGTGCCACTACTGCACATACATACCAAAATGCACTAAAATAAATAACAGAGTAAGCCATCTAATAGTGTTTTCTGTTACGAAGACTAAGACAACATCCGTCTCAACCATATTGATTTTATATATATATATATATATATATATATATATATATAATACTTTCACTTAACCACTGTTATGTCAATACTAAGTTATAATGTTACAGTGTTTTACTCATTATCTTTTTGCAATCAATGTACCTAGTTTTCTGACACATAAAGAATGTAGTACTCTATTTGTTAACAACCTCTTAAATATTCATATTTTACATCTTCCTCCTCTGTCTCTGTTCTAGGCAAAAAAAACTTGACAGAACTCATTGTTGGTTATGCACATACAAGGATGTTGTCATAACACTTCAATGTCCATAATATTGCAAGAATTCAAATGTACTATCTGTTTAAAGCTTGAATTCTTTCTATATAAATCTTTTTTGCCGTAGTAGGTAAGATGAATGGTTTCTTATAAAATATATAGACAATAAAAATGCCCAGCAGTTGTACTTATGGGCTGTTAATCACCTGCTGCTGGTGTAGAATAACTCAATGTGTACAGCCTAACAGATACACTCACAGGTTGGTTAACTGTTCATTGACATAATCCCTGCAAGACCCTTATGGCCACAATCATGAAATTTATTTAAAATAGTGTGGCACCTTTTTAGGAATATAGTAGCCTACATATCTATGTAGATTTTAATCCCACATCAAGTCTGCTAGAATGTTTGATGTTATGATAAAGCCACAGTTCACTAACCCTTGTAACAAATATTAATGATAAACATTTCCCAGAATTGAATAACACAAGCAAAAAGTGTTCTTAACAAAATATTTTTTTTATAAAAGTAAAAAAATGCTTCTGTAAAAATTCAAATTAAATATCTTATTCTTTAGAAAATAAATAATGAAAAGAAAAAGCATTCACATGTAAAATGAAGAGAAATAAAAATAGAACTATTCTGGCATTTTTAAAAAATATAATACATAAAAAATAGATAATTTTTTGCTTTTTACTTTTATTATATATACAAAAAAGTATAGCTCTAAAACTGTTTTTATTTCTAGTTATTTGCAGCCACTGCTTAGTGAGGTGTGCGTTGCTTGAGGTAGCCATGTTGAAACTGCTACACAATGTGAGGCTAATGGAAGTGGAAACTGTTGTGCCCTCGTGAGGAAGATACGGACTGTGGTGGAGATGGTCACTTTGCCCTGGGGAAGCTGGATGGGACAGGTGGTGGTGGAGGTGAAGTGCTGGTACTGGCCATGGTGTCAGCGGCCGCTTTCACCACAGGCTCAAGCACTAGGTTGACAGTCCGCTGTTGTGCCTCCATGAAGGACAGCATTCTCTGCTGTCCTTCAAGGAGCGCAACACTATCTTTCTTAAGACCGTCAACCTTGCGCTCAAGCCTCCGGTAACAGCAGCAGTGGCCAGTACAGCGTTTCACATGGCAGGGTCCTACAACGAATCAAAAAACAATAATCAGTACATCAGCCTAAAAACAGTGATGTCCTTTCTGTGATTCACCTTACAATATGTATGTAATAAAGTATTCTTAAAATCGTCTGAGAAATTGAGCTTTCTGATTGGCTGTGAACATTGTATAAACCCTATGTAAATGTTTGAGTAACACACATGTACAGCCTAATCATATGCTGAACAAGGTGTCACACTATGTAGAAACATTGTTATTATAATAGCTATAAAGCACTCCCAGGTGTTATGTAAAATGGTCAACTAATCACCCTCTGGGGTATGTAGCACCACATTAAACCCCCAGTAGGTGATTAACAGACCATTACATAACCTTTGGTTTTGCCTTATTGCTTAAATAGTTACACATTTTGTTGCCACAACTAACACAATTTAGAACTGTGATACAAATATAGATTCTTGTCTTTTCTGTTCAGTGATAATACTTCCGTAGTTTATTATGGTGTGTGTTGAAACATTTGAAAAGTAATAACAACACTACACTTTCTATAATATTCTGTTATTTAGCTTACCATACAGCAATAGTCAGTATCTAAATGGTTTGGCATAATAAACAGTACATTGTCATACACTAAGACAACATCTTCATAGTGTGTGAACAACTATATTTTAGCATCTGTGGCTATATTGTTTTTACACACCTGCAAGAGAATATCCGAGTGCCTGTACACCAACAGTATGTTAACATATTAAAATGTGTACATCATCATCATCATTGTGACGAGTGCCACAAAAGACACACAAATGTCAAGTTGTCATTCAACCTCTGCACATATTTCCATGTATATAAATATTGTTTTATTGACATAGCATTGATTAAGCAGTAATACATTAAGAAAATGTCATTTGTATGTTATTCTGGTGATCTGCATGCCTGTAGTGTGGTGAAAACTGTTACCAAATGGCAAAATGTCCTAAACTGTGATTAACTGGCCATCAACACAACTAGTGAAAGTTTCTTATTTCTATTTTAATTAAGCACCTCTATAACACGCTTAAACCTTCCTCACTACATAATCAATTTGACAGTAGTGTTCATGATAGATGTCTACGACCAGTAAGAATGATCACAGCTAATTTTTCAGTTCGTATTCCACAATGGCATTCTAATACTTGAAACCATCTTACAGATTTAGTAACCAGGGGTTGACTGACTTTACCAAGCACTTAATCTAACATTTTGTTGTCAAAGCATGTAAACAACATGTAGGATATATGTTCAAAAGTGTTGGGCAAGAAACATAACTGTTACACCATGAGGAACACAGTTATGCATGCTAGTGCGCCATTTAACTGTGTCATAGGGCATGGTTGATTACCGTTCTATCTAAACAGAACAGTAGATAATGAAACACAATTAGCAGGCTCATTCTCATGGCATGTAACATACAAACCCAATGTGTAGCATACGATGTAGGTACACATCAGATTGATAGCAAATTGTCTCCAGAACTGAACCCAGAGCTTCATAATTGGTGGGATAGTCTCATTTCCAATATAGCCAGTAGTAGGTACCCAAAGGGGTTAGTACTTGAGACCGTATTGTTCACCACCTATGTTGTCGGACATAAGGGCAGGTATCAGGAGTAAGATGAGTCTGTTTGCAGCTGACTGAAAACTGGGGACTTTGGTGTAATGTGAAAAGGGGTGGTTGGGCTGCAGGCTACACTGGAGGCTCTCAAAAGATGTTCTAGACAGTGAATTCTGAGGTTCAATACACTGAAGTGGAAGGCACTGCACTTGGGACACAGAAACCCATACCAAGTGTCCATGGGGGGGGTTGAAATCTTAGAAGTTTTGACCGGTAACAGGGATTTGGGGCTGTTGTTGGATGTCATGCTAAACAATTTGGAGACTTGTTGGAGGGCAGTAGCTAAGGACTACAGCATGCATCACTAGTGTGTTGTGTCCAGAAGGACTGAAGTGATAGTACGTCTGTATAAGTGGGTGGCAAGATGGCATCTCAAGCACTGTATGCAGTTGTGGGCACCACACTTAAAGAGAGACATTAAACTCCTGGATAGGGTGCAGAGGAGGGCAACAAAAGTAATGTTGGACTTGGGAAATAGGACCTATGTGTAGAGGCGTGAACAGCTAAATAAGTACACATTGGCAGAGACAAGGTACCGGGGAGACATGATAGAGTTCTTCACGTACATGAAGGTTGTAAACAGGACAGCATCAGTTAGGATACTTAGAAGTAAGAAGCAGGGGGAAACCACAGTCCCGCATTGACTATATTCTCATTTCTCAGGATTTCCTACCGGGGGTTAAGACCTCTTCGATCCGACCTGGCCCTGTCTCTGATCATTCACTGGTGTAATGTAAATTGGCATTCCTTGATTTACCAAGTAGGGAAATAAGATGGAAACTTAATGAACAACTTCTCAAGGATTCTAAGTATGTAAGCTCATAAGGGAGCAAATTGAGGCTTTTTCTTATCCAACCCTTAGACAGTGCAAACTGGATATCATATGGGGGCCTTTAAGGCCCTACATGAGAGGGATCACTTATTAGTATGGCATGTAGGTAGGAAAAATGGTGATGGAGAAAGAATTATTATCATTATTGTCCCAAATTCAGTCACTTGAAACTAATATTTAGGTTACTGCCGCGAAGAAGACAGGAGAGCTCTTATTTCTGAGAGACAGATATTTAGAGTTACTTCAGGAAAAAGCAGAATTAGCTATTATTAGGTACTGGAAATTGATTACACAGATCAGGAGAGGCGGAATACTATTGGCACTCCGTATTAAGCTTAACAAGAATCTGCGAGATTCATCCCTCAGTGGGGTAATAGCTGATGGGTCTTCAATATCTCTCCTAAAGACAGTTAAAATTTGCCCTACTGCCGTGCTGTATAGTGATATGGAGCACCCTCCCGTCCTTGGAGCATGTATAGAATCATCTTTATGGGATTCCTATTTGCTTCTCTTTCAGCAAGTACATCATAAGGATTTTTGGTCTCCCATATCACAGGGTAAATTGCTGTGGTCATTAGTGGATTACCCTCAGATAAAGCCCTGCCTTGATGGATTCTCCTCCCTATTTTATAAAGTGTTCCTGGATCTTGTACTACCAGTACTTAATCATTTATTCCAATATATCTTAACCGGGACAGAGGTTGATCCTTATCTCTTTGAGGCCTTGATTGTACTTCTCCTTAAACCAGATAAGGACCCAGAGCTTGTTCAAAGCTACAGGCCTATATCCCTTTTAAACTAAGATATAAAAATCCTTTTGGATATTTTAGCCAATAGGTTAACCGTAGTTCTCCCTGATTTAATAGGTATGAACCAGAAAGGATTTATGAAAGGGCGCTCATCAGCTGATCATTTGCGTACATTATCTCATGTCCTCTCGGCTACCAGGGCCTTTGAGTTTCCTGCAGGTCTGGTCTCCTGGATGCCGAGAAGGCATTTGATGATTAAATTGGAGTTTTTTGTTCAGTGTTTTTGGAAGCTTTTCAATTTCCTCCTGTATTTATATCTCGGGATTGCTGCACTATATAAAACTCCTCACAGCAAGAATTTAGGGTAGCAGGGCTTTCTCCAATCCTTCCCACTCCATTCAGGGACTAGACAGGGTTGCCCCTATCTCCTCTGTTATTTAACTTATATCTAGACCCTCATTTAAAATATTCTCAATAATACTCTTATACGAGCATTTGGGTTGGGCATCATGAAATTAAAGTCACATGTAATGCGATGATTTGATGATGACATATCCTCACTCGGTATCTTCTTGTACGTGTTATTATTGAATGAAATAAGGAAGATTTAGTGAATTGTCCAATTACAAATTAAATGCCAGTAAATCTCTTTTTTTCCACTAAACCATGGGTATTCAAGAATGATATTAGTCCCTTGGGTCTATATTTGGACTCCCAGGTCATTCAAGTATTTGGGTATTAAATTACTCTGTAATCCCTAACATGGTTTAAGGATAACTTTGACTCCCTCTCACAGCTTATTATCGATGACTCGCATAGGTCCCAAACTTCCCATATCATTATGGGGCCGGATCAACACAATCAAGATGAACATTTTCTCGAATTTTCTACCTTATCTCTTCTTAATACTTTTATCCCTTTACTCTGGTTCAAAAAATTACATGGCATATTCACTGTAGATTTATCTGGGCAGATAAGTATCCCCATTTGGCTATTATAAATTAGCTGCTCCAAAATTTGGGGGTTCTTGATTCCTCATTTGGCTATATACTACTGGGCCAGTCATCTAGTAAATGTTTGAGATGGATCTCCTGGCCCAGAAAGGAACAACCTGGTCTGGCTTAGGATTGAAACTGGATCAAATTAGATCTGAATCTGGACCCTAACCTTATTTTACCTTAAAAATCTCTAGTGTGTATGGTTGAGGAATGCCCCACAGTAGGTATTTACTAAGGGTATGCAATTCTATTTCATTTTGGCATTATACCTCTCAGGTAGATCTAGCTCAGTCTATCTGAATTTGTCCTTACTTTCAATAAATGATTTCCTATAAATAACACCACTTCTTCAGAAATAGAAACTGTTTACTGATATGGATGATGAGGGTTGTCACAGGTGATATTAGAAATTTCTTATTCCGGTTCCTCTCACTTCAAAGTTATGCAGCTAAGGCACTTACTCACACAGCTTTTGCAACATTCCCCCAGACAGTCTCAACCCTGATACCTGAGGTCTCTTCACTTACTGGATCTTCAGGCACTGTGATCTAAACTATACGGGTTCTGTTTCACAAAAGATATGGTGACTCTTTTGGACCCACTAGATTCTTGGAATCTTTCTTCCTCAGTATCATCTGGAGTGGCAATTCTGTGGAGATCCTGCCATAAATATGTTTCTCAAGACAGACTGTGTCTCATGCAATATCATATATTATACAACATGTATTGCACTCCTGTAAAACTAAAGAAATGGGTTTTTTTGGATTCCAATATATGCATTAAGTGTATGCGAGAAGAAGGTACACTTCTCCACATGTTCTGGTCCTGTCCTAAAATTTCCCTTTTATGGGATTCAATCAAGATTTCCCTGGATCCCTTACTGGGTCTTCAGGAGTATTTCATGCCTGATATATGCCTTTTAGGGCACCTGTCCTCTGTCAGGGTCAAAGTAAGGAAATTTCATATTTCTATGATTGCCCTATCTGTCAAGAAGCTTATTTTATGTCACTGGAAGACAAGTCCACCCCAACCTTTCAAGAATGGTTTCGCTGAATTTCTTGCTAACCTTGAACCAGAAAAGCAATTGCCAGTCTTCTGATAGACTGACAGTTTATACCAAAATATGGGATCCCTCACTCCTTAATTTTATTGGCTCAGTCTTAATAATGTCATACTTTAAAATCTCCCATAGGTTCTTTGAGAATGAACTTCGGCACTTAGTGTTTATGGCGATAGTTGCTGCGTGTAAGGGAGGGAGGGTGGGAGGTGGGGTAGGGGCAGTTATGTTTCTATAATTGGTTGCATTGCATCTTACTTTCATTGTAACTGCCCTTCATAATGGAAAATGTATTAATAAAGTTTAAATTAAAAAAAAGAAGCAGGGGCAACAACAGTACGTGGCTGCAAGGCAGAGGAGGAAAAATTCTGGGGGAAAGCAGGAGGTGCACTTCACTAGGAGGTTGGTAGATTCAAGTAATGCGGTGCCAAGGGGGCTGATGTAGGCAGAGATGGTACAGGAGTTTGAGAGGATGTTAGACATTCATAACGGTAACAGCTGCAGACTAAAAATTCAATGCATTCACAATATCTGGAACTGGGAAGGGAGCAACCAGAGAACCTCAGGGGAAGGAAGTAGGGTCAGCTAACAAGGCAGTGGCTGTCCAAGTGAGGAGACATGATAGACTGTTACACCTATTTTGATGCACTCTCACTATGTTACTATACATTCAGAAGTACTGCTTGTACTTGAATGTGTCAATTTTAGTCAGTTAAATGTTAAATGACTGTGACTCACAGCTTGGGTTCCACATCACACTGTCCAACATGACAGCTGACAGCTGTAACTGACCTGCCAAGCTACAGCTGTACCTTTATCCTCCCCCTATGCTGGCTGTGTGTACATACATTGTTGGAGCACTATACTGGGACACTATGTTTTGTATAAATATCTGTTGTGATGGTACTTACTTGGAGAACTGGTGTCTGGCTCCTGCTTCACCTCCACTGGTCTCTCAGCCTCAGCTTCCCCCGGGCTCTATTAAGCAAACAAGTAAAAAAAAAATATTACACATACTGTACCACTAAATATTTAGGTAATATCTACTTTAGTGTAGTAATAATGATTTCAACACTGTGTCGTTGTGTTACCCAACATGTAAGCCCACATCCCTGTTTTCAATGACACTTCTGTGTTTATATCATGTTACGTTAATTCAACAGTGACATACACACATCAACTCTTCTCGTTTGTTTCCGGTAGACAGTGACAGGCATGAACAGTATCAACAATGGCACTTAGATAATTCCTACAACATGAGAACACATCATTCTATCTCACACTGTGATCTTAACAGTCATGTGTGTACATTATTGTACTGTGTCACTACCCATTTAGTAATATCACCCCATTCCCTGTTTTGTGCGGCAGTGTCTCCACGCATAGAATACTGGCCATTGATAAGTTCACAGATTCTGTTAATAGATAACAACAACACAACAGTTTGAAAATCATGATCTGCGACATATACATGGATCATATCATCGGACTTCATAAAGAAATAAAACAATTTTTTTTGTCTCCAATCACTATCTGCATAACATTAATTTTTTTGTGCATTTTGCATCTGGTGACATCAGTATGTATCACATAAGTGATCAGTATGGCAATATTTAACAACTGTGATCATAAAATACACAAAATATAGGTTACATATATATAGTAGTTAGTGGTTGAATTAGTCATTCATCACAGATTACATAGCACTGTAATACAACTCAAATGTGTACTAATATATTCTCACACTGTAATGACAACAACATTTACTTATGTAACAATTCAAAGATAATACTACATCAGTATTGTATATGTTATTTAAACCCACAACTGCTATGGACAATTATTGTTTATTTTCAGCTAAACCAAGTTGAGAAGTGTATAACTGACGTACGTCTGTGTATGATACCTGTTTATAATAAATTGTTATAAATATAATGAAGTGCCATTGTTTTTTTCTGTCACAATTCCCAAGCAACATACTCAAACACAGTCTTTGTTCACTGTGGATGTCTCAAGACTGCTGTAGTTCAGTCACAAATGACACGTTGGACACTTAAGCATGACACATGTGGCACATCCTAGTATATACATACTCCCTTTATTAAAATATTTAATTACAAGAAAAACAGACATTAAGCTGTGCCAGTCTATGATGTAAGCCCAGGTACTAGTTAGGCATGTCTGTGCAGTAACGCTCACTGAGAGATGTTCAACAGAGGTGCACCTTGTCCCAGCATTGTTGAATACCGCACCTGGACATCATCTGTGCACATAGACACAGTTGCAGCATCAGATTCAGCAGCCAGGAGTGCACCATAGTGATACAGTACCACTAGTTGCATTTTGATAGCTGAAGTAACAAACAATATATGAAACTTTACTTTAAAATGGGCCACAATGCATGCACAGTGCAAATGGGCAAGTAGATGTCATTATTAAACCATTTACATACATATCACTCCAATACCCCAAAACTTGACCCAGATACACTGGCACTCAGCAGTTCTTGTACAACAAACCACCTGCAGAACATGACTGTACCCACAGAACAAATGAATGCTGAACTACAATAAAGTAAACCTATATCCCTGCAGTTACAGTGGGCCTGTCCGTCCAATCCTGTGAAAAATTTCATATAAAATTAATATATTTTTGAGGTGATTCTGTGGACATGTCTGGCTTAATCTGGGGTTTATAAAAAAAAGAAATACCATTATGGCTTGTATGCAATGGACACCTCCCCCACCCACCGTTAACCCCTAATGTCCAACACCCCCACCATCAGCGGTGGAAACGAGTCACCTACCCACCCCGCCATATGGCAAGTTAAATTGTTGTTAGGACTGTGAATCCATTGTCAGACACTGTAATCTAATGAGCACATTGGACATATGATAAGTACACATTAGATATGTGAATTAATCCAATCCCATATGTGATTCTGTTGAACAATATGTCATGCACGATCATGTAACACTAGTAATTATGAATATACAGCCATACCGTTAGGCCAGCAGCAGAGCAGCAGCTGGGTGGTGTGCTGCGCCGTTCATCAGAGGGGGAAGTGTGACAGTGCGTTTCTTTCCAGCCAAGGAGGCATCCACTGTAAAAACACAGGTAACAGTTAACTGTAATTTGTACTTTTATGCACAATTGAGCACACATGTCAATTAGTAACAGGAAACAGCTGATTTTTTGTGTTACTTCTGGCTGTAACCAGTCAGACACCCACAGTACAGCACCAGGGTTAGTGGTAAATGTTGCTTTACTACAGTCTTCTGACAGTGTCGAGTGGACACTAAGGATATAGAGAAATTAACCTTACAAATATACTCACATGCAAGGACGGAAAGCGTCAACCACACTATCAATGTTCTGTACAATCGGTAAGTGGGTGGAGTTTAGTGTTAAAGGGACACTGGCAACCCCTTAGGTCTCAAAGTGTCCTTAGTTTAAAAAACACATTTTATTTATTTATTTATTAGAATTTTGGTAACCAGGTAAGTCTAATGAGACCATGCAGTCCCTTTTTCAGTGACAACCCGGGTGTCAATGGTGAACACAGTACAATAGATAAATACAATAATCATATACAGGATAAAGAGAGATTTAACAATGTTGCAAAAATTATTACAGTGGAAAGCCAGGTAAGTAACTTAAAATAGATCAGGCATTAAGCACATATAAATAAACAAGATAACTAATATTATATAATATATACATAGTAGGAACACAAGAGCAGGTGGATTACAAGATACATTATCAGAGTAACATAGACTAGGCATTAACAATGCTATAAGGGTTATTTAAAGCAACTGCAGAGGAAGGGGGTTAGTAGGAAAGAGGTAAGCTCTTTTTTGAAGGAGGATAGGATGGGGCAGGAGAGTAAGTTGGGGGGAAGGAATTCCAAGCAGAGGGAGCTGAAAAGGCGAATGAGCACTTACCCAATAGGCATTGTGTCTTCTGGATTGATAATAAGGGTAAAGAAGTAGATCTAAGTGTGCGTGTAGGTGCTTTTTTGTAAATGATTCCACTTAGGCAAGGGGGATTAAAGAGCTTCGGTAAGTTTAAATACAAGGCATAAATTGTGAAACTGTAACCTTGAGTCATAGGTAGGCCATTGAAGAGAAAACAGGGCCTCACAGTGGTGATTTCTGGAGTCTGCTCCAAGGGCAAAACATCCAATCCCATGATAGAGTTGATGAACCTGTGCAATGGGAGAAGATTGGGTGGAGAGTTGTAGAGAGGCACCATAGAACAAAATAGGGAGAATGGATGTTGATGCAATATTTTTACAGGTGGTGTTGGATAAAAGAGGGCGGAGGCGGTAAAATAACCCAGGCTTCTGGTTTATCAGTTTGGTAAGTTGAGTTGCATGATGCTCCATTGAGAAGGAGGGATCTAAGTGAATCCCAAGGTATTTAAAAGTACTAACCACCTCTATGGGGTCTTCTGACTGTGTACTAATCTGGAGCTGTTTAGTAAGTTTGGGGGATGGGTTATGGAAAAGCATCGTTTTCATTTTTTTCATATTTAGAATTAGGTGACTGTCAGAGAACCAAGTCTCGAGTGCAATGAAATCAGAGTTAAGGCTTTGGTTAATCCAGTCTATATTGTTAGATGAGCGGTATAAGATTGCATTATCAGCATATAATTGCAACGGACTCACTGCCAGTGTTGGGGGAGCCTTGATAAAAAGCAGAATAGTATCGGGCCAAGAATAGAACCTTGGGGTACTCCATGAGAGATAGGCCTTGAAGAGGAGAGTGAACCAGACCATTTTACCCTTTGCGATCTTCCAGTGAGGTAGTCATGGAACCATGTGAGTGCTAAGTGATCTAGACATAATTAATGCAATTTACTAAGTCTTGCCAACATTCTGTAAAGATTGTTGATGTAGCTGGTAGTTTGATTCTGACTCTTTTTTCTTTTGAAAAGTGAAAACAGACTGGCCACTGTACTGGTGTTACCACACAAACAGAGTGTTTGTTTACATTCCCTAATCAGCTCTGACTACATCTTTTCTGGACTTGGAACACTCACAACACAGTCTTGCCCATCATGATACAATGGGAGTTTAGGAGGCTACTGCCTCATGAGTGACTGCACTGTTTGGGTGTGTTTCTATTGCTCAGGAAGCATGCAGTAAGAACAGATCCAGGATTGTAAACAAAATAAGGTTGTTTATAAATATACATTAGCATGCATTTAAGTTCTACTAAACAAGGAGATAGACAAGACGATCAGCAACATCAATGAATTGTAGAGATGGTAAGACATCAAAAAATGTAGGTTTTTAAGTAGAAATAATATCATGAAAAACAGGCTGATAGTGTCCCTTTAAATGGCACTGGTGACCCAGGCAGAGAAACAGAGAAAGAGGAGAGGGACTCTTGTTTGCTTGTGGAGGAGACAGGAGGACAGGAGATTTTTCTTCACTTATAAAATATGGTATTAACCAGTCATGACCATAAAACTTATAGAAATGTGGTTACTCAGAGGATATAACAGAAGAAATATATTAGCACATTTAAACATTATATATATAATATACTGTATATATATATATATTGTGTGTGTGTGTGTGTGTGTATATATATATATGTGTGTGTGTGTGTGTGTGTGCGTGTGTATGTGGATGCAAAAAACTCCATTTAATGCATCAGTTAGGGTTGTTCCACAATGGCAAAAGCGAGGATATTCGGTGTTAGGGTTGAAAACCTCCCTTGCACCCCCCACAGTCCACCCCCCCAACCGGCATCGTGGTGCACCATGGGGTCATTGGCCTTAACTCACACCCCATCACATGTGTAAAGAATCTGAGGTGTAGGAAAATGGGGTGAGAGTTAGGACCGACGACTCCATGGCACACCACGATGCCAGTTGTGGGTGGGCTGTGGGTCTGAAGGGGTTTCAACCCACCACCGAATTTCTCACTTTTGTCACTGTGGGAACAACCCTAACTGATGCATTGAATGGAGTTTTTGGCTCTAGTGTCCCTTTTTTACAATGATGATGAGAAATAGTGAATGTAATGCGGCGGTGGAAGTGCGGGGCCCAGGCCCAGTGCTCTGCCATGTGATTTCTTGTGACATAGTAACAGGAACAGCAACACAAACAGAAGCACCAACAGTGGCACACGTGGAAATGCAAACGTAAATGGTAAGGAAACGTTAATAGAAACGTAATCGGCAGTGATGCCGGGTTTAACAGTGATGCAAACGGACATTGAAGCACATACAAAAACGCAACTGGTAACATGAAAAGTGATGGCAGTGGTATTTAAAATGGAAATGTTAAGTGTCACAGAAAAAAGAACGTGATGGGGAACAGAAACAGAAATGCTAACTCAAGTGCACACTTAAATGCAAACTGTAACGCGCACAGGCACGGTACCGGAACTGTAAATGCAAATGGTAACGATAACAGGAAGAATAATGCCAAAGGAAACAGAAACAGAAACAGAAGCGCGTAGGGAAATGCAAACCGAAATGCGCATGGGCACAGTACCACAATTGTAAACGCAAATGGTAATGGTAACAGCAACAATAACAGCAAAGCAAACAGAAACACAAAAGGAAACGCAAGCGCATATGGAAACACAAACTGTAATGTGCATGGGCACAGTAAAGAAATTGCAAATGCAAATGGAAACAGTAACAACAAGGAAGACACAAAACGAAAGAGAAACAGAAACGCAAATTAAAGGGCTGCATAAACAGAAATGGCAATGTATGGGACGCAAACAAAACGCAAAGAAAACAGTAGTGTAAATGCAAATGGTAACAGTAACGAAAACGCAAGCGCAAATGACAACGCAAAGGGTAATGCACATGGTGGCATACACGGGAACGTAAATGTAAATGGGGACAGAAACGCAAGTTGAAACAGTAACTGCAACAGTAACGGAAGTGCATATCCTGTTTTTGCCGAACAAGTGCATAGAGAAACACAGTGTGTATAAAGAATGTATGCATTGTAATGGGCATCGAGGCTGAAAACGAGCATTGGCAGTACTTAATTGCTAATATCTCAGCAATCGCATGACGTAGAAAAAAAATTGAAATTTCACAAAAATCATGATTTTCTTGGCTAGGATTTTGCTATTATATAGCCCATAGGGCTATGTAACTTATGGGCTATGTAATTCGCAACAATAAATCTGTATCTTGCATCATTTTTGAGATACGAGTCCCGAAATGTGCGGCGTATGCCACCAGCAGTCTATGTCATAAAAAATGCCAACTTCATAGTACCATATCTTTGATAACCATGCAATATTTTTCAGTTGAACCATTAGCATATTCGTGAGTTGTTGATCAAGCGCTCCTTCTGTTCTGCAGGCCAAAAAGAACTAATCAGCTGGTAGCAGGAAGAACTCCTGTCATTTTGGCCATAGTGTTGCAGCATTTAGTGATTTGTGAAAGCCGCATAGATTTTGTGAAAAGTGTCGTGAGCATGAAAGCATTTCTTTGCGAAAGTACTTTTCCAGAACCTTGAAAACATATTTTTGGGATGCTAACCTCAAACAAAGACATGGCGAATCCTCAGGCTTCGATTAGGTGAATACAAAATAATTGTGTCCCTAGATGGTCCCATTTTAAATGCCAAGTAATTTTCTGATCACCAACTGAAAACAAAATGGCGGATTTGTGAAAGTACTAGGGCCATTTGCGACAGTAAAAAGTGCATTTGTGAAAGTGTCGAACTTTTTGTTAAATCTTCCCATTGACTTGTAATGGGAACTTGTTTTTTGAATAACATTTTAACCATTCAATATTTTTTCATGAAATCTTCAAAAGGCACATTGGGCACCCCGGCCGCATGGTCCCTGAAGTTTTTGGACCGCTCGTGCAAACTGTGCAACTTGTAGGCACGAGCAAAGAATTTACCATATAGTATAAGTCTTGCACGTCAGTCATAGCTTATCATATATCTGACCAGCACGAATCTTAACAGATCTCAGGTGTATGGTTCTTGATTGAGCATTCCTAATTTCAGGCAAATCTGTTGAACGGTCGCAAAGTTATTAAGGTGTAAAGTTTGACCCTTTAACCTTAAAAGGGCTCCTCAACCCTAACTATGGTAGCACGGTAGTGCTACCATAATATGTGTATATGTATATAGTTAGGGTTGGAGGAGCCATTTACATGTTAAACATAAAAATTTTGCACCTTAATAACTTTTCAACCATTCAACGGATTTGCCTGCAATTTGGCATACACCATCAAGAACCATACATCTTGGGATCTGCCAACATTCGTACTGTTCAGATATATGGCTGTGGAGTTATTAAGTGTGATCTGCGCGGTGCATTTATGCTTTTGGAATTTTTGCACGTCCTCACAGATCGTGACTGTTTGCGCGACCGATCCAGTAACTTCAGGGAATGTGTGACTCGGGTCCCTGATGTGCCTTTTGAAGATTTCGGTGAAAAATATTAAACAGTTTAAAAGTTATTCAAAAACAATTTCTCATTATAAGTCAATGGGAAAAGTTAACAAAAAGTTTGACAATGTCGCAAATGCACTTTTTAGTGTCGCAAATGGCCCTAGTAGTGTCACAAATCTGCCATTTTGTTTTCAGTTACTGATCAGAAAAATGCTTGACATTTAAATTTGGGACCCTCTAGCAACACAATTCTTTTTGTGTTTATCTAGTGGGACCCTGAGGATGCTAGGCATGTCTTTATTTTGAGGTTAAACACCCTAGAAATATGTTTTTTCAATTTCTGGAAAAAGTAGTGTCACAAAGTACTGTTGCACTCACGAAAGTGTCACAAATGCTTGCTAAAGCTGTCGCAAATCACTACACTACTTTTTCAGACTATGGCCAAAATGACAGCAGTTCTTTGCCACCCTGCTGCAATGAATGGTTTGGTCTTTTGGGCTGAAATTTGGAGGGATGGCAGCCAACATCTCACAGATGTGCCTTTTGGTGGATTGGTGACAAAATATTGTATGGATGCAAAGTTATGGTACTACAAAGTTGACACTTTTTCCCATAGACTAACATTGCGCGTCCGCTGCATTACAGGAATTCTTTTGCCACTCTGCTTCAAAATAACGGTTTGGTCTTTTACACTGAAATTTGAGGGAAGAAAGCCAACATCCCACAGATGTGCCTTTTGGTGGTTTGGTGGAAAATATTACAGGGTGGCAAAGTTATGGCACCAACTTCTCTTGTTTTCCCATAGGATAACATTACGGCATTTGCCGCTACTTTCAGGGCCTGCATCTCGGAAATGGTGCTAGATACAGACTTTTCATCAGAAATACTTAGCTCCCTAAAGGGAGCTACGACAAAATTAGCCAGGAAAGTCATAAATCATATGACTTTTAAATTTTTTTACGCCTTACGGTTCCTGAGATATAAGCAATTTAGTTCCAACTCCTCATTTTCTGCTCAAATCCATTATTATGCATACATTCTTTGTACTCACTGTCTTTCTCTATGCAGCTTTTGGGGAAAACCAGACTGTGCCCTTACATTACTGTTACCGTGTACCGCTATGCGTCCATTGCACCATTTCACTCTACTGCTCCTGTCTATACCACCATTGCTGCTACCCTCTACGCTTTTATTTGTGCTTGCATTTGCGTTATTTTTACCATTTGTGTCTACAGTACTGTTTCTCTTTCTGTTTCGCTTTGCATCACCATGCGCATTACCAATTGTGTTTGCGGGCACCATGTTACTATGTGATAAGACATCACGTGGCGGGAGCGCTGGGCCCTTCCCGCATTACATTCACTATTTCTTGTTATCATTCTCAAAAAGAAGGCAAATTAGAGGCAAAAAACACTGTTTAATGCATCAGTTAGGGTTGTTCCAAAGTGACAAAAGCAAGGATATTTGGTGTTAGAGTTGAAAGCCCCCCCTTGGACCTCCACAACCCAACCCCCAACCAGCAACAGGGTGCGCATTGGGGTTGTCGGTCCTAATTCTCATCCCATTCTCCTATACCTCTGCTTCTTTACCCATGTGATGGGGTGAGATTTAGGCTCATGACCCCAAAAGCACCCCCGATGCCAGTTGGGGGTGGGCTGGGGGTCCAGGGGGCTTTCAACCCTAACACCGAATTTACTCACTTCTGTCACTATAGAACAACCCTATCTGATGCATTAAACTGAGTTTTTTTTGCCATATATATATATATTATGGTAGCACGTGTAGTGCTACATAGTTAGGGTTGAGGAGCCATTTCTATGTTAAACCCCAAAACTTTGCACCTTAATAACTTTGCAACCGTTTGACGGATTTGCCTAAAATTTGGAATACATGATCAAGAACCATAGTCCTTGGGATATGCCAAGTTCTGTACCAGTCAGATATACAGCTGTGGAGTTATTAAGCATGATCTGTGTGCACATTTATGCTTTTCTGGAATTTTACGGTCGCGCCTACAGGTCGCACGGTTTTCGCGACCGACCCGAAATCTTCAGGGAATGTGTGGCCAGGGTCCCCAATGCGCCTTTCAAAGATTTCATGAAAAAATATTAAACGGTTCAAAAGTTATTCAAAAAACAATTTCCCATTATAAGTCAATGGGAAAAGTTAAAAAGTTCGACAGTGTCTCAAATGCACTTTTTACTGTCGCAAAAGGCCCTGTTACTGTCGCAAATCCGCCATCTTGTTTTCAGTTAGTGATCAGAAAAATGCTTGGCATTTAAAATTGAGACCCTCTAGCAACCTAATTCTTTTTGTATTCACCTAGTCGGGCCCTGAGAATGCTAGCTATGTCTTTATTTTGGGGTAAAACACCCCAGAAATATGTTTTTCAAATTTCTGGAAAAAGTACTTTCTCAAAGTAGTGTCGGACTCACGAAAGTTCGCAAATTTTTGCAACACTTTATGAATCTGTGACACTACTTTAGCACACTATGCCTAAAATAACAGTAATTCTTTGGCACTCCGCTGCAAAAGAACGGTTGGGAGTTTTGGGCTGAAATTTGGAGGGAACGATATGACATCTCACAGATGTGCCTTTCAGTGTTGTAGTGAAAAATATTACACAGTGGCAAAGTTACGGCACTCCAAAGTTGATGTTTTTCCCATAGGATAACATTACGGCGCCCGACGCAATACTGGAATCCTTTGGCACCCTGCTGCAAAATAACGGTTTAGTCTTTTTTTCCTGAAAGTTGGAGGGAACACAGCCAACAGTCCACAGATGTGTCTTTCAGTGGTTTGGTGAAAAAATATTACAGGGAGGCAAAGTTATGGCACTCCGAACATCTCTTTTTTTCCATAGGATAACATTACGGCGTTCGCTGCGCCTTTCAGGGCCCTTATCTCGGAAACGGTGCGAGATACGGACTTTTCATCAGAAAATTACTTAGCCCCCTTATGGGGGCTAAGTACAAAATTAGCCAGGACAGTTGTAAATCATACGACTTTTAAATTTTTTTTCTACGTTGTACGGTTCCTAAGATATAACGTATTTAGTATTCCAAGTTTTCATTTTCTGCTCCGATACTCATTATTATGCATACATTATTTGTATTCACTGTCTTTCTCTATGCAGGTTTTGGGGAAAACCAGCCTGTGTGCTTACATTACTGTTACTGTTGCCATTTCTGATTGCGGTTCCATACCCTTTTCACTTACCGCTTGACGCCCTGCGCCACCATGTGTGTTATCCTTTATGCTTTCATTTGCGCTTCTGCTTCTGTTATTTTTGCCATTTGTGTCTACAGTACTGTTTTTCTTTCTGTTTCACTTTGCATCACCATGCCCATTGACATTTCTGTTTGCAGGCACCATGTTACTATGTGACAACACATCGCGGCAGACCATTTCCATCTACACCACCATGTCGTTCTTTCTGTTCTCATTCGTGCTTGTGTTACCATGTGCACCACTGTTAGCGCTTCTGTTTGCGTTGCTGTTCCTGTTACTATGCCACAAGACGTCATCATGTGGTGGGGAGCGTGGGGCCCAAAGGGTCCCGCACTCCCGCCCACTGCATTATGAGGCAGGAGCGCTGGCCCTCCCGCACTGCATTACATCTCACTATTTCTCGTTATCATTCTCAAAAGAAGGGAAATTAGAGACAAAAACTCAGTTTAATGCATTAGTTAGGGTTATTCCACAGTGACAAAAGTGAGGAATTCGATGTTAGGGTTGAAAACCCCCCTTGGACCCCCCGGCCACCCCTCCAATCGGCATTGGGGTGTGCATTGGGATCATTGGTCCTAACTCTCACCCATTCTCCTATACTTCTGCTGCTTTACACATGTCATGGGATGAGAGTTAGGCTGATGATCCCAATGCGCACCCCAATGCCGATTGGGGGTGGGCGGGGGTCAGTTTTACTATTGAGTCAGTGGCAGTGCTATAATAGATCTATTTAGCACATGACATGTAGGATTTCAAATTGTTCTAACTCAATCACTGCATCTTATATTTAAAAAAAACTTTTGCAGAAAGAGATATTTGCTAAACTCTGATAGTAGAAGTGAAAGTAAAAGCCACCAACTTATTCAGTTTTACTATTGAGTGAGCAGCACTTCACCACTATTATAATTATTTGGTCAATGAGGAAACTTGAATGTCTTGGGGTAGGCACACAATGTGCTAATGGATTTTGGTTGTGTTTTTTTTTATTTGTCAGTTTGTGCCAGTTTATGTAGGAGGTGTTTAGTGATCTCCTGAACAGGGCTGGCAGTGAGTAGGTTTTGGAGGTACTTCATTTCTCTTCAAAATATTCTTTATTTTATATTTCAACCTGCACATCTGTAACCACAAGGACAATGTTTTACTGTAGTCCCAAGGTTCCAGAGGGATGATGCAGCATGGTCTAATAATACAAATCACACAAGCCCCACAATGCAAAGCATCATGGGCTGCATATGCAAATCACCACAGAATATTATGCTGGTTCAACTTTAAGCAGAAATGCATGGTGCCGAAAGGTCTCTCACACAGTTTGCAAAGAGTGCCAACAGAAGACATAGACACGTGTTTCATCCTACCAGGACTCATCAGTATGCCTCATCTGTTTGAGACCCCAGTGGAATGAACCAGCTACCCTAAGATGGTCTATCTGGGTTATGTTGTAGTGAACCCAATTAAAACAAAACAATTTAAAAGACAAAGAACCTCTGTGTGCAAACACTGAGGCAATGGTTATCCCAAAGGGCATTTGGCCGGGAACCCAAGTTTCAAAGAAATGCAAAATCACACATGCCCCCCCAATGCAAAGCATCATGGGCTGCATATGCAAATCACCACAGAATATTATGTTGGTTCAACTTTAAGCAGAAATGCATGGTGCTGAAAGGCCTCTCACGCAGTTTGCAAAGGGTGCCAACAGAAGACATAGACACATGTTTCGTCCTACCAGGACTCATCAGTATTCCTCGTCTGTTTGAGACTCCAGTGGAATGAACCAGCTACCCTAAGATGGTCTATCTGGGTTATGTTGTGGTGAACCCAATTAAAATAAAATAAAATTTAAAAGACAAAGACCTAATAATGGCAGCTATCATTTAAAGAAAATGACTGAAATGTCAAAATGAAGCAATGTGTTCATAAATTCAGTATTGGAAGTAAGAACATAAAGCACAGCATCTAGTGGATATGGGCAAAGTGGTGAGGGGCCATGAAACATTGCCCTTATGGATATGGATGTCTAGGTTGAAATATAAAAAAAGGAGTATTTTGAAAAGAAATGGAGTATCACCCATCTTTTTGAATCTGATGTGTATATGATGTTGTTTGGGTTATCCAAGATGACGACTATTTGGATTCAAGTCTACAGTCAATGGCAATCTGAACTTCCTTTTTATATTCTGGTTTTGGGGGTAGAAAGAAGTGCAGGCATGTGGCAATAGTGGAATAATGCATAGTCATGTGGTGTGTTTCATCAAATCACTGAGAATGATTTTCCCTGATTTTTCTTACCATTTTATAAACAGAAAACTGTCAACTAATCTGCAGGTTCTAGAAGACACTCTTTTTTTCAAATGTGGTTGTAGAAATACAAGCAGTGCAACACCTTAATATGGTATAGTACTCAACTGTAAAAATAATAAATGATAACAATTGCAAAAAAGTTCAAATAACATATTTACAGCTGTATGCAAGGGATTTCACCATGCTAAGGTGAAGAATCTGGGGGTCATTCTAGATGATAGATTGACACTTAAGGCACAAGTTCCATCTGTTGTCTGGAGTGGTTTTTACCATCCCAGAAATATTGTCTGGATTAAAGCCTTTATTCCACCTGCTATCTTTTCTTCACTAGTTCATGGTTTTGTGACTTCCAGACATGACTACTGTAATGTTCTGTACCTAGAGGTTAGTGGAGGTGTTCTGTGTCACCTGCAGCTGGTGAAGTGTGCAGTGGCCAAGTTGCTGACAGACCTTCAGAGGTCTTGTAATGTGACCCCGATCCTACGTGATCTGCAAAGGCTGCCAGTGAAGTGGCAAATCATTTTCAAGGTTGGTTTACTAACTGCAAAGCCCTATATGGACTGGGACCTGGCTATCTGAGTAACTTCCTCACTCCCCAAGGTACCCATCACCATCTCTGCTCCTCCAAGGAGGGCCTCATTCCCAGGGCATGGCTCAAGTCATCTGGTGACTAAGCTGTTGTAGCAGCAGGCCTGGCCCTGTGGAACTCACTTCCAAGATCCTTGAGGGAGGTCTCCTTGTTGAAGGCCTTTAAGAGGAGCCAGAAGTCTTACCTTTTTAGGGAGGCCTTTGGATAATAGGCAGTGCCCCTGCACACTGGCTGCTATCTGATTGATTTTATTTATTTCAGTTTAGTTAATTTAACTTTATTGTTCTTCTTGTCTTAATCACTAGGTATTATATAGCTATGAAAATGTTCTTTGTATTTATGTTCCTGACCTATGTGCAGCACCATGAGCCCCAGGGAATGGGGACACAACAAATCACATTTTCCTTACTTATTTACATCAATTCTGTATTCCCTTTTTCTGCAAAAAATGAACTAGTCTTTAACAGTATAGGGAAAATCAAGTTTACAGTCAAAGCTACTTCACATAATGTATATGTTTGAAGATTTAAATGGTTGTTTTGAATCTCAGTGGGAGATAATGTAGGTCTGGGGAAATTGTTGTTCTCTGCCTCTTTTTTTCTTGCCTTTTTGTTAGCCTTTATTTAGGCTGTAGTAGGCCCTGCTTTACAGAAACCTTAGCAATACAGCTATTCCAATAATTCCCTTTTCTTCTTTCTTACAGATATTAACCCCAATAGATACTGTAACACTCAGAGATCTGTGTTCTTGAGGAACTTGATATGTCCACAATCTTTTTAAAATAGGAACCTCAGACTTGGAGAAGAACTGTGTACAACCAGAAGTTATTTTTGCCAGTACAACTTTTTTGTTAGTACTGGTTTCAGTTCTGTTATTGTTTCTTCTGTACAGCCCATAGGTATGCTCAGTGGGTGTTTCTGATTTACACTTTGGTGGTAGGTACCATTTTAGAATTGTGTGATGTAGTCTGTCCCTCAACCACAGAATTCTATAGTAAAACATGGAAGCACTGTGCCAGCAATGTAAGAGCTGAGCAATGATATAAACTACAGCATACAGTTCTAAAATACTATAATACTTACTACCTGTGTGTATATCAGAAATACCCATTAGGCTAATTAAAAAGCCAGATGACTATAGAGATGAACACTAATGGAACTGAATCCATTATTTAAAAATCTGATTCTACAGGGAAAAATGACTCAATGCAGTTCTCCTTTAAAAGATGTGTTTTGGTTGAGGTTATATGTCTGCAAGTGTACTGAAGGCATGTCCCAGCATCGAGAAAAACATTTAAAAACATAACAAGTATGATTCAGCTTATTTCATTAGGCAGTTGTATACAGGGCTTGGGCTGTACACACCCTTTATTTGGGGAAATGTTCCTGCTTGAACGGATCTGCGGCTGGCAAACAAATGACTCAGAGAAGGGAGCCTTTCCACAATACGATGATGACTCAATATCCTTTTGAAAAGAAATTCTCCTTCTCACAGGAACTTTCTCAAAGCTGGGTCCCAGTAAGTTGGCTTTGCTTTGTTGTAAGTTCAGCACTGACTGTGAGACCTGACTCTGGAAACTAGCATATTCCTGCTGGTGCATTCAGAAATGTTGTTTCTCGTCTGCTGGGTTAGTGAAAATCTAGATTGAGTAGGAGCTGTATTCTATAGTAGGAATTCACTGCACACCTCGGAAAAACTTTGAAAACTGTAAGATTCAGACACAATCCACTTTATATGTCATATTGATACATATATATATATATATATATATATACATATCTATATATATATATATATTAGAGGCCAAAAACTCTGTTTAATGCATCAGTTAGGGTTGTTCCACAGCAACAAAAGTGAGGAAATTCAGTGTTAGGGTTGAAAACCCCCCTTGGACCACCCAGCTCACCCCCCCAACTGGCATTGGAGTGTGCACTGGGGTCATCGGCCCTAACTCTCACCCCATCACATGCATAAAGAAGCAGAGGTATAGGAGAATGGGGTGAGAGTTAGGACCTAAGACCCCAATGTGCACCCCAATGCCAGTTGGGAGGGTGGACTGGGTGGTCCAAGTGGGGTTTTCAACCCTAACATTGAATTTCATCACTTTTGTCGCTGTGGAACAACCCTAACTGATGCATTAAACAGAGTTTTTTGGCTCTAATTTCCCTTCTTTTTGAGAATGATAACGCAAAATAGTGAATGTAATGAGGCAGCGGGAGAGCAGGGCCCAAGGGGCCCCATGGTCCCGCCATGTGATGCCTTGTGACATAGTAACAGGAACAGCAATGCAAACAGAAGCGCTAACAGTGGCGCACATGGTAATGCAAGCGTGAATGAGAACAGAAAGGGTAACGCACCCGGTGGCGTAGACAGGAACGGTCCGCCACGTGATATCTTGTCACATAGTAACATGGTACCCGTAAACGCAAATGGTAATGGGCATGGTGATGCAAAGCAAAACAGAAATAGAAACAGTACAGTAGACACAAATGGTAAAAAATAACAGAAATGCAAGCACAAATGAAAACGCAAAGGGTAACGCATATGGTGACGTAGACATGAACAGTAAGTGAAACGGGTATGGAACCGCAAGCGGAAAGGGCAATGGTAACAGTAATGGATGCGCACAGGCTGGTTTTCTGCAAAAGCTTCATAGAGAAAGACAGTGAGTACAAAGAATGTATGCATAATAATGGGTCTTGGAGCAGAAAATGAGGAGTTGGAATACTAAATTGCTTATATCTCAGGAACTGTACGATGTAGAAAAAAAAATTAAAAGTCATATGATTTAAGTGTTTCCAGACTAGTTTTGTACTTAGCCCCTGTTAGGGGGCTAAGCACTTTTCCGACGAAAAGTCCGTATCTTGCACCGTTTCCGAGATACGGGCCCTGAAAAACACAATGAACGCCGTAATGTTATCCTATGGGAAAAAAAGAGAAGTTTGGAGTGCCATAACTTTGGCTCCATGTAATGTTTTTTCACCAAACCACTAAAAGACACATTTGTGGGATGTTGACTTTCTTCTTTCCAAATTTCAGCCCAAAAGACCGAACTGTTATTTTGCAGCAGGGTGCCAAAGGATTGCTGCAATGCATTGGACTCTGTAATGTTATCCTATGGGAAAAAGTGTCAACTTTGGAGTACTGTAACTTTGCCGCCATGTAATATTTTTTCAACAAAACACTGAAGGGCACATATGTGAGATGTCGGCTGCTTTCTGTCCAAATTTCAGCCCAAAACTCCAAACTGTTCTTTTGCAGCGGGGTACCAAAGAATTGCTGTTGTTTTCCCACAGCCTCGAAAAGTACTGTCAGAATTTGAGAAAGCTTTCCCAAATGCATTCGACAGTGTCACAAGTGTAAAAGTACTTTGCGAAAGTACTTTTTCCAGAAATGTGAAAAACATTTCTGGGGTGTTTTACCCCAAAATAAAGACATGGCTAGCATCCTCAGGGTCCGACTAGGTGAATACAAAAATAATTAGGTTGCTAGAGGGTCCCAAATTTAAATGCCAAGCATTTTACTGATCACCAACTGAAAACAAAATGGTGTTTTTGCGACAGTAAAAGGGCAATTTGCGTAAGTAAAAACTGCATTTGCGACACTGTCAAACTTTTTGTTAACTTTTCCCATTGACTTATAATGGGAACTTGTTTTTTGAATAACTTTTGAACCATTTAATATTTTTTCATGAAATCTTTGAAAGGCACATCGGGGACCCTGGCCACATGTTCGCTGAAGATTTTGGACCAGTCATGACAAACCGCATCGACCTGTAGGCTCTGACTTGTAGAATTTCAAAAGTTTAAATGCACGCGAGATCACGCTTTAATAACCTGCAGCCGTATAACCAACTGGTAAGCGAACTTTTCAGATCCCAAGGCGTATGGGTCTTGATCATGTATTCCAAATTCCAGGCAAATCCATTGAACACTTGCAAAGTTATTAAGATGCAAAATTTTGGGTTTAACATGTAAATGGCTCCTCAACCCTAACTATGGTAGCACTACTGTGCTACCATAATATATACACATATACATATATATATCTGTATGTATGTATATACATATTTATAAGATGGTGTGGTAAAATCATAGAAATCCCACTTATACAATTGGACAAAACACGTCACATGATCGTGCATTATTTCCCAACGACCGCACGCCTTCCACTACGACCGCACACCTGAACTACTTTCCAGTCCTCAAAACCTTTTCACCAACAGCAAGACCACTCCACACCTGGTGCCGCTAGACACCCACACTAACACACATATGCAACTGACACCCACAGGCATAAGTAAATATACCAGTAGTAGCCCCACACTGTAGAAACTGATCTCTTCATCCTACCATTAATGTTTACTTAAAATTTAATTTAAAAATCAAATCCTGCCTGCTATTTTCACAGTCTCACAGTGTACAACCACTTTTATTACTGTAACCACTGTGACCAATCAGTCTGATTAACAGAAACCTAACTGTAGATATAAAAGTAGAACATACATTCTTTTGTTGTCTTCTCTTAATTTCTGTAAAAAAAGCTGCATTTCCATGGAGAATACCTCGATCCTGCATGACTTTCACTTTCACTGCCGAAATGTAGCATGACCGAGCGGTGCGCATCTCAGAAACTGAAAACCTGTTAAAAGCCGAAAGTAAGCCCCACTGTGTTTAAAAAATCAGAAAAGTGACTCCCTCATCTTAGTTTGTCTTGCTTTTGGTAACAGTAGTTGCACACTGTATGCGGAAGGTGCGAGAGAGCGCGAGTCGGTAATTTTAGGAGCATCGAGCGAGGAGGCGAGTGTTGCCATGGCAACACTTCGCTCCTCACTCCTTCCAACCTACCGACAAACACTCGATCTATCCGCTCCTTCCTCGCATACAGTATGGAACTACATTACCCAAAGGCAACACAAACTAATATGAAGGAGTCACTTTTCTGATTCTAAACACAGCAGGGCTTACTGCTCTTTTAACAGCTTCTCACTTTCTGAAATGTGCACTACCGTCCGCTACATTTCTGCAGTAAAAGTGAAAGTCATTTACAGATACAGTTTTTTTCACACCAAAAAGTGCTAGTAAAAGTGAAAGTCATTTACAGATACAGTTTTTTTCACACCAAAAAGTGCTCCCAATCATACTTGCCTCCCTCATTTTTCAATACAACTTTATTTTAAACCTCTGCCAACATATCATTTATTTACCAACTACACAAAGGGACTACTTTTTCCACTCACCCCCCAAAAAAATCTATGGCCATATTATAAGATAGATATACCACTCTGAGGTGTGCAGTCGCGCTCTGATATACGCACGCCTTGGGCGGTTGGCGCTTTTCGACCTGCGACCTCGTCGTACAACGCACACCAAAGGCGTCATGTATATCAGAGCGTGATCCATCACCTCAGAGTGGTATATCTATTACATATTATATATATATATATATATATATATATATATATATATATATATACACACACACACACATTATGGTAGCACGTAGTGCTACCATAATAATGAGAGTCATTTACATGTTAAACCCAAAATTTTGCATCTTAATAACTTTGCAACCATTTTATAGATTTGCCTGAAATTTGGTATACCCAATCAAGACCCATACTCCTCAGGATCTGCCAAGTTTTGTACCATTCGGATACACAGCCATGGAGTTATTAAGCATGATCTGCGCGTGTGTTCATGCTTTTTCTGGAATTCTACAGTCTCGCGTGGGAAGCGCCATGGTAACAGAAACAATCACAGACTTGCTGTATGTTGAGTGAAGAGCCAGAGGCAAAGAAGGATGGTGCAGATCAGTTGTACAACTTCCTGATTACAGGTAAAGTGTAGTTAACATTGTTGTCACTTGAACGGCTTCAGCCAGATAATGTCTCTTCAAACTGCAACACCATGTACTGGATCCTTAGTAGAGATGCACAGCAGAGCTGAGGGTATGGACATCAATGGTAGACATCAGTGATTTCAGGGACACTCAAGTTAGGACAGTTAGTGTTTGTGTTGGTTGACACAGGTAATAACCCCCTTCCCCAAATTTTGTACTGCATCATGAGTACCGATGTGCAGCAAGAATGAGGCAAGCAACATCAATGGTACAGTTCTGTAATTGTTGATACACACAACTTAGCACAGTTAGGATTGCTATAGCTTCACACAGGCAATTTACACACACATACCAGTTACTGATACTGACTGTACAGTCACAACTGCATGTGCTTAGGTTGAGTGTCATACAGCTCTCTAAACCAGGTATTGCACTCTGACTGTAGACTGACAGTTGATGTAAGTGTGGTACATGGTAGTTAACTTAGGAATCACAGGAGATCTGTAACTCAATGTATGAACACCTAGCCCACATATTGTACACTGGGTTGACAGTACAGAACAGAAAAAATCATGGAGGTTAACATTGTGATGGGGGAACTGCAGTTTCACAGCACTTGCTGCATCCTAAGTAAACAGCCACAGGAAATGATACGCAATGTACATCAGTTGTACAGCTCTCTGATTACAGGAATAGTCCAGTTATCACAGTTGCCACTTGAATGGATTCAGGTAGGCAATGTGTCTACAAATGTGACGTTAGGTACTACATTTTAAGTGGAGATACAGAACACAAGTTAGGGAATGTACATGTCAGTCCACATACACAATAGAGGTGAGTATTTGTACGTGACTGGCACACATCACTGATTTCAGGGAAACTGAAGTTAACTTTGTTAGGATTTGCATGGATTTAGGCAGCTAGAGCTGCTGCGCCTCCCAAAATTTATACTGCATTATGACTGGTTATCTATAAGAACCATAGGGTACTGGAGATCTATGGCACACCTTTGTAATTGTAGGTACAGTGATGTTGCCACAGTTAGGAGTTGTAGAAACTTAGCCAGGGAATTGAAGTAGACATAACAGTGACTGCATACTAAGTGTATAGTCACAGCTGCATAGTGTTAGGTAGTGATGTGCAGCACCTTGCTGCAGTAATTACTACATGCTGAATGTAGAGGCACAGGAAAAGTAAGTGCATTGTGGGCTTTTTTACACTCTTAGGAATTATGGGAAGTGTGACATGCAATGTGCCACATTGTTGCCTATGTAGTGGATACTGAGTGGACAGCATAGCAGCCAAAAAAAATTCATGGACACATAGTTGTGACACTTTTTGTTGCAGCTGATTTGCATGCTTAATAGAAACAACAGTTATGTTCTAATGTCGTTATGCTATTGTCAGTAAAGACTCAACACATGTGGTTATGTTTTAAAAAAAGATTTTTTGCCAATTGGTGAAACAGAAAAAGGCCCAATTAAGACTGTATTAATTTTACAAAATTAGTCTCACAATACAATCCTTGTATGTGTTTAATCATTGCTTGGAATATATGTAAATGTGTCACATTAATAGGAACTAGATTATATGAATTGGAGCAAGTATGAAATATTGTAATACAGTATAGATAGAAGGTAATATAAGAATGTAATTTGTTCTATTTATTGTGATTGTGTTACAGGGTAGACATCTTAAGGTTAAGTTATTGCTATCCCTGCAGTGTTCTCCCATCTTTTGCTAGCGGGGTTGTTATCTACCTTCTATGCATATACCTGGTTCTTTAGTAGCTGTTCACTGTCTTTAATTAGGTGTTCTGTGTTTACAGTGACATTTAAGTGTTCACTACTGTTTGTGGGGGAAGAAGTGCTTTCTGACATTCCTCCCGTAGTTGTGACAGTCAAGCTTTACTTGTGGCTCTTCATTGTATATTTGATGCTAATCTTGAAGAGACTTTGTCTAAGAATGTTGCCAGTTTGTAAAGTAGTTGAATGTTCTAGTTATGTATCATACATTACTTGTGTCCTATGTTAATAAAGGTATGTCAGGATCTTATAAGCAGTGATTACACACATGAAACAGAAATGTGTAGTTGTTATTGTGTGACTGATAATGTGGATGTTCCTGGGGTGGGCAAAAAACCATACACTAAGTGTTTAAGTAATAGAATATTTAAGAATTCTGATTTCAGTGACATTAGATTACTGCCATGTTCAGTTAAATATTTAATGATATGTCACTGACTAGGCACATATATGGAAAATTCCCATCCGACCCCTCAATAGAGGCGATCATAAATATTGTCAGGAACAGGTATGAAGTACGCTGTGATCAGTAACAGTGTCTGATTTACAATTGTCAACATTGTTTACATAGGCTAAAAATACTTGTATGACAAGTACAAAAAAAAGTCATATTATTACAGAAACAAAAAACATTATTTTCAATTGTTACATTGGTTTATATGTTACTTCTGAACTAGTAAGTAAAAAAAAGCATGGTATGCTGTCTTTATCAAAGACATGGTGCACTGAACTTAAACAGTATAGTACTGTATTATATGTTAAAATTCATTTGTACTTTACTCCTATAGTAATACTCTTAGTAGAACAATAAAAGTAGTTAGCAACAATGACAAGGTGAAATAAGAATGCAAATATTATTTACAAGTAATTACAAAGCCATGGCAAATTCAGTAAATGGAAAGATGCAATCATTCATTATTTACACTTGCTTCATTCAACTTGTTGTATAATTAATAAAGATTGTTATTTTTACAGATGTACAGTATCAGTATTACAAGTAAAGGAGGCATAGTTCAACACTGTTGCATGGTGAGCGAATGATGTTGTTGTCTACATGTCAACAGTTAATAGACAAAAACAAGTGGTGATAGACAACTTGTGACAGACTACACTGTTTGGTGAATGAGACATGTTGCTCAGTTATTTACGATGGTAACTGAGAACTTTTCTTTATCTGCAGAGAGTAACAGTTTAAAACTGGCAGCAACTTATTGTTATGTATGGGTATGATACAGTAACAATAAAAAGATATGTACAGAAGAGGAGAGCAGTAAGGCCTCTGTTTTGAGAAGTACAATCTTTGATAGACATGTAAGCATGGTTTCTCTAGTGACTGTGAATACTGTTGGTGCCGATTGAAGCCACTACAACAATTTCTATATTGTCACTGATCCACACAAGATCTTAGATGTCATAGTGCATGAAATGTGTCTGCCAGTATAGCATTTTGTTGAAATGCTCTGGTTTATTGAGAGTCGTAGATTGGAAACAATTGTACTGACCTATGACTGTTTCTGTCCCAAAGTAGTCATTTAAAAATGCAACATGTTCTGTCCTATTCTTCTGAAATATGAAGGACATCATACTTCTTCAATATTAGAAGATATGCATTTTTTTAAGTGTCGTGGCAGTCTCTGTTTAAAACTGCTTGTAGAGTCGTCACACTCTAAACATCCAGTTCTGTACCTTAGTAAGCAGGTGTAATGGCCAGAATGCATGGATTGGCCTTGGTGATAGATTATACTGTGAGTGTCAAATACTGATTGGTTAAAGACTATTCTACCAGCTGTGTAATCTGTGATAGGAGTGTCAACTCTGAGCCCGTTTGAGTCAAACCTGTGCAACATAAGCAACAGATACTGAGATGAACTCCTGAGATGTATGGACTGAGTGCATCTGCCTCCACACCTTTTACAGGAGTGACCACATTGAGCATTGGTGAATAGCTGTCGAAATTTGACACTTTTGGTTTGAGGGACAAAAAGAATAATCCACAGCATGTCTTCTGTGGTTTCACGCTGTGAATGGCCACATGAAACACGGACATATTTGGTTACATATGAAACTGTGAAGTACTGGCGCATTGGGAGTGGTGTCTTTATCCAAGTTGTTTATGACAGCCATCATATACTCACTAGTGTCTTGCTGTATGTCAGCAGCAAATGTACTACATCCGTCATATGTACCTAACACCTGTCATAGTGGTGTTAGTGACTGTACATTGTTAGACTGGTCAGAAGTCATGTTGACAATCTGCTTCAAAGCGTTTGATAGGGTATTGTCTTGTGAAGCAGATATTGCCTGCACAAAGTGTGGCATGTGTAAGAAAAACTTGCATAGCTGAGTTAGCATCACAGTTCACTCTAGTGCTGTTGTCAAAGACTGGTACAGCAGCTACACCAACTGATTTCTGACAAATTGCTGGCTGTGAATGTTTACTTGAAGTTGTGACCTTTGCTGAAGTCTTTTGAGTTGAATCACTTCTGGAAGCATGTGGCCATTTGTTGACACCAGTAGATTTGCTGTATTATGTGAGACAGCCAGATATGTAGGCAGTGGTATTAAAGACATTTGTGGCTGATGTAGAGTACGTAACCTGTTGTATTCAAGAATACATCACTTGTCAGCTCGTATTTTCTGAGGTGCAAGAGTTATAATGTGCAACCCTGAAAGACTGCAGACACGTGAAAGTGCCACGTAGCTCATGCCATCCTTGAAAATGTCTGTACCTATGTCCACCATTGCTGAATCCAAACTCAAGCCCTGAGATTTGTGAATAGATACAGCATATGCAACACATACTGGAAACTGTTTCCTGTTAACATAGATATCCTTAAATACATGGAATTTTATGCAGGTCCGTTCTGTGTGTACAGGCTGTTCCATGTTGTCAAAGTGAACTACAAGTGTTTCAATATATGTCTTCTGGACATTGTAGACAAAGTCAGTGATGTTTCCCATGGCACCATTTACCATGCCTTGTTCAACATCTAGATTACATCGCAGCATGATACGTGCATTCTTACAAAGTGTGAGAACAGCTTCTAGGCCAGCTGTGCATGAAACATCTGACTTGAGTTCACTGAGTCATTCAGTCATCTTTGCTACTAGATTGTGACTAAGAATGACTCCATCAACTGTATCAAGAGCATGCAGAGTTAGAATTTCTTGGTTTTTCTCTCTGCAGCATTAGATTGTTGAACTCAGTGCATTTATTTAGTCATGGCATAAGACACACTATGTTTGTCCCTGTAGAGTATACATCGTTGAAAACATTACATGCTGTTTCTATGGCTGCACTATCTACTGTGATTCTCCGATTGTTTAACATACAAACATGTTCTGGTGATAGAGAACCTGTACAAGCTTCATCTAAAAGTGATTTGTAAGCCAGATCACCACTTTGGTGCATGTTCTCAGACAACTCAACATAGGTAAATAATTCCCATATGTTATGGCTTGCAATGCAGCCGAGAATATTCTTAGCTTGCTTGGCAGTTAGAGTTGTAAATACATGTTCTGCATTGACTGGTGTAAGCTGTAATAGGTCTCCTAAAACAACAATGCTTTTACCACCAAATGGCACTCCATCGTCAGTACCTAAGATCTCCTGTAGATGTAGATAAATACAGGCAAACATGACATTGGAAACCATACTGATTTCATCAATGATGAGTAACTTCATCTTTGTGAACATGGAACGGAGCTGAAATGCAACCTCAAATGACAGTTTACAATACTCTCCAGTTCTGCCATGTTCCACTGGCAACATAAAGAGATGGTGTAATGTAACTCCACCAATGTTGTATGCGGCTAGTCCTGTGGGAGCAGTGACAGTAACAGACATTGATGATCCTGTCAGGCTTCGTATTTCAGCAGTGATGGCTTCAATAAGGAAACTCTTTCCTGTGCCAGCTGAACTGCTAACAAAGATCAGCAGTGGCTTATAGTCACGACAGTCACATTTTTTTTTGTTTCATGTTGTAGGCCATGTTGGACAGTGCCAACTACTTGAGAGTGAACTGTATGCTGCTGCTGATTTAGTCTTTCTTTCAAGTCAGCTGGGTTGAATGTAGAGTGTGTTCCATGATCCATGGCTGTCTCAGTTTCTGACATTAACACTTCTGGGGCGTTTAAGGGCAGAAGTTCACCTAGAACAGCTTGTCCTTCTGGATCAAGGTTGTCTTGTGAACTAATAGGAGTGTCTTCCTGAAGCTGCTTCTCTTCCTTCTCAATTTGTTCTTTCTCATCCTCTAGTCTCTGTATGTATGTCTCTGAGTATTGATTTTTGAAAGTATCGCAACTGTGATTGAATTCTTCCTTGAAAGTATCGCAGTCACCTTTTAATTCAGACACTTTTCCAGGGTCTAAATAGGAATAGAAGAGCAAAGTAGTAGTGTTCTCTGCTCTCCAATGTGCCTAGATGCAATCTATGTGGTCTATGAACCATGGCTTGTGTCTCTTTTACGAGACAGCCATCCACTCCATTCACCTTGTAAATCTGATGTGTTGAGTCAGGTTATATATGTGCCTTGTGGTCATACCACTTAGCCACCTGAAAGAAACACATTCATCCATGTCGTCGTGTCTATCAGGTTATTCTTCAAGATCTGTTTTGAAGAAGGTCTATTGGCAGCGAGCTCCTCAATTTCAGCATGGGGATTCAGTACACATTTGCATTTCTGTTTGTAGTTTACACTGAGAAACCGGACAGCGTCAGACTTCCCGTACAGATGTGTACCCATTAAACAGTCACTGTCTTCATAAGCTCCACTTTTTCTGTGTGAAAGAGTCTTCAAGCCCAATGACCAGAGCTGAGACAGCAGGCTTCTGCTTGAACTGGCAATATCTTCCCAAAGATCTTGCAAGCTAGTCTGCTCATGTTTGGTAATGTACGAAGTGACATACCGCACCAGGGCCAATGAGTTATCAGCCACAAACTGGACATCTATGTTTGCTTGCCACATTAGGAGAAGAGTTGGGTTGTAGTCATTTATGTACACCTCTTTCTCATCTCTGGGTAACTCGTATACCCTCTTGGTTGATTTTGCCTTTAAATGGTGTCACATTGCTGAGAAAATGTCATTCATGGCACCATCCTGACAAACTCTTCTAGGGAATCCAAAGCGACATTGTGTGTACCAATTAGATTTGTTCTTTACTACTCGGCCGGCAGCATTTTGCACAAATATGTCGCTGGAACTTTTGAACCAACTTCCATAGTGTAGGACTGTCATACTTGTCTGGAATGTGACAAGTGATATATTTCTTGATGAATGATAGCACTTTTGTTGCTTCATGTTCACCTATGCCTGGTGCATCCATGATCCACAACAGCATATGGATATGAGGGGCACCCCGTGCTTTATACTCCATCCTCCAAAAGTAATGCTCCACAATACCAAGAGATGGATTGTGCTTTGACAATATGAAAGTCAGAATGTCATGGAACCACTCATGAAAATGTCTTATGACAGACACAGGTTCAAGTGAACACATTTCTCTGGCAGTCATTGATGAGATGCCATCGATATCAGAATTTGCCTACTTCAACAGTTCAATGAGCTCATCCCAGGCATATTCAGCACAACTAAGTGTGACAAACCATGTGGCTGCACCATAGTCTCGCAGCATTGTTATCACTTCAGAGTGTCTGTGATACCAATATTCTTTGGTACCTCGAAGACTTGAAAGACAGAAGACAGATTCACTTGCACATTTTCATCTTTCTGCTTTAATTTCTCTAGAAATTGAGCAGCTGTTATTCCAGCTAGTGGACTTGTGAGACGAATAGTATGTGCAATGGATGTAGACAGAATGCTAAGTTCACTCTCCCAGAGGAGAGGAAACAAGTACTGTATGTTACGTCTGACTTTGCCATCTTTACTGAGGACACGGCTAGTGCAGTACTCAGCACCCTGTACACGCACTTCTCTTTCATCTATGCATCCAACTGACCCTTTTGGGAATAGGTCTGGGAAACAGCGTGCTTCTAGTGTTGCCTCCCAAATGCTGACAGGCTCAACTTCCACCTGTTTCATTTGATAGAGATCAATGTTGTCTCCTACTGGATCTCTACCATGTAGTGGATGAATTGTGTACTGTTCATACACATTGTCACTTGTGTATCCACTGACCTTCTCAATGATTTGTTTAGTTTTTTCTAATAGATCATGTTGGAGAGAGACACTGACCATCTGATCTATGTCAAGGTCTGTATAGAAGGGATTGTTACTCTTTAAATAAGTAAGAGCATGCTTCACCTTTTGTACATTGACAACATCTTGCCAGCTGACCTTTGACTTTGTTGGAACACCATTTACAGGAATCACCAAACTATTTTCTGTAGAGATTGATTCCACATTTTCATGTAGAGGAAGTGGTAGATACATCATGGAACCCTTTAGAGATCTAACAAGTTCTTTCTGTGGAATGTTCTGTGTCTTTGTGTTCAGTTGTAGAATGGTTTGGAATGGTTTCATTGTCTGAATTAGAATGCACTCAAACATATTCAATGTTGAATCGCACTTGGTGTAACATGTGCCTCCATATTATTCAGCAGTGACCTTGGTGGCAAAATGTTACACTTTAGTTTGGAGAAACAGTGCTTGCAGAGCAGAATGGTCTTTTCTAAGTGAAAGTCAGATTTCATCAGCAAAAATGCTGAGAGACAGAACCACATGTCATTGTATGGTGACAAGGTTTCCAGATTAACTGTGACTATTTGTTTACAGTAGCATAAACGGTCACATGAGACACATACACAGTCAAACTTCTGAGACTTTGCCAGCTCAATTTTTGCTATTTCTTTGCCGTACTGTCTCAGTATGTCAGTCTCTAAGACTGAAACTGATGTTTCATCAGAAGTGTTAAACTGAGAAATTTGTGTGTCTGGTACATAAGTGACATGTTGCAGTTGTTTTAGAAATGTGATGGCACCCTGCATGTCACCTGACTGCAATAAGTCATTTAGACAAGTGTACTGATTTACAACTCATCGTACTTCATATACTCTGTATACAAAGTTTCGCATGCCTGTTTGATGCACTCCAAGCTCCGCATGTTGTGAAAAAGACTATCGCAAACACCACTATCGAGACATGCAAGTGAGTGACCCATAAGTCCAGTATGTGGATGAATTTCACAATGGTCAATTTTGTTGAACATTTTATATCTTTCTTTACGATCTATAATCACAAATAGGTTGACAAACTGTGCAACTTTTTCAAATGACGCTTGCCTACGGTTGCAAGGGTTATCACATGCCCATGGCAGACAGTGCCATTAATTGGACACAGTGGTTGCATCACAGTCATCATCTGTGTCCGTTGCAGTGTTATCACAGATACTGAGTACATTGACCAGTTTACAGGACTCATCAATGGTGAACTTGAGTTCCTTTTTATGGGAATAATAAGATTCTTCCCAGAAATATGCCTCTGAGTGCTGTGTGTACATCCAGTGACCTGTGAAAACATCACAGAAATTGAGTACAGTCAAAGAAGGATACTGTTGTAGCCTTTTTTTATGTCATACACAACTTCTCTGAATTGTTCAAGCACATGAGGCATCTTACGCCACAACCGTTGCAGAACAAACACTGCTCTGTTAACAAAGGTGCATACTTTGAGATGCAATTTCATCAAAGACAGATGACTGTTTGTCTTTTTGTGCTCATGTCTCATCACAGCAGCAATAAGTCTGTCGATCTTAGCTTTACTTGCTAGTGATCGAAAATACTTTTGCTTTCTCAGATGAAAATCACCAGGTGTGAGTTTATGTCATTGTTTTGGAGGTCTGTTTATGGTTGCAGTTACAATAGTTGTGTTTCATCTGAGAGATCTACACAACTGTTGCAGAGGTAAGCATTTTTTTACTTGCTCTTGAGGCAGTATGTGCTTTTGATGCACAGTGAGTTATAGTGGGGGTAACTGTTGCAGTGAAGGTCTCTTTCTCTTCATATTCTGGTGTCACATTTGTTTTATCTTTAACAGCCTTTAGCAACAGTGAAGTACTATGATACCTGTCTCATTTACTTATACATCTACGTCTGTATTTAGTTGGCATTTTTTCTTATGACAGCCAACAGTGGCAGAAGCAGTCTTACAGAAGTATCAGGCACCTGTATGAAAGACAGAGAAAGAGACAATATTACTATATGGCTCTGTTCATGACTTCTAACATTGTTCATTGATACATCTGATTTAAGTATCGCATCAATTAAAATAATCTACTATTATAAGCTTTTTATCTCATAAGGTATTAACATTGTGACAGTTCCATTTTATTTCTGTTATATTGTCTTGCATATCTTTTTCACTATAGCATCTAGATTTTGTTTTGTATCATTTTCCAATGTTAAGTTTTTGACAATTTGTATTATTCAGATACGTAGACATAGCTGATGCTGTCACACTGATTGCTACACAATGACTTTATTAATGCTCTTTCTGCCAATTAGTGCCACATTACTAAGCCAATGTTGCACACTTAGTCGGAGTTAGTGCATATGGATGTTTACATGTGAGATTGTTAAGGTTGGCATTTTAACACAACTGTTAATTAAATTACACAGCTGTCATTTCTGAGATGCTTGTGAGATTTTTTTTATGTAGTTGCAGTGACCACCGTTGCAGGTGTTGTGTGAAAACACTGTTCAGAGCATCTTGTTATAATGACAGTGACACTGTTCATGAGTGGAAGTGTGGAAATGAGTATGTCTAAGATTTTGTTGTGATAGTCTGTTAGATGACTATTTATGTGAGTGTGTGTATGGACTTCAATACACACATTTGTAAGTTAGCGTATTTACAGTATCTCCATGTCAGCATGGGAACATTGCATTTACATCCTAAGATGATATTGTTGGAAATTAGTTGTCAATGGTACATGAAAATGACTGCTTTGAGAGGGTGCTTAGCAGCTGGTAAACAATGCATTACTACAAGTGAGTTGCTCTGTTACGTTGTCACTGAAGATTACCACCTGTTTCGTGGGTGGGTTTACAAAGTTACAATACTATGCGTGTCCATTTGTGACAGTACCAATGCAGTGTAGCAGTGTTCATCATCAAAAAATTGGTAATTTTTGTCATTAAGCATCAGACTGTGGTAAAAATAGACAATTTTGAAAAAATACTGTCGAATGCATGAAAGTGTCACAAATAGTGTCATGCATTGAAACAGTGTCGCAGATGTTGCTTTCGTATGCCTGGGCCAGTATGGCAATAAATATTGTCAAAGTTTGAAAGTTTCGTAAAAAGTTATTGCAGCATTCAAAAGTGTCACAAAAGTGCTTTTAGGTATTCAACACTGTCGTAAGTTACTTTCGTGCTTTTCAACAGTTTCGCAAATTCAAGCTTGGGAGGAAAATGTATCTATTACTAAATCAGATCTCATTGTATTTGACTGACAACTTGTTCTACCAATGCAATGCAAGATTTGTCAGGCCATGTGAGATAACCAATCAGAGATGGACAACACTGAGGAAGAAGGCAACAGCAGCCATCTTAGTACAAACTGAGAGCCAGCATTTTTCAAAACTGTAAATACTGTATATTTTAGAAAACATTTTCCTAGCATTAAAAAAGTGGTAGCAACATATTAATACCATTAATCAAAATGTTTTTAGTGCTGTACTGTATTTGATAATGTTACTTGTAATAATCTAAGTTGTTGTATTATTTAGATAAAACTGTTTAAAGTCAGATAGTAGTTGAGTACTAACTTGTACAGATACAGCTGCAAATAGAGAGAGATAGTAAGCTGCACATGGACCACATAATAGAAGAGGGAAACGAACTTGTAACATGGCTGTGTGGTTGTAATTGTTTCAAAACTGCCTATGAAAAGGATTGCATTTTCCCCAACTCTCAATGTTTGCAAGTTGCAAGTAGTAGAGGTCTAGTAATAGTCAGTGTGCATATCTTGTTATTGAAGCACGAAGCCAGAGCATTAGCCAATGATTTGTTTTATTTGTGTGTTATTAATCAGCCCAGTACAGCTGGCTTGAACTAAAGATGAAAATATAAGTTTGACTGTCACAACAGCTCTGTGCTTACTGCAGGTGAACTACTTTCTTGGTAGTTCTCTGTGCACTTCTGAGTTAACAAACTGAGAATGGCAGAAACAGCAAAGGACTTTGTGGATAAGTTAGAGCATGATATTGTGAGATGAGCATCTGAGTATGCTCACAATAGTGATTTTGGGGAGAAACCCAGCTCCCAAATTGCTCTGTGAAATGGTTTGGTAGGGTGGAATGAGGTGGGAGCACCATGCCAACCATGCAGAGAACAATGCATACTCAGCCTCATTCTGACATATTGCTGATACATCTCGGGCTTAATGATTTGGCCTCGCAGCTGGGTAGATTTAGTAACAGAAGCAAGTGGACCTCTGCTTCTATTATAGTAGTGTTGCCTGGGCTGTATTATCATATTTTTGGATATCACAGAACACAGGGTCTGGCAAGCAGAACACACATGTATCTGATTGACAGAGCTCGAAGAAAAGAATCAGCTTATACAAATGTCTTCATTTCTACATATGCATGGAATGTACACCATCGTCGCAGAAATTGAAGTATTGTTATGATTGGCTATACCTACCAGATGGTGTACATTTCTCACATGCTGGCAGTGTCATTTCCTGTGAGACCTTCAAGATGCAATCCTCAAAGTCCTCTAAGAATGTCAGACTGTTTGATCAAATATCAAAGTGTTAATGAAGGTTCTTTTCAGAACCAAAAAATGTGGTCAAAAAACAGATCAGCTGCATACATCAGTCAGTCACATTTAACATATGGGTTAGAATATTCAGATTGTGCCATGCTGTGTTACAACACTGGGGAAAAGGAATAGCAATGCAGTATGTTGTTGGGGTACACAATTTCATGATGTAGTGGTTTTGATTAGAATTGTCAAATGTTTCAGTCTGTAAGGCACATTGAACATGTTGCTGTGGCACTGCACAACTGTGGGTGGGCAGAGAGGAGTAGGGGTGTCACAACAGTGAAGGGCAGTGGTGGTAGGCTTACACATTGCACTATTTAGTACTATATGTGCAAATGGAACTATTATACATTCAAGGCATAAACACAGGTATTTTGCATATTTCAAGGCATTATTGGTATGCAGGTGTCCTCTTTATTAGTGAGTTGTTGCTTGTATTGAGTGACTCAGGATCTGTTGTCTACTAATGCCCCCCCAGTAGCTTGCTGGTAACATATCACAGCATTTTTTTTATGTTGCCGTGCTTGCACAGCCAACATCTTCCGAGAGTGTGGTGAGTGGAAGGTGCGGTCACTGTTTGGCGATTGCAGGGCACGCACCAGTAGGTACATCCTGCATTGCCCAATCAGCCTGCATGCCAGTGCAACACTATGCATATGTAATGGGGTGAGCACATCTAAGGAAAAGTCAGCTGTAATCCTAGGCAAAGCTTGTCAAACTCAGCGGTCCTTTTTTTGCTAGGACTTACGCTTATGTATGCATGGTTGGTAGTGGGCATCCACCCAATGTCTTCCAACTTGGGTAGTCAGTTTAACCCCAATTCAATTGTCTTTGTGTGGCAATGGAGAGCCTATCTCATTGGCATACCCCCCATTGTTGTTCAGGACATATTACTAAAATGACATGACATTGTTCATGAGCAGATGTCCCAAATGGCTGTGTTGAGGAATTCCATAAAATGATCCGCAAATGATCAGTTATGAGTATGTTGTGTTGTTTGCACGCATGGTATTGCGGTGTTAGCAAACTTCTACACTTTACCTAGATTTTCACAGTGTCACTGTTCTGCACCTCCTAATGAAAGTACATCTGTCATTGTTCACATCCTGACTAAAATGTTTTGCAGCTCCGCTCAAAATGGCATGGTCATGTGGAAAACGAAACCGACATGTATGATGAAATGACAGTGACACTGTTCATTCCAGATGTCCTAAAATGCCTACAAGGTAAGTACTGGAAACGTAAGTCGAGAAATGAGTGTTTCATGGAGCGCAATTGCATGTTTGTATGCATGTTCATGAGTTTCTGGAATTTGTAATACTTACCCACCTGTTCACTATTGGAATTTTTTCCATACCTCTTGTGAACACTCCAGCTGTCTGAAATTTGTTTTCGCATGCACAACACAGAATTGCATGTCTGCTGTGTGAGATCAGGATTTGGGACAGTTTTAGGAAATGATGGTGTAACTATTCATGAGCAGAGTTCCTAAAATGGCTATGTAGAACATTTTGCAGAACCTCCATACAATGACTGTGTTGCAAGCTTGCATTTCACAGTTTCTGTGCACCCTTGTAACTTCGTCAATCTGCAATATTTTCATGCCGCGTTTTCACCACTGGTATTTGTGCATGTCTCCATATCAATAGTCCAGCTGCCATATTTAACAGCCTGCCCAACATGTGTTTCCACTAGCTGTAGTTGCACAATGGGGTGCTTGCCAGCGATGTCACCTTTGAGACACACAAATCACATCACTATGCATCTCTAGCCACACCACTCGCACTGTTAATGTTAGTGTCACAACATTTGCCATTGACAAATGCTTGTTTTAAAAACAACAAATGGTGGTAGTACAGTTTAGCTGCTTATCATGTTAAAAATGGTAGCTTTCTTAAAGTAATGGTTTATTACATTGTTAGGTCTAGCTTGGTTGAGATAGTAATGGTGTCACACGGTCAATAGCAGTATGTATTGATTCTGCATATTAGTTATAATGTTCCACAAAACAAGGCATGTACTAAGTCTTTCTTGGCCCAAGGTGCTTGATGGTGTAGTGAAATTTGTTTTATCATTTTTAAGCATACAATTGCATAAAATAGCAAAATACATTTTACAATGAGACGTAACACTGATTGATATTTTTTTTTATGTTTCCATTGCAGATCAAAACAACAATAAAAATGAGGCAGTGGACCTTGCGAGTGGTGTGTCTGCTGCTTGAGGCGGTCCAAGCGAGGGGGAGTGCCCGCATCTTAATGCGGAGCATGAACTGGAAACTGGATGCAATGTGGTGGCACATAAATAGTTATCTACACGTTGTGCTTAAGTTGAAAAACAAGAACATTACACAACTAAAGAGAAAGTGGAAGCTGTTGCGCCAGTGTTTTTATGTATTTAAAACAGCGGGAGGAGATACCGGACAATGATACGTGCTGGTACTACCTCACATATGAACTGTGGGAGGATGCTGGGAAACCAGCTGCGGGGGAGCGGCTAACCCATCGTAAGTTTTTCAATAGAACTTATTAAATTCATGTGTCTTTCACAGCTTTAGATAGAGTAGATACCATTACATATGCTATGGCAGTTCCTAGTACATTGGTATGGTTCAACTGTGAGGTTTAGCTGAGTGACTAGATAATGGCACAATATGCTGATGGTAACGGTTAGTGACTATACAGCATCCATTGTATGTAGACAAGATTTTATTTCATGTACATTTTATAGCTATCATGTTTTGTGACTGTAGCTTCAGTTCATGCTGGTTTTTTTTACTTAATTTGTTCTGGTATGACTCTGTGTGTATGAGGTGCCATGCAATATGTAGGTTAAGTTAGTAGTGGTAATTTTAGTATTTCAGAAGCTGTTAAATAACGTTGTAAACTTTGATATTATGGTATTACAAAACACAATGTACACAAGTTGCAGATCTCTGACAGATGCAATGCAAATAGTTTTATTTTAGTATGTAGCCTTATATATCATGTTTAGGTATCTAATATGAAATGTGGTTAACTCTATTCAGTAGTTACTTGTATATGTGAATGTCTTGAGTTGTTGTTTAAATGTTGTCCATGTTACTGTAACAATTAGTTACGCTTGATTTTCGTACTGTTGTTCTGTACTGATCTTGAAACATTATTTTGTGATATTAACAGCACTTGCAATTGAATATATACCTGCAATGTTTGTGGTGTACCAGATGAGAGGCAATGTTAACTACTTGAATCAGGTTTGCTCAACAAATGTTGTGAAAATGTGATGCAATTAACATTCAAGACTTAGTAGGTTCTTTTTGTCTTTATCATAGCCAACGAGGGACTTTAGCCTGCCCGGGCAGTACCAGCACAGCGTGAAGCTGGCGGAGGTGCTCAGACACTCTACTTTGTAATTGTTGTCGGGTCAATGGTTAAGTATTACAGATATAAATAATTGTACTATGTAATTGGGGTGGTATGAGGGTGCTGTAAGAGCTACCTGTGCTGCTTACTTTAGTTCTTTTAGTAATTACTGGTAGTGAGTAAGTCTACTTGGGAGCATGTAGTATTTGTAATTGAAAAATGGTTTGGGGAATTGTTTCACCTGATTTAGTAAGGCAACCAGACAGCCAGTCTGCCATCAGGCAATAGAGACCAGGAAGAGTAAGTCCTTGTGTATACTCGCCTGATTAGGTTCCAAATCGCTATGAAACAGAATGTCTATATTGCAAAAACCGGTTTTTCTTACCATGTAAGTGAACCACAGACACAGACACACACACACATACACACACAAAACATACACACAGACACATGGGACAGTGTCACACTCAGCTGCTGTCAGTCTTAACATGCCCCATATGTTCCTTTGCGTCTGCTGATTTAGCTGTGCACACATTTTACCTCGGTAGCAAAACAGAAAATGCGTAGAAGTAGGCTTCTCATTAGGTTTAACACCTCATGCACCACCACTGTTACTCATCAGTTAACTCAGCAAAGAAAAAATGCAAAGTGCACTCGAAATGGACAACTATGCCTTATGTTCAAAGTGTGCAGTTTGTGGCGTAGCTTTATGTGCCGGACTTGGGGATGTGGACTGGTCGACATTCAACAGAACTATGATATGGGTCACAGCGTTTGAATGTTACACCTTGGCATCCCCCCATATGCACAGTACAACTGCACTAGCATAGGTGCTAGAGTGGTGTATAGGAAGCAGTGACATGTCACATTTTGCCATGTACAGCAACAAAAATATTGAATACTTTTATGTATATGTATGATGCATGGAGTGATATGGTCCATTAGTGTGTCATTATGATCCATTCGATGCAGGCGCACTGTTCCCTCATGATGTGCTGGCGCCCCAGTAATAGGTGTGTTGATCACGCTATGCAGCACAATCATAAGCATTTGCAGTTAAAACAAACACTATTCTTTTTTAATGTTCTTGGTGTTGCAGGAAAGCTATTTGTTTGATTATAGGTATTCAGAAATAGATGAATTCTAATATCCCTGGTGGTACAGTAAGTACCATCTGCCCAATCATGCCCATCTGTATAATCTAAAAGACTTATACGATATACTGGTGGTCCAGTGGAATGATATCTTCATGTTCATGAGTATTGTGGAACAAATAGTTTTAATGTACTGGAAGTGTGGTGGTGCCCACCACCGCCCACGGAGATACATCGAACGCCTGCCCGTGCTCAGGCCGCTGGTCAGCAGAACCCACCCTGATGGCAAAACGCTGCTGACTGATAGTTTGGGTTATGCCCGCTGAACAACGTGAACTGATGGGTGTGTAGACCATACTATACTAAACATTCCACCCACTTACCGATTGTACAGAAATTGATAGTGTGGTTGACGCTTCCGTCCTCGTGTGAGTATATTTGTAAGGTTAATTTCCATATCCTGGGTCCCACTGACGACTGTCCAGTTGACGTAGGTAAAGCACATAACATTTACTACTAACCTTGGTGCTGTACTGTGGGTGTCTGACTGGTTGCAGCCAGAAGTAACAGAAAATCCGCTGTTTCTGTTACTACAGCTGATATGTGCCTGTTTGTGTAAAAGTACAAATTACAGTTAACTGTTACCTGTGTTTTACAGTGGAGCCCTCCTTTTGGGCGAAATACGACGTCATGCTTCCCTCTGATGAACGTCGCCGCAGTACACTACCCAGCTGCTGCTCTGCGTCTGCCGCCTGGCACGGGCAGTATGGCTGTATGCTAATTACTGGTGTCATCCAATGATCGTGTACGACATATTGTTCAATAGAATACATATATGTGATTGATTAATTCATATCTCAATGTACTATCATATGTCCTGTGTGTCATTAGATTACAGTGTCTGATAATGGATTCACAGTCCTAATAATAATTTAATTTGCCATATGGCGGGTGGTGGTGATTGTTTCCATCCTGATGGTGGGGGTGTTTTGGACATTAGGGTTAATGGGTGAGGGGGTGTCTATTGTATACTAGCCATACTTGTTTTCTTTTTTTTTATTAACCTGTGATTGGCCAGACATGTCCACAGAATCACTCAAAAATATATTAATTTATATGAAATTTTTTTCAGGATTGACTGACAGGCCCACTGTAACTGTAGGAGTAGGTTTACTTTATTGTAGTTCAGATTCTTTTGTTCTGTGGGTGCAGCTGTGTTCTGCAGGTGGTTTGTTGTACAAGAACTGCTGAGTGCCAGTGTATCTGGGTCAAGTTTTGGGGTATTGGAGTGATATGTATGTAAATGGTTTAATAATGACATCTACTTGCCCATTTGCACTGTGCATGCATGTGGCTATTTTTAAGTAAAGTTCATATTGTTTGTTACTTCACTTAATAAAATGCAACTAGTGGTACATCACTATGGTGCATTCTGGCTGCTGAATCTGGGATGCTGCAACTGTGCTGTGTACAGATGATGTCTGTGTGCGTATTCACAATGCTGGGACAGTGCACCTCTGGAACACTCCTCAGTGATTTACTGCATAGATATGCCTTGCTGTACTTGGGCTTACATCATAGACTTGGCACAGCTTTAATGTCTGTTTTTCATTAAATATTTTGCTAAAGGGAGGTATATATTTGGGTGCTACATAAATAAGCGCTTATGTCCAACGTGTCATTTGTGGACTGAACTACAGTCTTGAGATCCATATGAATAAAGACTGTGTTTGAGTATGTTGTTTGGGAATTGTGATGAAAAAAAATGGTACCATTATATTTATAATAATTTATTATAAATAGGTATCATACACAGACGACGCCGTTATATACTTTAACTTGTTTTGTTGAAAATAAACACAATTGTCCAGTAGTTGTGGGTTTAAATAATATACAATACTGTGTAGTATTATCTTTGAATTGTTGGCATAAGTAAATGTTGTTGTTGGCTATGAAAGTGAGAAATATGGCTGGGGTACACATTTGAGTTGGCCTAGGTGTTATGTAATCGACATGAATTTACTAAATCACTAACTGCTTATATATATGTAACCTATATTTTGTGTTTTTTGAAATACAGTTGTTAAATATTGCTTACTGATCACTTTGTGGATACATATTGATACCAGATGCAAAATGTACAAAAATTAATGTTATGTAGATAGTGATTGAGACAAAAAATTGTTTTATTTCTTGTGAAGTCCATGATATGATCCATGTATATGTCGTAGATCATGATTTCAAACTGTTGTGTTGTTGTTATCTATTAATGAATCTGTGAACTTATCAATGGCCAGTATTCTATGCGCAGGTGACACTGCCAGCACAAACAGGGAATGGGGTGGAGCTACTAAATGGGTGTATGGATATGTATAATAATGTACACATACTGTTAAGACACAGTGTGTGAGAATAATGATGTTCATGTTGTGGAATTATCTGTGCTATTGTTGATACTGTCATGTCAGTCATTGTCTCCTGTACAAACGAAGAGTTGCTGTGTGCATGTCACTGTTGAATACTAACGTAACATGATATAAACACAGAAGTGTCATTGAAAACAGGGATGTGTTTACATGTTTGAGTAGCACAACGACACAGTATTAAAAAATCATTGTACTACTAAAAGTAGATGTGTACCTAAATATTTAGTGGTACAGTATGTGTAATATTTTTTTTTTACTTGTTTGCTTAATAGAGCCCGTGGGAAGCTGAGGCTGAGAGACCAGTGGAGGTGAAGCAGGAGCCAGATACCAGTTCTCCAAGTAAGTACCACTCAACAGATATTTATACAAAACATAGTGTCTCAGTATAGTGCTCCAACAATGTTGTACACACAGCTGGGGAGATATAGCTAGCTTGGTAGGTCAGTTACAGCTGTCATTGTCATGTTGGATGTATGTGAACCTGTTGTGAGCTCAGTCATTTAACATTTAACTGACAAATTGACATTCAAGTACAAGCAGTACTTTGGAATGTATAGTAACATAGTGAGAGTGCATCAAAATAGGTGTACAGTCTACTGCTCCTCACTTGACAGCTACTGCCTTGTTAGCTGACCCTATTTCCTTCCTGAGGTTCTCTGTTGCTCCCTTCCCAGTTCCAGAGCATTGTGAATGCATTGAATTTTAGTCTGCAGCTGTTACCGCTTGAATGTCTAACATCCTCAAACCCTGTACCATCTCGCTACATCAGCCCCTGGCACCGTGACATTTGAATCTACTAACCTCTAGTGAAGTGCAATTCTGCTTTCCCCAGAATTTTTCCTCCCTGCCTTGCAGCCACGTACGTTGTTGCCCCTGCTTTTTTAATTTAAACTTATTAATACATTTTCCATTAAGTGCAGTTATAATGAAAGTAAGATGCAATGCAACCAATTATAGAAACATAACTGCCCACCCCACCTCCCACCCTCCTCCCCAGCAGCAACTACCCATGAAACACCTATGTGCGAGTTCATTCCCAGAGAGAACCTATGGGAGATTTTAAAGTATGACATTATTAAGACTGAGCTAATAAAATTAAGGAGTGAAGGGATCCCATATTTTGGATAAATCAGTCTATGAAGACTGGCAATTGCTTTTCTGTTCGGTTGTTAGCAAGAATTTCATGAAACCATTTGAAAGGTTGGGGTGACTTGTCTTCCAGTGACATAAAATAAGTTTTCTTACAGATAGGCAATTGGTAGAACATGAAATTTCTTATTTTGACCCTGATAGAGACAGGTGCCCTAAAAGGCATATATCAGGCATGAATACTCCTGAAGACCTGTAAGGGATCCAGGGAAATCTTGATTGAATCTATAAAAGGGAAATTTTAGGACAGTACCAGAACATGTGGAGAAGTGTACCTTCTTCTCGATACACTTACTGCATATATTGAATCCAAAACCCATTTTTTAGTTTTACAGGAGTGCAAATGCTGTTGTATAATATATGATATTATGAGACACAGTCTGTCTTGAGAAATATATTTATGGCAGGATTCCACAGAGATTGCCACTCCAGATGATACTGAGGAAGAATCGAATCTAGAATCTAGTGGGTCCAAAAGAGTCACCATATCTTTGTGAAACAGAACCCATATAGTTTAGATACGTACTGAAGATCTGTGCGAATAGACTCTGGTATCAGGGTTGAGACTGTCTGGGGAATGTTACCAAAAGCTATTGTGAGTAAGTGCCTTAGCTGCATAACTTGAAGTGAGAAACCGGAATAAGAAATTTCTTAATAATATCACTCATGATAACCATTGCCCCTCATCATCCATTGTAGTAACAGTTTCCCATCCCAGTTGGGGCAGTTATTTATGAAATCTGCTCTTTATTGAAAGTGAAGGATGGGAATCTAGATAGATTGAGCTAGATCTACCTGAGAGGTATAATGCCAAATGAACATAATGTGCATATACCTTTAGTGGAATACCTACTGTGGGTATCTCAACCATACACACCTGAGATTTTAAGGTAAAATAAGGTTAGGGGTCCAGATTCTTAGATCTACTATCCAGTTCAACTTTGCCAGACTGTTGTTCTTTTCTGGGGATACCCATCTCAACATTTTACTAGATGACTGGCCCAGTAGTATATAGCCAAAATGAGGAACTGTAAACCCCCCAAATTTTGAGCAGCTAATTTATACAGGCCAATGATACTTTATCTGCCCAGATAAATTCTAGTGAATATGCTATAATTTTTGAACCAGAGTAAAGGGATAAAGTATTATGAAGAGATAAGGGTAGAAAATTAGGAAAATGTTCATCTTGATTATGTTGATCCGCCCTAGTGATATGTTTGGACCACCCGTCAAGGTCATCGAGCACAGCTGTGAGAGGAATGGTGATTATCCTTAAACCGTTAGGATTACAGATAATTTAATACCAAATACTTGAATGACTGGGAGTCCAAATAGACCTATGGGACACATATCATTCTTGAATACCTGCGGTTTAGTGGAAAAAGAGATTTACTTGCATTTAATTTGTAATTGACAATCTACTAAATCTTGCTATTCTATTCAATAAGACCGGCATGAGAAGATACCGGTGATAATATGTGTATCAACAAATCATCCGTGATATGTGTGACTTTATTCTCATGATGCCCAAACCCAATGCCTTGTATAGAGGTATTATTGAGAATATTTTAAATGAGGGGTTCTAGATATAAGTTAATGAGAGGAGATAGGGGTAACCCTGTCTAGTCCCTGAATGGTAGAAGGATTTGAGAAAGCCCTGCCTCAAATTTTGCTGTAGGAGTTTTATATGCGTGCAACTGGGATATAAATACAGAGGAAATTGAAAAGCTTCCAAAACACTGAACAAAACCTTAATTTACACGACGAATGCCTCTCGCATCCAGGAGACCAGACCTGCAGGAAACCCGCCGCCCCTGGTACGAGAGACATGAGGTAATGTACGTAAATGATCGTTGATGAGCTCTTCATAAACTTTTCTGTCTATACTTATTAAATCAGGGAATCACGGTTAACCTATTGGCTAAAATATCCAAAAGGATTTTATATCTTGGTTTTAAAAAGGGATATAGGCCTGTAGCTTTGAATGCTCTGGGTCTTATCTGTTTAAGGAGAAGTGCAATCAAGGCCTCAAAGAGATAAGGATCAACCTGTCCCAAGTTGGGGATATATTGAATAAATGATTACACTGGTAGTACAAGATCCTGAAACACTATAAAATAGGAGGAGAATCCACTGGCCGGGGCTTTATCTGAGGTAATCCACTAATGACTACAGCAATTTACTCCTGTGATATAGGAGAGACCAAAATCCTTAAGGATGTACTCGAAAGAGAGGGCAAATGGGAACTCTCTCAGATAGTCTCTGTGCTCCAAGGAGGTGTGGGAGGGTGCTCCATATCACATACAGCATTTTGTATAGCAAATTTTGAACTATCTCGTAGGAGATATTTCAAGACCCATCAGCTGTTGCCCTAATTGAGGGATGAATCTCTAGATTTTGTTGCTTAATATGAGTGCCAATAGGCGCCCGCTTCTCTCCTGATCTGTGTAACTGGCTCTAGTACTGGTCAGCTTATTTTGCTTTTCCTGAAGTAACTTAATATCTGTCTCTCAGTACAAGAGCTTCCTCCTGTCTTCTTTTAAGTGCAGTAACTAAATATTAGTTTCATGACTGAATTTGGGACATAATGATACACTTTTCCATCACCATTTTCCTACCCACGCCATACTAATAAGGATCCTCCTCGTAGCCTTAAAGGCTCTATATGATATCCAGTTTTGCACTGTCTAAGGGTTGGATGCAAAAGCCTTAATTGTTCCTTTATGAGCTTGCGATACGAACTTGAGAAGTTGTTCATTGTTTCCATCTTATTTCCTACTTGGTAAATCGTGAATGCCAATTTACATTACACCAGTGAATGATCAGAGACAGGGCCAGTCGGATCAAGAGGTCTTAACTTCGTAGGGAAATCCTGAGAATGAGATAGTCATGGACTGTGTTTCGCTTCTTACTTCTAAGTATCCTAACTGATGCTGTCCTGTTACAACCTTCATGTACGGAAGAACTCTATCATGTCCCCTGTACCTTTGTCTCGCCAATGTGTACTTATTTAGCTGTTCACGCCCACATAGGTCCTATTTCCCAAGTCCAACATTACTTTTGTTGCCTCCTCTGCACCCATCCAGGAGTTTAATGTTTCTTTAAGTGTGTGGTGCCCACAACTGCATACAGTGCTTGAGATGCCATCTGCTACCCACTTATACAGATTTACCTATCACTTCAGTCCTTCTGACAAACACACTATGATGCATGCTGTGTCCTTAGCTACTGCCCTCCAACAAGTCTCCAAATTGTTTAGCATGACATCCAACAACAGCCCCAAACTCTGTTATCGTCAAAACTTCTAAGATTTCAACTTCCCATGGACACTTGGTATGGGTTTCTGGTCCTGTGCAGTGCCTTCCACTTCAGTGTATTGAACCTCAGAATTCACTGTCTAGAACATCTTTGAGAGCTCCAGTGTAGTCTGCAGCCCAACCACCCCTTTTCACATTACACCAAAGTCCCTGGTTTCGTCAGCTTACCAGACTCGTCTTTACTCCTGATACCTGCCCTATGTCCGATAACATAGGTGGTGAACAATACTGTCTCAAGTACTAACCCCTTTGGGCCTATTACTGGCTATATTGGAAATGAGACTATCCCACCACTATGAAGCCTGGGTTCAGTTCTGGAGACAATTTGTTATCAATCTGATGTGTATTTCACATCGTATGCTACACATTGGGTTTGATCAATATATGCCATGAGAATGAGCTCAATTGTGTTTCATTGTCTACTGTTCTGTTTAGATAGAACGTAATCAACTATGCCCTATGACACAGTTAATGAGACTAGCATGCATAACTGTGTCTCATGGTGTAATAGTTATGTTTCTTGCCCAGCACTTTGAACATATATCCTACTGTTTATTACATACTTTGTCAACAAAATGTTAGATTATGTTTGGTAAAGTCAGTCAACCCTGGTTACTAAATCTGTAGATGGTTTGGTGTATTAGAATGCCATTGTGGAATACTAACTAGTAATTAGCTGTGATCATTCTTACTGGTCAGAGATCTATCGTGTTCACTACTGTCAAATTGATTATGTAGTGAGGAAGGTTTGCGTGTATAGAGGTGCTTAATTAAATAGAAATAAGAACCACTAGTTGTGTTGATGGCCAGTTAATCACAGTTTAGGACATTTTGCCATTTGGTAAGTCAGTTTTCACTATACACCAGGCATGCAGATCACCAATGTAACATATTAAACACATTTCTTTAAGTATTGCTGTAATCAATGCTATGTCAATAAAACAATATTTATATACAGAAAATATTGCAGAGGTTGAATTACAACTTGATTTGTGTGTCTTTTGTGGCATCTTACAATGATGATGATGATGTACACATTTTAATATGTTAACATACTGTTGGTGGTGGTACTGATACTTTGTAGTGTGTAAAACAATATATACAGATGCTAAATATATTGTTCACACTATGAAGATGTTGTCTTTGTATGACACTGTATGTTTATTATGCCAAACCATTTAGATACTGGGTTGCTGTAAAGGGTAAGCTAAATATCAGGAATAAATATTATAGAAAGTGTAGTGTTGCTATTATTTTCTTCAAATGTTTCAGTACACACCATAATAAAACTACGGAATCAGATTCAAAAGATGGGTGATACTCCATTTCTTTTCAAAATACTCCTTTTTTTATATTTCAACCTAGACATCCATATCCATAAGGGCAATGTTTCATGGCCCCTCACCACTTTGCCCATATCCACTAGATGCTGTGCTTTATGTTCTTACTTCCAATACTGAATTTATGAACACATTGCTTCATTTTGACATTTCAGTCATTTTCTTTAAATGATAGCTGCCATTATTAGGTCTTTGTCTTTTAAATTTTATTTTATTTTAATTGGGTTCACCACAACATAACCCAGATAGACCATCTTAGGGTAGCTGGTTCATTCCACTGGAGTCTCAAACAGACGAGGAATACTGATGAGTCCTGGTAGGACGAAACATGTGTCTATGTCTTCTGTTGGCACCCTTTGCAAACTGCGTGAGAGGCCTTTCAGCACCATGCATTTCTGCTTAAAGTTGAACCAACATAATATTCTGTGGTGATTTGCATATGCAGCCCATGATGCTTTGCATTGGGGGCATGTGTGATTTTGCATTTCTTTGAAACTTGGGTTCCCGGCCAAATGCCCTTTGGGATAACCATTGCCTCAGTGTTTGCACACAGAGGTTCTTTGTCTTTTAAATTGTTTTTGTTTTAATTGGGTTCACCACAACATAACCCAGATAGACCATCTTAGGGTAGCTGGTTCATTCCACTGGGGTCTCAAACAGATGAGGCATACTGATGAGTCCTGGTAGGATGAAACACGTGTCTATGTCTTCTGTTGGCACTCTTTGCAAACTGTGTGAGAGACCTTTCGGCACCATGCGTTTCTGCTTAAAGTTGAACCAGCATAATATTCTGTGGTGATTTGCATATGCAACCCATGATGCTTTGCATTGTGGGGGCTTGTGTGATTTTGTATTATTAGACCATGCTGCATCATCCCTCTGGAACCTTGGGACTACAGTAAAACATTGTCCTTGTGGTTACAGATGTGCAGGTTGAAATATAAAATAAAGAATATTTTGAAGAGAAATGAAGTACCTCCAAAACCTACTCACTGCCAGCCCTGTTCAGGAGATCACTAAACACCTCCTACATAAACTGGCACAAACTGACAAATAAAAAAAAAACACAACCAAAAATCCATTAGCACATTGTGTGCCTACCCCAAGAGCATTCCAAGTTTCCTCATTGACCAAATAATTATAATAGTGGTGAAGTGCTGCTCACTCAATAGTAAAACTGAATAAGTTGGTGGCTTTTACTTTCACTTCTACTATCAGAGTTTAGCAAATATCTCTTTCTGCAAAAGTTTTTTTTAAATATAAGATGCAGTGATTGAGTTAGAACAATTTGAAATCCTACATGTCATGTGCTAAATAGATCTATTATAGCACTGCCACTGACTCAATAGTAAAATGACCCCCGCCCACCCCCAATCGGCATTGGGTGCGCATTGGGATCGTCACGCCCAACTCTCATCCCATGACATGTGTAAAGCAGCAGAAGTATAGGAGAATGGGGTGAGAGTTAGGACCAACGATCCCAATGCACACCCCCAATGCCGATTGAGAGGGGTCGAGGTCCAAGGTGGTTTTCAACCCTAACACCGAATTTCCTCACTTTTGTCACTGTGGAATAACCCTAACTAATGCATTAAACTGAGTTTTTTGTCTCTAATTTCCCTTCTTTTTGAGAATGATAACGAGAAATAGTGAATGTAATGCAGCGGCGGGAGGGCCCCGCGCTCCTGCCTCATAATGCAGTGGCGGGAGTGCGGGACCCTTTGGGCCCCACGCTCCCACCACATGATGTCTTGTGGCATAGTAACAGGAACAGCAACGCAAACAGAAGCGCTAACAGTGGTGCACATGGTAACACAAGCACGAATGAGAACAGAAAGAACGCACATGGTGGTGTAGATGGAAATGGTCTGCCACGCGATGTGTTGTCACATAGTAACATGGTGCCTGCAAACAGAAATGTCAATGGGCATGGTGATGCAAAGTGAAACAGAAAGAAAAACAGTACTGTAGACACAAATGGCAAAAAATAACAGAAACGCAAGCGCAAATGAAAACGCAAAGGATAACACACATGGTGGCGCAGACGTCAACGGTAAGTGAAAAGGGTATGGAACCGCAAGCAGAAATGGCAACAGTAACAGTAATGTAAGCACACAGGCTGGTTTTCCCCAAAACCTGCATAGAGAAAGACAGTGAATACAAATAATGTATGCATAATAATGAGTATCGGAGCCGAAAATGAAAACTTGGAATACTAAATCGTTATATCTTAGGAACCTTACAGCGTAGAAAAAAATTTAAAAGTCGTATGATTTACAACTGTCCTGGCTAATTTGTACTTAGCCCCCATAAGGGGCTAAGTAATTTCTGATGAAAAGTCCGTATCTCGCACTGCGTTCCTGAGATAAGGCCCTGAAAGGCGCAGCTAACGCCGTAATGTTATCCTATGGAAAAAAGAGATGTTCGGAGTGCCATAACTTTGCCTCCCTGTAATATTTTTTCACCAAACCACTGAAAGACACATCTGTGGACTGTTGGCTGTGTTCCCTCCAACTTTCAGGAAAAAAAGACTAAACCGTTATTTTGCAGCAGGGTGCCAAAGGATTCCAGTAATGCGTCGGGCGCCGTAATGTTATCCTATGGGAAAAAACATCAACTTTGGAGTGCCGTAACTTTGCCACTGTGTAATATTTTTTTTCACTACAACACTGAAAGGCACATCTGTGAGATGTCATATACGTTCCCTCCAAATTTCAGCCCAAAACTCCCAACCGTTCTTTTGCAGCGGAGTGCCAAAGAATTACTGTTATTTTAGGCATAGTGTGATAAAGTAATTACGCCAATTGCGAAAGTGTTGCAAAAATTTGCGACACTTTCGTGAGTGCGACACTACTTTGAGAAAATACTTTTTCCAGAAATTTGAAAAACATATTTCTGGGGTGTTTTACCCCAAAATAAAGACATAGCTAGCATTCTCAGGGCCCGACTAGGTGAATACAAAAAGAATTAGGTTGCTAGAGGGTCTCAATTTTAAATGCCAAGCATTTTTCTGATCACTAACTGAAAACAAGATGGCGGATTTGCGACAGTAACAGGGCCTTTGCGACAGTAAAAGTGCATTTGAGACACTGTCCAGACTTTTTAACTTTCCCATTGACTTATAATAGGAATTGTTTTGAATAACTTTTGAACCGTTTAATATTTTTTCATGAAATCTTTGAAAGCGTGGGACCACTGGCCACACATTCCCTGAAGATTGGTCGGTCACGAAACTGTATGTAGCGACCGTAAAATTCCAGAAAAGCATAAATGTGCACACAGATCATGCTTAATAACCCACAGCTGTATATCTGACTGGTACAGAACTTGGCATATCCCAAGGACTATGGTTCTTGATCATGTATTCCAAATTTTAGGCAAATCCGTCAAACGGTTGCAAAGTTATTAAGGTGCAAAGTTTTGGGGTTTAACATAGAAATGGCTCCTCAACCCTAACTATGGTAGCACTACCGTGCTACCATAATATATATATATATATGGCAAAAAACTCAGTTTAATGCATCAGATAGGGTTGTTCTATAGTGACAGAAGTGAGTAAATTCGGTGTTAGGGTTGAAAGCCCCTGGACCCCCAGCCCACCCCCAACTGGCATCGGGGTTGCTTATTGGGGTCATGAGCCCTAAATCTCACCCCATCACATGGGTAAAGAAGCAGAGGTATAGGAGAATGGGATGAGAATTAGGACCGACAACCCCAATGCGCACCCTGTTGCTGGTTGGGGTGGATGTGGAGGTCCAGGGGGGCTTTCAACTCAACACCAAATATCCTTGCTTTTGTCACTTTGGAACAACCCTAACTGATGCATTAAACAAGTGTTTTTGCCTCTAATTTGCCTTCTTTTTGAGAATGATAACAAGAAATAGTGAATGTAATGCGGGAAGGGCCCAGCGCTCCCGCCACGTGATGTCTTATCACATAGTAACATGGTGCCCGCAAACACAATTGGTAATGCGCATGGTGATGCAAAGCGAAACAGAAAGAGAAACAGTACTGTAGACACAAATGGTAAAAATAACGCAAATGCAAGCACAAATAAAAACGTAAAGGGTAACGCACATGGTGGTATAGACAGGAACGGTAAGTGAAATGGGTACGGAACCGCAAGCGGTAACGGTAACAGTAATGTAAGGGCACAGTCTGGTTTTCCCCAAAAGCTGCATAGAGAAAGACAGTGAGTACAAAGAATGTATGCATAATAATGGATTTCGGAGCAGAAAATGAGGAGTTGGAATACTAAATTGCTTATATCTCAGGAACCGTAAGACGTAGAAAAAAAATTTAAAAGTCATATGATTTATGACTTTCCTGGCTAGTTTTGTACGTAGCTCCCTTTAGGGAGCTAAGTGTTTTTCTGATGAAAAGTCTGTATCTAGCACCATTTCCGAGATGCAGGCCCTGAAAGGCGCGGCAAATGCCGTAATGTTATCCTATGGGAAAACAAGAGAAGTTCGGAGTGCCATAACTTTGCCACCCTGTAATATTTTTCCACCAAACCACCAAAAGGCACATCTGTGGGATGTTGGCTTTCTTCCCTCCAAATTTCAGTGTAAAAGACCAAACCGTTATTTTGAAGCAGAGTGGCAAAGAATTCCTGTAATGCAGCGGACGCCGCAATGTTAGTCTATGGGAAAAAGTGTCAACTTTGTAGTACCATAACTTTGCATCCATACAATATTTTGTCACCAATCCACCAAAAGGCACATCTGTGAGATGTTGGCTGCCATCCCTCCAAATTTCAGCCCAAAAGACCAAACCATTCATTGCAGCAGGGTGGCAAAGAACTGCTGTCATTTTGGCCATAGTCTGAAAAAAGTAGTGTAGTGATTTGCGACAGCTTTCTAAGCATTTGTGACACTTTCGTGAGTGCAACAGTACTTGTGACACTACTTTTCAGAAATTGAAAAACATATTTCTAGGGTGTTTAACCTCAAAATAAAGACATGCCTAGCATCCTCAGGGTCCCCAGATAAACACAAAAAGAATTGTGTTGCTAGAGGTCCCAAATTTAAATATAAGCATTTTTCTGATCAGTAACTGAAAACAAAATGGCAGATTTGTGACACTACTAGGGCCATTTGCGACACTAAAAAGTGCATTTGCGACATTGTCAAACTTTTTGTTAACTTTTCCCATTGACTTATAATGAGAAATTGTTTTTTGAATAACTTTTAAACTGTTTAATATTTTTTCACGAAATCTTCAAAAGGCACATCAGGGACCCCGGTCACACATTCCCTGAAGTTACTGGATCGGTCGCGCAAACAGTGCGATCTGTAGGGACGTGCAAAAAATTCCAAAAAAGCATAAATGCACACGCAGATCACACTTAATAACTCCACAGCCATATATCTGAACAGTACGAATGTTGGCAGATCCCAAGATGTATGGTTCTTGATCGTGTATGCCAAATTGCAGGCAAATCCGTTGAATGGTTGAAAAGTTATTAAGGTGCAAAATTTTATGTTTAACATGTAAATGGCTCCTCAACCCTAACTATATACATATACACATATTATGGTAGCACTACCGTGCTACCATAGTTAGGGATTGAGGAGCCCTTTTAAGTTAAAGGGTCAAACTTTACACCTTAATAACTGCGGGCAGTTCAACAGATTTTGCTGACAGAAAATGGAATGCTCAATCAAGAACCATACACCTGAGATCTGTTAAGATTCGTGCTGGTCAGATATATGGCTACGGGGTTAATAAGCATGATCTGCGTGCACATTTATACTATATGGTAAATTCTTTGCTCGTGCCTACAAGTTGCACAGTTTGCACGAGCGGTCCAAAAACTTCAGGGACCATGCGGCCGGGGTGCCCAATGTGCCTTTTGAAGATTTCATGAAAAAATATTGAATGGTTAAAATGTTATTCAAAAAACAAGTTCCCATTACAAGTCAATGGGAAGATTTAACAAAAAGTTCGACACTTTCACAAATGCACTTTTTACTGTCGCCAAGCCAGTACTTTCACAAATCCGCATTTTGTTTTCAGTGTAATCGAAAATTATGGCATTAAATAAGGACCATCTGAGGGACACAATTATTTTATATTCCCGAATAGAAGCCTGAGGATGACTGATCCTCTTTATTTTAGGAGGTTAAGCATCAAAAATATGTTTTCAAAGTTCTGGAAAAGTACTTTCGCAAAGAAATGCTTTCATGCTCACGACACTTTTACATAAATCTATGCGGCTTTCACAAATCACTAAAAATTGCTGCAACACTATGGCCAAAATGACAGGAAGTTCTTGCCACTGCTACTAGCAGATTAGTTCTTTTGGCCTGCAGAACAGAGGAGCGCTTGATCAGCAACTCACGAGATATGCTAATGGTTCAACGAAAAATATTGCATGGTTAAAAGATATGGTACTATGAAGTTGGCATTTTTTCATGAATAACTATGGTAACATCAGCCACACATTTCGGGACTCGTATCTCAAAAATGATGCAAGATACAGATTTATTGTTGCGAATTACATAGCCCATAAGTTACATAGCCCTATGGGCTATAATAACAAAATCCTAGCCAAGAAAATCATGATTTTGTGAAATTTCAATTTTTTTCTCGTCATGCGTTGCTGAGATATTAGCAGTTAAGTACTGCCAATGCTTTTTCAACTCGATGCCATTACAATGCATACATTCTTTATACACACTGTGCTTCTCTATGCCTATTGGCAAAAACAAGGATATGCACTTCCGTTACTGTTGCAGTTACTGTTTCAACTTGCGTTTCTGTCCCCATTTACATTTACGTTCCCGTGTATGCCACCATGTGCATTACCCTTTGCGTTGTCATTTGCGCTTGCGTTTTCGTTACTGTTACCATTTGCATTTACACTACTGTTTCTCTTTGCGTTTTTGTTTGCGTCACCATGCACATTGCCATTTCTGTTTATGCAGCCCTTTAATTTGCGTTTCTGTTTCTCTTTCGTTTTGTGTCTTCCTTGTTGTTACTGTTTCCATTTGCATTTGCAATTTCTTTACTGTGCCCATGCACATTACAGTTTGTGTTTCCATATGCGCTTGCGTTTCCTTTTGTGTTTCTGTTTGCTTTGCTGTTATTGTTGCTGTTACCATTACCATTTGCGTTTACAATTGTGGTACTGTGCTCATGCGCATTTCGGTTTTGCATTCCCTCACCTTCTGTTTCTGTTTCTGTTTCCTTTGGCATTATTCTTCCTGTTATCGTTACCATTTGCATTTACAGTTCGGTACGTGCCTGTGCAGTGCGTTACAGTTTACATTTAAGTGTGGCACGAGTTAGCATTTCTGTTTCTGTTCCCCATCACGTTCTTTTTCTGTGACACTTAACATTTCATTTTAAATACCACTGCCATCACTTTTCATGTTACCAGTTCGTTTTTGTATGTGCTTCAATGTCCGTTTGCATCACTGTTAACCCGGCATCACTTGCGATTCGTTTCTATTAACGTTTCTTTACCATTTACGTTTGCATTTCCACGTGTACCACTGTTGGTGCTTCTGTTTGTGTTGCTGTTCCTGTTACTATGTCACAAGAAATCACATGGCAGGAGCACTGGGCCCCTCAGACCCCGCACTTCCACCGCCGCATTACATTCACTAATTCTCATCATCATTGTAAAAGAAGGGACACTAGAGGCAAAAACTCCATTCAATGCATCAGTTAAGGTTGTTCCCACAGTGACAAAGTGGGAAATTCGGTGGTGGGTTGAAACCCCTTAGACCCACAGTCCCACCCCACAACTGGCATCGTATTGTGCCATGGAGTCGTCGGTCCTAACTCTCACCATTTTCCTACACCTCAGATTCTTTACACATGTGATGGGGTGTGAGTTAAAGCCATGTCTATGGTGCACCACGATGCCCAATTGAGGGTGGACTATGAAAGGGTGAGGTTTTCAACCCTAACACGATATCGCTTTGCCATGTAGAACAACTAACTGTGATACATAATTTTTACATCACTACCTACACACACACACACACACACATATATATATATATACACACACACACACACACACACATATATATATATATATACAGATATATATATATATATATAATGTTTAAATGTGCTAATATATTTCTTCTGTTATATCCTCTGAGTAACCACATTTCTATAAGTTTTATGGTCATGACTGGTTAATACCATATTTTATAAGTGAAGAAATCTCCTGTCCTCCTGTCTCCTCCACAAGCAAACAAGAGTCCCTCTCCTCTTTCTCTGTTTCTCTGCCTGGGTCACCAGTGCCATTTAAAGGACACTATCAGCCTGTTTTCATGATATTATTTCTACTTAAAACCTACATTTTTGATGTCTTACCATCTCTACAATTCATTGATGTTGCTGATCGTCTTGTCTATCTCCTTGTTTAGTAGAACTTAAATGCATGCTAATGTATATTTATAAACAACCTTATTTTGTTTACAATCCTGGATCTGTTCTTACTGCATGCTTCCTGAGCAATAGAAACACACCCAAACAGTGCAGTCACTCATGAGGCAGTAGCCTCCTAAACTCCCATTGTATCATGATGGGCAAGACTGTGTTGTGAGTGTTCCCAAGTCCAGAAAAGATGTAGTCAGAGCTGATTAGGGAATGTAAACAAACCTTTGTTTGTGTGGTAACACCAGTACAGTGGCCAGTCTGTTTTTCACTTTTCAAAAGAAAAAAAGAGTCAGAATCAAACTACCAGCTACATCAACAATCTTTACAGAATGTTGGCAAGACTTGTAAATTGCATTAATTATGTCTAGATCACTTAGCACTCACATGGTTCCATGACTACCTCACTGGAAGATCGCAAAGGGTAAAATGGTCTGGTTCACTCTCCTCTTCAAGGCCTATCTCTCATGTGGAGTACCCCAAGGTTCTATTCTTGGCCCGATACTATTCTCGCTTTTTATCAACGAGCTCCCCAACTTCTGTGGCAGTGAGTCCGTGCAATTATATGCTGATAATGCAATCTTATACCGCTCATCTAACAATATAGACTGGATTAACCAAAGCCTTAACTCTGATTTCATTGCACTCGAGACTTGGTTCTCTGACAGTCACCTAATTCTAAATATGAAAAAAATGAAAACGATGCTTTTCCATAACCCATCCCCCAAACTTACTAAACAGCTCCAGATTAGTACACAGTCAGAAGACCCCATAGAGGTGGTTAGTACTTTTAAATACCTTGGGATTCACTTAGATCCCTCCTTCTCAATGGAGCATCATGCAACTCAACTTACCAAACTGATAAACCAGAAGCCTGGGTTATTTTACGCCTACCCTCTTTTATCCAACACCACCTGTAAAATATTGCATCAACATCCATTCTCCCTATTTTGTTCTATGGTGCCTCTCTACAACTCTCCACCCAATCTTCTCCCATTGCACAGGTTCATCAACTCTATCATGGGATTGGATGTTTTGCCCTTGGAGCAGACTCCAGAAATCACCACTGTGAGGCCTGTTTTCTTCAATGGCCTACCTATGACTCAAGGTTACAGTTTCACAATTTATGCCTTGTATTTAAACTTACCGAAGCTCTTTAATCCCCCTTGCCTAAGTGGAATCATTTACAAAAAGCACCTACACGCACACTTAGATCTACTTCTTTCCCTTATTATCAATCCAGAAGACACAATGCCTATTGGTGAAGTGCTCATTCACCTTTTCAGCTCCCTCTGCTTGGAATTCCTCCCCAACTTACTCTCCTGCCCCATCCTATCCTCCTTCAAAAAGAGCTTACCTTTCCTACTAACCCCTTCCTCTGCAGTTGCTTTAAATAACCCTTATAGCATTGTTAATGCCTAGTCTATGTTACTCTGATAATGTATCTTGTAATCCACCTGCTCTTGTGTTCCTACTATGTATATATTATATAATATTAGTTATCTTGTTTATTTATATGTGCTTAATGCCTGATCTATTTTAAGTTACTTACCTGGCTTTCCACTGTAATAATTTTGCAACATTGTTAAATCTCTCTTTATCCTGTATATGATTATTGTATTTATCTATTGTACTGTGTTCACCATTGACACCCGGGTTGTCACTGAAAAAGGGACTGCATGGTCTCATTAGACTTACCTGGTTACCAAAATTCTAATAAATAAATAAATAAAATGTGTTTTTTTTTAAACTAAGGACACTTTGAGACCTAAGGGGGTTGCCAGTGTCCCTTTAACAATATGTGAAACACCAATGGAAAGACAGGTATCCTTTCTAAATGTTTTTTTTATTTACTTTTTATTTTAATTTTTCTTTCACATGTGCAACTCAAGTGAGACTGAACAAGAGTTTAAATAATTTCACTATTTTTTCACAAGTGCCTTCTCATTCTGTTCAGCACAACAGCAACAGCAGCCACAGGCAGCAGCCTATCTGTTTGGGTACCTTAAGCAAATGTCAGTACATGAAAATGTATTAGACTAAGAATATCTGGGAACTAAAATGCATTACAACAGGTGCTGTGGTGGGAGACTGACACAGTGCAACAGCAGCAGTAGCATATAGTAGGAGCCCATGTAATTTCTAGGTATCTTGAGAAAATATTGAGACCTGAGAATTTGTTAGGCTGAATATTTCTGGGAACTAAAATGCATTACAAGAGCTACTAGAGTGAGAGACTGACATTGCTCAGCAGTAGCATATAGCAGGATCCTATCTAATGTATGTTCATCCTGAGAACATTTCAGGATGTGAGAATTTATTAGGCTGGGAATTTCTGGGAACTAAAGTGCATTACATCAGGTGATGTGGTGGGAGACTGACAAAGCACAACAGAAGCCGCAGCAGCACCATATAGCAGGAGCCTATCTAATTTCTTGGCCTCTTGAGAACATTTCAGGATATAAGAATTTATTAAAATGAGAATTTTAAGGCACTAAAGTGCATTGCAGCAGGTACAGTGGCAGGAGACTGACACAGTGCCATAGCACCAGCATATACAGTAGGAGGAGGCCGTCTAATTTCTGGACTTCTTGAGACAATTTCAGTACATGCAAATGTATTAGAATGAAAGCTTCTGGGCACTAAAGTGCATTACAACAGGTGCTATGGTGAAATACAAATATAGCACATCAGTAGCCATATTGCAGGTGCCCATCTAATTTGTAGGCCTCTTGAGAAAATAGTGAGAAATGCAAATTTATTAGACTGAGAATCTGTGGGCATTAAAATGCATTACAACAGATGTTGTGATGGGAAGCTGGCATAGTGTGGCAACAGAATGTAGCTGGAGCCCATCTAAGTTTGGGACCTCTTGAGAATATTTCAAGACATGAATATTTATTAGACTGAGAATTCCTGGGCACTAAAGTACATAACTGTACAACAGGCACTGTAGTGGAAGACTGACACATTGTAGCAGCACAAGCATATAGCAGGAAACCATCTAATGTCTGGGCCTCTTAAGAACACTTTGAGACATATACATTTGTTAGAATGTAGACTTCTGGGCACTAAAGTACATTACAACCAATGTTGTAGTGGTAGATGACACCGTGCAGCAGCATATAGCAGGAGCTCATCTAATTTCTGGAACCCTTGAGCACATTTCCAGAATGAACATTTATAAGACTAAGACTGTCTGAGCAATAAAATACATTACAACAGATTGTGCGGTGTGAGTTTGACACGGCACAGCACAGCATCAGTACCAGCATATGGCTGAGTCCATCAAATTTCTGGGCCCCTTTAGAAACTTTTGGGACTTGAGAATGTATAAGACTGAGAATTTCTAGGAACTAAAGTGCATTACAACAGGTACTGTTGTGGGAGACTGACACAGCACAGGAGCAGCATATAGCAGGAGCGCATCACATTTTTGGGCCACCTGAGAAATTTTTCAGATATAAGAGTTAATTAGACTGAGTATTTCCTGGAAATAAAGTGCTGTGGTAGGATACTGACACAGTATAGCAGCAGCATATAACAGGAGCCCATCTCATGTCTGGGCCTTTTGAGAAATATTTAGGATGTGAGAATTTATTCAACAAGAAATTTCTGGGAACTAAAATGCATTACAACATGTGCTGTGGTGGGATAGTGACACAGTGCAACAGCAGCAACACATAATTTCTGCATGAAGAGAAAAATACAGGAAATGAGAATTTAAAATAGTGTGTAAATCTGTGTACTAATGTGTGGGGGGACCTGACACAGTGTAGCAGCATATATATTTTCTATGACTTAGGAAACATTCTGGGATTACAAAAAAAAAATGCTATATTATGTTTTCACATGCTCTGTATATCACAGCGTGCTTTGCAACAAAAACAGTAATTGAGAAGAGAGTGATAGCACAAGAACTACACAACTACTCTAAAATGAAATTATTAAAGCAGAGATAAGAAATCTTTTTTTCATATATTAAAATCATAGAATCATAGACTGCTGTCAGCAGAAAAGGACACCAGTGGCTCATCAAGTCTGCCCATCCCCCCATTTATATTCCCATCCCTCCCTCTTCTACCCCCCATTTTCCCTGGGTAATCCCTTAAACCTGTCCCATGCCCTCTTGAATCCCCCCATTGTTTCAGTTCCCACTACCTCCTCCAGCAGTCTGTTCCAGGAATCTACCACCCTTTTGCTGAAGTAATGTGCCCTTAAACTACCCCTGCCTCTTCCCCCTCTAACCTCAGATTGTGGCCCCTAGTTCTATCCATGCATTTCCTGTTGAATAGGCTCCTTTCCTCTGTCCTGTTTATCCCTTTCCTGCACTTTAATGTTTCAATCATGTCTCCCTCTCCCTTCTGGTCTCCAGTGAGTACAGGTCCAGCTCCCTCAGCCTCTCCTCATGGATAGCTGATGCATGCCCTGCACCATCTTTGTTGCCGTCCTCTGAACCCTCTCCACTAGATCAATATCAATACACATGTACAGCCTCTAGAACTGGAACAAATACTCCAAATGCAGCCTCACCATGGACTTATAGAGGGCATGAATACCTCCTCTTTCTGCTTGTTATACCCCTCTCTATCCATGCCAGCATTTGATTTGCCCTGCCCACTGCTTTCCTGCACTGGTTCCCCACCTTGAGGTCATCCAAAATTATAATCCCCAGGTCCTCTCCTGCCTTGACTCTTTTATTTCCTCTCCTCCTAGCATGTACTTGGCCTGCTGGTTGTTATGCCCCATGTGCATCACTGAACACTTCTTGGCATTAAAACTCAGCTGCCATACTTCTGACCACTCCTCTAACTTCATCTGGTCTCCTCTTATTGCCTCCACCCTCCAGTGTCCAATCTGTTGCAAATTTTTGTATCGTCTACAAACAGACACACCTTCCCCTCAAATCCCTGAGCTATGTCTGTGATAAATATATTGAACAGCAAGGGCCCCAGCATTGACTCCTGAGGCACCCCACTCATCACCTCCCTTTCACTACAGTACACCCTATTTATTACCACCTTCTGGCTTCTGTCCCTCAACCAATTATCCACCCACTTTTATTTTTGTCCCCACCCCATGTTCTCCAGCTTATTGACCACCTTCTATGAAGAAACAAAGTCAAAGGCCTTCCTGAAATTGTGTTGACTTTTTGGGGAGAGCACACAGAAGAATTTAAACAGGATAGAGAAGATGGTCTGAAGTACACCAAGTGGAAAGGACAGCAGAACGATAGCATCAATAGAAGAAACTGGGACTCAGCATTCAGTCACAGGATAGGAATTCAGAAAGACTAATAATTTTTATTTTACATGTTTTTTAAACTTTAAGTATATAGTTTTAGTTTACAATAGGTAAAGAAGAAACAGATAAAATAGTACTGGACAGTGTAGTCAGAGGCAGAGTGACGTTATGGCATGGCTGGAAGAGTGGGTGCACTTCCACTGCAGAGTTCTACCATTCCCTTGAGAAGAATGTGTTGATTTGAGAGAAGTGTCTGGAGGGTGGACTCCATGAACACAACTCTGTTCCTGAAGTTTTTCAATCTCAAGGTGGAGTGCATCTCTACAGTACTTAACCACAATTGTAGTGAGAAGGATCCACATCTGGGGTCACAGGTTGTCATCCTAGTCATAGCATCTGAGTACAGCTGCAGGTACCAGTCCCACCACTTCCTCCAGTGTCTCCCAGGGTAACTACATACCTCATCATCACTTGCTGGTCATCACCCAGATGAAAAGTACTAAGAGCTGAGAGTGGCATCACCTTCACCCCTTTCAACCAGTTTCACCTTCTTATCTTCCTTCCCTTCATGGCACTGCCTGATTTTTAAGTGGGTATGCTGCACACCAGTGCCCAAGTGGCTGCCATTTTACCCCATTGAAGAACATTCTGGCACAGTTTTTATGTTATAATACAGTTGTCTGCTGGATCAATAGCAAATACATCCCAAATGAGGGATTTTGCCTGCTACCTATGAGAGGAGCCAGAGGTGGATGATGTCAGTCTCAGGGGCCCCATCCTCATGGGGATCTGCCTGTAGCAGCAGGACCACAAGGAGTGGCATGGGGGTTCATACTTTGACACCTCTTCCTGAGGCAGTGCAGTGGTGTCAACAGTGATGCTGCTAACTGCTGCTGCACTGTGGGGTAGTGGCTTCTGCAAATGTAGAAGCCAGTGCTGCTACTGGCTTCTTCCTTGTCCCTCCTGCTGCACCAGGTGCTGCTGGTGCCACCATGGGAGGTGTCACACATTGACTGGACAGAGTGCTTCTCTCTCCTTCAACTCCAAACTGCTGTGATTCTCAGTGCCTCTCACTTCTCTTCTACTCATTTTATTTAAAATAAAAAGTATGAAAAAATATCAACAGAGAGAAAATACAGATGTAAGACACTAAAAATAGTTTAGAAAAAACACAGAAATATAAAGAAAATATGACCTGAACCACAAAAACTTCATAACAAACTACTAAGTAAAGAGAAGATGTAGAAAATACAAAAAGAAAGCTGTAGAAGGTTCTTTTAGAAGCTCTTTTAAAATGCTCACGAACAACAGATCTGCAGCCTTCCACTCACTCACTCACACAGACTGAAAAACAAAATTGAAGTGCAGAAACATAGAAACATATAATTTGACAGCAGTTAAGGACCGCTTCACCCATCCAGTCTGCCATTTCTCCCTACCTACACTTATACCGCAAACTGTACCTGATATACTGTACAGTGCTTTCTCCCTCCTCCCTTCCTTTCCACTATGATTCCCATGTGCTTTTCCAGTGTGATCTTGAACCCTACCACTGTTTGTACCCCCACCACCTCTGTTGAAGGGATGTTTTCTTTCTTTGAAGAAGCACTTCCTCACATCACTCTTGAATCAATCCCCTCCAAGTTCATGCAGATCATTTTGTTCTTGAACACCTTTTCTTCTAGAAAATACATTTCTCCTGTAGCTTGTTTACCCTTGTGAGGTATTAAAATAAAGGCAATATAGCCTAGAGGTTAGATCACTAAGCTATGAAACAGAACATGGAACAGATCTGGGTCTGAATCTCACGAACTCCGCATGGAAGCATACTGTGTGTATAAAGCTGTGCTGTTTAACATGTAGGAGTTGTTTCAATGTGATCTTAAGGCACTTGTTTATCAATAGATTCTTTCTGATGAAAAGTCACCTGAAATTTTTCCAAAGGCATGGTTTATGGTGAATTTTTCATTCAGAGTGTGAATTTTGCTCCAAAACGGCTATATTTGCAAAATGCATTGCGAATTCAAAGTTGGTGACTTAGAAAGAAATTTGCAAGTGAATTTAAACTTCACTGCATCTCTAGTGGTGGGATACCAGTGGTGATAGGGTTGGGATCTAGTTCTAATACTGGGTTGTTGAGTGGGGAAGAAGGGTGGGTTATATTTGGAACCATAAGTACTGGAAAAGGTTGGGGAAGCAAATGTGTGGCTTCTGACTGACTTTTCTAATTCACCATCATCCAAGCTAGGGAAGGAGGGAGGGATGCATGGATGCTTGAGATGTCAATGTAGAGAAAAGTACTTGTTAATGGTCATGGGTGGGGGAGGAGGGTGGGAAATGTAGCAACAAATGTGGATCTTTTAATTGTATTTTTAAACAAAATACTTTCCCAGGCAATGTTGCTGAAATCTAGGAAACCTTGCCCATTTCACAAAGAATAAAGTATACAACTTCACTTGCTAAGTTTACATTCACTGAATCTCTAAACTGGAAGAAGATTGAGACTGTAAGAAACTGGCATAACTGGGATGAGACTGCTGCAATTGTTAGTAAATTGTGCGGTAACTGAGAAATTGCTTTAACTGGTAGGAGGCACTGGTAGTAGTGGGATGAGACTCTGCGGTAACTTGGAGATGAAACTGCTGTGGAAGAGCAGAAGCACTGGCATACAGTAACTGGAAGAAGATACTGTAATAACTAGAAGGAGACACTGCTGTAATAGGGGCAGAAACACTACTGAAACATTTGTTTATCAAAAATCCATATAATACCATAATGGAGCAATACATACATTTTTTTATAACACGGTCTTTATTCCATATAAATCATTAATATGCATGGACAATTCAAACAGGACAGTAGAACAATTACAAAGTGCAGAGGTAACAAGTCACCAATTAGAACAATATAAAAAATGTAAGGTAGAGAGAAGTAACCCATTGTCTTACCTTCTAACATACATATTCATACCAATATCAAAAAGAAAAAATAATATGGCTGAAAGTAGTTACAAGGGGCCCAAGACCAAAATGCAATTCTAGCTTTGATTCCAACTTGTAAAATAATATGGACACAGACCTAGAAAAGATGGAGGAAATAAATAAAGTCAAAAGTGACTAATAGTAAAACCACTGAGCAGAGTTAAGGAACAAATTTCTGGTCTGAGTCAAGCTGAAAGGAGACCCATTTTTGCCAAATTAATTGAAAAACAGCCTGGAGATCTAAATATCTGTAAGTACAGCTTTCATAGTAATAGACAGAGTCAACTAAGTGCAACCAGTCTGAAAAAGTTGGGAGTCGAGACATGAACCAACACTTGTTGATAGTTTTCTTCACACGTAATATTCAAATCAAAAGTAATTGGAGTTCCCGCTTGGATAGGTTTAGGTTTTGAAGGGGTACATGCATTAAAACAAAAATGACAGATAAGGAAATTTGAGCATCAAAAATAGTGGAGACAGATGCCATAATCTCATACCAATATGGTTGAAGAAGGGGGCATAGCCAAAAAATATGAGCGTGATTTGCCTCTAATTCACCACAGCCCCACCAGCAAACAGCAGAAAAAAGTATCTCCCCTTTTTGGTGTAGTTATTGGAGTCCAATAGAATTACATTCGACATTTCCAGAAAAATTCTCTGAGATAAGTAGAAATAGTAACTTTCAAGGATATTAAACTACATGCCTCCCAAACCATGAAGTCGCAACATGAGTATGTACCAGAAGCCCAATCAAGATCTGGAACACAATCAATGATCTGCTAGGGCCACTCCCAGGAAATTCACTCCCAATCAAGGTTACCTCTGGCAACTCGACTATAACCAAAATGATAGATATACTTGATGCATTCAATAACCACTTTGCTGCTGCAGGCATGGCATTTGATAACTCCCTGCAAACATACTTCACTCCTAGACTGCCAGCCAACTGCCTGAAACTCCGATAGCTTTGCTGCCTTTCTCACTTCAACCTGCATCACTGAAAGAGGTAGAGGACCTCTTGCTTCAGTTGGATACTAGAAAAAGTGCTGGGGCCAACACCCTTGACCATTATTTCCTAAAAATTGCCTACCGAGTACTAGCAATACCCGTCACCCACCTTTTTAACTTATCCCTGTCTCAAGGCACCTTACCACCTATATGGAAGACAGCACATATCATACCACTGTTCAAATCAGGTGACCCTGGTGATCTCAATAACTACAGGCCAATTTCTCTCCTTCCGGTCCTGTCCAAGCTGCTCCTAGAGAAAATTGTAAATGCACAGTTGAGGACTCACCTTAGTCTAGGGAACTGCTAAACCCTATGCAGTCCAGATTCAGAGCTAAACATAGCACTATCTCAGCCCTCGCCAAAGTTACTAATGACTGGCAGCATAATCTTAGGGGAGGCAAAACTTTATTTGTGCTGTTTTCTTGATTAAGCAAGGCTTTCAACACAAACCGACCATAGTCTGCTCCTCTCCTCCTTCAAACCATGGTGTGGACCCCTCCTCTCTGTGCTGGTTTACTGACTCTATCTTACAGCGCCTTCAACAAGTTAAAGCCAAAAGAGGCCTGTCCCCCTTAAAAACTCTGCAAAGAGGGGTACCTCAAGGTTCTATGTTAGGGCCCTTACTTTTTGCAATCTACATTATTAATATCAACTACTGTATAAAAGAAGCCAACATCCATCTGTTTGCAGATGATACAGTTCTCTACGTGTGTCGCCCAACACCTGAAGCTGCCTGCAATGACCTACAGTCAGAATTCAACCTTTTGCAAAGCCAACTCCTCCAAAAAAAGCTACTCATTAACGCCAAAAAAACTAAAGCAATGGTCCTCTCCCTTTCATCTGTACAGCTAACCCTGTGTCCAGTGAGACAGTTCCCAAATTACCACAGTTCTAGGTGAAAACTTGAATTTGTTACAAAATTCAAGTATCTGGGAGTTTGGATAGACCAAAGACTCTCCTTCATTGAACATATCGAGGACTTGCTAAAACGACTTCAGCAAAGGCTTGGCCTGTTTTTTAGAATCAACCAATTTCTCACCAGAGATGCCAAGAAACAACTGGTCCAATCCATTTTCCTATCATTGGTTGATTACGCTAATTTCCTCTATAGCCAATGCCCCAACTCTTACATGGCTATACTGGACACACTCTACCATCGAGCACTGAGGTTTATAACGGACTTCCCTTGACCGTGCATCACTGCACCCTATATGCGGCAGTGGGGTGGATATCACTAAAGTTCAGGGCGCCACAGAAATGCCACTCTGGACCTATAGAGCCATCTCTAATAAACGGCCTTACTGTATCTCCTGCTGTCTTCCCCTGAGTATAATTGGGAAATACACGGCAAGAAGTTACTCAGCTATTACACTTAAAGTACCCAATGCAAAATCCCACTTCGACAGGGCAGCCATAAGCTTCGTGCTACCTACCTTATGGCATGATCTACAAAAAACCCTCAAATTAAGCACTCTAATTGGTATAAATGCCTTCAAGATGCTTTATTTCCATACGATCAGAGAAGTATGTAACTGCTTCATCCACTCGGACCCAGTCTGCACTGGTATATAGCCACGCCTAGACCCAATTTTAAGTACTGACCCCCAAGCTTGCTCCTCACAAGCCTAATTGTTCTCTCTCTTATCCTCCTGTCTTATCAACACTAGGACCATCCATCCCCTTATCCTTCCTTTCCCAACCTCGGATAGGAGCTCACTACCCCTGGGTTGTGACATCCTACCATGCCGTGTACTTACAACATTCAATCCCGGGCTCACACATACTCCTTTTCTCCATCCACCATCTCTACATCCTGTTTTAACAACTTCTCTCTGTGCACCATGCCCTCCTAGCCTTTCTCCCCCTACTTCCCTCTCTTCCCCCCCATCTTCGCCTCTACCTGGTGTATATTTTTATTTTATTTTTTTCTTCCATTATTTCCTCCTGCAACCTTAGATAACCTGCTTTATCTTCCTATAGACACTTCTTTGTATGTAAATACCCTGTAATCTGTACAATATCTGTATAATTCTGTGTACACATGAACTTCTTTTTCTTCCTTTCTGTAAACAGTATTATCTGTATTGCCTTGTAAATACCTGTGTTGACCTGTATATACAATTGTTCATGCTCCACCCAGGTCCATCTTGCAAATGAGCTTCTGCTCAACGATGAACGCCTGGTTAAATAAAGACTTGATTGATTGATTGATTGATTGATAGATAAGGCAGTTTCCTTAGACAGGGATCTTAATATAGAAACATAGAAGTTAATGGCATATAAGGATGGCAAGGCCCATCCAGTCTGCCCATTTTTCTACCTTATGAATGTGCCATTGACCTGTACCCTGTCAATGGCCTGTCTATCATACTCATCTGTATTGCTCCCTCATGGCTATCTCATGTCTGTTTGAAGCCCTGCACTGTATTCATATCCAACACTTCGTGAGGTAGGCCATTCCATGCATCCACCACCCTTTCTGTGAAAATTGCTTCCTCAAATTACCCCTTAATCGGCTTCCTCTAATCTCATGCTGTGTCCTCTTGTCCTGCTATTTTTATACTGAAACATGTTAGACTCATTCACCTTGTTAATGCCCTTAAGGTGTTTGAATGTTTTGATCATATCACCTCTCCCTCCTTTAACAATGTGTAAATGCCCAGTTAAGTGGGGGCAAAGATTGCACTCTGATGCTGATGCATTAGGTTGTATAATAGGGACGGGGTGTCAGGCAAAGTCCTGTAAGTAGGAGGTAATGTAGCAAGAAAAGCCCAGAGCTGTAAATATCTGTAATAGTCTGTATCAGGAATGGAATAAAAGCTTGTAATTCAGAGAATAAGTGAATCTCCTGCATATTAAGTATTTAGTGATAATATACCAACCCTAACCTGCTCAAGCTATGAAGAAAAGATTAGTTTTAGTTAGGTTGTGCAGTGTCCCACTCCAAAGGCTGCAAGAAAAGGATATCTAGTGGAGATAGAGAGAGATGTATTCTATGCCATATCCTAAAAGGAGGTTGTGTAACTGAGAATATTTGGAAAATGGGGATAGGAAGGGGGGATAGAAAATAAAAGATGATTTAAGTCATAAAGGTCATTGAGGATAAATTCAATACCCTTCCAGTAATTACTGTATGAACCAGACAGCCAGAGGCATAAGATTTGAAGTTGACAGGAAATTGCATATCATTTCAAATTTGGGAAGTTCAAGCCCCCTTAGTTATGGGGAGATGGAGAATAGAAAGGCAAATCCTGGGTGGTCTGTTCAGCCAAAGAAATCTAGAAATCTGGTGCTGCCAATCCCCAAAATAGAAATCACTAGGAACAATAGGTAAAGTCTGTAGAAAAAATAAAATCTGGGGCAGCATGTTAAATTGTATGACCTCAACTCTTTGAAAGAAAGAGAAGTTGTAATCTGACCACTTCTTCAAATCTCACATAGTACTGGCAGTAATAGGTTCAAAAAATTAAAAAGATCCAAGAGGTCCAGTTTACATGGAATTTAACCCCATAGATTCACTGTTCTGAGCACACCCTGGTGTGAATGCTGGTGAATCTAGGTGCAACATTTCTTGGCACAGAATCCAAAGAGGCGCTACCATCGGGGGTGTGTGTGTGTGCAGCTAGCTGTGACTGAGGAGGAGGAGAAAGCTCTGGAGGTGCTTATTACAGGAGCAATGAACAACTCAGCATAATGTAGGAAAGCAGCAGCAGTGGCCAACAAGATGCTGGGTTGTATTGCAAGGGGCATTACCTCTAGGAGGAGGGAGGTGACTCTGTCATTATACAGATGGCTGGTCAGACCCCACATGGAGTACTGCATTCAGTTTTGGCACCCTTTCCTAAAGAGGGACATTAGATTGCTGGAAGGGGTGCAAGCATAGAGCAACAAAGATGATCTTGGGTCTGGGGAGTTACCATATGAGGTTAGACTGAGTGAGTTGAACACGACTCTCTGGAGAGAGAAGGGACAAGAAGAATATGATTGAGACCTTGAGAACATGAGAGGAATAAACAAAACAGGCACTGAGGGACTGTTCAAGGGGAGGGTGGGGAGAGACACTCAGAGTCATGACATGAGATTGGAGGGTGGAGGGTGTAGGAGGGAAATGAGGAGACATTTCTTTACAGAAAGGGTGGAAGCAGAATCAAGCACACTACCAGCAGAGATGGTGGCCTGTAAAACTGTGGGATGCTTCAAGAGGGGCGGGGATAGGGCAAAAGGGTGGGTCATGGGATGAAGATATGGTGGGAAGGACAGCTGCAGAGTAGGGGTGCTACCTGCAAAATTGAGCAGATTTGATAGACCAAATGGCCTTTTTCTGCTGGCACTATTCCTATTCCATCTTACTGGGAGAAAACTCTTGATTGAGAGGGAGGGAGTATAATTAAAGATGAACACCAGTCTTTTCCTGATTTAATCAAAAAACCAGCAAGCTACTCAAATTGTGCCATTGTCTGAAGTACCGAGGGGAGGGATATTGATGGCTCAGTTAAGGTTAATAAGATATCATCATCAAATAGTGAAATATGATAGTTCTGGCCACTGAGAGGGACACCTGCTATGGAAGGGGAAAGGTGAATGTGTGAAGCCAAAGATTTGATATACAAAGTGAAAAGAAGGGGGATGGGGGCAACCTTGTCTCATTCCTCGAGTAAGAGAAAAAGGAGAAGAATACACCTCATTAACCTTGACCAAGGCTCTAGAAGATTGATAAAGCCACTGCAGAAAAGGGGTTGTAAGGACCAAATAGAAAGGATTAAGAAGGAGGGGGAATGGGTGGAAAAAGGGGATGGAAAGGCAGAAGCACTTAATGACTACTTCTGATTGGTTTTTACTAAAGAGAAAGGGGGGAATATCAGGGGTCTACCTTAAACTTTTTTTTGCACTAGCCAGCCAGGCTAGTGAAACAGAGATTACACTTGCCCACGGAAGTTTGCATTAACCCAAAGTCAGTATGGTTCACAGTGATTTGTTAGACAAAGGCAAATAACATCAATATGTATCAAGCACGTGTCTGCATTTATTTGAAACCTAAATTACAAATGAACTTTGTTTGTGAAGTAAAATACTATATACATATATATATATATATATATATATATATATATAAAACTCTCAGTGATGTCAGTGTCTTAATGTCATTGTCTTAAAGTTCTTAATATAAAAGTCAAACGATTCTTTAAATGTTGATGAAATGTATGGTGTCAGGGGAGTATGGCTCACTCTCAAGCACACTTGTATCACTATCACAGTCACTCTCAGCTCAGACAGACCACAGAAACAAGGATGAAAAGAGCAATAGAGGTCAAAATATTGGTTTAACCTCCCTGTGTTCCTGGGTTGTAGCCTGTTAGTCTCTTGTTTGATTAGTGCCATGGTCTCTCACTGTTCCGAGCACACCCTGGTGTGAATGCTGGTGAATCTAGGTGCAACATTTCTTGGCAAAGAATCCAAAGAGGCGCTACCATCGGGGGTGTGTGTGTGTGCAGCTAGCTGTGACTGAGGAGGAGGAGAAAGCTCTGGAGGTGCTTATTACAGGAGCAATGAACAACTCAGCATAATGTAGGAAAGCAGCAGCAGTGGCCAACAAGATGCTGGGTTGTATTGCAAGGGGTATTACCTCTAGGAGGAGGGAGGTGACTCTGTCATTATACAGATGGCTGGTCAGACCCCACATGGAGTAATGCATTCAGTTTTGGCACCCTTTCCTAAAGAGGGACATTAGATTGCTGGAAGGGGTGCAAGCATAGAGCAACAAAGATGATCTTGGGTCTGGGGGAGTTACCATATGAGGTTAGACTGAGTGAGTTGAACATGTACTCTCTGGAGGAGAGAAGGGACAGGAAGAATATGATTGAGACCTTTGAGAACATGAGAGGAATAAACAGAACAGGCACTGAGGGACTGTTCAAGGGGAAGGTGGGGAGAGACACTCAGAGTCATGACATGAGATTGGAGGGTGGAGGGTGTAGGAGGGAAATGAGGAGACATTTCTTTACAGAAAGGGTGGAAGCAGAATCAAGCACACTACCAGCAGAGATGGTGGCCTGTAAAACTGTGGGATGCTTCAAGAGGGGTGGGGATAGGGCAAAAGGGTGGGTCATGGGATGGAGATATGGTGGGAAGGGCAGCTGCAGAGTAGGGGTGCTACCTGCAAAATTGAGCAGATTTGATAGACCAAATGGCCTTTTTCTGCTGGCAGTTTTGTATGTTCGTATGAAAGTAGAGCACTCCACGAAAAGTCCCAAGAAACTCTGTCGAAGGCCTTCTCTGCATCCAGGCTGGCCAGGACCATAGGAATTGATCTAGAAGTAACATAGGCAGTCAATAACAAGACTCACCTCAAGTTATCATGCACCTGCCTGCAACAAATAAATTCCAACGGTCCTGGTCCAAAAGGGATGGGAGAAGGCCCTCGAGTCTCTGAGCCCATATGGACATGAATAGCTTATAGTCAGAGTTCAAAACGGAAATAGAGCGATAGGAGGAGAGAAGTGTGGGGCCTTTACCAGGTTTAGGAATAGACAAAATAGCATATTTCCATGATATTGGGGGAAGTCTGGCATCTTGCACAAAACAAAATGTCTTCTGTAACTGTAGAAGGTGAAGGGGCTGAAGAGATTTCAACTTATAAACCTCAAAGGTAGCCATCAATAACTGGTGATTTACTTGTTTTTGCCTCTGCAATAGCCTCTTAATTTCCTCAGTAGTTAAAGAGAACATAAGGTTGGGCGATTCTCTAAAATGTGAGATTTTGCTGCATGATCACCTGTTGCCAGCACTGTTGATAATATTGTAATTAAGAATACAAATCTCTTTAACCACTTCTCCCAAGCTCTGCTGCTGGCTCAAGATAAGCAATTAAACATTTAAAAATGTTATGTGCGCTTGAAGGAAGTGTTGAGGCTATAGCAGTAGCCTCTCAGCTTCAGCTAGCAGATAATGTCTTCCTGAGATAGATTGCTAGTGCAGTCAAGACTGTACAACTAATTAGTGGGACTGAGCACATTGTTTGAAGGGGGTGATTGAGTTAGCCTGGAACTGTAGTGTCCCAAGTCAAGGATCAGGGAAGGAGGGGGCAGCTAATAAACAAATGTTATTTGGGGGACTAGGGGGAAGGGTCAGGGAGGAAGCTGTAAAAAGAAGACATCAACTGCTCCTGGCAAAGTGCTAGGCGGTAGCCAAATCTATTTTTGAAACATGTTTGTGAGCATAGTATAACCTCGATTATCTGAACATACACAGAGGCATCCATTTTGCTTGTAACATCAAGTGGTTTGGATAATTGAGGTTACCATGAAATGCAATGCAAACATTAGCTGTAACAAGCGCTAAAAGTAGAAAAGTATAATGTTTGTTTGATTGAAGCTTTATTTTATTCAGTTCTAAATAAATAGACATTTAATTGGCATGAACTTTATTAAATAGGTAATAAAATCATTTAAAATAATCAGTTATTGCTCTCTGTTTGGAGCTCTCATTTCTGTTCTTTATTGCTTTCTGCCATAGTTGACTCAGCAAAAGGATAAGCAGGTAATCATTGCCTTCTTGACTCTTGAGCCACAAAATGCAGGTATCAAAAGCATCAACAACTTCTCTTACAGTTGGCAAAGCAGGCGGCAAGCCACTTTTCTCATCACTTTCATTTGGACCTTAATGGGGTTTGTTTCAGTGGCAATAGCTACAGTGTCAGTGTCTGTCAAATCTTTGTGTGATGTCCAACACGCTGCATTTTCTCTTTCCACTTCGCTCCAGTCATTGTAAGCAACTACACCTGTGCACTAAACAGATTAGAATGAAATTAACTTATGATGGTTTTTGAGGGCTTATTACTTATGCGACTTTGTAATTGCTTTGGCAATTAACTATGAATTAGTTTAATTGATTAATTGTTTGGATTTTGTACAGACACACTGACTGTAAGTGCTAGTGGCTACCAATGCTATGATATTAACAAGACTTGTCAAAATACGGAGGACATGTTTTAAGTTTGGTTAATATTGAGATCTGGATAAACCAGGTCCTGATAATCGAGATTATGCTGTGTGAGGAAGGGGGATGAAGGCAATAAATACTTGAGTAGGGATACGTGGCCATGCATGTTTTTTTTATTATTTCTGCCTGAACACCAAGAACTAAATGAGTACTTGAGTATTTGGGGTGATGAGTATTTAGCAAAATGTATTCACATGCCTACCTGGGAATGTGAATAATACTACATTATTTTGTTTTTATAATAGAACAGATTTTGCATGTTTACTTTCTGAAATCAAGACTATTGACTTCAAAGAAAACATATTGTCTGTGTTTTGTACAGTCAAAGCAGTCTGCCATGGCAAGAGGTGACTTGAGACTTACTGCACTAGGTGACTGCCATTAGATTCTGTTGAATTTAAAATAGTTATTAGTGTTTTATTTTTCATGTTGTACAGTTTCAGCAACATGATGTCACAGGAAAGTAGCATGAATCCTTGATATGGTAGGTAAGTGAACTAATATAAAAAGGAACTCTCCCCAGCTAAGAAATTTATGTTAGAACAGCAGAAAAAGAAATGCATTATTACTAAAACTATTATTGTTTATTTTTCAGTTTTCTAACTTGTGACCATATAAAATATACCAGGTGTTTTTACTGCTTTCTTTATATAAAACTGAAGAGGATACAGCAATACAGTTACATAATTCAAAGGCTACAGAACACAACACATGACTACTCAGATGCATACGTTATCGCCTCCTGCTGTAAATACAAATAGTCAATAAGATCGGTCATTAAGAATGTCAACCTAGTTTACCTTCCATTAACATTCAACTGTTAAGTAATGACTATAACCCAAGGTCAATGTAGCCCAGATTATAATAGGAGGAAATATAATTTATGAACTATAGTGATCTAGCCAAACAAAACAAAGTCTGATGCAAACTGCTTCAATTGAGACCAGACTGTCTGGCATTTAATGGAAGTTATCATTTCTACCCTCAAGAGAGAATTTTATCGGTGAAGTTCTTATTCAAAGTTTGGCTTAAATTTTAAAAATCAGGCCAGGTACATTAAGTTAGAAACAGATGGAGGAAGCTTGGCTATAGGCATCCCTATGGATGCACACATTGCCTTTTGTTACATCTAAATTCTTGATTGAGTTACAAATAATGCCTTACATATGCAGCAACATAGCATGAACACATCTGTTTGTACAACTGAATATGCAGTGTTAGATTAGAGTGGCATAGATTTTCAAATAGTTAAGGAAAGAAAAAGACTATATATCCATTAAACATGCCCTAATATTCCAAGCATTTTTTTACACAGCCCTGAAAGAGCTCTCCCTACCCCATTCCTTCCTTTCATTCCTACAGAAATTACCCCTTTGAAAAGCTTCCATTGGGTCTGGAAAACTGAGATAATCCCACCATTGACCTTATTTCTGGGGGCTGTTGCACTGATCTACCACCCACTTGATGAAGAAACATTTTCTGACACCCTTCCTATAGTTACTCATTTCCTGCTTAAAGTTTGGCCTCTTGTGGTTGTGCTGTTTGTGTCTTAAATAACTCTGTAAAAGTGCACCCCTATTATTATCTCAGCATGAATTTGTAAGTTGATATCATGTCCGTTTCCTTCTGTCCTCCTGAGGTACATGTTTAAGCTGTCCAGTGCTTCCTCACAGGTCTTACCTGCTGCTATTGCATGGAACAGTCCTCTTAAACACAGCAATATACAATGTAATTAGGGCTGTCTTGAGAATTAATTTTTCACTGGTAGAATTTTAGTGACTGATGGAATTTCACTTCCATAAAATTTTGGAACACACTTTGGCAGCTGTCTTGGAAATTCCAACTGAGAATGGCAGAATACATGTATGAATTGTGGTTTATTGTTTTAAACTGCAGAAAAATCACACAGAACTAATCACTGTCAGTGGTTAGTTCTGCAGAAATTTTTTCTGCAATTTAATATATTAATCTGCAATGTATACATTCATGCCACCGATTTCAGCGAGTCACTGAACTGCAGAACAAATTAATGAATTGTGGATCAATTAATTTTACTGCAGAAAAAATTCAGCAGAACTGATCACTGAACTACAGAATACTTACATGTACTGCAAAATAATCCATAAAACTGTGGAATCAAATTCTTCAGAACAGACATTACACAGTTCATGCACATTATTCCACAGTTCAGCCAGAAAATTCCATGGAACACGGTGACAATTCAGCAAACACATTCAGAAGACTTCAATCTCACCAATGGCGGAAGTTCAGAAAATTTCATGAAAATTCCACAAAAGTGGAATTCACAACTTCTGCCCAGCTCTAAGTACGATGCAACAATTATGGTAACCCAATATAATCATTCAGTTAAGGATCCCTTTGGGACTAAGGGCTCTTGGGCTAATTCAGAATGACTGGCATAACTACAAGTGGCTGTGGAGTTATGCCATTTGCCCTACTCTGGGGACCCTGCACCACATTCCAAGAGTGGCTGGGTCCTGGCACTACACCATGTGAGTTATACCATGCAGGAGGCACACATCACGGCATGGCATAGATGTCCATGGTGCAAGTAGCGTCCAGCTACTAGTGGACCCTGAAGCCCCCCTTGCTCTGGAACACCATGGTACACACCAGGGGTATGGGGGGCAGGACAGGAGGCACAGGTGTCCCTAGGGTTGTGCCAGAGAATGGACCTCCATGGGTCCCCAAGATTTGGGGGGGCAGGGTATGACTGTGGGGGCATGGGGGACACATTGGAGCTGCTGGTGTTGTGGTGCCAAGGGGTGGGAAGCCAATGGATAGCACCATAAGTTGCCATAGAGCAGCTCTGGGCTGTCCTAAGATAGCCCACCATTGCAGCTCTCAGAATAGTGCTTGTGGGTTATGACAGCCACCTCCTGAAATTGGTCAAAGATGCAGCCATAACCCACACTTGTGCCATGGTGTTGTGGACTGTGGTGTAGTGAGTGGTATATTGCACAATGTCATAGCCCACAGTTGCCATGGTGCAAGGCCACTTGGCATACTGGCAGTGTATCGCTTGCGTAAGTCACAGGATACACCAAGGGGTTTAGCGTACCTCAGCTTACGGAGTAGCCAGACATGGAGATCATGCCCTCTGTCCCTTATTCTGATGAAGCTATCAGTGTACCTAGTGAAATGTAAGCCTGTTCATGTTGGTGCTTTGTAGCCTTGAGCACTAAAGCACATTTATGTTGAAATAAAACAAAGATATTCTGTAAAGACTGGAAAACCTTGCTTTGGGGCAATTATTCTCCTGTAGTTGTGATTCAAATTTTAATCAGCACCAAACCATTGTCCTGGTGCAGTTGAAACTTTGCTTTTGGATCTGTCCTTAATATCACATTGTCCATATTATGCAGGTTGTATACTATATGTGAAATTTAAGTCAGAACTTCAGGAAATGCCCTCGATATTATGATATCCTTAATATAATAATAATGATAATCTTTATTTGATTTAGCATCTTTCAAAATTGCCAAGGTGCTTTACAAAAAGATTATTAAAAACAATAACATAAAATGATAATATAAAAGATAATCTATAAAATCTGTTACTAAATATACTTAGCTAGTAAATGCTTGGCCCCATAAATACATTTTCAGTGCCTGTTTAAACCCCCCCAGGGTCGTGCACTCCTGCAGCTGATAGGGTAGTGAATTCCAAAGGGCTGGGGCCATGTACATAAAGGCACGATCCATCGCTCTGGGCAGTAGTGGTTCAGAAGCTCTTTCAGGTAGTCAGGGCCAAGTCCATGCAGGGCTTTATACGTCAGTAATCTGACTTTAAAGGTGATCAGCCACTGAATTGACAACCAGTGCAGTTCGCACAGCACCAGCATGATGTGACATGACCAGGGAGACCCCATCAACAACCGAGCTGCAGCATTCTGCACTAGCTGAGGTGGCGGATGTCAGCCCCGATAGCCCTAAGTAAAGGGGTTGCAGTAATCAGGGTGCAAGGTCACAAAGGTATGGATCAGTGTGGGAAGATCACCGGAAGGAACAAGGTGCTTGATCCAGCGATTTTCCTCAGATGGTAAAGGATGACTAGACTGCTGACACCTGAGACCACAGAGTCAGCCATCATCAAGCATCACCCCTAGGTCCTGCACCTGTTCAGAACAAGGAGCTGGGAGTACCCAGAAACAGCCCCATGGGCTGACCAGAGCTAACCCTATCAAGCAACCAGGATCCACAACCATCACCTCTGTCTTTCGAGTTCAAATTTAGCCAGCTGGCATTCATCCAATCCTGAATTTCTGTGAGGCAGTTATTAAGCACTGAGGTGCATTATCCTGGTCAGGTGTGAAAGACAGGTAGAGCCGTGTATCATCACCACCATAGCAGTGAAACCTCAGCCCATACTGTCTTACAATGTCTCCAAGGGGCAGCATGTACACCGCTAAAAACATGAGGGACAACACTGAGCCCTGAGGAACTGCACATGACAGAGAGAGAGGGTCAGAGGAATAAATCCCTGACACCATCCTCTGAGTTCTGTCAGTGAGGAATGATTTAAACCACATGAGGACTGTACTAGTCAGGCCACAGATGAACCTCAGGCACTCAAGCAGCACCCCATGGTCCATGGTGTCAAATGCTGAGGAAAGATTAAGAAGTACCAGAATGGAATGGCTTTTCCAATCTTTTGCCATAAGTAGATCATTCAGCACTCAAACCAGAGCAGTCTAAGTACTATGCCTCTTTCAAAAACTGGATTGGAGAGATTCGTAGATGTTATGGATGGTCAAGTGGTTTTCCAGTTGTACAGCCACTACAGTACAAGTCACATTAAACTATTCCATCAATGAGCTGGTTTAGCATTATTTTTTTGAGTTGGCAATGCAGTGCCAACTCATATTACATTATTTTTCAATGCTTAACCAGCTGAAGAGCAATGTTCGTAGAATGTTTTTTGCAACTCAGTTGGAGTGCATCTGCAATCCAGTCACAGTGCAATGCAAAGATGCATTTTAACTCTTAAGAAACAGTTTGTGCAAGGCTTTGTGCTGGATCTAGCAACACTTATGCAACCCAGTCAGAAATGCTACAGCAACTCATTGAATGAACAGCTTATTGTGACTTGTACTGTACTTTCTCAAAAACCTTCCCAACAAAGACTTTCAAGATCAGTGTGTAGTTAGCAAAAGTGTCTGGGTCCAGTGAAGCTTTCTTCAGGAGGGGTGTCACCACTGCCTCCTTCAATGAGCTAGGAAAGGGAGCACCAGACCATATGTGCCAGGATTGGGCCAATGATGTCACAACAACCCATAATCAGAGAAGTTGGGCCAGGATCCAAACTATAGCACATAGGGTGCATACCCTGGACAATCTGCATGATATCCATGAACTCCGGCTGGTCAAAGATACTCCAGGGAAAGTGATGGACAGTGACCAAGCACCAATCAACAGCATCCCTCATAGAGCGTGAAGCTCAGATCTCCACTCTGATGTCGGCCACCTTATCTGCAAAGAACTGAGCAAGCTCATCACACTCCAACTGTGAGAAGGCTCTTCAAGACTGTAGACAGGCTGGATTGCACAGCCTGTCCACTGTTTGAAAGAGCTGAGTCTGTCAGTTTTGAGCATCAGCAATCTCCCCGGACAGGAGCTCTGCCTTCTTACTGGCGATTGTTGATTGGTAGACTTGGTAATGTTCTAACAATCTAAGATGGTCAGCAATCAGGGCGGATTTCTGCCAATGCTGCTCTATCCTTTGTCCTTGTCATCTCAACTCCCTCAAGGTCCCATCAAACTAAGGGGACTGAGGGCAAAGAGAGAGAGAGGTCGAATATGGACAGGAGCAATAGAATCCAGGGCTGTGGTCACAACCTTATTATAGGCCTGCACCAAAGCCTCTGGATTCCTGCTTACCACAGGAAACTCCAATAGGTTAAAATGCACACTAGAGTCTTGACTCATCCTATGAAAGGCGGTATCTGACCATCTCCAGAGGAGTGGGCCTATGAAGGGGGGTGCAAATATTAAACTCCACTGTGTAGTGATCGGACCATCCAACAGGTTCCACCACCAAATCATAGGCTTTGACCCCCTGGAGGAAGACTAGTTCAAGACAGTGACCATGTTTGTGGGTAGCAGTTGTAACAATCTGTGTAAGGCCCAGTGATGTCATCAACTGGAGGAAGTGCTGTCCAACCTGTGAGAGTTCATTATTGACCCAGGCATTGAAGTCACCCAGGGCCATCAGCCTGGGAGACCCAAATGTCATATCGATGATGAAGTCCACTACTTCCTGGAGGAATCACTTCTCATCTCTGGGTGGATGGTAGATGAGGGATATCCTACAGCCTACACCTGCTACTATGGTACACTCAAATGACCCAGCCTCCTCAACCGGTATACTTGTGAGGCCCAATTCAGTCTTGAAACAGACTGCAACCCCCCCTCCCTGTGGTCTAATCTCGAGCGGTGTATCACCGAGTACCAGGCTGGAATAGCAGCCTCCAGTGTGGGGCCAGCATTTTCATCCAGCCAGGTCTTGGTGATGCAAGCCAGATCACCTGTCCCGACAAGATCTGCAATAATTGCAGTCTTGTTCTTAATGTATCTGGCATTGCATAACTGCTGGAGTTGTATGGGTCTCCATGGCTGCCCCAACTACCTACCCACCAATAATGGTGGTGCCCTTGAGTATGGGGACCAGACATGGAGGACCATGTTCCAGGCTCCATTTCACCCCAAGGCATCTTCTGGGCATAACTACCCCAATGTGAGAGCCCCACTCATTCATCACCCACTGTCTGAACCCCCCAACCCCCATGGGCAATACCCAGTGCTCTGCAGCGCTGGTAGTTTCAAAAATACCAGTGGGGAGAGAAAGGGCAGAGGTCACGAAGGGCGGAGGACTAATAGAGCATGACCCTAGGGGTAAACCCTCAACACATAATACAGGCTCCCAAATCAGCAAGAATGTCAAGCCACTGTAAAAGGAGAGAAAACCCTCAAACAAGCACAATATATAATATAAATAACAAAAAAAACGTGTCCCGCACCTCTCACTTGTGGGAACAGCGAACAGAAAACACACAAAATAAATATCCAGAACTTAAACAAATTTTAAAATCCTAAATTACCACTCCCCCACTCTTCTCTCCCAGAGGACAGAGATTCAACTAATACGAAACTAAAATACCCACCCCACAAATTTACAAATTATAATACAATCAACAACGAACTTTAAACACTATAAAAAAACCTTCCCAAGCACTCTGGTATTACAATTAGAGCTCAGAATCTCAAATAGACAAAATTAAGTGGAGTGGTCCATATAAATCCAAAGAGAAAGATGGTATACAAGTCATTAAATATGCACTGTCATTTAATAGGCAAGTTTCACTGTGATGCTTATTTATTTAGTAATCAGAATTACAACCTTTGAGCTAAAAGCTCATTTACAAAGGAACATCATCATCACAAGGGTAGGGGAGGGTACATAAGTTTGAAGTCAGTAGCGGCTTAATAGGTATTGTCAAGAACTTGTACTTCATGCAGTACTACAAGTACTTAAAGCAATCATAAGTTTACTGATTGTATTTTGATGCATTAGTAATTACTTTCCACTTTTATGATAAAATATCTGTGCAGTAAAAAAGGTCGTCTTTCTCCTTTGCTTTTCACATTGCTAGTAAAAAGGAATTCAATAGGACTGTGTTGTAAGAAACAGCCAGCTCCTTAGGAGCCCAATGTATTTCAGCGAGAAACCAAATATGTGTTTTTATCTTTTTGAAAAGAAATAGGTACTTCCTTCAGCAACAAGCTTTGCCATTTTCATGTCTGCACTATTGTGGTACATCTGTATGATTTTACAATGTTTAAAACATTAATTTGGCTTTTCTTTCTTATTCCTGAGAAAATATGGTTATGAAGAAAATGCCACCTGCTAAGTTATAGCAAAAGATCACAGGTTATCAAATATCACGTATTGCTATTAAATGTACAATATTTTGCTGGTAGAAAGTGCTATTTCTTTACAAAAATCCAAAAACAGGTTTGCAGTATCCCATTGATATGCACTGCCAGCCTTGCCAATAAAACTTTTCTGACATCATAATGCAATAATTCCATTGGATTATTTTTTTCTGCTAGTTGGCAAAACACAGACAGAATGTTGAAAAGGTAATTAAAGAAACAAATAAAAGCAAACAAAATAATAACAAAGGCATCTCAAGATCCCAGGATTTTCAAACTGCACCCAGAAGGAGGGCAAGTGTCCTCGTAGTGCAACTGCGCAAACTTGCTATATTCAAACAAGACGCGCAAAGCACATCCCATCCGAATACAGCAAAGGATGCAGGCGGCGCAAATGGGAGCCACTGAACATATGCCGGGTCATTCCCCTGTGTGGTCTGAATACCTGGAATGGGGATGTGCAGTGCATCCTCGGAATGCACCAGGTGCAAATTCCAGATATTCAGACTGCAACATGCAAATGGGGCCATTATATATACAAGGTGTAAATGGGGCCATTTGCATGTCACTATGGCCTTATTTGCATGCCAGGGGCAGGGCTGTTGTGAATGAAAGCTTACAGTACATTCTGCAAGCCCACTGGTCGACAATGCTGACCAATGGTATGCTGCATACTGTAAACTGCCATTCTGTGACAGCTCAGTCGGTGGGCAGCCATGGAGGTGGGGTGTGTTTGTTACCACTGACTGCATTGGCCATGCTGGGATGGGGGGAGAGGGGTGGGATGTGGGTGACTCAGTAGGTGGGGGAGTGGTGGATCCACTGGACTACCAGGAAGATCTTGGGCTTTATTTTTATGTTACGATCGGGGCTGGGAGGGGATACCACTTGACTACCATGGATTTTCAGATTAGGATTATTCTACAGAGGGGGTTCAGGGATGGGAGAGGGGCCACTAGACTACCAGGGTATTTTGGACCAGACTCTGTTTCTTACATTGGGGTTGGGGATGGGTGGGGGGTCCACTGGATTACCAGGGATGTGTTGGGGGAAGGAGTTTATGTTACGGTCGGGGTAAGGGGGGGACACTAGACTACTAGTGATGTGTTGGAGGAAGGAGTTTATTTTATGATCAGGACTGAGGGTTTAGCCACCCAGGGGTTGGCAGCTACTGTGTTGTACTGTGCAGTACAGCAGCCCACCTGTGGGTGGCTATGATTTAGGTATGGTTTTTCCATGCCTAACTTTGCATGGCACATCTCCAAGATGTGTGGGCAGCTATGCTGCACATCTCAGCTGAATATGGAGATGTGCTGCATATGCTGGTGAATGCCCCCTCCAGATGTGCTGCATATATTATCTTTGTGCTGTTGGACATCCAGACTTGTGCAGCACATCACACCCTTTTGAATATGGCCCAGGGGCTCATTTTGGAGATGTGCCAGTGCAACTCAGTTGAACCAGGTGCATCTCATTTGAATATTTGAGCCCAGATCTTTATTATTTAAGATATGCATTAAGTATGTGCTTTTTAAAGTAAAACAACACTGAGTCCAGTAAAACCGTTTTGATATCCTGCTATGCTGACATGTTTTGATTTTGGACTTGAAACAGTATAAACAAGCAGCCAAATTCAATACTACTCTATGTCAACAACAAACAGATAACAATGCCTCTTTAAAATAATATCCCAAAATGTAAATTAATTAGCATAAGGAGTAATTGTTCCACTCCTAAAGAGCATGAAATCCTAGAAACATATTTTTTTTGGCAGAAAAAGACCACTTGGACCACCCAGTGTACCCAGATGGTCCCCGGCTAGTGCCTCTGCAGATGCTAACTGGTTTCTGGTGACAATCCCTCCCTCTTCCCTGTCCATTTCTTAATACTGTTCTATGTCTATCCCACACATGTTTGAAGCCCCCTACTGTTTTTGCCTCCACAGCTTCCACTGGCAGTCTGTTCCAGGCATCCACCACTCTTTCAGTGCAGTAGTACTTCCTCACATCCCTCTTAAACTCCAACTCCCCCACACATGTCATCATATGCCTCTGGTTCTGGTGCTCTTCCTCTTTTGAAAGGGGCTCCAATCCTGTACCCTGTTCATCCCTGAGGTGTACATGTAGGTGTCCATCATGTCCCCTATCGCTCTCCTCTCTTCTAGGATGTACAAATTGAGATCCCTCAGTCTCTTCTCAAAGGGCTTTTGGTGAAAACCCTGCACCATTTTAGTTTTCCATCCTCTGGAATGCCTTCACCCTGTCCTTTATGAGATGCAGCCTCCAGAACTGGGCACAATACTACAGGTGGGGTCTCACCAGTGAGCAATGTAGTGACAATCCCACCTCCTTCTTACTGTTGGAGACACCTCTTCCTATGCAGCTCAGCATCCCACTGGCTCTACCAACTTCTTTGTCACACTGCTCTGCTACCTTGAGGCATTAAATAGTATAACCCCAAGGTCCCTTTCCTGCTTAGTGACTGACAGTAGCTCTGTCCATCTTATAATCAGTTCTTGGGCTCCTATACCTAGGTGCATGATTTTAAACCTTTTTGGCATTGAAACCCAGCTGACAAGCTCTTGACTCATCCTTGAGTTTCCCAAGATCCCCAAGCATTCTTTCCAACCCTTTTACTGATTTTCATATCACCTGAAAAAATGCATAATTTCCCTTCCAGGCCATCTGCAATGTCACTTATGAAGACATTGAAGAAGCTTTGTCCCAGTATTGAGCCCTGCAGCACCCTGCTGGTCACTCTCTTATCATTAAGTGAGTGCCATTAACCACCACCCTTTGTTATTTATCTGTTAACCAGTTTCTAATCCAATTCACCACTTTGGATCGCACCATAAGGCTGGTCAATTTCTTAATCAGTCTTCTGTGTAGCATAGTTTCGAAGGTCTTGCTAAAGTCCAGATAGGACACATCCACTGCCCACCCCTGATCTAGTACCCTGGTCACCCAGTCAAAAAACTCAGATTCATCCAGCATGACCTCCCCCCATGAATGCATGCTACTTTTGGTCTTGCAGCCCACTGGATTCAAAATAATCTACCAACCTTTCCTTTAACAATATTTCCATTCATTTCTCCACTGAGGCGAGGCTCACTAACATATAGTTACTAGCCTCTTCCCTGCTGCCACGCTTATGAAGAGGGATCCCATCTGCACTCCTCCAGTCCTCCAGAACCACAACTGATTCCGTCAACTGTTGAATATGGCAATCAGTGGGGCAGCCAGCACCTCTCTTGAGTTCTTTCAATACTCTTGGGTGTATCCCATCTGATCCCATAGTATTGTGTACTTTCAGAGCTGCAAGTCTCTTCAGGACTTTTTCATCTGAAATTGTACTTGAGTTCACCTCCCCTTCCTCTTTGCTCCTGCTGGACACTGGTGGTCTCTCCCCCTTCCTCCACTATGAAGACTGAGCAGAAGTACCTGTTCAGGATGTCTGCTTTTTTTGGTTCTCTTCTGTGCAGTCACCTTCTGTTGCCCTCCTTATCCTAATTATCTCTCCTGTTGCTTTCCTCTTCTCGCTTATGTACCCAGAGAAAATCTCGTCACCATTTTCTACCCCTTTGGCTATCCTTTCCACTGCCTGTGCCTTTTCTATCCATACTGCCTTACCAGCTTCCATCTGTTTTACCAGGTACACCTCACTGACTTCCTCCCTCTGTGCTTCTTTATACCTCCTGAATGCCACCTTCTTTTCCGCAACCACCAAGGTGGTCACTTCCCTGGAGTACAATTACAGTTTTTTTTTCCTTTTGCTTTTATTCACGTCCTTTACACAGAGTCTGGTTGCCTTAATTATGTCCTCCCTTATATTTCTCCATTGTTCCTGTACCTGTCCCTGGCATTCCTCCTACTAGGCAATTTCTGGGGCAGTGTCCCATTTTCTTAAAATCCACCCTTGTAAAGTCTAGCACTGCCCTGTCCCTAGTGAGTTCATTGACAAGTTTACACAGAAAGGCCCCTTGTATGAGTCAGGGAGGGCTATGCTACTTGCAAAGCTGCAGCTGAAAGGCTCTGATCCATGTCTGGCAGAATGATGTTACCAACTAGCAGCACTCTCCCTTATTTACCATCCTGATAATGTCCTCCTCAAGTGTCTTATCCAAATCCTCTACCTCTGTAGAGGTCTGTATACCACCACATAGGGATAGTGACCACAACACCTGTCTCCAGGATGATGCAAAAGCACCTATAGTCCTTCCTTTTCTTCTGCATGCCTCTGCACTTCCATAACCTTTATTCCCTGCCTCACATATAGTACAACCACTTCTCCCTTCCATGTCTCTCCTGAGCAGAGACAAGCCTGGTATGGCCACATCCAGGGCATGGCTGTCTGGTTACCATGACTCCATTATGTCCTACAAATCCAGGCTAGCCTCCTCCATAACAGCCTCCAGGTCTAGGAATTGTATTTCTCATACTCCTTGCATTGGTGCAGATGGCTTTTCATACCGTACCCCCCACCTGCCTCCCTGCTCTGTCCACTCCTCCTGTTGTGGTGTTTCCTGAAGCTCCACTGAACCCCTCTTCCCTTGTTACCCACTCCATTATCTGTCTCCTTTACTAGTTCATATACACAGTCTGGGTTGTCATGCATTGCTATAGAAAACATACTGTATACTGTAGATGTGCTTAAAAGGATTCTGAAGGAAGTCTATCTAATCTGTAATTGTTCTTGATGAAGAAAAGATAAGAAGGAAATATCACAGTCATCAGTGCTTAAAGGAACAAATTTATCTAATCAGATACAGCTAGGAAATGTCTCACATAATAGGAGACCCACAGGACATGAGCAGGCAATGAAAGGAGAATTTATCCTAACCTGTAAGCTCGCATTTTCTGTGGAAGCTGATTTTTTAAAAACTGGTCACATTCTGTTATTGTTCCATCTTTACTGGCCTTATAGTAACTTCCCCAGGGGTTTCTGATTTACATGCTCCTGATAAGGACCATTTTTGAACTGTGTGATGTAGTTTATGTCCTTTTTAAACTCTTACATTGTTGTCAGAGTGCATCCATATTTTACTTTAGAATCAAATGGCTGAAAGAGACATAACAAGCTACATCATGTAGTTCTGAAATGGTACCTACCACTATTGTGCACACTACAATAGAAATATTCATTGTATTTACTAAAAGGCCACTAAAGCTACATCAGAATTGGGAACTAGCATTAAAAAAAAAATGATGACACAGGAAAAATACAGGTTCAACACAGCCCTTCTTTAAGGGAGAAGATGTCAAACAATTAGTTGAAAAATATTATTTCACAAAATTAATGGTGGAGTTGTAGAATTACCTTATATGTAAGATATATTGGTGTAGTAGTAATGAAATAGCTAATTTTCTTATTTGGCACCCTATCAGGCAGGTTCAGGGCACCTTACAGAACAATTTACAGTGACAGTTCATACAGACATATACACCTGATATTATTTCCAGCAGTGGCACTACAGTAACTGATCAGATCTTTACAGTAAGTGCATCACAGTACCAAAGGAAAAACAAATTATTATGTTTGCTGAACTAGTGAAGAAAAGCGCTCAGTGAAGCAAAAGTCTTGTTTCATTCCTATTTTGTTATGTTCATATATTCATCTTCATCACTGGGAAATCATTATCATTTTCATTTACCAGCACTACATACTGAGTGTTGCATACAGAAACAAATGATTCTGTTAGAGACAGTGCTGATGCATTCAGTCACTTTTTGGACCAGAAATCCATTTGCACATGAACTGTGAAAGCAATATTCATCACCTTTTCCCCCTAAAGCAAGCAGCTCTTAAAAGAGTTATGTAATTGTTATTCAGATGTAAAAAGCAAAGATAACAAAGGTGGGACTTTGATGCTAACAATGACACGAGAACAAATGCTCCTGCAGTGATCACCTATGATGTTGAAATAGATTGGCTGTAAAGCTAGTTTTGATGACATTTAGGGATAATACACTGTCCACTGTATGGGGTGTCATTGCCTAAAGGAAATATGAATCACATTCCTCAAAGGGGTGCTAAATTGCACTGGTGCCTGACCAGTGTGACTGCTTCTCCAATGCCCCACATGTGAGTAAAATCATATTAAATCCATATAAATACTTTAGTCCAATAAAGTCCTTGAATCTTTGTACCATGGTACCAATAAAAGAGAGCAGGCTTATAAAAAAATCTATCACTATGCTCACCAGGGAATGGTGTGAAATCACTTCAGCAGTAATAAACTGATTGCTCACTTCTTCACATACAGTAGCAAAAACTCAAAATAGTAAAGAATGCAATCTATTTCCTTTTATTGACTTAGGACTCCAGTCACACTTCATGAGCAGTGTGTGTAGTTTATTTTCCTATAGACAAAGGAAAATGGGAGCATGAAGGAGATGTGGAAATAGGTTGTATTGCTGTTTCCAGGCACATAAGAGCTAGGCTGTTATTTTCATAGGATATCTACCCTAAAACTCCTTTAGGAAACACAATATCCTTTACATATGGTGCTCTTAATGTATCTTGGAAAGATTTTTCTTTCAGGCATAATTCAGCACTTGGTAGCTAACGGGCCCCACCACTTTTGTAACTCCCACCCTTGGTTATTCGTATCTTGGCTTTGTGAATCAACATCACCATTTATAACTTGACATTAATGCACTATGCAAACAAATAAAATAGAGTGAAAATCCCAAAGTATTTTTAGATTTTGTGTTTGTTTGTTTTATTTTAAAGCATATTTCTGTTAAAGACACTGAGAAATGTTCTGGCAGAAACACACCTTGAAAAGAAGATTTTTGTGTTTCTAGTGCTCAGCAGATTTAGGGAATTTAGTTCTGCAGAATTGCATTGTAGAGTTAAAATATTGGTGCTTCATCATTGGCTTGACACCACAGCTTTATCTTATCATGAATGGTTGCAGGAACTGTTATTTAACATTTAGGTGGAAAGGACGATTGCCAGTTTATGTTATAGGCTCTCATCCTTTAATAAGACATGAGGTAAATTGCACACTTTATATACAGTACAGTGTAAGTTAATTAGTATGGCTCCCTTTTGTTAGAAGATCTTTCTAATAGTAGCAATCTCAGTTTAAGGTTAAAGGCATCCTCATTTTCCCTCAGCTGTCTTGGGTTATGCCACTCTGCCAGGGGAGGGAGGGAGGTATGGGGTTGGGGGTAGGGGTGTATTGGAGTAGTTGTTTTTTCTTGATTTTTGTCTTCATTGTACTGTAATTGTGATTGTTGTTATTTGTATGGTTAATGTACTGTTTCTTAATAAAGTACATTAAATTTAAAAAAAAAGAATTTCATTGTAGAATTAGAAATTTTTGGTTTAGTCTTAGAATTTGCAGAAAGCATAAATCTGTGAAAACATGGAATTCCAAAAGTCAGGTTTCAAATTTGTCTTGCAGAATTCTAATTTCACCTCAGAATCCTCTTTTGCCATGGTGGAAATTATTGAGACCGAATCAGGGAATTCCGTGGAAAATATTCATCCAGTGAAATGTACAGTGTTATTTTGTACAAGTCCACCACTGGAAAATATTTTTGCCCAGCACTTTTTTTTTTTTAATCTAAGCAAAACTATGTACAGTAGTTCTGGGCCAAATGAAGGTTACTCTGTGCCTACCATTTAAGCAGCTGCTGTGATGAGCCATGGTTGTATTAAAGGATGATTTATCTTCAGTGGTAGATCCAGGCCTTGGCTCTAATACACATGTCACGCCCTTTGCAGCTCAGTTTGAAACTGCCACTTTGATTCAATAATTCCTGCCACTGGAGGGATGGAGGGAAGTGTGGCCCCTTTAAGAGCTAAAGAGTGGAGGAGTGGGCAGTTATGGTGCAGCGTTGGTGCATGGGGGTGGTTGCTGTGGAGATGAAGCCATGGGAGGAACTATTTTGAATTGCAGTGGCACCGTAAATAATTTTCCTGACCCCAATGACTGCCATTCCAACCTCATTGCAGGGCTGATTTTCTTGGGAGGAAGTGAAAGCTTCAGAAGTAAAGTTTGTTTGTCTCAGTGCTGCTGGTTCAGTTTTACTCCTGAACACTCCAGCACAGTAAAGCTCTAAGCACATTCTGCATATTACAAAATCTGCTATGAAAAAATAAAATAATAATGACATTTGACTGAAGGTCAGAAATGGAGCTTGTAGCAAGAGACTGCTAACTAGTGGCAAAAAAATGACTAGGGGTTGTGGATAACAAACACGAAAAGTAGCATTTATGAGCTGTGTGTAACAGCCAGTGTGTTACATCCAAGAGGCTCACAAGGCAGGAAGGACTAAGTTAGCTGTTCCATGAACCTGCGAGAGAGCTTTGCAAAGTTGAGTGTGAAATATATACCCTTTCTTGCAGACACTGGTGATCTAGCAAAGACTCAGCTGCCGAGTCTCAGGTAGATCACCAGTGTCTGCAAGGAGGGGTTGGGCCGCAGTGCTGAGCTGATGAGAACTTGTTTTCCTTTTAAATCTCTGTGGCCCTATACTGTACTTTCTTAAAAGACTACTGTGACAAGTTGGCCTATGGTAGATGGAGAGACAACATGCTGGGTTTAAAGTTCACAGAAGAAAATGTACTTTTATTGCTCCAAATGTAAGTTATTGCTCCAGAAAAGCATAATCAGTCAGTTCAACTTCTCCAGCCTGGTCAGGTAACATAAAGGTTACCACAAAACAGTTCTTTCAGGCTGACTTGACAAAAGAAATCTTTGAACCACCTATGTGGGCCAGCAGTTTTTTCAATATACAGTCTCAAACAAAACACACGGCTTGTGAGCCAGCAGTTTTGAATGCACAGTCTCAAATAAAACACAAACAGTTTTCCCTTTTAGCCTTATTTGCAGGCTGTTATCAGCAGTACATTCCACTCACTGTTTTTGGCCCAGCTGGCTAGGCTGATCCTTTACCTCAGGACTCTGCTCTAAAAAATGGTCTATTTCTCAGCAGCAGGTTTCAACTTCACCCCAAAGGCTCTCTCCAACAGTTAACCATTCTCCTTGGTGTTCTGCTCTGGTTCCTGTCTTACATTCCACCCTCCATCTTGCAGGGTTCTCTGCCTAGGAGTATCTCCTCTCTGCAGCAGTTGCCAGCTTCCAACCGACTCCTTACTGGATTCTCTCTGCCTTTCAACAATCCCTCTAATAATTAACTCCTGGAGAGGCACCCCTCCTTGTCTGTTCATGTTGCATTCCCTGCATTTCCTCAGCCTCAGCCAAGATGTTAATCTCTTGTTTCCCAGGGTAGTGTTTACACTGTCACATACCTCCCCCCTCTGTGTGAAGGCACAGTTGGTTGGCCCCTGACCATTCCCCTCCTGGGACAGGAAGTCTGCATTTCCATTCTGGGTCCTGGGCTGGTGGTGCACTGTAAAGGAAAATGGCTGGATGGCCAAGTACCACCTGGTGATGTGGGGGTTGTCATCTTTCATCTCCTGTAGCCACCTCAGAGGGCATGATCTGTTACCAGGATAAACTGCCAGCCATGCAGGTAGTAGTGGAGGGCATTCACAGCCCACTTGACTGTGAGACACTCTTTCTGTATCACCACATAGTTTTTCTCCTGGGGAAAGAGTTTCTGACTGAGGTAGAGGATAGGATGCTCCTCCCCCTCAAACTCCTGGGAGAGCATGGCTCCTAGCCTGACTTCAGAGGCATCCGTCTGCAGGATAAAGGTTCTGTTGAAGTCAGGACTGTGTAACACTGGATTTCTGCACAGTGTCACTTTGAGTTGTGTGAAGGCCTGGTCACACTCCTCTTTCCATTGGACCTTACAGGCTGCAGATTTCTGGGTGAGGTCTGTAAGGGGACTGACAAGGGTGGAGAAGTGTGGTATGAACCTGTGGTAATAGCCTGCCAATCCTTAGAAGGCCCTCACTTGGGTTTTTGTGGTGGGTACTGGGCACTCGGCTATGGCTTGGACCTTAATGACTAAGGGTCTCACTTGTCTATTGCCTATACAGTACCCCAAGTACTTTGTTTCAGCTTTGGCCAAAGCACACATCACTGGATTGGCCATCAGCCCTGCTTCTCGTAAGGACTGTAGTACAGCTGCCACCTTGGATGCATGGGACTCCCAATCAGTGCTGTGGATCACCACTTCATCTAGGTAAGCAGCTGCATAGTGGGCATGGGGTCACAGCAAGCAATTCATGAGCCTTTGAAGGTTGCAGGTGCCCCATGTAAGCCAAAAGGCATGGCACGGAACTGGTATAGTCCAAAGGGGGTAGTATATGCTGTCTTTTCCCAAGACTCCGGGGTCAAAGGGGTTTGTCAGTACCCTTTCATTAGGTCCAAAGTCATGATGTACTTGGCTTGTCCTAGTCTATCCAACAGTTCATCTAACCAGGGTATGGAGTAGGCATCCAACTTTGAGATGGCATTGACCTTTGCAAAAATCAATATAGAAGCGGGTAGCCCCACCTTCTTTTAGTACTAACACTATGGGGCTATACCAATCACTGCTGGTTTCCTCAATCACCCCCAGCTCTAGCATGTCATGTAACTTCTTCTTAACAGTGTCTCGTACAGCTTCTGGCAAGTGATACAGTCACTGCCGCACCTCCTCCCCTGGCTCTGTTTCTATATGATGAGCTATCATGTGAGTTGTCCCTGGGAGGAAGGAGAAAACATCCAAAACTGGCTTACCAACACTCTTAGTTGCTGTTTCTGTGTGTGAGAAAGCTGTTCTCCCATTGGGACTTTTATCCCCGGATTCTCATCTGGCACCTGGGGTCCCAGATCCACGATGTCAGGTTCAGGGGAAATCAATAGGCTATCCCTCTGGTGCCAGAATTTCAGCACATTGGCATGGTAGATCTTGTTGCCTCTCTGGCTGGCAAACTTCATAGTCAACTGGGCCCACCCTCCAGATAACTTTGTAAAGCCCCTTACATTTGGCTAGAAGCTTATTCTGGCTGCTTGGCAACCAAACTAGTATCTGATCCCCTGGTTTATATTCCCTCAGCTGGGCTCCCTGATTATAGTAGTACTCTTGCCTTTGTTGAGCCTTCACCAGATTCTCTTGGGCAAATTTCCCCACCCGATCTAAACTTTCCCTCAATTGCAGGACATAGTGCACCACATTTTCAGTCTTGGGGTCGGGTTTCTCCCACATCTCCTTTACTACATCAAGAACACCTCATGGGCAGCACCCATAGAGGAGTTTAAAAGGAGCAAACCCTGTAGAAGCTTGAGGGACCTCCAGCACTGTGAACATCAGTAAGAGAAGTAACTTGTCCCAGTCCCTGACCTCAGTGGTTATAAACTTTTGAAGCATCATTTTAAGGGTTTTATTGAATCACTCCATGAGGCCATCCATCTGGGGATGGTAGATAGAGGTCCTTGTGGAGCTGATTCCCAATAAAGTACAAACCTCCTGAGTCAGGTGGGACATGAAGTTAGTTCCCTGGTCAGACAACATTTCCTTTGGTATTCCCATATGACTAAAGACCTTTAATAGCTCCCCAGCTACAATTTTGGCCAAAATGATTTGTAACGGGATGGCCTCAGGGTACCGGGTAGCATAGTCTACAATGACCAGAATGTATTGGTACTCCCCCCTCTACTTTTTTCAAGAGGTTCCACTATATCAACCCCAATCCGGTCAAATGGTGCCTCCATAACAGGTAAGGGCACTGAAGGTGCCCTTGAACTGTTCTTTGGAGCTACTAACTGACACTCGGGACAAGATGCACAATAATCTTTAGCATGTTGATAGATGCCCAGCCTAAAGAATCAGAGTAACAGTTGGGCTAGTGTATTCTCTACCCCACAGTGATTAACTCGGCCACCTCAGGGCCACTGTGTCCTTCAGGTTTTAACCAATGCCAACATAGGTCCTGCAATTGTTGTCCCACTGCTCTAGGCTGTGCACCTGCTGCAAATTTGAAGCTCTGGAACCTCTGTTGGTAACTTTCTGAGTTGATGCCTAGGCGGTCCAGGATTGCCGCTTTCACCTCTGTGTACTCCCCGGCTGTGGTACTGTCCATAGCTCGATAGGCCGCTAGGGCTTCTCCCGTCAGACAGGGGCAAGGTGGACAGCTCATTGGTGTCTGGGCCATCCATCAGCTTCTGCCACTCACTTGAACGTTACCAGAAAGGCCTCAGGATCATCCTCAGATGCCATTTTGGTCAGCATGGCATTCATCCTAGGAACACCTGGTCTCACAAAAGCCAGACCAGCCTCACCTGTAGGATCTTGTTGCAGCTGTTACACCAGGGACTGCAGCAGCTGCTGTTGTTGTTGTTCCAGCTGTATAAGAAACTGCTGTTATGCCTCTTGTTGGGCTTGCTGTGCTTGTTGGGCCTGCTGATGCACCTCCTGCTGCTGCTGATCCAGCTGGGTGAGAACCTGTTGTTGCTGATCCTGTTGTGCTTGTTGCACATGCTGTTGCACCTCCTGCTGCTGCTGTGCCAGCTTCCTGAAAGCCTGTTGTTGTTGAGTGAGGAACTTCAACAATTTCTCCATATCAATTTTTCCAGACTGTAACTAGTCCTGCTCACTCCAGCAGGGGTTCAAATCCCACTTCTGACACAATGTGTGACAAGCTGACCTATGGTAGATGGAGAAGCAACATGCTGGGTTTAAAGTTCACAGAAGAAAATGTACTTTTATTGCTCCAAATGTAAGTTATTGCTCCAGAAAAGCATAATCAGTCAGTTCAACTTCTCCAGCCTGGTCAGGTAACATAAAGGTTACCACAAAACAGTTCTTTCAGGCTGACTTGACAAAAGGAATCTTTGAACCACCTATGTGGGCCAGCAGTTTTTTCAATATACAGTCTCAAACAAAACAAACGGTTTGTGGGCCAGCAGTTTTGAATGCACAGTCTCAAATAAAACACAAACAGTTTTCCCTTTTAGCCTTATGTGTAGGCTGTTATCAGCAGTACATTCCACTCACTGTTTTTGGCCCAGCTGGCTAGGCTGATCCTTTACCTCAGGACCCTTTGCTCTAGAAATGGTCTCTTTCTCAGCAGCAGGTTTCAACTTCTCCCCAAAGGCTCTCTCCAACAAGTAATCATTATACTTGGCTTTCTGCTCTGGTTCCTGTCTTACATTCCACCCTCCATCTTGCAGGGTTGTCTGCCCAGAAGTTTCTTATCCCTGCAGCAGTTTCCAGCTTCCAACTGACTCCCTGCTGGATTCTCTCTGCCTTTCAACAATCCCTCTAATCAGCAACACCTGGGGAGGCACCCCCCTTGCCTGTTCATGTTGCATTCCCTGCATTTCCTCATCCTCAGCCAAGGTGTTAACTTCTTGTTTCCCAGGGTAGTGTTTACACTGTCACAACTCCAGTGGGAATGAAGGCTCCTGAGAGGTGCTAGCAAGGGATTTTTGGGAGAAGGATGAGGGTTCAAAAGCAAAAATAGATGTGACAACTAAATTTACCCTTCTGCCATAGTCAGTCCAAGGGGCATCACTCTGACTGTGCATTTGGAAAAGTAGAAATTCACAATATTCTTATTTTCCTTAATCATAACAACATTTGCACAAATGAGAATACTGCATGCTTGATGTCCTGAATCTAAACTAACATGCATATTTGATGATGTGTCAGTAGGAGAGCCATGCCCATGTCCCATATTTCAAGTGTCAGCCCAGACTAATTCACATAATTTAGTAACACAGGGTTGAGAGGTATGGAATGATAAGAGAGAAGGCTCATTGGAAGCTAATAAGATTTTCAGGACACAACTAGATCACCAAGCCTGTCACAACAGTATTTTTTTTTCTTTCAATTGAGTTGAGTTCTAAAACTAAATATAAATTTTAATAAAAAAAAATATCACTCAGTGTCATCTGAGCAGATTGGCAGGGGGGTCACATTTCTTCTTAACCATCCTACATTATAAGGAATATCCTGGCAGAATTCTGTGACAGGATGAAAGGTGGCTTCTTGTGTCAGTTTTCAGATCCCTGAGGGCTACTGTTTGCATCTGTCTCCATTCAGAGGGAAAATTCGGGGGTTGGGGTTTGAATGAAACTATTTTAGAGGTGAATCAAGACAACAGAGTCTGATCTGCTGGAGAGAGTCAGCCAACGCAAGCAGTTTATGAAGTAGCTGGTTCGTTTTGAAAAGTATGTTCTAGTAAAACAAAGTGGGTGTTTTTGTGGTGTTATGTATTGACACTGGGCCTAAAATACATCAAAATGCATAATTTCACATATTACATTTTCAAAATTTCCTGGGCGGGGGGGCATACCCCTAGACCACCCTAGTGAGGTTTGATTTTCCAGGCAAAGTGCACACCCCTTCTGTAAATTCTTGGATCCACCACTGATCTTTGGTTTGGCTTTGAGATGGAGCCTGGAAACCCAGTTCAGCTTTGTAAAATGGGCTGAACCACTTTGGTTCCCAATGCAGTAATGCGTATAGGGTAAACAAAAAAACATAGATGTGTGTGTGTGGGGGGGAGGGCTTGAGGTCAGCAATGAATATGAATTACTGTATCTTACGTGTGGCAAGTATTGTATGCATGCATCTGCTGTGGATTACTGTTTGTGGTGTTGTGATGGAGTCTGCAAAATCAGCTAAGACTGCCACTGCCCAGTGTGAATTACAGTAATAGCTATTATTCATTTGAACATACATGCACACATGTTAATTTGACAGCAGAAGAATGCCATACAGTTTATTTAGTCTTCTTGGTGCAGGCCTCCTGTTCTATTGTTTTTAATGGGTTTCAACACCCCTCCCTTTTAACTCTGACCCTTCCCTTGATCTTATCCCACCACCTCTTGAATCCACTGACTGTCTTCTGGTTTACAACCTCTGCCAGCAGTACATTCCACCCTGATACCACTGTCTCCATAAAGAAGTGTCTCCTGACCTCCTTCTTGAGCCTCCCTCTTGCCAGTTTGTAGCTGTTCCTCCTTACATTCCTGTTCTCACACAAGGTAGAGGCTCCCGAGATCCACCTTGTTTACATCTTTCAGGTACTTGAAGGATTCAGTTATTACCACCCTCCCTTCTATCATTAAATGAGTGCATAATTAGGCTCCTCACCGTGTCCTTGTATGGTCTGCCCTGGTGACCCTGAATCCTCTTTTCTATTTTTTTATTTAGTATGCTTTTTCTCCCTGACTCCCAACCAGCCCTCCACTAGTCTAAACCCTCCCACCCAGCTCCATCACCCACTTTGTCTGGGACTTATCTCTCTCTATTTCCACCCTGGTTTTCCCCCTAGAATGGGGCCACTGGGGGTGGACCCTAACCCCCAACAGAGACTTGGTCAATGTACAGAAGACAGAGTACAGCGGTCAGTGGTGTATGGCTTGTGGTAAGGGGTGGATGTCTTCTTGCAGCTATCAGGGTTTTTCCTTTTGACTGTCAATCCAACCCCTAGGAAGTGAAGATGAGCTCCTGATGCATGTGCACACTATTGCATGCATTGTACATTGTAGCACATCAGCGTCTTCCCGTCCTGATCCTTATCTCCAGCAGAACTGCCGCATGTGGTACACAGGTGGTAGTAATGCAGCAGAGACTGAACTCCCTTCCTTCCTCCCCAAGGTGGAAGGAATCCACTGGAATGCTCATCTCACCTCCTTCTAGCTGGCTGGTGGATGACTCAGGCTTTTCCTGAACCTGGGTAATCAGCATCACAATTGGTAATACTTCCTCTGCACCAGTGGGCTGGCTTAAATCATCTTTGCTGTCCTTCTTTCTACTGCCTTAAGATGGTTTACATCCTTTTTCAGGTAGTGAATCCAATACTGGCCATAGTACTCAGGTGCAGCAACACCATGGATCTGTACAGTGGCAGGATCACCTCCTTCCTTCTGCTCTGAACCCCCCTATCCATGCACTCCCAGCATCCTGTTTGCCTTGGCTACTGCCTTCTTACATTGCACAGACAGTCACAGTGCAGCTGTAGTGTGTTTTTGCTTAAAGTTATTGGTTTCAGATATACCAAGATCCTATTCTTCCTCTGAAACATGACCTATACCCTCCCCAGCCTGTATTTAGCTCTTGAGTACTTGACTCCAATGTGCATGACTTTACACTTTTTTGTGTTGAACCCCAGATGCCAGATAACAGACCACCTTTCAAACTTTGCAAGGCCCCTAACCCCCTCTTTGTTGTCCACCTTCCTTCAAAGTTTGGTGTCATCAGCAAAGAGGCAACTCTCACCTCACATTAAACAATTCACGCCTGAGCACCATCCCCTGTGGGATCCCACTGGTAATTTCCTACAATCCTCAATCAATCAATCAATCAATCAATCAGGTTTTATTTAATATAGTGCAAATCGCATTATGAACTGATGCACTTTATAAACAGTGTAACATATTATATTAAAATTATAGCAACAAAACATGATCTATAAATAAAACATTAATTCATCAGTAGAAAATCAATAAACTACATCAGAAAAGCTTATCTGAACAGATGGGTTTTTAGCTCCCATTTAAAAGCATCTACTGTGGGACTGTCCTAGATATATCTGGGGAGAGAGTTCCAGAGAACTGGTGCTGCACAGGAAAATGCATGAGCACCTGATGACTTTAACGAAAACCTTGAAACTTCTAACAGTCCCTCATCTGCAGAGTGAAGAGAGCAGAGGGGGTGATAGGGACACAGGAGGTCTTTCAGGTAGCCAGGCCCCTGATCATGTACGGCCTTATATAGGTCAGCAAACCAACCTTGAAGGAGATCTGCCACCTAACCAGCAGCCAGTGCAGATAGCACAGCACAGGTGTAATATGACATGACCTAGACAGGCTTGTCAACAACCTGGCTGCTGCATTCTGCACTAGCTGCAGGTGGCGAAGATCCACCCCTGGTTGCCCTAAGTATAGGGCATTGCAGTAATCTAGGTGCGAGGTCACAAATGCATAGACCAGTGTCAGCAGATCACCAGGGGGTACTAGATGCTTAATTCTGGTGATGTTTCTTAGATGATAAAAAGAGGTCTGGGCTATGTCTGACACCTGTGACTTAAGTGTCAAGCCCCAGTCCAAAACAATGCCAAGATTTCTCACCCGGTCAGAGATAAGCAACTTGGAGTCCTCAAGCCTAATCCCTGAGACTTGCCCATATTTCTCCCTTCCCCCCGGTGACCAGATTCCAACATCAGTACTTTATTCTTGGCCGGATTCAACTTCAACCAGTTGGCCTTCATCCAGTCTTGCATCTTGGTGAGGCAGTTGTTAAATACCGACACTGTCTCCTGCTCAGGTGCAAAAGACAGGTATAGCCAAGTGTCATCTGCATAACAGTGAAAACTCAGGCCATACCACCTTATAATGTCTCGTAGAAGCAGCATATACAATATGAACAACATGGGGGACAAAACGGAGCCCTGCAGGATCCCACATAGCAGAGGCACAGGGGTCAAGGAAAAACTCCCCAGCACCACATGCTGCAACCTGCCAGTGAGGAAAGATTTAAACCAACTGAGGACTATACCAGCCAGTCTACAACAGACTCACAGGTACTCCATCAGTACTCCATGGTTCATGGTGTCAGACGCTGCTGAGAGATTGAAGAGAATCAGAATGGAACATCTCCCCTGATCCCTCACTGCCAGGAGATCATTCAACACTCAAACCAGGGCAGTCTTGGTACTGTGCCTCTTCCTGAAATCTGACTGGTGAGGGTTGTGTAACCCCCACCCAGGTATGCCATTTCTGACTTGACAGCTCTACCTGGTGGGCTGGGTTCGGGAAGGAATATGTCACTTGGCACATTGGCTAGGTTTGGCTACTCTGCACAGGGTTACCCAAGTAACTCCGGACAAAGAAAGCAATAACTGTAATGTCCAATATCAGAAGTGGGATTCTAAAGTGTGGCTTTTATTCACATCCAACCGAATAAACAAAGCATAGATGGACCCCCACAGGGCTACACTCTGGGTAATGCAGATTTAAGGAGACCAGAACACATCCTCAGCACTTTAGCCCTTAGGCTCTGAAACACACTGGGCACAAAGCCCAAACTTGTAAGCTGCTCTGGGTTTTCCCTGGCTTGGCTCTCTTTACAGCCACTTGGACACTTTCCATATAGCATGGAAACATTTACGGGTGGCTCCCTAAACCACCTATGAGCACTTCTGCTCCATAAGGTAATCTTCTTCTTCAATCCCACATCTGGGTACTTTCTTCAGACACTGGCCAAGCACCTGAGAGAAAGCAACGGGTGTCCCAGAGCAAATCCGTAGAGGTGAATTTGGTTACTACTGATGGGGGGCCTCCCACCTCTCACTTCCATAATTCATACCTGGCCATTTCTCTGGACTGTAACACCTCATCCTTTAAAACACTTTACTGTTTAGAATTTTTTTAGATGTATTCACATTCAAGCTGCTGTCTTTACATCCCATTTGTGCTGAACTTGAACATACTTAATAAGTGGCTGTGTCCATTGCTCTAGACCCCGACAGAGTTAAGCAGTCCAATCCCCACATCTTCCAAACTGTACCTGGCTGTCTTTTCCTGACCCCACAGTAAAAGTACCTTTAGTTTTATCTTGATTCAGGTGAAAACACATGGCCCTTTAGCAGAGCGAACTCACCCCTTGATTGCAGGTGCCCCACAGGCATTTTCTCCTCAAAGAACTCTCATCCAGAGCTTCTGGTGCCTCAGCATGAACTTAAATCAGGCAGCTTCTTTTCCCTAGCCAGACCAGGGGGGTTGCCCCTGGAAGCTGGCTGATTCCTTCCCCCATCCCCGCAAGGATGGGGCCCTGAACCATTGAAAGCTGTCTCCACCACTTCAATGTGCTCTTCTTGTGTTCCTCTTCAGGTGAGAACACACACCTATACAACAAAAAATAGCTCTTTGACAGAGTTTAGAGCTCTGAGGGCCTGCTTACAGCAGAGCACCTCTTCTACTGACTGCACAGACTCTACTGACTGACTTCAAAAATTCCCCAACATTCTACTCTAACCTCCAACTGCAACATTCCAGTGTGGCTTATGCAGCTGCGACAGTTCTAAATGATGTCATCCCTCAGTCTCAGTTGAGACTGAGAACAGAGGGAGACAGCGTGAAATCCATTTAACTGGAGTTTCACAAGCTGCCTTCCCTGCCTACCACTAGGTCTTACTGAGATTCTAGTAACCCCGGGTAACGGGGTGTTACAGTTGTATATGTTGTGAGATGTTAAATAGGTCTCCAGTTGCAGGGCCACCACCTTCTCAATAACCTTACCTAAAAAAGGTAGGTTAGAGATGGGTCTGTAGTTCACCAGACAGACCGGATCTAGTTAAGGTTTTTCCAGGAGCAGCCTCACAACCACCTCCATCAGGGGTCCAGGAAAGACCCCTGTCACTAGAGAACAACAGACTATCCATCTAGGATTGGGCCAATAACATTAACACACTCCACCAGGAGGTGTGTTGGTCTCAGTTCCAATTGGCCATAGCCCCCAGACAACCTTCACCACATCTGAGACAGCCATCTGGTTGAAGTCAGACAAGACAAAGTGACTGCCAGTGACCCCAGGCCCAGGGAGCTGAATGGATTTCTGATCTTTATTTATTTATTTGAAAAGGACTCACCAGGAGAGGCAACATGAGCCGTGAACAGCTCGTTTCCAGAAGCATCCTTGGGGGAGGGGTTACATAAAGGGGAAATCGAGCAACATATAATAAAATACAATATGTACAGTGCAAAAACATAGTACAAATACAATACGTGCTGTGAAAATTCAGTTACATAAAGAGAGGAACTAATACAGTGTATATCAAACCTAATCAGTGGACAGTATCATATGCAGATAGTGCAGATACATGGTAATGATCAAAAACAATGGGTGAGACATACCAGGGTGAGCAGTGCCATATGCAGATTTTTCATATATAGTAGCAATCAGGAAAAGGTGATCCAGAAGGTATAGGCCAGAAGAAGAGCAAGGAGTAGCAGGCTGAGCGCAGAGAGCAAATAAGTGCTATTTAGTTCAAAAAGGGGGATACAAAGTGCTGTATGGATATAGAGGAAAGGAAGAGTTTTTCACAAGTGGTGGACAGGGTGGTGGTTGAACAGGGGAAGGGGTAAGGGAGGGAGGAAGGGGGGATGCCATGAATGAATTCATCTTCCGGATGCTAAAAACCCTGCAAGAGACAGAACCTGGCAGAAAAGGAAAGAGAAAGAGAGAGGGCAAGGGGTAGGAGAGTGAGGGGGTGGCGATGAAGGGGAGACAAAGAACCTATCCCCTTTGGGATGCTGACAACCCCACAAAGGGACTGAGTAGGGCTAGAACAGGGAGGGTGAGAGGGGGAAGGGGATGGTGTAATCCAAAAACTGTTCCCCTTCAGGATGTCAAGAACCCTGAAAGGGGACAGGACCCTGCAGGAGAGGAGAGAAAAGAGGAGGAGGGGGGAAGGGGAGGAGGGGGATGGGAGTGGTGGGGGACAGGAGGCCCCAGATAGAGGTAGCTGAGAGATGGAGGAGGTGGAAGTGGAGTAGATGGAGGAGGTGGTGGCGAAGTAGGGTGGAGTGAGAGGGTGGGGGGCATATGGGAAGTTGATTTGTAGGGAAGGGTATTAGGCACAGTTACAGACATGTGCAGTGTGCTTGTGGGCGAGGAGGAGTGAGAGTGAGTGTTGGGATTGTGCAGAGTGGATTTCTATCGGGAGGGAGTTCCAGATATCAGGGAATTCGTAAGAGAAGGCCTAATAGCCCGATGAGGTGTGCTGGGGAGGGAGAGTGAGGGTTCTGTGGATAGAGATGTGGAGAGAATAGCTGGATGGGAGAGGTGTTGATAAGAGGGAGGACAAGTAAGGCAGCAGAGAACCAAGCCAGAACTTTCCAACATAATTAGCGATGTGTGATGCGCCTGGATTATTATTAATAATAATAATAGTAACTTTATTTATAAAGCACCTTTCTTTAATCAAGGCGCTATACAACTTAAAAACAAAATCAAGTGAATAAAAGACATAAAAATTCAACAACAACAGGCAATAAATACTAAGCAAAATATAACAATTTAACAATTTAAACTTCATAAGCAAGATGCCACAGTTGGGTCTTCAGGGCCCTCTTGAAGCTCTCCACAGTCGTGCAGTCATGAATCTGATTGGAGGGAGGGAAAGGAGAGCAAGGAATAGAGTTCACAGTGATGAGTGTGAGGAGGCAGCCAAGAATGTACCAGCAGAAGGAATTGAAGAGAGTGTACAGTCTGAATAAGGTGGTTTTGAGGGAGGAGCTATAGACTATGTCCCCAAAATCCAGGACAGGGAGATTCATCTTTTGGACAATTTCTCTCCTGGCGTGCTGCGGGAGGCAGCTACGGTGTCTGTACAGAGCACCAAGTCTAGGGAGTAATTTTTTGTGGATGATGTCGATGTGTACCCTGAAGTCTAGATTCTTGTATAGCCATATTCCAAGGTACTTAAATGAGGCTACATCATCAGTCGTTGAGCCAGAGAGGGTGTGTAATGTGGGAGTGGAAACAAGCCTGGCCAATTTTTGCCTGGAGCCAAAGGTCATGGATACAGTTTATTTTTTACATTCATGGAGAGTTGGTTTGCAATAAACCAGTGTTGGACATTGTTAAAATCCACCTGAAGGCTGGTTGTTACCTTGGAGGAAGAGTTTCCGGAAGAGAATAACATGGTATCATCTGTGTACATGTGTATACTTGAAGATGTGCAGGCTTTAGGAGGTCATTCAGGAATATAGAAAAGAATATGGGACCAAGTACTGAGCTTTGGCGGACACCTGTGTTGATTGGGAGAGGAGGGGAGAGGGAGCTGCCTACTCTGATGGACTAAGTCTGGCCTACAAGGTAGGACTGGAACCAGCTAGTGGCTGAGTCAGAGAGGCCAGCTGTGGATAGCTTGCTAAGCAGAAGGGCATGGGAATGATGGAGACAACATTATCAATGAAAAACAGAGCAAACTCTTCACACCTTAAGTGTGAAAAAACTCCCCCATACTGAAGACAGGCTGGATTACACAACCTACCCACAGTCTGGAAGAGTTGAGCTGGTCTGTTAGTCGCTGCAGTAATCTCCTTGGACAGGAACTCTGCCTTCTTACAGGAGATTGCCGGTTGATAGCTCCTGTAATGAGCCATCAATATGAGCTTTTTCTCCTCCAGATCAGTCCTCCGCCCCATCAAACCAAGGAGTTCCTGATAGCTCCCCTTCTACCACCAATCTCTAAGTCATCCTGCTGAGCCACTTTTCCACCCACCTGATCAAGTTGCTACCCACTCCTAAGTCCTCCAACTCTTTGATCAACCTCTTGTGGAGAACTGAATCAAAGTCTTTACTGAAATATGATTACAGTTTGTCTACTGCCTACCCCTCTCCAATAGCCTTGTTAACTAGTCAAAAAAGTCAATCAAGTTGGTCCAGCACGACCTCCCTCCCATGAATCCATGCTGTCTCTCATCCTGGAGTTTGTTAGTCTCTAGGAATTCAACCAGCCATTGTTTGAGGATGGTCTCCATCAGCTTGCCAACTATAGATGTCAAACTGACAGTCCTGTACATCCCTAGATCATCCCTAGTCCTGCTGCTGTGCAGTGGTACCACATGCACTGTCCCTGCCCATCTTCCCTTTTGGCATTGGACCAACTTTCTGTTTTGTAAAGACATAGCAAAAGCATTTTGTTAATATCTCTGCCTTATTCTTAGTACCTTCTACCCACCCTTCCTACCTCTTTGATTTAGCTTTGCCTTCTGTCATGGTCCTTTTTTCCCTGATATAGCTAAAGAAGACTTTGTCCACTTCTCTGACTCCCTCCACAATTTGCAGTTCTTTCCTTTCCCTTCCCTTAATTTCCCTTCCCTTCCCTTGATTGCCTGACCACCTTCCCAGCCTCCAGTGCCTTGTCTAAGTAGATTTTCTTAGCCACCTTGTTATGGGACCTATTATACCTTCTGAACAAGGCCCTCTTTTCCTTTTCAGCCTTGTGCAACTGCCTGTTAAACCAAAGTGGCCTTCTGGATTTTGCTTTTTTCCTCTCTTTTAAGGCAGGTTTCTGCAGCTTCTATGATCCCATCTTTGATCATGGTCCACTTCCAGTCCCTGTTCAGTCCTCCCTAAGGCTATCTGGTCCCTCCTTTGGTGTCTAGCCCATTCTGCTGAAGTTGGCCTTCTTAAAATACAGGTTATACATTTTCATGTTTAGTATTTCCTTCCCCCTATTTATATTTAACTATTTAAATGACAAAGAACCTTAGTGTCAAGCACTGAGACATGGGTTATCCCAAAGGGCATTGGCCGAGAAGCCAAGTTTCAAAGAAATACAAAATCACACATACCCCCATAATGCAAAGCATCATGGGCTGTATATGCAAATCACCACAAAGTATTATGCCGGTTGACCTTTAAGCAGAACTGCATGGTGCCGAAAGACCTCTCACACAGTATGCAAAGGGTGCCACCAGAAGACACAGACAAGTGTTTCGCCCTGTCAGGACTCAGCAGTGTGGCAAATGCTAGATGTTTTTTATTTGGCCACTGTGGAATGCTATACAGTACCTTCAAATGGCACTGGGCAGGGCAGCAGATATGATATGTGAATAATCTGAGCTAATTTGATATATTATGTATGAAAACATAATATACTCATGATATGTGAAAAGTAATGCAATATATGGTATGTTAATATAATGGGATATAAAACGATATGATACAATTTAATATATAATATGTTTTACTACTGTATTTTGAATGTTTTCTTATTTCTTAGTTTTACGTATGTGCCAAGTGAACATGAATTTTAAAACAACTTAGGATTTGGGCTTGCTGCTCAACTGTCAACTCCATCCCTTGTGCTGTTTTCAGAAGCCTCTAGTGACAATGGAGGCTGAGGTCTTTGAGCAATTAAGCAATGAATATAAAATTATTTTTTTTTCAGGAACAAGGAGTTACACTTCTGGATGGATCACATGTATCCTGAGTAGGGGTGCTCGAAGCACTTGAAGAAGAAGGTTGGGGAAACTAGTAAAGGTTTAGATTGATCAGGATGGTTTCATCAGCAGATGCTCTGGATAACTGCCAAGGAAGACGGCTTACACTGCAGTGTGAGTGGAACCTGTAGATTTGTTTGGATGAATCAGTCATGGTTTATTTGGCTGTATCATCTTCCACACAGTGGCCCCTGTTCCCACAACCCCATGACCATAACTCCTAGTCTCTGTTCTACCTTGCAGTGCCATAGATTTTACAATGATAGTTGTACATTACAATATGATTATTTTTATATTACCCCTTCTATCATTTTTATGTTTGCTTGCACGCATGTGCAAGAAACATAGTGCCATCATCCGAATTTTCGGAGGTGTGTCACCCCCTCTTCCAATTCAGTCAGTGTGTTGGCAGGCGCGGCCCCAGTCCTCCAATGCATGCTGGAGCTGTCTATGACAGCTCCAAAATGCAGTGGCATACAGTTGAAAGGGGAGCCACGCTCAGTGAGCAGCAATAAGATATCGCCTGCCCGCGCAGCCCCCTCACACACACACACACCCACACACATACGCACGCACGCATACGCGCGGCAGCCCCCTCACGCACACACTGTATAGCTGACGGGGTGCCCAATCCCCATCAGCTGTGCTGCCTCCCCCAAAGTTTTTTCACATGCCACGCTGGGTGCCCACCCCATGCGGCAACTCATGGTATACCAACGGGGTGCCCAATCCCTGGCTCCACTGTCCTCACCCCCGAGTACAGGGTGCCATGCTGGGAGCCCACCCCAGTGTGGCAATAGATACTATGTTTGTGAGGGTGCCCAATCTCGGCTCCATGCCCCCCAGCAGTCCTTGTGCCATGCTGAGAGCCCACCCCAGCGTGGCAAGCGTCCCAGCGTGTCGTGAAAAAAAACAACCTGTAAAGAAAAATGGTCCCATGCAGTCTCCCTGACCCCCCCACAACCTGCACCCACCCACTGCCCATCCTGCCCTGCCTTCCCACACCCCCCTCACCCCATACTTACCTCCGGAGCTTGGCGCAACGATCATCGGTGGACCGGGAACACGTCTGCACTCTTCAAAGCCGACTGCGAACTGAGGAAATGCCGGTAAGCTGTATAATGGGATTGATAGGGTTTTTTCAACTTTGTTGCATATCTCAGGCATTTTTTGGAATTTTTGCACCAAATTTTCAACATGGGGTTTTTGGGACCCCATCTCATGAATGCTGTCACTGTCATGGCATTATTCGGACCCGAAGGGTGATTTTGCAGTCACCGGAAATCACCTTTCGGGACTGATTAACCAAACGACACTGCCAGTGTTCATAAGGTGGGCTCTCAAGAAGCCTATTTTGAAAATTTGGTGGAAAAATTCCAAAAATTGACTGTTTTACGAGCGTGCATTGCGCAGTTCCTACGCACGCTCATAAGTTCATGAATTTTCAATATTTTCACTCCAGATTTTCAACATTGCCATTTTACCACACCTTCTTATGAGTAGTACAGCTGTCATTTTTCACATCTCGCCCAAAACGTGTTTCCACCCATGCAGCGCACAATGGCACAGTCGGTGTGCGAAATCAATGTATGGGACAAATTAAGAAAATCACAGTGACACTGTTCATGAGCAGAGGTCTTAAAATGGCTATGTTGAAACTTTGGTGGAAAAATTCCTAAAAATGACTGTTTTATGAGCGTGCGTTATGCAGTTCCTATGCATGCTCGTAAGTTTGCTGAATTTAATATTTTCACTGCAGATTTTCAACATTGCCATTTTATTACACTTCCTTCTGAACAGTACAGCTGCCATTTTTCATATGTCGCCCAAAATGTGTTTTCGCACATGTAGCGCATAATGGTGCTGTTGGTATGCGAAAGCAATGTTTGGGATAGATTACGAAAATCACAGTTACACTGTTCATGAGCAGAGGTCTTAAAATGGCTATGTTGAAAATTTGGTGACAAAAGTCCATGAAATGACTGTGTTACGAGTGAGCATTGCGCAGTTTCCACGCACCCTAGTAAGTTCATGACTTTATGATATTTTCAGTCCAGATTTTCACCAGTGACATTTTTCCACACTTCCTTATGAACAGTACAGTTGTCATTTTTCACAACATGGCCGAAGTGTGTTTTCACACTTTCAGCGCAGAGATGCATGGTGGCTGTGGGAAATCATTGTTCGGGACAGATAAAGAAAATCACAGTGACACTGTTCATGATCGGAGGCACCAAAATGCCTGAGTTGACAATCTGCTGTAAAAAATCCCCAACCTAATTATATTACGGGTGTGCGTTGCACAGTTTCTATGTACGCTCGTGACTTCACCAGTTTTTTTTAATATTTTTACTGCAGATTTGCAACATTGCCATTTTTTACACCTCCCCATGAACAGTACAGCTGTTATTTTTTACATCCTGTTCGGAATGTTTTTGCACCTGTGGTGCTAAATGCCGTAGTCGCTGTGCATAAGCAGCGTTTGGCTAACAAACTGATATTGCCACTGTTCATGAGGTGGGGTCACAAAAAAAACATGTTGAAAATTTGGAGTGAAAATACCAACGAATGCCTGAGGTATTAGGGTTTCCAACCATAACGCCCAACCCTGTAGAGAATGACAGGCATCAGGGGTGTGACTTGGGATTCTTGCCTGTAATGCTCATACCATTCCACACTCTGCAGCCAGTGAGAGGCATCGAGGTATGCCTTGGACTCTTCGGCCCCAAAGTTCACCCCATTCTCCTATATCGCACTCATCTAACGTATTTCCTAATGGAATGGGGGTGCTGCTAAAGGCAAAAAGACCCCAAGGAGCACCGTGACACTTGTCAGTGTCTGCAGGGTGGGGTTGGGTGAAATGGCATGGCCGTTATGCCTGACGACCCAAAGGCACACCCCAATGCCTGTCACTCTCTGCAGGGTGGCGGGGGAGTTGGCTTCAGTTCAACACTTCACTGCCATTCCTATTATGCAGCTCTTTAACTTCTACACTACCACTGCCAATGCCAGCAAGCAAACATTCGGCATTGACAAATGCTTGTTATGTTTATGTTTTGTGTTTAGGTATTAGTCCATATTTAATTTATTTTTATGTGATATTGTTTTATTTATATGACAAGAAAGCACAATTTCTCACAGTACACATGATAAGTCATGCAAATGATAACACAAAGCACTTTCTACAGTGCCTCAAAGCAGACAGGCAATTACTGACACCCACAGCAGATGTGTGACTTTGGCGACACTGACAAATAGTATTGTACTATTGCTGTGCAATGTATAGGCAGAGAAGCAGGTGATGTCACCCACATGCCTCTGTGACACATGATGGGGAAAAGTATAGTTTGTGATAGAGTTGAAGAATAACAATGACAAGAAAACATGATTTCTGGATGAACGTGTAATGAATCCTGCTGATTGCAATAAAAAGAAAAAACACCTCACGGCAGACAGGTATTTGATGATGCCCACAGTGAACAAGTGGCTATGGTGGTTGGCATTGGTCAGTCATATTGTACCATTTGCTGTGCAGTGTGGAGGCACTGATGAAGGTGATGTCATCCACATGCAGCAGTGATGCATGATAAGAAAAATGTGATTCACAATGGAGGGTCCAGGAGGATAATGATGAGGAGGAGGATGTGTTATTTTCTGAAGTCATCATCCTCCTATGGTTTTTGTTTAAATGTATTTATTTATTTTATTTGAATTTTGGTAACTGGGTAAGCCCAATGAGACAGAATGTCCCTTTTTTAGGGGTGACCCAGGGGAGGGTAAAAGGGGAGGTACAGAGAAACAATACATAACAACAACAGATAAGTGCACAATAACACTTTTACAATAGTCTGTTGAACACAATAAATACTGTATATAAAATACAAGATGCATGTACAGTATTTACAAAATTATACAGAATAAGCAAGTACAGAGGTAGCGATTTACAATAAATAATCAAGGTGCAAGGGCAGAGATTTTTATAGTTCATACAGTTGGTTTTACAGAATAAAATAGTAGATGCTGGTACAGAGGCAGAGAATTCAGTAACACTGGATCACAGTTGAAGTGGGAGTGAAACAGCTCATTTAATTTTTGGTATTATTGAACTTGGATTTACATATACAGTATGACAAGAACAAGTGATTTCATTGGATTCCTGGTGTCATTTGTGAAATACTTGCACATTGCAAATGATCCATTTCCTTTTAGTTTCTCTGGATTGGTGATGATAATAGGGGCAAGGGTTACTTCCTGATATTAATTGGGCAATAGGGTGACAATTGCTAGATGTTTTTTGTTTGGCCACTGTGGAATGATATACAGTACCTTCAAATGGCACTGGGCAGGGCAGCAGATATGGTATGTGAATAATCTGATCTAATTTGATATATTATGTATGAAAAAATAATATACTCTGATATATGTGAAAAGTATTATAATATATGGTATGTTAATATAATGTGATATAAAATGATAGGATACAATTTAATATATAGAGGCCCGGATATTCAAACTGCGCCAGGCTGTGACGCAAGCTTGGGCGCAGCTCAACTTGGTTGCGCAGGGGTGTGGCCTGGACGATATTCAACGGAGCTGCGCTATGGCTCAGCAGCTTTGAATATCACACCCTGGCCACTCCCACTGTGCATGGCGCAGTGGCACTGCACCAGCGCAAGTGGCAAGAGTGGAGCATGGAGATGCACTAGCATAAGTGCCATTGCGCCATTCACAGCACCCGCGATATTCAAAAGGTGACATGCAAATGGGGCCATAATTTATGCAAGGCACACATGGGTCCATTTGCATGTCATTATGTCCCCATTTACATCCCATTTGCATGCAGGTGTGCCGATCCCCGATGACTTGTGACTGGTGCCCTGCTATACAGCTGCCATTGGGGACCAACACCTCCTGCAGCCCGATCGCGGGCATCTGTAAAGATAAAAAAAATCCTAAAACCCTGGTGGTCCAGTGGACCACACTCTGCCCAATTGCATGCATCTGTTTTAATAAAGAAACCCCATGTCCCATATCCCTGGTGGTCCAGTGGACCGCTATGTGCCTGAACGCGGGCATCTGTTTTAATAAAGAGAACCCCCCGTCCTATATCCCTGGTGGTCCAGTGGACCGATTTCCGCCCTATCGTGGGTATCTGTGTTAATAAAGAGAACCCCCCCGTCCCATATCCCTGGTGGTCCAGTGGGAACAAAAAACACTACTCATTCTGTCCTACACAGAGAAATGAAACAGTTGGTGACACAACCTTCACACTTTTTACTGGCACTCACTGTCATGCCTGAGTAAGTGTGAGTGAGCTCTGTCCTCACCTTTGGCTGGTTCCCCCACAGATCCTCATTCAAAAGTGACTTAAAGTACACAGCAAAACTGACTTAACTAAAAAAACAGCTGAACTAAAGCACATGGCCACCAAAAATCCTGTATGTCTGCATGTGGTGGTGGTGGGGGACTGACACAAAAAGACTGTGGGGAGGGAATCATGAAGCAGCAGCACCACCGACTGGACTACTTTTTCTTCATACTTGCAATATATGCCTTAAACACAAAAAATTATAACAATCTCATTATTTTTATCATTTTAAAACAAAACATTGTATAATAGCAATAAGGCACTCCAGGGTGTGTCTTATTGTGTAATAACATCACTCATGGCTGGGGTGCTGAAAGCACTTGCTTCGCCTGCATGGTGATGGGGGGGGGGGTTGTGGCACAAGTCCGAAGGCCAAGTCTCAGATTTTCTGTAAGACTATTTAATATCCTTGGATGGTGACTAGCTGTATCACATCCTAACCTCCTGTATTGTTTCATGACAACTATAAATTTGTTGTTCGCAGCAGTAAATTCAGAATCACTGGTTATATTCATTTTCCTATTGACTTACAAACTATTGAAATATCTATTTAACCCAGCTCTAATTCCTATAAAGGAACTAATGCTATACTGTGAGTTATATTCTGCTCTTTCTGCTCCGTAGAATCTATGTAAAATTGCTGCAAGTGACACAGTTGGTATAGTTGATATGTCAACAGACATCTTGTTAACTGTTAGCCAATGAGAGAATATGTGACAAGCCCATGCTGGCGAGTCTCCTTAATCTCTGCATTGCATTTCTGGTCTTTCTACAGCTGTCAGTGATTCTACTCCATTCAAACACTTGAAATCTACCCACACTGCTATTCCATCGGTCCAACAGATCTCAAATGTAAGTATGATTCTCTGCATTTTTATATTATCCCTCGTATACGTTCGGCTATCCTACACCTTTCTCACTTGTTGCCTTTGTGCGATCGTCACTGACCACTGGGTGGGTGGGTGGGTGGGATACTCAAACAGCGCTCTGTAATGTTTCTTACATCAGCATTTGATGGCATTTTTGTGCTCCATTCTGTGTGTTTTTGCAAATCGAAGATTGCACATTTTATGCTGCCAACATCAGGTACTGCTACTTGAAGTGGGGATTATTGCTTAGTTGGAGCGGGCATTACCACTAATTTATCCCCACTCCAACTATGGTCAGCTGGTGCATTTTGGCAAATGGCTTTCTGTTACTGTTGGTTGTTCATTTCTGTTATGTTACAATATGCAACATCTACAGCAGGTGCTACAAATGATAATTCTTTATGGTATCTTGCAAGGTGCCCTATATCTTAAGAAATGTATCTTCTTTAGTTTTGGCAGAAAGCTGGGTCATTTCTAGCTTGTAACACAACTGAAGATTTCTAGACTATTGGGAAACTGTGGGGGGATCTGCATCAAGACACTGTTGCGCTATTATCTTCCTTGCATTAATTAAGACTGGAGTCCACAGCTCCCTCCCCTCTCTGAGTCACCTCACTGTGGCACCTGTGCCCAACAGGAGCTCCAAGGGTGACCTTGGCAGGCTGGTATGCAACACACCCTCCATTAATGTATGTATTCTGCACTAGATTGATGGAAATCATGGGTATGCCAGATCATGTGGAGAAGGTGCCACTCCTCTGCATTGCATTTGGGGCATAATGGGGACTTTTCTAGTTATAACTTGTGGTTCTCTACTGAAGTAATATATCTCCTATACAGAAGGCCTGCTTTGCAAAGGGAGATACAGAGCTTATGTAAAGCCCTGTGATTGACGCAAGGTGCCTGCACCAAACGTAAATGGTGTAAGAGGCACCTTGTGTCAAACACTGCCCCCTGAGCTATTCACAAAGGCAGTCTGTGTGCCCAAGAATTGGCTACAACATGGCACTAGGTGGCATGTGGCAGATGGAAGCTGCCACATCCCCAAATGTGGGATTCACTCTCCCACAGGGAGAAATTCTAAGTACACTTAGACCAGCCAGGGCTGGTCTAAGGGTACTTAGAAAATGTTCCTCTGGGAGAGATGCCTGTCTGCGACCATGTGTTACTGGTCCCCCCTCCCCAATCCCCGATGTGCTCCTATATTGAAAATAGAAATGAACCCATCATTGGTAGTATAGTGGCCTCTATGAGGGTCATTGATTATCAATGAGTGGTACTCTTTACAGTCCACTCAGTGACAGTTCAGTAGGGGACCAGCTGCAGAGGTGTGAGGATTGTGCAGGTCCCCAGCCCTATCTCGTGATGGGGTGGGGGAGCACGGTGGTGGGTTGTGGGAACTACCTGCTGGGGTGGGGAGTTGGAGGTCAGTAGACCACCGATGTCAGGGGCTGTTTTATATATTATAATGATGGGGACATCAGGGATCAGTGAGGCAGGACTGCTGTACTACCAATGAGGGGTTCCTTTATATTTTATATATATGCGGCACCTTAGGGATCAGAGAGGGGGGACTGCTATAGTACCAGCAGGTGTTCATTTATTTTTTAAATATATGGGTACATTGGGGATCAGGGAGTGGGCCACTGGACAATCAGTGAGGGGGCTGCCATTTATGTTGTAATAATGAGGACATGGGGATCGGGGAGGGGGCACCGCTTGCCTTTGCCGCAAGGTGCTTGTGGAAAACTCTTCCATGCGCCATGTGTTTTCTGCATGGGAGGGGCTGCTGCTTGTGTGGGAACATAGGCACCTGGACTCCTCCTGTACTAGGATCAGGTGCAGGGTCCCTGGTGCACAGGGCTCTGGTGAAAGCTGCTGTTTGCCACAGCTTGTGTCGATCTACACCCATTTTGAAAATCGAGCCTCAAGGAGCTCTCTATGTAGTTTTCCTTTTGTGAGCAGCTCACTTTTTATCCAGTTCACTTTATATCCAGATAAACCTCTGTATTCCTCTAGTATGGCTTGGGTTGCTGGTGGGCCCTTTTCGGGATTTTATAAATATGACATCATGTTGTCAGCAAAAAAGTGTTATTTTATGTTTTGACCTCCCTCCATTTAAATCTGAATTTTATGAAAATGTATTTCGGTCTCAGCCAGGGGCTCCAGTCTGATTATATAAGGGAGTGAGGGTAGTAGCCAGCCCTGTCTCATATGCCATGTCAGTCCAAATCAGGGAGGGGGTTGTCCACCATGATTAGTATCTGGGTCATAGGGTCACGGTGTAGAATTTTTATCCAAGAGGAGATCTGCATCCCCATTCCAAATGTTTTGAATGTCTCAAGCATATACCCCCTCCATTTTACAAAGGCTTTTTCTGCATCCTGGGGAAGGATCACTGCTCTGTGCCACCCTGTCATTTTCCCCCATCTGTGAATGACATTTAGGGTATGTTGACTATTATGTTTGCCCTGCCTCCATTTTACAAGCCCTGCTTGGTCATTTTGAATGCAGCACAGAAGAATTTGTTCAGCCTTGGAGGCAATCATTTTCACCACAATTTTATAGTCCACCATTACCTGGGAGACGGGACAGTAGGACCCTCACTTTGCAGGGTCTTTATCTGACTTGGGAAGAACTGTAATAGTGGCTGACCATGTGGAGGGGGGCATGGCACCATTCAAGAAATACTCACCCGCATATCAAACAGGGCATTCTGAAGAAGGCTTGAGAACATCTAGTAGAAACTGATGGGTAGCCCATCTGTGCCCAGTGCTTTGCTCCCCCTTAGTGCTTTAATGGCTCCAGTTGCTTCCATCCTTAGTAAGGGCATGTTCAGCATTGTCCTCTGCTCACCATTCACCTGCCTGACTGGAGCTTTCTGAAAAGAAGTTGTTGTACTGAGCAGCTGTAAGTGAGGCTTCAGATTGATATAATTCCTTAGAGAATGTATTGAATGCTTCCCCTATAGAAGTCTGGTCAGTGGTGAGCCCCTTACCCTGATGTTGTATCTGAGATATGGCTCTCTGCCACTCATGTGTATAAGCTTCCAAGCTAGGAGTTTGCCACCCTCGACTCCCTCAAAATATTGACCAGCTTTAGTTAATAAGATGGCCCTTTCAATGAGTTGGTTGCTCATCAAACTGAGCTTCCATTTGAGTTTTTGGAGGGTGTTTATAAATCTGAAGGGAGGGAGCCATATGTGCTCTGTCGAAGGCTTTGATCTTGGTCTCCAGGTCAGCTAATTCTCTAACATGACATTCATTCTGGAGCTTAGTGAAGGCCACAGTTTGCCCCCTAACATAGGCTTTAAGAACCTCCCATCTAGTACAGTGAGAAGTATATCCTCTTATTTGTTAGCAGGTACAGTATTTCTCTATAGATTTGTTTATGTAAGAAGTATAATCTATTTTAGCCAGGAGGGTGGGATCCAAATGCCAATTTCTGGGGATGGGAAGATGAACCTCTACAGTTTAAAGCATGATCCGCCACTTGTATAGCATGATAAGTAGAATACTCCAACTGTTCAGCCAGATGGGCAGAGAATAGGAGTTTAACTATCAAGTTCAAGTTCAAATTCAAGTTCAGGTTTGTTGCAGGAAAACTCCATTGAGCAAGCTCATTCACAAGGAGGTCCTGGAACATTAACACTGACATACGAAACACTACATACAAGGTATTATTACAATATAGGAAATAAGTGCGAACAAGGTTCATCTCTGTCACCTCATGAATGGGTACAACTTATAATGCAGAATTCAGACAGTAACCTGAATTGGTTATAGCTAATGCAGCTAGGTGCAACCAGAGATAAGGTAAGAGACCGCGGAGGGTGAAAAAAGCACCAAAGGCCAGATATGGATATGGAGTACAGAAAAATGTTCAAGGACAGATATAGTTAAGGGTTAAAGAAAAGTAGGGGGGAGTTACGAGTAAGGGAGAAGAAGGGGCAAATGATGTAATTAGGATATCAGAAGGAAAATGACAGAGTAAGCAAGAACTGGGTATCTACACTATGACAAATTATTTTTATCAATTAAGCACCCGGTTGGGCCAAGCATGGGCAGACAGTACCCAATTGAATTTCATAAGGGAAAAGGGGGGGATTAGTGGCAGCTACAAATATCTTTTATTTTGGATGAGGCTAAAGCTTTGTAGAGATTAATTGAGACTGTGCTGGTAAGTTTCAGTATGGATTGGAGTGGGTTCCATGATGTGGAAAGGAAGAAAGAAACTGCTCGCTGACCAAAGATAGTACGAGTTCGTGGTACATCAAGTAGGATAAAGTTTGATTTCCTAAGCGAATATGAACTGCTAGATAGGCAAATAAGAGACGTCGGGTAATCCGGCAATTTAAGAAGAAGTAACTTGAGAGTCCAGATGCCAGCATGGAACAAGCATTTGGTGACAAGTGAGGACCAGCCAACAGCTCCATACAGGATGCAGTGATGGGTTCTATAAGGGGAACTGGTGATGAACCTTAGGGCACGATGATAGAGAACGTCCAGCTTACTTAGACTAGAATTTGCAGAAGAGGCATATATAAGATCTCCATAATCTAGTAGAGGAAGAAATGTGGCCAACACAAGCCTGGTATGGACTGTAAGAGGGAAGAGGAACCTATTTCTAAAAAAGAACCCTAACCGTGATTTTAGCCTCCTAGATAAGTCTTCAATGTGGTCTTCAAAGGACAGCTTATTGTCTATCCAGACGCCGAGGTACTTGAATTTAGTAACAACTTCGAGGGGTTCACCCTGGGTGGTAATAACAAAATTTGTCAGAGGCAAAGGGGCAGTATAAATAGAAGAACTACGTGAAAGGATCATTGCCTTGGTTTTTTTTGCATTTAATAGAAGCTTAGCATTAATAAGATTAGTTTCGAGCTACTCAAAGTCGGCTTGCATAACTTCCCTAACTTTTGCTAGGGAGGTGCCAGAGGTGTACAGGACAATGTCATCTGCGAAAAAAATGAAGATTGGAGTTCATTATATGAGAATCAGGGTCACTGATGTAGATAGAGAATAGGATCGGTCCTAAAATGGAGCCTTGAGGAACTCCCCTAGTTAACGGAAGGAAGACTGAGAGTAGACCATCCGCTTTGACTTTCTGGGTCCTATCAGTGAGGTAGCTAGTAACCCACTGTATGGTAATGGGAGTGGCACCTAGGTTAGTAAGGCAGCTAAGTAGGAGGGGATGATCAACAGTGTCGAATGCTTTACTAAAATCCAAAAAGACTGCACTGGTAATCTTCTTAGAGTCCACAGCAGAGATCCAATCATTGGTGACCTTGACCAAAGCTGTAACAGTGCTGTGTTTAGACCTGAAGCCAGACTGTGCAGAGTTTAGTAGAGAGTGGAATTCAATATGTTGTTTTAACTGGTTATAGATTAGCTTTTCAAAGAATTTTGAAAGGATGGGCAGGATAGAGGTGGGTCTATAGTTATTTAGGTCGCAGGGGTCTCCTGATTTGAAAAGAGGAAGAATGTAAGTAGATTTCCAGCAGGATGTAATGGAGGCAGAAGTAATGGATAGATTGAAAATATGAAGGATCAGGGCGGTGAGATGGGCAGAACCTAGTCTCAAGAAAAGTGGTTCAAGTCCATCATCTCCAGTGCTCTTCCTGTGATCTAGGTTGAGGAGTGAATCTTCGACTTCTTTATAGGTAGTAGTGTGCAGTTGAAATGGGTGGGCTGGAGCACAGGTGACAGGGGTAGCACTGACACTTTTGTTTGCAAGGTTTGCGTAGGGCGAGGAGTCAAATCCAAGTCCAGTGGTAACAAAGTGTGAATTAAGTTCTTTGAGAATTTGGGAGTTGTTTTCCACCACCCTTCCATTAGTAATTATCTTATCCAGAATAGATGGAGCTGAGGGCTGACCTTCAATTGATTTTAATGGCCTCCAAATTTTATAGGAATTCCCACTGGCATGCTCAAAGGTGGACACATAAAAGTGTGTTTTTGCAGCACGGATGTTTTTAACACATGCGTTCCTAGCCATTTGGAAGGCTTGCCAATCAGCTGGGCTCTTAGTGTACCTAGCCTTTGCCCAAAGTTTATCTCTACCAGAGAACGCTGCTTTGAGGTCTGGGGTGAACCAGGGTTTGGAGATGTTACGCTCCCTGACTTTGATAGTAGAAGCGTTCTTGTCAACTAGGATAATAAGACTGTCACTGAAGATGGAAAAAGCTTCTTCAGCAGTTTTAGCAAGGAATAAATCTTGCCATCTGACCCTGTTCAGGTCAAAAAGGAAACTAGCCACATTAAACTTACGGAAAGACTGCTTAGTTCTGAGTTTAGATTTTTGGCGGATTTTAATATTGGTTCTTGTACATACCACCACACCATGGTCATTCATATCATTATGGAACACTGCTAAGTGGGAGATTTTATGGGAGTGGGTGGAAAGGATAACGTCTAGGATAGAGCTGTTAGTAGGGTTGGAGATATTGTTCCTAGCAAGTTCAGTAACTAACTGTAGTAGGCCAAGCACATCACAAAGGGATTTGAGGCAGTGGGATTTTGAGGTGAGCCAATCCATATTGAAGTCACCTAATAATATTGTTTCGGAATTGGTGGCCAAGGTTAGGGATTTAAGAGTGTCAAGGAATTCCGAACCTCCAGATGGAGGCCTATATCCTCCAATAATAGTAATGCAATCAGGGGCTGGCAGGTGAAACTTCAGTGAAATCATTTCAAATTCTTTGGGCTTAGATTTACAATATATATCACTAACTGTGAACTTGGTTCTAGCATAGATGACCCCCCCCCCCCCGGTGTCCCTATCAGCCATAAATTGTTTGTAGCCCGGGAGGGATAGTTGTTGATCAGGATTAGTCTTTTTAAGCCATGCTTCTGTAATGATAATGAGGTCCAGGTTTGTATGCGCAACCGAAGCTTGAAGCTGGTCAAATTTTTGATTAGCTCAGGATGTTAATTAGCATCATTTTTATGCCAGGGGCATCAGCAAAATCCGAAGGTGAGGAAAATTGTGCTAGTGGACCAGGGTTTAACTCCACATTGCCCGAGCAAAGGAGGAGTAACAACAACATTTTCTTTAGAGAGTTTAATAAAAATGAAAAGGCTTTTTTTCTTTGAGATCTCATTTGGTAGTTGGTCGTGGTTGAGCATTTAGGGCTGGAGATTGAGAAGCATGATTGATGCTTGAAGGAAACGAGAGTAAGGGCATAGATGGTCATGAGTGAACGGCAGAGGAGGGGAAGGGCGGCAGTGAATGGGATATATATATAATGCAAGTGGATCTGCAAGAGAGAAGATGTACTATGTGAGGGGTCAGTATATGGTGCAACAGGGAAGACAACAGCTGGGATAGCTCCAGACTCATTCTTGGGCAGGAGTGCATAAGGTACACTATTGCCAAGCATGAGCAAGAAGATAATGAGGCAGCCCATTTTGGCAATCAATAATCCTGCAATTAGATCTAGTTGTCAGTTGAAAGCTAAGTGGGAGTTTAGAACAACTCAGACACCCTAAGGTACTATAAGAATATAATATGAGCGTGTTAAAAACTACAGCACTGACAATTGGAGGGCTGAGGATTAAGGAAGTAGTGAGAGAAGGAGTAAAGGCAGGCTAGGTGCTGAGAGAGAAGTACAGAAAGGTAGTGGTTAATCAGATTTGGCAATACTAAATGAGAGCCAGTAGAGGTCCAGCAAAGGATATAGACCTATGGGGGTGGAGTAAAAGCCGTATTAAAGGGTGGCCTGGGGTGGGGTGGGGGGCAGGAGAAACCAGTACTAAACGGAGTCAAAATCAGTCAGAGGAGCTGCCAAAAATGGCTGTGTAAGTCTATGGTGGGTGGCGCTCCAATCAGTGAACAGGAGGAAGGTGGGCGTACCAATCACAGAGCTCCTGCAAACTCAAGGCACCAATTGGGTTTCAGCCACCTCTGATGGCTCTAACAGCAAAAACAACAGTCATACCTGGTTGTTGGATCTGCAAGGAGGGATCCCACGGTCGGCCGGCTTCATTGTAGAGGGGCTGGCAGTGTTCAAGTTGGTGGTCTGAGCTGACCGCCCAGAGCAGAGAATGCCGATCAGGCGCAGCAGCCTAATCCTAGCATAAGACTGATGGCAATGGAAGAAGCTGTATTCCCTATGTAATGGGTGTTGCAGCCTCCTAATATCCAGAAGCCCATAGTTGCTGCAGAAATCAGCCAGTGCTACTGAGGTTTAAAATAGAGGGACCAGGATAGAGTTAGAGCAGTCTAGAATCATGTCTGAGGCACAGTTAAAAATCACCTCCTATGACCCATGGGCCCTCAAATTATGATGTGTCTAGTGCCAGCCTTTGGAAGACCTTTGTATTCTCCACATTTGGACCATAAATAGATCCCAGAGCAAGCTTTCCCTGTTGTTGAGCTTCACCTTGGTCAGGACATAACATCCCCCATCGTCCATGACGGTGTGTGTCATTTTTCCTGAAAAGTCTTGTGTGAGCCATAGGGCCACCCCAGGGACCTTAGAAGTGAAGCAGGCATCAACCAATGTTCCCATCCACGCCACAGTGGCACGTAAGTACCTCCCTCCTGGAGACACATGTGTTTCCTGTTCAAAAATAATATCTGTTTTCAGTTTCTTGACACTAGCCATTATTCATTTACATTTTACCACATTCTTAAGGGCATTTAGATTCCATGATGTGAACTACAACTTATCCTCCATTACTTTTTTACCAAAAGAGGAGCCCAGAGGCTACTACCCTCTTCTCCACCTCGTGCCCTGGACTAGCATTCTTAATTGTTCCCCAGTATGCTGTTTTACTGCTATAACATGAACCAAGACCTTTAATTCTCATAATCTTACCTGCCCTTGTCCTCATTCTTGTTTAAAGCAAGATCTCTGCGTGTAGAATGGGGGGCATGCTTGATGAAATACCAGGTAGTTGAGGCGGCATCTCAGGTAGTCACATGGCAGTTACCAGGAGCAGAATGGCTGTCAGCCTCAATAGGATTGAGAAACTACCAAGGGGGCTTCCAGGGATGTTTGATCCTTAGCCTCAGTGGACATACTGTAAATAAGTGAAGCCCCATCTTTGGTGTGTAGCTTTGTCTTGACATCATTAAATTGCAGTCTTTTAGTTTAGAAGTCTCTATTAAAGTCCTAGAACACAAATATTTTGCTGTTTTCATCTGTTATTGGGCCTATGGTTTTTGCTGCTCTTAGTTTCCATTTCAGGGTACTTCAGATATTGTATAAGACAATGTCACGGCCTATCCCGAGCTTTGTCTTGGGGCCTGTTCATTGTGCACATTCAGTCTTACAGCACTCTAGCTCTGGGCCTAGTTTCAGAGGCTTCATTAGCCAGTTGGGAATGCCTTTTTCAGGGTTGCTAATCTTGGTCCCTTCTGGAAGCCCTATAAGCCTGAGGTTGGACTGTTTGAACCTGTTCCCCTTTTGCATTTAGCTCCTCTATTGTTGCATTTAATGTGCTACAGTCCTTTTTTACATCTGCCAGGCAGTCCTCCAGCTCTCTGATGGATTGCTCAGCTTCATCATGGGGAAACGTGAGGAGGCTGTTTCATTAAGACCAGTCATTATGCCTTGCAGATGAGTGATTTTTGCCATTACATTGGTGATACCCACCTTTATCTCCTGCCTTAAGTTTGTAAGCAGTGCAAGCATCTCAGTTAATGACTTTTGATGCTTGGACATGGTGCCAATGGCACTCGTGGAGGCAGTGTGGGATCTGGCGTGGGCTTCCAGCAGCAGCTCCATTAGCTTTCATATGGTGTTCACAGGTTCAAAAGACAGTTTAGATTGTTTTTGCTGCCACTGTGTAGTCATTAGCATTAACTAGTGCACCATACTAGGGCTGGGAGACCCTTATTAAGTAAGAACTGGAACATGGTGAAGTTCTTATTTGTTCTGATTAGTTCTGATTTTTTATACATATTTGAAAAAATGTGATAAAATGCATAAAAGTGGTCAAAGTCAGTCATATTCAACACAGAGGCCAAAGGGAAATAATGTAATGCATTATTTGTATAAAAATGACAGTAAAATTGCTAAATAAAAGCAATGATTAATTACTACTAGCTGCTTCATGACTGGCCTGTACTGGTAGCAATAGCATCCTGCATATCCTGCTCAGGCCTATGACATGAGTGTGTAGGGAGGGAGAGGGAGAGGGGGGGGAGAGAGAGAGAGAGAGAGAGAGAGCTGGGGAGAGAGAGAGAGATATGCAAATACTATTGTACCACGAAGAAATACCAAGCACTGCAGGCAGCTAAGATTATTTTTATTAATGCTGCTGCTGTGTGGGTATTATTTTGATGGATTTTCCAGTCAGAGCAAACCAGGTGAAAGAAATCAATGATCAAAATGTGCAGCAGTAATAACCCACCCACCCTACCCATGTGAATGATGCAACTGCATTGCACGTCCTAGTGTACTGTGGTGTGGTATACTACCTGGTCCAACAGGTGGTAATGTTGTCTACAACTACTTCTACTACTGTTCAACATGCAATACATTTATTAAATAAGAAATAAAAGACAAACTGATCACCACCAAGGCCACCAGTCAATCACATCACATCGGTTAGGTGCAGTGCAGTCATAAAAATCAAGGTTGCTAATACCACCTGAAGACCTGATGACACACAGTTACATCCTTTTCAGTTCCACAATTGCTGCCGTGCCAACCAGTGCCAAATAATTTAAGTACGTAAAAATTAAAATGTAATAATCTCAGCTCCATTACTATAAGTGAGATGTAGTGTTGTTACAGCCAGAGTAGCATACCACGCACACACACACACACATACACACACACTAAAGAAATTAATTTAATTTTTTCTCTGTACTCGCAGACAGATATTGGGGATGTGAGAAATATATTATACAAAGAGCATTAAGTTTGAGATGTAGTGTTGTTACAGCCAGGATAGCATACCACACACACACACACACTCACACACACACACACTCACACACTAAAGAAATGAACTTACATTTTTCTCTGTAATCACAGCCAAATATCAACATGAGAAATATATTATAAAAAGAGCATTCAGTTTCAGTGTTCAGACTTCTGCTAAGCCATTCATTGTGTGAAACTTAAAACAGTAATACTACAGTACAGTCAGGACAGTGGTAAAATGATAATTTTTAATCAGTTGCTGAGGACCAAAAAGAGTCAAGTAGTAGTAGTAGTAGTGAGAACAAAATGTGACAAGTAGTACATGATGTGACATGAGGACAAAAAGTGATAAGTAGTAAGTCGTAGTAGTAGTAGACAGCAGTACCCTACCTTTCAGATCAGAGTGGTATACCTAGTACCACCAAATAAGTGTGACATGAAATGCAGTTGCTTGCTGTATTTTGACTCTGACCCACTGATGGTATTATTTTCATGTTTCTGTGCTCATTGTAATCATTAAAATAATTCTGGCCTGGCCTAGAGGTCCATCCTCCTGAGTCCTGACCTGACTTGTTGCAATTAATTACTGCCTCATGTAGTAGACCCTATTCACAAAAGATTTTCACCACAGGCACAAAATAAATTCTTGAAAGTGATTTGTGGATAGGGCCTGCTCACTCAAACTATACATTTCATTCAGATATCACATTTGAAACTAAAGTGAGGAATGTTGACTTTTTAGAAATGTCAGAAGTTCAGCATTTTCTGGTGTCAAAACAGGATCGTGTTTTACTAAATGACGTTACCAGCTGAGCTAAACAATCATTCTGAACACATTATATTAGGAGGGCAATTCATGTACTTCATTGCAATGTTTACTAAAGCAAGCAACATATTTTGTTTGGATTTCCGGAATTTCAAAGAATCATTATTCCAGCTGATACTGGGCTCTGCATGTACATGTCAGCAATGATCTGTGCTGAGGCTGTGCTGCAAGAGGCAGACAAAGAAGATGTCATAATTACATCTTCTAAGTGACTCCAGAGACATGAAGCTGAACCAAGTGACTGTGGGACAGTGCTATGTTTGGATGGTGGTGAAGAAGAAGATTCAGCTGCAATGGCTCAGGAGGAAGAGGAAGAAAATGATGCAACAGTAGAGGATGAACCATGTGATGCTGCTCTCTGTCGTGAAGAAGGTTCTGAATGTGGTGCTGCTGTCATACTCTGTTCCATGACAGCACGCACCTCATCAATTATTTCTTACTTGTTCATCTCAAAAGAAATGTGATCATCACTCAATAGTTGCTTTGATTTATATCATGGGTCCAAGATTGTTGCTCTAATGTAGTACTCAGAATGAAGCATTTTACATAGTTTGTCATCTTCTGCAACTTTTCTAGTCATACGTCTCATTAGATCTTGTTGTATTCTGGGGGACAATCTGTATGTGTCAGCACAACTGGCAGTCTGTGTAATCATGGAACTGTCTTGGTTTTCTGACTTTTCCCTAATCAGATTCAACCTAAATTTAAAATTTTTTATTAGGGGTATCACCTGGTTCAGAGTCTCTGTGTTTGCACTAACCTCTCTGGTGATTTCCTCTAATGACTGAAGCAGGAAAATTAGAAACTCTAGCATGGTCCACTGTGGTGGAGTAATATAAACATCTGCATCACTAATTTTATTTTCCAAGTTGTATTGTCTGGCAGCTTTCTTTTGTTCCAGCACCCTTTGGAACATATAAAATGTCGAATTCCATGGAGTAGAAATGTCTTGGATAAGTCTGTGCAAAGGTAAACTGTATTCCTACTGTATTTTTTCAAACAAGTGATGGGCTTTGCTTGAGTGACTGAAATGATTGCATATTCTTCTAGCAGTGCTAACATGAGCCTTAATGTTCCTTTCATCATTGAGAAAACTGCAAACGATTAAATTTAAGCAATGTGCAAAGCAGCGGATGTGAACAAAGCCTCCCTCTTCCAAGGCCTTCCTTATGTTGAACCCATTATCTGCAACTATAATGCCAACTGACAGTCCCTGTGAAGTGAGTCATTGCTGTATTGGTTTTTGGAGCTCTTCATTGATTTTGTATGAGGTATGTTCAGATGGAAAATGAAACATTCTTATAACAGCAAACTGCAATGCTTCACTGCCCCCACGTGAATTATCAAAACATGCCCAATGTGCTGTGACAGACATGAAGGTTTCAGAATGACAGCTTGGCCAGATATCTGTTGTGAGATGCAACACCCTCCCAACAGCACTGCACAAGACGCATCTTAATTCTTTACATATAACATCGTAAAGATCTGGAATCCCTGTTGTCAAGAAGTATTTCCATGATGGTATACTATACCGAGGTTCGAGGTACTCAAGCAGCCACCTGAATCCTACATGTTATATGGCAGCAAATCAACAGCTATTATTTCTGAAATTTATTTAGTTATTGTAACAGCAACAAGGTGAGTCAAAGCATATTTTCAATAACAGTAAGAATCCTTCGAATGGGAGGAAGTGGTGGTGAAGGTGTTTCCGTAGTGCTGCAGGGGCTGCCACTGCTTTCATCTATCGGAGTTACCCCTGAGTGTAGTGAGCTGTCAATTTCTCTTTGAGACCCACAACAACTGGTGTTCTCAGTAATGCTATGACATCTGTTTAGGTGCCTTTTCAGTGCTGACATTCCCAATGCTCCTTTCTTTATATCCCTGCTGGTTGGCCATTTGCAAATGGCACATGTTGCCACCAACTTATTAGAAGCACTAATGAAGAAGTATAACCAAACAAAAGGCACTGCACCTCGGTCTCCTTTTCAGGGTTCTTTTTTCCCCCCAGATTTTTCTGGGCCTGTTCCTTTTGTGGTTTGTTCCCACTGCCCTCCTCCTCAGCCAGAAAATTTCTGTCTGTTTCTTTCTCATCTGCAGTTTCCATCCCCTCCTGTTATAAACCTTCTGCTGCCTGATCATTTTCTTTATCTTTATTATTAGTACCCTCATCAGTTTCAACCTCAGATGAATCAGATGACTTCTGTGAGGGACTGGCAGTAGCATAGTATGCAAATGGTTCATACCGTTGGGTGCCTCTGTGGGTGGTACACACCAACCCTTTGGTTTTAACTACATGCATTTTTTTTTACTTGGGATTGATATGACAGATGCACCCTTTTTGGGTTCCAGCATTCACTTGGAATACAAACCTTTAGATGCAAACAAATCAATTTGGGGGATTTTATTTCATTTTTCCTCTGCAGGCTGACTGCTGTCTTTTGCAGAGTCACTGGCTGCACTGCCTTACTGAGAATAATGCCCCCAGTAGTTAAAGCGGACATTTAGAACAGGGGGAACCCTATAGTCAGAGAGGTGCCAGGGATCCAAAATTCTAGCCTCTCTGGGGTCCATGGGCATCCCCTCGGTAAAATTTTGAAAAATTGATGCAAAATGGTGCATTGCAGTGGCTTTAAGCAAGCAGTTAAGCAGATTCATATCAGCCTACTGAAAGGCAGCAGAATGCTGAGGTAACATAAGCAGCAATGTTTTTTGTATGATTAATAGTAAAAGAAGTCTGTCCCACTCCCCATCCTGCAAGTTTTCATCTTGTACTGTTCATATATTTTTTTAAAGTACAGGTAAAAGTAAGAAAGGTACCAGTCTAGCATGACAGGGTGAGAGTGTCATGATGCAATTGGACAGTTTTGAGGGGACATAAAATCCCAAAATCTGTAGAGGGGTCTGGGGGACATGTCCCCCAGAAATTAAAAACAAATTGATGTCAACTGGTGCATTTTGGTGGCTTTTAGCTGGGGTGGTTAAGCAGATTCATACCAGCCTGCTGGTATGATGAACCTGCTTAACCACCTGCTAAAAGCCAACAAAATGAATCACTTTTACACTGGTTTACAAAAAAATGTTCTGTTGTGCAGGCCCCCTTCCTGCAGATGTTAGGATTGTTATGCCCCCTCAAAATGTTGTGGTTGAATCATGACACCCGTTCATGCTGGACTGGTTCCCTCCTTACTTTTACCTGTACTTTAAAAAAATATATGGACAATATAATACAAAAACTTGCAGGAGAGGGAGTGACTTTTTTTACTATTAATCATACAGAAAAAAATGCTCTTTTTACTTTAGCTCAACATTCTGCTGCCTTTTAGCAGGCTGGTATGAATCTGCTTAGTGAACCGCATGCTGAAAGTCACCAAAATGCTGCATTTGATATCAATTTTCACAAAAAGGTTCTGGGACATGCCCCCTACAGATGTTACGATTTTATGCCCCTCAAAACTTTCTGGTTGCATCATGACACCCTATCATGCTGAACTATTACAAAAGATTACTTTTACCTGTAGTTACAAAAAAAATATATGGGCAATACAAGGTCAAAACTTGCAGTAGACAGAGTGGCTTTTTTTTACTATTAATCATACAAAAAAACATTGCTGTTTATCTCAGCATTCTGCTGTTTTTCAGTAGCCTCAGCCTACTGAAATGCAGTAGAATGCTAGGGTACAGTAAACAGCCATTTTATGGTATGATTAATGGTAAAAAAAAGCAACTCCCTCTCCTGCAAGTTTTCATATTGTATTGTTCATATACTTTAAAGTGCAGGCAAAAGTAAGAAGGGAAGGGTACTAGTGCAGCATGACGGGGTGAGGGTGTCATGATGCAACCATAACATTGTAAGTGGGCATCCAATACTAACATCTGTGCAGGAGCCAGCCCCCAAGAAAGTTTTTTGAAAATTAATGGAAAATGGTACATTGTGGTGGCTTTTAGCAGGTGGTTAAGTAGGTTTATACCAGCCTACTGAAAGCCATCCGAATACAGCAATTTTTTTTGTATGATTAATGGTAAAAAAATAACTCTCCTGCAAGTTTTCATCCTATAAGATCATTTTTTTTTCTTTTGAAATGTACACTTCAGAGAAACTGAAGCAGTATTCAGTGTCCCATGATGTGACTTCTAGCTTGAACTAGGCTGGATATGTGTACAATTGTGACAGCGCATAACATTTTGATATGTTGCACGTCTCTCTCAGTAAAGACAGCCAGTGTATACTATAGCATCATGTATTTAAACAAGCAGACATGTGGATGACTGGTGGACTCTCTATCCCTCTTGCGCTGGTGCATGGCAGATCAATGCATTCTCAGCCATGTTTTGGCAATTTGATGGCATGAAATTTGTTCACTGGTGGGCCAGTGAAGAAGAAGAAGAAGAAGAATCTGTATTTATATAGTGCTTTTCATACATCCAAAGCACTTTACAAGCAATCCTAGACTGGTAGTGAAGTGACTGAATGTGGGGTGGCGGCCATATCGCACATCATCACCCACACACAGCCTGGGTAATTGCATGAACTGGTTTATGGGAAGGGGAATGTTGGCCAGGACACTGGGAATGTTCCCTACTCTTTGCGAAGAGTGCCCTGGGTTCTTTTACTTCCACCTGGACACCCACCAGGATGGGCAGAAGGGACCTCGGTTTAACTTCTCATCCGAAGGACGGCACACCCCTGCAGTACAGCACCCCCCAATACTGCACTCAGATGCCAGCAATTTTTAGGTGCAAGTCCAATCCCGGTGTGGGACGAGAACCCACGACCTTCTGGTCCAGAGGCGGATGTGCTACCGACTGAGCCACGCTGACACCCAGTGAGGCTATTAAACATCAAGTTAGACAGATGCTCGACAGTAAATTTTTTTCACATTGTACTGGAGATAATGTTCATCATGTTGAAACCTCACTCATAGTCTGCAATACTTACAGGGATTGTGTTAATTATAGACAGCAACTTACATAGGGACTGTTCTTTCCTGCGACCTCAGAACAATACAAAGTCATAAAAGTTGCTCCTTACAGCATTAAATTCTGGGAGTTGTTCTATTTGCCCAAATCTATTAACCAGCGTCTGTAACTCCACTTCTCCAAAGCCAACCTCTACATCCTCAGGTCGTGAGTCAGGCTGGAGAGTAGCAATACACTTGACTAATACTTACTTTGATGTCAGTCTTGTTGCCATCATGTGTATCAAGGCTTGGTAGAGCTGTTGATGACAAATGGCATTGCCTCTCCTATCCTCTACCAGCAAGACACCATGGAACTCTTTGCTTTCAACTGCATCTTCAACTTCTGTTGTGTATGTGCCAGGCTGATCTTTTATCTTGTTTAATACCTGTATGCAATGTTTAATGTACCTGTCAGTGTCAAACACTGTCACACCCTGATTCTGTAGATGTTCTGACAAAAAAGGTAGTTCATCAAGTGCATCCAGCATTATGCCCATGTTGAGGACGGAGGTAGTGGATGTCATCTTGTTCAGTAGACCACGACAGAGCAGCTTATTGTCAGAGCTTCTCTTAGCAGTGTCACAAACTGATTTCAAGTGTTGTCTTAGTGCAGCGAAGGACTTCCATACAGCATAAACAGCACAGTAGCTACCAGCAACCCACTGAGTCAACAACAACCAATCAAATTGAGCCACCTAAGTGGAGACAGCCTCAGTAGTCACTTCTAATTCTCATGCGTTCTTAGGTGAACAGCTGTAAAATGTATACAATTTATCTAGAAATATCCTGAAGTGATTCACAGCATTGCAGCAGTCAAAGGCATCAGCAAATGAAAGCTCCAAGCTATGATTGAGGCAATGCCACACAAACAGATTTGGATATTTGAGGTGTAGCAGTGATCCTAGGTCCCCTCTTTTACTGTGCATCACACTCGCACCATCACATGCGAGACACACCCACATTTTCCTTAGGTGTTCATCTCCCAAGTCATATGGTGTCAATGAGGATAAGAGCGCATGGTGAATTCACTGTGCAGTTGTGTCAGACAACTGTACCAGTTGAACGAAAAATGTAACGCAAGTTAATTCCTTTTCCATGTGTGCATGTAGGTAAATGATCAAAGTTGATCTGTTGCTGACTGTTGTACTTTTATTAACCAGAACCAATATGGGACATCTGGCCTGTACTATGTATCTCATTTGGTTCCTTTACATTTCTGCAGAAATTGTGTCAATTATTTCAGAACAGATTATGTTAGACTGCAGATATAAGCCACCAGAAGCTCTGTTTAGTGTTTGGAGCTCAAGTAGTTTGGGATGGTCAGTAAATGGGAGGTTCTTCCTGGCTATGTAATATGCTGTTCTCATGACTCGTGCAGTAGCTTCCAGTTGTTCATTTGTCAACCTTTCAGCAGCATTCTCAATAACTTTTCCATCATGTTTCTTTAAGAGTTCATCAGCGTTTTAGTGTCTTAGTGACTTTTCATGTTTTAAAACTTTCTTTCGCAATGAGATTAGCTTCTCGCTTTATCTGTGCCATATGGTGAGATTTTGCCAGCAGCTCATTCCTTGGCAAATGTGACATCAAAAACCAGGTTTGCTTCCTTACAGGTTGAGCAGTCAAGCTTCTTGCTGAGGATAAACAACCACTTGTGTGCATTCTTGAAATACTCACTCTGATTAGCTGCCCAACAGTCAGGCAAATGGCTGGTCAGAGACGATAAATCAGCCTTTGTGGTCAGACATTCAATACTTTCAGTATGCTCAGTGGATGTGGACAATGACATAGGTGATGCAGGTGATACTACATCCTTGTTTTGTTGCTCTAGAGGAGGGCAGTTTGGATTGTTAAATAACTGTTTCATGCTGGTCCCCTGAAAGTGACTCAGAGAGTCTAGGTAGCTCCTCAATGGAGAGGCGCAAAGTTTCAGTTTTGAAGAAATCAGATATTGTCCTCATACTATATGCAGACTGTTCCAATAATCGTCTTGATCTGGACTTGAGAAAACTCTGCATCAGACAATTTTCTTTTCATATACATAGCTGTACAGATGCCCTTGCAATTTTGAGTTACATAAATAAAAAGATAGTGATAAAGGTCACAACAGTTTTCTTTTCTACCCTGTTTAAACCGGTTACTCCACCCTCCAGTACTTAGTCTTGCAGACAGCCAAATTTTTTTTGTTCAGTTTACTTCCTTCCACAAGAGATACCAGGAAACATTTTGTTTTGTTTTGTTTCTCTGATTCCTTTATGTCCCCTCACTGTAAGGGTCACAAAAATCCTCTACTCAGCCTGTCTCCAGAATCATCTCAGAACCTAACCAGCCGACACTGCGGCCCTCAAGACAGTTCTGTTATTTGACTTTTTGTTTCTGTGATCTGTACTGGTTTCAAAAGATTCCTGCAAAGGGCTTTTTTTTCTCAAATGTTCTTGTCCCCCTCACTGAGAAAGAGTCACCAAAATACACCCCTTGCTCGGCCCCTCCAGCACTTCCTGACAGCCCACTCAGGCAGGTGACACTGGCAGATCTTTTATCTGTTTTATATTTCTTTCCCTAAAAGAGCTCTCTGAATTATTCTGCTTCCCTCAGTGAAAGACTAAGGGTCTCACCACCACTTGCTGAGAGCCCAACAGACACTGCAGCCCTCAAGACAACACTGTTATTTGAGTTTGTGTCTGTATTTTTTTTTTCACAAGAAATATTTCAGCAAGGGGTTGTGTTTTTTTATAACAGTTTTTCTGTCCCTCCTCAGTCAAAGGCTGGTCAAAATCTCCCCACCTCAGCTCCACTGCCCTTCCAGAAGTTGCTGTGAGCCCACTAGGGCAAGTGACACTGGCAGACCTGTTTGGTTGTTTGTTTTATGTTTTTTTTTTATACACAAGATAACTTTCGCTTTAATAATTTTGTCCCCTTCAGTCAGTAAAAGCCTAAGAGTCACCACCACTTGCTGAGAGACCAATATACATTGCAGCCCTCAAGACAACACTGATATTCTAGTTTGTTTCTGTAATTTATTTCCCCAAGAAATATTCCTGCAAGGGGCTGTGTTTTTTTTTAAACAGTTTTTCTGTCCCTCCTCAGTCAAAGGCAGGTCACGATCACCCCACCTCAGCTCCACTGCCCTTCTAGCAGTTGTTGAGAGCCCACTCAGGCAAGCAACACTGGCAGACCTGTTTGGTTTTTTTTTGTATTTGTTTTTTATTCACAAGAAAAGATAACTTTTATGCTGAATAATTTTGCCCCCTTTGGTCAGTGAAAGCTTAAGGGTCACCACCAGTTGGTGAGAACCCAACAGATGCTGTAGTTCTCAGTAAAACTCTGTTATCTGAGTTTGTTTCTGTATTTTTTCACCACAAGAAATATTCCTGCAAATGGCTTTTTCTATAAAAGTTTTTCTGTCCCTCAGGCTCTTGCAAAGGCTTGAGAAAATCCCCCCTTACCTCAGTATCCCTTGCTGAAAGACTAGAGCAAACAGCTGACACTAGCCACTCTTAAGGCAGCCCTGAGTCTTTTTTTTAATTAATTTTATTTTCTTCCACTAAATCCCTACAACAAATACCTGTTAGCCACCTTTCCTGTAGTATCACTAGTCCTGGTCCACTTGCTGAGATAGGCACAACCCACCTAGCTATAAAATGAAATGTAAGCACGTGTTGTTGGAATTTGGATTTTATTTAGCCAGAGAAGAATCCAAAAAACAGATAAATAGAAAGATTAGGAGATTAGGAATACAATGGGAATGATGAGAACAAGTTATTAGGGCTGGGGCATCAGCATCACCAGTGCAAAAGAATGTTCAGTGATATCCAGCAATCATCCACGTAGTATATGCCTTTACAAACTGGGCAGAGCTGCCAGCCTGTTTGCCTTGTTTTTTCAGTTCTTTTCGTTCTCTAGTCTCTCCCTAAAAGCTTTCCCCTACAGCTAGGTACTCCCCTGATGCCCTCAGTGTGGCTGGCTCAGGCCACTCAGATGATTCCACCAAGTACCTCTCAAAAACAGTGAAAGAGCTCACCCCAACAGCAGCCCTGGTCCACTAGTATGGCCTAAGTGCATCAGCACCACCAGGTAGCCTCAATAAGCTCCCTTACTCCTCCCTGACTGACTGGTACACTTGACTACACAAAATATATATCTTGTTTTTGAGCCAAGTTCACAGAGGGAAGGAATCAATATTTTTTAATGATTTGTGTCCCCCACACACAAAGACCAGTGCCCAAGAAGTATATAATATTATTTTATTTCAAACAAGTAACTGCAAAGCACTTCTGCATCTCCACTTGCTGCGCTGCTCTGTTGATGAAGAATGCAGATCAATTGCGCATGTGTAATAGATCAACTGCACAGTCGCAGTTGACTGATCGATGGAGAGATGCCCACGGAGATCGTTCAGCACCCCTGAACCCGCCCCATGGCTTGCCTTTCAAGCAGTGCGCACCGATTGAGGTGCTGTCAGGTAACACTCAAGATGTTAGTCACCTGACTGGTGTGTACTGACTACACTGCAACAATGGACAGGGCAAGGGGTGGGATGGGACTGGGAGGCAGAACTAAGGTGGCACCGGGACTGGGAGCAGAGGACAGAGACAACCCCTCACCAACTCACAAAGAATGAAGATGGATTGGATCAGAATGTAAAGCAGGGAGGGGAGGGGAGGGAGGAGACTGATAATGTAATGAATATTCTTATTCTCCTTCTCTCCCCATCCCTGGTCAATTGATATTCTCGCTCAATGCGCAGAGGATGGGGAGAGAAGGAAGATCAGAATATTCATTACATTATCAGTCTCCTCCCTCCTCTCCCTGAGTCCCATCCCAGCCGCACCAGCCAGCATGTAATTTATTTCTCCAAATCATGAGCGGACCAAGTACAGCGTCCCTTCTTAAAGGGACAGGCGGGACGATGGAAAAAGTAAATAAAATAAAAAAGTGATACAAATTCTGAAACAAATGGCTGCTGGGGGTGCAAATGAGTTCCCCTTAATAAGGACCCTACAGAGACGCTGGGGGACTAGTACCCCCGAGTTCCCTCTCACTTTAATCGCTGACTGTGCCTAATCAACACTTTGATCTGTTTTTTGTCTGTCTCTGAGATAAATTTATTTTATTTTATTTTATTATTATTTATGGATTTTAATGTTAAAAATGATATTTCAGTCTATCTGTGTTTGTTCATTTGCTTATTTCATTTTGTACAGCGCCCAGAGCCTCAAGGATTGGGTGTCTTTTTAAATAAAAATTGCCTTGCCTTGCCATTTTTTATTTCTTATTCCAAGTGTAAAACGAAAAAGATCCCCCTACCTAACGTCCTCTGATGACTCCCACCCACACCCACAGGCCAGGGATGGATTTACAGTTGAGAGTCATGAACGTGAATCATTCGTGATTGTACTAGCACACAGCACACCACAGTCCACCACTGCTTTCTTCCAAGCTTAGTTGATTGACTCCTACTGCAGTCACTGTTCAGTGACCTACTCAGCAGTGTCCCTCAGAATTTAAATTGGTGATGCAGACATCTGGATCACGGCCATATGCACAGTTGCACATGGCTTGGTTAATGCTTATATGTAGCGATAAACTAAGAAGGATAAAGAGGAGGAATAATGGATGAAATAAGTGATGATGATTGATGATGATGACACCTGTGTGTGTACTTTTATTACTTGTGTTATAGTGTACACAGACTGGTACAGGTCATAAATTCAGGATATCCCCTTGGGCCCCCACAGCCAGCAGCACAGGTGCATTAACTTATCTGTTGTTTGTCAGAAAAGTAATTTTTTTATTTGTAATACATGAATCACAGACTCACAGAATCACAGAAATCTGACAGCAGAAAAGGACCTCAATGGCCCATCAAGTCTGTCCTTTCCCCCCTCCTCTACTCCTCTCTACTCTTACAGGCCCTTCCCTTCTCTTCACTTCCCAATCCCATATGTCTGTCCCATGCCCTATTAAATTCCTTCAGTGTTTCAGCCTCCACCACCTCCTCTGGAAGTTTATTACAGGCCTCCAATACTCTATCCATGAAGAATCAACCCCTCACATTGCCTCTATATCTTCCACCTTCCAATCTTATGCTATGCCCTTTAGTTTTAACCCCTCCTTCCTTCCTTCTTAGCAAGCTCCCCTTCTTCACCTTATTGATCCCTTTCACATATTTAAAAGTCTCAATCATGTACCCACTCTCCCTTCTAGTCTCCAATGGGTACAGATCCAGTTCCCTACACCTTTGTTCGTATGGCTTCCCCTGGGCACGGGGTCATAATCTCGCACAATATAATGCCACATGGCAAAATTGCACTGCCAATACAGCGTGATTCTTGCCAGACACATTATCTCTTTTTTCTGTGGGGGGCTGTGCCACCTACACCCCCTGTTAAGGGGGCTGTGCCCCCTGAACCCTCCCCCACTATAGATTCTCAACTCCAGGGAGTCCAAGTCAAGGAGCACACAAAGTTGTAAAAAATAAAAGTTTCTGGGACTGGGAATCAAACCTGGTCCCAGAAGCACTGCCTGGGTTCCCTGCTGCTGTGGCTCAGTCAGTTGAGCCACAGCAGCTGGTTGGTGGAATCCACTCCCAGCAGATGTCTTATCCACTACCAGGGAGAGTGAGAATGGTGCAATACCGTGTACAGCAGTTTACGCAGTATTGCACCATTCACTCACTGGTGCAGAGCTGTAGCAGGTAAGCCATAATGTCGTATGCTATTGAGCATGACAGATTATGACCCGGTACCTTTCCCCTGCTTACCATGCATAATCTTGGTTGCTCTTCTCTGAGCCCTTTCCACCCCATCAATGTCCTTATGTAACTGAGGTCTCCAGAACTGGATTGCATACTCCAGATGCAGTTTCACCATGGCCTTGTAAAGAGGTATCAGCACCTCCCTCATTCTGCTAGTTGTGCCCCTCCAAATGCATGCCAACATTCCATTTGCCTTCCTCTCTGCCTTGCTACACTGGTTAACCAATTTAAGGTTGCTTGATACTATAATCCCAGATCCTTTTCCTGCTCTGTTTTTTTGATTTCCTCCCCTCCTAGACTGTAAACTGTTTGTGGGTTTTTGGACCCCAAATGCATCACAGTACACATTTTGGCACTGAGTTTTATTTATCAAGTTTTGACCACCCCACCAGAATTCTCAGGTCATGCTTCATAGCCTCTAACCCCCCCCGGATTATCCACCATATTGCAGATTTTCATATCATCTGCGAATAGGCACACTCTTCCCTACAGACCATCTGCTATATAACTGATGTATATATTAAAAAGGAGAGGTCCCATCAGCGACCCCTGGGGCACTCCACTAGTTACTCCCCTCACCATGGAATGCACCCCTTTATCACCACTCTCTGACTTCTGCTCATCAACCAGTTTTCCACCCACCTAGTTATTTTCTGTCCCACCCTTAAGCTTTCCATCTTATTTACTAACCTTCTGTGAGGGACGGTGTTGAAGGCCTTACTGAAGTCCAGATAGGCCACGTCCACCACCCCCCCAGTCAACCACCTGCATCACCCAATTGAAGAACTCTATCAGCTTCATCTGGAAGGACATCCCATTCATGAATCCATACTGCATTTCATCCTGCAGTCCATTGTCCACCAGGTAGTCCACCACCCTTTCTTTTATTAGTGCCTCTGTTACACAAGGTCCCTGCATCCTAATTGGTACACTCAGAGGCACACCGTAGACAGCTAGTGCTTAACACAGGTTATACTAACATATAGGGCTAAGGGCATCTATCGTACAAGAGTAGATGTCAGGATATGTACGCATATTGTCGTAATACACTTTGCTTGCTAATATATATATTCTCCTATGTATTTTCTGTGTATTTCTTACTTGTAAGATGCTAAGACACTTGTGTCCTTGGAATAATTATGATATGTAAGTCGGCATTGCCACCTTCTGGTGATTTGTACTACTACACTGAGTTATGTATGACTCTGTAAAATAACTCTTGTTTCACAAACTGATGACTACTACAAAATTGTATAATGTTATCTTGGACCGTGGAGCCACCTCTAATTTAGCCAGTAGGGCTCATCTCTGTAAATAGAAATGTTACTATCTTACAGTAACCATAGAAATTATCATAGGTATATAATGTGATACACTAGTCTTGTACCTCGGAGATCCCGAGAGACACAAAGAACCTCGAGGTATAGGGAACACTTAGCACTGGCTCCCGGTTTGTATTGGTAAGAACTGCTTAAGGCAACTGTGATTTTATCCTTTTTGGTAGCAGTAAACAAGTTTATTACTCTTATGCAACGTGTCTGTGATTACTTGCATTCCCAATATTGCCAAGAACCTGAAAGTGAGGTTTAGACCTCCTGACAATTGGCAATCGCGTGCAGGCAATATTTGGTGTTTGTAAGTTTTCACTAGTTGCTATAACTTTTCCCTTTCCCACGGGGACAGTAGGTGTACATTCTTGTATTACCTCTCCTGTTTTAAACCTAGTTTGTAGTCACTTACAAAGTCTGGCTGTCTTCTTTTTGGGTGTGGTTGATGCCGACTCGACTCACTCCATTACAGCTTTGAATTGTAAGCCTACAACTCTTACAGTAGCCCGACTGTGTATGAAGAGCTCCTGCTGTGGATCGATACATAGTACGGCACCTTTTTCACAGTTTGATTTTTCGATCCCTCCCACACAATGGCCACTGTATCAAATATCTGCGCAGAACTGAGACACGGTGTCTTGAACTTCCTTGCTTCCCATAGAGGATGGGCTGACTTCACGTGGGATGCAAGTCAATCCGACAACCCTATACTGGGGATTTCAACCCAGTACACAGAGATGAGACAATCAACCAATAAGCGTCAAGCTAAAGAGCTGATGGTCACAACTCTCTACACTGCTCTGGAAGCCTCCAAATTGAGGTTTCAATCCCTTGATCTGCAAAATTCATCTCTTAAGCAACAGATGGGTTTGCAGGAAATGGAATGTGTTAGACTGCAGCAGAACTTGGAGTCTGAACTTCAAACTCTGTGGAATGAAAAGGATTCACTTTTGCATCAATCAACTCAAGCTGGAGAACAGGAACTTTGTATGTTGAAGCAGGAGTGTGAAAGTTTGAGACAGGATAAGGGACAGGCATTGCATATGAATGACTTGTTAAGTACAGCCAATGCACAGTTGAATGAGGAGATGGGAGAGCTACAGGACGAGCTGAACCAGGTACGTAATGACTTAGAAGTGGCTACTAGGGACAATCGCAAACTGAGTGCAGCATATAGAGTGTTGCAGAAGCAAATGCAAGATGAGGTTGATATGGATGTTGCAACTGTGAGTCATGCTGAATGTAAAACTAAGATGGTGAAACTGCGCCATCAGTGGGAGGTACTGGCTGGACATGTTAAGGTGATGGGAGACGTAGCCCCTGCCTTTTCATATGCCATCTGAAGGGGAGTTGTCAGATGATGACATCTCTCAGTACAACACTCAGTCATACCCCTACTATGGCCCAGAGACCCCACCCAGCCATCCACAACACGGCGGGTCCCCACTCCACCCACACCATGTCATACATCGTCGACGTTGTGACTCTCATCATGGTGACCCCCATGATGGGGGGGAGCAGGCCCAGGCCTGGTCCTGACGGCACCACTGATAGCCGTTGTTAATGTGGAAGACAGGCAAGAGATAGAAACAATGATTGAAACTGCAATAGATAATGTACCTCTTCCTGAGAGAAGTAAAAGGGCCATTAAAACCCAGATAAGGCAGCTTCTACAAGAGGGTGGCACTCAGGATGGTATTGTTCATACTGCGGCCAAGGCTGCAGCTCAGGCCACCCTAGATGGTGCCCGAGACAATCTACCTCTGCCTGACTGACCCAATAATCCCCTACAAATGGCCTACTCTGTCCAGCACATAGCTGACAATATTGGTCGGATGAACCCGTCCGACATCCTCAGCTGTCACTTAGAAAAGGTGCATTCTAAATGTGAGATGCTTAGCCTCGCTGCAGAATACCAGGTCCAGATACTATACCAAACCATTGATCTTAGTTTGTGGGTCAAACTCCCCGATGCCATCCACCAGGATGGGAGCGCCACCTTTAATGAGGTTGCAGCTGAGCTCATTTCTGCTCACAGCCCAGGTATAGTAGGAGTGATGCTTGCATACCCTGTAAAACAGAATGCAAAGGAAAGTCCAGCGACTTACCACTAGAGACTTTGGATGGCCTACCCAGCAGGAAAGCACCTGGCACAAGAAGCTGCAGATGTAGATCTTATTGAATATAAGACCCTGTTCCTTAGGAACATGATTCCTGCAGTACAGAAAAGGTAGAGTCAACCACCTGCCCCAAAATGGACAGGTTTGTTGATATTCTTCGGAAAACTGAGAGTTTACCAACTCTACATTCATGATCTGGGCTCCGATTCCAAGAAAGTAGCCACCGTGGAGCCTATTTCGGAGGCCACAATGCACTATACTGTGGAAGGGCAGGCCCAATACCAGCAGACCTAACATCAACAGGCCCCTCCAGCCGATAACCAACACCCCCAGCAGACCCAACACCAACAACAACAACCACAACAGCAGCAACAATGGGGTGGGAACCGGCACTGGCATAAAAACAAAATGCATAAGAACAAGGGTAAACCACAACAACAAAGAACAGGCCCTTCATACAGGGAGATAGCCAAGAAGAATCAGAAATTCCAAGAGCTCCTGGGACAAGTGCACTCTGTGATGGACACTGTTCCTGCTCAGGCCCTTGAGGCTGTACATCCAGTGACCCAGACCCCAACGGGTCATGGTGATACTGGAAGTGCAGGCCCTCAGGCCCATACAGGCCTGAACCCAGAAGATCCTCCCTATATAGCATTGGTGCAGCATGGTGAAATGATTCAAAGAAGCCAGGCCCAACCTCTCCATGCTCCCAGTAGTACAGATTGACAAGTACAGGCCCCAGTCTGGATTGTAAACAAGCTGGTCTTGAATACAAATGGAAGGCCCTGCACTGAGGCTGAGGTCAGGGGCCACCTACTTGTAGTTTTGGTAGATACAGGTGCGGCTGTATCTGTATTACATGATGAACATCCAGACACATCTCCTTGGTCCACTAAATGGAGGACCAATATGTCAGGAGTAGATGGTGCTAGGTCACCTGCATACCGGTCTCTACCCTTGCCGGTAGAACTAGGCCATTTAAAGGCCTCACACACCTTCCAACTGATGGTAATGCATGATCATCCTAGTATCATAGGGGCTGATTTCCTTGCACCACACGGCTGTGTGGTAGATCTAGCTAACATGCTACTGATACAGATTCAGGGTCAATACCACACTATTTTGATCCCTGATTCATACGTTGTGGCGACAATTTCTGCTAACAACAAAGAATATGATGTCATAGATTTGTTTAAAGATCATGAGCTTTTTCCAAAGCTTCTCCCCATTTTGAAGTGACATATGGAAGCATTTGCAATCAACAAACATGACTGTGGCAGAATGCACACTGTCTTTGAAGTGCCAGGCCCAGCACATGAGAGGCAATGGCAGTACCCTTTTCCAGCTGAGGCCTTGTCTTCTCTCAGAGAAACAATCAAGTCACTTCTCAAGCAAGGAGTAATCAGAACTTGCATTTCTACTGCTAACTCCCCAGTGTGGCCCATGAAGAAACCCACAGGTGCCTGGAGACTTACTATTGACCACAGGAAACTGAATCAGGTCACCCCAGTTGTTCTCCAACTGTGGCATCAGCATCTGATGTGCTACAACTTTTGACCCCTGACCTGAAATGGTTCAGTACCCTGGATATCTCCATTGGTTTTTGGTCATTACCATTGGCCCCCAAGAGCCAATATAAGTTTGTCTTCACCTTCAAAGGAAGACAGTACACGTGGACTTGCTTACCACAGGGATTCCATAATAGCCCAACCTTGTTCCATCTGCATATGATGGATGCCCTTGAAGGTTTCTCTACTCCCCAATGTCTCTTGCAGTATATGGATGACCTGTTGCTGGCAACTGCCACACAGGAACAACACCTGGATCTCTTGGACGAACTACTGACTCTCATTCAGACAGCAGACCTGAAATGTAATCCAGCAAAAGCACAATTATGTCAGAAAGAAGTACTCTTTCTGGGTCTAAAAATAACTGACCAAGGTCAAAGCCCTACCTGGAAGAAGATACAAGGATTGTAAGACTTGCCATTGCCCACCAGCGTGGCAACTCTACGAAGGTTTCTAGGTATGGTGACTTATTCGAGAGATTTTATTTGTTATTTTGCTCAGAAAGCTGCTCCTCTGCATGAGTTACTGAAAATGGACATCCCATGGACTTGGGGGCCTATACATACCCTGGCTGTGACGTCACTGAAGCAGGCCTTGGCCTCCGCCCCAGCTCTGGTCAACTCCCAATCCAGCGCTACTGTTCCATCTGGAATTGTGTCACCTCTGACATTGCCATGTCAGCAGTACTGGCCCAGAAGGTTCATGGCACCCTGAGATCTATTGCATATGCATCACAGCTCTTGACCCCAGTAGAACAGAAGTACAGCCTTTGTGAAAGGAACCTTCTGGCCACCTACTGGGCTGTCAAGCACTTTGTGTATATCATTGGATACTCTCTCCACTGATTATTAACACCAACCACACCCCAACTACCTTTCTGCTATCAGACAGAGTGAAGGATGGGTCAGTCTCCAACACCAGACTGACACACTGGTCACTTCTTCTCCAGGATAGAGACATACAGGTACACCCAACAAAAATTCCATCTATGCTGGCTCATGGACTCCTTTTCCAAGGAGAACCCCATGACTGTACACTGCAGTCACCTGATCTTCCAGACCCAGGTTCTTTCCTCCCTGCCACGCCACAAATACTGGATAACACCTCTTTGTGTCGCATCTTTACTGATGGTTCAGCATCCTACTATCAGGGAGAACAAATTGCAGGGATGGGCATTCTAGTGATTTAACCTCATGGGAACACAGTTAAAATATCTAAGCATTGCAGTGCAGCATCATCACAGGATGCAGAGATGGCAGCAGTGGCCTGTGCCCTCGAGTTCATCCAGCATGGGACTGAGGATACTATCATTTTTACAGAATCTAATTGGGTTTGTTGTTCTCTTACAGAATTCCTTCATTTCTGGCAGAAGAACTCCTTCCTCTACTCTGATGGCAGCCCAGTGAAGTACAAGGAATTGGTAATATACATACATATATTGGCACATAAATTTGCACACAAACTCTATGTACACAAAGTCAAAGCTCACTCTCTCAATGACCCCTAGTATGCCTTCAGTGACACAGCAGACACCCTTGCCAAGGAAGGGGCCTGAGGGGGGACACCTGGATGATGGACCATCCAGAGGCCGATGTGGCCATACACATAGAAGCACTCAGGAAAAATCCTGAACCCTTTTCCCCCCTTGGACCTCTCAGCAGCCCAACATGCTGTTACTGAACTCAAAGAAGTGTTCAGATTCCTTGACAAGAGTACCGAAGAGAAACTTCCCACACATAACCCCTACCAGAGGCATGAAGGTAAGTTACACTTGTCACTAGATGACAAGCTCATCTGGTATCAACAAGATAATTCCATTACCAAGTTGTGGGTTGTCCCCAGACATCTCAGGTCTGAATTCTTGCACCAAGTGCATGACACACCCACTGGTGGACACCAAGGAGTGGAAAATACCCTCCAAAGTCTTAAGACCACCACCTGGTAGCCTGGTGTCACCAAAGATGTTAAACAGTACATAGACAACTGCCTTGTTTGTGCACAAAACAACCCAATCCCTACCAAGCGAAATGCCAAACTCGTACCACAACGACACTCTGGCCCTTGGCATGCCATACAGAGTGATTTTATTGGCCCCTTGACCAATAAGTATGCTCTTGTGGCAACTGACCTCTTCTCCAAGTGGGTTGAAGCTTTCCCCACTAAGACATGCACTGCTAAAACCACTGCCAAAATTCTGGTGGAACAGATTTTCTCCAGGTGGGGCCTGCCTCTTAAGGTAGACTCCAACAAAGGAACCAGTTTTACAGGTGAGCTGATGAAAGAATCTCTTGAACTCCTTGGAGTTAAACAAAAGTTCCACATACTCTACCACCCCCAATCTTCAGGTCAAGTAGAGAGAGCCAACAGATGGATTAAGCAAATGCTTTCCAAATTCATTGAGGACAATCCCAAAACCTGGGATTCCCTATTGCTGTTACTCCTTATGGCAATTAGGGGCACACCCTCAGCCACCACCCAGCTCACACCCTTTGAGGTGATGACTGGAAGACAGATGAGATTACCCGAACACCTGTTGTTTGACCTGTACACCTCCACTGCAGACCGTGTGTCTGTAGATCAATATATGGAAAAACTCAGAAAAGACTTCATACACACACATTTGTATGCGGCCAACTACATGGGCAAGGCCCAGCAACAATCCAAAATACAGTTTGACAAGCACGCACAAGAAGTGGATTGGCAGGTTGGAGATCAGGTAATGGTACTCTGATTTGCACATCCCACCCATTCCTTCTCCAATAAATGGGAAGGCCCACACCCCATTGTCAACAAGCTCAGTCTGGCAGTCTATCAAGTTAGACTCCTGCATAATAATAAACTGACTGACAAATGGTTACATGCAAACCAACTAACACTCTATAAAATAGCTGAATTACTTTCCTCACCCCATTGGGTGGAATAGTACTAACTTACTAACGTTTGAGTTTCCTTTTCAGATACACTGACAAGATGGCTATCTTGTTCCATTATCTCCTCATCTCAGGAGTTATCCCCTGCATCCAAGGCACGGTACCGAACCTCCTACCACACCTTGATCATCCAGCATCTCCTTCAGAGGGAGTATCCATCAATATACCCGATAGTCTGATTACTGTCCTGGAAGGTTCTGATGCTTACCTCACTGCCTCGGTTGTTGCTCCTGATAAATCTACCCTACAAATTGAATGGCAAACCAAATCGCAAGGACAAATTCTACCTGTGGCCAAACTCTCTAAAGGAACTTTTCAGGGTTGGCCCAATGCTAAATTATCCCCAAATGGTTCACTGTCCTTTTTACAAACTGCTCTTAGACATTCTGGTTTATACAATATTACTGCCTTAATTGATTCTTTGTACTGTAATTCTTTGTCTAAGGATTCTGCTAGGAAATTGTGTGCTGTACACCAAATGGCCTCTGCTACCATGTATCTCTCTGTACTACCACCCACTGATAAACAGCTTTTGGAATGTCCAAAGCACACCCCTGGTCCCGTAGTGGTCTAACAGCCACTCCCCTTCCTGGTTCATTGATCAATAACTTACAATTTATGCGTATACCTGTTTTGTTTAATCTGACTTACTGGAATATGAAAGAATTTGGTATGTGTCACAGTACTAATACGTCAGCATTTTATAGTTCATTATTGCTTGATAGTTTAGCTGCATTTCAGATTTGTACTCAAGACCCTATTGCCGGGGTCCATTCTACTGAACATAGAGGCAACTTCAGGAGAAAACCTAATCACATGAAGTTGACTGTTCTGATGTCACAGGTTCAACAGGTATTGTCACAGGCCTTTTTGGTACGGCTATGTCTATTTGGAATAAAGCAGACATTGCTGCTACCAAATCTCATTCTGCCAAATTTTCGACTGGTTTGGTTAACAATATACTAACCCCATTATTACATGGTGTAGATGGCCTTAGTCAGGAAGAAAGATACACTGTATACAGCATGCATGACATTGCTAAGGCATTTACAGACTCTGAAGACAAGATTAACACACTCATTGCACAGAACAACAAGGTAGCAGTTAAACAATACATCGCTAGAGAAATTCTCTGCTCTGCATATGGCTCATACATTATCACTACCATCAACAATCTCTTCCATGATCTAGAATCTGGAAGAATCCCTGATATCATACATGATAGACGCATTTCCAAATGGTATTGTCAACTATGTAAAACCCCCTAGCTGTATTGCTATATGTATGCAACAATCTCTAATGATTCCTCTTTCTACAGCTAGGAACCTGGGGTTTGTGACCAGACACCCTAACACTGGTCCTTGTTTCACTGCTAAGAAATGTTCCATAAGAGGTACTATGTTTCTTTTACTGTCTCTTTACCACACTTTGATCCCACTACAGCCTTGTTTGACAAGCTTGCACTGGTACATTCTATTGGGCACCAGGACAAAGACATCTACAGAGAATGCCTGGATCTACCGCCTCTACTGGTTTTCCATCCTTTCCTGGACGCCTGGGTGGCTCCGCACATGGACTGCTGTGTGAAGAAGCAATACATTTACTTGTGCCGATGTGATGTATTTGATGTTATTCAACCTGTTTGTGGTTATTCTCCAGATAGCATTGATTGGACATTCACCATGGATGACAACGTCACCACGAATGGCACGGATTTCTTGGATTCTATCTTAGCTCTGGATAAGCTCTACCAATCATATCATGAGGAGGTTCATCGCCTATCAACACAGATTTTGAAGACGACCAACACTTGCTCTGTCCAGTTGCAAAAGTGGAGACTCACTACTGTTCTCTCTCAGTACAGTTCTGATGAGGAGTACTGTGTGGTAACTAACTTTAAAAGCTATACTTATGGATTTGTGACATGTGTTATTGATAACCCCAATTTTTGTTTTGTCCCCCACCAGAAGACTGTCATTGGACATACTGTTATAACTCCCATCCCGCTTATGGGTGCAGACATCATTGATGCTGATCCCGATTATCTGTTCACACTTTCTGAATACTTACCATATTTTAATGTACACATAGACCCACTCACACTTACATTAAAATCACTTTTAGACAGGAAAGACACACACCTCATCCACATCAGCAATAATATGACTAAGGCAAATGAAGTTATCCTTTCATTGGTAAATGATAGTGACATGAATGATGCATTGACTAACACCTGGTTAGAAATTACTTTTAAAGGTTTTGTTATTATACAAGCATTTTTGATATTTGTTTTGATTATCATGCTATGCTGCCTACGGCACACACTGCGCCAACACTGTGAGCAGCTCTAGTTCCTTTACAAAACTTGCGCGTCAGGTATGTAAACGACCACTGCTCCCTGACCTTTCCCTAGATTTGCCTTTGTTGCCCTTGGAGACAACAAGGGGAGGAATGTTACATGAGGTCCCTGCACCCTAATTTGTACCCTCAGAGGTTCACCGTAGACAGCTAGTGCTTAGCATATGTTATACTAACATATAGGGGTAAGGGCATCTACCATACAAGAGTAGATGTCAGGATATATAAGCATATTGTTGTAATACACTTTGCTTGCTAATATATATATATATATATATATATTCTTCTATGTATTTTCTGTGTATTTCTTACTTGTAAGATGCCAAGGCACTTGTGTCCTTGGAATAATTATGATATGTAAGTCGGCATTGCCACCTTTTAGTGATTTGTACTACTACACTGAGTTATGTAAGACTCTGTATAAGAACTCTTTTGTTTCACAAACTGATGATGCCTACAAAATTGTATAATGTTATCTTGGACCATGGAGCCACCTCTAATTTAGCCAATAGGGCTCATCTCTGTAACTAGAAATGTTTCTATCTTACAGTAACCATAGTAATTATCATAGGTACATAATGTGATACACTAGTCTTGTACCTCGTAGATCCCAAGAGACACAAAGAAACCTCGAGGTATAGGGAACACTTAGCACTGGCTCCCGGTTTGTATTGGTAAGAACTGCTTAAGGCAACTGTGATTTTATCCTTTTTGGTAGTAATAAACAAGTTTATTACTCTTATGCAATGTGTCTGTGATTACTTGCATTCCCAATATTTCCAAGAACCTGAAAGTGAGGTTTAGACCTCCTGACACCTCCATCATCTTGCCCACTACTGAGGTGAGGCTAACTGGACAATAATTTTCCATTGCCTCCTTACTGCCCACCTTATGCAGTGGCACCACACCCACCCTTCTCCAGTCCCTTGGCACACACTTTGTATCTATGGACAGGTTAAACAGTCTCATCAGTGGGGCTGCCAGCTCCTCCCTCAGTTCTCAGAGTACCCTCGGGTGCAAGTCGTCTGGCCCCATTGCCTTGTCCACCTTTAACCTGCCCCATTCCTGCCTTACACTGCCCATGCTGAACATGCTAGGATCCACCTTTTTGCCTTCCCTGACCCCCCCAGCTTTGGTCCCCTACCCTTCCCTTCCTCCATGAAGACCATACAGAAATAGTTATTCATCACCTCTACTTTCTCAAAGTCCCCTTCCAGTTATAGTCCCTCCCTTCCCCACAACCATACTATCCCCTGGCTCACCTTCCTTCTTTCCCCAACATGCCTAAAAAAGTTTTATCCTTCCTTTTGGCCCATTTAGCTATTTTCTCCTCAGTATCCACTTTAGCCCTCCTTATCGTCTGCCCTGCCACCCTCCTCTTCTCGTTATAAGCCTCCCTGTTCTCCCCTTTGTGTCTTCTTATATTCCCTGTAAGCTCTTTTCCTTTCCCTGACCAGCCCTGCTGCTTCCCTTGTAAACTAGACTAGTCTCCTCCTTTTTTGTTCTTCTTCACCTTCTTAATACAAATTTCAGTGTCCTTCAATACCCCTCCTTTGATAGCTCCCCAGAGTTCCTCAACATCCCCTATATTTTCCTTCCCTGCCCTTTCTTCCTCAAATACCCTCCTCATTTTGTTAAAGTCCATCTTTCTGAAGTCCATCACCCTTGTTCTAGTCTGGTGTGTTTCCCTCCCCATTTTTACCATGAACCTCACAGTCCTGTGATCACTAGTACCTAGCTCATCATCCACCACCACCTCTTCCACACTCTTCCCCATTTGTGAGGACCATGTCCAGTGAGTTATCTCCCCAAGGGGGTTCCCTGACCAGCTGCTTCATTAATTGCCCTTATAGTGCCTCGAAGACGCCCCTGCTCCTTGCTGATACCACTGCTGGAAATTAATCCCCCAGTTCACTTTGGGGTAGTTTAGGTCTCCCACTAGCAGAAGCTCCCCCTTAAGAGCCATCTTTGTAACTGTCTGTATCAGCTGTCAACATGTTGGTCTGGTGGTGCAGAGGGCTGAGACGCAGTGAGCACCTTACCTTGTCCCATGCTGGTGATCCAAGTTTAGAAATAAACTCAGGTCACTTAGAGGTCAGCCAGAGGAGAGCGGATTGAGCAGCTGCAGGACTGCTCTCCTCCCTCAAAGAGAGGGGATCCCATGCCTTGCTGCTTGACTGCCATCTGGAAGAATTCAGATGGTAGTGTGTGCAAGGCCCTGTGAGTGGGAAGGGTGCACATTCAGAGCACAAGGGCATCTTAACAGAGGCAGAACTCACACACCATGCTCATTCCATGTCTGTGTCACCCAGGTGGAGAAGAACAAGGAGGAACATGGAAGATGGGCTTCGTGAAGCCCTGCATGCTCATGCTGATGGCCCACTCTCTGACACTGGGGGACACCTGGATGCGTGTTCCAGGTGGGGGAGGATGGCCTCTCTTCCCAGCCCCACCATGGGGCAATCCATGGAGGATATAAGTCCCCCAAAACTGGAAGAGACACTGTACAGCAGCAGATGATGGGGCAGGGCTGAGCCAGCCACCCATACCTGCCAGGAGGATTAACACCTATACATAAAACAAACAACAACAAAAAACAACATGAAACATAAAGCTTTAGGGAAGGATATTTTTTGAGACAAACTTGTCCTATGATTTTAGAGATACCAGAGCATTCTCTTCTTCCATATGATTCCTCTGTGGGACTCTGGGCATACTTAGTGGTTTTCTGGAATGTTACTGATTTTCAGATTCATTCCTACAAAGAGTTAGTACTTGGACTCTTCTCATGGCAATGGCAGGGGCCCTCTATTCAAAACTGTGCAAAGTGGAGAGCAAATATCTGTGCTTCACCTTGCAACTGCCCAGTTACCCAAAGATGCTATATTCAGTGAAATAGCACACCATGTGCTTTTGCAGCACCACAGATAATACTAAGGTGAGTTGAGGAGTATGCCCGGAGCCATGTGGGGGGGACCACTGGATGCCAGGAAGTTTTTTTTTTAACTTCTGGGCTCACTATTGGAGGGAAGAAGTTATCACTAGCACCAGGAATATTTTTATTTCAGCCTGGGCTGGCAATCGGGGGGGTGGCACTAGCACCAGGGATATTATTATTTTACAGAACAGACCAGCGGTCAGCAGGATGGACCACTGGCATCAGAGATATTACTATTTGACAGAATGAGCTGGCAATCAACAGGGGTGTGCCAGGGACCACAGGGGGCAGTTGTGCTCCCCTAACGGCCAAACAGCTCAATGGCTGCATTACCTCTGGCAGCCACTAGGGTTGCCTGGAGTTAAGTTTGGGTTTTGTTTTGTGATATTTGTATTGCACAAAAGGATCACACTAAACCCTTTTGTGCAGTGCAATGCCACTGAATATGGGATACCATGCATATTCATGGCCACACCCCTCCCCTTGCCTGCATGAATACCTTGGGCTTGATTCTCAAAAGAGTTAGAATGACTCAAGTCCTGGGTATGCTGAACACATGGTGCATGAGGCTTGCTGCATTCCCTAGCTAGCAATCGGGATTCTCAATCTGGTGCACCAAATGCTGTGAGTTAGACCAAGCTGGTCTAATTTTATGGACCTTTTTATGGGGTTTGCACCTAATATTGGATGCAAGCCACTGAAAACTGGGTAAAGTGTCGCAAATGCATGCAATCTTTGTAAATTGGGCACACAGTGCAGCAATATGTTTGGGGCAGCACAGGGTTTGATGCAGGGCTTTTGAATGCCCAGCATCAACCTTTGAGAATTGAGCATATTATGCTTTGAACAAGCCCTAGCACTCTTTGTCCACACAACAGTCCCTTTTGAATATGGGGATCCAGCACAAACATTGGCAAAGACCCATTAGTGCCCATGCAAATTTCTGAATATTGGGCCCCAGATGTTTTCAGCCAACCTGTTGAATGTGATATTTGCAACATGAAAATATTGTCAGTGGTAGGCACAATGTGCTTATCTCTTGCAACATAAAGTATGTCCATATGCTGACATTACTGCAATGTTTACATAAGGTCTTCTTGGGTGTGTAATACAGAATGGAAATCTCTTACTAGGAAAGAATTTTGCTCTAAATGGACTAATTACAAGTGGGTTACCTCTAATATAGTGGGATGGCAAAAATAACGTAACACTGTGACTGTTAGAACATACATATTTTACAGTCTTTGATTAACCTTCCTTTTCCAATAATTGGGAATTTTTTCTTAAATTCTGTCCTGATGTAATCTATTGTGTCCAACTTTTCCTCGTATGCACTGTTTAGTATGGAATTGTATTTATTTTGTATGTATCATACTGATTGATGTTGTTTGATTATTTGTACAATAAATTCCCCTACTGTTCTTCTGTTTAAAAGTTTATGATTAAAATGTGCACTTTTTCACATAAAAGGAGCTCTCTTACTGCCACAGGTCCTTTCCACTTGGACTGTTGAATCTACACTGACAGACATATTTAACAAATGTTTGGAATCAGGTAAAGCAACACAACAAATTAACCAGGCAATTCAAAAACTACTATATAAGAAAGAGGACCACAGAAACCTAAAAAATTGGAGACCAATATGCTTACTAAACACCAACATGAAAATACTGACAGCAACTCTATGTAAGTACCTGGCAAAAAAACTGCTAACCATCTCCTAACTCTGTTCCAGTCTCACTCTATTACTGGGAGAACAAATTAGTATACTGAGGAAAGTTATAATGCAGACTGAAAAGGGAGACTGATAGCTATAGTATGTGTTAAGTATTTACGCAAAAGGATATTTGATCAGTTGGCAGTTGACTATCTGTTCACAGTCCTGGAGCATTATGGAATCTCTTCCAGGTTCATATCTTATATCAAAGTAATGCATGCCTCAGCTACATCTAGGCTGACTATGAATGGGCACCTAGGTAAGATTATCTGAATTTAAAAAGGGTTTTGACAGGGGTGCCCCTTAAATCTGTTATTGTATGTTTTCAGCTTAGACCCAATTTTACATGTAATAAATCAGAACCCTAGGACACAAGGCCTGGCACTGAGTTTGAGCATACCTGCTTTGGCTTCTCAGAAGGAACTAGAAGGGAAAGGATCAGATTTGTTACAGTACAGTAGCTTCTTGTTGTCTTTACATTGTTTCTTGTGGATTTTACTTGGTAGAAGGTTATTTATTTTCTTTCTTACTACTTCTAAGGAGCTAGCAGGGTATTGTTTTGGGGCTGTTGGAATTTTGAAAACTGTTTTGTTGGCTATAAGTGGGCTCATTTGTTTGATGTTTCACTGTGTAGCAGGCTGCATTTGTAGAGGCCTGTTTCTTCTGATTTAAAACCTATTTGGTGTGATTAACTGGGGCTGTGTCTTTGAATCAGAGACCTATATCTTCTAATTTAAAGCCTATTTTGATGTGTTGTTGGTGAAGCTGTTTGAATTGGAGACCTGTTTCTTTTGGTAGTAAACCTATTTTGGGGTCTTTTAGTGGAATTATGATTCATTTTTGCTGGCTTCACTAGCTGCAAGGGTTAGTGCATAGTGGGGAAGGGTGCTAATGGTCTGACCAGGGCCCTCAGCTACCTGATTGTTTCTGGAAGACTTGGCTGGTCCACCCCCAACCCTCACCCCACCCACCCCTGGTCCATGATTTCCTTTATACCAGGGGTTCTGACATCACTTCCTCAAATGGGCAAAGGATATGCACCTATCATAGCAGAAGCAGACATCGAGGAAAGAAACAGCAGTGAGTGAAGAGGTGACTGCTATCTCAGTGGAAGGGAAGTAACTGCAAATCTAGGAGCTTTCATTGTTATTTCTTTGCATTGCTATTACATTGTGGAAAGAAGGAGTAGGAGTTCAGAGAAGGTTGTGCAATAGCTACTTAAAGTCTCTTTTTGAGTTTGAATAAGAAGGTTAGGAATATAAAAAGCAGTTGCTCAATCTATCTAAAAGTGTACAACAAAGGGGGTAAGGAAAATTAAGAAAAGAATGTTTTGCACTGATAGAGGGAAGAGAGGGGAGACTTGGGGGAGTGTTTGGTATCCTGCATCTGGAAGGGTGGGGGGTCGATGTTGGGTAATAACAGCAATGGATAGGGAGGTAGGCAGCAACAACTGCGGTGCACCAATCTTTCTAAAAATTGCCTGGAGTGTAGGAGGATGTTTAGTGTGCAACCACATAGGAAAACTCAGAAGGGAGATTGAGGGTCTGCAGGTGGAACTAAGACAGGCAAGGCAGACTGGGGGTGGGTTTAGCCCAATATGAGAGGGAGGAAGAATGGGAGATGAGGGAGGGTGATTTAAGCCAACAGTGGTGAGGAGAGGGTCAGAAGAAGGGAAGCAGGGACAAGGGGGCCCAGGCCAGGAAGAACAATTGCTGGGGAAACCAGGTCAGGAGACAAAAGACAGATGGAAGGAGGAGATAGGGACTTGTGAGGGGAGGCGATGAAGTGGCAAAAGTCATGGAGTGGAAAGGAGAGAACAGTTTACTATGAAAAGAGAGGAAGCGGGCATTTGTGAAGGGGCTTCAGAAAATAGTTTTGCACTGCTAGAGAGGAAGAAGGTGGAGGAGGGAAATTATGAAATTAGAGGAGTAATTGATAAATGCCTGGACCAAACCAGAGCGGGGAAAGTCCTGCTGGGAGAATTGCAACAGGTGCAAAAGGGGGAAATAATGTGCAGGTGGAAGAAGAGGAGATGGAAATGAGAGAGGGAGATGAATGGAAGCAAGCAGGGAGTAAGAGTGGTGGAATCTTAGTGTTGGTGGACTCAATACTAAGAGGAGTCAGGTGGGGTAGCAAGGGGAAGATGCATAGTGGCATTTGGGTGGAGCCCATGCCAGGAATGATAACGGAAAGGGTGGGACAATCTGTTCTGAAATATGCTACAAGGGGTAGGGACAAGCCTTATTTAATTATACATCTTGGGACGAACGACCTGGCTGACAAGACAGTAGATATAGTCCAAAGGAGGTTTGAGGAACTAGGACAATTACGTGAGGGGGCAGGAAGATCAGTAACTTTTTCAGAGATACTTACAGTGCCCAAAGCAAGCACAACAAGAAAGCTGAGAATAGAGGACTTTAACGGATGGCTAAGAACCTGGTGTTGTGCTAAAGGGTATGGGCTGTTGGGGGGTGGGAGGACCTGGGAGGACAGTAGTCTTTATGCCAAGGATAGACTACACTTGAGTGAGGAGGGAAAGAAAGTGTTGAAACAGAGGATGGAGGAGTACCTAGAGGAAGTAGGAAATTTAAACTAGGAGCGGGGGGTGGCAATTGGCAAGAGACATGCAGAGACCACAGGTTGGGAAACCATATGAGCTTAACCCCCATAACAGTGACAAAGGACAAATGGCAAGTACTATTGGTGATGCTAGTAAAGGAGGACAGAATGGGAGGAGGAGAAAAGGGTGGAAGGTGGTTATCGTTAATGCTAGGAGCCTTGGGAGGAAAACTGCAGAGTTGCAGGTGCTCATGGCAGAGGGAGAGGTGGACATTGCAGCCATCACAGAAACATGGGCCACCCAATACAATGACTGGGACCTGTCTGTACCAGGGTACAGGTTATTTCATAGGGACAGGGTGATTGGGAAAGAAGGGGGTGTGGCACTATATGTGAAGGAAGAACTGAAGTGTGTAAGGGAGGAATTGGGAGGAGGGTAGTATGGAGTCAATTTGGATGCAAATCCAGGATTCCAAAAATGGGATTCTTAGAATGGAAGTGGTGTACAGGCTGCCATCTCAGACAGAGGAGTTAGACAGGGAACTAGTGGGACTTATCAGGAGGACCTGCGAGAAGGGTAGTGTGGTGATTGTGGGGGACTTCAACATGCCAGGAGTGGACTGGAGTACCCCAACAACAAGGAACAGAAGGGAACAGGTACTGTTGGATGCCTTCCAGGACAGCTTCCTGCTGCAAATGATCACAGAACCAACCAGGTTAGGGAATACCCTTGACCTTGTGCTGGCAAATGGGGACTTTGTGAGAGAACTTACAGTGGAGGAAATGCTGTCAGTGAGTGACCACCACTCAGTATGGCTCACATTGGATAAGGGTAAGGAAGGAGTGGAATCTGGCACAAGAGTGTTGGACTTCAGGAGGGCCAACTTTGGGAGGATGGGGGAAGTGGTAAAAGGGTACCTGGCCAGGATTCAATTTAGTTTGGACACTAACCAGAGGTGGGAGCTCATAAAGCTGGGGACAGTGGAGGCAACCAAAACCTGCTGCAAGGCCCAGAGCAAGAAGGCTAGGGTTATGAAACTGAGCTGGTTGAGCAAGGAGGTCATGTAAAAGGTAAGGAGGAAAAGAGCTGCATTTAGGAAGTACAAGAAAACAGGGAGAGGGGAGGACAGGGAGGAGTACTTGACAGAATCGAAGGAGGTGACAAGGGCAGTAAGGGGAGCCAAGGCATCTACGGAACTCAGGCTGGCACAACGTATTAAGAAGGGGGAGAAGGACTTCTTTAGGTACATCAGGGAGAAAAAGAGCTGTAAGGACCACATAGTAAGGATTAGGATAGAGGGGGGTTGGGTGGAAGCAGGGTGCGATAAGGCAGAAGCACTAAATGAGTACTTCTGCTTAGTATTTACTAAAGAGAAGGGGGGGTGACACCCAAGGGGAGAGAAATGGCAGAAACAGGGGGGAAGGGGGTGACAGATGGGGAAATCATGGAGGCAGAGTTCGGGAGGGTTTGAAGGCACTGAGGGTGGATAAGGCACCAGGCCCAGTTGGTACCCACCCCAGGGTACTGAAGGAGCTGGCAGAGGTCCTTGCAGGACCTTTGGCAGACCTATTTAATGCCTCACTACATTCAGGGTGTATACCTCAGGACTGGAGGATGGCTCATGTTGTGCCCCTCCACAAGAGTGGACCCAAGGATGAACCAGAAAACTACAGACCAGTAAGCCTCACATCAATCGTGGGCAAGCTAATGGAGACTATCCTGAAGGAAAGGCTGGTGGCCCTCCTAGAGGCCAAAGGATTACAGGACAGCAGACAGCATGGCTTCATATGGGGGCAGATCCTGCCAAACCAACCTGGTGGAGTTATATGACTGGGTAACCAGGCAACTGGACAGGGGCCATGCAGTGGATGTCCTGTATCTGGACTTCAGTAAGGCATTCAACTCGGTGCTGCATGGAAGGCTGGGAAGTAAGTTAGTAGGCACTGGAGCAGGTGCAAAGCTGGTGAGATGGATAGGGAACTGGCTTCAGGGAAGGCAACAGAGGGTGGTGGTGGGTTGGGAGCTCTCACACCCAAGGGTAGTGATGAGTGGTGTTCCACAGGGCTCGGTGTTGGGACCAGTGTTGTTTGGGATATTCATTGCATACATATCATTGGACATCAAGAGCAAGATCAGTCTGTTTGCTGATGATACCAAGGTAGGAGTGGTGGTGGATGACCTAGGGAGATGGTAGGGGTTGCAGGATGATCTGGCAAAGCTTGAAACCTGGTCAGACACCTGGCAACTGGGGTTTAATGCCAAAAAGTGCAAGGTGCTGCATTTGGGATGAAGAACCCAAGGAGGAGTTACCAGCTGGGGGGAATGCAGCTAGCCCAGACAGAGGAGGAGAAGAAGGATCTGGGGGTGCTCATTACAGGGTCAATGAACAACTCAGCACAATGTAGGAAGGCAGCTGCAAAGTCCAACAAAATGCTCGGTTGTATTACAAGGGGTATATCCTCGAGGAGGGAGGAGGTAGTAGTAAAGTAGTAAAAAATTTGTATTAATACAAAAAATGAATAAGGATATCTCCACTGAGCCGAAGCTCCTTTACAGTGAGATCCAGGTGTCATTTCCAGTTACTCTTATAAGTTAACAATATATAACGAGGGAAAACACATATACACCATAATTATACATCAATAAATATAACACAGTTCCAAATCATAAAACAAACTACGACAAGAAGAACATACAAAAAACAATGATTAATTCACAGTATACATTTAATACAAGTTACAATCTACCATCCTAAATTCAAACTATTTCCCATCATAATTAATATTTTCGATAAGCCATTGTTTAATTTGGTGCAACTGGAAATTTCCTCAAGGGGTCTAAGCTTCCCAGGCAATTTATTCCATATAGAAGGTCCGATATTAAAAAATGCTTATCCCCCAAGCCGTTCTATGACTTGGGACTGCACAGTCCAAGTAATTAGCAGAGCGCAGACCCTCAATAGGTCTTTTTATTTTAATGGACTCAGCTATATATTTAGGGACTTTTCCTGAGATACATTTTAACATTAACATAATTGTACTAAGAGCCCGCCTTTGAGACAAAGTATGCCAGTCTAATTCTTTATACATATCTACTCTATGTGCCCTCTTTGCAGCTCCCAGTATAAATCTAATTAATTTATTATACATAACATCAACCTTATATAGTTGCTCTTTAGACTCACCCATATATATCAAATTACCATACTCCAATATGGGTAGTACAACAACAGTTACAACTAATTTTCTAATTTCCAAAGACATACTATTTCTTACTCTATATAATGACCCAAGCACTTACCTACTTTAGTCAAGGTACTATCTATATGACTGTCCCATTTAAATTTTGTATCTAAATACACCCCCAGATATTTATAACTAACAAATTATTGCAAGATTCTTCCTGAAAATGTTTTAATTTGTAACCCCTCATATTCAGTTTTAGACCCGTAACCCCTATGAAACACCATTACCTGAGATTTTTTTCGTTCAAAACCAATTTAGATCTAAGCAAAAATTCCTGTAACTGATCAAAAGCCTGTTGTAATACTATCTGAATAGTTCTCACTGATGAATCAGCAAAATATACAACTGTATCATCAGCATAAAGATGGTATTGTAGCTTTGGTTGTTCAAACCCCAAATCATTCATATATAAATTATAGAGTATAGGACCAAAATGGATCCTTGTGGGACTCCTGACACAATCAATTTCAAATCAGATGACCACTCTCTAATAGTCACTTGCTGCAATCTTGAGTCAAGATAATTTCGAAACCAATTTATAACCGACTCAGACATACCACAGGTTTTTAGTCTGGACAGGAGGATGCCATGGTCCAGCATGTCAAAGGCCTTAGAAAGGTCAACAAAAATTGCTTCCACTGGCATCCCCCTGTCTATGCTCTCCATTATATCTCCTGTGACCTTTATAAGGGCAGTGTTTGTTCCATGTTCGGGTCTAAAGCCGGATTGATAACTGTTAAGGATTTCATTATCTTTCAGATATACCGGCAATTGTTTTGCAACTATTTTCTCCAAAATTTTAGAAATTGTTGGTAAAAGAGAATTTGGTCTATAATTTTCTAATAATAACCTAGATCCTGTCTTATAAATTGGCACAATCTTGGCAGTCTTCCAAGTTTGAGGTAACTCCGCAGAGAGAAGAGACAAATTAAATAAGTTTGCTAAGGTAAATCAATAATAGGGCTGCATACTTTAATAAGATATTAGGATACCATCCATACCTTCTGCTTTATTAGTATTAATTTGAAATAATAATCCCTAATATCTCCTCTAGTAATAGAAGTAAACTTAAACTCAGCTTGTATACCAGATTGTACATAAACTCTATCTGTATCATTTACCTGGGAATTTCTCTGTAGAACCTGATTTACATCTCCTCCACCCAATTGCAATTCATTAATACCCATATTTGTAAAAAGGTATTAAACTCATTAACCACCTTGCTTCCCAAATCCATCTTATTACCATTAATTAGAAATGATTAGGATATCCCAAGCTAAGTCCCTTATGCATCTTATTTATTGTGTTCCAAAATACTCTTGAGTTTTCCATCATTTCTTTAGACAATTTTTTGTTACAATAGGCCAATCTAGCCTTTCTAATTTCCTTTGTATATAAATTTCTTAATTGTCTATATTTATGCCAGTCCTGGTCTCTTTTGCTAATTTAGCTTGTTTCCATGCCTTATCTCTAGCTCTTTTAATTTTAAACAAACCTGAATCATACCATGGCGCTTTGTTTGATTTATCAACCTAGTTTTTATAGGAGCATGTTTATTGCAAATTTGTATTAAATCCTTTTGAAACATATCCCACATCCCCCAGACTGGGAATTAGTTCTAGTCTCTCCCAGTTATAATTTTCTAATTCCTGCATAAATTGAACATAATCAAACTGTTTAAAGACTCTAATTTGTACAACATTCTTAGATGTCTTTCTAGATTTCTGATTTCTAATACAGAAAATTATCTGATGATCTGACATTGAGTCTGGTAACACCCCACTCTTTATAAACTTTTCTGGATTTGTAGTAAAAATAAGATCTAACATAGTTGAATTATCGGGATTTACTGCATTTAACCTAGTAACATCTTTTATCAGTTGCACCAAATTAAATGTAGTAGCCATATCAATTAGACTATGATGGGCATCTATATTTCCCAATCAACATTTAATCCCCAATTATCAAAATTTCATGTGAATTTTGATAATTCTTCAGTACATCCTGTATTTCAGAGAAGACCATTAAGCTGCTTTTAGGTGGACAGTAAATGCCAATCAATAAGATGGGTTTAGAATAAGGTAGCTTTAATTCTAATGATAACAATTCTGAATCAGTCCAATTATACAAATCTTGCAATTCCCTAACATCAATCCAATTTTTAACATAAACTATTACTCCCCCTCCTCTTTTGGATCTGTCTTTTCTATATATATATATAAATTTTCCAGGGCTATATCATTATCTTGAATTTTTGCATGCAGCCATGATTCAGTAATTATTAAAATATCAGGCTTATAATAAACCACCCACTCTCTTAGATACTCAATTTTCTTAAGCAAACTACAAATATTAATATGCACAATTTTCAATCCTTTTTCATTCAACATTTCAAATGTATAATCATGATTCAAATCAGCAACAGGCCCAGGATTTAATTGAACATCCCCACTTAACATTAACCCTATAATTACAAACCATTTACACATTCTAGACATTTTAAAATATCAACATTTCCCCTTCACTAAATAATTTCTAGATTTGGCACTTTCTAAAACAGCATTATGTCCCCAGCCACATAGAAGTTCACTACCCATATACACCCATTTGATCAAAGTTGTCTCAATATGGATATTCAATAAAGAGGCATGAATGTCCCCTTGCCACCCAATTAGAACATTTCTGTCTCCCATCATAGTTCCCTATACTCTATTGTCAAGTATGGACATTCTATAAAGGATATTCTATTCTGAGCAGAATTTTCACATACTAAAACTGGCACCCTACCAGAACAATTCCCCACCATAACATCAACATTGTGAAAATTTAAACCACCCTGTTAATCAAACTTTAATTATAATAAAATAATGAGCAACTACCTCATTATATCAGGGATAATCCTATAAGGTAAAATCTCAGGTAATCCACTTAGTAAATACTATATAAAACTTGAGCATATAAGCAACCCACCCAGAATATATTAAATAAATTAAATAAAGAATAAAAAAAAAAATAATAAAACTCAGTATAAAATTAACATTAAATGAAACAAATAACCTACCCAGACTCACATAAAAATATTCAACTTCCAGTTAGATTAACCCTAAGTTTCTAAGTAAATCTCAGCAGAAATACTACTCAAATTTGCTCCTATTGTTACTAATAAAATTTCTAATACCGAGTGGCACTTGCACCACTCATTGCTCACAGCTTTGCCCAAGGCTGCAGGCAGCGTTAGTAATTTTATATTGTACTGCCCCTCCTCCTTGATGAAGTGTGATCCGTTACACCTGGCCCCTCTCACTAGAGCACAGGAATGCAGGGTCAAAGGGGAGCAAAGGCACAGAAGAAATGAGGTTATACAAAGTGCTCACAGTTTTAACAGATATCAGGCACACAGTTCGAATCCCCAACAGGCAGCAGCAGGTGATTCTGCCATTGTATAGGTCATTAGTTATACTGCACCTGGAGTACTGCATGCAGTACTGGTGTCTGTATCTGAAGAGGGACATCAAGTTACTGGGGGGGTGCAGCACAGGGTGACAAAGATGATCAAGGGGCCAGGGGACTTATCATATGAGAGGAGGCTGAGAGAGTTGAACATGTACTCACTGGAGGAGAGTAGGGACAGGAGGGACATGATTTAACCTTTAAGTACATGAAAGGAATAAACAAGACAGGTACAGAGGGGCTGTTCAATGTAAGGGAGGAGAGGGACACCAGGGGCCATGATGTGAGACTGGAGGGATGAAGGTTCAGGAGGGAGATGAGGAGACACTTTTTTACAGAAAGGGTGGTGGCTGGGTGGAATGCATTACCTGCAGAAGTGGTATTCAATAGAACAGTGGGCTGCTTCAAAAGGGGATGGGACAGGACAAGGGGGAGGATCAAAGAAAGGGAAGGGTGGAAGGGAGGGGCAGCTGCAGAATAAGTGGTGTTAGCTGCACATTCGAGCAGACTTGATAGACCTCTAGGCCTTTATCTGCTGGAAAATTTCATATGTTCATAAAATCTATACACTACACTGATGACATTCACATTTTTGTTAACAATAATGTATTATAACTAACACTGGCTACTTTGTGAAATTTTGCTGATGTGTCTTGGTTAAAAAATTAATATTTTAAGAAGCATTGGCCTGGCATTAGGGAATAACCTTCGGAGAAGGGATTGCAAGGGGATAAATGTATCATCACAACCAATAAAACTTCTGGAAATTGTTTTGGTCCTGGTGATGATAACAAAAAAATGGGAATCAAAATAGAAAATTGGAGGTAACATAGTAGACAAATGGAAATGTCAGCAACAATTAAAAAAAGTGAATTGCCATAATTAAAATATTCTTTTTACCCTTACTTACATAGCAAGCTATGTTTTCCTCTCTCCCCAAGAATGGAACCTAAACTTAACAATATTTTTGTTAAATGTTTTGGGGAAGCAGGTTAAACCCTGTGAAAAGGAACATCACTTACCTACCTTTGGAGAATTGGGGGTGGCGGGGGATGGGGTGGGTATGACAAACACAGTTTTTTTTCTATATTGTACCATTTTTCTTACTTATAATCTGGGACTTTTTTTGGGCAGACAGTAATAAAATATGGGAAAGTTAGGTAAATACATCATTCAAGATACCATGGAAAGATTGGAGCCTGAATAGACTAAACAAGAAAACTAGGTGTGTCCTTCCAGATTTTGGACAACACCTGATTTTAAAATTAAAATTTACTGAAAGATTTGACAGATCAAATACATGCGGGGATAAAGAAAACAATATATGAGTATATTATTATTCAATAATTTTGTTGAGTTTTGGACTTTGATGACTACTGCTGCAACAACTAAAAGACACCAGGGTACCTCAAAGAATGTGGAACACAGCTTGGGTGATGTGCCAAGACAAACTAGGAGACAAAGATTATAAGAAGCAAAAGAGCATTGTGGAACACTTTTACCAGATATCATGTTGCTTACAACAGTTTGAGAACCATTTTTTCTTAGAGTGTCCATATATCTGCCCTTTTTGGATGAAACTTGCTAGACAATGGAAGAACCAAGCTGTGGCCATGTCAGCTTACAAGGACATTGTGATAGGCAGAATTCTAAGTTACACTAAATATAAAAAAAAAATAAGAATGGGGTCTTAGCAACCTGAGAATGATACCCGGGGCCAAAGTCACTTAGTAGAAATAGGGTGTTACATGGCAGCAGTGTAGGATTGTGGCAGCACCATCAAAAAATGCAAAAACAAAGCCTCATACTGCACCAAACAAAAACAAATCACCTTGAATACAAAATGCATTATTCTACAAGGGCTTGAAAAGAACAAAAACAGTAAAGAACAGAACATAACTCGGAATACATTAGGGGATCTAATAAAAAGAGGCTTATTGGATTTTAGTACTAGGAACACTGACCCCCATATAGTCCGAATGATGAACTGCATCTTCATTTGTTGTTGTTATATAGTATTAATTCTGTACATTATCTAACTTTTTTCCTCCTAAGGATGGAACTAATAATGGACTTTACTGTTTTTCCTTTTCATAGGTCCTTGTATAATAATACATATTTTTTATACCAGGGCCCAGATATTCAAAAGAGTTGAGCCATGCACAATAGGGTTGTGCCTGTGCAAGTCTGAAATGCGTCATTCTACAATATTCAGCAGGAGGCAGTTGTGCCCCCCAAATCATGCTGACCAACAGCGCAATGCTAATGAAGGCATGCGCAACCGAAGGGGGAGGAACCATGCATAAACTGCACAGCCCGATATTCAGCCGGGCCGTGCAGAGTTATGCAGGTGCAACCCCCTACCTGTGTCTGCATAACTTTACTCAAAAAAAAAGGATCAAGTCGAGGGCCACCCACAGGTCAGCTGCCACATTGCAGGGTGCAACACAGCAGCTGCCACCTGTGGGTGGCCCTCCACTAGTTCCCTGTGGTGCAACCCATTCCCCGATCACAGGCTGAAGTGTCCCCCCCCATTAGCCCGATCGTGGGCATAATATTACTTACCCCCATTAGCCTGATCACAGGCAGAGCACTTATTCCCCACCCCATTAGCCTGAACAGGCAGATCGGTATCCCCCTTAGCCCGATCATGGGCAGGAAGGTATGTTCTTCCCCAGCAGCCCGATCATGAGCATCAGACGTCCCTCCCCAAAGTCCAATATCCCTGGTGGTCCGTGGATCATGAAGCCCGAACACGGGCATAATGTCAAACCCCCTCCGCACAAGGTCCAATATCCCTGGTGATTGAGTGGCCCCACCCCTCCACCCACGGAGCCCCACCACCCTGCTTCCCCGTCAGCCGGCGGGCGGCAGCACCCCACCCGCCTGCTGCCACCCACCAACTGACAGCTTGATAGGGCTGCACACCCCTTGGTTCAGAGCAAGAGTCAATGGGCGTGCAGCCCATACCGTACAAGGCAGTCCAAATATGTGAATGCCAGTGCAAGATGGCAAACCCAGGGTATGATGGAGGCAGTGGTGGTAGGCTACAGCCCCAGCTCAATGTTATGGAGACTGAGAATTTAGAGGTGGGAACCGTTCATACTCTGGTTTCTGCTACTTTGTTTCCTGATGCATTAAGGAAAGCTGTTCTGTGTGCTACTGGAGCAGCTGGTGAATCAGTAGCTAAATTAATGTGTGTACCTAAGCCAATGATAGATGGTAACGAAGACTGTACAGCTTCTCTAAGCAGAGATTAATGAAAGAAGCTCCCCGTTGTTTCAACTACTCATGGAGGAGGATGCAGTGCTTGAAGCTGTGAGTTGGTCCCAGGATGGAAATGCTGGAAAAGCAATGCTGAGTGCCCAGGGAATTGTGGAAGGAATCTTTTGCCAGCTTCCAGATGCACCGCTGACAGTAACAAAATCAGCTGACAATCAAAGTAGTCCACAAGACAGCAGGTTGCTGGGTCTGCGTAGACACTGTCCCACCCCTACGCTGCTGATGAATGCTATGTAGTCTGTACAGCAGGTACTTGTGAGTGCAGGATGGGAGAAAATAGCTGACAATTGGTGGCTGGCAGGTGCAGCTCCAAGAGCTATGGACATTATCACTATGAGCAACAGGACTGGCTGCAAATGACTACTGTGAGTATCTCTTATGGTATTGGGGGACAGAAGCCAATTCAGTTGTGCATGCCTCCACAGTCCAAAAGTGAGCTGATACTACACGGCGGGGAGAGGGGGACACTCATTCTTCCTTCTTTGCTTGCCAGGTGAGAATATTAACTGAGAGAGTTGGGAATTTGGAAAAGGTAGGGTGTACTAGCACTGCAAAAGAAAATACTCCCCTAATAAACTCTCCTAAATAATCCTTGCCTGGACCCTCAGATCCAGGACAGGAGTCGGGGGTGGGGTCTAACTCAGTGACACTTGCTGCAAATACTGGGATGGAAACAGTTACTGTTCAGATTGTGGACCCTGAGATCAACTCTCCCATTTTAGATTCTGATCCTGCGCCAGTGGCTCTTCAGGTTATAACCCCTTCAGGCCCTCTGAGAAATGTCCACAGTGCTCCCCTGGGACCAACTCCAATGTCTGCCATTTGGACCCCTTTACTCCCCAGAAAGGCAAAAGACAAGACAAACAAGCCTATGCCACCTGAGAAAGCTCCTAAGGATACTGTTGGAACCGATCTCCATTTTGCAGATTTGTTTTCTTCTACTGTGGAGCCTGCACAGAGGAAGAATGTGGTATGGCTCCGGTACATGGGGATGATGAGTATCCACCAGCATGAACATATGTTATTCAGAAACTATTGAAAGTATCTATGTCCTTCTAGGCTTCAGAACTGTATGTCTTCATTCATATTTCCCAAGATGAGATTTACAATGTGAGTTTCAAGACCATGGGGTCATTTGCTAAATTTTGGGTTAAGTATTCAGATTTAAAAGACAGCCCTCCATGGGCCAGCTTTGTGACCATTCCACTGATGAAACCAGCTGTGAAAGTAGTCACTATTTTTTTTTATTTAGTGCACTTTATCCTCCTTATCCAGCTTGCCCCATCGGTATCCTGCTTCCTGCGCGTAGCCCAGGCAACCACCCCAGGACTCACCCTGACTCCTGAGCACCATGATTTGCCCCTCAGGGTAGGACCATGGAAGGGGGCTTCCCCTGATGAAGGCTATATGGTATGGTAAGAGCAAGAGTCCAGTGGACAGTGCAGGGTCTGTGTGGTGGGGATGGATATTATTGTGTGGTGGCTGGATTGCCTTTTTCTCATTTTCTCCCCAGGAAGGCATAGCATGCAATGACATAGATGGTGCACACACCAGATGTATGACACACCTCCCAGATCTATCCAACCCTGGCTGTTGGCCAGCTGGTTCCTGCAAGGAGACAGTACCATGCTGGTGATATCCCCACCCTCTTTCCCAGGGGAGGAGAGTGGTCCTTGGGATGCTTGATCCTCCTCCCCTTGGCTGGCCATCTGATTCCTAAGTTTGCTTCCAAATTCAGGTCATTAGTGTCACAAGCAATAGTGCTACCACTGCACCAGCAGGCCAGCTTACTATTTCGCTTTGTAAAAAGGGGGGTGAATGTCTTGGACATTTGATGTTTCCTGAGCCAAAACTGTGAGGTTCTGGACAAACCTACACCCATTTGGATGAAGAAAAAATGTGGACTGGGGGATGGCGTTTCTGAGTAAAGTTAAATTGGGGTAGGTCTTTTTCATCTCCCTAGTAAATTTTTCATTGCTAAAGATCGGGATCCTGTTTTCTAGCAGGGGTAGCCTTGGGATTGTTTAAATTTGACCTGCTGGCACATTTAAGTAATGCTTGCAACTAGCAAAAGTGCAGTCTGCATTTAACATATGGTCATCACAGCTCCAGATGTGACAACCCTTTCAAATGCAACTTATGTAAAGAGTGGTGTCACTTCCTTCAAAATTGTCCCTGTGCCTCCCATATTAGGAAAGACAGCTTTGACTAGCAATACCTGACTGGGATGCCATAGCGGTCTCAACCTCCTCACTGGCAGGGACATGTCCTTGACCACACCTCTAATTTTCTAACCCCTGATCCTGCCCTAGAAGAGTTAGAGGATGAGATCAGTCTGACAACTGAAGTTGCACCTAATCCTGCTCTTCCCTTTGGGAACCAGTATTAACCAGCTAAATAGTTACCATCACAGCCCTCTGGAATAGCAGAATCACAGAGTGTTGCCTCTCCTCAGGGTAATGAAATGAGATACCAGAAGTTATGGAGACCCAGGAGAATATGCTAGTTGATACCCAGGAGGAACTGAAGGACACTGCTGGGGTCACCTGCCCCTGATAGACAGTAAGAGCAGACTCAAAAGAACTGTATAGTTATGACTGTAGTTTCCCCAGAAGAAAAAGGGATGCAGTGAAAAAATCTAATAATGTTAAAAACCTGCCTATTACCATGGCAAGTCAGTTTACAGCCCTAGGCAGGAGGATGATGTGGGGGACTCTGATAAAGAGGGGGAGGAGAGTGAGGCCTCCTCAATCGTCTCCCAACAAGAACCTCTTCAGAACCTGAGCACTCTCAGGAGGAGGCCTCCTCCTCAAAGAAAAGAGAGAACGACTCACTCTCAATCTTTTGAATATTAGAGGCAAGTCATTATGACATTACTAAGATCTTTTCTCTTTTTCTGCTGCATTATAACCTCTCCTAAGGTTGTCACACTGAATGCTAAAAGTAATAAACCTTGTAAAAATGTGCAACAGCCCTGGAATTATTAAAACAGCAGCCTTAGGACATTACATTGCTGCAAGATGATAGAATAAAAATGCAATTTGAAATCTCTCAGGCCTACATTGGGCCCCTCATTCTACTCTCTAGGGGAAGAACTTTATGATGGGTCAGTGTTCTTCTGACTGGATTTTCATGGCACTGGTCAAATCTAGTGGACATTCTCTTGGGTAGGGCTTTGATGTTGGACTTGGACAGGGGTGTACAGTCCTTTAAGGTCTTTAGTGTATGTGCTGCACAATCCAAAGTGGACTGGGTGGATTTGTTTCAGAAAGTCCACCCTCATTCTATTTACTACACAGATGGTTATCTTGTAGGACTTTAACTGCCCTGTCCCACAGACTACTGAGTTAAATAAAAACAAGTGTAGTGTGACTTGAATGCATTGATTGACATGGCTACCACAGCTGATTTACAAGATTCATTCCAAACAGTGCACAAGACAGGAGGATATACTGTACTTATTAAAGAGTTTCTATCACTTCCAAAATGGACTATTTTCATATTTAAATTTCTCACAGCAGTTTCATCCATTACATTGGGAGTAGAAACATTAGATCACTTATTATTTCAGTGCATATTATCAGAGGAGCAATTCCTTGCAAAAAAAGGGAAGGGTGTCTGGAGGATGATTACCTTTACATTGCATGAGGGAGAAGTTAGCATAGAAATAATCTGTTGAAGGCCAGACTGTCAGTAGAAGGTGCATATGATTCTTTGGCAGTTTGGTGCGAAGACGCAAAAGAAGATCATCAGTCAGCCATTTCATCTTATGCATCTAAAATGTCCTATACTAGATACTGAAAATACTTCCATTTTAGTTTTGCACAGGCTGATTGCTTTGTCCAGTAAGAAAGTGGGAAATTATAGCAACCAGATACTTTTGCCCTACCTCAGACATATACACCAATGATATTAACCAATGTTTAGATACAATTCAGCATCCACAGTTGGTGGAACATTTGGGACAGAGTTTAACTTTCACTATTGTTTTAACAGAAGTGGAATCAGTCATTAACTCCATACAAGGTAATAAGTCTTCTGGAACTGATGAACTGCCTATTTAGTTCTATAAAACTTTTTGTACTACATTAGGTCTAGTACTGGTGGAATTGCTACTTCATGGAAATTGCCAGGTTCTATGACAAACGCTTTAATAATTACTTTATATAAAAAGGGGAAAGGGCTTTATTGCCAATGGGCATTTTATGTGTTTATTAAATGCAGATCAGTAAATCTTCTCTAAAATATTGACAAATCATGTTGTGCACATTGCAGAAAATCTTATAATACCACATCAAGGGCACGCTTTGCCTAGTAGGTCCATTCATGATACCCTAGTATTACTTTATGAGGTTTTTGAAAGAAGTAACATGGGTTTACTTTCTGGGTGTGTCCTATCTCTTGACCAAGAAAAGGCATTAGATCAATTAGCTCATGATATATGTTTACAATGCTTGAAGTGTATTATATTCTGGTTACTTTTGTATCTTGGCAGATGGTGTTATATGCACAGGTGAACATTACTCCATTTCTTAATGGGTGATTGGGATCAGAGGTTCATATCTTCAGGGGGAGGGGCAAGATAAGGGTGCCTCTTGAGTCCCATTCTGTACATTTTTTGATGACCCCTTACTTAGGGCAATACAGGGCCATAATAGGATTATAAAAGATGCTTCCCCCCCTTTAAAAGTTTAGCTTATGTGAATGATGTTAGTGATGTTTTACAAGAAAAATCAACTTTGGACCATCTGACTTTGGTACTGGAGAATTTTTATAAAGCCTCCGCATCACAGATTAAAAGGTCAAAAAGTACTAGAATAGGATTGGGATCAAGATGAGGAGAACAGTACCAGGTAGCAGGATTCACTGTAACTGGTGAAGGGGTGTATAATTTGAGACTTAGTTTAGGGAAGGCGATATGGCCCTCCTGAACTGGAAACCTAGGGTACAATCTGCCATGGCCAATGTTATGTTTTGGAAAAAAATGGAAATTGTCAAAGAAAAAAAGGATCTTCTAAATCAAAACACTGCTGATTCCTAATTTTTTTATGTTATGTGTTCCCTCTCCTGTTACTATTGAAATAGAACTCCTGTGGGATAGCTGACTAAACCCCATTAAAAGGGGTATAATGTATTTACCAGTAGTACAAGGTGGGGTAGGCTTGCTTCACCCTGTAGTATCTTTTATAGCATTTTTATGATTTTTAATTTTAGTAAATCCTACAACGGGACTCCAGGATATGGGTCCTTCTTGTAACATCATGGTTAGAACCTTTTTTCCCCAGTTGGCAACAGCAGAGGATCCAGTTTTGTGCTATTCTAAGTCATCATGATCATATTGTTCATCATTCACTAAAATGGCAATGACAAAGATAAGGCAATGGCCTTTGAGCCCAATAGATACAGAAATCGACACTAGGAAGGATTTGTACAGAGCAGTTATGTCCACATATTGTTTTAATGATCCAGTTCTGTCATCATGTTCTGCAGATAAGAGGCAGGGGACTTTGCAACAATTAATAAACAAAAGGCTTCCCTCTTACTAGTGAGATATTCTATGGCTCTGCATTCACAGGAGACTAGGGGTATGAGGGTCCTGGAAATATAAGAGTGTAGAGGAAAGGAATGTCATAGACAGGAGTGCCCTCAGGTAATAGAAACCTATTAGTACCCCTGGCCCACTGGCACAGTGGCAAGACATCTGTTTCTGGTGCTGACATCCTGGGTTTGAAGATGGACCCAGGAGTTGGAGGCCAGATGGAGAGAGAGGGATTGAGCATCCTACGGACTGCTGTTCCTGTCTGAGGGGAAGGGGGTAGAGTGCTCGGTGCAATGAGGACCCCTTGCAGAGGCTGGGGATTCCACATGGCCAGCGCCACATGTTTCGTGGGCAGGTTGGATGCTGGCATCATTGGCGGGAAAAAAGCACAGTAAAAAAAATCTGGTTGCAAATAATGGCCCCCGCTCTGTAGCTGCTCCTCACCTGACCAGTCCACAAGGAGGGATCCCGCTCCTATGACCCCATCCTGGAGGACAATCCAGGGCTTCACAACCTATGTTCCCATGGAGGGGGTCACCCGCCCAGTGGTCCTGTCTGGGGGGGGCCCTGGAGACCAGGGGAGCGGTGGGTGGGTAGGGGACCAGAGAACAGGCCAACAAAAAGAAAAAAAAAGAAACCTATTAGCACCTTTTAAAGAAGTGTAGATATGTGAAAGGTTTCTGGGAGTATTTAGGCTGGGTGTAGAACTGGGAAATTATTATTCTGATGTCCTATGAGAACCTTGATCATGGATGTGCTCCTGAAAATGGGGCTGGTTGCACAGTCATACACTGAGTATTAGTTTTCCTTTTCTGAAATATCAGATATAACATGCTAGATGTTCAGTTCAAAAAGCTTTATTGATCAGCATAATGGCATTACAGCTTATACAAATACACAAGACAAAGAACCTCTGTGCGCAAACACTGAGGCAAGGGTTACCCCAAAGGGCATTTGGCTGGGAAGCCAAGTTTCAAGAAAATACAAAATCACACATGCCCACACAATGCAAAGCGTCATGGGCTACATATGCAAATCACCACAGAATATTATACTGGTTCAACTTTAAGCAGAATTGCATGGTGCCGAAAGGCCTCTCACACAGTTTGCAAAGGGTGCTAACAGATGACATAGACACATGTTTCGTCCTACCAGGACTCATCAGTATGCCTCGTCTGTTTGACACCCCAGTGGAATGAACCAGCTACAATACACATATAAATAGACATAAATACAAAATGCTGTGAAAAAAAAAATCTTCAAAAAAAATGGCTTGTTCTTCCTAGTTTTTCTAACAATGTGAAAAAATTAGGTAGCTTATTAATAATAGCTGGATCTTCAACAGAGAAGAGGAAATTTAAAGGCTTTTCTGGGACAACTGTGAATGTTGAAAAAATGCTACCAATCCACGTTTTACATACATACTTTCATGTACCAAGAGCATTTCAATACAGCACATTCCAGGTTTTCAGCACCCCCCATTTGACAAGTATAGACATTTTCTGAAGTATTTGGAATATTAGCAAACTATGTGTAAATAATATTACTGAGGAATAATTCAAATTTATTACACTCAAAGATTTCTTATTTTGTTGGTTCCTGTATCACATTTAAGTAACGTTTGAAACCAACTCTAATGTCATAAACAGCATATCAAAAAGAAAATTTAGAGTTCAGAATATCACCTAAATCTGAATTCTGATTAAGAGAGAGTATTTTATTATTTATATATTTTTTATATTTTAAACTAATAGTAATCCTTCTTATATAATAGTTAGGAGATAGGGCAATTGGTAATATTCTAAAAGACCATACTCATAAGATAACCAAGGATAGTTCTTGCAACCAAGTTGATCCCACTTATTTTTTCTTCAAGACAACTATAAAGAAGACCTCATGGAAGGTCTGTTGTACACTTTATCCAGTACCCCAAGATGGATGAATCTGTCAACGTTTTATAACTATCCAAACCCAATTCAGCTCTAAGACGATATGCAAGTACGGATTTGTTAAGACTAAGAAAAGAAAGGACCTGATAAGTTGCAATGCAATTCTTTCACAATCCAAGGTCATTTATGGAGCCCAAATTTCTGAACCAAAGAGAATCTGTGAATTAAATTTAAAGGAAATAGCGTGAATTAGTGCTCTGATAGAATGACCACCATATTTGTAATTAAACTTCTTTACGAACATACGAACATTCAAAATTTGCCAGCAAATAAAGGCCTAGAGGTCTATCAAGTCTGCTCGAATATGCAGCTAGCGCCCCTTATTCTGCAGCTGCCCCTCCCTTCCACCCTTCCCCTCCATTGACCCTCCCCCTTGTCCTGTCCCATCCCCTTTTGAAGCAGCCCACAGTTCTACTGGATACCACTTCTGCAGGTAATGCATTCCATCAAGCCACCACCCTCTCTGTAAAAAAGTGTCTCCTCATCTCCCTCCTGAACCTTCCTCCCTCCAGTCTCATATCATGACCTCTGGTGTCCCTCCCCTCCCTTACTTTGAACAGCCCCTCTGTACCTGTCTTGTTTATTCCTTTCATGTACTTAAAAGTTTTAATCATGTCCCCCCTGTCCCTCCTCTCCTCCAATGAGTACATGTTCAACTCCCTCAGCCTCCTCTCGTATGATAAGTCCCCCTGCCCCTTGATCATCTTTGTCACCCTGCGCTGCACCCCCCCCAGTAACTTAATCTCCCTCTTCAGATACGGGCGCCAGTACTGCGTGCAGTACTCTAGGTGCAGTCTAACTAATGACCTGTACAGTGGCAGAATCACCTCCTCCCTCCTCGAAGATATACCCCTTGCAATACAACCCAGCATTTTCTTGGCCTTTGCAGCTGCCTTCCTACATTGTGCTGAGTTGTTCATTGACCCTCTAATGAGCACCCTCAGATCCTTCTCCTCCTCTGTCTGGGCTAGCTGCACTCCCCTCAGCTGGTAACTCCTCCTTGAATTCTTCATCCCAAAATGCAGCACCTTGCACTTTTTGGCATTAAACCCCAGTTGCAAGGTGTCTGACCAGGTTTCAAGCTTTGCCAGATCATCCTACAACCCCTGCCATCCCCCCTAGGTCATCCACCACCACTCCTACCTTGGTATCATCAGCAAACAGACTGATCTTGCTCTTGATGTCCAATGATATGTCTGCAATGAATATCCCAAACAACACTGGCCCCAACACTGAGCCTGTGGAACACTGCTCATCACTACCCTTGGGTGTGAGAGCTCCCCACCCACCACTAATCTCTGTTGCCTTGCCAGATGCCAGTTCCCTACCCATCTCACCAGCTTTGCACTTGCCCCTGTGCCTACTAATTTACTTCCCAGCCTTCCATGCGGCACCGACTCGAATGCCTTACTGAAGTCCAGATACAGGACATCCACTGCATGGCCCCTGTCCAGTTGCCTAGTTACCTAGTCATAGAACTCCACCAGGTTAGTTTGGCGGGATCTGCCCCATATGAAGCCATGCTGTCTGCTGTCCTGTAGTCCTTTGGCCTCTAGGAGGGCCAACAGCCTCTCCTTCAGGATAGTCTCCATTAGCTTACCCAGGATGGATGTGAGGCTCACTGGTCTGTAGTTTCCCGGTTCATCCTTGGGACCACTCTTGTGGAGGAGCACCACATGAGCCATCTCCAGTCCTGGGTACACACCCTGAATGTAGTAAGGCATTAAATAGATCTGCCAAGGTCCTGCAGGGACCTCTGCCAGCTCCTTCAGTACCCTGGGGTGGATGCCATCTGGGCCTGGCACCTTATCCACCCTCAGTGCCTTCAAACCCTCCTGAACTCTGCCCTCCATGATTTCCCTATCTGTCACCCCTCCCCCCGTTTCTGCCATTTCTCCCCCTTGGGTGTCACCCCCTTTTCTCTTTAGTCAATACTGAGCAGAAGTACTCATTTAGTGCTTCTGCCTTATTGTGCCCTGCTTCCACCCAACCCCTCCTCCCTCCTTCCTAATCCTTACTATGTGGTCCTGGCAGCTCCTTTCCTCTCTGATTTACCTAAATAAGTCTTTCTCCCCCTTCTTAATGCCTTGTGCCAGCCTGAGTTCTGTAGATGCCTTGGCTCACCTTACTGCCCTTGTCACCTCCTTTGATTCCATCAAGAACTCCTCCCTGTCCTCCCCTCTCCCTGTTTTCTTGTACTTCCTAAAGGCAGCTCTTTTCCTCCTTACCTTTCCATGACCTCCTTGCTCAACCAGCTCGGTTTCTTAGCCCTAACCTTCTTGCTCTGGGCCTTGCAGCAGATTTTGGTTGCCTCCACTATCCCCAGCTTTATGGGCTCCCACCTCTGGTTAGTGTCCATACTAGACTAAATTCTGGCCCGGTACCCTTTTACCACTTCCCCCATCCTCCCAAAGTTGGCCTTCCTGAAGTCCAGCACTCTTGTGCCAGATTCCACTCCTTCCTTGCCCTTATCCAATGTGAGCCATACTGAGTGGTGGTCATTCCCTGACAGCGGTTCCTCCACTGTAAGTTCTCTCACAAAGTCCCCATTTGCCAGCACAAGGTCAAGGGTATTCCCTAACCTGGTTGGTTCACTGACCATTTGCAGCAGGAAGCTGTCCTGGAAGGCATGCAGCAGTACCTGCTCCCTTCTGTTCCTGGTTGTTGGGTACTCCAGTCCTCCTGGCATGTTGAAGTCCCCACAATCACCACACTACCCTTCTTACAGGTCCTCCTGATCTGTCCCACTAGTTCCCTGTCTAACTCCTCCATCTGAGATGGCGGCCTGTATACCACTCCCATTCTAAGAATCCTATTCTTGGAAGCCTGGATTTGCATCCAAAGTGACTCCATACTACCCTCTTCCCCTTCCTCCCTTATATACTTCAGTCCTTTCTTTACATATAGTGCCACACCTCCTCCTTTCCCAACCAACCTGTTCCTACGAAATAACTTGTACCCTGGTAGAGACAGGTCCCAGTCATTGTATTGGGTGGCCCATGTTTCTGTGATGGCTGAAATGTCCACCTCTCCCTTTGCCATGAGCACCTGTAACTCTGCAGTTTTCCTCCCAAGGCTCCTAGCATTAAGGAAACCACTTCCACCCCATCCTGCCCTCCTTTACTAGCATCACCAATAGTACTTGCCATTTGTCCTTTGTCACTGTTATGGGGGTTAAGCTCATATGGTTTCCCAACCTGTGGTCTCTGCATGTCTCTTGCCAATTGTACCCCCCGCTCCAAGTTTAAATTCCCTACTTCCTCTATGAACTCCTCCATCCTCTGTTTCAACATTTTCTTTCCCTCCTCACTCAAGTGTTGTCTGTCCTTGGCATAGAGACTACTGTCCTCCCAGGTCCCTCCCCACCCCTCCAACAGCCCATACCCTTTAGCACAACACCAGGTTCTTAGCCATCCATTAAATTCCTCTATTCTCAGCTTTCCTGTTGTGATTGCCTTGGGCACTGGAAGTATCTCTGAAAAAGTTTCTGATCTTCCTGCGCCCTCACATAATTGTCCTAGTTCCTCAAACCTCCTCTGGACTATATCTACTGTCTTGTCAGACAGGTCGTTCATCCCAAGATGTATAATTAAATAAGGCTTGTCCCTACCCCTTCTAGCATATTTAAGAACAGATTGTCCCAGCCCTTCCGCTGTCATTCCTGGCATGGCCTCCACCCAAATGCAACTATGCCTCTCCCCCTTGCTACTCCACCTGACTCCTCTTAGTATTGAGTCCCCCAGCACTAAAATTCCACCACTCTTACTCCCTGCTTGCTTTCATTCATCTCCCGCTCTCCTTTCTGGATCCTCTGCTTCCTCCTGCACATTATTTTTCCCTTTTGCCCCTGTTGCAATTCTCCCAGCAGAACTTCCCCCCGCTCCAGTTTGGTCTAGGCATTTATCAATTACACCTCTAATTTCATCATTTCCCTCCTCCACCTGCTTCCTCTCTAGCAGTGCAAAACTATTTTCTGAAGACCCTTTACAAATGCCCACTACCTCTCTCTTCATAGTAACCTGTTAGCTTCTTTCCACTCCATGACATTTGCTACTTCTTCACCTCCCCTCACATGTCCCTATCTCCTCCTTCCATTTGTCTTTTGTCTCCTGACCTGGTTTCCCTGACAATCGTTCTTTCTGGCCTTGGACCTCTTGTCCCTGCTTCCCTTCTTCTGACCCTCTCCTCACCACTGTTGGCTTAAATTGCCCTCCCTCAGCTCCCATTCTTCCTCCCTCCAGTATTGGGCTAAACCCACCCCCAATCTGCCTAGCCTGTCTTAGTTCCTCCTGCAGACCTTCAATCTCCTTTCTAAGTTTCCCTATGTGGTTGTACACTAAACTCTTCCCACACTCCAGGCAATTTTTAGAAAGATTTAAGCCCAGAACAGTTTTTTTAGCTGTACTTATAGCATTGCTCATATGAGTACACCATGATACATTCAGTGAAAATTCAATCCTAAATTAAGATACTTTTTAACAATCTGAATGGTGATATCCCCCAAGTGCCATCTACCTCAGATAGTAAAATTTGGTTTGCCAAAGACCAATACTTGGCTTTTTTTAATTATTAATAGAGTGACATAGGCTATGGGCTTCTTTAACTAAACTGTCTAGCTTTTTTGAAATCCAGAGTGCAAAAGAGAAAGTAAAAGTAAACTGTCAACATAGGCCAGAGCAGCGACTGAAAGTGAGCCAGTCATAGGGGAGTCAGATGTGATTCTTCCCAATGCCAACAATAAATTATCAATATAGATGTTGAACAAAGTAAGAGCCAAAAAGGCAGCCTTAACTGACTCCTCTGTTGATTAAAAATGTATCTGATGTATCTAATACTAGAGATATGTGAAGTCAGCACAATTCATTCCATGAATTAATTTGTGAATTTCATGCAATTCATGGAGCGCAGATCAATCTGCAAAGTGTGAAGTTTTGCAGCGAAGTGTGGAATTTTGCTTGCGATGTGCAGAATTTTGCGAGTAAAATTCTGCACGTCACTGTGAAATTCCACACTTTGCAGCAACAAATTTGCACTTCATGGTGAAAACTTCACTATTCAGCCATAGTTGAAGTTGTTACGGTCTGGCGAGTAATCAATGCATTTTCTAACATTATCTGCCATAGTCTGCCTCTATTAATGGAATCAAAGGCAGAAGAAAAATCTATAAAGGCCACATAAAATTTTTGTCCACGTAACCAACATTATTTCTCCCATAGATTGTGCAAAATAAAACAGTTATCTAAGGTAGAGTAGTTATCCCTAAAGTCAAATTGTAAGGGGGTAGTCCAACAGAATTCATAATCTCCTTATGCAAGCGTATAAGAATAATCTTATCAAAGATTTTTCCTGGGATGTCTAACAGACTAATTGGTTAGTACATTTCAGGGTCAGTTTTGTTACCTTTCTTAAAAATTGGCACAATTAGAGCACCTTTCCCTTGACGCATCCCTCGATGGACTACTGCCAGTGGCCAATCAACCTTTTCGTATTGCTTCCCTAAATTATGGAATGCACTTCCTCCCCAGATTCACCACTCTTCCTCTCCCAACTCTATCACCTCTGCCCTTGTTAACTTCCTTTCAGTAAACTGTACCTGCACCTAATCACCGCTCCTCCACTCCTCTTTAACTTTACCACCACTCCAACCAACCTTCCTTCCTTCCTTCTCCTACCTCATCCCTACCTTTTCCCTTTTTGTTTCACATGCCCCAAAGTCCTGATGAAGTCCCCATCTCCTATCCTTGACTTTCTCTGTCCTCTTGCAGGGTGCCAAGCACCCTGAAGGGTCCCTTGTAACAGGCATTATTCTTGCCTATGTGTTCTTTCACTTCCCCCCCTTCCCCATAGCTCTAATCTGCTGGCCCTCCCTATCCCCTGTAGGATTATTACATACTTTAGGTTTCCCTACCTCCTGGTGTGTGTCACGCTCACTCATTCTCTCTCCCTTCACCCATCTTCTATGCCTTCCCTCCCTTATCTCCAATCCCCAGACCACTCACAGTGCTCCTGGTATCCTGCAGGGGTCTCTCTCCTCCACAACTTTATCCTCTCTTTTTTCCCTCTCTGTGTTTCCCTCTCCCCTCCTACATGTTAGTGCTTGATCACCTAATGTTGTTGCACTTATAAATGGTTCTCACTATTCTCCTATGTACCTGCCTAAATTTGTTATGCTAAGTTCATCTATGTAACCTGTATGTACTACAGTTGTGTCTCCTGCCTAAAGTATGTTATGTTATGTGATTGTTGATCTATGTAACCTGTGTATAATGCCACATCCCTATTGTACCCCTCCCCCCAGGTCGCACTGGGAGATGAGCAACCTGTTGCTCTGTGTGCCTTCCCGGTGAAACATTTCAATAAATAAATACATTTCCTTGAATAAGGAATATCGCTTTGTTTTAGAGCTTTATTTGAAAAAAGAGAAGGAAAAAGTCCACCCATATTAATGGAGCCTGTAAATAAACCTCAGCCAGAATTAAACCAGCAGCAGCATATTCAAAATAGGAATCAAAAAACAGAGAGGAGAAATGTCCTACCCAAGTTTGTGAAGAAATACAAGTGTCAATTGCATAGCATAAATTAGAAGTACCTTTTGCCACCATGGACCAAAATGCTTTGGTGTCATTTCTATCTATGATTTTAAGCATGAGTTCCCATTGTTTACAATTGAACTCCTACGTTTTGATGGCCAGAAAGGTCTTATACTGTTTTCTCTCATAATTTAGAAATCTACAGTTATCTCTAAATGGATGGGCTTTAGTTGCCTTTCCCACAGGTAGCAACTTAACTTTTTCTCTGATGACATGCTCGATCAAACCATCCAACATCTCTATTTTTGTTGAGTCTATGAGAGGAATAAAGTATCCTATACTGACAAATACATTTTCAAAAAATATATATAAAGTCTCCAAGGAGACATACTTCGAATTAAAATGGGCCCAAGCCTGTAAATAAACCATAATAACTGAGGATACTTCAGTTGGTATTTGCTCAGACCATTTAACTCTTCTTCTATTTCTTATTTCCAGACACACAGGTGAATTACCAGGAGAAATACAATAGAGGTGATTTAGCCATTCAGCAGAAAGCTATTACATATATGGATTTATGACTGTCTGCATAGCAGGCAATAAGTCAAGTCTATCCGAATGATTTGTTTACTCTTTCTGCTGCCCATTTGACCATATAGTGGCATGGCATTCCCAATGATGTATATCTGTAAATAAGCAGATTTTGTCTTGTGGTAACCATGTCTTATATACTGATACTTGTACATGACTCTCTTATTAATTTTGCTGATGTGTCTTTCCCTTTTTCCCTTTAGATTTTGTGTTTAAATTTTGAGTTTGATTATGTACTGGTATGATACTGTATTGCTTTACCTTATGTTAATAAACATTCCCCTACTCTTCATTGATTAGTGCCATGGAATCTTTTACTTCCACCTGGACGATGACCAGAGATGGGCTGAAGGGACCTTGGTTTAACATCTCATCTGAAAGATGGCACCTCAAAAGTGCAGCACACCCTTCATACTGTTTTACTGTGTTAGTTATGTATTATTACCTCAAGTGCATGGTGTGGGGCTAGAAGGCACAACATTCTGATCTTCAAGCCCCAAAGGTGAGTGCTTTACTGACTAAGCCACTGACACTGACGTGATGAGCCCAGGAGGTGGGCCACATGGGGCATACAGCAACTGAAGGATACAAAAGTACTAACTGAAAAAAAAAAAACACTATGGCCTGTATTCAGAAACATACAGCATCTCCAACTTTTAACCCTGCATTTTTTTTGCCTTTACAAACTTGATTCAGCAATATGCCATTGAACAACATAAGAGATTGCTGAACTGGGTTAGTAGAGGGAAAGTTGATTGGTGTTAATGCTAGAGTTAATGTTCATGGATATAGGGCTATCTACGAAGTCATCAACACTGATCAGAGAAGGAAATCCCTAATTCCTCTGTAATCTTAGTCATACAAATTATGTCAGAGAACTCATAAAGACACCAGATCTTGATAATCTGTTCAATTAGACAAGTGGTATACAGGTTGGAAAGGATATATACAAATACACACATACAAACATATAGATAGATATAGATAGATGGATAGATAGATAGATAGATAGATAGATAGATAGATAGATAGATAGATAGATAGACAGACAGACAGATAGACAGACATACAGACAGATATAATCAGAGGATACATGACGGGCAGGAGTGTGATATGAAAACTATTCTCACTCCTGCAGAGTGAGCTCTGGATACTCACGAGTGCTGAAGGCATGAGTGAGAGTGTCCAGAGCTCACTCTGCAGGAGTGAGAATATTTTCAATAGCACACGGTCTGCACATCATGTGTGCTATTTATACAATGGGGTGGGAGCTTTTGAAATATTTTTTCTGTGTACTTTCTGGTCTTTCTGTGTGTGGTGTGAGTGTGAGTGACTTTTTGTGAATGAACTGGGAGTCTCAGAAACACCATGGCACACAGGTGAGCTTCCTTTACAATGCTAATCGAGTAACTTACAGTAATCAGTGAGAAAGAGAAACTGAAGCAGTTTCATTTAGAATATAGGCTGCAGTGAAGCTGATCAGCACATTAAGGCCCCTTCCACACTACACCACTCTGGCCCAGTAACGGATGCAATCCGTTATGGCCGGGGAGCGGTGCAGTGCGGTCACACCTCGGTGGTGTCCGTTACTGGACCGGCACTGCTGGTCCACACAGCGGGAGCCGGGCAACTGTTGCAGCAGCACCCGATCCCACAATGCAGCTCGCGCTGCACTTCGGTCCCTGCAGGGGACCGTTACCGCCGGTCCACACTACCGCCAGTAACATTACAACAGCGGGACCGGTTTCATAACCGTTGCAGAAACCACCTCATATGTGGTTTCAACAACGGTTACGAAAATGGCTCCTGTAACGTTACAGGTGTAAACGCAAACTGTTGTGGTAACGGTTTGGGCACTCTGTAACGTTACAGAGGTGTAGTGTGGACAGGGCCTAATGGGCTGGGAGTATCAAACACTACAGCACACAGGTGAGTGTACGTTGCAGTGCTAATTGAGTAACTTGCAGGCCTCAGTGAGAAAGAGAAACTGAAGCAGTTTCATTTATTCATTTATTCACTGTAAATCGGGTTTATAGCCTTTGAGTCAGAGACTCATTTACAAAGGCACCTTGTCGGGGGGGGGGCAGACATCAAGACAGTTATTATAGTGCAGATTAAAACAGAGAATAACATTACAAGTGCAGTAAAAGGAACATTTAACATAGATACACTTAGGTTATGTAATGTAGTAGTTTGTATGTTACTTAGGTTACATAATGTTACAAAATTGTGAGTTACACTCATGGGTGTAGTAGGTCCTCAGAGAAGACAATGGGTTACCGCCCTGTTTGGAGCTAGTAGGGAAGGGGTAGGTCTGGGGGAAGGAGAGGCTGTCCAGTGGAAGTTGTATTTAGAATGCAGGTTGTAGTGAGTGAGTGGTGACATTATCATATTATGGGTAAATATTATGCATATATGGATAAACAGCATTTATCATCACAGTAGTGATGTCATCATTATTTATCACACTCCAGTGAAGAGATCTGCATTAATCACACTCTAGAAGCTCCGACCCCTACTTTATGTATGTGTGTGTGTGTGTGTATATATATATATATATATGTATATATATATGATATTTATTCAGCAGAAATCACAAAAGTAATTTAATAAGTTAATTCCTGTTGAACAGTGGAAGCAGAAGTGGCCTAATGTTCATCAGAAGTCCAGCAGGGTAAACTTCCAGGAGTTCACATTCACGAGTTTTATGAAATGCATTAAACAAAATAAACAATATAAATGTCATCTGAAAAGTTGCAGAAAAAAATATCATGTATGGGAATTGCAGAGTGTGTTTTCATAATCTAAGTTGCAGAAGAAAATTCACAATTGCATTACGTAGAAAACATATGCCAGACATGTAATGTCTTCCCCCAACCAGCAATTCAACAATATGTGATAGAAAATGTCATAATTTTTTGCTCTTTGAAACATAAACATTTTTCTAGGATTGTTTTTCACCTTACATTGTAATTGAAAACAATGATTTCAATGGGATTATTGTAGCAAAATTAAAGCTTCATCCAGCCCTACTCAGTAGCCTAGAACAAGGTTGACTGTAATGTTGCTACAGAATAAAAGCTAGTAATGTAAAGGCCACTTTCCAGTTTCCAGCAATAATTTAACAGCTAGCAGTTACACAAAATTCCCCTTAAAATTTGAAGACATTACATTTTTTATGTTGGCTTGCGCTTGAGCGCCAGCTAACATATTGCAGCAGTAGCAGATTTGTAGGTGCGGTCACTGTGGGAGAATGCAGGACATGCATCAGTAGGTGCATCCCTCATTCCCCAATAAAGCAGCATGCAGGCACCATGCCAGCAACACGTAATGTGGCAAGCCTTTCCTGGCGAAGCATTCTAGTAAACATAGCAGCAGTGACTGCCGCCTCCACCTGCCACAATGCCGACTTCAGGGGTGCTCAATCCCCCTGTCGGCATGCCCTGTCCCAGTTCATGTGCCGATGGGGGAGCCCACTCCCTGTCGGCATAATGCCTCCTCCATTTCTTGTGTGCCAAAGGGGGTGCCCAATCAGCTAGCCCCCCTCAAGCAGTCAGGTGGCATGCTGGGAGCCCACCCCAGTGTGCCAAATGCCCCTGTAAAAAAAAGTCCTGTGATGTTTTTTTTTTAACCTGTAAAAGAAGAAAACAGTCCTTTGCAGTCTGTCCTGTTCTCTCCTCCAACCTGCACCCCTGCACCCACCTACTGTGCATCCTGCCTCCCCACACCCCCCTCACCCCACACTTACCTCTGGAGTCTGGCATGATGATCTTTGTTGGACCAGGAACACATCTGCACTCTTCAAAGCCAACCATGAACTGAAGAAATGCCGGTAAGCTGTACAGTATAATGGCATAAATAGTTTTTTTTCAACTTTGGTGCATATTTCAGGCATTTTCTGGAATTGTTGCACCAAACTTTCAACATGGAGTTATTGGTGCCCCTCCTCATGAATTCAGTCACTTTCATGGTGTTATTAAGTCCCAAAAGGTGATTTCGCAGTCACTACATGGAGTCACCTTTGGGGACTGATTAACGAAATGACAGTGCCACCGTTCATGAGGCGGGCTCTCAAAATAGCCTATGTTGCAAATTTGGCAAAAAAAAATCCATAAAATGACTGTTTTATGTGGGTTCATTGCCCAGTTTCCACACATGCTCATAACTTTGTGAATTTATAATATTTTCAATCCAGATTTTCAACATTGGCATTTTTCCACACCTCTTTATGAACAGTACAGGTGTCATGTTACATAACCTGGCCAAAATGTGTTTTCATACTTCCAGCGCAGAATAGCGTGTTCTCTGTGTGAAATCAGTTTTTGGGACAGTTTGAGAAAATGACAGTGACACTGTTCATGAGCAGAGGTCCTAAAATGTGTATGTTGAAAATTTAGTGATGAAAGTCCATAAAATGACTGTATTACATGCATGCATTGCGCAGTTTCCATGCACCCTTGTAACTTCTCAAATTTGCAATATTTTCATGCCAGATTTTCAACACTGGCATTTTCTCACACCTCCTTATGAATAGTACAGCTGTCATCTTTCACATCTTGCCCAAAATGTGTTTTCACACCTGTGGCACAGAATGGTGTGGTCGCTGTAGGAAATCAACTTTTCAGACAGATTAACAAAATCACAGTGCCACTGTTCATGAGGGGAGGTCCCAACATGCCTATGTTGAAAATGTGTCTCTTCAGGGCAGGGGTGAGACTGGCATCAGTTCAATACTTCACTGCCGTTCCTATCATGCATCTCTAACTCCTGCACTTCCAATGCCAGCGAGACAATATTCGGCATTGACAAATGCTTGTTATTACTAAAGACACTGTAATTAAAACAGAATCTTTTTTTCCCTTTGAGTTTATCTGTTGATACTGGGTATTCCTACCCTGAAGTTATAAATCTCTATTTATGAGATCACAATCTGTTGCTAGGTAAATATTTCTGTTGTCATGCTCCCACCAGCCCTTGTCCTCACAGCCCCATGATCATGACTCCCAGTCTCTTTTCCACCATGACCAACTCCTTCTCCACCAACACCATTTGTAGAAGTTTTACTTAGCAGAACTGGAATAGTGGAACATTTATTTGTTCCTTTCCTTCCCCCTGCTTCCCTTTTCCTCCTGTTGTTCTCTTCATGTTTTTTACGTGTATCAATAACACATGCATGACAACATGGTGACATGGTGCATCAACTGCCAGCTGTGAACAATGATGACTCACAATAGACATCAATGATTCATAGATGCTCACAAGACATGAATACCTAGTGCAGGTGCATGCCACTGTGCTTTAAGACTTGTGAGGTGCTAGGGAACAGCATCACGACCAGCCCATCCCCACACCCCACTGACAGACCACACTCCACCCCACATAGAGATTTTTCACTCACTGAATGGCTGGCAGGCACACACGCATGTGCACAGGCACACACACACAGTCACACACACAGTTACACACACCACACACCCCAAATAGTTTAGCAGTACAGGAGCCAGGATGACTAATGTCTCCAGGTGCCCAAGTGGACTCAGGAATGAGAAATAGGCAGACATAGGGCTCATTTTTCAAATGCCCAGGGATGCCCAAACCCCTGGAGTGCTGATTATATGGTGTATGGGGCTTGCAACATTCTCCCAGAGCTGACTGGGATGCGCTGCATACTGCAATTAGACCAGCTCCCCATGGTCTAAATTTCCACATGCTGTGGACCATTTCTACAGGGCTTGTGCCAAATATCTGGTGCAAGCCACCATAAAGTGCAGAAAGGGTCGCAGCTGTGCCCGTGAACTAAAATCAGGAGCATTTGCGTTAAAAGTGTTTGTCACAACTGTATCAAGACAAGGGTTGATACAGGGCTTGAAGCAAGCCCTGCACCACCCTTTGAAAATCAAGCCTACAGTCTCCAGTTAAACTATTGCTATTTGGGCAAGAAATATCCATATGAAATAGTTCAGTCATGCACCCAGAGGGAGTATCATACAGCCACAAAACATTGGTAACTACAAATGTGGTGACATTATGAAAATTAAAGAGGAATTTGATTCACATTTTTCTTGATTTGTTGTATAGTGATTGTGTGGTGATTAAGCCTGGCTCCTCCCTACCTTTGAATTTCTGTGGTATGACAGAACAGGATCATATCCAGTTGTTTCTAATTACAGGTATAACCCCCTTGCAAATGGGGGTTCCTAGAAATGCCAGTCTGGGTTTACCTTAGCCCGTTTTGTTCTGTCCATCTCCCACTGTCTCTCGGGCTTCTCCTGACTTGGCCTCTAATTTTTCTGGCTTCCCAGGTCCTGTTTGCCCTCATGTGTGCCCCAGCTTGCAGTCAAATAAAAATCCAGCCCCTCAGGGCTTAAACTGCTGACTGAGGGCTCCCGTTGCAAAAGTGCTGCCTCCAGGGCAGCGGCAGTCACGTTGGCACGCAAAGCACCTTTGATGTGGAGCCGTTTGTTTTGCAGTCACCTTGGGGACTGTGCTGTGGATCCCGGGATCCCTTCCACCTATTTGGGACCCGGTGACCATGGACAGACTGCTGGGGGACCGCTCAGATGGGAATTGAAGGAGTTCTGACTGGGGCTCATTTGGGTATGCCTGTTCAGGGCCCCAGTCATCTGAATAATGCATAACAGTGTGTCTGGCTGCCTCCAGGGTAGCTATGTTCAGCCCCAGCCGAAAAGTGAAGAATTAAAATGTTTTACATAATGGAACTGTTGCTGCTTGTTGGGAATGTGCTGTGCATGTGGGGAAAAGTGTTTGAAGTTAAAATGAGTACTGTTTCCCTGGCAATTCCAGTATCTGGGACTCTGTGTGTCAGCCTGTCGGCTGCTGCAGGGGGAGCTTGCATGGGTGTGGTGGCAACAGGAGAGGTGGGGGAGCCATGATTTTCATCTGTACAGTGACTGCGGGTGCAGCCTTTGAGCTATAGAACTGTGGGACATTTGAGGCAATTGGTTACTTCTTTCTGGCTGCACTGGGACATTGTCCGGTACTGTGTCTGGTCTGCTGAGGGAGACAGTGGGTTGAGCAGCCATTGCCAGCAGTACAGTCAATTGGAATTGCAGCAATAGAAAGCTAGGACTTGTGGGACATTCACTGCATCTCATGGCTAAGCACCCAAGTGCTTATGGGGGCTTACAGGAACATTATTTTAGGTGCAAATTCCACAACCCAATTGTGCCTCGAGTGTTCTGATTGACAGGTCCTTCAGCAACTTGGAGACATGTCTCCCCATCCTTGCTACCAATCAGGGGTTGAACTAGAAGCTCTACACAATGTTGCCAGTTTGTCTGGAGATTCTTTCAGAGAGATTTGGAGAGAGAGCAGCAGAGCAGGCTCCAGCCTGCTGAGACCCCCCCCATGGGGGAGGGGCTCAGGATCTAGCCATGCCATCAGGCCTGGGCCACTTAATTCAAGCCCTTTCAGTCTTCAGAGGGCAGTTGTTATTTTCTTCAGTTAACAGTTAACTAGTTACAGTAATTGGGCTTTCTGCAACAGCTAGTCTGGAGGTTGCCAGTACTGTCCTCCAGAGGCTAGCCTTCCCTCCCACGTCTGGGAAAGATGTGAACCGAAGAATCAGATGTTCAGCAGCGGTGAGAGTGCTGACCAGACCAGATGACATCATGCAGTGGTGAGAGCGCTGACCAAGTACCTCAGCGGTGAGAGAGCTGAAGAAGTCTTCAGGATGCCTTCAATTGTGGAAGAGACCCGTGGAGGACCTGAGTGAGTACCCTCATACCCCCAGGTGCGAGGGAGAAGCTAAGCAAGTAATCTTGGGGGCTCCATGCCCCATTAAGAAACGTGTGCTGTTAAGTGTGAAGTATTGAAGTCATCAGTCTGGGCTACTAACCCCATAAAAGACTGTCTAGTTCAAGTAATGGATGCATCTTGTCTGTGGCCCAAATGGCTAAGTTGCAGGTGCAGCAAGATGCTGGGGCTTAGTGAATCATATAAATGTGTAGCTATGGGTTAGAGTCCTGCCATCGTGGAGCTGTCTGCCAAGATGCACTTGCCACTTCATGAGACAGGAGCCCCTAGAGCATAATAATGTCTAAGATACCTTAAAGAGAATGTACCCATGTTTGACCAGAATTTCATCTAAGAGCGCTTGGTATAAGTGTTAAATGTCTAGACGTGCTGGATAGGACTCCACTTGTGGATAATGTTCTTGGTATATAGAATGTACTGGATGTGAGTGCCTGTGACTAAAGTATGGGATGCTTGATAAAACTGTCGTTGCCAACTTACTCAGGATGGATGCCTTTTGGTGTATAAAGTACTGGATGTGACCATATTTGAATTGCATATAAGATGCTTGACAAAGGTATCACCCTAATTGCTTTGGATGGGATTTCAAATATTGTGCTGAATGTTCTGGATGTAAGATCCACATAGTTTTTCTGGAATGTTCAGAAGTCTGCAAGTGCAGGGCAATCCCTGCTTTGTCTGCTAAAGTGCAGGGCAATCCCTGCTGTGGTTGTGAATAGTAATTTGCTGCTTTACAAAAATCTGTTTCCAAGTTGCCCCCACCCTCAAATCAATTGCTGGCCACCTCGACCAGCTGCAATTCCATCAGGACTGCAACATCTTGGACTGTGGTATCTGTTTAACCAGTATGGTATGAGATTGCAAGGTTTCTGCTGTATCTGGGACTGGTACCAGTGTGGGTATTATTAATAATTATGTTTAACATCTGATTTATCAGCAGCTAGCTAGCCAGGGCTCTGGATGTCGTAAGTCAAATGGTAAAATGTGATTTATGTCTGCCTGTTAATATGTAGCCACCCAGCTGAAGGGTTCTCCAGCAAAATCCTAAATAATCTCTGAGTAAATATGGTAAGATAACCTCTGCTCCTCCTGTTTCCCTTTCCTAGCTCCTTTATTTACCCCCGAAATAAATATCTTGTTGTTGTTGTTTTAAATCCTGTGCGAGCATATTATTAGAGAGAGCCTTTAATTCAAAATGTGGAAATGTGGGGAACTGTGTATTGGGACATGTCTGGGGAAGGTAACTGGTCATTGTGGATGGTGTAACAGCTCAGGGGGCTACACCCAGTACCATCTCACCCACGAAAAGCACCCTGAGTGGAGGCACTGCGCAAAGGTTTTAAAAAATGTTATGAGTTAGCGAACCCAAACCCCTTAGCCTATGTCCAGGGTAGTAGGCAGGGGCGTAACAGTGGGGGGTGGTGCCACCCAGGGGTTACACAGGTAGCAACTCCTGGTTCTTCCTTTGGACTTTTCATATAGAGGCCAAAACTGTATGTAATACCCTATGTGTTGGCTGGTCACCACCACCCCAGGATATAACCCAGAATTCTGCCAGCCCTATTAACACTGCTTGTCCTACTTCAGCCTCTTGTCTTTAATCACCCCTGGAATCCTTTCATCCCCAACTGCAGCAAGAGGAGCCACTCTTAGTGTATGTCCTATCCATATTTTTACTCCCCAAGTGTAGCACCTTGAATTTGGGTATACTGAATCTGAGGCCCTGGGAATCCAACCAATCACCCACTTGTTCAGGTCCTCCTGAAGTTTGTTACAATCCTCAAGGAATTCTACCACCCTAGCTATCTTACCGTGACGCAAAAATAACAAGTCTGGTGGAGACCCCAGTTTCTGGATCATTAATAAAGATGTTGATAAGCAGTGGCCCCTGCACTGATCTCTGAGATATGCTACAGAGCATTCTTTTCTACTTGGGGTAATGCCCATCCTTTGCCACCCTCTGCTTTCTGCCCCCAAGCCAGTTAGCATTTTACATTGTGTATGCCTTGTGTATACTGCATTGATTTACTTTGCCCAGAAGCTTGTCATGCACCACAGTATCAATGGCCTTGCTGATGTCCAGATAGACTGTGGCCACAGCCCTGTCCCTGTCCTCCTCCCTGGTCACCGCATCAGCGAAGGTGATCAGATTGATTTGGCATGATTTGCCACTCATAAATCCATGCTGAAAGGGGACAAGAATGTTGGCCTCAACCAAGCGCTCCATTATTTTGTACTTGATAATGGCCTGCAGGCCCTGGCCCTGCACTGATGTCTGGCTGACAGGCCTGTAGTTGCCCAAATCCGACCTTGCCCCTTTATTGAAGATGGGAACCACACTGACCACTTTTTAGTCCTCTAGCAGAACATCTGTTTGGAAAAATTCCTGAAAGATTATTGCAAGTGATGGAACTATAGTAATCAACCAAGTGATCATCCTTACCAAGCTTAGGTATGAAAACATATAATCTGTAAAGCCATGAGAAAATAGATAGTTATATAATTGGATAAGAAAGGAAGTAAGTTCCACTGTACAGGCCTTATAAACATTATGAGAGAAGCTGTCTGGACCCAGGGCCCTTTCCAAAGGTAGTTGTTAAATAACCTGGGAAACCTTAGACTTAGTCATCAGGCCCATGAGAAGATTGCACTGCTGTTCTGTAAGAGTGTGTAAGGCAGTCTGAGAAAGATAAGCTGGGACCCGTTCAGCAAAAGAAGAATCTGTCAGATCCACTTTATAAAGGGAGCTATAAAAAGTATGAAAGGCCTCCACTATAGCTCTAGAAGCAGTGACCAACTGGGGATTGTTGCAGATCTTTAAACATTTAATGATCTTATCCACCTCTACGTGACATGAATGAAGGGTGAGAAGTTTGCCGGCCCATTCACCAGCCTCCAGGTAGCAGGCCTTAGTCCAGACAATCTCCAATTCTACCTTGTCACTGAGAAGAGAGGCTTATTGAGTCCTAAGAGTGTTCAAGGTAAGCAAGGTATGTTCTGGAGTGTCTAAAGTAAGGGTGCATTCCAGGGCATGAATTTGTTGAAATAATGACTCCAGCCATGCATTACGCAGCTCATTGATTTTTGGCTGCTGATCTAATACCCCCTCCTTAAATAAAACACTCGGCTGCCCCCAACAGAAAATCCAAAGATTCAACAAAGGACGTATTAGATTCAAAAAAGGAAGTGACACAATTATGGCTTCTAGGGAGACTATCCAGGTCCTTTAATAATTGGTTATTAAACCACCTGACCTTATCTCTCACTTCACCTCCATAGATAACATGTTTCAGGGAAACTGGGGCATGGTTGGAGATCACCAATGGGAGGCTCTCACAGGAGACAAGTCCCGGAGTGCTATCATGAGAAATTAGAAAGTAATAGAGCCAGTAAAAAGAGGCATGCAGGGTGGACTAGAAGGTGTACTGCTGTTCAGTAGGTGAAGAAGACAACTATGGGTCTGTTAAGCCCTGGCAGTACATCAGCTCCCACAAACCTTGTTGTCCTGGGGTGAGACCCCTCAAATGAACATCTAATTTATCAAGATCCGGTTGATATACCAAATTCCAATCCCCCCAAAATCATGGGAAGATGAGTATAATGGGCTAAGAGGGTTATAAGCCTGGTGAAAAAGAGTTGAGCGAATCAATGTTAGGCCCATAGATGGAACCTAACAAAACTTCATGCTGGTCCAGCCTACCATTGAAAAATAAATACCAACCCTCTGGGTCCCAGTGCTCATCAAGCAATTGGAACGTGACCCCACAGGCTATTAAAATGACAACCCCCCTGTCTACTACTATTGCCCACCCCATAGCTATGACCCACCCATTCACTATGGAAATAATGCAACAAATCCCTCTTTAAATGTGTTTCTTGCATGCACATAATCTGTGCATTTAGTTTGTGAATATGCCAAAGAATCATGTGGTGTTTGCATTTATCCTGTGCACTCTTAACATTCCATGTTATAAAATCAAAGGTACAACTCATAACTTAATGTGCAGGATTAAATCAGAATAAAGGAGCACCCCCCCCCCAATTGAACAAGGAAACTAGAAAAACAAAGATCCAAAAAGAAGCTCTGGAGGAAACCCACACTTCCCTAAAAACTTCCCCAAACTCCCCAACCCCACAAACCATATGACCCCAAAAAAGCACAACACACATAATAAGGAACAATAAAACTAACACCACAAATACCCCCAAGCCCTAGAAAAAAAAACACACAACTGGATCCCCAGATCAGACCCACTATGGCAGGCCAGAATCCCAACCCCCCAGTCCCTGGGACCGAACTGCCAAAATACTTCGGTCCATAATGTTTCCATACCTACTTAGGTAGAGCACTCACTCCAACCCCCTACAAAAAAATAAACTCTATATAAACCAACATACAACAAATGTGCCCTGTGTGAAGGCACCCCCCACTGGGCAAAGGGCTAGTATCGGAAAAGGTCCAGCAATCAAACCTACAAAATATAATACACTCAAAAGAGAAAGGGGTAGTGGGTTCCACTGAATAACAGGAGAGAGAGAGAGAGGAGAGGGGGAGAGGGGGACCCCCGGGTCAAGAATCAATATCTAGAAAAAACAGTAAAGTTTGGCTCATCCCCCACTCCTGAAGTAGCAACTCTAGGGAGAGGAAAATGAGCTAAGCACAAATATAGATAAGAAGGCCCCTGAGTAAAAAGGGAAAAGGAAAATCGAAATAATGAAGAGCCAAAAGTAAAAGAAAGGCCTCCCACTGATTGAAAAGCAACAGCAAGTCAAAGAGAAGGAAGAAAAACAAGACAAAACAAAAGACCATAGAGCCACGATACCCAAACCAAAGTAGCCTGTTAATGAAGGTATGCCTGGAAAAGCCAGCTAGGGCCCCCCCAAAGTAAGGCAAAAAGAGCATTAAACACCCATAATGGGATAGCACCACGGCCGCCTATGGTAACAAATGACTGAAACACAGAGGCACAACAGCAGTGTATGATCCCACTGATAAAAATGATCCCCCCACCTCCCCCCATCATATAACAAACCATAAAATACCAAACAATATAGAATCATTAACAATAAATCACCAAACACTAAGTGCAATCAAGTCCACAATGTTAATTATATAATAAATATAATATCCATACAATAGAAAAACACCATCCCAACAATAATACAAGGCACAACAACAAAGTGTAATTCAGAGCTAGGAGGGAGAGAAGGTACTCCCCACACACTCAATCAGAGCACACAAGTCTATGAATATAAAAAGAATCGAAACAGGTTACACTTGAAGAAGCGATAAGGCTAGGCCAAAGTGAATGTCACAATTTCAAGCTCCGAGAACTGACAGACAATAATTGCGCCAAAAGACAAAGACAGCAGAAAAAAAGTTACATGTAGAGGAGTGCAGAAATGGAGAACAGGATAAATGAGTCAAAAACAATAATTTGAAATTAAGGGCAGCTCAGTGTCATTAGGGCAAGCAGAGGAAGTTCTTGAAAGCACTTCTCAGCCACAACAGACTGTATTATATCTAGCAGAGGGCAACTGTCTTATATGAGGCTGAAATCCAGGAATGAGGCACTATTGATAAAGCCAGAATCCACGAATATGAGGAGGATCCTATAGCCAAGAGATTCACAAATGGCCCATAAACAGATTGCCATACATAGACCAGGGTTTGCATCACCCTGAGTTTGCATCACAAGCCTTATGAGACCAGGGTTTGCATCACATAGGGTTTGCATTACAAACCTTATCAGGAAAGAGTGAGGGACCTCAACATGTACACAAAGGAGGAGTGAGGTGATATGACAGAAATGTTCAAATACCTCAATGACATTAACAAAGTTAAAGGGGACAATAAATTCCAGTTCAAAAGCAGTGCCAGATCAAGAGGGAATGCCATGAGACTGGCGAGGGTCTGCATAAGGGGAAATGTGAGAAAATTATTTTTTTACTGAGAGGGTGGTTTGTGCATGGACCAGCCTGCCCCAAGAGATGGTGGCTGCCAATATGGTAGCAGATTTCAAATGTGCATGGGACAGGAATGAAGGAATATTAGAGTTGGGAAGTAAAAGCTTAAGCCAATGACCAAGTAGGGTCACAGGCCACTTATCCAGGTAGCATAAATGGGCAGACTGGATTGGTCTGGCAGTCCTTATCTGCTGACAATATCTGTGCATCTATGTACCTGTGTATAAACCAGTAATCCCTCTGTATGAGAATCTGAAGCCAAGGCACCCCATAGCACATCACTAATAAAGAAGGGAAGGGAACTCCTTCTAAACAAACCTCTGCCAGCAGAACAAAAGAAAACTGAGAGGTAAATTCACTTTAAACTGATCCAGGAAAAGGAAGGTAGTGCTCTTCAAGCTTGTTCAGAAGAGTCAAAAGGCTTCAGCACACCAATATAAGAGACCTGGAGCCTGGAAGGGTATAACATTTTAAATTGAATATGGCCGGCTGGCGAGCAACTTGGAGAGAATTGGGTGGTAGGCATTGCCCTTGTCTCGAACTGCTGGAGGATAGTCCTGGAAGACTCAAAGATGGACTCCTTCCCATGTCATCTCTTTGAGCTCCAGACTTTTCAAAGGAGATGCACTTTGTCTAAATGATTCAAGAATATAAAGATAAAGTGACATGGTTTAGATCCCTCTGAAGGCATAGGGCACAGTGCTCTTTACACCCACTTAATGATGTAGGATGGGCCATTGGGGAGGGGCCCTGCAAGTGCTCACATAATTTTTGTGCAAATAAAATAGCATTAGGGCCTTTGATCCACTCCAGGAGCCCAGTCACTTCCACATTATTATGGTGACTTCTGCCTTCCAAATCCTCGAGGCTGGACTCCATTCGGGTCATTTTTTGCCACAGCACAAGCTCTGGGTCCAACAGACCCCATCAATCATCTAGATAACTCATCTGAGCTTCAGCATCACCAACCTGCAGGGTGAGCTCCTCTGTTGCCAGCCGAATCGCCTTGACATCCCCCATTAAAGATAGAATAGCCTTCTTCTGGGGTCCAAACTCCTGAATAAATATGTCCTTCATAAGGGCATCTGAGGGAGGTGAAACTTGGCTTGAAGAACCAGCAGGTGGCTTATTCCTCCTAGCATTCTGGTCCCATTCAGTTATTGGAGGTGGTGTGTGACACAGAGGTGCCGATCTCATCTCTGCATCCATTCCAGAGGCTTATTTTACAAGCCAGCAGAATGAGAAAAGTTGTACCGTTAACAGAAAATATCAACAAAGGGCACCAAAAATAAAAAAATGAGCATAACATGGGAAAATTAAAGCAAGGAGGTCAGAGCGGTGCAGAAACACTCACCCGTGGCAGCTCATCACATGACTCTGAAGGTGGGAGATATATTTTCAGGACATTGCACCTTAACCATTTGCCCTCATTCAGAAACCTAATTCCATCAAATTATTCAGACATACCACAAACTCCAGTTTACAGATCTGTCATTATGAGTGATACTCGTAGAGGAATATGCTCTGCCAGTCATGCTGGACTCCATATGTTTCTACCAAACCTGAGAAAGACATGTTCAGTGCAAGTTCTGATGAGGATGGTGACTTTGATGATGTAGATGTGGCTCTGAACTTTCAGGTACCGCTACCCCCCTGGTGTACAATATGACAGAATTTGAGCCAGGAGGCTCAGGTGTCCCTGAGCATATGGCCCATACTACTTACTCACCAACTACTGAGTTGAATCCTTGTGTAGAACCTTTTGTTCTTCCTGACTATGGACAAATAGTCAAGAACTTCGATATTGGATAAGATGGCAGATACATTACAGAGGACCCAAAACATAACATTGCAAAGAAACCGTAACTTGCTAAGGATGTTTCAGTGTTGAATGCAGGACTAGTGGATGGTAATGCACATACAGTTGCAACAGCTGACACAGTCAGACATCATGTAAATTTTCACTGATATCTCTGCCTGCATGCCTACAGTACTGCAGTTGTATCACCAGAGAGAATATCCCTTTAGAAATTTCACAAAATATCTGAAAATATCTGATCTTGTCAATTGCTGCAACTGTACTGTCATAGAAATAAAGACCCCTGAGCTCAGTGTTCAGGTCAACAATTCAAGCCACTCATCAAGGCAACATATGACTCTCCTGGTGCCTCCACTGCAACTACCTTGTATGTGGTGCACAGCAACTGACATTAATGCCAAATCCAGTACTCTACACACCATTACACTGCCCCAAGCTATCTTTGGGAACTGTGTGACATTTAAAGTAGGGACATTTGGAGAATGTATTGCATGTGTGGATCACCTTTATTTTTGTGTTCTGAAAATGATGTTAACTAGATAGGAATCCACTGTTACAAGAAAACCATGCACTGTTTTGTGTGTTGTGTTTTATTTGCATGCCCTTTACAAAGACATCAATATTTCAGTGGGGTTGGGGGTGCATTCTCCTTTTGCCAGACAGGAAACTGACATTGTAGATAACTCTGTGCTCCAAAACCAGAGTGCTAAAGCATTCATGGACCCCACTGCACCTTCTTTTTTTCTCTCTGCTGAAAAGATTAACCAGGACTTCAGAAGCAGACCTTTTTTCTTCTGCACCACATTGCACCACAAAGGCACTTTGACTCTGCAGATGTGGTTGCATCTGAGCTCTGTGTTATGGGCAGCACCATCTTTGCATACAGTCTGGACCCTGTGACTGCCATGTAGTGGACAGAGGTAGTATAGACGCATACAAGAACAGGAGTTAATCATACATACATACATTAGGCAATGAAGGACAGAAAAAGACTAGGGCCAAGATATTCATAGGTCCAAGTTTAAACTCACTAAGTCTTTGCTCCAGAACAAATTTGTGCCTGAAGCAAACCAGAGGGATAGCGGAACATGCGTTGGTGCTTTGCTAGTAATAAAAACATGTTCCAATGCACCAGCCAGGAACTATGCAGATTGCGGTCACAAACCCCAGCCCCTACTGGTCACAAGAGATATGTGGTCAATAGGATACTATGGGTATTGCAATTGCACTTTGGCTGTTAGGGCCCACTAATGGCAACTGCTCCTCTGGAGCAACCTGCCATATTCATACCTCAAAATGCAAATGGCCCCATAGCAGTACCTAGGCTCTGTGGGGTCATTTACATCTCTTTAGGGCCTCCTTACAAGCCAGGAACAAACAGAGTTTGAGACCCCCAGTGCTTGTCAGGGCTGACAGTGGAGGTGGTCTAGTGTCCCTCCCCACTGCCCCCAAATACCTCACTGGTATGTCCAGTGTTCCCTCACCCCTGAACAATCCTCTGATATTTGAAATAAATTTTCTTGGTGTCCTGTGGTCCTTCCACCCCTAAATACCCTGCTGATATGCCCCAGATGCTTATCGGCTCCACTTGATATCACCTTAATGACCAATATGCTGAGTTGTTCTTGGAGCAGGTGGAATACACCATTTTTTTAATATATTCTACGTGTGTAGACCAGGGTGAGAAGGCTGGTCAGCTCATGGTATTGAGGCTAAAGACACTGAAGGCTTCCCCTATTATTCCCTCTATTATCTCTGACTTTGCCTATGGCATTAAAGCAGCTCTTCAGGACACCATTAACTACTTTGAGAGTTTTTATGGCACCCTATATGGCCCCACCTCTAATCCTCTTTCCACTTGCGACCTTCAGGATTACCCGAGGGATCTTGATCTCCCCATTTTGTCAGTTGACCAGCAGGAAGACTTGTCACAGCTTATATTCCAGTTTGAAATACAGGAGGCCTTCAAGAAACTTATTCTGGATCAAGCCCCTGGCCCAGATGGTATATCAGCTAACTTTTACAAAATCTTTATGGACATCCTTCTTTCAATGCTGCACAAGCTGTATACCACCCTTCTTGCAGAAGGATCTCAGACCCCATTTTCCTGGAAACCCTTATTATTATTCTCTTTAAGCTAGGGAGAGCACAGGGCAGGGTTGGTAATTATCAGACAATTTCCCTTATGAACTACAATATCAAGATACTCACCAAAATATTGCCATCTTGAATTAATCAGGTTGGGACACATTTAATTTGCTGGGAGTAGGTGGTGTTTATGCTCACCAGATCCTATACTGATCACTTTTGGAAATTGGCCCATATCTTCTCCACGTCTAGGGATCCCTCTGTACTGGTGGCTTTGGTGTCCCTAGATGTGGAGAAGGCCTTTGACTGGGTTAGTTGGCTATTTTTGTTCATTGTTTTGGGGAAATTTGGCATCCCAGAGACATTTCTTGCTTGGTTGCAAGTCCTGTACTCATCCCCTAGTGGTTGTATTTATTGTAACAGTGTGCTCTTGCCTTCTATACGCATGCACTGTGGCATGAGGCAGGGCTGTCCTTTATCCCCCTTTTTATTTAATCTTTATCTTGAAGCTTTGTTTTACAAGCTTTGGACTCACCCTAGTATCACAGGGATATCTGTGAGTTCCAGTTCTCTCCATTTCTTGGCTTATGCAATGCTCCATGTTGCTTATCTTATCTTATCTTGCTATGTCCATTCCCGCTACTCTCGAGATTATTCGGCACTTTGGGGTGATCACCAATTACAATCTTAACCTTGACAAATCCAAAGTGTTGCCTCTGAATTGCAGGGTCTTTAAGGTGGGTGTATTGTCATGTGGCTGCTCATGGTCCCCTACCCATCTTAAGTACTTTGGTCTATACCTTACCTCAGTCCCAGCTCAGGAAATTAAATTTGGATGATCTCTTGCTGCAGTCTTGCTGACCCTTCAGCAAGACCTTTCTCGATGGAACTTGCTCCTGTTTACCCTTTGGGGGTAAATTAATTTAATCAAGATGAATATTTTTCCACACCTTTTTTACTCCCTCAATATGCTTAACTTCTGCTTTCCTTTATCATGGTTTAAGAAGGTCCATGCTGCCATTGCTGATTTCATATGGTCAGGTAAACACCCAGACAGCTGTATGAGAGGTTGGCAGTCCCAAAGGTCTTGGGAGGTTTTAAACTGCCTTCTCTCACTGCATATTATTTTGCGAGTCATGTTAGCAAGTTTTTGCAGTGGCTTCCCTGAGCACATGATGAGGCTTCTCCTGTTTATGTTCCTATGTGACTCAATCTGGAGCTTGCTGTTTTTCAGCAGTTGGGTTTCACCCCTTCTGGTGTCTCCTTTGTCAGTCTCCAGGTCCTCTCTTGGGAGGTCAGGGAGTCTGTTATAGGGATTTCTTTGAAGGCTCAGGATCAGTTGGGAAAAGCATTATGTTTCTTTTTCATTAAGAATATTTCACAACCAGTTTTTGGGAACCCTAATTTCACAGTGGGTGGAAAGTGTTTTCTAGGTGTCGGTTTCCTCAATTGCAACTTGATAGGGTTGCAAGTCTGCTTCTGGATGGCAATTTTATGACAGTACAGGATTTAGTGTTGTGTTTCAATTAGGGTCTCACAATGATTTTAAACTATGGCAGTTAAACCATGCACTTACAGATCACTTAGGTCCAGGTCCATGGCATATGGATAATTTTGGTTTTGTAGCCTCCACGGTGGAGATGGCCTCCCAACCTCATGCTGTCTCTCAGATTTAGAATTTGATCCTTACCCATCTATTTCCTCAGATATCTGGCACCTGTCCTTATTGGGACAAGGTGTTTTCTAACAGTCACTTTAACTGACCGTGCATTTGGCAGGACTTACATATAAACACACCTTGTGATAAGCTCCATTTAATTCAGTTTAATATTCTTCATAACCTATATTGTACCCCACAATGTTTGTTTCACTTCAGTTGTCTCCGCTCTTCAGTTGGCACAAACTGTGGGGCATCTGAGGGTTCTCTTTTTATGTTTTTTGGGTTTACGCTAAGGTTCAACCCCCTTTGGGAGACCATTAAGAGGCAGATCCTCTATAAGGCATATCTCAGCTTTTTACTCCTGAGGTGTGCCTGGCAGGTGATTTTAGATGAATCTCCATCAAGTAATGGAAGTATGCCATGGCTATGATTTCTATCTCAGTCAAAACAGCTGTTCTCTGTCATTGAAAGGATCAGGCCTTACTTTTGTACCAGAAGTGGTTACAGGAGTTTCTTTTAAATCTGGAATTTGGTGAAAATGATTGCTAGTGTTCATAACCAGCTGCATTTTTATGAAGCCAAATGGAGCAGACTGCATACTCTTTATACTGTTTGAATGCCTTGGAGTGGATCCTCCCCTTTGGACTGTACATTTTGGTTAAGATCCAAGTTCTACTTCCTTTATTTGTTCAATGGATTGATTTTTCTGTTAAGCTTTGCTTCAGATGTGTGTTGGTTTGTGTGGGCATTCTTCTCTCTCTACTATGGGTTGCATGGGGGATGGGAAGGTAGAGGGGACTCTGAGTGTTTTTATATTGCTTTGTTCTTGTTATGCTTGCATATCTTGTGTTTTACTGGTTCTGAAATTTTGATAAAGAAAATAAAAAAAATACCCTACTGATATGTAAATATCATTTCCCTGGTGTCTAGTTATCAACCCACCTTGCAGTCACCCCTCCAGTATTTGAATTCGGTTTCTCCAGTGACCAGTGGCTGCCTGCAAATCGAAACACCCTCCAGTATCTGAACTCAATATCTCTGGTGTCCAGTGGTTCTCCAGGCCCCAGAACACACAAATGATATTTAAATATAACTTCCCTAGTATCCAGTGGTCCCCTTGCCCCAGGGACTTGAATCATCTACCCTGGCCCACCTTGTCTCCAGCACACATCCCTAGGCTTGACCCCCAGACTTGCCCACCCTGGCCACAGTGCACCCTCCCTCAGTGACCAGCATAGACCCTCTGCTCAATGCCATGACTGGCTGGCAACTGACAAGTCACAATCGTGTGCCCGCTGTACTAGTAGCTGATTACAGTAGTATATTTTTATTTATTGAATTTGCTTATTGGCAGCATTATTATAATGTAAAGTCATATACTAATTTTTGTTATAGATGTATATATAAAACCAGTTTTCCCTGATGAAGGGGTTTTACTTTAAATGTTGGAATGATTTCTGGTGGGAATAGATGATTATGTTTTAAAAGAAATAAAACTGCTTTGATGTTTTGTATTTGGTGAGTGAGCTTTATCAACCCAATCTGTGATTGTAGTTTATTGGCTTCATTGGATCTAGCACCTCCCTCATTATATGTTTTTATTTTTACCGAGGTGAGCTAAGCTCTAATATTTTCTATTCCTTTCAGAGCTCTTCCTAACCCCTGCTTCTTATTTGATCCTAATTATTGTCTTGAAAATATCTCATCGTATTTTGAACCCCAAGATAGTGTAAGCATTTATCACTCAACTTGATAGACTGTTCCACCCCCCACCATTGCATGTTCATCAAAGAAGTACAGTATTTTCTGATGTACTTCTTGAATCGCCCCCCTCCCCCACTAGCTTAAGGTTATTCCCCCAGTGGCTATTCTGTTTCTTAAATAAAGTAACTCCTCTGAGTCCACCCTATTTTATCCCTGATATATTTATAGGTTTCTATCATATCTCCCATTTCCCCTCTTGTCCTCCAGGGAGTGCACATTAAAATCATCAATTTTTCCTGACACTGTAGGTTTTACCCTGCTGTCCCTGTCTCATTCTTGTAGCCCCCTGCTGGATGGTCCCCAACCTCTCTTTGTCCATTTCAAAATGCTTGTTCCAAAACTGCATGTGATACTGCAGGTGTGGTTGAACCAATAGCCTGTACAGCACCAATATCACTTCCTTGATGCAACTAGTGAAACCCAGCCTGATATCTCTCAGCATCCTATTAACTTTTCCATATGCTGTACTGCATTGGGAAGATGCTTGCAGACTGTTGTCAATTATAAATACCAGGCCTCTTTCCTCCTTTGGATGATCTACCATGATTCCATAATGCAATATTCTAGCTGTGAATTTTTGTTTCCAGTGTGCATCACTTCACATTTTTTAGCATCAAATTTTTGTTACCATACTTTAGACCACCCATTGGCTTCTCTACATCCTATTTCATGGTGCCAATCTACACTTCATTGTCCACCCTCCCATAAAGTTTTGTCTAATCTGTGAACAGAGTAACTTTTCTCTGTAACCCCACCCAAATGTTAGTAATATATATAAAATTAGGACCAGCTGCAAGACAGATCCTTGTGTTGCTCCACTTGTGATAGGATTAACCATTCAGGACAACTCTCAGTGTCCTATCTGACAAGTTTCCAATTACCTAGTTAGTAATCGTTCGAGTCGTATGTCCCCAGTCTTCTGTGTATGCCTTCTACGTGGCACTGAATGACAGGCCTTACTGAAGCCCAAGCACAGAATGAGAACTGTGGGGCTCTTATCTACCATCTATGTACTGTAAATGGCACAACCTGAACCTCATGAAGTCATGCTAATTCCTACCTGTTAGGCTGTATTAATCTAAAAAGTAATTTATCTGTTCCTTTATGATTGACTCCAGCAGCTTTTCTACTACTGATATCATGCTCATTGGCCTACAATTAACCAGGTTTTCCTTAGCCCCACTCCTGTGCAGAGGGACCACATTGACTTCCCTGCAGTATACTCGCACCTCACCTATAGCCAGTGGTTCATTAAATAGGTCTAATATGGGGGTGCCAGGGCCTGACTCATCTCCTTCAGTACCCATGGGTGCAGACCATCAGGCCCCAGAGGTTTATTTATGTCCGTGACCTACAGACCCTTCATTACCCCCTTAGCTAGATACATACCCTGGGCCCAGTGTTCAAAGATTAGCAGAGTTGCAAACTGGGTTAGTGGATGTGCCAAACTGGATTTGAGCTGACACTCCCAGGCAGCCAAAATTTAGAAGCCCTGGGAATGCCAGCACATACCCACAGTGCTAAAGCACTATAATACTGCTGCACATATGCAGATGAGGGTCTCACTATGCATATTGGTACAGCAGTATCTTCAAAGGTTTGTGGCAGCAGTAAATGACCCTCAGAGCAGCAATATTTACCACTGCCAAAAAACACCTCTTAATAGGGTGCCACCACCACCCCCAAAGGCGGGGTGGCTGTCCTGCAGCTGCTCACCCCCGATCACCCGTTACATTCAAGTATATCTAACACTGTTGTCCAGTGGGCCCCCACTCCCTGATCACTCTTTCTGTTTACTTAGAAGAATTCCTGCTGTATTAAATAGCTGTCACTACTCAAACTTTTTCCAATGGAAATTGCTTTACATATATGTTTGTATTATGGGTTCTGCATGCAATAAAATTGTATATTTTGTACTACATCAGCAGAGTTATTTGCACTGTCTACATTCCAAACAAATTACATTTCAGGTCGTTCGGTCAACCAAATTGTCTGGTGTTTAGTGGCATCCCTCACTCCCCTGGTTGCCTGTTTACTAAGATTAAATAAGTCCTAGTGGTCAGTGGTTCCTCCCATTGCCTGTTTACTAATATTTAAGTAAGCCCTGGTGTCCAGTGGCTAGAGATGCAGTGAAGTAAAATTCTGCCCATGAAGTGGACGTGAAGTGGGCACTTCACATTAGTATTCCTCTATGTGAAGTGCCCATTTTAAACCCTCATTTCGCCACTTCACATTGTAATTATGACTTTGCATTGTACACTCCACGTTATTTCTTCTTTAAGGCAGAGTGAGAATTCACAGGCAGCCCACACACATCACATTGCTTACACAGTGTAGGTCACATGCTTCAGGCAGGCAGGAGGTTATGGGCAGTGGTGGAGCCAGGTTTGGGAGCGTTTGGGAGCTGGGGAGCCATTCAGTCAATTGTGGGCTTCACAATTGGCACTAAACAGTGAATAAAGATCATGGAGGGGCACCACTACTCACACTGGGTCAGCCAGGAGGGGTAACCACCCCCCAGTCCCCTCTAGCTCTGCTTCTGGTTAAAGACAAACACACTCTCCAATGTGGGCTGACTTACACGTTTTGCACAGTGTATGGCAAATGGCTCTGCTCTGTGAATGGCTGAGGGTGGGGTGTGGACATGTGATGAAGAGGGGTGTACAGGTGTCAATTCCCCTAATGAAGTTATTTTCCCCATTTTACATACAGGGATTAATGGACCACTTGCACTAGACATACTGCATTGACCACCACCACTGCTATTCTGACCGCCACTTGACAAGATTTCTAAATCATAATCCTCCCCCTCATCATGCCTGTAGTAATCCTCTAGTGTTATTTCATTGCTACTGCAGACATTCCTACTTGGTCTTACACCCATGGAAGGGGATAATATGCTCAGTAAGGTTGATGACAAGGGTGAATGCCCTACTATGGCATTAGCTGCCATCTGGTGCTGGGTCCACAGTGCCATGTGCCTGTTCTTAAGATGTGTATGTTGACCCCCCATGCCCAGATGACTCCCCTTTTTACCTCAACTCACATGCATGGCACAGCTGGCAGATTGCCACTGACTCATCATTTGCATCTTGGACAAAAAAAATCCCAAACAAGGGATTGTGATCCCCTACTTTTAACATGTCCCTGATACTGCTTATTGAACTCCGTTTTTTTAACCCCTGAAATGGGGGGTGTGCTACATGATTTTTCAGGCTGGATACACTTGGACTCCAACTGACCAGTACGACTACCTATGATTATTACTGGGTCATCATCATTATCATCAACAGGAACCACTAAAGCACAACTTTTTTGAGGGGGGGAGTTAACGCCAGCAAACCCAGACACCACCACCCTTGACTTTCTTTTTCTCTGGTTCCCAGCAGGGGTCACTGACATCATAATCATATTCATCAACATCATCCACATTTTCAGCTTGGATGCTGTCATGTGGAGAACATGTTCTAGTCACAGCATCATCATCATCATCATCATCATTACCGATATTTTTGCACCACACTGAGAATCATTGGATGGCAAAGGCATGACCTCAACAGTGCTGGAACAAATGTGACACTGTGAGTTATCGTTGCCAGGATCAGAACCATGTTCAGCTACCATGGGGATGTTAATGGGGGGTGTGAAATCATATACACTGTCAGTCACAGCTTTAGACTCAACTATATTTTTTTGAAATGGTTAACTGGTCAGAAGTGAAACTTGAGGCAGCAATACTCATGCCAGCAGAAACTGCATTAACACCATCAGCTGGTACATCATCTCCTTCAACAATGAGTGAAGCTACAGATTGCATTGTAAAAAACATTGATGGAGAAATCCCTTTACTGACATCAGCTATGCACTTCTGTGTACTATCACACCCACAGACAATCTTGCCACTGGCAGCAGTGCCATGGCCAGAAACAGCTTTGCCTGCACATCTCTTTGCAGGCATTTTGGGGGATAACCAAGAAAATTCTAAACAAATTTAGATTTCTGAACTTTCAGTCTGGGCCGGTGAATGTGAAGCCAAAAAAAAGTGTGGTTTACAGATGGAGATTGGACACTAAACAGATGCAAAAGCATAGACAGATTAAGACTGCACTGCGCAATCAAGAAGAGATGCAGACGCAAAGTCACAAAAACACCTTAACCAGTGCTCACAAGTCACAATCCAATCTGGAAAAGAATACCTTTTGCTGGTTGGGGGCAAGTGCACTGCAGTAATAGTCCAAAACCAAGATACCAAAAAGCAATACAAAATCAAGCAGGTGCAGTGGATAGCAGGTTCGCACTGCTGCAATTGTGCTGTGGCACAATAAAAGGTGTCTGATTTGATGGCACGCATTGCATACACATTCACACGCACACTACAAGTAATGCATAGCAAATTGTAAACTTTAGTAATATAACCAAATCTCTAAAACAAACTGAAATTATGCACTGCTGCACCACTGCAATCAGCAAAAAAATGTCAAGAATTACTGAAAATATTACTGTGTACATTAAAACAGTTATGCAAGAAAAATATAACCAAAACAGAAAGACTGCCTTTTTCTCTCAGTTAATCTACCTACACCACAGATACGCCCCACACTTCAAGTGTCTGTCAGTACACAGACTGAATGTTCTAAATTAACATCCAAAATCCACATACAAACAATAAACACTTAATGATATGAGCACAGGATGGTTTCCTTCAAGCGATGTACTAAATTTTGAGCAAAAAAAAAGACTCAAAAAGGCTTTTTTAACAGCTTTTAGAGGTTTTGAATCACAGAGGTCTGAGAGCAAACTGTCTTCAGCTATCACTACACACACACTACCCAGAACTGATGCTGTGCAGAAAAATCTGGAGCCCATGTGACCTGCAATCCCATGAATCACTGCAAAATTCACCTTGGAGCTCAATTACAAGGGGAAGTGATGCGAAGTACATTGATTTCTATGTACTTCACATTAAAATTGGTGCAGAAGAGATTGTGGGAAGGTGGAGTAACGTGACATTATTGATTTCAATGGACTTCGCATTCCTCATTATGACGCGAAGTACTCTGCTTCGCATTGCGGATTACTTCACAGATTCCACCTTACTCTGTGAATCACTTCACGGAGTGAATTTTGGCCACTTTGCTCACCTCTACTAATGGTTCCCTCCACCTCTATTACCCTTTTCTAAATGTACAACATCTCACTGGTTGTCCAGTGTTCCCCCTTCAATCCCACCTGCTCACATACCACTACCCCACACAATCCTCCTTACCTGTGTATCTGGGAATCTGTGAAGCCCAATGTGACTGGTACAGACCTCCTCAGTTGGCAACCATGTAAGCTTTCAGTGAGCGTGCATACAGTATTATACAGTACAAAAATGTATTATCAGTATCGGGCTTCATAGATGGCCGGATACACGGGTAAGAGGGGGTGTACGGGGTGGTGGTATGTGAGGGTGGATGGGTAGGGGGATGCTGGACCATCACTGAGATGTACATTTGGAAAAGAGTGATTGGGGAGGCAAGGAAACCACTGGACAGTAGGACTTACTTAATATTCATAAATGGGTGACCATGGGAGTGGAGGTGCCACTAGACACCAGGGAGTTTGTCAGAATGGAAAGACCTAAAATGTAATTTTTTTGGAATGTAGATGGTACAAATGAACTCTGATGATACAGTGCAAAAACATGCAATTTTATTGTATGCAGCAGCTATAATACAATGGATTATGAAAAGTACTTTCCATTGGAAAATGTTTGAGTAGGGTCACTGTAATATACAGTGATTTAATACATCAGGAATTCATCTAAGTAAACAGAATGAGTGATCAGGGGGATGGGGGTGCCACTGGACACCAGGGTTAGATATGCAAAAATGGAATGGGATATTGGGGTGCCACTAGACACCAGGGAATTCTTTGGTCATACTGCAGGATGGGCACTGATGGGCTGCTGTGCACATACGGATAAACCTATAATGGGCATGCAAATGTCCCTTAGTACCTTGCATGCCCAATGGGTTCATATGCATGTGGTGGCTGTAAATAGCCCACAGGGGTTTTGTCGCTATCCCTTTCAGGTAGTACTATTCCCTGTGGGTTATATACAGCCCAGGTCCATATCCAGAGAGCACAATTTCACTTAGAACTGCACTGAAACAGCTCAGTATCTCATCAGATAACCTCTGTCCCTCTGTCCAGCTGAATATAGCAGCCACTGTGTCAGGTGCTATTGCAAGTGCAGCACAAGTATTTGCACTGTGCCTGTGCTTCTCTTTGAATATCAGGACCCCCTATCTCCACTCTATTGCTATTGGTACACGTGAGTCTTTTCTTACTGTCAGAAATTGGTCTTGTACCCTCCAATGTGAATACAGAACTGAAGCACTCATTTAAAGAGCTAGTAGAATCAAAAACAGCAGACAGGAAAATGTTACAAATTTTAAGAAACAGTCAGTTGTAACTTTTTATTTCTGATAAATTTTTATTTTTTTGTTTGCTCATTATAAAGTATTCTGTGTGAGACTATTATGCTGAATGTGTGGAATAGCACTTTGTCTGGCAGTAGTCATATCTAGTTCTAGGCCTCCACTACATCATTAGCACTGTGACCTCATGGGCTATGACATCACAAGTGATTGGCCTGGCAGCTACTGAGTGGCTATTCTGAATAGCTGTAATGTCACAGTCAGTGACATAGCAATGCTGATGATGTGGTGGGGGAACTAGAACCAGATATGTCAGCTGCCAGGCAGAGTGCTGTCCCACTGACCACACCTGCTAACATCAGGTGCGATATCTTCTAACTACCCAAAGGCAAAAGAAAAAGCACCTCAGATATAAAAGGTAATTGTCTGTTTTTAAAAGTGAATATTAATTTTAGGCAGTACACTAGCTCTTTAATATGATGCCTTATTTTCACTTTCAACTACACTTGTTCTACCCTTAGTAAATTCATCTTTAATATTGAATACAGTAATAAAACAACCGTTAAAGATGTTGACTATTTCAGCTGGGTCATTTATGTTAATTTCATTTACTTTTACTAGCCCTATGGTGTTATTATCTTTATTCATGTTGTTCAAGTATGAGAAAAATGTTTTTTGATCCCCCTTGGTCTTAGCAATTCTAAATTTCAAGGTGTATTTTTCTTGTTTAATAAGTTGTTTTATTCTCCTTAGTTCTTCCTTGTAATTTTGGTAGGCTGGTTTACTCTTTACTTTTTCTTGTAGACATCACATTTTAGGCCTTTTCTTTCTATCTTTCTTTCTCTCCTTCCTTCTTTCTTTCTTTCTCTTTTTTTAAATTAAATTTGTTAGTCATCCACAAGGGAATTTTACCATTAGTATTTGTTATTACGTTGTTGGGAATATACTAGTCCACAGTTACTTTTATTATTTTATTTTTTGGTATTCTAACACTCATCTGCACTCAGTTTGGTGAGTATTTCTACCCAGTATATTGACTCAAGGGTCTCCTGTATCTTATTATAGTTTGCCTTATGGCGACTTTTTATACTTAATTTGTTTTTGTTGACTGTTCTCCTATTGGAGTAAATGAACATTATCAAGAGGTGGTCACTGCTACCCAAAGGGTCTTTTGTTTGAACATCCGAGACTCCAGTGTTTATGTTTGTTTTCACTAGGTCCAGCATGTTTTGACCTTTGGTTGGGGATACAACTGATTGATCTAATTCTGCTGCTGACAGTGAGTTCAAAAAAGGTCAGTTCATTGGCTGAGTTACTAGTCAGATTTCCCCAGTTTATTCCTGGATAGTTAGTCACTCATTATGATAAGTTCTGATTTTTCTGCTACCATCAATATTTCCTTAGTAAGTTGATTGTTATAGTCAGTAGGATTATTGTGGGGGGGGGGCTGTAACAATTTTCTATTATTATTGAATTGTTTGTTACGGATGTGAAGTTGAATCCATATTGTTTCAGTATTTATTGTGGCCTCATTATCTATGTCTAGTTCCACTACTTCAAGAGTTTGTTTAATGTATAGACAAACACCACCTCCTTTTTTGTTTCATCTGTTTTTTATGTTGCTTGCACGCATGTGCAAGAAACATAGTGCCATCATCCAAGTTTTCGGAGGTGTGTCAGCCCCTCTTCCAATGCAGTCAGTGTGTTTGCAGGTTCGGCCCCAGTTCCCCAATGAGTGCTGCAGCTGTCTATGACAGCTCCAAAATGCAGTGGCATACAGTTGAAAGGGAGAGCTCCGCATCAGTGAGCAGAGCTCTCCCCCACCATGCACACACATGCGCAAGCACGCATATTGTGGGCTGATGCGCTCCCCCCATGCATACACTGTATAGCCTATGGGGGTGCCCAATCCCCCGTCAGCTCCAAGGCTGCACATCCCTCCCAAAAGCTTCCCAGTGTCACGCCAGGAGCCCACCCAGCATGGCAAATCTTGTTTTGGCCAATGAGGTGCCTAATCTCCCATTGGCTCCACATCCCCCAAACAGTTTTCTGCTGCCACGCTGGGAGCCCACCCAGCGTGGCAAACGCCCCACGCCGCCTTCTTAAAAAAAAAAACAGTGAATAAAAACGGTCCCTCGTAGTCTCCTGCCCCTCCCACAACCCGCACTCACCACTGTGCACCCTGCCTCCCCACACCCCACACCCCCATACTTACCTCCAGAGCTCGGCGTGACAGATCACCGGTGAACAGGAACATGTCTGCACTCTTCAAAGCCGACCGCGAACTGAGGAAATGCCGGTAAGCTGTATAATGGGATAGATAGGGTTTTTTCAACTTTGTTGCATATCTCAGGCATTTTTGGGAATTTTGGCCCCACATTTTCAACATGGGGTTTTTGGGACCCCTCCTCATGAATTCTTGCACTGTCATAGCGTTAATCGGGCCCGAAGGGTGATTTCGCAGTAACTGCGCGAAATCACCTTTCAGGACTGATTAACAAAATGGCACTGCCAGTGTTCATAAGGTGGGCTCTCAAAAAGCCTATGTTGAAAATTTGGTGAAAAAATTGCTAAAAATGACTGTTTTACGAGTGTGCGTTGCGCAGTTCCTACGCACGCTCGTAAGTTCATGAATTTTCAATATTTTCAATCCAGATTTTCAACATTGCCATTTTACCACACCTCCTTATGAGCAGTACAGCTGTCATTTTTCACATCCTGCCCAAAATGTGTTTCCGCCCATGTAGCGCACAATGGCGCAGTTGGTGTGCAAACTTAATGTATGGGACACATTAAGAACATCACAGTGACACTGTTCATGAACAGAGGTCTTAAAGTGGCTGTGTTGAAAATTTGGTGAAAAAATTCCTTAAAATGACTGTTTTACGAGTGTGCGTTGTGCAGTTCCTATGCACGCTTGTAAGTTTGCGAATTTTCAATATTTTCACTCCAGATTTTCAACATTGCCATTTTACCACACCTCCTTATGAGCAGTGCAGCTGTCATTTTTCACATCTTGCCCAAAACATGTTTCCCCCATGTAGCGCACAATGGCGCAGTCGGTGTGCGAACTCAATGTATGGGACACATTAAGAAAATCACAGTGACACTGTTCATGAGCAGAGGTCTTAAAATGGCTATGTTGAAAATTTGGTGAAAAATTCCTAAATGACTGTTTTATTTATAAGTGCTATAGGTTCCTACGCACTCTCGTAAGTTCGTGAAATTTCAATATTTGCACTCCAATGACTTCCAAATACCTAAACAGCACATAGAAGCAAGCAACATTTGGCATTGACAAATGCTTGTTGTGATAGAACTTATAACCCTCAATCTCTCTAAATCACAAGCTAGATTCATCCCGCCATGTTTCTGTTAATGCAATAACATTAAGGTTGACCCTCAGTGTTATTGATTCTTGTTTGCTCTTTCTTACTATATTAAGACTGAGAGCATTTGATACCAATAATTTATTTCTGCTGATTGCAATTTAGTATGAACCTCACCACAGATATTCCCTTACTGTGACAGGGTGACCCAGTCAAGGATGGGTGCCCTGGTAGAAAGCTGAGGCTTTCTTGCCCCCCATAAAAAGTGTCTGAGTATAATGAAGAGCTTTCAAGTGTGAAGTGCATACATTAAGTGTTTACAGAACAGGTTGAAATATTTAAAGTGCAGAATGCCCAACACAATGCCAAGCTTGCTTACTGAATGATAAATATTTTATTTATTTATTTAGCAAATCAGAAAGACCTTTGAGTCAAGGGTTCTTTTATAGAGGTTCCACATTAAGTCTCCAGAATAACAAATTACAATGATTTCAGTAAGTAGTACAACATGAGGAAAGTAATTACATAAACAAAAGAATAATATGGCAAGATAAATATTGTGCCAAGTGCAGCCAGTGGCCTTGTCTGAAGAGGGGTGAAAGGGATTACAAGGGGAGAAGGACGGGGGTAAATTGAGGGGTGGAAGGACCACAATAAGAGCAAAGAGGGAGCTGCCACAATGAAGCTTATGCAGGAAAAGACTCATGGGGGCGGTAGGGGGAAAGAACAAGGTTAGGAAACAGAGAGGAGGGAGGGAAGGGAAGTGGGAGTGGAAGGATAAAGGAAGGGGGGATGAGATAGGATGAAAAGAGGGCAGGGAAGGGGATGGGAAAGGGATGAAGGAAGGAAGTGCTGTAAGTGGAATAGCGAAACAACAGAGTAGGGCTATACAGGGGCGAATGGTAAAAGAGGGAGGTCCCAGTGCACATAACTGTCCACAAAGATTAGGTATCGCAGTCACAAAATGCCCTGGAAACTAAGAATTGATGCAGCTTCCGCTTAAATGGTCCCAAGGTTGCAGTCGTCATCATCTCAGGAGGAAGGAAATTAAATAAATTAGCAGCTCTAACTGCAATGGATCGCTGTTGGAGCGAAGTTTGACAGTGAGGGGACAGCAAAGGTTTGGCTCACAGAACTTCATGTGTTACGAGTGCCCCGGAAGAGACTGAAAAGCTGAAGGGAACCTTGTGGTAGGAGACCAAGATCTACCTTCTTATCCAGAAGGCAGGCTTGATATTTAATGCGAGCCTTGAGTTGAAGCCAGTTTGCTTGTCCGTAAAGGTCACAAGTGTGAGTGTGATAAGCCGCACCAGTTAGTAGATGGTAGGCTTTATTCAGAGCTGTGGCGGAGCCGCTGTAGGGTTGTGTCTGTGGTGGTACCATAAATGACCAAACCATACTTAATAATAGACACATTTGAACTTTGGGTGGCCAATCTGAGGGCTTCAGTAGAAAGGCAGTGTTTGTGTCTGTGTAGAAGGCCTAGGCGAATGCTAACTGCCTTGGCAACATTCTCAACATGGTTGGAATATGAGAGCTTACCGTCCAGAGTAACTCCTATGTATTTAAAAGACTGAGTCTGATCAAGGACTACACCAGCACTGTTTTTAATCACTGATTGTTTTGCTTTGTGCTTGCTGTGGGCACCGTGGAAGACCATGACCTTTGTTTTTTTGCAATTAAGCACCAACTTAGGAGAGGTGAACCAGGACTCAGCTTCAGTAAAACTTTTCTGAAGTTGGGCCTGAAGGAGGGTAGGGTCATCAACCTTTGAGAAAATGACCGCATCATCCACGTAGAGGAGTACTGGTTCGAAACAGGATGCTGGAAGATTATTGAGAAAAGTGCTAAACAGAAGTGGTCCCAGTACCGATCCTTGAGGAACCACAGAGGAATTCCCAAATAAAGTGCTTCTAGTTCTTTAGAGATGGAATATAGCTCATTATATAAAAGGGGGCAGCTAGTTTAGTAGTGGAAGTTAAAGAGTTACATGAACTATCCCACTGAAATCCTACTTCTATAGTTGATCTGACAGAAGTTTCCCCACACAGATTTATAGCCTTCCCTATGCATATCCTGCACTAAAACAGACTTTGTAGTGTTTTCAGAATAACATCCTTCAGCAACAGAAATTAACCTTTCCCTGCTCTGACAATAAAATATAAAACTGATACCCTTTGTTCCCATAATGCATGAGGTTAGCATGCTGAAAAACTGATAGGCAACACTTAAATGTTGAATAGGTTCAACTGCTATAACCTGCATTGAACTAAAAATACTGTATGTGGCTTTGTCTGTGAAAGGTCAGAGGCTGTGACTGCAAAAAGAAGATTTCCCTGACTAAGGAGCGCTGGTAGGAAAAAGCAATTTCCTTCCAAGCTTTTGAATGAAGTTAAAGTAGATTGAGAATTAAAAAGAAAAAAGGTTTCTTCTTTATTTAAAGGATTCCTGAACTGGCAAGAGACGAGAAAAGAGGAGCAAGCCCTCGTTCTCTCATTCCCCTGGCCAACTCAAGGAATGCTGAGCAAACTGCAACTTTGGAGATGACAATAGTAACAACAATAGAAATAGTACCTGTGTAAAACTCGGTTGTATTTCCTGTGCAGGGTGTGCTGTAGTAGAAATGTTTCTATAGTGCTGGCAGCCCACATATGAACTGCTTATAAAGGGATGTGTAGTAGAGGTCATTACTCAGGGGAGGAGCTAGTGGCAATTAAGCTCCTAAGGGGCATATATCAGTTTAAAACTGAATATGAAGCATTTCTTTTGTTATAGTGTGAACTCTCATTGTTTGGCTTAGAAATATCCCTTTTTCTTTTTTGTATAGGACGGGTTATGAGCCACTGAGGGATAATAATTTAGTTAAGTGGCCTAATATGGGTGGATCCCTTGTTTGTGATGTCACTAGTATAATCACAAGGACAAAAGTATAAAAGATTACCACTAGGGGCTTAGTTTTAGATAGGGGGAGTCAGTTGTAACTGACTGTGAGAGACAAAGGACCTCTGGAGCTCACACAACCATGTGAGGTAGGCTCAGAGATAGTCTAGTGTCATTGCTGGGCAGAGCACTGGCCCTCTTCTGAGCTTATTTCGTTTATTTTGTGATGAACTAATCCAAATTTTTATTATTTCTGTGAAAGATCATTTTACCTCAGAAAAATAAAATGATAAGTGCCTTGCCGGTGCTTTTTATGCACAAAGCCAGTTGGTCTGCTGGAGTTTGTTATCCTGTTATCCCAACCTTGCTACACTTGCCTCTCCATAATTAGTTTAAAGTCTCCTCTGTGTATTTTCAGTTTTTTTGGCCAGTAAGTTACTTCCATGTGTGTTCAATTGTAGTGCGTCCCAGCAATATAATCCATAGTTATCTTTGAAAACTTCCCAGTTTATGATGTGCTTAATTCCTTTTCCTATAGTTCACTTTCCCAGCCACGCGCTTATTGTTTTAGCTTTGTTATTTTTAAGGTGCCCCGATCTTGGGATTGGCAGTATTTCAGAATAGCAAATGTAAGCCCCCCATATTTCCAATTTTTCTTACAGGGTTATATAGTCCGTTTTATTTGATCAATACTAGACCTATTTATGTTGTTTGTCCTTGAATGGATGACCACCAAAGAGTTTGGACCAACATTCCTCAAAACTAGATCTACCTGATTTTTGATATCTGCAATTTGTGCAGCTCTAGAGCTATTACATGTGTGGTTTAATGTGTCTCGGTTGCTTATTTGTTTATAACAATATTTGATTATGGAATCCCCGAGTGTAAATGTTTGTCTTCTGTTCTTATTCCTTTCAGGGTCCATCTCAGAATCATCCTTGCTTGCTGGTGATGTATTTGTGTTTATACTTACGGCGGTTAGTGTTTCACAGGTCAGAGGTACTACAGGGTGACTTGTGACTCATGGTAGTAACTGCCTCCACGTGGTTGTCACCATACCTCTCAACCTTTCTTCCCTGAAATGTGTGACAAGTTGTGTGACAAATGAGCAAAATGTGTGACATATCATCAAACTTAGCACTACAAGATCAGAACACTATTGCTGTCAGTGCACTAATGTTAATAATGTTTGCTGATAACAGAGTATAATAGATAATTATGAATTTCTGCTTTAAAGTCTCAGTGGGAAAAGGGGGATATCCCCTTCTTCAAGTGGGGCAGAGGATTTCTGAGTGGTAAAATGAGTGACGTACCTCGTAATGTGTGACAGTTGAGAGGTATGGTTGTCACAGATCTCATGAGCTGGGGAGGGGGGCAGCTAAACTGTTTTCTGTTTGTGTCTCCCATACTGCAAACCGGTTTGATAGTGTTACTTCTGGTTGAACCCGTCCTTTTAAATCAGGGTTGGCACATCTTTTTTTTGACTTGGACTGTACTAATGACCAGTCATATTCAGTTAAGTCAATATCAGTTTGATTGGATTCCTCTGAACATTTCCTTTAACTAGGTCTGGTGTTATTTATCTCCTGAGCAACCATTACACTGCTCTGCCTACTTTTTAGTCTGTACGCCATTGCATTTTGAGAAGACTCCAGTTTATCAAGTCTACAGAATAAGTTCTTCAATTCACCTAGAAGCTTTGTACTGGTCAAACATTTATTACAGACAAATTCCCCCTTTGTATTCTCATTGTTAATGAGCAGGTACATTAAATAATTAATACATGTGTAGCCCACCTCACCATCTAGGGTTATGATTATGTCTGCCATTTCCACTACTTCTTAACTTCTGGCAGAGGTGTAGCCTGTTTTAATTTCTCTCTCTCACTCTCCCTTCTCACCCTTTTTCTACCAAGCTAGGTGCAGTGGTAATAGACTACTACATCTAACTGTTCATCTGCTTACTGGTAATCTTACAGATGTATTCAGAGATGTAATGTATACACCTGTTTGTTAGCATTTTCTGCCCTTTGCCCTACATTCCCTACAAACACTGCTGACATGCATGCATGCACATCTCCTTGCATGGCCTCACTTCTGCTCACCCAGCTCACTGGGAGCGATCCTTTTATGCCAAAAAACAGAAGTGGAGGGGCTCCCTTCTTCCAATTCGACCCTTTCCACTGAACGCAGTGCAACACTTTTAAAACACAATAAAACAAATCACCACCACACAGGTGGATTTGAGCACAGTGCCACTATTAAATGCATACTCACAATCCCAGACACAAATTCACTGTTGGCATATGTAGTTTGCTTTCTCTGTCTTCAATCTGGTCAAGCGTTGTCACAATTACAGTGTGAGGAATTCGCGATGTTCTTCACTGAGAAGGTGTCAACTATCAGGGATGAGATCAGCCAGTGCCTTCCCATAGGATCTTACAGTGATCATCCGAGGGGCACAAATACCCAATTGACTTGGTTCACCTTCAGTCAACATGCAGTCATGGATATAGTGAGGATCATCCAGACTTTGCGGCCTACCTGCTGTAGATTGGATCCAGGCCCTACTCACCTACTTGTGGGGTGTGTAGAGGTTATTGGCCCGATCCTTACTGGGATAGTTGCGGTGTCACAGGAGAAAGGGATCTTTCCTGATCCCTTGAAGGAGGCAATAGTATGCCCCCTTTTGAAAAAAATCCTCCCTTGATCCCGACTGCCCAGAAAACTACAGACTGGTCTCGAATCTTCCCATTTTGGGAAAGATTGCCGAGAAGGTGATTGCATTGCAGCTGCAGGACCATTTAACTATCCACAGTATCTATGACCCTCTCCAATCTGGCTTCAGGAAAAGGCATAGTACTGAGACGGCTCTGTTTGGGTACTAAATGATCTCCTGATGGCGAGAGATCGGAGTTCTCATTCTATCTTGGTTCTCCTTGATCTCTCAGCAGAGTTTGACACCGTGGATCATGGGGTGCTGCTCGATCGCCTGTGGTTTTTCTGTGGTCTAAGGGGGGGGTGGTCCACAGTTGCTTTAAATCGTTCCTGCATGGTAGGAGTCAGAGAGTAGTGTCGGGGATTCATTCTTTGGCCTCTCACTGTCTACACTGTGGGGTGCCACAGGGTTCGGTGTTGTCCCCCATGTTACTTGCGGTGTACATGCTTCCATTGGGGGACATTATAAGACAATATGGGTTGAAGTTTCATTGCTATGCCGATGATTCTCCAAGCTATATGTCTGTTGTGCCTGAACAGGAGTCTGAGTCAAGTACATTATTGAACAACTGCCTTCTGGAGATACAGAATTGGATGAGTACCAATTGGCTGAAGTTGAATCAGGGAAAAACAGAGGTATTGGTGGTGGAACCGGGGGTGAGGATGTCAGGTTCGTGGGTTGGAAAACCCTCAGGTCTATTTCTGGGGGAGACCCCGCTTGTGGCATCTGGCCAAGTACATAACCTTGGTGTTATATTTGATGAGGGCCTGACCCTGAGGGTGTAGGTGTTGGCCGTGGTCAAATCATCCTTTTTCCATCTAAGGAATATAGCACGGGTTCCATCAGAGGATCTTCCTACCCTGGTCCACGCTTTTGTTGCCAGTCGTCTTGATTACTACAACGCCCTTTATCTAGGGCTACCAGGAGTGGATATTCGCCACTTGCAGCTGGTGCAAAATGCGGTGGCTAGGTTGTTGACTGGAAGCCCAATTTCCAACCTTATAACACCTGTGCTTCGCGAGTTGCACTGGCTGCCGGTACAGTGGCGGATCACTGTCAAGGTCATGTTGATGACCTATAAAGCCCTACATGGGTCGGGACCCTACTACCTGGAAGAACTCCTGACTTCTTACTGCCCCTCCCGCTCCCTCCGATCCCCTGGCGAGGGATTGCTAGAGATTCCCAGGGTAACCTTAAAAACATCTGGTGGACGAACGTTTGCCTTTATGGCTTCTACCCTGTGGAATTCTCTACCTTGCCAGATACGAAATAACCTGACTCTGGAGGGCTTTAAAAAAGCCCTAAAAGCCTTCCTTTTTAATGAAGCATTTCATTAATGTAAATTATATTGAAGCTGTTATATATAAATGGTATTTATTATTGTGGTTTTAATGCTGCTTATGTAATTTTGTAAAGACGCCCTGAGCTTGGGAAGGGTGCCTTATATAAATGAATTTTACTTACTTACTTACTTTGTGTGGAGGGGTAAGAACCTCCAGAATACCACACTGCACCTGAGCTGTGCTATAGAGACTGCCTACCAGCCTGCAGTCTCCCTGGTTGGCTAGCAACAAGTAACTTTCCTTTCCCCTCTCACCAGAGGGACATGGTTAGAATGAACAGTCACTCTCCCCAGAGGACAGAATAAAGAGTAACCTCTCACCAGAAGAATGTATGCATTCAGTGAATAACATCTGAGCAGAATGTGTGCCCAAAGTAGTCTTTCTCTGCCAACAAATTCTGTTTCTATGTTTCTGTGTTTCCATCTTTTTATATTCATTTCTGACAACATTCAGGTTCTATCATGACTAAAGGTACTGCTGTCACAATGAGCATTACAGGGGGTAGAAATGATAAGCAGAGACCTGAGAAAATCAAGGGGAGGTCAAGGATATGGCAGCTGAGTTTCAGTGTCAACAAGTGCTAAACCGTGCACTTAGGGTACAGAAACATAGGAGTGGAGTGGTACTGAGCAGGACAGCATCCTTGGAGTAAGCATTTATGATGACCTAAATGTGGACAGGAAATGCAATATGGCAGTTGGGAGAAACAGTGGGATGCTGGGGTGCATTGCTGTGTATTATTAGGTCATCTTTTTGAAATATGCTAATGACTGTATTATTATTGACTGATGAAATTACTTTTTCTGACTATAAATTGATTTTGTGCACACCTTTCTTTTTAGAGTTATGTGACCAAGAATGGCTATGCCCACCAAGAAGGGATTCCCTCTGTGATGACAAAAAGGAGCTGACTTAGTTTCATTCGCGTTCCATAAAATACCAGTACAGTACCACTAGTTGTACTCCATTGTCAAGTTGCCCCTCCTCTTCTTCCGCCCTCCATGACCAAGTGTGATGAGGAACAAACAGGTTTTCCCAGTACCTCATCAGGCCTGATCTGGGGTTTTTTTTGGCCAGTTTGGCAGATGATTGTATTTAAGATAGACTTGCTGCCCACAAGTGCTAGGGTGTGATTGCCAATTCCAGTGGCTTAAGTGTGCCTGTTTTATTTGAAATACTACCCTACTGCTGTGGGATGGGGGATAATTTCTACTCAGGTACTGTAGTTTATTTGTTGTGCAGCTTGTAACTGCTTTTTTTGTACATCCTGGTTGGGAAGGGGATGGGTGGGGGCTATACACCATACTGGCTTTTAGTCCTATTCTGACTAGCATGATAAGATACTTGTTTTTGGGGGTCACACTTGCTGAATTTTATTTTATTGGACTGAGGTTCCATGAGAGGATCTGTTTCCTCATCATCATTGCCCTCAGTGACTTCTACTTCTTTTTCACTGGTGTTCTCAGTGCCCACTCATTATCCTCAACAACCTTAAGTGTTTGAATTCTTACTGAGGTAGCCAGAGGTTAAGTGTTCATGATTTCCTTCTATGGAAGCATGGCAACCAACTCAACTGACGTTACCCTGCTTCTGTCTTGTCATGCTGAACAGTGAGTGCTGTGACATATTACATTTGGTTGTCTTGCATACTGATTTTTCTTCTCCTCAGCTTGATGATGAGCCTAGCACCCTGAACTTTTCTACCTCTATCCTTTCCTTAACCTCCTCATTATATAGCAATGCACTGTATACTGTGTTGCTTTACAGTCCTACACAGTTATCTTTGACTGTTGTCTAGTACAGCACCAACACATTTTTTAATATAATTATTTGACTATCAAACAAAAATGCACTCTGCCTAAGCACTGATGTGCTCCAGATTGTTAGTTCACCGACCCACACAAATAACTTAGACTGTTATCTGGTATAGTCCTCAAAGTTTTGTTATGTACCTTAAAATCCCTTCAAATATTTCTGGAGTAACTACATTTTTTTCAACATAATCTGACTGGTTTTGTTCAGAAGTCAGAAGAAATTTAACTTTTTCTGCTCTTATGCTCTGACTGCACAAGCAAGCACTCTGTGGAGAAATGTTCTGCAGCATTGTGTGCCATGTCGACCAGCCCTTTGGACCTGAAGTCACCTTCTCTTCAGTGTCCACTTTGGGGCCCACAATATTCACAAAGGGAAAATGCCACACATGAAACTGATGTAAATGCAGGTGCGCAGCTGCATGCCATGCAGTGAAATTGAAATATGTTGCTTGCACAACACAGGCTGACATGCCCACTGGAGTCCAGGGCGGCAACAGAGGAGGCACGCAGCTACATGCAAGGGTGTGACAGAGCCAGCACAAGATGATGGGAATGCCCCTTGTCCCCACCATATAAGGAGATGTAGAACAGCTACAATCCAGTGATATGCACAGTGTGGAAGAAGGATATTAGCAGAAGACAGCAGCAGCAACCACAAGCCAGAGGAGCATGCGGGGACAGCTACAACATGCCCAACTGGCAACATCATTGGACACAGCACAGGTGGGAGTGGCAGCCGAAGGAGGCTGCATTCCCCGTATTTTACATAGGGACAGATGGCCATCCTTGTCACCGAGATCAGGCAGCACTACAACGTGCTGTTTGGGTGGTGGTCATTAAGCACCCCAGCCAAGAACAAGGTCTGAATATGGCTGGACCTGCAGGTGGAAATCAATGCTGCCAGACCAGAAGCATGCACACTGGTGGCCATCAAGCACAATTTGAGTTAATCTGTGGTCCCAGGTGAAGAAGTGACTGAGCAGGACACAGCAGTCGCAGGACACCACAGGTGGAGGACTGCCACCCCCTGACTCACCCCTGATGCCCATAGAACAGCAGGTGGTGGACACGATCAATGACATCCTCACAGATGGTGATCCAAATGGGCTGGACATCATGCCAGGTAAATATGATGCATGGGTGAACAGGGCACAGCCACAGCACCAATTTATGGCAACAGTCATTAACAACCTGTCATGCTCCACCTCACAGTGCCTGACAATGACAGCCCTGGAGAGGGACCATCCGGCATTGGGAGGAGGAAAAGGTGGAGGAGGCCTGACTAGTGCAAGCAGCAATGATGGGTACTACAGTAACACGGGGCATATAGTGACCCATGATGGACACTCAGGGGGCACTAGCCAATGTCACTCCCATCCCACACACAGGATTGCAGAAGCACAGAACAGTGGCCATGCAGGAGGAGGACACCCAGCAAGCCACCACTACCATGGACCACCACGGCGAAGAAAGAGGATGGACCCCAGAGCAGTAGCAGCAGGAGGATGCCAGTGGCCCCAGCATGGACCAAAACACAGAGGTGACAGCTGACATGGAGACACAGGCGGGCAGTGCTGGTGCAGAACAGCCATCACCAGGATTGGACTGCAGCAGCAAGGACAATACTGTCCCCTGGAGGACAGCTGTGCTTCAGGCACATCGGCACCTGCCACACTGCCCAACACATGGGAGCAGGACACTGGCACATCTGGAGGCCCCCACAAGGCAACACAGATAGGGTTCCAGTGGCTCCCTCCTAGTCAGCTATTACCCCGATCTCCACGGGCTGGAGCGGGACTACCTGCAGGTGACCAGGGAGCACACAGAGGCCATGCACTACCTCATGGAGGTCATGGTTGGGTCTGTGCAGGAGCAGAAGAGGGTGGCAGAAGGCATGGCCATGGGCGTGAGGGTTCAGGAGTGAATGGCAGAGGTGGTGGCCACAGGTGCACTTGCCCAGGAATGCCTGGCTGACAAGGTGGCCACAGGTGCAAGGGCATAGGAGCAGATGGCTGACTCCCTCCTGGCCATAGCTTCCCACCTTGCCTCCCAACAGGGACATCCCACTGTGCCCACCATGGCTGCACCCATGGCACCAGCCAGTGCACCTGACCCTGCACCCATGGAACCACAGGAGAGGCACAACAGTGCCAAACAGTGTCCTCAACCTGCAGCAGGCAGAGCCAACCAGAAGCCAGGACTGAGCAAGGTGACCCAGCAATCCCGCTGTGTACAGGCAGCACAGGGTGGTGCACATGTAGTGGACACAGCACACCGCACATCAGAGGGTGGATGAGTGCGCTGATGCGGTAAGCAACAACAGAGACCTGCGACCCAGTGAGGTGGTGCAGATAACATGTACGTAACTGCCATGGACAACACACCCCCTCCCTACCCCCTCCAGCACTGCCATATGCCACGCCTCCACACCACAGCGCACACCACAGTCTGGTATGACACCTCTTGGACCAGCATCGCATGGGGAGAATGCCAGGCACACACGCCACTGACCCACATCGCACACTGCCCTGGTGCACACACACACACCATGCAGCATGCTCTCTTTGGAGTGTGATGCCTGTGGTGGTGTGCACTTGGAGTGGCCCATGGCACAGTAACAGCATGCATCATGCATGGCAGACTGCAGGTGTGGCATGCATGCCAGTGGCATGCCGTGTCCAAAGCCACACCATGGCATGCACATCATGCACATGGTGGCTCAGTCTGGCACTCTCATCATAGCCAGGATGCACACCACCTTACCTGCTGAATGTGCCATGGGCCACATGATGGTGCACGGCTCTCATCACGATGCATCCTACTGCATGGTTTTCCCACAGGTGGCATCCTGGCACTCTCCTCAGGTGGTGCTGCTTCATGGGTTGCTGCAGTGGTTCCTCACCATCCTCCTGTTGGTGTACATCTGGTAACTCTGGCACCATGTGGTGCATGCAGATGTTGTGCAACATGGTACAGGTGGTGAACACTCTGCACGCCATACCCGGCACAAGCATCATCATGCCATCCATGTGGTCCAGGCATCAGAAACACATCTTCAGCAGCCCTAGCCAGAGCTACCAGATGTACACCAACAGGAGGATGGTGAGAAACCACTGAATATGCCAAATGTTAACTGGAGTGCAGTTGCAGCAGCCACTTCTAAGAGTGGGGTTATTCTAGATGCCCTACAAGGGGCATGCCTTAGGCAACTAGTATTGGAACCCACTCAAGAGGGAGCAATCTTAGACCTGGTCCTCTCAAATGGAGATGGAGAGAGGATCACAGATGTAGAAGTGGGTAACCATCTGGGAACTAGCGACCATCAAACAATATGGTTCACAATAAACACAGCAATAGAGTCAAGCCATACAAAGGCAAAAGTACTGGACTTCAGGAGGGCTGACTTTGATAAATGGGTGAGTGCCTAAGGAATGCACTAGCAAATGGGCAGGAAGGAGAGGTGGAAGAACAATGGGAATAATAAAAACTGCCATCACAGAGGTAACAAGCCTTTGTGTGAACCAAATAAACAAAACAAAACGATGTAAGAAACCACTATGGTTCTCAAAGGAGGTGGCAGTGAAGGTTCAAGAGAAAAAGAAAGCATTCAGAAAGTACAAGGAATCACAGAAGAAGCAGGACAGAGAATTGTATCAGTTAAAGCAAAAGGAAGCTGGGAAGGCAGTCAGAACAGCAAAAGCCCGAACTGAGGAAAGATAGCCAACTCAGTTAAGAAGGGGGATAAAACCTTTTTTAGGTACATCAGGGAGTGAAGGAAGACTAAGGGAGGGAAAGTGAGGCTTAATAAAGGGGAGGGGGGTGGGCAGAGGATGACTGTGAAAAGGCGAAGATACTAAACAAATATTTTTGCTCAGTATTTACAAATGAAGATGGGGAGGTACCTAAAACAAACAATAGAAACACTCTGGATACAGAAATTGATACCAGCCCATTTACAGAAGAAAGGGTTCTGAAAGAACTCTTAAAACTGAAGGTGGACAAAGCAATGGGGCCTGATGGGATTCATCCCAGAATTCTAAAAGAACTAAGGGTAGAACTAGTGACATCACTGAATACCCTCTTTAACAAGTCATGGGAGGATGGGGTGGTACCTGAGGACTGGAGGAGGGCAGATGTGATTCCCCTTCACAAAAGTGGGAACAGGACAGAAGCAGAAAACTACAGACCTGTTAGTTTAACCTCAGTGATAGGGAAAATGATGGAATCACTTCTGAAGGAAAGAATTGTCGAGTACCTAGAGGCCAGAGGGGCACAGGACCCAAGGCAGCATGGATTCACAGTGGAAGGTCATGCCAGACAAATCTAATAGATTTCTTTGACTGGGTGACCAAAGTAGATCAGGAGGGGCTGTGGGACATGGCCTACCTAGACTTTAGCAAGGCATTTGACTCAGTCCCACAAAAGATTAATATCAAGTTAGCCAGCCTGGGAGTGGGTCCCAAGATGATAGCCTGGGTAAAGAATTGGCTGGAGAATAGGACACAGAGAGTAATAGTAAATGGAGTCCACTCTGAAGAAAGGAGGGTTACTAGTGGGGTGTTGCAGGGTTCAGTATTAGGACCGGTCCTCTTCAATGTCTTTATAAGTGACATTGCAGAGGGACTGGAAGGAAAAGTATGTCTCTTTGCAGATGACACAAAGATCTGTAACAGAGTTGATGCACAAGGTGGGGTGGAAAGGATGAGAAGGGACTTGGCAAGGTTACAGGAATGGTCAAATGTATGGTAGCTTAGATTTAATGCTAAGAAGTGCAAGGTAATGCACCTGGGAAACAAAAACCCAGGGGAAGAGTACACAATGGGGGGTGAGATACTAGCAACAACAAAAATGGAAAGGGACCTGGGGGTGGTCATATCAGATGACTTAAAGGTGGGCAAGCAATGTGAGAGGGCAGTAAGGAGGGCTGGGGGGATACTGGGATGCATAGGGAGAGGCATCACCAGTAGAAAATAGGAAGTTGTTATCCCTCTGTACAGACAGCTAGTGAGGCCCCATCTGGAGTACTGTGTGCAGTTCTGGAGACCCAGTCTCCGCAAGGACATAGACAAGATGGAAGCTGTCCAGAGGATGGCAACTAAAATGGTGCAGGGTCTGCATCAGAAGACATATGAAGAGAGACTGAAGGAGCTTAATATGTATAGCCTCGATGAAAGGAGGGAGAGGGGGGACATGACAGAAACTTTCAAGTACCTCAAGGGACTCAACAAAGTCCAAGAGGGTAGCATCTTTCAAAAAATGAGGTGTGCAAGACCAAGGGGGCACAATTTGAAGATAGAGGAGGGGCAGCTCAGAGGTAATGTAAGGAAGTATTTTTTCACAGAGTGGGTTGTGGATACATGGAACGGCTTTCTGGAAGAGGTTGTGGAGTCAAAAACAGTGGTTGAATTCAAGCATGCATGGGACAGCCATAAGGCAATTCTGGGGGGGGGGGGGTGGTAGAAAGAAGTAGGCTGCTGGTTAACTAGGATCTGCAGCTTATCCATTAGGTAGGGAAATGGGCAGACTGGGTGGGCCAAGCAGTCCTTATCTGCCATCAAATTCTATGTTTCTATGTTTCTATAATGCGTTCCATGATGCCACACACCTGTGTGTGCGCTGCATTAAATGTAACCTCTGCCGGGTGCCATGGAGCCAGGTATGGTGTCAGAAGTGTCATTCTCATGAGGTACCCACGATCACCTGTGGGAGTAGGGTGGAAAGGAATGGTTAGCGATGCTGGAACACACATGTGGCCAACATATCCACACTTGATAATGGGGTCTCACCCAACAGCCAGCCGTAGCCCTCCATCTGCCAGTCCATATTGCGCCACAGGGTGCTCTTGTCATATATGTATGAGTCATGGCATGACCATGGGTACCATGCCAGGACATTTGTCAGGATGCCCGTCGCATCACAGATGACCTGAGAGCTGATGCTGTGGAATCCCTTACAGTTTCTGTATTAATCCTCATTGATGGACGGGGCAAGGATGGGCACATGCATGCAGTCGATCACACCCATCATGTTCAGCATGCCATACATTTACAGCAATGCACAATAGCCCTGAGCCCTGCAATGTCCATGGGGAATGTGATGGACCTCTCCCAGTGCCTCACCAGGGCATTGGTCAGCTGGTGCAGTGCTCATGACATGGATGCCTGACTCACCCCTGTCACATTGCCCATCACCAGCTGGAATGTGCCTGTGGTGTAGTACTACAGGGTGCAATGCACCTTTATCTCCACTGATATAGCCATGGAGTGCTCTGTGGCCAGTCTGATTACATCCTCCAGAAGGCCACAGATACACCATAGCATGCTGTGGTTGACTCAGTACCACTGTAGGATGTTGGTGGAGTGCAGCATCTAGGCAACGAGGCATGGCCTGAATGTCTGTGGATGGCACCTTGGTCTGCCACGATGCTCTCCATCTGCCTCCTTGAGGAGGACCACATGTAGTAGTGCTCCTGGGCATATCACAATGCAACTATGTGATCTGCTACTAGCATTTGCTATGTGGCATTGCACATCCACATGTGTGTGCCCGTGCATACTGTGCGGTGTGTCGCACATGCCCTTGCAGGCATGGCACACACATGTGGTGTGGGCATGCCAGCCATGGAATGCCATAATTGCTGTGGATTGATGGTGGCAGCAGCACCACCAATAGTGACAAGGGGTGTCCGTGGCAGGCTTGCTCTGCCATGATAGCTGTACCGGGTGGCAGATGCCACCTATCAGGATGGCATACCAGCTGGGGAGATATGGGAGGTAACTGAGTAGAGACAGGTAGGTGCTTCCGCTGATGGCCGTGTGCCTTATGTGTTTGATGGGGGTTGGGTCCTGTGCCATGGGCATGTCTGCTTATCACCATTCCCATTGTGTTTTGCAGGGGACCATCTGTCAGAAGGCAGTGTTGGTCTTGGAGCACCAGGTGGTTGGCGGGCCTGGCCCTGCCCATGTGGTCACCCCTCAGCGCCTTCTGCCCCACAACCTGCCATGAAGACTGGAGTCATGGAGCAGCATGGAGAACTTTGTATACCTGGATGACCAGGGGGACTTGTGGGCCATCCATGCCCCCTCAAAGGTAGATGGACATTGGCCATGTGTGTGGGTGGGTGGCATTGCCAGGGCAAAGGTAGTTGCATGTTGCTTCTGTGACACTGATGTTGGTCCCCTCTGTCTGCTATTCTGGTTTCAGCAATACTGTGTCCCTGTTAGGTGGCTGGTATTAGAGGAGAGGGACTTTATGGACACCATCCCCCAGGAGCTGAACCTATCCACCAGCCCAGACCTGCCCTTGGAGGAGGACTCTGATTGAGGAGGAGCACCATCCATGATACATCCCCCCCCCGTGATTGTTGCCCTTTTGTATTTCATGCACCTATATTGTGCTGTGGATGCCAGTAAAAGCATTCTACTCCAGCTATGTCTGAGTGTCTACTTCCTTGTCCTGGCACAGTGTGCATGGGTGGCTGTGTGTGTGTGTGTGTGTGTGTGTGTGTGTGTCTATGTTCCACATGCATCTATGATAGGGCCTTTTGGCGTGCTCGGTGTGTATGCCTGCATGTGTGCCACAGTATGCTATGCTGTGCTGTGCATTCACATGCGGTGGAGCCTGCTGGTTGGCATATGTGCCATGCTGGGGCTGGCTGTATGAGCTGTGTTATCACATGCATGACGGTGGCAGGTGGCTGACACATGTGCTGGTGCAGTTGATGTGTCTTGCATCTCTGCATGCATGGCTGGCATGTGTGGCCACAGCGGACAGTGCCTTGCACCCTCCAGCCTACTTCGCAGGCCTCACCTGCCATGTGTGCACCGTGTAGGCTACTTAAAGCTGCTTTCAGAATGCGTATCACATACATGGGGACATGATGCACCTTTCCACCATAACTTGCATCGTGCATGTGCGTACATCATCCTGTGCATACTGTATACATCGGAACGTCCCTGCGCAGCCCCTTATCCACTATGGTGCATATGTTCATGTGGTGGCACTATGCACGCTTTGTGAATACTGCACAGAGGCTGCTTCCGTGCATTCCATGTGTATCAGTCTAAGCATGGAACTTATGTGTAGCACTTCGTAGCTGTCGTGAATAGGCCCATTAGTGAAGTAAACTGCACATCACTGACAAAGTTTCCCCATCATGAGACTAAAATAAGTTTAATCTCATCTGATTGACAACAAAGACTAAATGAGAAAAGTGTATTTTTTTATTTCTCCACAAAAACTACATGAAGTGTAGTGGACTTAATCCATCTCTAATTACTCTTCTTGGTACCATGCTGCTTCATTGTTAACTGGCCAGAACAGGGATTGCAGACCATAGCATTGGCTACTGTGAGACTGTTATAAGGAGCTCCCAGAGAATTAGTCTACTATTGTACTTATTAGTGCATCAAAGGGAGTGGGGAACTAAAGCTGGTGGTTTGTGGAAAATACATAGATACATAGACAGTGTTGGCAGATAAGGGCCTATGGCCCACCCAATCTGCCCATTTGAGCTTGTAAGTTCAGTTTATGTTTTCCAAGAAGCGTGATATGCCCCTTACCCCTGACCTCCAGAATTCCTTTATGTCTATCCCATGCATTCTTAAATCCCATGATTGTTTCAGCCCCCACCACTTCCTCTGGCAGGGTGTTCCACTTGTTCACCACCCAAATGATCATTTGAATTTGCATAATTGTCTACTATTTATTTGCTTGCCTTGACCCCATTTCCTTCCCCAGAGCCCAGTTCTTATTTTTCCCCAAATAAAACATGTTCCCGTTTTGTTACAATATATCATCTGTTCTACTACTATATTGTATTGTATACTATTTGGGTATATTCCCTGTATACTACATATTACAGGGAGGGAGGGAGTGTCATTAGTATTTCCTGGTGGGCAGTACCCAGGCATGATGTATGTCAAAAACACACCATTTGGTGGAGGCACCTCACAAAGTCCATCGCAAAGACCATCCCAGTACCCTGGACCATTTGCCTTAAGGCCTAAATGGCACCCATCCTCTAACATCAGTAATCTGCACCTCAAGCATAGGAGCCACATCAAAGTTTGATATTGTATAATTGTATTATTTTTTTTCCAGAAATGCATGTTTTTTTTTTCACTTCTTACTTAGTTTTTCAATAATTCATAAATTGCTTTATAGCTTTACAGATATATTAAGAAAAGTTAAAATTTCCAACAGTCAATTGATAAGCCACATCAATATATAGGAGGAGAACTTTCAATAACATAGTATTATTTGGATAAATGACCCAGTGTGCCATCAGATTCCACTTACAGCCATTTAGATCTAAATATGATGATATAACCTTAATCAAGGTTCTCACACACACTGTAAACTTCAATGAAAAATCAAAATAATGAACAAAATATTAATTGGAGCAAAAGCTGTAAATTAATAAGCTCATCCTAAAACAAGTGGTTTGATACCTTTTATTGGACCAACATAGATGTTACAAAAAGAACATCCTAGTAAGAAACTACACTGAAACTAAGTTTACTGAATCAGCGACCTCAGAGAGATCTATGTTTGGTCTGCTAGGGAAAAAAATGAACTATTCTTTGTAGAGTACTGTGCTTTTAAAAACAGTCAGCTGATCAGTCTAAAAAAGTACATATGCCGATTCTTGATTACTGTTACCTTTGCTTGACCCAAAACATAGAAGGAGACCTCATCTGTACAATGTCTTGCCTATAACTCAGTAAGCAATGACTCCCCTTCTGAATTTGAAACCTGCAGTCCATGTAAATAGAATGTCAAAATAATTTTATGTAGCAGTGGTCTGTAATATGAGTTAATCAAATACATTCCCTTTCAAACCCAACAGCACATTATGCAAGTATTTAGGCATTTCTGCAAAGTTTTGCTGTATTATCTGACAGTGCACTTTTGTTGGTAATGTAGGACACAGGGACAGATCTAGACATGTCATCTTGGGGAGCTACCCATTTTTAGTGGGGTACTGAGAAAAAAACCCACTAATTTTATTTACATCAGGATGAAAAGGGGAATTGACCCTCAAATTCCTCCTTCAGGGGCAGCCTCAATGAGATGTTATTTCTTTACACTGAATGCCTTTACCCACCAGCAAACCTGGTCTAAATGTCCTGTAAGTTTGTATCCATCTTTTTAATTGTCTCAGATAGTGCATTAGTTTCCTATTTTTCTAAATTAAAATCCTGGGGTTTTTTTGTTTGTTTTTTTGTGGCATTATGGTAATTTTGCAAGAATTCCATTCTCTGTCATATGGTTTCAAATACATAGTTGAACCTCTTGGTCCAAGCCAAGAGTGAGCCTTCCCAATAGAATCAAGTGAGTCTATACATCAGAAACTGGTGCTTTAGCTGCTGCTGGGGCTGGGGCTGCATGTAGAAGCATTTTTGTGATTGCAATCCTATAAGCATCTCTAAAATCTCTTAGGCTGTGGTTTCAGAGGTAGGATCAGGTAGCATTTCCACAGTACTTACAGTAGTAATGGCAAATCTGTTTTATTTTAAGACTTGGACTTGGTTGCCACCTCATGAGGTACAGTTGTTGCTCAGCAGCAGTGTGGATGGCTCAAGTATAGTCCTTGGGGCTCCTTCATGGTGACACTCTAGGATAGTTTCAACAAGGTATATAAACTAGTCAACTGGCTCATATTGGGGGAATAAATTCCTCTGAAGTGGCTGAGGGTGTCTCTTTTCTTGTTATCTTTTTGAACATTGCTCTTGATTAAAATCCATATGCAACCATGATTATCAGAAGCAGGGCTAGAGCTAATCTATGGGACTGCTAGCATGTCACTATCTTGCTTCTCCCTACTCCATGGAAGCATTCATTGCTGTACTGCAACACTTACTCTTAAAGAGAATACACAGTGAAACATGATATAGTATCAAAGGAAACATCCTCACAATCTGTTTTTCATATACTGTACCTGTGTAGTTTAAATGAACAATGATTCATCCTAATTTGAATATAAATGAGATAGCTTTAATCCATTTTATCCTGGTATGAAAACCTGTTTATCTCCAATGCAAAAGTCATGACCCCGCTCATGTAAGGAATCATGGGAGGTGATAATGAGTACCTGCATACAACAACAGAAGATAGTCTTGTTCTGTTCTGTTACACATATTGTGAAGTCCCTGTGTTCAAGAAAAAATGTTTTTTCCTAACTTAGATATTCATTCATTCATTCATTCGTTTGGTTTTTGGTATCCAGGTAGGTACACTAGACAACTGACCCCTTTTTTCAGGTATAACATGGGAGGGTACATAACACAATTCTTCACACAAATACAGAGACAAATTTAGAGAACTCACAATTCCAAGGTTTGGAAAACTACATTGTGAAACCATTACAACTTTCAATTAATGCACAGAATACAAAATAAGTTGATCAGGTACATATTGGGATATAGGCAGAATTTAGATGGAATAAGTTATGCAGGAGTACAAATAAGTAGGAAAGTAAATGACAAATAATTTGAGGAAGACACTGATAGGGTGGATGAGAAGAATGGAAGTTTACAGAAGCTGGAGCTAGAAGCAGTTGCAGGTCATGTCTAATGTGAGATGAGACTTAAGGGTAGTTTTGAATGATGACAGCGTGGGAGAATTGTGGACATTGGAAGGGAGGATGTTCTAAAGCTTGGGTGCAAATGAGGAAAAAGCATGGTCAACAATCTCAGCTGAACATTTAGGGATTACATGTGAAGTCATGACCAGGGATCTGAGAGTGTACGTAGGGTGAGTACCATGAAGTAGGAAAACTGTGGTGGCTGAGTGCTAAACTGGAGTAGTAGGTAAATGAAAGAACCTATCACATAAGATCAGGAGTCAGAGGGGCACAGCCAACCTGAGGAAAAGTAGAGGGAACAGTGATGTGTGAGATGGGGCTAGGAAGGGGCCAAATGTCATATGTTGTTGTAGCTGACATCTCATTTATGTAGAGAAAAAGTGGGGTCATTACTAAACAGAAGTGAACTAAGAGGCATGGCTTGGAAACCGAGATTAATGGTCACTTAACTCTGTCACTCCATTTTAGCCCTCTACATAAGTTTTTTCTTGACAAACAGACAAACCACAGGTTGTCACCACACATACCTATTACTATTATTTACCTATTACCAAGCGTGTACCACCAGTAAATGCCTGTTACACTGGTTGCTTTTTTAATCTAAGCGTTATGTACTGTACTGTTTGTTTGCTGTGATGTATTCTTCTCTTGATGAGGTGCCTTTGTTAATGAGTCTATGACTCAATGGTCTAAAAACTGATGGTCTAATAAATAAAATAAATAAATAAATACATACATACATACATACATACATACATACATACATATATACATACATACATACATACCAGTGCTGTACAGCCTGTAATGAATAATGCATCTTGAATTTCTTTGATTGGCCAGTGCAGTGGACAGTTTTACATGCCATTTTCTCTTAAGTGCTTCCCACTTCCCTCCAGGCCTCAATACTTACATGGCTCAATACCTTGGACCCCTTGACGCAGTTACTACCATGGCAGAAAAGGAAAACCAGATCCATGGAAATCATAACCAATCCTCACTAGGGTATAACACTTGGTTACTAGAGACTTTAGTAGCCAAAATGGCTGAGTTAAAAATGGCTAACTCATCCACAGCCGAGAAGATGAAAATGTTCTCCTACCACATGAACACAGTGGTACAAAAAGTGTTTGATATGGAAGATTTCCAGCATCCTATTTTACAGCACCTAGATGAATATGAATACCGGCTGGATTGCTTATGAGAGATGGTGGAAGACCAAGAAGACCAGAGCAATGCAATAACATCAGAATCCTTGAGGTTCAAGAAAAAGCAGAAGGAGCTGGTATGGAGCAATTCTTAAGAGACTTTCTAACCCATCTTGTGGGACCACAATGGCAGGGTCCGACTGAAGTGGAACAAGCACACTGGACTAGGGGCACCCCTGCAGCCGTGGAATCCCAGCTCTGTCTGATATTAGTCTATCTGCTACATTTTCACATAAAAGAAAAGTTTTTAAAAGCTGCAAGAGACAAGGAGATTTGCTTTGGAAAGGGTACAGAATCTCAATTTATCATGGACTGTTTAAATTAGGCATTGGGGAGAGGGTAGAAAAACAAACACAATTCACCACCCCTCCCCATAAATTCACCCTATCAGAGGGGACAAACAAAGAATGGAGCAGGAAATGGGATAGGTAGCATTCAGAGAACAATACTGAAAAGGCTCAGTATTGCAACAGGGCCCCAAAAGGGGGGAAAGCAGGTATGGAAAGCCATGTACACAAACGCACATAGCCTAGCAACAAAATGGCTGACCTTACAGCTATTGTTGCACAGGCTGATCCGGACTGGGTCACCATCATGTAGACATAGTTTAAGGACAACCATGACTGGGAGGTAACTATTCTGGGATACTGCCTTTTTTGAAGAGACAGACCTGGAAGAAAAGGGGGTTGGGTGGCAATGTATGTTTGGGTGGGAATAAAAGCTGCCATGGCCCAGGACACTCACACTGAATCTGAGGCTCTTTGGGTTGCTCTCAAAGCTAGAACAGGTGTAGTTACTAGAGTAGGAGTATTGTACAGACTCTCAGCAATCAGCTTGGAAGGGAATAAGGAGATACTATAATCAATTTACAATATGAGTATTAAGGGGGATGTAGTATTGGTGGGTGACTTCAATTTACCAGGCATAAATTGGGGAAACCATTCTGATGCTACAACAAGAAGCAAAGACTTCCTTGACACTCTGCACTTATCGGGCCTAAGACAGCTTGTCAAGGAACCCACAAGGGGGGAAGCCATCCTTGTCCTGTTACTCACCAACAGTGACATCATAACACACTGCAGAGCAGGACACTGCGGCACAGGAGCTAGCACAACAAAACTCACCCAAATCAGGAACCAAAACAAAACAAGCACAAAGGAAATCCAAAAAACTTCTGATCGTAGGAGACTCCATGATTCGGGGAGTTGATACCCATCTCCAGCCAGGGGTGATGGTCAGATGTCTCCCAGGTACATCAGCATGAGAGACACTGACGCATTGCTAAAATTGTTCACAAAGCAGGAGAAAACATTGATGTCCTAGTACACATATAGGGACTATCGATCTCGCCAGCCGTCAGTTGTGGAGACCAAGGAACACCTGACCAGGCTGGGTGACAAACTATCATCTATTTCTCGTCTGGCATCTCCTTCTCTGAGATCCTGCCAGTCTGGGAGAGGGAGCAGATGGACGGAAGGTCAGAGAAGGGGAGATAGGGGAGCTAAACACGTGGCTCAAGGGCTGGTGCCAGGAAAAAGGACACGGATTTGTAGGGAACTGGCAACAGTTCTGGGAGCGAAAGTTCTTTAAATTTGATGGACTTCATCTGACTAAAGAGGGAGTCAGTGCATTGGGGCAGAAGTTTGACATCTTTGCAGAATATTTAAACTAGTAAATGGGGAGAGGGGTGCAGCACCCCATACGTCGAATGGGAAGAACACCCCTCCCCCCTCAGCTAGTGGTCAAACAGGAATTCAGCATGTTTGCCGCTCATTTGCATCACCAGGTAAGAAAAAGGTTTGTCTCCCCATACGACCTATTGGGTAATGCCAAACTTCACCCAAAAATTAACACACCAAAATCTGGCCAATGGAAAATCATGTACACAAATGCTCACAGCCTGGGAAATAAGATCCCAGACCTGCAGGCAATAATGTCAGAGGCTAAACTGGACATAGTAGCAATTAGTGAGACGTGGTTTACCAGTAACCACACTTGGGAGACTTCAGTACCTGGCTATGTATTGTTCAGAAGAGACCGAGGTGCAAAAAGGTGGGGAGGAGTGGCCCTGTATGTTAATGAAAATATCAATGCTACAGAAATTCAGAATACACATAAGGAGCCAGAAGAACTGTGGGTCACCCTGAAACAGGAAATGGGACAGCCATAAGAACTGGGGTTGTCTACAGGCCCCAGACCAGAGGGAGGACATAAACACATTACTGTTAGAAGATATACAAAACATGACAGCTAAAGGGGAGGTTCTGATAATGGAGACTTCAACATGCCAGATACAGATTGGTCAATCACCAGCAGGAACATCTGCCAGAACTAGACTCATAGTGGATTCCTGCAGGGAGGGCCTCAAACAACTGGTACAGCAACCCACATGAGACAGGGCTATCCTAGATCTAGTACTGACTAACAAAGAAGGGATCACAGATCTCCAGGTAGAAGGTCACCTGGGGGCCAGTGACCATCACATGGTATGATTCAATTTGGCTACTACATCTAAATTATCCCATTCCAAGGCAAAAATATGGGACTTCAGAGGAGCTGACTTTGATAAGATGGCCAACAGAGTTAAGCTAGCCCTGGCAAAAAGAAACACAGGTGAGGGGGTACAGGCAAAGTGGGCAAGCATTAAGGATGCAATACTTGAAACAACATCCCATTGTGTTAGACAGAAAAGGAAGTGCAAAAGAAGAAGGACACCACTTTGGTTCTCAAATACAGTAGCAGAAAAGGTCAGAGCCAAAAGGCTGGCCTTCAGGAAATATAAGGAAACACAGCGGGATGAAGATAGGGAGGCATACCAAACTGCCCTAAGGGGAAGTAAGGCAGTAAGGCAGGCAAAGTCCCAAACTGAGGAAACACTAGCACAAACAGTAAAAGAAGGTGACAAGACTTTCTATAGATACATTAGTGAAAGAAGAAAGTCCAGAGGGGTATTGCTAAGCTTAATGGAGAAAAGGGAGCATGTGAGGAGGAGGACCCTGTAAAGGCATCTATCCTAAATAGATACTTTTGTTCAGTATTTACTGAAGAGAAGGTAGGGCAGGCCCACAGCTCAGCATCATGGACACAGGGGAGGGAGGTGAGCACTACCCTTCACAAAAGAAAGGGTCCCACAAGAGCTTGCTAAGCTCAGGGTGGATAAGGCAATGGGACCTGATGGCATACATCCCAGGGTACTTAAGGAGCTAAAGGAGGAACTAGCAGAGCCATTAGCAGAATTGTTTAGTGAGTCTCTGAGCACAGGAGAGGTCCCAGAAGACTGGAGAAGGGTCATGTGATCCCGCCCACAAAAGTGGTAGCAGGGAGGAGGCGGGAACTACAGACCAGTCAGTCTTACCTCAGTAGTGGGCAAGATTATGGAGGCACCTTAAGGAAAGGATAGTGCAACACCTGGAATCCATAGGGGCACAGGATCCAAGACAGCATGGGTTTACAAAAGGAAGGTCCTGTCAAACTAATCTCATAGATTTCTTTGACTGGGTAACCAGAGTGGGACCAAGGGGGAGCAGTTGATGTTGCCTACCTTGACTTCAGCAAAGCTTTTGACACTGTTCCACATAGAAGATTGATAAATAAGCTGGGTAGGCTCGGGTGGGTCAGAAGTTGGTCAACTGGGTGGCAAACTGGTTGACGGGCAGAAAACAGAGAGTGGTGGTAAATGGTATACAGTCAGAAGAGATGCAAGTCACAAGTGGGGTACCTCAGGATCAGTCCTGGGGCCAGTCCTCTTCAACATCTTCATTAGTGACCTTGCAGATGGACTAGAGGGTAAGGCTTGTCTGTTTACAGATGACACCAAGATCTGCAACAGAGTAGATGATCCAGATGGGGTGGGCAGAATGAGAAGAGATCTGGATAAACTAGCAGAATGGTCAGAAGAGTGGCAACTGGGATTTAATGCAAAGAAGTGCAAAATCATGCACATAGGGAAGAGAAACCCTGAAGCCACCTATAGGCTTGGAGGGGAGTTGCTAGCAGTCACAAAGGAAGAAAGAGACTTGGGCATCATCATCACTGATGACCTAAAATCATCCAAGCAGACCTCTAAAGCAGTAGGTAAGGTTAGGGGGGTGTTAGGGTGTATTAGTAGGGGTATCACAAGTCGTAAGAGGGAGGTAATAATCCCTCTGTACAAGACACTGGTTAGGCCCCATCTGGAGTACTGCGTGCAGTATTGGAGGCCACACCTTCACAAGGACATTAACCAAATTGAGGCAGTCCAGAGAAGAGCAACCAAAATGGTGCAGGGACTGCATCAGAAGACATATGAGGACAGATTAACGCAGCTCAATATGTATACCCTTGAGCAAAGGAGGGAGAGAGGTGATATGATCGAGGCATTCAAACACCTTAAGGGCATAAACAAGGTGAAAGAGTCTAACATGTTTAAATATAAGAAAAATAGCAGGACAAGAGGACACAGCATGAGATTAGAGGAGGCTGATTAAGGGGGAATGTGAGGAAATTCTTTTTCACAGAAAGGGTGCTGGATGCATGGAATGGCTTACCACAAGAAGTGGTGGCTATGAATACAGTGCAGGGCTTCAAACAGGCATGGGATAGGCATAAGGGAGCAATACAAATGACTATGAATAGATAGGCCACTGACAGAGCAAAAGCCGATGGCACATTTATAAGGTAGAAAAAGAAATGGGCAGACTGGATGGGCCTTGAGGTCCTTATCTGCTGTCAACTTCTATGTTTCTATGTTTCTAAGGGTAGAAGTCAAGAGCAACCTAGGATCTAGCAACCACCAGATGGTGGGGTTCCAGGTTAAAACAGAAAAAGAAATCAAGCACACTAAAACTAAAATCTTGGACTTCAGACACGCAGATTTTGATAAAATGAGGGAAAAGCTCAGACTTAACCTGGCTAAATTAACACAGACAGAGGGAGTAGATAAGTATTGGGCATCTCTAAAGGAAGTTATCATAGGAGCATTAAAACAATGTATGAAATGTGTGAGTAAAGCTAAGAAGAGAAGAGAAGAGAACCCCTATGGTTATCCAAGAAAGTGTCCACCAAGGTCAGGGAGAAATGGATGGCCTTTAAAAGATACAAGCAAACAGGGTGTGAAAAAGACAAAGACACATGCAGCACAAGGAGAAACTGAAGGAAGCTGGAAAGCAAATCAGGGTGGCTAAGGCGCAAACAGAAGAAAGGATTGCCTCGGAGGTCAAAAAGGGAACCAAGACCTTCTTTAGATATATCAGGAAGAAAAGGAAAACCAGTGAAGGTATAGTCAGACTTAAAGGGGAAGATGGGGCATGCACAGAGGATGACAAGGACAAAGCAGAAATGTTTGCTTAGTATTTACTAAGGAAGGAGAAGGTTATGGTCCCACCTTGACAGAAAAAAGTGCAGACAGCAGCAATATGAATTCGACAACTTTCATAAGGGATAGTGCCCTGAAGGAGCTAGAAAAACTTAGGGTTGATAAGGCCATAGGTCCTGATGAAATACATCCCAGGATACTGAAGGAACTTAGGGAAGACCTGGTGGCACCGCTGACTGAACTGTTAAACCTCTCGCTTGAGGTCGGGGAAGTTCCTGAGGACTGGAGGAAGGCCACAGTTGTCCCTCTTCATAAAAACAGCAGTAGGGAAAGTGCTGGCAATTATCGCCCAGTAAGCCTGACCTCAATTGTCAGCAAAATGATGGAAACCCTAATTAAGGAAAGAATTATATCCTTTCTCAAAGAAAATGATATAATGGACCCAAGACAGCATGGCTTCACCACAGGAAGATCATACCAGACAAACCTAATAGATTTCTTCAATTGGGTAACAAAGACAGTAGATCAGGGCAGCACTGTGGATGTAATATACCTAGATTTCAGGAAAACCTTTGACTCGGTCCCACATAGAAGACTGTTGAACAAACTTGCCAGTACAGGAGTTGGGCGTAAAGTGGTAAACTGGGTACGGAGCTGGCTAAGTGGAAGGACTCCGAGGGTACTGGTAAACAGCCAACTATCAGAGGAGAGAGAGGTAACTAGTGGTGTGCCACTGGGATCGGTGCTGGGGCCTGTCCTCTTCAATATTTTTATCAGTGACATATCTGTGGGCCTAGAAGGCAAGGTGTGTCTATTTGCAGATGACACAATGATATGTAATAGGGTAGACACTCTGGGAGGAGTAGAAAAGATGAGGGCTGATCATCAATCTATCTATCTCTAACCTGCCATTTGTTGGTAAGGTTATTGAAAAGGCAGTTGCTTTGCAATTGGATGATCACCATGTATCTCACAATGTCTATGATACTCTCCAGTCTGGCTTCAGGAAAAGGTATAGTACAGAGACTGCCCTTGTCCGGGTATTGAGTGACCTCCTTATGGCCCGAGATCGAAAGGCACGTACCATTCTGGTCCTTCTCGATCTATCGGCTGCATTTGATACTGTAGACCATGGAGTGCTATTGGAGCGCCTTCGGGTCTTTTGTGGACTGTCTGGTACAGTCCTCGAATGGTTTTGTTCTTATCTCACAGGCAGATTTCAGAGAGTTGTCACTGGAATTTATTCCTCTGACACTCACTCTCTGCCTTGTGGGGTACCACAGGGCTCCATTTTAGCTCCCATGTTGTTTGCAGTTTACATGCTGCCATTGGGAGAAATCATCAGGCAATACAGTTTGGGTTTTCACTGCTATGCAGATGATACTCAGCTGTATCTGTCCTTTCTCCCCAGTCAGGGTGATGCACTCTCTGTACTTAACAACTGCCTCAAAGAGATCAGACTTTGGATGAGTTCAAGCTGGTTGAGACTCAATCTGGACAAGACCGAGGTATTGGTGGTAGATCCAGGTCATCCGGGGATGGGTGTGGGAGCTAGACAGCCATCAGGTTTATTACTTGGTGGTGTACCGCTCTCTACCTCTGTGCAGGTGCAAATCTGGGCGTTATTTTGATGATGGTTTGACCCTGAAATCTCAGGTGTCAGCTGTTGTTAAATCCTCTTTTACCAACTGAGGAATCTCGCCTGGGTGAAACATCTGATCCCCGGTGACCTTCCAACATTGATCCACCTTTGTCACTACTCGCCTTGACTATTGCAATTCCCTTACCTAGGGCTACCTGGGGTTGATATCCCGCCTCCAGCTAGTGCAGAACGCGGCAGCCAGGCTTTTGACTGGTACTTCGAGGAAAAGTCATATCACGCCTGTGCCCCGTGAACTGCACTGGCTGCCTGTATGGTGGCGGATCACCTTTAAGGTTGGTTTACTAACCTTTAAAGCTCTACAAGATCAGGGACCCAGTTACCTGAAAGATCTCTTGATTCCCTACTGCCCCCTCCATCCTCTCCGTTCTGCCAACAAGGGATTGCTGGAGATTCTCAGGGTACGATTGAAGTCATCAGGATCTCGTGCGTTTGCTTTTTTGGCACCAACCCTGTAGAATTCTCTACCTCATTGGTTGAGAGAATGCCCAACCGTTGCTAATTTTAAGGTTGCCTTAAAAACATATTTATTCAAATTAGCATACTCCTGTTAGTTCTTGGTTAACTTTTAAATGTTTTTAAGATCTGGATTTTATTGATTTAATGTCTGTACAGCGCTTTGAATTTGAAAAGCGCTTTATAAATAAAATTGAATTGAATTGAATTGAATCAAAGGCTAGAAAGGTGGACAAAAACTTGGCAATTAAATTTCAGTGCCAAAAAGTGCAAAGTCATGCATCTAGGAAGGAAAAATTCTTATGAGGAATACCTCCTGTGTGGAGTGAAATTGGAAGGCACAAAGTAGGAACAGGATCTGGGGATGATTATAACAGACGACCTGAAAACATCCAAGCAGTGTGAAAAAGCAGCGTTAAAGGTGAACAGTATGTTAGGCTGCATAGAAAGAGTAATTACAAGTAGAAAGAGGGAGGTGATTATGCCACTGTACAGATCAATGGTGATGATTCCCTCTTAAATGGCTATTATATGTCCTTCTGTTGCTTGTCTTCCCATATCATACTTTACCAATTTGGTCTATCTACTGAAGTGAACCTTTGAAATGTGCTGTTCTCAAAGGTGTTAACTGAGATTCCTGTATTGTAAACTCTCATTTTGTCTACTACTGTATTTCTGTAGTTACAAACCACAACTGTATTCTATTATTCTTTATGTATGTTCTATTGTAATGACTGTGTCTTTTCCCTTTACTATATTTGTATCATCCTGGCATGGAATCTTTGCAAATGAGTTTTCAGCTCAAAGGTTGTAATCCGAGACCTGAATGAATGAATGAATAAATAAATAAATAAATAAATGTCTCACCCGGAGTACAGTGTGCAGTTTTGGAGACCTCACCTGAGAAAGGACATAGACAGACCGGAGAGAGTGTAAAGGACAGCAACAAAAATGATACTTGGACTCCACAACAAGACATACAAGGAACGTTTGCACAGCCTAAACATGTACTCCCCGGAACAATGCTGAGAAAGGGGGGACATGATCGAAACCTTCAAGTACTTGAAGGGAATAAACAAGGTCCAGGTTCAGCACCTATTTCAGATCAAAAATCATGCAAGAATGAGAGGGCTTGGCATGAAGCTGGAAGGAGGCAAGTTCAAGAGTAACACAAAAAAGTTCTTCTTTATTGAGAGGGTGGTGGATACTTGGAATGGCCTTCCATCAGAGGTTGTGGATACTAGGTCAGTCGGATTGTTCAAAAAGGCATGGGATAGGCACAAAGGTATTATAACACTGAATAGCAGTCAAGGGAGGGAGGGCTAGTCTTATGGACAGAGTAGATGGACCAGGCGATCCCTTTCTGCTATCACTTTCTGTGTTTCTATGTTTCTATCATGGATTACTCACATGAGGTGGTTCAATACTGTAAATCTTATAACTCACTCAAAGCTGCCCTCAATGAAGCTGGGGTGCAGTATCATTTCAAGGGGCTCACTAACTTATGCATACTCAGAAATGGACAATCCTTTGAGGGCAGGTTGCCCAGAGAGGTTCAGGTTGGACCCAACAGCACTGGCCTGATCTCAGGCTGGGAACTATCACTCCCAGAAGACTCGGGAATTAGCACAAAGAAAAGAGATCCAACTCAAAGATCCCTACAGGTTACAACAGCAGGTGGCGGGAATCAGAGGGAGTCCTTACTGAAGAACACAAGATGGTGGCAACCTAAGGCAAAGGACAGGAACAACCCAAACCACAACATCAAGATGCTAATGCCCTATCCAGGAGAATAACGGATGGCACCAAGTAAACTCATGCAACAGGCTTCACTTATGTAGTACTCATCATTCAGACTCAGTGCCCTCATCACCACAAGTAAAGACAGTGAGGGAAACACTTAAATCACTACCAACGTGAAGAAATGGCTCTGAATACCCAACACCTCATCCTGATAGAAACTATACAGAGTCACCGATCTACTGGACCAAAATGGCAGAAGAAAACAACAACATGGAAACATCGGAGATCCTACCCACCTTGATGGTTCCTGGAGTAAAGTCATTTGCAGAGGTTGCAGCAGCAAGCCTGATCTGATGCCTCTATCAAGAGCACACTCAACGTGAGTCAAGGATAGCTGCCAAGATTGTGAGCTGACCAACACGTATCTTTAAACAGTGGGGACTTTTTTTCATTAATATTTTATTAAAGTTTCGAAATATACAGTAATTACAAAACAACTCAGTACATCCACCACTGATACCTAGCCAGAGTGAAACTCCTTGGAGATACAATCTAAAGATATCAGAGTATACAAGACTAAGTATACAGACTAAACTGCATGGAAAATACCACAATAACATGACAATGACAAGAAAAACAGTCTGAAAAAAACATGGCCTAGAAAGGGTCCAATATTCCAGAGTAAAAACAGTTCCAGGTAGCAACTTTACTGTCCCCTTCACTTACATTAGCAACAATATAATCAAAAAAGGATAAACCTATCCAAACAGGGATACAGAAAGTTCTCATGTTACAGCCAGGCAGTATCCTAGGACCTCACCATAAGGCTAGTATAAGAAATGTAACTACCCTCCCCCTTCCCTTGGCTATGTAGAAGTAAGATAAAAAGCAGACAGACAGATAACCTCGAGGGAAGGAGTGGAAGGAGTTTCAGCACTGCAAAAATTAAGAGGGATGGTGGGAGAAGGAAGGTCCAAGGAGCCAGAGTTCCATTAACCTTGGAAGAAGGAAGCACCTCCTAGTGTCTGAATTCCATAAGGCTGGATCCCCCAATGACTATGCCGAAGGGGATTCACCCAGCAAAAAGGTTCATCCCAGTTACATGCGGGGGGGGGGCGGAGAATACATACCCATCCCAATGGAAGTTTAAACCCTAAGTAATTGAGAAAGGGTGCCCAGGCCTGAATAAAAATCTGATATTTAGGTGCAGCAATATAATGTAAATGCTCATAGCCTGCTACCCTTAACCTGGATTCAATTCAGTAGTGGGGTCTTTGTACTCCAGTATTTTAACTCATTTCTTCTATCACTACTGGTTTCAAAAGTTACTGATTTATGGAGTTTCTTGTTAAACTGGATGGATGGATCAGTCATGACTAACAGCACGGAGGAGGAGGGGGTGCTATGAAGCTAAGTCATAACCACAGGTATAGAATAGATTATGTTTGGCTTTCACTCCCCCCAACTGCATCTTGTAGCTGCATCTCCCATTCGATACCTCTCCTTGCCTCTTTTGTGTCAACACCCTCAAAACAGCCTCAGTCAGACTCCTACAGTACCCGACAGGTACAGAGAGGCACCCCTTCATGCTCTCCCCCCTCCAAACGGGTGAACCATCCTCTTTTGGAGATTCCAGTGACCATGTCATCTCCATAGGTAAAAACAATTGTAGAGGGGAAACAGGGAACCCATCCTGAAGACTCTATGAATAGTTTTATGCCCAATGAGAACTAAGGGAAATGGCTATATGTGTGATGACCCATCTGTATTTTCACACATTAGGGGCTAGTCACTCCTGTAACTGCACTCATTTTGTGTTACCACAAAGCTTGACAAGACACTGGTCCAATGGATTATCTGTTGCTGTAGTAAGGTATCCTGTCATATGGGTGAAACAAACTGAGTGACTCAAATATGAGTGACTCAATTTGAATGCCTGATGGGATAGTGAGTGTGGAGAAATAGCAATGGGAGGGGACAGCGAGTAAGGAGCAATGCAATGGCAAGGGCGAATGATGGGGTGGGGGGGGAGCTGAAGAGTGATGCAGGTCAAATACTGCAATTAGGCCTGCTGCTGCCAAGCTCTCTGCCTGGTGTGATGGACGGGGTCCCTGACTAAAGTGGTGATGGTCTCAGGTTAAGGACTGAACGTAGGGAAAAACATTTTTAACAGCATTGGCTATTAGAAATGTTTTTTATTCTGCTGTTTCCTGGGCCTATGATGCCCCAGGTGTAGAATTCCCTCCCTAAATACTGGTGTCCCCTCTCCTGTGTATACCCAATCCCCCCAGTGTATGCCCCCCTCAGGAATTGATTATATTAGATTGGAGAGTGTGGGGCAGGGGGGCACAGCCTCCTGCATTAAATGTTAATATTTACGTCCACCTGGTCACCATCTTGGCAGTTGTTGAGGTGGGTTAGTGGCCAATTTTACCTTCAGTGAAATTTACTTACTCTTGTGTGTCACCGTAGAAAAGTCGCCCTTATGACATGGAACTCTTCAGTAAGCTGGGTTGGCCATTGCTGTCAGCTGTGGTGGAGGGAGTTCTATAAGATCAAGTCATAACCATTGTCCTTGTGTAGGTTGTGTTTGGTGTTTGCTCCCCCCAACTGCCATTCACAGCTACACCTGTCTCTCGATAGCTCTCCTCCTCCTCCTTTCTAGACAGTGCCCTCAAAGCAACCTCGGTCAGACCATTATGCAGCAAGTAATGGAGAGACCTGGGGTATGCCCGGTTGGTGGACCACTTCTTTTTACAGGGGGTTGGGACAGGTTTCCCATAGAGTAGACCTGAACCACCTTCCCTGTAGTGTTCCTCTGTGGCAGAGCTGGGCTGTCAAATTCCTACCCTTCTGCTTATTCCATAGGAATTTTAAACCATCTTCACATCCTAGAAAGTAGACATTACTCTATTTTTTCTTACATAGCGTACACATTGTTATTGGTTAAATACACAGGGCACTATACTCTGTTTGCAAGCACTAAGGGCTCACCTGTTCTTTTCTTTTTGGTCCCTCAGTTAATAGGTTTTATTTATAAAACAAAAGTGAAGTAAAGCAGTTTCACGGTAAAGCTACATCACACAATGTGGGAGCAGGCATATTAAGGTACAGGTCCGATCTGACCCCCTCATTACTGTCTTACTCTGACAGGTGACAAAACTAATAGTGGGTTACCCCCATTCACACCTCCTCCTGTGGCAAGAACTTCCACAGTTCTTTCATAGCATCTCTCCATCCCCTCATACTCACTTGGGGAAGAGTAGCATTGTGAATGATTTTACAGGGGTGGTGGTAAGGCTATACAGAAGCAATGTCTAACCCAAAGACTAATGACAGAAGGAGTAAAGTGAGGTGTGTCTATTGAAATATGAATGATCTCAATCACCCTGAGAAACAAACTAAAGTATTGCAACACCACAAAGTTTTAAAAGTGGATATAGCAATCTTACAAGAGACACATCTCTCCCCCACATTTGTACAGTGGCTGCAGAAGGCCTGGGTCAGCTAAATACTCCATAGCCCAGAAGGTATCCCATGATATGGGTGACTCAATTTAAATGACTCAATATGAACAACTCAATTTGAGTGCCTGTAAAAAGGGCTACAGCTGGAAAACAGCATGTGTAATGTCTGCAAAATTGTGCAGTGAAGGAGAAGTATGCTGGGGTAGTGTTGCATATATTGTTGTAGGCACTGCAGTCTCAGAGTGAGTTATAATATGTAAGAGGGGCATGGGGGACATAAAGTATAGTGTTGTTATTCTTTGAAAGGTTTGTGCTGTGACGTTGGATGTAGGTGTCTTCTGGTTGGTTTGCGATCCTGGTTCCATCGTGGTGTAGTGGGTTAAGCAGTAGGTTAGGTTGGTAGATAGGGTGGTAGTGTAGGTTTGAGTGGTGTGGTGCTGTGGACTCGAGTCTAGGTATTGGTGTCTGATTTGAGTGTCTGTGATGTGGGCTGTAGGTGCTGGTAGGTGAGGGGATGTAGTTATCTTATGTGGATTTTTTTTTAATTTCGGAGGTTTGTCCAGGTGGATGGTGTTAGGCTTTTCAGGTGTGGGATATCTGGATTTAGGGGGTGGTTTGGGGTAGTTTCCATTAATGGACTTTATGTTTGGTGTGTTTTCTGGGTCTGGTAGTGTGATTGTGTTGAGGAAGCAGCTGTTTTGACTTTTGCTCTTGTTAGTGTGGGTTGTATCTGTGTTAGCTATTTTGTCTTTGCCCATATGGTTGATGCTATTTTGCTTTCACTCATATGACATAGAACCACTCAGCACAAACCAATTCCAAAGGTGTGTCTATTTTTATCCACAAAGCCCTGCCCTGGAAAGTGGATCGTACTCTATCAGACAAGCTATGTAGATGGATAGCAACCCTCATCTCCACCCCTGGAGGCAACCTCCTTATAGTAAATTTTTACGCCCCCAACACAGATGACAAAAACCTTTTTCCCAAAATCAGTCAAGCCATAGCAAATCTCACGGGAAGCAGCTCAGATGTCCCTATACTTATAAGCAGGGATTTAAGCTTAACTCTATACCCATTTTTAGACAAATCTATAATAGCACGACACTCACCCCAAAGCATGAGGGGCACTACAAGCCCTATGTCCAAATGGGATCTCTCTGACAGATGGAGGTGAGACCATCCAAGTGGCAGAGAGTATTCTTTCTTTTCCTCAGTTTGTGGTCCTTTAGTTGCATTGATGTATGGCTAACTAACAATTCAGCAGCCAATGAAACATTCAACCCCACATCAGAAAGTATCACCATCTCAGAACACACCTCAGTTGGCCTCTCCTTCACCCTCCAGGTGACCACTTGAGATCCTCCAGATGGCACTGTAACCTCCTCCTCATCCAAGATCCTGACTGCCACAAATGGATCACATCCAAGACAGAGCTCTATTTTTAGGACAATGCCAATGGGGACATTTCCTCGGGTACTGTATGGGAAGCCTTTAAGGCATTTTTAAGAGGAAGGATAATTTACATCACTGCCACATGGAACAAAGCAAAGGCACAGGAAGTGGTGGCCTTGCAAACAGAACTTCAGATGAAAGAAACTCAATTCAAATAAAACACCCCCCTTCCCACACCGCCTAATCTCTTGGCTACCATAATAGACCTCAAATACAAAATCAATGCCATCCTCCAGCACAAAGCAGAGTGGCTACTCCTCAGATCCAAACATAATTTTGGGGAATCTGAGCTGAAAGGGGGCAAGCTATGAGCCTATCAACTATGCAAACAAAAGTCTGAATCGCAGATCACAGCACTGTGCAATAGTCAAGGCAGCACAGTCTCTGATCATAAGGGTATGAATGAGGTTATGCAGCAGTATTATGAGATGCTTTATGCCTTGCAAATGACAAATCACCCTAGCCCCATACACTTTGAGAGTTCCTGGGGCAAACACACACACTCACCTCACATTCCCTTTGCATAAGGAACTAGAACACCCACTTTCAGAAAAGGAGCTTCATAAAGCCCAGATGCAGCTAACTAAAGGCAAGACTCTGGGTAAGGATGGTTTCACAGTGGACTTATACCAGATTATATCACGGGTTATTATCCCACACTTATTGGCAGCCCTAAAAGAGGCCCTAGACAACAACACCTTCCCCCCACTATGAAAGCAGCACCGATAATTCTACTGCCCAAGAAATCTAATGACCTCCTTGATTGCTCCAACTTTCAACCGATCTCCCTTATTTCTACCAGCACCAAGCTTCTGGACAAAGCTCTAGTGATTAGACTCAAGAAGGCCACACTTTCACTAATTCAGAACACTCAGGATGGATTCTGCAAAGGGAAAATGGGAGTGGACAATATCTGTACTGTGCCAAACCTGAAATGGCATGCAACACAGTTTCACTCCCCCATGGCAGTGATGGCTGTAGACTTTCACAAAGCATTTGATTCTGTGGAATAGGGATGCCTACACTAAGTGTTGGAAGCATATAGTGTGGGTCTTTACTTTTGAAGTTGAATTGTAACCCTTTATAATGCCCCTGCAGCAGCTATTCTCACTAATAGCACAATTTCCACTTCATTTATACTACAATGGGGTACCCATCAGGGCTGCTCCCTGCCCTTCCTCCTATTTCTACTTGTGTAAGATTACCTTACCAGAATACTACTGGATTCCAAAGAAATCTAAGGGATCAAGGTTAATAACAGAAATTACCTTGTAAATACTTATGCAGATGATCTGCGTCTCACAGTGGATCACCCTACTCAATTAATACTGCCTGTTATGCAGGTGCTTGGGTTCTTTGCATCCATCTCAGAACTGGCAGTGAATTGGAAGAAAATCACCATCTCCTCTTTGAATAATAGGTGCAATTCTACTTGCATAAATGGCACTAACATAGTCTAGGTGCCAGACGGTTTCTCTTATCTGGGGATTCAAATCCCCACAAAATGGTCAGAAATAATACCAGAGAACTATCTCCCAATCCTGACCACTCTAGAACCTGAAATACAGAGAGATGGCTGCAGATGCATCTGACACAAAAAGGCAAGGTAGAAGCATTCAGAATGTTTGTGCTCCCCTGGTTGACCTACCTCTTCCTAAATGTTCCCCTTACGGTACTGGATAAACTCCTCCAAATGATATAACCACATTATAGCCTTCCTGTTGTGGGAAGGTAAAAAAAAAAAAAAAACAGGATCAATAAGCTCAAACTCGTGGTGCACTGGAAAAAGGGAGGACTGGGCTTCCATTTGTTCCAGTGATACCTGTGGGCCTACAGAATGGCACAATAAAAAAAATGGTTTCTTCTCTTATCTGAAACTACCCCACAATGGGTACTGCTGGAGCAACACTCTTATTTAACTGTTATGTGTTATTCTCATAACTATCATGGTTTTTTCTTCTTCTGCTACCTGGGCACTGTCTAAATAGACTACAGCCAGAAGTTGGTACTGTAAGGTTCACTTCCCCCTTCCCCACTTTCCCCTACTCTTTACCTCTGAACGGCCACAGCCAGGGACTGTTACCGACTCGTATGCCCAGTCTCGGTACCACGAGCTCAGCTGCACTTACCCTCCTACTACTGCTGAAGCCGTAAATGTGCCATATTTTCTCTCCCATCCACTGCCCCTCTTTCTCTCATGCCCAACAGTGGGAGCATGTACCTGGCGTCCCCCTAGCCTGCCACCGCAAAAGCTACTGGTATATCTCTCAAATTCCACGGGCTGCCTGCTGCTGCTCACCAGTTTACGGCTCCTTCCTACCCAACTTAGCCTTCTAACTCACTGCTGGGTGTCTTAATTATCTCCCCCAATATGGCTCACCCTCCCTCCTCCATACCACGTTTCTGGCTGTCTACCCCCACCACAATCTCCTTGGCCTGTACCCTTCCCTGCCACTCCACACCATCTGGCCCAGTGGGGAACCACAAACCCGGCTAATATCTAGTGCTTTTTCCAGTAAAGCCATAAGTGTTCCCCTACGGCTCTCAGACTCCCTGATCCTGACCCTTTACTAGTACCAACACTCCCCTGTAACCTCCTTGTACTGTACTGTTTGCTCATTGCCTAGACTAGCCTACATCATGTTAGCCTAGCTGAAATTGCCTCTGTATATGTCATGAATGTACTCTGTACTGATTGCCTCAATTGTAATGTTTGCTTCCTTGTGTTATCCTGTATTGTACTCTCCCGGGTCGTGCCTGAAAATAGTCACCTGCTGGCTAGCGCACCTACCCGGTAAACAAAAGCTAAATAAATATTAAAATGACATGGATGGGGCTCCTTCTAGGTAACCAGAATAAAATGCTGACTGGAGAAAACACTATTATCTTGGAAAAGCAATATGCTTGGACTAAGTGTTTAACTCTCACACATGGCCCCAGGGAGGCAATGGCACCCCTCAGACAATGCATAGACATATGGCAGAACCCAAATATCCAGACTGGGGAACTCCCAGACAATGAAAAGAATAGGAATGTCCAGGTATACGAACAGTAGCCAAAAGCTCATTACCCAACACTGAAACCCTTCTCTCATTTGAACAAATTCAAGCCAAATTTAAAATTCTGAAAAATTACTTCTGGAAGATCTTGCAACTTAGGGGGGCCCTCTCGGGACTTAAACATACTCTATCCAATATACAACTTTGGAGCTGGATACAACAAACACATAAACCAAACTACTCCAAAGTCCTTGCAGGAAGACATATGGCATCAACATGGATGCCCAGTCTAGCCCCCTGGAAATTGATCTACAACTCCAACTTTTGGTGTTGCAACATCTGGATGTGGCAATGCCCCGAAATCACTTAGTTCTGGAAGGAGGTGCTGATGACTGCTCTAAAGTCCTTAATATGAGGATCCCTCATAACCCAGCCCTAGAGATTCTAGGCAACACTACCCCTATCCCAAGGGGTTCATTCCTAGCAGTGGACTGACTGCTTCTGGACCATTTAGAGGTAAAGAGGGCAGTTCTCATGAGATGGAGACAACTCACCCATCCTTCAATTCTAAACTGCTACATGGCATTTGCAAGAGTGGCCACCTTTGAAAGGCTCTCATTCATCTCTCAATGAAAATGTCACCTATTTATGAAAAAATGGGCCTCTTTTCTCATCTCCCACCTTTGCTCAATACAACTCCCTCCACCTGCCAATTCCCTGAAGGAATGATGGAAAAATAAGGAGGTCCTCCAGTAAGCCGAGAAAGTGAGCACCTCTCAATAAGAAGTTCCCCCTTCCACTGCAAGGATCAAAAATATGGTGCCACTGCCACACCTTAATTGTGGCAAGGGAGCAGCTCAACCTGATACATTGACAGACCAACCTCAAGAGACCCCATCAACCCACAGCCCTTACCTATCTTTACATGCTATAAATATTTCAGATGACAGGTAAAACTCTATTCTTTCCCACCTATGCAGATCTTGAGTATGGACAATGACATACGATACTATATATCAAGCATATATGACTGCTACCCTGTACTAAGCTGTAGGTTCCTCACAAAGTAAAGAAATGTTATTAAGACACTGAGACATTCCACTCTTCAGTCTCCTGATGCAAATAATTAGACTGGTATCATTATAACAGTATTAATAGACCTATACATCCTATGTGCTAATGTTGGTATAAGATATAATAGCCTGTTTACAGATATCTACTGTCATATGTAATGCAGATTATTTGTTACTTGTGCCTGCAGTTAACTGTGAAAACTCTCAATAAAATAATTGATGATAAAAAAATGAGAAGTGAGCTATTCTGTAGGCAGGGGAGTAGCATGCCTTGAGCAGTAGCTATGTGTGTGCTTTAGGAGTAAGGAAATAGGTGAGATGATAGGCCAGACTAACTCTGGAATTAATAGATTTGCTAAGTTTGAGATGTGGAAATGGAAATCCAGCATGGGGTTGAGGGTAGCTCCTAGGTACCTAAACTCTTCGACTAGGGAGAGAAGATAGCCATCTACTCAACTGTTGCCAGAGGGTGAAAACAGGAAGACCTGTGAGCCCTGGAACCAAATAACACTGTGTGACTTTGGGAGGCATTGAGAACTAGGTTGTTGGCCCAAGCCAGTTTTGGATATGGGTGAAGTCCTTGATAATTTGGGCATTGATGAGTTGGGGCTCTGGGTGCTGCGGTATAAGGCAATATCATCAGTTTACATTTTGACAGAACAGGAGGTGGAGATAGAGGGGAGATTATGTACTGTATGAATGTTTAGAAGTGTAGTGGGCCTCGGACAGATCCTTGGGGGATTCCTCAGGCAATTGGCAACTGGCTAGAAGAGGCATTCCTAAATTTAATGAATTGCTACCTGTTTAACAAGCACAGTTGCAGCCACAAACATGGTCAGCTATTTCTTGAAATTTTTGTTATATCTCTGGAGAAATTCCCAGCCTGCCTGCAGTATCACTATGGGCCTCAAGAGAGAGTCGCTTTAGATATATTGCAAAATATCTGGAAATATCCGAAGGTATCTATGGCTGCAACTGTAGTTAGTAAACCAGGTGTTGACTTTGGGGACACACCGATGCCAGTTAGTTTAAGGATTAGATGGGCATGCTCAACAAGGTTGACTGCTTTGGACAAATCATCAAAGATGGCTCCAGTAAGAGCTCCTTTGTCCATAGCAGATTTAATGTCGTCAGTAATCTTAATGAGGGCAGATGTGGTACTGTGTTCTTTGTGAAAACCATACTGACATAGAGTAAGGAGGTAGTGGGTTTGCAGGTAGTCCATTAACTGTGAGACTACAACGTTTTTGAGTAGCTTGCTGAGGACAGACAGAAGGGCCATGGGTCAATATTGTGAAATATTTTTGATGTCACCCTTTTTGAGGACAGGAACATGACTACCATGGCAACCTTCCATAGTGATGTGACCACACCAGAAATATGGGAGAGACTGAAGATATGGGTAATAGGAAGGGAGCTAGCATGAGACCCTAACTTGAGCAATTTAGGCTCAAGCCCATCCTGCCCTGGACAGGCACTAAGGTAAGGCCTTGAAGAGTTTGTGGACATCTTTTCTGGTGACAGTTTGCAGTTCCAAGGTAAACTACAGAAAACTGAAGAGCACTCCATATGCATTGAAAAGTTTCCTGGTCAGCATAAGACAAGAACATAGGGGCTGCAGAGAACAGCAACAGCACTGACTAATAAACTATAATTACTGCAGGTTTCAGCTTTAAAGCATCATAAAATTCTGGAATGCCCTACTCGAGTTGGGTCATGACCTTTGTAATGAAGTCAAGCAGATTTTCACACCATAAGTACATTCATTTACATTCAATTCCTGATGAAATTAGGAGGGTGCAATAGCGATAATCATTTTTCATGTCTACAAACTACACAGGTAAACAGACTAAATGGCTGAGGGGACCTTCTCTTTACAAGTCAGGCTGATGAAAACAACAAAAAAATTACAAAAGTAAAATTGATATGAATTGCTTAATACACTTAGGCCACTTGCTGCATATTTGTCTCCATACTGAACTTTCAATGCACCGTAGTGTGTTTGGAGCAATAACCCATAGTTCAGACTACAGTATTTTTTAGACTTTTCCCCCATGTGTGAATTTAGTGCTTGTGAAATGTGCTGGAGTGACAGCTCTGGAAAGTGACATCTTCTGTTTATCCACCTGAAAAGTACAGCATGGGGGACCACAGTGCAAGCTTACCACACTGCCTCACCAGTGCTCCTCAACATGCCACAGAGGGACCACCATGTAGGTAACAGGGTAGTACAGACTCCATGCCCATTCAGTCCCTGGCCTCTCATGTGCGATTACGAACAAGGGTGCCAATTAGTGTTAAATTGTTTTGGTGGTTTTGTGATATGGACACCTGCCACTAGGAACTGGATTGACACCACCACAAGTTATTTCACATAGGCCACTGAACAGTCCACAGGTGATAATGTCTTTCAGCCATTTTTGACCTGTACTGGATTTGAATCAGTGAGCTAGAGTTGACAAGCTCCTTAACCCACCACCAATCCACTCAGCAGACCACAGAATGTTGTTTTTTTATTACTCTAGAAAGTCATTTGCATCTGTCTACGGAACAGTTTTCATTTAATTTGCCTGTATGCATTTCATGCGTAAATGATTTTCTAATCAGGTTTGACACAGCAGTATTCAGCATTTCATATACATGTTAATAACTTGGAACAGGCAAATATATTTTCCTACATAAATTTAATTTATGAACTGCAATGCATGTGTAGTAACAGCCTGGAAAGAATTGAAGAAACACTCAAATCCTTTTCAACACTGATAAACAATAAAATTGTTTTACTGGCAGAATAATTTGCTGCTGGCTCATTTCCATCAGCTTTTATTTCATAGCAATTGTGAACTAAACCTCCCATAGCACATGCTGTTAATCTCCAGTCCCTGGAGTATTAATGCTGTTTCATGGTACAGTCTTGGCCATGTGCTTGCTTAAGTGCACATTAAAAAAGGGTAATAATTAATAGTGTTATTACATCAGACTTAAATGCTATTTAATTTTAGGTAACATAATTACCTGTACTTTACTGGTACTGTATTCGCTTTGAAGTTTCTTTTCAAGTACTATTTTTGATTTGGTTGACTTCATTGGGGCATGCAATAGTATCAGAAATGTTTATTAGCATGCCAGTCAATAAATGCAGCATTTATAAAATCATAAACACCAAAGCAAATGTGCAAAGCTAGCCATTACAAAGTGAAAATTCACTCTCCTAAAAAATGTTGAAAAATAAAAAGACTGAGGATGGCTTTCACCATAATTACCATTTATATACAATACTATGATATACATATCCATTAGAAGAAGTGTTAAGTAAAATAGATCACAGTTTTTGTTTGCAGACTTGTTTAACAGTTCACAAGAGACCAGTGTGGTCCCCGAGGCCTGGAGAAGACCAGAAACAGTCCCACTTCATAAACGTGATAACAAGGAGAAGGCAGGCAATTATAAGCATATCAGCCTGACTTCATTAGTAGGGAAATTAATGAAGCACTATTAAAGGAAATGATTGTGCAATACCTGGAATCAATCAGACTGCAGTACCCAGGGCAGTGTGGTTTCACAGGTCATGCCAAACAAATCTAATAGATTTTTTTGACTGGGTGATCAAGGTGTTGGTTCAGGGAGGGTTACTGGACATGGATTACCTAGATTTCAGCAAGGCCTTTGACTATGCTCCACAAAGGAGACCGGTAAACAAGTTGGGTAGCATGCAGGTGGGCAATAAGGTGATGTTCTGGGTAAGAAACTGGTTAGGGGATAGGAGGCAAAGGGTGGTGGTAAATATAGTTGGCTCTGGGGAGGGGAGAGTGACAAGCAGGATACCTCAGGGGGTCAATGCCAGGGCCTGCCCTCTTTAACATCTTCATTAGTGACATAGCAGAGAGCTAGAAGGGAATGTCTGCTCTTTGTGGATGACACCAAGATCTGCAACAGAATAGACACTTCAGGCCCGATTTTAAAAGCACTTGTGAATGCCACATGTCCCTGGTGCACCAAGCATATGGCTCATGGGTCTTGCAGCATTCCTTTGATGAAGATTGTGATTTTCTGTCAGATGCACCAAATGCTGCAAGTCAGACCAGCTCACCCCTGGTCTCACTTTGTGCTATCTGGGGGCCCTTTTTATTGAGCCTGTGCCAAACATTTGGTGCAAGCTGCAGTAAAGTGTAAAAAATGCCATTACTGTTCCAAATTTACTAACGTTGGGTGCAAGTTGTGGCAACGTATATTGCACAGTTGCGTCAAACATCAAGGTTGACGCAGGGCTTGATGTAATCCCTGTGTCAGCCTTTCAAAATTGGGCCCAATTGGGGGGGGGGTACAAAGAATGGTAAGAGATTTAAAATGACTGGAGATGTGGTCAAAGGTTTGGTAGGTAGGGTGCAAAATATTGGGTAACATATCATATCAGCTCTGCAAATATAGCGAGTACATTAGGGCGATTATTGTAGCACCCATACAATTATAGCAAACGTGTCTTTGGAGCAAAATGTAAAAGGAGCTAAATGGAAATGACAGCACCTGTGCCATAAGGGTAATGATGCTATTAGGGTGCGAGAGGGAAGCAGTGCAATTTAGCACATGTACCGACGTAGCGAATATAATACCAGAAGACTACAGAGCATGAATTCCACTTAATGTATGTGACAATAGCCTACCCTCATGATCCAGATGTGATGTGGTATGGTAATCCTTTAGATAGGAGGGGTTCAGGGGCACAGACCCCCATGGGGGAGTGCAGGGAGGTGTAGCCCCCCCTACATGACATGGAAGAGGATGGGTGAGGCGGGGTGAGTAAAGGTGCACTTCTGGTATGGCTGACTCAGAGCATGTTGAGGATGTCAGTGGAGTTCATCCAGAGCCAGAGGGGAATGCCCCTGCTGGTTTATGGTGGATTTATTTTTCGTAGATACCAGGAGGTGCAGCAGAAGGTTTCCTGGAGGTGTGAGGAATATCACCATTACCGTGCACAGCACGTCTCCACACAATTGCTGATGCTGTGATCTATGAAGGATGACAGCATAATATGGTGCAAAGTCACTCACATGCCTACTGAGCTGATACTGTAGTTGCTGAAATGAGAGGTCACCGAGATGTGCAGTTGCTGTATAGACCCGCACTCTATACTATTTGCTCAAATTGTTAGTGCTTAATAATATGCGCTGTACTGACATGGAACTGCTTGATGCACCACTGATTGCCTTACTCAGTCATTTATTTATTTATTGATTTAAAAGTTTTACCAGGAAAGCATTTTGAGCAGAGTACTGCTCGATTTCATATACGTCCTGGGAGGTGGAGAGAATGGAGAGTACATTATTACACAATTGCAGATAGAAAGAACAATCACATTGCTGTTAGGGCAAGGACATAATTTAATTACTGTAACTCCCTGTACCTAGGGCTTTCAGGCATTGATATCTGCCGCTTACAGCTGGTGCAGAACGCTGCAGCAAGGCTTTTGTCTGGATCATCCCGATTCAGTCATATTATGCCTGTGCTGCACGAACTGCTCTGGCTGCCAGTTCAGTGGTGGATCACCTTTAAGATCAGCCTGCTGACCTATAAAGCCCTGCACGAACTGGGACTGGGCTACCTGCAAGATCTCCTGCATCCTTACTGCCCCCTCTGACTGCTCTGCTCAACTGGTGAGGGATTGCTGGAGATTCCCTGGGTTTGACTAAAAACATCAGGAGCTAGAGCATTTTCATTTGTGGTCCCTCCCCGGGGGAATTCTCTGCCTCATCGGTTTCATGACTGCCTGACAGTGGAGAGCTTCAAGACTGCCCTTAAGACACACTTTGTTTCAACTGACATTTGGTGCTATCTTATAACTGATTGCATTGTTTTTATTCTGGAATATGAAACTATGGAATTGTGTTTTGACTGTATTTTAATTCTTTATGATTTTATTATTACTTTTTGTACAGCATTTTGATATATTTTTAAAAGCGCTATATACATAAAGTTTATTATTATTATTATTATTATTACAATTCAGCTGAAGGTAATGATACATATAAAAATGGACCATCCAGTGATTGTTAAGTTGAATGGCCTGCAATTACAGTGGTAGATAGCTGTGTGGAAACAAAGAGATCATAGATCAATAACACACATATAAACTAACAAAAGGAGGACCATCCAACAATTGTAAGATGATGGGCTGGCCTACAAATACAGTGGTAGGTCATTAGTTGTGAGTGGCACAAGGACATTTCAGATCAGCATTACACATATATAACTAAACCAGAAAATGCTAGACCTTGGAGTGTAAAACAGATCTAGTCACTTACTAGAAAGAGGAGTGGTTCCAGAGGACTGAAGGAGAGCAGATGCAGTCCCACTCCATAAGAACTGCAGCAGGGGAAAAGGATAACAACTACTGTATATGCTGGTGAGTCTCACATCAGTAGTGGGGAAAATAAAGGAAACCCTGAAAAAGGAATGGTTAGTGCAGTATCTTTATCCAGTGGGTTACAAGACCAAAGGCAGTATGGATTCATGGGTGTAGGGTAATGCCAGATGGGTCTGATTGATTTCTTCAACTCTGTGATCAGGGAAGTAGATCAAGGAAGGGCAGTAGATGTGTTGTACTTGAACTTCAGCAAGTCCTTCAAAACTGTGCCACATTTGAGAATGATATAAAAATGAGGTAGTTTAGGGGTGGGATCCACAGTGGCAAATCAGGTAAAAAAATGGATAATGGATACACGACAGAGGGTGGTGGCAAACAGCACTTACTCTAAAGAGGGGAGAATGGTTTGTGGGGTGCCACAGGGCTCAGTACTAGGACTGGTCCTCTTCAAAGTCTTTATAAGTAGCACAGCAGAACTGGAATGGAAGTTATGCCTTTTTGCATGTGACAATAAAATCTGCACTAGGGAGAATATGTAGGATGGGATGGAGAGAATGAGTAGGGACCTTAAGTAAGTCAAGAAGTGGTTGAGGGCATGGCAATAGGGGTTCAGTGCCAAAAAGTGCAAAATCATGCACCATGGGCATAGACACCCAGGAGCTTAGTATGAAATGGGGAAGGGCAGTGGACAAGGCTTTTGGGATGCTGGAGTATATAGGGAGTGGTATCACCAGCAGGAGGAGGGAGATGGTGTTAACACTATATTGGTCACTGGTGAGACCACATCTGGAGTATTGTGTCCAGTTCTGGAAGCCACTTCTCATAAAAGACATAGACATGGTGGATACAGTCCAGAGGAGGGCAACCAAAATGGTTCAGGGTTACAAAAAAACCCTTACTAAAGTAGGAGAGACTGAGCAATCTCAACATGTACACCCTTGAAGAAAGGAGCGAGAGGGGGACATGATTGAGACCTAGAGGTACCTCACTGGAGTGAACAAGGTACATGCATGGAGCCTGTTTCAAGTGCAGCAGTGTACAAGGACAAGAAGACATGCAATGAGGCTGGAAGAGGAGAAGTTTAAAAGAGATGTGAGGAAGTACTACTTCACTGAAAGTGTGGTGGACTCCTGGAACAGTCTGCCAGCCGAAGTGTGGTGGAAAAACTTTAGGGGGTTTCAAGCATGCACGGGTTATGGTTTATGCATAAGGGAATATTGGTAAATAGGAAAGGAGCAGGGAGGGTCAAAAGAGACCAGGCAGGGTCTGCAGAGATAGAATGAGCAGGGAAAATCTGGGCAGACTGGGTGGAACAAGTAGTCATTTTCTGCTGACAATTTCTATGTTTATATACTATTGAGCAGCATTGAGCAGTATACAGTACCTTCCTCACTTTTGCTGGTTAATCTGGCTACTGTACAGTATGTGAAACTGAAAATCTTTATTTTCTTTGCTAGTGTACACACTTTACAGTTTCCATTTTTGGCAGTTCTGACCGCACTGATGGCTTTAACATCATATTTCTTACCAGAGCACTTGATGAAGAAAACAGATTAAGGTATTGCCAGTTAATGTGAATTGACACTGTATATCAAATGGTTTAAAATTTACACAGTAAATGAATTTATGCTTATAAACTGTGCAAAATTCTTACTTCTTACCTGCAACTATAGGCATCGGCAGGCATACTTAGTGTACTTTGTTGAGTACAGTAAAATCTGAAAAATCCAGGGGCAACACAAGCCTCAGGTCAGGGCAACAAACACAAAGAGAGCCAGAGTAAAAATAATAAAGCTTCCTTTTCCATTATTGTGCCTGGGGGATTATTCAGCAACCAGCAAGTACTCAAGTGAATTGTGAGTAATCACAGTGAGTGGAGGAGGAGTAGGGGCTACATACTGTGAGTCAGACCACATGTGGTTTGTTCCTTTGTTTACCTCAACTCCTCAGACAGGTAAATTGGGAGAGCCTGAGAGAAGTTGAGCACTGAACTGTGTTCACAGTGGGGGGCTGAGTGCCAAATCCTGAGTGTGCATACTGGAACTGGAGGAGTTGGGCCTCATGTATATGTTTTTTTTAGCCTGGTAAATCAGGACAGCCTAACAGAGACAGTGAGTACAAGAGCTCTGATCTGCACGTGGATGCCACATGTTCACTAATGATTGTCTTTCAGGCTTTAGCCTGGATGTCTTAAATTATTTTTTTTTTTTGATGAATGGGGTGGTCACGTGTATGGCTATTGGCGGATTTGTGACTGGGGATTCAACTGTTGGGAGTTTTAGAAGTGGCAGAAAGCAGCTACTATTAAAGAGCATTGCCTTGGTGAGTGTTTTTGCTCTTCTCTCCCCCCCCCGATCCCTGCCTTACTGCTACCCTCCCACCGAGTAATTATTAAGCCTGTTTCTCTTTACCAGCCATGCTTAAACCCAATAATGTTTTTTGCGGCCACCAGTCCTGCTTTTAGGCTGTTCCATGGCTCAATCACTCTCTCTGTAAAGTAAAATGGTTTTTGCATCCCTCCTGAATCCCCACCACCACCAGCTTACATTCATGTCAACTTGTTTTTGACCCACTATTTCTCCTAAATAGTTCCTTGCAGCTTACCTTACTTATTTCTTTCAGGAACTTGAAGATCTCTGTCACATCCCTGCTTTCCCTTCTGGCCTCCAGTGAGTTTATGCTCAGTGCCTTAAGCTGATCCTCATAGGACCTGTCCTGTTGGGCCTGAATCATTTTGATTACTGTATGCTGCACTGTCTCCCACCTGTCTTTGTCTTTCCTTAGGTGAGGACTTCAGAACTGGCACAGTACTCCACATGGGGTCTCACCAATGATCAGACAGGTAGTATTTCCTCCTGCTATCAAAACCCTTTCAGTGAAACCCAGCACGCTGGTTACCTCTCTGTAGGCCTTGTTACGATGGCTAGGTTGTTTTAGGGAGTTACTTATGTAGCCCCTTGGCAAAGACTATGGTCAAAGCACCAGGGCTTTGATCAAGAGCAACTGGAGCTCCTGTTGTAACTTTGCACTTGTTGGCAACAAAAGCCTTGCCATGCTCCATTTTTGTGAGTCCCTTATTTACTACTGCTCGAGTTAGAGTGAACAGCCTTCCTGCTCTGATTTGTCCCTTACCTGTGGTAATTGGCAACCCAGCCTGTAGTATCCGGTTTGACTCTGGAAGAGGACACACTCTCCTGCTTGTCCTCTTTCTTTTGAAGCAGTGGTGCGCTTAACCCCTCCCATGCAGTATTCTTTTCTGGGGTTCTTGTTTCCAATGTGCATCACCTTGCCCTTTTTGCTGATAATTTTCAACAGCAGGCACTTGCACCACCTCTTTAACCTTTGAAGGTCTCTTTCACACATCTTCCTTGGCTCCCCTGCCACAGAGCTTAGTGCCATCTGTGAAGAGACATAGCTTGCACTGTATTCTTCCTCTTAGGTCACTCATCCAGAAGCAAATGATTTGATACCTTTTTTTTGACCAACATAGATGTTACAACAAAATAGCAAAGTGCTCTAGCTTTCGAACCAACCAGGTCTAGCCGCCAGCAGTGAAATTCCAGACAACCTCCATAGCATCAGACAAACACCCCAGATTTGGATCTATCCAGTATTTTCTATCTGGCAACTTGTGTTCAGAGTTCAGCAGGTCTCGACAGATCTGAGCTGGGTTATCCCATGTCCCCAGTGGGTTCTTCATGTTGTGCATTAGAGCTTAGGTCATTGATGAACTTATTGAAAAGGACTGATCCCAGGACTGACCACTGTGGTACAACACTCATAAACTCCCTTTTCCTGGGCCTGATTTAGCCTGATTTAACCCCATTTACTACCACCCTCTGCTGTCATCCACCAACCACCTATTTAACTATGTCCTTTGCTGCTCCCAGATCCTCTAATTTCTTCAACAGACTTCTGTGTGGCACCAAGTCAAATGTCTTGCTAAAGTCAAAATAGAGTAAATCTACTGCTTCTCCCTTATCCACTGCCCTTGTTACACAGTCAAAGAATACTATGAGGTTGGTCTAACAAGACCTCTCTACCACAAACCCTTGCTGCTTACTATCCAGATCTAGTATGCACGCTCAAGTGCTGGTGTGAATGAACCTCTGTACGTCTGGCTACCTTCATGTTGTGCAGAGATGCATATCAAAATGTATGCTAAACACTAACTAAAATCTAGTCAACTTCTATCTGATTGGTAGGGTGTGTTACATGAAATAAAATGTTGAAAATCTATTAGGATCATTGGCTTAGTAGATATCTTTGACTGAAATGGGGGGTGAGGAAATGTTTGTGTGGCAGTACAACACATCTTTTGGTTTTTGTTTATGTTTGGGGGGGCCAATAGCTCTGCTAACTGTCGAGTACAAATTTAACATTCCTGGCTACACCCCTGACCTGCAATGAAGCCAGCCAGGATGGAACACAAAACTACAGTATACTGCAGAAGAGCTGCTGTAGTAAACAAGACAATTTCAATGGCAGTTAATCCCTTTTATCATGCAGTGTCACAGGATATTGTGTTACATTCTGGCCAGCACCACTGTGTATGTAACAGTTTGAAAGGGCTTACCCATGTCCACAAGTGTGCTCTTGTACTTTGGTTTCAGTATATATTATATAAAGGTGCATTAACAATGTATTGCAACCGTAACACTTACTTATTATAAGAAATGTATTTTGCTTATTTAATCTTATGTAAACAACCATAAGACAAATGACTACCATTAGTAGGTTTATTTTTCTTTTGTTAAAGAGTTATGCTTCCCTTGCTATCATTCTCATCTTCTTTAGCTTCAGTATGTATTTGAAGGGTAAATACCCAGTCACTCATGACTTAATTATTCTGAGTAGTTCTACCAGAATTTGAATGAACTCTGAATCTTGAAAAAAGTAAGAAGAAGGAGAACAAGAACAATGAAGAAGATGAAGAAAATGAAGAATAATAGCAACAATTGTGGAAACTCAGACTGGCTTGTAAAGAAGAGACAGTGGTCTATTAGGGCAATACTACAGCATCAGTTTGGTTCACCTGTTTTTGGAGCTCATCAACTGTAAGTAACACCATGAAAAATCATAGAATTATGTTCTCTTTCATTTCACTCAAGGATTGTAAAGCACATTTGGATACAGTTTCTATGAAATGCACTATTGCAAGTGATATTAGTTTAATTTCCCTAATTTTGGGGAGTTCGTAATGTATTGATCTGTTTGGTTTGAGGCTATGTAGGCCAACAAATGAAGTCTAGGACAAAGCCTCTGAATGTTTACATTTAATAATTTATTTATGGAAAGAGTTTTACTAAGAAGGCTTACTGAGACACAATAGCTCATTTTGAGAGGCATCCTGGAAATATCTTTGTTTATAGGTTGTGCTCTAACCATTCAGCAAGAGTCACAGAGTTCCTGCTTCTGATCTCCCAAATCTTTATTGATGGTACACCCCTGCCATAAACCTATATACAGTAACTGAGGACATGACTCAAGCACCCATTTTTTTGGGGGAGACACTATTTATTGATTGAGTGATCTGTCTGTTTGTTTGTTTGTTTAGTTAGGTACCCACACTGAACAACTAAGCTCATCTGAGGAATTAACTTACAGGTAAGGCTTTGCATGGTGTCTGAAGAGCATGGGAAAGTATTGTTTCAAAGGCTCATGCATAGTCAAAAATTGCGGTAGTGTCATGCTAATTCTGGATGACTAAAGTGCAGGGAGGCAGTCAAATGATTTCACAGCTCAGTGTGCCTTTGCTGGTCCAAAATGTCCAACAAAATCTATCAATCAATCACCACCTAAATAACTGATTTTCACTGATCAGCGTACAGTGAGCTAGTGGCTGTGGTGGAATTCAGAACTGTGATCTCGTGGCAGATTCATAGTTTTGTGCATTAGCCACTGTGCGACTGATGTACAGTATAAGTACTATGGGTCAACAACATTTGCACCTAATGCTGCATATCCAACTACTTCTCTCTTGATTAGCAACATTATACTACTCTCACCTGACTCTTTCTCCAGTGAGCCCCCATTCCATCCCTGCAGGGCAGCCTCCATCTCTCTATAGCTGCTCTCAGCAATCAAAAGGGGTTCATGGGAGACAGAATCAATTCAGAGCATGTGCAGATAGGGAAAGGATGCTGGAGGAGATGGCAACAATTGGGTGTATAGTACTTCACAGCATCATGGTCAAAGGCCTTGAAAACAATCTGCCATTTTGGTGTATTTTATGCCCCAGGAACATGAACCTAAAATGCACAAAAATGCACCATTTAAAAGATCATAAAAAAAAATATAAAATATACTTTTATTTACATATAGTTGTGGTGTATTTATAACAAAAAATACTTTAATATAATAATGTTGAATTTAATTGTTCAATTGTGTTTTTGTCAATGTAGTTTATGAACTGAGCTCTCTAAGTCACATGACGTCATTTTAATCACAGCAGAGTTTTCTTCCTGTTATAACCAGAAATGTTATACATCTTAGTACATAATACAACTTAGTTAATGTTTTAGTCAGATTTACTTGGTCCTCACAAACAAATACAGTATAAAAGAGATATCTTACAGTGCAGGACCCACTGGGAACCAAGAATTACTAGACTATGTGGTTTACAATCAAATTAGACGTAGAGATGAAACAGTCTCAGACAAAAGTCTTAGGGTGTTATTTTCAAAAGTGCTCAATAATGAGACAGTTATGTCAGGATGCACACATTTGCATTGCACCCATGCAACATATGATTGTACTGTATTTTCATAGCAGCATCAAACCAGCAGTTATATCTGCATCCTAACTGCAACATATTTGTTGCATAGTTTTGGTCTGCATCATACAGTAGTTGCATCACTTTTGAATCACTTTTGATTTGCTAATCTGGAAACAAGCATAATCCCAGAAGATTGTGACACAACCATCTTCTGATGGTAGCTCACACTTCCGACCTAGATTCAGCTGCAATTTCTGACATCAAAGTGAAGCAACCTGCTGTTACATCCATTGCAAAACTTTGAAAATATAGGTCGCCGGCTTTAGGAGGGTAGATTTTGTCAGGATGTGGGAGCTATTTCACAAAAAAACTGAAAGTAGTAAAGGTGGTAGAAAAGGTAGAAAAGAAGTGGGAATTGATTAAGAATGGAACATTGAAAATCACAAAACTCTGTAAGAGCTGGGGAGAAAACAGAAGGACTAGTAAAGTAAGCAAGAAAAAAGTTTATTTTTTAAAACACCCTTTTCCTGAGGCTCTGGGTGCTGTACAGGGTGCAGGCAATATCAATAAATAATCAACAGTAACATGTTAAAAATAAAAAAATAAAACAGTGAATAAAAACAGAATAATAGATAGATAAGTGTGTACTACAAGGCAGTAATACCATCAAGAGGTTTTGGGGACATGGAACTTCGAGACCGAGGAGGTCCCCTAAGTGCCCAAAAACCTCGAGATAATATTACTACTATATACTCTTATCTTTGTTATTTTTTGTAATATATGGATCCACTGATAATACTATGGTTGGAGATGACCTTCGAACTGTAGTTTTATCAGCAAAAATGATAGTATTATCACTTTTCAGGATAGTATTATTGAGAGTAGTGATGTATTATTGGGACATTTTTGTATAACTTAGTATAGTATTATTGAGGCTTATCCATATATTACAACAGTGTAATACAGCAGTTAGGGAACTGAACTGGGAGGAATCACTAAGTCCCTAAAGCCTCCCTAAATAAATGCATCTTCCAGCCCTGCTTAAAAGCTTCCAATGAGGGAGCCTCCTTCAAAGATCTTGGAAGGAAATTCTACAGAGCCGGTCCTGCTACTGCAAACGAGTGAGCCCCAGATGTTTTCAGCTGGACCCTGGGAATCACAAGGAGGCCCTCAGAGGAGGAGCAGAGAAAGCGCTGAGAGCAGTGTGGAGTCAGGAGGTTACTCAGGTAGCCAAGACCAAGTCCATATATGGCCTTATAGGTCAGTAAACCCACATTGAAGGTAATTCTCCACCTCAACAGCAGCCAGTGCAGATCAAGCAGGATGGGGGTCACATGATAGGACTGCAGAAGGCCTATCAGCAACCTGGCTGTTGCGTTCTGCAGTAGCTGCAGGTGACATAGGACCCCTCTGCTGCCCCTCAAGGTAGAGTGCATTGCAGTAGCTGAATCTGAACATTACAAAAGCGTGCACCAGTGAGGGAAGGTCATCCAGCAGGATTAAGGCTTTAATTTGGGCTATATTCTTCAAGTGGTAAAAACCACTCCAGACAACAGATGACACCTGAGTTTGAAAGGTCAGTCTGTTATCAAGGATGAAACCCAGAGTTTTCACCTTAGCACATGCGGCAAGATGGGTGGGGCTCAGCATTAAGCTAGTTCCCCCCAGCAGCTACTGCATCTCTCCCAATATCAGGCTGTATCACCAGTACCTCTGTCTTGTCTGGGTTGGGCCTCAGCCAGTTAGAGGTCATCCATTCCTGGACCTCGGACTGACATGCATTTAGTACTTCCACTGCATCACATGTCCTTGGAGCAAATGATATGTACATCTGGGTATCATCTGCATTGCAGTGAAACCCCACGCAATACTGTCTAATGATCTCTCCCAGAGGCAGCATAAACACTGAACAGTGTGGAGAAGAGGATCAAGCCCTGAGGAACTTCATGTGATGGGGCTTTAGGTGGGAGGAGAAAATCCCCATCATCACACTCTGCATCCTACCTGTGAGAAAGATCTCGAACCAGCTCATGACAGAGCCGATGAGTTCACGCAGCTCCCTTAGGTGATCCAACAACACTCCATGGTCCACAGTGTCAAAAGCTGAGGAGAGATTGAGGAGAAAGAGAACTGGCTGTTCTTCTCTATCTCTAGCCATAGGGAGATCATTATGAACCCTGGCCAGTGCAGTATCAGTACTGTGTCTAGACCTAACTCTAGACTGTAGAGGCTCATAGATGTCAAAGGTGGTGAGGTGGGCCTCAAGCTATAGAGCCTTTATTTTCTCAAAACCTTACCCAAAAAGGAAAGATTAGAAATTGATCTGTAATTCACCAAGATGTCAGGGTCAAAGCAATAGGGAATAACCATGCCAAAAACAAATACCGGACAATCTTGGTAAACACTGGGCCAATGGACCCCACACATCCCACTAGGAGTTGCGTCAGGCCCATGTCCCATTCACAATATGTGGGCCACAGCTTTAGAATCACCTTACATACCTCTTCAGCATCCACTAGCCTAAACTCACTCCAGGCAGGCATAGTGCTTATGGAAACTACCATCTGACTACTGTGGGTCTGTGACTGCTCTATTGGGGAAATCCCAGATCTGATAGAGGACACTGTGTCAGAGAGGAACAGAGCAAACTCTTCACATTTGGCAGCTGAGACTGCTCCTTTCAGCTGAAGACAGGTAGGATGAAGTAGCTGAGCCGGTCTGTTCCTCCCAAGCAATCTCCATGGACAGGAATGCTGCCTTCTTTATCAAATCAAATCAAAAGTTATTTATTTATTTATTTATTTATGACTTTGATAACTTGGTGAGTGCATTGATCCCAGGGACCTTTTTCAGGCACGACCCGGGCCATAACACATGGCACAGGGTCACAGTGGAGTACAAGGTAACAGTAATACACCTGAAACAGATTTGATACAAGCAACAACAGTAAGCACAATATATAGGTTTGATACATAGGGCAATCTGAGAACAGTGAATTCAAGGTTTCAATATCGGACATGAGGAGATTTGGTACAAAACAAACAAATCGGAGGCACAGTGTACAATGTGTGACTGCATCATCCAGTGAACAAGTAATACACAGAATACTCAGTAAAAAATATATATATACAATATGTACAGGCAAGGAAGTCAAATATTACTGTGAAAAATACGATATAACAGTTGCAGGCAGGGGAGTTGACTAGTGTGGGTAGGTGGGCATCCCCTGGGCTGGGGAGTTGACTAGTGTGGGTTGGTGTCAGACCCCAGGGAGCAGCGGCAGGAAGAGTTTGCCAGGAACCAGACTTTAAGGTGGGACTTGAAACTGGAGTGTGTGTCAATGGAATGGAGTTCAGCCGGTAGTTTGTTCCACTGCAAAGGGGCAGCTGCAGACTAAGCTCTGCTACCCATGTTGGTGGCTACCCTAGGAACAGGTAGAGGGGGAGTACCATTACAGCAGAGGTTGCGGAGGAGCATTCTGGTTTTCAGAAGGGCAGTTGGGGGGATTCTGGAGCCGTGCGGATGACATTGTCTACCATGCAGCAGAGGGTTAGGTCAAAGCGACCTTGTAGCGGTAGCCATCTAAGGGTATTATAGAGAGTACAGTGGTGGGTGGAGAACAGGGCCAATAAAGCAAAGTGACAGGCACTGTTGTAGGCAGTGGAGAGTTTAGCAATGGCAGTAGCTGAGGTCCTGGCATAAATGGAGAGCAGTAGTCAGGAATAGGGAGAAGATTACCCTGGACAATGGTTAGTCTGGCTTCAGGGGTAAGGTATTGCCTGAATCTATAGGTGGCACCTAACTTTTGATAGAAACTTCTGACAAGGGAATTTGCATGCTCAGTGAAGGTGAGGGAGTGGTCGAGCAGTAGTCCTAAGTATTTGTAGGTGTTGACATCCTCCAGGGCTGGGCCGTCTGGGGTGAGAATGCGTAAGGGGGCATGGTTTTTAGTTTTGGCCAGAAAGGGCTTAGATCCGAACAGCATACATTTAGTTTTTTGGGCATTTACTAAGAGGAGGTTTTTTGAGAACCAACTGTGGGCCGCAGTATAGTTGTGCGAGAGAACTGAGGAGACTTCAGCCACGGATTTGTCACTGTGGAAGAGGACAAGGTCATCGGCATACAGGAGAGAGTGACAGTTGAGGCAGTCAAAGGGAAGCACATTAACGAATAAGGGGAAAAGGAGGGGACCCAGGATTGAGCCTTGAGGGACCCCCACAGAGAAAGGCAGGGTGGGGAACAGGTTTGACCAATACACACGAATTGTGAGCAATCAGAAAGGTAGTTAGTGAACCAGCATGTGACTTTCTGAGAACAACCAAGGAGACTAAGCTTGGAGGTAAGGAGAGCATGGTTAACCATATCAAAAGCCTTTGAGAGGTTGACAAAGACAGCCCCGGTGGCTTTACCATTCTCCATGTTAGAGAGGATATGGTCAGTCAGAAGGGTGAGGGCAGTGGCAGTGGAATGATTCTTGTGAAAGCCGTGCTATTGGTTGCATAGGAGGGTGTATTTGCCTATGTACTCAGTGAGTTGATTGTGGACTGCTCTGTCGAGTAGTTTACTGAGATGAGGGAGGATGGATATCGGATGGTAATTGTCGGAGGATTTGAGGTCACCAGATTTAAGAATGGGAATAACCTTAGCTATCTTCCATGGGTCAGGCATGGAGGAGGTGGAAAGGGCAAGGTTAAAGACAAAGGTGAGAGACCTGGCAATCACTGGAGAGATCAGCTTAAGGAAGACTGGAGATAGCCCATCAGATCCGGAGGAGCCATGGTTAGGTAGACTTTTGAGTAGCTTCACTGTGTCGAGTATGGAGAGGGCTTTAAAATAGAATGGGGGTATTTACGGGTGAGTGGCAGAGCTGGAGGAGGATGGCAGTATATTAGGGCTGAGCTTTGAGGTTGGGCAGTTGGCAGCTTATTTAGGTACATGGATAAGTTGGTGAACTTACAGTTGAAGACACTGGCCACACCGTGAGAGTCGGTCAGCAGCCCATCCTAGGAGTTGAGATGTGGTGCAGCGTAGCTGGGGTGGGGGTTTAGGAGGGAGTTGATTGAGTCCCAGAATTTTCTAGGGTCTCCAAGGTTGGCCTTTTGCAGATTGCGGAAGTGGGTCTGTTTCATAAATTTGGCCTGTTGTTTACATTTGTTCCTCATGTGCCTGTAAGCATCCCAGAGGGCAGGAGAGGGGGTTGCTTTGAAAGTGGACCAGGCACGGTCTCTGGCCTTCATAAGGGTTAGGAGGTGTTTAGAGACCCAGCACGAGCACCCGCCTCTGACCCGTCTGGTGGTGACAGGGAAAAAGCTGTACTGGAGTGTTAGTAGAGTCTGTGTAAATGTGGAAACTGCTGTGGCTGCATTGGAAAGGGAAAAAAGCATGGACCAGTTCAAGGACTGGGCCTCCTCGAGGAGATTTGTGGAGATTGGGCAGCTGAAATTTCTGAGAGATAGGTATTTGGATGGGGGGCGCTTTAGTTTGGAAGACCAGAGGAGATAGGTCGGTGAGTGATCACTTATAGAGTCAGCCATGGTGCCAGCGTGTAATGCTCAGTCCTCCCTGTTTATGAGGATCCAGTCTAGTAAAGTCTGGGTGGCCGAGCATGGATTAAGTCTGGTGGGGAGAGTGATCGCCTGCACCAAGTTGTGCTGCTTTACAGGGATACATAGTCAGGCTGATGGCAGCTCAGCCAGTTTAGATTAAAGTCACTAAGAAGGATAGATTCCCTATGGGGAGTTAGAGAGCTCAGGCCTTGGAGGATGCTGGTGAGTCCAATGGTTCCGGTTACGGGGAAGGGGTTGTAGCAGCAGCCATTATAGAGTTTCTTGCAGGATCCCAGGGTCAATTCGGAGAGTAGCCATTCACTAGGTGAGGAAGGGCCAGAGTGTAGGATAATGCTATCTGAGAGGGGTTCCCTTAGGAGAAGGGCCACACCGCCACCTTTTTTCCTGCCTGGCCTGTCGAGGTGTAGGTAGGAGTAGCCAGGTATTTTGAAGGTGTTTTCCGTGTGATGTGGCTTTAGCCATGTTTCAGTGAGTCCCAGAATATGGGGCTTGTGTAGTTCAATCCAAGCCTCAAGGTCAGTGAATTTAGATGGAAGGCTGCAGACATTGATATGTGTGAGTTTAAGACCAGGTGCATTTGTTCAGATGCTGGAGGAGGGGGTGATATGGGAGTTTGTTGGGCCAGGGTTGCACTCAATGTCCCCAGCAAGAGAGAGTAGTGATAGTAGGAGAATGTATGGGCAGGAGGGAATAGTAGGAGACCAGGAAAGGTTAGCCAGGTAGTGGCCAAGGAGGCGGCGTTCTTCTTTGGTGAGTAGGATAAGAGAGATGTACCCGAGGGTGGACTTATCCCTAGTATTGAGTGAAGTGGGTTGAGACAGGGGAGAGGGGTGGAAAGAGAGGTGCTGTTGATCACAGGCCAGCACCGTAGCACAGAAGTCGGTCAATACCAGTGCAGTAGTTAGGGAGATGGCCCATAATATAGGCAGTGCCAGCTTCATCTTTCTGAGGGAGAGTGGGGAACAAGGGGAAGTAGTAGGAGAGAATTAGCGTGGTCAGCCTTATGAAAGGGGAGAGAAGGGAGTGATGAGGCAAGGGGCTGTTAGAAATGTAGTTCTGTGGGGCAGGGTCACAATCTCAGGAGGTGTGTTCTGCAGCTTTAAATTTGTGTAGGGCAAGATGGCCAATGGGAGGAGGTGCACAGAAGGGGGAGTGGTTTAGATGTATTTAAGAACTTGTGGAGGAGGGGGTTGGGGAGCTTGTGGAGGAGGGGGTGGGGGAGGGTGAAAAAATCACACAAAGAGTCACACAAAGGAGAGAATGGGAAGATTAAGGGGTCTGGCTAGGCTAAAACACAGAAACTAGTAAAACAAACAAACAGTATTTTACTCTTTTTTTTTCTACCAGAATGAGCAAATACAGGCTAGTAACACTTCTTAAACAAACAAAAAATCAGCAGTAGGAATCCCGGTTTTCAGTACGGCTGTAATTGGTATTATGTACACACACTAGTAGCGAGGGTCAGGCAGCACAGACTATAAAAAGGCACCATTCCATAGTTCAAGGCACCTGCACATACTAAAATCAGATCAACAATAATTATAAAATTACATATATATAAAACCATAAATTATCCACAATATAGTCAAATATTATTAGAATGACGGCAACATTATACTTCATCACCAAAGGCTAGCCCAAAGAGGTATGTCTTTAATTCTGTTTTAAAACTTTGGATGGTCAGGCAATCTGTTATCCGATGAGGTAGAGAATTCCACATGGTAGGGGCCACAAATGCAAATGAACAGGCCCCAGATGTTTGTAAATGCACCCTGGGAATCTCTAGCAATCCCTCGCCAGTGGATTGGAGTGACTGGGAGAGGTGATAGGGAGAGAGAGAGAGATCTTGCAGGTAGCAAGGTCCCTGATTGTGTAGGGCTTTATAGGTCAGCAAACTGACATTGAAAGTGATACGCCAACGCACTGGCAACCAGTGCTGTCCGCAGAGCACAGGCGAGATATGACTGGTCCTAGAAGTACCAGTCAAAAGCCTGGCAGCTGCATTCTGCACCAGCTGTAGGCAGCAGATATCAATCCTCAGTATCCCTAGGGGCATTGCAGTAGTCAAGGTGGGTGGTCACGAAGGCATGGACCGGTGTTGGAAGATCTTCAGGAGGGATCAGGTGTTTCACCCGGGTGAAATTCCTCAGATGGAAAAAAGAGGTCTTGGCAATGGCTGACACCTGAGCTTTCAGGGTCAAACCATCGTCAAAAATAATACCCACGTTCCGCACTTGATCTGAGGTGGTAAGCTTATGGGAAATTGCTCTTTGATACTCACCATAGTGAGTTTTCAAAGCCAGTCTGTCCAACTCAGACCTGAAATTCTGCCAACAAAGCTCCAACCTCCAACCCCTGGTCTTCATCTCCTTGAGCAGCCTCTCAAACGAGAAGACCTGGGTCATATACAGATCAGTACAACAGAGTCAAATGCAGAGGCATTAGCCCTAGTATAGGCTGCCACCACCGCACTTGTAACTGCCCCACAAGCAACACTCACTTCTGAGAGATCTATTACCACCAACAGTGCCTAGGGAACAACCCTTTAAAGGGTGATAATGGACCATCTCAACAGGAGAAGGACTACAAAAGGAGGCCCCCTAACAAGAACCCTACTGTGCAGAGATCTGACTAAACAACCAGATCAATCTTGAGATCAGTGATCTCAAGCCCCAGTGAGAACACAATATCTGAAGTGTGTCCATGTTTGTGAGTCACAGTACCAAATGCTTTTGTGAGGCCCAGCAAAGTTATTGTCTGGAGGAAGTCTTGTCCAAACTGCCATATTTCTTTATTGGTCCAGGCATTGAAGTCACCCAGGACTAACCACCTAGGCGACGCCAACACCCTCTCAGCAACAAAGTCCATAACTTCCTGGCGAAAGCTGACCTTGTGTCCTGGAGGCCTATACACCAGGAGGATTCTGTAACCTGCACCTGGACCTCACATACGAGCATGTATTCAAGGGAAAGGAAGGGAAAGGGGAACATTGTTTAACCAGGATTAGCACACTAAGCAGAAGCTTGTTTCCAGATGTAACCTAGGAGCACAAGAAAGTTAAATGACTTGCTCAGAATCACACAGTGTGCACCAAGGCAGCCGTGGGATTCAAACCCAGGTCTCCAGATCTGCAATTCAGAGCCTTAGCCCACTGTGCTATACTGCCCACTGGATGCACAGAGATGTTCAGGTTGGATATAATGCAGATGGCCACACACCCTGCCTTCCCTTCTCTGGCAATGCACTACAGAGTATCCAGCTGGGATAGACACCTCCAAGACTGGGCCAGCATCATCTCCTAGCCAGGTTTCCATAATGCAAGTGAGATTGACTAAGGAAACTAAGTCCACTATAATTGCAGTCTTGTTTCTAATCGATCTTGTGTTGCACAGCACCGACCGATGGGGACATGCAGAGGTTGCTGGCCCATTGGCTGCCTGCCCACTGAGTACAGTGGGAGTCCTGGATATGGTGACCCATCTCATTTGACCTCTCCATAGCCCCCATTTCATCCTAGGGCACCTCCTGATCCTTACCACCCCAATATGGCTCTCCCCATCAGCCACCCTATCACCCTGCTGCCTACCATCCTGCTTCCTCCCAATACCAATCTCCCTACAGTGCCTAAGTGCTATCAAAGACAGGTGGAGGTCACTAAAGAGGTGGGATCCAGCAGCTTGGTTATCAAGTAGCTGAGCCATTAGGCCCTGACACCTAAACATGTCTCCCCAACAGTAATGACGTTAAGTGCTGCTATGATAACTTAAAAACTCCCAGCCCACCCCTGAAACAGTATAGATTAAAATAGATTAAAATACCCCTCATTCACCCTATACCCTGTACACATAACCATACAATCACACAATTTTAATACAATAAAATACCTATTCACATACAATCACCATTCAACCGCTAGCCTAGTAACATTCAAACCTATCCCTTCCCTCCTCCCAAACAACCCAACTCTCAATGAAAATAACAAAAACAATAGCATAATATGATAAACAAGTGGGAGAATCCAAAAAGTGGGTTTCTAGAGGATGGAAGATAAACAAATAATAGTTCAAATGTGGTTTGAAATTATGAATTCACTCATGTATCACCAGGGCAATTCCCAGTCAATTTTGGAAAGGTAACTTCCCCAGCAGTGTTCTCAACAAAGCTGGGTGGTACAGCAAGGAAGACAATTCACAGAAAAACAAAAATGGTGCTTTCACCACAGTTTTTCACAGTTCTATGAGGAGCAGACGTTCCGCTGACCAGCTTCTTGTTGTAGATTCACACTTGGGCACACCAATACCATTTGTCCCAAGTGCAGTAACAAGCAGAATGGATAAGTAAACTGTAGCAGCAGATCTTCACCCTGTGAATGCATGGTCCAGGGGCCACGAGCACACCAACTTGCTCTCTGTCTGACTCCAGGCCATAGCTTCCGAACCTCTCACAGCTTGGCTGCAGTCAGCTCCAAGGTGCTCTGTGCGAGCCTCCAGGCTTGAAACACAGCCACAAAACAGCAGCAGATCATGGTCATACAGAATCCAAGGACCTGTAAGCACACCAACTTGCTTTCTGTATGACTCCAGGCCATGGCTTCCAAACCTTTCATGTCTTGGCCGTGGGCCAAACCAGAACAGTCAGCTCCAAAGTGCTCTGTGTCAAGCCTCCAGGCTCAAAACACAGCTGCAACACACTGTTCTCTTGCCACCTGTCTCAAAATGCTGGCATAGCTCCTCACTGTGACTACTGCATCAGATCAGTTTGTGAGTGAAAAGTGAAGCTCTACTCCTGTTTCTAACTCACTAGCCCAACCCAGTCCAAACTTTAGCTCTAAGCCTCCAAACCTAGCTAGCAGATGCTAGCCTTACTTACAATTAAGCAGTTTATAACAACTTTCTATTTCATTGGAAGTTACAGTTGTTTGCTTGCAGTATAGAATGTAGATTCTCCACAAATAAACTTTTAAAAGACTGCAGAGGGATTTTTAACAAGCTTAGCTAGAGTTTGGACAGATGGCAACCTAGCAGGTGGCCATTTTTCCTCTCCCCTTCCCTCTGGTGAAGTCTTACCAAACCTAGGAAACCTCCTAGGACTAGGAAACCACTTTGGCTCACAAGAGATGTGAACCAGTACTGATGGAGAAAAAGAAGGATTTTAGAAAATACAAATCCAGCCAGGTGGAGGAGGATAGGGTAGGGTTTCTAAACAGAATAATGGAGGCCATCAAGGCTGTGAGGAGGGCAAAGATTGATGCTGAGTTGAGGATACCGCAGAAAATGAAGAACGGGGACAAAATGATCTTTTATACAGGAGAAGATCAAAACAAAAGGTGATAATCAGACTTGGGAGGGTAGAAGGATGGGACAATGGGGAGAAATGGAAGGAAGATATACTGAACCAAGTTTTTTGTTTAGTATTCTCAGTGGTGGATAAGTAGAAGTAGTAGTCTTTATTTGTTTCTGGCACCCTTCCTCGGAGGCCCAGGGCACCATTACAATATAACATAAATACAATTAATCAACCAGATTAAAGCCACAGAAATAAATAAATAAATAACTGTAGATAACATACACAACACAATTAACAAAAAAAAAACTGTTAACAATTTAGGATGTGCTGAAATATGTTACTTATAATCCCCAAATGCTTACTGAAACAGAGATGTTTTCAAGCCCCTCTTAAAGGCCTCTACTGAAGATAAAATGCCATTGCCCAACTCGTCAGTAAGGCATGGGGAGAAGGGGGAAGGGATCAATGAGGATCTGATTTCAGATGCATGTGTGTTAAAGGGATTAAACATGCTGCAGGTGGACAAGTCAATGGGCCTGGAACGATAGTATCCTCATGTGTTAAAGGGAATGGAACCAGTTCTACCTGTGCAACTGACTGAGCCCTTTAACAGCTCACTGTAGATGGGGGTGTTTCTAGAAACTGGATGATAGTGGGTGTTATGCCCTACACAAGAATGGAAGTAGGATGAAACCAGAGAACTTCAGACCTGTCAATCTGATGTCCATAGTAGAAAAGTTACTAGAGACCTTAAAAAAGGAGAGGCTAGTGGGTTTCCTGGAGGCAAAGGGACTTCAGGATATCAGATCTGGTTCATGGGAGGAAGGCTGTGTCAGATAAACTTGAAAGACTTCTATACTTCTATAACTGGGTGATGAAGGTGCTGGATGAGGGTCAAGCAGTGAACTTCAGCAAAGCCTTCAACTCTGTTCCACATGAATGGATAGTCAAATGGACAAAATATTGAGTGACCTGGGATTGGGGTTGGGGTCCCATGATCAGAAGAAAATTAGCTAACTGACAGAATTCAGAGGGTTTTCCTTAGTGGGGAACAGTCAGAGGTTAGAAAGGTCGCCAGTGGTGTACCACAGTGCTTTTTCTTGGGGCTGGTCCTCTTGAGCATCTTTGTCTATGACAATATGGTAGAGATTCAAGGGGAGTTATGTCTCATCATGGACAATACTAGGATTTGCAAAAGAGTGGGTAGTGATGAAGGGATAAGAAATATGTGGGAGGGCCAGGAAAGACTAGAAAACTGGTCAAAGGTCTGGCGGCTAAAATTCAGTGCTAAAAAGTGTAAGGTAATGCACATGGGGCACAATTTGTTATTTATTTTATTTAATGTCTGTTGTCCAGGTAAACCCCAAAGACATAATATGCCCGTTTCGAATTGGGACAGGGTACATTTAACGCAGTGTACAAACAGAAAGAACCAGTTCATCAGAATTTATAATTACATGAAAATTGGTCAGAACAATATTTTTTCATAACAGATTTAAAATCAGTATTAGGCTTGATACCATAAAAGAAAATTGGAGAGAGCTGCATTTCTTTAAGGTACAATAAATGAAGGATCTCTGACGTTGACTTGTCTTGTGAAAAAGGAACTGTGAACATATTTATTAATGATAACCTAGTTTCATATGCAGTATTCAGTTATAGTAATGAGTTCTTAAAAGAAAAAAGAACTAAACTATTGATCAATCTATGGAAAGAAATGAGGGTAAAATAACAGCGACTTTCAAAAGAAGGCCATCCCACACCTGAATAAAGTAAACAGTGATGTGTTAAACTGAGAGAAGAAATAACAAATCTACACACAGTGTTAAATGATGCTCTAACCCTGCTTAGGGAAGATTCATTGCCAGAAGATTCATGACCTGCAGACCAGGGGGAGGGCATAGACACATTACTGTTAGAAGATATACAAAACATGACATCTAAAAGGGAGGTTCTGATAATAGGAGATTTCAACATGCCAGATACAGATTGATCACTACCAGCAGGAACATCTGCCAGAACTAGACACATAGTAGATCCAATGCAGGGGGAGAGCCTCAAACAACTGGTAGAACAACCCACAAGAGACAGGGCTATCCTAGATCTAGTACTGACTAACAGGGAAAGGATCACAGATCTCCAGGTAGAAGGTCACCTGGGGGCCAGTGACCATTGCATGGTATGGTTCAATTTGGCCACTAGAACTAAATCATCCCATTCCAAGGCAAAAATATGGGACTTCAGAGGAGCTGACTTTGATAAGATGGCCGACAGAGTTAAGTTAGCCCTGGCAAGAAGAAATACAGTTGAGGGGGTACAGGCAAAATGGGCAAACATTAAGGATGCAATACTTGAAGCAACATCTCATTGTGTTAAAGAGACAGGCAAGACCAAAAGAAGAAGGAAACAACTTTGGTTTTCAAAAACAGTAGCAGCAAAGGTCAGAGCCAAAAGGCTGGCCTTCAGGATTTATAAGGGAACACAGCAGGATGAAGATAGGGAGGCATACCAAACTTCCCTAAGGGAAGCAGGGAAGGCAGCAAGGCAGGCAAAGACCCAAACTGAGGAAACACTAGCACAAACAGTAAAAGAAGGTGACAAGACTTTCTATAGATACATTAGTGAAAGGAGAAAGTCCAGAGGCAGTATTGCTAAGATCAAAGGGGATAAGGGGTAGTGTGAGGAGGAGGACCAAGGAAAAGCATCTATCCTAAATAGATACTTCTCGTCAGTATTTACTGAGGAGAAGGTAGGGTGGGGTCCAAAGCTCAGCACCATGGACACGGAGGAGGGAGGTGTGCACTAGTTCCTTCACAGAAGAAAGGGTCCTAGAAGAGCTCACTAAGCTCAGGGTGGACAGGGCAATGGGATCTGATGGCATACATCCCAGGGTACTAAAAGAGCCATTATCAGAACTGTTTAGTGAGTCTTTGAGCACAGGAGAGGTCCCAGAAGACTGGAGAAGGGCTCATGTGATCCTACTCCACAAGACTGGTAACAGGGAGGAGGCAGAGAACTACAGACCAGTCAGTCTTACCTCAGTAGTGGGCAAGATTATGGAGGTACTCCTTAAGGAAAGGATACTGCAACACCTGGAATCTATAGGAGCAGAAGATCCAAGATAGCATGGGTTTACAACAGGAATGTCCTGTCAAACTAATCTCATAGATTTCTTTGACTGGGTAATCAGAGTGGTGGACCAAGGGGGAACAGTTGATGTCACCTACCTTAACTTCAGCAAAGCTTTCGATACTGTTCCACATAGAAGATTGACTAATAAGCTGGGTAGGCTCGGGGTGGGTCAGACGTTGGTCAACTGGGTAGCAAACTGGTTGGTGGGCAGAAAACAGAGAGTGGTGGTAAATGATATACAGTCAGAAGAGATGCAAGTCACAAGTGCGGTACCTCAGGGATCAGTCCTGGGGCCCGTCCTCTTCAATATCTTCATCAGTGACATTTCAGATGGACTGGAGGGTAAGGTTTGTCTGTTTGCAGATGACGCCAAGATCTGCAACAGAGTAGATGATCCAGCTGGGGTGGGCAGAATTAGCAGAGATTTGGATAAACTGGCAAAATGGTTGGAAGAGTGGCAAACGGGGTTTAATGCAAAGAAGTGCAAGATCATGCGCATAGGGAAGAGAAACCCTGAAGCCACCTATAGGTTGGGAGAGGAGTTGCTGGCAACCACAAGGGAAGAAAGAGACTTGGGCATCATCATCACAGATGACCTGAAATCATCCAAGCAGACCACTAAAGTGGTAGGTAAGGCTAGAGGGATGTTGGGGTGTATTAGTAGGGGTATCACAAGTTGTAAGAGTGAGATAATAATCCCTCCTTACAAGGCACTGGTTAGGCCACATCTGCAGTACTGGAGGCAGCACCTGCACAAGGATATTAACAAAATGGAGGCAGTCCAGCAAAGGGCAACTAAAATAGTGCAGGGACTGCATCAGAAAACATATGAGGACAGATTAACGGAGCTCAATATGTATACCCTAGAGCAAAGAAGGGAGAGAGGTAATATGATCGAAACATTCAAACATCATAAAGGGAAACAATGGAAAAGACAAAGCTTTCCTCAGACACTGCAGAAACTCTCAGTTAGTGCTGTCAGATAGTAACAACTTTATCTGATGATTTAGAACAGCTACCCACAACTTCCACTTCCTGTTGCTGGCAGCAGCTATTTCATGAGCAGCAGTGAGCTTCCCGAGCTCATTATATGCTAATATGCCTGTTTGACCTCAGCTGTTGGTCGGCAGGACATATTAGCATAAAGTGAGCTCAGGAAGCTCTCTGCTACTCATTTATTTATTTATTTGCTTTTGGTAACCGGGTTGGTGTGCTAGGCATAAGAATGCCTCATGAAATGGTGTCTCCCAGCAATAGAAAGTGAAAGTTGAAGGCCACTGTTTAAATCACTAAAAAATCAATTAGAGTTATTTGTTTAAAAAATGTTACCATCTGAAAGCACTAATCAGGCATTTTTGTAGTGCCTGGGTAAAGCTGTGCCTTTTCCACTGTTTCACTTTAAGGGCATTAACAAGGTGAAAGAATCTAACATGTTTTAATATAAGAAAAGTAGCAGGAAAAGAGGACACAGCATGAGATTAGAGGGAGGCCGATTAAGGGGGAATGTGAGGAAGTTCTTTTTCACAGAAAGGATGGTGGATGCATGGAATGGCCTACCTCAGGAAGTGGTGACTATGAATACAGTGCAGGGCTTCAAACAGGAATGGGATAGGCATAAGGGAGCAATACCAATAAGTATGAATAGATATGCCATTGACAGAGTACAGGCCTATGGCACATTCATAAGGTAGAAAAATGGGCAGACTGGATGGGCCTTACAGTCCTTATCTGCCATCAACTTCTATGTTTCTATGTTTAGATTTGCAATCCATAATCTTTTATTGATGTCAGTAAAGACTGAGCCATAGTCTTTTTCAAATATGTAGATTCACATTCTGTGATTCTATATAGTTGTCCAAGTCAGTTATGTACAGATTTAACTAATGTATTAATGTGATATTTATACTTTGGATTATCCAAGTAAAAGCTTAAATATCTAAATTGCTCAACTACTTCTATACTACAACCAGATTTGCCTTGATTAAATTTTGATAATTATGAAGAGCAGATGTTGCTTTAACTCCAAAGGATATACATTTCTTTTAACAGTAGGCCATTTCTAGTTAGCCAATATTGTACTAAATCAAAATCCCTCTCATAGATTTAAAGTCAAAACCGTAAATCATGAAACAAATATTTGAAAATAGAATACAAAATGGGGGAATGGCAAGGGAAAGCATGACTAAGGAGAGAGACCTGTGGGTAATAATATCAGATAATTTAAAAACCACAGTGCAATGCAACAGGGCAGTAGCAGGGGGTGAATATGATGCTGGAAAGTATAGGAAGGGGGATCAGTGGCTGGAGGAATGAGGTTATTCTGCCACAGTACAGGTCCCTGCTCCTTCCTCACCTAGAGTACTGTTTGTAATTCTGAGGCCCCCACTTAATGACAGACAAGGACATGACTGAGGCAGTGCAGAAGACAGTAAACAAAATGATTCAGGGTTGGCAAGACAAGACTTACTGTACACGGAGAAGATGAAAAATCACACATGTACACATTGGAGGTAAGAAGGGAGCAGGGAACATAATAAAGACATACAAGTGCCTCCATGGGATAAGGTAGGGAGCAGAGAGTTGTTTATGCAGAGTGGGAACACAAGTACTCAATGGCACTTATGGGTGAGACAATGAGACATTTGAAGTGGAGGCTCAGTTAAACTTTTTAACATCAATAAGGTAAACTAGGATAAACATAGCCCCAAAAAGTCTTGCACCCAAACTGAGATCTCTACATTTCACTGTCTCTTCAGAAAAGTTGTTTCATGGAAAAACTACTGATGATTTCAACTCAAAAACAAACAGACTAGTTCTTCATGCAAGCAACCTTATATGACTTACTTCTCCTCAGTTAAGTAAAACTGTAGTTGCAGTAAACATTTGAAAAAAAAAACAAGCTAACACTGGGTGTGTGTTATGCAACATTTCTGGTATGTGCAGATGCAAGAAAATTAATGGGACAGGAAGGTGGTTTGGGAATGCAGTTGAAAACATGACTTTGGAATATGAAGGTTGCACACATTCAGAACACTGTAGGGGTGGGATTTCTGAACACTACCAGGTTAAGATTTTGGAATGCAGCAAGGACATAATCTCAGAAAGTAGCTGAGACACACAGTTTCAGAATGTGGCAGGGACACAGTGCTACACAATTTAGGAATGTGGTGAACACATTTGTGGAATGTGACAGGGATGCACACTTTTGGCATGTAGTGGTGATGCTCAACTTTTGAATACTCCATTTTAGATAGTGGTGACAAACATTCAATTTCACAGTGCAGCATTAACACAGAATTTCAGAATGTGGTGATAAAAATAGTTGTTGCCATATTGGTCTTTTTACAACAAGATGCACAGATTAGGTGATCTGATACCTTTTATTGGACCAATAGAGATTACAGAAAGACCTTAAGCTTTTGAACTCACAGAGCTATTCAGAAGAAGAAATGGTCAGAAGAATGTGGTGAGGACAGACAATTTCAGAATGTGCCAGGGATACATAATTTTGGAACATTGCAGGAATGTGCATTTTCAAAATGTGATTGCAATGCACTGTTTTGAAATGTGGTGGACATATGCATTTTTGGAATGTGATGAGGACATGCAAGTTTGGAATGTGACAGTAAGACAATTTATAAATATTTTAGGGAGTCACAATTTTGAAATGTTGCTGGTATACCCAAATTTGGAATGTGGGGGGCGCACAATTTTGGAACATGGTAGAGATCCACATTTTCAGAATGTGAAAGGGACACATAATTTCAGAATGTGACAATGACACAACATTTCAGAGGGGGCAATGGTTGCAATTTCAGAATGTGGCAGAGATACATAGTTTTGGAATGTAGCAGACAGACACAACTTTGAAATGTTGTGGGGATGTGCAATGTTGGAATGTGTCAGAGATGTACAATTTGGGAATGTGGCAGGGCACACAATGTCAGATGCAGTGCAGATACACAATGCGAGAATATGCTTGATGCACCATTTGGAATGAATTAGGGATGTACAGTTTCACAGTGTAGTGGAGGTGTCTATTTTGGAACATGGTGTCCATATGCATTTTCAGAATTTGATGGAGATGCACAAATCTGGAACATGGAGATGACATAATATTAGAAACGTGTCAGGGTGCACAATTTTGAAATGTGCTTGGGACATGCAATTTCATAATATGGCTGGGACACAAACTTTGGAATAGGGTGGGTGTGGGCAATTTCATAATATGGCAAGAACCCAGTTCTGGAATAGTGGTGGGGATGCAATACTGGAATGTAGCAGTGAAATGCAATATTGGAATATGGTGGGGATACACAATTCTGGAATCTGGCAGGGATCCAGTTTTGGAACAAGGAAGGGACGTGTCTTTTTTTTAATATGATAGGGATGTGCAATTTTTAAATGTAGTAGTGACACAATTTCAGAATGCACAATTTTGGAATGTAGCAGGAACACATAACTTCAGAATCTAGCAGGGATGCACACTGTCAGACGGTGGTGAGGATGTACAATTTTTGCATTTGGTGGTGACATACAATTTTGGAATATAGCGGTGACAAGCAATATTCAAATATATACAAAAAATTTATGGGAACCCATACACAACAAGGCTGTTTTTCCACCGAGTGGTTATGATGATGACATAGTGTCTTGAAAGCAAAGCTCAAGAGTTTGCTGTCATCATGGTACCCAAAAGGTGGGAAAAATGCCTTGGCATTTACAGATTTCTATACATTATCTTGTATAGTGTATTGTAAATCAATACACTGATGAAACACCAATTGGTCATTCTGCATTCTTTAGTTGAACATTTAGAAACATTAGCAACATCTCCAACTTTGTGATAAAAAAAACAAACAATCAAAATGACTGTGGATGTAGTTTTGGCTTGAATGTGAATCCAGCAACACCTGCCAATGCACTCTTGACAGTTACCCTGAAATAAATAAAAAAAAGACAGTTACTGTGACTACTGTTTTGTTCTACTACAGTACTTTACTTGACTGAAAGGTGATTTTGCATACTCCCCCCCAAATTCCACCACCCCAGACTATGCTGATCCTCTGTCTCAACTACTAGTACCACTGTCTCTCTCTCTCTCTCTCTCTCTCCTGCACTTTCTCACATATATTCTTTGTATTTTACTTTTCAAACAGATTTTAACCTTTAAAAAAGGTTATTGACCACACACTTCACTGTAGAGGGAGCCAGGGTAGCATGAATGAGAAACAGCTGATTGGGATCATTGTTATGTGATGCAACTACCACAGTACAATGAAAAGTCATTTTGCTGTAGTATAAACATCACTAGTGCAGCACAGCAGTGATTTATTTTGGTGCCACACCCTAGTAGCTCAGCCTTCACTCCTCCTGTGTCCACTCCCCAACCCCATGACTTACCTTGGCTGACAACCCTCCCTGGCTTGCCCCCCAGGGCTGGGCCACTGAGCAGATGAACCCCCGATGGAGACTGGCATCAAGGGTCCCAGCAGACCCTCCCAACTGCCGGTGTTCCTCCCTGACTTACTACCCAGGGTGAGGACATGGAGTAGGATTGTACTCGAGGAACACTGAACTCTGCCACCAAGCAACAGTTGCAGTGGGTGGAGCGGGACCAGGGAGTGCGGCATCATCCATGGGGCAGGTACTTTTCCCAGTAGTTAACCCCATAAGGTGTGGCGTGCAATGATGTAAGGTGCCATAGCACAGGCTTCCAGCATACGTCCCCATCAACTTAGCTCAGCCACTGCTCCCCCCAGCCTCTTTCAGGAGTGGATCAAGTGCGAGCCATTCACCCACCTTCGCCCTTTGAGGAGGAGAGTAATCCATGGTCCACTCAACCCTTCTCCCCCTGGCTGACCCTCCAACTCTTTGGGTCTGTTCTCAAATCTGGGGCATTGGCGTCACTGGCAGAAGCCCTACCGCTGTGCTGGCAGACCAGCTTCAGCACAGCAGTGTTTTACAGTGTATGAATTCCTTTACATAACAATGCAAACCCCTACACTATTACTATATATGTTCTGCCACATTGCAACAGTGCAGATACCCACTACGTTCTGAACTTGTCTCTCCCAATAAGATTCCTGGATTGCCCATAATTGCCTCATTTTGAGACTACCTGTCCACACCACATTCTGAGATTGTCCATCTCTGCAAAATTCCTAGATACAAATCCCTAACACATTCAGAGATTGTGCATCTCTGTGACATTCTGTGATTGCACATCCCTGCCATGTTCCCAAACTGCATTTCTTCACAGCAATCAGAGACTATACATTACCACTACATGCTGAGATTATGGTGCCCCACTACATATTGATACTGCATGTTCCACATTCCAAAATTGTGTCCCCACCACATTCCAATGTTGCACAACCTCACCACAGTCTGAGAATGTGTATCCCTCATGCTGAAATGATGTGCCTACCCATTCTGAGATTGCATGTCCCCACTACATTCTGCAATTGTGTTTCCTACACATTCTGAGATTTTGCTTCCCCACCACATTCCAAAACTGTGTCCTCATCTCATTACAAGTTTGCATGTCCCACATTCTGAAATTGTCCCAACCACATTGCAAACTTTTATGTCCACAAAGCATTCTGAAATTATTTTTACTGTTTAATTAAAAAATGATGACTTTGCCACATGCTGAAATCTCACCACCTATTCTGTAACTGTGCAGAACCTTGACATTCCAAGGCTATGCATACCACCACATTCCAAAAACCACCTCCCAGCTACATTCTACAGTATTGTAAGTTGCTGTGAGCAAGGCTTCAATGATTTTAAGAGCTGACTGCAGTGACTGTGGGCTGCTGTCAACAATCCATTGAATGATGATTTATGTTGCTGATGGCAATGGCTGCAGACTGCTGTCACCTATACTGTATATTGAAGCTTTCTTTGTTGCCAGATTCATGATTCATGATTGTAACTGATGAGAGTGCCCACTGGATGTTATAGTCAATCCATGGTTAAGTTGCAGATTATTGGGACTCAGGGTGATCCCAAGGTCCAAACATTACCCTTGGGTGGGGAAAGCACAGCAGTAACATCCACCTGAGGGTCTCCATTGTTTACTCTGTTGCCTCTGTTTTTAACATGTTTTGATAAAATTGATACTACACTATCCCAATAATTTTCAATAGTCCCCTTTGATATCTCAGTTGTCCACTGCTAGACATGTTCTCTTTTGTCATTTTGTTCATTAGAGAGCAGTGTCATCCTTTGGCCAAACCAGTGAAACACTGAAAATCTTACATAGAAATATTACTGTAAAACTACATATTACCGCAAAATCTTTCTATCGTGCATCTGCCCTCATTCTCATAACTGCGCTAAACATAAATTGCACTCCGCAACTGGTTTACCGCTGTCAGCTGTCAGCCTGTCAAATTTTCCTGATTTAAAACAGCAGTTCCTAAATCATATAAAAGCTGCAGCAATGCAAGAAGTGGTCCCTCCTGAACTGCTACTAAACATGGATGAGAAGGGGGTCAACCTTATCCCCTGCTCTCAGTGGACAATGGATGCTGTGGGAAAGAAACAGATTGACGTCTCCGGGCTGGGAGACAAAAGACAAGTGACTGTGTTTTTGTACTGCTCTTTATCCGGTCACTACCTTCCACCTCAGGTGATTTATCAGGGCAAAATGGAGCAGTGCCATCCTTCATTTGCCTTCCCTGCAGACTGAAGTGTAACGCATAGGAAGAATCATTGAGCTAACTCCAGCACCACCATTGAGTATACTAACACTGTTATTGTCCCACACATTAAAAAAGTGAAGCACACTGTGAGCCTCCCAGGCAGCCAGCGTTCTATCCTAATCCTTGATTTATTCAGGGACCACACTACACCTGATGTCCTTGAAAATTTTGAGAGAAACAACATCATATCCATATTCATGCCAGCCTTATGTACCGATTTGCTCCAACCCCATAACACTTCAATAAATAAAATCTTTAAGGATGAACTGAAAACTCAGTTCACATTTTGGTATGCACAGCAGATTGCTGAACAACTACAAGGTGGCAGGAACAGCTTGGACATAAAAGTAGATCAAAGATCAGCCTCCCTTAAAGTACATCATGCTATATGGCTGGCCAACAGTTTTGCGAAGCTGTCTACAAGATCCACAAAGTGCATACAGGGATTCCGTCAAGCTGGAATACTGCACACCCACACCCACTGCCTTGATGGAAATTTCATTTTCCTATATGTCATTCCTGTAAAACAGAAATAGTATATTAAAGTGTTTTTTGTTTTATTTTCTTTCAGAGCCTGTACCTGAAGTTAAAGAAATTTACAGCAAGGAACGGCCAGACAATAAAGCTGCCGGCACTGCGACAGCACACCCAAAGATGACCCAAAGCTCCCAAAATCATGAACGGCAGTTTCAACACTTCAATTTGATGTTACTTTTACTTTTAAAACTTCTAACAAAAGTGCTGCAATCACTTCAATGAATAAAATATCTGTGTGTGTGTCACAAGCATTACAAAAAGAAATACCCTTCCATGTTTTTCCTGTGTCTATGGAACCTGTGGTTGCCACGCAACCAACACCATGTGGCCTAAAGTATTTAATAAAAAAAAATCATTGTAAACTTTACATCACATTTTAAAGGGGAAGTGTGGTTATAGTGATTATTATGTTTGCTTGTGTGCATGCACACCGTGCATGTGCAAGAAACATCTTGGGACAGAACATTTTAGAGGTGTGTGAAATTCTGCCCAATGCAGTTGACCCTTTATGGGTCTCGTCCCTCCCCTCAGGCATCAATGAATCAGCAAGCTGTCTATGATAGCAGTTTGAGAGAAGTGGTCTTCACTTGAAAGAAAAGTGCTGATCCAATCAGGGATGGTTACAAGTTGATGCTTTATGGGGCTCATCCCTCAAGCACCAATGAATCGGTGAGCTGTCTGTGACATCAGTTTGAGAGAGAGGACCACGCTTGAAAGAAATCTGCCACTGCAATGAGGGACAGTTTTCTCATTGCAGCGGGACTTTCCCCCTCCATCGCAACCAGGCACACAGACATACCTTCTGTCTGTTGGCAGCGGTTGACAAGACTCCAGCCATGTGCATTATAGTGCACAGTAATGCCCATGGCCGGAGTTATAGTTCTTGTCAAATCCTGCTGCTGAGCACCTTGTTTGTTCAGTGTGCCTTTTCTGGTGAACCATTTCAATAAATAAATAAATGAGCCACAACATGGCTTTCCACTTTGGCTACTCCTGCCACCTGCAACACACTCCCTTGAAAGCTTACATTGGGGTGCCCAATCCCTGTGTCAACATGTATCCTCCCCATCCCCATTAATGTGACACACTGGAAGCCCACCCTAGTTTGCCAAAATATTTTTTTATTTATGTTTCCAACACTGGGATACCCACTCCTGGTGTCATATGCCCCCCCACCCTAATATTTCAGGTGCCGACATCGGGGTGCCCAATCCCTGTGTCGGCATGCCCCCACACACACAAACACACTATTGTGGCACACTGGAAACCCACCCCAGTGGGCCTAAATATTTTTGTTAACCTGTAAAACAAAGAAAACCATCTCCAAAGTCTTTTTTTTCCACTGCAAAAAAGAAAACTGTCCCTCATCATCTCCCCATTCCCCCCTTCCCCACCCCAACCCTTCCTCTGTGGACCCACCTCACCTTACCTCCCCCTTACCCCATACTTACCTCCGTAGGTTGGAGCAGTGATCCTCTATGGACCAAGACATGTCTGCACTCATCAAAGCTGACCGACAAACTGAAGAAATGATGGTAAGCTGTATAATGGGAGTCAATGTGGGGGGTCAACTTAAGTTGATATCTTAGCCATTTTTAGGAATTCTGGCCCCAAATTTTTAACATGGGTCTCTTGGGACCCCACTTCAGGAACATCATCACTGTCATCTGGTTACTCAGTCCCGAAAGGTGATTTCTCGGTTGCTGCACTGAATCACCTTTCAGGACCAATTAACAAAACAACAGTGCCACTGTTTATAATAATAATAATAATAATGATAATACATTTTATTTGTATGGTGCCTTTCAAAAAACCAGGCGCCTTAACAATAATTAAAATCACAGTATCCACACAGAACATCTCAGCAAAAACAGAGTAATAATACTGATAACATCCTTTAGTTAATCACCAAAAGCTTGGTTCCACAAGTAAGTTTTTAATGCTTGTTTAAAGCCCTCTATGGTTGAGTACTCATGTAACCGACATGGTAGAGAATTCCAAAGGGTAGGGACAGCATACATAAACATTCTCATCCCAGAAGATTTCAAACATACCCTTGGAATCTCTAGCAACCCCTTGTCAGCTGAGTGGAGCAATCGCCCAGGGCAGTGAGACACCAAAAACTCTTTCAGATAGTCCGGGCCCTGTCCGTGTAGGGCTTTAAAAGTCAGAAGACCGACTTTTAAGGTCATCTGTCAATGAACTGGCAGCCAGTGCAGTCCGCGCAGCATCGGTGAAATATGACAGGACTGAGATGATCCCGTCAAAAGCCATGCTGCTGAGTTCTGCACTAGCTGCAAGCAATGGATTTCCACCCCAGGTAGCCCTAGGTACAGGGAGTTGCAATAGTCCAAACATGAAGTCACAAAGGCGTGGATCAAAGTAGGAAGGTCGCCGGATGGAACAAGATGCTTAATGCTGGAGATATTCCTCAGATGGCAAAACGAGGATTTGATGACAGCCAACACCTGCGAATGTAGGGTCAGCCTCTCGTCAAAGGTTACCACCCCCAGTTCCGCACCTATTCAGATGTCAAGAGTGATACACCCCCAAGATAAAGACCAGAGGGTGAACCCCGACTCAGCCTCCCTGTCCAGTGGCACAGATCCACAACCAAAACCTCAGTCTTATCAGAGTTCAACTTTAACTAACTGGCATCCATCCACTCCTGGATTTCAGCGAGGCAGCTAGTAAAGACCGAGACAGCTCTATCCTGGTCGAGGCAAAAGAAAGGTAGAGCTGGGTATTATCTGCATAACAGTGAAACCTCAGCTCATACCTTCTTACAATTTCTCTGAGGGGTAGCATGTACACTGCAAACAACATGGGAGACAGCACTGAACCCTGAGGGACCCCATATGATAGGGAAACTGAGTCAGAGGAAAAAAACCCGAATACCACCCTCTGAGATCTTCCTGTGAGAAACGATGTAAACCACTTGAGGACTGTACCCAACTGTCCACAAATGAACCTCAGGTGATCAAGCAGGACCCCATGGTCCACAGTGTCAAACGCTGATGAGAGATCTAGGAGGACCAGAACTGAATGGCTCCTCCCATCTCTAGCCATCAGGAGATCATTGAGCACCCGAACCAACACTGTCTTGGTACTATACCTCTTTCAAAAACCAGACTGGAGTGGTTCATAAATGTCATGGATGGTCAAAAGGTTCTCCAGTTGAATAGCCACTACTTTCTCAATCACCTTCCCCACAAAGAGGAGGTTAGAGATTGGTCTGTAGTTAGCATGGCAGTCTGGGTCCAAAGAAGCTTTCTTCAGGAGGGGCATTACCACTGCCTCCTTCAGGGAGCTAATGAACTCACCCATCTCCAAAGAGCACCAGACTATCCATGCTAGGACTGTGCTGATAGTATCACAACAACCTTTTATCAGGGAAGTTGTGCCAGGATCCAAACTACAGGCATGTAGGGTGCATACTCTGGACAATCCCTATGACATCAATGAACTCTGGCTGGTCAAAGGAACTCCAGGAGAGCCTAGGGACCGTGATCAAGTGTTGATCCACAGCTTCTCCCATAGAGGATGCAGGCTGGAGTGTCGCCCTGATGTCGGCCACCTTAGTCGCAAAGAAGCGAGCAAGCTTGTCACACTCAATTTATGAAAAGGCTCTTCGAACCTGCAGACAGGCTGGGTTGCACAGTCTGTCTACAGTTCGAAAGAGCTGAGCTGGTCAGTACTGAGCAGCCGCAATCTCCCCGGACAGGAACTCTGCCTTCTTATGGGAGATTGCAGAATGATAGGGTTGATAATGTTCCATCAATCTAAGATGGTTGGCATCAAGGGAGGATCTCTGCCAACAGCGCTCTAATCTTCGTCCATGTCGCTGCATCTCCCTCAAAGTCCCATCAAACCATGGTGACCAAGGGCGAAGAGGGAGAGGACAAATGTGGATTGGAGCAATTGAGTCCAGAGCTGAGGAAATAGCTTTATTATAGGCCAAAACCAAGGCATCTGGGTCACTGCTCGCTCCAGAAAGCTCCAATAGGTCAAGTACCACTGCCAGGCACTCAGAACTTACATCTCGCAAAGAGCGGTGCCTGACCATCTCCACAGGGGTGGGCCTACAAAGGGGGGTGCAAAAACTGAACTCCACAGTATAATGATCTGACCATCTGACAGGTTTCACCCCCAAATCAAAGGCTTTGATCCCCAGGAGGAAGACTAAGTCCAAGAAGTGACCACCTTTATGAGTGGCAGAAGTAACAACTTGTGTAAGGCCCAAAGATGTCATCAGTTGGAGGAAGTGTTGTCCAAACTGCGAGAGTTCGTCATTGACTCAGGCATTGAAGTCACCCAGGACCATCAGCCTGGGTGACTCAAATGCCATGTCGATCACAAAGTCTGCTACTTCCTGCAGAAAAAGCTTCTCATCACCTGGTGGACGGTAGATGAGAGCGATTCTGCAACCCACACCTGCCACTACAGTACACTCAAATGACTCACCCCCCTCAACTGGTACATTTGTGAGGTCCAGTTCGGTCTTGAAACAGACTGCAACCCCCCACCCCGGCGGTCCAACCTCGGGCAGTGTAACACCGAGTACCCAGCTGGAATAGTGGCCTTTAATATAGGGCCTGCATTCTCATCCAGCCAGGTCTCAGTAATGCATGCCAGGTCCACTGACCCAACAAGATCTGCAATAACTGCAGTCTTGTTCTTCATGGACCTGGCGTTGCACAACACCACCAGGGTAGGATGGGCCTTTAACTTCAGGAGATTTATGTTCTTCTTGGGGTATTGATTTCCCAGAGGCCTCAGAATCCATGTCATCCCAATCAGAATTGCCCCAGTTCTTTGTTGATTGTAAAGCTTCAAATTTGTTGGAGGGGCAAAGAGAGATCTTGCAGTTGAGATTTAGAAGGCATGGTATTTCTTCTTTTTGGTAAAGGTTTAACAGTTTGTGGGGGTGGCATACTTGGAGGTTATATAGGTACAGTAGGGGTATCCCCCTCAGTCAGGTGGTACTGTGGGTTCAGTATCAACTGTTGTAAATACTGGGGCTGCATCAGGAAGAGATTGCAGAACCGGCTGTTGTTCCTCTAGTTCTAGTATGATAACGTTTTGTGGAGCAGGGAGGGGGGGTTATTGCAGGCATCTGTGGTGCTCGAGGGGCAGGTATAGGCTTTGAAACAGGCACAGCTTCAGGAATAGGCTTGGGGTCCTGAGGTCTAATGACTGTATTTGCATTTTGAGCTTTATGTATTAGATCAGCATGGTTAAAAGCCAGAGTTGAATGAGATGCTGCCCAGGGACAATTATTAAACATATGCACATTTTCTTCACATAAACTGCAAGTATTCCAGTTCATACAAACCAGACTAGTGTGTCCAAAACCTCCACATAAACCTCCACATAAACCACAACTTAACTTATCACATACACTGGAAAGATGCATACGGTCTCCACATTTGTAGCAGGCTTTGGGCTGTCCTGCATAGAAGCAGACACCCACTCCCTGCCAAGCAAAAAGCTGTTTGGAATATGACAAATTCCTGATGGGCCCATCTTTAAGCGAACTTTACATTTTCATCCACCATCCAGTAGCACTCGGAATCTATGATTGCTTCAAGTGGTTCCAGAGTCTGCTGATCCAGTGACAAATATCTGTAATACTAACATTTTTGTTCCAAAACATTATAGTGACCTGATTTATTAAGAGTTTTGTTAAGGGGATGGCATGAAATGGAGGCCACAGAGGAGAGAATTTCAATTTATCATAGAGGGTCTAAAATCTTTCCAGTCCTGCAGTGGAAGAAAAGCTAATCTCAAAGTCCTGCTATCCTGAGATGTGGATCAGAGTGAACATTTCAGAAGGGTGAATTCTAGAGTCTTTAAGCAGTTTTTTCCCAACATAAACTCTGTCAGGTTTGTCTTGTAAACCTCACACATATCTAAGTTTTACTGCATTTCTTCTGGGGAATGCCTCAGGATGAGATTTGAATAGATCTGCAAAATTAGGACCTCAAAAAGAAGGGGGGGGGGTGTAACTTTTTAGGGAGATTGACTTTCTTCTACTGGGGGTGGAGGAGTCCCTTTTTATCTGGAGGATTGCTTACAGGGGGTACCTGTGAATTGGACAAGGTAGGTTTATCGCTATGAATGTTATCAGTTTGTAAAGCAGTACCTCCACTGTCTCCCCTTGTATAACCGAATTGGCTACTGGCTCAGTAGAAATATTCAAACCCCCCAACATACCTGGAGCTGAAGCTAAAGTTAATGGAAGAGGATGCAAAGGTATTGGGTGTAGCATTTTCCTCAAACTGAATCCCTTGTGCTGGGTTCCATGAAGTTGCTTCCAAACTCGTTCCAGGCATCCAGTCTGGGTCAGGAATCCATATATCAGCCTCTTCTTTTTTCCAGCCTACAGCAAGTAACACAGAGTCAGGAGACCATGAATTGAGATTCTCTGAGGCTAAAGTAACATAGAAACATAGACTTTGATGGCAGATAAGGAGCGCTTGGCCCACCTAGTCTGGCCATTTCCCTACCTACAGGATAAGTTGCAGATCCTATTTAACCAACAGCTTATTTCTTCCTACCCCCCACAAAAATTGTCTTATGTCTGTCTCATGTATTCTTGAATTCTCCCGCAGTTTTAGACCCCACAACTTTCTTAGGAAGGCTGTTCCATACACCCACCACCCTCTGTGTGAAAAAATACTTCCTCACATTGCCCCTGAGCTGTCCCCCCTCTATCTTCAAATTGTGTCCCCTTGTTCTTGCACATCTCTTTTTCTGAAAGATGCTACCCTCTTGGACTTTGTTGATTCCACTCAGGTACTTAAACATTTCTATCATGTCCCCCCTCTCCCCTCCTTTCCTCAAGGGTATACATATTAAGCTCCTTTAGTCTCTCCTTGTATGGCTTCTCTTGCAGACCCTGCACCATTTTAGTTGCCCTCCTCTGAACTGCCTCCATCCTGTCTATGTCCTTGTGGAGATGGGGTCTCCAGAACTGGACGCAGTACTCCAGATGGGGTCTTACCAACTGTCTGTACAGGGGGATAACAACTTCCTGTTTTCCACTGGTGATACCTCTCCCTATACATCCCATTCTTGGGTTCACTAACTGTTTGAGAACTCCCTTTAACTGGGCATCTTGACAAAGGGGAAACGAGACTGCTGTCTGACACTGTATTTAAAATAGCTCTATAAACAGCTTTTCTATCTGAGATTTGAAACTACAAGGCAGTCAGTCCTCATTTCATAGCATTTTAATAATGCCCAGCCCATATTGGGGCATCAACGCTATTTTACTAAGAAGCCTAGACTTTCAAAGACCACACAGGGAAGGCATGGCTCTAACCACATGTTTACCAATGGCTTCCACAATTTTTCACCTGGCTTTAAAACAATCCCAATATTGTAACAAGAAAAAAGACTGAAAAAAATGCTATTGTGTGTATCATATTAACACCTCCTTCTGAAATAGTCTGATACATAATTTTCCTTTTAATGGGATTTAATATAGAATCCCAAAAAGCATGGAAAAAAACACTGTATAACCCAATAATTATTCCTTGAGGAGGGGGAGAACATGACTGATATACAAAAATAAGGGGACAAAAAGTGTTTTGATTGGAACTACTCTCTTATTTTTTGGAAAGTTGTTGTCCCTTCCACCCAGCTACCTGTCTATTGTCTTGAACCATGCCCTTTTCCCAGTTGGCCAATGCTATGTCACCTGGGCCAAATTTGACCCCAAATATATTTATTGGTTCCTGTGATATCCTAATACCAGAGAGGAAACCTGTCACGGGGAGGAGGACATTATCTAGAGTCACTCCTCTACTTTTTCTCAAATTAATGTTAGACCCTGACTTGCTTGCAAATTTTTGCAAAGTATTGGACAGAATAATCTCACAGGTGTCTGAAGCTAATGTTAAAACAAGGTTGTCTGCATTTGCTAACATTTTTATTGGGAGGATATCTGGGGTGAAAGAGAGTCCCTGTATCTCACTAGTTAGCATTATCTGTCTTATAAGGATATCGATCCCAGAGGCATAAAGCAAGGGACTTAGAGGACAGCCCTGTTGACCTCCTCTACAAATACTAATACACTTGCTATACCAGCCATTAATGTTTGGTATAATTATAGCTTTCTGGTACATACTGCAGATCCAGTGTACAAACAATTTTGGAATACCAAAGGCCAGCAGGGTGAAAAACAAGTACTTATGTGCCAGCCTGTCAAAAGCTTTTTCTTGGTCCAAACCCAGCACATAGCCTTGTAAACCTCCCCACTCTCCTCTCCTCTATGAAAAAGCTCCCTCAGAATGGGTCTAGTATGGTTGCCCATCATTCATTTTCCAGACTCTGTATTTCCCGCGACCTATTTCCCGTCACTGGATTTCCCGACGTGATCTTTGCCCGAATACTGTTTGATCGAAAAATGCTACAAAGTGCTACAGTTATGTTATCACATGCTGACCAGGAGTGTATCCTCTCAGCTTAGATACCCCTCTCACTCGCAGTATGCTGTGGCCAGCCAGGCTGGGATATCTGGGACTTCCATTCATGTACCTGAATCTAGCTTGCATTTAACAAATAATTAATTTGATAGAAAATTCTCTCTCTCTCTCTCTCTCTCCATCTATCTATCTACAATACATATTTTTTAAATGAAATATATCCACATGGTGTGTGGGGCAGGGGGTCCAAGGGTGCCCAACTACTTGCTCCTTCACTCAAACTGACATCAATGATGCCTGACATTTCTTAGTAACTAAAAAATGCTGTTACCAGTCTTAACAGGTAAATGTATTTTGTAAACCCCAGGAAGACCCACAATAAGGTTAATACATGTGTCATGAATGGACTGGATTTGCACCTTTGAACATGTCATCCTTTGCCCTCATTTCTGTAAACTGTCCACATTGTGCATTTTTAAAAGACAAGTGCAGGGGTAACCTGTGCTTGGTGTTAACTTAAGATGGCATACGCTAATTCGGTCATAGTAAAACACGTATAGTCGGCAGTTTCATTTTTTGAATGGGAGTCTGAGTCTGGTTAGCAGGTAAAATGAACATGTTTTTTCTATACTGAGTACTGGAGGTTGTCATATGCCACTGTTGCCTGTAGATGGCTGGACATTGTGTGAGCACGGCAGGGCGTGGGGGGCTGCTGAGTGGTGGTGATTTCCGGGCAGAGTTTGTTTTAAAAACCAAAACCAAGAAGCTGCGGTAAAAATTAGGATGCAGTGTAGGTAAGGAACAGTGAGGAGAGGAGTGTAGAAGTGGGGCTTGAAATGTTCTTTGAAACGTCGTTCAGTTGTGCTGCCACTAAAGATTCTGTTCGTTCTAGTTGAAGTTCTAATTTTGCTTATAGTAGGGAAACTGTCAATGGAAAATAATTTCGTTGAGTAAAGTAATGACGGGAAAGTAGTGTTGGTAAACCATATTTCGGGAAACCTCATGCCAGGCAATCGTACTGACCTCCTCAGAACTATTAAGTTATCTTGCTGTTTCCTTTCAGGAACAGCACATGTTTGGGGGTAACAAATTAAACAGGTGGAAAGTTTTGTTAATCTGGCCAGAAGAATCTTAGTTAAAATCTTAAAATCAGTATTGAGGAGATTTAATGGTCTCCAATTCTCAGTGTCAGTTTTAGGGCCTTTTTTATGCAGCAAGACTAATATTGCCTCTTTCATGGAAGCAGCATATTTTGAGGATGTTAGCATATGATTAAAAAGAATTGCAAGTGCTGGGGCCAATTCTGCACTAAACATTTTATAGACCCCTGCCCCTAAGCCATCTGATCTTGGGCAGTGTCCTTTTTAAGGTGACAGATAGCTGCCTTCACCTCCTCTACAGTAATTTCTTTTATTGACTCATATGGGTCCGAATCAGTTACTTGTGGTAATACAAGTGAGTCAAAGTATCCCTGTTCCTCCAAGGTCTGGGGTCTATTGCCAAACAGAGATTACACATGCTGTTCTACTATTCACAGAATACTTCCTGGAGTAGAAACTGTATGCCACCCAGGTGTTTTGAGCTCAGTGATAACTCTATTATCAACCCTTGAGTTACATTCTTTAAAGGGGCCCAGGGACCCATTCTGCATTTGAGTACCAAACTGAAGTTCTTGACTGAGGGTTCTGGCTTGGTCATATTGTAAAGTGGCCATCTGTGATCTCATTACACTGACTTGAGAGCTAAAGTCAAAATTTGTTACTTCAGACTGTAAGATTAAATGCTGCAATTGCTGATGTACTATATTAGGAGATAACAAAGGTAATCCCTATTGGCTATATACTTTGCCCTGTTCTGAAAAAGCACCTGCCAGGATTTTTTGGTATCTTCTGACCAGTCTGTTAATTCTTTATAATATTCTAACACAGAAAGTCTAGCAGACCAGTCCCGCCTCCACATTATTTATACTACTGGGTCTTCCAGAAGAGACTCATTAAATCTCCAGCTATTTATCTTGCAGTGAGGTGAATTATCCCAAGTAAATTGCAAAGCAATAGAGACATGATCTGAGAACTCACATGCATGTGTTTTAACATTTAAAATACTCAATACTGAAGAATCAAAAATAAAATCAATACGTGTCTTAATGGGGCCCCTGAAATATGTATAACCACCTGAGGGGTGCTGACTCGTATAAGCGCCAAGTAACCCAACTGTAGAAACTGTATTTTGTAATGCAATTGAATCACAAAATAGTTTATTAGTCTGTAAACCACTATCTGTTTCAGACCACAATTAAAATCCCCCAGCCAAATGAGAAGGCGTGAGGTATGAAGAACGGGTAGGATTTCTTTAAACAAGGAAACTCTCTTTGCCTTAGTTTGGGGAGCATATGTAGCAATAAGGTGAAACCTCTCTGTCCTGTAAGAAATGTCTCAGAGTAGTGCTCTCCCTGGGTGAATGTCCAACAACCTAGACACTCTTAACTGAGGATTAGCTAGTAGTATACCCACCCCATCTCAGGTGTCTTCCCCCAAAAGAATGGTCCATAAGTCCAGGTCTTAGAAGTTTGTTGAAGCTCAATATGAGTTTTAAGCTAGGTGTCCTGTATACAGTAAATATCATTTTTACATTCCTGTAGAGAAAGTAATACCTGACACATTTCTTTTCACTTTTAATGCTGTTAACATTAAGAGTGGAAATAGTAAGGCAATGCAACAGAAAGATGGGAATAGGGAACCAGTAGTATGTCAAAAGCTAAACTATGGGGTCTTGGAGGGTCTCCTCTGTCTAGTCCGTTTGGCTATAGAATCCCCCCCCCTTTCTGTGTCTGTTGTGGAGGCTGTGGATGAGGTATCTGTTTCTTCCTTGCCAGAATCTCCTTCTGATGGTTCAGCAGCTAGACCAGCACATTTATTTCCCTTTTTCCAAGATAAGGTGGGACTTGCACCTTTTAGAACCTCTGATTCCCTAGTTCCTTTAGGTGTCAAAGATTTCCCTAGTCTGGAACATTTCTTTTGTGTAACAAACTTAAAAGGTTTGTCCTTACAAGAGGGAGGGGGGGCGGCATCTCAGAGACAGTCCTGTCAACTGTGCTTTCAGAAGATTTAGGTGCATTAATGTCTTCCTCCAATCTACTGGAATCTGCTGATGGGGTTTCTACTAACATTAGAACTTCTGTGGGTTGTTCCTCAGGTATTTGGGGGTATGAAGATTCCTGAGCAGAGTCACTCTTTCCCTTTCTAGGGTTTCTCTGGTAGCCCTAAGACTTTGTTCTGCTATTCTTTTAGCCTACATCTGTTGGGTGGTATTGATCAGGCCCTCATGAGACAGGCAATCCTCTCTATTGTGAGAGGCCCAGGGACAATGCCCGTATACATTACCAATCCGCTCATAAAGATTGCACTTAAATAAGTTCAAACAGTTTGTTGCAACATGACCATATTAAAGGCAATTACTGCAATGAGCAGTATCACAAGCCAAACTAAGATGGGTGTGAGAGCCACATTTAAAACATGAATGGGGTTGCCCTGTGTAAAAGAGGAACCCCGATCCTTACCTATTAGGGAGATGCACAGGGCCTGAATTGGTGGAAAACTGTTTCAACCTTATCCTCCACCCACCATCCCAAATCTGCTCGCTATCCAGTATAGGTCCAGGACCTCACACAACTGCCTCAGCCAGAAAAAAAATGTCTTCAAAGTTTATCCCTTCATTTTTAAACATAACTGTGATGTTCTTGACTGATGGCTTAGTGAGTGGGATCACCTGAAATGGAATCCACACCGGAGTATTTTTTAGTCCCTGATACTGTGACCAGAACCTATCCAAGCTGAAGACATTTCTAAAGCTTGTCATAATTCAAGTTGCCAATATTAATCAGAGCAAAAATCTCCAAAGAGAAAAGCTTAATTCAGCCTTTTAACAATGCTCTAGCAATATGCAGCCTATCAGGGGAAGACTCCAACCCCCCTTTGTAAAGTAACTGAACCGCATTCCTTCTAGGAGCAGGTTCTCCCTTGTTTTGAAATAATCAGATAACTTAAACATAGGAGTTAACCTAGCCTGACTATTAGTGTCTCTTAATACCTCTTCAGAAGGACCCAACCTCAAGGGTTCCTCTTCTACCTGCCGTTGTTGATCATTTACACCAGTATGCACAGATATACATATATTACCAGTAGTTCCAGGAACATTTGCTACCGAGGCAAAAGTTTGTGCAATAGGTTCAGCAGCTAAAAAAACATGGGGTGCTTTGGACCTCTTATTTGGTGCAGTCTCAGTGGCCACTTTCTCTACTGTTTCTAGCATGTATTCTTTGTATTTTTGAAATGTGGGATACATAGGGTCCAGGATACACTCTCCAGCTATCCCTTGTATTCAGTCCACATCTTCCAGGATGTGGACAGGAGACCAATCGCCTGTACCTATCTCCATGTTCCTCATAGTGGGAGCCAAGACTGTAGACAGAGCTTCTTGCCTGGCTGCACTCCAGGTGACATAGCCTTTAGGTTTATTCCGAAAGGAAGCTGACACTGTGCTTGTCCCAGTCGCTTCTGTATCTGGCTATTCTGTATGCTTGTGGGCGGTAACTGTAGAATGCCGCCCCACTCCAAGTCTATGTCAGGTCATTTTTTTGGACATCTGCAGCATCACTGGAAATGAGAGCTTGCGGCTCTTGGCACATGACCCCCTGGCCGTTTTCACTGCCAGCCACATGGGAAGCTCCCTCCGGACCTTTGACTTGCTGCACTTCGCTGAACAAGTCAGGAGCAGCAGAAGGTGTGTATTCAGTCTTTGATGCTTTTACATCAGCACTTAGCTGACTCATGCTGTCAGAACCAGCAGAGCCTTTGACAGGAGAAGAGAACTTTACAATTTTACTGAATGCAGCTTCTAATTCTAAACCTTTCTGTAAGTATTTTTCTCCTTCGGCTTGTAATGGTTGCACCATTATATTATCAAACTGTTTTTCAGAGTCAGCAACTACATTAGCAGCACAGTTTGGAAAATTGTTTACTAACTTCTATTGGTTGGTAGATATCACCTCTTCTTTTAGCTCTTCCAACAACAAAGACACATAATTTGCAGTATTATCCTCAGACAAATCTGCTGTCATCAATGCAACATTGACAGCCTCTTGCGTTGTGAGACCAAAGGAGGAGGTCTGCTCCACTGTCTCCTCCACATCCATCCTGTCCACCGGCTCTTCTGACGAGGCCATCTTGGAATGGATGGACAAGGCTTCCCCCTACTGACGAGCAGGGAAATTTCCCCAGTGTCCTGGCCAAATTTCCCCCATTCACTAAAAATATCACCAACAGCTTAATCTGGTTCAACATCAATTGGCATCCATCTGTTTCCTTCTCCACTGCGACATGGCTGAAAATAAAACTGTCTAGTCCTCCTTTCCCAGTCATCAAAAACTAAATAAAATTCATAAGTCACTGTGGCTTGTCTGTGTGTTGGGCATGCATGTCATTTGGAAATCTAAGAATAATTCATGACTATTGTGAAGCATCATTATTAGCATCCCGCGGTGGCTGTCTCATGTCATCATCTGTCATCCATGTGTTTTTCATGTATGTAGAAAGCATGAAGAGAAGAACAGGAGCAGGAAAGGGGCAGATAAATGTTCCACCATACTAATTCCATTAAGTACTGTACAAGTTCTGCAAGCAGTGGAGAGGGAGAAGGAGCTTGTCATGGTGGAGCAGGGACTGGGAGTCATGGTCATGGGCCTGTGATGACAAGGACTGGGTGGATGATAGTACAGCCAGAGAAACCATGTTTTTTTAGTACCCAGAAATCACTGATTCCACTCCCACTGCAGTGTAAACGGCCTTCATTTCCTGCAGGTCATTCAGGGCATCTGGTGATGAAACCATCCAGAACAATCCAGAAGCACACTACATAGAAACATAGACTTTGATGGCAGATAAGGACTGCTTGGCCCTCCTAATCTGCCCATTTCCCTACCTACAGGATAAGTTGCAGATCCTATTTAACCAACAGCCTATTTCTTCCTACCCCCCACAAAAATTGCCTTATGTCTGTCCCATGCATTCTTGACTTCTCCCACAGTTTTAGACCCCACAACTTTCTTAGGAAGGTTGTTCCACACATCCACCACCCTCTGTGTGAAAAAATACTTCCTCACATTGCCCCTGAGCTGTGCCCCCTCTGTCTTCAAATTGTGTCCCCTTGTTCTTGCACATCTCTTTTTCTGAAAGATGCTACCCTCTTGGACTTTGTTGATTCCACTGAGGTACTTAAACATTTCTATCATGTCCCCCCTCTCCCTCCTTTCCTCAAGGGTATACATATTAAGTTCCTTTAGTCTCTCCTCATATGGCTTCTCTTGCAGACCCTGTACCATTTTAGTTGCCCTCCTCTGAACTGCCTCCATCCTGTCTATGTCCTTGCGGAGATGGGGTCTCCAGAACTGGATGCAGTACTCCAGATGGGGTCTCACCAACTGTCTGTACAGGGGGATGACAATTTCCTGTTTTCTGCCGGTGATGCCTCTACCTATACATCCCAGTATCCCCCCAGACCTCCCTACTGCCTTCTCACATTGCTTGCCAACCTTAAGGTCACCTGATATGATTACTCCCAGGTCCATTTCCATTTTTGTTGTTGTTACTACCCCCCCCATTGTGTAATCTTCCCCTGGGTTTTTGTTTCCCAGGTGCATTATTTTACACTTCTTTGCATTGAATCCAAGCTGCCATACATCTGACCATTCCTCCAACCTTGCCAAGACCCTTCTCATCCTTTCCATGCCTCCTTGTGTATCAATCCTGTTGCAGATCTTTGTGTCATCAGCAAATAGGCATATTTTTCCTTCCAGTCCCTCTGCAATGTCACATATAAAGACATTAAAAATGACTGGACCCAGTACTGAACCCTGTGGTATCCCACTAGTAACCCCTCTTTCTTCAGAAACGACTCCATTTACAATTACCTTCTGTGTCCTGTTGTCCAGCCAATGTTTTACCCAGGCTACCACCCTGGGACCCACTCCCAGACTGGATAATTTGACTGTTAATCTTTTGTGTGGGACTGTGTCAAATGCCTTGCTAAAGTCTAGGTAGGCCATGTCCACAGCCCCTCCCTGGTCTACTACTTTGGTCACCCAGTCAAAGAAATCAATTAGATTCGTCAGACATGACCGTCCCGCTGTGAACCCATGCTGCCTTGGGTCCTGTGCCCCGCTGGCCTCTAGGTACTCAACAGTTCTTTCCTTCAGAAGTGATTCTATCACTTTCCCTACCACAGATGTCAAACTGACAGGTCTGTAGCTTCCTGCCTCTGTCTTGCTCCCACTTTTGTGAAGGGGAATCACATCTGCCTTCCTCCAGTCCTCAGGTACCACACCATCCTCCCATGATTTGTTAAAAAGGGTAGTCAGTGGTGTCACTAGTTCTCTGCTTAATTCTTTTAGAATTCTGGGGTGAATGTAAAACAAGGTCAGAAGTGTCCTGAGCTGTCCTGTTTAGTAAAGGTACAGTGCAGTAACTAGTTTCCAGCTTTTCCTTCTTTAAGTGCTTACAGTTCCCATACTCAGAAAGTAGTCCATCCACAATTGTGAAGTCTAGTTATAAATCACATCCCTTTACAGCTTTCCAGTCCCTTCAGAACTGGGTTACTTCCACCTCATAGGCTGAAAGATGCACTTGTGGCTTTGATCTTTTTTTTGTAAACTGATCCACCCTTCTATCCCTGTTTCCCTGCTTTCTGCAGCTTTTTCATGTGCATCACGATGGCTGGAAGCACAATCAATTCTCTCCCTATTTTTAAAGGTAAAAGTCTTCAGAATTCAAAATTCCTGCACCATTGTAAACTATAACTTATTACTTCACTGTACCTTTACTAAACAGGACAGCTCAGGACACTTCTGACCTTGTTTTACAAAGTTACTAAAAGACAAAGGAATCACATGGCTACCCCTCACCAATCACTTGGGTTAGCATTGAAGTAACCCCATGGTCTCTTAATATGTTCTTGCAATAATACCTGTCACAGAATAGATCACTACAAGAGCTAATAATGTTCTGCATTTTTTGTTAATATTTATTAGAAGTCACAAAAGCAAATACAGAACAATTCAGTAGAACATGTTGAACAAAACAGTGGAAAAAGAAATAACTCAGTCATGTCAGAAATCACAGTACACTAATACATGCAGTATAAGTGGAGTATATGCCAGGCGTCTTACCAGGTCTGGAAGGGGAATGGTTCCAGCACTTAGAGCCATACTAGCAGCCAACAGCAGGGCTACCATAGAGAGTGGAAAAAAGGCCCATCAGGCAGCCTGCATCATGGGGTTTCAAGCCATTTCTCTCTTTCTCTTAAAGGGGAGCTAAGATCAAACTGACACAGACCAGATTCCATGTATGGCTTCCAGCACTGATAAAATCTGGCTAAGGAATCCTGAGCCAAGTGCTCCATTCTAGACAAGGAAGCTAAGGTGGCTACCACCTCTATTCACTCATGCACTGCGGGAATCACAGTGATATGCCAGTTTTTGAACAATAGGTGTCCGGCCTCCATGCTCACTGATATGAGCCAAAGGTGCTGAGGGTCTTTCATTGACCAGCCCAGAGGCAGGAGTCTGAGTAAGATGGTTTCCATGGAAAAAAGGGAGGTCAAGTCTAAAACCCTCTCACAGGTCTTCAGGACCTTCTCCCAAAAAAGCTTTATAGCTAAGCAGCTCCAAAGCATATGGAAAATTGTCCACCTAGGTGCAGAAATTGCCAGTACCTGTCATCTGGAATGAGGCCCATCCATTTAAGCTTGTTTGGTGTATGGTACCAGGAGAGAAGTACTTCATTCTGAATTAACAAACTGCAAGGGATCTGAGCATGCTGCCTTAACCAGCACCCAACTCCCCTTTTGATCTAATAATTGTCTGTTAAGAAAAGTTCCCCATTGCTAGCGGGCATTGAAAGTTTGATCTGGAATGGCTGCAGTAATGGACTGATAAATTTTACTGGGGCAACCTTTGAGGAGGTGGGTCCATCCTGCATGAGTAAAGTCAGAGGGCGGTGTCTTTGATGCCTGTTTCAACAGATGGGATGATAGGGATCTCATTTGGAGGTACCACCACAGGTCCCTCTGCAGGACCCCATATGGGATGCAGAGGTCCTCAAGAGCCTAGAATCAGGGATCCGGGAATACAAAGACCCTGAATCGTAAGGACACTGGCATCTTGCCAGTGCTGCCAATGTATGGGGTACCAGTCAATCAGTAAGAGAGGGTTGCTCAAGAGATGCATCCAGGCAATATGAGTCAGAGGAAGTTTAGTCAGCTTGCCTACTTTCTTCCAATCATGTACCAATGCCCAGACAGTCAGTCCTTGCTGTTTCAGGGAGCTGGAAGGAAGGGACAGCAGAAGGGAGGAATCCTGGAGGCCACTGACATTTTCCTTTATTTACATGTAACCCCTAGATGGCGCTATCCCAGGGGCTACTACCCCTGCCTGATTTGCCACTAACAGGTTGAGGGGCCTGGATCCAATGGCGGGTGCCTCCACCCAGAGGTCAGGGTTTGCAATAGTTAAACTAACTTGGTCACAGCCCTCTGGGACACTGCAACCCCCCTTTCTTCCCACTAGTGGCCCACACAATATATCAGAATTACCTTCACAGTATACACTTACCCCCAGGTCTGGTTCCGCACTGGGACCTCCTGTGAAATGAGATACAGTGCAACAATCACAGTACAGTACTTTAACATAGACAAATACCTCAGGCAGTATAACTTTGCTGGAAACAAGCAGCTCTGATTTATTTAGGGGATATAACAAGGACAGGGGAAATCAGGTTAATTAGCTTATCACTCTAATAATTCATTTATGGCTCTGTGCACAGGCCTATCCCTATCAGTTACTGTCCCTGGGTACCCAAGCCCTAGTGGCTAGTCCAAACCGTGGCAGCTGGTAGGGCCCTTTCACACAGAGAAGAGGAGAATTAAACAGTCAGCAGTACAGTAATTCCATTTGGATTTAATGTGGCATTCAACAGGAGCAACCCTGAATTAGTACTCACGACCTCCAAATAAGATAGGGTCCTTCAATGTCAGCAGGGCTCACTTGAGGTACACAAACCTCTTCACACATCCATATAAAAGAAAGTACTATACCAGGCAGGCATCTGTATCCCGATCGCAATTACTGCACAATACCCGGAGAACACACAGCAGATTCAGTTCCTGACAGACCGAGAGTAATTTTCAGCAATTCTTCCAGTCTTCACAGGGTGAGCCTGGTTTCTACTCTTCAGAGATCCTTTGATTCTTTTCACAGGACGGATTCAGTCCTAACAAGCTGTTACACAAGCTGCAGACCGAACTCTGGGCCTTACACAGTTTTTGACTAAAACTGCACACTGAAAAAGCACAGGGCTCCTTCCTTCTTCACTGCCAAAGCTCAACTGAAGCTCCAACCGACAGGGCACTTCCTTTGAGTTCCTCCCAGTTCTTGACTGGATTGGCTGTCACTCACAATAGACTGCTGCTGTTGGTCCAAAAGGCACTGAAGTCTAAACTACATCTCCCAGAGTCACTGCCCATACAATCCTCTTGTGGCTGGCTCAGATTATGAGTCCAAGTTCTGATTCGTCCAAGGCACCATTTTAGAGCTAGCTATTCCCACACTGATTGGTCCAGTTCAGCAGTTCAAAACTAGAATGGGGAACTAGCAGACACAGTTCTGACTGCAAAGAAAGCAGGTTAGACAAACTGCAATTTCATTATTACTCTAAATAATTTCTGGCAAACAGTTACATCTTTCAGATAGGTTCCCTTTGCACTCTAGTGACTGCAAAATGAAGTGAATTGGCAGCAGCTCAAGTGGTACTCAGAGAAGCACACAGTCCCCATACAACTAATTATGTCTGCAAGCAGACAGCTCTTAAAGAGACAGTACCAGAGGCTCTAAAACACTCACTGATAAATGGCTTAAATGCCAAACACCATTCAGGCTTGGAGCATTCAAGCAAGCTCCTGGAAGTCTTTTGGGAACCCCCATTTGCAGGGGTTACACCCTTCCTGGCCTGGGAGAAAACGGCGTCCAGCGTCAAGCAAGTACCCCATAAGTTTCAACTGCAACCATATACATTTGCATTAGGCTGCATATGTAATCATCAGTCAATATATCATTTTACCAAGAACACATTTCTGAAACATTGCAGTCGTCACTCTTTACACAGTATTACATACACATTGTACCATAACTCAAGTTATTACCTCTTGTACATGAAACCTGAAGAGAGGGGGCCCTTCCCTATCAGTTACCTTGGGGCTGGACGGGGCAAGGGCACCATACTTAGAGGGCAACACAAGTAACTTGGAGTTAGCACTGACGCTCAGTTTGGGCAATGAGCTCGGGGACACATACACTCCTTTATGGACAACATTGAGAGGCAAATCCACAGGCCTCCCAAGGGAATCATAACTGAGGTGCACCACAGGCTTTACAGCTCGACCAGTCTTTCTAGGGGGAACTGTTACAGTCTCTGCACTCTGAGCCTCATTTTCAGCATTGTCCACACTTGTCAGGGAGTCTCCATGGGGTAGAGAGGCTAGAACTTGGGGCACTTTCAGCTCCAGGAGTTACAGTTTCTGAGTCCACAACACTTGGCTCGCATGGAGAGCTTTCGGACACTGGCAGTGGACTGTCAGGGCACTCAAAATACTCTTCTTGTTCGGGTGTATCACCAGTCTGCCCCAATCTATCATTTTCCTCCCCTGAAAGCTCAAACAGTTCAACCATGCACAATGATTCCATTTCATCTGATCTGATGCTTTGCACTTCACTTTCTGGGAGCATTGGCTCCAGGGATGAAGCTGGGGGCTTAAACAGTCCAGAAGGCCCAGCTTTGTCTCCAGTATTGACTAGGGGATTGCCCCGAAACAATTGACTCAGTTCGTAGAAGGATAGTATTCAAAGTCACCTCACTTTCTTCCGATATGGACTGACAGTCATGCTCAACTGGGACTTGTGGAGGGGAACACTTTAACTTTGCTTCTGTAGGTGCAGACTTTCTTGATCTTTCTTAGCAGCAGCTCTAGTACTGGTCCAGAGGGGGTCTTCTAGGGGCTCAGACTCAATTAAGATTTGTCCAATGGGCAGTAAATGATTTCTATGCATTGTTTTACATCTTTTGAATTATTCTCAGGCCTTACTTTGTACACTGGCAGATCATCTAGTTTGCCCACTACAATGTGAGGGAGATGGTGCCATCTGTCAGCAATCTTGTGCTTGCCATGCAATCCCAGATTTCTTAGCAATACCCGATCTCCTCCTGGAGTTCCTGTGCTTTCACCTTTTTATCATACCTTTCTTTGTTGGCCAGATTTCTTTGGCAGCCATGGTTTGAGCCAGTTGGTACGCATGAGTTAGCTGGGCCTTTAACTTTTGCACATACTGTAAATAGTTGTCAGCCTGAACCCCATCAGAGAGACCCCCAAACACACATCTACTGGTAGTCGAGCTTCTCTTCCAAACATCAGGCGGTAGGGGAGAATCCAGTGGCATCACTTTTGGTGCAGTTATAAGCATGTACCAGGGTGCTAATTGTTGGCTCCATCTAGGCTTGTCCTTTGGGTGCAGGGTGCCTAGCATATCTAGCAAAGTGTTGAAACGCTCAGGCTGTGGGTCCCCTGGGGTGGTAAGGAGTGGTTCTGGACTGCACTCCCCACAGAGAAAGCATCTCTTTGATCAGACGACTCTCAAAGTCTCTCCCTTGATCAGAATGGATTCTTTGTGAGCCCCATAGTGAACAAAAAGTTTTCTACAAGTACTTTGGCCACAGTGGATGCTTTCTGGTCTTTGGTGGGGAAAGCTTGGCATATCTCGTGAAATGGTCAGTGACCACCAGCACATTACTGATATTTCTTTGATCTGACTCAAACTTAGAAAATCAATACAGACCAGCTCCATGGGTGCACTGGTGGTGATGTTAACAAGGGGACAGCCTCTGGGGCAAAGCTTTCCTCTGTAAGCAGCGACTCAAGTTCGAATGTGTTGCTCCACATCAGCCCCCATCTTAGGCCAATAGAATCTGGATCTCACCAAGTCAAGTGTTCTGTCTATACCAAGGTGCCCCATGTGGTTGTGCAAGGACCTCAGTACTGAGTCTCGAAAGGCAGTGGGCAGCACTAGTTGTTGTTTTGTCTACTTGTCCCCCTCTGTCTACTGTTTCTCTGTATAACAGTTTATTGATCAGTTTCAACTTAGGACCTTCTTTGTATAACAGTGCAGTTCTCAAATCAGTGGAGCGTAATTTGGACACATCTTTTCCTGCATAGAGGGCTTTAAAGCTGCTTTGATCATGGGATCGCGGGATTGAGCCCGCATAATACTGTCATTGTCCAGCTGAGGCAGTGCACCAATGTCTATTGCAGAAAAGTGGCAATAAGCAGCAGGTATGCAATTCTCAGAGGCTCCCAAGCAATCCACCATGCAGTCCATCAGTCCGTGGGACATTTGTTCCTCCCTGTCAAACTTCCGCAGAGTGCCCAATGTCAGGTTCTGCCAATCGGACCCAATCATTCTGGGGAACAGGCCTCCGAGAGAGCATCAGCATCTATGTGGTTCAGACCTGTCAGTATTGAGAGCATAGTCATATGTAGATAATGCAGAAAGCCACCTATGGCCAGTGGCATCCAACTTAGCTGAGGTCTGCACATAGGTCAAAGGATTATTGTCAGTTTTACTAGTATTTTAGCCCCATACAAGTACTCATGGAATTGGTCAACAATAGCCCACTTCAAAGCTAGGAACTCTAACTTATGTACAGGATAGTTCTTTTCGGATGGGGTCAGGCTTCTACTGGCAAAGGCCACTGGTCTCAGGCCATTCTCGTGCTCTTGGTACAACACAGCCCCCAACCCTTGCAAGCTAGCATCAGTGTGCAGGACGTAAGGTTTTCTTGGATCGGCATAGGCCAGCACTGGAGCATGGGTAAGTTGATATATGATCTCATGAAAAGCAGTCTCACAATCAGGAGTCCAGCGGCCCCAAATACTTCACTGGATGAAAATACACTCTTTCAGTCTTGAGGATGCTGACTTTTGGTATTTTTGTGGGTTGGGGATACCTTGAGTAAGGTTAAGTAAAGGCGGATCACTCTTGAATAGTCCTTGATGAGCGCCAATAATAACCACAGAATCCAGGAATCTTTGCAGTTCTTTTAGATTTTGGGCTGTGGCCAGGTGGTCAAGGCCTCAACTTTACTTGGGTCGGTCTCTATTCCTCGGTGGATACTATGTGTCCCACATACTTTACTGATGTTTGAAAAATTGACACTTATCAATGGACAGTTTAAGGCCAAAGTCCTCCAGTCGGTCCAATACCTTAAATAATCTGCTCATGTTCCTCCAGTGAGCTGCCAAACACAATAACATCATCTAGGTATACCAGGCACTCTAGTAAGTTCATGTCCCCCACTGCACGCTCCATCAATCGTTGAAAAGTGGCTGGGGCACCTGAAATCCCTTGAGGCATCCTCATGAATTCATAGAAGCCAGCTGACAGATAAAGGCTGTCTTTTCACGGTCCTCTGGGGCCATCGGGATCTGATAGTACCCACTGCGGAGATCCAGCACAGAGAACCACTTGCTCCGTTTAGGCAGTCCAAAGCATCCTGAATGCGGGGCATTGTGTACTGATCAGGGATAGTCCGCCGGTTTAAGGTGCGATAATCCACACACATCCTTACTGTTCCATTCTTTTTCCTCACTACCACAATGGGGGAAGCATAAGGGCTTCTGGATTCTTGTATTACACCAGCAGCTAACATCTCTTGCAGATGCCGTCTCACATCATCTATGTCAGCAGGTGCCAGGCGTGAGACCTCTCACGAAATGGTCTTCGTCATGCAGCCGGATATTGTGCTCAGCTCCTTGCACGCATCCTACATCCCATTCCTTTAAAGAAACACCTGGTCTCTCTGGGCAAGCTTCTCACTGATCTTCACTTTCCATTCAGCTGGCAGCGGGAGTCACGAAATCAAACAAGTCCGTATGTACTCTGTCATTCTTCCTTGAACTCTTGCTGCTGGGTAGCACTGCAGTGTCTGCACAATGCACATTAGCCAGGATGCAACCTCTGTTTACTCGAATGTCTCTTTCAGACACATTATGAACTTGGACCATTACCCTTCTGGCATAAGCATGGGCTCTAGCGGGCAAAATACTAGGCTTGACCAGCAGTCCCTCTGGCAATTTTCCATCGCCTGGTGCATCCAACATTAATATTTTATTCTTAACATCCTTTCTGATACGGACCTCTCCCTGTAAGGTACACTGGGCATTTGGCGCCAGGATCAGAGACTCAGGATCCTTCTTCCATACAATTCCGACCGGTTCCTCTGGTTCTGTTTTTCAGCATCCTCTGTGCCTCATAGGCCTTCTTAATTAAAGCCGGAACTCTTAAAGCTCTACTAGTCTTTGACCCCTGTTTTCATAACACAACTGTGCCAGCCTTCCAACATATGAGCATTTGTTCCAATCAACAAAGGGACACCATCATACAGTCCAGTGGGGGGACACACTAAGGCTAGGGTCTCTACTTGTTCGGCCACTCCAGCCACGGAGGTGGGAAAGACAGCCAAATTCGATATACCCGAATAGGGTAGGCCTTCTCACTTAACCCCCATACATGCAGTCCTTCTAATGGTTGTAAGGGTACGTCTGACAAATGCTTCTGATACCAATCTTGGAACATAATTGTCACTTGGGAGCCACTGTCTAATATAGTTTTGTAGACACTCCGCTCACCTTTACAGTGGTCTCCATGGAGGGACCCACTATTCTGGACCAGTCTGGAGAGGCGGTAGGGGGGCCTGGGCAACTGACCTTGCCACAAAGGACGTGAATTAGCATTTTTGGTGCCCTCACTGGGATCATGTGCGCACCTCTTAACCACTGATTTCTTCTCCGAAGCTCTCCTTGTAGCCTATATGCAACTTTGTCAGTGTCTTTTGGGACTGGCATTCCCTTTTCATGTGCCCATCTTTCCCACAATTATAGCAAAACATACTTTCTGGAGTTTGAGCTGGCCGGGCGCACACTGGGAGCCCAGGGCGGGGTATTACTAACTGGAAACCTTGGTGCCATCTCTGTCTGCGGCGTGATAAGCATTTGGAGACATCTCGTCAGTTTCTCCACTTCCATGGTCAAGGAATCGAGTTCGGAGCTGTTATCAGCAGGAGATACATGGGTGGGTGCCCCCACCCCCATAGCAGATGCAGTCGGATATAGGTCAGGGCCCGTACTTGCATGCGTGGCCTTCATAAAGGGACTGTTTTTGAATTCCCGGATCTCTCTCAACAGTTCGCCCCATTGTGACATATCTTTTTCCTTGTCAGAGCACTCATTGACTGCCAACCTCTGCCCCTGAACTTCACTTGATGGGTCACCCTCAGTCACTCGGGTCGTAGCCGCAGCTATTGGTGCAGGTCCCTCCCGAGGTCGCCTTTTCTCAACTCCTCAATTTCTCTCATTAACTCATCATAGGAGGGTGGGGATTCCAGTCGATCTGCCAGGTGTAACTGAAGCAACAGCAGTTCTGAGAAGGGGCAGACTTAAGGATCCTGTCCAGCCTGGTTCGTCCAGTTCAATAGCTGGCAAACTACCTTTTCTGAGGCATTCTTGCAACAATTTTCCAGCCGAGATACATACACAGACAACAACTCCCTTGGTACTGTTGTGCATCTCTTACTCTCCACCATAGGTCCTCATCAGAATCTGGGCTCCCATACACATTCTCCAAGGCCTCAAGATAGGCCTGTGCAGTCGCCAGGGTTACTGGCCCGCTTAGCACGGGATGGTAGCCAGGGCAGGACCCCGGAGGTTCCTCACTAACCCTCTTTCTGCCACCTTCCGAGCATTGCCATTCTAGCACTTGGGGGCAACATAGTCTATCCAGGTCTCCCAGTCATCCTCCCTTGGGGGTGGGGAGGTGCCAGAGAAGATCCTCAACCTTCGGTAAGAGTTGTGACTAATGGCAGGTGCAGAAATAGGAGTCTGCATTGGTTCAGACACCATTACGGGCACTGGAGCAGGAGAGGGTGTTGGGGAGGAACACCCCAGGTGGCAAGAATAGTTTCTTCAAGTCCTCCACAGTTTTCCCTCTCCCAGCAACCATTCAGCAAATTTCTCCTCAAAAGTTTCAGATAGTGGTGGGGCTGATTCCCCAGGTCTTACTGTCCTTAGTTATCACTTCCAAGCAGTGAGGCTCCCTCTGGGGTAATGGTCTGTGGCACTTTGGAGCTATCTATGGGATCCTTAAACTCTACTAGGGCCAGGAAAGTGTGGGTGAGCAGATTAGCATGCCGACCCACAACCACAGGGTTTTGTAAACCTTCCACCTTGGAAAGTACTCCCTGCACAGTGTCCGTATTGATACCCAGGGGGATGTCCAGGATAAGCATAGCATTTTGGGGGTCGATCTCCTCCCCAGTACACCACTCCACCAGCCGGTGCACAGCCACTTCTGTCGGGGTACCCATTTTTTTCTTAACAGTGGTTCGTAAATATGGCCACTAGAGGACACACAATCCCAGCGGTGAGCCTCCAAGATGTAACCCCTAGATGGCGCTATCCCAGGGGCTACTACCCCTGCCTGATTTGCCACTAACAGGTTGAGGGGCCTGGATCCAATGGCGGGTGCCTCCACCCAGAGGTCAGGGTTTGCAATAGTTAAACTAACTTGGTCACAGCCCTCTGGGACACTGCAACCCCCCCTTTCTTCCCACTAGTGGCCCACACAATATATCAGAATTACCTTCACAGTATACACTTACCCCCAGGTCTGGTTCCGGCACTGGGACCTCCTGTGAAATGAGATACAGTGCAACAATCACAGTACAGTACTTTAACATAGACAAATACCTCAGGCAGTATAACTTTGCTGAAACAAGCAGCTCTGATTTATTTAGGGGGATATAACAAGGACAGGGGGAAATCAGGTTAATTAGCTTATCACTCTAATAATCTACCTATGGCTCTGTGCACAGGCCTATCCCTATCAGTTACTGTCCCTGGGTACCCAAGCCCTAGTGGCTAGTCCAAACCGTGGCAGCTGGTAGGGGCCCTTCACACAGAGAAGAGGAGAATTAAACAGTCAGCAGTACAGTAATTCCATTTGGATTTAATGTGGCAATTCAACAGGAGCAACCCTGAATTAGTACTCACGACCTCCAAATAAGATAGGGTCCTTCAATGTCAGCAGGGCTCACTTGAGGTACACAAACCTCTTCACACATCCATATAAAAGAAAGTACTATACCAGGCAGGCTGCATCTGTATCCCGATCGCAATTACTGCACAATACCGGAGAACACACAGCAGATTCAGTTCCTGACAGACCGAGTGCAATTTTCAGCAATTCTTCAGTCTTCTACAGGGTGAGCCTGGTTTCTACTCTTCAGAGATCCTTTGATTCTTTTCACAGGACGGATTCAGTCCTAACAAGCTGTTACACAAGCTGCAGACCGAACTCTGGGCCTTACACACGTTTTTGACTAAAACTGCACACTGAAAAAGCACAGGGCTCCTTCCTTCTTCACTGCCAAAGCTCAACTGAAGCTCCAACCGACAAACTGGGCACTTCCTTTGAGTTCCTCCCAGTTCTTGACTGGATTGGCTGTCACTCACAATAGACTGCTGCTGTTGGTCCAAAAGGCACTGAAGTCTAAACTACATCTCCCAGAGTCACTGCCCATACAATCCTCTTGTGGCTGGCTCAGATTATGAGTCCAAGTTCTGATTCGTCAAGGCACCATTTTAGAGCTAGCTTACCCCACACTGATTGGTCCAGTTCAGCAGTTCAAAACTAGAATGGGAACTAGCAGACACAGTTCTGACTGCAAAGAAAGCAGGTTAGACAAACTGCAATTTCATTATTACTCTAAATAATTTCTGGCAAACAGTTACATCTTTCAGATAGGTTCCTTTGCACTCCTAGTGACTGCAAAATGAAGTGAATTGGCAGCAGCTCAAGTGGTACTCAGAGAAGCACACAGTCCCCCCATACAAACTAATTATGTCTGCAAGCAGACAGCTCTTAAAGAGACAGTACCAGAGGCTCTAAAAACACTCACTGATAAATGGCTTAAATGCCAAACACCATTCAGGCTTGGAGCATTCAAGCAAGCTCCTGGAAGTCTTTTGGGAACCCCCATTTGCAGGGGGGTTACATACACCCTTAGGAAGTTGGAGGCTGATGGAAAGTCAAACAATCTCAGTGTCTGCACCCCAAGAAATGCCAAATGGGAAGCATATAGCCAAGGTAACCCCAGCCCCTCCCCACCGCAGTGTGACCAACATTTGGCACAGTTAAACCTGGGAGCTTTGCCATCCCATAGGTGCTTCCAGATTAGGACATCTATGTTGGAGAACCAAGATTGTGCAATGTATATGTAAAGATGGGACAGTCAAAGAAGGAGCTTGGGAGTGATTATCATTTTCACTGTGGAGACTTTGCCCACCAGAGATAACTGTAACTTAGAAACATAGAATCTGACAGCAGATATGGGCCTCTTGGCCCATTGAGCAGGGGCAAGTCACCCGGGCAAAAGAATGTGCAGGCAATTGTAGATTTGCCCTCCCTCACAGATCTGCATTCTCTGGGTTAATTTTTGGGACTGTGTAACTACAGTAGAATGTTCATACCCCATTCTGCTGCAATAGCTAAACCTCTATATGACCTACTGAAAAAGGGAGTGAGCTGAAATTGGACAATGCACATACAGCTTCATTAGATGCACTGAAAAAGACACTTACAGGAGCTCCACATCTTGATAATCCAAACCCTTGTAAGCCATACCATTTAGAAGTTGTGGTGTCAGACACAGCCATACTGTAGCAGCTATGCTAACCCAAACAGTGTATGGTTAACTGAGACCAGTGGGTTATGCATCATGCCTACTCACACCAACAGAAAATAATTATCATCAATGTGAAAGGTACTTGCTGGGAACCTTTTGGGCTGTAAAATATTTTAGTTACATCACAGGCTTCAATAAGATTATACTGTACACCCTACATAAATCCACGGCTTTCCTTTTATCTGACAGATTGAAAGAAGGCAATATATCTAATGCAAGGTTAGTTAATTGGGCCCTCCTCTTATAGGACTGGAACATAAAGCTGTCTGATGGAACACAACTGACTGCTGTGTCTCATCTGTTGGAAAATCCAGTCCAAGTTCCACACAACTGTGGGGCAGACTCCTGTAAACAGCTAGAGAGACAGAGTAGGAAGATATACTTCAAAGAGTGCCCTAATGCAGAAATTGCTAATACTTGTACTTGTATTTTTACTGATGGTGCTTCCTTCCACTTGGATGGTGTTCCACATACTGGAATTGGGGTGTGTATCCCCAGCAAACAAGTGGAAAAAGCAAGGTCATGCACCCAGCACTCTTCCCAGGCAGCAGAATTGGTGGCTATCTGCCGTGCACTGGAAGTGATTCAAACACTTGACCTTAAGCCACCTGTTTGTATCTGTATGGATTCTTCCTGGATATGCATTGCTTTGACAGAATTGTTGCCCTCTTGGGTGGAAAACAGTTTTTCTGTCTCAGACAGCAAACCCATTAAGCATTTAGCCTGATGGTATTACTTACTAAGCCTGGTTGAACATATGCCAGTACCTTATGTTCTTAAAGAGAAAGCACACTTTCCAAAAAGTCTCCTTTTGCATTCAAAAATCACAAGACTGATGCCCTAGCATGGAAAAGTGCCAAGGAGGGGGAGATATGAGAATTGCCTGAGAACAGTGATTTAGAAGTGGCCACCTTGTCTTGACCTGAAGAGAAGCTGGAAGTGTTGGATTTACATGAGCTACAAAACAAGGGAGCTGATATAAAAGCTTTAAGAGACAGATTGCAAAAGGTGGAGAATGAGGGCAATATTCTCTTAGATTCAGATTCTGGGTTAGTATATACCATTCACCAAAGACAGGAGAAAAGGTTTATTTTGTCCCTAAAGTGTTGAGAGGAGAGCTCCTGAGGCTAGCCCATGATACCCATGGCCATCAAGGGATTACAAAAGCCCTACAGATATTGGGAAGGTTTACTTCATGGCCAAAGATGATACATGATGCATGGCAGTCTGTAATAATTGTATCATTTGTGCTCAAGTGACTCTAACACAAAATACCCAGCGAGCTTTCTTAAGACCTCAGTTAAGTGAAGAACCATGGTGCAATTTACAGATTGATTTTGTGGGTCCTCTCACAAGTACTGCTCGCAGAAACAAGCATAGTCTTACTGTTACAGATTTGTTCTCTAAATAGATTGAAGCAATGTCTCTGAAAAACGGCACCGCCTCAACCATGGCGCAAGTCCTGTTTAACAAAGTGTTTTGTGTCTGGGGTTTATCTGCCTCTATAGAGTCAGATCAAGGTCCACACTTTGTAGGAAAAGTTATGAAGGAGTGTTTACAGTTGTTGGGTGTCACTCATAAACGCCACATTCCCTATCACCCCCAATCATCAGGGCAGGTAGAAACAGCAAACAGAACCATTAAGACAACGCTAAGAAAATATGTTTCCATCAATGGAAAATATTGGGATCAGAAATTGCCCTTGGTCCTTATTGATATTAGGAGTGAACCAACCATTTCCACAGGCCTTACCCCTTTCAAGATCTTGATTGGAAGGGTAATGAGAATATTGACTCATTTGTGGTATGAGGGAATAGGCACCCCTGCATTAGACAGAATGGGCAGGATTTTCAAAAGTAATAGATCGCCACAAGCTCTGGTGCACTGACGATATGGCACATTGGCCTTGTAGCAATCTAACAGAATTTTCCATCTTGTGCGGCAATCGCCACAAGTTAAACCATCTTTTCTGGTTTAACTTGTAGCAATCCTGGGGGCCATTCTTACGGAGCTTGTGCCAGATATTAGGCGCAAGCTGCCATAATGTATGGAAACTGTCACAACTGCACCAGAGATTGTAAAATCAGGTGCAGTTGTGGTGAAGGGTTTGGTGTACCATCAAAACCAAAGTGCCGTGGCACAGTGCTGGACGCATTCTCTGCACTACAGTTGGGAGATCTGGCCCAATATCATTAGATGGGTATGTGGCTACTCTGTAAGAGAATCTGGCTCAAATAAACAGGTTTGTAGCTGAGAATATTGGAAAGCATCAGAAGGTAGAGAGAAAGTATTTTGATGCCAAAGTGAAATGTCCTGCCGAGTATCAGGTTGGGCACAAAGTGATGATCCTAGACTTTCAGGGACCAGAACATGGGTTTCATAAGTTTTGGAGAGTACCATTTCTCATCACTGACAATTTGTCACCTGCTGCTATCAAAGTTAGAATTAATGACAAAAAGAGAGTGGTGGAAAAATGCTTGCATGTAAATCAGACAAAGCCATTTGGGGGGGGGGACTAGATCTGACTTAGTATAATAAAGATACAGCTGTCCCAATCTCATGAAAATGTGCTTTCTTTTGCAGAGAGTGAAGCTACCATGTGGAGATCCATGGATAATAGTTACTGGAGTAGCCACATTTTACCCGACCATGCTGATTATCTATACTACAAAGTTATATGTGTACATGAGACACACAGAAGGCTGGTCAGTGCTGCATGAGAGTCCTGACAGAAAACAGAAGAATGAAACAAAGATAGACATTACTATATATGACTTATTAGTTGATAGGTCATGTGAAAAACCTACAAGAATGTGTCAAGATCATTTTGAAGTGACTTACCTGCAATGGGAAATAACTTTATCTGTGGGAAAAGGCACTGAGTATGATCAGATGATTTATCCACCTGAATAACCAAACTCTTGTAATACTAGTTAAAATTCCTTTGGACCCAGTAAGTCTGAATAAGCAGATGGTGGCTGTAATGAGTTACACATCTTGATTGACTAGGGCAAGTAAACAAGGCTAGTACTTATTAGATTCTATTCATGAGGACCTGACAAACCTCTATACCACTTGTCATTTGTAATCTCCTGAAATCATTGACACCTACCACCGAATCATGGTTCAACCACTTGAAGTTTATTTTGGCAGATTTTAAGTTACAACATCACTTAACTTCCATAAATACCTTCACCAATATACATAGATACATACCAATCCTTCTGTGTTGCCCCTTTATTAACAACATTCTCAAATATTTATAACCTTTTACTGGTAACATGTCTTCCTTAGCTCAGGTGTGGATAGACCTGATGCCTCTTCCCATTTTCTTGCAGTTTCTGGGCTCAGGTGTCCCACCTGATCCCCAGCCCTGTCCCCCTGGGATGACTACACCATGAGAGGCCCTCCCCTGCCCTACCATACCTTCTTCTGGCTGGGCCCCCATTTTTTTAAAAACACCTCCTGTTGCTGTCATGCAGCAACCCAAACCTTGACAAACTGCAGTATCCTTGTTGCCCTCAACTGGCAACCCATGTGCTCCCAAAGCATAACACCTGGGTGGGTGGGTGGGCAGTCAAGATCAGCTGCAGGTGAGAGAGAGGAATTTTCCCTGCTCACAGCTTCTTTTCTACCCCCAAATCCAACCTCTTCTCCCCGACTCTTTGGCCAGTGCCCTCCTGCCTACACTCCCCTTACCTCACTCACCCCACCCCACCTGTGACCTCAGACCCTGTGATGTCACTGTCCTCCCCGACCCCCTTCAGCCTACCCCTTAAACCCCTCCCCTTTGCAGGTGCCAGGTGGCCAATGGTGAGCCACCTGCAATTCACCCTTGTGTCATAAAAACCTGCGCCTTTGCAGATCCCCTTAGTGGAGCAACCCTTTTGTCATTTGACCTCCCCTGAAATCATTAACACCCACCACCAAATCATGGTTCAACCACTTGAAGTTTATTTTGGTAGATTCTCAGTTACAACATCACTTAACTTCCATAAATACCTTCACTAATATACATAGATACACACCAATCCTTCTGGGTTGCCCATTTACTAACAACATTCTCAAATATTTACAACTTTTTACCGGTAACATGTCTTCTTTGTCTTCGGTGTAGATAGACCCGATGCCCCTTCCCATTTTCTTGTAGTTTCTGGGCTCAGGTGTCCCACCTGATCCCCAGCCCTGTCCCCCCTGGGGTGACTACCCCATGAGAGGCTCTCCTCTGCCCTGAGGTACCTCCTTCTGGCTGAGCCCCAGTTTTTTTTTCACTAGCCCTTAGGGCAACCATCTGGTTATCCTCTGGGCTTCCCACACTAAAAACTAGCAAAGACCCCCAATCCCCCTCCATTTTTCGATGGCCTCCCTAACTGACCCATTGAGAGCTGTGTTGCCAACCATGGATATGTGGACCCCATCTAACCTGTACATATCCGTGGTGTCATGTGTAATTAATTTGTGTCTGATGTACAAGCTCCCCCTCTCTTTTTGCCCATTCTGCCATTTTCCTATTTACCCTCTTTTGAGTCCGATCTACAACCAGGGTGTTCCTTGCCTGTCTCCAGCATCTCCTGGGTACGATTTCTGACCAGCCAATTTTAACCAGTGACCATCATGACTGTATCACTGCAATATCCTCTAATATTCGGTGTATCAGTGCCATCCAGGGCATGTTCCTCAGGTCATTTCCCCCTGCATGGATGATGATCAAATCTGGTGTCAGACAAAACCTGCTCCTGTCTTCCAGTAATGGCAACATCTGCTTCCATAATAAACCCCTGTGCCCATGCCACATGAGCTGAGTCATGTCTGGTTCCTGTCCCAGATGTCAGCCCCCTGCCATGGTCTGTGCCCATCACTCTGCCCAGTGTATAAAAGAATGGCTGACAATCCAAACCACCTGCTGTTGTCCATCCCCTGGAAAAATAGAAAGATCATTATTAACATCACTTCCTCACATACCTCTTATAAGCCTGAGAGGACCATCTCCCCACCTGTTGCACTGACTGTAGTGTGCCCCCCCCCAGCTTTGCCACCTCTGAGGCCACCCCAATCAGAAATGAGTGTGATGCAAACCTCTTAGGATCCTTGCCTATGAACACCATACCCTTCTTTAATACCCCGTAACCTGGTTCATGGTGGCCAGTTCCCCATTGCAGTGCCTGAAAAAACACCCCTGCCTTTGAGGTTTCAAAGCTGTGTATGCCTCCATGGCTGCCAGCACCTCATCCCCTGAGTCACCTGACCGCTTTAGCTCTATCCGCACTCCTTTCCTTGCCTGGTCTGTTTTGGACCTCCTAAACTACACCGTGATGGAGTCTGCCATCCAGGACACATCCTGATCTTGGAGACCACTCCTCAAGTCCCATTTCCTCTTGACTACCACTTCACTGACCTGAAAAGCCCCCGTGTGCATGACCCAGAAGATAGCTGTGAAAAGTTTTGCCTCATACGCTGAAGTGCACACGCGCGGCAGACTGGCCACCACTTTGTGTAGGAGCTCTCCACAAACTGGTCGATGCCTGTCCAGCCAATGGCCCTGGATCTGGAGCCACCCCTGCTGCATCAGGTGAATGGCCAGGGCCTTGGTGGGTGCCCCCAGCCCTGAAGGTGGCATACCATGCCAATCCCCCACTAAATGTTGTCCCATGGTGGAAGCTGCCATCTCCGCTTCCCACTTCTCCACCATGTACCTGATGACCTGTGGTTCAGAAACTGGTCCACTTACCTCTAGCCCTACTCAGTCTTGGAACTCCTGGAAACTCCTCCACACCATTTCATAGGCCCTCAGCATGTTGGGAGAGCAGACGCTCTGAAAGAGAAGTTGGGCTCGCTCCATTCAATCTCCCACAGGGATGGCATCACCTGCATCCTGTGGGTGGCTGCCCTCAGGACCATTGACCAGAACCTGTCCAGCTGTAAACATGAAAGGCTGTCAGCTATGTTATTCTTCACCCATTCCATGTGTTTCACTTTGAATGACAAGTTTAGCTTAAGGCCTTTCTATACCAGCATACGTGCAACCCTTAGTACGACCTCAGTGGACGCAGACTATCTATTTATCACTGAGACCACTGCCATATTGTCAGACCAGAATAACACCTTCTTATCCCGGAGCTGTTCTCCCCATACCACCATGGCCACCCATATGGGGAATGCCTCTAGGAATGTGATGTCCTTGGTGAGGCCCAACTCTACCCACCATGTCAGCCACTGCTGTGACACCCATTTCCCCTAAAAATATGCTCCCATGCTGACACCCCCTGCTGCGTCTGTGAACAGCTCAAGTTCTTCACTTGACTCCCATTGGTCCTGCCAGAATATGACCCAGTTATATCTGCCCAGGAACACCTCCCACACGCGGAGTTCATCCTTGACACCTTTGCTGATGTCCACCCAGTGGTGCGACAGCTTTGCCTTTGCTGTGGCCTTGGTCAATCTCCTATTTAAAACCCTCCCCAGGGCTACTGCCCTGCAGGTGACATTCATGTGTCCCAGAACCTGCTGGGCCATCTTGAGCTGAACCCTGTGCTTCCCTTTTATCCCCTGCAGAAACTCCTGTAGCCTATCCACCTTGTTCTGAGGTAGTCTGAAACATTGCTCCTCCAGATCTAGTTCTATACCCAAAAATTCCATCTTCCTGCTAGGCCCTTCCATTTTGTCCCCAGCCAGGGGCATCCCTATTTCCCTGCACACTACTTGAAACTCACGTAACATTGCTTGGGTGGCTGCTTCTCCCTCCCTCCCCGATAAACAAAAAGACATTGAGGTAGTTGACCACTGCTCCCCACCCATGTTTCATCTCAAATACCCATTGTAGCCAGGTGATAAAAGCCTCAAAAGTGGCGCAGGATACCGAACATCCCATGGGCATTGCCTTGTTGAAATAGTACTTATCCTGTAACTCGCAGCAGCCCACCCCTGCCCAGGCCACAGCCAAGAGAAGGACCCATCCGATCCCGGATGACCCCTTTCTGCTGAGGTAGTGGCCTGATCCCTACATCACTCATGAAGATTCTTTCTTTGAAAGGAAAAAGGGGGCTTCTTCTCCCCGCTCCTAGTAGCACCATCACCTGGGCTCGACCATGAGAAGACCCAATTACAGGGGAAAAAAACACTGGGAAAACCCCTCAATTCCCAGGCTACAGCCTGATCCAAAGATTTGTGCCAGCCAAAAAAACAACCAAAACCACTGCATGGCACAGTTACATGACCGGCCGCAGCATCGACGAGGGCTCCAGTGGACCCTCCCCAGTGGGCCGATGCATTCTACCTGCGTTCTCAGGGTCCCCCCTTTTTTTATTTTGTTTAAATGAAAAAACTCTCCCCTGCCTAGGAGAACACACTGGGCCCGCACTGGACCTACAACCAAAAGGGAACCCTGGCTTCCCCCTACCGGCCTCCCATGTCTGGTCGCCCTGTCGGGAGACAGATCCAATCTGGTTCCCGCATAGTCTGCCCGCCACAATACCCTCACAGCTTGCTTGGTGATTTGTTCCCAACTATCTGCAACCACTTCTTTCTGTGGCCTTCTACCAGGCTCCCCTTCACTTCCCTGCCTCAGTAGCTTAACAATCCTCAGCCCAGCATCCATCCTAAGACCTGCCTACCCCTGTGCCGAAAGTAGGCCACACTCTCTTCATTGTGGGAGGCTCACATCCCAATGACTGACTCGCAGACCCTTGAGAGTCCTGCAAGGATGTTAAGATTCTACCTGGCCAGACGGAGCACCACATGGCCCGGGCGCCTGCAGCAGCCCCCATCCGCAGGCATCTCCAGAACTACCTCCTCAGGATCCTACCATGCAATCCTAGAACTCTGAAGGAAAATGCATAATAACTCATACAAACCTGTACAAATCTTAACACCTATAACCGATAGTTCAGCAGGCCTACCCTTCTGGTACATCACAATGGATCAGAGACCATACATTTTAATCGCACATAACAAACAAACTGCAAAATACTTTAAAATAAAAACAGAAAAAAAAATTGCATTAGTCTCAAACTTCTCACAGTTGAACACTAGTCACCACATCCTTTCCTGACTATATAAGGACATTTGCCTATTGCTTATCCATTATTAGACCTCGGTAGGGCTTGGCCTAGCAACCTTACCAAGTCCTGAGAATCTACCCTCTTCAAGGGATCTGTGCAGCTGTGAGTTGAAGTCAAAGTCAAGATCAGCTGCAAGTGATTGAGGGATTTTCCCTGCCTGCAGCTCCTTTTCTACCCCCCCAAACCCAACCCCTCTTCCCCGGCCCTTCGGCCAATTCCCTCCTGCCTGTGCTCTCCTTACCTTACCTCACTCGCCCCACACCCTCCTGTGACCTCAGACCCTGTGATGTCACTGTCCTCCTCATCCCCTTTCAGCCTACCCCCTAAACCCCTCCCCTTTGCAGGTGCCAAGTGGCCAGTGGTGAGCCACCTGCAATTCATCCTTGTCTCATAAAAACCTGCTCCTTTGCAGATCCCAGGGGTTCAATAACAAGCTAGCTTGCCACTTGGTTGGGCAACCCCTTTTACACCTGAAATATTCCTAATTTAGATTTTTATTTTGTGTATCCAAATTTTGGTAAAAGGGCACCTGAACTAAAATATTTTGAAACTTTTGGGCTTTTTTGCTATAATTGTCCTCGGAGACAATACTCAGTATGCTTTTGGTACATATAGTGTAACAGAAGTGTACTTAATGGGTGAGGCTTATGGTCCCAATTTAATTGTAAATTGGACTGAAATTTTGAAACATAAAGCTGTTTTGGCTTGTCCTGATGACTTATATGAATTTTATATCCCAACCATGAATTCATAAGAACCATTTAAGGATGCCCTAAATTGGAAAAAAATAAAGTTGACTAAAGCTGTCATTTCACACTTTTAGATTGTTCAAGCATCTCCTGGACATGATGTAAGTCATTGTGATCCAGAGATACGAAAGAAAATGGTAGATGTCAAGAAATAATTTTTTGTTATGTGGAGAGTGAGAAATAAAATAAGGTTATAGCCATTTATCTTTATGATTCTCCTCATGACCTGTGTAGTAAAGTTCTGGACCCCAACTTCTGTATTGACAAAACTGTTCTAAGTAGAAACCATTATGGACATTTTATTGCCTGTGCATGTAGGGATTGATATCCACTGTATTACATGACTTTTAATATATCTTCAGTAATTTTATTATCTAAAGAATGTGTGAACAAGCGATGGGATCTTGGCATCAGGGATCTGGTTTTAAGTGTAAGGCAGATACAGTAAGCTGAGAAGCCATGGGAGTAAAACATATTTCTATGAACCACTGGAGGAGGACTGCTACACAGTAGGTCAGCTTGTAAATAGAGTTAAATGATTTTTAGGTTTGATTGGGACAATTCTAGGAGTTTATGATACTTATCAACTAGCTCAGCATGAGGAAGATATTGAGTGCTTATTTAGGTCTATTACTAGCATTAATGCAACACTTAATAAAATGGAACACAATTTTATGAATATCACACTAGGAATCAAAGTGTCTTTCCATATCACACAGAAGAATATTTTAGAGGCACAGTATGATAGTGTAGTCCAATCAGAGATGCATAGTTTATTGAAAGGGATTTTCTGACTTAAGAAATTGTATGATACCTATGGAACTTGTTGGGCCAGATTTTATACATACTGTTATTTGATGCACGGCATTGACAGAGATATTGTTTGGCATCTAGACGTGGATACTATGTCATTCACCATGGCAGTATACCCATATCACTCATCTTCTAAGAACTGTACCTTTTGCTTGGGATTTATTATATGTTTTCCAGTCATGTGCAAAGGACAATCGGGAACTGGATATGCTGTATTCAATGTTAGGTTCTGTTCACCTGATTGTATACTATATGCTGTTGTAGACACACCTTGTGATTATATTACACACAGTGGAGATAGCTGGAAGGGCTATAAGCATGACTCTTGTGAACTTTGGCAGAATAGATTATATAATTTCAAAGGGAAAGCATACACTCCTTGTGAAATTTCAAAAACATGTTATCTAAAAGTCACGAGAATTTCAGACGTTGCTCATAATACAGTGCATAGTCTAGTGAATGATACTTAATATAATTCTAAATCCTGACTATGTTTTGATAAATGGTTCTACATGGCTTGTACCGGTTACTTTCTTCAACGTACTATGGAATGTGATTATGATTTCTTATCTATTGTACCTAATGTATATACTGTATACCCTGCCATTCAGCATATTCAGTTTACCTCTGTACCCTATGGGTTAAAGAACTTTGTTGCTTTGAAAGAATCTGTAAGACTGATGTCTCTGGCACCTTATTTGGTGAGCAGCACTGACAATTTAAATGTAGTATAGCATTCTAACAACAGTACGCTGTTATTTACTCCAAGGCATTTGTGGGAGACTTTCAGGAATATAATAAAGTGGATTGACAGCTGGATACCTGGCCTTGAGTCCCTTTGAGGTTGATTTGGTATTTTATTAATTGCTGGAGTATTCTTCTTCATGAAGTTCTACCCCCGTAAGGCTTCTGAACAGTCCACTGTGTATGCCAATGTCCCCTTGAGGCAGCTGTTTGAGGGTGACACACACATACCTATGCAATAATTGCTGATACAGCCATCTATGAAACACTCCCCCCTCGGACCCAAGTCCTAGGTCCACAGCAGGCTAGAGAATGGCCACTCTCCCCTTTCTAGCAGCAGTTAGCCCGAGACTTCTATGTGATCACTGTGTGCCAACAGGCAAAACGGTGCTCAGGGGGTGGGAGAATGTAGTGATCTGTCTAAGCCTGAGAGGTCATGTATATGTAGGCTTGCCAGGATTTGATAAATATCGGTAAAAGTCAATAAATATCGAAATTGCATGGAGTAATGAAATCAACTAAAATAAATTAACATCGGTAGTTATCAATTTTTTTGCATTGTATTCAAAGATTTTCACTGGCATTTGGTGCATTGGAGCTTTAGCAAAAAAGTATTTTTGCTGGCATTTAGAGTCTTCTAAAAGGGCTGTGGACCCATCATTATATTTATTTTCAACTACTGAGCATCCACTGACCCCGATACATCCCTGTGCTCTCTGAGCCCCTCTGTAGTGAACTCACTATAACATACACAAACAGAGGAGAGCCATCCTCCTGAAGGGATGCAGACCGTCACTATAATTATTTTAAAATACTCGAGCGCCTACTGAGCCCAGACACATCCCCAACACATCCTGAGCCTGGTTTAGTCAGATGCTTTGAGCTTCCGACAAAGACTTTTATTTTAAACCACTCGAGCACCCACTGAGTCCCAATGCATCCTGAGCCCCCTCTGGGCCCCACTGTGGCAGTGATCTCACTATTATTTACTCTATTAGAGGAGAGCCATCCTCCTGAAGGGATGCTGACCATCACTATACAGTATTTGTTTTATATTAAGGGACAGAGCAGAGGATTCAATCTGGTGGGCAGCTATCCAATTGAATACCCTGATCTACAGTCCAGCCAGTGAGCCCCAACACATCCCCAGCCCCTCTGTGCTTGCAAACTCACACTAGAAAAAAAATGAAAAATATCATTAAAAGTGCAGAATTTTGTGCACCACTCTCAATTTTCATCTATAAAAATTGGGACAAAGGGCAAAAAGTAAACACTGATTTTTTCTGTCAAAAATGAAACAAAATAAAAATCGAATCTTAGCAAGCCTTTGTATATGCAACTGAGAAGCCTATGCTATAATGAACAGTTATGTGCATTCAGCTAAGTAGCCTGTGCTATGATGAGCAGTCACTTAAGCTATACATGTATGCCTGCAAGGTCCATACTGACTGGAGCAAAACAAGTAGCAATGGGGGTGACACAAGACTCATGGAGGGGACACTTGAGGTTCAGGAGAGCTAAATAAGGCTGGTTCTAGTTGGTTTTCCACTTACCAAACTTGACATTTATCTACCTGTTTGGAACTTATGAGTTACAAGCATACACAAGCTGTCTTGTTTCAACAAATCATGTTTTCTGACATACTTAGACAGGAAACACTGTGACCTATCTCTGTACAAAACATGTCTGTTTATGGGCAAATACAGTTTGTAGGGGCAATGACATCATGGAGACTTGCTAGTCACAAATATGATATAAGAATGACAAAATCAGGCAGAAAAGCAGAGTGATCTCCTTCTTGTGGCTATAACACCGTGCTGGTTGGGGGCATAAGCAGACCGTGAGACCCAGCTGTGAGAAAACTCTTTGTAAGTTAAACATCTTGGTGAAGAATCGTCAGCCAGGCAACTTGGGGCATGCTATCTCTCTTTGTACTCAGCACACACAGTTTCTGAGAATATTATGTTGTACTCAACTGAGATAATTCAGGGTTCATTATATGTTTTGTAATAAAAAGAGTTTTACAGGAAGCTTCTGGTATGGTTTCAATTTTAGCTCTTGTCTCTCTGGTGGCAATAACCACAAACCCAAAACATCATATCATTACAGAGGTGGGGTCATAAGATGGCTATGTTGAAAATTTCACATGCAAATATTAAAAAAACAACAAAGTTATGAGCCTACATTGAAATTTGTCAATGCAGGCTAGTAACTTTAGTAATTTAAATATTTTTTACCCCAAATTTTGAACATGGTCATTTCTTCACAGCACCTCATGACTGTGACAGCTGTTTTGTTTTAAATAGTGACCAAATGTGTTTTCATACCCGTGGCATGGAATAACGTTGGTGGTGCAGAATGACATTTGGCAGGATTTCAAACAAATTACCCACGCCAACCCAGTGACGCTGAGGCTTGAGGTGCTGGATGCAGCGACCTCACGCTGTGCCAGCGACCTGGTTTGGGAATGAGCACAGGTTATCAGGGGTTGGCCAGGGGGGAGCATGACGAGTGAGATCAAGCTGCCGCAAGGCAGCTTTCTTCTCCTGGGAGGGACTAGGGGCTCCCAGGCCATTGGCTGGCACCAGGTTCAAGGATGTATCGCGGAGCTAACTGGAGGGAGCTCCAGTGCTAAACACAGAGAGGGGCAGAAGGGGCTGAGCTGACATCATTGGGCATGTGTGTGCATCCATGCATGCACAATGCCTGTGTGCTGGGGTCCAGGGAATAGGGGAGAAAAAGGGGGAAAAAAAGATAAAATACTAATTAAAAAAAAAACAACAGGAAAATGTTCACCTACCAGGTTCATTAGGTGGGGTAATAAGAAGGCTATACTGAAGAGGATGGGCCCCAGGACTGATCCCCTAGGCTATACTGAAAATTTGGTACAAATATGGTAAAATGCCCAGGTTATAAATGAACATTACACTATTTCAGCGTTCACTCATAACTTCACAAATTTTCAATATTTTGACTCCAAGCTTTCAACATAGCCATTTTTCTACCACCTCATAAACATGATGTGTCAGTTTCAACATCCTGGATGAGAAGTGTTTTCACTCCTCTGGTGCAAAATGATATTTTGGCCAATTTACCATAAATGGTACATATGTTTATAAGGCAAATCCATAAACAAGTATCTTCAAAGTTATGGTCAAAATAAAAAAAAAATTTAACAAGCATCAAAGGTTTGGCATTGACAAACGCTTGTTTGTCTTGCCATTTATTCTAACACATATGTTGTATAAGTATATATTCTGGCACTGGACATTAGTACAGATTTGTCATGTCTATTCCTGTGCATTTTTTCAATGCAATTGAATTTAAAAAAAAAATCTGCTGCCAAGCCCAATGCCATCTGAAATTACATCATTCCACAGGGGCCAAAAAATGAAATAATCTCAAAGTCACTGCCCTGGCACCAGCTTACTCTTCAGTAGTAACCCTGACACCCACTACCACCAGCAGTCCAGTGTACTTAAAAATATAATGGACTCTGTAGTGTGGGCGTATTTGACAGGTGACACCACAAATCCACTGAAAGCACTTTTCTTGGCATATAAATAAAACCAAATTGAAAAATAATATATAATAATATTAATAGTAACTACATTAAAAATAAAACCATAGAAGTACTCTGGCTTTAGAAAACAACACATCCTCCTAATCATCATCCTCCTCCTCCTTCACCCTCCATAATGAATCACATTGTTCGCATCACACATTATTGCAACATGTTGGTGACACCAGTTTCTTCCTGCCTGCAAACTGCCCAGATGGCACAGTTGCGCTGGTATCCATCATATAGGAAGTGGACAGGAGATGGTAGTGTGCAACAGGCATTGACAATTGTATGTCTGCCTTGTAGCTCTATAGATAGGGCTATTTACTATTTAGCTACATATTTATTTATTGAACATTTTGGAGAATACTTTTGAGCACAAGTGCTCTTTTACAAAGTTTTTTTTTTTTTTACCAGGAGAGACACGCTAAGCTGAAAGCTTGTTTACAGGTGTGATCTGAGAGCACAAGGAAGTTAAGAGACTTGCTCAGGGTCACGTAGTATGCAAGTGGGGGCTGTAGGATTCAAACACCGGTCTCCAGGTTTGCAGCTCAGAGCCTTAAACCACTGCGCTAAACTGCCTCCTCAAATGACTCCACATCAGTAATAGGGATTACAAGGTAACATAACAAATACATGTTTAGTGAATCTTTGAGCACAAGAAAGGTCCCAGAAGACTGGAGAAGGGCTCATGTGATCCTGCTCCACAAGAGTGGTAGCAGGGAGGAGGCAGGGAACTACAGACCAGTCAGTCTTACCTCAGTAGTAGGCAAGATTATGGAGGCATTCCTTAAGGAAAGGATAGTGTAACACCTGGAATCCATAGGAGCACAGGATCCAAGACAGCATGGGTTTACAACAGGAAGGTCCTGTCAAACTAATCTCATAGATTTCTTTAAGCAGAGTGGTGGACCAAGGGGGAGCAGTTGATGTTGCCTACCTTGACTTCAGCAAAACTTTCAATACAGTTTCACATAGAAGATTGATTAATAAGCTGGGTAGGTTCAGGGTGGGTCAGAAGTTGGTCAACTAGGTGGCAAACTGGTTGGTGGGTAGAAAACACAGAGTGGTGGTAAATGATATACAGTCAGAAGAGATGCAAGTCACAAGTGGGGTACCTCAGGGATCAGTCCTGGGGCCCATCCTCTTCAATATCTTCATCAGTGACATTGCAGATGGACTGGAGGGTAAGGTTTGTCTCTTTGCAGATGACACCAAGATCTGCAACAGAGTAGATGATCCAGATGGGGTGGGCAGAATGAGAAGAGATCTGGATAAACTGGCAAAATGGTCGGAAGAGTGGCAAATGGGGTTTAACGCAAAGAAGTGCAAGATCATGCACATAGGAAAGAGAAACCCTGAAGCCATCTATAGGTTGGGAGGGGAGATGCTGGCAATCAGAAGGGAAGAAAGAGACTTGGGTATCATCATCACAGATGACCTGAAATCATCCAAGCAGACCACTAAAGCAGTAGGTAAGGCTAGAGGGACGTTGGGGTGTATTAGTAGGGGTATCGCTAGTTGAAAGAGGGAGATAATAATCCCTCTTTACAAGACACTGGTTAGGCCCCATCTGGAGTACTGCATGCACAACTGGAGACCACACCTGCACAAGGACATTGACAAAATGGAGGCAGTCCAGAGAAGGGCAATAAAAACGGTGCAGGGACTGCATCAGAAAACATATAAGGGCAGATTAACGGAGCTAAATATGTATACCATAGAGCAAAGGAGGGAGAGAGGTGATATGATCAAAACATTCAAACATTTTAAGGGCATTAACAAGGTGAAAGAGTCTAACATGTTTCAATATAAGAAAAATAGCAGGACAAGCGGACACAGCATGAGATTAGAGGGAGGCCAAATAAGGGGTAATGTGAGGAAGTTCTTTTTCACAGAAAGGGTGGTGGATGCATGGAATGGCCTACCTCAGGAAGTGGTGGATATGAATACAGAGCAGGGCTTCAAACATGCATGGATAGGCACAAGGAGCAATACAGATGAGTATGAATTGATAGACCACTGACAGAGTAAAGGTCTGTGGCACATTCATAAGGTAGAAAAATGGGCAGACTGGATGGGCCTTGTGTCCTTATCTGCAGTCAACTTTTATTTCTATGTTTCTATAAGTCAAACAAATACAATATAGTTGAACAAGTACAAATAACTAGGCTAGATCAATTGCATACAATTTTACAATAAGGCCGGTAAATAGAAACAGTATAAAACAAGCACAGTAATGGTACATGATTGCAGAGCCAGAGTCTGACACAGTTCAAAGTGTATACTGGAAGGGATGTTGTTAGAGTAGCAGTTACAGTTGCATTGAACTGATAGGGTTCCCATAGTGCTCTCTTAAAATAGTCAAACTTAGGTAGATTAAGCAAGGTATCAGGCAACTCATTTAACCAGCCAGCAGCCCTAACTGCAAATGAACACTTGCTAAGCTGAGTATGGGGAAAAAGCAGTTCAACAGCATTCTAAGCCATGCTTCTGGTGTTGCATAGATTGGTGGCAGGGCAAAAGCAGTGAGTTTGGGCTAGAGAGGGGTTAGGCCCAGTAGTGTCTTCTTGTCTAGCAGACATGTCTGGACTATAATTCTGCCAAATGCTTAATTATTATCATCATGACTCATCCACATGTTTATGAACAACATTATATCAACTGCCAGTGCCACCACAGCCACATGTGTGTCATGTGTGTGGGAAATAGCTCAAGCATAGTAAAGGTGCCATAAATTCTTCCTGTCAAGGACTTGTCCTCTCAGGACAGCTGTGAGAACTTAGTGTTTGTGCCTTTTAAGTCTCTTTCCCATATAGATTTACTATTACTAACTCAATGCACGCCATGGATCACCACTCAAGTGGATGTCTGAGAAAAGAAAAATGAGGGAATGTTGGGTGGATTTAAACCCACACCTCTTGCTTATGAGGCTGTACACCTTTCCACTACACCTCAAAGCTGGCAAATGATGAACCTCAGCTCTTCGGCTGTAGTTCGGCTGTACCGTGCCGGGTGGGTCCTTACAGGCAATTTCCTGACAAGACACTTGCCATTCCTGACAGGACAATTTACTGGCAGGAAAATCTCATTCCTAAGAGGACAATTTCCTGACAGTAATGCTTTGTGGCACCTTTATTGTCCTTGCAGAAATAGCCAGGCCCAGGCAGTTTACATGGTGGTATGTTTCATAGTTCATAGTTTTATAGTTAATATATGTCAGTTGGCATTAGCCTTCATGACTTGCCACATATCAGCGGAGGTATGCAGTTTTATTTGTTCCCATGTAGTTATCAAGTTCTTTCTTAAACTGCTCTAGTGTATTACTATTTACAATGGAGTCAGGTAAGGCATTCCATGTGTTCACCACCCTCTGGTTATATCATTCCTCTCTTATATTTGTTCTTGTTATTTCACCCTTAAGCTGGAGACCATGTTCTTAGTTTAATTTTTGCACAGTCCTGCTATTAACCATAATTGTTCATTGTGATATGCATTGTATACATAACATAAGTCACCTCCTAATTTCCTGTATTGGGAAGAATACAGTCCCATTTCCTGTAATCTTTCTCCATGTGGTTTGTTCTTAACAGTCTTGATCTTTTTAGTAATTTTCTTTGCACTTTCTTCGATTAATTTTATATTTTCTTTGTTTTGTATTATAATTAGGGTTGCACAATATTCTATGTGGGGTCTAACCAGTGATGTATACAGAGGGACTATCACCTCCCTCCACCTACTTTTTATATTTCTCAGTATGCAGCCTATTATTCTGTTACATTTTTTAACGGTTTCTCTGATGTGCTGGTCAAATGTCAGTTTGTGATCAACGCCTAGATCTTTCTCTAAATCAGTTGTTTCCAAGGTTTTATTATTTAATGTATACTTAGCTTGTTTATTATTATGCCTAAGTTCATCACCTTACACTTTTCTACATTAAACTCTAAACCGTGATCTAAAGTCCATATCCCCAGTATGTCCAAGTATTGTTGTAAATTGACTGCATCTTCCTTGTTGTTTATAATAGCTCCCACTTTTGAATAAGATGCATATTTACATATCCAGGATTTTTAGGATGTTTTCATAGATATTATCAGGATATTAAAGAGCAGAGGTCCCAGCACAGACCCCTGAGGCACTCCACTTGTAACCTTCCTCCAGTAGGACTGATGTCCTCTTATACACACTCGCTGCTGTCTTTTATCTAATCACGACTCTATCCACGAAACCAATTTGGGGTGAAGTTCCATTACTACTAGTTGGATTATTAATTCCTTGTGTGAGACAGAATCAAATGCCTTTGAGTAGTCAAGATATACTACGACGTCTGGTAATCCCTTATCTAGTGCTGAGCTTACTGGCTGGAAGAACTGCATCAAGTTAGTTAGGCATGATCTTCCCTGACAAATGCCATGTTGTGTTATATCCACCTGTCCCTTCTCTTCTATGTGCTGTTGGACAAAATCCCTTATAAAGCCTTCCATGATTTTACCCACCACAGATGTTAGACTTATACAGTAGGTTAGACATTTTTAATATTACTTTTATCCACTTTCTTACATATTGGGGTCGCATTTGCCCTCGCCCATTCTAATAATGTTTCACCTTCCTTCCAGGATTCATTGAACAGCACACTGAGAGGTCCTGCCAACTCCTCTGCTAATTCTTTTAGGAGTTTTGGGTGTACCCCATCTGGACCCTGTGATTTGTTGGTCTTAAGCTGTATCAATTTATCATAAACCTTCCTCACACTTATGTTTCTTATATTGCCATAACTGTTTACTTTTTCTGATGTTTTATTATTATTTTCTTTATTTTTAAATATGCTAACAAAATACTCATTAAATGTATCCGTGATTTGTTTCTCATCAGAGACTGCCGCAAGTCACCCACTTTGATTTGTTCTACTGTGTTTTGTCCACCTCTAAGGTGGTCTATGTAGTTATAGAATTGCTTCTTATTGTCTATCATTGCTGTTGCCATTCTGTACTCATTATCTGCTTTAACCTTTTTTATTAGTTTTTTTCCAGTCCTTGTTTAGATTTATATATTTTACCTTTGCTTCTTCTATTTCTCTTTATACTTTCTATATGCTTTCTTTTTTTATTGTACTTGTAAACCATTTGGGTATTCTTCTATTTGTTTTATACTTTTTAATTGCCAGTATAAATTTTGTTATGCAGTAGTCCAATTTATTTTTTATTGTGCTCCACATTGTTTCAAAAGGTATATTGCATAGGTCCATTCTCCAGTCCCATGACCATAGGTATTTTTTCATGCTATCATAGTCAGCTTTGTTGTAACATTTTAAAGTTGTTATACCCCCGTATGACTTGTCAATTTTGATAAATGCTTTTACCACATCATGGTCACTATTGGCAAGAGGTTCCATAATTTCCACCCTATCTATGACATCCCTGAGGTTGGTTAGTATCAGGTCCAGTGTTTTATTCCCCCTTGTTGGATCACTGACTATTTCATCTATGTATTTATGCAATGTTACATCCAGAAGCATTTTTCTCAAGATGTCACCCAGAAAATGTTTCCCAGTCTATATCTGGATAATTAAAATCCCTGACCAGCATATAATTTCCTTCTACCTCCAACTTTTTTTATGTTTAATAAAGTTATTGTGTTCCTCCTTATTTTGATTGGGTGGTCTGTAACACACACCAATGGTCACCTTTGTGCCGTTTGTATATGGTTCCACTCAGATGTTTTCATTTTCCTCATTTCTTTCATATATGTTCTGTATTTCATTTGCCTTTATATTTTCTGTGACATATAAAGCCACACCTCTTCCTCTTCTATATTCTTTCACTTTATGGAATACCTTTAGCCTGGTATTCATAGTCCCCTAATCGTCCTTTTGTAAATCATGTCTTAGTCACTGTGCATACTGAGATGTCTTCCTTTAAAATAACTGTTCATTCATCTTTCTTATCCTTCAGACTTCTTGCATTTAGTAATAAAAATGTTGCCATTTCTTTGTCTTTATTAATTTCTTTATCTATGATGTCCTTTGTATGTTTCAGTGGACCTAAGTGTTTTTTTGTGGTCTGACATTTCATTTGTCCCTCTTCCCCCCATCTCTAGTTTAAAATTTTATTGATGGTCACTGTCACTTCTATTTAAGTGAAGTCCATCTTTGCAGAAAAATCCATGCTTATTCTGGAATAGTTTGTTTGTTCTCGAACATGTATGTCCAGTCTGCATACTCCATTGTTTTATCACATTGTTAATCCTTACAATTGTTTTGTAAATCCACTGTGCTGCCCATGGAACAGACCAGATCTCTGACAAATATAATCTCACGGTTCCTTTCTGTTAATTTAGTGTATATTCTTCATAATATTGAGTATCTCTTGCTCTGTGCTTTCCTGAGGTCATTCGCCCTTGCATGTATCAGCACAAGTGGTGGTTTATCTGATTGTTTTATGATTTTAGGTAGTAGTTCATAAATATCATGCACACCAGGGAAGGGACATACTAAGTTCTTGTTCTTTCCTGTTTAAGGTATTGATAGAATTAATGTTTTTAATCATTGAATCCCCAATTATGTAAATAGTTCTAGAGCCTGATTCTGTGTTAGTTTCAAATCCCATCTCTGTTGTATCCTGTATACATTAATTGTATTGCTTGAGTCTGTTTCATTATTTTCTGCTACTCTCTCATGAGTATTCCTGTATCTCCTACTATATCCATCAACTCCCTTGTTTCATTTTCTACTCTGTTTATTAGATTCATTAGGCTGGCACTATAACCTAGAGGTTAGAGTAACAAGCTGTAGACCAACTTGGTACATCCAGCAGACCAGACATGGGTTTGATTCTCACAACCTCCACTTGTGTACTGTGCGACTCTAAGCAAGTCACTTAACCTCCCAGTGCTCTCAGGTCACCCCTGAAAACAGGCACTTATGCCTAGTGGGCCTTACCCAGTTACCTAAGACTAAAATAAAAATTAGAGGTTTGTATTTGTTTTCTGTTGGAACTTTTATCTCTATTTGTATTTCTTTCATGACACAGTCTATATGTTTTTTCTATGGGTTACTGTTTGATTCATTTCTTTATGTTTATTTCTTCCTCCTTCCTTTGGATTTATTTGGCTCAGGTCTTTGTTTTCATTTATGGATTCATGTGGGTTCTTTTCACCCATCTGTTCTCTCCATTACTTTCTTTATCACCTTCTAATATTATTGGTAGCAAATTACAAATTGAGCCATTAAGGCAAGGCAAGGCAAAGTTTATTTATATGGTGCCCAATCCCAGAGGTTCAGGGTGCTTACATAAAACAAGCAGGATAATTAATTAAGAGATATGTATCATAAATAAAACAATCAGATAAAACAATAACATCTTCAGATACAGCAATTAACATTTGGCCTAGCAGTTTCTTAGGGCTGGTCATATAGGTTCAGCAGGTAAAGACATAGAGAACAAGTAGGCCTTTAAACCACTCTTAAACCTCTTGACCGATGGGGCTTCCCTGAGAACAGCTAGAAGAGAGTTTATAGGACTGGTCTGGTGACACTGAAGTCCCAGTCACCAGAAGTTCTAAGTCTGGTCCTAGGAATGTCAAGGAGGTCCCTGGCCGAGGAACGGAGGGAGCAGAATGAGGTGGCAGGTATTAGGAGATCAGCCAGGTAGCCAGGGCTGAATCAATGTAGGGCCTTATAAGTGATTAAACTCACCTTGAAGATAACCCTCCACCTGACTGGCAGCTACTGCAGAGCATGATGAACTGGGGTCATATGGCTGGACCTAGAAATGCCAGTCAGCAACCTGGCAGCTGCACTCTGCACCAACTGCAGCTGGTGAAGGGTACCCAGGGACCCTGAAGTAAAGAGCATTACAGTAATCCAACCTCGGTGTCATGAAGGCATGTACCAGTGTGGGAAGAACCTTGGGCTGAACTAGGGATTTGATTTTGGCAATGTTCCTCAGGTGATAAAAAACACTTTTGGACAACAGCTGACACCTATGATTCAAGTGTCAGTCTGTCATCTAGGACAACGCCAAGATCTTGCACCCTTAAGGAAGCCATCAATGAAGTAGATTCCAGGTATGAACCAGTGACCATGTTGGAGGCACTGCCATCATATCCTCATCCCAGCTCAATCACTAGAACCTCCATCTTGTCTGGGTTCAGTCACAACCAGCTGGAGAACATCCAATCGTTGATCTTGGCCAGACAGCTGTTAAGCACTTCGACAGCCTTCAATGTTCCAGGGGCAAAGGGCAAGTACAACTGGGTAACATCTGCATAACAGTGAAGACCCACATTGTACTGCCTAATAAGCTCACCCAGGGCAGCATATACACTGCAAACAACATCGGTGACAAGATCGACCCCTGAGGTACTCCACATGGCAGGAGCTTCGGGTGAGAGGAGAAATTCCTCATCACCATCCACTGCTTCCTGCAAGAGAAATAGGACTCAACCAGCTGATGACAGTGCCGGTGAGTCCATAGTACTCTCTAAGGTGATCAAGAAGCACAATGTGATCTACAGTGTCAAATGCAGCTGAGATATCAAGGAGAACAAGAACTGACTTGTCTTCTCAATCTCTAGAACTCAGGAGGTCATTGTACACCCTGACTAATGCTGTTTTAGTGATCTGCCTGGCTCTAAAACCTGACTGGAAAGGCTCAGAGTTGTCAAAGGCCACAAGGTGCTCCTCAAGCAGCTGCTGCCCCATAATTTTCTTAATAACCTTACCCAAAAAAGGGAAGGATGGAGATTGGACAGTAATTCACCAGAATATCCGGGTCAAGATATGGCTTCTTCAGAAGGGGCCTCACCAGAGCCTCTTTCAAGGTCTCTGGAAAGAACCCCTCTGACAATGAACACTGGACAATCCCAGTGAAAACTGGGCCAACAGAACCAATGTATCTCATCAAGAAATGAGCTGGAGCTGAGCCCAGTTTGCAATATGAATGCTTTAGCTTCGAGGCGACCTTAATGACCTTGGCCACCTCCACTGGTTTAAACTCATCCCAGACAGGTACAGTGCCTCTGTTTCACTCAGGCTGATCATTGTGAGTCATAATGTGACTCATTGATGAAATCCTCTGCCGGATAGTGGACAGTCTGAGAAGAACCGAGCAAACACCACATAAAGTGATTGAAAAGGCTTTTTGCAGCAGACAGACCTCATGAAGAAGTCTGTCAACAGTCCGAAAGAGCTGAGCTGATCAGTTCTTCCTGGCAACAATCTCCCTGGACAGGAACTCTGCCTTCTTATGGTTGATTGCCCCTGGTACTACAAATAATGGACAAGCAGAGCCAGCTTGTCCACATCTGGCGTCTTCCGCTAACAAAGCTCCAACTTCCAAAATATTATATCATTGCTTTTCTTCCCTTTAAATGAAATGTCCCTTTCATTTGTTTGTATGTCCCATTGGCACAGGGTCATGATGTTGTATACAATAACAGTGCAGTACATAACCTCACAGGCAAAATGACACCTGCACAAAAAACGTTAGACAAAACACCTACTATCACAAAAATGCAATCTGCCCATTCAAACTATAGTGGCAACAGAACAGCTCTCTTGTTTCATGGGTGGCTGTTCCCCCCCGGAATAATTATAATCAACTCTGAGGGGGGTGTGGACCTCAGGGGTATGTTTCAACTCAGGAGGGGGGATCTCTGTTTCTCGGTGAAAGAGAAAAATTAAATGTTAGGAGACAGGGAATCAAACCCTGATCTCCTGGTCATCCCCACTGCACAGTCTAGTGCCTTAGCCACTCTGCCATGGGAGCAGTTCAAGCAGGCCCCAGACCTGCAGCCTCTTCATCCCTTCCCCATTCCTCTGTACAGCGACAGGGGTAGTGGTTATTTCCTACTGCTATTATACCTCTGTCACTCTGAAAGGATTCGCACTTTACACAGTGTGGTTGTTCTTGCACTATTCTTGTTGCACTATATTCACCTGGTACCTGTCTCATCTCATCATTGTCTCTTACCCTTTTATTTGTTCCTTCTACAGCTGTTACTCCTGCCTGTTCCTTAAATACAGTACTGTCCTCTATGGTTTGGTTCTGTATTTGATTTCTTAAACACTTTGGGCCCAATTCTGAAAGAGCCATTAGATCGCTACAAAGTTCAGGTGATCTAGGGCGATGGCACCTCAGGTGCATCAGGGCCATGTGCCCGATTCCTGAACATTGGGGTCCTGTGCCACTGCACCAGGGAAGTCCCACGACCGCAGGCTAGTGCCAACACACTAGGTGCACCTGTGTGTCCTGATGGATGGATCCACCCACCCCAGCCCACCGGGTGCAAGAGGGATCACAATGCCTGGGGTGCCCGGGGCAGACGTGGCACAAGTGATTACCATGGGGTGTTGAGGAGCCAGTGTACATGCTGGGGACGATCAGGCACCCCGCAGTGCCAGTTCTTCTTTGTCAGTGTAAAGCCACCCATCCGTGTCTGCAATGGCAAATTGACTGTTGCCCCCACCAGGTGCATGATCACACAGACCCAGGATATACACTTGCATCCTAACACCTCTGGGGTACAACCTTGTCCCTACCAACCCCCCATACAACAACATATGGCCCCCAAACAGCTCATACTACCTTATGGGCATTGGTTGTAGAAGGTATTTAGACCACCTTCTGGTGGTCTAACATGACACCCCATCCTTCCACCACTGCTGGACTTTTGAATAGGAAATTGGTGTTATTGTAGCTCCACCATGGTACAAGCCCCTTGTGACCTGGTACCTAGATGCAGGTTGCAAAGGGGTGCAGTGCCTCAGAGCAGTGGATTCTCTCACTGGCACAGACTGCATACCAGACTAGGGAATGCTGTAGCAATTGACACAAGGTGTAACTCACATCATTGCTGTTTGATGCAAACACCATGCGTCCAGCAGAACCCTTTCAGAATCAGGCCCTTTATTTGTAACTGTAGTCCAATAATGACCATTTTGATATTTTTAAATCTTTATGTTGTTCACAGATGTACTGTAAATTTTGTGTTCTCCATTGTACTAATTTTATTGCATGAAATGCATTTAGTGTCTGTAACCCCATTTGATAATGTTACATAGTTGTCGGCCATTATATCACTTAAAGTGTGTTTTTGGATATGTCACTATGAATTTAAAACCTCTACCTTTAGAGCTTTTGGTTAATTCTTCAGCCCTTCTCACCTTCTTTTACTGCCTGATGCCGACACAGACACTGCTTGCCTCTGCCTGCATTGCCTCTGCCCTGCGCTGACCTCCACTCACTGAGGCACCCTTAAATACTATTGGGAGTGGAAGTTCTGATTCCCCTGCTGCCTGGAGGTTGCCCAGCAACCCTAAAATGGAGACATGGACTGGGACTGCAGCTACAGACTGCCTTTGTTGCTGAAGCTTATTCTACTTCTGTAACAACATGAACAGACCTCCAAATCACACAATAAGCAGCCATTCCTATAGTGAGGCTGCTTGAATGCCACACACATTGTTATTTACAATCTTCATAAGTGACTCAGTGAAGCATTATATTATCGTACAACTATTTTTCTTGATATATAAATTAAAAATAATTAAATTTGCCCATCCTGGCAAGCGCTGGCACTGAGGGTTGAGGCACTGGATGCCACACCTCATGCCACACTGCAACCTAGGTTCAGGAACAGACGTGGGTTATCAGGGGTTGGCATGGGAAGGGAGAGGATTGAGCATCCCAGTACAGCTCTCCTCTCTGTGGTGGCCATGGGGCTTTCTTCACTCTGCAGCAGCATCTGGCAGCTGTCAGATGCACTGCATAGTTGCGGCGCAAAGAAGAGGATTGGAGCTCAGCAGACATTGGCATGCACGTGCGCTGTACATCATTGCATGCTGGCTCCAGGGAGAACAGCGAGGTGGAAAAATAGTGGAGTGGTCACGGTGGCTGATGGCCGTGCATTGCACCCCCAGACCTGAGAGGTGCACCCCAAGGTATTGGCTCCAGGTCTCCAAGAGGGGGATACTGTGAGCGTGCTAAGCCCTGTGGAGGACAGTGTGTTGCTGGCCAGACTGGGTGAGGGGGTGCAGGTGCTGGCAGCCGGATGACCTGCCATGCCTGCACCACAGGAGGAGAGTAAAACAATTATATGAAAAAATAAATAAATAATTAATTAAATTAAAATGAAAAACACAGAAGTCATCTTGTTCTTGTAAACAAAAAAACATTCATTATCACAAATCATGCTGTCTTGCCATTAAATATAAAACTATAATGTATGGGAGAGGGTATTTACCAACTGAAATCGGCAAGTTTACAATGTTATTGTGGTATTGTTGTGATGTCAAGAGGTTGTTAACCCCCTTGACTACATCACAATGATACCATAACAAACTCACTGCCACTGTGCATGTGTGTCTCTCAGTCGTCCAGCATTATGATCACAGAGTAATGCCAGCCAGGAGGCTTGGAGAGCTGCACCAAGGAGAAGTATTTTGTTTCTTTTCAATGTACCTTCTGCCATTTGTCACTCCTGAAAGACTGCAATTTGCAATACTCGATGAAAACTGGACTGTCGGATAACGTGGAGGCAATGCAGTGAGGTATCCCAGGATGCAATATGAACGGACATCATGTGATCCAGTGCATCCAACCGAATTGTTGGACTATGTTTTTTGGTAAACCCTTAGATTTTCTGAGCATGTCTGTCAAAATTTAACAGAGTGGTGTTTGTATTTGCGATTAGCTTATAGGAAACCTGTTACCATACACTATAAAAACTAATGGCTTTATTTCAATGAATAACAGCATTGAAATCACTTCTTGAGGTTGCCATGACAATGGAAAACCTCTCAAGCTTTGCTCTCAAGGTTTACTGTGTCATGGCAACCTCTCAAAGTGATTACAATGTGGTTATTCTACGAAACCTAGCCATTATCCTCTAGTACATAAAGATTAATACAAAACATATTTTTCTCATATTAGTACTAACTTCATATTATATTTATTATCTAATATATAAATCACAGTTTAAAATATAATAGCAGAACTTGCACTATAAAACAATCATAATATAGAAATAGTATTGTAAAATATATGGCACTGTAAGGAAGGTCAGCAATAAATAATAAATGTAACTGTAGCTCATGCTAGTGGGTAATGGTGGTCATAGTGGATTTTGTAGACTCTCTCACAACATTACAAACAATAATCCACAGCAGATGCTTGACAACAACACCCACCACTAGTAAGCTATACTAATACATATCAATCGCTACCCTCAAAGTTTCTGCCCCCCCATTTGTAGTTTATTTTATTTTATTAGCAGTGTCAGTGGCTCAGTAGGTAGCACACTTGCCTCTGTGGCCAGGAAATCAGAGGGCTGTGGGTTCAGTTCCCACATCTGGCACTTGGGTTAATAACCCAGTACTGACACTGTAGTGCAGCATGAGAGGGGTGCTGCACTTCTGAGGTGCCATCTCTCGGATGAGACGTTAAACCAAGGTCCCATCTGTCTGGACTGGTGGTAGTTCAGGTGGATGTTAAAGATCCCATGGCACTTATTGAAAAGAGTAGGGGAGTTTTTATTGTGATAAGAAACATAAACAATACAGTGATTCAAAGAAATTGTAACAATTTGACAAACAAGGAACTCATTAAACACCAACAATTCTCACCATATATACAAAAATTACTTACATGTTATAGAGTGAAACCCTTCCACCATTTTGTAACTGTAAGTGAGGTGAAGACCTTTGATTCTTGTAGATATATTTTTGAAAGTTCATTGATACCAAACATTCATAACACTCTGTAAGTCATTTTCCTTTGGTAAAGCACCCATTGGCATCTTGCCTGGCATAAATAATACCTCATGCAGCTGAAAAATAAAATAAGGTACTAGCATGATAAGGGGCCAAACTAGGGGATAGATCCCAAAACTAGTACATCATATGTGATAGTTGAGAACCATTTCAAATTCCACACTCTTGTTAAATAATGCCACAGGCCTTTTTCATAGGAACAGTGTAGAAAAAATGTTCCATAGTTTCTTCCATATTTATACAATCAACATAAGGACAGTTCCTTTCTTCCTTGGTTTTATATTTTGCATTCCTCCTGACATTCAGGCGACCATGCATCATAAGCCATTGTGTTTCTCACTGAGATGGAGGCAATCTAGTATTATTGAGTTGAGCCCAAACCCTAGGATTCAAGGCAGGACAATTCTAAAACAAGGGCTTGCAGGTGAATCAACCCCATAATTGACCTATACATTGACTGTATATTATTATTCAAAATCATGGTTTTAGTAATTTGCCATTTAAACAATTTTTGTATTGCTGATTTAAAATATACAGGAATGTGAACATGAGGGTTCAGCTTTGGGGCCTTGTCAACCCACTCTTTACTAATACTGTCTACTTGTATTAATCCACATTTAATGATGTTCACAAAGAAAAGGGAGTGCATAAATACAATTGGGTCTATCATTCCCAAACCACCAGATTTTTTATCTAAATAAGTTTAATGCCTTTTGACTGGATTCAGCTGATTCCCCCACAACATTTGAAAAAATATATTGTACAATTTAATCTCTAGCTGAGGTGGTAGAGGGAAAATCATGGCAAGATACTGCAGATGGGATAATAAATTGTTTCAAGATATGAATCCATTTAATTTAGAGAATTTCTATTGTTTCCATCTGTTCACTTTGTTTTCTTCTCTCTTCATCACTAACTCCCAATTTTCAGTTGGCAGATTTTGGGGACCAAAAAGGACCCTCGACATTTTCAATGAATTTCGAGAGATGCAAATACCATCCTGAACTACTTCCGCTGGGCCAATTGCCCCAATCAATAAGCCTCTAGTCTTCAGAAAGTTTAACTTGGCATTAGAGGCTGCTGAAAAAAGTTTAAAACCTTTAAGAATTGGAGAATATGAGCCTGGTCAGCAAAATATAAAATCAAATCATCAGCATAAGCTTGCAGATGTAGCTGATAAACAGGTGCATTCCCAATGCCTATCCACCTCGGTGTATTAACTAAAAACTGTAGGAGGGGTTCTAATGAGAAAATGTACAGAAGAGGGCTCAGGGGGCAGCCTTGTCAGACTCCAGTTTTTAAATGGATGCTCTTAGCTGTGCCTCCCTATAAAACAGGGTAAACTGTATTATGTTGGTAAAGTAATTTAATAATCTTAACCAGTTGTATAGGGATCCCATAGCATTCTAGTGCTAAAAAGAGGTAAGGGAAATTAACCTTATCGAAGGCTTTCTCAAAGTCTGCAGTAATTATACATCCAGATTTACCAGTGATTGATAAATATTCTAATACATCCTGTATAATCATTAAGGAAGATTGAATGTTTCCATCCAGAATTCCGCAGAATTGATATGGAGATATGACCATTTTAGAATATTTTTTAAGCCTATTATTTAAAATATTGGAAAATATTTTATAATCCGAATTTAAAATCGTAATAGGCCTCCAATTCTTGATATTGTTCCTGTCACCTGATTTAAATAAACGTATTAGTAAACCTTCAGTAAAAGATGAAAACATAGAATTAGTGTCCAAAAAAAAAAAAATGGAACAGGATTACTAAACATTTACTAAAATCATTTAAAAAGCATTTATAAAGGTGATTGGGAAGCCCATCAATCCCTGGTGAAATATTAGGCTTCATTTTTTGAACTACCACCTTTATTTCATTACTGGTAATTGGTCCTAGTAGATTTAAAGGCTCTACTGGTGCAGAGGGTAAGTTAACAGAATTTAAAAAATTAGCAAGATCATCCCCCGAAAAGGGGGACTCAGGTTCTAATGACTGGTAATGTTGTCTAATAGAATCCCTTAGTTGGTCAATTGTTGTCGCTTTACATCCATCTGCATTAATTAAAAAGTCAATAGTAGTAGAGTCTTTAAAAGTTTTGCAGGCCTCAAAAGGGTCACCTATCGGGGTTTTCTGTGTACCATTTGAAAAAATGGCTTATAATGTCTTTGCCCTATCATATTGATATGTTTTCATGGAATTTTTTAGCACACTAATTTGTTCTGAATAATCTAGTTTGGAAACGTAAGAAATTGATATAAGCCTCTGAAGCTGCTGTCTTAAGGATAAGTATTTTAGTATTTCATAAAATTAGAATCTTTAGCTACCACTCCTTGTTGTTTAAACCAGCTCCGAAGATCGGATTTAGTGTCTGTCCACCATGCCTCCAAATCTGTGTACAAAAAAGCTACTGACAGACAAGCTTGTAAAATCAATTTCACCCCTGATTTTATCTGAGGGGAATCCAAAATTGAAGTATTTAGTTTCCACCTCCCTTTCCTACTGAAGGATGAACCCTCAGGATGAAAGGAACACAGCAACTATAAATGGTCAGAGAACTCTATAGGTCTCATTTGAAAACATTTTACATGCACCGATGGGGAGACTAACGTAGTCAATTAAAGAGTGTAACTTGCCTTTTACAAATGAGAATTTAGGCCCTTTAGACTGGTAGGATATGCAATTAAGTAAACCAGCTATCTTAATTATTGAGGCTAGTGCATGAGAATGGCAATAAGTTTTTTTTTTTATTCTGCTGAGCCAAATTAAGTAAGCTACAATTAAAATCACCTCCCCATAATATGTTAACAGAAGTGACCAAGTATGGTTGTACAGCCTTCATGTAAGCTACTCTATCAGCTTTTGTCTGAGGGTTATAGATGTTAATAAATCTATAACAAATATAGTGCCATTTCCCATCTAAGATCAGGACCCTACCAGGAATGAGATCTATTAATTTGTGGTGCAAGAAATCAAAGGAGTTAAATAAAATGTCAATGCCATCCACACTATCTGTACCAAACAACCAGTATGAAGGGCCCCAGGGCCATTCTCTCTTGAAAGTGTACAATTGTTCTATTGAGACATCCAGGTTTCCTGCAAAAAAACTGACTGCAAGCTTATTGCCATGAATGTACTGAAATAGAGCCTGCCTTTTAGTAGAGTTCAATAAGCTGTAAGTATTCAAAGAACCCCATGTGATCTGCATTGAAAAATCCATTAGGAACAGCTATCCATTATTTTTTCATTTTTTTCTTTTTCTTCTCTTTATAATTATCTATAGACTGCGAGATGGTGGACAAAGAAGATTTCTGGGACTCTGAATCCCCTACCTCCATTTCTGTCTTCCCCCATGGAGTAAACAAAGCTGCATAGGAACTGCTGGATACTATAGGGGTAGGACCGGGGGGGGGGAATTTGGTTGCAAATTCCTAGAAGATCTCCTTCTAGGTAATGGAGATAAAGGGGCTGGGACCTTGCAATCTTTCTCAAAAGTAACTGAATCTGTATAGCACACTGGCACCAACTACTGAGGAACTGAAGAAGCTTCACCTATCTTCTTCTGTACCTGAGGTTGTGGAACTATGAAATGTATCTTCTCTAGAGGCCCAGGAGAAGGAGGTCTAGTAGGGAAACCTTCTGAAGAATCTGTTTTCCAACCAAGGGGGGGAGAGGGAGGGGGAAGGGGGCCCAAAGATTCCTGAGCTTGCTGGATCAAGAGATCAGGGCTAATGCAGGTCGCTTTATTTTTTGCAGCCCAAGGACAACCCCTACAAACATGGCCATATTCCTCGCACAGATCACATCTGGTGTGGTTTGCACATTGCATAGTAACATGGCCAATTTCCCTGCAATTGTCACACCTAGGTTGACCGCATACGCTAGACAGGTGAGTTCTAGAACCGCACTTATAACATGCTGTAGGCTGCCCCCCCTCATAAAAACAGACCCCTCTATCCCTCCCCAACAAGAAAGAATTAGGGATATGCTCAATTCCAATGTCAGATTGCCATAATTTAATTTTGTACTTCCACTCATCTGTCCAAAATTGATCGGAATCCAGAATAGATTCTAGAAAGCTTAACACTTCACATTTCTGTGATAGCAAAAACGTGATATCTTCCACATGGACCCCCTCATTCCGAAACATCACAGTTACAAATTTAATCAGGGGTTTGGTAAGGGGGCTAACCAGAAAAGGGGTCCATGGGAGAGAAAACTTGACCTGCCCATACCTTTCCCAAAAAAGGTCTAAAGCATGTGATGTTCTAAAACTAACATCGAAATTGTCTTCACCAGAAATATTTATAAAAGCAAAAATGTCTTTTGGAGAAAAATGAAGAGAGTCTTTAAGCAGAGACTTCCAGACATAATATCTGTCTGGTCTAGACTCCAACCCTCCTTTGTACCATATCCGTACAGCATTCCTCCTTGGAGCAGCTTCTCTTTTAGTGGTGGAAAATAGTTCTGGCATCAGGGGCTTTAGTTGAGGTGGTTCAGAGGCCTCCAAACTTGGTAGGATAGCTTGGGCAGGTAATTTTGAAAGTCCTTTAGTAGCCTTTTCCTGTAGAACCTGTGGTTCTAAAGGTGCAAGAGGGGGGTGAGGTCTTGCTTCATTATACTTAGACCCAGACTCTGCACATAAGTTAGTTTTTAAACCTGGTTTCCATGTAGGGGAATCCTGAGAGAGAGTAAAATCCGAATCACATTCAGGGACAGGTAACCAAGTACCTGAGGGAGCTTGTTTCCATCCTGTCCCCACCAAGGCCTTCCTTGGCATCCAGGGTCCCACAGTTAGCTTAGGAGAAAAAAATATCAGTTCCAGTATTTTGAACAGAAGGCTTATGACTTAGCCATGTAGCATCCTTATTGCCCATGTTATTTAGGTGTATATCTGTAAAAAGAAACTCTGTAACACCTGTTTGGGGCTCCGTTTAAGTTTGATAGATAATTGCAGGAGAAACCATTGACTCTTCCCCAGCTGGTTGTTTGAAGACAAAACCCACTGGTTTACTCAGTGGAGTATTAGCTTTTAAAGTAAATTCGGCAGGAATAAGGGCAAAGAAACCCCCAGGTTGTCTCATTAAGTTCTCAGTCTCAAATACCACATTTCCTTTATCCAACAGAGTCTCAGACTTTAGGCACTCGTTAAACATAACGATTTCACTGCCAGCCTGCTGTTCAACACTGTCAAAACAGAGTGAAACAACATTGACAGAACAGGTGTGTGTTGACTCACCATGCCCCACAGGGCCTGTAGATGATTTCTCCTCAGCTGAGCTGCTGACAGGAATCATAGGGCTAATGACAGGGCACACCTGTGTATGCTGTGGCTGCTTTACCCGACTCCTGGTTAGCTGACCATGCGGTTGAACATCCAAATCTCCTGGAGCCATGCACACGTAACTTTTGCAAGGGATTTTCACTGAGTTTATCAGTGGTCAGCTCCATTTCCTCCATGGAAATAGGAGCTTCATGATACTCATCCTCAGAATCGCACTCAACAGTATCTGCTTGTTTAGCCTCTAGCACAACCACAGTGGGAGATGAGGCAAGCGCTCCCACTGCACAGACATCCTCTTCCTCCAGCATCCTGCTCCGAGTGGCCATCATTCAGATGGCCTGTCCCCCTACTGGCAAGAGTAGGGGAAGGTTTTTATTAATAAACAGAACAATAAATCAGAAAAACAGTAATAAAATTCATGGAAAATAAGAAAAAAAACATAACAAAGAGAATATCAGCAATACTTAACTCTCTGACAGCATAATAATTCAATCTATTTTGTCTTTCAATAAAAGAACCTCTTTCCACCTCATAAGCCAAACATGTTTGGACAAACATTTGCTTTCAGAATCACATTGTAACAAAAATCATGTTCAACATGGGAGAATGTAGTGATCTGTCTAAGCCTGAGAGGTCATGTATATGTAGGCTTGCAGGATTTGATAAATATCGGTAAAAGTCAATAAATATCGAAATTGCATGGAGTAATGAAATCAACTAAAATAAATTAACATCGGTAGTTATCAATTTTTTTGCATTGTATTCAAAGATTTTCACTGGCATTTGGTGCATTGGAGCTTTAGCAAAAAAGTATTTTTGCTGGCATTTAGAGTCTTCTAAAAGGGCTGTGGACCCATCATTATATTTATTTTCAACTACTCGAGCATCCACTGACCCCCGATACATCCCCGTGCCCCCTCTGAGCCCCTCTGTGGTAGTGAACTCACTATAACATACACAAACAGAGGAGAGCCATCCTCCTGAAGGGATGCAGACCGTCACTATAATTATTTTAAAATACTCGAGCGCCTACTGAGCCCAGACACATCCCCAACACATCCTGAGCCTGGTTTAGTCAGATGCTTTGAGCTTCCGACAAAGACTTTTATTTTAAACCACTCGAGCACCCACTGAGTCCCAATGCATCCTGAGCCCCCTCTGGGCCCCACTGTGGCAGTGATCTCACTATTATTTACTCTATTAGAGGAGAGCCATCCTCCTGAAGGGATGCTGACCATCACTATACAGTATTTGTTTTATATTAAGGGACAGAGCAGAGGATTCAATCTGGTGGGCAGCTATCCAATTGAATACCCTGATCTACAGTCCAGCCAGTGAGCCCCAACACATCCCCAGCCCCTCTGTGCTTGCAAACTCACACTAGAAAAAAAATGAAAAATATCATTAAAAGTGCAGAATTTTGTGCACCACTCCATTTTCATCTATAAAAATTGGGACAAAGGGCAAAAGTAAACACTGATTTTTCTGTCAAAATGAAACAAAATAAAATCGAATCTTAGCAAGCCTTTGTATATGCAACTGAGAAGCCTATGCTATAATGAACAGTTATGTGCATTCAGCTAAGTAGCCTGTGCTATGATGAGCAGTCACTTAAGCTATACATGTATGCCTGCAAGGTCCATACTGACTGGAGCAAAACAAGTAGCAATGGGGGTGACACAAGACTCATGGAGGGGACACTCTGAGGTTCAGGAGAGCTAAATAAGGCTGGTTCTAGTTGGTTTTCCACTTACCAAACTTGACATTTATCTACCTGTTTGGAACTTATGAGCTACAAGCATACACAAGCTGTCTTGTTTCAACAAATCATGTTTTCTGACATACTTAGACAGGAAACACTGTGACCTATCTCTGTACAAAAACATGTCTGTTTATGGGCAAATACAGTTTGTGGGGCAATGACATCATGGAGACTTGCTAGTCACAAATATGATATAAGAATGACAAAATCAGGCAGAAAAGCAGAGTGATCTCCTTCTTGTGGCTATAACACCGTGCTGGTTGGGGGCATAAGCAGACCGTGAGACCCAGCTGTGAGAAAACTCTTTGTAAGTTAAACATCTTGGTGAAGAATCGTCAGCCAGGCAACTTGGGGCATGCTATCTCTCTTTGTACTCAGCACACACAGTTTCTGAGAATATTATGTTGTACTCAACTGAGATAATTCAGGGTTCATTATATGTTTTGTAATAAAAAGAGTTTTACAGGAAGCTTCTGCTATGGTTTCAATTTTAGCTCTTGTCTCTGGTGGCACAATAACCACAACCCAAAACATCATATCATTACAGAGGTGGGGTCATAAGATGGCTATGTTGAAAATTTCACATGCAAATATTAAAAAAACAACAAAGTTATGAGCCTACATTGAAATTTGTCAATGCAGGCTAGTAACTTTAGTAATTTAAATATTTTTTACCCCAAATTTTGAACATGGTCATTTCTTCACAGCACCTCATGACTGTGACAGCTGTTTTGTTTTAAATAGTGACCAAATGTGTTTTCATACCTGTGGCATGGAATAACGTTTCGGTGGTGCAGAATGACATTTTGGCAGGGATTTCAAAATGTTCACCTACGCCAACCCAGTGACGCTGAGGCTTGAGGTGCTGGATGCAGCACCTCACGCTGTGCCAGCGACCTGGTTTGGGAATGAGCACAGGTTATCAGGGGTTGGCCAGGGGGGAGCATGACGAGTGAGATCAAGCTGCCGCAAGGCAGCTTTCTTCTCCTGGGAGGGACTAGGGGCTCCCAGGCCATTGGCTGGCACCAGGTTCAAGGATGTATGTCGGAGCTAACTGAGGGAGCCCAGTGCTAAACACAGAGAGGGGCAGAAGGGCTGAGCTGACATCATTGGCATGTGTGTGCATCCATGCATGCACAATGCCTGTGTGCTGGGGTCCAGGAATAGGGGAGAAAAGGGGAAAAAGATAAAATACTAATTAAAAAAAAAACAACAGGAAAATGTTCACCTACCAGGTTCATTAGGTGGGGTAATAAGAAGGCTATACTGAAGAGGATGGGCCCCAGGACTGATCCCCGAGGCTATACTGAAAATTTGGTGTACAAATATGGTAAAATGCCCAGGTTATAAATGAACATTACACTATTTCAGCGTTCACTCATAACTTCACAAATTTTCAATATTTTGACTCCAAGCTTTCAACATAGCCATTTTTCTACACCACCTCATAAACATGATGTGTCAGTTTCAACATCCTGGATGAGAAGTGTTTTCACTCCTCTGGTGCAAAATGATATTTTGGCCAATTTACCATAAATGGTACATATGTTTATAAGGCAAATCCATAAACAAGTATCTTCAAAGTTATGGTCAAAATAAAAAAAAAAAATTTAACAAGCATCAAAGGTTTGGCATTGACAAACGCTTGTTTGTCTTGCCATTTATTCTAACACATATGTTGTATAAGTATATATTCTGGCACTGGACATTAGTACAGATTTGTCATGTCTATTCCTGTGCATTTTTTCAATGCAATTGAATTTAAAAAAAAAATCTGCTGCCAAGCCCAATGCCATCTGAAATTACATCATTCCACAGGGGCCAAAAAATGAAATAATCTCAAAGTCACTGCCCTGGCACCAGCTTACTCTTCAGTAGTAACCCTGACACCCACTACCACCAGCAGTCCAGTGTACTTAAAAATATAATGGACTCTGTAGTGTGGGCGTATTTGACAGGTGACACCACAAATCCACTGAAAGCACTTTTCTTGGCATATAAATAAAACCAAATTGAAAAATAATATATAATAATATTAATAGTAACTACATTAAAATAAAAACCATAGAAGTACTCTGGCTTTAGAAAACAACACATCCTCCTAATCATCATCCTCCTCCTCCTTCACCCTCCATAATGAATCACATTGTTCGCATCACACATTATTGCAACATGTTGGTGACACCAGTTTCTTCCTGCCTGCAAACTGCCCAGATGGCACAGTTGCGCTGGTATCCATCACTATAGGAAGTGGACAGGAGATGGTAGTGTGCAACAGGCATTGACAATTGTATGTCTGCCTTGTAGCTCTATAGATAGGGCTATTTACTATTTAGCTACATATTTATTTATTGAACATTTTGGAGAATACTTTTGAGCACAAGTGCTCTTTTACAAAGTTTTTTTTTTTTTTACCAGGAGAGACACGCTAAGCTGAAAGCTTGTTTACAGGTGTGATCTGAGAGCACAAGGAAGTTAAGAGACTTGCTCAGGGTCACGTAGTATGCAAGTGGGGGCTGTAGGATTCAAACACCGGTCTCCAGGTTTGCAGCTCAGAGCCTTAAACCACTGCGCTAAACTGCCTCCTCAAATGACTCCACATCAGTAATAGGGATTACAAGGTAACATAACAAATACATGTTTAGTGAATCTTTGAGCACAAGAAAGGTCCCAGAAGACTGGAGAAGGGCTCATGTGATCCTGCTCCACAAGAGTGGTAGCAGGGAGGAGGCAGGGAACTACAGACCAGTCAGTCTTACCTCAGTAGTAGGCAAGATTATGGAGGCATTCCTTAAGGAAAGGATAGTGTAACACCTGGAATCCATAGGAGCACAGGATCCAAGACAGCATGGGTTTACAACAGGAAGGTCCTGTCAAACTAATCTCATAGATTTCTTTAAGCAGAGTGGTGGACCAAGGGGGAGCAGTTGATGTTGCCTACCTTGACTTCAGCAAAACTTTCAATACAGTTTCACATAGAAGATTGATTAATAAGCTGGGTAGGTTCAGGGTGGGTCAGAAGTTGGTCAACTAGGTGGCAAACTGGTTGGTGGGTAGAAAACACAGAGTGGTGGTAAATGATATACAGTCAGAAGAGATGCAAGTCACAAGTGGGGTACCTCAGGGATCAGTCCTGGGGCCCATCCTCTTCAATATCTTCATCAGTGACATTGCAGATGGACTGGAGGGTAAGGTTTGTCTCTTTGCAGATGACACCAAGATCTGCAACAGAGTAGATGATCCAGATGGGGTGGGCAGAATGAGAAGAGATCTGGATAAACTGGCAAAATGGTCGGAAGAGTGGCAAATGGGGTTTAACGCAAAGAAGTGCAAGATCATGCACATAGGAAAGAGAAACCCTGAAGCCATCTATAGGTTGGGAGGGGAGATGCTGGCAATCAGAAGGGAAGAAAGAGACTTGGGTATCATCATCACAGATGACCTGAAATCATCCAAGCAGACCACTAAAGCAGTAGGTAAGGCTAGAGGGACGTTGGGGTGTATTAGTAGGGGTATCGCAAGTTGAAAGAGGGAGATAATAATCCCTCTTTACAAGACACTGGTTAGGCCCCATCTGGAGTACTGCATGCACAACTGGAGACCACACCTGCACAAGGACATTGACAAAATGGAGGCAGTCCAGAGAAGGGCAATAAAAACGGTGCAGGGACTGCATCAGAAAACATATAAGGGCAGATTAACGGAGCTAAATATGTATACCATAGAGCAAAGGAGGGAGAGAGGTGATATGATCAAAACATTCAAACATTTTAAGGGCATTAACAAGGTGAAAGAGTCTAACATGTTTCAATATAAGAAAAATAGCAGGACAAGCGGACACAGCATGAGATTAGAGGGAGGCCAAATAAGGGGTAATGTGAGGAAGTTCTTTTTCACAGAAAGGGTGGTGGATGCATGGAATGGCCTACCTCAGGAAGTGGTGGATATGAATACAGAGCAGGGCTTCAAACATGCATGGGATAGGCACAAGGGAGCAATACAGATGAGTATGAATTGATAGACCACTGACAGAGTAAAGGTCTGTGGCACATTCATAAAGTAGAAAAAATGGGCAGACTGGATGGGCCTTGCGGTCCTTATCTGCAGTCAACTTTTATTTCTCTATGTTTCTATAAGTCAAACAAATACAATATAGTTGAACAAGTACAAATAACTAGGCTAGATCAATTGCATACAATTTTACAATAAGGCCGGTAAATAGAAACAGTATAAAACAAGCACAGTAATGGTACATGATTGCAGAGCCAGAGTCTGACACAGTTCAAAGTGTATACTGGAAGGGATGTTGTTAGAGTAGCAGTTACAGTTGCATTGAACTGATAGGGTTCCCATAGTGCTCTCTTAAAATAGTCAAACTTAGGTAGATTAAGCAAGGTATCAGGCAACTCATTTAACCAGCCAGCAGCCCTAACTGCAAATGAACACTTGCTAAGCTGAGTATGGGGAAAAGCAGTTCAACAGCATTCTAAGCCATGCTTCTGGTGTTGCATAGATTGGTGGCAGGGCAAAGCAGTGAGTTTGGGCTAGAGAGGGTTAGGCCCAGTAGTGTCTTCTTGTCTAGCAGACATGTCTGGACTATAATTCTGCCAAATGCTTAATTATTATCATCATGACTCATCCACATGTTTATGAACAACATTATATCAACTGCCAGTGCCACCACAGCCACATGTGTGTCATGTGTGTGGGAAATAGCTCAAGCATAGTAAAGGTGCCATAAATTCTTCCTGTCAAGGACTTGTCCTCTCAGGACAGCTGTGAGAACTTAGTGTTTGTGCCTTTTAAGTCTCTTTTCCCATATAGATTTACTATTACTAACTCAATGCCGCCATGGATCACCACTCAAGTGGATGTCTGAGAAAAGAAAAATGAGGGAATGTTGGGTGGATTTAAACCCACACCCTCTTGCTTATGAGGCTGTACACCTTTCCACTACACCTCAAAGCTGGCAAAATGATGAACCTCAGCTCTTCCGGCTGTAGTTCGGCTGTACCGTGCCGGGTGGGTCCTTACAGGCAATTTCCTGACAAGACACTTGCCATTCCTGACAGGACAATTTACTGGCAGGAAAATCTCATTCCTAAGAGGACAATTTCCTGACAGTAATGCTTTGTGGCACCTTTATTGTCCTTGCAGAAATAGCCAGGCCCAGGCAGTTTACATGGTGGTATGTTTCATAGTTCATAGTTTTATAGTTACTATACAAGTCAGTTGGCATTAGCCTTCATGACTTGCCACATATCAGCGGGAGGTATGCAGTTTTATTTGTTCCCATGTAGTTATCAAGTTCTTTCTTAAACTGCTCTAGTGTATTACTATTTACAATGGAGTCAGGTAAGGCATTCCATGTGTTCACCACCCTCTGGTTATATCATTCCTCTCTTATATTTGTTCTTGTTATTTCACCCTTAAGCTGGAGACCATGTTCTTAGTTTAATTTTTGCACAGTCCTGCTATTAACCATAATTGTTCATTGTGATATGCATTGTATACATAACATAAGTCACCTCCTAATTTCCTGTATTGGGAAGAATACAGTCCCATTTCCTGTAATCTTTCTCCATGTGGTTTGTTCTTAACAGTCTTGATCTTTTTAGTAATTTTCTTTGCACTCTTTCGATTAATTTTATATTTTCTTTGTTTTGTATTATAATTAGGGTTGCACAATATTCTATGTGGGGTCTAACCAGTGATGTATACAGAGGGACTATCACCTCCCTCCACCTACTTTTTATATTTCTCAGTATGCAGCCTATTATTCTGTTACATTTTTTAACGGTTTCTCTGATGTGCTGGTCAAATGTCAGTTTGTGATCAACGCCTAGATCTTTCTCTAAATCAGTTGTTTCCAAGGTTTTATTATTTAATGTATACTTAGCTTGTTTATTATTATGCCTAAGTTCATCACCTTACACTTTTCTACATTAAACTCTAAACCGTGATCTAAAGTCCATATCCCCAGTATGTCCAAGTATTGTTGTAAATTGACTGCATCTTCCTTGTTGTTTATAATAGCTCCCACTTTTGAATAAGATGCATATTTACATATCCAGGATTTTTAGGATGTTTTCATAGATATTATCAGGATATTAAGAGCAGAGGTCCCAGCACAGACCCTGAGGCACTCCACTTGTAACCTTCCTCCAGTAGGACTGATGTCCTCTATACACCTCGCTGCTGTCTTTTATCTAATCACGACTCTATCCACGAAACCAATTTGGGGTGAAGTTCCATTACTACTAGTTGGATTATTAATTCCTTGTGTGAGACAGAATCAAATGCCTTTGAGTAGTCAAGATATACTACGTCGTCTGGTAATCCCTTATCTAGTGCTGAGCTTACTGGCTGGAAGAACTGCATCAAGTTAGTTAGGCATGATCTTCCCTGACAAATGCCATGTTGTGTTATATCCACCTGTCCCTTCTCTTCTATGTGCTGTTGGACAAAATCCCTTATAAAGCCTTCCATGATTTTACCCACCACAGATGTTAGACTTATACAGTAGGTTGAGACATTTTAATATTACTTTTATCCACTTTCTTACATATTGGGGTCGCATTTGCCCTCGCCCATTCTAATAATGTTTCACCTTCCTTCCAGGATTCATTGAACAGCACACTGAGAGGTCCTGCCAACTCCTCTGCTAATTCTTTTAGGAGTTTGAGGTGTACCCCATCTGGACCCTGTGATTTGTTGGTCTTAGCTGTATCAATTTATCATAAACCTTCCTCACACTTATGTTTCTTATATTGCCATAACTGTTTACTTTTTTCTGATGTTTATTATTATTTTCTTTATTTTAAATATGCTAACAAAATACTCATTAAATGTATCCGTGATTTGTTTCTCATCAGAGACTGCCGTAAGTCACCCACTTTGATTTGTTCTACTGTGTTTTGTCCACCTCTAAGGTGGTCTATGTAGTTATAAATTGCTTCTTATTGTCTATCATTGCTGTTGCCATTCTGTACTCATTATCTGCTTTAACCTTTTTATTAGTTTTTTCCAGTCCTTGTTTAGATTTATATATTTTACCTTTCTTCTTCTATTTCTCTTTATACTTTCTATATGCTTTCTTTTTATTGTACTTGTAAACCATTTGGGTATTCTTCTATTTGTTTTATACTTTTTAATTGCCAGTATAAATTTTGTTATGCAGTAGTCCAATTTATTTTTTATTGTGCTCACATTGTTTCAAAAGGTATATTGCATAGGTCCATTCTCCAGTCCCATGACCATAGGTATTTTTTCATGCTATCATAGTCAGCTTTGTTGTAACATTTTAAAGTTGTTATACCCCGTATGACTTGTCAATTTTGATAAATGCTTTTACCACATCATGGTCACTATTGGCAAGAGGTTCCATAATTTCCACCCTATCTATGACATCCCTGAGGTTGGTTAGTATCAAGTCCAATATTTTATTCCCCTTGTTGGATCACTGACTATTTGATCTAATTTTTATGCAATGTTACATCTAGGAAGCATTTTTCTCAAGATGTCACCCAGAAAATGTTTCCCAGTCTATATCTGGATAATTAAAATCCCTGACCAGCATATAATTTCCTTCTACCTCCAACTTTTTTATGTTTAATAAAGTTATTGTGTTCCTCCTTATTTTGATTGGGTGGTCTGTAACACACACCAATGGTCACCTTTGTGCCGTTTGTATATGGTTCCACTCAGATGTTTTCATTTTCCTCATTTCTTTCATATATGTTCTGTATTTCATTTGCCTTTATATTTTCTGTGACATATAAAGCCACACCTCTTCCTCTTCTATATTCTTTCACTTTATGGAATACCTGTTAGCCTGGTATTCATAGTCCCCAATCGTCCTTTGTAAATCATGTCTTAGTCACTGTGCATACTGAGATGTCTTCCTCTTTTAAAATAACTGTTCATTCATCTTTCTTATCCTTCAGACTTCTTGCATTTAGTAATAAAAATGTTGCCATTTCTTTGTCTTTATTAATTTCTTTATCTATGATGTCCTTTGTATGTTTCAGTGGACCTAAGTGTTTTTTTGTGGTCTGACATTTCATTTGTCCCTCTTCCCCCCATCTCTAGTTTAAAATTTTATTGATGGTCACTGTCACTTCTATTTAAGTGAAGTCCATCTTTGCAGAAAAATCCATGCTTATTCTGGAATAGTTTGTTTGTTCTCGAACATGTATGTCCAGTCTGCATACTCCATTGTTTTATCACATTGTTAATCCTTACAATTGTTTTGTAAATCCACTGTGCTGCCCATGGAACAGACCAGATCTCTGACAAATATAATCTCACGGTTCCTTTCTGTTAATTTAGTGTATATTTTCTTCATAATATTGAGTATCTCTTGCTCTGTGCGTTTCCTGAGGTCATTCGTCCTTGCATGTATCAGCACAAGTGGTGGTTTATCTGATTGTTTTATGATTTTAGGTAGTAGTTCATAAATATCATGCACACCAGGGTAAGGACATACTAAGTTCTTGTTCTTTCCTGTTTAAGGTATTGATAGAATTAATGTTTTTTAATCATTGAATCCCCAATTATGTAAATAGTTCTAGAGCCTGATTCTGTGTTAGTTTCAAATCCCATCTCTGTTGTATCCTGTATACATTAATTGTATTGCTTGAGTCTGTTTCATTATTTTCTCTGCTACTCTCCTCATGAGTATTCCCTGTATCTCCTACTATATCCATCAACTCCCTTGTTTCATTTTCTACTCTGTTTATTAGATTCATTAGGCTGGCACTATAACCTAGAGGTTAGAGTAACAAGCTGTAGACCAACTTGGTACATCCAGCAGACCAGACATGGGTTTGATTCTCACAACCTCCACTTGCGTACTGTGCGACTCTAAGCAAGTCACTTAACCTCCCAGTGCTCTCAGGTCACCCCTGAAAACAGGCACTTATGCCTAGTGGGCCTTACCCAGTTACCTAAGACTAAAATAAAAATTAGAGGTTTGTATTTGTTTTCTGTTGGAACTTTTATCTCTATTTGTATTTCTTTCATGACACAGTCTATATGTTTTTTCATGGGTTACTGTTTGATTCATTTCCTTTATGTTTATTTCTTCCCTCCTTCCTTTGGATTTATTTGGCTCAGGTCTTTTGTTTTCATTTATGGATTCATGTGGGTTCTTTTCACCTATCTGTTCTCCTCCATTACTTTCTTTATCACCTTCTAATATTATTGGTAGCAAATTACAAATTGAGCCATTAAGGCAAGGCAAGGCAAAGTTTATTTATATGGTGCCCAATCCCAGAGGTTCAGGGTGCTTTACATAAAACAAGCAGGATAATTAATTAAGAGATATGTATCATAAATAAAACAATCAGATAAAACAATAACATCTTCAGATACAGCAATTAACATTTGGCCTAGCAGTTTCTTAGGGCTGGTCATATAGGTTCAGCAGGTAAAGACATAGAGAACAAGTAGGCCTTTAAACCACTCTTAAACCTCTTGACCGATGGGGCTTCCCTGAGAACAGCTAGAAGAGAGTTTATAGGACTGGTCTGGTGACACTGAAGTCCCAGTCACCAGAAGTTCTAAGTCTGGTCCTAGGAATGTCAAGGAGGTCCTGGCCGAGGAACGGAGGGAGCAGAATGAGGTGGAGGTATTAGGAGATCAGCCAGGTAGCCAGGGCTGAATCAATGTAGGGCCTTATAAGTGATTAAACTCACCTTGAAGATAACCCTCCACCTGACTGGCAGCTACTGCAGAGCATGATGAACTGGGGTCATATGGCTGGACCTAGAAATGCCAGTCAGCAACCTGGCAGCTGCACTCTGCACCAACTGCAGCTGGTGAAGGGTACCTCCAGGGACCCTGAAGTAAAGAGCATTACAGTAATCCAACCTCGGTGTCATGAAGGCATGTACCAGTGTGGGAAGAACCTTGGGCTGAACTAGGGATTTGATTTTGGCAATGTTCCTCAGGTGATAAAAAACACTTTTGGACAACAGCTGACACCTATGATTCAAGTGTCAGTCTGTCATCTAGGACAATGCCAAGATCTTGCACCCTTAAGGAAGCCATCAATGAAGTAGATTCCAGGTATGAACCAGTGACCATGTTGGAGGCACTGCCATCATATCCTCATCCCAGCTCAATCACTAGAACCTCCATCTTGTCTGGGTTCAGTCACAACCAGCTGGAGAACATCCAATCGTTGATCTTGGCCAGACAGCTGTTAAGCACTGACACCTTCAATGTTCCAGGGGCAAAGGGCAAGTACAACTGGGTAACATCTGCATAACAGTGAAGACCCACATTGTACTGCCTAATAAGCTCACCCAGGGCAGCATATACACTGCAAACAACATCGGTGACAAGATCGACCCCTGAGGTACTCCACATGGCAGGAGCTTCGGGTGAGAGGAGAAATTCCCCATCACCATCCACTGCTTCCTGCAAGAGAAATAGGACTCAACCAGCTGATGACAGTGCCGGTGAGTCCATAGTACTCTCTAAGGTGATCAAGAAGCACAATGTGATCTACAGTGTCAAATGCAGCTGAGATATCAAGGAGAACAAGAACTGACTTGTCTTCTCAATCTCTAGAACTCAGGAGGTCATTGTACACCCTGACTAATGCTGTTTTAGTGATCTGCCTGGCTCTAAACCTGACTGGAAAGGCTCAGAGTTGTCAAAGGCCACAAGGTGCTCCTCAAGCAGCTGCTGCCCATAATTTTCTTAATAACCTTACCCAAAAGGGAAGGATGGAGATTGGACAGTAATTCACCAGAATATCCGGGTCAAGATATGGCTTCTTCAGAAGGGCCTCACCAGAGCCTCTTTCAAGGTCTCTGGAAAGAACCCTGACAATGAACACTGGACAATCCCAGTGAAAACTGGGCCAACAGAACCAATGTATCTCATCAAGAAATGAGCTGGAGCTGAGCCCAGTTTGCAATATGAATGCTTTAGCTTCGAGGCGACCTTAATGACCTTGGCCACCTCCACTGGTTTAAACTCATCCCAGACAGGTACAGTGCCTCTGTTTCACTCAGGCTGATCATTGTGAGTCATAATGTGACTCATTGATGAAATCCTCTGCCGGATAGTGGACAGTCTGAGAAGAACCGAGCAAACTCACCACATAAAGTGATTGAAAAGGCTTTTTTGGCAGCAGACAGACCTCATGAAGAAGTCTGTCAACAGTCCGAAAGAGCTGAGCTGATCAGTTCTTCCTGGCAACAATCTCCCTGGACAGGAACTCTGCCTTCTTATGGTTGATTGCCCCCTGGTACTACAAATAATGGACAAGCAGAGCCAGCTTGTCCACATCTGGCCGGGTCTTCCGCTAACAAAGCTCCAACTTCCAAAATATTATATCATTGCTTTTCTTCCCTTTTTAAATGAAATGTGTCCCTTTCATTTGTTTGTATGTCCCATTGGCACAGGGTCATGATGTTGTACACAATAACAGTGCAGTACATAACCTCACAGGCAAAATGACACCTGCACAAAAAACGTTAGACAAAACACCTACTATCACAAAAATGCAATCTGCCCATTCAAACTATAGTGGCAACAGAACAGCTCTCTTGTTTCATGGGTGGCTGTTCCCCGAATAATTATAATCAACTCTGAGGGGGTGTGGACCTCAGGGTATGTTTCAACTCAGGAGGGGATCTCTGTTTCTCGGTGAAAGAGAAAAATTAAATGTTAGGAGACAGGAATCAAACCTGATCTCCTGGTCATCCCACTGCACAGTCTAGTGCCTTAGCCACTCTGCCATGGGAGCAGTTCAAGCAGGCCCCAGACCTGCAGCCTCTTCATCCCTTCCCCATTCCTCTGTACAGCGACAGGGGTAGTGGTTATTTCCTACTGCTATTATACCTCTGTCACTCTGAAAGGATTCGCACTTTACACAGTGTGGTTGTTCTTGCACTATTCTTGTTGCACTATATTCACCTGGTACCTGTCTCATCTCATCATTGTCTCTTACCCTTTTATTTGTTCCTTCTACAGCTGTTACTCCTGCCTGTTCCTTAAATACAGTACTGTCCTCTATGGTTTGGTTCTGTATTTGATTTCTTAAACACTTTGGGCCCAATTCTGAAAGAGCCATTAGATCGCCACAAAGTTCAGGTGATCTAGGGCGATGGCACACTCCAGGTGCATCAGGGCCATGTGCCCGATTCCTGAACATTGGGGGTCCTGTGCCACTGCACCAGGGAAGTCCCACGACCGCAGGCTAGTGCCAAACACTAGGTGCACCTGTGTGTCCTGATGGATGGATCCACCCACCCCAGCCCACCGGGTGCAAGAGGGATCACAATGCCTGGGGTGCCCCGGGGCAGACGTGGCACAAGTGATTACCATGGGGTGTTGAGGAGCCAGTGTACATGCTGGGGGGGACGATCAGGCACCCGTCAGGGTTGCCCTTGTCAGTGCAAGCCACCTATCCGTGTCTGCAATGGCAAATGACTGTTGCCCCCACCAGGTGCATGATCACACAGACCCAGGATATACACTTGCATCCTAACACCTCTGGGGTACAACCTTGTCCCTACCAACCCCCATACAACACATATGGGCCCCCCAAACAGCTCATCACCTTGCGGGGCATTGCTGTAAGGTATTTAGACCACCTTCTGGGTGGTCTAACATGACACCCCATCCTTCCACCACTGCTGGACTTTTGGAATAGGAAATTGGTGGCTATTGTAGCTCCACCATGGTACAAGCCCCCTTGTGACCTGGTGTACCTAGATGCAGGTTGCAAAGGGGGTGCAGTGCCCCTTCAGAGCAGTGGATTCTCTCACTGGCACAGACTGCATACCAGACTAGGGAATGCTGTAGCAATTGACACAAGGTGTAACTCACATCATTGCTGTTTGATGCAAACACCATGCGTCCAGCAGAACCCTTTCAGAATCAGGCCCTTTATTTGTAACTGTAGTCCAATAATGACCATTTTGATATTTTTTAAATCTTTATGTTGTTCACAGATGTACTGTGTAAATTTTGTGTTCTCCATTGTACTAATTTTATTGCATGAAATGCATTTAGTGTCTGTAACCCCATTTGATAATGTTACATAGTTGTCGGCCATTATATCACTTAAAGTGTGTTTTTTGGATATGTCACTATGAATTCTTAAAACCCTCTACCTTTAGAGCTTTTGGTTAATTCTCTAGCCCTTCTCACCTTCTTTTACTGCCTGATGCCGACAGACACTGCTTGCCTCTGCCTGCATTGCCTCTGCCCTGCGCTGACCTCCACTCACTGAGGCACTCCTTAAATACTATTGGGAGTGGAAGTTCTGATTCCCCTGCTGCCTGGAGGTTGCCCAGCAACCCTAAAATGGAGACATGGACTGGGACTGCAGCTACAGACTGCCTTTGTTGCTGAAGCTTATTCTACTTCTGTAACAACATGAACAGACCTCCAAATCACACAATAAGCAGCCATTCCTATAGTGAGGCTGCTTGAATGCCACACACATTGTTATTTACAATCTTCATAAGTGACTCAGTGAAGCATTATATTATCGTACAACTATTTTTCTTGATATATAAATTAAAAATAATTAAATTTGCCCATCCTGGCAAGCTGGCACTGAGGGTTGAGGCACTGGATGCCACACCTCATGCCACACTGCAACCTAGGTTCAGGAACAGGCGTGGGTTATCAGGGGTTGGCATGGGAAGGGAGAGGATTGAGCATCCCAGTACAGCTCTCCTCTCTGTGGTGGCCATGGGGCTTTCTTCACTCTGCAGCAGCATCTGGCAGCTATCAGATGCACTGCATAGTTCTTGGCGCAAAGAAGAGATTGAGCCAGCAGACATTGGCATGCACGCAGCTTGTACATCATTGCATGCTGGCTCCAGGGAGAACAGAAAGTAGGAAAAATAGTGAGTGGTCACGGTGGCTGATGGCCGTGCATTGCACCCCAGACCTGAGAGGTGCACCCCAAAGTATTGGTCCAGGTCTCCAAGAGGGATACTGTGAGCGCGTAAGCCCTGTGGAGGACAGTGTGTTGCTGGCCAGACTGGGTGAGGGGGCAGGTGCTGGCAGCCGGATGACCTGCCACCCACAGGAGGAGAGTAAAACAATTATATGAAAAATAAATAAATAATTAATTAAATTAAAATGAAAACACAGAAGTCATCTTGTTCTTGTAAACAAAAAACATTCATTATCACAAATCATGCTGTCTTGCCATTAAATATAAAACTATAATGTATGGGAGAGGGTATTTACCAACTGAAATCGGCAAGTTTACAATGTTATTGTGGTATTGTTGTGATGTCAAGAGGTTATTGCTTATGACTACATCACAATGATACTATAACAAACTCACTGCCACTGTGCATGTGTCTCAGTCGTCCAGCATTATGATCACAGAGTAATGCCAGCCAGGAGGCTTGGAGAGCTGCACCAAGGAGAAGTATTTTGTTTCTTTTCAATGTACCTTCTGCCATTTGTCACTCCTGAAAGACTGCAATTTGCAATACTCGATGAAAACTGGACTGTCGGATAACGTGGAGGCAATGCAGTGAGGTATCCCAGGATGCAATATGAACGGACATCATGTGATCCAGTGCATCCAACCGAATTGTTGGACTATGTTTTTTGGTAAACCCTTAGATTTTCTGAGCATGTCTGTCAAAATTTAACAGAGTGGTGTTTGTATTTGCGATTAGCTTTTATAGGAAACCTGTTACCATACACTATAAAAACTAATGGCTTTATTTCAATGAATAACAGCATTGAAATCACTTCTTGAGGTTGCCATGACAATGGAAAACCTCTCAAGCTTTGCTCTCAAGGTTTACTGTGTCATGGCAACCTCTCAAAGTGATTACAATGTGGTTATTCTGAAACCTAGCCATTATCCTCTAGTACATAAAGATTAATACAAAACATATTTTTCTCATATTAGTACTAACTTCATATTATATTTATTATCTAATATATAAATCACAGTTTAAAATATAATAGAGAACTTGCACTATAAAACAATCATAATATAGAAATAGTATTGTAAAATATATGGCACTGTAAGGAAGGTCAGCAATAAATAATAAATGTAACTGTAGCTCATGCTAGTGGGTAATGGTGGTCATAGTGGATTTTGTAGACTCTCTCACAACATTACAAACAATAATCCACAGCAGATGCTTGACAACAACACCCACCACTAGTAAGCTATACTAATACATATCAATCGCTACCCTCAAAGTTTCTGCCCCCATTTGTAGTTTATTTTATTTTATTAGCAGTGTCAGTGGCTCAGTAGGTAGCACACTTGCCTCTGTGGCCAGGAAATCAGAGGGCTGTGGGTTCAGTTCCCACATCTGGCACTTGGGTTAATAACCCAGTACTGGACACTGAGTGCAGCATGAGAGGGGTGCTGCACTTCTGAGGTGCCATCTCTCGGATGAGACGTTAAACCAAGGTCCCATCTGTCTGGACTGGTGGTAGTTCAGGTGGATGTTAAAGATCCCATGGCACTTATTGAAAAGAGTAGGGGAGTTTTTATTGTGATAAGAAACATAAACAATACAGTGATTCAAAGAAATTGTAACAATTTGACAAACAAGGAACTCATTAAACACCAACAATTCTCACCATATATACAAAAATTACTTACATGTTATAGAGTGAAACCCTTCCACCATTTTGTAACTGTAAGTGAGGTGAAGACCTTTGATTCTTGTAGATATATTTTTGAAAGTTCATTGGATACCAAACATTCATAACACTCGTAAGTCATTTTCCTTTGGTAAAGCACCCATTGGCATCTTGCCTGGCATAAATAATACCTCATGCAGCTGAAAAATAAAAATAAGGTACTAGCATGATAAGGGGCCAAACTAGGGGGATAGATCCCCAAAACTAGTACATCATATGTGATAGTTGAGAACCATTTCAAATTCCACACTCTTGTTAAATAATGCCACAGGCCTTTTTCATAGGAACAGTGTAGAAAAAAATGTTCCATAGTTTCTTCCATATTTATACAATCAACATAAGGACAGTTCCTTTCTTCCTTGGCTTTATATTTTGCATTCCTCCTGACATTCAGGCGACCATGCATCATAAGCCATTGTGTTTCTCACTGAGATGGAGGCAATCTAGTATTATTGAGTTGAGCCCAAACCCTAGGATTCAAGGCAGGACAATTCTTAAAACAAGGGGCTTGCAGGTGAATCAACCCCATAATTGACCTATACATTGACTGTATATTATTATTCAAAATCATGGTTTTAGTAATTTGCCATTTAAACAATTTTTGTATTGCTGATTTAAAATATACAGGAATGTGAACATGAGGGTTCAGCTTTGGGGCCTTGTCAACCCACTCTTTACTAATACTGTCTACTTGTATTAATCCACATTTAATGATGTTCACAAAGAAAAGGGAGTGCATAAATACAATTGGGTCTATCATTCCCAAACCACCAGATTTTTTATCTAAATAAGTTTAATGCCTTTTGACTGGATTCAGCTGATTCCCCCACAACATTTGAAAAAATATATTGTACAATTTAATCTCTAGCTGAGGTGGTAGAGGAAAATCATGGCAAGATACTGCAGATGGGATAATAAATTGTTTCAAGATATGAATCCATTTAATTTAGAAATTTCTATTGTTTCCATCTGTTCACTTTGTTTTCTTCTCTCTTCATCACTAACTCCCAATTTTCAGTTGGCAGATTTTGGGGACCAAAAAGGACCCTCGACATTTTCAATGAATTTCGAGAGATGCAAATACCATCCTGAACTACTTCCGCTGGGCCAATTGCCCCAATAAATAAGCCTCTAGTCTTCAGAAAGTTTAACTTGGCATTAGAGGCTGCTGAAAAAAGTTTAAAAACCTTTAAGAATTGGAGAATATGAGCCTGGTCAGCAAAATATAAAATCAAATCATCAGCATAAGCTTGCAGATGTAGCTGATAAACAGGTGCATTCCCAATGCCTATCCACCTCGGTGTATTAACTAAAAACTGTAGGAGGGGTTCTAATGAGAAAATGTACAGAAGAGGGCTCAGGGGGCAGCCTTGTCAGACTCCAGTTTTTAAATGGATGCTCTTAGCTGTGCCTCCCTATAAAACAGGGTAAACTGTATTATGTTGGTAAAGTAATTTAATAATCTTAACCAGTTGTATAAGGATCCCATAGCATTCTAGTGCTAAAAAGAGGTAAGGGAAATTAACCTTATCGAAGGCTTTCTCAAAGTCTGCAGTAATTATACATCCAGATTTACCAGTGATTGATAAATATTCTAATACATCCTGTATAATCATTAAGGAAGATTGAATGTTTCCATCCAGAATTCCTCAGAATTGATATGGAGATATGACCATTTTAGAATATTTTTTAAGCCTATTATTTAAAATATTGGAAAATATTTTATAATCCGAATTTAAAATCGTAATAGGCCTCCAATTCTTGATATTGTTCCTGTCACCTGATTTAAATAAACGTATTAGTAAACCTTCAGTAAAGATGAAAACATAGAATTAGTGTCCAAAAAAAAAATGGAACAGGATTACTAAACATTTACTAAAATCATTTAAAAGCATTTATAAAGGTGATTGGAAGCCCATCAATCCCTGGTGAAATATTAGGCTTCATTTTTGAACTACCACCTTTATTTCATTACTGGTAATTGGTCCTAGTAGATTTAAAGGCTCTACTGGTGCAGAGGGTAAGTTAACAGAATTTAAAAATTAGCAAGATCATCCCGAAAAGAGGACTCAGGTTCTAATGACTGGTAATGTTGTCTAATAGAATCCCTTAGTTGGTCAATTGTTGTCGCTTACATCCATCTGCATTAATTAAAAGTCAATAGTAGTAGAGTCTTTAAAAGTTTTGCAGGCCTCAAAAGGGTCACCTATCGGGTTTTCGTGTACCATTTGAAAAATGGCTTATAATGTCTTTGCCCTATCATATTGATATGTTTTCATGGAATTTTTAGCACACTAATTTGTTCTGAATAATCTAGTTTGGAAACGTAAGAAATTGATATAGCTTCTGAAGCTGCTGTCTTAAGGATAAGTATTTTAGTATTTCATAAAATTAGAATCTTTAGCTACCACTCCTTGTTGTTTAAACCAGCTCCGAAGATCGGATTTAGTGTCTGTCCACCATGCCTCCAAATCTGTGTACAAAAAAGCTACTGACAGACAAGCTTGTAAAATCAATTTCACCCCTGATTTTATCTGAGGGGAATCCAAAATTGAAGTATTTAGTTTCCACCTCCCTTTCCTACTGAAGGATGAACCCTCAGGATGAAAGGAACACAGCAACTATAAATGGTCAGAGAACTCTATAGGTCTCATTTGAAAACATTTTACATGCACGATGGGAGACTAACGTAGTCAATTAAAGAGTGTAACTTGCCTTTTACAAATGAGAATTTAGGCCCTTTAGACTGGCAGGATATGCAATTAGTAAACCAGCTATCTTAATTATTGAGGCTAGTGCATGAGAATGGCAATAAGTTTTTTTATTCTGCTGAGCCAAATTAGTAAGCTACAATTAAAATCACCTCCCCATAATATGTTAACAGAAGTGACCAAGTATGGTTGTACAGCCTTCATGTAAGCTACTCTATCAGCTTTTGTCTGAGGGTTATAGATGTTAATAAATCTATAACAAATATAGTGCCATTTCCCATCTAAGATCAGGACCCTACCAGGAATGAGATCTATTAATTTGTGGTGCAAGAAATCAAAGGAGTTAAATAAAATGTCAATGCCATCCACACTATCTGTACCAAACAACCAGTATGAAGGGCCCCAGGGCCATTCTCTCTTGAAAGTGTACAATTGTTCTATTGAGACATCCAGGTTTCCTGCAAAAAACTGACTGCAAGCTTATTGCCATGAATGTACTGAAATAGAGCCTGCCTTTTAGTAGAGTTCAATAAGCTGTAAGTATTCAAAGAACCTATGTGATCTGCATTGAAAATCCATTAGAACAGCTATCCATTATTTTTTCATTTTTCTTTTTCTTCTCTTTATAATTATCTATAGACTGCGAGATGGTGGACAAAGAAGATTTCTGGGACTCTGAATCCCCTACCTCCATTTCTGTCTTCCCCATGGAGTAAACAAAGCTGCATAGGAACTGCTGGATACTATAGGGTAGGATCGGGGAATTTGTTGCAAATTCCTAGAAGATCTCCTTCTAGGTAATGGAGATAAAGGGCTGGGACCTGCAATCTTTCTCAAAAGTAACTGAATCTGTATAGCACACTGGCACCAACTACTGAGGAACTGAAGAAGCTTCACCTATCTTCTTCTGTACCTGAGGTTGTGGAACTATGAAATGTATCTTCTAGAGGCCCAGGAGAAGGAGGTCTAGTAGGGAAACCTTCTGAAGAATCTGTTTTCCAACCAAGGGGAGAGGGAGGGAAGGGGGCCCAAAGATTCCTGAGCTTGCTGGATCAAGAGATCAGGGCTAATGCAGGTCGCTTTATTTTTGCAGCCCAAGGACAACCCCTACAAACATGGCCATATTCCTCGCACAGATCACATCTGGTGTGGTTTGCACATTGCATAGTAACATGGCCAATTTCCTGCAATTGTCACACCTAGGTTGGACCGACACGCTAGACAGGTGAGTTCTAGAACCGCACTTATAACATGCTGTAGGCTGCCCCCTCATAAAACAGACCCCTATCCTCCCCAACAAGAAAGAATTAGGGATATGCTCAATTCCAATGTCAGATTGCCATAATTTAATTTTGTACTTCCACTCATCTGTCCAAATTGATCGGAATCCAGAATAGATTCTAGAAAGCTTAACACTTCACATTTCTGTGATAGCAAAACGGATATCTTCCACATGGACCCCTCATTCAAACATCACAGTTACAAATTTAATCAGGGTTTGGTAAGGGGCTAACCAGAAAAGGGGTCCATGGAGAGAAAACTTGACCTGCCCATACCTTTCCCAAAAAAGGTCTAAAGCATGTGATGTTCTAAAACTAACATCGAAATTGTCTTCACCAGAAATATTTATAAAAGCAAAAATGTCTTTTGGAGAAAAATGAAGAGAGTCTTTAAGCAGAGACTTCCAGACATAATATCTGTCTGGTCTAGACTCCAACCCTCCTTTGTACCATATCCGTACAGCATTCCTCCTTGGAGCAGCTTCTCTTTTAGTGGTGGAAAATAGTTCTGGCATCAGGGGCTTTAGTTGAGGTGGTTCAGAGGCCTCCAAACTTGGTAGGATAGCTTGGGCAGGTAATTTTGAAAGTCCTTTAGTAGCCTTTTCCTGTAGAACCTGTGGTTCTAAAGGTGCAAGAGGGGGGTGAGGTCTTGCTTCATTATACTTAGACCCAGACTCTGCACATAGTTAGTTTTTAAACCTGGTTTCCATGTAGGGAATCCTGAGAGAGAGTAAATCAGAATCACATTCAGGGACAGGTAACCAAGTACCTGGGGAGCTTGTTTCATCCTGTCCCCACCAAGGCCTTCCTTGGCATCCAGGGTCCCACAGTTAGCTTAGGAGAAAAAATCTCAGTTCCAGTATTTTGAACAGAAGGCATGACTTAGCCATGTAGCATCCTTATTGCCCATGTTATTTAGGTGTATATCTGTAAAAGAAACTCTGTAACACCTGTTTGGGGCTCGTTTAAGTTTGATAGATAATTGCAGGAGAAACCATTGACTCTTCCCAGCTGGTTGTTTGAAGACAAAACCACTGGTTTACTCAGTGGAGTATTAGCTTTAAAGTAAATTCGGCAGGAATAAGGGCAAAGAAACCCCAGGTTGTCTCATTAAGTTCTCAGTCTCAAATACCACATTTCCTTTATCCAACAGAGTCTCAGACTTTAGGCACTCGTTAAACATAACGATTTCACTGCCAGCCTGCTGTTCAACACTGTCAAAACAGAGTGAAACAACATTGACAGAACAGGTGTGTGTTGACTCACCATGCCCCACAGGGCCTGTAGATGATTTCTCCTCAGCTGAGCTGCTGACAGGAATCATAGGGCTAATGACAGGGCACACCTGTGTATGCTGTGGCTGCTTTACCGACTCCTCGGTTAGCTGACCATGCGGTTGAACATCCAAATCTCCTGGAGCCATGCACACGGTAACTTTTTGCAAGGGATTTTCACTCGTGAGTTTATCAGTGGTCAGCTCCATTTCCTCCATGGAAATAGGAGCTTCATGATACTCATCCTCAGAATCGCACTCAACAGTATCTGCTTGTTTAGCCTCTAGCACAACCACAGTGGGAGATGAGGCAAGCGCTCCCACTGCACAGACATCCTCTTCCTCCAGCATCCTGCTCCGAGTGGCCATCATTCAGATGGCCTGTCCCCTACTGGCAAGAGTAGGGGAAGGTTTTTATTAATAAACAGAACAATAAATCAGAAAAACAGTAATAAAATTCATGGAAAATAAGAAAAAAAACATAACAAAGAGAATATCAGCAATACTTAACTCTCTGACAGCATAATAATTCAATCTATTTTGTCTTTCAATAAAAGAACCTCTTTCCACCTCATAAGCCAAACATGTTTGGACAAACATTTGCTTTCAGAATCACATTGTAACAAAAAATCATGTTCAACATGTTGAAGAATTTCAAGTGGTGAGTGGTATAACTGTTGTAGAGTAAGGTGACATCTGGCTTTCCATAAATGAAACCTGAACATAGCAAACAGCAGCCGTACTACACCTGCATCCAACAAAGTAGAATGTAGCAAAAAAACTCCCACAACTTCCAGATATGTAACAGTCCGCCAGAAAGGCTGGCTCCAACGGGCAGAAAGGGTCATGCAGAATTCTTGCACAAAGGGGCAGGAAACAAAAAAATGGGACATTATTTCCTCCTGATTAATACAAGTATCCCTCGGACAAGTACGGTCAGTAACCATTTTATGCTCTAAATCCCCCCTAACACTGAGTCGCCCATGACAACTAAGCCATAAAACATCCCATAATCTAGGTGGAATCCATTTATCTACCAAACTTTTAAGGAGGTTATCAACATGACCATCTGGTACATCCTTAAAAATGGGGACTATGGAATGTGCTTTAGGTTGTAGGACATCATAAATATATTTGCGCGATTTGCAATACATATGGGCCGGAAGTAACTTCCATCTATTAAGTTTCGATATCACAGGTCTGACATAAATCGAGTAACTAGAAGTGTGTAAATGTTTCTGGCTCAAACCTGGCCACTCTGAGGACAATTTTGGTAACCAACTGTACGCATAAATCACCCATAACACAGAGTGTGGATGACTAAAGTCTAGAAAATTCCAATGAAAAAAAATACTATAGTAAAAAGTAATTGGATTCACACAATTCAAACCACCCTGTGCAATAGGAAGATACAACACATCTCATTTAATGGGATTTAGGCTACTCCCCCAAATAATTTGAAAAAAAGACCCAATAAAGTGGTTTCCAAACCAGAAGGAATGGGGTATACCGCACTAAGGTATAAAAATTGAGGGAGAAGTAAAGATTTAGTAATGATAACCTTTTTCTGTTTAGTTTGTTGCCAAGACTTCCATAATCTGATTCTGGACTGAACTGCCTCAGTTTTAGCTGACCAATTAAGTTACGCATTATCACCTTTACCAAAATCAATACCTAAAATTCGGACTGGGCCCAGTACAACAGGAACGCCTTGCAACTCCATAACCTCAGGAAGGGCAGTATGCAGAGGACAAAAAAAAACTCTTAGATTTATTAAGGGAGGAACCTGCAACATCCAAAAAATTAGACAGGAACCTGCAACATACGAAAAATTAGAAAAATTATGTAACACCTTATCTCCAGAGGTCAAATCAGCAACAAAGACACGGACATCATCAGCATAAGCCAAAATTTTGGCCTCAAGGGTACTATCAGGGGAAGCAATACCAAGAATCCGCACATCTTGGGCAATTGTACGTAAAAGCGGATCCAAACTAAAAACATAAAGCAATGGACTTAGAGGGCAGCCTTGTCTCACCCCCGATGAATAGGGATATAGGAACCCAAATAACCATTTACCAAGGGCATAGCATAAGCATGACTATAAAGCAAAGCAATCCAGGTTATAAAGTGATCAGGAACTCCATAGGTTCGTAAAACCTGAAACAAATAACTATGCAGGACCTGATCAAAGGCCCTTTGTTGATCCATGGACATAAGAAAACCCTTTATAACATCAACTTTACCAAGCTCTATTAGTTCCTGAAGCAAAAGGAGATTATTATAAATAGATCTGCCCGGTACCGAACAGGATTGGTGTAGGGAAATCAAATGTGGAGCTATGGACAACAATCTAGTATTCAAAATTGTCATTAAAATTTTAAAATCCGTATTAAGGATACTTAAAGGCCTCCAATTGGAAAGTAAAGTTCTATCACCTTTCTTATATAACAAAATCTGAATTGAAGTACAAAAATGGAAATCGAGAGTGTGATGTTGCAAAACCCAATTAAACACTACTGTGAGCACATCACAAAACCAAAGGACTACAGGTTTTATAAAATTCTGCAGGCAATCATCAATACCAGGCACCGTGTTATTCGTAGAATGGGAAATTTCCTTTAACCTCATCAACACTAATCGAGCAACTAAAGCCCATAATAGTATATCAGAACAAGGGCAATATGGAGAAAGGAAAGAATTGTTCTACATCACGGTATCCACTGGAGATGCAGCATATAAGTCTGAAAAATGCGAGGAGGCTGCTCGCAAGATATCCGGAAATGCAGTGTAACTAGTACCAGCAGTATCCACAACTTCAGTCAGAAGGCGATCCGCAGAACGCCTATGACTACAATCCAAAACATCCCCCAAAGCAGATTTATTAGCAGAACAAGCCCTATGTTCATGTAACAGGGAAGTAGCTCTAGTATACTGTAGTGCAGCCATTTCATTTTTTACATTCTGTACCTGTGCTGTCAAAGATAAGCCTTGTGAGTGTATAGCTGAATATAAAGTTTCCAACTGCATACGTAAAGACAAATATCTCTTATATTTAGTCACTGTAGCATATTTAGACGCCCTCCTAGCCAAAGTAGAGATTTCAGATTTAGTGAGTAGCCACCAATCTAACAAATCCTCAGAAAGTCCAGATAGTGACAGACGAGCTTTCAACAAATCATGAACTTGGGCCAAAAATCTGTCATCAGGTAGCAGTAAAGAATTCAGTTTCCAATATCCCTGCCCCAGTTTAGCATGAGGGCCTGCCCCTAACGTGGCAGTTACCACATTATGGTCTGAAATCTCCACTGGAATGGTTTGAGCTTTAATCACCCTCAAAGCTACAGAGACAAAAGGAAAATCAATCCTAGTGGATAAGGAGCCCTTAAAAAAAGTATGTTCACCGGTAGGATGACAAACCCTATAAACATCCTGTAAATGACCCTGGACAATAATGTGATTGAGACAATGTGTATAACAGAAATCCTTATCAGTCCGGGCCCCCCGATTTGATTTATGCACTACACAATTAAAGTGACCACCCCATATGAGAAAGCGTGACATGAACAAAAAAGGTTGCACCTCACGAAAGAGATCCACTCGACCTTTCTTTGTAACTGGTGCATAAATCACAATTAATCTCCAAGTGTAATGTAAATAAGTAAAATCCAATATTAAGGCCCGTCCCATAAGCAGTTCAACCAACTTGGTAACATGAAATCCATCGCCCATAAACAACACCCCAACACCACTACATGTGTCTAATCCTAAAGGAAAAAAAAGAAGGACCCTATCACCAAAGCTTTTTGGTCATATTAACCAAAGGAAGGGTATTGAGACAGGTATCCTGAATAAGGCAAATATCACACACCAAATCACTCAAAAGTTGAAAAGTAATCAAGGCGCCTACGAGCATTTTTCACATTGTTCACATTGAGGGTGGCTACAGTGAGATGAAATGCCATGGCCATGAAAGAGAATCAGATAAAGGGTCAAAATGAAAATAAGTCAACATCAAGTAACCCTTCCCTTTCTAGTACTTCTCCAGGGTCTCACCCCTGACCGCAAGGGTCCAGTATCCATAGGCAACTCCTTTGATTTATCATTCTCAGAATCAGAAGATACCATAGGTTGTGAGTAGGTGTCAGAATCAGCTTCCATATCGGAAGACTGAGTGTGATGGGACAGGACCTCAAATTTATTACTTAAGGGAACAGAGCCACCAGGAGAAGACGCTTTAGTCAATTTGGCCCTACCTGTAGTCTGTTTTTGAGCCAGTTTCTTTGTCTGAACACTAGGCTCAGGTGGGGGCATAATAATAATATCCAGAGGTTTGTCAGGGACAGGCATAGGTTCAGCAGGAACCGGAGAAACAACAGAAAGAGTGGGAGGGGAAGGGGGGCATAGAGGAAGGGTCCTGTACAACCGGTCGTGAAACTTCCTGTAAAGGAGGCTCAGAGGAAGGTTTAGAGATTGAAACCACTGACTGGGGAGCAGACACCGCAATATCAGGGCATAAAGGGGGACCAGTGACTACCTTAACATGCGAAGAAAGAGACTTCGCCGTAGCAATATCCTTTTCTGGGCATTAAGAGGATCACATCCTGATCCGGCTATCTTCCCTGTTATGGGAAGCCCAAGGACAGGATCTAAACCATGACCTAGTTCTTCACACAGGTTACACTTTAGTTAAGAATTACAATCTGCACTAGCATGGCCAAAAGATAAACAAAGGGAACATCGTAGTCTATCACAGGCTGCACTGAGATGGGAAGGGGAGCCACATTTAAAACAGGTACGAGGCTGCCCCACATAGAAGCAATACCCCCGTTCCCTACCTAAAAATGAACTATTAGGTAAGTGTATGGGACCCACATTCGTATTTCTAAGTCGCACCCTATAACGCCAACCACCAGTCCACAAGTGTTCAGAGTCAAATATAGGCTGTTGCAACCCCAAGACATCACAGCGTTTAGCTAACAAATGCGTAATATCACTAGCTGCTACATTCTCATTTCTAAACAAAATGGTGATAGTTTTAATAGAAGGTCTAGTAAGTGGGATAGCCCGAAATGGTAGCCACAACTCAGTGTATTTAAGAGTATCATACTTTGTCCAGAATCGATCTAATCCTCTAGGGCTTTGAAAACTAACGCCATATAAGGAAGAACCTGATACATGAATCAATGCAAATATTTCGTTTGTAAAAAAAAACCAAAGATCCTTTCAAAAGTGACCTTCCCACATAGAGATGGTCTGGAGCTACATCAAGACCCCAATATACTGAAGGCAGACTGCATTCCGTTGTTGGGGGGGGAGTTCCTAAACGTATCCCTTCTACGAAATTCTTCCCAAGTAGATTTAGCCTTGTCCCCAGGGTCAGGAGAACCCCTGGAGGGGGGTCAGGGAGTGGGATATCCATGTCCATTCTATCACCCCACTCTGGTCCCCTAGAGCTAGGGCCTTCCTCACCCGAAGAGGAGGGAGGCAAAGAAGGAACTTTAGCCAGCAGAGTAGTATCCGATGCAGGATACTGAACATCCTCAGCACGCAAATCCAAATCCAGGCTATCAGGCAAAGGTGGAGGCATATCTATCAAGGGGGACTGTTGCCCTCCACAACCAGGTATCAGGCTATGGGCATGGTCAGGTATCCAATGCCCCAAAATGCCTGGTTTCCAACCGGCACGCCACAGGGAGGCCTCTAAAGAGACAGGTATTGGGCTAGAACAAGGAACAGAGTGGGAGGAGGCAAGACAGGTGAGACAGTCTGCGCATTAGGAGGTGAAACACATGGTCTAGTATGCATAGTACTCACAAGTTCACCAGGCAAAGTCGCCGCCGAGTTCAAAGGCAGAGAAGACACTGCTCGATCCAGATTTGTAGAACCTAAAATTCCAACGGAGCATGATGCAACACTGATAGGACTGGTGCTACAGAAGATTGTTGCCGACTCTGCACCTCCAAAGAGCCCAAAGGTATCACATCCGTAATGAAAGCAGGAAGAGCCTCCACAGCCCCTAGTTCTGGTGACAGAGTCCGTGTCCCAGGTGAGGCCGACTCAAAAGGGTTAACAGCATCAACAACAGCAAGTATCTGGTCCCGATGTGCATCAAGTTCAACCACAGGCAAAAAATCTGACGATGCAGAGGCAGACTGAGCAGGTAAAGATTCATCTGGTACAGCAAGATCCACAAGCATATCAACAAAATAGTCAGATGTCCTCAGTACTTCAGGCTTCAAAGCTGGACCTGCAGGAGTGGAGCTCTGCTCTCCTGCAGGTACACCAGAAGAATGACTGGGTCCCATGAATGGATCCATGGTCCAACAGTGCCCCCACACAGAGTAGGGGAATTTCCCCGGTGTCCTGGCCAAATTTCCCTCATTCACTAAAAATACCACCAACAGCTTAATCTGGGTCAAGGTCAGTTGGCATTGATCTGTATCCCCTTCCCCTGGGTCATGCCTGAAAATAGGCAGGATTTGTCTAGTGCACTTACACGATCAACAAAAGCTAAATAAAAATATCAAGTTCTGTATTGGAAGTCAAAGTGGTCCAGCTGAATTGTCGAACTTGAGCCACATTTTCAGGCCCCAAGTAGAAGCTAAACCAAAGCTGGTTATAATCCACTGTTCTCACATTTGGTGGGGGTGAAATCCTGCCATTTTTGTAATGCAGAATGATACAGTTAGATGCATTTAACCTCATTTTGAGTACTAAAATGAGATTCATCAACATTCTGTAACACCATGAACAGGCCTCCAAATCACACAATATGCAACCCTTCCCATAGTGAGGCTACTTGAATGCCACACACATTGTTATTTACAATCCAAGCCTTTGGCTACACAGACATAGTTTACAGTGCTACCCCAGCCACCTCCCTTGCCAAGCTCGATGTTCTGTTTCATGCCTTCTGTAGGTTCACCTCTATCTCCCCCCTTTAACTCACCATTGTGACCTATACTCCTCTCTTTCCTTCCAATCCCTGGCAGACAGCAGTACATCACACTGCTCCAAATTCATCACTAAATTCTGGTTTGGGACCCTTCTACCCCACCTTGCCTCTCTCCTCAATCTGGCTAACCCCTTGCCCTACAACTCGTGGTCGATCTGCGCCCACATCTCTTCCCTCCCACATGTATGCACATCAGACAGCAAACTTTCCTTCTCCTATAGACTTCCTTCTCTCTGGAATAGTGTTCCCCTCCAGATCTGTCTCTCTATCCCTCCTTCCCTGTCCTCAAGCACTTATTTAAGCCTAACCCTATTACTTATTGTACTGTATCTGTTCTCCTTCCTAGAGCTTACTTACCTCAGTTTCATTGTTCCCCTCTCCTCTTGCTGCAACTCATTGTATATATCTATGTAAATATTGTTTGTATTTATTAGATAATTTTCTAATGTAAATAGCATTCTTTACATTATGTATAATTTCTGTGTTTTGCTACACCTCTATTGTCAATGCTGTATTTTTTCTTCTGTACCCCTCCCCTGGATCACACCTGGAAATGAGCTTCTGCTCATTGTGCATTTCCCAGTTACCAAATTTTAAATAAATAAGTAAAACAATCTGTGATCTAAATTGCTAAGTGGTGGCTAATACTGCACCAAAAAAAACTAATTGCAGCAAAAAAGTGAAAGTTTTCCAATTAACAGCTGAATAAACAAATTGTATAGCACAAATAAATATGTTAAATAGTCAACATTTAGCAATATTGTTTTGAGTGTTTTTTGTAGGAGAATTTTAGAGAAGTATAGCAAAAAATTTGCTAGTGCCAGTAGGCATTCAAATGCAAAAGCAGACGTTTTATTTTTGGGGATCAATAGCTTTAGCACTGAAAACTTTTTCAGCATGAGTATGTAGCAGAAATGTTGTCCTTTTTAGTCTTTTTTGTGCATATTTGTAGACATTCAGCTGAATACTTCCCTACAGCATTCCCACCAAGATGTCCTTTGAGAAAGCAGGGAGCTGTGCATCTCCGGCTTCTTCATTTCTTGCTTCATTGGCAAATTGCATGGGTGGCCTGGTTCTGCTGAAGGGAGGGTCCACAGGAGTGTGGGTGCCATTTTCCAGTGTGATTTTCTAATTTCTCAACTCTGCTAAACAGTCAAGGAGGTGCTCAGTAACCTTGATCGAGGTGGGCAGCAGTGTTATCATGGCTGAGCAGTGGGGCATAGAGGCTCTGTGAAGGAGACTGCTCAAGGTGGAAGCCACTGTAGATGTTGTTGGGGCTTCATGCTGTCAGCTGAGAGATAGCATGGAGGCTTTGTGAAGGAGACTGCTCAAAATGGAAGCCACTGCAGATCTTCCTGGGGCCTCTTGTTGTTGGCTAAAAGATTGCAGGGAGGCTTTGTGAGGGAGTCTGTTTGAGCACGAAGTGACTGCAGGTGTTGAAGAGGGTTCATGCTGTCAAGTGAGAGAGGGGTCTCACGGCATTGGTGGCTGTTTCAATGATTGAAGATAAGGTACAGTTGGGCTCTGCTGTTTGTCAGCAAGGATAATGGACCATAGCCAGCAATCTCCAAGTGAGGGGCCCAAGCATCTTCAGAGTGAGGACATCAATTGATGGCCAGTAATGGCCATTATCTCCAGTGACTTGAGGCCTGCTGAGGAAAACAGGTGAATGGAGGTGCTTTAGAGGGCATGATTAGGCTAGGTATTCTGTAAGTTTGCTAAATTTCAGATTCTCGAGAGCATAGATAGAAACATAGCAGGGGTCAACCTTAACTTTTTTTTGCACTAGTCAGCCGGACAAGTTGATTAAAAATTGCACTAGCCCGTAGATGGTTGCACTAACCCACAGTAATAATGGCCAATTTTGATCGGTTATACAGGAAAAATGCAAGCCAAGAAATACTCTGATTATTGCATATTTATCCTGCTCCCACATTGCTTTCTGCCCCAGCAAAAAAAAAAAGACTGCAGTCCAGTCACACTCAGTGTGTACCCCCATTGTTTTTTTACCATGTGCCCCTTGCTTCCTCTTTCTTCACCCCCTCCCCATCGAACCAGAGAATACCATAATAGCAAATGTTCAATCAGGCAGTTCTAGCTCTGCACACGCAATAGCCAACATCATCATGCACGTCACCATAGTCCCACCCTGACCTGCAGGACAATGTACAGAATCAGGCAGAGAAAGACACTGTCATCCCCCACCCTGTGATGAACCAGAACTGCACTTCTGGAAGTTTTCTTACACTGCGAAGTGAGCCAGGGGAAGGTCTAGGATTTCGTTGGAGAGAGTTAAACAAACACAGGGGGGCTTGGGATGTAAGAAACTTTGACATATCTGTTTATATATACCAGGCACAAAAATATTGATTTAACATGCTCTGCCTTAACAAAAACAGATTTTTCATAATGGTATCCTTTCATCAGTCAAAGGGGAGCAGTATACAGGCATGATGCTGTACAACCTCTGTTTCTATAGGATGATCTGTGCAAACCAGGAATACCTTTTTTAACCTTTCAAATTACATATTTTACTAAGGTTTTGCTTTGTACCATACATGCTGCAAAGCATTGTTTTTAGGATGAAATGACATGCTGGGTGGTACTGCATTGTCGGCATTGACTGGTGTGATCCATTAAGAGGAGCTGTGAACCATACACCAGTCAGTAATGGCAGCTATGGGTCTATGGATGGCCACTTCAGAGTCTAGTCTGCAGTGGTGTCAAGAAAAAGTATAGAGTGGACAGACCACCTGGCTGGGCAGACCGTGTATACATGATAGCATTCTGTCACTGCAGTGTTGGATACAGACACTCAGAAGGTTGGGAAATGAGGCATACTGGTCTTAATATTGTAGGAAAAATCAAAGACAAGTTCAGCAAACTGGAAGCTAGTGACTTAACACTCCACCCTTGATCACAGCATGCACACTAGTTGAATGTCCTAACAATTGAGTGATAATGACTCACACTGAGACTTTTGTTGGATCCCCCTCTTGAACTTCCAGATAATTGCAGTTCTTAATGAGCTGTTAATCACACCAGCCCACCTGGAACACTGAGGGAGATTAGCAAAAGGACTACAGCCTGCTAAAGTAGGGATTTTTTTCAACTTCAGTAACAACCATGAAAAACCTGCACTAGTCAAAACGGACAAGTAGAGGGTTAGCTGCACTAGCCCTGGCCAATCTGCACTAGGTCCAGGGCTAGTAAAACAATGTTAGGGTCAAACCCTGAAACATAGAAACACAGAGACATAGAAGTTGATGGCAGATAAAGACCGCAAGGCCCATCCAGTCTGCCCATTTTTTCTACCTTATGAATGTGCCATAGGCCTGTACTTTGTCAATGGCCTATCTATTCATACTCATCTTTATTGCTTCCTTATGCCTGTCCCATGCATGTTTGAAGCCCTTCACTGTATTCATATCCACCACTTCCTGAGGTAGGTCATTCCATGCATCCACCACCCTTTCTGTGAAAAAGAACTTCCTCACATTTCCCCTTAATCCGCCTCCCTCTAATCTCATGCTGTGTCCTCTTGTCTTGCTATTTTTCTTACATTGAAACATGTTAGACTCTTTTACCTTGTTAATGCCCTTAAGATGTTTGAATGTTTCAATCATATCACCTCTCTCCATCCTTTGCTCTAGGGTCTACATATTGAGCTCTGTTAATCTGTCCTCATATGTTTTCTGATGCAGTCCCTGCACCATTTTGGTTGCCTTTCTCTGGACTGCCTTGTGAACCATACATCCCCTGCCTGTAATTTGAGATATGGGGATATTTCAGCAGTGAAGAAAAAATGGCAGAACATCGGCCAGGATTTTAGATAAGTAGAGTTAGAGGGATGTGACCTGGCACAATGGACCACCAGACATCTCCCCCATATAGCCACAGTCCTCAGAGCAGGTGATGTCCTTGGGAGTTTCCACAATTTTTAGCAGCAGAACTGAAGGCTGTAGTAGCATACCGAATGTTGTTTTCAGCTTGCTGTATTTTGAAGTATGCAGGAGTTAAAGATTTGAGTCCCTCATAGCCCCAGTGAGCAAACGAAGCTGAATATCCAGCCATACGTTCCACATCTGGGAACAAGCGACCACTGCACAGTGTGCTTCACAGTGAGCACAACCATGGAGATAAGCCATACAAAAACAAGGATACTGGACTTTAGAAGGGCTGACTTGGGCAAAATGGGTGAACACCTGAAGAATGCTCTAGCAAATGGCCAAATAGGAGGGGTGGAAGAACAATGGAGAAAAATCAAAACTGCCATCATAGAGGCAACAAGTCTTTGTGTAAAACAAATAAAGAAAACAAAGCGGAGTAAAAAACCACTATGGTTCTCAAAAGAGGTGGCAGGGAAGGTTAAGGAGAAAAAGGCTGCATTCAAAAAGTATAAGGAATCACAGAGGGAGCACGACAGGGAACTGTATCAATTAAAGCAGAAAGAAGTAGGAAAGGCAGTCAGAATAGCAAAGGCACAAACCGAGGAAAAAACAGCCAACTCGGTCAAAAAGGGGGATAAAACCTTTTATAGGTACATTAGGGAGCATAGAAAGGTTAAGGGAGGGATAGTGAAGATTAATAAAGGAGAGGGGAGGTGGGCAGAGGGAGACAGCGAAAAGGCAGAGATACTGAATGAATACTTTTGCTCAGTATTCACAAAAGAAGATGAGGAGCAGTTACCTAAACCGACAATAGAAGCACTCTGGGTAGGGGGGTTGATACCAGTCCATTCACAGAAGAAAGAGTCCTGAAAGAACTCCTAAAACTCAAGGTGGACAAAGCAATGGGGCCTGGACGGGTTCACCCCAGAATCCTAAAAGAACCAAGGGGACCTAGTGGACACCACTGACCACACTTTTAACAAATCATGGCAGGATGGGGTGGTACCTGAGGACTGGAGGAGGGCAGATGTGATTCCCCTTACAAAAGTGGGAGCAAGGCAGAAGCAGGAAACTACAGACCTATAAGTTTGACCTCAGTGGTAGGGAAAATGATGGAATCAGTTCTGAAAGAAAGAATTGTTGAGCACCTAGAGGCCAGCGGGCACAGGACCCAAAGCAACATGGATTTACAGCAGGAAGGTCATGTCAGACTAATCTAATTGATTTCTTTGACTGGGTGACCAAAATAATAGACCAGGGAGGGCTGTGGATATGGTCTACCTAGACTTTAGCAAGGCATTTGACACAGTCCGCACAAAGATTAATAATCAAGTTAGCCAGCCTGGGAGTGGGTCCCAGGGTGGTAGCCTGGGTAGCGAACTGGCTGCACAACAGGACACAGAAGGTAATAGTGAATGGAACACATTCTGAAGAAAGGGGGGGGGTTACTAGTGGAGTACCTCAGGGCTCAGTACTGGGTCCAATCCTCTTTAACATCTTTATAAGTGACATTGCAGAGAGTCTAGAGGGAAAGGTATGCCTCTTTGCAGATGACACAAAGATCTGTAACAGAGTTGATACACACGAGGGGGTAGAAAAGATGAGAAAGGACTTGGCAAGGTTGGAGGAATGGTGAGACATATCGCAACTTAGATTCAATGCAAAGAAGTGCAAGTAATGCACCTGGGAAACAAAAACCCAGGAGAAGAGTACACAATAGCAGGGGAGGTACTAACAGCAACAAAAATGGAAAGGGACCTGGAAGTAGTCATATCAGATGACCTAAAGGTGGGTAAGCAATGTGAAAAGTCAGTAAGGAGAGCCAGGGGGATACTGGGATGCATAGGAAGGGGCATCACAAGTAGAAAAAGGGAAGTGATTATCCCTTTATACAGACAGTTGGTGAGACCCCATCTGGAGTACTGTGTGCAGTTTTTGGAGACCTCATCTATGCAAGGACATAGACAGGATGGAAGCAGTCCAGAGGAGGGCAACTAAAATGGTGCAGGGTCTACATCAGAAACCATATGAAGAGAGACTGAGAGAGCTTAATATGTATACCCTTGATGAAAGGAGGGACAGGGGGACATGATAGAAACGTTCAAGTACCTCAAGGGAATCAACAAAGTCCAGGAGGGTAGCATCTTTCAGAAAAAGAGATGTGTAAGAACAAGGGGGCACAGTTTAAAGATAGAGGGGGGACGGCTCAGGGGTAATGTGAGGAAATTATTTTTCACGGAGAGAGTGGTGGATACATGGAACAGCCTTCCTGAGGAGGTCATTGGGTCTAAAACAGTGGGGGAATTCAAACATGCATGGGACAGACACAAAGCAATTATAGTGGGGGGTTGCAGGAAGCAGGCTGTTGGTTAACTAGAATCTGCAGCTTATCCAGTAGGCAGGGAAATGGGCAGACTGGGTGGGCCAAGTGGTCCTTTTCTGCCGTCAAAGTCTATGTTTCTATGTTTTTATGTTTCTATATTACACCTGTTGCAGTCTGTGGGTTTATAGCAGCTCTCTTCTAATTTTAACTAGTTCAGCTACTGGAATACATGGATGGTGACTGGATCTGTCTTTTCCTTGTCTTCTGAGGGTGGTTAGTATACCCATAAAAATGCTTTTTTGATGAGCTAAATTCCATGTCTTTCATCAGGTTAAATCCTCAGCTGATGGGAGGGTTGTTGAAACATTAGTTGATGCCTGCTCTTAATTACACATAACCAGATAAGCTGTAAATTTCTCCCACTCTGATTTTTATTGTGGCAGACAGATTTCCAAAAATAACATATGGCTCACATTTGCTGATGGCGTCATGGTTTATAGACAGCTTTTTTTCTTTCAGCCAGTTGTCATTTGATTTATTACCCAGTTTGTCTGTGTCATTGCAGTCAGCTAATTTCTGTCCATTTCCAGCTGATTAAGGATATTTTATGTGGCAGTCCCATGGGAATACTGTATACTATGGTTTCTCTTGTTTCAGCTTTGGAACAGTGCAATCTTTTAAAGGAACCTCAGTGGTGGTATTTTCCTGGGTAGCTTCATTCAAGAAGTCAACAAACAAAGCACAGTTAGAGTCCATTTTTCAGTTGTCTTTTTTTCTGTCAGAAGTGGCACAGAATCAACGGTTGCCAGTAGAAATGTTACAAAATAAATTTTTGCCGGTGAATTGGCCGCAAAATCAGAAATTTCACCATGTGAAATGCTTTGCAAAATTATGGTGAAATGGCAACATTTCACCCACAATTTTGCCCACAAATGGGCATCTCCTCCTCAGAGCCCCACACTCCCTGGTGTCTAGTGATCCCCACTGAGGCTCACTGGCAAAAATTTAGGGTCCCCATGGTGTCTAGTGGTTGCCCCCTGCTCTTGGCTGATCTCAGGCTGAAATGAAATAAATTTCCTCTCCCCCTTGGTTACCTTCATGTCCCTCCTGAGTCCTCCCAATTCTCCTCTAGTTAAAAAGAAACAAATAAAATTTCCAACTCCCTGGCATCTAGTGGACCCTGACCCTGTCAACAGATACTGCACACCCCGCTCCAACCCCAGTACTCTGATCGTGCCACCTGCTCAGCCCTCCACACACCTCCATGGCCAGCAGCTTGACTAAGCACTTCAGTGAATGAGTACATGCTCATTCATTAAAGTGCTCTGTCGGACTGCCAGCCATGGAGGTAAGTGAAGGCCTGTGCCAGTGGCCCAATTGGTGTATGGGGGAGTAGGGTGGGTGCTATCTGCTGACAAGGTGGGGCTCCACTAGACACCAGGAAATTGGACATTTTATTTATTTTTTAACTAAAGGAGAGTTGGGATGACTTGGGAGGGACATGAGGGTAACTCGGGGGTGAGGGAGGATTTATTTAATTTCAGCTGGAGATCAGCCAGGGGCGGGGGGGGCAACCACTAGACACCAGGGAGACCCTACATTTTGGCCAGTGACTCTCATTGGGGGGGACCACTAGACACCAGGGAATTGGACATTTTATTTATTTATTTATTTTTTAACTAAAGGAGAGTCGCAAGGACTCAGGAGGAACATGAGGATAACTCAGGGGGAGGTGGGACTTTATTTAATTTTGGCCGGAGATCAGCCAGGCAGGGGGGCAACCACTAGACACCAGGGTGAGGATATATGCTTTTTGTTTTTAAATGTTAGCCATGAGCAGCTGGGGGGGACCACACTACACAGCAGGAACTTGGAATAGTAGCAAAACTGATGAATTTTGCCTATGGGTGGTGAAATTTCAACCACAAATGGTGAATTTCACTGGTTCGAGGGGTGAAATTTTGCCCGTTCCATGGGTGAAATTTCACCCTGTGAAAAATGTTTTGAAATGCGTGTATTCTGTAAAATTTGTCAATTTTGCACAACACTACTTGCCAGTTACAATTTTCAGTTCTGTCAGAATGAGCAGTGATCTGTGAAAAGGCTGTTGAGAGCCAGCCTGCCTTTGTACCAGGAGTAAAGTCCTGTTGCCAGGGCTTCCCTGTCAATAAGGTTTCAGGATGATTTTTTCTACCCATTTTATAATAGATGTCTTATCACCACTGGCTCTGAATGGATTTGACTGTCTGGCACTCATGGCTAGGCACTTACTTCTAGGCCATACCTTGCCCCTTCATGAGGGCAACAAGTCTATTCAGAACCTCAACAGACAACCTACAGTATGCAGTATTGCTTATACACAACATCTACCTGTATCATTGTAGGTCTGAAAAAATCATCATATCATCCAACAAGTCTAGTTTTCCTAGCACCAATATGGCAATGATCATTCTTTCTCATTACATTTTTTAAAAGCTAAACGTCAGTTCAGTATTTAAACAGAGACCTTATTGTTGTGGTTGAGGCATTTTCAACTCCCATTTTATATTTTAAAAGGCTGGCCCATAGCGGTTGGATAGAATCCTTTTAAATGCTATCAGATATGAGTTAATTTAAGTACTGTGGTAGAACAGAACCACACAAAGGCAAGGGTCATGGACATCAGGAGGGTCAATTTTGCAAAGCTAGGGGAATGCCTCAGGGATATCCTGGCAGTGGAAAAGAACTTGGGAGGCAGACAGGAACAGTAGGCAAAACTAAAAGGGTCCATAATGAAGAAAAAAACCTCTGCATCAGGCAAGTAAGCAAAAGCAAGAGGAAAAAGAGACTGCTATGGTTCTCAAAAGAGGTGGCTGGGAGGGTAAGGGCAAAAAGGTTAGCATTCTGGAAGATTAAGGAGACACAGAGGGAGGAGGATAGGGAGGTGTGTCAGGAAAAACAGTCAGGAGCATAACAGCACAAATGGAGGAGAAAACAGCCCAGGAAACGGGACAAGACATTTTTCAGCTATGTAAGCAAAAGGAGAAAGACCAGGTGAGGGATTGTAAAGCTAAGGAGTAAAGGGGATTAGAGTGTGGAGGCGGAGAAGGAAAAAGCAGACATCCTGAACAAATATTTTTATTCAGTATTCATAGAGGAAGGGGTAAGTGAGGGACCACAGGTAAGTGACAGGAGCATCCAAGGAAGGGAGGTGGACACTAGCCCATTTAAAGAGGAGCGAGTCCTGAAGGAGCTCGCAAATCTGAAAGTGGACAAGACAATGGGTCCAGACAGGATATATCCAAGGATACTGAAGGATAAAGGTCCTGGCTGCACCTCTGACAGTCCTGTTCAACCACTCACTGGAGACAGGAGTGGTTCCAGAGGACTGGAGGAGGTTAGATGTAGTCCCACTTCACAAAAGTGGTAGCAGGGAGGAAGCTGGCAATTATAGATCAGTCAGCTTGACTTCAGTGGTCGGAAAATTAATGGAATCACTACTGAAGGAAAGGATAGTAGAATATCTTGAATCCAATAGTTTAAAGGATCCAAGGCAGCATGGATTCAATGGGGAAAGGTCATTTTAAATAAATATGTTGATTTCTTTGACTGGGTGATCAGGGAAGTAGATCATGGTGGAGTGGCAGACGTGTCCTACCTAGCTTTCAATAATGCCTTCAACACCGTTCCACACAGGAGACTCGTAAACAAGCTGAAGAGCCTGGAAGTGGGTCCAAAAGTGGTAAAATGGGAAAGAAATTGGTTGGGGGAAGGTGACAGAGGGTGGTGCTAAATGGAGTCCACTCCTATGAAGGGACGGTGTCCAGCGGTGTGCCACAAGGATCACTACTAGGGCCAGTCCTCTTTAATGTTTTTCTTAGTGACATTGCAGAGGAGTTAGAAAGGAAGGTATGCTTTTTTGCAGATGACACAAAGATCTGCAATAGGGTAGTCACTCTGGGGGAAGGGGAGTCTGTGGAAAAAAATGAATAAGGATCTAAGAAAGCTTAAGGAGTGGTCAAGAGTGTGGCAATTAAGTTTCACTGTGAAGAAGTGCAAAATCATGCACTTGGGGCTCAGAAACTAAGGGGTGGAATACAAGATGGGAGGAGTGGTACTGATGACCACCAAACGAGAAAGAGACTATGGGGTTACTATATCTGATGACCTAAAGGTGACCAAACAGTGTGACAAGATAGTGGGGACAGCCAGTGGGATGCGAGGTTGCAAGGGAGGGGTATCATCAGCAGAAGGAGGGAGGGGGTGATGCCACTGTATTGGTCATTGCTGAGACCACATTTGGAGTACTGTGTCCATTTCTAGAGACCACATCTCTGGAAGGACATACTGTAAACAGAGTAGATGCAGTCCAGAGGATGGCAACCCAAATGGTGCAGAGTCTGCACCAAAAACCCTATGAGGAGAAACTAAAGGATCCCAATATGTACACCCTGGAGGAAAGGAGGGAGAATGGGGATATGATAGAGACTTTCCAATACCTCATGGGTTTAAATAAGGGACAAGAGGGAAACATTTTTCAGAAAAAAAGATAATGAAGAACAAGGTATCATGCTATGAAGTTTAAGCAATAAGATATGACTAGGGGTTAGATTAAGAGTCTGTTAATCACCCACTTGGGGTGTAATATGGTATGAGGTGCAGCTGAGTGTCATATTGCCCCAAGTGGGTGATTAACTGACTGTTAATCTAACCCCTGGTCATACCTTTTTGCTATTATTATAATTAGGAATTTTTACAAATGATAATTTTAATTAGGGATGCACGGATAGTAAATTTTGTCCGGATATCAGTTCCGGATATATTCTAAGAACTATCCGATCAGTTCGGATTTCATCTGGTTAGGATATCACAAATCCAAAAAATTAATTAGCTTAACATTAAATAGGAGCACAACGTTAGCAGCAGTGTAAACATTTTTAATATAAATAAAGAATAAAATGCACAGCTACATGATCTGGTACCGCATAGTATTTTAGCTGCAGTTGGGTGGGTGACAAATAAATTTACAACAACTAGTGTTTCCTCTGTACTCCAGTAGTAGCCACAAACATTGCCAGTTATTTCAAGATATTTTGCACAATTTTGAAAGAGTTACTCTCTGCTGCCCCTACTGTGTAAATGGAGAAAGCAGGAGATTTCTCTTGAAATATCACAGAAATTTCAGGAAATATCTGTCCATGTCTTTGCCTGTGACTGTAATGCTAGGAGAACACTATTGAAAATTTTCACTTTGTGATAAGTTATGTTTTAAGAAAAGCAGCAAGTTAGCATTTTCAGGTGACAAGCATGAGCGTTCTGTTCGTGATGATGTTGCCTGCTACACTGAAGACACACTGACTAGGAACACTTGTAGGTGGCGGTGACAGGAATCTTTTAGCAATCTTTGCTAAAATTGGGAACCGATGCTCATGCATCTTCCAGTATTGGAAGGGGGTCTGGATTTGCCTTTTTGTGGAGAATGCTCTTGGTAAGGTATGTCTTAAGCTTGTTGTTTCTAAGGGATCTCTGCTCATTTCCAGCTGCAAAAAAAAAAAAAAACTTCTGTTGAAATGGGTGCACATATTCAAATAAAAAGCTGCCAACTAGTTTAATAAAATATATACATACTGTCTTGAGGCAGTTGGCTAAATTGGCTGTAGGTCTCCCAAGTGTTGTCTGCTTCATTATCCAAAGTATCCAGGACAGCAGGTACAGGAGCAAATTTAGATTCAGGGCAAACTTCTTCTAGCTCCTCAATGAGCTGTTTGACCACAGCCTTCACAAATGTTTTGCCATGAGCAGTTCTAAAGAAGTGGAGCTTGTATCTGCAGTCCAATAATGTTGCTGCTACAACCTCTTTTGCAGACTTGTAGTGATTTAATCTAGCGTCCATAGCTGACAGTAGTGACTTGCGCATGCCAAGCAGCCCCAATATTTTAATACTTTCGACAGCATGGTACAACACAGTAGCCTTGGATATTATATCAGACATACATGCATCCTCTGAACTTAGTCTGCGGGTCTCCATTTCATAAGATTTTAGTATGGCACACACATTTTCAGCTGAAGTCCAATGAGCAGATGTGAATGTACGATTGTCAGTTTCTGAAGCATAGAGTGTAAGTGCCCTTCACTGTTCAGTTAAATGCTCCAGTGAGTGTTTACGTCCTGTGTCAATCTATGTACCAGGACTTGAATGGTGTTTTGCAGTGCAGCTAATTTCTCAGTTGCTGTGGGGGAATGTTTGAAATGGCCCACAATTGAATGACCTGTGGCTAATAGGTCTTCCACAGACTTTTGTTTCATAATAGCCTCATTGACTATCAGTTGCAAGGTATGAACCAAAAAAACATCCCCTGGTACAGCACTAAACTTAATCGCTTTATTTATATTAGCCCCATTGTCTCATATAATGAGATGCCGCTAACTGCTTCTGATTCCCCAACAGTCCAGCACTGAAAGAAATTCCTTGGAAAGATTTTCACCTGTGTGGTGCTCTCTAAGGTATTTTAATTCTAGTAAAACACATCTTCTCTTAAATTGCTCATCCACCCAATGAGCTGTTATGACCAAATATGAAAAGGTGGAATGCTCATTAGTCCAGGTATCAGTGGTGAAACTTAATGCACTAACTTCAAATAACCTTAATTTTATTTTTATTTTATCCCATATTCTGGTGTACATTTCTGGCAGAATTTGGTCTGAGAAGTACCGCCATGATGGAATCAAATACTGAGGCCCTAAAACATTAATCAAGCATTTTAGCCCAGCATTGTCCACTATGCTGTAAGGTTGCTCATCAACTGCTATCATCTCAGCTATTGACCGAGTAATTAAGATTGCATGGGGGTTATCATTTGTGAATGGGGTGGATCTAGAAATACAGGCTTCAATAGTTTAGTTCTTTTTTTTTATTTTTTTAGCCGGAAGCTGATATGAGGACTGTCTTGTCATTTCTTGCTTTTCTTTTTCCGATTGCATCTCTAAAAATATTTCTCTATGGTTGTTTCAAATATGGTTTATCAAACTGGACGTGCCATATGATTTGACAGAAGAGCCCTGACTGATAAGGGTAGGCATCTGGCATAGTGAACATCTTGCCTTAGAGTCTGCTTCACTGGTGACTGAAACAATCTTCCACACAAGGATTTTCTGTACCATGTCAGTCTGTCTGCTTATGGCTTGCTAAGGGCTTGCAGCTATGGATCTGAGTGAGCTGAGCAGTGCATTAGTGGGCATGTACCTGGCTAAGACCAGTATACCCCCCCGACAGCGACACCAATACAGCGAACTACATTGATGCTGACAACATCGACAGTTCACTGTATTGGTGTGTCAGAGACCCAGGCACACTGTTTCCTGGTCCTGCACCTCCTCCCTGAATCAACTTTGACTCAGAGTTAATTATATTTAGAATGGGGTGTGTGGGTGGGCAAAACTCCTCATATGGCGGGTTCAGGGGCCAAGCCTTCCCCCATAGAAACAGAGACGAAGAGTCCTTCAGGATTTATGTCGACCGCAACTTGCAGTTGACAAATTCCATCGCTGTGATGCCGTTTGACGAAATTGTTGTCAAACTGGATTCACAGAACTGCTAATACCTGCCTAAATAAATAGTTAATACCCACCCTGTTTTATAGGGGTGAGATCTGACCAGACCGGATATTGCCAAAATTGGGAAACCCAATTGGTTCAATAAATCTGGTTGTATACCCATGCATCACTGATTTTAATATCAGTTTTAAAATAGTAATGGAAAATGTGTGTTTTATACTAAAATAGTCTTTCTGCACTTGTTTTGTAAATGCGGGAATGCAGAGCTCCTCTAAAAGTGCAGACTACAGAGTGGTGCAGCAGCGGTCAGAAGCTTGTTCTGCACCTGCATTTCTGGTTTTGCCACTATTTTAAAAATAAAGCTGGATTTTGGGCACTTTATTCAGAAGCGTGGTGGATACTCCTTGAATGTAGTTTCATCTTTCCATTAGGGAGTGGAAGGTACCCATGGCAACCATCTCTTTCCTCCTGACTGCTGTCATGTGCAGTAGTGTTTCTTGCAATTACGAATGTCATCAGCTCTGAAAATCATGAATCGATGACCGGATACTGTTTTACTAGGTACAGTAATATGGAATGAGTATGGGTTCTGAAAGTATGTGATCTTCGGTTGTATGTAATTAGCTTTACGTGTCAATTTTAACAGTTTAAAAAAATTGGGACATTGATTACAAACATGCACAGAAGTGCTATCCAAGCTGCATGCAAAGCTATCTCTACTGCACATATATGTAGTCAATGTCCCGGTTTTTAAAACTTTTAAAAATTATACTTGGACTACTCGTTTTGTTAAATTAATTGCATGCAGTGGTACAGAGGATTGTATAGTTTCAGAATTCATATTCAGTAGGTACTGCCTTATAAAATCCAAACTTGTCAGTTCATGAGTATCAGAGCTAATATTTTCATGTGTGTTTAGCAATCAGCATTGTACTGGCTCTCACACATCACGTACTTAATGAGGTTATCGAGGAACAACATACACTTTACTGTTTTGTGCAGTTTCCAGGACCAATGACTGGGACATTTTATTACTAGAAAATGGATAGTTTCAGGAAAACAGTTGGGATAGTAGTTTGCAGATCAGGTACGCTACTCTGGTATGTGACAGTCGGTGAGTATAAATGTATAGTTTAATTTAAAAAAAATACTGCAATATGAACGTGCCAGCAATAACAGCTTCCTGTGAGTGCAGAGTTTGTTTCTTCTCACCTGGATATCTGCTGCTGCCTTTTGGAAAGAAAGTTGTTGAACTGTAAGTTTCAGACTAAAGCTGTTTTTGAAGGTAGCGCTGATTGTTACTGCTATGGCAGTTTGTGGTTGTAGTAGCTGGGATTTTTTCATAAATATGTTTAAAAACCTATGCTGTGAGCAGGCTCCACATGGTAGGGTTGCATGGGTTAATGTAACCCTACTAGAACTCTGTTAACCAATCATCTAACTTTAAACAATGTTGCATTATAATAATTGAGGAAGATAAACTCAGTGGAAACGTGAGGAAGTACTTCTTCACAGAAAGAGTGATGGATGCTTAGAAGAGCCTACCAGCACATGTCATGGGAGCAAAAACCTTAACAGGATTCAGGAATGCATGGGATAGGCATAAGAAAATCTTAGTGCTTAGGGAAGGGAGGGCAAAACCAGAGATAAAGTAGGATCTGTGATATTGCAGTAGGTAAGGAAAATGGGCAGACTAGGCACCACATGCTGAAAAAATGTGGAACAAGATAAACTAAAAAATGGGCTGCTTGTATCAGAACAGCAATTCACTGACTAATGAAACTAGCATGCTCATTGCAAAGCAGGTTTTAATACTAACTTTAGATCATGGCAATATGTTGTTTATGAACCAAAATAATACTTCTGCAGATACATTTCAGTTAAGCAATAATGCATGACAGGGTATGGGTTGTGCTGATATACTCTCATGCCTGGGGTGGTTGGGCATGAAGCCAGAAACTAAGTGCATCCAACACCCCAGAAGTGAGGTTATCCCAGCACAACCCACACTCTGGAATGCATTATTGCTATTATACAATGACTCGTATTTATTAATACTGTGTTGACCAAAATGAGCATATGTAATGGCTATTAGGCAGAGAACAAGTGTTGGAACATCTCTTTTATGTGTAGGGACATCTATTTTATAGTCTCAGTTATACAGTTTTATTTTTAATTTTTTTTTTTTTTTTTTAGGAAACACTCCCCATGTGAAAGCACTGCATCATGGGTATGCAAATAATCAATTGTGTGTTGTCATTGTAGTGAGTTATGCAATACCAGACAATTAGGTATTTGCATACCCATGATGGAGTGCATTCATATATACAGAGTGTTTCCTCATAAAAAACAAAACTGTAAAACTGATACTATAAAAGATATATTCCCACACTGTAAAGGAGATGTTCTGATGCTTGTTCTCTGACTAACTACGAAATGTTTAAGCCATGACAAAAATGTTGCCTCCCCCACAATATAAATAAATAAGTTTTTTTTTTTTTATATGAAACTAAGCTTTTGCTGCTGTTCTTTGATTGCAAGGCATAAAATTGTCTTGGCAAGAGAGGCTGTGGCTGGTTATTTATTCTACTATGCATTCATCTGTGTGTTTGGGCTTGATGAAGTGAGTTTGTGCTCAGATAACCTCACTACGGCAAGCACACATTGACCAAGCAGAATCCAGGAAATTTTCTTGCCATTGTATACTTGATATTTAACAACATTTGCCATTTTACCCTTAAGACACCATACAAAACACATCATTTCAAATTATATCATAAATGGGAACATTTCCTGCTCTACTCAGGATCGAGTTTAATGTTTTTTTCTTATTGTATATTTCAAAACTCAGGGCCAGATATCCTTTTCTCCTCTTTTAATATGTTATCAGATCCTTATAATGCCAGGAATAATGTATCCAACCTTTTTTTCTGGTATGCTGATTGAACAGTGACAATGTTATAGTGAACAACATTACAGTAGCAATTTAATGTTGCCAGTGTAATGTATCTGCAGGACCCTGGCACTGCTTTATCCAGATTGAGCACCCCTCCCTGAATCAACTTCGATTCGCAGTTGATAATCCTAAAGTCCGGGGGGTGTGTGGTGGGGGGTGCAGTCCCCCCCACAAAGAACAGACAGTTTACTTGATGGATTTATGCCGACTGCAATTTGCAGTCTATATAAATCCATCACTGTAACATTGGTCGACAAAATTCTTGTCAAACAAGTGTTGTAGACCCCTTGGTTGGCACTGTCAAATTAGTACACACTGAAAGGCCTTATAAACATTTGTTAAAAAAAGCTGCACAGCAAGAATGTTAAAGAGCAGCTGACACCATTAGGACAACTTAAACAAAACATATTATTTAGACACAGTTCAGCTTGTATGTTACATTAGTTCTGTATTTCGCATCCCCATTATTTGTTACTGAGGCCATTTATGTGAAAATGGGATCTTTGCTCCTGAAGAGTTCATCTATTCCTATTGCTTTCTCCCTACCTGAGGTCATAATACTCTACTTGTGACATCACAATTACTCCCATGGCAACAGATTGTGATGTCACAACAGAGGACTATGACAAAAAGTAGGGAGTAAGCAAAAGAGGCAGATGAACTCTAAGGGATATAGAGCATGTTTCCATGTGAACATCTCAGTAATAAGTAATGGGGAGAAGAAGTCTATTGAATACATATAGAATGTAAGCTGAATTGTACCTAGATGTTATGTTTTTCACAGTTTTCTTTGAGGCATCATCTGCTCTTTAAATGTCAATGTTCTTGTTTTTAAATACTGTTTTGTTATGATGTATTTATTACTGGGTATTGTTTGTTTTTATATGTCAGGCATGACTGAAAAAGGACCATGTCCAGTTCACTTCCTGGTAAAAAATAAAAAATGGAATGAAAATGAAAGGTGGGCAAGAGGTCCTTATCTGCTGTCAAATTCTATGTTTCAATGAGGATTGTCATACTGTATGTTAAATGAATGTACCATGCATTGCACCATTGACATATTCGTTTTAATCATATTATTTAATAACACAGACTAATGAACAGCTAACAGTGGCAGATACAGGATTTGAAAAAGGGTCCTGTAGCAATAATAAAAGGGGACAGAGTTAAAGAGCAACTTGGCATTTCTATATGCAATTTCATAAAAATAAAGATTCTGCTTTTTCCTTTACTAAAGAATGCATTTTTTCCTTTTTCAGGTTTCCTTTCTAGCTTAATAACACATCTTGGTAACCTATCTTAAAGGACTGCATACATAGCATTTGCCTGCCCCAACTAATGTCATAGTTCCTTTGTTTATGACATCATTGCTTACCATGACAATAGACTATAATGTCAGATGGATGCAGTAAGTCTATTTGAAAGACACAGGTGTAAATAAATTTAACACCTTAAATATTTAGTAGACTGATAACAGACAAAAGTAAAACATTTTAGAAACAAAAAAGTTTAGTGTAATTGTTGGAAATATAATACTGTAGTTAACCCCTTCTTTTCTGTGGACTGGTATATCAGTGCAGATAATCAATTTGTTCTAATTCTGTCAGTAGCCCAATGGCTCAACCTTTATTAGAAACCTGGAGCAAAGCCAGCCCAGTGGCATGGAGAGTTGAGGTGTTGGATGCCACACCACCTGCTACGCTGGCAACCCAGGTTTTCAAACAGACTCAAGTTGCTGGGGGTTGGCCAGAGAGGCAGGGAGAGGAATGAGGCTCTGTCTGACAGCAGCACTGCTCCTACACTGCAATCATGTGGCAGCATTGTGGCAGAGCAAGGAGAATGACTATTAAGGAATGGCCAGCAGCAAATACTGTAGTGCAAGTGCACCTCCCACGCACACACAAAGTTGGGTGCAGTGGTGAATGATATAGACAGCTGGCATGGGATGCAGTAGGATCTACATAAATTGGTGGAGTGGTCAGAAGTGTGGCAATTGAGGTTTAATGTGAAGAAATGCAAAATAATGCACTTTGGTGCAAGGAATCCTAGATGGAGTTATCAGCTGGGGGGATGCAGATAGATACTACTGAGGAGGAGAAGGACCTTGGGGTAGTGATTATGGGGAACATGAACAATTCTTAGTAGTGTAGAAAAGTGGCAGTGAAAGGCAACAAGATGCTGGGCTGTATTGCAAGGGGCATCTCCTCTAGGAGCAAGGAAGTTATCCTCGCACTCTGTAAGACACTGGTCAGGCTGCACCTTGAGTACTGTGTGCAATTCTGGCACCCGTACCTGAAGAGGGTTATGAGCTTGCTAGAAGGAGTTCAACTCAGGGCAACAAAAATGATCTAGGAATTGCTTAATAGGCCATATGAGGATAGGTTAAGAAAACTGAATTTATATTCCCTAGAAGAGAGAAGAGATTGGGGAGATATGATTGAGACTTTTAAGCATTTAAAAGGGATAAACAAAATTGGTAAAGAGGGGATACTCGAGTTCAGGAAAGAGAGGTAAACAAGACATTATAGTCTTACATTTGAGGGGGGTAAATTTAAGAGGAAAATGAGGAGACACTACTTTATGGAGAGGGTGGGAGATAAATGGAATGCTTTGCCAGAGGAGGTAGCATTATGCAAGACAGCTGGTAGCTTTAAAAGGGGATGGGGAGGGTGAGAGGGGGTGGTAACAGGGAAGGAGGGGGTGGGGCAGCTGCAAATAAAAAATGCTAGCTGCACACTAAAGCAGACTTGATAGACTGAGTGGCCTAATTCTGCTGGGATTGTTGTATGTTTGTATGTTCATATGCTTGCTTAGTGTCATTGCATGCTGCTAGTTGAGGGAGGGACCAGAAAAAAAGGGAAAAAGAGGAAGCAAGTCTATGAAGTCCCACTTGTCTGCCCTTGCCTGCTTCACCTCTTGAAGCCCTGCAGAACTTCTGGATATGTCCTTTGGGGTGGGCAGGATGACCCTCCCTCCCCAGCCACACCATGAGGGGAAAGTGTGTGGGATTCCACAGTGGTGAATTCCTGAGAGAGGTGGTAGCTGGCAGAGGAGGAATGCAGGGGCTGCAGAGCCCCACCTGCAACTTAGGTAGAAAAAGTTTTATAGAAAAAAAAAAAAGAAACTGGGAACAGGATTTTTAAAAGGGTGCTGCTGACTTGTGCCACCTATCAGGTGGGATTTCAACAATTGTTCCCATCACTGAGAACACTTATAAAATGGTTTAATGTTCAGGTACACTTGCCATAATTTTTGGTAAATATGGTGCCATTGTGTCTGGGCAAGCTAACACTGATCACAGAAACTGAACAATGCACATGATTCCATTGAATAGTGGGGAGGTCAGCACCAAAGTCACATTAGCACTTACAAATTACTGTCTAAGTAAGTATAACAAACAGCTCAAGAGATATGTATACATGAAATAACAGCTCACCCATGCAGTCATGTCTGAAAAGCACACTCTGAAGATGATGCTCATTGTTGATACCTAAGCATAATCCACCTGCAAGCACTTGGGAAGCACTGCATGTATATTTGGCATTGTAAGCCTTGATCCAATTTGTGGGCCCCTTTGGCATTCATTTATGCTTTGTTTTTTCTCCTATGCAGTGCATAAGTTTTGGACATGAAGCTTGGATATTTTGGCACTGCTTTGCATTTTGGGAAGCCAGTGTGGGCATTAGGCTGATTGTTTTCTGAGTCATTAGCACAATGCTTACTACCAGAGAGTGGCCTATATAACAAAGCCTTCGTGAAACTTTTCAGACAGGACTACATGGGTGAGCTGTATTTCATGTATACACATCTCTTAAGCTGTCTGTTACACTTACTTAGATATTCATTTGTAAGTGATACTGCGACTTTGGTGCTGACCTCCCCACTATTCAGCAGGATCTTGCGTTTTGTTCTGTTGCAGTTTTACACTCTGAGGTAATGTGCACACTTTATTACAATTTTTACCATTGTGGGAGCCCCCTAGCCTTTTCTGTTTTTGTTGCTCCTAGAAACTGTTGTAAAAACTCAAGCACATTTAAGAGCCAGTTTGCAGTGACTTCAGTTTGATTCAGGGGTGATGGGGTTAAAATGAAGGTGCTTTTATCTGCACAAAATGGAAGGATGTTGATGGGGTCCCCCCATATATCAGCATCCTCTTTTTGAAAATCTGGCCCATCCCTGCTTTTTAAAGGTTTTCGGTTGCAAGTGAGCAGGCAAAATGCTTCTGCCTGCAGCTATTAAAATATTTTATATTAACCATGATCATTCATGGTACAGAGATACACTAAAGGTAGGGTTAGATATGTAATAATGTAGTTATGTAGTAATCATATTATGTTGGATTGCATTTATGCATAATTGAACAATCAAGCAAGGGTTCTTCTACTGCAGTATTCTTAGTAATTCTGAATTTGTTACTGACAGCTAATAGCTTCCTCTGAAATGTTTCTTTGCTGTGTCTGTAGGGGACACTACAATATGAAAAGTAGCTATCTGTGCCTGAGCAGGCAACGTTGCCTAGTTACATCAGCTGCAAACAGTCTGTGTTGTGTATATGAGAGCTCATGTCAGGATGGTAATTACCACAGCTGAGATAAAGCCTGTGCTAAATGTCATCTGCAGCAGACAAACACATGAAGCCAAGCAGTACTAAATGATACAGTTATACTGGGAGCGCTTAAGCATACTTCTGAGGTAAAGCCATTTGTCTTCACTGCATACAACTACAGCACACACAGCAAAAGTCTGGTAAATGGAATCAGTCATATTTCAGAAAGGACTAATTCCAGTTTCTGTCAGTGATATAAAGCAGCCCTTCATCCATGACACACTAACTGCTTTGTATACTGCTGTATATAGTATTATATCTTCCCTGCAGCCAAACGTTGAGCATAATAATGCCACACCGCATTACTCTGTCTGTGCAAAAGGTGTAACTATGAACATGTTATTTAAAAATGTAACCCTTCATTATGCTACTAATTAATTATTAGCAGCAGCAGCAGGACTGTATTCTTGAATTAGCATGCATATTTTGTATGCCTGGATAAGCAAGCATATTTTGCAATCAGCTTTATCTTCCCTTGAATCTGTTATTGTCTTATGCAGTAGTGTCTGCTCTGCATACAAATTAGGCTTCACCAGTTCCTAAGCTGAAGAAGAATTCTGTAGCAAAATAGGGCACTGCATACTAATTAAAAGCTGACATTTTTATGCAAAGTAAACAAGCCATCATGGAATACATGCTTACTTTCCTTCATTCCTGTTGATAAAAATCTGTTGTTTAATGTAGCTCATTTGCATATGCAAACATTGATATTAGGTTCTTTAATATGAAACATAACTATATCTATTCTTGAAATTCCAATGAGATCACGCCTTACTACGTGCAAGAAACAACTGATTGCTTCTGGATTCACACTGCTACAGTACATAGGCATAATAAAGATTTTATTTTGGCACTAATAGTAGCTATTTGTTCACAAAAGCTCTTGATTTATGAGGGTTATATGCCCTTTTTTAACTCCATTTATCTGCTGTAGTCTTTCTATGATGCTTTCTCTTTACTATTATAACTACATTTACGTGTAGCTTGCTTATTCTACTTACAGTGCATAGTCCATTTCTTTCAATAAAATCTGACATGCTCATGCCCTTTAGCTAAATGTCATTAAAAGGATGCTGTCAGCTTTTTCACCTGTTTTTAGCATCCCTTTTTTATTGCACTTTCCACAGATCTAGGCTTACTGATAGATGTTATTTTTCATTATGTACATATTCTTTGTAATTAGACTATTTGAGTAGAATATTATAACATAAAGGTCCCAACTTTATCTAATATTTTCTGCTCCTTCCCGCATGTCCCCAACAGTGTTGTGGTGCTGATCATGCCAAACTCATGCATAACTGAGTTTAGTAATTTTTTTTGTCATATCAACTAAAGATACTGCAGAATGCCATTAACTGTGCTCATTTCAGCAATAATATTCTTTTTCAGAATGAGGTCAATTTCTGTTTGAAATCGCAGTTTGAAAAGTGAAACTGGACTTGGCACTTGTATATGTTAATATTCAGTTGATATGACTCTAAATTGCCAAACTCATTCATTCATGAGTTTGGCGACTTTCAGCAATTATAATCGTCGGAACATGGGCTGGTAGAACATCACAAAAAGCAGGACTTTTATGTTATAATTTTGGCTCAGATACTCTTTGTATCAAGATTATATGCACATAATGAAAAACAGCATCAATCAGTGAACCTAGATTTGTGGCAGGTGCAATTAAAAAAGTGACACTGAAAATTGGTAAAAAACTAACAGTGTCCCTTTAAAACTGAGCTCTGTGTTTCTTTTAATAGATGTTTTTGTCATCATATACTGTAAATACAAATAAATATTAGAATAAAGGAACATTTCTAGTCTTTAATTTTAGCATAATAACTGTATTACTGTTTCACATTTTGCACGTCTTAAATTAAAGTTAATTTCTAATTAAGTTGGTTTTACTACCCAGCAGCAACAGTAGATGACCAGTACACAATTCCAAAGAACAGAGGCTAACTAGACTGCTCATTAAAGGGTCTTGTGGTTAAAGCCCAAGTTTTGGAACAAGGATACCATGGTTCAAACTCCACCACAGCCAATTATTTATTATCTGACCCTGAACAAGTAACCGTCCCTCAGACTTCCAATCTGCTAAGCTGTAAAACTGGGTAGGACCAAACTACAAATAAGATATGATATCCAACTGGGGTATTCTGGTTAAATAAATTGCAATAACATATTTAAAAAAGCAGCCCATCTTAGATATTTAAATTTTACGCACTTTCAAAACCAACATGCAAAATCACTTAGTCCTCATGAAAATGAATAGCAAAGCATGTCTCATATTGGTTGAGTTCAAATGTATTTACAGGTACATGGCACACCTACTGCTCTATTTTTAAAGATTTTTCTGAACAGGGAGAATGCATACAATAATTTGGGCAAGTAATAATAGGCAAACCAGATGCATCGCTAACAGAGAAACACATATTTTGTTGGCATAAAAGGACATTTAGGCCCATCTAGTCTGTCCCTTGTCCCAGCCTTTTCTGTCACCACTGACCCAAGTTGATTATAGGTGTCACACCCTGCCCTGATTCCTATAATCTAATATGTCCATGTGCCAATCTCACACATGCTTGAAGCTCCAGACAGTTTTAACCCCCACTGCCTCCTCTGGCAGGCTGTTCCAGTCATCCACCACCCTTTCTGTGAAGTATTTCGGCACATCAGCCCTAAACCTTCCCCTTTTTAGCTTCATTACATGCCAACTTGTTCTAGTGCCTTGTTTTCTTTGAAATAGACCATCTACTTGCATACTGTTCATGCCTGTGAAGTATGTATAGGTTTCAGTCATGTCCCCTCTGTCTCTCCACTCTTCCAGTGAGTACATTTTGAGTTCCTGCAGCCTTTTCTGGTATGGCTTCTCATACAACCACCCTCACCAGTTTGGACACCCTCCTTTGTACCACCTCCACTTTCCAATGTCCTCACAGAAGTGCAGCCTCCAGAACTGGACACAGTACTCCAGGTAGGGGCTCACCAGTGAGAGATACAATGGTACCATCACCTCCTGCTATAAGTCCCTCTCCCAATGCTCCCCAGAATCTTGTTAGCTTTTCCCATTCTTTGTCTCACTGTCCAGCTACCTTGAGGTAATCAGATATGATAATCCCTAGATCTCTTTCTTGCTTGGTGACTGTAAACTCCACTTCCCTGACCAGTCTTCAAGTTTTCCAGGATGATCTGACAAAACTTGAGGACTGGTCAGACACTGACAGCTGGGGTTCAATGCTAAGAAGTGCAAAGTCATGCATTTGGGTGCAAGGAACCCAAGGAGGTGTTATCAGTTGGGAGGGATGCAGATAGCTACTAAAGAGGAGGGGAAGGATCTTGGGGTGACAAGAATGGGGCAAATGAACCAATTAGCACAGTACAGGAAGGCAGCAGCTAAAGCAAACATGATGCTAGGGTGTATTGCTAGAGGAATCACCTCCAGGAAGGGAGAGGTGATCCTGCATTTGTACAGATCGTTGGTGAGACCACATCTGGATTACTGCAAGCATATTGGAGTCCATACTAGAAGAAAGATGTTAGATTACTCCATTTATCTGTTGTAGTCTTTCTATGATGCTCTCTCTTTACTATTATAACTACATTTATGTGTAGCTTGCTTGTTCTACTTACAGTGCATAGTCAATTTCTTTCAACAAAATCTGACATGCTCATGCCTTTTAGCTAAATGTCGTTAAAAGGATGCTGTCAGCTTTTTCACCTGTTTTTAGCATCCCTTTTTTATTGCACCTTCCACAGCTCTAGGCTTACTGATAGATGTTATTTTTCATTATGTACATATTCTTTGTAATTAGACTATTTGAGCAGAAAATTATAACATAAAGGTCCCAACTTTATCTAATATTTTCTGCTCCTTCCCGCATGTCCCCAACAGTGTTGTGGTGCTGATCATGCCAAACTCATGCATAACTGAGTTTAGTAATTTTTTTTGTCATATCAACTAAATATACTGCAGAATGCCATTAACTGTGCTCATTTTAGCAATAATATTCTTTTTCAGAATGAGGTCAATTTCTGTTTGAAATCGCAGTTTGAAAAGTGAAACTGGACTTGGCACTTGTATATGTTAATATTCAGTTGATATGACTCACAAATTGCCAAACTCATTCATTCATGAGTTTGGCGTGATCAGCACCAGAGCACTGTCGGGAACATGTGGGCTGGAGTAGAACACGTCACAAAAAAGCAGGACTTTTATGTTATAATTTTGGCTCAGATACTCTTTGTATCAAGATTATATGCACATAATGAAAAATAGCATCAATCAGTGAACCTAGATTTGTGGCAGGTGCAATTAAAAAAGTGACACTGAAAATTGGTAAAAAACTAACAGTGTCCCTTTAAAACTGAGCTCTGTGTTTCTTTTAATAGATGTTTTTGTCATCATATACTGTAAATACAAATAAATATTAGAATAAAGGAACATTTCTAGTCTTTAATTTTAGCATAATAACTGTATTACTGTTTCACATTTTGCACATCTTAAATTAAAATTAATTTCTAATTAAGTTGGTTCTACTACCCAGCAGCAACAGTAGATGACCAGTACACAATTCCAAAGAACAGAGGCTAACTAGACTGCTCCTTAAAGGGTCTTGTGGTTAGAGCCCAAGTTTTGGAACAAGGATACCATGGTTCAAACTCCACCACAGCCAATTATTTATTATCTGACCCTGAACAAGTAACCATCCCTCAGAGTTCCAATCTGCTAAGCTGTAAAACTTGGTGGGACAAAACTACAAATAAGATATGATATCCAGCTGGGGTTTTCTGGTTAAATAAATTGCAATAAAATATTTAAAAAAGCAGCCCATCTTAGATATTTAAATTTTACTCACTTTCAAAACCAACATGCAAAATCACTTAGTCCTCATGAAAATGAGTAGCAAAGCATGTCTCATATTGGTTGAGTTCAAAAGTATTTACATGTACATGGCACACCTACTGCTTTATTTTTAAAGATTTTTCTGAACAGGGAGAATGCATACAATAATTTGGGCAAGTAATAATAGGCAAACCAGATGCATCGCTAACAGAGAAACACATATTTTGTTGGCATAAAAGGACCTTTAGGCCCATCCAGTCTGCCCCTTGTCCCAGCCGATTCTGTCACCACTGACCCAAGTTGATTATAGGTGTCACACCCTGCCCTGATTCCTATAATCTAATATGTCCATGTGCCAATCTCACACAAGCTTGAAGCTCCAGACAGTTTTAACCCCCACTGCCTCCTCTGGCAGGCTGTTCCAGTCATCCACCACCCTTTCTGTGAAGTATTTCGGCACATCAGGCCTAAACCTTCCCCCTTTTAGCTTCATTGCATGCCTCAATGTTCTAGTGCCTTGTTTTCTTTGAAATAGACCATCTACTTGCATACTGTTCATGCCTGTGAAGTATGTATAGGTTTCAGTCATGTCCCCTCTGTTTCTCCACTCTTCCAGTGAGTACATTTTGAGTTCCTGCAGCCTTTTCTGGTATGGCTTCTCATACAACCACCCTCACCAGTTTGGACACCCTCCTTTGTACCACCTCCACCCTTCCAATGTCCTCACAGAGGTGCAGCCTCCAGAACTGGACACAGTACTCCAGGTAGGGGCTCACCAGTGAGAGATACAATGGTACCATCACCTCCTGCTATAAGTCCCTCCCAATGCTCCCCAGAATCTTGTTAGCTTTTCCCATTCTTTGTCTCACTGTCCAGCTACCTTGAGGTAATCAGATATGATAATCCCTAGATCTCTTTCTTGCTTGGTGACTGTAAACTCCACTTCCCTGACCAGTCTTCAAGTTTTTCAGGATGATCTGACAAAACTTGAGGACTGGTCAGACTCATGACAGCTGGGGTTCAATGCTAAGAAGTGCAAAGTCATGCATTTGGGTGCAAGGAACCCAAGGAGGTGTTATCAGTTGGGAGGGATGCAGATAGCTACTAAAGAGGAGGAGAAGGATCTTGGGGTGACAAGAATGGGGCAAATGAACCAATTAGCACAGTACAGGAAGGCAGCAGCTAAAGCCAACATGATGCTAGGGTGTATTGCTAGAGGAATCACCTCCAGGAAGGGAGAGGTGATCCTGCATTTGTACAGATCATTGGTGAGGCCGCACCTGGATTACTGCATGCATATTGGAGCCCATACTTGAAGAAAGATGTTAGATTACTGGAGGAGGTCAGGCGCAGAGCAACAAGGATGATCATGGGATTGGAAGACAAACCCTAAGAGGGGAGGCTGAGGGAGTTTAACATGTACTCCCTGGAAGAGAGAAGGGATAGGGGAGATATGATTGAGACCTTTAAATACATGAATGATATAAACAAGACTGGTACAAATGGGATTTTTAAGTTGAGTGGGCGACACAAGGGGCATGGTCTGAGACTGGAGGAAGATTCAGGAGAGAAATGAGGAGGGACTTTTTCACAGAAAGGGTGGTGTCCATTTGGAACATGCTGCCTGAAGAGGTGGTGTCCTGTAAATTGGTGGGCAGTTTTAAAAGAGGATGGGACAAAGTGGGGGGGGGCGGTCACCATGACGGAGGGGGAAAGGCAGCTGAAGTATAAGAGATTGCTAGCTGCACACTCGAGCAGACTTGATAGACCATATGGCCTGTGTCTGCCGGTAGTTTCGTATGCTTATATGTTTCCCCCATGTTATACATAGACCCTCGGTCCTGCAGCCCTAACTGCAAAATTTTACACTTTTTTTGGCATTGAAACCCAACTACTACAATCCCCTACACACAATTCCTCTAGTTTCATTGGATCCCTTTCCATTCTCTCCACCACTTCCTGAGTATAAAACATGTTGCACATTTTTGTATCATCCACAAAGAGTCACACTGTGCCCTCAAACTGCTTTGCAGTGTCGCTTATGAATACAATGTAGAGGACCCGTCCCATCACCAAACCCTGTGGCACCCCACTAGTCATTCTCCTATCACCTGAGTGGCTACCATTTATCACCACTCTTTGCCTCCTATCCATTAACCAGTTTGATACCCGGCTTGTCACTTGCTCCCCCACAACCAATCTACTTAGTTTCTTAACTAGCCTCCTAAACTGCAAAGTGTCAAAATCCTTATTGATGTCCAGCTAGGCCATGTCCACTGCTTTCCCTTGTTCAACATCCCTGGTAACCCAGTCAGAGAAACCTATGAGATTAGTTTGACATGACCTCCCCACTGTGAAATCATGCTGTTAGTGGTCCTGCAGCCCATTTGCCTCCAGGTACTTCACTGACTGGCCTATAGTTGCTAGCATCCTCCTTACCACTGCTTTTGTGCAGAGGGACCACAGTGGCCCTTTTCCAGTCCTCTGGAACTTCCCCTATCTCGACTGCAGTGCTAAAAAGTGCTGCCAGAGTGGAAGCCCATACCATGCTCAGTTCCTTTAGCACCCTTGGATGAATCCCATCCAGCCACATCACCTTATTCTGCTTTAAGATTTCCAGTCCCTTCTGGACCCTCTCCACTGAGAATGGATGAGAGTCCACTCCTCCTTCTCTCTGTTACTTACTGAAATATGTTGGTCTGTACATGCACACTCTACGGTGAAGACCCAGCAGAAGTAATCATTTAGTATTCTGCTTTCTCTTGATCTTCCTCTGAGCAGTCCCCATTGCCCTTCTGATTCTTACAGTCCCTCCCTTTGTCTTCCCCTTCCCCATATACCGGAAGAAAATTCTGTCCCCTTTTTTGACCTCCTTAGCTATCTTCTCCTACTTTAGTGCTTTAGCTGCCCTCACCCTCCATCTTTCCTGCCTCTCTTTGCTTTGCTAGACATACTTCCCTGTCTTCATCCTTCTGGGTCTCCCTGTAATTTCTAAATGCTGTTTTCATCTCTTTCAGTGCCTTTGCCACCTCCTTAGAGAACCATAATGGCCTCTTCCTCCTCTTTCCCTTGCTCACATCCTCCAAACTGCATGCTTTTACCTGAGCTATACCCTCTTTAATTTTTCTCCATTGAGCCTTCCCTCCCCTTCTGCCTTCACCCTTTTGAAGCATTCCCTGAGGCAGTTTCGTATTATTTTAAAATCTGTCCTCCTGAAGTCCAGGACCCCCATCTTTTTTATTCTTTTTCCTGTCCTATCAGTATGCCAAACCACATAGGGTGGTGATCACTTGTACCAAGGGGGCTACTTATTGTGACATCAGCAATACTGTCTCTGTTTGTAAGTATCTGGTCCAGCACTGCCCCATGCCCAGTGGGTTCCAAAACCAGCTGCCAGAGAAATGCTGCATGAATGGAGTAGATGATGGCCCTGCCTCATGATGTTGCTGCTGCAAGAATGCTCCAGTCTGCATCAGCAGATTAAAGTCCCCCATTATCAAAACTCTCTTGCTGGCCATTTTGTTAATAGCTTCTCTAGGGCTCTGTCTTAATTCTCTCCCTGTGTCAGAGGTCTGAACACCACCTCTCCACAGATCACAGCTCCCAGTCCCTTCTCTAGGCTGACCCATAGTACCTCCAGCCCTTCATCATCCTTCTTTTGCTCAGTGGCCCTTATACCCTCCATCACTTATACAGTAAAACAATCCCTCCACCTTTCCTCCCTGACTTGTCCTGCTGGAAAATGATATTTCCTATGATGACTGCTTCCCAGTTGTGGTTGTCCATGTGCCATGATTCCTTTATGGCCACAAGATGCAGGTCTCCCTTCACAGTGACTGCCTTGAGGTTGGGAATTTTGTTTCCCAGACTCTTTGTGTTAGCACACATGGCTCTATATTCTCTTTGTCATTCTGTCCCTCTAATCTGCCTCTCCTTCCTGCTTTCCCCTTGCCCTTCTGTTACCCCAATCTTGCCCTCCTGTCACATCGTCTTCCTGCCTTTTTTTCCTTCCCCTCTCTTCCAATTGAAGTTATTCCTCCAGTCTTTCCTGCCCTATCTTAACTTTGCTTTCATCAACCTCTAAGAAATTTCTTCTCTCTGGGTTAACCTGCCCTGTTGCACTAGTCTCAGGGTAGGGCAATTTGACTTACTCAGTCTCTCCCCAATTAGTTTACATGCTTGTCAAAGTAGCATTTAAGCCTTCCATGCAGGACTACTATTCCCCCTTCTGGGTGAATGGAGGTCATCACTCTTGTACAGGCCTCCATCCCCCAGCTGTGTCTCTAGTCCCTGATGTAACTGAAGCTATCCACCCTGCATCATGCCTTCAACAAAAAATAAAGAAAAATAAAGAAATCTTCCTGCAGTAATCTTCACTGCTCTGTGAAGTCAATGACTGTTTGATTCTACATTCTAATACTGCACTTAGTAACAAAGTCTTTGTGCCTTAGATGGTGTATGTACAACTGATTGTGTTCCGTGTCTTTTTACCTGTACCTGTTGATTTTTTGTCTTGTACGCACCTCGACCTGGAGCCTTTGTAAAAGAGCCTTCTGTGCTTAATGGTATTAATCCAAATTGTGAATATAAACCAATCTTTGAAGGACCTGATGTAGAGTTCCCTAACCTTACCCTGACTGCTAAGACCTCAGTGAAGACCACTGTGCAAGCTACCTGCTTCAGACCCCTCTCCAGCTCTGTAAACCTATTATGCACTACCCCTACAGCTTCCCTAGCCAGATCATTCACCCTGAGTGGACAACAACATCCAACTTCCTCCCTACCGCCTCTTCCCTAGCGATCTCCAAGATCTGCTCTCAAATCCTCCCCACCAAAGTCCCTGGAATGCATTGTACTACCCTGTCCCTCACTTCCCTTGCCCCAAACTCAATCCCCCCTTACTAGGAGTCTCCCACAAGCAAATGCCTCCTCCTTAGTCAGGGGAATATATCACCCTCCTTGAGACCTGCTCCCTTGAGGACCCCTTCCTTCTCTGTTACTTCTGTCTCTTCTCTAACACCCATTTAGTCAGTGGACCACCAGAGGAACATATTTACATTGTGAACAATGTTGAAAATCATGTTTTGGGAGGAATGGAGGAATAAATACAAATGGAGAAAGGAAGCCATTGAAAGGCAGCATGGACTAGTACAGGTAGCTATAGTAAAGGTTTTAAAGGCAAGAGATCCATGTTAAAACATTTGCATAACCACTAACTCACTGTGTTACCATGAATAATGGGGCTTGCCACTAAAAGGCAAGCCAGGTTGTCTAATGATCCCCGCCAGGAAGAGGCACTGGAGGGGGAGGGGTGGGAGCAGAGAGAATAGAAGGGGTGGGGCCTAGTGACATCACCAGGCAGGTAAAGTGTAAAATGACAAGGACATGCCAGAGCCACAGGGATTGGCTGGGGGGCAGAGCCCAAAGGGGGGTGGTCCTAACTGGGGGTCTGTAGGGGTATATTAAGCCAGGACTCAGGCAGGATGACCTCTTTTGCTTGGAATTTTTAGGATTGTGAACTCAGCACATTGTTGGCAGCAGGTAAGGCACATGAGGCAACTAGGCCTTGTTAGGCCATGTGGCTCAGGTGGCAGGCTTATGGTGTATTTTCATGATGCTAATTTAGCAGCATTACATTTTAAGCATGTATGGATGTTTTAGGATCCAACTGGTAGATGTTGTCTTTGGTCAGGCTCAGTAATTTCATTGGGAATTGTGGTTTTGGGGGAGCATGAGCACAGAGCTCGAGGGTTTGGTCATTTGTTCAATGGTGGTGAATATGGAAGGAAGCTGGATACAGATGCTGGTGGGTACAAGAGGCTGCATTTACCTGTGGAAGGTGCATCGTGGATGTTTGTTTGTCCTGTGTTCAAAAAAAAAATAGGATGTAATGAATTTTTAATGCTTGGGTGGGGGGGATCTAGCGCAGAGGCATGGATAGGTGCAGTCCCTGCATTTATTGCAGCGCAAGTGGCAGCGTGTGAATGCAGGGTTCACTAGGAGGATTTTTGTGGTGCTCTGGCATTCTTAAGTGGAGAGGAACAGCAGATCCTAATAGGTATGTGGTGGGTCTATGGTGAAGTTGATCGCATGGCTCTCAGCTCTGTTTCTCCTGGTATGTAGAGGAAGGAAAAGCTGTACTCCTGCATCCAGATGGACACTCTGTGGTGCGTTGTTTGGCTCTCCTTGGTCAACTGGTGTTTTACTGTGGTTCCCATGGTTGAAACGGGAGGAAAAGGCCCAGAACCTGTGGTGGATCCTGACCTGGTGGTGGTTTGTTGTTTGGGCACAAGGGTGCTGGAAATGCAGGACCAGGTGGCTCAGATGATGTGGACCCACCCGGGATGGTCAGAAGCAGCTGGGCTTTAGAGGCAGAGGATGAGGTGGCTCCCTCTTTATACTAGAGGACCAATAAACCTTTTAAAAAAACCAAAACAGGGCCAGTGTGGCGCAGATGGGGAATGGCCACGCAGTTTAGGTCGCAGGCATCTTGGGCTTTGGAGGCCACGTGGCTCAGTGGCCTAGGCGGCAAAGGAGCATGTTCCCCTGCACAAGGGGGGGTGGAAGCAAGAAAGCTAGCATGAGGACAAGCAGTTGGTTGAATTCAATGGATATGTCATCGCATTAATAGGACAAAAGCAAAAAATAGCTCAAACAAAAAGGCTGGCACAGTGGGGTGTTAGGGGGCTATCAGCAGGAATGCCATGTCCCCAGAGCGAGAAGCAGCTTTGGGCTGCATGTGTTTGGTCTGGGTTAAGTGGGGCACTGCAGCTGCACAGCTACTGGTGGGGGGAGGCGATGGATGCAGTGGCGATACAGGCCTGGTGGGCAGTAGGATAGATTGCAAGGCCTCCATGGCCATGGGGTGAATTTGAGCCCTGAGGTACAAACCAGCAGGGTAGGGTGTGACGATGGGGGAGTGGCACAGCAGGCTGTGCCCTGGATCATGGTGGGCATATTTTTACAAAGTTAAAAAAGAGAAAGAAAAGAATAACTGAAACAGAAGTGGGGGAGGCAGAAGCAATTTAGTGGCTCATTGATTGGAGGTACGTGGTACAGGAGCTGATTGATTCCGAGGCGCCTCCACATTAGGCAAGCGGGGGGGAAGCATCAGAAGTGGGTAGGCAGCAGGCAGCCAGTGCAGAGGAAAACTGGCTGCAGGGGTTGCTGGCTGTGGGGCTGGAGGTTAAGGCGGCTCAGCAATCAACAGAGTTGGTGGGGCCTGGCGTGGGTGAGAAGGGGCGCACAAGAAAAGGAAGGGCATTTGGCTCTGTGGATGGGTGGGTGATGCAGCCCCCAAAGAGGGCTGCTTTTTGAAGCAGCAGCAGAAGCGCCCCTGAGCAGACACAGTAAGTGGCCTACTTGGAGGGTAACATAGAAGGCAATTGCAGGGCCCTCAGTTACTAAACCATAATGTAGGCGGCCAGGGTGGGTGGCTGGAAGGGAGGCAACCAGTACATGACAGCCACCGCCTGGCAGTCCAGTGCTCATTTGAAGGGTCCAAGAGCTGGCGGATTGCAGCTGGTTTTCTGGGGGGGGGGAGTGAGGGGGCGGGGTTAGCCCATGGTGGGGGCTTGGATGGGGGGCGGCCCTGAAGGGGCCTAGGCGCTAAAAAAAAAAAAAGGATAAGGGTGACCTGGTTGTTGAAATGCACGGTTGAACATTTGTGTTTTGTCCCTCTGATTATAGTGATATAGGAACACCATGGTACTCAGGCGAGCCCAGCTCTCCAGCGAAAAGTTGATGCAGGAAGCATCCAAATTGATGGGCCAGATGTCAGAACTGATGGCAGTGATGAAGCAGAGGGAGACTGAAGAAGAGGCACTGAGAAAGCAGAAGGAGCGAGAGGAGTGCTGGGGCAGGGGAAAATGGGGCAAGAGGCCCAGATGGGAAGTGCTGCACCCTGCACCTATCCCAGCACCCCTGCCCACACCGGGGCCAGATGATGGGAGCCCTGATGGTGGTAAAGATCATGTGGATCTCTCGGATGAAAACAGACTGAAAGAGTACTTGGAGGGGCTGCTGGGGCACATGGGTGATGCAGGGACTGAAAAGATGGAACAGGACATTCAGGCCTTAAAAAGTAAAGGGGCTGGGGTGGAAAAGGGTGGGGGGGCCAAGACGGCAGCCAAAAAATAATACAATGGGACTCCAAGCTGCTCGGTTGGGGACCACGTCCCAGTTTCAATCAAAGAAAAAAATCTGGAAGGGGGAGTATGTGGACATCTTCGGGCTGGTGGACGAGGACATGGCCATGAAGTATGAGCAGCAGAAGTTGGTGGGGAAGTCGGAAATGGCGGTGGCTTTGGCAGTGGTGGGCCACAAGACAGAGGAAGCTAAGTACAAAGGGAAAACCATTGAAACATAGAAACATAGAATCTGATGGCAGATAAGGACCACTTGGCCCACCTAGTCTGCCATTTTCCTACCTAACAGATAAGCTGCAGATCCTAGTTAACCAACAGCTTACTTCCTCCTACCCCCACTAGGATTGCCTTATGTCTGTCCCATGCACTCTTGAATTCCCCCACTGTTCTTTACTCCACGACCTCCTCAGGGAGGCTGTTCCATGCATCCACAACCCTCTCTGTGAAAAAATACTTCCTCACATTACCTCTGAGCCGTCCCCCCTCTATCTTCAAATTGTGCCCCCTTGTTCTTGCACATCTCTTTTTCTGAAAGATGCTACCCTCTTGGACTTTGTTGATTGCCTTGAGGTACTTGAAAGTTTCTATCATGTCCCCTCTCTCCCTTCTTTCCTCAAGGGTATACATATTAAGCTTCTTTAGTCTTTCTTCATATGTTTTCTGATGCAGACCCTGCACCATTTTGGTTGCCCTCCTCTGAACAGCCTCCACTCTGTCTATGTCTTTGCAGAGATGGGGTCTCCAGAACTGGGCACAGTACTCCAGATGGGGTCTCACCAACTGTCTGTATAGAGGGATAACAACTTCCTGTTTTCTGCTATTGATGCCTCTCCCTATGCATCCCAGTATCCCCCCAGCCTTCCTTACTGCCTTCTCACATTGCCTGTCCACCTTTATGTCATCTGATATAATTACCCCCAGGTCCCTTTCTATTTTTACTGTTGTCAGTATCTTCCGCCCCCATTGTGTGCTCTTCCCCTGTGTTTTTGTTTCCCAGGTACATTACCTTGCACTTCTTTACATTGAATCTGAGCTGCCATACATTTGAAAACTGGCAAGAGGCTTCATCATATACAGCATGTTGGTGCTGGAGAAACAGCCAGAGCTCTCCATCCCCCTACTGACGTACATGTCCATTGTCAGAGGCACGTACAAGGCCAAAGTCAGGTATAGCTGGCTTAAGTATGATGAGGCATTCCGGAAGAGTATGGTGGCCAATGGGGATCTGAGGTGCTACTGTACCCACTTGGTGTTGTGGGTAAGGACCCTATCTTGGGAAGTGGGCAGGGCCGGGGGTAAGCAGGTAAGTAAGGTCGCATCTACCACAATGGCCAGAACATGTTGGGGTTACAACAAGGCCACATGTACATGGGGCAATTGTAAGTTCTGCCACGTTTGTTCCAAGTGTGGGGGGTTGCACCCAGTCTCCAACTGCTGACAGGGGGAGGAGAGAGGAGAGTAGCATAGGGGACAGTACCATGAACAGTCCTTTCAGGGTGCCTGGGGGCAGGGCAGGGGGGGCAGTCAGAGGGCAACACTAAGCCCCCGGTGGATGGTGTTAGCAAGATGCACAGTGAGGGGCGATGGGGTTACGTGCTGGCATGCACCCCATCTCCCTAGCAGTGGTGGAGGAATGGACCACAAGACTACCCAAATAAGGAGGCGGCGGAGCTGCTCAGGGCAGGTTTCTGGGTGGGCTTACCCACTGGGGTTTCAAGGGGGTGGTCAAGGATGAGAGCCAAGAATCTAGGGTCAGTGAAGGGAAAAGAGGAGATAGTAGGGACCAAGATAGAGAAGGAAATCAGGGCGGGTATGGTTGAGGGCCCGTTGGGCCCCCCTTGTGAGCATTTCAGAGTTTCTCCCTTTGGGTACTATCCCCAAGAAACCAGCAGGGGAATTTCACTTGACCCATCACTTATCCTATCCCAAGGACTCATCGGTAACCGAGGCCATACCCGATCACCTGAGGGCAGTGTCGTACGCCTCTCTGGAGCAGGCAATAGTGCTAATCAGGACTCTCGAGGGGGCATGGCTTGTGAAGATGGACATAGAATCAGCATTTCAGCTTTTACCTGTCCAGCCTGAGGATTGGGACCAGCTGGGTTTTCAATTTCAAGGGGACATGTATTTCATCAAGGCCATGCCCATGGGCTACTCGGTGGCTTGTTCCACCTTCAAAGCATTCAGCACCTGGGTGCAGTGGGTATTTGGGGTCTGGTATTGACACAGGTGGGAAGTGCACTACCGGGAGGATTTCCTCCTCATCAGGTAATCCATGCCTGAGGCCCAGGGGATGTTGCAGGACTTTAAGGCGATGTGCCGACAGGTGGGTATACCATTGGCACAGGCAAGATGGAGGGCCCCACCCGTAAGTTGGAATTCCTGGGCATAGAGGTGGACACAGAGAAGGACTGTTTTAGGCTTCCCCGGGACAAAGAGGCATGACTTAGAGCCCTGCTAGCACAGGTTATGGGGAGGCAGAGGGTGCCGCTGGTACAAATGCAACAGCTGCTGGGGCACCTTAATTTTGCCTGCAAGGCCATCAGCCCAGGCATAGCATTCAAAAGCAGGCTGGGAAGGGCCAAGGGGAAGGCTCAGCTGCCTCACCACTGGGTGGATGTGTTGAGAGGAGTGCGGGAGGACTTCCGAGTGTGGGAGGAGTTTCTCGACAGCTACAATGGGGTGACATTCTGTCAGGAGCAATGGGAAAGGAATGCAGACTTGGAACTGTTCACGGACACTTCGGGTGCCCTGGAAATGGAGGCATACTTCCAAGGGAAATAGATGTCAGAGCCTTGGCCGGCATCATGGGCAAAAGGGGTGGTATTGAAGGGTATCACATTCTTGTAGATCTTCCTGATATGGGTGGCTCTGGAAGTGTGGTGCGATAGGATGCAGCGGAAGCACATCTTGTTTTGGTGCCATAACAAAGGAGTGGTGGAAGTCATTAATAGGCAAGGGGGGAGGACAGAGATGGTGGACAGGCTGCTCAGGTGGTTGGTTTTGTTGGGGCTGCAATTGAATATATGTTTCAAAGCACAGCACATTGAGGGGCTGAGGAATGAAGTGGTTGACAGTCTTTCCCGTTTACAGCTCAACAAGTTTCAGGAGCGGAGGCCTCAGGCAGCGCCACACAGGACCAGTTTCCTGGACCAGATGTAGGAGGCTGGAGGGACACAGCCAGGGCGCTGAACCAGGGATCTTGGGCAGCCAACACATTAAGGGCCTACAAGGCAGGCTGGATGAGGTTTCAGGATTTCAGAAGGAAGTACGGGTGGGACAGGGCCAAACTGGCCCAGGACGAACAGGTAAGGAGGTTCGTGGTGGAGCTGTGGGAAGAAGGGCTGGCCCATGCCACAATGGTCATGCACTTAGCAGGCATCAGTTTGGTATGCCATGACAGGGGCTGGCCCAATGTAGGGGCCAGCAGGACAATAATGCGCATGGTGTCAGCGTGACAGAGGGGTCAAGTGGCCAGGGTGGACAGGAGGCACCCCATACGAGGGGAGTTGCTGAAAAAGGTCTTAGGGGCAACCCAGAAGGTATGCACATCGGCTCAAGAGGGGGCACTATTCTGAGCCATTTTTGCGATTATGGCAGCAGAGGCATTCCAGGTGGGGGAAGTGGTAGTCCCACAAAAGGCAGCTGCCAGACAGGCTTTGCAGCATGATGATGTCCTATGGCGACATGACAGGGTGGTCATTACCCTGGCCAGGTCTAAGATGGACCAAAGGGGGAAGAGGATCAGGTGTCACTGGTGAGGCAACTGCAGTCCACTAGCAGCACTGTGAGTGTGCTGGAGAGGTACAGGAGGGCTGGGGGAGTTTTGTTCCGACGGGGGATGGCTCCCTGGTCACAGGGTTTCAGGTAGGGGCAATACTCAAGAGGGCTCTGAGGTTCCTCAGAGAAGATTCAAGCAAATTTGCCCCACATTCATTTTGGATTGGGGCAACCATGGAGGCAGCAGAAAAAGGGGCTGCAGTGGCAGAGGTACAGAAAGTGGGGCACTGGAAGTCCAGCTGCTATAGGAGGTATGTCAGGTATTGACAACAGCAACTCATACTGTTATTTTGTTTTCCATGGCAGGTTCCAAGAGGAAAATCAGAATATTGGGGCATTCCTTCATATATTGGGCTGAGAGGTTTGCAGTCACCACCTCCAGAGGAGCAGAGCTGAGATATAACACTGAGCACACCAGAGTGCTGTGGAAAGCATTAGGGGGATGAGGTGGGCACAGCTCATGCCCCTGATGGAAGAATTAAAGTTGGAATGGGGCACTCCAGATTGTCTTATTATACACCTGGTGGGGTAATGATTTGGGGGGCCTGCCATGGGGGGCATTGGGGTAGAGCATCATGGGAGATTTGGAGAAATTGAGAGGGTGGTGGCTGAGAGTGACAATTGGCTGGTCTAACTTCACCTTACCGAGGATTTGGAGGGGGTGAAGGATGTCTGGTTGATAGAGAAAGTCAGGAAACATTTAAATAGAAGGGTGGCAAGGGCAGTAATCAAAATGGGGGGGTACACCTGCAGCACAATGACATCTCCTTCTACCAGCCTGTGGTGTACAGGTCTAACAGGGTCCACTTGTCTGAGTTTGGCATGTGCCTATTCCTAAGGCCAATTGGGGAGCTAGTGAACCAGATAGCCTGCAAAGGTCGTAGATACTAGCCCACAAGGGGGGAGCCCCTCTGTCCATAGCAAACTGAATGAGGGGCAATGGAAGAAAGAAAAAGGGGGGCTGGGGGGTGGGAAGGAAGGGGGGAAGGGGGTAGGATACAAGGGCTGGGGACAAGGAACCCAGACGTGGTGGTAAAGTAGGGAGAGTGATAGGTCCATGTGCTGGATTCAAAAGTGTCCGTTACTGGAGAGTGAAAACCCTGGTAGGTGGAACCGGCCTGGTTCTGGAGTTGAGGAGGGGGCTGGATTCACAGTGTCCAGGCCCTGAAAGTCAAGATGGAAGAATGACCAGAAGAAGGACAGAGGCCGGAACCAGGAAGCTTTGAAAGAAAATTTTGTGTGAAATTTAATTGTGAAGTCATAAAAATCTGTGGGTGTAAATATATTCTTTGTGCCATAAATAAATTTGCCAATGAGCAACCAACAAGTTAAACTGTTGTAGCATCCATCATTCCTGGGGGGATTCAGGGGACAATGCACTTAACCTCATAATGCATTTGTCCACCAAGCTGTAAAAGTGAGTAAAAAGTGATCCTGCTAAAAATGACATATTGTTTGTTGTATGGGCTATCTCAGGTAAATAAGTAAAAGATTAAAGAAAATTACATGTCTACCTACAACTATTCTCTTAAGTGCATATAAACACTTGGGCCCCGATATTCAAACTGCGCCAGGCTGTGACACAAGCCTGGGTGCAGTGCAACTAGGCTGCGCGGGGCGTTGACTGGGTGATATTCAATGGAGCTGCGCCATGGCACAGCATTGTTGAATATCACACCCTGGCCACCCGCAGTGTGCATGGCACAGTGCAAGTGGCCAGAGTGGAGCAGGGGATGCACTAGCGCAAGTTCCGTTGTGCTATGCGCAACAACCGCGATATTCAAAAGTGCACATGCAAATGGGACCACAATGTATGCAAGGCGCAAATGGGGCCATTTGCATGTCATTATCGCTCATTTGCATGCAGGTGCGCCGATCCCCGGTGACTTGCACCTGGCGCCCTGCCAGGCAGCAGCCGTTGGGGACCGACAACCCCTGCATAGCGCGGCAATGTGCTCCACAGCCCGATCGCGGGCTTCAGTAAATATAAATCGCGTCATATATCCCTGGTGGTCCAGTGGACCTCTGTCAGCCTGATCGTGGGAATTTGTAAAATAAATGAAGTCCTATATTCCTGGTGGTCCAGTGGACCTCTGTCAGCCCAATCGCGGGCTTAAGTATAAATAATATCATGTCCTATATCCCTGGTGGTCCAGTGGACCACTGTCAGCCCAATCATGGGCATTTGTAGTAATGAATTTAAGTCCAATATCCCTGGTGGTCCAGTGGACTGCTGTCAGCCCAATCGCGGGCTTAAGTATAAATAATATCACGTCCTATATCCCTGGTGGTCCAGTGGACCGCTGTCAGCCCGATCGTGGCATTTGTAAAATAAAATAAGTCAAATATCCCTGGTGGTCCAGCGGTACCCTCCCCACCCACCCACTGAGCCCCAATGCCTGCTCCCCCGGTCAGTGGCAGGCAGCAACACCCACCCGCCTGCCCCGCCGCTGCCGACTGACACCGTGGTAGGGCTGTATGCCCATTGGTCCTGGCGTGAGCCAATAGGCATGCAGCCTGTACCGTACTACTACATTCCAGATATGTGAATGAATCCAGTCGGCGGTGGTGGGGCGGCAGATGGGTGGGTGCTGCCGCCGCCACTGACTGGGGGGGGAGCGGGGTGGTGGGACTCAGTGGGCAGGTGGGGAGGGGGTACCGCTGGACCACCAGGGATATTGGACTTTATTTGTTTTTAATACAAATGCCTGTGATCGGGCTGCAAACGGTCCACTGGACCACCAGGGATATTTGACTTTAGTTTATTTTACAAATGCTGCGATCAGGCTGACAGCGGACCACCAGGGATATAGGACTTCATTTAATTTTACAAATGCCCATGATCGGGGTGACAGCAGGCCACTGGAACCACCAGGGATATAGCACTTTGTTTTTTTGTACTTAAGCCCGCGATCGGGCTGAGAGTGGTCCACTGGACCACCAGGGATATTGGACTTAAATTCATTATTACAAATGCCCTCGATTGGGCTGAGAGTGGTCCACTGGACCACCAGGGAGACAGGACTTTTATTTTAAACAGATGCCCGCGATCGGGCATGGGGGCGCCACCACAGAGGTGCAGCCGAGCTCGGGTGGCCATCCACAGGTGGCAGCTGCTATGTTGCACCCTGCAATATGACAGCTCACCTGTGGGTGGCACTGTTGTTCCTTTTTGGGTTTAGTAGGTGCGGCGCAAGTAGGGCTCGCATGCATAGGACTCAACACATCCCAGGCTGAATATCGGGATGTACAGAGTATGCATGGGCATGCCCCCTACCTCGCCGCATGATCTGATGCACTCCGGCGCATCAGGATTTGTGCCAGGCACAATCCACGTTTGAATATCATGCCGGGGCACATCAGTGGGTTGCTCATGGTGCAACACTGTTGAGTCATGTGCAACCCTTTTGAATATCTGGGCCTTGGAGTTTTAAAAATAGGCTTCGAGAAAAAGCTAATTATATGTACTCATCCAGATACAGGTTCCAAATGGCTGCACTCATCCTCTGTATAAAGAGACAATGGTCCAGAGAGTTCAAAGATAATAAACCTTTATTTTCAGGCAAACACCACAATGCGAGTAGATGTGCAGTTAGCTAGATGGTAACGAGACCATCTCCTTATGTTTCTCCTCCTCCAATCAGAGGCTTCTTCAGGATAAATGTTGTGCTAAGGATTCTATATTTAAAACAGATTAGACCAGGGGTTCACAAATGGTGAGGCCAGCCTCCCTGTGGAGGCCCCAACCTGTTCAAGGGGAGGCTCAAGCAAGTCTGAAAAAGTACTGTATTTAAATTTTGGGTTTTGCATATTTTGTGTGAAGAGATGAAGCAAACTGAAAGAGGATAATAATAGTAGGTAAATTTTATGTATTTATTTACTAATAGGTGACAAGGGAAGGTGAATGAGCCAAGGCTCATTTCAGGTGTACTCGGAGAAGGATAGGGAGTGAATACATTTCAAAAGGTAACTGCAAAATAATCAAGAAATATACAGTGAGCAATAGTGCAAATAAATATGAACAATAAACTAATAATGAGAGGTGGTAATTGATCAATTTGTAGACTGATGGCAGAACAGCCCAAATACAGTATAAGGGTTGAGCATAGAAGTGCTGAGAGCAATAGCAGGAAGGAGCAAAGTAATCCCAGAGGTGTTGCTTAGGAGCAGAGAAAGAGGGGGAGAGGCAAAGTATGCAAGAAGGTTATTTCACATAGAGAGGACACAGAGAAAGTAGTCTGACCCATGAAGGTACTGCAACAAGGAGTAACAATGGTTCAAGAATGAAAATAGCAGAGCATGTAGGTTGGCCTGGTTGGGGGGGGGTTACAATAAGCTGAATAATAATAATATTTGTTTATTTAATTTATTTGTTATTCAGATAACACCTTTGAGCACAGGAGCTCTTTTTCAAAAGTTCCAAGTAAATATAAGAGAAAGAACTGAATGTGAGCCAAGTACTCAGAGGGGTTTCAATTTATTCCTGGTGTACTGCGCGAAGTACAGTATGTTGTTTTACTTTGGGGAGGCCCAAGATTATTTCAGTTTTTGGGGGAGGCTCAAAATCTTTTCCATGGAGTTAGGGAGGCTCACTGTGGCAAAGTCTGAGAATTATTGGATTAGACTAACGGCGTGCTCACAACATATGCATGTCAATTCTCAATTAAACCTTAAAACACCCAGCAGTGATTACACCACATTTAAAGTCCCAGTGCATGTTATTTAATCATGAGTTCATTTACAGCACTAATACTTCTGGTTTACTACACTCCTCCTGTATTTCTCCAGTAATGCTCCTAGGAGACAGCATAAAGAATCAATATCAGCATATTATTAAACATACTTACATACTTCATTATACATATATATTTATGAAAGTTTTAAAATTGGTCAGTTGCAGCAGAAAAACTCCCCATGTTACGCCTATATCAAAACTATCCAACCCTCGGGGGGGGGGGGTTAGCAGGTATGTGCCTATGTGAGGCAAAAATGCCACAGGAAAGACAACCATATTTTTTATACTTAAAATGGAGTTACATTTTGATATCTAGATAGCTAAATGCTGTACAAGGCCAGTACATCATAATTGTTTACCTTTTAATAAAAAATGGTTTTACTTCAAATTTCCCGTTGAGCCCTGATTTTTGCAGGGCTCCCAAATGGAAAATCCATTCCTGTTCCTTTTGGTTCAGTAAATTCTCAAGATCTCCTCCCCTTGAATTTTAACTTATTACCTCTCTCCCCAGGGCTTGCACTTTATGTGTGCTACCAGCAAGTGCTCCGTGTATGTGAGCAGCTATAGCATAGTCCAGGTTCTTATTCTTAATTGTCTGGATATGTTCATTTAATCTTTGTCTCAGTTTACACTTAGTGTGGCCCACATTTATTTATATATGTACTCATCCTTTTTTTTGATAATCCCAAGAGCAGACCGATGGCAAAAAACAATAGTTCTAACTTTAATTATCTTTTAACTACTGTTTGCAGTGTGCATTTGATTTAATCCTTTTGCTTTACTTGCAACCCAAAAGCTGAAACCACTTTTTTTAGGTACTGTCTACATTTCTTCAAAAATTAAGAGAATTCTAAAAAGAATAAGCCTCATACAGTCAGTTACTCAGCAAGTTTTTTTAAAAATACGTATAATATTGTATCTTAATGCCAAAAGGGGCAAAAGATCCATTATGTCTCCCCCCACCTTCATAAGTTGGGATGAATTAGTATACAGTACTATGCAAAGAGGTACTAATCTGTATGGTTTACATACCCATACTATTATCCTAGGCACCCAGTGGTTCCCTTGGAAAGCAATATATCTCTCTGTCCAGGTTTACCATGAAGGCCTGTACTGTCTTCACATTTTACTGTCTTCACTGGAAGAATGTTCCATGGGTTCACCACCTTTTGGAAGAAGAAGTGTCTCCTACTGTTGACACTGAGTAAATTACCTCTGAGCTACAGGTTTCCAGAGGATGTCTCTGTGTCCTGCTGGAGGACATCAGATCAAGCATCACTATCTGTTAGATATTGTCTTCATAGATAATATAGTATGGCAGACTTGATGGACACTTGGTCTCCTCCTGCCATTAGATTCTATGTTCCTGTGTTGTAGACTGAGGCAGTGTCCTCACTGAGCATCCTTTTCTCCATGGTTGACTTTTTATTTCTCCACAGAACAATTTGTCTCCCTCAGGTGAACAGCCCTATCCATATCCCCCCAACAAGCCACCATTGCTCCAGGACTTACCTTACCCATGATTCCCCACTGGATTGCCCTTCTTGCCATGGGCAGAAGGGGGAGGGCCAACCTCCCGCCAAATATACATATCCATGAGGAGGCCAGGGTCCTGTGTGATGATGTGGAGCAGACAGGCAGGGCTTCAGGTGTATGTCAGTAGTCACGTGTCAAACAATCACCCTCCCTTTGTGCTGCTCCCACTTGCACTGCCACCAGGCCTGAACTTGGTGTCAGTTGTAAAGCAGAGTGACAAGCCTCCTTCCCTGGGAGAGGAGAGGTGAGTATTCCTTTGGAAACTCAATCCTCTCCCACACCAGTCAACCGCCAGCAACCTGAGTCCACTCCTGAACTCAGGTCACTGGCATGGTGGGCAATAGCACTACTGCCAGCTGCTGGGCCAGCTCACAGTGAGCAGGTTTAGGGCTTCCAGCCACTCCTTAAAGCTATATTCAGACATACCCCATATCTGTTTAGTGGCCATATACTGTATTAGACTCTTGACTGCTTCAGTGTTCTTTTTGTATTAAGATGCCCAGAACACCATGTAATTACTCCAGGTGGGTCATGACCAGGACTTAGAAAAGTGTCAGGTTTTCTTCCCTTGCTTTGTTAGTCACACCTTTTTAATGTGCTTCATCATTCTTCTGGCTCTCTAGACAGTGGCAGTGCACTACTGGTCATGTCCCTTGTCTTTTTTCACCCTCAGGTACTTTTCCTCCTTCACTGCAGGAGCAGAACCTCACATGGTATATACATCTTTATGGTGTTTTTCCTATCTGAGTGTAGCATATTGCATTTACCTACATTAAATGGAAGATTATAGGAATCTGGCCAATCACCCATCTTTTTTAGGTCCTCCTAAGGTTCGTCCCCATCCCCAAGGAAGTCAACAACCCAGGCCTGCTTAGTGTCAACTGTGGTCACCATGGTTGCATAAGCAGCAGATCACAGGCACAAACTGTATGGCCTCAACACTGGGATGTCAACCAGGAGCCCTTCCCACTACTCAGAACAGGGCAGGTTTGAAGACAGAGACATATCTTAAGAATAAACACAAGAACTGGGTGCTGTATGTGGCTTGCCAGCTGATTTGGTTCTGTAATAATGGTGTGTCCAACTTCATAAAGTTCCGTATGCATTCTGTGCAAAATCCATAAAGCAGACCTGCAAAAAAGCTACAAAAAATGAGTTTCTTACAGTTTATTTCCCTCACTCATCATGGCATACAAAACACAGACATTTAAAGTGCAATTTTTTAAAAGCTGGTGCAAGATACACTACAAAGATAGGAAAAAAAAAACAGTTCCACTAGTAATAGCAGTTACGCCGGAAACCTGGTGACTAAAACTTAGTTTCACCTGGATTCGGTGAGGCTTCTTCAGGAGTATTAATCAAGGTGTAAAACACTTATATTTATAGTGCCACTAATTTTTAAATCCCCAGAAGTGCATGTGTAATATAATACAATTAAATGCAATTTAAAAAAAACAAATCTATAGCAGCCCCAAGGAACCCCACTGTTCACATTTTAACCTAGCGCTATCATGTTATTATTAATTGTCTCCTGATCCCCACCAGAAATGATTTCACACAAACTACCATTTTGAATCTTTAGATGCTTATTGGCAAACATATTTATTTTGCACAAAGGTGGTTTGATTCTCAAATAACTCAGCAATTCCATATTTACACCACAATCTTAATTTACATTCTTCTCTTCTCTCTCTTCCGTGCCTCTGATAGGCTCTTCCTCCTTTGTTCTTCAGGGTCCGGACACACTCAATCTGCCCCCCCTTTTCACACCAGAACCAGGTGGTTCTCCACTTACCTGGGGCCTTCCCCTCTAGGCCTGGACTCTATGCATCTGGTACCCAGACCTATTCCCCCTCCCCCTTTTATCCCATGCCTGGGTTCCTTGCCCCCAGTCTGTGGTCCTACCCCCCTACCCCTTTTCTCCCTTTAATTCTTCCACTGCCCCACCTGCAGCTTGCAATGAATGGCAGGGCTTGAGGGCTAGTATCGCAATCCCTTTTTAGCTATTTCCCCCACTAGCTCTCCCATGGGTCTTAAGAATAGGCACATTCTAAATTTGGACAGGCGCACCCCATCTGACCTGTACACTGCCGCCTGGTCGAAGGAGATGTCCCTGTGTTGGATGTGCACCCCCCATCTCTATCACTTCCCTTGCTACTCTCCTGTTCAACCTCTTCCTCACTTTTTCAATTAGGCAGACATCCATGGCCACCTTCCATACCCTCCTAGACGTGATTTCGGACCAACCGATGATCAATCTGGGCCACCACCTTTTATCTGTTCCAAATCCCTTACTATTATCTGGCCCAAGTCCCCCCATGGGACCCCCCTAGTTGTTGCCCCCAGGTGGATGATAACCCTGTCGGGCCTACCTCATTGTATTTTTGGCCCCTCCAACAGAGGTAAAAGCTGGGCTCATCTTATGCTTCTCATGCCTTTCCATTGCACCCTTGTGTTTTCTCTATCTGGGCACAGCTGGCTCCCTCTGCCTGTGATGGCTGTGAATTTCTCTGCCCAATACACAAAAGAGTGCCCCACGATCCAGACCTTCTGCTTGGAACCTGCCACAAGACAAAGAAAACAGTGTCAAAATTCTAGCATCAACATCTTACGTACCACTTGAAGCAGTTTGACCTCCACTACCCCGGCCACTTCAATTCCTCTATTGATGCTCCCCTGTCTGCCGCTTCTGAAGTGGCCCCTATCCTGAAAGAGTGGGGGGTGAACAGGCTGGGTTCCTCCCCACAAATGCTATTGCCTTCTTCAGTACTGCCCCACCTGAAATGCTGTTGCTGGAGACCCGTCACTGTGCCTGAAAAAGGCCCCCCACCCTCTGACCCTCCTGCATTCCTTCTTCATAGCTGCCACTGGACAACTAGGCACCCCTTCTGTCTGGGCAGCATGACTGTACCCCTTCCCTCCCTGGTTCATTTTAGACTTTTCAAGGTAAATTCCCATGCTGTCCCTCTTTACATCCACCCTTTCTTGTTGTAATGCCTGCTCCAGAGCTCCCTTGTGCGGAGCCACCATCTATCCCACCCGGAAGGTGCCAGCTGCCATGGTCATACAGATTGGCAGGAATAAAATGTCTTCCTGTGCTGAGGTGCATACATGCATGGTGGCCTCCATCACCCTGTCCAACAGTTGCCCTCAAATGGGGTGCCTGATGTCCTTTGCTCCACCTTGCACCTTCTTCCAGCCCCCCACCATCCTCCTGACTGCCTGGTTGCCATAATGTCCAGCCAACCCTTGTCCTGGCACTTCCAGCTGATTCCCACAAGCTGTACTGTTATAGTGGCGTGCGCCCATCCTTCCTTCCATTGTTCCACTATGAGCCTCACCACCTGCTCTTCCATGACCTGCTCCCTGCTGCTCCAGCCCTGTCTTCTCCTGAATTCCTGGAAGGTGGCCCACCTGCTGTTGTAGGCCTTCAGGGTGTTGGCTGCCCAGGCACAATGATACAGTGCCCTGGCAATTACCCTCCAATCTCCCACATCCAGTCCGGGACTCTGGTCCAGTGTGCTGCTGCGTGAGGAGCCCCAGACTCCGAAACATGTTGATCTGAAGACGAGAAAAACTGTCAGCCAATTCATTCTTGACCCCCTCTATATGCCGTGCCCTGAACGATATGTTCAGCTGCAGCCCCCGCAACACCATTCTCCAAAGTATTTTGCCCACTGTCTCTGTGTTTCCACCCTGCCTGTTAATCACTTCCACTACACCTTTATTGTCACATCAGAAGAGGATGCGCCTACCTTGCATCCATTCACCCCATACCTCTAGTGCCACCCAGATTGGGAAGATTTCCAGGAAGGAGATATCCTTCAATAGCCCTTCCTCCCCCCCATTCCTCCGGCCATGCCTCCGACATCCACTGCCCTTTGAAGTATGCCCCCATCTCAAGAGCCCCTGCAGCATCTGTACGGAGCTCCATGTCTGTACTCTGCTCTCAGTCATCCTGCCAGAAGGTAACCCCATTATAATGCCCCAGGAATTTCTCCCATACCTTAAAGTCTTCCTTTACCCCTTTGGAAATGCCCATCCAGTGGTGCAGCTGTTTTGCCTTCCCCATCACCATTCTGAGTCTCCTGGTGAATGCCCTGCTTGGGGTGATAGCTCTGCATGTGAAATTAAGGTGCCCCAGCAGTAGTTGTACCTGTACCAGTGGCACCCTCCTCCTCCCTACTGTCTGTGCCAGGGGCCTCCTGAGCCTGGCTACTTTGTCTCCTGGCAACTGGAAGCAACCTTGATCGGTATCCACCTCTATACCCAGGAATTCCAACTTGCGGGTGTGGCCCGCTGTTTTGACCTGCACCAAAGGGATGCCTATCTGCCAGCACATCCCTTTAAAATCCCACAGCATCCCATCCATTTCCCCTCAGGTTTCCTTGATGTTGAGAAAGTCATTCAGGTAGTGCACCACTTGTCTGTGACCATCTCTTCCCAAACACCCACTGTACCTAAGAGGTGAACGTCTCAAAGGTCAAGCAGGCCACCAAACACCCCATTGGCATGGCTTTGTCAAAATACAAACCCCCCCTCAAACTGGAAACTCAGCAGGCCCCAGTCATTCAGGGTGACTGGCAAGAGCTGAAAAACTGACTTGATGTCCATCTTTGCCAGCCATGCCCTCCCCGCCGCCCTAATGAACCCTACCGCCTGCTCCAACGAAGTGTATGCTACTGCCCTGAGGTCCTTGGAGATTCTGTCATTCACCGACTGCCCTTCTGGGTATGATAAGTGATGAATCAGGTGGCATTCCCCTTTTTGAATCTTGGGTACTACCCCAGCGGTGACACCCGAAAATTGGAGCACAGTGGCTCTGTCAATGGGCCTACTACCTGCCCCGCCCTCACCTCCTTCTCAGTCTTCTCCCTGACCACCCCTTCTTTTCTACTGATGACCCGAGGTTCTTAGCCCTCATCCCTGTCTGCCCCCCCTTGGAAACCTAGTGGAAAGCCCCTCCAAAACCCTTCCCTTAGCAACTCCACCCCTTTGCTGTCTGGGTAGCCTTGGGTCCAATTCTCCACTACTCCCGAGGGATGGGTGTACAGGCCAATTCGTAGCCACACCTCCCCACACCCTGGCCCATCTAGTTCCAGTTGTTGGTGGAGTTATACCCTCCCCTGTTGTACCCACCTCTACCTCTAGCGGGGCACCCCACTCCCTTGAAAAAACTGGTCCTGCTGTTGCCTGCTACCCTGCACCCCCCTTTGTCCCCTCCTTGCATGCAGTTGAAAGTTGGGTGCACTCTCCCACACTTTGAGCACACATGCTTGAACTTACAGTTTGTCCATGTGCAGGACACCTTGTTAAACCCCCAGCATGTTTTTGCCCTCTGTACTGAGGGGCTCCTTTTCCCTAGCTCCACACTGGATTGTCCTGTTTGCCCTGATAGGGACATGGTTTTTACCCACAGCTCCGAGTGGGTGCTGTCCTACCTTATGCCCCCCCTCACCGTCATCCTCTTCCGGAAGGCTTCATCGTACTTGTGCCATCCGTACCCCAAATTAGCCTTGTAGGCATCCCTGATGGTTGCCAGGTAGGTCAGCAATGGGATAGCTAATTCATCCTGCTTCTCCAGCACTATCACACTGTATGCTGTGAAGTCTGCTTGACAATTGTCAGATGTCTTCCCCTTCTATTTTGCCTCTTCGGCCTTGTGCCTCACCACTGCCAGGGCTACTGCCATTTCCGATTTTCCAACTGACTCCTTTTGCTCATACTTCTTGGTGGTGTCCTCATCCACCAGACCAAAGACGTCCATGAACTCGCCCTTCCATGTCTTCTCCTTGAGAGAAGCTGACACGTGGTCCCCGAGCATGAAAGCCTGTGGCCCCTCATATCTCTGCCCCCCATCCACCCCTTTTCCCTACCTTCACCTCTGTTTCCCTCTGTTTTTCCCATATTGACCTCAAAGCCTGCTCCATCTTTTCAATTCCCGCGTCCCCCACATCGCCCAGCAGATCTTCCAGGTACTCTTTGAGGTTGCCCTCATTGTGGATATCCATACCATTCTTACCCCTGTCAAGGCTTCTGGTGTCCGGGTCTGGCATGGGCAGTGATTCTGGTGCCAGTGCTGGGTTGGCCCCTAAACCCCACGGTCTCTTCCTGGCCTGCCCTTGTCCTGGCTGTTCCCCCCAGTCTTTCCTTTTTTTAGCGCCTCCTCCTCCTCCCTTTTCTTGGCTGCTTCTACCAGCTCGGACATCTGCCCCATCAGCTTGGATGTTGCCTCCATCATCTGCTTACTCGATATCTGCTTCCTTGGTGCCATTCCGAAACTGATGGTAGGTGGAAACATATAACAATAAATCAACACTGTTCCACCATTCCCTGGTGGCACCCCTCCTTCCCCCTTGCCTTAGTTATCCGGCTTGACCCGCCATGCTCATTGTCCAGCTGCCTGGTTCCGAAGGTTTCTCATTTATTTATTTATTTTTAACTGTAAATGCATATTCTCTATGGCACTTGCCTCTGATCTGTGCACACCAGGCAGGGGGCCTTCTCCGCTGCATGCCTTCTCATGCTTCTCCCGCCCTACCCCTTCCTGTGTGCCCAGGTGAACAGAAAAAAAAACACAAATACCAGATACTTAATGCTCACCCCATGCTGTGGTGAGGTGGTCCAATAAACCCTGGAGCTCCTTCATGAGCCCCTGGCCCAAATACTGTCTTGGGCCTCCCCTCTCACCTAAGCCCCCCCCCGCTTATGTGTCTAAACCATTCCTTTTAACCGCCCCATCATGGTTCCATTTCCCACTTTCTGCCTCTTTCTTTTTGGGGGATCTTGGTCTAGTATTTAGAGTAGCACCCCTGTATGTAGAAATAATCCCTCCCTCCCCTGTCCCCCCTTATCACGGACTAAGAGGCAATGCTCTGGCCATACCTACAACCAAGAAACAAGGGAAACATGTGTTGTGCTCCCCCCCTTTTTTTTTGTAACTTGCCCACAACCATTGCCTTTCATTTCCAAAAACCCCCACTTTCAGGCACCACACTGGAAAACAGATCACTCTTTCCCTCCCCTGTGTAACTCAGGCATGCACCAGGACATGCAGCAAATAACTCATGCTGCCTCTCAGGCCTCCCCTGGCCCTGTGCTGCCGTTGTTGACTTCACTCCTGCGTGCGGCTTCTCTGGTGGTCAAAATCTGCCAAACAATTCAAATGAAGCCAAAAGGAATGAAACCACACCTGCAACTCCTTCCCTTCTGAAGCTGCTGTCCCTTATGGCTGGCACCATGCCACCTGGCCTCTATCCTACTTGCCTGACTCCCCTGCCTCACGCGGTCCAGCGTCACAGGCCTTGCCTCTGTTCTCCGCTCCCTGACATCTCTCTTCCTGCATTGTGGGCTGATAGAAGGGGGGTTACCTGCCCTCTCTGGGCCATCTGCTAGCCCAGACCCCCTGCCTCAAATTGCACACTCATGACATGAGCACCATGTGGACGTTGAGGCATCCCTTCCTGCCTCACCCCATCCCCAGCTGTTGCCCATTTATTGGGGCCGCTGACTGCCCGACATGCCAAAACCACAACCAGACCCCAACTACACAGCTCAGCTATGCGGGCTGACACCTGCCACAATCCACACAATCACTCTCTCCCCACCATAGGGGCTGCCAACGCCCACTTTTCAAACCTGCCAGGGAGCCGCCAAAGTGCCATACGCCAGGGTCCCATTCAAAAACTCAGCCACATGGGCTGCCCATGGCCAAACGCTTGCTTCTTGCACACCAAAAGCATCAAAATGCAATTGCTCCCTTCCTACTGAAACAGCCCACGTTCCACGGAGCGGCTGGCCTATCCGTGCATGCCTCTTGCCAGCCTCTGACATACCATCATCCAGCCCTCACCTATTATGGCCAGCTTGCTACTACCATCACCCCAAGACCCTACCAATTGAAAAACCAGGTGCTCTACTCACCCAACTCGGTGCCCACAAATGCTGGGAAACACAGCTTTCTCTCAGGCTTAGCTTCCTTGCTAAACCAAAACAGCTTCTAAAACCATGTTTTTAAGCAGCAAAAGCCCTATAATCCTTACTGTAAGCCTCTGTTGAGTAAACAATGCTCCATGTATAAACCAATGCTCCTGGATTACAATAGCAATTGAAAACAAAACTTTCCTGGGCCACCCAAGCTGTGGAGGCCCAGACCACTCATGTGCTTACCTGTATGTAGCTGCCAATGATGTGCTGATGAACTGACTTAAAGAATTCTCAGCAAGTAAGAGGGCTTGCCCTTAAGAATGCCTTCAGCACCCCAATCAGGACCCCAACTAGCCCCTCCACCTGACCAATCCCCTGGAGCCCAGAGTGCCCTGTCATTTTTCGCTGCCTGAGCCCCACCCTCTGGGCTGTGATGTCACTAATTCCCCTTCCCCCTTCCTTCCTTGTGCTGTCCCCTCTCCTTCCCCATTTCTGCTGAGGCCATGGTACAACCTGGCCTGCCTTTTATGGGCAAGCCTCCATTGTGCATGAATCTATTGTACCATTCATACATAACCAAGAATAACAGTCCACTATTTAAATATAATTTTATATCATTTTATATTTTGACTACAATTAAATACTGCTGGGTATTTCGTTTGTTTGTTTGTTCACGTAGCGCTGGTACAACAAACAATAGCCAGAGTTGGAACTTCTGCAGAATGGCTCACAAACTGCAAAGAAGCATAAGGGAACACATTAAGTGCATGTCATATATTAAATGCTCAAATGTACAATAGCGAACAGATAATGCCATAGGAAATGTTAGTTTATTTCTGAGTTTGCAATTTCATATAAAACTACATCATACACCACAGTAATAAATGTCCCCTTAGTAGGCATATTAGATAGCACATACAGAAATTAAAAATGGGTAACAGTAATGTTCAAATAACACTACCAAAACAGAGAACACTACCATTCAGCTCAAATTTGAAAAAACAATAACATGTAAATGTTCTCACATATACTCTGCGAGGTGTAAGCAACAGGGAAGGGGGGAAATACATTTCTGAGCTCTTACTTTATCTAACAGTCTACCAACAACTTTATAAATCAATTGGGGCAGTATTCACAAAAGTTTGCCTGGGCACAAACCCTGTTTTGCATGCCCAAACCAGGTTTGTGCTTGGGCAAAGTGTGAAGGGGACAGCAATGGAAATGAGTGGGAGGAGGGCTGAATATTGGAGCAGTCCAATTCACAGTGCATTTGCTCTGCACAAGGGCATCTTGTGTGGTTCCCTTGGGCAGATCAAATAACACTGACGAAGACCTTGCCTTAATGCTGCACAACCCTACTGGTTGACAGAGGTGCTGTTGTGCCCCCCCCCAGATCGCCATCCCAAGAGTAAAGACAGATGTTTCTCTGGGGCTAGTGCTACCCCCTCAATCACCAGACCAATAGGAAATATAGAATGTATCCCAGGAGCTAGTGATTCCCCCATAATCATTGACTTGATATTAGTCCCCCTCCCCACCGATCGCCAAACCAATGTTACCACACATCTTTCCCAGGTGTCCAGTGGTCCCTCAGTCCATCTGATCCCTCACCCAATATTATTAATAATTTTCCCTGGTAGGCAGTGGTTTCTCCCCTCACCTGATGCCCACCTGATATAACATACTGTTATCTCTGGTGTCCAATGGTCCCTCCTCCCACCTGATTGCCCGTCCTATGTATGAATCCATATTCCCTGATGTCCAGTGGTCCCGCCCCCCCATCTGATCCCTCGCCTGAGGTTAACAAACATATTCCCTGTTGGCCAGTGGTCCCACCCCACAGTTCCTGTCCCCGCTATAGGGTAACAACACCATTCCCTGGTGCCTAGCAGACCCCCCTGCCCTATCCCTGATACCCTGTAAAAGAAATGTTACCCATTCCCTGGTATCTAGTGAATGACACCCCCATCCCTGATCCCCTGTAAATGACAAGTTACCCATTTCTTGGAGCCTAGTGGACCCCCTGCCCCCCATCCTAGCAGTTAGTGCCCTACCACACTCACTCCCCCCATCTGACCTCAGCCAGCGACTGGCACAGCTCTTTAGTTCTCCACTATGGCTGTCATCAACTGAGCTGTCAATGAGCGATACTGTATACAGTACATGCTCACTGACAGATCAGTCAGTGGCTGGCCATGGTGGAGAGGGAGGGTTATGGCAGTCACCAGCTTTGGGTTGGGATGGGGAAAGGGATGGTGGGCTACTTGCCTGCCAGGGGGCAGGGGGCTCCAGATGACAGGAATGGGTAACATTTCCTTACATAGAGGATCGATGGGGGTCTGCTGGACACCAGGGGAAAGAATTGTGGTACATTGGTCCAGTGATCACTGGGGAGGAGCATTAGCACCAGGGATTCATTTTATATTTCTGATCAATCTGGTGATCGGTGGGGGGCATTAGCATCAGGGAAATGTTATGCCTTTACTCTCTTGCCGGTGATTGGCAGGGGGGACTAACTACATGACGGGGACAAGGGGCTGCCTTTGGGGCAGGGGTGGGAGATGGCGCTCTAAACTTTGGTACAGCATATGTAAATGAGCCCATAATGGGCAAGCAAATGGCCACCTAGTGCCTTGCATGCCCAGTGGGCTTACTTACATAGCTGCTTTTGTGAACTGGACATAGCGCACCTGTGCTGTTCTTTTCTGGGCCATACTCCTGGCTGCATGCTAAGGCGGCACTAGAAGGGTTATCGCTATTAGTACTGGGGTTACCACTAACTCACCCAAAGCCCTATTCTCAGTTGGATAGTGTGGTGCACTATCCAACTGTGAATAGCAACTTTGGGCAACTGGGCAAATGCAAAGCACAATGCAAACTTTTGCGCTGTGCTTTGTGACTTTTTGTGAATCTAGCCCCTAATGTTTTAATCAGACAGCTCAAACAATTACAATACATTACAATAAATGTACAAGCTCTATAGAATCATTCAAACCAGATGGAAAACATGCCCAAGTTCAAAAGATCCTCTTAGTCTCACAAGCACTCACTTGTTTCTCCCAATCACCCCCTCTAGTATTCTAACCCACTTTTTGTATAGCAAAACATTCTACATTGTGATCATTCCTGTTTTTGCCAATCACATGCTGTGCAATGGCATATTTTATATTGCTATTCCTCCATGCCCTCACATGTTCCCCTAATTATGTGTTCAAGCTCCTTATAGTATGTACTACATAAAAAGCCTGATATTGACACCTCAGCATATAAACAACACCTTCAGCTGAACAGTTAATAAATGCATTACGATAGATATCCCTTTTTGCCCTTGGATGTAGTATAGGTGGACCATATACCTCATATTTACAAAATGAACACTGCCCACATCTTTTACTCATATTTGGTGCTTTCCATAAACATGAGCATTGTGGTTTATAGGTAGTTTTTACACCTACCGAGTCATAATGTCGAACGCTTAATAGCGTACGACATTATGGCTAACCCGGTACAGTGCTGCACCAGTGTACATGGTATTACACCATTTGCACTCCCTCAGGCAGAGGATAAGACCTCTGCTGGGAGTGGGTTACACCGACCAGCTGCTATGGCTCAATGGACTGAGCCACAGCAGCAGGGAACCCAGGCAGTGCTTCTGGGACTGGGTTTGATTCCTAGTCCCAGGATTTTTTTTTTTAAACTTTGTGAGCTCCCTGACTTGAACCTGCCCCCCTCAGAGTTGAGAATGTATATTGGGGGTTCAGGGGGTGCAGCCCCCTGTAACGGGGGATGTGGGGGGTGGAGCCCCCCTCACAGAAAAAAGAGATATGCCCCATGGCAAGAATTGTGCTGTACTGACCATGCAATTTTGCCATGTGGCATAATGTCCTGCGACATTATGACCCCGTGCCATTTTTACAATCTTATCTCTGATAGTTTTGGTCCTCCTATACACAATCCTTGGATTTTCTGGTAAAACATTTCTTAATTAGGTGTCACTCATTAAAACTGACCAATGTTTCTGAACAATCCCTCTCAATTTTTCTACTTCATATGTGCATGTGGTGATAAATCTTGGAAAACTCTGAATCTCATCCTGTGCATAAGTTCTTAAATAGGTAGTGAATACTAATTCTGCTCTTTCCATTACTGCTACCTCTGTTGCTGGTATGTTAACATTGTCAATCTTATAGCCCCTTGAAACAAATCTCTGTATCTGATGTTTCTCTCTTTCTTTATAAACCAGTGAATCAGCACAATTTCATTTGGGTCTCATAAGCAGTCCTTTTTGGGATAGCCTTTTTCCGTATATCATTGACACAGTGATGGCAATACCGTGAAGACCATTACAGAGACAAAATCTGCAGTTCGCTGTAATGGTCTGCGGTATTGCTGAAACTGCTGTCTTCCATGATTTCACCCCTTCCCTGAAACATCTCTGACTCGGAGTTGATAATCTAAAATGCCTGAGGTGCTGATGGTGCAGGGGGCAGATCCCCCTGCATGGGGGTGTGGGGTGAAGCCCCTACCAAAAAACACCTTCTGCTCCTGATGCCACAATGCCAACTGTCGGCATTGGACCATCGCTGTAATGCCGATTGACAAATTTCATGTTGATGTGGCTTGGTGGAACCATCTTTTTCATATGTTGGAGGTGGCAACTACTTGCTAATAGCAATGTATTCTTGTCTGTGTTCTTTACAATTATATCAGACAAAATATTTCTACAATCACCCTTATATAAAGTGACATCTAAAAAATCAACTATATCCTTCCCCATGGTAAATTTAGATTTTAAAGCAATATTTGCTGCTTCCAAGTATAAAACAAGCTATTCCAACTGTTGAACTATTCCTTTCCAGATCATAAGCACATCATTAATAAAGCGCATCCACAAATCCAAATATTGCAAATAAGGATTTATGGAGGCACTGCATATGATGTCTTTTTTTCACTTTGACAGATACAAATTAGCAAAACTAGTTACAAATGTTGTACCCATGGCTGTGCCATGTATTTGTAAATAATATTTGCCCGTAAAGATAAATATGTTGAATTTTAGAACCATTTCAGCTAAGTCCACAAGAAGTTCTGTAGGTGGTTTACCTACATCCTGTCTTTGTTTTAGAAAATAATAAATCACCTCCAAACCCTCCCTATGATGTAGTATTGAAGTGTATAATGACTGAATTCCAGTGTTGCAAGCAAGCAGTTTGGCTGCATATCAATATCCTGAACAGTATTCAAAGTATGTGTTGTGTTGCTAACATAAGAGGGAACAGTTTGCACAATAGGTCACAAAAAGGAATCAATGAACTTTAATAAAGGTTCTGTGACTCACCCTATCCCCCAAAAAATAGAGTGTCCTGGTGTTTTTTTGCAGACTTTTATGTATCATGGGCAATCCCATCCCCTATCTGCCAGTTTTATAATAAGTAACCTTCCCTGGTGGTCTAGTGGTCCCCCTCCCTATCTCGTTCTGCTGGTGTTATAAGACATAACCTTCTCTGGTGGCCTAGTGGTCCTCCCTCCCTAACCCTGACCTTCCCATATAACAAATAGATTTGTCCCAGGTGGTACAGTGGATCCCTGTCCCTATCCTGAACTTCCTGTATACTAATCTGGTCTGTCCCTGGTAGTCTAGTAGACCCACACCCACCACCCCAGCAGGTAGTGCCCCACCACTTCACTCCCCCCATCCCAACAGACACCAGGGACATAAAAAAGTAGTATATGGGAAGGTCAATTTTAGGGAGAGGGACAACTAGATCACCAGGGAAGGTTATGTCTTATAACGCTGGCTGAATGGGATAGGGAGGGGGGCCACTAGCACACCAGGGAAGGTTGCTTAATATAAAACTGGTGGATCAGGGATGGCAGGAACACTAGAGTACCATGGCGTTTTTACCATATATACAGGGAATTGGAGTTAAGGAGGGGGAGAATGCCAGCCACCAGGGAAACTTTTTTTTCTCATCTGGTCAGCAATTGGTGGGGGGAGGGACTGCTAGCCACCAAGGATTTTTTTCATCATCTGGATAATTATTGGTGGGGGGAGGGATCACTGAACACCAGGGAATGTTTCAGTTTCAAGATTAGTCCAGTGATCGGCAGGGGGGACCACTAGTATATGGGATAGCTTTCTGGAACCAGGCTAGTGGGTGGTGGCACTGTGCTACTTTGCTGGGCATCCCATGCAGATGAGTCCATAATGGGCATGCAAATGGCCCTTTACTGCCTTTCATGCCCAGTGAGCTCATTTGCATGGGTCCCTTTGAATATGAGAAATTTAGCCAGGGCGCAAGCCATTTTGGCATCCTATTTGGGCTAACATGATCCCTATATTCAGTGGAATAGTGCCGGCATGCTGTTCAACTGAATATAGCATTTTTGGACACCTGGGCACAACCTCAATATGGGGCACACATTTTTGCACTTGGCTTTGCACATTTCTGAATATAGGGCCCCAACTGATTTAAATAGTGGTTGGTAGACTGCTAGATAAAATAACAGCTCAAAATCCCCTTCCCCTTTCTTACAACTCATAGAGTATATGTGAGAACATTTACATATTACTGTTTTTTTTTTTCAAATGTGAGCTGAATGGTACAGTTCTCTGTTTTGGTAACTTTATTTGATCATTACTGTTACCGTTTTTTAAATTGTGGATGTGCTATCTGATATGCCCACTGCAGGGCCGTTTATGTCTGTGGTGTATGATGTAGTTTTATTTGAAATTGTAAACCCAGGAATAAACTAATATATCCTATGATATTTTCTGTTCACTGTTGTACATTTGAGCATACTGTATAATATATGACATGTGCTTAATGTGCTGCTTTGCAGTTCGTGAGCCATTCTGCAGAGGTTTTGACTCTGGCTATCGTTTGTTTTACCAGCACTACAAGAACAAACAAATAAATGAAATGCCCAGCAGCACTGATGTGATGTATATCAGTTGGAGTTGTCCTATTACAAGCACACTTTCACTCTCATTCATTCAGACAGTGGACAAGTGAGATGGTGTGAGGAAGGCCATATTGGCTGCTGTCCCTTTGAAAAGAATATCCATTTTTGGGAGTGTTACTGCACACGACAGTGGAACTGGGTTGCTAAGTGGGTTGTGATGAAAGGGACATTTTTCATACTAGTAGGACTTTGTTGGGGGGGAATGGTTCACAGTGGTTTGGTGCTAGGGTGGGAGAAGTGTTTTTTATTCAAGATGGTTACTGGGACTGTGGGGGGATAAATGTGGGAGTATGGATGCTGTGTGGGCTGAGGAGATGGACATGTTTTCTACACTACTGATACTGTGTATGTGGGAGGCTGATGGTTAATGTGATGCTACTGGGGTGGGTGAAGGATTCAACTGTTTTTTTATAGTGACAGGAAACCCACTTGTTTCACATGGAAGACATCACCAATAAAGTGTCAGCCTTCTAAAGTTGTCCCTTTTCCAAGGCTGAACTTTCCACAGTTTTGTTCCTTGAACCTCACTCTTTATGAAGGTTGAACTTTTTGAAACTTTTCAATCCTGCCCCAAAGACTATACAAATCATAGCATCCAGACTTCATACATCCATAGTAAGTAAGCACCTACTGATTCTGGGAAAATCTGGTCAAGTGATAGTGCATGCCCATTAGATTGCATTAAAATTTGGATTTGACCCCAACCCCCCAATTTTGCTAATCCAAGAAAATTTAATTTTACCATGATTGTTGTTAAAAAAATGTTTACATTTCTGATCTGACATGAAACATCTTTATTTGCAGTCTTGGCAAGGAAGCATGAGGTATTTGCTGGTCCAAAAGTTAAGTTGCTTTTGTCTTCCAGGAATCATAGTCTGTTAAATGGAGCACCCACCCCTAGCGGTCGGAGGTGAACAGAGGAAGGAGAGCTCACTGACGGATGAAATCAACTTGGAGCAGGAAAGACCTGCAAAAAAAAAAACAAACCAGCCCATCGGTGATCTGAACCTCCAAGCACTCCTTCCACCACACCCTGACCACCCACCCAGTACCCCCCAAATACCCTCACCTATCTGAAGAGGTCCCATGACATAGATCAACTCTCCAATTAAAGAGGTGTCTTTCTACTGGAACCGGCAATTGCAATATGAGAATATACATTTGCTGCAGCAGAGAATGGCAGAGCCAGAATAAACAGGTGACAAGGAAAAGGACGAAGCATGCAACTGACCTGGTCAAAGTTGAATCAGCTGGCCAAGAACCTGGAATCAGGGAATAAGAAACTGAATCAGAGCAGTATTTCAGTGCCTATACAAGGACCAAGGAAAGGAATGGGAAGATGAAACTCATTTTCACAGTTCATAGAAGATTTGACTAAAAGTTATCTTTGTTGGCAAAAGGGCACACTACAAGAATGCTGTCATGCGATAGTTGCAGGAGAATTTGTTTTAGACTACAGGAGTTTGCTCTGCATAGCAGTTCTAAGTTTGGGCTTCATATTTTAGATGTTAAAACGTTTCTTCTAAGAGACTTTAAACTTTGAGTGGGTCTTTCTGTCACCACAAGACCCTACGCATGAGTGGGGCTTGTGTGTGTTTATAAAACAACTAAATCACTAAACCAGTGGGAGCGAGTAACTTTTCTGGGAGGCACGTCGTCACTTGAGGGTTTTCCTCACTACAAAAGCCCGCTGTAGCGAGCGGGCCGAGAGTTAACAGTGAGACTACAGGAGTTTGCTCTGCATAGCAGTTCTAAGTTTGGGCTTCATATTTTAGATGTTAAAATGTTTCTTCTAAGAGACTTTAAACTTTGAGTGGGGCTTTCTGTCACCACAAGACCCTACGCATGAGTGGGGCTTGTGTGTGTTTATAAAACAACTAAATCACTAAACCAGTGGGAGCGAGTAACTTTTCTGGGAGGCATGTCATCACTTGAGGGTTTTCCTCACTACAAAAACCCGCTGTAGCAAGGCGTGCACAGGGCTAGTGCGGAGATCTTGGCGCAGAGACTCTGCTAGCGCGGCGCATATGTCTGCTGTGTCCGGCTAGGGGCGCTTAGCCTGGGATACATACTCTGCATGTAAGTGGACATCTTATTCGCTAAAATCGTTCAATAAAAATAAAAAAAATAAATAAAAATGGAAGGCCAATTTAAAAGGTGTGCCGAGTGTCATATGTACATTGAAGGGATACAAATCAACGTATTTATATGTGACAAATGTAAACAGGTGGAAATGTTGAAAGAGGAAATTACACGATTACTGGGAACCAAATCTGAAAATGAGGAAATCGTTAGCCTGGAATCATTCATAGACTCTATGGTAGTTAAAATAAGTGACAAAGCACAGGAAAATGATTCTATGTATGATGTAGTCCCGCCAAAAACAAATTTAGAATCAGAGCAGAAAGTAGAAGGATGGGCAAATGTATCTAAAGTTAAAACCAAGAAAAGAGGGGGTCAAATCTATAATAGTGCACCTATCACATTACAAAATAGGTTTTTACCCTTACAAACTGTGGATCCTGTAAAATCTACTACTGATGATCTTCATGTTTTAGATACACAGACATTAAATCAGGAAAAGAGTGACACAAAGGCATTAAGTAGTGATTTGTTGATTATAGGAGATTCCTTGATAAGGGGTTTGGACACCATGCTATGCAAAGGCCGAAACGAACTCACCATGGTGAGCATGTTACCAGGAGTCAAGATTCAGGATATAATCATACTTTCGGATGGGCTTATGGAAAATACTTTAAATCCTCTGGTTTTATTGCACGTAGGAATAAATGATATTCCAAAACGCAATCTACAGGATATTTTCTTGGATTTCCAGAAAACTCTATGGAAAATTAAACAAAAAGGGGGTTCAGTAATAATTTCATAGTATTTTACCGGTGTTCGGTTTTCATTCAGCCAAAACTTCCAAAATAAATATCCTAAACAGATGGCTAAGAGACCTGTGCAGGAAAGGAGGGGCGGACTTTTGGACAATTCATTAGTATTTAACAATCCAAGCCTGTTTAAGCATGATGGACTGCACCTGGAGAGGGCGGGGACTCGCTATTTAGCTAAGAGATTCAAAGAAGCTACAAAAATAAATTTAAACTAAATGAAAGGGGGGATGGGACCTTAGCTAGTACAAATTCACAAAGTAGCAATAATATGGAAAATAAATCTAACAAATCTGAGTTTTGGAACTGCTTGTTAGTAAATGCTAGAAGCTTAAAAAATAAAATGGGGGAATTTAGAGATATTTTGGAAACCAACAACATACATATAGCTGCTGTGACGGAAACATGGTGGGATGTTAATGATAGTTGGGGACAGGACATTGAGGGTTACACCCTATATAGGATATCAAGAGCATTCAGGAAAGGTGGTGGAGTGGCCTTGTATATAATAGATGGTATACAATCAGAATTAATGGTACCATCCTTGGATATGGAGGACCAAGTATGGATTAAATTACTACCTATACAAGCTCCAAAAATCATTTTAGGCTTAATTTACAGAGTTCCATCAACTACCTCACAATATAATATGAGCTTGTTAGACCAGATGTTGACTTTAGATCCAACAGACAGGATATTAATTTTAGGTGATCTAAACCTACCAGGAATAGATTGGGGAAGATCTTATGTGGATACACCTTTTGAGAGGGAGTTTCAAATTGTGTGTGATCAAATAGGTCTAGTCCAGCATGTGGAAGAGCCAACTAGGGGTGAACACATACTGGATGTAGTTTTGTCAAATATGGGTGATACCCTGTGTGAGTGGAAGACCTCCAATGCTCTAGGAACAAGTGACCATTTTATGGTGGAATTTAAATTTGCTGAACCAGTATTAATTCATAGGGAAAAGACCACAAATTATGATTTCTCGAAAGCAAATTTTGTTAAAATGAATATAAATCTTTCTAAATGGGAATGGAGAAATGAGTTTGGTGATAGACCCCTAAATGAAATTTGGGATATATTTTACACAAAAATAAAACAGCAAGAATTCGAAAATATTCCCATAAAACAAAAGTATACTGGGAGAAAGAATAAAATACAGTGGTGGACTCGTAAAATTAGATTACTGATAAATAAGAAACATAAACTTTATAAACAGTGAAAAACAAATGATCACTTATAACCAGAAATCAATATGGACAACTAACAAATCAAATAAAAAAACATATTAAGAGGGCCAAAATTGATTATGAAACAAACTTGGTTAGTAGAGTAGAGGGAAACTCAAAGACCTTTTATGCATATATTAGGAATATAAAAGGAAATTCAAATACTATAGGTCCACTAAGAAAATTAAATGGCGATAGCACATCTGATAACAAAGAAATGGCAGATATAGCAAATAATTATTTTTCAACTGTTTTTCCAAAAGATAAACCTGCATACCATGCTAAAAGATCTATTCCTGACCCAAATGAAAGTATAAAAATAACTTGTACAGACATTAAAGAATGACTAGCTAAATTGAACCCTATTAAATCCCTCGGTCCTGATGGCCTCCATCCTAGAGTACTTAGGGAATTAGCTGAGTCAATAGCCCACCCTTTGACATACATTTTTCAGCAGTCCCTGAATACCAGAGAGGTACTTGAGTGCTGGAGATCAGCAATAGTGGTCCCAATCTATAAGAAGGGTGATAAGACGGACCCAGCTAATTATAGACGTATTAGTCTTACAGCCATACCCTCTAAGATCCTGGAAGGGGTGCTTAAGGATAAAATACAAGAACATCTAGAAATAAATCATCTTACAGATAAATTCCAGCACGGCTTTGTAAAGGGTAGGTTGTGCCAGACAAATATGTTGGCCTTTTACAATCTAGTTATTGATAGATTGGACAAGGGTATCCCCATTGATGTGCTGTTCCTCGATTTCTCTAAGGCTTTTGACAGATTACCTCACCATGAATTAATACAGCAAATGAGTAGCCTGAACATAAATCCTTATATAGTAGATTGGGTTCAGAATTGGTTACTTGATCGGAGTCAACATGTGAGTATTAGAGGGGAATTGTCCGATAGTTTGGGAGTGACTAGTGGGGTGCCCCAGGGATAGGTCTTGGGCCCCTGTTTCTTCAATCCTTATATATCAGCACTTCAAATAAAACAAAAATCTGTTTGGTTGCAAAAGTTTGCTGATGATTGTAGGGTTGGAGCTGAAGTAAATATTGCATTAAACACTTCAAACTTACAAGATGTAATAGATGATATTGCCATATGGTCTAATAAATTTAAATTGGCACTGAACCTAGATAAATGCTTTATCATGCACTTGGGAAATAGAAACCCTAAACTACCTTATAAATTGGGAAATATACCACTCAAAATAACATATGAGGAAAGGATTTGGGTATAATAGTTTCTGGCAATGTGACATTCTCTCATCTTATTGCCAAATATAGCCCAGAAAGGAAACAGAATCCTAAATTGCATATTGAGGCACATATCATCTAGAAGTAGGGAGGTTTTTGTGCCCCTGTATGTATCCCTGGTGAGGCCCATTATGGAATACGGAGCACAGGTGTGGTCACCTTTTAAAAAAACAGGATGTTGCACTGTTGGAGGGGGCGCAGAGGAGAGCAACAAGAGTTGTTTGTGGTATGACAGGTAAAGACTATGGGACTAGATTGAGGGAATTGAACATGTACTCCTTGGAGAAATGTAGGAAGAGAGGGGACATGTGCTTGGTATATAGTGCTTGGCAAAATGATGACTTGTGGGATATTATGGGGCTAACATTTAATAGTTGTATGTATAAAACTAGGTCCCACCCAATGCAATTAACAGCATCTAAATGTAATAAAGTGAGAACTACATGGTGGTTTAACCAAAGGGTGGTGCATGCTTGGAATGCACTGCCTTTGGAGGTTGTAGCCAGTAAATCTATTGCTGAGTTCAAATCCAAGTGGGATAGGAATATGTATCAGATTAGAAATTAGATGATCATGGCGAGCATATAGGGTGTAAGTCCATTCAACTCAGTATACTAACATACTAACATACTAACATACTAAAATGCCAGCAGAATAGGCCTAACGGTCTTTCGTGTCTGCTCATTTGGTCAGCCCCCACCCTGGGTGCTGACCTTGCTGTCCCCCTCGCCTTCTCTGGCTTCTCCCTTCCCAGTTCCGGATATTCTTGCTGCATTGGATTTTGCTTCCTGAACTCTTCCCCTGTACCTGTCCCACCCTCTTGAACCCCTCCACTGTCTCTGCCTCCACCAGCCCCTAGGTAGTGCATTCCATGGCTCCACCACCTCTCTCAGTGAAGTAGCACCTCCTCCTTTCTCCTGAATCTTCCCCTCCAGTTTCCACCCATGCCCTCTAGTGGCCCCTTCCTCCTTCCTTCAAGCACCCTGACTGTTCCTCCCTATTTACCCTCTTCATGTACCTGAAGACCTCTATCATGTCCCCCGGTCCCTTCTCTCTTCCAATGTGTACATATTTAGCTCTTGAGCTCTCCTCATAGGTCCTGTCCCCAAGCCCCAAATCATTTTGGTTGCCCTCCTCTGGACCCTCTCCAGGAGGTTAATGTCCTCTTTAAGTGTGGCCTCAAAACTGCATGCAGTACTCCAGGTGCGCCTCACCAAGCAGTTATACAGAGGGAGTATCACTTCCCCTTCTGGAGGTGATCCCCAGTGATGCATCCCAGCATCCTGTTGGCCTTGGCTGCTGCCCTCCACAAGTCTCAGAGTTGTTCATCTTGCCATCCGCCACCACCCAGGTCCCTCTCAGCCATTGAGACTTGTAGTTTCCTCCCAGGGTGTACACTTGGCCTGGGTTTCTGGCCCCAGGTGGGTACCTTGCATTTCCCTGCATTGAACCTCAGCTTCCACTTTCTAGACCATCTTTCCAGAGCCTCCAGGTCCCCTGCAGGCCACCCTCCCTCCTCCCATCCACCATCACCCCAGTTTGAGTCATCTGCAAAGAGACTCATCTCACTCCTGATTCCTGTCCTTATGTCAGATCGTGGGCGTTGAACAGAAGGGCCCAAGGACTGATCCTGTGGGACCCCACTAATGACCCTCCTTGGGGATGAGACTATCCCACCAAATACGACCCTCTCGGTCCGTCCTGAGCCAATTGCCTATCCATCTGATCATCTGGTTTCCCACCCCCATTTCTCCTAGCTTATCCAACAGGCCCACGTGAGGAACAGAGTCAAATGCCTTGCTGAAGTCTAGAAAGAGGACATCCACTGGTCTACCCAGGTCCAAGGCACTTGTCACCCAGTTATAGAACTCACCAGGTTTGTCTGACACGATTTCCTGGGATGAATCCATGCTGTCTATCGCCCAGGCACCCTGACTTATCCAGGTCCCCCCTAGCCTCTCCTTGACAATGCCCTCCATCACCTTGCCCACCACTGATGTCAGACTGACAGGTCTGTAGTTCCCTGCCAGCTCCCTTGATCCCCCTTGTGGATAGGCACTACATGCGCCACCTTCCAGTCTTGGGGCACCCACCCTGTCCTCAGAGATGGTGAAAAGCTCTGCCAGGGTTTCGCCAGGACATCTGCAAGTTCCTTCAGCACTCTAGGATGTAATTTATCCAGCCCCGGTGCTTTCTCCGTCTTAAAGGAGCTGAGGGCTTCCTCTCCTCTCTCTGCTGTGATTTCCACTTCTGGTACCTCTTCTCCTGCTTAGCCCTCCCCACCTGCCAGTGATGCCCCCCTCTCCCAGACCTGCCGATCGGTAAGGGTCCCCCTCCTCTTTATCTCTGTCTCCTCCCATATATGATGCAGCATCCCCATTTCCCTGGTGAAAACTGAGGTGAAGTCTCATTTAGTACCTCAGCCTGCTCCCTGGGTCTTGTGCCCATCTCTCCCTGATTTAATCCTGCTAATCTGCCCTTCACCCGTCTTTCCCCAATGTATCTAAAGAACCCTTTTCCTCTCCTAATTTCCCTGGCCAGGTTCTGCTCCGTCCTTGCCTTGCCGCCTCACCACTCTAGTGGCCCTTCTAGCCATCAGCCTGCATTCCCTCGATCCCTTTCACCCTTGAGCACTTGAATTTTTATAGGGCTGCTTTCTTTCCCAGCACCACCTCCTGGACCTCCCTGGTCCACCAACAGGGTTTTTGGGCCCTACCGCATTTTCGTCTTACTCTTGCACAGGTGCTGGTAGCATCCTGCACCCCTATCCTGATGATTTCCCACCTACTATCAGCGTCCATGTCTGACCCAATCCCATCCAAATGCTCCTTAAGGATCCTTCCCATTTCCTTAAAATCCGCCCCCCTGAAGTCGGTTACTTCCGTCTTTGTGCAGCCTTCTACCCCTCCTAGGTCCAGGCAGAACCAGACCGTGGCATGGTCACTCCCCGCCAATGGGTCCCTTACCTCCAGGCCCCCAATCTGGTCACTGTCTGCCAGGACCACATCCAGTACCCGTGCCTCCCTGGTCGGTTCGCTCACCTGCTGAGTTAGGAACACGTCTTGAAAGACATCCAACAACCTCTGTTCCCTGGTCACAGAGGATGTCATAATCTCCCAGTCTGTTCCTGGCATGTTTAAGTCCCCTAACACCACCACCTTTCCTCTGCCCAGTCTGCAGTGTCTCCTAACATCTGCCACCAGACTGTTCTCTAGCTCCTCCGCCAGGGCAGGGGGTCTATACACCACTCCTATTTTTACTCTCTTGCCCCCCCCTTGTTATCAAGGTGACCCAAATCGCCTCCACGGTTCCTTCTGCCTCCTCTACTCCCCCTATGCCAATGCAGTTTTTGACTATCATTGCTACCCCTCCTCCCCTTCCCTCCTCTGTCCTTCCTGAACATAGTGTAACCCTCCAGGTTCAGGTCCCAGTCATGTCTTGCAGTGGCCCAAGTCTCAGTGACCGCTGCCACATCCACTGCTCCCTCAGTTAACATCACCTGGAGCTCAGGCATTTTATTGCCCAAGCTCCTGGCATTTAGCAGGACTACCTTCCACCCTTTCCTATAGTTCCATTTCCCTGCTCATGTTCCCATGGGGATTCTGTTTTCTCCTGGTCTGCACTTTGCCAGTTGGCCTTTTCCTGCAATCCTCCTGGTCCCCAGGGGGTGAGCAGAGTCCCTCCTTTATCGCACCCCTTGACAGCCTTTTCTCCCATCCCAGCCCCCTTCACAAGTTTAAACCCCACTTTTCACCAATGAACTCCTCTATTTTCAACTTAAGGATTCCCCTCCACTCCAAATTGAGATGTAGTCTATCTCTAGCATACAGCTCCTTATCCTCCCAGGTCTCCCCCCAATCCCCCATCAACCCATACCCTCTGGCCTCACACCACTCCCTGAGCCACTGGTTTATCTCCCTAATTTTCCTTTGTGTTCCCCACTAGCCTTGGCACTGGCAGGATTTCTGAGAAGAAACTGTGCATCCTATGTCATGACAGACCCTGGCGAGCTCCTGAATCTTGCCTGTATCTCTAGCTCGCTATTTCCTTCAATGTCATTTGTACCCAGGTGGACCAGTATGTCTGGGGAACCCCACAGTCCTTGCCAGCTGATATACCTCATGCTTAGCCCTGTGCACCGTTAGTCCAGGGAAGCATCTTGTTCTAACTGGCCAGGCTTCTCCTCCCTATCCCATTTGATACCCTGATCATAGAATCCCCAGCAGGAGCACTCTGACCACTCCTTTCCTCCATTCCCCCTTCCATGTCCCTCATCCTTTCTACCGGCCCTCCACCCAGCTGGCTCCTTGTTCCTCCCCATCTGGGTGCCACATGCCACCCCTCCTTATTTACCATGGCCACTCCTCCCTCCAATCCTATGCCTCCTCCTCCTGAGTATCCTTCTGTACCTTCTAATTCTCCCTCACTGCTCACAACTGGTCCTTCTCCCCATCTGCTAAACTAGCCTGACTCATCCTCCCTTCCTTCCTGTCTCCATTTAGTTCCTCCTGCTCATCCTGCCCCTGGCCTAAACCCTCAGCTTCCTTACTGAATCCTCCTTGTACTTCTGGTCCTTCTCTCTTTACCTTCCTCCCAACTGGTCCTTCTCTTGCACTTTCCTCCCTCTTCCCCTGCCCTCCTACTCTGATTCACTGCTCCCCATTTTCCTGCATTCCAGGTCCCCCTGCTCTTCCTGCTATCTGGCCCCTGCCTCCTGCCTCCCACTCCCACACCCTTTCCGCCTCTAACCACCTCTGTCGTGGCTACATCACCCCTCATCCTTGAGCAGAAGAAGAGAATTGAAGCGGTTACTGAGTATAAGGTCTGATCCACCTCCCCACCTTGCTTCCTTCTGTCCAGCCCTGGCCATCTGCCTATTTTCCTGAGAATGTTGTCCCTCCGCTCCCCCATTGTGAGGGTCCCCAGTTACCTGCCTGCTTCCTTGGTAGTGTCCTTTTGGACCCCCTCCTGAGAGTCCCTATGTGACCCTAGTATTCTCCTGCACTCCTTTCCCTATACCCCCCACCCCAGTGCTTGGTGCAACCCTGTGGAAGATTTCCAGCCCCTTCCCCAACCATACCACCCCTTTCCCCAGCTTCTCCTCATCCCCGCAACCTCCTCCCTAAGCTGTGCTAGCTGGTAGCATACTGGGCAACCACCAAACTTCCAAGCCCAGTCCAGTATCATGGCTGCTCCACACCCTGTGCACCCCACCACCCTCCCAAAGATGCCGCCCTAATGATGTGTGGTTCCATCCCTCCAAATAGGTTTCCTTGGGTGAGCCACCATCCCCCTAGTCCAAGATACCCTACTGCCTAATCAGGTCACCCACTAATCTTAGAGACAGTCCCACTGTACACCAGTAGCTCTGTTACTAGGTGCAGTACAACACATTAAACTTATAAGGGAAATGAACAACTCCCTAAGCTCCTCTCTCCCATCCTTTAAATCCAACCCCCAGTGGCTAGAACTACATGAGCTGCACCAGCAGCCTTTTCCTCCAATTGCAGGGCAGGTGTTCCCCTATAAATTTGCAGACGTCTGGGGAGGGAGGGTCTTGGGCAGACACCTGACAAGAGAGAGTGTATCAGCCCTGTGTCTCCCCCTCCAAGCCCTGCAGCTAAAGAACCAGGCCCAAGCAAATCCCACCAAATAGGTTTTAAATCAGAAGAAATAGGCCTCTACCAGCGCAGCCTGTTACACAGTGAAACATCCACAAAAAGAGCCCCACTTACAGCCACCAAATCAGTTTACAAACATCCAGCATCCCCAAAAACAATACCCTGCTAGCCCCTTAGAAGTAAGAAAGAAAAGAACTAACCCTACCAAGTAAAATCCACAAGAACCCTGTGAAAACAACAGCAGCAGCTACTGTCCTGGAACACAACTGATCCTGTCCCCTTCCAGTTCTTTCTTATGAATCTTCTTCTTATGAATCCTATGAATCTTTCACAGGTACCATTTTTTGTCTTTCCTGCTAAAGGCTAATTTGTGAACCTAAGAAATACCAGGCTTGAAGATGAAATGAATGACCTGGCTTTGCTTTTGGCAAACTAAGGTTCTGAGACAGTGCTTTTGTGTTTCATTGCCACGCATGGGCATTTTGGCAAACTGTTTTATTTTTTTACAGCTAGAAACTCTTCTTGCAGGTCTTAAAATGACATTGTCCAGTGAACATTGAGTATCTAACTATGAAATTTACATTTTCTACTTTTAATTTTTATTTGTTTCTGGTGCATTTAGCATATTAATTAGAGAGGGGTATGACTGAGGAGCCATTACCTAAAACACTTCAAATTATTTTTATACTTGTTAAATTAAGTGTTTTTTTTTGTTGTAGATTAAACCTAACAGGTCTTATTTTAGTCAAATTACCACCTATTTATGTAATATAAACTGTTGTAAGGTTGATGTGCCTTCTACCTAGGAGCACTTTTCCTGTTCTAGAGCCATTCATGAAGTTTTGTCGGAGATTAGGTGAGATGCTTTCTGCAAAACACTGCAGATGTCAGACACATATGCTCAGTATGGAAAGTATGGGGTGTGGGACCGACCAGCAGTCATAGTTGTGAATGATGGGACAAGACCATTTTTGGTATTCTCCATTTTTGCTGATATTGTGTGTGTGTTCAGGTTCTTATAAAACTGATAGCTATGAATCTAAATAGTTATAAAAATAGGCAGTTGTAGGTTGAACTTAGAGAGCAGCAACCTAATGGCTTATAGTAGGAATTAAAATCTGGTGCAGTCCTACTGAGACACAATAGCCTACTTGGTAAAGTACTATACCACACAAATCCGAACAGTTGCATGGGTTCTTGGTAATATGCAGTGCGTTTAGGAAAGAATATTTTTTTTCCTGGATTTTTGGCATAATTTTGAGCTACCTTATTTACAGGTCAGACTGGTCTGGTTAGTTAGCATGGAATGCAAGTAAATTAATAGATGATGTGTGACAATTAGTTATGGATACATGGTCATGGCTGTATTGACTCTTAGGTATTATATCCATTATACAGGCTCTTATTATTATAATTAGAACAATCAAGTGTCTTGACATAATTAACTAATAGAATTTAATTATTGCAGACTTTTAATTTTTTTTTTTGATTAGGATTTATTAGTATTTATATGTGTATATGTCAAGCTCATTGTAATGTTTGTTGAATGATGATGTTTGTAATGGTTTTGAACAAACTGAACACATAAACTCACTAAGTAAGTAAGTAAATAGTTTGTTAAATGGCATTAGGTATAACTCCAGATTCTATAAGGATCTCAATAGATGGTTGAAGGACTGGTGCAGAGCAGAAAGCTTTGGCTTCATTGGGGATTGGGGTCCCACCTGGAGGGATGCAGGCCTATATAAGTGGGATGGACTGCATCTATCCAGGGAGGAGGACCAAGATCCTTAGTGACAGGTTTAAATGCTTCATTGGCAAGATGTAAACTAGCGAAGGAGGGAGGCAATAGTAGGCAGGAAGATGCTAATTGCCCCCCCACCAACACAGTATGAAGCAGTCAATAGGGAGGACCTTATCGTTGGGAAATTGACGCTAAAACTTAAAACTGAGATAGGTAGAAAGGCAGAGATAAGAAGAATGGGAGTAAAATCAGGAGAGGAAGGGAGGGAAGACATGGGAATAGGAGGGGAGCTACTAGAAGGGGAAGATGCAAAATTTGGAAGGCCATACGCACGAATGCCCACAGCCTTGGAAATAAAATCCCAGGCCTAGTGGTCTTGATGGCAGAGGCAGTTCCATCAAGTCACTTTGACAAGAAATTTATTGAAGGACTTTACAGCGACAGCACTTTGCCGATGATAATCACATCACTGCGGCAAAGTACCAGTGGACCCAACAGCGGCCAAAGTCATGTCCTGCTCACGGGGGTCTTTGCCCCTACACACCCCATGTGGAGGGCTCTGCCACCCACACCCAGAGACTTTTAGATTTCTAACTGTGGGGGGTACAGATGTTGGGGGAGAGTGGCCAAACCTGGGAGTTGATAAATTCATTCATTGCTCCCACAACCATTTCAATACTGGGGGTATTGAATGGCTTCAGTCACTGTGGAGGATTCATTGTAACAACATCACTGTTACAACGGTATATGGGCAGAGGCAGACCTGGACATTGTCATTGTTACTGAGACATGGTAAATGGAGAACCATGAATGGGATATAGCCATACCAGGTTACATTCTATTTAGAAAAGACAGAGTGGGAAAAAAGGGTGGAGGGTTGGCTAGCTACTTCAGGGAGGGAATTAAAGCAACTGAAGTTTGGCCACTAGGGGACGCACATTCAAACTGATGGGGCAAAGTTTAGAAAGGATATTGAGAAGTACTTTTTTTACATAACCTGTGCACCCAATGACATGGTCAGTTCAAGACCCATTGCTGAGTATAAGAGCAGCTGAAGTGGCCTCAAGGGTCTTATTAACCAGGAGAGGGTTGGGAGTGACAGGGGGAAGGTGTGAGGGCTGGTCGGTAGAAAAAAACATCTCAGAGTAAATCTAGATGGGGTATCCATGGTAGACAGGATGAACTTCAAGGACTTCTTCCTGTTTTTATTTTCTCTGTTTATTTTTTTCTAGTGCTGTACTAGCAGTTCATCACCAAATTATTCCCAGCTGCAGGAACAGAAATTTGAAAAAGAAATTGCTACACTGCTGGTTTACACCTCAGCTGGCAGAGCACCAGGATAGCTTTCCTGATGCTATGGTTCAGTTCCCAGTGAGGTAACCTAATTTCTTTTTCACCACATCCTGTGCCCCTAGCCATTTGAGAATCTGTCAAGGGCATTAAAACAAAATCAGAGTATTAGTATTATAAACACATTGCAGAATCTAGTAATTAACACCTCTGTGCTAAAAAGATGCCATATCCTCTTTCATGATGCTCAATGTCTTTTTCTAAATATACAGCCCTGACTCTCGGGAAACATGTATAATTACATTTAGCTACAAAATAGCTTATAAATTCTATAACCCAAATATCTTAAAAAGTTGAATTGGAGTGGACTTTGGTGATCAAATTATTTCTTAACATCCTGTATATTACAATTTCTTGTTCTCTGTATTTACTCAGGATTATCCATCTGATATGCAACATCTTGGTTTCAGTGTGGTCCCGTTCTTCCCCATTTAACAGCTGGGTGTATTGCAGCATAGAGAGGTTAAATGAACTGCTCAAGGTTACACAGTGAGTACATTACTCTGGTGGGATCCAAACCTTGGTCTTCAGGTTCCCAGACCTGTCACTGTGTTAAAATCCCTTCTGTATACTGCCTTCCAATGATAGCAAACAAAAGTGCAACATCTAATTTTCTCTGGTGTCCTGCATCTGCCCAGAGTCGTGGCTTGAAGTGCTAAGCACCTGATGGTCATACAACTTCTTCAAGTTCCCACTGAGTCTATAGCTGTTGTGGAATTTAAACCTATGCTCACCAGTTTCACAGTTCAGAACTGTAATCACTAGACCACAATTCCTTCTTTTTTCATATCTTATTAATGAGGTTGCAGGTTTTAAATCTCTGAAGGTTAACAAACTCTACTGTGACAGCAACATGGTTAATAGGGGAAACTGTGATTGTAAAAATGAAGTATCATAGAACATTAGCAGTGTATAGCATGTGACCTGTTTTGATAAGCATACTTATAGTAATGGTATATTTAATCTATCTATTTGTAACTCAAGAAAGGAACATTGTATCAGTTAGTGTATATTGGGAGATTATATTAGTGCTGTAACCTGCAATGAATTGTTCTTTTACAGTCATCTTGAAAGCTTTATTCAACACTTGTGACAAAAATGACATGTAAAAGATTCTACATAAAATGTTTTATCTGTATGTGAATTTTATTGGAAGAACAGTTCTAACAGAATGCAAAGATTAACCATTCTGACCGTGGACATGCTGTATGTGGCTTTGTATTCCTACAAAGATCTTTAAATTGCTAAGTTTTTGATTATATTGCAGTGACTGAGCTGCTGTTGATCAATTATATCTCACAAAATAATTACAGTTAGAAGACTGAGAGTTTGCACTGCAGCTAGAGGAATAAGTCTTTTTAACATATTAAAATTTGTCAACACTGTTGATCACATAAACAGTACAGTGTGCATTGTGTACTTTTTCATGTGTGTGTTTTGGGGTGTGTGACATGCTTTCTATGACTTCCATGGAACAACTATTTTTGTCAGACCTATAGAACTTTGAAATCTATTCAAAAAAAGTACAGCTGTAGTCCTTAAGTTCTTAGCTACATTTCCAAATGTAGAGCTTTTGAGTGTTTGTTCATTTCAGTACAAATGACTACTGTTCCTAAGCCATTGCCTAAGTGCATTTGATGGCAGTCAGTTTCATATACCATAACCTTCATGGATACTCATTCTGGCAGCAATAATATGTCTCAATTAAATTTGTTTCACTAGCATTCAAGTTCGGGGTATTAGTTTTACAAAGACAAATTAATATAAGACTATTGCTGAATTATATTAGAGACAGCTTACAGACATGCCCTGATAAGCACAAAAAGAAAACCCAGAAATCAAGCTTTGTAAATATTGGCTAGATAGCAACATACTGTAATGGACTGTGATATATTTTTCTTTTGTGTGAGGCTAATGCAAGCACTACATGTTGACTTTAGTTTTTGTAATTCTTTACTTTTATGGTCCTGGTATTTAGCAAGCCTAATTGTTAAATGTGTTTTATATTATTCGTAATTATAGTACAATCAGTAAGATAATCACTCTATGTCAGAGACAACAATAATCTGTAGACTAGTATAATCTGAAATGCATCAGTATGCATAACCATGTTATTCTTTGAGAATGTGTGTTTTAATAGTTGTTGCAGTAGATAAGTGAATGAAAACATCAGTCTGTTTAATCCAATCTTATAAACTACAATCCATTGATTTTCTATAAAAAATATCCCTTACAGTACAATATATACAATTTTGCATTCATGTCATTTGACAGCTCTCATTTAATACATGCATGTGTCTTATCCCATTTATAGAGAGTTTGATATGTTCGTACTTTTTTTAAAGATTGTGTCTTTTGTTCTTAAACGGGATCATTTTTTTATGTAATAAATTATACATTTTATGTTTAGGGGCCAACAAAAAATGTAACCTCCTCAGCATTCAGAAATCTGAGACATTTGCATTAGAAAAGGTTGGATTTAAAAATTAGTGGTGCTTTTTCCTCATGTTGTTTAAAATAACATCCCCTATTGGATTTATATTTAAGAAACTACATGCAGGAGATAACCTGCACTTTTAGAGAACTGCATCAATGGAACTGCAGCTGGCCCACACATATGCAGGCTGAATATTATTTTTTAGAGGATTAAGGTTTTACTTTAGGCTGAAACAATAAAATAACACTTTGTCTATTCAGATGGCTGTGCTTAAGAAGAATGCCTTAGTTAAGTTCATATTCATTTGACTGTATTGGTAAATCTAATGATTCCATTAGTGCTTAAATAATAGAATACAGCAAAAATGCACTTCTACTGAGCAGTACCAACATAATTTCTCTACAACTGCAGCTGCTGTAGCTGAAGAGTAGGCTCTTACTATCCCTCAGGGAGATCACTGCCTCTGCCTGCTGACTTGCTTTTTTTATATAGCCAGCGATTTATTAGATTGCTTTGCTTTTAAGTGTGATAATAGACCTTATGCTTAGCACGGTTTAAAGACTTCCAGTACATTAATATTTTATGGCAATGACAGTCAAGACACACTTTGTTTACTTAACAAGACAAGTCAAGCTAGGGTCATTCCTATTGCAGATTGTTAATTTTGACTGGCAGACACCCAGCAAAATATAAGTTTGCAGCTTTTGAAACAGAAATTACAAGTCCAGTCTATCAACAATGCATTTCATGTGTCAGTATTCTATGTAAATTAGGCACAATACTATGCCAGTATATAAAGCAACTTGGCTTTCAGAGAGGAGAGGCTTAAATACAGATGACAGATACTGTTTTTATTAGTCTGGCAATAGTAAAACAAAAATGAATGGAGCTTTGTCTAAGGCACAGCATATCAAATATTTATATTTTGGAGAGTATCACATTAATTAACTACCAAAGCAACATACTGTACATATTCAGACTGCAGGGGTTATTAGCTGCTAGCTTCTCTGATTTTGATCTTGACCCAACATGCAAATATGTTTTTAGAACAGTAAATCTGTATTAGATTGGGGAATAAATTAACATCTTTTTCAGGCTGTACCTCAATAAATCCTGCAGGCTACAGGGTTGGTTTTCAGAAATTCAATGGAAGCCAGGCTACAGCTTCTGTTTTACTTTTATGCTGCACATGAAGGGTGTGGGTGTATGAGGGCGTAATTATAAATAGATGGTGATTCATGATTGATTTGTCTACAAATTGGAGAAATGATTAAATGAAGGGTGGTGGGATGGGAGGTGAGGTGATATTTGGATTTCAGACCAAAGATCAAAGGTACTACAAGGTATGCCCATGATCCATTGTGGACTTTTATACGGCAGAAGTCAGAATTCCAACCCCAAAGCCCATTTAAAAACTCAGTAATGTCTGCCTGATCCAACATGATTCATGCAATTTTCACAAATTCCTCTCAGATTCCATCTGTAACTATAGTGAAGACCTGTTTGAATGGTACTCAACAGTGCAACCAAGTCTGGCAAATAAATTTCCCTACCTTTTTAACTGTAACATATTCCAGACATCTTCCAGTTACTTTGACTGGTACAATTGTCCATTTATACTAGAACTAAATGTTCCAACTACATGTTGTGAATTACCTTTCTCTTAAGGAGAAAAGTTAACTGATTTATTTGACTTAGAAATTACATTTTAAAAATGACCAAGGATTAGTATAAAACACATTAAAACTATATACTAAATAGAATAGGAATCGCTTTAAAAAAGCAGATTTAATATACATTCTAATATTTGTATTAACTGAAGCTAGAAATAAGGCTTTGTGGAAAATCATGGTTTGCCCCTTGAAGGGGCTTCTTTGGGTGGCAATACGTAGGGGCTGTTTCTCTGTGTTTCTTTGCACCATTAATAAATGATTTTGCATCTGAGCCAGTGTTGTGTGTACTGTTTTTCTTCAGCCAAATAACAGTAATTAGCCTTGTAGTTTTATTTTGTAATTAGAGAATGACTGAAAACTGTTTATAACACAACTTAAAAAGAAAATGTTTTGAGCTAGTTTTAATATGCAACTATATTCTAAACTGTTCTGTTTTCTATCTTATAGCACTCACTGCATTTTGAGTAGCTTAGAAGGAGAAACAGTGAACTGATAATGATTAGTAAGGGAATGGCTGGTTGTATATGATGACATCAATCAATCAGAAGTGGCAGTTTGCAGTGCCAGAGTGGAGTCATGAGCTCCAAGTGCTCATTATTGGTGATGTAAATATTTAGGCTCCCATTTTCAAAAGGTTAGCATGGCACAAACTGGGTTTGTGCTGTGCTAACTGGAAACAGCACCAGCCATTGGGAATGTGACCATATTTAAAGGCCACCTATGTACGGTGCACCGCTGACAGTGCCATGACACGCAATATTGTGCTCCACATATGCAAATGATGGAGACCCCATGCATGTGCAGCGCAGCACAATATTGGAAATATTTCAGATGTGCTAAACTGCTGCAAGTGCAGCACAGTTTGATGCTTCTGAAACCCAGCCCCTAAACAGTGCACAGAGGGGGTGATTGCTCAGCACACCCTCCACAAATGTCAAGGGCTGGGTACCCTGGTGGTCCAGTTGTGCCTCCCTAGCCTCAATCCCCTTCATTATAAAAACCAAAAACATCCCTGGTAGTCTAGCAGTTCCCATCTCTGAGCCCTGCTCTCAGCCTTTATGTAAAAAAACAGGATCCCTGGTAGCCTAGCAGTCCCCCCTCCCTAACCCCAATCTGCCCCATATCAGTCAAGAAACACCATCCCTGGTTGTCTAGTGGATCTCCCCCAGCCTGGCAGGTAGTGTTCCACCACCCTGCTCTCCCTGTCCCAAACCCCAAGAGCTGGTGACTGGCACAACCCTCCACTCACCACCATGGCTGATTGCTGACTGAGCTCTCTTGGAATGCATAGTGCACAATCAGCTTGTACAGTATGCCAGTTCATGTCCTCTGTTCAGGTGCAGAATCGGGGTGTGATATTTGAAGAAGGGTTAATACTTCATTCACAGGTGTTGACTGTAGTCAAATCCTTTTTCTACCATCTGAGGAACATCACCCGGATTAAGCACCTTGTTTCATCTCGCGATCTTCCAACGCTGATCCACACCTTCGTGACCTCTCACCTTGACTACTGTAACTCCCTATAACTAGGGCTTCTGGGGTTTGATATCCACCACTTGCAGCTGGTGTAGCACGCTGCAGCCAGGTTACAGGCAGGGGTCTCCCAGACCAGTCATATCACACCTGTGCTGTGGGAACTGCACTGGCTGCCTGTTCAGTGGCAGACCACCTTCAAGGTCAGTTTACTGACCTATAAGGCCCTGCACAGTCTCAGTCCTGGCTATCTGCAAGAGCTCCTGGCTTCTTACTGCCCCCTCTGACCCCTCCACTCAGCCGATGAGGGATTGCTAGAGGTTCCCAGGGTTCGATTGCAAACCTCTGGTGCCAGAGCATTTAGTTATGCAGCCCTGGCCCTGTGGAATTCTCTACCTCATCAGATTAAAGAGTGCCTGACCTTGGAGAGCTTTAAGATGGCTTTAAAAACTTATTTATTTAGCTGTGCTTTTGGAGACTGTTGAATCTGAATCTGTAATTTTATGTTACCGATCTAGCTCAGATATTTTACTGCTTTATTTATGTTTTTAACCTTTGTACAGTGCTTTGATATTTGTTTGAATTGCACTTTATAAATAAATGTTATTATTATTATGTGCTCCAAGAGAGCTCAGTTGGTGGCTGGCCATGGTGGTGAGTGGAGTGCTGTGCCAGTTGCCAGCCCTTGGGGTTGGAACAGGGGTGAGCGGGATGTTGGGACACTACCTACTTTTACCCAGGGACACTGGTTTACCAGGATTGAGAAAGGGCATATTCCATTTTGCACATCGTAAAAAATGGTATTGTCACCAGTGTCTGCTAAGCCAAACTCCGCTTTTACCGGTGTTTGGTTATGTGTACTTTATTTAACAATTTTTAACTCTGCTAACATGCATTTTAGCAATTTTGATTTCCACTATTACACATCCTTCCATCCTTGTACCAATTTAAAGTTATTTTAGGTACAAGATGTGATGGTAGCAGCAACACTACAGCCTCCATCCCTAAGGTGTAATGGAAGCAGCACTATGGTCCCATCCCTCAGGTACGATGGCAGCACCATCAACACTATGACCCCCATCCCTCTGGTGTGATGGCAGCGGCAAAAGCACTACAACCTCCCACCCTCAGGTGTGACAGAAGCAGCAGCACTGTGGCCCCCATCCCTTAGGTGTGATGGCAGCAGTACTATGTTCACCATTCCTCAGGTACGATGGCAGTATCAGCACTATGGACCTCATCCCTCAGGTGGGACAGCAGCAGTACTACATTCCCCATCCACCAGTGGTGATGGCAGAAGCACTACAGCCCCTACCCCTTTGGTGTGATAGCAGTAGCAACAATGCAGTCCACATCCCTCTGGGATGATGGCAGTAGTGACAGCACTATGATCCCCTTTCTTCAGCACCCACACCCCATATGCACAAGTTACAAATGACTTGGTCTATTTGCTTGTTAGAACTCAGATGTGAATTAATCTGAACCATCACCACTAAGGTGGGCTACCTTTGTTTTTCCTATCAATAATTTAACTGCCTGAATTGGATTTCTGCCTGTGACTCTGCTGACCAGGGTTAGGGAACAGACTTGGGTGTTGGAGGGCCAACTGGTGTGTGAAGGCTTGAATGTCCAATGACCACCACCTTCTCCAGGGAGGGAGGGTGGGTTTATGGTTCAGCATTGGTTGGCCCCTGGTGGAGGCCAGAGGCATGACAACATGTCAGCCCTCACTGCAGGAGGGAGCATGACGGACATCGGCTTGTGCCTTGACATTGTGTGGCCTGTCATGCTCCCAAGAAAATGGGAAAACACCCACTGACCCAACATTAGGACAGCTGTTGATCCCTCCATAAGCCATAATCCCCAGACATTTGTCTGTTCTGACCCCTGCCATGCCAGGATACACTGGAAGCTCTTTAGGGCAATTCTTCTCCCCTGGTAGCCTCCCACAGGGGTAGGGGCCCACTCAATGAAGGGTTACTTTGGGTTACCTGGTAGCACAGCAGTAAGAGGCAGTGGATGGTGGTCGCACTCAGCAGTGATGGTAGGCTGGCAGGCCTGAAGGAGTGAATGGCCAGGGGGTAAAAAACTGCTTGAATTTGCTTCTTTGAAATAAAGTGTCTTCACCTAAAAAATCCACAAGTGATTAGTAGAGGATGTTCAAATGGATTTATGCATCTACCAGACATGTGGATCCTTTTTTTCCCCTTGGTGTCCATGAAAAGGGTGTCTCCCAGTTTTCATGTCTTTGTTCAGATGTGAATTGAGCACTACTCTGCCCACCAGCCTCATACAGCCCCTGGGGTCTTACCTTCTGTACATCATTGACTGTGCTTTCAAAATTCACTGGCCAAACATAAGTACACTTAAATACTTAACATTTGCTTTTTGTTGAAGCAGTCTATTAGAAAACCTTTTGTTGTCACAGAGACTGAAACAGTAGGTGGGAGAAAAGCTGCAAATGATCCAATTCACCTAAATGGGGTGCTAACTGTGAAGTATTTTCATAAGTAGTAAGGCAGTTTCTTCTTTGTGAACATAGTTTCATTCAGACTAGTTTTCATTGAAACAACCGAGGATTGTGGATGGCCCTAATGGTTATAAACTTGAATAAGTTAGTTGGTAATAGTGATCCTGCATTTAGCAATCTACAACCTAGATGCTTATATGCAAAGAATACAATAAACACCTGACTAAAATCTAAAAACAAGTTTATAAAACACATAAAATGTATCTGAACATTTATCTTTACTTATACAAAATCATTTCAGCCCAAGTAAAACTCAGGTAAATTACATGGTACCCTGACTACTATTCTATGATGTAGTAAACATAATATTGGTATTTTTTTTATATATTCTTTGTAAAGCAGGTGAGGCCTACTAGGCAGGACTGTCTGTTTTCAGGAGTGACCTAGAAGAACTGGGAAGGTTAAGTGACTTGCTTGGAGGCACACAGTATGCAAGTGGAGGTTGTGGGAATCAAACCCAAGTCTGCTGGATGTACCCAGTTCATTCACTGCTTGTTACTCTAACCACTAGGCATGGGTGGTTAAACTTAATGGCTGATTACAACAAAGCAGTGCAGGTGATTTCCTTACTGACTCTATATGCAGCAAAGCAAAAAGAATACAAAGCACAGCAGCATTCATTTTAAGATGCTGAAATCAGGGTCGGCCCGCTGGCGCTGCGGTAGCACTATTGCTTGCAATGCCAGCGACCCAGGGTCAGAAGCGAACTCGGGTTGCTCGAGGTCTGGCCAGGGGAGTAGGATTGAGCACCTGGGGGACTGCTCTCCTCCTCCAGGGAGGGTGGGCTGCAGGTCCTGCTGCTTTACCACCACCTCTGTGACCATGGGTGGTGATGCAATGGTGCTGCAGAGTGATCAGGAGGGGAGGACCCTAGCCAGGATCTGAAGCAGTGGCATGTCTCTATGTGACCTACCTCATCGGATCTCCTCTAGTGCCAGTGCCCTCAGGGATAGAGACCAGAAAACCAGAAACAATCACCCCATATTGGCCACTGGAAGAAGGGACCCAGGTGCCCCAGACTTCATAACCAGGCTCCATGAGGGACCCACTGAGCTGCCCAACACACACTAAGGGAGTGTGGATGGGTCCTGGGGTCCCTCCCTTTCCACCTGGTGGGGATACAACCCAGGCAGGATAGGGGCAGGACCACAGGAGCTCCTGAGCATTACCTAGGGGTGAAGCTAAGGGATACCCAGCCTGAAAAGTGGAGACTGATGCTGTGAGAAGGGGACATAGAAAGAGAAAGAGAAAATAAAAAAAATAAAAAAATGCTGAAATCTTAGAGATTCTGTGCAGTGACATGCAATTTCCGTGAGGCACTGGTACAAGAATTCAAAATCTGCAAACCAAGCAGGATTCCGTGATTGTTACCGGTGTTACCAATAAAAATGGAAAACCAGGGTCCCTGCCTTTACCCCATGGGTGGTCTTCAGCCTGGTGCCCTGGTAGCATGGAACAATGCATGATGACCACTGACTGTGTACCATGCTACCATGGCCTGATATTCAAATGGATAGCATGGTCAGTTTGGATTGTGCTATCCATTTGAATATGGCGCTAGAGCCCACTGACACTATTTTTTGTGCAGCACCTTCATACGCATACTTTCATCTGGCTGGCTCCGAATATGGGGCCCCTTGGTCTTTTCTATGCAGAAAAAAAAGGAAAAACAGAGCAGATCCATTAATACTATGCAAGTATTACTCATTGTTCTTTGTTTGTAGGATATTGTGTAATGGATGGAATTATGTACCATAAGCTGTGGAGTAGCAACTGAAATCAAACTTTTGTCAGCATGGAGTTTTTTTCTTTTAGATTTGCAAGCAGCTGAATAGTACTTGCAGGAATATTACTTTAGTATGGATTTTTTTTAAAGGATTGCTTTAGTTGCATGGTTATTTTTGTATTTTCGGGTTCTTTTTTTTCTTGTTTTTGCTTTGGTTGGTGGTTTGAATCCCACAGTAGTATATTTTGGGCATACAAATTCTTTGCTTTTGCAGGATTCACTGGTTTTGTAAGAAAGAAAAAGTGACATCAAAAAGATTGATTTTACAAGGGTTTTCATGTGTTTTTTAATTAGATAAGTGGTTTTGGCAAGACATGGTGATTGGGAACATGGAGGCAGTGCTGGGGAGGTTTCAGATGGTCCAGATATCACATGGCTCAACTACTATTCAGCAGACTGTTTGCAAAAGAGGAATTTATAATTATACTTACTGCATTTTCATGCTTCTGTGTTTTTTCTATAGGTTTATTCTTCATCTGTAGTAAGATGCTCTTGGACTGCTACAAAAAAAAGTTGAAATGATAAATGTTTGCAGTGCTGGGGGTTGGAAGAAGGGAAGTGGAACATGGTTACTCTTAGATTTTTTTTTAAACTTTTCAAATATGGTGGCATGTATAGTTGCACATAAAATTCACAGTTCCACTTAAGATATTCAAATTTTGCAAAATTAAATAGTGGATTCATGGTCAGCTTGCATATGGGTTCATAGCTGTATACAGTTTTATGCTGTGTATTGTAGGATGTGCTGGAACTCTGTGATGAAATGGCACAGGGTCATAATGTCGCAAGACATTATGCCGCATGGCAAAATCGAGCTGCCAATACAGGGCGATTTCTGCCATGAGGCATAAGTCTTTTTTTTGTTGGGAGCTCTGCCCCCATGCCCCCTGAACACCCCCAATAAAGATTCTCAACTCTGGGGGGGTGGGGTTCAACTCAGGGAGAGCACAAGTAAAAAAAAAAAAAAATATATAAAAGTTTCTGGCACCGGGAATCAAGCCCAGTCCCAGACGCAGTGCCTGGGATACTGCTGCTGTGGATCACTCCTGTGAGCCACGGCAGCTGCTTGACAGGGCCTGCTCCCAGCAGAGGTCTTATCCTCTGCCTGGGAAAGTGCTAATGGTGCAATACCATGTACAGCAGTATACACAGTATTGCACCATTAGCGCTTGCATACTGCACTGCACCGGGTTTAGTCATAATGTCATAAGCTATTAACTCATTCTATCTGATGCTGCCATTTTGGGTCAGGTTAAGCAATGGATGGTTCTGACGCCATATGGCACAAATGGGTATAATGGGTTAAGCATGCAACATTATGACTCGGTAGGTGATGAAATTATGGGCAGCCCAGGGTTGCTTTCTACATTTGATTCAGCAGCATTTCCAATGATTGTGTTCCACTGTTTTCAGTCTGATAGGGACAGAGATCTGTAATTCATCAAGGACTGCTTGATTTGCTGTCCAGTTATGGAGATTATTTCACTTGAACTGAGATCTGCTTCAGATAGTATATGCACTAGTGTACATCTTTGGCAACAGTTTGTGTATTTATTTGAGAGTCCAGTCTCTACAGATAATCTGGGCATCATATTGCCAAGGTAGTTAACAGCTATCAGCCACACATAGTAACAATATTCTTCATTGTTTAAAATGCCTTGAAGCAGGTGTCTAGGGTGTAAGTAGAAGGCTTTAGCATTGGGTGTGCATATTGAAACATATTCAAAAAAAAATTGCACGGGATACATGTCCTCTCTGTGCTATTGAAACATGAAGCCTCTCAGGCTTTCTTTATTCATTTCTGTGGCTATTTTATTATTTTTTTATAGTCTCATTAAAAATGAGGCTTATATACTGTTCCTCCCTTCTGTTCTGTTTGTTTTGAAGGAATCAAGAGTCAGATCTTATAGGCACTCTCTGCCCCTCTTAGTAAAATGCATTTGTACATCCAGCCAGACCTTCCCTATGAGTCCAGTTGCTGTTTCACCAGAGATGCCATTCAGGGTACAAAGGCCTGCTGAATCAGAATCCATGGTGCAGCCGTAGTGGCAGGCCTTATCCTTTTCTGACATGCAGTACCCTTGTAAAACAGCTGGAAAAGTGCTATTAGCTGTTTTAAACTCAGAGCTTGTCGCAATATTGATGTTCCACTGCAGCTCAATACAGTTTAACTGGTGGTTCCATCCCATTTGCAATGAAAGGTACTGTAGGTGTTGACTCTTTCTTAGTAGAGAGTTTAACTCATTGGCAGACACAGTTTTAAAATAAATTTCAAGTTTTTTGCAGTACCCAATCTCTCAATACATTGCAAGCCCAATTAGTTGTTTTTTTTGTGTGTGTTTTGCTCATCCTTATTGGCTTCAGTTTCATTTACTTCTCCTTCAGTAATTTCTACATGTCTACTCACTGGCTTTTTCTAAATTCTTCTTTTGTTTTATTTTTTCTTAGAGATGAAGTGCTCTCAAAATGCTGTTCAATCCATTCCTCATGGGTGCTGTTTTCATGGAGGTCAAACTGTGAGGCTGGTAAGTCTTCCATTCTGTTATTCTACTATATTTTTAAATGCCAGTGAGGGTGAAAACTAAGATGATTGATTTTAAAATGTTTTGTGGTCAAGATGGGGAGTGCTATCTCTAAGTGCACAAGGTAAACAGGTCAAGCTGGCACAAGAAACACAGATTTAATCTATGGTCAGCATTAAATCACTAGCTAAGGCTAAAGTTACAAAAGTAGGGAAATGTGGTGCTAGGGTTGCCAAACCAAACACCCCACCCTCACCCTGCAGGAAGCAACAGGAAAAACCATTACAGTTTCACCTCTCTGGCCTCTTCACAAATCAAGCATGGGGTGTGCCTTGGGGATGTTAACCCTAATCCTCGTCCTCCTCCCACCGTGAGGCTTTCAATTCAATTGACCTAACTCAACTGGTCACACAGCCTACTAGAAAAAACCCTAGGGGGGGACAAGCACCCTCCTGGATGTGGTCCTCACCAACAGGCCAATCCACATCCACAACATCCAAATCCTCCCTGACTGCCTCAGTGACCACTCCCCTGTGCTTTTCAACTGGGAAACCCCTCGGCCCTCATCCCTGGTCGAAACCACCTCTCGAAGGTGGCTTAGGCCTGGGGGACTCATAGGCCTTAAGTGCTTCCTTGCCCACACTGATTGGTCCTCTCTGACGAGGGCAACCAACATTTGACTTGGCCCTGGCCTTCTTTGTAAGCACTTTCAACTTTGCCTGTGATATCTTTGCTCCATAACTGCTAGGAGGTCCAAAGTGAAACATGCCCCTGGATCACCCCTGCCCTACTGTGGCAACTTAAGCAACGTGACAATCTTTGGCACCTTGCTGTTGCTACTGGCCGTTCAGCTGACAAGGCAGTCCATGCTGCCGCCCGCAACCAGTGCACCTGGGCCATCCGCAAGCAAAGGCGGAATACTACTAAGCCTCTTCACCTCCTCCTGGGGAACCCCAGGTGCTTCTGGACAACATCAAGCAATTGAATGGTCACTCCCAGTCCCCCTCCTCTCTTCTCAACATCAATGGTACCGCCTCCTCTGACCCTGCCCTCATTGCCACCCACCTCAATAACTCCTTTACCGACCTTAGCTCAGTACTTCCTGGTAACTTTTTCAGTCCACCCTCCATCTGTACCACCACCCATTGCCCACCCTCTTTCCACCTGCATCATGTCACCATGCAAGAAGTTAGGCCTTACTTGCTAAAAGCCCTAAAGGTAACACCATCGGTAATGACTCACTTGATCCCTGCCTTTACGTCAGGTCCTGGATCAGGTCCTCTTACCTATTACGTGCATTTTCAACAAATCACTCTGTCTCGACAATTCCTCTGCCTGGAAGATTGCCACAGTTACCCTGTCCATAAAGGTGGTGACAGGACTCTTCCGGTAACTACCGACCATCTCAATCCTTCCCTTCTACATGCTAGGAAAATTGTGGCATCCCAAGTCTCTGACTACCTCTGTAAGTACAATGTCCTCTGCCTTGAACAACACGGGTTCAGAGCAGGTCATAGTACAAGTACAGCACTCCTGGAATTTTTCAACTTCCTCCATGCCTCCTTGGACTCTGGTACCCTGGCTGGTGCTATATTCATTGACCTGTCTAAAGCTTTCACTGTTTCGCATCCTCTTTTCTCTCCACCTCGACCTAATAGGCTTTGCCTCAGGACCTGTTTCCTGGTGCACCAGCTATCTCTGCCCGCCTCCCAATGTGTGAAAGTCAACGGTACTCTCTCTGAAACATGCCCCATTCGCTTGGGTGCCGCAGGGCTCAATTCTTGGACCCCTACTATTCTCACTCTTTCTTAACTCCCTACCCAGCAGTTGTACGGGTAAGATGCTTCTCTATGCTGATGATGCTGTTCTCATTGCCTCCCACAATGACCCCATGCTGCTACAGAACTCCCTCCAACTAGTCTTTGACTCTGCAGCTACTTGGTTCACTGAGCACCGACTTGTTATCAACCTTAAGAAAACAAAAACGATGCTCTTCTCCCACCCCCAAAATAAGTACAGCAAGTTTCCCTTAGCTGTCCACTCCACACCCAATCTCGCCATTGACCAGGTGCAGAACTATAAATATCTTGGTATAACCTTTGACCCTGCACTTTTATTCCATGGACATATATCTGCCCTAAATTCTGTTGCCAACTCACAGCTAGGCATTCTTTACCAGCACAAGAAATGCCTCCCTCCTGATGCCCTCCGCCTGGCTGTCACCTCCTCTGTCATGTCTCTCATTGACTATGGCCTTCCAGTCTATGGCTCAACAGATCAGACTGCCCTCAACAAGGTTCGCCTCACAGTTAATAAGGCCTGCAGACTTATCACTGGTGCTCCCAGACTCACTCACACATGTGAGCTGTACACCCTGGCTACCCTACTCAACCTGGAAGAGTGACTCATGTATCAGACATGCCAGCTCACCTTTAAAGCCCTGCATGGCCTATACCCATACAGGCCTATCCAACTCCATTCACCGTACTGCACCGACTCCTGATCACGCAGTAGCCTGTCAAGAGCTACCAGTTATTCCGAGAGCTAGGGACCTCTCAAGGTCAGAGGACATTCTCTCACTGTGCACCCCACTGGTATAACTCCCTCCCTGCCAGTGTCTCAAACTCACTAACCTTAGCTTGCTTTAAGCCCAGGCTCAGAAACTTCCTGCTTAGCTCTGCAAATGCAACTGCCGCTAGCCTAGTGTAAAAAAAATATATATATATATACTCTGTTTGACAATGCTCACTGAGCTGCCCCCTTCCTTTCCCTACTAATTCCTCCTCCCTATCTCCTCCCTTCTACTCCCACCAGCTCTCCCGACCATAAGTTTTGCACCTTTTGTTATCTTTTTGCTTCATTGAGATTGTATTCTATTGAAACAAAATTGTAATTGAACTGTAACTTTTTGTTTGTAAGTACTGTGTCCCTTGTACTACTGTTCTGATGTCCTCTTTGTGACGAGGTACTTTTGTAAATGAGCCTCTGGCTCAAAGGTTTCTAAACTGATGTTTAACTAAATAAATAAATAAATAAATAAATAATGCTCAACCCATTCTATCAGTAAATAAGCTAGTAAGGGTACAGCATATGAGAATGGGGTAAGCGTTAGGGTTGACAACCCCCAAGGCACACCCCTCAGCTGATTTCCAAAGAGGCAAGAGAGGTGAAACCGTTGTGTTTTTTCCTGTTGCTGCCTGCAGGGCAGGGTATGCAGGGTGGGATGTTAGGGTGGGAAACCTTAATGCCACATTTCCCTACATTTGTCGCTCTAACAATAACTAGTGCATTAAAAAGGTTTTTTGGAATGAATTTCCTTACTTTTTGAAATACTATAATCATATCTTTATTTGCCTGTGGGATCCCAGGGCCCTCTGGGACCTGCATTCCCATGTAGCCATAATGTTTGAGATAGTGAAATTGTATCCTTGATTGCCTGTGGGAGTGCAGGGCACAGTGGGCCCTGCACTCCCATCCCTCCATAGATGCGTATATGTATGTTATTGTGGAACTGCATTGACCTACAGGCCTTGTGCTTTCATTTGTAGGACAACAGCAGCCAAATTGTAAGCATAGCCCTCTCATTACCCCACCTCATGAACCCAGTACAGTAAATTTTGAAATTTCCTCCAAATTGTAATTGTGCACCACTGCAACATCATTCTATGTCACTGAAGCAAAAACACACATTGATCAGGATTTTTTTTAATATGAAATATTTTATTAAACATTTTTACCCAATAAACATTTAGAACAGCAAAAAAGCAGCCATGGACATGGGAAAAACCACCAAACTATCAACCATGTACAAACCATTAAAGATAATGTGCATTGCGGAAAGGTCATAGAAACAAATGGAAAGAACATCAACCACACAATACACAGCAAGAAAAACAAAACAACACACAAATGACAAAACCCTTTGGACAGGATTTGAAAAAAGACAGCTGTCACATTAATGAGGTGGTCTAAAAAAATGTCTATGTTGAAAATTTGGGGTACAAATATTTAAAATCATCAAAGTTATGGGTATGCATAGCAAAATTTCATTGGATATGCATAACATTTGCTTTTTTACATATTTTGAACCCACATTTTCAACCTGGCCTTCTTATGACCCTACCTCATGAAGAAAAGTGGTGAACATTTTCAAATCCTGCCTTTAATGAGATTTTGCCAAGTGACCGCAAAATCACCTTTTGGACTTGGTTTGTGAAATTCCACCACAATTGGTCATTAAGTAGGGTCTCAAAAAGGCTATGTTGAAAATCTGGGCATAAAATATGAACAAATGGCAAAGTTATGCATCAAAGTTGAAAACTCCACTGAAATACATTGCACCACATTTACCTTAGTTTCTCATATTGCCGTCAGTGGTTCCAACAGCAAGACATGACTTCAGCTGGAGAGTGGAACTTCACCCTATTTACTGTTCAAGTGACTGAGCATATGTGGGGGGTGTGGGGTGGTGAGTGATCAGTGTGAGGTCATGGTGGGGAGTTGGAGTGGTGATGGACCATTTATTTTTACAGGTAAAAAAAAAGAAAGGACAATGAGGGATGGTTTCTTTTATTTCAGATGGGGACAGGGATTGAGGGGGTGCCACTAGACACCAGGGAAACTAATAACTACAGGGATGGTGATTGGAGGGTGGGGGTGCCACTAGACACCAGGGAAAACTTAAAGAACTATGGGAGCAGTGATCAGAGGGGTGCAGGGTGCCACTAGACACCAGGGAAATATTAAATAATTACAAGGATGCTAATCAGGAGTTGGGGCACCACTAAACACCAGGGAATGATTAAATAAGTACAGGGATGGTATTGGAGGGTGGACAGTGTCACTGGACACCAGGGAAAAACAAATAATTACAGGGACAGAAATTGGAGGGTGGAGGACACCACTAGACAAAAGGGAAAGATGAAACAATTTACAATGATGGCGATTCAAATGAACATTTTAGTATGATATTTCTATGGGCAATTATACTATGAACATTTGCATATGAACACAAACATCAGTGAGTCACAAAAAAGTATTCAAAATATTAAAAAAAACACACATTTCTGGGTAAATCCTACAACAGTTAAGTGCAGAATCCACCTAACAGGTTTCAGATAAGCAAGATACATGTCTTGCTCTCTGTGCAGGATGTAACTTTTGGGTGGTTTGAATTTTTTTAATGAAAAAACAGAAAATAAGATGGTGGTATATGAAAAAAAGGATTTTTTCCCTCAAGAAAAACAATTGCTCATACATTCACTTCATACAGCTATTTTGAAGTGTTTTCTGAGTATGCTCAGAACCCACATTTTTAAATTAAATAACATTGGAATGGATTAATGTTTTTTCACCACACCAGCAAAAGGTACATCTGTGGGACAAGCCCTTTCTACTCTGAAAATTTCACACCAAAATTCCAAACCATCTGAAAACACAAAGCGATAGCAAAAAAAAACCCAACAGATTTTTTAATGTTGTTTTGTTCTATCTGCATCTCGGAATCTGCACAACTGAATGGAACGAAACTTGGCACATCAAGAGACCTACCCCACCAGACCATGCATGCAAAATGTTGTGAAAATCAATTTAGCAGTTGCAAAGATTTAAAAGTGCAAAAATTGGGGTTTAACATTAATGTGCTTACTCAACCCTAACTATAGGGGTGATACTGTGCCACTATAAATATCTATCTATCTATCTATCTGTCTGTTCCATGACAACTCCATGAAAGGAAATACGGCATGGTAAAAACAGTGCAGCGAAAACTGCACAAGACAAAACCGCTCATGAAGAATAATGCTAAGAATTTTTGTTTAAGTGTAATTTAATATTACAACACCGCTCATGAAGAATATTGCCAAGAATTTTTGTTTAAGTGTGATTTAATATTACAACACCAGAAGGAAAGGGAAAACACATTACTGTCTTCACCATTCTGACTTTTGGCAAATCAGGCTGGGGTGTTTTTTGGGTTTCTCAACCCTTACGCTCACCTCATTGTGATATAGTCTTCAAACTTACAGAATTGTGTCTCCCCACATGTTACCAACAAACTGTAGGCCTTGTCTGAACAAACCATATCACATCTCACCTTATTTAGTCATGGAATGGGGGTGAGCATTAGGGTTGAGAACCCCAAGAAAGACCTCACTTCTGATTCACTAATAGTCATGACAATAATAACCATAATGCTTTTTCCTTTTTCTACTTGTGGTGTGGGGGTGGGGAGTTAGAGTTGGAAACCCCACCACATTTCCATAATTTTATCACTTTAATATGAACCCTAACTGGTGCATTATCCCCTGAACCCAGCCCAGGAATAAGGGACACTACGCTTAATTCCTTTTGGTTGCTTGTTGGCAATATTTATTTTTGGCACAAAGAGTATTTACATACATGTTATCACTTCAAATTCCACATAATAGTTAATTTTACATTTTCTTGGTTCTGGCCTCTTCCTTCTTCTGGTTCCTCCATCTTGCATTTTCCGGATCTGGACACTGTGAATCCAGCCCCCTTCCTCCTGACCAGAACCAGGCCATTTCCACCTACCCAGGCTTTTGCCCTCCAGACCCGGACACTTCTGAATCTAGTGCATGGACCTATCCCCCTCCTGCTTTAACCACATCTGGGTTCCTTGTCCCCATCCCATGTACCCTACCCTCCTCCCCTCTTCCTTCCCCCCGCTCCCCCTTTTCCTTCTTCCACTGCCCCTCCTCCAGCTTGTGATGGACAGAGGGGCTCTCCCCTTGTGGGTTAGTATCTTAGCCCTTTTTTAGTTATCTGGTCCACTAGCTCTCCTATTGGTCTCAGGAATAGGCACATGCTAAACTCCAACAAGTGCACCCTATCAGACCTATACACTGCAGCCTGATTGAAGGAAATGTCCTTGTGCTGCAGGTGCACTCCCTCCATTTCTATTACTGCCCTTATGACCCTTCTATTCAGACACTTCCTGACCTTCTCAATCAGCCTTATGTCCCTGACCCAATCCAAACCTGCTGAAAGGTGATGTTGGACCAACCGATTGTCACCCTCAGCCACCACCCCTTAATAGTCTCCAAATCCCCCAGTATGTTTTGCACCAACTCACTCCATGGCAGGCCCCCAAATCATTGCCTCCCAGGTGTATGACAATGCAGTCTGGCATGCCCCACTGCACCCTTAACTCACCTACTAAGGGTAAGAACTGAGTCCATCTCATACCCCAATGCCTTTCCACAGCACCCTGGTATGCTTCATGTTGTAACATAATTCTGTTCCTCTGGAAGTGGCGACCTCAAACCTTTCTGCCCAATACATGAAAAAGTGCTCCACTATCCATATTTTCCTCTTGGAACCTGCCATGAAAACAAGATAAAACAGTGTGAGTCCCGTTACATATACCTGGCATATCTTTAGTAGCAGTTGGACTTCCAGTGCCCAACTTTCTTCACCTCATCCACTGCAGCCCCTTTTTCTGCTGCCTCTGTGGCCACCCTGATTCAAAAGGAATGCAAGACAAATTCACCTGGATCCTCCCCCAGAAAAGCCGGGGTCCTCTTGAGCACCGCTCCCTCCTGGAAACCGGTGACTGGGGAGCCATTCCTCTGCTGGAAAAAGGCCCCCCCATCCCTCCCCTGTTTGTTCATATATGTTTCCAGTGCCCCCACTGCACAACTGGTGGCCTGTGGTGTCTGACTAAGGACACATTGACCCCTTTTCCCTTTTGATCAGTTTTGGACCTGCCCAGATTGATGACCACTCTGTCCTGTCCCCACCATATGTCCCTGTGTTGTAATGCTTGTGCTGCAGCTGTTTTTTTGAGGACACCACTTCCCCAACTCAGAATGCCCCTGCTGCCATGACTGCAAAAATGGCCCAGATCAGGGCTGCCTCCTGGGGCCAAGATACACACCTGTTGCATTGTCCTCAGCACCCTTTCCAATAGCTGCCCTCTTATGGGGCACCTCCCGTACACCCTGACACCTGCCCCCTCTGCCATCTCCTGCAGGCCACAACGTCTGGCCAGCCCCTGTCCTGGCACACCCAACTGATGCCAGCCAGTGGTACTACCACTGTTGCATGGGCCAACCCTTTCTCCCACTTCTCCACAATAAACCTGCTTACCTGTTCCTGGGCCAGTTCATCTCTGCCCCACCCGTATCCCCTTCTGAATTCTTGATATCTCTCCAACCATGCTTCATAGGCCCTCAGTGTGTTGGCTGACCAGAAGCCCCAGTACAACACCCTGGCTATGTCCTGCCAATCTCCCACAACCAGTCCAGGATCTGGGTGCTGTACTTTGCAGCCTGTGGTCTCAGCTCCCAAAACCTTTCAAGCTGTAAACGGGAAAGACTGTCAGCCACCTCATTCTTCAGACCCTCGATATGTTGTGCTTTAAAAGACAAATTCAGTTGCAATACCAACAACACCATGTGTCTGAGTAGCCTGCCCACCATCTCTGTCCACCCCACTTGCCTATTAATAACTTCCACCACCCCTTTGTTGTCACACCAAAACAGAATGCACTTTCCCCTCATATGAGCGCCCCACGCTTCCATGGCAACCCATATCAGAAATATTTCCAAAAATGTGATGTTCTTCAATAGCCCCAGCTCCTTCCACTGCACTGACCATGCTTCCAAAATCCATTCTCCCTGAAAGTATGCACCCATTCCCAGGGTGCCTGAGGTGTCCATGAACAATTTCAAGTCCATATTTCACTCTCACTTGTCCTGCAGAATGTCACCCCATTATAGGTGTCAAGGAACTCCTCTCAGACTTGGAAGTACTCCAGCACTACTTTTGACATGTCTGCCCAGTGGTGCGACAGCTTAGCCCTCCCCATGGCCCTCCCCAGTCTCCTCGTGAATGCCCTGCCTGGGCTAATTGCCTTGCAGGTGAAATTAAGGTGCCCCAGCAGTTGCTGCATCTGTACCAGTGGCACCCTCCTCCTCCCCATCACCTGGGCCAGCAGCCCCTTAAGGCATGTCATCATTTCCCTGGGCAGCCTGAAACACCCCCTTTCTGTGTCCACCTCTATGACCAGGAATTCTAATTTCTGGGCGGGACTCTCCATTTTGCCTTATACCAGCAGTATCCCGATCCACTGGCACATCCTTTTAAAATCCTGTAACATCCTCTGTGCCTCCTCCTCGACTCCCCGATGAGGAGGAAAACCATCCAGGTAATGCACTATCCTCTGGTGCCTTACCTGACTGTGAACGCCCACTGTACCCAGGTGCTGAAAGCTTCCAGGTGGAGCAAGCCACCAAACATCCTATTGGCATGGCCTTGTCAAAATATATGTGCCCCTGAAATTGGAAACCTAAAAGGTCCCAATCTTCGGGCCTGACAGGCAGTAGGCGAATGCTGACTCTATATCCTTCTTCACTAACCACGCCCCCTCGATTGCCCTGATGAGCACTATGGCCTGCTCTAATGAGGCATACAACACTGCCCTAAGGTGGTCTGGTATGTTCTCATTCACTGACAGACCCTGTGGGTAGAATAAGTGGTGTATCAAGCAAAATTCCCCTTCCACCTTCTTAGGTACTATGCCCATTGATGACACCCAAAACTTAGTACATAGGTGGGCCCCAAGTGGCCCCTCTACCTGCCCCGCCCTGATCTCTTTGTCAATTTTAGCCACTACTATCTCCTCCTTCCCCTCACAGACCCTAAATTTTTCACCCACTTCTTTTCCGAGCGCCCTTGAAAACCCTGTGGGAACCCTGCCCGGAAACCCTCCCTGAGTAGCTCCACGGCTCCCTTGTTCAGGTAGTCCATGGTCCACTCTTCCACCACCGAGAGGGAAATGGGCTTATGCACCAGTGTGTACCCTCAATGCCCTCTGCTTGGTGATTCACTACCACCTGCTGCTGAAGGCATATTGCTGGCCCCTGTGGCTGCCACCTCACCCACTCTCTTGTCCCCCCCGAGTGCCCTGCAAGGGCTGTTCCTAGAATTGCACCCATTCAATCCCCCTCTTTCCCCCACTTGTCTTCAGTTGGAGGCTGGGTGAGACCCCCCACATTTTGAGCAGGTGTGCCTGAACTTACATCCATTCCAGGTGCAGGTTGCCTTGTTGAAACCCCAGCAGGTCTTGGCCCCTGGGTCTGGGGGGTTCTTCCTCATGTGCTCCACCCCATCCCACTCCTCTCTCCTATAAGGGTCCTCACTTACAGCTCTGAGTGGGTACAATCCCACTTCAGATCACCTTTTTCAGCCATTAGCTTCCGGAAAACCTCATCATATTTGAGTCACCCGTAGCCCGCCTTTGCCTTGTACGCATCTCTTATGATGGACATGTACATCAGTAAGGGGATGACCAGCTCTGGTTGTTTCTCCAGGACCAAATCGCTGTAGATGATGAACCCCCTTGCCAATTCCCAATGGTCTTCCCCTTGTACTTTGCCTCCTTGGCTTTGTGCCCTACTACCACCAGTGCCACTGCCATCTCTGACTTCCCCACTGACTCCTTCTGCTTGTACTTCTTGGCCACATTCTCATCCATGAGTTCGAAAATGTTGATGTACTCCCCCTGCCAAATTTTCTTTGATTGAAGCCTGGACATGGTCCCCACTGAGCAGCCTATGGGCCTTGTATAGATTCTTGCCCATCAGCTTGGCCCCCCACCCATTCCTGCCCAGGCCCCTTTACCTTTTAAAGACTGCATGGCCTTCAACATCCTTTCGATCCCTACAACCCCAGTGCTGCTGAACAGACCCTCCAAATACTCCTGCAAACTGTTGTCATCGGTGATATCTACTTCATTCTTACCACCATCCAGGTTATCCTCACCTGGCTCTGGTGTGGGCATCGGTGCTAGAATGAGTGTGGGGTGTGGCACCTCCCGTCTGGGTATCTTGCCCCCTCTTCCTCTGCCTGACCATTCCTCACTCTCCTTACACTTCCTCTTTACCTCCTCCTCCAACTCTCTCTGCTTTGCCACTGCCACCAGCATCAGCATCTGCCCCATCAACTTGACTGCCTCCTCCATCATCCTTTCACTGTACATTGGGATTCGCTTTGGTGCCATTATACTATTCATCACTGCATCAGATGGGTGAGAAATAAATGTTCAAACTTGTGCCCACATACTCTCCCCCCATCCCAAGGCAGCCGGGACTCCTTGCTCCCAGTTCCGCTTGCAAATTTATCTGGCTCCTTGGAAGGTCCATTGCCCTTCTGCCACCCTGTTCTAACCCCCCATGCTGTGGTGCGGGCACAACGCTCCTCCATTGTCTCCCACCAGGGGAGGGGCTCCAATTCTGCCCCTGTCCTCTAGCCTCCTGTACCTGTGCAACCAAACCTATGTTAGCTTCATTAAGCTGGGGCTATCTGCCCCATCTGCCCTGCCATGACTCCCCTTTGTGCCTACTCACCCCTGCAAGAGCCCACTTGAGCTGTTAGGTATAGGTCCTTGCCCACCTCCTATCCTGTTTTCCTCTGGCCCATTGCTGTGGTCTTGCCCCCTGATCCCCTTGCCCCTCATCTCCCATGAGGTCCCTAACTTGTCTTCTCTAATTGCCCCATGCTTGGGTACTCTCACCCCATGCCATGGCCTTTGAGGATCTGTGGCCCATCATGTGTCTGCCTTTTGCCCCCCACTGGGCCTCCAGCCTTGTGCGCCTTCCCAAAAACAGGACACCCCCCAACTCCCTCCTGTGGTAGCTGGAGGGGCCCAACCTGCTGTGCCAAAGTACTGGGTTATCCCATCAGCTCCTGCCATGGTAAAAACACCCCACTTTAGCCTTATGCAGCTATGATCACCTTGCCCCTCATCTGCAGACCTCTTTTTTCCCAACAGCCTACATGCCAGGGCCCAACCAGCATAGCAGTACTATCAGCATTTTCAGTGCCCATTCTGGCCTCCTCTGGTTAAGGCCCAGCCCTAGATCGGGAGCATCATCCCTTTAACTTACTTCTGTCCATTTTTCTCTCTCTCTCTTTTTTTCTTTTTGTGCACAAAACAACCCCTTTTTGCATAGAACCTAGATCCTCCCCTGTCCCCTATTGTACCCACACCATGCGGCGGCAGCAGCCATCGCCCTTCCCGGCCACACCAGCCACGTAGCAGTAAGCGTCAGGTAATCGCACACCAGACCTGGAGGGGCCTCCCCTCCGCCATGCAGTTCTTTACCTGCAACCCCAAATTCACTGCAAAACATACCCGCCAGCTATATTCCTGACTCCACCATAACCGGCGACCACAAATGCTTGCTACAGGCCCTGAGATGCGCAGTACAGCTGGATCCTCCCAGAGCAGCCTTCCAACTATAACTTCTTGCTCACTGGGAACAAGAACGCCACCCTGTTGCCCCAGGCTACATGGCCCGTAGGCCCAGCTGTTCCACACTCACGCCACTCTGACCCTGCCTCAAGACACCACACTCCTTGTATTCTTTTTTTTTTGAAAGAAAACAAACCCGAAATGCCACCAATGCACACACCAAGCCAATGCATCTTCCGTTCTTTCTGCCGGGTCTGATTTTTGCTCACTGTAGCCAGCCATTCCCCCCCCAGGAGCTCTCTTCTCTAACCACCAGACCCCCTGGCTCTCTGCCAGCTTTACAGATGACCGTGCCTCTGCCAGCAGCCTGCATGCTGTCCAGCTCTTCTGGTCTACAGCCCTAACAATTCCTGTCCTTCTCTTTATTCTTCTTTTTTTTTAAAAGTGAAATGACCACAAATTCTGATTAAGTCAGAAAACAACCGCTAAGCAATTTTAGCCCTCTCCCTTTGGCCTGCTTGCAGCCCATGCTTTCTAGCCTATCCAAACTGGACAAACTGAAATGGAGGAGGCCCTAGCTCCATGCTGCATCAAGTGCTTGGCCCTCTCGGCCATTTAGCTCCCACCTGAACTAAATGTTGGGCCAGCCATCCCCTCCAGCACATTACACACACTTGCTCCAGGGTACAAATGCCCTGATCAACAAGCCACCCCCCATTCCAGGCCCAAAGCACATTTCAGGGAAACACCACAACAACAAAAGTAAAAACTGATCCTGCCCCTTCCTTGCTCCTCAATATAAATGCCAGGAGAGCTAGCACAAAAACCTACTGAGCTCTTCCGGCACAAACTACCTTTCCTAAGCATAACTTGATTATTTACCGTGCACAGCAATGAGGAAAACCTGCTCCTGCCCAATCTATTCTCCTCACTAAACCCAGGAAAAATGAGCACAAAAAAGTCCCACCGAGCTCTGCATTTCCAACTACATTTTCTATGAGTAATTGATTATTCACAGTGCACAGCATTGAGAAAGAACATTCTTTTCTTTCTTTCCTCCTCTTTTTCTTTCTTTTTTTAAACACCATGATATAAGCCAAACAACCCACAACTGCCAGTCACAATGAACCACATGGCCTACTAGTTCTAAAAGCCACATGTGCCTTACCTGCTGCTTGCCAACAATGTGCTGAGTTCTCAGTCTGAAAAAAAACAGCAAAAGAGGTCATGCTGCCTGTGTCCTGGCTTGATATGCTCCTGTAGGACCCTTGCTCAGGACCCCTTGTGGCTCTGACTCCCAGCCAATCCCTAAGACTCTGCTATCACCTGTCATATTACACCTTGCTCCTGCTTGGGTGATGTCACTAGCTCTACCCCTTTTTTCTGAACCTTCTCTTCCCCCCTCCACCCCCACTCCTCCCCCTTTTTATTCATTCCTGGTAGGGGTCATCAGACAACCTGGCCTGCCTTTAAGTGGCAAGCCCCATTAATGCATTTTTTTTGCAAAGAACCTCCTTACTTTTTGAGATAGTAGAGTCATATCCCCCTTTGGGACCTGCATGAACACATCCCTCTAGCTAGGGAAGTACAGTGCATGGTTATAATTTTTTTTTGTGTGGTGCTCACATCAAAGGAAAAAAAATATATTGTGTGTCCCTCTTAACTTCCAGCATTTGACTGTATATGGGCAAACGTGTATTTTTCTGTTTATTTGACCATAGGTAAGTAAATGTTTATTGGTTTGCTCTAACATTTGCTTTGGCTGTAGTGGGACACGATATATGCCTTAAGTGCATTTTTGATGATAATTGAACTTTCAGTGTGAATTTGACACTATGGTGCAGATTGCAAGTAATTAGGAGGTACAGTTTGCAACCCATGAATGCTTAGGGGTGATTATGTATTAGTATTGTAGTACTCACTGACATATCCATTATATATCTATATATATATATATATCTCTATATATATATATATATATATATATATATATATATATATATCCCTTAACTCCAATTATTGACAAATGTATGGCTTGTTAAAGGACACATGAACTGTCTTTCTACACATTTTGTGCTTTAAAATATGACTCCATTGTAGTGTAAAGGAGAGGCTGTTTACATTTATACTGAAAATACATTTCTTAAAGTAGGATTAATACAGTTTCGTAGCACTTGAAAACCGTCAACAAACCCTCTCTTGATTCAAAAATCCTGCTCTACAAACCCTAAAATGGCTGCCTTAATGATGTCATTCAAGGGACAGATGCCACAGCTCTGCAGATGTATTCTAGCAGTACTAACCATATTCAAATGTGAATAACTTTAAAACAAAACATGGTAGCATGGCACTGTGAGTATTACACTTGTTCAGCAAAAAAATATCTACAAAATGAGTGGTGTTTCATTTATAGCTACCTTGTATTTTTTATTATTAGAAAAAAGCAGAACATTCTTTTTTTCACTTTTTCGACAAACAAAAGTGAATAACATTAAAACAAAAAAATAGTAGCATGGTACTTTCAACACGAAATGTGTTGAGCACAAAAATATCTACATAATAAGAGGTGTTTCATTTATAGATACCTTTTGAGTTTTGTTGTAATGCGGAAAAAAAACAGCAGAAAAGTGAAGTTTGTTTTTTTCATTTTTTCCAAAAAACAAATGAGTATAACTTTAAAACAAAACAAAAAAGGATAGCATGGAACTGTGAGCATGAAATTCATTCAGTACAAAAAGATCTATAAAATAAGCAGTGTTTCATTTATATCTACCTTTTAGATTTCTTATAATTAGTGAAGAAACTGCAAAAAATTATATTTTCTTTTACTTTTTCACAAACAAACATGAATGACTTTAAAACAAAAAATGATGGCATGGTACTGTGAGCAAAACATTTTTTTCAGCACAAAAATATCTACAAAATGAGTGGTGTTTTATTTATTGATAACTTTTAGATTTTTTGTGTGCATAAATGGAATATGCTACCCCTGAACTGGAAAAGTTTATAATTTTTGTTCTCGTGCTGAATGATCTATTGGCATCACTTGTGGCTTCACCACTCGTGATGTTATCGGGTCAATCAGCATTCAAACAAAAAATATCAACAATATTCCCAGCAGCATAGCCCTTATATATTCTTTGCAAAAAACTATGTTAATGCACAGTTTGGGTTGCTATTAAAGTGACAAAAGTATGGAACTATGATGTTAGGGTTTTCAGCACTAACTCTGCATACCCCCAAGCAACCAAAAGGGGCAAGGTAATACAACCAACTACAGATATTAGTCATCAAGTAAGACAAACAACATGCAGCTCTTTCTGCATGACACAAGAGACATCCATCATCATGGTCCAGTGCTTCTGTAGCCATGAATACACATGCACACTTGCACACCATCTGGGAAGCACAGTAAAAAATTCCCATAGGATCACACTGTAAATTTTAAGTAAGGAATAACACATTACAGGGTGTGTAGCAATGGTAAATTACCACATGCCTCAGTTGAATTGTGAGGTATGAGGCACAACCGAGTGCCTTCAACTGCCTGGGAAGTATGGTATATGGTTTTTATTTATTTTATTTATTTACTTGATTACTGGGTAAGGTACACTGATCCCAGGGACCATTTATAGCCATGACCCAGGCCATTTTAGATGGCACATCTAACATAACAACAACTAAAAAGTCAACAGAACAGAGTTTCTACAATCAAAGTTGAGAGAGGATCATAAGTGGAGAACATGTAGTGAAATACAAATGTAAGAAAAAAGATACATTAACAGTAGAGACACATTTTAAATAGTAAGTAAGCAAAAACACAAAGAAGGGTGTGCAGCAATGGTAAATTTATGTGTTCCCAGGTGGGTCATCAGGCATGAGGTGCAGCTGAGTGCCTTCAACCACCTGGGAAGTGCAATATAAAATTCCCATAGGATCACATTGTAAATCGTAAGTAAACAATAATATATGACAGGGTGTGCAGTAATGCTAAATTACTGCACTCCCTATTTAGGTTGTGAGGCATGAGGCATAGCTGAGTGCCATCAAACACCTGGGAAGTGCATATGTCTTCACTCAGGTGCCAAAGGCACCTGTGCCGCCATGGAAGCACATGCTAAGGACATGGGAGAGTCAGCAGGTGGCTGCTCTGAGGAGCACCAGGTTCTTGGCTTCTTCACCTGTAAACAAAGGTAACATTTCAGTTGAAATGGTACACAGCTGAATGACACAAAATGAAACAAAAAAAGAGAAACGGCAGCAGAGTGAGATGTAGCTCTGGGTAGTATGGAGAAGGCAGTTTTCATGTGCCCTGACTAAATGCAAAGAAGAAAAAGAAGTGACACTGAAAAGCAAGTTGCAGTTTGGTTACTTGAAGGAGAGGGATCCTCAGATTGTTTCTGACACCTCTGCATGACAAACTAGGAACAGGAAATGGAGCATATATGCACATGAACAAGTGCCGTAGCTATATTACACTTACAAAATAGGAATCGCCAAGATAAGGCAAGGTTATTATGTGTCTCACCATGGGGCCATATGGAAATATTAGTCAGACTGAAACAGCCTGTAAACAGGGTTTGGACATGGTCATGGAACACTGGGAAAATTGCTAATGCTGTGATAGAGGCACAGTCCCATAACTAGACAGGCTTGGGCAGGATATATGGGGCTTGGGGGGGGCAGCCAGTGCATCAGAAATTGTTTGTCAGTTCCATCCAGTGGCAGGTGTGACTTGTGCAGGGGCATGGATGTCAGAAACAGTCTGAGGATCCCTGTCCTCCAATTAACCAACCTGCAATTTGCTTTTCAGACAGTTCCCGACTCCTACCTTTTGAATAGAGGGAGGGGGTGCAAAACTGTTGCACGCTTAATGTTTCCATTTCAGTTTTGTCCTGCTCTGTGAATGCTGCCTCATCATGACAGTATACGCCACAGATTCTTGTATTCCCACGTTTTATCAGGCACAGTGATCTAGGGCATGGTGCATTTCTCATACAGCCACGCACTGACACTTCCTTTTCTTCCTTGCGTTCAGTTAGTGCACATGAAAACTGCCTTCTCAATACTTCCCAGAGCTATATCTCCCTCAGTTGCCATTTCCCTTTTTCTTAGTTTCATTTTGTGTCATTTAGCTGTGTATCATTTAAGTTGGAGTGTTACCTTTGTTTCCATGCTCCTCAGAGCAGCCAACTTCTGACTCTCCCACATCCTTAGCATGCATTTCTGTGGCAGCATAGGTGCCTTCAGTACCTGAGTGAAGGCATCCACACTTTCCAGATGGTTAATGGCTGCACCTCATGCCTTACAACCCACCTCACAACCCACAAGGGGTGTGTTGTAATTTAGCATTGCCCTACTCCCTGATGTGTGTTATTGATTACTTAAAATTTACAATGTGATCCTATGGGAATCATATACTGCACTTCCCAGGTGGTTGAAGGTACTTGGCTGTGCCTCATTTCTCACAACCCACCTGCGACATGCAGCAAATTTAGCATTGCCACTTACCCTTCTGTGTACTATTACTTACTTACAATTTATAATGTGATCCTATAGGTATCATATACTGCACTTCCCAGGTGGTTGAAGGCACTCAGCTGTGCCTCATGCCACACAACCCAACAGGACATATGGTAATTTATGATTGCCACACACCCTGTCACATATTATTCCTTACATACAATTTACAATGTGACCCTATGGAGATTTTTGCCACACTTCCCAGGTGGTATGCAAGTGTGTATGTGTATCCATGGCTACAGAAGCACTGGACCATGATGATGGATGTCTCTTGTGTCATTTGGAAAGAATTGTATGTTGTTTGTCTCACCCGATGATGGATGTCTGTGGTTGCTTGTGTTGTCTTGCCCCCTTTTGCTGCTTGGGGGGAATTAAGAGCTAGTATTGAAAACCCTAATATATTTCCATTCTTTTGTCACTTTAATAGAAACCCAAAATGATGGATTAACTGAGTTTTTTGCAAAGAATATATGAGAGATTTTCTACCCCTTCTGAAATCACTGTTGATATTTTTTATTTGAGTGCCGATTGTCCCAATGATATCATGAGTGGTGAAGTGATGAGTGATGTCATCAGGTAACTCAGCACAAGAACAAAAAATATCAACAATATTTTCAGTTGGAGGTAGCATATTCCATTTATGTCATACCTCCAAAAAAGTGTAAACAAATTAAATGTCCAGCCATTTTTGCTGATTACAAAAAGTCTAAAAAGTATCTATAAATAAAAAAACACCACTCATTTTGTAGATATTTTTTGCTGCACAAATTTTGTGCTCCCAGTAAAGTGCTATCATTTTTTTTGCTTTAAAGTTATTCACATTTGTTTGTTGAAAAAGTGTAAAATGAATTGAATTTTCTGCTACTTCTTTGCTAGTTATAAAAAAAGACTGAATGGTTTCTATAAATGAAGCACTACTCATTTTGTAGATATTTTAGTGCTGAACAAATTCCGTGCTGATAGCACCATGCTATCAATTTTTGTTTTAGTTATTCATTCTTGTTTGTCGAAAAAGTGAAAAAAAAATAGAATTTTCTGCTGTTTTTTTCTAATTATAAAAAATAAAAGGTAGCTATAAATGAAACACCATTTATGTTGTAGATATTTTTGTGCTGAACAACTTTGATGCTCACAGTATCATGCTATCAGTTTCCATTTTAAAGGTATTCGTATTTGAATATGGTTAGTACTGCTGGCTCCTTGTAAATTCATCGCAGCAAATATGGCACAGTCAGAACAGAGTGGACAACACCATACTAGTCAACACTGCACCTGGTGAATAAGGGCATGAATCAGTGGTGAAATGTGGATTTATTATTGCAACACCACACCACCATGGACCACCACTACAGAGAAATGTTTTACTTTACTTGCTTTTCTTGTTTTTTGGGCAGAATTCCCTGACATGGTGTTGACTTATGCAGTGTTATCTGTGCTGTTTCTGACTGCACAGTATTGTCTGCCATGGACTTGATGTGCTACTGTACTGCTAGTATACATCTGCAGAGCTGAGCATCTGTCTCTTGAATGACATAATCAAGGCAGACATTTGGGGATTTTTAGAGCAGGATTTTTTATTCAGGAGAGGGTTTGTTTACAATTTTTAAATGCTGTGAAACTGCATTTATCCTACTTTAATAAATGCAGTTTTAGTATAAATGTAAATAGCAGTCTCTCCTTTACAAACCTATAGAGTCATTTAAAAAAAATGTGTAAAAAGATGGTTTAGGTGTCCTTTAAAGTTGTAATGTTATCCTATGGAATTTTAATTTTAATTTTTATGTTTTTCTGCGTATGTCTATTTTCAGTTGGTATTTTGTTGGGACATAGTCTTGTAGTACTCATTGGTACATTTCTTTTGATACATAGAGTGTCCCTTAACTCTGAAGAATGGCAATGGCACAGCTTGCTAAATTTAGTGTTATCCTATGGGAGTTTAAATTTTTGAATTTTTCTGTTTTTATGTGGCCCCTGAATTTTTTGGGGTATTGTGTCAGTGTTGTACTACTCATTGAGACCTTTTTTATAGATGCATTGTCCCTTAACTCCAAATATTGATAGAGGTATAGCCTGTTAATGTAGCAATATTATCCTATAAGCAATTTCATTTTTTTTAAATATTTTTATATGTATGTTTTCAGTTGGTATTCCTTAGGGACTTAGTCTTGTAGCACTCATTGGACATTTTTTGTGGTGTATAGCTTCTCCCTCAACTGAAAAGACTGACAGAGTTAAGCTTGTTAAAGTTGCAATGTTATCCTATCTTTTTTTAATTATTATCTTTTTAATATGGCACCTATGTTTTTTTTTGGGGGTGGAGGGGTATTATGTTCCAGTGTTGTAGTACTCACTGATACTTCTTTTTTGATACATAGGTTGTCCCTTAACTCCAAAGAGTGACAGAGTTATATCTTGTTAAAGTTGCAATGTTATCCTAGGTAAATTTTCATTTTTACATTTTATGTCTTTTATATGGCCCCTGAATAATTTTTTCAGAGGCCATTATGTATTAGTGTTCTAGTACTCATTGCAGCCTTTCTTGTAATATATATAGTCTGCCTTAATCCCAAACATGGGGATGGAGTTATTTCTTATTAAACTTCAAATGTGCAAAATAAAAGTCCAAATTCTTGTTTTGCAATAATCAATCCCATTTCATGAGATTTGTCATTCTCACAAAAGCGGATTGGTTCAAATGAAACAAGCATGTGAAGAAAAAGTTCAAATTCTTGTTTCAAATGGTTCAATCCCCTTTCATGAGATTGTTTCATTCTCACAAAACAGGATTGGTTCATATGGAACAAGAATGTGAAAAAACAGTAAGTCCAAATTCTTGTTTCGTATGAACGAATCTTGTTTTGTGAAATTGACATTCTTACAAAACAGAATTAGTTCATATAAAACAAGAATGTGAAAAAAACTAAGTCCAAATTATTATTTTGTATGAACCAATCTGGTTTTGTGAGACTGTATCATTCTTATGAAGCAGGATTTGTTCATATGAAAAAAGAATGTGAAAAAAATTAAGTCTAAAATATTTTTTTCATATGAACCAATCCTGTTTCATGATATTGTCACTTTCATGACACAAGATTAGTTCATATGAAACAAGAATATTTAAAAAATATGTCCAAATTCTTGTTTCATGTGAACCTAATCTTGCTTTGTATGGCTCTATTCTTGTTTTGTGAGGCCATACAAAAGAAGAAAATTATTTCATGAAACAAGATTTTTTAAATGTTTTAAAAAGACACTTCTGGTTCCTTTTCTTAAAAAAAAAGTAACTGCAGAATCCAGCTAATGGGGTCCAGTTTAGCAAGATAGATGTTTTGGTGTCTCTGAAGGATATGACTTTTATGTTTTTTTTTTTTAAATATGGAAACAAGATGGCTACCATATGAAATAAGAATTTTTCTCATGAAACAAGATTACTCATGTACAATTCTTGTTTCATATGAAACAGCTCTCCAAAACATCACACTGAGCATGCTCAGAACCAAAAGTTCAAATCCTTATAATTCTGGAACAGATTCGTATTTTCTTACCAAACCAATGAAAGGCACCAAGCCCTTTTGTACCATTTTCAGACCCAAATTTTAAATCATCTGGGTGCTAGGTGTTGATAAAAAAAAGCAAAAAAGAAAGAAAATGAAAGAAACAATTTATTCGCTATGTAGATCTCTAAATATGCACATCCAGCCACATTTAAAACTTGGCACATTCAGTGACTTAGCTCTGAAGACCACACATGCAAACTTTCATGCAAATCTGTTAAGAGGAGAGAAACTGTTAAAGTACAAACTTAGGAGTTTAAAAGCAGCAGTGCAACAATCTGGTGAAAATGTTGACCTATACTTTTTTTCTGCTATTTTACATTGCCACTTACCTCCTACCTTGTATGATACCTTTCTTTCCACTATTTTTGTCTGCTTTAGTACTTTTTTTTTATGTCTGAAATAATAAAAGGAGCGGTCCTTTTAATACAGTGCGGAACAGGTCTTCATCAGTATTTTCAGCTGTTTTTGTCCATCAGTTTGTTCATATATCACTTCTGTTGTGACTAAAATTAATACTTATGCAGCAGGCAGTGTTTTCTGACCTTACAGAACAATATTTGTTCAAAAACAGCTGCAAATACTGATGAAAACCTGGTCCGAGCCATATTAAAAGGAGTGTTCCTTTTATTTTTTCAGATATGAGAAAAAGTACTAAACAGACACAAATTGTGAAAAGAAGAGTATCATACAAGTCAATAGGTAAGTGACAATCTAAAATAGCATAAAAAAGTTTAGGTCAAAATTTTCAACAGATTGTTGCACTGCTGCTTTAAATGGCCTACTCTACCCTAACGATAGTGGTGCTACCACACAACTATACAAGATACAGTATATAGTAGATAAATAGATAGATAGACAGACTGACAGATAACTACTCTAATCTGGCCTTAATTACCTTTTCCATCCATGACTTTTCCCATGCCTTTCTAACTATGACCATACTGTATGTCAACCTGTTTTAAAGCTAACAAATGAATTAGCACTTACAAAGCTTAGCTTGTTTCATTTATTTACTATCCTTTCCATGAAACAATTTGTACACACTCTTTTTAAAACCTTTCTCCTGCCAGATTTAGTGAATTCCCTCCAGTAGCTATATTTTTACTTCATGAAAATATGACCTTGTAGTCTATTTTATCTTGTGCAAGTATTTGTAAATTTCCATCATGTCCACTTTTTCTCCTTTATTTTGTCAAGACTGACATGTCTACATTTTATAGTCTCTCCTCGTATGTCATTTCCCCTATGCAGCAAATAATTTTGGTTATTCTATGCTGTGTTGTCTCCACCTTATAACACTCCTTTTTTCCAGGGAGGACTCCAGAAACAGCATTACCAGTGATTGTAAAGTGAGATGATTACCTTACTTCTTCTGCTGCTTGTCTTAATCCCCTACTTATGCATCCCAGCAGTGTATTTGCTTTACTCTCAGCTTAGTCACAGAGTGCTGTAGTTTTTAGGTCATTTTATATAATCAACCTTAAGTCTTTTTCCTCCTGTATGCATTCTAATGCCACCCACCACACAAACCTGAATGCATTCTAGTATCACCCACTACACACATTTCATACAGCATGAGCAGATACTTTTCCCTGTATTGTCATTTTGTCACATTGAAGCATAGCTGGCAAATTATAGACTATCTTCCAGTCTTTCCAAGTCATACTTCTATTCTGCATGTACTCCTGCATAGATTTTTCTGTCATCCGCAAAAAGACTGGCATTACACTTTATGCCTACTTCAACATCACACAGAAATACATGGAAAAAGACAGACAAGGAATATTACTGATCCTTGTAGCACTCTGTCTGAAATACACACATTTTGCACTTCTCCCAGATGTATCTGAACATGCCTTTTGCCCTTGCTTCACTCCTCCCCTTGATTTGTTGGACATGACATCCCCCTGGTAAATCCATGCTGTTTGGAGTCTTGTAACCCATTTTCTTCCAAGAGACACAACAGTACATTTCTTAGGTTGGTCTCCAGTACTTTCTCCACTATAGATGTCAGGCTAAATGGTCTGTAGTTTTCCAGTTCATCTTTCCTAGCACTTTTAAACAAAGGGACAACATTTGCTGTCCTTCAGTCCATAGGGACCACCACTGTGTCTAACCTGCAGTCCAAGAAGTCTTGTAGTTGAGCTGCCATTTCTTTGCTATCTCCATAAGCATCCTTGGGTACAATTAATTTGCTCTCATAGATTTGTCTCCTTTCAGCCTTTTTATTCTAACATCCTTTTCTCTGTTATTTTGGCCTATCATGCTTTGTCTACCTCTTCCTACCATTGTGATCATCTTGATTTCTGACAAGAGCCCACCCTCCTCATTTGTAAATACTTAGGTAACGTGTTGTTTCAATAACTCTGCTTTGTCTCTATCACCTCCCTCATATGTTGCCTCCTTTTTTAGCCTCACTATTCCCCTTTAAGTTTGCATTTCTCCTGTGTATACTGGCTGAAAAATAATTTATTTTAAGGTTTAACTTCCCACACAAGTCAGAGTTCCATTTCCTCTTTAGCCTGTCTTATTTTCATACTTGCTTCTATAGTTACCATTAGATACTCATCCCTGTCCACCTATCTTTGACTATTCAGGGCATTAAACAAGGCTGTTGAATTAGAATCTGAGCTATGAGGTCATCTATTGTTAAACAAACATTTAAGTAATGTCTAATTAAGATTTTTTTTTGCAGTTGCAATGGTATGTGATGGTATACATTAGTTCCTTTTGCCATAGTAAAAGACCTTCCCAGGGTGTAAATTCTGTATTATTTTTGTTTGTATTATAAATAATATTATGGTTTTGAAATGTAATGTGGTTTTGGTTTCCTATTATTGTATATCACTTTTCTCTGGTATTGTTGAAAACCTGTCATATGATCCAGTCCACCACCCTGGTAAAACAAATAAAATAAAAAATATGTATTTTCTAAATAGCTGTTGCTTTGTGTGAACTTCTTCCTTCACTTCTGACTTGAACCCTAATGGGGCTCTAGATTTGTTACCCTTTGATACCCTATAATACCAGTACAGGCTGCAGCTGCTTCATGCACTTGTTTAAAATTCTTCCCATTTCTCCTTAACCCCTATTAACTGCCCAACTCTCTTCATTTCTTCTCTCACTCTCTCTCTCATCTTGTCAACATTTGTCTTCCTGAAATCCCACAGTTTTAAAAAGCTACTGTATAATTCCTGCATATTTTCAGTTGTACCAATAAACATAAAGTAATGTTATCCCTGGGCTCCAATTGCTCCCAGACTGACACATTATGAGTTGTTTCACTGTTTTTGTGAACCAAATCTAACAGGGCACCCTCCCATGTTGTCTTCTTCACCACCGGTAACAGAAAAACCTCCTGACATGACTCTACCGCCAGTCAGTTTCTTGCACTTGCTGAGACTGAAACTTCCCAGTCCACATCTGGCATGTTAAAGTCTCCTGCTATTAATGCTACCCCTATCTTAGCCACCCTTCTCAATGTTTGCCCTAATTCCATATCTGGTCCCTGTTCCTGACCTGATGATCTGTATACCACACTAATTCTAATTTGTTTACCATTTCGTGAAGGAACTGTGCAATACAATAAGTTGCAGAAAAAAGAGACATAAAAACAATAAGCAGTGAGCAACAGTGAAATAATATGACAGGTGGGGTAGTGACTGAAAACTGGGGGTGATGGGGCTATTCCAGTGTTACTGTAGGGTGGAGGGCACTGAACAGAAGTTCAACCCCTTATAAAGAGAAATTGCAGCAGCCAGTAAAGAAAGCATGGAGGAGAGATTTCACAGTGTGAGGAGAAGAAGCAGAGTGGATAGAAAGGGGAAGAGATCCTCAGAATTTAGGGAAGCAGAAAGAGAAGGCAGCTTGACCAGTAGTGAATTTCATTTGTGGGAGAGCAAGTCAGCAAGAGCATGTTACAACCACAGTATAAGGAAGGAAGAGCAGAAGGATTCAAGACAAGAGGGAGGGAACCAAATCAAAATTTGATAATAAAGGACACACAGTGGGTAATGCACCTGATCTCAAGAGAGGAGCAAGAGAGTGCATTGTATAAAGAGCAGTGATGAGTGTGCAGGGATTTATCAATGGTAACTCAACAGAAGGAATGAAGGAGGGAATCCAGTCTGTCTAAGATGGACTTGGGAGTAGCCCTGTAAACAATGTCATCATAGTTTAAAATGGAGAGAATAATTTCCTAAAGGAGCTCTCTGCTGTCAGGTAGTGGGATGCTCACTTCTTCCTGTAAAGTGCAGCAACTTGGCGTGGAGTGTCCTGTGGATTGCAATCACATGAACAGAGAAATCAAGGTGATGGTCCATTCAGACCCTTAAGTATTTGAAGGAGGAGACATCTTCAATCGCTGTGCCATTAAGGGTATGGAAGGAGGGAAGGGAGACAGATCTAACAAGCCTTTGCCTGAAGCCAGAAGTCATACAGACTGATTTCTTGGCATTGAAGGACAGCTGGTTTTCTTGTAATCAGTGCTGGACTTTGCTACATTCTATTTGGAACTGGGCTGTGAGGTTAAGGACAGAGGAGCCAGAGGTCCAGACAGTGGGGAAGTTGTTAAGAAAAATGGAAAACAAGAATTGGGTTGAGGAAAGACCATTGGGGGATGCCTGAGCATATTGGAAATGGGGTGGGGAAGTCTTCTTCAATATGAACAGCTTCTAACCTGACCTCAAAGTAGGAACAGAACCATGCAAGTGAGGAGGCGAAAAGTCCAGCAGCCTTAATCTTGCCCTGGAGAAAGGAATGGACAATAACATTTCAAAATAAAGAATGACATGGTATGTTCATGTCCCATTCATGATTTAATGCTACCCATGGTTCTGTGATTGCTACCAAGTCAAGGTTACAACCTGTGCTTAATATTTGTAAGTATGGCATGTTGCTTCCTAAGTTCTGGAATTGATATACACCTTCCTCCAACATCTTTTTCCACTCTTCCTTCTATCCCTCCCTAATATTTATTTTTCCACTTCTAATATGTGGTGGGTGAACACTGGCAATGTGCCCTCCATTTACTCCATTTGAAGTATGCCTTGCCACAATATCTACCCCTCGCTAGTTTAAATTACTTCCTATGTGTTGTGCCCACCTTTTTCCCACAGCACTTTCTCCCTTATCATATAGACAATCTTTTTGTAAGCAACTTTCAGTTCTTCAGGGTTAACCCCCAGTCCACCAGGTACTGGAATCCATCTTCACTGCACCACCCTTTCAGCCATATGTTTAAGGAAATAGGAAACAGGGATTTTTACATCTCTAGATGGCTTCTTGTTTTCTTTGTAGTGTCTATCAAATATTCTGATATATGTTGATCTTTTTCATGAATTTATAAGCCATTATTATCTTCCAACACTTATTGCAAAGCAAGGAAAAATGTGTACTGCTGGAAAACTGAATGAAGTGTAAGTCATATGATTTAAGGTATAAAATTCATGCTTATGAGTATTATAATTGTATAGATACCAAATAAATTATTGGAAATAATACCAAAATTCGGAAAAATTTCAAACTTTTTTTATGTAATTTTTTTAAGCATCATGAAATTTTCCATGTCAGTACTGAAAAAAGTATATCCATATACTTTATTGTTATTGAAAAACTATAGCGAAGACATTTATTTTAGCAAAAAAAAATGTGGCTTTGATGTAAATATGTATATTGATGTAGTTAGAGAAAATTGTCTGTTTTTTATATTGATAACATAATTACTATTACATAATATTAATATAATAACAATAACATTTCTTAATGGCTAGACTCCAAGCATTCATTTAAAGAAAAAATTATTTTTGAGCCCCAACAGTTTCAGAATTAGATATTTCAAACAATATTCTCTTTAAAATTAGATAACTTTGTTACCATTTCGGTGAAAACCTTTTTTTTTGATGAAAGCTTGGAGTCAGGTAAGTAGATATATCATTAATATACCACTACAATGACCATATAATGATATAAAAAAACATTAATCATTTCATGTCAATATTAAAAAACATAAAATGGTGTTCTACATTTTTTAAGTCCTGTCATTTTTATCATATTACAATGACCTGTATATGCATGTAGCAACACAGAAGTACTGTATAAACTGTTCAGATCTTATGACTTTCAAAGTGTAGCTTTAAACATTATAAGAATATCATATATGATTATTTTTGCAACTAGTCAGAAGATACTAGTGGTTGTTCTAAGAATAAACACATTATTTTCTAGTTTTGCTTTTGTAACTACTCTAAATCCCTTTCTCCTTGGCAGTTGTTGTTTTCTCTTTTCATTCTGCCTGGATATTCTATGACATAAGCAACACCATTTCACACCATTCAGATGAATGGAGAGGAATGGCGTAACTTATGTCATGAAATGTCATAGATGTATGAAAAGAAAGAACAGTAGCTGGTGAGGAGAGTGGAACTATGTGTAGATTTGAGGGCACCCCAAAGCAAGATTATTTATTTATCAAAAATCGGTCAGCACATATCAGAAAACATAAATGGCATGGAAAGAAAAATTGAGGGCTAACTGTTTAAAAGTAATTTCCTATCACCTTTAAATTAAACAATATGCAATTGTCTCTTCTCTTTCAGGCCTGCTATGGCTGTACCTCAAAGATGGTTATTGTCACTGCTCTTTCATTAGCTACCAACCCTAGAGCACAAAAGTATTCCTTTACCTGATCCATTTTTCTTTTATTTGGATCATTTGTACCCATGTTAACAATTAGAAGTGGCCATCCCTCACTCTCCCCCAAAAAGTTCCATCATCTTGTTCATTTATCTGTCCACTGTTACCCCAGGTAAACAACACACAACCCTCCTACAATCAAGTGTTAGACCCAGCTTCTTTCCTGTCTTCCTTACTATGTAGTCCACTACTACATATTCAGTACTTTCATTTTATCTCTTTCAGGGCTGATATTGGAGTTTGCCCTTTAATGGGCAGACCAGGTTGTCCTGGTGCACCCCTACCCTCCTTCATAGAATGGTTGTGCTCAGGAGGGAAGGAGGGAAGGAAGGGGAGGGGCTAAGGGCCAGAACAATGGCCAGGTAACAGGAAGGGGAGGGGCAAAGGGAGGTACATAAGGGACAGCACAAGGGGGACCTCAGCCACTTTTTGCTGGAGTTTTGACCTACATCAACTGCAGCACGTCAGATTGGCAAATTCTTTGAGGTTTGTTCACCCGGACAGAGAGGTAAGGAAACAAACAGTTGATTTTCAGGAAGAGATGTGAAGTGTTTTACAAAAAAAAAGAGAATGGGAGAAATAATATATATAATATTAAGTCTAAATATGTTACAGTATATAACGGAGCAAAATATGGGGGGTCCTGAATAGTGATGGGGGTCAGATTGTGGATGAGAGAGCAACCCAGGACCATGTGGTGCGATGTACACGCCGCATGGGGGGTCTTGTTGAAAAGCCTTTGCTTTGTTTTGATGCTTTGTGGCTGTTGGTGGCCTGGTTTGCTGGTTGGTAAGAGTTTGTAGGCCTGGAAGAGCCCCTGAAGCAGGGGAGAGAGAGCGTGAGCCGGGACCACGTGGCATGATGCCTCACACCGCATGGGGGTTGGTAACAAAGCCTTTCCATTGCTTTTTGGTGTTTTGCAGCAGTTTGTGGCCCTTTCATTGCTGCCTGGTAGGAATAGTAGGCCTGGATGAGACCTTGAAGCAGGGGAGAGAGGGCACAATCTGGGACCACATGGCGTGACGTCACATGCCACATGGGAGGTTGTAAAAAAACATTTTCTTTGTTCTGGTGCTCTGGTGGCTGTTTGTGGCCGTTTGTTGCCTGGTAAGAATAGCAGGCCTGGGAAAGGCCCTTAGGCATGGACCGCGTGGCGTGACATCACACGCCACGTGAGGGTTTCTGGAAAAGGACTTTCCTTGGTTTTTTGGTGCTCTTGTGGCTGTGTGTGGCTGTGTTGTTTGCCTGGTAAGAATAGGAGGCCTAGAAGAGGCCCTGATGCATGGACTGCATGGAGTGACATCACATGCCATGTGGGGGTACTGGAAAAGCACTTTCCTGGCTTTTGGTGCTCTTGGGGCTGTGGTGGCCTTTTTCTGTTTGCCTAGTAAGGATAGTAGGCCTGAAGAAAGGCCCTGAGGCAGGGAGAGCGAGTGTGATATGGGACCACGTGGTGTGAAAAACACGCCACGGGGGTTGGGATAAAGTGTTTTCTGTGTGCTCGGTGCTGTTTTTATGGCTTTGGTGGCTGTTTTGAGGCATATTGGGGGGAAAGTAGTGGGCCTGGGAGAGGCCTGGGGCAGAAGGAGAGAGAGAGAGACCCGGGACCTTGCGGGTGACGTCACACGCCGTGAGGTGGTCACAATGGAAGCCGTGCCCCCCTTTTTTTGTGGGGCTGCTTGCTGTGTTTTGGCCCTCCCCCTCTTTTGGATTGGGTGCTGTAGAGAACAGAGGCTGGCAGAGGCCTGAATAATGGGGAAGATGACCAATTTTTGGATCACGTGGCATGACCACTCCCTATGGTTGGGGTGCTGACTGCATGGTGCATTGGTTAGCCCAGGCAGGCTGGGAGGCTGAAAATTGCATCATTCACAGGGAGGAAGCTCCTGAGGAGGCCAGCACAGTGCAGCATTTCTGGGGGACAGCAGCAGGATGCTGCTAGAGGCTCGATGACAAAAAAAAAGAGGGGGAGGCACTTGAGTGGATGCAAAGGGGGGGGAATGGTTGGTGGAGAGACAGGGACCAGCAAGGAGCCTATAGCAAGGGGAAGTGGAAGTAAGTTGTGACCACATGGTGAGAATTTACACAGGGGGGAAGCCATGCAATGGGTGCAAGGTTGGGGGGGGATCTGAATGGAAGAGCAGTGGGAGGGATAGGAGAGGGCAAGGGAGACTGGCTCACATGAAACTGGGACACGAGTGGCACACACACACCAGAAGGCTTAAGGGGGCTGATGGAGAGGCCAAAGGGGGGGAGTGGCCCACGTAGTGTCGGGTCTCTCACAATAAACATGGCAGAGAGCAGCCAAGGGACTGGGTGACCTGTCAAGCAGGATGGGGGCCTCTACTGGGGGCCCGGTTGGTTTATGTGGGCATGTGGTGTGAGGGACAGAGGGAAGGCATTACAAACAGGTATATATCTACAATTAATCCTGTTTTTCTTTTCCTGTAGTTGTCTTCACAGAGCAAGGAAAAGAAGGACATGGCATCAAAGAAGAGCAGGCCATCAAAGGAAGATGCTTACAGGACTATGATTGAATTGGCAGAAAAGGCCAACAGAATGTGGGAACTGGTGGAGGGGGAGGAACCAGGGAGACCTGGGGAGAAGGAAAAAGCAGGCCTGGGAAAAAGTGGCAGAGGGAAACAACCAGCCGAAGGGCCACGTAGTCCTGCTAGGGTACCACTGGTGGTAGTGGGGCCTGTCAAGGTGGTTGATCCAGTACCTCTGCAGCTTATGGACCTGGTGATGCCGGTATCCCCCCCGATCAAGGTGGGATCTCCCTGGCTGAACCCGGACACGAGTCCCAGAATGCGATGTTCCCTCCACAACCCCTAGTCACTCAATCTCCTCCTCAACCACAAGGAGAAACAAGGGGACCCATGGAAGAATCCAGGCAGCATGGCCCAGACAAGGTTACAGGTAACACATCCAGTGCAGTGGGTGACAGTATAAAAGAATATATAGGGCAAATTGTGGTGGCACTTGGGACAGGAGGTTTAGGGCAGATGGAATCAGCTCTGGAAGATATTAGGACAGAGAAAGGTGCCGGGAAAAAATGAAAGGGGAGCGGAGAGAGAAGGAAAATGTACAAGGGAGATAGGTGCGCCTGGGATGAGGATAGGTGAGCATGTGCCACTGGCCACAAAGGAAAAAATATGGAAAGGGGAATATGTGGATATATTTGCTTTGGTGAGCCGAGGCAGCCAAGTACGAGGAAGCTGAGGGCATAGGTAAGAGTGAAATGGCAGCGGCGATAGTGCTTTTAGGGAAAAAAGAGGATGACAAGTTTACAAAAGGGAAGACTTGGGATGGGTGGTTCCTAGGTTTTTCCACTTTCTCAGCCATCGTCCTGGAAAAAAGGCCGGAGCTAGGCATCCCACTAGTTACTTATTCTTTGGTAATACAGAGGGCAAAAGCAAAGGGCGGGTTGGGGTGGTTAATGAATAGGTGGTTAGTGATGAATTTTTTCAGCAGAGAATGGCAACATTTGGGGACGTGAGATGGGACACCAAGCAGATAGATTTGTGGACGGATTACGTAACAGATCAGTCCACACCTGAAGGTGAGTGGGGAAAAAAGGGGTTTACACCCCAGAGATGCTGCTGGGCTTACAACAGGGCCTTTTGCTCATGGCCTCAATGTCGTTTCTGGCATGCTTGTCAAAATGTGGGGAAGGGCACCAGGCAAACAAATGTAGAATGACATGGACCCAGGGGGCACAAAGGCATGGGGGTCAAGGGTCAGGGCAACAGTTTTTTCAAGATGGCCAGGGTTTAAAGGTCAAACATGGAACAGGGAGGGCGGGTAGGGGAACATGAATAGAGGGGTCAGAACCACTGAGAGAAGAAAGGGTGGGCAAAACAGGAGGGAGGGGCTGGGGAGGAGTGGCGGGGGGCAAGACAGGGAACAGTTTGGGATGGCCAGAACCCCCATCAACTTGAAGGCATGAACAGCTTGCCTGTACTGATATCCAGACATGAGTGTGCTGGATATGATTATAAGGGGTTTTAACACAGGGTTTTCACTGCAGTGTGGGGGACGCAGGCAAGCGAGGGAGGCGAGCAACCTGGGGTCAGTAAAAGGAAAGGAAGAGATGCTAAGACAGAAGATAGAGAAAGAAAAGGCTGCAGGTAGGGTAGAGGGCCCATTTAACATCCCCCCAATTGCTGAACATGTGGATTTCACCATTGGGTTTGGTACCCAAGAAACAAGAAATGGAGTACAGGGTGATCCACCACCTGTCCTATCTGGAAGGGGATTCAGTGAATGATTTCATCAGTGAGGAACATAGTAAGGTGACATATGTGACACTAGAGGATGCAATCCGGTAAATCCAGGCCACAGAGGATGCATGGATGGCAAAGACGGACACTGAGTCCACTTTCAGACTGCTTCCGGTTAGGAGAGAAGACTGGGATCTATTGGGTTTTTAAAGTAGGGGACAGTATTATTTTGACAAAGCAATGCCAATGGTCTGTTCCATAGCATGTGCTACATTTGAGACATTCAGCACCTGCTTGCAGTGGATATTCCAGGAAAAAATGGGTTATAGGACGATCATCCATTATCTGGATGATTTTCTTTTCATTGGGAGGGGAAAAAGAGAGACAAAGAGGATGCTGGGTAAGTTTCAGGAGTTGTGTCGGGAGCTAGGGGTCCCACTGGCACCAGAAAAAACAGAGGGGCCCAACAGGGTTATGGAGTTTCTGGGGATTGAGATAGATGCCCCGAATTAAGTATTTCGACTATCGGACAAAAAAGTAAGTAAATTGAAGGAACTGATCCAAGTACACACCAGCAGAAGACGGGTACAACTAAAACTAGTGCAGCAGGTACTGGGGCACCTGAACTTCGCATGCAGGGCCATCGGACCAGGAAGGACATTCACAAAGAGGTTAACTAGGGCTACAGCAGGGGTCACCATACCACATCACTGGGTGGACCTGACGCAAGGTGCCAGGGAGGATTTTAAAGTCTGGGAAGAATTCCTTAGGGAGTATAAAGGGTGCTCTTTCTGGCAAGAGGAGTGGCTTTATAACACAGACCTCGACCTCTACACAGACACTGCTGGGGAGCTAGGCATGGGGGTTACCTGAGGGGTAGAAGGTTTGCAGAATCCTGGCCTGCCAGTTGGGTGAGGGATGGGAAAGTGAGAGATATAACATTACTGGAGATCATGCCCATATGGGCGTGTACTCTGGTCTGGGGGGAGGAATTACAGGATCAGAAAGTGACATTTTGGTGTGACAATAGAGCTGTGGTGGATGTTCTGAACAACAGGGGAGCCAGGTCAGACACAGTCATGCAGGTATTATGACTTTTAGTTTTAAGGGCTTTGCAGCTGAACATGTCATTCAGAGCAAAACACATAGAAGGGGTACACAATACCCTGGCTGACAGCCTTTCCTGTCTGCAGCTGGACCATTTTCAGAGGCTGGCACTGGCAGTGGAAGAACTAAAAACATCCATACCAATGAACATCTGGGACATTGGCAAGAAGGAGCAGAACTATTGTTTCGTAGCTCATGGGCGCCTCGGACTCTGAGGGCCTATGATGGAGCCTGGCGAGTGTTGCAAACATTCAGGGCAGAGCACCAGATGGAGGTAAGTAGGCCACTCACAGAGGAACAGTTGGGAATGTTCACCATGAAGCAGTGGCAAAAAGGTACAGCCCACATCACAGTGGGAGTCTATTTGGCTGGGATTAAAGATATCTGCAGTCTAAAAGGGTGGAAGGACCTGACAAAATCATTACTCATCAGAAGAATGATGCAAGGATGGAGCAGGTTGAAACAGGGGCTAGCAGATAATAGAAGGCCTATAGGGGAGCAGTGGCTAATAAAGCTGAAGGACGTGCTCCTGGCAATATGCAGACCAAAGGCCGAGACCCAGCTATTTCACAGAATTTATGTGGTAATGTTTGCAGGGGCCATGAGAGTGAGTGAAGTGGTAGGCCATGGGAGAGAAGACAAGGAAGGGGGGTTAGAATGGGAAGATATAAGTTGGGGGGTGACAGAGATACAGATCAAGATTAGGAGTTCAAAAAACAGATCAAAGAGGACAAGGTTGCATAGTGACGCTGAAAGGGCAAGCAGAGACTGCAATATGCCCAGTACAGGCTCTGTGGGCTTTTGCCGCAGAGCATGGGAACAGGACGGGGAAATTATTTATACATGGTGATGGGAAAAGGGTCACCGGCTACCAAGTCACAGCATTGCTCAAAAAGGGCATGCAATTCATGGGGAAGACCTGGCTAATTATTCATCCCATTCCTTGCGGATTGGGGCTGCCTCACAGTGGGCAGCAGCGGGAGAGACGGTGAATGAGATAATGAAAAAGGGATGCTGGCAGTCGGCCAGTTATAAGAGATACATTAGAGCATGCTCCTGGTTTGAACTGCAGAGCTGGGGGGCAAGAAATGTAAAGGTGGGGAGGGAAAGAATGGGGGATAATATGGTGATGACACTAAGAGCATGTGTAAAATAATGAATTTTGCTTAAAACCCATAGGTAGAGGGAGGAGCAAGGAAGTCTGGATCTGCGGCCATTCCTATATTTATTGGGCTGGAAAAAGAGCAGAGAAGAAGGCTGGGGGGAGGCAGCTGTACCAAGATGTGAAACAGTGTAGGTTGGTCTGGCATGGCATACGGGGGATGAGATGGGCGCAGCTGCTTCCCACCTTGAAGGAACTCAAGGGATGGTGCCCCAGTCCAGATCTAATTATTATACATCTAGGGGGCAACGACCTTGCAGGCAGGTCATGGGTAGACACATACTTACAGATAAAAAGGGATTTAGGGCAATACGACAGTAGTGGCCTCAGGTGTCTCTCGCCTGGTCAGATATGATACCAAGGAGGGTGTGGAGGCAGGAGCACAGCCACAGAGCAGTGGAGAGGGCCAGGAGAAAGATGAATAGAAGGGTTGGGACACTGGTAAGGCAGATGAGAGGACAGGTGATACTGCGGGGGGTAGAAGAATGGGTAGAAGATTTCTACAGGTCAGACAGTGTGCACCTGTTGGACCTAGCCATAGACATGTTCAATACAGAAACAATGGGCTTTATAGAAGCATGGAGGAAACATGCAAAAAATGGGAAATAAAAAAAAAAAGAAAGAAGGAAAGAATAAAAAGTATCTTCCCTGAGGTAAGGAAGAATGGTACCCTAATTATGGGGGAAGCCAGCCATCTAATGCAAGCTGGAGACTGGCTAGTGAGGAAAAAGGGGGGGAGGTGGGGAGGGGGGAAGAAAAAAGGAATAACACAAGAAGAGGAAGAAGATGAAGGAGAAAGCGGTCTGGGTTTTCACCGTTACCTAATGGAAAAGGAGAAGAAGAAGGCACCCAGGTTTTCACCTGGGAGAGGGATAATCAGAGATTGATATATGGATGGAAATAAATGAAATATTCTGAAAATATGATAATAAAGAAATGGTTAATGGAATATGGAATTATGAATATAAATAAATTAATTACCAATCTGAGCACAACAACAACAATGGCCTCTGTCTTTCTGTGAGGGAAAAGGGGGGAATCCAGGACAATGGAGTTTGCCCTTTAAGGGGCAGACCAGGTTGTCCTGGTGCACCCCTTCCCTCCTTCATAGAATGGTTGTGCTCAGGAGGGGAGGGTGAAGGAAGGGGAGGGGCTAAGGGCCAGAACAATGGGCAGGTAACAGGAAGGGAGGGGCAAAGGAAGGTACATAGGGACAGCACAAGGGGCCTCTGCCACTTTTGCTGGAATTTGATCCTCCACCCACCCTACTAGGCAGAGCAGGAGGGAAGACAGTCAAGATTGGACTGTATGGTGGGTCTGTCAAGGTGGATGACAGACGCGTCCGGTTGGACAGTTTGGACTGCCAAAGGTGGATGGCAGGTGATAATATGGTTATGGACTGCCAAAGGTGGATGGCAGGAGAAAAAGGCGGAAAAGGGGGAGGAGGAGGGGAGGGAGGAAGAAAAAAGGAATAACACAAGAAGTGGCAGAAGATGAATGAGAAAGTGGTCTCGTTATTCACCGTTATCTAATGGAAAAGGAGAAGAAGAAGGCACCCAGGTTTTCACCTGGGGGAGGGATAATCAGAGATTGATATATGGATAGAAATAAACGAAATATTCTGAAAATATGATATAAAGAAATGGAATATGGAATTATGAATATAAATAAATTAATTGCCAATCTGAGCACAACAAACAACAACGGTCTCTGTCTTTTTGTGAGGGAAAAGGGGGGAATCCATGACAATCTCCCCTTATATACTTTATGGTCTTACATTTTGGCTAAATATACTTGTCTCTTTTTCAGTTGTATAGGTCAAATAAGATCCCTTTGCTCTCAAGAGATAAAATTTGTCACTTGTGTATAATTCTAAATTCTTGGGCTTTGCTTTTCTACTCCCAAGCCCCCCCTTCCTTCTACCACCATCCAGCCTCCTTCAATGTATTTTACAAGTTTTGGGTGTGACTGCCACAATGCTTTCCCATGTTGCATATTAGTTAAATCTCTTAGTTTACATATTTCAGGCTTTGTATTTTCCAGCTCCTCCCACATGACCTGTAACCATCTACAATTAAGACAATGGGCAAATTTCTATGGTTTACCACTGCACTCCACTCTGCATTCTGACAATACCTTATTAATCTGTCCCTCCCTCCAGCATTCTGATAAGGATGCAGGTTACCCAAAAGAATAACCCCTCACTGGAACTGCTTTTTAGGCCTACTCCCCATAGGTGCTATAACCTTTCCACATTATCAATCACATATGTGTTCTACACTTTTATCCAAGATAAAGTATTTTAGCCTTATAGTTATAATTAAATGTGCACTACTTACTCATTCCAAATAAAGATGCAGCTGGGATGGTTCCTCAGGATACTTCTTATGTTTTTGACAGAACTACTTTCTTCTCAAACCACATTTTTGAAACCATTTTAATCCTTTTTAAAAATGTTTTCAATTTGTATTTGTTAAAATAGTTATTGCATTCCAGCTATTTTTATAAGCACATTGAAACACTCAGTGATGTTGGTTTTTACTACAGTATATGTGATAAATACACGTCCCAGGTGATGAATGCACTTGATGCAAGCACCTCATGCCTTTCTACAGACCTGGTTTTATGACTTTATCACATAACAAACAACAACCCACAGTGTTATGTGCTAGTGCCTTTTTTCATCTCTCTTTTTTTTTTGCCACTGTCCATTTTATGGGAAATAAAAAGCTTTTACTCGTTTCAGTTTTTGTTAGCAGAATCTTTTGCAGGATTAAAACTTTATTTTTTCTTTAGACTAGTAGCAAGGGTTCCTCCTGCACATAATCAGGTGACTCCCTCATTCACCAGACTAACATTTCACCTGTTGGCTTCTTCGGTGTATGAGCTGCCCTTTAAACTGATGTCCCATCTGCCTGTTATGGTGGTTGTTCAGGTGGAGATTAAAGATCCCATTGCATGTTTCCAAAAAAGAAGTTTTTTTATTGAAAGTTTGACATACAAATATACAAAATGAAATACAAGATGCATTTCTAATGAAGAAATCAAAATGCCATAGGTAAGTGAAAGAAAACACCCCAAGTTCTCACACACCCTTAAGGAGTAATTAAAAAAACCAAACGAATAATAAAAAAAACACTACCATTCCATAAAAGATGCCAATTTCTTATTTCATAGACCGATTTCAGTTCCCAGTTCCATTTCAAACACATACTCAATTTCCCAGTAATGCAACCTCACCTCAGGTCATCCTATACCTGCTACCTAAAGTACCCTAATCAAATTTCATAAATGTAAAACCTGCAGTAATCCCCCTCACATATTTTTTATAGTAGCATAAGAATGGTGTTTCAAATCACTGTGGAAGACTTCAATGCATGCAGTTTCACACATTTCCCCTATAGATAAATAAGTCATCCTTTGATGTTGAAGTACATATTTGTTCTGAGCCTGCTATAAATAAAATTTAATTACTGCAAAAACTACTAACATATTCCTATAATATTTAAGTAATCTTCCATTGAAGTCCTCCCCAAATTAACTGACTATAAGTATTAGTTTTTATCCAAGGCAGTTTCCATCTGTGAGCTAGAAATACCCATTAAGTCATCATGTAGGTACATTCAAATATAAAATGTGTCATTGACTCAAGTGGAGCTAAAAACTCCAAGTAGGGACAGGATCTGTCCTCTGTAGGCTTGTGCTTTCAGCTTCCCCAGACATTTATCCTGCCATAGGTGTAAAGTCACACACTATCGCACATTCTTAGAGGGATTTTCCTATTGCTTTACTGGTAGATAGCGATCTGTGTTTTTTTTTATGTGACTGTTAGGTAAATCTGGTGTTGAAGGGCTAATTTGCCCTAAAATTAAGTGATACAATTGGAGTCTATTTAACAATAGAATGTGGGCTTTAGTAATCTTCCAATTGCTCATTTTCCTTAAGGTGGATTTTAAGTATACAGGTACAGTATGTGTAGAGAAGGAACTAATTTGGGGGGCTGTGCCTCCCATCTCTCAAGGTCAGGTCCCAGAACACTCCAAATCCATGCTCAACAAAGAGAAGGGTTCTCCTAAAGACCTATTTTGAGAGAACTCATCCAAAACAGGGTGTGGAAGAATACCAATGGGTGTAACATGCACAATCCTCCTTGTTTCCTGCTTAGGTAAGTGTAGTCCCTTTTTATACGGTTCAAACAGCTGCTCACAACATTTGGAAAAGCAGACTGTACAGTCTGGTGTCATACTGCAAGGGGATAGGGAAAATCCATACAATGTACAATAGGATAGGAACCAAAAACTGTTTTATCAAAAAAATGCGTTTGAATTTAGATAATTGCCAGCTCTTCCATCTTGTGACAAGAGCTTCACATTTAGTAAGGGAAATATTCAAATTTGTGGCTGCTGTGTCTTCACCCCCAATGTAAGCCCCTAGAATTTTAATTGGGTCTGTCTTAATTTGTATCCCTGCTATAGTAGTCTCTGCCCATGTGCCCCTAAATAGATACCACAGCATTTTGACATATTTATTTGGGCCCCAGAAATAGCTGAAAACATTTGTGATTCCCCCACTGCCCTTGTAATACTATCTTTGTTTTTACAAAATAGCAACAAATCATCTGCGTAGGCCAAATATTTTAATTTGGAGTTTCAGTATGGGATACAAAATCCTTCAATTTCTATATTATCCCATATGTGGCATATGCAAGAGTCTAAATATAAAACATGTAGTACCAGGCTGAGGGGACACCCTTGTCTGACTCCACTCCTTAGTAGAATCAGTGCTCCTATACTATCTATGGTCAGGGGTGCAACCATCTCCTGGCTATATAAAAGATTAATCCAATTTGTCAAAGGAAGGGGGATTCTGGCCAGCCTGATGGCACTGAGGGTTGAGGCACTGGACACCACACCTCACTCCATGCTGGCGACCCGGGTTCAGGAATGAGCCAGGGTCATCAGGGGTCGGCAGGGGAGGAGAAGGATTGAGCATCCATAGGACTGCTGTCCTTCTCTAGGAAGGGGGTGTACCACTGCTGGTGCTCAGGCAGCCCCAGGCGATGGCAGGGGATCACTGGAGCACTGGCAGGATCTGTGGGGACAGACTGTGGAGGATGCCAGGCTCAGTGGGCATGCGGACGGGTGAGCGCTCAGGTCCTTGGGCATCATTGCATGCCACAGATGTTGAATGGGGGAGAAAATCAGAAATATGGGCACCAGACAGGGCAGCTTGATGGCTGTATCTAACGGGGGTGGACCAGTTCGGCTCCGTGGGTACATGGCACACTGGATCCTGACTCGGGGGGGTTGAGCTAGGGGGAGACCCCCCCCACCCCACTGCTGGGGTAACTGCGGGACCTACAATAGGAACCGATGGATTCCCTGGAGATGGTGGCCGGAGACCCGAGGAGGATACCTGACGTGACACAGGTAGGCCGTTTGGTAGCTCAAGGTGGGTTAAAAGTATAAGCAAAAAAAAAAAAGGAAGGAGGATTCCATATTTTTCCAGTGCATGGAACAAAAAGATGTGAGATACTCTGTCAAAGGCCTTGCTTTGGTCCATTGAGAGCAAACATCCTGATTGATTCTTTTGTTTGCAGAATTTGTAGCAGTTCCTAACAATCAGTAAATTGTCCTGTATCTTTTTCCCAGGCACAGAAAATGCCTTTGAGAAATGAATTATAGACTCTAAAGAATTCTTTAATCTGTTTAACAAAATGGTTGTTAACATTTTCCAGTCTGAATTTGGAAAGCAAATGGGCCTCCAATTTTGTAACAAGGTTTTATCTCCTTTTTTATATAAAAATTGTAATAATCCGATAGAGATATTTGAGTTGATTTTACATTCAGTAGTTATCTCGGTAAACAAAAGAAACAAAAAGGGGGTAATTTCCTTCATAAAGATTTGCTAAAATTCGATAGGTAATCTGTCCCAACCCAATGAGATATTTTTTTTCATCATAGATATGGCTAATTTAATATCCTCTATTGATACAGGTGTCTGTAAGGATGCCTGTTCCTTGTGTGACAAAAGAGTACCAATATTGCACAAGTATTCTTCCCTCTCTTCTACATACCCTATTGATAAATCCTCTAATTCTTAAAAATGCTGTTTTATTATCCGTTCTATCCCACTTCTGTCAGTGCACAGCCTACCAGTCACATCTTTTAGTTCAGTTAGGGTTGCAGAGTTTAATTTGGTTTGCACGCTACACAGAGATCCCCAGTAGGTGTTTTAACAGTGCCAAATTGAAGTTCTGTTTTTAAAGTTAAAGCTCGGTCATATTGATAATCTCTCATTTGTTGTTTTATATTTGAAATTTGTTTAGAATAATCTATACCAAAACAACAGTTTCTTCAGTCACCAGTTCAGTTGAAAGTTGTCTATGCTTCTTTTGAATATTGTATTCTAGCAAGTCCTCCACATCGTTAGTGTCTACAACTGAAATTTCCATATCAGAGGCATGTTGGAGCTGGATACTTTATTTCCATAGAAAGTCCTGCAATGTCAACCATCTCAGAATTCTCCTGTGATATAATTTCATTTCCATATTAGTGTTCATTTGGTTGAACACCTTCTCTACCCCTCCTCCACAGCCACGTCTGGCTCCTCCATTACAGGAAATGGGTTGACAGCACCGCCTTCCCCAGTGTAGGGGAATTTCTCCAGTGTCCTGCTTAAAGTACCCATTGATTGCAATACCATCAGGTTTAACTGGCTCAATATCAGTCAGTTTGCATCTTGCCACATATAGTTGTCGTGTGGTAAGCTGGTGTAGAATGATTACTGTGTTCCATGCTGGAGGAACTGTAGCTGCACTATAATGGTTTTTGTGATCTCTGTGTTGATTCTTAAGTTCTTTGAAATGCTTGCATGAAAGGCACTGTATTAATAAAGTGATTATGATGATGATTATTACTGTCAGAATGTTCAAAAAGATTCACATTTGTGTTTCTAAAAGTAACAGTGATACTTAGGCTCAGGCCCCTAGAAATGGCGGTGGCGGCATATTTATAGTTCAAAGATGTTGCAGTTTTAAAAAAGCAATTTTAATACCATCTTTACGAAGTAGTGTTGTGTCTCATACATACATTAATATGTCTTGAGATATGAATTTTGCTTTTTATGAGTGAACATCACTAGACTTCAGTAAACAAAACTCATAAATGCTTGCCATCTTGTGACATTATTTATTTATAAAGAATATTTAGACATTGTAGCCTTTTGGGCATAGTCAAAGCATGTCTTCAGGAGCCCTGAGGCAATGAGTGTTAAATACATTTAACACACAACAGCAATGTTATAGGCATACGATTAAGCACATGGAAGTTCATGTTAAGCACACATTATTTAAGCATGGCACTTGGCTGAAATATGCACAGAATATTCATGTTTCATATTGCTGAACAATTATAATCTATCTGGTAGAACAGGTCGGTCAGTCATATCCAAGCATGTGTGACAAGCAGATTAAAACCTTTGGGTTCATCCAGTCTGCGCAAAGGCCCCAACTAGTTGACACTATTCCTTAAAAGGGACATTGTCAACCCCTTAGCCTTCAGGGTGTCTCTAGTTTGAAAAACACATGTCATAATTGGTTACATTCTTTAGAGATTGCTGATGTAGTTGGTAGTTTGATTTTGATTCTATTTTTTCTCTTTAAAAGTGCAAAACTGACTGCCTACCATACTGATACTACCATACAAAACATGTTTGTTTACAGTCCTTAATCAAATGCCACTGCCTCTTTCCTGGACTTGGAAACATGCAATACTTTTTAAAGGAGTAGTAATACATAGAGACCTGCATAGTCAGCACAATTGCATGGGCACTGGATAAACAATTATAAAAATGGTGACATGGTGATACATTCATTATATATTATGTTTTTACAAAAATAAGTGAGAAAGAGTAAAGAACATACATAGAGTATGTGCTGGAAAAACAGGCAGTTATGGGAGGTCATGTCTGCTTGATTTTCTCTAAGCCCCCCCACCCATTCCAACCCCAGAAAATAAGATATGCCCTTTTTTGTCTGCCCTCCCTCCTTCCCACAATTTCAGCAGTCCAGTGAGTTTTTTTCTCTCTTAATCTGAGCCCTATTTTGAATTTTGGAGACAAGAGTAGCGGGATTGGAACAGAAGAGTAATGCTACTAGGAAGCATGCTGGTCCCACACTAGCACTGAATGGAAGCAAAAATAATTGGTAGAGTTTTTGTGGCTTTTTGGGGGGAAACATCCAACACAGTTTACCCAATCAAGCTACTCATGATGCAGTGGGAAGAAATGAGAATATTGCAACATGAGTAGCTGCACTGTTTGGGGGTGTAATGTGCAGGACGTATGCAGTAGAACACAGATTTGAAGCAAAACAAGATTGGATATAATTACACCATTATGTATGCATACGAGAAAGCAGATAAAACAACCAGCAACATGAATGCAATTTTGAGAAGGTAAGCAATCATAAAATGTGGATTTTCAACTAGAAATAATATGATTCAAAAAGGCTTGACAGTGTTCCTTTAAGGGTTTATTATCATACTGTATATATCTTTACACATACCCTCTACAAAAGCTATGAATACCTATTTGGAATCAGAAAGCCAGTAGCATCTATTGAAAGTTATAGAATTTCACCAAAATTCAACAGATTAAGGCCTCCCATTTTCAGAAGGGCAGCATGTTAGACTCATACAAAATCACACATACCCCCATAATGCAAAGCATCATGGGACATATGTGCAAATCACCATAACATTTTAATCTGGTTCAGCTTTAAGAAGGAATGTATGGTGCCAAAGGGCCTCTCACGCAATCTGCAAAGAGTGCAAACAGAAGACACAGACACGTGTTTCATCCTACCCAGGACTCATAAGTGTGTTTCGTCTGTATGACACCCCAGGGGAAATGAACCAGCCCTATGTTGGTTTTATGGGTTTGGGTGATGCTGAGCCACAAAACACAAGCTGAAAGACAAAGAACCTCAGTGTAAAAGCACTTTGAACCTTGGCTTTATGGTCAGTGCCCATTAAAGTAACCTTTGCCTCAATGCTTTTGCACTGAGGTTCTTTGTCTTTTTGCCTGTTTTTTGTTTTTTTGGGAGGGCTCACTATGACCTAAACCCATAAGACAAACTTAGGGCTGGTTCATTTCCCTTGGGGTGTCATACAGATGAGGCACACTGATGAGTCCTAAGTAGGAAGAACCACTTGTCTGTCTTCTGTATATACCCTTTGCAGATTGCATCAGAGGCCCTTTGGCACCATGCATTGCTGCTTAAAGCTGAACCAGCCTAAAATTTCATGGTAATTTGCATGTACATCCCATGATGCTTTGCATTATGGGAGTATATGTGATTTTGTATTTCCTTGAAACTTGGCTTTATGGTCAATACCCTTTGGGATAACCCTTTCCTCAGTGCTTTTGCACTGAGGTTCTTTATATGTCAGCTTGTTTTTTTTGGGGCTCACCACGACCCAAACCCATACGACCAACTTAGGGCTGGTTCATTTCTCCTGGGGTGTCATACAGATGAGGCACATTGATGATTCCCAGGTAGAAAGACACATGTGTCTGTGTCTTCTGTTTGTACCCTTTGCAGATTGGGTAAGAGGCCCTTTGGCACCATGCATACCTGCTTAAAGCTGAACCAGCCTAAAAATTCATGGTGATTTTTGGTATGTGGGATTTTGTATTTCTTTGAAACTTGACTTTATGGCCAATGCCCTTTTGGGTAACCCTTACCTCAGTTATTTTGCACTAAGGTTCCTTGTCATGTTAGAGTCATGCTAACTGGGGTAAGCTCAACCAGATGGATGAAGGCCATATTCAGCAATCCCAAGTGTGCAGCATTAAGCAGACAATGTATATGCTCAGAATATACTGCTGCAACTATGCAAGTGAGGGATCCCTCTTGTATTCAGGGTGTAGTGGTATATTCAGATGTAATTAAAACTATAAACAGCTGTTGTTGCAGCAGTTTAAGGGTAGCAAATTCCTACTCTTATGAAAGCACACAACATTGTGCGCTGACCAACCCTTCCACCCAAGTGATGGGTGGTTGAGTAACAGCAAGAGCTGTTAGTACCTGTTAGTGATTCCATGCCACTCTACCCCTGATCACTGTAACCAAGCTGTTATTAACTAGAATATAGCCATTCCCTGGTGTCTAGTGACCCCTGCTCCCCAGTATGAACTGCTGTTTATATTAATTTCCAGTTCCCTAGCATCTGGTAGACATCCCCACAATTGATAGTCTGAACATGTTTAAATCAATACCTGGCAGTTTAGTTGACCCCCATCTCCCCAATTACCAATTCAAATGTGCTGAAATCAATCCATGGAAATTATTTGGACCACCCAGGTCACCAGTCACCATTCCAGTCTTGTAAAAAATGATCCCCATTAGTCTAGTTTCACCCACATCCCTGTTTAGTCACTGTAAAAAAATTCCCCCAGCCCACCCGCTCAGCACCCCCTCTACTGCTGGTGCCTCACTCATCCCTTACATGTCTCAAAAGTAGCAGGTGTCAAAACCTCAGATCAGATGGTGACTGGCAAAGCCCCACTTCTCATCACCTGAGCCAACCACCATCTGAGTGACAGGAAATGAGTGTATGCATTCTGTATAAACAGCTGTTTATACAGTATATTAATGCTTGCTCTATCATTCAGATGGCAGACAGCTGAGGTGGTGAGCAGAGGGTCTGTCTCTGTTGCTATCTGAGGCCATGACAGTGGCTACTTTTGATGCTTGAAAGGGTTGCAGCAGTTGCAAATGGGTTTAGTTGAGGGTACTGACTGCTTAGTGGGTAGGTTGAGGATGTTTTTTTCATATTCTATTTAATGACAGCTCTGGCATGCCGATCTTGGGGGGGGGGAGCCACTAGACACCAAGGAATGGCTCTGTTTTAATTAATGACAGCACAGACCAACAATTGGGGGTTTGGATATTTATTATTTATTTTTATTTATTGAAGTTTCACCAGGAAAGGCACACTGAACAATATAAAACTGCTTGTCTCACGGAGCGTCCTGGGGGGAGGGGAACATGGGAGTACAGTAATCAAAAGAACATTTCCATGCAGTATTATGGAAAAATATATATACAATAACCAACAACACATTTCCAAAGGTAATAAAGAACAGAGAAGCAACAGAGTAAAAAAAAACAACATGTCTGTTAATAGCATTAGACGGTCATTGCAATTTGAGCAAGAGGAGCAAATTAACAGCACTGCAGACTTAATACATACAATGCGGACAAGGAAGCGTAATAAAGTACATTGGTTTCTCCTCACGTTAAGTGCTAGGCTGGGAAAGAGGATGGGAAGCCAGATAGGAAATTAAGAGGAGTGAGGAGCCAGAGGGGAAATTAGGAGCAGCTGCAGGATGGAGAGAGGAAGTTGAGGAGGTAGTTTGAGATGGATCATGGGGAGGCATAGTGCCAGAATTGATGAGGCATTGAGTTCCAGAGCATAGGGAACCTATAGGAGAATGACATTACATAGGATATCATTAAACTATGAGGAAAATGGCTTATAACCTCCAAATGACAAGTGAAAGGGTCTATATTTATGTCAGACAGCTCAGGTATAGTGATTGGAAGCAGTCATGCATTGGTACAATATCTCTCTACAGTCTTGTATGATGACATGGGGAGGAGATGTTATTGGGCACTTAATAGCATGTAAATGGTACCTTAGTACATTGCATGCCATATGTGCTAATTAACACATGGCCATTGAATATGGCTCATTAGAGCAGAAGCATTATGCTGTTTGAGACATACTGTGCTTGATTTTCAAAGGATGATGCAGGGTTTGTGTCAAGCCCTGTGTCACCCATTTTGCCAAACTCCTTTGATGTAGCTGCATAACTGTACTTGATTTTAGTACATCAGGCACAGTGTCAACAGTTTCTTCATTTTGCAGCAGCTTGCACCAAGGATCTGGTGCAAGTCCCATAAAAAGGGTTCCCCCCCATAGCACAAGTTAGACAGGGAAAAGCTGGTCTAACTTGCAGCATTTTGCTCTCGGGATTGAAAATCTTCATCACTGACTGGGAGAATGCTGCAAACCCTGTGCACCAAATGATTGGTGCCCAAGGGGCTTGCAGCATTCTCAGAGCTTTGAAAATCAAACCCACTATCTCTATTTGTTCCTCTGAATCACTTTCCTGCAGGGGGCTATGTTGCTACCACACACAGTCACTGTGCACTGTGCTGTTACAGCCTCTATATTCAGACCAGCTAGATACACTGGTCAGAGTAACATAGAATACAGAAACATAGAAGTTGACAGCAGATAAGGACTGCAGGCCTATCCAGTCTGCCCATTTCTTTTTCTACCTTATAAATATGCCATCAGCCTTTGCTCTGTCAATGGTCTATCTATTCATACTTATCTGTATTGCTTCCTTATGCCTATCCCATGCCTGTTTGAAGCCCTGCACTCTATTCATAGCCACCACTTCCTGAGGTAGGCTGTTCCATGCATCTTCCACCTTTTCTGTGAAAAATAACTTCCTCACATTATCCCTTAATCAGCCTCCTTCTAATCTCACGCTGTGTCCTCTTGTCCTGCTATTTTTCTTATATTGAAACATGTTAGACTCTTTCACCTTGTTAATGCCCTTAAGGTGTTTGAATATTTTGATCATATCACCTCTCTCCCTTCTTTGCTCTGGGGTATACATATTGAGCTCTGTTAATTCATCCTCATATGTTTTCTGATGTAGTCCCGGCACCATTTTGGTTGCCCTTCTCTGAACTGCCTCAATTTGATTAATGTACTTGTGAAGGTGTGGCCTCCAGTACTGCATGCAGTACTCCAGATGGGGCCTAAACAGTGTCTTGTAAAGAGGGATTATTTCCTCCCTCTTCCAACTTGTGATACCCCTACTAACGTACCCCAACATCCCCCCTAGTCTTACCTGCTGCTTTAGTGGTCTTCTTGGATGATTTCAGGTCATTGGTGATGATGATGCCCAAGTCTCTTTCTTCCCTTGTGACTGCCAGCAACTCCCCTCCCAACCTATAGGTGGCTTCAGGATTTCTCTTCCCTATGTGCATGATCTTGCACTTCTTTGCATTAAACCTCAGTTGCCACTTTTCCGACCATTTTGCCAGCTTATCCAGATCTCTTCTCATTCTGCCCACCCCATCTGGATCATTTACTCGGTTGCAGATCTTTGTGTCATCTGCAAACAGACAAACCTTACCCTCCAGTCCATCTGCAACGTCACTGATGAAGATATTGAAGAGGAATGGCACCAGGACTATTCCCTGAGGTACCCCACTTGTGACTTTCATCTCTTCTAACTGTATACCATTTACCACCACTCTCTGTTTTCTCCCCGTCAACCAGCTTTTCACCCAGTTGACCAACTTCTGACCCACCCAGAGCCTACCTAGCTTATTAATCAATCTTCTATGTGGAACAGTATCGAAAGCTTTGCTGAAGTCAAGGTAGGCTCCCTCAACTACTCCACCTTGGTCCACCACTCTGGTTACCCAAAGAAATCTATGAGATTAGTTTGACAGGACCTTCCTTTTGTAAACCCATGCTGTCTTGGATCCTGTGCACCGATGGAGTCCAGATGTTGCACTATCCTTTTCTTAAGGAGTGCCTCCATAATCTTGCCCACTACTGAGGTAAGACTGACTCCTCCCAACTACCACTCTTGTGGAGCAGGATCACATGAGCCCTTCTCCAGTCTTCTGGGACCTCTCCTGTGCTCAGAGACTCACTAAACAGTTTTGATAATGGCTCTGCTAGTTTCACCCTTAGCTCCTTTAGTACCATGGGATGTATGCCATCAGGTCCAATTGCCTTGTCCACCCTGAGCTTATCGAGCTCTTGTTGGACCCTTTATTTTGTGATGAGACTAGTGCACACCTCCCTCCCCCCTGTGTCTATGGTACTGAGCTGTGGGCCCTGCCCTACCTTCTCTTCAGTAAATACTGAGAAGTTTCTATTTAGGATAGATGCTTTTACATGGTCCTCCTCCTCACATGCCCCCTTATCTCCTTTGATCATAGCAATACCCCCTCTGGACTTGCTTCTTTCACTAATGTATCTGTAGAAAGTCTTGTCACTTCTTTTATTATTTGTTTTAGTGTTTCCTCAGTTTGGGCCTTTGTCTGCCTTACTGCCTTCCCTGCTTCCCTTAGGGAAGTTTGTTATGCCCCTCTATCTTCATCCCACTGCGTTCCCTTATATTTCCTGAAGGCCAGCCTTTTGACTTTGACCATATCTGCTACTGTTTTTGAGAACCAAAGTGGTTTCCTTCAGCTTTTGCACTTCCTTTTCTCTCTAACACAATGGGATGTTGCTTTACGTATTGCATCCTTAATGATTGCTCACTTTGCTTGTACCCCCTCAACTGTATTTCTTTTTGCCAGTGCTAGCTTAAGTCTGTTGGCCATCTTATTAAAGTCAGCTCCTCTGACGTCCCATATGTTTGCCTTGGAATGGGATGATATTTTCATTGACATACAGGGCCACCCCCCCCTCCTTTTGCACCTCGGTCTCTTCTGAACTGTACATAACCAGGTGCTGAAGTCTCTCAAGTGTGGTTACTGGTAAACGACATCCTGTTAATTGCTACTATGTCCAGTTTAGCCTCTGTCATTATCGCCTGAAGGTCTGGGATCTTGTTTCCCAAACTGTGAGCATTTGTGTACATGATTTTCCATTGACCAGATTCCAGCGTGTTAGCTTTTGGGTGAGGTCTGGCATTTCCCCTGCACATCGTATGGGGTGCTGGACCTTTTTCCTTACCTGGTGATGCAAATGAACTGCAAACATGCTGAACTCCTGTTTGACCACTAGCTGAGGGGGAAGGGGTGTTCTTCCCATTCAACATATATGGGGTGCTGCACCCCACTCCCCATTTGCTAGTTTAAATATTCTGCAAAGATGTCAAACTTCTGCCCAATGCACTGACTCCCTCCTTAGTCAAATGCAGTCCGTCAAATTTAAAGAACTTTCACTCCCAAAATTGTTGCCAGTTCCCTGTAAATTTTTGTCCTTTTTCCTGGCACCAGCCCTTGTGCCACATGTTTAGGTCCCCTATCTCCCCTTCTCTGACCTTCTGTCCATTTGCCCCCTCTCCCAGATTGGCAGGATCTCAGAGAAGGAGATGCCGGATGAAATGGATGATAGTTTGTCACCCAGCCTGGTCAGGTGTTCCCTGGTCTCCACAACTGACCGTCTGGCAAGATCATTAGTCCCTATGTGTACCAGGACATCAATGTTTCTCCTGCTTTCTAAAGAATTTTAGCAATGCAGTCAGTGTCTCTCCACGCTGATGTACCTGGGAGACATCTGACCATTACCTCTGGCTGGAGATAGGTACTGTATCAACTCACCGAATCATAGAGTCTCCTATGATCAGAAGTTTTTTGGATTTTCTTTTTGCTTTTTTGGTTTTGGTTCCTGTTTTGGGTGAGTTTTGTTGTGCTATCTCCTGTGCTGCAGTGTCCTGCTCTGCAGTGTGCTGTGTGCCTGAATATGACGGACATGTTGGTCATTAATTATCTCTCATGCACTGCTAATGGTTACAGTACATGGCACAAATGGTCAGCTTTGAAAATTGGGCCCAACATCATCTACCAGCAGCTAGAGTAACTTATTCACATAGACTTATTTTGAGTTTACAATGTTAGATGATCAATTTCTGTGAGCATCACTTCCACTGAATGTTGTACTTGGGAATTTTGAAACATAAGTCCATGCCTCCCTTTGAGAACCCCAGCCTTAATATTTCAACAATCTTTACAAAGTGCAGAAAAGCAGTACTTTGAACTAACTAATTAATTTTTCCACACTGTGATAACATCATGAATCTGTTGAGGCAGTCTGCTAATTGCACATAGATAACCCACAAAGAAGTGAAAAACTGCAGGTAGCACTTTCATGCTGTTAGTCAACAAAGAGAAATTGTGAACAACAGATTTTTTTAGCTGTCTGGCAATAGCTTTAATAACAGGGTTCTAAATTAGAGTCACATTTGCCTCTCCTCCCACATGTTTTTTTAAGTGTGACTGCAGGATTTCTCCTTACAAATGACACGATTTACTGTATTTGTTCTTTTTTTTTTTGAAAATATGTCTGTTGCTAAAATATTACTTGAAACTTGTGCTGTGATCATTTCTAACTTTATTAAGATGCATTCTACAGAATGAAAAAAACATGTATCTGCTGCTCACATTTCAACAAAGACAGAATGCCATATTTAAGACAGAGTTTTCTAATACAAATAAAAAAAGTGTTCTACAGTATGTCAGTTTAGGATTCAACTGCTTGAACAAGGCGAACATCTTTTTCAGTTCAAAGAGGATGTGCAATGTTTCTTTAGAGTCACTAGACTTCAGCCTAGTAATATTTATTATTTCCATTGTTTTTATTACCAAGTTTTAATTTTAGTTCAAAAGGAAATACAAAGGACCAATTTAAGTAGCAAAATGGCTTGCCAATGTCAGCAGTGAATTAATAGTACATAGGAAATGTATTTACAATTGATAATCAGTGCAGTGATACTCTGTGTCCTTGTTCTCCTGTGAATGCTAACACTGAATACTGAGCAGTACATTTAAAAATTAACATACGGGATTGAATGGCATTGTATTATTTGTAAGACAGGAACCAGCAGCCAGGCTGTACATTTCAGTTTTATACTCTGCTTGCAGGTTTATAATAGAACCTTTGCAAAATCCAGACAGCTAAGTAAAATTTTTTATAGAGCACTTTTGTTAACACAGCAGTCATTGCCTTTTGATAACTGCTGAAGAATTCTCAGGGAACCCCTATGGAGATGTATTACAGCAGAAAGCAAACTAATGAAAGTACCCTTAGTTATTAAACTGACAACACTTATTGTACTGCAATTTATCCACAGTGCAACACCAGTTAAGCTCTTGTTATTAGTATGCTATTTAAAGCAAAAATGATTCAATAATCTTCTGAAACCTACAGCATTTTGAAAAGATGTCTCATGCTGTAGGTGGGGGATAAAAAGCACAATTCCATTTCTGTGTTCAGCCAGTTCACTCTTTCAGCACTGCAGAGTAACTTAGAATTACAGAACAGGAAACTGAAAAAAGGAAGGGTTTTACTGATTATTCTGTTCTTAACCTCACATTTCTGCATATGAATACTGTTTCTAATATTCATGATAAATAAGAGAGGGTAAAGCCTTATATTTGATATCTCACTTCAGTTTGTTTCCATGGGATACCTCAGAAATATAAAAGCTGAACTGGCTTGCTGTTAAACTGATACTAACAGCTGGTGGAGGCATATGTATAAGAACCATATATTGCCTGAATGTGTAGTAGGATATTAGGACTACTGTGAATTAAAGTACCCTGCTCTAAAACATAACTTTAATGAGAAAGTGTTCTGCTGCCTTCAGTCACCTGCTTCACTTTAAAATAACTTTGAAAGGAAGACTATTGGCTTTTGTTTCTTTTCCCCAAATATGAATATGTTACCCAGACTCTGAAGGTAAAAGCCACAGCATATTAAATGTAATCATATACCCATTTAGAGTACATACTGTATATTACTTAACAAAAAAAAAAACACAACTGAGTTGTACAAGTTACAGTTTTATCACTGGTCAAAAGGTCCATTTAAGCAATAAGGTAAGACCAGGATTATTTTAATGTTCTATTATTCTGGGTTGTAATGTAGCACAAGGAATAACCAAGTATGGTATGCTCTTTGAAAAGGTAAACTGAACACTAACATAACCCCTGGAAGTGACATTTCTTTTATCAAAATGGATATTTTAAAATAGTTTTCCCTGTTTTGGGTTTGATTAGCCTCTACATATACGGATACTTATTTTTATGTTGGCTCACACATGCGCAGCCAACATATTTCGGTAGTAGCAGATTTGGAGGCGCGGTCACTGTTGGGCGAATGCATGGCATGCATCAGTAGGTGCATCCCTCATTCCCCAATCAGCCAGCAGCAGGTGCTGACATCACGCATACCTAATGTGGCCACTAGATTTAAGAAAAGGTCTGCTGCAATGAGAGTGAAGCTCTCATGCAGCAGGACCACAACACGCCTCCTGACATGCAGGCAACATGGTAGCAGTGACTGCCTCCACCTCCTGTCACAATGCCAATGGGAGAGCCCACTCCCCGTCAGCATAATGACCCCCCTCCCAATTAAAATGTATGCTAAGGGGGTCCCCAATCCCCCTTGGCATCATTTCCCCCAAAGGTTTTTCTTTGCCAATGGGGGGCTCAATCCCCATCGGTGTTTATCCCCACCCCCATTTATTTTGCCGACAGGGTAGCCCACTATGCATCAGCATAATGTCTCTCCCTCCTACTTTTGTTGTGTGCTGAGGGGTGTTCCCATTCCCCCTTGGCTCGTGTCTCCCCCCTTCAGTATGTGCCAGTGGGGGGCCCAATGCCCAGTCAGGTACAGCATCCCCCAAAACACTTAGGTGGCATGTTTGGAGCTCACCCCAGCATGCCAAATCCCCTGCAAAATAAAAATCCTGCAATTTGTTTTGCTTTTTTTAAACCTGTAAAAAAAAAGTTTCTTTATGGTCTCCCATACCCCTACCACAACCCACACCCACCCTGCCTCCCCACACCCCCCTCACCCCATAATTAGCTATGGAATCTGGCGCAACGATCTTCGGTCGACCGGGAACACGTATGCACTCTTCAAAGAGAACAGGCAGAGACACCAGGAGGAACGACCTGCTGTTATTATAACTAAACTTCTCTACTGGGACTAAATAACTAGAACTCTACTACTGGGATCATCAATTCAGGGTTAAAACAAAAAAAAAACAAAAACAAAAGTGTATTTGTCTGAGTTGGTTGAAGTGAAGTGTTATCTGTGCAGTTATCTAGGTGTTTGTCTCAGGTAGCTGAAGGGAATTGTTATCTGTGTCATTAACAAAGTGTAGAAAGACTTGTAAAGTAGGAGGAGTGGCTTAGCTAGAAAGAAGCCAGGTTAAAGCCAGATTTAAACACTGCCCTATATAGCTTCTGCCAGAGAACAGGCAGAGACACCATGAGGAAGGAGCTGCTGTAATTATAACTAAACCTCACTACTGGGACTAAATAACTAGAACTCTACTACTGAAACCTTCAATTCAGGGTAAAAAAAGTGTGTTTGTCTGAGTTGGCTGAAGTGAAGTGTTATCTGTGCAGTTATCTAGGTGTTTGTCTCAGGTAGCTAAAGGGAATTGTTATATGTGTCATTAACTAAGTTTAGAAAGACTTATAAAGTCGGGGGAGTGGCTTAGCTAGAAGGAAGCCAGGTTAAAGCCAGATTTAAACACTGCCCTAGATAGCCTCTACCAGAGAACAGGCAGAGACACCAGGAGGAAAGAGTTGCTGTTATTATAACTAAACTTCTCTAGTGGGACTAAATACAGTGGCCCAGATATTCAAACTGTGCCCAAAAAGTGCGCAATAGCAGAAGCAAGCGCAAGTCTATTGCGCCCATGCGCAAGAGATGTGATATTCAAAAAAGGAGCAGGCCAAATTGCACCTACAGCCAATGACTGAATGTCGCACCACCTGCACCATAGCGCAACTAGGGAGGGGAAGCTGAGCAAATCTGATGCGCCATAGCGCAACAAGGGATGTTCAGCTGAGCAGTCCAGAGGCAACCAGGGATGCACCCCAGCTGCAGAGCAATGTAACTGCACAATTAGGGAGGTAGGGGCCCACCACCCATGCCACAGATGGGCACAGGAACACACAGCAGAACAGACATTGTACCCCACACCCCAAGCACATCACAACCAGGGGAGGGCTGGAATAACCACTGGTCCATGGAGACAAGCAACCAACCCACAGCCTGGCCATGGTGCCCCATCACACCTACTGGCAAGCTGTGACTGGCACACAAGGAGGGCAGACCACCCTGTGCCACATCATCCCCCCAGTGCACAGCACACCCTGCACTGTGACCCCCAGACAACCCCCATGAGCAGTGACCACCATAGCAGGAAACCCCATGCATGCCACCACCCCCACAGTGTCAATGCAACCCTGTGCACCACAGAACCATGCAAGCCAGCCCCACCATGAGCACCCATCAGCAGGTTGCAGCACATGGCAATGCAACAACGGCAGACACAGTGCCACCATGCACAGTCCCCCGAGGTACTGCTGAGAGACTGACTATGCATTGGCACAAGAGTTACCCCATATGGGACAGTTGTGTCCTTGACACCTCCACCAGTGGTACAGCACTCTGCACAGTATTCCAGTGACACACCCCGGCCCACCACTGGCCACAACAGCCAGCACAGACACCCACAGTGGTGTGTGGAAGCATACACCACACCAGATGCCACACAGGATCTGGACAGACACCCACCCATACCCAAGGACACAACACCACAGGGACACAGTGGTGGGGCAACCAAGCCCCCATTGGAGGCCCATGTAAGCTGTGTACACACAACCTGCAGTCCACCATGGCACTGGAGTGCCAACCACCCTGCACAGGCACCATGGACCAATACACCACCAGTAGTCACCTGGAGCACAAGCCACAGACAGTGGGGCACATCCCCTGCAACACACACAAGCCACAGCATGGAGGTGGAACAATGATCATGTCACACACAGTGCCACCTGAGCCAGGCATGCACCACACCAGTGACATGGGCAACCTCATAAAATGACGGGTACAGTGTCCGCCCTGCAGGGAATGCCACAACTCACATGCCAGCAGACCATGCAGGTCACAGACAGGCATGTGTGTCAGCTGCAAAGGCCATGGATGGGCTGATGGGTGCACCATGGACAAAGAGCATGTGCCATGAACCACTGCACACAGTCATCCAGTGCACAGGGAACAACACACACAACACAGACACTGACTGATATCTACCCCCACACCATAGACACCTCCACACGGACACACACACACACATACCCATGACTGCACCACCCCTGATGCCATGCACACCACTGCAGCTGAGCACCTATAGCCCACTGCAAATCAGAGACCACCACTGTATTCATATAAAAGTCAAATGTATTATAAAAATAGAAAACTCAACTATGTACGTGAATAAGAACTATATACAGGTTTGTGGTGGGGGACACAAAAAAGGTGGGTGTGGGCAGGGGGAAGGGTGGACAAATAGGATGGGATAGGAGGGGTGTGAGGGTGGGTCCAAGGGGGGAGGGGAAATCAGGGACCGAGGGACTACTGGAGGCTCCGCTGGACCTGGCTCTGGCTCCCTCTGGCTCTGTGTCTTCGCAGAACCCCCGACTCATCAATCATCTGCAGAATTGTCACCATCTCACAGGCCAGAATCAGGAGCTCCTGCATGGTGTCCCTGATCTCCTTCAGATGTCTCGCACCTAGGACAAGGGAGCACAGTCAACAGGTGTGAATGCACAACCCCATACAGCCCGCCCACTGTGCATGGCATACGGCCATGGGACATACCACTGTGATGATGTGTGACCAGCCACAGTGATCATGTCCACAGGACCTGCCCACCCAGGTGCATACAGCCATATGGAACGCTGCACACACCCACCGGCCAAGTCATGCACAGCACCACCGAGGCCTTCTAGTGACATGGCTATGTGGTGCAAAGGCAGTGGCACAGCCATGCACCCAGTGCATGCATTGACCACCAGTGATGCACACCCAGACATGCATTGTCACCGGACAGTGTTGACTGTAACAAGTGGCGTGCATGGCAGTGATGTCAATGAATGGTGGCCATGCCCCGCTGCCCACCTTGTCACACAGCATACAATATTAATCATGGATGTCTGGCACTCACCCACATTGGGCCGGTCAGGTGGCCGTTGCTGGTCCTCAGCCCGCCTGGCTGCGGCTTCCACTCCCCTCCACTCTGCATGCACTCGGCGCAGTTCTTCCGGGCCTGTGGGGACAAAAAGGAGGGAAGAACATCAGTACATTCCCAAAGCAAAGTCCCCCTGCTCCAAGGAGTGTGCTCTCCCACCCATCCAGATCCACCCACCCCACACCCTGTGAACACCACCACAGCCAACCCCATATGGTCCCTCCCCTATGTGCTTGACACATACAACACTGTGACTCATATGGTCAATAAAAGTGTGTTGACGGAACCCCTACCTGGACGTGGGACTGTGCCCCTCCTGGCATGTGACCTCAGTCGGGCCAGTAGCTCCAGCTCGCTCCTCTGCAGGTCACCATATCGGTGCCTGCACTGCTCAGCAATTCGGCCCCTGCCTGTTGCCTCCTCAAGGGCTGTGGCCACCTCCTGCCACACCTGAGTCCTTGCACTATCCAGGGGCGCCTCACCAAAGAGAGGCCCATGGTGTGGCTCGACTATGGCCACCAGATTTGCAAGTTCGATGGCTGTCCAGGGAGCAGCTCTTCTCCGCGCCATTGCAATAGCTATAGTAGGCAATATGGCGCTCTGCAGTGTGGTACCATGCGTGCAGATGCTGTGCAGTACAGCGCTGCCATTCCCTATTGTGCTGTTACTGAACAGCATGATAGAGGTGAACCTATGCCTGATGCATGGCACCAAGGGGGCAAAGGTTGGGCACAGGGTCAAGGGTCTCTGGCGCAGGGCCAGGCACAGCGCCATCGGATGACAATGCGCGTAGCACAATTGTCTGCCTGTGTGCCAGTGCCACAGCGGACTATCGGGCAGTTGGGCCATTACACCTATGAAGACCCATTGCCACAGCACCATGTAGTGACCTTCGCTATAGCGCCACTGGCACAATGGTGGCCGTGCTCTGCATTGCCTACCGTGCACAGCACGTCATCAGTGCAGCAGATGCCTGCATCAGCAACCTGGGCATGCACAGCGAGGTGTACTACGCATGCCACAGAACTGCGCCATTGGCTCAGCAAGTTCAACACAATTGCGCAAAGCGCAACAGCGTGATATTCAGCCGTCATATGCAAATCATCCGATCAGCCATTCAATGGTGCAGCACTGCAATCTGCATCTAATTAAAGTTGCTCCTCACCTCATTTGCATGGATTGCGCTATAAAGGTGCGACAATGTGCTGCAGTGGCCATAGTCGGTTACTGCAGTTTATTGGTGAGTTGCATGCTGTGTGGGAGTGTGGACTGTGGATTCAGGGACATGCATGGGACTGCACAGTAACAGGTGACAACTGCCATTCTTACAGGCTACATAATAACTGAGCACATTTTTGGAGAGGAGGACAACAGTGGTGGGAGGAGGAGGAGGCCGAATTTTACTAAGGCCAAAACTGAGGCCCTTTCTGAGGCCTATCTGGCTCAGGAGCCACTGCTCAGTGGATGGCGGGGAACCACTCAGGCCCGTGCTGCTGCATGGGAGGAGGGGGTATGTGCTGTGAACCTGCATGGCAACCACCAGTGCACTGTGCAGGAGTGTAAGAAGAAGATGGGCACAGACAGGAGGAGGGTAAAGGAGAAGGTGGCTGCCATCAGGGTAGCAAGTGCTGCAAGAGGTAGGGGACAGCCCGAGGTGGTACAGCTCAGCCCAGCGTTGGACAGGCTTGCTGCAAGCATGCACCAAAGTGCCATAGAGGGAGTTCCTAGTGGTGGCTTCCAGATGGGTGGTGGCCCATCTCTGTATGGTAAGTCATGGTCTGTCTGGGGGGGCAGGGTAGGTCACACGCAGTAAGGCAACTTTGTTTTTCCTTACAGATCCTGAGCATCTGCATGGGTCAGCGGTAGTGGGCCTGTCCACTGCGGACAGTTGGATGGAGTCGGAGGTGGGACCATCCACCTCCACAGGTATGTGTGGATCTGTATGACAGTGGGGCGCCTGGCTGTCCACACTGATGTCGTTGAGACAGGTGTGGAGAAGCCCTGCCTGTGTCCCAGTGTGCTGGCATCCACAGATGCCAGCATGCTGTGGCTGGGCCGAGTCCAGCACCAGTGATGATGACATGACCGTCATGGGCAGTGACATGTGTGTGCCACAGGATGGACACACAGCAGGGCAATTCGCACCCATGGCTGTGGGTGGTGCTGCTGTGGGGGTCTGCGTGTCAGCATGGTCCCAGGCTGTGCCTGTCAGCACCAGTGGGGCAGCACTGGTGTCTGTTCAGGACAGTGGAACTGTTGCAGCCACTGTGGTGGAACCACTGAGCCCTGGGGTGTGGCAGCCAGAGAGGCAGCATCAGCAGTCACCCACTGGGCTTGGGGGTACAGAGTTCAGTGGTGGCATCTGTGCACCACCTGTGGACATGCCCAGACCTTGTCCTGGTGTGCAGCACCCACCCTCAAGGGGTGCTGAACATCAGACCCTTGCACACCCTGAGGGACAGGATGCCGAGGAGGCTGATGACCTCTTGGATGAGCACACCCGCCTACTGTGAGCATTGGTCCAGCAGCAGATGCGGCTTGCGACATCCGTGGAAGCACTGCATGTGGCTTTGGAGCGGGCAGAGGAGGCGTCGCAGCAGGGACACCGAGCGGATCCTGGCACGGATGGACCGTTTGCGGGAGGATGTGACCGCTGCCACTGACAGGCATGCACAGGTGTTCATTGCTGTCATGGCCACAATGGGCACACAGTCAGGTGCCCATGCGTCGTGGACACCACACAGTGCACTATCCACCCCCCGTTCCTGACGTCAAGCGACTCCCACCCTGTCGATGCTGGGTTCAGCTGTGGGCATCCCGAGCACTCCTGGTGCAGGCATGTTCAGTGTGCTGCAGACCCCTGCATGGGCACAGTTGTGTTCATGCAGTGGAACCCTTGGGGGACCATCGGTGCCACCCCATGAGGCCAGTGGTCAGCCTGCCAGTGCTGGCTGGTCTCGGCAGGGCCGACCACGCATCCGTGGTGGCCGTGGCACTGTGTCGCAGGACTGACCTGTCTCCCAGTGTGGCTACTGTCTGGTGCTGCCCTGTGTGCATTGTGTGTTTCAGTGAGCAGTGCACGGGTGGGCAACCAGCCCTGCATGTGGACACACAGTCCACCTGCACACCCTCCCAGCTGCTGTCCGCAGTTACGTGTGCATGATGATGATGCCTGCATTACGCTGTACACCAAAGTGCAATGGTGCTCAGCATCTGACACATGCACATGGACAGGCAGTGGGCATGGTGGCCTGTGGACATGTGTGTTGCTAGGGTGTGCATTCTGGGTCGGTGTGCCTTCTGGCCTCTGTGCACATTTGTTGCGCTGTGTGTGTGTGTGTGTGTGTGTGTGTGTGTGTGTGTGTGTGTCCTTCAGCATGGCATGTTAATCCTCACCCATCCCTGGCTGTGTGTGTGCCTCTGTGCTCTGCCACTTCCCTCGATGGCATGCACCCCCAGTGTGGGTTCCTGCATGCTTGTGGGTTGTGCCTTGGCCACTGGTGGTTGCGCATGGCCCCATGACTTACCTGGGTTGGCTGAAGTGCTCCTCCATGATGGTGTCCCAGTGCAGCTGTGCCAGCCGGAGCAGTCGGGGTTCCCGTCGCCCAAGGGGGGGCTGCCCATCACCATTGTCACTGGCATCCCCATTGTCCCCATCGCTGTCCCCCTCTTTGACCTGTATGGCTATCCCACATTTGTTGGCCATGTTGTGCAGGATGCAACAGGCCAGGAATATCCCACAGGCCTTTGAGGGGCTGTACTGTAGGACACCGCCAGAAGTGTCCAGGCAATGGAAATGTGCCTTCAGCATCCTGAGCACCCGCTCGATGACATTGCATGTGGTGGCGTATGCCTCATTGTAGCGTTGCTGTGATGGGGTCATGGGCCACCGGTAATGTATGAACAGCCAGGGACAGAGTGGGTATCCACTGTCACCTGTGTGTAGAGGTGGAGGTTAGTTTGGTGATCAGCATCGCCCTGTCCCAAGCCATGTAGGCCATTACTCATGGCACCTCTGGCCATGCCCCCCCAGACCCTATATTTTTCCATTTGGTTTGCATACTCACCCACTAGGTATCCAGTGGGGATGTCCCCACTCTTGAATCTGTGGCACAGTGCTGAATGGTGCCAGATGAAAGAATCGTGTGCTCCCCCAGGGTGCGTGGGACAGACATTGATGATGCGCACCCTGGCATCGCACACCACCTGGCAGTTGATGCTGGCATAGCCCTTGCGATTTATGTATGTGGCCCCCTCGTGGCCAGGTGGTGTGCGTATGGACACATGGGTGCAGTCTATTGCCCGTAGCATGCCAGGCATACATGCTACCCTGTGGAATTTCTGTATATTTGCTGTGCGCTCCGCCGTTGTGCTGGGGAAATGGATATACTCCTCAGCATGTGGCAGCAGTGCACTGAGGAATTGGGTGATGTGGCATGATGTGGCTGCCTGGGTTATGCCTGTGGTGTCCTCGGTTGGTCTCTGGAAGGTACCCGTGGTGATCAAGCACATGCAGGCTGTTACCTTGGTCTCCACTGACAGGGCATGGCTCCATTGTGTGGGTGCCTACATCACATCACTGCACAGCTCACAAAGCCACCTCAGAATTGCCCTGTTCAGGCGGTACTGGCCCACAGTCTCAGTATCAGTGTACAGCTCAATGTTGGTGCGGGCTCGGTACTGCCTGTTGGGGGCATACCGCTGACGGGCCCTTCCATAGCCATGCCCCCTGCGTAACCTTCTCATCCCTCATTACAGCCTCCATGTGAAGGTGGCACTGGCCCATGTTCTGGCAACTTCGATTCACCCCCCCCGGCAGCTGTTACTGTATTCCCCCCGCTGTCCTGGCTGCTACCTTCCCTGCACCGGGTACACCTGCCTGTGCTGGCCTCTATGCTGTGTGGCTCCCCTCACCTTCCCTGTGCCTGGCTGTTAACTGTGGCCTTTCCCTGGTCTGCCCTGTTCCTGTCACTTGCCCTGTCTTTGTGCCTCTGCCTCTGCCTCATGTGGCTTCTCTGTAGCGTTCTTGCGCCTCTTCCTTGCTCCTTTTTATTTTGGCTCATTTCCACAATGGTGCAACTTCCACTTGCTCCACTGTTGCGCATTGCGCAAGTCTTTGAATATCACACTGCACCATTTATGCATGGTTCCTCCCCCTTCGGTTGCGCATGCCTTCATTATCATTGTGCTGTTGCTCAGCATGATTTTGGGGGCGCAACTGCCTCCTGCTGAATATCGCAGAATGGCACAAATTTGGACTTGTGCAGGCGCAACCCTATTGCGCATGGCTCAACTCTTTTGAATATCTGGGCCAGTAACTATAACTCTACTACTGGTTCCTTCAATTCAGGGTAAAAAAAAAGTGTGTTTATCTAACTTATCTGAAGTGAAGTGTTATCTGTGCAGTTATCTAGGTGTTTGTCCAGCTGTTTGTCTCAGGTAGCTGAAGGGAATTGTTATCTGTGTCATTAACTAAGTGTAGAAAGACTTGTAAAATAGGAGGAGTGGCTTAGCTAGAAGGAAGCCAGGTTAAAGCCAGATTTAAACACTGCCCTAGATAGCTTCTGCCGGAGAACAGGCACAGACACCATGATGAAGGAGCTGCTGTTATTATAACAAAACTTCTCTACTGGGACTTTATTGCCCTCCTTCCTTCCCCCCCACCCTAAACCTGTTCCAGTTTCATAGGCACAGGATTTGACTGACAACAGGAACTTCGTGTTTGGGAACAGGAAGTGAGTGATCACACAGCCACCAAAGACTCACCATCCTAGAAGGAAGAGTAGCTCTCCGTCCCCCCCAGCTGCTGGAGGTCTGACTCTGAGCAAGGAAGGAGACTACTGAAAAATACTGTATAGTAACTTCTTGTCTCAGAACAGGAAGATCAGGAGCTTGAAGGGCACAAAGGCAGTAAGTGAGTAGGGAGAAAGAAATAAAAAAACAGATGAAAGAGTAATTATTCCATACAACAGTTAAGGGGCCAGAAATAAGGCATGATAAGAGTGGTGCAATGCAGTGGCAGTGGAGCAGCAGTCTTCCAGGAGATGTTCTGGAGGATGCAGTGTTGTCCCATCTGCAGGTACCTCTCTGGGCTGAGGGAGGAGGTTGTTCATCTCCAGGCTGAGTTGGCCAGAATTTGTGTGACCTCCACTCTCACCCAGGGACCACCAGTGCCACTGCCTTTGCCTCAGAGGTTGCCAAGGAAGAGGAGTGGTTCAACCACAGTGGACTCAGGGAGGGTGAGGGTGGTGGAACAGAGGCACATCCCTCCAGCTGTACCTCTCCACAATTCATATGCTATTCTGACAAAATGTGGATCCCCTATGGAGGCACCCACAGTGGAGACCAAGGAGGATGCTGGGAACCTCCACAATGGAGACCCACAGGAGGGTGGCATGGGGCCCGACAGGGAAAGGAAACAACTCCTGGTGGGGGACTTCATTGTTAGGAAGGTAGAACTAGGGGAGGAAGGGGAGAGGGAGGTAAGGTGCCTGCCTGGTGCCTTGGCTTGAAGGGACAGGGAGTAAATCCTCAGGATCACTGGAGCAGCTGTACAGAGAGGGAGCTGGATGTCATTGTCCACCTAGGAACAAATGGCCTGGCTAAGAAAGGGATCAGAGCAGTGCAGGAAGAGTTTGTGGAGTTAGAGAGTGGACTTAGACAAGTAGTACACATTGTAACCTTCTCAGAGGTGCTGCCTGTCTATGGCATGGGTGAGGCTAGGGTGCTCCACAGCATGGAATTCAATCAGTGGTTGAATGGCTGGTGCATAGCTCAGGAATTTGCCTTCATTGGGGACTGCGGGTCCACCTGGAGGGATGCAGGCCTATACTGGTGTGATGGTCTGCATCTGTCCAGGAGGGGAACCAGGATCCTAGGTAATAGCTTTAAATGTTTCATTGGCAAGCATTTAAACTAGACAAGGGGGGGAGGCACTGGAAAGGAGCAGGGAAATCCTAGCCCCCCCAAAAGATCAGGGTAGTAAGTGAGGTAAACAACAAGACAGAGATGTTGATAGGGAGAAGGGCAGGGGTAAATGGAGAAAATGACAAACACAATAAGGACAGAGATGGGGCAAAAAGGGGTAAGGCCATCAACAAATGGAGGGTAATGAGTATCAATGCCTGTAGTCTGGGCAACAAGCTCCCTGAACTGGTGGCCTTAATGGAAGAGGGATGCCTGGATATCATAGCAGTCACAGAAACATGGTACACAGAGAACCATGACTGGGATGTTAACATACCAGGGTACATAACCTACAGGAGAGACAGGAAGGGGAGAAGAGGGGGAGGAGTAGCTGTCTATGTAAGGGAAGGGATAAAAGCAACTGAACAAAACAGTAAACACAGAGGAGAGGAGGCACTGTGGGTCACCTCAGAGACTGAAAATGGCACCACAATCCACACAGTGGTTGTATACAGACTCCCATGACAGTGGGAGGGAATGGACAAGGATATGACAGAAGGCATCCTTAGGGTGGCAGAGAAATGGGAGATACTGTTGATGGGGGACCTGAATATGCCAGATGTTAACTGGAGCACCTTGGCTGCAGCCACACAAAAAATCAGGGCCATTCTTGATGCCCTTCAGATGGCATGCCTCAGACTGCTAGTTTTGGAACCCACTCATGAGGGAGCAGTCTTAGGCCTCATACTCTCAAATGGGGACAGTGAGAGGATCTCAGATCTAGAAGTGGGTAGTCATCTGGGAACAAGTGACCACCAAACAGTGTGGTTCATGATAAACTCAGCTACAGAGTCAGGCCATACAAAAGTGAGGGCTCTGGACTTCAGGATGGCTTACTTTGGCAAGATGGGAGAGTGTCTTAGTAAAGCACTAGCAGATAGGCTAGAAGGAGGGGTGGAGCAACAATGGGGAAACATCAAAACTGCCATCACAGAGGCAACAAGCATTTGTGTGAAGCAAATAAACAAATCAAAACAAAAGAAAAAGTCACTATGGTTCTCAAAAGAGGTGGCGGTGAAGGTTAGGGAGAAAAAGATAGCATTTAGGAAGCATAAGGAAACACAGAAGGGGCAGGATGGAGAACTGTACCAGTTAAGGCAGAAGGAAGCAAGGTCCAAACTGAGGAAAAGATAGCCAACTCAGTTAAGAAGGAGGAATAAAACCTTTTATAGGTACATCAGGGAGCGTAGAAAGACAAAGGGAGGGATAGTGAGGCTGAATAGAATGGACGGTGGGTGGGCAGAGAGAGACAGTGAAAAAGCAGGGATACTGAACAAATACTTCTGCTCAGTATTCACAAAAGAGGAGGAGGGGGAGGTGCTTAATCCAATTAACAGAAGCACTTTGGATAGGGGGGTCGATCCTAGTCCTTTCACAAAAGAAAGGGTTCTGAAAGAACTCCTAAAACTGTAGATGGACAAAGCAATGGGGCCTGATGGAATTCACCCCAGAATTCTAAAAGTATTAAGAAGAGTACTAGTGACACCACTGACTACCCTTTTTAACAAATCATGGGAGGATGGTGTGGTAACTGAGGACTGGAGGAATGTGAATGTGATACTCCTTCACAAAAGTGGGAGCAAGACAGAATCAGGAAACTACAGATCTGACAGTTTGACCTCTGTGGTAGGGAAAGTGATGGAATCACTTCTGAAGGAAAGAATTGCTGAGTACCTAGAGGCCAGTGGGGCACAGGACCCAAGGCAGAATGGGTTCACAGCAGGAAGGTCATGCCAGACAAATCTAATTGATTTCTTTGACTGGGTCACCAAAGTAGTAGACCAGGGAGGGGCTGTGGACATGGTCTACCTAGACTTTAGCAAGGCATTTGACACAGTCCCACACAAAAGATTAATAGTCAAATCAACCAGCCTGGGAGTGGGTCCCAGGGTGGTAGCCTGGATAAAACACTGGCTGGACAACAGGACACAGAAGGTAATTGTAAATGGAGTCCACTCTGAAGAAAGACAGGTTACTAGTGGGGTACTGCAGGGTTCAGTACTGGGTCCAGTCCTTTTCAATGTCTTTATAAGTGACATTGCAGAGGGACTGGAAGGAAAAGTATGACTCTTTGCAGATGACACAAAGAGCTGCAATAGGGTTGATACACAAGGAGGTGTGGATAGGATGAAATGGGACTTGGCAAGGTTGGAGGAATGGTCAGAAGTATGGCAGCTTGGATTCAGTGCAAAGAAGTGTAAAATAATGCTCCTGGGAAACAAAAACACGGGAAGATTACACAATGGGGGGGAGGTAGTAACAAAACAACAAAAATGGAAAGGGACCTGGAGGTAATCATATCAGATGACTTTAAGGTAAGCAAGCAATGTGAGAAGGCAGTAGGGAGGGCTGGGGGGATACCAGGATGTATAAGGAGAGGTATCACCAGTAGAAAACAGGAAGTTGCTATCCCTCTGTACAGACAGTTGGTGAGACCTCATTTAAAGTACTGTGTCCAGTTCTGGAGACCCCATCTCCACAAGGACATAGACAGGATGTAGGCAGTCCAGAGGAGGGCAACTAAAATGGTGCAGGATCTGCAAGAGAAGTCATATGAGGAGAGACTAAAGGAGCTTAATATATATACCCTTGAGGAAAGGGGGGGGACATGATAGAAACTTTTAAGTACCTCAGCGGAATCAACAAAGTCCAAGAGGATAGCTTCTTTCAGAAAAAGAGTTGTGCAAGAACAAGAGGACACAATTTGAAGATGGAGGGGGGGATGGCTCAGGGGCAATGTGAGGAAGTGTTTTTTCACAGAGAAGGTGGTGAATGCATGAAACAGCCTTCCTGAGGAGGTTGTGGGGTCTAAAACTGTGGGAGAATTCAAGAACGCGTAGGACGCTCTTTTCCCTCTTTTCCTCCTTCTTTTCCTTTTTCAATCCTGACCTTTTGACAACTCAAATGCTCTATTTTGGGACTACTGGGTATAAACTAATCACGAGAACCTATTTGGTATATGGCCATCAAGTAAATGAGAGGCCTGTGCTGCAATGTAATGTTCTCCTTGAATCCTTATCCTTACAAATTTCTGTGCCTAATTAAAGTTTATTGCAGTCAGTCTGTTTTACTCATAGTATATGCCTTCCTGAAGGCCAGTTGAGACTTGGACTCTGATAAGTATTGATGTAGTTTAGTGCTACTTTGTATTTTGGTTGTATCCCTTAAGGTGGCAGTATTATTAGCTATCTCACTTTTGTTTGTCAGGGATTGAATCTCATGGTATATTTGCTTCTGTGTATTATGCAAGCAATATGTTAAAAGTTGGAAAATTTCAATAAAATATTACATGATAAAAGAAAGAACGCATGGGACAGACATAAGGCAACTTTTGTGGGGGGGGGGTAGGAAGAAATAGGCTGTTGGTTAAATAGGATCTGCAGCTTATCCTGTAAGTAGGGAAATGGGCAGACTAGGTGTGCCAAGCAGTCCTTATCTGCTGTCAAAGTCTATATTTCTATGTTTCAAAGCCGACCGCAAACTGAAGAAATGCCGGTAAGCTGTAAAATGGCATAAATAGGGTTTTTTCAACTTTGGTGCATATCTCAGCCATTTTGGGGAATTTTGGCACCAAATTTTCAAAATGGGGTTATTTGGACCCCTCCTCATGAGTTCAGGCACTGTCATGGCATTATTCGGTCCCAAAAGGTGATTTTTGGCTCACTGCGTGGAATCACCTTCGGGACGATTAACAAAATAACAGTGCCACTGTTCATGGGACTCAAAAAGCCTATGTTGCAAATTTGGTGGGGAAAATGAAAAAATGGCTGTTTTATGAGCATGCGTTGTGCAGTTTCCATGCACGCTCGTAACTTCATGAATTTGTAATATTTTCACTCGAGATTTTCAAAATTAGCATTTTTCCACACCTCCTTATGAACAGTACAGTTGTCATTTTACATATCCTGGCTGAAATATGTTTTCACATGTCTAACACAGAATAGCATGGTCACTGTGAAAAATCAGTTTTCGGGACAGTTTGAGGAAATGACGGTGACACTGTTCATGGGCAGAAGTCCTAAAACGCCTATGTTGAAAATTTTGTGATGAAATTCCATAAAATGACTGTGTTACAAGTGTGCTTTGGGCAGTTTCCACACACCCTTGTAACTTCACAAATTTGCAATATTTTCATGCTAGATTTTCAACACTGGCATTTTTTCACACCTCCTTATGAACTTTGTAGCTGCCATTTTTCACATTCTGCCCTAAATGTGTTTTCACACCAGTGGCACACAATGGCCTGGTCACTGTGCGAAATCAACATTTCGGACAAATTAACAAAATCATACTGCCACTGATCATGAGGGGAGGTCCCAAAATGCCTATGTTAAACATGGGAGGTAAGTATAGCGCAGTGGTCTAAGGCTCAGAGCTACAAATCTGGTGACAGCCAGCAGACTAGACCTAGGTTTGAATCCCACAGCTTCCCTTGCATACTGTGTGACCCTGAGCAAGTCACTTAACCTCCTGTTGCTCCTATAAAAAAGCTTTCAGCTTAGTGTGCTATACTTGGTTAAACAACTAAATAAAAAAAAAAATTCCCCAAAATAATTGGGTTACGGACGTGTGTTGCACAGTTTCTATGCATGCTCATAACTTCACCAGATTTTCAGCGTTGCAATTTTTTTTACATCTCCTCATGAACAATACAGTTGTCATTTTCCACATACTGCCCAAAATGTGTTTTCATCCCTGTGTCGCCAATTGGCACAGTCACTGTACAAAACAACCTTTCAGTTAACAAACTGATAGGGCTGCTGTTCATGAGGTGGGCTCACAAACAGCCCATGTTGAAAATTTGGAGTGAAAATACCAACACACACACCTATGCTGTTAGGGTTTCCAACTGTAGCACACCACCCTGTAGAAACTGAAAGGCATCAGGGGTGTGACTTGGGATCATCGGCTGTAATGCTCACTCCATTCCACCCCCACCCTGCAGCCAGTGACAGGCATCGTGGTGTGTCTGGCACTGTTCTGCCACAAAGTTCACCCCATTCTCCTATACTGCACCCACTACAGCATATTTCCTTATGGAAAGGAGTAAGTATAACACCCAAAGACCCCAAAGCACACCACAACACTTTCCAGTGTCTACAGGGTAGGGTGAGGTACAATGGCATGAGCATTAAAGCTGATGACCCAAAGGCACACCCCAATGCCTATCTGTCTCTACAGGGTGGGGGTGGGGTCAATACTTCACTACCATTCCTATTATGCATCTCTAACTTTAGCACTTCCAATGCCAATGCCAGCAAGACAACATTTGGCATTGGCAAATGCTTGTTTTTTTTATTTAGTATGCTTTTGTTCCCCTGCCACCAGCCTGGTCACAGACCTCAGGCTTCCACCTCCAAATCAGCCACGACCCTCCGATACCCCCTAGCTTTCCACCCAGGGTGGGGTTGTGGCACACAAGCCCTCTAGCAGTGCTGCAAGTGATGGGATAGGTTGGAGGGCCAGCCTGGAGGCTAGTTGAAGCTGAGGCAGGCTTCATCTAGGGCAGTTGGCAGCTAAGGTTTTTCTTGTTTTTTCCTGGGGGGCAGGGACATGCAATGACATTCAGTGTCTGCCCCACTCCCAAACATTCTGGCACCAGTCGCAGCTGTACCCCAGCCTCCGCCAGGGGTCCATCAAGCACCAGTCACACTCCCCTCTGTCCCCCTGGAGAAGGACAGCAGTCCTTGGGATGCTTCATCCTTCTCACCCCGACTGGCCCTCTGACATCCTGGGTCTGTTCCCAAACCCAGGTCGCTGGCATCACAAGCAGAAATACAACTGCTGCACCAACGGGCTGGCTGATATATGAATACTTAAGATAAGTACAGAACTTATAGAATATTTACAACAAACTAGAAAGCTCTGTTTTATTAACCCTTTTTATAGTTAAGGAATACTACACAACAAGGTGTTTCAGTAGCAGTAGTAAATATCTTTATTTTTGAATAAGATAGAACACTTGGGATCCTGGGGCCCTATTTACAAGTTTCCCTGTGAGGTTACACAATCAGCTTCTGACACAGAAATAATACATAATACATAAAACATGAAAAATAGTGCAAGACAATTAGCCTCATCACATAACATTAACTAGAGTAAATAGTAAGGTAAATGCTAAGGTATATAGTTCCTGAGAGGGCAGCTAGCCCATGAGAAGCTCTATCTAGCTGTTATAGTACCCATGTAAATTCCCATCCAAAATGCATCTATTTAATTTAGCTTTGGACTCAGCTTTACTCTTATTGACTGCAGTTCCTGTGGGTAGTTAAGGGGATACTGTCAACCTGTCTTCCATCATATTGTTTCTAGTTAAAAACCTACATTTTATGATTGCTTACCTTCTCTAAAATTCATTGATGTTGCTGTTTGTTTTGTCATTCTCCTTGTTTAGTAGAACTGAAATGCATGCTAATGTATATTTATAAACAACCCTATTTTGTTTACAAACCCGGATTTGTTCTTACTATATACTTCCTGAGCATTACAATCACACCCAAACAGTGCAGTCACTCATGAGGCAGTATCCTCCTAAACTCCCACTGCATTCTGAGGGGCAACACTGTGTTGTGGGTGTTCCCAAGTCCAGGACAAATGCAGTTGGAGCTGATCAAGAAATGTAAACATACTTGTGTTTGTGTGGTAACACCAGTTAGTGGGCAGTCTGTTTTTCACTTTTTTAAAGAAAAATGAGTCAGACTCAAATTATTAGCTACATCAACCATCTTTACAGAATGTTGGCAATAATAAAATGTGTTTTTTTAAATAGGGGCACTTTTAGACCTAAGAGGTTGACAATGGCCCTTTAATTCCAAGGGTTGAGTATGTGCTGTGTACAGAAATATTGTCTTTTGAGTAGATGAAATCTATTACCACAAGTAGTGGTGGACGAAGTGGGCTCAATCCGCTCCAGGAAGTGATTCATGGAGCAAAGGCGGATTCAGCAGTGCTATAGCGTGAAACAGTGCCGCTTTATAATGAGCGCATAAAGTCCTTTGGAAACAATGACTTTGTGTAACTCTGCCTCCCCAGACCACTACTCCACTCAATTTATATGAGGCATTATGACAATGCACTTAGCCTTGTTTTTGAGCTCTGAAGGTGAATTTTGCAGTGATTTATGGGATTTCAGGTCACATGGGCTCTATATTGATCTGCACAACCTCAGTTCAGGGTAGTATATGTAGGAAGGAATAGGAGACAGTGTGGTCTGATAGCTGTCTGTGATAGAAATCTTGTAAAAGCTGTTAAAAAAGCATTTTTTGCATTTTTTGGGGGATTCCAACTTTAGTTCCTCAATTGCAGGAAACACTTCTGTGCTCATATTATCAAGTGTTTTTGTTTTTGTGTGGATTTTGAATGTTAATTTACAACATTGAGTGTGTGTGGTGAAAGACAGTGAAAGTGTGCTTTGGGGGAGAGGCGTATCTGTGGTGTAGGTAGATTTAAGTTGGAGAAGTAGTGATTTCTTTGTTTTTTGGTTATTTTTTTTATATAACTGACTGTGTTAATGTACACACAGTAATATTGTCAGTAATAGCTGAAATTGTCTTGCTGTTTGTGTGTGGATGTGGTGCAGCAGTTCATAATTTCAAGTTGTTTACATTACAATACGTAATGTGGCATAGTACAGAACTTTTGCATTTGCTACGCATTACTCATTCAGCATTGTAGACAAACTGTTCTGTGTGTGAGTGTGTGTGCGGTGTTGCGTGCATCAAACAATACACCTTTTATTGTGCCACAGGCTAGTGTAATTGCAGGTGCAGCAGTGTGAACCTGCTATCCACTGCAGATGCTTTATTTTGTACTGCGATCATGGTATCTGTTCTTTGTTTTGCTGCTTGTAGTGCCATAAAAATCTGCACTGTCTGCATTCAGTGCTCCCCCCAACCCCCACGTTTAAAAGGAATTTTTTACCAGATTGGACTGTTTTTAGGACCTCATCAGCACCACTGGTTACTGAAGTTGTTTTCATTGTGTGACAGTCTCAGACTAGTCTCTTATCTGTTGCTGAAGCTACAGTTGCTTTTTTGGCTTCACATCCAGCGTCCCCCCAATCAGAGAGTGAATGTATCAAAATCTGAATTTGGTTATAATATTGTGGTTGATCCCCCAAAATGCTGGCAAAGAGATGTGCAAGCAAAACTCTTTCTCGCCATGGCAATGTTGGCAGTAAGATAGTCTATGGGTGTGGTAGTAGTACACAGACACAGAAGTGCATTGCTGATGTGAGGAAAGGTATTTCTCCTGCAATGTTTTTTACAGCCCAATCAGTAGCTTCACTCATAGTAGGAGGAGATGATATTTTCCCAGCCAGAGGTGTTACTGTTACTGGTGGTGAAAGTATTTGTACTGTTGCGTCAAGTTCTAATTCCGACCAGTGTACCATATCCAAAAATACTGAGTGTGAAGCGGCGCAAGTGAGTGGCAGTGTAGATGATATCATACTTCCCAGTAACACCTCAGTAACTGAACCTGAGGATTCTGATAATCATGTCAACGATAGCATACAATGTGATATTCTGTCCATCGTGGCAGTTAACATCATGCATTTTCCATGCACAGTGTGGTGAAAAAATATCAGGTGATGGTTTTGTAGATGCTGATGATGATTGTGATGATGACTGTAATAGGGGTTTAGTAACACCCCCCCATTCTTTTCCTTGTTTGTTTATTTTTAGAGGTTTGTGTTGTCTAAAGTATAGATTCCACTTTTGTAAACCTCTAGTATTATAAAGATAATCAGAATTGGCTTTGATTCCCTTTTTGGGACCAATTATTAGGTATTTGGGCCACTTAGAGAGATGTTTCCTTCTTTCAAATAAATAAAAACTGTTGCAACAGTACATGTATCTTTCCTCTTACTATCTTTTCAGACCTGCACTTTCCCTACCTACATCCTGGCCATATGTACTGTAGGTATCTTTCTGTCCCTATTGCTCCTTTCAAGTCTCTCTGAATGTCCAAATGGCAGCATATTATAGCCTGTATGTCATTTGCATTTTATTACAGTAAAACAGACCTCCTTGAACTTGCGCACTAAGCGCTTTCTGCAACGTGCACACAAGAAACCTAAACTTGCGAATGCTCCTGAAGCGAAGCACTAGCAACCCGCTTGTCTTAAGCCCTCTCTTTGCTATAAGGGTTTATTATTTAGACAGGATTATTCTGTTCTTGGTGCCCCTCTGTTAGAAAAGAAGAAAAAAGAAGCAAGTAGAGAAGTGGGTTTCTTAGAAGCCGATGAATTCTTCCTGTTACTCTCAGACTTGGGTTTCAGCAGTGTTTTAGTCCTATAATTCATGCCAGACTTTAAATAAACCATTTGTCTGCTTGAATTCTGGAACAGTCACATTTCTTTTGTCAAAATAAACACTCTGAAGCCCTTGCATGAATTTGAACAGGAAATTTTAGTCACATAAGCACAGTTTCTAGTTATAAATGAAGCTTGTAGGTAGAGTGAAGCACTGGGCTGCATTAAAATACAAATGAGATAAAAAATACTTGCTGTCAGCTTTTAAACAAGCTTAAATGTGAATACAATTCTTTCTCTTTATGGCATATGTTAAACATTGCAAATGTTTGATGTATTTGTGAAACTAAGGAGTTTTACCTTTTTTAATTTTTACTTCCTGTTGCAGAGCTTCTAGATCCTCCCTGCTGTTTACATGCTGTCCTAAGGGCCGTCCGGCTGTAGCTCCGCCCCTTTTATGATGTCAGCATGAGGGAGGTGCCTGAAACTCTTGTATAAACTATTTCTTTTGGTTTAAAGGATTAATTATTGCATTTATGTGCCTCAAACCCTTTTCAATTTTGTGTTATGGCTCTTTCAAGTTACTGTATTAAAAATGTAATCCCTCTAAAGGATACTTTTTGTTTCAAGCTAGATATGGGAGGGACTATGATGGACATGTGACTATGTTTCTGTATAAAAGCACTGCAGAATGTATGGTGAGTTAGTTGGTTGGTAGGAGCTGTTCCCTGACAGTCCTCTAGCTTGATACTAGGTGGATGAAGGAATTTCTGTTTGAAATTGACTTAAGTTCCGTAATTTTGATTTTGCTTTATGCCTTTATTATTTTCCGTGCTCAGTCCACTTATTTTGTCTGTTGGAGAAATAAATTAAGTTCTTTTGTTTTGAATCCTGAATCAACGTTTGGACTCCATTTGTTCCCATGTCCACAATGATGAAGATGTTGCTGTTGTTGCAACATGCAATCCACGTGCTAGCATCCAAGCAGAAAATGTGGATGTGTGTGACGTTGATGAATATGATGATGATGTAATTGACCCCAGTTGGGAACTGTAGAAAAAGAAATTCAAAGTGGCTGTGTCAGAGTCTGTTTGCAGGAATCCCCCCTCCCCCGGTAAAAACTTGTGATCTACTGGTTTTAGTTGATGATGATGACCCAGTAATCATTATGATAGGTAGTCATGGTGGTCAGTTGCAGTCCAGGTGTGCAGTGCCCAAAACATCATGTGCCCCCCCAATTCAGTGCTTAAAATAATGGACTTAAATAAGCCACATCATGGACATGTTAAAAGCAGAGCATCACAATCTGTTGTTTGGGATTTTTTTGTTCAAAATGCAAATGATGATTCAGTTGCAATCTGCCAGGTTTGCCATGTGCGTGTGAGTTGAGGTAAAAAGGGGAGCCATCTGGGAACAGGAGGACAGCATATGCATCTTAAGAATAGGCACTTGGCACTCTGGACCCAGCACAAGCTGGCAGCTAATGCCACAGTGGGGCATTCATCCTCATCACCAGCAATCGTAGGCAGCATGTTATCCCCTTCCATGACTGTTAAGTCCAGTACGAAATTAAACATGTGCAGTAGTGAGGTAATAAGAGCGGAGGATTACAACAGTCATGATGAGGTGGAGGACCATAATGACTTTGAAATGTTGTCCAGTGCTGGTGAGAGTAGCAGTTTTTGTGGTGGTGGTGGTGGTGAATGCAGTATGTCTAGTGCAAGTGGTACATCAACCCTGGCTGGCAAATCTGGCAAAATAACAGCATTTCTGGGTTTGTCATTATCACCTGTGCAACTATCTTTATCAAATGTCCACACTCCACCCCCTGCCAATGCCATTCATCACAAAGCACAACCATTTGTGATCACACCCCGTGTAAAACGTTTAAGCCAACCCATGTTACAGAGCGTTTTTGTGCATAAGCTGAAGTACCCCACGAATCATACAGTGTCACATGAACTTAATGCTGCTGTAGCGGAAATGTTGGCAATTGGTCTTTTGCCCTTCTCCTTTGTGGAGAATTCTGGGTTCTGGCAGTTTGCTGCACATGTCTGTCCAAAATGGAAAGTCCCATCCAGGACATACTTTTCTACCCATGTTGTCCCCAAGTCGTTCCGTACTGTGTCCGACTCAGTAAGACATGCCCTTCAACATTCCTCCTCTCCATTCATCCATTTAAGTATGGATATATGGACAAGTGGCAAAACAGTGGGGAGTTCACATTTGTGTATAACTGCACACTGGATGCAGGTGCCGGGGGTTGTTTGTGATGTTGGTAGCGTGAATAATCAATGCAGTAAGGTGGATTGTCTCGGTAGCAATCTTCCAGGAATTCGACAGCATGCAACGATTGCTATGTGCAATGTGACCTGTTCACACACTGGTGAGAACATGTTGGACATGGTACTGACTGAAATTGACAGATGACTAAACCCTCTGTCCCTGAGAGCTGGGGTCATAGCAAGTGACGATGGGTCAAATGTGGTGAAATGCATCATGAATGGTGTTTTTTCCATGTTCCATGCATGGCCCACTGTTTAAATCTGGTTGTTCAGGAGTTTCTGCAGCACCCTGATATAAAGGAAATGCTGACCATTGCACAATGTATCTGCTCTCACTTTTCAAGATCTGGAAAGGCCCCTGACCAACTGCAGCAGTTGCAGATACAAAACAGCATGCCTCAGCACCGCTTGAAGCTGGAAGTTGTCACCTGATGGAACTCAACTTTATACATGGCAGAGAGGTTCTATGAACAATACAAAGCCATCTCAGCATATCTTGTGATGCACACTAGCCGTGACAGTTCCAGGGCCTCCATGTCTATGACGATTGAACAGTGGTGCCTCATGGACTCTGTAATAACAATTTTGTGGCCTTTTGAACATGCCACACAGGCAGTGAGTGGAGAGTCTGCCTCCATTAGCCAATCAATTCCACTGCTGCGGGTGCTGAGGCAGACATTGGTGAATGTACAGCATAGCCTTGATGTTGCCGGAGATGGTGGTAGCAGTGTGTTGCTGCAACACATGCTGACAGTATTCAACCAGAATTGTCACATTGTGAGCATTCAGTGTAGTGACAACTTTGCCATAGCAACAATGCTGGACCCAAAATACAAACATGGAATTGCATCAGTACTGTAGGGAGGGCCTGAACAGGTAAAAAATATCAGTGGTCAACTGGTACGCTAAGTTCATGGGGCACAGAAGTCATGTGCCAAGGTCACCAAACCTCAGCAGCATAATCCGGCTGAAGGTGTACCTGGAGGACCATCAAGCATATCCTGCAAGGGGAAGGGGACTGCAGTTCCATGTGGTCTGTCATCCAAAGTGGCTGGCATCAACCAACTTTGGGAGGCTTTGTCCCAAGTAGGTATTTGTGAAATAAATGTTTCGGAAGAACAGGATGATGCATCAACAACTGGACTTAGTGCAGTACAGAGAATGGTTGTGTCATATTTGTCTGAAAACAGGCATCTAACAATAGCTGAAGATCCTCTTTTGTAGTGGAGTGGAAAGGTCAGTGAATGGCCAGAGCTGACTGCAGTGGCACTGAAGTACCTCACATGCCTGCCTTCCAGTGTAAGTGTTGAGAGGGTATTTAGCTCAGCAGGTGCAATAGTCAGGGATCATCGGACAAACCTGTCTCCTGCAAATGTTAGTTTGCTAGCATTCATTAAAATGAATGAGAGGCACATACCAGCACAGACTGCAACCTCAGTATTTGTACCCCGGCCTAGTCATGGTGGTCTTGCTGATGTGGAAATGGACCATCTTGGTAGCACTGGCAGTGGCTGCATGAAATGGCACACCACTGACATAGATGACAACACAATGGAGAAAGAATTTCCCAGAGGTCAGACTTCAAACATCGATGACTGTGGGGGCAGCTTTCTTTATAAGGATGATGATGTGGTTAATGCTGGCAGGTTTTAACTGAAGTTTTTAAAAGGCAGTGTGCCCCCCGGGCCACCACCACCACCAGGACTGCAGTTAGCCACTGTTACCACTGAGCCTGAGTCTGTCCGCCCCCCGGACCACCACCACCACCACCACCGGGACTGCTGTTAGCAACTGCCACCATTGAGCCTGAGTCTGTCCGCCCCCTAGACCACCACCACCACCACCACCGGGACTGCGGTTAGCCACTGCCACCACTGAGCCTGAGTCTGTCTGCCCCCCCAGACCACCACCACCACCACCACCACCACTGGGACTGCTGTTAGCCACTGCCACCTCTGAGCCTGAGTCTGTTTGCACCCAGACCACCACCACCACCACCACTGGGACTGCTGTTAGACACTGCCACCACTGAGCCTGAGTCTGCCCGCCCCCTGGACCACCACCACCACCACCAACACCGGGACTGCTGTTAGCCACTGCCTCCACTGAGCCTGAGTCTGTCCACCCCCTGGACCACCACCACCACCACCAACACTGGGACTGCTGTTAGCCACTGCCACCACTGAGCCTGAGTCTGTCTGCCCCCCCGGACCACCACCACCACCGGGACTTCTGTTAGCCACTGCCACCACTGAGCCTGAGTCTGTTTGCCCCCCCATACCACCACCACCACCACCAGGACTGCTGTTAGCCACTGCCACCACTGAGCCTGAGTCTGTCTGGACCACAACATCCATCAGCCACAGACATAAAGCTTCTTAATATTTAATCCATAAAGTGAGTATGTGTACTCATGTTTGTTATGCGGCTTCACTTCCTTTAGTTGTATGTTTTGTTTTCTGTAGCTTTCCAGAGCCACAATGGTAAAACACATATGGTACACATATTTTGTTTCTTTTACAGGTTAACAAAAAAAGTCTCCATCGCTAAAACTCGGTGGGTATGGTACTGCAGTTGTACCGTACAGAGAGGATTCGGAACCGATGGAATATCCATGTGAAATCTATTCTGGTAAATATGAAGAATTTATTTCATCCATTTCATTGTTTTGGAAAGACTGCTGCAAATATTTTACACACAGGTTGTGTTAGTTGACAAGATGTGGGTTTCAGTGTAACTTAACTTGAAAAGAGATTCAAAACCAGGAAGGGAAATTAAGTTGTAAGATGTCATTCATTGTTTTTTTAATAAAACTTCCAAATGCTTTGTTGTTCTGTCAAACTGGTCTTATTGAAAAAAGTTCTTCAACATCAGGCACCCCCCTCCCCCGGGCTTGGGCACACATGCAACATGCAGAAGTCATTTTATTAGATGACCATGACCAACATTAACAACCAGACTCCAGAAGGATGCAGATGAAATCTGGGAAGAAGTAACAAAATAAGAAACCATTAAAGATAAACCTGCAAATATGATTCCCCCCACCTCCCCTCAAAAAATACTTACCCTCATGTGCTTGAGAGTTATCCATTTCCAATTTCAGCACAAACAATTCTCATTGAGCACTGGAATGTGCACACCAACAGTTTCTGTGTGACCTGTGATGCAGAACAATACCATGAGTACATGTTCATGTCAACCCCTCTCCTCACCTACAAAATACACAACTATATATATATATATATATATATATATATATATATATATATATACAAAATCACACATGTTCCCACAATGCAAAGCATCATGGGCTGCATATGCAAATCACCACAGAATGTTATGCTGGTCCAACTTCTACTCATAAAGGCTGCTATTAGTGACAGCCAAAGGGTTCCCTTCAATCCATTTGAGATGATCACATTGCATTTGCTCGAATTGCCTCGCAAAAGACATTGGTCCAGCAACAGGATGCTCACGGTGATTATTTTACACTCGGGGACTTTGTATGTGCTGAAACAGCCTCATTTCACTGTGTTACCACTTGTCAATTTTCTGCACACAAGAAGGATGCATTTTGGGCCTGCAGAAAAAATCAGGGACTCTGTGCCACCACTGCGTGTATGACTGAGTGTGCCATTAATTCTGGGGACTTTGCATGTGCTGAAACACTCTCATTTCACTGTGTTACCACTTGTCAATTTTCTGCACACAAGAAGGATGCATTTTGGGACTGCAGAAAAAAAATCTGGGGACTCTGTGCCACTTTTGTGTGCTCTGTGATTGTTGTGAGCCTCATGCTGTCATACTGACATTACAATTAAAGCAGCATTTCAAGAATATCCTTACAATTTTGAACTGTACTTTTTTATGCTACTTTACATTGCCACAGCCACCACTACTTACCTCCGAGTCATTACTTGAATGATACGCTTATTTTTACAATTCATGTCTGCTTTACTTAGTTGACTACTTTTTTTCATGTATGAAAAAAAATGAGCATGCCTTCCAATAGTGTTCTGACCAGGTTTGTATTTATTTGCAGCTGCTTTTCAATAACTATTGTTTCGTGGTGTCATAAAACACTGCCTACTGCATAACTGTTAATTAACAACAGAAGTGATATGTAACAACCAACTGATGTGATGGAGAAAAGCAGAGGAAAAAAATGACAAAGACCTGGTCAGCACCAATTTAAAAGGAATGCTCCTTTCATTATTTCACACATGAAAAAAGGTAGTACAGCAAACTCAACTACTGCAAATTCTCGTATCATTCCAGTCAGTCAAGATGTAAGTAAAGGAAGTTATAACATAGCATTAAAAAATATTGGTCAGAGTTCTCAACAGATTGTTGTACTACTGCTTTATAGAGATTCACCACATTACATAGCTATGGTGATGCACATAACCTAATATGTGGGGGCCTTCCTCCCATTGGAATATTTCTTGCTCCACAGAGTGCAATATATTTCTGTGAAAACCGCCCATAATTACATTATAGTGTGTCACATGATGGAGGAATTACCATTCAGAAAAGCCGCACACATTCTGCCACCCTTTCTCAGCAACATTAGGACATGATGCCAGGGGGAGCACAGGTGCTTGCTCCACTATAGTGAATGTCTGGCAGCTATTCCAATGTTTCCTTATGTTATATGGTTGATTTTGTGGTGAAATATGGGAATGTTTCCACTAACAAGGCACTTCTTACTGGAAATGTGCCCACACATTTCACCACAAACTGACCTTTATAACACAAAGAAACAATCAGAAAGCTGCCAGACAATCAGATATTCACTGTAAGGAGCATGCACACGTGCTCTCCCTGGCATCACATCCTAATGTTGCTGAGAAGGAAGGCAGAATGTGGGCAGATTTTCAGAATGGGAATTCGTCCATCACGTGATGCACTGTGATGAAATTACGGTCAGTTTTCACAGAAATGTAATGCACTATGTGGTGCAAGAAAGATTTCCCTGGAAGAGAAAATGTGTATGATTAAACAACAACAAAGAAAAAACACACAAAAACAGTGCAACACAGTAGTGGGGTGGGGTGGGGAGGCCAGAAAACAATCTTGTAAGTTACTATGGCCATGGGATGTCATGGTAGTCCAGCAGCAGGTGCAGCATTGTAAGTATTTGCTGGTCCTGTTCTTCTATTGTGTTGACCTACTGCTGCAATGCACTGACCCTCTGATTGTTTTCTTCCAGAGCTGCCCACACCAGGGCAATGTCAGCTTCTGTTGAAGGGACTGTGGTGGAGTCCACTGCAGCAGAGAATCCAGGTAGTGGGGGTGGTGGTGGAGAGGTGGTGCTGGTGGCTGTGGTGGTGGTGGAGCAGCTGCTGTACTGGCCCTCCTCCTACTGCAGCGGTGACTGTGAGGCACAACTCCCACCCCAGCAGCATCCTCGGCCACTGCCACAGAAGAGCCAGCTGGTGGATGCCTGGCCCCTTGAGTGGCAGCCTGCCACTCTGCCCTGTGGTGGTTGAGCATGTGGGTGTGCTGGCCACTGGTCCCCAAATGTGTCCCACGGGGGCCATGGTGCACCAGCTCACCACACAGATGGCACACTGCCACTGTGCTGTCTCCTCCCTCAGAGTTAAAAATCTCCCACACTGGGGAGCTGTGGGGGGGACTAGACCCAATCCTTGCACGAGTCCCACCACCTACATTTTCCAGGGCCACCTCCTGTGGCTGTGGAGGTGGTGGAGGGGTTGCTGCTGGAGCCCCTACAGCTTCTACCAGTGGTGGTGGTAGTGGTGGAGAAGGTAGATGCACAGCAGCCACCAGTGGCACTGGTGCTGCTGCTGCTTCTGTTGCTTCAACATGGGGGGAAGCAACACCCAGGAGTCGGGAGCAGTCCAGCATGATATGACCACCCGCCCCCCTACATGTCCGCACTCCCCTCCTACCATGCCCACGGCCAGCGACTCGCTTTCTCCTGGGTCCATCCTGACACAACAAGTCCCCAGGCTGACACACACACAGACACACACACTGACACTCACAGTCAGTCACACACACACACACAGACACACACACACACAAAACAAAATAAAACATAACAAAAATCACTAACAAAAAACACAAATACAATACAAAAACTATATAAAGGTATAGCTTTTAAAAAGCTGTTGGTCTTCTTCAGTACTGAAACACAAGCAGCAATCAAGCACTTTCACCCCTAGTCTCCTCTCACAAAGCTTTCTCCATCTACGAATGCAAAGGAGAAAGTGAAACTGCTTCTCTGACTCACTTCCTTCCTGCCTGGCTAAAGCATGTGCTTACAGTACTGTAAGCCATGTGATGTGTGGGAGGCTGCCTATTCTCTTCTCACTTCACCTTACTTCGTGTTAAGGCATAATGGCAATGCGAAGTAGTAATAAAAACGTGAAGTGAGCACTTTGCAGCACCCACTTCATGTTGTGCTCCGCTAATGCAAAGTGGTCACTTCGCGTCCACTTCACCTTCGGATTAAAATGTTGCTGCATCTCTAACCATAAATCAGTCTGTAGTGGGTGCCCTCTACTGTCTGTTAGGTTTGTTTTATATTCTATATTTAGTTTATTTATCAAATAGTGATCCTGAATAATGTCTAAAATTAGGAGTAGATCTCTTTGCAGGCCTCTGACTGACAAAGCATAATGTTCAGTGATTCCAGCCTGTTTTCTTATATTTCATTGCAATATAGTTCAGTGGGTTAAGGCTCTGAGCTGCAAACCTGGAGACCTGGGTTTGAATCACACAGCCCTCACTTGCACATTGTGTGGCCCTGAACAAATCACTTCCTTGTGCTCCCAGGTCGCACCTGGAAACAAACTGTGACTTAGTGTGCCTTTCCTTGTTAAACAATTCCCCCTTTCCCTTTATAGATGAGACACAGTTGGTCATTGTCTTTTAAAGAGGTAGTGTATCAGAACAGGAGATTAGAGCTGACAGTGCAGTAACTGAACCATGCTGTGCTGTTGTGTATTATTTATTTATTTTTTATTTTTATTTTATTATTTATAAATAATATTTATAAATAAAATTTATAAATAAATAATAATTTATAAATAAATAAAAATAAAAATGTTGTGTATTGTAACAAAGTATTGATGGCAAAGAAAATAGTTTTATTTTTTATTGTTATTGTAGGGAGAGTTTCCTAATGCTGCTGGTCACCATGAGGCATGAGATGAACCAGAAGAACAGTGAGAGGAACAATGAACTGGGACTTGTAAATTTGACAGTTGCTGTCACAGAACAGCTCTCTGCTAATTTTGTTTTATCACAGAGCTGTGCTTTTTTAGTCATCTATGTAATGTTGTGTGTCAGTCTGTGTAGCACTATAGAGGCATGGCAAATCTGGTGAAGGTTATAATTTTTTATTTTATCTGTCCATATCTTGGAGTTCTTTTTATATTTGTATTTCCCATCTGGTTGTGTTTTCCTGTCAGCAGCTATGACCTGGAGCCATGCCTAGTCAAGTTCTGGCTCACTGAATGGTCCATGAAGTTTGTGACAGCATCTTTTTGTCAGCATTGAATTTCAGTCCTTTACATCTATTTGTGCCTTAAATTTGAGAAATTGAGTTTGTGCTTTTTTTTGGTGGGGGAAGGGGAATGTGGGAGACTTTAAAGAATTCTTGTAAAAAAAAAAATGTCTATTTTCCAAACTTCATGTAACATGTGTTACTCCTGTCTAGAGAAGTACCACATGCTGACCCTAAACTCAGCTGATCTAACTAGCCACAATGTTGCCACACAGCTCCTAGAGTTTGAAGTAATACCTTCTCACCTGTGTCTGGCACCGAATACAATGTTGAGGATTACAAGTGATGCATATACAAAACATAATGGAAGTAATGAAGAAAATCAACAATTCAGTGCATATGACTGAATGCTCACAATGATGTGAGAGTGGGGGTGGGGTGGGAAAACTTAATTTTTTTTTCTTTACACATGATTCCCAACATGTAAATGCCAACTACCTGTCAGATCATATATTATGTGATTGTGATCCACAAGTACCTATTACACAAGTTATGCATCTGAGGGGGAGTTTGCATCTGATCCCCCCAAGAAAGGGTTAACCAGTCAGATAGGAAAACCAATACAGTGCCACATATTCAGTGCAGGGTTATAAGATACAGTTGCTTTTCACAACCATACGACAAAGTAGTAAAATATCAAGAAATACTGATACTGTATATTCAGAAAAAAAACAGCTTTGACAGTAATACAACTGTGATACTGGTCATACTTGTAACCTCAGAATTTTGTTCACACATACCACTGACACTGCTTATGAATAACATTTAGTTTCTCCCCAGTTTGGAGTTCTATGTGCAACACCCATTGTAAATTGCAATATTAAAAAAATATAATAAGTAGTCTCACTGATCACTCCCCCCCGCCTCATTTTACCGACCACGCAGCACAGCACAATTGAACACAATGCAACCACATGGTGTGGAAATTGTCACATAGCATTACGTTAAAAAAGCAAAACAATAGTTAGCTATGACATGATCAGACTAGCAAAATTCCACACACTCCTGTCACACATCGCTGTAGTCTACTGTCACAGAGAAAACTGTGAATCTGTCTTTAAAGAGCTGCACAATATGTTTATTAGAGCTTCCAACTGCTGAATTGCAACATAAAAAAATAGTCATTATTTCAACATGACAGCGAGTTGTGTGACAGAAAACTACAAGTCTCCATCATAATGTCTCCAAATAAAGTATAATAATAAAAACAAAGCCCAAAACACACACCTTGTTACCAGCTGTCAGTACTTCAGAGACCTTCACACAGCATGGTCCGTCCTCTTATAATGTAACTTCTGTTCCAGACTGCAATCAGCGCGTGTCTCACAGTGTGGCTCAAATTTCAGCAGACCCATCAACAGATGAGTTTAGACTGTCAAAAATTATGTTGTTTCCATTCCTTTCATCTTTTACATATGTGCCATACTTGTCAAATACAGGACTCCAGATCTAACCACAGTAGAAAAAGATTCCAATACACTAGCTCTTTAAGTTTTTTCTTTCAATTTTGTTGATTTGAGTTTTCCTAGATCGACACCAAAAATGGCTAGCAAAATCTGTACAAGACCATATGTAAATTTATATAAAGGAAATATAGCATCCCATTCCTTTGAAATGTTTATCAAAATGGACCACATCATGCCATTACCTCTTTGAAATACTTCATCACATTGCCTGCTATGATCAAGGATATCCATTACCCCACCCCAAAATCTTTTTCTGTGGAGGACGTTTGAAGTGTTGTACCACAACATTGGTGTTTGACATGATGGTTATTTTTTACCAATTATTTTACCAGGTGAGACACACTAAGCTGAAAGCTTGTTTCCAGGTGCAACCTGGGAGCATGAGGAAGTTAAGTGACTTGCTCAGGGTCACACAGTATGCAAGTGGGAGCTGTGGGATTCACACCCACGTCTCCAGATTTGCAGCTCAGAGCCTTAAACCACTGCGCCATACTGCCTCCTCAATACCCAGTTGAATAACCCTGAATTTGTCTAAATTAAACTTCATTTCCCACTCTTCTGCCCCTCAGGTGATTTTATCTAAATCTGATTTAATGGTGTGAATCTGTTCCTCCATCTGGCATAGCCTCTTATTTTGGATATTGTTATTCCCAATTCATGATGTTATTTGTCATGTTAGAAATAAAGATGTAGAAGATTACTTGGCCCAAAACGGAACTGTGAGGGACCCCACTGGTAACACACCCTGCTGGTGAATGATAGGCATTTATCCTAACTTTCTCCATCCTCATTGACAGCCAATTTAGTGATCAGTTAATGATAGTTGAGTTAATGCCACTGTTTCTCATTTTTTTGTTGATGGCCTAGTATAGCACAAGGTCAAAAGCCTTTCTAAAGTCAAGGAAAATTATGTGGCAAGGGATTTTGAAGTCTAATGCCCTATTAATATTTTCATAGAGCCACTAGAGATGTGTGCTACATGACTGACCCTTGGTGAAACCATACTGGTTTGAGTTGAGGTTGGCTGTTATTTCTAATATTTTTACATTTATTATGCCTTCCAACATTTTACTCATAATCAATGTCATGCTTATGGGTCTATGATTACTCATTACTTTCCTGTCGCCTTTTTATAGATTGGAATTACATCTGCCATTTTCAAATCGGCCACAATAATCCCAGTATCTAAAGATGATTAAAAATGATCTGCAAAGGGGTCAAGACATGATTGGGCAATAGTTTAAGTAGTGTCCGAGGAATATTATCTGATAATTGAAATGTGTTATTTTTCTAATTTCTTAAATTTATTAAGTACATCTATTTTATATATTGTGAAAGATCAAGGTACTTTCTTGTCAATATCTATATAGTTTTCTTGTCTGATTTGTTTTTGTGCAAAAACTGAACAGAAATATGTATTAAAGGTAGTGCCCATATCCAAAGTCCTACTCATATTAGTATTATTGTTATTTAGTACAATTGGTCCAACACTACACTTGGCGCACATCAGGCAATTAATTCAGCTGTAAAATATCTTGCAGTTACTACATTTCATATTTGCTACAGTACCAGAAAGACTTCCATTAATTTTGTCCCCTTTTAATAGCATATTTGTATACTTTTGGAGATGAGTTGAATTTAGATCATGATTCCACATATCTTGATTTAAGGAACGCTTTATAAGCATTGTTTTTGTTTTCAATCTTTTTTTTTTTAAGTTTGACATTCAGCCATTTAGGGCATATTCTCTTATGATTGTATTTTGGTGATTTCTGGACTATATTTATCTCTTAAAATCATGGAATATGCCTTTACATTTTGCCACATTTACTCAGTAGGTTTATCATGAAGAATAGTGTCCTAGTTAATTTTGGCAATTTTTTTTTTTCATTTATGTTATTTCCATATATTCTTTATGTTAATGGTAGATCTCAGTCAGCCCAGCATTAAAACTGTGTCTAGTAACAATATAAAGAGGGTTGCCATCTTTAAAGGGCAGACCCCATTGTCCAAAGGCCCAAGCCAACGTATGTTCAGAGACAGAGGCTGAAGTTTGAAAAAAGGAAGGGGTGGGGAAGGGGTTTGGTGAGGACATGAAAGGGGAGGAGCTATGAGGTCAGGGCTGGAGAGAGGACGGAAGCAAGGATTGGTGGAGAGAAAGAGAGAGAGAGAGAGGGTGAGCAACAGGGGTGCTTAAGGGCAAACACCGGCCCAGGGAGCTCACTATTTTGCTCAGAAAGAATTTCTCTGAGAAGCACATCAGTTTGACAATTTCTGTTAGCATTAATTTAGAATTTGCTGATATATTTTTGCCAGGGGCCTTTTACATAGATTAACGGTTTGGAGTTAATTAATTACAGCAGCTATGGTATTGGTTAACTAAGCGCTAACAGGTTTAAAATTAAGTTACTGGATATTAAGGCCCAGCTTGACCAGTTACAAGGAGTCAAGTGAGTATTGTTGTACTCAACAAAGGAGGTAAGATAAAAAAAGAGAAAAAGTGGGGAGGTTAGCTTGCCAAGTGAAAGGTATACACTTTTTAATTGCTGCTATAAGAAATAGGTAGCTTTCTGATGTCAAAAAGGGACTTGTGTATATGGTTAGGCTGTTGCAGTCAGTTTTGGCAGCCAGGGAGTCCCTGTTTTAACCCTGGGTAGGAGGAAATGTCACTGCAGTCCACTGACAGGTTGACCCACAAAATACAAAGAGAACACCTGGCACTTTTTACAAATAGATTTTAGATAGAACTAAGCACATTTCAAGTCTGTAATACAAGTTTGTTTTTTTTTGGCTAGTTTTCCATTAGCAGGTTATACAGACCAGCAACTAGAGAGATTCTTGGTCTTTCATTAGAAAAAAAAAAGTATACTCCCTGAAAGACACAGTCCCTGGCTGCCTGGCCTTCCTGGCTATATCCTCACTTCCCATTGATCCAGCTACTGCTTTTCTGCCCTCTTCTCCTAGCCATGCCAGCCTGTCTTAACCCCCTCCCTCCACCTACCCCGAATCCTACCTTAATCATGCACCTCCACCGTTCTGTACCCCCATTCTATTTCTTCTTGCCTGTCTTCCTCCCCACTGCATGCCCCAAAAGCCTGCTTTCCCTCCCTCCCCCACAGCTTCCACATTCCTACATCCTTCCTCCACTTTTGCACGCTGCACACTGGTCATTGCCTTTTGCCCAGGGTCCATCCTACCACCATGAAACTGTCCTACACCCACACTGGTCCTTGCCCTCCACTCTGGTCCCCCCTGTCTATGCTTACCCTCACCCACTATCGTCGATGCTCAGCAATTTCCCGAGATGCTAGCAGGTGAAAGCATTCCCTTAAAGAAATACACCACAGCTCCTTGAGGCTAGTCCTCCTCCTCCTAATGCTGTCAGGCAATGTGCACCCAAACCCTGGCCCATTCTGCTCTAAAGCCATTAATCTGAGTAAGCCTTCGGGTGCCCTGTCATTTATATCAATCAACATCTGCAGCCTCCTTCCTAAAATGGATGCCCTACAGGCCTTCACCAGCCAGCACAGCCCTGACATCCTGGCAGTTCTCAAAACCTGGCTCACGCCATCAGTACTGGACCATGCAATCAGCCTTCCTGGCTACAATGTCTTTAGGCTGGATCGCCTCTCCAAAAGAGGTGGATGCTGCGCTCTCTACCTAAAAGACTCCATACAGGGGCACCACATCATTACCTCACTCCAACCCACAACTGCTCAGATACTGCCAATGAGAATCCTCCTCGGAACCCAAAACAAACCCCTCACTGTTGCCACCATCTACATCCCTCCCAAAGAACAGGGAACTGATCTAAAAGCTGTTCTTGACTTTGTAAAGTCACTCCCACCTGACAACGAATCCATCCTCCTAGGTGACTTCAACATCAACTGGCCTGCGGCCGATGCTGGTGCACACAGAGATACCATTGCTGCTATGAACCTCACACAAATGGTTGACTCACCAACCAGGAAAAATTACAGGACCAGCACCAGCACACTCTTGGACTGGATCCTTAACAGTCACCCATCGCGGATATCTAACACTAATGTCCTCCCTGACACTCTAAGTGACCACTCCCCTGTTAGCTGCACCTGGTCAAACAAATTCATCAAACAACCGCCAAAAACTATCACCAGCAGGGTTCTACCCAGTGGTCACCTTCCTTGACTCAAATCCCACCTCCTCCATCAAGACTGGTTCTCTATCTTCAATGCAACCAACGTAAACACTGCCCTTGACCACTTCATAAACATCTTCACTGTGGCTTGTGACATGTACTGTATGCTCCTATTAAGAAACGCAAAGTCAAATCACTCAGTAACCCTTGGCTCACAGGTGACCTCCTCAGGATGCTAAAAACAACAGACCACCTATGGGAGCTGGCCAGAAACTCTGGAAGGCAAAACAACATCCAAAACTACAAACGTGCCTGCAATGTCTGCACCAAAACCATCCAGCAAATGAAATCCACCTACTACAAGCATGCCCTCACAAACTCCTGGGGCAACGGTTGGGAATTCTGGAAGAACATAAAGGAACTCACCGGGAATCCACCCAAAACCCCCCCATCAATACTCAACATCAACGGAACCACAACCCTCAACCCAAAAACCATTGTGGATACCTTTAACAAAGCCTTTACTGACCTCAGCTCTGTCCTACCCCAGGACTACTTCAAAGATGGTGAAGCCTGTTTGTCCACAATGAACACTACTCCCACCAGCTCCCCCCGCTTCTACGTCAAAGCAGTCAAGGCTCACCAAGTACACAAATATGTAACCAAAGCCCTTGGTAAATCAAGATTCAGTAATGACTCCCTCGATCTCAAAATCCTGTCTCTCACACTTGATGAAGTGCTTAGTCCTCCGACCAGAATTTTCAACCTCTCCCTCAGCCTTAGCCAGTTCCTGGACAGATGGAAATCTGACACTGTCACCCCAATCCATAAAAGTGGTGACAAAACTGCCCACAATAACTACAGACCTATATCCCTACTACCTCCACTCTCCAAGGCACTAGAACGCATCGTCTCAGACCAGCTCACAGAATACCTGGATACGTACAACATCCTGTGCAAGCAACAACATGGGTTCTGCAATGGTCACAGCACCTCCACAGCCCTACTTGAATTCACCGGCACAATCCACAATGCACTTGACTCCGGTGAACTACTAGGCTTAATCTACATTGACTTAACTAAAGCCTTTGACACTGTCAATCACCACCTCCTTCTTGTCCAGCTTCAGAACACTGGGCTGTCAACTGACTCTATTGGCTGGTTTAAGTGCTACCTTGAAGAACAGTCCCACACAGTAAGAATCACTGATACACTCTCAGACCCTAGACTGGTCTGCTCGGGAGTCCCCCAGGGCTCATTCTGGGACCCCTCCTCTTCAGCCTATTCTTAAACTCACTACCGGACAGCTGCCCAGAACAAATAATTCTCTATGCCAACCATGCTGTGATCCTCACCTCAGACTCTGATCCAATCCAATTACAAAATAAACTTCAGCAGCCCTTCTCCTCCATTGAATCCTGGTTTCTAAATCATAAACTGCTACTCAATCAGATAAAAAACCAAGTCTATGGTCTTCTGCAGCCCCCACAACAAAAACAAACAACTCCACCTCTTCATTGCAACCAAACAAGGAGCCATCCTAGAGCAAACACAATCATTCAAGTACCTCGGCATCACCCTTGATCCCTACCTCTCATACCCTGTCCATATCAGCAATGTTGCAAAGTCTGCCAATGCGAGGTTAGGCATATTATTCCACCACAGGAAACACCTAACCCCAGAAGCACTGGCAGTGGCTGTCCAAAGCTCCATCGTCAGCATTATAGACTATGGTCTTATCATATATGGGTCTGCAACTACCTCTGCTCTCAAACGTATCACAACCTCCCTGAATAAGGCCTGTCATCTCATCACTGGCTCACATTGCTGTACCCACACATGTGACCTTTATTCCCAATCTGGATGGCTTCAACTGGACAAATGCATAAAATACCAAACCTGCATAATGGGCAAGAAAATTATAATGGGTCTGGTCCCACCTGGTGTCTGTGCCTTCCTTAAGCCTAGACATAGGAATGTCACTATGAGGAGATCCAATTCCCATCTACTACAGATCCCAAGATGTCGAACGACCCAAGGACAAAGATCATTCACCTATCGGGCATCCAACTGGCTCAACTCTCTTGGCAGCAACATAGCGACCGCTCCAACACTCGGCCTCTTCAAGTCCAAGCTGCGCCTCTCACTGCTTGTATCCTACAATTGCCCATCTTAACATTTCCACCATTCCAGCTGCAAATGCCCCCGCACCCAGCACTTAAAATCAGTCTTTGCACCCCTAGCACCTTACCTGTCATATTCCCTCAACAAGGCCCCTGACTGCACTGTCTCCACCCTTGCCCACCTCCCCTTATCTCCACTCCTCGCCCGCCCAACCACATCCTGTATTTCCCTTAGCTCCTACCACCTTCCCCGATCTCCTACCCTCACTTCCCCACCCCTTCCCTTGTCTTGCTCATAGCTCAAGTCTTTGTACTGGTTATTACATGTCTGTAAGTCAATGACTATATATTTGTAACTAAAAATGATGACTGTTGCACACGCTGACATGGAACCTTTGTAAAAGAGCCTCGGCTCAAAGGTATTGTAATCGTAGATTGAAATAAATAAATAGATAAAATAAACAAGCATGGTGCCCTGCTTTCAGTTCTCACCAAACAGGCAATGGTTTGGGTGGCAGATCCAGCCGCAGTGGTGGTGAGTGGCCAGCATGGAGATGCTGCAAAGTGGCAGGCTGCTGATGAGCTCGGGGATTTTTGTGTCAGTCGGGCCTGAGGAGTAATTTGTTTAAAAAAAAAGAAGGGTGGGAACAAGAGGTATCACTGCTGACAAAAGTCAGTGTAGTTGGGGAAGAGGAATATTAAGGCATCCATGACCCAAGGAGACACAGGAGAGGAGAACGAGCGACCACATGGGGAGCAAGAAGGCTCGCGTGGTGCTGGCATCTGACATCATCACCACATGGGTGGGGGAGACAAACACCTGCTTAGTGGTCATGAGCAGCATTTTCTCAGTGTGCCAGAGAGCGCAAAAGAAAGGGGCCTGCAAGGAGCGACAGGCACCAAAATTGCCTAATTTAGAGGCATTTTCAAGATTTTAACCACTAGGCAGTATTAGGCTGGGTGCCAGGCACAGGAGCGAACTTTTGCTTAACAAGGCTGTTTTGATAGTGGGAAGTGGCAGCTACAGGCCTGTTTCAACAAAAAGGGTCCAAGGAAAGAAGTTAGGGGGACAGGCCTGGATATTGCTTTTCAGCCTTGCAAAAGGGCCACCCCTGGAGTGGGAGTAATGGCAGAATGTCCATCTGGAAGTGGGCACACTGGCAGACAAGGGGAGATGGCATCCAATGCCATCACCATGCTGTAGAAAGAGGCTAAATTAAGATTTACACTGCTGACATCAGGCACTACAAACACCCTGATTTTAGTTAGTTTTAACATCACTAATGGCAAGCTAACTCAAAGATGTATATTTCAATTAGTGTGATGGGCTGTTGGCCAGTTTAAATTAGAAAAAGAAAAAGGATTTGTTTAAGAAGTGAGACTTTTGACCCATTGTAGCCACAGCACAATAGAAGGGACAGTACTTGCAACAAGAGGCTGCAAGGGGCCTCAGGCCAGACAGTGGCATGGGGAGCAAGCGGGCTGCAAGGAAATGCAGAGAGGGCTGACACACCCCCTATGGGGAGAGGGGGGACCCAATGGGAAGTTATACCAGGCCATTATCCAGAGGGAGCAGAGTGGGACAGGACCACACCCCCCCACACCCATTTGATTTTCTATATGCCTACAAAAAAGGGGGGGGCACCAACTCACTGCAAGAGGCAAGGGAATATATAGCTTCATGGCTGAGGAGGCCTACCTTATGCAGAAAGGTGTCCCCGGTACAGGCATACTGATGTTAATGGTCATTGTTGTGTATTTCCAGGTCTACAAAACAACTGTGGTCCCCAGGAAGAGCAAGCCTACCAAGCAAGACTGTTACAATGCTGTGATGGAACTGGTGTCAAAGGTGAACTGCTGCTGGAGGCTGCTGACTTTCCCAGCCTGGGCAAGGGTAAGAAGCTGAAAGGGGCAAGCAGCAGGGAGGAAAAAATGATAAAAGGGCACCATCAGGACCAAGTCACCCAGAACCCACTCCTGAGCCAGTCAGCCCAGTACCTCCCCCTGTTCCACTGCCCACCCCAGTGCTGGCACCTGCTCCTGCTCAGATGCCCGAGATTGCTAGGCCAGTGGACCCAGTTCCTACTGCCCCAGTGACACAACTGAACACCTTGCGAGTGCCTGTAGGCACCCAGCCAGATCTGCCGGCAGGCCCCAGCTCCCAGCCAGGCTCACAAACAGGTAATAATGAGGTCACATTGGAAAGCAGTGTGAAAGAATATGTGGAACAAATGCTTAAAGCTATGGGAAATAGTGGATTAGGCCAATTGGAAAAGGCACTGGGGGAGCTGAGGAACAAAGAAAAATGGGAAGGTGCAGGTGCAGAAGGGGGTTCAAAGGGGGAGAAGGGCTTCTGGGCTGAGATTGGAGCCCCTAGTGTTAGGATTAGGGACCATGTACCCATAGCCACAAAAGAGAAAATTTGGAAGGGCGAGTTTCACCCTGGCCAATGTAGACAACATGGATAGGTACAAAGAAAAGGAGAGCTTTGAAAAAAAGGACATGGTCATGGCCATGGTTCTTTTTGGAAAGAGGGAAGCTTAGAAGTCTATGAGCGGTAAAATGTGGGAACTTGATCCACAGGTTTTACAAATTTTATGGCCATAGATATTGAAAAGAAGCCAGAGTTGGCTACCCCCCCCCGATGTATTCTCTAATTATAAAGAATGCTTATAAAAAAGGAGGGTATAGTTGGCTGAAATACGATGAGAAGTTCAGAAAGTGGATGGCGCATTTTGGGAAGGTAAAGTAGGATGCCCAACAGATTGACTTGTAGTTAAAGATATGTACTGGGTCCACTGGAACTGAAGGGGAAGGGGACAAAAAGTGCAGGGCAGCGACAAAATGCTGTTGGGATTACAACAGGGCATTTCGTTCCTGGCTTAACTGCCATTTCTGGCATGCCTGTTCCAGGTGTGGGGGCAGCCACCTGGCCTCCAGGTGCAAGAATAGCTGGGAAAAAGGTGGGGCTGGCCAGGATAACTCTTACAATCAGTCTTTTCATGGTAACAATGCGGGGTATAACTAAAGACAGTGTGGCAGGGGCTTTCCACCTGGCACACACCCCCATTAAGGTAGAGCTGATGCAGGAATGACTGAGGACATACCTGGACAAAGAAGCAGCCACCACACTATTGATAGGTTTCTGGGATGGCTTCAGCCTGCAGTTTAAAGGGGTCCAAAAAGAGAGAGTAGCAAAGAACTTGAAGTCGGTTAAGAGGAGGGAAAAGTTGCTGAAGCAGAAGATCCAGAAGGAAATAGCAGCTGGCAGGGTGGAGGGCCCATTTGGACACCCACCCCTGCCACATCTATGGATATCACCCCTGGGTCTGGTACCGAAAAAACAGCTGGGGGAATTTTGGGTGATACACCACCTGTCCTACCCGGATGGGGATTCAGTTAATGATCACATCAGTAAGGAGGACAGCAGGGTGATGTATGCTACTTTAGAGGCATCACAAGGGGCATGGCTGGCAAAGATGGATATTGAACTGGCTTGTCACATGCTTCTGGTCTGGCCAGAAGACTGGGACTTATTGAGTTTCTGGATAGGGGAGGATTACTATTTTGACAAAGCCATGCCCATGGGCTGCTCCGTTGCTTGTGTGACAATCAAATTGTTCAGCATCTGGTTACAATGGGCATTTCAAGAAAAATACGGGTACCAGGCAGTGGTCCATTATTTGCTTGACTTTCTATTAATAGGGGAAGGGTGGCAACAGACAGAGAAGATATGGGATTTCGAGGCCATGTGCCACAACCTAGGGGTGCCTTTGTCCCCAGAGAAAGTGGAGGGACCAGCTAGAACACTGAGTTTTTAGGCATTGAAATTGACATGGTGGGGGAGTTATTTTGACTAACCAAGGCAAAAGTGGGGAAACTGAGGGCATTACTGGGTGCTGTTAAGGCCTGGCGGAGGGTACAGCTCCAGCAAGTGCAACAACTTATGGGACACTTGAACTTTGCTTGTAGGGTGATAGCACCAGGTCTCACATTTACAGGGTGCCTGGTGATGGCAACACAGGGGATCTCAAAGCCACACCACTGGGTGGGCATTAGCAAAGGGACCAGGGAGGAATTGGAGGTATGGGACACTTTTCTAAGCCACTACAATAGCAGGACATTTTGGCAGGATGAGTGGGTATTTAACCCAAACCTGCAACTATACACTGATGCGGTGGGGGGGCATAGACGTGGGACCATACTTTGGGGGACAATGGTTTGCCATGGCATGGCCCAGCAACTGGGTTTGGGCCACCCTGAGGAAGGATATCACTTTCTTAGAGATATTCCCAATCTGGCCCACTAGCGAAGTCCAGAGAGAGAAGCTGAGGAAGCAAAAGGTCACTTTCTGGAGTGAAATTAGGGCAGTGGTGGACATTTTAAACTGCTGCGTGGTGATGTCAGTGAGGGCCATGTGGGTCCTAAGACAATTGGTGCTGCTGGGCTTAACGATGAATATGTTATTTAGGGCTAGGCATATAGGTGGTGTGGATAATGTGATAGCTGACTGCCTCTCCTGCCTGCAGATGGACAAGTTCTAGGCCATTGCCCCAGGAGCGGAACCTAGGCAGATGGCAATTCCTGATTGTGTGTGGAGGAGTGGATCGGGAGAGCTGAACAGTTGTTTCACAACTCCTGGTCCCCCAGAACTCTAAAAGCATGCAAAACCCCATGGAGGGCCTTTCAGGCATTCTAGGCACAATCTGGCTACCAGGTAAGTGGCGTGGTGATGTGGGAGCAAGTCGCGCAATTCATAGTGACAGGGTGGAGAAATAAGTTGGCATACGCTTTGATGGTGGTAGGCTTGGTGGCAATAAGCCAGCTGTGTGTACTGAGGGGATGGGAGGACCCCACAAAGAATAACCTCATTTGGTGCATGATGCAGGGCTGGCTGCGGGAGGCCGGTAGAGCCCAGGACAATAGGAGGCCACTGACAGAGGGCTTGCTGGAGTGGTTAGTGGGGGTGCTGTACCAGGTATGTAGGTTTAGTAGTGAGGCAGTCCTGTTTAAGGTGATCTTTGCAGCCATGTATTAAGGGGACCTTCAAAGTCAGTGAGGTGGTAGGGCATGGTATGGTGGACAAGTCCACAGGGTTGCATTGAGATGACATGGTGTGAACCAGGGATGGGATTTCAGTTCTGGTAAGGCAGTCCAAGACCAACCAGGTTGACAAAGGGAACAGGGTCATGCTGCAACACCACAGGAATGCCACCATCTGTCTGATGGGAGCCCTACACACATACATGGCTGGGCAACTGCGGGATGGGAACCCACTATTATTCTTGCACTGGGACTGGTCCCCAGTGATGGGGTCTCAGGTTGTGGTGGTGTTAAAGCAGGGGTTGGCTTTTTGGAGGAAACCTAAAAGGGTACTCTTCCCATTCTTTCCAGATTGATGCAGCCTCCAAAATGGTAGCAATGGGAAACACATCGGGGGATATCAAAGAGAAAGGGCGGTGGTCTTCTAATTACTATAAAAAATATTTTCACAATGCCTTGCTCCTGTACTAATGATGTCTTTATTTCTTCCCAGTAGCAGGTTGGGTAAGTTATCCAAGAAGAGCAAATAAGGTGGAATGGGGGGCCTGGGGGGGGTGGATATCACTGTATTTTTTAAGAGGAGTGGGTGAGGGAGAACAAGCCACAAAAGAAAGACTGATAGTAACTTTGTCTCTATTTATGGTTATCAGGTCCCTAACCTAGGACAGGAAGATAATTTAGTATTTCTTGAACAGTTAGAAAACAGGGCAGCTTCAGATGATCTGATACTAATGGGTGACTTCAACCTCCCAAACATAAATTGGGCCACCCTTGAGACTAAGGGACTATTTGAAAGGAGATTTTTAGAAACCACCTTTCAATTTGGCTTAGAACAACTGGTCACACACCCAACAAGGAACAACAATATCCTGGATTTAATTTTCATAAATAATACAGATATAGTTTCCTCTCCCATAATATTGCCACCTTTTGGTGACAGTGACCATAACATGCTAATATGTAATGTCCAAAGGTATGCTCTGAGTAACAATGGGATAACAAAAATCAAAAACTATCACAAAGCAGATTACAAAAGCATCAAAGTTTATCTTGCCACATGGGACTGGGAAGAGGATCTAAAAAACCGTGATATCGAACAAATATGGAATGAAATTATAACCAAACTGGAATTTTGTATAAATAAATGGGTACCCAACTGAGTCAAATACAACAATAATAAACAAAGGATACCATTATGGTGGACCAATGAAATAAAGTGAACTATCAAAAAAAAAACAGAGCATACTGTAAATACAGTAAGAGTCAAAAAGATACTGACTGGAACAGGTTTAAGGTACTTGCCAAAAAAAAAAAAAAGTATTCGAATGGCAAAACAGAGGTTAGAAGTAAACCTAGTAAAAAATGTTAAAGATAACAAGAAAAAGTTTTATGATTACATTGATTCACTAAAAGGAAGTCAGAGAGGAATTGATCTATTAAACTCAAATGATAAAATAATTACTGATGAAAAAGAGATGGCTGAAGAACTCAATCAGTACTTTGGGAATATATTTAAACCCAAAGAAAACATAAACATAGACATACAACATACCAATGACTCACCATATTGTTCACTGAACAGAATGCAGTGGATGCCATCAGCTGGATTAAAGTTGATACATCTTGGGCTGGCCCAGTGGCGCTGAGGGCTGAGGTGCTGACACCTTACCTCGCGCCATGCTGGCAACGCATGTTCAGGAATGAGCACGGGCCGCTGGGGGTCAGCAGGGGAGAAGAAGGATTGAGCATTCATTGGACTTGTCTCCTTCTCCAGGGAGGGGGTACACCAGCACTTGGTGCTCTACTGACCCCTAGCAGAGGCTGAGGGCTGGTGCGCTGAGGATATAACGGGGAAGGCGAGGCTGATGCTGGAAGGAACACATACAGGAGCATGCATGTTTGCTCCTTGTGGCATCATTGCACATCCTCAGCTGGGGGAACAGAAGAAAATGGAGGAAAAAAGTGGTCCTGGCATGCTTCATGGTGGTTGATCCCCACAATTAGCAGCAATATACCTCCAGCACTGGATCCTTGTGTGAGGGGGGTTCAGGGATCCTGCTACCCCATCACCGGGGGCAAGCCGTGGGGCAGCTGGAGGATGAGCCGCGAGCAGGGGACGTGGCTGGGGAATCTGACAGGAAGTACCACCACCGGGACTGGGAGGATAAATAAATTAACTAAAAAAAAAAAAAAAGTTAATACATCTCCAGGTCCGGACTGCATCAACACAAAATTTCTAAAAGAACTTTCAGGCCCCCTAACTCTTTTATTTAATACCTCAATAAAGGAGGGAAGTGTACTACAGTCCTGGAGAGAGGCCAATATAACACTGATCTTCAAAGGTGGTAACAAACAACTACCCTGTAACTACAGCATCAGTCTAACCTCCCTTATTAGCAAAATCATGGAAAGGCTTATACAACATAAACTCATAGATCATATTAGGAACACGGTATGTATAGATATTTCCCAGCATGGATTCACACTGGGCAGATCGTACCTAATAAATCTCATAAATTTTTTTGAACCGGTCAGTGATGTTCTGGATAATGGAATGCCAGTGGACGTTGTATTTTTGGATTATGAAAAGGCATTTGACACCATCTCTCATAAAACCCTCATTGAGCAACTAGTTAATATAAATTTGGACATTAAACTAATAAAATGGATTGTGTCTTGGCTGTACAATAGATGACAGAGAGTGGCCATCATAGGACATGAGTCCAACTGGAGTTCTGTCTCTAGTGGAGTGCCCCAAGGATCTGTGCTGGGACCTCTAACGTTTAATATACTGGTCTCCAGTATGCAGACATCTGATGGGGTATGGATAAATAAGCATGCTGATGATTGCAAACCAGGGTGCGTGGTAAACAATGCCTAGTCTATAGCCACTCTGCAAAATAACTTAAATAAACTATGTGACTGGGCAGTTGACAACAAAATGAGGTTCAATACTGCAAAATGTAAAAACATGCACATGGGGAAGAATAATACTCAGTCTACCTACTTTATGAACAATATAAAGCTAACAGTTACAACAGAAGAGAGGAATTCAGGTGTTACAATATCAGATAATCTAAAATTTAGTATACACACAAAAAAAACCAGTCAAAAAGTGCCATGGCATACTGAGGAACTTCTTAAAGCATATCAAAAGCAAAAATCCTGAGGTCATTCTGCCATTATGCACTGGCATAGTGCGTCCACATCTGGACTACTGTGCACCTGAAAGCGACATGCTACTGGAATTTGGTCAGAGGATTGGATTACACAGCTGCATGCTAGAGGAGCCAAGGAGAAGCACTCCAGCAGGTACACCAGAAATGCTTGCCGCAGTTCTATTACAGGTATGCCACTGTTGACTGAGCAGACTACTCAGGTTTTTATTTCTTAATATCTGAGAGCCTGCAGAATTATAGAACTGTGAGAGGCTGTGGTAGTGCCTTAACTCTGGTGCCTTTCCAGGTGACCCTGTGCTGCGGGAATATACAGTCTTTTTTTTGTGGAGTCCATCGTCCCCTCCCCGGTACTTGGAGTCTAGCTGGGGAGCCTATACCGGTGGAAGAGGCACTTGAAGCGGTCCTGTGGAGGACTGGGATCCCCAAGAGAATCTGTATTGCCAGATTTTGTGAGGTGGAAATGAAAAGCAAAACTGCTTCCTTGATGTTAATTTCCCTCTGTCAATTTCCAAAACCCCATCCCCAACTGGAAAACTTTTGTTGATGGAGCTGCTAGACTTACAAAGTGGAAGCTGAAAATGACTAAAAAGCTACTAAATAAGGATATATAGCATACGACTTACTGGCTCTTTGGTCCCAATTGTTTTATTTGTTCTTAATTTTAAACTTTAATCATTTAGATATTTCTAGATATTTTAGGAACTGAGTACCTGTATAATTTTATTTGTTTATCAGGTCTGCAGATTTTATCTGTTTTATCTGTTGTATTTCTGTCTATTTGCCCATATGCCAGGGTAGTTATCTGAAATTAGCTTATGCTCTTGAGCTGGTATAATACAATAATTCAAGGACCTTCTAATTCTGTTTTTACCCTCGCTATTTTACAACTCGATACTACGATAGGATAAAACATTTTAAATGATATTACAAAACCAAAACCAATACTATGATTAATTCAAGAATTAACACTTGAGATTAATTTAGATACTAAGAATACTATTTAATTGGATAAGCACTGGACATTAGACAAAGGCTAAATGATAAGGGGCCCTGGTGTTGATGTTTAAAACCAATTAATTTCAGCCATTGTGCATTCAATTAGACTGATTGATTGATTTGTTAACTGAACTAATTGTATAGACTGAATTTAAATGACTGGACTTTTTACTGCACATGCACAGCATTTTGGGACTCAAAGCTACCTAGAAGCAGAAGCAAACTGAATGAAAATCTTAAAAGTACTGAACTAGAACACTTCTTTTGCTAAAATTCTGTTGCGTTTCTGTCATCGTTTCCGTCTCTGCTTGCATAGCAGCTGAGAGCTGTGAACTGAGAGGTGTTTTAAATACCTAAAATGTAACTCAGAAGTTTACAAACATTTAATTCTCCTTATCCCATATTTGCTGCACTCGCTGAGACCAAAACATTGATACTCTTAAGAGCCTACAAGTGCTTTTAAGCACTTTAAGGCATATTAAGGTGTCCCAGCTTTTTTATTTACAAATATTAAATATGTATCCGAGCCTTAGATTTGTACATTTTGGCCAGTACTTCCACAGACTTTGGATCAATACAAAGTGAAATAAAAAAGGAATTGTCGGTGTTTTTTTGAGACATAGAAGGCACTTGAAATACCAGGAAATAATGATTTGGAAAAGGGAGTAGCATTATCAGCATTATTACCACTATTAATCCCTGACTTGTATTTGTGTTTTTACTTATGCTGAGTTAGAATTTCAAACCCTGAATCTTAAGATTAGCAGGTCTTTAAACTCCATACTGCTAAATTAAATTTGAGTTTTAAAGTTAGATTTGCTAAATGTTGACTGATTTAATTTAGTACCCTTAAACTTCTTAGTCATTATATTTTTTATTCCTTAGTGGAGAAAGAAGGAATTTCCACGAGTCAAGACAACTCTAAATGGATTATTTTAATAAAGTCCCAACTTAAGGGGTACATAGGGATTTTACAAAAACAGAAAACAAGACTGAAGGACTTGCTGGAAGCTGTCAAAACTGCTTATCTGAATATTTCCTATTTGAGAAATTCTAACTTTAATTGGTGGAGTCTACAGAGAATCTACAGTGGGATCTCTCTGCTGCAGTCTGTGGTAACAGAAGTGATCTTAAATTTGTTCTACTCTAAAAAGTTTTGACTGCTACTTGAAACACTATGTGGTTCTTACAAGACTATGTGATTTAAAGAGACATTTCTGTGTGCCACTGGATTGGAACTTGAGCCTGATAATTCTAGCTCTGGAAACTTTTATATCAAACTCTTAAACAATTAGTAATTGTTAAGATAATATTAAATCTTTTCCAGAGACTTGATATTTTGAAACCTGTTGAGTCTCTTATATATTTAATTGCTGGACTGACTATACTTAATCTTCGTCATAGATATTTATCTCCAATACATCTGTTCTGTCTTTCTAGGGAAATTTCTAGAGTAATATAGGAACTGTATTTGTATTAAGAGGTTGGTTCTGTCTTTTGCAAAGTGTAAGAATTAGAATTTAAACTATTACTCAGTGATTCATAGCTAACCAAGACCTGAAATGGAAAACAAATTATTTTCTTACCATGGTACATACCAGAAGTGGTTAAGGAAACTCTTCCCTGGTGATGGCTCACATAGAAGCTGACACCAGGGAAGCAGGAGTTCAGGGTCTGAATTTGAATCTATATTCTCAGAAAATTATAGGGAACAACAAAGGAAAGAAATTAGGTAACAATAAAAATAAAAATAGATGTGGCAATAGGCTACATGTAAGATCTTTGTACTCTTCCTCCGACACTCTTCCTGATTTAATTAATCTACCTGAAAATTTTGGGGAAAATAAAACTAAATGTGGTGTAATTAAAAGACAACTTAAAATAACAGATTTATGGACTGATGGAAGAAGAAATCCAAAACTTCTTTCTACTTCAATATGTTCTACTCCCCCAAATCATAATTGGAAAGATAGATCTGGAAATAACCAGTTCTCTATGGATAGTGAACCTTCTTTAAAAAAAAACAACTTGAAACCTTGAAGAAATCTCCTTTGATATTTGTGAATGGGAAACTTTTTTTCAGAAAGAAAGTGGGGAAGAAACCGGAGATGAAAGTTCAAACTACTCAGAGGCAGTCTTTTCCCCTGATACTTTTTTAACTTTTCCTAGATGGATAATTGTCAAACATCAGGACTACTAAATGATCCTAACCTGAGGACCAAAGGGTTATTTTTACATTCTCCAACCCTAGACAAAATGAATAAAGGAAATAAAGAAAATATGGAATTGAAGGGTATCATCCAGGAACTTAGCACAGCAACTGAAGGATTAAAAAAGATGGCTAAAGTAAATGGTGAAATGCCCATGGAAAGTTCCTGCCCAAATTCTAATATCTCAGGATTAAAAAGTGTCCCTAAGAATGACACTATTATCTTTGATGAAGAACACTTTTGTAATAGGGGGAATTTTGTAGCTAGCTCTTCATTATCAAAACAAATGCTAGAAATAATCAAAAACAGATATTAGGTGGATATAGTTATTCTTGAGAACATTTCAGCACTAAAAGAAGAACTAACTAGCCTTAGAGCAGATATTTTCCATAATCAAGTCCTCCTGCAAAATCTTAATAAACATGCAGGAATACAAGAAGGGAACTCAAGTTAAGAGATTTTGTTACCAAAAGTTAAAGAGGAGAACAAAGTGATTCAAATGAAGCTGCTGTCACCCTTTGACAAAAATAAAAATAAAATCTGCTTTTGTCAAGCAGAAACTTCAGACCAAACTATGTTGGGGAATTCAAAGGCCCACAAAAGACAGGAAAAAAGAGAAAAAACAGATAAAGCTAAAACTGCAGAACAAAGGAGAGAGGAATGAAAGACGAGGAAAATTATGACAGTTCCAAAAGTAGAAAATAGATCTTTAGGAAAATAAAAATAAGAACAAAGACAAGAATCAGAAAGTTGGGGTATAAACCAAATGGTTGACTTCATATATGATGAAGTCTCAAGCACAGAAATACAGGTAGTAGTTGGGGGAGAGGCTGAGGCTGAGGTTAACAGCAATCCATCTACAAACATAACTGTACTTTGTAGAGATCCACAGGCTAAAAAAGAAATTGGAGAAGTTGAATATCTGATAGAAATAAAAGGACTACCCAGATTAATAACTGAGACTAGGGAGGAATTATCAGGGGAAATTATACATATGCTTGAGAGCATGCCAGTCTTAGCTAAAGAAGAGATATATATTATGAGGCCTCCAAATATGTATTTTCATGATACAGTGCTTTTGTAATGTCAAACTGAGGACACAGGTAAGCAAATTTTGAATAAAAAAATTTGGCTAGATAAAAGGGAAATCGAAATCTGCTTACCTCTATTAGTTCCAAGAATAAGTAATCAAGAACCCTTTAAAGATAGAAATAAAACCAAAACCGTTAAATTTGACTGTTCGAAACCAAACCAAAAAAAGGGTAGAAAAGGAAAAGAAAGATGCAGAAGACCTAGCTAGAGTCATCAAAACAATTCATGAACATGGGAAAAAACAAATAGGGGCTGGCTATGTAGAACAATCACAATATTTGGATGGGAGATGTCCAGACAAGATTCATAGTTCAGTATAAGAGAGGAATTGCTCTCCTTCCTCACAAGAATATTCAATTTTAAAATATCCAGGAACATGGTGGATTACATTAAAACCCACAGAGACAAATTTATGTCCAATCAGATAGATGTCACCTTCAAAAATCCAGGGGTGGCTAAAATATTCTTAGAAAGTGCAGAAAATGTAGATAAATTGGATATATATATATATATATATATATATATATATATATATATATTATACATCCTCAAGAACTTGGAAGGGGGATGGAGAGGAATGCTTCAGTGAACTCAATGAGAAGGAAGACTATCCCTTAATAGACTTTGAGAATTTAAGGGATATAAATAATTTTGAAACTTTGATAAACTTGGAGTCAGATTCTCACAACGAGCCTAATGCATCTGTTAGGGAATGTAGGAACAATGGGAGGAAATTAACAGTCTTATCAAGAACATCAAAGGTTTACACTTGAAAATGGCAGATCCTGAGGTAGTCAAATTCTTGGAAACATTTGATATATTAAGTCTCCAGGAGACCTGATGTACAGAAGAAACTACCCCCAGATTTCCTGGATATACACCTTATGTTTTCTCAGCAATAAGAGAAAAGAAATTTGGCAGGTTTAAGGGAGGTTTAACCTTTTATGTTAAAATGAGTTTGAATCTGAATGTGAAAGAATATTTTCTCCAAACTAACAACATGTTAGGTCTTGAATTTACAGAGGGCACACAAAGAATAATACTGTGTAATGTCTATTTCCCACCAAGGTCTAAACACATGGACACAGAGGACCCTTATATTTTTAATTTAAAGTTAAAACTGGATGAATTAAATGAGAAAGAAGGGAACTTGCCCATCTTCATTCTAGGAGATTTCAATGCAAGCATTATGGCTGGAGACTCAGAAAAAAACATATTCAGCCCTTGTTAACTCCTTAGAATTTATAAACCCCAGATTGTCATCGCTAAGGTTAACTTCAGAGTGTGGGACAAATCATAGATGTAGGGAACTTTTACCAACTCTTGCAAGAAGACATTTTTGTATCTTAAATGGGAGAACCAACAGACATAGGCCTGGTAAACTGACATTTATGGGTCCCTTGAGTTCCTCCTTACCTGATTTGATCTGGGCTAACTTAGAGGCACTCAAAATAACCCAAGAGCTAGAAATAGCAGATCATACAGAATCAGCCCATTTTCCTCTGGCTGTCGCAAAAGATGATATTTTTATCGGTATAGTCCATAGGGAGGTGAACTTGGTAGAGTATGTGGAAATTATAAATGAAAAAAGAATTTGGTGGAGCCCAATTTACCATGCTCAGTTGGAAGAAATTCTTTACACTGGAGACGCATTTGGATTCTTCTCTCATGTTGTAAATAATACTTCCAATTTGGAAATCTATGACATCTGGGAAAATATTTGTACAATTTTGAGTGCTTTTTGTAGGAAGAACCAAGTAGTCCAACAGGGTCAATGAAACTTCACCAAATCATGGTTTAACCAAAAATGTAGAGATGCTAAAGCTATTTTTGCTAGGACACTTAGATTATATAGGAAAAAGGTAAAAAAAAATACTATGGATCATCTGATACTAAAGAAAGAAAGGGAGAAACATAAGAAAGTGCTAGAAGAATAAAAGAATAAACATTCCTTTCATCCATGGGAAAAATTAAGGCAAGCTGTACTTAAAAGGGACTCCAAACACTTTTGGAAAATAGTAGCACAAGGCTATAATAAGTACCAGGAGAAAGTAGAATCTCACATAACTCCACAAACCTGGATTGACTAGTTCTCAAAATTATATTTTACATTAGATGATGAAGAAATGGAAACTAATATCAGATAAGATGTAAATTGACCAAGGCCTAGCCTGATAACAGAAGCAGAAATTTTCAATGCTTTAAATTCGTTAATATCTAATAAAGCTCCAGGTCCCAATAAAATTATTGGAGACATATTTAAATCATTTAAAGATTGGTGGGTACCATTTCTTTTTCAACTATTTAATGGATTTATATAAAATCTGAAATTCCCAAAGAGTTGGTCAGGTAGCATCATATTTTCGGTATTTAAAAAAGGTAATCCAAAAGACCCTAAAATGTACAGACCCATTAGTCTGATAGATGTGTCCCAGAAAGTTTTCTCAAAACTCCTACTTGGAAGATTATTGGATTGGGTGGAAGAGAACTCAATTCTAGATGGGGATCAAAATGGTTTCAGAGGGAATAGGACTACAGTCTATCATTGTTATGTTCGACAACACTTAGTTTGGAAATATATTAAAATACAGAAAACAGAATTATTTTGCTGTTTTGTGGACCTTTCTGCAGCCTTTGATAACATTAGCAGAAAAATCCTTTGGGCCACATTGGAAGAATTGAAACTTGAGAAGACTCTCTTGGACTCTATTATCAGACTAAGTGAATATACATGGGCCAAGATCCAATATAATCAGTATGGACACACTACTGATACATTTCAGACAAACATTGGCATTAGGGCTGCATTCTGGCCCCTACTCTATTTAATATTCATATAAATCCTATCCTACTTAACATAAAGAATCCTGATTTTCATTCACCTAAAGTTAATGATCACAGAACTGATAGTCTGGCATATGCAGATGATCTGGTCTTGTTGTCTACTTCTGCATTGGGCCTGCAGAGGAAACTGAAATCTTTTGAGACCCTCTGCAGAGATAGAAAACTGAAGATAAACCCGAATAAAACAAACATTTAAATTTTTGGAAGTAAAACCAGACAGGAATTGACATTTAAAATAGATGGAGATAAAATAGAGGTAGTAAATACTTATGATTATCTGGGAGTCCGTTTTTCTTATAATATGAAATGGAACAAGCATGTAGAATACATACAAAATAAAATGTCCTCGGCAGTAAATGCATTTAAAATATTCACCACTAAAGTGGGGAAGACCTCGATTAATGGAAGCCTGAAAGTTCTAAACACTAAAATAAAAACTATCATGCTATATGCAGGAGAAGTATGGGGTTTACTAAAATCAACTCACTAGAAACTATACTTAGCAAAAGATATTGCCATATTTTGATGTTGCCACCTGGGACCCCAAATTGTATTCTTAAATTAGAAATTGGTCAGCATTCACTGATTTCATTAATTAAGGAGAGACAAATCATGTTTCTTCTTAAAATCTTATTATTACAAGACCATCAGTTTTCCTAGAATGTGTTTGGAGGAAGAAATTAGGATGTCAAATCTGGGTTACGTACATCCATTTGTACAGCTAATCAAGAACACCATCTTACCCTCAGGTCTGGGACATCTATTATACAATATCTATATTAGACCTTTGGAGGAGATTGCTTACACAGTAAAACACAGATTATGGGACTTAGACATAAACCTGATATTTTCCGAGTTGGCCCAGCCTAAATTACATAGTGATTATAGACATTTTAAAACTGTCTGGGGTCTTGAGCCTTATTTACAACTTATAACTTGCCCTAAATCTAGAAGAGTTTATATTAGATTTAGAACTGAAAGTTATAATACTCAGTTCATTTTATATAGGCAGAAACAGAATGATGTTCTGACCCCATACTGTAAGTGTGGAAAATCACTTGAAGATGATTTGAAACACGTTGTTTTGTTGTGTCCCCTTTTTGATCAAAGTAGAAGAAAATGGCTGGGCAGACTATGGTGTGGCCTCAGCCTCCCCCCTGACAGAATTATAGAATATCTCTTTACTTGTCAGGGGAAAATTACATTCCTGTTAACTTTATTCTTACAAGGAATAAACCAAATGGGGGCGTTGGTCTAAGGATCTGTGCAATATTAATAAAAAATGTTCTTGTACAAAAGAATGAATTTGTAAATATATATTTACTACTAACTTTGGAATGTACTCTTAAGAAATACTATTATTTTATAATGTATGGTAGAACGTTGTTATAGATAGAAATCTACCTTTTTATAACAACGTTTTACCATCGATGTGAAGTCAAGATGTTGTTAACCCATCGATGGTACGTCACATCAATGGGTTAACAACTGGGAACAGTTAGGGCATGTGCGCAGCTGGATCAGACGGCCTTGAAATGGCCGCAGTGGTGAGGGTAGAGCAGTGGGGAAATAAAAAAAATCAGTAAGGAACTGCTTTCTTTTCTAAAAAAATGAACTGGTACCATACACTATAAAAGCTAATGTATGGTACATCGATGGTTAACCATTTTGTTAACCAATCTCGAGGTTGCCATGGTGATGTAAACCCACATGGTAGCCCTGGTAACCTCTCGAGGGTTAACAAACCAGTTAACCATCAATGACCATACATTATCCTCTATATTGTCTTAAGTTAGATATTTTACTTATGTTTAGTACTTTGTAATAGCTTTTAAGCTGAATAATAAAGATTTCATTGATAGTATACTTTGCACCCTTCTGTGCTCCTACATCAATAGGCTGCCAAATCATGACAGAGAATGTTCAGCGGAAGGTTACCAAAAGAATTAAGAACATAGCTAACAAAGACTGTAAGTGCAGACTTAAATCACTTGAGCTATTTTCTCCTTAGAATCTAGAGCCCTAAGGGGTGATTTGATCTACACCTTTAAAGCTCTACAGAAAGAATTTATGTTAGACACAATTTGTCTGGAAAGACAACAAACTAATAATACAAGATCCCATAATTTTAAGTTGAAAACTGCTTTGTGCAAAAAAACAAATTCTCAAGATTTTTTACCCAGAGGGTGCCTCCCATTTGGAATTCACTCCCTGTAGACATTGTTACAAGTGAAAATGTGGAACAGTTTAAAAAAAGATTAGATTTTTATATGGGTGATAGAAAGTATATCTTCCACCACTAACATGGTGGTGAGTTGTTTATGGGCTAATGCCTTTGAACTTGTACTCATCTGTGAAACTATGAAACTATGAAGGGCACAGAGGTTGGAAACTTGGATATGTGGGCACTCCTTTGTCCATTTGGCAGAAAAGTGGGCATCCAGGAGGTTCAGGGGGAGCAGCTGTATCTGGACCACCTCAGCAACATCAAGTTGACCTGGAGAGGCATGAGAGGCATGAAATAGGCACAGCTACTTCCAGCGCTCAGGGAGTTAAGGAGGGAACACAGCCACCCAGCTTTAATCATGTTTCACTTGGGAGGCGATGACCTGGGACCAGGCCTTGGTTGGATATCTTTTATCAGATAAAAGAAGAGGTGGAAAAATTAGAAAATGGTGGCCAGAGGGGACCCTAGTTTGGTCTGACATTATTCCATGAAGGGTGTGACAGCATGCTGACAACCACAAGGCTAGGAAGTGAATGAATGCCAGAGTAGGAAGGCTGCTTGAGAGCATGGAAGGCATAGCGGTGCACAGGGGAGTAATGGAAGAAAGGGATTAGCACTACAGGGGTGATGGAGTACACCTCTCCAATCTAGGTCTGGCACTTTTTAATGAGGAGATTGCCAATGTACTAAGCTCAATGGGTGCAAAGGAAGTTAGCCTGAGCAGGCCCCATCTTTCCCCTTGAATTTGGGGGGATGTCCTCTGCCCATTCCAAGTGGGAGGTGGACTAATGGAAAACAGGGAAGGGGAGGAGAGGATGGAGGAAAGAGGGTGGGGAACAGAGTAAATAGGATATAAGAAAATCAGCAGGAAGTAGGGGTTCAGAGTGTATGCTAATATCCCTTTGAATGGAGGAGGATGAGAGAAGATGACCCCCCCATGATGTACATCTGGGGGGGAGAAGGTGGCAAGAAATGGAAGGACAATATTGTGAAAATGGACAATAAATGGACAAAAATGATTATGTGATGAAATGGAGGTGGAATTATGGATGTTACAAAAATATTAATCTGAGATATATGTATAACAATGAATGTGAGCATAATGTGAACTCAGAGAGGAAAGAATAAGTAAATTGATTGCAAAATTGAGCACCCACACATACTTGTCTGTGTATTTATTGGTGGGGATCTGTGGGACAAAGAGGGTTGCCCTCTTTAAAGGTCATACTCCATTGCCCACAGGCCCAAGCCAAGGTGTGTTGGGAGCCAGAGGCTGAAGCTTGGAAAAAGGAAGGGGGAGAGGGTGAGGGCAGGGGTTTGGTGAGGTCATGAAAGGGGAGGAGCTATGAGGTCAGGGCTGGAGTGAGGTGGGAAGCAGTGTGCTTGAAACAGAGAGAGGGGAAGCAACAGGGGTATTTAAAGGCAAACACAGACCCACGGAGCTCTCAATTTTGCTCTGAGAGAATTTTCCCACCCACCCTAGAATAATACTGGAATTGGATCTAGTGGGGTCACTGCAGTAGGTGGAATGCAGGTGACTATTGGGGGGCTTGCCGATGGTGGATGGCAGGCAAAAACAAGAAGGTGGGAAAAAATAGGGGATGGAGGACTAGAGGATGGGGAAGGGGTGGATGGACAAACAAAATATGATATAAGAAAATAGGATATAAGAAAATCAGTATGAAGTAGGGGTTTAGAGTGTACGCTAGTACCTCTTTTAGTGGAGGAGGATGAGAAAAAATGTCCCCCTGAGATGTACGTCTGGGGGGAGAAGATGACAAGAAATAGAAGGAATGATATTGAGAAAATGGACAATAAATGGACAAAAATTATTATGTCATGAAATGAAGGCGAAATGAAGGATCATGTAAAATATTAATCAGAGTTATATGTATAACAACGAATGTGAGTATAATGTGAACTAAAAGAGGAAAGAATAACTAAACTGATTGCCAAATTGAGCACCCACACATACTTGTCTGTGTATTTATTGGTGGGGATCTAGGGGACAAAACAGTATGGTATTACAGTCACTGTTACTGAGGGGTTCTGATGTAGTACAATCTTTGATGTATGTATCTGCGGTAGAGACAACAAGGTCAAGGATTTTATTTCCCATAGTAGGTTGAGAGACATGTTGAGATCGGTCTAGTTGGTTTAAAAGCTCAACTAGTTGATTAAATTGGTAAGATAATGCAGAATGTAATGATCAAGTTATATCACAAAAGTTAAAATCCCCTAATATGATGGTCTCACCCTGTTCATACTGTAGACTCATTCAGTTTGAAGGGTGATATTACTAGTTATGTCACCTGTCACAACTAGTGGCATATAGCATACTCCATTGGTTAAGCCTACTGTATTATTGTAATAGACTTTGATCCATAGCGTTTTGATTTTGCAAGTAGATATTGTTTTGTTTTTTTTGTTTTAACCATTATGTTAGTGGTGTGCATCCTTTCTCTAATGTAGAGAACTATTCCACCCCCTCATCTGGACTATTTGTAGAATAAACTATACCCATTTATACCCTGACCTCATATCATTCCTGGAGACCACCATTTCTCAGTTATTGCTACCAAGGATGGATCAAGGTAATTTGTTTTGGCTACCAGTTCATCTTTTTTATTCACAATGCCCCTGACATTAATCAGTGCACACTTCTTTTTGTTCTATGGACCCTTGTTTGGTTTATGAAACATGCTAGTGTTATTTTGATTGTGACAGATACAGTAGCTGAATACAGGATGTATGTATATTCCCCAAAGAGTTTAGTTTAAAATTAGTAGTGTTTTGTTAATTTCTTGTCAAAGGCAGCATTTATTGAGGTGCAGCCTGTTCTGAGAGTATAGTGAAGAAGAGTCACAAAACAGGCCCAGGGTATTCATGAACTGAATGTTAGCAGACTTGCAGCAATTTGACAGGCATGTATTTATGCATTGCATAGTATTATTGTTTTCTTTAGAGGCCTTGGGGATTGGTAGAAACATCCAAAAACACATTACCACCCACAATTTTTAATTTTTTGTCCAGTTCTAGGAGGCCATAATATATATCTTTTTCATGGGACTTGCCCACATCAGTAGCAGAAACATGAATCACTATAGATGGATTATGGCACAGCTTTTTAATTATCTGACCTTGAATTAATATTTTTGTTTGTTCTCAAAATAATCAGATTTTGCCTTGTTACTCTATATATATTTGAGGGATTAAGTAGCCAGTCATCATTTTGCCTTTGGAGTTTCAGGATTAACTCTCCAGCTTGGATTATTTTGATTATTGATTAGAAACATAAATAATGGAAGCAGAGGGAGTCAAGGGAAGAGATTTATTATTATAGTAAATGTAAGTAACAGAGGAATGGATTCCATATAAGGTTAAATTGAGATTTCTCTCCTTCTTGATTATAAAAAACTTCTTTCTAAATTAGCACAATCTATTATTAAGTTTAATAAGTTATTAGTATGTGATACATCTTTAACTTCCCAGTGTTGTAATATAAGGTTTTTATTTGCATTTATTAATGCAAGATGTAAGAATGCAATCTTATCTACATCCTCTAACTGCATAAAATATTTTTCCTAAAATTAAAATGCCTGTGTCAAAAGGTACTGTATGTCAAGTTCTAAGACCATGTTGATTATGGAGCAAGCACTATTCCGGAATTCTTTTAGTTCTGGACAGGTGACACACATTTTTAAAAATGATCCAACTGCCTTGGTGTATCTGGAACATTTGTCTGACATATTGTTTTTAAATTTATTCAGCCTTGCCGGGGTATAATATACTCAGGCCCGGATATTCAAAAGGGATGAGCCAGTGTAAGTATGGAAATGCGTCATTGTGTGATATTCAGTGGGAGGCAGCTGAGCAGTGCAAGTAGCAATGCACAAAAGTGCAATAGTAATGAATGCATGCACAACCATAGGGGGCGGAACCATGAATAACATGCGCAGTGCGATATTCAACAGCATGCGCCATGCACAATAGGGGAGCTAGCAGAAGTTGTGCAAGAGCTGAAATTATCCAAAATAAAAAGGAGCAAGAGAGGGGTGCAAGAACGCTACAGGGAAACCACAGGTGGAAGCGCGGTGACAGACAAAAAGGCAGTACAGAGTGTAGCAGTGAGCAGGACTGGGCAGGAGCAGGACAGGGCACACCTGAACTGATCCAGGAACAGGATAGGAGTGGGGAGCCTGTGCCACTGTGCAGAACTGATAGTGAAGTGCCACAGTGGACTGAGGGCAGTGGCAGGAGGCAGGACAGCCACAACCAAAGGCCAGAGGTGTACCCAGTGGAGGGGGAGCATCAGAAACAGACAGCGGGGGGAACAGGATAACAGCCACCTGGGGGGAAAACCAGCCAGGAAAAGTGCCACCTTCCAGATGGAGGTGATAATGAGGGGTGTGAGAAGGCAGGCAGCAGGGAGGAGTGGCCGTGGAAGGGCCCGTCGGCGGTATGCCCAGAACAGGCAGTACCGAGCCCACACCACCTTCGAACACTACTCTGACACAGAGATTGTGGGCTGGTACTGCCTGAACTGGGGGATCCTGAGGCGGCTCTGTGAGCTGTGCGGTGATGAGATTCAGGCACCCACACGATGGAGCCATGCTCTGTCAGTGGAGATGAAGGTGATAGCCGTCATGTGTCTGCTCACCATGGGCACCTTCCAGAGACCAACAGGGGACACAACTGACATAACCTAGTCAGCTGCATCATGCCTACTCACACAGTTCCTCAGCGCTCTACTGCCACATGCTGCAGAGTACATCCATTTCCCCAGCACACAGGTGGAGCACACAGCACACATACAAGAGTACCACAGGGTAGCACGGTTGCCTGGCATGCTTGGGGCCATTGACTGCACCTATGTGGCCATCTGCATGCCACCTGGCCCAGATGGTGTGTCCTACATCAACCGGAAGGGGTATGCAAGCATCAACTGCTAGGTGGTGTGCAATGCCAGGGGGTGCATAACCAATATCTGTGCCACGCAGCCTGGGAGAGCACATGATGCCTTCATCTGGCACCAGTCCACACTTTGCCATAGGTTTGAGAGTGGGGACATACCCACTGGCCACCTAGTGGGTGAGTATACATATCACGCAGGATGACATGAGCAGATGTGAGGGGTGCATAGTCAGAGGTGCCATGTGTACTGGCCTTGTTGGCCCATGGCAAAGCGACGCAGACCACCATACTAATGTCCACCCTCTACACACAGGTGACAGTGGCTACCCACTCCGTCCCTGGCTGCTCACACCATACCAGCACCCCATGACCCCATCGTAGCTACAGTACAATGAGACACACACCAGGGTGCTGAAGGCATGTTTCTGGTGCCTGGACACATCTGGGCGGTGCCCTACAGTACAGCCCCTTGAAGGCCTGTGGGCTATTCCTGGCCTGCTGCATCCTGCACAACATGGCCAATGACTGTGGGATAGCCTTGGGGTCAAAGAGGGGGACAGCGGTGGAGACAATGAGGATGCCAGTCCAGTAGGTGATGGGCAGCCACCCCTGGGTGAAGAGTCCCCCGCCTGATCTGGATGTCACTGCTGCACCGGGACACCATTACAGAAGAACACTTTGGCCAACACAGGTAGGTCATGGGGCCATGCGCAACAACCAATGGTAAGGGCACAGCCCACAGACAGGCAGGGAAGAACCCCATGGGTGGACGGTGGTAAGGTAATGAGTCTGAGTGAGGCACCGCACATGGCATCAGGGATGGGCAGGGACAAACACGACATGTGCACACACACACCACAAGACATGCACAAGGGGTAAACGGCATGCCAACCCCAATTGCCACCCCTACCCCCACACAGGTCCACACACGACCACGCCCAGTGGCCATCACTCTGCATGCCTCAGACACTGGGCACCATTGCACACTGGCAGACAGTGCAATGCAGGCATCATCATGCACATGCCACAGTGGCCAGCAGCTGGGAGGGTGTGCACAGGGACCGTGTGTGTGCAGGGCTGGGTACCCCACCCGTGCACCACACGATGCACACCACACTGCACATAGGGCAGTGGTAGACAGTGGCCATGGTGAGAGACAGGTCAGTCAGGTGGCACAGTGCCACGGCCACTACAGATGCATGGGTGGCCCTGCCAAGGCCTGCCTGCCATGCCAGGCTGACCATTAGCCTCATGGGGTGGTATTGACGGTCTCCCAGGGGTGACGCTGCATGAGCGCAACTGTGTTCACGCAGTGGTCTGCAGCTCACCAAACATGTCCACACCAGGTGTGCTCGGTATGCCCACAGCCGAACCCGGTGTTGACATAGCAGGTGTTGCACGGCACTGGGAATGGGGGTGGACATGACACTGCACGGTGTCTGCAGCACATGGGCACTGAACTGGGTGCCCAATGTGGTATTGGCAGCCGTGAATGCATTTGTCTGCCTGTCAATGGCAGCGGTCACATCCTCCCGCTGTCAGGCCATCTCTGCCAGGAGCAGACCGTGGTCTCTGCTGTGCCACTTCTCTGCCTGGTGCAGAACCGCACTGAGTGCCTCCACCACAGTCACAAGCCACAACTGCTGATCCACTGAAGCCTGGAGTAGACAGCTGTGCTCATCAAAGAGGTCATCCGCTGGTCCAGCATGCTGTCCCTTGTGGTGTTCCTGGCCCTGCTGGGCAGCAGCCCTTGATGGTGGACACTGCACAGCAGAGCCATGTCAGGGCATGTCCACATGTGGTGCACTGCCACCACCCCGACACTCTCCCCCCATCACCATTGGCTGACTGCTGGCACTGCCCCTCCAGCTGCTGATCACCAGGGCTCACAGGTGCCACCACAGTGGCTGCAACAGCCCCACTGGCCTGGATGCACACCATTGCTGCCCCACTGGGGCATACAGGCACAGGCTGGGACTGTGTTATCATGCAGGCCTCTATGGCAGCACAGCCCACGGCAACACCCGTGCCATTGCCTGCTGTGGGACCATCCTGTGTCCCACACGTATCACTGTCCAGGACATGTGATCCATCATCATTGGTGCTGGATCCAGCACCAATCTGTGTCTCAGCATGCTGGAGACTGTGGGCACTGTCACACTGGGACACAGGCAGGGCCTCATCCGCACCCACACCCCCTTCTTCAGTCTGGACAGACAGAAAGGTATGCATTGGTCCGGTCCCTCAGACACCTGTGGAGGTGCATGGGTGTTACTCCTTGTCCAGGGCATCACCCTTGGTGGACACACCCACCACCGCTGTCCCATGTAGATGCTCAGGAGCTGTAAGGGAACACAGTAACATTAGTGTCTCCGCCCTGTCCTGTGGCATTCCCCCACCACCCACACAGTGACAGCACAGGACCTACCATGTGGTGATGGGCTGCCACCCATCTGGAAACCACCACCAGGAATGCCCTCTATGGCACAACACTGCATGCTGCTGGTCACCCACTCCTCCTTTGGCATCAGGCATGGCACATCCGGCTGTCCCCAACCGGTGGCAGCATGTGCTGCCCTGATGGCAGCCACCTTATCCTCGATCCTCCTCCTGTCTGTGTCGACCTTCTTTTTACACTCCTGCATGGACTGCTGGTGGCTGCCATGCTGTTTCACGGCACGCTCCATCTCACCCCATGCCGCAGCATGGGCCTGTGGCATTCCCCACTGTCTGCTGATCAGCGGTTCCCTGTCGAGATATGCCTCAAAAAGGGCATCTGAGTCAGCCGAGGTGAAGTTGGGCCTCTTCCTTCTCCCCCGTCCCTGTTCCACCTCATCCTTTCATTCGGTCATGATCGAGCCTGTGGGAATTACAGGTGTTAATTTTGAATGTACAGTCCCATTCAGCCCTCACAAACCACAGTCTGCATATCCCAAAAGCATGCAAGCCACCACAATAGACTGCAATACCAAACTATGTCCTCTGCAGCCCCATGTCACATTTATATAGCGCAATGCATGCAAATGAGGTGAGGCACAACTTTAAGTGGATGCTAATGCAGTGGTTGCGCCATGGAATTGCTGATGAACTGATTTGCATATGCTGGCTGAATATCACGCTGTTGTGCCTTGCGCAATGTTGTTGAACATGCTCAGGCAATGGCTCAGCTCTGTGATGTGCACAGTAGGCACCGCACCGCGCATGCCTGGGGTGCTGACGCCGACGTGTGTGGCACTGATGACGTGCTGTGCATGGGAGGCAGTGCAGGGCATGGCCACCACTGTGCCAGTGGTGCTAGTGTGCTGTTCACCCATGTGGCACTCGTGCCCTGGCGTGCCATAGGCACCATGGGTCCACAGCACGGTAGGCCACTGCAGGGCGTCACACACAGGCACCCTACCATGCTAAACACAGGTTGTCCCAATAGCACTGTGGCACTCTGTGCGTGGACAGACCCTTGATCCTGCAGCCTACCTTTGCCCCCTAGGTGCCATGCATCTGCATGGGTGCAACCCTATTGTGCAGTTTGGTGACAGCGCACAATGGGGAATGGCAGTACAGTACTGCGCAGCCTCCGCACATGGGGAACATGCGCTTCAGAGCACCATTTTGTTAGCGGTACTCACTGCAGGATGGCACGCAGGTGAGCACAGCAGTGGAGCACCATAGAGCTGGCCAACCTGGTGGCCATTGTTGAGCCCATGCCAGGGCCCTGTTTGGCCAGGAACTACTTGATAGGCCATGCAGTGCTGTGTGGGAGGAGGTGGCTGAAGGCATAGAGGAGTCCACCGGTATCACCAAGTCTGGTGAGCAGTGTCACCACCGGTATGGCAACCTCCAGTGGGGGGACCCAGACAGACTGAGGCATCTGCAGGCATTCACCCCGCAAGGCACCATGCCATGGCTAGGTAGGTGCTCCATCCATACACTGGTAGTGTCCATCCATCTGGGTATCGCAGTGTGCATGTGTCCACCCCACAGGGAAGTGGGGACCATCTAGTGGGGGCGGTGGTGGTGGTGGTGGGGGGTTGTGGCATGGCTGGGCTGTGCAGGAATGCACACACTGGGGGGTGCTATGCTACTGGTTTGTACTGATGTTCCCCTCTCCATGTTTGCACCCTAGGCTCGAAGAAGCACCATAGGCAAGGCAAGCCTGAGCCTAGCAGGACATGGTTGGTGTGCCGCAGCTGCAGCAGGGTCATAGTGAAGGGCCATAGGCCAGCAGTGCCCAGCTGGCCTCAATGCTGGTGAGTGCCATTTTTCCCTTACATCTGTGCATGCTGTGTTGCAGGGTTGGCGGTGGGGCATGGCCACCAGCATTTGGCCCCACAACCATGCACGCCACACAGTGCACTCAGCACTGTCCTGTGGCACTGCATGTGTGGGTGGGCATTGCTGGTGGTCTGTGTGTGCACTGGGTACATGGCTGTGCCACTGCCTTCGCACCGCATAGCCATGTCACTGTACGGCCTCGTTGGTGCTGTGTGGGACATGGGCGGTGGGTGTGTGCAGCAGTCCGCATGGCTGCGGGTGCCTGGGTAGGCAGGCTTTGTGGGTGTGGTCACTGTGGATGGTCACATGCCATCACAGGGGCGTGGCCCAAGGCTGTATGCCATGCACAATGGGTGGGCTGAAGGGGTCTGGCCAGTCACACGTAATGACTCTGCTCCCTTGTCCTAGGTGGACAACACTGGACAGTGCTTGAGAGAGGTGTACAGGAGCTGCTGCAGCTCACCAGGGCCACCCTCGCTCTCCTGCAAAGGATGGAGCAGGACGGAGTACAGCACCACAGGAGATGGTGAAGGGACAGAAATGGGGAGAGGGGCCAGTGATAGGCCCTCTTTGCCCCTTTATTTTATTCCCCCTGGACTAACCCTCACACCCCTTCATCCCTCTCCCAGTTGTTCACCCCTGCCCCATGCCCACCACCACCTGGTTTGTGGCCCTTTCCCTCATTGTATATAGTTGTAAATATGTTCTGTTTTACACACTCCTTTAATATATCCATTTTGTTATGACAACTGTGGTGGTCTCTGATTTACAGTGGGCTAATGGTTCTTGGCTGCAGTGGTGTGCATGGCGTCAGGGGTGGTGCAGGCCTGGGCATGTGTGTGTGTGTCCGGCAGGGACCCACCTATGGTGTGGGTGGGGGACTCAGTCCCTGTCCGTGGTATGTGTGTTGTTCCCTGTGCTCTGGATGCCTGTGTGCAGTGGTCCCTGGTGCTTGCACTGTGTCCATGGCACCCCTGTCAGTATGTCCATGGCCCATGCAGCTGATACCCTTGCATGTCTGTGCTATGCACGGTCTGCTGGCATGTCAGTGGTGGCTGTTTATGCTGGCCACCTTCTGGACCCGGCGCAATGGCGCATTGCCTCCTGTCACTGGTATAGTGCACATCTGCCTCAGGTGGCACTGTGGCCTCTGCTGTTGTTGTCCCCCCTCCATGCTGTCACTGGTGTCTGTTGCAGGGTCTGTGCTCTGATATCTGTCACCTGTGCTCTGGCTGCATGCTGGTGGTGGATGGCTTCATGGTGCATGTGCAGGGTGGCTGGTACACCTGTGCCATGGTGGGGTGCTGGCCGTGGGTACAAGGCTGCTGAGGTTGCATGCCAGTGGGTTTGTTGCCCCGCTATTGTGTCCCTGTGTTGGGGTCCCCTTGGGTCTGGGTGGGTGTTTGTCCATGCCCTGTGTTGCATCCTGTGTGGTGCATGCCTCCATGCACCACTGTGGGCATCTGTGTTGGCTGTTGGAGCCAGTGCTGGGACAGGGTGTGTGCTTGGGTGGGTGTGCGGGGTGCTGTCCTGCTGGTGGTGGGGTCCAGGGCAGGCCCTGTCGCATGTGCGGTACCTCTGGTGCTGATGCAGGGTCGACCCCTCTGCTGTGCCATGGGGGGGCCTATCAGGGTGGCACTGTGTCTGCAGTTGTTGCATCGGTTGCTGGTGCCACCCACTGCAGGGTGCTCATGGTTGGGCTGCCATGCATGGCTCCATGGTGCACAGGGTTGCATTGTCACAGTGGGGGTGGTGGCATGCATATGGAGCCATGCACTGTTGGGCACTGCTCCTGGTCAGGGTGTCTGGGGATCACTGTGCAGGGTGTGCTCTGAATTGGTGGGATGGGGTGGTACAGAGTGGCCAGACCACCTTGTGTTATGGTCACCGCTTGCCAGAGGGTGTGCAGGGGCACCATGCCCCAGCTGTGGATTCGGTGCTGGTGTTCATGGGCTGGTGGTTCATCCAGCTCACCACAGGTTGTGCAGTTCATGGGGTGCTGTGGTGCTGTCTGGTCTGCTGTGTGCTCCTCTGCCCATGTCTTCCATGGGTGGTGCACCCCTGCATCCTGTCCCTGCGCATCCCTGGCTGTGCTACTGTGCTGCTACCCTGCTCCACTGTGCATCCCTGGTTGTGCTACTGCACATCAGCCCTGCACCACTGTGCATCCCTGGTTGCGCCATGGTGCGGCTGGTGTGATATTCAGTTGTGTTGCACAAGCGCACCTTGGCCTGTGCTCTGTTTGAATATCGTGTGTGTAGGGCATGGGTGCACTGCACTTGCGCCTGCTCCTGCTATTGCACTACTTTGTGGTGCAGTTTGAATATTTGGGCCTCTGTGTATAATAATAAATTGAATTTGTTTCAATTTATTTTTTTTGAGACATCTAGGATTGTTGATTTTATGTCTGTCCACTTTTGTTCATTTAGCCTTAAACCTGTATCCTGTTTCCAGGTATAATACAACTTATCAAATGGAACTTTTTTCTTCCAATACTTTATATATTTTTCTATTAATTTTGTTTTTGATTTTTTTTTACCAATATAGCTTCTATTTCACATAATGGGATACCGAGAACATTTCCTATTCTATTTTTAATGAAAACTCTTGTCTGAAGATACAGTATGTGAGATAATGACCATTTTCAAAATTTAGTTGTCCTTTTAAATTCATAAATTCCATTAGTTGTCCATTTTCATAAACATGTTTCAGTTGATATACTCTTTTATCTTACCAAATATGGACAAAGAAATTCTTTCTTATAGTTGGTATTCTATTAATATGTTTAATGTGCAAAAAGGTGATGCTCTTTCTTCCATCCATTAACCTCGTGTGCTTCCTGTCGAACCTTAACTGATACCTTTGTAATACAGTACAAGTCACATTGTACTGTTCCTCCAATGAGTTGTTCTAGCATTTCTGACGAAGTTGCATAACTGTTGCTGGACCCAGCACAAAGCTCTGTGCAAATTGTTCCTTAGAGTTAAAATGCAGTTTTGCATTGCATTGTGACTGGACTGCAGATGCATCCCAAATGAGTTGCAAAAACATTTTACAAACATTACTCTTGAGCTGGTTAAAGACTGAAAAACAAAGCAATATGAGTTGCCAGTGCATTGTCAACTGTAAAAAACAATGCTAAACCAACTCATTGGTGGGACAGTTTAATGTGACTTGTACTGTAGATAAACAAGAACTAAGCTGGTTATTATTTGTCAGATCCTGATATAATGCTCCTGTGAAGACATTTAACTGAGAGGCTGCTTCTATATTTTAGTCCAAGTAAGCTTATCGTCTAGATCAAATCATCTACCAATCTGTTCTATCTTGGCAGAATAGTAATACCAGCAAAGGTTTGGGAGTCCCAGACCCACATTCAAAGTTGGTACAATTAATTTTTGAAGTGTCAGTCTAAGTTCCTTATTTTGCCAAATAAATGTCCTTATTTTAGCTTCCAGAAAATTAATGTTTTTTAGAGATCCGTATGGATAAAGCTTGAAACAAAAATAATAATCTTGGGAGAATATTCATTTTAATGCTATTTTTTAACCTATAAGTGTTACTAGTAGCAATAACCATCCATCTAAATCTTCATAAAATTTTACAATAATTGCTTGTAATTTAAATTAAGATTAAGTAATTCTTCTGTATTCTGAGTAATAATCATTCAAATGCACTTAAATGGATTGTTTATAGGTATGTTAAAGATTGACTGCAAATCTTGAGTAGGGAACTCATTATGAATGGGTAGGATATCTGTCTTAGTATGATTAATTTTCTATCCTAAGATTGCTGAAAAGTCTGAGATCATAGTAAGTAATGGATTTATATAAGTTAATGCATCACTTCAATACATTAGTAAATCATATATATATATATAGGAATATATAGAAATTATATGATATATTCCACCAAATGTTATACCCTCTGTTTCTTTGCTTTGCCTTATAGCTTGGGCAAATGGCACCACAATGTTAGCAAAAAGAAGAGGAAACAAAGGGCATCCCTGTCTTGCTGCTCTTTGGAGTTCAGCATAGGAAGATAACTGGTCATTCATTCTAATTATTGCTTTCAGGATAATATATATTAATCTGACACATTTTTGGAATTTTTCTCCCAAACCATTTCTTTTCCTAAACTGCAAAGAGAAAATCCCAATTAACCCTATCAGATGCTTTTTCTGCATCTAAAGTTATGAAAACTGCATTCTATGAGGTGATGCATTTTATCAGATTTAGGGTTATTCTTATGTTATCTGTTAACCTACCTTCAATGAAGTCAGTCTGGTCTGAGTGAGTAATTTTATGTATAATTTTTGTTAGCCTTTTGGCCAATATAGTTGTGAATATTTTATGATTCTGGTTTAATAACGAAATATAGGTCTGTAAGAACCATCATTTTCTATGTTTGTTTTCTGGTTTTAATATCAAGGTTATTATGGTGTCATCATAATAAGGAGAGGCAGTTTATTCTTTTTAAGAAAATTATTGAATACGATGGATAAAATTGGGGATAATTCTGCTTTGAAGTGTTTGAAAAATTCTCCATTGTAACCTTCTGGACTAGGAGATTTACCATTAGGCAGCTCCATGATAGAGTCTATTATTTCCTCTACATTGAACTCCAGGGGTTTGATTTACAAAGGCTGATGCGGGGTTTGCAACAAGCCCTGTGTCAAAGCCATTTTTTGGTGCAACTGCACTAAACTCATTTGCTACAGTTGCACCCAATGTTCTATCATTGGGTGGAGTTGCGACAGTTTCCTCAGTTTACGACAGCTTGTACCAAAGGTTTGGTGCAAGCTCCATAAAAAGGGGTCCCCCCAAATGGTGCAAAATGGACCAGGGAAAAGCTGGTATAACTTCCGATATTTGTCACTCAGGACTGAAAATCCTGATCGCTGGCCAGAAGACTGCCACAAGCCCTGTGCACAAAACAGACGGTATACCAGGGGCATGTGGCATTCTTGGGGCTCTAAAAATCAAGCCCCAGATCTATGCTAGCTCTTTCTTGTTAATCTATTTGATTGAAATCAAGAGTAGAGAAAAAAAATATATTCATATTCTGTATACTGGAGTTTTTTGTGAATTTGTTTAAAATATTTGTTTATGGTCCTTGGTTAGCATATATCTACTTCATTTTCATGTGTTATTATGGTAATTGTATTGCTAACATTTTCACTTTGTAATTGGAAGGTGAGTAATCAATAAGGTTTTCCCTTAAAAAAATTTTTGCACATTGTCTCATCATTGTCCCCTTGAATGTGATTCCACTTCTGATTAATTTTCTCTTTTAGTAATAGAACCTTTGCCAAATCTTCTTCAGCCTCCCAAATAATGAAATAGTCTACTAATGCTAGTCTTGTTCTAGACAGTTTACAGTGTGAGTTTATATTTTACTCATCTGAGCAGAATATAAGATGAATATACCTCTTGTATATGGTTTTAATGCATCACCAGTTATACTTAGTGACGTTTTGTGAGAGGAAGTATTTACAAAAAATTATTTTATTTCTTTTTTTCAACTAGTAAAAATTACCCAGCAGCCTTTATCAAATTTTCAGGTTTTGTCCTTTATAGTTGCTACTTCTTTATGAAAAGCAATCATAACCAAGAAATGATCTGAGATGTTTACTGGATCATATAAATAAAAATCAATCCTAGAGTGGGATTTATATGGACTTGAATAGAAATAACAAACTTCTTTTTTTTTTTTTTGGATTGATATGTCTAAATAGTTCCAGTAGGTTAAGAGCCTCAATATAATTTAGGATCATCCAGACAACTTTTGGTTTTTGTCTCCAGTTCTGGAGACCACATTACTTTTATTGAAAAGGAGATTGTGGATGGGGGTGGACCATGGCACAGTGGTGCAAGTATCTAGACCATCCCAGAGGACATACTTCTAAGTACCCTTAGACCAGTACTGGCTGGTCTAACTGTACTCAGAAATCTGCCCTCTGGGAGGGTTTTGAAAATACCAAATTTGGGGATATGTCAGCCCGCATCTGCCACAAGCCCCCAGCACTGTGCTGCAGCCCATTTTGTGTCACAAAGATGGTGCAAGCCCCCTTTGGTGCATGCATGCTGTATTTGTGACTTGATCCCAGTACATCTGTTGGTGCAAGCTGCACCTTGCACCATTCCTTTTGGTGCAAGCCCCTTGCACCATTCAGGGAGGCATTGTGAATCGAGCCCAGTAAGTCTTCCTTGTAATTGAACCATCAGCTTTATTGGTGGTATCATGGTATATCTAATGTTGTGTTCCTCTAGTAGAGCCTTTGCAGTATCAAAAGCTTTTCTCTTTCCAAGAAACTCCAGTGGGAAGTCAGGGAACACTTCTATAGTGATACCAACAAACTTTAGACCCTCTCTAGTCTTGCCTTTCTCATTAGGGCTTCTTTATCTTGAAAATGTCTTAATAAAGGCAAATCTGTGTTGTTTCCCCCTATAACTGGGGTTCTAGCTCCTCTATAAGGTCTATCCAATTCTACTTTCTTTCCTGAATAGTGTCTACTTAGAGATTTTGTTCAAAGTTTAAAAAAACAATCCCAATGGCTGTGTCCCCTCTGTTCCTTATGGGACTCCTCCAAGTTTTATTTTGTCTAGTCTAGATCTAGTCTCCATCTCTTCAACCTTCTGTTTTAACAGTTCTAGCTCTTGTGCTTGAGTAGTTAACACTTTTTGTAGTTTTTTTTGCTGTAAAACTCAATCTATTTTCTAATTCTGTAGTTCTTGCTGTGAGTATTGATTATCTTTAATAATTCTGAGACTGTGTCTATTAAGACTGAGATCGATGAATTAATGCTGATGAATTAATGCTGATAAAACCTTGCCTGACTACATTTATCAGGTCATCTTTAATTTCTGTAGGGCTGGCACCATCTAGTAGTTGTTGAGATTTTTGTCCCTCATTTGAAGAATTTGGGCTTGTTCCCCTTTCTCAAATAGAGTTTTCCATATTATTAGATGAATCTGGTGTTTCTGAAGTTTTTATGATGCCACTCTCCATTGTACCCTCCTTTAGCAAATAGGTATTCGTTTGATGTGCTCCTTGCACCACCTCTGCTTGAATCTCTGTGGTGAGTTTTCTCTATATATCAGACAAGCTGCTCTTTGAGAGTTAAGACAGATAATTTTATACTGATCTCTCTGTTTGAGGGGATTTAAGTTTAAATTTACCAATCCTGTAGAGGTACTATTAATATCGCTATGGCCCTTATTCTCTATGCTGTTTGTGCTGCATTGTTGAGATCCAAAACAAGTGTTCCCTGCTCCTACAAGTGATATTGCTCTGTTGCATAGAAAGATACAAAGAATTTGGTGGCAGATAAGGACCGCTTGGCCCACCTAGTCTGCCCATTTTCACTACCTCCTGTAATCTTGCAGACCCTACTTGATCTCTGGCTTTACCCTCCCTTTCCAAACCTCTATGTTTCCCTTTTGCCTATCTCATGCATTCTTGAATCCCATTACAGTTTTTGCCTCCACCTCCTCTGCTGGGAGGCTATTCCAGACATCCACCACTCTTTCCATGAAGAAGTACTTTCTCATGTTTCCCCTGAATCTACCTTCCTCCAGCTTCAAAGCATGACCTTGTTCTTAAGCATTTTTTTCTGAAAAAATATTTCCCTCTTGTATCTTATTTATGCCCACGAGTCATTTAAAAGTCTCAATCATAACTTGCTTCTCCCTCTTTTCCTCCAGGGTGTACATATTGAAGTCCTTTAGTCTCTCCTCATAGGGCTTTTGGTGCAGGCTGTGCACCCTTTTAGTTTCCCTCCTCTGGACCACCTCTGTCTCTGTATTTTCAGAGATGCAGTCTCCAGAACATGGCACAGTATTCTAGATGAGGGCTCAATGATTTATACAGTGGTATCATCACCTCCCTCTTTCTTCTGGTGATACCCCTCCCTATGCAGCATAGCAGTCCACTGGCTCTTCCCAATGCCTTGTCACATTGTTTGGCCACCTTTTGGTCATCACGTATGATTACTCCAGGTTTCTTTCCTGTTTGGTAGTCATCAGTATCACTCCTCCCATCTTGTACTCTGTCTCTGGGTTTCTGTGCATCAAGTGCCTGATTTTGCACTTCTTTGCACTGAAACTTAGTTGCCACACTCTTGAGCACTCCTCAAGCTTTCTTAGATCTCTATTAATTTTTTCCACCCCCCGGGAGTGTCTACCCTATTGCAGGTCTTTGTTTCATCTGCAAAAAGGCATACCTTCCCTTGTAGCACCTCTGCAATGTTGCTAATAAAGATATTGAAGATGACCTGTCCCAGCACTGATCCTTTTGACACCCCAGTGGTGACCCTCTCTTCCTTGGGAGTGAACTCCGTCTACCAACATCTTCTGTCACCTATCCCTTAACCAATTTCTTACTCAGTTTACCACATTTGGACCCACTCTCCTATGTGAAATGGTGTTGAAGGACTCACTGAAATCTATGTAGACCACATCTACTACTCCTCCCTGATCTAATTCCCTGGTCACCCAGTCAAAGAAATCTATCAGATTTGTTTGACATGACCTCCTGCCAGTGAATCTGTGCTGCCTCAGATGCTATAAACCATCAAATTCAAGGTATTCCACAATCCTTTCCTTCAGTAGTGATTCCATTAATTTTCCCACCACTGAAGCCAGGCTGAGGGGCTTGTAATTGTCAGCCTCCTCCCTGCTACCACTGTTGTGAATTTGGACTGCATCTGTTCTCCTCCAGTTCTCCAGAATCAATTCCATCTTCAGTGAGTGGTTAAACAGGCCTGTCAGAGGTGCAGCCAGCACCTCTCTGAGCTCCTTCAATATCCCTGGATGTATCCCGTCTGGACCCATTGCCTTGTCCACTTTCAGATTTGCTAGTTCCTTAAATGAATCTCTCCTCTGTAAATGGACTAGTATCGACCTCCTTTCTTTTGATGCTCCTGTCACTTATCTGTGGCCCCTTGTCTTCCTTCCTCTGTGAACACTTAAAAACATTTGTTCAGGATGTCTGCTTTTTCCTGGTCCACCTCCACACACACCCTTCTCTCCTTAGGCTTAAAATCCCACCCCTGGTATTTCTCTTTTCACTTAGATACCTGAAAAATGTCTTATCCCCTTTCTTTATTGACTGCGCTATTTTCTTCTCTGTGCCTTTGTGCTCATGACTGCTTTCCCTGCCTCCCTCTGCTTCTCCTGATAAACCTCCCTATCCTCCTCCCTCTGTGTCTCTTTATACCTCTTGAATGCTATCTTTTTTTTGACCTTGCCTTCCTAGTCACCTCTTTTAAGAACCATAACAGTCCCCTTTTCCTCTTGCTTTTTCCTACCTGCCTGAGGAAAAAGAGTATTTTATTTGCTTCTAAAGATTCTGCTACAAGTATTCATCACTAGATAGAGAGGAAGGAACTTTTAATTAATGTATTTATTTATTTGGTTTCTGTTAATCAGATAAGTGTGCTAGGCAAACATTGGCAATTTTCAGGCACTATCTGGGACAGTTACATAAACAGGTTCAGTACAAGATGAGATTACATACAATAGCAAGCAGTTGTACCAACGGGTAAAATACACATTCAACTTTAAGGATCTAAAGGATCTTATGTGGGAAAAAAGGAACAGTATTACCTATGGGTAACCTGAATTTACAGCTGTATTTTTTGAATTTCAAGAAAGGTGGTCTGCTCTGGGGCTATAGTGTCTTCTGTAAGATTTTCCATTTTCCAAGATATTGCTGAAAGAGTTACTTCCCCCTGATCTGGTTAAGACTGTATCAGAGTGGTAGAGACTGCCAAGTGTTAATTTATTCCAGGCTCATTTGTGGGTTTTTTTGTACTAATTCCTGTGCTAGGGTCTAGATCAGTTAATTTCATCTGTAATAAGGGTTTGAAACAGCAATTTTCCTGCAGGACTTGCAAATGTGCTTGTCTTGTAGTTTGACCCTCCAGCTGTTTTTCTCCAGCCTGCCCTCCTCCCAGTTCCTGATTTTCTGTAAAACCTAATGTTAATAATTCCTCTGTCTACAACACTTTGGAGTTTAATGTTTCTTTTAAATTTGACAAACCAAAAAATATGAGATTGTTAATGTGTTTGAGGGAGGCTTAAAAAAGTCTGTAAAGGAGTTGTTACTCTGTTTAGAGGATGCCAATCACAAAACTTCTTTTAGGTTCCTACTATCCTGCCATGGGTGCATTTTCAAATTTGTTAATTTATTTTTAATTAGTGCCTTTGTTTTTGTGTCCTATAAAATTTCTTCAACATACTGAAAACAAAAGTAGATAGTTTCTTGTCTCTTTAAGCTTTGTTAGTACCTTCCACCAAGGGTGTATGTCACATGGAGGACAATACAGTAGTAAGTAAAACAACTTACTCTTCCTCATGTAGCTTCTGATTCTTGAACTCTTGTGTCCTGATAAAAAGGAATGGTTACCTAAGGGTCAGAGTCTTCATGTTTGAGTAGAGTTTTATGATCTACGACCCGGGCACATCAACAAATACAATGACGTCCTCAACCGCACCGGGAACCCATCAACACCCCTCACCTCGATGCATCCCTGGAATGACCAGCAACACAGCAATGCTCAATGCAGGGCTGTGCACCATCACAACCCCCCATTCAGAGGCAGTACCTACACCCCTACTATGATATCTAACTTCATGTCGCATAGACAGTGGAGTTAGATATTTACCCCCATCGCAAATAGTCAATCAAAGTGAAACCCCCATCACTGCCGATATTGGCACAGTGGGGATTTCACTGTGGGGGTTTCGGTCTACCATTGTCACTGTAGTGATGGCATACCAAGGTTTTAAAGTGCTTTTTTCTTTTCTTTTGCCCCCCCAACCTCGGACAGTATCTTCTCAGCTGACTAGCACTTCCACAATCTTGCTTGTCCCCCTTCTTCCATGTGCTGTTTTCTGCCTTAAATTAATATCTTGAACCCATGCTCCAATTAGACAGGTAACTATGGTGTTTAGCCAATCTGTTTTACTTGGGTATCCATAAATCTGATAATTAAGTTGACAATGACTTTTTTTTTGCACCATTTGAAGATACGTGTGGGGTGTGATGGTTAGCCTTTGTGGTATGTGGCAAGCTTGTCTTTGGTGGGGCCAGGGGGTCGAAGTGATTCATCAGCTGAACCAGTGATGGAAGTGGACTTCTAGTTTTCTTTTTCCTATGTTTGTGATCATTATGCTGTACAGGACACCATTCATCCTCACTATTATTCAATTCTTCCTTTCCTCTTTTTGGATTTTTTTCAACTGAGTTAGGGATCCCAGGTTCCTGGTGTTCATCTCTAAATCTTTTCCTTTTTTCAAATAGTTTGTAAGGAAGTGTTGGATTTTCAACCATAATTATCTGAACAAGCATTTTAATATTATGATTTTCATTAGCTCTGTATAGGTCATTTTTAACTTTTGAAAGTTTGGCTTGTTTCTTCTACCTGTGTGCATTTTACTCAAGAGAGATTTATATTTAGCTCAATCAGAGAATATGAGACATGCATATTACATAGATTACAGCTAACTATAGAGCTCTCCTTGCATAGGAGTTCAAGGAAGTCTACGGTAGGATCCATTTTTAATTCTGCAGCATATTACTTACAACTGGGGGTTTTAGTAGATACAGGGATGAAAGGGGGTGGGCCAGTCCTCCTAGCCTCCTAGTCTGATGCCAGCAGAAGTGCTTGCCTCTGCAGCATGTTGCCTTCCCATTCTCTCACTAGTGCCCACTGTAGTGCTGCTTAGTAAGGACTATGACTAGAAGTAGCTTCCCTCTGCACTTCTGGGTTCAGTGCCATTTGATACCTCTCTCAAAATGCTTAAAATGTCTTTATAAGGCTTTGCAAAGCACAAATATGTGTTCAAAATATCTAAAACCAGAGTAAGAGCAGTTAAAATGCCCTAAATCTGGGGTTAGTAAAAATGGAGCTGTCTCCAGGTTCAGGTGGACCTCCAGCTACCCACAGTGTATCAGACAAAACAACACAGAGTACAGAGGTTAGTATTTTCTTTCTTTTTTTTTTTTTTTTTTGGTAGTTCTTTACAGAGTTAGAGATAAAGAAAGATGCAGGGTTGCCCTAAGTTCTGGGGATAGATGTATGACACTAGGCAGTTTGCAGCAGTCCCTCCAGACCTCTATAGCTGATACTTGCTCTAGTGCCTGCTTATCAAGGGCTGACACAGGAAGTAGCTGTTCTCTGTACTTCCAGTTTTGGTACTATACAAAACCCGTCTCATGATACTTGAAACACATGTATAAAGCTTTGCAAAGCACAAATACTGTATGCACTCTGTGCACTTTAAATACATCAAATGTGAGTTAAAACAAGTACAATGACCCAGGGTTAATAAAAATAGAACTGCCTCTAGGTACAAGCAGATCTTCACCTACACAGAATGCTTTTAGCAACCTACAGATAAAACAACATGGAGTAGAAAGGTTAGTATTTTCTTTGATTTCTTTTGTTTCTTTGTAATTCTTTACAGAGTTAGAGATAGAGAGGCAGAGTTCCCTAAGCTTTTGGGAATGGATTTCTGACACTGTGAGTTTGCAGCAATCCCTTCAATCCTCTACCTTCTACAATTACATACAGTATGGAGTAATAATCTAATAACAAATACATTCTAATCTCACACTGTCATTAACTGTATTTTTAACAGCACTCAATTTTGTAAAGTTTTAGGTGTCAGGAGTTAGCTGATTCCAAGTTTAAGAATTAGACAATTTAAGGTGAGCAACCCATAATTGTTTCAAATCTTAGAACCAATAACTATATTATGAACTTCTCTCATCTGGTATTTTTGTAAATGGCAATTTTCAGAATAAAATGTTACTCCTGACACTATGCCCTTCAAAGTTTTATAAACAATTACTGCTTTCTCTTTGTCCCTTCTTAGGGACAGGGAGTCCCATAATAACCTCACATACATATTACAATGGTGACTATCCGGTAGGTTACATAACAGATGGAACTAATTTTTTATAGGCCATATACAACTTATCAAGCAGATGCTTAGATGCACATCTGTAAACCAGACTACTATATTCAAGCACGGGCAAGATAAATTGGTGGGGCCATAGTGGCTCTGACCTTCTTCATAAGTGTGTATGCATTCCTTCTAAGAGTTCTAATCTTGGTATTAACCTTTTTAACTGTTCCTACAGTTGCTGACATTTCTTTTCCATGCACCTATATTTCCTGAAATTTCTATTATATCTCTAGGGAAATTCTAGCTCACCTGCAGTACCACTTTGGGGCCACCATAGTGAATCTCTTAAGAAATATCACACAATATCTGGAACTATCTGACCATGTAATTGGCTGCAACTGTACAACACGTTTGTCAAATTTTAACACATGATCTACCCAGATATCTAAATATTTAAACTCATTTACGTTGATTATTTGCTTTCCTGTTAATAATTTTTTGTTTAAATATAGATTATTTGTTTTACTGATCTGCATAATAAACAACATTAACTGTGTTTTTTTTTCAAACTTAAAACCAGTTACTTCCCCTATACCACTCTTCTAATCATTTTGTAGTTTTTGTTCCCTTTTTCAATTTTCTTATTTTTTTATTTGCTGTGGTAATGATAACAGTCCCATCCATGTATAATCTGATTTCTGTGTGGGTTATGACATCCAGTAAGTTATTGATATTCATCAAAAACAGCAAGGTTCTTAGTGTAGTGGGCTACTGGATTGGTGACTCTATATCTGTCCCCCCTGACCACTTGCTCTTTCTTCCTTGACTCACTCAGTTTTAGTGAGGATAGCTATATATACACACACATACATACACTAAAGAAATGTTGTGGCCCCTGTTGTGCTCCCCTCCCGCACAGGGCTCCCCCATTGCCCCATCCGTTGAAGCCATATTGTTCATCTCATTCAAGAGACTTCTCTTTTTTTTAATTCAAAATCTTTATTATTTTTTTAAGAAACAACAACCAGTACAGGAGGTACAGACAAATAGCACACTGGCTAACATAACAGCTAACCGAAACCTCCAACCCCAACCAGAGAACCACCCCTACCTCCCATCCCATGAGTGTGCCCTTGTCAGGAAAAAGACCATGCAGGTTATTTAATATGACTTATGGAGAGTCAGTATAATCAAGTGAGATTAATGTAAATATAAGGAATATAATTTGCCCCACTTTTTGTCAAAGAGCTTAAGTCTGTTTCGAGAGCCAGCTATCAAACATTCCATATGAAGGTAGAAAGTCAATTCTTTAATCCATTCACTGTTCACTGTAAGATATCAACAACTGGTCCATCCAATGTTTAAGCACAAGCTTTTTAACAGCTATTGAGATTAAAGCCATATGAAATCTATGCTCTTTAACCTCAACATCAGTGTATATGCCAAGAAGACATATATCTATGGTGAAGAGCCCCTCAAGGCCCAAGAGTGGACTCATCCTGGCTTGGATATGCTGCCACAATGGGGCCACTTGTTCACATTGCCAGAACACATGAAGCAAATTGCCTTCTGCTTTGCCACACCTAGAACAAGTGGAATCCAGGAGATGGCCTATTTTGGCCAGCTTAACAAGCAAAAAGTACATATCATTCCAAATCTGGTATTGAGTAAACCTGAGTCTGTCCTGAGAGATGTAGAGGTGAAGGTCCTTCCATATCTGTGACCAGTTAAGGGGGTGTCAGGTACTAAGGAGCTCCAGACTTTTAAGCCTGCAAGAGGCGCTAGTTGACTGAAAGCTAAAGAATTAGTGTATAGCAATGAAATGCTGTGAAGTTTGAAGGTTGTGTCCTTCAACTGAGTTAGAAAGGTTCCAACTTGGATATCTGAGGAGATACACCAAAGAGGGAATTCAATACATGTCTCAACTGGAAAATCTTAAAAATATACACTTGGGTCAAATTATATTTTTTAAGAATGTCTGGGGAGGTCATTAGGGAAACTTGGGAGTTAAAATCAGCAAATACAACATTCTTTAGTTGTGGTAACCGGGTAGCTGAGATACATAATCCACCTATCTTAATATTATGGTTAAGAATAATAGCTTGGGCAAAATCCTATCTTGGAGAAAGCTTAAAAAATGAGTAGCATTGAGAGAGGATTTTCATAGAAGTGGCTATCACCTTGTGATGGAAGGGTGAAGGGAGATCTTTCCAAGAGATGTAGAAGATGGAAGAGGATTTTAAGTCATGCATCTGTAAGAGGCAGTTTTCCAGCTGTAGCCAGATTGGGGTATGGGTTCCTTCAGGAGTGGAGATACATCCCTCCCCCCATCTTTATAAGATGACTGGCCCAATAGTATAAAAGAAAATTGGGGAGGCAGAGTACTCCCCATTCCTTGGGGGAAAGATAGTTTAAAGTAGGAGCACCTAGGATGTTTGTTAAGCCAAATGGAGTTAGAAATTATGGAGTGAATGTGATGGAAAAAGGAGACAGGGAGCCAAATATTCAGCACGTTTAAAGGATAGAAAAGCCTGGAAAGGACATTCATTTTAACAAGATTTATGCAACCCCAGAGTGAGAGTGGGAGGAACTCCCAGCACTTGAGGTCTCGTTGGAAGGTGACTACCAGATCATCCAGATTTAATTTCTTAATGACCGAAAGATCCGTAGACAGGACAATGTCAAAATATTGAATATGTTTAGGAGACCATAACATACCAAAGTGGGTGTAGTCTCTTCTATAAGTAAAATAGTTTAAGGGGAAAATTTTGGTTTTGGAGTAATTAAGCTTATAATTAGAAAAGTGACTGAACTGATTAATGATCTGGAGAACATGATCTAATGAAGAAACAGGATAATTTAAATGTAGAAGTATGTCATCAGCATACACTGAAAGGGTAAGGACCTGATTAAGTAACGGGATGCCCTGGACCTGGGGTGATAGCTTAATACTACGAAGTAGAGGCTCTAAATAGAGACTGAATAAAAAGGCGAAAGGGGACAGCCTTGCCTAGTACCAGTGTAAACAGGGAAATGGGTAGAAAAAAAAATTACAGTAGATCCTAGCAACCAGAGAGAAGTAAAGTGTTTGAAGCCATTGTAGGAAAATAGTAGGGAGACCCATTTTCCACAGAGTAGCCCAGAGAAATTCCCAGTCCACCCTATCAAATTCCTTTTTGGCATCTAGTGAAACCAGCGCAATGGGGGAGTGGGATGTTTGGGCAGTCTGGAAGATGCAGGCAATTTTCTGAAGTGGTCTGCCGGTGACCTGCCCGGGAGAAAACCAACTTGCTCTGGGCTTATTAGGTGAGTCCATACTGATCTAAGATGCCAAGAAAGTATCTTAGTAAGTATCTTGATAACATAATTCATGAGTTTGATGGGGTGGTAACTAGCTGGATGTGATTGGGGTTTCCCTGGTTTTAAAAGAAGAACTATCATTGCCTTGAGTAAAGATGGATCTAAGGGGCTAGAGGATAAAATATACTTATATAGTCGAAGCAGTAAGGGGGCTATTTCTTTGGAAAAAGTTTTGTAAAAGTTGGAGGGGAAACTCAAGAGACTTCTCTAACTGTACTCACCACTAATGAATTATTGTTTTAACTCACAAGCCTACCCGCAAACTGTGCTGTAGGGGGATGGCCATATTAATACTCTAAAAAATAAGATGGATGTTCTTTTTTTATTCTTAAGCTAAACAGACACAGTGTAGTAAAACTATGGATTGTATAAATTACAGCACTGCCTTTTACATTTTGTAGACATTTTAAAAAGTTAAATAAAAAGATATTTACAAAACAAGAACCAGCAAGGGTCCCAAGATGGACTCTTGGGTGACTCCTGTAGAAAGCATACCCTTTTCAGATGCACAATTTTTGACTGCAACATATTGGGATCTTCTTTTCAAGTAATATTGGAACTAGCTTAGTATATCTGGTGCCTCCCCAACAAACTCCATTTTAAGAGAAAGAAGAGAATGGTTCACCAAGTCAAAGGATTATAAGTGATTGATTAGCACCACTACTATGGACTCCCCTCTATACAATGCTCATGCCACTAAGCTGACAAATTCACTGGGTACTATGCCTGTCAACCTCCCAGACCTAAACCCCAACTGCTTATTGGCCAGCAAAGAATGAGTTCCATATGGCACAGGGTCATAATGTCACAAGACATTATGCCGCATTAATTAGCTGCCAATACAGCGCGATTTCTGCTGTGAGGCATAAGTCTTTTTCTGTATGGCTCCTCCCCACTCCTGCTAGGCTGCACCTCAAACCCCATCCCACTAAAGATTCTCAACTCTGGGGGGTCAACTCGGGGAGTGCACAATAAAAAATAAAAGTTTCTGGCACCAGAAATCAAACCAGGTCCCAGATGCAGCACCTCAGTTCCTGCTGCTGGGGCTCAGTCCTGTGAATAACAGCAGCTGCTTGATGGAACCCACTCCCAGCAGAGGTCCTATCCTCTGCCTGGGAAAGCACTAATGGTGCAATACCGCATACAGCAGTATACGTGGTATTGCACCATTAGTGCTTGCATACTACACTGCACTGGTTTAGCCATAATGTCATACGCTATTAAGCATGCAACATTATTACCCAGTAGGGTTTCATATACAGAGTCAGCTGATTGCTACCCATCCTCATTTCTTTCCCCTCCCCTTAATATTAGCACCACTTTGGCATACTTTCATTGCTCTGGGAATTTGCCCTTCATGTGACTTCTGTTTAAAAGTCTTGTTTGCATGAAAGATTCAATATGTGCTGATATGTTTAAGAATTTACTTTTGTTCAGATCCTAGGGATTTGTTACAATTAAGCTTTATTAATTTAATTCTATAAATCCTTATTCTTAATCCTTTTAAATTTTAAAAACTCTCATAAATGAATTAACTTTATTATGCTAATATCTGGAAGATGACAATAGCGGTCATTTAAAACATTAGCTGTGATTTAGGGAAATTAAAGAGAAATTTGTCTCTGAAGACAGATTAGGTCAATCCATCTTCTGAGACAAACATCACTTTAGTTTTAGTCATTTTTTAGGAGATCGAAACTTGTAATTAAGTTCCAGTATGATAAGAGGTTTATAGTAGTTTCTATTTTATTCTTATAACAATGTGAGTAGGTTTGTCATAAACATTTTTTGCATTGATTCTTTAAAATGCTAAATTCAGTCAAATCATCTGTGTTCAAAGCCTTATTAACCTGTTCCCATGCTCTGTCTTTCACCCTAATCCAATTTTTTATTATTACCTGGCTCATGGTATATGATTTTGTTTTTATTTTTTATTTTAAGGGGGCAGAAATATTGCAGTTTTTCAAAAACATGTTTGTGAACTCCACAATTGCTGTGTGTAAATCAAGTATTAACTACAACAAATCATGCCTTCAATTTTGTTGTCTCATATCAAATACACCGGGGTCAAAGTTTCTGAAACATCTGTTTGTTAAGAATGGCTGCTCCTGTTGTTTAATCTTGTCCCACAGTAATACACAAAAAGGGTTATGGCCCTCAGGGTTCTGGAGCATGACTCAGTATTCTGTTTCCTTCAAGTTTGATGTCAGAAAAATTAAAGCCAGTAAATTAACTTTATTTAAAAGTAAACCTTTTCTGGTGAGTTGGTCAATAAGTTGCCAAAGATAAAAAAACAATGTAAATGCAATCCCAAACTGGATTTATGTTTCCTAATAAAATTAAAGGACTCCTCTTAGTATTTGTATCAATCATCTGGGTCAGTCCTTCAAAACAAGTCAGATTGATCTTAGGTTATGAATACACTACTCCAATACATGATTTGAGTTGCATTGCAAATACCAGGACACATTCTGTTCCATTTACAGATCCTGAATACAACAGTTCTGAGTGAACCAAACCTTGTTTCAGACAAAGCAGTGCCCTCATGCTTTGCTGATCATATCTAAAATGATAATAGTTATCCAATTGCATCTTATGATTTAATACCTTTGTAGTGTCCCATGGTTGGTGGGCACCACAAAGAACAACTAGGACTGTTCTCTACCTAGGGATTTGAACTTGTTTTCCTTTTTTGTTTCTTCCCTTTTTTCCCTGCTTGCCAGTCCCAGGACCTCTCCCCAGCCTTTGTCAGGTTCATGTCTTTGGCATGGCAGGTGGCCAAGGGCAGGACATAGCACTGGCAGGAGACCCTCACCAAGACCCAAAAGACCCAGTCCTCTGACTGCCACCTAGGATCTCCCCTGCCCTAGAAAAGTTCCTGGGGAGTGGCTGTGAGGGGGAGTTGTTGCTCAGCTGACATGGTGGAGGACATGTGGAGCATGGCCACGTGAATGTACCTCCTGCAGGCCTTTGGTTCCTCTGGTATTGCTCCCTTCCAGCACAAGACTGTGGCAGCATCAGTCAGTTGGACACAATCTGTCTTCTTCACTCTCATTCTGGCACTCTCAGCAGCAGTGGTGGTAGTGGGAGCAATTTCAGTGACAGTCTGAGGCATGCAGCAGTGATTCTAGTCCAGGCAGAAATATGCACCCCTGACCTTTTGGTTCCACCTCACCCTCCATCAGCTGACAGGAAGTTGGCTGGGAGTGTAATTGTCCAACCACTTCTCTGGACTCCCCAGCAGCTGCAGCAGACCTGGACCATGGCACTGTGTGGGCTATGTGCCTGATCTGTGATTACTCATGCCACAGCTGCTACAGAAAAGGGTGGAGGACAAAACAAAAGGTGGATTGAGCACCCAAGTGAAAGGAGAGGTACAACAGTGCCAAAGGTTCAGGAGCCCTGGCACATTGGTGGCCCCGATCGGTGCAAGGGAAAGGGCAGTAACACAGTTGGTTGGAAGCTCTTTGTTTCAATTTCACACCATTTTATGCCAGGGGTTTACCAATTTCCCCTTTGTTTTGGGAACTGTCTGGATGGCAGGTCACTGGACAAGGAGCCCACTGTTACAAATCTATGGCATGAGTGCAGGGGCAAGGGTTTTGAGAGATTTGGTATTGACACCCACTCACGAGAACAGTAAGTACAGTGTCCTGTTAAATGAAATTCCACTAAGTGCCCAGGGTTCTCTGAATCTGCAGCAAGCTTTCTCACAATTTCAAAAAGGAGCTTCCAAACTCAAGAGACTTCAATGGGTAGAAATATCCCTCAAAGTCTATTTAGAAGTCGATTGAGTATCCAGTGGTTTACGTATTCTGAAAAATCCTACTAGTGGCTTTAAAACAGTGAAGGATTCCTCAAAAAATGGAGAGACATAAGTCACTGGGCAAGCAAGAAATATATTGGACTGATTTTAAAAGAAAGTACAGTGATACAAAGGCCCCCCTTCAGCAGGGGGGTCTGTACCAAGGATGGGGCCCTAGGTAAAGGGGACCTACAGACAGCCTCTGGAGGTAGGGGTACTATTACAAGGGGGGAGGATGGTGGTGTGGGTGAAGGGGAAACCATTAGGGCCAGGATAAATGGTTTGGATAAGAGAGGGTTAAAGGGACACCTATTCAGAGGGGGTCTGAGTTAAGTGGGCAAAATAACGAGGGAGGCAGAAAGGGGAGGGTGACAAGGGGGTCTCTAATAAGGCAGGAAGACTCAAATGGAATTGAGATCATGAATAAAAGGGGGGATGGGGGGCTGAGAGTGCATAGGGGAGGTAACCACAAGGATGATGGTGGTGTTAAGGTTCTGTTATTGGGAGACTCGATGATTAGGGGTATCCAGTGGGAGGGACAGGGGGGTGGTTGCCATAGCCAGGTGAAGGTAGTGAGTATCTCTGGGCTGACAGTGCACAGAGCAAAGTTCATGGTGTACGAACTGGTTAGGGATTGTGGAGGGAAACCGGATTTCCTGGTGCATTTGGGAACTAACGATCTAGAGGGAAATAGCGTTTTGGAAATCCAAGCAAGTTTCCAAGAACTTGCCAGAGTCTGTCGGGATAATGGATGCAACATTTCCTTTTCAGAGATATTGCCAGTACCAAAGGCCTCAGTGGAGAAAAAAATGAAGCTCACAGAGGTTAATGACTGGCTCAGAGGTAGGGGTGAAGAGAGTGGGTTGGGGGTGTTAGGGAAGTGGAAAGGAGTTTGGGAGGATAAGGGACTGTATGCCAAGGACAGGCTTGATCTTGCCCCATTAGGGAAGGAAGTCCTTAAACAGGGGATGGCTGACTACATTCAAGAAAGGTGGGGTTTAAACTTGTGAGGGGAAAGGGATAAGGGAGGGGCTGACCAGAAGCCCTCTCCTCCAGATGAGGGGAGTAGCCTTCAAACCCAAGGGGAGGGGGAAACAGACTGGGGTGGAGGTTTCAGGAGGAGCAGAGGAAGGATGGAAGTATAAGGAACCTGGGTGGGGTCCGACAAAGGGGATCAGGGATAAGGGGTGGGGGTTGGTGTTAGTAAATGCCAGGAGCTTGGGAAACAAGTTGCCAGAGTTCCAGGCCATGCTGTTCGGGGGGGGGGGTTGGATGTGGCGGCGGTCACGGAGACGTGGGCCAACAAAAACCATGACTGGGACCTAAACATGCGGGAGTACACTATGCTTCGGAAGGATAGAAAGGAGGGCAGAGGGGGTGGAGTGGCTATGTTTATTAGGGATGACATAGAAATTGCTAGGGTAGAAGAGGCAGAGGGAAACGTGGAGGCCCTACGGGTCACCTTACAATCCCCAGCAGGAGATAAGGTCAAGCTGGGTGTAGTATATAGGCCCCCCGGGATGGGTGATGTTCTGGAGGATGGTTTGCTGGACAACATCATTGCCCAGTGTGGACCAAAAGGGGAAGGAGTGGTGTTGATGGGGGACCTTAATATGCCAGGTACAAACTGGGGAACCATGTCCTCCAAGGTGGCCAAGGAGCAGAGGCTGCTGGACGGCTTCCAGGATGTGTTCTTAACACAGCATGTGATGGAGCCCACAAGGAAGGGGCATGTCCTGGATGTGGTTCTGGCAGATGGGGATCTGGTAGGGACCTGGTTGTAGAGGATCCCTGACTGGGAGCCGACCACAATACTGTCTGGTTTCAAATAAGCATGGGGGAAGGGGGGGAGATCTAGGACACTGGCAGTGGGCTTCAGGGGGGCAGACTTTGTGGGCATGGGAAATATTCTCAAGGATCACTTGAAGGGGATTACATCAATGACAGATGTGGAAAAGGAGATGGAAGGTCATAAAGTGGGGACTTCATGAGGCAGTCAGGACCTGTGCTAAGGTGAAACGTAAGGGAGCAAGGTCACATAAACCATGCTGGTGGTCCAGTGAGGTTCAGGTAGCGTTCAGAGAAAAGAAGGTGGCCTACAAAAAATATAAAACAACAAGAGGGGATAGGGATAAGGAAATGTACCATCTTGCATCTAGAAAAGTCACCCGGATGGCGAGGGGGGCAAAGTCCAGTAAAGAGCAGTGGCTGGCACAGGGGGTACATGGAGGGGAAAAGGGGTTCTTCCGGTACATTGAGGAGCAGAGAAAAACAAGAGGCCATCTCAGCAGATTGAGATCAGAAGAGGGTGAGTGGAAGAGGCGAGGACCAGGCAGAAGTATTTAATGAGTACTGCCTCCTGTGTTCACTAGGGAGGGGATGGGATATCTACAAAGCAAGGCATGATGGGGATAGAAGTGGCAGTGAGTGGGATCTGAGGGAGCAACAGAAGCGGAGCAAGAGGGAGGGAGAGGTACCCCAGGGTGTCACATCAGGATAAGGATAAAAAGGCCAGTAAGGTGGAGGGGACGGATGATGCTATCTCCGCCGAAAGGGTGTGGTTAGCCCTCAAGGTCCTAAAGAAAGACAAATCTCCTGGGCTGGATGGCATTCATCTGAGAGTACTACGGGAATTGGTGGACATACTGGCTGCAGCCCTGGTGAAGCTCTTCAACAGGTCACTTGAGACAGGGAGGGTACCTAGGGATTGGCGAAGGCACATGTGGTGCCAATCCATAAAGGGGGTCAAGGGAAGTACCAGGTAACTATAGACCCATCAGTTTGACCTCGGTGGTGGGAAAATTAATGGAAAGTATACTAAAGGAACTATTGGGGATGTACTTGGAGGAGGTGGGAGGTCTGGATAGTTGGCAACATGGGTTTGTGCCAGGTAGATCATGTCAAACCAATCTTGTGGAGTTCTATGAATGGGTAACATCAGAAATGGACAGGGGAAAGCCTGTGGATGTATTATTCTTGGACTTCAGCAAGGCGTTTGACTCTGTCCCCCACAATGGTCTGGTGGAGAAACTGATGGGGTTGGGAGTAGGCCCTTTGATGGTCAGATGGATTGAAAACTGGCTAGCTGGATGCACCCAGAGAGTGGTGGTCAGTGGGGAGCTCTCGAACCCTAGAGAGGTTGGTAGTGGGGTACCGCAGGGCTCAGTCCTGGGTCCAATCCTGTTTAATGCATACATATCGGACATCAAGGAGGGTATAGGGTGTGAAATTTGTCTCTTCACTGATGACTCCAAGATGGGAGCAGTAGTTGAGGGAGAAGAGGGGAGGTTGGTCCTGCAAGGGGAGCTGGACACCCTGGAAAGCTGGGCTCACACATGGAAATTAAATTTCAATATCACCAAGTGCAAGGTGTTACATCTTGGGTGGGGAAACCCTAAACACAGGTACACCCTGGGAGGGGAGGCACTGGAGGCCTCAATAGGGAAAAAGACCTAGGGGTCATGGTGGATGCATGTATGAATAACTCTGAGCAGTGCAGGAGGTGGCTAGCAAGGCAAACAGGATGTTGGGATACATCGTGGGGATCACTTCTAGGAGCAAAGGAAGTGATTCTGCCACTGTACAATGGACTGGTTAGACCACACCTTGAGTACTGTGTACAGTACTGGAGACCACACTTGAAGAGGGACATACATCTCCTGGAGAGGGTACAGAGGAGGGCAACTAAGATGATACAAGGACTAGGGATTTGGCGCATGAGGACAGACTTGAGGAGCTCTGCCTGTTTTCATTGGAGGAGAAGAGAGATGGGGGACATGATTGAGGTCTTCAAGTACCTCAAGGGAATAAATAAGGTAAACATGGAGGGATCTTTAGACTAAAGCAGGAGGTATCACCAGAGGCATGGTTTGAAGTTGGAAGGTGGAAGGGTGAGGGAGGAAAAGAAGAGGAGGTTTTTCACTGAGAGGGTGGTGGACCCTTGGAATGCACTGCCTGGCGAGCTGGTTCAGAGATCCACAGTAGAGGGCTTCAAGAGAGGGTGGGACAGACACAGAAAGTGGATGTATCAGATGATGACCTGTCCCAGGGGGTGGGGATGGATGATAGGGGTTTCTGGAACACAAGGGGGGGAAGGGCCTCGGTACCCAACTAGGGATCTGAGGTTCGAGCAGACTCGATAGACTGTAAGGCCTAATCTGCTGGAAATTAGTATGGACATTGTCAGCTTTGCCCCTTAGTTTTTGAGAAAAACTAATCAGTGTGCCTGTTGGCACACACCAATCATATCTGCATTGTAGAATGCCCCCATTAGTATAAAAATAAATATTTGTACCTATTTTTATGTTTTTTTAGTAAAATCTCTTATTCAGTCAGGCCTCACTTAAGTAACCCGCAACCGGAAGGGTCTCCATCTTCAGAACGCACCTCAGACAAGAGCGCAGTCGCGAGGTGTAAGTTTCTCCCATGCTGACTGAAAAAAGATGATCAGTAGATAAAAGCTGTAATCCTGAGCCTTTCATGCTGCCTGCTAATTAAAACCAAGCACTGAGGGGGCTGCAATGTATATTTTTAATCGGGAGCTAAAATCCCACGCATGCGCAGAGGGCTTGCGCATACGCAGGATTTCAGATCCCTAAAAATATAGCATTGCGACCCCTCAGTGCTAGGTTTTAATTAGCAGGCAGCATGAAAGGCTCAGGATTAGAGCTTTTATCTACTGATCATCTTTTTTCAGTCAGCATGGGAAAAACTTACACCTCGCGACTGCGCTCTTGTCCGACGTGTGTTCTGAAGATGGAGACGCTTCTGGTGGTGGGTTCACCCAACTGAATAAGGGATTTTACTAAAAATCACTAAAACAGATACAACTACTTCTTTTTACACTGATGGGGGCATTCTACAGTGCAGATATGATCAGTGTGTGCCAACAGGCACACTGATTAGATTTTCTCAAAAATGAAGGGGCAAAGCTGACAATGTCCCTTTAACAATAGAGAAGAATCTATCAATAAGCATGAAAAGACCCTACACTTTTGCCAGTTGCAGGACACCATTTCAGTTAACCTGACAAGGTATGAAGGAAAAATTAAAGCCACTAAAAAAATTAAGTTTGAGCATGATACCAATGACTTCAAAAAACGGTACCATATTTGACTGGAATAAGCAAAATGAAAGTGTTGATGAATCAAAAAAAATGAAACAAAACCAATATTAAAAAAATAACTTTGTGAAATTGGACTATGGAACAGAGACAAGTGGGATTGAAAGTGGATGTTCCGATAGAGATGTTTTTTAAGGGGAACTGGAACAAGAAATGATAGAACCCTATACACCACCAGTACCCAGGAGGAGCCTGAGATCAAACAAGTACAACCACGGATGTGGAAAAGGACCTGTCCGGGAGGCAAGAGGAGGAGTCGGAGCAGGAGGATCTGTGTGAGGATTTCCATGGAGAGGGAGACAGTGGAAGGGGAGGAAGCCTCACCACAACCCCAACTGAATATAATAAACCTATCAAACCACCCTCTTAATGACACAGAGCTATCGGTTCTAAACAGAGGCTTGTCTTTTACCCCTACTAATATGTTTAAAACTTTTGAAACAGTTATTGATGTTTACAAAATTGTACCCCCATTTGGGTATGAAGTTGTTTTTTTCCAGAAGGGATGCAAAAATCCCAGAGGGAGAAAATGAGTCAGGAGAGGTGAGTGACACTGTTACTACTTGCCATAACCAATTTAAACTTAGGTCACATTTTTGCCCTCCATTATCACTGGCTTTACAAATGTATTTGAAATGTTGTGAGGAAGATATTAGGTAACTTGAACAGGAAAAAAACAACAAAATATTTTATAATTTGGGTAATGCTGAACAGTAGGGATCAACTAACCTGGTAAAAACAAGGGTATCACAATAAAATCTGCAGACAAGGGTGGAGCAATAGTGATACAGGACAGTGAGAAATATGAAAGGGAAGTACTGAGGCAGCTCAATGACAGTCTGTATTATGAAAAGCTTAAATCAGATAAAACTATGGAATTTTAAACTGTCATTGTCCGCTACCTCAGCCTGGCCAAGGAACGTAACTGGCTGCCTACACAAGTGATTGACTATTTGTCAGTTAAATATAGGGAAGCTAAACATGTGGCTCAAGGGCTGGTGCCAGGAAAAAGGACTCAAATTTGTAGGGAACTGGCAACTGTTTTGGGAGCAAAGGTTCTGTAAATTTGATGGACTGCATCTGTCTAAGGAGGGAATCAGTGCATTGGGGCAGAAGTTTGACATCTTTGCAGAATATTTAAACTAGCAAATGGGGAAGGGGTGCAGCACCCCACAAGTTGAATGGGAAGAACACCCTTCCCCCCTCAGCTAGTGGTCAAACAGGAATTCAGCATGTTTGCAGTTCATTTGTATCACCAGATAAGGAAAAAGGTCCAGCTCTCCATACGACGCGCAGAGGAAATGCCAGACCTCACCCAACAACTAACACACTGAAATCTGGCCAATGGAAAATCATGTACACAAGTGCTCCCAGTCTGGGAAACAAGATCCCAGACCTGCAGGCAAGAATGACAGAGGCTAAACTGGACATAGTAGCAATTAATGAGATGTGGTTTACCAGTAACCACACTTGGGAGACTTCAGCACCTGGCTATGCACTGTTCAGAAGAGACCGAGGTGCAAAAAAGGGGGGGGGGTGAAGTGGCCCTGTATGTCAATGAAAATATCAAAGCTACAGAATACACATAAGGAGCCAGAAGAACTGTGGGTCACCCTGGAAACAGGCAATGGGACAACCATAAGAACTGGGGTTGTCTACAGGCCCCCAGGCCAGGGGGAGGACATAGACACATTACTGTTAGAAGATATAAAAAACATAACAGCTAAAGGGGAGGTTCTGATAATGGGAGACTTTAACATTCCAGATACAGATTGGTCAGTACCAGCAGGAACATCTGCCAGAACTAGACACATGGTGGATTCCCTGCAGGGGGAAGGCCTCAAACAACTGGTACAACAACCCACAAGTGACAGGGTCATCCTAGATCTAGTACTGACTATCAGGGAAAGGATAACAGTTCTCCAGGTAGGTCACCTGGGGGCCATTGACCATTTATTTATTTATTTAGATTTTGTTAACCAGGTAAGTACACTAGACAAGACAATTTGCCAATTTTCAGGTACGACCTGGGAGAGTACAGGAAATAACATACTTAGGCACTTGGGACAACATGGTACATAATTAGGTGCAGGTTACATAACATGAGACTACAAGGTAAGATTACAAATCACAATAATTAGGAACAGGTTTACATCATAAGATTAACATAAGATTACCCACTTGGTTAGGCTCAGGTTACCCGCCTTGAGACTACAGGTAAGTTTACACTTTAAGAGACAGAGCATAAATTGTGGAGAAGTACAGAATGCTACATCGTTAGCCGGAAGTTATGTATGGGTGCAAGTGCTATCATGTGTCACAGGGGTTTTTGACACCCACAGGCCGATGCCATTTTAAGATGGCTCCATAGGGAAGAGTGTAGGCTGCCCTGCGAGGGGGCAGCACGAACCTGTGTTGGGAAGGTGTTCCAGAGTTTTGGGGCACATGCTGCAAAGTCCCTTTCACCCATTTGGGTTCTGGTCACAGGCATCTTGAGTGCCACTGACCCCTGTGACCTAAGGTGATATGATGAGGATTCCGGATGTGCCAGCAGGCTAGTTACCCCAGGGGAGGTTCCTGTGTTGAGAACCTTGCCCGTGAAGCAGCCAAGTATGAAGTCAATGTGCTTTGCAGGCGAGAGCCAGTTTAGCTTATTGTAAAGCTCACAGTGATGAGTGAGCCGGGGGGCTGACAGGGCGAAGCGGTAGATATTATTATAGGCCGTCGACCATTTGGAGAGATGGGTCTTAGTGGTGCAGGCAAACAGCAGGAACCCATAACATAAAGAGGGGAGAAGCATCCCTCTCACAAGGGCAACGTGCGCCGCTGGTGTGAGGTTGTTTTTTTGCCCTGTATGCCAGACCCAGTTTACAGTTGACTGTTTTACATATCCTCTGGATAAGCAGGCCGAGGTCAAGCTGTGGGTCCAGCGTTACTCCGAGGTATTTGAAATTGTCCGTTATAGGGATCGGGACATTACCCTTCCCTGTCACACAGAACGGCATACGGGTGGCCTTAATCTTGGCCCGGGACCCCATGAGCATGGCCTGGTTTTTTTTTAGGTTGAGAACAAGCTTGTGGTTCAGAATCCATGCCTGAATGTTTGCTAGGTCTGCACTCAAGTATAGATTGATGACCTCGACCTCACGGAAGTGGGATAGTATAACCAGATCGTCTGCAGAGAGAAGTGGTTTACAGTGGACAATGGTTTCGGGGAGATTATTAATAAAGATGGAGAAGAGCAGTGATCCCATAACGGAGTCTTGGGGGACCCCCATTGCTACCAAGATGGGACTCAAAAGTTCTTTGCCGAATTTGACCCACTGCATTCTACCAGACAGGTAGTTGTTGAACCAGCCAAGAGCAGCAGTGGAGAGACCAATCACTCTAAGCTGAGTCGACAGCATGGCATGGTCGCCCAGGTCAAATGCCTTTGAGAGGTCGATGAAGAGTGCCCCCGAGAGTTTACCGTGGTCCATGGCCTCTCTAATCCATGATGTAACAGTAACTAGGGCTGTAGAGGTACCATGTCCCTTCCTGAACCCATGTTGTACTGGAGTCATTAGGTTATACTCCTGTAAGTATTCTGAGAGTTGCCCTGCAACAACTTTCTCCAGAATTTTGCTAATTGCCGACAGGATGGATATGTGGCGATAGTTCTCTATCAGCTTAGGGTTCCCTTGTTTTAAGATAGGGACTACCCTGGCAACCTTCCATATGTCCGGGACCACTCCTGTTGCCAGGGACAGATTGATAATGTGCACCACCAGTGGCGCCAGCCAGGATGCACCGAGACTGAGAAGCTTAGGTTCTAAGCCATCTTGTCTGGTCTGGCACTAGAGTAGGGGGAGAGTCCCTCTAGCAGTTTCTGTACCTCTTGAGCCATCACTGCCCTGAACCGAAAGGGTGGGCGGGGTGAGATGGCTGTTGTGGGCTGATTGCCACTACCCCCACTAATATTTGGGAATGACATTGTGTACTCCGACAGATCCGTAAAGTAATGGTTGAAGAAGTTGACGATGGTTTCCGAGTTATTACGGCTGGCACCATCAATTATCATGTCAGTGGACTCAGTTCTCTGTGCTCCACTAATGACTTGTTTAATGTTCCTCCAGAATCATCTATGATCCCTGGCTGAGTTCAATAATGCGGATTTGCAAAATTCACTCTTGGCAATCCTAATGTTCCTCTTGCACTCATTTCGGAGTTGCCTATACCTCAGGAGGATAGTGTGGTCAGCCGTGGCCTTGAATTTGGCCCAGCACTTATCTCTGGTGTTGAGGAGTGCTAGGAGGCTACCGTGTAGCCATTTAGTGGCCATTCCCCTCACCCTCCGCCTGATAAGGGGGCATGTTTCTCCTTCAGGGCCTTTAGTGTGCTAAGGAAGTGACTGACAGCAGTTGAGGGGTCACTGGTATTCCAAACTGCCACCCAGTCTGTGTACTTGATGTCATTTTGATAGGAGGTCAGATCGAATTTTGAGTAATCTCTGATCTGGATAATTTTATGGGGAATTTTTTTGATGTGGCACCCTCCAGACACAGTACACTGGGGAGTGATCCGAGATGGAGTCCGTAAGGATGCCCGACGAGCCAATCCTATCCGGTCTATTTGTCAGGATCCAGTCCAGGAGTGAGCCCTTGCCACCCCCACTTGGGCATCTGGTAGGCTCCTTGACAAGTTGAGTCAGAGAGAGACTGGCAAGCGATGGTTCAAAGGCCTTAGTGTTAACATCCAGCCAATTTAGGTTGAGGTCAACCAGAATGATTAATTCATTTTGCCTTGTTACTGAGCCTATTGCGCCAAGGAGACCAGTCAGTCCCTCTAGTCCCCCCTTTGGTGGATTGTATGCGTATACAATGTGAATCTTTTTTGTCATACCTAGTAACAGTACCTCATGCAAGGCCTCACAGGAGGTCTGCAAGGGTTGTTAGTCAGGTAGTTCGGACAGGTTTAGGTGGTTCCTGTAGTAGACCAGGATACCACCACCTCTCTTACTTCCCGGTCGATCACGCCGGATAAGGTCATAACCAGGGAGGACACATGCTGAGCTGGGGGTGGTCTCCTTCAGCCAGGTTTCACTAATTCCAAGGATGTCCGGACTATATTGAGTTACCCAAACCTGAAGTTCCATTAGGTTTGGAAGCAGGCTTCTGATATTTAGATGGGCCACTTTCAGCCCTTTTACCACTGACCAGTCCCCGTGTGGGTTTAGTTCGATGTCTCCTGCCAGCACAAGTGTCACCAGCAGGAGCCAGAGTAGATGCCTTAATTGGGGAGGTCTCTCCTTGCACAGTGACCTACGATCAATGTGCCTACATTTATGAGAGGGTCTCAGCAGGTACCTTAGTTTGAGGCCACCGAGGACCACGGTCGGGGGAGAGCCATTTGCTATGGTGTTAGAGAAGGTAAAATCCAACTCTTCCAGTTGAACACATGTGCACCATGGTGCTGTGTTTAGGGGATCAACCGTCCCATGGGTCCAGGAGATCCTGAGGATGGTAAGACACACAGTGGCTATAGTGGTTAGTGAACCTAGGAATAGCCGGCACTGGATTCACTTCAGTGGGAGCTCAGTGAGGCCCATGACTCCTCCAGTACAGTCATCCCCCTGGAACAGAACCACCTTGGGCCACCAGAGGATACCCGACAATGCCCTCGTGCAGCTGCCTGACAAGTGACACCACACAGTGGCACAGGTGGTGTTGTTAGCAACAGATAACTTAGGGCATGCTACCTTGTTGTGCAGCAAGCCCCTGTGACCACTGTAACTGTTTGGGGGGGCTGGAGCCAGCTGGGGATTGGGCAGCCCCATCGGCCATAACAAGCTTTTCCACGCTGGGGTGGGCTCCCAGCGTGGCACCTGGAAAGCTTTTTGGGGGGGGGCATGCAGCAGTGGAGCCGATGGAGGATTGGGCACCCCCATTGGCTATGACAGTTTTTTCCATGCTGGGGTGGGCTCCCAGCGTGGCACCTGGACAGCTGTTGTGGGAGGCATGGAACCGACGGGGGATTGAGCACCCCTGTCAGCCACACAGTGTGTGCGTGGGGGGAGAGGGAGCATATCAGCACGCAGTATGCATGCTTGCGTGTGTGTGTGAGGGGGGGAGAGCTCTGCTCACTGAAGCGGAGCTCTCCCTTTCAACTGTATGCCACTGCATTTTCAACTGCTGTCATAGACAGCTGCAGTGTTGATTGGAGAACTGCGGCCGCGCCTGCAAACACACTGACTGAATTGGAAGATGGGTGCCACACCTCCGAAAACTCAGATGGTGGCACTATGTTTCTTGGACATGTGTGCAAGCAACATAAAAAAAGCAGGAAAAGAGGACACAGCATGAGATTAGAGGGGCTCGATTAAGGGTAATGTGAGGAAGTTCTTTTTCACAGAAAGGGTGGTGGATGCATGGAATGGCCTACCTCAGGAAGTGGTGGATATGAATACTGTGCAGGGTTTCAAACAGGCATGGGATAGGCATAAGGGAGCAATACAGATGAGTATGGATAGATAGCCATTGACAGAGCAAAGGCCGATGGTACATTTATAAGTCAGAAAAAGAAATGGGCAGACTGCAGACTGGATGGGCCTTACGGTCCTTATCAGCAACTTCTATGTTTCTATGTAAATATTCAGTAATAGCAGTCTTTTACTGTCTCCCTAAAGTCCACAAAGAGTTGATGAATCTGAAGGCAAGACCAGTTGTCTCTGGAATACATTTTTTGACTGAACCATTGGCTAAATTCATGGACTACCATATTGCTGATTTGGCTTGGTTTGAGTTCTATGGAATTCTGTCTGAATAAATGCCCTGTTATGGAACCACCAACTAAGATGCTCATACAGCTTGCTAGATTTGTTTTGGAATACAATACTTACTGTTACAAGGATGTGTATTATTTACAAAAAATGAGCACTGCCATGGAGGTGAGTTTCACCCCCAGTTATGCCAATTTATTTATGGGGATGTGGTAAAATAAAGTCATCCAAAATGAAAATGTAATTCCTTACTTCCACAAAATTGATTTGTGGAGACATTTTATTCGTGATGTCATTCTTATCTGGAAGGGTACCAAGGGTGAATTGTTGGACTGGAAAATAACAACCCCATTCTTTTATTTAGCTTGAGTTCCAGTGAAACACAGATAACCGTTTTAGATCTAATTATACAAAGGATGGAGAGGAGGGGAGTTCCTCGGATCTCTATAGGAAGTCCATCAATAGGAACACCCTCTTCCTTGTCATCAGTTACCATCCCAGGCATGTTATCAGGGCTATTTCAAAAGGTCAATTCATAAAGATTAAGAGAGATTGAAAGTGAGTGGTTACAAGAATGATGCAATCCTAGAAGTTAGGAGCCTTGAGGACACCATACCTAGAGAGGAGTTACTAGTCAAAAAAAAACAACCAAAAATTTAGACACCCAGGTGTCTTTTATTACTACCTACAATCCATGCTACTAACAGGTAGCTAATATACTTAAAAAAAAAAATTGACACTTAGCAAAGAAAGATCCGGGATGGAGAGTCTTGGAGGGAATGGGACCACCAATGATTTACAGGAGAGGTGGAAATATAAGGGAAACACTAATTCACACTGTCCAACTCCTACAGGAGAAACTCTGCATGTGGCTCCCAAGTCACCATGATGGATGCTGCAAATGTGGGAACTGCAACTCGTGTAGCCATGTAAAGACAGACAACTGCTTCATTAACCCAATAACAGGGAGAGCAGTGACAGTCAGAAGTCTTTTAATGTGCATTACCTGGGTGATCATTTACATTGCACAGTATACATACCAAAATTTCAAAATCGGAAAACCTAAAAAAAAAATTAAAACTAAAAAAAGCATTGGGGGAACATCTCTGGGCAATTGGGGGGGGGGACACTACCAATGCTCTTGCCATTCATGTGTGGAAATCTAGGGATAAGAGCAAACACACATTTAGTTTACTGGGCATTGAAAGACCCCTACATTATTAAAGAGGGGCAACTATGATAATGTTCTTAAAAAAACAGGAACAGTACTGGATATATTCCCTCAGGCAATTGAAGGGGGTGGTCTAAATGATAAACTAGAAATCAGTCCAACCCCGATAGGAATCTTCTCATTACCTTGCAATTACCATGTTTCTGCAGCATCCGGAGGATGGAGTGTACTGATGTTTATAAATACAGGACTTATAAACTACGGTCCTTGACTTTTGTCACTTCTGTTCTCTCTATAGGGTGCACCTCTATAACTCACTGAGTACATACAGAAGATCAGCAACTTTCAACGTGAAAGTGATATGCGTGGATTTCTAAAGCAGTTTTTGCTTTTCATTAGTGCTGTTCACCAGTTTATAAGACCATATAATTCTATGTCTGGTGCTTGGAGCCTAAGCAAACTCTTTGAGCTGGTAGCATGATATTCTCCCTGTTTTTTCCTTTTTTGAAACTTATGTATGTTTATATGTGATTTTACATCTTTGTTGAGAACTATGGAACTTAATTCATTTGTGTAATAAATGCTGCATTGCCACTTTAAGGGGATTATACTTAAGAGGGAACAGGTGTAGTGGTTGCTATCCTTTGATAAAGCACCATTTGGTGTGAAATGTGTAAGGAAGCTGCAGCCCAGTGTGGGGTTGTTCTCCTTTTTTTTTTTACAACAGCCTGTCTGGAAGATATTGGACTGTACATACACTGAGCACTTTTTTGTATGCTGATGCTATTGTGAATTCATCAAGAAATGTTCTACTTCTAATAAATAAAGATTACAGTTGTTAGAGGAAATCCACAGTGTACAAGACCCCATTTTTCCACTGAGCTATGTTGATTTACAATGTCCCTCTAAGTAGGTGCCAGTCTCCACTGACTTTCTTTCCATTGATTTTTTTTTTATTATGCTGTTTTTGCCCTAGCTGGTCACCATATGCCCACCCACACACTCAGCCCTTCAACCTCCCCACCAGAATACACTTTAGATTGCCACTCAGAGCAGGGCCATGGGAGGAGGACCCAACCAACTGACAGATGACAGGATTTGATCCTGGAACGCTTCCATCCTGGGATTATACACTGATTTACCCCAAAGGACAGGGCCAGTAGGAAAGACAGGATTCATCCCCAATGGTGCAGTGAGCAGTGGAGTGGGACTGGTAGCGCGGGGCGGGTATCATCCTGCTGGCATGAGATTTTCTCCTTGAATCTCCCCCAGAAGGTGGGATGTGCAATGATGTGAGGCGTGAATGCTAGCATCCTTCCCTGCCTCCAGCTGTGTATGACCCAGACACTGGAAGCACTTCTGGCATCTGCCAGGGGTCTTTCCTTGTGCTGGACACTTACCCCCTCTGGAGGAGGAGAGCAGTCCCCAGGACACTCAACCCTCCTTCACCCAGTCAGACATCTGATTCTCAAGTCTGTTCCTGAACTCGGGTCATTGGTGTCACAAGTGGAAACCTAACTGCTGCACTAGCGGACCAGCTATTTCCACTGATTATGACTTTGGAACTACAAATTCCTGGATGTGGTCTGACACCCTACTCCCTTTCCCTTATAAATAAACCTTTTGGATCTTAGTCCCTGAGGTAATCCAGTGATCATAGTGACTGAATATGGGCACCCATCAAAACGGCAACTCCATATTCAGTACTATTGGGAAGGGCTACTTGTAAGGGTAGTGACTAGGTTTACCGCAATGGTTGGGGTAGGCGACCGGAACAAGAGATTGACAAGGGGACGGGGAGCGAAAAGGAAGAGGGTTATTGGGAGGGACTGTGCCTGCTGCCGCAGAGCCAGCCATGTGGTGTGGTGATGAGGGAGGCTGGATGTGGTGTAGAAGGCACCTGATTCAGGGCTAGGGATGGGAGGGTGTAAATTTTGCCACTGTCTGTGGCTCTGGACTTTTTTTTTTAGCCGTTGTGCCCCTTCCCCAACATGCCCCCCCTGGAGTTAGGAATCCTTAGTAAGGGGGTGCAGGGGGCACATGGGGGGCACAGTCCCCACCCCACAGAAACACTTTAGATTGCTGCGTGTTAGTTTGCCAGTAAGTGTATATTGCTGATTTGCTTTTTGGTGATATACACTTGCCATAATAGCGACCGCCATTTCACGTTCGCTATTGTGACATAGAACTGTCCCTGAGTAAGCTTCATGCTTCTCCGTCAAGATTCATCTGGCCAATTCTGAACTTTTAAGAGTCCCAAACTCCATTCCACTGGAGCTTCAGCCCCCTACACCTTTGTTGACAGTTAAGCCTATGTTAGTCCTACAGCACCCAAATTTTCCCTGTAGGCTCACAGTTTTAATGTATCAATTTTTCTGATTAGTCTGCTCATGTTACAGTGTGGTATCCTTAGACAGTGGCTCTTTAAATGCTCCAGCACAGGGTTTATAGGTTCATAGGTTCATAGATAATTACAAGCTGGATTAGGCGTTCGTCCATAATGCTTGCCTTTTTTTATATGTCGAAATACACGCATTATTTGGTTACCCAAAAGAAACTTATCGAGTTTGTTTTTAAAAAAATCCATACTTGTACTAGTTACTACTTCCAATGGCAAAAAGTTCCATCCAGATACCACTCTCTGGTTAAACCAATGTTTACGCGATAGAGTTTGCCATTTTTAAAATTCTAGTTGAAATGGATGTCCCCTAGGTTCATATTTAGATTTCCTAAATCTTAACCCTAAGTCTGCTATTAGGGCATTGTCATGTAAACATCTAAATAGTAAACAGTAATCCCCCCTGGTTCTTCTACATTCCAGTGTGTAAAGGTTTAATTCTTGCAACCTATCTGGATATGACAACATCTCTCTGAGCCCTATGACAGACTTAGTTGCCGTTTTCTGGATTTGTTCTATGCCGAGAATATCTGCTTTTTTATATGGAGCCCACACTTGGGCACAATACTCCAGGCTGGGTCTAACCAGGGCATTATAAAGGGGCATAACCACCTTCCTATTTCTACTTGTTATGTGTCACAGTTAGTATCTGGTTATTCTTTTTCACTAATTTGTTGCAATGGGAGCTAAATTTTAGATCTGTGCTAATTATAACCCCTAAATCCCTTTCCTCAGTAGTAGTACTAAGATCAGTACTATCTAATTTATATGAAAAATTATGATTTCTTTTTCCCAAGTGCATGGATATACATTTGTTTTTATTCAGTTCAAGCTTACTATTTTTTGTCCATTTATGTACAATATTTAACGCCTCTTGCAAATCATCTGTATTTTTGGAGTATTAGTTATAGTTCCAATTCTGCAACCATCTGTGAATTTTGTAACCCAGATATCTTTGTTTGGTATTTTTAAAGAGGTTATGTAAATAGTGAAGAGACAAGGCCCAAGAATGGAACTCTGGGGTACCCCTCTATTCACAGTCACCCACTTAGATTTTTCCCCCTGGATCACCACTCTGCCTTCTCTCCATCAGCCATGCATCTATGCAATTTATTATATTAATGTCAAACTTATATTCCTTAAGGGTGTTCACTAGCTCCCTATGTGGGAGTTTATCGAACGCCTTTGAGAAGTCCAAGAAGATAACATCCATGCTATTACCCTCATCAAGAGCTTTCCCCACCTTCACATAAAATATTAATAGGTTTGTCTGGCAAGATCGATTTTTTCGGAAGCTGTGTTACACTGAGTCCTGTAAGTTACTTGTCTCTAGATATTTCATTATGTGATCTTTTAAGATTGTCTCCATAATCTTCCCTATGATGGACATCAAGCTAACTGGTCTATAAGTTGATAACTCTGATTTAGATCCTTTTTTAAAGATGGGAATTACTAATGCCTCTCTCTCCAGCCCTGAGGGGCTTAACCTGTATCTAGAGATTTTTGAAAAGTGTGTGCTAGAGGTGGGGCTAGTTGTTCAGCCATTTCGTACAACACCCTAGGATGGATTTCATCAGGTGTGTGTAGTGTTTTTAATTTGTCAAGTACATCTTGTAAAGGTATTTGTATACACCCAGGGCTAGAGTTAATCTTGGTTTCAGCCTTTAATGGGGTAGCTGGGTTAAACACTGAGCAAAAGTATTTGTTTGGAATTTCTGCACATTCTTTATTACTTATTATACAATGGCAAGAAAAAATCCTGGTCTCTGATTGGTCAGTCTTGGGCTGGACCCGTGATGTAAACCAGTACAACATCACGGGTCTAGTCTCAGCCTTACTGTGAACCTGCAGATGAGATTGAGCAATTTGATGATCTTGAGCTGGATTGTTTTATCTGCTCTTAAAAACCAAAAATATTTTTCCACACAAAAACATCTTTAAAATTATTTTTTTATTCTGTATAACAATGAGCCATTGTATAATAGCAATAATGCCCTCCAGGGTGTGTGTCATTTGGAATAACGTCATGCCTCAGTCGTTGGACGCACTCGGCCTACGGCCTCGTGCCCAACCACCTGAGGCGTGACGTTATCCTAGCACGACACACACCCTGTCGAGCATTATTGCTTAAATATAGTCCCTTGTTCATTTTTAAAGGGTCCAATGTTATTACAATGTTTTTGTTTATTGTTTATATAAGAATAGAAGGTCTTATAGTTGTCTTTAACAATTGTTGCCAGCTTAAATTCATAATCCTTTTTTGCTTTTTTAAATCTCACATTTGACTTTTTTGACAAGATTTCTATATTTTATGTTGGCTTGAACATTTTTGTGATTTTTGATTTTTTTAAACCATCTGTTTATTTTATTGATTAGTACATTAATTTTTGGTGTTAACCATTTGGGAATGATTTTTTTGTTTGCATACTTCTCATATTTGGCTACACATAATTCTATTGTTGCTTGTAACTTGTTCACCAGAGTCCCACATTTTGTTTGTTGTATGATTTACATATTCCTTTTCCATTTCCAGGTTTCCATAAACTTTTTCATAGTGGGAAAATTGGCCTTGTTAAAGTTTAGGACTGTAGTCCTTCCTTCCTTAGTATTTTTTTCCACATCTTTAATTTGAAAAAAGACTGACTTATGGTCACTGTTACCTAATGGATTACTAATGTGTAAGTTCTGTACTATTGGTCGCAGATTTGTTAAAATCAAATCCAGGGTATTTTGTAACCTAGTATTTTCTGTTACAAGTTGGACAAGTCCTGTTTGGTTTACTGCATCAAAAAATTGCATACTTTTTTTGGATTTGCCTTCAAGCTTTATCTAGTCTATAGCTGGGAAGTTAAAATCCCTGGTCAATATCATTCTGTCTGCAGGATCTAAATTCCTAATGTTGTTTAATAGTTCCAACTCCCTTTCCAGACTAATTGATGGTGGTCTATATATCAGTCCTTGTTTAATTTTGAGTGCTCCTTTAGGTATAAGTTCTAACCATATCAATTCCAGACCATCTTTTTCCCTTTTTATATTCTCGCATTGTATTGATTGATCAATATATATTGCAATGCCTCCTCCTTTTCTCAATTCCCTTGATAAATAATATAAGGAATATCCAGTTGTTTCCTTATCCCATTTATCCTCAATTGACCACCAGGTCTCTGTAATGAGTGCAATTTGTATATTTTTATTATGTAGTAAATATTCAAAATCCTTGAACTTGTTTATAAGGCTACGTGCATTTATTAGTGTACCTCTCCACCCTTCCTGTAGATCCACAGTTTTATGTGCTAGGTTCTGCGTCTGCCTCTTCCCCTTATCCAGTTTAAATGAAAGGATATAACATCATTCATTTTCTTACTTAGTATTTTAATACCCGCTCTGTTTAGATGCAATCCATTGCTTTTAAATAGTGTACTTTTCTCAAAGGCCCCTGAGTTATCCATAAATCCAATATTGTTATACCCACAAAATGTCCACAATCTTATATTGATAATCTCTATCTCTGGATTTTTGAAATCATATTTCCCATGATTTTGGAGCAAGCCTGATGTGATTATATCTCCTCACCTTTCTTTTATTTTATTTACTATATGTTGATAGTCTTGCATGATATCCTCTACACTGCGAAGTCCCATATCATTTATACCAATTTGGAATACTACTAATGGTGTCTGTAGTCCCTCCATCAGTCCATTTAGTAAGTGGCCTATGTCTGATATTTTTGCTCCTGGTAGTGAGCTCACAGTTGTGTGCATTTTTCTACCTTGGCACACTAGTGAATCAATGCCTTTAGTTATGGAGTCACCTATAATTAGGATATCTTTTCCTTGTACTGTTTTAGTATTACCAATTTCTACTGTGGGGTGTGTTTTCATAGGTTCTGATTCTTTCCTGTTATTATAGTCATTTCCCTGTTTAAACACTGTGTCTATTCTTAGTAGCCCTTTATCTAATACTAATTTCCTGCCACTACTATGCACATTTATATCCCGTTTTATAGCCTCTTGCCTTTCACCTCCCTCTATGCTACTGTTTAAGTGTTCTTGAGAAGGTACGATGTCTGGATCTAGCAGGGTATATCAGTTTTCTAACTCTGGATAACCCTTGGATAACTGAATTTTATCATTCAGCTTAGTGGTGTGTTTCAGTGTGTTGTCCTAATGATTGTCAACATTTATATTTTCTGTCTCAGACATGGTTTGTTGTTGATCTTCCCCCTTAGTTTGGCTCATATTATTTTCAACTAAAAATGAATCAATATAAGCTTCCAGTTCTCTAATCTCCTTCTGGACTTCAAGTGTTCCCATTTTCCTGTTTCCCTCTACCCTCTGCCTTAATAATTCTATTTCAGTTTGAAGAGTTTGAATTAATATACACTTGTCACAGGTAAATTCATCTGCTATTACCTCTTCTGTATACATTTTACAGGATATACATGGTTCATGATTCCTTTTCTTTATTTTGGTTTTAACCATTTTCAAGCTAGAGTGTTTCTTCAGTTGTTTATATTCTTTTCAAATGGTACTTACTGCCTTAGTAGCTCAGTATTATTGTCCCTTTTACCCCACAGTCCCAGCGGACACAGCAGACATGCACAGACGCACATGTCTCTGCATACGTCTCCGCGCGCAATGCCACACACCCTGCACACACTCGCCCTGCTCACTGCAGGGCAAATTGTATGGGCCCTGTGACCTGGAAGTGTCTGAGTGGGGTCGCAGGAGTACTCACAACCTAACTGCTGCAGGCAAAACCTTTATTTGCTAATTTCGAGCCCCAGGATGTTTTTAGACTCTATAAAATGTTTCCTCACTAGTAAAAGTGAATAAAAATGCTAATTTAAGTGCACTCAGTAGGCTGGTCCCACACAGTGAGTCTGTCTACCCTCTTCCTGTTTTCTGTTATGGAAAACAGGGCTCAAGTTAAAATACAAAAGTATATTTGCTTTAAAGGTATATCTTTCTACCCCACACAATCCCACAGTATCAGCACACCTCTCATGCAGTCTACAATTTTTGATATCTCCCACTAAAACTAACAATGTTAATGGGATTACATTAGTTCTTACATTTGATGATCTCACCCTTGACAAATATAATAAACTTACATGGCATCTAGTAGCATTAAAGCTGAAAATGAATTTCTGTGACTAGTGATATTTGAAGGGCCATAGGATTCTACTAAAGTAATCCATAAACGAAGTGCTCTATTAGAAATCTAATAGAAACATAGAAACATAGACTTAGCCAGCAGATAAGGACTGCTGGCCCATGAAATTTAAATACCTTGGCGTTTGGCTTGACTACAGACTCTCCTTCCTTGAGCGTATTGAGGACTTGTTAATAAAAAACTAAGGCAAAGGTTAGGACTTTTCTTTGGGATCAATCACTTCCTCACGAATGATGCTAAACAGCGGCTGGTCCAATCAACATTTCTCTCACTGCTAGACTTTGCAGACTTCCTTTATAGTCAGGGCCCAGCTTCTTCACTTGCAAAAATTAATTATGCTTTATCACAGAGCTCTGAGGTTCATAACAGGTCTCCCCTTTAACACACACCACTGCTCCTTGTACGAGGCCATGAGGTGGACCTCTCTTCAATTCAGATGGGACAGAAATGCTGCTCTATGGACCCTCCTGGCTATTTACAATAGCCTCCTGCAATATATTAATGACTGTCTCCCTCTAAGCACTTTAGGTAATTATGCTCTAAGAAGCTACTCCTTTATTACTCTGAAAATTCCAAAAGTCAAATCGCGCTTTGGTAGAGTGGCCATAAGCTGCCTACTGCCCTCTCTCTGGAATAAACTACAAAACACCTTGTGACTCAGTTGCCCTTTTAGCTTGTCTTCCTTCAAGACTCTATATTCCCACCACATTAAGGAACCGTGCAACTGTTACCCTCATTCCTAGTCAGACATAGTTTCCGTGACCCTTTAGAGATCTGTACCCATCATCCCCATTAGTCCCCCTTTTTTTCTTTTTCTTTCACTTTTATGGGTGTCCAGTTCCATTACCCCTTACATCTCCTTGGTCCATTAATTTCCCCCTCAGCCCCCCAGCCTATCACTTCACCTAGACCTATGGGTAACCCTGGCACTTCCCCCTCCCTGTTGTCCTAGTTTAATTGTATGAGGTGCATCTTTATGTGTTACATGCAGGCTCAAATTGTAAATTGCTCATACTATTATGTATTCTTTACTGCTATATATTTACCTATGTTATGACTATATAAATCCTGGTTTTGTAAATTGTATCCTTTATCATGATTGTTATCATTATTGAAAATCATATTCATTTATCATTAGTGTTATATATATATATATATATATATATATATATATATATATATATATGTATATTTAGCATTGTATTTGACCTTTACCAACCAGGACCATCTTGCAAATAAGCTTTGCTCAATGATGATCACCTGGATAAAGAAAGATTTTGATTGATTGATTGATTGATTGATTGAGTGACTTAGTGTTCTCATTCTTCCCTGCCTATAGTATCACACAGATCCTACTTGATCTCGAGCCCATTCACCCACCCTTTCCTAAGATTCCTTATGCTTATCCCATGCATTCTTGAACCTCGTCACTGTTTTTGCCCCCACCACCTCCACTGGACAACTGTTCCAGGAATCCACTACTGTTTGTGTAAAGGATAACTTCCTCACATATCTCCTGAATTTACCACCCTCCAGCTTCTTATCATGCCCCCTTGTTCTTGAGCACCTTTTCCTCTGGAAAATGCTTTCTACTTGTACCTTATTTACCCCATGAGGTATTTAAAGGTCTCTATCATATCTCCCATCTCCATCCTTTTTTTCAGTATGTGCATGTTTAAGTCGTTAAGTCTCTCATTGCAGGGCTTCTGATGCACACCATGCACCATTTTAGTTGCCCTCCTGCTGACCACTTCCAACCTCTCTGTCCTTAAGAGGTTCATCTGATATGATTACACACAGGTCTCTTTCCTGCTTGGTGGTTGCCAGTACCACTCCTCCATTTTATACTCTGGCCATGGGTTTTTGTGACCCAAGTGCATTACTTTGCACTTTTTTGTGTTGAAATGCAACTATTATACTCTTGATCACTCCTCATGTTTTATCAGATCTCTATTCATCTCCTCCCCCCCCCCCATGGAGTGGTCACCCTATTGCAGATTTTGGCGTCATCCACAAAGTAGCAGATTTTCCCTTCCAGTTCCTCTGCAATGTCTCTTACCAAGTCTTTAAAGAGAACTGGTCCCACTGCAGATCCCTGAGGCACCCTTTGTCACCCTCCCTTCCTTGGAGTGAACTCCATTTACTACCACACTCTGTTACCAATCCTCTAACCAATTTCCTACCCAATTTACCACCTTTGGACTCACTCCCAAGCTACCCAGCTTGCTTATCACCCTTCTATGTGGATCAGTGTCAAAAACATAACTGAAATCTAGGTTGGCCTTGTCCATCGCTAAACTCTGATCTAATTATAAGAGTGTGCTTTATTTTCTACTTGCATTCATTTATTAATTTGCATCTGGTTGTTTATATTTATTCTTCATGTATTACTATATTACTATAATTGACTTCTTATTTTCATCAGTTTATTGTTTAGCTATCTCCTTCTCCCTTTTCCCCCAGGAAGCATCTGGAAATGAGCTGTTCTCAACTCAGTATGTCTCTCATGGTTAAACGTTTAAATAAATAAATAAAACTTGGATGCATCCCATCTGACCCTATTACTTTGTCAACTTTCAGGTTAGAAATTCACTTCAAGACACTCTCCTCTGAAAATGTACTAGTTTCCATCTCCCTCCCTCCGGTGCTCCTGTTACATTTTTGTGGGACCTCCCCTTCTACCTCTGAGAACACTATACAAATGTATTTGTTCAGCATGTCTGCCTTTTCCTGGTCCCCATCTGCACAGTCCCCCTTTCCCTTTTTTCTTTTTTCCATAGTCTGTTTTCCCTCTTGGGGCCATAGCAAAGAAGGCTGCCTTTGGGCTGAGCTTGGAGTCAATAGTGTTGATGTGAGTGCTGATGTCAAGGTTGCTGTCCAGCCAGACCCCTAGGTGTTTAAAAGCAGGTTCTACCTCAAGTGGGAAGCCATACAGGGTGGAGAAATCTGGGGGAGTCTGGAGCCTTTTTTTAGTATGAACTCTGAGTCGGTTGGCTTGAAGCCAAGTCAGGACTTTGTTAAGACCACACTGGAGAGGGACTTGTACATCAAAAAGGGAAAGTCCTGATGTATAAATTACAGTATCATCTGCATACATGTGGATGTGAGTGTTGGTGCAGACAGAGGGGAGATCAGTCACAAAAAGGGAGAATAATATAGGGCCAAGAATAGATCCTTGAGGGACCCCAGTGAGGATAGGAAGAGGGGATGAGAGGACATTCCCAGCCTGAACTGATTGTTGCCAGTCAGAGAGGTAGGAGCAGAAGTAGTTTACTGTAGTGCCTGACAAGCCAGTAGAGACAAGCTTGCCTAGGAGGAGAGACTGGGACATAGACTCAAGTGCCTTTGCTAAGTCAATAAAGATGGTGGCGGTGTTGTCTTGTCCATTTGTCTTCTTGTGGAGGCATGGGTAGTTATGGTTAAAAACCCTAATTGCACATTTCCTACTTTTGCTGCTTTAAGTTGAACCCTAACTGGTGCATTAACACAGTTGTTTTCAAAGAATTTCCTTTCTTGTTTAGGAAAGTACACAAGAATGTATATGTCTCTTTCTGTTTCTTTTTGCACCACACAAGTAATAGATGTGTTCGTTCTTGTGTCAGTATTACCTGTTTGGACCTTCATGCTTCATCCAGCTGTATCTTCAACATCAATTCCTCTCATGTTCAATGTTGTTTTATCATGTTTGTAAAATGGAATAACTTTTTCCATTTGAGAAGTCACCTCTTTTAAAAATGTTGTAAATGTGATGTTTATGTAGTTTCATTGAATACCATTAGTGAACCATGACATGTCTTGTTCAACTAAATAGACAGTATTAAAGGACTGTCACTTTTTTGCTTGTCTATATGAATATCTGCAGTAAACCAAAGAATAACTATGTGCAGTCATGTACACATACAAATACTGCATTAAATGTTGTCATAAGTACTTTAACGTATAGTAATTCAATATATTTACACATCTACTGGTTTTCAGTATAAATGGCAATTACATCTGAGTTGTACTTTGATAGGAGATGGCAAGCCATATATGTATGGTACAGTTTCAACAATGTTATGCCTCATGCTCTGTTACAAGGTGAAGTGATGAACAGATGTATATGGACTGCTGTCTGTATTTTGAGAACAGGAAGAAAAGAGCTACATGTAACAGAATTAGCTGTAAACTGATTATGCACACAGACCACACCCTAGTAAGAGCCCATACAAACTGAAACTATATCAGTACCCTAATTACAACTATACAGCCATTACATGTTGAAACAACATTTTACATCAAAATCTAGCCAGAGTCAAAACGGCTGTGGCGAGCTGCCAAATGACCAAAATTGCACTTGTGCATAGAAAATTTAGAACAACTGGGTGTAACTCAGTCATTTTTTGAAGTTGTTTCACCAAATTTTCAACATAGCCTTTTTGGGACCCCACCTCATGAAATGTGCCACTGTCATTTCATTCACTTGTCCCAAAAGGTGATTTTGCAGAGCAACAGCACCGTTCTGCGCCACAGGTGTGTAAACATGTTTTGGGTAGGATGTGAAAAATGACAGCTATAATGTTAATAAGGAGGTATGCAAAAAGGGCAATGTTGAAAATCCGGAGTGAAAATATTAAAAATTGGTGGAGTTAGGAGCGTGTGTACAAACCATGCAATGCATGGTTGTAACACAGTAATTTTGGGGAATTTCTTTCACCAGATTTGCAACATGGGCTTTTTGGGACTGCACCTCATGAACAGTGGGACTGTCTTTTTGTTAATTGGTCTTCAAATGTGATTCCATGCAGCAACCATGAAATCACCTTTTGGGACAGAGTAATGAAATTACAGTGACAGTGTTCATGAGGTGGTGTCCCAAGAACCTCATGTTGAAAATCTGGGGCCAAAATTCCTAAAACTAGCTGATATATCAAGATAAGTTGAAAACCCCCATTGAGTGCCATTATACGGAGCTTTCCTTTGATTCATCAGTTTGCAGTTCAACTTTGAAGAATGCAGACATGTCCTGGTCCAGAGAAGACAGCACTGACATCTGGAGGTAAGTATGGGTAAGAGGGAAATAAGGGGAGGTGGGTGCTCAGTGGGAGGGTGGGGATGTGCGAGGATTTACTGGGGCAACGACGAGTGACTGTTTTTTCTTTTTTACAGGTAAAAAAAGATGTTGGGGGACTGTTTTCTTTATTCACAGGGAAAAAAACAAATTTGTGCACACTGGGATGGGCCCCTAGTGTGCCACATGAGTGGGGTGGACAGACATGATGCCCACACAGGGATTGTGCACCTCGATGTCAGTGGGAGGAAATGAATAAAAAAGTGGACACACTGAGGTGGGCTCCCAGTGTGCCACATGAGTTGGGGGAGTATGTGATGCTGATACAGGGATTGGACACCCCAATGTCATTGTGGGAGACAAAGAAAACATACATTTGGGCACACTGGGGTGGGCTCCCAGTGTGCCACATGAGTTGGGGAGGTTACATGATGCCGACACAGGGATTGGGCACCCCGATGTCAGTGCAGCAGTGGAAAATGGAGGGAGCAGGTAGGACTACACCAATGTTTTCATTACCCACTGGCACTGGATGGGAACAGAGGGAATGGGGAGGACAGAAGCAGTGGGAGGGTGCTGGTGGAGTGCCATCTGCAGGCTGGCAGATCGCGACAGGAACTGTGCATGCGTGGCATTCACGCATGCGCAGTTGCAGTTCACAAGATGCAGGCACCAGAAATACAGAAGTAACAGCTGAAATAGTGTGTCTGTTACTCCATAGTGGCTGATCATGGTGGAATGTTACAAGTTCTGTTGGACCTTCAGAAGGATACTTCCAAATGTCCAATGGAAGGTGCCATGATTGGCCTTTTTAGGAGCAACAGATCGATTACAAAATGACTGAAGGCACCTCCCACAGCTGTGAAAAGAATAATTTGTGAATGAGTTATGAAATGCAGTGGAACAGAGTGACAAATGTATATATGTGTGATGTCTACCTCATTTTTAACTACGTGAGATGCATATTTTTGGCTACTATTCCTCTGCAGCTCCCACAAACAACTTATTTTTTAGGACAATTACATATGCAGCCTTCAGCTTTCTTGGAAGTCTTTCCTTAAAAGCGCATGTAGCATCATTGCACTCTGTTCAACTGCCACTGCATCTGATCCCAGTTAGAGTATGAAACTGGGGGTACGGAGACCAGGGTGATTGATTTTAAAGGGGCAAATTTTAGTAGGATGGCGGAGATTCTATGTAAGTATCTGGCAATCATTCATCAGGACATGGATGCTAGTCAAAAGTGGGAGGTTATTAAAAGAGGCCTGACAGAAGCCACTGAGGCATGTACAAAGGCATGGACCAAGAAGGAAAAGGCAAAGAAGACCAGTTGGTTGACTCGGGAGGTTATGGAGGCACTAAGGGACAAGAGAAGCATATTTTGGAAACTCAAGAAACTGGGGGTGTGTGTGTGTGAAGGAAAAGTATATGAAGAAGTCCAGGTAAGTTACCAGGCTAGTCAGAGAGACCAAGGCCTCAAGACAGCTGAGACTGGCACAAGGTATTAAGGAAGGAGAAAAGGACCTCTTCAGATATATTAGAGAAAGAAGGAAGAACAAAGACCAGATTGTGAGGATTAGAAAGGACAGAGCGTGGGTAGAGAAGGGCGGAACAAGAATATGCATTAAACGAATACTTCTGTTCTGTGTTCACGATGGAGAAAGAGAAGCAAATATCCCAAGGGTGGGTAGTTGAGTGGAGGAGGTAATTGACATAGGGATTACAGAGGACAGGGTTCTGGAGAGATTGAGGGCATTAAGGGAGGGCAAGGAACCTGGACCAGATGGCATCCACCCTAGGGTATTCAGGGAGCTGGCAGAGATCCTGAAGTAGACACTGACTGACCTGTTCAATACCTCCCTGGACTCAGGATGCATACCACATGACTGGAGGATAGCCCATGTGGTGCCCATTCACAAAAGTGGCCAAAGGGATGAGCCAGGCAACTACAGGACAGTGAGCCTCACATTGATTGTGGGGTAGCTCATGAAGACAATCCTAAAGGAGTGGCTGGTGACCTTCTTGGAGGACAGTGGTGTCCAGGATGGTCATCAACATGGGTTTGTCTCTGGCAGATCCTGCCAGACAAATCTAATTGAGTTGTATGACTGGATAACCAGGGAACTGGACAGGGGCCACATGGTGGATGTACTGTATTTGGACTTCAGCAAGGCCTTTGATTTTGTGTTGCATGGGAGGCTGGGAGGGAAGCTGGAATACAGAAGGGTGGGAACAAAGATGGTAAACTGGATAGTCAACTGGCTGAATGGAAGGCAGCAGAGGGTGGTAGTGGGGGAGCTCCCATTACCAAGGGAGGTGATGAGCGTGGTGCCACAGGGATCAGTGCTGGGACCAGTGTTGTTTGGGATATTCATAGCTGATATCTCACACGGGGTCTGGAGTAGGATCAGTCTGTTCATGGATGATACAAATATGGGAGCTGTGGTAGATGACATCAAAGGATGGAAGGGACTACAGAAAGACCTGAACAAACTACTGGAGTGGTCGGTGACATGGCAGCTGAGGTTCAATACCAAGATGTGCAAGGTACTGCACTTTGGAGCTAGGAACCAGGGGAGGAGAGATCGTCTGGGAGGCATACAGATGGAAAGTAATGAGGAAGAAAAGGATCTGGGGGAGCATGATGCTGGCCCATCAACACAGTGGTTGGATTTAAGCTTGCGACGCCTGGTGACCCAGGTTTGGGAATGGACCAGGGTCACTGGAGGGCCAGCTGGGGGGAGAAGGATAGATCATCCCTAGGACTGCTCTCCTTCTCCAGGGGGCACATGGATGACCCCTGGCAGAGGCCAGAAGTCACACAGCTACCAGCACTAGCACACACAGGAGGCAGGTGGACACTGGACATCATTGCATGACCCCACCTCCCCAGAAAATGAGAAAAAAGACAGCTTCCAGCCACCTTCAATGACACCCGCCACAACTTCAATTAACCCCTCAGGCCAGCCCTTCAACATGTCCCAAAGACTGCAGTGTGTAGGGGGAATGCCGCAGCCCCACCATGGAAGGAAAGCCATGGGGTATCAGAGGGCTAGCAGCCAATATGATGGGTGTAAGTCCATGGCCCATGACTGGGCCAAAAGTACCGGGCAGCTGGTGGCTCGGGGGAGGAGAAAAATAATAAATAAAAAATAAAAAAAATAAATAAAGGGGAGCATGAACAACTCGGCTGAGTACAGGAAGGTGGCAGCAAAGGCCAATAGAATACAAGGGCATATAGTGAGAGGACTCTCCTCCAGGGATAGGGAGGTGAGCCTTACCTTGTACAGGTCTCTGGTCAGGCATCATCTGGAGTACTGCATGCAGTACTGGTGCCCATTTCTGAAGAAGGACATCAAGTTGTTTGAGGGTGTGCAGCATAGGGTGACAAAGATGATACAGAACTTGATGGGAAGTCCTATGAGGAGAGATTAGCAGAGATGAACATGTATTCCCTGGAGGAGAGGAGGGATATGGGGGATATGAGAGAGACAGTTAAATACTTCATGGATATAAATAAGGTAAATACAGAAGGGATTTTACAGCTTAGAAGAGGGAGGGACATGAGAGGGTATCAGTTGAGGCTGGAGCGGGAAAGATTCAGGATGGAACTCAGGAGGCATTTTTATATGGAAAGGGTGGTGATCAGGTGGAATGCTCTGCCCAAGGGTAGGTATCCTGTAGAATGGTGGTAGCTTTAAGAGGGTTGGGATATGGTGAGGTGGGATCATGATGAAGAGGGTAGGGAGGGTGGGGCAGCTGCAAGTTGAGGGGCTAGCTGCACAATTGAGCAGACTTGATAGACCATAAGGCCTGCTTCTGCTGGCATTTTTGTATGTTTACATGACCAGAATGCATAGAAGCTCCATGATGTAAAATTATTGCATGAGTGTCAAAATGCATATGTATAACATGACATTATCTGCAATGAAGTCACTTATTATTGTCACAACTTTGACTCCTAGCGAGACAAATCCTTGCAGTCTTAACAAGCTTGAGGTAGTTTGCAGAGTGGGTCACTTTTAGTGATTGGGCACTGTTCCTGCCAGACCTTATTGCAGAGTGGGTCACTCTTAGTGACTGGGTATTGTTCCTGCCAGACCTTGTGCACTCCCAGCCAGATTCAGCATTACTAAAGAACTGTCTGAATTTGCCATCATAAACTTTGTTACATCTTGCTGAATGTTTTCAGGAAATATCCTATATTGGTCATAACCTGTGCCGATCACAATAGCAGGATCAGTGAATACAAAATATTAATTTCTGTTGACTGACACAGCGTTCTTCAGTTTATCTAACAACACATATTTGGAAGCATTTATTGTGGCAGCTAATTCTGGCATAGGTAGGAACACCTGCTTTGCAGAATTGGCAGAGCAATTAACTCCAGCACTACTGCCAAATGAGACCACTGGAAATAAATGAATTGTTTTTCTTACTGGCAATTATCTTGTATCATTAGCCACAGTTGATCATCCATCACCTCTTAAAGTGAAAGAATCATACACAGTACACTCCTTCCTCTTTAATGTCTTTGACATCTCAGAAGACACGTCAAGCATGACTACGTCACTTGCCAGTGGAATCAAAGATAAACTGGGTTGATATAAAGTACAAACGTGATTGTACTCTATGATGCACTTTTTCTCAGTTCAAATATTATTATATGCAACATTGATAATGTACAATCCTGCCAGAGTTCTGATGTGTGAGAAACAACATAGTTTTATACCATCTTTGAATATACCATTGCCTATGTCGATCATTGCACAATCTAAATTCAAACCTTGGGACTTGTGAATTGACACAGCACATGCAACACACATTGGGAACTGTTTTCATGTTACATAAATGTTTTTCACAAGCTGGAATTTTACTGAGAATCTGTCAATGCTTTGTGGGTAACCAATTTTGTCAAATTTTACCACAACCATTTTCACAAATGTTCTCTGAACATTGTATTGAAAGTCAACTGCATTCCCCATTGCGCCATTGAGCAGTCCTCAATCCACATCAAGATTACGATGTAGCATCACATGTGCATTTTTACAACCTGTAAGAGCTGCCTCTAGATAAGCTGTTCTTGACACACCCCCATTTAACTTTTTTAGATGGTCAGTCATGTCAAGATAAATTTTGGACTTAAACTCCTTCAGTTGCACCAATCGATAGTCAGTTGTTGCTGTCTCTCCAGCATAATCTGATTGAACGATGCACATTGTTTAAAGTGATTTTGTGAGCTTTTGCAGATGCCTTCTTCACATAGTATGCCATTGCCGCCCATGCTTCAGATGTTGAAGCTGCAGTTTGTTTTGTAAAAAAATCTGTCATAGTAATTTTTTTATGTTTTATCAGCTCTGTGTCTTCCAGTTTTCTGTGTGTTGCCACACCCCAGAATGATGTCATGCAAGGAACTGTCAATGTTTTACATACAGCATCAATGAATTCCGGGTAAATTACAATGTTAATGTAAATGTTAGTTACTCAGAGGGGCAGTCCCTTATTTTGGTGGTGGTGACTGCACCTAATATGTAGATGGACATAGCAAGCCATTGTGTGTACAAGAATAAGTTGTTTTCCAGTTCCCTTACTGTGAGGTGCAGTCTCATATCTCTGTAGTGGCTTCAACATTAAAAGCTCTCATATGTTTATTTGCAAAATAAAGCATTATGCATATAGTATGTAGCTGACAAGATTTCTTTAATGAGAGATGTAGTCTCTGATGTCGGTAGTGTAGATGTCTGCAATGCTAAGACTGGCCAACAGGGGTCTCTGTTTCAAAACCATGCCTAAAAACTTTGTTTCCCTTGCATGATGTCATGCTTGGGGGTTGCAGCACTGAGAAAAAAGGGCGAGTTATGCAAATGAAGCAGAGAATGGAAATAAAAGTATATATTTCATGGAAAACATCACTTTTTGGCAGTTTGAATGGTAGGTGATTGAATCACAACTCCTACAGGTTATTAATCACATTTGCTATGACTCAGCTCACAAAATCACATTAAGCCTTGGCATCAAGTGCACAATTTGTGTTCTGTCACTGTACAGTTTGGTAAACACATCACATGCTTCAGACCTGGAGCTCTCAACTTTATCTATCATGTGTGTTCAATATGGAGGCATTGGAAGGTGACACATTTCCAATACGAGCCTCATCAAGTACAGCCTTGTATAGTCGATCAACACTCTGATGCATATTCTGAAACAGTTCAGAATAGGTGAATAACTCCCATATATTTATTCCACCAATGCACCCAATAGTTTTTCTAGCTTCCTCAACTGTCAGAATAGAAAATATATACTTCCCATTCATGGACAACATCATCGTCTGTGCCAACAATCTCCTGTAGACATAGATGAATAAAGGCAAGCATAACATTGGAGACCACACTTATCTCATCAATAATCAAGATCTCAGTTTTGTCAAACATACTGCGTAGCTCAATTGCTACTTCAAAATACAACCTGAGGTACTTACCAGTTTTCCCTTGTTCAACAGGCAGCATACAAATACAGTGTAAAGTCACTCCACCTAAATTATAAGCTGCAGGTCCAGTTGGAGCTGTCACAACAGTAGACATTGGTACTCCAGTATGATTCCTTATATTAGTACTAATGACTTCAATAAGGAAACTTTTGCCTGTCCCCGCAGAACCCCTGACATACATAGTGGTTTATGTTTGTCACAGCTGCATTCTTTGTTATGATGACAAATCACAATTAACAGCATACAACACAGCAGTATACACAACTTACTGCTGTTGATTTAACTACTGTTCAATGACAGAGATGTTGACATCAGAGTGGTATGCCTGTTCCATGGCTGTTTCAACCTCTGGCATCAGTACAGTGGGATCATTCTTGGAAAGAGGCAATCCTAGTGTACCTTGTCTCACAGGATCACAGTTGTCCTGTGAATTCACTGGAGTGTCTTCTTCCAGTTGTTCTCTAGCTTTTTCTAGCTGTTCCTTCTCTAATTCTAATTTTTTATGCACATATCTGAATTGCCAGTTTTAAAGGTCTTGCAACTGAAACTGAATTGCTCCTCATATGTTTCAAATTCACCTTATAAAGAACATTCATGCCTTTATGGCTTGAACAGGAAAAGCAGAGTGAAAAAGTAATACTCTCTTTTCTCTGCAGATTTCAAAGTCAGTTTGCAATGATCAGTCACTCAAGGATTGCGTCTTTTGACCAGACTTCTTGTATGCCTGTAACTTAGTAGAGATCCTTTGCTGGGTTAGACTTTACTGCAGGTTTATAATCATACCACTGGAAGACCTCAAAGAGACATATGTTCTTCACAGCTTTGTGTCACTGTGGGTAGTATGTGTCAGTTAAATTGTTTTTCAGAATGTTTGTTGAAGATGGCTTGTTTGCAGCAATGTCTTCAATCTGATCATAAGACTTTAAGATGTGTCACTTGTTTTCTTTGTAGTTGATGTTCAAGTACTACATTCCTTTAGATTTGCCATGCAGGCATGTTCCAATCAAACAGTTACTTACTGCATAGGCTCCACATTCATCGTGTGACAGAATTTTCAACCCTAGTGGCCACAGTTATGCACTGATAGATCTGCTGCTGTTGAAAAGATCTCCCATAGATCCTGAAAGCATGTTTGCTCATTTTTTATGATGTAAGATGTCACATACCATACTAGGACTATGGAACTGTCAACGACAAACAGAACATCTATGTCCACCTGCAACATCAACAACAGCACCAGACTTCAGTCATTTACAAATGACTCATTTTCTTTTCTAGGCAATTCATACACTCTCTTGTAGATTTCACTTTCAGATGGAGTCACATGGTGGAGAACAACTCATTGATATGGCCACTTTGAAAGACACATCTATGAAACCCAAACTGACACCTCATGTACCAGTTGTCATGAAATTTTACCTTTTAATCACAGTACTTGTAATAGATATGTTGCTGAAATTTTTAACCAGTTTCCATAATGTTGGACTGTCATACTTGTCAGGAAGTTGACAAGTAATATACTGAGAGATAAACCTGAGAATTTTGCAGTCTTGACAGTTACCCATGTGGGGTGCATCTTTTATTCAAAGTAACATGTAGCTATGAGGAGCATCATGTGCTTGGTATTCCAGTCTCCAGATGTAGTGTTCCCCAATACCAACTGGTGGACTCATCTCTGACACCTCAGCAGTGCATTACATTGGTAATGAAATTGTTGTGGCAGAGGTATTGGGTCTAGAGGGCACATCTCATGGACAGTCATTGATGACATACCATCAACATCGGCATTTGCCCACTTTGGTACTTCTGCCAGTTCCTCACAGGTGTATTTAGCATAGCTTGGAGTAACAAACCAACTGGTTGTACCATACTCTTATAGCATAAACATTACTGTTGTGTGCATTAGATACAGTATTCATTGGTTCCATGTATACTTGATGGGATGGAGTTCAGGTTTACTTCCAGTATCTTGTCCTTGTTTTCCAACTTTTGCAACAATTCTGCTGCTTTGAGACCATGCAATGATGTGGTCATCCACAGAGTATGTGCAATAGATCAAGACAATGAGAGTTGCCAGACTTAAGGGGCAGACCCTGTTGTCCCAGGGCCCCAGTGAATGGGGGCTCACCTAGTGGCAACAACTGGAGGACAGGAGGGGGTGGAGTAAAAGAGATATGCGATGAAAGGGAGCAGTGATGGCATAAGGTGAGTTCACAAAAAGAGGGGTACAGAATGAAAGAAAGATGCTAATTGGGCCATGGGAAAAGGGGAGACAAAAAGGGGGTTTATAAACTGCTCCCCTGGTCTCAGAGCTCACAATGTTTGCTGCTAAGAGATTTGATAAGCAGCATGTTCAGACTGGCAACTTTAAAAAAATAACTAAATAAACATACTTCATCAATTGGCTTAAGAATTATATAGCTAGTTTTCACTTTTTTCAGTTTACAGAACATTAGGGATATAAATTCAATAAAATTAACCAGCCATCAGTTTTTTGCTTGGGAGTTGCAATATTGGTAAGCAGCTGAGGCATCAAAGAAGAAAGAGGATAAGGTATTTTAATTTCGTTTAACTGGAAGCCGAGAGAAAGTAGCAGCCGGGAGAATTTGGTTTGAGTGCTATTGGTTTGCTTTTATCTTTTGGGATCATTTGTGGGAGAAAGCAGCATTAGGTTTTACCTGGTGGGAGGCTGTACTGGTTGTGGCACAAAGCAGCAAGTAGTGCCCAAGTGCCCTCAGCACAGGGAATTTTCCCCGAACTGGTGGCAGTGTCTTTGGTTTAATCAGCATGTTGCTGTAGAAAGTGGGGATGGAGATGGTGGTTAAGTGACTGTTTTTTAGGGGCTTCTCCAGAATACTGATGGCTCCTTGTTTAGAGGGTAAGCGGCTGTGGCACAGAACAGAAGCAGTCAGCAGATCACCTCCAGTTTTCCATTCCCAACCTCAGAGGAAGCAAGAACTGGATCCAGGCCCATGGCAAAGAGATGGAGCCGCATGGCATCCTCAGCCAGGCAGCCATGTTTTACAATTAAGAGGCCAGAACTGGAAGCATAGTAGGGTGTAGGATCCAGGCCAGGATGCCATGTGATAGGGGAATGGAGCTGCACAGCATCCTTTCAGATGTGCGGCAGGTTTTCTTTTTGCTATGGTTGGTGGCTCTGGAAGAAAAGGGCTAGAACTTTTAAAAACAAACAGAACAAAAGAGAAAAATTGAGCAAGTTTTTCTCTCTGGACTAGGGACACCAAACAAAAGGTTTGGTGGCAGGAATCAGAGGAAGAGGGACTGGCACAGAATGGCAGTGAAGGAGGAGGTGCTGTTTCAAATGGTTAATTTTAGCACTGGATAACACAGGGGATGGAAGAACTTCAAGACTGGACCCAGGCGGTGCACAGACCATGCATAGCTTTCCATTCAGGGAAAATGCCATGTGGTTGACAGCCGCCATTTTCTGTAGCAAGTACGGGTGGCCATTTTGAACAAGCAGAAGGGATGGGGCAGCTGCCATTTTGAATCTGGGTGGGGGGTCACCATTTTAAATGCAGGCAGTGATGCTAGGTGAGCAGATGCAGAGCCCCTCACAGGAATAGTGGGACAACAGCAAAGCTAAAGGGGGGCCACAAAAAAAATTATTGGAAAGAAAGAAATATTACAATAAATATTGACCATACAAAAAATAATAATATTAATGATAGCAGACAAAAGGATGGGACAGTAAAGGCACTCGGTTAAGGGGCTGTTTTTTTCCAAAAGAGTGTGTTTGTCTGTGTGTGTGTGTGTGTGTGTGTGTGTATAAATATATATATATATAGATAGATATATATATGAAATTATGATGGGGCCAATTTAAGGGATGAAAAGCTACATTAAGAGTGGAACAATTAAAGAGCATGCAAGACTATTGGGGGCAGAAAGAGGTAGCTACAACTATTCTCAAGAGGTTTGTGTTTAAATAAATATAAAAAACAAAATGAAAGGATAAGGAGTTCCTCAGACAAGAGTGTATCCAAAAGAAGGTATATATAAAATGGAAGATGGGAGCAATGAAAGGCTGAGAGGCTGAGATAGAAAGGGGGGGTACTGTTCAGTTTCTCTAGCCTTTCATTACACAGGTGGGTGGCTGAATGCACAAAAAAACCCCAACAACAATAAAAACTTTAATTTATTTAAAAAACAAACTGTTGTAAGTAGAGAGCGGCCTTTAGCGGGACACCAAGGCAGTATGTTAATGCAAGATAAAAACTGTTGGAATTTGTGTTGCAGCATGGTGCAGCAAGGTTAAAGATGGCTCCAAAGAAAAACAAGAGGACAAAAGCCAATGCTCATAAGGCTATTGTGGACCTGATGGACAAGTCTAACAAAATATGAGAGCTGGCTGAAGACATGGGTCTGGGCAAGGGGAGAAGCAGAAGATGGAGAAGGGGAAGAAGGATAAGGGTAACAAAAGACCACTGTCAAGGCTGGCATGCCCAACACCCAAGGAACTGGAGGATCCCTTTCCTATTCCCCCAGTGCTTGAGCATACCCCTCTGCCTACCCTGGAACCCGGACCCCTGCCTTTGCCTCTTCCTATGCTGCCACAGCCAGTGAATCCTCCAGAGCTGGTGTTGCCCCCAGATCTGCCTATGCCCTTGACACCTACAAACAATACTCTACCAGCCAGACCTGCAGCCCTGGTGCTGGCCCTGGTGCCGCCGAAGCCATCCCCAAGAACAGGTAATGACAGTCTTAATATATACAGTAATATCAAACAGTACATAGAGCAAATGTTTGGAGCAATGGGTGATGATGAGGTGGGCCAATTTGAAAAGGCTTTGGCTGAAATTAAAAAAACAAAAGGGAAAGAGGTCAAGACAGATGCAGGGATGGCTGTGGGGGGGTCAGGGTATGAGAGAAATAGGAATGCTGGGTATGAGGACAGGGAAGCATGTGCCTCTAGCGACAAAAGAAAATATTTGGAAAGGGGAATTTGTCGATATATTTGCGTTAGTGAGTAAGGAGATCATAATGAAATATGATGAAAAGGGGAACATTGGTAAAAAGGATATGGCAGCGGCAGTGGTCCTTTTAGGAAAAGGAGAGGATGAAAAAAGCATGAAAGGGAAGACATAGGGATTCCTGGTCGGTGGGCTTTTGCAGTTGTGATAGAAAAGAAACCTGAGCTGGCATACAGCTGTTCACATATTCATTGATAATAAGAAAGGCCAAAATGCGGGGAGGGAATAATTGATTACAATATGATGAACAGTTTCATCAAAGAATGGAGACATTTGGGGATGTCAAATGGGATACACGGCAATCCAATTTGTGGCTGGACTGCCTGATGGGTACAGGGAGCAATGAGGGAGATGGGGAAAAGAAAGTGAGTCTAGTACAAAAATGCTGCAGGGGGTATAATAGGGCATTTTGCTCTTGGCCACAGTGCAGATTTAGGCATACTTGTTTGAAATGCAGCAGCAGCAGCCACCCAGCATCCAAGTGCAGGACCAATGGTTCAATAATGGTGATGGAGGTGCTAGCAGCAATTAGAATAACCAGTCCTTTCGGGGGGGGCAGGTGGGTTATTGGGGTCAGCAATGGGGCAAGGGGTACAGGAGCTGGGGCTATGGAGGTTAGAAGGAGCACAGTGAATAGACCACACCCAGACAAGGGTGATCAGACAAGAGCAAACACATACCACAAGGTGGTAACCCCCATAAAACTAGATGTATTGGAACAATGGATTAAGGAATACCCTGACAAGGATGCAGTCAAAAAACTGGAGGAAGGTTTCCAGGAAGGTTTTAAATTGCATTTTAAGGGACCTCGGGTAAGTAGTTTAGCGAGGAATATGGGATCCATTAAGGGTAAAGAGGAATTGTTGGAACAAAAAATACAGAAGGAGGTAAAAGCAGGCAGAGTTGCAGAACTATTCAAGAAAGTGTCTCTTCAGAACCTTAGGGTGTCTCCATTGAGTCTGGTTCCAAATAAACAACCAGGGGAATTCAGGGTGATACATCACCTGTTGTATCCAGATGGGGACTCAGTAAATGACTTCACTGAGGAGGAGGACAGCAAGGTAACATATGCCACCTTAGAGAAGGAGGCACAACTTATTAGGGCCACCAAAGGAGCGTGGTTAACAAAAACTAATATCGAGGCAGCCTTTAAGCTCCTGCCGGTGCACCCCGAGGACTGGGATTTATTGGGTTTCTGGGTGGGGGATGATTATTACTTTGACAAGACCATGCCCATGGGGTGTTCTACTGTTCTACTGCCTGCACCACATTCTGTTTAGCAGTTAGCTGAAATGGATCTTTCAACACAGGTATTGGTATAGGTCAGTAATACACTATCTAGATGATTTTCTATGGATACGAAAGGGAAAGGCAAAAATGGAATGCATCCTACTGTGTTTCCAAGAACTCTGCCAAGAGTTGGGAGTCCCACTAGCCCCTGACAAAACAGAAGGTCCTAGCCAGTGGATAGAATTCCTGGACATAGAAATAGAAATAGATGTAGAGGTAGAGCTTTTTTGCTTATCAAACATGAAAGTAGAAAGACTTAGGTAACAGTTGCAGGTTGCCAGGAGGAGGAGGAGAAGGGTGCAGCTATGGCAAGTGCAGCAGCTTATGGGATATTTAAACTTTGCCTGCAGGGCAATCAGACCCAGATGGGCATTTACATGACACCTGGTCAGGGTGTCGAAAGGGGCTATGAGACCTCATCATTGGATGGACATCGCAAAGGGAACTAAGGCCGACTTAGAGATCTGGGAGGTCTTCTTGGAGGATTACAATGGGAAAACTTTCTGGCTAGAAGACTGGGTCTTTAATATGGATTTAGAGCTATACACAGATGTGGCAGGGGCATTAGGGATGGGTGCATATTTTAGGGGAAGTGGTGCTCAGAGGCATAGCCAGAGGAATAGAAGAAAGCAGGCTTAACAAAAGACATCACACTGTTAGATATCGTACCAATATGGGTCAGCACATTGCTATGGGGGGAGGAGTTAAGGAACCAGAAAGTTACTTTCTGGTGTGATGACAAAATGGCAGTGGATGTGCTGAACAAATGCAGAGCCATGTCCAAAACTGTAATGAGATTGTTACAACAGTTAGTGCTGCAGGGCCTTAGGCTTAACATGTTATTTAGGGCTAGGCACATTGAGGGGACACAGAACAATATAGCTGACAGCCTCTTCCATCTGCAGCTGGACAGGTTCAAGGTCATCACTCCAAGGGCAGAGGTGCAGCAGGCACGGGTACTAGCATTCCTTTGGGAAATTGGCTAGAAGAAGCAGAGTTGCTGTTCCATAACTGCTGATTGCCCAGGACTCAAAAGGCATATGAAGGGTATTGATGAGTTTTTCAGGCCTTCAGAGAGGGATAAAACATGGAGGTAAGTGGGACACATACTGAGGACTAAGTGGGGAAATTTCATGTTGCAAGGGTGTGTGGGCGTACGCTGCAGTGTGTGAGCAGAGGATGGGCTTGTTATTCAAACACAGGGATGGGAAAAGATACTGAGGACTAATTGAGGGAAATTTGTGTTGCAAGGGTGGCAAAGAGGGATAGCACATGCAACAATGGGAGTACACCTGTCTGCCATTAGCTTAATCTGTAGCATAAAAGGATGGGGAACCCCACAAAAAGCATGTTAGTCAGGAGGATTATGCAGGGATGACTATGGATACAAGGGAAGACAGAGGATAGGAGGCAGCCTATATCAAAGGCTATGCTAGAAGGCCCGGTATAGGCCATGCCATGGGTTTGCAGATCAAAGGATAAGCCTCTGTTATTTGTCACAATTTACACAGTGATGTGGCATTGGGCTTTCTGAGTGAACGAGGTAGTGGGATATGGCAGGGGAGACAATCTGAGGGGTTTAAATTGGGAGGATTTAACCTGGGGCAAGGAAAAGATAGAATTGCACCTTAGAAGGTCAAAGACAGATCATATGGGACAGGAGGCTAGGGTGGTGCTGAGACAGAGTCAAAACAAAAAAGATATGCCTGGTTCTAGTGCTGTGAGCATACGCCACAGTGTGTGAGCAGAGGATGGGCTTGTTATTCAAACACAGGGATGGGAAAACAGTGATAAATGTACAGGAGGTCGCCCTACTAAAAAAGGGTGTTGAATTTGTGGGGGAAGATCTCACAGATTTTCTTCACACTCTTTTCACATCGAAGTGGCCTGCAAAGCCACAGTGAAAAGGGGTTCAATAGAGGATTTGAGGGTACTAGGACACTGGATGTCAAACTGTTAGAAAAGATATATGAGATAGTTATTTGATTGATGCTTTAGGAATTTTTCTGTTTCTTGTACAGGTTCAAGTAAAAAAAAGGATAAGGGCGGGGGGGGGAGTGGTGTAGCAATCAGTTTGTGCATACTGTATAATAGTTTATATTCATGCTCTTTATATTTAGTGCTCCAAGCACACACCCCACATATTCACTTCCTCTTATTTTCAGTGATGGAACATTAGTGCTGCTATATATAGTGATCTACCTAACATCCCCTGTCTTTTTATTTTCACTCTAATATGGAACCAATGAATATAGTGCAAATTAAATGACAGTGAATATTTCCTGCTATACAGTAATTACAAGTGTTTGTCATCAACGGGGTGAGGATGAGTTTAGAGATCTGAATTTGTGGGCACTCGTTTATATTCTGGGCAGAAAGGAGAGAATCACGAAGACTGGGAAGGTCAGCAGCTATACCAGGATCACAGGCAGTGTAAATAAAGATGGAAAGAAGTCAGATGGGATGAGATGGGCCCAACTGCTACCAACACTTCAGGAAATGATGGAGACACTACCAGAGCCGGATATGATAATCATCCATTTGGGTGGAAATGACATTGGGTCTAGGCCCTCATTTGACATTTACTATCAGATTAAGGATGACACCATGAGAATCAAAAAATGGTGGCCTGAAACCACCCTGGTGTGGTCAGACATAATCCCTAGAAAACTATGGAAGTATGCCCATAGTCATAAGACTATTGAGAAAGCCAGGAGTAAGATGAATCAGAGGGTGGGGGCTTTATTTCTAGCAATGGGGGGATGGTGATTAGGAGAGGGGATTAAAGATCAGGAAGATGAATATTACAGGAGAGATGGGGTTCGCCTATCTGGGATAGGTAACAACATGTTTAATTGTGAGATAGTAGATTGTATAGAAGGATGGAGAAAGGAGAGAGGAGAGAGCCCTATACACTTGGGGGAAGCCTTCCATCCTTCATAAGCTGAAGGTAGGCTAATGGAAGGCAAGATCAGAATTGGGGGAAGTGTGGGGAATGGAAGGGGGGACAGGCAGACACAGAAGGCCTAAAAATACAACCAAATAAAGAAGGTCACTGGTGTACACTAGTGCCTGAGAAGAAAAGAAAAGGAGGAGACTGGCCCCCAAATGTACATCTGTGGATAGAAAGATGAAAAGGAAGAAAATGATAAATAAAAGAAAAGATATAAATGTAATGATGAAGATGGATATGGGAAAGGGGATTGTAAATAATGTTCATTAAAAAGGTTTGAAGTTGGATGTGGAAATGATGTAATTGAACATAACGATAAACAGAGCAAAAGAATGTAATAGTGCATAATTTATGTAATAAAGTTGCTTGCCAATCTGGGCACCAACAAAACAGGTTTCTGTGGTTTATTGGCCAGGGTATCAGGGGACAATATGCTGAACTCACTCTCCCACAGGATGTGAAAGAAATACTGAACGTTTCATCTAAACTTGCCATCAGAATTCAGAACTCTAGATGCTTGGTACTCAACTCCATGAACTCGTACCTCATGCTTGTCCAAGCAACTGCCAGTACCATGTGGGAAAAGATCTGAAAAGCATTGTGCTTCCAATGTACTCTCCCACATACTGACAGTACTGCCTTCAAGCTATTTCAGCTGATACAAGTCAATGTTGTCTGTGATTGGATCCTTACCATGGAGAATAAGAATTGTATACTGCTCATATACATTTTTGTTTGAGCCCTTCTCAGTCGTTGCTTTTTTGGTTTCTAGTATTACAGACTGAGTGTCAATATCACTCATTTGGTTGACATTTAAATCTCCATAGAATGGACTTAGTCCTTTTAGTTAAAGTAGAGCCATTTTGCTCTCTCTCTACATTCACAGCATGCTGCAACATTGTTTCTGCTATTGTTGGAATTCGAGTTATGGCCTCAACATTTTCTTGCTGTGGGAGTAGCAGATACATGATATATACCTTCAGTGACTGTATCAGTTCTTTCCTTGGCATGTTTTCCAGCTTTGTGTTCAGTCTTAGAATTGTTTTGAATGGCTTCATTGTTTGGATCAGAATCTGTTCAAAAAGTTAATGCAATATATCTCTGTAGCTGTCACATCTGCCTCCATGTTGTTTAAAACAGATCTCAGATGCAGCACATCTGCTTTTATCTCTCTGAAACAGAACAGATGAACACTGTTTTATGTAATGCAGACTCACTCTTAAGTAGCAAATATGCAATGGAACATCCCCACATGTCATTCCACATTTCAACTGTGGACAGATCAAATTTTTTTAATTTAGTATGCTTTATTGCATGTCCAGCCAGCCCCCATCGGTTCTAAATGCCAGTGCTCAGCCCTGCCATGCACCCTAAGACTCACCTCATCTCCAAAGTACCCTGGCTTGCTCTCCCGGGTAGGACTGCCAGGGGGTCCTTCCACTGATGGAGACTTGAATGGTACAGTGGGAGTGAAAGCCTGGTCAGTGGCTCAGAATCTGTGGTGTGGAGGCGGACATTATTGTGCATGGTCAGAATATCCCTTTTTCCTGTTTTCTCCTATGTGGAGGTGTGATGGGGGGTCTGGTCCCACTGTAGAGGGCCAGATCAATGACATAGGCCAGCAAAAGGCTTATGGTGGTGGCAGCTAATGGCACCATCAAGCTAGTTACCCAGGACAGACAACCAAGGAGAGGAGGATCAAGGGAACTAGTGGGCTGCATGGAAAATGGCCACAGCAAAAAATGCCTCCTCTTTATACCCACCCCCTCAACAGGATAGCTGTAAAGGGTGACTAGCTAGGTGAAAGGGAAAAGGAGGGAGAAGTCCTCATATGCAGGCAGGTGTTGAGCGGCTTGCACTGACTGCACTCTTAGATGAGTGAGGGGTAGTGGGCAGTCCTGGAGTAACATGCTATTACTTAAAAAAATAACAAAACAGGCAAGACTGTTGCATTAGCACATTAAGTACTGTATTTAGGTTTCTCTTAGGCAGAGTGATCCTTGATGGGTAGCGACCCATTTTAAAATAAAATTTAATTTCTTTGGACTTAAAAAAAAAACATTTGGAGGGCATGCAGATCATATGACTAGACCTCGAACCAAACCAGACACAACTGCTAGACATATGCTAGACCTCACTGTTGGAATGGGTGGATAAGCTACAAAGGTTTGCCATGAGAAGGACCCAAGAAGGGGATAACATAATAATGGTGTGTTCTGTATCTCTGCAGGTTCCTGCAAGTGTGGTAGTATGGCTCCTAGGAGAAATAAGCCAAGAAAGGAGGAGTGTTACCAGGCAGTGATAGAACTGGTGAGCAGGGCAAACCAGCTGCTGGAGGCAGCTGACCTGTCAGTCTAGCTAAGGACAAAAAAGTGGAAAGGGGACAAGAAGCAGGGAGGGAAGGACAGCAGAAAGGCATCAAGGGCTCTGCCCATGCCTAGGCCCTTGGAACCCATCCCAGTGATCCTGTGTCAGCTGACCCAGTACCTCCCCCTGCTCCAGTGCCTCCACCAGCACCTGTTCCCACCCCTTTACCTGTGCCTCAGCCACTGGGCCAAGTAGAACCAGCGCTGCCTGCCCCAGTAGCACCCCTGGCTCCGGTACCTGCACCCAACATCGAAAAGCAACCCCAGCCAACAGGGTCTGACTCACATACAGAACCCCAGCCAGATAATTAGGAAATCACACTTGAAAGTAGTGTGAAAAAATATGTAGGGCAGATAATTAAGTCTATGGGGGGATACCAGACTAGGGAAAGTAGAGAAAGCCCAGGGAGAAATCAAGAATAAGGACAAAGGGGCCCAGGTTGGGGCAGAAGGGGGAACCAGTATGGACGCAGAGGTAAGAACAGAGATTGGGGCTATGGGTGTCTACATAGGGGACAATGTGCCGGTCTGGCTGATGTTACTGTGCATGGTCGGAACACCCATTTTTCCTGTTTTCTCCTTTGTGGAGGTGTGGTGTGCAATGACATTGGTGGTGTAAATGCTGAATGTCTGACACAACTCCTGGTCATGACCAGTCCCAGCTGTTGGACCTCCAGCTTCCGCAAGGGGTCAGTCAAGCACCAGTGGATTTCCCACCCTCCCCCGGGGAGAAGGAGAGCAGTCTGAAGGACACTCAAGCCTCCTTCTCTTGGCTGACTCTCCAACTTCCCAGGCTTGCTCCCAAACCTGGGTCATCAGTGTTGCAAGCGATAACACTATGCTGTGCTGGTGGCGTGGCTTAGGACAGATCTACTCTAACTGTTTGAAAACTATAAAATTGGTGGCTGAATGACACACAATCTGACCCAAACTTTTCTCTCTTTGCCACCTTAAAGGTGACTATCTCATTCCAAGATTTGTCAATTAATTGTGTTTCTGTAACTGTAACACAGCCAAACTCTGTGCATCCTGCATTGAGAATTCCTCAGAAGGTTCATTATATTCTTTTAAGTTGACAAACAATAGCTATGGCACTGTCCATATCACCTTCTGTCAATAAAAGATCCAGGTGTGCAAACTTAGTAACAGGACTCCTGACCCGGTTCATTTTAGACACAAATCTGCTCATTCCAGTGTTATGCACATGTAATTAAATACACTATCACAAGCTCCAGTGTACAAACAGGCTGATGACTGACCCATTAAAGCACTGTGAGATATAACTGGGCATTTGTCTGTGTTTTGTATGTGTCTGTATTTTCTTTTATCTTTGTGATGATGAAAAGATGGAAGAAGTCCTTTATCTCATCAAAAGACCTCTACCTAACATTACACTTCTCATTTCCTGTCACTATGAGACTCTGTATTTTGTTCTGTTCTGCTGAACAATCATTCCTTTCCTCCATCTCATGCAAATCACGCTGTTCAAAAAATGGCAAAACACTGTGTTAACATAGAAACATAGAAACATAGACTTTGACAGCAGATAAGGACCGCTTGGCCCATCTAGTCTGCCCATTTCCCTACCTACAGGATAGGCCGCAGATCCTAGTTAACCAACAGCCTATTTCTTCCTAACCCCCACAAGAATTGCCTTATGTCTGTCCCATGCATTTTTGAATTCTCCCACAGTTTTAGACCCCACAACCCTCTCAGGAAGGCTGTTCCATGCATCCACTACCCTCTCTGTGAAATAATACTTCCTCACATTGCCCCTGAACCTCCTCCCCTCTATCTTTAAATTGTGTCCCCTTGTTCTTGCACATCTCTTTTTCTGAAAGATGCTACCCTCTTGGACTTTGTTGATTCCACTGAGATACTTAAAAGTTTCTATCATGTCACCCCTCTCTCTTCTTTCCTCAAGGGTATACATATTAAGCTCCTTTAGTCTCTCCTCGTATGGCTTCTCTTGCAGACCCTGCACCATTTTAGTTGCCCTCCTCTGGACTGCCTCTATCCTGTCTATGTCCTTGCTGAGATGGGGTCTCCAGAACTGGACGCAGTTCTCCAGATGGGGTCTCACCAATTGTCTGTACAGAGGGATAACAACTTCCTGTTTTCTGCTGGTGATGCCTCTCCCTATGCATCCCAGTATACCCCCAGCCCTCCCTACTGCCTTCTCACATTGCTTGCTAACCTTAAGGTCATCTGATATGATTACCCCCAGGTCCCTTTCCTTTTTTGTTGTTATTTACTACCTCCCCATTGTGTATTCTTCCCATGGGTTCTTGTTTCCCAGGTGCATTATTTTGCACTTCTTTGCATTGAATCCAAGCTGCCATACTTCACCATTCCTCCAACCTTGCCAAGTCCTTCTATCCTTTCACGCCTCCTTGTGTATCAACCCTGTTGCAGATCTTTGTGTCATCTGCAAAGAGGCATACATTTCCTTCCAGTCCCTCTGCAATGTCACTTATGAAGACATTAAAAAGGACTGGACCCAGTACTGAACCCTGCGGTACCCCACTAGTAACCCCTCTTTCTTCAGAGTGGACACCATTTACTATCACCTTCTGTGTCCTGTTGTCCAGCCAATGTTTTACCCAGGCTACCACCCTGGGACCCACTCCCAGGCTGGTTAATTTGACTATTAATCTTTTGTGTGGGACTGTGTCAAGTGCCTTGCTAAAGTCTAGGTAGTGCCATGTCCACAGCCCCTCCCTGGTCTACTACTTTGGTCACCCAGTCAAAGAAATCTATTAGATTCATCTGACATGACCTTCCTGTTGTGAACCCATGCTGCCTTGGGTCCTGTGCCCCACTGGCCTCTAGGTACTCAACAATTCTTTCCTTCAGAAGTGACTCCATCACTTTCCCTACCACAGAGGTCAAACTGACAGGTCTGTAGTTTCCTGCCTCTGTCTTGGTCCCACTTTTATGAAGGGGAATCACATCTGCCTTCCTCTAGTCCTCAGGTACCACACCATCCTCCCATAATTTATTAAAAGAGTAGCCAGTGGTTTCACTAGTTCCTCCCTTAATTCTTTTAGAATTCTGGGTGAATTCCATCAGGCCCCATTGCTTTGTCCACCTTCAGTTTTAGGAGTTCTTGCAGAACCCTTTCTTCTGTGAAAGGACTGGGATCGACCCCCCTATCAAGAGTGCTTCTGTTAATTGGATTAGGCACTTCCCCCTCCTCTTTTCTGAATACTGAGCAAAAATATTCATTCAGTATCCCTGCTTTTTCACTGTCCCCCTCTGCCCACCCACAGTTCATTCTATTCAGCCTCACTATCCCTCCCTTTGTCTTTCTACTCTAGCTGATGTACCTATAAAAGGTTTTATCCCCTTCTTAACCGAGTTGGCTATCTTTTCCTCAGTTTTGGCCTTTGCTATTCTGACTTCCCTCCCTGCTTCCTTCTGCCTTAACTGGTACAGCTCTCTGTCCTGCTCCTTCTGTGTTTCCTTATACTTCTGGAATGCTATCTTTTTCTTCCTGACTTTCACAGCCACCTCTTTTGAGAACCATAGTGGCTTTTTCTTTCATTTTGATTTGTTTATTTGCTTCACACAAAGTCTTGTTGCCTCTGTGATGGCAGTTCTGATGATTCTCCATTGTTGCTCCACACCTCCTTCTAGCCTGTTTGCTAATGCTTTTCTGAGGCACTCTCCCATCTTGCCAGAGTCAGCCCTCCTGAAGTCCGGTACCCTCACTTTTGTATGGCTTGACTCTGTAGCTGAGTTTAATGTGAACCACACTTTGAACTGGGAAGGGGGCTTTTAAGTGTTTTCACAGCTTCATCAACACAGACAGCTACTTGCTTAGTATGAAAAAGCAAAGAAAGACCCGCACATCAATTGTCCTTAAGGTGCTCCAGTCAAACAAGGTAAGCAATCAAAAAACAAAATGAACTGGGCACACACCAAAGCTGAGTTTCAGAAAAATAAACTGCAATTTTTTATTTAAATATTCATAAGGCACAGCATGTCAGAAAATGAGCTGATAGCCCCAGTCGGCACTGTTTTCTGACATGCTGTGCATTATGAATATTTAAATAAAAAATTACAGCTTATTTTTCTGAAATCCACTTTGGTGTGCCCAGTTCTTTTGGTTTTTTTGATCGTTTACTTGCTTACTGTGTAGGTGGTACATTCTCTTCCAAAAATAGGTCTCTCTCTGCTCACTGTGCAGCCAAGACCCATCAAAAATGAGGCAGAAGGTATCTGTTCATATCTGGGATCTACTGGAACTTCATTTTAATCTTGAAATGTTTTCCCTTTATACATCTATTTAAGCCATCATCTGTAACCACAAATACAACCAGACATTTACAGCCATATTTACAAATTGTTTTACTCTGTGACGTAATTTTGTAATCTGTATTTTTCTCTTAATTTTCTTACCCTTATGTCTCATTACTGCAGATATGATGCACTCTGCTAGCTACACAGATGTTTTTCTTTCTCCTCCTTGTTTTTTCTTTTGCTGCCTGCTGCTACAAATTTTTCTCTTCTGTTTTACTCTCACTTTTCCCATTAGACTGTATTTTTTGTGTGTCAAAGTATGGACTTTGTAGTTATATTGGCCATGCTTCTTTGTTTTCTTTACTTGTGGAAAATCAGAGGCATCAGTTGTTGCCGGTGATGTACTACATGATACTGTGCCATCAGCTGTGTAAGGCAGGCCATGTCTCGCAAAGTATCTTTTCCATCTTTTCAAAGTGCAAGCATGTTGTCTTGAGGTCATTTTCCTTGTAATGAAAAATGCTACAATAGTATTGTAATCCAGTTCAGTAACTTAGAAAAGAAATTGAAAAAATACAAGTGTTTTCAAAGTCTTTTTTTTTTCTTAACACACACTGTACCTTTAAGAACATAAAAACACTGTTTAATTATACATCAGTCAAACAGGAGCATTCAACAATGTTACATACAGTGAATTCACAAAATGAAACATTTCCCATCATAAAGATGACAACCAGCTTCATGGAAACAGATTTTTTATTGTTTTCATGCCATTTTTCATCATTTTTAATAGGGAAACAAAATTCTTAATTCATGGGCTGATGATTTTTCTTTTCTGAAGTCCTCATAAAAGAAAAATTGTGTCTCATGAAAGAAGACTGAAAAACAGGAAATGGCATCTGTGGGCTAAAATGAATGCAGTTCTGGGGTCAAGACACCACAGAAAGTTGGTCATCATGTTAAGAAACACAATAAAGGCTATTAGCTAATAGTAAGTACTATTCACATATTGTTTACTTTTTACACCATTTAGTTATATTTAAGAAAAAATAAAGTGACATCCTCGTACATCATGCACTAGAGTTATGGAATGTGGAAGTCTCAGAAGTGCAAGTGGCATATTTCACTTGTAATATGCTTACTTCTGAATGCATAAGCCATCAGTGTATGTATCTTTTTTTTTCTGCTTTCATGACTTGGTATGCTTGTTTCATGAGGGACTCAAGAAAGAAGATCAGAAAAGACTGGCTCACAAAACAGGAAGGCCAAGTCAAAAAAGAAGAATTAAAAAAAATATATTGCAGAACTGTAAAAGTGGTCACCTGTCTTAGAAAAAAAATAGCAATCAAGTTATTTAAATGGTAAATTCATCAGAAACCCATAGAACTATACAAATAATGTCATATTAATTGCAAACAAAAGCAGTTTCAATTTACACCACATAGGCCATTGTTGTTGCTACATTTTGCTTACTGTTATGTAATATTAAGGTAAGATAATAATTATCCCAGCAATATTTCATATTAATGGGTGATGTTAAGACATTGCAGGAAGTATCATAGTAAAATGACTCAGTTTAAATCCCTGTCTTACCACCTAGGATGTTAGGCACAAGGGGGGATCTATGTGCTACAGTATATATGGGTTCCTGTCACCAGTCAGACACCATAACAACCTTTCAAGTTAATTATTACCCAGTTATTCATGAATTGTTTCCCTCTCAACAAAATATCTGTTTTCTGAAATGTCATCTATCACAGCCAACCACAGGTAAACCTGTACAAATAATGGAGTTTGCCCTTTAAGGGGCAGATCAAGTTGTCCTGGTGGACCCCTCCCCTGGTGACAGAGTGATATTGCTCAGAAAGGAAAAGGAGGGAGGAAAGGAGGGTGGAGTCACAGGGAAAATAATCAGGTAACAGGAAGAGGAGAGGCACAAGGAGGAACAGGAGAACCATAGGAGGGGAAAGGAAGTGGGAGGGGAAAAACACAGGGTATATAACAGGCAGCACAGAGGTATTCATCCTCTTTTGCTGGATAATTTTGTTGGAGTTAGTTCGACAGAAGCAGCACATCAGATTGGCTATCGATTGGGTTGTCGAATTTGTTAAAAAAACAGCCTGAGAAAAAAGGTTTGTGGACAAGGAATTTGTGCAAGGTAAGAAAAAAAAAGTCATTGTTTTAAAACAAAGAAATTCTGTTTGTTCTAATAAAAACAAGAAAGCAAATTGTTTTCATAAGAGATAAGGCACCTTGGGGTGTGGTATTACCATGTATATCGTTTTGTTAACATGATAAGGGCAAGATATTGTGTCTTTTCAGGAGTATCTGAGCCCTTACATAGAAAGTATCTCATGAAGGAAGTGAGAGGGTGTAAAGAAGCACCTGAATTCAGGTGGCATTGGGCTTGTGTTTGTTTTACAGGGGCGAAGGTTTTGGTACTGCAACCATGCAGGACAGGGGGAGAAATGCTGGGGATTTATTTCTTTAAGAATAGGAGTAAAGAAATACAGCGAGGCAGTGCTCAGGAGCAGAAGCTGGCAAGTGGGGCAGTATAGTCTGAGGGAGGCGGGGATGTGGCGTTTACAGCTTGTGAACAAAAGAAGGCAGCACAGGAGGGTGTGAGAGGTCTGCTGATGCAGACAAAAAATGATTTAATTTCCCAATTCAAGCTGCAAGGGGAAAGCTCTGTTTCAGTGCCATGCCAGTGGCAAGGCCTAGTAGGAAGCCACGCGATCAGCGGTTTTGGTGTCTGACATCATACCACGTGGTGAGCGGGATATTGAAGAGTTTCCAGTGAAGGTTACGGGGGAGTAACATTGGAAGCCCTGCAAGCAGATGAAAGGGCAAGAGTATTCTACCGAAATGGGTTTTTGTATGCGATATCTTGGAACTGGTTATGGTTGTTCATTTGGGAATTAGACTGCTGGGAGGATAGGGGGAGGAGTTTCCAGTGGTTCCTGGAGATACAGTAAACCTAGTGGTTATACCCATGGACATGCATGGAGAGATGGGGGGGTGCAGAGGAATGACACTGATTCCTGGATCGAACCAAGCTCACATGGCAGCTGGATGGCGTCTGACATCACGGGGCAAGAGGCCCGTTTATCACAGGTGCTGGTTTTTTAAGGGAGTATTCAAAAATTAAAGCCAAGATAAAACACGCGCAAAGACAAAATGAAGTATGGGGGTCAGCCTGCTGGGAGGGGTGCATTTGCAATAAAGGCAGGGCCAGACAATGGAATTTAAATTTTGGCATGTTGATAACAAGGTATATATTTTCAGTTTTCTTTACAGCTTTTGTGCAGGAACGATTAGGAGAAAGGATGGCACCAAAGAAAAGCAAGCCATCAAGAGCAGAGGCGTATAAGGCAATTGTAGAGTTGGAGGAGAAGGCCAACATGATGTGGCAGCTGGTGGAAGGGGGATGAGCCAGGGAGGTCGGGGGAGAAGCAGAAAGTGGAGAAGGTAAAAGGGGGTGATTGGAAAAGACCGACAGGGAGGATACGTAGTCCAAAAAGGCCACAACGGCAGCCACCGCTGGTGGTCCCTCCCCGAGCGGTCAGCCCAGTACCACCACCTTCTTGTGTCCTGGAGCCATTAGTACCTTCCCCAGAACCAGTGGGAGTGCCTCCAGCAGAATCAGGACGGAGCCCCTGGCCACAGTTGCCTTGTCACCCCAATGCCTCAGACAATGATACCACCACTAGAAAATGGACCGATGCAGCTCAGTGACAGCAGGCCTCATGGATTGGACAGGCAAACAGGTAGTGTATCAGGTTCTGTAGATGAGAGTATCAAGGAGTATATTGGGCAAATTATTGTGGCTCTTGGGGGTAGGGGGGCTAGGGAAGATGGAGACTGCATTGGGAGAGATTAGGTCGGATAAGGAATCCAACTGGGGGAGTGAAAAAGGGAATGGAAGGCATGGAAAAAGGTACAAGGGAGATAGGAACCCCAGGCATGAGGATGGGGAACATGTGACTTTGGCCACAAAGGAAAAAATATGGAAGGGGCAGTATGTGGACATATTTGCTCTGGTAAGTAGGGAAGCAGCTGCCAAGTATGATGAGTCAGAGAGTATAGGGAACAGTGAGATGGCAGCTGCCGTAGTGTTATTGGGTAAGAAAGAGGAAGACACATTTACAAAAGGTAAGACGTGGGATGGGTGTTTTGTGGGCTTCGCCACATATTCCGCCATAGTGATGAAAAAGAAGCCACAGCTGGGTATCCCGCTGATCACATATTCCCTGATCATATGGGGGGAAAAGCAAAGGGGTGGATGGGGTGGATATATTATGATGAATTTTTTTGCCAAAGGATGGCCACATATGGGGACGTAAGATGGGACACAAAACAGCTTGATTTATGGATGGACTATGTTACTGACCAATCCACCCCGGAGGGAGAAATGGGAAAGAAAGGGGGGATGCTTCCGAAATGTTGCTGGGGGTACAATTGAGCATTTTGTTTGTGGTCCCAGTGTCAATTTAGGCATGCATGCTAGAGATGTAGGGGTTCCCTTCCGCGACAAGATGCACAACCTCGTGGCTCCAGGGGACTCAAGCAGGAAGCCCACAATGAACAGGCCACCAGCCCTTTTGTGAGGGGCAGGTTTATAGGGGGCAGGTATGGAACAGAGGAACAAGAGGCAGGGAGTTTGGGAGTAGGGGAGCCCAGTCTTACTTAAGAAAGGGGTGGAAGAGAAATGCCTGGGGAGGGTGGCAAGTGGTGGGGAGAGGGAAGCAGGGCAGGAAGGGAACAATTTCAGGCAGCCAGGACCCCCAGCAAGAGAGAGGCCTGGGAGAAGTGGCTCACAGTGTAACTGGACAAAGAGGTAGCGGAAACCATAAAGAAGGGTTTTAGATCAGGTTTTTCCTTACAGTGCGAAATGCCAAGACATGCAAGGGAAGCGAATAACTTAGGATCAGTCAGGGGAAAGGAAGACATTTTGAGACAGAAGAAAGAAAAGGAGAGGTCAGCAGGGAGAGTGGAAGGCCCGTATCCTTTCCCCCCGACAGACAACTTGAGGATCTCCCCACTGGGTTTGGTCCCTAAGAAACAGGAAGGGGAATACAGAATGATCTGCCACCTATCATTTCCTGAGGGAGATTCTGTTAACGATTTTATAGGGGAAGAGCACAGCTGGGTGACCTATGCCACGTTGGAAAAGGCAGGCAGATCATCTGGGTGACCCCCGTTGCATGGTTAGCATAGACAGACATTGAGTCAGCTTTCCGTTTGCTCCCTATTAGAAAGGAGGACTGGGACTTGCTGGGGTTTAAAATAGGAGACCAGTATTATTTTGATAAGGCAATGCCTATGGGTTGTTCTATAGCCTGTGCTACATTTGAAACATTCAGCACCTGCCTGCAGTGGATCTTCCAGAAAAAAACAGGTACCAGACTGTTATACATTACTTGGATGATTTCCTGTTGACAGGCATGGGACGCTCTGAGACAGAAAATATGCTAGCTAGTTTTCAAAAATTATGTGGTGAGCTCGGCGTCCCACTGGCATCAAAAAAAACAGAAGGCCCTAGCAAGGTGCTGGAGTTTTTAGGGATTGAGGTGGATGTGCTGGGGGAAATATTTAGTTTGCCAGACAAAAAAGTTCAGAGGCTAAGGGCATTGATTTAACAACACACGAGCAGGAGGCGAGTACAATTAAGGCAGGTGCAGCAAGTACTGGGGCATTTGAATTTTGCGTGCAGGGCAATTGGGCCAGGAAGGATGTTCACAAGGTGGCTAGCAAGCGCAACAGCAGGGGTGACAAGGCCACACAACTGGGTGGCTATAACACAGGGGTTAAAGATGATTTCAAGGTATGGGAGGAATTTCTAAGTAGCTACAATGGCATATCCATTTGGCAGGAAGAGTGGGTCTATAACACTGATTTAGGTTTGTATACAGATGCAGCGGGGGGAATGGGATGGGGGTACTTGAGAGGAAAATGGTTTGCAGAACCATGGCCAGCTGACTGGATAAGAGATGGCAGGGTGAAGGACATCACACTGTTGGAAATAATGCCAATTTGGGCCTGTGCCCTGGTATGGGGGGAGGAATTGCGGAATCAGAAGGTTACATTCTGGTGTGATAATAGGGCAGTGGTGGATGTCCTGAATAACAGAGGAGGCAGGTCAGCACCAGTAATGCGGGTTTTGAGGCAGTTAATGTTAAGAAGGTTACAGTGAATATGTCATTCAGGGCCAAACACATAGACGGGTTGATGAATATCCTAGCTGACAGCCTTTCCCGTCTGCAGCTGGATAGTTTCAGGACTCTGGTACCAACAGCAGAGGAACAGAAAATGCTCATTCCAACAAACATCTGAGACATTGGCAAGAGGGAGTTAAAATGTTGTTTCGCAACTCATGGGCACCATGGACCTTGAGGGCCCATAAAGGGGTATGGCAGGCATTGCAGGCTTTCAGGGCAGCACACCACAAGGAGGTAAGTGGGCCAGTTATGGAGGAGCAGCTAGGAAAGTTTACAGTAGATCAATGGCAAAAGGGGGTGGCATACACCTCAATGGGGGTATACCTAGCTGGGATCAGTGTAGTATGTAGCCTGAAGAGATGGCAGGATCCCACAAAATCAGTGTTGATATGGAGGATGATGCAAGGTTGGAGCAGGCTGAAACAAAAGGACAGGGACAGACGACGATCAATAGTGGAGCATTGGTTAGCCAGATTACGGGACATATTGCCAAAAATTGGTAAATCCAAGGATGAAGCACAGCTATTCTTTACAATTTATGTGGTAATGATGGTTACGTGATGTCTGGCTAGACGCAAGCAGCGCTTCAGTGTTTCTCCGGCCTTCCCGCTCTACTTTTGCACCTAAAAACTATGACTTTTCAATAGCTAACTAAAAAGAAACATATCTGAAGGATACTACCAAAAGTCCGATTGCAGCGGAATCAGAAAAGCTTCAGAATGGAGGTAACAATGCGGCAGGAACTATCTCGACATACTCCACCTGCATTGCCGGACAAGGCCGCAAAGAAACCAAAGCAGCAGAGCACTAAAGCAGTCCTGACCTCACTCAGCAAAGCGGCACCCATTCCACACTTTGAAGAGCACTTCCTATCTGACATGAAACCCCTGCAAGAAGCAATCGCTCTTCTAACTATGGAAATAACATCCTTAAAATCCAACTTATCGGACGTATCCAGACAAGTAAGGGATACTGAAGCGAGAGCAATATCACTGGAGAAGTGGAGAGAAACTACAGACCCAGAATTGGTAGCAATAAATAAATTACTTACTAAAATGGAAACAAAATTAGAGGACTTAGAAGGACGTAGCCATCACAATAATCTGGTAGTCATTGGACTACCCGAAGTGGAGGAAGGATCTTCTCCTACCATCTTTGCCCAGAAGGTATTACAGAAAGTAGCAGGGCCATCGCCCAATGACCCATCATACGTGGTGGAGCGAGCTCATAGGCCACTGTGTCCTAAACCTGACCCAAGTTCACCACCCTGGCCTTTCATCCTAAAACTCCTGAATTTCTTGGATAAATAGCATATAATAATGAAGCTCAGGGAAGTTCAAGCTATGATGTGGGAATGAAATAAGATATGTATATCACAGGATTTTACAGCCTCAGTCTGACAAAAATGGGGATCTTTTCATGCCACTATTTTTTGACTCATTCCTGCAGGACTGCGGTTTAAAATGCTATACCCGGCACAACTACAAGTTAGGATCCAGGACAAGTGGCATTCATTTGACTCCAATGAACAAGAAATACAGGAATTACAGAGACTTCTGTCAGATTTATTCAAGAGATAAAGTATTCGCAGGTGGAATGTAGGAGCAGGGAACGGACAGAAAATGGTGGACTAGTTCTATTGAAAGGGGCAAAGAAAGCTCAATGAGATGGCTGGAAAAGGCATATGCTTTGGACGGCAATATTATTATGTTCAGTACACAAACAGGAAATCTTCGTTTTATACTGGATGGGGTTTGAAAGGATGCCATGCTGGTTATCTAGTGAGCGTGTTGCAGAATTCAGTCTTGTCTCTGGAGTTCACCCTTTTAAAAGAAAAAGAACAATCCCCCATCTGTGAACATTTACTCCAGATCAACAATATCCGTAGGAGAAAAGGAGCCAATCCAAGCATTTGAGAAATTGAGTCTGGCGGTTTGGAATGCTTGACTCCAATACAGCTTGCAGCCTCTCGAGGATTCACATGATCGTGGAGGTGCAGAAGATGTTCAAGTGTTTGAAAATGGACTGCACAACAGTGCATGGGGCTGCAGTGAAAAGGACAGGTTGTATCATCTCAGCGAAGAAGATGTGTAAAAGGGGACTCCATCTATTAAAGCTATGTGACCCTTCTTTTTTCTGTTCCTTCATTTTCTCTTCTCCTTCTCCCCCCTTTTATTACTTTCAATCTTTAATTTTGTCGTATTGATTTCTGCCTCACAGACATGGCACAAGTAGTGCTGAAAATACCGTATAAGGGGCTAAACACGGAGTAGAGGAATTAAAGGAGAAGTTTATTTTAGTTTAAACTAGAAAGGCAAGATAACATAGATTACTTACAAGATTAGCTAGTTTTAGAGGCTGGGAGAACCCAGAAGTGTGATCGTAGTAACATTATTATTAAAGTCTCCAAGTAATGCAGTATCAGTTAACACATGTGCAAGTGAGTTTTGCAACATCTGGGCAATGAATATTAATTCCGTGGAATAGACTGGAGGGCCAAAACCTTTTTATAATCATAATCAAACTAGGAAAAGGGACTGTACCAATTTAACATTAATTTAATAGCAGGTGAGGCATAAACCCTGACATTGAGGAAAGGACAGAAAGAAGGAGTTGCTTTTATTTTTATAGTGAAGACCTCGTATGATATTCTCCTTCCATTTTTAGATTTTATTTATCGGGGGGGAGAGGTCTCTTCTCTCTCTGTTAAAATGAACAACACCTTATTTCATTTCTCTCTCACTTCCAATTGTAGAATGACAAGTAAGGATTCTGATATGGAAGTGGGCATTCTAGGTGGAGCGGGGGGAAGTGGGAGCACTGAGGCTAGCGGAGACTGGCAGCACCACACACCATATTGAGGGATGGTTTTCTTTATTCTCCTACTCAAAATGCAACTAAGAAGCTAGTTCAGGAAAGGGTTAGGAAATCTCTTAGTCTCTTACAGGCTCCAATAAAACAAGTAAACAATGAAAAAAGTTGGAGAAGGGAAAGAAAGGGATTGGGGAGGATGGTTTGGAGGAGGGACCGGAGCGGAATGTGTTGGTAAATATTGGGAACATGGGGGGGAGGGGAGGGACACCTCAGCACCTGCTAAAAAAGGGGGTGTATTGTGTCTTATCTTGCTACCATGTATTAGGTAATGTTATCATTTAGGATGGCTAATGGACATAAGTTTATGACATGGAATGTGAAAGGGATGGGAAGTAAAAATAAACAATACAGGGTTCTATAGCATCTGCAAGTGATTAAAGGTCAGATAATCTTCCTACAAGAGACACATCTATTAGAAACAGAAGCAAATTTGTTACGCAGGATGCAAATAGGTCAGGTGTTTGCAGCAGGGTCATCCACCCAAAGCTCAGGTGTAGCAATATTGGTGACAAGGAATGTAGGATTCAAGTGCAGTCAGTGCATTCGGGACCCATTGAGGAGATATGTATTAGTGTATGGTACACTGGAGAGATCTGATATTTTTCTGGGATCCATATATGGCTCTAATATGGACACCCTCTCCTTCTTTATGGAAATACTTAATTCATTGCTATGCTTTTTGTTGACTCCACTGATACTAGGGGGAAATTGGAATCTGCCATTTACTCCAGATGCAGATAGAACAGGCAAAGCAAAAGCTGGACTATCTTCAGCACAAACGGCCATTAGAGATATGTCTGACAAGTTAGGACTATGTGACCTCTGGAGGGTATTATACCCAAGAGGGAGAGAATACACTTTTATATCAGCAATACATGGCACTTCTTCATGTATCGATTACTTTTTGCTAAGTAAACAAATCTTACCAGATCTCATAGATTGTCAGATCTCGCCAGAGGTAATATCAGATCACTCCTCAGTGCTTTGCACTGTCTCTTTGTGTTCCACTCAGAAAGTAGATACAGTTTGGATAATGAACAACCTTCTATTGAAAGACAAAAACATAATAGAAACGTTAAAGGCTAGTATTGAATACTATACACACCATGATCTGAAAATCACGGATAACATGGACATGGAATGGGGAGGATTAAAGTGTTTCCTTCAGGGAGAGCTAATTAAAATTGCTTCTAGATGTAACAGAAATAGAGAGAAACAACTACTAACATTACTGGGTAACATTAGAGACTTGGAAAAAAATTTATATCCTCTAACTAGTGACACACAAAAGCAGGAACTTATTCATCTATGAGCATGTTATAATGACATATTGGGTGAAAAAGCCAAATATGCAATTATCAAAACCAAATCTAAATACATCAACCAGGGTGAAAAAGTTGGGAAACTTCTAGCTCTAAAGGGTAAAGCAACATGAGACATCAAGGGAGATCACAGCAATTAAATCTTGGATGGATGGCACCCTTAAAACAAATTCTAAAGACATAGCAACAGGATTCCAAGAATTCTATACAGAGTGCTATAGAGCTAGGACTGCCCCCTCCCGGTAGATAACATTGACTCTTAAATATCGGAATTACCTCTCCCCAGTCTAACCGAGGAGCAAAGACTGCGAATAACTTCCCCGATTACAGAACCAGAGATACTAAAGGCAATAAATACACTACCATTAGATAAAGTGCCAGGGCTGGACGGATTCTCCCACAATTTCCATAAGGGCCTGGGGAAGGAACTGTCTCCATGGTTGCTCCACTTATTTCACCACATACTGGAAGGAGAATGCAGGGATCCCCACTTATATGAAGTTTTGATTGTGGTATTTAACAAAGAGGGGAGGGATCCAGAACTGGTATCAAACTTCAGGCCAATCTCACAGTTAAACTATGATCTTAAGATACTGGCAAAAATTTTAGCCATGAGGTTGAACCAGGCAATGCCCTGCCTCATTTGTTCAGAAAAAGTGGGATTTATGGAAGGAAGATCCTCCTCAGACCATCTCAGGAAACTGGACCATATATTCTCTGTCTCCAAGGACACCAACAAGCATGCGATTCTGATGTCACTTGATACAGAGAAAGCTTTCAACAGAGTAGATTGGGAATTTCTGTATCAAGTACTGTATAGGTTTGGCTTCCCTCCTCTCCCTGTGCAATGGGTCAGGGCACTCTATACATCACCTAAGGCATGTGTATTCTGCAATAGAACCTTTTCATGTAGTTTTCCCCTCTCCTTGGGTACCATACAGGGGAGCTCGCTCTCCCCATTACTGTTTAACCTATATCTGGAACCACTCTTAATCCAGATAAGAACTGAACCTGAGATCCATGGGATTAATGTTGGGAACCAGGAACTTAAACGCTCAACATATGCTGATGATATACTTTTACACCTAACAAGCCTAAGAGTATCAATAATTAAAACTTTACAAGTGATCAAAGAATTTGGAGTACTATCTAACTACAACTTAAACTTGGAGAAAACAAAAATATTCTCTTTAAATATGGCATCCTATAAAAAGGAAGTTGAGGATCTAGGAGTACAATGGGAAAGTAAACAACTGAAATATGTAGGTATTAATTTAACAAGGAGCACTAAATCTTCCAGAGAAAGTAACCTGGATAGATTAGTGCAAAACCATAAAGCAAGATCTGGAGAGATGGAACAAACTACCATTATCCCTTTGGGGAAGGGTCAACTTAGTTAAAATGAACATATTACTATGTATTTTCTATCCCATTAACATGTTAAATCTCTGGCTACCCCAAGCATGGTTTAACAAGATCCACTCCCTACTGTCAAAATGTATTTGGAAAAACCAACAGTCTAGAATGGCCTACAATAAACTAGGAGCTCCCAAGAACAAAGGGGGCCTGAGACTCCCACACTTCAAGCTATATTATTGGGCAAGCCAAGCAGCAAAATACATGAAATGGACGAGCCTGAGTACGGAATCTGACCACTCCCAATACACACCTATTTGGCTACTGCCAGAAAAGGACATGATGGAAGCTTTAAAATTAACACCGGAAGCCCTGTTATATACTACCCCTAAGTTACTCCCTCAAACACTTAGGAATAACCCAATCGGAATATCGGTAAGAATACATACACAGATGTGCACCGCCTTAAAATATATAAGTTCACAGGATCCGAATCAACCATTAGTAGGAAACTCGAATCTTAAAATTGGTGGCCATATGATTAATAATCAGTGGATTCCTCAGTTATCAGGGAAAAGGATTATAGATTTGTGGGAAACAGGAAGTATTGACACTATGGCAGAAATTATGAATAATAACAAACTGGATCCCAAACTAAGTTTTAAAATATCACAGCTCAGACACATGTAGGTTAAACACCAGTTCAATACAGAGGCTGAAAAAAGGGGAATTTCTAAACCATCTCACCCAACTCATCACAGGCAAGTATGCCATCTCAGGGATCTATTCCAATCTTCTGGAGAAGGCTCTCCCAAAAACCGCAGGAACCTCTAAATACTGGGAAAGACTATTTCCAGGGAGGACATTTAATTGGCCCAAAATTTGGCAAGATATACACAGATACACATCTCAAGACAGATTGAGACTAATGCAGTACCAAATTATTCACAATACATATTATATACCGGAAAAGTTGGCCAAAATAGGCAAAGACCTCAATGCATTATGCAGTTGATGTCAGATAGGTATGGGATCATTAAATCACATATTCTGGGATTGTCCCAAAATAGCCCCCCTCTGGTCCCTAACAAAGCAAAGAGCCGACCGCTTACTGGGTATAATAGAACATACTGAGCCTGTAACATGTCTGCTAGGAGATTACTCCTCTATAGCAGTAACAGAAAGTCGAGTCCATATAAATCTGATGGCTATGTCAGTTAAAAAAATTAATCCTCAGACACTGGTTGGGTAATGAAATATATCTTATAATGAATGGTTACAAGAATTAATCAACTTATCTGTGGAAAAGATTACAGCTAGTGTAAACAATTGTATGTCCAGGTTTGACAAAAGGTGGAGCAAATTACAAACTTTGTATACATTATGAACATCTCAGAACATGGATAAGGTTAATGATCTTACTATTAAAACAAGCCATCGCCAGGGGACAGGGAGGAGGGAAGGGGGGAAGGAGGATATATGTATGTGTAAGGTATTGTATTGTAAAGTAAGGTGTTGTGATGTCTTGTACTGTAAACTGTTTTATGTATGCTTCTGTAACAAAATTGAATAAAGCTACCTAAATATATATATATAAAAAAACAATTTATGTGGTAATGTTCGCAGGGGCATTGAGAGTGAGTGAGGCAAAGGGGCATGGCAGAAAGGATGAAGATGGGGGGTTGGAATGGTGAGATATAGTCTGGGGGTCGAGAAACAATGCAACTCATAATCAGGAGGTCCAAAACAGATCAGGTGGGAAAAGGTTGTGTCATAACCATAAAACCTCACACTGATGGGTCCTTGTGTCCAGTAAAAGCTCTGTGGGCTTATGCCACAGAGCGATACAAAAAAAGAAGGGAGATTATTTGTACATGGGGATGGGAAGAAGGTGACCAGTGACCAGGTAACAGCCATACTTAGGAAAGGCATGGAGTTTCTGGGTGAACAACCAGCTAGTTATTCTTCCCATTCTTTTCGGATAGGAGCCACATCAAAATGGGCAGCAGAAGCAGAGTCAGTGAACAATATGTTGGAAATGGGACGCTGGTGGTCTGCCAGTTACAAGAGATACATTCGTGCTTTTAAGGTTTAAAAACTAACATGCCATCTATGTTTGTTTTGCAGGGACAGATCAGACAAGGGGCAGGGGCATATTGGGTGGGAGGGTGTGTGTGAGGGGTAGGGAAGAAAAAACAAAACAAAACAAAAAAAGAACAGGTCACGAAGGTTAAGGTATTAAAAAAAGTGTTTTGTCTAATTCAATAGGTAGAGGGAGGATCACGGAGGTATGGATCTGAGGGAATTCCTACATTTACTTGGTGGAAAAGAGAGCAGAAAAGAAGGCCGGGTGAAAGCAGCTCTACCAGGATGTCAGACACTGTAGATTGATATGGCGTGGCATACGGGGGATGAAATGGGCACAATTACTTCCGACGTTTCTAGAGATAAAGCAATGGATGCCATACCGGTTTTAATTATTATACACCTGGGAGGGAATGACATAGGGGAAAGGCCATGGGTGGACACGAATCTAAGGGTCAAAAGTGATTTGGAGAAGGTAAAACAATGTTGGCCGGCTGTGAGCTTGGTGTGGTCCGATATGATACCATGGAGAGTATGGAGACATGTACACAGACATGTAGCAGTAGATAGAGCCAGGAGAAAGATGAACAAGAGGGTGGGGACTCTGGTAAGAAACATGGGAGGGCATGTAATACTGAGGGGAGTGGAAGAGTGGGTAGAGGATTTTTACAGATCAGACGGAGTACATCTTTCCGACCTAGCCAAAGATATGTTCAACACAGAGATGATGGGGTTTATTGAGGTCTGGAGGAGACAACAAAGCAAGTAAACGGGGGGGAGTGAAAGAAGGGGGAAGGCTAGTCATCCAATGCAAGCTGGAGACACGCTATAGGGAAAAAAGGGGGGGGGAGGAGAGGGAGAATGAAAAAGGAAAAGGAAGAGAAGGAGAAGCAACAGAAGGAGAAGAAAGTGGTCTCGGTTCTCACCGTTACCTATAAGAAAAGAGAAGAAGAAGGCTCCCAGGTTTTCACCTGGGGAGGCGAGAAGAAGCAGAAGAAGAGGAGGATTTGAACTGATATTGATATGTAATGCAATATAATCAAAGAGGTGTAATAAGACAATAGTAAAGATGGTGATGGTAATTTAAACAAAATGCAAATATCGATTATAACAAATTGATTGCCGATCTGAGCACAACAACACGCAGGTGGTTTGTCTTTTTGTGGGGGAAAGGGGGGAATCCAGGACAATAAACAAATCAAGAGAATATATGAGCCTCGCTGTTAAACTTGTGAGCTGATTAGTAAATAATATAACAATGTTTTCCAATGAAATGGCAAGAAAGGGTAAACATATTTTTTTCTGTAGTCTGTTTGACAACACAGAACTGTAAAACTGAAAGTAAAGTGTCAGTTGGCGAGACTGCGGTAAGAAACATACACATTTAAGATTGCTTTTATTTGCAGTGTCTTTAAAGAGATTCAGCATGGCAGAAAGCTTCATTTCTACATTCTGGATTGTGGACAGTTCAAGTGTGAAGCAGTTCACAGTCTACCAAGAGAAGTCATTTTAAGAATGATTTGCAACTGCAAAACTGTTATGTTCATTGGTTTGGTAAGGGGAGCATGAGATGAGAGCCATTCATGCAAACCATATGTTGACTTTTGAACAGTCACTCCGAGCCAGGCATACTACTCATTCATGTTGGAGGTACCAATTTGGGCCACAAAAGGGGTATAGATTTAATGAATCGGCTGAATCAGAATTGGCTGAGCTACATGGAATGTTGCCTAACTGTAGCACTCTGTATTCACATATTACAGAACACATGATGTGGAAAAGCCAGCAGTATGCACCTGGAATTGAAAGATAAAGCAGAAAGGACAACATTCAAATGGTTGCTTATTGAGTGAGCTGGGTATGCACAGCATTACTAGAAATGGGTGAAGTGGCCCCAATTCACACCATGAAGTGATTTAAAAGTGAAGGCGAACTTGCGGAGTGCCTAGCAACGCGAAGCGGAGTACTTCTCGTTATAAGCAAAATGCTTCCTTGGACTAACAGTGCTCAGGGCTAAGCATGAGGTATATCAGCTGGCAAAGGATTTTGGAGGTTCCCTGGGCATACTGGTCCACCTGGGTACCAATGACATTGAGGTAAGTAGTGAGCTAGAGATACAGGCAAGGTTCAGAGAGCTTGCCAGGGTCTGTCATGATACAGAATGTGAAATTTCCTTCTCGGAAATCCTGCCAGTGCCAAGGGCTAGTGGGGAACACAAGAGGAAGATAAGGGTGATAAACCAGTGGTTCAGGGAGTGGTGTGGGGCCAGAAGGTATGGGTTGATGTGGGATTGGGGGAGACCTGGGAGGATAAGGGTCTATATGCTAGAGATAGGCTCCATCTCAATTCGGAGGGGAAGGAAATCTTTAAGTTGAAAATAGAGGGGTTCATTAGTGAAAGGTGGGGTTTAAACTTGTGAAGGGGGGAGGGATGGGAGAAAAAGCTGTCAAGAGGGGTCCAATAAAGGAGGAACTCTGTCTCTAACCCCCTGGGGAGTTGGAGGAATGCAGGAAAAGGCCGACTGGTAAGGTGCGGACCAGGGGAAGACAGAATCCCCATGGGAACATGAGCAGGGGAAATGGAAGTATAGGCAAAGGGTGGAAGGTAGTCCTGCTAAATGCCAGGAACTTGGGCAATAAAATTCCAGAGCGCCAGGTGATGCTAACTGAGGGAGAGGTGGATGTGGCGGAGGTCACGGAGACCTGGGCCACTGCAGGGTATGACTGGGACCTGAACCTGGAGGGTTACACCATATTCAGGAAGGACGGGGGAGGGAAGGGGAGGAGGGGTAGCAATAATAGTCAAAAACTGCATTGCCATAGGAGGAGTGGAGGAGGCGGAGGGAACTGTGGAGACGATTTGGGTCACCTTGTTAACGGGGGGGGCAAGAGAGTAAAAATAGGAGTGGTGTATAGACCCCCTGCACTGGCAGAGGAGCTGGAGGAGAGTCTGGTGGCAGATGTTGGGAGACACTGCAGATTGGGAAGGGGAAGGGTGGTGGTGTTGGGGGACTTAAACATGCCAGGAACAGACTGGGAGACTATGACATCCTCAGTGGCCAGGGAACAGAGGTTGTTGGATGTCTCTCAGGACGCGTTCCTAACTCAGCAGGTGGGGGAACTGACCAGGGAGAAGTGGATACTGGATGTGGTCCTGGCAGACAGTGACCAGATTGGGGGCCTGGAGGTAAGGGACCCATTGGTGGGGAGCGACCATGCCACGGTCTGGTTCTGCCTGAACCTAGGAGGGGTAGAAGGCTGCACAAAGACAGAGGTAACTGACTTCAGGGGGGGTGGATTTCAAGGATATGGGAAGGATTCTTCAGGAGCACTTGGATGTGATTGGACCAGACATGGATGCTGATAGTAGGTGGGAAATCATCAGGAGGGGGGGTGCAGGATGCTACCAGCACCTGCGCAAGAGTAAGACAAAAATGCAGTAGGGCCCGAAAACCCTGCTGGTAGACCAGGGAGGTTCAGGAGGTGGTGAGGGGAAAGAAGGCAGCCTATAGGCAATTCAAGTGCTCAAGGAGTGAAAGGGACCAAGGGGAATATGAGCAGATGGCCAGAAGGGTCACTAGGGTGGTGAGGGCAGCTAAGGCATGGCCAGGGAAATTAGGAGAGGGAACAAGGGGTTCTTTAAATACATTGGGGAAAAATGAAGGGTGAAGGGGTAGATTAGCAGGATTAAAACAGGGGGAGGGATGGGAACAGAACCTGGGGGAGCAGGCTGAGGAACTAAATGAGTACTTTGCCTCAGTTTTCAACAAGGAAAATGGGGGGACTACATCATACATGGGAGGAGACAGTGAAACTGAGGAGGGGGGGATCTTTACCGATCGGCAGGTCTGGGGAGGGGTGGCATCGCTGGCAGGTGGGGGGCAGGCAAAGCAGGGGGACGAGGTAGCAGAGGTGGAAATCATGGCAGAGAGAGTGAGGGAAGCCCTCAGGTAACTTAAGACGGAGAAAGCACCAGGGCCAGACAAATTACATCCAGGAGTGCTGAAGGAACTGGCGGATGTCCTGGCGAAACCCCTGGCGGAGCTCTTCAGCATCTCTCTGAGGACAGGGTGGGTGCCCCAGGACTGGAAGGTGGTGTAAATATAGTGCCTATCCACAAGGGGGGATCAAGGGAGGTGGCAGGCAACTATAGACCCATCAGCCTGACGTGGTGTGGGCAAGGTGATGGAGGGCATTGTCAAAGAGAGACTGGGGGGGACCTGGAAAAGTTGGGGTACCTGGACAATAGACAGCATGGATTCGTCCCAGGGAAATTGTGTCAGACAAACCTTGTGGAGTTCTATGGGTGATGAGTGCCTTGGACCTGGGTAGACCAGTGGACATCCTCTTTCTTGACTTCAGCAAGGCATTTGACTCTGTTCCTCACGAGGGTCTGTTGGATAATCTGGGAGAAATGGAGTTGGGGAACCAGATGATCAGATGGATAGGAAATTGGCTCCAGAGCCAGACCCAGAGGGTCATGGTTGGTGGGATAGTCTCATCCCCAAGGAGGGTCATTAGTGGAGTCCCTCAGGGATTGGTCCTTGGGCCCCTCCTGTTCAACGCCTACGTCTCTGACATAAGGAAGGGTATCAGGAGTGAGATGAGACTCTTTGTGGATGACTCAAAACTGGGGGCAGTGGTGGATGAGGAGGAGGGGAAAGTAGCCCTACAGGGGGACCTGGAGGCTCTGGAAAGGTGGTCTAGAAAGCGGAAGCTGAGGTTCAATGCAGGGACATGCAAGGTACTGCACCTGGGAGCCAGAAACCTGGACCAAGAGTACACCCTGGGGGAGAAATGCTAAAAGTCTCAATGGCTGAGAGGGACCTGGGGGTGGTGGTGGATGTCAAGATGAACAACTCAGAGACTTGTAGGAGGGCAGCTGCAAAGGCCAACAGGATGCCTGGATGCATCACTAGGGGGATCACCTCCAGAAGGAGGGAAGTGATATTCCCACTGTATAACTGCTTGGTGAGGCCGCACCTTGAGAACTGCGTGCAGTTTTGAAGGCCACATTTAAAGAGGGACACTGAACTCCTGGAGAGGGTCCAGAGGAGGGCAACCAAAATGATTTGGGGCTTGGGGGATAGGACCGGTGGGAAGAGGCTCGAAGAGCTAAATATGTACACTGGAAGAGAAAGGGACCGGGGACATGATAGAGGTCTTCAGGTACATGAAAGGGGTAAATAGGGAGGAGCAGTCAGGGTGCTCTGAAGGAAGGAGGGGCAACTAGAGGGCATGGGTGGAAGCTGGAGGGAGATTCGGGGGAGAAAGGAGGAGGTGCTACTTCACTGAGAGGGTGGTGGAGCCATGGAATGTGCTGCCCAGGGGGCTGGTGTAGACAGAAATGGTGGAGGGGTTCAAGAGGGGGTGGGACAGGTACAGGGGAAGCGTTCTGGAAGCAAAAACCAGTGCAGCGAGAATATCCAGGACTGGGAAGGGAGAAGCCAGAGAGGAAGAGGGGGCAGCAAGATCAGCTCCCAGGGTGGGGGCTGACCAAACGAGCAGACACGAAAGACTGTTAGGCCTATTCTGCTGGCATTTTAGTATGTTAGTATAATGGGTATTACGAATTCCATTGAAAACAATGACTTCGCGTTACTCCGCCTTCACAAACCACTACTCCACCAATTCTTAAGACGAAGTACATTGAAAGCAAGGTACTTCACCTCACTTCATCTTGTTTTTAAGCTCCAAAGGCAAAGTTTGCAGTGATTCATGGGATTTCAGGTCACATGGGTTCTAGATTGTTCTGCTCAGCCTCAGTTCGGGGTACAGTGTGTAGGAAGATGTAGGAGACAGTCTGCTCTGAGAGCTCTCTGCAATTCAAACCTAAAAGCTATTAAAAAAGCTTTTTTGAGGCTTTTTTTGCTGAAACTTTAGTTTGTCAATTGTAGGGAACCCTCCTGTGCTCATATCATTGAGCGTTTATTGTTTGTGTGTGGATTTTGAATGTTATGTACAACATTCAGTCTGTGTACTGAGAGACAGTGAAAGTGTACTTTGGGGGAGGGGGGCGTATCTGTGGTGTAGGTAGATTAACTTGGAGGAAAACACAGTTATTTCTGTTTTGGTGATATTTTCCTCATAACTGTGTTAATATACACACAGTAATATTTTCAATAATTCTTGCCATTTTTTTGCTGGTTGTTGTGGTACATCACTGCATAATTTTAGTTTGTTTAAAATATGTGGTTATATTACTGAAGTTTTCAATTTGCTACGCATTACTTAGTGTGTGTGTGTGTGAGTATGTGTGTGATGTGTGTCATCAAATCAGACACCTTTTATTGTGCCACATAGTAATTTCAACAATGTGAACCTGCTATCCACTGCAGCTGTGTGATTTTTGTACTTATTTGTGGTATCTTTACTGGTACTAGTAATAGTGACTGTTACTGCAGCAGTGCAGTTTGCAGTCACCTGCCCTCCCGCAGCCCACCCCAGCCGGCAAAGGTATTCTTTTCCAGATTTAAATTTCTGATGGTGAGCACTGGTTAGGTGTTGTGCCTTTGTATTGTAAACCTGTTTTTTAGTATCTCTCCAGGTTTCACCACCCCACCATTGTACTCATTGATACGTGTTTTTAAGTCAGGGAGTTTTTTTTAATATACCGCTCATCAGGGAAGTACAGCCATAGGCATTCGCATTCCCAATACAGTTTCATAATAGGTAACTCACACCATTGACATCGAATCACGTTCTTCATTATCACGGTCACAAATGCAGTCACAAATCATGATTCATGATCATGTCACGAATCATAACATTATTTTTTTTTTAGTTACTTGGATGTATTGTAAGCCTGTTTTGTAGTATTTCTCCAGACTTCACCACCCCACCATTGTACTCATTGATACGTGTTTTTAAGTCGGAGAGTTTTGAGCTGCAGCTCAGCGGGGAAGTACAGTGACAGGCATTCACGTTCCTTCCTGTACAGCATGTGAGTTACAGTACTATAAGTAGTGGTGGTCGAAGTGGCCCCAATTCGCTCCACGAAGTGATTCACGGAGTAATGTGGAACCAGCAGAGTACTCCACAATGTGAAATGGAGTACTTCATTTCATAATGAGAAATGCGAAGTCCATTGAAACCAATGACTTTGCGCTATTCCGCCTTCCCCAAACCACTTCTCCTCCAATTTTAAGGTGAAGTACATTTGAAATCAATGTAGTTCACCTCACTTCACCTTGTAATTGAGTGCCAAATGAAATTCTGCAGTGATTCATGGGATTGCAGGTCACATGGACTCCAGATTGTTTTGCACAGCTTCAGTTCTGGCCTGGGTAGTGTGTGTGTGTGTAGTGGTAGCTGGAGACAGTTTGCTCTCAGAGCTCTGTGATTCAAAACCTCTAAAAGCTATTTAAAATGCCTTTTTGAGTCATTTATTTTGCTCAGAATTTACTAGGAAACCCTTCTGTGCTAATATCAAGTGATTATTTTTATGTGTGGATTTTGAATGTTAATTTAGAACAGTCAGTCTGTGTACTGTGAAGTGTGCTTTGGCGGAGGGGCGTATTTGTGGTGTAGGTACATTAACTGGGAGAAGAAGGCAGTCTTTCTGTTTTGGTTATATTTTTCTTGTATAACTGTGTTAATGTGCACACAGTAATATTTTCAGTAATTCTTGACTTTTTTTTGCTGATTGTTGTGGTGCAGCAGTGTATAATTTGTCTGTTTAAAACATTTGGTTATATTACTAAAGGTTTTCAATTTGCTATGCATTATTTGTAGTGGCTGTGTGAGTGTGTGTGCGATGTGTGCCATTAAATCAGACATCTTTTATTGTGCCATAGAGTAATTGCAGCAGTGTGAACCTGCTATCCACCACACCAGCATGAATTTTTTATACTGCTTTGTGGTATCTTTACTGGTAGTGGATTGTTACTGCCGTGCACTAATCCCCCAACTGGCAAAATGTATTCCTTTCCAGATTTGGATTTGTGACTTGTGTGCACTAGTTAGGTGTTGTTGTGCATTTTCATATGCATCCCTTGAGTGCGCAGCACAATCTTAATCTGTCTGTGCATTTGCAGTGCACCATTAATTCTGGAAGACTGCATTTCTTGTTACGCTCTCATTTCACTTTGTCAGCACCGGAGAATTTTCTGGACCCAAGACAGTAGCATTTCATCAGCACTGGGGAATTTTCTGGAGTCTGGACACAAGACAGTAGCATTTTGGGGATGCACATTAATTCTGGTGACTTTGTGTATGACCACTGCATGCATGACTGAGTGTTCCATTAATTCTGGGAGACTTTGCATTTCTTGTTATGCCCTCATTTCACTTTGTCAGCACTGGGGAGTTATCTGGACACAAGACAGTAGCACTTTGGGGATGCACATTAATTCTGGTGACTGTGTGGGTGGGGTGCTGCCAATATTGTTGTCATTCCACATTACTTCATGTTTAAAATGGAATGACAACGCAAAGTAGTATTAACAAGGCAAAGTGAACATTTCCTATGGGGCACTCCAGCGTGATGGCCAGTATGAGTAGCCACTCCACACTTGCAGGCAGATTTTAAATTTGCTGCATCACTAAGCATTACTCATCCCCACACTAAGTATTCCAATGACTATCTCTTCCTAAAAGAGGATGTGCATTTCTCAGATATTGGAAATGTTTTGTTTTTCCCGGGAGACCTCCAACATGTGATCCAAAGTGTGTTGTGATGTGTGTTGACAACCAGTACATATGCATTTGCAGTGCCCTAATGCTGCTCCACAATGACTCTTTTCAGAGCCAAATCTACTTTGGTCAAAAAATAGAAAAACAGTAAAAGCATGACAGATATAAATGAGCCTTACTATATGATTCTAAGTGAAGTAAATAGCAACTGTTGCCTGTTGGCAATTGTTTTGCCCCAGGTCCATCTTGTAAATGAACTTGTCTCAATGATGTTCCATCTGGCAAAATAAAGATTTTGATTGATTGATAGATTGATCGAAACATGTCTAGGCCATGATATGATTTTTATGCATAAGGCACAACTGCAGTAAAGGAAGTTGTGAAAGCCCCAGTATCTTAACACCTCTAGGAAGCACATATAAATCCTATTATGCACACCCTGTATATGGTCATTACTGTTACAGCATTGCAATAAATACTTGTGGTTTGGGGCCATAACATCTGAGTTGGTACCACCCTCTGCCTTTATGGAGATTTATTATAAAGTGAAGTGGCATGTGTAGTGCAATGACATTTGTAAACAGTTTCTTGCCATTTCATAACCACTGCATTTTGTTAATGTTGTATGCTGACAGATCACAAATATAGAAGTATATTGTAGCCTTATAGCAGTTGCAGTATAGTGCAGTGGGTTAAGGCTCTGAGCTGTAGATCTGGAGACCTGGGTTTGAAACCCACAGCTACCTAGGTGCATACTGTGTGATCCTAAGCAAGTCACTTAACTTCCTTGTGTTCCCAGATTGCATCTGGAGACAAGTTCCACCTTAGTGTGATACTCTTGGTTAAACAATGTTCCCTTCCCCTTGGTTTTAAATTTCCTGTCTTTTTTTTTGTTTGTTTGTTTTCATAGAACATGCCTAAAAACTGGAAGGACAAGAAGATGCTCACCCTGATCAAAGGGCTTAAAAAAATGGCCAGGCCCTGATTGTGATGGGGTTGGGGGGCTCATCTGTTTCTGATCAAAATGTGGGTGAAAGTGAGTAATTAACTGCAGGAAACTCCTGCTGTCCCAAATGGAAACTGCAGTGACAGCGGTTTTATAAACTGAAAAAAAGCTGGCAAGGTCCAGGAGAAAGACAAAGACTAGTTCCAGTATGCCCAAGCAATATAGGAAGAGGCAGAAAAGTCAGAACTAGGTGGCAGACACCATGGAAGTAAGTAACATTAGAAAATCTAGTTACAATTTGTACCAGTTGTGATTGCCAGACACTTTATTTCCTTGTAGTGAAACACAGTGTGGTGTATGTCTGTGTGTGTGTGTGTGTGGGGGGGTAGCACATCAGTGGGGGTGTGGGCCAGTAATTGCATAGAAATCAGACTTGGTGGTCATCTCAGCTGACAAATTGAATGTATTCAACCACTTGTATATATTGCAGTTTTCCATGGGAATATGCGTTCCTTGATATGATGAAAAAAGGAAGAGCTGTGACATATGTTACAGAATACTAATATATATTAATACAGAATAGCAGAAATGCATGTACTGTATATGAAGCACAAGATAACATATTCTCTGTAAACAGAAAACAAGAAGGCACAGTTCTGTCTGTATTGATCTCCATACATAATCTTGGATTATGAAAATCTGTCCACGTACATTTTTAGCCAATGTACTTGCTTTCAATAAATGACTCACTTGTTAATACATATGGAACTACTATGCTGTTCGTTGCCATTACAAGATAAATGAATACATAGTATAATATACTAACATACTAAAATGCCAGCAGAATAGGCCTAACGGTCTTTCGAGTCTGCTCGATTGGTCAGCCCCCACCCTGGGTGCTGACCTTGCTGCCCCCCTCGCCTTCTCTGGCTTCTCCCTTCCCAGTTCTGGATATTCTTGCTGCATTGGATTTTACTTCCAGAACCCATCCCCTGTACCTGTCCCAGCCCCTCTTGAACCCCTCCACCGTCTCTGCCTCCACCAGCCCCCTAGGCAGTGCATTCCATGGCTCCACCACCCTCTCAGTGAAGTAGCACCTCCTCCTTTCTCCCCTGAATCTTCCCACCTCCAGCTTCCACCCATGCCCTCTAGTGGCCCCCTCCTCCTTCCTTCAAAGCACCCTGACTGTTCCTTCCCTGTTTACCCTCTTCATGTACTTGAAGACCTCTATCATGTCCCCCCGGTCCCTTCTCTCTTCCAATGTGTACATATTTAGCTCTTTGAGCCTCTCCTCATAGGTCCTGTCCCCCAAGCCCCAAATCATTTTGGTTGCCCTCCTCTGGACCCTCTCCAGAAGTTTAATGTCCCTCTTTAAGTGTGGCCTCCAAAACTGCATGCAGTATTCAAGGTGTGGCCTCACCAAGCAGTTATACAGAGGGAGCATCACTTCCCTCCTTCTGGAGGTGATCCCCCTAGCGATGCATTCAGCATCCTGTTGGCCTTGGCTGCTGCCCTCCTACAAGTCTCCGAGTTGTTCATTTTGACATCCACCACCACCCCCAGGTCCCTCTCAGCCATCGAGACTTGTAGCAATTCCCCCACCAGGGTGTACACTTGGCCCGGGTTTCTGGCCCCCAGGTGGAGTACCTTGCATTTCCTGCATTGAACCTCAGCTTCCACTTTCTAGACCATCTTTCCAGAGCCTCCAGGTCCCCTGTGGACAGCCACCCTCCCCTCCTCCCCATCCACCACCGCCCCAGTTTTGAGTCATCATAAAGAGACTCATCTCACTCCTGATTCCTGTCCTTATGTCAGAGGCGTAGGCATTGAACAGGAGGGGCCCAAGGACTGATCCCTGTGGGACCCCCAGACCCTCTTTGGGGATGAGACTATCCGCCAACTCGACCCTCTGGGTCCAGTCCTGGAGCCAATTGCCTATCCATCTGATCATCTGGTTCCCCACCCCATTTCTCCCAGCTTATCCAACAGGCCCATGTGAGGAACAGAGTCAAATGCCTTGCTGAAGTCTAGAAAGAGGACGTCCACTGGTCTACCAAGGTCCAAGGCACTCGTCACCCAGTCATAGAACTCCACAAGGTTTGTCTGACATGATTTCCCTGAGATGAATCCATGCTGTCTATCGTCCAGGCACCCTGACTTTTCCAGGTCCCCCTAGCCTCTCCTTGACAATGCCCTCCATCACCTTGCCCACCACCGATGTCAGGCTGACAGGCCTGTAGTTCTCTACCACCTCCCTTGATCCCCCCTTGTGGATAGGCACTATATGTGCCACCTTCCAGTCCTAGGGCACCCACCCTGTCCTCAGAGAGATGGTGAAAAGCTCTGCCAGGGGTTTCGCCAGGACATCCGCAAGTTCCTTCAGCACTCTGGGATGTAATTTATCCGGCCCTGGTGCTTTCTCTATCTTAAGGGAGCTGAGGGCTTCCCTCACTCTCTCTGCTGTGATTTCCACTTCCAGTACCTCTTCTCCCTGCTTAGCCCTCCCACCTCCTGCCAGTGATGCCTCCCCCTCTCCCCAGACACGCCTATTGGTAAGGGTCCCCCCCTCCTCAGTATCTCTGTCTCCTCCCATGTATGATGGAGCACCCCCATTTTCCTTGGTGAAAACTGAGGTGAAGTACTCATTTAGTACCTCAGCCTGCTCCCCCAGGTCTTGTGCCCATCTCTCCCCTGATTTAATCCTGCTAATCTGCCCCTTCACCCTTCGTTTTTCCCCAATGTATCTAAAGAACCCCTTGTTCCCTCTCCTGATTTCCCTGGCCAGGTTCTGCTCCTTCCTTACCTTAGCCGCCCTCACCACCCTAATGGCCCTTCTAGCCATCAGCTCATACTCCCCTCGATCCCTTTCACTCCTTGAGCACTTGAATTGCCTATAGGCTGCCTTCTTTCCATGCACCACCTCCTGGACCTCCCTGGTCCACCAGCAGGGTTTTCGGCCCCTACCGCATTTTCATCTTACTCTTGCACAGGTGCTGGTAGCATCTTGCACCCCTCTCCTGATTATTTCCCACCTACTATCAGCGTCCATGTCTGACCCAATCCCATCCAAATGCTCCTTAAGGATCCTTCCCATTTCCTTAAAATCCGTTCCCTTGAAGTCAGTTACCTCCGTCTTTGTGCAGCTTTCTAGCCCTCCTAGGTCCAGGCAGAACCAGACGTGGCATGGTCCTCCCGCCAATGGGTCCCTTACCTCCAGGCCCTAATCTGGTCACTGTCTGCCAGGACCACATCCAGTACCCGCACCTCCCTGGTTGGTTCCCCCACCTGTTGAGTTAGGAACGCGCCTTGAAAGACATCCAACAACCTCTGTTCCCTGGTCACAGAAGATGTCTTAGTCTCCCAGTCTGTTCCTGGCATGTTTAAGTCCCCCAACACCACCACCGTTCCTCTGCCCAGTCTGCAGTGTCTCCCAACATCTGCCACCAGACTCTCCTCCAGCTCCTCCGCCAGCAGGGGTCTATACACACCACTCCTATTTTACTCTTTTGCCCCCCCTTGTTATCAAGGTGACCCAAATTGCTTCCATGGTTCCTCCACTCCTCTCTACTCCCCTATGCCAATGCAGTTTTTGACTATAATTGCTACCCTCCTCCCTCTCCCCCAATATGATACTTGCTTTATCATTTTCTTTCTGTCTTCTTTCTCACTGCAGTTCCAGCTTTTCTGCCACATTGAGTGGAAGTGCACATCTTGAACCAATCCCAGAGAAATTGAGGGAGGAGGACCCAGGTGTTCCAGAGGACAAAATCATCATCACTAAATAAGATGGTATTGTTTAAATACTCAATCACACTTAATACCATTAACTGCAACTGTGATATGTTTATATGTACAATGCATGTGTTTATCATGCTTAATAAACCTCATTGTTGAGTTATATGGGTAACAGAACTGTGAAGTGAAGGAAAGTAGTACTGGCACCCAAAGGACATCACAAGAAAATCTTATTACCATAAGACATGCAGTAATTGTATATGTTTATACAGATTATAAATCAAAGTGGTGATTAGCAGATGAAGTCTGTGTTTAATGTTGTGGGCTCTAAACACAATACCCTGTGAGTGAGAATGCACTATGATAACTGAACATACAGCTTCAAAATTTCACAAGTATATTTATGGGATCCCCTGTTATGATTACAAGAATACCTGTAATGTTTAGAATGCAACAATAATAGCTAGTAGTGAACAATCTCTTTACTATGTATTTCTAAATGTACTGGTATATATAAAAAATATAAGTAATGTAGTGTTGCAATGCTCAGGGGAACAATATACATTCTATGTAATATTATAGAAATAATAATGAGTAATATTATAGAAAAGTAAGTTAATTTCCAGAAATATAATAACAATATGTTATCATATTACTAAACTCTATCTTTATGTACTTATGTATTACAGACTGCAATGCAGATGCTGAAGGCACAAGTGGTGTCATGGAGCTGGACACGGAGGGAGGACACCACTCTCTGGTGGGAAAAATGTGCACCACTGGGTGCTGGTTGCTCATCTGAACCTTAAGACGTAGAAGATGGGGCACAGCCTGGTCAACTTGATAAATCTGGCCCTGCTGCATTATATTTGTCTTGTGTGGAAATGTAAGTTAAGCATTAATTTTTGCACAGCTTTACAATTAATTATTTTGCTTTCCCACTTTTTTGTTTTCTTGTTCTTATTTTTCTCTTTTTTTATGCAGAGGGAATCTCTGTCAACCAGCAATCTAGCTAAGCTACTGTATTCACTTATCAATGTGCTATATTTATGATGATGGTGGAGGAGCATACATTCCCACCAATCAGTGACCATCGGTTAGCCAAATGAGCTGCCAAGCAAATAAGACCTGAAATGGCAAATAGGATGCAAAATTGACAATAAACAAGGGGTTGAGTAACACCATTACACTACCAAACAGACTGCAGAACTGTAATCATGCACCAGCAGCACCACAGTGAGACAAGTTGAAGTAAGATGTCTGAATCAATCAAACTGCACTATTGGTATGGAGGTGGTTACAAGCAGTTGCAAAGAAATTGTGCTGAAATGTGGCTGGAAGTATAACCTAGAGGTCAGAATAATGAGTTGTGACTGAGCTTGGTACATCCAGTAGACCTGGGTTTAATTCCCACAACCTCCACTTGCGTACTGTGTGACTCTGAGCAAGTCACTTAACCTCCCCAATGCTCCCAGATCACATCTGAAAACAGGATCTTGTGCTTAGTGGGCCTTACCCAGTTAACAAAATAATGAAAACAAATGGAGGGAAAGTAACAACATAATGCGTAATTTTTCTGATGATTCACAGTGAAACAACACAGTGGTGGTTTTCTGTGTGGTGTTTCCCATACATTATACAGAATAAGGTATGAGCAACCATACACTCCAAGGCTCTATTTCCAACTACAATAGCTATGACAACAGTAAAGTATTTATCATTTGTGTCCACATTGCTTTGTCATAATGGCAACCCCTTGTTGGAAACACAGTCTTGTTGTGTATGGTTGCCCATACATGATTCTATGTGTACTCTATATGGACAGGTCTTTTTGTGTAAACACTGAAAAAAACTTTTGTCCAGCAATACTGACAACAGTAGTACAGGACAAGGACTTCTGCTTGTGCTACAGTTCTTACCTCATTATGCCATGAAAGAAGCATACATAGCTGGCCTGGTGATGCTGAGGGTTCCGGTACTGGATGCCACACCTCGCACCATGCCGGTGACCCGTGTTCGGGAATGAGCATGGGCTGCTGGGGATTGGCAAGGGAGGGAGAGGATTGAGTGTCCGGAGAACAGCTCTATTGTCCCAGGGAGGGAGGGAGGATTGGTGCTCCTGCCGAATGACCACCCCCAGGTGGAAGCCTGGTGGAGGTGCGCGACTGTGGCTGCCATGGAAGAGAGGGTGCTGTAGGACTTCCACAGATACACACATGCCTCCATGTGTGCACATCCTGCATGTGCACCCCAGCAACAAGGAAGGAACAAAAATGGAGGAAAACATCTCCCAGCTGCAGGATGATGACCGACCTCTCGTAGGCTCTGCACCCGGCAACCGGGCAAGCTCTGGGTAAATTCCGGTGAGACTGGGGTGATGGGGCTGGGGGGGGTTGGTTAGATGGTGGGAGAAATGTGATAAATCAACTATATAAAAAAAAATAAGATGCATACATTTTTATGGTCATTTAACAGTATTTGCTGCAAATATTCCACACAATATGCCATATGAGAAAACACAGTCATCTGGCTGCTGTTGTTACATAGAACAGGAATCTGAATGATCATCATGCATACTTTTATTAAAAACAGGTGATAACAGTGCTTAAGAAATACTATATTCATGTGGACATATTTGCTAAATATTTTTTCTTTTGGTATTTTTCCTTTCACAGATCTACCTGCTTGCCACTATCACCTGGTTGTTGTTATGCAAGATAAATTATACCTTCATTGAATCTCACAAGTATTGCATTCTATTCTAAAATGGGTATTATACAATGGCAAGGAATAATCCTTGATTCTGATTGGTCAATGTGGCAGTATGCCCATTGAAATATCCTGGCATATCACCACGGGCATGGTGCCAACCATCACACCTCATCACAGCACAAACAGATAAAAAATCGTCACACTACAGTTGACACAGGGACAGCATATCTGACAGAATTTTACTCAGCAAATGTCAAACATGCCACCCATAGACTTCACGTTTTTCACTATGGAGTCCGTTGACAACTGGCTGGCACAAGAAAAAGAAAATGAGCCATCAAAAACTGTTGGAAAGAAACAAACTGAAAAAAGAAGGCACATCCTGCTGGAAGACCAAGACCTGGACAACCTGGAGTGAGACAGAAATGAACCATCGACGAAATAGCAAACAGCCTGGGCCACAAACATTCTGAAAGACTGGCTGTCTGAAATGTCCACAGAAATAAATCTTAAAACAGTAACTGCAAATGAGCTTAACACCACACTCCAGAAGTTTTATGTCTAAATCCGCAATTCAGCCAGTGAGCAGTATGGCTTTACTAGTTTTATTGGCTTAAGAATGGGCATCAACCGTTACCTGGATGAACCCCCATTAAGCCAGAACATCAATATCCTGACAAGCACTGATTTTCACAGCGCCAACAACATATTCAGTGCCCAGATTAAAAACCTCAGATGAAAGGGGTGAGACAAAGATAAGCATCACCCGCCCCTCAAGAAACGCAGACCTGGCTCATCTCCGACAATTACCAGCTCTAAGTTCAGAAACAGTCTAGGGTCTATTATGCCATATCTGGCTTGAGCTTCAAATACATTTCACCAGACAAGGCAGTGAAGGGCAGCACCAATTAAAAACAACATCTTTTGATTTCCACACATCAGAAAATGGTCTCACCTATGTGTCTCTTAGTTTCAATGAAAAAAACTAAGAATCACAGTAACCCCTTAGAGAAAGATTGAGACAGGTACAGAGGGGCAATGTTTGAACTGCCAGGACATCTGCACTGCCCCATAGCTGTCCTTAGAAAGTACATGCAGAAACTCCCTCCAAATGCGCCCTCCTTCTACATGCACCTTTGTAAACAACCGGCAAAGCACTGGGAATTAGAAGACTTCTGGTATACCATGGAGCCAGTTGGTATAAATTACCTGAGCAGCATGCTTCCGAAAATCTGTTGTGCAGCAGGACTGGAAATGACCTATATGAATCACTCCCTCCATGCCATTGCCATTTAAATTCTCTGTAATGCATGGTTAGAGAGCCACTAAATTACTGCAGTCACCGGGCATAAAGAGGAATCCTCCCTCAAGAGCTACTGGGGACCAACACTGCACGAAAGAAGTCAATGGAGCACAATTCTATCCTGGGCAGAAGTTGAAGTCACAGGTCAGACTCGAACCAGCGCAGCACCTCTTAAAGAAATAGCGACCTTAGAGCTGCCGACAACCTCTGCAAACCCCACAGGATGAGAATCCCCACCAAGTCAAACAGAAGCCATAACAAAGAAAACAACACATTCCAGAAGCATAACATCACTCCATCAAGAAACCAAAGCCAACTTCAAGAAAGCATGAACACACAGTTCTTCATCCAAGGGAATACCATGTGTGTATTCAACATTCATAATAAGCCAAAGACAGAAAACGAGACCCCCAAAATTTCAAAATGGACACTTCAACAGTTAGATAATCTATTTGCATTTATTCAATTTTTTTTGTAACTCTGTTTATGCACTGACTCGTGGAACTTTCTGGGGCATCTTCCAGTGCCCCCAACTCTACCTCCATGCCTGAGAGGCCTCCTGCTTCCTGGTACCAGCCTGGCTATCCCCCCAGCTCTAAGCCCCCCCGAGGTAGTGCCACCCTATCTGCCCAGGGAGCTCTATCTGAAATTTAGGCCAGGCTGGGCTCGGTCCAGGGAAGGAGAGCAACCAGTGGTGGAATGTGGTTGGGTGGGTGTAGGTGCCTTCGCCTATCCACGAGCCGGGGATTTTCTATTTTTTTGTTGCATCCCTCATCCCACTCCCCCAGAGTTCAGTCATGCAATGACATCACCATGTCCGCTGCAACTCTGCCTCCCTCTACTTTAGTGCCCAGTCGTGCACACATCCTCCGGTCTCCACCAGGGGATGCTGTTGCACCGCACAGTCCCTGGATCCCTCCCCAGAGAGATGAGAGCAGTCTACAGATGCTCAATCCTCTCTCTCCCCTGCCGACCCCCAACAACCCGGGCTCATTTCCGAACCTGGGTCGCCGGCGTGGCATCTTGTGCCTCAATCCTCAGAGCCACTGGGCCGGCTTTATTCAAAGTTTTAACAACTGTTTAACTTATTACCTGTTTGCAAATATTTAAAATATTTAAAACTTCATTTCAAACCATTTTTAAAGTCACTCAAGTTATTTAGAAATTTATTATTAAAGTATTAAAATGCATTACAGTCATTTAACTTATTAACTTGTTATAACAACTAATTTAAACTTTTTTGGCTTATTTGTCTAAAATAATTCATCCTAACAACCTTTAGATACATAAACAAAGGAACTATTTTTTCTTGTGGAAGGATATTTCTTATATTTTCTTCATTAAAAACATTTTAAAGCATGAAAACGTTTTCTGTTTCTTATTTTTACACACAAGGGCCATTGTATAATAGGAATAATGCACTCCAGGGTGTGTGTTGTGCTGGGATAATGCCACACCTTGCGTGTTGGATGCATTCGGCATGTGGCCTCATGCCCAACCACCCGAGGCATAGCATTATCCCACCACAACACGCACCCTGTTGTGCATTATTCCTTTAGGAAAACATTCTATTACATGATTCCTTAAAAGGTGCCAGCAATAACCACAATAATGTAAAACTGCCTTTAAAGTTTTCCAACTTGTTTTGTGGTGTGCTGTAAGTAACTAAAATGTAACTATATTTATTCACAATTATTAGTGAATGACAATCCACAAAAACTATCAAGTAACATGACTGACTTATCTGCCAGTTCCTGTAGCACTTTAATGAAGCAAATGCTGATGTTTTACATTACAAACTACAATACAATGCTGAAGAATGTTGTTATTGTTGCTTTAAAATTCATCACAATTGTGCTTACTATTTTTTTTTTCCGTCATTTGATAAACAACAGAACAGGAACCTTCCCCTCCCAACTTCATGATTCAAGAGAACTCTGATAATATCTAATTTTTACAGCCTAACAGTCCATATACAGAGTGGTACTGGAGGTGGGTGAGACATCAATAATTACTAATAACGGCAGTCCTCCACATGTGTTATTGGTTAGTTATATTGTACAGCTGTGACATATCAGCTGCTATTTAAAATAGATGTACCCTGTTGACACATGGGACCCAATTTTCAAAGGTTGATACAGGGCTTGCATCAAGCCTTGCCTTTACTCCATTGTTTGGAGCAACTGCACTAAACTCCTTTGACACAACTGAGCCCAGTGTTAGTACATTGGGTGCAGTTGCAACCGTTTCCACAGTTTACTGCAGCTTGTGCCAAATATTTGGCATAAAGGCCATAAAAAGGGTCCTCAAATGGCATATGTTAGACACGGGGGAGCTGGTCTAGCTTGCTGTATTTGGTGCACAGGACAGAAAATTGCGATCGAGGCTGAGTGAATGCCGGAAGCCCTCTGCGCCGTATGTTCGGTGCACCAGGGGCTTGCAGATTCACAACTCTTTCAAAAATCAGGTCCACTATGCACAACAATAAAGGTTACATGTTGTCTGTGTAAAACTGTACAGACTTAAATATGAGGCCATGTCACATTCTGATCAGTGCCTAGCAACCCCTCCTTAGCAAAATAGATCCTATGCTGTCCAGTGATGCTTTTTCTCACACTTAATTTTGTCTCTCATGTACAGTCTTACATACTACCATTCTTTTTTTTGTCTTTATTTCAATATTTGTTATGGTGAACAGGTGTTCCATTGTAAATAACAAGAGTGTTTGGATGTTGAAGTTTGGTACAAGAAAATGGTATTTATGTGCTTATACGTGTCCCATCATGTGACAGGAGCAGCAGTGGTGATGGTATACACTCAATAGATCACAATCTGTCCTCCACCCCATATTGCATCCATGCTTCACTAGGATTACAAAACCTGTAGTGATTTTATCCATTTCTACTTACTGCATGTCTCCTCCATCATACATCAGCGCATACAAATTGTAAAGATATGCTTCTTGCTTTCAGTGTGCAGAATCATGTGTTACTTCCATAGCATAGCATGCCACAGAACCCTAAAATATTTAAGCACTGCATCCTTTTGGTGGTTGAAAAGTGCACTGTTTACTAATGATTTCCTTTCTAGCATCTCCTGTAATACGAAGGGAATGTCCTGTTGGTTCATATAAAAGGATGTATCTGTAGTTGCCATATGCTTACTGCTGGTTAATTTAAAGAATAGTACATGGGCTGGATTTTCAAAGGCCAGAGAATGACGTAAGGTGCTTGCACCAAGAACAACTAATGCAAGGAGCAGGATACGTCAAACTTTGCACCAATTCTGATTTTCAAATGGTGCTTGCATCACAAAACAGGTTCAAATGCATCAGAATGGATTGTGCCATGTTTGCATCCATAAAATGCCCACACCATATAGGAAGGGATGCCTGCATCACCAAAATGATGCACCATCCCCTTATTTGGATTTTCAAGGAATGTGATTCCTTGTCATTGTTCTTAAGATGCATGTTGCTGTTAGACCAGCCAGAACTGGTCTAAGGGGCACTACAGCATATAAAGAGGCCCACAGCAGGTGGTCAGACCTGACTATGCTACTATTAAGGGCTAGTATTCTCCTGCAGGACTAGTTTAGAACATTTTGGGGTTTAGTCTTGGCCATTTCATCTGCCGTATTATTTGACTTAGGTTGTGTGATTCTCGTCCTTTGCGTCAGTTTTTACTCATCTTGCACCATTTTTTTGACTCAGCTTGCACCATTTTTTGACTCAGTTTGTGTCATTTTCATTCCTTGAGTCATTTTGTTTGATGCAGCTTGCACCATTTTTGACTCAGCATTATTTATTTTGCTGCAGCTTGTGTCATTCTCGTCCCTTGCCTTATTTTGTAGACACAGTGGACCTCTTGCATCAGTTTGGGGGACTTTGTTACAGAGAAAACTTTTCTCCCAAAACATGGCACACAGTATTTGGTGCACCTAGATCTGATGCAAGGTGGTTGTTTGACACAACATGCCTGGATGTAAGGTCCCTTTGAAAATCCTGCCAGATTACTTTAATCATATAACTTGCTATTCATAGCTCTGTCCATCTAGGAACAAATGTCAGTTACACATATGTACAAAAGATAACACAACATTTGTTGTAATTATTCCTTTCTTGTTCTTTTCTTTTTCAGAAAAACAAATAGCAACCTTCAGTGGTGAGCAGGAACTCCAGCTTCTGATGCAGCAAGTCAACTCTATTGCCAAGTCCCTCACAGCTGTGCATGCTGCCAAGGAGGAAATAGCTGCCAGCATGTGCTGCCATGAAGGACCTGAGTGTAGAACTTACAAAGCACTGTGTGCTCTCAACAGTAGCAACATTGTCCGTAACAGGGACATTTCACAGTTAAATGACACTTTTCAGGATGTGCGTGATCCATAATGTCACAAGACGGTATGCTGCAGCAAATACCATGCTGCCAATACAACACGATATATTGAAAATGGTACAAGTCTTGTTTTTGTGGGGGGGCTCCACCCCTGCGCCCCTTCATTATTGGGGGTGTAGTACTGCGTATACTTCCTTCCGTGGGTATGCACCCTCTCAATCTTCGCCACCGCACCGCTCCTACCTCATGGTCATGTCATGCACTGTAGATCATATGACACATTGATCCAGTAGATTCCAGGACCACTTTGCTGCTGATGATTACCACACAGGACTTGCTGTGGCAGATGCTGAAGGAAATGCACGAGACAAACAGATTAGGCCTTCAACATCTGCATAAATGTGCATCCTCCACAACACCAGTATCCTATCCCAGCACTCCATCCAGCCTTTAGTGAAGAGGAGGAGGGAATGTGAAATATAAGTTTCTCTACTCCCTCCTGAACATTGCCAGTTTGCAGTAGAAAGAAAAGGTTTGGATGCTTATTATTTTATGGTGACTGTAAATGAAAAAATCTTTTTAAACAGCTTTTAATCAGTATATCTATAGAAAAAAGCAATTAAACCACTGTTCAGTAGTACTAAAATGCATGAGTAGTGAACTGAGATGAGGAGTGAATAATGTGACTGTGGACGATCCTACTGGAGGATGATGATGATGATGATATGGTCCAAAGGCAGGCAAATCCCAGATCTCTGTTTTTTTTTAAAGCAGTCTCCCGAGTCTGATTTTTTGTAGAAGGGGGCAATGTGTTTGTAATGCATGTCACTAACTATATTCAGCAACAGCTCTCAGTATGGAACACAACAGGTAGGGCATCCTGCAATACATGAACACTAACAGAAGCCTCATACAGGAACAAGGCTCATGTGGGACGTAACTTGATAACTGGGTGTCCTGATTTGTGATGAAACTGAAGATTAAAAAAGAAGAAACAATAGGCAGGGCTGCATCAAAAAAAAGTTGAAGTGGTGTGATTCATGATGACTGCGGACGTGATTCGTCGTGATGTGATGTGAGTCATGTTGGTACTGGCAATGCTTCTCAGATCACCAGAAACTGGATGGAACTGAGCTTCCGCAAATAGTTGCCATTGAAAATAATTTGAAATACCTACAGCTGTACTTCCCTGAACTGTGTGACTGAGAAACACACATGCTACAAACAATGGGCCCTATGCACCAATGGGCACAAGTTACATACTAAACGCATGTAAACCACCCGCACAGCACCACACCTTTGGACAGGTGCACACTGGCCGTTATTCACTAATGGATACCACCTGTCCGTGGCTCCACCACCCCCCCAGCTTGCAAGGTCATGCAGGGTGGCCACGGGCAGAGTAGCGGACCCAGCCGAGCAGTCAATCAAATTCCTGGCATGGGTCCCACAGTAGATCCCTTGCACTACTGTGCAGGTCTAGGTGAGTGAATGCCCTCTGCAGGCACCTGGACCCATACGGAATGGCTCCAACGTCCAGTGGACAGAACTACCAGCCCGAACAACATGGCACCCTCCCAGCGCATGGACAGGCTCCCTGCTGTCAGGCCACCCCATCCTGCAGGCCACCCCCCCAGCACAGATGTCCCCCAAACTCACTCCTGCACCCCCCCCAGACCCTGACAACACACCCAACACTCCTGAGCACCACAGGCAGTCCATGAACCTCTCTACCCCCCCACACACAGAAGCCCATTCTATGCCAGGCCATGGGCTACCCCCAGTACCCCTGCCACTACATCCTTGAGCAGTGACCCATCCACCCACCCACTGCTGTACTGACAACCTCCCCCTCTCCCTTTTGGTGCTGTGGCAGTGGGGGGCAATGGCTACCTCTCAGGTTGCCAGGTCTGGGACACCACCAGGTGTTATGGTGTTCTGCCAGGATAGCAGGGGATGGGATGTCTTGTCCATGGGGGGGTGGTGCTGTACGGGTTCTTGCCCACCCAGACGCCCCAGCCCTCACTGTCATCCTAGTGGACTGGGGCAGCATGGGGGATGGTTGCCCGAGTCCGCTGTTACAGGTGGGACACCTGCAAGGGGGCACGTCATGGGTTATGGCTGTGTCTCCCCTACCATAAGCTGCTCCCTCCTCTGCACCCCCATGGACAATGCTATGCATCATAGTGCATGGCACATAGTGCCAGCCCATCCCCTGCCCACCCCCGGCTTGTGCTTGTCTCCATGCAGCCAGGGGATTGGGTGTGTAGGTGCTGAGCACCCCACTTGGTGCATTGCACTCGGGGAGTGTGTAGGGTGCCAATTGTCTCTGTGCTCTAGATACATGCACATAGCCCCTCTGCTTCAATAGTGTATAGGGTCCCATGTTTGCTGCAAGATTATAGCTACTGGATTAAGTACAGCCGGCTTGTGAGGACAAAGATTTGAGTCCATCTCTTAGTAGGGTATCATGCAGAACGTGAAGGCGAGACCCTGCCATAACCCATTACACACCCCCTTGCAGGTGCCCCACCAGTGAAAAAGCAGGGATACTAAATAAATACTTCTACTCAGTATTCACAAAAGAAGAGGAGGGGGAGGTACCAAAATCAAAGAATAGAAGCACTCTGGATAGGGAGTTCGATACCAGTCCATTCACAGAAGAAAGGGTCCTGAAAGAACTCTTAAAACTGAAGGTGGAGAAGCAGTGGGGCCTGACAGGATTCACCCAAGAATTCTAAAAGAACTAAGGGTAGAATTAGTGACACCACTGGCTACCCTTTTTAACAAATCATGGGAGGATGATGTAGTACCGGAGGACTGGAGGAGGGCAGATGTGATTCCCCTTCACAAAAGTGGGAGCAAGACAGAGGTAGGAAACTAAAGAACTGTTAGTTTGACCTCAGTGGTAGGAAAAATGATGGAATCACTTCTAAAGGAATGAATTGTTGAGTTCCTAGAGGCCAGTGGGGCACAGGACCCAAGACAGCATGGATTCACAGCAGGAAGGTAATGTCAGATGAATTTAATCGATTTCTTTGACTGGGTGACCAATGTAAAGAAAAAGGAAGGGGCAGTGGACATGGCCTACCTAGACTTTAGCAAGGCATTTGACACAGTCCCACATAAAAGGTTAATATACAAGTTACCCAGCCTTGGAGTGGGTCCCAAGGTGGTAGCCTGGATTAAAAAACTGTCTGGACAACAGGATACAGAGGGTAATAGTAAATGGAGTTTACTCTGAAGAAAGGGGTTTACTAGTGGGGTACTGCAGGATTCAGTACTGGGACCGGTCCTCTTTAATGTCTTTATAAGTGATATTGCAGAGGGACTGGAAGGAAAAGTACGTCTCTTTGCAGACGACACAAAGATCTGCAACAAGGTTGATACAGAAGGTGGGGTGGAGAGGATGAAAAGGGACTTGGCAAGGTTGGAGGAATGGTCAAATATATGGCAGCTTTGATTCAATGCAAAGTAGTGTAAAGTAATGCACCTAGGAAACAAAAATCCAGGGGAAGAGTACACAATGGGGGGGGGGGTGAGCTAATAACAACAACAGATATGGAAAGGGACCTGGGGGTAGTCATATCAGATGACCTTAAGGTGGGCAAATAATGTGAGAAGGCAGTAAGAAGGGCTGGTGGGATACTGGGATGCATAGGGAGAGGCATCACCAGTAGAAAACAGAAAGTTGTTATCCCTCTGTACAGACAGTTGGTGAGACCCTATCTGGAGTTCTGCGTTCAGTTCTGGAGACCCCATCTCCACAAGGACATAGACAGGATGAAGGCTGTCCAGAGGAGGGCAACTAAAATGGTGCAAGGTCTGCATCAGAAGACATACGAAGAGAGATTAAAGAAGCTTAATATGTATACACTCGAGGAAAGGAGGAAGAGGGGAGACATGATAGAAACTTTCAAGTACATCAAGGGAATCAACAGAGTCCAAGATGGTAGCATCTTTCAGAAAAAGAGGTGTGCAAGAACAAGGGGAACAATTTGAAGATAGAGGGGAGGCAGCTCAAAGGTAATGTAAGAAAGTATTTTTTCATGGAGAAGGTTGTGGATACATGGAACAGCATTCCTGAGGAGGTAGTGGACTCAAAAACAGTGGGAGAATTCAAGAATGCATGGGACAGGCATAAGGCAATTCTAATGGGGGGTAGGAGGAAGTAGGCTGTTGGTTAACTAGGATCTGCAGCTTATGCATTAGGTAGGGAAATGGGCAGACTAGGTGGGCCAAGCAGTCCTTATCTGCCATCAAATTCTATGTTTCTATGTGAACACTAACAGAAGCATAATACTGGACCAAGGCGCGTGAGTGATGTGACATGATAATTGGGTGTCCTCTTTTGTGATGAAACTGAAGAGTAAAAAAACAATTGCACCAAAAAAAGTTGTTTCTTCTGTAATCACCAAGTGTGGAACAGGTACTGTAGGTGTAGATGTATTTTTTGCAGGATTTCTATGTCAGTACAATCAGAGGTAAACTTTGTTATGCAGCCTTTAGATACTTTCTTAGTAATGTCTCTTTTATGAGAACAGAACAAAACATATCCCAAATGGGACAACGAAAACTCAAGAGTTGTAATGATGGATGTTTTCTCTTTCTGAAGAAGGAAAAATGTAAGTGTTTTGTATCTCAGAACCGAGGATACTGTCCCTACTGGAAGGGTTTGCAACTGCTCTGATATTGTAGTAAAACAAGATCCCAGAAATAGTTTGCAAATGTGAAAATCGTGACTGTGATGACCGTGGATGTGAACGTGATCATGACTGTGATGACTGAATGTGATTTGTCGTGAGGATGAGAAATTGTGCAACAGTGGCAGCACTTCCCTGAGCTTCAGATACTGGCTGGAACTAAGCTTTTTCATGACCATGATGACAGTGAATGCGAGTCATCATAAGGATGATGAGTCATGTTACAGTGGCAGTGCTTCACGAAGCTTCAGATACTGGATGGAACTGAGCTTCTAAGTGACAGTGATGAGCGTGAATGTGACTCTGATTTGTCATGACTCATGAGGATGAGGAGTTGTGTTTACACTTGTAGTGCTTCCCTGAGCTTCAGATACTGGATGGAACTGAGCTTCTTCATGACCGTGATAACTGTAAACATGATTTGTCATAAGGATGTGGAACTGTGTAACAGTGAGAGCGCTTCCCGGAGTTTAAAACACTGGATGGAACTGAACTTCTTCACGACCATGATAACCATGACCATGAACGTAATTCGTTGTGAGGATGAGGAATCATGTAACAGTGGCAGCACTTTCCGGAGCTTCATATACTGGATTGAACGGAGCTTCCAGAAATAGTTGCCAAATGTGAAATTCGTGACCATGAACGTGATTTTATTTATTTATTTTTATTTATTCCATGTGATGTGATGGAATGCCCTGCCCACTGATCCAAAGCTTATATCCCACTGAGTTAGCATAGGGAGGAAGATGACAGATGACTGACTTCTGGGGGGAGGTCACACAGACAGTATGTAAGAAGTGGCACTGGTGCACTGACAACTGGCTGGCAAATTTTATTTCACACACAGAATTTATTTCACACACCACCTACACTAAGGGTGATGTTGCAGGCACTGTTGCTAGTATACTCACAGAGATTCTAGGGGACCCTGCCTGGCCTAACCCTCCCTTCAATGATGTTTTTTTTTATTTATTCTATGTGGTGGGATGGAATGTCCTGCCCACTGAGCCAAAGCTTATATCCAACTGAGTGAGCACAGGGAGGTGGATGACAGATGACTGACTTCATGGGGGGGGGGTGGTTACACAGTATGCAAGAAGTGGCACTGGTGCATTGATGACTATCTGGCAGATTTTGTTACACCCACACACACACACACACACTTATTTCACACACCACCTACGTTAAGGGCGATGCTGCATGCACTGCTTCGACCCACACAGACTCAAAAACCCTGCCTGGCCTAACCCTCTCTGACACAATACTTTCCCTTCAAGGATTTTATTATTTTATATTTTTATTTATTCCACATGATGGGACGGAATGCCCTGCCCACTGAGTCAAGCTTATTCCACACCGAGCGAGCACAGAGAGGAAGATGACAGATCACTGGCTTCTTGGGGAAGGGGTCACACAGACAGTATGCAAGAGGTGGCACTGGTGACTGGCTGGCAGATTTTATTTCACACACACAGAATTTATTTCACACATCACCTAGGTTACAGGCCAATGCTGCAGGCACTACTGCTACCAATAGAGAATCAAGGACCCTGCCTGGTCTAACCCTCTCTGACCCAGTACTTTCCCTTCAAGAATTTTTTTTTTTTTAATTTATTTCACGTGATGTGATGGAATGCCCTGCCCACTGAGCCAATGCTTATACCCAACTGAGTGAGCACAAGAAGGAAGATGACAGATGATTGACTTCTGGGGCGGGTTACACAGTATGCAAGAAGTGGAACTGGTGCACTGACGACTATCTGGCAGATTTTATCACACACACACACAAACATGCACACACTCACACACTTATTTCACACACCACCTACGTTAAGGTCGATGCTACATGTGCTGCTGCTTCCCATACAGATTCAGGGACCCTGCCTAGCCTAATCATCTCTGACACAGCACTTATTCCCTTCAAGGATTTTATTTCTTTTTTATTTATTCCATGTGATGTAACAGAATGCCCTGCCCACTGAGCCAAAACTTATTCCCCACTGAGTGTGCACAGGGAGGAAGATGACAGATGACTGACTTCTTGGGGGGAGGTCACACAATATGCAAGAAGTGGCACTGGCGCACTGATGACTGGCAGATTTTATTTCACATACACACACAGAATTTATTCACACACCACCTATGCTAAGGGTGATGCTGCAGGTGCTGCTTCTACTCACACAGATTCAGAGACCCTGCTTGGCCTAAACTTCTCTGACACAGTACTTTTTCCCTTCAAGGATTTAATTTTTTCTATTTATTCCGCATGATGTGATGGAATGCCCTGTCCACTGAGCCAAAGCTGATACCCCACTGAGCGAGCACAGAGATGAAGATGACAGATGACTTTGTTGAGGGGGCATCACTCAGTTTGAAAGAAGTCGCACTGGTGCACTAATGGTAATGATTGGCCTGCCTCACACACACACACACACACACACACACACACAAACATGCACTCACGAAAACACACACACACACACACACACACTCAGGTTGTATCCTATAAAAAATAAAATAAATCCTCACTGAAGAAACTGAGCACAGGCAGGAGAACTGAAAGGGCTGACTTTTTGTTTTTTTGGGAGGGGGCAATTGGGCAAACAGCGAGAAGGCTAACTTTGAGTGGTGTGGTATTGGGTGGCACACTGGCACAGTTCAACAGACTTCACCTCCTCTGCTAGACTGCTACACCCCCAAACAAAACTGGCAGTCTGGCTCTGGCACTTAATAGTGAATTCTGTCTTCAATCTCTAGTTCTCTTCTTTCTTGTCTGCAGTACTCTGTCTTCAAGTTCTTTCTTACAGCAATTCTCCCACAGTCTACTCCAAGTTTTCTCTTCCCCTCCCCCTCCCCCTCCTCAAGTCCCCTCTCTCAAGAATAACTACTCCTCTCCCCACCCCAAATCCCGACTCCCACACACAGTCCATGGCTCATTCCCCCCCCAAGTCCCTGACTCCCAGTCCACTACTTCCCACCCCCAACTTCCCCTCACTTGTTTTCTTTTAGTTTACTAGTATATATATATATATATATATATATATATACACATATATATAAATATTAAATTATTCTTTCATTTTTTAGAGTCAACTTCTTCATCTGTTGCCCAAGGGCCAAAAAAAAAATTGCAAGCAGCACTAGTCAAGCACACAGAATCTGATGCAGCTTGGAGCAGCCTACAGAAGCTGCTGCTGCTTTTCTGTCCCAATTCCACTGCATAGCTCTAAGGTGGACCATGTGGGTTGCTAGAGTCAACTTTTTCCTCTGTTGCCCAAGGGACAAAAAAAGAAATGCAAGCAGCACAAGTCAAGCACACAGAATCAGATGCAACATGAAGCAGTCTACAGAAGCCGCTGCTCCTTCTGTGTCCCAATTCCTCTGCATAGCTCTAAGGTGGACCATGTGGGTTGCTACAGCAGCAATCCAATCAGGTGCCACCTTAGAGTGATGGACAGCTCAGCCATCCAATGAGGAATCAAAGTCTTGTCCCTGGTCCCTCCTGTGGGTTCTTCCTGCTCTGGCACTTCTTGTGCTACATTTCCCATGATGCAGCAGCGGTCCATTTATGAACATTTCGCCATGTTCGGGATAGATTCGTATGTTGGCATTAGGGAGCAATGCAGATGAGTATGAATAGATAGACCATTGACAGAGTACAGGCCTATGGCACATTCATAAGGTAGAAAAAATGGGCAGACTGGATGGGTCTTGTGGTCCTTATCTGCCATCAACTTCTATGTTTCTATCCCTAATTTTAGCTTAAATTCAGTAAAGAATTTTCTTTTTTTTTAAAGAAACTATTTTAATTTATTTGAAAATTAAAATAGTTTTTGTATGTACAGTTCTTATTTACTTTATTATAACGAACTTTATTGTTTCACATCTTTATTTGTACAAAATGTTACATGATAAGTGAGGATTCCATCTGGCTGCAGAAACACAAGCTCCTCCAGAGCCTGCACTTCTGTCAGTTCACATCCACACATGCATCGCCCTCCAGGCCATGCATAAAGTCAGTATTTAACCATAGGTACATATAGACACATGGAAGGATGTCCCTTACATGCATCAAGTCAGTGTAACCATGTATGTTCAGAAACACAGCTCCCTACAGGTACTGTGATTCAGTGTGGCTACAGATAGACACATAGAATGCCATCCAGGGCATAAGATATATGACAACCCAGTCTGCTTCTGTCACTTCACATGGAGATGCACATCACCCTCTACACAATGTGACAAGTCAGGGCATTGCTAATGATGCATATGTATCACGGGTTAATAATCCACCACATGCAGACATGAATGGTCCTGTGATCCCTGTGACACATAAGACATCCACTTCAGACCCTGCAGTTTTGTATAGGTAAAGATCCAGGTGTGCAAGGACCTCCATGTCACTGTCCCATTGATATGTGAAAATTCCGGGCTCACAGTCCCATATGGTACCATGTACCTACAAATATACAGTGTGCTTACATCATAACTTTGTTGTTTCCCTTCATTTTCAACCATACATCTCAAAATAGCCTTTTTATAACCACACTTCCTTAACAATTAAGACACATTTGTCAAATCAATGTAAAATTATGATGGTGTAGAACAACAACAAAATGGCCTTATGGGCCAGGTTTCAAGTATGTTTCTGCAATGGATCATGAGGTAAAGTCATAAAAAGTACATGTTAATAATTTGGATTTGTAATCTTTAAAAATTGTGAAGTTATGAACAAAACTATTAATTCTCTCAATATAAAGAAATTCTTCTTTCGTGAGCCCATATTCATGTTTCCTCAGCCAGCAGTCTTGTTTTGTGAAGCTCATGAAACAAGAATGTTGGCTTATGAAGACTGTGAGACTTAGTTTTTTTTTTCAATCCTCTTTCATGAGTGGGCCTGTTTTTTCATGAGTCATGAAAATCTCAAGAAACAAGAAGGTCAGCTGACAAAACAAGATGGTGGACTTAGTTTTTTTTCCAATCTTATTTTGTGAGTACGGCTGTAGTTTCATGAGGCACAAAAGAACTCATGAAATAAGAATGATGGCTCAAGAAACAAGATGGTGGGACTTAGTTTTTTCAATCCTCTTTCATGTTCAGGCCTGCTATTTCTTTAGTCATTAAAAAACTCAAGAAACAAGAAGATCAGCTGATGAAACAAGATGGTGGAATTAGTTTTTTTTCCAGTCCTGTTTCGTGAGCATGCCTGTTGTTTTGCGACTCATGAAACAACTCATGAAACAAGAAGGTTTGGCTCACAAAACAAGATATGGGACATAGTTTTTTCCCAGTCTTGTTTTGTGAGCTGATAGTTTTTTCCCAGTCTTGTTTTGTGAGCAAACATTCTTGTTTCATGACTTCTTTTGTGAGCCACAAAAGAAGTCTGTGAGCCCACTAAACAGGATTGAAAACAACTAAGTCCAACATGCTGTTGTGTGAGCTGATCTTCTTGTTCTGTGAGTTCATTCATAACTCACAAAACAAGGAACTTGGCTCATGAAACAACAACCAAAACAAAATCTAAGTCCACTATGTTCTTTTGTGAGCTGAGAATCTTATTTCAGGAGGCTGTATTCCTATTTCATGAGCCACAAAATAAGAAAATCGGCTTCTAAAAGGAGACTCACTAAGGATATTTCAGATGTCTGAACATCATATTTTGTTTTCCATTTTTAGAAAAACTAAGTACAGAATTGAGCTAAATTGATCCCGTTTAGCTAAATTCTTGTGTTGATTCACTCCAGAACATCATTTTTATGTATTTTGAAAAATTTTGTTTGAAAAATGGAAACAAGATGGCTGCCATGCAAAACAAGAATGTTTCTCACTGAAGAAGAATTTCAGCTCACAAAATAAGATTCTTCTTTCATAAGCCTAAAATTATTTTTTGTATCAAACATCTAAATGAAAGACCCCACTGAGCATGTTCAGAACAGAGATTTCAAATCATTATAACTTGGGAATGGATTAATATTTCTTCACTAAACCAACAAAAGTACCATCCCAGGGAAAGCCCTTTTTACTATGAAAATTTCAGAACAAAATTCACAACAAAATTAATGAATTTGACATACAGGAATCTAGCAATGGAACCCTATACCAAGGAAAAGTGTACAAGTATTAGGAACAAATGCAAGTACTGCTCCTCCTATACTATATTTATTTATTTTATTAAGTTTTTGTTGACTGGGTAAGTGCACTAGACAAATCCTGCCTATTTTCAGGCACGACCCAGGGGAAGGGGGATACAGATGAATGCCAACTGACCTTGAACCAGATTAAGCTGTTGGTGATATTTTTAGTGAATGAGGGAAAATTGGCCAGGACACTGGGGAAATTCATCATCTCTTTTCGATAAGTGCCATGGGATCTTTAACATCCACCTGAACTACCACCAATCCAGGCAGATGGACCTCAGTTTAACGTCTCATCTGACCTTCAGTCTACCGTGGGGCAAGTTCCATCCAAAAAAAAGGGAAAGAGAGAGCCAGATGATGTCCAGAAAACTGAAAATTGGACCCATGTTAAGGAAAAGAAGTTCAAAAAGGGCAGAAGAGCAATGGAATTCTTACTACCACTCCAAAACAAATTTGAAATACTAGTTAATAATACACAGGAATGTACTCCTACTGAATCTTCTTCCCCAAACCGTCCACCATCTTTAGAAGTTCACAATTCCTTAAGTGACATCCCTTGTCCAACTAGTGATACAATCCCTGCCTCCTTTAACATGGACATACAGTATATGTAACCTCCCAAAACGCTGCAAAAAAAGTCCTGAAAATACATATTACTCAAGTGCTCAAGGCAACAGCACCATAACTCCTACTATAATAACAGTTAACAACACTTTCCAAGGTAGTCTAAGGGAACATCCTGCTACAAATATAAATGATAATAATCTGGTTTCTGGGAGTAACCCTGAAACTAGTACCTACAATAATAATGATAGGAAGGTAACTAACCATCCTGGTGAGCAGGTTACTCCAGAAAAACAACTTAATCCACCTAACTACTAGGCAGATATTGCAACCCAGACAAAAGCAGCCATACTTGCTCCAGTTCTAGGGGTGCACAAATCATGGATATCACTGCTATGAAAAATCATATATTTAATTCTGTGGGGGATAGACCCCTAGTTATAATACATGCAAGCATCAATAACATCAATAGCAGAAGATTGGAGGACATTAAAAATGAATACTCTATTCTAAGTGCCTTACTAATGGCTAATAATTGTGAAGTATTCTTCTCCGAGATTCTTCCCATTCCTCAAGCTACCACCTTAATCAATGAAAAGGTGTACCACATAACTAACTGGCTTAGACAATGGTGTCTGACTAATAAATTTGGATGTATTACACATAGGGAAAATTTCTGCGGTAAGCCTAATTTATTTTCCAGTGATGGTCTACATTTAACATTTAGCATTTAGAAATAAGCAACTGGGCAGAAGAATCAAGTCATTTATAAATAATTCTTTAAACTAATTTCAGGGGGGATGGGAAAAACTTCATTTGGGTCACCCTGCAAACCTACAAAGTTTAACCATAAAACATGTAATTTATTCTTATGCAACACCAGAAGTCTCAACATAACAAAAAAAGTAAGAACTTGAGGCATTTATTTTATAGCATAATATGGACATTATTGCCATCACTGAGACATGGTGGGATAATGATGATGATTGGTAGAAAAACATCACAGGGTATAGATTATTCAGCAGGAATAGAAAAGCCAAACAAGGAGGAGGTGTATGTGTATATGTCAAGTGAGTCAATTCCCACACAGCTGTACACAAACCCAACTGACACTACTGTTTTGGTTGAATTTATTTATTTATTTTTATTTATGTATTGAAATGTTTCACCAGGAAAAGCACACTGAGCAATGAGATGCTCATCTCACGGTGTGATCTGGGGGGAGGATTACAGTTGGAGAACATCAACAAGCAGGGTGCCAAGGAATTATGGATTACACTATACAAGGCATTATAACATATCTTTAAGGTTACATTTTACATGGTAGTACAACCTAGATTGAGGTTAAAACATGACACAGTTACAACTGAGCCATATTGCTCAACACTACACTGAGGCATTGAGACATAGGTAAATAAGTACAGTAATGATGGACAATAAGTGCAACTGTTAAAAATAAGCCAGCATTCAAAGCAATAGCTAATCACCACTGGTCAGGGCACTTGTGGAGGGGTATGTGGAAGGGGGGACACAGGGGGAAGGTGGGTGGCTTCAAGGCAGAGTAGTACTGAAGAGGGGAAGGGGGAGTCTGGGGATGGGTGGGGAAGGGGGTAGAACAGGGACAGAGTATCAGGCACAGGAGCAGTTAACCATGTAGTAGTTAGACAGTGTGGTGGATATTGAATGCACGGAGAAGGAGTGGCAAATTTGGTGTGGGAGACCATTCCAGAGTTTAGAGAGATGATATGAGAAGGCAACTTGACCTGCTGAGGTATGTTGGTGAGGAATTGACAGTTGCTGACAGTTAGAGGATCTGAGAGCATGAAAGGGGGTGGGGTGAAGATAGAGAGGAGGTAAAGTAGAGTGGGAAGGAGCTGAGCCAGAATTTTGACAGAAATTTTGCACTACGGAGTAGTCTGTGATTTTTGAGAGAGGGAAATGCCAGCAAAAGGTAGAGTTCACAGTGATGGGTGCGGGAAGGGGGGATCTAGTGCAAAGCTGCAGAAAGGATTGAAAAGGAGGTCCAGCCTGGATAGGGAAGACTTGGGAGCAGCACTGTAGACTACATTGCAGTAGTCAATGGTACAGTAGGTAGGATCATCTTCTGCACAAGTTCACATCTTGCAGTTAGTGGGAGGCTACTGCAATTCCTGCAAAGGGTGCCGAGCTTGGGGTGCAGTTTTTTCAGGATAGCATCTACATATGCAGAGAAGGATAGGTGTTGGTTAAGCCATACCGCTAGGTACCTAAAAGTAGTAGCATCCTCAAGGACTGTCCCATCAATGGTGTAGAAGTTGGGGAGGGCTGTAAGCCTAGACCATCTCTCTGCCTGGTGCTAAAGGTCATAGAGATTGTCATTTTGGTGTTGAGAAATAGTTGATCTGAGATAAACAAGAGCTGAACTTTATTGAAGTCAGCCTGAAGGTTGACAGCAACCTTGTCTGGAGTGCAGCTGGTGGTGAATAGGACAGTGTCATCTGCATACATATGAATGGATGAAGATGTACAGATTAGTGGGAGATCATTGAGAAAGATCGAAAAAAGAATGGGGCTGACTACTGATCCCTGAGGGACACCTGTATTGATAGAGAGAGGGGGAGGATGTGGAGTCCGCAGTTCTGACTGATTGTGTTCTGCCAATGAGATAGGTACTGAACCAGTTTGTAACAGAATCAGATAGTCTGGCTGCAGAAAGACAATTTTAGCAGGAGGCTAAAACTCACTTTTCCCCACAGGCTTTCTGTTGTATTGAGATGTTGTTGCAGGCCCCCAAATTCTAATTTCTTATGTAATTCTTCCCTACTGACTGAACTATCCCATGTTTTCAAATCTAATGACGTTCTGATTCTGGGGGTTTTTTTTAACTTGTCTTTTTATTTAAAAGATCTTAATCATGGTACATAGTCCGTTAATTACAGGTAGATACATCTTCTGTTCTTAGGACAGTAAGAAAGTACAGTCTAAAATCATCCTTATAATCATTACAATTTTCTTATATCATTTCCAGATCATGTTAATTTATTTACCTTTCTCATGTCTAAATCATTCCTGACCCAATCCAATAGTATCCTTGGAGTCCAGGGTTTCAATTTTCCTCGCTTTAACCTATTATCTTCTCTTTCCTTCTTTCTATATCAAGCCTTCCCTTTCTATCTCTCTGATCAACCTCTGGATCTCCAGGAATCTCCCTTTTCTTTGTACCATGTCTAATCATCTTATATTAGAACTTAACATTTATTAATAACTACCATTTTATCTAATACAATAAAATTTTCAGGATGTGTCCACGAGTTAATTCTCCCTACTCCAATCAACCTTCGGAATACCCCCTGTCTTTCAGCCATTTCCATTCACATCTTACTCTCCTTCCTTCTGTTTTATTATCTTGTTTCCTCCCATCTCTGTCTCTCCTCCTCTCCTACCCCTTTCTACGTTAAGTATAGGTCCAATACCAGAGTGTGGGTTTTTTCTTGGATGTATTTGTAATAGGGTAGCCACTAGCATTAAACCTTTCCATCTTTAACTGAACTTTTGCTACTATGCCTTCTAACTGCTTGATTCTTTCCATGTTATGTTCCCAGATATCTACTCAGGGTGAGGTCAGTGTAAGCCACTTCTGTGTAATTGCTTTTGTTGCCGCCGCCACACAGATATAAAATAAGTGTCTGTAATCTTTTCTTATCAGGTCTACTGGGGGAGGCCCAAGACCAGATTCTCAAACTGAGGAAGTAGGTGCAGCTCAAACATTTTCATTATAATTTCTTTCAAGTGGGCCAAGTACTTAGCTAATATTGGACATCCCCCAAAAATATGGAAGTGCGAGCCCACTCCCCCACAACTTCTCCAACATTTATCTGAGTTCTATCCCCCATAGTGCTTGGCTATTGTTGGGACCCTAAAAAATCTGATGCCCACTTTCCATCTAAATTCTCTCCAATTTTGTAGACTGGTAGTTTCTGTACACCCTCCCAAATCCCCATCTTGCGGTTGGATTTATACCCTATCTCCTTTTCCCATTTTGCTTGTATATTTTCTCTATAATACCCTGCCTTCTCCTTGGCACAATAGAGCGTACATTTGTGCTACTATTCCCTTTGTATCTTTTAAAGTCATTCTGTTTTGTATCATAACTACCTCCTCTGTTAGGGGGCGAGCCACTTCTGCCACTCCTATCTCCCCCACTATTATATTTCTACATTGGAAAAATCTGAATAATTCTTTCTGTTGCAACTGGAATTCTTGTTGTAAACTCAAAAAAGATTTCACCCCTTCCCCTTCCACCAAATGGGCCAGTGTCAATACACCTTTCCTAGCCCATCCTTCAAGGGAAACAAAACCCTTCTTTCCCACTATAAATGATATGTATTCCAGCGGAATTTTCTGCCATATCGGTACCAGCATTTCCCACTTTTGTCTGATCTGGAGCCATATCCCAAGAGTTTGTCTCGTCCAGCAATTCTGGATCTCAGTCAGGTTTGCTTTCGTTATGGTCCACGGTAGAATCTGCACTGGAAGATTTATATGGGCTCTCCTTTCCATCTCCACCCAGTCCGGGGGTTCGTCCTGTACAAAAATTTCAAAAGCGGCATCATTTGGGCTGCATAACAGTATGTCCGCAGGTGTGGCATACCCTCTCCCCCCTCTTTCTTAGGTATTGACAACAGTTGTTTCTTAATCCAGGGTTTTTTCCCTGCCCAGATAAAGCTAGCTAACTCCTTCTCCAAATCCTTCCAATCCTTGCTGGGTATATCTATCGGGAGGGTGCCAAAGAGAAACAACCAATGAGGCAGGATGTTCATCCCAATAGTGTCTATTTTCTGAGTAAACCCTAATGGTATTAGTTTCCATCTGTCCAGGTCTTTCCCAATTTGTACTTTTAAGGCCCCATGGTTTATTTTCTACAGATCCTTCATATCATTTGGGATTTTAATTCCTAAATATCTTATTGTCTTTTTAGTGTACTTAAAGGGTGAATTTTTTTTTAATTCCTGATCCCACTCCCCTGAGATTAATTTTATTTCTGTTTTCTCCTGGTTTATTTTATATCCTGACATTTTGCTAAATTTTTGTATCAGGGTCAGAAGATGAAGCACGGCCTGTTTTGGGTTAGACACATAGACTAATGCGTCATCTGCATAAAGGTATATTTTATTTAATACCCCTTCTACCATTATACCAGTAATCTTAGGATGTCTCCTTAAGGCTTGAGTCAGGGTCTCAACACTAATTGCGAACAGTAATGGAGACAGGGGGCAACCCTGTCTAGTCCCTCTTTGTATCTGGATCTGCATGGATACTACCCCATTTACTTTCACCCTTGCCATAGGTCTGTCATACAGTAACTTTATCCAATTCAAGAATTCATCCCCCAGACCCATCTCCCTCAGTACAGCCTTCAAAAACTGCCAATTCAGGTGGTCCAATGCCTTTTTGGTGTCTAAAAAAATGGCTAGTCCCTGGTCTTTAAGTTCTCTCACCCCCGTAATGACATTCAACAATCTCCGGATGTTATCTGCTAGATGCCTCCCCGGAATAAATCCTGTTTGATCCGTATGAATTAGCTTAGTGATTACTTTTTGTAACCTATTAGCCAGCATCTTGGTCAGGATTTTACAGTCCTGATTCAGGAGGGAGATGGGTCTGTAGGAGGTGCACCTATCCCTTGGATTCCCCTCTTTTGGTATAACCATTATAATTGCTGAGTACTATGTTGGTGGGAGGGCCTGTTCTTCCAAACAGTTATTGAAAACTTCAGTCAAGATAGGGGTAACCGTTCCACAACATTTAGTGTATAATTCACTACTGAACCCATCTGGTCCAGGTGCTTTCCCCTGCTTCAGTTCCCTAATTACCTGGACTACTTCTTTCTGTGTAATTTTAGCTCCTAGTCCTATCCTGTCTTCTCCACTTAATTTCTGCAACTTAAGATCTTTAAGAAACTGATTTATCTCTTCCGCCATCTGCTCTGGAACTATCGACTCTGTATATAGTGTCTGGTAAACATTCCTAAAGGCCTGTGCAATATCCGCTGGTTTACTTCGCATCTCTCCTGTTTTCCCATCTATTATTATGTTTTTAATCATATGTTTTGCTTCCTGTTGTTTCAACCTAAGTGCCAGTGTATGAGCTGCCCTATGCCCCACCTCTGAATACTTATATCCCAGCCATCTTATCCATCTCACTGCCTGTTTTTCCTCATATTCATTTAATTTCTTTCTAGCTAATTCCAGTTGTTGTAACTGTTCCCCATCTTTTGGATCCTGTTTATGTTCCATTTCCCTTGGTTGAACCTCTCACAAGAGTCTTTCCTGAGTAAGACTATCCAGATTTTTATTCCTAGAGGCAACACTTATCAGTTCACCCATAACTACTGCTTTTGCTGTATCCCATCTGATTATAGGTTGGCAACCTTTATTCTCTTTTGCATAAAAAACTTCTTTAAATCTATCCTCTATCCTTTTAATTGTGGATTTGTCTGTCAGAAGGGAGACATTCAGTCTCCAAATAGGGCGTCTCTCTCTTCTTGTTCCACCATCAGGACAATCTCAACCGGTGCATGGTCCGAGTTAGTGATTGAGTGTATTCGAGATCCAGAGGCCATATACATATATGCTTTTTGTAGGAGAAATAAATCAATCCTAATATGACCTCTGAACCTTCGAATAGTAAGTGTAATCCCGTGTCCTGGGGAAACGTGCTCACCACACATCCACAAAATCTAAACATCTTATTAAGCATTTAAGCCATTTAGTCGCTTCCCTGTTTGTCTGGGTACAACCTGATGATCTGTCCAGAAATGGGCATGGCACACAGTTAAAATCCGCCCTACCAATACTCGTCCTTGAGGCAGTCGTGCCAGTTTGTCTAAAATTTCTTTAAAAAAGCTACCCCCTTTAACATTCGGAACATGAAGACTGACAACATGGAAAGGGACATCCAAAACAGTGCCAGGTATTCTGACGTATGTCCCCTCTTTATCCGTGTCCATCCAGTTGACCACAAGGGGGCACCCCCTTTTCACCAGAATCGCCACTCCCGCCTTCCTCCCATCTCTGCTCGGTGAGGCATACACCTCTCCCACCCATGACCATCTTAATTTCAAACCCTCTATTTCCCTTAAATGTGTTTCTTGAATAAGAGCCACATCGCATCCCATTTGTTTCAATTCAGTTAAGATCTTCGTCCGCTTGACAGGGGCATGTATTCCTTTAACATTATTGTTACTATTTTAAGATTAACCATTATCTTAATTTGTCACTTTCCACCTTCTCAACCTCCTTTGTAAATTTCTCGTGATACCCCATCCTGCTTTTACAAGTAAACTTACTAAACCATTAAACAAATATCGTTTAACACATTTCAACTTTATATAACTTTTCAACATCCTGGCAGCTGCTTCTTAGAGCTTGCCTCCCCTCTTAACTCAATCCCCCTTCTTGTGCTTCCTAGGTGCTACTGCGCATTTCAGCTACTGTTTTTTATTTTCTTAGTAGCCCATATGGGTGGGCTCACTAGGCCACTGCACTGCCTATCCCTTAATAGGGATTCGCTCTAGTTGTTCAAAGGAACAGTAGCAGTCCCCCAGTATTAACGCTCCCAGCCAAACTAATTTTTAGCCGAGAATGAGTTAGCAGCAGCCCAGTCTTAGTGTCCCCCCAACTGACTTTGCTTTCTAGCCAATGTTTACCTCATACCATTATTGAGTCCATTACCAGAGTGTCTGAAGTCTTATATGAAGTAACCTGTGTCCCATTATTCCCCCCAAAAGCTTCTCCCCAGTCCGGTCCTTCATTCCCCCCCCCAACTTTCAGACGGTCTCTTCGGTTTCCATCTCTGAGTCCTCTCGAATCTACTCTCTTTCACAGATGTCCTTCTCACTCATCCATTTGTTTTTCAGATTCTTGGTTATCTATCATGTTGAGCATCCTCGTGAGGTCTGGCATTAGATATTTGGGCCATGACCAAGCAGGGGACTTTTTCTTCCCTCGATTCACCAGGCTCCATGCTCCTTCTATCAGTTTTTGCTCCAGAAGGTCGCAATCCAGATTCGGGATCCCTATTTGTTTCTCCTTCAAAAATGGAACTGCATCCACCAAGGTCAGAAATACTTTAAATGATTTTGCTGGGTAGTTTATCTGAGCTTTGATTTGGTGTTTGTCCTTTAGCTCTTTTATGACTGCTCTGACTTGGTTCCGACAATATTGCAACTCTGTAGAGAAATCTTGGTCCAGAAACACTTGTCCCCCTGCAAATGTAAGGTTTTTAACTCACCAAGCTTCTTTTAATATGTAATCTTTTTCTTGGAAGTTCAGCATTCTCACTGCCCAGGATCATGGTCTGGTATTCTTGTCTGTCAGCTTGGGCCCTAGAGGTCTATGGGCCCTCTCAATTGTGAGGGAGAAGTCCGAGGGTATGGTTATTATCGCTCTCAGCACATGTTGGATAAAGTCTGCTGTGGTAGGATAATCCTCCTCTTCTCCTTCCTTGATCCCGTAAATTCTAAAATTGTTTCATCTCGCTCTATTTTCTGAATCTTCCATTTGAGTATGCATTTGCCTTTCCCTGTGTAAGAGATGAATAATCAATCTATCTGCTGCATTTTGTCTTTCTGAAGTCTGAGTCACACGTTTTTCAACTCCCTCGACCTTTCTATTTATGTTTCTCACTTCCATCTTAAGATCTGCGATCCATGTCTCAATATTTTGTACTGACTTTAGGATTTTAGCCACTGCTATTTCCATTGGTACCTCGGCCTGGGACTCTTCCTCTTCGAAGTCGATCGATGATACCGAGAGGGACCGTACTCTCGTCATGGTTGCTACGCCTTCTGTGCCTTTATGGAGAGTGAACTGCTTTAATTTACTACTTCTTTGGTCTTGCTTCGACCTTTTTGGCTTAATTTGTTTGGCTGACATTAAAACAGCCCCCGATTATCGACTTCAGCACTTTTCTAGTCCATTGAGGTAGAAAATGAGTTTTAAACAGCTGGGGAGTCCGGAACTCATTCCTCTAGGCTGCTACCATCTGGGCGACGTCACCGTAAGTCCCAATTCTGGGGGATTGCAACCTTCCAGGTACAGATTGGAATGCACAAAATGGAAACACTGAATTAGAATGTAACTTCATAGAGCTATGTGTTAAAAATAATCTGGAACAACTGGTGTCTAAATCAACTATGTGAAAGAACCTATTGGATTTAATCCTAACTAACATTGATAATAATATCCAAAACATTGTGGTCACAAATCCTTTGGGATCCAGTGACCACAATATGGTAACCTGCAGCCTTACAGCATCTGTTTCCAAAAAGTGTATTAGCACTATTGTACATGATTATAGCAAAGCTAACTTTGAGGAAATAAACACACTGCTGTCTTCTATAAACTGGTATTGTGAAATTAAGCTAAGAGAACTGATGTGGCATGGAATACTTTTAAGAGATTAATGGAGGATATTGTACTAACATATGTACCTATTAAAAATAAATACAACAATGGGGCAATTCCTATTTGGTTTATCAGTAAAACTAAAAAACAAATTAACACCAAATTGAAGGCATACAGAAAGTTTAAAAAGAACAGAACTGACACCAACAAATGATCACTTTAGTATGAACAGAGGAAACTAAGTGAACTAATTAGGGATGCCAAGTATAAATTGGAATTCAAGATAGCCCACTGTAAAAGTAATAAATTACTTTACTGTTACATAAATTCCACTTGTAGAATTGCTCAAACAAATATTACTTCTCTTACAGTTTATAATTCAGTTATTAGTGACAATAAATTAATAGCTAATGAATTTAACAAGTATTTTAGGTAAGTTTTTGCCTCAAAAGACTTTTGTTCAGTCATTAATGACTCTAGCAATATCGAGCACACCTGCACCGTTAATGAAGTATTTACCGAATTAACCAAGATCAACACATATTCTAGCCCTGGATCAGATGGAATACATGCTATATTTCTAAGGAAGGCAGCAGAACACTTGGCGTACACTTTAACTATCATATTTAACTCCTCCATAACTAGTGGAATTGTCCCTATGCATTGGTGCTATGTGACTGTCATACGTATATTCAAAAAGGGGGAAAAGTGATACAGTAGAAAACTTTTGGCCTATAAGTCTAACTTCCCATATCTGCAAGACCATGGAAACGTTAATCAAACAAACTTCATAAAATTATTAATGACAAAGGTTTGAATGATCCAACACGACAGGGATTTACCAAAGGTAGATCATGTAACACTAACCTTATCACATTCTGCAATGCCATTAGTAAAAATATGGATGAAGGAATTGCAACCGATGTTATCCTCCTGGATTTCACAAAAGCTTTTGACAAGGTCCCCCATCATACCTTAATTACGAAATTATACAAGCTTGGAATTGGTTCTCATTTAACTAGGTGGATAAATAATTGGCTACAGTGAAGACTACAAAAGGTTAGGATAAATAATACACTATCTGAAGAATGTGGTGGTGTTTCTCAAGGATCAGTGCTGAGCCTCGTTTTGTTTAGCATGTTTATTAGTGATATGAACCCAGACCTTACCAACCACATCATAAAATTTGCAGATGATACTAAATTAGGTGGTGTGGTCAATACATTCAACAAACACTTAACACCAGTTAGAGATTTGTGTCTGATTGGAAGTTTGGCAACGTGAAACGGTATGATTTTCAACATTAATAAATGCAAGGTGTTGCATTTTGGGAAAAAAACAACCCCAAATACAATATATACTAAACAATGTTATCATAGGCAGTAGTTCTTCTGAAAACGACCTAGGGATAGTGGTTGATAATACCTTATAATTTAAAGACCATTATCTTCACATTACCAAAAGATATAAGAGACTGATAATTAATTTTAGGAGGTCTTTTATTTGTGAAAATAAACACTTCATTATTCCTGTGTATAAAATTATGTCAGACCACTTCTTGACTATGGTTCTTCTATTTGGTCTCCCTGTCTTTTAAAAGACTCTTATCTACTTGAAAACATACATAAATCTTTAACTAAATTAATACCATCCCTTAAGCATCTAGAATATAGAGAAAGACTTAGATACTCTCAGCTTCACACACTCAGTGCCAGAAGACAATGGGGGGGACTTACTGATGTTATAGAAACTGTTACAATCACCAGAGTTAATGAATTTATGTGGTATCCAGTTTGGTCAATATCGAAGCAAGCTTCAGTCTCACAACAAAGAACTAGTTGTGCCTCTGGCAACAACTGTTAAAAGGGACAATTTATATACAGTAAGAGTGACCAAACTCTGGAACTGACTGCCAGAGGATATAGTTAATGCACCAAACTTCAACAGCTTTAAAAGATCTCTGAACCAACAGTTTTACAATAACTACACATGGTTTAAACACCACCTTGGGTGGGGGACAATCTTTATAGGCAAAATTGCTTCCTTTTGTCCAACCAGACCTAAGAAACCTACAGGTTGTTGGTAACATGTGAGGAAACACAGTTCTGCACATTTGAAAGCCATATCACAATGGGGTGAGTGTTAAGGTTAAGAACCCCAAGGAAGACCTCACCCATGATTTGCCAAGAGTCAGGACAGTGAAAACTATTTTTTTTCCTTTTTCTGCTTTGGTGTGGGGGGTGGGAGCTGGTGATGGGAATTCTAATGTCATATTTCCCTGCTTATTTTGGTTTAATCTGAACCCTAACTGATGCATTAACTCATTATTTTGCAAAGAATAAATATATACATTTGCAAACCAAGGGATCTCAGTTTTACCTAAAGATACACATATAATCAGTTAAAAAATTGCTAGTCCAAAACATATATAAATATATATCTTTACTTACACAGGTTATACAAACTAATATTTCTGAATTGCTCTAATAAACTTGGATGTTCCATACATTAATTTCATGTGCTCAAGCTTCAATAAATATATCATGGCTTCTAGTCTCATAATCTTATATTTCTAAGGCAGCAGTGGTGTGATCCATTTATTTCTCTTTCATGACCACATCTCACACTCCATAATAACATGCAATATAGCAGGTGTATTGGCTATTGTACACTGACATTTGGTATTTTTTAAAACTGTGTGAAATGGGAACATTTTTACTTCACATAATTTTGATTAAATTTCATAAAATTTCATGAAATTGCTCAGCATTTTGGTGGAATTTTGAGGAATTTTTAAGTTTATATTTGGTCATTACTCAGCTGTCATTTATGATAGAGATCTGAAGTTTGGAAAGTGCACTGTCTGGATTGAGGGCCAATAAAATGCCAAATAACATGACATTCAGATGGACAGTTTAAAAATTATAGGTACTCAAAGTCTGTCATTTTATTTTTTGTGCGAAATGTCATGTGCAGTTTTGTCTGCATATACCTCAGCTGTCTATTGGATCAGAGATCTTAAATTTGGCATGCTTCCTTGATGATAGGTGTTCTAACAATGTTTCAGACTTCATGACAATATGATGCATTGTATCAAAATTACATATGCTCAAAATCTGTCATTTTATTTTTTGCTGTAAATTTCATGAAATAAATGAATCTGCATATAACTCAGGCACCGTTGAAGTTAGACATGTGTAAATTAGCATAAATAACCTTTTTGTAATGCTTATAAAATTATCTAAATATGGAGAGATTTGAATTAGATGTTTTTAAGTCACAGGAGTTCAAATCTTTACTATGTAAATATTTGCTAAATTTTGTGAAAACTCTCAAAAATGTGGTTGTTTGTAACTTCTCTGCTCTTGCAGGCATAGACTTATCATTTGACTTGCATATCCATAGGCAGTGTGTCCTGGTGTCTAACACAACTGGATAAATTGGCTTAGCAGTTTTAGATTTGCAGTAGAAAACTAAATATTGGTAACATTTTCTCACATATTTATAGTAGCATATAGATGAACAATTCAGAATTCTTTTTGTGGAATTTAACATTAGCAATGTACATATCACTACTTTAGTTGATAAGCTGGGCTGAGCTTTTTGCAGTCCTACTGTTCCTCTCTGGGTGACTATTTCCCCCAGCCCTTTTCTTTTGGCATTGCCAGATTGACTCAGTAGAACTACTGACCACACTGATATCCTCTTTCATTTTAACAGTGACAAACGTTCTTAAAACGTGAGTCACCTACTCCTTTTCCTATTGATCTACCCTGTTGGAATAGCCAGAAGTCTTCCTTCCTGTTGCCACAGGCACTGTCTTAACCCACTACATCTTTTTGAGTATTTCTAAGTCCCAGACTTTCCTGAAAGGCCTGCTATAGAAAGTTGAGAGTCACGCCAGACTGAATTACAGTCAGCCTATTTGGATATCTGGAGGTGTTTGGATTTATTTGGACACAAGACATAAGATATAAATATAATCTGAACTCCATGCTTAAGGTTATATGCAGTAAAATACATACACCACAGGGAGTTGTTTTAAACATTCCAAATATAGCAGGCTGGAAGTTGCAAAGCTGCAAGCCATGAAGCCACAAGTTCTGGAATTTACAAAGCTGTTATTTTTGGGAAGTGTCAGTCTAATAAATTTTTTATGTTATTAGTGATGGGTGAAGTGGCCTCAATTCGCTCCGCGGAGTCATTCATGGAGTGCTCTGAAACGTGAAGCAAAGTACTTTGCGTTATTACTGGGTAACTCGAAGTCCATTGAAAACATTGACTTCGCATTATTCTGCCTTCCCAAACCACTACTCCACCAATTCTTATGGTGAAGTACATTGAAAACAATGTACTTCACCTCACTTTGCCTTGTTTTTAAGCTCAAAAGGGGAATTTTGCAGTGATTCATGGGATTTCAGGTCACATGGGCTCTAGATTGTTCTACACAGCCTCAGTTTGGGGTAGTGTGTGTAGGAAGCGGTAGGAGACAATCTGCTCTGAGAGCTCTCTGTGATTCAAACCGTCAAAAAGCTGTTAAAAAAAGCTTTTTAGAGAAATTTGTTTTGCTGAAACTTTAGTTCATCGATTACAGAAAACCCTCCTGTGCTGATATCATTGAGCATTTATTGTTTGTGTATGGATTTTGAATGTTAATGTACAACATTCAGTCTGTGTACTGAGAGACAGTAGAAGTGTGCTTTGGGGAAGGGGTGTATCTGTGGTGTAGGTAGATTAACTTTGAGAAAAAGACAGTGCTTTCTATTTTGGTGATATTTTTCTTGTAAAACTGTTAATGTACACACAGTAATATTTTCAATATTTCTTGCCATTTTTTGCTGATTGTTGTGGTGCAGCAGTGCATAATTTTAGTTTGTTTAAAATATGTGGTTATATTACTGAAGTTTTCAATTTGCTACACATTACTTAGTGTGTGTGTGTGTGTATGTGTGTGACGAGTGTCATCAAATCAGACACCTTTTATTGTGCTACATAACAATTTCAGCAACGTGAAGCTGCTATCCACTGCAGCTGTGTGATTTTTGTACTTCTTTGTGGTATCTTTACTGGTACTAGTACTAGTGACTGTTACTGCTGCAGTGCATAATTTTAGTTTGTTTAACATATGTGGTTATATTATTGAAGTTTTCAATTTGCTATGCATTACTTGGTGTGTGTGTCAGTATGTGTGTGACGTGTGTCATCAAATCAGACACCTTTTATGTGCCACATAATAATTTCAGCAATGTGAAGCTGCTATCCACTGCAGCTGTGTGATTTTTGTACTTCTTTGTGGTATCTTTACTGGTACTAGTACTAGTGACTGTTACTGCAGCAGTGCAGAATATTGTCCCCCCTCCGTGGCCCGCCCCAACCGGCAAAGGTATTCTTTTCCAGATTTCAATTTCTAATGGTGAGCTCTGGTTAGGTGTTGTGCCTTTGTGTCTGCATCTCTTCAGTGCACAGCGCAATCTTAATCTGTCTGTGCATTTGCATCTCTTTAGGGCCCAATCTCCATCTGTAACTTAAGTCACAGTTGTTTCTTTGGCTTCCCTTCAGAGTACTGGATAGGTGTGGTGCTTAATTCTGCATGAACATTGTACTCATTAATATGCATTTTTTAAGTCAGAACCATCATCACAAGTCACTCGTGATACAAATCATGTTCTTCATCATCACAGTCACAAATGCAGTCACAAATTACGATTCACGATCATTCATGTTACGAATCACAACATACATTTTTTTTCTAGTTACTTGGATGTATTGTAAGCCTTTTTTGTAGTATCTCTCCAGGCTTCACCACACCACCATTGTACTCATTGACAAGTGTTTTTAAGTCTGGGAGATTTAAGCTACAGCTCATTGGGGAAGTATAGCCATAGACGGTAGGCATTCACGTTTCTTCAGCATCACCGTCACAAATCATGATTCACAATCATTCACATTACAAATCACAACATAATTTTTTTGTGATAGTTGCTTGGATGTATTGTAAGCCTGTTTTGTAGTATCTCTCCAGGCTTCACCACCCCACCATTGTACTCATTGATACGTGTTTTTAAGTCTGGGAGTTTTAAGCTACAGCTCATCGGTGAACTACAGCTATAGGCGGTATGCATTCACATTTCTTCATCATCACGGTCACAAATGCAGTCACAAATCACGATTCACGATCACGTCACGAATCACAACATTAATTTTTTGTAATAGTTACTTGGATGTATTGTAATCCTGTTTTGTAGTATCTCTCCAGGCTTCACCACCCCACCATTGTACTCATTAATGTTTGTTTTTAAGTCAGGGAGTTGGACAGTGTCTGTAGTACATACACAGACTGGAAAGAAGACTGACTGCACACATGCAGTTTAGTACAGTATACTTGCACTGCTCAGAATACAAAGTGTTATGCATACAGAAGACAACAAAAAAGGGCATAATTACATACAAGGGTCAGAGATGGTGGATGAATACATTTTATAACACAGCAAGGAAGGTGTGGGGGGGCACATGGTGTGAGGAAAACAAAATAATGTGGATCCCATGGTGATCCAGCAGCAGTTCCAGCATGGACATAATTTGTAACTGATGTCTATCTATGTGATCCAGCCACTGCTCCACAGCATCACCCTCTCGTTGTTATCCTCAGCAGCACTCCAGAGAACTGCCAAGTCAGCCTGTGTTACATGCAGTTCTCTGGGGTCCACACATTCTACAGGCTGACCTGCTGGTGATGGTGGTGGGGGGGGTTCTGGTGGAGCAGCAGGTGCTGCTGTGGCCCTCCTCTTCTTAGGGATGCCATAATGCACAGCTGCACCATCTGCCACAGAATGGCCAGTAGGTACAGGCATGGTCTGTTCTGTGGCAGCCTGTCACTCCAACTGCTCGTGATTGAGCATATGGCTGTGCTGGCCCCAATCCCCAGGTGAGTCCCCTGGGGGTGACAGCACACCTCCACCTCACATAGGTGGCACTTTACCACACTTCTGTCCCCCTGACACAGTCCAAAAACTGCCAAACAATGGAGGTGCAGAGAGGACCAGGCACAGGCAGGGGATGGCCAGATGAAGGCTGGTCATGATGCTGAACAGGGATGGGATCCACACCTGGGCACAGGGGAACAGGCACATCCTGCTCCAGATGACCTGGTGCTGGACTTGGTGGTGGTGGTGGTTCAATTGCCTCAGAGTCAGGATAGGAGGTGGTGCTGGTCCTGCTTCTGGGAGGGCACTCACAAGTTTTGAGCAGTCAAACAGGAATGGGCACCCATGCCCTCCACACATGCGCATGGTAAGACGCTTACCACTACCACACTCTCCCAGACATTCCCTCACCCCAGTCCATCTCTCCTACTGAGCTCCCTCAGTCCAAGCAATCACTACTCACACTGTCACACAACACACACACACAGTCACACAGACACAGAAAAACAACTAACTACTTATAAAGGTAAGAAAAAGTAAAATTAACAGAAAGAGCAAATTAAGTAAAAAAGAGTACAGAAAAGACAAAAAAATGTAGCTTTTGAAAAAGCTGTTGGGTCTAAATCAAAGTTTAAATTGGCTCACTCTGATCTCAGAGTATCAGCAATCACAAAACACGCTACTCTCTCCATCTGCACAGGAAGAAGTAAAAGTGTCTGCTTGTATGACTCAGTTTCTTCCTGCCTAGCTAAAGAGCATGTGACTTACAGTACTGTAAGCCATGTGATGTGTGGGGGGCTGCCAAATTTGAAACACCACGTGGGTCACTTAGAATCATAATGAGGAACGCAAAGTCCATTAAAAACAATGACTTTGCCTTACATCGCATTGCCATTCCACCTTAACGCGAAGTGGTAATGACAAGGCGGAGTGAGCACTTTGCATTGCCTACTCCATGTAGCAGAGCGGCAACACGAAGTGCCCACTTGGCATTCACTTCGCCGGCGGAATTTAAATTCACTGCATCTCTATATGGTATATGGCAATCTTATAAGTTCACACTGAGTGTATTGAATCATTACTGAGTGATTTTTCATTTTTACTATTCAAACTAAGCTGTGTTGTAAAATTGATCCTGGGAAACTATGCTAAACACAGAAGTTATAATAGAGATTGTCTCTATGTACGCATGTATATTTTTTAAAGTGTGGTGAAAGGAAAAACATATAGTTATGAGTATCTATTTATTTATTTATTTATTGAAAATGTTTTACCAGGAAAGGCACACTGAGCAAAAAGATACTCATCTCACAGTGTGACCTGGGGGGGGGGGTTACAGAGGAGGCAAGTAAACATAAAAATGGTTGATCTTAGCAATAATACAATCAGAGACAGAGCATAAGTGGAAGGGATTACAATTGAGCATACAATTGAGTATATACATAGGAAGAACAGATAAGTATGCTACATATCAAACAGTTACGAAGTAAACAGGGTCTTGGTTGCGCAGCGAGTTAGGTACAGAGCTGAACATGAACAGTAGGGTTTGGAATACAAAACATGGTACACATTGAGGCAGCGTGAGGTACATAAGTGCAAGTTGCATAACAGAGGTAATGATAGCATAGCATGAGTACAAGTAGTGGAAGTTGAGCTAAAGGGAGATGTAGCAGGCTACAACGGGGGAATAGGAGAGCAAGATGGGGCAAGGAAAGGAGGGAGTAGGGGTGATGAGTTGAGAAGGGGAGGTTAGGTGTGAAGGGAGGGGTTGAAGGAAGGGGAGGAGAGATTGACAGTGGGGGAGTGAATAAGAGAGAGAGAGCATAAGTGCGTAGGGCAGTATTTAGGCCAGTTAATTAGCTGATAGCTGAGCCACTGGTCCGGCACAGGGGGGAGCGGGGGAAGGGGAGGTAAAGGGGGGAGGTCAGTGGCAGCTGCAGTTGGGGGTAAAGAAGTTACAGAGGGCATAGGAAAGGGAGAGTTTGGATGAGGAAAGGCGGATCTGGGTGGGCAGGTCATTCCAGAGTTTAAGGAAGAGGTATGAGAAAGTGGATTGGCAGGTGGAGGTCCTACGATAGGGGACGAGTAGAAGCCTATCGTCAGCAGACCTGAGGGCGTGCAAGGGGGAGGTGGGGGGGATAGGGCGGATGTGAGGTAAGGAGGGAGGGTGCTGAGCCAGATGTTAGAAATTAATTTAGTGCAATGAATTAGGCACTGGTTACTTAGAGAAGGCAGAGGCAGGGAACGACAAAGCAAGCAGTGGTGTGTATGAGGGGGGGCATTTAGGGCAAAGCGGCAGAATGCATTGAAGAGAGGGTCTAATCTGGCTAAGGTGGTCTGTGCAGTGGAGCTGTAAACTATATCACAGTAATCGAAGGAGGGTAGAATCATTTTCTGTACAATTTCACGTCTGGCAGGAAGTGGGAGACTAGTGCAGTTTCTATACAGGGCACCAAGTTTGGGGCATAATTTTGAGATGATGGCATCCACATGTGAATAGAAGGAGAGGTGACAGTCAAGCCAAACCCCTAGATACCTAAAGGTGGGTACTTCTTCGAGGATGGTGTTATTCAGGGTGTGGAATCTCAGAGGGGAGGTGAGTTTGGATAGTCACTGTCTGGTACCAAAAGTCATGGAGTTGGTCTTTTTAGCATTAAGGGAGTGTTGGTTGCTGTTGAACCAGTGTTGGATTTTGTTGAAGTCGGTTTGAAGTTTGGAGGTGATTTCTTCGTGGGTCCGGCCGGAGGTGAAGAGGACAGTATTGTCTGCGTACATATGAATGGCGGAAGAAGAGCACGAGTTAGGCAGGTCATTTAGCAGGATGGAGAAGAGGATGGGGCCGAGAACTGAGCCTTGGGGGACGCCAGTGGTGATTGGGGGGGGATGTGGTCAGCTATTTTGGTGGATTGGGTTCTGTTTAGGAGGTAGGCACTGAACCAATTTGTGGCTGAATCAGCTAACCCAGCTCCAGAAAGGCAGGATAGTAGGAGAGTATGGGATACAGTGTCGAAGGCTTTTGCTAGGTCTGTGAAAATAGCAGCAGTGATTAGACCTTTGTCCATCCCAGTGAGGATATGGTCTGTGAGTCTTAGCAGGGAGGAGGTGGTGGAGTGGTGCTTTCTGAACCCGGACTGGAAGGGGGTGAAGAAGTTAGTTTCTGAGAGGAATTGGGAGAGTTGGGAAAGCACTAGGTGCTCCTGGAGTTTCGTGAGGGTGAGGAGGAGGGAGATAGGGCGGTAACTGGATGCAGAGGTCGGGTCACTGCCTTTAGGGAGGGGTAGGACAGTGGCCTGCTTCCAGATGGAGGGGAGTGACACGGTAGTGAAGGAAAGGTTTAGTAGGGCTGTGAGGGGGGTAGCGATGGCGGGAGCAGCTAGGTAGAGAAGTTTGTTATCAAGACCATTGGGGGATTTGCCTTTGGAGAGGTCTAGGGTGCGAAGGGTGTCTAGGGTTTCAGTGGGGGAAATGGGTCGAAAGGTGAAGGAGTTTGTACCCGACGTATGGGGGAAGGAAGATTTTGGAGAAGGAGTGGATGTGTGTGGGAGGGAGTCAAGGAGGGTCAGGGCACAAGTAGTGAAGTAGGAATTAAACTCGGAGGCTACCTTCTGGGGGACAGAAAGGAGAGTCCCTTGGACAAGGAGAAGAGGTGGAGGGCTAGGATGGGCTGCCAATGTTGGCATTAAGTGTGTTATTAAAGTATTCTGACTTAGCTAGGTGGATGGCCTTGGTGCATCTATGGCGGAGAATGCAGAAGGAGGTATGGTCGTCTGGGAGGAGAGAGGATTTATAGTTATGCCAGGCCTTATCACGAGCTTGTAGGCAGGCAACCAGCTCGGGGGTAATCCAGGGTAGGTGAGAACTGCGGACTCTAGTCCGGCGTATGGGAGCATGTTTATCCCAGACGGAGAGGAAAGTATTTTGAAAGTGCATAAGGGCTGAATCCATATTAGAGCGATTTGAGCTTGGGACCCAATTAGAGTGGTAAAGGTCGTCCAAAAGGGGGGAGAGGTTGAGGGATTTATACGAGTGCTGGAATATAAATTTGGGAGGGGATTTAGCTCTGTGGATTTTAGGACTAGGTAGATTAGGGTGATGGTCACTGATGGAATCGGGAGAAGGCCTGAGCTGACGACACAGTGAGGGTGGAAGTAAGCGCCCAGTCGAGGAGTGAGTGATTGCCGGACTTAAAGTTTGAGTGAGTGGGTTCCGTGATGGTTTGGGTTAGGTTAAGGGCAGTTAACTCAGTTTGGGTTTTGTTTAGAGTGGGTGCTAGCCAATTGTGGTTGAAATCACCCATAACATAAAGTTCATCCGACTGGGCAAGAGAAGAGATCTGTCCCAGCAGATCGGTAACTATTGTTGTTGGCGTGCCTGGACAGCAGTAAATACCAGCCACAAAGATAGGTAATGAGGAGGGGGGGACAGTTTCACCAGCAGACGTTCGTAGGCTTTGGGTACCATTTTAGTAAAGGAGACAGTGAAGTGGAGGGCTGATCTGATGTAGATAGCCACCCCACCACCTCTGGTGGGCCGGTCTTGCCGTATGCTATTGAACCCAGGGATAGCGAGATTTTTATCAGGTAGGTTATGGTTTAGCCAGGTCTCGGATAGGATGATAATATCAGGGGTGTAATGAGTGGCAAGGACTTGGAGCTGATCAAGCTTAGGTGCTAGGCTATGAATATTTAGATGGAGGAGACGCAGGCCACGGGGGAGGTAGCTAGGATGGGAGCTGGAGTTTGTGCTGGGCGAGGGGTTTGAATAGAGGTGGCCTGGGCTTAGAGTAGAGGTTGGGCTGGGGTTAGGGTGAATATCCCGGCTGCCAGTAGGAGTAGAGCAATGGTGAGATGGCAGCGTAGTGAATGAAGGGGCCGGGATTTGGCTAAACGATGGGTTGGGGCAATAGTGGTGGGGGAAGTGTGGATGGGGAGGGAGAAGAGAGAGAGGCCAGAAAGCAACGAGGAATAGACTGGGGGAAGGAATGGGGTAGTGGGACCAGGAGATGGCTGGGAGGGAGGCAGTGGATTTAAAGGGGGCAAAAGAAGGGTGCGACAGGATAGTCAGTGGAGGGGGTGTGAAGGGTAGGAACATGGAGGGGGGGTGGATGTGGGGAGGGCTTGAAAAGTGGAGGTGAACAATAGTGCCAGAGATGAAGCAGGGGTCATTTTGCCAGATTTGGGGAAGAGGAGGCCAGTCATAATACCTATATATCTCGAGGGGAGTTACCAGAGTCTAGATAGCCCCTCTAAGAGCGTAGATGCCACTTTGGAGTAGTGGTACTGTCACAGACTCTGGTGGACAGGGTGCAGGGTTCAAAACCCTGGTAGGTCATAAGGGCTTGGGCCAGGCTGAGTGCCAGGAGCCAGATACTGGGTGGCTTGTAGCGGGCTATGTTTGGGCCAAAAAATGGGGTTGAATAGCGACTCCTAGTGGACACTGAGGGTAGGTGGCAGGCAGGGAGAGGATCGGACAATTTGACTAGGAAGGGGCGAAGGGTTAGCCAGATGGCAGTTGGGGGGGGTGTGGGCAGAGGCAAGAGTGTGAGAAGGGAGAGAATTGTCCTAAGCAGGTAGAGGGTAGCCAGAAGTGTGAGGGTAGTACAGGTATAGGGGATAGAGGAGGAAGGACATAGGGTCCCTCTGGTGGCTAGCCGGTATAACCTGCTAATGGAAAAGTGGGGACTTAGTATAAATGAGTAACAGGAAGTGAGGTCATTAGAAATGGCCTATAAAGGAAATGCTGAGCCAGGGTGGGCAGGGCAGTCAATGCGTGCAGCGCGTCAACGGGCTATCACCCCTCACAAGGGTGCTGCAGTTGGAGGTAGTTTATTACCTCCTAGCGCCCACGTGTCCTTCGCTCCAGAGGGAGCTCCTGCTTAGGGGGGAAGCCGGTAGCTGTTAAGTAGATATCAGTATAGAGAAAGAACAATTAATTCAACATTTTATAATTTATTTAGATTTCAATTTTGCACTACTATTGATCATCCGGGGTGTCTGGCTAATAAATAGCATGCTCTGAACTTTGCTTTCTCAGAATACCAGTCACCATTGATAACTCTGCACGCTGCGATCAGATACAGTGTTTCTCTTGGTGTTTTGCTATTTTACTAAAATCTTATTTGGCTGTTCTTGGTTTAGAACACTGAGCCAAGTGAATGGAGAGTTTATTTGTGGTAGTTTGCCTGATATCCAGCATGGATTCCACAGTCCCCTGATTTGTGAGGAATACCTGCTCTGCTCTGACATTAATTCAGAAGGAAAACATAAAAAAGGTGGTGCCTGGAAGATACTTTTACTGTATACTCAGAGTTAAATTTGGTGAAAGCAAAAGGTGAAGTACTGTATGTCTTATAAGTCTCATATGTGTTTTAATGTGTCTTAATTATATTGGGGAAAGATTAATTGTATGTAAATCCACCTAAAATTTAAATATGTTTTTAAGATTTTATAAACCTAATATTTTTTCCTAGAGCCCTGAACTTTAACCAATATCTTAATCTAGACTTTATCCCTGTAATTTTAATATTTATATTGCTTTCAGATATTACAATATGATAGCACATATACTGTAATAATAGGCCTGTGCAAAGTTAAGCAACTAGGTTGGTGTTTTAAAACTTATATTTACCCTTACTAGTTTAACACTTAGGCTGCCGACAGAATTAGAACATATAGGAATTTTGGACTGATATAGCAGTCTGTGGCCCTGCAAGGGTTAATACCTGAGCCCTCTCCCCTTTCCATCAGTGCACTCCTGCAACAATCTGGTATCCCCTACCCCAAACAAGGAGAGGTGAGAGCAGTAAGGAACAAGGAACTGCATTTTCACATCTGTGGAGAGCTGAGGAGTGTGTCTGAGAGAGAGAGAGAGAGAGAGCGAGCAAATGGAGAAGTGGAAAGGGAAGAAGAGGTTACCCAGGTTTGCACAGACTTGTTGACTACTTGACCAACAAAAGACTTCAAAGCAATACTCAGACTATATGAAATTGCAGGAGGACTTTATTCTTGGAAATCACTGCCTAGAAGACCAAGAAGTACATCCTGGTGTATAAGTATCCAATTAATGAACTGATATATGGACTATTGGTTAATTGTTACTTACTGATATTATATGTCTTTTTTTTTTACTGCTTTCTCCTTGGTATATTTTTGAATAGTGTGTGTGTGTGTGTGTGTGTATATATATTCATGGCAAAAAACTCTGTTTAATGCATCAGTTAGGGTTGTTCCACAGCGACAAAAGTGAGGAAATTCGCTGTTAGGGTTCAAAACCCTAACTCCGAATTCACCCCCCCCAGCACCACACACACACAGACACACACACACATTCAAGTATGGGGGAGGACCAAGTCAACACAACCAATGACAGACATCCAGCAGCAGGTGACAGAAATAACAAACAATTGTCTAAATGTACTACGAGACAACCCCACCCACCTGACCAGGTACTGCATGCTCAGTGGAGACCAACAGCAAAACTGAGGCCATGTACACCAACGACACATCCCTGATTGCAGCTGCACAATGTACCACACTTAGTAGTTGCATGGCCTTACCTACCGATGCCCCACACCACACCACAACTGGTACTGTGCCGTTATTCAATATAAATACTGAAGGTGCATGATGACAGTTGTACAAAGGTTTTTACCACTACTGAGTATAGATTAATTAAGAGAAGCACATGAATTAACTACAAGACATTAGGATACTCAAGATAAAAGTAGTGATACATTTAGTAGGTGATTTACATAGTAGTACATTTACTGCAATGGTTTACTCAACATAGAGAGGCTGATGTAAACTTATGGAAAAGCATTGCCTGTTCTACGCTGCGAAATTGGTACTGCCAGTATCACATGCATTCTTACTGGTGAAGGTGTACTGGTGATGTAAATACATAGACCTCAGTGTGTTTCAATATTAAAGCGCAGTAAGTATTCTTTGTAAGAAAGATTGTAATACCATGGATCTGGACAAGAAACTTCTAAATATCATAGCACTACTGAGCCAACAATGATGTACCTGTTTCGGACATGTATATAGAATAGATTTTCCTGTAGGCACTTACTGAGTATGTTGTACCTCATAAAGACAATCTAATTGCATCTGTGATGACTAACTTATTAAATAGTAATACATTTGCTATTGTTCAATAGAAACATAGAAAATAGAATTTGACGACAGATAAGGACCGCTTGGCCAGCCCAGTCTGCCAGTTTCCCTACCTGATGGATAAGCTGCAGGTCCTAGTTAACCAGCAGCCTACTTCTTCCTACCCCCACCCCTAGAATTGCCTTTATGACTGTCCCATGCATGCTTGAATTCCACCACTGTTTTGACTCACAACCTCCTCTGGAAGGCCGCCATACATCCACAACCCTCTCTGTGAAAAATACTCCTTAAATTACCTCTGGCAGCTCCCCTTCTATCTTCAAATTGAGCCCCTTGTTCTTGCACACCTTTTTGAAAGATGCTACCTCTTGACATTGTTGATTCCCTTGAGGTACTTGAAAGTTTCTATCATGTCTCCCTCTGCCTCCTTTCCTCAAGGCTATACATATTAAGCTCCTTAAGTCTCTCTTCATATGTCTTCCGCTGCAGACCCTGCAGCATTTTAGTTGCCCTCCTCTGGACAGCTTCCATCCTGTCTATGTCTTTGCGGAGATTGGGTCTCCAGAACTGCACGCAGTACTCCAGATGGGGTCTCACTAGCTGTCTGTACCGAGGAATAATAACTTCCTGTTTTCTACTGGTGATGCCTCTTGCTATGCATCCAAGTATCCCCCCAGCCCTCCTTGCTGCCCTCTCACATTGCTTTCCCACCTTTAGGTCATCTGATATGACTACCCCCAATTCCCTTTCCATTTTTGTTGTTGTTAGTTTCTCACCCCCCATTGTGTACTCTTCCCTGGGATTTTGTTTCCCAGGTGCATTACTGCGCTTCTTAGCATTTAATCTAAGCTGCCATACATTTGACCATTCCTCTAACCTTGCCAAGTCCCTTCTCATCCTTTCACTCCACCTTGTGCATCAACTCTATTGCAGATCTTTGTGTCATCTGCAAAGACACATACTTAATGAGTGATGTATCCCACTTTGGACACAGTGTGATTTTTTAACAGTTGTTTCATACTCAGGCTGTATGCCTACTGTTTTGGTTTGCCACACTTCTGTCACTCATGCTATCAAAGTGATAACTATGTTAATTCGCTAGCAACACATAAAGCAAGTAGGTATGGTGTAGATATAAACAGAATGTCTCTGGTATTGATTTAACTCATACTGGGGTAAATGTACTAGGACAGCAGGGTTATCCTCTATCACTGAGTCTGTCAGTCATAATCACACTAGGGTTTTGATGACTGTAATGATCAAGTAACACTGTTCATCTTCATGAGTTCATATTCACAGCCATTCTCCAGCAGCTAGACAGTGTATGGCGTAACTGAGTGGGACACTGTGTTGCAAAGCTGCCACAGTGCCTAGCAGAGGGAGAGTATCTACTCATAAAGAGAATTAAGCAATAAGACATGACCAACAGTAATGTTAAATGGTCTGTTAATCACCCTGTAGGGGTTTAATGTTGAATGAGGCATATCCAAGTACCACATGTCGCTAGACAGTGATAAACTGACCATTTACATAATACCTGGGGTGGCTTATTGCTATCATAATAAAACTGTTTTTAAACAACATTAAACCATGTTCATCATATGGTTACGCTCTACATGTATGTTAATAAAACTAACCATAGGGCTGTTACAATGTTTACAGTCAATTAGAAAGCTGCATTCTCAAACCCTTGTTATAATCACAGATATAATACCTGTACAACTCCTGGTTTTGCTTAGCTCTATTACTCAGGTGGCCCACCACAAGTGGTGTGTGGTGTGGTGTGGGGCATCGGTAGGTAAGCCATGCAACTAAGTGTGATACGTTGTGTGCAGCTGCAATCAGGGATGTAGCGTTTGGTGTACATGGCCTCAGTTTTGCTGTTGATCTCCACTGAGCATGCAGTACCTGGTCAGGTGGGTGGGGATGTCTCGTAGTACATTTAGACAATTGTTTGTTATTTCTGTCACCTGCTGCTGGATGTCTGTCATTGGTTGTGTTGACTTGGTCTTCCCCCATACTTGAATGTGTGTGTGTGTCTGTGTGTGTGGTGCTGGGGGGGAATTCGGAGTTAGGGTTTTGAACCCTAACAGTGAATTTCCTCACTTTTGTCGCTGTGGAACAACCCTAACTGGTGCATTAAACGGAGTTTTTTGCCATGAATATCCTGTCTTTTTCAGAAGTATCACTCACATGTACATGATTAATAGTCCTAAGAATAGTGCACATACATATAAAACAATGTTCCAGTGTCAGATATATTTCAACTGTTGTGGTTGCATTTACTCACATAGTCTTAATAACTTTATTAATTGTCATTTCTCATTCTCGTTCCATGTAGTAGCTTTAATGTTACAGTGTCTTAATCATTTTGTTTGTGAGCACATATGTAACTTTGAAAATGTGCAGAACTAAACGACAATATAACATGACATGGACACTATTAGTTCATGTACTGAACAAATCAATATGCTACTATAGTAACTTGAGATTTCATAGAGTGATTCCACTACCAACTGAGGTCGTACAATCAATCATGTGAACAGCAGTGGAAGAGGTTTGTTGTACTGAATACATATACTGGACCACCAGGGCTATGTTCGGGGAGGGTTTACTGCTTACATCCCAAGAATGGTAATTTCGGTGCACTGGACCACCAGGGTATGTTCAGAGGGGGTTTACTGCTTACATCCTGCTAACAGGAGTTTTGCTCCACTAGACCACCAGGTCCATGTTCAGGGGTCAGCTTTACTGTTTACATCCCGTGAATGGGATTTTAAGTCCACTACACCACCAAGGCTATGTTCCACAGGAGTGGGTGTTGTGTTTCACACTGATACACCCTGAAATCAGCTTTTCAGTACGCTGGACCACCAGGGATGTATTCACAGCAGGACTGTTTTTAAACTAGAGCAGCCCGTGCTCAGGCTTGTGGGGGAGGAATATTTCTGCTGTTGCCCACAATAGGCCCAGTGGTGGAGTGGTGCTGGGAATTGTCACTCTTTTGACCATGATTAGGCTGCACGATGGAACATGGAGTGGGTTGGGGCCAGCCACAACTGTCAGCTGCTGTGTCGCGGCCAGCAATTCAGCAGTTTACTCTCGTGATTGTTGACTTGAGCATTTTTTGGCCTGAAAGTTGTGCAAGCGCAGGTTGCAGGTTGTGCCTTCACAACTCTACACAGACTTGCTGAATCTCAGGCTGTGCAGTTAATGCATGGTTACTCCCCTGCACTTCATCATGCATTCATTTGCATTGCACTGTTAATCAGCATGTTTTCTGTGGTGCAACTGCCTCCTGCTGAATATCGTGAGAATGGAGCAAGTCTTGACTTCATGAGGAACTACCTTTACACATGTCATACCTTTTGAATATCTGGCCCATAAAGTATTATACCAATAGAAGGAAGGCATTTGTCACACAGAGACTGGTGGCCTCTTTGAATGAGGTCCCCTTGTCACTTATTTGTCCTAAATCAAAGATGCTTTTTAAAACTCAGCTGTATATAAATGTTTATGAAGTAAGCTAACATGACTACATAGAGATATTGGCTGGGAACAGATATAGCCGATTCTTTTGTGTCTGGCCTCCACTCCCTTGAAATTTTGTATTAACCTTTCTATTAACTATCTTTATATTAGGCATAACAATACGCCTACATATACCCAATGTTAAGATGATATGGTTATCACAATTGCCTAAAAATGTTGGCAACTTGAATGTCACACTTTTTTCTTGAATATGAATAAGACACCAAACACAGAGAGTATATTATAAATAATTTTAATATTAAAATATTTCCAATATAAAAACTGAGAAACAAAAATATTTTTTCATACATACAAAAATATATTTTTAAAAAAATATATACATATAATGGAAAAAAAGGTGTGTATTACTCCTACACATATATAAATTAAATAACATTTTGTTTTTTCATAATATTCATAAAAAATATAAAAAATATTTTTTATTATTTCACTTCACTCAAAGACTTACGAGAGGTGTGTGCACAGATCAGGCAATCCAGGCTGGAAGCTGGATTCAATGTGGGCGCAAAAAGAAGTAGCTGTTGCACCTCAGGAGATGATACGGACCTCTATGAAGGGTGGCCAGTCTCACCCAGGAAGCTGCAGGAACAGTTGGTAGCTGCGGTGAAGCACTGCTATGTGCACCTTACCATCACCCACTGCCACGACCCGACTCAGGGCGAGGTTCTACAGTCTGCTGCTGTGCATCCAAGAGACTGGATTTTGTCCAGCCTCTCAAGGATGACAGCGTTCTCCTTAGCCAGACTGCAAACCTGCGTCGTGGTGACTTTGTAACAGCGACAGTGGCCTGTGCATCTGCGCGGTTGCGGCGCCCACAAACAAAAAAAAGCAGTTGTGATGAATATATAACACAAATTAAACAATTACAACTGTAAAATATTTCACTTTAAATATTTCTTATCTAATACAATATCGAAATGCATTCATTTTAAAGTAATGATAATAGTTTAAACTATGATGATAAACTATTTATTATACAATGTGGTAAATCCGATATGCGAATTCTGCCTCCTGAGTGGTTGGCTGGCACAATGACCACCATGATAAATCCTCCAGTGTACCCACTGGAAGAAGTGCCAGCCAACCTTACACCGTGCTAATCTGTCCAAATTCACTTCAAACAAAACTGCGCAGTTTATCCCGGTTGCCGCTGATACAAAACACCCGAAATGTTTAGCTAAATACTCTCCTCTTTTCCAGAAGTATAGGGAGCTCAGTGAGTTACTCGCGCCAGTTAAAAATATAAACAAACAACATTCTGCGTGTATAATGCTTTATCCTCCCGGTGTGGGTAACCTGGAGGATTTAACACCACTGGTGTGACTTCGGTCACTCAGGTGCGACTCGTGACCGGAATCCACCAGCGTGATAAATCCTCCAGTGTGCCTCTCCTGGAGGATAATTATGAAGTATCTAATTGTCTCTCTGTCATGCTTGACTATGATATTATCTAATAAGCTCACAACATAAAAAATGTATGCTTAGCTGTGGCTTATAGTGGTACTCTTAGATTTCCTTTCACTACTCAGAACTATTCTGTATGTGCATACTTTTGCATTATTTACACTACTTTTACTCACATACACTCTCACAGACATCTTCTACAATGTTCCAAAAAGTTATTTCGAGCAACAGCCAAACCATCATATAGTCACATTAAAAAAACACTGTTTTAAAGAATAGTTGCTCATTCAAACTATTACACTGTGTGTTGCTAACCATGCATCATTGAGCAATTTAGCAATCTGATCTATGTCGGCCAATATCTAGGACAGTTTCACTACTCAGCAACTTCTTTTCATAACACCCAACCCAGAAACCGAGAACCATACTTATAATGTAGTGGCATTTGCACCACTGCAACCTGTCATAGTACTGCATTTAATAATTAAGCAATAATGCCTGACAGTGTGAGCAGTATTGAGATACGGACCAGACAGGGGCGTAATGAGGCCCGACGTCGCAGGTGGACGGCCTTGTACCTCCTGGCCAGTCTGGTTTTGATCAATACCACCCATCCTGAAGGGCACTATTGCGCTTAGAAAATGGGCCATGGCACTATTTTTATCAAAGAAAAAATATTGAAATGTTTTAATGTGAAAACAGCATTTTTTTTTTATTTCTTTTGTAATAAAATAGTTCTTCCACATGTCTCCTAGTTGCAATCCCGTAGTTGTGGTTTTGGAGCCTGTTGCCATGTTAACATAACCACCCCCCACCGCACACAGGACTATAGACTCTTCGATCAAGATATGTTTAATACATTTGTCTGTTCCTTGTCCACCACTAGCACAGCACCGGCCCCTCTCGCACAGCTACGACCCTGGTGATGCTGAGCTTAATACAAATTCCCAGTTCAAATGTGTCCGGACTGCCGTTTTCCCTTCTACCAGCAGAGGCTGTACATGATTTCCGAGCTGCGCCACACTACCGTTCATGATGCTACAGCTTCCCAGTCAGGCCAAACTAATCCCACAAAAGTAGAGTTAAGCTTCTGAGCAGGAAACAGTAGACCGGTAGGGCAGAGATATAGAGAAGAGATCGAGACGCAGTGAATCTTCGGCTAGTGCTGTCTCATTTAGGAGGCAGAATCAGTGCTGAGAGGCGCCGTCAGAATACCGGTGACTGCTGTGGTTGGCGATCTAAAATGCAGGACCACAGTCTTGGCAGGTGGGTAGAAGTGACATCGAGGGTATTAGCTTAAATGAAAGTCATCGGTAGTGCAGCTATGGCTACAATTAAACTGTAATATGGAAAAGGTGTTAAAGTACGCTGGAAGCGCACGACATCCTAGCATTGTTTTAAAGACTAACATCTTTAAAAGAAATCTAAATCAATACGCTTCTGCACTGAATGAATTCGCCTGACAAAACTTGTTGAGGAACAGTGAGAGTGTGTGTGTGTTTGTGTGTGGTGGGGGGGCAGTGTCTTTTTGAGACAGCTTGTCATTAATGGGCCAATATGTCTCACTGAAGTGACAGAAAAAAATGGCAGTGAGTTCAAATTTATTTAGATGTTTTAGCTAATGAGCAACCTGCTTGCGGCAGAGGATACTTGAGTGGATGAGAGAGTACTGGGCTGATACTTTTTTGCTGGGCATGTATTGAAATTTAATGCACCCCCTGGGAAGGTACTAGATCAGTCAGATGCCTCAAATAAAACCCCATTTCTAAGTGTGGTGAGACAACTTCATAGTGCTATTTCAGAAGCGTCACGATATTCATAGGGTGAGACGCAAGCAGTCACATCATCACCTCCATTATTAGTTTAATCGACGTTGCCTCAGTTCATGGTCACCTTTAAAAAAATGCACACATATGCCAGTGCACTGAACAGCACGCACCACATTGCAGAAGTAAGCATTAGGCTGGGGCTGAAACATACACACTGCACAGCTATTCACTTTCAATGGGGAAAAGGGCTCATTGAACACTATAAAGGCACACTTTTAAATTTGTAGATTGAGAAAAACAAATTAAGCATTATTTACACTTCATGCAGTGCACAACATTTATAGTATACAATAACCTACCACCATGTTTGTGTTTTTGAGGTGGTTGGGTATCTGTAGTGATCGATGCATTACCACCCTTACAAGGTCACATCACCGCGTAAAATGGTTAGGTTAACAGTGATTCACCACCCACAATAAACAAAAGAAAGTAGTACTCCCTCAGCAACGAACTCTGTCGATCACACACCAAACTAACTATTTAACATTTTGCAGTGAGTATCCAATAGACAGTGCACTCCCCTATCATACAGTAGGACTGCAGCGTGTGATTCTCAACAGGGCATTGATCACTACAGAATGTTGACAACCCCATGGTACTTCTCAATGATGCAGATAATATCATCAACAGATTGTCATTTGCTTGGTTGGGCTGGCTGCGACTTCCTGCTTCACCTCCACACGTTCCCGACAGCCTTCCCGGGCTCATTAAAGGAAACAAGAAAAATGATCCACATTAATACATGAAATATCAAGGTAAGAGTGTAGTCTTAAAACATAAATTTCTTCAATAACGTTTTTTAAGAAACATTACTCACAAATATACTGTATGCACTGCAGAACAAGTAGTGCCTGACCATGAATCACAATACTTATAACATTGTCATAGTGCATGGCTGAGACACATGAACATCCTAAAAACATTACATGTATGTTCAGTTTACATACATGCATACCTAATAATATGACACTCTGTTCCTTTAATAGTTAAAAAATGTGAGTTGTAATTAAAAAAACACAAACAGAACGATAATGTCACTGTTCACTCAAAGACCCTCTAGCTGAATGTAGCAGGCATGGATGTGTTATTAACCATAATTCCCCTACAGGGGTATAAAAACAAATTAACAAATGTAGATATTCTATTATGCACATTTATAACTATTACAATAATAAAAATGAAACATTGGAATTACATATATAAATATTAACTAAATACAATCAAGAGACATGTCATAATTCGCATCAGATAATTTAGCAGCACGCCATTGAATTCCACCGACACACCTACAACACTATAATAACATTAGAATTTGTTATCTATTACTCATTATACAATGCAAGAAAAAATCCTGGACTCTGATTCCTCACTCTTGGGCAGGACCCGTGACGTTTATCAGTACAACATCACGGGTCTACTCTCAGCCTTACTGTGAACCTGCTGATCATTTGCTTGATTGTTTCGTCAGCTCTTAAAAACAAAAATATTTTCCCAGACAGAAACATCTGTAAAATTATTTTTCTTTCTGTATAACTACGAGCCATTGCATTATAGCAATAATGCCCAACAGGGTATGTGTAGTTTAGGATAACGTCACGCCTCAGTTGTTGGGCACACTTTCGACCTGCAGATCTCCGTGCGCAAGCACCCGGGCAGCAATGGCGTTATCCCAGCACAACACACACACTGTCGGGCATTGTTGCTTAATTGTACATTGAACTCCCTCCAACAAAATTAGCAGAGGAGAATACCTGCCCCACAACACCACCACATCTACCGCTATGCACACACTCTCATTGTCAGATTCATGAAGAATATTATCCCACTGACATCTGTAGTACTACCTAGTTTGTTATGGTAGTACAGTATCTTCTTCTCCATGGTGGCACTGCACAATCATTTGAGTTGGTAAACACCTTTTTCTAAGTATTTTGGGTGCATATTCAAGATAGTTAACCAAACACCATGCACCACTGTAGCTCCCCCCAAACGTATCCCTGATGATACACTGCCATGAAATGCCCGATCTCATCCATAATTAAGCAATAATGCCCGACAGGGTGTGTCTCGTGCTATGATAACGTCACACCTCAGGTGGTTGGGCACGAGGCCACAGTCCGAGTGCGTTCAACAACTGAGAAGTGACGTTATCCCAAACAACACACACCCTGGAGGGCATTATTGCTATAATACAATGGGTCATTCTTATGCAGAAGAAAAAATAATTGTAAAGATGTTTTTGTGTAGAAAAAGTTTTTTGTTTTTTAACAGCAGACGAAACAATCAAGCAAATGATCAGCATGCTCATGCTGATCATCATGTTCACAGTAATGCTGAGACTAGACCCGTGATACTGTACTGATTAACATCATGAGTCCAACCCAATACTGACCAATCACAGTCCAGGATTTTTTTTTGCCATTGTATAATGTTACGTAACCTACTAAATGTATCCCTTCAGCTCAAGAGCTGAAAAATGCCCAATTGCAGCCAGTTAGTTAGAAACTCAACCCTTGCCTGAACATATACGTGCTGTTCTACTCACTGAAATGTCTATTTGTTGTTAGTTAGTGTAATCCCCCTCGTCTGAAGATAGGCGTGGTGGAGTAGGTCTTGCAGGATATGTCACATTCCTTTATGTATCATAAAGCTGCACCGCAGTATTGTTCCCCCATACCAGCAGCCTGTTACGCCACCCCACACAATTTATCATGGAACAACAGACCTGAATGGTAATATCATGCAAATCACATCATGACAACATACAAATATTGCCACACTGCATCTTTGCAATGATGATAATACCACATTTCATGTCAGATTTCAAATAGTGCCCCAGAGATAGAGCTGTCCAGCTAATTTACTTTTAACATAATTCTTTTCGTGTATCAATGCACACTTCAATATCACACACTTGTGTCATGAGAAACCCTCATTTCTTATTTAAAAACAACTCTAGGAACTTTGTAATAATAAAGTCTTACCGTGAGACTCTATCGATGACACTCTCAGTGTCTGACTGACCACCCTCCACAGCTCGGTTTGTTCCTGGCGCTACCTCGCAGCTGCGGCAAGGGAATGCCTCCGATGTCCTACAATAAATCCAAAACAAAAAAATTTGAGCGTTAGCTGTAAATCAGACAACATTTTTTTAACACTGAGAGCAGCACCTGTTAAAACATTACTTTCTAATTTCTATCACGACGTTGTTACTGTATTCAATCTTTGATTATACAATGCAGAAAAAATCCTGGCTCTGATTGGTCAGTCTTGGGCTGGACCGTGATGTTAACTCGGTACAACATCACAGGTGTTATGTTAATCAGTACAACATCACGTGGTATATCTCAGCCTTACTGTGAACCTGCTGATCTGGATGACCATGCTGATCATTTATGATTGTTTCATCTGCTCTTAAAAAAAAATTTTCCACCCCAAAACATCTTAAAAATTATCTTTTTTTTCTCTATAACAATGAAGCATTGCATTATAGCAATACTGCCTCCAGGATGTGTCTTGTTTGGGATAATGTCACGCCTCAGTTGTTGGAGACACTCAGACTGTGGCCTCGTGCCCAACCACCTGAGGCACGACGTTATCACAGCACGACACACACCCTGTTGGGCATTATTGCTTTATTGATATATATATAGAGACTAAGCACATACAAAACAATGTTCAAAACGATTTTCAAAATATTACTATGATAATACAAATAAGGCACTCTGACTGTATATATCAATGGTCACTGAATCATTGCGTGACTGATGTAGTACTCAGCTGTGCCTCATACCACATAACACCAGTAAGCACACACTTACACAACATTGAATAATCACTACTGATGTCTCATTGCTTATTTATGCATGCACAGATATGAAAACTGCGCCATTCCGAATCACCAGCCCTGGGCTGCTCACAAAACATTTGCACGGGTGTGTCCAGGGTAATATTCAATCAAATAGTGCTATGGACCAACTTCTTTGACTATCACCCCCAGCCACAGCCACTGGACATGTTGCGCTGCAACTTGCGCCACCACAAGTTGCCAGAGTTGAGCATAAAATTTGCAATGGCAGAAGTACCATTGCGCCATGCACAAATTTCAGATATTCAAAAGCTGGCATGCAAATGAGACAATAGTTTATACAAGATGAACGTGGGATAATGTACATCTATTTATGGCCCCATTTGCATTCCATTAGCATGTAGGTGCATGATGCACAAGGATTTGCACCTCGCCACCTTACTAGGCAGCAGGTGCTGGAGACCAATGCACCCTGCAACCCAATGACACACACTATCTCTCTGTCGACATTTACCTTCCCCCAGACAGATCCTGAAGCCCAATCACAGGCAATAAAGTAACATGGCCCCCCCCACCCACACAGCTACCGACGCCCCATCACGGGCAATACAGTAACATCATTCATAAATATGGAGTGTCATTTACATTATGGGCTGCATGTCCATTGGCTATAGTTCAGCATCAATGGGCATGCGTATTCGCATTCGTGTAATCTGCAGCAGCGCAGCATGCGGTTGGGATGCTGCCGCCCACCACCTGCAAAGGGGGGAGCAGGGTAGAGGGGCTTCATACAGGACTGGAGGGGCACTAGGCACCAGGCTAACTTATTGACGTGGTACTAACTTGACATTCTGCCCACAATCAGACATTACAATCCACTAGACCACCAGGGAGATATTTTGGTTGAGAAGGGTTTCACATTCTGCACATTATCACGCACTGTGGAAGTGATACATGTTCTGGCCATGATTGTGCTTCTGGAGATGTGTGAGCAGGGGAGGTCATGTTACTCTATTGCCCTCGATCACACTGTGGGAGATCGGTAGGGGGGGGGGCATGTAACTTTATCCCTGCAGGCGGGCATCAAGAGATGTGCAGGTTGGGGGTATGTTACTATATGCAGACAATTCGGCTGGTGGGGGGCACAAGAAACAACTACAGGTCCAGCCAGGACTGGCAGTTGCTGTGTTGTACCCTGCAATACAGAAGCTCACCTGTAGGTGGCCGTCAACTTCATTTCTTGGGGGGGGCTCAAAGTTGTGCAGCCGTATGTTGGGGGTTGCACATGCACAACTATCTACAACCACACTGAATATTGTGTTGGACAGCTTATGCATCGTTCCTCCCCCTCCTGTTAACCATGCATTCATTTCCATTGATCTTCAGCACACAATCTGTTGTCAATGACATAACTGCCTCCTGGTGCATGTCGCACAATAGTTTAAAGTTGGACTTGCACATACACAACCCTGTTCACATGGAGGAACCCTTTTAAATATGTGTTCCACACTATAAGACGTTTTTCACTAAGTCTGAAAACATTCACAACTATAGTTAAAAGTTGTGCTGATTTACTTTACGTTGAGGCGCCCCCCGCACTTGGCTTCCAGCAGCCTCCCCACAATTCATGAGCGAGGTAGTACCAGCAGTCGTAGTTGTCCTGCATCACCTCCTGTCCTTTAGTGACGAGAACCGCTACGCAACAGCTTCCACTTCTTTTTAATTGCGGAATGATTTGTTTTTTACTTAAGTGCAATATGTAAAAACAAATAACGCTCCACATTGAATCCAGCTTCCGGTTAGTATCCTCATCAGCACACGGGCATTCCCCGGCCTGACTGCCTCAAGTAGTGCACACACTCTCACAAGGTCCATTGCCTCATCTTAGTTGATCACTCTTACTAGTTCTGAAATACAAAACCCAAAAGATGCACATTAGTATCACGTAACAGTATTCATCATTTTCTTAAATAAATTCTATACAATAGTAATTAAATTACATCAAAGACCTGTCCTTCAAGATAGCAGAAACACAGATCAGTACCATAATAGAACAAAAAAACAGGATACAGCCACCTTGACAGTAAAAGCAACTGCTAGTACACTAACATGCTATGCTCTAGCTCTCATGCGCTTGGAGTAACTGTATCAAACATCTAATTTGGGATACCCTGACATATCCATTCTGTACCATAGTGAAATATTCACACAACATTGTAATGTGATATCAAACACAGATGAACCACACATCACAGAACTGTGTTTTATTGAACTCGTAAACATACATTACTGGTACACAGGCCTTGGAATAACATACTCTCCACCCAGCTCGGTTTCCTGCTTTTTCATTGGGACAGGCTATTTTTCTTTTGCCTGTCCTTAGACAGGCAGTTCTGATTTACAACTTGCCACACATATTAGGCCCTGGGCCCCAAACACAGCACTCTATATAGAAAAAAGGGATGTCAAGGACCTCATGATATGAAAATGCACCACAGGAGCTTAAATAAGTGGGCACTGACCACTAAAATGAACTTCAGTTTTAGTAATTGCCACCTGCCGCTTTAAAAGGCAGCAACTTAAGGGCACTCCTAGTAGCTCCTCATGTGTCTGTCCTGCATAGTAAATAAATTAGACACGGTAGCCAAAATGTAATGTGGGTGAGTCAATCCATCAAGCAGGACCGGAAAGGGGTATAAAATATTTTTACATGCTTCTGGAAAGCCAAAACTCCTACAGATGAAACTTCATGAGGGCGAGTTAGCTAACACAAAATGCTACAGGGTGTGATTCAATTATATCCTTCATGCTCTACTGTTCAAGGATGTTTACCACAGTTCATTTGTACAATACCTTACCTGTAGCCTACCACATCATGATTGTTTTCTCAGAATGAAAAACTACATTTATTCAGATATGCACTTTAACATTCTGTGAAAGGAATCATACTGTGACAGGTCACAGGTATTATCAAACAGTTATCACTGTCAAACATCCTTCAACAGTAAACCAGGTAAGGATATATTCTCGCATAACCTGCCAAACTGTGAAAAACACTCAAGTATTAGTTCAGCAAAGCATGCAGAGAAATTGGCAGACACTCACTTCACCATGGCAGCTAGACTACTGCATATCATGAAATCTATTTTTTGACCACATTAATATGGTTCTGAAAAGAACCTTTGTGTATACTATCATATTTCCTCAAACAGTCTCACAATCTTAAAGGACTTTCAGGATTCCATCTTGAAGGTCTCCCAGAAAATGGCAATTGCCAGCATGCGAGAAATGCACACCATCTGGTAGGAATAGCCAATCATTACAGAATTTAATTTCAGGGTGATGTATAGTATGCATTCCATGCATGCGTAAAAAAGCAGTGATTTGTACATTTACTTTTCTGCGAGCTCTGTCAATCAGATACTTATGATGCTCTGCTTGCCAGACTCTACGCCTGTAATATCTGAAAATATGATAATGCCAGGCAGGCAACATAGACATAATAGAAGCAAGGTCCAATTTTGCTTCTGCTACTAAATCTACCCATCGCTTTAAACCCAAATCATTGCCTCCAAGATGGATTAGCAGTATGTCAGGAGGAGAGTGAGTTCTCAAAGTTTCGTGCATGGTTGGTATAAGATGTTCCCATCTCATTCCATTACCACCAAACCATTTAACATAGCATCTTGAGCTGCAGGTCCCTTCCAAAATCACTATGAACTGCAAACTCAGCTGCTCGCCTTATGTAATCAAGCTCCAATAATCCACAAAATCCTTTTCCTATTTTCTGCCATTCTAAGTTTTTTACCCAGAACTGCACAGAAAGCTACTAAGAAAGGGACTGTTCACTCCTGCAGTAACTAGACAGCACTGAAAATCAAACTGATATTTTCCTCCTTATTTCAAAATTGGCTTCACTGCATTCAGTCAAAACACACACATTAAAAAAAAAAAAAAAACATTCCCTCCTGCTCAGTTTACGAACCTAATGTAAGTCATGCACTCAGTATTAATAGACTATGTCCCTGCAAAATTTAAAACTGGAGAACTAAACAAATGCATGCTTTTCATAGGCACTTTAACAATTACAACATCAGAAAGAAGTCTGATTGGTTGTGCTTTCATCAAACAACTCCACATGCACCCTCCTATCTCCTCCATTTGCAGCTGTATCTGTACAAGTGAGTACTGAACTTTTTTCTTACTTTTAAGCTATTTTCTCTTAAGAATATAACATGCCACATAATAATTATTAACATCACTGATTAAACACCCAAAACGTTTTGATTAATAATATGTGTACATGTTCTAATAAGTTCTTTTAAATACTAGAAAATATGATGTGAAGATAGACTGTACTTACAGTTTGAACTGGTAATCTCTCTGCAATTTTCAAATGGATCTTTGTTTTCTTCTTCACTGTTGTCCTCACTGATTGGTTCTCAGAAGTGGCTTTGACAAATCTTTAATTTCATTGGTAGAGCTATCTGTCACTCAAACAGACTATTTAATCATTCGACAATGAATGTTTCAGCCATTCCCAAGTATCACATTAACTTTACTTTCAAATGCACGAAAAGTACATTATGTATACACTTGACAGCACGAAGTAAAATTTACAAAGTGTCGAACTGGCTGTAGTACTTTTGCCCATAGTGTCAAATGCACGAAAGTACAATTTATGTATACCTTTCAAATGCACGAAGTATTTTTTTGACACTTTCGGCTCACAAAGTATTTTTCAAGAATTGGCCATATATTGACACAGTTTCACATTTTATGAAAATGACTTAATTATCAATTGTAAACATAATCTGCTGCATAACTGCCTCAATCTCAGTGCAGTGCAGATATTTAAGATTTACAATGCTTAATGCGCACTCTACAAACTGTGCAGCGCACACTTGCAAAACACTTATTTGTTGTATGTTTTACACTCAAACGCCTCATATATCCATCGACGACTTCTGCTCATTACATTACCACCTTATATGTAAAATTTCTACAGAATAGTCATTCTCACATCGACTCATGTAAAACGCACATAAACATAAACACAGTATCATCAAGAAGTTACAAATTTAATCTCACACTATTCAGAACATTGTCGTTTGAAGTTAACACAACATCCTCCAGAGTGGGTAGTGTAGGAAAAGCAAACCAATCAGAGGCGAATGAGACCCAAAACACAGGAGGAAGTGCTTATAGGATCTGGAAGTAACACTATTTCCTCTATATCAGCCACCCTGAGGGTATTATTGCACTTAGAAATGTACACCTGTAAATGAAAAAAAATGGAGGAAAAAGTATAAAAATAGATATAAAATATAAATGAGCTTCAAACAACTTTATGATTAAGTAATCCCTCTGGCTGTTTTGATTTCTATACTATTGGGGACTCTATTATGTGACAGGGCACTTTGTTGGCATGCACTTTGTGACTGAAGCAGCCAGACATCGGGAGGGCTCTGAATCTACAATCAAGATACTGGGTGAACCGTTCATTGAAGATTTTTTTTTTTGTAAGGTACTTTGTACCTGCCAGTAGTTTGGGACACAAGTGAGATTAGTAAATACAGTAGGGACTTGTGGCATTTGTTTTAGATTTTCTGAATAGAACCAGGCAACAGTCACAGCACTTTCCCAACTTACAGTGGCCGTGGAATGGAAGACATGTTGCAAGTCACCATGTAATGGATTGCCCAGTCTTTGACAGACCATGACATACTGCATTTTTTTTTAGTAATTTGCTGTTAGATGTCATTGTTTTGAAGTTTTGTATGAGTACTGTGGTTCTGTTGGGTTGTCTGTCTGTGTGTGTGTGTTTATGGGGGGACATCATGGTCTTGTTCATTCATTTGTTACCAAGTGGTACAAAATGGCAGGTGAAAAGCTTGAAGACTGGTTGGCAACAAATACACAAGTAATGTAGCACCCCAAATAGTAACTTTTTATGGTATCTATTCAGAAATATCGACCCACTGAGATTGGTATCATAGCCAATCAGAAGGGTAGGATTTTCAGACCCATTTTCAAAAGCAAAATAGTAAAGTCTGAACTGAAAAGTATGACACAACACGAACTTACTAGTCTACCTATGAACTGCAATGCACAAGCTTGTAAATCAGAAATATTTAGAAGTTTCAAGCACATTTTTTAACAGATCAAATTTATCTGTCCAGAAATGCAGCCACAGTAGTTTTTAGACTGTGTTCCACACAGTTATTTCTGCAAGGAACTTCATCATTGCACAGCACATGTAGAGAAAAACATTCTTTTGCCATGTTGTGAAGAGGTCACAGCTCGAATTACAATACACAGCAGCACAAAAGACAGTATGTTACTACAATGCAACATCAACATTGAAATTTCGCTAACATGCAACCATATCTACCAACTGTGCCACACACACACACTCACACAAACAGTAATAGTGGCATATCCTCCACGAATTGTTAATATACTAATTGTTATACATTTAATAATGCACACTGTCACTTGAATTTGTTGGTTCACCATATACTTAATCATCAAACTGACTATCTCATTACATGCAACACAGCATAAAAACACATGTTCATACACAGATAAAAAATAACAGACATCATAATCGTGAAGAACACACGTGAAGAAAAAACATTCAAATGTCCACAGAAATAATGAGAATGAAAACATTTTGATATTACATAGCAGCTTGTGCAATGAATATTCATAACAGCTATCAAATGCTTGTCTTTCACCAAATTGTTATTCTTACATGCTATTCTAGTAATACATATTACTATAAGAAATGTACTGAAGCATATTCTAAAACTTTTTTTTTCTTTCTCATACAGGTGCCTGATACTTTGTAAGATTGTTTACCGTCACTGTGAACCTATAATACCTGAAAATGCCAACCAAATACAGACGTGGGTGTATCTCAAAACGAGAGCGTATAATAGTACTACACTGGTTGTATAAGGGCAACAAACAAAAAGTAAAGTTACCCAAAAATGAACATCGAAGACTGATTACTGCAGCAGTGACCCACATCAAGTCACTGCACACAGAAACAAAAATCCTTCAAAACAAAAATGTATAATATCACAAATGTTGTGTTGATCTGTAAGACGAACACAACTATCTTGAGTGTAACCATCAATGACGCCAAATCAACAACGAAATGAAAAATTGTGACTTACAACTTAGAAAAACAGTATTTTGATCACTAGCAAGTAAAGCTAAGATCTAAAGATTTATTACTGCTGTGCTACAGCACAGCCACAAACAGATCAAGAGTCACCTTTCTCTGATGAATTTACATCTGAAAGTACAAACATTTGTCAACAGAGCACCGTTTGTACTACAAAGATTGTATGTGAAGATGTCTACATGTCCTTGAACAATTCAGGAAACTTGTATAGCATAAAAAAGGCTTCAACAGTATCCTTCTTTTGACTGTTGACAACTTCTGCCATGTCTTCACAGGACAGTGGATGCACACACAGCACTCAGAAGCATATTTCTGGGAAGAGTCTTATCATGACTTTACAAAACAACAGACGCTCAATATCGACGAGTCCGCAACTTAGAAATGTCCTCAGTATCTCTGATGACAATCAATTAGATACTGATGATGACTGTGGTCCAACCATAGTCTTGAATAAACGGCACTGCTCTACATGGTCATGTGATGCTACCCTGAACCGTAGGGCAATCGCTATTTCAAAAAGTAGAACAGTTTGTTAACCTATTCATAATAACAGATCGCAAAGAGAGACATATCTATTTACTGAAATTGACCATCTGTGAACACGGCTGTTACTGACTTAAGGGTCACTCACTTGCATGTCTCGATACTGGTGTTTGTGATAGTTTTTTTCACAACATGCGGATGCTCGCAGTGCATCAGACAGGCATGCTAAACTTTGTTCACAGAGTATAGTGAAGTACAGCTTAGCTGTGCATCAGCAACACCTGTTTAAATGACTTATTGCAGTCAGGTGACATGCACAGTGCCATCACTTTCATGAAAAAGTGTAACACATTCCTTCTGAGCAGCAGCAGGAAATTTCCAGTGTCACACTTCAACAGAAAAAGTTGTTTCCAGTGTTAGAAAACCACATTCTGAAAACAGTACGAAAGGAAATTGCTAAGTTTGAGATTGCAAAGTATCAGAAGTTTGATTCTGTAAGGTGGTGTCATGCGCACCGCTTGTGCTACGCAGCAAACTGTCACAGTCAACCTACAAACCTGGTCATCATACAATGACATGTGGTTGCACTGACAGCATTCTTTAAGCTCTGAAATCTGACTTTCATCCACAAGACACCATTAGTACTATGCAAACACTGTTTTCAAAAACTGAAGTGCAACACTTGCCAGGAAGGTCAGTGCTAAACAACATGGAAACAGATGTTACACCAACTGAGATTTCAAAATTGAATATGTTTGAACGATTCTAATTCAGACAATGAAACCATTCCAAACGATTCTCGTCTGGAACACAAAGACACGGAAGATTCCAAAGAAAGAGCTAGTTAGATCTCTAAAGGGTTCTGTGATGTATCTACCACTTCCTCTACAGGAAAATGTTCTGCTTATCTCAACAGAAAATAGTTTGTCATTCTAGTAAATGGTGTGCCTACAAAGACCAAGGTCATCTGGCAAGATGTTGTCAACCTGCAAAAGGTAAAGCTTGCTCTGGCTTATTTAAAGAAGAACAATTCCTTTATATAGATCTTTGACATAGATCAAATGGCCAGCCTCTCTGTGCAACATGATCTATTAGAAAAAGTAAGCCAATCATTGAGAAAGTCACTACACAGACAATGACAATGTGTATGAACAGTACACAATTCACCCACTACATGGTAGAGATCCATTAGGAGACAACATTGATCTCTATCAAATGAAGCAGGTGGAAGGTGAGCCTGTCAGCATTTGGGAGGCAACACTAGAAGCACGCTGCTTTCCAGACCTATTTCCAAAAGGGTCAGGCGGATGCCTAGATGAAAGAGAAGTCCGGCTACAGGGTGCTGAGTACCCCACCAGCCGTATCCTGATCAAAGATGGCAAATTCAGACGTAACATACAGTACCTCTTCCATCTGCTCTGGGAAAGTGAGCTTAGCATTCTGTCTGCATCTATAGCACATACCATTTGGCTAACAACTCCACTAGATGGAATTATAGCTGCTCAATTTCCTGGAGAAATTGAAACAGAAAGATGAAATGTGCAAGTGAATCTGTCTTCCATACTTTCAAGCCTATGTGGCACCAAAGAATATTGGTATTGTAGACACTGAAGTGATGACAATGTTACGAGAGTATGGCGAGCCACATGGTTTGTCACACTTAGTTGTGTAGAATATGCCTGGGACGAACTCATTGAACTGTTGAAGTGGGCAAATTCATGTCAAATGCATCTCATCAATGACTATCGGAGAAATGTGTTCACTTGATCCTGTGTCTGTCACAAGACACTCTCACAGCGCTTCCATGACATTCTCAATTTCATCTTATCAAAGGACAATCCTCCTCTAGGCATTGTAGAACACTACTTTGGAGGACAGAATATCAAGCACTAGGTGCCCCTCATATCCATATGTTATTATGGATCAAGGATGCCACTTAATCGGTGAACATGATGCAGCAGAAGTGCTGTCATTCATAAAAATATATCACTTGTCACATTCCAGACAAGTATGACAGTCCTACACTATGGAAGTTGGTTCAAAAGTTCCAGCACATATTTGTGCAAAATATTGTTGCTGAGCAGTAAAGAACAAATCTAATCGTACACACGATGTCGCTTTGGATTTTCTAGAAGAGTTTGTCAGAATGGTGCCATGAATGACCTTTTCAGCAATGTGACACCACTTGAAGGCAAAATCAACCAAGAGGGTATAGAAGTTACCCAGAGATGAAAAGAGGTGTATATCAATGACTACAACCCAACTCTTCTCCTGATGTGGAGCAAGCATAGATGTTCAGTTTGGTGGCTGACAACTCACTAGGCCCTGGTTCGCCATATGTGACTTCAGACATAACCAAACATGAACAGACTAGCTTGCAAGATCTTTGGGAAGCTATTGCCAGTTCAAGCAAAAGCCTGACATCTCAGCTGTGGTCATTGGGTTTGAAGACTCTTCACACAGAGAATGTGGAGCTTACGAGCCAGTGATCGCCAATGGGACACATCTATACGGAAGTCTGACGCTGTACGCTTCTCAGTGTAAACTACAAAGAGAAACGGAAGTGTGTACTGATTCCTCATACTTAAAATTGAGGAGCTTGTTGTCAACGCATCTTCTTCAAAACATATCTTGAAGAATAACCTGATAGACACTTACTACCCACGTGAGACAACAAGATGACTGATATGTGTCTGTTTGAGGTGGCTAAGTGGTATGACTACAAGACAGGTGTAGCACATGACTCAACACGGCACATTTATTAAGGTCAATGGACTAGATGGTTGTCTTGAAGAGGGAATGCTTCATGGCTTATAGATCACTGCAAACTGGTATCTAGGCACATCAGAGAGCACAGAACATTACTACTTTGCTCTCCTATTCCTATTTAGACCCTGGAGGAGTGAGTCTGAATTAAAGGTGACTTGACACATTCGAAGAACAGTTCAATCTCACTTATGAGAATTTCCAAACTGACTACTCACAAACATACATACAAAGACTAAAAGCTGAGAAAGAACTGTCCGAGCAGGCAGAGAAGCAACTTCAGGAAGACACTCCAGTGAGTTCACAAGACAACCTTGATCCAGAAGGACAAGGTGTTCTAGGTGACCCTCTGCCCATTAAATGCCCCAGAACTGTTAATCTCAGAATTAGACAGCCATGCAACATGGACACACTCTATGGTCAACCCAGCTGATGTAAGACAAAGACTAAATCAGCTGCAGCATACAGTAAGACCGCAAAGTGGTTGAAGCTGTCCAACATGGTATACTACATGAAACAAAAAATTTGACTGCACTCAGCACAAACCACTACTAATGTTTGTCAGTGGTTCAGCTGGCACAGGAAAGAGTTTCCTGATTGAAGCTATCACTCAGAAATATGGACTGTGACAGGCTCTTCAATGTCTGTTGTGCGACTGCTCCCACAGGACTAGCAGCATACAACATTGGTGGAGTAACATTACATCAGCCTCTATGTTGCCAGCCCAACATGGGAGAACTGGAGAGTATCGTAAACTGTCATTCGAGGTTGCATCTCAGCTCCGGCCCCATGTTCACAAAGATGCAGCTACTCATTGTTGATGAAATCAGCATGGTCTCCAATGTCATGCTAGCCTGTATTTATCTACGTCTACAGCAGATCTTAGGTACTGATGATGCAGTGCCATTTGGTGGCAAAAGTATACTTGTGTTGGGAGACATTTTACAACTTTCACCAGTCAATGCAGAGCATGTATTCACAACTCTGACTGCCAAGCAAGCTAAGAATATCCTCGGTATAACATATGGGAATTATTTACCTATGTTGAGTTGTCTGAGAACATGCGGCAAAGTGGTGACCTAGCTTACAAATCACTTTTAGATGAAGCTCGCACAGGTTCTCTATCATCAGAACATGTTTGTATGTTAAATGATTGAAAAATCACAGTAGATAGTACATGCATAGAAACAGCATGTAATGTCTTCAGTGACATATACTCTACTGCCAGACACATAGTGTGTCTTATGCCACGACTAAAGAAATGCACTGAATTCAACAATCTAATGCTACAAAGAGAGAACCAAGAGATTGTCACTCTCCATGCAATTGATACAGTTGATGGCGTTATTCTTAGTCGAAAGCTAGTAGCAAAGATGACTGAACGACTAAGTGAACTGAAGTCAGATGTTTCACGAACAGCTGGCCTAGAAGCTCTTCTCACACTTTGTAAGAATGCTCATATCATGCTACGATGTAATCTAGATGTCGAACAAGGCATGGTAAATGGTGCCATGGGAAACATCACTGACTTTATCTATAATGTACAGAAAACATTTATTCAGACACTTGTAGTGCAGTTTGACAACATGCAACACTCTGTACACATAGATAGAACCTGTGTTAAATTCCAGGTTTTTAAGGATATCTACGTAAACAGGAAACAGTTCCCATTATGTGTTGCATACGCTGTCTCCATTCACAAATCTCAGGGATTAAGTTTGGATTCAGCAATGATAGACATAGGTACAGACATTTTCAAAGATGGCATGAGCCTCGCTTGCACTTTCATGAATGAAGCCTTCTGGATTGCACATTATTAGTATAGCACCAGAAAATACGAGCTGACAAGCTGTATTCTTGAGTACAACAGATTACATACTCTACATCAGCCACAAATGTCTTTAATACCACTGCCTACATATATGTCGGTCTCACACAATTCAGTCACAGCTAGACGAAGCAACAAACCGCAGCAAGCTTCACAAAGTGATTAAAAAAAAAAGAGTTCAGCAAAGGCCACAACCTCAAGTAAACATTCACAAACAACAATTCATCAGAAATCAGTTGGTGTAGCTGCTGTACCACTGTTTGACAAAGAGCAGTAGAGTAAACTGCTATGCTAACTCAGCTATGCAAGTTTTCCTACACATGCCACAGTTTGTGCAAGCAATATCTGCTTCACAAGACAATCCCCTATCAAATGCTTTGAAGCAGATTATCAACATGACTTCTGACCACTCTAACAATGTACACTCACTAACACCACTACGACAGGTGTTATCTACATATGCTGGATGTAGTACATTTCCTGCAGACATACAGCAAGACAGTACTGAGTTTATGATGGCTGTGATAAACAACCTGATGAAGACGGCACCCCATCCGCCTAGTACTTCACAGTAACATATGTAACAAAATATGTATGTGTTTCATGGGTAATTACAGCGTGAGACCACACAAGACATGTTGTGGATAACTCTCTTTGTTCCTAAAGCCAAAAGTGTCAAATTTCGACAGCTGTTCACTAATGCTGAATGTAGTCATGCCTGTGGAAGGTGCGGAGGCATATGCACTCAGTCCATACGCCTGAGGACTTCATCTCAATATCTGTTGCTTATGTTGCACAGATTTGACACCAATGGGCTCAGAGTTGATACTCCTATCACAGACTACACAGCTATTAGAATAGTGGTCAACCAATCACTGTTCGACACGCACAGCATTATCTATCACCATGGTCAATCCATGCATTCTGGACATTACACCTTGTTACTAAGGTGCACAGCTGGATGGTTAGAGTGTGACGACTCTACAACAACTTTTAAACAGAGACTGCGCGATTACCTGAAAAATGCATATCTTCTAATATTGAAGAATTATGACAACCTTCATATTTCAGAAGAATAGAAAAAACATGTACCATTTTAACATGAGTACTTTGTCCCCAAAAATGTCATAACTCGTTACAATGTTGTACAATTAACAACTGTAAATTAACAATACAATTTCAACAAAATTGAATTCAAATATAGATATTACATAGACTGTGACATGTCACATCTTGTGTAGATCAGTGACTACATGAAAATTGTTGTAGTGGCTTCAATCGGCACCAACAATATTTACAGTCACTAGAGAAACCATGATTACATGTCTATACAAGACTATACATCTAAAAACGTCACTAAGCTGCACAGCTGGATGGTTAGAGTGTGACGACTCTACAACAACTTTTAAATAGACACTCCCACATCACCTCAAAAAATGCATATCTTCTAATATTGAAGAATTATGACAACCTTCATATTTCAGAAGAATAGGACAAAACGTACCATTTTTACATGAGTACTTTGTCCCCAAAAATGTCATAACTCGTTACAATGTTCTACAATTAACAACTGTAAATAAACAATACAATTTCAACAAAAAATGGAATTCAAATACAGACATTACATAGACTGTGACATGTTACATCTTGTGTAGATCAGTGACTACATGAAAATTGTTGTAGTGGCTTCAATCGGCGCCAACAATATTTACAGTCGCTAGAGAAACCATGATTACATGTCTGTGAAAGATTCTACCCTTATAACACTCAACAAACATTCCACTGTGTCAGAAGTAGTCTTTTAACACTTCTAGTGACTTTTCACATATAGAGAACATCATTAGATCACCATGCAACAGTGTAGAACTATCACGCTTTCAGATGTAGTACTAGTATTGTACATATGTAAAAACAACTACCGTTATTGATAATGCAAGAAGCTGACTTACACAACTGTTAATAATAACAACCAATTACTGAATGTAATTCAGTGACTCTTACAGCTGTTTAAAATTACTTGTACATAATAGAAACATTTGTTTTCAAGTGTACATTGTTAATAACTTATTTAATAATTGAACTAAAAATAGCAGTGTAGCACTACAGTACAAGTGAATGTCTTACATATTACTCTGCAGTATACTAACAACATGTAACTAAGCATAAGTTTGTGAAAAATGCATTCCATCACAGTTTTAGTATTTACAAGTTAAGAATTTACATAGAAGCCAATGTAAGAATTGATAACATTTTTGTTCATGTAAAACCTGTATTTTTTGCTTTTGTACTTGTCACATAACTAATCGTAATTGTGATGTACAAAATATTGACAATTGTAATCAGACACTGTTGTTGATCACAACAAACTGCATACCTGTTCCTGACAATATTTATGATCGCCTCAATTGAGGGGTCGGTTGGGAATTTTCCATTTGCACCTAGTCAGTGACATATTATTTAATAGTAAGAATCAAATGTCACTAAACTTACAATTGTGTAAACTGTACTACTTAGACAATCAACATATGGTTTTTCTCCCACCCCAGGAACATCCACATTAGCAGTCACACAATTACAACAAAACACTTGTTTATCTTGTGTCTAATCATACTTCACAAACTACTGACATTCCCTTATTAACATAGCAGACAAGTAATGCACTACACATAGTTACAACATACTACCATTTTTTAAAAAGTAACATTTTTTACAAACTACATTCACGTTCAATAGCAATATCTTCAGCCTAACTATTAAAATTACAAGTCAAATGCCAGAAAATACTTCCACACATATAAACAGAAGTGAGTACTGAAGCACAACTAAAAACACACATCTGATTAGTTTCATATAATATCACACACTTAGTCCAATCCACATCATACACTTATTATAATTCTTACACATTTACAAATTTCACAAGTAATGATTGCACACATACAAAGATTGTATTGTGAGACTGCTTCTGTCAACACAATTTAACTTTTCATTCGACCTTTTCTCCATTTGACAAATTGGCAATAAATTTTTTAAAACCATAACCACATGTGTCGACTCATTACTTTAAATACCATACTGAAATGAAAATAAGTGTCTATTACTTAAGCATACAAATCAATGTTTACTAATACTGCTACAACTATAACTCCATCTATTTTTTGCTACCTATGACATACAGTCAGTAACACAGCAACACAAGGGTAACACACATGGTGGCATAGATGGATCATCACCCCAAGTCTCACCCCATGACCTGTGTAAAGCAGCAGAAGTAGAGGAGAGTGGGGTGAGAATTAGGACCCATGATCCCAATGCACACCCCAATGCCGGGTTGGGGGTGGGCAGGCAGTACAGCCCATGCGCCACCGCCACATGATGTGTTATGGCACAACAAACAGACAGCACCACAAACATTAATGCTAAAAGTGCCACTTTGGGAGTGGGCAGCAGGGTACAAGTGGGTGTTCACCCTAACAGCTTAATTTCCTCACTTTTGTCGCTGTGGAACAACCCTAACTAATGCATTTAACAGACTTTTTTGCCTCTAATGTCCCTTCTTTTCAAGAAAGATAACAAGAAATATTAAATGTAATGCAGCAGCGGGATCACGGGGCCCTTTGGGCCCCGCGCTCCCACAACCATCAATGAGAACAGAAAGGCGAATGCATACATTGGGATGCACAGGAATGCTGTGCCACATGATGCCTTGTCACAAAGTAACGTGGTGCCTGTAAATTGAAATGTCAATGGGCATGGTGACACAAAGTGAAACAGAAAGCAAAACACAACAGTACACACAAATGGCTAAAAAGTAACAGAAACACAAACAAAAAAGAAAACGCAAACAATGGCGCATATGGTGGCATTGGACTCTGCATTGGGATCATCAGCCCTAACTCTCACCCCATGACATGTGTAAAACAGCAGAAGTATAGGACAATGCGTTGAGAGTTAGGACCCACAATCCCAATGCGCACCCCACTGCCAGTTTGAGGGATGGGCGGGGGGCCAAGGGGGTTTTCAACCCTAACAGCAAATTTCCTCACTTTTGTTGCTGTGGAACAACCCTAACTAATGCATTAAACACAGTTTTTGCCTCTAATTTCCCTTCTTTTGAGAATGATAATGAGAATAGTGAATGTAATGCAGCGGTGGGCAAGGGCCTGCCGGGCCCGTGCTCACTGCATAACGTTAACGGGGCGCGGGCCTCCACATGATGTGTTGTGGCATACTAACAGGACAGCAATGCAAACAGAAATGCTAACAGTGGCAATATGGCAACACAAGCACCTAATGAGAACAGAAAGGGTAATTCCATATGGTGGCGTAGACGGAATGGTCTGCCACGGTTGTGTTGTCACATAGTAACATGGTGCCTCCAAACAGAAATGTCAATGGGCATGGTGATGTAAAGTGAAGCAGTATGATAAACAGTACTGTAGACAGAAATGGCAAAATATAACAGAAACGCAAGCGCAAATGAAAACGCAAAGGATAACGCACATGGTGGCGCAGACGTCAATGGTAAGTGAAACGGGTATGGATCCGCAAGCAGAAAGGGCAACAGTAACAGTAATGTAAGCGCACAGGCTGGTTTTCCCCAAAACCTGCATTGAGAAAGACAGTGACTACAAATAATGTATGCAAAATAATGAGTATCGGCGCAGAAAATGAGATCTTGTAATACTAAACACATTATATCTCAGGAACCGTATGACGTAGGAAAAAAATTTAAAAGTCATATTATTTACAACTGTCCTGGCTAATTTGGATCTTAGCCCCAAGAGGGGGGCTAAGAAATTTTCAGACCAAAAGTCTGTATCTTGCAACTGCTTCCAAGATACGGGCTCTGAAAGCACGGCGTAACTCTGAATGTTATCCTATGGAAAAAAGAAAAGTTCGAGTGCCATAACTTTGCCTCCTGTAATGTTTTTCACCAAACTATTGAAAGGCACATCTGTGGGCTGGTTGTCTTCTCCTCCAAATTTCAGAAAAAGACCAAACCGTTATTTTGCAGCAGGGCTCCAAATGATTTCTGTTAAGTGTCTGGCTACCGTAATGTTATCCTATGGGAAAACTGTCAATTTTGGAGTGCCGTAACTTTTCCGCCATGTGATATTTTTTCACCAAACTACTGAAAGGCACATATGTGTACTGTTGGCTGTCTTCCCTCCAAATTTCAGGAAAAAAGACCAAACCGTTATTTTGCAGCAGGGTGCCAAAGGATTCCTGTAATGCTTCGGGCGCCGTAATGTTATCCTATGGGAAAAATGGTCAACTTTGGAGTGCCATAACTTTGCCGCTGTGTAATATTTTTTCAATATGGCACTGAAAGGCACATCTGTGAGATGTCGGCTGCGTTCCCTCCAAATTTCAGGCCAAAACTCCCAACGGTTATTTTGCAGTGCAGTGCCAAAGAATTGCTGTCATTTTCCCACAGACTAGAAAACTACTGTCGCAATTTGCGAAAGCTTTCGCAAAAAAGTTCGACACTTTCGTGAGCATGAAAGTATTTTATGAAAGTACTTCTTCCAGAAATTTGAAAAACATATTTCTGGGGTGTTTTAACACAAAATAAAGACATGGCAAGCATCCTCAGGGCCCGAATAGCTAAATACAAAAAGAATTACGTTGCTAGAGGGTCTCAAATTTAAATGCCAACCATTTTTCTGATCACCAACTGAAAACAAAATGGCAGATTTGTGAAAGTAACAGGCCCATTTGCGAAAGTAAAAATGCATTTGCGACACTGTCGAACTTTTTGTTAACTTTTCCCATTGACTTATAATGGGAAACTGTTTTTGAATAACTTTTGAACCGTTTAATATTTTCACCAAATCTTTGAAAGGCACATTGGGTACCCCGCCTGCACATTTCCTGAAGATTTCGGCCAGTCACGCAAACCGTGCGACCTGTACGCGCGACCATAGAATTCCAGAAAAGCGTAAACGCGCACACAGATCACGCTTAATAACTCCGCAACCGTATATCCGATCAGTACGAAACTTGGCAGATCCCAAGGCTTATGGGTCTTAATCATACATTCTAAATTTAAGGCAAATCCATCAAACAGTTGCAAAGTTATTAAGGTGCAAAATTTGGGGTTTAACGTGGAAATGGCTCCTGAACCCTAACTATGGTAGCACTACCGTCTACCATAATATATATATATATATATATATATATGTATATATTATAGTGGCATGGTAGTGCCACTATAGTTAAGGTTGAGTACCCCATTTAAGGTTAAAGTGTGAAATTTTGCAGCTTAATAACTTTGCTACCATATGACATATTTGCCTAACATTTGGCAGACAAGGAGCAGTGCCATAGATCTCAGTATCTGCCAAGTTGCGTAATGGTAGGATATACGGTTGCAGAGCTTTTAAGTGCACTAGAAAGTCATATTTATGCTTTTTTGTGCATTCTTTGCTCGCGCCTACAGGTCACATGGTTTGTGAGACCAGTCCAAAACCTTCAAGGAAAATGTAGCCGGGGTCCCCGATCTGCCTTTCAAAGATTTCATGAAAAAATATTAAACGGTTCAAAAGTTATTCAAAACAAAATTTCCCATTATAGTCAATGGGAAAAGTTAATAAAAAGTTTGACAGTGTCAAAAATGCAGTTTTTAGTGTTGAAAATTACCCCTGTAGTGTCATGAGTCAGCCATTTTTTTTAGTTACTGGTCACAGAAATGCTTAGCATTTAAATTTGGGACCCTCTAGGGACACAATTCTTCTTGTGTTCACCTAGTCAAGCCCTGAGGATGCTAGCCGTGTCTCTTTTTTTTGGGGGGGGGGTTAAACACCCCAGAAATATGTTTTTCAAATTTTTGTAAATTGTAGTGTTGTAAAGTAGTGTCTCACCTGCGACACTTTCATGATATTTTTTGCGAAAGTGTCTTGATTTGCGACACTACTTTGCGACACTATGCCCAAAATATTAGGAAATCTTTGCCACCCTGCTGCAAAAGAACAGTTTGGTCTTTTGGACTGAAATTTTGAAGGAAGAAAGCCAACATCCCACAGATGTGCCTTTTGGTAGTTTGGTGACAAAATATTACAGGGCTGGAAAGTTATGGTACTCCGAAGTTGACAATTCTTTCCACAGAATAACATTACAGCATCCGCTGTGCCTTTCAGTGCCCGTATCTCGGAAACACTTTCAGATATGGACTTTCTGTCAGAAAATTGCTTAGCCCCCAACTAAGGGGCTATGTCCAAAACTAGCCAGGAAAGTAATAAATTATATGAAATTTTAATTTTTGTTCTACATTGTACGGTTCCTGAGATATAAGCTATTTAGTATTCCAAGTGCTCATTTTCTGCTCCGAGGCCCATTATTATGCATGCATTCTTTGTAGTCACTGTGTTTCTCTATGCAGCTTTTGGAAGATAAAAGGGTGTGCACTTTCGTTACTGTTACAGTTAGCATTTCCACTTGCATTTCCATAGCCATTTGCATTAGCGTTCCCATCTACACCGCCATGTGCATTACCTTTTGCATTTTCAATAGCACTTGCATTTGCATTACTGTTACCATTTGCATTTCCATTACTCTTTCTGTTTGTGTTTTGTTTTGCATCACTGTGTGCATTGCCATTTGCATTTGTGTACATGCTTCTGTTTGCATTTGTGTTTGCTTTAGTGTCATCGTTGCTGTTACCATTAGCATTTGTGTTTCCAATTGCAGTACCGTGACTGTGCACGTTACCATTTGTGTTTCTCTACATGCTTGCATTTGTGTTTCCATTTGCATTACTACTCACTTTGGCATCATCGTTGCTGTTACTCTAACTGCATTTCCAATTGCATTACCATTACTGTTTGCATCTTTGTCATGGTTTGCATTTCTGTTGCCCTTAGCATTTGCATTTTCAGTTACATTTCCATTGTTGATTGTGTTACTGTTGCCTTCTATGGTGCCATTGCCTAATCTGTTTGCATTTCTGTTTGCTTTTGTGTTACTTTTTGCATTTCCATTGGTGTTACCATTTATGTTGTTGTTTTCAGTAACGTTTGCGTTTCTGTTACCATTGGCATTTGTGTCACCATTTACATTACCGTTTCTGTTTTCATTAACATTTGTGCTTGCGTTTCTCTTACCATTTGCATTACCATTTACTTTTGCATCACCATGTGTGTTACCATTTGCACTTGTGTTTGTGTTACCATTAGCGCTACCATGTGTCAAAAAAATCACATGGTGAGAGAGGACCCCATGCTCCCACCACCACATTCCATTCACTATTTGTAGTGCTCATTCTCAAAAAGAAGGGAAATTCATGGAAAAAAAATCCATTTAATGCATCAGTTAGGGTTGTTCCACAGTGACAAAAATGAGGAAATTCGGTGTTAGGGTTGCCACCCCTTGCACCCCAAGCCCACCCCATCCCCATCAATAGGAATCAGGGAGAACGTTGGGGTCATCAGTTCTAACTCTCACCCCATTCTCCTATACTGCACTACCTCAGCTTGTTTACACGTGGGATGGGCTGAGAGTTAGGACAGATGATCCCAGTGCACACCCTGATGCCTGTTGGTGGGGATGGGGTGGGCTTGGAGTGCAAGGGGGTGGCAACCCTAACACTGAATTTCATCACTTTTGTCACTGTGGAACAACCCTAACTAATGCATTAAATGGAGTTTTATGCCATGAATATGAATATATATATATATATATATATATTTATACTGTATATTAAATCAGATTGAAAGCGTTGTGAGAAAAGATAAATAAGAGTGAAGAATGTCTAATAATATACAGAAAAAAGTAAAAACATACAGTCAAAAAACAAATAAAAAACAAGATAAAGTAAATATGAAGGGGGTGGAATCTAATTATATTCCAAGGATTGCACAGTTTTTATGTCCAGTGGATAATCTCATTGAATTAAGGGAGGAACAAAAATATATTAAAAAATGTTAATCCTAAATTGACCTTATCTCCAGTGGAAATATATAGAGGTAATCAGAAATCTAGAAGTCTCAAATTCTAAACATCAGAATAAATAACTAGAAAAGAATATAACTGGCAATATAATTGATTTCACTGTGCCTGAACTATGCCGGTCAGAACTGAATGTAACAAATAATGTTAGCGATAATGTGCAGATTAGTCTTGGTACAGAAAGTGAGTTAACTGGGGTGAAACAAAGACTGTGGAATTAATAGAGAAAAGGAGTTGGAGGGTAATGTTGTTAATGGTGAGAACTTAGAATGTGTATATATTAAATAAAGGTGTGACACCAAAGCCAGAAGCTGCAGGAAACAAAAAGAAACGTGATTTGAAGATCCCAAATAGGAAAAATCTAGTAATGATGAGTCTTATTTGAATTAACTTGACTCATTTCTTAAACCTTATACTAACAAATGTAGTTAAGCTTCACTTCTAAATTAATTGGTGACATCCCTCACTCATGGTCTAAAGAGCAGTGGAATGAAAATGAATTAGTGGCACAATCTGTGTTAGATCCTGACCCTGACCCATTCCCTGGGAACAAAAGAATGGAGGATAAATATAAAACTTTATCAGACAAAATTGAGTTAAAGAAAGAAATACAATTTGGAAATTCACAACTTCTGGAACCAGTTGCACTATTTCATGCTTTTATTGATTTGTATATAAAGCAATCTGACACATGTGAAAAAGGCACTGCAGTTGCAAATGGTAGTAGTGTTCTAGATCAAGAATCCAATTTGATCAAGAATGGTATGAAGTAAAAAAAAATAAGAAAAAGGAAAGACAAGAACAGGATGAAAAATCAATAACAACTGTTCCGGAATAAATTACAAACAAAGAAATAAAAGAAATATAGCTAATAATCACTGAATTTAACCAAAGGAAAACTCAATTAAGGATTGCCAACAAGAAAAAAAAAATAATCCAGATGCAACATATACTAAAAATAAAAGAATCAGTATTGAGTCAGATAACAATATGACACTGGATAAACAAAAAATAAGCCAACCAATTCTAGAAACATTAAGGTAACAACAAGTAATAGAAAAACACATGAAAATGACTATAAAAAGGTTCAATTTGGCCATGCACTAAAAAAAGGTGAAGAACAAAAAAAAGGAGTCAATAGAAGAAAAAAAGAATGCCTGGTAGAAGTAGGTGATATGTTACCAGCAGTTTATGTTAGCGGTATAACAAAATTCAAAACAGAAAACACCTGCATATTTAAACTGGCAGCTTACAACTTGATAAGAGGTGTAATGGAGAATACGATTTGCTGGCAGGATATTAAATCAGAATACAGCTACATGGCAAAGCCATTTAATCGTTGGATTTGTACTGTATTAAGAAACACAGATAAAAGAAGATGTCTATTACTAGATAGAGATAGATTTATGGATCTTGGTATAACTTTAGATACAAGAATAAGATTGGGTTCAGAAAATGCCCTGAATAAAAATCATGAAAAACATGAAATTAGCGCATCAAAACATGAAAAAAAAAAAACATTTATGCAGTTAAACAATCACATATCATAGCTTATTTGAAGCCAGCTGAGACTGAGCACAGTCTGGAAGGAGATGAGATAAAAAAAACAAATAGGAGAGGGATAAAGCAATTGGGTGCCTGAATAAATAATAGTGAAATTTTGGAGATGGATGAATCTTCTCAATCTGACATGCAAACTTCTGGAGATTACTCAATGGGCAATAGTACTTGCTCAACTACTGTAGCACTATAAATGTTTCTGATGCTACCATCTGACTAAAGTAAAAAAATAAAGACAGGGACATAATACAGTTCTTAAGTTGGAATATTGTGGGGCAAAGTTCGAAAATAGAAGATGAAAAATGTATAGAATGGATTACACATTTTTCCACACTGTTCTTACAAGAAACATGGATGGAAAAGGAAGAAGAACAAATGTTGGAGGGCTTCAGGGCATGGATTTTACCAGCTTATAAAACTAGTACATTTTGGAGATATAAAGGCAGTCTTGCAACTTTTATAGATACAACCCTTGATTTTAGAAGTGCTGAGGTGAGTTTATATAATGGCTCATATATGTACTTGGTACTGGCAGGTTGTAGTAAACTTCTAGTACTTTTAAATATTTATATTCCACCAGCAACTAAACATAATGATTTTCAAAATATTGTGTAGCAAATCGATAATTATATTGAAACTCTAAAAACCTGATTTCCAAGTATTACCATTTTTATAGCAGGCAATGTCAATACTAGACTAGCGAGTAAAATTGAAGAGAAAACAAGAGAGTGGTACATTGGTGCTACTATAACTATACCAATTAGACACTCAAAAGATAAAATAATAAATAGAAAGGCAAAATTTTCCTTCAATTTTTTGCAAAATATTAATTTATTTATTTAGTTAAAATTTGGTAATTGGAAACGGCACACTGGGCCGAGGCTAGTTTCCAGGTGTGACCGAGGGAATGGGGAGGAGGAGAAATACATTAGATATAATTATACTTACAATACATAATATACAGGAAAAAACACAGTAATATACAGTGATATATAAGTTGCATTAGATACAGGAAGACATAAAGACAGTGGTTTACAAAGGTATGAGGGTGTAAGCAATGCAGTTGCATTTTTTTTCGTAAGGTTACAATGGGTGTAGGATGAAATCACAGTTTTACATTGATGCTGGAGTGGAGATAGTAGCAGTTATGTTACTAAATAAGTAAGAGATGTGGTTGGTGCATGGGAAGAGCAGGATGTTGGTATTAGATGGGTAAGGGTAGGAGCCCTACATCCATGATTTTGTATAAAAAGATGAGTTAGAGGGAAAGGTTTGCCTGTTTGTAGATGACACCAAGATCTACAACTGTGGTCAGAAATATACATTTCAAGTTTTAAATGGACACAATGAGGGTGATGGGGAAGGTGACATTTTATTTCCCACACTTAAGGGGGACAGTGTCTTGGATCTATGCATTGTAGATGCTCTGGAATGTGCAAATATAAAACAGCCAAAGATTCAGAAATTATGGGTTAGTAACCATTTTCCATTACATTGCAACTTTAATTTAGATATTAAATATGTAATAATTAAGATATTCAGATATTGCCTAACTTGATTTCAGCAAAACCTTTGATACCGTCCCACATAGGAGACTGGTCAACAAGCTAGGTAGCATGGGGATGGGGCACAAGGTAGCAAACCAGATTGGAAAATGGTTAAGGGAAAGAAATCAGAGGGTCATGGTAAACAGAACCCAACCAGAGGAAAGGAAAGTGACCAGTGGGGTACCTCAAGGGTCAGTTTTGGGGCTGGTCCTCTTCAATGTCTTAATAAAATAATAATAATAAAACTTTATTTATTTAGCACATTTCAAGCACCAAGGCACTGTACAGATGAATCATAAAATCAAAATATGCATATAAAATCAACAATTCATAGCAGCATCAATCCACAAAAGCCTTGCTTCACAAAAAAGTCTTAAAATCCTGCTTAAAGGCTTCCATGGTCATGCATTCTCTGAGCCAGCGAGGCAGAGAGTTCCAGAGGGTTGGGGCCATGAACCCAAAGGCCCTAGCCCCAGAAGACTTCAATATAACCCTCGGAACCTCTAGCAACCCCTCGTTGGCTGAACGGAGCTGTCGCACGGGGCAGTAAGGAATCAGAAGCTTTTTCAAGTAGTCAGGACTGAGTCCGTGCAGGGCTTTGAAGGTCAAAAGACCTACTTTAAAGGTGATCCACCACTGTATAGGCAGCCAGTGCAGATCACGCAGCACAGGGGTAATATGTGTCCTTCTAGTCACCCCTGTCATTAACCTTGCAGCAGTGTTCTGCACTAGCTGCAAGCAGCGGATATCAACCCCAGGAAGTCCCAAGTAAAGGGAGTTGCAATAGTCAAGGCGAGATGTCATGAAAGCATGGACCAGCATCGGTAAATCGCTGGATGGAACAAGGTGTTTCACCCTGGCAATGTTCCTGAGATGGTAGAATGCAGACTTAACGACTGCTGACACCTGATGACGAAGATTCAGCCCGTCATCAAGTACCACTCCCAGGTTATGCACCTGTTCAGAGGTAAGGATCAGATCCCCCCCAGCAATACGCCAGAGGGCTGACCAGACCCCAACCCCCCTGTCCCATGACCCGGGTCCACGACCTTAACCTCAGTTTTACTGGCGTTCAACTTTAACCAGCTCACATTCATCCAGTCCTGGATTTCAGCGAGGCAGCTATTAAATACCGAGAGAGCACTAACCTGGTCAGGGGTAAAAGACAGGTAGAGCTGGGTATCATCAGCATAGCAGTGAAACCTCAGCCCATACCTTCTTACAATGTCTCCGAGGGGCAACATATACACTGCAAACAACATGGGGGAAGCACCGAGCCCTTGGGGACACCACATTGCAGAGGGAAAGGGTCGGAGGAAAAATTCCCCGACACAACTCTCTGCGTTCTCCCAGATAGAAAAGATGAAAACCATCTGAGCACTGTACAAGGCAGTCCACAGATGGACTCCAGACGTTCGAGCAAAACCCCATGGTCTACAGTGTCAAAGGCTGAAGAGAGATCAAGGAGGACCAAGATAGAGCGGTTCCTCTGACCTCTCGCCATCAAGAGATCATTGAGCACCCGAACCAGAGCAGTCTCGGTACTATGCCTCTTATGAAAACCAGACTGGAGAGGTTCATAGATATTATGGATGGTCAAATGGTCCTCCAGCTGGTTTGCCACTACCTCTCAATAACCTTCCCAATAAAGGGAAGGTTAGAGATCGGTCTGTAGTTGGAAAAAACATCTGGGTCCAAAGAAGCCTTCTTCAAAAGGGGAGTCACCACAGCTTCCTTTAGGGAGCTAGGAAACTCACCCAATTCTAGGGAGCACCAGATTATTTGAACCAGAAAAGGGCTGACGATCTCAACACAAGCCAAGATTAGGGAGGTAGGACCCGGATCTAAACTACAGCACGTAGGGCGCATCCCCTGGATGATCCGCATAATATCACTGAACATAAGCAGGTCAAAGGAATACCAGGAGACAGAGGATTCCGTGACCAAATGCCTACCAAAAGCTTCCCCCTTAGAGTATGTTGGGCGGATCTCGGATCTGATGTCGGCAACCTTATTCACAAAGAACTGAGCAATCTCATCACACTCCTTTTGTGAAAAGGCTCGACAGAGCTGGAGACAGGCTGGGTTGCACAGCCTGTCCACAGTTCTGAAGAGCTGAACCGGTCAATTCTGAGCAACAGAGATCTCCCTGGACAGGAATTCTGCCTTCTTGGGAGATCTCTGATTGGTAAACGATAATGCTCCTCAAACTAGGCGATCGGCATCCAGAGCATATTTCTCCAACGACACGCTAACCGTCGTCCCACACGTCGCAACTCCCTCAAGGACCCATTGAACCATGGGGCCCGAGGGCAAAGAGAGAGGGGACAAACACAGACGGGAGCAATTGAGTCCAGGGCCAAGGAAATGACCTGGTTATAAGCCAAGACCATAGCCTCTGCACCCAAGCTGGCAGTCGGAAACTCTGAGAGGTTCAACACCGCCATCAGGTCTTCAGGGCACACATCCCGTAAAGGGCGGTATCAAACCATCTCCACAGGGGCAGACCTACGAAGGGGAGCACAAAAATTTAAGCTCATGGTGTAGTGATCGGACCAACTGGCAGGTTCCACCACCAAATCAGAGGCCTCAATCCCCAGGAGAAAAACTAAATCCAAGGAGTGACCGTGATTATGTGTGGCCAAGGAAACAATCTGTGTAAGGCCCAGCGATGTCATCAACTGGAGGAAGTGCTGACCAAAGGCAGAAAGTTCGTCATCGACCCAGGCATTGAAGTCGCCCAGAACCATCAGTCTGGGCGACTCCAATGCCATATCGGCGACAAAGTCTGCAACTTCCTGCAACAATCATCTCTCGTCTCCTGGTGGATGGTAGATGAGGGCTATCCTGCAACCCACACCAGCCACGACGGTACACTCAAAGGATTCAGCTTCCTCAACTGGTACACCCGTGAGCCCCAAGCTGGTCTTGAAACAGACCACTACTCCTCCCCCCCGTGATCTAATCTCGGGCAGTGAATCACCAAGTACCCAGCTGGAACAGTTGCCTCTAAAATAGGGCCGGCATTTCCATCCAGCCAGGTCTCGGTGATGCAAGCAGATCTGCTGTCTCAACAAAATCAGAAATAATAGCTGACTTGTTTTTAACAGATCTGGCATTGCACAACACCGCCCGAGTTGGACAGGGATCCGTAGCCGTCCCGACTACTTCATCATCAGTGACATTGCAGATGGGCTAGAGGGAAAGGTTTGCCTGTTTGCAGATGACACCAAGATCTGCAGCAGGGTGGATACCCCGGAGGGGGGGTGAAAAAGGATAAAAAAGGACCTGCAACAGTTGGACAGATGGTCAGAGGCATGGCAATTAAGGCTTACTGCAAAGAAGTGCAAAATCATGTATGTAGGGAGCAGGAACCCTGAAGAAGGCTGCAGGTTTGGGGGAGAACTGATGGCAGTTATTAAGGAGGAGAGGGACTTGGGGGTCATAATCACAGATGACCTAAAGGCCACAAGGAAGCTGGCCAAGGCAGTGGGGAAGGCCACCGGGATGTTGGGGTGTTCTGGACATGGAATCACAAGCTGAAGGAGGAAGGTAATAGTTCCACTGTACAAGACCCTGGTGAGGCCTCACCTTGAATACTGCGTCCAGTTCTGGAGGTCACACCTTCATAAGGACATTGACAAAATAGAGTTGGTGCAGAGGAGGGTGACCAAAATGGTGGAGGGTCCACATCACAAGCCTTACAAGGAAAGAGTCAGAGACCTCAATTTGTACATGCTGGAGCAAAGGTGGGAGAGAAGTGACATAATAGAAACATTCAAATACCTCAAGGGCATGAACAAGGTGAAAGGGGACAACATATTCCAGTTTAAAAGTAGTGCTAGAACAAAAGGACATGACATGAGACTGATGGGTAGCTGCATAAGGGGAAATGTCAGGAAGTTCTTTTTTAGAGAAGATGCATGGAATAGCCTGCCCAAGGAAGTGATGGCCACCCATATGGTGACAGGCTTCAAACATGCATGGGACAGGAATAAAGGAATATTAGAGACAGGAAGAAAAAGCTAAAGCCAATGACCAGATAGGGTCACCGGCCGCTTCATCAGGTAGCATAAACTTCATCAGGTAGCATAAATGGGTAAACTGGATGGGCTTGGCTGCCCTTATCTGCTGACAGTGTCTATATATCTTTGTGAGAAACATCCAAGAGATAAAAATTTAGAGAAAGAGGTGAATCTCAACATGGGCATTAAATATGGGAACAAATAAAGTGTAATGCATATACTAGAGCAACAATTGTTAAATAACTGATGGCAGGAACTCAAGGGAGTTTTTATATAAAACAGAAAACTCTCTGCTAGGTGGTGTAGGTACTGCAATTAAAGACTTTGAAAGGTTTATGGATAACATAGAAGCCCATCTGTCTGTAGCAACAACATGTATGCCAAAACTGAATGTAGGTACAAATACACCATGGTTTGATAAGGAATGTTTGTACTAAGGAAAGAGATAAATAGAGAGGGGAAATTAAGAGGGAGGCTAACATCTACTCCTATACTGTTTGCTCTGAAGAATTTAAAGATAGAATGCAGAAAATTACTGCAACATAAAAAAAAAGATTACAAAAATTTGATTTTATGTGATAAAGGCAATTCCCTTATCTTATGGAACACGAATTATGAACCAGACAGCGCCTGATGTCAAAAGAGCAACCAAGATAACATTGATTGCTGCAAACTGTAACGGTTGCTCACCTTTTCACTGAAAGCAGTAACAAAATAATTTTTTCTGTGGGGGCTATGCCACCCACCCCCTCTTTGCGGGGGGGGGCAAGCACCCATAGGTGGAGGCTGTAGCCACTACGCCAAATGGCCAGCTCAGCAGAATTGGCCAAACACCTTTCTATATCCTGTTGTAGTGAGTGTAGCTCACTGCTACACTCACTATACAGGATAGCTCAATCTCTTGCACCATTCACTGTACTTACGAGTGGTATTATTGAGTCACTCATATTGAGCTGCTCAATAATATTTGCTCTGTTTGGTCTGAATGATGATATTCCTATGCATAGCTACTTGTAAACTGTCTATGGATAAAAATCCCCTCCCCCCCTTCTTCCCTTCTTTTGTTTGCTTTCAGCTATTTATGGCACTTTGGTAACATGAACATGACTTGCTGGCTCTGCTCATATATACAGTGAAAAGCACCTCTGAAATCCATAACTAAAATTATTATGAATGACCAGCTTCAGATGATCAATGATGCAGATGCGTGTGAGCATGAGTTGTCAGCTCTGTTCACACATAATGAAACCTGTTATGAGATGGAATCAGATGTAGTGAAGTGTAAACATGACTTTTCAGCTCTCTTCACACTTATTGATAGCCCTCTTTCTCACCAATAATTGTGGATTTGGCTTTGTGTATGCAAGAAATATTGTGAGCATGATTTTCTGGCTCTGTTCACACTTATGGATAGCCCTTCGTCTTGCCAATAACTGTGGATTTGGCTTCCTGTATGCAAGAAATAATAGAGAGCATTAATTTCTGGCTCTACTTGTACTCAAAAGATGGCTCTGCTTGCATATTAATGCTTTATGGATCATGTATTGAGTGTGAGTATGACTTGTAGGCTCTGCTCACATTTTCTAGGATGTTTGTACTGTATGTGGTGTTTATATTTCACTTAGACTGCACTTTATTTACGTAATTGCACTTATGCACACATTTAATTATTTATTTGTAAAGCATCAAGAACTTTATTAGCTGCATGTTTCCTGATATCTGCTGCACTGTTTTTTTTTGTTTTCTTTTTGCACTGCTTGTCTCGTTTATGTCCATGGCCTTGTGTGTGTGTATCTTTAAGAGTCTTCCCATTTAAACCACACCAAGCAGCTATCGCATCACGCTCTGATGATGATCTGTTTGATCAAAACGTAAGCATGCCACTGCTCAATCTGGATGTGGCCGTGACTGAGAGTTAGCTGAGTTTTTACTGTGCCAGACACCAGATGCTATACACCTTTCAGTGCATTATTTAAGAAGCATATAACTGAAAATGATGTTCCTAGGGTGAGCACTTGAATGGAGGTAATCCATCTTTTGGACCTCAGCACCATAAAGGTACTTTCTGAAGCATTCTAAAGTGCTTATTAGTAAGAACTATCTCTCCAGCCACTTATGTTGGACTTCCATTTAAATGTTGCTACTTTTCCATTTTAAATGGTGTGATTAGAAGATGTGCCACAGTTATTTACTGCAATGAAAAAAATGTAAGAACACTTTTAAAGTATTTTTGCAAGCGACTGGTACCATGAATATGCACTTTATACAGAACTTTGATTATGATGAAATAATTTATAAAAAAATGCTTTTTTAAGCAGACATTGGAGTTTTTTTGACCTATCAGTTGTGGTATCTTACAGTATAAAGTTTGCTTTTAGCTACTGCTATATAAACTCAACAAGTCTTTGTGAGTTTACAGCTACATTAGGTCCTTTGACCTTTTGAAGGTGTGCTGCCCTTCCAGTTTTACTGGGCCCTGTGCTTACTATATAGATATATATATATATATATATATATATATATATTATGGTAGCACAGTAGTGTTACCATAGTTAGGGTTGAATAGCCATTTACATGTTAAACACAAAATTTTGCACCTTAATAACTTTGCAACCGTTTAATGGATTTGCCTGAAATTTGGAATACACCTTCAAGACCCTTATGCCTTGGGATATGCCAAGTTTTGTACTGATCCAATATACAGCTGCGGAATTATTAAGCATGATCTGTGCATGCAGTTACGCTTTTTTGTGGAATTCTATGGTCGTGCCTACAGGTTGCACGGTTTGTGCGACTGGTCCAAAATCTTCATGGAATGTGCGGCCAGTATCCCAGATGTGCCTTTCAAAGATTTCATGAAAAAATACTAAACAGTTCAAAAGTTATTCAAAAAACAAGTTCCCATTATAAGTCAATGGGAAAAGTTAACAAAAAGTTCGACAGTGTTGCAAATGCAGTTTTTACTTTCACAAATGGCCCTTTCACTGTCGCAAATCTGCCATTTTGTTTTCAGTTGGTGATCAGAAAAATGCTTGGCATTTAAATTTGGGACCCTCTAGCAACCTAATTATTTTTGTATTCGCCTAGTCGGACCCTGAGGATGCTAGTCATGTCTTTATTTTGGGGTAAAACACCCCAGAAATATGTTTTTCACATTTCTGGAAAAAGTACTTTCGCAAAGTACTTTCTCACTTGTGACACTGTCAAATGAATTCGTGAAAGCTTTCGCAAATTGCGACAGTAGTTTCCTAGGCTGTGGGAAAATGACAGCATTTCTTTAGCACCCCGCTGCAAAAGAACAGTTTGGAGTTTTGGGCTGAAATTTGGAGGGAACGCAGCCATCTCACAGATGTGCCTTTCAGTGTTTTGTTGAAAAAATATTACACGGCGGCAAAGTTACAGTACTCCAAAATTGATGCTTTTTCCCATAGGATAACATTATGGCATACGATGCATTGCAGCAATCGTTTGGCGCCCTGCTGCAAAATAACGGTTTGGTCTTTTGGGCTGAAATTTGCAAGGAACACAGCCAACATCCCACAGATGTGCCGATCAGTGGTTTGGTGAAAAAATATTACAGGAAGGAAAACTTATGGCACTCTGAACTTCTGTTTTTTTGATTGGATAACATTATGGCATTCGTCGCACCTTTCAGGGCCCGTATTTTGGAAACGGTGCACGTTACGGACTTTTCATCAGAAAAATGCTTAGCCCCCTATTGGGGGCTAAGCATAAAACTAGCCAGGAAAGTGATAATTCATATGACTTTTACATTTTTTTCTATGTCGTAGGGTTCCTGAGATATAAGCAATTTACTATTCCAAGTCCTCAATTTCTGTTCTGATATTCATTATTTTGCATACATTCTTTGTACTCACTGTCTTTCTCTATGCAGCTTTTGGGGAAAACCAGCCTGTGCGCTGCTTACATTACTGTTACCATTACCGTTTCTGCTTGCGGTTCCGTACCCGTTTCACTTACCGTTCACGTTTATGCCACCATGTGCGTTACACTTTGCATTTTTGTTTGCGGTTGCGTTTGCGTTGTTTTTAACATTTCTGTCTACAGTACTGTTTCTCTTTCTGTTTTGCTTTGCATCACCATGCACAATACGATTTGCGTTTGCAGCCACAGTGTTACTATGTGGCAAGACATCACTTGGCAGGAGCGCGGGGCCCGCAGGGCCCCATACTCCTGCCACCGCATTATGTGGCCCCGCGCTCCCACCACCGCATTACATTCACTATTTCTTGTTATCATTCTCAAAAAGAAGGGAAATTAGAGGCAAAAAACTCTGTTTAATGCATCAGTTAGGGTTGTTCCACAGTGACAAAAGCGAGGAAATTTGATGTTAGGGTTGAAACCCCCTTTGCACCCCTCCAGCCCACCCCCCAACCAGAATCAGGGTGCACGTTGGGGTCATCAGTCCTAACTCTCACTCCATTCTGCTATTCCTCAGCTTCTTTCCACATGTGATGGGGTGAGAGTTAGGGCCAACAACCCCAACGCGCACCCCAATTCCAGTTGGGGGATGGGGTGGAGGGGTGCAAACGGGTTTTCAACCCTAACATAAAATTTCCTCACTTTTGTCACTGTGGAATAACTCTAACTGATGCATTAAATGGATTTTTTTGCCTCTAATATATATATATATATAGATAGATAGATAGATAGATAGATAGATAGATAGATAGATTTATCTATATATATAGATAGATATCTATCTATCTATATATATTTACAGTATATTTATATATTGATAAGCAGTAACACCTGAGCACTTTATGGTATTTAGAAGCCAACATGGCCATTGTAACCACACCCCCAATGAAGCCTTTTGGCAAAGTTTATTAGAGCCGTGCAGAAATATTAGTTTGTATAACATGTGTTAGTAAAGATGTATATTTATATATGTTTTGGACTAGCAATTTTTTTAACTGATTTTACGAGGTGTGTATTAGTAGATAATGTCACCACTGGATGTATGTTTAAGGTATGAAATTTTATAAATGTCATGAAATTCTATACATTTGTGAAATAAACTTGAAACTGTATTGATATAGAGAATCGGGTGTTCCTTCCTTGTCTGTATTCTGACTCAGGACTGCACGTAGACCTACCTTTGATGCATCTGTCTGTAACAGAAATTGTTTCTCAAAGTCTGGATTTCTTAAAGCAGGGATGAACATAATGCAGCCTTGATGGCTCAGAAAGCTTTATCACACTCTGAGGACAATTTCACTTTGTTTTAGGTTCCATCTCGTCACATGTTCAGTGAGGGGGGGTAGATAAATGAGCAAAGCTGGGAACAAATCTCTTGTAGTAACCAACCAGCTAAAGTTTGTTAACAAAATTAATTATTTTTGTGATGAATAGAAAAAGATTGATGAATTAGATTCTAAACATGCACATTGGCATTCACAAAACACCTTTTTTATTAAAAATCCAAGGTGTCCATTTATGAAAATTTTTTTTTTCTTAATTGGAGATATTTATTTATTGGCATTGATGAGAATAATTTGAAGTGATTTTTGCCAATGTGAAGATGCCTCTCAATCAGTGTAGTGTGCTTTGCAGTAGCTTTTTGGCTTACTTTAAAAATATATGCTTCTGAAGAATAATCTGAAGTGATTTTTGTGTATGTCAATGTGAAGATGCCTCTATATCATAGCAGTGTGCTTTGCAGTATTTCTTAGCTCATTTCAAAATACATGCTTCTGAATTAATCATAAGTAGATTTTAAAAGGTTTATTCATATATATCTATCTATCTAGCTATCTTGATAAGCGGTAATGTCTGAGCACTTTAGGGTATTGAAAAGCCAACATGACCATTGTAACCACACCCCCTGATAAAGCCTTTTGGTGAAGCAATGGGGATTAGGTGGCTGGCTCGAGGACTGGGGTAGGTATTTTTTGATGTTATATAACTCTGCATGTTTTGGATTACATACTTATTCAAGATATTGGACATTTTAATGACATTGGAATAAAGCTATTTATGGATTCCTATTTAAAAGCATCCATCTATTATGATTCCATTATCTGAATACCCTACAAATTTGTCTATCCCTGCTGCTCACATTTTACTTGTAGCAATAGGAGGGATGGTAGCATATGTTTTTGTGCATCTTAATCAATATTCACATCGGTGTAGCACCCCCTCTCATTTTTTAAACAGATGCTGTTCTCCTCTTTAGTGGGAATCCCTAAGCAGCACAATAACCAGTGTGAGGGGCTAGAATTACATCCATGTACAGTTGGAATATAAGGGGTGTGCAATGTAAATCAAACAGCATGGTGGTGAACTGATAAAATCCAATTACAGTGGAAAATGGAGTTCTGTCTCTGGATCCTTTAGCTTGGGGAATTTGTCAGTAACTCTTGGTGATATCAAGTGTTCTAATGTATTTGGCACTTCACAGTCTGTCCACCAAGTAATCTATCATCGGCATAGGATATCTGTCAAATATAGACCATTGATTATGTTTTATAAAATCAAGGCATATTCTTACACCCCCTTATTTTTAGGACTGTGTGTGTGGAGCCCTGCAGTCTTCTTGTTAGGACTACAAAACAACTTGTGAATGAACCACCTCATGAGGTGTCAAAAGTCACTTCCATTTTTGTTCACCATAGCCCACTCTGCCTCAAACTACTTTTTTTATTTTTTATGCCTTCTCTTGCTGCCTCTTAGCAGCACTTCTCACTACTGCATAATTTTAATGACCTTGTGTGCTAAGAGCCCTGTGACTGAAGCTGAACTCCTTCACTTAATAATGTGTTGAACTTCTATGTGGTGACCTGCTTGACTTCTTCTCCTTGGCCAGCTGACTGTTCCAGAGTTGCATCAGTTGTTTTGACTTTCTAGTGCAATGGGAACATTGTCCAGTTTTCTACCATGGTTTCTGGGTGGCTGGGATGCAGAACTGGTGTGAACCTTGCCTGGCCCTGAATTTTGTTATGCTGAGTGCTGCCATATCCCAGCTGGCAGCAGCTTGTTTTCTAAGCGATCACTTTCCTATCAAAACGTGGAGCCGATGTGGAGCCTTTGCAAAAGAGTCTGTGACTCAAAGGATTGTAATTCCAATTGTATTCAATAAATAAATAAATAAAAGAAATCATGTTCGCATGATTGCTCTCCTAGCAACTGAACTCCAGTTTGGTAATCAGGCCACAGCCATTGCTGTTATGAAGTATCTGAAGGATTCTAAATCTGTCCAGCATTTCTGGCTGAGAGGCTAATAGTTAGCTACTGACTGCACAGTATATTCTCACAGGCAAGTGGTTTTGTGAAAAGAAATTTTATTTCACAATTTATTTAATGCTTCACAACAGCAACAGCTGTGTATGGCCTGATTACTGAATGGGATTTTGTTTGATAGGAGAGTAATCACTCTAACAGGACTTATGGTTCTCTGGTTTCCTCCCAGTCTCCTTTATTTTTTTCACTGAAGTCAGTTGGCAGACCATGGGGATATGGTGCAGAGATGCCACAAACACTTCCTTTGTTCAGGGCAGTGCCCACCGATGCCAGGCAGGAGGAAGAGGAGGGACAGTGAGTGAGAGTGAGAGAGAGAGAGAGAGAGAGAGAAAGAAAGAGATAGTCAGGAGGTGGGAGCATGGATACCTGAGGTAGAAGGCAGGGCCAGTAGGGCTTAGATGACTGAAGAGAAAAGGCTACATTAGGCTGAAAGGAAGACAAGCCAGGCCTCTTCTTGTTCTGCCTTCATTCTTTCCTGGACCAGATTTCAAGTTTAAAAAACTCAATAAAAAAATCTGAGGATGAGGTTGGACTGTCGTTGAGGAGGATAGCCAGCCAGAATGGTGCTGAGGTAAGGTCTGTGGGTGCAAGAGAAGCCTGCCCTAAAGGCAATCAAGGCTACTACAGTTGAGCAAACAAAATCCACAAGGTAGGGGCAGCATTCAGAGGTAATCGGGGGGGCTACAATGTGCGCAGGCACTAGCTAGGCATTCAAACACTGACCTGCTCCACCTCAGGCCACTTGCTTTGGCATTCTCTGGGAGACATGTCCATGTTTTTCAAGTAAAACAGAGTTACATGGCTGAGGTTAAAGCAAATGCATCTTATATCTCAATCAGAAGATGACAAGATGCAGTACAGCTACTGGCCAGGTACAAGTCGAGGTTACTAATGAGACAGAGAAGTTGAAAATGGTAGATTATGCACAGCATCAGTGTAAATCAGGACAAAAAAGAAAATATCAAGTCCTCTCAGTTTCTTCCAGTGCCTCATGTTGTCCAGTAATTTACTCAAGTTAAATCAACTGTAATAGTAGCTGTACTAGACAACAGTACATGCAGCGAGCTGTACACGGACTCCACAGGAATGCCAGACAATGCCAGATAACCACCAAGACCACAGCTCCTAATCCAGAAGAAATTTGGCTGAACATGATATAAAACAAAACCGGGGAAGGGGGCTGCCTGACACAGTCGGAAGAATTGAAAAAGGTAACAGGAACTTTTTATTTATGCAATATTAAGTACCAAACAAAAACACTTTACATGCCCATTTATGTCTAGTGAAGCAAATGACCAATATAAGAAGAGGCTTAGCAAGATACTTAAGGTTACAAACAAAATATTAAGTAACAGACCAGAACCAAAGGAGATGATTAACAATTTGCAAGAATTACCACAACATGAGAAAAATTACAAACAGCTGCAGTTACCTTTCAAAAATTCTTTCAACTCGGGAGGCCCCCTTGACCAGAAAATGCCCCTTAAAAAAGATTTGGAATAGAAAATGACAGACAAAGACAGGAAGCAGGGTCTAATGCAGCTGAAAATAAATTGAATCAGGCAAATCAAACTATGGCAGATATGCAGGAAGATCTGAACTTAATACAAGATGATGACCTTAGTGATTCTAATACATAAGTAAAAACTCAGGCTAACTTAAAAATGCCTCTTGAAGAAAATTTTAATGATTGACCTCCAAGTTGGGCACAAAGCCTAATTAGCAATGTACAAAGTATTCAAATGTCCCTGGAAAAGCTGCAACTGATGGCAGAGTCAATTGACAACTTAAAAAGCTCACTTTCAAGTATTGAGAACAAACTGGAACAAGAAACAAAAAAGACTGGATGAATTAGAAAAAAGGCAGTCACAGTTGGAAGACTCCTTTCAACCTATACCTAATCAGATGGAAGTTTTTCAAAAATGTCAATTAGACCTGCAAACTAAAATGGATGATTCAGAAAACCGCACTAGGTGTAAAAATATCCAGCTTTTTGGCATACCACAAGAATGGGAGAAAGAACTATCACTGAATAATATTGTGTTACAAATTTTTTCAGAACTTTTAGGGGATACTACAGAGGTTCCAGGTGTTGACAGAGTGCATTGGTTGGGACAAAAGAGAGGGAATTTTGTAATAAGGCCTGCAATTGTTAAACTAACTTCATCAGATGGAAAGGACACTGTCATGGCCTCCTACCATAAAAATCTTAACTTTAAATATAAAGAACAACAAAAATTGTTCAGGACTGATTACTCTAAAAACCATCTGGAATAGAGGAAGACCTTTAACAAGGTGCAACAATTCTTATGGAAGAAAGGCTACAAAGCTTATGCAATATATCCAGCAAAATTAAAAGTGTTCTTAAATAATCACATTCTGTTTTTTGAAACTGATGGAAAAACAATTCAGAACCTAAAACTAAGACTTCCAGATCTTTTCTCTGTATTTGAAAATGATTAATTAGGAGGGTGGTGAGCAGGGTTCAATGAGAATAATAATAAATAAAAGGAAAATGAATGAAGCAGGAGGAATCCAGGAAGGGGGGTCTGGAGGCTTTGAATGTATTGGTACAAAGTGATAAAGGGGTTTGCCAGACTATGGCCTATGGCAAATTGGGGGGCAGCAGGGAATGGGGAAAGGAAAAAAAAGACATGTTACACAATTGTAAATTTTATTTATCTCTTGATGCAATAGTTGGCAAGTTCTGGGGATCTGTGAAGGAGTTAAAGAAAAGACAATAAAGGAAGAAAGCTGTAATATTAACTAATAAATGGTGCTTACATTAAAGATTGGGACCTGGAATATAAATGGGTTCAATTCCCCTATTAAGAGATTCAGAGTTTTGTCAATAATTAGGAAATTAAGACTGGATGTGATTTTATTAAAGGAAGTCTTTCTGAACCAGAAAGAGGTAAATAGATTAAGAACTAGATGGTCTGGCAAATTAAATTATTCTTTAGGTCCTTCCAAAAAAAAGAGCAGGGGTGTTAATTTTGTTGGCTAGGCAGTTTAAAGGTGTGGTGGAAGATTCAGCAAGTGATCCACAGGGTTGAATAATTGCAATTAAAATTAGAACAGAAGGATATCTGATGATAATATGTTGAGTATATTCATCCTTAACAGGGTTTAATAACTTTTTAGCAGAAATCAACAAAATTATTATTGGGTTAGACTGCAACCATATTATTATTGGTGGTGACTTTAACTGCTTGGCCAACGATCCACTAGACAAATATTCTTCCTTTACAGTATGGGATAAATACACAACTAAACACTTAATTAATTTTATGGACTTTAACAATTTGGTGGATTTACGGAGAGAACTGAATTCCAAAGTAAAAGATTACACATTTTCTTTCTGCCAGACACAGGATGTATTCGCATCTAGATTGTATTCTGGTTTCAAAAGATCTTCTGGTTTACTGTTTACTGACTGATAGCAGTATTCAACCCATGCTAATAGCAGACCACAATATGGTAACTTCTAAGATAATATGTGATAATTATAGTAAAAGAAGAATGAACATCTGGAGATTAAACAACCACCTGTTACAAGATAAATTAACCAGGACAAAGATAGAATTAGCAATCACCAATTTTATGTTAGAAAACATTAGTCAGGACAATGTTATAACTAGATGGGATGCTTTCAAGGGAACATTATGGGGTCATTTAATCTAAGAAGCATCATGGGTAAATAAAAAGTGGTTGATAAAACAATAAGATGTACTTTTTGAAATCAAACAATTAGAAATAGAGGTTAAAAATGGAAATGATAATAAACTTATTGAATTAACAGAATTAAGGAAATTCATTACATCAAGCAAAATTTATCATACTAAACAAAACTGGGCAGTAAAAAACAAAAATTGGAAGTAGTATAGTGAACAAGCAGGGAAATTATTAGCAAAAAGAATTCAGGAACAAAACAAATCAGATATTACTTTAATTAAGAAAGCAAATAGACCAACATGTATCTTGCATGAAGATACAGAAGAAGAATTTTTGGAGATTTACTCTAAACTCTATACTTCAGAGTGTAGTTTAGAAGACCAAAAAAACTACTTATTATGAACAGTTCTGTCATACAAAAATTCTTGAAACAGATTGAGGGAGTGCTTAACAAAGCCAATACATATTACAGAAATTGCAGATATTATTCAAAGTATGAAAAAAGGAAAATGTGCAGGTCCAGACGGTTTCACTCTGGAATTCTATGATACCTTTAAAAAAGTAATAGGACCATGGTTACAAATGCTATGTAGTCAGATACAGCAAAGACATTATTTACCTGAATCCTTTAACAAGGCCTATATATCTTTAATATCTAAACAAGGAAAAGATCTAACTAAAGCAGAAAACTATAGACCAGTGGCAATTCTAAATGTGGACTATAAGATATATACAAAAATATTAAATAATAGAATATTGATTCATTTAGCAGATATTATACACAACAATCAGTCAGGTTTTATCCCAGGCAGAACCATTCAAACAGGACTTTTTAGAATACAGTTCATAGTGGAATGTTTATTAGACTCAGGAACATAAGCAGTGTTTCTTTCCTTGGATGCGACAGCGGCATTCAACAGGTTGGAGTGGGTGTATCTATTTACAGCAATGAATGTGTTTGATTTTCAAGACCAGTTTATATACAAACTATTTACAGAGAACCTGTTGCACAATTAAAGATAAATGGACATCTATCAAAACCCTTTACTTTACACCAAGGGGTAAGACAAGGTTGTCCTTTGTCCCCTTCCTTATTTATCATAGGGTTGGAATTATTAATAAAGGAAGTTCAAACAAATCAACTTATTGCCTGAATCAAATTATTGTCATCAGAGTTCAAATATGATGCTTATGCAGACAATCTGTTATTTCTGATACAAGACCCAGAACAAAGTCTAGAAGAACTAATGGTTCTTATTAGAAGATTCTCAAAGACAGCAGGATATCAAGTAAATGAATCAAAATCAGAGATGTTAGCTTTTAATATAACCCATTCAGAGATGTATAAGACTATAATTAATGCAGAGATTCCAGAAAATGGGCTAACATATTTAGGTATACAGATTTACAATAAACTGTATGATTGGCAACAGTTAAATTTTGATTCTATTTATAACTCTTTAAAAACCAAATTCCAAGGGTGGAATAAATTTCATTTATCAATATGGGGGAAAATATAACATATTAAGATGGTTGCTATTCCAGTACTATTTTATAGATTACAGTCAATTCTTTTTCCGATTACACTGCAATGGTTCAAAAAAATTAACAAATTCTTCAGTTGTTTTATTTGGAACACCAAAATTCCACATATTGCATGGTCAAAGATATGTTTATCGAAGGAAAAAGAGGGCTTGGCATGCCCCAATATTCAGATTTGTAATTATGCATTTATTATTAAATTGATCATTAAATGGGCTTTCCAAGACACTGATTTACAATGGGAAAAATTAGTGGTTGATACACATTTCAAAGAAGGTATAAACATTAAGAATGTATTATTTATATCATCACAGGGTATAAAAGCCAAAAGGATTATTGTTAAAAACGTAAGCACCATAATAAAGAAATTTATAAATGAAACTAAATATCTGGTAACTAAATCTCTATTAAATGATATTTGGGATAATCCTAATTCTATATTACAGGGAGAACAGCTATCAAATGCCCAGTGCATCTGGAAAGGCAATAAAATGGGAAGATCTTTACCATAAGCACACCAAACTCCCAAGGAAGCAATTTAGACAAAGATTTCAACTAAATCAATCACAGCTATTCTATTTCAACCAAATTAGTAGTGTTTTTAAAAAAAGTCTGTCATAGGTGGGAAAGAGCATCCAATAATAAGAACCTGGAAACAGAGTTAATGCGTGTATTAGAATTCAAAGGCAATAAGAGTATTTCATGTTCTTGAATAAATTCTCAATTTCAGGGGAATACAATACAATAATATCATAACACCAAAACAAAATGGGAGGAAGAAACAAAAGGAAAAATAACAGAACAACAATGGCTATCAGCAATAATCCAAATACATAACTATAAACTAACTAGGGACATATCTATTCAAATTAAATTAATAAACATAACCTACTCTACACCCCATAGGCTTTATAAAAAAGAAATTAATAGATTCAGTACAATGTTGGCAATGTAAATCTGAAGAGGCTGAATGTTCATATGTCTTGGGATTGCAAACATAGTAAAATTGATGGAACCAGTCCTTCAGGTTTTTAGAAGAAACAGGATTCCAGACAGATAATTGGAACAACTATCCAGTTTTAGTATTGGAAATGTACAATTCCCAAATACTGGAGGAAAATTACAGAATTATTTTTAAAGCAAATATAATGGCTGTAAAAAGGTTGATTCTAAAATGTTGGAAATCAACAGGCAAAAATATGAAATTTCTGGCAGTAGAGTGGAAATAACTATTTTTGAGCACATTACACAATAACAGCCATTTTAAAGAATATAATGCAGTCTGGAGGCTTTATAATGAAAAGATTGAGGACTGGTCCAAAAAACACTTTTTGCCCAATAACTACTTCCTTTCACCCAGTACAGTAGAACTGAGGGTAACAATCAAGATGGAAAGGAAGGATAAAGGATATTTTATATAATACAAGTACCAAAGGATATGTCTCTTTTAAAGTAATACATCTTTTTGTATTTTTTTATTAAGAGAAAGACTAATAAAATGTAATGTGGGACATGTCTTAATAAAATGATATTTTGCAAAGAAAAAGCATTCAGAGGTAATCAAGATATGGTACCAACAATTTTTCTCTGTCAGCTGTGGTCTTAAACAGACTCACATGCTACTAAATTTCAAGCATATTCACATGTTATTGAATACAGATAACCCTTAAAATCCATTTGCCTGGCTGGGCTATTCACATACAAAAGTTGTAGTTCAGAGAGATATTAGAGAAAGTGCTGAAGTACCACAATGTAAAGCAGAATCTTGGCATGAAAACATACAAAAATTCTTGCTTAATAGCCCTGTTGATAAAACCTCCCACAGCTACCAGCAACTGCCACTTAACCCCAACACTTTGCCTTACTCAAAGGCTTCACTGGGGGCATGCTTTAGCTAACATACTATTCCCCTTTTAAACTCCTTAGCCCTATTTGCATGTATGATGTTATTTTGTCAAGATCTGTCTTGACATAAATGCCAAGAGATGCAGTGAATCCGCACTGCTCAAGTTTTACAATCAAACTGCATGTAATCCAGAGAGGGAAAATACAAGGTAGCAAAAGCCTTCATTGGTGTCAAAGTGCAGAATATGCTAAATTAAAATGCTATTCCATTTACAGTTTGTAGATTTAAACTGTGTTTCTAATGGTGCCCATTCATAAAGTGTTCAGAAAAAGTCTCATCCAGAATGAAATATTTTTTTTAATCCATCTATATCACTTTTTATGCTGCTGCCACGCGATATTGCTCTCACAATGGAAATCTTTCCTTTTTCTTGTCATTTCTGACTGTACAACAAGAAAAAAGAACAACAACTGTACAATGGCTGAGCTACAAACCTTAATGTTCAAGCAAAAAGACTGACTTTGGATACTCTTTCATAATTAAGAGCTTCATGGGCTTCCATTTGTATATCAGAGCATTCAATAGTAAGATGTGGACTTCTTTGAAAATGAGTTTTACTCAATAAAGTTAATCCCTATTCATATGAAATTTATATGAATAAAAATATTTTAGTACTACTACTAAGATGTGGCACTTAGGAAGAAATTAACACAAAATTAAATTATAAACTTCCTTGACAATGAAATCTGTCTGAATCTGATGATTTCCAATAAATATCCTTAACATAAAATTATAGAGTAAAAGCATGGGAGGCTGGGACAATATGTTGATTACCTCTTAGTGCTTCCCCACTTCGTGGGTTTTCTTTATTAAAAGTGTTACTCAGCCAGCCCAGTGGTGAGCACCAACCCTTATAAATGGTCAGCACCAATCTTTGGTTCATAGAATTCCGTACTGGAGTTCAGCTGCAGACTGCATTACTCTGCTTTCTTGAACCTCAGAGGAGTGAGTGAGTGAGTCTGCCTGTCTAGCTAGTAGAGTCCAATGAGTAGGTGCCTGTTGATTATATGATGGTACCAGTTGTGGTCACAGATAGCAAGGCAGCTTGGGCAATAGCAGGCAGGACTGTGACAGGAGAACTGAGGACTGGAGGTGAGGTGGTTGGCTAGTGGGGTGAGTGCATTTACTGACAGTCATAATCATCCACTGTGGCAGGGCACACAGGCCACAGATTGACAGACAGTATACTCTCTCTGTCTGAACAACCATCAGTGTTTAACTGTAAGTAATGTGAGTAGCAGGAACTGGGGAACTTGATGTAAGCCAGCTGCTGAACCCATGGGTCAGGAGAGAGCCTGGGCCTGTCTGATTGCTCAAACCTATGGGGGCTGGTTTGTGTTTTGTTGTGATGGGAGATAGTGTCTGTGTGTGAGTGTTGGTCAGGTCTGACAGGGATTTGGATCACACAGACCAGGCCCAGCCAGGCCATCCAGTGCAGCTTATAGTTGGAGGCAAAAGAGGAACTAATGTGTGGGGTCAGGGGGGCTATAAGCAAGTCCTTTCTTAGTGGAGTAAGGAATCATACTCTTTTTCTGAATGAGTCCTTCTCAGCTGTGTTCCATTCACAGTGTGAGGGAGTAGAGTGGGCCAGAGCCAGATCGGTCTCCTACTAAGGAGAACTGAGAAGAAACTACTTAGGAAACAAACAAAAGACAACTACCTGTAGTTGTAAAAATTAAAGAGAGTTAAAAATCAAGCCAAGCCCAGCAGAAGCTGAGGTGTGCTGAGCCCTGGACATCATGTTGCTGTCACCTTCAGTAGTACTACCAGCAAGTCAGGCAATGAGGGAAGGAGGGAGGGATGGTATCAAATGACATACAAAAGTATGCTAAATGACAGATTCATAGGTTGAAAGGGGGTGGAGTTATGGGTGGCCAAACATTTAATCAAAAATAAGTTTTCAGTTATTTTGAGATAATTTTAACATTTGTTATCCATATTTCTCCACAATGCCTTTATTAAAAGAAGCACACAACTGGGTATATAGTCAACATTTTATGTCTCAAGCTTCATTGGAAGCTGAGTTATATGTAGCAAAACATTTTGCCAAAATTAAGATTTCTGTAATTTTAGTATAATTTTGATAGTATTCATTGAAATGTTATAAAGTTTGACAGGTATACAGCTTATCACTGCATTTGTATATGTACATAGCTTCAGATTTCTAGCTTCAAATGGAATTGAGTTATAACCTGCCAAATACGTTGCCAAATTTAAATTTCCGTTATTTCCCTCTAATTTTAAAACAACATATCCAAATTTAACCAGAGTTAAAACATTTAAACTACCATACCACATGGACATTTCTAAAAAAGTTTATATTGCAGCTTTAAATGTGATTGAATTAAAAGTAATCAATATTTCACAACATTTAAAAATTAAATTGTGCAGCAATGTAAACAACAAATTTATGCCCCTGAAACTTTAAATCTAGACAATGCAATACCATGAAATTTGGCAGGTTCTTAGACCTTACAAGGAGAATGTGAGTGCCAAATTTATTAATTGCTTGCTGCCAGAAATTGCAAAATAATTGGGCTCTGCATGGACCAAATAGTATTTCCCAAATACCCGAAATAGTTGGCTTGACGAATATTTGGATGGACATTCTGAATAGTTCACTATTCGGCCACTATTCGGGACATACTAGTCTCTAGGTTAAATTTCAAAATCTCACAGAGCTTTGCTGGTCAAGCAGAGGCTTTTTATTTGGAGCTCACAGCCAGGAAAACCATGTGATCTCCTCACTCTGAGTAAGTAGCATAGAGTTCAATATATAGAGAGACTAGAGTGCAGACTCCAATGGCTCAGTTGAAGCTGTGCATCTGCTATATTAGAGGAGGGTTGAGGTGCCGGCAGAACAGCAGGAACCCTTCTTGAAAGTTAGAGAGCAGCACCAGCACACTGTCCTGACAGCAATCTGCTAATCCAGTTGGGTAAGACAACCATTGACAGCAGGGAAATTATGAAGCAGACACACATTGTGGTAACAAAAACAAGGTTTGTTCATTTGTCATTTGCTTGTATAAGCAGTCCTTTACTCGATTGCTGTCAGAACAGTGTGCAGGAGCCGCTATCAAGCTACTGCATTTGCAGCACCATAATTTCTTCTAGTACCCCTTGTGACCTTTGTGACCATATAGAGATTGTCACTTAACTCAAAATATTGATGGAGTTACAGCTTGTTAAAGTTCCAGTGTTATCCTATTGGAATTGTGTGTCTTATTACTTGCTTTTTTTAATGGCCACAATTATTAAAGAGTGCCACATATGTTATTCTTGTAGTACCCCTTGAGACCTTTGTGACCATATAGAGATTGTCACTTCACTTCATATATTGACAGAGTTATGGCCTGTTGAAGTTCCAGTGTTAACCTATAGGAATCATTAAGTTTTACTACTTGCTTTCTTAATGGCTACAATTATTTAAGGGTGCAGCATATGCTATTCGTACCCCTTGAGAGCTTTGTGACCATATGGAGATTGTCACTTAACTCCAGCTATTGATGGAGCTATGGCCTGTTGAACTTCCAGTGTTATCCTATGGGAATCGTTATTTTTTATTACTTGATTTTTTTAAGTATCACAATTATTTAAGGGTGCGGCATATGTTATTCTTGTAGTACCTCTTGAAACCTTTGTGACCATATAGAAAGTGTCACCTCTGCGGCCTCCTCTTGAAGCACCAACAGCACAAGACAACCTCTGGCACCACTGCTCAAGTTACAGTGCTGTGACCTTTCATCCTCCTCCTGAAACCATCTTAAGAACTTCTGTAGCAATTCTCTAATAAGGCAACTTTCCGGGCTGAATACCAAATACTGAACAATGAATATCTGAGACCCGAATACTGAATATCCAGCTAAATATTCGTGGAAAATATATTCACACAGCCCTATAAAATAACATCTGTACTTAAAGTCAAGTCCCACAAATCTTTGTGAAAATTGTAGAATTTCATTAAAAATTCCATAAAACTCGAATTTGCTAATTTTACTCAGCCTTATCCAGAGAATTCTAAATAAAAGATAGGAGTATGAGAGGAAGGTAGTACAGGAGGTCACCAGGTACACGAGTTGGATGCACAGTTTTACCAAGAAATGGACAGCTGAGCTGGTTAGCAACACAGTGGTACACCCCCAGGTTGGAGCAAGGAAGCACATGGTGTAAAAAATTCCAACCTGAATACAGGGACCCAGATATTCAAAAGGGTTGCACCATGCACAATAGGGTTGCTCCAGCGTAAGTCCAAAAATGCATCATTCTGTGAAATTCAGCGGGAGGCTGATGTGCCCCCCAAATCACACTGTGCAAGAGCGCAATGATAATGAACGCATGTGCAACTGAAGGGGGAGGAACCATGCATAAATGGCGCAGTACAATATTCAACAACATGCGCCATGCACAATAGAGGAGCAAGCGGAAGTTGCGTGATAGCGGAAATGAGCCAAAATAAAAAGGAACGAGAGAGGCACAAGAATGTTACAGGGGAAGGCACATGTTGCTGAACCATAGCCAGCCACACAGGCAACACACACACACAGAGCAGGACAGAGAAAGGGGACCAGAAACCCACAGGCACAGGGCAGGTGTGGGGAGCCACAGCCACAGCCACAGTGCAGAATGGGTAAGTGCCACACAGCACTGAGGCCACCAGAGGAAGGTGTTCCCAGTGCAGGGGAAGTAGCAGCCAGGACAGCAGGGGGAACACAGAAACAGCTGCGGGGGGAACACAAGCCAGGGAAATGGCCAGTGCCACCTTCCAGATGGAGGCAGTTATGAGGGGGGTGAGAAGGCAGGCAGCAGGGGGGGCACAGCCGTGGAAGGGCCTGTCAGCGGTATGCCCCCAACAGGCAGTACTGAGCTCGCACCAGCTTCGAACTGTACACAGATACCAAGATCGTGGGCCCGGTACCACCTGAACTGGGCAATTCTGAGGCAGCTCTGTGAGCTGTGCAGTGATGTGATGCAGGCACCCACATGACGGAGCCATGCTCTGTCAGTGGAGACAAAAGTGACAGCTTGCATGTGCCTGCTCGCCACGGGTATCTTCCAGAGACCAACAGGGGACATCACAGGAATAACTCAGTTGGCTGCATCATGCCACCTCACCCAATTCCTCAGTGCACTGTTGCCACATGCATTTCTCCAGCACACCGGCGGAGCACACAGCAAACATGCAGGAGTTCCACAGGGTAGCACATATGCCTGGCATGCTAGGGGCAATAGACTGCACCCATGTGGCCATCTGCACACCACCTGGCCCCGAAGGGGCCACGTATATCAATCAGAAGGGCTATGCAAGCATCAACTGCCAGGTGGTGTGTGATGCCAGGGGGTGCATAATCAATGTCTGTGCCACGCACCCTGGGGGAGCATATGATGCCTTCATCTGGCACCAGTCAGCACTGTGCCACAGATTCAAGAGTGGGGACATCCCCACTGGCCACTTAGTGGTTGAGTATGCAAACCACATGGAAAAACATAGAGCTTGGGAGGGGTATAGTCAGAGGTGACATGGGTATTGGCCTAGATGGCCCAAGGCAGGGCGACACTGATCACCAAGCTAACCTCCACCCTCTACACACAGGTGACAGTGGATACCCACTCTGTCCCTGGCTGCTCACACCATACCAGCAGCCTGCAACCCCATCACAGCAATGCTACAATGAGGCACATGCCACCACACGCAATGTCATCGAGCTGGTGTTGGGGATACTGAAGGCACGTTTTTGTTGCCTGGACATGTCTGGTGGTGCCCTACAGTACAGCATCTCAAAGGCCTTCAGGCTATTCCTGGCCTGTTGCATCCTGCACAACATGGCCAATGACTGTGGGATAGCCATACAGGTCGAAGAGGGGGGACAGCAATGGGGACAATGAGGACACTGGTGAAGATGGTGATGGGCAGCCCCCCCCTTGGATGACGGGACCCCTGACTGATCCGGCTGGCACAGCTGCACCGGGACACCATCACAGAGGAGCACTTCAGCCAACCCAGGTAAGTCATGGGGCCATGTGCAACCACCAGTGGCAAAGGCACGACCCACAAACACATGGACAGACACCAGGGGTGCATGCTGTCAAGGGAAGTGGCCGAGCATGGAACCACACACACCGCCAGGGATGGGCAAGGTCTAACATGGCACATGGTCATACACACACACACACACACACACACACACACACACACACCTCACAAGACATGCACAAAGGGTAGGAGGCAAGCCGACCCAGACCACCACCCCTAGCCACACACACGTCCTCAGACCACCATGCCCACTGCCTGTCATTGTGTGTGTGTCAGACACTGGGCACCATTGCACAGTGGTGGACAGCACAACGCAGGCATCATCATGCAGACGCCACAGTGGACAGCAGCTGGGAGGGTGTGCAGATGGAACGTGTGAGTGCGTGCAGGGCCGGGTACCCCACCCGTGCATTGAACGCTGAACAACACAATGCACACAGGGCAGCATCAGACAGTCGCAGTGCTGGGAGACAGGTCAGTCATGTGCCACAGTGTCACAGCCACCACAGATGCGTGGACGGCCCCGCCGAGACCCGCCAGCAGTGACAGGCTGACCAATGGCCTCATGGGGTGGCATCGACGGTCCCCCAGGGGTTCCACTGCATGAACATGACCGTGCTTGCGCAGGGGTCTGCAGCACACTGAACATGCCTGTGCCAGGCATGCTCGGGATGCCCACAGCAGAACCTGGTGTCGACAAGGTGGGTGTCATATGATGCCAGGAATGGGGGGTGTACATTGCACTGCATGATGTCTGCGATGCATGGGCAAATAACTGTGTGCCCATTGTGGCCATGACAGCTGTGATTGCCTGTGTCTGCCTGTCAATGGCAATGGTCACATCCTCCCACAACTGGTCCATCCCTGCCAGAAGCAGAGCGGGTGTGCTCATCTAAGAGGTCATCTGCCTGATCAGCATGCTGTCCCTCATGGTGTTCGCGGCCCTGATGGTCATCACCCCTTGAGGGTGGGTGCTGCACGCCAGGGCCAGGCCTGGGCATGTCCACAGGTGGTGCACTGACGCTGCTGCTCCCTGACACTGTACCCCCATGGCCATTGGCTGACTGCTGATACTGCCCCTCCTGCTGCTGCTTTCCAGGACTCAATGGTGCCACCGCAGTGGCTGCAACAGCCCCACTGTCCTGGACACACACTAGTGCTGCCCCACTGGTGCAGACAGGCAAAGGTTGGGACTGTGATGTCACGCAGGCCTCCACGGCGGCACCACCCACAGCCATGCCTGTGATGTCATCTGCTATGTGGACATCCTGTGGCCCACATGTCTCACTGCCCATGACATTAGCTCCATCATCATCAGTGATGAATCCAGCACCAGCCTGAGTCTCAGCATGCTGGCATCCATGGACGCTGGCATGCTGGGACACAGGCAGGGCCTCCTCTGCACCTGCTCCACCAACATCAGTCTGGATGTCCAGGCAGGCCCACTGTCACCCTGACCCCGTATGCCTGTGGAGGTGGATGGGCCCTCCTCCATCTCCATGCTACCTCACTCAGTGGAGAAGCCCACCACCACTGACCCATGTAGATGCTCAGGAGCTGTAAGGGAAAAACAGTAGCATTAATGCATGTGACCTACTCTGTCCCCCCCATGGACAGACCAGGACCTACCATGCAGTGATGGGCTACCACCCATCTGGAATCCACCACCCAGAACACCCTCGATGGTGCAACGCTGCATGCTGCCAGCAACCCGGTCTTCTTGTGGGGTCAGGCGTTGCACCTCCGGCTGTCCCCCACCGGTCGCAGATCGTGCTGCCCTGATGGCAGCTACCTTCTCCTTAATTCTCCTCTTGTCCGTGCCCATCTTCTTTTTGCATTCCTGCATGGAGCGCTGGTGGCTGCCATGCAGGTTGACAGCACACGCCATCTCTTCCCATGCAGCAGCACAGGCCTGTGGTTTTCCCTGGCGTCCGCTGAGCAGTGGCTCCTGGTCGAGGTAGGCCTCAAACAGGGCACCTGTTTCTGCCTTGGTGAAGTTCGGCCTCCTCTTTCTTCCACGTCTCTGTTCCTCTTCCTCTACCTCATGATCGGTAATGATTCCTCCTGTGAGAATGACAGGTGTTACCTGTGACTGTGCAGTCCCATGCATGTCCCAAACACCACAGTCCACACTCCCAAACAGCATGCAACTCACTGCAAGAGACTGCAGTAATCGACTATGGCCAGTGCAGCCCAATGTCGCATTTTTATAGCGCAACACATGCAAATGAGACGAGGCACATTTTTAAGTGGATACAAATGCAGTGACTGTGCCATTGAATGGCTGATTAGCTGATTTGCATATGCTGGCTGAATATCATGCTGTTGCACTTTGCGCAATTGTGTTGAACGTGCTGAGCCAAGGGCGCAGTTCTGTGACATGTGCAGTACATACCTAACTGCGCATGCCAGGGTTGATGACGCAGGTGCCTGCTACGCTGCTGATCTGCTGTGCATGGGAGGCAATGCAGGGCATGGCCACCATTGTGCCAGTGGTGCTACTGCACTGTTCACATATATGGCGCTGTGGCACTGGGGCACCGTAGGCGCACTGGGGCAACAGCACCATAGGCCACTACAGGAGGTGGCACACAGGCACCCAATCATGCTACATGCATTGGGTTCCAATCACGCTGTGGCTGTCCATGCACAAGAGACCCTTGACCCTGTGCCCAACCTTTTGCCCTAGGCACCATGCATCAGGCATGGGTGCTCCACTATCACGCTGTTCAGTGACAGTGTGATAGGGAATGGCAGCGCTGTACTGCACAGCATCTACACGTGGCAGGACCGTGCTACTGAGCACCATTTTGACTCTACCACTTCGCTGAGATGGTGCGGAGAAGGGCAGTGATGTGCAGATAGGTGGATCTTGCCAACCTGGTGGCAATTGTAGAGCCCCATGCTGGGGCTTTATATGGTGATGCACCCTTGGACAGGGCCAGGAGTGCAGTGTGGCAGGAGGTGTCCGACACTCTGGAGGAGGTCACTGGTATGGGGTGCACAGTGGAGCAGTGTCACCACCGTTACGGGGACCTCAGGTGCAGGGACCTGGACCTGCTTGCCCACCTGTGGGCACATGTCAGGAGGGGCATGGTGCCACGGCCAGGTAGGTGCCCCATCCATACACTGTTATTGTCCATACGGGTATCAAGGTTGCATGTGTCCGGCACATGGGGGGGCCGTCCAGTGTTGGCCGTGGTGGTGGTATCAGGTTGTGGGGTGGATGGGTATGGCTGTGTGGGATTGCACACACATGGGGTGGGGGGACTTTGCTACTGGATTGTACTGATGTTCCTCTCTCCATGTTTGCACCTTAGGCCCAGAAGAGTGCAGGCAGGCGAAGGAGCGGAGGTGCCACCTGGAGGACCAGCAGGACAGGAGGACTGAAGGTCTGCAGCAGCTCGGGGACCAGCCTGATGATGGTGAGTGCCTTACATTCATGATTACTATTGCATGCTGTATAACTGGGTGGCAGTGGGGCATGGCCACCATCCATTGACATCACTGCCATGCACGCAACTTGTTACAGTCAGCACTGTCCAGTGGCACTGCATGTCTGGGAGTGCATCAATGGTGGTCCATGCATGACCAGGGCACACGGCTGCACCACTGCCTTCACACTGCATAGCCAAGTCACTGTACAGGCACGGTGGTGCTGTGCAGGACATGGGCGGTGGGTGTGTGCAGTGGTCCACATGGCTGTGGCTGCCCCATTGTATATAGTTTTTGTATTTCCGGTTTTAAATACATTTGTTTTGTTATGACAACTGTGGTGGTCTCTTATTTGTAGCAGGCTACAGGTGCTCAGCTGCAGTGGTGTGCATGGAGTCGGGGTGGTGCACGCATGGGTGTGTGTGTGTGCGTGCAGAGGTGAACCGCCTATGGTGTGGGCAGAGGGATCAGTCACTGTCTGTGGTTTGTGTGTTGTACTCTGTGCACTGGATGCCTGTGTGCAGTGGTCTACAGTGCCTGCACTGTGTGCATGGCACCCCTGTCAGACCATCCATGGCCTGTGCAGCTGACACCCTTGCATGTCTGTGATATGCACAGTCTGCTGGCATGTCAGTGGTGGCTGTCCATGCTGGATGACAACTGTACCCGGCACAATGCCAGGTTGCCTTCCATCACCAGTATGGTGCACATCTGCCTCTGGTGGCATTGTGGCCTCCGCTGTTGTTGTCCCCTCTCCATGCTGTTGCTTGTGTCTGTTGCAGGGGATGTGCTCCAGTGTCTGTCACCTGTGCTCCAGCAGCATGCTCGTGGCATACAGCTTCATGGTGCCTGTGCAGGCTGTGGCTGGCACACCTGTGCAATGTAGGGGTGCTGGCCATGTGTACACATCTGCCATAGCCAAATGCCAGTGGCTTGGTTGAGCCACTACTGTGTCCCTGTGTTGGTGTGCCCTTGGGTATGGGTGGGTGTTTGTCCATGCACTGTGTTGCATCCTGTGTGGTGCATACTTCCATGCAACACTGTGTGTGTCTGTGCTGGCTGTTGTGGCCAGTGCTGGGATGGGATGTGTCCTTAGGAGGGTGTGGAGGGTGCTGTACTGCTGGTGATGGGGTCTGGAGAATGCCCTGTTGCATGTGGGGTACCTCGTGTGGTGACGCATGGTCGGTCTCTCAGCTGTACCTTGGGGGGACGTGCAGGGTGGCACTGTGTATGCTGTTGTTGCATTGCTGTCTGCTGCTACCCACAGCAGGGCGCACATGGTGGGGCTGCCTTGCATGGCTCCGTGGTGCACAGGGTTGCATTGTCACAGTGGGGGTGGTGGCATGCATAAGGTGTCCTGCACTTTTGGGCGCTACTCCTGGGAAGGGTGTATAGTGATTGTGGTGCAGGGTGTGCTCTGCATTGGTGGGATGATGTGGCACAGGGTGGTTGGCCCTCCTTGTGTGCCAGTCATAGCTTGCCAGGGGGTGTGCTGGGGCACCATAGCCTGGCTGTGGGTTGGTTGCTGGTATCCATGGGCCGGTGGTTATTCCATCTATCCCCCAGTTGTGCAGTGCATGGGGTGTGGGGGACGATGTCTGTTCTGCTGTGTGCTCCTCTGCCTATCTGTGGCATGGGTGGTGGGCCCCCGCATCCCTGGTTGTGCTGTTGCATTGCTGCCCTGCTCAAGGGGGCATCCCTGGTTGCACTATGGTGCATCTGCTCCGCTGAGCATCCCTTGTTGGGCTATGGCACATCAGATATGCGCAACTTCACATCCCTGGTTGCACTATGGTGCAGGTGGTGCAATATTCAGTCGTCTGCCGTAGGCGCATCTTGGCCTGTGCAGTTTTTGAATATTGAGCTTCTTGTGCATGGGTACAGTAGACTTGCACTTGCTCCTGCTGTTGCGCACATTTTGGGTGCAGTTTGAATATCTGGGCCCGGATATTTAAGGATCACATCCAGTAAATTTATGATCCAGGGAGCCTGATGTACATGCAAGTCTGGGATTTAGAGGTACTCAAAAAGATGTAGTGGTTTAAGACAGTGGCTTGGGCAGCTGGAAGGAATACTTCTGGTTATTCCAACAGTGTAGGACAATAGGAAAATGAGTAGGTGACTCACATTTTAAGAAAGTTTGTCACTGTAAAAAACAAAGGGGATATCAGTGGGATCAGTAGTTCTACTGAGTCAATCTGGCTATGACAAAAGAGAAGGGGCCAGATATTCAAAACTTTGCCTCTGGGCTAAGTTAACACTGCCTGGTGGGCCAATGCAGCCCAGAGCACAAAGCAAGCTATATTCAAAAGGAATAGCCCAGGGTAAACAGCTTCTGCATATAGCATGGGAATGAGGCCGTGCAAACTGGGCTGGGAGTGCAGGGCAAACGTAGCCCTGGAATAAGACAGCACTGAATATAGCAACTAGGAAGTGCAAACCACAACAACAACACAGTGCACAGTGACGTGAGGGTAGGTAGAGATGAACTATGTGGCCAATGTATGTGCCAGTAAATGTGTGGACCCAGTATAGCTGCAGGCAGCAGCAGATGTGAAAGAACAGTGATCAAAACTGTATAATATTCCCCGAACTGTTAGCTCCACTCTAACATGTTAACATGGCTTTAGTGCAGAGCTTAGCTGTTTGCCCAGTGCAAACACATTTGCCCAGTGCTAAGATTTGCCATATTCAAAAGTGACATGCAAATGAGCCTACTTAGGTAGTCTCTGGGCAAACAGCCAGATTAGCATTTCATTATGTCCTGATTTGCATGCAGTTTGCCCAGCGTTACTGCAGTGTCTCATAACTCTACCTGTAGGTCAGTCTGGAAGTACAGGGGCTGGCCAGATCCAACTGCAGCTCCACCTGTAGGTCAGTCAGGCAGTTCATGATGATAGCTGCAGGCTACATGTAAACAGTACAGCACAGCATAGCATATTGTACCCCAGGAGACAACACAGCATAGGTACAGATGGTGATGGTGCTGCATGCAGCCATCACACTGTAGGTCAGGCTTCAGTGCACAGCAAACACTACAGTAGCAAGGGGTCCAGTAGTGTGAGGTACAAGGCAATGCCTATGGTATGTATGGCAGTGATGACCACTGCACTGTACACAGTGATAGGCCTAGCTTGCAGGTGATTACTGACAGTGGACAGTACTGTTATGCTACTGTGTTATCCACAGATGCTGCACCTGTGGCATGGGATGCTCACAGTGACATATACATGGCTGGCTGTGTGTGCTGTGGCATCTGTAAAGATGTGCGGTGTGTGGCTTGGGGGGAAAGTAAGATCCGACAGGCACACAGGTGGAGGGGTATTCCCACTACGGGTATTCCCACTACTGGCCCATGTGCACTGCATGATGTTTCCCAACTTTGGGGCCACACCTGGGCTGTGATGAGGTCTGGCCACCCGTACACCCTCCCCTCAATGGCCACCATGCCCACAGTGCTGCAAGTGTGTGCTGGCATCTGTTGGTCACCACAGATGTATGGTCTGCAGGTGTGTGCTGTATAGCCACACTACCATGATGTCTCCTGTGGGCCAGATCACCCCTTACTGCCTGGCATGGCAGGGACTGGTGGCAGCTGTTGGCATCATGGTGGTGCCATCAGTGAGCAGCATGTGTCCTTCATGTCTGGCATTTTCTAAATGTCATACTCATATGTTAGAGTCATGCAAGTTGTGCAAATCCCATGCAAACACCATGTAAAGCACCAATGTCATGCAAAGCTGTTTGCCCAGGGTTAAGACCAGCTTTTCCTGGGTGGTAATTTGTACCACACTAAGGGCCGCGTGAAGTCACGCTAAACACCTTAGCACGGTGCTAGCTGATGAATATTCCATAGTGTCTGTATTCATGTTCAGTGTGCCTCTTGCATATAATTATAGTTTGCCCAGTGCTAATGCAATTTGAGCGTGCTATTTGGCCTTTTAAATATAGCAGACCCGCGCTAATCCCACGCTAAACCAGTGTAAACGGTTTGCGCACTGCACAAAGCTTTGAATATCTGGGCTAAGGGGTGGAAGGGAGGAATAGTCAACCAGAGAGGAACAGTAGGACTGCAAAAAGCTCAGCCGAGCTTATCAGCTAAAGTAGTTATACGTGCATTGTTAATGTTAAATTCCACAAAAAGAATTCTCGATTGTTCGTCTATATGCTACTATAAATATGTGAGAAAATGTTACCAATATTTATTTTCTACTGAAAACCTAAAACTGCTAAACCAATTTATCCAGTTGTGTTAAACAACAGGACACATTGACTATGGACATGCATGTCAAATAAAAAGTCTGTGCCTGTAAGAGCACAGAAGTTACAAACAACCACATTTTTGAGAGTTTTCACAACATTTTGCAAATATTACATAGTAAAGATCTGAACTCTTGTAACTTAAAAATCTCTCATTCAAATCTCTCCATACTTAGATCATTTTATAATCATTACACAAAGGTTATTCATGCTAAATTACACATCTAGCTTCAAATGTGCCTGAGTTATATGCAGATGAAATTATTTCATGAAATTTCCAGCAAAAAATAAAATGACAGAATTTGAACACATATAATTTTGAGACGATGAATCATATTGTCATGAAGCCTGGCACATTGTTAGAACACCTATCATCAAGGAAGCATGCCAAATTTAAGATCTCTGATCCAATAGATGGCTGAGGTATATGCAAACAAAAATGTACATGACATTTTACTTTGAGTACCTAGAATTTTGAAACTACACATCTGAATGTCATGTTATTTGGCACTGTATTGGCCCACAACCCAAAGAGTGCACTCTGCAAGCAAAGCTCTGTTGTAAATGACAACTGAGTAATGACCAAATATTAACTTTTAAAAATTCTGCCAAAATGCTGTGCAATGTCATGCAATTTGATGAAATTTCATTGAAATTCTGTGAATTCAAAATGTTCTTATTTCACAAAGCTCTAAAAAAATACCAAATGTCAGTGTACAATAGGCAATATACCTGTTATAATACAAGTTATTATGGAGTGCGAGATGTAGTCATAAGAAAGAAATAAATGGATCACACCACTGCTGCCTTAGAAATATAAGATTATGAGACTAGAAGCCATGGCATAGTTATTGAAGCTTGAGCAAGTGAAATTAATGTATGGAACATCCAAGTTTATTAGAGCCATTCAAAAATAACAGTCTATATAAGCTGTGTAAGTAAAGATATATATTTATGCTGTATATATTTTGGACTAGCATTTTTTTAACTGATTTTATGAGGTGTGTATGTTTTTTTTACCAGGAGAGACACACTAAACTGAAAGCTTGTTTACAGGTATGACCTGGGAGCACAAGGAAGTTAAATGACTTGCTCAAGGTCACACAGTATGCAAGTAGGGGCTGTGGAATTCAAACCCAGTCTCCAGGTTTGCAGATCAGAACCTTAAACCCTGCACTGTACTGCCTCCTTTAGTAGACAGAGTCAACACTGGATGTATGTTTGAGGTATGAAATGTTATAAATGTCATGAAGTTCTATACATTTGTGAAATAAACATGGAACTGTACTGATATAAAGAATGGGGTGTTCCTTCCCTTCTATTTTCTGACTCAGGACTGCACATAGGCCTACCTTTGATGCATCTGTCTGTAACAGAAATTGTTTTTCAAAGTCTGGATTTCTTAAAGCAGGGATGAACATAATGCAGCCTTGATGGCTCAAAAAGCTTCATCACACTCTGAGAACAATTTCACTTTTTTCAGGTTCCATCTCATCACAAGTTCAGTGAGGGGAGTAGATAGATGAGCACATGTGGAACAAATCTCTGGTAGTAGTGAACCATCCAAAGTTTGTTAATAAAATTAACTATTTGTGTGATGAATAGAGAAAGATTGACGTGATTGGAAATTGCAAGTTTAATTATGAGTTAGATTCTAAACACGCACATTGGCATTCACTAAACAGCTTTTCTACTAAAAATCCCAAGTGTCCATTTAAGAAAAAACCTTTTTTTTCTAAATTGGAGATATTTTAAGTAACATTCCATTAACAGACAAACACATTAAAGTCTCTAGCAAAGGACTTACTTTTGTTCCTACTAACCAGGCTAACATTTCAAGTGGTAGTAGAGCTCTTTAAATTGTTTAGATGGTTACAGCTACAGGAGGTTTTTGGAGAGAAAAGAAATATAAATATTAGTGATAATACAAATGTAAGAGAAATAACACCCTTTAGACCAAAATCATTTTTCTGCCCAGCCACCCATAATCCCACTCTCATTACATTATGCAATTTGGGAAATAATGACATAAAATCTATAATAGAGAACAAAAATAATAATCTAGAACAAAACATCTCACAAAGCAAAAGGAAGTGTCTCAAAGAATTAAGTGAGATGAAAGAAATAATAATTAAACCAGCTGATAAAGAGGGGCTGTGGTGGTTTGGGGCAGGGACAAGTATTTAAAAGAAGCAAACAGACAAGTGTCAAATGTCAGACTTTACAGAAAACTTTATCATGATCCAGCCCCTGAGGTCTCTGGAACAGCTAAACAGCTTATTAGAACAGACCTTGAAATGAACTGGATAACTAAATCAGAAGCTGATTTTATAACGATGACTTTTCCCCAAAAAAACCTGCCTTAAATCTTCTTCCAAATGTCCACAAGATTACTGACCCAGTTCCTGGGAGATCTATAGTTTCAGCTATAGGTTCTATCACTGAACCTATTTCTAAATTTGTGGACTTCTATATTAAAACAAAACAGTAATCTCTGTTCATATCTAAAGGACACTAATCATACACTTTTAGTTTTGCAGGACATTCATGTTACTAAAACAGTCTGGTTAGTCACCATTGACGTAGAAAGCCTCTACTCCAATACTCCCCATGAGGGCAGTCTGGAGTCTAAAAAAAAAGCCCTAGAATACTGTGATGGCCTGCTCCCCCAAATGAGTATATTGTGGAACTTGTTCGAGTTGTCCTCAAATCAAACTACTTTGGATTTGAAAATAGATTCTATGTTCAACACAAAGGGACTGCCATCGGTACCACCTTCACCCCTCGTCTGACTAATCTATTTATGGGGGCTGGGAGGATAAGTTCATCTTTGATAAAGAAATGAAAAAATTCCACACAGATGTTAAACTTTTGAAATGTCTCATTGATGACTGCCTCCTAGTGTGGAGTGGCAGTCTTGAACGGTTACATAGATAGTTTTAGAATACATCAATTCCACCTCAGAGCATCTACATTTTTTTATGTAATATCGATCTGATGGAAATTCCATTTCTGGGACGTTACTCTATTTAAATACAATGGCAAGCTCAAAACTAAACTGTATAGAAAGCCCCTTTCTCAAAATACTATTTTAAAAATGGAGAGTTGTCATACCAAGAACCTTATAAAGAATATCCCGAAAGGTCAGTTTATTCGAGCTCAAAGAGTATGTTCCAATTTAAGTGATTTTTCTGAAGCAGATGAAAATTTCACTATGAGATTCATACAGAGAGGATACCCAGCTAGTTTAATCAATGAAGCAAAAAGTTCAGCTATGGCACTTAACAGGGATGAGATACTTAAGAGAAAGAGAATTGTTGGAAAAGAGGAAAACCCCACATTTGTGACACAGTATAATCCTGTTGCACCACAGAATGGAAATGTTATAAAAAAGCATTGGTCAATACTACAATCTGATGCAAGACTTGCACATCTAGTGAAACAAATGCCACAAATTATCTATCGAAGAGGGAAGAATTTAAGGGACCTTTTAGTACATCCAATAGGCAATCAATTGCCTGCTTCAAAGAACTGGCTACCCAAGCCACCAACTGGCAACTTTAAATGTGGTCATTGTATACATTGCTATAATAGTACTAATACCCACCATTTTACTCATCCACGATTAGGGAGAAAACTTACCATCAACCAATTTATTAACTGTAGTTCATATGGTATTATTTATTTATTGACATGCCCATGTGGTCTGGGCTACATGGGCCAGACAAAATGAGCCTTAAAATAAAGAGCTGGTGAGCACAACGCAGCTATTTGGAATGGCAATATGGACTATGCAATAGTCAGACATTATCATGATGCTAGGCATGGCTCTGTAGCATCCCTAAAATTGGTGGCATTGGAAAGAATAGAATTAAATGCACAAGGTGGTAACTTAAAAGATAGGCTACTGCAAAGAGAGGCATTCTGGATATATACGCTAGATACTCTGTCACCACATGGTCTGAATGACAATATTCCTATGCATAGCTACTTGTAAACTGTCTATGGATAAAATTCCCCTCCCCCTTTCTTCCCTTCTTTTGTTTGCTTTCAGCTATTTATGACACTTTGGTAACATGAACACGACTTGCTGGCTCTGCTCATATATATAGCGAAAAGCATCTCTGAAATCCATAACTAAAATTATTAGGAATGACCAGCTTCAGATGATCAATGATGCAGTGGCGTGTGAGCATGAGTTGTCAGCTCTGTTCACACATAATGAAACCTGTTATGAGATGGAATCAGATGTAGTGAAGTGTAAACATGACTTTTCAGCTCTCTTCACACTTATTGATAGCCCTCTTTTGCACCAATAATTGTGGATTTGGCTTTGTGTATGCAAGAAATATTGTGAGCATGATTTTCTGGCTCTGTTCACACTTATGGATAGCCCTTCGTCTTGCTAATAACTGTGGATTTGGCTTCATGTACGCAAGAAATACAGGGAGCATGAATTTCTGGCTCTGATTGTACTCAAAAGATGGCTGTGCTTGCATATTAATGCTTTATGGATCATGTAGTGCCAGTATTGAGTGTGAGCATGACTTGTAGGCTCTGCTCACATTTTCTATGATGTTTGTACTGTATGTGGTGTTTATATTTCACTTAGACGGCACTTTATTTACATAATTGCACTTATGCACACGTTTAATTATTTATTTGTAAACCATCAAGAACTTTATTAGCTGCATGTTTCCTGTTATCTGCTGCACTGTTTTTTTTTGTTGTTTCCTTTTGCACTGCTTGTCTCGTTTATGTCCATGGCCTTGAGTGTGTGTGACTTTAAGAATCTTCCCATTTAAACCACATCAAGCAGCTATCACATCATGCGCTGATGATGATCTGTTTGATTGAAATGTAAGTGTGCCACTGCTTGATCCAGATGTGGCCGTGACTGAGAGTTAGCTGAGTTTTTACTATGCCAGACACCAGATGCTATACACCTTCAGTGCATTCTTTTAAGTTATTTAAGAAGCATATAACTGAAAATGATGTGTCTAGTGTGAACACTCGAGTGGAGGTAATTCGTCTTTTGGACCTCAGCACCATAAAGGTACTTTCTGAAGCATTCTAAAGTGCTTATTAGTAAGAACTATCTCTCCAGCCACTTATGTCGGACTTCGATTTAAATGTTACTACTTTTCCATTTTAAATGGTGTGATTAGAAGATGTATCATGGTTATTTGCTGCAATGAAAAAGATGTAAGAAAACTTTTAAAGTATTTTTGCAAGCGACTGGTACCATGAATATACACTTTATACAGCACTTTGATTATGATAAAATAAATTATAAAAAATGTTTTTTTAAGCAGACATAGGAGTTTATTTGACCTATCAGTTGTGGTATCTTACTGTATAAAGTGGGCTTTTAGCTACTGCTATGTAAACTCAACAAATCTTTGTGAGTTTACAGCTACGTTAGGTCCTATGACCTTTTGAAGGTGTGCTGCCCTTCCAGTTTTACTGGGCCCTGTGCTTACAATACATCTATCTATCTATCTATCTATCTATCTATATATTTATATATATATATATATATCTATATATTTATTTATAGTATATTTATATATTCACTAAAAATACCACCAACAGCTTAATCTGGTTCAAGGTCAGTTGGCATTCATCTGTATCCCCCTTCCCCAGGTTGTGCCTGAAAATAGGCAGGATTTGTCTAGTGCACTTACCCAGTCAAAAAACAGAACTAAATAAAATGAATAAATAAATATTGATAAGCAGTAACACCTGAGCATTTTAGGGTATTTAAAAGCCAACATGGCCATTGTAACCACACCCCCTAATGAAACCTTTTGACAAAGTTTATTAGAGCCATTCAGAAATATTAGTTTGTATAACCTGTGTAAGTAAAGATATATATTTATATATGTTTTGGACTAGCAATTGTTTTAACTGATTTTATGAGGTGTGTATTAGTAGATAATATCAACACTGAATGTATGTTTAAGGTATGAAATTTTATAAATGTCATGAAATTCTATACATTTGTGAAATAAACTTGAAACTGTACTGATATAGAGAATAGGGTGTTCCTTACTTGTCTATATTCTGACTCAGAACTGCACGGAGACCTACCTTTGATGCAATTGGTTTAAATGCTTCATTGGCAAGCTTTTAAACTAGTCAAGGGGGGAGGCACTGATAAGCAACAGGGAAATCCGAGCCTCCCCGTACAAAACTGGGTACTAAATGAGAAAAAGACCAAGGTAGAAAGGTCAGTTGGGGGATGCTGCTACAGAAGGTAAAGCCATCAAAAAATGGAGAGCAATGAGTACCAATGCCCGTAGTCTGGGTAACAAGCTTCCTGAATTAGTGGCCTTGATGGGGGAGGAACATCTGGATATCGTGGCAGTCACAGAAACATGGTACACACAGAACCATGACTGGGATATAAACATACCAGGACACACTATCTACAGGAAGGACAGGGAGGGTAAAAGAGGAGAAGGAGTAGCTCTCTACAAAAGAGAAGGAATCAAAGCAACAGAACAAAAGGGTAAACAGGGAGGAGAAGAAGCACTGTGGGTCAATTTGGAGGCAGGCAATGGCACTACAATCCTCACAGGGGTTGTATACAGACCCCCATCTCAGGGGGAGGAAATGGACAAGGAAATGATAGAAAGTATATTTAGAATGGCAGATAAAGGAGAGGTATTGCTGATGGGTGATCTGAATATGCCAGATGTTAACTGGAGTGCAGTTGCAGCAGCCACTTCTAAGAGTGGGGTTATTCTAGATGTCCTACGGGGGCATGCCTTAGACAACTATTATTGGAACCCACTCGAGAGGGAGCAATCTTAGACCTGGTCCTCTCAAATGTAGATATAGAGAGGATCACAGAAGTAGAAGTGGGTAGCCATCTGGGAACTAGCAACCACTGAACAGTATGGTTCACAATAAGCACAGCAATAGAGTCAAGCCATACAAAGGCAAAAGTACTGGACTTCAGGAGGGCTGACTTTGCCAAAATGGGTAAGTGCCTAAGGAATGCACTAGCAAATGGGCAGGAAGGAGGGGTGGAAGAACAATGGGGAATAATAAAAACTGCCATCACAGAGGTAACAAGCCTTTGTGTGAAGCAAATAAACAAAACAAAACCATGTAAGAAACCACTATGGTTCTCAAAGGAGGAGGCAGTGAAGGTTCAAGAGAAAAAGGAAGCATTCAGAAAGTACAAGGAATCACAGAAGGAGCAGGACAGAGAATTGTATCAGTTAAAGCAAAAGGAAGCTGGGAAGGCAGTCAGAACAGCAAAGGCCCGAACTGAGGAAAAGATAGCCAACTCAGTTAAGAAGGGGGATAACACCTTTTTTAGGCACATCAGGGGCGAAGGAAGACTAAGGGAGGGATAGTGAGGCTTAATAAAGGAGAGGGGTGGACAGAGTGACTGTGAAAAGGCAGAGATACTAAACAAATATTTTGTTCAGTATTTACAAATGAAGAGGGGACGTACCTAAACAAACAATAGAAACACTCTGGATACAGAAGCTGATACCAGCCCATTTACAGAAGAAAGGGTTCTGAAAGAACTCTTAAAACTGAAGGTGGACAAAGCAATGGGCCTGATGGGATTCATCCCAGAATTCTAAAAAAACTAAGGTAGAACTAGTGACACCACTGACTAACCTCTTTAACAAATCATAGGAGGATGGGGTGGTACCTGAGGACTGGAGGAAGGCTGATATGATTCCCTTCACAAAAGTGGGAGCAGGGCAGAGGAAATACAGACCAGTTAGTTTAACCTCAGTGATAGGGAAAATGATGGAATCACTTCTGAAGGAAAGAATTGTCAGTACCTAGAGGCCAGAGGGCACAGGACCCAAGGCAGCATGGATTCACAGCAGGAAGGTCATGCCAGATGAATCTAATAGATTTCTTTGACTGGGTGACCAAAGTAGTAGATCAGGGAGGGGCTGTGGACATGGCCTACCTAGACTTTAGCAAGGCATTTGACTCAATCCCACACAAAAGATTAATATACAAGTTAGCCAGCCTGGGAGTGGGTCCCAAGATGATAGCCTGGGTAAAGAATTGGCTGGAGAATAGGACACAGAGGGTAATAGTAAATGGAGTCCACTCTGAAGAAAGGGGGATTACTAGTGGGGTGCCGCAGGGTTCAGTATTAGGACCGGTCCTCTTCAATGTCTTTGTAAGCAACATTGCAGAGGGACTGGAAGGAAAAGTATGTCTCTTTGCAGTTGACACAAAGATCTGCAACAGAGTTGATGCACAAGGTTGGGTGGAAAGGATAAGAAGGGACTTGGCAAGGTTAGAGGAATGGTCAAATGTATGGCTGCTTAGATTTAATGTTAAGAAGTGCAAGGTAATGCACCTGGGAAACAAAAACCCAGGGGAAGAGTACACAATGGGGGGTGAGATACTAACAACAAGAAAAATGGAACGGGACCTGGGGGTAGTCATATCAGATAACTTAAAGGTGGGCAGGCAATGTGAGAGGGCAGTAAGGAGGGCTGGGGGGATACTGGGATGCATAGGGAGAGGCATCACCAGTAGAAAGCAGGAAGTTGTTATCCCTCTGTACAGACAGCTGGTGAGACCCCATCTGGAGTACTGTGTGCAGTTCTGGAGACCCAATCGCTGCACGGACATAGACAAGATGGAAGCTGTCCAGAAGAGGGCAACTAAAATGGTGCAGGGTCTGCATTGGAAGACATATGAAGAGACACTAAAGGAGCTTAATATGTATAGCGTCGGGGAAAGGAGGGAGAGGGGGGACATGATAGAAATGTTCAAGTACCTCAAGGGAATCAACAAAGTCCAAGGGGGTAGCATCTTTCAAAAAAAGAGGTGTAAGAACAAGGGGCCAATTTGAAGTTGGGGGTGGCTCAGAGGTAATGTAAGGAAGTATTTTTTCACAGAAAGGGTTGTGGATGCATGGAATGGCCTTCCGGAGGAGGTTGTGGAGTCAAAAACAGTGATTGAATTCAAGCATGCATGGGACAGCCATAAGGGAATTCTAGGGGGTGGGGGTAGAAAGAAGTAGGCTGCTGGTTAACTAGGATCTGCAGCTTATCCATTAGGTAGGGAAATGGGCAGACGGGGTGGGCCAAGCAGTCCTTATCTGCCGTCAAATTCTATGTTTCTATTATGTCTGTTTGTGACAGAAATTGTTTCTCAAAGTCTGGATTTCTTAAAGCAGGGATGAACATAACACAGCCTGGATGCCTCAAAAAGCTTTATCACACTCTGAGGACAATTTCACTTTGTTTTAGGTTCCATCTCATCACATGTTCAGTGAGGGGGGTAGATAAATGAGTAAAGCTGGGAACAAATCTCCGGTAGTAACCAACCAGCTAAAGTTTGTTAACAAAATTAATTATTTTGTGATGAATAGAAAAAGATTGATGGGACTTGAAATTGTAAGTTTTATTATGAATTAGATTCTAAATATGCACATTGGCATTCACAAAACATCTTTTTTATTAAAAATCCAAAGTGTCCATTTATGAAAAAACCTTTTTTTTCTTAATTGGAGATATTTATTTATTGGCATTGATGAGAATAATTTGAAGTGATTTTTGCCAATGTGAGGATGCATCTTTATTAGTGTTGTGTGCTATGCAGTATCGTTTTGTCTTATTTTAAAAATATGTACTTCTGAAGAATAATCTGAAGTGATTTCTCCTGGACCAGATTTCTAGTTAAAATAACTAAATGGAAAAATCTGAGGATGAGGTTGGACTGTCATTGAGGGGGACAGCCAGCCAGAATGGTGCTGAGGTAAGGCATGTGGGTGCAAGAGAAGCCTGCTCTAAAGGCAATCCAGGCTACTGCAGTTAAGCAAACAAAATCCACATGGTGGGGGCTGCATTCAGAGGTAATCGGGTGGAGCTACAATGTGTGCAGAAACTAGCTAGGCATTCAAATGCTGACCCACTCCACCTCGGACAGCTTGCTTTGGCATTCTCTGGGAGACATGTCTGTGTTTTTCAATTAAAACAGAGTGACACTGCTGAGGTTACAGCAAATATGTCATATAATTAAATCAGAAGATGACAAGATGAAGTACAGCTACTGGCCAGGTACATGATGAGGTTACTAATGAGACAGAGAAGTTGAAAATGGTAGATTATGCTCAGCATCAGTATAAATCAGGACAAAAAATAAAATATCAAGTCCTCTCAGTTTCTTCCAGTGCTGCATGTTGTCTGGTAATTTACTCAAGTTTAATCAACTGTAATAGTAGCTGTACTAGACAACAGTACATGCAGCGAGCTGTACAGGGTCTCCACAGGAATGCCAGATAACTGCCCAGACCACAGCTCCTAATCCAGAAGAAATTTGGCTGAACATGATATAAAAGGGAATCAACAAAGTCCAGGAGGGTAGCATCTTTCAGAAAAAGAGATGTGTAAGAACAAGGGGGCACAATTTAAAGATAGAGGGGGTACGGCTCAGGGGTAATGTGAGGAAATTTTTTTTCATGGAGAGAGTGGTGGACTCATGGAACCACCTTCTTGGAGAGGTTATGGGGTTCAAACAGTGAGGGAATTCAAACATGCATGGGACAGACATAAGGCAATTATAGTGGGGGGTTGCAGGAAATAGGCTGTTGGTTAACTAGAATCTGCAGCTTATCCAATAGGTAGGGAAATGGGCAGACTGGGTGGGCCAAGTGGTCTTTATCTGCCATCAAAGTCTATGTTTCTATGTAAAACAAAACCGGGGGAAGGGGGCTACCTGATACAGTCGGAAGAACTGAAAAAGGTAACAGGAACTTTTTATCTATGCAATATTAAGTATCAAACAAAAATGCTTTACATGCCCACTTATGTCTAGTGAAGCAAATGACCAGTATAAGAAGAGGCTTAGCAAGATATTTAAGGTTAAAAACAAAAGATTAAGTAACAGCCCAGAACCAAAGGAGATGATTAACAAATTGCAAAAATTACCACAACATGGGAAAAAATACAAAGAGCTGCAGTTACCTTTCAAAAATTATTGCAAGTCGGCAGGCCCCCTTGACCAGAAAATGCCCCCAAAGAAAGATTTGGAAAAGAAAAAAGACAGACAAGGAAAGCAAGCAGGGTCTAGTGCAGCTGCAAATAAATTGACTCAGGGAAATCAGACTATGGCAGATATGCAGGAAGATCTGAACTTAATACAAGATGATGACGTTAGTGATTCTAATATAGAAGGAACAACTCAGGCTAACTTAAAAATGCCTCTTGAAGAACATTTTAATGATAGACCTCCAAGTTGGGCAAAAAGCCTAATTAGCAATGTACAAAGTATTCAAATGTCCCTGGAAAAGCTGCAACTGATGGCAGAGGCAATTGACAACTTAAAAAGCTCACTTTCAGGTATTGAGAACAAACTGGAACAAGAAACAAAAAGAATGGATGAATTAGAAAAAATGCAGTCACACTCCTTTCAACCTATACCTATTTGGATGGAAGTTTTTCAAAAATATCAATTAGACTTGCAAACTAAAATGGATGATTTAGAAAACCACACTAGGCGTAAAAATATCCAGATTTTTGGCATACAACAAGAATGGGAGAAAGAACTATCACTGAAAAATATTGTGTTACAAATTTTTTAAGAACTTTTAGGGGATACTACAGAGGTTCCAGGTATTGACAAAGTGCATTGGTCGGGACAAAAGAGAGGGAATTTTGGAATAAGGCCTGCAATTGTTAAATTAACTTCATCAGATGGAAAGGACACTGTCATGGCCTCCTACCATAAAAATCTTAACTTTAAATATAAAGAACAACAAATATTATTCAGGAATGATTACTCTAAAAACCTTCTGGAATAGAGGAAGACCTTTAACAAGGTGCAGTAGATCTTATGGAAGAAATGCTACAAAGCTTATTTAATATATCCAGCAAAATTAAAAGTGTTCTTAAATAATCACATTCTGTTTTTTTGAAACTGCTGGAGAAACAATACAGGACCTTAAACTAAGACTTCCAGATCTTTTCTCTGTATTTGAAAATGATTAACCAGGAGGGTGGTAAGCAGGGTCCGATGGGAATAATAATTAAAAGAAAAATGAATGAAGCGTGAGGAATCTGGGGGGGTCTGGAGGCTTTGAGTGTATTGGTACAAAGTGATAAAGGGGTTTGCCAGACTACGGCCTATGGCAAAAAGGGGATGGGGGACTGGAGAAAGGAAAAAAAAGACATGTTGCAAAATTGTAAATTTTATTTATCTCTTGATACAATAGTTGCCAAGTTCTGGGGATCTGTGAAGGTTAAAGAAAATATAAAAAAGGAAGAAAGCTGTAATATTAACTAATCAAGGGTGCTTACATTAAAGATTTGGACTTGGAATATAAATTGGTTCAATTCCCCCTAGTAAGAGTTATAGAGTTTTGTCAAGAATTAGGAAATTAAGACTGGATGTGAATTCATTACAGGAAGTCTTTTTGAACCAGAAAGAGGTAAATAGGTTAAAAACTAGATGGTCTGGCAAATTATATTATTCTTTAGGTCCTTTCAAAAAAAGAGCAGGGGTGTTAAGTTTGTTGGCTAGGCAGTTTAAAGGTGTGGTGGAAGATTCAGCAAGTGATTCACAGGGTTGAATAATTGCAATTAAAATTAGAACAGAAGGATATCTGATGATAATATGTTCAGTATATATACCCTTTACAGGATTTAATAACTTTTTAGCAGAAATCAACAAAATTATTATTGTATTAGACCGCAACCATATTATTATTGGTGGTGACTTTAACACCCTGGCCAACGATACATTAGACAAATCTTCTTCCTTTATAGTATGGGATAAATACAAAACTAAATACTTAATTAATGTTATGGACTTAAACAATTTGGTGGATTTATGGAGAGAATTGAATTCCAAAGTAAAAGATTACACATTTTCTTTCTGTCAGACACAGGATGTATTCGCATCTAGATTATATTCTGGTTTCAAAAGATTTGCTGGTTTACTGTTTACTGACTGATGCCAGTATTCAACCATGCTAATATCAGACTACAATATGGTAACTTCTAAGATAATATGTGATAATAACAGTAAAAGAAGAACAAACATCTGGAGATTAAACAACCACCTGTTACAAGATAAATTAATCAGGACAAAGACAGAATTAGCAATCACCAATTTTATGTTAGAAAACAACATTAGTCAGGACAATATTATAACTAGATGGGATGCTTTCAAAGCAACAATATGGGGTCATTTAATCTAAGAAGCACCATGGGTAAATAAGAAGTGGTTGATAAAACAACAAGATGTACTTTTTGAAATCAAACAATTAGAAATAGAGGCTAAAAATGGAAATGATAATAAACTTATTGAATTAACAGAATTAATGAAATTCATTACATCAACCAAAATTTATCATACTAAACAAAATTGGGCAGTAAAAAATAAAAATTGGAAGCAGTATAGTGAACAAGCGGGGAAATTATTAGCAAAAAGAATTCAGGAACAAAACAAATCAGATATTACTTTAATTAAGAAAGCAAACAGAAAAACATGTATCTTCCATGAAGATACAGAAGAAGAATTTTTGGAGATTTACTCTAAACTCTATACTTCAGAGTGTAGTTTAGAAGACCAAAAAACTACTTATTATGAACAATTCTGTCATACAAAAATTCTTGAAACAGATTGGGGGGGCTTAACAAAGCCAATATCTATTACAGAAATTACGGATATTATTCAAAGTATGAAAAAAGGAAAATGTCCAGGTCCAGACGGTTTCAACCTGGAATTCTATGATACCTTTAAAGAAGTAATAGGACCATGGTTACAAATGCTATGTACTCAGATACAGCAAATAAATTATTTACCTGAATCCTTTAACAAGGCCTGTATATCTTTAATATCTAAACAAGGAAAAGATCCAACTAAAGCAGAAAACTACAGACCAGTGGCAATTCTAAATGTTGACTATAAGATATATACAAAAATATTAAAATAATAGAATATTGATTCATTTAGTAGATATTATACACAACAATCAGTTAGGTTTTATCCCAGGCAGAACCATTCAAACAGGACTTTTTAGAATACAGTTCGTAGTGGAATATTTATTATACTCAGGAACACAGGCAGTGTTTCTTTCATTGGATGCGACAAAGGCATTCAACAGGTTGGAGTGGGTGTATCTATTTACAGCAATGAATGTGTTTAATTTTCCAGACCAGTTTATATACAAACTATTTACAGAGAACCTGTTGCACAATTAAAGATAAATGGACATCTATCAAAGCCCTTTACTTTACACCAAGGGGTAAGACAAGGTTGTCCTTTGTCCCCTTCCTTATTTATCATAGGTTTGGAATTATTAATAAAGGAAGTTCAATCAAATCAACTTATTGCCAGAATCAAATTATTGTCATCAGAGTTGAAATATAATGCTTACGCAGACAATCTGTTATTTCTGATACAAGACCCAGAACAAAGTCTAGAAGAACTAATGGTTCTTATTAGAAGATTCTCAAAGACAGCAGGATATCAAGTAAATGAATCAAACTCAGAGATGTTAGCTTTTAATATAACCCATCCAGAGATGTATAAGACTATAATTAATGCAGAGATTCCAGAAAATGGGCTAACATATTTAGGTATACAGATTTCCAATAAATTATGTGATTGGCAACAGTTAAATTTTGATTCTACTTATAGCTCTTTAAAAAACAAATTCCAAGGGTGGAATAAATTTTATTTATCAATATGGGGGAAATACAACTTATTAAGATAGTTGCTGTTCCAGTACTATCTCATAGATTACAATCAATTCTTTTTCTGATTACACTGCAATGGTTCAAAAAAATTAACAAATTCTTCAGTTGTTTTATTTGGAACACCAAAATTCCACATATTGCATGGTCAAAGATATGTTTATCGAAGGAAAAAAGGGGCTTGGCATGACCTAATATTCAGATTTGTTATTATGCATTTATTATTAAATTGATCATTAAATGGGCTTTCGAAGACGCTGATTTACAATGGGAAAAATTAGTGGTTGATACACATTTCAAAGAAGGTATAAACATTAAGAATGTATTATTTATAACATCACAGGGTATAAAAGCCAATAGTATTATTGTTAAAAACTTAAGCACCATAATAAATGAAACTATATATCCGGTAACTAAATCTCCATTAAATGGTATTTGGGATAATCCTAATTTTATGTTACAGGGAGAACAGCTATCAAATGACCAGTGCTTCCGGAAAGGCAATCAAATGGGAAGATCTTTACCATAAGCACACCAAACTCCCATGGAAGCAGTTTAGACAAAAATGTCAACTTAATCAATCACAGCTACTCTATTTCAACCAAATTAGTAGTGTTTTTTAAACAAAAGTCTATCATAGGTGGGAAACAGCACCCAATAATAAGAACCTGAAAACAGAGTTAAAGCGTGTATTAGAATCCAAAGGCAATAAGAGTATTTTATATTCTTGGATAAGTTCTCAATTTCAGGGGAATGTAATACAATTATATCATAACACCAAAACAAAATGGGAGGAAGAAACAAAAGGGAAAATAACAGAACAACAATGGCTATCAGCAATAATACAAATACATAACTATAAACTAACTAGGGACATATCTATTCAATTTAAATTAATAAACAGAGCCTACTATTCACCCCATAGGCTTTTTAAAATGAAATTAGTAGATTCAGCACAATGTTGGCATTGTAAATCTGAAGAGGCTGATTTTTTCATATGTTTTGGGATTGCAAACACAGTAAAAACTGGTGGAACCAGTCATTCATGTTTTTAGAAAAAACAGGATTCCAGACAGATAATTGAACAACTATCCAGTTATAATATTGGAAATGTACAATTCCCAACTACTGGAGGAAAATTACAGAATTATTTTTAAAGCAAATATGATTGCTGTAAAAAGGTTGATTCTAAAACTTTGGAAATCAACAGACAAAAATATGAACTTTCTGGCAGTAGAATGGAAATAGCTATTTTTGAGCGCATTATAATATAACAACCATTTTAAAGAATATGATGCGGTCTGGAGGCTTTATAATAAAAAGATGGAGGACCTGTCCAAAAAATATTTTTTTTCCAATAACTACTTCCTTTTACCCAGTACAGTAGAACTGAGGGTAACAATCAAGATGGAAAGGAAGGATAAAGGATATTTTGTATAATACAAGTCCCAAAGGATATGTCTGTTTTAAACTAATACATCTTTCTATATTTTTTTTATTAAGAGAAAGACTGATGAAATGTAATGTAGAACATGTCTTAATAAAAATTATATTTTGCAAAACAAAGCATTCAGAGGTAATCAAGATATGGTACCAAAAATTTTTCTCTGTCAGCTGTGGTCTTAAACAGACTCACATGTAACTACATTTCAAGCATATTCACATGTTATTGCGTACATATAACCCTTAACATCTATTTGCCTGGCTGGGCTACTCACATACAAAAGTTTCATTTCAGAGAGATATTAGAGAAAGTGCTGAAGTACCACAATGTAAAGCAGAATCTTGGCATGAAAACATACAAAAATTCTTGCTTAATAGCCCTGTTGACAAAACCTCCCACAGCTACCAGCAACTGCCGCTTAACCCCAACACTTTGCCTTACTCAAAGGCTTCACTGGGGGCATGCTTTAGCTAACATACTATCCCCTTTTAAACTCTTTAGCCCTATTTGCATGTATGATGTTACTTTTTCAAGATCTGTCTTGACATAAATGCCAAGAGATGCAGTGAATCCTCACTGCTCAAGTTTTAAAATCAAACTGCATGTAATCCAGAGAGGGAAAATACAAGGTAGCAAAAGCCTTCATTGATGTCAAAGTGCAGAATATGCTAAATTAAAATGCTATTCCATTTACAGTTTGTAGATTTAAACTGTGTTTCTAATGGTGCCCATTCATAAAGTGTTCAGAAAAAGTCTCATCCAGAATAAAATATTATTTTTAATCCATATATATCACTTTTTATGCTGTTGCCACGCAATGTTGCTCTCACAATGGAGATATTTCCTTTTTCTTGTCATTTCTGACTGTACAACAAGCAAAAATAACAGCAACTGTACAATGGCTGAGCTACAGACCTTAATGTTCAGGCAAGAAGACTGACTCTGGATACTCTTTCATAATTAAGAACTTCATGGGCTTCCATTTGTATATCAGAGCATTCAATAGTAAGATGTGGACCTCTTTGAAAATGAGTTTTACTCAATAAAGTTAATCCCTATTCATATGAAATTTATATAAATAAAAATATTATACTACTACTTCTAAGATATGGCACTTACGAAGAAATTAACACAAAATGAAATTATAAACTTCCTTGACAATGAAATCTGTCTGAATCTGATGAGTTCTTATAAATATCCTTAACATAAAATTATAGAGTAAAAGCATGGGAGGCTGGGACAATATGTTGATTACCTCTTAGTGCTTCCCCACCTCATGGGCTTTGTTTATTAAAAGTGTGACTCAGCCAGCCCAGTGGTGAGCACCAACCCTTATAAATGGTCAGCGCCAACCTTTGGTTAATAGAATTCCGTACTAGAGTTCAGCTGCAGGCTGCATTACTCTGCTTTCTTGAACTTCAGAGGAGTGAGTGAGTGAGTGAGTGAGTCTGCCTATCTAGCCAGTAGAGTCAAATGAGTAGGTGCCTGTTGCTTATAAGATGGTGCCAGTTGTGGTATCAGATAACAAGGCAGCTTGGGCAACAGCAGGCAGGACTGTGACAGGAGAACTGAGGACTGGAGGTGAGGTGGTTTGCTAGTGGGGTGAGTGCATTGACTGACAGTCATAACCATCCACTATGGCAGGGCATGCAGGCCACAGATTGACAGAAGGTATACTCTCTGTGTCTGAACAACCATCAGTGTTTAACTGCGAGCAATGTGAGCAGCAGGAACCAGGGAACTTGATGTAAGCCAGCTGCTGAACCCGTGAGTCAGGTGGGAGCCTAGACTTGTCTGACTGCTCACACCTATGGGGACTAGTTTGTGTTTTGTAGTGGTGGGAGATAGTGTCTGTGTGTGAGTGTTGGTCAGGTCTGACAGGGATTTTTAGCACACAGACCAGGCCCAGCCAGGCCATCCAGTGCAACATATAGTTGGAGGCAAAAGAGGAACTAATGTGTTGGGTCAGGGGGGCTACAAGCAAGTCCTCTCTTAGTGGAGTAAGGAATCACACTCTTTTTCTGAATGAGTCCTTCTCAACTGTGTTCCATTCACAGTGTGAGGGAGTAGGCTGAGCCAGAGCCAGATCGGTCTCCTACTAAGGAGAACTGAGAAGAAACTACTTAGAAGACAAACAAAAGACAACTACCTGTAGTTGTGAAAATTAAAGACAGCTAAAAATAAAGCCAGGCCCAGGAGAAGCAGAGGTGTGCTGAGCCCTGGTCATCATGTTGCTGTCACCTTCAGCAGTACTTCCAGCAAGTCATGCAAGGAGGGAGGGAGGGAGGGAGCAGAGAGAGGCACCAGCATGCATCAGCGCACCAGTGGGCTGCCATACTGCACAGTTACTTTGCCAGGCCATTGTCCAGTAGCTAGTACTATCTTCCAGACTTGCAGAAAGACCCAATGGCCAGCAGCAGCCAGTCCATCTTGAGCCCAGTAGCCAAACATAGCATGACTGTTTGATACTGAGGAGAGAGGTCAGATGAGTGGAATGAGTACTTGGGCAGTTGGGCTGGAAATGAACATATTGGACAAACACTGCACCTGGAACATCAGCCTATGATTTATCATCATCAGCAGCAGCCTGAAGAATTTGGAAGGAGAGGACTTAACCCAAAAAAGGTATCTTACTAATTATTAATACTGATCTTATTACAAATACTAATACATTACAGGGATATAGAATTTGGAATTAAATAAGAAGGCCTTTAAAGCATAGAAATCCATAACAGTCTATTCTAAATTTCCTTATGAAATAAAATGTAGCTTCTTCAAATTGGTGTCAGATTGCAATTTGAACCCACTAGTTTCCCAGCCCATACATGAAACTGCTGATGACCTAGTTTTTCTCATTTGATACAGATGACAAATGTTATAATAACCCAAACTGCTAAGGAGGTGAGACTCTGAGTCATGGTGGATGTGGGTAATTACATGAAACAGAAAAATCTAATTCTATACATAATTCATGCTTCTAAGTTTAAAATGAACAAGCAGACAAAACTGAAAGCGCACTGATACTGTGCATAATACTGTAAATCAAGCACACTACTAGCATTCAGGTACTGCCATTTATTTTTTGTCAGTGTGCAGTGTTGGCTAAGAGGCCAACTAATTTTATAATTGCTGGCATGTTCGATCTTATTGTTTGGTGTGGTGGATCGGATGTAAATGTTTTAAATCCAGCAATGTAATTACTTCATTGCTGACCTTTGTGCTTGTGTCTCTGTGAGGTGTATTCACTGGCTGCTGCCTAACCATATGTCCACTGATGCACACAGGGGCTGACTAAGTGTAGGATACTGTTGCTGTTGTCCATCACTAGCACCAAATGATTTGATAGTTCCAGTGAGAAATTAAAGAAGGCATGCCTATTTTTCATTTTCTGGTACAGTGCTGTACATGCTTCATATAAGAATAACGAGTTTTGCTGTTTTGGTGCTGGAAAATGTATGAAAGAGCCAAGCCCCAAAGGAAGTAAGAATGGACTCCATTCCTGTATAGTTAATCTGTTATATTGTTTATTTACTCTTCAGCTCTTTAACAGCTCCAATGTGTCACGGTGAAACACTTCATCAAGGAAATGGTGTTACTTCTCTTTGTAATGCTTGAATTCCTCTAGAGACTCTGTATAGCTTGAGCCCTTCCTTACCTTTTCACACAGATTGCCTGGCTCACAAGTCAACTGTTTTTGCTGACTTTCACCTTGAGTTCTGTATCTGCCATTTTACTCAGGGCTGCAGCCTGATCCTACACCAAGGTAAGCTTTAAAATACAATGCTTGGTTTGGTGTATGGTGCAGCAGGCTGCCCTAGAATGAGTATACAATTTTATTTCAAAAAAGACTATACTAATTGTGTGAAGGGTGTTTATCACTTTCTCTGAAATATGTAAAATATTCATATTAAAAGAGCAGATGATAGCAGCAGTATTTGTTAGTTGGCAGCAAGCGTCATTATAAAGTTTAGCACATATGACATCTTATTTCTTTAATTCCCTCACAAAGTTTTAAAATGGCTTTTATATATAATTAATTTTATAATTAAAGATAACTGCAGCTCATAATTTCAATATATATCTTCTGTTGACATTATCCTTTGAAGGCAGACGTGGATTCACAGTAGGGATGAGCAAATCCAGGAGTGGATTTATGTTTGGTAGTGGGTTTGCTAATCCCACATATTTTTAATTGGGATTTGTTTGAGGATTTGAGTTTGGATTTGGGCTATATTCAATGAAATATTATCAGAATTACAAGTGAGCTCATATTATTGTATCATTCACCTTCTACATTTAGCAATGCCAAATTAAAAAAATGATCTGGTCAGAGCCAAAAATGGCTGTTAAATCAATAATCTGATAAAGGATACCCAAAGTTCTCCCTGAAAATCATACTTGCTAATGTGTAGAAATGATAGGGAGAGAGTGAGTGAGAGGGAGAACAAAATATCAAAGACTGTGCAAGATCATCCCAGAAAGATAACCCATATGTGACCTCACTATGCAGCTGTAATAAACAGAATGCCAGAACGGAACAAGATCAGTAAGAACCAGACTGGCAATATTTGCACATCTTGTGATTGGACCAGCTGGCCTGGCTTTTACTGAAATGGTCCAGTCCAGTATTAGCAGCCAATGACATTGTGTGTACGAATCAAGTCTGATTGACCTGTGAATAAACAATAGGTTATTTCCAGGGCCACTGGAAAATTGTGCCTGCAATTTTTTTGTGGAATCTGCAATTTTCACCATTCTCCCCAAAAACTGACATGTTCCACAATTTCTTGCAATTTTTGAGTTTTTATATTGAACTGCATAAAAAGTATTAACATTTTTAATGAAATACTCTCAAATATAGTGACAATTTTGCATGTAGACTTGGGTTTGGCCTAAACAATGCAGTGCAAGGTAGGGCAATGGTTTTATGTGGCACTGATTTCTTTTGAATCCTTTTCTTGTTTGGTTTCACAATCCACTGGCCAAGCATAAGTACACTTAAACACTTTACATTTGTGTTGAAGCAGTCTATCAGAAAACATTTTGTTGCCACACAGACTAAAACAAAAGATGGGAGAAAATGTGCAAATTCTCCCATTCACTTAAATGGAGTGCTAACTATGAAGCCTTTTTGTAAGTGGCAGGGCAAGTTTTTCCTTGTGAGCATTCTTTCATTCAGACTAGTTTTGATTCAAAAAGCTGAGGATTTTTGGATGGCCCTGCCGATTTTAAACTTGAATGAGCTAGTTGCTAACAGTGACCTCACTCTTAGCAACTACCCCCAGATGCTCACATGCAAAGACTATAATAGAAACCTGACTAAAGTCTAAAAACAAGATTATAAAACACAAAATGTATGTGAATATTTATCTTTAACTAAACAAAATCTTTGCAGCCAGAGTAAAACAAAGGTAAATTACATGGTACTATTACTACTACTGTATGATGCAGTAAAAATATATTGGTATTTCTTTTTACATTTTTTGGTAACCGCGTAAGGCCCACTAGGCACAATTGCTTGTTTTCAGGTACAGTCCAAGAGTACTAAGGAGGTTAAGTGACTTGCTCAGAATCACACAGTATGCAAGTGGAAGTTGTGGGAATCAAACCCAGCTCTGCTAGATGTCCACAGTTCATTCACAGTTTGTTTTTCTAACCTCTAGGCTATACTGCCAGACACAATAACCCCCAGATTTAATGTTTAAATATGTGATTTCAAAAATAGTGTACAGTACCTACAGTACAAATTCTGAACATTAAACACTTTAACAACATTTTACTAAATCCCAATTATTCACCAGTCTATCAGCTTATTTTTTTCTTCTAACAAAGTGGGTAAACAGCTGACAGGTCACTGTAAATAGCTGTTGATCAGGCTTCATTATTCTACATCAAGAAACAGAAAAACTGTTTCTTCTGGCCTTATTTAATATTGATTTGCTGTGGCTCATGTTATAGAATCTATTTGGCACTTTATGAGACAGATGATTTAAATTTTGGAATATAGGCAATGCATACGATAGCTTATCAGTTTAGTATTATTTTTAGGAATATAAACTTTTTCTTTATGTTTTAAACATATTCAGGTGCCAGTGTATTCATTTAGCAATTTATACTGACTAATATATGCTGCAGAAAATATTAAAAGATTTATTGTGCCCCAGCTTGGTGGCACTGAGGGTTGGATGCTACACTTCACTCTACACCAGCAACCTGGGTTCGAGAATGAGCCTGGGTCATCGAGGGTAAGTAGGGGAGGAAAAGGATCAAGCATCTGATGACAGCTCTCCTAGTCCTGGGGAAAGGGGTGATTGCACGACGTGACCTGGCAGTCCCTGGGGACATCCAGAGGAACTGCAGTTACGCGGCTGCTAAAGTGGGGGGGGGACATGACAGATGTGCACGGACATCATTGCACATCCATGCTCCCATTGGGGAGAAAAAGGGAAAACACAGCAGCATAGTCCGCAGCAGCTTGATGGCCTCAAGCTTCGCTGGCTGTCGATGCCTGAAATAAGGTGTGTGCCGGTATTGGATACTCGCTGGGTGCAGGGGCTTGGGGGGGCCTCTCGATGATCACAGCTGCATATGCCAGCTGGGTATGTCAGCTTTGGGGTCGGTGATGAAAGGAGGAGCAGTGGCTGGATACATAACAGGACTGTGGCTGCAAGGTGAGAAAAAGAGATGTGATAAAATAAAGATTTATTGTGAAGCACTCAAGGTCTATAGCAGAACCCCTGCAATTTCCCACAATTTTTGCAAAATGCTCCTCAATTTTTAGTAACCTTTTCAAATTTTCCAGTGGCCCTGGTTATTTCCTGTCCTCCTTAAATGAGCTGACATTTCAAATTAATAAAGTACCTACCAACTATAAATATTCTGTCAACTTCAGAAATCCGGGCTTCTAGACACTCCTTACAAAGCTGCTAAATGTCTTCAACAATATATCAGTTTTGATTGCCTTATTCATTGATAAACTGAAACAACTCATGGTATACTTTTTACAGATTTCCCTAGCATGACTGTTCCAAAAGAATGTCTTTTGCTGGCCTATGGGACATGTACATTCTCAGGTGATTTCATCATTGGCATTTTCTCATATCAGCATGATTGGCAGACAGTAATGTTAGCACTGTGTTAAAGTGCTTTATTTCTGCACTGATGCACTGGCAATTTATTACTACTAACTAACTGCTATAAAAAGTGTAAAAGCCTTTCTGTTGGAGGTTTGAGACAAAGATGCAGTTTGACTTGTATAAGCATTTTTCCTGTTACACTTGCACTTTAAAATTTCTAGGAACTGCTACTAAGTTTCAAAGCCTGGTACCTAGCCACTATAAAATGACTAATTGATGGAGGTTTGATAAATGCTGCAGCTTGGCTCATAAAAGCACTTTATTTCTGCACTTGCACTTTACTGTTTTCCTACCAGCTGCTACTAACTTTTAAAGTCTGATTTATGTACATGTGTTAGATACACTGCAGTTATTTTCTGTATGTAAAAATATTCTACTCATACATTGTTGCATTTACATTATACAACTACTTATAAGCTGCTTAACATTTTGAGATCCTGACATATGGATGTTTAACTAAATATTGAAGTTATATTTTGTTATTCAAGCACTCCTATAGAGTTGCATTTTTCAAAATTGAACAATACCAACTCCATCTGCAAGCACTACTAAGTTTAATGGGCTTGGACATATGTATTGTGGATTAAGTTTTTTGGCTTTTCAACTGCATGATTTTCTGTTCTGCCTACAATACAAATGTACATGAGCAGACTGGGCATTTTTTATGCACACATGTGATAATGTGTGAGTGGAAGGGACTAGAATATGACCTTTTGTCCACCTCTTGCAGTCAACATGTTTGTTTCATGGACTTTCAAGCAACAGCCCTCCCCACTCCTCCAGAAAAGCAATGCATGAAATAGCACCCATTGTCTTAATTCCCTCCTTCCATGGCACTGGAGAAAGCAAAGTAGACCAAGCCTGGCCATAGTTGTGTGAGAGATGAGTTAGAGTGACTGATTGGTCCCTAGTGGTGGTCTTGCACTGGTCTTCTGATGATGAGAAGTATGTGAATGAATGCTGACAGCATCAAATATAACCTAGTTGGTCAATGGTGTTACTATTTAATGAATTCAGCTTTCATTCACATACCTGCCATAGCACCAGCATAGCCCATGAATCACTCTAGTTCATTGCTCACTCGACCATGGCTGCTTTTGCTCTACTTTGATTTCTCAAGTACCTTGGGAGAAGTATTGTGAAAAATGGAAACATTTTGCTCGGTGAAATATTTCATGTAATTTCACGATTTTGTGAAATTTTTCTCCCCAGTAAAATCTAATTTCACCTGGGATTTCAATTTTGCGTAATTGCAAAATTTTGAGTAATATGCTTTGACTGAACAATTTTACCCATCCATGCTTAAATATCACCTTCTGGCAAAACTTTTGTTGGTGCAACTTTTGATTAAGTCGACAAAATTATGCTTCAAAGGTGAAATCTGCAATGCATTGTGGGTATATAGGTCAAATATCATGTGCAGGTTGTTTACAGCACAGTCTGTTGCCTGTTGAGTCAGAGAGCAGTCTGCTGAGGTGCATCACAGCCAATAAACCCTTTTAAAACCTCTTTAAAACTTGTTTATGGGAGCTAATTGCTCCCAAATATATAGTTTGTTCCTAGTGCTGCCAGGGAACATTTTCTAATTTTGTGGATTTTTGCACAATACTTAGTTTAATTAGTTTTTAGTTTTGCCTGTGTCTGTGAAGGAGTTTAATGGGGGTAGTGTAGGTGTGTAAAAACAGTGCAGGCTATTTCTAGCCTTTTACAAAAAGGTTTCTCACAAATTGTGAGTGATTTACTGTTATTTTTTTTAAGTCTTTATATTTTTGTTAGTGTTCTACTTATTTGTATTCATTTTCTTATATCTTGTCAAGTATTTGTTTCACTTTCTCTGAAAAGGTACTCCTTTCTTTCAGTTCCTGCTCCATCCTGTTAGCCTGCATTATTTACCATTCTGCTTTTATTTGTGAATTCAAAAGTTTTGAACACACAGTGCTGATCCTTTATTTTATTTTTATATTTTGTTTGTGGTCAGTTCTGTTTGCTGTTATCTTGTGTCACATAAACTGTGAAACGCAACAGTTCTATATTTTTAAGTACTTTTAGTTGATCACTTGAACTTGTCCATCTACAGTTTTAATGCGCTGGTGATTTGCTCCCTTGTATTTTATTGCTGGAGCTTGCCTCTGCACATTGTGTGGTGTTCCTGTTTCAGTTGACTTTGCTTACCCTTTCCCTGTTACATCATTGTTTACTACCTGACCTGCACAATATAAAAAACTACATATTAATATAGTAGTTGTCAAGCGATTGCTGAGCCCATCCATATTGTCATGGTCACCTTTGTTTGTCAGTGTTATATGGTTGTCTCTGCCCTTATACAACAAAAAATGTTACTAGTTAGTACTAACACATTACAGTACTTCAGTTGTCCAGACACAGATGATCTGTATTTAAAATAGGTTAGCTGTGCCTTTTTTCACAGTGTTGCTTTAATTCATGTTTGTGGAATGAAAAAAGTTACCTTTTTGCTTTCACTAGACTAGGCTTCCATATATGATATTAGTTGTACAGAGTGCTGCTATCTGTCTGGATTGTGCTTGGACTTGGAAAGAAGCCAGTACTGCAGATGTGAGGTGTTATTCACACAGTTAGTAATACATCCTTTCTTGATATACTACCACAGAAAGGCAAAGCTTTGAAGCAGCATATAAAAATGCCTACTAAGAGACAGTCCAGTACAGGGAGATGAGGCAGTTAAGAAGTCTGTTGAGGAGAGTACAACTTCAGTTCCAGTTCCCCAAGGCACACACATGTCTGCATCAGTGTCTTCTGTGACTCTGGTGGTGCTGCTGCAGGTACCAGCAAAGGAGTTGTTCAAAGAAGTACTGGTATTCCCGTGTCTCAGTTTTTTACAGCCAGAACTGTTGCATCCATGCTGGTGGAGGATGATACTGAGAAGAAGGGAGACACTGACATGAGTACAGAAACAGTGGTCCTGGAGGAGGGTAATAAGTCTGTCATTATGACTGTCCCTGTTCTTGCTGTAGGTGGTGGTGATAGTGTTCAATCGGAGTCTGATAATCCTGCAGATATGGATAGTCAGCCCCATGAGAAGGTGGTGGTTGTAGAGAAAGAAAAAAGTTCCATTCAAGAAGACAGTGACAGAGAGGAGCAGGAGGAGGAGGACAAGAACATCATTAGCATCGGTGCTGATGATGACAGCTGGGATGATCTCTCATGGGAGCCTGAGTTTAAAAAGGTCAAGGATGATGTAGGCCATTTACATGCACAGCCCATAGGTCAGGCTGTCACCAAGCCTATCAGCATTCCCCTAAGCAGTTAAGGCCACCCCACCCAAAAGTAGTGTTATGGAAATGATGAAAGCAGCCCAAAAAGCACAAACTTCCACACCTGCTTCTCAGCTCTCCAAGTATCACCAGCAGCATGTTAAGGCCAGAGGTCAAAAGTTCTTAGTTTGGGCCTTTTATGTGCTTGATCCAGCTGATGAGACCATAGCGATATGTCTACTGTGTCAAGCATGTGTTAGTCAGGGAAAAAGGGAAGCCACAAAGGCACCGGAGGCCAACATACCGACCTGAAAAACAAGCACCTGATGCAATTGCTGCAACACCTGAAGGATGCCAAAGCTGTTGGTGGGATCTCTCTCAGCATTTTAAATGTAACTGAGAACAGTTCAATACAGCAGGAGGAGGGAGGGAAAAGTGGGTCAGTGGAGGAGGAGGAAGATGAGCAATCCATTGCTCTCTCGAGTAGTGGTATAGCAGTGGATGCACCACTCCCAGTCTGTTGACTCAGAAAAGTACACCACCACACCCAAAATCAACTAAAATAACTGGTTTCATGTGGTCTGCATAGCTCCAAAGATCAACTATTATCCCTAAAAGAACAACATTGGTGGCACAAGTAGAGCATTCTAGTCAAACAGGCCCAAAGAAGCAGCCCACTCTGAAGACCATTCTTGAGCGACACACAAAGTACCCCCCAATCATGGTGCTGCACATGAGTTAAATGCTGCCACTGCTGAAATATTGGCTGTCAATCTGTTGCCATTCACTTTTGTGGAGAATGCTGGGTTCCAAAGGTTGATGGCCCGTACCTGTCCCAAATGGCAGGTTCCATCACAAACCTATTTCTCTAAGCGTGCCATGCCAGAGCTGTACAGTAGAGTTGCTGATTCCATCAGGCATGCAATGAAGCATAGTACATCAGAATATATCCATCTTAGCATGGATATGTGGACCGGTGGATAAACAGCAGCAAGCTTGTATCTATGAATAATGGCACACCAGGCACAGGTACCTAGGGTGGTAGTTGATTTTGGGCCTGAGAAAATCTGCTTGAAGCAAAATTATGGTGGTAACAACACCCCTAAAATTCAGTAGCATGCAACCCTGAGTATGCAAAGTGTTACTGGTTCTCACACAGGTGAAAAAATGCTTAATGTTCTACTGGATAAGATTGATGAGTGGCTACACACACAGTCACTTACAGCAGGATTCATTGCAAGTGATAATGGCTCCTATGTAGTGAAGTGCATTAGCGATGGGGTTTTATCCAGGGTGCCCTGCCTAGCAAACTGCCTTAATCTTGTTGTCCAGCAGTTTCTAAACCATGCAGATATTAAGGAAACTGTGACTGTCACCCATCATATCTGTGTACACTTCACCCATTCTGCAAAGGCCCGTGACCATCTGAGTGAGCTACAGCGCAATAACCATCTGCCTCAGCACCGTATGAAGCTCGATGTTGTGACCATGTGGAACTCCACTCTGTACATGATTGACTGGCTGTATGAACGGTATGAGGCTGCTTCAGAATACCTGCTGGTGCACACCACCCGTGACAGTGCTGGAGTGTCCATCGCTCTAACAACAGAGCAGTGGCACCAAATGGATGGGCTAATATGCATTCTCCATCCATTCGAGAAAGTTACACAGGCAGTGAATGGGGACACTGCTTGAATAAGTCAATCCATACTACTCATTCGTGTGCTGAGGCAAACATTCATCAATGTCCAACACCAGCTGGAGGCAAGTGGGGATCATAGCAGTTGAGATCTACTGGATCACATGCTTCACTTGCTGGACACAAATACATCCGGCATTGTACAGTTGGATGAATTTGCAATTGCTATCATGCTTGATCCATGCTACAAATGTGTCCTGCCTTCTATAATTAAAGGAGGTCATCAGCAAATGTAAACGTTGACAGAGAAGATCATTAGACAGGTATCTGTTGCACAGATGAAAAAGGCACATAAGCCACACAATGCAAAGAAAACAGGTGTTGCTACCACCACCAGCAGCTCACAGGCAGCCCAATCTGGCAAAATGGGCAAAGTACAGCAGAAAATGGCAATCAGTCCCATTTGGGATGTTCTCTATCATGTTGGAGTGGAAGATAAGGAAAAAAGGAGGAAGAGGCAGATGGGGCAGCTGGACTCAGGGCAGCAGAATGAATGGTGGAGGCCTACATGGGGGACACAAAGCACCTTGCCATTACTGACAAGCCATTGCAGTACTGGAGCAGCAAAGTGACTGATTGGCCAGCACTGACATCAGTTGCTGTGAAATACTTGAGCTGCCCACCATCCAGTGTCAGTGTGGAATGAGTGTTTAGTTTGGCTGGGGCCATTGTGTGTGTGACCATAGGACCAATTTGTCACCCAAGAATGTGTCCATGCTAACATTCATCAAAATTAACAAAAGGCTCATTCTGCATAACACAGTGACAATGGTGTTGCCACATGAGTTGTGTCTCGGTGTTGATGATGATGACAACCTCTCTACTAAGGCATCCACCAGTAGTGAGGTGGATGACGCAGCAATGCTGACAGAATTTCAACCTGGTGACAGTTCCAGACTTGAAGACTGTGAGGGCTGCTTCTTGGAGGATGTGACAATGGAAGTGGAACAAGGCTGAAGTTACTCGAAGAAACAACCCCCCCTCAACAACTTTCAGCTCAGTATAGTGTTATAAATTATTTTTTATCTATTTATCATTGGATTTGTCATGGTTGAGTTATCTGCCACAGTGTTAATCAGTTTCATTTGATTACCCTTTGCCCTAAACTGTTGTTTGGTCCCCGCACTATATAAAGCAGCAGTCAAATTACTATAACCATTAACATTTTGCATTATTACAGTTATAATGTTTTGCTGTCAAAAATATCAAGATACACATTTTACTTTTCATTTTGACTAACCCCATCTTGCAGAAAGATATGTTGTCTTGATGTCTTTAAAAGTGCCCACTCTGGCACATGCCACACCCATGCACTCCATGTGAAAAATAATTATTTTTTGCCACTTACTACCAACGACATGTTGAAGAACCCTTCAACCCTTCTAGTACAAAGAGAGGATGAATATAGCATGATCATTTGACCGTTAACACCGGTTAAACAGATTTTCAAAATGGTGAATGGCAGCCATCTTTAATGATGTGAGTCATTAATTACAAAGTAATCATGAAAAAAGACTTAATAACATCCAATTCCCCCCAAAAGGGTAATTATAAGTACTACCATAGTATTTGTACAGAAACTGTGATGGTCCCTAATGTGGGAGGTGTTTGCTGTCCACAATTTTTCTAATTACTCCAGCTCTGCCACCTCAAATGGGCAGACAAGACATTAGCCCCCTCCACCTAATTACTAAACCCCATCTCCACCATCCATTTCCACATATACTTCCTCCATAGATGTACTGTTTAATTGTTAATGAAACCAGTGGCCTATATCGCAGTTCAAGCAACCCACTCTGTCTTCCACACACCAGCTCCTGCAGGGCCTGGATGTAGTGTGACAGGTGTGACCACCCTGTTACAGTCAACCTGTCAAATTAATGCAAAGTAAAGGGACTTTCCTGAATGCAGGGTGCCAAGGTGTAGTACAGGGGAGAGGTCTTTTGCACACATGTAAAGAAAAGGAAGTGGTTTGTGGAAGGGGACTCTGCTAAAAACCCTTTGCCCACAATGGTGGCTGAGTAGCCAGTATTTTTTTTAGTAGCCAAGTGACTAGTGAAGGCTAGTGGGTGGCTAGAGCCTCTTATTATGTGAACTGGGAGGGAGACAGAAACAAGCAAAGAGAATATGTAAGAGAGAAGCAGCAAAAGCCCAGAGGGGCATAAATTAGTAAATAAATAAATAAATAAGATCTATAAAAATAAAATGGTAAAGGGGGGGGAAGCAGTCCTCATAGCCATCTCCAGGCAGGCCATATTGTAAAATGTCTGTTGGCTGGATCTGATGTCACTAGGACAGCAGGAGGTGGAACCAGTCTGATAAAAGATTTAATCAGAGTGTAGGGAGTGGTGTCTGGGGGATGAGTAGTTGGGCACAACAGCAGTAGGACAGAAGCTTGTTGGAAAAATGTTCTAACTTTGAAAAGGGCCAAGCTCTCTCCTGATTGGCTGCCAGTGACCTCAGCACCAAATGCTCCAATCAGATATAAGAAAGGTCAGCTGGAGAGTACAATGTAGCTCAACTTTTTTTTTGTGTGTGTGTGTCTATTCTCTGAGCTGGAGCAAGCAGCAGTGCAGTGGCACGGTTTAGCCAGTCATGTCAAGAAAAAGCAAGGAAAACTGAAAATTAAGTTTTAAAGTACAGGCTAGTTAGCTAGGAGCTATTATTGCCAGGATGGAAGAAAAATATTCTAGCTATGAAAACCAGTTAGAGCAACTGGTTCCCGAAACATTTGGGCCCTTTTAGACCATGCAAAGAAGGAAGGTGGAAGCTAGTCTGCACATAACAGTCAAGACCTGCAAAGAGTTTAATTGCAAGTTCAAGTTTTCAGGAAGGGTTCACCTGTTTGACAGAGGACTGAAGAGGTCCAGAGGTGCAGCTGAATGAAACCAGAACCTGGGAGGTCCAAAGCAGCAGCTGAACATCTGTAGAAGACACCTCATCAATCCCTGACCAGGGCAGCAAAACAAAGGAACTCATTCTTCAAGGACTACACCCATTTTTGGTTGAGGTACCAGACACTGTGACTTTTAAAAAGATGCTTGAAATAATTTTGGGATGTTTTACTGTTTATCTGGGGATGGGGTGAGTAATGTGTGTTGCAATCAAGTTTAGATTTTTTGTCAGAAAAGGACAAATTATACTGTTTGAGCTGATGTTATTTTACTCTTTAGGCTGCCCAGCCATAGGCTTGGATTTTTAAAGCCATTGCTGAAGTAAAAAAGGGTAATCATTATTCACAGTTTACTAAATAAATTGGCTCTAATTTAAAGAGATGTTCTGTCTCTGTGATAATTCCTGTAGCACTGTTATTAGGGTTAGCGGGTCATACCCCAAAGCAATATCTACCAGCCCTATAACTAACCTTCCTTGCAGCTAGCCGGATTCCATCACCCAGGTAGGAGGAAGCAGTGTGCAGGCAGGTGTTATTGTAGTCCTTGCACAGACATGGGATGAAAACTCACCAGAGGAAAATGACCTAAGCAGAAACAATGAGAGGAAACATGAAGAATACTCATCCATCTGCATACCTGGTGTTAGAAGCAAATTAGAAGCAGAGAAAAAATATATACTTACCATACCCTGAAAATGTAATTAAACTGTGGAAATTGCCCCCAGAAGGAACATGTGGGTTGGGGCACATGAAGCACAGCAGCAGATATTCAGTTTCCACATTCCCCTAACAGTACTGTGTACCTGGAAATAAGATAAAAAGAACACAATTTGAGTATTGTTAAAAGTCCCCCACCCAAGACCATAAAAAATGAAACAATACTTACCTCAGGGACTGGCTGTGAAACTGGAAACATTGTACCAGTAAATGAAGTGCCCACATCTTGAGCAGTAGCAGGAGTGGGATGTAACATCATCAGAATTACTGAATGTTGACAAAACCAAAAAGAACACAATTACTATCAAACTCAGACATCCAGACTGGAGCATACCGTCTGCATTGGGAAATGCGGTGCATTCCAACATCCCAGATCTGAATCCCTGGCATGATGATGTAAACCTCAGCCCACTAGAAAATAATAGAAAAGCAGTACAAACATATTAGAACTCATGAGGCCACAATGTCAACCCATCCCCACCCTTCTCTTGTACAGAAAAAAAAATACAGATAGATACTTACATGTGCAGCAGCAACAGTGTGGACTCTGTGATGATGATCCATCAAAACCAGCCAAAACAATACTTCTTGTGGCAAGTTGGCAACTAGTCTGAGCAGCAGACAGCAATCTACAGCACCTCAAAATTTCGTTCCCTCCACACTGTACAAGTTACAACCACAGCCAAATAGGACAGCAGCATTAGGGAATAATAATTCTGTATTTTACGATCAATTGAGAAACCAGCAGCAGGAGGCAACAAGTGCAAGTAGCAGCAGCATTTTGCAGGAGGAAATAATTTTCTCAGTGTGGCACCCCTTTTGGCATTTCATAATTCCCACAATAATTGTATCTCCCTTCTCTCACAATTTTGTATTGTGGTTTTTCTGGACCTACTGTATAAGGCCTGTTCTGCACAGCACAGCAGCTAGTGGCAGCAAGATTCAGCCAGAAATACTTTGGAAATGGTGGACAAACAGCATTTTTTTTTGTCTGGGTGGTGTTGGGGAACTATATAGCATCATGACTGAGAGTAGATTCATGTCTCAATTTTATGTAACATTTCTCATATAACATTTCTGGACTTGTAAGGCCTGTTCTGCACTAGCGCCAACAAGATTCATTCTGAAATCATTTGTAAAAGGTGGATAAAACAGCATTTTTTGTACAGGAGGTGGGGGGGCTCTATAAAACTTCCGGACTGAGACCACATTTCTGTCTCATTTTTACGTAACATTTCTGGACTTGCAAGGCCTGTTCTGCACTGGTGACAACAAGATTCATCCTGAAATCATTTGTAAAAGGTGGACAAAACAGCAGGTTATTTGTGTGGGTGGTGGCAGGGTACTATATAACATCATGACTGAAAGCAGATTCATGTCTCAATTTCATCCTACTTTTTTCCTGTCATATTTCTTGTCTTAGCATTCCTGCTCTGCACAGCAAGGCGGCATGAGGCTGTGTTAAACTGTGGCCCAAGTGCACATTTTGGACTGGGTGTTGGGGCACTATAAAACATCATCATGACTGGAGGGGAGGGACACAAAGTTTACATTTCTGGGTGGCAAACTCAGGGGACAAGTGTTGTCAAGCACAAAAAAACAAATTTTATATTTAACTTCGCAATAAAAGTGCTTATGTTTCTATGATTATTGTGTATGTTTTTGGACTGATGCTGCACACAGCCAAAACAACTGCCACAACATCACATAGCTTTGGGGAAAAAAATGTGTTCATAGGAACAAATTACAATACTTGATGTTTGTGGGTAGGAGGAGGAAACATATAAAGGAGTAACATAAAACAAGAAGAAAGGTACAGTGTTTATTGGTACAGTACTACAGTGACTGACAGTAACACATGACAAGGGGGACTTGCAGAGTCAGAGTAAGGGTATTTATATGAGTGGGGAAAGGGAGGGAGCATAAACATTACATAACATATACAACCACTGGACAAGAAACGAAACAAGAGGATATAGAAGAGGAAGAGGATAGAAAATATATTTTTTCTTTTTCTCTTTCTTATTTTTAGGAGTTGCAGATGAGGAAGACTGACAGTAACAAAGGAGACAAACAAGAAAAGAAAAAAAATTAGCTGCTGCACTACCTGCCAAATTTACAAATTATTCCAGACCATCAAAATGTACACAGTGCCAGCGCGAGGACCTGATTATGCACTGCCAGTGCCACCACCCCCACCACCCCCATGATGCAGCTCCACCAGGAGTTCCAACCCTTTTTTTGGTCTTCCATTATTTTTTGAAGGTCCCCCCTGACCTTCTGGTGGAACTGGTCAATGTTCTTGCACCTAACTGTGCGAGACCACTACCTCATGGCAGATGGCCTCCAGGTCTTCAGTGGTGATGCTGCTGACCTGACCTGGGGTTGCTGCAGGTTGTGTACAACCAGAAGCATGATGGCTGTGCTGGTGTCTGTTGGGTGAATCACTTGATGGTACTTCTGCCTCAGGCTGCTGTGTTCTGCTGGACCTGGTATGGTGCCCCCTAGGCTGGCACCAACTGCCTTCCTCCTGCTGGTCCCTTTCACCTTCTCTCTGGTCATCACCCCCACTAGTGGTGCCTCCTGCTGCTGCCAACTCCTGCTGCTTTTGGAGTCACTCTTCAGGGTGGTGATGTTGCAGACATGCTGCTGCTGCTGTGGGGCAAGGTGCTTCTGCTGCTGGGATGGGGGAAACCTGCTGCTGCTGGGGGGGCAATGGCCTCCTACTGCTGGTGGGTGGAGGCACATTCTCCTGTTGGGGGGCTGTCTTTCTGACAGAAATGTTTGCCTCTTAAGGCCAACACTTTTAGCTGCCTTGTTCTGTCCAGTTCCCCTTTTCTTACCAGTAGCTTGCCCATCCATGTTAGAAAAATAAACAAAAAAATGAAAAGGAAAAAGAAAGAGAGAGAGAGAGAGTGAGGGAGTTGCATGCACGCAAGCACACATGCACGCATGCGCACACTCACACTCACACTCACAATAAAAATATGACAACAGAAAATGCCATAACAAAGAAAGATTAACTATTTTTAAAGTAAAGAATTTGGGGAACAACAACACACAATCACAAACTAAACTACTTATAAAGGTTTTTCCTGCTGCCTACTCTGACTGAGACCACTACCTCTCTCTGCAAGCTCTAGGAAAAGGAAGCAGAATCAGTGCCTTCCTGCCCGAGTGCAGTCACCCATGTGACCTACAGTCTGCTGCAGAGAGTAAGTCATGTGACAAGCCTTTTTTTCCCTAATTTAACCTAATAGTACTGCAAGGTAAAATTTACTGGTGAAAGTGATATTTACCAGTGAAACTGATGGTGAAATTTTGCCATAAGGGCTTAATTTCATGAAATGTTTCATGGGGCAATATTCATGATTTCTCCGGTAGTTCACCGGTGAAATAAGCAAGCAATAACACACGACAAAGTGTGGGTTATATCCTGATAAGAGCATGCCCAGGTGCATTGTTAGGCATGAGGCGCTTGTGCCGAGTGCCTTATGCACCTGGGCATGCTCTTATCAGGATATAACCCACACCTCGGAGTGTGTTATTGCGCTTATAAAATGGGCCCCCCCAAGGAAAATTTTAAAATATAAAAAGAAAAAGTTGTGAAAGTGAAAAGATGAGGGAAAGAGTTTTTTGGGTTAGAAAGATAAAGTAGTCCCTCTATGTACTGTTAGCTTGTTGAGTAGTAGATCTCACCCCCCCGTCACATTCTGGCCAGATTAAGTTGCTATTTCACCTCCTCTCCACCCCCCCCAAAAAAATGACAGACACACACGCACATACTGTATGTTTCTTTGTTGTGTGCAGAGGTTTTTAATAATTTACTTTCGGCAGCAAGATTCACTTAGACCAAATGTCAGCGATCTGTGTCCTATTCTGTGATGTTACTTGGTACTCCTTTCATTCCCAACTTACATGTTTTGTGTGGATATGTAGTCATTTGTTTCAAATTTCTGTTTTTAAGTGATTTTTTTGTGTTATTCAAAGTAAACGGCTGGTGCAGTGGAAGCGAGCGTGTCCCTCAGCGGCCGCCGTACAGACAATGCTTGCTTCCTAATTGTGAACAGAGAGGAAGAAGTAGAGTAAATTAAGTAAAATAAGTGTTGGTGCCGTTGTTGAAAGTTATGTCGGGAGGCGTATATAACTTTCAGCGTAGGGGAGCGGTTCTGTTTTTTTTTTCTTGAGGCTGTTACTGCGACGGTCGCTGTTTGTGAGCGGGATTTGAATGACATGGGAATCTATTCGGTGGCTTGACTGCGGTGGACTATGTCAGCGAGCAAGCAAACAGAAGAACACAACACAGGTCAGGATGTCGGCAATTAGCAGAAAAAAACGAGGTGTGTGTGTGTTTGGGTGGGGGGGGGTCGCAGCAGGATTTATGCCAAGGTGCTGGACATTTGCAGAAACTAGCGGGAGAGCTGTGGAGGATCAAGGCAGCTTCCTGCTGCCGCTTCAGTCAACATTTCTGTTTGCACTTGGCAGAGGTCAGTGATTTGCTGTTGTGATGGGGCATGTTGGTGGCCAGTAGTCCCGGTTGGCTACTATATCATCTGATAAGGACACGGCTCAGATGATGTAGTAGCCAATCAGAGACTTCAATTTTTTCAGCCCATTTTATAAAATTTCGTAACATCTCTACTTGGGAAGGGGGAGAAGAGATGCATAACATTTGGTGTCTTCTACTGCATGGAATGGGATGATACAGAACATCTGCCAGAAAAAAAGGGCATTGTAAAATTAAAAAAATAAAGAAAATAAGACCAGACAAGCTCTCACTTCTAGTTACCCTCCCTACCTCCCAGGAGTTTGTGGAAGGGCACATCCTGAACACTAACATCCTTTATACATTGTTTTATTAATATTTGACTAATCCACAACATTGCAGCTTTAACAAATCCAAAGTTGCATAAAGGAAGCCTATTAGGAGATGACTATTGTATGAAACATTATACAGTAGGGATCAGAAAAAAACTTGACCAAGGGTGATCTGCAGAATGACTCGGAGTAGCTTTATCTCAGTAATGCATGACTAGTTGTTATGCTAGTAAAACCTTTCCAATCAGCAGGCAAGTTTCAAGGAGCTTGACACTTGGGCTGCATATAATTAAACTTGGAGCCATCACAGGATATTGCATGGTAATTGTTGAAGTGGTCCCATATTCTCCAGTGGGATAAATGTGTTTTCATCTCTTCAAGACAAATAATGTATTTTAAGGGTTGATTTAGACACAATTTCCACAACACGGGTCATGATTAATTACTGCAAATGTTCCTTACGTAAAAAACAGTCTTTAAGCATTTTATCTCATCTGCTACTGCTTTAACCTTTATCAGTAAGACATGATAACATACAATTGTTTTTTTCCTTTACAAAGGCATGTCAGGGACTAATACCAAAAGGTAACCTTGATCAGGCCTACTAGTTTATTGGAGGAAAGAGCACAGTGAATTTAAGCAGCCTCAAACCTCAATACAATACACCTGTCAAGTCTTGTATCTTTAAGAAAACTGATCTGGGCTAATCCTGTTTGATTATGTGCAACCATAGTGTGTTGCTGGTAATTGTCAGTATGCACAGGAGTCTTGACAAACCAGAACACACCATGCTAACAAAAGACATACAATTTAATGATTTGTGGGTTTGCACATGCAATATATTTATACAGAATGCATGTGACAAGATAAGCCAGTACATTTGGGGAAAATCTCATATTTGCTCAATCAATGGTAGCTAGAGTTATCACTACAATGGGCAAAATCTCATATCACCTGCACATTGTGTCTTTATCCATATTAACATGCACACATCACTGAGGCTCTCGGCAGAAGGTGTTTCATGGCACAAAAAACAATATAATAAATTAGACTGGTGACTGGATAGATTACATGAGGTAGTGTACTGCTGCCAATTTATAATCATCATAAAGCTGACTGCATAAAAACAAGTTGTGAATAAAATACTGTCTCCACTTTTGCTATCATAGCACTACCAGTATCTACTGTTTACAGCATTTTCCCAGTGCACAAGACCATCTCAGAAACATCATTCAGCTGCAAAATCAGGAAATGTTTGAAATTATCTCTGCATTCAAATGTTACCTAATTGCAATTAGTAAGGTGACAAAAACAGCACCTGTGGATTCATGAGTAGACACACACACACACACACACACATTACATCTGGGCCATGACACAAAAACTCACCCAAGAAAAAATGTCAAACTTTAGCTTCCCTTTGTATTTTAAAAATGACACCTAATAAAACTCCACAATCAGCATTGAATTCATTCGTTCAGCATCACTGCAATTACTACAAAAAATATATCCAGAAGCAAATGATTTGATGCCTTTTAATGGACCAACATAGATGTAACAACAAGAACAAAGTGCTCTAGCTTTTGGACCAACCAGTCCTTCTTCAGAAGCGTGATGGCAGTTATTTAGAAAAAATAATACTTTTAACAGCTAGATCATGCAGAAAAAACAGAAAAATTCCCCATTGGTTTAAAACACTCATTTAAAAAATACAGATGATGATGTCAGAGAAGTTTAGCAGTACCATTTTACCTTCAGCTAGGAGGGTCCCAGGGTCAAAGGTGCTTCACAACATGTCCAAGATGGATTTTATGATAAGTTGAATTCCTTTGGGGAACAATTGCAATGATTAATGTGAATGAAGGTTCATTAGGAGAGTGTTTGTATGTGTGTATATGTGTGTGTGTGTGTGTGTGTGTGTGTCTGCATATGTGTGTGTGTGTGTGTGTGAGAGAGAGTATCTCCTTAAAGTTAGTTATCCCCCTCGCCACATTATGGGGATGTGGGGTGGGGTTGGGTGTATTGTTTGTGTAAAGAGGAGGAGAGAAATTCAATTTTTATCTCTTTTTCAGATTCCTTAGACACTTCTGGTACATCAAGTTGTTATACACTGAGAATGTATTTACATCAGTACATATCAGGCTACATGGTCTGATAACCTCATAGTTTTCAGGTGAAGCTACCTCTGGCTGCAAGCTGCAACACTGGACTTAAGATTTGCAAGAAAGTGAGTAGTGCTCGCAACAGAGGGAGGTGAACTTTACAATTTACAATTGTCTTTGGTTTGAAGCAGATTCCTTAGGAAAGTTAATATTCTTCGGGTGGAGGATACTTCTAACTGAAGGGTGAAATAAGCAACTTAGAATTAACAGAAAAGGCAGTCTTTAAATCAACATAGGGAGGTGGAGTTTGCTTTACTTGTTACAATTGTTAAGATTTTACTGTTTTCTGCCCTTCTGACTTGATTGGAGTTAGTGATTGACTGTTTGCATTGCAATATTTGTAATACTGTGAGTATTCACTGGGCTAAGAATTTGTCATAAGCCCTGAATTGAGAGCAGGTTACAGTCTGTGTATTGGACCCAGACAGTCCCTAGGGGGTGGAAACTGTTTTTCTTTGTTTACCTCAGTGTGCCTTATAAGGCCAAGCCAGACTGTGTCAGGAAGTGCTTACATCACAGCTACTTAACAGCCAATAGCTCTGGAAGAATCTTACAGACCTTGATAAAAGTACTAATTTTAGCAGGCTCATCAGATAACCTCATAGTCTTCAGGTGAAGCTACCTCTGGCTGCAAGCTGCAACACTGGACTTAAGATTTGCAAGAAAGTGAGTAGTGCTCACAACAGAGGGAGGTGAACTTTACAATTTACAATTGTCTTTGGTTTGAAGCAGATTCCTTAGGAAAGTTAATATTCTTCAGGTGGAGGATACTTCTAACTGAAGGGTGAAATAAGCAACTTAGAATTATCAGAAAAGGCAGTCTTTCAAGCAACAGAGGGAGGTGGAGTTTGCTTTACTTGTGTTACAAGTGTTAAGGTTTTCAGTGCAGGAAGAGTTTAAACCCACATAGGCTAAAGTTTTCTGTGTTTGCCCTTCTGCACAGCTGACGTGTTTTGGGGCTGACTGTTTTCAGAGCACAAGTCACCAGGCTCTTTTGGGGCTGGGGATATTTACCTGTGTCTGACTTGGATGTTTGGATTTTTCTCTGTTTGATTAGCAGGGTATTTTCTCTGTCAAATTGGTTTGAAGCAGTATTACAAATTGTTGTGTATGGCATCTTGCTGACAGGAAGGCACTCATCGCATCGGTAGGTCAGAGCGTTTAGCTGATTGTTTCATGTGAGGGCACAGTTTAGGCCCAACCCTTCCCACCCCTCACCCCACCCACCCCTGGAAATAGTTCATTTATACCTGGGGTTCTGACATCATTTCCTCAAGAGGGCAAGGTACACATCACTGTCATATCCTGTCTAGCACACTGCACTGACAATATAAGCATACACATTACATAAATACATATATTTCTATGTAACGCACCAATCACACACACACACAAAAAAAAACTAAACAAGGTAGGCAGTTATGTGGGGAGTAGTACAATGTAATGGCTGTGGGGAAGCAGTCTTCCAGGAGTCTTTCTGGAGGCTGAGATGCTGCCCTGTTTGCAGACAACGATCTGCCCTGAGGGAGGAAATTGCCCATCTTCAGGCTGCACTGGACAGTGGCAAGGGAACCTCCCCCATCCAGGGAGCACCACAGCCACCACCACTACCTCAGAGGTTGTGAAGAAAGCACAGCAGTTGGACCACAGTGGGCTCAGGGAGGGTAAGGGTGGTGGAACAGAGGCACACCCAGTCAGTTGTTACACTCCACAATCCATACACCATTCTGGGGGAGCATAGTTCCCCTATGGATGCACCCGCAGAGGAGACTAAGGAGGGTGCAGACAATTGTCACAAGGGAGGCCCTCAGGAAGGAGGCAGAGGGCACCACAGAGAAAGAAAGCAGCTCCTGGTGGGGGACTCAATTATTAGGGGGATAGAACTGGGGGGAGCAGGGAAAACTGAAGTAAGGTGCCTGCCTGGTGCCATGGCCTTGAGGGACAGGAAGCGCATCCTTAGGATCACGAGAACAGTTGCACGGGAGTCTGAGCTGGACATCATTGTCCACCTAGGGACAAATGACTTGGCTCATCATGAGATTAGAGCAGTGCAAAAGGACTTTGTAGAGTTGGGGAGGGGCTTAAGACAAGTAGCACACACAGTATCCTTCTCAGAGGTGCTGCCTGTCAGTGGCATGAGTGAGGCGAGGGTACTTTGTACCATGCAGTTTAACAAATGGTTAAAAATGGTGTGGAGCACAGGGGTTTGGCTTCATTGGGGACTGGGGTTCCACCTGGAGGGACACCAGCCTATACTGGCAGGATGGTCTGCATCTGTCCAGGAAGGAACAAGTCTTTTGGGCAATCGGTTTAAATGCTTCATTGGCAAGCCTTTAAACTAGTCAAGGGGAGGCACTGATAAGCAGAAGGAAAATCCCAGCCTCCCTACAAAATAGGGTACTAAATGAGAAAAAGACCAAGGTAGGAAGGTCAGTGGGGGTTGCCTCTACAGAAGGTAAAGCCATCAAAAAATGGAGAGCAATGAGTACCAATGCCCATAGTCTGGGTAACAAGCTTCCTGAATTAGTGGCCTTGATGGAGGAGGAAGATCTGGATATTGTGGCAGTCACAGAAACATGGTACACACAGAACCATGACTGGGACATAAACATACCAGGATACACTATCTACAGGAGGGACAGGGAGGGTAAAAGGAGGAGGAGTAGCTTTCATAAGAGAAGAAATCAAAGCAACAGAACAAAAGGGTAAACAGGGAGGAGAGGAAGCACTGTGGGTCAATTTGGAGGCAGGCAATGGCACCACAATCCGCACAGGGTTTGTACACAGACCCCCCTCTCAGGGGGAGGAAATAGACAAGGAAATGATAGAAAGTATACTTAGAATGGCAGATAAAGGGGAGATATTGCTGATGCATGATCTGAATATGCCAGATGTTAACTGGAGTGCAGTTGCAGCAGCCACTTCTAAGAGTGGGGTTATTCTGGATGCCCTACAGGGGGCATGCCTTAGACAACTAGTATCGGAGCCCACTCGAGAGGGAGCAATCTTAGACCTGGTTCTCTCAAACAGAGATGAAGAGAGGATCACAGATGTAGAAGTGGGTAGCCATCTGGGAACTAGTGGCCATCGAACAGTATGGTTCACAATAAACACAGCAATAGAGTCAAGCCATACAAAGACAAAGGTATTGGATTTTAGGAGGGCTGACTTTGCCAAAATGGGTGAGTGCGTAAGGAATGCACTAGCAAATGGGCAGGAAGGAGGGGTGGAAGAACAATGGGGAATAATAAAAACTGCCATCACAGAGGTAACAAGCCTTTGTGTAAAGCAAATAAACAAAATGAAACGAGGTAAGAAACCACTATGGTTCTCAAAGGAAGTGGCAGTGAAGGTTCAAGAGAAAAAGAAAGCATTCAGGAAGTACAAGGAATCACAGAAAGAACAGGACAGAGAACTGTATCAGTTAAAGCAAAAGGAAGCTGGAAAGGCAGTCAGAACAGCAAAGGCCCAAACCGAGGAAAAGATAGCCAACTCAGTTAAGAAGGGGGATAAAACCTTTATAGGTACATCAGGGAGGAAAGGAAGACCAAGGAGGATAGTGAGGCTTAATAAAGGGAGGGAGGGTGGGCAGAGGGTGACTGTGAAAAGGCAGAGATACTAAACAAATATTTTTGCTCAGTATTTACAAAGGAAGAGGGAGGTACCTAAAACAAACAGTAGAAACACTCTGGATACAGAAGTTGATACCAGCCCATTTACAGAAGAAAAAGTTCTGAAAGAGCTCTTAAAACTGAAGGTGGACAAAGCAATGGGGCCTGATGGGATTCATCCCAGAATTCTAAAAGAACTAAGGATAGAACTAGTGACACCACTGACTACCCTCTTTAACAAATCATGGGAGGATGGGGTGGTACCTGAGGACTGGAGGAGGGCAAATGTGATTCCCCTTCACAAAAGTGGGAGCAAGGCAGAAGCAGGAAACTACAGACCTGTTAGTTTAACCTCAGTGGTAGGGAAAATGATGGAATCACTTGAAGGAAAGAATTGTTACTGATCTAGAGGCCAGAGGGGCACAGGACCCAAGGCAGCATGGATTCACAGTGGAAGGTCATGCCAGACGAATCTGATAGATTTCTTTGACTGGGTGACCAAAGTAGTAGATCAGGGAGGGGCTGTGGACATGGCCTACCTAGACTTTAGCAAGGCATTTGACACAGTCCCACACAAAAGATTAATATACAAGTTAGCCAGCCTGGGAGTGGGTCCCAAGATGACAGCCTGGCTAAAGAATTGGCTGGAGAATAGGACACAGAGAGTAATAGTAAATGGAGTCCACTCTGAAAAAAGGGGGGTTAGTAGTGGGGTACCACAGGGTTCAGTATTAGGACCGGTCCTCTTCAATGTCTTTATAAGTGACATTGCAGAGGGACTGGAAGGAAAAGTATGTCTCTTTGCAGATGACACAAAGATCTGCAACAGAGTTGATACACAAGGTGGGGTGGAAAGGATGAGTAGGGACTTGGCAAGGTTAGAGGAATGGTCAAATGTATGGCAGCTTAGATTCAATGCTAAGAAGTGCAAGGTAATGCACCTGGGAAACAAAAACCCAGGGGAGGAGTACACAATGGGGGGTGAGATACTAACAACAACAAAAATGGAAAGGGACCTGGGGTAGTATATCAGATGACCTAAAGGTGGGCAAGCAATGTGAGAGGCAGCAAGGAGAGCTGGGGGATACTGGGATGCTTAGGAGAGGCATCACCAGCAGAAAACAAGAAGTTATTATCCTTCTGTACAGACAGCTGGTGAGACCACATCTGGAGTACTACGTGCAGTTCTGGAGACCCAATCTCCAAAAGACATAGACAGGATGGAAGCTGTCCAGAGGAAGGCACTAAAATGGTGCAGGGTCTGCACCAGAAGACATATGAAGTGAGACTTAAGGAGCTTAATATGTATAGCCTCGAGGAAAGGAGGGAGAGGGGGACATGATAGAAACTTTCAAGTACCTCAAGGGAATCAACAAAGTCCAAGAGGGTAGCATCTTTCAAAAAAAGAGGTGTGCAAGAACAAGGGGGCACAATTTGAAGATAGAAGGGGGGCAGCTCAGAGGTAATTTAAGGAAGTATTTTTTCACAGAAAGGGTTGTGGATGCATGGAACAGCCTTCCAGAGGAGGTTGTGGAGTCAAAAACAGTGGTGGAATTCAAGCATGCATGGGACAGTCATAAGGCAATTCTAGGGGGTGGGGGTAGGAAGAAGTAGGCTGCTGGTTAACTAGGATCTGCAGCTTATCCATCAGGTAGGGAAATGGGCAGACTGGGTGGGCCAAGCGGTCCTTATCTGCCATCAAATTCTATGTTTCTATGTTTCTATGGTCTTAATTCCTTGGTGGTCCTCAAAAAGAGTTTTTTGTTTGACACTAACACTGTCAATTTATGTTTAAATTATCTTTTATAAAGTCCTGTCACTACACTAAAGGTTTTTGAAGTTTATGGGGCATGATAACTAGCTAGAGAGTATAGCTGGGTGATAGGTCCAGCTAAGTTTCACACACCATACAGTGTGCAGTGATGTTTTTAAGACAGCTTTACTGGTAATTTCTTGTCTATAATGCATACATTGAAACTTCTTGGAGTCCTAAGACAATCTCATTATGTCTTTAATCTGGGTGGGGTTGTTTTTCAGTAATCACATCTTTATACACACTGAGACACTCACAGCTTGATTAAGAGTCATCTGCTCCAGCAGTGTTATCCTCTATCAATTAAATGTATATGCAGTAGGATTCTTTGTATGTGTTTTGCACCAAGCACCTTTGACCCTGGGATCCTCCCAGCTGAAGGTAACTTGGTACTGCTAAACTTCTCTGATATCATCATCTGTATTTTTTAAATGAGCATTTTAAACCTATGGGGATTTGTTTCTGTTTTTTCTGCATGATCTAGCTGTTAAAAGTATTGTTTTTTCTAAATAACTGTCTTTATGCTTCTGAAGACGGACTGGTTGGTCCGAAAGCTAGAGCACTTTGTTGTTGTTATTACATCTATGTTGGTCCATTAAAAGGCATCAAATCATTTGCTTCTGGATCTGTTCTTGCAAGGACCAATACAGCAAATATTAAATCTAATATGACATTTTCACCGGTTTCCAAATATAATATTTTTTTATTTAATAAACTTCATTAATTTTAACCACAAAGAACATAACAAAAAACAAAGCAAACCCTATAAACCCGTATTATAGCTGATCATTCTGATCACTTTTCAATAATGGATCCTCATGTAAAAGAGATTATATATTGGGCAAGTTGTTCAAAAACAGAAAACAATTAGAATGGAAAAATAAAGCAGAAACTAAACAGAACAGACAGTTTTGGTGGGACTGGAAAATGGGATGGAAAATGACATGTATGGTAAAGGAGAGGTAACCATCTGTCATAATCCAGCCAGGTACATATAAATGTACAGTGTTCAAACCACAGACAATAATAATCAAAGGATAAACTTTTTTTCTTTTTTTGTACCTTCAAACATGGACATGCATACCAAATTGGATTATGACCTGGAAAGAACAGGTGAAAAAAAATACTAACACTAGTTTGCTAGTCTGGCCAACATTGGTGGGTAAAAGTATACCAATTGCACAGAACTTAGAAAAACAAGTAATAGGTGAAACTGTGAAATTAAGTTCTTAGAAGTATAACAAAAAATTAATAAATGAATAAAAAAGAACAGAATGAGAAGGAGGTTGCACATCAGAACACAGCAATACAGCAGCAGATATTGAGACTGACTGGAGTCCCAGACAGTAACTGTAGTTCCCTGATCCCAATTGAAAAAGCCACACTGGAACATCCCAGCCCAGCAAGTGGCCACGTTGGGCTACCGACCTCTGATCAAGGAGCACTGCATCTACAAAATGACTAGAACCATGGACAGAGTCCAAAGTCAGAAACCAGACTATATCCAAACATCTTGCTATGCAATTCTAGGTACTGAAGAAGAGGTGATCTCATTGATCTCCCACTTTACATTTGATCTATTGAGTGTCTTGTACAAGCCTAGCCATAGAGGAGTAAACGGGACTGATGCCTTGAGACTGTAGCTCCTTTTGCTCTTTTTAAAGGCTTTTTGTTTTGGTTTTAAAGAGCTAGTACAACCAAAACAGGCTGACAGAAAAAGTATACAAATTTTAATAAGTAGATAGCTGTAACTTTTTATTTCTGAAGTATTTTTCTTTTTCCCTTTGCTCATGAGACACTTTTCTACGTGATAATATTGTGCTGGATGTGTGGAATTGCTCGCAGCCTGGCAGCTGACATATCTATCTCTAGTCCCCATACTGCATCATCAACATTGTGATCTCACTGATTGTGACATCACAGGTGACTGACCTGGCAGATATGAAGTGGCTGTTTCTAAGCAGCAGTGATGTCACAGTCAAGTGAGGTCACAATGCTGATGATGTAGTGGGGGAACAGCACTAGATATGTCAGTTGCCAGGCAGAGTGCTGTTCCACACATCACACCTATTAACATCAGGTAAACAATCTTCTAATTAACTAAAGAAAAAAAAGTACCTTGGATATAAAAGGTAATGGTTGACTGATTTTAAACATTAATATTTGTTTTAGGCAGTACACTAACCCTTTAATTTCCTTTTTCCCCCATTGATTATTTTCCCATTGCACTGCTTATTCATTTATTATTAGTAGACATACAGTATATAGTAAACATACACAAACTCTAATAGAAATAAAATAAAATGATAGTCAATTTCATGCTGACAAGTGACAGATGTTAAAAACTGTACATTTGTTTATCTCTTCAGCAATGCAAATGTAGCAAACTGGTCAAAATGAATAAAATAAGATAAAGTATTGTGTATAGAGACTTTTTTCATTCATAACACCTTATTATAGGGCTTCTGTATTAAAACTGATTGCCTTTAAAATGTCCATGCTGTTACTGATCTGCTATCTTTGTACTAGTTCTGATTTTTTGACAAACAACAGAAAATTTAATGAAATGTGCAATATCCATTAGTATATTTATCTATGCACATGTAAATAGAATGTTTGTTAAAAAAAATTGTTTCAAAGAATTATACCAAATAGGTTGGTTCCTTCTAGCAGGTAAGCAGAAATTTACAAGTAACAGAACAAATACTCGCACTTGCATTCAGATGAACAAGGCGCTAGATGTTAAAGAGATAAACATTTTTATATCTCTTCATCAATGCAAAGGCAGCAAACTAGTCAACATTAATAAAATAAGATAAAAAATTATGTATGGAGACATTTTTCATTCATAACACCTTATTATAGGACTATTTAAAACCAATCTCCTTTAAAATTCTCATGCTGATACTGATCTGCTATTTTTTACACTAGTTCTGATTCTTTGATATAGAACAGAACATTTTATGACATGCAATATCCATTAGAATATTTATGTATGCACATGTAAACAGCATATTTGTAAAAGCAAGAACAAAAAAAAAGATATCTATTTCAAGGAAACATACCAGACAAGTTGACTCCTTCTGGAAGATAAGCACAGCTTTGCAAGTGACAGGACAAATGCTTGTGCTTGCACTCAGATGAACAATGCAGCAGATATTAAATAGACTATATATTGTTATATCTATTTGGCAATACAAGGCAACAAACTAAAACAAGAAATAACAAAAGATAAAATATTCTGTATGGACACTTTTTTTCATTCATAACACCTTATTATAGGACTATTTAAAACTGATCACCTCTAAAATGCCCATGCTGACACTGATCTGCTATTTTTGCACTAGTTCTGATTTTTTGATATAGAAGAGAAAATGTAATGAAATGCATAATATCTATTAGCATATTTAGGTATGCACATGTAAATAGTATGTTTATAAAAAACCAAAAAGAAAAATATATTTACTTCAAAGAAACACACCAGACAAGTAGGCATTTTCTAGCAGATAAGCACAACTTTACAAGTGACAGGATGAATGATCATACTTGCACTCAGATGAACAAGGTGCCAGTGTACAATCATGTCACTGAACTTTGAGGCTCACTCCAGAAAAAAAACTAATCCAGAAGGAAATTGCCTCTTGTCTGACACATGATCATCTGTTTATGTCTTCCCATTAAAAAAAACACAGACACATCTATTTCATTTTGAATTGTTTAATACTCACAGTGTCAACTTGAGCAGGGATCAGAAGTATTGTGTTCTGCGAATTACAACTGAATCATTCACAAACAAAACCAAAAACATGCCAGAAAGTTCAGGAAAGAGCAGCGCGATCAGAGACGGAGTCTGCAGAAGCCATCAGAGTGTTTGCCTCTCCACCCCTCACCAGTGGGATTGTGAACAAGAAGTTACTGTAATTTATGTCATATTATCTTAAGCTTCACAGTGCGTTGAGAGTTGGGTTAAAAAAAATGAGCATTACTTCCTGGAGTGAGGCATGCAGGCAGTCTTTAACTCATTCCAGGACCATCAGCTCTCTGAGAGTTCTACCTTTTCTGCCCTGTATACTCTTAACACTGCATCCTTGGCCTTTCTAAGCAAAAATGAAGCCATAAACACCATGCCATAAACAAATGTGAATACCTCATGAACCGTAGGTGCTACACATAAAGCACAAGTGGTAAAGTTGTTCATAAAAAATTACCTTTCTAATGGTGGTATGCAATCAGTTCAAAACATTTTTTTATACTAGCCAAAATACCCCCAAAACTGATTTTTTAATTAAAAAAGGAATTGTAAACCATTTTTTTGGGGGGAAGCAAGTAACATATCTACACTAAATGATGAATCCATTCATGATAAGCAGGTAGTATAGTAATTCTATACTAAAAAGGAAGCTTTCTAATACAAAACATGTATTTGTATCCTTTTTATTCAAGGTGCTTTTGTGAGGCTTAATGGATAAAATTCAACCATACATACCACACAATAAACAAATGTGAATACAGTGGAGCCCGCTTATATTAGACCCATCCACGCTTATGGATATTATCCAATATAAACACTGTCCAAATTATCCTTTTTGCCCTTTGTGGCATTTTTTTTCTTTTTTCTTTGTTCAGGTTTTTTTTTTTGTTTTTGTTATTTTGTTTGCTTAGGTGCCTATCATACATTGTGTTTGTATTTGGTGCATTTCACCAACATTATACAGGTACCCTTCCAATTGAATGCTACAAGAATAGTGCCACACTATACAGCACTTGTCTGGTAAGCACTCACATGGACAGTGACTAGGGTTTTACAGTGCTAGCTGTAAGCGCTCGACTGGTCACTGTCCATGGTCCTGTGCACAGGACAAGGGCTGCAGAGAACAGGAGGCTGGCTGAGCTGCTCCTGTGGAGTGGAGGGCTAGGATATGGTGCAGCATGGCCAGTGGCAATGGAAACCATGGTTCTAATCCTGGTCTCTGACTTTCTTGGCATATTGGAACTCAGTTGTTTTTTTATGGGGCAGTGGAAACAGTGTTCCATGGCCCCATGAATTTTAACTTTCCCCAGGATCTGCTCCCCCTCAGAGTGAGAATGCTGGAGACAGATGGTGTGGGGGTGAGGGGGAAAAGCCTCTCACAAAAAACAAAATGGCACTTTTTTTTCCGCGCATACCATGCTGACGCTATTATTGTTGCCACTCTTTGGACCCAGTGCCCATTATACATGGAGTTGTGGTTCTTTATTTAGCTGGAGATAGTCTATAATTGTTGCTTGATGTGAGCGGGTCTGAGTGTACAGCGCCAATTCCCTCTCTGTTCTCTGGATGAGGTTCCAATCGGGGGGCAAGTCTGCTTGCTGTTCCATTGCTCTCTAGAGGATAATTAAAGCATCCCAAACATCTTTGGTGGCAGCAGCTGGTTCTTCAGTTCGCTCACCTTCCTCGTCTTCTTCATCCTCTGGTGTGGTGATGGACATGGTAGAAAATGTGGCCACAATGTCATCTTCTTTGGGTGCAATCTCTGGGTTATTGCCAAGATGGCAGAGTTCATAAAACTGTTCCTTAGTGAGTCCTGAGGGTGGTTCTTAATTGTCACTCACCTCTTTGTTGAGATCGTCCTTGGCAGCTTGTGATGGGGTAACAGGACCATCTTTGGTAAAGCACCACATGATTGTTTTGAGGGTCACTGCATCCCAAGTGGTCTTCATCATGCACACAGCATCTAGGATGTTATTTTTTTTATGCAGTCTGCAGCTGACAAGTCATTTGTTGCTGTGTCTAACACTTCTAGAACATGACTCCACATAGCTCAAATGCAGTGCCTTTTAAAGGCATAAATGATGCCCTGATCAAAGGGCTGTATGAGGCAAGTCATGTTTGCTAGAAGAAACAGAGGTTTTATGTTCCGGAGGTTTTCTACAGAGGGTGGCCAGAGATGTTGTCCAGCAGCAACACAATTTTCCTGCCCCCTACATTTTCTGTACCACAATTAAGCCAGTGATGCAGGCAGAACTGTTGGAGCAGTAGATGACTGGCAAATGTCTTACACCCCAGATCGCCTCAGCTGGGATGATTTACTGATCACAAGCAGATCTGTTTTATCAGATCCAGTCATGTTACAGCAACACAACACACTTAAGTGCTTCTTTGCCTTTTTTGAACCCACAGGTAGCTTGATTTTAAAAGTTAGGGTCCCCGAACCAATGTATCTGATGAAGAAGCTTGTTTTGTTGCAGTTGTAGATGTTAGAGGGATCATAGCCAGCTAGCAATCCAGGCAGCAATTCAGCTACCCACTGCTCGGTGCCTGCCAAATTTGCATTTTGTTTCTCATCATGAGCATGGTGATACTTGATGCTGTGCCTAACCTTCCACCTATGTAACCACCCCATAGAAGCCACAAAGTCTGTTTTTCAAGTGCTGTAACAATTTGACTAGCTTTCTGAATGAGAAAGGTGCTGCTAATCATGGCATTCCTACCTCGAGCACTTGAAAACCAGCAAAGTAAAGCTTCTTCAATCTCATTGTCCTTTCCGTTTCTTTTGTGTTTCCTCTCCAGATTCTGGTTGGTGTGCCATGCAGGAAGCGTTTTGTCCCTGTCCCTCTGCAGGTCAGAGAGAGTAGATTTAGCCATTGCGAAATATAAGGAAAGCTCCCTCAGAGTACGTCCAGGCATGGAATCAATCCGCATAAGGATCTCAACCTTACTAGCAAGAGAAAGCACTGTTCTCTTAGGGGCATTGTGAGTGCTTGTGTGAACCATCTCACAGATCAGCTCAAGACCATCTGAGCTTCGGTAACAAAAGCAGGTTTTTAAATTCAGTCTACTCAGTAGACAATGTTACAATTAAGCAGCACAAAGGAATCTAGACACTGATTAACACCACAGGTTAAACTGATTATGTAAACAGCAAAGCACAAAGACCTATTAATGGGCATGAGTAACAGACCGCCAGTTGATCAGTGTTGTGAATGGGCACTAATGCGCTTCAATGATACAGCTTGTGTGGGAGGATGGCCACTATATACGGGCTGCATAGTTCACTATAAATGAATGGATTTGTATAGCAGTACAAGAGAATAACTTTTGGCAACATTGAACGATCCTGTAAAAACAGAATTCTGGGATAAAGGGATCTGGTATAAGTGGGCTGCACTGTACCTCATGAACAGTAACTGCTACACACAAAGTACAAGTGGTAAAGTTGTTCAGCACAAATTACCTTTATAAGGGTGGTATGCAATCGCTGCTAAGCAATTTGTTTGTTAGTTTTTTTATGTTAGCCAAAATACCCTCAAAACTGATTTATTTTTAAATAAAAACCATAACACCATACCATAAACAAATGTGAATACCTCATGAACCGTAACTGCTACAGACGAAGAATGAGTAGTACAGTTCTTCAGCACAAAATTACCTTTTTTAGTGGTGGTATGCAATAAATTCTAAGCAATTCTTTTTTTATACTAGCCGAAATATCATGAAAAGTTTTTTTTTTGTTTTTATTTTTTAAATAAAAAAGAGCAATGTAATCCCTTTTTTTGTGGAAAACATGTTACATATCAACACCAAATTACATGATAAGCAGGTAGTGAAGTGCCCCCTAGAAATACTTAAATAAGCTAAAAGTTGATTGGCTGGCTAAATATGTTCATCCAGACTGGAGACATCCACAGATGTCTCCTGGAGGGAGGGAGGGTGAGTGAGTTGATACCAACTACAGATGTCCAACAGAGGGAAGGAGGATGTTTTCTGCTGCCACCTACAGATGTTTACTGGAAGGAATGAGTTTTTAAAAGCAGGTAAACAGTGGTTTACTTAGTTGTTTATTAAACATGGATAGATTTTTTTTATTCCACTCCCTCAGAACAACACAGCTGTGCTGCATTAGGAATTCTGGTCAGACCTGGTGGCAACACAAAGAAAAGTGTGCACTGGGAGGAGGGGAAGGGGGAGAATCAGGAAATACATTGCAGTGAATGGGAGGAGGAAGAGAGATTTTCAGATTCTATTCCCTCATAACAACACAGCTGTGCTGTGTTAGGACTTCTGGTAACAGACCCCTTCTGATGGCAATATGTCTGCATGGTTCCACCCATGCAGCCATAAAAAAAGAATTGAGAGTGCCCAGGACAAAATAAGGAAACACAGGTGAGGTTGTCCAGATCTGAGCAGTAAAACAGTTTGGAGCTTGATAGACATCAATTCCTTGGCGCCACAGTAAACACAAAGTCAGTTTCCTACATTTTGCTGACAGATATAGTCTCCTTCCAAGTGTAGTTGTAACTTAAATTGAAAATGACATAAGTGCTTTGACTGACAGTGATGGTCTGGACAATAACTTGTATCTGGAATGGAAACATTAAGAACTCACCCACCATTAGCAAAGTAAATCTGCTGCTCAATGTGGCTTTTTTTTAAATTACTTCCCATTGCCAGCATGTGGTGTTAGTATAACAGCAAGGGCCTCCTTTCAAAAAAGGTCTCAACCCCATAAATATATTTTTTTATTCTTTTTTTTTCTTTTTGAATTTGAAGTCTGAGAAAAGGGACAAAACAAAACTCAAATGTGTGCAGCAGTGTGCAACACATATCACATATTTAATTTACAAAATCAAAGAGCATTTTTCTATGTTCCGTGACATCATGGGCCTGATATTCAAAAATGTACAAAGCGGTGTGTCAAAATTTGTACTGTGCTTTGTGATAGTCAGGGTGCTTGAAGATGCTTTATTCAGTGGATTAGTGCACTGATGCTATTTGACTGAATATAGGGCCATGTTGCCTAGCACTAAACCACTTAGCATTACCCCGACATGGCTCCTGATGTACACCACCACAATGGTTTGGCCAAAGCACAATTCACAATACTGTATTCAAACAGACCCATGCAATTGACCTCATTGAGCAAGCAAGGCACTGAGGGGCCATTTACATGCCCATTATGGGCTCATTTGCATGGTTAGCACAGGCAATTTAGCAAGATGCTGCCCCCACATTGCCTGATCCCAGATGTGTAGCTATCCCTTGTGCTAGTGGTGCCTCAAGTTTATTTTCAAGTTTATTTTGTTTTATACTGGAAAAGGTATGTGAGCAAAAATGACCATTTTCATAAACGTCCAGTTTTACCAATAGTTACCAAGATACAAGACAAACAATAGACATAGTACATAGAATATGCAAGTGGGCCCAGATATTCAAAAGGGTTACGCATGGCATAACAGTGTTGCACTATGTGCAACCCACTGATGCACCCTGACGCGATACTCAAACGGGAAAAGTGCACAACACAAATCCCAATGAGCCGGAGTGCATCAGTAATGTATGCAGGCACAGGTGGGGGGGGGTGTGCCCATGCATACTTTGCAGAGCCTGATATTCAGCCTGGGATGTATGGAGCCATGCATGTACAACCCCTACCTGCACTAGCACAAAGTAGATCCAAAAAAAAAAGGAACAATGGATGGTGACCCACAAGTGAGCTGCCACATTGCAGGGTGCAACATGGCAGTTGCCACCTGTGGGTGGTCACCTGAGCTCTGGCTGCACCTCCCTGGTGGTGCCCCCCCATGCCCAATTGCAGGCATCAGTAGAAAAAGATTCATCCATAAATAAATAAACATCTCAATATCCCTGGTGGTCCAGTGGACCTGCCCCACCAATTGTGGGCTAAGTAGATAAATAAAAATCATCACTATCCATGGTGGTCCAGTGGACCCTCCACCCCACCAACCCACTGAATCACACCGCCCCACTCCCCCCAGTTAGCAGTGGGTGGCAGCACCCCATCTGCCTGCCACCCTGCTGCCCACCGACTGACACCATCGATAGGGCTGTACGCCATTGGTCCACAACATGAGCCAATGGGCATGCAGCCCATACTGTACTACACATTCCAGATATGTGAATGGGATCCATTCACATATCTGGAATGTGTAGTATAGTATGGGCTGCACGCCCATTGGCTCATGCTGTGGATCAATGGGCATACAGCCCTACCGACGGTGTCAGTCAGTGAGCAGCAGAGCAGCAGGCAGGTGGGGTGCTGCCACCCACCGCTAACCGATGGGGGAGCGGGGCAGTGGGATTCAGTGGGCAGGTGGGTTGGGGGGTCCACTGGACCACCAGGGATATTGATGATTTTTATTTATCTACTTAGCCCTCAATCGGGCGGGCAGGTCCACTGGACCACCAGGGATATTGAGATGTTTATTTATCTACTTAGCCCACAATTGGGTGGGCAGGTCCACTGGACCACCAGAGATTTATAATTTTTCTATTTTTTACTGCAGCCTGTGATCGGGCTGTGGAGCACATTGCCGCACTGCAGGGGGTGTCAGTCCCTGATGACTGCTGCCTGACAGGGCGCCAGGTGCAAGTCATCAGGGATTGGCGCACCTGCATGCAAATGGGGCCATAATGACATGCAAATGGCCCCATGTGTGCCTTGCATACGTTATGGCCCCATTTGCATGTCTACCTTTGAATATCACTGTTGCTGCCCCTTGTGCAATGGAACTTACACTAGCACATCCCCATGCTCCACTCTGGCCACTGGCGCTGGCGCAGTGCCACTGCGCCATTCACACTGCGGGTGGCCAGGGTGAGATATTCAATGCTGCTGAGCCATGGCGCTGCTCCATTGAATATTGCCCAGTCCACATACCTACGCAGCCAAACTGAGCTGTGCCTGGGCTTGTGCCACAGCCTGGCGCAGTTTGAATATCTGGGCCATAGAGAACAGACATAGTACTTAGTATATACAAGTAGTGAATAGCATTATATACAAAGGAATTGGCAACGAGTCAAGAGCAAACCATACAAACCAATTGCAAAATACATACATGAGTACAAGCAGTCATTAATAGAACCAGGAATACAGGAATTTCCAAAGTAGAGACTGGGAACAGATGAGCAAGGTACAGTAATTACTGGCTGTTCCAAGGCAACATAAGTGATCCTAATTCAAAAACTGTAATGATGTAAGTAAAGCCTGCAATGCAGGACAAAAATGTTACAGGTATAGAGTGTTAAGAGAATGGGGATTAGGGGAGGAAAAAAAGGAGATCCTCAGTGGGAGAGATGAGGGTAAATGGAGGGGGTGAAAGGTGGAAGGAGATCGGACGTTAGGTAACTCAGTGGGTGGTGGCTTTGTAAGTACAGTAAGTGTCTCTTAAAGGATGTTTGAAAGGTGTGGGTAGTGTTGTAGTAAAGTAGAGAGGGAGGGAGCTGGTTATAGTGCTTTGTGCCCTTGTAGGCTAGGGAATTTTGCGTTACAGAGGTGTGGAAGAAAGGGATGTGAAATATGTTGCTGGAGGTTCCCCTAGTCAGACAGGTTGGAGCAGACTTGGGGAATATAGAGGACATGCTGGGTGGAAATTTGTCCAAGTGAATCTTGTGAAGGAAAGACAAACTTTTTTGAGTAAAAAGACCCTCAAAGGGAGCCAGTCAAGTGCCTTGTATAGGGTGCAGTGATGCGTTCTCCTGGGTAGACCTGTGATGAAGCAGATTATGCTATTGTAACTGGATCTGAGTTTGCAAAAGATTGAGACTATATGGACAGGGCATAGATGACAGAATCATAGGCCAGTAGGAGTAGGAGAAGGGAGTTAGCAAGTCTGAGTCTTGAGTCAGGTATAAGGAACTTACGGATCCAATATAGAAGCCCTAGCTTCATGTGGATCTTGCTGATTACATAAGATACATGGAGGCTGAAGGACAGATGGGGGATCAAGAAGGATACCTAGGTATTTAAATTCTGATACCAGTTCTATACTATTCCCAAGGTTGTCCGAGAGGTTGTGAAGAGAGCTACGTGATTTCCTGGGGCTGGAGAAAACCATGTATTTAGTTCTGCTCGAGTTAAGGACCATGCTTTTGTTGGAGAACCAGGTGTGTAGCTTCAGGAAGTCCATTTGCAGGCAGGAGAGCATAGCTTCTAGGTTTTTGTCACTGCAGTAAAGTGCTGCATCATTTGCGTAGAGGACTATTTTGGTGCAGGAACAGACTTTGGTGAGTTTGTTAATGAAGGGTGTGAAGAGGAGGGTGCCCAAGATGGAGCCCTGGGGTACACCAAATTTAGTTGGGCATTCTGAGGAGGTGTGCCCATCAATGTTTGTTATCTGGGCTCTATCGGTGAAATAGCTTCTGAACCAACTGACAGAGTACGAAGAGAAGTGGAGGTCAGCAAGGGTGGTCAGGAAGAGTTTGTGGTTGACAAGGTCGATGGCCTTAGTTAGGTCCATGAAAACCAAGCCCGTGTATATGCCGTTGTCAATGGCTCCGAAAATGTCTCCAGTAAACTAAACTAGGGCAGTCTCCTTACTATGGGTAGCTCTAAAGCCATGCTGGGCATCAGTGAGAATGCTGTAGCTGTCCAGAAAGGATGTGACTTGGGAGTGGACCTCCTTTTCCAGGATCTTGGAGAGGGGGGCAAGGAGGGAGATTAGCCTATGGTTACCAACCTTGGTTCTAAAGCCAGAGTTGAACAGGGGTTTGACAATGGCGGTTTTCCAGATCGGGGGGAAGGAGCCAGTTCAAAGAGAGAGGTTAAGGATGTTAGTGAGCGGAACTGCTAGGGGGACGATTGTGAGTTTAAGGAGGTTGTAATCAATCCTGTCTTCCTGTTACTGGACAGGGGTTATTATAGTGGATGAGCTTGATAGTGTCAGTTGAAGTCAGAGCCTGAACATAAAAATTTGGTATGGTCCCTAGGTGAGTTTATGGGGGATTGGGTGGTGGGTGATTCAGTGGACATATGGTGGGGTGAGAGATGGGGAGGCTTGTATTTATCCAAGTCCCTGAAGAAATTGTTAAACAAGTTGGCAACAGCAGAGTGGTCAGTAGTTAGCTGGTTGCCATGGCTGAGGGTGATGGATTCAGCATTCCTGACCCTACCAAGTAGGTTGTTCAGGGTGCCTCTGAGCTGCCTGGGATTGGTATTGTCCTCGAGCTGTGAGTTGTGGAGGAATTTAACCTTAGCAGACCATACAGCCACTTTGCACTTGTTCTGAAGGGTTTGTACAAAGTGAGTAGAGCAGGATCACTGTGTTTCCTGTTATTGGTACAAGCCCTATCCCTCTCCCTCATTAGCTTGAAGATGTTAGGGATCATACATTCGCAGATGCAGAAACGGATCGGTGTTTTTTTAAGGGGAGCAAATTCATCGCAAACCCCAGTAAAGATAGCTGAGAACCAGTCAAAAACTGCATCAATATTGACCATGGATGAAGTAAATGACCAGTCTACTTGGTAAAAGACATTCGTAATATCAGTGAGGGTGTAATCAGTTAAACGTCTTGAGCAGATGAAGTTGGGAGGTGGTTTAGAGGAATGTGCATACCATTGGCAATAAGCGGTACAGTGATCACTAAGGCAGTCAAGAAGTGTCCTGGAATCGAGGATTCTGCCTTGGTTTGAGACAATGATCCAGTCAATGTCTGTCTGGGAGCCAGTTTTACAGTATAATTGGTCCTGGTAGGGGAAGAAATAATTTGGTGTAGACCAAGGTCTGAGATGACAGATGTGGCATGATTAACATGACAGGAGGACCAGTTAATGATAAAATCCCCTAGTAGAATCCACTGCTTGTTAAGGGGAAGGGTATTTTTGATGCCGAGAAGGGAATTGAAGTCAGATAAGGGAGTACTGTGTGGAAGATAAGTGGTGGTGATGATAATAGTTTTGTTATCACCTAATAAGAGATGGATGGAGAGGGATTCAAGCTTAGCAGAGCTAATGACTGGACATAATTCCATGAAAGAAAACTTTTTTCCACATAGAACATGCAGTCTCCACCTTTGCTCCCAGGCCTGTCTTTCCTGAGAGAGATGTACCAATCAAGCTCGATTTCCCCACAGGAGATTTTATCTGAGAGCCAGGTCTCTGAGAGTATAATAATGCTAAATTTATTAACTTTAACACCAGGCCTGAAAAGCATCCTTCTTGGCAAGGAGGCTTTGAACATTGAGATGGATGATTTTAATTAATTAATTAATTTATTTATTTCAGTTTCGGAATTACAACCTTTGAGCCAAACTTGCTGTTTTACAAAGGCTCCAAGTCAGTTGAAGAACAGACAAATCAGTGCAATTTACATCATATGACGAGAACATACAATAGCCAAGTGACAAGACTATTTTATAAGCAAGATAAATGTGGAATATAACCTCAAATACAAATACTTTTATTACAGAAATATCTCTAGTCTATAGGTCTAGTTGCTAAGTGCAGGTTGCTCGTAGTTGGCAGCAAAAATTGGCTTTGTCAAAGAGAAGGGGAGGAAGGAGGAGGTAGGGAGAGTATTGGCATGGGTACAGAGGACTCATATTGTATAATGTTATTAGGGAATAGGAGAAGGGGGTATGGTGATGAGGGAGAACAAGCTGATAAGTGCTGTATACATGGGGGCAGCCTAGGGGATGTGTAAACCAAGTGGAGGGAAGGGGGTGAGGACTTGTGGGGCAAGAGGAGTAAGACAGTGGGAGTAAAGGGTTGGAAGTGTTGGACAGGGGATGGAACTCCTATTATTGTGACCAGCATTTTCACTCTTGGGATTCTACCAGGAGGTGATGGAGTTCTTTTCTGAATTGTCCAAGTTTCTTAAGGTGAAAAAGGGATGGAGATAGGTCACTCATCCAGAGAGGGCCTCAATAGTAGAGGGACCTCTGGGTGAAGGGGGTTCATTTATAAGGTACATGCAGTACCCCTCTAGCAGAGATTTAGGTTGTTTTAGTGTTGGGGTTACGTTGGAAAAGCTTTGAAGCTGATTCTGGGACCAGTCCAAAGAGGGCTTTTTTTCTCTATGATACGTGCCTGATACTTGGCCCTTAGAGGTAATGGAAGCCAGCCAATTGCGGAGTAGAGACTGCAAGAGTGGGAATACCAGTTAGCTCCTAGAACAAGCCAGTGGGCTTTGTTGAGCAGGAGTTTAACTCTTTTGAGAGCAGTTTCAGTGGCCACACTATAGATAGTCAGTACATAGTCAACGATGGACAGTATTGAGCTTTTGATGACAAGGCTGAAGGCATCAGTGGTCATAGCACTTCTGTGTCAGTAAAGGAGTCTGAGTCTGATGTTGGCTGTTTTCACAACATGGTCAATATGGGTGTTGAAAGACAGGGTGTTGTCTAGGAATAATCCCAGGTATTTATAGATAGTAACCTGTTTGATTACGTCACTTTTGTTGCTTAGTACGGTAAGTGGGCCACCTTGCTTTTTTGAGTTTTGCAGGGTAAAGTGCATTGCTTTTGTTTTTCTGTAGTTCAAGAGGAGTTTGTTGTGAGCAAACCATGACTCCAGATTGGTAAAGCTACTTTGAAGGGTAGCTGTTATTTCGTGGGGGTGTGTTCCTGGTATGGAGATCACTGCATCATCTGTGTAAAGCAGCATCTTAGCAGGGCACATGCTTGGCAGGGAATTGATAAAGAGGCTGAATAGTAAGGGCTCTAAAATTGAACCTTCTGGGACACCCAAAGTAACATTCCAGGGATCAGAGGATGCACTTTTTATCCTAACACACTGGGACCTGTGCAAGAGGTAGCTTGAGAACTAGGCCAATCTATTGGTGGAGAAGCTAAGTGCTACAAGGCTGTTGAGCAGGTTATGATGATTGATGGTGTCAAATGCTTTGGTTAGGTCAATAAGATTGATCCAATCATGTCTCCACTATCCAAGGAGTCCTAAATAGGTGTGAAGTAAAGTCGGTGAGTGCAGTAATAGTGCTATGGGATTTACAGAACCCATGCTGCTGAGGGCAGAGTAGGTTATATTTGTTGAGGTAATCCGTGAGCTGATCTGACACAATTCTGTCTAGGGCTTTAGAGAGGGGTGGTAAAATAGATAGGGGGTGGTAGTTGCTTATGCTGGTCCTGTCACCACTTTTAAAGACTGGGGTGATGAGGGCGGTTTTCCACTTGTCAGGGCATATGTTCGACTTAAGGGATATGTTAAATAGTTGCATTGCTGGGTGTGCAAGCTCTTCTTAGGGTGATGGCGAGAAGTTTCATGTCAAGCATATCACTATCCATTCTAGTTTTGCCAAGTTTCTTCTTCACATATTTAACAGTGTCTGCCTTCATGATCATTTTGAAGTAGAATGGGTGCTGAGTGGTGTTTGAAGTGGTAGCAGGGTTTGGGGGCTGGCTGTTAGGATCAGTAACAAGGAATTCTGGAGGAAGGATGGAGTCGAGGTCTGTAAAGACCAGATTAAAGGCATTACCTAACTCTTTGGGTTGCTGGAGAGGGCCTGCAGGGATGACAATTAGATCTGGTGGAACTTTGGATTCTTTCCCAGTCAGTGCCTTTATAGTCTGCCAGAATGCTCTCCCATCCCCTAGCACTTTTGAAGTTCCTTTCTGTAATAGGAGGCCTTAGCATTCCTTATCAAGTGAGTGCATTTATTCCTAGCAGTCTTGTAGGCCATAAAATCTGCCTGTCTTCTGGTAGCTCTCGCTACATGCCAGAGGTTGTCTCTATTCTTCATTAGTTCCAAGAGGGGGCCGTTAAGCAAAGGATTGGATGCCCCTTTTGTTTTGGATGTTCTGAATGGTGCAACTATGTTGCAGGCTTTATTGAAGAAGGTAATAAAGTATTTCAGAGCCTGGTTAGAGTCAGGGCAAGTAACAAGGGGAGACCAGTCTGCATCTCTCAGGTAGCTCTTGAAGAGGCCAAGTTGCCCTTTCCTCAGGGAACATTCTTTTCTGGTTTGCAGCATGGCATTTGTTAGACCAGGAGCAGATAATGGGATAGTGGTCGCTCAAGGTGTCTGGCAGGATGATGATATTTTTTATGTGCTGGAGGCAAGAAGCTAGCAGCCAATCAATGAACATGCTAGTACCTATTTGATAGTTCTTCCTAGTTGTTTGATTTACTATCTGCATTAGGTTAAGGGCATGTATTTTTTTCCCTAATGGTAACTGTTTCCTTAGCTAGCCAGTTTGAATTAAAGTCCTCAAGAATAACCTGTTCCCAGCCCTACTTTGCTTTTTTGACATGTTCAGTGAATAACGCAAGTCCTGGCCCTTGCTTTCCTTGGGGTATGTAAACTGTTGTAAGTAACAGAGGTTTACCTTGTTGGCCAATTGAAAGTTTAATAGAGAGTATCTGAGCTTTCTTGGCATTTGTATTGTAAGGCATGATTTGTCCACAAATGCTGCTCCTCAGGTAGACTAGGCACCCACTCCCTCATTTGGAAAGCCTGTCCATACAAAAGATGGACTTTTTTATTACACTTGCCAAGGTTGTTCACACCATGGTTACTAGTGCAATTTAGGCCAGTGGGAGGAGACAAGTTGGCAGGGCTGGGGTTTTGGTGTACCATCCCTGAGAGGAGTAAGAGGATAAGGATGGTCCTGATGTACCTGGAGTTAAGGAAACAGGGTTTTTTCTTCTGGAGCTGTGGGGGGGGGGTTCTTGTGGAGCTGGGGGTACTAATGTAGATATTGAGGCTACAAAGGTTCAGCGAGAAACAGAAGGAAGTTGAAGGTGGAAGAGGGAATGGGATGGGGTAAGAAGTGAGAAACAGAGGAGTGGGGAGGGGTGAAGTTGAAGTGAGGGAGGATGAAGTGACAGTAGAGATGGGGTGGAGAGATGGAGGGAAAGGGGAGGGGGAACATGTGTGTGGGAAGAGTGCTGGCAAAGGGGGGAAGAGGGGAGGGAAGGAGGAGTGAAGGGAGGCAGAGACCAGAAGCAGTGGTGGGAGACAGGATACCTGGGGTGAGAGGGACTGCAAAAAGATAAGCAGAAGGATGGTGAGAGGAATCAAGAAGTGGTTAGTAGACATAATTGGAGAGGTTTGGCGGGAAAGGTAGGGGGTATGAGAGACCAGCGTGACAACGAGAAATCAGAGTACAGACAGTGAAAAAAAAGCTTTGGTAAAGGACAAGAAAAGACAGAAAGTGTGATTGCAACAGAGAGCAGAGGTCATGGAGTGAGGGGGAGAAGCACAGGAAAGTTTTGGGGAATTAAAAGTCTGACACCTAATTGTTCTGCTACAGTTGCCTAGTGGTTAAGGACACAGACTATGGTTAGGAGGGTCAGGGGTTTGAATCCCGAGGTTCAGAGCGGCTAAGTATGAGGCAGAATAGGCAGAAAACAGCCAGGAATGAGTAGCAAGAGGCAATGGTGAGGTACTATATAACAGCGGAAAAAGAAGTGAGAGATAGGGGAGAAAGTGACTCCCAGTGGTCAAAAAGTATAAAATATGGCAAGGAGAATGGGGAGGAGAGGGAGTGGGAGGTATGGGGAGTAGTGGCCGAGGAATATAAAGTACAGTAGGGAAAATGGGAAGATAGTTCTGAGGTAGAAGCACTTTATTGGTCATGTGACCTACTTCACCAATAAATGTAGGGCTCACACAGGTTACGGGGCTGGGTGACAGGCTAGCACAGATGAAGACTGAGCTCTGAAGTTGAGTACTCTGGAGATGCTCTACCTGTGCAATTCTCAGCTGCCACGCTGCTTCTTGGAGTGCTGGGAAGGAGGTTAGGATTGGGGAAGGAAGATAAAGGCTTAGCAGGGATTAAGGGATTAAGAGGTCAGGACACACAAAGACAACAAAGAACCAGGGGTCATGGCGGGAAGCAGAGAGATGGTGGGGGAGGAGTTCTGTGCATGTGCTGAGCTTCAGTGGCTAAATGGTGGCTGGCAGAATTGGATCCCAGAGAGAGAGAGAGAGAGAAAACAAAGGCAGCACAGTGAGTAAAAATGGTGCTCAAACACAGTTCTAAGCTCAGCACAGTACACAGACAAAATGCTTAAAAACATTTCAAAGCCCAGGCAGTTCCACAAGAAAGCAATTAGGGTGCAGGTAACTCCACTGCTGAGACACAATGTAATGTAGCAGATATCACAGCAGTTAAAACAATCAACAATAGTACGCCAACATAAATAATTAAGTTGTGTTTAGCACATGTGAACACTGAGCTCTGAAGTTGAGTACTCTGGAGATGCTCTACCTCTGCAATTTTCAGCCACTGTACTGCTCCTTGGAGTGCCAGAAAGGAGGCTAGGATTGGGGAAGGCAGCCTGTGTAATTTTCAACTGCCACACTGCTCCTTGGAGTGCTGGAGAAGAGGTGAGGATTGGGCCTCCCTGCCGCCAACCCCACACCCATAAAGTATACATCATTTCCCTGACATCTAGCAGTCCCCCCCCATTGTGCCCTTGCCCGATGTATTGTACACACTCAATGTTCCTGGTGTCCAGTAGTCTCTCTCCCAACCAGCACCCATGCCTAATGTCCACAATCAATTTCCCTGTTGTCTAGCAGTGCCTCCCCCCAACCACACCCATGCTGATGTACACACTCAATTTCCCTGGCATCTAGCAGTTCTTACCCCACTAAAATCCTTGCCCAATGTACACACACAATTTTCCTGGTGTCCATTGGTCCCTCCCCCCACCCACACCCATGCCCAATGAGTACACTCGGTTTCCCTGGTGTCCAGAGGTCCCTCCCCCATCTGACTCCTCTTTTCTCTGTACCTGTAAAAGCTCACTCCAGTTTGGCAATCCCCACAGTGATTTCCCACCTGCCACTAATGTGCAGGATACCTGTGACAAGTAATGCCCCCCCAACAATGCAGCTGTAGCCCCATTTCCCAATAATGATAGTCCAACCCCCCAGCCTGTGTCTCAATGGTGTCTAGTGGGCCACCTCCCTCATGTGGCACCAAAAACCCACCCCCTGGTCACCCTTACCTGAACCTTGGTGCTGTGGTTAAGCGGCGGTGAGTGACACAGCCCTCCACATGCCACCTTGGCTGCCCACCATCTCACAGAAGCAGGGAGCACACTGCTTATCTATACGGCTAAAGTGTCCTATAAATAAGCAGCATGCTCCCTGCTTCTTTCTGACAGCAGATGGCCCAGGTGGTATGTGGAGGGCTATGTCACACTCCGTCACTTTACTATGACAATGAGATTCAAGTAAGGGTGACTGGGACGATGGGTTCTCAGTGCCATAGGAGTGAGGAGGCCACTAGACACCAAACAGACACAGAGTGAAGGGGGGTTGGAGTATCACTATTTGGGAACTGAGTCAGAGCTGTACTGTTGAGGGAACAGTGCTTGCCATAGGCATCCTGCAAGTTAGTGCTGGACTGGCAATCACGGAAGGGGGGATTGTCAAACCGGGGTTGGTTTTCATTGATATGGGGATGGGGATCAGACGGCGGGGGACCTGGAGGACACCAGGCAGGGCATCATTGGGGTGGACCACTAGATACCAGGGTAAATATTCTGCAACATCGGGCATGAATCTGGGTGGAGGGAGAACCACTGGACACTAGGGAAACTGAGTGTGCACATCGGGCATGGGTGCCGGTGAGGGTGTGACCACTGGACTTCAGGGAACTTGAGAGTGTATATCAGGCATGGGTTCAGGTGGGGGAGGGACCACTGAACACAGGGGACACTATTTTGGTGGCTCCGGACCTTCCCGGGGGGGGAGGTGAGGCAATTTATCTGCCAACCACTAGGCTTGTGTGGGAGTAAGTCATGGTCTCCTTCAACAGTATTTGTGCCATGCAAAGGGAAATGCACAAAATGACCTTGCACGGCACTAATACTCTGAATATCAAACTGCACCAATATTCAGGTCCCCGCCACTCCATTTGCATTGTGCCCTCCTCCACAGTATACCTGGGTGAAAACCTTGTTTGCCCATGCAAACTGAGCTTTTGAATATAGGAAATCCACACACAGCCTTGTTTGCATGCACACACCTGGATATGTGCCTGGGCAAACTTTTGAATATCTGGCTCCATATATCATGTTATGTCAGGATCCTGGAGATTTTTCATGTCAGATATAATCATTGTCAGTAGCATTGTCAATTTGAGAGGAACAATGTGTTGGCGGTAATGAGTCTGAGTAGCCAGCAAACAACCCCAGATTGATTTTAATACTGTACAGGTCAGTTTCCCAACATTGTTCAGTGACAGACTAGCTCTTCGGTTGGTCAGCAATTACTAACAGTACTGCTAGAAGCATTAAATATCTTCTCAGAGTACACACTAGTTGGTGGACAGATTAGATACAGAGTGGCAACTTAAGTTAATGCTAGCCATAGTTTTCTTTTCCAAATGCCAGCATCTGAAATTATTATTCCTGATGTCAATTCAATTCAGTTCATTTACCAGAAGGCAAATTTAGAGTACACTCTATTTTACAATTGCGTCCAACATTTAACAGATAAACAACAAACAATACATGTAATACAAAAATAGACATGATTTGTAACATCAACTAAGTGCTACAATATTCATACATACAGCAGTTCATCCACAGCAATCACATTTATGAGTAACAAGACATTTAACACGAGTTTTAAAATGAGAATATGATAAAGAAATGATGTGTAGTTGTTTAGGCTCTTTTAAGTAATCTTCTACCATAGTTGTTGTTGATTCAGATAACAAATTCTGTCATGGTGTGGAGCACATTTTTTATGATAAGCTGGATGCCTGCCCAAACGTTATTATTTTCTTGTTCAGCATCATCAATATAATGTTCTTGTTTAGCATCATCAGTTTGAAATACATGTCTTGATTTTCCTGCTATGATGGCAGAAGATGTAATGCTTGTTTCCATTCTGATTTGGTGATGAAAAATGGAAAATCACTCATCCTTTTCCACATAATTCACATTTTTTCAGTTCATCTGCAACTTTCAAAACTAAAATGTATCTGTGTTTGTTAAGGTCAGTACCAAGTGGTAGAAAATATATTAGGTTTTGTTTAAACTGTCAGGAGGTCTAAACCTCACTCTCAGGTTCTTGGCAATATTGGGAATGCAAAGAATCACAGACATGTTGCATAAGAGTAATAAACTTGTTTATTACTACCAAAAGGGATAAATCACAGTTGCCCTAAACAGTTCTTACCAATACGAACCGGGAGCCAATGCTAAGTGTTCCCTATACCTCGAGGTCTCTTCATGTCTCTTGGGGTCTCCGAGGTATAATACTCAGTGTCTCACAATTTATACCTATGACAATTACTATAGTTAGTGTAAGATAGAAACATTTCTAGTTACAGAGATGAGGCCTATTGGCTAAATTAGAGGTGGCTCCACGGTTCAAGATAACATTATACAATTTTGTAGTAGTCATCACTTTGTGAAACAAAAGAGTACAGTTCTTACAGTTCTTACACAAATCAGTGTAGTAGTACAAATCACCAAAGGTGGCAATGCCGACTTATTTATCATAATCATTACAAGGACACAGACGTCCTAACATCTTGCAAGTGAGAAATACATAGGAAATATATATGTATTAGAAAGCAAAGTGTATAGCAATAATGTGCATGCATATCCTGACATCTACTCTTGTACGGTAGATGCCCTAAGCTCTATATGTTAGTATAACATATGTCTAAGCACTAGCTGTCTATGATGTACCTCTGGGGGTACCAATAAAGGTGAAGGGACCTCGTGTAACATTCTCCCCCTTGTTGCCTCCAAGGGCAACACAGGCAAAACCAGAGAAAGGTCAGAGAGCAGGGGTCATTTACAAACCCGATGCACAAGCTTTGTAAAGGAACTCCAGCTGCTGATGGTCTTGGTGCAGCGTGCGCTGTAGGCAGCATAGCATAATAACCAAGAAAAATATTAAAATTTCTTGTATAATAACAAAACCTTTAAAAGTAATCTCTAACCAGGTGTTAGTTAATGTATCATTCATATCCCCATCATTAATCAATGAAAGGATAGCTTCATTAGCTTTGGTAATATTATTGCTGATGTGGATGAGGTGGGTGTCTTTCCTCTCTAAAAGTGATTTTGATGTAAGTGATAGTGGATATATGTGTACATTAAAATAGGGTAAATATTCAGAAAGAGTGAACAGATAATCGGGGTTACAATCAATGATGTCCGCATCCATAAGGAGGACGGGGGTAATAACGGTATGTCCAATAACAGCCTTCTTGTGGGGAACAAAACAAAAGTTAGAGTTAACAATAGCACATGTCTCAGTTCCGTATGTGTAGGTTTTGTAGTTCATCACCATGCAATACTCCCCATCAGAATTGTACTGCATTTTAACAGTGGGGAGTCTCCATTTTTGCAACTGTACTGGGCAGGTGTAGGTCATCTTGGAATTCTGTGTTGACAGGCGATGAACCTCCTCTCTATATAATTGGTAAAGTTTATCTGGAGCCAATGTTGAGTCCGAAAAGGCAGTGTTGTTCATGCTGATGTCATCGTCCATGGAAAAGGACCATTCAATACTGTCGGGAGAATAACCACATACAGGTTTAATAACATCAAATACATCACTTCGACACAAGTAGATATATTGTTTCTTCGCACAGCAGTCTGTGTGCAGAGTGACCCAGGCATCTAGGAAAGGATGGAAGACCAGTAGAGGAGACAAATCCAGGCATTCTCTGTAGATGTCTTCATCAAGGAGCCCAATGGAGTGTACAGAAGCCAGCTTGTCGAACAAAGCTGTAAAGGGATCAAAGCATGGTAAAGAGACAGTAAAAAGATACAAACATTCTATCTTTGATAGAACATTTCTTAGAAGTAGAACATGGACCAGTATTAGGGTGTCTGGTGACGAAACCCAAATTCCTAGCTGTAGAAAGTGGAATAGTTAGAGATTGTTGCATATACATGGCAATAGAGCCAGGGGTTTTACATTGTGGACAATACCATTTGGAAATATGTCTGTCATGTATGATATCAGGGATTCTTCCAGATTCTAGATCCCAGAAGAGATTATTGATGGTAGTGATAATGTACGAGCCATAGGCTGAGCATAGAATCTCACTAGCAATATATTGCTTATCTGCCTCTTTGTTGTTCTGTGCAATGAGTGCAATAATCTTATCTTTAGAATCTGTAAATGCCTTAGCAATGTCGTGCATATTGTAAACAGTGTATCTTTCTTCCTAACTAAAGGCATCCACACCATGCAATAATGAGGGTAGTATATTATTTACCAAACCAGTCTGAAATTTGGCAGAATGAGATTTGATAGCAGCAATGTCTGCTTTATTCCAGACAGACATAGCTGTACCAAAGAGACCTGCGACAGTGCCCGTTGCACCAGTGACATCAGAACTGTCAACTTCACGTGTATTACGTTTATGACTTTGATCATCAGGATTTGTTTCCTGAAGTTGCCTCTGTGCTCGGTGGTATGTACCCCAGCAATAGGGTCTTGAGTATGAATCTAAAATGCTGCTAAACTATCAAGCAATAATATACTATAAAATGCTAAAGTGCTAGTATTGTGACACATACCAAATTCTTTCATATTCCAGTAAGTTAAATTGAACAAAACAGGTATATGCATAAATTGTAAATTATTAATCAGTGTACCAGGTAGGGCAGTGACTGTTAGACCACTACGAGGACCAGGGGTGTGCTTTGGACATTCCAAAAGCTGTTTGTCAGTGGGTGGTAACACAGAAAGGTACATGGCAGCAGAGGCCATGTTATGTACAGCACAAAATCTTTGAGCAGAGTCCTTAGACAAAGAATCACAATATGAGGGATCAATTAAAGCAGTAATATTGTATAAACCAGAATGTCTAAGAGCAGTTTGTAGCAAGGACAGAGAACCATTTGGGGATAATTTAGCATTAGGCCAACCCTGGAAAGTTCCCTTGGAGAGTTTGGCCACAGGGAGAATTTGTCCTTGTGATGTGGTTTGCCACTCAATTTGTAGGGTAGATTTATCAGGAGCAACAACTGAGGCAGTGAGGTAAGCATCAGAACCTTCATGGACAGTAATCAGATTATAGGGTATTTTGATGGATACTCCCTCTGGGGCAGATGCTGGAGGATCAAGGTGAGGTAGGAGGTTTGGTACCATGCCTTGGATGAGGGGGATAACTCCTGAGATGAGGAGAAAATGGAACAAGATAGCCATCTTTTCAGTATATCTGAAAAGGAAAATCAAACATTAGTAGGTTAGTACTATTCCACCCAATGGGGTGAGGAAAAGTAATTATGCCCCTTTATACAGTTTCAGTTGGTTTGCATGTAACCATTTGTCAGTCAGTTTATTGTTGTTCAGGAGTCTAACTTGAAAGACTGCTGGACTGAGCTTGTTGACAATGGGATAAGGGCCTTCCCACTTATTGGAGGAGTGTGTGGGATGTGCAAATTGGAGGACCATCACCTGATCTCAAACCTGCCAATCCACTTCTTGTTCATGCTTGTCAAACTGTATCTTGGACTGTTGCTGGGTCTTGCCCATGCAATTGACAGCATACAAGTGTGTGTGTGAGGTCTTTTCTGAGTTTTTCCACATAATGGTCTATAGACATTCAGTCCGCAGTTGGGGTATGCAGGTCAAACAACAGGTGTTTAGGTAATCTTATCTGTCTTTCAGTCATCACCTCAAGGGCGTCAACTGGGTGGTGGCTGAGGGTGTGCCCCTAATTTCCATAAGGAGTAACAGCAATAGGGAATCCCAGGTTTTGGGATTATCCTCAATAAATTTGGAAAGCATTTGCTTAATCCGTGTGTTGGCTTTCTCTACTTGACCTGAAGATTGAGGGTGGTAAGGTATGTTGAACTTCTGTTGAACTTGAAGGAGATCAAGGGATTCTTTCATCAATTCACGTGTAAAACTGGTTCCTTTGTCAGAGTCTACCGTAAGATGTAGACCCCACCTGGAGAAAATTTGTTCCTCCAGGATTTTGGCAGTGCTTTTAGCAGCACATGTCTTAGTGGGGAAAGCTTTGACCCACTTAGAGAAAAGATCAGTTACCACAAAAGCTTATTTGTTGTTTCTGCTGGTATTGGTCAGGGGGCCAATAAAGTCAATCTGTATGGCATGCCAAGGGCCAGAGTGTCTTTGTGGTAGAAGTTTGGCATTTCATTTAGTGGGGATGGGATTGTTTTGTGCATAAACAAGGCAATTGTCTATGTACTGTTTAACATCTTTGGTGACACCAGGCCACCAGGCGGTGGTCTTGAGCTTCTGGATGGTGTTTTCCACTCCCATGTGTCCACCAGTGGGTTTATCATGCACTTGGTGCAATAATTCAGACCTAAGGTGTCTGGGGACCACCCACAACTTGGTGGTGGAATCATCTGGTTGGTACCAGATGAGCTTGTCATCTGGTAACAAGTGTAACTTACCTTCATGCCTCTGGTAGGGATTATGTGTGGGGAGTTTTTCTTCAGTACCTTTGTCAAGGAATCTGAAAACTTCTTTGAGCTCAGTATCAACATGTTGAGCTGCTGAAAGGTCCAAGGGGGAAAAAGGTTCAGGTTTCTTCCTGACTACTATGATGTGTACAGCTGCATTAGTCTCTGGATGATGCATCATCCAGGTGCCCCCTCAGGCACCTTCCTTGGCAAGGGTGTCTGCTGTGTCATTGAAGGCATGGTATTGGTCATGTAGGAAATGAACTTTAACTTTGTGTACATAGAGTTTGTGTGCAAACATTTGTGCCAGTGAGCGTATGTATATTACCACTTCTTTGTACTTCACTGGACTGCCATCAGAAGAGAGGAAGGAGTTCTTCTGCCAGAAAGGAAGAAATTCTGTAAGAGAACAACAAACCCAGTTAGAGTCTGTAAAAATGATGGTATCCTCAGTTCCATGCTGGATGAACTCGAGGGCACAGGCCACCACTGTCATCTCTGCATACTGTGACGATGCTATACTGCAACAGTTAGAGATTTTAACAGTGTTACCATAGGGGTAAATCACTAAGATACCCATCCCTGCAATCTGTTCGCCCTGATAGTAGGAAGCGGAACTGTCTGTGAAAATACGACACAAAGAGGTGCTCTCAAGTATTTGTGGCGTGGCAGGGAGGAAAGGACCTGAATCTGGAAGATCAGGTGGTTGCAGTGTACAGTCATGGGGTTCTTCTTGGAAAAGGATTCCATGTGCTAGCATGGATGGAATTTTGGTTGGGTGCACCTGTATGTTTCTATCCTGGAGAAGAAGTGACCAGTGTGTCAGTCTGATATTAGAGACTGGCCCATACTTCACTCTGTCTGATAGCAGAAAGGTAGTTGGGGTGTGGTTGGTGTTAATAATCAGTGAAGAGTATCCAATGATATACAGAAAGTGCTTGACAGCCCAGTAGGTTGCCAGAAGGTTCTTTTCACAAAGGTTGTACTTCTGTTCCACTGGATTCAAGATCTGTGATGTGTATGCAATGGGTCTCAGAGTACCATGAACCTTCTGGGCCAGCACTGTTGACATGACAATGTCAGAGGTGGCACATTCCAGATGGAATGGTAGTGCTGGATTGGGGTTGACCAGAGTTGGAGCAGAGGACAAAGGCCTGCTTCACTGACATCACAGCCTGGGTGTGTATGGGACCCCAAGTCCAGGGAATGTCCTTTTTCAGTAGCTCATACAAAGGAGCAGTCTTCTGAGCAAAATCACAAATCAAATCTCTGGAATAGTTTACCATACCTAGAAACCTTCTAAGAGTTGCCACGCTGGTAGGCAATGGCAAGTCTTGCAATCCTTGTATCCTCCTCCAGGTAGGGCTACGGCCTTGATCAGTTATTCCCAGGCCCACAAAGAGTACCTCTTTCTGACATAGTTGTGCTTTTGCTGGATTGTATTTGAGGCCTGCTCTCTGGATGAGAGTCAGTAGCTCATCCAAGAGATCCAGGTGTTGTTCCTGTGTGGCTGTTGCCAACAGCAGATCATCTACATACTGCAAGAGACACTGAGGAGTAGAGAAACCCTCAAGGGCATCCATCATGTGCAGATGGAACAGGGATGGGCTGTTATGGAATCTCTGTGGAAAGCTGTCTGTACTGTCTACCTTCAAAGGTGAAGGCGAACTTATATTGACTTTTGGGGGCCAATGGCAGTGACTAGAAACCATTGGAAATATCCAGGGCACTGAACCATTTTAAGTCAGGGGTCAAGAGTCGCAGCACATCAGGTGTGGAGGCCACAGTTGGAGCACAACTGGGGGCGACCTGGTTCAGTTTTCTGTAGTCAATAGAAAGTCTCCAGGTGCCTGTAGGTTTTTTCACAGGCCACACTGCACAGTTGGCAGTAGAAACACATGTTCTGATTACCCCTTGGTTGATGAGTGATTATATTGCTTCTCTAAGAGAAGGCAAGGCCTCAGATGGGAAAGGATATTGCCTTTGCCTCTCATGTGCTGGACCTGGCACTTCGATGATGGTGTGCATTCTGCCACAGTCATGCTGGTTGATAGCAAATGCCTTTGCAAAATGGGAAGGAGCTTTGGAAAAATCTTGTGGTTCTTGAACAAATCTATAATGTCATACTCTTTATTGTTTGCAGATATTGTTGCCATCACGTGTGAATCAGGGATCAAGATAATATGATATTGGCCCTGAATCTGTATCAATAGCATGTTAGCTAGATCTACCACACAGCCATGTGGTGCAAGGAAGTCAATCCCAATGAAATAAGGATGATCAAGCAATACCATCAGTTGGAAGGTGTGTGAGGCCTTCAGATGTCCCAACTCTACAGGTAGTGGTAGAGAACAGTATGCAGGTAGCCTAGTACTATCTACTCCTGACATGTTGGTCCTCCATCCGGTGGACCAAGGAGATGTATCTGGGTGGTCATCATGTAATACAGACACAGCCATGCCTGTATCCAATAACACTGTAAGTAGTCGGCCCCCGACCTTGGCCTCAGTGCAGGGCCTTCCGTTTGTATCCAAGACCAGCTTGTTTACAATCCAGACTGGGGCCTGTAATTATCAATCTGTGCTGGAGGAAGCATGGAGAGGTTGGGGCTGGCTCCTTTGAACCACTTCACCATGCTGCACTGATGCTATATAGGGAGGTGCTTCTGGGTTCAGGCCTGTATGGGCCTGAGGGCCTGTACTTCCTGCATCTCCATAGCCCATTGGGGCCTGGGGTTCCTGGTTTTATGACTGCAAGGGACTGAGCAGGAACAGCATCTGCTACAAAGCGCACTTGCCCCAGGAGTTCTCTATAAACTTCCGACTCTCTTCGGCTATCTCCCTATATGAAGGTCCTGGTCTTCATTGTTGTTTAGCCTTATGATTCTTGTGCTTCTTATTTTGGTGATAGTTCCAGTTCCCACCCCATTGTTGCTGCTGCTGTTGTAGTCGTTGTTGTTGTTGGGCCCGTTGGGGGTGTTGGTTGTCCATGGGGAGAGGCTGTTTGTGTTGGGCCTGCCCTTCCACCATGTAGTGCATCGCTGCCTCTTGAGCAGGCTCTACGGCGGCTTCTTTCTTTAAACCGGAGCCCAGATCATGGATGTAGAGTTGATGAACTCTCTCAGTTTTCCGAAGGATGTCAGCAAACCTTTCCATGGTGGGAGAGGTGGTTGGCTCTACCTTCTCTCTCACCGCAGGAGTCATGTTCCTAAGGAACAAGGTCTTATATTCAATAAGATCCACATCTGCAGCTTCTTGTGCAAGTTGTTTTCCTGCTCAGTAGGCCATCCAGAGTCTCTGGTGGTAAGTCGCTGGACTTTCCTTTGCATTCTGTTTCACAGGGTATGCAAGCATCACTCCTACTACACCTGGGCTGTGTGCAGAAATGAGTTCAGCTGCAACCTCGTCAAAGGTGGCATTGCCAGCCTAGCAGATGACATGGAGAGTTTGGTCCACAATCCAGGCTTGATGGTTTGGTGTAGTATTTGGACCTGATAGTCTGCAGTGAGGCTAAGCATCTCACATTTGGACTGCACCTTTACCAAGTGGCAGCTGAGGTTGTCGGACAGGCTCATCTGACCAATACTGTCAGCTATATGCTGAACAAAGTAGGACATTTGTAGAGGATTACTGGGCCAATCAGGCTGAAGTAGGTTGCCTCGGGCGCCATCCAGGGCTGCCCGGGCTGTGGCCTCAGCCGCTGTATGAACCATACCTTCCTGGCTATAAGCATCTTGCAGAAGCTGCCTAATCTGGGTTTTCAGGACCCGCTTATTTCTCTCAGAGACAGACATGTTACCTATTGCATTCTCAATCATTGTTTCTATCTCCTGCCTGTCTTCCACATTAATAATGGCCACTGGTGGTGCCATTGAGACCAGGCTTGGGCCTGCTCCCCCCTATCATGGGGGCTGCCATGTTGGTGTCACCCGTGATGTGCTTTATGACGTCGATGAGGTATGACAAGGTGTGGGTGGAGTAGGGACCCACCATATTGTGGATGGCTGGGTGGGGTTTCTGGGCCATAGTAGGGGTGTGACTGGGTGTTGTACTGAGAAATGTCATCATCTGAGACCTCCCCTTCAGATGACGTGTGTAAGGCAAGGGCTACACCTCCCATCACCTTAACATGTCCAGCCAAAACCTCTCGCTGATGGTGCAGTTTCACCATCTTGGATTCACATTCTGTATGACTCACATTGGCAACATTCACATCAACCTCATCTTGCATTTGTTTCTGCAACACTCTGTACACAGCGCTCAATTCGTGATTTCCCTAGTAGCCACTTCTAAGTCGTTACGTACCTGATTTATCTTGTCCTGTAGCTCTTCCATATCCTCACTCAACTGTTCATTCACTCTACTTAACAAGTCATTCATATTCAAAGCCTGTCCCTTATCCTGTCTCAAACTTTCACACTCCTGCTTCAACATACATATTTCTTGCTCTCCAGCCTATGTAGAATGATGCAAAAGTGAATCTTTTTCATTGCACAGGGTTTGAAGTTCAGACTCCAAATTCTGCTGCAGTCTAACACATTCTTTTCCCTGTAAACCCATCTCTTGCTTAAGAGATGAAATCTGCAGGTGAAGGGTTCGAAACCTTGCTTCGGAGGCTTCCAAAGCAACATAGAGAGCCACGACCAACAGCCCTTTGGCATGACGCTTATTGGCTGTTTGTCTCATCTCACAGTACTGGGTTGAGATCCCCAGTATAGGGTTTTCAGATTGACTTGTGCCCACATGAAGTCAACCCATCCTCCATGGGAGGCAAGGAAGTTTGAGACATCGAGTCTCAGTTTTATGCAGATATTTGATACGGTGACCATTGTGTGGGAGGGAAAGAAAAATCAAACTGAGAAAAAGACATCGTGCTGTGTATTGATCCACAGCAGGAACACTTTACACACAATTGGGCTACTGTAGACTCTGTAGGCTTGCAATTCAAAGCTGCTGTGTAGTGAGTGGAGTCGGCATCAACCACATGCAAGAAAAGCAGCCAGACTTTGCAAGTGACTACAAAGTGGTTTGAAAATGGGAGAGGTGATGTGGAAATGCACACCTACAGTTCCCGTTGGGAAGGGAAAAGTTTTAAGCAACAAGTGAAAGCTCACAAACATCAAATATTGCCTGCACGCAGTCGTCAATTGTCAGGAGGTCTAAACCTCACTCTCAGGTTCTTGGCAATAATGAGAATGCAAGGAATCACAGAGACATTGTATAAGAGTCATAAACTTCTATATTACTACCAAAAGGGATAAATCACAGTTGCTCTAAGCAGTTCTTACCAATATGAGCCAGGAGCCAATGCTAAGTGTTCCCTATACCTCGAGGTCTCTTTGTGTCTCTTGGAGTCTCCGAGGTATAAGACTCAGTGTCTCACATTATATACCTATGATAATTATTATGGTTACTGTAAGATAGAAACATTTCTAGTTACAGAGATGAGCCCTATTGGCTAAATTAGAGGTGGCTCCATGGTCCAAGATAACATTATATAATTTTGTAGTTGTCATCACTTTGTGAAACAAAAGAGTGCAGTTCTTACACAAATCAGTGTAGTAGTACAAATCACCAAAAGGTGGCAATGCCGACTTATATATCATAATCATTACAAGGACACAGATGTCCTAACATCTTGCAAGTGAGAAATACATAGAAAATATATATGTATTAGAAAGCGAAGTGTATAACAATAATGTGCATACATATCCTGACATCTATTCTTGTATGGTAGATGCCCTAAGCCCTATATGTTAGTATAACATATGCCTAGGCACTAGCTGTCTACAGTGTACCTCTGGAGGCACCAACAGAGGTGCAGGGACCTCATGTAATGAAACCAAGGGTCCAGCATTCTTCTTAGGATACAGAGTGCCAAATTTTGCATCTTCTCAATACTAGGATCCATTTCCAGTGTTAGAGATAACTGGTCTGCAACATTAGCAGCTGATGCTGCAGCAGCATCCAATGATATAAAGCTTCCCTCCTCTTCAAGTATCTGTTGAAGACCTTGGGCTAGATTTTCAAAGTCCCATAAAAGTCCGCAGCTACAGGAAAAACTGGTGCAAGTAGGTCTCCTCTTGTAGAGCTGCAGTTTTCCCCTCAGCTGCAGTATTCTCAAAAGTGGAGCCAGTTTACGACTGGCTACATGGTTTACGGCCGCTTGCAGATGATTTTTCAGTGCAGCTGTGGGTAAAAGCTATGCCTGGTGGGACCAGGTGTAACATGTCCCACAGCTGTGCTAGCTGAAAATAAGAACTCTGCAGGTGAGGAGGGTTTGTCCTGCAGTCGGGGCTGTGGGTTGGGACTTAGTCACTGACCCATTCAAAAATCAAGCCCCCTGTGTCTGTGTTCCTAATTTCTTCCTCAGCAAACATGTAAGAGGGAATATTTGACAGGAGCACTGTCTGAGCTGTCTTCTCAGGTGGCTTCATCGCATGGCTGTAATATCTATCAGAGAACTGTGATGAGTGGCCACTGTGCAGAATTTAATGCCATATCTCCCTTTCCAATCTGGTGCTCCATTGTATACTGGTATACTGCTTTATGCTGTTCAAGAAATGTTTGTAACATGTACTGTATAGTGACTTCTTGTATTAGCTGATGCTGTAGGAGACTGTTTACCTTTTGCAGGGCTCACAAGATAGGTAAGATAGGTAAATCCAGAGTAGAATAGACAATTGTCCATTATGCTCACCTTTTATTTGAACATACCCTTTAATATTATTACTGACACAATAATTGTCAAATTTATTTTTAAAATAAGTCATGTTTTCACATCCAACCACCTCATCTAGGAGCAACTTCCATGTTGCAGCCACCCTCTGGTTGTACCAAAGCACCCTTTTACATGACATCTTGAAAGCTTTTGCAGAGTGTCAAAAATTACTACAGATTTTTCAGGTAATGGCAAGCATATTCTGTAAATTTTAATTTTCCTTGAGAAAATCATATACTGCCAAGTTCAGGGTATAAGCAAAATAAAGGACATGTGTGAATGCATCACATTGCACTATCTTTAGAATGTTAGTACCACCATTGGAAGCCACAAAGCCAGCTGACAGGCCATGAAGGGGCAGCCTTTCCTTAAATTGTCTGTTTAGTTTATCTAATATATTAGAACTGTAGTTTATCTAATATATTAGAGCCCAAGAATTCTTTGTCAAATGCAGTAATACATGAGGCAGCCTGTTTTTGGAAGGTAGCTGCATGTTACCACTACAGTTGGGCAGGAGGAGATTGAGGCAGAGGAGTGTGCTAAAGAAACCCAGTAGGCAGTCACTGTCATGTAGTTAACAGTTTGGTTACTTGTCTACATGTTCTTACAGAAATATAGGTGTGCTGTGAACATGCAGCATGCATGCAGTTCGCATACACTAAGTGAACATATGCGAACCAGGTCTAAAAGGCAACTCAGGTTCACATGCTGCAAGATTGACATGTGCGCAGCAGGTAAGCCAGTGTGAACATCTTCTAAAAATTACATCAGGTCCACGTGTTGCATGTTTGACATGAGTTCAGCAGTTAAGCTAGTGCGAATATCATTTAAACATCACATCAGGTTCACATGTTGCATGCTTGTCATGTGCACAGCAGCTAAGCTGGTGCAAATCTCATCTAAAAAAACACATCAGTTTCTATTTCTTATACTCCTGCTTGCAATTAGTCATCAAAATACATTTTTATTTGTATTTCCATAAAAATTAGGTAAACTTATTAATTCTGATTATTTTGCAAGTTGTTTAACTCATTGTGTCCTAGCCGCCGCCTGGAGTTGCCAGATCAAGTGCTCCAGTGTGTTTGTGGACAAATACAGACATCAGCTGTATAGTCCCTGTGTTGCCTTGCTACATCTGGAGACGTCAGCAAAATATTGTACTATTACTTGCCAGCCAATCCTGATACTGTTTATTTACCATCTCTGGGTGATGTCCCACATCTTACACCTCCCAGGATTGGCTGGCAAGTGTAGGCTTCCCATTTGAAAATTTTGAGAAAACCCTGTTTTTGTGTTGGCATCTTCACTTTGCTGCTGCGTGCTGCTGTGTGCAGGTAGAGCTGGATCAAGCTGCCTACAAGTAAGATTTTAGTGTTTCCTGTGCGCTTTATATTTTCTCCTAATTCATACTCATTTTCACAGGTATTGTGTGTTTCTATTTTCTAATAATCATTATTTTCTCTGTAGCTGGGGCTATTGTGTTTATGCGAGTCACCAAAAACTCTGAGATACCGGAAGTACTGCTTCTTGGTGACTGCGACTCTCCAACTTATCTTTTTGGTTGAAATATGTAATATTTCTTGTTAGGAGAGTGGGCAACCAACTATGGAACCATCCTTGTTTTTTTTTGGCTACCCTGGTGGATCGTCAGCACCACTCGCAAACGTGTAGCTTTTCGGTACAGGTATCGCTTTGAAGCGGGGTAACGGTTTTTGCTTTCAGTGGTGGTGGGAGGGAAGTTTGTCAAAGAAGTATGTGACTGGGCTGTTTGTTTGGTTTTTACAATTTCGGACACGGGGTAACGGTGTGTTGGTGGGGGGTATTTTGCAAAAAGCAGATTGATGTCACGGTAGAGTGATCCAACAACAAAATTCTGTCCATCATCTGTGTGGGCCAACCTAGTCCAGGTAATGTTTGTGTGGGGGTGGGGTCTCAAACTAGGCTGCGATTGGGCTGCTCAGTTTGATTTATACAATTTACCCAAAATAGCTGATTTCGGATGGGGGTAACGCTGTGCAATGGGGCTGGGTTGCTACTGGGCTGCTTGTTTTTCCAAAAAAGCAGAGTGATGTCACGGTGGAGCGATCACCCATGGATTCATCGTCTGTGTGGGCCAACCTAGTCTGGGTAATGTGTGTGTGTGTGTGTGGGGGTCTCAAACTAGGCTGCTACTGGACTGCTCATTTTCCCCATGGGCTGTGCAAATATTTTGTGGATCTGGGGAGAGGAGAGGACATGGGTAGGGCATGCTGGACACTGCTGGACACCAGGGAATGTTTCTGTGAGATGGGATTGGGTCTTGCAGAGTGGCATCAGAGGATGCTTTTCCATGGTTTCGGTTGTTGTAGGATGGTTAGTACCATTTGTGGTTTGGTGCATCATCTCACTAAATGCAATCCCTGGTGTCCAGTTGATCTTCCCCCTACCCCCGAGTGTCTCGTGGTGGGTATTTGGGACTGGGTGATTGATGTTTTGTTTGTGCTGGGTGTCAGAGGGTTGGAGCAAATGTTACTGGGTATGTAGCTTGGTGTTTCGATGTTGGGGTCGTGGAGTGGGACCACTGAACAGCACTGTGTGTTAGGGTGGGAGAACCTGGGCATCCATTTTGTGTGATGGCACCATGTGTTTACTGGTAGGAGGAAGGCCAGTGACACCAGGTAATCCATTTTGTGTGATAATGTGGTAATGGACATCAGAAGGTCATGGGAGCTTCTGACACCACATTGTGCGGTGTTTGAAACACCGGTACCATCCCACAAATAGCGTAATCTGATGTCTGTGTGCCTACATGCCCTCTGAGACCTGAAACCATCAAACAAACTCATTTCTGTGGTGTCTGTATCCTCACCGCCACCATCAAACACCCGGCATCATCTCACAAAATGGGTTCCCTGGTGTCCAGTGCATCTCCTCCCCACACTGAGTGATTCGTGGTGGGTGTCTGCAATTGGGGGACAATGTACCAAAGATGATGCCATTCTGTTCTGGTGGGCCGTGGGAGATGGAGTGTGCAAAAAGAAAAAAACTGCCTTTTGTTTGTGCTGGGTGTCAGAAGGTTGAAGTGGGACCACTGAACAGCAGCAAAGGGTTTTTTGTATGTTGCCGGGTATGGAGAACTACAGGATCCCAGGAAATCCATTGTTTGTGGGATGGTGATTGGTGTTTTGAGGTTGGGGTGGGAGAACCCGGGCATCTATTTTGTGTGATGGTGTCGTATGTTTGAAGGTTGGATTGAAGGCCCATGACAGCATGGCAATCATTTTGTGTGCTGTCGTCAGCTTTCAGATGGAGGGGAGGCACCCAGGCAACAGGCATTGCTGTTTGTGGGATGGTGGCCGGTGATGCAAGCCCTGGCACCGTCCAAAAAAGAGTAGTACCTGTTGTCTGGGTGACCCTCCGAAATCTGGCGCCAGCACGCACAGTGGTTGCCATGCTGTCAGGGTCCTGCATCCCACCTTCAAACACCAGGCACCTTTACAGAAAATGGATTCCTTGCAGTCTGGTGGTCTCCAACCTGTGGCTAGCTGTTTATAATAGAGATGTGATATAAACTGAATGCCATTTTGTGTTGCTGCTGGGCATTGGAGGGTGGGGGGAGGTACCACTGAACACCGTTGAGAATTATGTCTGATTTGTTGCCCGATACCATAGGGTGTGGAGACCACAGGCCATCAGGGAATCCATTTTGTGTGATGGTGTTGTATGTTTGAAGGTTGGATTGAAGGCCCATGGCAGCATGGCAACCATTTTGTGTGCTGGCATCAGGTTTCGGAGGGGGGGGCACCCAGGCAATAGGCATTGCTGTTTGTGGGATGGTGGCGGGTGACGCAAGGCCCGGCACCATCCAACAAAGAGCAGTACCTGTTGTCTGGGTGACCCTCCTCCCTCCGAGATCTGGCGCCAGCATGCACAGTGGTTGCCATGCTGTCAGGGTCCTCCATCCCACCTTCAAACACCAGGCACCTTTACATAAAATGGATTCCTTGGAGTCTGGTGGTCTCCAACCTGTGGCTAGCTGTTTACAATAGAGATGTGAAGGTTTGTCTTTGTGCCCAGTAATGGAGAGTGTGGAGAACTACTGTATACCAGAAAACCATTTTGTGGTATGGTGATGGGGGTTTTACATTGGGGTGGGAGAACCCAGACACCTGGGATTCCTTTTCTTGTGATGGCGATGTGTGTTTGCTAGTTAAAGGGAGGTCCCTGACACCAGGGAATCCATTGCATAGAATGGATTCCCTTGTGCGAGTGTCCTGACCTCCACCTTCAAACACACAGCAACATTATATAAAATGGATTCCGTGGCTTGTGGGGCCACCCCCCCCAAACTGTAAAACACCCTGCGGCTTGTCTTTTATTGTACCGGGTAATGGAGCATTGTAGGCAGAACTGATGTGGGATGCAGCAAGTTTGTGTGGCTCGCAGTGCAAAGATATGGCTTTATTTTTCTATTGTACAGACTGTGCGTGAACATTCCAGAGATCATTAGAACTGCCAGAGATCGTTACAACTGCCGGAGATCATTAGAACCTCGATCATTATAACCTCCAGAGAGACCATCCTGAGACAGTCTCAGAACGTTGTGAAGAGCGCAGAGCAATCAAACCAGAGAATATGCAGAATATCTACAATAACGACCTGCTGTGCTTGTTTGATAGCGCTAGTGACAACGAAGCAGAGGACTTTCAGGGTTTTGGCTGTTCTGATGATTCCGACATCCAGGTGGACTTGATGCGCATGATGCCTTTGATTACACCAGATAGTGAATTCAGTGAAGAAGATGATCTGCCCCTGGCCACGTTGAGCCGGAAGAGGCACTCCTCGGACAGCGAAGAGGATGACATTCCACTAGCCAAGCTACGGCTGCAGAGCAACTACACAGACAGTGAAGATGATCTCCCTTTGGCTAGACTGCAGCGTGCAAGTAGCCCTGTTGAAGTGAATGCTGCTGAACAACATGAGCAACTTTAAACACATCTGGATGCAGTTCGCAATGATGGTTGGACATGTCTGCTCCAGCCAGTGCATGTTGAAGACTTCAAGGAGCCAGTGGGTCCAGCCACAGTGATGGGTGCATAGAAGACTCCCATGGATTTCATGAACCTTACATTTCCACCGATACTCTACAAACTGATAGCTGAGGAGACAAACTGGTACAGTGACCTTAAGCAAGCAGAAGCAAATAAAGTGGACCCCCGACGGACTCCGGTGATGGCGTGCGACATAAAATGTTTTTTTGGAATACGGCTATACATGTCTATTATGAAGGCGCCGCACTACCATATGTACTGGGGGAAGCACCATCTCTATGGACGTTGTCCAATTTCAAAGGTAATGACCCGTGAGAGTTATGAGAAGATTACGCAGTATCTACATGCCAATGATAGCACACTAAATCCACCCAGAGGATCGGAAAATCACGACAAACTTCATCATGTGCGTCCCATCCTGGAGCACATTCAGATGGCCTGCAAGATGGAGTACCACCTTCCCACGAGAAGTGTCCATCGATGAGGCCATGGTAGGATTCAGAGGATGGCTCTCATTCAAGCAGTACATGCGAAGCAAGCCGCAATGGTATGGAATAAAGGTGTGGGTTCTTGCAGATCCTTACAATGGTTATGTGTCAGACTTCCAAGTCTACACGGGAAAGGTTGCTGGCACTGTGGAAGTGGGCCTTGGAGAGAGGGTGATGACAGACCAGACTAAAGATCTGCGTGGCAAAAGACACCATGTGTATTATGATCATTTTTTCACATCGGTTCACTTGGCAAAATAACTTTTGAATGATGGCTTGTATGCATGTGGCACAATGCGTACCAACAGGGTTGGATGGCCTGCAGAACTTAACAAGGTAGCAATGAAGAAGAAAGTCCGTGGTCATTGTGAACAGCTACAGGATGGATCACTCATTGCCACAGCTTGGAAAGACAACAATCCTGTTTTCCTTCTCTCAACTCATCATGACCCGACCTTACCAGCAACATCTGTGACCAGGTGACAAAGAAATGGCACTGAATTATATGTTCCCTGTCCTGAAGTGCTGAAACAGTATAACATGCACATGAATGGTGTGGATGTCGCTGACCAGCTTCAGGGCCAATACCACAGTAGCAGAAAATCTAAGAAGTGGTGGATATATCTTTTCTGGTTTTTGTGGGACATGGCATTGGCAAATGCTTTTACTTTATTTAGAGAGAGTGTGCATCATGTTCAACGATCCAAGACCGGAAGGGTGAATAAGCATGGGCAGCTAAATTTTCGCATTGCCCTCTCGGAGCATCTGCTGGAAGGCTGCACCAATAAGAGACAAAGTGCCCCAGTTGCTGTAATTGAGCAGGATCCTACTTCTGCTGGACTACACTATTCAGTGAAAGGGAAGAAGAGTAGGTGCAGAAATTGTGCACTGAAAAAGAAACGTGCTGAACCATCATATACATGCCGCACGTGCAATGTACACCTCTGTGATGATTGCTTTCCAGAGTATCACAACTACCAATAACAAGGCTCACACTAGCAACACAAAATACTTGCCCCTAATAGTCCCTCTGCAGCTTCTCTGAGTGTACATGATAAGGAGCTGCAGGGGAAGCAGACAATGGTACCAGGAGGAGTTTGCGAGAAAGACCGGCGATTGAGAGTTTGAGAGAGACCGGCGATCAAGAGAGAGAGCGGTGACCGAGACAGTTCGAGAGAGACCAGCTATTGAGAATGCACCAGAGAGTTCGAGAGACTGGCTATTGAGTGTGCGTGAGAGAGTTCGAGAGACCGGCTATTGAGTGTGTGCAAGAGAGTTCAAGAGAGACGGGGAACCGAGAGAGAGAGTGTGAGAGAGAGAGAGAGAGAAAGAGAGAGACTGGCGACTGAGAGAGACTGGTGATTGAGAGTGCAAGAGAGAGAGAGAGAGAGAGAGAGAGACCAGAAATTGAGAGAGACTGAGAGTGAGAGAACAGAGACTGAGAGTTTGTGAGAGACCATAGAGTTCGGTGCGTTGTGTGACACTGAATGTCAGACACGGTGTCATAGGCATTAAACGGAATGCTGCACGTTGTTGTTTAACCAAGGTAAGGCCCCGTTGGTGTTTCAGTTGTAATGCAGTGACATGCCAGTCATTGAATGGGCTGCACCAAATGAAAATGCAAAATACTGAACTAAAAGAGGTCTGGTGAGTGAAAGTAAAGGGGAAAAGTGACGGAAACGTTACTTTGGAGTGCCCGGGTGGTGAGACAAAAGTGGGGGTGTTCAGAAAGAGTTGCGAGTGTGGCTTCACACAGTAGATGAGTGTGAGGCTTATTTCACTCATCAGACCAAGGGGGCCAACTGAAAGTGCTAATGGAGGGCTGAAACTTGCATTACTTTGGGAGTCAGCCATCACCTTGTTAAAACTGAAGTAGTTTCTTTTCCTTTTGGTCAGTCCCGGAATTGCTGTCACCTGCCATTATGTGTGATGAGCATAGCAGCTCTCTGCCTGACTGCGGACCTATCTGTAATGGCCACCAACCACATCATCTCTTAGTGTACTGACAGTGTTTTCATTGAGCGATCGCAACAATGATGTGGTGATGTGGTGCCATAGGGGGTTCATGTGTCGGTTGGCAGTCTGAGAATTGTTATGACTCAAAGGATCAAAAGGAATACAAAACAAAACTTCAGAAATAAAGAGTGACAAGTGACTATGCCAGTGTGCCTGTTTGTGTCTCCAGTACCTCTTTCAGTATAATTTTATGTGGAGTGGAGGTTTTAGCTCAGTATTATTTATTTTCATTTGGCTGCCACATTGGCTGTTCTGTGTTTAGCGCTGTCCATTATGTCACCAAGAGGTGTCAGCGTGGCTCAGTTGGTAGCACATCCACCTCTGGACCAGAAGGTCATGGGTTCTCGTCCCACACTGGGATTGGACTTGCACCTAAAAATAAAATTGCTGTCCAAGTGCAGTAGTGGTGGGGGGAGGAGGGGTGCTGTACTGCTGACATGTGCCGTCCTTCAGATGAGACGTTAAATCGAGGTCCCGTCCATCCATCCTGGTGGGTGTCCAGGTGGAAGTAAAAGAACCAAGGGCAATCTTTGCAAAGAGTAGGGAACATTCACGGTGTCATGGCCAACATTCCCCTTCCCATAAAAGTGGCTCATGCAGTTGTCCAGGCTGTGGATGGGTGATGTGCGATATGCCCACCACTACGCATTTAGTCACTTCACTACCAGTCTAGCATTGCTTGTAAAGCACTTTGGGATACACTATGCATGAAAAGAGCTATATAAATGCTGATTCTTCTTTCATTGTACGTGGCACTGAATATTTGGTTGAAGCAAAGTCCTGCCCAAGGAGTATGAAAACCGAAAGCCACCAGATAGACCACGTTCCCAGTGACCGTCGGCTAGAACAGCTGCCATGGACGGAGTGGCGATGCACACCAAGGTGTTGGGAGATGCATAGTGGAGCAGGACAGGGAAAAAGCAGAGGAGAAAGAGCACTTGACTTGATGGAGACCATGGTGGAAGCGAGAGAGTAGATAAAATGGTTTGTAGGAAGGGAGGTGGCCATAAAAACACAACGACCCAGATATTCAAACAGCGCCCAAAAAGTGCGCAATAGTAGAAGCAAGCCTCCAGTCTATTGCGCCCATGTGCAAGAGACGTGATATTCAAAAACGGAGCAGGCTAAATTGCGCCTACAGCTGATGACTGAATATAGCACCACCTGTGCCATAGCGCAACTAGGGAGGGGAAGCTGAGCAGATCTGATACGCCATAGGGTAACAAGGGATGTTCAGCTGAGCAGTCCAGAGGCGCCATAGCACAACCAGGGAGCCCCCCAGCTGCAGAGCAATGTAACTGCACAATCAGGGAGGTAGGGGCCCAACACCCATGCCACAGATGGGCACAGGAACACACAGCAGAACAGACATCGTCCCCCCACACCCCATGCACAGCACAACTGGGGGAGGGCTGGAATAACCACTGGCCCATGGAGACAAGCAAACAACCCACAGCCTGGCCATGGTGCCCCATCACACCTACCGGCAAGCTGTGACTGGCACACAAGGAGGGAAGACCACCCCGTGCCACACCATCCCCCCCAGTGCACAGCACACCCTGCACCGTGACCCCCAGACACCCCCCATGAGCAGTGACCACCACTGCAGGAAACCCCATGCATGCCACCACCCCCACTGTGTCAATGCAACCCTGTGCACCACAGAACCATGCAAGCCAGCCCCACCACGAGCACCCATCAGTGGGTTGCAGCACACGGCAATGCAACAATGGCAGACACAGTGCCACCACGCACAGTCCCCCCGAGGTACTGCTGAGAGACCGACCATGCATTGGCACAAGAGGTACCCCACATGGGACAGGTGGTGGCCTTGACACCACCACCAGTGGTACAGCGCCCTGCACAGTATTCCGGTGACACACCCTGACCCACCACTGGCTACAACAGCCAGCACAGACACCCACAGTGGTGCATGGAAGCATGCACCACACTGGATGCCACACAGGGTATGGACAGACACCCATCCATACCCAAGGGCACAACAACACAGGGATGCAGTGGTGGGGCAACCAAGCCCCCATTGTGGGCCCATGTAAGCCGTGTACACACAACCCACAGTCCACCATGACACTGGAGTGCCAGCCACCTCGCGGGCACTGTGGACCCGATACACCACCAGTAGTCACCCGAGCTAAGCCACAGACAGTGGGCACATCCTGCAACACACACAAGCCACAGCATGGAGGTGGGACAATGACTGTGTTGCCCACAGTGCCACCCGAGCCAGGTATGCACCACACCAGTGACAGGGGCAACCCAGCAAAGTGGCAGGTACAGTGTCCGCCCTGCAAGGATGCCACCACTGACATGCCAGCGGACCATGCAGGTCACAGACAGGCATGTGTGTCAGCTGCACAGGCCATGGACTGGCCGATGGGTGCACCATGGACAGGAAACGCAGCGCCATGGACCACTGCACACAGTCATCCAGTGCACAGGAACAACACACACAACACAGACACTGACTGATATCTACCCCCACACCATAGTCACCTCCACACGGACACACACACACATACCCATGACTGCACCACCCTGATGCCATGCACACCACTGCAGCTGAGCACCTATAGCCTGCTGCAAATCAGAGACCACCACAGTATTCATATCAAATTCAAATGTATTGTAAATATAAAAGTGAACTATGTACAACAATAAAAACTATATACAAGCTTGGGGGGACACAAACAAGGTGGCGGTGGGTAGGGTGAAGGGGTGGACAAATGGGATGGGATAGGAGGGGTGTGAGGATGGGTGGGGGGGGAGGGGAAGTAATGGACCGAAGGTCTTTCATCTGGACCACCGTTCCTAGCTCTGGGACCTCCGGCCTCTGTGCCTCCGCAGCACCCCCCGTTGTGTCAAGCCTCCTCAAGATGTTGAGGGACTCGCAGGACAGCTGAAGGAGCTCCCGTACGGTGTCCCGAATGTCCCTGAGATGGTGTGTACCTAGGACAAGGGAGCACAGTCAATAGGTGTGAATATACAACCCCATACAGCCTGCCCACTGTGCATGGCTTACGGCCATGGGACATACCACTGTGATGGTGTGTAACCACCTGCAGTGATCACGTTCGCAGGACCTGCCCACCCAGGCACATACAGCCATGGGGAACGCTGCACACAGCCACCGGCCAAGTCACGCACAGCACCACCATGGCCATTTAGTGATATGGCTATGTGGTGCAAAGGCAGTGGCACAGCCATGCACCTGGTGCAAGCATGGACCACCAGTGATGCACACCCAGACATGCATTGCCACTGGACAGTGTTGACTGTAACAAGTTGCGTGCATGACAGTGATGTCGATGAATAGTGGCCATGCCCCGCTGCCCATCCTGTCACACAGCATGCAATACTAATCATGGATGTATGGCACTCACTCTCATCGGGCCGGTCAGGTGGGCGTTGATGGTCCTCGCCCCGCCTGGCTGCATTGTCCTCCCCCCTCCGCCGATCTGCCCACAATCTGTGGAGTTCATCTGGGCCTGTGGGGAAAAAAGGAGAGAAGAACATCAGTACATTCCCGAAGCAAAGTCCTAATGCCCCAAGGTGTGTGTGCCCCCCCACCCAGCCAGACCCACTCACCCCACACCCTGTGAACACCGCCACGGCCAACCCCATACGGTCCCTCCCCAATGTGCTGGACACATACAACACTGTGACTCATATGGATGATAAAAATGTGTTGACGGAACCCCTACCTGGACATGGCACCATACCCCTCCTGGCACGTGACCGCAGTAGGGCCAGTAGCTCCAGCTCCCTCCTGTGCAGGTTACCATAGTGGTGCCTGCACTGCTCAGCACTACACCCCCATCCTGTGGCCTCTTCCAGGGCAGTGGCCACCTCCTGCCACACCTGGGTCCTGCCCCTGTCCGGGGGCCTCCCCGAAGAGAGGCCCATGGTGTGGCTCAACAATGACCACCAGATTGGCCAGCTCAATTGCTGTCCACTATGCTGCCCATCTGCGCACCATTCTAGCAGCTATAGTAGGCAATATGGTGCTCTGCAGCGCGGCTCCCCATGTGCAGATGCTGCGCGGTACAGTGCTGCCATTCCCTATCGCGCTGTTACTGAACAGCGTGATACAGGTGCACCTATGCTTCATGCATGGCACCAAGGGGGCAAAGGTCGGGTCCAGGGTCAAGGGTCTCTGGCGCAAGGCCATGCACAGTGCCATTGGATGACAATGCATGTAGCATGATTGGCTGCCTGTGTGCCAGCACCATAGTGGACTACCGGGCATTTGGGCCATTACACCTATGATGGCCCAGTGCCACAGCGCCATGTAGTGACCATCGCTATAGCACCACTGGCACAATGGTGGCCATGCCCTGCATTGCATACTGCGCACAGCACATCATCAGCATGTCAGACGCCTGCGTCAGCAACCCGGGCATGTGCAGTGAGGTGTACTACGCATGTCACAGGACTGCGCCATTGGCTCAGCACATTTAACACAATTCGCAAAGCGCAACAGCGTGATATTCAGCCATCATATGCAAATCATCTAATCAGCCATTCAATGGTGCAGCACTGCAATTTGCATCTACTTAAAGTTGCTCGCTCGCCTCATTTGCATGGATTGCGCTATAAAGGTGCAACAATGTGCTGCAGTGGCCATAGTCGGTTACTGCAGTTTATTGGTGAGTTGCATGCTGTTTGGGAGTGTGGACTGTGGATTCAGGGACATGCATGGGACTGCACAGTCACAGGTAACAACTGCCATTCTTACAGGCTACATAATGACTGAGCAGGTTGTTGGAGAGGAGGAAAACTGTGATGGGAGGAGGAGGAGGAGGCAGAATTTTACAAAGGTTGAAACTGAGGCCCTGTTCAAGGCCTACCTGAATCAGGAGCCACTGCTCAATGGACGACAGGGAACCCCTCAGACCCATGCTGCTGCATGGGAGGAGGTGGCACATGCCGTGAACCTGCATGGCAGCCACCAGTGCTCCGTGCAGGAGTGTAAGAAGAAGATGGGCAGGGACAGGAGGAGAGTAAAGGAGAAGGTGGCTGCCATCAGGGCAGCATGAGCTGCAACAGGTGGGGGACAGCTGGAGGTGGTACAGCTGACCCCAGTGGAGGACAGGCTTACTGGAAGCATGCAGTGCAATGCCATTGAGGGTGTTCCAGGTGGTGGCTTCCAGACGGGTGGTGACCCATCACTGTATGGTAAGTCATGGTCTGTCTATGGGGGGATGGCAGGGTAGGTCACACGCAGTAACGCGACTTTGCTTTCCCTTACAGATCCTGAGCATCTGCATGGGTCAGTGGTGGTGGGCCTGTCCACTGAGGACAGTCGGATGGAGTCGGAGGTGGGACCATCCATCTCCACAGGTATATGTGGAGCATTGTGACAGTGGGGCCACCTGGCTGTCCACACTGATGTCATTGTGACAGGTGTGGAGGAAGCCCTGCCTGTGTCCCAGTGTGCTGGCATTCACGGATGCCAGCACGCTGTGGCTGTGGCCAGGGCAGAGTCCGGCACCAGTGATGATGACACGACCATCATGGGCAGTGACACGTGTGTGCCACAGGATGGCCACACAGCAGGGCAATTCGTGCCCATGGCTGTGAGTGGTGCCGCCGTGGAGGCCTGCGTGTCAGCACAGTCCCAGGCTGTGCCTGTCAGCACCAGTGGGGCAGCACTGGTGTCTGTTCAGGACAGCGGGACTGTTGAGGCCACTGCAGTGGCACCACTGAGCCCTGGGGTGCAGCAGGCAGAGGGGCAGCATCAGCAGTCGCCCACTGTGCTTGGGGGTACAGGGTTCAGCGGCAGCATCTGTGCACCACCTGTGGACATGCCCAGACCTGGTCCTGGTGCGCAGCACCCACTCTCAAGGGATGCTGAACATCAGGGCCTTGCACACCCTAAGGGACAGGATGCTGAGGAGGCTGATGACCTCTTGGACGAGCACACCCGCCTACTGCGAGCATCGGTCCAGCAGCAGATGTGGCTTGCGACATCCGTGGATGCACTGCATGTGGCTCTGGAGCAGGCAGAGGAGCGTCGCAGCAGGGACACTGCACTGATCCTGGCAGGGATGGACCATTTGCCGGAGGATGTGACCGCCACCATTGACAGGCATGCACAGGCGTTCATTGCTGTCATGGCCACAATGGGCACGCAGTCAGGTGCCCATGCATCGCAGACACCATGCAGTGCACTATCCACCCCCCATTCCTGGCGTCGTGCGACTCCCACCCTGTCGATGCAGGGTTCAGCTGTGGGCATCCCGAGCACTCCTGGTGCAGGCATGTTCGGTGTGCTGCAGACCCCTGCGCGAGCATCGTCGTGTTCACACAGTGGAACCCCTGGGGGACCATTGGTGCCACCCCATGAGGCCAGTGGTCAGCCTGCCAGTGCTGGCGGGTCTCGGTGGGGCTGCCCACGCATCCGTGGTGGCCGTGACACTGTGTCATGTGACTAACCCATCTCCCAGCATGGCTACTGTCTGGCGCTGCCCTGTGTGCATTGTGTGTGTCAGTAGGCAGTGCACAGGTGGGTACCCAGCCTTGCACGTGGACACACAGTCTACCTGCACACCCTCCCGGCTGCTGCCCACAGTTGCGTGTGCATGATGATGCCTGCATTGCGCTGTACACCAAAGTGCAATGGTGCTCAGCATCTGACACATGCACATGGACAGGCAGTGGCGTGGTGGCCTGTGGACATGTGTGTTGCTAGGGTGGCGTTCTGGGTCGGTGTGCCTCCCGCCTCTGTGCACGTTTGTTGCGTATGTGTGTGTGTGTGTGTGTGTGTCCTTCAGCGTGGCATGTTAATCCTCACCCATCCCTGGCTGTGTGTGTGCCTCTGTGCCCTGCCACTTCCCTTGATGGCATGCACCCCTGGTGTGTGTCCATGCATGTTTGTGGGTTGTGCCTTGGCCACTGGTGGTTGCGCATGGCCCTATGACTTACCTGGGTTGGCTGAAGTGCTCCTCCATGATGGTGTCCCGGTGCAGATGTGCCAGCCGGAGCAGTCGGAGGTCCCGTCGGCCAAGGGGGGGCTGCCCATCACCATCGTCACCGGTATCCCCATCGTCCCCATCACTGTCCCCCTCTTCAATCTGTACGGCTATCCCACATTCATTGGTCATGTTGTGCAGGATGCAACAGGCCAGGAATATCCCGCAGGCCTTTGAGGGGCTGTACTGTAGGGCACCGCCGGAGGTGTCCAGGCAACGGAAATGTGCCTTCAGCATCCCGAACACCCACTCGATGACATTACATGTGGTGACGTGTGCCTCATTGTAGCTTTGCTGCGATGGGGTCGAGGCCGCCCGGTAGGGTGTGAGCAGCCAGGGATGGAGTGGGTATCCACTGTCACCTGTGTAGAGGGCAGAGGTTAGTTTTGTGATCAGCATCACCCTGCCCCAGGCCATGTAGGCCACTACCCATGCCACCTCTGGACATGCCCCCCCAGGCCCTATGATTGTCCATGTGGTTTGCATACTCACCCACTAGGTGGCCAGTGGGGATGTCCTCACTCTCGAATCTGTGGCACAGTGCTGACTGGTGCCAGATGAAAGAATCGTGTGCTCCCCCAGGGTGCGTGGCACAGACATTGATGATGCACCCCCTGGCATCGCACACCACCTGGCAGTTGATGCTGGCATAGCCCTTGTGATTCATGTATGTGGCCCCCTCGGGGCCAGGTGATGTGCGTATGGCCACATGGGTGCAGTCTATTGCCCCTAGCACGCCAGGCAAACATGCTACCCTGTGGAACTCCTGTATGTTTGCTGTGCGCTCCGCCGCTGTGCTGGGGAAATGGATGTACTCCTCAGCATGTGGCAGCAGTGTGCTAAGGAATTGGGTGAGGTGGCATGACGTGGCTGACTGGGTTATGCCTGTGGTGTCCCCAGTTGGTCTCCGGAAGGTACCTGTGGTGAGAAAGCACATGCAGGCTGTTACCTTGGTCTCCACTGACAGGGCATGACTCCGTCGTGTGGGTGCCTGCATCACATCACTGCACAGCTCACAGAGCCACCTCAGAATTGCTCTGTTCAGGCGGTACCGGCCCACAATCTCAGTATCAGTGTACAGTTCAAAGCTGGTGCTGGCTCGGTGCTGCCTGTTGGTGGCATACCGGCGACGGGCCCTTCCATGGCCATGCCCCCCTGCCGCCCACCTTCTCACCCCCCTCATTACGGCCTCCATGTGGAAGGTGGCACTGGCCATGTCCCTGGCTTGTGTTCACTCCCCTGGCAGCTGTTGCTGTATTCCCCCCACTGTCCTAGCTGCTACCTCCCCTGCACTGGGTACACCTGCCTGTGTTGGCCTCTGTGCTGCATGGCTCCCCACACCTTCCCTGTGCTGGCTGTTCAGAGTGACCTTTCCCTGGCCTGCCCTGTTTGTGCCTCCTGCCCTGTCTGTCTGCCTCTGCCTCTGACACATGTGGCTTCCCTGTAGCGTTCTTGTGCCTCTTCCTTGCTCCTTTTTATTTTGGCTCATTTCCGCTATGGCGCAACTTCCGCTTGCTCCACTACTGCACATGGCGCAAGTCTTTGAATATCACACTGCGCCATTTATGCATGGTTCCTCACCCTTCCATTGCACATGCCTTCATTATCATTGCGCTGTTGCTCAGCATGATTTCGGGTGCGCAACTGCCTCCTGCTGAATATCACAGAATGGCGCAATTTTGGACTTGCGAAGGCGCAACCCTATTGTGCATGGCTCAACTCTTTTGAATATCTGGGCCAACATGTGTAATCTAAAAGTTGCTGATATAGGTATTGTTACTGATTTGTAGAATAAACTTTGTGAAATGCACCAAAGAAAGTCATAGAGATGAAGTTTCATAGGTGGGAAACGTATTTTCACGTGTTGTTGGTGAAAGTAGGTTTGACCCGTTGGTGTTTCAGGTGTAATGCAGTGACATGCCAGTCATTGAATGGGCTGCACCAAATGAAAATACAAAATACTGAGCTAAAAGAGGTCTGGTGAGTGAAAGTAATGGGGAAAAGTGACGGAAATATTACTTTGGAGTGCCCGGGTTGTGAGACAAAAGTGGGGGTGTTCAGAAAGAGTTGCGAGTGTGGCTTCACACAGCAGATGAGTGTGAGGCTTATTTCACTCACCAGACCAAGGGGGCCAACTGAAAGTGCTAATGGAGGGCTGAAACTTGCATTACTTTAGGAGTCAGCCATCACCTTGTTATAACTAAAGTAGTTTCTTTTCCTTTTGGTCAGTCCGGAATTGCTGTCACCTGCCATTATGTGTGATGAGCATAGCAGCTCTCTGCCTGACTGCGGACCTATCTGTAATGGCCACCAACCACATCATCTCGTAGTGTATTGACAGTGTTTTCATTGAGCGATCGCAATGACAATGTGGTGATGTGGTGCCATAGGGGTTGATGTGTCGGTTGGCAGACGAAGAATTGTTATGGCTCAAAGGATCAAAATGAATATAAAACAAAACTTCAGAAATAAAGAGTGACAAATGACTATGCCAGTGTGCCTGTTTGTGTCTCCAGTACCTCTTTCAGTATAATTTTATGTGGAGTGGAGGGTTTAGCTCAGTATTATTAATTTTCATTTGGCTGCCACATTGGCTGCTCTGTGTTTCGCACTGTCCTTTGCACTGCACATTGTGCATGGCGTCAACTGTTTGGTTGAAGCCAAGTCCTACCCTAATCAGGGAGGGAAGAAAGAAGAATGGAAGAAAATATGAAGACATGCAAGATGGCATATCACCTTCAGCTACAGCTGCTGCAGTGCATGGAGTGGAGAGACATGCAGAGGTGGTAGTCCCGCAACTATGTGAAGGTAGCAGTTGACAGGAACACAACGAGTGAACAGCAGAGGACCACAGAAGATGACAAATTTGCAACGGAGGACTACAGGAGCACAACTGGAGGACTTTGTAAAGGAAAATATCTGACACAGACTACAGACAATCAGTTAGAACTAATTTTTTATTTTCTCATCACAGGACACCAAAGACAGCAAGGTAGAGGTAGGACCTTTTGTTTTCTTTTTCCTTTTATAAAAATGCCACAAACAACAGTGGAGAGGATTTAACTACTTTATTTACAGAAGGATGACACAGATGAGAGGATGGAACTACTTTATTTACAGAAAGATGACAGACAACAGAGGAGAGGTTGGAACAACACCAGGTAAGGATGTTGAAATCACTTCAGTGCAGTGACATCATCGTGGGACGCCATCTGAAAAGGTAAGAAAAATGTAATTGTGGTGATTGTAATAATTTTGTGGACATTTATGACATTTGTTGACATGCTGTTTTCTGTGTTGCGACTTGTGGGCATTGTGCCGAATACCATGGGTGCCGCCATGCACATGCTTATATGTGTTGTGATGTCATGTCCTTATACTCATTCTTACATGTGGGTGTATGAAAGAGTGTGCCGCCGTGCACCTTCTGATATTTGGGACTACCCTGTGTTGAATGTCATTGCATATGTCGGTGCGATAGAAAGACATGAAAGATTGGTGTTTTGTACCAAAGGACTAAAGGGGTACATGATGGCTAGGGGTGTGATGCAGAATATATCTGAATGACTGGCAAGTGAGCTGGTGGAATATCATGAATGAATGATGGAGCGTAGCGATGCCATCAATGATGGTTGCGTGAGCTGCCTGAGTTCACCTGCCACGAGTTCAGATCTAGTCTGTATCATACACCTGGCCATTACAGTACTTTTATGCAATAGGACTGTTTTGTGCTGGGATTTGGTTGTTGGCAGTAATCAGTAATATATGGAGAAATACAATGTGATATGTGGAGATATCTGGAGACATTGTGACATCTGGAGTTTTCATACTGCAGTGATAATACCTTTTCTGCTCACTCCTATTGTATAAGAACTGCTTTTAGTTTCAGAAAACTGAATTTGCTGTCTTTCAAGTAGTACAAAAAAATATTGATTATAATGGAATGCTTGGACCCTTTAGCAAGGTTATTTGTGCTGAAGAAGTTACCCGCTGATACTTTGTCTTTCGCATATAAATTAAAAGTTATGCACATTTGTTTGTGGTGGTGTGTGTGTGTGCGCGAGAGAGTGTGTGTGCGAGAGTGTGTGTGTGCGTGTGTGTGTGTGTGTGTCTGACAGGTGTCTGTCAAGAGTCACCTAAGCGGCTTGAATAAAATGCACTTTTTTGCCACTTCAGCGGGTATAAAAAAAATGTATTGATTACGATTGATTGCATAGCACTGTTGGAAAGGCAATTTTGTGCTGATCAACTTTCATGTGATACTTTGTGTGTATCATGTATACTTTAGGAGCTATTTGCATTTGTTTATGGTACGGTGTGTATGGCTGACATTTTTTCCATTAAGACTCACCTAAGCAGCTTGAATAAAATGCACTTTTTGACACTTAAGCAGGTATAAAAAAAACATATTGATTACAATTGATCACATAGCACTGTTAGAAAGACAATTTTGTGCTGATCAACTTTCATGCTGATGCTTTGTGTGTATCATGTATACTTTTGGAGTTATTTGCATTTGTTTATGATATGGTGTGTGTGGTTGAAATTCATCCCTCAAATCTCACCAAAGCACCTTGACTACAATGGGGAAAAATTATATTTCATAGTAAAAATATATCTTTTTTTTAACAAACATAATAGTAAAACACCATCTAATGTCTGTATGCTTAATTTGGTGTTGATATTTGACATATTTTCCAATAAAAAATGGCTTATGTTGCCTTTTTTTAGTGAAAAAAATATTTTTTTTGCCAGTTTCGACCAGCATAGAAAAAAATTAAATTACTTATCATTACATGCATACCACCATTGGAAAGGCAATTTTGTGCTGAATAACTGCCACTCATACTTTGTGTCTAGCATGTACGGTTATTGAGCTATTAGAATTTGTTTGCGACATACTGACTATGGCTTGATTTTGCTTAGAAAGGCCCAGGATTCACTGTTAAAAGTATACAGGAGATTCAGAAGACAAGTGGTGTAATCTCAGAGTGAGCCTGTGGAGGCAATGAGTTAATGGCTTTTGATTGTTGTCATTAAATCACCATTAATCTGTAAAGTATTGTTTGCCTGTTGCATTAAATGCCTAGGATATAGCCAGCCAAAATCCCCCATTCCAGATGTACAAAGAGGGGCCTCTGTGTTGTGAAGCCTTTCTTTTTTGGTTTTGGACCATAGAAATCTCTTATGCATATTTAGTGCTACAAATGTGTTTTTCCATGACTGTTTCATCTCACTTACTTTCCCTTTGTCATTCTGTACTGAGCATATACACTATGGCCAAGCTCAGCATTCTTTGTGCTGAGTGGGGTCTTGGAAGCATGCACCATACCTCACATTTTGTCACTGAAATGAGGGACATGGACACTCAAAATGAGTGACAATGAGGGGCACTAAGCCACATGATGATCAGGACATATCATGAAACATGGAAATACGGTACCTCAGAACACAGTGGAAACCATTGTGTTAGCACCTGAGGATGAATTTCTGTCATTAAGTAGGGGTGCCATTTAGGTAGGACAGAGCTGCACAATTGCTCCCCACCCCCCTGGATTTGTGCCTAGGCTGTTCTTATGGTGTAGCAGTAATGGCTTTAAATTTAGATTTAATCTTTTGCACAATAAGTGCCCACCTGGCCTGTGTGTGATCATGCTGCAGGTACTCTACAGACTTGACTGTGTCTGTACTGTGTTGTCCACTCTCTCCGCCTATTAATGGTGGCACAAGCACATGTGATGTGGATAAGCTCCAGTCAAAAAAAGAGCACATGAGCCTTGCAAGTGTTACACTGTCTTTCCAACCAAAGAGTAGATAGGCTGAACACTACAGCTTGTAGGAGTCAGTGAGCACTGAACTCGCAATAGCAGTGTTGTGACAGCATATTTTTGATGTTCTACTCTTAGTGAGTCTTCATCTCCCCCTGGTGGCTGAAGGGGAAGAGGGTGAGCTAGAAGCTAACTCAAGACTAGGCTACCTACTTACTCTACTAGGCTTGCCTTACATAAAAAACAGTACAGACCCCCCCATGGCAGCAAGCTAGGCTTAGCAGCAGTGGTGACAGTGGTGTGGGTAGCTTTGACAGGCCTTGATAAGTGTAGTGTGGCAGGAGCCACAGCAGCAACCAAGCAAGAAGGAATCAACCCAGGTTGGGTGGATTCTTATGGTGAAGTGACTTGGTAGTGGAACACACTGGAGACCTGTAATGGTCAGTTCTAGCATCCAGCTTCTGGTGAAGGAGAATGGGGCAGCTGACTAAAAACTGGGCTGGTGGCACACTGTGCCAGGCTACAGGTTCTGGCTATATGGCTGGATAAGTAAAAGTAAATCATTTTTTTTACAGGAGGACTGGGGAAGGAGGAAGGACTGAAATATTGATGTGTTTTTCATGTTTCCTCACCTTTGGGTGGCTTCATGACCCATAGGGGATGGGTACTGAATGGAATGGCATCAGGGAGAAAAATTAGGACAAAGTTCTTTTTTGGGAGGGGGGAGCCAAACTTCAGTCAGGAAACAAATTGGTTAGTAACTGGGTGGGTTTAAGCCCAAATCTGAGGCACTGCTCCAGGGTATATACAGATGAACCCTATACATTTGAATTTTTCTTGATTTGCGTATCACATTTCAGTCAAACCAAATAAGTTGTACCTTTTAGAGATGTTACAGACATTCTAGAATTGTCCCTTACATTCACTGACAGTTAAGCAGTATGGTATGCATAGAATATTAGAGCCCCACTACAGCCAGGCCTATACCACCAGCCCCCCAGTGAAGCTGACCTCCACTTCCCCATGCTCAGGCACATTATGACAAAGGGCAAAGGAGACTGAAGGGGTGTGGACCATTGAAATGAATGGGGGTATTTTTTAATTATTATTTTATACATTATTGATGGAGAGTTGGAGATTAATGAAGGCCACCTCTTGACTAACAAGGGCCTTGTTAGTAGAACAGTGGACTTCATTATTCTCCAACTCACCGTCATAACGTATGAAATAGTAACAGAAAATAACTCCATTCAATTCAAGGGGGTACACCCCAGCACTCTGACCCATGGACATCATCTCTGGCTCAATAGTACTCAAGTAAGAGACTTTCTACTCATATCTTTACTTGGTGGGTTGTCTGTAGCAGCATGTCCATACCCACTACAGTGTGTGTGCATGGGGGGGCACTGGCCATGTGGGTTGGTGTGTGTGTCAAGTTATTGCTATATTTGTGTTTGCACCGTAAAGTCTGTTAGCATGGAAGCATTCAAAACTATGGAGAAAATAACAGTAGGAATATAGGCCAGACAGAAGGAATTAAGTGGTTTTGTGGGTATTTCTGTGTATTGGGGGTGGGAAAAATATGTCTTTCCATTAGTATGTGTGCTTGCCGCATGCATGCAGGCAGATGTATTCAAATACAGTATGTATTGAAGTACAAGTGAGCCATATGTGTGCAGACAGTATTGCTTAGTGGTTAAAGGCATTAAACTGCAAGCCAGAAGACTTGGAGGCATGAAGACCTGTGTTTGAATCTCATCAACTCCCACTTGTGTATAGTATGATCCTGAGCAAGTCACTTAACTTTTCTGTGTCCAGTTATCAGCGACCACTTGCTTTTTTGCACACATGCCACGTGCATGCAGTTTTTCCCAATTTAACATAAAAACCATGGTTTCCGCATTTGCTTGCTACACGCATGCCATATGCATGCAATTGGTCCCAATTTAAAATTTAAATTATAGTTGCAGCATGCATATCACTTGGGTAGTTTTATGTGTGCAGCATGAATCATTTCATATAATTATTTCTGTAAGGAGTATGTTGTGATACATATTTCAAGAACAAAAGCCTGCACTAAAGCATGATTATGTTGATGTCTTTCATGGTACATATTTGGTATTACTTTTTGTGAAAATAAATAAATAAAATGGCAGCTTGTAGCACAGCATCGCAATGCACATCAGATGATGAAAACCAGCAGCATCTACACATGAGAAGGGGATGCAGATACATTGCTATCATTGTTGCAATTGCCTTGGTTAACTTTTGTTCCACTAGATGACTTGTGCCGTATCTGGAAGACACTGCAAATGATTCTATAATGTATGGTAGAACGCTGTTAACCTTAGGAAATCATCATTTCCTAAGGTTGTTAACCTATCGATGTGACGTTTGAAATGTTGTTAACCTATCGATGCTACGTCACATCGATAGGTTAACAACAGCAGTTGGTCTGCGCATGTGCACGCCTTTTTTTACAGGAGGAACCGACGGATGAAGGCAGCGGTTAGGGAAGGACTGAACGGCTGCAGCGGTGACTATTTTTCAAAAAGTAAGCAGTCGTTTTACTTTTTACGTGGGACCATACACTATAAAAAATAATGTATGGTCCCTCTATCGGCAACCAGTCACTGTTAACCGTCTCGAGGTTGCCATGGCGATGTAAACCTCTCGAGCTTCACTCTCGAGGTTTACACGGTTGCCCCGGGCAACCTCTCGACAGTTAACAGACCGGTTACCGATAGAGGACCATACATTATCCTCTATGTTATGCTTAACTGTTTTGGGCCTACTGGGGTACTGGAAGCTGAAGGACTAATACAGCCTGACCTGGTGAGCTGGGAAGACCCTCAAGACCATAGAAAGGGATGGTACTACTCTGTGAACTGGCCAGGGATGCACCACCTTCTGGTTCTTTCTGAGAATGTACAAAGCATCTTGATAAGCCAAGTCTTTAAAAATAGAGATCTCTGATGGTGTCCCCACTCATGTGGGCACGCTGCCCATCTTCCTCATTTTCTAACCCTCCCCATGTGGCCTTTAACTTTGTCCTCAGCTTTGGATGTGATCAGACTAAGTGCCTTATCATAGTTGATGAACCAAGATTGCTAACTGTCCTTCCTCTGCTGAAAACCTTTTTATGCGGTACATCTAGAGCAGTGATACTCAGTCCTAAACAGCTCAGGAGCCACATGGGCAGTCAGCGTTGGCCAAGGAACCACAACACACATGTCATACTAAATTTAGGCAAACACACTTCAAACACACTTTAACATAAAGAAAATAATACTAAACATTAATGTAATAAACATTTATTTAATTTACTAAAAACAATTGCACAGTCCGGCACTGGAAAATACTTTAAGTAAGCCTGTGGCTAACTATTAATAGCAAGTCAGTGTGTCTCAGCATTCTCAACATATCTCAGGATAAAACAACAGCTACAGTTTAAAGTGGGTATTTTAATTACAGATGTGCCGTACTGTGAGGGGTTTTTTTTTCTTTGCTTCTAGACGGCACATGATTATTTCAAAATCTATGACTGTATGTACCACTGTATTCACAAGTGAGAATAGGGAAGGAGAAGAGATCTGACTTGTTGCCCAGTCAGCATATCAGCATGTCTCAGACCCTGATAGCACATAATACAGTATAACTGTTATGCTGCAAGCTTAAATACTGGTACTGTACATACTGACTTCACATACAAAATAAAAATTAAAACAGGAGAAGCCAACCATCGGCATGTGGGCCATCCACAAGAGCAAAGTAGACTACAATCAATCCACTCTCACCGCCACATGGGGATCCGCCCGGACCTTCTGGAGTAATATCAAAGAACTCAATGGTAAATTGCGATCCCTACCTCCCTCCCAGCTCTCCATAGATGGCACCATTTCCACTGACCCTCTTACCATAGCAAACTGTCTAAACACTACCTTCACAGATCTCAGCACTGTTCTCCCCAGTTGCTTCTATGACCCTGTACCAGAATCCCAATCCCCTATCCTACAACGCCCTATTTCCTCCTGCGTAAAATATCGACCCATGAAGCCCATCCATACCTGCAAAAGGCACTAAGCAGCAACAACCCTAGCACAGATCCCCTTGATGCTAGGCTCCTTCGGCTAGTCCTTGATGAGATCCTAGCCCCTCTCATGGACCTACTCAACAGACCCCAGTGCCTGGAAGGCTGCCGTTGTTACCCCCATTCATAAAAGTGGTGACAAATCCTCCTCCAGTAACTATTGACACATCTTCATTCTCCCCACCATCCAAAGATGTAGAGAAAGTGGTTGCCACACAGCTCACAGAATACCTAACCAAGGATGACATCTTATGTCCAGAGCAGAATGGCTTCCGCTTGGGCCACAGCACTACCACAGCCCTCCTCAAATTTACCAACTTTCTACACTCCTCCTTAGACTCTGGTAACATTGCTTGAGCTGTGTACATAGATCTTTCCAAGGCCTTCGACATGGTCTGCCATCCACTGCTTCTAGACTCTCTTTATCAATTTGGTATCTCTTCAGGCCCCCTGGTTTGGTGTGCTAGTTACCTCACCGCCCAGTCCCAATGTGTCAAAATAAATGGGACCCTATCTGACACGCTACCTGTCTGCTCAGGTGTGCCCCATGGCTCCATCCTGGGTCCACTACTCTTCACTCTCTACCTAAACACCTTTTCTGTTGGTATGCTCTGGAAATATCCTACTGTATGTGGATGATGCAGTGCTCTATGCCTCACACCATAAACCTGACACCCTCCAGGACACCCTCCAAAATGCCTTCACCCAGGCTGAAACATGGTTCAAGGATCATTAACCTAAAAAAGACAACAGCTATGATTTTCTCACACCACCAAAACAAAGCAAAAAATACACCACTTCTCATCCTCCCCGGCACCCAGCACCCCCTTGAACAGGTATACACCTACAAGTACCTGGGGCTTACCCTCAACACTGCCCTTACCTTCCATGACCACATATACACACTAGCAGCTGCTGTAAACACTCTGACTGGGCTCCTTTACTGGCACAAGGAATGCCTCCCTCCTGATGCCCTTAGGCTTGCATACCTTCTCCATACTGTCCCTAGTGGATTATGGGCTCCCTGTTTATGGGGCAGCAGATAACACCACTCTTCAGAAAATTCAGTTCTCCCTCAACAAGGCCTGCAGGCTTCTAACTGGTGCTCCTAGGCTCACTCACACCTGCTTCTTCTAGTCCACTGCCAATATTCTCAATTTCAATGAAAGACTCCACTACCAGACCTGCCTCCTGACCAAGAAAATTCTGCTTGGTCTCTCCCATCCTGGGGTCAACGCCTCCTTCCAAACTGCCACACCCTCTATCTCCACCCGCTACTCGAACAAAGCCATTCTGATGGTACCTAGGGTAAAAACATCCCTTGCCCAGGGATCTTTCTGCTACAGGGCCCCTGATTGGTATAATACCCTCCCAGCCACCATCACCAGCACCCCTAAGATTGCCCCTTCAAAGTGGCTCTCCACAACCATCTCCTCAATACCCACTCCTGTAGCTGCAACTAGCCTGCACTCTCACGCCCTCTTGGGCCCAAACACCGACAAGGTCCACTACGGACTGCCACCACCTACAACAATGATTAGTCCATCACTGGCTCATGTATAAGATGTATTAAAATGTAACGCAAGCTCTCTCATGGCAACAATGCTTCTTTTCTGTGCTTATGTAAATCTCTGCAACCAAACCTGTATATAATATCTGTAAACAATGTCTGTAATCTACACATGACGGCTATTCTTGTGTACCTGTTACCCTCTCTGTGTCTATTGTCCTCCATGTGATGAGGTACCTTTGTAAATGAGCCCTTGGTTGAAAGGTTGTTAAACCAATACTTCAAATAAATAAAAATAAAATCTTGCTTGATGAATAGCTTTCAAATCAGTGTCAGTAAAACCAATATCACCAAGCTTGCCAAGAAGATGACTCTATTGAACTAGAGCAAATGCCTTTGATGGATCCAACTACTTATAGTGCCTCAGTTTTGCATCGGGACCACCTTGCCAAGCTGAGATAATTTACACTAATGTCATATTTGCTTTGCTCACAGTTTCCCTGTAGCTCATAAGGAGGGATTCATACCTTGAAGAGCCGCAGATTACACTGAATTAATTATGTATAAAAGAGCTGCAAAAAGAGTAGCAAATGATACCATGAAGAGCTGCATGTTGCTCCCGAGCGACGGAGTATCACTGATATATAGTATGACACACATTATAATGGTCAAGAAGAAAATAATTCTAGCCCACAGATGTAGACAAAATGCAGGAGTCTGACCACAACCAAGGAAAGTCTAGTGCCTAGGTCAAATGATATGAAATAAAAAACAATTCCAGAGATGGGCACCTACCAAAGGTCAATATTATAACGTTCCTCTTCACAAATGGGAACTATGGACTAAATCTATTTTCATTGTGCAAAAGTGTCCTTTATTCATAATAAATAAGCTCTCAAAATGCCATTAAGATACACACTACGAGCCTTTGAGAAAGTGCCTAGTGCATGAAATGTGTCCGGTGAAGGAGAGATTGGTGGAGCATCTGGTTGTCAATGGACTACAGGACCCAATGCAGCATGGTTTAACCAGGAAGAGGTCATGTCAGACCACCCTCATTGAATTTTTTTGACTGGGTGACTAGGGAGGTGGATCAGGGGAGGGCAGTGGACATGGCCTATCTGGACTTCAGCAAGGCCTTTGACACTGTGCCACATAGAAGACTATTACACAAACTGGGGAATATGGGTGTGGGCAGGACAGTAGTGTGGTGGGTAGGTAACTGGCTGGGTGGCAGGACACAGAGGGTGGTGGTAAATGGCTGTCACTCCACAGAGGGAAGAGTGACCAGTGGGGTACCACAGGGATCAGTGCTGGGACTGGTTCTATTCAACATCTTCATCAGTGACATTACACAGGACCCAGAAGGCAGAATTTCACTTTTTGCTGATGACACAAAGCTCTGTAACAGAGTAGACACACCAGAGGGTGTAGACAGAATGAGAAGGGACCTGCAGAAACTTGAAGAATGGTCAGGGGTTTGGCAGTTGAAATTCAATGCAAAGAAGTGCAGGATAATGCATATGGGGCACAAAAACCCTGTCACAATATATCAGTTGGGGGGTGAGGATATAGCATACACCAAGCAGGAAATGGATCTTGGGGTTATCATCTCTGATGACCTCAAGGTAGGGAAACAGTGTAACAAGGCAGCAGGTAAAGCAAATAGGATGCTGGGATGCATAGGCAGGGGCATCACCAGCAGGAAAAGGGAGGTCATAATTCCACTATACAAGACACTAGTGAGGCCCCACCTGGAGTACAGTGTACAGTTCTGGAGACCTTACCTACATAAGGACATAGACAGGGTAGAGAAGGTTCAGAGGAGGGCAACAAAGATGGTGCATGGATTGCATCACAAGTCCTATGAAGACAGGTTGAAGGAACTGAACATGCACTCCCTGGAGGAGAGGAGGGAGAGAGGGGATACGATAGAAACATACAAGTATCTTACAGGGAGGAACAGGGTGCAGGAATACCCTATTTTTAAGTGAAAAAGACATTCCAGGACTAGAGGGCATGGGATGAAGTTGGAGGGAGGACAATTCAGAGGAAACATGAGGAAGAATTTCTTCACAGAATGGGTGGTGGACAAGTGGAGCACCCTACCAGAGGAAGTGGTGGGGGCTGAAACAATCACGGGATTTAAGAATGCATGGGATAGACATAAAGGAATTCTGGAGGTCAGGGGTAAGGGGCAACAGACTTCTAGGAAAACATAAACTGAACTTACAAGCTCAAATGGGCAGACTGGGTGGGCCATAGGCCCTTATCTGCCGACACTGTCTATGTATCTATGTGATGTCAGTCCTGAGGTGGGGTTGGAGCCTTTACACCAGCTGTTGTGTTGGAACTGTTTGGACTTTGCAGGAACTGGTGCTGTAATTAGCTCTGTGTGTTTCACTATAATGGTGCATGAATTGATCTTAGAGTTTTGAGAGCTTATTTTTTATGAATTAAGGAGATTTTTACACAATGAAAACAGATTTGGTCCACAGTTTCCATTTGTGAAGAGCAACATTATCATATTGAACTTTGGTAGATGCCGGTCTCTGGGACTGTTTTTACTGCAGAAGTAGCCCTATTAGTTCTTGTGCCAGGCATATGAGGTTGAACATCTTGTTGTTGAGGACTCTCCTCCAGAATTTGATTGGTCTCAACTTGGATTTTTTGAAATGACTCTGTCTGGTACACTTTACACTCCCTATTACTAATAGTATTTAATTTTTCATTTTCAGTAATTATGATAGGACTATTTTCAGCCTCCTGTTTATCATTCGTATGGTATTCCCAGCATCACTGCCACTACTAGTAGTACTTATAGGTTCATAGGTGATTTCAAGCTAGGTAGACTTTCGTCCATAATGCTTGCCTTATTATTTATAACCATTTATCTATTCTATCCAAAAGGAAGTTATCGAGTTTGTTTTTAAAGGAGTCCATATTTGTACTAGACACCACTTCCCTAGGCAGAGAATTCCATCCTACCATAACTCTGTTGCTGAACCAATATTTTCGTGATAAAGTCTGACATTTTTGTGTTTCAAACTGGAAGGGGTGCCCCCTGGGTTCGTATCTTGATTTCCTCCAAACTAGTCCAAGTTCTGACAAGAGTGCAGGATCATTTATACATCTGTATAGTAGACAATAGTCCCCCCTAGTTCTTCTATACTCCAGGGTAAACAAATTCAGCTCCCTTAATCTCTCAGGGTAAGTCTTCTTTTCCAACACTTCAACTGACTTAGTAGCTCTTTTCTGTATTCGTTCAATATTATGTATATCTGCTTTTTTTTTTTATAAGGTGCCCAGACCTGAGCACAGTACTCCAGGTTTGGTCTAACCAGAGCACCATAAAGAGGGATTAACACCTTCCTGTCCCTACTTGAGATGTGCCTTAGAATACAATTCAAAATTTGATTTCCCTTTCTTATTACTTTGTTACAATGTGTACTAAATTTTAAGTCTGAACTAATTGTTACCCCCAAATCCCTTTCCTCTTCTATTTTATTGAGTACAGTATTATCCAATTTGTAGGGGAGAGGGTTGTTGTTTTTTACTTTACCCAAATGCATAGTTATACATTTGTTTTTATTTAATTCAAGTTTACTCGTTACAGTCCAATGATGTATGTAATTTAGTGCTTCTTGCAGATCCTGCTGGTTTTTTACTGTATTGGTTATTGCACCAATTCTGCAATCATCCACAAATTTTGTCAACCAAATATCTTTATTTTCCAGTTTCAAGGAGGTTATGTAGATGTTAAAAGGCAGGGTCAAGTACCGATCCCTGGGGACCCTACTAGTCAGAGTCTCCCAGTTTGATTTTTCTCCTTGTATCACCACTCTTTGCCTTCTTTCACATAGCCAAGCATCTATCCAGTTTATTATATTGGTGTCTAGTGCATACTGTTTAAGGGAAAGTATTTATTCTTGATGTGGGAGTTTGTCAAAAGCTTTAGAAAAATCTAAAAAAATATAGTCAACACAATTTCCCACATCTAATGCCTTCCCAACCTTTTCGTAAAAGGTCAAGAGATTTATCTGACAGGAACGTTTTTTTCGGAATCCATGTTGTAGTGGGTCCTGCAGTTTGTTAACCTCAAGGTACTCAACTATATTATTCTTTAGAATAGATTCCATCATCTTACCCATGACCAATGTCAAACTAATCGGTCGATAGTTTTTTAACTCAGATTTCGATCCGCTTTTGTATATAGGAACTACCATCACTTCTCGCCAATTTTGTGGTACGTGTCCTGTATCTAGGGATTTTTGGAATATGTGGGCTAGAGGTGGTGCAAGTTGTTCTGCCAATTCATACAGTACCCTAGGATGAATTTCGTCAGGTCCTTGTGATTTGTTTATATGTACTGTTTTTAATTTATCTAGAACATCGTGTAGTTTAATCTGTATCCTCCCTGGTCTGGAAGTAGTATTGGGAGTAGTATTTAGTAAAGTAACTGGATTAAAGACAGAGCAGAAATATTTATTTTGTAACTCTGCACAGTCTCTATTACTGAGTATTTCTCCTGCATTATTTTTAAAAGGTCCAATAATAGTACTCTTTTGTTGTTTATTATTTATATAAGAATAAAAGGTCTTATAGTTGTCCTTAACAAGTGATGCAAGTTTTAATTTGTAGTCTTTTTTAGCTTTTTTTATTTCCCATTTGACTTTTTTAACAAACTCTCTATACTGTAAGTTGGGTTGTTCATTTATTTCATGTTTAATTTTTTTGAACCATCTGTTTTTTTTTTATTTATCAATGTTTTAATTCTTGGAGTTAGCCATTTAGGGATATTTTTGTTTGTTGAATACTTAGGGTACTTTCGTATACATATGTTTAAAGTTTTGTGTAGTACATTGACCAAGGAGTCCCACATTTTATGAACTGTGTGATTTCCGAGTTCTTTCTGCCAATCCCAATTTGTGAGGTATTTCCTCATAGCAAGAAAGTCAGCCTTTTTAAAGTTTAGAACTGTAGTTTTTCCTTCCCTAAGAGTATTTGGTGCATCTTTAATTAGGAACTTGACTGACTGGTGGTCACTATTTCCCAAAGGGTTACTAGTGTGCACATTTTGTATTGTCTGTCCCATATCAGTTAAAATCAAGTCTAAAGTGTTATTTCCCCTGGTGTTTTCAAGAACAAGCTGAACAAGCCCTATTTGGTTTAGAGCCTCCAAAAATTGTGTACTTCTTTTGTTTGTACCTTCAAGTTTTTTCCAGTTTATGTCTGGGAAATTAAAATCCCCGGTCAATATTATTCTTTCTGACGGATCTAGGTTATTGATGACTTTTAATAATTCTAGTTCTCCATCTGGGCTCATTGAGGAGGGTCTATAAACCAGACCTAATTTAATTTTTGTTTGTCCCCTGGGTATGAGTTTTAACCACACCATTTCCAGGTCATCTTTAGCTCTAGTTATTTTCTCACATTGTATAAGACTTTCTATGTATATAGCTATACCCCCTCCTTTCCTTGATTCCCTTGATAGGTAGTATAGTTTGTAACCGGTTATTGCTTTATCCCATCTATCTTCAGTAGTCCACCAAGTCTCATTTATTAGTGCAATTTGTATGTTGTTTTCATATAATAAGCATTGTAGTTCCTCAAATTTGTTTGTTAGACTACGTGCATTTAATAAAATGCAGTTCCATCCCTCTTTGAGGTCCATAGTTGTAAATGTTAAGTTGTGAGTCTCCCTCCCCTCTTCCTCCAGTTTAAATGAAAAGAGATAACATTGTTTATTTTCATACTCAGAATTCTGATGCCTGTTTTATTTAAGTGTAATCCATCACTTTTAAAAAGAGTGTTTTTCCCAAAGGTCCCTGAATTGTCCATAAATCCAATATGATTATACCTACAAAGGGTTCTCAGTTTCATATTAAGTATCTCAATGCCTAAGTGTTTAAATTCATGTCTCCCGTGGCATGGGATTAGACCTGAAGTAATTATATCACATCCTTTATTTTTCATTGTATTTACAATGTGTTGATAATCTTGTATGATGTCATCTATACTATGTAGCCCCACATCATTTACACCGACATGAATTATGATTAAAGGGTCTTGTAGTCCTTCCATCAAGCCATCTAACGAGTAACCAATGTCTGAGATTTTTACCCCAGGTAGCGAGCTCACAGTAGTGTGCATTTTTCTGTTTTTACACACTATTGTATCAATTCCTCTAGTTAGGGAGTCTCCTATTATTAGGATATATTTTTGTTTTATTTGTGTTGTGGTTTCTTTTTCTGTTGTGGAATCTACTTTGGATGATATTGCTTTTTTATATTTTGGCAAACATTACTCTGTTTGGATTCCTTATGTACTTTGTCTATCCTTTTATCTGGTAATAATTTTCGACCTAAACTAGAGTCTTTTAGACTTTGGTTAACCTTCAAACCCTCCCCCCCATCATGACTTTCTTCCAAGGACTCATGTGTAGCTTGCCTTTCCGGATCCAATGTCATATATCTATTTTCTGTTTCTGGATAATACGTTAACAGCTGATTTATTTCCTCTTTTTGGTGAGCATTTATTATCACCATGTTTTGTGGTGTCTCTGTTTGAGACTCTTTGGGCCCCTATGTAGTAGCTCTATATCATTCTCAACTATGAGCAGAATCTATGTAGCTTCTAATTCTCCGATCTCTCTGGACTTCTAATGTTTCTATTTGGTTACTACTGTCCATCCTCCTCTTTATTATTTCTATTTCAGTATGCAAAGCCTGATTTTGTATACACTTCTCACATGTAAATTCCACCACTATTTCTTCTTCTGTATTCATTTTGCAAGATATGCATGGTCTATGACATTTTTTTCTAGCTTTAGTCTTAACCATTTTGTAATCTTATCTGGTATTGCTTACAGAATAGAGCTGTATTTTATACTAAACTAGTACTTACTACGTCAGTTGTTGATTTTGCCTTACGTCCTTATGGTCCCAGTGGACACAGCAGACACACGCAGATGCACGTGTCTCTGCGACGCACGCCCTGCACACGCTCACCCTGCTCACTGTAGTGCGAGCTTTTATGGGTCCTATGACCCGGAAGTACTGCACAGAGGTCGTGGGAACACTTGCGTTTCAAACTCAGTAAACTGTGTTAATAGTTTGTATTTAACTTGTTGAATCATCATTAGCATAAACATTTTCTTTAACATAAGTGGCCTTTCTTTCAATCCCATTGCAAGTGGTACCTGCAACTTGTTTGTTTTTTTCAGTGTAATAAGTACCTGCTCAGGTATTACCTGTGTTTCTCTTAGAGGTAGGTCCCAGGGATTCCTGCCATCTTGTACAGGCCTTTTTTATTGTGTTCTTTGTTTTTGCAGATTTTATCCCCTCATTTTGGAAGTGCTTCATGACTGTAAGGAGGGCTCAGAGCTCTGAGATGGAGCTGGTGGATGTTGTACTTGGTGCAACATGTCTGTCACTGCAGTGCAGCTACTTGTTGAAAGTTTATTACTGTGACATTTTTTTCATGGGTTTTGCTCCTCATCTCCCCTCCCTCTTTTTTCTCTTTACCCCAACCTTTTTCACTCATGTTAGGTTGCTTCTGCCTGGACTAGAGCACTCTAACTTATTTTTCTTTAACTTGTCACTTTGGGGTTTAACCAAAAGTGATCCCAAAGAGTGATGCTCCAGTCATCACTGACTGGCAGAGACTGGTGTACCTATGGGCTTAAACAAAAGTGAGCCCAAAGAGTGATGCTCCAGTCATCAATGACTGGCAGAGTCTGCTGTACCTATGGTCTACACCAGGGCACTTACATATAATGAGACAACACTATTTTGTGCTGCTGGCAGTTATTAAATTGATAATGCCCTCCTTGTCCCCTCACTAACACAAAGCCTGGCATGTGGCCTCTGGATTAGGGCACTCTTGTTTGTGTTTCTATAACTTGTCACGTTTTGGGTTTAAAAAATGTCATCCCAAAGAGGAAGGCCCAAGTTATTACTGACTGGCAGAGCATATTTTACCTACTGCCCACACCAGGACACCTTTCTGAGAAGATATTAATTAGTGCTGCTGGCAGTACTTACATTGAATAAAAAATACCGCCTTGTCCCTTTACTGGCACAAAGCCTGCCCAATGCCCCCTCAAATAGGGCATTCTCACGTGTGTTTCTTTAACGTGTCACTTTTTAAGCTTAAACAAAGTTACCCTAAAGAGGGAGGCTCCAATCATAACTGACTGGCAGAGCCTACTGTACATTCTGCCAATACCAGGGCACTTACATATTCTGAGAATATATTATTTAGTGTTCTTTGATGCAATTAAATTGAAAAAAACAAAAAAGCCTCCCTTGTCACCTTAATGACATGAAACCGGCTCTGTGGCCCTTAGACTAGAGCACGTTTGCTTGTGTTTCTTTATCCTGTCACTTTTCGGGCTTAAAAAAGTAATTTCAAAGAGGGAGACTCCAGTCTTCATTGACTGGCTAAGACTACTGCCCACACCAGTGCATTTATGTTGCTTGCTACTTCCTCCTTAAAATATCAAAGTAACCTTTTTTAATTTTTTAGCCTCTCCTTCTCAGTTTGACTTACTTTTACATATCCTCCCCTTCACTCTCCTTCTTTTTTGTATTCCACTGTTGCAGATGCTTTTCTTTATCCAGTTCCCTACACAGCCACTCCCAGTATAACTTCAATTTCCTTAAGTAATCTTTTTGTTAGCCATGTCTTTCAGTGTGCTGTACTATTGCTTTTCCTCCACCTTCAGTCATTAATCTTTTAATTTCAACACAGTTGTGGAAGCTTTTCAGTTTTTCTAGCTCCCCTTTCAGGTCCTTAGCTTCTTTCTTTTAAAATAAAAGTAATAGTTTTGTTAGTCCATACCTTTCAGTTAGGGGCCTTTACTTTCATGGTTGCTAAATTTCCTCCCCTTCTATTCTACCCCACCCCACCCCCACCCCCACACACACATATGCACACACACAGTTGCAGGACCATTTTCTTTTCTAGTTCCCTTCCATTGCCTAAAGGAGTATTTTGTTTTGGGAAAATATCTTTTTTTCTGTTTCTCTGTTTTGTAAAGTTATTGTTATTTTTTGTTTTGCTCTACCCTGCCCCCACCCGAGCCCCACTCATTCTGGCTTCCCAAGCTGTAGCCCTTTGACAGACCATCCTGAACCCTTGCTGCTATCACCCCACTTCCGGACTCCCCAAGCTTTTCTGATGCCTGCAATGGTCAGGGGTCCCCCTGCGGCCACCAGGGGAGAAACACCTTTGAAACTGGGAGTGACAGTCAGAGTGGCAAGGACATTGTGCTGGGCAGATGGCAGCATAGGAGACTCCATGAGGGGCCATCATCAGGTGCCCCAGGATGGACCATTTTTCATTTTCTCCCTCTGCCCCCTCTCCACGTGATGGCTGCATGCTCATGGCATCATGGGAAGAATGTATGGTGGCGCATGATCACCCATGCCACCAAGTGTGCCTCCACTGGCTGACTTCCAGGAGTCACTCACAGACTGATGCAGGCCAAAACCTCCCTCCCAGGGAGGAGAGCATCTGCATAGAGGCTCTCAACCCTCCCAGCCAGTCTTCACTCCTGTCACCCCCTGTGCGGGGCATGAACCCAGGTCACCAGTGTGCCGAGCTGGTGCCTCCTGGTGCCACAGAATGTTATTGTTTTATTATTATTTGTTTTTTTAAAATAGCTTTCTCCTTTGGTTCTTTTAATCATCTTCTTTCAGTTTGAGACCAGCCTTTACTTTCACTTTTTTCTCCCCTTTTGTTTTCCACAACCCCTCCACCTAATTCCAGAAAGCTTTTCCCTTCTAATTCTCCTCCCAGACCTTTGTAAAATGTTTCTCTGTTGGTTTCTATCACAGGAGCAGCCAGCAGTACATCATTACTCTCTCACTGCCATACACTGCACAAAGAAATCGGGAGCATATGATGGTAAAACAGTAGGAAATACTGTGCAAGCATTTTTTTCACATTGTATTTCTTGCACTATGAGTAAAACTGAGCTATCCGTTGCTAGATTGGTTTGTGCTCAGTTTTGTCGAGCTGTCTGATGTTCAGGTGCCTTGGGTTGTGGCAAATCCAAACAACTGAGCCTTAATTCATAAAGTGGTTCTATTATGATGGTGGTGGGGAGTCTGGTTACTGCTCTGCATAGAGCCCATGGCAATGTACATCTGGCCCTGGTGGTCTCTTCATACTGGTCTCACACACCCTGTAACAGGGACCCAGAAAACTGTGCTCTGGGAATAAATAATAAGCTATAAAGATCTCCAACGCCTGAGTTTGGTAGAACAATCAAAATGTATAAACTAATTATTTCCTTACAGTAAAAATTAAATCACAGAAGACTACAAATCAAAACAGAAAATGTCCTGGATGTGGTATGCAATATTAGAAGCAGGAGCCAAGGGGGAAAATGAAACAGTTTGCATCAGTTCACTCACGGCTCCTGCTGCTACAGTTGTATGCAGGCTATGCATGGGTGTTCAGTGGTGATTTTCAAATTGAATTGAGTTCATTATTGAAGGAAAATAATTGTTTTTATCATTTTACAATTGGTATTGCATGATGCAAAAATGGTGGTGGAATAACCTTTTCTTGCAGCAGAGCTCAGTCAAACAATGTCCTTGTCACATCATAAATATCAAATAAATGAACATACCCAAACACAAAAGCATTTTGAACTGCTGTGCAATTGTGGGAATAACCAAAAAGAGCTGATCTCAGCAACAGTAACAAACCAGACCAAATAAAATCAATACAGCACAGCTACATTTTCAGTTTGTAGCTTAAATCGTGCCCAAACACATGAGAAGGAGATCACAAATACCTATATGTTCGCCTGGGATTGTATTTTGGACCAGGTCGGTTGTGTGTGTTTTTTTTTTCAGGGACTCTCCCTTTGTCCTGGGATGTAAGCTATAGAGTCTAGACACTCACTGGTATTTATTTATTAGATTATCGGAAATTATACCTTTGAGCTAAAAGGTCATTTACAAAGGTTTCTTATCAATAGAAAACAACAACAAACAGGGAAAGACAAAATGATTACAACAGTTACAAGTGGGAAGGGGTGGGAGCAAATTGCAGCAAATAAGCATTGTCGAGTTTGAAGATGGCTGAGCTGCAGCCTCGCCCTGTGCCATGCTAGGAGACCACGCCTCGTTAAACTTCTTTTTTTTTTAGCCTTTGTAGTTTTCATGCCAGATTATGAATGAAACCGGACTTAGTTTTGACATAACTTCATAGTCTGTGCATTGTTGCATGATACAGAATGCTGCTGTAGCAGGTCGGGTGAGCTGAAGAGCCCCTTTGCGGGTATTCATTTGGCCTGAGCCTCCTGTTATCTCTGGCGTTTTGTTGAACAAGTTTGGCTAAAGTGCAGTTGACTTATTGGCTGCTGAGTTCATATGGTGTTTGGGGACACTTTTGTTTTGTGTCTGGGCTACGTTTTGGATTACTGGTGCTGGCGCTACAAGAAAGCTTTATCGGTTGAAGGGAGAGCATGACGCTGGAGCACCAGAGAATCTAACTTCAATGGTTTGGTCATGCTTAGCCTGAAGTTTCATACCTGGTGGGCCCTGAACTGGTGGCCTGGAGTTTGTGGTTTTGCACTCTGGGGAAGGACCTGTTTAGCAAGCCCTGACTGATGATGCAGTGGCATGAGGAAGGACGTCCTGTATGGGAAGGATTGCTGATATTTTGCTGCAGCAGAACTGTGGGTGCTGACAGATTTATTAAGCCTTTCTAAAAGGTATGCCAGTGTTGCCTTGGGGTTGGGAGTTTTATTTATTTGTTTTTGTTAACCAGGTAGGCACACTAGACAACAAATGCCTATTTTCAGGTGCGACCTGGAGGGGTTTTATTTTGAACCCTGAATTTACTGCACTTAGTGGAGCGCTTTTCTTCTTTTTTATTTTTCATGTGTGCGTACGCGTATGTTCCCTGAGCTGGAGAGAGAAGAATGCTGGAGGAGCTGTACTCTGGAAAAGTTGGCCAGAAACACCTGAATTAGTGGTTGTATAATAGCCTCCTTGGTGTAAAGTACCTGGAATGACTTGTGAGCCTGCTGTATTGAAACTTCCAGAGGACTGCTTGTATCAGGAATTTCAATGGAAACAAATCTGCTGTAGACTGCTGGAAATTGTAGAGACTTTGAAAATACAGGCAGCTTGGTCAGAAGTGTGAAATTATGCCTATAGAGGTATTTTTGTGTTGGGAAGTCGCCGGTTTGCTCCGGTTTATGGGGTAAACTAATTTTGAAGCTCCATCAAAAGGTACTCTCTTATCATTACAATCATTTGACTGCTTGGGGATATGATTGAAGCAGGACTCCTGGTTCAGGAGCCACTTATTGTGAAGGAAGCCCAAGGCCTTGAATATTTTTGTTGGTTGGTCACCTCTGAAATTAAACTAAAACAGTTGCAGATGCCTGGGAATTGAAACAATGACTTTAGTAAAGTGCAGCTGGTGTGATAAGTGACACCAGTACTCTGCGAGTATTTTTAAGTATGAATGTTGGCAATGCTGCTCTGAGCCTTGAGTGATGGGAATTTTAAAAATGGCAGGAGTTATGTTAAAATGTTGTTTTAAATGACTTGATATAACATAAAATGATAAATGTTTAATGAAATGCTAAGTACTGTACTGCATTTTAAATAATTATTAGTAGATAGTTATGGGAATTAGCTAGTGGATTTCCATCTTGTTTTCTGGGGAACTTTTGTATATGTCTAGTTGGACTGACTTGGCCTGTAAAGTCAAAAGTTAGTCTCAAAGTATTGAACTTGAAAGTGGAGGGAACTGTGAGGATTTCTTCCGGGGAAAAGCCTAAATCTCCTAAGATCCAGAAATGGTTAAGTAGTAGCCGGTATATAATTTCCATTTTATAGGGGTGTAGTTGGAGCATGGGACCACATGCGTGGTGGGATGCTCTTTAATAGCACCCCAAATGGATGGGTGTTACTGGTGGACTTTTTCCTGACTTGGACCTGATGAGTGTGTATCCTTGGATGATTTTACTTCATAGTACCTCTAGTAACAGAGTTCAGTTTGTGACTGGATCAGACTTGTTGGCTGTAGTTAGCCCTTGTGGAGGTCAGGAGATTCCCCTGCAATTGTGTTCATAACGGTTTATTACGATTATTTTATATTCTTATTTTTATCATTTATAATATGATATATTGAGGGGATATATGTGTGATATATGAATATGTTGTAATGGTTTTACTGAAACAATACTAATAGATAGCTATGGGAATCAGCTAGTGGATTTCCACTTTGCCCCTGGGGGAACTCCTGTATTCTTTTAGTTGGGCTGACCAAGCCAGTAATGCCAGGTGTTAGTCCCAAGGTACTTGAAAGTGGAGGGAACTGTGAGGTCTTTTTGAGAAAAGCCTAAGTCTCCTAAGATCCAGAACTGGTTAAATGATTAGCTGGTACATAATTCCCATTATACCTGCGTGCAGGAGGAGTATGGGACCGAATGCCCGGTGGGATGCTTTTTAATAGCACCCCAATTGGATGGGTGTCACTGGCAGTCTCTTTTCCAAAACTTGGATCTGGAGAGTGGGCATCCTTGGATAATTTTCCTACATAATACCCCTGAGAGTAGAGTTCTATTTGAGACAGATCCAGACATGTTAGTTAAGTGTTAGGCCTGACTGAGGATGGGAGATAGTCCCTTAATAGGGAGTATTGGTGGATGTCATGATTAGCCTTCTTATAAGTGTTAAATCAAACTCTATTGGCTGGTAGTAAATGTATTAAGGTATTGTTTTATAGCCTGGCAAACCATGGTTATTTAATATTTCATGATGTATTAGGGTGGTATATATGTGATATATAAGAAATATCAGCCCATACTGTTATCTACATGCCTCGGATAGGTTAAAGTGTTTATGAATTGCTGCTCTATGTATAAGTACATTTTAAATGTGATATTTAATATTGTTATGTGCAGTACTATAGCATTATTGTATTTGATTGTGTATTAATATTGTAATGGCTCTTTAGCTGAAAAATAAAATCATTACCTAACTACCTAAAAAAATAAGCATTGTCAATAACACAGTAAATGAGAAACATAGATGTAAGTGTTGGTTACAAACCTTGTATCTCCTCACCTCTAGCACTGAACTCCTGCAGCCCTAGCCTTCTGCTGTCAGCAATGATCTGCTATTTCCTTTGTAATAGCCACACACTTCCATTGGGGGCCATGGAGGGGTCAAATGTTTCTGTTCCTCCTGGTGTTGGAGGTGCTGTGTACATGGTAGCCTCTTCCCTTACTCACATGCAGTTGTGGCTGTCTGTATGATTGCCTAAATTAAAGACAGAGGCCCTTTGGGGCTTCATGTGTCACTACTAAAGTGGAGGGGGTAGCGGTGGTAGGCCCTAAAGAAGTAAAATAAGAAAGTCTTTATTCTACTGTTGTGGATGTGCCCTCCTCTCCATCTGACTGATCTCTGCTTGCAAGGGTTAGGTATGCATACTAATATTACAAGGGAAGGGGAGGGTGACACAGACAATCACATAGCAGTCGAGCAGTTGGCATGGTTACTGAAAATCCTTAATATTATATTTCAGACAGGAAGACTACCAGATACATTTATTAGCCCTTAAAATATAATGGATTTTATACAAGAGGGAGAAACTGCTGTGTGACTACTATATTATCATAGCTACATTACATCTGGGGTACAAACAAGAGTCCATGGTTAATATGAATGATATGTTGCAAGGATTGGAAAGAGGCTGCATATTTTAACTCCAGATTTTCAACATTGCCCTTTTGTCACCTCATCTCAAAAACATGACAGATGTCATTTTTCAAATCCCACCCAAAATGTCTTGTCACACTTTTGCCTCAAAATGACATTTTGGCCAGGATTTCATAAAAAACACCTGTCATGTTCATAAGGTGGTGTCATAAAAAGACTGCTGAATGTTTAAGTTCTAAATCTCAATAAACATCAAAGTTATGAACAAAAGTTGACATTTTTCAACAATTACTTATAACATTGCAATATTTTTACTTTTTGAACTCACATTTGCAACCTAGTCATGTTTTAACCCCTGTGGAATGAACATGGAAGGTGTCATTTTCAAATTCTCTCCTGAAATCGTGGTCTTCCATAAAATAACATTTTCAATCACGTTTCATAAATGATGCCTGTCATGTTCATATGCTTGGGTAACAAAAATTACTATTTTTAAAATTCAAGATCACAATAAAAAAAAAAGTCAGTCTTACCTCAGTAATGGGCAAGATTATGGAGGCACTCCTTAAGGAAAGGGTAGTGCAACACCTGGAATCCATAGGAGCACAGGATCCAAGATAGCATGGGTTTACAAATGGAAGGTCCTGTCAAACTAATCTCATAGATTTCTTTGACTGGCTAATCAGAGTGGTGGACCAAGGGGGAGCAGTTGATGTCGCCTACCTTGACTTCAGCAAAGCTTTTGATATTGTTCCACATAGAAGATTGATTAATAAGCTGGGTAGGCTTGGGGTGGGTCAGAAGTTAGTCAACTGGGTGGCAAACTGGTAGACAGGCAGAAAATAGAGAGTGGTGATAAACGGTATACAGTCAGAAGAGATGCAAGTCACAAGTGGGGTACCTCAGGGATCAGTCCTGGGGCCAGTCCTCTTCAATATCTTCATCAGTGACATTGTAGATGGACTGGAGATTAAGGTATGTCTGTTTGTAGATGACACCAAGATCTGCAACAGAGTAAATGATCCAGATGGGGTGGGCAGAATGAGAAGAGATTTGGATAAACTAGCAAAATGGTTGAAAGAGTGGCAACTGGGGTTTAATGCAAAGAAGTGCAAGATCATGCACATAGGGAAGATAAAACCCTAAAGCCATCTATAATTTGGGAGGGGAGTTGCTGGCAATCACAAGGGAAGAAAGAGACTTAGGCATCGTCATCACAGATGACCTGAAACCATCCAACGAGATGACTAAAGCAGCAGGTAAGGCTAGGGGGATGTTGGGGTGTATTAGCAGCAGTAGCACAAGTCGTAAGAAGAAGGTAATAATCCCTCTTTACAAGACACTGGTTAGGCCCTATCTGGAGTACTGCATGCAGTACTGGAGGTCACACCTTCAGAAGGACATTAACCAAATTGAGGCAGTCCAGAGAAGGGTAACGAAAATGGTGCAGGGACTGCATCAGAAAACATATGAGGACAGATTAACCAAACTCAATATGTATATCCTAGAGCAAATGAGGGAGAGAGGTGATATGATAGAAACATTCAAACACCTTAAGGGCATTAACAAGGTGAAAGAGTCTAACATTTATCAATATAAGTAAAATAGCAGGACAAGAGGACACTGCATGAGATTAGAGGGAGGCCGATTAAGGGGTAATGTGAGGAAGTTCTTTTTCACAGAAAGGGTGGTGGATGCATGGAACGGCCTACCTCAGGAAGTGGTGGATATGAATGCAGTGCAGGGCTTCAAACATGCATGAGATAAGCTTAAGGGAGCAATACCGATGAGTATGAATAGATAGGCCATTGACAGAGCAAAGGCTGATGGCACATTCATAAGGTAGAAAAAGAAATGGGCAGACTGGATAGGCCTTGCAGTCCTTATGTGCCATCAACTTCAATGTTTCTATGTTCTATGTTTATTTCTAAACTTTTTTATTTGACATTCATGACAATTTCACTATTTCAACTCCTGTTATTAATTTGTTAATTTTGGCCTCTGTACTATCTATGCCCAACAGCTACACAGGAAATACAGATAAGCAAGCATGCAGCACTGACAAATACTTGTTTATCCATGAGCAAAAATTACCCAGCCTTTTTTATATTTTTTATGTCTTGAGCCACTCCTTAGCAGAAAAAACAGTTGATCAAATTTCACCAAAACTGTCAAGTCTTGTTATCCTACAGCAGATGTTCTCTTTCAACATCATGTCCCTATGGCAAAGAATGGCCAAGATACATTATAAGGGGCTGCAAAGGGGGTTTCATATTGAAGGGCTTTCTCAACTCTATCATGGCACTACAGTGCCACTATTGTGGTTGTGTGTGTGTGTGTGTGTACGTACGCGTGTGTGTGTGTGTGTTTCAACTTCTGTACAGATATACTGTACTAATGGCAAGGAAATAATTAAAAACTAGTTTGGGTGAAAATGTTTACAAAATTAACTTACACTAATCTAACAAGGAGAAGTGCAACTCATTACACACTCTGGAGGAAGCCACAAAAGTAGAGACACTTTCTTTAAAATATACGTGAGGGCTCTTTCAAGCTTCTTGCTGGACAACCTCATGGCGGGTTCAGGAGAGAAGATTGCCAGGCTATCACAAAGGAACTAGCTTAAGAAAGGGGTGAGTATAATAGTCTTTGGGGAGTTAGGGAAAGTACCACATGCTAGGAAGCAATTGTAATACCAGTGGTACAGGGGATGAGATTCTGATGACTGTTGTAGATAAGTTAGGAGTGAAATGCTTTTCTTGGAAGCAATGATTTTGTCTACACTATCTATGGAGAACATAATAGAGAAATGGGTTCAGATGGGGAATTAATGTTACTAGAGAAGATTTGGATCTCTGTTACTGTGAAGATGGAAATGTCACTTTAGTTTATACTTTCACATGTGATTCTGCACATAGCCAAAATCAAATTAAAAGTGTTTCTGTAACAAATCCAACATTTGTAAGAATTCTTTTCATATTGCTTAAGTATCTCACATACAGAAAAGAGGTCTAAATGTAAATCTGTGTTGTAAAGTCATTTATTTTTCTCTTCCTACATGCTAGATAAAAAAGGTCACATTTTAGGGGTCATGGCAACACTAATGGCACTTTACCAGTTCTGTTCTTAACAAAAGTCTACATCACTAAAAATGATACTGAGGCACTGTGGAAACAAAATATGTAGCATTCATAGCCTTGACAAACTAATTGCAAGCAGCAGATGCAGCACAAATTAGCATGTATTTAGCACAGCAACCCATCAGATCTGTGAAAATGATTTGTAACCTAGTTCTTCTAACTCAAGGCATGTGATAATTAAACTCCTCGAGCAATTAGAGTTCAGAATTTAGAGGGTTCTGAAGTGTGTGGTTCTTGTCACAGTATGTAAAAATAAACATTATGGAACTGAGTTTTATTTTGTAAAGCTGAAGCCAGCAGTAACAATAGCTGTTAAAACATATTTGAGCTTAGTTAATGTTCTTTTTTTAATATTAATATGGATGGAGTAGTACTGACATCCACCAAGCAGAAAAGAGACCTGGGGGTAATCATATCTGATGACCTAAAGGTGGCCAGACAGTGTGACAAGGCACTGGAGAGAGCTAGTTGGATGCTATGGTGCAGAGGGAGGGGTATCACCAGCTGAAATAGAGAGGTTGTGTTACTGCTGTATAGATCACTGGTGAGACCTCATCTAGAGTGCTGTGACCAGTTCTGGAGACCACATCTCTGGAAGAACAAAGAGTAGAGGCAGTCCAGAGGAGGTCAACTAAAATAGTGCGGTGTCTGCACCAAAAGCCCTATAAGGAGAGACTGAATGACTTCAATATGTACACCCTGTAGGAAAGAAGGGAGAGGGGGGGATATGATAAAGACTTTCAGATACCTCACAGCTACAAGTAAGGTTACAGAGGGAAGCATTTTTCAGAAAAAAGATGTTCAAGAACAAGGGGACATGCTATGAAGCTGGAGAGGGGGTATTCTCAGGGGAGATGTGAGGATGTACTTCTTCACAGAAAGAGTGGTGGATGCCTGGAATAGCCTCCTGGTGGGGTCATGGGGCAAAAATGGTAACATAATTCAGGAATGCATGGGATAGGAATAAGTGAACCTTAGTGGTAAGGAAAGGAAGGGTTAAAGTCAGAGGTCAAGTAGGGTTTGCGGTGTTACAGTAGGTAGGAAAAAAGGGGCACACTAGGTGGTTCAAGCAGTCCTTATCTGCCATCAAATTCTATGTTTCTATGTTATTTCTCTTCTTCTTGTTTGTGTCCATATTCATATACATAGCAACATAGTAACATAGCATTGTAATGATGGAAGGGACTTAGCTCCATCTTGTCCACCACTCCCCATGCATGGTAATAACTAGACCCATGAATATGGACATACATCAAAGTGTAACAGTTAGGATGTTACCCAACTCATGCTGTGTAACTCTCAATGTCACTATCCATCAGGAAGTTGTCTAGTCCTGCTTTGAAAGCATGAACTGTGTTAGCTTCCACAGCCTCACTGGGTAAGTTGCACAGTACTACATGCTAAGCACCCTCTTGATGAAGTAATTGTGTCTAATATTTTCCCTTATTATGCCCCTCCTCTTCAGATTAAGGTCATGCCCTCCAGTTCTGCTTGCAGTCACCAGCTCAAACATCTACACTACTGATGTACTAGGTATCTTCTATACAGGAAGGGATGTCCTCAAGTACCCTGTCATGGGAAATCAGTACCCAGCCAGTGAGAGGCTCAGATGCTACACCACCCTTGGCAGGGTTCCAGACAGTTGTACCGTAGAAAAGGATGTGCTCTGAGTGTTCTCCGATATAACCCACCTGCTGCACTTTGGACCCTGGGTCTACCTGGCTGTTGATTGATTGTAAGGATTCCCTGGGGCCCATTTTCATTGTGATCATCAGATGCTGCCTTTTGGAGGGGATTGTCCCTATAGAACTGAAAAGGGCTGTGTTGACACCCCTTCTGAGAAAAACATCCTTGGACCCTGACTGTGTCACCAACTACAGATCTGTCTCAAATCTTCCCTTACTAGGTAAGGTGATCAAGAAGAAGATGGTAGTGGTGCAGCTTGAGGCTCATTTGGTTCATTATGACATCTCCAGTTGGGCTTCAGGCCTCTTCACAGCACCGTGCTGGCTCTCATCAAGGTGACTGATGATCTTATTGTGAGAGATAGAGAGCACAGATCCATCTTGGTCCTTCCAGATCTCTCATAATAATTTGAAACAGCAAAGGCAGAGGCAGAAAACTACAGACCTGTTAGTTTGACCTCAGTGGTAGGGAAAATGATGGAATCACTTCTGAAAGAAACAATTGTTGAGTACCTAGACTCCAGCAGGACACAGAACCCAAGGCAGCATAGATTCACAGCTGGAAGGTCATGTCAGATGAATCTAATCGATTCCTTTGACTGGGTGAACAAAGAAGCAGACCAGGGGGCTGTGGATATGGCCACCTAGACTTTAACAAGGCATTTGACACAGTCCCACACAAAAGATTAATAAACAAGTTAACCAGCCTGGGAGTGGGTCTTAGGGTGGTAGCCTGGGTAAAGAATTGGCTGCACAGCAGAACACAGAGGGTAATAATAAATGGAGTACACTCTGAAGAAAGGGTGGTTACTAGTGGGGAACCGAAGGGTTCAGTACTTGGACCAGTCCTCTTTAATGTGTTTATAGGAGACATTGCAGAGGGACTGGAAGGAAAAGTATGCCTGTTTGAAGATGACATAAAGATCTGCAATAGGGTTGATACACAAGATGGGGTGGAAAGGATGAGAAGTTACTTGGCAAGGTTGGAGGAATGGTCAAAAGTATGGCAGCTTAGATTAAATGCAAAGAAGTGCAAAGTAATGCACCTGGAAAACAAAAACCCAGGTGAAGATTACACAGTGGGGGGAGGGGAGGTACTAACAACAACAAAAATGGAAAGGTACCTGGGGGTAGTCATATCAGATGACCTTAAGGTAGGCAAGCACTGTGAGAAGGCAGTAAGGAGAGCTGGGGGGATACTGGGATGCATAGGGAGAGGCATCACCAGTAGAAAACAGGAAGTTCTTACCCCTCTGTACAGACAGTTGGTGAGACCCCGTCTGAAGTACTATGTGCAGTTCTGGAGACCCCAACCCCACAAGGACATAGACATGAAGGAGGCAGTCCAGAGGAGGGTAACTAAAATGGTGCAGGGTCTCAACAGAAGCCATTCAAAAAGAAACTAAAAGAGCTTAATATGTATACCCTTGAGGAAAGGAAGGAGAGGAAGGGCATGATAGAAACTTTCAAGCACCTCATGGGAATAAGTCCAAGAGGGTAGCATCTTTCCAAAAAAGAGATGCACAAGAACAAGGGGACACAATTTGAAGATAGAGGCGGAATGGCTCAAGGGCAATGTGAGGAAATATTTTTTCACATAGAGAGTGGTGGACACATGGAACATCCTTCCTGGGGAGGTTGTGGGGTCAAAAACTGGTGAATTCAAGAATGCATGGGATAGTCATAAGGCAATTATAGTGTGGAGTAGGAGGAAGTAGGCTGTTGGTTAACTAGAATCTGCAGCTTATCCAATAGGTAGAGAAATGGAAAGACTGGGTGGGCCAAGCGGCCCTTATCTGCCGTCAAAGTCTATGTTCTATTTTTTTATGTTTCAGTGGACCAGTGGGTGCTATTGGATCACCTGAGGCACTATGTGGGACTCACTGGTTCAGTTTTGTGCTGGTTTAAGTCCTACCATACCAGGACAGCACAGCAGGTGGTACTAGGTAATTTCATCTCTAATACTGCTGTGCTCAGCTGTGGAGTGCCTCTTGTCTCAATCTGGCTCTCATGACATTTTCTTTGTACATGTAGCCACTGAGTGGTATGGTGTTGAGTTTCATTCCTATGCAGATGATACTCAGATATTCCTGTTTTGCGTACCTGATGACAGGAATAACATGAATTTGGTGGTGGTGTATTTCTTTGGTGAAATCAGCTACTGGATAGCCTCCAACTGGTTGAATCTTAACCCTGGTAATACAGATGTAATATTTTTCAAGTCTAGTCCCCGTGGGTCAGCAAAATAGTGTAAATGCCATGATTGCAGCTTTAATTGACAATATACTTTGAGCGGTGCATGTGGTAAAGAATCTGGAATCTTAGGTGACAGCTGTAGTCTGAAGCAGCTTTTGCAGTCTTTGTAATATTGTCCAGAAAAAAAAAATGTATCTTGTGCCTAGGGACATTGTGACAATGGTACATGCCTTTGCCACCTCAGTACTGGATTATTGCAACACTCAGTGCTTTGGGTTATTTGGAAGTTTGATGTACCTCCTGCAGTTGGTCCAGAACGTTGCAGCCTGGGTAGCAGCTGACACACCTTGAAATGAGAACATAATTCTGACACTGCACAGTCAGCACTGGATGCCAATTTGATGGTGTATCAACTTCAAGATATGCTTGATTACATACAAGGCCATACATGATATGGGTCCTGACTACCTGAAAGAGCTCCTGTATCCTAACATCCCTATAAACCCTGTCTGCTCGCTTGATGTGGGCCTTTTGGTAGTTCCTCATTCCCGACTAAAGCACTCAGGTGACAGAGATTTTGGTTTGCTGCTCCTTTCTTATGGAACTTCCTTTCACTAATCATTTGCTCAGCCCGCAGAGAGGATGCCTTAAAGGGAGCCCCAAAACTATTATTTCCACCTAGCCTACGGTTCTTACTTTACTCTTAGTTTTATTTATTTATTGTTTATTTATAATGCCATGATTTTATTGTTTTATTCTCTCTCTGTGAGGCACTCTGAACCATATAGAATGGTCGCCATATAAATAAAAGCTGTCTTGTTTTGCCTTACCTTTATACCACACTGGTAAGAAAACATTTTGCCAGATAAATAGGGGATATGCAATAGCCTGACTCATAATATGCAGTTTATCTTCTGTGACTGTGAGAAGGTAGGACCATAACTCATGAGTTACAGAGACACAAGTGAGTTATAAAAGTCCTGCCTCCTTACAAGTGATAATAAATTGTAATTTTAGTCAGATCATTGAATATTTAATTTCTATAACATAATTGCATTTGTTTTTCTTTTTAAATCTGTTTAATGACTCTGCTGATTCTCTTTGATTTCAACTGCTGACTTCAGTGCTGCAATAGGAAACTGGTATGTCATTGGCATTGTGAAAGCTACTGTCTTATTGGTTTAGTATTCCACTGTGATTATACTGACCATCGAGATATCAATGAAATTTAGGACTTACCACACCACAAACTGCATTGATCCACACCCATAGAGTTCTAAAGCAGCACCTCTCACAAAAAAAAATATTTGATGAAGAAGCAATCTTCTGACATTCAAAAAAGGAATATGAAGAATAGAATGGTAGCAGGCTTTTTGCATATTATGACTGTCCCTCAGCTTCTCACTGATAGTATTTGTTTCTGCTTATCTCTCACAAACGTATATATCTAATATTTTCTCAGAGTTCACAAAAATCATTACCACACACAATATACAAACAATGAGACCTTGCTGAATTTACATTTAATAATGTTCACAGCACATCTCAAAATAATTGCATTGCATGGCCATTCATATTGTTACAATCCCCCTACACACTTCTGCCTCAGATGGCCTATAAAGATATTAATTATGGCAACACTTACAGGAAAACATTTTTATGATCTTAATGCTTATGTTGTCACCAGCCAAGATATCAATTTTATCTTGTAATTTATCCCTGTTCCTGATGTATCTGATTTTTTTTAAATGTCAACTGCTGGCTTCAGTGCTGCATTACTCTGTGTATGCTGCTATGCAATCGGTTCAGTATTTTATTGTGATGATACTGACATTCAAAGATATCAATTACAACAACACTTTCAGTAGCATATTTGCAATTGTCTTGTTGCTAGAGTTGTCATCAGTCAATATATGTGAGGGCTAAAGCCAGAGGTTCAATGTGGGGGAATAGCTCCTCCCACAATACCCAATAAAGGCCAGCCTCCCACGGCAGTTCCCTGCCTAGCGTGTTACAAAACACCCACCATCCACTCCTGCCTCCTCCTTCTCCATCACTCTGCTTGCCCTTGGTGCTGGGCTTTTTATTCCCTACTTACTTCTCGGCTTCCCTAGGGTGGGAATAGAGAAATGCCAAAAAGTAAACTACAGTTACATAAGCACTACTAATCTCATACTCTGTTTTTAGTTTTTATTTTATTATATTTCTTCAGAAACAATCTTTGAGCAAGATGTTCATTTACAAAGGTTTCATATCAAGGAGCAAGAACAGGAATAAACAGAGTTAAATGTTACACAACAATGACAATATCAATATCAATAACAATGGCAATAATGTGATAGTAACAGAAAATTCTCCCAACAGTGGGGTTACAATCAAGTAATTTTCAAGGTGCTGCCAGGTTAGATAGGCATTGTCAGTCAGTCTATTTCAGTATAGCAGGGTGTCAGAGGACAGGCAGGAGTACAAGTGTGGATCAAGGAGGAGGAGGGATGGGTAAGTGCTAGCTAAAAGAGCTTAGGTAAACTGGAGGGTAGTGAACAGGAGGGGAAGGGGGATGGAGAAGGGGAGAAGGGTGAGAGGGGGAAATGTGGGTATGCCATAAGGGATTGTGTTGACAGGGGCTGAACTCTAACTCTATTCACCAAAACACTGAATCACTTTTATCTTGTCATGTTACTCCCACTCTTCTTGTATAAATGGTGTTTTTTTGTTACTGATATACATACTATCAGGAAGAAGTAGGCTGTCGGTTAACTAAGATCTGCAGCTTATCCAATAAATAGGGAATTGGACAGACTAGGTGGGCCAAGCGGTCCTTATCTGACATCTATGTTTTTACATAGTATGTTCTTGGGGGTGTGGTTTGGCAGGCCAAGATGGTGCTTACTATGTAGTACAGCTCCTGCCTGACACCTACAGATAATGGCAATCCTGCTACATCCAATGACCTGAACAGCTTCCAAGCATCAATACCTGGTGCATCTAACTAATGGCTACACCAAAATTGCAGAGGAAACAATTCTTGATGACTTTTGAGCCTGCAATAATGAATATTTAGCATGGCACTGCACCACTGGAAGGCTGCACTAGAACTTGAGTCATGACATTGGCAGGAACCCCTAAGCTGGCAATGCTGACCTACCGCGGATAACCTTGATTTTAAACTTGTAACAAGAAAGGAAAGCTGGATCTGAAAATATGTCTGCTCATATCTGATATGTACACTCCATTACCTGGACTCACTGAAACAACAAATGCCTAGGCTGTCAGGCTGGATGAAGCCAAGAGGAGAATATACGTCCTGCAGAATGCCTCCCCTAATCTATCCCTGGACTGGGAGCAGCTCTGCTTTGCACTGAAAAATCTTCAAGAAAGGGACGATGATCAGAAAACTTGAAGTCTTTGTTTGAACCTGTGCCTGGTGGGGTTGCCTGAGGGATTACAGGGTATGTCCCAGGTCCTACTATCCAGAAATGGCTTGATGAAAAACTAAAACTGGGGCCAGCAGCTGCAAACTTTGGGATAGAACGGGCACATAGGATGGGTACCTGCCCTAGGCCAATGGATCATCCCTGACATCTCTTAATAAAGTACCTAAAGTATCCAGAAAGAGATGTTTTTTCGAGCTGCCAAAACCGACAGACTGATACAGGTGGAAGTAGACAAGGTCACCATGTTCCAAGGACTACACAAGGGAACTTACAATTTAAAAAGCAGCAGTTCACTGGCATAAAATCCAAGTTGCATATCAGGGGCTGGGACCACCCACCTGTACCACTTACACCTCAGTATCACCCTACCAAGGAAACCTCATCACAGTTTTGGCTCCCCTCAAGCTGACAAAGAACATGTAAATGTTGAAGATGCTGCAGTCAAAGGCAGGAGCTTGGTGAGGGGTCACAGACCCTGCAGTGTAATTTGTCCACTGGAATCATGCACCTGCAAAACACTGTGAGTAGTCCAGGAGGGTTAGATTTGGGGCCCTCATCGTTATCCTTCCATGCCAGCCAACGCTATCCCCTACCACCCACCTGCCACTCAATGCTCCCAGCTGGAGAGGGATAGAGCGACCGTTGCCACCATGAGGTTAAAATCCAGGTCTCACATAGCCCCAGAATACCTCTGAGTAAATACCTTTTAAATAGGCAATGATGGGAATGGGTGGTACAAATAATCCATCCTTATGCTAGATGTGTGATCATGGGGCTGGGTGACAGCATGGGGGCATTACTGATTGGATCAGTAGTGGTGCTATTAATGGTTCTGGCAGTTTAATCACCAAATGACTCTGTTATATGCTCTACAACATTATACCAGTGGCTCTCTCTGAACATTTTCTTTATGTTTTTGAGTTTACTTTGTCCAATTGAAGATGCTTGTATGATGTGCCTTGCCACAAGTTCACCATGAGGTGCCACCTGATTATTGCTGGGGAGGCATCTGAATTTTTCACCTCTCCGTCTATCCATACTGCATGGTCCAGAATCACTATTGGGGATGCCTTGATACAGTGAACCAGGATCCAGCTACCTTAATAAGTACATGCAACCATTTTACTCTGGGGGGAGGCAATGTACAAGTTGCATATGTCAAGAAAATGTGTGCTCCTGATTTGCGCAAAGCTTGTGCCCAACAACAGAGGGAATATCATAATTTATTTATTGAAATGTTTCACAGGGAAGACATACTGAGCAATATTGCTCATCTCTAGATGTGTCCTGAGGGAAGGGGTTACAGCAGGTTATAAACAAATTAGATATAATAAGCAAAAACAACAAGTGCAATATACAGAATTCAGATTTAATAAATAACATTAAGTGGTGCACCTTGGAAGTGCAGTCAGTTACAACCAGACATGTCTCACAAGCAAAGGGAGGTATAGTGAGATGAGGTGAGGGAGGGGTTGAAAATGAAATACAGAAAGAAAAATGAATATCCAGAGGGAGGGGATGGGGTGGTGGACCAGGATGGGAAGGGGAGTGTTAGCGGTGGAATACACAATTGGGTGCAAATTTGCAGGGGATAGCAAGTGGGTTCCTGGGGGTATGGGGCAGTTGCATGTAGGAGTTGTGTGTGAACAGATGAGGGAGGAAAGGACATGGTCTATGGGTATCAGCAGAGCTAGATTAATCACTACAATGCATTTAAGTTCATTTAAACTTAGACCTCTGTACTGACTGACTTTCTCTACAGTGTCCTTATGTCCCTAAGACTGTCATGATGGAGCATCAGGTACACACAATCACTTGTACTAACTTTACATTAACACTAATGTCTTGAAGGAGGCTCTTCCAGAGGGCTGATGCCTTATTTGAGAGCAACAAACAAAAACTGTCTAAATGCTGGACTAGCTGAATGATGTGACACTCTCATCAGTATCCTTATGTCCCTGAGTCCCACTTAAATGTTGTTCACAGTTTAATATAACCCTTGTTTTCTTCAGGGTGCCCTTATCAGAGTGTTGATGCCTTACTTTGAAAGCAACATTTTTAATCTGTGTCACTGATCTCTTGACTAAATTGCAATGCTCTATTTCACCCTTGAAGTACCAAATTTCAACTTCTAATATTGGGCAGAACAAATGGCATGCCTCCCAGTGGGCCCTCTAACCCCAGCAACCTGGCTGCTGCTAGATTAGGAGGAGATGGGGAAAATCTACTCCAGGGATTAGCATCTCCTGTGTTTATGGGAAACCTAGCTCCACCACTTCACTAACCCTTTCACATTAAACACACAGAAGGTCTAGAATGTTATACACATTTGCTATACGCATTGATCACCCAAGTACCATTTCACCACAGGTAGATTTGACAGCCACCCTCAAGAAAAGACAGGGTTCCAGCATTTTCATTTACTAGGCCCTTCTGAGGTGTAGAAAGGTGGGGTTGTCCTAGGTGGGCTGCGTCTATATTGGAGTCATGCTGTGTTTCTTCTTAGACAAGAAATTTAACCCTGGCATTCAAACTGGTGACTTTTTTGCTTATCTTAGGGTCCAGTACTGATTATCTGACTGGCAGTGGGGGTGGAGAGTGTAGGATGTCTGAGAACGGAAAATATCCTGTATGAGCCAACTCCAAGGGAAAAAATTCTGACTGCCACCTATGGCTTGCTAGTGGGGAATTGCCATCAACCTATGGATGAAATCATCTCCAAGTGTTAGGTCAGATTTGGGCATTCCAGTCATACAGAACATATGGAGGGTGGCTGACAAAAAACCTTAATACATGCTCACAGAGAATCTGTCTCCATCAGGTACAACTAAACTTTATGTATCACACTTATGTGACACTAGCCAAAATGCATACAACTGACCTGACCAAATATTCCTTGTGCCTAAGATGTGTTATATTGGAGGGTGACTTCCTTTACATGACATTGGCATGCCCAAAGGTCAGTACCTTCTGGCTAAAGGTACGTTGCATAATGCAAGAGCTCTTGCAGTGACAGCTTCCAAAATTACTGAATGAGTTGCTGCTAGGTGCAGAGATGGGGGCTCAATTTCTGGGAAGATTAAACTATTGTAGAAATTATCCCTAATTAATGCTGGAACAACTATTTCACAATCCTTGCTAAGTACAGATCCCCTACCATTGCACAGTCCAGTGAACACCTGTGCAGCTGCTTAAAAATTGAACAAACACAGCATAGAACTAATGGCATACATGAAATACTTGAAGTTTTTGGTCTCCACTGTCTCAGGCAATAGACACAATGATATTCCCAATTTAGAATCTACAGTACATACTTTGCAGATATATCCAGCTTCGCACCAATAGAAACTTAGAAGCTGTTGGCAGAAAAGGATCTCTTGGCTCACCTAGTCTGCCCTAAAGTCCCTGTCTACTGTGCTACCATAGATCCTAATTTATCTCCAGCTGCAACTCCCCCCCCAGCCCTGTTACTAATGTCACCTGGTGTCAATACCACGCATGTTTGAAACCTGTTACCATGTTGGTACCCGCTACTTTGGCTGGGAGGCTGTTCCAGGCATCCACCACCCTTTCTGTGAAGAAATATTTCCTCACATCACCTCTAAGTCTCCCCCCTTCCAGCTTCATATCATGCCCCTTGTTCTTGAGCATCTCTTTCTGTGCAATATGCCACCCTCCTGCACCTTATTGATACCCCTGAGATATTTGAATGTTTCTATCTTGTCTCCCTTTTCTCTCCTTTCCTCCAGTGAGTACATATTTAATTCCCTGAGTTTTTTCTTGTAGGTCATCTGATGCAGGCCATGCACCATTTTGGTTGCCCTTCTCTGTACCACCTCCACCCAGTCTATGTCCTTCCTGAGAAGGTGCCTCCAGAACTGGACACAGTACTACAGGTATGATCTCACCATTGATCTATACAGAGGCAACACTAATTCCCTTTTTCTGCTGGTGATACCCCTACCTATGTACCCCAGCATTCTACTAGCCTTTTCTACTGCCTTATCACATTGCTTTGCTACCTTCAGGTAATCAGATATGATGACCCCCAGATCCTTTTCCTGTTTTGTTGTTGTTAACACCTTCCCCCCAAATTATTCATTGCCCTTGGGTTTCTGTGCCCCATGTGCATATTGTTTTAATGTTTTGGTATTGAAGCCCAGTTCCCAAACCCTTGACCAATCTTCCAATTTTTTTAGATCTTTCTTCATTTTCTCCACCATCCGATGTGCCTACCTTATTGCAGATTTTTGTGTCATCTGCAAACAGGCATACATTTCCCTCTAGCCCCTCTCCAATGTCACTGATAAAGGTATTAAAGAGGACTGGTCCCAGTACTGAACACTGTGGCACCCTGCTGGTTACCTTATCTTCCTCCAAGTGTATTCCATTTATCACCACCCTCTGAGTTCTGTTACTTAGCCAACTTTGTACCCATTTTACTATCTTTGGACCAACTCCAATGCTGCCTAGCTTGTTAACCAGTCTTCTGTGTGGAACGGTGTTGATGGCCTTATTGAAATCTAGATAGGCCACATCCACTGCTCTTCCCTGATCCAGCTCCCTGGTAATCCAGTCAAAAAACTCTATCAGGTTTGTTTGGCAAGATCTATCCCTTCTGAACCCATGCTGTCTCAGATCTTGCAATCCACTGGTGTTAAGATATTCCCCAATCCTTTCTTTAAGTAGTTTCCATAACTTTGCCTACCACCAAAGCCAGGCTTACAGATCGGTAGTTTCCTGCCTCCAAATCTGCCCTCCTCCAGTCACCTGGAACTCCCCTTGTATCCAGTGATAGATTGAACAGGGCCAACACAGCATGCAGCCGGTTCCTCCTATAGTTCCTTCAGTATTCTAGGGTGAACCCCATCCAGACCTATAGCCTTGTGTACTTTTAGTTTTGCTACTTCCCTGAGGACTCTCTGTAAAAGGGCTAGTGTCCACCTTCCTTCCCTTAATGCCCTTCTCCCCTATCTGTGGCCTGTCATCTACCCCTTCCTTTGTGAATACTGAACAAAACTAGCAACCATCGAACAGTATGGTTCACAATAAACACAACAATAGAGTCAAGCCATACAAAGGCAAAAGTACTGGACTTCAGGAGTGCTGACTTTGCCAAAATTGGTGAGTGCCTAAGGAATGCACTAGCAAATGGGCAGGAAGGAGGGGTGGAAGAACAATGGGGAATAATAAAAACTGCCATCACAGAGATAACAAGCCTTTGTGTGAAGCAAATAAACAAAACAAAATGATGTAAGAAATCATTATGGTTCTCAAAAGAGGTGGCAGTGAAGGTTCAAGAGAAAAAGAAAGCATTCAGAAAGTACAAGGAATCACAGAAGGAGCAGGACAGAGAATTGTATCAGTTAAAGCAAAAGGAAGCTGGGAAGGCAGTCAGAACAGCAAAGGCCTGAACTAAGGAAAAGATAGCCAACTCAGTTAAGAAGGGGGATAAAACCTTTTTCAGGTACATCAGGGAGCGAAGGAAGGCAAAGGGAGGGATAGTGAGGCTTAATAAAGGGGAGGGAGGTGGGCAGAGGGTGACTGTGAAAAGGCAGAGATAATAAACAAATATTTTTGCTCAGTATTTACAAATGAAGAGGGGGAGGTACCTAAAACAAACAATAGAAACACTCTGGATACAGAAGTTGATACCAGCCCATTTACAGAAGAAAGGGTTCTGAAAGAACTCTTAAAACTGAAGGTGGACAAAGCGATGGGGCCTGATGGGATTCATCCCAGAATTCTAAAAGAACTAAGGGTAGAACTAGTGACACCACTGACTACCCTCTTTAACAAATCATGGGAGGATGGGGTGGTACCTGAGGACTGGAGGAGGGCAGATGTGATTCCCCTTCACAAAAGTGGGAGCAGGGCAGAAGCAGGAAACTACAGACCTGTTAGTTTAACCTCAGTGATAGGGAAAATGATAGAATCACTTCTGAAGGACAGGATTGTTGAGTACCTAGAGGCCAGAGGGGCACAGGACCCAAGGCAGCATGGATTCACAGCGGGAAGGTCATGCCAGACGAATCTAATCGATTTCTTTGACTGGGTGACCAAAGTAGTAGATCAGGGAGGGGCTGTGGACATGGCCTACCTAGACTTTAGCAAGGCATTTGACTCAGTCCCACAAAAAAGATTAATATACAAGTTAGCCAGCCTGTGAGTTGGTCCCAAGATGATAGCCTGGGTAAATAATTGGCTGGAGACTAGGACACAGAGAGTAATAGTAAATGGAGTCCACTCTGAAGAAAGGGGAGTTATTAGTGGGCTGCCGCAGGGTTCAGTATTAGGACCGGTCCTCTTCAATGTCTTTGTAAGCGTCATTGCAGAGGGACTGGAAGGAAAAGTATGTCTCTTTGCAGATGACACAAAGATCTGCAACAGAGTTGATACACAAGGTGGGGTGGAAAGGATGAGAAGGGACTTGGCAAGGTTAGAGGAATGGTCAAATGTTTGGCAGCTTAGATTTAATGCTAAGAAGTGCAAGGTAATGCACCTGGGAAACAAAAACCAAGGGGAAGAGTACACAATGGGGGGTGAGATACAACAACAAAAATGGAAAGGGACCTGGGGGTAGTCATATCAGATAGCTTAAAGGTGGGCAAGCAATGTGAGAGGGCAGTAAGGAGGGCTGAGGGGATACTGGGATGCATAGGGAGAGGCATCACCAGTAGAAAACAGGAAGTTGTTATCCCTCTGTACAGACAGCTGGTGAGACCCCATCTGGAGTACTGTGTAGTTCTGGAGATCCAGTTTCCCAAGGACATAGACAAGATGGAAGGTGTCCAGAGGAGGGGAACTAAAATGGTGCAGGGTCTGCACCGTAAGACATATGAAGAGAGAATAAAGGAGCTTAATATGTATAGCCTCAAGGAAAGGGGAAGGGGAACATGATAGAAACTTTCAAGTACCTCAAGGGAATAAACAAAGTCCAAGAGGGTAGCATCTTTCAAAAAAAGAGGTGTGCAAGAACAAGGGGCACAATTTGAAGACGGGGGGCAGCTCAGAGGTAATGTAAGGAAGCATTTTTTCACAGAGATGGTTGTGGATGCATGGAACGGCCTTCTGAAGGAGGTTGTGGAGTGAAAAACAGTGGTTGAATTCAAGCATGCATGGGACAGCCATAAGGCAATTCTATGGGGTGGGGGTAGAAAGAAGTAGGCTGCTGGTTAACTAGGATCTACAGCTTATCCAGTAGGTAGGGAAATGGGCAGACTGGGTGGGCCAAGTGGTCCTTATCTGCCGTCAAATTCTATGTTTCTATGTTTCTAAGTACTTACAGTATTCAGTATGTCAGCTTTTTTCTGGTACTCTTCCATACTCCCCCCCCCCTTACCTTTTAATATTACTGTCTCTGCCTTGCTTTTCTTCTTTTCACTTACATACCTGAAGAAAGTTTTATTCCACTTTTTTTCTGATTTGGCAACATTTTCCTCAATTTGTGCTTTAGCTCTCGTAACTGGCTTCCCTGCCTCCCTTTGTTTCTCCTGACAACTCTCCCTATCCTCTTCCTTCTGTGTCATCTTGTATCTTTTGAATGACTGCTTCTTTTCCTTTACATTCTCTACTACTTTCTTGGAGAACCATAGCAGTCTCTTACTTTTATTGCTCTTAGTAACCTGCTTGAAATAGGTTTGCTGCCTTCTCAATGGCCTACTTTATTCTTGCCCACTTTTCCTGTACCCCACCCTTTTTCCCTATTTCTGCTAGGGCTTCCCTGAGGCACTTTGCTATTTTCTTGAAATGGGCCCCCCCTGAAGTCCAGCACCCTTGTTTTAGTGTGGCTCAGTTCTGGTCCTGTGCTTATGCTGAACCATACAATGATCACTGGTCCCCAGGAGGCTTCCCACAGTGATGTCAGCAACACTGTCCCTGTTTGACAATACCAGGTCCAGTAATGCCACCTCATGAGTGAGTTCCTTAACTAGTCAGGAGCTGGGAGATTCAGGCAGATCACCCCACAGGTTAATGCATGCATCAAGCAAAACCAAGATGTCAACCTGGGGGCAGATACACAGGTACCACAGGGCAGGATAGGCTGCACTCAGGACAAGATATCACCACTAATAAAAGGACCTGGACCACAAGCAACCAGTAAGGTAATAAAAACGAAGCACCACTTAGAACACTCCAGAAAAAGTAGGATGAAGCAAAGTACAAAACACAAGAAGAGAACAAAAAGATGTTGCATTTCATGGAAGGTCATGCACACAAATGCCCGTAATCTGGGGAACAAGATCCCAGACCTGGTGGATGCAATGATGGAGGCTGATCTGGGCATAGTGGTGATAATCAAAACATGGTACACCAGCAATCACAGCTGGGACATAAGTGTACCGGGTTATAATCTGTTCAGAAGAGACAGGGAGGGTAAAAGGGGGGAGGGGTTTCCCTCTACATCAAAGAGAGCATAAAGGCGACTGAAATTCAAAACAGGCATGAGCAAACAGAGAAATTTTGGGTTACCCTTTAGCCAAGCAATGGAACAGCCATTCAGACAGTGGTCATTTACAGACCCCCAGCTCAGGTCAAGGAAATTGACAAGCAGCTGCTAGAAAACATGCATGAAAGGGCAGAAAAGGTGGCGGTACTGCTAATGTGAGATTCTGACATGCCAGAGGTAGACTGGTCCACCCCAGCAGGGGCCTTGGCTAGGACACAGGTCTTCATGGACTCCCTTGAGGGGGCTGGCCTTAGGCAACTGGTTCAGGAACCTCCCAGGGAGTGGGCAATCCTGGATCTGATGCTGACCAATGGGGACAGGGTAGCAGATCTTAGGGTGGAAGGTCTGCTAGGGTCCAGTGACCACAAAATGATGTGGTTCAATGTGGACACAGGAGTCCAGTCAACCCATAAGAAGGCAAGAGTCATAGACTTTAGAAGGGTGGACTTTACCAGTATGGGACTACAGCTAAAGGAAACTTTGGAAAAGAGGAGGCTAGGCATGGATGTTGAGGAGAAATGAGCACACATCAAGGAGGCTATAGCGAAGGTAACAAAATAATGCATTAAGCAGCATCACAGGAGAGGGAACTAGATATCATTGTCCACCTTGGGACAAATGACCTAGCTAGACATGGGATCAGTGCAGTGCAGAATGAATTTGTGGAGTTGGGGAGGGGCCTCAGATGGGTAGCAAGCATGGTAACCTTTTCAGAGGTGCTGCCAGTCCATGGCAAGGGTGCAGCTAAGGTACTGCACACCATGCAGTTTAATGAATGGTTGCAAAACTGGTGCAGAGCACAGGGCTTTGGCTTCATTGGGGACTGGGGGGCCACCTGGAGAGATAAAGGTCTATACTGGCATGATGGTCTGCATCTGTCCATGAAGGGGAACCAAGCTCTTAGGTGACAGGTTTAAATGCTTCCTTGGCAAGCTTTTAAACTAGCCAAGGGGGGAGGTGCTGATAAAAGGTAAGAAATTTCAAGCCTCCCCCCACAAAACATGGCAGGTAGTAAGGTAAACACTGAGGTACAGAGCTCAACACAGGGCAGGACAGGGGTAAATGGAAAAATAGACAAGGGCAATAAGAGCAGGGATGGGGGAAAAAGGATAAAACCAACATTAAATGGAGGGCAATGAGTACCAATGCCTGTAGTCTGGGAAACAAGCTTCCTGAGCTAGTAGCCCTGATGGAAGATGAACAATTGGATATTGTGGCAGTCACGGAAACATGGTACACAAAGAATCATGACTGGGATGTCAACATAGTAGGGTACACAATCTACAGAAGGGACAGGGAAGGTAAAAAGAGGAGGTGGAGTAGCTCTATACATAAGGGAAGGGATCAAAGCTACAGAACTAAAAAGGAAAGGGGAGGACAAGAGGCACTCTGGGTCACCTTGGAGACAGGGAATGGCATCACAATCCGCACAGGGGTAGTATACAGACCCCTATCTCAAGGGGAGGAAATGGACAAGAAAATGATAGAGGACATTCTCAAAATGGCTGAAAAAGGGGAGATACTGTTGATGGAGGACCTGAATATGCCAGATGTTAACTGGATGACATGTACTGCAGCCACATCCAAGAGCAGGGTCATTCTCAATGCCCTGCAGGGGCAGGTCTTAGACAGCTAGTGTTGGAACCCACTCAGGAGGGAGCAATACTGGACCTGGTACTCTCAAATGGAGAGAGGATCACAAATTTAGAAGTCAGTAGACATCTGGGAACAAGTGACCACTGCACAGTGTGCTTCACAATGAGCACAACCATGGAGATAAGCCATACAAAAACAAGAATACTGGACTTTAGAAGGGCTGACTTTGGCAAAATGGGTGAATGCCTGAAGAATGCACTAGCAAATGGCCAAAAAGGAGGGGTGGAAGAACAATGGAGAAAAATCAAAACTGCCATCATAGAGGCAACAAGCCTTTGTGTGAAACAAATAAAGAAAACAAAGCAGAGTAAATAACCACTTTGGTTCTCAAAAGAGGTGGCAGGGAAGGTGAAGGAGAAAAAGGCTGCATTCAAAAAGTATAAGGAATCACAGAAGGAGCATGACAGGGAACTGTATCAATTAAAGCAGAAAGAAGTGGGGAAGGCAATCAAAATAGCAAATGCCCAAACCAAGGAAAAAATAGCCAACTCAGTTAAGAAGGGGGATAAAACCTTTTATGGGTACATTAGGGAGCATAGAAAGGTTAAGGAAGGGATAGTGAAGATTAATAAAGGAGAGGGGAGGTGGGCAGAGGGAGACAGTGAAAAGGCAGAGATACTGAATGAATACTTTTGCTCAGTATTCACAAAAGAAGATGAGGAGGAGTTACCTAAACCAGACAATAGAAGTACTCTGGGTAGGGGGTTGACACCAGTCCATTCACAGAATAAAGAGTCCTGAAAGAACTCCTAAAACTCAAGGTAGGCAAAGCAATGGGGCCTGACGGTATTCACCCCAGAATCCTAAGAGAACTAAGGGAGGACCTAGTGACACCACTGACCAAGCTTTTTAACAAATCATGGCAGGATGAGGTGGTACCTGAGGACTGGAGGAGGGCAGATGTGATTCCCCTTCACAAAAGTGGGAGCAAGGCAGAAGCAGGAAACTACAGACCTGTAAGTTTGACCTCAGTGGTAGGGAAAATGATGGAATCACTTCTGAAAGAAAGAATTGTTGAGTACCTAGAGGCCAGTGGGGCACAGGACCCAAAGCAGCATTGATTTACAGCAGGAAGGTAATGTCAGACAAATCTAATTGATTTCTTTGACTGGGTGACCAAAGTAATAGACCAGGGAGGGGCTGTGGATATGGCCTACCTCGACTTTAGCAAGGCATTTGACACAGTCCCACACAAAAGAATAATAATCAAGTTATCCAGCCTAGGAGTGGGACCCAGGGTGGTAGCCTGGGTAGCAAACTGGCTGCAGAGCAGGACACAGAAGGTAATAGTGAATGGAACACATTCCAAAGAAAGGGGGGTTACTAGTGGAGTACCTCAGGGCTCAGTACTTGGTCCAGTCCTCTTTAACTTATTTATAGGTGACATTGCAGAGGGTCTGGAGGGAAAGGTATGCCTCTTTGCAGATGACACAAAGATCTGTAACAGAGTTGAGGTAGAAAAGATGAGAAGGGACTTGGCAAGGTTGGAGGAATGGTCAGACATATGGCAACTTAGATTCAATGCAAAGAAGTGCCAAGTAATTCACCTGGGAAACAAAAACCCAGGAGAAGAGTACACAATAGCAGGGGAGGTACTAACAACAACAAAAATGGAAAGGGACGTGGGGGTAGTCATATCAGATGACCTAAAGGTGGGTAAGCAACGTGAAAAGTTGGTAAGGAGAGCCAGGGAGATACTGAGATTCATAAGAAGGGGCATCACAAGTAGAAAAAGAGAAGTGGTTATCCCTCTATACAGACAGTTGGTGAGATCCCATCTGGAGTACTGTGTGCAGTTTTGGAGACCTCATCTACGCAAGGACATAGACAGGATGGAAGCAGTCCAGAGGAGGGCAACTAAAATGGTGCAGGGTCTGCAGCAGAAACCATATGAAGAGAGACTGAGAGTGCTTAATCTGTATACTCCTGATGAAAGGAGGGACAGGGAGGACAGGGGGGACATGATAGAAACTTTTAAGTAACTCAAGAGAATCAACAAAGTCCAGGAGGGTAGCATCTTTCAGAAAAAGAGATGTGTAAGAACAAGGGTGCACAACTTAAAGATAGAGGGGGAATGGCTTAGGGGTAATGTGAGGAAATTTTTTTTCATGGAGAGAGTGGTGGATGCATAGAACCACCTTCCTGAGGAGGTCGTTTGGTCTAAAACAGTGGGGGAATTCAAACATGCATGGGACAGACATAAGGCAATTATGGGGGGGGGGTTGCAGAAAGTAGGCTGTTGGTTAACTAGAATCTGCAGCTTATCCAGTAGGTAGGAACATGGGCAGACTGGGTGGGCCAAGTGGTCCTTATCTGCCATCAAAGTCTATGTTTCTATGTTTCATTAGGTCAATAGACAAGAGTAAAAGAAGAAGAAAACCACTTTGGTTCCTAGGGTGGAGTGGCAGAAAAAGTAAGGGCCAAGAAGCTAGCCTTCAGGAAGTATAAGGAGACACAAAGGGATGAGGACAAGGAAATGTACCAGAAGTGTCTGAGAGGTGGGAAAGGCAGTGAGGAGTGCTAAAGCACAAACAGAGGAGAGAATAGCTCAATTGGTTAAAAAAGGAGACAAGACATTCTTCAGGTACATTATCAAAATAAGGAAGGAAAAGGGGGAGGGTAGCAAAGCTTAGAGGGGCCATGGAGAGATAGTGGAGGGAGGCTGGGAAAAAGCAGCAATCCTTAATGAATATTTTTGTTCAGTTTTCACTGTGGAAGGGGATAGGCAGAACCCACAGCTGAATTTCAAGGGAGCTAAGGATAAGGAGGTAAACACCAGTTCATTCACAGGAGAGAGGATCCAAGAAGAACTGGTTAAGCTAAAGGTGGAAAAAGCCATGGGTCCAGATGGCATACATCCCAAGGTCCTAATGGAACTGAGGACTGAACTGGCAGCTCCTCTGACAGCCCTGTTAAGTGAGTCTTTAGACACTGGAGTGGTCCCAGAGGACTGGAGAAGGGCAAATATTGTCACTCTTCATAAGAGACATAGCAAAGCAGCGGGAAAACTACAGGCCAGTTAGTCTAACCTCTGTATTCAGAAAGATAATGGAGGAGCTCCTTAAGGAAAGAATAGTGACACACCTGGAATCCAATGGACTGGTGGATCCCAGGCAACATGAGTTCTCTGCAGGACAATCCTGTCAAACTAATCTGATAGATTTCTTTGACTGGGTGAAAAGACAGTAGACCAAGGAGGGCAGTACTGTAGATATTGCCTACCTCAATTTCAGTAAAGCCCTTGATGCGGTCCCATTAGGAGACTGGTCAACAAGCTAGGCAGTCTGGGGTTGGGATGCAAGGTGGTGAACTGGATTAGAAACTGGTTAAGGGACAGAAAGCAGAGGGTAGTGGTGAATGGAACCCCATCAGATGAAAGGAAGATGATTAGTGTGGTACCTCAGGGGTCAGTTCTGGGGCCAGTCCTCTTCAATGTCTTCATTAGTGACATTGCAGATGGGCTGGATGGAAAGGTTTGCCTGTTTGCGTATGATGCCAAGATCTGCAACAGGGTGCACACTCCAGAAAGGGTGGAAATGATGAGAAAAAAACTGGAACTGATGAAGAGATGGTCAGGGTCATGGCAGCTAAGGAGTAACACAAAGAAGTTCAAAAGTGTGCATATGGGGAGCAGGAACCCTGGGGTGAGCTACAGGTTGGGGAGGGAGCTTCTGATAGTAACTAAGGAGGAGAGGGACTTGGGGGGGTCATAATCACAGCTGACTTGAAGGCCACTAGGCAGATGGCAAAGGCAGTGGGAAAGACCAGTGGGATGTTGGGGTGTGTTGGAAGGGGAATCACAAGCTGAAGGAGGGAGGTTATAGTTTCACTGTATAAGACCCTGGTTAGACCTCACCTTGAATATGGTGTACAGTTCTGGAGTCCACACCTTCAAAAGGACATTGACAAAACAGAGACAGTGCAGAGGAGGGTGACCAAAATGGAGAAGAGATTACATCACAAGCCTTATGAGGAGAGAGTCAGAGACCTCGATTTGTACATGCTGGAACAAAGGAGGGAGAGAGGCAACATGGTAGAAACATTCAAGTTCCTCAAGGGTATTAACAAGGTGAAAGGGGACAACATATTCCAGATTAATAGTAGTACCAGGACAAGAATACACGACAAGAGACTGAGGGGTGGCCACATAACGGAAAATGTCAGGGAGTTATTTTTTTATGGAAAGGCTGGTGGATGCATGGAACAGCCTGCTCCAAGAGGTGGTGGCAGCCCATACAGTGGCAGGCTTCAAACATGCATAGAACAGAAACAAAGGAATAAGAGATATAGGAAGACAAAGCTAAAGTTAATGACCAAATAGGGTCACTGGATGCTTCATTAGGCAGCTTAAATGGGCTGACTGGATGGGCCTAGTGGTCCTTATTTGCTGACATCATCTATGTATCTATGTATCTAGTTGCCTGAGGAATGCCTCCTGTGGGAAGTCTAGGATTTCCAAACTTCTAATTGATGCTGCAGCAGGTAGACTCCAATACACATCTGGTAGATTGAAGTCCCCCACTAACAGTACCTCACCCTTGTTAGCCATCCCTTGCATTTCATCTATCATATCCTTGTCTCCTTCCTTTCCCTGTGCTGGAGATCTATAGATCACCCCTAGCCTAATAGTGACCCCCCCCCAGGGTGACCCACAGTACCTCCTCTTTACTCTATCCTCCTTGTATTTCTTTGGCGTTTATACTCTTTCTCATGTAAAGAGCCACCCCTTCTCCCTTTTTTCCTACCCTGTCCCTCCTGGAAAGTGCATACCCTGGTATGGCTGCCTCCCAGACCTGGTTATAATTACACCAGATCTCTGTAATTGCTACTATGTCCAGGTCTCCTGCTGCCATGGTGGCCTCTAGGTCTGACATCTTGTTGTCCAGACTTTGAGCATTTGCACTCATGGCTCTCCGGTTTATACTGCCATCTCCCCTCTTCTTGCCCTTTTGTCCCTCACCTTTTTCTCCAATATTACCCTTCCGCTTTTCCCTTCACTCTTCCTCCTGGTTTCATATTTGTGTTTGTTCCATGTGGGACTTCCCACCCTTGGGATTCCCATTGCTGACCTTGTGGGGGGAAGGGATAGACTATATATTTCTGCCTTATTCCACCTCCCCCCTCAGTTAGTTTAAATTCTTACTAATGTAGCATTTAAACTGTTCATTAAGGATTTTAGTTTTCCTCTTGTAGGAATGTAAGCCACCACCCCTGTTCAGGCCTCTATCCCTCCAGGTAGAGCCCCAGTCCCCAATAAATCTGAATCCCTCTTGTCTGTACCACTTCCTCAGCCATAAATTTAAGTCCCTGGTGTGGATCCTCCTGTCATCCCCCTTGTCATGAGCAGGTAATGCCTCTGAGAAAGTCACAGATTGTGCTACTTGCCTAAGATCCCTCTCCAGTTTCCTGAATTCTTCCTGAACTGCATCTAGCCTCTTCCCAACCATGTCATTTGTTTTCAAGTGGACAATTACATCTAGCTCTCCCTCCCTCCCTGCCTCTCCTGCATGGAATGAATGGCACTAGATCACTCCTTTTGCAGCCTTCCTGTCTACAATTTGGAATGCCCAATTCAATAAAAGGTGCACAGTTCTGTCTACAGGTGATGCTAACCTAACTGCTGTATTGAAATCTGAAATGGAGTGTACCTCTGCTTTATTTCTCCACTCTTACAAGCATGAAACCAATTGTTTATATCAAAGACATGACTGTCTATGTATCATACAAATTTCTTCAATAAAAAATATTTTACAAAAAAAATAACGTTATTGTGATGTAAGATATGTCTCAAAGATAACAAATGTTACACAGTGTATGTCATGATTTTGTACTTAACTAATGGGAAAGCAGCTGAAACTTGATACAGAGAAGTTTCAGTAGATGCTAAATAAATGAAGGAAAGATAATGGGAATAGTGTAGTTGTACTGAGAAGTTTAAATAGACACTAAGTAAAGCAAGGAAAGTTCAAGGGAGTCATGCAGTGCAATGGGTGTGGGGCTGCAGACTTTTGGGACACCTTCTGGAAATGGAGGTGCTGCCCCATTCATACTCACCTCACTAGGTTGAGGGCAGAGATTGCTGGACTACCAGCCAAACTGTCAAGGGAGCAGAGTACCTTCTGCTCCACCGAGGGGCTACCAGGTCTGCCACCACTCCTCCAGAGGATGCCTAGGCAGATGTAGAGCATTTGGACCTTGGTGGGCTCCTGGAGGGTGGTGGTGATGGGAAGGGTGTATACTCCTCAGCCTTCAACACTGCAGATTTCCCTTGCCAGACTGGCAGGACATGGCAGCCAGAGGAAGAACCCATAGCAATAGGAAGGGAGGAAGTAAGAGTCATCAAAAGGGGAGGCCCTAAGGAGGGAGAAAGGCCCCCAACCAAGGAGGAAACAGCTGCTGGTGAGGGACTCAGTTGTTTCAGGAATAGACTTGGGAGTGGGGGGGGGAGGCGAGGGATGTTAAAAGCCTGAGAGGTGCTTTAGCTTGGAGGGATTGACAGTGTACTCAGAAATATTGCTAGGGCAGCAGAAGATAAGAGGGAGCATGGCAGAAGACACCAGGAGAAAGGACTGCTGTGTGACTGAACTTCTCTGCTGGGACTACAGTAGAAGAACTTTTGTACTTGGACCTTTAATTTAGGGTAAAAAAAACAAACATACAAAACAAAAAAAGTGTGTGTTTGTCTGGGTTAACTGAACTGAATGGGTATCTGAACAGTTATTTAGGTGTAAATATCAGGTGATGGAAAGGACTTAACTGTTGTGAGGTTTAAATTACTTGTAGAAAGATCTAGTAAGTAGGGGGAGTGGCTTAGCTAGAAGGAAGCTACATTTAAAGACTGCCTTAGAAAGATTCTGCTAATAGCTTGGCAGAAGACACCAGGAGAAAGGACTGCTGTGTGACTGAACTTCTCTGCTGGGACTACAGTAGAAGAACTTTTGTACTTGGACCTTTAATTTAGGGTAAAAACTAACATATACAAAACAAAAAGTGTGTGTTTGTCTGGGTTAACTGAACTGAATGGGTATCTGAACAGTTATTTAGGTGTAAATCTCAGGTGATTGAAAGGACTTAACTGTTGTGAGGTTTAAATTACTTGTAGAAAGATCTAGTAAGTAGGGGGAGTGGCTTAGCTAGAAGGAAGCTACATTTAAAGACTGCCTTAGAAAGATTCTGCTAATAGCTTGGCAGAAGACACCAGGAGAAAGGACTGCTGTGTGACTGAACTTCTCTGCCGGGACTATATTGCCCTCCTTCCCTCCACCACCCCCCCACCCAAAGCTAGTTCTATTTTTATAGGCACAGGAATTGACTGACAACAGGAACTTCCTGTTTGGGAGCAGGAAGTGAGTGATCACAGAACCACCAAAGACCCACTATCCTAGAAGGGCAAGAGTAACTCTCTGGCCCCCTAGTTGCTGGAGGTCTGCCTCTGAGCAAGTAACTGGTCTACTGAGAAATATAGGATATTCTTGTCTCAGAACAGGACAAATCAGGAGCTTAAAGGGCACACAGGCAGAAAGTAAGGAGAGAGAGAAAAACAGAGGAAAGAGTAAGGATTGCAAACAGTTAAGGGGCCAGAAATAAGACATGATTGGAGTGGTGCAGTGCAGTGGCTGTGGGCAGCAGTCTTCCAGGAGGCGTTCTGGAGGATGCGGTGTTGTCCCATCTGCAGGCACTCTCTGGGCTGAGGGAGGAGGTTGCTCACCTACAGGCTGAGTTGGCCAGGATTTGTGGGACCTCCTCTTCCATCCAGGGACCACCAGTGCCTCTGCCGTTGCCTCAGAGGTTGCCAAGAAAGAGGAGTGGTTGGACCACAGTGGGCTCAGGGAGGGTGAGGGTGGTGGAACAGAGGTGCATGCCTCCAGTTGTACCTCTCCACAATTCCTATGCCATTCTGGCAAAGTGTGGTTCCTCTATGGAGGCACCCACAGTGGAGACCAAGGAGGATGCTGGGAACCTCCACAAAGGAGACCCACAGGAGGGTGGCAGGGAACCCTGCAAGGGAAGGAAACAACTCCTGGCGGGGACTCCATTGTTAGGAAGGTAGAACTGGGGAGGAAGGGGAGAGGGAGGTGAGGTGCCTGCCTGGCGCCATGGCTTGGAGGGACAGGGAGCGAATCCTCAGGATTGCCAGAGCAGCTGCACAGGGGAGGGAGCTGGATGTCATTGTCCACCTAGGGACAAATGACCTGGCTAAGAGAGGGATTAGAGAAGTGCAGGAAGAGTTTATGGAATTGGGCAGGGGCCTTAGTCAAGTAGCACACACAGTAACCTTCTCGGAGGTGCTGCCCATCTATGGCATAGGAGAGGCTAGGGTGTCCTGCACCATGGGATTCAATCAGTGGTTGAAAAACTGGTGTGGAACTCAGGGATTTGGCTTCATTGGGGACTGGGGGTCTACCTGGAGTGATGCAAGCCTATATTGGCATGATGGGCTGCATCTGTCTGGGAGGGGAACCAGGATCCTAGGTGATAGGTTTAAATGCTTCATTGGCAAGCTTTTAAACTAGCCAAGGGGGGAGGCACTGGAAAGGAACAGGGAAATCCTAGGCCCCCCAAATAATCATGGAAGTAAGTGCGGCAAACACCAACATAGAGGTGTCGATAGGGAGAAGGGCAGTGGTAAATGGAGAAAGTGACAAAGGCAAGAAGGACAGGGATGGGGCAAAAGGGAGTAAGGCCATCAGGAAGTGGAGGGTAATAAGTACCAATGCCTGTAGTCTGGGCAACAAGCTCCCTGAGCTGGTGGCCTTGATGGAAGAGGGATGCCTGGATATCGTAGCAGTCACAGAAACATGGTACACAGAGAACCATGACTGGGATGTTAACATACCAGGGTACATAACCTACAGGAGAGACAGGCAGGGGTGAAGAGGGGGAGGAGTAGCTCTCTATGTAAATGAAGGGATAAAAGCAACTGAACAAAAGAGTAAACAGGGAGGAGAGGAGGCACTGTGGGTCACCTTGGAGACTGGAAAGGGCACCACAATCCGCACAGGGGTTGTGTACAGACCCCCATGTCAGGGAGAGGAATGGACAAGGATATGATAGAAGGCATTCTTAGAATGGCAGAGAAAGGGGAGATACTGTTGATGGGAGACCTGAATATGCCAGATGTTAACTGGAGCACATTTGCTGCAGCCACATCCAAGAGCAGGGCCATTCTTGATGCCCTACAGGTGGTAGGCATTAGACAGCTAGTTTCAGAACCCACTCATGAGGGAGCAATCTTAGACCTCGTACTCTCAAATGGGGGCAGTGAGAGGATCTCAGATCTAGAAGTGGGTTGCCATTTGGGGACAATTGACCATCAAACAGTGTGGTTCACATTAAACTCAGCTACAGAGTCAAGCCATACAAAAGTGAGGGTACTGGACTTTAGGAGGGCTGACTTTGGCAAGATGGGAGAGTGCCTCAGAAAAGCACTAGCAAACAGGCTAGATGGAGGTGTGGAGCAACAATGGGGAAACATCAAAACTGCCATCACAGAGGCAACAAGCCTTTGTGTGAAGCAAATAAACAAATCAAAATGAAAGAAAAAGCCACTATGGTTCTCAAAAGAGGTGGCTGTGAAAGTCAGGAAGAAAAAGATAGCATTCTGGAAGTATAAGGAAACACAGAAGGAGCAGGACAGAGGCTGTACCAGTTAAGGCAGAAGGAAGCAGGAGGAAAGTCAGAATAGCAAAGGCCCAAACTGAGGAAAAGATCGCCAACTCTAGTTAAGAAGAGGGATAAAACCTTTATAGGTACATCAGCGAGCGAGAAAGACAAAGGAGGATAGTGAGGCTGAATAGAATGAACGGTGGGTGGGCAGAGGGGACAGTGAAAAGCAGGGATACTGAACGAATATTTCTGCTCAGTATTCACAAAGAGGAGGGGAAGTGCCTAATCCAATTAACAGAAGCACTCTTGATGGGGGTCGATCCCAGTCCTTTCACAGAAGAAAGGGTTCTGCAAGAACTCCTAAAACTGAAGGTGGACAAAGCAATGGGTCCTGATGGAATTCATCCCAGAATTCTAAAAGAATTAAGGGAGGAACTAGTGAAACCACTGCTACTCTTTAATAAATCATGGAGGATGGTGTGGTACACGAGGACTGGAGGAAGGTGGATGTGATTCCCCTTCACAAAGTGGGACCAAGACAGAGGCGAGAAACTACAGACCTGTCAGTCTGACCTCTGTGGTAGGGAAAGTGATGGATCACTTCTCAAGGAAAGAATAGTTGAGTACCTAGAGGCCAGTGGAGCACAGGACCCAAGGCAGCATGGGTTCACAGTGGGAAGGTCATGTCAGACGAATCTAATAGATTTCTTTGACTGGATGACCAAAGTAGTAGACCAGGAGGGGCTGTGGACATGGCCTACCTAGACTTTAGCAAGGCATTTGACACAGTCCCACACAAAGATTAATAGTCAAATTAACCAGCCTGGGAGTGGGTCCCAGGGTGGTAGCCTGGGTAAACATTGGCTGCACAACAGGACACAGAAGGTAATTGTAAATGGAGTCCACTCTGAAGAAAGAGGGTTTACTAGTGGGTACCGTGGGTTCAGATGGGTCCAGTCCTTTAATGTCTTCATCAGTGACATTGCAGAGGGACTGGAAGGAAAAGTATGCCTTTTGCAGATGACACAAAGATCTGCAACAGGGTTGATACACAAGGAAGCGTGGAAAGGATGAAAAGGGACTCGGCAAGGTTGGAGGAATGGTCAGAAGTATGGCAGCTAATTCAATACAAAGAAGTGTAAAATAATGCACCTGGGAAACAAGAACCAGGAAGAATACACAATGGGTGGGGAGGTAGTAACAACAACAAAAAGGAAAGGGACCTGGGGTAATCATAATCAGATGACCTTAGGTTAGCAATCAATGTGAGAAGGCAGTAGAGAGGGCTGGGGGTATACTGGGATGTATAGGGAGAGGCCCCATCAGCAGAAAACAGGAAGTTGTTATCCTCTGTACAGACAGTTGGTGAGACCCCATCTAGAGTACTGTGTCCAGTTCTGGAGACCTCATCTCCACAAGGACATAGACAGGATAGAGGTAGTCCAGAGGAGGGCAACTAAAATGGTGCAGGGTCTGCAAGAGAAGCCATATGAGGAAAGACTAAAGGAGCTTAATATGTATACCCTTGAGGAAGAAGGAGGGGGACATGATAGAAACTTTAAGTACCTCAGTGGAATCAACAAAAGTCCAAGAGGTAGCATCTTTCAGAAAAAGAGACTTACAAGAACAAGGGGACACAATTTAAAAGATAGAAGGAGGGTGGTTCAGGGCAATGTGAGGAAGTATTATTTCACAGAGAGGGTAGTGGATGCATGGAACAGCCTTCCTGAGGAGGTTGTGGGGTCTAGAATCAAAAACAGTGGGAGATTTCAAGAATGCATGGGACAGACATAAAGCAATTCTTGTGGGGGGTAGGAAGAAATAGGCTGTTGGTTAACTAGGATCTGCGGCCTATCCTGTAGGTAGGGAAATGGGCAGACTAGATGGGCCTAGCGGTCCTTATCTGCTGTCAAAGTCTATGTTTCTATGTTTCTATGTTTAAGACATTATACTCCACACTGGACAAATGAACAGAGAAAGGACAGTGTAGAGATAGAAAAAGATCATTTCAGGAAACTAGAGCAGAACTTCAAGCAGATGGCAAACATAGTGGCTTTTGCTGAGGTGCTACCTATGAATGGCTGTTGAGAGGAAAGGGTACTCCACACTAGGGCATTCATCAATTTGTTGATGGTATGGTGCATGGAGGAGGGCTTAAGCTACACTAAGGACTGGAGTCAACCTGGGAGGATATTGGCCTCTACAGGGGAGATGGCCTGCATCATTCCAGAAATGGGACCATAGTCCTTAACTGGAATTTCAAATGCTACTTGGTGAGTATGTAAAGTAGATGGGGGGCTGTAAAAGCAAGGGAGGCAGCAATTGCTCCTGGATTATGGGGCATTAAGGAGGGAAGGTGCAAGGGTAGCAAACTCCCCCAGGGCATGGGTGGGGACAAAGCACAGGAAAAAGGGTGTATAAATCAGATAAGCAAGAATAAAGGCATAAAGGTGATTGGGAACAGATGAGGTAAAATGGGAGAGGTAGGTAAGGTGGAGCTTCAGGGGACAACACAATCAGGAAGAGAAGGGGAAAGCAGGGAAGCAGGCAAGGAGGGAATAAGATATGAAGAGCCATGTGCATCAATGCAAGGAGTCTGGGAAACAAATTTCCAAACCTGGAAGCCATCAAGGTGGAGGCTAGCTTAGATTTGGTGGCCTTAACACGGTTGTGGTGCACTGAGAACCACAACTGGAACATACACATGCCTAGCTACTCTCTGTTTAGGAGAAACTGGGAAGGGAGGAGGGATTGCACTGTATTTGATGGAAGGAATCAAGCCCACAGAGGTACAGGGTCAACCAGAGGAAAATGAAGGGCTAGAGGTTTTGTGAGTCATCCTGGATATAAGATATGCCACTGCTATCCATACCAGAGTAGCGTACAGATCTCCAGCACAGGAGAAGGAGTTGGATAAGGCACTTAGAAAAGCCATCATCAGAATGGCAAGTAAGAGGGAGGTGCTGGTAGTTGGTGATTTCAACCTACCAGATGTGGAGTGGAGCCTTCCAAAAGCAGCTTCAGCAAAGAGCAAAGCCTCCATGACTCCCTACAAGTGGCTATTCTTAGGTAGCTAGTAAAATGACCCACTAAGGATAGGGTAGTGCTGCACTTGGTGGTTACAAATTAGGAACATCATTGCGGACATCACAGTAAGAAGTCCTCCAGGTACCAGTGATCACCGTACAGTGTGGTTTAACACAAAGACAAGAGTTCACAGTGGTGACCCACATGATGATGAGGGTTCTGAACTGTAGGAGGATGAATTATAAAGAAAGTGGAGACTGCCTCAGAAACTGCCTGATAGGGAGCATTGCTGTGCAGAACAATAAGGGAGAGCATGATTAAGGCAACCAGCCTCTTCATGAAGGAAGTGAGTAGAAGCAGAAGGAACAAACTCTGGTCAGAGCCAAAACAGCTACTACTTTATTAACATGACAAGTGATATTTTATTTATTTATCTGGTAATTTGGAAACAATCTTTGAGCATACACTCTTTTACAAAAGTTCCACGTCAGGATGTAAAACAGCAGAGACATAACAAAAACTTGACAGTTAACACAAAACATAAGATTGCTATTGTAACACAGAAAATAGATAAATAATACATTTGAGTAACCTAGATAACTAAAATTAAACAGCGGGAGGAGATTCCCAGTTAGCAACATACAGCATAGCTGCCCAAGCTGTCAAGGTAGAGTATCGGAAAGGGTAGGAGAAAGAAAGGGGGGAGAGTGCGAATGAGGGGTAGATTAGAGAGAGAGAGAGAAAGAAAGGAGGAGGGGGGAGAGAGAGAGAGAGAAAGGGATTGGGAGAAGGCGAATATTTGGAGGAGGAGACTGGGTGGAAAGGGGAGGTGTTGGAGAAGTATGGAGGGGAGGGAGTTGAAGGGAGCTACATAGGGGGTGGCAAGGGATGGCAGTTGGGGATCCAGGGTAGGAAAAACAGGAGGAAAGTTTAGACAGACGAAGGGGGGTATCTGAGTTGAGGATAAGGACTCAGGTAAGGGAGTCAGAGGTGTTTAAGAGGGGGTATCCAGGTTGAAGATATGGATTCAGGTAAGACAGTCGCAGGCGTTTGAGTTCAGCAGGCATTGTTTCCGTTCTCTTTTACAGGACCAAACATTTGTTGTATTAAGAGCTGCAGCAGGGATCTCATTTAGCCATAGCGGAGCTTGGTACATGGTGGATCTTTGTCCTAGGGAAGTTCTATGGAATGGGACATCAAGCTGTGCTGTCACTGTTCCTCATGGTGTATTTGGAGCATGCTTCCTTTACCAGGTCTACAATGCAGGTAGGGGTTAGGGAGAGCATGGCTTTTCTCCCTAGCATGCAAGTTTGGTATCTGATTCTGGATTGAAGCAGTAGTATGTGGGCCAGACCATACAGGGTACAAGTGTGCTTGAAGCTGTCAGCATTTAGCAATAGTCTGCAATCCTTGTTAAGGGTAGTGTAAATCACCAGCCCATAATTGACCAGGAAGAGGACAGAGCTGGAGACTGAGAGCCGGAGGGCTTCAGCAGTTAGGATTTTCTTGTGCCTAACCAGGATCCCTAATTTAGTGTTCACAGCTTTCACCATCATGTCAATGCGCTGAATATATGAGATGGTATCATCCACAATGACATCTAGGTACTTGAAGGAGTGAACCTGTTCCAGTGCGGAAGTCAGATGATTTGAGATTGTTAGTTCTGGGCTTCTCCTTTTTATTTGAGGGCTAGAGAGGAGCATTGTCTTGTTTTTTTTTTGTAGTTTAGTAGCAACCTTTGGGAGCAGAACCGGTTATCCAGTTGCTGGAAGGATGATTGTAGCTCAGCCTATAGGTGCTCTATGTGAGAGTGACAGCTAAGTAGGACAGCATAATTGGAGTATAGAATGATTTTACTAGTGCAGGCATTGGGCAGGTCATTCAGGAATATGCTGAAGAGCAGTGGACCCAGGATGGACCCTTGAGGCACCCCCTAGTGAGTCTTCCTTGGATGTAGATAAGGAGTGACCTATCTTGACCATTTGAGACCGGGAGGTTAGATAATCCTGGGACCATAGAGCGGCATTTGGGGAAACACCAAGGGCTTGCAGTTGAAACAAGAGGAGTGGGTGGCAGACTGTGTCAAATGCCTTTGTTAGGTCAATGAAGATGGACCCAATCAGTTTTCCTTCATCCAATGCCTTATGGACATACTGAGTGAAATTCACCAATGCAGTGTCTGTGCTATGGAGTTTCCTAAAGCCGTGCTGCTGGGGACATTGCAGCTGGTATTTGTGAATATAGTCAGCAAATTGGTCTGTCACAATCCTTTCCAGTGCTTTACAGAGGGGAAGAGGATAGAGATGGGCTTGTAGTTTGCTGTCAGTGACCTATTGCCTCCCTTATGCACTGGGGTCACCAGCACTTGTTTCCAAGGAGAAGGGAATTTGGCAAGCTGGAGGGATTTATTGAAAGTTGTAGTGATGGGAGCGATGACTTCGTTGATTACCAATGCCAGCAGTTTCATGTCAATGTTATCAGACCCCATTCAGGTTTTCCCCATGACCTTTTTTAACATAACCCAGTGCTTATTTGTCAGTGAGTCTCCTGAAGTATAATTGAGGGTGCGAGTTGATGTCCGGTGGGCATCTATTATCAGCTTTGATAGGCTTGAGGTATTCAGGCAGTAGAACAGAGCTAAGATTCATGAAGGTGGAGTTGAACTCTTCTGCAATGGTGTGGGGGTCCATGGTATTTGTGTCATTAATGTTTAGCAGTGATGGCTGTGTTTTGTCGCCCTTCCCTGTGAGTGCCTTTATATTGTCCCAAAACTGCCTCCCATCACACCAGGTTCTTTCCAATTGATCCTTGTAGAAATTAGCCTTAGCATTCCTGATGAGGTGTGGATCTGTTTCTGGCTGCCCTGCATCTTTGAATGTCAATAAGCTAACCAGAGGCCCTGGTTCGATACCAAAGGTTGTTCCTTGCCCTCATGTGGTCTAGAAGATCACTAGTAATTCACCCATTGTTATGGCCATGTGTTTTACTTTTTTTAAATGGAGCAAATCTGTCACTAACACTAATAAAGCTATCAATAAAGTACTGGAGCGTTATGTCAAGGTCATGCAGTACCTTAAGGGGAGACCAATCAATCTGAAAAAGTGCCTCCTTGAAAGCTGAGAGCTGCCCTTTCCTGAGAATTCTGCTCTTCACAAAGACATTTGGGGCTTTTTCAAATTTATTGGACCACAGACAGGTGATAGGGGAGTGGTTGCTTAGAGAATCGAGTAGCACCAAGACATCGGTAATCCTGTCAGGTGAGCTTGCAAGGAGCTGTCCAGGAGCGTGTGCTTAACAGTCTTATGGTTCATTCTAGTGGGATCCGTGACTAATTGTGTGAGGAGTGATCTCTTTATGGTATCCTTATGGTTGGTCGATTCATTACTGAGCAAATTGATGTTGAAGTTCCAAGTCACGATGAGCTCACATTTGTTGTTAACACCAGCCAAGGACCCTTGTAGTTTAATTAGACCATCTTTGGCCATTTTTGGTGGGAGGTAGATGCATGCAATGACCAGAGATTTTTTATGTTCACCAAAAAATGATTCTCGCTGCAAGGAGCTCATGGTCAATGCTGCAGGTTGTGATGAGGAGCACAACACCTTGTAAGGTGTTCTGTAAATAAATGAGACAGCCGTCACCTCTTTTCCCATTCCTATCACATCTAAAAGTATTGTTACCTGGGAGCACTGTCTCATTATCCCTGACCCAGGTGGATAGCCAGGTCTCAGTCAGGCAAAGTATATCAGGGTTACGTCGGGCGGCCCACGCCTGCAGTTGAGGCATCTTTGGAATTAGGCTGCAGATATTCATTGTAGCAAGTTTCAAGCCATTTCCCTTTGGCCCAGTATACACTGGCCCACTAATGTGGTTAGGCTGCATTCTTGATGTAGTAATATTAAACCATGCAGATAGTTATGTTCAGGTACATGTAATATAGTAATCTTGTCCAAGGTACCAGGAGTCAAATGATGAAAAATAATCAAATTCACAGGAAATGGTAATAGGGAAGTAATGTAGCCATAAACATTAATAATTTCAAATGAAACTGGTGTTAGATTAATGCATTAGTAGGCATTTTTGGTCTGACCAGAATTTGTTTATTCAGTTGGAAAATCTCCCTGCCTGGCGATCCAGGTCTGTCAATTGCTGTTCCATGTCTGTGACTCTGATATCAAGCTTTTGGATGTCTGGCTGATATTGCTGATGTAATGTCCACAACTCTGCAAGGATCATATCCAACTTCTGTGGTTCAGTGGGGCTCCTACTAGGCCAAGAATCTACACAACCTTGGAAAACTGAGAGAGCACGCCTCCAGAGCTGTCTTCCCCAAAACCAATCTCATCTGTCATATCCACCAATAGGCACCATTCTCCTTACATCCAGTATTGTTCAGCTATATCAAGAAAACGTTTTGCATTGGTATTTATTTCTATGTGTGTTAAGGCTAGATTTCAGATTAGGGAATGTGGTGACCTCTGCCTATCATGATTTACAGTCAGCAAGATCATCAGAAGTCTACATTTTTTTCTTTCTATAGCGCTAATGTCCATATAATTTACTGGTAACACTATTTTCAATTATACAAGTACTATAACTATTTCTTATAAGGATTGCTGCAGCTGCTTAAATGACAGGAGTTAAATATGATACTCTCATAGGTTCCACTATTCAAGCCAGCCAATAGACAGTGCAGTGGTATCATTAGTGTGATCACACTGCCCAGTTAGTGTGGCACTCTGGGGGCCTCTGAACATGGCCACACCCAGAGCACTGGCACAAATCTAGGTTAGTGCAGCACTAAACCTTTTGAATAGCAGGTGGCCTTATGGTCATTTATCATCTGATATTTCCAATGTTCCTGTCAGTTTCCTTCATTGTTCTTGTAAAATGCTTCTTACAGTTTGACTTTCTTCATTGGCAATTTCATTGCTAGCTTGTTTAGTTTAATCAAATTACTCAATCACTCTGTATCAAACTTCGAAGCACTAATAGCCCTTTTTATGCTTATCCAATTTCATACTCTCTGATCTCCTTATATGATCTTATTCACTACAGGAAGCACTACTTGTGCTTGACACAAAATTCCCAGTCATCCTATACAGCGATGGCACAATACCAACACCGGTATTGTGCCATCACAAAAGACAGTGATTTTTGCAGGTGGGCTATGCCCCCACCCCACCTATGTGGAGGGCTCTGTCCCCACCCCCCCACATTTAATTATAATCAGCTCTAGGTCAGAGTTGTTCTGGGGAGAGCAGATCACCAGGAGAAGCTGCATTGGTGAAAACAGACCATTACAGTGACTGTCACTGTACTGGTCTGTTTCTGGGGTTCACTGTTGGGGTGTCGCACTAGAGTGGGCCACCTTTCACTAGATCACTACATATCTTGTTTTCATGGCTACTGCATTTGTCATCTACATCAAGTGTTTTTGGACATATCTGTTTGAAAGACACTATATCAAATTACATTGCACTGTAATGTAGTATATAACTCCTTTGCTCACTAATGAACTAAAACATAAAATATTATAACAGGTGTTTATTTAGAAAAAAAAATGCACAATGACACCAATCAGTAAAAGGACTTATCACAACACTGTAATCCAATTTATCTCTTCTTTTTGGCTTACCTACTTAAAAGGCCATGATTTTATCAACCCTTTATTCAATAATGCTTGTTTTCAGTATGGCACAATAAAACAGGATACTTGACATACCTGTATGTGAGTTCCTTAGTAGAAAAAGCAAGCCAAGCTGAAAGCTGACAGTGGTTGATTCTGAGGGACCAGCACAGGCAGTACCAATGGACATTTATTTTCAAAAATACTTTATTACATCAGTAGTACAATCAACATACAGCAGTTAGGAAGTACAAAGTGTCCAGTAAGCAAAATGTACATATGCTTCAGTGAGTGAAACCCCACCTTCTTCAGAGCATAAGCCTGGCAGTCTCGTGGGCGGGTACTATGATGTGCAAAAAAGCATGAATAACTCAGATAAGTTTCACAAAAACAACATTAAACACCACCTTCATTGAAATCAAATTATACAGTCAGACGTAATACATGCTCAGTTCATTCTCATTCAAGAACAAATATATAATGAGTGTAAATTTCATGCGTACTGTGTAAAAAAGTGCAATTTAAATACAACCACTGTGGGATCTCAACCAGACTACATGAAAGTGAAAAGGCATTAATGGCTTAGATGTCCCTTAGAAAAACAACAAGAGACCAATTCCAAGTTTAAGATATTTCCTACGTTATCCCATTGAAAGCCACTGATAGGGACTGACCATATGACTGAAGTCTGGTACATGAAAATAATAAATAAATAGAGCATATCATCGCACACTATAAAAAGCAGAAGCTGTTATTATAATTAAGGCCTCCTGGTGTTACTGTGTCTAGTTCATTATTGACCACTGTCAGCTCTGCTTGCTTTTTCCTAATGTTTTTAATTTGCTTCATGTGGATGAATGCACTCAGCTACAATGCTGTGTCTCCAAGAATGGGTGCACTCTAAACAACTTTTCTGTTTTGGTAACTTTACAATATGTGAGTCCCTGTTACAGCACATCTACCCAGTCCCAGCTTTCATGTCTAACAGTCATTCTTCATTCAGGATAACTGAAATGTCTTTCTTTATAGCCACTCGTAGCATGATCTTATATAAAATGCTCTTTGGATATCTAGTTAACTCTCAGCTATTTGTATAACTTTCAAAAAACTATTACATGTGACCCCCACCTACTTTTAAAAGTTATATTGACAGTCTCGTAGCTCAGTTGGTTAACTTTATACGTAGGGAGGGTTGTGGAGTGTGAGCAACAAGGGGGAAGGGAATGAGATTAGGGAGTGTGAAAAATAACAAACAAACACAATTCCACTTGGCAATTGTAGGGAAAATCTATGTATTAAAAAAATGTACTTTGGATCAGTGGCTTGTTTTGTTTAATGTAGTCTTCTGAATAGAGAGCGTTTGAAGACTTTAAGTTAAACAAAACAAGCTGTTGATCCAGATGGCCTTTCTTGACTTTTGTCTTCCAGGCATCTGGTTGTGGCACTGAAGAAGAGAGGGAGACAGAGAAAATAATATGGTGGGGGTGGAGGAGGAGAAGAAGAAAACATAATGTAGTGAATGGGTGGATGTGGAGAGATTTTCAGGAAGTTGTGCTTCGATTCCACTCCTTCATAACAACACAAACTGTGCTACATTAGGAATTCCAGTTATAGACCCACTTCTTCTATAGCAATACATCAGCATAGCATCATGACACAATGCAGAATAAAAAGAGACCATTATGGCTCTTTAAGGAATTGCTCTAGGTGGTGAAGGAAAACAGGATGGCATTCAGGAGAAATAAGGAAACACTGAAAGAGATGGACCGGGAAGTATGCCAATTAAACAGATGGAAGCAGGTAAGTGGTGAGGGGAACAAAGACACAGACAGAATAAAGGACAGCCAATGGGATAGCTAAAGGGGAGAATATTTTTTTCGGATACAGTGTATAAGTAAAAGGAGGATAACAAAGGGGAAGGATATTGAGGATTAGGAGGGAGCAGTGGTAGACCACGCAGAAGAGGACACAGAAAAAGCTGCCATCTTGAACAGGTAGTTATGCTCAGTCTTCACAGTGGTGAGAGGGGAGAACGGATCATCAAGTAGTATCTGATGAAAAGGAGGGGAGAGATGAACATAATTCCATTTTCAGAGGAAACAGTCCTAAAGGGATTTTTAGCACTAAAGGTGGACAAGGCAATGGTACCAGAAGAAACACACCCAAGGATATTTAAAGGGATGCAAGGAGATGCTAGTAGCCCCACTAATAGCCTTATTTAACAGTTCAGTGGACATAGGCATGCTTCTAGAGAACTGGAAAAGAGCAGGCATGGTCCTTCTACAGAAGAGGGGCAGCAGGGAGGAGGCTAGCAAGAATAGACAAGCCAGTCTCATTTTAGTGGTGGGGAAATTAATGGAAACCCTGCTCAAGGAAAGGTTGGTAGAGTATTTTGAATCCATTTAGTTGCTATACAAGCAGCATGGATTCACGGGGGTTGGGGGATTCATGACAGCTGAGCCACTGGGTGGGAGTGACCATTGCACAGTGTGGTTCCATTTAGATATAGGCAGAGAAAGCATCCCTACTAAGACCAAAATCTTGGATGTCAGGAGTGCTGACTTCAGGAAAATGGATGAAGTGCTAAGGAGTCACCTGGCGGGCATCATAGCAGATATGCAGGGTGGACCAAAGGTGGTCCATCATTAAGGAAGGAACACTGGTTGCCACAGATGAGTGTGTTAGGCTCAGAGGGAAGAATACAAGGGCCAAAGTGCCCAGCTTGTTCAGTTCTTGGGTTGCCCAGGCAGTAAGGGAAAAGAGGCTGGCCAATAGAAAATTCAAGAAGACCAAGAGAGAGGTGGATAGGGAAAATTACATAAGGTTGGCTAGTGGGGCAACTTGCAAGTAAGAAAGTCTTTCAAGAAAAGGCACAGAAGGAGCTACAGATAGCTGAAGGAATTAAGAAGGGGGAGAAGGCTTTCTTTCGCTATTTAAGTGAGAAAAAAGACAAGAAGGAAGGGATTGTTAGGCTTAAGAAAGGGGAGGAGTGGTTGGAGGATAATGGTGAGAAAAGCAGAAATGCTAAATGAATACTTCTGTTCTGTCTTCACCAGGGAGAAGGACAGATCAGTGCCTTCAGGAGGGAAAAGAGGAGCAGGCAAGAGGGGAACACAGATGTAGTGATTAAGGAGGATAGAGTGAGGGAGGGGCTGCTGTCATTGAAGGTGGACAAATCACCAGGCCCAGACAGAGTATATCCAAGGGTACTGAAGGAACTGGCTGAGGAAGTAGCAGGGCCATTAGCAGACCTATTTAATAGTTCACTAGAGTCAGGCATGGTACGACAGGACTGGAGAACAGCATACATAGTGCCCCTTCACAAAGCGGTCCCAAGGATGACCCAGGGAATTACAGACCAGTCAGTCTGACCTCCATTGTGGGAAAGCTCATGGAGACCATACTAAAGGAAAGGTTGCAGAAATATCTAGAGGAACATGGTCTCCAGGATGTGAGACAGCATGGGTTCATGGGGGGGAGATCGTGTCAAATGAATCTGATTGACTTCTTTGACTCTGACACTAAGACAGTAGACAGGGGCCAAGCGGTAGACATCCTCTATCTTGATTTCAGCAAGGCCAATGACTCTGTGCCCCATAAAAGGTTGATCAGGAGGTTGGTGGATCTTGGGGTTGGGAAAAAGATGGCCAGATAGGTGGAAAACTGGCTGAGGGACAGAACCCATAGAGTGGTTGTGGGGGGAGAGTTATCTGGCACCAGAGAGGTAACCAGTGGGGTCCCGCAGGGCTTGGTGCTGGGGCTGGTCTTGTTGAGTGTCTTCATCAATGACATTGGGGATGGCATTAAGAGCAAAATGTGCCTATTTATGGATGACACCAAGTTCTGTAGGAGAGCGGACACAGCTAAAGGGATACAGGTCCTACAGGATGATCTGGAAAAGCTGGGGAGGCAGTCCAGGATCTGGCAGCTTGGCTTCAATATCAAGAAATGCAAAGTTATTCATACTGGAGCCAAGAATCCCAGGACAGAGTACTACTTGGGTGGAGGCCGAATATCTGCATCAGTGGAAGAAAAAGACCTGGGAGTGATAATCACTAGTGACCTGAAGCACCCCACTCAGTGTAAGAAAGCAGCAGCAAAGGCAAACAAGTTGTTGGGATACATATCTAGGAGGATCAGTAGTAGAGAGGAGGTTATACTGCCCTTGTACAGGTCCCTGGAAAGGCCTCATCTGGAGTATGGGATTCAGTGCTGGTGCCCACGTCTCAAAAGGACAATAACCTGCTGGAGAAGGTCCAGAGGAGGGCTACAAAGATGACTGTGGGTCAGCAGGGTAAGGCATATGAGGATAGGTTGAGGACACTGAACATGTACTCCCTGGAAGACAGGCGAAAGAGCGAGGACATGATTGGGACCTTCAAGTACTTGAAAGGGATAAATAAGGTGGATAAGGAGAGTCTCTTTAAGCTGAGTGGCAACCATAACATGAGGAGGCCCAGTCTTAAGTCAGAGGGTGGGAGGTTTAGGAGGGAGATCAGGAACACTTCTTCTCAGAGAGGGTGATGGACATTTGGAATGAACTGCCGGAACAGTTGATCTCATTGATGACAGTGGGCAGCTTTAAGAGAGGCTGGGATAGGCATGGGGAAGGTAAGGATCATGGGTAGTGAGGATGAATGGTGTGGGGAAGGAGGCAGGGACAGTAGCTCAAGCTGTGTACCCTGCAATATGAGCAGACTAGATAGACCAAATGAAAAAATTACTCACCTTAGTAATCTTGTTTCTTCAAAGGGATCACTCATTATGATTAAACTAATGCAGTCAGCCTCCAGTGTTTGACTGCCCAGAGAGAATAGAATTATATGCAAATGATAGAACTCTCATTTGCTAATGCCAGTTTCAAACTACTGCCCTAACAACTGCTGCACTCAGAGTGCTTCAGAGTCTTTCGGAGCCTAACTGGACATCAGACCCCTTAGCTAATATTATTATAATAAATATATAATTAACCCCTGCCCCAATGTTAAAAGTTCCCCAGAGACAGGCCTAACATGAAACAAGGAAACAAACTGTTTTAAACAGAGTGAGTCTCTAACCTGTGCTAAATGTAACACCCAATAAGTGATGCAGACCCAAAAGACCCTCAACATTTTTTTCCAGGTTCTAGTAGGGGAGGCAGGGTGTGTGCTTTAATCATAATGAGTGATCCCTTTGAAGAAACAAGATTACTAAGGTGAGTAATTTTTTCTTCTAACCCCAGGAATCACTCATTATGATTAAACTAATGCAGACTACCAAGAAGTACCTTTGGAGGCTAGGCAGAGAATCTATTTGGGAAGCAGGTTCTGCAGAACTGCTGTGCCAAACCTGGCATCACTTCTGGATTGTAGATCCAGGTTGTAATGCTTTGTGAAGGTGTGCACTGCTTTCCATGTAGCTGCTTTGCAGATTTCCAGTGATGAGATATTTTTTATTTTTTTTATTTATTTAGTTTTTGTTGACCGGGCAAGTGCACTAGACAAATCCTGCCTATTTTCAGGTACGACCCAGGGAAGGGGGATACAGATGAATGCCAACTGACCTTGAATCAGATTAAGGTGTTCGTGGTATTTTTAGTGAATGAGGGAAATTTGGCCAGGACACAGGGGAAATTCCCCTACTCTTTTCGATAAGTGCCATGGGATCTTTAACATCCACCTGAACTACGACCAATCCAGGCAGATGGGACCTCGGTTTAATGTCTCATCCGAAAGACGGCACCTCAGAAGTGCAGCACCCCCCCTCATGCTGCACCACAGTGTCAGTACTGGGATATTAACCCAAGTGCCATATCTTGAGGCTGCCACTGATGCAGCTGTACCCCTTGTGGAATGTGCCCTTAGGCCTAAGGGCACTTGTTTATTCACTTTTTTGTAACAAAACCTTATACATGCCACTATCCAGTGAGCAACTGTATGTTTTGTGGCAGCTCTATCTTTGCCAACTTCCCCATAAGTGAGGAAGAGCTGCATCTGTCCTAGTCTGTATGCCTTGGTTCTGTCAATGTAGTGGCTAAATGCCCTCTGAACATCAAGGCAGTGAAGTTTCCTTTCAGAAGAACTGGAATTTTCTGTAAAGAAAACAGGCAAAGTCATGGACTGATTCAAATGGAAATCAGATACCACTTTGGGAAGGAATTTCCTGTTGGCCCTGAGTACCACCTTGTCCCTGTGGAATGAAATGTAGTCCACACCTGTACACAGTTCTTGCAATTCACTGATCCTTCTGGCTGAGGTAATGTCTACTAGGAATACCATCTTCCATGTGACATACTTCAGGTCTGCAGTTGCCATGGGTTCAAATGGTGGTTCCATCAGCTTGGCAATGCAGATGTTTAAGTTCCAGGCCAGAACAGGTTCCCTCAAAGAAGGGTGAAGGAGGTTAAGATCTTTGAAATACTTTCTGAAAACTGGATGAGAGGCAATGGACCTCTCCTTATCAGCTGACAGATAAGCTGAAGCCAGGTGAAACGTAAGGGTCAAAGACCTCAGTCCTAATGAATGAAGATGTGTCAGCTAATTCAATAGCACAGCAAGGTCTGCCCTGGAGGGATCAATACTCTTACCTGAACACCAAATGGTAAACCTCTTCTACTTAGAGCAATATTTTTTTTTTTTTTATTATTTGGTTGTTTAACCAGGTATAGCACACTAAGCTGAAAGCTTTTTTACAGGAGCGACCTGGGAGCACAAGGAGGTTAAGTGACTTGCTCAGGGTCACACAGTATGCAAGTGGAAGCTGTGGGATTCAAACCCAGGTCTGGTCTGCTGGATGTCACCAGATTTGCAGCTCAGAGCCTTAGACCACTGCGCTATCCTGCCTGGCCAAATACTGTTTTTCTAGTGGAAGGTTTCCTGGAACCCCTGAGCATTGTCAGAACTTGTTTAGACAGCTCGAGATTAGCAAACTCTAAGTCCTCAAGAACCAGGCCTCGAGCCTCAGTGACTTGAGGTTGGGATACAGGATTCTGCCCTGGGAGGAAGTCAGTAGGTTGTGTCTCCTAGGTAAGTGAGTTGGTGAGGTCACTGATAGGGACATCAGGAGTGAATACCAGTGTTGCCTCACCCAGTCTGGTGTCAACAGTGTCATCTTTGCTGGTTCATACTTTAGTTTCACCAGGGTCCTGAGATTTATTGGGAAAGGTGGGAAGGCTTACACAAACATCCCTGACCAATCCAGGGCCACTGCATCCAGGGGGACTGTACCATTGTGAGGGAGCCTGCAACAGTATGGGGCAATTGGAGATTTTCTGCAGAGTCAAAGAGATCCACCTCTGAAATGTCCCACATTCTGAAAATTGCATTGAGGATCTGAGGATTCAGTGACCACTCATGGTGGCCATGGCTTATCCTGCTAAGAGAATCTGCCAGTACATTGTCCTTCCTTGGAAGGTGTATGTTCATTGCCTCTGTGCAGAGTGGTGTGGACCTGGTTCCTCCCTGTTTGTTGCTATAGTACATGGTTGTGGTGTTGTCTGTCCTGACCTGCACCACCTTGCTTTGTAGATGTGGGCCAAAAGCCAATAGAGCCAGGTACACTGCTCTGAGCTCCAGAAGATTCACATGCAACAAGGACTGTTGAGGGGACCATGTGCCACTTGTTGTGTGATTCAGCATGTGTGCCCCCAAGCTGAGAAGAGAAGCATCTGTTGTGAGAATTATGGATGGCTATTCATTCAGAAAATGTACGCCTACCCTGAGGTTGTGTTCGCTCAGCCACCCCTGAAGTGCCTGCTATAGACTGTGCATGACTGGTACCAGTTTGGACAGTGGGTCTGTCCTTTCTGACAAGTACTATCTTAAATGAAACTGTATGTCCCTCATCTGGAACCTGAAGCTTGGCACCACTATTGTGGAAACTGCCATGTGTCCCAGCAACCTGAGAAAGCCTCTGGCTGGTTTGGGTTTTCCCAACATGAAGGAACTTGTGACCTGTATGATGCTGTCCACTCTGTCCTTGGGCAGAAAGGCTCTGACCAGGGTAGTATTTAATTCTGCTCCTATGAAGTCCAGTACCTGAAATGGCTCTTGATGTGATTTATTCTTCTTTATGAGGAATCCTAGAGATTACAAAGTAGATAATTGAAGCTGAGGTGGGCTTCATGGAGGGTGGCCATCAGACAAATAATTTTTGGAGTTTTTCTTGGGGGTGGGGATGTGCAATGATGTCCAGCATCAGCCCAGCCCCCAGAGGCTTTCAGATGCTGGTCTCTTGTGGTGCCCCTGGCCTTCGCCAGGGGTCCGTCAAGCACCAGACATTCTCCCTACCCTCCCCCCCGGGGAAGGAGAGCAGTCCTAGGGATGCTCCATCCTTCTCCTCCCAGCTGGCCCTCTGATGACTCGTGTCCATTCCCAAACTCGGGTCACTGGTGTCATAAGCAGAAATTCAACCACTGTACCAACGGGCCAGCAAGCACCATTTTGAACTTTGACTTTAGGATGTGCTTGTTTAAAAGCCTTAGATCCAGGGTAGGTCATCAATCCCAATTTTTCTTTTTGGTAAGGAAGTATCTGGAATAGAGGCCTTTGTCTCTTTGTATCAGGGGCACTGGTCACACTGCTCTGATTGAACTCAGATGTTTTACCTGTGCTTCTAGCAGGATTCTGTCTGCAGAGGTGATTGGAGCAAAGGTTATTGTCCTCAGCTTGAGAAGTGATTTGAAACTGAGTGACAGCCCCTGTCTCACTACTTCAAGGACCCACTTGTCTGTGGTAATGGTATGTCAAACCTGGAGGTAGTGAGCCAATCTTCCTGGGGGTGGTGGTGGAGATGATGGAGGGGAGGTGACCTGTACTAGCCCATCAGGGATTCTGTGTGGGCTGGGCCTGGGTCTGTGGTGAGGGTGAAGCCCATCTAATAGACCTTCTACCCCTACCTCTGAAATAACTACTCAACTGCTGGTAGATTAGCATAGCCTGTGCCTGAAAAAATGGTCTGGGGTAGGACCCTCTACCCCTTCTTCTCCTATTCTGAGACCTATATGAAGTGGAAGGCCTATCTTTTGAATTACTTCTACAGGTGGCCTTATATTCCTCCACCTTTTTCATGTATGCCTGTTTTGTCACCAAACAGTGAATTTTTCTCTCAGGTAACATCCATTGCTTTGGCTTGAGTGTCCGGGGTTAAATTGGTAGCCCTTAGCCAGGCAAACCTCCTGAGGGAGACAGATAAAGCCATCAGTCTGGCTGGGGTGTCATTGGCATCCACTGCCATGTGAAACTGATACTTAGTTGCATCAAGTGTAGCCCTTGCAGTTTCTTGTAAATCAATTGCCACTTCACCTGGTACCTTATCTGATAGAGCCAGGACAGCATTTCATAGTGCCTTCTGATACTGTACGGCATAAGCCATATAACTTGCCTGCCTCAAAATGTGTAAGGCTGCCATATACCCCTTTTTACCCATAGTATCCATCTTCCTTGAGTCCTTGTCAGGGGGATGGGTTGCTTGAGGAATTCTGGCTTTGTCACAGGCAGCTTCCTGGACCACCCCCTCAGGATCAGGATGAGTGAATAGGAAATCAGCAGTAGTTCTGTCCTGCTGATACTTTTTGTCCATCTTCTTATCCATTCCAGGTATTGAAGTAGGGGTCTTTAAGATTTGTAGCACAGCCTTTTTCAGAGATTTGTGCATTGGTAACAGGAGGCATTTTGTGGGAACTAGCTTCCATCATGTCCAAGAAATCTGCTTCCTCCACATTCTCCTTCATCTTCTGGAGGGGGAGATTGAGGGTGTCTACCATATTTTTAACAAAGACATAATGCAAAGAGCAGTCCTCTGGTCCCCTGGGGGGGGGGGTTGCCAAAGTCCTGCTCTGGGGAAACCTCTGTCTCTATCAATTCCTCTACATCCTCCTCTTCCTCCTCCTCCTCCTCCTCTGGGTTATAAAACAGAGGCTGAGGCTCTGATGAAATTGAAGCTTGCACAGAAACTGGTGTAGTCAGTGTAGGAACTGGTACCACAGCCTGGAAGACTTGTAAAATCTGAAGAGCCTTAGCAATGTCCTCAGCTGAGGGCATATTCTGTTTGTCTGCTGGGAGCTCCTCAGCCTTCTCAGCTGGAGGCTCGGCAACATGTTTTTCTTTATATCATTTCTTAAGTGGGACAGTTTCAGCCACTGTCTCCACAGCCCTTTTGGATTTACCATGCTCACTCTTTTCTGATACTTTTTCAGTATCTTTGGGCTTATTTTGTTCCTTACTAGAAACAGAGGAAGAGGAGTTCTCTTCTGTAGTACTGGCAGAAGCAGAGGCCATTTCTTCTAATATCTTTGATCTTTTTTTAAGAGTTTTTGGACAAAAAATGTTTCACAGTTAGAAAAATATGGCTAGTTCTCAGACAAAAAATACACAGAGAATGCTTATCTGCTTTAGCTATAACTTGGCCACAAGATTCACAATATTTAAAACCTGTGGGCCCTGTGCATTTTTTGGGTTTGTCAACAGGGACCTCTGACATTGAGCAGAAAGTATGATTTAAATGCTAGAAAAAAATTAATCAGTTCCCTGGAACCGACCCAATCAATTTAAAGCAACCACTAACAGTTTCTGGAACCGAGCGTTAATCTGTTCCCTTAAGAAAAAGGAACCAATAAAATTTATCTTTTTAAAATAAAATCTAAACTATAGATGGATCCCGAGTGGAACTGTCTAACAACAATAAATAATATTAGTTTTGAGGTAAAAAACTCACAGGAATAGCGGATCCCTTGGTTCCACGGAACCGTAAAGGGAACCACAAAAAATACAAAAAAACAATAAAATACTAAATAATTTGTACTAAATTAACCTATAAGGACAGCAATCTAAAATTAATCATTAGGAAAATACTTATCAATCCAAATAAGAGATTTAGGAAGTAAGTTGAAAAAGAGTTCTCCGGGATGTCTTCACTAGGCAGGTGGAGTAAAGAATTTGAAGCACTCCGAATGCAGCAGTTGTCAGGGCAGCATTTTAAAATGGGCATTAGCTAATGAGAGTTCTGTCATTTGCCTATAATTCTATTCTCTCCAGGCAGTCGAACACTGGAGGCTGACTGCATTAGTTTAATCATAATGAGTGATTCCTGGGGTTAAAATGCCTTCTTATGCTGGCTTCTTCATATGTTCTTATGTTCATATGAATCTAATGGATTGCTTTGACTGGATGACCAGGGAAATAGATCAGGTGAGTGCAATGGACATAGTCTATCTGGAATTTAACATGGTCTTTAACACTGTGCTGCACAGCAGACTGATAAAGAAATGGAATACCCTAGGAATGGGATCCCAAGTGGTGAAATGGGTTAGAAACTTGTTAATAGATAAGTGACAGAGGGTGATGGTTAACAGAACTCACTCTAATGGTGAAAGACTAACCAACAGGGTGGCATAGGGTTCAGTACTGGGACTGGTACTCTTCAATGTCTTCATAAGTGACATTGTAGAAGAACTGGAAGGAAAGGTAGCCTTTTTGTAGAATATACCAACATCTTTAATGAGGTAGACTCTCAGTGGGGGGTAGAGAGAATGCACAGGGATCTTGGAAAATTTCAGGAGTGATCAATAGCATGGCAGTTGGGGTTCAATGCCAAAAAGAGCAAAATCATGCACCTAGACAATAGGAACCCTGTAGCTGAGTACAGGATGGTAGGAGGTACTGACAGTCACTAAGCAGGAAAGTGACCCTGGGGTTATCATAACTGAGGACCTCAAAGTGTCTGGGGAGAAAGACAAAATCATTGATAGGGTAAGAGGGTTGCGAGGGTGTATAGGGACTGGGATCTTCAACTGGAGGAGGAAGTGATGTTGCCTTGGTATTACACACTAGTGAGACCCCATCAGGAATGCTGTGTCCAGTTTCAGAGGCTGCACCTCAGAAAAGACAAAGACAGTGTAGAGGCAGTTCAAAGAAGGGTGACTAAAACTGTGCAAGGGTTGCATGAGAAGTCCTACAAGGACAGAATGAGGGATCTCAACATGTACTCCTTGGATGAGGGAAGATTGAGAGGGAACAAGACAGAGACCTACCAGTGCCTCATAGAGGTGAACAGGGTGAAAGAAGGGAGTGATTTTCAAATATGAAAGAGCACCAGCACCAGGGGACATGTGATGAAGCTGGAGGAGGGAGTTAAGAGGGATGTCCTGTAAGAAAGTATTACTGAGCATTGATGTTTAAGATCTGGGAAATATGGCTGGTGATCTCCAACTAAAATACTTGAAGCTTTGGGCAGGTCCAGAAGATATGCACCTGTGTAGCCAGCACCTCCTCACCTTGCCTCCAACATGCGTTGTGATTTTGGGATCCTATTTGGTTTCGAATTGGGGCACCAGGAAGTATCAGATTCTCGATTTCTTGGTAAATGTTCACCATATGGGGAAGGAAGAAGTTTTCCAGACTAACTCCCATAGTCAAGATAATTTGGAGATTCTTAGACAAGGTGACTTTGGGGTTGTCCATTTCAATGTAAGAAGTGTCTGGAAAAGTGTCTGGAAAAATGTGATATGGTACAGAATTGGGTGGTAGATTGTAAACCTGAGGTGATTTTAATCTCTAAATCATGGATAAATAAGACAATATCAGACACATCCATTGAACTGGACAACTACTGAATGTATAGGAAAGATAGTTCTAGAAAAGGGGGGGATCTTGGTGTATGTTAATGTCGAGTTAGAAACTGGTGAAATACCGTACAAATCTCAAGCTGAAGGCTTAGACATCTTAATTGTTGAAATTAAATTACCTTTTTCCAGATCATTGCTTCTGGTGGGTGTATATAAACCACCTAAAACAAATATGGCTGTTTTTTTTATTTACATATTTTTTTATTTAATTATAAAAATTCACATGAGATCCTAATGTTAGAAGATTTTAATGTTAGTTGGTTTACAATTGAATCAAAACATAGCTTGATGGACATACAAGAAAATTTGGGTCTTACCCAACTGATTAAAGAACACATAGAAACATAGAAACACAGAAACATAGAATTTGACGGCAGATAAGGACTGCTTGGCCCACCCAGTCTGCCCATTTCCCTACCTACTGGATAAGCTGCAGATCCTAGTTAACCAGCAGCCTACTTCTTCTTACCCCAACCCCCCAGAATTGCCTTATGACTGTCCCATGCATGCTTGAATTCCACCACTGATTTTGACTCCACAACCTCCTCCGGAAGGCCGTTTCATGCATTCACAACCCTCTCTGTGAAAAAATACTTCCTTAAATTACCTCTGAGCTGCCCCCCCCATCTTCAAATTGTGCCCTCTTGTTTTTGCACACCTCTTTTTTTGAAAGATGCTACCCTCTTGGACTTTGTTGATTCCCTTGAGGTACTTGAAAGTTTCTATCATGTCCCCCCTCTCCCTCCTTTCCTCAAGGCTATACATATTAAGCTCCTTAAGTGTCTCTTCATATGTCTTCTGGTGCAGACCCTGCACCATTTAGTTGACCTCCTCTGGACAGCTTCCATCCTGTCTATGTCTTTGCGGAGATGGGTCTCCAGAACTGCACACAGTACTCCAGATGGGGTCTCACCACCTGTCTGTACAGAGGGATAATAACTTCCTGTTTTCTACTGGTGATGCCTCTCCCTATGCATCCCAGTAATCCCCTTCCCTCCTTGCTGCCCTCACACATTGCTTGCCCACCTTTAGGTCATCTGATATGACTACCCCAGGTCCCTTTCCATTTTGTTGTTGTTAGTATCTCACCCCCCATTGTGTACTCTTCCCCTGGGTTTTTGTTTCCCAGGTGCATTACCTTGCACTTCTTAGCATTGAATCTAAGCTGCCATACATTTGACCATTCCTCTAACCTTGCCAAGTCCCTTCTCATCCTTTCCACCCCACCCTGTGCATCAACTCTGTTGCAGATCTTAGTGTCATCTGCAAAGAGACATACTTTTCCATCCAGTCCTTCTGCAATGTCGCTTATAAAGACATTGAAGAGGACCGGTCCTAATACTGAACCCTGCGGTACCCCACTAGTAACCCTCCTTTCTTCTGAGTGGACTCCATTTACAATTACTCTCTGTGTCCTATTCTCCAGCCAATTCTTTACCCAGGCTGTCATCTTGGGACCCACTCCCAGGCTGGCTAACTTGTATATTAATCTTTTGTGTGGGACTGTGTCAAATGCCTTGCTAAAGTCTAGGTAGGCCATGTCCACAGCCCCTCCCTGATCTACTACTTTGGTCACCCAGTCAAAGAAATCTTATCAGATTTGTCTGGCATGACCTTCCCACTGTGAATCCATGCTGCCTAGGGTCCTGTGCCCCTCTGGCCTCTAGATACTTGACAATTCTTTCCTTCAGAAGTGATTCCATCATTTTCCCTATCACTGAGGTTAAACTAACAGGTCTGTAGTTTCCTGCTTCCCTTTGCTCTCACTTTTGTGAAGGGGAATCACATCTGCCCTCCTCCAGTCCTTGGGTACCACCCCATCCTCCCATGATTTGTTAAAAAGGGTAGTCAGTGGTGTCACTAGTTCTACCCTTAGCTCTTTTAGAATTCTGGGATGAATCCCGTCATGCCCCATTGCTTTGTCCACCTTCAGTTTTAAGAGTTCTTTCAGAACCCTTTCTTCTGTAAATGGGCTGGTATCAACTTCTGTATCCAGAGTGTTACTACTGTTTGTTTTATGTATTTAACCCTCTTCATTTGTAAATACTGAGCAAAAATATTTGTTTAGTATCTCTGCCTTTTCACAGTCTCCTCTGCCCACCCTCCCTCCCTTTATTAAGCCTCACTGTCCCTCCTTGGTCTTCCTTTGCTCCTTGATGTACCTATAAAGGTTTTATCCCTTCTTAACTGAGTTGGCTATCTTTTCCTCGGTTTGGGCCTTTGCTGTTCTGACTGCCTTCCCAGCCTCCTTTTGCTTTAACTGATACAGTTCTCTGTCCTGCTCCTTCTGCGATTCCTTGTACTTCCTGAATGCTTTCTTTCTCTTGAACCTTCACTGCCACTTCCTTTGAGAACCAAGTGGTTTCTTACATCGCCTTGTTTTGTTTATTTGTTTCACACAAAGGCTCGTTTACCTCTGTGATGGCAGTTTTTATTATTCCCCATTGTTCTTCCACCCTCCTTCCTGCCCATTTGCTAGGTGCATTCCTTAGGCACTCACCCATTTTGGCAAAGTCAGCCCTCCTAAAGTCCAGTACTTTTGTCTTTATATGGCTTGACTCTATTGCTGTGTTTATTGTGAACCATACTGTTCTATGGTCTCTAGTTCCCAGATGGCTACCCACTTCTACATCTGTGATCCTCTCTCCATCTCCATTTGAGAGAATCAAGTTTAATATTGCTCCCTCTCGAGTGGGCTCCAGTACTAGTTGTCTAAGGCTTGCCCCCTGTAGGGCATCTAGAATAACTGCACTCTTCGAAGTGGCAGCTGCAACTGCACTCCAGTTAACATCTGGCATATTCAGATCACCCATCAGCAATATCTCCCTTTTCTGCCATTCTAAGTATACTTTCTATCATTTCCCTGTCATTTCTCCCCCCTGAGAAGGTCTGTATCTAACCCTATGCGTGTGTGGTCTGGGTGCCTGTCTCAAATTTACCCACAGTGCTTCTTCTCCTCCTGTTTACCCTTTTGTTCCATTGTTTTTATTCCTTCCCTTATGTAAAGAACTACTACTCCTCCTCCTCTTTTACCCTCCCTGTCCCTCCTGTAGACAGTGTATCCTGGTATGTTTATGTCCCAGTCATGGTTTTGTGTGTACCATGTTTCTGTGACTGCCTTGATATCCAGATGTTCCTCCTCCATCAAGGCCACTAATTCAGGAAGCTTGTTACCTAGACTATGGGCATTAGTACTCATTGCTCTCCATTTTTTGATGGCTTTACCTTCTGTTGCAGCATCCCCCACTGACCGTTCTACCTCAGTCTTTTTCTCATTTAGTACCCTGTTTTGTAGGGAGAGGCTGGGATTTTCCTGCTGCTTGTCAGTGCCTCCCCCTTTGACACCAGAAACAATTCCTTGGATCCTAATAAATCAACCTTTTTGGATTAAATTTTTATGACCTACCCTCAGTTGTATCCTAAAAGTGGCATATTGCCTGATTCTTTTTCAGATCATCAACTCATGTTTGTATTGAGACAAAAAATGAATGGGTTCAAAACAGAACCTGTTGTCCTATGGAGAAGTTTTTTAAAGTTTTGATTATTTAACATTTATGTTAAATTTGGATGTGGTAACATAGTGAGGATTGGAACTTAGTCCTATGGTGTCAGAGGCTTGGAGATATTTTTACCAGTAATTCATGCAAGTGTGCGATCGACATGTGCCCCTAAGAAAAAGAAAGGCAAAACACACAGGTGTGAACTAGGAAGAATTCTGACCCATGTAAACTTAAAAAAGATAGAGATAGGAAGTGGCAGAAAGACACAAACATAGCCCTAAATAGTGACTGACTTTCTTATAAGCAAACAAGAAATAAATACACCAAAGAAACAAGGTTAGTTAAAATTATTTTAAGGCATCCTTAGATGGTGATGTTCAACAAAATCCACAAGCATTTTGGAATATTATGTCTAGCACAATGGAAAAGAAAACAAATATTCAAGTTAATAATATTCAAATAAATGGTCAAATGGTACCCTGGGAGAAGAGATGGTAAATCTTTTAATAATTATTTTTCTAATTTAGGCCCCATGACATCAGGACATGACAATTCTCATATTGAAAATGAAGATATAGTAAAGGGGGTGGGGGGTACACAAACTTTAGCTTAAGTTATGAACTTTGATTTTGTTAATATCTCAGCAGAAGAATTTAGAGATGAATTATTAACATCGAATACTAATAAACTGAGGGATTGGATAAAATACCCTCTAGATTTCTAAAACATGTTGCTCCCTGTATTGCCCTCCCATTATCATTTATTTTTAATTTCTCTCTAAAAACATGAGAATATCCTGAGGAGGATTGGAAAATCATGAGGGTAGTGCCTGTTTTTAAGTCTGGTTCTAAGAATGAAATTGGTAATTTAGGAATGAAATAGGTAATTATTGATCAATTTCATTATTGTCTCAAGTGTCTAAAGTATTCAAAAGTTTGGTATCAAGGCAGATAAAAGGGTACTTGGAAGTTCATAATAAATTAAGTAAATTTCAGGCAAGGTTTAGATCTGGCTACAGCACTCAGAAAGCTTTAGCCAAGGTGATTAGTGATACACAGTTGAGTCTGGGCAGGAGAATGATGTTAGGATCCTTGTTTATAGATCTATCAAATACATTTGATATGTTGAACCATGAAGTTCTCCTGTCCAGGCTCAATGATACTGGTCTTTCCTGGTCTGTGCTTGAGTGGTTTGGTTCGTATATACAGGGATGAAAACAGGTATTTGAAATTGGATCTTTTAAATCTCACTTAACTCATATAAAATCTGGAGTGCCCCAGAGCTCGATCCTGGAGCCACTCTAATTTAATTTTTATGTAGACGGACTTAGATTCAAAGAGCTGGATGTAAAATGTAATTTATATGCAGGTGACACAATAATTTATGTAGAGGGAAATTTATTAGATCAGATAAACAGGAAAATTCAGCATGCATTTACTCAAATAAATTCAGAATTTCTTTAATAAACATTTTCTCATGTTAAATGATGCTAAAACTCAATCAGTACTATTTAGTAAAAATTTAAATAATGAGAATTCTACTTTGAACATCCAGACCCATAATGGGAATAGCATTAACAGGTTAAAAGATACAAGTATCTAGGGTTCTGGCTCGACAGTGCACTGAAATGGAAAGAACATACAATATTGATGAGCTATCGCACAATATAAATAAAAAAGTTGGGTGTTCTTTACAGGTTAAAACAGTCATTTGAAGTTAGGCTGAGAATTGTAAATATGATGATAGTGCCAATCTTGGACTATGGGGACATAATTTACACTGGAGCCTGAGGAACACAGTTGAACAAAATAGATAAGTTTAACAGATTGGCCAGATACATTTTGGATGCACCATGTATGACCCACTGGTGTGTACTCTATAATTCTCTAGGATGGTTTAGACCAAATGATAGAAGGAATTCACACCTTTTAAATTTTATGTTTAAGGTTTGGAAGGACAACATCCTAAATATATATTGGACTTGTTTCAAATTAGATCAATTAAGGAAAGCCTAAGATCTGTTCAAGACATAGAGTATAGCATAAGATGTCATACATCGGGGGTTGGGAGGTCATTAATAACATAGAGGGTAGGAGTTTTATGGAGTTCAGTCCCTCTAAAGCTGCAACAGTGTAATCATCCTGTTAGACTAAGTTATTTAAAAAATTAGAGGAACAAGCAACTGTACCTCTTATATGCTGCTCAGATGCTATTACTTAAATTCAATATCTGTGTGAACTTGGGCTTTGGAACTCCAGAGCTAAGGAGGAAGGAAGCTTTCTGCATCCCTGACACATTCTCTTAGCCATCTGCTATGCTTTAGTCTGATAAGGTGGATCCTCTGCTTTCCCTGACACCTGTGATTAGACACAGTGGCAGGGGCACCTTTGGACTTCCCAATCCTCCCTCTCTCCCCCAAATCTCACCCTCCCCAGGGTCATCAACCTTTAGAGTCCCGCCTTTCCTATCATACCTGGAAAGAGGTGTTTCATCAACTCAGCATTCACAAGCCTAACATCTAAAGCCTCTCTCAACAGGGAACAAACCGTGGATATCAGCTGGCAGCAACCAGGAAGGCTTCTAAATATACCTAGAGGAAAAAAAACATTTTTTTTTCTTTTCACCCTTTTCTATTTTTTGTCCTGCACTTCCTTCACTAAACTCTTCTCCGTCAACTACCTTAAGAACCCTATAGCTAGCATCTTCCTCATGCTTGCCTTTCTCACAGACCTACCTTAGCTTTGATGTTTGCATAACGAAAAGACATAAAACCAACTGGCATGGACATTGTGCACTGTAATCACTGTGGAACACTCTTTTACAGGGCCTGGGTCCAGGAGATAGGACATTGCCCCACATACTGGGGCATAAATTACCACTGGACCCAACTCCGGGAGGCATGGACAATATATCACACCTGAATCAGAAATGACACCACGCTACGAGGACTTGGAAACCACCCCAACACCACCAATACTCTGGCACTGTCCCTTTATCTCAAAGGACAGTCCATCCAGGGGATTGGCAGGTAGTGCAAAGGGACAAATCCCATTTCAGCAGGACTCACCAAGTGGGCAATATTCATGAAGCAGTGGTGCAGCTGCAAAACAGGTTTTCCCCTGTGGGAAAGACATGTAAGGAACCAGGTAGCTGCTCAAGTCAAGGAATTAGAGTACAGCAGCATCAACCTGGCGTCAGACTAAAAAATTATAGGAAATTACAAAATAGGGCCCCACAAGTGTCTGAGTCAGGAAAGGAAGTGGACACTGACTTGGGCCAAAGGGAAGGGGTGCAGCTGCACCAAACACATTGCGCAGACAAATCTGCTAGGGCAAATGTTCCCACCAAGGGAAGAAAGAAACTTATCATTGTGGGAGACTCCATGATTTGTGGAGTTGAATCACACTTAAATGGGACCAACCAAATGTAGATAATGGTCAAATGTCTCCCTGGGGCCACAGCGAAAAAGGATGCCGGCCACATAGAGAACTATGTTGGTAGGGAGGATGACATCAAGGCCATCGTCATTCACCTAGAAACTAATGATTTCGCCAACCATTCCATTGAACAAGCCAAGGCGCATATCTCACACTTACGGGATAGACTGACCTCTTTTTCAGCTACCCTGGTCTTCTCCGAGGTACTCCCAAAATGAGAGAAGGGAAAAGGCAAAGGAAAAGTTAGGGAGGCTGAAATCAAAAACTTGAACATATGGTTCTGCAATTGTTGCTTAGAAAAGGGCCACACCTTCATCGGCGACTGGAAAGATTTCTGGGGAAGAACTTATTTTAAATTCGACAGCCTTCACCTCACTAAGGAGGGGGTAAGGGCACTAGGGCAAAAATCTGATGTATTAGCTGGTTGTTTAAACTAGCAGGCAGGGAGGTGGTGGCCAGAAGGAAGCAAGAAATAAGAACCACAGCCACCCCCCCCAGAGCTGAGAAAGGACACCTTCCATTGGTCACAAAGGCAAAAACAACAAGAGCACATTAAGGTCAAACAAGACAAACAAAGTTCAAAGAAACAAAGGAAAAAAGATGCCGGTTTCTGGAAGACAATGGTGACTAATGCCCAAAGTCTGGCTAAAAAAATCCCAAAACTCTCGGCTGCAATAGCAGAAGCAGGACTTGACTGAGTAGCAGTAACCAAAACATGGCTAACCGAGAACCATGTATGGGATATTGCTATCCCATGTTACAACTTATTTAGAAAAGATAGAAAGGGACATCGTGGACGGGGCATTGCATTGTATATAAGAGAGGACATAAAAGCTATGGAGGTCCAAAGAATCCAAGATGAACATGAGGTACTCTGGGACACTCTTGAACCAGGCACTTGCTCAGCCCTCAGACTGGGAGTGATATATAGGCCTCCATCACAAGGGGCAGAAGGAGACAAAGCACTGCTGAAAAGCATACTAAAAATGACTGATAAAGGAGAAGTCATGCTGCTGGGGAACTTCAATCTCCCAGACGTGTACTGGAATTCCTGCACAACATCCAAAACTAGAAGCAGAAATTTCCTAGTGACCCCGGGAGGGGCTGGACTAAATCAGCTCATCATTGTCCCCACTAGAGAAAACAGTCCTGGATCTGGTGGTCACAAACAGCAGCAAGGTCAAGGAAGTGAAAGTGGGGTACCAACAGGGCTCGAGTGACCACAAATCTGTCTGGTTCAAAGTCCACACAGTTGAGGACATAAGCCTCTCTAAGACACAGGTCATAGACTTCAGAAGAACAGACTTTGATCAGATGAGAATATGCTTTAGCGATATCCTAAAGAAAAAGGCAAATGGAGGAGTGGAGGAATATTGGACAAGCATTAGGAAGACACTAGCAGAGGTAACTGAAAAATGTTCCAGATGGTCAGTAAGACAAGGAAAGAAAGGAAACCACAATGGTTCACAAGCGAAGCAGCTCCTGCAGTAAGAGAAGAAAGACTAGCATTCAGAAGATACAAGAGCTCAAATAGTGGCAGAGATAGGGAGGCATACAAGAGCAGCTTGAAGGAGGTAGCTAGGGTGATCAGAGAAAGGCTAAAATGCAAACTGAGGAGGAGATAGTGCAGTGGAGTAAAAGGAGGCAAAAAGATCTTCTTTAGGTACGTAAGTGACAAAAGGAACAAGCATTTGTCAATGCCGAATGTTGTCGCGCTGGCATTGGATTTGGTAGTGCAGTGCGGAAACACATTTTTGGCAGGATGTGAAAAATGACAGCTGTACTGTTCCTAAGGAGATGTAAAAAAATGGCAGTGGTAAAAATGTGGCATGTAAATATTGCAAATTTGCGAAGTTACAAGGGTGCATGGGAAATGCGCAACACACGCTTATAACACAGTCATTTTATGGACTTTCGGCATCAGATTTTCAACATAGGTAGCACCTCTGCTCATGTACAGTGTCACTGTCATTTCCTCAAACTGTCCCAAAAAGTGATTTCGCACAGTGACCGCGCTATTCTGCACTGGACATGCGAAAACACATTTCAGGCAGGATATGTAAAATGACGGCTGTACTGGTCATCAAGAGGTGTGGAAAAATGGCAATGGCGAAAATCCAGAGTGAAAACATGACAAATGCACAATGTTACGAGCGTGCGTGCAAACTGCTCAATGCATGCTCATAACACAATCATTTTATGGAGTATCATCACCAAATTTTCAACATAGGCATTTTAGGACCTCTGCTCATGAACAGTGTCACTGTCATTTCCATAATCTGCCCCAAACACTGATTTCCCACAGTGACTGCGCTATTGTACGCCGGAAGTGCGGAAACACATTTTGATCATGATGTGAAAAATGACAGCTGTACTGTTCACAAAGAGGTGTAGAAAAATGACAATGTTGAAAATCTGGCATAAAAATATTGCAAATTTATTAAGTTATGAGCTTGCGTAGCAACTGTGCAATACACGCTTGTAAAACAGCCATTTTTTTTATTTTTTCCACCAAATTTGGAACATAGGCTTTTTGAGAGCCCACCTCATGAACACTGCCACTGTCCTTGTGTTAATCAGTCCTGAAAGGTGATTCCACACAGTGACTGCGAAATCACCTTTTGGGACTGACTAACATCATAATAGTGCCAGAATTCATGAGGAGGGATCCCAAAAACCACAAGTTGAAAATGTGGTGCAAAAATTCAAAAAAATGCCCGAGATATGCATCAAAGTTGAAAAAAATCGATTTATTCCATTATACAGCTTACCGGCATTTCCTCAGTTTGCAGTCAGCTTTGAAGAGTGCAGACATATTCTTGGTCCACAAGATCAAGGCGCCGAGTCGGAGGTAAGGCACGGGGTGAGGGTGGTAGGCAGGGAAGGAGTGGTGGTGCTGGTGGTGGGCAGGGTAGAGAGACTACGAGGACCGTTTTTATTTACAGGTGTTAAAGAAAACATCATGGATGGTTTTCTTTTTTACAGTGTTTTTTGGGGGGGCTCAGTAGCCGATGGGGATTGAGCACTCTGTGCAAAAAGGAAGTGAGGGACACTAGCTGAGGGGGATTGGGCACCTTGTCGGCAAATAGGAAGTGAGGACACTAGCTGAGGGGATTGGGCACCCTCAGCACAGAAGAAGGAGGGACATCATGTCGATGGGGTGGGCCCTCTGTCGGCACATTAAAGTGGGTAAGGGGATGGATGCGTATGGGATTGGGCACCCCACTAGCAAACAATGAAAGTGGGTGCATGAGCTGAGGGAGATTGACACCCCTCAGCAAGCAAAAATGGGGGGCATATTGTCACCGGATGGAGTGGGCTCCCGTCGCACATACATGAGGGGCAGGGTAAGCCAACCAGGGAATTTGGCACCCCTGAAGTCGGCAGTTTAGTGGCCACTGTGTCACCATGTTTGTAGCTGTCGAAGCACGTAGAAAGGTTCACTGCATGTGATGAGCTTTGCTCGCATTGCAGCGGACCTTTCCTTTGATGTGATCACCACATTAGTATGCAAGGTGTGGCGCCGGCATGCAGGCTGTTTGGGGAATGAGGAACGCACCTACTGGTGCGTGCTCTGCATTCGCCCAACAGTGGCCGCGCCTCCAAATCTCCACTACCACAAGATGTTGGCTGCGCAAGTGTGCCAACATAAAAACAAGGGAGGTATTGTTAGGCTCATAAGCAGGGATGGGAGGAGGAGAATAGAAGAAGATAGAGAAAAGGCAGAAGTCTTGAAAGAGTATCAATCTGATATATTTTTACAATAATATAAGTACTCTACTACATGTGGGTATCCCTACTGATGTAATTCTTTTGGACTTTAGTAGAGCTTTTCGATAAAGTCTCACATGAAAAACTCATTACTAAAATGCACAATCTAGGTTTGTCACCTGATATTGTCAACTGGACTTTAAACTGGCTGACAAATCGTTCTCAGAGAGTCAGAATTAATGATATCTTGTCTGATTCGGGTAGTGTGACAAGTGGTGTACCACAGGGGTCGGTCTTGGGACCAACATTGTTTAACCTCTTTATCAGTGATTTACAAACAGGGCCAAATAACTTCATAGTTAAATTTGCAGACAATACTAAATTGGGGGGGCAAGGTTAATAATCAAGAAAATATTTCTGCATTAAAGAAGGATTTGGAAAAATTAACACTTTGGGCAGATGAAAATCATATGCAGTTTAATCAAGACAAATGTTTAGTAGTGCATTTCGGTGTAAATAATCCAAAAACAATATATCATATAAACGGACTACCACTTCACTCATCAAATTGTGAAAAAGATTTAGGGATATACGTTAATAATAAACTTACATCAGATGATCACTGTGTTAGAACTGCTTGCATGACCAACAGACTTTTGAGGCAAATAAAATGCACTTTTGTTAATCGCACTGAACAATGCCTTATTCCATTGTTTAGGGCATACATTAGACCGTATCTAGACTATGGCTCCCCTTTCTGGAATCCAAACCCAAAAAAAAGACATAGCAATTCTTGAACAGGTTCAAAGGAGAGTAACTAGAATGATTCCAAGATTAACAAACTTGGATTATCAGAACAGATTAAAAGCTACTGGTCTCTTCTCTCTTCAAACTAGAATATTAACAGGTGATATGCTTATGGAATTTATTAAATTCACCAGATCTAATGGAAAAATGTGGTCTAACACTCTCCAACAGGAGACATGTTCCGAGACTGCATAATAAATAACTTGAAGAAAAAACTTATAAAACCAGTAAAAGGGGAAACTTTTTTCCCATAAGAGCATCCACTGTATGGAACACCTTGCCACAAGAATTGGTAGAGGCAACTAGTGCCACTGTCTTTAAAAACAAATTAGATGTTTGGTTGAGGGATAATAGATAAATAATGTCCCACATAGTATGGGGAACAGTCTCGATGGGCTCTGGCCTGCTTCTGTTCTTTCATACCAAGTAATACCAAGTAATACTTTTGCTCGGTCTTTACAAGGGAGGAGCCTGAAAATGGACCCACCCCAAAAGGAGATAGAAATCATGAAAGGGGGGTATACACAAGCCCGTTCATGGTAGAGATGGTAAGGACAGAATTAAGAAACTGAAGGTACTGTAGATAAAACCATGGGGCTAGACAGAGTCCACCCACTCATACTGAGGGAACTTAGTGACAAATTGGCAGCCCCTCTTGTAGATCTATTTAGCAGATCCCTGAGAGAATGAACAGTTCCCCAAGACTGGAAAAAGGCAATAGTGGTCCCCATGCATGAGAGTGGTAGCATCGAGGAAGCAGGAAACTACCGCCTGGTCAGTCTCACCTTGGTGGTGGGCAAGATAATGGAATCACTGCTCAAGGAAGGAATAATAGCATTTCTGGAGGAAACTGGTCTGTAGGACACCAAGCATCACAGCTTCACAATGGGAAGGTCCTGCCAGACATACCTGATTGAGTTTTTTGATTCGGTTACTAGGACTGTGGACCTGGGGGGAGCCATGGATGTTATCTACAGTACCTTGACTTTAGCAAACCTTTGACTCAGTCCCACACAGAAGGATGCTAAATAAAGTCAAGCATACAGGCATGGGTCAGGAAGTGGTATCATGGGTAAGTAGCTGATTTGAATGGAGAACTCAGTCTATGATGGTAAATAGGGCAGCCTCAGGGTACAGGGAGGTAACCAGCTGGGTGTAACAGTGGTCCATTCTGGGACCATTATTCTTCAATGTTTTCATCAGAGACATCACAGAGGAGCTCAGCAGGACAGTGTGTCTGTTTGCAGATGACAAAAAGCTCTGCAATAGAGTGGACACTGCACAGAGAGAGGAGCAAATGAAATGTAACCTACTGAAGCTGAAAAAATGGTCCAACATGTGGCAGTTAAAATTCAGCATGAAAAAGTGCAAAGTTATGCACCTGGGCAGGTGCAACCCAGTTATAGAGTACTACGTGGGAGGGGAGAAACTAGTAGTCACATGGCAAGAGTGGGATCTAGGGGTTATCAGTTCAGACAATTTGAAGATAGGAGGACAATGCGAAAAAGCAACACAAAAGGCCAGCAGAATGCTAAGATGCATACTGTAGGAAGGGGCATCACAAGTAGAAGGGGGAGGTGATCCTACCACTATACAGGTCCTTGCTAAGGCCTCACCTTGAGTACTGCATCCAGTTCTGGAGGCCTTATCTCAGGAAGGACATAGATAGACTAGGGTTAGTGCAGAGCAGGGCAACAAAAATGGTACACGGTCTCCATGAATTGCCATATGAAAGCTGGTTAGAGAAACTCAACATGTACTCCATGGAGCAGCATAGAAATAGAGGGAACATGACTGAGACACTCAAGTTTCTGAAGGGCATAAACAGAGTCCCACCAAGGAGTTCTTTCTAGTCAATAGCTCAACAAGGGCAAGAGGTCATGATATGAAATTAAGAGGAGGAAGATTCAGGGGCAACTTATTTAAGTTTTTTTTTACATAGAAACAGAATTTGACAGCAGGTAAGGCCCATTCAGTCTGCCTGTCAGCCCTATACTTGTTTGAGGCCTCTGACTATAAGTGATCAGTGCCTTTTCATCACTCCCCCTTGCCTCAAGGTTCTCCTGTGCTTGTCCCAGGCATGTTTAATACCCTCCACTGTTAGTGCTCCACCACCTTCGGCAAGGGTAGTTGATCTGTGGAAGGCCTACCTGCTGAAGTTATTGACTCCAAAACAGTAGGGAAATTCAAATCAGCTTGGGATAGACACAAGGGGATGGTCTCAAAGATATTCTAAGGAGGAGGATAGGGCTCAGGACAGACTAGATGGATCTTTGGTCCTCATCTGCCATCACTTTCTATGTTTCTCTGCTTCTGTATTTTAATAGTTGCCATTATGATGTTATTGTAGTAAAGGAAACTCAGAATATTTTTGTGGTAATATTAAGAATTGTTACATATGTGATGGTTATTGTATTATTTATCCTTTTTTATTATTATTAGTATGTGTTTATGCTTTTTGAAACTTGTAATAGTTTCCAATGGGACCTCACTGAAAATGAGCTCTGTTCAACTGAGTTTTATCCCGGTTCGTGTTTTTCATGCATGAAAGATTTTACCACTACTACTGCTACTACTAGTCTGTCCCACTGTTTAGGTTCAAGGAAAATATTCAGATCTTTTTCCCAATGTGTTTTTATATATTCTGTGGAATATCCTTGGTCTTTAAGGTAGTTGGCGTATAGTAAAATAATAGCACTCTTTCCATATGCGGAACCCCATATCATTTTAAAGGATGTAGAAGAATGTTGCTCAGTGGCTTGTCTGTAAGCCACCTGCATTTGTTTATTAATGTAATCTCAAAGTTGAAAATATCAGTATCTATCAATGGGGTGCAATCCCTATTTTTCAGCAATTACTCTCAAATGAGAGCACTGTAACAGCCTGTAGTAATTGCCAAGAGGAATGTAAGCCTCTATGCACAAGGTTCTTAAACCAGGGGTCTAGAGCTGCAGGCTGGAATTTATCTTCCCAAGCCCACCACCATTACCTCCAAAGAACCTGTTTGGTGCTTTCGCACCTGATACCCCATTTCCAATCCTCAAGGATTGTATGCAAGCCAGTAAAAGAAGGTTTTGGAGTGGTGTGTAAGGCCTTAGGGGAGAAAAGCAGAGCAGAGAGGGGGACAGGAAAGTCCTCTGCCAAATCTGTCTGCTTGGAGTGGGATGTGTAAGTGTGGTTATCCAATAGTAGAACAATCCTCATTTGGGTGGCTACCCAATATTCAATAAGTAAAGGTTTCTTTGGAAGATAAAACATCTGATATAATATTCTAGGTTTCATTCTGTGTGGTATAAAATATTGTATTTGGCTTTGCTATTTTTGGAATTCTCTTTTATGGAAACGGCAGGGGACACACTGAAATATAGTAGGTATAGGAACCTAGGCAGTATGTTCATTTTAATGGATTGCACCCAAGCTTGTAATGATAAAGGGAGTAAAGACCAACATTTATAGTCTTCTGTAAGGGTGGAGATCAGAGGAAAATAATTATTGGTAAATAAGGTAGCCATGTAGGACCCCAAATGAATCCCCAAGTATTTAATGGTGGTCAGGTCCCACTTCATGGAAAATTGCCTCTGGGTGAAGGCCAAAATCACATGATTAAAAACTAGTACTTTAGTTTTATAGGTATTAAAGGAATAATCCGAAAGTGTTGTAAAGGTTTGAATTGAGCGGAAAAACTCTGATAGACAATTTTCTGGTTCAGCTATATATAGTAATATAGGTTCCATGTCATAATGGCGATCGCTGAATGGCGCACACTGTTTGAGTGAGTGTACATCACCAAAAATAAATAACGGTGATGTACACTCGCAGTGACTACGAAACTGATGATGGAATTGCAAGATATGCGGGGGGGGGGGTGCACCTCCTTCACACTGCAGCCCTCTAATTAAAGATTCTCAGTTCCAGAGGGGTGCATGTCGGGGGAGGGTGTAAAACTTACAAAAAAAAACAACAAAAAAACTGGCCCAACACAAAAAGCGATCCCATTTCAGAACTGAATCTGACACCCTCCTATCCCCAGCCTGCTACCCTACCCACCACGCCACATGGCCAGCTCGGCAACTGACCACCACACTACCTTCCAAATACCATCCTTCCCCTTCAGCCCATTGTGCAGTTTGGTCCCTCCCCCCTGTCCACGTGTATATATGTGCACATCCTGTCACCACATTCGCCCACCCCTGTATTCTGTCGCAACCCTGACAGGTAGTCCAGAACACAGGTGCCATGATTGAGTTGCCCTTTTTGTAGTTGCTCAGTCATGGTCCCTGAGTTCACAGGATACTGTAATATACCATCTGCATAAATGGCTAACTTATGCTCAGCCCTACCCAGAGTAATACATTTAATATTCATATTGATCCTAATGATTTGTGCAAATGACTCAATGTATAGGGCAAATAGAAATGGGGAGAGGGGGCACCCCTATCTAGTTCTTCAACCCAGAAAGAAGTGACTAGAAATATGGCCATTTTCTCGGACATAGTCCATTGGTTCAGTGTAAAGTTTAGAAATAAAACAGAGCAACTGTTCAGTCCTACCCTCCACCACCAGAGTGACCACACAGGGAGCAGACAGCCAGTGCCAACACGCAAAGGTGCACTGGAACCTCCTCTTTTTTCAGTCCTACCCCTCTGCTGCTGGAGCAACCACACAGGGAGTGGACAGCCAGAGCCAACACACTAAGGCCCGCTGGAATCCCCTCCTTTCTTCAGTCCTAACCCTCCACCACCAGAGTGACCACACAGGGAGTGGACAGCCAGGGCCAACATGCAAAGGCCAGCTGGAACCCCTTCCCTTTCTTCAGTCCTACCCCTCTGCTGCTGGAGCGACCACATAGGGAATGGACAGCCAGGGCCAACATGCAAAAGTAAAGAATAAAGTCCTCCTCCTCTACACAGCCTTACTGAGGTGTGTGCTCGGCCATACTTTAATTGCTGCACGCCCACTGATTGTCTGTATGCCGGACTGTTTTCTGAGATCTCAACTGTGTGTTTGGGGCTTGTTGGTGTGGAATTTTAAGGCCTACTACTGCTGGTTCGGGTGGGATTCCGACTGAAGGACCACACTAGTGGCTCTCCAGGGTACTCCTTTCGGGGGTTGTTTGCATTCTAAACCTGGTCTGTAGCAGGTACAGTGTGAATTGCATTTAAAGTGTGTACCTTATTGTAGTCTGCTGTGATAATCCTCTCTGTCAGCTCACCATGCTTTTCCACACCATGCACAGCATGCTGCCCATGCGCAGTGGGAACCTGTGAGACCCCTTTGTCTGGCTTCCCACCAAAGCCCTGGTAACCTGATCTTTTGTTCTCCCTCTCTACTTAGGCCTGCTGGAACCCCCCTTTCTTCAGTCCTACCCCTCCGCTGCTGGAGCGACCACACAGGGAGCGTACAACACCTCTACTACTGATGCTTGACTTCAGTCTGCCCCCCCCCCTTTTTACTTCAAGGAGCTTGCCCCCTCACTAGTCAGAAAATACCTTTACAAAGTGCTTGTGAAATTGTGACAAAGCACTGACACACTGGACCTTAAACTTCTTGCACTCACTATTGAAGAAGTTCTCCTTCCCATAACTAAGATCCTGAACATGTCACTCTGCCAATCACAATTCCTGCAGCTGTGGAAATTGGCCATCGTGACTCCTGTGTCCAAAAATGGTGACAGGGCATCTCTGTCAAACTACCAGCCCATCTCAATTTTGCCACCACTCTCCAAAGCACTAGAATGCATAGTGGCTGACCAGCTGGTTGAATACTTTGTAACATACTCAATCCAATGCCCAGAGCAGCATGGCTTCCATAAAGGTCATAGTACCTCCAAGGCACTACTGGAAGTCACTGGCTTTATTCACCGGTCTCTGGACCAAGGAACCCTAGTTGGGGCAGTATTCATTGACCTCTCAAAGGCCTTTGATAGTGTCCACCACTCCCTCATCCTAAACCAATTAACCTCCATTGGCCTCTCTGCAAAATCAACTGTCTGGTTCAAAAGCTACCTAGGACAATGTACACAAAGAGTGAAAATCAACAATGTCCTCTCCAACCATCTGCCTGTAAAATCTGGTGTCCCCCAAGGTTCCATATTGGGACCATTCCTTTTCAGCATCTTTCTCAACAATCTACCATGCCACTGTCCACAGTAGATGTTACTCTATGCAGATGATGCAGTAATCTCAAGCTGCCCAGACCCAGAGAAACTTGAGGGAAATCTGCAACATAGTCTCAGGATTGTTGAAGAATGGTTCCAAAACCATAAACTTATACTAAACAGCAAAAAAAAAAAAAAAAAACATGATGTTCTGCAGCACTCGGAATAAGTACAAGTCCCACGCTCTCAACATCAGTACCCAATCTGGAGCTCTGCTCGAACATACCCAGCACTTTAAATACCTTGGGGTCACACTTGACAGTAGTCTAACCTATGAGCTGCACATCAGAAATGTGTCTAGGACTGTCAACTACAAAATCAGTCTCCTCCACAGGCACAAGCACTGTTTCACTTTGGATGCCCTTAGACTAGCCATCAACAGCTCCATCCTTTCTGTCATAGGCTATAGCTTGGTCATCTATGGTGTTGTGAGCCACCACGCCCTCTGCAGAATATCAGTTGCACTGAACAAGCCCTGCAGACTGCTCACGGGAGCTGAATGTCTCACCCATGCCTGTGACCTCTATGCTCAAACGGGCTGGCTCCAACTCATTGTGAGGCTACACTACCAAACCTGCTTGCTGACCAAAAAGGCTTTACTTGGTATTCTTCCCCATGGCACAGCAAACCTACTTCAGCCACACAACAGCAACTCACAATGGACAAGAAGTACCAGCACTCACCTCTTCCATGTTCCTCATCTTTGAATGATGCAGGGTCAATGCTCCTTTGCCTACAGAGCACCCCTCTGGTTTAATGCCCTCAGTCAGGACATCTCCATTCAACCTTCTCTGGACCCCTTCAAGAGACTGCTATGCCAACATCTGTCCACATCCAGCACCTGCGACTGCTTCCACTAGTCCCCCTGCCAGTTGACTCTGCCCTGTCTCTTAGCAGCTGCCACAATTGGCATGGCCCCTCTCCACCTCTACCCTTCTCTACACTCCCTCCTCCCTCCCTCCCCTACTACCCCACACTCTCTTCCTTGACAATGTTCATGACTGCTGCAACTCTCTTTCTCACCTCACCACCTCTCCCCACCCACTACCAATGGAACCCCTCTCTAACCTCCTTTTCCCTACCTCCTACTATTCTCTCTGCTAACTTTCCCCTACCTTCAACTATTCTCTCTGCTAACTTCTTTTATATGCAAACCCAGGATATCTTACCCTCTATTGTTTTGTCTTGTATGAACAAACCTGCTTGTATAAACCACTGTAATTATTGTACATATCTTATAATCTCTGTTGTTTAATCCTTTGTAATACTGCCTTCCCTCCCATAGATGCAGAACCTTTGTAAATGAGTTCCCAGCTCAAAGGTGTTTAATACTAGTTCTTAATAAATTAAATAAATAAATAAATAAGTACAGCGAGGGCTAACACACAAAGGTAAAGAATGGAGTCCTCCTCCTCTGCACAGCCTTGCTGAGGTGTTTACCCATCGATGCTTTGTGTCAACTTCCCAACCACCCACCCAGCCACCCTCCCACCCCAGGCTGACCCTCCTTTTGTTGCCATCATTGGGTCACATGACTTTGTTAATTTTCTAAGTGCCCATTTTCCCTTCTGCAAATTATACACACTCACCACAAGGGGCCAGGCGTGTGCTACCTGGATCATGGCCTTTCCTGCTCCTCCTCTCTCCTCCCATCTCTACTCCCTCCCCCAATCAGTCTTTCACCCATTTCCACTCCCTCAGTTTGTCTGCCTTCCAGGTCTCTCCCTCTCTACCCCACCTTGGGCTTGCACCTGTGACCCCTTGCATTGTAGTTGGAGATCTTACCACTGCATCATCTAATCCAACCTCTGTATCCTCTTCTTCTCTTCCCACCATATCCTGTAGCGCTTCATCCTGATTGTGTCTCAAGACCAGTCATCACTTCTTGGCTGCACTCTCCTCCCTATGATGTTTTCACTCCTTTACCTCCTCCTCATTGGACTCCTGCCCACCATTACCTCCCCCCTGACCTGAGTCCACCCCTTGCCTTTTTCTCCCTCTCTCCACCCTCTTATTTCTAAATATATTAGTAGTACTAGTTCCTACTGGTATTCCCACTTTAACCAGCCTCTCTATTATACCATACACCACCTTTCTTCCTGCCTCTCCTCCATACCCCTCTTGGCCCCACACATCCACTCACTTCCTATCCCAGGTACTGTCTCCAAATTTAAAACCTCCCCTTCAGCTATTGCCCAAGAACGTAAGTTGTTTAAAGCTGCCTTACTCCACCACATCCTCCTCCTCCTTCTTTTATCTGGGAATGTCCACCCTAACCCAGAACTTGCCCTGCAAACATCATCCATCCATGATAAACAGAGAGACTTCTTGTTTGCCTCCCTAAATATCTGTAGCTTGCAAAAAAAGTTTGACTCTCTTCAAGGATGGATCGCTCAGCATAAACCTGACATCCTGGCTTTAACAGAAACTTAGCTCTCCCCAACCACCATGGATTCCCAAGTGGCCCTGAATGGCTACTCAGTTTTTTGAGTGGATCAATAGGGCAAAAGGGGTGGTGGCTGTGCGCTCTATATCAGGAACTCCCTCCAAGCCTTGGTCATCCCCATCCCTCCTCCAACACATGCGGCTCAATCACTCACTGTAAAGCTATCTCTGGGTAACCCCAGCAAAACCCTTTATGTCATGGTGGTGTATATTCCTTTTCATAATCAGAAACTGGTTTTCACTGCTGTTACCAATTGCATCTCACTTCTCACTCTCAGTGAGACCCTAGTCATGGGCAACTTCAGCACAAATTGGCTATCACCATCTGCTGTCCCCTTTAAAGACACCAATTCAGCTATTGATCTAATGCAAGTTGTCCAATCTCCCCAAAGACACAACCACAAAACAGGTACCTCAACACTGCTTGACCTAATATTCACAAAATGCCCAAAAAGAATTTTGAGGGTCACCATGCTCCCTGATGCCATTAGTGATCACTCGCATGTACTGTGCTGGTGGTCCTGCAATTCTCCCAATCCCCCCCAAAACTATCTACTGTCAGTGCCTAAAATAAGGCTTACTAGCCTTGCTTAAAAAACACCTCTCTAAATGTGACTGGTCACCCTTAGATACAGTAAGGAGCACTGATAGTGCCCTTGCCTATTTCATCACCACCTTTAATTCTGCATGTGACCTCTTTGCCCCTGTTTTGAAACAAGTTGTAAAAAACCATGATACACCCTGGCTATACCAGACACTTCTTGACCTCTTGCACCACCAGGATAGTCTCTAGCAAGGAGCCCTTGTCACAGGTTTGCCTCAGGACAAACAACGGTACAAGGAGGTGAGAAACAAATGTACCTGTGCCCTGCACCAGGCTAAGGCCACTTACTACCGTAATGCCCTCTCCTCTGCTTGGAGCTCTGCTAATAATTTCTGGGATACTATCAAAGAACTAAATGGTAAAACAGTATCCCCCCACCCTCTCAACTCTCAGTGAACTGGACTATACCTCAGGAACCCCTGCAAATTACTAATGCCTTAAACTCTGCATTCTCAGACCTTAGCAGTGTGCTACTCCCTAACTTCTTTGATCCCTACCATCAACATGCTCCTCTCCTCCTTATGTCCCCCCACCCCGACAAAATCCCCACTGTTCAGGTTTCAGGTAATATCTCCAAGAAAGGCAAAGATTTACATCTCTAGTGTCCTGGGTAAGAGCCACCACAGTAGAGATACACCGGATTTAAAACTCTTCCACCTCACTATCAATGCTGTCCTAGTCCCCCTCACTAAAATATTAAACCGGTCCCTCTGCGAGGGAGAGTTTCCCACCCCATGGGAACGGGCAGTTATCACCACACTTCTAAAAGGCGAAGAATGTACCTCCAATACTAACTATCGGCCCATCTCCATTTTGCCCCCCAAGGCCCTCGAAAAAATAGTAGCTGAACAGCTCACTGAACACTTATCAAAGTATAATCTACTGTGTCCTGAGCAGTATGAGTTCTATAAGAATCACAGCATCACCACAGCTCTACTGGAATATACCTTCTTCATCCACAAGGCACTAGATCATGGGCCCTTAGTTGGGTCAGTCTACATTGACCTAACTAAGGCATATGATACTGTCCATCACATTCTTCTTAACTCTTTGACCTCCGCAGTGCTAACTCCCGAAACTATAGCCTAGTTTGACAGCTATCTAACTCACAGGTCCTAACAGGTTAAAATTAACTCTACCCTCTCTTCCAGCCTCCCAGGTTGCTCTGGGGTTCCCCAAGGCTCCATCCTGGGCCTCCTTCTATTTAGCCTATTTTTAAACTCACTGCCCAGTGTCTGCTCTGGTCAGTTATGTCTATAAGCCGATGATGCAGTAATTTTTTGCAGCCACCCTCAACCACTACCCCTGCAGCAAGCCCTCCAGAAGTCCTTTACAGAAGCTGAAGCCTGGTTTGCTGAGCACAGGCTAGTATTAAACAATAAAAAAACAAGACTATGATTTTCCAGAACCCACACAATGAATCTACTTTACTTGTCCGCACCTCCCAAGGCTCCCCATTGGTGCAGGTCAACTCATTCAAATACCTGAGTATCACCCTTGACTCCTCCCTTACTTATCATGCCCATATACACCACCTCTGTACCACCATCAACTTCAGAACTGGACTCCTATTCCGGCTCAAACACTGTCTCCCACCCCCCCCCGGATGCTCTACACCTTGCTGTGTCCTCCTTGATTCTCTCTGTTCTGGACTACAGAATTGTGTTCTATGGCTCAGCAGATAATACTGCTCTCTGTTGCATAAAGACAGCTCTAAACAAAGCATGTTGCCTAGTGACAGGTTGTGATAGACTGACCCACACATGTGACCTCTACAATCACTGGAAGTGGTTAAATCTTGACTGCTGCCTTAAATATCATACATGACTCCTGGCTAAGAAAAATCAGTGCAAACTCACCCTGTCTGGCCTGCTTAGTCTTATCCAGCCCTCTCCCTTCCAAAGAGTCTTCAGGAATGCCACCAAGTCCCCCCCCCCCCGGTCCCCCACTGCAGGACTTCCCTGGGTCAAAAAGCCTTCTAACACAGGGCCCCGCAGTGGCTAAATAGCCTACCTGCTGATTTCACTGTTGGGACTAAGATAGGCCCTTTCAAAACCTCAAAACTTCCCTAAGGGAATTTCTCACTGAGAACTCAACATGTGACTGCCCCTAGCATCCTTCCACTAAATCAGCCCCGCTTTCTTCCTCCCCCACGTTCTAATTCATGGGGTACTATTTAATGGATTATGTATTCATGCATCCTATTCTCTGCTAATCCACCAACTGTATTATTGTTGCATTGTAATAATTACCATGGTTATACAAATGTTTATTACTGTACTCTTCTGGTATTACTCGACCCTGGGTTGTCTGCCCACAGAATGTATCACGAATTTTGTTATACTTCTCTCCTCCCAGCTTTCTTTATGTAACATATTGATTGATTGTTTGATAAGCACCTTTAGTACTCCATTGCATAATTGCTTTTTTACTAAGTTAAGTGATGAGGAGCCTTTGCAAAAGAGTATGTGACACAAAGGGTGTAATAACTATTTCTCAATAAATAAAATAAAAATAAATAAAATCCAACTCCAGCAATGACTACCTTTAAGAATGACCATGAGACTTTATCAAATGCATTTTCTGCATCCGGACTCATCAGAAAAGCTAGTTGTTTTGTCCTGCTTAAATGGTCAATAATATGGACTATCCGTTGGATGTTGCCCTGTTCCTGAGGGGATGGTACAAATTCAGTTTGGTAAATATGAATGGGGAGCAGGTCAATTCGCTCCCAATAATACATCCCCTGACAACTCGCTCCCGACAGCTCGCTCCCCACTAACTCGCTCCCACTCCTTCTCGCTCCGCGTCATTTCACTCCCTGCCTGCAACAAACACTCTGGCACTATGATCACTACGATTTAACATTTTGAAAAGAGACAATTGAACACTGGGCACTACAATCAACATACTATCAGGCAAAGCAGGGATTCATGAAATAAAGCCACATTACAAGGCTACGTAAGTGCATTTAACATTTTGAAAAGAGACAATTAAACGCTGGGCACTACAGTCAACATACTGTCAGGCAAAGCAAGGATTCATTTAATAAAGCCACACTACAATTGAAATTAGTTTTACCTTATCTGTTGACAGTAGTCATGCATTCACGCAGGCCGATCGCACGATGTGACGCTGCAGATGTCTTTGTCATAGTAATCATTATATCCAAGATCCACCAAGATAAAGAAAACTTTATTTAAAATTTTAAAAACAGTCTAATGTCAATGTAGATTCAGTATTCAAAGCAGTGTGTGATGCCTCTTAGAAATTCTTCAGTGATGCGTTCCTCAAAATTAGCAAGTATCGTTTCAAGCTGTGTTGCACTATCCTTGTATGCCCTCTTTGCTGTGGTTGGTTGATTGCCAGCAATTACCTGTTCAATCTCTGCATCCCTTTTATTTGAATGCACTTAATGCCATCAATAAAATTCCATAATGTTGGGTGTGACATGCAGAGTATTACCTTCATCCCTCTATGAAATGCCTCCACAGCATTGTTTGTACGGGGCTCGTTTCTCACTGACAGTCTCATGGTGATTCCACAATTGTATTGCATATTGTGGCTGCCTACACCCTGTCCCCCATCTGTTCCTATGCCCCACCCATGTGTCTTCAAAATAGTCAATGAAGGTCCCTAATTCAGGTGGGGAAAATGTTTAGTGTTTCGTCTGTTATTTCTTCAAATCTACTAATAACCTGATTCAGGGGACAGAATGCCAATGCAGGTAAATAACGGCACTTAATGCTGAATTCGTTGTCTTGGGCATATCCCTGTACTAGTCCCTCTGCTTGTATTTTTCGATACATGCATTGAAAAGAATGAAAAAACACCCAACGTGATTAGCATTGGGGAACACTAGTCTGAAAGCTTGAATGGTTGCCTTCTCGAAGTCCGTCATGATTACTGCTGGGTCCAGATTGGGGTTCAAAACTTTTAAAGCATAAAGTAGCCTTTCATATGTTTCCCTGCGTTTACCAGGTGGTAATGCAAATACTGCTGGCTGGATTCTTCCTAAACGTTCCCCCAATATACAGTACAATTGATGAAAAAGTGGGGCAGCGACACTGAAGGTTCCATCAGCGTACCAATGTTTGCATTGCTCCAAAAAAAGCAGGTTTGATTCGGATCCAAATACCAGAATTCTGTCAGTGCTTTGGCCGCTGTCATACAAAAGAAAATTAACTTCACTGCCATCTGCACATTTAAAAGCCCTGTACTGCTGTGGTATCACAAGCTCAGTCAGGTCTCGAGGGTTTGGAGGAGCACCCTGACAGCGAATGCGCTGTATAGTGCGCTTAAGTTTTTGTCAACAATTTTCCCCTGTGCAGCTAAAGACACATTTTCTTTGCAGAAAAGAACAACCCGTGCAGTTGTGTCTTGTGTGCATTTGGCTCTCTCCTTAGCAGTATTGACAGCCTGTGCCCTCTCAACTGCTGTTGGGTCCAGTGCATGAGCGTGTTTGCTAAAGGTAGCAATTATGCAGGGTAATTCGTAACTCTGTGTGTGAATTCTTGCATTACATGTTTTGACCTTCTTTACTGCCAACTCACACTGCCATATAGACTTTCCATTGTAGTCCCGCTTGTGATGAGTGCATACATAGTTGTCAGCATCCACCAATTTCTTTTTGTTGCGCTCAGACATCATGAAGTGTGCAGCCATGGTTGCACTATGAATAATGAATGTAGGTCACTACAATCACTTCATATTTAATGACTTACTAAACTGCACAGCAAATAATTGTTTAATTGTTAAATCGGCAGCACAGGGTATGAATTACCGTGGAGTATAATTAGCGGGAGTGAATTTGGTCAGGAGCGAGCGGTCGGGAGCAAATTGATGTGGAGCCAATTTATGGGAGTTAATTGACATAGACCCTCCAGAATGAGTTGGGAGATTTATTTATTTATTTAGTTTTTGTTGACCGGGTAAGTGCACTAGACAAATCCTGCCTATTTTCAGGCATGACCCGGGGGAGGAGGATATAGATGAATGGCAACTGATCTTGAACCAGATTAAGCTGTTGGTGGTATTTTTAGTGAATGAGGAAAATTTGGCCAGGACACCGGGGAAATTCCCCTACTCTGCTGGTGCTCTGTGGCCAGTAGGGGGCTGAGACATATCAGTGTTATGGCAGAAGCTCTAGTCTCCTGCTAGGAGATGGACGCTAGCGAGGACGCTCCCGCTAGCAATGCTCTTGTTTGTTCTATGTCTGCCATTACAAGTGTGGTTACTCTTCATACTGACCTGGAGAAGTCGTCTACTGCTCAGGAGGTGATCAGTTTGCTGCCGATTCGGGAGATTTTTCACCCTACACTTGCTGACACTGTGTGCACTACTTCTGCCTTGGGACCTTTGGATACTGTGCTCCCTGTTTCCACTATGGATGATTTTCAACGACGTACGTTTCCGGATGCACCAGCAGACAGTCCGCTGGTTCGGAAGTCCCTTGCTGCTCCCGTGCAGATTTCTACTACTTCGCAAGCTCTGAAAGCACAATTCGATTTACAAACTCAGGATTCTTTTAATTCTAAAGATTGGTCTGAGGAAGATTCTTTGCTCAATGCTGGCTGGACACAGAACGCTTTAGGAACTTGGGTGCCTGACCCTGCTTGGAAGCCTGTCTCCTATACTTCACCTACGCATGCCAACTCCCTGAGCTCAGGCACTGACATTATTCCTCCTGTTGCTTCTACTATAGTTGGTGCGCACCCAGTGTTGAAGGACAATGAGGCTACTGGTAGCCCCTGTGTACCTGTAGTGGGGGGGGATTCACGGTTCCTGCTGCAGCAAAAGATAAGTTTGGCTCATGTAAAGGCTCTGATAACCCTCCTCGCGTTCCTATGGCAGACCTGTTCAAACACAAACTGGAACAGGCTCCCAGGAGAAACGCTGTTCGATTAAGATATAGAGGAGGTTTAAATACTCATCCTGATAGGTATTATGTTGCTAACACTCTGCTTAAGGGTTCTATGTCCTTTTGCCTTCAGACCTCTTTTGCACTTATTCATGTTTCAGGAGGATTCTTTGATGTAAGTTTCAGACTTAATAATAGTCTGGAAAGATTTTGGAAAATACTCTGCTCTTAAAACTACCCCTTTATGGCTTCCTTTTTTAGCCATTCCTCTTACTAGACCACAAATTAGGTATATCACTGTTATGTTCAGGAATGAGGGGGTGCATGTCAGTGATATTTACCATTGGCTGCAGAAGTGTTGCGATATCCTAGGCCCTCCTGAAGCCTTATTAGATTTAGAGGGTATTTGAACTGGGAGCTGGAAATTTAAAGTTAAATTGTTTTAAGTAAACTCTGATATAATACATCTTCCTAATAGTTTTTTTCTTGGAAAAGACAGGGGGGTGTGTGTTTTTATGACGGTCAGCCCCGAGCTTGCTATAAATGCGGTTCCTGCACTCACATTAGTAGCTCTTGTGACATGATGAAATGTTCACTTTGTGGGGGGTTTGGCCATTCGATGGACTTATGTCAGAACATTTTCCAGTGTAACTTGTGTGATGAGAAGGGGCATGCCTTTCATCAATGCCCCTGGGCTAAGCACAATAGACCCAAGGGATGGGATCATGATGATTTAGTACTCCAAGCTCAGGATAAATTACATGATCCTGGTCCTTCGGTATCTACTACACCGACATCTGTACCGTTGGTGGCTACCTGTGACCTTCTATCTACTATGCCTCAAGCCTCTGACCTAGCAAACATTCCTGACAGACCTACAATGCCCCCCCTACCTTTGAGACTGTGAAAGGCCGGAGATTTACCAGATCTTCACTAAAATTACCCACTCCCTGCCCTCTTCCAACTTCTAACATTTTTTTACCTCTACAAGAAGATTTGGGGGATTCGGACTTGGAATCCGATACATCCCATAGATCTGAGATAGTTACGGAAGATGAGGACAGTAGATCTACAGAATTGGCTAAGGAAAAGAAAGGAAAGAAAGGTAAAAAGAGAAAAGCAAGCAATAGTTTGAAAGGGGGACTTGGCTGAACTATGACATTTTATGGCCACACTACGACTCCTATCTTTCAATGTCTGCAGTTTAAAAACATATAGGAAGCAGATTTCTGTATTGGCTTATTTTTTAACCCTCTCTGTGGATATTATTTTTCTTCAAGAATGTCGTCTTTCCTCACTAACTGAGGTAGATGACATTAAAAGGCAATGGCACTGGGGTCCCTCTTTTTGGTCCTTTGGACTGGAACCTGCAGATGGGATTGGCATTCTTTTTAAATCCGCCAATATTAATATTTTTCGATTAATAGATGTCTGTCCTGGTAGGGCCTTGATTTTGGATGGCTCTATAGGAGACTTTTCCTTCTGTCTCATTAACCTTTATGCCCCACAAATGAAGTCTGCCAGGGTTGCATTATTTGGAGATATTAAACCATTTCTTTTCACCAGAATGCATGTCGTTTGGGAAGGGGATTTTAATTGTACATTAGATACCCCTTTGTCCGGAGCCACTCAGAAGAAAATATATTGTGATTCTAATGCCCTGAAACAAATCCATATTGACTCAAGTATGCAGGATGCTTTCTGTAAATTACACCCCAAGGGACTTGGTGCTACTTATCATAGGTTTATTTATGCCACTAGGATTGATATGTTTTTTTTTTTCCCAACACTTACATCCCATTTCTTGCCAATCTCAACCTTCAGAGTTTTCTGACCATAATCTGCTTTTTTGTTCTTTTAGCCTGCATTCTATCCCTCCCAAAATCTTTTCCAAATATAATCGCTGGAGATTGAATATGTCCCTTTTTGATACCCCTTCTTTACATTCTCAGACTGACCTTTTTTTCACATACAGGGAATCTGTTTTCTGTGCATACTCAGATTCTTTGCTTGGTGGATGGACACGAAACAGGAATTGAAGAAGCTTTTCCTTTCATTTGGAAAAGCTAGAGCTAATTCTAAATATATACAATATTTGCTTGCCCGTAATCAATTATATAAATTGATGTCCTCCCCTTTTGAAGGTTCCCGAGATTTGCTTCCTCAAATTAAGATTCTGAAGGATCAGATGGAATCCTATCAATATGATAGAGCAAAGTCCCTGGACCTAGAATTTAAATTTGGAACTAAGACTACTCCTGCTTCTGACCCCTTTGTGGCATGTAAACACAGGTTAGAGGCCACCCTTATGACTCAGCTTGTTGCATCTATTGGTATTTTGCTTACCAAAGATATGGATATGTTGACTCTAGTTCAACAACATGTTGCAGTCTCTTTTCAGGATGACTCTACCCCTATTTTGCATGATCTTTCTAGTTTCCCTGCTCCTGTTCCTCACCTGTCTACCTCTAAAATAGTTCCATTAATTCAGCCTATTTCTTCCCAGGAAGTTGAACAGGCTATATCACAATTAAGTAAGGATACCTCACTGGGGTGGGATGGTCTCCCTAACAAGTTTTATCAACTTTTTTTACCACACATGATTTAGTTTTTGCCTAAAGTGTTTAATTTTTTATTATTTTCTTCTGCGGAATCTTTTGGGTTTAATACTTCACTACTTTTTTTTCTATATAAATCAGGGGACAAGACCCTACTATCTAATTGGAGACCTTTGAGTTTGTTAAATAGCGACTACAAAATCCTTACTAAAATTCTTAATAATAGATTATTACTGGTAGCCGGGTCTCTTATTCACCCAGCCCAAACATGTGCCATTCCTCATAGACGCATTCAACATAATTTATATCTTTTAAGAGATCTATTTGAACTTAGTAATAAAGGCCATATTTCTGGATATATCATTGATTTGGATCAAGCCAAAGCTTTTGATAGAGTTAAACATAATTATTTATTTTCCATTCTTCTACGTTACGGCATTCCTCCACCATTTATTACTTGGATTTCCACTCTATATAAGAACGCTAGTTGTGTTCCCATGGTTAATGGATATTTTGGCACTGAGGTACCTATATCAATGGGGGTTTGACAGGGTTGCCCATTAAGCCCACTTTTGTATTCTTTTGTTTTAGACCCTGTTGTTAGACAGATTGTTTGGGATACGCATTTTATTGGATTATCACCTTCCTCTACTTTGCCAGTGGAAAAAATAACTGCGTATGCAGATGATATCACTTTATTACTGGGAGATATTCCTTCTTTGCTAAATGCATTGCACATTTTTTCTATTTTTGAGGCTCTGTCCGGAGCCCAAATTAACATGCATAAGAGCTTTATTTTTATATTAAAGTCTACTCATTTAGATTCTTCTGTTATTGCAGGTATTCCTGTAGCTTCGTCTCCTCATAAGATTTTAGGTATTTGGTTTGGAGAAGGAGATTTAGCCACCCATAATTGGGAAAAGCAACTGTACATTGGTGAATTTAAAATCCACCGATGGAAAGGGTGGAAATTTGGAAACAAAAAAAGAGTTGCAATTATTAAAAAATTTGTGTTACCTGTGTTTTTATATTTAAGTTATGTTTTTCCACCTCCTCTTCACCTGGAGACTAGACTGTTTAGTATTTTTTTTTCAGATGTTGTGGGATAACAGACTGAACCCAGTGCGCAGAGATATTACTTATCTCCCCATTAATAAGGGTGGATTGGACATGATTAACCACATTGTTTTTTATCACTCCTTTTTCTTATTTGACTCCTTTTCTTATCTTTGGTCTTCTCCCACTATGTCTTGGCAAATTTGGTCCAAATTTTTGTGGTCTACATATTTAAATAAATGGTCACTATTACCCCTAAATATTATTGTCAGATTCCTTACCTTCTTATGGTGTTGCTTCTTTTAAAATTACAGCAATGGAAGATATCGTTTCCGCATTTGCTCACTCTCTCTAGGAAAACCTTTTATAAGTTTATTGTGTTTGAAGTGCAGAAATGTGTTCCTCTTTTCCCAGAATGTGTCCCTTCTCAGCTGATTTTTTCTTTAAGGAAACTGACAGATTTTAGGATCCCCCCACATATCTGGGATGTTGTATGGCTCTCTATACAGGGAAGTTTGGGGGTTCGTGGTAACTTGAAATACAAACCTACTACAGAAAGATTTTGTTTACGACCCACCTGTGTTAATTGCGAGGAAACTATGGTTCATTTTTTTGTTTCATGCCCTTTTAGTCAAACATTTTGGCAGGACGCTGCTGTACATTGGAACCTCCCTTTTTTAGTCACCGTTACATATCAGACCATACTTTTGGGCAATTATACTGGGATATGGCGTCATTATCATAGAAGTACCTTGAATGTGTTTTTTGCCTTTATAAAATATTATCTTTGGCAAACTCGTAGCCAATTTATTTTTCAGCAACAAACTGTTTTATCTCACACCTTGTTTGTACAAATTGAGAATGGTTTAATTTCTGTTAAAACTAGGGATTTGGATAAATTCTCCAAATCTAAGGTTGATATATTTTGGCAAAATGTTATACCTATATAATGAATTGGTATGATATGTTTCTTTTGGATGTTCTTCTTTTTTTTCTGAATTGCTTGTGTTTCTGTTATACAATATGGTATTTTGTCTATACTTGTATTTTCCTTCTGTGATGTTATGTTTTTCTTTAATAAAACTACCCCTACTCTTTTCGATAAGTGCCATGGGATCTTTATCATCCACCTGAACTACCACCAATCCAGGCAGATGGGACCTTGGTTTAATGTCTCATCTGAAAGACGACACTTCAGAAGTGCAGCACCCCTCTCATGCTGCACTACAGTGTCAGTACTGGGATATTAACCCAAGTGCCAGATGTGGGAACTGAACCCACAGCCCTCTGATCTCCCGGCAGCAGAGGTGAGTGTGCTACCTACTGAGCCACTGACACTGCTGAGATAACTTGCCCTAATCTTCTGGTAAGAATGGATGCTAGTACAGTATCTTATAATCTGTGTTTAAGATTGGCATTGGCCTGCATGTAGCATAGCTAATGGGGACCTTGCCAAGCTTCAAAATCAACAAAATGATTGCATGTGACAAGGAGGGGGGACATTTGTCCCTCATCACTCAAGACAAGGTTCCATGATCCATGTAACAGAGGGGATGTTTTTTCTTTAAATCGCTTATACAATTCTCCCGTAAATATATCTCTTCCAGGGCATTTGCCTGATTTAAGGTTGCTTATTTCCTGCTCTATTTTATGGTGGCAACTGGGGAAATGAGGGTTGCACTCTGTATCTCTGAAACCTCTGGCAAGTGGAGGGACTGAAGGAAGGTAGGAATGGCTCCCTCTGCAGGTGGGTCTGCCACCTTGTAAAGGTCAGAGTAAAATGACCAAAAAGGCCTCCAAAATATCAATGACTTTATGTAGATGGTGTTTTGTAGTGGGGTGGAGTATTTTAGAAATGTGTGCTCTAGTCTATAGGACGCTTAACCTGCCTGCTAATAGTTTTAATGCTCTGGTGCCACCTTTATTGTACCTTTGTCTCAGAAAAAGTAGTTTCTGCTCCACTTGATAATCTAAAATAGAATCTAATTCCTTCTTGAGGTGAAGGAGAAGTAGGCTTCTGCCTGGAGATTTTCACATTTTGAAGTGCTTCAGCTTCCTCTATTTGAGATAACAGTTTCATCTTTCAGGCCTCTCTTCAACTCTGTGAGGAGAGTTCTATAAACCTGTCCCACAGAACATCTTTTATTGTGTCCCAAAATACATTTGTAGACACTTCTGGGGCATCATTCTCCTGCACTTCCTGGTCTGCACACTCTGAAAAAGCCTTTTGGATTTCCTCATCTTGGAGGAAGGAAACATTTAGGCTCCAAAATGTGGTCGGTCGAATCATACCCAGAATGAGTTTCATAAATAGTGGAGCATGGTTAGACAAAGTGAAGTCACCATTTCAGCTGTCTTAGAGGTGACCATTCAGTTCTTTTCTTTTTTATTAAGAAACAGTCGATTCTAGAATAAAATATGTAGTCTTTATCTTTGTCCTTGTAAATGTCTCCAAATATCTAAATATCCCATGTTGATGAGAAGTTTACGTATCTGTTTAACTACATTATAATCCCTTCTAGGGATCCAAGAAGTAGAGTCTACATAGGGGTTAAAGGTGAGATTGAGATCTCCAACACAGATCAGAGATCCCTCCCCTCATTCAGCAAGTGTTAAAAATATGTAGCACGTCATTTCAGCGCAAACATTTCATCGCAAACATTACACCTCATAAATCTCAGCATAAAACATTACTGCTAATGACACACTACAGTGCACGTCAGATACAGCGCATTTTATTTCACTGGCAGGAACCCTTATAATGTGAACAATTTTGCAAAGGACAGAAAATAACTACAAGACATTACTTTCCTCAAGTTATGGTAATTTAAGAAAACAGTACAGAACAATTCAACCAACATTATGTAAACATAAGATTAAATCTAGACTTCTAGTGATGCCACCGTGTAACATGGATGCTGAAAGAAGAGCTCTGCCTTCCCCCAATAATTTTGCCTCCTGTAATGAGCCTAATATGGCAGCTCTTTTACAGGAATTAAGAACTCAGTCTCAGTCTTGGAAAATAAGGCTGAGGACCTTAAGAAGCAAGCCACGGACACTGATGAATGGGTGGACAGGTTGGAGCAAGCTCTGGTCTGACTTCTGCAGAATAGTCAAGCACTGTGGGATCACTTCAAAGACCCAGATAAGCCTGCCAGACCATATGCCTGCTCTTGTTTGATAGTGCTGTGATTTTATAATTTCATGTTTAAGCAAGCTGTATTGAATTGAACTTGGCATAAGGGGGTCATCATGTATAATGGCCACTGTATTTATTTTGACAGTGACTGGCAATCCCTATTTAGACTGCTATCACTGCATGTTGCGCTGCACTGTCAAGCGCTGTAAACATTAAACACTAAGAATGCACACATTGAAATATCTGAGCGGTAAGTGACCGCGATGAAATGTTCACGTGCAGTTGACATGGAACCTTAAAAATAAGTTACAGTAGAAAGAACAATGGGTCCCAGGGGGGTATATGGAGGTCAGAGTGAGGAGTGTTTCACTGTAGCACCCCTTAAGAAGGGATTATCAACCTTCCTTGTGGACCCAGCTGTACAATGGCTCAAAGGGGACCGGGTTTGGAATCAAGATCACAGCCCCTCTCTTTCACCCAAATTTATAGGAGGAGGCAGCCATGGTCCCATACCCAAAGCACTGCAGCTTTCCATGTTCCAATGGGGATATACGATATGAGTCTCCTGTAAGAAAATGAAATCATCCTTAGACTTCCCAACAAGACCAAGGATCTTACTACATTTCACAGGGTTTGATAAACCATGTACATTATATGGAAGAATTAGGGTATCTATGTTATCCATTATAAATAAAGTAGGCATAGCTGATATAACTGTTTGCAATGAGAGTCTGAGATATATCAGGTACATAGTTTATATAATCTACTCTTGGATGCTTGGTAACTGTACAATAACTTTCAGGGGAAACAAACATAACCTTTTCCAACTGGGTGATAAAGATTGGTAATAAATGCATTTGGAAACCTCTAAGGTTGGAGGTCTGTAAAAACAGATCCCTTTTCCCACTCCCCCTAGAGATTATGCTCAGTAATGGGGGTGGGATGGAAGAGGAGTTGGGGCACATCTGAAATGAGCCCCCTTCCAGAGCCCCAAAGAGTAGCATCAGGCTTTCTATAAGTAGTGTGGATGTCAGAGATAGCCAGAGCCAAAACAAAATGGAACTCATTCAATCAGAGTGAGTCTCCCCACCCACACGAGCGAGATGTATTTACTGTTTCATATGGAAATAAGAACTGTGCATTTCAAGAATAAATAAAGATAAGTATGAATAGGGTTACAATGGGGTTTCAGGTTGTATATGCAGCAGCAATAAACCCACCTTTCAATACAACAATGGGGAGTACCTATGAACTTGTACTGAGGATGTGTCATTCATGACAAAAGGGAAGGATCCTGTGTATATACAGAAGGGTGCACTATGCTGAGAGCCAACTCTTACCCATGAGAGCTTATAAATCCAGGAGGTGACTGCACTCTCAGAGCAACATGCAGAATAGTACTCTTCTGCTTAGAAATGCAGTACCACTAGAGGGAAGGAACCCCCATGAAAAAGTTGGCTTAAAAAAAAGAATTATCTTCAGCAATCTTTTTGAATCACCTTAACTTGGCAGACTAAAAGAAGAAAACAAATGCATAGTGAAAGCTCCAAGTAATAATAGTGCTTCTACATTCTTTCTTAAGGTGGATTTCATGTCATAATGGCGATCGTGGAATAGCAATCACCGTTACGATGAGTGTACATCGCCGAAAATAGATTTCTGCGATGCACTCACAGCACATGACAAAAACGGCACCCGAAACCTACTGGTCTCATTTTTAATACAGGGCTGCACCCTCCCAGCATGGGAGATTTGCCCCCACCGGCACCTGCCTACTTATGGATTCTCAATTCCAGGGGAGTGCATGATGGGGTGTGTGAAAAACTTAAAAAAATATAAAGCTGCCTGCTGGCAAAAAAAAAAACCACACCGTGCCGGACTTAAACCCTCTACCCTGCACCTTCCAACTGACCACCCTCCCCACCATGCTAGTGGACCAACTCGTCAGCTGCCTGCCACACCCCTTCCAACATACCATCCCTCCCCTGCCTCTCCCCCACTTGGTAGCCATGAACACAGGCACCATAATTAAGTCGCCGTTTTTGTAGGTGCCCAATTTCGGTTGCCTTGTTCACTGGATACCCTAAGGGGGCCCTGCTGCTCCATGTTTGGGTGATATGCATAAGCCATAAAACCTTTAACAGGAGATCACCTAGTGATTAAGGGCTGTTGGGAGGAACATAAAGTTATTTTAAGTGTTAAGCTCTGTATTTTAATTGTTTAGAGCTGATAGGGGTCATAATGCTTAAATAAAGCATCTGAAGTCAAAGCTTCCCAGTTGATTAAAAAGGTTACATGACAAGAGGGGTCATTTTGAGATTGTCTTGATCCATTTCAGCATCTATCTATCAACTTGCTGATTGTTCATAGCACTCACAGGTTAGCAAGCAATGTGAGAAGGCAGTAGGGAGGGCTGGAGGATACTGGGATGCATAGGGAGAGGCATCATCATCAGAAAACAGGAAGTTGTTATCCCTCTGTACAGACAGTTGAGACCCTATCTGGAGTACTGCATCCAATTCTGGAGACTCCATCTCCTCAAGGACATAGACAGGATGGAAGCAGTCCAGAGGAGGGCAACTAAAATGGTGCAGGGTCTGCAAGAGAAGCCATACGAGGAGAGACTAAAGGAGCTTAATATGTATACCCTTGAGGAAAGGTGGGGGGAGACATGATAGAAACTTTTAAGTACCTCAGTGGAATCAACAAAGTCCAAGGGGTATCATCTTTCAGAAAAAGAGATGTGCAAGAACAAGGGGACACAAATTGAAGATAGAGGGGAACGGCTCAGGGGCAATGTGAGGAAGAATTTGTTCAAAGAGAGGGTGGTGGATGCATTGAGCAGCCTTCCTGAGGAGGTTGTGGGGTCTAAAACTGGGGGAGAATTCAAGAATGCATGGGACAGACATAAGGCAATTCTTGTGGTGGGTAGGAAGAAATAGGCTGTTGGTTAACTACGATCTGCGGCCTATCCTGTAGGTAGAGAAATGGGCAGACCAGGTGGGCCAAGTGGTCCTTATCTGCCGTCAAAGTCTATTTTTTGATGTTTCTATGTTTCACTCCATAGCAATGTAGTGGTAAAAGTACTCATATGGGCAATAAGTGCAGTTGTTAATCCACATTGAAAATAAATGTTTTTGAAGCCAGCATTTCCCACACACAGTGAGAGATAGTCAAACAGTGGATACAGCTTCAGACTTTTCCAGCACAAGTTATCAATGCTTCGTTACCATGTGGTCTGCTGCTCAAGTTAACCTGTTCGTTGATAGCCGGAGCAGCAAAGAATAAGATTTAAGATTTGCAGCCTAAGTTCCAATGAATAACAGTGACTATGCATTCTTTTTGTTTGGTCAATGTGTAAAATCCATAATTCAATTATTAGTACAGCTGCTAATGTTTAACGGCAGTTTGTGCTGCCCTAACAAGATGCTAAGTGGTAAGCTCTGTATGAAAATATTTAGAGTAGGGGTCATTAAAAAATTAAAATGCATGGGTATGGTAATTCCCCAGTTAACTGTATGGATTATACTACCAAGAGCCACATCATTAGACCATCTCAGTGTACTCCAGCTACCCTCTATCAACATGCTGGAAACTTGTATTAACCCATTAGTAAGTAGTGTTATAAATAATAGTAAATAAAACATTTTGATATATGGATATTTAGCATTTTTAGGGGTCCTAACTGGAAATGTTTTTGAAACTAGCATTTCCCATGAACAGTAGGGTATTCAAAAGTGAAACTGCTTTGAACTATCCCAGCATGAGGCAGCAATGCGTCGTTACCATGCGGTCTGCTTGAAGAGGCCTACTGCTTCAAGTTACCTTGTTCATTGTCAGCCAGAGAAGCAAAAAAGAGGTTTACGATTTGCAGCTCAGGTTCCCATAAATAACTGTGGCTCTACATTCTTATTGTTTGGGCAGTATGTAATACCTGTAATTTACTTGGTTTACTTAGTTTATAGGACAAAAGGAGGCAGTTTGCCCATTGAGATTGTCCTCCATATAAATGGAACATTAACCCAGATCCCATCCCTCCATCCATTTATTAAATTTATTCTTAAAAACTGTGATAGTTGGTGAGTCAACAATATCCTTGGGTAGTGTATTCCATATCTTGGGAGTTCTGATAGTAAAGAAATGTAACTTCTTATTATTATTTGCTTTTTGGACTTCTAATTGTTTATTATGAAGCCTAGGCACAAATTTCCTTAAAGAATAAACAATGCCACATTGTGCCATTTGAACTAGGGATTTAAGAATTTTAAACAGCTGCAGAAGGTCACCTCTAGTTTGTCTTCATTTAAGGGAATGTAATCCCATTTTTTGAAGTCTAATGTCATATTCTAGGTGAGCAAGATGTGGTACTAGTTGAGTGGCTTTATGTTGAACTTGTTCCATTTTGTTAAGACCTGACTTTAGATAAGGACTCCAAAATGGAGACCCATAGTCAAAGTAAGGCCTTACATGAGATCTATACAAAGTTAAAAGGCATTCTTCAGATTTGGTAATAAATGTTTTATTTATTCTACATAATAATGCATTTGTTTGATTAGCAAGCCTGGAATAATGAGAAGTTGAAGACAGTTTACTATTTACCAAAATTCCCAGGTCTTTTTCAACACAGGACATCCTAATAATGGTATTATTTAAATAATATTCTTGTTTGGTGTTATTTTTTCCCAAATGAAATACTGCACATTTAGATATGTTAAAATGCATTTTATTAATATGTGCCCATTGCTCAATTAGGGCAAGATCAGATTTTAAATTATGACAGTTAGTAAGGGTATTAACCATACCCCCAAGTTTGGTATCATCTGCAAATTTAACCATAATGTTATCAGCTGAGATGTACATATCACTGATGAACAAATTAAACAGCATTGGGCCCAGGACAGTTCCCTGAGGCACGCCACTAGTCACCACACCCACTTCTGAGAGTGCACCATTCACCCTTACTCTCTGTGTTCTTTAACTCAGCCAATTGTTTATCCAAGATATAATAGGTAATGAAAAGCCTAGTTGATTGAGTTTATTAATCAAAATGCCATGTGATACTTTATCAAATGCCTTGCTCTAATCCAAAAGAATAACATACGTAGGCATATTACAGTCAAGGCTAGAACTAATATAATTGTAAAAGGAAATCATATTTGTGGTACATGAAAATCCTGTTTTGAAACCGTGTTGATATACATCGTTAATGGTGTTTGCCTCTTTACAGGGCAGACCAAGTTGTCCTGGTGCACCCTTGCTCCCAGGCTTAAAATGGTTGTGCTCAGAAGTGGAGGGGGGAGGAAGGGGAGGGGCTAAGGAGCAGAACAATGGACAGACATACAGGAAGGGAAGGGGGATAGGGATGTATTTAAGGGACAGCACAAGGGGGCCTCAGCCACTTTTGCTGGAGTTTTTGGATATACATCAACTGCAGCACGTCGAATTTGGCAATTCTTGTAGGTTGGTTTTCATCAAGAGAAAGAGGTAAGGAAAAAAAGCATTTGTGAGATGTTTTATAAAAAAAAAAAAGAAAAGAATAGAAGAGAGAGATAAAGGTATACAGAGCAGTTTGTATTAGGTGCAATATACAGTGAAGATGGGTTAAAGGGGAGAAAGCGACCACATGGGTGCAATGCACACACCGCGGGGCTTGTTGTAAGCCCATGTTTGGGTTTAGTAAGGATCTGAGTTTTGTTCTTGTTTCTGAGGTTTTTCTTGTTTCCTGTGGTGGCCTGATCGCAGTCTTGAACAAATGTGGAAAGCCTGGGTCAAGAGAGAAGGAAAGGAGCAGGTCCATGTGGAGGACACCATACACCATGTGGGAGGAGTGGCATGGCATTTTCCTTGGGTGCGTGTGAGTGGTAGCAGTCATGTTCCCCCTGTTAAGGAGAGCAAGAAGGAGGAGGAGGGACACGCGGAGGACGCCATACACCACTCGGGAGGAGTAGCGCAGCATTCTGTGGCTGCATGAGAGTGAAGGCAGTAGTTTCCTCCTCTTTGGTGGCTGGCTGGCAAGGACAATAGGCCTGGAGGAGGCCGATGGACTTGGAGGGCGAGTGCGATACGGGGTGGGCCAAGTATGCATTGATGCAACGCATGGTGTGGCGGATTAGAAATCCCAATACATGCCTGTACGCTGGTCGGGGTTTGTGCAGTGGGCCATTTTGGTTTCAGGAAGTGGAAGGGCCATGTGGTGCAAATGTCGCATGCACTGGGAAAGTCGTGGGAAGCACAGGCATTGTGCTGCAGGTTACGGCATCGGGGGGAGCCGGTTTTAATTACATAAACAGGATTTGTGAGTTTGAAGGAGAACTGGAAGCTGGGGGAGAGCGAGCACGACCAGCACCGCGTGGCGTGATGTCACATGCGGTGGGGGGGAGCTGAAAACATCAAATTCTAGCTTGTAAGGCATTCAGTGGCTTTTAGAGGGCCTGCTTGATCCTGGAGGCCAGATAGTAGGCCTGGGGAAGGCCTGATGGCATGGACCACGTGGTAAAGAGGTCACAGGCCAGGAAGGGGTGGCAGGAGTGAGGGCCTTGGTTTTTGGGCCTTGGGCCATTGGGGAGAGGGTTTTTTCTTTTAGGGGATAAAGCCCACGATACACAAGAGGGCTAGAGGAGGCCTGGAAGCTCGACAGAGAGAGCGCAGCGCTGGCCACGTGGCTTGACGCCACACGTGGCATGGGAAGGGGGTGGGAAATCCCCTCTTTTGACACAAATTAAGGTGCCTGGGCTGGCGTTGTGGCCATGGTGGGTGCCTGGACAGGATGGTAAGGCCTGTAAGAGGTCCAGAAATAGGGCACACAGGGAACACCACAGGCCATAGGGTGGGGATGGTAAGGCATTATCTAGGTGGCAGTGAGGTGGGCACATGGAAGTAATACCCGCATTTGAGGGAGGGCAGGGCAGCCGATTACCAGGGTGGGGGTTGCTAAGCGTGTGGCACTTCAGCTAAGCCAGACAGGCGAGGCAGACATCGGAGTGCAACAAGGGGTGATTAGCTACAAACAGAGAAGGGAGGTCCAGAGGAGTCACAAGCGGGTGATGGTGAGGGGCAAGAAACTGGGCTAGAGTGGACGGGGTCTGGACGGACATTCTGGATGGTGCAGATATACATTTTGACCTTGTTTTCCTCTCATAGTTGTTTTTCAGGAATAGAAGAAGAGGACAATGGCACCAAAAAAAAAACAGGCCATCGGAAGAAGAGGCTTACAAGGCAATAATGGAGTTGGCGGAAAAGGCTAACAGGATGTGGGAGCTGGTGGAGGGTGAGGAGCCAGGGAGACCCGGGGGAAAAAGAAAGGCGGCTGTAGGAAAGGGTGACAAAGAAAAAAGACCAGCCAGAGGGTTGTGGGGTACTGGGAAGGCACCACCGGGTGTAGCGAGGACGGCCAAGTTGATTGACCTTGCCCTACAAACTACGGTCACGGTGCCACCGGTGTCCCATCCGGATCAGGATAACATCTCCCGGGTTGAACCCCACGATGCCCTGACTGACTTGCTCCATCCACAAAATCCACCAGCCCACCACCCTCCACAACCCTTGGGATAAGCAAGAGGGACCTTGGAAGACTCCAGGCAGGAGGGCACGGACAAGGTTACAGGTAATACGCCCAGTGCAGTGGGGGACAGTATAAGAGAATATATAGGGCAAATAGTAACGGCATTAGGAGCAGGCGTATAGGGCAAATGGAAGCAGCACTGGCAGAGGTCAGGAAGGAGAAAGAAGGGACAGAGAGGAAGGAACAGGGAGGAGAGAGAGAAGGGGAAGGGACAAGAGAGATAGGCACCCCTGGAATGAGGATAGGCGAGCACGTGCTGCTGACCACGAAAGAAAAAATTTGGAAAGGAGAATATGTAGACATATTCGCCTTGGTGAGCCGTGAGGCTGCTGCCAAGTATGAAGAGGCTGAAGGCATAGGAAAGAGCGAGATGGCAGTGGCTATAGTGCTTTTAGGGAAGAAAGAGGAGGACAAGGTCACAAAAGGGAAGACTTTGGATAGATGGTTCCTAGGTTTCGCTACCTTCTTAGCCATAGTCATGGAGAAGAAGCCAAAGTTAGGCATCCCGTTCATTACCTACTCCCTTATAATTCAGAAGGCAAAGGGAGGGATGGGGTGGTTATACTATGACAAATCCTTTAGGCAGAGAATGGCAACGTTTAGCGACATGAGGTGGGACACCAAACAGATAGATTTATGGACAGATTACGTCACTGATCAGTCCAGGCCCGAAGGGGAATGGGGCAAGAAGGGTTTTGGGAACCAGAGATGCTGTTGGACTTATAACAGAGCTTTTTGTAAACCCAATGTCATTTTCGGCATGCATGCTCAAGATGGGGGGGAAACCACCCAGCAAGCAGATGTAGAGCACTAGGTGGACAAGGGATGCAGATGCATGGGGGTCAAGGAGCAGGCCAACAGTTTTTTCGAGAGGGACACATTTTTAGAGGACAGACCTGGAGCAGAGGAGGACAGGGTAGGGGGAGCACAAATAGGGGTGAGCAGAACAGATGAAGGATGAGGAGGCATTCAGGGAGAAATAGGGGGAAAAAAGGGGAAGGGCAGGGGCTGAGCCAAGACATGTTTTGTGATGGCCAGGACTCCAATCAAAGACAAGGTATGGGCAAGTTACATGGACAAATACCAAGACACAATAATGTGGAATGTGATTTTACAGGGCTTTAACTCGGGATTTTCATTACATTTTATGGGACCCAGGCGAGCCATGGAGGCCGACAACCTAGGGTCAGTGAAAGGGAAGGAGGAGGTGCTAAGACAGAAGATAGAGAAGGAGGTAGCAGCAGGCAGAGTTGAGGGCCTGTTTGAGAAACCCCCATTGTGGGGCATTCGGGTCTCACCATTGGGTCTGGTACCCAAGAAACAGGAAGGGTACAGGGTAATCCACCACCTGTCCTATCAGAGGAGAGTCAGTAAATGATTTTATTAGTGAGGAACACGGTAGGGTGACTTATGCAACACTAGAAGATGTGGTCTGGATTATACGGGCCACAGAGGGGGCATGGATGGCTAAGATGGACATTGAGTCTGCTTTCAGACTGCTTCCGGTCAGGAGAGAGGATTGGGATTTATTGGGTTTCAAAAGCGTGGGAAAATACTATTTTGACAAAGCAATGCCAATGGGTTGTTCCACAGCATGTGCGACATTTGAGACCTTCAGCACCTGTTTGCAGTGGATATTTCAAGAAAAAAAGGTTATAGGAAGGTCATATATTATCTGGATGATTTCCTATTCATTGGAGAAGGGTAAAGGGAGACACAAATGATGCTAGGTAAGTTTCAGGAGTTGTGTCAGGAATTGGGGGTGCCGCTAACGCTGGGTAAGACAGAGGGGCCCAGCAGGTTTATAGAATTTTTAGGAATTGGGATAGATGCCCCGAACAGGATATTTAGACTACCGGATAAGAAGGTCAATAAGCTGAAAGAACTGATACAATTGCACACCAGCAGGAGACGGGTACAGTTAAAATGGTACAGCAAGTAGTGGGGCATCTAAGCTTCACCTGCAGGGCCATTGGGCCAGGGAGGACATTCACAAAGAGGTTAGCCAGGGCCACAGCAGGGGTCACCAGACCTCATCACTGGGTAGACCTGACTCAAGGGGTTAAGGAGTACTTTAAGATTTGGGAAGAATTCCTGAAGGAGTACAACAGTTGCTCATTCTGGCAGGATGAATGACTATACAACACAGATCTCGATCTGTACACAGATGCGGCTGGAGGTATAGGCATGGGGGGGTACATGGGAGGAAAATGGTTCGCAGAACCTTGGCCAGACAATTGGGTACAGGAGAGGAAAGTGAGAGACATTACATTGCTTGAGATCATGCCCATACAGGCGTGTACTTTAGTCTGGGGAGAGGAATTGCCAGATCAGAAAGTAACCTTTTAGTGTGACAATAGAGCAGTGGTAGACATGTTGAACAACAAGGGAGCCAGATCAGACATAGTCATGCAGGTACTATGGCGTTTAGTCATAAGGGCATTACAACTGAACATGTCATTTAGAGTGCAACACGTAGAAGGTGTACACAACACTCTGGCTGACAGCCTTTCCAGTCTGCAGGTGGACCAATTTCGGAGGTTGGCACCAGCAGCAGAGGAATTAAAAACACCCATACCAGTGAACATATGGGACATTGGCAGGAAGGAGCAGAAGTATTGTTTCGCAGCTCATGGGCACCTCGGACTCTGAGGGCCTACAACGGGGCCTGGCGAGTGTTTCAAACATTCAGGGTAGAGCACCAGATGGAGGTAAGTAGGCCACTCACAGAGGAGCAGTTGGGAATGTTCACAGTGGAACAATGGCAAAAAGGCACAGCACACACCACGATGGGAGTTTACCTGTCAGGAATCGGGCTTATCTGTAGTCTGAAAGGGTGGAGGGACCCAACAAAGACATTGCTCATCAGAAGAATGATGCAAGGATGGAGCAGGTTAAAACAAGGGTCAACAGATAGCAGGAGGCCTATAGGGGAGCAATGGCTGATGAAGCTAAAAGGGGGTGCACCCAGTAATATGCAGATCACGGAGTGAAGCCCAACTGTTCCACACAATCTATGTGATAATGTTTGCAGGTGCCATGAGAGTGAGTGAGGTAGTAGGCCATGGGAAGGAGGACGGGGAAGGGGGGCTAGACTGGGATGACATAACCTGGGGAGTGAATGAGATACAGATTAGGATTAAGAGGTCTAAGACTGATCAAAAGGGGAAAGATTACATGGTGACACTAAAGAGTCAAACAGAGGCGCAATATGCCCGATGCAGGTGCTGTGGGTTTTCGCCACAGCGCAGGGGAGCAGGACAGGAAAATTATTTGTACACAGGGATGGGAGACGGGTGACTGGCTACCAAGTCATGGCAATTCTGAAGAAGGGCATGCAATTCTTAGGAGAAGTCCCAGCCAATTATTCTTCCCATTCCCTGTGGATTGGGGCTGCCTCACAGTGGGCGGTGGCAGGCGAGACAGTGAACACGATATTAGAAAAGGGACGCTGGCGATCGGCCAGTTATAAAAGGTACATCAGAGCATTAAAATAAAAAAAAAGGGGGGGAATAGAGAGGAATGGGTGCACGGGAAAAGAAGGGACAAATGGGGGAGTGTCATATTGAGCTTGTATATTAATGACTTTGCTTGCACCTTATAGGTAGAGGGAGGACCATGGAAATATAGATTTGTGGCCATTCCTACATCTATTGGGCTGGAAAGAGAGCAGAAAAGAACTGGGAGAAAGCAGCTATACCAAGATGTGAGAAGGTGTAGGCTGTTCTGGCATGGCATACGGAGGATGAAATGGGCCCAGCTGCTCCCCACATTAACAGAAGTAGGTGAACGGCAGCCCAGGCCAGACCTAATTATTATACACTTGGGTGGTAATGACCTGGTGAACAGGCCCTGGGTGGACACATATTTACAGATAAAAAATGACTTAAAAGCTATACAGCAGTGGTGGCCGCATGTGTGCATCACTTGGTCGGATATGATACCGAGGAGAGTGTGGAGGCAAGAGCACAGCCACAGAGCAGTAGAAAGGGCCAGGAGGAAGATGAACAGGAGGGTGGGGACATTGGTAAGACATATGGGAGGTCAAGTAATACTGAGGGGGGGTACAAGAATGGGTAGATGAATTTTACAGGTCAGACGGGGTACACCTGTCGGACATAGCTATAGACATGTTCAATACAGAAATGATGGGGTTTATAGAGGAATGGAGGAGGCAGACGAACAATGAAAAAAAAAAGAAGGGTCAGATTATAAAAGATATAAATGGAAGAGAGCTCCTCTGGGGTAAGGGGAAGGCTACCCTAGTTAATGGGGGAAGCCAGCCATCCAACACAAGCTGGAGACTGGTTAGTGGGAAAAAGGGGGGGAGGGAGGAGGGAAGGGGGGAAGGAAAAAGGAATAGCACAAGAGAAGGAAAATGAAGGAAAAGCATTCTCGGTTTTCACCGTTACCTAACAAAAAAGGAGAAGAAGAAGGCACCCAGGTCTTCACCTGGGGGAAGAATAATCAGAGATTGATATATTGGATGGAATAAACAAAATGTTGGAAATATGATAAAAAAGGAATTGGAATGGAATATGGAATTATGAATTGAAATAAATTAATTGTCAATCTGAGCTCAACAACAAATAATGGTGTCTGTCTTTTGTGGGGGATGAGGGGAAAATCCAGGACAATGGTGTTTGCCTTTTTACAGGGCAGACAAGGTTGTCCTGGTGCACCCCTGCTCCCAGGCTTAAAATGGTTGTGTTCAGAAGGGAAGGGGGGAGGAAGGGGAGGGGCTAAGGAGCAGAACAATGGACAGACAAACAGGAAGGGAAGGGGGCTGGGATGTATTTAAGGGACAGCACAAGGGGGCCTCAGCCACTTTTGCTGGAGTTTTTGGATACCTCCCGCCCACCCTGTCAAAGGGAACAATTAAGGTGGAAGGTCGAGATGGGATGATAAAGGGGTCTGTGATGATGCGGATGAAGCATGTCCAGGCGGGACAAAGGTGGGGCTGCCAAAGATGGATGGCAGCTAAGGATCTGGTCAAGTACTGCCAAAGGTGGATGGCAAGGATAATGGGTTACGGACTGCCAAAGGTGGATGGCAGGTATGGATGGTTAAGGACTGCCAAAGGTGGATGGCAGGTGATAATAGGGTTACAGACTGCCAAAGGTGGATGGCAAGTATGGATATGGTTACGGACTGCCAAAGGTGGATGGCGGGTGATAATGTGGGAAGGGGGAGGAGGGAGGGGGAAGAAAAGGAATACACAAGAAGAAAAGGAAGATGAAGGAAGCGGTCTTGGTTTTCACCGTTACCTACTGAAAAAGGAGAAGAAGAAGGCACCCAGGTCTTCACCTGGGGGAAGAATAATCAGAGATTGATATATTGGATGGAATAAACACAATGTTGGAAATATGATAATAAAGGAACTGGAATGGAATTTGGAATTATGAATTGAAATAAATTAATTGCCAATCTGGGCACAAAAAAAATAATGGTGTCTGTCTTTTGTGGGGGGTGAGGGGAAAATCCAGGACAATGTTTAATGTTAACATTTCATTTTCTAATTGTTGTTTAATTATTTTTTCCATTAATTTACATGGTATCGAAGTGAGACTAATAGGCTGGTAATTTTCAATTTTGGAATGTGAACCCTGTTTAAAAATAGGTGTAACAATGGCAGTACGTCAATCTGCTGGAACTGAAGATTCCTGAAATGATTTTTTTTTAAATAATAGCCAAAGGCAGAGTAATTGTATCTCTTGTCCCTAGCAAAAATCTAGAGCCTATGTTATCAGGGCCAGAGCTTGTATATTGTTTCAATGAGTCTAAAACCCACTGTATATCCTGAGAAAAGATTGTATATGACTCTAAGTTTAATCTTACTGGGATAGGTGAAATATTAGATGACTCCGGAGCAAAGACAGATGAAAACTATTTATTTAGTTCTGTTGCTGTTTCTATATCAGATGTTATGGTAGTGTTGTTACAGACTAAAGGGTCAATCATGTTATTGTTACTTTTTTTACCATTTAAATAAGAGTATAGTGCTTTATGGCAATCCTTAGTATGAACAATTTTAAATTGGAAGTTGCGTTTTGCCAGGGTAATTACCTTTTTTAATTGTCTAACTACCACCCTGTAACTAGATAAGATAATGTCTTTCTGATATGGTAAACATTTTTTTAGAACTAGAAATAATTTATTTTTATGTTTGATTATTTTTCTAATGTCTCTATTAAACCAAGGGGGAATTTTCCTTTTGGTATTATACTTGAATTTGTCAGGGACATATTGTTTTTCGAGTTCAAATATTTTTGACTTTAGAAAGTCCCAGGCCTCCTCAGTATTCAATGGAGAAAGTATCTGTTCCCAGTTAAGAGTCTTTAACTGGTAGTTAATGCTTTCAAAATTAGCCCTGTTATATTGTTTTATTTTAAGTTTATTAATTTTAGGTAGTAATGGCAGTTGGATAGAGAAAAGTAGGGACATATGTTCACTATTTCCCAGGGGATTACAAATTTGAACATCAGATATGTGAGTCTCGTGATTGCATATAACTAGATCCAATATGTTTGCTCCCCTAGTTGGTTCTCTGACTATTTGAATAAGGCCCAGATTAACTATAACTGAGAGAATTTGTTCATCATGTTGGTTGGTACCAGACAGTGCATCCCAGTTTACTGTGGGAAGATTAAAATCCTCCAAAATGAGGACAGAGTCTTTACAAGCTATCTGAGTAATTTCATTACATTGTTGCTTAGTTTGGTTTATATCAGAAGAAGGAGGATGATAACAAGTTCCAATCAGAAGCTGGGGGATACCTATGGGCCTAATATGGACCCAAATACTTTCAAATTCGACAGTAGTCATTGACTCATATGATGGAATATCATCCTTTACGTATAGACTAACCCCCCTCCTTTTCTTAAATCCACTCTATTTTTATAGTAATGTTTAAAGCCAGGGATTTCTACACTCCAATTTTTATCTGAATTGACCCAGGTTTCAGTAATAGCTATTAAAGCTAAGTCAAGGGTTTTTGCCGGAATTTCAAGTTCTGCATGTTTAGTAATCGTTAATGATCGAGCATTTAAAGAAAGAATATTGAGGTTTGTCCAATATGGTGAGCAGGGACTAACAGATACGGATAAAGGACAACCAAGGAAGGGGCTGGAGTAGAACAGCAAAACAGTCTAGGGAGGTAAAATCATGGAAAGCCATGTGTGCAGATGCCAGGAGACTTAGCAACAAGATGGAAGATCTGGAGGCTGTCATGGTGCAGTCAGACCTGGACATTGGGGCCATCACTGAAACCTGGTGTAATGATAACCACGACTGGGAGATGGCCATACCTGGCACAACATATTCAGAAGAGACAGAGCAGGCAGGAAGGGAGGAGTGGCACTGTATGTGAAAATGGCATATGGGCCACAGAGATCCAGGAGGAACAAAATGGGGAGAGATACTGTGGGTTAGCTGGAAAGGAAAATGGGGACAGTCATCCGCACAGGTGTGGTCTATAGACCACCAGCCCAGGAGGAAGAAACAGATAGGGAGCTGATGCTAGCCATCCAAAGGATGGCAGACAAAGGTGAGGTAGTACTGGTTGGAGACTTCAATATTCCAGATGTGGACTGGAGCATCCGAGCAGCAGCATCAACTAGGAGCTGATTTATCCTGGACTCCCTTCAGGGTGCCTTTCTCAAGCAACTGGTCATGGACCCAACTTGGCAGAAGGCAATACTGGACCTTGTGCTCACAAACAGGGACAGTGTGATGGGGTAACAGTGGGGGAGCACCTGGGGAACAGTGACCACCAGTCATTGTGGTTTGAAATCACAGGAAGAGCAGAACCAAACCACACAAAAACACGTATCCTGGATTTTAGGGGGGCAGACTTTGGGAAAATGGGGTGATACTTGAAAGAGGCATTAAGGGGAATGGGCCTGGAATCAGGGGTTGAGGAACAGTGGGCAGTATTTAAAATGGGGATTACAAGAACAACAGAATTATGCATTAAGCAGGTTAGCAAGAGGAAAAGGAAGAGGAGACCATTATGGTTTTCCAGAGGTAGCAAAGAAAGTGAAAGCCAAAAAGATTGCATTCAGGCAATACAAAGACACATGCAGAGGGGATAGGGAGAAGTACCAGGAGAAGCAAAGGGAGGCAGGGGTTCAGTAGAGGCAAAGCTCAGACAGAAGAACACATTGCAAAATCAGTGGGTAGAGGACAAAACCTTTACAGGTACATAAGTGAAAAAGAAAGGCAAAGGAGGGATAGTGAGACTGAAGGGGAGGATGGGGCTGCGTGGAGGATGACAACAGTAAGCTGACATATTGAACAGGTATTTCTGTTCAGCTTTTACTGAGGAAGAGGAGGATAATGGGTCTGAAAAGGAGTACAAGGGTGAGAATGGTGCAGAAATGGCCACAAGTCCTTTTACATGAGAAAGGGTCCTGAAGGAACTGGAAGTAATAAGAGTTGATAAAGCAACTGGGCCAGATGGGGTTACCCAGGGTCCTTAAGAACTAAGAGGTGGTGGCTGAACCTCTGGCTATCCTGTTTAGCTGATCACTGGAAACAGGGGAGGTACCCAAAGACTGGAGGACAGCAGATGTAGTCCCCTTATACAAAAGTGGGAACAAAGAGGAAGCAGGAAACTACAGACCAGTCAGCCTCACCTCAGTAGTGGGGAAGATCATGGAAGCACTACTGAAGGAGAGTTTGGTGGAACATCTGGTTGTCAATGGACTACAGGACCCAAAGCAGCATGGTTTCACCAGGGAGAGGTCATGTCAGACCAACCTCATTGAATTTTTTGACTGGGTGACTAGGGAGGTGGATCAGGGGAGGGCAGTGGACATGGCCTATCTGGACTTCAGCAAGGCCTTTGACACTGTGCCACATAGAAAACATTACACAAACTGGGGAATATGGATGTGGGCAGGACAGTAGTGTGGTGGGTAGGTAACTGGCTGGGTGGCAGGATACAGAGGGTGGTGGTAAATGGCTGTCACTCCACAGAGGAAGAGTGACCAGTGGGTCCACAGAGATCAGTGCTGGGACTGGTCCTATTCAACATCTTCATCAGCGACATTGCGAGGACCTAGAAGGCAGAATTTCACTGTTCGCTGATGACACAAGCTCTGTAACAGAGTAGACACACCAGAGGGTGTAGACACAAAGAGAAGGACCTGCAGAAACTTGAAGAATGGTCAGGGTTTGGCAGTTGAAATTCAAGTGCAAAGTGCAAGATAATGCATATGGGGCACAAAAACCCTGGCACAATATATCATTTGGAGGGTGAGGATATAGCATGCACCAAGCAGGAAAGGGATCTTGGGGTTATCATCTCTGATGACCTCAAGGTAGGAAACAGTGTGACAAGGCAGCAGGTAAAGCAAATAGGATGCTGGGATGCATAGGCAAGGGCATCACCAGCAGGAAAGAGAGGTCATAATTCCACTATACAAGACACTAGTGAGGCCCCACCTGGAGTACAGTGTACAGTTCTGGAGACCATACCTACGTAAGGACATAGACAGGGTGAGAAGGTTCAGAGGAGGACAACAAAGATGGTGCATGGATTGCATCACAAGTCCTATGAAGACAGGTTGAAGGAACTGAACATGTACTCTGAGGAGAGGAGGATAGAGGATGAAGATAGAGACATACAAGTATCTTACAGGGAGGAACAGGGTGCAGGAATACACTATTTTAAGCGAAAAGATGTTCCAGGACTAGAGGCATGGGATGAAGTTGGAGGAGGGCGATTCAGAGAAACGTGAGGAAGAATTTCTTCACAGAATGGGTGGTGGACAAGTGGAACACCCTGCCAGAGGAAGTGGTGGGGGCTGAAACAATCACGGGATTTAAGAATGCATGGGATAGACATAAAGGAATTCTGGAGGTCAGGGTTAAGGGGCAACAGACTTCTAGGAAAACATAAACTGAACTTGCAAGCTCAAATGGGCAGACTGGGTGGGCCATAGGCCCTTATCTGCCAACACTGTCTATGTATCTATGTATCTATGTAACAGTACGAGATATGGGGGGCATCCCAATCTCCCCCTTTTCTATCAGTTTGAATTATTTTTTATAAAAGTTGCTATTTTCCGTCCCAGGATTGTACTGCCCCGTCTACTAAGGTGCAAGCCATCCCAGCAAAAAAGGGATGGCCTATCTTCAAATTCCTCCCAGTGAATCAAACAAGTTACGCCCTGATGGAAGGTCCACTTTCGGGGCCATTCATTTAAAGCTTTTATTTTATTAGTAATGTACCTGGTTGTTCTTGGAATAGGTAAAATTTCGGAGAGGCATATATTACAGCCACGTTCCATTAGAACATTGCATAAAGCGACATAATCCTGTTTAATCTGTTGAAGTGGGGACCATGTAACATCATTAGTTCCAACATGGACAACGACCAAAGGATTTTCCCCAGCAGATGACAAAATGGGTTTAATCATTGATCTAAGATCGGTGATTTTTGCACCTTTATAACTAGAGCTAGTTCGATGTTCCATATCAGGATTGCACAATATGTAATTGACATATTTTATTATAGAATCTCCCAGGACATATACCTGTTTTTTTAAGTATGGCACATCAGAGATTAATGAAGGTTGAGTCTCAGAGATGGTAGCCAAGGGAGCAGGGGCCTGGGAAGGTTTAAGTGGTGTGGTAACAATTATTTTGTGGTCAAGTTATGCTTTGGATCTTTCTTTATTTGGAGTGTCAGTTTCTTGCTTTATAGTTCCTGAAATAACTTTAAATTCATCCCCAGCCTGATGGGGGAGACATTCAAAGGAATTGGATAATGGGAATGTGTAAGCATTAAGAGCAAGATTATTACATTTTTTGGTATGCTATTTGGAGGAATCACGGTCCAGTCCACTGCATCAATAAGATGTCTAGTTTGGTCTTTGACAGTAACTGTTAGAGGTGTGGAAGTAGTAACAAGATGCTCAGCAAAAGTAGAGATGGGTAAACAATTTAGAGGTGGTTCATTTGAAATGGAGCTTCCCAGACATTTTGTGGAACAGGTATTTGCCTCTACAAGCAGTGACATATGATCAATGTATTCTTCCAAAGCTTTAATTTCAGAGCTAATATTCTCACAAGGTTGTATTCACTTTATTTCCTCCTGCAAATCTTTTACCAAGATACCTCTATCACAAATGAAATTAGGGTCTTGTTTACCAGTGGTGTACATCTGGCAAACAGAACATAATTTATTAGCTTTCTTCATGATTTTAAATGAATAAGACACAGAAGGATGCTATTAATAGTTCAATTACCTTAGCAGTAGTAATATTACTCAGCTGTCCTGGTACCAGTGTGCCCGGCGGACACGGTGAACACGTGCAGGACATGCGTGTCTCTACGTAATGCTCACGCGTGGCTACAGAATGCTCGCCCTGCTTGCTATCACGGTGGTTTTAATGTGCGATTAACAGAAGTGTGTACCCTCGCTACTTCCGGTTTCGCGCTAGTGTTAGAAAGCACAAATTATTGATTTTAGCCTTTAAAAAGGCTTCACCCCAGTATGTAATGAGGATAATATTAAATAAAAGACCCCATGATTGTTGCAGCGTGCAGGGTAAGAATGTGGACTGGTAACAAGATAGCCAGGAAGTGCCTCTAGTCCACCAATATCCCACACTGCTTTGTACCAAGTGAGAGGGCTCAGAACTAGGGAATAACCCTTTGTCTCAGCAGAGTCCCTAAAAACACAACAATTCAATGTTTCATCAAAGGCAAAAGTACAATACAGCAATTCAGAGTTTATCTACTGACTGCCCGCTCGATATGTAGTGGTTTTTATGTGCAATTACCGGAAGTGCGTACCCTCGCTACTTCCGGTTTCACGCTAGTGTTAGAAAGCACAAATTATTGATTTTAGCCTTTAAAAAGGTTTCACCCCAGTATGTAATGAGGGTAATATTAAATAAAAGACCCCACAATGGTTGCAGTGTGCAGGGTAAGAATGTGGACTGGTAACAAGATAGCCAGGAAGTGCCTCCAGTCCACCAATATCCCACACTGCTTATTTAACAATATGGTCGCTAATGTTCAAGGACAGTTGATGCTGTCCTAACAAGATGTTAAGTGGCAAGCTCTGTATCAAAATATTTAGAGTAAGTAGCCTTCATTAAAAAATAAAAGTACCTGGCTATAGTTTTCCCCATTTAACCGTATGGATTTTATTACTAAGAGCAACATCTTCAGACCGTCTCAGTCTGCTCCAGCTACCCTTTATCAACATGCAGGCAGTTCTTAATAATCCATTACTTGGTAGTGGTGAAAACAATAGTAAGTAAAAAACTTCCATGTATGAAAATTTTGCATTTTTAGTGGTCTTGACTGGAAATAAGTGATTCTGATGCCAGAGACATTCTAAGAAGGGTAACAGCTTCAATTGGTTTCAGCACAAGTGAGCAACATTGCATGGTCATGCGGTCTACTCATAGATGCCTGCTGCTTTTGATCCCGTGTTTGGAGCCACCATGTTCTAGGTTTAAATAAAATAAAGAAGAAGACCGCTAGTCTATAAAAATTGTGGCATTAGGTGATTTATACAGGATGGGCTTTTGACTGCTGACCCAGTACAGAGGAAGGTAAATTAAAGTCTCTGTGTTAAGAAGGTGTTGGTATACCCATTGGCCCAGATGTTCAAAAGTGTTGCGCATGGCGCAACAGTCTTGTGCCATGCACAACCCACTGATGTGCCCCAGTGTGATATTTAAAAGGGAAAAGTGCACGGCACAAATCCTGATGTGCTGGAGCACATCAGTAATGTATGCAGGCGCAGGTAGGGGGGCCGTGCCCATGCATACCCTGCACAGCCCGATATTCAGCCCAGGATGTGCAGACCCATGCATGCGCAACCCCTACCTGTGCCAGCACAAAGTTGATCCCCAAAAAAAAGGAACAACTGATAGCCACCCACAGGTGAGCTGCCGCATTGCAGGGCTCAACACAGTAGCTGCCACCTGTGGGTGGCCACCCGAGCTCCGGCTGCACCTGGTGGCGCCCCCCCATGCCCGATCACAGGCGTTTGTAAAATAAAAGAACCCCTATCATCCCTGGTGGTCCAGTGGACCGCTGTCTGCCCGATTGTGGGCATTTGTAGAATAAAAGAAAGTAATTTGTCCAATATCCCTGGTGGTCCAGTGGACCTGCCCGTCCAATCGCGGGCATTTGTAGAATAAAAGAAAGTAAGTCATCCAATATCCCTGGTGGTCCAGTGGACTGCTGTCTGCCCAATCACGGGCATTTGTAGAATAAAAGAAAGTAAGTCATCCAATATCCCTGGTGGTCCAGTGGACCTGCCCGCCCGATCATGGGCTAAGTAAAAATGTATATCCCCAATATCCCTGGTGGTCCAGTGGACCTCCACCCCACCCGCCCACCGAATCCCACCTTCCGCTCCCCCCAGTCAGCGGCAGGTGGCAGTTCCCACCCACCTGCCTGCATCCCGCTGGCTCCCTAACGTCGTGATGAGGCTGTCGCCCATTGGTCCGCAGCAGAGCCAATGGGCATGCAGCCCATATAATATACACATTCCAGATATGTGAATGGTATTCCATATCTGAATGTGTATGGTGCGGCTGCACGCCCATTGGCTTATGCTCTGGACCAATGGGCGTATAGCGCCCTACTGATGGAGTCAGTCGGTATGCAAGGCCGTGGGCAGCAGGCGGTGGGGAGCTGCTGCCCACCACTGACTGGGGAGTGGGGCAGGGATTCAGTGGGCGGGTGGGGTGGGGTCCACTGGACCACCAGGGATATTGAGGATATACATTTTTTTACTTAGCCCGCAATTGGGTGGGCAGGTCCACTGGACCACCAGAGATATTGGATGACTTAGTTCTTTTATTCTACAAATGCCCGTGATCGGGCAGACAGTGGTCCACTGGACCACCAAGGATATTGGACAAATTACTTTCTTTTATTCTACAAATGCCCACAATCGGGTGGGCAGCGGTCCACTGGACCACCAGGGATTTCTGACTTTCCTCTTTTTACTGCAGCCCGCGATCGGGCTGTGAGCACATTGCCAGTTGCAGGGGCATCAGTCCCCATGGCTGCTGCCTGGAAGGCGCCAGGCAAGTAATCGAGATCAGCACACCTGCATGCAATGAAGAGTAATGACATGCAAATAGCCCCATTTGTACCTTGCATACATTATGGCCCCATTTGCATGTCAAATTTTGAATATCGCGGTTGCTGTGCATAGCGCAATGGAACTTGCGCTAGCGCATCCCCATGCTCCACTCTGGCCACTTGCACTGGTGTAGTGCCACTGCATCATGCACACTGTGGGTGGCCAGGGTGCGATATTCAATGCTGTTGAGCCATGGTGCAGCTCTGTTGAATATCGCACAGTCCACACCCCTGCGCATCCAAGTTGAGCTGCGCCCAAGCTTGCTCCACAGCCTGGCGCAGTTTAAATATCTGGGCCATTGTGTTCATCAGAAGGAGTCTGCCCAGCCGTGCAGGTCAGCACTAACAAAGTGGGACAGGTTTCACTAAAGCCAGAGTGTGTTCATGGAAAGGAGTCTGCCCAGCCGTGCAGGTCAGCATTAACAGAGTGGGACAGGTTCCACTAAATCCAGAGTACTGTCCTTAATAGTCTTCCCCCTTTCACCATGGCAGGGTTCACTGTGTCATAAGGCAAAATGATTCTTAATCGGGGTAGTATAAAAAAATTCACAACCCAAGCTTGTAAAACTATCTGTGACTCCAGCATTCTTATTTAAGGAATCTATTTCTCCTTGTTCTGTCAATGTGTGCCAGACTTCTTTCTTATAACCTTACATGCATTAGTGTTTAAGGGCAGCTGTTGCTACAATAGCATTATGTACAGTGATAAGCTCTGCATTAAATAAATGTTTAGTAATGATTATTCGCTCCTGAATTTGTAAATTGATGTATCTGTACATTTAAGATCTTTTACCACAAGAACACCTTGTAAATAGGACTTGTCCTAATGGTGAATGAAATGAGTGGTTATTTTAATTTCTTGTCTAAAAATAAAAGTTTTTTACTACTACTTAAATTAATCAGAGCAAATTGGAGATGTAAATTAAAGTAAGAGTGTCTGAATTCAGTACTTCTCATTTATCCTTATGGGTAAAGAAACATAGAACCTCATCTTCAGACTTTCTCGACTCGAGTCAGCGACCCTTCTTTAACATGTTGGCTTCTGATAGTACTCCCTTTCTAAATAGTGCTGAAAATAATACTACCTAAATATATTCTATATATGACCATTTAATATATTGGGTATTCCAAACTATAAGTAGATAAGTCTGATGCCTGAGTTAAAGCGAGACCGTCTGATGTTCGTAGCAATATTTGTTTGTCAACATTTCTACTTAAAGACTGTGTGTTGTAAGAGCTGTAACTTACTAAAGGATGAGGATGCTTCTATTATGATTGCTAATATGTGTTCCAAACATTTATTTGGTGAATTTTTAAATCGGGCGGACCGCTCGTAAAAGTGAGCATTTGGCATTCAGACATGCATGCTACATTCCCTAAGCATGGTAGGAGGCAGGACTCTGTTGATGACGATGAGCTGGAAGATGCCACAGCCTTTGTATGTAGAGAGGCATGAATGCGCATGTCAGTGTCCATGAGCAACTCTCTGGTTATTGAAAGTTTGACACTTGACTGACAGGAGCCGCACATCTAGAGGGTTCACTTTTTAATTATTATTGTAATGGACTCAACCTCTGAGGTGAGATTTCCATGGTGCTTTGAACTGTCTTCCCAATAACAAATGTTTCATCATTAATTTGCACTGTCTGGGAACGGATCTCAAAGAATGACATGCTTAATAAATTCATTCTGCAACCATCCTGACAGGAGACAGACAGGCTATAGGACGTAAATAAAAAAATGTCCTGTGAAATGGTTTATCCATTTATATGTGTGCCACCTGTAGTAGGTGTGTTTCTAATCCTACTCTACAGGTCCGCAGCCTCAGACTATGATGTCGTTTGGGGGGGGTTGGTCTGTGAAGAAAAACTTAGGAAAAAATAATAAAAACAACAAGAGAAACACAAGTTCATGTAAAGTTAATGGAAGAGAAACAGCAAGCTGCCATTTCCATGGGTTAAGGTTCCCACAAAACTTCATTGCTAGCTTATAAACAATTTGAGGTCATCGCTGTTTTTCAGTTAGTAACTTTATCTGAAAATCACTTTCCTTAGTAGAAGACACAGAATGACATTCCCATGTGTTTTTAATGCTGAGTGACCATTGTGATGAGTCGTGGGAGGCAGCTCTTCTTCTCCAGCACCTCCATGCAGTGAGTGCACTGTGCAAGGGTGCTGTCTTGTGGGTGGTGGGTAGGGGGAAAAAACAGGGAAAAAATCCTCTGCACCATTTTGGCCCTTACATATTTATTATTGCATTACTAGACATAGGGTGATGATTGCAATGCACTGTAACTAACTCAGATGCCACAAGTGCATAATCCACTGATGACAGACAAGGTGCAGTGTGATTATATTTTGTGGATACTAGCAAACAAATCCATGCCTGCCCCCTTCCCTTATTGGTTCCTAAATGTTGAGTGTCTGACTAATTGGCTCTGCAATGCTCAAAACGAACATCGCTTCTCAATGAAACTTAAGTAACATGATAGGATATTATACTATGTGATGTACACACATATCTGGCACACTTAGCTTGAACTGTCTTTGAATACACCCTGCTCCCGATATATTCCTATGCATTTCACTCAGGCTGATTATTTGGTGCCATACTGAAATTGTCAGTTTGTATTATGCATTGCTCTTCACTTCCTAGGTGCAAGGCAGCTGTAATTGATGTGCTGCTCACATATTGTAATGTCTTTTGTTTTGCACTGGAAGCCATAATAACAGCTAGTGTGCATTTCTTTTTTATTGTATGTGTTTTTTTACAGACTGGCTGATTATTCTCTTCCCTCCTTACTTTTATAGTGATACAGTGGAAGTACTGAGTTCATTGCCAGATGCACACTGCCGTGCATAGTCGAGTATCAACTCTGCAGTCAATTTATTTGGGTGAATTCAGTGAAGAAGTGTCTTGCCTATTGTTTAGGATGGAGTTTTTTTTTTATTTTTTGTATTTTGGCTTAGTATGTAGCTCAGCATTCAAACCACCCGATTTTATGTAATATGTCAAAAGTATGTTATAGTCAGGAGTTTTCTTTTATAGCATGCAGAATAATATTCAACCCCTTTCCCCACCACCCACCCACCTACCTACACACCCACATCCCAATCAAATCTCTAAGAATTTTAAAACTATTTATTTTTTATATTTTGTGACATTCTATACTCAGAATGTGTAGTCACCATTAACATTATCGCTAGTGTTGAAATTTCCATCTGTAATAAATTTCAAATGTAACAGTAATTTTAACACTGGCAGTGCTGCTAATATAAATAATGTATGCTGCCAGTCCATCCCCTAAACCTTACAGCAATTACATTTGTAAAAAAATGCAGAACTGACTTACCAACCCTTCAGCTGGAATGGAAATTGTTTTTATGTATACCAGCAGAGCAGTCTCCTGATCCTTACAACACTTAGTATACCAAGTGTGAAAAAATGACAAATTAATTTACAAACCCTTGCTAAAGCATCACTAAAGTATTTGCAAAATCCAACTGCCCATTATGTTTTGTCTCCCAGAATAAAAAAAATGTAGACCCCTAGATAGCAAGTTTATTTTTTATTTTTAAAAATAACAGAACATACTTGAGTGGTCAGGTAAAACCCCCAGCAAGCAAGTTAGGCAGAAATCGAGACAGCAGTCACAATAAAGCCCAGATCCATAGCCATGAACTGCAAGCTGAGAGTGCCACTGTGCCCTATAATCCCCGACCGAAGCTTTCAACTGCAATATGGTTAAGTGTTAAAGTGACTGCAATTTTCACTATGAAGATGTATGTTTTGGATTATTTTTATTGCCAGTTAATAGAAAAGTGTTGTTTTAGAATCTAAAACATCTTTTTTTATTAACTGGTAATAACAATCCTCCAAAACATACACATAGGTAGCTGTGTAATTGTTCATCACAATTCACCTGAAGGAATGCTTTTTTTTATTTACAAATAAAATCAATTTATGCCCAAGGTAGTTGGTTATTTGTCTTATGACCCCCAAAACACCAGCCAATGGATGATGAGACAAGAGCTATTCAGTGTGGTAAGACTTACTCTGTTGCAGCAAAATATTCATTTAAGTGTGTGCTGGAGGAAAGATTTACCATCTCTCACTGCTGTGCTACAATCGTACTTTTTTGTTTTACCAGTAGCTACATTCACTCTTTGCTGGCTTACTGCACAGCTTAGAAATTGAAAAAATTATATAAATGAAATAAATCAAACCCTAGCATGCTGTTGAGTTTCTCACCTTTTTGCTTTGCTGGTACATGCAGGGGCGCTCACTCACATTTTGCTGGCTTCTCACCAGAACTAACTGCACAACTGGAAACATGACAAAATTACATAAATAAACAAATAAGTCCACAACATGCTCTTGTGTTTCTTGGGTTCAGGATGTGCATGTGGACAGGGGGTGTGTGTGTGTGTGTGTGTGTGTGTCACAAATAGGAAATGGAGTCAATTCAGTAAGTAAACTGGTCAGCAGACCTAAATACATATAGGAGAGAAACGGCTGCATTTCATGCACAATCCAGGTCATGGGTGGGGTGGCTGTTTGCCTGTTCCTGGTTTAGAAAAGTGACTTTTAGTATTTCAGTGATCAGAAAACCTTTTTAAATACTGAAAAACATATACCTGTCTATCTATAGTCCACTGCCAACCACCACTGTTGCCACATACATTGTTGCAGTTCTGCAGGGGGACTGTTTTTTCTTAAATTTGAAAAAAGAAATAAAAATCATCAAAATTAAATGTTTTCCTTTTTTTGGCTTACACTATTATTGTAATAACAATAAGGTAGTCCCAGGAGTTATGTTAATATTCAAGTTAATCATCCCCGTAGGTGGGGGCATATGACACTCTGCTTCACCTTGTGCCACATTACACCCTTGGGGGTGATTAACTAGAACATTAACATAAGCCCTGGTCATACCTCACTGCTTAATTAAAAAAATGACAATTATTGAATGTGTTATTACTTTTTATAAAAATTAAATAATTTCAATGTGTTGTTTTAAGAAAGTAGTCTCAGCATGTTGCAAACCTGTGGTGGTTGTATGTTGTCATTTGACTTTTTATTAATTCACAGAGGATGCAGAATGGTTATGAAATGTGCTCTGGTTATATTCAAAAAAGAGGTAGACCAAAGAAATTGACAGATTCTGAAAAAAAAGACTAGCAAAAAGATCTCAAAAGGTCCAAATGTAGAATTTTCAATGGGACAGCACATATCTCGTCGGCAGAATTTAATAAAATACTAAAATTTATTTTCAATTCCGAATTGGCTGGATATCTACTAGATTTGTGAGTACAGACTAATTAATACATAAGGGATTAGAAATTGGTTTAAAGTGTAGTTAGCACAACATGCTCCATGCAAGTAAAGCTGTTTATTCATTTATTTTTGTATGTGTTATCTACTTTTTTTTGTTAATATATATAGAGGCACAGTGCATAGGTATCATATGTATCAAATATATATACAGAGCTAAAGGTAATAGACTTACATCCATAGAGCTTGCCTTTGTAATCACATTTACGTCTTACCCAATAAGTGTTTATCTAATTTCCTTTTGAACTGGTATGTGGTGGTAGAAAATGGGCTTTTCATGTCCTGGCATCTGATTGGTTGGTACCCTTGCCAGGAGGGTATATTAACTTAGAACAGATGCCTAGGAAATAAAAAGCACCAGCCCAAGTGCCCCTTCACCCATTGAGGTATCTTTGTGCCCAGCCTGGTTTTTCATTGACTGAAAGCACCTAAATAAATTTCAAATCACAGCCATTTTGTTTTGCTCACTTATCGAGAGAAACTGGCATTCATGGTTCCACATATTTGTGCCAACTGCCTGATGAAACTTCACACAAACTCCACTGAGCTCATTTCCGGCTACATATTTTTTTGTTTCGTTTGGTTTTTTTACAGTCTAGTCTTCTCCCGACACATAACTCTCTATAGCTCCACTCTTGAAGAGCTGTTCACACTCTAGTTCCACCAGCGGCCACCCCCCTCACTCCCAAAAATAAAGCTACTTCACATTCGTATAACTAGACATGACTGTTGATATATATAGTAGTTCACCCTCTCCACTACAGTCACACCCCTCTCCCAAATGTATTCACATAGACAGATTTTTTAAGCATCCTCTGTCCCTCTCTCTCTCTCTCTTGCTGTGCATTGTTTTGAAGTGTCAGTTACTAATGGCGACATCTGCTGTCCCACTCTCTCTCTCTCCATCTCTCTCGGTTTTTCACAGCAGACGCAAGCATACACATCCTTCTCAACTACAGTCTGGTACCTACAGTTGTCAGCAACTTTTGTTAGCCAGGTGGTGAGGGCCAGAATAGTGTATGATTTCAGGAAGGCCTGAGAAATACATAAGGTGCTGTCAATGGACGGAAGGGGTTAATCTTTGGTGGGGAGTGAAGGAGTAGAAGGGAGGAATGGGCAGACTCAATGGGCCAGGAAGGTCCTTTCACTGCCGTCACATGTCTATGAACCTACAATATATCCTTATCTTATTCTAATTGTAGCTTTACTTTCATAAATTGTTGAGCATTATTCTTGGACTGTACTTAACTTAGTACAGTCAGGTCCAGGAAGACTGAGGCCTACATGACTGCTGAATACTTGTTCACTGTGTAAAATGGGAAAACATACTGTGTAGTGATAAATATCATTCAGATATTTGTCTACCATAATGTTCTTGACCTGTTATCCATGTATAAGTTCTAAGTTCAGAATGTTCCCTATCTAATTGGTTTCAATAACAGTACATACAAAATTTTGTAACTTCAGAAACTTTACTGATTATTGTGTTTAATTCTTTTATTTTTGTTTTCCTTCCCACAATTCTATTATGAAAAAAATTAAATAAAGATATGAAGCTTCTGCACAAAGTATGATATCACCACAAGTGCCTGAGTTTGAGTTCCAGTGCATCAGATCTCCAGTATGACTTGAGCAGACATATGACGATCAGTATAACTGTCACTCTGTAAAAAAATGTCACCAATGTAAGATCATCTGATAATTCAAGGTACTAATACATAAGATTACATTTTGTCATCTATTCAGTATTATTGCTGAAATTGCAAGTTCCTTTTTTTGGTTGGGGGAGTGGCTGTTTTATAGTTGATGTGTTAGCTGTTTGGTTGCGCAGGTTGTTGTTTACACATGAGAATACAGTACGGACACCCTTAGTTTGTTAAATGTTGCCTTTTTATTCTCCCATTTTTGTTCTTCCTGAATACATAGGGATCATGACACTAAGTAGTGTGCATAGAGCAGAGGTTGCCTCATAGCAGGACTCCTGCTGTGGTTGTAAGTATAGTTCCTTTAGCATTTGTTGTCATTAAATATATGATGCCTTTGTTTACTTTTTTATTGAACAGGAGTTGTACACCACATCAGTCACCTAAGACAAATGATGTAGTTTGAAGCACAGTAAATTACATTGCTTTTTTTCTGATACACTGAGAAACAAAGTACTGACAATCAGTATTTATACATGCCTGTTTAAAAGTAAGTGAAGATCAGTAATATTTTTGTTCTACTACATTTTTGATATATATCTGCATTTGGATAAAACTCTGACTTTTCTTTTGCTGTGTATTTCCATAAATCCAAATGGACTGATATATTTAAAAAGTATCTGAAATGGGTGGGCAACACAGTCCTTTATTGGATAGTACTTATCAAATGACATCCCTCCTCTACTCCCATTAATAGATGTAATACAGATGTCACATTTTGTGATGAAGTTGTTGTTTTTTTGTGTGTGTGGGAGGTAGTACCTTATGAAGGTTTAGTGTTAATTTAATTTATAATTGATCTAATCACAGTACTTTTGATGTTAACATTTTTGGTATTCTCTTGTGACAGTGTGAGTTTGGTCTGTGTGTAGGCTGATGTTAGCCCCTTTGCATTTTCTCTGCTGCTTGACAAAGGTGCAGTCTTTTATATGTTGGAGTAAATTTGTTTTATCAACAGAGAAAACAGTTAATTGTAGCTCAGAATCAAATACATTGTCCAAGTGGAGAATCATGATGCAATAAAACACATTTCATTTCTGTTCAATGTGCCTGTTCAACTGGTTTTGTGCTTGTGTAACGCAGATAACATTCAACTTTTCACCTTTATGTCTGTGGGATATTGCACAGAGTACAGGTATGAAATCTGTGAGCCATATATGAGGGTTCCACCCCATCAGATGTTGGGTCAGGGATCCCCTTTGTTAAAGGTACCTTGAGAAGAATTCCATGTGTGAGATAGAGGCATGCTGCTGGAGAAAGATTGGTGGATGTAGGGCAAGAAAAAAATGCTTGTATGTGGAGTAAGTAGATCATCCCTTAAAACTGCAGCCATTTTTTAAAAACTGAAATTATAATTATATTGTCTAGGCTGTACCCCTGACCCATAGGTGTGAGGATAGCAATCTAGAAGATGGAAATATGTATTCTTCTGACTCATCATTCAAATTACAAATAAGCAGAGGCTGCCATGACAATGATAGGCACGGTATTGAACTATGTTACCAAAGACAGTTATGGAAATGTAGTCAGCTATAACAATTAAGGCCTGTTATACAGAATAAATATGCACATCGTAAATACTAACTGGAAAATATGTTGTATTGCATGGTTAAAGATACTGTATGATGTTGTGACTAACACAATGCGCAAAACTTGTGCATTTGCATTTTTTTTAGTTATTGACCTGCCACCTTACATTTGAAAATAAACTGCATATTTTTTTGTCAGCTTATTCTATAACCTATTGGCAGGACTCACAAATGAGTTGCGCTCAGTACATCTCGGATGGAACTTTGCAAATGAGATGCATCAAGCGCAAACTGTGGTATTCACAGAAGATGCACCAGGGGATGCTCCTGGTGCATCCCCTCTATGAATATCACAGTTGCACCCAGCCCAGAATGCATAGGCACAACACCCTGGTCTGGCTGGGAAACAAATGGAGCACAATGTGCTGTTCCCAAATGTGCAATTCAGAGCCAACAACATGCAAATGAGGCCATTAGGCATGCATGGCACAATGGGGCATGCAGGGATGTGGGTGTGGAGGGGGTTCTGTGCTTTTACAACAACCTCTGCAGGATAAGGCAATATAACGGGGATGTGGACACAGTGGGGTGGGGGTGCTGTGTGCTTCCATGACTGTCACACGGAGAGACCTTCATACAGGAACATGGGCAGGATGGGCATTGGCTTTCTGGACTAGGCAGATACATTTTAAGATTCCTGCCTCATAAGTTTATTTCATATTTAATATTAGACATTGGGGCCCAGATATTCAAACTGCACCCAAAAAGTGTGCAACAGCAGGAGCAAGCGCAAGTCCACTGCACCCATGTGCAAGAAGCTAGATATTCAAAAACTGCGCAGGCCAAGATGCGCCTATGGCCAATGACTGAATATCGCACCACCTGTGCAATAGCGCAACTAGGGATGTGAAGGTGAGCATATCTGATGCGACATAGCGCAACAAGGGATGTTCAGTGGAGTAATCCAGATGCACCATAACACAACCAGGGATGCCCCCTGCAGCAGGGCAGCAATGCAACAGCACAACCAGGGATGCAGGGGCCCATCACACATGCCACAGATGGGCAGAGGAGCACACAGCAGAATAGACATCGTTCCCCACACCCCATGCACTGCACAACCGGGAGAGAGCTGGAATAACCACTGGGCCATGGATACCAGCAACCAACCCACAGCCGGGCCATGGTGCCCCAGCACACCACCTGGCAAGCTGTGACCAGCACACAAGGAGGGCTGACCACCCCAGACCACACCATCCCACCAATGCAGAGCACACCCTGCACCATGATCCCCATACACCCTGCCCAGGAGTAGCACCCAACAGTGCAGGACACCCCATGCATGCCACCAGCCCCACTGTGACAATGCAACCCTGTGCACCATGAAGCCATGCAAGGCAGCCCCACCATGAGCACCCTGCAGTGGGCGGCAGCAGACAGCGATGCAACAGATGCATACACAGTGCCACCCTGCACGTCCCCCCCGAGGTACAGCTGAGAGACCAACCATGTGTTGGCACACGAGGTACCCCACATGCGACAGGGTATGCCCCGGACCCCACCTCCAGTGGTACAGCACCCTGCACACCCTCCCAAGGACATATCCCATCCCAGCACTGGCCACAACAGCCAGCACAGACACGCACAGTGTAGCATGGAGGCATACACCACACAGGATGCAACACAGTGCATGGACAGACACCCACCCATACCCAAGGGCACACCAACACAGGGACACAGTAGCGGGTCAACCAAGCCACTGGTGTGTGGCAATGGCTGACGTGTACACACAGCCAGCATCCCTACATTGCACAGGTGTGCCAGCCACCCTGTGCAGGCACCATGAAGCTGTATGCCACCAGCATGCTGCCGGAGCACAAGTGACAGACACTGGAGCACATCCCCTGCAATAGACACAAGTGACAGCATGGAGGGGGGACAACAACAGCGGAGACTACAGTGCCACCGGAAGCAGACGTACACCATACTGGTGATGGCAGGCAACCTGGCATTGTGCCGGGTACAGTTGTTATCCAGCATGGACAGCCACCACTGACACATCAGCAGACCATGCATATCACAGACATGCAAGGGTGTCAGCTGCACAGGCTATGGACTGTCTGACAGGGGTGCCATGCACACAGTGCAGGCCCCCTGGACCACTGCACACAGTTATCCAGTGCACAGAGTACAACACACAAACTACAGACAGTGACTGATCTCCCTGCCCACACCATAGGCAGTTCATCTCTGCACACACACACACACACACGCACGCCCATGCATGCACCACCCCTGATGCCATGCACACCACTGCAGCTGAGCACCTGTAGCCCGCTGCAAATCAGAGACCACCACAGTTGTCATAACAAAATGCATATATTTAAAAGATGTAACAAAAAACTATACAATTATTTACAAGGGAAGAGCCACATAACAGGTGGGGTGGGTAAGGGGCAGGTGTGAACATATGGGAGGAAGAAGGGGTGTGAGGGTGTGTCAAAGGGGGGAAGGTGGTAGTTTGGGCATGGGGACATCAATGTGCACCTCGGTCCTCCTCATCACAGTGCCGATGTCTGCTTCTCCTTCTCCTCCTCACCCCATGGCGGTGGATCCTTTGAAGAAGCTCCAAGGTCTCCCTCACCACCTGGAGCAGCTCACATAGACTCCTCTGTATGTCCTGGAGTTGCTGTCCACCTAGGACGAGGGAGCAGAGTCAATAAGTGTGACTGTCCAGCCCCCTGCAGCTCACCCATTGTGCATGGCATACAGTCATGTGCCATGCCCTGTGATGGTGTGCGACCACCCACAGTGACCCGTGTCCGCAAGAACCTTCCCACCCAGGCAGCCACAGCCATGTGACCATTGCACACACCACACGCCCATGTCCTGCAGCACCACCATGGCTGTACAGTGACTTGGCTATGCGGTGTGAAGGCAGTGCCACAGCCATGTGCCCGGTGCATGCATGGACCACCATTGATGCACTCCCAGACATGCAGTGCCACTGGACAGTGCTGACTGTAACAAGTTGCATGCATGGCAGTGGTGTCAATGGATGGTGGCCATGCCCCACTGCCCGCCCAGTTATACAGCATGCAATAGTAATCATGGATATAAGGCACTCACCATCATCAGGCTGATCCATGTGCCGCGGACCACCATCATCCCTTCTGGCCCACTGCTCCTCCATACAACACCTCCGGTCCCAGTTCTGCCGGCGTTCTTTGGGCCCTAAGGTGCAAACATGGAGAGAGGAACATCAGTACAATCCGGTAGTAAAGTCCCCCCATCCCCATGTGTGTACAATCCCACACAGCCATACCTATCCACCCCACACCCCGATAAAACCACCACAGCCAACACCGGATGGCCCCCCCATGTGCTGGACACATGCAACCATGATACCCGTATGGACGATAATAGTGTATGGATGTTGCACCTACCTGGCCATGGCACTGTGCCCCTCCTGGCATGTGCCCACAGGCAAGCAAGCAGGTCCGGGTCCCTGAGCCTCAGGTCCCCATAACGATGGCAACACTGCTTCGCCATTCACCCCATACCGGTGGCCTCCTCCAGGGCGTCAGCCACCTCCTGCCAGACTGCACTCCTGGCCCTGTCCAGGGATGCCTCTCCATACAAAGCCCCAGCATGGGGCTCAACTATAGCCACCAGGTTGGCTAGCTCAACCTGGCACCAAAGGACTGCATGCCTCCGCGCCATCTCTGCTGTCTGGTTGAATCAAAATGGCGCTTGGCAGAGTGGTCCTGCCATGTGCAGATGCTGCACAGTACAGCGCTGCCATTCCCTATTGTGCTGTCAGTGAACAGCATGATAGTGGTGCACCCATGCCTGATGCATGGTGCCTAGAGGGCAAAGGTCGGGCACAGGGTCAAGGGTCTCTGGCGCATGGACAGCCACAGTGCAATTGGAACTCAATGCATGTAGCACGATTGGGTGCCTGTGTGGCCACCTCCTGTAGCGGCCTACAGTGCTGTTGACCCAGTGCGCCTACGACACCCCAGTGCCACAGCGCCATATATGTGAACAGCGCTAAAGCACCACTGGCACAATGGTGGCCGTGCCCTGCATTCCCTCCTTCACACAGCACGTCAGCAGCACAGCAGGCACCTGCGTCATCAATCCGGGCTTGCGCAGTTAGGTGTGTACTGCGCATGTCACAGAAGTGCGCCCTTGGCTCAGCACGCTCAACACAATTGTGCAAAGCGCAACAGCGTGATATTCAGCTGGCATATGCAAATCATCTAATCAGCCATTCAGTGGTGCAGTCACTGCATTTGTATCCATTTAAAGATGCGCCTCACCTCATTTGCATGGGTTGCGCTATAAAAATACAACATTGGGCTGCACTAGCCATAGTCGGTTACTGCAGTCTATTGCGGTGAGTTGCATGCTGTTTGGGAGTGTGGACTGTGGTGTTTGGGACATGCATGGGACTGCACAGTCACAGGTAACACCTGTCATTCTCACAGGATGAATCATGACCGATCGTGTGGTAGAGGAAGAGGAACAGAGTCGTGGGAGGAAGAGGAGGCCAAACTTCACAAAGGCAGAGACAGATGCCCTGTTTGAGGCCTACCTCGACCAGGAGCCACTTCTCAGCAGATGCCAGGGAACACCACAGGCCCATGCTGCTGCATGGGAGGAGGTTATGTGTGCTGTCAACCTGCATGGAAGCCACCAGCGCTCTGTGCAGGAGTGCAAAAAGAAGATGAGCATGGACAGGCAGAGAATTATAGAGAAGGTGGCTGCCATCAGGGCAGCATGGTCTGCGACCGGTGGGGGACAGCCAGAGGTGCAATGTCTGACCCCATAGGAGGAGCGAGTTGCTGGCAGCATGCAGCGTTGCACCATTGAGGGTGTTCCAGGTGGTGGATTCCAGACAGGTGGTAGCCCATTCACTGCATGGTAGGTCATGGTCTGCCTATTGGGGGGGACAGGGTAGGTCACATACAGTAATGATATTTTTTTTCCCTTACAATTCCTGAGCATCTACATGGCTCAACGGTGGCAGGCTTCTCCACTGAGGCCAGTATCATGGAGATGGAGGAGGGCCCATCCACCTCCACAGGAATACGGGGGTCAGGGTGACAGTGGGCCCACTTGGACATCTGGACTGATGTTGGTGGAGCAGGTGCGGAGGAGGCCCTGCCTGTGTCCCAGCATGCCAGCGTCCATGGATGCCAGCATGCTGAGACTCAGGCTGGTGCTGGATCCATCACCGATGATGATGGAGCTAATGTCATGGGCAGTGACATGTGTGGGCCACAGGATAGCCACACAGCAGGTGACATCACGGCCATGACTGTGGGTGGTGCCGCCATGGAGACCTGTGTGTCATCACAGTCCCAGCCTGTGCCTGTCTGCACCAGTGGGGCAGCACTGGTGTGTGTCCAGGAAAGTGGGACTGTTGCAGGCACTGCGGCGGCACCATTGAGCCCTGGAGAGTGGCAGCCGGAGGGGCAGTATCAGAAGTCGGCCAATGGCCATGGTGGTACGGTGTCAGGGGGTGGCATCAGTGCACTGCCTGTGGACATGTCCAGGCCTGGCCCTGGTGTGCAGCACCCACCCTCAAAGGCTGATGAGCATCAGGGCCATTAACACCCTGAGGGACAGCATGCCGATCAGGCAGATGATCTCTTAGATGAGCACACCTGCATACTACAAGCATCAGTCAATCAGCAGATGCGGCTTGTGACGGCGGTGGATGCACCGAGTGTGGCTCTGTGCCAGGAAGAGGAGCGGAGCAGCAGAGACACCGCTCTGCTCCTGGCAGGGATGGACCGGTTGTGAGAGGATGTAACCGCTGCCATTGACAGGCAGACACAGGCATTCACAGCTGTCATGGCCACAATGGGCACACAGTTCTTTGCCCATGCATCGCAGACACCATGCACTGCAATGTCCACCCCCCATTCCCGTCGTTGTGCAACACCATCCTCGTCGACACCGGGTTCAGCTGCGGGCATCCCGAGCATGCCTGGCGAAGGCATGTTCAGTGTGCTGCACACCCCTGCATGAGCACGGTGGTGTTCATGCAGTGGAACCCCTGGGGGACCATCAGTGCCACTCCATGAGGCCAGTGGTCAGCCTGTCACTGCTGGCGGGTCTCGGCGTGGCCACCCACGCATCCGTGGTGGCCGTGGCACTGCGGCGCATGACTGACCTGTCTCCCAGCATGGCTACTGTCTGATACTGCCCTGTGTGCATTGTGTCATTCAGCGGGCAATGAACGGGTGGGGTACCCGGCCCTGCACGCACACACACATTCCATCTGCACACCCTCCCGGCTGCTGTCCACTGTGGCATGTGCATAATGATGCCTGCATTGCGCTGTACACCACTGTGCACTGGTGCCCAGCGTCTGACACATGCACAATGACAGGCAGTGGGCGTGGTTGTCTGTGGATGTGTGTGTGTAGCTAGGGGTGGCGGTCTGGGTCAGCGTGCCTCCTACCCTTTGTGCATGTCTTGTGAGGTGTGTGTGTGTGTGTGTATGACCGCGTGCCATGTTAGACCTCACCCATCCCTGGCGGTGTGTGCTGTTCCATGTTCGGCCACTTCCCTTGACAGCATGCACCCCTAGTGTGTGTCCATGCATGTTTGTGAGTTGTGCCTTTGCCAACGGTGGTTGCACATGGCCCCGTGACTTACCTGGGTTGGCTGAAGTGCTCCTCTGTGATGGTGTCCTGGTACAGCTGTGCCAGCCGGAGCAGTCGGGGCTCCTGTCGCCCAAGGGGGGCTGCCCATCACCATCGTCACCGGAGTCCTCATCGTCCCTATCGCTGTCCCCCTCTTTGACCTGTACGGCTATCCCACAGTCATTGGCCATGTTGTGCAGGATGCAACAGGCCAGGAATAGCCCGCAAGCCTTTGAGGGGCTGTACTGTAGGGCACCACCGGAGGTGTCCAGGCAACGGAAATGTGCCTTCAGCATACCGAACACCCGCTCGATGACATTGCATGTGGTGGCATGTGCCTCATTGTAGAGTTGCTGTGATGGGGTCGCAGGCCGCTGGTATGGTGTGAGCAGCCAGAGACGGAGTGGGTATCCACTGTCACCTGTGTGTAGAGGGTGGAGGTTAGTTTGGTGATCAGCATTGCCCTGCCTTGGGCCGTGTAGGCCACTACCCATGTCACCTCTGACCATGCCCTTCCCAAGCTCTATGTTTTTTGGTGTGGTTTGCATACTCACCCTCTGAGTGGCCAGTGGGGATGTCCCCACTCCTGAATCTGTGGCACAGTGCCAACTGGTGCCAGATGAAGGCATCATGTGCTCCCCCAGGGTGCATGGCACAGACATTGACTATGCTCCCCCTGGCATCGCACACCACCTGGCAGTTGATGCTTGCATAGCCCTTCTGATTGATATATGGGGCCCCCTCAGGGCCTGAGGGTGTGCGGATAGCCACATGGGTGCAGTCTATTGCCCCTAGCATGCCAGGCATATGTGCTACCCTGTGGAACTCCTGTATGTTTGCTGTGAGCTCCGCTGGTGTGCTGGGGAAATGGATGTACTACTCAGCATGTGGCAGCAGTGTGCTAAGGAATTGGGTGAGATGGTATGATGCGGCTGACTGGGTTATGCCTGTGGTGTCCCCATTGGTCTCTGGAAGGTATCTGTGGCCAGCAGGCACATGCAAGCTGTCACTTTAGTTTCCACTGACAGATCATGGCTCCGTCATGTGGGTGCCTGCATCACATCACTGCACAGCTCACAGAGCCACCTCAGAATTGCCCGATTCAGGTGGTACTGGCCCATGATCTCGGTATCGCTGTACAGCTCGAAGCTGGTGTGAGCTCGGTACTGCCTGTTGGGGGCATACCGCAGACGGACCCTTCCACGGCCGTGCCCCCCTGCTCTCTGCCTTCTCACCCCCCTCATTACCGCCTCCATCTGGATGGTGGCACTGGCCATGTCCCTGGTTTGTGTTCCCCCCCGGCAGCTGTTTCTGTGTTCCCCCCGCTGTCCTGGCTGCTACTTCCCCTGCACTGGGAACACCTTCCTGTGGTGGCCTCAGTGCTGTTTGTCACTTTCCCCTTCTGCACTGGCTGTGGCTGTGGCTCCCCAAATCTTCCCTATGCCTGTGGGTTCAGTGTGCCCTTTCCCTGTCCTGCCCTGTGTGTCTGCCTTGTGGTCAGCCATGTGTGCCTTCCCTGTAGCGTTCTTGTGCCTCTCCCTTGTTCCTTTTTATTTTGGATCATTTCCGCTATCGCGCAACTTCCACTTGCTCCCCTATTGTGCATGGCGCATGTTGTTGAATATCACACTGAGCCATTCATGCATGGTTCCTCCCCCTTCAGTTACGCATGCATTCATTATCATTGTGCTCTTGCTCAGCGTGATTTGGGGGGTGCAACTCCCTCCCGCTAAATATCGCAGAATGGCACATTTTCAGACTTACGCTGGAGCAACCCTATTGCGCATGGCACAACCCTTTTGAATATCTGGGCCTGTGGGTATTAAGATATATAGTAATTTAGCACATCGGAAGCATTCCATATACATCAAATCAGGTTAAGAATTGATTATCTATTACATGTCAAGTAATGTTCATGAATTTATTCTCTTGAAACTTTAAACTTTCAGTACTGTTCCGTGTGGGGGAGACAGTTCACTTGGTGTCAATGGCATAATTATCACAGATGATGAGGTCGCTGAATTAGAAGACATTGATAATGAAACATCAAGTGCAAGTACAGCTAAAGAAACATCACTAAGTTCTGAAGAGATTGTAAATGATGATACTTATGTTGTATACCATTCAAATTTAATGACATTGGCTAACAACATCAAGCTTGCAACATGCAGCATTTGCTGTCCTGAACTTAGAATTGTGTTGTCAGCAGCTGGTTCAGCAATTACATTATCTTGGGTAAACTTAATTATATCGCTATTTGCTGTCAGATTAGGCAATGTCTGTATTATATTTATTATAGCTTATATGGTTAAGGTTAATATACATTTCTATGTTTTCAGCTTTCAATCAGACACATTGTATGTACTCTCATATTCCCGGATTCCCCCCTTTTCCCTCACAAAAGACAGAGACCATTGTTTGTTGTTGTGCTCAGACTGGCAATTAATTTATTTATATTCATAAATCCATATTCCATTTCTCATTTCTTTATTATCATATTTCCATAAATTTCATTTATTTCCATCCATATATCACTCTCTGATTAACCATCCCCCAGGCAAAAACCTGGGTGCCTTCTTCTTCTCCTTTTCCGTTAGGTAACGGTGAAAACCGAGACCGCTTTCTCCTTCATCTTCTTCCTCCTCTTGTGTTATTCCTTTTTTCTTCACCCCTCCTATCCTCCCCCCCTTTTTCCCTTTTTCCCCCTGCCATCCACCTTGGCAGTCCATAACCATATTATCACCTGCTCTCCCCTTTTGGCAGTCCATAACCATTTCATCACCTGCCATCCACCTTTGGCAGTCCATAACCATATTATCACCTGCCATTCACCTTTGGCAGTCCACTGTCCTACCAGACACGTCTGTCATCCACCTTGACAGACCCACCATACAGTCCCATATTGACTGTCTTCCCTTCTTGCTCTGTCTAGTAGGGTGGGTGGGAGGAATCAAAATTCCAGCAAAAAGTGGCTGAGGCCCCCTTGTACTGTCCTTTATGTACCTCCTTTCTCCCCTCCCCTTCCTGTTACCTGCCCATTGTTCTGGCCCTTAGCCTTCCCCTTCCTTCTCCACTCCCCTTCTGAGCACAATCATTCGATAAAGGAGGGAAGGGGTGCACCAGGACAACATGGTCTGCCCCTTAAAGGGCAAACTCTATTGTCCCGGATTCCCCCCTTTTCCCTCACAAAAGAAAGAGACCATTGTTTGTCGTTGTGCTCAGATTGGCAATTAATTTATTTATATTCATAAATCCATATTCCATTTCTCATTTCTTTATTATCATATTTCCATAAATTTCATTTATTTCCATCCATATATCACTCTCTGATTGTATCTATCCCCAGGCGAAACAGGTGCCTTCTTCTTCTTCTCCTTTTCCGTTGAGTAGCGGTGAAAATCGAGACCGCTTTCTCCTTCATCTTCTTCCTCCTATTGTGTTATTCCTTTTTGTTTCCCCCACCCTCCCCTTTTTCCCACTAGCCAGTCTCCAGCTTGCCTTGGATGACTGGCTTCCCCTAACTTAGTGTATCACTCTCCCTTACCTCAGGGACGATATTTCCTTCTTTTTTTTTTTTTATATACCAGTTTTTGTCTGTTTTTTCCATTCCTCTATGAAACCCATTGTTTCTGTATTGAACATGTCTATGGCTATATCCGACAAGTGTACCCCATCTGACCTGTAGAAGTCCTCCACCCCTTCTTCTAACCACTGCAGTATCACATGTCCCCCCATCTGCCTTATCAATTTCCCCACCCTTCTATTCATCTTTCTCCTGGCCCTCTCCACTGCCCTGTGACTGTATTCCTGTCTCCATACCCTTCTTGGTATCATATCTGACCAGGCGAGGCACATCTGAGGCCATCACTGTCTTATTGCCACTAAATCCCTTTTTATTTCTAAGTTTGTGTGTACCCACGGTCTGCCTGCTAGGTCATTGCCCCCTAGATGTATATTGATTAGGTCTGGACTGGGCCGCTGTCCCTTGAGTTCCTTCAAAGTGGGAAGAAGCTGTGCCCATCTCATCCCACGTATGCCGTGCCATACCAACCTACACCGTCTTACATCCTGGTACAGCTGCTTTCCCCCAGCTTTCTTCCCTGTTCTCTTTCCAGCCCAATAAATATAGGAATGGCCGCAGATCCAGACTTCTGAGATCCTCCCTCTACCTAAGGGGTGCAAGGAAAATTAATTAATTTACACATACTCTTAGTGCCATCAATGCATTATCCCCCCACCTCTTTTCTTTCTCTGCCCCCCAACTCCCCCCTTATTTCTGCGATCCTCCTGTAGGAGGACTGCCTTCTACACCACACTTTTTCCCACTTTTTTATTTTTATTTTAGTGCTCTGATGTATCTCTTATAACTGGCTGACCACCAGTGCCCTTTTTCCAAAATGTCCTTCATCGGCTCCCCCTTTGCTGCCCACTGTGAGGCAGCCCCAATCCATAGGGAATGGGATAAATTGCATGCCCTGCTTCAGCACTGCTGTGACTTGATAGCCTGTGACCCTTTTCCCGTTACCATGCACAAATAGCTTTCCCGACCTGGTCACCTGTTCTGCGGGGAAAGCCCACAGAGTCTGCACTGGGCATATTGCAACCTCTAGCTGCCCTTTCAGTGTTACCATGCAACCTTGTCCTTTCTGGTCCATTTTTGATCTCCTGAGGTTGATCCATATCTCTTCCACCCCCCAACTTACATCGTCCCATTCCAAACCTCCTTCTTTGTTCTCTTTCCCCTGGCCTACCATCTCACTCACTCTCATAGCCCCTGCAAACATTCTCACGTAAATTGTGTGGAATAGCTGGGCCTCCACCTTTGGCCTGCATATCACCGGGAGCACCTCCTTTAGCCTTAATAACTACTGGTCCCCTATTGGCCTCCTATTGTCTCCTGGCCCACGCTTCAACCTGCCCCATCCCTGCATCATTCTCCTGATGAATAGTGATTTTGTCAGGTCCTTCCAACCTTATAGGCCACAGATAACGCTAATCCCTGTCAGGTAAACCCCCATTGTGGTGTGGGCAGTCCCTTTCTGCCACTGCTCCATGGTGAACATTCCCAACTGTTCTTCTGTGAGTGGCCCACTTACCTCCATCCGGTGCTCAGCCCTGAATGTCTGAAACACCCGCCAAGCCCCATCGTAAGCCCTCAGAGTCCAAGGTGCCCATGAGCTGCGAAACAACAGTTCTGCTCCTTCTTGCCAATGTCCCAGATGTTCGTTGGTATAGGTGTTTTTTTGTTCCTCCACTGCTGGCGCCAGCCTCCGGAAACGGTCCAGCTGCAGATGGGAAAGGTTGTCAGCCAGTGTGTTGTGCACCCCTTCTATGTGTTTTGCTCTGAATGACATGTTCAGCTGCAAAGCCCTTAACACTAAACGTCGCAGTTCTTGCATGACTGTTTCTGACCTGGCTGCCCTGTTGTTTAGGACCTCCACAACTGCTCTATTGTCACACCAAAATGTCACTTTCAGATCCCGTAATGCCTCCCCCCAGACCAGGGTGCATGCCCATATGGGCATGATCTCCAGCAATGTTATGTCTCTCACTTTGCCATCCCTTACCCAGCTGGTAGGCCAGGGTTCTGCAAACCACCTGCCCCTCAGGTACCCCCCATGCCTAGCCACCCAGCAGCATCTGTGTAAAGCTCGAGGTCTGTGTTGTACACCCATTCCTCTTACCAGAAAGAGCACCCATTATACTCCCTATGGAATTCTTCCCATATTTTAAAATCCTCCGTGACACCCTGTGTCAGGTCCACCCAGTGATGTGGCCTAGTAACCCCTGCTGTAGCCCTAGCTAACCTCTTTGTGAATGCCCTTCCTGGTCCAATAGCCCTGCACGTGAAATTCAGGTGCCCGAGTACCTGTTGCACTAGTTTTAGTTGTACTCTTCTCCTGTTGGTGTATGTTTGGATCAGTTCCTTCAATTTACCTACTTTTTTGTCTGGTAGCCTAAATATTTCCTTTGGGGCATCTATCTCAATCCTCAGGAACTCCATCACCCTACTGGGACCTTTTGTTTTTCCTGGTGCCAGTGGAACCCCTAGTTCCCTGCATAACTCCTGAAACTTAGCCAGCATCCTCTGTGTTTCTCTTTTTCCCCATCCAATGAAAAGAAAATCATCCAGATAATGAATGACTGTCCTATACCCAGTTTTTTCCTGGAATATCCATTGCAAGCAGGTGCTGAATGCCTTGAATGTCACACATGCTATGGAACATCCCATTGGCATGGCTTTATTGAGATAAAACTGCCCCCCAATTTTAAAACCCAACAGATCCCAGTCTTCTCTCCTAACTGGCAGCAGTCTGAAAGCAGATTCAATGTCCGTTTTTGCCATCCATGCATCCTCAGTGGCTCTGATTATACGGACTGCATCCTCTAGTGTTGCATACATTACCTTACTATGTTCCTCGCTGATGAAGTCATTCACCGAGTCCCCTTCTGGATAGGACAGATGGTGTATCACCCTGTACTTCCCCTCTTGTTTCTTGGGTACCAAGCCCAATGGTGTAAAATGCATGTTCTGTAAAGGGGGGGTGTTAAATGGGCCCTCTACCCTCCCTGCTGCCTTTTCTTTTTCTATCTTCTGTCTTAACATTTCTTCCTTTCCTTTTACCGACCCCAGGTTGCTTGCCTCCCTCTCTTGTCTGGGCCTACCACACTGCAGTGAAAACTCTGTGTTAAAATCTCTTATAATCATATCCCACACACTTTTGTTCGGATATCTGTCCAAACAGGCTGACCATGCCTTTAAGTTGATGGGGGTTCTGGCCACCCCAAACTGTTCCCTGTCTTGCCCCCCATTATTCCTCCCCAGCCCTTCCCTCTCACTTTGTTCCAAGTTCTTCCCTTCAGTGGTTCTGACCCCCCCATTCGTGTTTCCTCTACCCCTCCCCACGCTCCATGTCTGCCCCTTAAACCCCTGCCCTTCTTGAAAAACTGCTGCCCTGAGACTTGACCCCCATGCCGCAGTGCCCCTTGGGCCCATGTCATTCTACATCTGCTTGCTGGGTGCCCTCCCCCACATTTTGAACAAGCATGCCAAAAACGACATTGAGGTCATGAGCAAAATGCCTAGTTGTAAGCCCAGCAACATCTCTGGGGCATAGTCCCCTTTTTTCCCCATTCCCCTTCGGGTGTGGACTGATCTGTTATGTAATCAGTACATAGGTCCAGCTGCTTGGTGTCCCATCTCATGTCCCCGAATGTTGCCATTCTCTGCCGAAAAAATTCATCATAGTATAACCACCCAACCCCTCCTTTTGTTTTTGCCCTCCATATTATCAAGGAATAAGTGATGAGCGGGATGCCCAGCTCCGGCCTTTTTTCCAAGACAATGACCGAGAACATGGCAAAACCTATGAACCACCCATCCCAAGTCTTTCCTTTTATGAACTTGTCGTCCTCCTTCTTCTCTAAAAGCACTATCACCGCTGCCATTTCACTCTTACCTATGCTCTCAGCTTCCTCATGCTTGGCTGCCACTTCCTGGCTCACCAAAGTGAATATATCCACATACTCCCCTTTCCATATCTTTTCCTTTGTGGCCAGCGGCACATGCTCACCTATCCTCATCCCGGGTGCACCTATCTCTCTTGTACCTTTTCCTTCTTTCTCTATACCCCCTTCATTTCTGCCCGGCACCTCTTTCTCCAACTTTATTTCTGCCAAAGCCGATTCCATCTGCCCTAGACCTCCTGCACCCAGCGCCGACACAATTTGACCTATATATTCTTTTATACTGTCCCCCACTGCCTGGAATCTTCTGAGTGTCCCTTTGCTTCTCCCTGCAGTTGAGGAGGAGGGTGAACTACTGGGTATTGGGGAGGGAATACCATGTTCTGGGGGTCTGGTCCGGGTTCACCCAGGGAGGCCCCACTTTGATCATAGATACATAGATACATAGACAGTGTCGGCAGATAAGGGCCTATGGCCCACCTAGTCTGCCCATTTGAGCTTGTAAGTTCAGTTTGTTTCCCTAGAAGTCTATTTCCCCTTACCCCTGACCTCTAGAATTCCTTTATGTCTATCCCATGCATTCTTAAATCCCGTGATTGTTTCAGCCCCCACCACTTCCTCTGGCAGAGTGTCCACTTGTCCACCACCCGTCTCTGTGAAGAAATTCTTTTCATGTTTCCTCTGAATCGTCCTCCTCCAACTTCATCCCATGCCCTCATGTCCCGAAACATCTTTTTCGCTTAAAATAGTGTTTTCCTGCACCCTGTTCCTCCCTGTAAGATACTTGTATGTCTATCATATCCCTCTCTCCTCCTCTCCTCCAGGGAGTACATGTTCAGTTCCTTCAACCTGTCTTCATAGGATTTGTGATGCAACCATGCACTACCTTTGTTGCCCTCCTCTGAACCTTCTCTACTCCTGTCTATGTCCTTACGTAGGTATGGTCTCCAGAACTGTACACACTGTACTCCAGGTGGGCATCACTAGTGTCTTGTATAGAGGAATTATGACCTCCTTTCCTGCTGGTGATGCCCCTGCCTATACATCCCAGCATCCTATTTGCTTTACCTGATGCCTTGTCACACTGTTTCCCTACCTTGAGGTCATCAGAGATGACAACCCCAAGATCCCTTTCCTGCTTGGTGCATGCTATATCCTCACCCCCAACTGATATATTGTGCCAGGGTTTTTGTGCCCCATATGCATTATCTTGCACTTCTTTGCACTGAATTTCAACTGCCAAACCCTTTGACCATTCTTCAAGTTTCCTGTGTCCCTTCTCATTCTGTCTACACCCTCTGGTGTGTCTACTCTGTTACAGAGCTTTGTCATCAGCTAACAGTGAAATTCTGCCTTCTATATCCTGTGCAATGTCACTGATGAAGATGTTGAATAGGACCGTCCCAGCACTGATCCCTGTGGTACCCCACTGGTCACTCTTCCTCTGTGGAGTGACAGCCATTTACCACCACCCTCTGTGTCCTGCCACCCAGCCAGTTACCTACCCACCACACTACTGTCCTGCCCACACCCATATTCCCCAGTTTGTGTAATAGTCTTCTATGTGGCACAGTGTCAAAGGCCTTGCTGAAGTCCAGATAGGCCATGTCCACTGCCCTCCCTGATCCACCTCCCTAGTCACCCAGTCAAAAATTCAATGAGGTTGGTCTGACATGACCTCCCCTGGTGAAACCATGCTGCCTTGGGTCCTGTAGTCCATTGACAACCAGATGTTCCACCAATCTCTCCTTCAGTAGTGCTCCATGATCTTTCCCACTCAGGGTGAGGCTGACTGGTCTGTAGTTCCCTGCTTCCTCTTTGTTCCACTTTTGTATAAGGGGACTACATCTGCTGTCCTCCAGTCTTTGGGTACCTCCCTGTTTCCAGTGATTGGCTGAACAGGATAGCCAGAGGTTCAGCCACCACCTCCTTAGTTCTTTAAGGACCCTGGGTGCACCCATCTGGCCCCATTGCTTTGTCAACTCTCATTACTTCCAGTTCCTTCAGGACCCTTTCGTGTAAAGGGACTTGTGTCCATTTCTGCACCATTCTCACCCTTGTACTCCCTTCAGACCCATTACCCCTCTTCCTTAGTAAAGACTGAGCAGAAATACCTGTTCAATATGTCAGCTTTACTGTTGTCATCCTCCACGCTGCCCCACTCCTCCCCTTCAGTCTAACTATCCTCCTTTGTCCTTCTTTTTCACTTATGTACCTGTAAAGGTTTTGTCCCTTTAACCACTGATTTTGCAATGTGTTCTTCTGTCTGAGCTTTGCCTCTTACTGACTTCCCTGCCTCCTTTGTTTCTCCTGGTACTTCTCCCTATCCCTTCTGCCTGTGTCTTTGTATTGCCTGAATGCAGTCTTTTGGCCTTCACTTTCTTTGCTACCTCTTGGGAAAACCATAATGGTCTCCTCTTTCTTTTCCTTCTTGCTAACCTGCTTAACGATAATTCTGTTGTTCTTATAATCCCCATTTTAAATACTGCCCACTGTTCCTCAATCCCTGATTCCTGTCCCATTCCCCTAATGCCTCTTTCAAGCATCTCCCATTTTCCCAAAGTCTGCCCCTAAAATCCAGGATCGTGTTTTGTGTGGTTTGGTTCTGCTCTTTCTGTGATTTCAAACCACAATGACTGGTGGTCACTGTTACCCAGGTGCTCCCCACTGTTACCCCCATCACACTGTCCCTGTTTTTGAGCACAAGGTCCAGTATTGCCTTCTGCCGGTTGGTTCCATAACCAGTTGCTTGAGGAAGGCACCCTGAAGGAGTCCAGGATAAATCTGCTCCTAGTTGATGCTGCTGCTGGGATGCTCCAGTCCACATCTGGTATATTAAAGTCTCCAACCAGTACTACCTCACCTTTGTCAGCCATCCTTTGGATGGCTAGCATCAACTCCCTATCTGTTTCTTCCTCCTGGGCTGGTGGTCTATAGACCACACCTGTCACGGATGCTGGCCCGTTTTCCTTTCCAGCTTAACCCACAGTATCTCTCCCCATTTTGTTCCTCCTGGATCTGTGTGGCCCTTATGTCATTTTTCACATACAGTGCCACTCCTCCTCCCTTCCTGCCTCTGTCTCTTCTGAATATGTTGTAGCCAGGTATGGCCATCTCCAGTCATGGTTATCATTACACCAGGTTTCAGTGATGGCCACAATGTCCAGGTCTGACTGTACAGACAAGCCTCCAGATCTTCCATCTTGTTGCTAAGGCTCCTGGCATTTGCACACATGGCTTTCCATGATTTGACCTCCTAGACTGCTTCACTGTTCTACTCCAGCCCCTTCCTTGGTTGTCATTTATCCCTGGTTCTCCTTGCTGTCTGCCCTTCTGCTGAATTTTGCCCCTTTTCTGCTTATCCACCTTTTGGACACTAATCTCCAACTTTTGCACACTGCTTTGCAGAGATATCCACTCCTCTGGTTCACTAGTTCCATTACTAGCTGTGGGGGGTGAGCAAGTAGGTACCATCCTTGCTGGCCTGCCACCCCCCTTTGCTAGTTTAAATGCTTGTCAATGTAGCATTTAAACTTATCATTGAGTGCTTGGATTCCCCTCCAGGATGGATGCAGGCCGTCAGGCTTGAACAAACCTCCATCCCTCCAGATGGGTCCCCAGTCACCAATGAATCCAAACCCTTCCTCACAGCACCAGGTCTTCAACCATGAGTTAAAGTTCCTGGTGCATGCTCCTATATCTCTCCTTGCCTCTCACAGGTAGTACTTCTGAGAAAGTGACAGAGTAGCTACTTGCTTGAGACCCTCCCCAGTTTCCTAAACTCTTCCTGAACTTCCTTTGGCTCCCCATTTGCCAAGTCATTAGTACCTAGGTGGATAATGACATCCAGCTCACCCTCCTGTCTTGCCTTCCCAGTGATCCCCAGTATCTTCCTTCCATCCCTCCATGCCGTGGCACCTGGTGGCACCTCACCTCCCTGTCCTCCCCTCCTGTGTTCCTAGCTGGATCCCTCTTATGATGGAGGTCCCCACCAGGATTCGCTTCCTCCTCCTCTGGGGTCCTGCTTTCCCCACTGAGGTCACCTGCTTGCCTAACCTCCCATCCTTTCCTTCCACTTCCCTGGGTACCTCTATTTGGTTGTCCTCATTTGCCAGTGTGGCATATGAGTTCTTGAGAGGAATAGGATCTGGGATGTGCCTCTGCCTGACTGCTCTAACCCTCCCTGAGCCCACTGTCATCCAAGTGCTCCTCGTTCTCGGCATCCTTTGGGCAGCTGCATTGGACTGGGTGGTTCCTGGACAGGGGTGATGGTACTCTGACCCAGTTTACTTCCGCTCTGAGTCTGGCTACCTCATCCCTCAGTCCCAGAGATGCATGCAGATAGGGCAGCACCTCAGTGTCCAGAAGGTCTGCCTGAATATGGCTGCCCCACAGCCACTACATTGCACCACTCCCCACATTATACTGCAATTCCACTACTTATCTGCTACTGAAGCTCTCTTAGTTCTCTTTTATTTATTTACAGTATTAAAATCCTGTAACTGATCCTCAGATATATATTTTTAAGGAAAAAGAAACCAATAAATAAATAAATGAGTCAAAACACTTGTTGTGCTGAGGGTGGTCTTCTTCCCCTTACCCCTCCTACTTCACATCTCTTACTATACCCTGTGTTTAGCTCCTGTCAATCATATTTATCAGGGCATATAATTAAGAGTTGGGGGAAGGTGGGGGGGCGAAAATTTGCAGCAATTAAAGACAGCACAGAATTACACCACCACTATTTTTAAATTTTCAACAGCCCAAAAACAGTTATAAGTAAAGACAACACAGAAAGAAAGTATAGTGTCACTACAAGCCTACAATCTAAGTTTAAAAGAAAAATACCAGTTACCAGTTACTCTGAAGCACTGAATTGAATATGTTTCCTTCCTTCACCTTCTGGCTTCTTCTGAGAAGATGAACTTCTGTTTGCTGCTTTAACTGTGACTAAGCCCCACCTTCAATTATCACGTAGCTGAGGTCAGAGGCCAGACAATTAACACCCTTCACCCAGCTACAGGACAGTCAGACAAGCCAAGATAAAATTTGCAGCAATTAAAGACAGCACAGAATTACACCACCACTATTTTTTAAATTTTCAACAGCCCAAAAACAATTATAAGTAAAGACAACACAGAAAGAAAATATAGTGTCACTACAAGCCTACAATCTAAGTTTAAAAGAAAAATACCAGTTACCAGTTACTCTGAAGCACTGAATTGAATATGTTTCCTTCCTTCACCTTCTGGCTTCTTCTTCACGGGGGGGGTACTGGCATCACCAAGTCTATAGGCTGCAGAGGTACTGGATCAGCCACCTTGGTGGGTCCCACCACCAGCAGTGGCACCCTAGTGGGACTGCGTGGCCCTTCGGCTGATCATTTCCCTCTGCTCCCTTTTCCTAGGCCTGCTTTCCTCTTCTCCCCGGGTCTCCCTGGTTCCTCCCCCTCTACCAGTTCCCACATTCTGTTGGCTTTTTCCGCCAACTCACTTGTAGCTCTGTAAGTGTCTTCCTTTGATGGCCTGCTCTTCTTTGGTGCCATGTTCTTCCTTTCTTTCCACTGTGAAGACAACTACAGGAAGAGAGACAGGATTAATTATACGTACACACCTACTTTTTAATGCCTTCCCTCTGACCTCGTTCTGCATGTCCGCATGTCCATTTGGGCCCCCAGTAAGAGCCTCCATCCTGCTTGATAGGCAACCAGGTCCCGTTGGCTCCTCCCTGCCCTGTCCTTTGCATGTGGCACACCACGTGAGCCACCCTTCCCCCCGGGCCTACCCCTTGGCTTCTTTTAAACCTATCCTTAATCCCTCTTTAATTATAACCTATGGATTAAGGGAAAATTGCCCTTTGAGGGGCTTGTGTGTTCACGCTCCCCTTGTTCCATGTGCCAGACCCCCTTTGTGGTCCATACTTGCCTCCTCACCCTTTCCTTTTTTCTCCTTTTTTGGTTTTTGCCCTCTCTTGTCTCCCTCCACTGCTCCTCTGTTCATATTCCACCCCCCCACCTCGCACCTCTTGCGTGGCGTGTGACGTCAACACCACGTGGTCGCTGCATGCTTCCGCTCCCCCTTTTGTTACAGGGCCTCTTCCTGCTGGACCTTACCTCAAAGATCCAATTGTCCCCCCTTGGATTCCCCAAAAAGTTTAAATGCAGGCCCCACTGCCTCCTCCTGCACCCCCCAATTGTGCTGCTGTCCTACCATCATCGAGTCAGGCCGGCCCCCCCACGGGCGCTTCCTCCCTGGGTGATACCACCTCCCCTAGGTGCTGTGCTAGGCCATATGCAGGCCCACACAGTAAACTGCCCACCAGAGGGAACAAGCCTCTATCGTGACCACCCACGCGGCGTGTGACGTCACGCCACGTGGTCTCCATTTTGTACTCTCACTCCCAGCCCTTCAGGGCCTCTTCCAGCCTGCCAAATGGGCTGCAACACCACAAGCAGCACCAGGACAAAGGGAAAAGCTTCTGGCAATGCACCACGTGGCCTGCAACGTCATGCCACGTGTTCCAAAGATCGCACTCTCACTCCCTTTTCGTCGGGGCCTCTACAGGCCTACTATTTAGCACAGCAAACAGAAACAGGCCCCCAAAATGTCGCATGCAGCACAAAACAAACAGGGAAAAGGCATCATCATGACCCTAGCAGCGTTTGACATCATGCCACTGGTCTCAGATCGCTCCCTCACCCACTAACCTCAAGGCCTCATCCAGGCCTACCAATTTTGTTAGAAAAACCAGCCAAACCAGCCCTAAAGGCAGCAAAAAGCCCAAAACAAAGGGGGCAACCTTCATCGCAAACACCACGCGGCATGTGACATCACACCATGTGGCCTCGGATCGCGCTCTCGCTCGCTTTCTTCAGGGCCTCTTCCAGGCCTGCTAAATTTAATCAGTAACCACAAAACTTCACCCCTTGTCCCAGCTTCCATCAACTGGCCACAAAACCAACATCAGCAAGTGCAACAGAGCCTCGAGCACTGGACGCTCACTCCCAAATAAACCAGTGCCAGGGCAACTCCTGCAAGTAACCACTATTGCAGCCCTCCTCTGATGTAAGCCCCCAATAAACTCCTAGCATGCCTGCCCTGCTCCCCCTCATAGACACGCTAACCTCACTTTTAGGCTGTACAGCGGCCTCCCAATTCTAACAAACTGGATCTCCTTTTTAAAACAACTGCCTATCAAAAACCCCTGCTTCACCCTGTCTTTTAACGTATCACCATATTCTCAACTAAATGCCTCAAAGATTTTTTTTAAACAACTTCACATATCTTCCCAACTCAATTGTTGTATCCTTACCTTCTTCTCCTTGTGAACAAACCTCAAAAGTAATGCCAATCCGACATGCTGCAATTGATGTAGATTCAAAACTCCAGCAAAAAATGGCTGAGGACCCCTTGTGCTGTCCTTTATGTACCTCCCTTCTCCCATCCCCTTCCTGCTACCTGCCCATTGTTCTGGTCCTTAGCCCCTCCCCTTCCTTCTCCCCTCCCCTTCTGAGCACAACCATTCCATAAAGGAGGGAAGGGGTGCACCAGGACAACATGGTCTGCCCCTTAAAGGGCAAACTCCATTGTAGGTTTGTAAGAATAACCACACAGAACTAAAATGGTAATCTCAACTGCAACTAAGGTTTGGATTACATACTGGTGATCTACTGATGGCATCTGGTATAATTCTTTCTGGTAATAACTATGGGAAGGTAGCACTGCTGGCAAAAATTATGTACTTGAAGATAATAAGTGAGTCTTCATTTTTCAGATATCAGAGGCACTATGTAGTACCTACTATAGAAAGCTTCTGGAAAAACCAACAGCAAGAGTTGTTTGAAGTTCATAAAGGAAAAGATGTTGTAATATTTGGTAAATATGTCAAGGACACAGTACTTCCTGTGGAACTGGATTAAGTATTTGGTTTTAGTGCTTGTGGGTGGGGGGAGGCGTGTTGATTAAAGTAAGATTATACATTTTTTTTCTTCACTCATTATTTGTGTCCAGAACAGAGCCTGCTGACTGTTGTTTCCAATCCCCTGTGATAAGAGTAAAACTTTTAAGCAACAAAACATAGCTGGGTGTTGTTAGTACTGAAATACCCACACAGCCAGAGGCTAGGTAGGTGTGTGACCGCAGTCTAAGTGCTTTCATTTATTTTATTTCATTTTAGTTAGTTTTTGTTGGCCGGGTAAGTGCACTAGACAAATTCTGCCTATTTTCAGGCACGACCTGAGGGAGAGGGATACAGATGCATGCCAGCTGACCTTGAACCAGATTATTTTTAGTGAATTGGGTGAAATCTTGTCCTGAGCACCAGGGAAATTTACCTACTCTTTTCAAGAAGTGCCATAGGATCTTTAACATCCACCTGAGCTACCACCAGAACAGCCAGATTGGACCTCAGTTAATGTCTCATCTGAAAGATGGCAATAATCTTGGTGTGCAGGTATCTCAGTACTGCAAACACCCAGCCAAGTCTTTTTGCTTGTGTAAAAGGTGCCAATAGTCACATTTAAAAAAATACAACATTTTTAATTAAATTATTAATTTAGTAAATTTCATTTTTTTTGTAGGGTCTGGTTTAAGTTTTTATATATGACTGAATGCAGCAGTCATGTATTTGATGTAGATCAATAAATAGGTTGCATATGAATTCTGAGAGTTGCCCTGACTGGCAGGGACTTGCTTTAGCCAGTAGTGGAAATCTCTTACTTCAATGGCTAGAACCAATTCTCAACCAATCAGGACATAGGGATTTATTTTCCAATTTTGCAAGACATTATCATTTCTGCATATCTAAGATAGGAGATGGCCATATGGATAGTCCAGGGCATAGTGCCCAGTACTGTTCTTATACAAGCATGGATGCAGTTACAAATGAGATCTTAACCATTACAGTGGTAGACAAATGAGAGACTGGTCTTAAATCTGCAAATATGGAGAAACCTGTTTTTAAGAGGTCTTTGGAGTGTCTTATGAACAGCGGTATCCACGTTACAGATTATGTGACAGATGCACATGTGCAGATTGCAAACCTACTTAGTAAGTTAATTCTACGAAAAAAGGAAATACTTATATGTGGGAATTTATAATTAAGCAAATTTTGTACACAAATTGCATGGATCAAAAACATAGATCCAAGGGTAATCTCCATAAAGGTAATCACATTTTCTGTGGAACTCAATGCATGGTGCAATATACAGTCACAAAAGAAAAACTTGCACCGGCTCTGGCGCAGTGCCATACACTTGCACTCATATATGATTTTGAAATAGAATTCTTTCTTTTTTGATGTAAATTCAGATGCCCCCAATGTTTTGCCAGAATATGGCTTCTTCTGGGGGACTGTAAGAAATATTTATATACACTTAATTAATTATGATATATACAAAAAATCTCCATAATCTCTTTATGTTATAATCAACATTTTTTTAAGTTTCAATTTTTTTTAAATCTTGACTCAATTGTGCACATTCAACACAAAGTGGTGTTAGACAAGGCTATACAGATGTGATTGGTGCCAAATAAAACAATTGGCTGCCTCTCTATTAACTGAGCTGAAGCTCACACTCCACTGCCCTCCTAAATCTTTCACAGTTGCTCCAAATGAACTAAAAAACAGTTACATAAAATATAAATCCATTATTATAAATAAAAGCCTATATAGAGTTATCACACTGTTAGTCCTGACAAGGTTAAACTTGCTAATTATCTCAACCCATTTAATAAACATCCCTAATACAAATGCAAAGTTTCTGCAGATTCTGCTCACATTTCGAGTTTCTGTGTCATCTTATAAATAACTAAATCATTCATCACCAACTTCTACTAGAAAACTGAATTCTTTTGTTTAAATAATATATACTAATTATTTTCATGCTATTTGAGATTAAATACACCTTTGTATATCCTTCTTATATCACAATTCGTTAATGCCAAACTGTACCAAAGTTAAATTCAATGGTTTAAGTGTTTCTATGCACAAATTACTTCAATACATATCGGGCTATAACAGAGTTAAGCTAAAGTTGTTCAACTTATATTTTACCTGTGTGTACACAGACTAAGCTTGCACTAATGTTGAAAGATTTCTCAATGCTGTAAAATACCTAAAAGGTAAAAATCCAGTGTCAAAATCAAAATAGAGCCTTCTTATGAGAACTGCTGTGCTAATGACTAACCAAGAACATTTGTAAAGTAGGTGATTAGTGTTTAAACAAATAAACATTTCATAGAGCCATTGCCTGTAAGTCACACTTGTGATGCTAACTCGCCTTATCCAGACTTTACAAATTGTAAAACTACTTCTTATGGTTATCAAACTCTAACAAAGTAAATTCAAAACTAACACAGCACCAATACTCACATGTGGTTCTCATCTTGTGTATGTTCAAAGTGGCAGCAAGAATCGGAACTGCAACTCTTCCTCTTATGTCCATGCGGGAGAGTGCTGATGACAGAGTGTCGCAGGTGATCCTCATCATTGTTAGGCAGCATGTGTTACCTAGCAACAGTACTCCTGCAGGACATTAGCCTTGAAATCACTCATGAAAAAGCCTGTGTCTCAGGGTAGGGTATGGATCCAGCTATTAATGGGTTACAACTTAAATATCAGTTTCAAACTTTTCATAAACATTCAATTGCTATTACTACAGACTGTGAGAGCTATATAAGCTAAGGGGCAGGGATAGACTACAGGGAAACACTCTAAAATTCTCACATATTAATGATTCTTAAATGTAATATTGTAACTATTGGGGGGACAAATGAAAGGAAAACTGAAGAGCACAGAAGGAACTTTGAGACACTTATTGTTAAGCATCAGGTTATGAGAAAATCTATGTTAACTATATAGGGTTAAAGCTTCACCAACATGTTAACCAGTTAATCTCCTCATTGAGACCCCAGTGGTTATAGTAGGTTCCTAATTCAAAGATCCACCATGATTCTCTACTGTCTATCAAATTTTGATAATTTCCACCTCTAGATTGAACCTGTACATGTTCCAGTCCCCAAAATCTCAGTTGTATCAGATTGTGGCCCCTTTCATTAAAATGCCATGCAACAGATGACTGCTCAACTTTAGTTTGAATCTTACTCTTATTTTCAGAAATGCGTGTCTTTAACTCCCTTGTCATCTGTCCTACATAAAGGTGATCACAAGGGCATTGTAACAAATAAATCACCCCTTTAGTATTACAATCCATATGTTGTTTAATCTTGTATTCCTTACCAGTATATGGATGTTTAAAAGTATTTTTCTTAGAAGTAATTCCACAGGCTAGACATCTGTTGCATGGGAATATGCCAGGTTTTAAAGAGCCCAACAATAATTGTCCTTGCTTATTTGTGTAACTGTGTTCTGCTTTAACCAATCTGTCTCTAATGGTTGGAGCTTTCTTTGACACAACATAGGGTAACTCTTTAAAAATATGCTGAGTGTGTGGATCATTCTGTAGTATTTTCCAATGCTGAAAAATGCTCCTTCTAATTTGTAACATCTCTGCACAGTGTGTCATATTAAACATAATCCTACTGGTGCTGCCATCTGCTACTGTTTCCACATGTTTAGGCTGCAAAATAATCTCTCTATTGGTTTGTGTGATTCTTGTTTGCACCTCATCTATAGTTTTCCCTTGATACCCTCTAGATCTAAATCTTGAAACTGTCTTTCTAACTTCTTGCCCAAATTTCTCAGGTAGACTACAATTTTAAATAGTTTTTTATTTTAATGGGTTCACCACAATATATCCCAGGCACACTGCCTTAGGGGTAGCTGGTCCATTCCACTAGGGTGTCAAACAGATGAGGCATACTGATGAGTCCTGGTAGGACGAAACACGTGTCTATGTCTTCTGTTAGCACCCTCTGCAAACTGTGTGAGAGGCCTTTCGGCACCATGCAATTCTGCTTAAAGTTGGACCAGCATAACATTCTGTGGTGATTTGCATATGCAGCCCATGATGCTTTGCATTGTGGGGGCATGTGTGATTTTGTATTTTCTTGAAACTTGGCTTCCCAGCCAAATGCCCTTTGGGGTAACCCTTGCCTCAGTGTTTTACGCACAGAGGTTCTTTGTCTTTACAATTTTGTTTGACCCATAACAACTGTGAATATGGCATGCTGTTCTTTAAACCTTCTGGATGAAAGCTTTTATAATGCAACATGGTATTCTGATCAGTTTCTTTGTGGTAGAGTTTAGACTCTAATCTATTGTGTTATCTGAAAATGATAATGCCAAGATAGTTAATCGCTTCTGGCTGTATATAGCTGTAACTATTAAATTTGGGTCACAAGTATTAATGTTTTTCAAAAATAATTTGGGTGAGGGTTCACTACCTTGCCAAATCATTAATACATCATCCATGAAGCGCTTCCAAAAAACTATACTCTCTGAATGTGTTATTAGTATCTTGCCCCTGTAATATAAAATTTTGTTCAAGTTTAAACATATACACATTGGCATACCCTGGCACCATAGTACTGCCTATGGCTGTGCCTTTTAGTTGTCCAAAGAAAGTATTCTCAAACCTAAAAAAGTTGTTATTAAGAACTAGTCTTGCTAATTCCTGTAGTAATATGTTTTTTGATCTATGTGGAACTGGTCAGGTGTCCAAAAGTTTCCCTAATGCCTCTACTCCTTTCATGAGAGGCATGGAGGTATATAAATCCTAGGGCCCAGATATTCAAAAGGGTTGCGCATGGTGCAACAGTGCTGCACCATGCACAACCCACTGATGTGCCCTGGTGCGATATTCAAAAGGGAAAAGTGCGCCGCACAAATCCTGATGTGCCGGAGAGCATCAGTAATGTATGCAGGCACAGGTAGGGGGGGCATGCCCATGCATAACCTGCACAGTCTGATATTCAGCCCGGGATGTGCAGAGTCATTCATGTGCAACCCCTACCTCCGCCTGCACAAAGTTATGCCCCCCCAAAAAGGAACAAGTGATGGCCACCCACAGGTGAGCTGCCGCATTGCAGGGTGCAACACAGCAGCTGCCACCTGTGGGTGGCCACCCGAGTTCCTGCCGCACCTGGCAGTGCCCCCCATGCCCCATCGTGGGCATAACTATAGTCCATCCCCCCAAGTCCAATATCCCTTGTGGTCCAGTGGACCGCACTGAGCCAGATCGTGGGCATCATGAATAGGAACCCCCCCAAGTCAGGCATTCCTGTACTACACAAAAATGTCCAATATCCCTGGTGGTCCAGTGGACCTGTATGTTCCCAGATCATGGGCATCACTATAGTCCCCCCTCCAATATCCCTGGTGGTCTAGTGTACCCCCACCCCACCTGCCCACTGAGTCCCACTGCCCTGCTCCCCCTGTCAGCGGTGGGCGGCAGCACCCCACCGCCTGCCACCCGCTGCCACTGACTGACAGCTCAAGTAGGAGCTACCCTTCGATGGTTCTGGCATGAGCCAATGGGCATGCCGCTCCCATACCATCTACTCAGTCCAGATATGGATTGGTAGTGCGGTATGGCTGCACCCCATTGGCTCATGCTGTGAACCAATGGGCATGCAGCTCCTACCTGAGCTGTCAGTCATCAGGCAGCAGGTGGGTGGGTGCTGCTGCCCTCCAGCTGACAGGGGAGCGGGCGTGGGGCTCAGTGGGGTGGGGTGGGGGACATAGACCATCAGGATATTGACTTGGGGGGTTCCCTATTCATGATGCCTCAATTAGTCAGTGTGGTCCACTGGACCATCAGGGATATTGGAGGGGGGACTATAGTGATGCCCATGATCTGGGAACATACAGGTCCACTGGACCACCAGGGATATTGAACATTTTTGTATAGTACAGGAATGCCCGTGATCGGGCTGCAGGGGGCGTCGGTCCCCGACGGCTGCTGCCTTGCAGGGTGCCAGGCGCAAGTCATTGGGGATTGGTGCACCTGCATGCTAATGGCATGCAAATGGGACTGTAATGAGATGCAAATGGCCCCCTGTGTGCCTTGCATATATTATGGCCCCATTTGCATGTCCCCTTTTGAATATCGCAGGTGCTGTGCATGGCTCAATGGCACTTGCACCAGCGCATCTCCATGCTCCACTCTGACCACTTGCGCTGGTGCAGTGCCACTGCACCATGCACAGTGAGGGTGGCCAGGGTGCAATATTCAAAGCTGCTGTGCCATAGGGCAGCTTCGTTGAATATCGCCCAGGCCACACCCCTGCGCAACAAAGTTGAGCTGTGCTCAGGCTTGCGCCACATGTTGATGTTTGCTTAATTAAATCCTGAATGAATAAATCAACATACTTTTATAGCAGTTCTAGTATAAAACCAATGCCTGACACTATTGGCCTGCCAGGTTGATCAAACAAATACTTATGTATCTTCGGGAGTGCATAATACTGGAATTCTAGGTGATCATTGTATAAGTAATTCCAGCTCTCATTCCTGTAGCCATCCCTTGAAACTTGCTTTCTCTACAAAGGTCTGAATTTTACATTTTATCTTATCTGATGGATCCTTATCCAGCTTCACATAATGTTCTTCTTTATGGAGCAATCTCAAACACACTGACCAGTATTGTTCTATATCCATCAAAACTATTGCTCCACCCTTATCAGCTGGTTTAATCACCAATTCTGAATCCATTTCCAAATGTTTAATAACCTCATTTTGTTGTTTAGATAAGTTAAATTTCTGTTGGTAACTCTCAGTTTTGTTACAGAGATTTGTTATATCTCTTTCAACTGTGCTGATAAAAGTTTTGACAGGATGGCTCATTCCAGTAGGGGGCATATAAGTAGATTTTATCCCTAATGCTTGCTTCATTTTAGTCCTATCAGGATTAGAATCTACATTTCCATAAAACTGGACTCGTAGTCTGAAATTCCTATAGAATCTTTGTAAATTGACTGCCAACTAAATTGATCTAAGCTCTTTGAAATGGAAAATGATAAACCCAATGTTAAAGTTTCCTTTTCTAAGGGCGATAACACCAATTTACTCAAATTATGTATAACTACCTCCCTCTGCTACCCATGTTAGATGTTTTTTGTCCCCTTCATCCAGTCCCTTCATCTGCTCCTTCTATTTCTGCATCTAGTGTAGTTTTATCTCTTAAATCGTATCTCCTTGGCAAATCTTATATGTGAGATTGTGCCCCTTGCGTAGCCCCCGATGTACTGGCTATTTCTGTTTCCCTTTCTCGTCTCTCCACTGTCCCTGTTTTCCCTAAAAAGGCCTATCTATTCTGTTCCTGTCTAAAGGAGCTGTGTGTATAACTATCAGCACTATCTGAACTGCTTCCTTCATTCCTAGGGTAAAAAAGCAAATCTTTTTATATGTATAGATCTTGTTATCATGATAATCAATGGTGTCCCTGAAAATTTTTCTCATTTTAATGTCTTTAATGCTCTTCTCATGATCACTAAGTTTTGCTTTAATGGTCTTAAATCTGCAAATATGGAGAAATGTGCTTATAAGAGGTCTTTGGAGTGTTTTATGAACAGTGCTATCCACGTTACAGAGGATGTGACAGATGCACATGTGCAGATTGCAAGCCTACTTAGTAAATTCTATGAAAAAGGAAATACTTATATGTGGGAATTTATAATTAAGCAAGTTCTGCATACAAATTACATAGAAACATAGAATTTGATGGCAGATAAGGACCGCTTGGCTCACCTACTCTGCACATTTCCCTACATAATGGATATGCTGCAGATCCTAGATCACCAACAGCCTACTTCCTCCTACCCCACTAGGATTGCCTTATGTTTGTCCCATTCATCCTTGAGCTATTTCTGCTATTTTTGTGAGTTTTCTATCTTGTGGGCACCACACTAATAATCCTTCAACAATCCATATATGAACTATTTGTTTTCAGAGAAAGAATTCACAGAAATTAGTCACTCATTTGACATTTGGCACAGTGCAAAAAATCTCGGAAAAAAATTAATGGCAGTAAGACCAGTAAAAATAAAATATAATGTGGTGGCCTTTCACAATCTCATAGCATGCTACAATAACTTTTTTCTTCACAAATGTAGGTTTGTAAGCTGAAGCACTGTAAGGTCATTCAAACATTGTGCAGAGAAGTAACTAACCATTTTTGGTACTGCTGCAAGGAGGCTGGTTCATATAAAAAATTAATGGTAAACACATACAGTTTGAAATGCAGTAATGTACATTATTTGTTATAGAAAATAGTAGAAAAATTAAATTCAGGATTCTCAAACTGTGATACATGTTAATTTGCAGGCCATGTGGGCAGCATAAACAATGGATAGTACCTGACTCAATCACCCATCAGGAGCTAACAAAAGTAGTAATGAGTGACAGTTTTATGAGAACTGTTAAATATTTTCTTTCTTTCAGGTATGTTATCAAATGTCAAATGTTTTAGAGTCATATCCTGAAGCTCTTACCTTTTCTCCACAAAACTCCCTTTGCGATACAGCCTATCCTAGTTCTCTCACCTGACACTAGCCTCCTGCAGCCATCCCTCTCTCTCTTTGTCAGTTCCAATCATATACCATACCTTTCCTTATCCTGACCTGCTATTATCCCTACTGCACACAATCTTGCCGTTCCCCTGCACATTATCCCCCTGCACTTATCAGTATTTGACCACATTTTTATTTTTCTATTTTTGTTGAACTTTCTAAATTGTATTTTCAGGACTACTACTGCAATACTCTTGCTACTGTATGTTTTTCATCATTCTATGACTGTAAAAACCTCTATGATCCTACCAGGACCACTCTGTGTACTACATGTAATGCTTAGCTTATTGTTAAATGTTTTTCGAAATACCCTGTATATTACCTGTGCTGTTTAGCCTATTGTTTAATGTTTCACAACACCTTGTTTATGTATCTCAATGTAATCTACTGTTTTTTATACCTGCAATGCCTGCCCTGTAACTTCCTGGGTCATGCCTGAAAACAGTCATCTTTATAGCTAGCACATCCACACGGTAAAAAAAATAAAAATAAATAAAAATAGAAGTGAAAATCTATAGAACACATCTGGAAATAAAATATAATGATTTTCATTCAAAACACATCATGATAATAATATTATGAAAAAAAGAAACCATTTAGGTAATATTCCTTTAAAAAAAATCAGCTTAACAAATATGTTCTATTCATGCAGGAGTACAGCACAGTTGGAACAATTCCATCAGCATAGTCTGATGTATGCTGCCAAGAGATATTCATACCACCATACCAATCAACACCACCCTCCCATCTATTCAACCTGTCTGAGCAGGAGTCCCACAAGGGTCGATATTAGGCTCTCTTCTTTTCACTCTATATCTAAACTCCCTCCCGCTGGCCTGCAGTTGTAAACTATTGCTCGATGCTGCCAATGCAGTAGTTTACTGGAAACACCCTAATTCCAACTCCCTTCAAAATTTCCTGCAAGGCAGTTTTAAAGAACTAGAATCCTGCTTCTCTGATCATTGATTAATACTTAACTATGACAAGACTAAAACCATGATCTTTGCACACCGTCAAAACCCTAACAGTAATGCTCCACTATCAATCTCAACTTCCCAGGGCTCACACATAGAACAAGTCCCTAACTTCAAATACCTGGGCATCATCTTGGATACATCACTAACTTACCACATACACATTAAGCACCTTTCCGCCTCTGCGAACATCCAGCTTGGGATATTATATAGACACAAACACTGCCTCCCACTCCAGGCACTAAGGCTAGCGGTGACCAGCTCAGTCCTTTCCATGCTAGACTATGGCATAATAATATACGGCATGGCTGACAACACAGCCCTAAACAGCATTAAAATGGCACTCAATAAAGCCTGTAGACTGGTTACAGGCACCGATAGACTAACTCATACGTGTGACCTCTATAAGCAAGCAGACTGTCTGACCTTAGAAGGCAGAATAATGTACCACACATGCCTCCTAGGAAAAAAGATCCAAATGAATCTTGCTCCTAAGGGCCTCCACCGCCTCATCCAACCTACCAGCCACAGAAGCACCCCTAGGCACCAGGCCAACACCCCACTCCTAGTCCCTCACTGCAGGACTTCCATAGGACAAAGATCCTTCTGGTATCGTGCTCTACTCTGGCTAAATAAACTTCCCTCTACCACCTCCCAGTCCCCTAGCCTTGGCCTATTCAAAAATGGAATCAAGAGATTTCTCATTGACTCGGAAATCTGTGACTGTAACAACCAGTCCTCACAATCACAGTAGGGGATGGTAAGCTAGCATTTCCCAAAAACTCCAAACCTAGGCCAACAACAAAACCAAATTGTCAATAAACAACCCATAATCCCGTACTGGACATAGTCTCCAACTAGGGACACAGTACCTCTCCACAGCAAGGACCCAGGGTCTATAAACAACCCTAGTGAACTAACAAAGCAATGTAATATAAATAAATTGTATAGAATAACTATGAATAATTTGACATTATGCAATATTTGCATGGACAGCAATGTACAATCTGTCTTTAATTATGTCCTAATGTACTGTCTGCTTCATATGGAATGTACTAATTGTCTTTAAGCTATGTATGTATGTATATATGTACTGACGTGGAGCCTTTACAAAGGAGTCATTGACTCAAAGGATTGTAAATCTAAAACTTTGAATAAATAAAATAAATACACCTTTCCCTTTTTTGAATGTGCAACCTTTTAGCAGCCATAGACTACAATCATTATTTATCTCAACCTCATCTTATGAACAGCAATAGAAAGAAAATGTAAGTAGCACATGTTTTTTTTTATTCCTTATTATGAAATGCTGTTGAAAACATACAATATAAAGCCAAATATTGTATGGTGGAATGTTGTTATGGACAGAAATCCATCCTATCAAAAATGTTGTTATGCTGCACTATCTATGTCAGCTAGTTTGTTATGCAGTGATACCTACATAGGTAGTGCAGAATAACAACTTAGCATACTCATAAGTTGAATAATAAGGATCCTAATGGAATTGTATTCTATGCACTACACAAACATGGGTTCTGCACTGCAGTATGCATATTTGAATGCAGGACAGTGCCTGTTAGTTGGTTACGCTTAATACTAGCAACATATCTGAAGGGCATTACTACATTACATACAATTGTCTCCTGATGCAAATTGAAGAAGCAATCTGAAAGTTCACAAAGAAAAAAAAAAAGACTGCACTTTATTTTTTACTCCGTCTAGGATGGATCATCAGCTGATATCAACAGCAGGCTATTCTTAAGTTAACTCTCTAATAGTGAATGATTTAGTGTAATATGTTTTTTGTTTAATCAGTTATGCCATTGTGAATCACTCACAATATTCTCCATTTTGTTCCTACAGATATAGAAAAGTATACAAAAAAAATCTGTCAGATGGACTGCAGTTCCCCCCAAAAATCAAGAAACTATATTCGTACATGAGTGAAATAATTAAAGGAATTACTGAACTGCGAATTCAGCACAGGACACTTATTTTGCAGATCCTAGCAATGATACCTGATGATCCACATAAAATTCAAATTAACATAACCCTGATACCACCACCAGATACCAAAGTACTGGTCAGTAATCTGGTATCAAGGTTCAAACTGGAAGAGTAGACACTTAATTTTCATGAAAAGAAGTAAGAGTCCATAGAAGAATCCTTACTTTTTGATTAAATGGTTTTGGTTTAAATGTACTTTCAGGACCAAATGACAGTAAGAAAGTAACAATCAACCAAAGTCATGAAGCCATGCAATCAGCTTCACAATGGGAATATTTGCCTATAGATTTCTAATATACTCGAGCACGCCACCTTACAAAAGAATACAATTAGTTTATGAGGAAGGACATTTAGGTTATTTACTTCATACATACGAATATTGAACTAATGACAAAGTAATGATTAAGTGACTAATTATTTAAAATCAACTTTTACAAAGTGTGACAGACTTCATGATCTACCACTGTCAATCCCCCCAAAAATAAAGTAATATGAAATACAACTGTAACAGTTTACATACCATCTATATAATTAATTTTCTATTTTTTGAACCATTGTGAACAGTACTGTGTTATTTAACTTTGGGTTGAATAATTATTCATGTTTTGTTCTACATCTTTACCATACTAAACATTTTATTAAAGGACATACTGGCCCAGATATTCAAAAGAGTCTCAAATGGCTCAACAGTGTTGTGCCATGCGCAACCCACTGATGCGCCCCACCGTGATATTCAAACGGGGATTCTGCCTGGCACAAATCTCAATGCACCAGAGTGCATCAGTAATGTATGCGGTGCATAATCTGCACATCCCGATATTCAGCCTGGGATGTGCTGAGTCCATGCATGAGCAACCCCTACTTGTGCCGCACACAGGTGAGCCCAAAAAAAAGAAACAATGGCTGGCCACCCACAGGTGAGCTGCCATGTTGCAGGGCGTAACACGGCAGCTGCCACCTGTGGGTGGCCACCCAAGCTCCGGCTGCACCTTTGTGGTGCCACCCCCCCCATGCCCAATTGCGGGCATCTGTTTAAAATAATAACGTCCTATCTTCCTGGTGGTCCAGTGGACCACTGTCAACCTGATTGCGGGCTTAAGTAAAAAGAAATCATGTCCTATATCCCTGGTGGTCCAGTGGACCGCTCGCAGCCCGATCGTGAGCATTAGTAATAATAAAATAAAGTCATATATCGCTGGTGGTCCAGTGGACCGCTCGCATCCCAACCGTGGGCATTTGTATTAAAAATATGAAATCCAATATACCTGGTGGTCCAGTGGTACCCCCTCCCCACCCGCCCACTGAGCCCCACTGCCCGCTCCCCCCAGTCAGCGGTGGGTGGCGGCACCCACCCACCTGCTACCCACCGCTGACCAGGGGGAGCGGGGTGATGGGGCTCAGTTGGTGGTTGGGGAGGGGGGTACCGCTGGACCACCAGGGATATTGGACTTTATTTTATAATTACAAATGCCCATGATCGGGCTGCGAGCAGTCCACTGGACCACCAGGGAGATAGGATGTGATTTCTTTTTACTTAAGCCCACGATCAGGCTGACAGTCCACTGGACCACCAGGGATGTAGGACGTGATTTCATTTTACTTAAGTCCATGATCGGGCTGTGGGACACATTGCCATGCTGTGCAGGGGGTGATGGTCCCCGACGGCTGCAGCCTTGCACAAGTCACTGGGGATCGGTGCACCTGCATGCAGATGGGGCCATAATGACATGCAAATGGCCCCATTTGTGCTTTGCATACATTATGGCCCCATTTGCATGTACACTTTTGAATACTGTGGTTGTTGCGCATAGCACAACAAAACTTGTGCTAGCTCATCCCCCTGCTGCACTCTGGCCACTTGCGCTGGCACAGTGCCACTGCACCATGCACACTGCGGGTGGCCAGGGTGTGATATTCAACAATGCTGTGTTGTGGCACAGCTCCATTGAATATCGGCCAGTCAACGCACCTGAGCAGCAGAGTTGCGCTGCACCCAGGCTTGCACCACAGCCTGGTGCAGTCTGAATATCCAGGCCACTATGTATTACTCACAAACAAGTTGATTCTTAGAAATAGTTGCATGCATATACTCACTAATAATATGAAATGATATATCTATGTTTTAAAGAGCATTTTGAGAAAATATTTAATATGTATTGCATTGAATATGAAGAAATTATATAGAAATGCTGCATGAATGTATTATTTAATAATATACAATTCTGTAGCTATACTATAATATAATCATTATATGAGTACACTGACAAAAAAGATTATTGCATCATTTCTTACTTATGTCTTACTTATTCTACTGTTGTAAAGCCAAAAACAATAGTATTACAGTACTAGTCAAATAACACATAACATAAAATGAACATCAATATGTCTTATGAATAACTGTGGCATATTTTATATATGTATATATACACACTCTGGACCCGGTGCTAACTAACGGGGAGGCTGTGAGGGATCTGAGGATGGAGGACACACTAGCTGGGAGTGAACATCAGTCAGTGTGATTTATGATCAGTATAGGCAGGGAGACTGTATTAAACAAATTTTTTTCTACAGTAAAATCCAACAGATTCAATAAAATATAATCATTCATTATCTAACCAATTCTAGTATATGAGAATCATGTGTATTGACCCAGTGGGTCTGGATAGCAGTCTCTAATTTGTCATACACATCAACTTGGAATTGGTACATGGACACCACGACCCAGAAGACTGTGATGCCACAGCACAAAATGTCTGTATGCAGTGAATCATCTGCTGTGGTTGACATAATCTTCTGAAGGTAAAGCAAATACATCCCTGCGATAAGTATCTGGTATCTGAAGGACTCCAGGGTCAAGAATAAGCTGATCCATTTCCTGTATTGGAAATATAAAACATACATATCAGGTGTGAGAGAACAAATGTATTCCCATCAATGATTCCTACTTTAATTATAGTATGCTCACAGTAGATATTATTATCACCTTCACCATTTTTGTTTAACCATTGAATGGGTTGTGTCACTGTGCAAAGGAGTAGTATGGCAGATGCAAGCAGGAACATACCTAATATCGTGAGTATCAGAACTCACACCGAAAGAGAAAATCTAAGTAAACTTATACTTGCTAATAATGGTATACGAGCACTTAGAAATCTCCATATGGGTGAGTTGTCTTGTATGTAGCTGTGTGCCATGGACACCTTCCCCAGTCAAGGTTATTCAATTTACTGAACATATTTGCACAATCGTTGATGGTATATGGGGCATGTTGCGTTAAATGAATATCATAAATAAAGGATATACATAAGGCGAGTGAGAAAGATATTGTCATGTTTAAGCAGGGTTCCAGGACAAGAGGTCAATACATTAGAGTGACGGGAGGATATATTAGTGTAAATGCTATAACATACCATTTCAGTAAGAAGGTGGTGGATGCATGGAATAGCCTACCACAGGAGGTGATTGCAGAAAGTACAGTAGCTTGATTCAAGCATGCATGGAACAGGAATAAGATAATCTCAGATATAGTAAATAAAGCTACAGCATGTGACCAAGTATGATCACAGGCCGCATACTCGGTAGTAAAATTGGGAAGACTGGAAAGTTCTGGCGGTCATTATCCACCAACAGATTCCATGTATCTATGTATCCAGTTATTTGTAATAAAACTTTGACATGCTATGTTGTATAATGCATTAAATAAATGATTTAATATCAATATACTCACAGAGAACAAAGAAAGTCAGTCACTGGGATCATGTCTGCAGCAGTTACATTCTGCCACAGTTGGCATTTCTTTACAATGATTGCAGACATACCAAGTAGGAACATCAAAACGTGGTGGATTGGGATCAGGATATCCTGGTATGTTCAAACTCCCTCCCATAATGTTGAAGATGAATGATGGGTTTTGAATGGCAATACTAAAGCACAAATCCATGAAATGTTGACTATCTTGTGCAGCAATGTGCTCCTGTACATTAAACAAAATAAAAATAGTAAATCATAGTATAAAATTAAGTCTTTTATTTTTGAACTTCTCCTTATTGCTACTGAGTGATACATGCTCTCTGATGTATAGACTATAAGTCATGCATCTAATCATTATGTGGTTGGGGAAAAGTATATCAACAGATTTATGTTAACTATTTCTGATGTGCTTTTGAAATGTCTTGTCTTGTGTCTAGATAATAAATTACCCAAGGACCCACTGGCATATTTAAGCAATAATGCCCGACAGGGTGTGTGTCTTGCTGAGATAACATCATGCCTCAGGTGGGTGGGCACGAGGCCACAGGCCGAGTGCGTCCAGCAACTGAGGCATGATGTTATCCCAAGTAACACACACTCTGGAGGGCATTAAAGCTATTATACAATGGCTCGTTGTTATACAGAATAAAAAAAACAAAAACATTTTAATTATGTTTTTGTGTGGAAAAAATTTTTTGTTTTTTAAGAGCAGATGAAACAATCAAGCATGCTCAAGGTCATCTACAGGTTCACGGTGAGGCTGAGATTAGACCCATGATGTTGTGCTGGGATAACATCATGGGTCCAGCCCAAGACAGACCAATCAGAGTCCAGGATTTTTTCTTGCCATTGTATAATACTATATATTTAATGAAGGGAAGTGGACTGCATTAAGTGTATGCAGGTGTTAAACATTGTGGAGAAGCCTGGATAGCGGTGAAAAGAAAATGAGTAGATGTGTGAAAGGGTGGGATGATCAACAAGGGCATTGGATTCTGAATAATCAGTCACCTGAGTAGACAGTAGATAAGAGTAATGTTAGACAAATTGGGGAAACTAGATTATCAGTGAAAAAGCAGAGATACAGAACAAATACATTTGCTCATTATTCACAAAAGAAGAAGAGGGAAAGGTACCTAAACCAAACAATAGAAGCAGTCTGGGCAAGGGAGGTCAACACCAGTCAATTCACAAAAGAAAGGATCCTGAAAGAACTCTTAAAAGTGAAGGCGAACAAAGCAATGGGGCCTGATGGGATTCATCCCCAAATTCTAAAAGAACTAAGGAGATACCTAGTGACACCATTGACTATACTTTTTAACAAATCATGGGAGGATGGTGTGGTACCTGAGGACTGGAGGAGGGTGGTTGTGATTCCCTTTCACAACAGCTGGAGCAAGGCAGAGGCAGGAAACTACAGACCTGTTAGTTTGACTTCAGTGGTAGGGAAAATGATGGAATCACTTCTGAAAAGGAAGAATTGCTGAGTACCTAGAGGCCAGCGGGGCACAGGACAAATGGCAGCATGGATTCACATCATGAAGACAATGTCAAACAAATATAATAGATTTCTTTGACTGATTGATCAAAGTAGTAGACCAGGGAGGGGCTGTGGATATGGTCTACTTAGACTTTAACAAGGCATTTGACTCAGTCACACAGAAGAAAAAGCTTAATAAACAAGTTAACCAGCTTAGAAGTTGGTCCCATGGTGGTAGCTTTGGTGAAAAAATTGACTTGTCAACAGGATGCAGAGGGGATCAACAAAGTTCAAGATGGTAGCATCTTACATAAAGAAGAGATGTGCAGGAATAAGTGGGCACAGTTTGAAGATAGAGGGGGGACAGCTCAGGGACAACGTGATGAATTATTTTTTCACAGAGAGGGTGGTCGAGCATGAAACTGCCATCCAGAGGAGATCATAGGGTCAAAAACAGTTGGGGAATTTCAAGAATATTAACTATGGTTTGGTCATTTATGGTACAGCCACAGACACAACCCTACAGTGGCCTGCCACAGCTCTGAATAAGGCATGGTGCAGCATATCGTACTCACACTTGTGACCTTTACGGACAAGCAAACTGCCTTCAACTCCAGGCTCACAATGAATATCAAGCCTGCCTTCTGGCTAAGAAGTCAGATCTTGGTCATCTACCACCAGGTTCGCCTCAACTTTTCAGTCCCTTCCGGGGCACTCATAACACACAAAGTTCTGTGAGACAAACATTTACTGTCCCTCACTGTCAAACCTCACTCTGACACCGATCCATTGCAGTTAGAGCTGCTAATTTTTTGAATTCCCTTCTTCCTGAGATTGCAATGACTGTGACCTTGGGACCATTTAAGCAGAAGCTGCATCAGTTCTTAGTTTCCAGAGCATCTTGTGACTGCTATACCTAATATTTGCAGACAGCTAAATGCACTGGGACATCCCTCTTTTACCATTTGCCCCTGTATAGCCCTATCCTGTTACTGCACTATTCCACTTACAGCACTTCCTTCCTTCATCCCTTTCCCATCCCCATTCCTACCCTTTTTTATCCAACTTCATCCCCTCTTCCTTTACCCGTCCACTCCCACTCCCACTTCCCCCTCCCTCCTCTCTGTTTCCTCACCTTTTTCTGTGCCCTTCCACCCCGTGGGTCTTTCCCTGCATATGCTTCATTGTGGCAGCTCCCTCCTTGTCTTATTTTGCTCCTTCCACGCCACCCAATTCACCCCCTGTCCTGCTCTCCTTGTAATCCCTTTCACCCATCTTCAGACAAGGCCACTGTCTGCACTTGACACAATATTTATTTTGCCAAATTATTCTTTTGTTTATGTAATTACTTTCCTCATGTTGTACTACTTACTGAAACCATTGTAATTTGTTATTCTTGTCACTTGACGTGGAACCTCTGTAAAACAGCCCTTGGCTCAAAGGTCTTTCTGATTTGTTAAATAAATAAAATAAAATAAAAAAAGTGCATAGGACAGACATAAGAGAATTATAGTTGGGGGTAGGAGGAAGTACGATGTTGGCTAACTAAGATCTAATATGTAAGAAAATGGGAAGACTGGGTGGGTCAGGCAGTCCTTATCTGCCATCAAAGTCTATGGGCCCCACTCCAAAATGCATGGCACAACTCACGGGTGTATGCGAGTTGTGGCATGCACCTCTAAGCCAGGGACCCTGCACCCTATTCCAAGACAGGCAGGGTCCATGGCACCTATGACCTGTGACTTGTGGCAGCCGCAGGCTTGTGCCATGGGAATGGTACAACGGTCTTGGGTGCTACAAGTTGCAGACCACATGTAATGGCCCCCCTGGAGCCCCCTACCCTGTAAAGTGGCCACAGTCCTTTGGGGGACTGGGGGGTAGGCTAAGTGGCACAGGTACAAGGAGGGCATAGCGACTAATGTACCTGGGGCACCCCGAGATTTTGGGGGTTGGGGGCAGCACTGTGGGGCATGGCAATGTTTGTTCCATGGCACTGTGGGGGGGGACATCCATCATTTTCCAGGATGGATCCCCCTTAGACCACCTCCATGTTGGTCTAACCTGCTGCGCCATTGCGGGACCTGGAATAGCGGAACTGGGTTATGGCAGGTGCCCTTTCAGAATAGGCACAGGTGCTGCCATAACCCACCCTTGCACCACGCCACAGTGGGTTTCAGGATTAATGGGTTGCATAGCCCACCCTTGGTATAAGCAGCAACTTGGAATTGCCACTTGTGTAACTCATGGTGTAAGTTGCAATTTGTGCCATAAGGTATGGCGTAAATTGCCTTGTGCCATTCGTAATGTGACTTGGAATCAGGACTTGTGTTTCTATGTTTCTCTGTTCACTCACTTCATGATTGGTGGGTGGTGATTAAAGAGGACAGGAATTAAATAAAATTATCCATGCCTCCATGAAGATTACTGTTTTTTCTGACTAATAAAACATGCCTGTCCGTTTCAGTACTTGTTGTGTTGTTTTTTTTTTTTTTTACAAGGATCATAAAGCTGAAATTGTAAATATGAATGTTAATGGAGCAGTCCATTTCTTCTTTCTGTTTTTTGCTCTTTAGACTGAGCACGACAACTACATGATGATGTCGCCATTCATGAATTCCATTTAATCACTCTGCCTCTCACACTGTATGATGCATGCTTGTGAGGCAATTAGAAAGTCTGCTATCTTGAAGTAAGCTATTCATTTGTGACTGTCTGACTTAGTTGTTTACTTTTTTGTATTATACAAATTGGGTGCTGAATTGCTTTAGTACTGATATACTGTGCTGTCACATAACGACATGTATGCACATTTATGTGCCAGTCTGTGAAACATGTAAATGCCTCCCCGCCTCTTCCTCCTAGGCTGTGTTTTTTCATTGGATAAAGCCAAGCAGGATGTTATTCATATCTTGTTCCATTTGTCAGACATGTGTTTAGCTACAGCCTAATTTAGCTGTCTATTTAGAACTTCAGTTCAAATAAGAATATCTACTGCACTTCATGCAATTCATGACCTTGTACACTGTGTTACATGTTTATGAGTTTCAGTGCATGTGCGATGTTTGTCTAATGGTAAAGTAATTGTGATTCATTAGCTTCCTGATTGCATTTCTTTTTATATGCTGTTTATTTCTATTAACAGAGATACAGTTCCTTGCTCAGAGCAGCACCTCAGCTGCTGCCACATCTTTACTCAGACACACTTCATTAAATAAGCATTACCATGGTCTGAACATAGAATACATTCTTTTTTTGGGGGACCACCTTCGTGGTTAAGGGACGTTCAACATTTATTAAGTTCCGTGGCTATGTTGTTATGGTTCAGTAATTCAGCAAATGCCTTGAAATCCTCCTTCTTTCACCTGTAAAACTTATCATCCAAACCGAGCTGCAGATCCACTGTCCAGCCCCCAACCGGACTAGCTACCGGAGCGATGTCATACATAGCTGCTGACATTTTTGAAAGGGAAAAAAATTAATTATTGGTGCTGGCTAATCGAATTCTACTCTATCTGTTCACTTTGTTATTTTGTCTTGTATCTCTTTATTAATTTGTTGATGTTTCCGCATTTTATCATATTTAATTATTTACTCATGTGTTGTAAAACCCCTTTTTCCCACACAAGAAATTGTCTGCTGTCTCCCTCTCCAACCTCTTATCACTGAGATTGTACACAGATCATTGTGTGCCTGTTTTGCATGGTTCAGTTCTACAATTCCACATCTCCATGCATCACATCTCTCCTTTATTACTTATATGGAGTTTCACAAGTCTTAATATCCCTGTTGGGGGACAGCAGTGGGTCATATTATTTTAATCCTGCATTTCTGCATGCAAACATGACAGCAATTTTTATAAGAGCAATGTAATCTTCTGACTTGAATTTTGTGAAACTCAGAATGGAACCTCAATTTAATACATCAGCCAAAAGCACCAGTTATTAACAGTGTGTCTGAATTGAAAGTAAATAAAAGAAACGGAACAAACAGAAGGCATTAGAAACCTTTTACATAAGATAATCCAACCCTGAATGTGGACTACAATCGAAAGTTGGTGATGCATTAAAAATTGTGTTATCAAGCTAAGCAAAAAAAAATAATTGACATGGAAAATGTGTCTGATGAGGGAGCACACACCTTGCAGAAATCAGTTAACTATTAAATATTGCCAGAAATCAACATGGCTTAGTGTAACAGTATGTCTTTGTAGAGTAACCTGCAAATACAAAGCCGTGTAATATAGTGAGCATAGCACTAGCTACAGAAATGGGAAACCATAGGTTCAAATATACCAAGGGCAAATAATCACTCTGTGGCCCCAAATAAGACACTCAACTGCCAAGTACTACAGATCACACTCCTAGGAAAATGGGGAAAACAAGCAGGACATCACTGCAAATGGGACTCACCTTTTCTTCCTAGTTTATATTTTTTTACCCTTTTAATTCTTATTTTATTGTAAGTGTGCATAACCCTATATGTGTCTTCACTGATGCATTTTTTGGAAGGAACCTGCCATTGAAATGTGAGCTCATCTGGAACCGTATTACAAGTTAGGGCAGTAAGGGACACATGCTATCAAAGTAAAAAAAAAAAAAGGTAATTAAATCTAAGTAGCAATTTGTTCATCCAGACAAATAAAAAATGTGACAAATTGCTGTGTGTCTACTAGTATCCTTCAATTGAATGTGTATATATAAGGCTGATGTGGTCCAGTGAATGATACTCATTGACAATTTACAGCACTACAAACAAAAATGCAAGCCAATAACAGCAAGGGCTACCCAGATGATAGGATAAGCACTACGAGAGGGGCTGTCACACTGCCATTTCTATATTCACTAGTGAGCCCCTATCTACAGAATAGCTTTCAATACTGATGCCTACCTTTGAAGGGTGAGAATAACAGGTGATTCAATCTCCAGAAGTGAGTAATAAATGAGATAACAGGCCCACTAAGTAATGCATAACTGAGAGAAAAAGAGATGGGCTTGATCTAGAGTACCAAGTTATCTTACATAATACATAACTGTTCAGTGGTGCAACAACAATGGCACACATAAAACAGAAACACAGAAAAATATCTCTCTGTATGTATAAGGCAGTGCACAGTTGAGATGAGAAAGGTTACTTTCTGTCAATTTATTCTACACACAAAAAAATATGATTCTGACTACAAGACAAACTTGTCCCCAGAGCCCTTCCAAATAAATACACTGACAACTTAAGTGTGGTTGCTCAGTTGGCAATAACTTTACTTATTTTCATAATCAATTCAAAATACCTCTCCACAAATGACATATCTCTACATGTTCAATTAGTATCTCTTCTTATTACATTCCTGTACAGTATATACATCTAATTGCTTATCATTGATACAATTTTGATACAACTTCATTGACCCATCTTTATTTCTTCTTTCCTCTTCAGCCCCCCAGACGTACATCCTGGGGGGACTCTCTTCCTCTTATGCTGTCAAGGGGTGTGAGTGTGCACACTGTACCCCTACCCCATAGTTGTCATTGCTGTGTCTTTTTGCTTGTTTTTCACTTTTTTCTCCTTTTCTTTACTGCCCTTCACCTCCTTTTTCTGCCGTCCACCTTTGGCAGTCCCCTCTACCTGCCACTGTGCTCCACCTACCAGAGTGACACCCTGTGCTCCACCTGCCACAGGGCCCACTACCTTCCTACAGGGTGGCAGGGTGGGACTTTCTTGGAGCAAATTTTTGAGCTCCCTGAGTTGTGCAGCCCCTTAAAAGGGGTCCCTTCTTGCTCTTCCCTTGGTCCCTGGCCCAATCTTCCTTTGCCGCCTCATTAATCCCGCCCCACCTTTTCCACCCCGTTTTGGTGACATCACCCTTCCTCCCTTTTTGGGAGGTGGCTACCTCCTTCAAGCCCCTCCCCACCCCCTTCCCCTTCCCCTCTCCCTCCATTCACCTTCTGATTCCTGAGCTCCCACTCTCTTTGTTGGGGCCTTGGGACAATGGGGTCTACATTTTTTCAGGGGCAACCCTCTTTGCAGGGAAATATTACTTCCACACATGCAGGCTAAAAATATGTCCCAATTCTCATAGCTGAGACTGAGGAATAACAAAACTGGAGTCAGCAGTTCCTTGAATTTCTCCTTATGTGTTCTCCAATATCAGGGTTTCGCAGGAAATTGTACACATGGCATTTACTATGTTTTCCTACATTGCCAAATCTCAGTGAAAAATACCAGAGAGACTTTAACACAAAACAGTGCCTGACTAAGCATTTTAACAGGGTGTTTTATTTACAAATGCTGAAAAACAAAGTAAATGAAATATGTGACTTGATAGAGACAGTTTGTGTTTGTAATTGTGGGGTTGGGGGGACTGGATGAAAAGCACTCATTAGCAAATGCGATCGTGACTATTTTTTATTTTATTATTTCAAATCCACATACACAGTTGTGAGCTGCAATAAAAGGGATGAAAGCGAAGCAGTTTACACTTAATTTCTGTATTTTTTTTTTTAATTTAACCAGGAATAGCACACTAAGCTATAAGCTTTTTTACAGAAGCTACCTGGGAGCACAGGGAAGTTAAGTGACTTGCTCAGGGTCATATAGTATGCAAGTGGAAGCTGTGGGATTCAAACCCACGCTTGGTCTGCTGGATGTCACCAGATTTGCAGCTCAGAGCCTTAAACCACTGCGCTATATTGCCTCCCTTTATTTAGTATTTAGTCATGCAGCATGCTGAAACAATACTCCCGCTTATCTAAAACTATGTCTATGAGGATGTAACCACACAAATTTTTGTATAAAACAACATATTATCAGAGCCACTTGCATTGTCAACATCACAACTGCGGGACAAGGATCCAGATTTAGCTGGCAACCACACAGAATGCATGAATGAAGATGTAACCTTTTGTTGCTAAATCTGCTCACTGCTCTCAAGCTTGCTCCGAATGTTGATCTTTTTAACAGCTCTAGCAGTCACAGGAATGAATAAAACTGAAATATTGGGAACAAATTTTACAGATTATGAGTGAAAGTATGTTTGGATGCTGTTCATAACATACACAAACTCCAAAAACAGATATGACTGAATTCCTGTCTACTTTAAACATATATAACAAACTGAAAAACAAACAAACCATAAGCTAAGTTATAAAGAGAGGAATTTGAATTTTAATTCCATGTGATCTCTCTAGCAGTTATATTGTATATAATAGAGCAAAACATTTGTCCACTGATTGGCCCTTCCCAGTCCTTTTGAACTGCTATGGTTAATGATCACCAATGAGATATTTTGGTGCACAATGAGATGAATGAAAAGGACGTTTTAGAGAGAGTGGTGAGATGGCAGACACAGGAAGGGTGGGGGGTTAGAATAGAAAAATAAAAGTATGAAAGTGGAATCTGAGAATCCTGGCACAAGTGACACAGTGCAAATAGAAGGGCCAAAAAAAATCTGGGTGCATACATTGCTCAGAAGTATTGAGAAAGTAGGGTACAGTCATGTTGATGGGCTAAGCATTAGCAAGCCTCCAATAGGTGAAAGGGTTCAGAATGGAAGTTCATTGTCCCTGGATCCCCAACCAGACATAAACTAGGCCACAACTTTATTATTTTTGGATGCTCGCTGGGGGCGTTTATTATGTCATAGGCACAGTTAATTTGTCACATCCCAAATCATTGTAATTCTAACAATTTATATTTATAATTAGGACACAACAGTCTCCATGCACTTTCCGGAAGTAATAGTCCCGTCTTTTTTCTTGCGGATCTTTGTCCTGCTCTCTTCCTGTTCGACATGCTTCTTGGGGCCCGAACACCGTGATCCAGCCCCCCTTTTCACTCACCACTATTGGGTACCACATTACCCAGACCACTCCCCCCCACACAAGGTGTGAACACCGTGATCCTCACCCTAGCTCTATGTCCTTCCCCCCGCCCCCTCTTACTCCCACACCTGGGTTCCTTTGTCCCCAGCCCGTGGTACCTACCCCCTCCCCCTCTATCTGCCCCCCCATTTTTTCCCTTGCTCCCCACAAACCCTTCCACTGCCCCACCTCCAGCTTGCGATGGAAGATGGAACTCCCTCCTTGTGGGCTAACCCTTCAGAACCCTCCTATTTATGTCCTCCACTAGCTCCCCAAAAGGCCATAGAAACAAGCCCATGCCAAACTCAATGAGATGGATGCCGTCCGATCTATGCATTGCTTCCTGATCAAATGAAATGTCCCGATGTTGTATATGGATCCCCCCCATCTCGATCACTGCCCTGGCCACCTTCCTGTTCAGGCATTTCCTCACCACCTCCACTGCCTGGGGCCTCTTTGCCCCCCTCCACACCCTCCAAGATGTAATTTCAGACCAACCAATTACCACCCTGGGCCACCATCTCTTCACCCTTTCGAGGTCTGCTATTGTGTCCTACATCAAGGATCCCCAGGGCATGGCCCCCAGGTCGTTACCCCCTAGATGGATGATAATGCAGTCTGGACTGGCCCATCGTACCCACAGCTCCTCTAACGTGGGCAGCAGCTGTGGCCACCTCATGCCCCTCAGACCCCTCCATCTCACTTTGGTGTGCTCTATTCCTGGGCACTGCTGCATACCCATTCTTGTGGCATCTTCAAATCTCTCCACCCAGCAGATAAAAGAGTGCCACATGATCCAAACCTGCCTCTTGTAGCCTGCTGTGGGGGAGAAAAAGGGGATACCAGTTAGCCACCATCAACACCTTACATATCTCTTATAACAGTTTGATGCCCACCTCCCCACTCTCTTAACCTCCTTCTCCCCTGCTTCTGAAATGGCCGCTTCTGAAGCTGCCCCAGTCTGGAAAGAGTGGGGGGCAATCTCATTGGGATTCTCACCCACAAATGCCACTGCCTTTTTCCGGACTGCACCCACCTGGAAACCTGTTACTGGGGACCAATCCCCATGCTCAAACCAGGGCCCCCTTCTTCACCCCCTAATCCTTGCATAAGCCCCGATAGCCTGGACTGCAAAGACCTCTGCTGCCCCCTCCCTCAGAAGCTCCACGGTGGCCCCTTTTCCATGCTGGTCCATCTTTGACCTCTGCAGCAGAATTATTACCTTCTCCACTCCCATCCTCACACAGTTCTCCTGCAGACCTGCATCGGTTGCCCCCTTTCTGGAAGCCACCATTTTCACTGACCCGGAAAGCCCCCTTTGCCATGATGGCAAATATAGCCCTGTAAAGGCAGGCCTCATTTGCCGAATAGCAGACGTGGCCCACTGCCTGCAGAACCTTTGAGAGTAGGGGCCCTAACAGAGGCCTTCTCCCATCCTGCTGTCTTCCCTGACTCCTCAGCCGGCTACCCATTGCATCCACTCACCCCCTATTCATGCAAGTCCAGCTGATTCCCACCAGCTGGACCCCCATGGTGGCATATGCCAAACCTTCCTCCCATTTTGTCACCATGTATTGCATTATGTCCTCTTCCCTGACTGGTTCGCCCGTCTCCCATCCCATTCCAGCCCTGAACATCTAGAAAACTGCCCACGCCCTCTCGTAGACTCTTAGGCTGCCAGCCACCCATGACCTTTTCTACAAAGCCCTGGCCTTCTCTCTCCAACCTCCCAAACCTGTTCCGGGACCCTGGTACAGGTGAGCGTGGCCTGTGGTGCCAGCTCTCGGAACAGCTCCATCTGAAAGTGAGAAAGACAGTCAGCTACCTCATTCTGAGCTCCCTCAGTGTGCCTCACCCTAAAAGACAGGTTAAGCCTCAGTCCTAACATGATCATGCCCCTCAGCACCACCCCTACCAATTCCGTCCTGCCAGTCTGCCTATTGGTCACTTCAACCACACCCTTGTTATCGTACCAGAAGACAATGTGATGCCCTGCCATCCATGTGCCCCATACCTCCAAAGCTGCCCATATTGGAAAAATCTTGAGGAAAGTGATGTCCTTTGTCCATCCTCATTCCTGCCATTGGATCGGCCAAGCCTCTGAGATCCATTCACCCTGGAAGTAGGCCCCCATCCCCATGCCCCTGGCTGCATTCATGTACAGCTCGATGTCTGTGCTGGAGGCCCACTCCTCCTGCCAAAACATCACCCCATTGTAGGATTCCAGGAATGTCTCCCACACCTGTAAATCTTCCTTCACCCCCTTGTTGATGTCTACCAATGATGTGGTAGTTTTGCTTTCCCTGTGACCCTCCCCAGCCTCCTAGTAAAAGCCCTGCCAGGGCTTATGGCCTTGCTGGCAAAATTAAGATGCCCCAGTAGTTGTTGTACCTGTGCCAGTGGCTCCCTCCTCCTCCCCCCCACTAGTGCGAGTAGCCCCTTGAGCCATGCCACCTTATCCCCTGGAAGGTGAAAACACTCCTCCTCCATGTCATCCTCGATCCCAAGAATTCTAGCATGCGCTCTGGGCCCTCAGTTTTCCCGGCTGCCAACGGGATCCCTATGGACCTGCACATATCCTGGAAATCAGATAACATTTTGCGGGCCTCCACCTGGCTGGTCTCTATCAATAAAAAATCATCCAAGTAATGGGCTACCCTTTTGTGTCCGTATCACCACCCAATCACCCACTGTACCCATGAGCTGAAAATTTTGAACGTTGCACAGGCCACGGAACATCCCATGGGCATTGCCTTGTCGAAGTACGACCTGCCCTCAAACTGAAAACTGAGAAGGTCCCAGTCCACCGGCCATACTGGCAGCAGTCGGACTGCAGTCTCAATGTCTTTCTTGGCCAACCATGCCCCTTCTGCCACCCACATCAGCTCCACTGCCTGGTCCAGTGATGCATAAGACACCATGCTAAGAACTTCCAGAATCCCTCCATTCACTGACCCTTCTTTCAGGTGGGACAGGTGATGGATGAGCCTGAATTCCTCCTCCTGCTTCTTGGGTACCACCCCCAGGGATGACACCCAGAAACTCATATGGGGGGGTCAAACAGCTGCCCCTCCACCCGGCCTGCCCTCACCTCCTTCTGGATCTTTTCCCAGACATTGTCCTCTTTAGCTTTTACTGACCCCAGATTCTTAGCCCGCATCCTTACCCATGCCCCCCTGAAACCCAGCACAAAATCACCCCGAAAACCCCTTCTTAACAACTCAGCCCTTCCTTATACAGGGTAATCCCTGGTCTAGAGCTCCACCACTGCCCACTTAATGGGTGTGCGGGCTAGGACATATCCCCACCTCCCTTCCAGCTGTTCCGGTCTAGTTCCATCCATAATTGGATGCATATCCTCCTCTCTCAGGGCTTCTGTGGCCCCTGCTGGTCCCCCCCCACTGCCTCAAAAGGGCTGCTCCTGGGCCTGCATGCTGGTTGGTCCCACCTTGTTGCCACCTACCCTGCAATTTGTGGCTGGTTGCGACCCCTCACACTGTGAGCAGATGTGCTTAAACTTACAGCTAGGCCAGTTACATGCAGCCCTGTTGTAAGCCCAACACACTTTGTCACCCTGAACATGAGCCCCCTTTTTCACTTGTTCCGCAACCTGCCCAACCAGAGATCCCGACAACGTCTGGACCCACAGTTTGGCATGGGCGGAATCCCATCTCAGATCATCTTTTACTGCCATGCATCTCCAGAATGCCTCATCGTACTTAAGCCATCCAAAACCTAGCTTTGCCTGGTACACATCCTGATGATTGCCATATAGGTTAGCAACAGGACTGCCAGATCGGGCTGCTTCTCAAGCACCAAAGCATTATAGATCAGAAAACCCACTTGCCACTTGTCAGTGCTTTTTCCCTTAAACCTAGCCTCCTCCTCCACCTTGTGCCCTACCACTGCCGTCGCCACTGCCATCTCTGACTTTCCCACCAATTCCTTCTGCTCATATTTCTTGGCTGCCTCCTCATCTACCAGCTCAAAGATATCACTGTATTCCCCTTTCCATATCTTTTCCTTGATTGATGCTGGCATGTGGTCACCCAGCGTGAAACCTAGCGGGCTGTCACACAATTTCCACGCACCCCCCGATGTGCCCTCCTCCCCCTTGTCCCCTTTTTTTCCTGTCCTTGATGGCCCACAATGCTGTCTCAATCTTGGACACCCCTTCTTCCACCATATCACCCAACAACCCTTCAATATACTCCTGTAAGTCTGCCTCATTGTTCATGTCCACCTTATCCTTACCCCCATCTGGTTGCGGCTCTGCTGGGGCCCAGTCCGGTTCGACTCCTGTCCTCGGTGCTGCCGGGGCACTGGGTCCTGCCCTCCTCGGTAGTTTGTTGCCTCTTCCAGTGCCGGCATGTTTGTCCTGCCCTTTCCGTTTCTTCTGAGCCTTCTCTTCGGCCTCCCTCCTCTTCGCCTCCTCCATCAACTCGGTCATCTGTGCCATCAGTTTTGCAGCTTCTCCTAGCATGGTAGCATTGGATGTTGGTGCTCTCTTTTGTGTCATATCTTCCCTAATACTGAATAACAAGACATATGTGAATACGGTCCCCACCACAGCCATTTGGCCCCCCATCCATCTCCCCCCTTGTAGGACCACCTTGGCTGGTGAAACCTGGCAACCAAGCAGCCTGCAACCTGCCCCAGGCTGGTGCCCCCCCCCCCACCGGTTCTGAGAATGTTCCAGGTTAGGAATCAAACACTGCACCTTTTGGCTCTTGGGGTATATGCCTTCCACTCAGCCTGATGTTGCAGAAACTTGACCCGGCTTTCGGAGAAACCCCAGGGCCACCCTCATTATTAAAGCCTTTTTTTTCACCCCTGCCCATCACCCACCCCTTTGTTATATCCTTTTCCCAAAGGCCCCTTTGCATGCTTATGGCATGATAATGCCCCCCTTCCTTTTGCCCTGGCAGGATAACCACAGCCAGTTCCTTATATGCCCCGTGTCACCTGCCCTTGTGGCTGGGCTTCCTCCCCATTCTCGGCCTGCTACTAGAATTGGCGGCCATACCCATGGTTGAGCCCCTTGATCCAGCGAACCATCCTCCACCTCCTTACATATATATATATATATATATATATTTTTTTTTTTCTTTGTGGGGGCTGCCTACACAGCCTGGCTCTACATCCTGGGCCCCCCTGCCTTTGTCCCTGGTGACTCCCCTATGAGCCATGCCGGGAAACCTTCTCGCCCTTCACATTGCACACAAATGCTCCAAATATACTTTAAATCCCCCTTCTTTCTGCCTTGGTGCCAATATTGCATATAAAAACCTCTTGCTCAGCCCCTTGCCTGCTGCAGGCCTGCCTTTGTACTGAAAACGAAACAAAACGTGCTCCATGTGTACACCCCCCACCACCATGTGGCAGTCTAGGCCCTCAGTGGGCCTTACCGGCCTTCACTCCATTGAGGCCTGTCTGCTGGCCCTCCATTTTTCTGGAAATGTTGACATGCCTTGGGGCAGACCCTTGACCATGCAAGGTTGCTCCCGCACGCTTCCCGTGCTTCTGAACAATGTAATCCGCGACCATGCGTCACACCACAGTAACCCAGTATGCCTCGTCAGCTCTGATTAAACCTGTCTGCCCCAGTGCACCCTGCACACTTTACACTCTCAGGCTCGTTCCTATTTTTTTTGAGGCGCTATTCCCCTCCCACTGAATGGTTGGCATCCATACCATCAGTATGCCTCCATGGCCCAGTAGCTTAGCTATTTCTGCTAGTCATGCTGGCCCCCATGCCTCCCCCCAGCTATCCAATTCTCCAGCCCATCCCCTTCCTTCCTGACATCCATAATCACTCCTGCTTCCCCCTTCCTGGCAGAAAAATGGTGCTACAAAATGACACCACCTTATAGGGCCCCTGGCTAACAAAAGCTCACTCCGCTGTTACTTGTCCTGCTGTGCTTCTCCTATCAGCGCTCACTGAGGGTCTCCAGAGCAGATCACAATAACCCCGTGGCTCACCAACTCACCTCACTTCTATTTTATTATTTTTTTTTTCCATTTACTGCGGTCTTGCTCTTGGCCCTCATCATATCTCCACTCCCCCACACAAAAACTCTACTCCAAATGCCGAATATGACAACAGGCTTGCAATGCTTGCTCAAAAAAAAAAAAGAACCCCTGACCTTCCTCTCTGGGTGCCAAACAACTGCCCAGCTTGCTGCCATGCCATGACCAGCTAAACAAACAAATAGCCTAGCACTTTCACCTATATCAGAAGCCTTTTGCATACTTTGCTTCCACCTTACCATGCATTATGAGCATACCAATTGTTCTAAATTCAGCTTAAACAAATCTCACCTAAAATTAGCTGTGCCTTACCCTATTGCCAGTGAATGTGCTATAATCTTCAGTGGAATTTTACAACAAGGAAAGAGGGCAAACCTACCATTGCATGCCCTTAAGTACCCCCTAGTGGCCTTGGTTTTGGACCCCCCAGCCCCTCCTCCCCAGCCAATAGCCAGTGAGCTCCTTTGGCCTGTCATATGACCTTGCGATGAGGTCAATGGCCCCTCCCTGAGCTCCATATCTCTGGCTGGTGCCGAGGAGAAATTGGCCTACCATTTAGTGGCAAGCCTTCTTATCATGGGGGACTCAATATTTAATATTTTAAGATTGGGGATGTAAGGGCATAGATATAAGAGCACGGTGGGGTAAAAAACAAATCTTGTGCACACCTTGTCACAAATGAACTTCAAGGGTAAAGGATAAAGCTGACAGACAGTTTCAAGTAACTAATGTATCTAACCTTAAGTTTTGCATAACAATCTTCACAAGATTGTTTGAAGCCAGCCTCATTGGTCATTGAATATGCCCTTCTTCTTCTTCCTCTGCCACCATTCCCAGCCCTTCCACGACCTCTAATTCTACCTTTATTAGAAACCTGTTGACTAAATCCTACACCAGCTGCAGTGACTCTTGTGCATGGTTTATGCCTCTTATTAGTCTTATTCTTTAACCTAATTGGATTGGGAAACAAAAATTCACTATCATCTGCACTCAATATTTCACAGGCAAAACTATCAAATTCATCGGTTGACTTCTGAAATAAAGTTAATGATTATATGTCGCAGGTTCTAGAACATGATTGGTTAGCATATGTCATGCAAAACAAATATAATAAAATTACTATTTACTATATAAAAAAATAAACCTTTATAAACATTATATAGTGACAGCTCAGGAAAAAGATTTACAATGATGATGTATGATCAACCTACATTGTAGTTCTTTGCCCTACGTGCATGAGAGGACTGTTACCATACACTACTATAGTCAGAAAATTTGGCATGACTAAGTGATAACAATGACATCCTAAAATGACATTATCTTTATGTAAACATCATACTCAGCAATATATAGTCATATAATGAATTAGTAGCGGCATTCTGCAGATGTTATTTTTTGCCACATATTAACCACATGTTCTATTAATCACTACCTATTTAGCTGCCATCATCAACTCTTGTATACAATTTCTTCAACTGAAGTTGCTACTACTGTTAAAATTTCATTTTTTATTGACATTTGTTTTTTTCTCTGTTTTTTAATAACCTTGTGTAACCCAGATAATTCTGCTATCGAGCAGCTTATATTATGTATGTGCTGAGATATATTAAAAGTAATGTTCGGTATCAGTCAGTTTTCCATGCTGATTATCTGATTAATTAATATTGAAACAAAATAGAAAATAGATTACAAAAAAAAATGTTTAGCTCACATCTCTTAGAGGTGGGAGATATGTGTCAGCAGTCAACAATGGCAGCATTGCTACCAGCTCACCCAGCAGGAGAAAGAATAGTCACAATGGCATGGGCAGTGGACAGAGGGTGACAGTCGAAGCAGAGGGGTTAAAAAATATTTTTCACTTTCCATAGATCATAGCACCTGGTATTTTGCTGCTAACCATGAATGGTACATACTGCTGTGCTCCTCTTCCTAAGCACACATAATGGTAAATTAGGGGATATCATATAGATCCACTCCGTTGTGTTTTCTTTTTATATAATTGCAGTCACAGTACTGAACTGCAAGTTTTCCTGATTATCAGCACTTGCGCTACAAACAAAATACTAAGAGAAACTGATGCAGCTTAAACAGAAAAATAAAAAATAAAACAGATGCCACTATTTAATTGCAACTGCAAAGGCAGAACAATCTCAACCGCCAAATGTAAAGGCAGTCAAATTTTCTTTATATACACATGTTATGATATGCCAATTCCCCCCAACACCCTAACCACCCACTACCCAAGTCCATCACACTCCATATGTGGTTTTGCCCTCCATGACTGAATACTTAATCTGCCAAAGAGGGAAAAAATCTATAAAAAGTTATCAAGCAGCACACACTAACTGCTTTCCTTTAAAAAAAAATCCAGCACTGTTTATCGCTGTCTCGGTATGCCGATATATTGAATACAGTGATGACCTCAAATTGTTTACAAGCCAGCAATAAGGTTTTGTGGGAACCATAACCCACAGAAATGGCAGCATGCTGTTTCTCTTCCATTAACTTTTAATGAACTTGTGTTTCCCTTGTTGTTTTTATTATTTTTTCCTATGTTTTTCTTTATGGACCAATCCTTCCCCCTTAATTTGACATCATAGTCTGAGGCAGAGGACCTGTAGAGTGGGATTAGAGACACACCTATTACAGGTGGCACACATATAAATGGATAAACCATTTTACAAGACTTTTTTTATTTATGTCCCATAGCCTGTCTGTTTCCTGCCAGGATGGTCACAAAATGACTTTATTAAGTGTGTCATTCTTTGAGGTCCATTCCTAGACAGTGCAAATTAATGACAAAACATTTGTTATTGGGCAGACAGTTTAAAGCATCATGGAAATCTCACCTCAGAGGATGAGTCCATTACGATAATAATTAAAAAGTGAACCCACTAGATTTTCATCTCTTGTCAGTCAAGTGTCAAACTGTCAACAACCAGAGAACTGCTTGTGGACACTGATAGGTGCATTCATGCCTCTCTAGAAATAAAGGTGTGGGCACCTTCCAGTGCATCCTCATTGACAGCATCCTGCCTTCTGCCATGCTTAGAGAATGTAGCGCGCATGTCTGAATACCAGTGCTCACATTCACGAGCGGTCCACCCGATTTAAAAATTCATCAAATATATGTTTAGAACATATATTAGCAATCATAATAGAAGCACCCTCATCCTTTAATAAGTTACATTTCCTACATCACACAGTCTTTAAATAGAAATTTTGACAGAAAAATGATTGCAATGAACATCCAATGGTCTCACTTTAAATAAAGGAAGGAAACAGCTTCAGACTGCTCAGACTGAGTCAGCCATGCTCCATTACCATGCTCTGTTAATGGGAGCCTGCTGATCATGTTTCCTTGTTCAAAACTGCTGTGCTCAGGTGCAAATAAAATATTAGAAAGATCCTCAGTCTAGTAGGACTGTGACGTTGGATGATTAGTATTAAACAAGTTTAATAACTCCAACACCATGTGTGGAAAAGCAAGCTAGAGGTTCCATGTAAATAAGATGCTGTAAGACCCATTGTTCACATGAGAAGAGGCCATCAAAGCGGGTCAGTGACAAAGATGTAGAGTTGATCCTTCATCTGTCATCTTTCTCACTGACACTTTTTCAGGATTGTGTTTGTTCTTGGAGGAGATGCTGAATTTGTTGCAAGGTTTCTGGGGCTGCTAGTCATCTGGAGAGTTTCACCTTCTGGGACCAGACCATGTACCATACTTTTTGTTGTACGTTTTGTTTCTGAAAGAGGCTTTCTGTCTGTTCTGTTAGTCAGATTCCTTTCACTGTCAAAGCTTGATGGGCTGCTTCAGGGGACTGGTAGACTGCGGGGCCATCTTCTCAAAATGCTCTAAATTTTACTGGATACATGGTGTGGAAATGTATCTGTTTCTCTCAGAGGGCTCTCAATATATCCCTGTAAGACAGACGTTGCTTTTCGATCTCTGGGGGGGTATTCATGGTTGAAAAAGATCTGGACTCTGAGGTATTTAATTTCTGTCTTCTGCAAGGTTTGGCAGAGAATATCTTCTTTAAATTTGGAGTGGTTAAATTTCATAGTTAACAAGCCAGAAATAAGACATGATGGGAGTGGTGCAGTGCAGTGGTTGTGGAGCAGTAGTCTTCTGGGAAACGTTCTGGAGGATGCGGTGTTGTCCCATCTGCAGGCACCTCTCTGGGCTGAGGGAGGAGGTTGCCCTTTTCCAGGCTAAGTTGGCCAGGATTTGGGGGACCTTCTCTCCCACCCAGGGACCACCAGGCCACTGCCATTGCTCAGAGGTTGCTAAGAAAGAGGAGTGGTTGGACTACAGTGGGCTCAGGGAGGGTGAGGGTGGTGGAACAGAGATGCATCCCTCCAGTTGCACCTCTTCACAATTCATATGCAAGTCTGGTAAAGTGTGGTTCCTTTATGCAGGCACCCACAGGAAAGACCAAGGAGGATGCTGGGAACCTCCACAAAGGAGACCCACAGGAGTCATGGGACCCCATAGGGGAAGGAAACAACTCCTGGTGGAGGACTCCATTGTTAGGAGGGTAGAACTGGGGGGGAAGGGGAGAGGGAAGTAAGGTGCCTGCCTGGCACCATAACTTGGAAGGACAGGGAGTGAATCGTCAGGATCATGGGAGCAGCTGCACAGGGGAGGGAGCTGGATGTCATTGTCCACCTAGTGACAAATGACCTGGTTGGGAAAGGGATTAGAGCAGTGCAGGAAGAGTTTGTGGAGTTGGGGAGGGGCCTTAGACAAGTAGCATGCATCATAACCTTCTCAGAGGTGCTGCCTGTCTATGGCATTGGTGAGGCTAGGGAGCACCACACAATGGGATTCAATCACTGGCTGAAAAACTGGTGCAGATCTCAGGGGTTTGGCTTTATTGGGGACTGGGGTCCAACTGGAGTGATGCAGGACTATACTGATATGATGGTCTACATCTCTCCAGGAGGGGAACCAGGATCCTAGATGGTAGATTTAAATGTTTCATTGGCAAGCATTTAAACTAGCCAAGGGGGAGGCACTGGAATGAAGCAAGGAAATCCTAGCCCCACCCAAAAAATCAGGTTAGTAAGTGAGGTAAACACCAAGATAGAGATGTTGATGGGGAGAAGGGCTGGGGTAAATGGAGAAAACAACAAAGGCATTAAGGACAGAGATGGGGCAAAAAGGGGTAAGGCCATCAAGAAATGGAGGGTAATGAGTACCAATGCCCATAGTCTGGGCAACAAGCTCCCTGAACTGGTGGCCTTGATGGAAGAGGGATGCCTGGATATTGTGGCAGTCACAGAAACATGGTACACAGAGAACCATGACTGAGTTGTTAACATACCAGGGCACACAACCTACAGGAGAGACAGGGAGGGTAGAAAAGGAGGAGGAGTAGATCTCTATGTAGGGAAAGGGATAAAAGCAATGGAGCAAAAGAGTAAACAGGGAGGAGAGGAGGCATTGTGGGTCACTTTAGAGACTGAAAATGGCACCACAATCAACACAGGGGTTGTATACAGACCCCCATCTCAGAGGGAGGGAATGGACAAGCATATGATAGAAGGCATCCTTAGGATTGCATAGAAAGGGGAAATACTGTTGATGGGTGACCTGAATATGCCAGATGTTAACTGGAGCACCTTTGCTACAGACACATCCAAGAGCAGGGCCATTCTCGATGCCCTATAGGAGGCATGCCTCAGACAGCTTGTGTTGGAACCCACTCAGGAGGGAGCAATCTTAGACCTCATACTCTCAAATGGGGACAGTGAGAAGATTTCAGATCTAGAAGTGGGTAGCCATCTGGGAACAAGTGACCACCAAACAGTGTGGTTCATGATAAACTCAGCTACAGAGTCAAGCCATACATGAGTGAGGATACTGGACTTCAGGAGGGATGATTTTGGCAAGATGGGAGAGTGCCTTAGAAAAGCACTAGCAAACAGGAAAGAAGGAGGGGTGGGGCAACAATGGAGACACATCAGGACTGCCATCAAAGAAGCAACAAGCCTTTGTGGAAAGCAAATAAACAAATCAAAATGAAAGAAGAAGCCACTGTGGTTCTCAAAAGAAGTGGCAGGGAAGGTTAGGGAGAAAAATATAGCATTTAGGAATTATAAGGAAACACAGAAGGACCAGGACAGAGAACTGTACCAGTTAACACAGAAGGAAGCAGGGAAGGCAGTCTGTATAGCCAAGGCTCAAACTGAGGAAAAGATAGCCAACTCGGTTAAGAAGGGGGATAAAACCTTTCATAGGTACATTAGGGAGTGTTGAAAGACAAAGGGAGAGATAGTGAGGCTGAACAGCATGGACGGTGGGTGGGCAGAGAGGGACAGTGAAAAAGCAGGGATACTGAATAAATACTTCTGCTCAGTATTCACAAAAGAGGAGGAGAGGAGGTACCTAATCCAATTAACAGAAGCACTCTGCCTGGGGGGGGGGGTCGTTCCCAGTCCTTTCACAGAAGAAAGAGTTCTGAAGGAACTCCTAAAACTGAAGGTGGACAAAGCAATGAGGCCTGATGGGATTCATCCCAGAATTCCAATAGAATTAACGGGAGAACTAATGAAACCACTGACTACCCTTTTAACAAATCATGGGAGGATGGTGTGGTACCTGAGGACTGGAGGAGAGCAGATGTGATTTCCCTTCACAAAAGTGGGAGCAAGTCAGAGGCAGGAAACTACAGACCTGCCAGTTTGACCTCTGTGGCAGAGAACATGATGGAATCACTTCTGGAGGAAAGAATTGTTGAGTACCTAGAGGCCAGTGAGGCACAGGACCCAAGCAGTATGGGTTCACAGCAGGAAGGTCATGTCAGATGAATCTAATGAATTTCTTTGACTGCGTGACCAATGTAGTAGACCAGGGAGGGGCTGTGGACATGGCCTACCAGGACTTTAGGAAGGCATAGAAACATAGAAACATAAAAGTTGACAGCAGATAAGGACCTCAAGGTCCATCCAGTCAACCCATTTCTTTTTCTACCTTATGAATTTGCCATCGGCCTTTGCTCTGTCCATGACCTATCTATTCATACTCATCTGTATTGCTCCCTTAAGCCTATCCCATGCCTGCTTGAAGCCCTGCACTGTATTCATATCCACCACTTCCTGAGGTAGGCTGTTCCATGCATCCCCCACCCTTTCTGTGAAAAAGAACTTCTTCACTTTACCCCTTAATCGGCTTCCCTCTAATCTCATGCTGTGTTCTCTTGTCCTGCTATTGTTCTTATATTGAAACATGTTAGACTCTTTCACCTTGTTAATGCCCTTAAGGTGTTTGAATGTTTCAAACATATCACCTCTCTCCCTCCTTTGCTCTAGGGTATACATATTGAGCTCTGTTAATCTGTCCTCATATGTTTTCTGATGCAGTCCCCGTACCATTTTGGTTTCCCTTCTCTGGACTGCCTCAATTTGGTTAATGTCCTTATGAAGGTATGGCCTCCAGTACTGCACACAGTACCCTGATGCAACCTAACCAATGTCTTGTAAAGAGGGATTATTACCTCCCTCTTATGACTTGTGATACCCATACCAACATCCCTCTAGCCTTACCTACTGCTTTAGTGGTCTGCTTGGATGATTTCAGTTCATCGGTGATAATGACGCTCAAGTCTCTTTCTTCCCTTGTGATTGCCAGCAACTTCCCTCCCAACCTATAGGTGGCTTCAGGGCTTCTCTTCCCTATGTGCATGATCTTGCACTTCTTTGCGTTAAACCCCAGTTGCCACTCTTCCAACCATTTTGCTTGTTTATCCAGATCTCTTCTCATTATGTCCACCCCATCTGGATCATCTACTCTGTTGCAGAGCTTGGTGTCATCTGCAAACAGACAAACCTTACCTTCTAGTCCATCTGCAATGTCACTGATGAAGATATTGAAGAGGACTGGCCCCATGACTGATCCCTGAGGTACCTCACTTGTGACTTGCATATCTTCTGACTGTATACTGTATACCACCACTCTCTGTTTTCTGCCCATCAACCAGTTTGCGACCCAATTGACCAACTTCTGACCCACCCCGAGCCTACCCAGCTTATTAATCAATATTCTATGTGGAATAGTATCGAAAGCTTTGCTGAAGTCAAGGTAGGTGACATCAGCTGCTCCCCCTTGGTCCACTGCTCTGGTTACCCAGTCAAAGAAATCTATTAGATTAGTTTGACAGGACCTTCAATTTGTAAATCCATGCTGTCTTGGATCCTGTGCTTCTATGGATTCCAGGTGTTGCGCTATCCTTTCCTTAAGGAATGCCTCTATAATCTTGCCCACTACTGAGGTAAGACTGACTGGTCTGTAGTTCCCTGCCTCCTCCCTGCTACCATTCTTGTGAATTGGGATCACATGAGCCATTCTCCAGTCTTCTGGAACCTCTCTTGTGCTCAGAGACTCACTAAACAGTTCTGATAATGGCTCTGCTAGTTCCATCCTTTGCTCGTTCAGTACCCTGAGATGTATGCCATTAGGTCCCATTGCCTTGTCCACCCTGAGCTTATCAAGCTCTTGTTGGACTCTGTCTTTTGAGAAGGGACTAGTACACACCTCCCTGCCTCCTGTGTCCATGATTCTGAGCTGTGGGCCCTGCCCTATCTTCTCTTCAGTAAATACTGTGCAGAAGTATCTATTTAGGATAGATGCTTTTACGTGGTCCTCCTCCTCACATGCCCCCTTATCCCCTTTGATCTTAGCAATACCCCATCTGGACTTTTTCCTTTCACTAATGTATCTATAGAAAATCTTGTCACCTTCTTTTACTGTTTATGCTAGTGTTTCTTTGGTTTGGGCCTTTGCCTGCCTTACTGCCTTCCCTGCTTCCCTTAATGAAGTTTGGTGTGCCTCCCTATTTTCATCCTGCTGCATTCTCTTATATTTCCTGAAGGCCAGACTTTTGGATCTGACATTTTCTGCTACTGCTTTTGAGAACCAAAGTGGTTTCCCTCTTCATTTGCACTTCCTTTTCTCTCTAACACAATGGGATGTTGCTTCAAGTATTGCATCTTTAATGCTTGCCCACTTTGCCTGTACCCCCTGGGACTGCATTTGATAGAATCCCACACAAAAGATTAATAAACAAATTAGCTAGCCTGGGAGTGGGTCCCAGGATGGTAGTCTGGGTAAAAGATTGGCTGGACAACAGGACACAGAAGGTAATAGTAAAAGGAGTCCACTGTGAAGAAAGGGGAATTACTAGTGTGGTACCACAGGGTTCAGTACTGGGTCCGGTCCTTTTTAATGTCTTTATAATTGACATTGCAGAGGGACTGAAAGGAAAAGTATGTCTCATTGTAGACGACACAAAGATCTGTAACAGGGTTGATACACAAGGAGGCACGGAAAGGATGAGAAGAGACTTGGCAAGGTTGGAGGAATGGTGAGAAGTATGGCATCTTGGATTCAATGTAAAGAAGTGGAAAATAATGCACCTGGGAAACAAAAACTCAGGGGAAGAGTACACAATGGGTGGGGTAGGTAGTAACAACAACAAAAATAGAGAGGGACCTGGGGGTAATCATATCAGATGAGCATAAGGTTGGCAAGCAATGTGAGAAGGCAGTAGGAGGGCTGAGGGGATACTGAGATGTATTGGGAGAGGCAACACCAGCAGAAAACAAGAAGTTGTTATCCCTCTGTACAGACAGTTGATGAGACCCCATCTGTAATACTGCATCCAGTTCTGGAGACCCTATTTCTGCAAGGACATAGACAGGATGGAGGCAGTCCAGAGGAGGGCAACTAAAATGGTGCACGATCTGCAAGAGAAGCCATACGAGGAGACACTAAAGGATCTTAATATGTATACCCTTGCGGAAAGGGGGGAGGGTCATGCTAGAAACTTTTAAGTACCTCAGTGGAATCTACATAGTCCAAGATGGTAGCATCTTTCAGAAAAAGAGATGTGCAAGAATAAGGGGACACAATCTGAAGATTGAGGTGGGACAGCTCAGGAGCAATGTGAGGAAGTATTTTTTCACAGAGAGGGTGGTGAAAGAATGGAACAGCCTTCCTAAGGAGGTTACGGGGTCTAAAATTGTGGGAGAATTCAAGAATGCATGGGACAGACACAAGGCAATTATTGTGGGGGTAGGAAGAAATCAGCTGTTGGTTAACTAGGATCTGCAGCTTATCCAGTAGGTGGGTAAATGGGTAGAATAGGTTGGCCAAGCAGTCCTTACCTGCCATCAAAGTCTATGTCTATGTTTCTACAATAATTGAGCACAGCCAGGCTTTGGGATCTTTAGATTTTGGCTGTAGAGCCAGACAAGTGTGCTTTATGTTGAGGGCATAATCCAGAAGTACCTCAAGTAGATCTCTGAGCAGTTCTGACAAGAAAATGGTCTTTTGTCCAGCCTCTGCACCTTCAGAGAGATCATATAGTTGGAGATTATCTCAATGAGAGTGGTCTTCCAGGTCCAGGCACTTTTCCTGAAGGGCTGAAATCTGTTGAAGTAGTGCTTCCAATGCTTCATTGAACTGCAGTGCCCTCTTCTCAATGACAAAGATCCTCTCCTAAGCATCTTCAACCCTCCATTCTACTTTCACTAGTTCTCTGTTTCATTTTTTAAATTCCTTTTTTGTTTTCTTCCCTAGATTCTTTAATTTCCAGATGCAGATTTCAAAGCGGATTCTTGTAAGTTTTTCCACTACATTATCGTTATCATAACCATGCTCCCTTACACTCTTGAGGGATGGGCTGCAGCTGCCATCTCAGCTGTGGGAGTGTAATCCACCTTCATCGAGCTCTTTAGACTTGTACCTTTGCTTTGATTTAGTGCACCGTTCCTCCATCTTGCCTCCCCCTGCCATTGTAGTAGATTGTGGGTGAATAAAGTGCTGAATGAGGAGATTTATTCACTGGGTGGACTAGGCGCCAGTGGTTTAGCCTCAGAGCTGGTCCATGACATCACTGGAAGTCCCTCACTGATCAATTTTAACTCACTTATTTGCAGTGTTGCTATGTTTACACTTGCACGGAGTAAGAAATATTTATCTGACAGTTCTACTCTGTCAGGTGTCCTCATTCTCAACAATCAACAGCAGTAGCATTGTATCAATGAAGCACAAAACACAGTAGCAATATTAAAAGGGGACACACATGACCTGTACTTATCATAGTGTAAAAGCCCATGAAAAGTTCTTTCAAATGATGTATTAAGTTTACCTGTAGTCGGTAGTGGTCCAGAAATATCAATAGTTATGTTTGCTTTATCGTGATACTACATTGCAGCAATTTTAGAACCTTGTGATGTCACTGAAGGTCAAGTTGTGGCTAACCAAATTATGGTGCAGCCCAGTTTGTTCATAAGTGACTTCACAAGGATCTAAAAGTGGTGGAAATGTAGTATCAATATAGTTCAGACAAGAATCAATGTCTAAGGACTGTTGCCAACTACTGAAGAATCCAATACCTTAATTAAAAGATATTTTCATGAATTTTCAAACTATGATGAATGCTGTTCAGAAATGTGCCCTTTAATGTAATACAAACATTGCATATTGCACTAAATTAGTCAGTTTTAATGTTTACACTTTGAGCATGATGACACTTGTAATTCTGTATTGACTATTGCCTCAAGAATGACTGCATTATATAGTTATGAGTAGGCTTGGGCTACCAACCGGGTAGCTGCAATGGGTAGTGTGAGTATCACCTATTTTTGGCCAGGTAGGGTAGTTTGGATAATGTACTACCCCACTGAACATAAAAGTGCAGTTCTTGGGTCAGGTAATTTAACACAGGTAATGGGTACAGGACTTGGAAATAGGCACTAAGGGCAGCCTGTGTGGTTCTTCACGAACCTGAATCAGAAGGGGAGAAAATAACATCAGGCTGACACCTGATTGGTCAGTGGTGTCTGTGCTCAATCTGCTGTGTGGAATTCAGCTGGCAGCAGTCTGTCTGTATACATTGTGGTGTGTGGAAGCAGCTATGTGTGGGTGCTTGCTCTGTAGCACAAATTGTTGACCTGTTGATAGAAAAAGACGGAAAAAAAAGAATTATATTTTACTTAACCTACACTTTGTCAGGAAGCAAAGGATGAGGGAGAAATAGTGGGGAACTGAGAAATGATCTCAGCCCCAAGGGGGGGGGGGTCAGGACAGCCTCTGTCATGGAGGTGGTTCTGAGGACTGGGGAGAGAACAGAGAAGAAAGGTGGGGGGAAAAGACATAAAGACAAAAAAGTTTGAAAACAAAAACTGTTATTTTTAACTACTTAACCTACACTACAAGGAGAAAAGGGAGAGGGAGAAATAGTGGGGGACTGAGAAACTATTTCAGCCGGAGGGGGAGTCTGACCAGCCTCAGTTGTGGGAGAACAGAAAAGAACGGCGGGGGGACCTAGACAAAAACAGAAGGCACTGGGTAGCTGGTTTGAAATTAAAGTATGCACTGCTTTTTTAGGTGCCCCTGTCATTTTATTACTCTGACAACTATCTGTCTCTGCAGCATAGTGAAAGCCCTTTACAGCTGTATCACACTGTTTGTTAGGAGCTCCTGAGCCCCTGACATTTTATTACTGTGACATAGCTAGTGCTACACTGTCTGTGTAGCATAGTGAAAGCCTTTTATGGCTGTATCACACTATTTGTTAGGTACCCCTGAGAACCTGTCATTTTATTACTGTGAAATAGCTACACTATCTGTCTGTGAAGCATAGTGAAAGCCTTTTATGGCTGTATCACACTGGTTGTTAGGTGTCCTTGAGTCCTTGGCATTTTATTACTGTGACATAGCTAGTGCTACACTGTCTGTGCAGCACAGTGAAAGCCTTTTACAGTTGTATCACTCTGTTTATTAGGTGCCCTGAGCTCCTGTCATTATTATTATTTATTACTGTGATATAGCTACACTGTCTGTTTCTGCAGGATAGTGAAAGCCTTTTATTGCTGTATTACACTATTTGTTAGGTGCCTCTGAGCCCTGTCATGTATTACTCTGACATAGTCAGCTGGACTGTTTGCCTAGCAGTTAGTGAAATAATATCCTTTCATGGCTGTGTCTACTATGCCTTGTTCTTCCCAGTCTTAGTCTACTAAAAGCAAACACAGTGCTGCTGCACATGCAACTGTTAATGATACTGACAACATAGCGGCAATAATAATATCATCAGGACTGGCACTAACTGTCCTGAACAAAGAATAAACATGTTAGCAATGAAATAAAAGTAAGTTTTGGAAAGAACTGACTGGAGTTACTCATAGAAGTACTGAATGTTTTGCCAGATGTGCCAGGGAACTTCCTGCTGTTGAAGCAGCATGCAAGGAGGCATCCTCCTCAAATATAAGCTCAGACAATGAGGTATCAAATGCTGATAGAGATGGTGGTGATAGAGTGGACCGGGATAGCCCAGACTACATCCCACATTATGATGATGGCACTTCCAGTTCTTTGGAATCTTGTGGCAGTTGGGTCGGTAGTTTCAATAAGGGGGTAAGAAAGGAAACTACTGTAAGGCATGAGAAGCAAGTGCAGAAAACAAAAATGACATGCTAAACATAAGAATAAGAAAATGAGTATGAATGAGAACAATTAATCTCAACAAGGAAATGGCAGTTTAGGGTTTCCTCCAGGTCCCTTGACTGTACAGTACAATAAATAGTGCCAGGCACCCTGGAACAAAGCAGAAAGGTAAATCCTTTGTGTGAAATTTATTTTACATTGACACTGAAAACAACTCTGGAGCTATGTGCAGTCTTTGCAAAAAGAGCATCTGTTGTGGTGGTAAACTGGAACATTTTGGAACATCAATAATGATGCAATATGCACAGGCAAAACACCAGTTTAGTGGGGCATCACAAGGAGCAGTGAGGCTGGTATGGGCAGTAGTGGAAGTGGTGGTGGTGGTGACCATAGTGACAATGAACTAGAAGCATGAAGTGTCATTGAGTCACTAGATGTGTCCTTGCATTCTTCCCAGACAAATAGATTCTGACACTATCAAGTACTGGAGAATCCCAGAGCAGTACTCCATGTGAAAAAGGCATGAAAAATAAGTGTCCTTAAAAATTTAAAAGATCTCATCAACTAACATTAAAGAACAGTGTTGTGAGATCAAAATGTACCCACCAACATACAATATTCCAGCTGTTAAATAGAGCCATTGCAGAGCTGTTGGTTGATTCTCAAACAATTTTGCTTTTGTTGCCCAAAAATGTTTTCTCAGTTTCATGAACCACATTGAACCACAGTACACCATTCCCTGTTGAACTTATTTCTCAAAAAAGGTTGTTCGACAGTTGTATGACTTGATGTATACTGGAGTCATTAAGCAGTTGAAACTCTCTGAGGTGAAGAAGAAGATTCACATAATTACAGATATATGGACCTGCAACCAAACAACTGACTACATGACAGTCACAGCTCATTGGACAAGTTTTCATTCAGAAAGTAATAATCCCTGCTCTACCGTAAGCCGTAAGAATCAGGCTGAATTATGTGTCACCACTTTTGAGGAAAACCACACTGCCATGAAGTGTAAATATTTTGCAGGAGCTGAAAAAACAATTCCAGAAATGGCTTATTCCATATTCTTTATTTCCAGGGTTCATAGTGTCAGATAATGGAACCAGCACAGTGAAAGCTTTTAGAGATGGCAACTACAAACACATCATTTGCTTTGCACATTGTTTAAATCTTCTCATCCATAATTTCTTAAATGGAAACAGAAATGTTAAAAACCTGTTAGGTCTTGCTAGGATAATATATTGGCATTTCAACCACTCTGTGAAAGCACAACAAATTCTGAAAGGACTGCAAATGTAAAACAACTTACCACTATAAACATTAAAGCTGGAAGTTCAATCTTGCTGTAATTTAACATTTTACATGTTGGAAAGACTCCTTGAACAGAAAAAAAAACTGTACATGAATGTACCATGCAGAATCAGATAGGTAAAGTAGACATCCTGCTCAGTTCCAGCAGTTGGAGTCCACTTGAATCTTTGGTCACCTTATTGCAGCCATTTGAGACTGCCACACATGATGTCAGGGTGAACTGTGCAACTCTGAGTCAAATTCTTCCTCAAATAAGATTTCTTCACATTTTCCTTGATGACATAAAGAAAGACTTTTAGTCAAACGAAGACACCACCACTATTATGCTGACAGGTGAATTAAGTATCAGGCTGTCAACTGATCAGAAAATAAATGCCATGTTTAACAATGACACCTATTACATTGCTAGATCCCTGCTTTAAAGGGAACATTGAAACCATCCTTCCTGCACGGGAAGACATTAACTATTGAAGAGATCTTCTACTAACTAAATATAACATTGCCCAACCAACACCATTAAGTGATGTACAGCAGTCAAACTCTGCCGAACTGTCAGACTGTACCTCTGGTGCAGACAATAACACATCTATAAATTCTTCGAAATCACCAATGTCATCAGCGAAGGAAAGGACATGTAACATCAATCCTGCCATGGTCATAGACAGTTCATGGACAACTGGTACCTTTGTCATTTTTCTGACAATGTTGGCACATAATTGAAATTTGCATTCACTCAGAGCAGCTTTGCCTCTCATACCTACCTCATTAAGGCCTGCCATGGGTATAATTTGTGAAAACAGCAGCAGGCTCATTCAAAGCAGCTGCACCTCTTGCATCTGCCTAATCAATTTCCACCATAGGTATAATTTTTTGGAAACAGCAGCAGGCTCAGTCAGAGCAGCAGCACCTGTCATACCTGCCTCAGCAATGCCCATTACGGGTATGACATTTGGAAAGAGCAGCAGACTTAATCAGAGCAGCTGCACCTCTTGTACCTGCCTCAGCAATGTCCTCCATGAGTATAGTTTTTAAAAACAGCAGCAGGCTCAACCAGAGCAGCTGTGCCTCTCATACCTACCTCAGCAATGCCTGCCATGGATATAATTTTTTGAAACAGCAGCAGATGCATTCAGAGCAGCTGCATCTCTCACACCTGCCTCATCAATGCCCACCATGGGTATAGTTTTTTGAAACAGCAGCAGGCTCACTCAAAGCAGTTGTATCTCTTATACCTGCCTCATAAGTGACAGGGTTCAGGCACCTAACAAACAGTGTAATAGTATATATCCTATAGTCAAAAACAGTCTGTCACATTTTGGTTATGGTCAGGGTAGAGTAATAGGGTAGCAGGATTGGGTAGTACTTTCCTGACCTGAACCAACTACCTGTTTTTCATTAGGGTATTTTTAGGGTAATGTCATGTAGTCTACAGGTACCCACAGGTACCATTTCTGGTCAGGTATTTCAGTACCCACCCATGCCTAGTTATGGGACATTATGATGATTTGTTAACCAAGAGTGATATTGATATTATATTACTACATGCTTTGGTTGGAATGTGATTTTTAAATCCTCTCTAAGAAATATGACTATTTGAATTTAATGATTATAGTCTGAAATGTTTTTATTCTTAAAAAAATGAGTCGAAACAAATATATATTGTTTATTTAGAAAATATGATTTTTTTACTGAGGTTTACTATCTAGTATCCATATTTAGTCTGGAATACTTGATGTGCCAAGCAGCTGGCATGCTATATCCTATAGTAGTACTCCTTGGTCTGCCTGTACAAAAACATGAGGCCAGGGTTTATAATTTATGGTTTCTCTTTTCACAGAAGTCCAATAGATGCAGTTAGTGTAAAACCAACATATTCACAAAGTGAAGTTGTCACTTTCAGGAAAGCTTAACCAAATAATATTAAGACACAATTCAGCCTATATTTTATTGTTTTTATTATATTCCTTTTATTCTTCATTAATAGGTTTATTTACTTGAAAACAGAATACTTAACCCCTTTGGTTGACCTTCTCCTGTTTAATCCTTTGCTTAAGCCTCTGCCTGTGGCATCATCATCATTTTCACAGCAACAAACTGGGATGTCACACACAGAGGATTATGATTTAAGCAGAGGATTAAACAACAAATGCTAATGAACTCTAAAGAACAAGGATCCTATTTCAATTTAATCAACCTAGGACAGAAGAACATAGTGAGGAGAAATTCAGGCAGTATATAAAATATAAGCTGAAATGAAACACAAAAACAAAGACAAATGAGAGAAAAAGACTAAAGTCCATACAATCTGCCATGTTGCCCTACTTTGTACTACTTTGAGCTACCCTTTACCTCAGATTCCTCACCACCTCTTTCTTCCTTCTTCTTTCAGATAACTACCCTGAAGATGTTCCATTGTGTTTTGAACCCTAATATACTCCTAGCATTGATCACATTGCTGGGTAGTCTGTTCTAACTGTCCACCACAAACTCCATAAAAAAAAATATTTCCTGATGTAGTTTCTGATTTTCCCCTTCCATCTTGATGTTGTGCCCTCTGCTGTATTTACCATTCCTTAACTTAAACATTTCTACAAAATCCCCCTTGATGAAGCTCTAAATATATTTGTATGTTTTGACCATATCTCTCAACCCCTCTTGTTGTCTAGTGACTAGATATTGAGACTGTCCAGTCTCTCCTCGTATGGTCTTTCTTGCAGTCCCTGTATCATTTTTGTCACCCTTCATTCACTGTCTAGTTTCCAATCCATCTCTGCTCTTCCACAGATGAGAGCATCAGAGCTATACACAGTACTCCTTGTGAGGTCTAACCAGTATCCTGTACAGTGGCAGTATGACCTCTTTTTTTTATAATAACTGTTTTATTAAGTATTTCAAGAAAAGCACATCAGACAATTTAACTATACAGCAAACAATCAAAACATATGGGCCCAGATATTCAAAGGTTTGCACCTGGTGGAACCGAGTTGTGCCGGCGCATCCCCAGTAATGCATCCACAGTGTGGACCAATGGGCTTACAGCTCATACTGTAAGCTGTCATTCGGCGGGGATCTGGGTGGTACGCGGACAGGTTGCAGCTGCCCACCGATGACAGGGGGAGGAGCTGGGTGGAAAGGGGGTCCTATGTGAGTGGGGGGGTGAGGGGTGCCACTGGACCACCAGGGATTATGTTCTGAAGGATTTACCCACAATCGGGGTTACGGGTGGGGTGGAGGTGCCACTAGACTACCAGGGATTTATTTAGTTATTATTACTGTTGATCACAGCTACAAGAAGGGGGGGGGTACCACTAGACTACAAGGGATTATATTTATTTATTAATACTGGTGATCGTGTCTATGGGGCAGGGGAGCTCCAGGACCCCCTCTGTCTGCACCACATATTGTGCAGGGCACCAGGCACATTTTGCCAGGCTGCCCTGTGCAACACATGCAAATGGGGCCATAATGACATGCAAATAGCCCCATTTGCACCTTGCATACATTATGGCCTCATTTACATGTCCAGATCTGAATATCTGGGAAATCCGCTCAGATTCCCATACTCGGCTCCATAGCTCCACTTCCTGCTTGAACCACTCCTCCCACATGCTGCATCAGGATCAGGAATCTGGGCTTCCCTGACCCCACAGACAGGCCCCAGATTCCCCAGGGAGAGAGTCAGAAGTTGCAGCTGACATTGGACGTGTGGCCGGGGCTCCTGATGGTTGCCATCACCTCACTCAGGCGATAGGGAATTTTTTTCTTGGTTTTTCATCCCCAGAGCTCAGACATGCAACGATGTCCAGCTTGGCATGTGCATGCTCCTGTGCACACCAAAAGGATGTCCGCCGCAGCTCCAACCTCCTGCAATTGCCGCTGAGTGCTGCAGAACCCCAAGCTACCACCTGAGGTTTCCAGCGCATCAGCATGTGTGGACCCCCCTCCCCGGGAAAGGAGAGAAGTCCCTGGGATGTTCAATCCTTTCCCAACCCCACCAACCCACATTGACCCATGCTCATTCCTGAACCCAGGTTGCCAGTATGGCATGAGGTGTGGCATCCAGTGCCTCAACCCTCAGTGCTACCAGGCTGGCCGCAGTTTCTTCTTTTACTGTTTCAATTTATACAGCACCCACCAGTTCCAGATTTCTTCAAAGACTGGTATAATATTGAAGAAGTAATATGTACATTTTACATTTTTTGACTTGATGGATAGTATCTGCCATAGCTGTCCAGTAAGATAATTGAGGGAGCCATGTTTGAAGCCATAATTTGGTAGTAGCTTTTTTTTACACATACCAAAGTCATCAGTGAAAGTTTAAATTGTCTGCCTCTTACCTTAAGCTTATCAGGGGATATGTGTAAAAAAAAAAACAGTGTGGGAGGGAGGGGTACTGAGATATCAAACATTGGGGCTATATCACCAGCAATAGCTGCCCAATAGGATCACAAGTAGGTGTAGGACCTAAAAACGTGGGCATGGTCAACCCAGAACTCACCGTATGCCCACCAACAAGTGCCTACCTGCAGTCCTATGTGATTTACTGAAAGGGATGGAGTCTTAAAGAATGTCATCCGGCACTTCCAAGTGAATTCCTTTAAGTAAAGTGCCATGGATAGTGTATAGGGAGGAAGGGAGTATTCTCCCACAGAGCAAGGTCACACAAGATCTGTAAATATTTAGTTCACTGACTTAAAATAGAAAGGGTAGACTCTTTCGATTGATCCCAATGGATTGAATATATATGATCAATTATATGTTCCTGTATGTAATCCTGTTGGTGAAATGCTATTAATGTGATTAATGTTGGTAATGGGTCCAAGAGATGTTGACAGGAAGGGGGAAGGGTTTGTATAAAAGCACAGATTTGCAAGTACTGATGGTGGTCAGTGGTAGGTAAAAAATACGTAGTACAGAGATCAGGAAAAGGGCAGACTCCCTGTGAATCTAGAAACTGGTGAAGATATGATAAACCCAATTGGCCCCATCATGTTAAGAAAGGATCTAAGACATTTTATGGATTATTTCATATTCATGCCAAGGATTCTACTAAAGGAGCTGCTTCCCAAGGTACCTCATTCGAACCTCATGCCATACCTTATGTGCCTCCATGGTATAATGGAAAAAGTAAGAAAATAGAAAATAACTTGGACTTGAGGAAAGCAAAATTTTACTGACATTATGAAGATTATTTAGTGTCTGACGTCCAAAAGTATAATATACAATGGCAAGAAAGATTCTTGGACTGTGATTGGTCAGTTTGGGGCTGGACCCACGGCATTATCCCAGCACATCGCCACAGGTCTAGTCTCAGCGCTGTGAACCAATGCAGATGAGCATTTTATGGATTGTTTTACTGAGCCTTTGATTGATTGTTTTATTGAGCTTCAGCTTGATTGTTTCATCTTCTCTAAAAACCAAAAAATATGTTTCCACACAAAAACATCTTTAAAATTACTTTTTTTGTTCTGTATAACAACGAGCCATTGTATAATAGGAATAATGCACTGCAAGGGTGTGTGATAGTTTGGGATAATGCGCCTGGGGCATTGGACGCACTTGGCCTGCGGCCTCGTGCCCAACCCCCCCAGGCGTGGCATTATCCCAGCATGACACACACCCTGTTGTGCAATATTCCTTTAATAAATGATGCTGGAAGGCTAGTGCATAGGGACAAAATTACGCAGGGTACTTCTGCTATGAACATGAGATAGATGTAACAATGAAAGTCTAAATCTAAGCTTATGTCCCTTCCACATAATTTATTTATTTATTTAATTTTGTTGACTGAGTAAGTGCACTGGCAACGAGTGCCTTTTTCATACATGATCAGGGTGCAATAGCACAGACAATAACTGATGAAATGAACAGTAATAACTAAAGATACTTATTACAGAAATTTACAAACATGAACAGGAGTTTACAAGTGTGAAAAGCAATAGACACAGGAGTCATTATAGAATACAAACAAAAAGCATATGCAAAAAATGCAAAAATGAAAAGAGGGGAGAAGGCAAAGAAAGAAAAATAATGCATTCACTAGCAAGAGTAAGATGGGGTAGTAGAGCACATCCCTGGGTAAAAGCACACATAAGGGGTATGGGGTTGGGGTGATAAACAAGCTCATGTGCAAGGAGTTTGGGCAGTTGAGAGTGGGGAGGTATAGGGAGATGGAGGGAGGGATAATTGTAATTTGAGAGTACTGGAGGGTGTTGAGTGGGGTAGTAGTATAAGTGGGCAGTATAATAGCTGGGATGGCTGACACACAGGTGCACATGTAGATTGGGTAGATAAGAATGAGGGAAGGGACAGGGATAGGAAGGGGGATTAGCAGAAACAGTTATGGACATAGGATGAGGAGTAATCAACTTTCAAAAGCTTAGTAAAAGTTGACAGTGAAGGGATTATTTTAATAAGAAGGGGTATGGAGTTCCATATTGAGGCAGGTCTGTAACTATAGGAGTGTTGTCCCTTGTTAGTGTGAAACAGAGGAATTGCGATATTATTGTTAGAGACCAAGCGGGATGTTGGCAGGTCAATGAGCTAGATCTGGTCAGCTAGATAGGAAGGGGCACCTAGTAGTAAGGTTTTTTTAATGAACATGGCAAGGTTTAGGTTTGCTTTAAGGTCAGGCCGGAGCCAGTTTATGGAATTAAGCACATGTCAGTGGTTGGCAATGAACCCATTACAAGAGGCAAATTTGGCAATTTTGTGATATAAGGTAGGCTTCATTTGTAGTACTAATTTGCTGGCAGCATTGATGACAATCAAATGAAGAGAGAATGTTGATTTGTGCAATTCAAATCCTAGTATCAGGCAAACCTCTGTAAAGTGACCCCAACTTCTAGTGAAGAAAGGTGGAGAAATATTGGATATGTGTTTCAAAAGACAATGTTGGATCAAGGTGCAATCTGAGATACTTAAAGGAGATGGTCTTTTCAAGAGAAGTGCTGTTTTCTGCATAGACATGGAATATAGGGGATAATTGGTTTAGGCTGTGCCTGGTCCCAAACAGCATAGACTGAGTTTTCAGGAGGTTTAAGACCATTTTCTCCTGAGTGAACCACTCGTGCAGCCTTGTGAAGCTATTGCTGAATGTTTGGTTGATTATGCTGATATCGTTGATGTGGGTGTACAAAACAGCATCATCTCCATAAAAGAGGGTATGCACATGTTTTTAGACTGAGGCAGGTTGTTAATGAAAATGGAAAAAAGAAGTGGGCCTAAAACAGAACCTTGGGGGATACCACTGGTGATAGTGTTTATACCAGATAGAGCATTTCCAATTTTGTTGGCCTCTTTCCTATGGGCAAGGTAGTCTTTTAACCAAGTGAGAGAGAGGGATCCAAGACTAATTTCAAGTAGCTTGGAAGTTTAAATTTTGTAGTTGACCAGATCAAAAGCCTTGGTCAGGTCCACAAACACTGTTCCAGTTGGAAGATCCTTGTCTATAGCATAATAGATGGCATTGGTAAACTCGATTAGGACAGTGCTAGTGCTATGCCCTTTCCAGATGCCATGTTGCTTAGGGCAGATAAGGTCATGCTGGTGCAGGTAGTTAACTACTTGTCTGTGTACTATTTTATCTTGTACCTTGGCTAGAGCTGAGAGAAGAGAGATTGGGCAACAGTTCTCAAGGGATGACTTTTTTTCCCTCTTGTGGAGTGGAATAACTGTAGATATTTTCCAGAGATCAGGCACTTTGTCGGATGAGAAGGAAAGGTTGAGGAGTTTGGTAATGGGGAGTGCTATTTGGGGAGTTGAAAGCCTGAGGAACTTGAGGATGAGTCTGTTTGGGCGAGCAGATTTGTTAGTGTTTGGGGTGACAAGGAGTTGATGGACTTCATGACATGTGACACATTTTAAGTCAAAAAGGAGCCAATGCGGCTCACTAACAACATTGATGTAGCTGTGAGCAGAGGAATCATCTGGTCTATATTTGGACAGACCGCAAAATAAATTGTTGAGGAGGCATACGATTTTAAAAGGGTCAGTGTGTCTAGTGCCATCAAGGTCAGTGGACAGTTGCGAGGATTGGGAAAGGACATTTATCAGGAAGTTCACTAACTGCCAGAACTTCTTGGGGTTGCTAAAGTTCGTTGCCTGCTGGGTTTTTAGGTACTGGCTTTTGGCCCTAAGGATAGCATAGTTACACTCATTTCATAGAGACCTGTAGAAATTCTAATCAGAGGTATGGAAAGATTGCTTGTACTTGGCCCAGGATTCCTCCCTTCTATGAATAAGGGTGAAGATGTTGCTTGTGAGGCAGAAGGATTTCTGGGGTTTAACCCTACATGTGATCGGGGGGACATACTTGTTGAGTATGGATGTAAAATTCTTAATGAAATTGTCCAATGCGGTGTTGACATCTGGGACTCTGTCAAGAAAGGACCAGTTGATTAGGGACATGTGATAAAGAAAGGAGGCTGTGTTAAGGCTAGAGCAGTTTCTAAAAGTGACAAGCCTGAGAGGGGAGTTTTTGGGCATACGGTTTTACCATTGAGAATAGGTAGCCAGGTGATGACTGATTAAGTCACTTAATACACCTGAGGTAAGGATTCTATTGGGCTTATGTACTAAGACCCTGACAATCAATGTGTTGTTACCAGTTCTGAGGTTCAATCAGGTTGGGGTTTGCAGGATTTGTTGTAGCTGGCAGGGACTAATTATGTCCTTATATTGAACTTTGTTGTCCAGCCTTTGAGGTCTCCCAGTACTAATAATTCAGATGGAGGAAGCTGGACAAGCATATGGGAGAGGTCATGAAGGTCATTTGACCATACTTTGGGTGGACAGTAGACACAGCAAATTTTTAGGGATTTGTGGCCCAAGGTGATGTTTACAAACAGCCATTTGCACAGTGTACTAGGGGTATAGGGAAAGTTGTAAATTTCTGCTGCAAGACCAACGTGTACATAGATCAGGGTGCCAGCCCCTTTTAAGGGTGTCTATCCTTGTAGAAGATGTTGTTGTTAGGGAGGGAGATTTATAATTCCTTAACTGAAGGGTGTGAGCCAGCTATCTGAAAGGGCAAGAATATGGGGTCTTTGCAGGGCAGAGAGGGCCTCTAGTTCATGCAGTTTAGGAGCCACACTCCTGATGTTTAATTGAACAATGCAAATGTATTTGTGATTGATCCAGATCTGTGGGGAATAGGGGACATTTGCTGACAGGCCAGGGTTAGTTTCCACTTCCCCTGATAACAGTAACAGGTAGTGTAATATGAGGGACAGCAGTGCAATGGACTTAATAAGACATGAGGAGTGCTGAAAAGCAATGTGAAGACCTAGGAAATTAATGTGATTCTTATGGAGAAGTCCAATGACAAGGGAAGTTTAGTAGTGAGGGTGCAATGAGATAGGTAGTGCTAGTCATGTGACTATGCTTATGTTAGACAGCAATTCTACTGATAACTACATTGAGTATAAGGAAAAGCTCACAGGATAGGAGCCCTGCACAGAGCCCGTTGAATGTTATGATACAGTGTTAGGCAAAAAGGTGGGGTAGAGCAGGCAGGGGAGTGGGAGACATTCTATTAGTGAGGGTGAGGACAGGACAGGTTGCTGCAACAGGGAACATTTTCAGGTTAGTGTGACTAGAAGAGAATACAAAGCAAGAAATGAGAGATTTGAGTGCTATGATGCAGCATTAGGCAAAGTGGGGAAGAGAGAGCAGGCAAGAGAGAGGGAGACAATCTATTAGTCTGGAGTGTCAGGACAGATTTCTATAACAGTTAACAGTAACAAACTAGTGTGACTAGAGAAGAATATAGCAGAAAAGGGAGGGATCTGTGGGATGCACAGGAGACCAAATGGGATAGAGCGAAGTGTGTGTGTGTGTGTGGGGGTCAACTAATGGGACAGCCAAATCAGTTGCACAGAGGGGTGAAAAAACTGTGTTGATTGTTTTTTTTTACAAGTGCAGAACACAATATAAACAGAACAACCTTGGGTGGGCTAGAAGTGGAGTGGCTAGGTGGAAAGTACTAGGCAGTGCCAAGCTTGAAACCGCTGCTGTCAGCATACCAGGGGGAGTCAACTGTGTTGTCCTGTACTGGGGGATACTTGGGGAGGGCTGCTACTGAATTGCTTTCGTGACCCTGGCTGATGGCAGACTTCATGTTCTGGGGAGGAAAGAAAGCGGCCTGTGAGTATTTCAAAAGAAGAGCACAGAGGGGGAGTGGGGGAAGAGAGAGCAGGCAAAGGGGAGAGAGAGCAGGCACACAGGTACGATCACTGGCACAAATGTAAAGCTGGCAAAAATAACTAAGCAGTGCTGAAAAACAGGATGATACAAAACCAATCAGAACATGCAAGCTGATAGTTAAGGCAGCAAACACTGGCTCTGTTAAAGGCTGTAAATATGCAGCACAGCATGTGGGTTACAAGTATGAGATAGATGAAAGGTCCTGTGAAAATATGGTGTTTCGGTGAGCTGCTGATTGGTGCCAAGCTTGGAACCACTGCTTTCAGTGTACCTGGGGGAGTTGGCTGTGTTATCCTGTGCTGGGGGATGCTTGGGGATAAAATGAGATACCAGCCTAGGCCAGTCTCAAAAATAACCAGCTGGGCATAATGGTACAGTTTGTAACTAGAGTAAAATTCTCTGTAAAATATTTGAGAAGAAGACTATCACCCTCCGCAAGAAAGATAGATTTATCAATGCCAACATCTTAAGTCCTTTGCTAATGCTGTACAGTAGTTAGGGGCTCATAATTAAGTAGTTCTAGATGATATGGGTGTTTAGTAAGGTATACACTGAGGAATTTCAGGGAGTTTCAATTCCAGTGGCTATTAAATAACTATTTTAATTTGATGAGGTGGGGTATAATTGAGAGCAAAAACTTCTGTTTTGTGTCTATTTAAATGGAAACTGTCTATTAATTTGAAACTAGTTAACAGATCAGAAATTGCCACAAGGGATGTAGTTGGATCAGAGAGCATTTGTAGAATATCTTCAGTGAACAAAGTGATTTTGTAGTCCTGTCCGCCTAACAGAATACCTTGAATCTTCAGAAACTGTGGTATATGAGAGGCTAATGGCTGTGTGTGTAAAGCAAATAACACCGGGGAAAGAGGACAACCTTGCCAGGTGCCTCTCCTGAGGGTAAAAGATTGAGCTATAGATCCATTAATTTTAAACAATGTGAAGGGAGAGTGGTAAATGAGTTGCAACACAGTAATAAAATCTGAAGGAAAACCAAACACCTTTAATGTGTCCCAAAGAAAAGGCCAAAAGACCAGGTCAAAGGCCTTCTCCACATCCAGACTGGCCAGGACCAGGGGTATTGAAAGTTGATGAATGTAGACCAGGAGAAGCAACATTCGTTGAACATTGTCATGAGCTTGCCGTTTTCGAGCAAACCCTGCCTTGTCCCACTCCAACAAGGAGGGGAGAAGGCCCTCCAACCAAAGTGCCCAAATGGACATAAATAATTTATAATCAAAATTCAAAATAGAGATTGAATAATATGAAGCTGGAGAAGTGAGATTTTTATGTAGCTTTGGGAGGGCAGTAATAATGGCATACTGCCAAGAGGGTGGTGGGGCATTTTCTTCTTGTAAAGAGTGAAAGAGGCGTAGGAGAAGCGGGGTCAAGAGATTTCCTAAAGAGGGAATTTTATAAAATTCTGATGGAAAGCCATCAAGGCCCTGGCACTTACTAGAGCTGTGCACAGCCTGAATATTATTTTCCGAATACCATGAATAAAGCGCTATTCGTTATTTGGATCCCTAATAACAAATAGTTCACTACTCATCTGGTATTCAGGAAACAGTTTTTTTTTTTTAAAAAAAGGACAAGAACTAGCCCCCTCCCTCCCCTCCCAGCCAAAGTAAGCACCAAAACCCCAGTCTTCAACCCTCTGTGATAAAAAGCAGACCCCCCCCAGCACCCACAAGTTGTTTTGGTTTTTTTATAAATGCCTCAATCAAAAAATTGCAGGTGCCGGGTGACCGGCTCCACCTGCCCGCTTCCACAGTCAATTTGTAAAGTTCTGAAGCTCTGTCTGTCTGCATTATAACCCTCCCAAATAAAAAAACAGCACCTCACCCTGTTACCCTACCCACCCAATTGAGCATCTAGTCAGTAATCCATATTGAAGCTCAGAAGGTGCCCGGCACAGTCTCCCTCCTGTACAGCCGCCTTCCTTGTCATGAATGAAGTGCTTGTGCACTTGAGTTGCTGTAGTAAAACCAGCTGATCTCATGATCAGATGGTTTATAACAACTCAGTGTTTCTTTTACTTTCGTCAAGAAACCAACAGTCCGTGGAGGAGGTGTGCCAAGCACCTTCTGAGCTTCAATTTGGATAACTGTCTGATGCTCAATTGCATGGGTACCATGGTTGGGGTGCTGGGGGAGGTCATGATATAGACAGAGCTTCAGAACTTTACAGATTGACCATAGAAGTGTGCGGGTAGAGCTGGTCACCCAAGACTCGCAATTATTATTAATATTTTATTGAGGCATTTATAATTTAAAAAAAAACTACTACTTGTGGGTGCTGGGGGGTATGCTTTTTATGGGATAGGGTAGAGGGCCGGGTTTTTTGGTGCTTACATGGCTTGGGTGATGAAGGAGGGAGCTAGTCCTTATTCATTATCTAAATGACAGAATACCGAATACGAATACTGAATATTTGGCCACCGAATACTGAATATTCAGCCAAATATTCGAAAAAAGGTATTTGCACAGCCCTAGCATTTACCCATTTTAGCTAATTTAATGCCATGGAGAATTTCTGCCATGGAGATGGAAAAGTTACGTTCCAGATCATGTCTAGAAGAGAGGAAATATAAGTGGGCCTGACTTAAAAAAAAAGTGAATTTGTTGTTCCAAAGGCAGAGGGGACTCTGGAGTATAGAGTGTAGAGTAGTAGATCTTAAAGATGCTCAGGACCTGGTATACATTATACATAAGTACACCTGTACTGGGATGATAGAGCTTAGGTATAATGGCGCTGCCATCAGTGTTCTAAGGCACCTAGCTAGGGTCCGGGCACCACAGGGTCCACCTTCATAGTATCACTGCCTGAGGTAAAAAAGGGCATGTTCTACCTTTAGATTTAAAAGTTTTTGTAGCTGGGCTTTAGTCTTTAACATCTGCAAGTGAATTGACAGATTTCCCTGCAGAAAGAAAATCTGTAAAGTACAAAAAGTATGTTGTAGTTCCTGCATTGTAAGTTCCTGTGCCCTATGTAGGACCAAAGTATAAGCTATGATAGTACCTCAGAGAACCAACTTAATGCATCTTACAGAATACTAAGGATGACACTTACATTATCATTATCCTGGAGAGAACGAGAGACTTGATTTCCCGACTTATCAAGATCTTTTTGGTCTTGAAGAAATCCCAGTTGTAAGTGCCAAAGTGTTTGTCGAGGGGCCTTTCCTAAGGAAAAAGGGCACTTAGTGGGGCATGATCGAATAAATGAAAAGGACCATGTTGAACATCTTGTAGGGTATCGACATGCTCAAGGGTTGTAAATAGATAGTCCAGTCTGGCAAAACTACCATTGTGGGGAGAGTAATGAGTGTAGTCCCTTTGTATAGAGTGTAGATGGCACCAGGTATCAATAATACTTAGCTGGCATGGAAACATAGAAACATAGAATTTGATGGCAGATAAGGATACACTTGACCCACCTAGTCTGCCCATTTCCCTACCTAACTGAAAAGCTGCAGATCCTAGTTAACCAATAGCCTACTTCCTCCTACCCCCCCCACACTAGAATTGCCTTATGTCTGTCCCATGCATTCTCTATGACCTCTTCAGGCAGGCTGTTCCATGCATCTACAACCCGCTCTGAGAAGAAATACTTCCTCACATTACCTCTGAGCCGTCCTGCCCCTCTATCTTCAAATTGTGCCCCCTTGTTCTTTCACATCTCTTTCTTTGAAAGATGCTACACTCTTGGACTTCGTTGATTCCCTTGAGGTATTTGAAAGTTTCTATCATGTCCCCCCTCTCCCTCCTTTCCTCGAGGCTATACATCTTAAGCTCCTTCAGTCTTTCTTCATATGTCTTCTGGTGCAGGCTCTGCACCATTTTGATTGCCCTCCTCTGGACAGCCTGCACCTTCTCTATGTCTTTGCAAAAATAGGGTCTCCAGAACTGTACACAGTACTCCAGATGTGGTCTTACCAACTGTCTATACAGAGGGCCAACAACTTCCTGTTTTCTACTGGTGATGCCTCTCCCTATGCATTCCAGTATCTCCCAGCTCTCCTTACTGCCTTCTCACATTGCTGGCCCACCTTTAGGTCATCTGTCATGACTTCCCCCCGGTCCCTTCCAATTTTTGTTGTTGTCAGTCTCTCACCCCCCATTGTGTACTCTTGCCCTGGGTTTTTGTTTCCCAGGTGCATTACTTTGCACTTCTTTGCATTGACTGTAAACTGCCATATATTTGACCATTCCTCCAACCTTGCCAAATCCCTTTTCATCCTTTCCACCCCACCTTGTGTATCAACCCTGTTGCAAATCTTTGTGTCATCTGCAAAGAGACACACCTTCCCCTCTAGTCCCTCTGCAATGTCAATTATAAAGACATTGAAAAGGACCAGCTCCAGTACTGAACCCTGTGGTACCCCACTAGTAACCCTCCTTCTTCACTGTGGACTCTATTTACTATTACCCGCTGTGTCTTGTGGTCCAGCCAGTGTTTTACCCAGGCTACCACCCTGGGACCCACTTCCAGGCTGGCTAATTTGTTTATTAATCTTTTGTGCGGGACTGTGTCAAATGCCTTGCTAAAGTCTAGGTAAGCCATGTCCACAGCCCCTCCCTGGTCTACTACTTTGACCACGCAGTCAGAGAAATCAATTAGATTTGTTTGACATGATCTTCCTGCTGTGAATCCATGCTGTCTTGGGTCCTGTGCCCCACTGACCTCTAGGTACTAAACAATTATTTCCTTCAGAAGTGATGCCATCATTTTCCCTACCACTGAGGTCAAACTGAAAGGTCTGTAGTTTCCTGCCTCTGTCTTGCCCCACTTTTGTGAAGGGGAATCACATCCACCCTTCTCCAGTCCTCAGGTACCAAACCATCCTCCCATGATTTATTAAAAAGGGTAGACAGTGGTGTTACTAGTTCTTCCCTGAGTTTTTTTAGAGTTCTGGATTGAATCCCATCAGGCCCCATTGTTTTATCCACCTTCAGTTTTAAGAGTTCTTTCAGAACCCTTTCTTCTGTGAAAAGACTAATATCAACCCCCACCCCCATACAGAGTGCTTCTATTGACTGGATTAGGGCTCTCCCCCTGCTTTTCCATTGTGAATACTGAGCAGAAATATCCGTTCAGTATCCCTACTTTTTCACTCTCGCTCTCTGCCCAACCACCTTCCTCTTTATTCAGCCTCAGTATCCCTGCCTTCATCTTTCTTTGCTCCCTAGTGTACCTATAAAAGGTTTTATCCCCCTTCTTAACTGAGTTGGCTATCTTTTCCTCAGTTTGGACCTTTGCTATTCTGACTGCCTTTCCCGCTTCCTTCTGCTTTAACTGGTACAGTTCTCTGTCCTGCTCCTTCTGTGTTTCCTTATACTTCCTGAATGCTATCTTTTTCTCCCTTACCTTCCCTGCCACTTCTTTTGAGAACTTAGTGTTTTTTTCTTTCATTTTGATTTGTTTATTTGCTTCACACAAAGACTTGTTGCCTCTGTGGTGGCAGTTTTGATGTTTCCCCATTGTTGCTCCATTCTTGCCTGTTTGCTAGTGCTTTTCCGAGACACGCTCCCATTTTGACAAAATCAGCCCTCCTGAAGTCCAATACCTGGCATAAAGTCTTTACACAAATACAATACTGTATTTTTGCACAGGAGAAAAATGATAGGCCTATGTGTTTGAAGAATCTAAGTAAGGATTGAATGTAACATTCAAGTTCCCTCCCCAAATTAATTACACACACTGATTGCTTAGCAATACCAAGAAGAAAGATGACAAAGCCCTACAGTCTCTACCGGGGGGAAATAGGTATTTACTACTGTAATATGTTTCCTATATAAGGCACCTGTAACTATAACATAACAGCTGGCATTGTCAGTATTGCAGGTTTGAAGATCAAATGGCAGACCTCACCTACAAAGCGTTAGTACCTTCCTGCCGATAGCCAGATTTATGTGAGGGAAAAAAAACGTGACTAAAACCAAGTTTCAGCTATTTCCTGTGTTCCTCTTAGGATAGGTGAATTTCCTAGAGTAGGATAATATCTGCCCGCTGTTGCTGAAAATACTGAAGGAGGTGGGAACATTTAACAGGATTATTGATCCCACTGACATTGTAGGACAATACTTTGATAAGAGATCCCATGATGTAAAATAAGGTTATGTATGGAAACATGGTATTTCTCACCACTGTCAAAAGAAAAACATAGCTGTGAACCACTGCCTAAGTAACAAATTGCCCTGGCCTTGCCATGTGTTCAAGCACAACAGTACATAGACATGAGCAATGAAAATGGTAGGGCCCATACATTATGAAAAATAAAAAAAACATTCTTCCAAAACACAGTCTCAGATTTCAAAACAGCTAAGATCCTATCTTTTTTTTTTTTTACTTTTGTTTATGCCACCTCCTCTGGAACTCTCTTGGGCTGCTACTTGTGGCCCTACATCACTCTACCACCCACCTGATCCCCCAGTTCCACCTGCCCTCCTCCTACCTCTGGCCAGCGGACTCCCCAGCTCTGAGCTCTCTGGGGTAGGGCCACCTCCACTCTGGCACTCTATCTGCTAATCGAGTGTGCAAGCTGAGGAGATGGAGGGCAGCCCAGGCAGCAGAGATGGGGCCTGATGTTTGCAATGTTGCAATGCAGCATGGAGGGGAGCCATCAACTATCCAGAGTCAGGTGATTTTTTGACTTTGTTCCCCAGGAGTGTGGCAATGCAATGACACCTGCACGGCAATGCTGTAAGCGTCTGCCATGCTCCTCCCCTCATTAGCTCTGTATGCTAGTTGTGCCCTTGGTCTCCACCGCAAGGCACTACTGTACTGGAGTGCCCCAGGATCCCTCCCCAGGGAGAGGAGAGCAGTCCATTGGATGCTCAATCCTACTCCCTCCCCTGCTGACAGCCCGCACCCGAGCTCGTTCCATAACTCGGGTTGCCGGCATGGCACGAGGTGTGGTGTCCAGCGCCTCAACCCTCAGCACCACCGGGCTGGCCAGCTAAGATCCTATCTAAATGTTAAAGAAACCACAATAACACTTTAAAGTAGATAGCCATGCATAAGTAGATAAAAGTTGCTGCCAACCAGGCAGACTCTAAACTGCAAAACAGTAAAAAACAAATCAGTATATAAAAATGGCCTTCGTGAACTTCCAAGATAGGGAGATGTGCAAAAGTTCCAGCTCCTTAGTAACACTAAAAGGTGGAAAAACATTACAAGGAGTGGAAATAGGTCAGGCTCATAGCCCCCATGTTCTCTTCAGTCCTGATTTGTATCCAAAACATTGAACAGGGAAAAAAGCAACAATGTGTCCATCTCCAGCTTCACATAGTGAAATCCAAGGGAGTGTTGTGATACAAGAAAACTTACAAATACATAAAAACACTGTTAATTATAATCAGTGGGCTAATAAGAGTCATTACTAGGAAGCTCTAGTGCCTTTTCTGTAGAGTAATGCTGATAACAAACTAACAGAGACCTATATGGAACACTGTAAACTATCAAGGCACTAACATATAAATCATGAGGGAGCCTGCATCCAAGCTTGGGAGTGTGCTGAGGTACAACTGAAAAGTGACCATCAAAAAAGCAGATTGAAAGGAAGAAAAGGGAAATATGATAAAAGATCTACAAAAGGGGTAAAATGATATTGTCTGCCTACAGACTGGGTTTCCCAGACTGCCAAGGGTTGAAACAAGGTCCCTGATGCTGAAACAATCATAGATAAAAAAAAAGTAGCCAGTTCTCAATACTGTAATAATGGGCCTTACGCACTAACAAAATAGTTGCCTCTGGCGTCCTTAACTAGGGCGTGACGGCTCGCGATGTGAATGTCACATGCGGGGACCCGCTGACCCCCGGTGGCATCTCACAAGGGTGCACAAGGCACTTGCATGCCAGCCTCCCTACCCCTCGAGGAGCACTACGCTGGGGGCATGTCGGGGGCATGCCTTTGCTATGTGGCATTCACTAAGCAGCATAATGCCAGGCACAGGGGGCTCTAGATACAGCAGCCAAGACCAGGCATAACCCAGAATGCACCCCCATGTTCAGCAACTGCCGGTCACAGTGGCACAGGCCAATGGACATCCATGCTGACACAGCCTACTAGGCTGCAGTGGAGGGCTGGGGCAGCCTCTTGGGTGATTGTCCGACAGGTGTACATCCTTCACTGCTGACTCAGCTGGCCCCTACTCTGTGCGCCCACCATAGGGGTGAAAGGGATCCATTCAGGGACCCAGTATGAGCATCCGATTGGATGCCCGCCTGGGTCCATGGCTCCACCCCCAACCGCCCATGCGACTCTGCATGCCACGAGGGTGTGGCCATGGACAGGGACCCCACAGGTGGTTGCGTTCATGCTTGCAATGCACCCTGCACCTGTTCAGGCCTGCGTAGGTACGCAGGTGGAGTACATGCCTCATGCATGCATAACCCACCCGTTAGTGCATAAGGCCCAATATGAGGAAAAAAGGGGGGATGAGGAGGCTTTACAATTATCTAAGGCTCCCAGCTAAGACTGAAATTACCTTGCTGCTGTGAATAGAAAACTACATAAAAAGAAGTCAAGAAAGCTAGCTTGAAAAAGAAGAAAGACTGAAAATAAAAAGAAATTATGAACCACATAGAGGAAAGTCATAAAGGTGGCAATGACAGTAGGGGGAAAGGAAAAATCAGGAAAAGAAACACAGTACAGAGAAACAAAACCAAAAGGAATAAGAATAAGAAAGGGAAAAGAAGTAAGAAGAGAGAACAAAAGGAAATGTACTGTATAGCCATTTATTCCCCTAACACCTGGAACCCATGGGTCGCCCAGCAGGTTCACCAACCTGGAAAGTTCCCGAAACCTATCATTATGTGCTTGTTAAAGAGCACCCTTAGTGACTACGTGGTACCCAGAGCCAAATAAACTTCTTATATTCCTATGTGTATAGACTTGTAAAATGATGAGGAGGCAGGTACAGTCAGGAATGGTATGAGATGCTGTGTTGCACTAGTGTTTTTAGTAGTCTTCTACATATATTGTTAAACTGTATACTGTATTTATCAGCACTATTCATGTTTATGGTTTCATGCTTAGTTATAATCACTGACTTAGTCTGTTCATCCATGGGAGTAATCCTGGCCAGGTGATCATTCAGTGCTTGATTTGTTCTTTCATTTTATTTCAGAAAACCAACAGAATTTGAATTTCGGTAAACTTACAGCTATTTAAAACCAGAAGCATGAACACCAGCATAAACATAAGGCTAAACAAGCATTTGTCAATGCCGAATGTTGGCTTGCTGGCATTGGCATTGCTAGTGCAGGAGTGAGAGAGATGAGTAATAGGAATGGCAGTGAAGTATTGAACTGATGCCAACCCCACCCCCACCCTGAAGAGACTGACAGGCATTGGGGGGGGTGCCTTTGGGTCATCAGCCATAACGCTCATGCCATTTCATGTCACTCTATCCTGTAGACAGGTGTCACGATGTGCCTTGGGGTCTTCGGGCTTTATACTCACCCCATTCCAGAAGGAAATGCACTGAGATTGGTGTGGTATAGGAGAATGGGGTGAACGTTGGGGCCAAAGACCCCAAGGCACACCTCAATTCCTGTCATTGGCCACAGGGTAAGGGTGGAATGGCATAAGCATTATGGCTGATGATCTCAAGTCACACCCCCGACACCTGTCAGTCTCTACAGAGTAGGGTGTTATGATTTTCTTCAGTTCGCAGTTCAGATTTGAAGAGTGCAGACATGTCTCAGTTCAGAGAAGATCATGACTCCCAACCTCTTGAGGGTAAGTATGGGTGGGGGGTTACAGAGTGGTAGGTACACAGAGGGGTTGGGGATGGGGGAGGGGATTGAGGCAGACAACTGTGGACTGTTTTCTTGTTTGCAGGGGAAAAAAAACAAGAGGGAAGGTTTTCTTCATTTACAGGTTACACACATAAAAAAAAAATAGGCACACTGGGGTGGGCTCCCAGTGTGCCACAATTCTGTGGGGGGATGCCAACATAGGGATTTGGCACTCTGATGTCAACAATGCATATAGATGGGTGGGGGTGCATGCATCCAATACTGGGAGTGGGCATCCCAGTGTTGGAAAGGAAAGGAGAAACTGTTTAACCAGGAAAGACACACTAAGAGGGGGGGATGCCGACATGGGGATTGTGCACCTTGATGTTGGCTTTTTGGGAGTGTGTGGTGGGCAGCAGGAGTCACCATGTTATGGTGTGCCACATAATGTGGGGGGGGGACATGCCAACACGAGGATTGGGCATCCCAGTGTCAGCTTTCTGGAGATTTTGTGGCAGATGGCAGGAGACGCCATATTTATTGAAATATTTCACCAGGAAAGGAACATAATGGAGGCATGTCGTCTGTCACTGCAATGATGAGCCTGTCTCTGATTGCAGAGGCAGATTTGTTTCAACTCTGTGGTGCTCTCTGAAACTGCTGCCATTGGCAGCATGCTTACTGGCTGGCGGCTGAGGGACTCACCCACTAAAGCATCCCCTGCGTTCACCACAGCACTGACATGCCTCTGAAATGTGCTACTACCACAAGATGTTGCTTGAGTGTGCCCGCAAGCCAACATAAAAAATAAATGAGAAAATAAACCAAAGCCCACAGCAAGAGTGATACATCAACAAGGCTGGTAAAAAGATATAGATAGCAAATCAAAAGAGAAATATAATTTTAAAGGGGCAGCTAAAGAAAAAAGAATAATCAAAAGGAGCAATAATAGAAGAGATTTGTGAAAAATGATTAAAAAGTAGTTAATTTTTAACACACCAGTTAGTGCAATTAGGGAAAACAAAGTGTGTGTTAAATTTCACACATACAGTGTATTAAATCAGTTTTACACAGTTGTGTATATATTGGTCAACACACAAGTGTGAAGATTTTAAAACACAATTGTACTATAGGTGTGTTGAATTTTTAACATATCATATTGTTACAGTGTATACAGTGAATATGTTATTTCAACACATACGAGTGATTAATTTTTAAGACATTAATGTGCTCAAATGTATAAAGTGAATGTGTTGTTTCAACACATAAGTGTGTTGAAATTTTAGCACCGTAATCTGTTAAACTGTACATAGTGAATGTGTTATTTCAACACATAATTGTGATGAATTTTTAACACAGTACAGTATTGAGCTGTACATAGTGACTGTGCTGTTTCAACACATAAGTGTCTTGAAATGTTAACACACAAAAATTGTTAAACCTTACATAGTGAACGTGTTGTTTCAACACATAAGTGTGATGAATGTTTAACACATTAACATGTTAAACTGCACATAGTAAATGTGTTGTTTCAACACATAAGTGTGTTCAAAGTTTAACACAGTGATGTACTGAACATCAACACAGTGCTTTGCAGATTTATGGCACACGTTATGCACAAATTTGGAAAGAAGTGTGTTGCTTTTTTACACACTAATGAGTTATAAAATGCACATAAATGTAATGTATTTGTAATTACTGGTGATCCCCTTTAATACACGGACTAGAGCCATGTTTCACACCCTGTAATAACCCATATAATGGGTTATTATTACATCTTGTGTCAATCATTAGTAGCACACCACCTGATAGGCTCTTATTCCATGTGTGGGCAGGCCTAACACAAAAGCAAACATGGGGGCATTTTTTCCATTACCGAAGAGTTGGACCTCATTCAAACTTTGGTGCTTACTTCTGTGAAGGTATTACTTTTTTTAACAGCATTTATCTGGTTGATCCTGCCTTTCTAGTTTTTTAAAAATCTATCCAGTTTATCCTGGCATTGTTTCATTTCAGGCGGAGCTTAGGGAGACAGCCAACATAGTTTACAACAGCCCAACTACATGAGTTGTTCCACAATATAAGGCAGACAAAAAAAAATAAAGAAATTATGCCAAGCAACTATCCTGCTTTTCAAACGAGTGTGAGTGTGTGTGTGTGTGTGTGTGTGTGGAAGGGTGACTCAGTAGCAGTAGCAGATAGCTCAGCAAAGCTCCTTCAATAACAGCCTTTCACAGTGATTTCTTTGCACCTGTAATTATAAAAATAAAGCCTGTGCAAGGTGTTTTGTTATTGAGGATTTTTCACACACCCTTGGTGTGAAAATCTCATAAACCCCTTAAGTTTTGCTCTCGGGGGTTTATGAACTATCGCACACCTTGGGTTTGTGAAAAATCCTCATAACACACATGTGCACAGGCATTATTCTGTATATAATAACTGTTTTTCTTACAGGGAAACCATGATGTAATTTGTTAATATGTTTATTAAGAGTTTATTAAGACAAACATGCGCTCAGTTTCCCTTACTCTGCGTATGCGCCCATCACAGTTCTTCGCTTACCGACTACTCTCCTTATCGGCAAACTGCAATTGGACAGTGAACCGTCACTCGGAGTTCAGTTGGCAATAAGTAATTTAAAACAAAAATGTTCCACAAAGACGTGGATTCACTTTCAGATGCCCACAAAATAAAAAAAAACCTTTTAAATACAGAAAGAAAGTCGACTGCGGCCACACACTGTGACCTAACCAGACTGCAGCAGCTCAGCAACTTTTTTATTTTCTATAATTGCTGAGGCAAAAAAGGGAAACCCAGCAATTGTAAAAAATAAAATATGGGGTGGTGTGCGTAAACTCAAAGTTTACACACACCCTTGGAATGAGATGCTTTCACAAACCCCTTGAGCTTCACTCTTATGGTTTATGTAGCATCTAACCTCTGGGGTGTGTGTAAACTTCTTGTTACACACACCACTCCATACTTTATTCTATATGTTCTTTCAAAGTGTAGTTTTAGCACACCAGAGTTCCGCATTATTGGCTAAAAAATAACTGCAATCACTTGCAGGGCAGCAAAATTATGTAAATTATATGGTTTTGTCACAAAAGACTTGTGTATATGCATTCTGGGATCCTGCCATTTTAATACAGATGTTATCCCTGATGTCCAGGACTTTCATTGCCCACCTCCTCCCATCCTATGCATCACCACCACCAACTTTATAACCAATCACATCTGGATGTGAATCGAGATAGTGTCAGTATTTATTAACTTGGATAATGCTGCATCTGGTCTGTACTACTCAAATACTTCTGTGTACTATTTTTAGGTATCTTTATCCTACAGAATGTTGCAGTTTTCTATTATGTTCCATTTGTGTTGTCTTCCAAATGGATAACACATTAGACTGCATTTTGGCCAGGGACGGTTGGCCTCAGGTTCTACCAGAACAGCAACTGCTGAGGCTGAGCGAGTGAGCTTGCTCCCACTGCAATGGAAACTTTGTCTGTGTGTGTGAGGCCCATTCTGGCATTTCACTCATGCCAGAGGAGAAATGGGAGCAAAAACCCTGGTGCACCATAAATGACGTCTGGGAGGGCCCTAGGCCTGATCAGGGTCCATCACTGGGATCAGAGTACATCCCTGACAAAACAAGATCACTGGGCCAGGGATGAAATATGGTAAAAAATATATGCACTTTAGACCACTATCACAGTCGCAAGGGCAATCTTTTGTGACCTGTTGGGTGTGAGAACCCTATAACCCAATAATGTGTTCTGTGATATTCATTTGGAAATTTTAGATTGCTATTAACTAAATCAGCTTGTTAATAATATTTTATGATGCTTTGGTAATGATGTGCTCAGTTATGAGGCATTGGGTTCAATTCTCAAAGGGCCCTTAGATTGACTCAAACTGGCAAAAGGCAGCTTGCATCAAAGTCTGGTTCTTCAAGGACGCTGCACCCAATTCTCTGTCAGGCAGGGTCCCAATGGTAAAGTCCCTCAGCTTGTGGCAACCTTGACCATGCACCGAACAAACAGCACATCTGTAGAGTTTCCACAAGCTGTGGGACAGCTCTGTGCCAATCTAGCACATCCCAGGTGGCTAGTGACACCCCCACAGCCTGATCTGATTGACAACTAAATTGTCACATAAGTTCATTCCCTAGTGATCTAGTGGACCCCCCCCCACCCACAGCCCTGATCTGCCCAATACTTATAATGTTAAATAAATCATTCCTGGATGATCTAGCTCCACCCCAGTACCAATCCCCCCAATATTATAATAAGAGATGTCTCTGGTGGTCTAGTGAACTGCCCCAGCCCTGATCCCCTGTTATGTAACATTATAACATCCCTGGTGATCTAGCAGACCACCCCCTTCCCCGATCCCCTTGTAATTATCATAATTCCCATCCCTGATTGTCTAGCAGTCCCCCGATCCCCAATCCCCTTGTAAATAAATGTATTCTCATCTCTGGTTGTCAATCTGACCCCCCATCCCTGATCCCCTTGTAAATAAATTATTTCTCATCCCTAGTCATCTAGCGCCCCCCCCCATCTCCAGTCTCTTTTTAAATAAATAATTTATGTCCCTGGTAATCTAGCCATCCCCCTATTCTTGATCTCTTTTTAAATAAATAATTCCCATTCCTAGCGATCTAGCAGACCTCCACCACTCCACCACAGAAGGCAGTGTCCTACCACCCTGCTCCCCCTCCCGAAATGGAACCAGTAACTGCCACAGCCCACCACTGACCACCACAGCCATTCACTGACTGAGATCTCAATGAGAGTGTACTGTATACAGTACATGCTCAGTGACTGCCTGCAAATGAGCTGTCAATCAATGAGTGCATACTGAATACAGTATGTGCTTATTGACAGCTCAATCGGTGGCTGGTTGTGGTGGTGAGCAGAGGGCTGTGCCAGTCACCAGGTTGGTTTTGGGAGGGGGAAGTGGAGTGGTGAGATATTGACTGCCAGGGTGTGGGCAGGGTTCTGCTAGACCACCAGGGATGGGAATTACTTATTTATTTAAAAAGGGATCAAGGAAAGGAGGACTGCTAGATCACCAGTGGTTGGAATTAATTTATTTACAGGGGGATTGGGGATGGGGGGACCACTACACCACCAGCGATGGAAATTAATTTAAAAAGAGATCAGGGATGGGGTACCGCTAGACCACCAGGGATTCCATGTCATAATAGCGATTGAGAAACAGTGATCGCTACTATGGTGAGTGTACATCACTGAAAATGTGTTCCGGCGATGTTCACTGGCAGTACACTGAAAAAAAGCACCTGGGACCTACAAGTCTCATTTTTATTGCAGGGGGCAGCACCCCCCACGACCCCCCTAGTTATGGATTCTCAACTTCAGGGGGGTGCATGTTGGGGGCGCAAAAAAACACCCGCACCATGCCGGACCAGAACCAGGTACTCCATGCCTCTCAGCCTACCACCCTCCCCATGATGCCAGCAATCCAGCTTGGCAGCTGCTCACCTCAACCCCTACCACATGCCATCCTTCCCCTGCCTCTCCCCAACATGGGTGTGTGCACGTGTGTATATGCGTGCATTCCTGTCATGATTTTTGCCAACCACAGTATCCGGTCACCCTCCTCCCTAGGTAGCCATGATCACAGTTGCCGAGATTAACTCGCCATTTTTCTAGGCACTCAATCTCGGTTGCTATGGTCACAGACTACCACCACCAGGGATGAGAATTTACTTATTTACAAGGTGATCAGGGATGGGGGGACTGCTAGACCACCAGGGATGGGAATTATTGTATTATAAATTAGATCAGGGATGGGGGGCATGGTACATTGGCACATTAAACCCTCTCAGAGGACACACATCTAAGTATCCTTAGACCAGTTCTGACTGGTCTAAAGGTATTTGGAAATTTTTCCTCTGGGAGGGTTTAGAGAATCCTGGTTTCAGAGACATGGCAACTTGTGGCTGCCACAAGCCCCCTAGCACCATGCTGTAGCTCATTTTGTGCCACAAGGATGGAGAAAATCCTTTTTAGTGCAGGCAGCCAGTAGCTGCCACAGGCTGCCTTTGAGAATTGCTCCTGGTTCATCTTTTGGTGCAAGGGGCACTTTGCACCATTCCTTGTGATGCAAGCCCCTTGCACCAGTCTGGGAGGTTCGAGAATCAGGCCCATCATCTTTTGTGTCTTCTGCCCTTCTGAATAATGTTGTTACTGTAATTAAACCTTTACAATTGTTAAAGGATGGTGAAAAAACAGCATTGCACAATAGCGATGTATAGAACTTCAATTGTTATCATTTGTGCATACTGTAGTCAAGTAAGTTACATCTAGTATAAGTATAAAAACAGTTTAAAAACAGTTAACAGTAAACAATTTAATGTATAGTAAATTTTAAAACAATCTCATTTGTATGCAGTTGTTTGCAACACAAAACTTTATGAATGATTAACGTTCAGTTATTTCATGAGGTGATCTACATCCTTAAGCTAATACTGTATATTTCATGTAATCAATAATACCCAACAGGGTGGGCAGTACTGGGCTATACTGGACCACCCAGCAGCATAATGAGGCCTGACACTGCAGATTGAGGGCCTTGACCCTGGAAGGTCCAGTATAGCCCACACTGCCCACGCTGGATGATTTCTCCATACACATATTTTAAATTTGAATAAATATTTATTTCTTACAGTACAAATAAAACCTCTCTTTATGTACTATGATAGCATTGTTATCTGCATCTATATCAACATAGTCAGAGAAATCCAAGTCATATTTCTGTATTTTTTCAGAGCTGGGGTGCCTTTTAACAAATGAGTAACATTTTCAATTAGTTATTTCAATTCATACTGGGTATAGAGCGAAACAAGGCATTCATTGCACGTACTACCACATCCCAAATCAGTGGGTCCAACGATCACTGTTTTCCGTTAACCACTCCTCAATTTTGAATTTAAATTCTTCTAAACTTCTATTATTCACAACATCTGCAGGAAGCCTATTTCACAACCTACCTGTTCTGTTGATGAAAGAGTGATGCTCACTATTCAATCTAGCTGTTAGTAACTTAATTTGTTTTTTATGCCTTCTTAATCACTCTGGTTTATTACTCAACTCGGTATTCATTTCCCTGATTAATTCCTGATCCATCATTATTTTGAACAACATTAGGAGGTCTCCCCTAGCTCTTCTCTGCTCCAAGGAGAACAAACCAGTCCTACTCAGCCTCTCTTTATAGTTAAGTGTATTCAAGGAACCTATAGACTTAGTATATTTTCTTTGTGTCTTCTCCAATTTATTAATGTCTCCGTGCTTATATGGATTCCATCACTGGGATCCATAATGTAAATGAGTTCTACCTTTTTTTTTATTTAGATAGTTTTTACAGTTTTCAACAACAGCACTTAGTACAATGTAACAGGACTGTTACTAGGGTTACTATATCTCCCCTCCCCAACCCCTCCCTCCCTTCTCCTCTCTCCCTCCCCATTGGAGCGATCTAGTTGTCTCACATACTACACATATTCAAATGTTAGCACAATAAGTGCAATAAAACTTTAAAGACATTCTAAATAAAATTTAAATACCGCTAAAATAAATAAATAGAGAGCTTGTGAATGTTAATATTCTAATTCAAATACAGAGCATACAACTTGCCCCATCTATTGTCAAAGGTAGTTGGTTTATTTCGGAGACTGGCAATCATTTTTTCAGCCCTGAGGTAAAAGAACATATCATGGAGCCATTCTTTATAAGATATGATAGACTGGTCCAACCAGTGCATGAGAACCAGTTTTTTCACCGATATGGCGATAAGGGAGATACAAAATTTTCTTTCTTTGACCTTAATTAGGGATAAGTCGCCCAGTATACAAATATTCGGGGTGAAAAGCGAATCCAGGCCCAGTAAAGGGTCCATTTGGGATTTAATTTTAGACCACACTGGTGAAACCTTCTCACAGGACCAAAAAACATGTAATGCTGTTCCATCCCCTTTATCACATCTAACACAAATAGGCGATTGCTCCAGTCCCATTTTTGGTAACTTACTTGGAGTATAATACATATTGTTTAAAATTTGATACTGGGTAATTCTTAATCTGTCCTGTGTAATATATATATGCAAATCTCTCCAGATATCAGATCAATTAACCCCGTGATTAGGGATTAAAGAATCCCATATTTTAGAACCTGATAGCGTAATTGGGAAAAAGGTAGAAAGAAGCTCATTGTAAATGAGCGAAATACTGTGCGGTTGTACCACTAATATTTTGAATCATTCCACCAGCTTATCTAACCTTGAGGGTATATTGAATCCCCCAAATTTATGTAGAAGAAGGATCTGTAGTTGATGAATCTTGAAAATTACTCTGGCGGGAGACTGGAGTTTAACAAGCACTTCACTGGGTAACATAAGACCATTTGGTCAATAAAAATCATATACACGCATATCTCACAGATAAGGAATCCAGTCTCTGACAATAATAGACCCTCCGATTCTCAAATTAGGGTTCTCTACTATGTATTGCATTGTATCCTTACACGGGTGTATGTGTAGCATGGCACACATCTGAAAAAAGATTTTAATAGACGTGTCCATCACTGACCGTTGAATAGTTTCTGGTAATATCCTAAGAGGTGTACATAGTGCTGTAACTAGGGAAAGCTTGGTTGTGCAAAAAATGTCCGATTTGATTTGAAGCCATATGGGAGTATAAATGTTTTCATTACCATTAGTGGATACGGACAGCCACCTTCCTATTTTGTGTAACTGGCTAGCCCAGTAATAATATAATAAATTAGGCAACTTGAGACCACCTTTATCTTTAGTTAAAGTGAGCTTGTTATATGCTCTTCTGGGGGTCTTATTAAGCCATAAAAATTCTGAAATTCTAGAATGTATTTTACGGAAAAAGGAGAGAGGCAGCCAGATATCGCTCATATTTAGGGGGAAAAAAGCCTAGGGAGCACATTCATTTTGATGAGATTAATCCTTCCCCAAAGAGAAATAGGCAATGCTTTCCATCTGGAAAGATCTAGTTGTATTGTCTGGATCAGGTCTTCCAAGTTAAGTTTTTTTATACAGTAAGGGATCCGTGGTTAAATGGAGGCCCAGATATTTCACTGATCGGGAGGACCAATTCATCCCGAATTTACTGAAATCTTGACAAAAAGTTTGGTGATTAAGTGGAAGAATTTCAGTCTTATTCAGATTCAACTTATAATTTGAGAACTTACTAAAGTCCCCTATAATGGCTATTACCTCATCCAGTGAAGTTAAGGGATCTGCAAGATGACGTAAGATATCATCTGCATAAACAGAGAGTTTCAAATTGTGCATGCCTATGGTAATCCCCTGTATGATAATTGAGGAATTAATTTGTCTTATCAGGGGTTCTAGATACAGGTTGAAAAGTAATGGTGAGAGAGGGCAGCCTTGCCGGGTACCTGACTATAGAGAAAAGCCAGAAGAGAGCACTTTGTTGCAAAATATCCTAGTGGTAGGGGCTAAGTAAATCTTTTGGATCCATTGGATAAATATGGGGGTATGTTCATCTGCCCGAGGGTAATCCATAAGAAATCCCAATCCACCCTATAAAATGCTTTTTCAGCATCTAGCGATATTAAGGCCATGGGGTGTGGGGTGGATTGAGCCATGTGGAATATATGTCCCAGTTTATGAAACTGATCTGACGCTGACCTGCCTGGGACAAATCCCATCTGCTTAGGGCTAAGCAAAGGAAGCCACACCTTTTGAATTCTGTTCGCTAACATTTTAGTGAGAATTTTAAGATCACAATTCAGCAATGATATAGGACGATAACTGGAAGGCTGCTCTGGTAGCTTATCAGGTTTTAACAGTAAAATAATAATTGCTTCCAAAATAGAGTGATCCATAGTGTCATTATGCAATATATAATGGTAAAACTTTAACAACATTGGGGATATTTCCTTGTCAAAAACTTTAAAAAAATTTGAAGGAAAGCCATCTGACCCTGGGGCTTTATCTGAAGCCATAGCCTTTATGGCCTGGGAAATTTCGGTTAGTGTAATGGGGGCTGTCAATATTGGCCCGTCCACCTCTATGATTTTAGGGAGTGGAATGCTGGCCAAATATGCTTCTATTTCAGCCTTTGATGGGGAATTAGGCTGCTTACCATAAAGAGCTGCATAAAATCTTTCAAACACTGAAGCTATATCCCTGGGGAGGATTTTAAGGGTCCCATCTACATCTTGGATTGCCTGAATGGTTCTTGAGCTTTCCAGTTGTCTCAAACGCAGAGTCAAAAGGTGACCGGCTTTTTCCCACGAGCTATATAAGTTGCCTTTGTTCTGAGAATAGCAAATTCGGCTTTCTCCTTAAGGAGATCCGAATACGCATTCCTGAGTGACAAGACCTCGGTAAATGGGCTTTGAAGGGAAGTAGAAGTGACATTTAGTTCAAGAGCTCTGATCTGCTCCAATAATGTTTGGGCTTCAGCCTCTCTGACCTTTTTCCGTTTTGACGCTAGTCTAATAAATTCCCCTCTTAGGTAACATTTTAGTGCACGCCAAACTTGATCCACCCTAGGAACGGAGTCTAAATTCTCTACCAGAAACTGCCCAATAAGAGTATGAATCCTAGACACTATGAATTTGTCTTTGAGTAACTGCGTGTTTAGTTACAATAAAGTATCCTTCTGTGATTCAGTAGTTGGAGTGATATTAAGCCATACCACTGCTTGATCGGATATCACAATCGGTTCTCTCCCCCTCCCAGAGTCCCCGATAATAGGGTCAGGCTTATAAGAAAATAGTCCAGCCTAGATGCCATCTGGTGCACCTGTGAATAAAATGAGAAAGCCCTAGTGGTCAGATTTAATATCCTCCAGGGATCACATAGCCCAAGGAGGTCCATCATTTCAGTGACAGCTCTCTGCGATGCAGATGGAGCCCTGGGGGTTGTATTGGATTTATCCAGTAATTGGGATTGGGTGAGATTCCAGTCTCCTCCCAATATTATAGGGATTGAAGTAAATGGGGCAAGTTTATCTGCTAGACCCATGAAAAAATCTGGGTCCCCCCATCGGACTATACTGTATATATAGCCTAAGACCAATGGTTTCCTATCCAGCTGCCCTCTAACCAAAACTAATCTACCCTGCAGATCCGAAATGGTAGTTTTGGGGTAAAATGGAATCATTCTCATAATAAGAATTCCTACCCCTCCTCTGTTAGTGGAATTCCCCTCGGCAAAAACCTGCCGTACCCCTTGTCTTTTGAAACCAACTGCCTCATGTGTAAGAAGGTGTGTCTCCTGCAAGAAGATTAAGTTAGCTTGTAGTAAAGATGTATGTTTGAGAATTGCAATCCATTTAGCTTGGTCACGAGCTCCCCTTACATTCCAAGAAACAATCTTAACATTAAGGTTAACCATGTCGTATAACATTCAAAACAATCCAAACTCTGTGCTCTATCATTAGGACCGCTCCAGTCCCTCCCCCAAATCTCTCCTCCACAATACCCAAATCCTGGCTTATATAACCCAAAACCACCCAACTCTCCCCCCTACCCAAACCCACAAAACTATTTACATAGGCTCCCCATTTTGAAATGAGACCTTTAGGTTTAAACTTAGTAAGGTATGGGAGAGCCATACCCAATTGGACCCCCTTGGAATATGCCCATTTAATTAATGAGTGGTAATCAATATTGCCTTTATTAACCACAACTATGTCTGTCCCAGATAATAATAACCAGAAGAATCCAAGGAGGTCTACCCTTCTACTATCTGGGTGGTGATACAGCCCTCTATTAGCACTTTGAGGCCGCTCTTCCCTTCATCTATCAAACCCAGATAGCCCAGGAACAAAGGATGTCTCACAATATTAATGTAATTTGACTACTGCTGCATAATAGAGCCTCTCCCCTGATAGACATTAATATCTTCAACAGCATATCCAAAAAAAAGAATAGGGATACAGAGTCACTCCCTATTACCGTAAAGTGCCCACTTGGAAGTTCATCCTGATTGTAATATGAAGGAAAAGGTGTCTGCACAACCAGGACTACGTATTTATAGTTCGATACCCAAGGTTTCATCTTGTTTCTCCAGGGAGCCTAAATTGGGTGCACGGTACTCCCCCAAATTGGTCCCCCTGGAACACTTCCCCATTATATAAGGTCCCTTTCCTTCAAGGGAGAGCTCCATGCCTGCTTATGTAGCCTACCAGGCCAAACCGCAGCCCAGGTGCAGGCTTCCCCCACCTCCACAGACCTCATGAGGAGCCAGCTGATCCCCCAAATCCCCCACACAACTGGAACCTAGCCTCTCCTCCACTGATCAAGAACTCACAGGTTAGTGTTACAGGAAAACACTTTAAAAATGCTTCAAAACTCTGCAAAGCTAAGAAAACAACCCCCTTTTAACTATGTTTATGCAGTCCAGCCAGGTCCCTTGAATTTCTAGCCTTTATGGAATAAATCAGGGAGCTTAACGGCCAGGTCTTCTAATGCCTTCAAAGGGGTATCGTAGGAGTTCCAGCTGTCTGCTATCTTGACTTGCAGATGAGAAGGATATAGCATTTTAAAGTGGATTCCTGCTGCAATCAGCTTGTTGACGATGGTGTGAAAGGCAGCACGTTTCTGCCTTGTCTCATATGGTAGATCTTGTGTCAGTTGAATCTTGACCCCTTCCCATCATATGGCTTGAGATTCTCTCGCCTTGTTCAAAATGTGTTGCTTCTCCACAAAACTTAGAAATTTTATTATGAGGGGTCTAGGAGGATCACCCAATTGAGGCCGGGGTCACAGAGAATGGTGTGCCTGCTCAATTTGGTATGAGGTTCCCATCGGGGATGGACCGGCGACTTTACACAGGAATCTCTGCAGGAAAGCCTGAACATTCTGCCCTTCCTCAGACTCAGGCAGCCCAATAATTAAGATGTTATTCCTGCGACTCCTTCCCTCCAGGTCCTCAGTTTTTAATTGTAGTTTCTGTATTTGTTGCCTCAACCCCACCATCTCTGGTTCTAGCTTTTCCCTCCACCTCTCGATAGAGGTAGTGGGGGCCTCGGAATCTGTCACTCTCGTTGAAAAATCTGAGAGATCTCCCCTCAAGGATTTCAGTTCAGAGGAAATCTTGCCCAGTGTTTCTTTAAAAGGCTGCAGCTCCTGTAAGAAACGGTCTTCAGTTAAAGGAATCAGAGCTGATGTCTGCGAGGCCTTTTTGTTTGTATTAGCACCTTGGGCTTTTGGTTTCTTGGGGTTTTTCTCCGGTGTGGCTGGTGGGGTATGGCATATGGAGGTTGCAGGCATCTCAGTCTCCATCCTGGCTTTGTGATCCCGTTTGCGAACCTAACCAGTAGCTTTAGTGACTCAGAAGATAGTCTTCTAGCCTTAGGTGTGCTGACAAAACTTAAGATTGTCTAAAATTACCTTAATAAAAGCGGGTTGAAGATCGGAGCTCAGCGCCTCTGCTGCTAACAGCTCGCTTGCATCACGTGACCCCCTAAATGTGTTCTAACCTACAGTTTCTACAGTGGTAGCCTACAGTTCATTGTTTTATTAATAAAGCACTGATTATTATTTGTAATCATAAAATTTGCTCTAATTAATGTATGTGTCCTGTGTTTCTCAAATTTTATCTTATCGTCCACAATAATTCCACAATCTTTCTCATTTACCACGTTCTTCAATACTTCCCCATTTAACTCATATGTCTGTGCAATATTGTTTTTCCCTAGGTGCATAGTGATACATTTTTGTACAGTAAAGGGCATTTTATTACCACGTGCTCAGTCCTTGATTGGTTTTAGGTCATCTATCATATCCTGTTGTTGTTCTATAGTACTAGCTGGTCTCCCTAACTTAATATCATCAGCCTATTTAATAATGTTATTTTTTACATTAACCTGTAAATCACTGATAAAAACTGAAAACAGGGCTGGTCCCAAGACCGATCCCTGTGGCACTCCACTAGTAACCCCAATGGATGCAGAACATTCACCCACCACTCACTCTCTGACATCTATCATGCAACCAATTTGCTGTCCAATTTATAATTCTACTGTCCAAATTTATCATTTTGTCAATCAACACGCCATGTGGGACATTATCAAAGGATTTTTTGGAAGTCCAGGAAAATAATATCAGTGGGTACATTCTCATTCTCACCAACTAATTTTTTAATCTTTTCATAGAAACAGAGATGGTTTGTTGTACATCCTCTGTTTTTTTAAACCTATGTTGCTTCTCATCCACTAACCTGTTGATATTAATATTTTCTTCTAACTTTTGTTTTCAAATAGCTCTCAGACATTTTACAAATTATAGAGGTCAAACTGACCGGTCTATAATTTGAAGTTTCCATCCTATCCCCTTTTTTCAATAAAGATATCACTAAAGCCTGCCTCCAGTCCTGGGGTACTTGTCCTGTTTAAAATGATTTATTAAAAAATCTTAATCAGCGGTAGAGCTATATATTCATTCAACTCTTTTATTAGTCTGGGGGTTAGCTGATCTGGGCCTGCCGATTTATGAGGCTGTAGATTTTTTTTATAAACTTCTGCAGAAAGGATAAAGGCATTTCAATGTCCAGTTTATCACAGATGTTGTATATTTTGTTCTGGCTAGTTCTATATTTTTTTTAAATACTGTCCCAATATAATTATTAAAGGCCTCCACCATGCCTTCCGGCTCTGTTATTTCTTTCCCTTTGACCATTAATGGGCCTATCTGATTACTATTCCCTTTCAGCCTATTCACATATGAAAAGAAACCTTTATAATTATCCCTTCTATGGGCTAAACTAAATTCTACTTTATTTCTTTCCAACCGTATTGTCTTTTTCAACAGTTTTAATACCCTATTACTGTGCTCTTTACTTTCGACCATCCCTACTCTCTTCTTGTTATTAAAAGCCTTGTTTTTCTTGTTAATCAGCTTCATTACCTTAAAGTTGCACCATGTGGGTTTTTTTACCTCTTCTGATGTACAGTTTCCTTCATGGAACAAATTTTTCTTCCAAGGATCTTATTTTGTCTCTGAAGATGTTCCACATTTCATGTGTATTTTTATCAGCCAACTCATCTTCCCATTTCCATGCTTTTAGTTCTTGCTTCATTTTTTTAAATTCAGCTTTTTATAATTTTTTACTGTTGTGGTCCCCTTCATTATGTACACTATGGGTGGGATATTCAGACTGCACCAGGCTGTGGCACAAGCCTGGGCGCAGCGCAACTGGGATGTACCAGGGCTCTGACAGGGTGATATTCAATAGTGCTGCAACATGGCTCAGCACCATTGAATATTGCTCCACGACCACCCACATAGTGCATGGGACAGTGGTACTGCATCAGTGCAAGTGGTCAGAGAGGGGCAGGGGGATGCGCTAGCACAAGTGCTGTTGCGCTAGGTGCATCAACTGCGGTATTCAGTGGTGGACATGCAAATGGAGACATAATGCATGCAAGGTGCAAATGGGGCCATTTGCATGTAATTATGACCCCATTTGTATGCAGGCGTGCTGATGGCATGTGACATGCATGGCACCTGCCAGGCTGCAGCCGTTGGGGACCAGCCCCTGCACAAGTGGCAAAGTGCCCCAATGCCCGATCGTGGGCATAGGTTGCAAAACATAATATTCCAATATCCCTGGTGGTCAAGTGGACCACTGCCAGCCCTATCGCAGGCAGAAGTATAAATAAAAAGAGTAAATCCAATCTCTGGTGGTCCAGTGGACAGCTCGCAGCCTGATCGCGGGAAGAAGTATAAAGAAAGGGATTAAATACCATCCCTGGTGGTCCAGTGGCTGCTCGCAGTCCGATCATGGGCAATATTATAAATAAAGATTAATCCATCCCTTGTGGTCGGTGGTACCCCCCTCCCCACCCTCACTGAGCCCCTCAACCCCGCCCACCGGTCGCAGCAGGCGGCAGCTCTCACCTGTAAGCTGCCTGGCCACCCACCGACTGACTGTGTACAGTAAGGTCTGCATTCCATTGGCCCACTGTGGACAAATAGGTGTACAACTTTACTGTATGCAGCCAGTGACAAGCGGCTTGGTGGCTGCGGAAGGGAAGCTGTCGGCCACCACTGACCAGGGGGGAGCAGGGTGGTGGCGCTCAGTGGGAGGGTAGGAAGGGGGGTACCGCTGGACCACCAGGGATGGGATGTAATCTTTTTTTATACATCTTCCCACTATCGGGCTGTGAGCAGACCACTGGACCACCAGGGATATAGGACATAAATGTTTCAATACTAGTGCCCACGATCGGGCTGGAAGCGGTCCACTGGACCACCAGGGATATTGGAATATTATTTCCTGAAACTTGTGCCTGCGATCGGGTGGGGGGGGCGCTACCAAGATGGACTGTGCCGCCGGAGCTCGGGTGGCCACCCACAGTGGCAGCTGCCGTGTTGCATCCTGCTGTCAGCTCACCTAGTGGTAGCCGCTGTTGCTTCTTGTTTTTGGATCAACTGTATGCGGCGCAGGTAGGGTTGCACCTGCATCTGCTCAGCACATCCCAGGCTGAATATCGATGCGGAGTATGCATGGCACGCCTCACATGCCTCATACATTACTGATGTGCTCACGCATCGGGATTTGTGTCACACTTTCCCCTTTTGAATATCATGCTGGGGTGCATCAGTGGGTTGCGCATGGTGCACCTGTGTTGCACCATGTGCAACCCTTCTGAATATCCCACCCTATATGTTTTTTAATTATAAACTCAACTATGTTACGATCGCTGTTAGATATTCAATCTTTTATCTTTATTTTTGAGATTTTGTCAGATCTATTTGCTATAATCAAGGCTAAAATATTATCCCCTCTTGTAGGTTTAAAAACCAGCTGTTGTAGGTCTGATGTTATAAGTGTATTCACAAAATGTTTACTGCCTATTATTAAATGCATTGTTTGTTTCCAGCCAATTTCCAGGTAGTTAGAATTTCTGGAAATTAATAGGAACATTCTTCTGAGCCATGAATTCTATTTCATTTTCTATTTGCCTATTTAAGTCACTACTAGAATTTGGGAGTCTGTAACAAACACCAACATATAGCTTATTTCCCATATTCTCCTTCAATGCCAACCATAATGATTCAATTTCTAACTTTTCTGGCATCTTCAGAGCATGACCTTGTATATTATGTTTTAAATATATAGCTACACCTTCTCCCTTTTTGTTTGTCTTAATTCTTTCAAATAGTGTATAATCATCAATTCTCTTATTCCACTCTACAACATTCTCCCACCACGTTTCAATAATCAAACACATGTCAATATGTTCTGCTAACATTCGAGCCTCTAACTCTAGTTTCTTTACACTATTCAGACTTTTTGCATTTAGGGACCATACTTTCAAATTGGACCAGCTGAATCTTTTCTGTACTCCGTCAGTTAGCTTGAAATCTTTATTGTTACTCAGGGTAACACTTTTATGATTTATTTGTCTACTAACACATCTCCCCCTACTCTTTAGTTTAAAGCTCTGTCTACTAATCTCTTCAATGCAAATCCCAGCTTTCTACTTCCTTTCTTATTAAGATGGAGACTATCTCTACAAAATAATGATGGGTCCATTTCAAATGATTCCCAATAGGTCAGACATTCTAATCCTTCCCTCAGTGTCCATTTTCTTAGCCAATTATTAATTTCTTTCAGCTTATTCATAGAAGAGTAGTTCTCTCTGGGTACTGGTGATATCTCTGAAAATGCCACTTTACAATTTAGCTTTTTAGTCTCTACCAAAGTGTTTTTATATTCCTCTATTATTTCATCTGTACTCTGGTTCTTGAGATTATTCACTCCCACATGAAGTACAATCGTGGCACTTCCAGCCCTTTCTTTAACTATATTTTGAGCATGCCCCTAATATCACCTATTCTAGCCCCTGAGAAGTAACTCGTGGTCACATTTTCCTTACTACATCTTGAGGTATATCTATCTGTGTACTTAACTATTGAGTCCCCTAGTACATATACTGTTTTGCAATTGTTACCAGTATCCATGTGAGTAATAGTTTCATCTGCAATAGTAGTTTCCATGCTACCCTTCTCACTTTCGCTTCCCAAGGGATTATTACTACTTTTTCCTTTTTGGCTGGCTTTGCTGCAATATCAGTGACTTCTTCGGTAGTTACACGAGGTATCTTGTTTTTATTATGCCCTTCACACTCTTCAAAACTATTTTCTAATGTGTTGCTCTCATTTACTGCATTTAACCCATCAGGCTGTTTATCCTGTAGAGATGTATTGTTTCTTTCATCTTGACTCTCTGTCCCATTGTCCAATAGATTTCTTTCACGCTCTGCATCAAGGTCAATTAATGGTTCATAACTGTTATATGTTTCCAGACTAAAATGAATAGCTCTGCATGTCCCCTTCTTATGTTTCCTCTTCTCTACATACCATCCATCCTGGTCAGTCCCTTCTCAAAGCCTTTTCCTACTATCTCCTGGTTCATTGTCAGTATTCCCTACCTCCTTCTCACTTTCTGTAACACTTTCTTGTAGCATGATATTTTGTTGTACTATATTTATTTGCATCTCTAACTCCATAATTCTTGTTTTCAGTTATTTAATCAAGTTACATTCAGTACAGGAAAATATCAACATTTTGTTAACTATATCAGTACTTATTTTCTTACAGTATATACATCTTAGCCAGAGCTGACCCCCATCCAATTTAACCACATTAGAATCCATAGTCTTGCAACCTTCACCCTCTCAGAGCTCAAGATACCGGCTCCTTTTAATATATCACTCCCTACCTAGCAAGTATTACCTGCCACCTTCCTCTCTTCCTCTGCTGAAACTGCAGACATGCGCAGTTGCACTGTGCATGTCTTAGCACGTATCTTCATTTGTGCTCACCTGCACATGCTCGTGCCACTTGCAGGACATGCTGCTTATGAGTGCCTGAACCCAGAAATAGCTTGGGTCATGTGACACTCAGGACCTGAAATTTGCAGCAAATAAACATCCCCTTTTAAAAATATTCAGCAGGTTTAGATGTTGCATTCTACCCTTCTGAGTGAAGTCATACCCAACAGTGTAATTAAAATGTCCCCAGTCTGCTGCCCTCACTATTTCAGGAAAATGTAGTTCTGAGGAGCAAACTTCAAACCTACAGCTCCCAGACTACTTCCTCTTTGAGCCAAAAATGAATAGTAATAGTCAGCACATTCAATCATTAGTATTTCTGCCAGATAGCAATTTATCCCCTTGCCAGACCTGTCTCACCACCTAAAAGTGGTCTCACAGTATGTAGACAAGAGATTAGAAGGGCTCACTCACAGGGTGTGCTGCTTATGAATGCCTGGACCTGGAAATAGCTTGGGTCATGTGACACTCAGGCCCCGAAATCTGCAGCAAATAAATGTCCCCTTTTAAAAATATTCTGCAGGTTTAGATGTTGTATTCCACCCTTCTGAGTGACTTCAGACTCAGCAGTCTAATTAAAATGTCCCCACTCTGCTGCCCTCACTATTTTGGGAAAATGTAGTTCTGAGGAGCAAGCTTCAAAACTACGGCTCCCAGATTTCTTCCTCTCTGAGCTCAAACTGAATAGTAATAGTTAGCACATTCAATCAGTAGTATTTCTGCCAGATAGCAATTTCTCCCTTGCCAGACCTGTCTCACCACCTAAAAGTGGTCTCACAGTATATGGACAAGAGATTAGAACTTGTTTCGACTCTGAAGGTTTTCTTGCTGACTTCTTCAGTGTTCAGAAACACAGTAAGCAGAACAATGCTCTGTGGAAGTCCCATTTCTGAAAACAAGCATAAATATATCATACATTACTAATTTCCCCAATTTGTCATTATCCTTGTCCTATAAATAAGAGGTGTGCTCCCAGCCTGTACATATGGCACCCAGAAAAAGAGGTGTGAGGAGGGCTGTCCCAATCACCATATGCTCCTGTGGCCTGCAGATAATGGTACAGTGAGTGTGGAGGGATATGGCCAGTGCCACAGGGTGGGGGAAACCACTGGATGTCATGGAGGTTTTTTTTTGTACTGCTGGGCTAGCAATCATAGTGGAGGACACTACTACTACCAAGGATGTTACTATATACGGCAAGGCAGGTGATTGGAGGGGGTGACACCACTACCATCAAGGATGTTACTATACATGGCAGGGCTGGTGATCAGAGAGAGAGGGAACTCTAGCACCACAGATATATACATGGCTGGGCCGGGTCAACTGGGGGGATGGCGATTGATGGCATCTGTGATGAGTCCAGTGACCTGAGTTCCATTTCAAACACTTCTCTTGAACATGGCAGCATTGAAGCATGGCTGTACATTAGTGAGCATGCAAGTGAATGTGTTCACTTGTGTGTACAGGTCCATTTATATGTAAAAATAATAACAGCTGTGGAAAGCAACCACCACAACATCACTGCTTCACACAACTGCAAAACATGTCTTGTGTCTAGTGTTACCCTCTAACCACCAATAGCAACCCTTGGCATGTACAGCTGTACTCCCTGTTGTCCACTGATTTGACACTTCTCCTTTCCCTGCTCTTCCTCCCGGTGTCACTTTCTTTCTAATGTTTATCAACACCCACCTGTTTACACAGTTACAACAAAGGGGTTATCATTTACATTGTATAAACAATCAACGGAGCTGGCAATGGGAACCACTTCCCTCTATGGTATATTTTTTGTGTAGACATGGGTGGTTGGGTGGGGGATTTAAACAATCACACATCACAAAATGAATTCATACTGTGGAACAGGCAGCCATTGGTAGGTCTGTTTTGAGTGAACAACCACACATAATCAAATGACTATGTATAGTAGGATCATTGCTTGGTGGAGGATGCACTACCATTATACACAATGTCTGACAGTGTGTTCTGCAGTTGAGGCAAGAGGCAATGCCTAGTGCCAACAGCACCAAACTACATATAATGTCAAACAGTAGCACATACAATGTCATAATTTGACAAATAATATTTGAAAGTGTGCATTACTGGGTGATGTCACATGTTATCTGGTGATGGAGGCACGTGGCATTGCCTCATACCCTGACAGCAAATGAGTGCTGAAATGTTATAGCAACATAGATGGTGCCCTGTTACATCATAGCACTGTGAGATTTAATGAGGTAAACTGGCTGTCCAATGATGTCTTATATAGTCAAGGCATGAAACAATGCTAGGTGCCAACAGCTCCAGACAACATGTCATGTCCATTAGTAATACTTATGCTGACAGACTTTGATAGTAGATATTTCAGGGTGTGCATTACTGGGTAATTCCAAACAATATCTGTTGATGGAGGCATTTATCAGCCATCTCATGCCTCGACAGCACATGAGTGCTGAAAACTCTCAGTAACACACATGGGGTCCAACCTTGTCAAAGTATAGCAGTTGTGAGCATTCTCAAGATAAACAGGTTGTCCAATGGTGTGTTCTGCAGTCAAGGCATAAGACAATACCGAATGTCGACAACACCAGACAACATGTGATGTGAAACTGCAACACATACACTGTCATACTTTGACAGATAATATTTCAAGGTGTGCATTACTGGGTGATGCCACATGTTATCAGGTGCTAAAGGCTTTCAGTACTATCTCATGCCTGGACAGCACATGAGTGCTGAAAACTCTCAGTAATGCACATGTGGTCTGATCTTGTTAAAGTATAGCAGTGGGAGAATAACTGAGATAAACTGGTTGCCCAATGGTGTGTTCTGCAGATGAGGCATGAGGCAGTGCCAAGTGCCAACAACACCACTCCACTCATATGTGATGTCAAACAGCGACACATACGGTGCCTGATATTCAAAAATGTGCAAAGTGGAAATATTTGAGCTGTGCCTTGCAGTAGCCCAGGTGCCCAAAGATGCTATTCAGTGGATTAGCGCCAGTGCACTGGCACTATTCGACTGGCTATAGGGCCACTATGGCCCAGCGCTAAGCAGACACAGTTCCCATAATAGGATGCCACAATGGCTTGTGCCCATGTTAACTTTCTGATATAAAAATGAATCCATACAAATGAGTCTATTGGGCATGCAAGGTGCTAAGGGGCCATCTGCATGCCCATTATATTTATTTTTGCATGGGGAGCAAAGCTGGATTGCACAGCGCCACCCCCCCAATTGTCCACTCCCAGAAAGCCATCCCTGGTGATAGTTACCCCCCTGCTGCTCACTGAACCTATAAAATAAATCATTCCCTGGTGTCCTGTGATCCTCCTCTGCACCCAATGTCTGCCCAATTGTAACAATAACTGTCCCTGGTGTCCAGTGGTCCCTCCTCACACCTGATCTCCATCTGATATGTGAGTGTAACTGCATTAAGCATGGAAGTGCCACCCCACATTAAAGCCCCAGCCCTGTTCCCTAACAGTTATCAGCACCCCTCTGCACAGCCCATCCCTTTGTAGTTGGTGGACCCCACCAAGGCACCAATACCCACCCCAGTCCTCTGCCTACTTATTGGTGAGGCGGTCAGTGGATGGTGAGTGACAGACCTCCCTACCAGATTGGCTGCTCGCTGTCAGACAGGACCAGGGAGCATGCTGCTTATTTATAGGGCAAGCACCTAAATAAGCTACATGCTCTCTGCTCCTGTCAGATGCTGGGTGGTGAAGATGGTGTGTGAAGAGCTGTGTCACTCACTGCCCACTGACCTGGCACTGATAGATGGGAACGGGGAACCAGGGATGAGTTGTTGGTGCTGTGGGTTGGAGGGGGGACCACTAGCCACCACCCAGGGACAGGCTGTGGGGAAGGGGACACTAATCACTGTTAGGGAATGGAGCTTGTGCTTTGTTGTGGGGGGTACTTCCCTGCTTAATGCACTTAAACTGTCATATTGGATGGTGAATGGGTGGGGGGAGCGACCACTGGATACCAGGGACAGTTATTTTTATGATTGGGTGGACATCAGGGTTGGGTGAGGGACCACTGGACACCAAGGATAGTTATTTTTATGATTGGGTGGACATTGGGTGGGGGAGGGACCACCAGTCACCAGGAACACTGTTGTTTTTGTATTTTTAATCTGCTTCGGCATGAGGAGGGTGCCACCCTTCCTCTGCCACCAGCTATGTTTGTCTGGGAGTAAGTCATGTTGTAGGTCAGCTGTATCTGCTCTGCCCAAGGTTAACATGCAAAATGGCCTTGTGCAGTGCACATACTCTGAATATTGGACTGCACCAATATTCTGGTCCCCACACCTTCATTTGCATTGCACCCCCCAAATATCACCTGGGCACAAACCCTGTTTGCTCATGCTAACAGTGCTTTTCAATATAGGACAGCTGCACAAACTGGGTGGGGTGAATAACATGTCATGGACTGGCAGTATAGCCTGGGAGCACAACATTTCACTGTGGTCATTCTGATCCCGCCATGCTCGCTTCTGACATCTCGCCACCAAATGTTCTCACTCTCTTGCTTTTTCACTTCCTTATTTGGGCTGCAGACACTGGAAACAAGGTATTGTGCAAGTGATTGGGAATTATGGCAGTTCATGGGATTGCCGGTATGTGTTTGGTGTCTTGTGTCAGTTCATATGATGCACACTATTTGTTTCTGGCAAACTTTCAAAGGTGGCGGGGGAAAACTTTATTGTAGAACTTAAAATCACTTTATTTTAAAAGGTGTCAAGGGCAAAACTTTAATGAAGTAATTAAAATCTTTTTTTCACTCTGAGTTCAGTAATCAAATGTTTGTGCAACACCTCTTAGAAATTCTTCTGTGGTATGCGCTGCACTTTTTTCAAGAATATAAGCAAGCTGTTCCAGGTTGTCCCTGTAGACTTTCTTGGAACCAGTGGGAGCATTGCCTGCAATCAGTTGCTCAATGCAAGAATCCCATTTTCTCTGTACACCTTTAAGGCCATCATTCAGCTTCCAAATGGTGGGGTACACCATACAGAGCACACTCTGCATCCCCCTGTGAAAGGCTTCAACAACTTTATTGGTTTTGGCTCTCCTGCTTTGCACAGTCTCTCAATGGTTCCACAACTCTATTACATATTATGGGGCACGATGTCCATTCCCTCTTCAATTTCTCCTCCCAGTCCAAACATCTTAAAAATAATCCATGACAGGCTCAAACTCAGTTGGAAATATATCCAGTGTCTCATCAGTTATGTCCTCAAATCTTGTAACCACCTCATCAGAGGGATAAAAGGCAAGTGCAGGCAAGTATTTGTAGTTGTCGGCAAAATCTGCATCTTGTGAATATTTTACAGCGAACCCCTCTGCCTGTATCTTTCTTTAAATACATTGACATAAATGAAAAAAAAGAACACCTCACTTGCTTTGCTTGTGGAAAGATGAGTTTGCATGCATGGATACTTGTGAGCTCAAAGTCAGTCATGATAAAGTCTGGTGATAGATTGGGGTTAAGACTTTTTATTTGCTGTTAGCATTTGCTCGTATGTTGCTCTTCTCTTCTCTTCTCAGATAACAGGGTATACACAACTGGTTGTACATTTCCAAAGTGCTCTCCATGAATGACGTACAGCTGCTGGAATAAAGGGGGAGCAACACTAAATGTTCCATCAGCATACCAATATTTTGAGCATTCTAAGAATCTCAGGTTATTTTCTGTTCTGAAAATTAAGATACGCTTGAGCCCAGGCCCACTATCAAACAATAGAAAGTTAACTGAGGTTTCTCCTGCAGCGGGTGTGTACAGTTTATAGGAATATAAGAAAGTGTTCAAACTGTGCTCAAAATAGGAGGGGGGGTCACAACAAAAGGGACGGCAGGCCCAAAGTTATCACAATTGCAAATACAGTTGTGCTCCAAAATGCAAGAACCACAAAAACTTCAATATAAATTCAACTCAGTAGTTGATTTTAATCCACCATGTGGGAGCCCCTAGTACCTCAGAAATATGCCCTCAAGGGGGAATTTACATCCTGATATTCATCAGGTCATGCATATATATTACAGGATCATTATGTGGACCAACTTCTCTGTGGTGTACTGAATCTGACCTATCAAATGTTCCCCTTCATGTCAGCAAGCTGCCAAGCTAGATATTTACCTCCCTTGTCCCCATCAAAGTAAGCCCCACCTGAGTTAATAGTATGACACATTCTATATTAGCACTGCTAAGCACATTAAAGTGTCATTTTAGTTTTTGAATTACCCTATACAAATTCAGAGTTGGTCTCCACCTATGAGCTGCCTCATAGGCCTCTGTTTTAATGTGGAGTTGTTATGCCTCTTGTTTGTTTTTTTTTTTGGTATAAGCAGAAAAGACGATTGTCTGGCATCTGATAAAGGACTTTTGGGCCTCCCATCTGCTTTGGTGTGATATGTCCCCTCTTTTGTTATAAAGCAGAAATTCCCTAATATTGCTAGTTACAGACGTAATAAATTGTGCGTCCCATAGGAGAAGGGGGTCTAACCTCCATTATCTTGTTACTGGGGGGGGGCCCAGGGAAGACATCACTACTGTGAGGGAAACATGGTCAGATAACAAAATTGGTGAGTATTCTACAGAGCTAGTTACCGGTAATAAAGAAGAACTGATTAACAACCTATCCAAGCATGCATAGGACTGATAAGCATGGGAGTAAAAGCTATAATCCCTGCCAGAAGCGTTAAAATGTCTCCACACATCAATTAGGTTGAATTCTGATTCAACTTTTTATCATTCTTAAAAGGTAGTGCCAGAACAGGGTAGGAGTGGTCCAAGATGGTATCCCATACACAGTTGTAATCTTTACCCAGTATCCAGAGGCTAGGTAGGGCCGCCACATCCACCGATAACCTTTGAAAAAACCCAGGATCCTCCACATTTGGGGCATGTATGACCCCAGAGAGAGTGTTCCCACTCCCACCAGTTCTGCCCTTGACCTTACCAGGATATATCGGCCTACATTGTCCACTATTTGGTCATGGATTTTAACTTGAAACCCATGTGGAAACCAGATAGAAGCCCCCCTGGCTTTTGCGGAAAAACATGAGGATACCCAAGTTCCTCCCAAGGAGTCACATGTTTTCTGGGCCTCCCAGGGGACATGTGTGTCTCCTGCATCAAAACAATCTGCCATTTGGACCTCTTGACCTCTGCATGTATACATTTTCTTTTAACCACAGACTTTAAGCCATTAACATTCCAAGTAGTTACCCTAATTGTGTTAGCCATTGTCATACTGCAGTTTAAGACTTTTAACTCATTCAGGCATAGATATGCCTGAAGGTGGCATGTGAAAGCATAGCCACTCAGGCCAATAACGCCTGTAGATATCCTCAGCTGACTTACACTCAGGCCTGGAAACATCTGAGGAAGTCAGCAGTTATTACCTAAATATTAAACAAACCAAATTGCTTACAATTGATTGCATAGCACAGTTAGAAAGGTAATTTTGTGCTGAACAATTTTCCTGCTAATACTTTGTGTCTACCATCTTTACTTTAGGAGTTATTCTCATTTGTTTAAGGTATGGTGTGCATGGCTGACATTTATATCTCAAGCCTCACCTAAACACTTTGAAGAAATCTGAAAAAAATACAGTTGTTTGATATTTCAGCGTGTATAAAATAAAAAACAAATTGATTAGAGTTGATTGCATAGCACCACTGGAAAGGTAATGCTGTGCTGAACAACTTTGCCTCTCGTACTTAGTGTGTATCACTTATGGTTCAAAAAGTATTCACATTTGTTTGTGGCATCCTGATTATGGTTTGATTTTGCTTAGAAAGGCCCAGGATGCAGTGCTATGTGTATAGAGAGCACAAGTGGTGGAAGTTTCAGAGAGCTCTTGTGGTGTGAATGAGTTAAGAGCACCAGATGGTGCCCCACAGTGTTCCTCATGAACACTCCAATAGTTAAGAACTGCTAATTTACAAGATGATGTACAGCCTGAGAACTTGATTTTACCCCTTTTTAACTCACCCCCCACTCCCCCCAAAAAATCAAGAAATAGATCTTTCTGCAGGAAGCGGACAGCTTGAAAAGCCTCCCAAAACTGAACCCTCCAACCCCTTCTCCCTCCCCCCATTAATAATAACCAAAAAAATGATAATAGCTTCTGAACAAACACTGTCCTGCCGCAACTAACAGTAACTTGATAACAAACTTCAAACTTTGAATTCCACCCATCACCCCAGAGCAGCCACCCTCCCACCAATCACCAGGTCTTCCAAAGCCTGTTGATGAATCCCTGAAAAATGATGGTGAAAATTAGTATATTAACTAACCAACATTGCATCTCTAAACCAAATGTTAGTTAGATACACATTTTGTCAACTCAGTTTACTAAAAGATGCCCTTCAGCAGATCAGATATTAAAACTTGAAATGCAGAACTGATCCACATTCCTATTCTCCCCATTTCCCACTTCCATGTGGGTAGAATCATTAGAGCTAGTATTTAATATTAAAGGCAATTAGAACAAAAAAAAGAGCAGACGTGCAATCATGAGGGCTTAATCATCAGTCCCACTAACACTATGATGTGGCAGCTATATATAAGCATGGTTCATTGTCGTCTCACTCTTGAGGCAATTGTAGTCAACCAGCCCCAGAATTAGGGGGCTTTGTAGGCAGAGATGAGATAGGCCCAGTTTCAAAATCAACAATCTCAACACATTATACCATATCTCTTCAACCATGCTTGTGAAGGATTAGGCTACCAGACTGCCAGACTGCTTCAGATCCAGTCACCAACAAAAAGTGATCGAAAAAGAAAGTTACTGAATAAGTTTCTTGCATCTGTGGCTATTCCCTCAGCATGGAGTACAATTCCAAACTAAATGAGATAAATCTTGCTGACAGTAATTAGCATATTGCCATCCCCATCATTACCCATGTCCCAAGACATGGTCAGGGTCAACTTAAATAGGCAGTCATTTCTATTGTACCAAAACAAAAGTTAGTAAAAAGGCTATGTGGAAGAAAGGACTGCCACATTGAGATAAAAAGTGTACCACTGGAGCCAAAAGAGTCTGGGTCTAAATATTTAATGGCTCATTATGGAATGCAACAGTATCTTTTCCCCTCCAGGGTGTGCAGAGGTCAAAGGGACCACTAGTAGGCCTCTCACCATGTGGGAGGTAACACCGTCAGCTGCCAGAGATGTTGCAGGACCAGCTTATGTCCCTGACTAGGAGTGCTAAGCTCCTCACAACTCTTAACCCAACCCATACCTGACATGCATTATTCTTAGAGTCAAGGTAATATTGAGGACCATAGATCAAAGAGTATCTTGCATTTGGAACTACATTAACACTCCTCACATGCTACTGAACACTGTATGGGACAGGCCAGAGGAAAAGTGTACTTATCTGTTAGCTGAGGCCACTGTCCCAGGGGGTGATCGACTTCCAATAGTGGTGGACTCTTCCTCGATCCACCTGTCTGCCACCTTGGGACAGGTATAGTATTTAGGTGGGTTGCCCAACCAATCGACTTGTAGCGTTGCAGGATACAAAAAAAAACAAAGGACCAGCCCAGGGAGAACAGTTTAGATTTTGCAGGGTTACATTTCTGCCTCTTGATCTGTTGCTTTCGACTGTAGTCCTGGAAAATGTGGACTTTAACATTGTTTATTAAGATTGGCCTCTTAGCTTTTACCACTTTTAAGATTGCTTTCTTGTCCACGTACCAAAGATACTTGGTAAGGCAGTGTTGCAGTTGTTCACCAGGTTTCGGCACTGGGTCTACCCTATGGAACCTCTCCACTTCAAACATTGAGGACTCTGGAGGTAGGCTGAGGTGTTCCATGAGCCATTTATGTATGCCCTTCTCCATATTGTACCCCTCGGTCCCCTCAGGTAGCCCTACTATATGGAGGTTGGAGAGTTGGGAGCAGTTTTTTGATTATCCACCCTAATCTCTAATTCCTCCAGCTGGGTCTTCATACTGTTCCATTCAGTGGTGACTGAGTGCAAGGAGTCCTCTAAGCTGCTCATGCATTGCTCTAACTCCAGGATCTGTGTTGTATGGGAGGCAGAGTTTTCAGACAACCCCATAACCACACTTTGGAGATGAGATATCTGTGCGGCAATGTTAGTGAATCATGCCTTCATCTCGTTTTGCATGTTTGCCAGGGTGGCAGGGACCCCAGCAAGTGAATGTTCCAGGTCAGTCATTGTGTGCTGTGTTGTCTCGGTGTCATGCGCTTGTGATCTGGTGCAGGCCTCCGAACTTTGGTGGTTTTCTTCACTTCAAAAGTAACCTTTAATTTGCTTATTTTTCTGCCTGCTTATTGCCATCTATCTCACTGGTCGTATACTGGATATTTCTACTGTCTAACTCATCTGATATCTGCATCCAGGGCAATTTTAAAAGACGTGCCTTGAGGAGCTTGGCTAGAACCATCTGCTATGCTGTAGAGCTAGCCATGCCCCCCACACTGTCAGACATTGATAGAGAATATCTGAAGGTGTGCATTGCTCAGTGATTCCAAATGATATCTGCTTATGGAGGCACTCCGCACTGCCCCATGTATCTCTGCACATAAGTGATAAAAACTCTCAATAATGCTCAGGGGGGTCCAACCTTGTCAAGGTATAGCATTGTGAGCATTCTAGAGATAAACTGGATGTCCAATGGTGTGTTCTGTACTGCTGCCCCCTAGTTACTCACAATGAAACTCAATGAACTTATGTCTTTTACCATGGGCACTGCTGAGAGTTTCCAGTATGTGTGCGACCCAGGCATTATGCAAAGCCAAGTGCTGACAGCTCCGGACAACATGTGATGTCAAACTGTAACACATACACTGTCATACTTTGACAGATAATATTTCAAGGTGCGCATTACTGGTTGATGCCATGTTATCTGGTGCTGGAAGCACTTGGCATTGCCTCATGCCTGGACAGCACGCATGCTGAAAACGCTCGGCAATGCCCATGGTAAAAGACATAAGTTCATTGAGTTTCATTGTGAGTATTTGGGGGACAGTAGTACTGTACCACAACCTTTACATGTGAGAAGTCAATGGTAAACACCAGTTTGAAACCAAATAAATGAAACCTGGCTGTATTTTCAGATATGCTGGGTCACTGCACCACTGTGCCAGATGTAAGCAACAAAACATTAACACCAAAAACTCATTGTCAAATAAATGTAGGTAGTATTTGAGTGGGGTGGACCACAATCAACACCACACCCATATGCATTGCAGCACATTGTGTGGTGGTTATGTGGTGTATACATAACACATGTATGCACTATTCAGTACAGCCAGAAGAACATGAAGGTTCAATGATGGGGGGATGCAACCATAGCATGGCCTTTTCTATGCAATAAGTGACACATATAATGGTTTGGTGGAGCTTCGTGTTTTCTCAAATTTTTGCTTTGGGATTTAGTTCATATGAAAGATGTAAACTAGGGAAGAAGCAGAGCTGTAGGCTAATGGGGAAAGATGGCTATCTGCAGAGCTTCACTTTTGGATGCACTTCTTTGCAATTTAACTCTTGTGCCAGAGACTGATATATCTGTCCAGAATTCCTATATAGTTCTAATTCTGTCAGCTGCCTAAGGGTTAATATCAGCAATCTAAAAAAAACAACATACAACAATTGACAGATTGCAGTGAGACTTTCCTAATGAGGGTTTCTAGCCATGGGAAAACCAAAATCAAAAAAAGAACAGCAGATGAATGATGTCTGGAAAGGGAAGCTACCTGGACCATCGGGCACCACGTTGGGAGCACAACAGAGCTTCGGGGCTACTATCAAGCCAACTCTTAAAGCCATTAGTGAAACAGTAATAGAGGCAGGCAAAGAACTATCCAATAAAGTGGACAACTTTAACACATGAATTTTCCTAGTAGAAACTAAAATGGAACAAGTGTCTGTCCAATTCATACAAATGGCACAATCATCTAATTAAACATTCACTGCAGTAACACGATGGAGAACAAGTTACTCTCATACCGACTAGAACATTTCTAAATTAAGTTCTATTAAGTGCATTAAGCAAGGAAGTACACCCCCAATAACAACAAAGCCCGAGTCCCATTCCCTAACAGTGTTCCTTGATCCCCCAATCCTGTCTCTCTGCAAGACCTCAAACATCAGATTCCTTGGCATAGCAGAGGGTCTAGAGGAGCAAGAGTTTATCTCTGACATGAAATAGATTTTGAACATGGTTTGAGGGCTTGCAAGGTATTTCTGTATGTCAGGCTTACTGGATAATCACCATGGAATAAATGAACAACTCAGCGAGATGCCATCCGGCAAAAATGTGGTCCACTTCAAACTGAAGGCACAGGGTTTGTGCAGTTTCTGTGACCCCAGTTTCTCTACCTTTTTATAGTTAGGAAAATGGAATTAATTGTAATGAAGTACAGTGTAAGCTGGCATAATAAACGTTACCAGCCACTACTTTAAAAAATGTGGACCCACGATGGGCTGTTATGGCAGTTGCACTAATTATTTAATCTTAAGCACAAAAACTATGAGCTTTCAAAATAAACCATTCTATTGTTTTACTTATACAGTTAAATGGCAGAGCATCACTTTTACTTTACTACTTGTTATTCTACAAAAGTAAATCACCAAAACTATTGCATTGTCTGCACTATGCTAAAGTCCCATACGTACTTTATATCTACATATCTGAAAACTAATATATTAGCATAGTGGCTCTGACCAGCGCTTGTCTTACCTGTCTTGTTTGCAGTAATCAAACAAAGGGGTTCATTAGAAACTTAAGCAACCTTTATTCATACATGCTTCAGCTACATCAAGCATAAGACTAACAGTTCAGTGCATGTGTTCTTAGAGCAGGCAGTGTCTTGTTACACAGTCTCATTCCTTATTTCCAGACTCCCATCTGGTAACTAAGAGCCTGTCTGAAGTTACTTTAATTACAGTCTGTCTCAGTTATTTTCTTACCAATGCATCTCCTGTTTTCTGAAAAAAAAATGGTCCTTGTTAGTTGAGCGGTGGCCATCTTTTCTCAAAACCAGAACTTAAAAGTATTTAAAAAAGCATTTCTCAATGCCGAATGTTTGCTTGCTGACATTGGCATTGGTAGTGTAGGAGTTACAGAGCTGCATAATAGGAATGGCAGTGAAGTATTGAACTGAAGCCAACCCCATCACCACCCTGCAGATAGTGACAGGCATTGGGGTGTGCCTTTGGGTCATCAGGCATAATGGCCATGCCATTTCACCACACCCTACCGTGCAGACACCAACAACTGTCACAGTGTGCCTTGGGGTCTTTGGCACTTATGCGCACCCCATTCCATCAGGAAATATTTTGAGATGGGTGCGGTATAGGAGAATGGGGTGAACTTTGGGGCCGAAGAGTCCAAGGCACACCTCGATGCCTCTCAGTGGCTGCAGGGTGTGGGTGGGGGTGGAATGGTATGAGCACTGCAGGTGACAATCCCAAGTCACAGCCCTGATGCCTGTCATTCTCTACAGGGTGGGGTATTATGGTCGGAAACCCTAATGCCTCAGGCATTCATTGGTATTTTCACTCCAAATTTTCAACATGCATTTTTTGTGATCCCCACCTCATGGGCAGTGGCAATATCAATTTGTTAGGCGAAAGCTGCTTTTGCACAGTGACTACGGCATTTGTCACCACAGGTGCAAAAACACATTCTGAACAGCATGTGAAAAATGACAGCTGTACTGTTTATGGGGAGGTGTAAAAAATGGCAATGTTGAAAATCTGCAGTGAAAATATTAAAAAAAACTAGTGAAGTCATGAGCATGCATAGCAACTGTGCAACATGCACCCATAATGTAATTAGTTTGGGAATTGTTTACAGCACATTTCAACACAGGCATTTGCTCATTTGTAACACAGTCATTTTTTAGGAATTTTTTCACCAAATTTTTAAAATAGCCATTTTAAGACCTCTGCTCATGAACAGTGTCACTGCGATTTTCTTAATGTGTCCCATACATTGATTTCACACACTGACTGCGCCATTGTGTGCTACATGGGCGGAAACATGTTTTGGGTGAGATGTGAAAAATGACAGCTGTACTGCTCATAAGGAGGTGTGGTAAAATGGCAATGTTGAAAGTCTGGAGTGAAAATATTGAAAATTCGTGAACTTATGAGCATGCGTAGGATCAGCGTAACAAACGCTCGTGAAACAGTCATTTTGGGGAATTTTTTCACCAAATTTTTAACATAGCCATTTAAACACTTCTGCTCATGAACAGTTTGACTGTGATTTTCTTAATGTGTCCCATACATTGATTTTGCACACTGACTGCTCCATTGTACGCTACATGTACGGAAACACATTTTGGGTGAGAAGTGAGAAATGACAGCTGTACTGCTCATAAGGAAGTGTGGTAAAATGGCAATGTTGAAAATCTGGAATGAAAATATTGAAAATGTGTGAACTTAAAAACGTGTGTAGGAACAGTGCAACACATGCTCATAAAATAGTCATTTTTGGGAAATTATTCACCAAATTTTTAACATAGCCATTTTAACAGGTCTGCTCATGAACAGTGTCACTGTGATTTTCTTAATGTGTCCCAAACATAGATTTCACACCCCGACTACGCCATTGTGCACTACATGCGCGGAAACACATTTTGGGTGAGATATGAAAAATGACAGCTGTACTGCTCATAAGGAAGTGTGGTCAAATGGCAATGTTGAAAATCTGGAGTGAAAATATTGAAAATTTGTGAACCTATGAACATGTGTAGGAACAGTGCAATACACGCTCAAAAAACAGTAATTTTTAGGAATTTTTTCGCCAAATTTTCAATATAGGCTTTTTGAGAGCCCACCTAATGAACACTGGCACTTTGTTAATCGGTCCCGAAAGGTGATTTCATGCAGTGACTGTGAAATCACCCTTTGGGCCTGATTAACACCACGACAGTGACAGAATTCATGAGGAGGGGTCCCAAAAACCCCATGTTGAAAATGTGGTGCCAAAATTCCAAAAAATGCCTGAGATATGCAGCAAAGTTTAAAAAAACCTACTCATTACATTGTACAGCTTACCAGCATTTCCTCAGTTTGTGGTCGGCTTTGAAGAGTGCAGACGTGTTCCTGGTCCACCTAAGATCATCGCGCCAAGCTCCAGAGGTAAGTATGGGGTGAGGTGGGGGTGTTTGGAGGCAGGGTGCACAGTGGGTGGGTGCAGGTGGGAGAGGGGGTGAAGACAGCAGCGAGGGAAGGTTTTTTTCTTTCAGGTTTTTTTTATTTGGACTACTTGGAACATTTGCCATGCTGGGGTTGGCTCCCAGCATGGCAGATGGAAGGCTGTTGGGGGGGCAGTGGAGCCAATGGGGGATTGGGCACCCCCGTCGGCCATAGGACCCGTTGCAATGCTGGGGTGGGCTCCCAGTGTGATGCCTGATAGTCTGGGGGGGAACAGTAGAGCCGACAGGGGAATAGGCACCCCCGTCAGCCATACAGACTGTGGGGGGTGGAACAGTTGAGCTGACGGGGATTGGGCACCCTCGTCAGCCATACAGTGTGTGTGTGGGGGAGGTAGGAGTGCATGAGCATGCAATGTGCGTGCGCGTGTGTGTGTGTGTGTGGGGAGGTGGAGCGCTGCTCACTCAAGCGATGCTCTCCCTTTCAACTGTATGGCACTGCATTTTGGATCATCACACTATGTTTCTTGCACATGCATGCAAGCAAACATAAAAAGCACATCAAAACTGGTCCCATTGTAGTCTATGGAGCACGCACTCGAGCAAGTCCAGTACTAACATCATAAAATGTACCAGCATGGGGTCATGCCTCCAAAATAGGAATTAGGGACATTTTGGCTGGGGGTCCTGGACTTGTGTTTTACAAGTGTTTTTTCAAGAAATTAACTGAACAAAAAATGACACCACATATACGGATCGTTGTACCAAAGCGTAAGCTACTGAGCCAGGTAAGGGAGGGGGGAGAGGCTATGTAAATGAACACCTGCTCTTCAGATTTATAATCGAGTCCTGTAAGTAAGTTCTAACTATTAGAATGCACAATCAATTTGTATTTTAACAGGATTCACACAAAAAAAGAACTGAGAGAGAAAAGAAAAAAAAAAAAGAAAAGGATTACACACCATTTAACATGAAGCTCCTCTGTCTAAGTGTTAACTACATTTAACTGATTTCAATAAATCTCTTTGGCTTTTTTATTGGCCCCCAAATCTTGACCTGCCTAAGTGGTCAGACACCTCCTGATTATGAGTTTCATGCGACATCTAAGCAGTAGGTATCAGTTCAGTTTTGTGTTGCGGTATTACAGGAACGTCAGGTATAGCTTGATTCAGTGCAGTAGAATTTCAATCCTGTTCATGGTCCTCAGTCCCAGGCGTGCCACTTTCCTCATACTGTATTTCTGACCAGTTCCTTGGTCCCTCAGGTAAATACTATGTCTCTGTAGGTACTGTCCCTTGTGGTAAAGAAACATGTCCTGAGTTTGTCAACTCTGGCATTAAATATCTCCTGTTTCATCATAACTGTAGTCCGCTTTTAGTAAGTACTGTACCAGATAAGATCTTGGTGTCACAAGACTCAGAACACTAGCCAGTTCTCTTCAGCAGCCCTCACTTCTCACTCTTACTGTTTCTCCAGGTTGCAACAGTCTGAAATGTTGTGGTTTTGTCATAGGTTTTGCATCGTTCCTTGAATTGCATAGTCTTTTTATTCAGTATGCTGTTATTATCAGTGTAACATTCAAGTTTTATCTGAGGTAAACGGTTATGAATTTGGTGGCCCATGAGTAATTCAGCAGGGGATTTGCCACATTGTAATGGTGTTGCTCTATAATTCAGTAGTACAATGTCTGGGTCTGAATTTTCCACTCCAGCCTTTTTTAGTAGATTTTTCATGATTTTGTTTCTACATTCTTCCAACCCATTTCCTTGTGGATATTTGGACTAGAAGTAATGTGATTAAAACCGTAGGACTTTGGAAAAGCTTTAAATTCTGCACTTGCAAACTGAGGTCTATTATTAATCCCTACAACCTGTTGTGCTCCAAATCTTTCAAAAATTGTTTTAAGCTCTTGTATCACTTGGCTTGATGTGGGTGTCTTAAGCTTCACTACTTCTGGGTAAAATGAGAATGCATCAGTCATAGCCATATATTATCTGCCTTCTAACATAAACAAATCTACCCTGACTTTCCCCTACACATTGGCATTTTCTGAGTCTGAAAATAAAGGTTTTCTTTGCAGTGCAGGCCTGTATTTCTGGCATACACAACAGACCAACACTGCTCAGTTAAAGAGTTGAAATTCACTGTTCCTGCCAGTGGTGCTGATCAGAGCCAGACACCACATGTGGGAAACAGCTTGCATTGGGGGGGTTGTGAAAAGTCAATGCGGACAAGCTGGGGCCACATCAGAGGATAGGAGCCAGATGGACAGGTGAAGGAGGGACTGGGGAGCCAAGCAAGAGCTCCAGAAATCTTCCTTGAGGATTTTCTTCTACCCATCCTCCCCATATCACTACCAGTTTTAAATGGGCCACTTAGCCAGTCCCATACTAGCAGAAAGCCAATAGAGGTGCAGGGGTTGGTGTTGCTGGGATATCCTTCAGGCCAACCTGACTGGAAAGCCTGAAAACATGACCAGATTAAGGCCCAGAGGCAGAAGAAAGGAGCATTTTCAAAGTACTGTAACTACTAACCTAAACATTTAAGTCCTTGGGGCTGTTTTCATTTGTGATGTGTTGTGGCTACTCCTTGAGGGGGTAAGTTTGAGGGCAATCTATGTCACTAGGGATACTCCTTGAGGGGACAAACTGAGAATAATTTCCTGTTGTTGGGGCTACTCTTTGAGGGTAAAGTATAAGGGTATACTGACAGGGGCAATCTCTTGTCATTAGACATACTCCTCGAGGGGACAAAGTTGAAGGTAATTTCCTGTTGTAGGGGCTACTCTTTGGGGGTAAAGTCTAAGGGTATACTGATGATGATGAGAGGACTGAGGGAAGGATGGGGTGGGGCTATGGAACATTCAGGAGGCATGGAAAATATGGGAAGGCAAGACTGTGGGGTGGCATGGGGGGTTGGTATCAGGGAAGGGGAGACTTGTGTAGGAGGCAGGAGACCAACAGGGGGTCCAGGGAAGACAGAGTGGTGGGATGCAATGGCTGTGGGGCAGCTGTATGGATGAGTACACTGTGTAGGCTGTGGGAATGTCCCATATGCCACAAGCTGAGAGTACTGCAGGCAGAGGTGAGCTGGCTGTCGGGAGAGATAAGAAAATTAAAAGTGGGGATGAGCAGAGCAAGGGTAGAAGGGGCACCGCCTTGGGCATACAGAGATTCAGAGTTTGAGGTGACAGAGGAGGGTAGGTAGCATGGAATGGAGCACGGGGCATAATGCAGGTCACAAACCATTCCAGGGTGGCAGGAATGATACTGCAGGAAAAAGGGGGATATGGTTATGTAACAGGTACAAGCTTCTGATGTCTGTACCACAGGGAGAGGATGGTACTGCCAGAAGTGAGGCAGGCAACAGTCAGTGCAGGAGAATTCTGGGGTCAGGAGTCCTGATGTATAGGGGTGGGCTCAAGAGATAGAGAAGGTGAGAGAGAGATAGGGCAGGGGAACAATGGGGGAAGCAAAGAGAGAGAGAGCTGGAGAGAGGCACTTGGCAGGGCAGGAGGATCACAGATGGTGTGTCAGACTTGGGGAGAGGGGCAGAGGCCATGTCAGTTAAAGGGAGTGTGGCAGTGGGCAAGGGGGAGTAAGTTGGAAGGGGCAGAGGGGAACGCAGGGGGGTCTGAGTGCTGCTGGGCAGGGAAAGGCATATGCTCAAGGGGGAAGGGAGTGGCAATCGGATACAGGCAAAAGAAGGGACGGAGGAGGTGGAGTAGTGGTGTTAGGGGATTCTATACTTAAGGGGATCAGGTGGGTGGGATGACACAGTTGGATATGGGTGGAATCCACACCGGACTTAACAGCAGGAAAGTTGGGGCAGGCCATGCTGAGATGTGTCAGGAGGGGAAAGGAAAAACCTCATGTGGTGGTGTACACAGGCACTAATGACCTGGTGGTGAGTCAGGTGGAAGTGGTTAGGGAGAGATTTGAAGAGCTAGGGAATTTGTGCAAGTAGATTGGGTGCTAAGTGACCTTCTCAGAAGTGTTTCCGGTAACCAGGGTGAGCAAAGCAAGGAAGGACAGGATTGTGGTGTTCAATTTCTGTCTGGTGGAATGGTGTCACTCACAAGAATATGGACTGGGGAAACACTTCGGACAACTGTGACCTATATGCAGTGGATAGGTTGCACTTGAGTAGGGATGAGCAGGAAGCCTTGAAACAGAAACTGGAGGAGTACATAGCTTCCAGGGGGATTTTAAACTAGGAAGGGGGGTGGTGAGTGTGCAGCTAGTACGTAGGGCCACCAGGTAGGGGAGCGATATGAGCTAACCCCCCAAGACAGTAGGATTTGAAAGGAGGGGTGCTGAGGGGGAGGATCAGGTGGAGGGGGTCCAGGGCAAGGAGAATGTGGGAGCTCAGTAGAGGGTAGTCTTCCTAAATGTGAGGAGCCTGTGTAATAAGGTAGCTGAGTTACAGGCTGTCTTAAGCATAGGGAATGTGAATATTGTGACCATCATGGAGGCGTGGGCCAACCAACACCAAGATTGGGATCTGAAGATTCCTGGGTACAGGGCGTATAGAAAGAACAGGGGAGTGGGGAAGGGAGGAGGGGTGATGATTTATGTAAAGGATAGGATCAGGTGCACAAGGGACAAGAGACAGAAGGGGAGGATGGAAGCACTGTAAATGCAGTTCCTGGACCAGAAGGGTAGGATACTGAGGCTAGGGGTGGTATATAGACCACCAGCACATTGCGAGGAGATGGATAAGGAGTTAGCAGATCAAATTAAAAGGGTGTGCAGCAAGGGGACCGTGGTGATTGTCGGGGACTTTAGTCTACCTGGGGTGAACTGTGGAACCCATGCCACCTATAGCACCAGGGAACAGGTGCTACTGGATGCATTCCAGGAGAGCCATCTGGTGCAGATGGTTTGTGAACCAACCAGACTGGGCAACATACTGGATCTGGTACTATCAAATGGGGAGATGGTGACGGAGCTCCGGGTGGAGGATCCACTAGCGGGGAGTGATCACCTTCCAGTGTGCTTCAGGCTAAGCATGAGCAAGGAGACAATGGGATCAGCAACAAAGATAGTTGACTTCAAATGGACGGACTTTGGAAGGATGAAGGAAACACTGATGGGGAGCCTTGAGGGAATTAGGTCAGAGATGGACACGCACTTGAAGTGGGAAATCATAATGTCTGGCCTGAGAGTAGCAACTGTAGCATGCACTAGAACTCTGAGCAAGAAGTCCAGGGACAGGGTGCAGTGCTGGATGGCCAGGAGGGTGTTAGAGGGAGTGAGAGCCAAGAGAGCTGCATTTTGGTGAATGAAGAGAACTGGGAGGGGGAGGACAAGGAGTTGTATGCAAAGAGTGCCAGAGAAGTGACTAAGCTAGTAAGGGAGGCCCAGGCCACCAAGGAACTGAGGCTGGCTCAGGTCATAAGGGAGGGAGGGGAAGAAGGAATTATTTAAGTATGTGAGGGAAAAAAGGAAGTGTAAGGACCAGATAGTTTGAATTAGGAAGGGTGAGGAGTGGGTGGAGAGGAGGGGGAACAGGCAGAGGTACTGCATGAATACTTCTGCTCTGTGTTCACGAGGGAGGTAGAAGGTCAACTACCTCCATGGACTGGAGGAGGGGAGAGGAGGTGACTGACGAAGTGATTCAAGAAAGCAGGGTATTGGAAGGTGTGAAGACACTTAGGGTGGATAAGGCACCAGGTCCTGATGACATTCACCCTTGAGGGACATGGTGGAGGTGCTGGCCGGGCCACTGACTGACCCGTTCAGCAACTCCCTGGACATGTGATGCATACCACAGGACTTAAGATTGGCTTATGTGGTGCCTATCCACAACAATGGCCCAAAGGATGAGCTGGGCAACCACAGACCTACCAGTCTCACTCTCACAGTGGGTAAGCTAATGGAATCAATCTTAAAGAAGAAACTGGTAATCATACTGGAGCTCAAAGATCTCCAGGATGGGCAGCAGTGTGGGTTCATCTTGGGGAGATCATGCCAGACCAATCTGATAGAATGCTATGACTGGGTGACAAGGGAACTGGACAAGGGTCATGCAGTGGATGTCCTATATTTGGACTTCAGCAAGGACTTTGACTTGATTCCTCATGGGCGACTAGGGGCAAAGCTGGCATATGTAAGGGTGGAATCTAAGATGGCTGGCTGTATCAGAAATTGGCATGGGGATCGACTGCAACAGGTGGTGGTGGGCGGAGAACTCTCATCTCCCAAGGCAGTGACCAGTGGTATGCTGCAGGGCTCTGTGCTGGGGCCGGTGTTGTTTGGACTGTTCATATCAGATATAGTTCAAGGGATAGAGAGCAGGATCAGTCTGTCTGTGAACAACACCAAGATGGGAGCTGCAGTGGTTGACATAGAGGGGTGGCAGAGGCTACAGAGTGACCTCACCAGGCTTGAGGAGTGATCAGCGAGGTGGCAGCCGGAATGTAATGTAAAGAAGTGCAAAGTTATGCACTTTGGGTTGAGGAACCAGAGGAGAGAATATTGGCTAGGTGGGGTGCAGTTAGGGGTCACTGAGGAGGAGAAGGACCTGGGGAGCATGGTAACAGGGAGCATGAATAACTCTGCTCAATGCAGGATCATGGCAGCTAGGGCCAATAGGATGCTGGGGTGCATCGTGTAGGTATTCTCATCCAGGAACAAGGAGGTGATCCTGCACCTTTATAGGTCCTTGGTCAGGCTGCAGATGGAGTACTGTTTGCAATATTGGCATCTGTACCTGAGGAGGGATGTTAAGCTTCTTGAGGGGGTGCAGTGAATGGTGATGAAAATGATACGGGGGATGGAGGGCAGAACCTACAATGAGAGGCTGGGTCACTTGAATTTGGTCACCCTGGAGGAGAGAAGGGATAGGGGGGACATGAATGAGACCTTCAAGTACTTGAGAGGGATCAACAAATCTGGTGCAGAGGGGCTGTGTAAGCAGAGGAAGAGAAGGGAAGGTACACGAGGGGGCACAGGCTGAGATTGGAGGGGGGCAGGTTCAGGATGGAGGTGAGAATGCATTATTTCATGGAGAGGGTTGTGTCAAATGGAATGATCTGTCAAACAGGGTGGTGGCATGCAGGTCAGTTGGGAGATTCAAAAGAGCATAGGATGGGGCACGGAAGAGGGGCTGGGTAAAGGGCACTGAGCAGTTTCAGGAGGTGAGTTGGGGTGGGGCAGTTGCAAAATAGGAGTGCTAGCTGTACATATGAGCAGACTTGATAGACTGAAAGGCCTGTTTCTGCTGGCAAGTTTTTGTATGTTCTTATTTTCTACATCTTTAGTGTGCACTAAGGCTGTTTGTTTTCAGAATGTTTATATTTTCTAAACAGAGAGCACTATACCATTTCTGCATACAGTTGATCAACATCCCTTTGCATGATCGATATAGTGCACTTGGATGACATCTGGGAAATTATACAGTTTTAACCTTTGATTTGCTGTGGACTGATATATCAGTCCAGAATTCTCATACGTTCTAATTCTATTGGCAGCCTAAGGGTTAAAACATATAAAAAATCATGGCATACACAGAGGCTGCAGCATGTGAAGCCCGCATGGCTGTATAAGAGGTCTTCACATGATAAAGCCTTTCCAATTTCATACTGGGTATTCATACTGGGTAGTGAACAGACGAAGGCATAAATGTTCATTAAATCTGTCCCCCACATCAGTGGGTCCAACTTATTCCTCTCTCTAGCCAAAAGTTACCCTGTCTAGTTTTAAATATATTCATATTATGAGTTTCAACTATTTCTTTTGAAAGACAATTCCAAATTCTGCCTGTTCGGTGTATAAAACAATGATATCTTCCTCTTGTAGCAGTCACAGAAACATGGTACACCGATAACCATGACTGGGATGTCAACATACCAGAATACACATTCTACACTAGGGACAGGGAGGGTAAAAGAGGAGGAGGAGGAGGAGGAGTAGCTCTCTATGTAAAGGAAGGGATCAAAGCAGCAGAACTAAAGAGTAAACAAGGAGCAGATGAGGCACTCTGGGTCACCCTAGAGAAAGGAAATGGCACCACAATCCACATGGGGGTTGTATACAGACCCCAATCTCAGGGGAAGGGAATGAACAAGGAAATGATAGAAGGCATCCTTAGAATGGCAGAAAAAGGGGAGATATTGTTGATGAGGGACCTGAATATGCCAGATGTTAACTGGAGCACCTTTGCTGCAGGCACATCCAAGAGCAGGGTCATTCTTGATGCCCTACAAGGGGGCATGCCTCAGACAGCTAGTATTGGAACCCACTCCAGAGGGAGCAGTCTTAGACCTGGTACTCTCAAATGGAGACAGAGAAATAATCTCAGATTTAGAAGTGGGTAGCCATCTGGGAACAAGTGACCACCAAACAGTGTGGTTCACGATAAACACAGCCATACAATCAAGCCATACAAAAGCAAGAGTATTGGACTTTAGAAGGGCTGACTTTGGGAACATGAGAGAGTGTCTCAGAAAAGGACTAGCAAATGGGCAAGAAGGAGGGGTGGAGGAACAATGGGGAGTAATCAAAACAGCCATCACAGAGGCAACAAGCCTTTGTGTAAAGCAAATCAACAAAATACAACAAAGGGAAAAAACACTATGGTTCTCAAAAGAAGTGGCAGGGAAGGTTAAGGAGAAAAGGATAGCATTCAGGAAATATAAGGAAACACAGAAGGAGCAGGACAGAGAACTTTATTAATTAAAGCAGAAAGAGGCAGAGAAGGCAGTCAGAATAGCAAAGGTGCAAACAGAGGAAAGGATAGCCAACTCTGTTAAGAAGGGGGATAAGACCTTTTATAGGTACATTAGGGAGTGAAGAAAGACCAAATGAGGGATACTGAGGCTTAATAAAGGGGGGGAATGTGGGCAGAGGGTGACAGTGAAAAAGCTGAATGAAGGGATACTGAATAAATAATTCTGCTCAGTATTCACAAAGGAAGAGGAAGGAGAGGTACCTAAACCAAACAAGAGAAACACTCTGAAGAAAGGGATCGATGCCAGTCCATTTACAGAAGAAAGGGTTCTGAAAGAACTAATAAAATTGAAGGTGGACAAAGCAATGGGGCCTGATGGGATTTACCCAATAATTCTAAAAGAACTAAGGGTAGAACTAGTGACACCGCTGACTACTCTCTTTAACAAATCATGGGATGATGGGGTGGTACCTGAGGACTGGAGGAGGGCAGATGGGATTCCTCTTCACAATAGTGGGAGCAGGACAGAGGCAGAAAACTACAGACCAGTTAGTTTGACCTCAGTGGTAGGGAAAATGATGGAATCACTTCTGAAGGAAAGAATTGTTGAGTACCTAGTGGCCAGTGGGGCACAGGCCCCAAGGCAGCATGGATTCATAATTGGAAGGTCATGTCAGACAAATCTAATAGATTTCTTTGACTGGGTGACCAAAGTAGTAGACCAGGGAGGGGCTGTGGACATGGCCTACCTAGATTTTAACAAGCCATTTGATACAGTCCCACACAAAAGATTAATACACAAGTTAGCCAACCTTGGAGTGGGTTCCAAGGTGGTAGCCTCTATAAAAAATTGGCTAGACAACAGGACGCAAAGGGTAGTAGTAAACAGAGTCCACAGTGAAGAAAGGAGGGTTACTAGTGGGGTACTGCAGGGTTCAGTACTGGGACTGATCCTTTCTATTGTCTTTATAAGTGACATTGCAGAGGAACTGGAAGGAAAAGTATGTCTCTTTGCAGACGACACAAAGATCTACAACAGGATTGATACACAAGATGGAGTGGAAAGGATGAGAAGGTTGGAGAAATGGTCAAATGTATGGCAGCTCAGATTCAATGCAAAGAAGTGCAAGGTAATGCACCTGGGAAACAAAAACCCAGGAGAAGAGTACACAATGGGGGGTGAGATACTGACAAAAGTAAAAATGGAAAGGACCTAGGAGTAACTATATCAGATGACCTAAAGGTGGGCAAGCAATGTGAGAAGGCAGTAAGGAAGGCTGGGGGGATACTGGGATGCATAGGGAGAGGCATTAATAGTAGAAAACAGGAAGTTGTTATCCCTTTGTACAGACAGTTGGTGAGACCCCATCTGGAGTACTGTGTGCAGTTCTGGATACCCCATCTTCGCAAAGACATAGACAGAGTAGAAGTTGTCCAGAGGAGGGCAACCAAAATGGTGCAGGGTCTGCACCAGAAGACATACGAAGACAGATTAAAGGAGCTTAATATGTATACCCTTGAGGAAAGAAGGGAGAGAAGGGACGTGATAGAAACGTTTTAAGTACCTCAAGGGAATCAACAAAGTTCAAGAGGGTAGCATCTTTTAGAAAAAGAGATGTGCAAGAACAAGGGGCCACAATTTGAAGATAGAGGGGGGATGGCTCAGAGGTAATATGAGAGTATTTTATCATGGAAAGGTTGTGGATCCATGGAACAGCCTCCCTGAGGAGGTCATGGAGTCCAGAAAAGTGGGAGAATTCAAGAATGCATGGGACAGACATAAGGCAGTCCTAGTGGGGGGTAGGAGGAAGTAAGCTGTTGGTTAACTACGATCTGCAGCTTATCTGTTAGGTTGGAAAACGGGAAGACTAGGTGGGCCAAGCGGTCCTTATCTGCCATCAAATTCTACGTTTCTATGTTTCTCTTTTAACCACATTCTTCAGCTTTATTTGTTTTTTGCGTCCTCTTAGACCATAAGGTTTATCCTGGATTTGTATACCCAGCTCTTCACATAAATCATCTTTCATGATTTGATACATCATTAGGAGGTCACCCTGGTCCTTCATTGTTCTAGACTATATAATCCCAATTTTTTTAACCTATTATTATAGTCTAATCCCTTCATTCCTCTCATCATTTTTGTGACCCTATGCTGAACTCCCTCAACCCTTGCCACCTCTCTCCTCGGGTATGGACTCCACATTGGAGAGCCATAATCTGAGTGAGGTCTAATAAATGATCTATATAATGGAAATAGACCAGATGAAGATCTGTTTATAAATGCTAGCATGATATTACTAAACATGTAATTCAATTTTTTTTGTATTAGTTTAGTGCAGTGCATATTATTTCCATTTATTTTTTTTTTCAATTATTTAACCAGGTGAGACACACTAAGCTGAAAGCTTGTTACAGGTGCAACGTGGGAGCACAAGGAAGTGATTTGCTCAGGGTCACACAGTATGCAAGTGGGAGCTGTGGGATTCAAACCCAGGTCTCTAGATTTGCAGCTTAGAGCCTTAAACTACTGTGCCACACTGCCTCTGATTAAGATTAAGATCATGGTCTATAAATTCCCGAAAATCTTTTTTGACTCAACCTTATATAAAGATGTAACATCAAGAAAATAGTTTTGTTTGGTATTGTTTTTTCTGATGTGTAGTACTGAGCATTTTTCTATGCTAAACATCATTCCATTATCCTTTGCCCATCTTTCCACTTTTTCCAAGTCAGACATCAGTTTGGTCATGTTATCTTTTCTGTCTACTAGTCCACCTAACTTCACATCGTCAGGTAATTTTACTATCCGAATTTCAATATTGTGATGTAGATCACCGATAAATAGGGTCAACAATACAGGGTCCAGGACAAAGCCCTGGGGCACCCCACTAGTCAATTGACCACTATTTGAATATGAGCCTTTCACCCAAAGTTTTTACATTCTTTTGTTTAACCAATTCCTGATCCAGGTGAAAAACCTACTATCTACTCCTTGTTTGATCAAGTTTTCCAATGATATGCTATGGAGGACCTTATCCAAAGCTTTTTTGGAAGTCCGAGTAGAGCACATCTACTGGAATGTTATTATTTAATCTGCTACCTTCTCTTTTTTTTTTAATTCAGTAAGCTGTATTCAGGAGTTTTTCCAATTCTAATACAATCACAATCACAAGACTTACAATATAATGCCAAAATACAATTCCTGGGTACGTCTTAACAAGAAAAAGAAAATCTACTTGCAAATACAAACAAACCGCATTTACCCATCAGTCCCAATCCTCCTTCCCCTCCCTAACCCTCTCCCAACCCTTGGCACAGCAGAGTAACCATATAATGATTGGGGGATTTATATACTGTATATATAAAATCATAAAGGATTTCCGTACCCTCATATCCCACTAGAAATTATAAGGTAAATTGGGTATGAAGAGACTCCCATCTATTCCTATATGATTAGCCTCTATTATGAATGCTGACAATGAGTTTCTCAATCCTCAAATTGCATAAAGGTTCTTGGAGCCATTCGGAATAAGTTATTACTATGGAATCTTTCCAATGACGAAGCACCAGTGCCTTAAGGGAAAGTGCAATCAATGCCATATGGTATCTTCTTAGTAAGACATCAACCCCAGTGTAATCTGCTAGTAAGCAATTTCAGGGGTGAATAAATCATTAAGGCCTAAAAGGGGATCAACTTTTTGCTTAATAGTGGCCCACAGGGAGGCAATGGAGGGTCATTCCCAAAAAATATTATATAAATTACCATCTGTGGCATTACATCTTGTACAGGTAGGATTAGGAAGTTTATCCATCTTAAAGAGCTTGACAGGTGACAAATAGAGGTCATTCAAAATAAAAAATTGAATCAGTCTTAATCTGTCTTGTGTGATATAGGAATGGCATGCTTTCCATATGTTATCCCAACTAAGATGTCTCGAAGGGAAAACTGCCTTCCAATAGAGCATATCCCCATCCACCATGGGGAAGGCCAACTCAAAAAGGGCTGGATATAAATGAGAGACTGCATGGGGATGCTGAACCTCATGACCCAGATTTTTGATGATCTCCCCCCCATTACTGTCTTCTCTAGATTGGAGTTTTTTTGAGACTAAAAGGTGGCGGACCTGGCAAATCCTAAAAGGACTTCCCAAAGTGGGGGACTTCCTCAGGATTTCCGTACAGGTAAGATAGGAGTCTTCTGACATCAGATCACTGGGGTGAATGTGGTCAAATGATGGGAACCCAGCAGGGGTGAGACATCTACCCCCTATCTTATAATTGGGGTTTTTCAACAGAGGCTGATTTGGATCAGTGGCATGATGATATTTAATAAAGGTACATAATTGTGAATGAATTCCCACTGAGGTGGTCATCGGGGAGTCCGTTCCACCTTAGGTAAGTCCTTTGGTCTGAGATGCAGCATTGCTTCACCCGAGAGCCCTATTGAATCCAAAATGTCATGCTCTATTTGAAGCCAGGAGGGTACATATGGGAAGGAGGAGGCCTCTGTAATGGATTGCAGCCATCAAAGATATCAACTCACCTGACTAGCCCAGTAATAGAGTCTAAAATCCGGAAGTCTCAAACCTCCTCTGGATTTGGGGGCCGCCATCTTGTGATAAGCTCTTCTTAGTGGCTTTCCCTTCCAAATAAAGGCTGAGATGGAGCCATGTAATTTCCTGAACCATAGGAGTGGTACTTTAAGGGTTAGCATGTTCAGTGGATAAAAAATGCTAGGCAATACTCTCATTTTGATCAGCCTTACCCTTCCTCATAAAGAAAGTGGTAGCCCCAACAAGCGAGATAGATCTTGCTGTACTGTGACTAGCAGAAAGTCTATATTAAGCTGCTTTGTTTTGACCTGAGTACCTGCTAAGAGAATACCCAGATACTTAAGATGTCTAGGAGACCACTGCAGCTTAACTTCCCCTAGGTGACCTTTGTGGGTGTATGCATTAAGTGGAAAAACTTGCGTCTTGTCCAAATTCACTTTGTAATTTGACAATCGACTGTAATCCATAATAGTGTCAAGGACAGCAGAAATGGAATTAGCGGGCCGTATAAGATGTAATAAAATGTTGTCTGCATAGACCAAAAGCTTTAGGTCGTGAGACCCTATTTTAACCCCGTGGATTTCAGGGCAGACCCGAAGTTTCCATAAAAGGGGTTCCAAATGCAAATTAAACAATAGGGGAGATAAAGAACACCCTTGTCTTGTTCCAGAGCACAAAGCAAAGGAGAAAGAGAATACTCTGTTGCAATAAATTTTTGTTTTTGGATTTGTGTATAGTGTTCGGACATACCAAATGAATTGAGAGGGGAACTCAGCCTTCCAAAGAGTTCCAAATAAGAAATCCCTGTTCAGTCTATTGACAGCTTTCTCTGCATCCAGGGACACCAAGACAGCAGGGTCCAAGGAGTCCCTGGACATGGAGAAAATGTGGGCCAACTTCTGAAGATGATCGGATGATGCCCTGCCTACCATGAAGCCGACCTGGTATGGATTAATTAAGGAGGGAAGAACCTTCCCAAGTCTACTGGCCAATAATTTGGAAAGAATTTTTATATCACAGTTAAATAAAGAAATTGGCCTATAGCTTGTGACTCTGTCTTCGGGTTTACCTGATTTATGAATGACCACAATCAGAAACTCCAGTAATTGAGTATCTGTAGGGGGCTCAGATAAAATTTGTTTAAAAAAACCTAAATAACCACGGTGTCAATTGGTCCTCAAACTTTTTATAAAAATTTGGGGAGAAGCCGTTCAGGCCAGGGGCCTTATCCAGAGGAAGAGTGTTAATCACTCCACGGATTTCTGCTTCAGAAATGGGGGAGAATAGAATATTTTTATCAGCCTGTCCAAGCTGGGGAAAAGGAATCAAATCTAAGTAATCTTCAATCTTCCGAGAAGGAATCGGGGTAGCCAGAGAGCTATAATGCTTCCGATAGTATTGCTCAAATTCTGAGACCACTTCCTTTGGGAAAATTTTGATGGAACCATCTATTTGTGAGGAAATAGCCTTGACCAATCTAGAGGATTCCTGTTTTTTAATCCTGACGGCCAATAAATGACTGACTTTCTCCTCCTGATCAACATAGGTGGACCTAGATCTTATAGTAGTAAATTCAGCCTGGTCTCTTAGTAGTTCATTGTATCCCTCCCTAAGCTTAATCAGTTGGTTTCTGAAGGAGATAGCTGAGTTCAGGGATAGCCTACTCTTCAGGTCTCTGATTCTGGATATGAGTTGGGTTGCATGTGCTGTTTTTTTCATTTTCCTAGTTGAGGCGATTCAGATGCATTCCCCTTTAACAAAAATTTTAAATCCTCCCATTCAATATCCACTTTACCCGTTGTATGCAAGTTATGTTCTGTGTATAGTCTATGGAGCTCACAATCTATCTGATCATCTTTCAAAAGGAAGTTATTGATCTTCCAGATCGTCTCTCTCTCTCTCTCTGCTGATGAAACTCCAGGGAAATTTGGCACCAAGAAGGGGAGTGATCAGAGAGTACCCCCGGCTCAATATTATTATCTAAGATGCCAGGCAGAAGAGCTCTACTAATCAAAAAATAGTCAATCCTGAAGAGGTACCATGCACAAGTGAGCAAAAGGTGGAGGCTCTTAAAGCAGGATTGAAAACTCTCCAGGGGTCACATAATCCAACCTGGTCTCTAAGGGCTCTTTGCACTGGAGTCAGACCTTTGGACTGTCTGTGAGATTTATCTAAATCTGGAGTAAAGAGGAGATTCCAGTCTCCTCCTATTAGTATCAGAAGTGCTAAAAAGGGGGAGAGCCCTCAGCTCTGAAAAAAAAGGAAGGTGAATCGTGATTTGGACCATACACACATCCTATCACTAAGTCCGTCCTGTCTAGAACCCCCCTGAGGAGGAGGTGCCTTCCATTTGGGTCTTGAATACACTGAGAGCAGGTAAACAATACTTTCCTGGAAAACAAAATAGCAATCCCCCTACTTGCTGTACTGTAACCTGCAGTATACACCAAGCCGGTATGTAGTCTCCTAAATAAGTCAGCCTCTGAGTCCAGCAACTAAGTTTTCTGCAAGCAAGAAACATCAATGCAAAGGGACTTGAGGTGTTTTATAATCTGGTACCTTTTCGTTTTATTACGGTCCCTCTGGACATTCCAGGACGTAAACTTAATTATACCCGCCATTTGCAGGTAATAGTTGATGCATTCTCCTAGGGAACAACTGATACATTACATATAGCCTAGTCTGCTGAAATGTAAAATAAAGCCAAGGGCCCCCCTTACTAACTATCCCCCTAACCCTTCCCCCCTACCCTTATAGCCCCCAGGCAAAAGGAGAAGGAGAAGGAGTGCTACAACAACTCAAAATCTTCCTCCCCCATAACACATGCACATTCCTGCCCATGTTGCCCAGAACTGCTGACACACAGTTGCCCCACCCTCCCACTTCCCCCCTCCCGAGCCCCTACATGACAACTGTACCAGGACGAAATCCAAATCCAACAAGTAAACCCATAATGATTTGGAAATTTTAACCTTCTTGATTCAAACCAGACTGTATATTCTACTGACCATAGGTCCCTCTTACTTCTCACTAACAGCCATAGGGTAGATTTACCATCCCCCCTTTTTTTGTATTTAGAAATAAAGTAGGGAAAGTAAATGAAAAGTGAAAAGAGAGGGGGGCAAATGCCCTTATCCAGTTATGCCTTTCATATCCCTCTCTCCCCCCTTCCCCCAATGACCCATCTTAAAACAAAAATCTGTATCTGCCCTTATTTGGTAAGATCCTTTTATTCATTAGACCTATGGTGTATAAATTGCAGTAAGTGAGCACAGTCCTGGAAAATTATCTATACCCATTCCCCAACTTAGTCTTGATTCAAGAAGAACCAGAAACCTAAAAGCAGTAAACCTCATATGAAGAATTGAAACAGTACAGAGTGTAACAAAATTAATCATGAACTGGAAAAAATGACCATATGTATATCCCCCTCCTACAGACATGTATTAATATAAGAGAAAGAGAGTGTAAACTTGCTTGGGAATCTATATCTCCACTTATCCACACAAGTTCCTGAGCCAAATTTAAGGTAGAGAAATTCAAGGGGATGAACTGCGAGGTAGAAATCCAGGTCCCAAATTTCTGCTACTCATTGTCTCTCTGCCAGGATGTGCCATGGGTTGACTCAAATGAAGAGTAAAATCTTCTTTCATCTTTTCCACAAGAGGAGTTGTACCTATGACCCGCTTCAGTCTCCAGGGTAAATTAAGGGATCCCTATTGGTCTAAGTTCAGATGGAAAACAAGTGGGGCTGGTCAAAATTGTAAATCAAAGTCGCAGCAGAAGTAGGCACTCGCTATAAACTGGTCATTAATGTGAGCAAAGAAAAATTCACCTCGAGCTCCTTAAAGTAGACTATATCACTATCTTCATACTGGACTCTTCTAATTTGTAGTAGGAAAACTGTCCACATCCAATATTCCTCTTCCTGAGCAATCGAGTATCCGCCTCTACATATAGCAAGCAGTGGGGCTAGAACAAGTTAGGCAAGGCATCTTGCAAAGCTGAGATTGCAATCTCCGGGTCTTCAAAACTAGACCAGGCTCCCTGCAAGTTAACTTGGAGCTTAGCTGGGTACATCATACAAAATGTAATCCCCGCAGGGATTAACTTCAAAATGATCAGGTGAAATGCTATACAATGTTGTCTCACCATTGCCAGCAAATCCTGGGCCATTTGAATTTTGTTGTCTCCCCACTTAACCTCCTGCAGCTCCTTGACTTTCTCCAGGAAATGCTGCCTTTCCAGATAATTCAGAAACTAAAAATTAAGAGGTCAGGGAGGAGCCCCAGTTGGTGGCATTGGCCGTATTGCCCTTTGAGCCCTCTCAATAGAGTACGCGGGTCCAAAGGGAGAAGGACCGACTAGTTTTGCTACCAGTTTTTGAATGAAATATATGGTATTTTTACCTTCCTCCTATTTGGGCAGACCAATGAGGACCACATTATTCTGCCTGCTACTGCCCTCAAGGTCTTCTAGTTTGGTTTCCAAGTTGGCTATTCTTTGCCTTGTGATGGCGAATTTTGGCTCCACCTTGTCCACTTTCTTTTCCAGTGAGTGGGTCCAGGCCTCAATATCTCCTGTTCATCTAGAAATATCATCCAGTGCCAAGGAGATCAACTTAACTTCTGAGGTGAGAGATTTTAGCTCATCTGGGAATGGACAAAATTCTGCTTAAAATCTCTCGAGGTTTAGCATGTTTTGCTCTAGCTAAGTAATTGAGCGGCCAGATGCAGATTGTTGTGGCCTGGACATTTTACTGATCTTTTCTGGCATGTAAGGAGGCGTGTGTTTTGGGAGTGCAGTCTGCATCTCGACTTCCATCCCGGGGCTATCTAAAGACAGATGGACCAACCCGAAGGAATACTGTATCCAGCGACACTTTCAGGAAGGTGACCTTACACGGCAAAAATTATTTTTATTATAATTTTAAGAGGGGTGTAGCGGGAGCTCAGCTGAAGCACGTCTATCCAGCAGTCTGCATCATGTGACCTCCCCCACTATTCACCTTCTCATAAAAGCACAGTTGATTAATAATGCATATTCTATCATGCTTGAAACCACGCTTTTTGCTATCCTTATAAATAATGATCTTTAAATTCTCCTCTATTTTGGATTTCAAAAAGACTTTCTGCCATTTTACGTACTACAGGGGTCAGACTAATTGGTCTGTAATTTGATAGCATGGCTTTATCCCCTTTTTATGGCTGCAGTAGGCAGAGCCTGCAGATGTGTTGCATGTACAAAAGGAGTGATGTCATGTTTTCTGTCCGTGGAACTGACTGAAGGTGTAAATAGTCTCCTCCACCTTACCCTCTTCCAGGCAATGTTTTCTGCCCTCAAATAAATACGCTTTCATGCTAGTCAATGATTGCAGGGTACTATTTACTTTCTTAAATGAGTGGTACAAGAACTGGAACTTGAGTAGTGGGAGGCAGCTTTTTTTTTTTCTTGACTAAGATCCATCCCCACCTCCACCTGAGAAGTGCCTAAAGATCCACCTCACCCTCTTTTTGATTAATGTGGGAGGGGCATGAGGTGACTATATCATGCTGGAACAAGACACATTTGTTTGGGACCTGTATCAAGCAACAGAACAAGTCTGTCAAGTTGTGGAGCCCCTGCATTTTATTAAGGACTAGGAGAGCAGAAGACAATTAATGCCTTTATTAAGGACTATGGGAACAGAAGATATTTAATTTCTTCAAAGTGACTTAAAAACCCTTGGAACAAATGATTATCAGAGCCACCTGGGACCTCAGAATGAAAAAGTAATTAAGGAGTGAAACTACAACTCCCAAGGAAAACAATAGACACGACGTTCTAATTTACTGTAAGTTGAAAGAGCCACAGGTTTTTCTTAAACATTTATATACTAAAAACATAAAGTTCACTTTTTGGATTAACAATATTTGTTTACCATATTCAATCTCTTCTCTCTCTCTCTATATATCTATATATATATATATATATATATATATATATATATATATATATATATATATATATATTATGGTAGCACAGTAGTGCTACCAGATTAGAGTTCAGTAGCACTTTTAAGTTAAAGGGTCAAATTTTGCACCTTAATAGCTTTTCCACTGTTCAACAGATTTGCCAGAAATTTGGTATGCATAATTGGTTGTGGTATATCTTGGGATCTGCCAAGTTTTGTACTGGTCGGATATATGGCTGTAGAGTTATTAAGCAACAACCAATTGCTCAATTACGCTTTTTTGTGATTTCTTTGCTCTCGCCTACAGGTCACATGGTTTGCGCGACTGGTCCAAAAGCTTCAGAGAATGTGCAGCCAGGGTCCCCGATGTGCCTTTTGAAGATTTTCTGAAAAATATTAAATGGTTTGAAAGTTATTCAAAAAACAAGTTCCCATTATAAGTCAATGGGAAAAGTTAACAAAAGTGCAACACTTTCTCAAATGCACTTTTTAGTGTCCCAAATGGCCCTAGTAGTGTCGAAATCCACCATTTTGTTTTCAGTTGGTGATCAGAAAAATACTTGCCATTTAAATTTGTGACCCTCTAGGGACACAATTATTTTTGTGTTCACCTAGTTGGACCCCCAGGATGCTAGCCATGTCTTTATTTTGGGGTTAAACACCCTAGAAATATGTTTTCAAGTTTCTGGAAAAAGTAGTGTCATAAAGTAGTGTCGCACTTGCAACACTTCCGGAAAATTTTGTGAAAGCTTTCGCAAATTGCGACGCTACTTTTCCAAACTATGGCCAAAATGACAGGAGTTCTTTGCCACCCTGCTGCAAAAGAATGGTTTGGTCTTTTGGGCTCATATTTGGAGGGAAGGCAGCCAACATCTCACAGATGTGCCTTTTGGTGGTTTGGTGAAAAAATATTACACGGATGGCAAGTTACAATACTCTGAATTTGACAATTTTTCCCATAGACTAATATGGTTGCGTACGCAGCGCCTTTCAGGGCTCGTATCTCGAAAATGATACGAGATACAGATTTTTTGTTGCAAACTATATGGGCTATGTAAAGACAACAACCTAGCCAGGAAAATCAAGATTTTTGTGAAATTTAAATTTTTTTTCTAAGTCATGTGGTTGCTGAGATATTAGCAATTAAGTACTTCCAATGCTCGTTTTAAGCTTTGATCCCCATTACAATGCATACATTCTTTGTACACACTGTATTTCTGTAAGCACCTGTTTGGCAAAAACAGGATATGTGATTCTGTTACTGTTACAGTTACTATTTCCACTTGCGTTTATGTCCCTGTTTGCATTACCATTCCCATGTACGCCATCGTGTGCGTTACCCTTTGCATTGTCATTTGTGCTTGCATTTTCGTTACTGTTACCATTTGCATTTCTACTACTGTTTCTGTTTGCATCACTGTGCAAATTGCCATTTGCATTTCTGGCAGCCCTTTTGTTTGCGTTTCCATTTCTCTTTCGTTTTGTGTCTTCTTTGCTGTTACTGTTACCATTTGTGTTTGCAATTGCATTACTGTGCCCGTGCACATTATGGTCTGGGTTTCTATATGCGCTTGCATTTCCTTTTGCGCTTCTGTTTCCTTTGCTGTTATTGTTGCAGTTACCATTACCATTTGCATTTACAATTGCGGTACTGTGCCTGTGCTTGTTACGGTTTGCATTTACGTGTGCGCTTGCGTTCACATTTCCATTTCTGTTCCCTTTCGTATTCTTTTTGCTGTGACACTTAACATTTACATTTAAAATACCGTTTCCATCACTGTTCGCGTTACCAGTTGTGTTTTTGTATGCGCTTCAGTGTCCATTTGCATTACTGTTTGCTTCGGCATCACTTTGTGCTTGCGTTTCTATTACCATTTCCTTTACCATTTACATTTGTGTCACCATGTGCGCCACTGTTCGCACTTCTGTTTGAGTTGCTGTTCCTGTTACTATGTCACAGGCCCCAGCAGCTCCCTTGGCTGCATTACATTCACTATTTCTGCGTCATCATTCTCAAAGAAGGGAATTGAAATAGAACTCTGTTTAATGCATCAATTAGGGTTGTTCCACAGCGACAAAAGTGAGGAAATTCGGTGTTAGGGTTGAAACCACCCTTAGATCCTTCCAGCCCACCCCGGTTGGGGTTGTCAGTCCTAACTCTCACCCCATTCTCCTATTCCTCTGCTTCTTTACACATGTGATGTGGTGAGAGTTAGGGCCAATGACCCCAACCCACACCCCAATGCCGGTTGGGGGGGTGGGCTGAAGGGGTCCAAGGGGGGTTTCAACCCTAACACCGAATCTCCCTTTGTCGCTGTGTAACAACCCTAACTGATGCATTAAATGGAGTTCTTTGCTCTAATTATATATATATATATATATATATATATATATATATATATATATATATATATATATATAGTTTATATATAATTTGTCTTTTTAGTAGTTTCAAAACCTTGAAAGCATTGTGTTAGCAATGCATTTAGAAATACATTTTTTAATTGTCTTTACAGTTAAACATGCAGTTTCATGTGAGGGCACATGAATCATTGGTGTTAGTAATACATTTAGAAATACATTTTTTAATTGTCTTTACAGTTAAACATGCAGTTTTGCTAACTAACCCCACAACTGCCTCCTTTTTTCCCTCCCTGAACAAGGCCTGTCATCTCATCACTGGCTCACATCGCCATACCCACACATGTGACCTTTATTCCCAATCTGGATTGCTTCAACTGGACAAAGGCATAAAATACCAAACCTGCATCATGGCCAAGAAAATTATAATGGGGCTTGCCCAACCTGGTGTCTGTGCCCTCCTTAAGTCTAGGCATAGGGACGTCACTACAAGGAGATCCAATTCCCATCTACTACATATCCCACCATGTCGCACGACCCAAGGACAAAGATCATTCACCTATCGGGCATCCAACTGGCTCAACTCTCTTGGCAGTGACATAGCGACTGTTCCAACACTCGGCCTCTTCAAGTCCAAGCTGTGCCTCTCACTGCTTGTATCCTGCGATTGCCCATCTTAACATTTCCACCATTCCAGCTGCACATGCCCCTGCACCCAGCACTTACAATCAGTCTTTGCACCCCTAGCACCTTACCTGTCATATTCCCTTGACAAGGCCCCCTGGCTGCACTGTCTCCCACGCCCACCTCCCCATATCTCCACTCCTGCCTCTGCCCCCAATCACCTCCCCTGTACTCCCCTTACCCTGCACCTCCTACTGCCCTCGATCTCCTACTCCTACTTCCCCAACCCCTTCCCTTGTCTTGCTCATAGCTCATGTCATTGTACTGGCTATTACATGTCTGTAAGTCAAAGACCATATGTTTGTAACCAAAAATGATGACTGTTGCACACACTGATGTGGAACCTTTGTAAAAGAGCCTCGGCTCAAAGGTATTGTAATCCTAGATGAAATAAATAAATAAATACTGTTAATTGTCACAGTCTGCATTTTCTTCTATTTTTTTTTACCCTATTTCCCTCCGGTCACAGTCAGTGGGACCTTCTCTCAGGCATCCCATCCTTTCTCCTACCTGCCTGTGGCTCCCTCAGTCTGTGCCTCCCCCCCCACAGCCAGCACCCCTGGTTTCACCCACCCAGGGAGGGTCGCCCTAGCCTCTCAGGCTCACTTGTAAGTCAGACTGTAGCTGCAGGTGGGGCCCAGGTGGAGGAACTGAAAGGCCAGCCTAGGAGAACCCAGTGGAGGGCATGGGGGACAGGTGCCATCGCCTGTCCCATGAAGCTGGTGTTTTATCTATTCTGTGCTAGACCCCCCCCACCCTGCGTGGGCACTGCCAGCATTGGCCATGCTGTTTTCATGCTGTCTGGCTTGCTGCAACATCTCCTAGAATTCACCAGGGGTCACCAGCATGCCAAGCCATCCCATCCCATTCTAAAGGGTACTCCATCCTCGATCTGCCCCTGGCAACCCACCGGTGCCCTGGCTCGCACCCAAACCTGGATTGCCGGCATAGTGCGAGGTGTGGCATCCAGCACCTCAGCCCTCAACGCCAGTGGGCGGGCCCCTGCATTTTTTTTCTTGGAATGGTTACTTTAGCATTTATGTTTATTTTAAGATATTTAATATTCTGACCATGTGGTTATGTCATGGACCATAACTGATCTCCAGCCTTAATGCCCCCCCCGTGGACCAACTTGCATAGAAGATAGTGCTTGTAGACAAATCAATTTATTTTTCTGCTGTGTTCTGGTGTGTAGTTTGTCTTTTAAGTAGTTTCAAAACTTTGAACTATTTCTAAAACAAACCTGCATACCACATTTGCCTGCACTCTGAGCACATACATATGAAACTGTGCATATTTGTACTCCACTTCAGCGTAGACCTCATACTTTCCTAATATTTCCATTATCACAAGCATAACTACCTTGCCCTTATCGAAAGCGACCCCCTCTGAACATTAATACTACATTTTCTCTAACAGTCCATCATCATTACGCCTGACTTCCTAACTTCAACACATGGCTTAACTATAACTTACATCACCTCACGGACAAAAACCCTGTTTCTCTTAAAAAAACAACTGTGTAAATAATCCCAAGGCTGAGCATATGCCAGCCATTACTTTTTCATGTACTGCCACCTTCTGTACCATCATGATGATTTGCATATGCTTCCCTTGATACTTTGCATTATTGGGATACGTGCAATTGTATTTTCTTTAAAATTAGGCTGTCTGGCCAATATCATCCGGGATAACACATACATCAGTGGCATATATTTTCCTAATAATCTGTATACCTTCCTTAGAACAGAAACTAAAAAGAAATCTTACTACTTACAAATCATTGTGTTGTTTCTCCATACCTCCTTAATCCCACACAACTTCATTAACTTCATTATGCAGCCGTGGTGGATCTAACCAGAACTTGTCAAATAGTGGAACAATGGGTGCCATTGTCCAGTCAAGTGGAACATCTCCCGATAAAAAAGATGTATTAAACAGAATTGCAAGTGTTGCAGTTATATAGTGCAGTTATTTTCTAAGAAATATGGGGTGTAATAAATCAGGTCCTGCAGATTTTTTAACCTTAAGTTTTTCTAATAAGTCTGTTACCTCTTGTGGACTAATCTAAGTGACTAGGTCTGAAAATGTATTACCTACTGTAGTATTATTCTCTGCATTACCTTGATTAAATGCAGAACAGAAGTAGGTACTGAATAAACTAACCAGGTTTACAGAGTCCTTAATTTCCTGGCCTTTATGTATCAATGGCCCTACTTGGGAGTTATTGATCTATTGGTTATGAATATAGGCATAACAGCTTTTACCATTGTCATTGCTGTGTAATATATTTATTTCAAGTTTATGTCTTTCATACATAATAATTTTCTTTAATTCATTTAGCTCCCTTTCATATGCCATCACAGTAGCCCCATTTGTGTTTTTCTTCATTATATCGAAAGCATCATTCTTTGTTTTATTACACTGCCTTACAATCTTCCTAGTGCACCACATTGTTTTTTTTCCCTCTATTGTTGTACATCTGTTTGCTGGACGCAAATTTGTCCTCTATCTGTAATAATTTTGCCTTAATAACTAATAATAATAATAAATCTTTATTTGTACAGTGCCTTGGTTTTAAGAAATAACTACACATAAAACAATAAAATAAACACAGTTCCAATAACTGCTAGATTCATAAAATACAATAAAATATCATCGTCAGGGTAAGCTTTTGACCATAAATGGGTCTTAAAGGCCTTTTTAAATTCCTCCACAGATGCACACTGCCAAAGTGGACAGGGTAGAAAATTCCAGAGGGCTGGGGCCACATACATAACAGCACAGGCCCCTGAAGTTTTTAAAGAACCCTCGGAATCTCTAGCAACCCCTCATCTGCCAAGCAGTGCAATCACCTGGGCAGTAAGGTACCAGGAGCTCTTTCAAATAGTCTGGGCCCAGTCCATGTAGGGCTTTGTAAGTTAGAAGACTGACTTTAAAGGTGATCTGCCACTGTATTGGCAGCCAGTGCAGATCACGCAGCACCAGAGAAATATGATGAAGTGTGCCTGTCAATAACCAGGCCGCAGCATTCTGCACAAGTTGCAAGTGGTGGATATCAACCCCTGGTAGCACTAGATACAGGGGGTTGCAGTAATCAAGGTGTGAGGTCACAAAGCCGTAGACCAAAGTAGGCAGATCACCAGACAGAACTAGGTGCTTAATCCTGGAGATGTTCCTCAGATGGTAAAAGGGTGATTTGACAAATGCCAACACCTGCAATCACAGTGTCAGGCCATTGTCAAAAATCATCCCCAGGTTTCGCACCCATTCAGAGGTAGGGAGCTTGATGCACCCAGAAAAGTCCTGAGGGCAAACCAGCTCCCATTCCCTCTATCCAGTGACCTGGATCCACAATCACCACCTCTGTCTTCTCTGAGTTCAACCTCAGCCAGCTCAAATTCATCCATTTCTGGATTTCAGTGAGGCAGTTGTTAAATACCGAGACAGCTCTATCCTGGTCAGGTGCAAAAGATAGATAGAACTGGGTGTCATCAGTATAGCAGTGAAACCTCAGCCCATACCTTCTTACAATGTCTCTGAGGGGCAGCATGTACACTGTGAACAACATGGGGAACAGCATCAAACCCTGAGGAACCCCACAAGACAGAGAAACTGGACCAGAGGAATTTATCCCTGATACCTCCCTTTGAGTTCTTCCAGTGAGGAAAGATCTAAACCACTCGAGGACTGTACTAGACAGGCCACAGATGAACCTCAGGCATTCAAGAAGTACCCCATGGTACACAGTGTCAAATGCTGAAGAGAGGTTGAAGAACCAAGATGGAATGGCTCTTTTGATCTCTTGCCATCAGGAGATCATTGAGCACTCGAACCAGCACCATTCTGGTATTATATCTCTTTCAGAAACCAGACTGGAGTGGTTCATAAATGTCATGGATGGTCAAATGGTTCTCCAGTTGTACGGCCACTACTTTCTCAATCACCTTCCCCACAAAGGGGAGGTTAGAGATTGGTCTGTAGTTAGCATGGCAGTCTGGATCCAAAGAAGCTTTCTTCAGGAGGGGCTTTACCACTGCCTCCTTCAGGGAACTAGGAAACTCATCCATCTCCAAAGAGCACCAGATTATCTGTGCAAGGACTGGGCTGATAATATCGCAACAACCCTTTATCAGGGAGGTTGGGCCTGGATCCAAACTACAGCATATAGGGCACATACCCTGGACAATCTGCATGACATTAATGACTCCAGCTGGTCAAAGGAACTCCAAGAGAGCCTAGGGACTATGACCGGGGGCTGATCCACAGCTTCTCTCATAGAGAGTGCAGGCTGGAGTGATGTCAGCCACCTTAGCCACAAAGAAGCGATCAAGCTCTTCATACTCAACTTGTGAAAATGCTCTTCGAACCTGCAGACAGGCTGGGTTGCACAGTCTGTCTACAGTTTGAAAAAGCTGAGCTGGTTGGTTGTGAGCAGCCACAATCTCCCTGGACAGGAACTCTGCCTTCTTACGGGAGATTGTGGAAAGATAGAGCTGATAATGTTCCATCAATCTAAGATGGTCGGCATCAAGGGCGGATCTCTGCCAGCAGCATTCTAATCTTCATTCTTGTCACTGCATCTCCCTCAAAGTCCCCTCAAACCATGGGGACTGAGGGCAAAGGGGGAGAAGACAAACATGGACAGAAGCAATGGAATCCAGAGCAGAGGAGATGGCTCTATTATAGGCCAAAACCAAGGCATCTGGGTCATTGCTCACTCCAGAAAGTTCCGATAGGTCAAGCACCACCACCAGGCCCTCAGAACTTACGTCTCGCAACGGGCGGTACGTGACCATCTCAACAGAGGTTGGCCTATGAAGGGGGCACAAAAACTGAGCTCCACAATGTAGTGATTGGACCATCCAACCAGTTCCACCTCCAAATCAAAGGATTTGATCCCCAGGAAGAAGACTAAGTCAAAGGTGTGACCACCTTTGTGAGTGTCAGAAGCAACAACTTGTGTAAGGCCCAAAGATGTCATCAATTGGAGGAAGTGTTGTCCAAACTGCTAGAATTCATCATCAACCCAGGCATTGAAGTCACCCAGGAACATCAGCCTGGACGATTAGAATGCCATGTCGATCACGAAGTTCACTGCTTCCTGCTGAAACTGTTTCTCATCACCTGGCGGACAGTAGATGAGAGGGATTCGGCAACACACTCCTGCCACTGCAGTACACTTGAATGACTCAGCCTCCTAAACTGGAACACTCGTGAGGCCCAGTTTGGTCTTAAGACAGACCGCACCCCACCCATGGTCCAACCTCGGGAGGTGTAACACTAAGTGCCTGGCTGGAATAGCAGCCTCAAATATAAGGCCTGAGTTCTCATCCAGCCAGGTCTCAGTAATGCAAGCCAGATCCACTGACCCAACAAGGTCTGCAATAACTGCAGTCTTGTTCTTAATGAATCTGGTGTTACACAACACCGCTCCATAGGACGGGCCTCTGGGGCTGCTCAGACTACTTGCCACCAATATTGGTGGTGCCCATCAGTATGGAAACCAGACAGGAAGGATCCTGTTTCAGATTCCATTTCACCCCAGGACATCTTCTGGATCTCACTACCCAAATATGATGGCCCCGCTCATTCGACCTCCACTGTTCGTCCCCCCCTACTCCCCTCCTCACCCTACGAACAATACCTAACACTATACAGTGCTGGTATGTTGACAGCTGTAATGGGGGAGAAAGGGTGGAGGGCATGAAGGACGAATAGTGCAGAACTGTGGGGACAGGTCTCCTACACATACTAAGACCCAATAATACTAAAACACCCCTGAATAGGGATGTGCTAAAATTAATTTCTGCCAGCGGAAGTTTGGCGAAAGTTCAAATTTCACTTCCACAAAAGTTCAGAAATAATTTTCGGAACTTTCACACAAATTCTGCCTTAAAACTGCGGAAAAAATATAAAAAACTGCAGGATAATTTATTAAACTGTGGAAAACAATCTGCAGAAATTATCACTGCCAGTGGTCATTTCTAAGGCTTTTTAACTGCAGTTTAAATCATTAATCCACCCTCACTGATCAGGGACCCAGTAAAGACCTCCAGTCCCTTCCTTTGACCTTAATGGTTTCTAGTGCCCCCCCCCACCGATCATGGCTCCCAAAACATGTTATTTCCCTAATGTCTAGAAGACCCCCTCCCTATCCTGGATTCTTTAGTCCACAAATAAACAGCCAGCAGTCCACCAACTCATCCCCCTCTAGTCCCAGTATTCCCAGGTGTCTAGTGGACCTCCCCATTCCAGATTCCTTGTAAAAAAAATAATCTCAATTCCCTGGTGAATATTAGACCCTCACAAACACCACTCTGACAGTTCATCTGCCACCACCCAACTCATCTCCCTACCCAGCCCCTGAGCAGGCCACCAGCACAGCACTCCTCTCTCCTCCACTACCAGTGGTCCACTGAATTGTCAGTGAATAACAGCATGGTTGTACAAGCAGGTGCTTATTCACTGACAGTTCATTAAACTGTGGAAAGAATAAATTCCACAGTTTATATGCATTTTACTGCAGTTCACAAAAAAAGACCGCAGAACTCGGAGAAAATCTACAGAAAATCCTACTTTTTAATGACAAAAGTTCTACAATTTCCGCAAAATTTCTGAAATTTCGTGGAAGTTCTGTGAAAGCGGAATTCGCAACTTTCGCCCACCCCTACCCTTGAATAAATCCCCAATTTAATAACTGGTTGAATTCCCAAATTAAAACAAACCCCAATCGTACTCTTGAGATCCTCTCACTTGGAGGAGAGACTCAAGGAAACAAAATTAACTAACCTCCCCACCCAAAACAAATCTGTAGTACAATAAAATTACAATAAATTAAATTATAAAACAACAATCCAACTCTACAGTCACAAAATGAGTAATGTAGATGGCAGTCCAAAAAGGGTGATATATCACCACAAGGAGTCCACTTCCAGGAAGTCCAAGAAACAGTATAAAATAAAACTTAACCAAACTAAAACTTAAATTAACTTCCTGCCAGTAAAATGAAAAAAACAACAACAATATAAAATGCAGTTTCAACCCCAGGTCCTCTCACTACCTGAAGGTATAAAATAAACCTCACTACAGAACAGAGTTAAGGAAAAAATAAAATAAATAATGTAAATTGTTATTTTGACCCCTAAGCCCTCTCACTACCTGGGGGTCTAAAATAAACTGGGTACTCTCACTACCCAGAAACTGAGATTCAAAGAAAAAAAGTTTGAGTTCTGACCATGAAATAAATTGCCAATAGCAGATAAAGTTTAGCCTTTAATTACCAGAGGCAGTCTCCTTGTAGCAAGATCCCTCCAGTAAATCCAAATCTTCTTAAAAGTCAGTAACGTCCGATAACAATCCGAGTATGTCTTGTACCACGCCAGACAGCTGACATCCTACCAAAGAGGGCCAGTACCAGAAATAACTGCCCAACCACCTCGACACCCTAACTGAATCAACCCACCAACTGGCCAGCAAGGGGTCTTGGAGAACAAAGATCCTGGGCCCACCATCCGGCTCCCAGGTCAGTCCTGGCCCATTTCTCCCAGGCAGAAACAGACTCTGACAGCTAATTTCCAACAGCTGGAGTGGTCACACTGTCCAAAATCCAAGAACTCCATAGGTCTAAAATCCAATATCTTCGGGTCTCTTTCCTCAAAACCAGACCAGTTTAATTCATCCAATCTGAAGCCAGCGTAAAATTCTCCAACCTTTTCCATATACACTACACCCTTTTCTGTGCATTACCTCCATTCCTGCCATGTCAGAATCAACTAGTCAGCTCCAATGCAGGGGGCCAAAAAACAGACAGACACATTGTCCCAGTCTGTCTCCTTCACCCAGTCATCAGCATATAGGACTCCTGCCTCGATGTTTCCTGCGAGGGCCAGACAATACCTGGACTCCACAAATTCATCAAACACTCAGGGCCTCCTCCTCTCCGTCTCCCCACACCGGACCACTACACCACTCCACCACTCCACCAGGTAAGGAGGCACTAGCTCAGATGTTAGAGCTAATTTGGGACCATTGAGTAAAATAACATATATTGTGCTCCAGTGTAAATAATAAGACACTGGGCAATCGCAGAAAAAGGGAGATATCCAAATACGCAACTCCGTTTAAAGTATCAATAACTGTTGTCTCTCCCTAAACCCTGAAAAATGCTCTTGAACCTGACTTACTCATTAACATAGCCCTTTCTAAACTGACACTAAATTTTAGCTAATGAAAATAAATAAATATACAATACAACCAACAAACAAACAAAAATAAACTGAAAATAAACTAAAACAAAATGCTATTTCTACTACTGTATCTGATGGCTAGCCGAGCGTGGCTGCCATCTTGAAGGGTTGTCTTAAAGATATTCCATATTTCCTCAACAGTCTTGTGTCTAAATGTCAATTCCCAATTCCAATTTGACAATATTGATTTTTATTTTAAATTTGCCCTACTGTAATTTTTAATTACTATTGATCCTACACTGTTACACATTGATCTCTTTAGGGTAAACTCAATGATATTATGATCACAATTTCCAGGTTTTCTCTGATATTTATATTCTTAATTGATTCTCCAATGTTAATTATCAATACATCAAGTGTATTATTACCTCTGGTAGATTTGCATATCATTTGTTGTAACCTAGCGTTTAATGGTGTATCGATAAAGTGCCTTTCAATGCCTATAGTAGATGTATAATTAATCCAGTTAATAACTGGATAATTGAAATCACCAGTTATCATGACATTACCTATGTCTGCCACCCTTGCTGTGTCATGATGTATACCATTATCTATTCTAACAGTAGTATTTTGTGCTCTATAATAGACCCCGATATATAGTTTCCTTGCTTGGTAGGTATCCACTGTTATCCAAAGTGATTCAATGTCTAGATTACTGTCACTGGAACTATATCTGAAGCTATTAATTGAATTTTTAACATAGATTGCCACAGTCCCACCTTTTCTATCTGGTTTATCCCTTCGAAATAGCGTGTAACTATCTATGTTACTGTGCCAGGTGATCTGGCTATCCCAACATGTTGTAGTTATTGTGCAGATATCAATATCATTCTTATTCAGCCATACCTTGAGTTTGGATATTTTGCTACTATTGAAACATCTAGCATTTTTGGGGCCAAATTCTGAGTCCACTGTTATTCCAAATAACACTTGTTTGGGACCCTATTTGTGGGCAAAAAGATAAATGTTTCTGAAAAGAATGTCTGAGTGGCACATCATATGGTAGAAGAGACTAGGAGCAAAAGGTTTGAGGAAGAGAACTGTGAACCTAAGCAGTTCTGTCTGCATAAACTTCACAAGATTCTCTTACACTATTAGACACTGCTCAGATGCCTATTATCTTATTATAAATCACCTCAATTTATTTCAAGGACTTTATAATAAGTATCATCCTTTTTTTTATATGCCATCCTCTCCCCAAGCACAGCAGTGGAGTGATCCCTCCTCGAGCTCATGTATGAGAGCACACTACGGGTACAGTGGCTCTGCACATACTGGCTGAAATCATAGTGATTTATAATGGGTACATGTATGGCCGCCAACACTGTACTGCTACAACTACACACTGGGGTTAGCAGTGTCTTCTCTACCACCAGAACTCTTCTGCCCTTTGTGGGCTCAGCTATCCTTCCCACCTGTTTTGCTGTGGGACTGCAATTGAACAGCAGTTTTCTAAGATCTGCCTTCCACTAGAACAGGTCCCATGTGTGCTGATTCAGGCTATCTTGGTGTAGGGGGCTCGGCGGTGAGCTAGTGGCCAATCAGCTGCAAGAAGGGGCAGAGCTGACCCACTCAAAAGCCTGTGCTGGCCCAAGGTGCAAGCATGGGTGACTGCATCACTTGTCAGAGAAAACAGTGTTTTTAGTAAAACCCCTAGAAGGTATGTTTTTTACTCATTTAAATGTTTAAAATGGGGTATCTTATGTTCCAGTGATATGTCTAATTTTGACTCTAGTTCTAGTCGATCAGGGTTATTCCTGATAACTTGTTGCAGAGACTGCCCAATAAACAGGGATGGGAAAGCAAATGAATTTATTTGTTCTCATGCATTGCTAAATTCTGTTCAAATAATTCCAGACAGTATAGGATTTTTAGGAAATATGAATAAAGGAGCTTTATGGAGACTAGGGAAATGCACTGCTCTGGTGATTAACACCAACCAATTCCTGATTTCTTTGGCAACATACACTACATGGTCTATTCTGTTATCATCATGGGGGTGGAATGTAGAAACTAACCCTGGGCCTCAAATCTCTGATGAACATTGGGAACAAACAATCTGGCACACTGGGGAGCTTAGATTTGCCCACCTAAACGTGCAAAGTCTTTTTTCCCAAAAAACATGAGATTGAGGCCTGAGCTGGTAAATATGACTCTGATATTTTCAGTTTGACTGAAACTTGGTTAAAACCCTCAATCCCTGATAATTTAGTAGCAATAGAAGGATACAGACTCATAAGAAAGGATAAAGCTGGGAATAAGAAGGGGGGGTGGTCATTGTATATTTTAAATTAGACCTAGAAGTAAAATAAATTGTAACTACTAAAAAAATCAATACTGATGCTGAGTGGCTGCTTGTAAAAGTAAAATAGGGAGGATGTTACAAGTTAAAATACTGTACTGTATGCAATCCCCAAAAACTACTCATGCAGGACTTGTTTTTTAACTTTTGCTACCTCTTTCCTAATTTGGGGGGATTTCTTGGCTCTGGGAGATTTTAATATCCATTGGGACCCCATAACTGACCCTTATATACAATCTCAACTTTCAAATGCTGGATTAAGTCAGTTAATGCTTTCTATCACACGACTGAATCTGAGGAGTAATAAATATGCTATTTTAGACTGGATCCTGTCTAATAATCAGAAAAATAAAAAAATATATATAGGCACTTTGCCTGATGAAGTCAGTGACCGCCTGGCGACCCAATGTACTTTGAAAAATAAATGGCCTAAATTACCTCCTCACATCATATCTTACAGAAAGATACCAAATGAAATGAGTACTGGTTTATTACATGATCTCCAGTTAATAGATTGGATTTATCTGGATGCAATCCCAGACGTTGACTTGGCCATGGATTTTTTTCCACTACCCTTTCAAATTTACAAGAAAAACATTTTCCAAAAACCATCAGAAGGGTTAGGGGAGTGGCAAATAAATGGTTAACTTACAAACTATTTAAATTAATGAAAATGATGGATGCAGCTTGGAACCGGTTTAAATTCAATGGCACGGCCACTGATTTTAATACCTACCGAAGGCTGAGAAATGAATGTAAATCTAAGCTAAGACAGGGAAATTCCCATTATTATCAAGAACAACAGAGGTCAGAGCTTAAGAACCCCCAAACATTTTGGAATTCATTAAAATTGACAATAAATTCGGCAGTAAAGAATCAGACTAAGGTCTTTTTAAAAGATGGTAAAGACATTACAAATATGCAGGAAGTTAGTGATGGATTTTTGGAAATATTTTTGAATTTAACAAAATATAAACAGTCTAATGAAGGGGAAGTTAAAGACAACAGCTCCCCAAGAAATGTGGATAATGGCCCTTTTTTCTGTTTTAAGGTTATAAAAATAACTCAAGTACTGAAAAAATTCCCCAATAAGAGTCCAGGAGCATGTACACTGGAGCCTAGGTTTCTAAAGCTGACTGCAGCTAACATCAACCTGCCATTAATGAAAATTTTTAATCTATCTTTGATAACTAGAACATTTCCACATCAAAGGAAGAAAACAGTAGTAATGCCTGTCTTCAAGGGTGGAGATCCAAAGGATAAGGGCAACTATCATCCAATATCCTTACTCCCACCCTTGGGGAAAATATTAGAAAAACATGATAATGACCAGATAATGTATTATCTTCAAACATCTGGACTCAGGTCTCCCAAGCAGCATGGCTTTAGAAAGTGCCATGGAACAGTCACAACCTTGGCCAGGTTCACGTACCACACTAGGGTAGCAATGGATGGAGGACAGATTACTGGTTCTATGTTCGTGGACCTGTCCAAGACATTTGATTTGGTTACTCATTGCTTGCTGCTCAGGAGCCTGAGGGATTTTGGTCTGACGAACCCATCTGTAGGATGGATTGAAAGCTGCTTGTTCGGCAAACTTGTTAAGGTGGCTTATGGAGATGAACATTCAAGTGACACAGAAGTTGAACAAGGAGTACCACAAGGGTTGATACTTGTGCCATTATTGTTCACCCTGTTCATAGATTTTATTCTGTCTAAATTGTTAAATTCTAGTGTTATAATTTACATGGATGATATTATTATTTATAAGAGCTCTGTCTTGGTGGCAACCATTAACCTAGCGTTGAATAGAGATTTTTAAGAACTGGAATCTTGGTTAAAAAAACTTCATTTATCTTTAAATTGTAAGAAAATGAAAACTATGCTTTTGAGATAAAAAAACAGACTAAAGAAAGCAGATGAGTTAATAATTACAGATATTCCTGGTAGCATACTTGAACAGGTGACATAATTTAAACATCTGGGAATACACTCTGGGCCCGATATTCAGAATTGTGCCTGGCAATGGTGCAAGTGGTGGAGCAGCACAACTGAGTTGCACTGGAGCAACTAAGGGACATATTCACAAGAGATGTGCCATGGCGCATCGCTTCTGAATATAGCAAATAATGCTCACGGACAAATACAATGTGCAGGTGCATCCTCCAGACAGGTCTGAATGCCAGGACTGGGAATGTTCCAGTGCAACTGGAGATGCACTGGGCACAATATCCAGATATTCAGATCTGGATATGCAAATGGGGCCATTATGCATGCAAGGCACAAATGGGACCATTATGCATGCAAGGCACAAATGGGGCAATTTGCATGTCATTATGGTTCCATTTGCATGTGTTGTGCAGGGCTGGACAGCAAAATGCACCTGACACTCTGCACAACATGCCGTCCCTGTACCAGGGACTGCAGTAGTACCCCCCATCCCATACCAGCAATCACAGTATTCCAATTATTGCAGTCTTTCTGGTAGCCTAGTGGTATCCCCCCTTCACTCCCGTAGCTCCAATCACCATAAATAAATAATTTAAATCTCCCTGGTAGTCTACTGGTGCTCACCCTCCCCTCCAATAGCTCCAATCGCTGTAATGTAATACTTTAATTCCCCCTGGTGGTCCAGTGGTACTCTCCTCCCCACTGGCAGCCCTGATCACCATAATGTAATACTGTAATTCTCTGTGGTGGTCCAGTGGCTGCCCCACCCCACACCCACACAAGACCCCTGGCCCACCCAGCTCCTTCCCCTCAACACTGGTGGGGAGCAAACCCACTCACATACCTCCATGGCTGCCTGCTGAATGACAGCTTACAGTATCAGCTGCAAACCCATTGGTTCACACTGTAGACCAATGGAGTTGCAGTGCATATTGTAATAGTCATTCACAACTTTGTGTATGAATTCACAAAGTTGTGAATGATTATTACAGTATGCACTACAAGCCTATTGGTCCACAGTGTGAACCAATGGGCTTGCAGCTGATACTGTAAGCTGTCATTTGGTGGACAGCTGTGGAGGTATGCGAGTGGGTTTGCTGCCTGCCAATGACATGGGGGAGCTGGGTGGGCTGTGGATACTGTGTGGGTGGGGGGGTGCCACAGGACCAACAGGGAGAATACATTGTTACATTATGGTGATCGGGGTTACTAGAGGAGAGGGGGGAACCACTAGACTACCAGGCAGATTTAAATGATTTATTTACGGTGATAGGAGCTACGGGAGGGGAGGGGGATACCACTAGACTACCATGGATATCTGTGGGTGCTTATGTACAGTGTTCCAGGGGTTTGGAGGACACCCATGGCTGGGGGCTGCTGTGTTGCGCATTGCAATACAGCAGCATGCCTGTGGGTGGCTAACTGTTGAGCCTATTTCTCTGGTCTCAACTTTGTGCTCGGCTATGCAACACATCTCTGGGATGTGCTGGCATATACGCTGCACATCCTGGGCTGAATATCGGGATGTGCCGTATATGCATGGCATGCCCTATGGAGATGTGCCACATACATTATCTTTGCACCCCGGCACATCGGGAATTGCACTATGCAATTCCCCCTTTTGAAACTTGCCCCAGGGAGCATTTCTGGGGTTGCACTGGTGCAACTGAGTTGCTCCAGGCACAACCCCCATTGTATATCTTAGCCTTGGACTCCAGTTTATCCTTTTTAATCATTTAGGAGTCATAACTAGACAAGTAAATAAAAAATTGGGATTGTCATTTAAGCTACAGCATTCCTTAACCTCTTAAGTTAGGATAGCAATTGCACAAAGTATTTTATTTTCTACCTTGAATTACAATTCATTTTTATTTACAGATTTGTTAAAGCAAGATTTAATTACTTTGGCCACTACATTTCACAGTGTCTGTAGATCTGCATATACATTATCTTACCGCACACATCATTGTCTATTATATCAGACTACTGGTTGGCTGCCACTCAGTTAGAACTCTCTCTATAATGTAACCTGTCTTACGGGCAAAGTTCTGAGGCAAAAAACCTCCCAAAAAATCAATTCTCCGTTATTCTCAATGATCCAGTTTAAAAATGCAAGCAGAGACTTCCGTTCCAATGAAATAAGAATTGTTGTCATCCCTAAGACAAAAACAAAGATGGGTGACCACGATTTTTCGATTAAGGCAGCAAAGTCCAGGAACAAACTTCCTGTGGCCATCCAGAGCGGCTGCAGTCATAATATTTTTAAAACGCTCCTAAGAAAGCACCTTCTTAATCACTTAGAATGTACGTTATTCTTAAAATGTATGTATTTTAGTTTATTTATTGACTGCTGAGTGTTGTGTTTCTGTTTAATTGTTATGTAACACCTGACTGACCTTGGTCCTGGGTTGTACATGAAAAAGGGCTTTTGGCTCATTGTGTTTACCCGGTAAACAAAAGTTTAAACATAAAAAAGTGAAAAGTATGCAGGTATCAAAGGAATCAATTTCATTATTATGACATATTTGTGAGTTAATGTTATACGCACTGGCCTGGATATTCAGAGCAGTTGTGCATGGCGCAACTGAGTTGTGCAGGTGCAAGTGTGGAATTGCGCAGAGGAGCCATATTCAGCGGGAGCCATTGTGCAGCACAAAATCCATTGCTCCAATGTGCAACTATAATGTATGAGGCACAAGTGCAGGGGGCATTCCCATGAATATCCAGTGCAGTGACATATTCAACCGTGAAACCATGACGCAAGTGTGGAGCAAATCAAAGTTGCTCCTACAAGACTTGCTTCTATAAAAATAGGGCACAAACACACAGACAGCAGTTGCGGCAACAGTGGGTGTGAAAGGGAGAGATACAGAGAGACAGACAGACAAGCACAAGACCAGACACAACGGGAGAGGGACAGAGAGGTGGCATGGGAGATGGATAGAGGGGCAGAGAGAGAAGCACACACACACAACCTGTGTACCAGGGTGGCACACAGCCAGCAGCCAACTGCCCAGGGGGACAGTGGACAGCAGGGGTCATAGATAGTGCACCCTTCATGATGGAGGCGGTAATGAGAGGTGTGAGGGGGCAGCAGGAACAGCTATGTGGATGAAGAAGGGCCCATCGGTGGTATGCCCGACACAGGTGGTTCCATGCCCACATCACATTTGAGAACTATAGCAACACTTAGATCATGGGTTGGTACCGCCTGAACAGAGCCATTCTGAGGCAGCTGTGCAAGCTGTGCAGTGCGGAGATGCAGGCACCCACCAGACGGAGCCACGCCATGTCCATGGAGATGAAGGTGACCGCCATCATGTGTCTGCTACCATGGGCACCTTCCAAAAACCAACAGGGGGTACCACGGGCATAAACCAGTCAGTCACATCCCGCCTCCTCACATAATTCCTCAATGCTCTGCTGCCACATGCTTTGGAATACATCTTTTCCCCAGCACACAGGTGGAGCATACAGCAACTATGCAGGACTTCCACAGGGTGGCACACATGCCTGGCATGATTGGGGCCATTGACTGCACTCACATGGGCATCTGCATGCCACCTGGCCCTAAGAGACTGGCGTATATAAACAGGAAGGGGAGCCTGAATATCAACTGACCAGTAGTGTGCGATGCCATGGGGCGCATCACCAATGTCTGCACCACACACCCTGGGAGTGCACATGACACTTTCATCTGGCACAGCTCTGCACTGTGCCACAGCTTTGAACATGGGGACATCCCCACATGCCACCTAGTGGGAGAGTATGGCATGGGCATGGTACAATTCGCAAAGCAGATCTGGGGATGGGAGGTGATCAGGTGGTGCATGGTGGCGGGTGCACTAGGGACAGGCAAGTGGCACAGAACAGCATAGCAGATGGCTAACCATGTCATTCTCCACACAGGTGACAGTGCATACCCACTGAGGTCCTGGCTGTTCACAACTACCATTGCCCATCGTACCCAGCAGATGAACAGTATAACGAGGCACACGCCAGCACGCACAACATCATCAAGTGTGTATTTAGCATGCTGAAGGCACATTTCCATTGCCTGGACAGGTCAAGCGGTGCCCTACAGTACAGCCCCTAGAAAGCCTGTGGCTTATTCCTGACCTGCTGCATGCTGTACAACATGGCCATTGACTGTGGGATAGCTGTTGAGGCAGATGAGAGCAACAGTAGTGGGGATGATGGGGAAAATGGGCTGAAGGGGGTGGACGGCCACCCCCTGGATGGAGGGACCCCAAGCTGATGCAGTAGGCTCGATGCCACTGCAACACTGTCACACAGGAACACTACGGTGAGCACAGGTAGGTGGTGTGGTACCCATGCATGGGCCACACAGACAGGTACAGCACACATGCAGGGATGTGCATGGTGAGGGGTATGCACACACAAAGGCATGATACAGGGGTAGGGGAGTCAGTGGCACACAACCACACACCAACACACACACACACCCACCCACCCACCCAGGTGTTGGAATGTGGCATGGTTCAGATGCATTGCACTGGGGCACAGGTGCAACTGGTGCTAGACTGCCCTCATCATGCCCACACCACATGGTCTAGTCACACACAGAGGCAATGTGTGGCACGACACACAGGCCTGACACCAGTGGTAAGGCACACACACACACCGCCCATATGCGCACAGGGCAGCAGCTGTAGACTACGGCCAGGGCAGCCCACAGATCAGAGCCATGCACAGAACCATGGCCACCACAGCCATGGGGTCAGCTGTGCTGGGACCAATTGTCAGCCACAGGCTGTGCATCAGCTGGGGGGTGCAACAGCCCACCGGGGTGGAACTGTGGGACCACAACCATGTCCTCGTGGGGGTGTGCAGGTGCCCAAGCAGGTCAGCTCTGGGCATGCCTGGGATGTCTACATCAGAGCCCAGCATCGACTGTGTTAGGGTCACCTGTCGCTGGGTCCATGAGTGGACAGCACACTGCAGGGGGTCTCCTTTGCATGGCCACACCCTGTGGCAGCCAGCAGTGCATAACCATTCAAAATCGCACTGGCAGTGTGATCCAAGGATGCAGTCATGGCCTCCTGCATGCTTTGCATCCCCTGCAGAATCTGAACAGTGCCCCTTTCCTGCTGCCCAGCTAACTGGTACACCTCCGCGTGCAGTGCGTGCTGCCCAGTGGTGATCAGCACCTGTTGTTGAATGGACACCCACAGCAGTCAGGTGTGCTTAGCCAGATGGTTGGCATCCTGGGGCTCCTGAGTGGGGTGCCATTCCTCTGGTGGTGACCTGCCATGCTGCACAGCCCCCCTCTCTGGTGGACGCTGCACAGTGGGGTCTGCAGGGGGTATGGGCACAGCAGGAGCACCGGTAGCAGACCCTGTGTCCAGCTGCCCAGTGGCACCTGCATCCCACTGCTGTTGCCCATCCAGCCGCTGTACGCCACCCTGCACCTGTGCAGCTGCACCATCACCACCACAGGGCACATCAGTGGCACCGCACACCGGCGCACCCGCAGTGGTGGCAGGCAGCTGTTCTGTCACTGGCAGAGCACTGGGTGTGGGACCTGACTGTGATGCCAGCAGGGGTGACATGCCCACAATGTTGCCTATGCTGTCATCCAGGAGATGTGAGTAGTCATCATTGGTGTTGGACCCCTCCACAATCTGTGCCTCCGCACACAGGACACCAAGGCTGGCATCTTGCAGGTTCACATCCAGGGCCTCATCTGACCCTAGGTCTAGGACATCCACTGGCACTGTGGTGCTCAGTGCAAGCCTGTTGGGCCACCGGATGGCAGTGTATATGAAAAGGTTCATCCTCCGGGGCCGCACTGGCGGCCATGGGTGCCACTGTTGCTGTCGGCACCCCATCCTCAGCACAGAGGTGTGCTGGTTCTGCAAGAGAAGAAAGGTGTGTCAGTGATGCAATGGCCACATGTGCCCCCCCATACACTGCCGCTGCATGTGTCCTGCAACATGACATGTGTGTGGGTCCGCACACATGCACAAGACATGCATGACAGCTGCATGTGTGCCAGCATGCCCATGTACGCACCCTCCAGGCTACCAGGTGTGCGTGTCTGACAAACATACAATGCAGTGATGGGCTACTACCCATCTGGAAGCCTCTTCAAGGCACAGCCTCCACTGTGGTGCAGTGCATGGTGGCTGCCACCAACTCCACTGTCGGCGTCAGTGTGGGTGCATCTGCTGGCCCTCCCCCAGTGGCATTATGGGACACTCTGATGGTAGCCATCTTCTCCTTAATCCACCGCCTGTCAGTCCCAACCTTTCTGCGGCACTCCTGTGCCAACCACTGGTGGCTGCCGTGCTGGTTCAAATAGGTCACCACCTCTACTTATGCCGCAGCCCTGGCCTGTGGTGTGCCCGTGGCACCACTTAACAGGGCCTCCCAGTCAAGGTAGGCCTCAAACAGGACATCTGTCTCAGCCTTAGTGAAGCTGGGCTTTCGTGCAGGGCCCCGCTCCTCACCCTCCTCTTGTGCTGACATGTTGCCTCCTTTTTTCTTTCTTTTTAATTGTTTAACCAGGTGAGAGATACTAAGCTGAAAGCTTATTTACAGGTGCAACCTGGAAGCACAGGGAAGTTAAGTGACTTGCTCAGGGCCACACAGTATGCAAGTGGGGGCTGTGGGATTCAAACCCAGGTCTCCAGATTTGCACAGTGTGTCAGCGGCAGCATCTCCCTGGTCCATCCCACCCTGCAGTGCTGTCTGCTCCCAGCGTGCTGCAGCGGCATCTACCACTTACCTATTATGGTTGCAATACTGGTCCATGGCCTGTGCTGTTCCATGTCACTTATGAGGCACAACGCATGCAAATGAGGTTGAACACAACAGTAATGACATGCTAATGCACCCCACAGCACCACGCATTGGCTGATGAGTTCATTTGCATGTGGCATCTGAATATCAAGGTATTGCACTGAAGCAAGTGGTGGTGCAATGCCCACACATGCACGGTGCTCGGGCCTGCTGTGCGCATGTGCACTGCACTGTCATGGTGTCACTCGCACAACATGCACAAACAGCACAATGTATTGGCACTGCGCAAGCTGCACGTGGCTGCCAACATGTACTGCCCGCATGATGGCATGTTCCCAATCTCGCTCATGTGCACTGTGCACTAACCGCTGACCTCTGATCCTTGGGTCCTTTCCATGACCCTGTGACCCCGCCAGCCATGCCCACTGCTCATGTCCAGCACTGCATGATGGGCAGGTACTGCACAGTCTCCGGCACGTCGCACATCCAACACCTGTACCACACACGTACGCCTGATGATGCCATTTCTGCCACTGAACCTGCTACAGAGCAATGGTGCAGGGTAGAAGAAGATGTGCCCTGTACTGGTCCCAAGTTGAACTCTCCAACCTTGTGGCCTGTGTGGAGCCCCACAGCTGTTTTTGCAGATGCCCTTGCAGCAGGCCAGGGGCACTGCATGGCAGGCTATTGCTGCCAGCCTGGAGTGCAGGACCGGGGGGTCCAGAACCAGGGAAAAGTGCAGCCACCAGTATGGTGACCTGATGAGATGGGACCCTGACCGGCTGAGGAGGCTTCAAGTGGGTGCCAGGTGTGGGGCAGTGCCACATCCAGGTAAGTCATCCCATGTTGCATGTCTGCCCTGGTGCTGTACTGTGGTGTTGGCTTGGCTGCCTGGCATGCCCTGCAGGGGGGAACACTGTCATCATGCACATCACGGAGTGGCATTGCCAGCTTCTGCTTGCATTGCGGAGCAGCCACGCTGGCATGCGGGACGTGTTGAGCAGGAGCATACCCTGTGCACAGGGGTTGGGGGAAGGCTGCTGTGGTCAGTTACTGATGTGCACCTGTCCTCTTTCCATTCCCAGGACCAGAGGACTGCAGGCAGGCCAGGGCTGTGGCAGCACAAGACTGGGAGGTGCGCCATGATGGTGGAGGACCAGTACTAGCAGGGCCACAGGGGGAAGTTAATCACTGTCATGGTCCTTTGAACTGTACATGGGGGGTGGCAGGGGTGTGTGGGTGCGGGCATGTCAACCTGCTCCACGTGCCACGGCAGCTGAGTGTGTCGCACTGTTCATGGTGCATGCCCCTGTGGTGCATCCATTGGTCACGTATGCCAGCTGTTGGTGGGGTGGGCATGTGCCTGGCTGCCACCATTGTTGCTGTGGTGCTGCCAGTGCACTGTGCCATGTGAGTGTCATTGCACAGTCATCTGACCATTGTGCACCGGGCACCACCTCTGTGCAATGTCGTGATGCACCGTGTTGCTGGCTGGTGTTGGCCCACCCCCCAGCTGATAGCCATTACAGGCCCTCCAAGGGTGTGTAGTCCCGCTGCCTATTGTGCATTGTGGGTGGGCATGGTTTCTTGGGCCATTGTACTGATCACCCACCCTATCCCTTGCTATTGGTGTCTGGAGGCTAGTGCAAAGACCACAGCACCAGTTGTTGAGCCATCTGATGCGCCAGACCCTGCTCGTTGTGCCTTCCATCCTAGAGGTGGTGGTGGCCATGCGCTGAATGATGGCAGCAGAGAGGAGGGAGAGGCAGAATGCCTGGGTGGCCAGATGGGGCCATTGCTGAGGCTTAACTTGTTTTACCCTGTCTCCCCTGTTGAACCTTCCCCTACAGTCTACCCTCCCGCTGTACAGTCCCTGTTCCCTGTCCCTTTCCCTAGATATACCTACCCTTTCCCAGCCCCTGTTGTTTTTGTACACAGTTATAACTATATATTTTCTGACATACCTGCCTGTGTCTGTGTCTGCTTTGCAGGTGGCGTGAGGAGCCATGCTGCAGTGGCCCCGTGTCTGTCCATATGGTGTGCATGAGAAGAGGTGCGTGTTGTGCTTTTGTGGTTCCCTGCTGTGTGCTGTGGTGTATCCCACTGTGGTGGTGTCCATTCCATGGGTCAGTGGCTGTGTCTTGGGGTGCCCATGGGGCAGCTCTCAGGGGTGTGTGATGGGTGGGTGTGTGGTGGTGGCACACGGCCATGGTCATTGGTCGGGTACTGTCCATTTGGGGTCCTCTGCTTGGTGTTGTGTGGCCTGTCCCATGTGGTCTGCCACACTGCCTGCAACCCAGCCCATTCAGTGCCCACTATCTGGTCTCCCTGTGTGCCTGAGTGGCATGTGTGTGTGCTTGGCTGCATGGTCCTGGCTGTGGCCTGCTATGGTCTGGGGGGGCACAGCCAGCAGCCTGCTGGGGGGCTCCCTTGATGGCCCTCCATTGGCACCTCCTGTCTCCTGCTAGCCATGCCACTGTTGTGTTTTAGGATCCAGTGTCTGGGTGCCTGGGTGTACCCTGCTGTGTCCTGCTGGTGGAGGCCTCCTGTGGCCTGTCACTGTGCTTCCATGGCTCTGTCCCTGGGTCTGTTCTCTGTGCACTGCCCCCCTCTGGTGCTGTGCTGGTCTGCTCCATGGTTGCTCTGGAGCATCTCTGATTGCACCATGGCGCACCTCTGTTTGTGCCATGGTGCAACTCTGCCATATTCAGCCATGTTGCGCTGGCGCTGTTCGGCCTGTGCAACCTCTGAATATGGCTCCAGTTGCACCATGGTGCATTGGATTTGTGCTGTGCTGGACTTCAGCTGGCCTTTGGCACATTTCTGAATATCCAGGCCGATGTGTTAAACAGTAATTCACACATTTACAGTGCAAAAAATAACACTCCATTTCTTAGAGTGTAGACATCTATCCAGTACTGCACAAATCACAAAAATTCTACGATGGAACTACCCTCCACCTAAGCATACACAGAAGAGAATTGCATGGTGTCAGGGAGCCATCTGTCTCATTATAGATAACTCCAAAAAGGTTGAAAAAAGATCTGAGCCACCACAGAAAAGCAAGCAAGGAAACAGTGACAGCTAAAAAAAGAAAATAGGAGAAAACCGGGGTGCTCAGCACAGCTCTGAACATTGGTGTGAGAATCTATATGGTGATTGCTGGGTTCCTGAAAAAAAGGGGAAAAATACACAGAATTGACATTCTAATGAAGAGAAAGGGAAAACTAAGAAAAAAGAACCCCGTATAAATTATTACTTAACCGCAACTTCAGCTTGCTCAAATGAAAAAAAAAAAACATCAGCTGAGAAAAAACAATCAGCTGAGGTTCAATGCAAAGAAATGGAAGGTGGCACATTTTTTGGGGGGGGAGACACACTAAGCTGAAAGCTTATTTACAGGTGTGACCTGGGAGAATAAGGAAGTTAAGTGACTTGCTCAGGGTCACACAGTATGCAGGTTGGGGCTGTGGGATTCAAACCCAGGTTTCCAGATTTGTAGCTCAGAGACTTAAACCACTGTACTATACCACCTCCTTTGTGTAAAAGGAATCCAAGGACAGAATACTACCTCAACAGAGTCCAACTCAGCACCACACAGGAAGAAAGAGACCTGCTGGGTGTCACCATTAACAGCACCCTTAAACAGACCAGTCAATGCAATACAGTTTATAGCAAGGTCAACAAAATGCTAGAGTGCATAGGGAGGGGATTTAACAGCAGGAGAAGAGAGGTGATATTGCCACTCTACAGGTCCCTAGTAAGGTCCCATCTGGAGTACTGTGTCCAGTTTTTGAGTCCATATCTGAAAAAGGATAAAATAGGTTGGAGGCTGTCCAGAGAAAAACAACCAAAATGATTCAGGGCCTTCAGGGACACTAGTACAAGGAGCATCCGGAAGCATTAAATATGTTCTCGCTGGAGACAAGGAGACAGGGGAGACATGATTGAAACACAGAAGTTTCTGTGAAGAATAAATAAGGTGCCATCCTCTGACTTGTTCTAACAGAGCCTCTGACTCAGATACTAGAGGGCATGAGTGGAAGTTGAGAGAGGGGGAAGTCTTCAAGAGGGAGCTTAGGAAACACTATTTTACAGAAAGAGACATGGAACTATGGAATTAAATACCAGCAGAGGTAGTGGAAGCAAAGTCTGTGGCATCATTCAAACTGGGGTGGGACAGTGCTAATGCAAGATCCAAAGCAACAGGAGAAGTAGGAGGCATTAAGCAGAAGGGGGTTAGGTCTTGGGATCTGAGACTCTCCTTCTTTCATCTCTTTTTCTATGTTTCTATGTTCTATGAGAAAGGAAGCACACTCCCCAAATCCAGCCAAAAAGCATCCGAACTGCTTATACTAGTAGCAACATCTAGAACATGTATGAGACATGAAAGAAAACACGTTTCTCAGAGGATCCAACATTTACATTTAACAATATCACCCATAACAAAAAAAGCTAAGTGTGGGGGGCGCTGCTGAGCACCCAACATTGTAGCTGCTTAATTTCTAGCTTCTGATATGATTGGCTTTAAAAGCTCATATTTTACTTTTCTCGGGTAGATGACCACACTAAAGCAGTTGTATCCTGTGTAGGAAGGACCGCTGATTTCCTAATGGGTCCAAAAAGAGAACATAAACATGCTGCACAGCATATTGTTGCCTTTCTTTCCACACCACCAGCATCAAGGGGAGTGGGTCTGGGCCCTTCTGCCTCCACTGAGCCACACACGAATGAAACCCCCAACCCTCAGGTCATGGCACTTTTTCATAAAATACAGGAGAATGGTGAGATAAGAAATCACGGATTAGCCACAGTGGAAGCCTGATTTAAAGACCTGGATGAAAAGGTGAGGGCAACTGAAAATGACATTCAAGCTCTAAAAGTTGAGATGGACCATCAGCACACTAAAAATGTAGCCTTCGTGCAAGACCTGACTTACCTCACGGCTAAATTGGAAGCGCTGGAAAATGCTGAGAGACAACCAAACGCGTACATAGTTGGGTTTCCTCCAAGATTTGCCTCTACTACAGACATTTTACCGGCGATAAATAGACTGATCTTTTCTGACCTCGTCCTGTTGCTGCCGACTCAGGGATTACATTACTATTCCCATGTGTTCCAGAAAAGGCTTAGGGAACGCACATCCTCTGACTGCTATTTGCCATGTTGTCCAGCCCGGAGAGCCGAATTCCACTGCTGCATGCTGTGAGGCAGAGGGGATTTGATCTGGGAAGACAGCAAGATTGTCTTTTTCCCAGACATATCATCACATTCCTAAACTAGAAAAAAGGCGCTACAAACTACCAAGAAACTTCTTGAGAACAGTACTGAGGCACAGTTTTTGTTCCCTGCGCAGCTCCAGATTAAACATTCCAGCAAGACTCACATACTCACGGATCCCGATGCAGCTGCCGCCTTGGCTTCTAAACTAATTGAGGGCAAAATTACAGCTATTCAGCAGAGAGCTGCTATGGACCTGAGGTCTGACTCAGACACTAATGACTGAGCCTGTGGTGTTTTCAGATGATGTTGTCCTTATCTGTCTACACATTCAGGGAAGAAAATAACTTTTTCTCTTGAATAATTGTCATTTGACTGAGTTTACTATTAATGTTGGGCAAGTCATGTTGGTGCTCTTCTGCTTAACTTTTATTATAGAATGTCCTGCCTATCAAGGGATACCATATATATAGAGGATATATTACCCCACTCAATTTACGAACTATTTGTAATCTCCTTTTTCATAACCTGTTTCCCTATCTGTTAGCTGGTCTGACATTTGTGTTAGGGGTCCGCTCTTAGACTCCTACGGGGGGCAGAAATAATGGTAAATAGTTTCTTCTGATATAGGATGGGTGAGAGTGCTGTTTCCTACGTTATTATCTAGCCAAAAAATAATCTCCTAGATTGTTTAAAGTTGTTAGTCATCAATACAGACTGAATCATACTGCTGTACCTTCCTATTGAATAATAACCTGTATCTGGTTGTGATGTACAACATTTGTTTCCTAATGTGATATATGCTGTATTGTATATGCTGTACTACATAAATCAAAAAATTAAGTTCAATAAAAAAGCTAAGTGAACAATCTATGGTAATACAAAATAATCCTTTCTACTATAGCTTATCAAGTTAACCAGTAGGCTGAAAGGAGCACTAAATTCATTAATGAAATCATTCGTTAGATAAAGAAAGCCATGGTCAGTAAGGACACTAGTTAGCACAAAGTTTATATGAACATACGAACATATGAAATTTGCCAGCAGATAAAGGCCTAGAGGTCTATCAAGTCTGCTCGAATGTGCAGCTAGCACCCTTATACTGCAGCTGCCCCTACCTTCCACCCTTCACCTTCATTGACCTTCCCCCTTGTCCTGTCCCATCCCCTTTTGAAGCAGTCCACTGTTCAACTGGATACCACTTCTGCAGGTAACGCATTCCACCCAGCCACCACCCTCTGTGTAAAAAAGTGTCCCTTCATCTCCCTCATGAACCTTCCTCCCTTCAGTCTCATATCATAGCCCCTGATGTCCCTCCCCTCCCTTACTTTGAACATTCCCTCTGTACCTGTCTTGCTTATTCCTTTCATGTGCTTAATGGTTTCAATCATGTCCCCCCGTCCCTTCTCTCCTCCAGTGAGTACATGTTCAACTCCCTCAGCCTCCTCTCGTATGATAAGTCCCCTAACCCCTTGATCACCTTTTTTGCCCTGCGCTGCAACCCCTCCTGTAACTTAATGTCCCTCTTCAGATACGGGCGCCAGTACTGCACGCAGTACTAGAGGTGCAGTCTCACTAATGACCTATACAGTGGCAGAATCACCTCCTCCCTCCTCGAGGATATACCCCTTGCAATACAACCCAGCATTTTGTTGGCCTTTGCAGCTGCCCTCCTACATTGTACCGAGTTGTTCATTGACCCTGTAATGAGCACCCCAGATCCTTCTCCTCCTCTGTCTGGGCTAGTTGCACTCCCCCCAGCTGGTAACTCCTCCTCCTTGGGTTCTTCATCCCAAAATGCAGCACCTTGCACTTTTTGCATTAAACCCCAGTTGCCAGGTGTCTGACCAGGTTTCAAGCTTTGCCAGATCATCCTGCAACCCCTGCCATCCCCTAGGTCATCCACCACTGCGTCTACCTTGGTATCATCAGCAAACAGACTGATCTTGCTCTTGATGCCCAATGATATGTCTGCAATGAATATCCCAAACAACACTGGTCCCAACACGAGCCCTGTGGAACACCGCTCATCACTACCCTTGGGTGTGAGCTCCCACCAACCACCACCCTCTGTTGCCTTCCTGAAGCCAGTTCCCTACCCATCTCACCAGCTTTGCACCTGCCCCTGTGCCTACTAACTTACTTCCCAGCCTTCCATGTGGCACCGAGTCGAATGCCTTACTGAAGTCCAGATACAGGACATCCACTGCATGGCCCCTGTCCAGTTGCATAGTTACCCAGTCATAGAACTCCACCAGGTTGGTTTGGCAGGATCTGCCCCATATGAAGCCATGCTGTCTGCTGTCCTGTAGTCCTTTGGCCTCTAGGAGGGCCACCAGCCTTCCTTCAGGATAGTCTCCATTAGCTTACCCACGATGGATGTGAGGCTCACTGGTCTGTAGTTTCCGGTTCATCCTTGGGGCCACTCTTGTGGAGGGCACCACAGAACCATCCTCTCAGTCCTGAGGTACACACCCCAATGTGGTGAGGCATTACATAGGTCTGCCAAAGGTCCAGCAAGGACCTCTGCCAGCTCCTTCAGTACCCTGGGGTGGATGCCATCTGGGCCTGGCGCCTTATCCACCCTTAGTGCCTTCAAACCCTCCCAACTCTGCCCTCATGATTTCCCATCTGTCACCCCTCCCCGTTTCTGCCATTTCTCCCCCTTGGGTGTCACCCCTCTTCTCTTTAGTAAATACTGAGCAGAAGTACTCATTTAGTGCTTCTGCCTTATCGCACCCTGCTTCCACCCAACCCCTCCTTCCTAATCCTTACTATGTGGTCCTTACAGCTCCTTTTCTCCCTGATGTACCTAAAGAAGTACTTCTCCCACTTCTTAATGCCTTGTGCCTGCCTGAGTTCCATAGATGCTTTGGCTCCCCTTACTGCCTTTGTCACCTCCTTCGATTCTGTCAAGTACTCCTCCCTGTCCTCCCCTCCCTGTTTTCTTGTACTTCCTAAAGGCAGCTCTTTTTCTCCTTACCTTTTCCATGACCTCCTTGCTCAACCAGCTCGGTTTCTTAGCCCTAGCCTTCTTGCTCTGGGCCTTGCAGCAGGTTTGGTTGCCTCCACTATCCCTAGCTTTATGAGCTCCCACCTCTGGGTCAGTGTCCATACTAGATTGAATTCTGGCCAGGTACCCTTTACCACTTCCCCATCCTCCCAAAGTCGGCCCTCCTGAAGTCCAGCACTCTTGTGCCAGATTCCACCTTCCTTGCCCATATCCAATGTGTCATACTGAGTGGTGGTCACTCCCTGACAGTGGTTCCTCCACTGTAAGTTCTCTCACAAAGTCCCCATTTGCCAGCACAAGGTCAAGGGTATTCCTAACCTGGTTGGTTCATTGACCATTTGCAGCAGGAAGCTGCCCTGGAAGGCATCCAGCAGTACCTGCTCCCTTCTGTTTCTGGTTGTTGGGGTACTCCAGTCCACTCCTGGCATGTTGAAGTCCCCCACAATCACCACACTACCCTTCTCACAGGTCCTCCTGATCTGTCCCGCTAGTTCCCTGTCTAACTCCTCCATCTGAGATGGCGGCCTGTACACCATTCCCATACTAAGAATCCTATTCTTGGAATCCTGGATTTGCATCCAAATTGAGTCCATACTACCCTCCTCCCCTTCCTCCCTTACACACTTCAGTCCTTCCTTCACATATAGTGCCACCCCCCCTTTCCCAATCACCCTGTCCCTATGAAATAACCTGTACCCTGGTACGGACAGGTCCCAGTCATTGTATTGGTGGCCCATGTTTCTGTGATGGCTGCAATGTCCACCTCTCCCTCTGCCATGAGCACCTGTAACTCTGCAGTTTTCCTCCCAAGGCTCCTAGCATTAAGGGTAACCACCTTCCACCCTTTTCCCCCCTCCCATCCTGCCCTCCTTTACTAGCATCACCAATAGTACTTGCCATTTGTCCTTTGTCACTGTTATGGGGGGTAAGCTAATATGGTTTCCAACCTGTGGTCTCTGCATGTCTCTTGCCCAATTGCCACCCCACTCCTAGTTTAAATTCCTACTTTCTCTATGTACTGCTCCATCCTCTGCTTCAGCACTTTCCCTTCTCACTCAAGTGTAGTCTGTCCTTTGCATAGAGACTACTGTCCTCCCAGGCCCCTCCCCACCCCCCAATAGCCCATACCCTTTAGCACAACACCAGGTTCTTAGCCATCCATTAAATTCCTCTATTCTCAGCTTTCTTGTTGTGCTTGCCTTGGGCACTGGAAGTATCTCCGAAAAAGTTACTGATCTTCCTGCCCCCTCACATAATTGTCCTAGTTCCTCATACCTCCTCTGGACTATATCTACTGTTTTGTCAGCCAGGTCATTCGTCCCAAGATGTATAATTAAATGAGGCTTGTCCCTACCCCTTCTAGCATATTTCGGAACAGACTGTCCCACCCTTTCCACTGTCATTCCTGGTATGGCCTCCCCTCAAATGCGACTATGCCTCTCCCCCTTGCTACCCCACCTGACTCCTCTTAGTATTGAGCCCTCCAGCACTAAGATTCAGATTCCACCACTCTTACTCCCTGCTTACTCCCATTCATCTCCCACTCTCATTTCCGGCTCCTCTAATTCCTCCTGCACATTATTTCCCCCTTTTGCCCCGTTGCAATACTCCCAGCAGAATTTCCCCCGGCTCCGGTTTGGTCCAGGCATTTATCAATTACTCCTCTAATTTCATAATTTCCCTCCTCCACCTTCTTCCTCTCTAGCAGTGCAAAACTATTTTCTGAAGACCCTTCACAAATACCTGCTCCCTCTCTGTTCATTATAACCTGTTCTCTCCTTTCCACTCCATGACTTTTGCCACTTCTTCACCTCCCCTCACAAGTCCCTATTTCCTCCTTCCATTTGTGTTTTGTCTCCTAACTTCCCCGGCAATCGTTCTTCCTGGCCTGGGCCCCCCTTGTCCCTGCTTCCATTCTTCTGACCCTCTCCTCACCACTGTTGGCTTAAACTGCCTTCCCTCATCTCCCATTCTTCCTCCCTCCAGTATTGGGCTAAACCCACCCCCAGTCTGCCTTGCCTGTCTTAGTTCCTCCTGCAGACCCTCAATCTCCTTTCTAAGTTTCTCTGTGTGGTTGCACACTAAACATCCTCCCACACTCCAGGCAACTTTTAGAAAGATTGGTGCACCGCAGTTGTTGCAGCCTACCACCCTACCCATTGCTGTCATTGTCCACCAGCGATTCCCCACCCTTCCAGATTTGGGATACCAAACACTCCACCAAGTCTCCCCTCTCCCCCTCTATCAGTGCAAAACATTATTTTCTAAATTTCCATTACCCCCTTGGTTGTACACATTTAGATAGATTGAGCAACTGCTTTTTATATTCCTAACCTTCCTATCCAAACTCAAAAAGAGACTTTAAGTAGCTATAGCTCAGCCTTCTTCAAACTCCTACTTCTCCTTTCCACAATGCAATAGCAATGCAAAAAAGTAACAATGAAAGCTCCTAGATTTGCAGTTACTTCCCTTCCACTGAGATAGCAGTCACCTCTTCACTCGCTGCTGTTCCTTTCCTGGATGTCTGCTTCTGGTATGACAGGTGCATATCCTTTGCCCATTTGAGGAAGTGATGTCAGAACCCCTGGTATAAAGGAAATCATGGACCAGGGGTGGGTGGAGTGAGGGGGTGGGACCAATCCAAGTCTTCCAGAAACAATTAGGTAGCTGAGGCCCCTGGTCAGACCATTAGCATCATTCCCCCACTATTCACTAATCTTTGCAGCTAGTGAAGCCAGCAAAAATGAATCACAATTCTACTCAAAGCCCCCAAAATAGGTTTGCTACCAAAAGAATCAGGTTTCCAATTCAAACAGCTTCACCAACAACACATCAAAATAGGCTTGAAATTAGAAGATATAGGTCTCTGATTCAAAGAAACAGCCCCAGTTAAATCACACCAAATAGGTTTTAAATCAGAAGAAATAGGCCTCTACAAATGCAGCCTGCTACACAGTGAAACATCAAACAAATGAGCCCATCTATAGCCACCAAAACAGTTTTCAAAATTCCAACAGCTCCAAAACAATACCCTTCTAGCCCCATAGAAGTAGTAAGAAAGAAAAGAAATAACCTTCTACCAAGTAAAATCCACAAGCAACAATGCTAAAACAACAAGAAGCTAGTGTACTGTAACAAATCTGATCCTTTCCCTTCTAGTTCCTTCTGAGAAGTCCATCATGTTGTCTTTTCTCTTCTAAAGGACTGAAGAAGGGCTTTAATTTCATCTAAAGCTTGCTCTGTTTGCCATTTGTTACTTTAAGGGGAGACTTTTGCCTATGAGTCCTGCTGCAAAATCTTTTTTTCACAAGACTCAGTCAAATCCATAGGCTCCTCAGAGATGTCATATTTCCTTGCACAAAGCTTATGAACCACTCCCTCCAGGTAGTTGAACGTTCTGGTGCCATCAGGAATGTGGGTGCACAGTCAGGCTGGGTAGGGAGGTGGAAAATTTAAAGTTTTTGACTTTTAGAAACTGCAAGATAGGGATGCACTCTTTATGTTTAGCTAACAGCACTGTACAATAATCATTGTCAAAGTAGAGGCACTGTCCTTTATAATGAATGTCCCTGTCTCCAAGCTTTTAAAAAAAGCTTAGTTTTACAGCATACTTGTAGAAGCCAAAGACAATAGATAGAGTGCATAATGTGGAACTGGGAGCATTAGGCTTAAGTGCTCTATGGACCCATTCTATGGGAAGGGGGCACAGATCAGTGACATCCAGGGCCAAAGGTAAAAAGTCCTGTAAGAAAGCTAGCATGGCTCCACATTCTTCTCCCACTGGTACACCATAAATGTGAACATTGTTCCTGTGACAGTGTTTTTCATGATCTTCACAATGATCTGCCAGGGTCTGGTTATCCTGTAATAGTGTCAGAAGTACCTTCTCAATATGGTCTAACCTAGTATCACTTTTCATGGTATGCTTTTCCAGATCACTAACTTTCATCTCCAGGATTAAAATTTAGGATTTTAATTCATTATACATAGTGCTTATTTCAATGCTACATTTCTGGAGCTCTTCCAAGATAGCGGCATTAGTGAGCTGCATTGGGGCTGCTGAACTACTGGCCTCCATATCACCATTGCTTGTAGCTTATGGGGGTGCCAATGGTGATGAAGTAAGAGTTACTGGTGAAGTGCCACTAGATTTAAGCTTTCTGCCTTCTCCTATCCACTTAATCTAGCTTTCCACACATATTTTCAAAGTATAGCTAAGAAAAATTGTATAAAGGGAAGCTTTTATCAGAGTAGGGACAGAGCTTCACTTCTATACTATCATACTAAATGATGACATCACCAAAAGACCGCAGTATGACCTCTTTCCTGCAACTGGTGATCCCCTACCTTTTGCACCTCAATGTCCAGTTAACCATCCCCCATGCTTTAGCACACTGGGAATAGTTTTTAAGACTACTGCAAATCATTACTCCCAGGTCCCTTTCCTCCTCCAAGTGTCGCAACTTTATCCCTTTGTTGCAATATTCTACTTGTTGAATTCAGCAGCCAATGTAAATTACATTACAATTTTTGCCACTATCAATTGCTGAATATTTTGTACTATCTCTGCATCCTTTTTCCTGCTGCCAATTCCCTCCTCAGTATCCACTGTCAAACAAAGCTTTTTGTCATCTTCAGTCAGACTCACATTTCTGTGCACACTCACACCCATGTCACTTATATACAGCACATGTTAAAAAGTAGTGATAACCCAAACATACTACAGGTACAGAGATACAGCGCATAGCTCAATACATCTAAGAGGTACACTAATGAGTGGGATGGGGGGCATATGAGCATGTGCATCTGCATTACTTCAACACTATTGCAGAAGCAGCCATTGTGGCTCTAACCAGAGTTTGTTTCTTTTTGCTGATAGTTGTGTTTGACTGCTGGTGCCTTTGAAGACTGTGGTGTGCACTTCCCAGCCTGTTTAAGAGTAAATTCCAACCTTGAATGAACATGATGAGCTAATACACTTCACAGTTCTTTGCTTGCAGGTTTGCTACTTTACCTTTCTGGCTTCTTCATTCTTGTCATCTTCCTCTAATGCCACCTGTTGTGTTCAACTAAAATAAAAATAGGAAAGATATATGCTATATATGTTGGATAGGCAATAAGCTGACTTAGAATGTGCAATTTATCTTCATGTGTGAGTGCACAGGACCACACATGAGTGGTGGAGCTATGAGTGGGTTACAAAAGTTCTGCCCTCCTAAGTGATGGTAAACTGTATATTTTGAGTCAGATCACTATATATTCAATTTATACAACATCAAGTTTACTAGTTATACCTTTTAAATGTGCTCTTTGTATGAAGATATAATTATTCTTGTTTCATTTGAACTGCTGACTTCAAATGTTCACATGGCTGTTGTGAAGTTATCAGCATTGTGAAAGCTGCACTCTGATTGGTTCAGTATGCATTGTGTCATACCTTTTTCTTGCAGTAGAATCTTGTTATGTTGGGTCATTGTGACATACCCTACTTTGCAAAATAATATTATCTTGCTATGTTGGGTCAAGATAACAGTTTTAACTTGTTTATCAGTACGCATCTAGTCTGCACTAGTGGCCCACTTCATACGGCTTGATATTGAACTTTAAAACATTTTAATGAACCCATGAATTAACTAACCAAATAAGTGATGTTAAAGGTGTGTACACAAGAAAACAGTAACATTGAGGGGGTGGAATGAGACAATGAACCACAACGCTAAAGACTAAGTGGCATTATTACTTTGGTTCACCTCTGAAATGCAATTTGTTTATGTGTATATACTGTTACTATTGTTTGCTATTTATTTTATATAAGATTTGTCAAAAACTGATGAATTTTAATTTATTGTCAAAGACATCAAACAATAAAGAGTTAATGAGGCAACTGTGTATTCATTTCTCATAAGTGGGTGACTTGCACTCTAGAATGCATCAGCTGGAGTCAGTTCATTGTGTCAGGATGTACAGTGGTTTCCAAGACAGTTGTTCAGCAGCCTGTACTGTGAGTTGAAAGCATTATCTTCAATTGCGGTCAGGACTTTTTTTTTATTCTATTTATGTTCCTTGCTCCCCTTGGCATTTGGCCCTTATTCAAACCCTTACTGCACCCCAACCCATCAACTCACTTTCTCACAGGTCTTAACTGCTCCATTTTACCCTTGTTGTTTGCCCCCCCATGATAGAGCTTGTGTGATAGGACTAGGTCCCTTATTGCACAATATCGAGTCATCAGGAGCATGCCCAGGTTGGTTAGTCATCATTCTGCATGTGGGAGCAAGGAGGGATCTCCAATTCTTCATCCATTCCATCCCTCAAGATGCAGGTGGCTCAGATGTGCAAGTACATGCACATAAATGTATATAGTGCTGCACCAGACTGCATCTTCCCCTCCCTCACCCTTAGATGCTTTGTTGCACTGCCACCTGTGGTCACCCCAGTGGCATTATAGCAGTGGAACTGGTTGCCCTGCCAGGAGAAGGAGGAGATTGTCCTCTGGGATACTCAATTCTCCTCCTCCCAGCTAGCACTCAACAACCCATGCTCATTTCTGAATGCAGATTGCTGGTATTAAGAGCGGTAATGCTACCACTGTGCTGATGGGCCAGCTAGGACTGCATTTTTTATTAAAGCATTAGAAAAGTATTAAAAGCTTGTACATCTATAAATGTGAACAGTTTCTCATATTTTTAGTTCTGTTAGTTTGAGAGGCAGTTTGACATTCGGGAAGTGGTGAGATTTAATTGCTTTTGTGTAGCTTGCAGTTTGAAAAAGGAGTCTCCCTGTGGCTCCCATATTCAAACATAAATTGCTGCCCTAACCATGTATAGTGATGGTAAATCAGAGCAGGGGCCATATTAAAAGGCTGCACACACACGGCACTAACATAACAGTGTGACCACCAAAAATATACTGCTTTGCCCATACTAATGAGGGATCTGCCATGCATACTGGGTTCATTGGTATATTCAGAAGTTTCTGCAATGCTAAGTAGCTTCTGTTGCAGCACTGTTAAATGCTGACAAGACTCTGACATAAGCCCAACACAATGGATGCATCCCTATTGCCTGTTTGAAACATATTCCCTGTTAGTCTATTGGACCCCCCCCAAGTGTCCTGTTTGATATCAGTATGTTGTTCCCTGATAATCTAATGGACCTATCTACCTTCTAAATGATTGCCTGATTTCCTCCTGTCCATCTGCTCCAGACCCTCCCCCTCAAACTCTCCCACCACAGATGTGGAGCAGAAACATGGCACATAAGATGCCGGCTGCACAGCCCTTTGCTCACCACTTAAGCTGGCTGCCATCTGATGTTCACCAAGCAATCATAAGTCCTAAAGAAACTACTCTTTCTACAGTACTCATGATTGTCTGGTGAACATCAGATAGGGGCCAACTATAGTGGTGAGCAAAGGGCTTTGGTAGCCACTGTCATACCTGCCAGATTTCTGCTCCATGTCTAGGATGAAGGGGTGTGAGTTGAAGGGTCCAGAAGGTTCACTAGACCACCAGGGAAAAATAATCCACAATCAGAATGAGCAATTGGGGGTGGATAACAGCTAGACCACCAGGGTATGTGGCTGTATAGGCAAGAAAGGGACACAAGGGCCTATGCAGGCGTGCTATTAAACCCATAATAGACATTCTTTTTTTAACATTGATTTTATTCATATCCCTAAAATTACAATACATAAAATACAACATCAATATCAAGTACATTCTTGTACACTACCAACTATATCAGGTACAGAATAACATACCTAACTAAATCAGGAACAAACAGGATAGCTAAGAGTTGTCTGTTGGTACTGAGGACAAGATTACCTCTAGTGCTGGGCAAAATTGTGAAAATCACTACACTTTGCATGAAATTTTCATACAATTTCATGAATTGAGCACATTATAGAGTACTATTTAGTTTTCTGTGCAAAATAAGTGAAATTGTGCAGTTTTGCAGATTAAAGTTTGTAAAAATGTGCACTTTCAAAGCTTTATGCTCAGTCTGTGGCATTATTTGCTGAAATTGCACATTTTTAAAAATTCACATTTTTAAAAACTGTGCAATTTTAGGAGAAAAGGGTACTGTTTGCCAAAATTGCACCTTTTTCAGAACTCACATTTTTAAAAATGTGCAATTGGGAAAAAATACACAATTTCAGAAAAAAAAGTAGTAAAATGCCACAGGATCTTGACACAATTTTGTGAAAATTGTGAGTGTACAAAATTGGTGATTTTGCACAAATTTACAAGATACTACAAATTTAACTCAGCAGCAATTATTACCTCATATTTTATACTGTGAACTAGTATTGCAGTAATTTAGAAAAGGTTTTCAGATTTTATAAAAAAAAGTTCTGATTTATTTAAAAGATAAACATAAATGCATACACTAGCTGCACAGGACACCACATGGGTTCACCATTCCACCACATGTCTGAATCCAATTTCCAGTTCCTTAAAATAAGTATTTTTAGAGTCTATGCTACAAGCTGAAGTCAAGTTCTTTGATAAGTATTAGACTGAGGAATCTTTGAAAAGTTGCCACGAATCCAAATTTTCAGTTCCAGATAAATATTTCTTTTGGTCAAAGGTTTACATGGTTCTCCTAACTTTGCCCAAGCAATGCATTTTTTTTTGACAGAACCATAACATATGAGATGTTGAAGCATGAGAAGAGTTGCATCTTCAACAACAAAAAAACACCTGTTAACAACCCCAGTGATTTTAACTTATTTGGACTAAGGTGATAATAATGTATAATTTTGGATTGAGTAAGTTTCCACTAAATATCATTGGGGGTCTTGAAAGCATTAGTCCAAAGATTCTTCCAAAAGTCATCTGGGATTGAAATATTAAGATGAAATTCCCAGTGTAACTTTGCATCAGTTTTAAGTGAAAGACTAGGTTTAGCTAAATTTTTATAAATCATGCTTGATCCCTTCTTAAGTGAGACCATTTTATAAAACTAGTATATTCTATCATTTATCACAATATTATTTGCAGATTGTATTGAGTTTTGTAGAGCATTCCTTATTTGCAAATAGTTACATTATTAAAAGTAATGAAGACTCTGTTTCTTTTTAATATATTCAAATGAACACAAGATGCCAGAGGCTGGGTCAACCATATCTAGCATGTTAATAATGTGCGCTTTTTTCCAAATATTTACTGTATATCAGTGTTAAGTTTCTCTAAGTTAAGTGCTGGATTATTCGATAAAGGAACATACTGAGATGGGAGATTGCTACAATTTAATGTTGTTTTAAGTGACTCAGTAATCAAGATTGTGCATGAAATAGTTGTGTGGGAGTTACAGCTATTAGGAAGATTAATAAACAGGAAATCTGTAAATCTATGAGTGAAAATAAGATTGCTTTCTATGAATACACATAAGGGAATATTTATATCCTTAAAAGCAGAAAACCAAAATCTACATTGCTTAATTAGGAAGACCTAGTGATATTTACTCCACCAAGGAAGACTAAAGCCATAGGGTCCAATTCTAGAACAGATACGCATGGCGCAAAGTATCTTGCACCAAAACAAAGGGTGCAAGTAGCACTTTGTGCCATGAGCTCTGACAATCAGTATTCCAAAATACAGCCAGCGACATGTCACAGGCTGCCGGCACTGAAGTGGCCATACACATCCATGTATGCCATAAACTCCCTGTGACATATTACAAAGGGGTTTATGGCAGCAGTTGCGACTTATTCTGGGAGGGTGGCTGCCAGAACAGCAAAGTTGTTATTCCAGGAGAATCCCCAGAGGATATTGGTCCAAGTACCATTAGACCAGCTATCAGCTGGTCTAGCTGTACCATGTGTTCACCAGGGGTGCACCACTGTGCTATGTGCACTAAATGGCCACCCCACCATGAACCAAAATAATCCCCACCCACCCATTCCCCAGTGAGGACCACACACACAAATGCCCTCTGCAGGCTGCTGGCACCCCCAAGCCCTGATTCCCTGGTAATGCCCTGCAGGACTGCACATGTCCCCCCTGGTCCCCTAGTATGCTCTGAAGGGCTGTTCATGTTCCCCCTGTCCCCTAGTATGCCCCACAGGGCTGTACATGTCCCCCTAGTCCCCTAGTTTGTCCCACAGGACTGCACATGTCCCCCCAGCCACCAAGTAATGCCCCACTGGGCAGCTCAAGTCCTCCGGTCCCCAAGCCCCAATCCATGATTGCCAGCTCAACAGTAATTGTAGTAACAAACATCCCAGTATCCCTTGTAGTCTAGTGGCCCCCAGCCCCCCTCCTGGCAGTGTCAGTCCACCCCCACTCCCCTCTACATGCTTTCCCAGTCAGTGACTGGTACATCCCACCTCTCACCTCCATGACCAGCTGCCAACTGAGCTCCCTCTGAGTGTGCACCACTGTATACAGTAGTACATACTCAAAGGGAGCTCAGTCCATGGCTGGCCATGGAGGTCAGAGATGGGTTGTGGCAGTCATCGACTGAGAATAGGTGTGGGGGTGGTCTGGCACTGCCAGGTGGGAAGGTGGGGGCCACTGGACTACCAAAGATACCAGGATGTGTGTTACTACAATTACCGGTGGGCCGGTGATTGGGGTTTGGGGACTGGGGGGACATGTGCAGCCCTGCCGTATACACTAGGGGACCAGGGGGACATGAGCTGCCCTGCAGGGCATTACATGGGGATCAGGGGAACATGAGCTGCCCTTTGGGGCATTACTTGGGTATCAGGAATCGTGGGTGTGGGGTTCTGATAGCCCTGCAGGTATACTGATGGCATTTGTGGAGATCGGGGCTTAGGGTGACATGCACCCTGTCAGTGGGCATTTACTGCAACTTGCAGCACCCTGTTCAGGTGTGCCCCTTCCTTTGGAGCAAAACACTTGGGGTGCCACAAGTAGTGGATCTAGTCAACAGGGACCCTGGCAGTTATGGAATCTGGTGCAGGGTCCCTGGCACATTGGCATTTGGAGCATGTCACAGTTGTTGGTGACTTGCACCATGCCTTCTGGAATTGGGCTCATAGGCCCAGATATTCAAACTGCACCAGTCTGAGGCGCAAGCCCCTGCGCTGCTCAAAATAGTTGCGCAGGGGTGTGGCCGGGGTGATATTCAAAGGAGTTGCGCTGTTGAGCAACTCCTTTGAATATCACCCCCAAGCTCACAACACTGCGCATGGCGCCAATGGAACTTGCAGCTACCGCAAGTTGCCAGAGTTGAGCATTCAACTTCGCGGTGGCGCAGTACCATTGCGCCATGCACAAATTCCGATATTCAAAGGTGACATGCAAATGGGGCCATAATTTATGCAAGCGCAGGGGGCCATTTGCATCTCTTTGGCCCCATTTGCATGCCATTTGCATATAGGTGCGCTTGATCCCCGAGGACTTGCTCACAAGCTACCCTGCCAGGCAGCAGCCGTGGGGACCGGCCGTCTAATGCAACTCCGATCGCGGGCATCACAGTTACATGCCCCCACATCACCCATAGCCGATGCGGGCAGAATCCGATACATATCGCCCCCACACATCACCCATAGCCCGATCGCGGGCAGAATCCGTACATGTCGCCCCACACACATCACCCATAGCCCGATCGCGGGCAGAATCCGTACATGTCGCCCCAGTGCCCGATCGCGGGCAGGGCATACATAAACCCCCAGTGCCCGATCGCGGCCGAACCGCCATAAACCCCCAGTGCCCGATCGCGGGCAGAATGTAACCCTCCCCAACCTGAATAACTCCCTGGTGGTCCAGTGGACCGTAAAGCCCGATCGCGGGCAGAATGTCACAAGCAGAACCCCCCCAAACATCTCACTGGTGTCTAGTGTCCCCCACCCACCCACGAAGCCCCTCCACCGCTCCCCCGCGGTGGCGACAGCATCCACCGCCTGCCGCCCGCCGCCCGCTGACGACTGTCCGGTAGGGCTGCGCCGGTCGATCAGTCTGGGGGCTGACGCTTTTTGCAGTTCCAGCCAATGGGCGCAGCTCATGTCGCATGACAGTCCAGATTGTGAATGATCATTCACAAATCTGGACTGTCATATGGTAGGGCTGCACGCCCATTGGCTGTAGCTCTGCACCACGGGGCGGCAGCCCCACCGGACAGTCAGTCGGGCGGGCGCGGGCGCAGGCGGTGGATGCTGTCGCCACGGCCGCGGGGGAGCGGGTGGAGGGCTTCGGGTGGGTGGGGGGACACTAGACACCAGGGAGATGTTTGGGGGTTCTGCTGGACATTCTGCCCCCGATCGTGCTTTACGGTCCACTGGACCACCAGGGAGTTATTCGGGTTGGGGAGGGTTATATCCTGCCCGCGATCGGGCACTTGGGAGGGTTTATGCAGGTTCTGCCACGATCGGCACTGGGGGTTTATGCAGGTTCTGCCGCGATCGGGCACTGGGGCGGTTGATGCAGGTTCTGCAGCATCGGGCACCATGGGGTTTATGGTGTCTCGCCTGCGGATCGGCTGTGGGAGTGTGGGGGACATGCACTGTACTGCCCGCGATCGGGCTGGTGGGGGGGCACAGGGAGTGAGTTGGGGGCCAGCCAGGGGTGGCAGCTGCTGTGTTGCGCCCTGCAATGCAGCAGCTCACCTGTGGGTGGCCCTCGACTTAAGCCTTTTTTTTTTGGCTCAAGCTTGTGCGGGCGCAGGTTGGGGGTTGCGCATGCACAACTCTGCGCAACCCGACTGAATATCGGGTTGCGCAGGTTATGCATGGATCCTCCCCCTCCTGTTGAGCATGCATTCATTTGCATTGCTCTCTAGCACAACCTGGTGCCAGTGGCGTAACTGCCTCCTGCTGAATATCGCAGAATGGCACATTTTGGACTTGCGCATGGTGCAACCCTGTTGCGCATGGCGCAACCCTTTTGAATATCTGGGCCATAATGTTCCCATGGTGCTCTAAGTTTATAATTATTATGTCTTGGTGGCTTTTGACCCCAAAGGAAGACTTTAATTAATTTCTTCAATTTAAGAAAAAATACATTAATTCCCAATATAAATGGACATTTTGTTATCAAGGTAGAAAATCCTAGGAGCAATCATCATTTTTATGGAATACATTTCCCCACATAAGAAGAGATGAAGTTTACTCCATGTAGCTAATCTAGCTCAATCTTTGTTAAAATGTGGTTGAAATTAAGAGAGACTATTTGGGAAAGGTCTGCAGCAATTTGTATTCCCAAATATACCAGACTTTGTTGCCCAGGAGACTGGGATGTGTTTCTTAAATTCTGAGGTAACTCCTGAGAGGTATGCGGTTGCTAAAGTAACATTTCGAAAGAGAAGTATATTACAACAGCAATTCAATGTTGGTGCAGTAATGTACCAGTGGGACCCTAGCACTGCTTCTCCGGGTCTTGCACTTCCTCCATGAATAAATTCCATCTCAGAGTTGATTATATTAAATTATGGGCATGCGGGGGGCAGAGTCCTCTACATTGGGGGAAATGGGGACAAAGACCCCTGAAAAAAACAAACAGTTGACTGAATGGCTTTATGCCAACTGCAATTTGCAGTCAACATAAAGCCACTGTAACATCAGTCGACAAAAATGTTCTTCATGGCTCAGTTGCCTAAATACCAATTTGTTCTGTTTTAAGTGCATCCAATGTAGCAGCAGCCACTGATAAACATTGTGCAGTATTTTATTTATTTTCCATGATCACAGTGAAGTTTTGTGATGTATCATTCAATATATAATTTTGCCATGCACCCATTGCTAAGGGCTATTCACGGTGAAGGCATATGTGGAGATTTGAGCATGAGCATGCAGTGAGTGCATACCTCCTGTGAATGTTGACATTTGAGCATAATGACGTTTTCTCCAGAGCAACCTGTTATTGGATTGGGGACCCTTAAATACCCTCCTACCATTGACATGGCAACTAACAATATTCTGTGTCTTGTTTGTCTCCATTAAAGTGTATACCCACCATCTATATTTTAGTTCAAATAAAATCTTTTGTACGAAAAATACTAGACTGTGATAACTGCCACCATGTGGATAACAAATGTTATCACGATCGGTAAAATACAGCAGACTAAAACAAGTACAAAAGAACCCCAGAGGACATGCACTGGGGTATGGGTTATTCAAGGGGATATTGGCCATAGATCCAAATTTTAAAGAGAACACATATTGCACATACCCCAATAATGCAAAGCATCATGGGACACATATGCAAATGCCCATGAATTAATTTGGACTGGCTCAGCTTTAAGCAGAATTGCATGGTGTCAAAAGTCCTCACAATACAATCAGCAAAGGCTGAGAACAGCAGACACAGTCAAATGTTTCATCCTCATTTGGACTCATCAGTGTGCCATATCTGCATCTCAGCCCAGGGAGATGGAGCCAGACACCCTACAGGGGATCTTATTTGGTTGGGTCATGGGCAACCCAAAGCAGAGAGAGAGAAAAGAACTACAAAAGAACCCCAGAGCAAATGCATTGGGGTATGGGTTATCCCAGAGGATATTGACCATACAGCCAAATTTTAAACAGAATACAAATTGCACATACCCCAATAATGCAAAGCATCATGGGACACATATGTAAATGCATATGAATTAATTTGGACTGGCTCAACTTTAAGCAGAATTGCATAGCGCCAAAAGGCCTCACAATACAATCAGCAAAGGCTGAGAACAGCAGACACAGATATATGTTTCATCCTCATTTGGACTCATCAGAGTGCCATATCTGAATCTTAGCCCAGGGAGATGGAGCCAGCCACTCTATATGGCATCTTATTTGGATGGGTCATTGATAGCCCAAAGTGGAGAGAGAGAGAGAGAGAGAGAGAGAGAGAGAAAAGAACTACAAAAGAAAGACTAAAACAAAATCTGGCCAAAACCAACAGGGCTGCAGGCAAGGAATTTGGGGGTAAAACCACTGAAAATTACCAAAGTTAAGAGCCTGCATTAGCCTGCATTAGCAAAATGTAACATGGGCTCATAACTTTATTTTGTAATAGTTTTGCACCAACAAGACACTACTGAGGCCCCACCTGGAGTACAGTATACAGTTCTGGAGACCTTACCTATGTAAGGACATAGACAGGGTAAAGAAGGTTCAGAGGAGGGCAACAAAGATGGTTCAGGGATTGCATCACAAGTCCTATGAGAACAGGCTAAAGGACATGAATATGTACTCCCTGGAGAAGAGGAGGGAGACAGGTGATATGATAGAGACATACAAGTACCTTGCAGGGAGGAACAGGGTGCAGGAATACACTATTTTCCAGCAAAAAAGATGTTCCAGGACTAGAGGGAATGGGATGAAGTTGAAGGGAGGGTGATTTAGAAGAAACACGAGGAAGACTTTCTTCACTGAAAGGGTGGTGGACAAGTGAAACACCCTGCCAGAGGAAGTGGTGGGGGTTGAAACAATCATGGGATCTAAGAATGCATGGGATAGACATAAGAGAATTCTGGAGGTTAGGGGTAAGGGGCAACAGACTTCTCGAAAAATATAAAGGGAACTTACAGTCTCAAATGGGCAGACTGGGTGGGCCATAGGCCCTTATCTGCCGACAGTGTCTATGTATACATTATTAACATAGCCTTGTTATGACCCTGACTCATGAAAAAGGGCAAAGCAAATGCTCAACTCCTGCCTGAAAGGTGATCTCATGCAGGGACTATGAAATCAACTTTTGGGATGCAAAAACACATTTTGGGCAGGAGCTGAAAAATTACAGCTGTCACATTCATGAGGTACTATAACGAAAGGGCTATGTTGAACATTTTGGGTAAAAATATTGATAGTTACCAAACTTATGAGCCTGCATTACCAAAACTCAATGTAGGCTCATAACTGTGTTGTTTTTAAATATTTCTACACAGAATTTTCAACATAGCATTTTTATGACACCACCTCATGAACAAGGGCAGAGAAAATGTTCAACTCCTGCCCAAAAGGTGATTTCATGCAGAGACCACAAAATCACCTTTCAGAATTAAAAAAAAAAAAAAAACTTGCCCAGGATTTGGAAAATGACAGCTGTCACTTTCATGAGGTGCTGTAAAGATATGACCATGTTGTAAATCTGAGATATATAGAATAGTGGATGGGTGAACATCCACAACAAGGCTGTGTTTCCATCGAGGGAGTTGATGACATCACAGAGACCTCGAGAGCGAAGCTCGAGAGGTCTCGTTGATGTCATCAACTGCCGAGATGGGCACGAGACAATGTGGATGTTCAGCCATCCACTGTTTTTATAGTATATGGTTTTTTGTTTTACATTTATTTTTCTTTACTTGCCATAGGCGCTGCTCCTGCTTCCCTCTAGTGCTTCTGCTTGGGGTCGCTCGCTAGGCTAGCGCCCTGCCTCCTCAGCACATCATTTTTTTTTAAATCGTAAGAAAAAATAGAAGCAATTGTTTTTAGAAAGGGAGCCATGTTTGGCTCTCTGTGTCCCGATTCCCGACTTCTCAGTCGGTGTCTCCCTGCTGGCTAAGCTACGTCAGCCATATGTTTTTTTTTTTCTATAGAGCGTCCTCTAAGCCAATCAGTCAGCAGGTCAAGGGTAAAGTTGTTGTACTCATCGATGTGATGTCAGAACGATAGAACAACAACTTTTTTGACCTTTGAACTGTACTACAACAAGATTTCAGCAGTTGCTAAAATCCATTGACAATAGGCAGCACCCATATACTATAAAAATACTGAAAATGTCCAAGGTTATGGCCTTCTTATGACCCCACGTCATGAATAAGAGTGGAGAAAATGTTCAAATCCTGCCTGAAAGGTGATGTTGTGCAGGGACTGCAAAATCACCTGTTGGGACAGATCTGCCTAATGATAGTGCACAGTTTCATGAGGTGAGGTCCCAAAGGAGGCATGTTGAAAATCTGTCCCAAAAATATGCAGAAATGGCCAAATTATGCCACTAAGTTCAACCCCCATTAAAATACATTGAACTGTGTACATATTTTGTCAGTTAGAGGTGCTTTTGTGAAACCCAGATTGTCAGTCCATATGGAATACGTTTTCAAACACAAGTTTTCAATGTCCCCTCCCCTCACTGGCAGAGGGAATTTTATATTTTTCTATGAAGCCAAAAGTATGGCTCTCACCCATTTCATATACACCAGCAGCTACAGAATTGCCCATCACTTCATGTTGGATATCTTGGAAATGCTCTCCTATAGATTTCTTTTTTGTCATCTTGCCTAGGTATAGTGCCCCACAATTGCTTGTGGCTTAATATACCACATGGTCTGTATTACAGTTAAAAAATATCTCTAAGTTGGAAAGCATACATGTTCATCTGTTTACAATTACAGACTAGTTACATTTCAAAATAACATTGCAATAAATACACTACCCGCAAGTAAAATTACCCTTAGAGAGAGGAGCAATCAGTCTCTATCAGAGCCAGTGTACCTTACTAACCTTATTTTTTTATATTTTTCCTATTTTTTCCCCACGCCTCTCCTCGACCATCGACTCTGGTCATGGACCCCTGGAGCCCTGGCCACTGGATATAGCCGTCTCCCCCGGTCATCCCTGGCTTACCCCCCAGAGAGCGGGGCCACAGTTCTGACCCCCTATATCGGACCGCGGAACTGTGACTGGTTGGGGGAATGGCTCTGGAGGCCAATCAGGGCTTTCCTGGGGCAAAGCGTCACTGAGACACAAGGTGTGGGATTTTGTTCCCTCCCATTTTCCTCCCCGAGGAGGCGGGACGGCAATGATGCCAGCGCCCACCCCGCCTCCCCTCTCCCTGAACGTCGGCAGCACGAGTTCTCCCGCCTCCGCCAGAGTCCCAGTGTCTGAATGTTGCCAGCACCCTCCTCGAGTAGGAGAGCTGCCCATCGGACGCTCAATCCTTCTCCCCGCCGATCCTCCGACGATCCGGTCCGTTTCCCCGAACCTGGCCGCTGTGTCGCAAGTGAAATTCCACCGCTGCGCCGGCGGGCCGGCTAACCTTATTTTTTTAAGAACATTGCCTTGTTATAGAACAGCAAAAAATGCATTATAGGGCAGGGCACAACTTTCTGATGTGACATCTTAATGTATAAAATTAGTCCCTGAAGTATGGCACAGTTAAGCAGAGGCAGAATTGAACAGACATGTAAGGGATTGGTAGAGGCATCCCAAGGATTAAAATTGCTACCTACTCAAAGAGGTAACAGGTTGTACTGAAAATAACATACTGTATACCTATGATACAAACTACAGTATACAGCATAAAAGCAATGTCCAAAGTGAGTTGTGTGGGGGCCCCAACATGCCTGCCGTCCCATCCAAAAACCTAAAAATGTCACAAGCTGTATTGAAATTAAAAGATGCATATGACATAAAGTAGTGAGTAACACTATAGGTAAAGAAAGTGGCCAAAGTTAGTTAGTTATAGGTCCCCACGACTTAAAGTATCTAGAAAAATAATGGGCAGACTGGGTGGGCCAAGCGGTGCTTATCTACCATCAGATTCAATGTTTTAGTTTCTCTCTGGGGCCTCCAAAACCCTAAAGCCGTCCCGCTTCACTTGAGAGCATATTGCAGCTTTCTTTTGGTCTGCTGCAAGGATGGTGTTTTTGCTGCTATTAGTACAGTATTAAGACAAGAAGGTATGAGGCATGGAGTTCCATAGACTGACATGTGTAAGAGGGCAGATATACATTATTGCGTTCTGGATCAAAGTTCAGGAGGAGCCCTGCTGTTGACAGACTGATACTGATTCTAAATGGGCTGGCAAGCTGTGTCCGCTGAGCAGTGCCCCACAGCCGTGCAATTCTGCCTCACTTTGTAACAGGTGAAATGGTTATTATTATTACAGACACAGCCCTGTGAGATACATCTCCGTGGGGAAAAAGGAGCACATCTGGATGGAAGGATCTTGTGTGACTGAAATACAGCCACTGAGTAAGTAACACTACTTCTAAGTGCACCTTGTGTGTTGGGTGCAGGTTCTACTGTCTTGTCTCCTACCTCGATCTCGGAATATTCGCCATCTAGTTGACAGCCCTGGCACTATCAACAGTTCCCGGACACAGCAGCCTTCCCTCAAGGCTTGCTGAACTGGCATATCAAAAGAAACATTAGAACACAATGTACAAGGAATTGAAATGGTTCAATATTAATGATATGCCAATATGCATATGAGTTAGGTCAGAGCAATGGTAGGTAGATACGTATGGCTCAGGTAGTAAAATGGGTAAAAGTCATCGACTGTAAGTCAATGTCTTCTTACACGTTTCCATGTTTGTATGGTACAGTATAAAGTACACATGCATGGCTTGATCTCACATTGGCTTGTAGTTTGCCTGTGTGTTGACACTGACACCAGACACATGAAGCCTGTTAGGGCAACAGCCAATTTGGTGAACATGATTTTGCATGTAGCGCCACTTTAATGAGGTTATAATGGAGGAACACTTCCTGGTTGCTTGATCAACTATAACTCAGTAACGACAAAATACAACAAACATGTTTGATGTACTCAGTGTTGGAATGCCATTTTGTGAGCTCTGTGAACTATAGGGGACCTTGAGTACCTTGACATTAAACTAAGTGCTCCCTTTCCCATTGAAAGCAAATAGCTGTGACTTGTGTGACACTGTGGCTCACATCAGAGCTATGGGGATGGAATCACTGTTGGCACCCATGCAACTGAAACACTATGTATGCCTCATTCATGGTACCTGGTGCCAAACAACTACAACAGCAGAATGTTTACCTAAAACCAAGGGGAGTTATTGCACTCTATGCAAATTCTGTGAATACTCATATTTTTCCCTGCCAGTTTGGCCATACCAGCTATGGCTACGGTTAGAACTGTCCAGTCATACCTGCAGTACTGGCTTGATGAGAAGGTTGCGGGTTGTAGCCACACACCAGGAACACAGGGTAAAAGCACAGCAGTAACACTGTGGTGCAAAATGTGGGAGAGCTGCACTCCAGAGTGCCACTATTTGGATGCAAACCTAAACCAAGGACCCATGTGCCTGTTCTGGTGGTGGTTCAGGTTTCTGCTAAGGGTTCACTGGTTCTGCTTGAAAAGAGAAATGTTGAATTTCACCAGTGTCCTGTCCAAATGTTTCCACCAGTCACTAAAAATAACACCAACAGCTTAATATGATTAAATTATTTTTTTCCACCTGACACCCTCCCAGGCAATAACTAGGCACAGTTACCAAGACCTAATGTCCCAGGCTAGCAAAACAAATAATTAAATTCCATGGTATGGCTAATTCAAAGAGGGTCAACAGAGTACTGATGATTTTCAAGTTCCAGATTAGCCTAACAAATCATTCCCGCATTACTCAGTCTAAAACTCATTGAGGAAATACAGTCTGTACTTATGACAGGTAAAATGAGCTTAGTGTGTGTGTGTGTGTGTAAACCTACTAGAGAGACAGACACAAACACACACACATGCATGCACATACATACAAATGTAACCCCCCTGCAAATGGGGGTTCCCAAAAGACTTCCAGGAGCTTGCTTGAATGCTCCAAGCCTGAATGGTGTTTGGCGTTTAAGCCATTTATCAGTGAGTGTTTTTAGAACCTCTGGTACTGTCTCTTTAAGAGCTGTCTGCTTGCAGACATAATTAGTTTGTATGGGGGACTGTGTGCTTCTCTGTTTGAGTACCACTCAAGCTGCTGCCAATTCACTCCATTTTTGCAGTCACTAGGAGTGCAAAGGGAACCTATCTGAAAGATGTAACTGTTTGCCAGAAATCATTTACAGTAATAATGAAATTACAGTTTGTCTAACCTGCTTTCTTTGCAGTCAGAACTGTGTCTGCCTAGTTCCCCATTCTGGTTTTGAACTTCTGAACTGGACCAATCAGTGTGGGGTAAGCTAGCTCTAAAATGGTGCCTTGGACGAATCAGAACTTGGACTCATAATCTGAGCCAGCCACAAGAGGATTGTATGGGCAGTGACTCTGGGAGATGTAGTTTAGACTTCGGCGCCTTTTTTGGACCAACAGCAGCAGTCTATTGTGAGTGACAGCCAATCCAGTCAAGAACTGGGAGGAACTCAAAGGAAGTGCCCGGTTTTGTCTGTCGGGAGTTTCAGTTGAGCTTTGGCAGTGAAGGGGAAAGGAACCCTGTGCTCCTTCAGTGCACAGTTTTAGTCAAAAACATGTGTAAGGTCCAGAGTTCCGGTCTGCAGCTTGTTAGGACTGAATCCGTCCTGTGAAGAGAATCAAAGGATATCTGAAGAGTAGAAACCAGGCTCACCCTGTAGAAGACTGGAGGAATTGCTGAAAATTGCACTCGGTCTGTCAGGAACTGAATCTGCTGTGTGTTCTCGCGGTATTGTGCAGTAATTGCGATCGGGATACAGATGCAGCCTGCCTGGTATGGTGCTTTCTTTTTACCATATAAATGTGAAGAGGTTTGTGTACCTCAAGTGAATCCTGCTGCCATTAAGTGACTTTTGCCTGTGACTGTTTACCATATAAATGTGTGAGGAGTCTCTTGGAGCTCAAGAGTAGTCCTGCTGACATTGAAGGACCCTATCTTATTTGGAGGTCGTGAGTACTAATTCAGGGTCGCTCCCTGTTGAATTGCCACATTAAATCCAAATGGAATTACTGTACTGCTGACTGTTTAATTCTCCTTTTCTCTGTGTGAAAGGGCCCCTACCAGCTGCCACGGTTTGGACTAGCCACTAGGGCTTGGGTACCCAGGGACAGTAACTGATAGGGATAGGCCTGTGCACAGAGCCATAGGTAGATGAGTAGAGTGATAAGCTAATTAACCTGATTTCCCCCTGTCCTTGTTATATCCCCCTAAATAAATCAGAGCTGCTTGTTTCAGCAAAGTTATACTGCCTGAGGTATTTGTCTATGTTAAAGTACTGTACTGTGATTGTTGCACTGTATCTTATTTCACAGGAGGTCCCAGTGCCGGAACCAGTCCTGGGGGTAAGTGTATACTGTAAAGGTAATTCTGATGTATTGTGTGGGCCACTAGTGGGAAGAAAGGGGGGTTGGAGTGTCCCAGAGGGCTGTGACCAAGTTAGTTTAACTATTGTAAACCCTGACCTCTGGGTGGAGGCACCCGCCATTGGATCCAGGCCCCTCAACCTGTTAGTGGCAAATCAGGCAGGGGTAGTAGCCCCTGGGATAGCGCCATCTAGGGGTTACACAAACACACACACATTATCGGAAAGGGAGATTGTAGCAAGGTAGTATGCCGTCAACGTGTTTATCATTAGTCAGTGGCCACAGCAGCAGGAATCACATTATGTGGACACAATCCAATAGGCACACAGGAGCCTGCCTTGGAGACTTGGACAGCATGGTATTGTGAATTAGCTGTGGCAGGAGTACTGACTCGTTATCTGTATTGGGCAATGCACAGAATGTTTGAACAGGTATATGACAGTAGTGGACGAAACAAAATACAAAAAAAAAAAACGTTCTCCCTAAAAACACATTGCTGTTTGCATAGGGTGAGCATCGGCTGGTAATGTAGATACTGAGCTCTTTGAGGGAGGGAGAAAGCAATGTGCTCCATTTGAAAGACAATCCATGTTCTTGGGCAAAGTGTACCTCACTTGTGAAAAACAGACATTGTGGGACACAACAGAAATAAGGAGGAATGAGGAATCTGGGGCAGAGGCAGAAGGAACCTAACAACAAACAAAACAAACAGATGACCACAACAGAAGCCCGTAACCAACAAAGAATATTAATTCCAAATAATAATAATAATAATAATACTGCTGCAACACTACAGGGAATTGAAAGGAATCTGCTGATATGAAGCTGGTGTGTTTAGAGGCTTTGCATACTGTATGAATGGGACTGCAACTACCAAAACTGGCACCAAGTAAACAAAGGACAGAACGTGCTCAGTACAAATAACTACTGAGGTATCTTTTTGCATGGAGACTGGCAAAATGTTCTTGGGTGACACTGGCAGAAACAATGAATATGTGAGGCGCATGGTATCACTCAGAACTGGAGCACACAGGGCTAGCCAATTAGCCATGTACTGTTCAGAAACAGCTACAATGAAACCTTATAGAAACAAACTCATATGATCTAAAGGTGCAAAATCACATCGGAAAATAGAATAGAAAGTTGTCAACTTTAGATGAACTTTTGTTTTAGGTGCTCCATGCTGTGGTTGCAGGTTCACAATCACTGCATGATCAGCACAGATAAGCAACAATGGGAAGCACTGTAAAGTGGACTCGGACTGTGCCAATAAGTGAAACAAACAGACTCACATATAAATGCACAGGCACACAACACAGAGTTGTAAACAGATGACAGACATGTTTAGATCTGAGAAAAATATTTATTAGTGAGATCACCAAGTAAGACTGAGAAAGTGACAAAGAAATACACTTACCAGTACCCAGCAAAGGGGACACTGAAACTGCAGCTGTAGTACAATGAAATAAGTTTCAGAGGGGCCTGCTGATCAGTTACAGAGGGACTGTGGAACAATACAAAAAATGAAGGAACAATAAGTGAAGCCTGGATGGCAACCCCCAGAGGCAAAAAAATGGACTAGGACACTTGTTAAAAAAAAAAAAAAAAAGAGAATAGCATGAAAAGGAATGCCAGGAACTGACAGGATAGAAAATAAAACTTGTTTTACATGTTTTTTTTTCTTATTTTGGGTGGACTACTACTTTATGAGTGAAAGCTGTTTTGTGTCCTTGGTCAACTGACTTGATATTCAGGGTCATGTTCACATGGAAAGCTTCTACTGTCATTTCAACATTTTTAACATCTCTAAATCTGACAGGTGAGCTGTGCTATTTGTTTCTTGTCTGTCAGGTTATGCAGGCAGGTGAAGGTGACTGTCACTAGTGGCAGCTGTGCTTACAGGACTACTTGTATTATGCTGTTCATCCTGTCTCAGGTTATTATATTAAGAACTTAATTCCAGTGTCCGGAGAAAAATCCATTCTAGCCCTCTAAGAACATCCAAAGATGGGGAATTGTTGAAAATATGGGGTGAAGGAGAGGGAGAATATAACTATTTGGCTGTCAGGTATCTTGTCAAATGAGATTTCAAGTGTGTTACCAACCAGTTACCCACTGTGACTGTGAGCAAATCTGCAATTAATAAACAAACATACTGCATCTGCGGCACTCAGTCTCTGTGTTGAAGAATCTATTCATAGATGTTGACTTTAATGGGACTGGGCCACCCAGCTTAACCAGCTCCATGTTGAAGAATCTATTGATAGGTGTTGAATTAACTAGAACAGGGCCACCCGACTTAACAAAAGAAAAGTTTCTTTTTCAGGCCAGCTGCAAAGTTCATGAATGGCATTCCCATTGCAGAAAAAGTAACGGAACACCATTCCTGTGCATTCCAGCCCACTTTTATCACTGAATATTTTAAAAAGGAAGAAGAAAGAACCACATATGTGTGGTAGTGGGGGTGTCCCTGTAAACAAAAGCAAAAAATGGAGGATTCCTCATCAAGACACTGGGGGATTGAACACCCCCAGTGTCACTATATTGTTTCTGGGGGTAGGGTGTGGTGGTAAGTGTCTGAGAAAATAAATGACTGCCAAATATAAATAAAAAAAGAAACACTGACCTGCTGACCGTGGAAAAAGTTTTCCTGCAGGTTAAGTAGAGCGAACAGGGAATGGACCATGGTGCACAGACTAGGAGGCAACTTTCGTCACCTCATGAGGTTGTTCATTCCCTAGCTGCTTTTCTACAAGTCTTCACAAGAGGACAACAGGGCTCTTCCTACGCAGCCCTAAAAATGTTGTTACACTTAACAAATGATTATTAATTACCTCTCTTCTGTCTGTGTCACTTCCAATAGCCACATGTATGTTGATGACAAGGTCCTCTATGCCTCTGGTCCTTCAACCTCGGAGGTGGAGTCTCAGTTACGGAGTGATTTTCAGAGGGTTCTACACTAGTTCCAGGCAAACCAACTTAAGATAAACACCAAGAAGACTGTGTTTAAGACTTCTGGTACCACACAGAAATTTTCCAGGCTTTTCCCCACCCCTCCTTTTTCACCCTTGATGTCACCACTCTTGATGTTTTCCCCGCCTTCAAATATCTTGGCATCTGGATGGACAGTCATCTTGATTTCTCTGACTTTATTGACTATACCCACGCTAAACTCCATCCCAAGCTAGGAGCCATGTATTGGAACAAAGACTCCCTCTCTCCTGATGTCTGCCTTGAGCTGTTTATGAAAATGATCCTCCCAGTCTTTGACTATGCCAATATGGTCTTTGGGTCCTCCCTTGCCTCATCCTTCTCTAGATTGGAATCTCTTGATAATGCGTTTTGCTGGTTGCATCTAATGCTCCACCCCATACACACCACTGTTCCCTTCACTCTTCCCTCCCTCCTCCCTCTCTTCATGTATGCTGGTAGCATCACTGTACCACTCTTGTCTCCAAATTCTGGTTTGGAGCCATCCCCTCCTACTACTCCTCTCCCCTCTCCCTCTCATCCCTCTCTTCCTATCCACTATGCTCCCTAGACTCCCATGCCTTCTCCCTTCTCCACCCTCTATTTAGTTTGGGGCAAGCAGCTTTCTCCTAGTGTCTCCCCTTCCTTTGGAATTCACTACCAATCATCCTTCATCTAGCTCCCTCTCTTCACTACTTAAAACATATGCTATCCCAAACCCCATTTTACTCTTGCTCCTGTCCTTCCTCCTCTTGACAGCCTGGGGTGATGCTCTCTCTCTCTCTACCCCCTATTAATTTGTCTCTTTATTCATGTGACAGGGAGATCCTGCTACTCTTGAGGACCAGCCTTTTCTTAATTCTGTTACACCAGTTTTCATATTTCTTAGCATAATCTTCCCTTTACAATTTCTAGTCCATAAGGTTGGCCACCCCCTCTGCTTTCTCAATTATGCCATAGTGCCCTCTTTAGGTTTCCTTTTCCCTGTCAGGTCCTCATACTGGGAGGTTATTGTGGTGACCTCCGAGCTGATTTAAAACAACAGGCTGTGTTCCTCATTGTTGAATTTAGTATGCAGTAGTACTATGTCATAAAATACCTTGATGTATATGCCTTATGTGTAGGAAACCTGTAAATGTTGAAAATACCATGGCACTAAGTGTCTTTGATAAAGGTAAAATGTTACTAGGGGACTGTATTATAAAAATTAGGTTACTGGGGTAGACATATCAGAAAAGCCTCATTGTGTTATTTAAAATCCATGTAAATTACAGATTATTTGAAAGGCCCCTTGGCATCATGAAGTCCTACTTTAAGATGAACCAGCCTAAAATTTTATGGTGATTTGCATATACATCCCATGATGCTATTGTATTATGGGGGTATGTGTGATTTTGTATTTCTTTGAAAATTGGCTTATTGCCAATACCCTTAGTGGTGACCCTTACTTCAGTGCTTTTGCACTGAGGTTCTTTGTCTTCAGTTTTTTTTTTTTAATTTGGGCTCACCATCACTCAAACACACAAGGCCAACATAGGAAATTAATTATTTTCCACTGAAGCGATAGAACAGTAGGTGCTGACCAAGTGCAAAGGAAGGATACACATTGTCTGTGATGCAAACTGATGCACTGAAGGGATATACCATTGCTTAACATTATCCCCTGTGGTCATGAAAGAAAGTGAATTACCTGCAATTCTGTGAAGAATTTTGCTTTATTTATTTTGGAATTTATTATTTTATCCTGACTTTGAAAGAAAATAAAGTCACACTGCAGTGTGTTGCATCATTCTACTGTTGTCTACATTATCCTTCATCCACACCAGGCCACATATGATATCAGAAGTGGATGATGACTCAAAGTCTAGCATAATTTGGAGATTAGGATAACAGGCAGAGGTACATGGCAGTGGAGACTGGTGAGATGAGAATGGCACCTGCTGGATGTGATGACATGGAAGAGGAACTACTGAATAGTCAAGGTGGACCAGAAGGACAGGATGATGCCTGGATGGTGGAAACCCTGATGAGGATGATCCAGTGGATGAGTGGGCAATGGCTGGAGGTGGACTGATTCTGCAGAAAGGCAGAACACTGGTGCCAGATGCTACTTGAGAGGTCTCTACAGGAAAGTTTCGATGAGGAATCAAGACAATGATTTGTGAGCTCAGCTGGAGGAGGAACCCATGACTGGGCAGGATATTACTGCTCATGTTCCCTGGATGTTACTTGCTGGAGGTCGGAGATGCAAGTATGGAACTTGAATGGGAGACCCCAGGTAAGACTGTGCCTAGTGATATTGTGCTGGAGTTGAAGACTCCAAGCAAGCAAAAAGAAGCCTATGAGGCTGAAGGGACTTCTTCTTGTATTGATACAGCTAAATCTATTAACAGTATCGACAGGTATACTGCAGGCTAAAAATGCTAAGATTCCCAAACTATTACAGTATGTTAAGGTCAGGGAGGGTATGTAGATTAACAGTGGTGTGGGGCAAAACAACATTTGTGGTACAAACTGAAGAAGGGTGTTTTGTATCACATGAAGCCCAACCTCCATGCAAAATGTGTGAATTACCCAGGTAGTGGTGCCTGAGGCCTATAGACAACAGGTGTTGGAGGCTGCTCACTTTAGTACCTGTGGGTATCTGAGCCATAGCAGTGTCTTGGCTCAGTTAACTCCTTCTTATTACTGGCCTGATATGTACAGATAGGTGGGTGGCCTATATTAGGACCTGTCCAATGTGCGGTGTATTGGAGGTTCCTGCTGGGAACAGACAACATCTGTTCAGCAGAGGTACTGGTTAATAGGGAGTGGGAAGAGTGTCCCAAAGGGAAGGGGTCATTATGGAGAAGAAATGGCACCCTTGGAAAAAGGGAAACCTCCTACACAGGTCACAAGGTAACAGATGATAACAGACAGTTGAAATAATCACAAATATTTAAAAAAGATTGGAACTTGTGTTGGGGTAACACCTAGAGTGTCTATGCTCAGGTGTCTGTATCAGTAGAAAGTGAAATGTATGAATCAAGAGACATAATGGGTTTATGTAGAGGGGTTGAACCTATGACTGGGCCCCTGCTTAAAACCAAAATGTCTGGTGGGGTTGGAGCAGGTAATTACTCACCCCAGAGGAATTCTTTCTATAGTACTGGACTTTACAGCTGTCTGGATTTTTGGTCAATGAAATATGACAGACGTTCCCTAAAAGGAGATAGTGCAGGGAAGGTATCTTTGGTCTCTGCTGAAAAATGAGTTAATGCCCCAGGGTAAAGAATGATGATATCCACTATGTTTAAAATGGAATATTTATCGATAATAGGGACCCTGAGATAGAGCTTCCGAAGATGGATGGGTGGAAGCTCCATCCCTTCCTGGGACAGGAAGGTGGTAAGCAGTATGAAATAACTGCTTCCCTCTTAAAGTGCGGGACATGTGACAGGGAGATCCTGCCACTCTTGAGGACTGATTTTTTCTTAAATCTGTTACAACAGTTCTTATATTTCTTAGCCTAATCTATCCTTTACAATTTCTACTCCATAAGGTTGGAAACATAGAAACATAGAATTTGACAACAGATAAGGACCACTTGGCCCACCCAGTCTGCCCATTTCCCTACCTAATGGACAAGCAGCAAATCCTAGTTAACCAACAACCTACTTCCTCCTTTCTTCTACCCCCAGCCCCTAGAATTGCCTTATGTCTGCCCCATGCATTCTTGAATTCCCCCACTGTTTTTGACTCCACAACTTCCACAAGAAGGCCATTACATGCATCCATAACCCTCTCAGTGAAAAAATACTTCCTCACATTACCTCTGAGCTGTCCCCCTTCTAACTTCAAATTGTACCCCCTTGTTCTGGCACATCTCTTTTTCTGAAAGATGCTACCTTCTTGGACTTTGTTGATTCCCATGTGGTACTAGAAAGTTTCTACCATGTCTCACCGTCCCTCCTTTCCTCAAGCATATACATATTAAGCACCTTAAGTGTGTCTTCATATGTCTTCTGGTGCAGACTCTGCACCATTTTAGTTACCCTCCTCTGGATTGCCTCCATCCTGTCTATGTCCTTGCAGAGATTGGGTCAACAGAACTGCATGCAGTACTCCAGATGGGGTCTCAACAGCTTTCTGAACAGAAGGATAACAACTTCCTGTTTTCTAGTGGTGATACCTCTTCCTATACATCCCAGTATCCCCCCAGCACCTTTAGGTCATCTGATATGACTACCCCCAGGTCCCATTCCATTTTTGTTGTTGTTAGTATCTCACCCCCTGTAGTGTACTTTTTCCCTGGGTTTTTGTTCCCAGGTGCATTACTTTACACTTCTTAGCATTGAATCTAAGCTGCCATACATTTGACCATTCCTACAACATAGACAAGTCCCTTCTCATGCTTTCCACCCCATCTTGTGTATGAACCCTGTTGCAGATCTTTGTGTTGTCTGCAAAGAGACTTACTTTTCCTTCCAGTCCCTCTGCAATGTCTCTTATAAAGACATTGAAGAGGACCAGTCCTAGAACTGAATTCCGTGGTACCCCACTAGTAACCCACCTTTCTTCGGAGTGGACTCCGTTTACTATTACCCTCTGTCTCCTGTTCTCCAGCCAATGTTTTACCCAGACTACCATCTTGGGACCTGTTCTCAATCTGGCTAACTTGTATATTAATCTTTTGTGTGGGACTGTGTCAAATGCCTTGCTAAGGTTTAGGTAGGCCATGTCCACAGCCCCTCCTTGATTTACTACTTTTGTCACCCAGTCAAAGAAATCTATTAGATTCGTCTGACATGACCTTCCTGTTGTGAATCCATGCTGCCTTGGGTCTTGTGCCCCACTGGCCTCTAGGTACTCAACAATTCTTTCCTTCAGAAGTGATTCCATCATTTTCCCTATCACTGAGGTCAAACTAACAGGTCTGTAGTTTCCAGCCTTGGCCCTGCTACCACTTTTGTGAAAGGGAATCACATCCACCCTCCTCCAGTCCTCAGGTACCACCCCATCCTCCCATGATTTGTTAAAGAGGGTAGTCAGTGGTGTCACTAGTTCTACCCTTAGTTTTTTTTAGAATTCTGGGATGAATCCATCAGGCCCCATTGCTTTGTCCACCTTCAGTTTTAAGAGTTATTTCAGAACTCTTTCTTCTGTGAATGGGCTGGTATCAACCCCCCTATCCAGAGTGTTTCTCTTGTTTGGTTTAGGTACCTCCCCTTCTTCACTTGTGAATACCTAAGAGCACCCCCTCTCTTGACTATGCTATAGTGTCCTCATTAATTTTCCTTTTCCCTCTCAGGTCCTTATACAGGGAGGTTATTCTGGTGACCTCTGAGCTGATGTAAAACAATAGGTTGTGTTCCTCATTGTTAGATTTAGTATGCAATAGCACTATGTCATAAAATACCTTGATGTATATGCCTTATGTATATGAATCCTGTAAATGTTGAAAATACTATTGCACTAGGTGTTTTTGATAAAGGTAAAAAGTTACTAGGGGACTGTATTATAAAAATTAAGTTACTGGGGTAGAGATATCAGAAACCCCCCACTGTGTTATTTACAATGCATGCAAAATTCAGCAGAAGGGCAGATAGCAAGGAGAACCGGGGATAAAGGACAACCAAGGAAGGGTTTTGAGTAGAACAGTGAAACAGTCTTGGGAGGGCAAATCATGGAAAGCCATGTGTGCCAATGCCAGGAGCCTTAGCAACAAGATGGAAGATCTGGAGGCTGCCATGGTGCAGTCAGACCTGGACATTGTGGCCATCACTGAAACCTGGTATAATGATAACCACGACTGGGAGATGGCCATACCTGGCTACAACATATTCAGAAGAGACAGGGCAGGTAGAAAGGGAGGAGGAGTGGCACTGTATGTGAAAAATGACATAAGGGCCACAGAGATCCAGGAGTAACAAAATGAGGAGAGATACTGTGGGTTAAGCTGGAAAGGAAAATGGGGCCAGCCATCTGCACAGGTGTGGTCTATAGACCACCAGCCCAGGAGGAAGAAACAGATAGGGAGCTGATGCTAGCCATCCAAAGGATGGCAGACAAGGGTGAGGTAGTACTGGTTGGAGACTTCAATATTGCAGACATGGACTGGAGCATCCCAGCAGCAGCATCAACTAGGAGCAGATTTATCCTGGACTCCCTTCAGGGTGCCTTCCTCAAGCAACTGGTCATGGAATCAACTCGGCAGAAGGCAATACTGGACCTTGTGCTCACAAACAGGGACAGTGTGATGGGGGTAACAGTGGGGGAGCACCTGGGAACAGTGACCACCAGTCATTGTGGTTTGAAATCACAGAAAGAGCAGAACCAAACCACACAAAAACACGTATCTTGGATTTAAGGGGGGCAGACTTTGGGAAAATGGGGAGATACTTGAAAGAGGCATTAAGGGTAATGGGGCAGGAATCAGGGGTTGAGGAACAGTGGGCAGTATTTAAAATGGGGATTACAAGAGCAACAGAATTATGTATTAAGCAGGTTAGCAAGAGGAAAAGGAAGAGGAGACCATTATGGTTTTCCAAAGAGGTAGCAAAAGTGAAAAGCCAAAAGATTGCATTCAGGCAATACAAAAAGACACAGGCAGAAGGGGATAGGGAGAAGTACCAGGAGAAGCAAAGGAGGCAGGGAGGTCAGCAAGGAAGCCAAAGCTCAGACAGAAGAACACATTGCAAAATCAGTGGGTAGAGGACAAAACCTTTACAGGTACATAAGTGAAAAGAAGGCAAAGGGAGGGTGAGTGAGACTGAAGGGGAGGATGGGAGCAGCGTGGGGATGACAACAGTAAAGCTGACATATTGAACAGGTATTTCTGCTCAGTCTTTACTGAGGAAGAGAGAGTAATGGGTCTGAAGGGAGTACAAGGGGTGATAATGGTGCAGAAATGGACACAAGTCCCTTTACTCGAGAAAGGATCCTGAAGGAACTGGAAGTAATAAGAGTTGATAGCTAAAAGCCAGATGGGTAAACCCCAGGGTCCTTAAAGAACTAAGAGGGGTGATGGCTGAACCTCTGGCTATCTTGTTTAGCCGATCACTGGAAACAGGGAAGGTACCCAAAGACTGGAGGACAGCAGATATAGTCCCCTTATACAAAAGTGGGAACAAAGAGGAAGCGGGAAACTACAGACCAGACAGCCTTACCTCGGTAGTGGAGAAGATCATGGAAGCACTACTGAAGGAGAGACTGGTGGAACATCTTGTTGTCAATGGACTACAGGACCCAAGGCAGCATGGTTTCACCAGGGGCGGTCATGTCAGACCAATCTCGTTGAATCTTTTGACTGGGTGACTAGGGAGGTGGATCGGGGAGGGCAGTGGTTATGGCATATCTGGATTTCAGCAAGGCCTTTGACACTGTGCCACATAGAAGACTATTACACAAACTAGGGAATATGGGTGTGGGCAGGACAGTAGTGTGGTGGGTAGGTAACTGGCTGGGCGGCAGGACACAGAGGGTGGTGGTAAATGGCTGTCACTCCACAGAGAGAAGAGTGACCAGTGGGGTACCACAGGGATCAGTGCTGGGACCGGTCCTATTCAACATCTTCATCAGTGACATTGTGCAGGACCCAGAAGGCAGAATTTCACTGTTCACTGATGACACAAAGCTCTGTAACAGAGTAGACACACAAGAGGGTGTAGACAGAATGAGAAGGGACCTCCAGAAACTTGAAGAATGGTCAGGGGTTTGGCAGTTCAAATTCAATGCAAAGAAGTGCAAGATAATGCATATGGGGCACAAAAACCCCAGCACAATATACTGTATCAGTTGGGGGTGAGGATATAGCATGCACCAAGCAGGAAAGGGATCTTGGGGTTATCATCTCTGATGACCTCAAGGTAGGGAAACAGTGTGACAAGGCAGCAGGCAAAGCAAATAGGATGCTGGGATGCATAGGCAGGGGCATCACTAGCAGGAAAAGGGAGTTCATAATTCCACTGTACAAGACACTAGTGAGGCCCCACCTGGAGTACAGTGTACAGTTCTGGAGACCTTACCTATGTAAGGACATAGACAGGGTAGAGAAGGTTCAGAGGAGGGCAACAAAGATGGTACATGGATTGCATCACAAGTCCTATGAGGACAGGTTGAAGGAACTGAACATGTACTCCCAGGAGGAGAGGAGGGAGAGAGAGGATATGATAGAGACATACAAGTATCTTACAGGGAGGAACAGGGTGCAGGAATGCACTATTTCTAAGTGAAAAAGATGTTCCAGGACTAGAGGGCATGGGATGAAGTTGAAGGGAGGACGATTCAGAGGAAACTTGAGGAAGAATTTCTTCACAGAACGGGTGGTGGACAAGTGGAACACCCTGCCAGAGGAAGTGGTGGGGGCTGAAACAATCATGGGATTTAAGAATGCATGGGATAGACATAAAGGAATTCTAGAGGTCAGGGGTAAGGGGCAACAGACTTCTAGGAAAACATAAACTGAACTTACAAGCTCAAATGGGCAGACTGGGTGGGCCACAGGCCCTTATCTGCCGACACTGTCTATGTATCTATGTATCTATGTAAATTACAGATTGTCTGAGAGGCCCTTCAGCACCACGCATTACTGCTTTAAGCTGAACTAATCAAAAATGTCATGGTGATTTGCATAGGCATCCCATGTTGCTACTGTATTATGGTGGTATGTGTGATTTTGTATTTCTTTGAAACTTGGCTTATTGCCAATGGTGTTTCGGGTAACCCTTGGTTCAGTGTGTTTGCATTAAGGTTCTTTGTCTTTAGCTTGCTTCGTTTTTTGTTTTTTTTATTTGGGCTCACCATCACCCAAACACACATGACCAACATAGGGAATTAGTTAATTTCCACTGAAGAGATAGATCAGTGGGTTAGTAGGTGCTGACCAAGTGCAGAGGAAGGACACACATTGTTTGTTTTGAAAACTCATGTAGTGAAGAAGGGATATATAATTGCTTAAGGTTATCCCCAGTGGTCACTAAGGAAAGTGAATTACCTGCAATTCTGTAAAGAATTTTGTTTTGTTTATTTTGGAGTTAATTATTTTTCCTGACATTGAAAGAAAATAAAGCCACACTGTGGTGTGTTAAACCAGGCCCCTGTTGTCTGCCTTATCCTTTACCCACACCCAGCCACAAAGCACTATATTTAGCTGGCCTGTCGGAGCAGCGGTTGGATTTCCGAAAGCGATGCCGGCGACCTGGGTTCGGGAACGGGCTTGGGTCATTGGAGGGCCAGCCGGGGGAGAAGGATGGAGTGTCCTACTGACTGCTTTCCTTCTCCAGGAGGGAGGGCAGGGAATTTTCCAGTGCATGGGGAACACCTGACAGAGGCTGGGAGTCACTCAAGCCACCAGTGCTCGCATGTATGGGAGGCGGGGCAGATGCTGGCATCATTGCACGTTGCCACCTCCAAGAAAAATGGTGGAAAAAGGAAGTCGGGTGGGTCCTATGTCTCCATGAAGCCCTCTCTGGAGTTTCAATTAGCCACCATCGCCTAGCTCTCCCGACTAGATACTGGTCCCGTGGCCCTGGATAGGGGACCAGTGCCACGGCCCCATCCTCCGGGGGTAAGCTGGGGCTAACTGGGAGATGCTGCCCATAGATGGTAGGTGGGAGCCCCAAGGACCATGACCAGGGTGGAGACCAATAGAAGGACCTGCCAGGTAAAAATTAAAATAAAAAAAAATTAAAAACAAAGCACTATACTGTCCTCCACATGTCTAGAATCTATTACATGCTATTATTTCCTTGCTCTCTTTTTCACATTACTTTTTTCATTTTTCCAGTTTATTATTGCTACTACTTATTTGGTATATGCCTCTACCATTTTTTGTATAATACCCATGCATTATTACAATCCCAACTACTCACATAACTGCGTTTTCAAGCACCTTATGTTTTTCACTTGAATGATTTTTACTTAATTGTAATCTGTCTTTATATTTGCTCTACCCTTCTTCCCATTCCCCAGGGACACACCCGGAAACAATCTTTGGCTCAGTGTTTCTCTCCTGGCTTCCAAAATTTTAAATAAATACATTTAACAGTATAGCCTCAGGTTCCTCCAATTAACTAACAGGCCAGAAAATTTCTGGAATTTTTCCAGTTCTTCTGTTTTAAAATGATAAAAGGGGAACTGGTAGACTGTACTGTTATTAAGATATTATCAGTGTAAACAAATGTGTTATTTATACTATTACCTACCCTGATGCAAATAGTATTTTCATTATTCTCTTTGTAATTTATAAGGTGTACAATATATAAAAGGAACAAAAGTAGGGATACATATTTTTTTAATGTTATTCTTTGGTAATTATGTAAGGCCCACAAGGCACCAGTGGCTGTTTTCAGGGGTGACCCAGGAGTGCTGAGAAGGTTAAGTGACTAATTCAGTCTCACACAGTATGCATTTGGAGGTTGTAGGAATCAAACCCAGGTTTGTCTGCTGGATGTATCAAGCTCATTCACAGCTTGTTACTCTAACCTCTATGCTATAGTACCAGCCCAGATAAAGGACAGTCCTGCCTGGTGTCTCTCTGAAGTGAGAATTTAGGAAATACTGTAATTACTGATAATGTAGTATTATTACATAGAAGGGATATCCAATTGCAAAAATTATTATCAAAACCACAAGCCTTAAGAAAGTCAAATAGGAATTGCAATTCAAAAGACTCAAAGGCTTTTCTTCTTATTCTGTTTGGGTGCCTCAATAGTTGATAGGAGCCTCCTAATATTATCTACCGCCACCTTTCAGAAAGAAAGCCAACCTGCTGCATATTGATACAGGAGCTTAGAAGTGGGGAAATATTTTACTAAAATGTTATAATCACTATTTAATAGTGAAGTTGGTCTACTATTAACACAATTGGAAACATCCTTAAAATTTTTGTGTATTAATGAGATGTTGGCATCATTCATAAAGGAAGGAAGACATTTCTTAACAGAGGCTTCAGTAAAGGTACAGTATTTATCAGGTATTCCACTAATTATGAAAGATTGATATATTTCATTAGGAAGGCCATCATGTCCAGGTATACATTCAGCTGGTAATTGGTTATTACAAATTCCAACTCGTGTTTAAAATGGGTTTGTCCAGGGCTGCATGCGTATCTTCAGACATTTGAGGAAGACTGAGTAGGGACAAGTATTGTAAAATGTTAATAGAGGAAGAAGGAGAATTTGAGGAATGAAGTGCTTTGAAGAAACTATAAAACAAAAATTGTTAATCTTCCTTTTTAACTTTTAATGAACCCAATGAATCTCTTACAGCTGTAATGATGTTTGCATATTGCATCACCTTACAGCATCCCCCCAGCCATTACTTCTGGGTTACGTCCATCTCATAGGCTGCCAATGCACATGTGACCAGAATAGAAATCTGATCCTGCCTAGGTCTCCTCCTTTCCCTCAAGTCTCCAGTTCGTCCATGTGCATCGCAGAGGTTTCAAGCATATTGCCTAGCTCCACAGAATAATACTCAAGGTAAGAATTTATACTACACTCCAATGCTCTATAAAAAAAAAAAGAGTGGTCTATCTGCAGTTGAGCAGGGTATTAGCTTTAGATGACTACTCTGCAATGCTATGTATATAGACAGTGCTTGACAAGAAAGGAGAATATTTACATAAATAGGGATGTGCTTACTACTGTATTTAAACAGGAAAAACTTGCCTCTCAAATCTATCAGTTGTAGCTAACTTCACTGCAAATTATTTATATCCAGTTCTTTAACTGTAGTCGAACAGGTATCTCCAGGACAGCCTTAGATACTCTCAACATTCTTTGTACAGATGCCTAGGCCTAACTTAATTATCTACAGCTCAACAAGCTATTTACATTCACAGTATTGTGATTGTTTACAGTGTTTTATCTATCATGTTAACCAATTTAGAGAATAACCATAGAGCAATATTTAGAGCAAGCTTGCTATCTACTGCATGTTACCCCATTGCTACTGCTACATCAGCCCATTAGGCATAGAGTCAAGCAACTACCTTTCAAGAATCCAAACTGCACACCCAAAGGATTGCTACAGTCCCCATAACCCAAATTCCTTGGTGTGTCCAATATCCAGTATGAAAGCCCCTTGCGAGCGGCTCTAGTACACCTAACACAAGTTGGGCCCCCTTCCGAATGGGTCCAGCTGAAAGCATAAGGAAAAGATCCACATCTAGTAGCTTCCTTACCTCACTGCATCATCCGACTGCCCCGCAGAGGTAAACGCTCCTCACCCGATCTCAGTCTCAGCATGAGGTAAATGCCAGCACTCCTTGGCAGCCCTACAGCACCTTCTATTCCCGATTACTGTCAGATCCCATGCCATATCTCAGATTCCATGAGAGCTCTATCCATGTAGCACTACAGACCCGATCACCATCTTACAATGGTGACTGGCTTACAAACAGATACTAGCAAAGTATATCCCATACCAGGTGCACGCAGTATCCATAGTGCACTACGCAACGGAGGCTTTCCAGAGCAGCCACTCTAGCCCGAGATGGGTGGAGAGAGAGCCCCATTCATGTGTATGCAGCAGTCAACACAATTTAAACACCAGGGGACGAACTAACAGTATCAGCGATCGTTCATTACAGCAACTGAAATAAAATAATAACCAACAGCTGTGCAATGAGCCCAAGCGATCAGGCACTCTGACTCATACTACAATGGGACACTAATTAAAACACACCAACCCCCCCATCCCCCCAACAATGTCACTTTGCACTGCAACAATAACATAGGACAGAGGCAGAGCTCAAGGGGGTAAATCAAGATATATATAGCTGCAAATACGAGGAAACTGGGCACGATTTATGAGCACAGCAACCTTTTTAGCCTCATAACATAAGCCATAGCGACCTGAATTATGCAAAATAAGGCAATTTCCTCAACAATACTATTATGGGCTGGTGCACTCCCCCTCCCAAGCTGCAGATTTACTTATAGCAGCAGCAGAGGTAGGGGTTCTTTTACTGGGCTGAGTCTATCTACAGATCATGCCTCAAATGGTAATCCACATTACAAGGAACCCTCTTAACTGATCCATACCATGTTCCCTTACCTATCTCCGCAGACTAAGAGCATGGCCTAGACAAGAAAATGCCAATCTTGCCACATCGCGCTAACAGGAAACCAATCAGGCTCCCTCTGCCCCACCTGCTCACAGACAGACACCAGAAGGGCAAGTGACGGGGACGCAAACATGGAGCAAGAATCAGACTCTCCTAGCCCCACCAATAACGAACTTCCCTCCGCAGCAGAGGAGTTCTTCAAAACCCAACAGACAGTGATGCTAAAAATCCTAGAAATTATGGAAGAACTCACCAAAGCCAACAAATCAAATACCCCTAACACAGACAAGACAAAGGCAAGGGGAGCAAGAACCCCTCAAATGACCCAGACAGTGCCGAGCCAGACAAAACAGAAGATGGAGAATCTGGCAAGGAGGAGAACCAGGAGGAAGAAGATGACAAACTTATCCTGATGAAGAAATTGATGCCAGTAGGGGCTCTCCAAGAGCTCCTAAGAGCAGTTAAAGAAACCATGGCTTCAAAGTCCCCTAGTTCCCACCACCACAATCGAAGCTAAACCCCCTCATTAGGGGGAAACCAAAGAAGGATGAAACCTTCCCCATCTGCGAAGCCCTAAAAGAGGTCATAGACAAAGAATGGCAGGGGCCTGACCCATCCAGGATATCCGAGAAATGTACATTCAACAGGTTCTACCCGATCCAAGAGGACATGCACAAAACATGGTGCAATCCACTAACAGTGGACCACCAGATAATGGGATTACGTAAGAAAATGGTGTTACTTTCAGAGACCACAACCCCTATATGGGACCCAACTGACAAAAAGATGGAAGAGCTACTGAAAAGAGGCTTCAAAATGTCAGGCATGGCCTGTAGAGCTAACACAGCAGCCACGTACACCTCAAGGGCACTGGTGACATGGCTGGAGGAGCTGGCCTCCTCCCTGGACCCCAAGTCCAGACAGGCAGACCTAGCCAAATATGCCATACAAGCAGCAAAGTACACTACCAATGCATCTATCAACACATTGAAGATGGCAGTGAGGTTGGTAGCTCTGACCAACAGAGCAAGGTGCCACATATGGCTCAAACTGTGGAATGCCAACTCGGAATCCAAGGCAATGCTGGGGAAGCTGCCCTTTAAGGGCAACCTCTTATTCGGAGAGGGCCTAGAGAAATACATGAAACAGAATGGAGTCAGGAAGAGCCTAGACAAAGATAAATCTGCTCGGACAACCTACCTCCCAACCTTTCGTGGAAGATTTTGCCCATTCCGAGGGAGGCAAGATAGGAGACAAACGTCAAACTATTCTCAAAACAAATCATTTTCATTCAAACCCTCCTACTTCAATAACGCCTCCAGAAGAAAAACCTGCAGCCAGTATCACAGGGGACACTACAATATGACCTTCAAAAGGGGCAAATTTAATCAGAATTGACAATCAGACAAGACACCAATTACCGGAGTCACTTCTGCAACCCCCACCTGTGGAGGCATGACTGAGACTGTACTCCAGCATATGGCAGACATCAACTTCAGACAGATGGGTACTAGAAGTAGTATCCCAAGGGTACTCCATTGAATTCACACAGAAGCTGATCACAAACAGAACCATGGTCTCCCCAGTGTCCCGGAACTCACACAAAATACAGGCAGTAAGGGAAACACTCCATTCTCTCCTTGCCAACAAGGCAATAGCAGAAGTACCACATAACTAATTAGATCAAGGAATTTGCTCCATCTTCTTTCTAGTACCCAAGAAAACAGGAGATATGAGACCCATACTAGATCTAAAATTCATCAACTGGTTCATACAATACAAATGATTCAAAATGTAAACATTGCAGACAACACTACGGGCAATAAGACAAGGCTACTATGTCACCTCCATCGATATGAAGGATGCCTATTTATACATCCCCATATGACCGGCTCATTACAAATACCTCAGATTCAAGATTCTAGGACAACACTACCAGTACCAAACCCTACCCTTTGGTCTAGCATCCACTCCAAGGGTATTCACAAAAGTGTATATCACAATCATGGCGAACCTGAGACAAAGAGGAATCCATATCATTCCATACTTGGATGATTGGCTGATCAGAGTCAGAGACCCAACCACAGCCCAACAGCATACACAGACAGTGATCCATACACTGCATTCCCATGGATGGGTGATCAACTGGGACAAAAGCAGCCAATGCCCCAGCCAAACGATAGAACACCTAGGAGCCACCATCAATACCAACTCAGGAAAGGCACAGCCATCCCAGAAAAGAACTGACAAGGTGTCATCACAAGTGCAAGCACTAATGAACAAGCAGAACCCCACACTACATGCCGTCCTACAAACCCTGGGATCCATGGCATCCTGCATTGGCCTTGTCCCCTGGGTGCTGGGAAACATGTGTCCCATTCAGATCCTCGCTATACGAGAGGGACACAAACTAAACCACGACCTATCAAGGACGTTACAACTGGTCAACAGCACCAAGATGGCACTGAGCTGGAAGGTCAAAAGAAAGAACCTTGCCAAAGGCATGGACCTAACCAGAAAACATGACATAGTAATAGAGACAGACACAAGCCTGACAGGTTGGGGGTGACGCTCAACCACACTCCAGCTCAAGGAAAGTGGTCTCGTCTGAAATCACACATGCAGATCAACCTGCTAGAAATGAGAGCAGTCTACCATGCGCTACACTGCTTCCAGCAGCACATCATGAGCAAAAGAGTTCTTATCAGATCAGACAACAGGGCAACAGTGGTATACATCTCGAACCAAGAGGGAATGAGAAGTCCGCTCCTACTAAAAGAAACCAAGAGAGTACCAGACTGGGCTCAGACAAATCTCAAGTCAATTACAGCAGTTCACCTAACAGGGAAGCTAAACATAAAAGCGGACTGGCTAAGCCTTCAGGACATAGCACCGGGAGAGTGGGCCCTACACCCTCTCATGTTCCAAAAGATAAACCAAACATGGGGCCTGCTGGAATTAGACCTACAGTAATGGCAACATCATCAAACAAGAAACTCCCAGCATACTACTCCAGATACAAAGAGTCTGGAGCCCAAGAAGTAGATGCACTAACACAGAACTGGGTTTTCCAGAGAGTATATGTATTCCCACCCATACCACTCATACAACAAGTTCTAGACAAAATTCAGCAATCTCAGGCCATGGTTGTGATGATCACACCAATATGGCCCAGGCGACACTGGTTCGCGACCCTGGTATCACTGTCCATAAGTGCCCCATGAATGCTACCCCTTCAACTGGACCTACTCACACAAGGCCCCATCAACCATCCCAATCTAGCCACACTCCACCTCACAGCCTGGCTACTGAAAGGCAGAGACTGCTAGACAAAGGATACAGCCCAGCAGTAGTCGACACCATGCTTCAACCCAGGTGCAGTTCTACCGCCCTTTCCTACAAACGACACTGGAACACTTTCGAAAAATGGTGTGCCTCAAACCACATCCAAACAGACATGATCACCATCAAACACATACTAGCATTCCTACAACAAGGGGTAGACAAAGGCCTCACAACGTCATCCCTCAGGGTGCAAGCATCAGCCATAGAAGCAGATGTGGGCCTCCTCAAAGGTTACACACTGGGATCCCGTCCCAACAAACTCAGATTCCTGAAGGCCACATCCAACATATGTCCCAGGAAAAGACAAGTAGTAGCACCATGGGATATGAACATGGTCTTCAAGGCACTGGCCTATCCACCATTTGAGCCTATGTCCATGACAGACCTTAAATTGGTATCACTCAAGACCATACTACTGTTAGCAGTCTGCTCCACCAGAAGAATAGGGGAGATAAGGGCCCTATCCTGCAGATCACCCTTCTTAATATCACATAACAATGGAATTACACTACGAACCAACCCCTCCTTCATGCCAAAAATCCAATCGCCTTTTCACACCACACAAATAGTGGAACTACCAGCGTGGCCAGACAAAGAGGAAAACAAACACTGGGACATGAAAAGAGTATTTACCACTTACTTAGACAGAACCAAGGAGTTCAGGCTATCGGATGGACTATTCATCTTATACAGTGGACACAGAAAGGGACAAGCTGTGGCCACATCCACTTTAGCTACCTGGATCAAACAAGCTATCACAGAAGCCTACAAGGCATTAGACCTTACTCCACCACAAGGAATCAGGGCACACTCCACCAGGGCAGTGGTTACCTCCTGGGTGGAAAGAAACAATGCCTCGATCCAGGACATTTGTACTGCAGCCACATGGTCTTCAATACATACCTTCACCAGACACTATAAGCTAGACATCGAGAATGCTAGCAGAGTTAATTTCGCAAGAAAGGTTCTAATCAGCATCACGGGTTCTTAGCTGCAATATCATTCGACCCACCCTATACAGACTATCTGTTTCACTGCTTCTTACAACCCAGAAGTAATGGATGTGGGGATGCTGTAAGGTGATGCAATATGCAATGGTAGTATACTCACCTGGTAAAAGTGATTGCATGAACATCACCTTACAGCATCACCGACCCTACCTGGGTATTCGGATGATGGCCCAGCTAATGGACAATTGACTAACAGAAGTGACCCACTTACCAGCATGCTATTCGGGCTGGTTAAATATAGAGTGTAAATAATAGGAAATAAACACATATTATGCCTACTACCTAGTACACACTCCCGCACTTAATATATCATTTATTTATACAACCGGCCATAAGCCTAAGTTTTGTCAGCTGACCTACTTATACGAATATATGTGTACACCATAACCAGCTTTTCACTAGAGATAACCAACAGAAGATACGGCTTTGTAAAAAATTGAACTGGAGACTTGTGGGAAAGGAGGAGACCTAGGCAGGATCAGATTTCTATTCTGGTCACATGTGCATTGGCAGCCTATGAGATGGATGTAACCCAGAAGTAATGGATGGGGAGATGCTGTAAAGTGATGCTCATGCAATCACCTTTACCAGGTGAGTAAACTACCATTACTCTCTGGTTCTGTTAAGCTGGTTTGCTAACAATTTTCTACTTCACTTGCCAGACTTCCAGAATTATTGCTTAACTCTGAATTAAGCTAGTCCATCTTTTTGTTATCTATAGACTTAATTTCACATTTCAAAAAAGCAATTCAATGGAGGAGTTAAATTTGTGGATGTACACTTCTTATGTTCTTCTAGTTTAGTTAAAAATAGCTTCTTTATCTGATAATGATTTAAGTTTTTCTTTCTTTTTCTTGGAAGAAAAACCTATAACTGGGCCTCTAAAATTGCTTTAAAAGCTCTCCACACACCATTGACTAACTTCTCCAGTTAAGTTAGAGATGAAATAATGATGTTTTTCTTGATTTATTCATGAGGCAAGTGAATTCTCTTTTAAAAGGGATACATTGCATCTCAAGTATTTATTAACAGGAGTAACTGGACCAAAATGTAGAGTATGTTTATACAAGGCATGATCTGATAATGAGAAATTATCAATAAAGGTTGAAACAAGGCTAGAACATAATGTATGTTAGAAGAAGTAAACATGTAGTTACTTTGACTATATGAGCTATATTGTGATGAAAAAAAAGTATACTCCGTGCCCTTAGGGTTGACTAATCCCCGGGTACTGCTTAAATTAAGATTTTTAACAGTTAGGTTTAGGGCAGATGAAGTACTGTCATTCCATGGAATAATATTCAAAGAGGAAACAGTGAATATGTTTCAAACTCTATTAGAATACATTTGCGAAGAATTGTATACTAGTAACTGTTTATAGAACAACTGAAAAAATGTCAAAGACTGCCTGAGAATGTAATAGTGAAAAGGAATTACATTAATTGACAGCATTTCAGAAAAGGTTAACTTGAATAAGTATCTAGTAACAGCCATTAACATTAATAAAATAGAACTATTGAAACATGGTTTGCATGAACATCAGTCTAAATACCATGAAAAGGGAGTATATTGAAAGACCGAAATGTTAAAGACTGCCTAGTGTCAGGAGCCCAAGAATGACTGCCCGAAACTCATTTTCTTGACACTGGTAATAGCCCACGGTGGAGTTGCTATCTAAAGTAAGGTGGGGGGAAAAGCCCCCCAAAATATGAAAAAAAAACTCTGTTGTGGGCAATTTCTGAGTGTCGGGATATCGAGGTTTGGGCAATCAGTCTTGGGCTCCTGACACTCGGTCTTTTGCATTTCAGTCTTTCATCAGATATCCTAACAATAATTGAATAGATGGCACTAAGAACAGTACAGATTACCACCACCAATTATTTACATGACTCTGAATGTTGTAAAGCCTCATAGGCAAGGACACAATAATAAAAAGGTGGAATAAGGGTTTGATGGTGACCAAAGGGGAAGGTGTCCTGGTTATTATAGGCAGCCTAGAGGAATTTGCATAGACCATGAAATGGTATAGCAGTATTCCATAAAGTGGTCCCAGAAATCTATATCCAATAGGACATCTCCTCTGGGTTCACTAGGATTAGCTGTTAACTAGTTCACCATTGACTGTTCTGAATTAAAAGGTTCAAGAGAGACATCACTTTAAAATAATTCCCTCCTGGGTCTTTATATAATCTGTGTTGAAGGTAGCAGAATGCATGGATCAAAAGAGACCCCCTTTAGGATGAGGGTCCCTTCCTGATGCAGTACATGATGTTTTTTGTTAAGAAAGAAAAAGAACAACAGGGCTATGTAAGATTCCATTGTTAAGTTTAGCATGGGGGAGGGGGTTGGGGTGTGGATGGGGAAAATGGAATGTTATGGTGCTGAACTGGAGCATAGCGGAGAATGTAGATATTTTATTATCTCTGCCAGATTTTACAACCCGTTGGTGGTTCTCAAAAAATGACACAAAAATTTTCAGAGAGGGGAATACCCCTTATAGTGCTAACCAGTAATGACAAGCAACAATTTAACACAGCCATATAAAGAGAAATGTCAGTTTGAAAAATTGAAACTTGTTTGCCATCTGTAAATATTTAGATACTACAGTAGTTATTTAAGCTGCTTCGTAGATTAAACAGTTTCAGAAATTCACAGGGTAATTGCCCATTCATGGATAACATATCAGAGGAGAAAAACATACAGTTTCTTTAAGACACTCAAACTGTAAAATTCTTTATTCAAGTAGTAACTTGGGCCGTTGAGGGATCTGTAAGCACAGAAGTATCCATGGGGATAGAGGTGAAAGTGATATCATCACTATCTTGAGAAGAGCTGGTTAAATCAAGAGACTTTCTGCTTCCTGTGCTATGAATTCTGACCCTGAACTTAGCTGCTGGTTTATCAGAGAGACTGCAACAGTTGTTTTTTTTTTTTTTGTTCTAGTAATGCTGCGGACCTTCCTAGCATTAGATTGGCTTCTAGCTTCAAGGTAGGATATGTGTGGTTTTGGGACTGTTGCAGAATGAAATTTAAGTTTAGCTCCTCTGGAGTACTATTTCAGTGAACTAAGAGAGTGGTTTTCTGGGCCTAGCTTGTTTAATTGTGGTTGATCAGACAACCTGCTACCACCTCTATTATGTGACTCAGAGCTTTTAGAATTGTTTGTATTAGATGAAGCATTAGGCAGACTACTCTGTGCAAATTCCCAGGCTTTAGTACTGTCAGTAAACAAATAGTTCTTCTATTTAGTGAGATGAAAAAAATGTGGCTGGATAGTTAAAGTAATAGAGCACTCCTTATTTTTGAAATACTGACCTTCCTGATTCTCTCAGGCAGCATTCAATTTCGGTGGAAAAATCCTGGAAAAGACAAAGCTTATGGCCATTCCACACATGATTTTTATTGCTGTCTGGCTAGTCTCAGGATCCGTTCTTTAACAGGGAATCTTAAAGTACATAAAAATGGGTCCAGACTTTTTATTTGGTTTGAGTTTGGGGGCAAGGGACTTACATGCCCTTTTGAGTTCCATAGGAAAAGACCAACTGCAGTTTAAAATATTAGGCAGCAGATTTTGTAAGAAAGATGTAATACTTTGCCCTCAGAACCTTCATGGACCCCAGCAAACTGCATATTATTGTGGTAGCCCCGATTTTCCGAATCATCCAATTAGTTCCATATTTTTCTGATTAGTTCTTTAAAGAAATTGAATGATTCCACAAAATCCAGTATTGTACTGTTAATATGTTCAGTCCTACTTTCAGCTTCACTAAGCCTGTTAATTGTGTCAGCATTGTCAGCTTCAATTTCACTGACTGAGGCTTTCAGTGCTGTGGTGTCATAATGTACAAACATACTGAACACATGGAATTGCCAGCAGATTTAGGCCATTTGGTCTGTCTAGTCTGCTCAAGTGTGTAGCACTTCAGTCCATTAGACTGCAGCTGCCCCCCCTCCCTCACATGCCTTCCCCCACCTCCCATCCCCTCCCAGTTTGTACCCTCCCCTTGAATCTGTCCCACCCCCTCTTGAAGCCCCCAACACTCTGCAGTGATACGACTTCCTCTGGCAGAGTGTTCCACCCTGCCACCACCCTTTTTGTAAAATAGTGCCTGTTCAGTTCCCCGTTGAAGCAGCCCTCTTCCAACTTCATAGAGTATCTTGAAGGTCCCAATCATATTTGCTCACTCCCTTCTTTCCTCCAGGGCATACATATTTAGCTCTCTCAGTGTCCCCTCATATGATCTGTCCCCAAGCTCCAGGATCATTTTTGTTGCCTTGCGCTGTACCCTCTCCAGTAGTTTGATGTCCCCTTTTCTAGTAGGGGTGCCAGAATTGTATGCAGTACTCTAGGTGTGGTCTCACCAGGGACCAATACAGGGGCAAGATATTTCCTCTTGCTATGCACCCTAACATCCTGTTTGCCTTTCTGCTGCCTTACTGCACTGAGCAGAGTGATTCATCTCCCCAGTTACCAGCACTCCCAGATCCTTCTCCTCCTTGGATTTTGTTAACAGGACACCCTCCAGCCAGTAATTGTGTCCTGGGTTCTTGCCTCCTAAATGCATCACTTTGCACTTCTTGGCATTGAAACCAAGCTGCCAAGTGTGAGACCATTCCTCCAGCTTTGCCAAATCCTCCTGACATACTTTTGCTCACCCCCCATCTATCAGCACAAATCTTTGTGTCATCTGCGAAGAGACTGACCTTGCTCTTAATCTCTTCTGCAGTGTCGGCTATGAAAATGTTAAACAGAACCGGTCCCAGCACTGAGTCCTGCGGTACACCACTTGTTACTGCCCTGGGTTCAGATGCTTCTCCCTCCACTACTACCTTCTGCTGTCTACCTTGTAGCCAGTTCTTGACCCATCTGATCAGTTTCCTCCATGCTCCCAGGCTCTTCAACTTGCAGATCAGCCTATTCTGTTGCACTGAGTCAAAGGCCATGCTAAAATCCAGGTAGAGGACTTCCACCGCATGTCCACTGTCAATGCCCTCGTAACCCAGTCATAAAAATCAACCAGATTCATCTAGCAGGATCTTCCCGAAACAAACCCATGCTGCCTGCTGTCCTGAGATTGTTATCCTCAAGAAATTGCAACAATCTTTCCTTGAGGATTGTCTCTATCAGTTTTCCCACAATTGCAGTAAGGCTTACTGGTCTGTAGTTCCCTGGTTCATCCTTGGGCCCACTATTATGGAAAGGTGCCACATGTGCTTTCCTCCAGTCCCTTGGCACGCACCCCGAGTTCAGAGAGGTATTGAACAGGTCCGCCAATGGCCCTGCCAAGACCTCTGCCAACTCTCTCAGCACCCTTTAATGCTGTCATTATAGCAGAAAGTTCAGTGTTTGTTAAGGAAGTAACAGTTTTTTTAACATTTGAGTCAGACCCTGCTTTTCCCATTCCCTTTACATTCTACAGTGTTTGAGATCATGTTAATGTCATTGTGGTCAGCAAGAGAGTATACGATCATTCTTGAGGAAAAAACACAGATAACAAACAGTAAGCAGAAGAAATTGCTGAAACTCGCTCTGCCAGTGGCCACTAACTTCCAGTTTAGGCTGGGGTTGTTTTTATTGGTTGTTTATCATCTTTTTTGGGATTTTTTATTGGATTTTTATGAGTGGTGGTTCAGTGACTGGATCAGGTTGCCATTGAGTTCAGGTGTGCACAATTGCATTAAGGACATTCCAATGGCCCCTTAGTGCCTTGAATGTCCAATGGGCTCATTAGCATGCTAGGGCTGCATATGGTCCACAAGAGCCCTGGCGCTATCCCATTTGAGAAGTGCTATCTCATGTGGGCTTCCCTGTAGGCCATATTTAGTCATGGGCTGTGTCTGCACAGTGCATAGTCCCTGTGATCTGGCATGGCCCCATATTCAGACAGCTGGCATGCTCTGGATGGAGCTAACTGTATAAATATTGCCCTGCCCTATCCGTGCACTACCTGTCTCGCAGTGCCCGTGTCTGTACAGTGTACCTGGCCAGCTTTCTATATGGGGCTCTATGAATTCTGTATCATTTTTCAGGTTTCATTACTAATTAATTTTAGTTGTTATATGGTACATTTTTGAAATGTGAGTAGGATTGCAATTAGTCTCTGTGTCTAATTGTTGTATGCTGTAGGTTTGCATCATTCTATGCACTGGAAAGAGATTACATTTGTATATGTCTGTACAATATAGTGCTTTTAAAATCTTGTTTTTCTTTCTAATTTTGGATGTTCCAGCTGAGATGCAAGTCCCTGCTGCTATTGTGGTTCTGGTTTTGAGAAATTTCTTCAATTCTATATACAAGAGTGGGAGATTAGGTGAGATGTGAAAGGTCATACAGGAAGTATTTCGTTTTAACAGGGTTAGTCTGAAACAGTGGTTTGTTAACCTTGTTTGAGGGTAAAACAAAATGCTGAAAATGTATTTTTATTAAAGATTTTCTTTTTTACCTAAGTAGACGAGTTTCAAACAGTTTTTACTAATATCACAAATGATTCATTAGGCTAGTATTACTACTTCAGATTGTTAGTTTCGGTGCTTCATGATGTGAAAGTTGATTTAATGCATTCATGTTATGCATTTTTTCACCTTTTTTCAATATGGAGAATGGTCTAATATCATGTGATGTGATGTGATGTGATGTGATGTGATGTGATGTGATGTGAAATGACACAATATACAGTAGCCCAATGGGAGCTTTGGCTCCACTGTGGGTCTACAGTATTAGGCCTGTAAGAAGTTACCTCCAGCAGCCTTACCCTCTAGGTCATCTGGTTTGGCTGGGTGTTCTAAGGGCAAAGCCTACCTGGGACTAGAGAGTCCATAGGAGTTTTAGTTGCAGTTCTGCAGAGGAGTTGGAGAAGCTGAAGGATTTTTGTAAAAGCTGAAGTTTCCTGCTTGTAGCAACTCACAAAAATCCTTGGGGATTGTGGTGGAGCCAATACATCAGTGCCTCCGGTAATTCCCCAAGTAAAAAGATTCTTCAGGGACTAGAAATTCAGATGAAAAAAGCAGAGTTAAAGACTGTTTGTTGGAATATGAGGTGAAATGTAATTCATTTTGAACTAAGATTTGTTTGGGGTATCTCTCGGTGTCCATCCCCATGCTTGCAGAAAGACAAAAGGGCTCGTAGAAATGAGAATTTGCATATTTAACTTGACTGGGGAGCCTCAACCTCATACAGACCCGCTTGGGAGGGGGTGAGGTTGCAGGACCTGTGGCAACTGGGTCCCTGGGGGGGGGGTGATTGTCCCTTCTAGCATTCTCTAAATTATGTGGCTATTACACACTTGTATCTTTCAGTAGGGAAACAGGCAGGGGCCTGTGTGTGAGGGTAAATTGCAGATCTAAGGTCTCCTGCTGATCTGTTGTAAGTCTGTAATAAGGGGGTTAAAACCTTTAGGATGCATGGGACCCTTTTGGGGTTTCTGAGGAGACTCTGTCAGTGGGCAGTGGGATTCAGTGTACCAGTCTGTGGGAATGTTGAAGTGTAGTGTTCTCATGGTAACTCTCTAGGGTGATGTACTTCATTGCCTCTATCAGGAAACCTAGTCCCATGTATGTGGTGAATAAAGTATGTACTAGCTGATAATAGTTACCTCAGTGCTAATTCTACAAACTGTCTGGGCAAGGGAAGCCCTTTACAGGCTGGTTGTATCTAAAAAGGTACCCAGGCTTTTCTACCATCTAGGTTGTTTGCAACCCCAAAATTAAAGTGTGTGTAAAGTGTGTGTTAAACCTGCTGGAATATCTCCCTCATGAATTATGGACTTTCCCCCCAGCCACAGTGTCATTTATTCCTTGGGGGATACACATGTTAGCCCTTGGTGATTTATCAGCTGCGGAATGTGTCTCTCTGCTTGTCTCTTTTTTAATCTAAATGCCAGTAATTTCCAGACCCTTTCTCCCTCTGCCCAATACTTGTGTTGGGTTCTGTGAATTTGCAGCTCCACTTTTCTGGTGGCCAAGCAGTTCAACCACATTCTCCCAGCAGTCAATTCATACAGGAGTTTAGAGTTTGTTTGGGTCTTTTTTGTACTCCTGCTCTTTACTCTTTAGTTGTGCCTCTCGCAGGCTTGCCTCATTGTCTCTCAGTTTCCAATGGTACGCAGCAAAACTAATGGTTTTAGCTCATATGGTAGCTTTAAAGGCTTTCCATATCATGTCGGGGGGGGGGGCAACACCAGAGGGTTGTCTTGGAAATAGTTCCTTGTTTCTGTCCCTATCCACTGTTTAAACTCTGTGTCCTGTAATAATAAGGAGTATAAGAGCCATGAGAGGGATCCCTTTCCTTGGGGTTGGACTGTGAAACATATGGTGACAGGGGCATGGTCCAACAGGTAAAGAAGGGCAATAGTGACATCTGAGACATTACTCAAAATCCTTGGGGAGGTGAACCAATAGTCTAGCCTGCTGGCCATATGGTTAGCAGATGAAAAATAGGTATAATCCCTCCTGTCTGGGTGTGTTGTTCTCCAGGCTTCTACCAACTGGTGCCATCAATTCTTTGAGTGCTTTTTGGGACTGCATATGGGGTCCAGCCCTTGAGTTGGATCTGTCTACAAGGTGTTCCAGGACTAGATTGCAGTCCCCCCCCCATTAGGGTTTCAGGGTTGTTAAAGGACCAGTTCATAAGAACTTGGGATATTGAGTCATACAGTACTGGCTTGTTTTCGTTAGAAGCTATAGGTTCACCTATATTATAGGTCCCATAGTGGTAGCCATTTTGCCTAATATCTATCTGCCCTCTTTGTCCAATTTTTGTAGAATCAGCTCCACCCTAGGTTTTTGCGGCACAGGATAGAGACCTCCTTGTTTACTGTACTGGAGGTGCTATGGGCTTCCAAACCCACCCACTCCCTGACCAATTTTTGGGCTTCAGTGGCAGATATTTTGGTCTCCTGCAGGAATGCCACCTGCGTCCCGAGCTGTCTTGACTGGGTTAATATTTTTTTCCTTTTTATGGGAGAATTTAGGCCTCTCACATTCCATGTGGTGGCCACTATACATGTTATCGATGTCTTGGGAACCGTTGTGAATATTTTTGAACTTCAGCAGCATACTCTGACCCTCCATGAGACAGCCTGAAGATGGCAGTTGGCATTCCTTTATAAAACCCCCATAGTCCCCTCCCTTATTCACTCCTTGTTCACCGTGTGTGCTTTTCCCCTGCTTTACTGCATGTGTGTCACCTGTCTGATATTTATATACTCTTCTTCCTTGTCCTTGGGGCCTCACTAGCCAGTGCCTACTAGCTCAGCCCTTCTGTGTAGCCAACCTTGAAGTATAAACATTTATTTTAACATTATTTCAAGCTGTTCTACTCTGTAAACCTTTTAACATAATAACCATACACGTTACTAACATCACACATAGACTGCATGAATACATATTACCTTCTTATTACCCTTGTACGCAAGGGTATCCTGGATAATGATCCAACAATACTCCCCTGTTGGGAGATCACCTATGATTGCAGGGGACCTTTCCATTGGGGGATGGGTATAGTCCTCTGTTTCCCTCCATATGTTGGGGGTCCCTGAGAGCTTCTGGTATACCTCTGTGCTTTTTGCAACCCCTGGGGAAGTGGGAATTAGACCTTATTTATTAACCGGTCCTTGGGACAGAAATGATAAACCGTGGAGTCTACAGCTTGGCTAGTTTGGGGCCCCATTAGTTCTAATGCTTCCCCTCTCCCCCAGTCTTTAGTGCTGGTGGTGGGTGGGTGGGGGGATCCTTACTACTGACCCCAAGGGGATATCTACCTAATGCTGCTTGGCACATCAAGGTCCACTTCACTTTAACCCCCCCTCTACTTACCACCTCACCCACTTGCTCCTTTTCTTCAGGGGAAGGTCAACCAAGGGAGAGCATAGCTTCTGTATCATGCCCCTTGTCTTGTTGCACTCTCAGGGATGCTGCCCACAACATGCAGTGTCCCATTCAATTTAGTTTTTACTTCTTTTCCTACATGAGCCATGCTTTCCTCTTTGGGGTGTGGCCCTTTGCTCACCTTGCTCATCTTTGGTCCAGTCCTGGCCCTATGGACCATTTTATGCCACTTAAAGAGGAGCATGGTAACCCATGTCTAGTCCAATGTGTGCAAATCTCCCAGCCACCACTTTCTCCCCCCAACCCCTATGCAGGAGCTTCATGCAAACTTAACATTTGTGAATGTGGACACCCTTAATGTCAACAATAAAACTTTGTAATGTAGGCAGAGTCAGCAGTGATGAGCCATTTGTAACAAATCCCTAGTGTTATCCACTACTGCTCTACTCCATGTCAGAACTAGGAAACAAACTCTGTGCAGCTTCTGGTCTCTCCCACTCAGTATCCACCACATAGATGGATTTTCACTTATTGTTCCTTTTGCTAGTTTAGGGTTGAGCAGCAAGGGTAAATATGCCCAGTGTTTATTTGGAAGTTCTTGTACTGCTACCTATGTAGGCTGGAGCAGAGCGACTTGCTTAAAGATGAAGCCCACTTCTGCTGTCATCTTTAAAAACCAAAACTAGCACTGCAATTAGAGTTACCTGTTTCCAGGCAGTGTGTAGGTGGGAGACCTACAGTAGTTGTTCATTCATCACCTCTCATCAGATTGGAATTTTCTTCCTCACGGACTTTTGCAGCATACCTTGCTGCTGTTGTACAGGGGCCACCGCAGCCTCAGCCTGATCTTTGACACAGTCCACCCACTCCTGACAAAGCATCATCTGGTCCGCAGCTCTGATCTCCCCCTTGTCCATCAGATCCAGTGATGTGTCTCCTCTTTTTGACAGGTTGAGTGGGGCAGGATGTAATTCTCTCAGAGGCGTATATCTATTGCTTATCTTCAGAGGGGTGTCAGCGGGGGAATTGCTGCTTGTTCCAGATCTTCTGCTCAGCATCTCAAAACTTCTGGATTAGGTTCAGTGGGATGGCGGCTTTTGTGGGGTTGGGATTTTAATTCTTTTCTTTTGTCTCCTCCATCCCCCTGGTTGCTACTTTTCATCAGTTGTTATTGCAGAGTCTCCTGGAGGGCTTTGGCAGTCTCTCTCATGGTGCAGTTTCCACTGGAATTGCCTCTCCACCATGCGGTTTGTACATATGCTGACAGACTGCAATCTGATTTGCTTGTACATCCCACAGAAACTGTTCAGCTTTAAAAGGGCTATTAAATGTCATGAATTCTCCACAAAACTGAATCTGAAGCTGTGCTGGGTACATTACAGAAGTTGGGATGGATAAAATTTGCATTTGTTGTTTTACTTGATTTTACGCTCTCCTCTTTTTTGACAGTTCAGGAGAGTAGTACTGAAAAATCATAACTTGGATGCCTTCCCCCTGCAGCCTCCCTCCCTCCCTGGCCACTCTAAGGATAGCCTGTTTTACTAGAAACTTTAAAAGCCTGTCCGGAATCAGTCTTAGTCTCTTCCCTTGTTTAGGTTGAGGGGCGAGAGACCAGTGTGCCCTTTCAATTTCAATCAGTGACCTACTTGAAAGTGCTAGCATGTGTGGCAAAGCGTTTTGGAGAAATGCAGTCATGTCCTGTCCTTCCACACCCTCAGGCAGACCTACTATCTGGATATTTTTGTGTCAAGATCTGTTCTCCATATCTTCTACTTTGGAGAGCAGATACTCCATTTGATTCTGTTGTTCTCGTAGTTGTTCCTGGTGGGCTTTCAGTAAGTTGTTGTGGTTCCGTACTGTCTGTTCTGTCCCTGCTACCCATGCCGTTAATGTTCTTAAGTCCATGTTGGTTTTGGCTGTGGTGAATTTTAGCTCTGCAGTGTCTGTGAGAACTCTATTTAGCATTTCTATTATTTTTTTTTTCCAATTTAAAGTTTATTAAGTTATTTTTCTTTTACACATAGGGCAGATATACTTGTACATGTTACAAGGTACTTGAGATATCATATCAAAATTAATATGTCCCTCCCCATCCCCCATTCTCCCAATCAAATTCCCCGCCCCTCACCCCCTTTTCATCACCCCTCCACATAGAGCTATAATGTTTGCATGAACAATTCCAGATAAGCATGTTAAAGCCATTACTCAGCTGGTTAATCCGATACAGGCCATACATTCAGGTTATACCCTATAATGGATATAGGGTATATAATGGGTCCCAAATTTTTTTAAACTTTCCCATTTTATTACTCAGGTTGGCTATTGATTTTTCTGTTTGCAAGTTTGCCAATAATGCTGTCAGCCATTCCTTATAAGAAATTTCCTCCCGCTCAATCCAAGGTCTTAGTATCAGTTTTTTAACTGACATAGATATAAGAGTCATGTGATATTTACAGTTAAGGACCCTTATTCCAGAGAAATCACCCAAAAGGCAGATCTCTGGGGTAAACAGGTCCTTAAGCCCCAAAATGGGTCGGACAACTGTTTGATATTAGTCCACAGTGAAACCACTTTGGGGCATGACCAGAAGATATGATATAGTGTCCCTTCATCTTGAAGGCATCTAGCACACAATGGTGAAGGTTTTAAACCCAGTTTGGCTAATTTTTGCGGTGAGTAATATGCATTGTGAAGAATGTATGTCTGCATGATCCTTAATCTATCTTGAGTTACGAATGTATGGCAATTATGCCAAAGTACAGGTCATTCCATGACATGGTTTGGAAATAATGTTTCCCAGAATTGGGTAGGACCAAAACAGTCAGGGAATTTCCATTTATGTATAATGCTATAGATCTTTGAGACTGCTTTAGGACCGCCACTCAAATGAGACAGTTCTTTACTAAAGTAGATGCTATTTGTTAAAGAGGGAGTCTGACCAAATGTTTGTATCAGTAAGTTCGTCAATTGGACGATTCTGAAAAAGTATTTGTGTGAAGGCCCAAACTTATCCTTAAGTTCTGCAGCCGGAAGCCATACTGCACTATCATTAATAAAATTAATAATTTGCATATTTTGTAAACCAGGTAGCCAATTTGGAGGGATGGTCCTTCCATCGATTTTGAATTGTAGGTTGCCTACTAAAGGCTGATTCATACCTTACCGTGATCGTATTTAAGATAATGACAGATCTGAGCATGAATCTTTAAGGACACTGCTATTATAGAATTTTAAGCTTAATAGGGAGAAGGCCTTCTCTAATATGTAATAAACCCTCAGGGTCTAAATCACACGAACGTATCAGGGTCACCTCGATTTTGAGCCAAAGTGGGGCAAGATACTGATCTTCCTTTGAGAGCCATCATAGGTATTTGTTTATGTGATTGGCCCAAAAATAAAATCCTATTTGGGGGGATGCGTAACACCCCTCTTGTTTTGGGAGCAGTCAACTTATTATAAGCTATTCTAGGGGATTTATTGTACCATAAAAATGTGTTAAACAGCGACTGTATTTTTTTGAACCAGGATGTTGGAAGCCAAATATTAAGTAATGAGAGGGGGCCAAAAAGTTGCAGGAAAACATTCATTTTAAGTACATTTTTTCTACCCCACAAAGAGATCGGGAGTGACACCCAACAATTTAGATCCTGAGTTATGGTGTGGACTAAAGATTCTAGGTTTCATTTAATAATTTGTCCAGATTGTCTAGTTAGTTCGATACCTAGATATCTTAAGGAATCTTGCTTCCAACTAAGCCTAAGGGCCAGGATATCAGTTTTGAATAATTTATGATTAAGTGGGAAAACTATTGTTTTTCTTACATTCAATTTATAATTGGAGACTCTGCTAAAGGCATCAATAATCTCTATCATGGGAGGTATGGACATAACTGTATTTGAAAGTTGGAGAAGAAAGTCATCTGCATAGGCCGAAACCTTAATCTCACATGGGTGAATAGGGATACTGTGAATTGTGTGACAGTTTGCAATTTACGAATTAAGGGCTCCAGATAAATATTAAATAACAATGGGGATAAGGGGCAATCTTGTCTAGCTCTAGAATGAAGTGTGAAGACCTCTGAGGTCACTCCATTACCAGAAACATGGGCAGTTGGGGACTTATACAAGGAGCTGATCCACCTCAGAAAATCTAATGGGAAGCCAAACGCTTCCAAGGTTTGGAACAAGTATTGCCAGTTAACCCTGTCGAATGCCTTCTCAGCATCCAGGAAGACCAAGGCAGCTGGAAAGGTTAGCATTTCTATTATATTTGACAATTCAGTTGCCATGTTTGTCATGTCCAAGGGAGGTGCTGAGTATTGTGCCATCCTGGGCCTTCTTGTGGATGCCCAGTTGATTAGAGCCCTTGCTGCTCCATGCCTCTCGGCTGCCTTTACATTTGTTAATTTCACTCGCTGGTCTGACAGCTCTTAAGGGGCCCAGAATATGGTGAAATATGCCAAGTTGTCACTCAATATATCTTCAGAATCCTCCAGAGGATTTTGCTCAGAAATGTCTCAAATGAAAGGTGATGCCTTCTGCTTCCTGTGTTTTTGTCCTGACCTGTTGTTGTCTCACAGTTTAAACTATGGACAAAGTAGTATTCCCCAGAGGAGCTCCTAGCTCACATTATGCTGCCACCATCTTAGCAGACAAGCTCCATCCCCCCTTAGCAATCACTTTTTAATTTTGTATTTTACTGTTGGGTCCTGCGCATCAGACTGTGACCGCAGGTTTGGTGCAGATTGTTTGCAGTGGACTCATCTGGTTCTTACTTGCAGGCCTTGACATATTTTGCACTTCTTGCCTATAATTGTCCAGGGTCCAGAATACTTTTAATGCTTTTTTATTGTGATTCTTTGTGGCATCTCTCCCTTAATTTATTTTATAGGACTTCACTAGTCTTTAGGGCCAAGAATCTCACAGATGAACCATCTCCAGGACAGATAAGTTTCATTTTTTTTTGTAAATAATGTCTAAGTTTTATAACAAAGCAGCAATGCTCATTATAGTACCAGCTCAGACAACATATCCAGTGGTGTACTCCTGTGTGAAGAGCTGGTACTATAAGTGTAACAGTAATTTTTTTCCCATGGGCAGTTAAGAAAGTTTGGGTAACTTACTATATCTACAGTGTCAGTCAAAATACTAGTTCTCTTGTAACTGAATTACCACTTAGGCCTTAACCTTCATTAGCGACAAAATCTACCACTTTACAGCTGTTGCAGTGCTGTGCTGAAGTAGTTCTTTCTTTTTTTTAGAATGTTGTTTTTTGCCAGGAAAGGAACCCATAGACAAACCTAGTTTCCATGGCATTCTGGGAGCACAGGCAGATTAAGTGACTTGCTTAGGGTCAAACAGTATGCAAGTGACAACTGTTGGATTCAAACCTAGGTCTTCTGGGACTACATGTTCACAGCTTAGTTCCCTAACCACTACCTCCTCATGTGGTGATCCATAAACAGGGAAAATATCTGTTCACAAAATGTGATTATGATTGTTTAAATAAAGTTTCTTGCTAATTACCTGACTTACTCACATACAGTATATGGAAACTTTGTATTTATTTTTAATTAAATGTAATAATTGTTTATTTACATTGTTGACCATTGTATGAACTATTAATATTTAAAATTACATACTATATTGTAAAAAATAACTATGTTTTACGGTTGCAATAAAAATCAACTAGCTAATATAAACACATGCTAATATAATTAAAGCATCATTTTTGCAAGAAAATCAATGGGTCAGTGGTAGTGCATTATACTTTAACACAAGTGACTTGGGTTTGAGAGCATACCTGTGTCACTTATTGATTGGCAGCCTTAGTTGGTGGTGCTGTGTTCTTCCACAATGGACTAGGGGGTTAGCATTATGGTCTGCAGCCATGACAAGTCCTCTGCTGTGTCATGGAGGGCTCTCTCTTCTGCAGGGAGAGCTGCATTGAGTGATACCAATATTGCTGCTGATAAATGCCAACATGAGAGGCAGGAGGACCTGTAGTGTTGGGCCAGAGAGATGGCTAGAGCCCAAAGAGGGAAGACAAAGCTGGTAGTGGAAGAACACATTTATATATATTAAAAAAAACTTAATCTTTGTGTCTTATTTAATATTTTAAAACATTTCTTGTTTTGCATTGACAAGTAAACCACTTCACAAATGCATACATTCATATTTGTTATATCCTTCTTACATTTTCATGCTATATTATTTAGGTTTCCCTTTTGACAGCTCCTTATTTTACATCCATTAGTGGGACGCTGCTGCAGTCCTCCTATAACCTTCTTGTTACTCTGTAGCTGGCCTGTTTTATGGTAGCCCCTCCAGGAATGAACCTGGAAGGAAGGTAAGATATAACAGCTGAAACTTTTCAGAACAATTGTGCATGAAGAGGAACAGTATGGTTCAGTAGATTGGTAATGGGTTTAGGAGCCTTTCATCTCTAGGTTGCTAGTAAAATCCAACATAGATTGGTAGTGGCCAATAGCCATTATCAACTGAAAGTTGTTCATTATGTGAAATGAGGTGTGATGGTCTCAGCTGAGTTTTTAGTGGGCAGGAGTCAACATCACGGAACTACCAACACAATTGGCAATAATTGATACCCTTGCTGGCAACCTCACATGACAGACAAGGATTGAATGGTCCTGGAGTTTAAACTACCCTCTCACCTTCATGGTGGTCCCTCCATGGTAGGGTTAGCGCACATTGGTGGGTAATTGTAGGTAAACTTGCATTGTGATAGCCCATGCTATAACTGTTACATGGATAAGCAGAGGACGTCAGGTTCCAGTACTGTTAATCTAGTACCTTTTATAAGCACCAAAAGAATTCACACACAGAAGAAAAAAACAGCTGTTAAAAAATTATGCTTGACACCAGCCAGTGCAGTAAGTGAAAGCTCACTAGTATCCCACTATGCATCAGGGGACACATACCATAAAACTGGATCTAGTGATTTTTCTTACCACCTCCCCTTCCTTTGGAATCTGCTTCCCTCTCCCAATCAGCTATCTCCCTTACTTCAAACACTAAAACACCTGCTAAGGCTGTCTCCTCCCCCTCCGTTTACCTGCCCCCCCTTCCTGATTCCTCTGTTGCTTTTCTCACCAATGCTTCTACTCTCCCCCCCCCCAAGCCAATGACTCCTCTTTCCTGATGTTCCCTGAACTTTTGGCCCTCAGTCTTCTCTCTTTTCAGAGTTAAACATACCCTCTCTCTTATACTAGATTTTGTACTGCCTACCCATGTACACTGTGAGCATCTTAGCTTATTCTCATCGCTGGTATATCCTCTGGTCTATACTGTTGCCTGTTAGGTTTTTCAATCAATCACATTTTTATTTGTATAAGGTGTCCTTCCAATGTTCAGGGCACCTTTAAATTATAACACTGAAACTCACCATATGTCATAAAACAGGTATAAAACATATTAAAACACATCCATATAAAATCAGAACTCAATACATTCCTGAGAATGCCTGGTTAAATAAATATGTCTTTAGCAGCTTTTTAAAACCTTCCGTGGTCTGGCTTTCTCGTATCTGGTGAGGTAAAGAATTCCACAGGGTAGGAGCCATAAAGGCGAACAATCTTCCTCCCGATGTTTCAAGGGATACCCTGGGAATCTCTAGCAATCCCTCACCACAGGATCAGAGCAAGTGGGACAGTAAGGGCACAGGAGCTCTTTCAGGTAGTGAGGACCCTGCTCATGTAGGGCCTTATAGGTGCCTTTTTGCACTTGCATTTGCCCTTATTGCATGTCCGATGATTTTAATTGCCTGTATGCCTACTCCCCTTCCCCCTCCACTGGGTCACACCTGGAAATGAACCTCAGCTCAGTGTGCTTTTCCTGGTTATCAAACTTTTAAATAAATAAATATTAGTGTCACAGCTCCTCACCAGGTGGTAGCCATGGACTGGCAGACATCAGTGGCCATCCTCCATAGATTTTGCCATTCTAACAGACTGCAGCAGCCTCCTACCAGTCTAACTGGAAATCCAAGTTCAAGATCTGAATTCTGAAACCACATGTTGTAGGCAAACATGTTCTCAAGTAAGCCATTCTGGTCAGTCTACTTCTGTATAGTAGTTAAGTATTTCCTATAGTCAATACTTTTATTCTACCCAACAGTACCTTTTTATTTTGATCCTAGCACTTGAGAACATATGAAATTTGCCTGCAGATAAAGGCGTACAGGTCTATCAAGTCTCCTCGAATGTACAGCTAGCACCCATTATTCTGTTGCTGCCCCTCCCTTCCACCCTTCCTCTCCATTGACCCTCCCCCTTGTCCTGTCCCATCCCCTGTTGAAGCAGTCCAATGTTCTAATGGATACCACTTCTGCAGATAACGCATTCCACCCAGTTATCACCCTCTCTGTATAAAAGTGTCTCCTCATTTCCCTCCTGAATCCTCCTCTCTCCAGACTCAGATCATGGCCCCTGGTGTCCCTCCCCTCTCTTATTTGAACAGCCCCTCTGTACCTGTCTTGTTTATTCCTTTCATGTACTTAAAGGTTTCAATCATGTCCCCCCGGCCCTTCTGTCATCCAGCGAGTACATGTTCAACTCCCTCAGCCTCCTCTCATATGATAAGTCCCCCAGACCCTTGATCATCTTTGTTGCCCTGTGCTGCACCCCCTCCAGTAACTTAATGTCCCTCTTCAGATACGGGCACCAGTAATGCATGCAGTACTCCAGGTGTGGTCTAGCTAATGACCTATACAGTGGCAGAATCACCTCCTCCCTCCTCTAGGATATAACCCTTGCAATGAAACCTAGCATTTTTTTGGCATTTGCAGCTGCCTTCCTACATTGTGCCAAGTTGTCTGGGCTAGTTGCACTCCCCCCAACTGGTAACTCCTCCTTGGGTTCTTCACCCCAAAATGCAGCACCTTGCCCTTTTTGGCATTAAACCCCCTTTGCCAGGTGTCTGACCAGGTTTCAAGCTTTGTCAGATCATCCTGCAACCCCTGCCATTCCCTAGATCATCCCACCACCGCTCCTACTTTGGTATCATCAGCAAACAGACTGATCTTGCTCTTGATGTCTAATGATATGTCTGCAATGAATATCCCAAACAACACTGGTCCTAACACCGAGCGCTGTGGAACACCGCTTATCACTACCCTTGGGTGTGAGAGCTCCCCACCCACCACCACCCTCTGTTGCCTTCCCTGAAGCCAGTTTCCTGAACATCTCACCAGCTTTGCACCTGCCCCTGTGCCTTCTAACTTACTTCCCAGCCTTCCATGTGGCACCGAGTCGAATACCTTATGGAAGTCCAGATACAGGATATCCACTGCATGGCCCCTGTTGCTTAGTTACCCAGTCATAGAACTCCACCAGGTTGGTTTGGCAGGATCTGCCATGTATGAAGCCATGCTGTCTGCTGTCCTGTAGTCCTTTGGCCTCTAGGAGGGCCACCAGCCTCTCCTTCAGGATAGTCTCCATTAGCTTACCCACGATGGATGTGAGGCTCACCGATCTGTAGTTCCCTGGTTCATCCTTGGGGCCACTCTTGTAAGGGGCACCACATGAGTCATCCTCCAGTCCTGAGGTACACACCCCAAGTGTAGTGAGGCATTAAATAGGTCTGCCAAAGGTCCCACAAGGACATCTGCCAGCTCCTTCAGTACCCTGGGGTGAATGCCATCTGGGCCTGACACCTTGTCCATCCTCAGTGCCTTCAAACCTTCCCAAACTCTGCTCTCCATTATTTCCCATCTGTCACCCCCTCCCCCCTGTTTCTGCTGTTCCTCCCCCACTTGGTTGTCACCCCCCTCTTCTCCTTTGTAAATACTGATCAGAAATAATCATTTAGTGCTTCTGCCTTATCGCACCCTGCTTCCACCCAACCCCCCTCCTTCCTAATCCTTACTATGTGGTCCTTACAGCTCCTTTTCTCCCTGATGTACCTAAAGAAGTCCTTCCCCCCCTTCTTAACGCCTTGTGCCAGCCTGAGCTCCATAGATGCCTTGGCTCCCCTTACTGCCCGTGTCACCTCCTTCAATTCCATCAAGTACTCCTCCCTGTCCTCAGAAAAAAATGATACTCAGGTAATACTCAGATTATGATAGGCAGCTGGAGACCTTGGAATCTATTATGTCTGACCCTCCCCCCCCATCTCAGTGGTTATACCATGATACATTCCTTGGCTATCAGATTATCAATTCCTTTCTTGAAAGATCTTCTAGAAATTCCACTTGTAATTGTCCCTGGTGCCACATTCCATTTGGCGTATTTATTTTATCATGCTTTTTCATGCCTAACCTTATATGAAGCCATTATGGCAAAATATGCCTTATTGAAATTATGGTAATGTATGGCATCTACAGGTAATATTTTATCCAGCTCTGAATGTAACAATTTAAGAATGATATGTTCCTGAAGCAATAAGATAAAGCTGGGTATGTACACCCCCATGTTGTAGTTTGAGGATGGATTGTGTATCATAAACTGTGTAAGAAGATTTAAAGACCATAACACACATCCTGGAGCATCTTATTATGATTATAAAATGGATTTTAGTCTAAATGTTAAAACACATTAAAAAGGAGAAACCTATCTTGGAGTTTCCTTAGGGATGAACCCCACCCTGATTAATGTTTTTTGTCAGACATGCAGGAGCACATTGATGTATGGGTATCCAGGTTTGCTGACAATATTAAGATTGTCACAATTGTAGATACAGATGAACATAATACACACTTTGGGCAATTGGGAAAACATGTATAGGATTAGGGGCTGGTCTAAGAGATCAAATATGCATTTCAACATGGAGAAATGTGTTGTTAGGCCTGTTGATGCAAGGAATACAGGATGGAAATTCAAGCTTGCTGAAAAGGCCTTAATGGCTGCCATCATGATTAAAGATCTAGGGTTCAAAATCACAAATTATCTCAAAATGTCCCACAACTGTCTGGAAATTTTGAATAAATGTTATATAGTAGTATATATTACAAAAAGTTTTATCAGTAAGGAGAGGCCCATTATTTTGCCACTGTTTAGACCTTGGTTAAATCACATTTGGAGTATTGCTCCCTGTTTTGGTCAACAAACCAAAATAATGATAACAGGAGAACTGAAGGCATATAAAGGAGGGTGGTGATTAGAGACATTGCGAAATTTAAATTCATAGCCAAAGTCAAGGTAAAGTCACCAAATTCACCTCCATGGATCATTTCATCAAGTTTTTCTATTTAATTGGAAATTTGCCATTGGTACCCTTGTCTTGCAACTTCATTTGTAAGTTCTCCTTGGCATACATAATGGTGAAGTTGAGTCAAAATAACTTTTGCCAAGTGCTCTTTTTTTTTTTTTTTTTTTTAGGCATAACTTGTAACATTTTTCTAATTTGTCTGAAACTGGTTATGATTGTAGTCCAAGAGGGGGTGCAAATGTGGTGCATTTATGATGATTATTGGACTTAAATTGTGGATTTGGAATCATGGTCAAATTGGGAGGTGATTTTGGGGTGTTGCGCACACACCATGGATTTTTCCAGGGGTATTATGTGTTACTATTGTAGTACACATTTAGACCCTTGTTTGGATGTATAGAGTGTCCCTTAACTCCAAAGACTGGTGGAGTTACAGCTTTTTAAAGTTGCAGTGTTATCCTATGGGACATTAGGGTTTGGGTTGGGGTTAGTATGGTTACCTGCAGCCTATGCAAGAAACATGTCCCCCGGGTTGTTTACTGCTGCTTCTCTTGTCACTTCCCACATCCCCTACCCACATGGCTGCTAGAAATGTGGCAGAGAAAAATGTGGCTACACTAATGCCACCACTGCCAACTACTCCTTTGCTACTATCAGCCCCAGAGCATATAGAACTCGTTGCTACAGACACAGTTTTTTTTAACTGCAGCGCAATTTTGCCCCACAGATTTTGAACACTTCTTTGCTGCCTCCCTGGCACTTCTCCTTTTAGTATAACATGCCTTTCTGGTCATTCTTACATGCTAATTGTAACTTGATTTTGGGATGAAAAATTACAAAATTTAAATAAAGCCTGCAGTACAAATAAGTAGTAGGAGCAGACAACACCTCCGCATAGGAAATCAAGCATCAGCAGTGTGTTTTGAAAAAGTAAAACACCACAGGGATTAACTCAACACATACAACATAGGTAAAAGGGTTAAACAAGTTATTAACTACCAGCAGCAAACAACACCCCCCCATAGAGAATCGTGGATCAGCAGTGTGATCTGAAAAACTACCACTAAAAACAACCAAAACATTATTTTTTTTATTTTTTTTTTCATTTAAAAGAACAGAACAGGGATTAAAACAACAGGGGTAACAGGGGTCATTTAATATTTAAGAATAACAAAAATGGACAGAACACCATAATTTTAGGAAAATATAACTAAAAAATAACTAAAACTGATACAGAAAGACACTGACAAAATACTTTACTTAAACACACAAGACTAAACCACAGAAGTAAATATAACAAGCATTTGTCAATGCTGAATGTTGTCTTCCTTGCTTTGGCATTGGCAGTGCAGGAGTTAGAAAGATGCATAATAGGAACAGCAGTGAAGTATTGAACTGACACCAACCCCACCCCCAACCCCACCCTGCAGAGACTGACAGGCATTGGGGTGTGCCTTTGGGTCGTCAGCCATAATACTCATGCCATTTCACCTCACCGTACCTTGCAGACACTGACAAGTGTTGTGGTGTGCCTTGGGGTCTTCGGGCCTTATGTTCACCCCATTCCACAAGGAAATGTGCTGAAATGGGTGCAGTATAGGAGATTGGGGTGAACTTTTGGACCAAAGAGTCCAAGGCACACCTCAATACCTATCACTGGCTCCAAGGTGGGGGTGAGGGTGGAATGGTGTGAGCATTACAGCCGACAATACCAAGTCACACCCCTGACACCTGTCAGTCTCTAGAGGGTGGGGGTGTTACAGTTGGAAACCCTAACACCCCGGACATTTGTTGATATTTTCACTCCAAATTTTCAACATGGACTTTTTGGGACCCACCTCATGAACAGTGGCACTATCAGTTCGTTAGCCAAAAGGTGATTTTGCACAGCAACTGCACCATTTGGTGACAATGGTGCAAAAACACATTTCAGGCAGGATGTGAAAAATGACAGCTGTACTGTTCATGAGGAGGTGTAAACAAATGGCTATGTTGAAAATCAGGAGTGAAAATATGAAAAATTGGTTAAGTCACGAGTGAGCGTTGAAACTGCGCAACACACACCCATAATGCAATTATTTTGGGGATTCCTTTAACTGAATTTTCAACGTAGGCCTTTTGGGACCTCTGCTCATGAACAATGGCACTGTGATTTTGTTAATCTGTCCCAAAAGTTGATTTCCCACAGCGACCGTGCCATTGTGCTCCAGATGCGCAAAAACACATTTTGGGCAGAATGTGAAAAATGACAGCTGTACTGTTCATAAGGAGGCGTGAAAAAATGGCAATGTTGAAAATCTAGAGTAAAAATATTGCACAATGCACACTTGTAACACAGTCAATTTTTGGAATTTTTTCACCAAATTTGCAACATAGGTTTTTTTGGGACCTCACCTCATGAACAGTGGCACTGTTATTTCCTTAATTGGCCCCAAAAGGTAATTCTACACAATGACTGCAAAATCACCTTTCAGGACTGAATAATGAGATGACAGTGCATGTGTTCATGAGGTGGGGTCCCAAGAATACCATGTTGAAAATTTGGAGCCAAAATTGAAAAAATGGCTGAGATATTCACCTAAGTTGACCCCCCCCATTGATGCTATTATACAGTTAACCGCATTTCTTTATTTTGCAGTTTGGCTTGAAGAGTCCAGACGTGTTCCCCCTCCACTGAAGATCACAGCGCTGGGCCTCCAGAGGTAAGTATGGGTTGAGGGAGGGGTGTCGGGAGGTGGGGTGCACAGAGGGTGGGTGCGGGTTGGGAGGGGGCACCAAGCACAATGAGGGACCATTTTCTTTTTTTCAGGTACAAAAAAAACCCAGACTTTGCAGGACTGTTTTCTTTCTTTACAGGTGAAATGAAACAAATGTTGGGCACACTGAGGTGGGCTCCCAGTGTGCCCCATGACTTTTTTTGGGGGAATGTGGCCACACTGGGGTGGGCTCCCAGTGTGTCACATGATGGGGGTGGGGGAAGAACATGCCTACATGGTTTGCTTTCTGTGAGTGGCAGCACACTGTGGTGGGCTCCCAGTGTGTCACACAATGTGGGGAGGTGGGGGACATACCGACAAGCAGATTGCACCCCCAATGTCACCTGTGTTTGGGGATTGTCTGGCAGTGGCTGCCGCCACCACGATTATTGAAATGTTTCACCAGGAAAGGCACATCATGCTGGCTAATTGGGTAATGAGGGACTCACCTACTAAAGCATGCCCTGCATTTGCCAACACTGACACACCTCTCACTGTGCTAATACTATCACAAGATGTTGCTTGTGCCTGCACAAGACAACATAAAAATGAGAAATTACTCATTACAGATCAAAAACAAGCATTTTTCAATGCCGAATGTTTGCTTGCTGGCATTGGCATTGGTAGTGTAGAAGTTACAGAGCTGCATAATAGGAAAGGCAGCAAAGTATTGAACTGAATCCAACCCCACCACCACCCTGCAGAGAGTGACAGGCATTGGGATGTGTCTTTGGGTCATCAGGCATAATGACCACGCCATTTCACCACACCCTACCCTGCAGACACTGACAAGTGTCACAGTGTGCCTTGGGATCTTTTGCCCTTATGCACACCCCATTCCATCAGGAAATATGGTGAGATGGGTGCGGTATAGGAGAATGGGGTAACGTTTGGGCTCGAAGAGTCTGAGGCACACCTTGATGCCTCTCACTGGCTGCAGGGTGTGGGTGGGGGTGGAATGGTATGAGCATTACAGGCAAGAATCCCAACTCACACCCCTGATGCCTGTCATTCTCTACAGGGTGGGGCGTTATGGTCGGAAACCCTAACGCCTTAGGCATTCGTTGGTATTTTCACTCCAAATTTTCAACATGGTTTTTTTGTGACCCCCACCTCATGAACAGTGGCAATATCAGTTTGTTAGCCGAAAACTGCTTTTGCACAGTGACTACTGGCATTTGGCACCACAGGTGCAAAACACATTCGAACAGGATGTAAAAATGACAGCAGTACTGTTCATGGGGAGGTGTAAAAATGGCAGTGTTGAAAATCTGGTGTGAAATCTTAAAAACTGGTGAAGTCATGGCGTGCATAGAAACTGTGCGCACACCGTAATGTAACTAGTTTGGGGATTTTTTACAGCAGATTGTTAACAGGAATTTTGGGACCTCTGATCATGAACAGTGTCAGTGTGATTTTCTTTATCTGTCCCGAACAATGATTTCCCACAGCGACCACGCATTTCTGCGCTGAAAGTGTGAAAACACATTTCGGCCATGTTGTGGAAAATGACAGCCGTACTGTTCATAAGGAGGTGTGGAAAAATGCCACTGGTGAAAATCTGGACTGAAAATATTACAGATTCATGAACTTACGAAGGTGCGTGGAAACTGCGTAATACTCACTCGTAACACAGTCATTTTATGGAGTTTTGTCACCAAATTTTCAACATAGCCATTTTAAAATCTCTGCTCATGACCAGTGTCACTGTGATTTTCTTTATCTGTCCCAAACATTGTTTTCACACACCGACTGTACCATTGTGCGCTACGCGTGCAGAAACAAATTTTGGGCAACATGTGAAAAATGGTAGCTGTACTGCTCATGAGAAAATGCAGTAAAATGGCACTGTTGAAAATCTGGTGTGCAAATATTACAAATTCGCAAACTTGCCAGCGTGCGTAGGAACTGCGCAACATGCGCTCCTAAAACAGTCATTTTTGGGAATTTTTTCACCAAATTTTCAACATAGACATTTTAACACCTCTGCTCATGACCAGTGTCACTGTGATTTTCTTAATGTGTCCCATACATTGATTTTGCACACCGACTGCGCCATTGTATGCTACATGGGCGGAAACACGTTGTGGGTGAGATGTGAAAAATGACAGCTGTACTGCTCATAAGGAGGTGTGGTAAAATTGCAATGTTGAAAATCTGGAGTGAAAATATTGAAAATTTGCGAACTTATGAGTGTGCGTAGGAACTGCGCAATGCACACTCGTAAAACAGTCATTTGTTGGAATTTTCCCACCAAATTTTCAAAATAGGCTTCTTGAGAGCCCACCTTATGAACACTGGCAGTGTTGTTTCATAAATCAGTCCTGAAAGGTGATTTCACACAGTGACTGCGAAATCACCCTTCGGGCCCGAATAACGCCATGACAGTGACAGCATTCATGAGAAGGGGTCCCAAAAACCCCATGTTGAAAATTTGGTGCAAAAATTCCAAAAAATGTCCGAGATATGCAGCAAAGTTGAAAAAACCCTGTCTATTACATTATACAGCTTACCGGCATTTCCTCAGTTCATGGTGGCTTTGAAGAGTGCAGACGTGTTCCCAGTCCACCGAAGATCATCGTGTCGGACTCCAGAGGTAAGTATGGGGTGAGGGGGGCTGTGGGGAGGCAGGGTGCACAGTGGGTGGTTGCGGGTGGGGGCAGGGAGACTGCGAGGGACCTTTTTTTTATTTACAGGTTGTTTTTTTTTAATGATTAAGACAACGCGGGACGTTTGCCACGCTGGGTGGGCTCCCAGTATGACAGCTGGAAAGGATGTTTGGGGCTGGAGCTGACGGGGATTGGGCACTTCCGTCAGCCCATGCGGCTAGTGCCACGCTGGGGTGGGCTCCCAGTGTGGCAGCTGTAAAGCTGGTTGGGGGGGCTGGAGCTGACGGGGGATTGGGCACCCCCGTTGGCCATACCGACGTGTGCCATGCTGGGGTGGGATCACAGCGTGGCAGCTGTAACACTGTTTTGGGGGGCTGGAGCCGACGGGGGATTGGGCACCCCATCGGCTATACTGTATGTGCATGGGGGGGCGCATCAGCACGCAATATACGTGCTTGCGTGTTGAGGGAGGAGCTCTGCTCACTGAAGCGGAGCTCTCCCTTTCAACTGTATGCCACTGCATTTTCAGCTGTCATAGACAGCTGGAGCAGTGATTGGTGAACTGCGACCGCGCCTGCAAACACACTGACTGAATTGGAAGAGGCTGACACACCTCTGGAAAACTCGGATGATGGCACTATGTTTCTTGCACATGCGTGCAAGCAAACATAATGATGAACAATAAAGAATGAAACAAAACAAAAACAAAATTTAACACAGATCTCCTACTTAGACAAAAAAGCTCTGGATCTTCCTAGGCTACAGTACACCTACCCTCCCCCACAGCACTGCTTTACCGGCTGACAAAACAGAAACCACTACTTTCAAGTAAAAATCACTGAAGAAGACAAACAAAAAAACACAAACCTAGCAGAACAAGGCTCTCTAGAACAATTTGTGAGCAATTTGAATTCAAAAAGCTCAGTTTTGAGATGTATTTTAAAAGATTTTTTCTCAGACAAGCACACGCAGATAGATTTCTTACCTACTCTGTCTTCAGAAGACTGCACTAAAGACAGCCTCCTCGTGGTATACAGCTTGTGTCAGCAACATGTGACCTCCAATCCCATAGTACATTGCAAATTTTGCCTCTGTACCAAACTGCACTGGCGCAGCTTCTAACTTTGCCTTTTCAGACTTTGCCTCTGTACCAAATTCCACTTGTGAAGTTGCCAACTTTGTATTTCATAGAATAATCAGTTTACTATGAATTTAGGTTTCACATGGAGGATTAACTTTGTGAAATAAGGCAAATTTGCAAATTAATCCATGAAGTGAAGTTTTCCAACTTCACACATCACTAGTGGCGATGGTAAGGGGACTTCATGATAAAGACTATGAGAATAGGCTAAGTAATTTACATTTGCCATACCAGAGTATAAGAGACTGAGAGGAGACATGATTACAATTTCTGGGCCATAAAGGAGGTTATAGATACACTGAAATGTCTGAACTTAAGTTTCAAAGACATGATGCAGAATGTTAGAAGTTATCACTCACAATTGATGGGAGAGAAAGTTAGAACTCAGCCAAGACTTAGCTTTTTTTTTTTAACCAGGAGGTTGTATCCTTATGGAACAGTCCACTGGAGATTGTACTAAATGAAGAAACAGTAGAGGCATTAAAAAGAGATTTGATGCCTACAGTAACTGTCAGAAGAGGGAATAAACAACCATAACTGCTCTTTGTTGAGGGTTAATGTTGGCTGCATTGCTTTATAATGTCTTCTGTTCCTGTCTTTGATAAAGTAAAAAATCACAACTGAATAGTATGTAAAAATAATGGCCTCAATTTAGCAACGTGTGTAGCACACTACACATTGCATAACTACCCAGCAGAAGGCCATGCATATGATTCACATCCACATTATGCCTAAATGGGATGCACAGAGGGGGCATGTGGTGTGCATAAGCATGTTGTGCAGACATGCCAGGGAAGATCCATGCAGGGTCATGTCTGATGGCCACACACTGCATACATGTTGTAATGCATACTGTATGAACAATGCAGTTTTGTCCAAAAAGGTGCATGCGCAGGCCTCAGAACATTTATGCTAATCAGACCACTGCTGTATACCTTGGACTGTGGCCCCTACAGTCTCCATCCCACAGGAACATACCCAAACATGCACTTTGTAGCCATATCCAACCCCCAACCCCAGTTAATATAGAGGTGCAAGGATGTTAGGGATGGCCTGTACTGGCCAATTTCTGCTCTGTGATAGTGCCACATCTGACATCCCAAGTGGACCTGCCCGGAGAGTCACGGCATGCAATGTAGCTGTGCTGGACATTCTGCAACACACAGTGCACAACATCCCCATTGTAGGCCAAGTGTCCCCGGTATCCTGCCTTAGGACCTTCAGTCCCATCACCTGGTGTACTCATCCCATGGTGCTGTATATAGTAGAGTACCCATTTCCACTTGTCCTGCACATGTCCCCTAATTTCCGCCTGTCCTGCCCATGTCCCCAAAATGGGGTGCCCCATACGGGTCCATCCAAGTGGCCTGAACAACCTGGCACCACATAATAAAGCACATGATACTGCAGAACAGTTCAAGTTTTATAAGTACTTGGAAGGCACTGGCAGGGGTCATTAACAACAGCATCACATAAAACACACTCAAATAACATTATTGCACAACAGGGGAGGTATCCCTTATATTCTATCTTGGGGAATATCAAAGCACAATGACCAGAATGTGGCTGGGGGCCCCCTCATAAAAACCAGCCCACAGCAAAGTGTCTCAGCAGATCCTCCTATGACCCAAAGTCACTGATGCAGTAGGCCATCCTTGATGCCCCCCTCGGTGTCCAGCTAAAAATAGTAATGGGGATCATGCTTGGTGTAAGGCTTGCTAAATGAGTCCAGAGCATCCACTGAGAACTCTGTTCTGTGTCCCTAAATGTCACACAGTTTTTCATTATGGTCAGCCCATCATAGATAGTGTTCATGAGGGACCTGGCACACACACAGGCCTTCAGGAAATGCTGCAGTGCAGTATACTTCCTCAGGCCATGTTTGCGATTACTTTTTCCAGGGCCACCTTGTACACCCAGTCCTCCCTGCTTCTTTCCAGTTTGTCCCAGAGCAACCTCCAGGAAGTAAGGATAGTTGTGTGTAAGGTACTACACCTTCACCCAATGATGAACGCACCTCTCCACCTGCGATCACACAGGTATCCATTGTACATGGCCCTGAGGGGCCTGCCCTGACTGCAGCCACTGTCCCTTATGGAATTGGATAAGGTGATTCATTTCCTTGTCTGCATTCCCATAGTGGTGGCTATAGATGGTGGCTGTCCGGCAGAGTCACGTTTGCATGCCCTTGATGCACTATGTTTACTTCCTCAAAGTTACCAAGATGGCCCCACAGGAAGAGGTACTAATATGACAGTCCCATAGACCATAGGATGTGCTGCCACTACCGAAACTTGCAGGGTCACCTGTGGAGTACTCACAACAGTGCTGTACTACAGGCACAGCTCAGCCTCACACGTTCATGGTACTCATGGTATTGGGGTCAAATGGGGTATACAAACTACTGACAGGAGGGACTGTTTGACTGTTTTCCATGGTGGGATGGTGGCCACAGTATGGCTCCTGACTCTGGACTCTCTTAAGCTCGCTGCTCACACCCAAGATGTCTGCCTGATTCTACAAGCCAGCTGGTTTCCTGTGTATGCCATACCCCTTTTAGGCAGTGGACCTATTGCAGCCAGGGACCCAGAGTGGGTGTCGATGGTCTCTGCATACTGAAGAGGAATGCATGCATCAGGGTATGAGTACCACTACCACCCAATCACAGTCATCCCCTTTCTGAGTGATTCACATTGTGGGGTTCATCCTACTCGCATGTAGGGTGGGGCCCATGAGCTGTGCTGGGTATGGTGGCAGTGACAACGTGCCCAGGGCCAGGGTTCATGGGTGACACATTGGACTGTACTGCACTCTGGTACCATGTCATGTACATGATGTCCTTACACTCACTCTGACTCTGACCACACTAGACAGGTGATAACACAGGTGCATGGACGGTCCATGCCTACATGACTTTACACTGGCAAGGCATTGGACAGCGGCATGGATGTCACATTTCCATCCTGGCACCCATGGCTGTAGCCCTGTACATTACATGGCACCATTGCCAGGTTGTCACTCCTGTATGCACAAACGTGCATGCGCATCGGGGTGTTCATGTCCATGGTAGTGCGTATCACCGTATGTGATGGGATTAAGGGGCATTCCCAGCTTCCCATTCCCTGCTCAGCATGCTCCAGTGAGCCTCTGTGCACTACTCTGTCTGCGCATAGGGCTGTTGGTAAATACTGCATGATGTGTGCACCTCCATAGTGCACCTGCCACTACACTCAATTTAAGCATAAATTGCCATGTTCATGAATACAGGCAAATGTTAGATTTCAAGCATAATTTCTTGTTGAGATTATCCACAGGTTTTTTATCCTCTCTGGCAAATCAGGTTTAAATATGCAAGTGATCCATTTTATGATGCTGAATATAGCAGTACTCTTAAAACTACCTCCTATAGGCATTGACTCAAAGGTGCAATACTTCAGTAGTATACACTAAAATGACTGCCCACCTTACTTTATCACCTTATATTTACTGATTATTTAATTTTAACATTTAAGTGCCATTATAAACATTTGCATATTGCAACCTCATTAACCAATGTCAACTAAAACTCATGGGTAAATCTCATCACAAAGCCCTAGCTGGAATTTGTTCCCCACAGCAGTTAAAGAGGCACTGTCAGCTTTGCCCTTCATTTTACTGGAAATTCATATCAGTGTGCCTCTAGGCACATACTTATAAAACAGCTTCTGAGGCACTGCACTGCATATCATTAAAAAAATAACCCATTACCTATTTTCTCAGTTTTTTCATAATTTTCGATTGTGATCAGTCCTCACTTAAATCCACCCTTCCACTGGAAGCACATTCACATGGGGGAATGCACGTCTGCTCAGGAGCGCTGTCCCGAGTGTCCCTTTTTGACATGCCCATCACAAAAATCTGTAAATCAAGTAGTCTTTAGTATGCTGAAGCGTCCCTTGCATCTTTAATAAAAAAATGAGCAGTGGTAGCCCCGAAAAATACATTTTAACACTGTTGCCAAAATCTTACGCATGCACCTGAGCAGCTGGAGCAAAGATCCAGTGCACGCACAAGAGTATGTGGCTCTTGCACATGCGTGGGATTTCAGCACCAGTTTTAAAATGTATTTTTCAGCGCTACCTCTGCTCGGTTTTCTATTAAAGATGCAAGGGATGCTTCAGCATATTAAAGTCTAATTGATTTACAGCTTTTTGCAATGGACATGTCAAAAAGGGACACTTGGGACAGCACTCCTGAGCAGACGCTTGTTCCCCATGTGAATGTGCTTCCGGTGGTGGGTGGATTTAAGTGTGAACCGATTACAATGAAAATTATGAAAATACTAAGAAAATAGGTAATGGATTATTTTTTTTATAATATACAGTGCAAGGTAATGGATATAGATTAAATGCTTGTGAGGGTGTGTTTATGCTTTGTGTATATCTATATATGTGATCGTGTGTGTGTGTATGTGCGCTATACAGACATACGTGTGCGAGTGTGTGTGCACATGTGGGGAGTGTGCATGTGTGTGTAGGTGAAGGTGTGTTCTATGTTGCATGCTGGCAACACAGGTAGATTAGAACACTAATCACTTCTAGATTCATCTTTTGGTTTTGGGTCCTGTGTCACACTATGACTGCTGGCTTGGGTACATACTGTTCGCAGTAGACTCATCTTGTTTTTGCTTGCAGGTCTGGATACTTTATTCAGCTCTTGCCTCCAGCGGTCCAGGGTCCAGACTATTTTTAATGCTTTTCATTGTGACCCTCAGCTTCAACCAAGGCCTTCTTGGTATAGCATTAGGACATCGAGTGATTTTGATCACTGCAATTACAGTGCCAGAAAAAGGATGACAGTGAAAGGGGCGATCTTAATTTTAGATAACCACTCACTCCTGTTGCCCTTTGCCCCCACACAGTTTCAACGCTTATATTTAGCTTTGGGTGGTATGGGGGGAAAAGCCCCCCATATTGGGGGCTGTGGGGGGGGGTGAAGCCACCAGCAAAAAATGACTGTTTCCCGGGAGGGTGCTTTGGCACTGTAAATCCTGGGAAATTTAACCCCTGGTGCTGTAATGAATTGCTGCATGTTGCAGATACTGAAATCAGCACAGGCAACATGTTTTTCACCACAACGTGGGTAAATCAGCCTTCTTCTACAGTTACCATGTTTGATGTCCACTTTGTGTAACTACTCTGCCCGGGCATCTTACTCACTAACACTATCACCTGGTTGGATTATTCCTTTCACCACCAGTCCAATCTCCACATCCAGTTATACTCCCTCTGCTACACACAAAGTAACACAATTAGAGTACTTAAGCAAGCAATAATATCCGACAGGGTGGGCGGTATTGGGCAAACCACCCATATAGCCCCTGGAAAGTCCGATTTTGCCCATACCACCCACCCTGGAGGGTATTATTGTGCTTAGAAAATGGGCATCAGCTCAGATTTCTTTTCCAGTAGTTAAGAAATACATACAACATTGAAAAATCAAACCTTAAAATACAAAAAAAAGTTTAATGGTAAAATAGTCCCTGCTTAACACAGTTGCCTTCCCTGCCTAGTACAGTTGCCAGTAGAGAGTGCTGCTACAGGAGGCTAGCACTTTGGGAAAAGTCTTTGAGGAATTTCCTCTGATTGTAGTATTTGACAGTTTATTTTTGTTCCATCTGTGGCACTTCTTTTTGGTTCTCGCTCCCCACATTTAGTTTAAAGTGAGGTCTGAGCACCAATATTATTTTTTAGTTATGTGCATCTCATCTCCCTGGGCTATCTCCCCCCTCCACTGACAGCCACCCATGTCAACTAATGAAGGGTTTTGGCGGTTACGTTGACATTGCGATCCTGCTTGCCCGCTGCGATCCATCCTGCTCTCATGCCTGATAATGCAGAAAGAAGAGACTGATGTACCCTGACTGAGACTGGGAGATCAGGTACAAAATAAGTGACTTTTAACTCACCACCCATCTTCATAAGTGATCATGGTAGTGTGGGGCCAGGAGCGAGTGAGCAGGCGGGGGGGGGCAGAGTCGTGTCATCGGAGTAGCAGAACAGGATTTTTCATTTGTGGGGATGATTCTATGTTCACTGACAGGGCAGACTGAGGGAGTGGAGGCAGAGAAGTTAAAAAAAAAAGAGAGACTGTTTTAAAACTGGAAAAGACGTACACTTTTTTTTGGTACTAGCTGTTGTCTAAGGGTAGTGTGTGTGTGTGGGTTGGGGGCTCACACTCTCTTGCTAAGCGATAAAAAAAAAAAATGGCGCCCATTTGAAATGATGTGCCCAGTGCTTCAGCCAATGATGAAGCAGGCTAGGCACAAGAAAATTTGGCTGGCCATGAGGCAAGTTTGGACTTGGGATTTTTATTTGGTGGCCATCTATTGAAAGTTATTGTACCCCTCTGGAAGGGGTACCAGCCAATCAGATGCCTCCAAATAAAAAGCTCATTTTCTAATCCCTTTTTCAGCATCCCAGGGAGCTGGGTGAACTCCTCCTCTTGATTTATTTTATATATTTAGAAATCTGTGACCAGGTAGTACACTGAACTAGAGCTCAATTCCAGGTGTTACCCTTGGGTAGAAGGAACAATGGGAAATTACAAAAGTTGCTGTGCAAAGTACAAATACAGTGCAGGCATATGGTAAAGTACACAATATTGCATACACAATAATAATCAACACAAAACATGCAGAATTGCAGAGAACAACTGGCAGGCAGAATTGATCAGCAGATCCAAGAACAGTATGCACAGCTAAAAAGGAAGGAACCAGTGGCTATAACACTGCACTGGAGGTGTGGGACAGCACAACTGAGAGCAAGAGGGGAGTGATGTGAGAGAGGGACATGCTAGAGTTAAGTGTTGAAACTGAAGGGAGCAAAATCTTTTAGAGGTGGTTTAAGAAAGAGGTGATGGGGTAGACAAAGATGAGCAAGGAGTTTGTTACAAAAAGATGGGAGTGAATAGAGAAAGTGGTGTGACTGACAGATGTATTGTAGTGAGGAACAGAGAATGTGCAAGAGTCAGCAGAGTGGAGTAAAGTAGATAGGCAGGGGTAATGTGCTACTATGTGGGGAAACCACTACTTTTTTAATTGAATTAATTCCAGCCAGGGCCTTTTTGTTGAGATTTACTTGTTGTTATCCTCAATGGCCAATCAGATTGCAATACACACACCCAGGTTTGTCTGCAGCACAAACCTATATTTCTTGAAGGTGTGTGGACCAAATAGCAATGAGCTTCTCTAGTGTAGGGGTGAGATGAGCAGCCAAATTGACCCCACATAGAGTAGATGTAGCAGTAGTAGTCACTTTTTCTTTTTAGCCATGCATATCTCTCTGTCTCTCTCTCTCTCTCTCTGTCTCTGCCTTTCTCCACTCTCATCCCTATGCTTTTAGGGGATACCTCCAGCACCATTCCTCTGTGTAATGCCTGATCAGGTGCTTTGTTCACTCATGCAGCAAAGAGGACCTGTTGTGTTTTCCTGATGTATGAGCACATACCTTCACTGTGTGTTCAGCACTTTGCTGGCTCATCAAAATGTTCCGATTCACAAAGAAAATAGGGAATATACAATGGCTTAATGTAGAATATGCCATTTATCTTAATGAGTGAGGGGGCAGGAGCATAAGTCACGAGAATAAAAGCCACAAGGGAGTTGTGAAGGTCTTGCCCCCTAAGAAATTAAGCAAATGCTATACTCAGAGTAAGACCATTGCATATACAGTTTCCTGGTTCCTGCGCCATGCACCTGGTTTCCCTGTGTGGTAGCAGGCTGCAGCTTCTACCACTGGGCCCAAACTAATTTCTTTGTCCTTTAGATTTCACCTTGGGTGCAGATCTATGCTAAAACTCCTGTCAATTTTTAAGGTATGGAACAGACACATTAGTCTGTACTTATTTCTTTCAACACCCCAGATGCATATTTATGGTGTGAATGTGCAGTTTGATCCCTGTTGCCTCTTTTTTTTTAGTTCCCTTTACAATTTTTACTTTTTCAGTCTTTCCATTTAAATTTGTGGGGTTCAGATTAAATTTTGAAAATTAGCATCTAAACATTCTGCCCCTTCCCACACTAGATTGTCTAAACCTCTAGCCTATTCATCACATCTCTAGGATAGTTTATCTATCCGAAACTTCAGTTCATTATTGGATAAGATGCCAGTCTTTCCCATGAACCAAGTCCATTACCTTCTAGATCTATTCACAGATCAAAATTTTACTAATTTAAGACAGCACCCAGATTCTCTAATTTTTTCTGCACATTATAGCTGTTGACCTTATATTGGCTGAAGGGAGTCAGCAGTTATTAACAGTAATCCCTTGATATGACAAGTTTTTAAATTATGTAGAACTGCCATCCAATGCAGCCTGATTGCATTTCATCACAATGTGGGCTGATGCTGTCTGCACAAATGAGGTGCTTTCACAGATCCATAAAGAGGGAATCAATTCCACCAGTTTCAAATTATCTTCTTGTCACTTCAGTAATTTGCTTATCTGATTATATCTGAAAAGGAATACCTACAATAGGGAATACAATAAAGTGCTGTAGCTACAAACAAGGAAATGCAACCATTAAAAAGGCACAGAAATAAATTATTTTTGATATGACCAAACATCTCCAGGACTCTTGAAAGGAGGGTATCCTTTTGGTGTGATTTTTTTTTAGATTTTGTATATTGATACTACATGTGATATTAGTGGTGTTAACCCTGATTTAACTCTTTTTTTTAAAGAGTAACTTAGAGTATACAGTAGGCCTTTCAGTAGATTGTCAACATCCAAGAATGTAGTTCTCACACACAGAGAGGGTTTTCATGGTCAAATATGTGGGAAATTGTGCCACCACTCTAATTTGTGGATTCCCCACCCCCATAAAAAATGCCCTGCATTTTGAGGCATTTCCTTATAGAGTCTACAAACTACTATAGGTGTCCAATTCTAGAATTGTGTGGTGGAGTGATATGTCAGATGCACACAGCATATACCCCCCACCCCATGCAGAGGTTAAAGTTTACATCAGCATAGCATTCTGAGCTGTTTTCATGCCTTAGATAGTATACACACACCCCGATGGAAAATGTTCATTACATGCTGAAATTTATGAAATGAGGCTGGAGGGAGGATGAAGCACAGAGTCAAGTATTGCTCCCCAAAGGAAATGCCCCAGCTCTCCTACATCTTATATAGGACCAGTTTATAAATGTACCACAAAGGCTAAAAGTTGGCAATCTATTTAATATATATTTTTTCCCAAGTAAGGTAAAATTATACATCAAACTATAGTATTAGGATTATGCATAGACAAGAAGTGCACAGAATTTGTGATGAAATACAGAAAATGCAATAACAGCCAGTTAGAGATTTAGCAACATGTCATGTACAGTACTATGGCACTGATATTCAGAAAATTAGCATGGTGTTAACATAAAGAACAGCACTCTAACTGGGCATAGAGCATCTGAAGTGGGCAGGGGCCAGATTTAAAGACCAATGATATCTATTCCCTCCCACCCCATCCCCATTACATAGCTGAAGAACATCTTGGCAGTCCAGTGACACCCTATCACTCGATCACCTTTGGAATAATGAAAAACCTGTTGAACCCTCACTGGAAGTCTAGCTGCCCCAATCTCCAGGAAAGAAAATCAAACCCCCCAGTAGAGCTATGTGGAATGAAAAAAATTGTGGACATTTGATGAAATTTCATGAAATTCTCTAAAATTTCACAGAAAATTAAAAATGTTTTAATTTTGTCATCACTCGATTGTCTATTCAGTTAGAGCTCTGAAAGTTGGTATACTTATTTTCTGAGAAGAGTTCTAATGATATGCCAAACATCATGACATTAGGATGGATTTTCTCAAAATTATTGCTGCTCTAAATCTGTCATTGTATTTTTTGTGGGATGTTTCATGCAAATGTTTATCTGCATACACCTCAGCCAACTAATGGGCCAGAGATCTTATGAACATACAAACACACGAATGTGCTAGCAGAAACAGACCACCTGGTCTATCTAAGTCTGCTCGAGTGTGCAGCTAGCACACCTAGTTTGCAGCTGCCTCACTCCCCCTTCCATTTGTCATCCCATCTGCCACCCCCCACCTCCCCCACCCTCCCCTGTTCCCTGTTCCATGCCCCTTTGAAACTGTTCACAGATTTACATGATACCACCCATTCTGTTTGGGCGTTCCATTTTGCTACCACCCTCTCTGTGAAATAGTGTCTCCTCATTTCCTTCCTAAATCTTCCCCCCTCTATTCTTACGCATGCCCCCGGTGACCCTCCCCCTCCTTAACTTAAAGACCCCATCTGCCCCATCCTTAATGATTCCCCTCAGATACTTGAATGTCTCTATCATGTCCCCCTGTCCTTTCTATCCTCCAGGGTGTACATATTCAGGTCTCTCAGCCTGCTGTCATAGTCTGTCCCTTCCATTCCACATATCATCTTTGTTGCCCTCCTCTGCAACCCCTCCAGTAGCCTGATATCATGCTTTAGGTATGGCTTCCAAAACTGCACACAATACTCTAAATGTGGCCTTACCAGTGACCTGTAGAGGGGCAAAATCACCTCTCTTCACCCAGATGAAAAAACCCTCGCTATGCAACCCAGCATTTTGTTCACTTTTCAGCCACTCTCCTGCACTGGGCAGTGTTGTTCATGGTACCTGTTATCATTACCCCAGGTCCTTCTCCTCTTCAGTGATCCCCAGCTTAACCTCTCCCAGCCAGTATTATCTCATCGGGTTCTTCACCCCAAAGTGCATAACCTTACACTTCCTTTGCATTGAACCCCAGCTGCCACCTCTCTGACCACTCGTCTAGCTTGCTTAGGTCACCCTGCAGCTGCTTCCATCCCTCCTCTCCATTCACTACAGCTCTGATTTTGGTGTTGTCAGTGAAAAGACTTATCTTGCTCACTACCCCATGTGCAATGTCTGATATGAAGAGCCCAAACAGTACTGGCCCCAACACAGAGCCCTGTGGCACCCCACTCGTCACCGGCCTTGGAGTTGAGAGCTCCCCTCTCACCACCACCTGTTGCAGCCTCCCACTCGGCCAGCTTGTAATCCAGTGCATCATTTTTGCCCCAGCCCTACACCAGTTAGCTTCCCCCCAAGCCACCCATAAGGCACAGAATCGAAGGCCTTGCTGAAGTCCAAGTAAAGAACATCCACTGCATGACCCTCTTCCAGCTCACCTGTCACCCAGTCATAATATTGTATCAGGTTGGTTTGACAAGACTTCCCTGAAACAAACCCATGAGGCCTCACATCCTGGAGGCCATTGTCCTCCAGGTACGACACCAGTCTTTCCTTTAGTATTTCTCCATAAGTTTGCACGTTATGGAGGTGAGACTTACCGGGTGATAATTACCTGGTTCATCCCTTGGTCTGCTCTTGTGTAATGGTACTACATGTGCCATCCTCCAGTCGAGTGGCACACATCCAGACTCCAGTGAGGTGTTGTACAGATCTGCCAGTGGCTCCGCCAACACCTCCACCATTTCCCTCAGTACCTTTGGGTAGATACCATCCAGCCCTGGTGCCTTGTCTACCTTTAGTGCCCTCAGTTCCTCTAGGAATCTACTTGCCTAAATTTTTTCATCTGTTGCCTCCTCTCCCCTGTCCCCACCCTCCCAGCCCATGGTGGTAGCGGTCCCCTTTTGTCCATGAATACTAGAGCAAAGTATTCATTCAGTGCTTCTGCCTGCTCCTCACCCTATTCCGTCCATTCCCCACCCCTTTTTATCCTCACTATTGTCTCCTTGCACTTCCTTTTCTCCCTGTTGTATCTGAAAAAGTCTTTCTTCCACCTGTTAATTCCCTGCACTAATCTCAGCTCCCTCTGGGCCTTGGCTTCTCTCACTTTTCTGGTCACCTCCCTGGACTGTCTTGCATACTACTCCCTGTCCGCTTCCTTCCCTGTCCTTCTATACCTCAGGTGCGCCTCTTGTTTTGCTCTCACCACCTCCACTACCTTGCTGTTCAACTAGCATGGTTTTCTTGCTCTGCTCCTCTTACTCTGTGTCTTGGTGCAGGCTTCTGTTACCTCTGTAATCCCCCTTTTAATAATATCCCATTTCTGCTCTGCATCCATCTCCTGCCTTATGCCCTCTAGTTTCCCTTTCAGTACTTCCTGCATCCTCCCAAAGTCTGCCCCACTGAAGTTTATTACCCAAGTAACTGATTTCTCTGGTTCTCCTCACATCGTGATATTAAACTACACCATTTGGTGATCGCTGTTGGCTAGTGGGTCCTCCACCTTTATTTCTCTTACTGCCTCCCCATTCGACAACACCAGATCTAAAGTGTTCTTTAGCCTAGTAGGTACACTAACCAACTGTGTCAGGAGACCCTCCTGAACTGCATCCAGGAGCACTTGCTCCCTAGCACTGGAGGTGACTGGAATGCTCCAGTCAACCCCCAGCAAGTTGAAATCCCCCATGATGACCACCTTCCCTTTTCTACATACCTTTATGATTTGTCCTGCTACTTCCCTGTCAAGCTCCTCAGACTGGGACGGTGGCCTGTATACCACCACAAACCTCAGTTTCCCACCCCTTGAGTCTAGAAGCTGTAGCCAGATTGCCTCTGTTCTCCTTTCTCCCCACCTCGTCACTTGTGCATTTGATTCTGTCCCTCACATAGACTGCCACACCACCACCTCCCCCCCTTCCTTATGGTCCTTCCTGTATACTTTGTATCCTGGGATTGCCAGATCCCAGTCCCGATGCTCAGTTGCACATGTTTCTGTGACAGCTGCAATATCCACCCTCCACACTACTAAGAGTGCCTGTAGCTCAGCAGATCTGTTGCCTAAGCTTCTAGCATTCAGTGAAACTACCCTCCATCCTGCCCCCTTCCCTTCATTGGCTTCCATTTCCTTCCTCCTACTCCCTTCTTTTTTGGCCACCCTGAGTCCTTCCCTGCTAGCCTGAGGGGGTAGGCTGTGACTCCACTCTATCAGATCCCTGCCTTCCTGCTGTCCACTTGCCACCCCCCCATCTAGTTTAAATCCACCTTTGTCGCAATATACCTCCCCAGTCTTTGCTTTAATACATCCTTCTCCTCCCCACTCAGGTGCAACCTATCCCTTGCAAACAGATTGTTATTATCCCAGATACTGCCCTAGCCACCCACAACCCCATATCCCTTAGTTTGACACCATTCTACCAACCATGTGTTCAACTCCCTAATCCTCTCCTTTCTCACTGTGCTTGGTGCAGGGTACTGGGAGCACTTCAGAGAATGCCACAGACTCCCCAGTCTCCTCACACAACCTTCTCACTTCCTCAGTCCTCTCCTTTGTTACCTTCACCATTTCCCCCACTAGGTCATTTGTCCCCACATGTACCACAATGTGTGGTTTCCTCCTACCCCTCCTTATGCACCTTAGGATTGCCTGTCCTGCCTTGTCTGTCTTTAATCCTGGTATGGACTCCACCCATATCTGACTGTGCCTCTCCCCCTCGATGCTTCATCTCATCCCCTTGAGTATGGAGTCCCCCAACACTAATACACCTCCCTCCTCTTTCCTTGTGCCCGTCGCCACCCCCCAAACCAGGTTTTCATTTCTGGGGCCACTTAAGATGGTGCTTTTACAGTGTGTCCCAGTGTCTTCTCCCCTGCCCTTCTCAATTGAGACTCCTCCCCCTCCTCCTGTTTGACTGCCAACCTTCCACTCCCTTCTCACTTCTCCAAGTATTATCCCTCCCCCTGCCATGCCATACTCAGTGTCTCCACTAGTAATGCCCCTCTCTCCCTTCTCTTTGTGAGTACTATCCCCTGTGAAATCTCCTCCTGCATCCTTTTTCCCATGTGTTGCTAGTACAGCAAACATGTTCCCTCCTCCTTTTGCCTTATTGTATGTTTCCTCCTCCCTCCTGCCTACTGCTGCTCCTCTTTTTCTAGGTCCTACTAGAGTCCACCCTTCATCAACTGACTTCTTGTCTACTGTGTCTCCTCCCCCTGACATCTCTCTTGTCCCACTGTTCCTTCTCTGTGGTGTCCCTACAATACTCTCAGATGTCAGCCCTCCTACCAATGCAATACTCCCCTCCTTTCTCAACCTCCCCAGCTCCCTGCCAAGACACTGAACCTCTTCCTCAAGCCTCCTTAGCCTGTGGCATATTGGGCACCCTCCCAGCCTCCACAGTATGTTCATCTGCATTGCTGCCCCACAACCATTGCACCCTACAATCCTACTCATGGTCCATACTAACTATAGAGCCTCTCCACACCACTTTCCCTACAGCAAGTAGAATTAACTAACCCTAGCCCTGCCTCTAACAGAAATTGTTATCCTAAATGCCCTTGCATGCAGCACAAGACAGCTAACTACAGTACTAACCAGAAACCACAATCCTACTCATAAGTACTATAGATCTACTCACAAGTTTTATATATTTATAGGTCCTTCAGACTTAGTTCATATGGCTGTTCCTTGTTTCCTCCTTCCTGGTCTGTTCTGAGGGCTCAGATCAGTTTGCAGCTCCCCAAGCTCCTCCCTCACAGCCTTCAAACCCAACCCCCAGTGGTATCGCAGTATTTCAGAAGGGCTGGTGGAAGGGGTGGGTGGGAAGTCTTTTACAGTCATTCCAGCCACAGACGCCTTTAAGCTAAATTCTACTTTAAGCTAAATTAAAAAGAAAATAAAACAATATCAAAACTTACAAAAATCCTCTATACATAAACTCCCTCGAAAGCAAGTAGATTAACTAATCCTTTTCTCCTGTAGTTTAAAAAACAATAGCAAAACTTATAGAAATCTTCTCCACAGCCAGCAAGCAGACTTAACCAATCCTTTGGCATGATTGCTTGAAGCTATGTGGTCTAAACTTTTACCAGATTCCATGACATTCGGATGCATCACCTCAAAATTATATATGCTCAAAGTCTGTAATTTTATTTTTGGTTGTAAATTTCATGCAAAAAATTAGCTGCATATAATTCAGGTACTTGTAGAACTAGATATTTGTAAATTATCACAGATAACTTTTTTGTAATAGCTATAGGGCCAGATATTCAAAGCTTTGCATTGGGCAAAAAAAGTTTGAGCGGGTTTAGAGCGGGATTAGCACTGGTCTGTAGTATTGAAAAGGCCAAATAGAGTGGGCAAACCACATTAGCACCAGGAAAACCATAAGTATATGCAAGGGGCAAAGTGAACATGAATACAAGTGTATTGAGATATTCAGCGACTAGCACCATGCTAAGGTGTTTAGCACGACTTAGCGAGACCCATAGCGCGGTACACATTGCTGCCCAGGAAAATCTGGTCTTAACCCTGGGCAAACAGCTTTGTGCAACATTGTTTTTCTCAGTGATAGCATGGCATTAGCATGGCTTGCACGACCCTAACATATTAGTATGACACTTAGAAACTGCCAGGCATGGAGGACACATGCTGCTCACTGAAGGCACCACCATGATGCCAACAGCTGCCACAGGTCCCAGCCATGCACTGGCAGTAAGGGGTGAACAGGCCCACAGAGGACATCAGGGTAGTGTGGCCATACACCACACACCTGCAGACCTTACATCTGTAGTGCCCAACAGATGCCAGCACACACAGGCAGCACTGTGGGCATGGTGGCCATTGAGGGGAAGGTGTACGGGGTGGCCAGACCTCACCACAGCCCAAGTGTGGCCACAAGACTGGGACACAGCACACAGTGCACATGGGCCAGTAGTGGGAATACCCCACCGCCCATGTGCCTATTGAATCCTACGTGCCCCCCAGCCACATACAGCACAACTGTACAGATGCCACAGCACTCACATCTGGCCATGTATATGTCACTGTGTGCATCACATGCCACAGGTGCACCATCTGTGGATCATGCAACAGCGTAACAGTAATGTCCACTGTCAGTAAACACCTGCAAGTTGGGCCTGTCACTGTTTACAATGCAGTCAGCATCACCGCCCTGCACACCATAGGCAGTGCTGTGTCCCTCACACTATTGGCCCCTTGCTACTGTTGTAGTGTCTGCTGTGCACTGTAGCATGCTGTACAGCGTGACAGTTGCATGCTGCACCACCACCACCTGCGCCTATGCTGTGTTGTCCCCTGGGGTACAATATGCTATGCTATGCTGTACTGTTTACATGTAGCCTGCAGCTATCAATGTGTACTGCCAGACAGACCTACAGGTGGAGCTGTGTTCGGACCTGGCCAGACCCTGTACTCCCAGACTGACCTACCGGTGGCTCTGTGGGACCCTGCAGTAACACTGGGCAAATGGCATGCAAATCAGGGCATGATGAGATGCTAGTCAGGCTGTTTGCCCAGAGTTTGCCTAAGTAGGCTCATTTGCATGCCACTTTTGAATATGGCAAATCATAGCACCGGGCAAACAGCTTAGCTCTGCACTAAAGCCACGCTAACGTGTTAGTGCAGTGCTAATGGTTCGGGGACTATTATATAGGTTTGATCACTGTTTTTTCACATCTGCTGCTGCCTGCAGCTGTACTGGGTCCACACATTTGCTGGCACACACATTGGCCACATAGTTCACCTCTAGCTGCCTCCTTATCACTGTGCACTGTGTTGCTGTTGTGGTTTGCACTTCCTGGTTGCTATATCCAGAGCTGTCTTATTCCAGGGCTATGTTTGCCCTGCACTCCCAGCCCAGTTTGCCCGCCCTCATTCCCATGCTATATTCAGAAGCTGTTTGCCCCAGGCTATTCCTTTTGAATATAGCTTGCTTTGTGCTCTGGGCTAAGTTTGCCCTCCAGACAGTGCTAATTTAGCCCAGGGGCAAAGCTTTAAATATCTGGCCCATAGAATCATATAAATATGGAGACAACTGGTTTAGAGATTTTTAACTTACAGGGGTTCAAAATTTTAGTTTGTAAATAGTTGCAAAATATTATGAAAACTCTCAAAAATATGGATGCTTGTAAGTTCTCTGCTCTTGCAGGGATAGACTTACATTTGACATGCATATCCAATGTCAGTGTACTCTCACTGGTGTCTAACAAAAATGGATAAATTGGTTTAACAGTTTTAAATTTACAGTGAAAAAACAAACAAATGAAAAAAAAAAACAATTGGTAACATTTTCTCAAATATTTATGGTAGCATGTAGATGAGGCATCCAGAATTCTTTTTCTGAAATTTAACATTTACAATGCACATACTGTATCACAACTTAATTTGATAAGCTGGGCTGAGCTTTTTGCAGTACTGCTGTTCCTCTCTGGGTGACTATTTTGCCTCCCTCCTTCTCTCTTAGCATAGTCAGATTGGCCCAGTAGAACTATTGATCACATTGATATCCTCTTTGTTCTTTACAGTGACAAAATCCCTTAAAATAAGTGTCACCTTCTCCTTTCCCTATCAACCTATCCTGTTGGAATAGGTGGAATTCTTCCTTCCTGGTGCCCCAGGCATTGCATTCCCCCACTACATCTTTTTGAGTACCTTTAAGTCCCAGACTTGCACTTACATCAGGCTCCCTGGATCATCAGTGTACTGGGCGTGATCCTTATATATCCTGAAATCAGGCTGGAATTGTTGACATTCAGTGCTTCCTGGTGCCAACTGGGGGGGGGTGTCTACCACTGGTCTGCTACCAAGCTCACCTATTTATTTCTTGGTGAAATTATGCATCTGACTCCTGAACCTGGTGATCCTCTACACAAACCTGCCTCTCATACCCTTATCCTTTAATTTAAATCCCCCAGATAAGGCTGAGTGAAATTAGCAAATTCCAATTTTATTGAATTTTCATGAAATTCCACAATTTTCACAAAGACTCATGGCATTTGACTTTGAGTACAGATGTTATTTTGCAATATCTAGCAGTAAGCAATCAATAAAATTGACACACACAGGGCAGGATTCACAAAATGGTTTGGGACTAAGTCCCACACAGCAACCCCAGTGGCACTCAGAAATCGCCGCAGCCGTGGAGCACCCAATTCACAGCCACAGCAGTTGTGGAGGGTGCTACAGTGGGTCCCATTGTCTGTTGCAGCCTCCCACAGATGTGTTGCTGTACCTGGCAATAGCACCTGACTGCTGCCATAATCCATGGAGCTGGTTGTAATCCGCCTCCACCTTTGAGAATACCTGCAGCTGTGGGTAACCTGCAGATTTGGAAGTGGCAACCCCCTTGCACTGAGGTTTTCCTGCAGCTGTGGGACCTTTCCTGTGATTAGTGAATCCTGCCCACAGTCTCCTTGTAATATCTAAGAACCCACCAAATTTAATGGAACTGCATTCTCTAGTTTTAAAGTTTCATAAATTCATATATTTGCAGTTTACATTCTTGAAACATTTTATTTTAAAATGCTGTGAAATTTTGACTACTTTTATTTCAGTCCAATTTAAAGCTGTACATATGAACATTGTCAGAAATGACCATGTGGTACCATAGTTTAAATGTTTCAAATCTGGTTAAATTTGGATATGTTGTTTTAGAGGGAAATAACTGAAATTTAAATGTTGGCAACATGTTTGGCAGACTATAACTTGGTCCCATTTGAAGTTAGAAATCTAAGATGATGTACATATATAAATGTGGTGATAACCTGTATAGCTGTAAAATTTTATAACATTGCAATGAAGACTATCAAATTTATGCTAAAATAACAAGACGCACAAACTAGGTGAATTGATATCATTTATTGGACCAACAGAGATTTACAGAAAATCAACAAACAACAATTTTTTGGGGGGAAGGGGACTAAAATAACAGAAATCTAAACTTTAGGAAAATGTTTGGCTACTTATAACTCAACTATCATTGAAGCTTGAGACTTAAAATGTGGTGCACATACCCATGTTGCATGTTTCTCTAAATCCTGAAACCATGGAAAAATTTAGATAAGAAATTTTAAAACAAGATTGAAATAATTGAAAATTACATTTTGATTAAATGTTTGGCCACCCATAACTTGACTCGTTTCAACCTATGACACTGGAATCTGCTACATTTATGTAAGCTGTTACTATCTGCATGCCATAGTTTGTGTCAGTTGGATGTGTACTTTTAAAAATATAGAAAAATAACTGAAATTTGAAATTTGGCAAAATGACACAGAATTTTCATGTAAATTCCCATAAATTCCACAGAATTGGAATGGTGATTGTAAGGGCATTCCAAGGGCAGAATTTTGTATTCCACTCAGCTCTACTCCCTGGTAGATAGTCCAGTAGTAACCACCTCCCACCCTGACTCCTGTAACATAACCATAGGCATGAAGAAAGTTATGAGTGATCTCCTGGTTCATGTGCTCATGGGGCTCTGCATGAAGAAAGTTATATATGAGCACCACAGGGGATCTGCATGAAGAAAGTTGGGCATGATTCTGTGAGGCCTGCAGTACATGGAGAAGCAGACTTGTGATGCATGATTATAGACTTGTACTGTAGCTTGGCCTTGGGTCATCAAGCTAAGGGCCAGGAAGAGGGATAGAAATTTAGGTTGAGAAAAACCTAATGCCAGACTTTCCTTATTTTGTGACCATGAAAGCCTCCAGATGCATTAACGTAGCCTTTTTAATCTATATATATATATATATATATATATATGTATATAGATAGACAGATAGATAGATAGATAGATAGATAGGGAGGCAGTATAGCGCAGTGGTCTAAGGCTCTGAGCTGCAAATCTGGTGACATCCAGCAGACCAGACCTGGGTTTGAATCCCACAGCTTCTACTTGCATACTGTGTGACCCTGAGCAAGTCACTTAACCTCCCTGTGCTCCCAGGTCGCTCCTGTAAAAAAGCTTTCAGCTTAATGTGCTATACCTGGTAAAATAACTAAACAAAATAAAAATAAAATATTATACTGGTGCAGACACGCCAGTATAGTTAGGGTTGAGTAGGCGGTTTAATGTTAAACTCCAAATTTTGTACCTTAATAACTTTGCAACCATTCAATGGATTTGCATAAAATCTGGAATGCACAGTCTCATATGGTAGATCTCTTGATTTGCCAAGTTGTGTTTCAATCAGACTTGCAGTTTTCATGCAGTGAAGCGTCAAAAACCAAGTTTTTTTGGGGGGTTGCACTTTTTTGCTGATTTTTGCCCATTGTGCTGTGGCCACACTGTTAGGTCTGAAATTGTCAGGGTAGAAAGAGGGTTTGTCAAGGAACAATCCAGTGTTGGTTTGGTGAAAAAATATTAATCCGTTCCAAAGTCATTTAATTTTGAATTGTTGGGTTCTGAGCATGCTCAGTTCAGTTTAAGATTTATATGTATGTTTTGCAACAGGGGATTGGGCTTGTGATCAAGGATTGTGTCACCTTCAGAAAGAGGACTGATAAAATCCCCTTTCATGAGGAAATATTCCCCTTTCATGAGCCACCATCTTGTTTTCATTTTTTCCCCCTAACAAAATGTTGTAGATTGCCCGACGACTGACTTCTTATGAAAATGAAGAATGAGTTTTGTTCAGGGTGACACCCTCTACAAACCCTTGTCTTTGGTTTCCTTCATTTTGGCCAAAAAATGGTTGTTTTAAACTTTGAAATTCTTCATTCGTGACTCGCTACCGATCTTTGTTCGTGAGGTAACAAAATCCCCTTTCTCGAGCTGATCCCATTACATGAGGTAACAAAATCCTTGATCATGACTTAGGGTGTGTAGATAAGTTTTATTGTTCAACTAAAAGTCTTTAAAATTTATAAAAAGAGGTAAAGAATTTTAACAATCATTTACATTGCTATTACACTTGACATTGCACATGACATTATATATGTCTATTGCACATATTCCTAAATCCATCTACATCATTCTTACAAATGAATCCCTTAAAAAAAAATAACAAGCACTGTTAATGTATTCCTACTATTTGTGTTGAACAAGTATATAATTAATTGTTCAGAGGGGAGATCAAGGGTAGTCAATAATGGAACCAACCATTTTTTCCTAAGAGTTTCATATTTAGGGCAATGCAAAACCATATGCTTGAGATCATCTTGAAATCCCAGCATACAGTTACATTCTGAATTCAATGCCCCATAATGTTTTTTGAGCATATAAGATATAATTAGCTGCATATAACTCAAACCTGAATCTAGAAAATATCATTCTCTTTTGAGGATCTGTTAAAGTGATCAGATAAGGTTCTAAACCATAAGATGTTTTTGGTAATTTAAACCACTGAAAGTGTCTTAAATTATTAATTTTTTTTGATCTAATGCTATAACATGATTTCTGACTCTGTTTTTATTTTGTTCCACTATTTTGGGAAATGGAATACTATAGATTTCATACAGGATATTTGCTATACCCCATTGCAGGATATTTTCGTTTATAGTCTTAATTGTTGCAGATGTAAAGTTTAGAGAATGGTACATTATTTGTTCTTCTAAACACAACTTAGGTAATCTATGATTGGAGAGAAGAAACATCTGTAATACAAAAATTATTGGGCGTTCAACTGCCAAAATTGCCAAAGAAAATTGTCCCAGCTCCTTCCTTAGAACTTCTGCTGGAACGGATTGCTGGGCCCTTAGCAGGAAGTGGTACATTTTATTTATTATCACTTCTAGAGGTTTTAAGTCAGCAGGGGTCCATATTTCTATGGCTAAAAATACTTGTTTTTAATTTTGTATTGATGACTTTCAGAAGTCCCAAAATTGAGCTTTGGCCCATTTTTCCATTAAATTGTTTAAAGGCTCCAAATGCTGTTCTCAGTTTTGTAACATGATTTTAATATGTGGATTCTCAGATGAGTTTGATGAAAATCTCAAGCCTAAATAATAATAATATGATTTTAATTCCACATTATTTTTCTCTATAAATAATGAAGGTATGTTATTATTTTTATGACTAAAAAACACCATATTTGTTTATTTGAAGATTTATTTTTAATCCATCATTATTGCATAACTCAGTAAACCTACTAACCTTATGCTGTAAACCAAACAGAGATGTAGAAATAAGGACTATATTGTCTGCATAGGCTAGCAAGGGGATTTGTTCTGCAAAGACATTCGGGGAATGAAAGTTCACACTATCTAAACTCTGCAAAGTGGAATTAATGTATAGATTAAATAACAAGGGAGCAAGCAAGTACCCTTGTTGAACTCCCACATTAGTAGATATTTTAGTTGTTAGATTCCCTTGTCGATTATATTTAACTTTAAGCCAATTATTATTATGCAACCTTATGAGAATATCCAACAGATCAGTGTCTATGTCATATTCTTCCAATTTTGCCCATAACAATTTCCTACTTATAGAATCGAATGCAGTTTTAAGGTCAACAAAACAGCAGTATAATTTGCCTTTTTTCATATTTACATATTTCCAGATAAGATGTTGTAACATGAAACAGTGTTGCACCATTGATCGTTTGCTCTAAATCCATTTTGCAATTCTGATATTTTATTCTCCTCTACCCATTGTTGCTATCTATTAAATATAATCCTGGTAAATATTTTCTGTGAGGCGTCAATCAAACTGATAGGCCGGTACATCACAGGATTATTAATATCTCCTTTTTTATAAATTGGGCAAATTATACTGCCATTCCATGAATCCAGGAATTGATCCCACTGTATGCAATAGTTGAACAAAATCTGAAAAACTGGAATCCACCAATTTTTAAATGAATAATATATAACTGCCAGGAACTGATCAGTTCTGGGTGCTTTGTTTGTCGCAATTTTGTCTAACGCTTCTGAAATTTCAGAGAAAGTCACCATTAAGGGTTTTGGAAAAATTGTTTTAGTAGTTTTTCCCCTAGGACTAAAAGAGTGTCCATCTTCCAATTGTTAAAAGTAAAGATCTAGACAATATTGTTCCCAAATTTGGGGGGTAATTCCTGCTTCAATCTCTATAGCATATTTGTCATATCCTTTGCTAACCAAAGTCCAAAATTGTTTAGTGTCCCTCTTGAGTATAGGTAGTCTTAATTTTTCCCACATCTATTTGATATTTTAATCTTTCGATGGACATTTCCTTATGATGTTTCTTTTTTTTATTCAAGATTTTATTTATTTTGGGGTTTCAATTGTTGTATTGTCTGATTAATTTATTCAATTTGTGTTTACTATTCTTGCATCTTGAGTTGAACCATGTTTTATTTTCTCTCCTTAACTGAATGTCAAAAAAGAGAGGTTTCAAATAAAAGGACATATCTTCCCAAAATGATATTATATTAATTTGAGGCTCAAACGTTAACATTTCACTCTTATAGCTTTCCATATGGGCTCCATTAAGAATTTCATGAAATTGAGGGATACTTGAGCTATGCCACCTTATTCTGTTTTTATTTATCACTTCAATGTTAGGCTCATTCTGCTTGTCATTTGACATATTGATATCGTTTTCCAACTGCCATTTTGTCAAGACAGGTAGATGCACAGATTCTGATCTTGAAATTACTTCAAAATCTTTTATTTTGCCAGCTGCTTCAATATTTCCCCATACAAGATCAATAACAGAAAATCCATTAGGGCCGATGAAAGTATATTCCCCTTGTTTATCATTTTTTGTTCTACCATTGAAAACCATATAATTCAGTTGAGACATAATATTAGAAAGGTATTTACCATTTTTGATGTTAGTTTTATCTTTTGAAGAATGTTGCCAAACTAAATTATCATTTATTATGTTTAAACCATCTATCAGTTCTAAGTTTATTTTCCCCATTTCCTTTATTCTTGCATTAAAATGACCAAGTACTATTATAATGCCATATTCATTTTAAATAATTAATTTCTCTAGAATAACTTTAAAAATTTTCCAGTACTCCTCTTGGGCCTTACCACCTCTTGATGAGACATAAACATTACTGAGTATCCAAACAGCAGTTATACTTTCCAGTTTTATTATTTGACAATTGGGTAGAAGCACTTTTTGGCCTACCATTCTTTTTAGTTTTTATTGCTGGAAGCATATATCCTGAAAAGTCTGGGATCATTGAAGGATTCCCCCCTTGCAATCACATCTCTAGGAAGCAAATAATGTCCAAGCCATTCAGGAAAGTTTAAAAATCATTATCTGCCAATCTGCATTGTAGCCCTTCAGCATTCAAAGTAAGTATATTGTTTATTGTTCTAGGAATTTCTACCTTTGAGCCAGAGGCTCTTTTACAAAGGTTCCATGTCAATTAGGTACAGTACAAAAGGTTACATAGATAACACAACAATTTATGTTGTGTCAAGAGCAAGAAAACATATACAAATACATATCAAATCATTTGTGCAAAAGGACATGAGATATCAATAATCACATTATTATTACAAAAAGAGGTCATGCCAGATTAGGAGAAACAAATAGGGAAAAAGTCCAGAACAGAGAGGTAAGTGAAAGGTGTGGGGAGCAGACAATAGCAGGCGAAAGGTTTCCAAACATGTCTTTGTCCAAATAACATGACAGGGTGGGTAGTGAGAAAATAGGAGGTTTAATCAGGGCAGTCACAGGAGCTGGAGGTGGCAAGGTGAGAGAAAAGCCTTGATTTGAAAATACCTAGAGGTGGAGGCAGTAATATGAGTGCTGAGGGCATTTAGCCAGCTGGGGCACGATAGGCAAATGATCTTTGTCTCTGAGAAGTCCGGCATTGGGGGACTTGGAGAGGCTGGTGTTCTGATCTTCTGGTAAAATGGGTGCTAGCGCTCGGGCATAACAGGTCTTGGATACAGGGTGGAGTGAGGACCAGAGTGGATTTTTTCACCATCAGGCAGGTAAGGTACTTTATCCGGTTTGAGAGTTGCAACCAACCTGAGTCAGCATAGAGTTCACATGTGTGGGTACGTCGGTGTGCACCAGTGAGCAACCGACAGGCCTTATTTAGGGATGTTGTAATGCGACTAAGTGCTGTAGTAGTGGCAGATCCTTATATAACTAAGCCATAATCAACGACTGAGATGATAGAGGATTGGATGGCAATCTTCAGTGCAGAATGGGTAAGAAGCTGTCGGTTCCGATACAGAATCGCTGACCCTGCCCTCGAACACCCAGTAAGCGCAGGGGCTCCGAGCCGCCAGCGGGCAGGCGGTGACCACGAGGCCGAAAGGAGAACCAGGAGGCCGGGGGAGACAGCCAGCAAGCTGACCCTGCCCTCGAGCACCCAGTAAGTGCAGGGGCTCCGAGCCACCAGCGGGTGGGTGGTGACCGCGAGGCTGAAAGGAGAACCAGGAGGCTGGGAGAGACAGCCAGCAAGCGACCCTGCCTCGACACCCAGTAGTGCAGGGGCTCTGTAGGCATAGCGGGCAGCGGCGACGCGGGCGAAAGGAGAACCAGGAGGCCGGGAGAGACAGCCAACAAGCCGACCCTGCCTCGAGCACCCAGTAAGCGCAGGGGCTCTGAGCCACCAGTGGGCGGGCGGCAACCGCGAGGCCGAAAGGAGAACCAGGAGGCCGGGAGAGACAGCCAGCAAGGTACGGGAAAGCCGCGACCAATCGGAAGGCGAGCACTACCTCAGTCTTGCTTCCGATTGGTCCTCCTTCTTCATTGACTGCTGCTCAAGCTTGCACTTCCAAATACCATCCGGGAATAGTGCGTTTTACTTTAATTTTTCCCAAAAAGAGCTGTTTTTACCAAATTGTTTAAAATTCTAGGATTTATGTTGTTTTTCTTGTAAATGCCTAAGTGATACAGTCCTTTGGTGGGATTTCTGGTGGGTCAGACGCTAAGGCGCCGTACCCCCCCCCAGTCTTTTGTTGTGCAAAACTTTTTAGCACCTCATTGCAGAATCGCTTGATTACTGCAATTGTGCTTTCCTGACTGTCCTCTCCTCTGTCTCCTCCACTTTAGCCGACCCTGCCCTCGAGCACCCAGTAAGCGCAGGGGCTCCGAGCCACCAGCGGGTGGGCGGTGACCGTGAGGCCGAAAGGAGAACCAGGAGGCCGGGAGAGACAGCCAGCAAGGTACGGGAAAGCCGCAAAATTTTTGCCTGCCCCCCCTCCCCCCTCTTGGGTGTTTCCTTTATACACACCTTCCCGCCTAATTTCCTATCTTTGCCCATAGCCAAAATTCTAGCCAATAATCTGGAAACAGTCCCCCACTGCCTGCACTATTATTAACCCTTAGTTACCATAATCTTGTTGATGCTTCTCCTACTGCTTCTTTCTCTCTCACCTATAATATATCTTGAGGATGACACCTTTCCAGTCCATGCCTTTTTGAATAATGCGGCTTGCCAGGGTGACCTCCCTGTCTCACCTCCAGTGGATGCCTATCAATTCCTCAACTATGCACTACCGTTGCTTCATTGTAATCCATGGGGTAGCCCTCAAAAAGGGTCACAACTGTTCATGTATCTCTTACGCCCCATGCTCATATCTTGGCTCTATTTTGCCCCCTTGTACCTGTCCATCAAGCTGGTACTCTGTGAAAAGTTATTAAGCCTTAACCCATCCTGGACCGTCTCTAAAGATTGGACCCCGAGCAAGAAGAGAAAACCCTCTTTTTGGTCCCTCATGCTATCATGAAGCCCTTATTAAACTATTACTCTTCTTGCTGATCTGCGCTGGCAATGTTGAAATCAATCCAGGACCCCCAGAAGGCTTTATCTCCCCATCAGACCTAGCCTCCATTAAAGGTTTAAGCTTCCTTCACATCAACGCATGCAGCCTCCTAAAAAAGATCTCATTAATCCAGGCCTGGGTCGCCCACACCTTGCCAGACTTTCTGGTAATTTCTGAGACATGGCTTAAACCTGCTACACATGGCAGTGAAATAAACCTACCCAACTACCAGCTATTCAGATCAGACCGCCTGACAAGGGGCGGTGGAGTGGCTATCTATGTTAAATCAAATATTTCTGCATCTTGCCTTAGTGTAACATCAGTGCCCAAAGAATTCAAATGTTTATCCCTTAAAATAGCTCTCCCCCCAATATGACAGCTTTTCAATTGGTTGGCTGCTATAGGCCCCCCTTTGCCGGCCTTCAACTCCTAAACCATTTGGGAAATATAATTAAACTGGGCCCTGAGGACACCATCATTTTAGGTGACCTGAACTTAAACTGGCTCTCCAATGCATCTGCACCCATAGTATCTTTTTGTGACACATATGGATTCACTCAATTAATAAATGAACCGACAAGAATTAACTCAAAAAACAAAAGTAACAGCACCCTACTTGACATTATGTTGGTAACAAACCGCACCTGTTTTCACATGCTGGAGTGCTATTCAGTGATATAAGTGATCACTGTCTTATTGCAGGGATAAGATCATCAGTCAAGCCATCCAACCCTGCGAAATTCCTCACAAGAAGGTCTAAAAAAAACCTTAACATCGAAGGATATTTCCATGATCTTTATCATTCTGTACGCTGGCAAGAATTCTACCACACAGCTTCTGTGGAAACAGCACTCAAGGTGCTAAATGACATTATCATAGGCGCCCTCAATACTCATGCACCTTTCACTAGCATTAGAATAAAAAGCAAATCCTGCCGCTGGTTTTCTGCTGATCTTAAATCTGCATTGCTTGCTAGAGATAAACTCTGGAAAAGGGCTAGAAAGACCAAGGATCCATTTGACTGGCTTCAGTTCAGAAAAGCCAGAAACAGCTGCACCAAAAAAGTGAGAGAAGCCAAGGCTGCCTTCTATACAGCTGAGCTTGATGCCTCCTACCTTAACCCAGCCAGATTCTGGGGCACCATCAAGGGGATCCTAAGGCAGGATTCCAGCACTTCCTTGCCATCCCAAGTGCACCTTAACAATGTTGTTATCAGTGACAAGCGTGTAATTCTAGATGCATTCAATAATCATTTCACTACGGCTGGCCTAGCTTTTGACTCCTCCCCAGCAAATCTATTACGGTCACAACTTAAATTCCAGTCTATCGATGGTCAGAAGGCTGCCTCTGCATTCTCTTTCAAGCCCATTTTATTAAAACAAGTGGATGACCTACTGCTACATCTAGACACCAAGAAAAGTGCAGGTGCAGACTCTCTGGACCCCTACTTTCTAAAAATTGCTCTACATGCCATTGCAGTTCCCCTAACTCATCTTTTTAATCTGTCCTTATCCACTGGTTCTGTTCACATTGTGGAAAACAGCACAAGTGTTCCCCTCCTCAAATCAGGGGACCCCATGGATCTCAACAATTATAGACCTATATCCATCCTACGGTGCTGTCTAAAATGTTAGAAAACTGGTGAGTATCCAACTAAGAGACTACCTCGATGCTAATAATCTCCTTAACCCTGCTCAATCTGGGTTTAGAACTGCGCAGTACCATTTCTGCATTAGCAAAAGTAACAAATGATTGGCAAACTGAGGTTAGACAAAAAGCAGCATCTGTGCTGTATTTCTAGACCTAAGTAAAGCCTTTGATACAGTGGATCATGAGCTGCTAATTTCCTCACTGCACTCCTTAGGCCTGGATTCAACCTCTCTTGGGTGGTTCAGATGTTACTTCACTGATAGAATACAGCAGGTGAAAATGAAGGTGTCCTATCCTCCTCAAAACCACTTCTAAGGGAGTACATGAGGATCCATCCTGGGCCCTATCCTTTTGCTATCTACATCAACAACATTGATTCCAACCTCACTGTTGCCAATGTTGACCTTTTGCTGATGATACTGTCTTGTATGTCAGTAATCCCTCACCATCTAAGGCCTGTGAGTTATTACAATCAAATTCTCCTGCTGCAACATCAACTACTTGAAAAGAAACTACTATTAAATGCCAAGAAGACAAAGGCTATGTTCTTTTCACCAATATATATTCTACCACTCTCATCAAACACTCTTCCCCAATTATCCACCATCCTTGGAGAAAATCTTGATTATGTGGATAAATTCAAATATTTAGGGGTATGGATTGATAACAGACTTGATTACACTCAACATGTTGAGGAGCTCCTGAAAAAACTCAGACAGAGGCTCAGCCTATTCTTCAGAATCAAACATTATCTAACCAAAGAGTCTAAACAGAGACTAATACAGGCATCATTTCTCTCTCTCATCGATTATGCAGATTTCCTATATGGCCACTGTACTATGTCCTATTTAAGTAAATTGGATACCTTGTACCACAGAGCTCTAAGATTCATCACAGATCTTCCTTTCAACACTCATCACTGCTCTCTCTATAATGCTGTTGGCTGGACATCCTTACACCTTAGGAGGAATAAAAATGCTGCTATATGGATTTACAAAGTTCTGTCAAACAAACTTCCACCTTATATTTCTGATTGCTTTACTCTGGCTACACCTAGATCATATGCCCTAAGAAGCAATAGCCTTATTACCTTGAAGATACCTAAAGTCTGTACCTGGCATGGGAGATCTGCAATCAGCTACTTTTTAGCATCTACCTGGAATTCTCTGCAGAAGACCCTAAAGTTGAACACCTTCATCCCTATAGCATCCTTTAAAAAGCTCTTCATAAGTCTTTTTCCTGAGATATGCAACTGCTTTCACTAAGCCTAGTCCCTTCTTACCCTTTACCCCCCTTTTTTCTTTCTATCTCCGTTTATATACTTTTTCTAAACTTAGCTACAATATACCCTACAATCCATTGCCATTCCCTTTTTTATCCCCCCATATCTATCTGCTTAAGTATCTATCCAATTACAACACACCTGACCAATTTCACTATCCCAATACCTTACAGTCATTTGAGTCAAACCTGTCTGAATTATTTTGTTTTGTGGTCCAAAACCATTAGCTACCTTGCTTGTATATACGTTTTTTTATTACTGTACCTGTTTATTTATATTAAAGTCTTTGTCTCTTTCTCTGTATTTGTTTATGTATGCTACTGTATTTTATTTTGATCTTGACCTATCAGGTCCATCTTGTAAATGAGCTTCGCTCAATGATGTCCGCCTGAATAAGTAAAGATTTTGATTGATTGATTGATTGATTGATTGAGAATCCCAATTCGCTGATTAATAGTTTTTGCTGTACTATCAATGTGAGTTGCAAGGTTAGGCCTTGATCAAAGTTGATTCCAAGATATTTGAAAATTGGCACTTGTTCAAGGGTATTTCCTAGGTATGTATTAATGGTGAGTGGGACTTGCCGTTTCTTGTTTTGCGGGTTAGAGAAGAGCATGGATTTAGTTTTTGTGGTTTAGAACCAGCTTATGTTCAAGGAACCACATCTCAACTTTGGAAAAAGCATGCTGAAGGTTGAGGCGTAGCAGTTCAGATCTTTATGAGTGGCAGAATCACTGCATCGTCGGCATAAAGGATTATTTGTTCAGGGCAGGATTTGGGGAGGAGTTTAGGAAAAGGCTGAAAGGAGGGGCCAGGATGGATCCTGGGAACTCCTGAGCGAACGGTTTTGAGTCTGAGAGACTCCAGCTACTTTTACAGATTGAGAGCACTGAGCAAGGTAATTTTTACAGTAACCAGGACCCTGCAAGAGCCCTAGGGATAGTAGTTGTTTGATAAGTAGGCCATGGTGAACTGTATCAAATGCCTTGGTTAAGTCAATGTAGACTGCTCCAGTTAGGTTTCCTTTGTCCATGGCATTGTGGATTGCTCCTGAGAATTCAAGTAGGGCAGTCGATGTGCTGTGCCCTTTCCTAAATCCATGCTGCTGAGTGCATAGGATGTTGTGCTTTTCAGGTGGTCTGAAAGTTGGTCCATCACCAAGCATTCAAGGGCCTTAGAGAGAGGTGGTAGTATTGATATCGGGCGATAGTTACCAGGCAGTGACTTATCACCACTTTTGTGCACTGGAGTGACAACTGCAGCTCATTTCCTAGGGAATTGGCTGTAGCAGAGGAGAGATTGAAAATTTTGTGAGGGAATAGTACTTCCTCCAGAGTGAGGGACAGAAGTTTAAGGTCAATAGTGTCGCTGCTTGCTTGGGACTTAGAAATGGCCTTCTTTACATATTTATAGACTTCATGTGCCTTTACTAGTTTGAAATGGAAGGGTGGTTTGGCTGGAGAGGCAGTAGTAGAAGTAGAAATTGGAGGGTCAGCATCAGTGAAGAAATCAGATGAGAGGACACCACTAAGGTCCGTGAAGGTATCATTTAGCGTGTTTGCAATGATCTTTGGGTCTAATGTAGTGGTTACATCCACATTCATTATTGTAGGAGAGGATTTGGACTGCTGACCCATGATATTCTTTATGTTGTCCCAGAAGGTTCCCTTAGCCCAGGAGTTGGAGGGCATTCTTGAGTAGGAGCTCTTCATCAAGTGGATCTGTTTAGTACAGTGGTTACGAGCCTGTTTATACTTTTGAATGTCCGACAGAGTAGCAGTAGCTCTTGCAGTGGCCCAGAGGTGATCCCTACTTTTGAGTTGTGCCAATAGCTTTGCCGTGAGCCAGGGATTTGTGAATGCTTTGATTTTGCGCTTTTTTACTGGTGCATAGGTGTCACAGGCAGTGTTGAAAGTAGAAATAAAGTAATCAAGGGCTAGGTCAACATCTTGAGTTTTGTAAATCAAGGACCAGTCTATCTGCCTAAGACAGGTCTTGAGATGAATAAGGTTGCCATAAGGTAGGACTCTGCTATAGATGGTTTTGGAGGGCTTCTGAAACTTATTTGTCCAGGTACATATTATTGAGAGTGATCACTGGCGAGTTAGGAGAACACTTACATTGGTTATACGGGTAGGGTGGCTGGTAAGGATCCAGTCAATGAGGGTGCTGGTCCCTGTTTTGTAGTTTTTCCTGGTAGGGGAGTTTACCACTTGTGTTAAATTTGCTGCTAGGATAGCATCTTTGTTTGACCCTGCATCAGGAGCAAGCCAATTTATATTAAAGTCCCCAAGGAGAAGGAGTTCGATGTCAGAAGGTTGTGTATTTACGAACTCGAGGACACCTGTAGGCCAGAATCAATATCTTTTGGTGGGATATAGACAGCAGCAATCATGAGGACTTTGTTTTGGGCACCAAGTAGTATCTTGATAGGGAGGAGTTGCACTGAGGTTTCTGTGGTGGGATAAGAACCAGGGAGACAGGTGAGGTAGTCCTTTATGTAGATTGCACACCCTCCACCCCTTTTCGAGGTCCTATCCAGCCTGAATATCTTGTAGCCTTGTATAGAGATGGCATGATCTGGAGTATTAGGTGTCAGCCAAGTTTCGACGATGGCAAGGATATCCAGGTTGTGCTGGCTGGCAAAGATTTGAAGGGAGGCCAGTTTTGGGAGGAGACTGCAGATGTTTAATGTAGCAATTTTGAGCCCCCCCCTCCATTTTGGTAGGCTTTGTTGTACTGTAGAAGACAGGGCCAGGATTTGAGTGGACACTTCCTGATATTAAGAGGAGGAGGAGGAGGAGGAGGAGGAGTTTAAGAGACAGTTGCTGTACTTCGTAGTCAATAGAATTACACTTCTGAGGCTTATGCGGCTTGGACCAGTGCAGGCGTCTAGGGACCCAGAGCAAGGAGGTTGTTAGTAATAGAGGATGATATGCCCATTTATCCTTGTTGTAGCTTGTCAGTTGCACCCAGTCGCTTGCAGATAGGTACCTGGTGGATAAGTCAAAAGCCAAAAGAATGATCAACAGCTGAGGTCCAGAGTCACTGAAATGTTAAAATTCCTGAAGGTGATTAACTGTGCCTGCACATATGCAGGATGTGAAATCCCTTTGTCTGTATGCTTCTTTGTCATTCAGATAGGTTGCTGAAAAGCCCACATAAAGATCATGGAGCAGATCAGACGAAAGTGTGGATTCCAGCAGGACCCAGAGTCACCAAGGTTGTCAGCTGTAGTTGCTTCACTTATGTTTTGCTTGGGATAGCTTCCAAAAAGTTGATTTTAAAATGAAGATAAAGATACCTGATGATGATTTTTTTGCGGAAATCCAGTCCAGGAGACTTTCACGGATGTAGTGAGCAAGACTGGCACAGTTACCACAAGCAGAAAAACATGTAAATCCACAAAAACTAAGCTACAGACACAGACAAACACAAGCAGCCACCACACAGACCCAGGGGGCCTTTTGGTAACTTTACCCCTTTATTTATGTCAATCTCTCTCCTTTCTATTTGTCAGTTTGTGCTTAAATCTCCAAGTACAGCAAAACGATTGATTGTTTTCAGGGATGGTTGATTGTTACTATTTTGTATCCTTCCCAGATTGTCTAATGTCTCAACATCGACAAGGTAAAAGCCACATTCATCTAAGGCCTTTGAGGCCTGTAAAACAAGAGCTGCCTGATTACTAGATTGAAATGTGACATCAATTTGTGGCACCTTTGAATCAAAATCATGTATACGTATGAAATCTGTAACATTCCTAGTAATGTTTAATCCTAATGCACAGGATAGAAAGGCCCCCAATTCTCTTTTTAGGGCTCCAATTGAGTGGCCTTTAGTTACTTCCCACCCAAAAAGGGAAAAAGTTTTTTTCTCCCATTCAGTTTTTTTAAAGAATTATAATTTGAGATTGTTCTATTGACCTCTTCAATCCAGCCTGTTTTTTCATAGCCTTCCACCCTTTTTGCAGGTGATTGAACATTAACTCATATTAGTACAACTTGCGGGGGAAGTGACTTAGGGACCAGATGGCCCTATCTCGCGAACAAGGATCAGCTCATGAAAGGGGATTTTGTCAGCTTGTGAAAGGGGATTGAGTTTTTGAATCCCCTTTCATAAGCTGGTAATATCCCCATTTGCAAGTTGACAAAACCCCCTTTAGTGAGTCGATCCCCTTTCGCGAGCTGACAAAATCCTTGATTGTCATTTCCTGACCAGATGGCCCTTCTCATGAACAAGGATTGGCTAGTGAAAGGGGATTTTGACACCTCACAAAAGGGGATTGACTTGCAACAGGGAATTTTTGACAGCTCGCGAAAGGAGATTTTTTTTAATTCCTCGTTCGTGAGGTGAGAATATTCCCATTGGCAAGCTGTCAAATTCCCCTTTCTCATGCCAATCCCCTTTCGTGAGATGACAAAATCCTTGATTACAACTTCCAGACCAGATGGCCAAAATCTGATGAGTAAGGATTTCTTGCGAATGGTGATTTTGACAGCTCGCAAACAGGGACTGACCTTGTGAATGGGGATTTTGCCACCTCATGAACTACGAATTTAAAAACTTTGCCAGTGCACTGTAAATAAATGGTTTGGTCTTTTGGCTTGAAAGTTGCAGGGTATAAAGGGTGTGTCCCAGAGATGTGAATTATGGTGCTTAGGTATAAAAAAAACTAATTGGTTCCATAGATATGCCATCATGAAGTTGAGATTTTTCCCATAGGATAACATTGTGGCATCCAATGTGACTTTTGGTGCCCGTATCTTGGAAATGATGCAAGATATGGATTTTTTGCTACCAACAGCCTAGTCCACCAGAATACATGGAGGTTTCAAAGTCATGATTATAACTGCAGGGGAATTTTTTTCATAGCTTGTATGGTTACTGAGATATTGGCAAATTAGTTACAAGGGTTCCTTTTCAGCAATATAGGGTTACTGTATGGCTCCATTGTTATGTGTAAGTGGAAGCACATGGCCCTAAGAGGCCACACTCTGACAGACACATATCGTTATGCACAAATTGGCATCTTGGAGGAAGCATGGTGCCCGGAGGGCCAATGCTCCCACCTACATACCATTACCAGTTACATTCCGGTTTCTCAAAATATAAGGAAATTCATTGTAAAACTTTGTCAATGCATCAGTTAGGGTTGAAGTGACAAAATAGAAATGAGATGTTGGAATGAGCCCTACCCCACCCTATGACCTGACCCCTATCCTCTAGACACCAGCAGGCATCAGGGTGTGCCATGTGAGTCGTTAGGCCTAAGTCTCACCCATTCCCATATGCTGTACCATGTCAGACTCTTTACACATGGAATGGGGTGAAGGTTGGGCCTAAAGACCCCATAGCACACCCGATGCATGTTGGTGTCTGGAAGATAGGGTGGGGGAGGTAGGGTGGGGGTATTTGGGGCTGAATCCTAACATCTAATTTCCCTACTTTTGTTGCTTCAACCCTAAGTGATGCAGTAATGAAGTTTTTTACAATGAATATACATACATATATATATATATATATTTTTTTTTTTATGCCATACCTTTGAGGATAAAAAAGGCAAATATTTCGATATTCTCAGGGTGGTCAGACCTACAGTGAGGATATCACATTTATCCTCACTATAGGTAAATTTATCCACACAGTAGGTAGAGATTGGCTCATCAGAACTCATTTGCACATTCAGCTGCAGTAGCAGTAGTAACTGTGTTCAAATGTGAATAACTTTAAAATGAAAAATGATACCATGGTACTGTGAACATGAAAGTTGTTCAGCACAAAAATATCTACAAAATGAGTGATGTTTCATTTATGGGTAACCTTTATTTTTTATATAATTAGCTGAAAAACAACGAAAAGTGCATTTTTTCACTTTTTTCGATGAACAAACATGAATAAGTTTAAAATGCAAAATGATAGCGTGGTACTGCAAGCACGAACTTGTTCAGCACAAAAATATCTACAAAATAAGTGGTGTTTTATTTAGGACTAACTTTTAATTTTTTATATATTAAACAAAAAAACAGCAGAAAATGCTATTTTGTTTTACTTTTTCGACAAACAAATGCAAATAACTTTAAAATGAAAAATGATAGCATGGTACTACAAACATGAAAGTAGTTCACCACAAAAATATCTACAAAATGAGTGGTGTTTCATTGATATATACCTTTTAGTTTGTTTATAATTAGCAAAGAAACAGCAGAAAATTCAATTATTTTCACTTTTTGCAACAAACAAATGCATATAACTTTAAAATGAAAAATAGTAGCATGGTACTTTGTGAAAAAAGTTGATCAGGACAAAAATATCTACAAGGTGAGTGGTGTTTCATTTATAGTTTTCTTTTAGATTTTTTATAATCAGCAAAAAATGCAAGAATTTACTTTTTTTTTCACTTTTTTGGAGGTATGGTATACATGGAATACGCAACCCCCTACTGGAAATATTGTCAATATTTTCTGTTCTTGTGCCAGTTGACCCAATAACATCACTTGTGGCTTCACCACTCGTGATGTTATCAGGTCAATTGGCACTCGAACAAAAAATATTGACAATATTTCCAGTAGGGGGATTGCGTATCCCTTATATATATAAATAAGGTGTTTAGCTATAAAAAACCTAATTGGTTCCATAGATATGCCATCATGAAGTTGAGATTTTTCCCATAGGATAACATTGCGGCACCCGATATAAATAAGGGATACGCAACCCCCCTTACTGGAAATATTGTAGATATTTTTTGTTCGAATGCCAATTGACCTGATAACATCATGAGTGGTGAAACCACGAGTGATGTTATTGGGTCAGCTGGAACGAGAACAAAAAATATTGACAATATTTCCAGTAGTGGGTTGCGTATTCCATTTATACCATACCTCCAAAAAAGTGAAAAAAAAAGTAAATTCTTGCCATTTTTTGCCGATTATAAAAAATCTAAAAGAAAACTATAAATGAAACACCACTCATCTTGTAGGTATTTTTGTCCTGATCAACTTTTTTCACAATGTACCATGCTGCTATTTTTCAGTTTAAAGTTATATGCATTTGTTTGTTGCAAAAAGTGAAAAAAATTGAATTTTATGCAGTTTATTTGCTAATTATAAAAAACTAAAAGGTATATATCAATGAAACACCACTCATTTTATAGATATTTTTGTGGTGAACAACTTTCATCCCCATAGTACCATGCTATCGTTTTTAATTTTAAAGTTATTAGTATTTGTTTGTCGAAAAAGTAAAACAAAATAGCATTTTCTGCAGTTTTTTTGTTTATTATATAAAAAATTAAAAGTTAGTCTTAAATAAAACACCACCCATTTTGTAGATATTTTTGTGCTGAACAACTTTCTTGCTTGCAGTACCATGCTACCATTTTGCGTTTTAAACTTATTCACATTTGTTCGTTGAGAAAAGTGAAAAAAATTCACTTTTCATTGTTTTTCAGCTAATTATATAAAAAATAAAGGTTACCCATAAATGAAACCCCACTCATTTTGTAGATATTTTTGTGCTGAACAACTTTCGTGCTCACAGTACCATGGCATCATTTTTCGTTTTAAAGTTATTCACATTTGAACAGTTACTACTACTACTGCAGCTGAATATGCAAATGCATTCTGAATGAGCCAATCTCTACCTACTGTATGGATAAATTTACCTACAGTGAGGATAAATGCAATATCCTCACTGTAGGCCTGACCACCCTGAGAATATTTATTTATTTATTTACAAGATTCACCAGGATGGCATACTGAGCAACAATGCTCGATTCCAGATGCGACCTGGGGGCCTAGGCCTGGTACATACCATAAACATTTGTGCAATACAATACAGTACAGTACAGTAATTAGGTACAGACAAAAATTTCTCCTAGCAACCATGGTCAGGAGTTACAATTAGAGACAGGTATACAGTAAGACAGTAGGCTGTACACACATATTGGTAGCGAGTGAGTTAGCTAGTAGGAGCAGTTGGAGGAGAAATGAGCCTTGAGTAATTGAGTATGATGGTAGGGATTGTTCTCGTGTCATATGGGGGCAGGTAGGGCATTCCATAGCTGTGGGATTCTGTATTTGAAAGCTGCCTGTCCTTTGGTGGAGCGCATGAGTGGAATGTGGAGTAGTCTAGGGTCTGTGCCTCTTAAGGAGTACACAGGAGGAAGTTGTTGGGAAAGGGTGGATTCCAAGTAGGGAGGGAGGGAGAGGGACCAGTATTTGGCAGCGAACCTAGAGCAGTTAATTAATCTGCAATCTTGGAGGGATGGCAGGTTAAGGGAGCTATATAATGTGCAGTGGTGAGTGGATTGCAGGCAGTCTAGGATGAAGTGGCAGAAGGAGTGGAATAGGGTGTCTAGGCTTGCCATGGTGGTAGCCGGTGCAATAGTGTATACTATGTCCCCGTAGTCGAGAATGGGCAGTAACATTTTTTGTACAATGGCTAGTCTCGTTTGCGTGGAGAGGCAGTTTTTATTACAATAAAGTGGACCCAGTTTAGGGAGCAGCCTCTTGTGTAGGGAGTCAATGTGAGATGCAAAGTCTAAGTATTGATCGAGCCAGATGCCTAGGTATCTATATCTAGTGCATTGCTCCAGCGGAAACCCTTCCAATGATTTGAACGGGGGACAGGGGGTTTGTCGAGAGAGTCTTTGATGGGAGTCAAAAGTGAGTGACACAGTTTTTGTTGGATTTAGGAATAACTGATTAGTTCTGAACCATAGCTGGATGGCAGTGAAAACCTCCTGAAGGAGAGATGCCGCATTGCATGGAGAGGGTCCAGATGCATACAGAACTGTATCATCTGCATACATTTGAATGGAAGAATGGGAACATGCTGATGGGAGGTCATTTAGAAAGATGGAGAAGAGTATAGGTCCAAGTACTGAACCTTGGGGGACACCAGATGTGACTGGAAGGGGGTTTGATTTGTGAGAGGCAATTCTGACCGCTTGTTTCCTCCCGACTAGGTAGTCTTGGAACCACTCTGTGGAAGGGTGTGCAAGCCCTGCATTGGCAAGTTTGGAGATGAGTAGGGAGTGGGAGACGGTATCGAATGCCTTTGCAAGATCTATAAAAATGGCCATGGTGGTATGTCCCTTGTCGATGCTGGCGAGAATGTCTCCGGTGACACATAGCAGGGAGGTGATGGCTGATTGGGCTTTGCGGAATCCAGATTGGTAAGGTGTGAAGAATGAGGAGGCGTCCAAGTACTGAGTCAGTTCTGACAAGTCGCTCCTGTAGTTTGTCCAGTATAGGGAGTAGGGATATAGGTCAGTAGTTGCCTGGTGAGGAGGGGTCTCCACCTTTGGGGAGGGAAATGACAGTGGCCAATTTCCAGGCTGTTGGCACCTTGCCCAGTGAGAAAGAGAGGTTAAGAAGGGTGGCCGGGGGGAGGCTATAGCTGGGGCTGACAAGAATAGCATCTTGGAGATCAAGAATAATGGGCACTTGCCGTTATTGGGGTTCAGAGCCCACAAGGAGCGAAGGACTTCTGCTGGGGAAACTGGTTGGAATGTGACCAGCAGGACTGGGGTGTGTATTTGGGAGGTCTGGGGGTGGTGGGAGTAGTCCGGGGTGTGCTTATCCTGGAGGGAGGCTAGTAGGTTGTCTGCACAGCTGGAGAAGTGGGTGTTAAAGGCTTCAGCTATGCAGATGGAGTCGGAGATGAGGGTGCCCTGTGTTAGTAGTGTTAGCGGAGGGGTTGGGTGGGGGAAAGCAGGGATTTGAGGGATTTCCAAAACTCTGTAGGGTGGTTAGAGTTGTTTCTGAATATAGATAAGAAGTAGCATTTTTTGGCTTGGCGGATGATTTTTGTGCAGGCATTATGAATGGTTCTATAGGTACTAAGGGAGACCTGGGTGCCCTGCTTCTTATGTGCTTTCCAGGTGTGGTCTCTGGCATGGCATAATCTGATTATGTCCACTGAGATCCAAGGTAGATGAGCCCCTCTGACTCTTTTGGTACGCAGGGGAGTGTGCTTGTCCCATACTTTTAGGAATCTGGTTTTAAATGCTTCAAAGGCTTCATCAGTGGAGGATGCCTCGGTGATGCAGGACCAATTAATCCTGCCCAGGTCTGCCAGGAGAGAGTCAAGGTCTAGGGAGTTATAGGACCGTGTGTGCAGTGTCTTGGGGGGGGCAGCGGGGCTGTGTACCTTCCTGGTCATGTAGATCATATGATGATCACTTAATGAATCAGGAAGCAGGCCTGCGGCCAGAATTCTGTGTGGATGTGAGGTGAGAGCCCAGTCCAGTAGGGAGTGTTTTTTTGTGTTATGGTTGAGTCTGGTGGGTTCATTTAAGAGTTGCGTGAGGTTCAGGGCCTTTATCTTGGTCTTCAGGTAGGCTTTTTCATTACCTAACCAGCTGGCATTGTAATCACCTGTGATGCAGAGTTTGCTCCCTGTGGCTAGGGATTGCAACGTAATTAGGTGGGAGAGAATATCATCTGTGGGCATGCAGGGGGGACAGTATGAACCTGCCACATATATTGGGGTGGTATACGGAAGTACTAGTTTAATGAGTAAGGAGTCGATGTTTGCTTGGGGAGAGGGGATATCCACAATGGTGAACTACAGACTGCTGGAGACATACATTGCCGTCCCTCCCCATCTCTTACTCCCACACCTGTCATGCCTGATGATTGTGTATCCTGGAATTGAAACTTCGGCATCCGTGTGATGTGGTTTCAGCCATGTTTCTGAGATTACCAGGATGTCCGGGTGCAGGGTTAGGATGATAGGTTGTAAAAGTGAGATTTTAGATAGCAGACTGTGGGTATTTAGGTGCAGTATGCGTAGGCCTTTTGGGAGATCGAATGGTGTGGGGGTATGAGATGAGTTAGGGCCTGGGTTCACCTCTATGTCTCCTGACTGGAGCAGAAGAAGAGCAAAGAGATGCTTTGCTTTAGACTTTACGGAGGTTATGCTTGCGGTGGGGTAGCAGTGAGCAGAGGTGACAGATGTGTTGCAGAGGGATGATGTGTGCAGGACCGAGAGCCCTGGATGGAAGGAGGGTGGCAAGATGGAGGTGCTGAATAGCCCCTAGTGGGTGAGATCCAGGTGTAGCTCTGGCCAGTGAGATGATGCAGCATAGTAAGGCTGAGGGTCTAACCAAAGGGGCAGGGCCGGTGGGGGTTCCCTATCTGGGAGGCTTGAGGGTGGTAAGGAGGTTAATGAGGGCAAAGAGAGGAAAGCGATGGTTGTAAAAAGCAGCATCCTGTCCTGTTTTAGTGTCAGCTTGGAGAAAATAGGTCTGAGCCCTCTGGTGGTGGCAGCTGATAAGCTGCAAATGAGAAAGTGGGCTGATAGGTTTTCGACTGCCATGTGACAACAGCCTATCTAGCCTATAAAAGGAGGAGCTCACCAAGGGTGGTGGTCAGGGTGGTGGGGAGCCAGCATGCAGCACCGGCAGGGTAGAAGCACTCAAGCTATGAGAGTCAACAGAGGCGCTGGGCTAAGCTTAGTGAATGAGTCTGCTGATTTGATTTGAAAATGGTGCTACAGAACGCCTCCATCTGGTTCCCGTACCTGGGTGCCTGAGAATATCAAAAATATTTGCCTTTTTTTATCCTCACAGGTATGGCATAAATATATATATATATATATATATATATACACATTAGAATTGCAGTACCTCCTTTATGTTTGTGGTGAGTCAGTGTTTGTCTCAGAACCTTTTATCAAGGTAATCTTAACACTACAGACTGCAAACTTTGGAGTACACATTTGCAATTCCATAGATTAATTTTTTGTATGTTCAGTGCAAACCACTTTGGCAGTTTGAAAGTTATTAATTAGTGAAACTCTATCAGAAGTCCCAAATTGAGATGTGTTATTGGATAGGACATAAATTAGAGCAACATAAATTATGAAACTTACAGGTTCATTATCTCTCTTGCAGAATGCAATCCTTTCCTGGTTTTAAAATGAAGGATTTTGTCATTTTTCAGTTATATGGTTTTAAAGTTTTCAAACTAGTTGCATGTACAGTACACACACATATAAAAAATAAAGCTGAAAAAAGGCAAACATTTTTACAAGTTAATGTTGAGCATGATCAAACACCTTTAAAACAGAAAAACATGAAAAGTACTCAACTCTAAAGGTTGACAGTTTTATGATTCATCAGAGGACAGTCAAATGAGACATCTGAAATTACTTAAAATGACTTACACTTTTAATTAACAGAAAAATATTTTTGCGATTCACTGGAAAATTGTTGAGATAGATTTTAACAAACTAAGCAAGAGCACATAACAAAAAGCATGCGCACTTGGTAACACATGACCAAATGGGAAAAAGCATAAGAAATGTTTCCATGTCCTACACAAAGAAAGAAAGAAAAAAAAAACATGAAAATCATGGAGATAATTATTCGAAGTCCAACGCAAACAAAATGTTAAAAGCAGTAAATAGCTGCCAAAGATGCATTAAGACCTCCACGAACAAAATGTTTAGAAGTGAGAAACATGAAAAACAGTCAACACACATATGAAATTGTGAGCATTTTATACTGTAATTAATATGCTACACAAACAAAATACTGTGTTAAGAAAGTTACCTTATATCTCTTCTCCTTCTATGGTTGCAGCCCACAAAATCTGCGTGAAGCAAATTATGAGCACTTTCTCAAAAGAAAGAACATTCTTTGCAAAAAACTACCTTATGTTGATGTATCATTAAGATTCCATAGCCACAAAAGGAGGGAAATATGGTGTTAGGGGTTTGTCAGTCTTAATGCCCATCCACCAGCCCCTAGCCTCTTGACCCAAGGCCAAGTTATAGGTTAGGGGCCATGCCTGATAGGTCTGTTTCTACAACATACTGGTCTGGGCCCTGTGCACAGAAAGTTGTGACTAGACTCATGCATTGGGCAGGGCCCACAACCCTCTGCTAAGAAAGTTATGAAAGATCTCTAACTCAGGGGCATCATTTCACCAAAACCATAAGGGTTGCAAGAGCATCTATAAAAGGGTCAGAAATGTAAAAAACTATAGGCTGGGGGTCTGGGGTTCACCTAGGCACCCCCAAAATGTCTTAAATGTGGTGCATTCTGGTGCATTTTGGGGTCATTTGAAACAGAATTTGCTACCCTGTTACTCCCTCCCCATGGCCAGTAAGTTGCACCCTAGCCCCCACTCAAGAGTCCCCACAGTCCATTATGTTGCCTGAACCACCTTCCCCATAGCCTAGACACCTGCTACAGTGCATGGCCCCTAGCCCTTCCCAAGAACAGCAAGCTGCACCATAGCTCCACTCTCTGGAATCCTCAGTCCTCCCCCACCATGTCATCTGTAGCCTCAGGGTCTGCTCTCCTTTTTAGTGCCAGCACCAAGCCAAGGTAACCTGCATCAACATTTCTCTGGGGGTCATTAATTATTATTGGTGAGTTCTAATGGAGGAACACACTGACAATAAATAAGGCTGGAAATGGCAAGTTTCATGAATTCTAGGGGTCACTTCATCAGAGCTTGGTTTGAAATAGTCCTGTATTGCCTTACCCAGGGTCCCATGCTAATGCTGTCTTTTTCCAGCAACAATATTTATTTTGTAATTCATTATTTAGTTTAATTAACCCAGTGCCATCAGATGAGTGGATGTTTACAATGCTTTCCATTCAGGGCTTCTGCTCAAGTGATAAATATTGGGCTAGAAAATGGCAGCTTTAACAAGGGCCTTAAATTGACGCTTACGGCTATTTTAAAACAAACTAGTTTAAAACAAACTAAAATAGTAAACTGGGGATACAAGCAGACTTTGAAAATGCCCAAATATCCAATTATATTAAAAAAAATATGTAAAACACTGGCCATTCAGTGCAGTGGGTGTGCTGCCACTCATGATGCAGGTGACCTGGATTTGAGAATGAATCTAGGTCATCAGGGCAGCCAGGGGTGGGGGGGATTGAGCATCTCACAGAATGGTCTCCATCTCTGTGGGTGGAAGGCTATCCACTGCTGCTCCTCAAGCACCACCTGGGTGACAATGGGTGGAGTACAAGAAAGTGATGCACAGAACAGGAGAGGGGATGCTATCTGGTACTGCACATTAGCACTCTCCTGCATGTATGTGCATGCAAACCTCAGCCACCAGTGTCCCTAGTGTATGGGAGGACCAGAAATGAAAACAAACACCTCAACTTGGCTGGATGAAGTCAGTGACTCAGAGGCTCCCACCTGGGACTTGGCACCTTCCTCCACCAAAATTCCAACTTCTGAGGGTTTGACCCTTCCTGGGAGGGGCTAACTATGGAGGAAGGAGGCGAGGGGTAAGTCTGTGGGAAAGTGGGTAATGGGGCTGGGACCACTAGGCAGAAGGGTGCCAGGGAGATGAGATCAAGGGAGCGATAGACAATACATGAAAGAAAATGCAATCAAATAAAGGTTTACATTCCCATTAAAGGGCAATAAAAGCACCTTGCAGTCAATCCTTGGCCTAACAGGCAACCAGTAGAGAACACATACCAATCAGAAACTTCGCTGCAGCGTTCTACACAAGCTGAAGGCAACAGACTGAATTACAAGGTTACATGTTTATATATAGAGCACATTATAGTAATGCAGGTGAAATGCAATGAAAGCCTGTACTAGTGTCATCAGATCAGCAGGTACCAAAAAGGGGTGCCTCAATTGAATAAAAGCACCCCTTCGCTATAGCTGACACCTGAGAGTCCAGTGCCAGCTGTTCATCAAAGACTACTCCTAGAAGACTTCTAGTAACACAATTGACTGAATGATAGCCTAAGCAAGGTCATGCCAACCCAGAATCTGGCATGCTCTTCCAGCATGGTGCTGAAACCAAACAGCTTTCTCTCCCCTTTCTCAGTCCCTCTCTGAACTCCCTGAAGCGGACTGGAGACCCTTGGGCTGGAGAATGCTAACGGAGATTTCTCTCTGATGTCTACGATCGGTGGCAATGAAAATGGGCACACTAAGTATCAGACCACAGCTTCTGCATCTACAATGTTGGTCCTCATCCCCCACCAAACAGGAAGCACACATGGCCAGAGTAAACAGAATGGGTACAGCAGGATGCGATGGCAATGGGGACAACAGCTCAGGGGCTGCCAAGGTATGTCTTGTCACAAACGGACTTCCCAGGTCAGGCCCTCTGCTTCCACAGTTCCAACCTCAGAGCACAATAGTGTGAACAAGTAACAGACAGGGTAACCCTCCTGTCTGATTTGGGTCTAAATCACCTTTTAGTCTCAAGTGCTGTGGGGGGTTCAAACTGTGAACCTTATGCTAGCATACCCAAATGTACAGGCTCAGATAATATTCTCTTCGGAGGGATGCAATGTATCTTCTGCCTAAGGGCACCTAACCAGGTATCCAAAATGAACCCTTAAAACTCTATGAGACCTTAGGTATATTCTTACCTTTTTCTAAGCTCAGTAACACCATCAAGCCTTTTTAAACAGTTGTCAGACTTAAAAATACAGGCACTCCACATGCAAAAAGAAAACTGGGAAAACGCAGGTAGTATCTTAAGAAAATGGTATTTTACTAAAAATATGAAAATAATAAGATAAAATACAAAACAAATATCAAGAGCTTACAATTTCAAAAGAAAATGGGAAAAAGTGACAGAAAATAACTCCTACCACAATACATTTAGATCTTTTCTATCTAATGTATTACCTCTGTAAGTGCATTTAAAGTTAGATGTTTATGCTTTCAGAGACCAAGATGATATCTGATATTTCAGATACACTGATACATTTTCAAATCTATTTCCAGACCCACTTGATGAGTCATCTAGCTCCTTCTTTTAGAATATAAAATTATAAATATGATTTCATACCAGGAGGTATGTTAAATAATGTGACATCAGAAGTAAAAAGACATTTTCTATACATGACTCCTTAATTACAGATTTTCCTTTGAACTTAGCAACCCCACACTGGCACCAAGGTGTTTAAAAGCCAACAGGAATCAGTCTAATGTCATCCTTTCCCTGATGTCATAAAACTCATATTTAGTTTCCAACATCAAAAAGCAGCAGACAACAAGTTGTTTTCTGGAGGATGTTCCAATTAACTGTTTCCTTCTGGTCTGTTTTATTATATCCTGTGGTTTTAGCTGCTGACCTTGTAAAGGCCAAATCTCTCCCACTGAAATGGTCATACACAGACCATGTATTTATAATACCAATATCATACAATAATCAGAACCAGCTGGCTGAGTGTCACAAGCCTCATTACTGTGTTTGGGTGGTGGTTAACACATGGATTGCAATTGATTGTATTGCTGACTTTGAGTGACCATGGAGTGGAGTGACAACTAAATGACCTTTGAATTCCAGTACATATGTGGATATGATCTGACTTGGGTGTCATGACGGCTTAACATCAGAAATGTCAATAAGCATAAAAGTTTAGCAGAGTGCTACTGCCTTAGATACACATGTAATGGATTTCTAGAAACTCAATCCTACATATTTTTGGACTGTCCATATAGCAGTACATTTTGAATGAAAATAATCTCTAGGTGAATGGTTCACACAACTCCAAAGGATCACTGCAGAGTTTTTGTGACAGGGTAGAAGAGCATGGAGATCATAGTTCAAGCTTACCAATCCCAAAACTGTTGGGTGCCATAGACTTCCAAACATTCTATATGACATGGCTCTGCATGGATGCAAATATCTTCTACGGGGTAAAAAAATAAGAATGAGGTACTGGAAATCACATATGAACCACAGTGGCTGCAAACAGAGAGTTGTACAAAATGGTGGGCATACAGACTAGGAGCCTATTATATATCAAACATGTTAAGCTCCATATCAAGCTGAAAAAAACAAACAAAAACAGCTAAAAACACAAATATAGTGATCACAGATTCAAATAACTACATATGTGGGAATCAATTTAACTAAAGACATACAGTACCTCAAATGGTTTTAAATAATCCCAGTTTTAAAATAGCACATAAAACCATTTCAGAGAATTTTTAGCCCCAGGCGGAGATACCTACAGTCACACATATCATAGTAGGGGGTAGACTAACATACTCTACCACCTTTTCAGAATAGGTATAATATTTCAGGAACACAGTGCTTTAAATTTCTGCGGTTGACTCATGCACTGGCAGCATATATAGGTCCTACTCCCTAAATTTGGGAGGGGAAACCCTAGCCAAATTGCTTTTTGCTGCATCCCAGCAGCATGCTATTTTTATGCTATATAAAACATTACAAACACAGATCCTAATGGGTTACACAGGGTCTGCCCATATTGACAAGGAGCAATGCAGGTGGACTGGAGACCAGAAGAGTGGCAAAAAGTCTGGCAGCCAGATTTAAAACTTGAAAGACTTGCCTCCTGTGCTTGAATTCGAGCTGAAGCCACTGACTGTGAGGGGAGAGGGAATGTGTTCTTTTGCCAGCTGTTTACTGGTCCCTCCCCTCCACTGTGGCTCTCAACCCCCCACCAGCCATTCTGAGCCTGCTGTGCACTCCCATTCCGGTTTCCTGTTTTCTGTCATTTGGGTTGATGGATCTGTTGTTGAGGGCAGAGCTGGAAGAACCCATAAGATTTAAAGCTTTAATAACCTATAGAATTCCAGTGGACACCATCAACTGCAAGTCAAGAGGGAAAATGTTATTTTGTCTGCTATTTACTGCTCCCTCCCCTCAGTTGTGGACCCCAGACACCCACCAGCCTTTTGGAGCCTGCTGTGTGGCTTTCATTCCTGTTTTGCACCAATCAAGCAGATGGACCTGTCATAGAGGGTAGAGTTAGAAAAGCCCGACTCGCCACACTTAAAACTTCCACTTGAGCTGGAATTCAAGTTGATGCCACCCACTGCAAGCTGGGGGACAAGAAGACAAAAAATGCTTTACAGCCAGGTAATTTAATAACTGCCTAGCTGTAAATGTTGAAAGAAAAACAGGATACACTTTAGCCTCTGGTTGCATTAAAGTTATGAGCCACATAGGTGTAAGAAATTCTTTTATTTTTTTATGACGGGTGATGAAAAGGAGAGAAATCGAGTCCTTCTTCCTGAAAGGTACCTTAAGGAAAGACATATATTTTTTACTACTTTTGCACTGCGTTAGTCTTAGGCATCACCAACAAATTTCATCTGGCTTCAAAAATTGTAGAATATGTTGCTATGCAACTTAGGCTTCCATGGAGAAATATAGCAATGTTAATCTCCCTAAACAACATAAAAAGTAAACTCTCTGTCAGCACTATGCTGTAGGTTCTGTCTCACTGCTCACCAGTATGCTGATTTATAGACTTCAACCAAGGCCACTTTCAATGAGATTAAAATAGTGAGTCAGAAATGTAACAGTGCATTATTTTCGCAGTGTGGAGGTGATACCACAACAACAAAAAACATTAATCAGTATATGTCCTGCAATTTGCTGTGCAGATCAAAAGGTAATAATGTCTTCCAGACCGCGTTTATATGTTTTGTTTACTTTTGTAAAAATGCTACAGATTTTGTTTTCAGAGCCACTCCCAATTCTGACAAATGGCAATTCACAGGTGAGTAATAACACAGTTTGACACACTCCATGCACTTAATGTTTTTCTATGCATCTACATAATGATAGAGTAGCTTTAAGTGTGGAGCACAGTGTTGTAACCCTTAAGAACCTGGCGGCCGATTCCAGAACAAATAGCGTAACCTGCAGGCAGCTGCGAGTTATGCCATTCGCCGCTACCCTGGAGACCCAGCGCCACATTCCAAGAGTGGCAGTGCCCCTGCACTTGTTTTTTTACTGTTAAATTGTTTATTAGCATTTTCTTTTTACTGTAATCAACACCAACTCAAAAAACAAGAGGCTGGAAAGGAATTGTTGGTTACAGTGACAACTCAGATAACAAAGCAAGAGAAAGAGAACTGTTACCAATTAACAGGTACTTACATCTGTATATGAGGTGTCTAACTTAAGGTGTCAGAGGGGCAAGGCTTCCATGCTCCATAAAATAACATTGCAGTTCTCTTTGCAGATTCGGGTGCTGTCTAGGCTTCTGACATCCTGAGTGAGAGCAACACAAAGAATCACTATTCTATATACTATGCAACATAACTATTTACACATGGAGATAACAGTGCAACACATCACAGGTACAAAGTCTCAGATACGTGAGTAGGGAGAAAACCATAAATGTATTTCAGACACCAGGCAGTAGTCCTAGGTGTTGAATTCTCAGCCCACCCCTGTCTTGGGGGTGGTATACCTGGTAAAGGGGGTGCAACATTCCTCATAGGTTTCCAGGGAGTTGTGGGCCAGGTAGGAAAGTTTGCCCACAGTGGCTATTTGCACCATAGAGGACAGAAGCTCTTGAACACTAGGAATCTCAGCAGTTCTCCATCTACAAATTAGGAGTCGCTTGGTCTGCATAGCCCATAAGGCTAGCCAACGTTGTTCTATGTCTCGGAGGTGGGGGGCTTCTGATCTCATACCTAGGAGAAGGAGGGGAGGGGACTGGGGAACATATTTCTGTAGTACTTCAGCCCCTATCTCACAGACCTGATCCCATATCAGTTGTATCAGGAGACAAGACCAGCGGATATGGAGCAAGTCTCCAGGCTGGGAGTTACACCTCCAACATAAATTGGAGCCCAACACCCCTGCCTTATATAGTACCACTGGTGTACGGTACCAAGAATGGAAGATCTTATTTTGTATTAATCTACTTCTCTTGTATCTGTAAAATACTTTCGGGCCCCTTTCCAACATTCTTCCCACTGTAAATATGTAATCTCCAAATGCAAGGCTTTCTCCCATTTCTGCTTGGATTTCTCAGTTGACTGGGTAGAGTGTCTCGGAGGGCAGCATATATGGAACTCACCAGCCCCTTCCCCTTTTTTAACAAGAAGAGAATAATCTGCACGTCTCCTTTTGATATGTTGGACAAATACTTCTGGGTTGCACTGCGCATTTGCAGGTATCTCCAGAAATCCAAGGTAGGGAGTGACCAACAGACCTGCAAATTAGCAAAAGTATCTATTACCATAAAGGATGGGGCCAGTATATCTCCTATCATATTAATTCCCCCTATCTACCCACCCCTTCCAGTATACAGGTCTTTGATCAATACACAGTTTCTCATTCCCTCACAATGAGGTCATCTTGACTGGTGCTAGAGTCATTTTCAGCTTTCTCTTTAGCTTGGTCCAGCACTGAAGGGAGGCTCCAATAGTGAGATGTGCTCTAAGGCTTGCAGGAGGTGTATTGTACACCAGAAGTGCCAGGGAACTCTTCTGACTGACAGCCAACTCTATGTTCACCCACTGAGGCTGAGGATCAGTACCTACGCCCAGCTAGTGTAAAGATTGTGCCATATGGAAGGCCCATTTGTAGCCTTTGAACCATGGAAGGCACCACCCTCCTACACTCCAGTGTGCGCTTAGCTTATTCCTGCTGTACCTGGGGGGGAGGGTTCCTTCCCACTAAAAGCTACCTATGGCCTTGTCCAACTTCTGGGTCCAGCTCTGGGGGAGGGAAAGGGGGATATGTACCAGAAGATAAAAGATTTTTGGCACCAAGATCATTTTGATTGCAGCTATCTTGCTTGCTATGGTTACGAGGAGTTTAATCCATTTGGCCATATCCTCTTTCATGTCCAGTAGGAGGGGGTGGAGATTGTAGTCCCATAGTTTGGAAATTGTAGTGGAAAAGCCAATACCAAGATATGTAATACTGTTCCCTGCCCATTTCATACCGGAGTTCCCCAAAACTGACGGTTGACACCTGGGGTTAAGAGGGAGTACTTCAGTCTTGGTGGGATTAAGCTGAAGGCCTGACAGTCCTCTGAAATGGTGGAGGGTACTAAGTAATGAAGGTAGCACTTCTGATGCATCTGCAAGAAGGACCAGAAGGTCATCTGCATAGAGAAGAGTAGTATACTCCTTGCTACCCGCAGGGATCACCTGGATCTTATCATTAGCTCTAATGGAGACAGCCAAAGGCTCCACAGCCAACACAAATAGCAGAGGAGAAACAGGGCACCCTTGTCTAGTACCGCAGGCCAACTTGAAGGTAGGGGACAAAGTAGAGTTAGTTAATAATCGGGCTGAGGGAGAATTATATATAGCTGTTACCCATGATCAAAAATGAGGACCAAACCCCTGCTTTCCAAAGACGGCATGCAGATAGTCTCATTCCAGGGAGTCAAAGGCATTCTCAAAATCTATGGATACCGCAGCTTCTGAGGTCAGAAGCTAGGAGTTGACTTGAGCCAAATTAATCAGAGTTCTGATATGATCTGCACTGTACCTGCCCAGGACAAAGCCTACTTGGGAGGGGTGTATGAGTTGCAGCAGTAAGGGGCCTAATCTTAGGGCCATGGCTTTAGTAAATACCTTACTGTCCACATTGAGGAGGGATTTTGGGCGGTAGCTACTTGGGAAGGTAGAATCCTTCCCTTTCTTTGGCAGCACTGTAATCACAGCCTCCCTCATGGTGCAGGGTAAAGTCCCTTGTATTTCTGCTTCGACATAGGTTTATTGGAGAGCAGGGGCAATCATATCAATCAGGGCCTGCCAAAATGCCACTGAGTAGCCATCCCCACCTGGGGCCTTCCCTGCTTTAAGGGAAAGTAAGGCTTTCTTCACTTCATCTACCATAAGCGGGGTGTCAGTTGTTTAGCCTGTTGTGGAGTTATAGTGGGAAGATGTAGTGACTGAAGGAAAGATTGGATCACTTGGGGGTCAGCAGCCCTGGAAGAGGCATACAAGGAAGTGTAATATTCTGCCATAACTGCATTCAATTCAGTATTTTTGGTATGTATTGTCCTGAAGGTGTCCTTCAACCCAGCTATATGGCACTCCATCTGCTGCTTCCACAACCTATAGGCCAACACTTTCCCCCCTTTCTCACCTCCCTCCCAATATTTATGCTTCAGTCTCAGTATAGAGAGTTCAGCTCGCCGTGATATAAGAGAGTTGATTTCCACCTGGATACCCAGTATCTTCCTTCTAAGGGGATGCCGTAAAGCTTTCCCTTTTTGCTCTTTATGCTGCTGCTCCGCTGTTTTAAGCTCCTCTTCAAGTACCTTCAGTCTCTGCTCCCTATGCCTCTGTCTGGTCCCTGCATAGGCTATAATCTTACCCCTCATGGTGGCTTTGAATGACTCCCACCTTATCCCTGCTGTGGTGTCCTGAACTGGATTTTCCTGAAAGAATAACTGTGCCTCAGCCTTGGCCCAGACAAGGATCTCTTCATCTTTAACTAACAAAGGGTCCAACCTGCAAGAGGTAGAGGTGGGAGTAGGGGGGCCCCATAAAATGTTCAATCGAACTGGGGCATGATCAGAGATTACTATAGGAAGAATACTAGATGCTGTTGCAGCCTGTGTAATCCGGGGGAAGTTAACAGGAAATCAATATGGCAATTTGAGCCATGTACGGGGGAGTAAAAGGAGTAATCCCACCCTCTGGGGTTCAATACCCTCCACTCATCAGTCAGTCCTTGGTCACTCATCCACTTTAACAGGGATGTCCTTCCATTCCCATGCATATTGCCTCCTTTGTTTGTGGTTTTATCCAGCAGGGGGTCAGGTACCAAATTGAAGTCCCCACCCACAATAGTGGGTATATCACCTTTATTCATATTAAGAAGAGTTTGAGAGGTCTGGTGGAAGAAAACCAGGTCGTCCTCATTAGGTCCATAAATATTTCCCAACAGAATAGGACCGGTAGGGGTCTGACAAATTCCAAACACCCACCTGCCCTGTGGATCGGCCTTGGACATCCTGAGTGACCAATGTAACTGTTTGTGTTTTAAAATAACCACCACACGCTTCTTTGTTGGAGCTGAAGCATGAATCTCCACTCCCACCCAATCCCTCTTAAGGAGCTTGTGGTCTTTACTAGTAAGTTTTGTTTCTTGCAAGAAGGCCACCTGGGCCTGGGCCAGCTTCAAATATGATAGTACCTTCTTCCTCCTTACCGGTGTATTCAATCCTCTCACATTCCAAGTAATGCAAGTCAGGTCAGTCATAATCATATTCGCTGGGAGATAATGGGAAGTAGAATGAATATAAACCACCTGTGAAAGGGAGCAGATATCGCCCTAAGAAGGATGGATGAAAATGGCTGGTGTCACTCTCTTGCTTCAAGCAGAATGGGCCTTCATAGAGTGTTGTGATGATGGGGTCTGGCAACCCACCTGTGTAACCCATGGAAACCCCCTGAACTGGTGTAAGGATTTTTGGACCACTTGGAGAATTGGGAATGTCACCAACTAATAACAATCCAGACATGTTAGAGTAGCTACTTAGTGGTGCCTTAAGAAGAGTGCATATATGCGATCCACCTGTGGTTGAGATCTTCCCCCCCAACAGTTGTCTTTAGATGTATTCATCCCCATTATCCAATACCAAGACAAAAACAAAAACCAAAACCAGCCTTTAAACATATTTACAAACTGCACTACTGTGCTCAGTTGGAGCCATTCTGCCTGTAGGGTCCCTTGCCAGGCTTGCCAGACTCGGAAGGGCAGGACCTGCAGAGTGACTCCTGTGGACGTGGTGCCCAAAATTAGGTCCAGTCGAACTTCCCATTAGTTTTCCATTAGCTTAAGGGGAGGGAGTTTGCAGCTTATGAATAACTTACACAACTACCAACACCGCTATCATGTATATTATGAACTGTGAGGTAATCTATATTTCGCACCATAGGAGTCAATATAGGGGGTTACTATGTGGGGGGGAGCAGTAAGCCATAGGCAGCTATATCTGGAGATCCTCCAGATTGGGGCATGCAAAGAATGTGGAAAGGGGTAGGAGAGAGTTCAAACCCAACAGCTCTGAGGCAGAGAGAAAGTACCTTCACCATGGGGATGCTCCCCCAGGGATGTCCAGCCCACATTACCCATAATCCAAGGGGAATTTAAAATTACCATAGACAGTGACACAAAATCCAGGAGTCACCCTACGTGCTGAAAACATTCATACAGGATTAAATTAAGGCATGCCCCAAATCCACAGCATCCCCCCCTTCCACCACACCTCCCCACACATTAACTACAAAGGGCCTGAATTATGTCCTGGAGATCAGCATGCCCAAAGGGGGGCCAAAGTCCCAATGTCTCATGATCTCTCGACTGGAGTAACTAAACAGTTCAGTTCATCAGTGCCGACATACCATTTGCAATTACAAGAGAACACAGTGACAGAATACTTATTGGAAATGTATCTTAGGGATCTTGTCCGATGATCATGGGGCTCTGGGATCTCACTGTCATTTCCATAGCAGTCTCTTCGTGATCTTCGGTTGCTGCGCCGGGGGGATACTGCATCATCATTAGGCCCATGGCTTCTTCCCAATGTGGCCCTCTATCAGGCGGCGTACTTGTGGTAGTCTGGAAAGGCGCTTCGGTCAGGAGGTCTTCATCTTGTAGGAGATCTTTAGATGAAGGCGAGGGAGAATGCTGGACTTCATAGGGGTTGCGGGCCATGTACCTCACCAATGCTTTGCTTGCATCCCATTGTTGTTCCTTGTCCACAGTTTCTGAGTGGGAACTCGTTCTGAGAAGAGGATGGTCTCTACGCTTGTGGCTGTCCCTCGCCATTCTCTGCCTGCTACACCTTGGGAGCCCACCATGGACCTCAGGTTGAGTGTCAGTGTCCGTGGGCATTTCTTCAGAGTCCGGGGGGCCTGTATGACTGGTAGGCCTGGGGAGGTGTGTGTAGGAGTTCTCCAAGTGATCTCTGACCTGATGCACCAGAAAATCCTCCAGGGCATCTGGCATCTTGAAGAATAGTGGGACTCCATTGTGCACTATTCGCATAGTGGACGGATAACAGAGAGAATACTGGATGCCCAGTTTCTGCATTTTATGTCAAACTGGTGTATACTCTCTCCTTTTGTTCACAAGTTCTTTTGAAAAGTCCTGGTAAATAGAGATTGGTTGTCCCTGCCATTGCAAGCGACCCACTTCCCTGGACCACTGTAGCAATGCCTGTCACATATTGTATGCCGGCAATTTAACTAGGATTGCCCTAGGCTTCCCCCCTTTCTCCAGCATTGGAGCGAGAGAGTGATGTGCACGCTGTATCTCTAGCTGAAAATCCGGCTGGAGGCCCAGGATTTCAGGAAGGGCCTGCTGGAGGAACTGGACCATGTCCTGTTTTTCTACTCCCTCTGGAAAGCCTAGCAGTGGAAGGTTATTCCTTCTGCTACGATTCTCAATATCGCCTACTTTGGCCAGAAATTGATTAATTTTAAACTGCTGATCCCTTTGAATGCCACTGATCTCGTCGATCATCGAGTCATGTTGCAGAACCTGGTGTTCTATTTTTGTTAAATGTCTGGATATACTTTGAATGGCCATTGCGGTACGATGTGAAGCTTCCGTTACTTCATCCATTCTCTGCAGAAGCTTCTCAAACATTGCGTTGATATGGCTGAGGTTGAGCATTGAGCCAGGCACTTCCACCATGGTGTAGGCCGAAATCGTTGAGGAGCACGTTGGGCAGAATATAGGCTGATTTGCACTTAAAAGGTATGACCAGAAAGCCACAGTCCTAACGCTTCTGAATTGGTGTAATCAGTGATCAGTGGTCGGTTATATAGCGAGAATTCCAGGATTTAGCCATATGCATGCTGTAGCTCACAGTTCAGGCTGCCATCCTGCTTGCCGGTTAAGCCACGCCCCCCCAGTGTCCCAGCACTTGTGACATGTGGGTTATGCCATGCGGAGGCTAATGCCATGGGCATGGCATAGAAGTCTCACATATTGCAAGTAGTGGCCAGCTCCGGCAGCCCCCCAAAGCCCCCCTGCCCTGGAACACACAACAGGGGGCATGGGGAGGCAGGACAGGTGACACAGGTGTCCAGGGGGCATGCCTGAAAATGGAGCCCAAGTGGTCCCCAACATCTAGGTGTGGGGGCAGGGGTATGCCTGTGGGGGCATGGGGGCACATCTGTGCCAATGTCACAGCTCCAAGGGGCAGGCAGCCAATGGATAGCACCATTGGTTACCCCTTAGAGCAGCTCCAGGCTGTTCTAATTTAGCCCTGCCAGTGCAGCACTTGTAATCATGCTTGTGGGTTACAGCAGCCACTCTCCTGGAATAGGGCACAGTTGCTGCCATAACCCACACTTCCGCCATGTCACTGCGGACTGTGGCGTATTAGGTGGCGTAACCCACAGTTGTCATAGCCCGCCGCTGGCATGGTACAAGGAGCCTCCTGGAATATAGGCCAGCGTAACACTTGGCATAAGTTGCGAGATAGGCCAAGGGGTTTGGCATATCTTCGCTTACACCAGCGTACCTGGTCTTGGAATCAGGCCCCTGATCACCAAGCAGCCCTGAGTTTAAATCCCAGAATGGCCACTGGATGCTGTGTGATCCTAAGAAATTCACTTGCCCTCCTTGTACTTAATTCTCCCTTGTTCTGGAAACATGCTTCAGTTAAATTGGTCTTTCCAGGCTACAGAGTTTAAACACAGTGTGTGACATTTTTGTTCCAAACTGCTGTGTAGTAATATCTGTACCTTTATAATAAAGACCATTCTCAGTCACAATGGTATAACTGTAGATTATACTTGGAGAGTAACTGTGACTCAATCTACATATTATGAAATAAACAATTGTTAAGTTAAAACAGAATATCCGGGGGTATATTTGGGGGGTATTATTTCCCAATTTTATGGATAAATCCATATAACAAATGATCATTTACAGTTTTAAACTGCTTGCATGCATGTTTAAATGGAGATACATCATGGACCGAGAGTGGCACCATGTTCCAGTCTTAGAGCAAACATTTGAACTGAATACCATCTGTGAAGTCAAAATTGCAAATTAAAATCTGAATGCACAGCATTTTAAGGTGCTGTATTCTTTTGTCCCAAATATACAGTATATGCATGCTAAACATCAATATCTCTATTTCTTTTTTGAGAAAACAGCTTCTCATGCAGCACACCTAAAACTGTTCATCCTCCTTGCAGTTCTATGCATATGCTAGTAGCTGCTGGCCTCTTTCTCCACTGCCACATAGTGTCTGAAAGTTTTCTGCCCAACCATGTTACCCATCTTCTCCTGCAGCTGTTGCAGCATGTAGAACCCAAATTTGCTAATCCTCCTAAACAGCTTTCTGCATAGTCTATTGTCCTTAGCCTTCCTCTCCAACACCACACAATGACTGCATTGCCTGCAGCCTTTCTGTCTGACCATTTCATCCGTAGTAGTGGGTGGAGTCAGAAAACTTCTGTCCATGGAAAAATTCACGACTTCATCCAAATTTGGGAATTTAATCTGTAATGTGAAGTTTAACTTCGCATCAAAGTTAGAATTTCATGAATGGTGTTTTTTTTTTTTTAATTTAATAAACGTTATTATATATATATCACACAAAACAAGTATACAAACACAATATAAACAATTAAACAGATAACAACAAATCACTAAACCTACTCTCCCACCCCTCCCCCACCCTTAGCAGAGTGGGACAATACCTGATGTTGATGAGGAACAGGATATCGCAGATCCTAGTCTCATTAATTACTACAAGCATGAATAAACACTAAGGAAGCCTGCCCCCTACCTACATTATGTATAGAGTTTGCAGCTTACTCCAAATCTTTTCAAAGAGTGGCAAATGGCTACACAAGCTAGCAATCATTCTCTCAACCTGAATATTAAATCAAAGTTCCTGCAACCATTCATCATAGGACAACTCCACAGTGTCACATCAGTGGTGGACAACCAACTTTTTAACTGTCAGAGCATTCAAAGCTATGAAATATCTTCACTCCTTAATATCAATACTAGTGTAATCTCTCACTATACATATCTTGAGAGAAAAGTACCCGGTAATCTCAAGTAAGGGATCTGCCTTATTCCTGATGGATGACCACAGGGTAGCTACATTGGTACAGTCCCAAAAAATATGATAGGGTGACCCCTCTGACCGCTCACACCTTGACCATATTGGGGAATTAGTTCTACCCATCTTTGCCAGTTTAACGGGGGTAAAGTACAGGTTGTTTAGAACATGGAACTGAATAAGTCACAACCTATCTTGTGTGATACAAGTGTAGGTATCTTTTCAAATTTTACCCCAGTTAAACATTTGCTGTGGGAATTGGTAATTCCAGTACAGAGATACACCATCTATCTCCAGAAAAGCTTTACCAAATAGACTGATGTACATCTTGGCTGCAGAATGTGGCAAGTAGGCAAAGTCCAGTAATGACTGCAGGAACTCTAATGAATTCTCATATTTAAAATTTGCCTCAAACCATTTCACCACCAAATGACAGATTTGATAAATATTAAAGATAAACATTTTATTCAGCTGAAATAGCCTCATCATCTTTGCAGAGGATAGAGAAATACCATCCTGGAGCAAACTGCACACTCTCACATCTGTAAGCTGAGGTAGCCATGCCACCATGATAATTTTCCCTCCAATTTTAAAACTGGGGTTCTAGAAAACTGGCTAAAAAAGGTCCAACCTGTGATTGCACTTCAGAGACATACACAACTGGGAGTGAACCCTGAGAGAGAGAGAGAGAGACCAATTAGTAATTTGCAAAGTTCGACTTGCAATTCCTGGGGGAGGTATACAGTAAAGCCCAGGGGGACAAACCAGACTTACTTATCAGGTCCTGTTCCAAGTCCAGTCAAATAGGGAAATAAGAAGAAGAGTCTTCTCCTGATGATGGGCAAGTCTATTTCAAATACTTACTAGCATGGCTGGCCCAGTAAAAGAGAATGAAAAAGGAAGCTAGAGGCCCCCATTATTCTTGGGATCAGTTCATTTATTGTATGCACATCTCGGAGGTTTGCCTGACCATATAAAATCTAAAATTAAGGAGTGTGTTTTCTTAAACCAAGAGAGAGGGAGTCAGAAATTTAGCATATTGATGGGTAGTAAAAGTGAGGCAGGATATTCATCTTGATACGATTAATTCTGTCCCAGATAGACAGGGGTAGAATCTGCCATCTTTGCAGATCTTGTTGGAGAACAGAGACCAGGTCATTAAGATTAAGCTTTTTCATTTGGGTTTCACATCTAGAAAGGTAGACTCCCAAATATTTTAGGTGTTTAGGTGACCAGGACATACCAAGATCCAAGATCTCAGCCTTAAGGACCCAGGAGTTTAGTGGTATAAGAGGTTATTTTCTAAGTTAAGTCTATAATTGGACAGAGAACTGTACTCACAGAAAGTATTTAGGGGAGCAGGGATGGCAGTTTTTGAGTTTGATAAGTGAAGTAGAATGTCATCCACATATGTGGAAAGTTTCAACTCCCAAGAGCTCACCTGCACCCTGGTGAGGTCCTAGTTGGCCTTAAGCTTGAGGAGTAGAGGCTCCAGATAGAGATTAAATAAAAGAGGGAACAGGGGGGCATCCCTGCCTAGTGCCTGAGTATAGGGAAAAGGTAGAAGAAAAAAACCCATTACAATATATGCGGACATTAGGGGATGAATAGAGGACTCTGACCCATTTGAGAAATAGGGGTGGGAAACTGAAAAGATTTAAAGTGGCAAAGAGAAATTGCCAATCGACTCTATCAAAGGCCTTCTCCACATCCAAGGAAACCAAGATCACTGGAGTGTCATAGTTCCTGGATGCAGAGAAGATATGAGTGAGCTAGTGGAGGTGATCTGCTAAGGAGTGGGTGACCATAAAACCCACCTGCTCGGGACCGACAAGCCCAGACCAAACTTGTCCGACTCTGGAACCTAGGATTTTTGGTAAGATTTTAATATCATAATTAAGAAGTGAAATCAGTTGATAACTTGTGACCTTTTCCAAAGACTTGTCTGGCTTATGGAGCAACACTATCAGGGCTTCCAGAAGGATTTTATCTGATAAATCAGTGACAAGTATATGTTGATAGAACCGATGTGACCAAGGTGCAAGCTCCACAGCAAAAAGTTTATAAAAGTTTGTGGAAAAATCATCGGGGTCCGGTGCCTGATCTAGTAGTAACATTCAGATGGCCAAGAACATTTTGGCTTCCATTAGTGGGGCTTGGTCCAAACAGCACAGATAACAATAGTGTTGGCATGTTGTGTGCGGTAAAATGGTGCCAATTTTTTTTTGCAGGGTGCTCTGCCCCCACACCTCTTGTCTTTAGGATTCTCACTCCGAGGGGGAGCAGATCCTGGGGAAAGTTAAAATTCATGAGGCCATTACGGTCCCATGTAAAAAAAAAATTTCTAAGTCCCGAAGTGTGCTAAAGGTCAGATACCAGGATTAGAACCCTGGTCTCCACCATTGCTGGCCAAGCTGCTTGATGCCCCAGCCCTCCACACAATGGGAGCAGCTCAGCCAGCCTCCTGGCTCCTGGTGCTCTTGTCCAGTATACAGGACCATGGACAGCAACTAGGGGAGCGCTTACAGCATGTGCTGTAAATCCCCAGTTGCTGTCTATGTGAGTGCTTACCAGACTAGTGCCATATAGTGCGGTGCTATTCTGGTTATGCTTAATTGATGGGTTACCATTGAGGGGGCAGTAAGGAGGGATTGTTCAGCCTCAGTCAGAGTTGGGAGGGGAACAAAAGCCGGATGAGCAGTGACTAAGGTAAGAGGAGGTGGAGTAGGCAATGGATCATAGAGGACATGGTAATACTGTTCGAACTCAGAAGCAATGTCTTTAGGGGATGTTTTTAATGAGCCATCTACAGCTGACTGAATAGCAGTTATCAGCCAAATGGCCTCTTGCCTCTTAAGTTGTAGAGCTAACATATGGCCTGCCTTTTCTCCCTGATTAGTGTATTTGGTGTGAGTTTTGAGGATTCTCAAACTCAAGGGGGACAAAGCAATGGGGCCTGACAGGATTCACCCCAGAATCCTAAAAGAACTAAGGGAGGACCTAGTGACACCACTGACCACACTTTTTAACAAATCATGGGAGGATGGGGTGGTACCTGAGGACTGGAGGAGGCAGATGTGATTCCCCTTCACAAAAGTGGGAGCAAGGTAGAAGCAGGAAACCACAGACCTGTAAGTTTGACCTCAGTGGTAGGGAAAATGATGGAATCACTTCTGAAAGAAAGAATTGTTGAGTACCTAGAGGCCAGTGGGGCACAGGAACAAAAGCAGCATGGATTTACAGCAGGAAGGTCATGTCAGACAAATCTAATAGATTTCTTTGACTGGGTGACCAAAGTAATAGACCAGGGAAGGGCTGTGGATATGGTCTACCTAGACTTTAGCAAGGCATTTGACACAGTCCCACAAAAGATTGATAATCAAGTTAGCCAGCCTGGGGATAGGTCCCAGGGTGGTAGCCTGAAGTAGCAAACTGGCTGTACAACAGGACACAGAAGGTAATAAGGAATGGGACACATTCTGAAGAAAGAGGGGTCACTAGTGGAGTACCTCAGGGCTCAGTACTAGGTCTAGTCCTCTTTAACATCTTTATAGGTGACATTTCAGGGGGTCTGGAGGGAAAGGTATGCCTCTTTGCAGATGACACAAAGATCTGTAACAGAATTGATACACAAGGTGGGGTAGAAAGGATGAAAAGGAACTTGGCAAGGTTGGCGGAATGGTCATAAATATGGCAACTTAGATTCAATGCAAAGAAGTGCAAAGTAATGCACCTGGGAAACAAAAACCCAGGAGAAGAGTACACAATAGCAGGGGAGGTACTAACAACAACAAAAATGGAAAGGGACCTGGGGGTAGTCATATCAGATGATGTAAAGGTGGGTAAGCAATGTGAGAAGTCAGTAAGGAGAGTCAGGGGGATACTGGGATGCATAGGAAGGGGCATCACAAGTAGAAAAAGGGAAGTGGTTATCCCTCTGTACAGACAGTTGGTGAGACCACATCTGAGTACTGTGTGCAGTTTGGAGACCTCATCTACACAAGGACATAGACAGGATGGAAGCAGTCCAGAGGAGGGCAACTAAAATGGTGCAGAGTCTGTATCAGAAACCATATGAAGAGAGACTGAGAGAGCTTAATATGTATATCCTTGATGAAAGGAGGGGCAGGGGGGCCATGATAGAAACGTTCAAGTACCTAAAGGTATCAACAAAGTCCAGGAGAGCAGCATCTTTCAGAAAAAGAGATGTGTAAGAACAAGGGGGCACAATTTAAAGATAATGGGGGGATGGTTCGGGGTAAAGTGAGGAATTTTTTTTTCACGGAGATAGTGGCGGACACATGGAACCGCCTTCCTGGAGAGGCTGTGGGGTCTAAAACAGTGGAGGAATTCAAATATGCATGGGACAGACATAAGGCAATTATAGTGGGGGATGGCAGGAAGTAGGCTGTTGGTTAACTAAAATCCGAAGCTTATCCACTAGGTAGGGAAATGGGCAGACTGGGTGGGCCAAGTGGTCCTTATCTGCCGTCAAAGTCTATGTTTCTATGTTTCTGTGATATCATGCTCCACCATCTCATGCAAAAGCTTAGTGTATTGGTCTTGTAATACTTTGATCTCCTGATGAAGAGAGTCAGGAGTGTTAGAGGTCAGGTCTTTCTACATTTCCCTAATATGAGAAAGCAGAACCGCTGCTTCCCTTTCCCTTTTGTATTTCCTGACAGACATGAGGCAAATAAATTAGCCCTGTAGAAAACATTTTTGAGCACTCCACTCAAAGTCTGGTTTCTCATTTGAACTCATGTTACTGGAGGCAAAAAATTGATCTGTTCTTTGATGTGGGTCACAACGTAGTCCTCCTTCAGTAACTGATTATTTAACTTCCATAAAGTCTCTTTTGGGTGAAAGGGGGCAGGGAGAACTTACTCCACACCAGGGAGTGATCAGAGATGACCCATGATGCTATCCCATAGCCCAGCACTCCCCCCAATAAAGTCCAGCTGATTAGGAAATAGTCAATCCTTGAAGAGGAGCCATGGACCAAGGCGTGAAAAGTACATTTCCTCAGATGAAGGTTCAACATCCGCCAAGGGTATCACAGTCCAAGGAGGTTGACCATCTCCCAAATGAAATGCTGAGCAGGGGATAAGCCAGCCCAAGGCCTGTCCATCCTATCCAAGTCTGGAATGAATGAGAGATTCCAGTCCCCCCATTATCATAGGAAGAGAAAGGAAGGGTGTAAGCAGGGATGATAGTTCGGTAAAAATGGAAGGAGTGCCACAATTGGGTCCAGAGATACAACCAAGTAGAACCTCAGTACAATTGAGAGCCCTCCTAAGAAAGATATATCTGCCACGACGGTCCTGCAGACACTGCAAGCATATGAAGCTGATGCTCCTTGAGATAAGAACAGTGACTCCCCTGCAGTTTGTGCTTTCCCCAGTGGTAAAAACGTGATTAATATGTTGTCTCCAAACCAAACTACCCTCACACTCAAGGAGATGAGTTTCCTGCAAAAAGGTAACATCACAGTGAAGCTGTTGCATATGTTTCAGAATTTAATATCTCTTGGTTTTAGAACGGGATCCCTTAATATTCAAAGAAGCAAAGGTACTAAAATTAATTATCAGTATCCAAATTACTGTATATATTACACAGCCCAGGAAAATACCCATCATTTGCACAAAAAGCTCCAGAAAACAAATGAATCCACTCTGCTGCCCTCCTTCCATAACCCCAAAGCCCTTCAACCCCACCACAAATGAATGGTGGATTTGATCATTTTGCCTGTGAATTGTTCCCCCAGATAAAGTTTGTAGTAGTACGTGGGACTGGAGGTTGCATGGGGCTGCAATGAAATGAATTGCCATACATATGCTGAATTCAGTGCAGTCATATAAAGAGAGAAATGGGATCTGAATTTCAAACCCTGTGCTTCCACTGCAAGGGACTTGCAGCAGAGAGTCTGATGCAAGTGGTGACTTGCATCAAACCTGTGCCACAGTGCAATTTTCAAAAGAAGTGTGCCGCAATCCCCTGCTGCAAGTCCCTTGTGGCGATGCAGCACAGTTGTGCTAGCTCCCCCCTGGCATACATTTGTATCCATGGGGCAGTCTGGTAACGGGGCGTGTGTCACAGATTTGGCACAGGCTGCCGTAAAATGCCGACACTGTCGCAACTTGCATCCACAATTCTGAAATCTTGCACAAATTGTGTCCGACCCTTGGACACAGGTTCCGCAAACTTTTTGGGGAAGCAGGGCATGGTCACAAGCCCTGCGTCCCCATTTTAAAATTGTGCCCTTGGTGTTAATTCTACTCTGATTCTCTGTGCCCAAAATCCTTTGAAAAAGTGTTTCAAACATGCAGTCTTTCAACAAAATCACTCCCAAAAGTGTCTGCTATGCCTTGTGCCTCTTGTTTGTCAGTTATACCTGGTATGCTTTTCTGATATAGTTACTTTAATGTTGTTGTTTCATTTTCTGTGTTGTGTGTAGGGAGACAGTGTTATGGGGGAGGTGAGCTGTGCTAACTAGCTAGCAGCAAGCAAAATGCAACATTTTCATGGTAAGCCACACTAGGACTGTTTTAGTTGGTGTTTTGTGTGAATTATTGTTCCTGTTTTCTTTGGCTTGTAATTTTATTTCTGTAGGACAGTTTGGCATGGTTTACTGAATTATTTTTGTCAGTGTGATTTGACTGTATTGATTTTATTTCTGTTTAGTGATTAGAAGGTAGAGTTTTTGTGTAGACAGTAATGTATTTATATTACAGTACCTGAGTTGTTGTGTGTCTCCCCTTAGTCCCTGAATTCCCTGTTGTGTATCATTTGTATAAAAAAAATATTTTGTGGTGCTGGTGTTGTTTAGTGTATATGTAGCTCAGTAAAGTGTTGCCCTGTCTTGTAGTGGGAAAAGGAAGGTTAGAATGTCTGAAATTGCAGGATTACAGTACATTTACATTGAATGTACTTGGAGGGACCATAATAGATGGCATCGATTATGGTCCATCCACAGACATTCAGTGTAAATGTACTGTAATCATACATTATTTGATTACAAGTTAGAGGTGGAGTACAGCTTAGGAGCATGCACACAGAAGACCTTTTAAGACCTGAAAGGGGGAAACTGTTTAACCAGGAAAGGCACACTAAGCCTAGCTGGGATGAGAAATTCATTATCAAGCTTGGTGTGAAGCAATGACTATAATAGGCAAGGCAACAGTGTCAACTTACTGGACTGGAGAAGAAGCACTACTGGGACTGAGTCACAGGGTGCAACTTACAAATATGCCACAGACAGTCACAGTCTGTGGCATATTTATGAGTTGTGCCCTGGGACTCAGGAGTAGTAATAAAGCTGACAGTGAAAGATCAACCTTGTCAATCTATAATCTGGTTCTTTTGAGTTAAAATGCATGACCAAGACCATGAGCATGATATATTTGCATGACATAATGAATGAAACACAACAGAAGTCAACCTCCTTTGTCAAACTATTTTAATAAAGAATATTTTCAACACTGGTGCACATACAAATTGCCATACGTCACTACCATAAAACTGTTATGTCAGTCTTTTACAAGCTTGACCTGCCAACTGACCTGGTGTCACTGTCAGGGCTTATATTGCCACCCAACTGACAATTTGAAAGAGATCAATATCAGAAAGTAAATCCAACATTGCTCAAAAGTTCCTTGAATTCATGCAAAAAAATCTAGACAATGTAGGCAACAATCACCAAATATGGAAAAATTACATACAATGGAAATCTTACCTTTTAAAAGGTCAAGTTTCTTCAGGGCTTTAAGGGAGGAAAAATCATGGATGAGGTCATCAAACTCCATTTCTTTTACCAGCTCTGATTTGACTGCCATGAGAGACAATGCATTCAGACAATGCTGATGCATTGTTGATCTCAGCTCATTTTTTAACCTTGCCATCTTTGAAAACATGCATTCTACTTCGCAGTTTGTCACTGACAGTGTCAGGAAATTCTACTGGCAATGTCCACATTAGGGAACATTGACTGAAGGCCATTGTGCCTTAAATCTTCCAGCAATTTGGCTGGAGACTTATCTGGCTCATCTTGTAAAACAAATTTAAACTGTAGGAGTTCATCAGGAAATGTCTGATTATCCAAGTCCTGGGGGTAAACTGCATCAAGGTCAGCAGCAAGCATGCGAATATCGATGATGTCCAGTGAGCTTTGTTGAAACAGAACTCCAAAGCGGTCACACAGCATCTTATAGGCATTCAGTCGATGATGAAGACAAGCAGACATTTTGTCAAGTATGACACAGAATGTCTCAATACAAAATTTTTTACTTCCTTCAATAAGGTGTCTGGCTCTCTGGATTCATCAGCAAATTGTTTTCTCTTTCAAATATGGCAGAAATCACGTTGATTTTTTTGTGAAACAGTCTTGCATGGCTTCTTAGCAGTTTTTTCAAAATTCTCAAATTGATCTCAAAGGGCAGCCACAAATGATATCAATGAATGTAGTAAGTGAACTGCTGTATTGAGATCGATGTCCATTTTCTGTAGCTACATGCTGGTTATTTTAAACCGCTGAAGCACAGTGTCCCAAAATTGAGCCATGAAGGCTTTTTGCAACTGCTCCATTTTGTTCTGAAGGGAAGCCACTTCTTGTCACGTCTCAGTTGACTGGTTCATATCTTCTGACAGGTTTTGTAGGGCTTGCCAAATTCATTCATAGTTCTGACACAAAGCTTTCATAGAATCAGCATGGCTACTCCATCTCATGTCAGAGAGACTTTTGAGTGTCAAAAATCTCTGGCTTTCATCAGAGCTGCTGAGAATTTGCTTCCAGAAATATGCTGACGTTGAGCAGAAAGCACACAGCAACTGCAGAAACCCAAAAATTAATTACATAGATTCAGCTGTTGCTAACACTGTTGACTCCCACTAAGTTCAATGAACGTGCAGCACATGGAACATAGTGCATAGGTGGGTTTATTTACATTAGGTGTGCCTGCAGTCCATTGTATCATCCTGACATATTGCTGGCATTATCATATGATTGTCTGCTGCAGTTAGAAATGTCCAAACCCAAGGTATTTACCAAAGCAAGCACACTGTCAGTCAGACTTGCACCTGTATGGTTCTCCAGTGGCTAAAATCCAATGAATCCTTTCACAATGTGTTTATCTGAATTGACAAATTGTAATACAAAAGTCAACTGATCCACATGTGACAGATCTGATGTTGAATTGACAATCACTGAAAACTACTTGGCTTGTTGCAGGTCTCTGGTTATTGAGTTTTTAACTTTATGCCTCATCAAATCAATGAATTCATCACAAATACAGTAGTTGATGTCAGATAGGAGGTATTACCTCTACTCTTGTGTCCAAACTTAGCCATATGATTAGCCAAAAATGGATCAAACTGAGTGATCAGTTCCAAAATCCCCAAATAGTTTCCACTATGTGGTGACCCTAACGGCTCATCTTAACCATGGAATGCAAGTCCACGCTCACTTAAAAACTTGATAACTGCTACAACATGTTTAAGAACATCTCTCCAGTATAAGCATTCTGACTTAAACAGCCAAGCTAGATCGGCATCTACTGTACCTGTTGCCTTTACACACCCTATCCAAACTAGCATACAGTTTCAGTTTTTCAGGCTTTTTTTCATGTTCAGAAATGCGTTCTAGCTGTTTCCAGTTGCTGAACCCTTCAGTAAAGGCATGCAATCTTGTTGATAAAAGTTTGCAGACAAAGCAGTAAACATTTCCAGCAGATGGCAAGTAAATAAGCCATTCCCACATAACCACTTCACCATTGTGCAGTCAACATGAAAACAAATCTCTGGATAGCATCTGAGTCTTCTTAGCAATCACCCAAGCAGAAGCAGCAAAATTTGGTACAAGCAGCGGAATCCTTAGCAATCCAAAAACTCCTGAAACTATTATCAATGTTTCTCCACAATGCAAGATCACTGGTAAATCAATCTGCTTCAATAATATTTTTCTTGCCTTCACTTGAGCCCGACCCCCGAGTCATGATCCTCTTCCTTAAGGTCATCTGTAGCCAGTGCCACCACCCTGTCTGCATCTTGTACATCTGGACTACTAGTAGGCATGTTAACTTCTACAATACCTCATTGCGGCTGCAGATTGTAAGACTCAGAAGCACCATTGGCTGTGCTGGGTTCATTGCCATCGCTGTCATAATCAAATAATTGTTACTTCTCAGAGTTCTCTGATTCCTTGAAGAATTGGTTTATTTTTGGGATCTTCTCCAGCAAAGTCACTCCTTTTATCTCCCTTTCTTTTTTTCAGCTTTTTCTTAGCATACCCACTTAGATAAAGATGGTTGCTAGAGGAACCCATAGCATTTAATTTGCCACAACAATGACCAGTGGAGATACAACAGTGTTAGTAGGTGGATGATGGACCTGCTGTTGAGTTCCTGTTGGTTCCTCACTGCCCAAATTAGCAACACTGACCTGACAATGACCAATAGTAGTAGTAGTACATAGTAGTAGTAGTCTACAGAACTGTTCTCTGTTGTCACTTTCACACACTGTAAAAGAATCTGATCATCTACTGAACAGAATAATCATAACTCAAGTGACACACCTGACACATAGATACACACACACACTTAGATCTCTGGGCTGCCTGGGTGCCTGCTGCTGCCCACTGGATGCTGGCTGTACAGTACAGCAAAAAATCACTCGCACGGTACCACCACCTTCTGACAGATAGCATAAGTTTCCTTTCAAGCTGCAAGATTCAAGCTTCCCATTCACTGCCCTGCATGTGACCATGATGTGACCCTGCTGAGTGTGTCAGCTGACTCAAGCTGCCTACTCTGCACTGCAGCCTGCTGTGCTGCTGTGCTATGTATTAACTAAGTCTCTCTAATAAAAGGCATTACAAAAATTACCAACTCCACCAGTAATGGAACCAGTAACCCAGCCCTCCCTGCTGCTGCAAGACTGGCCAGGATCATCATGGCTGTGGCTACTGAAGCCCACTGCCGCCCCACTGTGACACTGTGTCACAGTGTCAGGAATGAGGTCTGAGTCCCACACAATAATAACTCTCCCCCCCCTTCCCAGTGCTATGGCTCTGAACCATCTCACGCTCAAAAGAACTTTGGCTGAGACTGTATATATCACTTACTGCATGTGTACTGCTGGCTGCTGTCAGTGCTGTGGGGTACCTTACTTTTGATCTTAACATTGAAGTCTTTTTCTTTGCTACACACTTGACTTGCTTCATTGACTGCTGCCAGTCTGCCTTGCCCCATAGTGTGCCACCACCACTGCCAGACTGTCCTGGCCTGGCCCTGACCCCCAAGCCCAACCGAAAGGACAGCCAAGAGACAGCTCACGCACTCAAACAGTGGTGCAGTAGAGACTCTGACTGATGTGCTGTTGGCAATATAATCCTTGGTCAGTTGGCGGTTGGGCAGTGGTGGTAAAACTTGTGGCAGTGATTTCCATGCTGGCTGCTGGCTCTCTAGTGAGACCCACCCTTGTCTGTCTCAGTAACACCTCTGGCTTGACCTGCCAACCCCACCATGACCTGGCTGGCCTGACTCAGTCAGTCAGTGTTGATGACTGCACTGCACTGCACTGCACAGCACAGTAGCAGTCAATCACTTGGGGCCCATTACTTAAAGGTGCCTTGTCTCCTCCCTCCTCTGGCTCCCAGCTTTTCCAGTACCTGGTGCCTAGGCTGAGTCATGGGCCCTAATTTTCCTAGGGCCCCCTGGAAATGGGTCCCCTAGGCCCATGTGTTAATCCAGCCCTGGTTGTGTTGTGTTCCCAAATCTACACATACAAAAAAAATGCTCACAAACAGACACTCTGGTAAGGTACGAGTTGCTCATAGTGGTGATGCTGAAAGAAGAGCATATCTTCCATGGTTCAGAAGGGTACCGTAACTACTTCTGATACAGATTCATCAGATGCTAGTACTGCTAGTAGTACTCAAAAAGGAGTAGTTGGTGCAAGTGGTGGGGGCATTATTATGACTATATTTTTCTCAGCAACATCTGCAGCATCAGTGCTGGTGGGTGTTGGTGCTGGTGCTGACACTGTGGGCAGTGGAGGTAGTGACAACAGGAGTAGTCCAAGAACCCTAAAAATGTCTTGCTCTGGGAATATGGTTGAGGACAATGAGGTGGTTGATGCTCCCAAAACTAGTGTTGATCAGCTTAAGCATGACTCACAGTCTGACATATCAGGTAGGCCATGTCCACAGCCCCTCCCTGATTTACTACTTTGACTGGGTGACCAAAGTAGTAGATCAGGAGGGCTAATAGTCTTCTAACCACTTACAAGACATTTGACTCAGTCCCACACAAAAGATTAATATACAAGTTAGCCAGCCTGGGAGTGGGTCCCAAGATGATAGCCTGGGTAAAGAATTGACTGGAGAATAGGACACAGAGGGTAATAGTAAATGGAGTCCACCCTGAAGAAAGGGAGGTTACTAGTGGGGTACCGCAGGGTTCAGTATTAGGACCGGTCCTCTTCAATGTCTTTATAAGCGACATTGCAGAGGGACACGAAGGAAAAGTATGTCTCTTTGCAGATGACACAAAGATCTGCAACAGAGTTGATGCACAAGGTGGGGTGGAAAGGATGAGAAGGGACCTGGCAAGGTTAGAGGAATGGTCAAATGTATGGTAGCTTAGATTCAATGCTAAGAAGTGCAAGGTAATGCACCTGGGAAACAAAAACCCAAGGGAAGAGTACACAATGGGGGATGAGATACTAACAACAACAAAAATGGAAAGGGACCTGGGGGTAGTCATATCAGCTAATATTTTTCAAGTCAAACTACCTCTTGCTGGGAGCTGCAATACTGAACATAGGATCTGCAAGAAAGCGAGTTGTGCTCACAACAGAGGGAGGTGAACCTTACAATTGTCTTTGGTTTGTAGCAGATATTCTGCAGGTGGAGGCTAATTCTAACTGAAAGGTGAAATAAGGAACTTGGAATTATTAGGAAAAGACAGTCTTGTTACAATTCTTAAGATTTTCAGTGCAGGAAGAGTTTAAAGCACAGCTGACTTATTTTGGGGCTGACTGCTTTTAGACCACAAACCACCAGGCTGTTTTGGGGCTGGGGAGGTTTACCTGTGTCTGACTTGGATGTCTGGATTTTTCTCTGTTTGAATAGCAGGGGATTTTCTCTGTCAAATTGTTGTGTATGGTATCTTGCTGACAGGAAGGCACTCATCGCAGTGGTGGGTCAGAGCTCTTAGCTGATTGTTTTGTGAGGGCACAGTTTAGGCCCAACCCCTTCCCACCCTCCCGAAATAGTTCCTTTATACCTGGGGTTCTGACATCATTTCCTCAAGAGTGCAAGGTGCATATCAATGTCATATCCTCTCTAGCACACAGCACTGAAAATATAAGCATACACATTGTATAATACATATATTTCTATAAAACAAGCCAATCACACACACAAACACACACACAAAAAAAGTACATAATCATGTGGGGAGTAGTGCAATGTAATGGCTGTGGGGCAGCAGTCTTCCGGGAGTCTTTCTGGAGGCTGAGATGCTGCCCTATTTGCAGACAACTCTCTGGCCTGATGGAGGAATTTGCCCATCTTCAGGCCACACTGGACAGCAGTAAGGGAACCTTCCCCCAGGCCAGACTGGATGGTAGGAAGGGAACCTCCCCCACCCAGGGAGCACCAGAGCCATCACCACTACCTCAGAGGTTGCAAAGAAAGCACAGCAGTTGGACCACAATGGGCTCAGGGAGGGTGAGGATGGTGGAACAGAGGCACACACAGTCAGTTGTTCCACTCCACAATCCATACACCATTCTGGGGGAGCACAGCTCCCCTATGGATGCACCCACAGAGGAGATTAAGGAGGCTGAGGACACCTGTCACAAGGGAGGCCCACAGGAAGGAGGCAGAGGACACCACAAGGAAAGGAAGCAGCTCCTGGTGGGGGACTCAATTATTAGGGGATAGAACTGGGGGGAGCAGGGAAAACTGAAGTAAGGTGCCTGCCTGGTGCCATGGCTTGGAGGGACAGGAAGTGCATCCTCAGGATCACGAGAACAGCTGCACGGGAGTCTGAGCTGGACGTCATTGTCCACCTAGGGACAAATGACTTGGCTCAACATGAGATTAGAGCAGTGCAGAAGGACTTTGTAGAAATGGGCAGGGGCCTAAGACAAGTAGCACATACAGTATCCTTCTCAGAGGTACTGCCTGTCAATGGCATGAGTGAGGCAAGGGTACTTTGCACCATGCAGTTTAATGAATGGTTGAAAAAATGGTGTGGAGCACAGGGGTTTGGCTTCATTGGGGACTGGGGTTCCACCTGGAGGGACACCAGCCTATACTGGCAGAATGTTCTGCATCTGTCCAGGAAGGGAACACGTCTTTTGAGCAATCGGTTTAAATGCTTCATTAGCAAGCTTTTAAACTAGTCAAGGGGGGAGGCACTGATAAGCAGCAGGAAAATCCCAGCCTCTCCCTACAAAACAGGGTACTAAATGAGAAAAAGACCGAGGTAGAAAGGTCAGTGGGGGATGCTGCAACAGAAGGTAAAGCCATCAAAAAATGGAAAGCAATGAGTACCAATGCCCGTAGTCTGAGTAACAAGCTTCCGGAATTAGTGGCCTTGATGGAGGAGGAACATCTGGATATCGTGGCAGTCACAAAGACATGGTTCGGACAAAACCATGACTGGGACATAAACATACCAGGATACACTATCTACAGGAAGGACAGAGAGGGTAAAAGAGGAGGAGGAGTAGCTCTTTACATAAGGGAAGGAATCAAAGCAACAGAACAAAAGGGAAAATAGGGAGGAGAAGAAGCACTGTGGGTAAATTTGGAGACCGGCAATGGCACCACAATCCGCACAGGGGTTGTATACAGACCCCCTTCTCAGGGGGAGGAAATGGACAAGGAAATGATAGAAAGTATACTTAGTATGGCAGAAAAAGGGGAGATATTGCTGATGGGTGATCCGAATATGCCAGATGTTAACTGGAGTGCAGTTGCAGCAGCCACTTCGAAGAGTGGGGTTATTCTAGATGCCCTACAGGGGGCATGCCTTAGACAACTAGTATTGGAGCCCACTCGAGAGGGAGCAGTCTTAGACCTGGTTCTCTCAAATGGAGATGAAGAGAGGATCACGGATGTAGAAGTGGGTAGCCATCTGGGAACTAGTGACCATCGAACAGTATGGTTCACAATAAACACAGCAATAGTCAAGCCATACAAAGGCAAAGGTACTGGACTTTAGGAGGGCTGACTTTGCCAAAATGGGTGAGTGCCTAAGGAATGCAATAGCAAATGGGCAGGAAGGAGGGGTGGAAGAACAATGGGGAATAATAAAAACTGCCATCACAGAGGTAACAAGCCTTTGTGTGAAGCAAATAAACAAAACAAAATGATGTAAGAAACCACTATGGTTCTCAAAGGAAGTGGCAGTGAAGGTTCAAGAGAAAAAGAAAGCTTTCAGGAAGTACAAGGAATCACAGAAGGAGCAGGACAGAGAACTGTATCAGTTAAAGCAAAGGAAGCTGGGAAGGCAGTCAGAACAGCAAAGGCCCAAACCGAGGAAAAGATAGCCAACTCAGTTAAGAAGGGATAAAACCCTTTATAGGTACATCAGGAGTAAAGGGAACCAAGGGAGGGATAGTGAGGCTTAATAAAGGGGGAGAGGGCAGAGGGTGACTGTGAAAAGGCAGAGATACTAAACAAATATTTTTGCTCAGTATTTACAAAAGAAGAGGGGAGGTACTAAAACAAACAGTAGAAACACTCTGGATACAGAAGTTGATACCAGCCCATTTATAGAAGAAGGTTCTGAAAGAACACTTAAAACTGAAGGTGGACAAAGCAATGGGGCCTGATAGGATTCATCCCAGAATTCTAAAAGAACTAAGGGTAGAATTAGTGACACCACTGACTACCCTGTTTAACAAATCATGGGAGGATGGGGTGGTACCCGAGGACTGGAGGAGGGCAGATGTGATTCCCCTTCACAAAAGTGGGAGCAAGGCAGAAGCAGGAAACTACAGACCTGTTAGTTTAACCTCAGTGGTAGGGAAAATGACGGAATCACTTCTGAAGGAAAGAATTGTCAATTATCTAGAGGCCAGAGGGGCACAGGACCCAAGGCAGCATGGATTCACAGCAGGAAGGTCATGCCAGACAAATCTGATAGATTTCTTTGACTGGGTGACCAAAGTAGTAGATCAGGGAGGGGCCGTGGACATGGCCTACCTAGACTTTAGCAAGGCATTTGACACAGTCCCACACAAAAGATTAATATACAAGTTAGCTAGCCTGGGAGTGGGTCCCAAGATAACAGCCTGGGTAAAAAATTGGCTGAAGAATAGGACACAGAGAGCAATAGTAAATGGAGTCCACTCTGAAGAAAGGGGGGTTACTAGTGGGGTACCGCAGGGTTCAGTATTAGGACAGGTTCTCTTCAATGTCATTATAAGCAACATTGCAGAGGGACTGGAAGGAAAAGTATGTCTCTTTGCAGATGACACAAAGATCTGCAACAGAGTTGATGCACAAGGTGGGGTGGAAAGGATGAGAAGGGACTTGGCAAGGTTAGAGGAATGGTCAGAAGTATGGCAGCTTAGATTCAATGCTAAGAAGTGCAGGTAATGCACCTGGGAAACAAAAACCAGGAAGAGTACACAATGGGGGTGAGATACTAACAACAACAAAATGGAAAGGGACCTGGGGTAGTCATATCAGATGACCTAAAGGTGGGCAAGCAATGTGAGAGGGCAGCAAGGAGGGTTGGGGGATACTGGGATGCATAGGGAGAGGCATCACCAGTAGAAAACAGGAAGTTATTATCCTCTGTACAGACAGCTGGTCAGACCCCATCTGAGTACTGCGTGCAGTTCTGGAGACCCAGTCTTTGCAAAGACATAGACAGGATGGAAGCTGTCCAGAGGAGGGCAACTAAAATGGTGCAGGGTCTGCACCGGAAGACATATGAAGAGAGACTTAAGGAGCTTAATATGTATAGCCTTGAGGAAAGGAGGGACATGATAGAAACTTTCAAGTACCTCAAGGGAATCAACAAAGTCCAAGAGGGTAGCATCTTTCAAAAAAAGGGGTGTGCAAGAACAAGGGGGCACAATATGAAGATAGAGGGGGGCGGCTCAGAGGTAATTTAAGGAAGTATTTTTTCACAGAGAGGGTTGTGGATGCATGGAATGGCCTTCCGGAGGAGGTCGTGGAGTCAAAAACAGTGGTGGAATTCAAGCATGCATGGGACAGTCATAAGGCAATTCTAGGGGTGGGGGTAGGAAGAAGTAGGCTGCTGTCTAACTAGAATCTGCAGCTTATCCAGTAGGCAGGGAAATGGGCAGACTGGGTGGGCCAAGCGGTCCTTATCTGCCATCAAATTCTATGTTTCTATGTTTCTATGACTTAAAGGTGGGCAAGCAATGTGAGAGGGCAGTAAGGAGGGCTGGGGGGATACTGGGATGCATAGGGAGAGGCATCACCAGTAGAAAACAGGAAGTTGTTATCCCTCTGTACAGACAGCTGGTGAGACCCCATCTGGAGTACTGTGTGCAGTTCTGGCGACCCAATCTCCGCAAGGACATAGACAGGATGGAGGCTGTCCAGAGGAGGGCAACTAAAATGGTGCAGGGTCTGCACCAGAAGACATATGAAGAGAGACTAAAGGAGCTTAATATATATAGCCTCGAGGAAAGGAGGGAGAGGGGGGACATGATAGAAACTTTCAAGTACCTCAAGGGAATCAACAAAGTCCAAGAGGGTAGCATCTTTCAAAAAAAGAGGTGTGCAAGAACAAGAGGGCACAATTTGAAGATAGATAGGGGCTCAGAGGTAATGTAAGGAAGTATTTTTTCACAGAGAGGGTTGTGGATGCATGGAACGGCCTTCTGGAGGAGGTTGTGGAGTCAAAAACAGTGGTTGAATTCAAGCATGCATGGGACAGTCATGAGGCAATTTTAGGGGGTTGGGGTAGAAAGAAGTAGGCTGCTGGTTAACTAGGATCTGCAGCTTATCCATTAGGTAGGGAAATGGGCAGACTGGGTGGGCCAAGCAGTCCTTATCCGCCATCAAATTCTATGTCAAACTCTATATGACTGTTTCATCATGCAGAGCATCAGACACTGAGAAGAAAATACAGAATGGAGAAAGTGATGATCAGGAGGATGAGGACAGATCTCAGGAGGTTATCAGCCATGGAAGGGAGGAGAGGGATGATGATGTAGACCCTCTACAGGAACCTGATAAAAAGAAAAATAATGGCCAGGGAATTAATAACATCCCTCCCAGTCCTCCAGCTTCTGATAATGTTGAGTCAATAATAATATCATAGCATGCGTCACCTGTCGCAGTACCCATTCCTACCACTCCTAATGTCCCAGTATCCATTCCACTGCCATGTAAAAACTAGGGCTACAAAATCCCTAGTTTGGGATTTTTACATTCTAGATGTGGCTGATGAAATACCGGCTATCTACCAGTGATGCCAAGCATATGTGAGCTATGGTAAAAAGATTAGCCACCTAGGAACTGGTGGGCAACACACACACACACACAGCTTAAGTCCAAGCACTTGTTATGCTGGAGTCAGCACCAAAGGGAAACTGGTACAGGAGGGCTTACTCCCTTATAGATCTTATTTTGCAAGGAATAACAAAGTGGCATAGATATAGTCCCAGTGGAGTCAGCAGTGATGCAGAGAGCTACTACAGATATGAGGAGGAGGAGTTGGTGGGACTGCATAGTAGTGGGCAGAGTAGGAGTGGTGGTGTCAATATTAGCAGCCAGAGTCAGCAAAGCACACCAATCCCAGTCCCTAAAACATGAAAAATCATGTCATTCATTCATGCCGCATCTTTGACTCCCTGAGTCAAAATCTTCCCCACCAGCCATGGTGCCAGTCCGCAGAGCACAGCTGTTTGGTTTCTCAAGCCCAGTACCCTAAAAGGTGCAGCCTGCATTGCATAGCATGTTTGTGCATTATGCCAAATACCCTCTCAATAATTGTGTTGCATGCGAACGTCATGCAGAAACTGCTGAAAGGCTATCAATTGATCTGTTGCTATTCTCTTTTGTCGAAAATGCAGGATTCCACAGGTTGATGGCATGTGCTTCTCCAAGATGGCAGATTACATCACAAACTTACTTCTCCACCTGTGTCATTCCAGAACTTTATAGGACTGTCACGAACAGTAATACATTTCCTGCAGTATGCAGTATTACTGGTCATACATCCTATCGTGTATATGTGGACTTGTGGCTAAACAGCTAGTTGCTCTTATGTATGTATTATAGTCCACTGGGAACAGGTACCTGCAGTAATATTTGATGTTGGAATGGAGGAAAAAAATGATGATGCTCAACTGTGCTAGCAGCAACATTACGGGTATTCACCAACATGCCAAACTGGCAATGAGGAGTGTAACAGTTTCATACACAGCTCAAAACATTTTAGACATGCCCCTGACTGAAACTGATGAGTGGCTGCACCCACATTTCCTGAATTTGGGTTTCATTGCAAGTGATAATTGCTCTAATGTGGTGAAATGCATCAGTGATGGTGGGTTTCAGCAAGTTCAATGCATGGCACACTGTCTTAATCTAGTAGTGCAGGAGTTTCTGTCTTATCCTTTAATCAAGTCAATGTAGCCTGTGGCCAGCCATATCTGTGCCCATTTTGGTTATTTAAGAAAGGCCAGTGACCAACTTAGGTACCTGCAGACCCAGAACAAGCTGCTTTAGCACTGTCTGCAGCTGAAAGTTGTCACGAGATAGAACTCGACACTCTGCTTGTACAAGTGCTCAATCCTATAGTGCTCCTGCACTACTAGATTGACAGTAGGCCATGCATGGAACCTGCAGAAACCCACCATCACTGATGTGTTTCATCACATTAGAGCCATTATTGCTTGCAGTAAAACTCAAATTCAGGGAATGTGGATGCAGTAACTCATCAGTACTAGTCAGGAGCACTTTTAAAGTTTTTTGACCCATGTGTGAGCCTGTTACAGTCCTCCTTGCCAGTATAGCATGCTGACAAATACTCTGAATGTTGCTACCAGTAGGCCAGACCTCTGAGATGATCTGGTGAAGGAGCACCATATGCAGCAGTGGGAGAAATGAAACCTTGAGAAACACCAGTGAGGCAAGTGAAACTGCCAGGTTTTGGCAAGATGTCTTAACTGAAGAAGTGAAGCGGCCCTCCTAGTAGGAAGCCAAGGCATCTTTTTCTTCTTTCGGTGGTTTTATCCTCCCCACTCTCTTCCTCTCAGTGTAAGAGGTCAGTTCAGTTATGTTTCTCTGAATTATCATTGACCTGCACCCTGCAGGAGAATTGAAATGCCGCTTAATGCCAATATGGCAAGTGAAATCCTCGGATTGGGTAATGTAAGATAAAAGAAGTGAAGCAGACCTCTTATTAGGAAGCTAAGACTTCATTCTCCTCTTTCAGCTCATTTTTTCTCCCCTCTCTCTCCTTTAGGGTGCAAGTGGGTGTTTTAACTGCACTTCCTTGCATTGGCGTTGGCCTTTGCTTGGCGAGGGACTTTACCCTGAAGGAGAAATAGGTGGCTGAGCTTATACCCCCTCGTATGCAATTTTCTTTCATTTTTTGCTGATTTAGAGCATGCCAAAAAACATTCATCAAGCATGGAAATTGGCTAATTTAGCTCAACCAATGAAAAAGAAAACCTACAATACCTGCACAACAGAAAGATCTGACTCCTCTGACTTCACTGAATACTCAGAATCACCCGATTACTCCTCTCACTGATGATAAGCCCTGAAGCTCAAAACCATCAAAAAGGTATTATGTCTTCCATTTTTACAAAAAGCACAGTTCAAAAATCAATGGAGGAAACTGAGGGATATTTGGAAATGAGCCCAGGTGAGGAATCAGCTGAAACTTTGGTGGAGGAAAATTCTGAAACAAATAGGCCAATTGTCAGTAATACAGAGGTAGTACAGATGGAACGTGGAGTGGAGGGTAAAAGAGAACCACATGCTACATGCTTTGTAAGTGGGAGGGAAGGGACTCAGCCTCTTCTGGAAAGGAGTGAAGTGCAGACGCCTTTACTAGGAAAGCATGAAAACGGTACTAATGATCAAACTGGGGGACTAAAGAAAATTCAAAATGAGGAACGAACACAGGAAGAAAACCCATTATGTAACAACAGGGCATGGGTCCCAGAAGAGGTACTCTCCTTCAAAAAAGAAGTTTTGAAAGCTGTAGGTAGCTTAAGAATGGATATGCTGAGTTCTTTGGGGGAGATAAAATGCTCAATTAGTGCAGTATCAAGCACTCTTTCAGAAGTTTCATTAAAACTGCAATCATTATCTTCTAGAACTGAAGATTTAGAGGCAGAAGTTTCACTTCTAGAGGATAACACCAATAAATTACCCCAGAGTGTGGTACAGCTAGAGAAGCAGCTTCAAGCTCTACAACTAAAAATTTCAGAACAAGAAGACAGAACAAGGAGAGTGAATATTCGGCTGTGTAAAATACCAGAGGGCCTGGAAGGACCTGGTAATGTGATCTCTTAGTTTGAAAAGCTCCTCACTCTGGCACTGGAAAGAAAATACCCAAAGGACAAGGTCGTCTTGGATAGAGCCCACAGGGCAGGCTCTAGACTTCCTAACTGGTTCAACTTTCCTAGAATAGTTTTTGTGAAACCCCTCAAATATCAGGATAGGGAAGAAATTTTGCAGAAGGCCCGTGTATCCAAGGGTCTTAAGGTGGACAATCTCCACTTTAACGCTTATCCAGATCTATCCAACTACACTGCAGAACAAAGGAAGCTGCTTAATCCACTTAAACAGAAGCTTTTCTCAAAGGGTATTTGTTTCTCCATGCTCTATCTGGCAAAAATACATTTTGTGGTGAATGGTCATTTATAGACTTACAATTGCCCTGAAGATGCAACTGCCGCATTTACAAAAGCATATGACAAAACATGGCCTAGCCATTCTTTGAATTGTTTTTTTTTGAAATGGAGCTCATTGAGTTTTATTGAGGGGGGAGTGGAGAGGAAGGGGCGTGGAGGGGAAAGAAGGAGGAGGAGGGAGAAGGAAAAAAGAGAAAAAAGAAAGGAAAAAATTGAAATATATAAATTTAAATAAATAAAAAGGAGTAAAAAGGGAAAATATGGAGGAGGATGCGGTACTAATAGGAAGAAAACGTATGATATAATGTGGAAAAACAAAAAAGATGTTAGGGGTTCTTCTCAGGGCATGCCCCATGTCAGTGTACGGAGATGAGCATGTGTTCACCTCATCTGCAGGGGGGGTAAGAGTTTTTATTTTTGTCTTAGGATGGGTGGGACGGGCTATAAGGTTTTTTGTAAGAAATAGGGTGAAGGGTTACAGGAAAATTGGTAAGCTGAATCAGTGGCACGAAGGAATTTGTATAATTATATATGATTATTCAAAAAAAATTGGATTAAGAGGGGGAGCCAAGTTTTTTTTTTTCTATTTATTATTCACCTTTTCTCAGAAACTATGATTAAAATAAAATGTAATTGGCAGATATGATGGCAGATCTATTTAGGTTGGCCACCTGGAATGTGAAAGGACTGCAAGATACATGGAAGTTAATAAAAATCTTGATGTAACTGGAAAAGAAGAATGTTAATGTTATGTTATTACAAGAGACACATTTATTACAAAAGGATATTAAATGGTTGGACGAAAGATGGGGTAAGTTGTTCTTTTCAGAATTTTCCTCCAAAGCTAGAGGGGTACTGATTGCATTTAATAGAAAGAGGATGATGCCTGCCATAAATAGATACTTTGTGGATCCACAGGGTAGATTTGTGCTAGTACAGCTGAGGTTATATAAGATAAAATTCACATTGTTTGCTTTATATGCATCGAATAAGAACAATCCTAGATTTTTCTGAGTTATTTTTAGAACTCTCTAATTATGAAGCCCAATTTATTATAGGAGGGGACTTCAATGTGGCTCTTTGTCAAAGAGATAAATCTTCTACTCTGGACAGATCACACAGAACCCCAAGGATCACAGTATTAAGTTTTGTGGCAGATTTAGGTTTAATAGACCCCTTGAGAGAAATAAATAAATAAAAAGAAAACAAAACAAAAAAAAAGAATGTTGCTAGCAGTACAGTTGTACTTCATACAGTTTTTTTCGGTTCCATGTAATAACAGCTACTGCAAAATAACAATGGAAACATTAGCGAATGCAAAATAGCACTCACAATAACAGCCCAGCACAAAAATGTCAAGCATTAAAACGGTGACACAACAACCCAAATAAATAACCCAGCAAAGACAAAAAGGCCCAACACGGGACATATGCTACACAGATATCACAGCTGCAACTAGAAATTGTAGGAAACACCTCTTAAATAATTGTAACGAGACCGGTTGGGATGTTATAGTGTCATAGTTCAAGCCTGGTCGCCAGTCCACACATACAGCACAGCAATGCCAGCAAACAACACACCCCTCCTAATATGACCCCATTCTTCCAGCACCTGACACCAGCTAACAGCAAACACTTGTAACATCAAATGTATATAAATAAAATAGTGGCACACACACCTCTCTCCACGTATGGGGTCTCCAGTGGGAAAACTGAGGTAGGTGGAGGGGACCGCCTCTTATATACATTAGGCTAACATCAGCTGACTGATGTTGGTGGGTGGTGGTCCCCTGTGATAGACTGCTAGCTAGAAGTTTTCTGTGTGGTCCTAGTGCCTGGTGGCTTAGTCCTACTGGTGTGGCCTGCTGCAAGAGCTTCTTTCGAAGATCTACTGTTATGGTAAGTTTCTATGTAACTGTACTGTCTGCTCAGTGTAGCGAAGCTCAGGAGCTCAGGATACCCATCTTATCCCCCCCCCCGCCTCGGGCACGTGGAACAGAGAGGATCCTTGGAGGTAACGTAGCAATTGACGGCAGATAAGGACCGCAAGGCCCACCTAGTCTGCCCGTATTCCCTGCTTGCATTGGCGGCCACTGACCCTACTTGGCCAGTGGTTTTGCATCTCCTTCCCACCTCCAGGGTTCCCTTATGACTATCCCATGCACGTTTGAAGACTCCCACTATGCTAGCTCTCATCACTTCCTGTGGCAGGCTATTCCTTGCATCCACCACCCTTTCCGTGAAGAAAAACGTCCACACATTCCACTTTAGCCTGTCCCCCCACCTCATATCGTGCCCCCTCATCCTTGTACAGCTTTTATAAAGAAAGATGTTGCCCACTTGCACTTTGTTTATGCCCTTAAAATACTTGAAGGTTTCAGTCATATCCCCTGTTCCCTTCTCTTTTCCATTGCATACATATTGAGGTCTTTTAATCTCTCCTCATATTGTTGTGGTGCAGACCCTGCACCATCTTAGTTGCCCTTCTCTGAACCGCCACCACCCTGTTTATATCCTTCTGAAGATGCGGCCTCCAGAACTCTACCTCATACTCCAGATAAGGCCTCACTAGTGTTTTGTTTAGTGGCATCACAACCTCCCTTCTTCTCCTAGTGATACCCCTTCCTATGCACCCTGACATCTCAGTAGCCCTTCCCACCACCTTGGTACACTGTTTAGCCATCTTTAGGTCATCTGAGATGATTATTCCTAAATCCCTTTCCTCCCTGGAAACCGTCAGTATCTTCCCCCATCTTGTAGCTTTCTGTAGGGGTCCTTTGCCCTAGGTGCATGATTTTGTACTTTTTGGCATCTACATCTGGCAATCCAGATCTCAGGAAACCTCCTCATCTCTATCCTTAGGTGACGCACCTTCTCTGTCATGAGAAAGCTCTAGCTCCTCCCTCCCAAAGCTGGACAACACATGTTTTCATCCGTTTTAAAAAATTGTATTTAGCTCAGTGACTTTCCATGAAAAGCACCTATCTGAACAGAATGCAAACAAAAGAAAAGACAAAATGAGGTACTTCTTTTGACTCCTCAAATGTGTGCTTATTTTGGCATGCCATGCACAAAGGAGCAATCCAAACCCAGGGATGTATCTCCTGAACATTCTGTTGTCGAGGATCAGGAATAGGATTTAGAAAGTGGGGAACTACACTTACCACATAAGGAGCATGAGGACTACTCATTGGGCAGAAATTTTCTTTTTGACAAACTTCTACATTAGTAAGACAAATATGCATTACATTAAACCTGAAGGGTGGCTAGTAGTGGCATATCGCTCAGAAGAAGATGGACCCACTGAGGAATTCCATTAAGAGGGAGAAATAATTCCCAGTATGCAGTACAGTGACAGAAATGATTGCACAGGAATGTGCCCATGAATACTGCAAGGCATTGGCCATGCAATGCGCAGACTCTACAAGATACATTATGTAAAGTCCTGGGCTACAGGCCCAAAGGTGGACGCACTCATTTTGTCTGCCATCAAGAAAACTACCATACCGGTTCCCTGGGTAGTGGCCTTCACTGACCCACTTGACCACAAATTGGAATTTGTTATGAAGCGATTGTATGAAGCGTCCGGCACAGCCGTGGCCTATTGGCTTGAAGATGTCTCCTTTGATCTGCCCACAGACTTGGAGATTTTAGCTCAAGTGTCCCTTCTGATCCTGGGTTCTACTTTCCTGGTGAATGCATCCTATGATAACCTTCAGACCGTCACCAAGCAGTCCTTATATTCTGTTCTTCTCAGATGGGAACAATAGCTTCAGCTGTGGGTGGCTGACAGTGCCACAGAAATATCCTAAAAGTGTCCCTGCTAAACATGCTTTTCCAAGGAGACCTGCTTTTCAGACCAGAGCTGGAAACTCTCATCAAGTATTTTATCCAGCATGGAAGATATTCCATTTTTTTCCAGGGAAGGTCGCAAAATTCCTGCAACTAGAGCTCCTTTCACCCCAACAGAGGACGCAAAGGCAGAGGTAACCTTGCAGACAACTGAGACCACAAGAACAATCAATTATACTGAGATGAGGCCCGCCCCTGGTTAATTTCCGTCTAAGGGCAAGACTGTTGTAGTTTGAAGATTGGTTGACGAAGACTATCACAGGCTGGTGAGTGTTAGAGGTTGTTTCCAAGAGCCACTCCATCGAGTTTCTAACACCCTCCAACTGTCCAATCTGACACCTATATTTATAGTCCCCATTGTCCCATGAACCCATCAAAAGTGATGAGCAGTGCATGATGCAATACATCACCTCATGGATATCAGAGTCATTTAGCCAGACCTGAGTTCAGAACGGGGATCTGATGTCTACTCCATCTTTTTCATTGTCCCAAAGAAGACTGGGAGGATTCCAAGCTGTGCAAGATTTGAAGCACCTCAACAAATGGATAAAGGTGGAACCCTTCAAAATGGAAATTCTACTCTCCACAATGGCAGCAGTTCGGTCAGGGGATTTTCTGGTGTCACGCTGCATATCCTCATTTCACTGGGCATGTGATCTGTGGAGAGTTGTGTAGGACAGTGTAGTGCTTGTGTAACGTACCTCTGGCTTATTCTCTGTATTCCTCAGACCTTCACCTCTTATTCGCACCTAGGACCAGGACCAAAATTGGAGGGACAGCCTTTGCTTTTGCTGCCCGGAAACTATGGAGCAGTATAGCTGCTAACATTAGACACTGTTGTGTTGCCTGTGCCTTTTGGGATCAGTATCACTCACACTTAATACAGTTTGCAGTATGTTCCTGTTCCTAGCGCTTGACTTTGATAACTTCTAGCTTTTGTTTAAGACAGTCCCTGCACTTGTCACTTTGAATACCTACTAAGTCTGCACGTCTTAGCTTTTTGTCAGTTATCTTTCTCCTATGCTTTCTCAGTTGATAGTCATGCACCGCATTGTCTACTGTGTTGTTTAATTTATTGTCCTGCACAATGTTGTTCTATAAGATTGTCATGTATTCTAATGTTAAAGTCAATGTCTTACACCATATTGTTATATTTGTTTGTACTCTCCCAGGTTGTGCTCGAAAATAGGCAGATGTCTATCTTGTACACTTTACCCAGTAAACAAAAACTGCATAAATAAATAAGTTCAGTTTCCACCCACTTAGAGGGGCAGTAGGTGGAGACCTACGGCCAAAGGAAATGGAGTTTTAGGGTAAGGAGCCCTTGAGACTCAGAAGAATACCAGGGTGGGAGGAGGGAGAATTCATGGCTAGAACCCAGAGAGAAGACTCTGCCAGCTTTAGGAGGTGCTGGAGGAGTGGTTGATCAGCTGACCACTGAACCCAGCAAACTTACCATCACCTGGCATACCAGGAGTACCTCATACTTTCTGTCAAATTCATGCATTACCTGTACACATCCTGGCCATTTGGACTGCCAGTGGCACCTGGAGTAGTCACGAAAGTTACGTCAGTTCTGGTATCACAGCTACAGGAGAAAAGTTCTTATTTGTGAACAATAAGCAGAACGCTGCCCCGTTGGATATTCAGTCATGAGAAGTGCTCACCATTACCTTCTCAGCACCTGCAGCATTTAAGGGTGCTGTTTGGCAGAGCAGCACCCAGTGCAGCTCTGGCCCCAGACAGAGTCCACTCCCTGACAAGGGCATGTGCAAGACTCAGAAGAAAACCAGCAGAGACAGCCAAAGGCATACTTCATGTACTCGAACTCATGGCAGCAAGCATCAACCTAATAAAATGGACAAGGCCACACTCTTATCTGCAGCAACCCTTGCCACTTCACTCATGGAAGTTTCAAATGGGATCGCGGTCAGACAGTAATTCGACTAACCCTGTATGTAAAGAACTAGTGTGGTGGGCACAACAACAGCCACTATCCAAGTGAGTCTCCCTAAAGAACATTCAATGGCTCACTCTGATAAAAGATGCTAGTCTCACAGGATGGGGCACAGTGCTTGGCACAGCCTTAGCACAGGGCACCTGGAGCCTGCTAGAGAGAAAATTCTGAATTACCATCCTCTAGATGATGGCAGTATTCAGAGCAATGCTATCCTTCAGGACCAGAATGTGAAACAAACATTTGCTAGTGCGGACAATGTAGTGATGGTAGCCTACATGAAAAAACAAGGATGGAAAAGGAGCAAGGCAGTGGTGATAGAGGCATACCAGGCTTTGAGCTGAGCAGAAGCAAACCTACTATCTCTAGCAACAGCCCATCTGGCAGGGGCTCTGAGCATGTAGGCCGACTGACTCAGTCGTCAGATCCTCCATCCATGGGAGTGGTAACTCAGTCAAGAGATCTTCAATATGATATGTTGGAGGTGGGGCACTCCACTCCTAGACTTCATTGCCACCAAGGCAAAACCAAAGAATCCAAGGATATTCAAGAAAGTCAGTAACTGGGAATAGATTGCCTGTTCTTGCCGTGTCTGGATGTACTTCTGTAAGTTTTCTCTCCATGGCCCATGATACCGACTGTACTAAGAAAGCTACAAAGGGAGTTGTCAACTTTGATGCTCATCATTTCAAAGTGGACCTGAAGAACATGGTACTTAGAGCAGAATCACCAGGCCTTTTGCAAACCAGTGCCACTCCCAGTCAGGCTTGACCTTTTTTGACAGGGTCCAGTCCTAAATCCGGATACTCAGAAGTTTCAGCTATCAGCTTGGCTACTGAGCCCAGGAGATGCATGAAAGCTAGGTATTCCCAAAATGAGAGTCAAACTCTGGTGCACTTCGGGAAGACCACTATAAACAAGACCAACAGTAGAGTCTGAGATGTTCCAATCCTGGTGCTTTCCCTTAGGGATCAGACCATCAGACGCATTTCTGTTCTGTGTCTTGGAATTTCTACAGCAGAGTCTAGACAGGGGTTTGTCACTTAGTTCCCTCAGGTTGCAGCATACCTCTCAACCTCTTACCTCATGAATCAGGGACAAGGATTAAAAACATCAGGGACAAACACCCAAAATCAGGGACATATCCTAAAAAATGGTACTATTCACTCAGAAAGCTGCTAGAATTAAGGGGATTTGCATTAAGATGCATTTTCTGAAGAACGAGTCTGTAACTTTAATGTTTGACATTATTTTGTGATTTTAATCTGTCAAAAAAACACAAATTTTGCGAGGGACAGAGGAAAATTCTGAAGAAAAATCAGGGACTAGGACTAGGCTAGGTATAACAGGTGACGTATTTCTAGGAAGCAAGTACTGAGGGATCAAAGTAAAGAGTGTAATAGTGAACAGAAGAACAGTAGGTTTCACTCATCTCATGGAATATTGCTGGCCTGTAGCCAAAGTTTGAGAATGGATCATTGGAGATCTGAAGCTTAATATAGTTAAATCATGCACTTATTTAGGAGTTACCTTTACAGCAAATAGCATTTGGTCTAATCATGCAAAGGCATCTTTATCTAAGCTTAAACAAACGTCTTTTGAACTTAAATTTATTCAGAAACATGGTGGGGGGTGTTTCAGACTGAGGATTGAGGCCGTAAAAGCTAAATGTATTTCACAAGCTGTTTATTTGCACTGGAGACCTGGGGTACTAATGCTGTTGATATTTTGGAAAAGTCAGTGAATCAAATGTATAGATCATTAGTGGGCATCAACACTTATACTCTGGCATGCTACCTTAGGACAGAGTTAGGGGTTCTCTGTCTCAAAGCCCTAGCTGATTCTCGTATAATAGGATATTGGATTATGGCTACTCATGTGCCTGGTTATAGGTTTCCAAAATTGTGTCTTCTTGCAAAATATAACTGGTTGAAAATATGCTATATGCCATCTGCTTGACTGTCTTTTATATTAAAAAATTAACAATTTATGATCTGGATATTTTGGGCACATATTACTAAAATATGCTGAGTGTAAAATACAAGAGCTATGTTAAAACAAGAATAATTAATCAATCCATTGATATAGGTGCAATAAGTTATTCAAATGTTTTACTATGGTGAACTCAGTATGATAATAGATGTTTGATGAGTTATCGTCTTGATTATTTAGCAGATCCAGTCAAAGAGAGTTTATATACCCTTTATAGATTAGAACTGTTTCAAAGTAATGTCCTTTATGCAAGGTATAATAAAACAACAGATCATTGTATTAAGATATCAGGATGTTAATAATCCAGGAGTAGAAGATTTATTTCATGTCTGTTTTGATTGTACATGGTATGGAAAGGCTAAAACAATTTGGCTTGCACCAATTTGAAATTCTTTACAATTGATTGACAAAAAAGAACTTTTAACATTACTGTTCGTGGTGGAGGACAATTCAGTTGTCCTCAGAATTACCAGTTACTTGTGTAAAATTAATAAAATTAGTGCAAAAAAGGTGACCAGCTGGCTGCTGTACCATAACATCTTCTTGTTGGACAACTGACAATTTCCTCTTCTTATAAGCATCACATAGAATTCTAATGGGATTTCTGTGTCTTTGTGGTCTGTCTGTGTCAAGTATTGGTCTGGGGATTGCGCAGAAAGTATTCTGCCATTTGTTTACTGTGTGTTGTTGTATTGGGATGCTGTTTTAATTGTGCATTGTTCGATCATATGAAAGATCATTGCAGTAAAGACAACTTAGCCTTTACTAGGTAACAGGAACTTTCAGTGTCTTCCCTTTGCACAGACCACAAGAATGCAGAGGAGAAACATTTGCTTTCTCTTTTTTTTTTTTATACTTTAATCTTTATTCATGCTCTGCAGTAAATTTAATTACAGCTTCGAGAATCACTGATACAGACTTGATATAGTGTGTACAATTACAACTTATTTCATTGTTGTTCCAGTTGTGTACAAGACTGAGGGTCTCCATAGCCACAAGTAGTGGGGGGCGCACAGGGGAAATCCCTTAGTCACCTCCCCCTTTCCCTCCCACCAGAAGGAGGCCTGCTTCAGATATATAACATTGCTGGGACCTGGATTTTACAAACGCCAATACAGATACGGATCGCCGTAGCCCAGGAAGGGGAACTCTGCTCCTTCTCAATCTCCTGCCATTGTTGTTCTGTCTGGCTGTTGCCATATTATCCACCTGGACCATCTTTGGACAAAAAGAGGAGTCTTCTGGTTTATTTTAAAGGTGAGCTCCTCCAGGTCAGCCAGGCCTTTGATGATCGAGATCCAGTCTTGTTTTTGGGGCACAGATGGACTAAGCCAGGCTCTGGTTATCGCTTTAAGAGCCGCTGTTGTTAAGATTGCCCAAAGATACCGCGAGTCTGGTCCCCTGATCTCCGGAGGAAGCACCCCCAAAATCAATTCAGCTCAATTCAGTTGCTGGGTAATAGTAAGAATTTCTTTTATTGCTGATGTAATGTCAGCCCAGAACCCAGTAAGCCTGGGGCATGCCCAAAAAATGTATAGGTAGCCTGCTTTGTCTTCCCCGCATCCCCTCCAGCAGCCAGCGAACAGGTTTGGATTTCTTTTATTTAACATCTCAGGAGTGAAGAAAAAGCGGATCCTTACCTTCCAGACAAATTCTTGCCAGAGAGGTGATCCGGTTGCCCATTTGGCTATACTGAAGATCGATTTCCAGTTAAAGGGTGGAGTACCAGGCCCTGCCTCCTCCTCCCATTTGTTTTTAATTTTAATTAGGGGGTCTGGCCTAATGGTCCTCAGAGCCTTATACAGAGCAGAAATCTGTCCCTTCTGGTCTGTTGATGACTTAATTTGTTGAATGGCTGCCAGTAAGGGAGCTACCCTTTCCGGGTCCAGCACTCTCCTCTGGAGGGAGTTTATATATGTTCGTACTTGAAGGAACCTGAAATGGTCTGAGTTCCTAAGGCCAAATCTGTTCTTAAGGGAGTCAAAATCCAAGAACGAGGCCCCTTGGGTAAACTGCCCCAGGTAGATCAGACCCGCCCTAGTCCATTGTCTATATGTAAGATCTATTCTGTTCGGAGGGAAGTCCTCAGCCCAGGCCAGTTTTTTAAGGGTCCACAATGAAGGTAACAATTTGTATTTTTGCCATAGTCTATGTACCGAGCGGAGGGTCTCACCCACTGATTTTAACCTGGGCATAAGGTGATGACGGGTCAGCAAAGGAATCACCACCCGGTCTTCGAGGGGCAACCTTCCCCCCTCCACTTCCCTCCAACCCGAGGTGGAGCTGGGACTGGACCACTGGAGAGACTGCTTCAGTTGCACCACGAGGAAAGAATTCTCCAGGTCCGGTAGGGATCTACCTCCTGCCTCCCGCCGAGCCTGTAATGCTTTCAGTCTGATTCTTGGTCTCTTATTAGACCAGATAAATCTGGAAATCCTCTTGTGCCAGTCCTGGAATATAGATTTGTGGATGTAGAGGGGTATGCATTGAAACAGATACAGAAATTTAGGTAGTACATTCATGGTTATAGCTTGAATTCTGGCATACATAGGGAGATTAATCAGGGACCACTTCTCAAAATCTTTCTTAAGGGAATCAGTCAGGGGTGTTTAGTTTGCTTTAAACAACTTGGATGGGTATTTAGTGATGTGGATTCCTAAATATTTCATCCCTTCAGCTGCCCAGTTTAAGGGAAGGAGTTGGCAGATACATTCAGGTGGGTCAAAGAAGAAACTGAAAACCTCCATTTTTGATTTGTTAAGGGAATAGCCCGAATGCTTCCCAAAGTTCTCCAAGATAGGCCATACTTGTTCTATAGATTTATGTGGCTGGGATAGGGACAGCAGAATGTCATCAGCGTACAGCAGAATCTTCTTCTGAACACCCCCCACCTCTATTCCCGTCACTTCCTGTGCCCTTCTAACAGCCTCAACCAGCGGTTCAATATAAAGGGCGAAGAGAAGAGGGGAGAGGGGACAGCCCTGTCGGGTACCCCTGCCCAGTTGGAACCTCTTAGACAATCCCCCATTAACTCTGACATATGCTTGAGGTCCTGTGTATAGGGATCTCATGGTTTCAATGAAAGATTCAGGGAACCCCCTGTGTTCAAGAACCAGAAACAAAAAGTCCCATGAGACCCTATCAAAGGCCTTTTTGGCATCTAAACTCAGCAGGCAGGCTGGAATCTGGGTTTGTTGAATCTTATCTATCATGTCCAGGGCAGAATGTACTCCGTCAGGTGCTTGTCGGCCCATCACAAAGTCAGATTGATCTGGATGTATTAATTCTGGTAGTATGGGGTTAATTCTCAAGGCTATTATAGAGGTAAAGATCTTATAGTCGTGGTTTAGCAGAGATATGGGATGATAAGATTCACACTTCGAGGTTTATTTTCCTCTTTATGTAGGCTTTTGATGGTTGCATATTGCCAAGACGGGGGGGGGAGGTCCGCCTTCGGACCAGATATTCGAGAAGGCTTTGTGAAGGAGGGGTACCACCTCCGGGGCCAGGGTTTTATAAAATTTGGGACCGAACCCATCTGGGCCTGGGCATTTGGCTGGCTTAAGTTTTTTAACTGAGGAAATGATTTCTTCCTGAGTAATAGGCCTAATCAATGTTTGGGCTATATCTGGTGGCAGGGGAGGGAGTGGGATGGAATTTAAATAATCAAGTTTGTCCTGCTTAGAGGTATTCTCCACCGACCTATATAGGTTGGAGTAATACTCCACAAATGATTCTGCTATCTGGGTGAATTGTCTTAACTAGTTGACCTGTGCGAGGTGAGACTATCTTAGCTATTGCAGCTTTTGCTGCATAGTGGCGTAGCCGACACGCTAGAAGTTTAGTGCTTCGAGGCCCGCCCTCATAGTATCTTTGTTTTAAATAAAATAAAGCTTTTTCTACCTCTGTTTTTTGGATGTTATGTAGCGACTTCCTGCATTTTTGTAGTTCCTTACCCCTAAGTTCCTCCCGCTTAATCTTTTGGACGTCCTCAAGCTCTTTAATCTGTGAGATTAATTTCTGTTGGTTTTGTTTTAGTTCACGCTTTTTTCGGGATGTTATTGCTATAATTTTACCTCTGAGAGAGGCTTTGATAGTATCCCATTGTATCTGTGGTGAAACCTCTTGTTTCGTGTTTTCGTCTAGAGTAACTTTCAGGAAGTCTCTAAGTTCCCTCAGTGCTTCTTTGTCCTGGAGTAAGGAGCTATTCAGTTTCCAGTGCGTGGTTCGTTTAGGCAGTCCCAGCTCCACCTCTAAGAAGACAGGGCTATGATCTGAAAGGATGGTCGTACCCACCCATGTAGATGAAAATCTATTAAAATCTCCCTTGAATGTAAAAAACATGTCCAACCGGGAGAATACCCTGAACCTGGGGGAGAAACATTACATCTAGTTTTGGGACCTGGGAATTTGAGTCGAGGGCCCTGTTTAAAGCTATGTTCCAATCCCCTCCCATTATTAGTACTCCTCTGGCCTTTTCTACCACCGGCTGTAAAATATTCGAGTACACTCTGAATGGAGATCCCGGGGGATTATAAATATTGGCTAAAGTTATTGGTGTATCCTGAATGGTCCCCACCACGATGATAAACCTGGCTTCTGGGTCCTCTATCACTTCCTGTTGTTGAAACTGTAACTTTTCTGACAGTAATATCGCCACCCCCCCTCTTTCTGCCCTCTGGGAGGGCATTTGCTTTCTCTTGATGTGAATAGTGTTTTCAGGGTTTACTTGAAGCACACCAAATCCTTCCATAACACTGACAATTTTCTTTTGTCCTACAGTGGCATGGGAAGAAAGATGCAGCCCCAGTCAAATGTACCCTAGCAAAGTAGCTCTGTGTGGCCATTAGACTGGCCTACACAACATGGGGCCTGTCATCTCCATTGGGCCTCAAAACTCACTATACTATAGCTGTATAGGTGGCATCTTACGCAGAGCATGCCTTGGCATCCCTGCAGAAAATCTGAAGGCTGCTGCTGGGCCTCTGTCCATAGATACATTATGCATTACCGACTAGATGTGTTTAGCTTAGCCAATGCAGTGTTTGTTATGTGTGTGTTGAGATCAGCTGTTCAGCACTGACATTCCCTGGTGTGGGACTGCTTATTAGGGCCCATACTGTTACTGCTTGCCTATATGTGCCAACACACAAAGGGTCATTATAAAGTTCCTTACTGGTAATTCTAGGTAATACTGGCAATTCCAGTTGTGTGTAGACTCCATCCATGGGCAGGCAGGCCCTCCCAGTTTTCAGTGCTATGTGCTCTTTTGCCTTATGTCTTCTGTCCTATGTTGTATATAGTTCCTGCAGTTCAAGGGTTTGTAGAGATGTACTGTAAGCTTTTGTTACTGATTCTATTTTCTGATAGTTTTACAGGGTTTGGCTAACAGATTTGTACAGAAGGGTCGACAGAGGGTGATAGGATAGGGGAAAAGTCCTCATATGCGGAGACTTTTCAATCTGGCCCATCTGAGAGGGGAGGATAGCCCATACCATTGCTGCCTGCCAATAGATGGAGTCTACATGCAACTAGAGATGCAGCAAATTTAAATTTCGACGGCACTGCGCGTTGTTATTCCGCTACGCGGAGTAGCCAATATGAATTGCTCACTTCACCTTGTAATTATTACTTCGCATTGTCATTCCGCCTTAACGCGAAGTAAGGCGAAGTGACAACAGTATTGGCAGCCCCCACATACACAGTCACCAGAATTAATGTGCATTCCCAAAATGCTACTGTCTTGTGTCCAGAAAATTCCAGTGCTGACGAAGTGAAATGACAGCACAACAAGAAATGCAAAGTCTCCCAGAATTAATGGCGCACTCAGTCATGCGTGCAGTGGTCACACACAGTCACCAGAATTAATGTGCATCCCCACAATGCTACTGTCTTGTGTCCAGAAAATTCCTCAGTGCTGATGAAGTGAAATGAGAGTGTAACAAGAAATGCAAAGTCTACCAGAATTAATGGTGCACTCTCATGCGTGCAGTGGTCACACACAGTCACCAGAATTAATGTGCATCCCCAAAATGCTACAGTCTTTTGTCCAGAAAATTTCCCAGTGCTGATGAAGTGAAATGAGAGTGTAACAAGAAATGCAAAGTCTCCCAGAAATAATGGTGCACTCTCATGCATGCAGTGGTCACACACAGTCACCAGAATTAATGTGCATCCCCAGATTGCTACTGTCTTGCGTCTAGAAGATTCCCCAGTGCTGACGAAGTGAAATGAGAGCGCAATAAGAAATGCAAAGTCTCCCAGAATAATTGGCACACTCAGGCATGCGCGCAGTGGTCATACACAGTCACCAGAATTAATTTGCATCCCCAAAATGCTACTGTCTTGTGTCCAGAAAATTCTACAGTGCTGACGAAGTGAAGTGAGAGTGTAACAAGATATGCAAAGTCTCCTAGAATTAATGGTGCACTGCAAACGCACAGACAGATTAAGATTAGCTGCACTTTTCGAGATGGACGCAAAGGCACAACAACACCCTAACCAGTGCTCACAAGTCATAAATCCAAATCTGGAAAAGAATAACTTTTGCCGATTGGGGGTAGTACGCGAGTAACAGTCCACTACCAGTAAAGATACTACAAAGCAGTACAAAAAATTCATGCAGGTGCGGTGGATAGCAAGTTCACACTGCTGCAGTTACTCTATGGCACAATAAGGTGTCTGATTTGATGGCAGACATCACACCACACTCACACACATACTACAAGTAATGCGAAGCAAATTGAAAACCTTTAGTAATATAACCAAATGTTTTAAACAAACTGAAATTATATACTGCTGCACCACATCAATCGGCAAAAAAATGTCAAGAATTACTGGAAATATTACTATGTGTACATAAACACAGTTATACAAGAAAAATATAACCAAAACAGAAAGACTGCCTTTTTCTCCCAGTTAATCTACCTACTCCACAGATACGCCCCCCCCAAAAAAAAAACACACTTCACAGTACACAGTACACAGACTAAATGTTCTACATTAATAGTCAAAATCCACACTCAAACAATAAACACTTGATGATATAAGCACAGGAGGGTTTCCTACAATCTATGTACTAAATTTTGAGCAAAAAAAAAAAAGACTCAAAAAGGCTTTTTTAACAGCTTTTAGAGGGTTTGAATTGCAGAGCTCTGAGAGCAATCTGTCTCCAGCTACCACTATACACACACTACCCAGAACTGAGGCTGTGCAGAGCAGTCTAGAGCCCATGTGACCTGTAACCCCATGAATCACTACAGAATTCGCCTTGGAGCTCAATTACAAGGCAATGTGATCTGAAATACACTGAAATCAGTGGTGGAGAAGTGGTTTGGGGAAGGCGGAATAAGCAAGTCACTGTTTTCAATGGACTTCGCGTTCCTCATTATGATGTGAATCACTCCACTTTATGCACTGACACTAAGAGATTCTTTGATTACTCAAGTAATCACTTCGCAGACCTAATTTTGGCCACTTGGTCCACCACTACAAGCAACCAGAATTATTGGTATGTAGATTATACTGTAATTCCTCTATACTGCATTTTATAATTGAAAAGCTAGAGCCTGTGGTTTGGAGATAACACGCCATGCCCATCTCCTAGCATGCACATAGCGTGCATGCCCAAGTGTCCATTGAATGCTCAGCTTTGCTACCATGTGGCTGCTTCCCCTCTCACCCTACCCATGCCTTGAACCTGCTTGGTTGCTCTCTTTACATCCTGGCTCCTTCACTATTTCAGTGCGTGTCTGTCTTCCTGTGTTGTACTGCATTGGACTGCTGGTTGTCTTGTGTTGCAGCCATTCCCGCCACTTCTGTCTGTCCTCCCTTGTCTTTTTGGCTTTTCTTTGTTTTCTTGCTGGTATGCCTGTCTGCCCTTTGGTCCTTGTTATTTGTTTAATATCCATGCTACTCTACTTCTGACTGCCTTCCTCCATTCACTAAGTGGCCCGCTATTGTCCTTCTCTGTGTTCTTTTGTACTTCCCTGCCTCTGTCATTTTTCCTTTGTCTTTGTTACCACTCGACTCATACATCACTGCCTTCTTTATAAGGATCTGAATTGGCTCTCACCCTCTGCCAGTAGACAATACTACCTTGGATCACTAATGGACTCGATCATCCGGGAAAAAAAAACCATCCCAGCTGACTGCGTTGCTGGTCCCTCAACCATCCTCCCATGGCCTGCGATCAGCTGACAAATCCTTGCTGTTTGTTTCCGAGATGTCGTGGATGACCAAAGGCACAGGGGCCTCTCCACCTTCTGCTCCCAGGCTATGGTGGAATGCTCTTCCACTCAACCTCCGGTTGTCTCAGTCTCACTTTGGATTTAAAAGTGAATATCTCGTTATCTATCCTTAGCTGATGCTTATACATGCTTGTACCCAACCTGAAGCTCCTGAGACTTACCAGTAATGTCACCCTGCTCTAATCCAGCTCCAAGACTGTCTCTCTTCCCTCCCCATATTTTTCCTTCTCTTTGTAAATAACTTCTTGACTACTAGCTGTCTTCCTTCTTGAACCTGGTTGCTGACCATTCATTGTTGTTTTGCCAGTTACCACCCCTGACCTTCCTTCTGTCAGTCTTTCTTGTTATGTTTGAACGTTCCTCACATTTCTGTCTATATAACCTTACTTTCTTATTAACCCTTTCACTCCACAGGTCAGCTCCGTGGTTTCTGAACTTATTATATAATATCTTACTGCCATTATCTGTATAATGCTTGCCATTATTTTTTGTTGTTTCTACCCATTGCATTTTTGTAGCACTGCTGTACTGTTCCTCTGTTTGTATTATTGTACCCATGTTGCTGTTGTTCAACTGTTCTCTTTTTGTTGTACTCTCCCGAGTCGTGCCTGAAAATAGTCATTTTATGGCTAGTGCACCTACCCGGTTAACAAAAACTAAATAAATAAATAAATACACTACTCTGGTCTTTTTTTCGTGCATGCTTACCCTCTCATTAACACCCTATACCACTCATAATTGTTCCATCTGTAGGATTTCATATTTTTTGTCTGCCTGACTGGCTATTTATGTTCCCTGTGTCATTTGCATTTTGAAGGTAGCTGCTTGCTTCCAGCTACATTTTCAGCCTGTCTAGCTCCATTTATCTGTAGTTTCAGCCTACCTGGCTTCTTGTGTTAACCCTCTGTGGCTTCTGCTCCAGTTCATTGGGCCAGCCCACTTACTACAGTAACTAAAGCCAGCTGCAGTTAAAATCTACTATTATGTACTCAGGCCTTCAGAGAAGCTGCTATATGGGGTAGGTTGGTGTGCATCCGCCGTTAAGAGTTTTTTTTTTTAGCTAACTGCTTCATACCTCATCTGTATGGCTATAATAAGCCCACATCTTTCTGTATTCTTTCTCCTTCCATGCAGTATACCATGCTTTCCAGTCAGCAGTCAGGCAGCGACATCAGCTCATAATGACCCTGCTGTTGCCTCGTTGACGGTCAGGCATCGCCATCGGCCTCCTACTGACCTCCTGCATACACTACATAACTGTACTAGGACACATTCCAGCCATGTTATATCTCCAGCTTCCAAAGTGCACTTGCCCCGTAGCCAGACAGTCTTACTCTGCTGCCTTGAAGTCCAGATCTCGAGGGTGGGTCCCACAGCTTGGGCAGGGTGTTGCTCTTCCTGACACAAGAAATTACGCTTCGCACTCCAGAGCCATGAGAGTTTTTCTCCAGTGAAGAGGGCACAAATACCACGTAGCCACTCTGATGTTAGAAAGTTTTCCACTTTATTCCAGCATAATGCACGTGAAGAAAATACTTATTAGGCACACCAAAAATGTCTGCGTGCAGGTGCCCAGGTGCTTCGCCAATTAAGGCTTTTTCAGGGGGTATTTGTGCCCTCTTCACTAGAGAAAAACTCTCCTGGCTCTGGAGTGAGAAGTGTAATTTGTTGTATCTTGCATTGCTGGGCTCACAGGCTTCACTCGCACCCTGCCCGGCTTGTAGCGCAGCACCTTTTTGTCTTCAATAGTTGTTTCTCTTCCTGCCCTTTGAGTGAGAATTTACTGAGCTCTGGAGAAAACTGTAGTTGTTCAGCTTGACTCAATAACACTTTTTGATTTTAAACTTTATTTTTATTCATTGAGGCTGAGAAAAATACAGAAATGTAATGCAATAAAAAGCGGCTGTGCTGATGAGCACAAGTTCTGATAGCATGACTGTTCAAACTCTGAAAGGTAGGACACCATTTTTATCCAAAAAACAACAGTTCTAGGGATGTGGATATGGTATGGTGTACTTATCCACATGTTTTGGCAGTATCCTTTCCCTTTAAGATGTGCCGGAAAGTCTTCAAGCTGGCTTCTCCCACCCACCCAGGTGGTATATCCCTCGGCTCCACCCCATGGCGCAGAGCTTCCTTTCTGCTGGAAGAAGCAGGTTCCCTCCTTACTCCTCCCCTGACTGAGTAGGCCCTAGCGCAAAATCTTGGATTTACTTAAAACTTTAAACTGTCAAGAGTTTCACCATGCTAGCTCAGTCTTGATCGCATCCACTGACGGGCGATAAGTCCCGCACCCAGGTACTGATGACCATGTGGGCAGAAGATGTTGTATACCGACCCTCACGCCACTTGTATTTACTGCCTGGGCCATGATCACGATACCCAGGTCTGCGACATTTGCCAGTTGTTTCACACAGTGGTCCTCGAGGACTGCCTCGCCTGCCTGAAGTTGGGTCACCCGGAAAAATTACATCCAGCAGTCAAATCTAAAGATGCCCGTTGGGTGGTTTCTGCAGCTGCGGGGTCAGCTGAACAGTTAGAACAGCTTATGGCCTTTGAGGAGGAGGCAGCTCAGGACGCTGCGCAGTCCCTCCCTGGCTTCGGCCTCGCTCCGCCCAATTGAGCTCCACCTCAGGTCTTTCAAGGAGCTGTGCCAGTCCCTCCGACTAAGGGCAGGGCTGCTCGTCTACACAGCTCCCTCTCTCACAAGGAGTTGAAGAAAGAAAAAGAGAAGACTCACCGTTGATGTTCCTGGGACCGGGAATATTCTTGGTCTAGGACTCCCAGGTTTTGAGCATGGTTGAAACCGTGGCCGTGGCCACTGGCTTCACGGAGACCTCATCAGACCTGTTGGTCGAGACGCTGGCTGATTATGCAGGCTGAGATTTTTCTCAGCCCTATCGACCGGTTGTCATCCGAAGAGACTGACAGTTCTCTTTTTCAGGACTCCGGTCCTGCCCATGACCTCAGAAGGGGCTGGTCAGTCCACTGGGCAGTACCCTCTGGTCACCAACCAAGACCAGGAGGAGTCGCGGCACTCCCTGGCTCCCTCCAAGATCCCCCGGCGGCCGAGGTCAAGGTCTCGGTCCTCCTCCACCAGTCGGTTGAGCAGCTTCTGCCATCATCAGCGCTCCCGCTCTCGACACCATGGGAAGTGGCACCGCAGTTATTCCTCTTCTTTGTCCTTCTCGGGTGAGGAGAGGCTTCGGTGCAAGTTGCGTCGATGCTACAAAGACCTCATGTGGCAACAGTTGGTGCTGGCCGATCCGAAGCAGACCCTGGCTCCTACACCGGCCATCACTTGGCTGTCACCCGACAGGCCGACACCAACTCCCTCTGTGGGGTCGGTCGAAACTGTCCTCCCCCAGTGGAGCTGGTCCAGACCATCTCGGCTTAGCTGAAGCCAGCCTCTCCACTGATCACGGTGGAGCCGTCACCCAAACAGTCACTGACCGGTGCTCTGACTAAGGAGTCTCGGACGGCCAAGGGGCTTCCCCATCGTCTGTCGGTCACCCTAACGCCTGACCGTCCGTGGCGGGTCGAGGGTGACTCGGATGGTTGGCCTCTTAATGTGGACTCTGAATCCGAGGATTCCTCACTGCACTCATGTCCGGTCGATGTGGAGTCCATGGGGGATCTCTTGACAGAGGACGGGCCCACTTCCTTCATGGGCATCCTCCGCCTCTTCTCCGAGTCCACGGGGATGAAACTGGAGCCTGTCTAGAAATGGGCTCGCTATCCCCTCACAGAGATTCTGGACAAAGGGGACTCTCCAACGTAGGCTTTCCTAGTGGTCGAGGCCATTGTCGGCCCAGCCCTGGAGCTTTGGCAGTGCCCTGTGTCCTACCCTGCACCCATCTGCCCATATGGCCTGCAAGTATGCGGTGTCCACTGGTACCTTCTCGGGTTTCACGGAGCACCCCTCGGCTATGGGGTTGGTGGCTGACTCTGTGTTTCGGTGGTCAGGCAGTACGGGGGATGTCGACAAGCTGCCGGACAAGGAATCCAAGAAATTGGACCCCGCGGAAAAAGGTCTATGCTGCCTCCTCGCTCGGCCTCCGCCAGGCGAGCTTGGCCATCATGATGACACACTTCCCCATGCCCTCTTGGGCTCTTTGGATGAGGTGATTCCTCATCTACCTGTGGACCTCCATACCATGGTCAGGCAGGTCCAGGATCAGGGCAGGGCTGTGGCCAAGCAGCAACTTCAGACAGCTCTGGAACCGGGGGATTCCTGTTTCCACTTGGTGGCGGCCGCAGCTGCCATGCGTTGTAGGGCTTGGCTGCGCATCTCGACCTTCACAGCAGGCACTCGGCACAAACTGACGGATGCTCCGTTCCTGGGCACCGACCTGTTTGGGCCTGGTGTGGAGGGTCACCTCCAGCATATCGAGAAGTCCAGTACCACCTTGGACTCTGTTACATCCACGCAGAAGGATCCCAAGGGCTCTAGGCAGCAGAAGGGAAAGCCCTTTCGGTCCTCCAATCCTGTGGCAAAACTGCCCAGCATCATCCAGGCCAGCATGCTCAGTCTTGCAACCCAGGCCCAAGTCAGTGGCCTCGGTGGTCCATGAGCCGAGTCCTCCTCCTCCAAGCCTGCTTAGTGATGGGATGGGGGGTGCCACCCTCATGCCCATTACGCCTCCACTGGGTCCTCCTGTGGGGGGCCGGCTCCACCACTTCCTTTCTGCCTGGTCCACTGTCACCACGGACAGGTGGGTTCTGGAAGTAGTTGGTCAGGGTCTGCCTCTGGGGTTTGAGCAGTACCCTTCAAGCCAAGCCCACACCCCGCGGGAGGACTTGGTATCCACAGACACTCGGTCGGCTCTTTGAGACGACATAGCCCAGCTCCATTTCAAGCAGGTCATGGTCAGAGCAGTGGATCCTCCAGAACACCCAGGGTTTATCTCCAGGTACTTCTTGGTGCCAGAGCAGATGGGGGGCTGGCGCTCCATTCTAGATCTGTTTGATCTGAACAAGTTCCTCAGGTCACATGCCTTCATGATGGTAACTCTGTCTCCGATCATACCGTAGCTAGAGCAAGACATGTGGTTTTGCTCCCTGGATCTTCAGGATGTGTTCTTTCACTTCCTGATCCATCCGTCCCACCAATGGTTCCTCTGCTTTCAAACCGAGGGAACCATCTACGAGTTCTGGGCCATGCCTTTCGGCCTTTCCTCAGCGCCCAGGGTCTTCACTAAATGCATTACCTGAGGCGCCAAAGGGTCCAGGTGTACCCTACCTGGACGACTGGTTGATCTCAGGTCCCTCCAGGCTGGAGGTGGAGTGGTCCAGGGATCTGGCCCTCCAGACCTGCATCAAGCTTGGCCTCCTGGTCAGTGAGGCTAAGTCAGAACTTGTGCCCTTACAGGTGATCAGCTTCATTGGGGCAGAACTCGACTCTTGGCGAGCCAGAGCCTGACTCCCGACGGACAGGGTGGAGGTTCTCTCGTCCTTTGCCCAGTCATTTTCGGTTGAGCAATTACACCCTGCCCAGGACTTCCTGCACCTTCTGGATTATATGGCAGCCTGCAGCAGTGTGGTCTGTTGGGGCCCATTGGAATATGTACGCCCTACAATGGGAGCTGGCCAGCCAGTGGTCTTAGCGCAAAGATCACTTCGACCAGCTAGTCATTGTGACACAGAAGATGTGGGACACCCTCCAGTGGTGACTAGTCCCAGAGCATCTGCAGGAAGGGATCCCATTTGTCGCCCCAAGCCAATGGTCATCTTGAGGACCGACGCATCTCTCATGGGCTGGGGTGCCCATCTAGGGGAACACAGAGTCCATGGGCTCTGGGCCCCCCGAGGAGTCCTGATGGCACATCAACCTGCTGGAGCTCCGTATGTTTGGAGTCAAGGGGTCCAAGTCCAGATGGACAACACCATGACCATGTAATAGCTCAACAAGCAGGGTGGGACACACTCCCTGCCTTTGTGCAAGGTAGCTGTCCGTGTATGGACTCCCGTGCGCAGCCTGGAAGCAGATCTCCTAGCCATCCACGTTGCAGGAGTCTCCAATCTGCTGGCAGACGCCCTCAGCCGGGTAGGCGAGGCGACCCATGAGTGGCCTATCTATCCGGAAGTAGTTAACAGACTGTTCTCCCAGTGGGGCACCCTCAGGTGGACCCTGTTCGCCTCCTGGAGAATGCAAAGCTGAGGCTGTTCTGTGCTCCCCTGCTTCAGAGGGCTGCGGGATGCTTCTCAGGTCTTGACCCCAGGCCTTTTCTGTCTCTTTCGGATTCTGTGGAAAACTCCACTAGGGTCCCACAGGAAATTAACTGTTAAGTGAAGTGCAGTTGCCAGCCCCTATGTGCAAGGATAAGGATAATTAAACCAAAGGGGGGGGCACTCAAAATGAGGACACACGAAAAGTTCCTTCACTGGTGCTGTTCTTTTTATTTTTTGTTGTATGAATAGGTCGTAATCTCAATGCTTCACATATATTTTATATGCTTCCTCAGGAGAATGCCTTATATCCTATAATAATAATAATAATAATAATATTACATAAAAGATCATTTAATCATCCATCCTTTCCAAATGGAATAATAGTGCAATACGTCAAGCATAAAGTTTGCAAACTCACTCTCTCAATTGCCTTTGAGTGCATTCATTGCATACCCAGCACTACAGCATATTACATTTAAATGTTCCTAGATATACCAAGAAAAGGAAAAAACAGTTACTGTAAAATTATTACACGTTCTGAATGCATTAATGCATGCAATAGCATTTCATTAACAACATGAACAGGTTGAAACACATACATTAATCTACCAATTCTGAATCCACAATGCTTATGTTATTGGCTTCTTATTGCCAATCAAATTACTAACTGAAATAAATCACTACAATGAATCCACTCCTCTCAGCCACCTCTCTTAAGCAGAGAAACGTCAAAGTTCTATTATTATTGCAATTATCTTATTGCTGTTGTCATGTTTGTAATAAAATGTATGTATGTCTGTACATGAATAATAGTAGCTGAATTTCAAAAGTAATTTATTTAAGAGAACTGTTACCATAGGTTGGCATTGCTCTGTGATACATGTGCAACATGGACAATCTGTTAGTAATCTTGCCCCTTAATTAGGTTGCTGTCTGAAAATAAAGTGATAGTATTTCAAAACATTGCAGCAAATGGTGGACCACAACAGACTATCAGTTGCCCAAGCTGAAATTTCAAGCATTTAGGTGTTTAAAATCTAGTTTGTTGTGCTGCCCGGTATGATAAACCAGAACTTCTAGGATGCTGTATTAATGTTTAACACCTGTTAGTAACACCATTTTATCAGTGCTTTCACTGAGTCTACTGTCCTATAGCTATCTGCTCTGGTTATTTTTTTATTTTCTCAAAAGCTTTTTAGAACTTTATAACAAATAGTGAACCACGACAAACTTTCAAATGACCGTATTGAAGTTTCCGGAGTATAATAAAAACTAAACTTCTGAAGCGCTGCGATGTTATGTGGCAGCTGTCGGCAACACCATTAAGCAGTGCTTTAGCTGAGTGTACTGTTATACGACTATCTGTTCTGGATATTTTTTCCTTTTTCCAAAGCTTGTGAAATAAATGAAAAATCATACTTTCGAGTTCTACCTGATGTGCACGCTTGCCAGGAAAACGCCAACCTCTAACTGTTCCGAGATTTTTTGAAAAATCAAGGCCCTTTATCTAGTCATCGGTCTGCATCTGATCTATGGTATCATTCAGGCGAGATGAGCGATCAGTTTATAGGTTCGAAGGTGATGCAGTGAATTTATAGACATGCGCTCTGGAAGAAACAGAGGACTTTGAAAAAATGTTTCCCCTTTTCTTGTATTTTAACTGTGCCTGAATCTCTTGACTAATGGTCCCGAATGTAAAGAATGGTGAACTAATATTTATGAGGACATAGTAAATAGTTGTAAACTTTTTTCCTAAATAGAAAATAGTGCTCATAAAAGAACTAGTATTACATGGCTGCAAACGCAGTAACAAATTATTCATAACAATCGCTTCCCATCTGGAAAGAAGGTGGTCAGTTTGGTAGTGGATGAATGAGTTTTCAGTATTAAATGGAAAAAAAAAACGAATAAAAGTACAAAACAGAAAAGATACATAAGAAATATGAATACTTTTACCCTCTATTTGGTACACATTCTAACTAATGTATTATGATAGCTGGTGTTAATAAAGCAGAATATGGGCCACAGAAAAAAGGCTGTAACCAGTGGTTTTAGCAATACACATCAGTTTCATTATACTCTATACATCTGCCAGTGTTTGTAATTATTAATTAGGCAGAATGGGGACCAGGTTCAAAAGTGCTCAGCAGCTCCCTAAAGAAATAAGTAAGCATTAAGCCACGACGAAGGTGGCATCTAATGGGGAATTAATGCATGGTTGGGATCGTTGTGGCATGAGGCTGCAGTCCAGGAACGAAAACTTTGCTGAACTTCTGCAACTTACACATAACACTTTCTCACATACAGATGTGTGCATTTAGAACTTTGGCATACAACAACATAAATGTGTTACTAAACGAAAACTGTTATTTTTTGGAAATTCCACACGGCTGTTACACTTGCAGCCTGCCTAGGAGGACTTCTTGTGCGTGACTTTTATTCAGTGGATTCTCGTCTTTGCATAAGTTGCATATCCCTGCCCTGCCTTCCTCTGTTCATTCACAAACATTGCTCCCGTTTACATGATGCTTTTTTTTTTACCTTGCTCTGCTGCAAATGCAGCTCCCGGTTGCGACATCTATTTCTTGTGTTGGCTGCCACTCGCTCCTCCATAATAGTTAAAGTTCACGGTCCCATGTACCGTGAACGCCTGAAATCGAAACAGGTTTCCGGTTGCTTCCTGTGTGGCTCCACGACCAGGTATCGGGTCCGGGGTCGCATTCCCTTCTCCTGGTACAGGTTCCACACGTATCTCTGGCTTGCTCACTACCGGTGTTGCTTTCTTTGTTTTCTGCCATCCTGCTGAGCGACTCTCACCCACTGTTGCTCCTTTCCCTCTTTCCTCCACTGACCATGTGGCAGTCTATATCTCTTTATCTCTCTGGGGTCCACATTGTGGGTCTATGTGTGTCGTCACTGGTGTTCTCCTAGGTGTGTTATCTTTCTGCTCTCATCAAGTTTCCTCTTCTGCTGAATTACTCTTTTCTCTGGTTTTCTGCCTCGACAGAATCTGTGACCATTTCTTCCGGTCATCTGTGCTTGGTGTCCAGTAGTTTCGGAGACTGGTCTCGCATCGGTGACCAGTTGCTGACATTATCTCTGGGGATGTGAGACCAGCCTCCAATAACATTTGCACTGCGGTACTTCTCACACTGTGGTTTGTGTACCGCTTGCTGAGTTCTGCTTCCTCTGATATTCTCGCCATCATCTCACCAATATAATTTCACCCCATAGGCTGTTTCGAGAACCATTTCTCTTTCTCATCTAGCACATGCTGAGGTTGCTTAATTGGGTGCAGTCTTTTACCACTCAAAATGGCTCTTGCTTGAGTTGCCGCATGCCTTCTCGTCCTCTCCTAGCTAAGCCCAGCTGGATCTCGAACCACAGCAGCTTTACTAGCCCGTGTGCGGTCTCTGGGTTCAGTTTTGTACTACTTCGTATTTTATCTAGGTCTTCCTTTGTAATACAAGGATGATGGCTCGCTGTATCTTTTCCTTCTCTTCTATAATTCTTTACTACCACGAGGAACACATTATTGACTGGCTGAAATTCCGGGTTAGATCTTAATGTTAATATTTCTTCTTACCGCTACACTATTGAAGTACCTATTTAGTCCTGCTCTAATTCTGCTAAAGGAGCTTATGCTATACTGGTGTCCTCCTTTAGCTCTTACTGATCCATAAAATTCCCTCAATATTCCGCACAGTATCTCTACTCTTACTGTAGCTATATCAACTGACATGTTCTTTCCTCTCAGCCAGTTGGAGAACACGTTACATGCCCAAATTGTACTTTTCTGGGTGTTGGCTTCAACTTTCTTTCTTTCTAACTCATCCAGTTCAGTTTGGGATACTATTGCATACCTCGTCTTTGCCTTGCTGCTCTTTGTCACTGTTGAAACTACTGCTGTGCACTTGTCTGATACTTCCTCTACTTCCAGTATTGTTTCTAAATGTTTCTTTTTCTCTTTTTGCTTATTAGGTCGTGAAATCTTTGGCACTTGCACTTCCAGATTACAGCGATCCTCAGCAGATGTTCCGCACTCATCATCTTTCCTGAATTTTTGATCTACCCACGTCTCCAGATCAGTACTGCCAGACACACTAACGGTAATCATGCTCTTCTACATTTCCCTACTATGTTTCTTTCTGCTACTATATTACTGACTGCCTGTGTCGCACTATCTGTTTACCTGATGTGCAGCTACTGTAGTCATTTGGGTGGGTGGGTGGGAAGACAACACATTTACACTCTTCTCTCTGTCTGCTTTCAAAACACTGCTCGTTTCTGCTCCGTGGCTGATTTTTGTACTTCGCAAGCAACACGGCATTAGTGCTGGAATAATGCCGTGTTGCTCTCGTACCAGCTGATGCAGTTGCAGCAATCGTTTCTCTTCCCTGCGGTCCAGTTATTTTGGCCATGTTACAATATGTTATATTGATCCTGATCTGTTTTGCATGCTACAGGTTTACATCCAAGTCACCAAATCAGAGTGCATCATTAGGGTTAAGTATGTTTGTTGGTTTTCATCTACAGCTGTTCTAGTTAATGTCTCTAATGAGTCCAAAAACTGGATTCAAGGCATCCAGTTAAAATATCCACTTGATTTCAACTTGCTCCATCAGTTTTTTTAAATCACCACCTCTTTCTGGTGGATGAATGGCCTCGAGACCCCAAAACTGAAGCGAGGCACCTGTGTGGTCTGCTTCTAAAAAAAATGCTGTGATACTGTTGTAGAAGTGCTGTTTCTGATATTTCATTTATGCTCCAGTATCCTCTGTTTTAACGCGCAAGTGGTTTCTCCAGCTTAAATTTTATCACATGGACACTGCAGGATATAAACAGCTCCCACAGTGTCACATGTAATAAACTGGCTTATTGTTGGTATAGGGGTATTTAAAGATAGCTTTTTTTTTTATTCGTGTTATTAGATGGAACAACGTCCACAGCCTGAGGGGACCCAACAAAAGTTGTGTGCCTTCCTTTTGTCTACCCTGTGGATGTACTGTATGAACCAATTTATCTTTAAGGATCTTAACCTTTTTTACTGCCACTGACGGTGGTCTGGTGAATATACTGTGATTATGTGGTAATAGTTTTTCAATATGTGCCAATGACTGTTTACAGTTTTTCTGATTTCCTTCATTTCGTGATTGTTTTTGACACTAAAGACAACCCTGGGTTCTGTTAGAGTGTCCCTGGTACTCTGTAAAAGTTTATCTTGCGTCAGTCCTTCTGTTCTTCTTTCTGCCCCATTAAGTGTTTTGTTGCTATATTCCCTATTTCTAGATCTGGAGATAGCTTGTCTTACTTCCCTGTTACTGTCTTCATTCGTTGTACAATTTCCATGAATCCTTAATAATTGTGAATAAGGGATGCTGTGAATCAGTTTCTCAGAATGAAATCTCTGAGCATGCAAAATTGTGCTTCTAGCAGTTTCTTTTCTGTATAAAGTGGTGATGAGACCTTGACCACCAAATTTAACTAATGCATGCGATTGTGGGATTTCTTCCCTACTTGAGTTGATTGTGAATTGTATGTGTGGTGAGCATGTATTTAAGTAATCAAAAAATTGTTTTAATTCTGTATTACTTCCAGTCCATATCAAAAACAAATCGTCTATGTATCTTTTAAAGAGTTTGATATGTGCATGAAATGGATTTGTCTCACTGTTACATAAATACAGTATGTTTTCATATGAGCTCATAAAGGCATTAGTGTAACCGGGAACCATGGCTGAACCCATGGCTGTACCATGTTTTTGTTCAAAATAGCTTTGGCCAAACTTAAAATAGTTTTTTTACAAGATAAAAGTCTGCCAGCAATACTAATGTCCTTGTCTGTGGATGTGCAGAGGGGTCTCTGGCATCAAGTAGGGTGCTCATTGCATCAACCCCTTCATTATGTGATACTGACATGTATAAATCAGAGACATCAAGGGTAACCAAAGTAGCATGCCCTCATTCTTCCTCAGGCAGCACCTTTTTTATAATGCTAATGAAATGACCAGTGTCCTTGGCATATGTAGAAATGTTTTCTACTAATGGTGGAGGTAATAATTTATGTAGTTAGAAATAGGTTCAAATAAACTGCATATGCCTGAAACGATCAGGTGGCCCAGGGGAGCTGTCATGTTTTTGTGAATCTTTGGTATGGAATAAAAAACTGGTATGTGGGGAACTTTTTGGGTTAAAAAAATCTCCTTCCCATGGTTTCAAATTGTTTGTTAGAACCAGTTCATCTAATAAAGAATCTCTCTTTTGAGTGTCCCTGTAGGAGCTCCTGTTAGTTTGACATAGTTTCTGGGGTCGTCCAGTAGCTTCATGCACATATTTCTGTAGTATGAATAATCCATAATAACTATCCCCGGCAGCTGGTTTGGTAATTATACTCTGGTCATACTTTAAAGCATTGAGAGCCCTTCTTTCTGCATGACTAAAATTATTTCCAGTGGGGTTTCTGTCTCTCTCTGCCTCTGTTCTAAGAGGTTTTGTATCTCTGTTCCGTTTTTTTTTTTTATCACTACTATATTTATTGCACCTTAACGGCATGCCCCTTCAGCCTGACTGACCCCAGCTCCGACACCCGGGTTACAGGGCTTACCTTATGCCCAGCCGGGAGTGGTGCATCTGGAGTCGGGCGTCATCATGCCACCGAATGTTTTCTCCTTCGATTTTCTACCCGGGGCCCCAGGAGTAGTCGCATGCACGTGGAGGTGCGCATGCATACTACAGCCCTGGTAATGACCCCTTCTGCCCACCTGTCGGCCTAGCGCCTATGCACCCTCTAGCCTGTGCTGTCTCCTGGCCTCCACCTGGAGGCAGACAATAGCCAAGGGATGCGACCTTCCCTCTCCGGAGAGGAGAGCTACCTTTCCGGCAGCTCCATCTAGCTCCACCCTCACCCCCCCCCACCGACCTCGGTCGGCCTGCACTCGTTCCCGAACCTGGGTTGTCGGCATGGCAGGAGATAAGGCATCCAGCGCCATAGCCCTCAGCGCCACTGGGCCAGCTCTGTTCTGACTGTTTCATTATATGTTTTCACCGCTGGGTTGAATCCAGCTGGTGGATTAAATTCAGATTTGATCTGCAGTGCTTTGGATAAATCTCTCTTATATTGGTCTCCCTGTATGGGCTGATCTTTAAAGTAGGCTTGTAGTTTGATGGGCACCACTCAGGTGGACCTGTTCGCCTCCAAGGAGAACGCAAAGCTGAGGCTGTTCTGTGCCTGCCCCCCCTCAGCAGGGCTCGCCGCAGGGGATGCCTTCTTGAGGCCTTGGACCCCAGGCCCCTTCTGTGCCTTCCCTCCACTTCCCTTGATCCACAAGGTGCTGCTGAAGGTCAGGAGGGATACAGCGCAGGTGATCCTGGTGGCTCTGGACTGGCCACACCAGTTTTAGTTCCCCGATCTCCTCAGCCTCAGCAGCAGGCTCTCGAGGCATCTTCCATTATGCCCGGACGTGCTCTTCATCAATCAGGGGAAGGTATTCCACCTGGACCATCAATCCCTGCACCTGACAGCCTGTTTCCTGAGTGGCTAGAGTTCCCAACTTTGGGTCTCTCTGAAGATGTCCTCACCGTAATGGAGGCATCTAGAAAGGAATAGACCAGAAACTGCTATGCCTTCAGATGGAAGAGATTCTCCATTTGGTGTCGGGGCAAGGGGCTGGACCCTTTGTCCTGTCCAGTGGCCAGCATTTTGGACTACCTGTGGTCCCTCTCTAAAGGGGGACTTTGGTCGACGACCCTTAAGGTGCACCAGGCAGCCATCTCTGCTTACCAGGCACGGGCCGGTCAGCAGTCGGCACAGGAGAACGTGGTCTGGCGCATTTTCAGAGGCTTAGATCACATTTCCCCTCCAGTGCATGAACCACCACCACCACCACCATGGGACTTGTTGCTGGTTTTGGCAAAGCTCATGGGCAAGCCATTCAAACTGATGCACAGGTATGACGTGTCTCACCTGTCGTGGTAGACTGCCTTCCTGGTGGCTATCACGTCAGCCAGAAGGATTAGTAAGCTCCAGGTGCTTTCGGTGGAGTCTCCTTACCTGGTCTTCCACAGGCATAAGGTTGTCCTGCGTCCCAAGCCAAACTTCCTTCCGAAGGTTGTGTCAGAGTTTGACCTGAATCAGGTGATGACTCTTCTGGTGTTCTTCCCAAATCACACCTCGGAGGCTGAACACAGGCTCCATACTCTGGACCCTCTGGCCACTTACTCAGGGCGCCTGCGGCTGAGTTCGGAAGAAGTTTGCCAGCTGTTTGTCACCTACATAGAAGCCGCACCTGGCAGACCTGCAGCCAAGTGGACGATTGGCAGGTGGATCACATCCTGCATTGATCTCTGCAATAGGTTGGTGGGTAGGGAGCCTCCCGGAGGGCTAAGGGCTCATTCCACCCACCATACCACTTCGTCGGTGGCTGCTTCTAGGGATGTCCCTATCCAGGACATCTGCAGGGCTGCTACCTGTAAGTCAGCACACACCTTCATTTTCCATTACCACATTGACCTTGAGTCATGCTGGGATGCTGGTTTTGGGGCCTCAGTTCTCTAGTCTCTCTTCCCTAAGTAGGGGGTGTGTGCCTTGCCTCCATCTTCCTGGAGAACTGCTAGGAGTCTGCCAGAATGTGTGGATAAGTACACCATATCCACGTCCCTAGAAACACACGTTACTCACCTGTAACAGTAGTTCTAGGAGTGGTATGTGGTGTACGTCCTCACGGACCCACCCGACCTCCCCAGGGCAGGTGCACACATTGCTTCCAGCGGGCACATCTGGTGTCATGGGGTGGAGCCATGATACCACCGGGTGGGTGGGAAGAACCAGCTTGAAAACTTTTGGCACATCTTAAGGGAAAGGACACAACCAGAACATGTGGATGTACTACTCTCTAGAACTACTGTTACAGGTGAGTAACCTGTGTTTATTCAGCTCTTTTACCGTTATGAGGTAACAGTTCTTCTGCTGTAGTTCCCATGCTTTAGTGGACGTAATGGCTGGATCGATGGAGAAGTTTGTATCATCAAAAGCTGCAGGGATAGGAGCACCAATCTGTGGGCCATCCGGCACTCTTGGAGTGGTTGGAGCTGAGACCTCCCAATCTACGGGCCATGTGGCTCCCTTGGAGTGGTCGGAACTGGGATCTTTCATGTGGCACAGTGCCCGGAGCCAGGTACAAAGCCAAAAACTACAAACAAGCAGATGCTAGCGTTTATTTTTCAGATTTTCTCTGAGTTTCGAGCTGAAGTGTGTCAACTGTCAAGTCAGCTCAGTGGACAGAACAACTTTTATTGGACTACTCGTTGTGCTGCAGTTGAAGCTGTGCAGAGTGGACACAGAAAGCAATTGAATTAAATGAGAAAAACATTAAAGCTCTGTCAGCTAGAACACTTACTGTGGAAGGAGCAGTTAAAGCTGCATTACATGAACAGATCTCACAATATTCTAGGCTGGAGCTACTGGAAAACACAATATTGCTAAAGAACGGGTTGACTTTAGGAGGAGAAAAAAACCCGATGGCCACTGCGCCAACCCATGGTACAAAATTGCTGGCCCACAGAAAATGTTGGTGGCCTGATGATAATTTTAACTTACCCTGTTGAGAGAATTCTAGTTTTCCTATGGCAAGAATATTTTTTTTCTTTATTTTTTTATGGCACAACAGTGCAGCAGAGTGGGGTTATCAGGATAGTGCCTGCTTGTACAGTCTGTCTTAGTCGTCTGAAAGAATAGAGGGGTAGGCAACTGTGCTTACCATTTCAGTAGATGTCGTTAGCAGTTCTGTCTGCCCATCATTAAAGTAAGCCCCCGATGTGGCTGCCATTCACTTTGCAACACTTCACTGTGGCCCTCCTGATTTCACAGCACAGGGTCCGCACATGATGCAAGAGGAGGCCTGCACCATCACATGTTCGATTCGGTAGTTCACTGGGCTCCCTCGCGATCTGCCAGTGTCCATACTGCACTACATCGTCCACCTGGTAAGTTCCATCGCACGCATTCTGCCTCAAGCGCACCATAGTGTTTTGGGAATGCTGTAGGGGAATCAGAGTGGTGCTTTTGAAGACGCAGTGCTCAAAAAAGGTGCTGGCCCATCTGGCAAGCAAAGTACAGTTTCTTCTGACCTGACTTGGAAATTGATGGCCTCGGGTTACTGCTAAATTCGACTCCTGTAAAGGACTTTTACCTTGATGGCTTTCTCCATACAGTAACCTGAAATGAATGAAAGGAAGAGGTGCAACAGGCATTAAACTGTCTTTTCAGTTGATCCTCCTTTGGTGTTGGAATCAGTATTTTGTTTTCCTACCCGTTCAAAGCCTACACAAGGGGGTGCTAATAGGAATCTAACTGAATTCACAGCCGCTCAGGCATCTGGGACAAGATACATAACTATAACTTTTCGTTCTCTGAATGGGAGAAATAATGATGTTCATCGTGGGCATCTCTTGCAGCAGACCACAGCTGAAGAACTACAACCACCAGGCACTAGGACCACACGGACACTTTTCTAGGTAGCAGTCTACCATGGGGCTGCCCACTCCGATATTACCCTCTGATGTCACCCTTACCCTAGAAGGATGGGTGGCCCTCCACCCTCCTCAGTTCTTTTCCCGCTGTCGACTATCGCATGTCGGACTTCACAGTGATTCTGCCAGCTTCAGTTGAACCCACCATTTTCTTCAAATTTACTTGTGTTGTTTTCTCTCCCCATTTGTATCATCACTTTATTTTTAAAGTGATTTTTCTTCAATTTTTATGTCGCGCTTCGTCTCTTGTAAGCTTTTCAGGACTTGCTGCTCCTGCAGGAAGAAGATCCCCAAGAAGGACGACCACCAGGCCTGCATCTGCATCCTTGGCCCAGACCATGACACCCAGGCCTGTGAGATCTGCTGCAGCTTCAACCAGGCTGCCAGGTGGCACCGCCAAAAGGCTTTGGAATCGTTCCTGTTCTTGCAGAAGGTTGCCCACATGGAGAAGGAGCTTCAGACCAGGAGTTACTCTGCTTCCCCGGCCTTGCCCTTGGGCTCTGACTCCTCCAAGGTCTGGGACAAATTGATCGGGAAGCACAAACACCGTGACACGGACTGCACTTAGGAAGCCCCCCCCCTGGCTCATTCCTAATCACCGCTTCATGCAACGGCTGCAGGACCATCCTCCTCCTCCTCGGGATGGTTCCCTTCCACCCATGCCCTCTCTTCCACAGGGCTCCCAGTGGTTACTCCTCCCACCATTCTGACTCTGGCAGGCACCAGTTCCATGGGCTCAGGTCTTTCCTTGGCACCACTGATGCCACAGCCCCTGCTGTTCAGGCCCTTATTTTCCACAGGCCATCAGTCAAGTGGTATCGCTGGTCCAGTCTTGGCTGGCACAGACTTGGCGCTCTCAGGGTCCAGCGTGCTCCACAGATGCTGACCTTGGCCTCTTGGCCAGTGCCTTGGCCTCAGGGTCTTGGTCCATGTCGGCTTCACCCCAGGCCACTTCTCAGTCATCCTCGCCTCCCTGACAACAGCCCAGGCCAGGGTGGTGGCCAGCCTGCTCAACTGGCATCCCGGCCCCACTCCTATACTTCAGCTGCGTCACCGGCGGCTTTGACACCGATCGTGGTAGATTTCCAATCTGTGCTTTATTTTTTGTAGGATTTTATGCACGCTGTACTTGCCCCCCTCCCACGAGGGCCAGCACTGCATAGGCCTCTTACGCTGACCCCAGCACCCCCCACTCCACGGGGCCGCGACTTGCCCTCTGTGATCGGGTGCCCTCCACCCCCCCCCCAGGACCTGGGGGAAGAGGATGAGTATGACCCAAACTGTCTTCCTCTTGTCGACAAGGACGAAGGGGCCGCTGGAGATGACGGAGGCCCTACACCCTCCAGCTGCACCTCCATGGCTTTGTCTGATGGTGAGACCCCAAAATATATCCCACCCACCCCGATGACCTCTCAATTGTGTCCATCATGAGACAGTGACAGGCGACCATGGGGTTTGGGGCAGAGGAGCAGGACCCTGCCGGCATCATTGCTCCAGTACCTGGGCCTACCAGATGCCCCTCCTGTCATCATCCCTCCTTTGATAGAGCACCTTGAGGATGCCACCATGGCTGCCTGGCATAGGTCCAGTTTGGTTCCTGCCATGCCTAGGAAGGCAGACAAATTATATCAGGCTCCCGGGGGGAAACCCTTTTTTTGCAGAACAGTCTCATGCGGACTCCATGGTCATTAACGCTGCTCACGACTGTATCAAGAAGCCTAAGCTTCTCAGTTCCCTTCCCCCGGTCAAGAAATCCAGGAAATTGGACCTCATTGTGAAGAGGACCTATACCGTAGCCACTTTGACCATCGGGGTACTCAGCTACATTGCCCATATAGTCCAGTTTCAAAACCAACTCTGGACTTAGGCCAGGAAGGCAGCTAAGACCCTCCCAGAGGATCCTCTGAAGCAGCAGTTGCTTCAGGCCCTCCAATATGGGGCTGACATCAGCAAGCATCTTTTGTGTTCTGCCTATGATGCAGCTGATGCCTCGTCCTAAGCGGCCACTGCTGGCATCTGCCTTCATCAGCATTTTTGGCTTAGGGTTTCAGGCTTTGCCCAGGACGTCCAATAGTTCATACTGCCTCCTTCAGAGGGTACAAATTGTTGGGGGCAGATGTGCAGGAAATACTTTCAAACCTGCAGGCCTCCGGACACACATTGAGATTGGTTCATTCTATGTACCACACCCAACCCAGAAGTGGTCAGAGGGTGCCCTTTGGGTGTGCTGCCTGTAGAACCAAAGCAAGTGCCAAGCCTCAGGGTAAATGCAGAGCAGCTGCGGCCCAGCCTGTTCCTACCTCCACTGCTGGGAAAGCCCCCAGAAGAGGTAATGTGGCCCTGGCCGTGGGTCCTACTTCAGCATGACTCCTTCTCGCCCCCGGCTGGGCAGGAGGTGGTAATAGAGGTTGATTCTCCTGCACCTTTACAAGTGGAGGAGATCACCAGAGATGTCTGGGTCTGGCAGCTTATAGACTTAGGCCACACTCTGGAGCTTCTGGAATGGCTTCCAGAAAAACCTTTAGCCCTGTCCTCTTATCCCCCCTCCGAACACATCCCAGTGCTCTTGGGGAGAGCTGCACTACTACACAAAGGGCCATAGAACCTGTCCCCAAGACCCAACAGGCAGATGGTTCTACTTTCACTTCTTTCTAGTCCCCAAATATACAGGGCATCTCAGGCCCATCCTGGACCTCTGAGAGCTAAATTTCTTCATTCAGTACAATAAATTTTGATGGTGAAATTTCAGGTTTTGTTCCCCTTCTGCACCAGGAAGATTGATATGTCTCTTGACATGCAGGATACATACCTGCATATCAAGGTGTGTGCCCCCCACCAGCAGTACCTCAGATTCCATTTTCAGGGAGCACACTTTCAGTTCCGAGCCTTGCCTTTTGGCTTCTCCTCGGACCCTCGGGTGTTTACCAAATTCTTGGCAGTCGTGGTGGCATCCCTCAGGAAGGAGGGACTCTATGTCTTCCTCTGTCTGGACGACTGGCTACTCAAAGCACAGTCCAGGGAACATCTGTTGCAGACTTTGGAGCGTACCATCCAACTGTTCCAGGACCTGGAAACCATGGTCAGTCTGTTTAAATCAGTCTTGACCCCCTGTCAATGCCTTCAGTATACAGGGGTGGTCCTGGATACAGCCCAAGGTATGGCCTTTTTGCCCCAGGACAGGGTGGACTGCCTCATGGCCCAAGCCCACCTGCTCTACAACAGTAGATATGTTACAGCCAGAAACTTTCTCCAGCTCTTCAGCCGGATGGCTGTGGCAGTTGCCACAGTGCCTCTAGCCAGACTGCACATGAGGATACGCCAGTGGAGATTGAGAATCTAGTGGGATCAACGCACTGCCGACCTGGATCAGCAGGTCCTAGTTTCTTCTCTGGTCAAAAAGGAGCTGCTTTGGTGGATGGAACCCAGCAACCTGCTAAAAGGAGTTCCTTTCCTCATTCCTTCTCCTCAGCAGAGTCTCATCACAGGGATGGGGGGCTCATCTGGGGCCCCACCAAACACAGGGGACATGGTCCAGAGTAGAGACCACCCTGCATATAAGTGTCCTGGAAATGCAGGCCGTTCTGTGTGCCCTACAAGCCTTCCAGACTCGGCTATCCCTGGGCCCTCTGCTAGTGCAGATGGACATCATCAGTGAAGTACACTACATCAACATGCAAGAGGGCACTCACTCTTACCCCCTCTGCCGAGAAAGCGATGAAGGTCTGGTGCTGGGCTCTAAAACATGGTCTGGAACTGTCAGCCGTCCATGTTCCAGGCGTCCAGAATGTCCTGGTGGACAAGCTACGCCAGTCACAGTCCTACGCCAGTCACAGTCCATGTTACACAAGTGGGAGCTGCTGACCTCAGTCATAGAAGACCTGTTCAACAGGTGGGGTTGTCCAGAGTTGGACCTTTTTGCATCCCCGCTGAACGCAAAACTGCTTTTGTTTTGTTCACTTGCTCCAGGGCCTGGAGTTTTCTGGCAAGACGCATTGTTCCTCTTTTGGAAAGGGCAGCTCCTTTAAGCTTTTCTCCCCTTTCCCCTGCTTCAGAGGGTGCTAATCAAACTTCAGATGGAAGGGACCCCTATGATTCTCATTGCTCCATTTTGGCCTTGTCAGATCTGGTTCCCTTTGCTGCAGCAACTGACGGTGGAACCTCCAGTGACTCTCCCTCTGTGCGTAGGCTTGCTTTCCCAGGAGTGGGGTACCCTGGTCCATCTGGACCTCAGATCTCTACGTCTTCGTGGCTGGCTCTTGAAAACATAGCCATGAACAGGTTTAAGGTATCCCCAAGGGTGCTGATGTCCTGGAGCCATTAGGAAGCCCTTCACCAGGGCCACTTATTCCATGAAGTGGAAGTACTTTGCTGTTTGGGCTGCTTCCCATCACTTGGACCCCTTCACTTGTCCGGTGAATCAGATTATGGAGTACTTACTGTTCCTTTCGGACTCTGATCTAAGTACTCTCCATTAAAGTGCATCTGACAGCCATATCGGCCTTCCATAAGGCCGTTGATGGCCGCACGCTGGCACAGTCGGAAGTGTCCCGTACGTTCCTGAGAGGTATTCTTCACTAGAAGCCTCCCATCTGCAATCCAGTCCTGCCTTGGAAGAATTTTGTGCTAGAGAAACTTACTTTGGCTCCTTTTGAGCTGGCTGCGACGAGCGAGCTATGCTTTTTGTCATGGAAAGTGTTATTTTTAGTTGCCATTACTTCTGTTCAAAGGATTTCCGAGCTTCAGGCTGTCATGTGTGAGCAGCCTTATTTGGTTTTTCACAAAGACTTTGAGGATGAATCCTAAGTTTCTTCCTAAGGTGGTGTCTGAGTTTACCTTTAAATCAGTCCATTCACATGCCTGTTCATTATCCAGAGAATGTCAATCCAGGGAAGCATTGCTGCATACTTTAGATGTTAATAGAATTTTGCGTTGTTATACACACATACAAGGGACTGCAGGAAGTCCTACTTGGCTGTTTGTTTCTTTGCCCCTGGGAAAGCGGGTGTTTCAGATTCAAACTGTGCCTGCCCAAATGGTTTGGCCACCTGTATTACATTTGTTACAGGAAGTATGGTAAGGATCTTCCTGGAGTTGTTCATGGTCATTCCACAGAATATGGCCACTTCAGTTGCCGATTTCAGGAATGTTTCGGCTGCAGATGTCTGTGCTGCCACTTGTCCGCACCTTCACCAAGCATTAGAGTCTGGACATTGCCTCTAGGCGCAGGGCCAGTTTTGGCCACCCAGACTGATTCTCCTGTTGTCAGTACTGCTTGGGACTCGTTCTTTAGGTGTGGCCTGCTGTAAGAGATACCCTCGATGAAGATAGTACAGTTACGTAAGAACTTCTCGTGACAGTAGATCTTCGAAAGGATCTCTTGCAGCAGGTCATAATGTCCTACCCTCAATCCCCCCTTGGCCAGTGGGCCTCTCTGCATCTGTCTCTCCTTCCCCTGTGTGAAGAGCCTTCTGCTTTCTGTTATTTCTTCATTGGGGGGAACCTTTGGCTCTTCCTCGGTTCCCCAGTGGGAGATTGGTTGCTTATGGTCTCCAGTGGGAGAACTGAGGAGTAGTAGGCCGCCCACCTTATAGGGTAAAGACGACATTAGTGGGTGATGTCGGAGTGGGCAGCCCCTGGTAGACTGCTAGCTAAAAAAGATTCTGTGTGGTCTTAGTGCCTGTTGGCTATAGTGCTTCAGGAGTGGCAGACCCTCCAAAATATCATTAGTCAAAATCACGTACACTTCTGTGTTTCAGTGAGTAGGGGGGTCATATTAAAGCTAGTGCGGCCTCAGAAACTCTGGGGGTTTAGATGCTCTGTGGTGAGTTTGGGGCTTTTATTGAAGATAAAACACTCTTTTGATATATTTTTTCCATGCCTGATGCACAGCAGTGGACATTGTCTTTTTTGTGCTGGAGCTGTGTGGTGGGGTAATAGCAAGAAAGAATGCATTGGGAGAGTAATGTGGACCGTAAACAAATAAGGTTTTGTTTTCTCATGCCATATGGATACACCAAATATTATGGCAGACAGCAACAGATACTAAAGAATTAGCTTGTTTCAGCAAATACTACAACATTTTAGGTCATAAGGAAAATGTTTTTAAACGACTGTGGGCAATATGGTATAAGAGGTGTTAACATATCCTTTAAAGGCTAAAACACTGACTGATATGCATATCTCATATACTCTTTTTACATGACTGTTCTGTCCTCAACCTCTAATTGCTGCATCACATAATGGCTAGGAAAGTACAAAAGATAGACAAAATTAGAGGCTGATGACAGAACAGTCATGTAACCAATGCTTTTACAGAGCATGCCAACCCTCTTATGCCATAATTATTTACAGTTGTTTAAAAAACATTTTATGACTTTCCAGTGATGACATGGAATCACTGACCACCACCCACCCACTGCAAGCCAAGTAAAGATAACCATGATCCTCTTTGGTTAGTCTAAGCATTCGTAGCTGCCTGGCAGTGAGAAAGTAACACTTGGTCTGTTGCAGGAGGAGCTGTTTCTGGCTGCCACCCCCACAGCAGCCATGGCTAGCCATCCTGTCCTGGCAGAACTACCCTCCAATCACACTACTGTGTGCACAAACTAACCCTGCACCTTTTTCTCTCTCCTCACTTTCTTCTCTCATTTATTATTCTGAAGTCCTAAGTACTATTATTAAATCAGCAAAACAAATTGTTATGCATATATATAAAACCTGCAGGAGGCAGTAAGTAACAGGGGGTATCAGTTGGCTCCCAAGGGGTCATAGTACCACAGCTGATATTAGGGTCCCAAGGAGCTAATTTTATAAGGGAGTGAGGGCTACACATGGGCCAGGAAGTCCCTTACATCATCTGCAGGAGGGGTGCCTGTCCTGGCCTGCCCCCACCCCCCCACCTCCAAGCAGCAAGCACTAGCCCTGCTTCTAGCATTCTGCAGGAGGAGTGCCTGTATTGAATGCCCCACCACCTGCAAGCAACAGTGACCAGCAGTGCTGTGACCATCTCTGCCACCCCCACAGAATGTTGTTGTGTGCTGTGGATGTGTTGGTTAACTCAGGGCACACAGGAAGGTTCAGATTTTACGCTTCTTTAGAAGAGTAGACTGTACTTACTTAGTTCATCAGTTTTCCAGTCCTCAACTCCTGTCCCTTCAAGCACAGTTGTGGCCTGCAGTGTTACAGAGTTGCTGCTTTTGCTTTCTGTCCCCACTCCTGACTGAATTAAACAGTCAGCTGGACTAGAGTCCACTCTAGTCTTGCCTCTCAATGACAGCTGAGCTCTCAGCTGACAGACGACCGCTCCTCCTGATGACAGCTGATCAGATCCAGCCCAGACTTGGGGGCACCGCGACCACTAGTCACCAACACCACACACTACTTGCACCACAGGATACTAGGAGAGGATGGAGCGACGAGTGAAAGACAGACCGGCGATAATCCAATACTCTGCGTCGTCGCCCGTGTTCTCTGAAACACTAACAGTCACCGACCAGCCTCCAAAACTCTTTCCCGATGACGGACAAGATCTGCAGGACTTACATTTGTGTGCGCTGATCTGCCACAGTCAGTCACACCTCAGGGCTCAGAGTGCTTCACGGCAAGTTACTCGGGCTGCTTAGTTCTCCCGCCAGTGCCTGTCAGCAGTGGTCAGTAGCTGAGGAGAACACAACCAGCAGTGGACTTGCCTTGGGGAAACACCTGAAGTGCCCGAACTGTCGGGGATTCAATTGTAAGGCACCCTCTGCAGGGTACACCCGTAATGCACCAGAAAAATCATCTGTCTGGTGTCAGTGGTTACCATGAGGAAGAGTGAGGACGCCCCACGACTGGGACAACTGTGCTGCTGGCTAGCGGCAGTCAGTGCTTGGCTCAGGGATAATAAAAAAACAAAGTCAAGTAAGGGGGAACTTGAAGGCTTTTGCTGCAAATTCGGTACATGGTACCAGTGAATCAGGATACAGTACCATTGTTTAAAAAATGGTATTGTACCGGCAAAACCGGTACAGTTGGAGGGTCTGGAGTGGCCTCCTGCAAGAGATCCTCTCGAAAATCTACTGTTACGGTACGCTCTAAGTAACTGTACTTTGTTGCAACTTGCATGTATGCTGGCTCAAAACTACACATGTACCCAGATTTCTGCATAATCACTTAAAAGGAAACAATGGAAAAGACAAATCTTTCCTCAGACACTGCAGAAACTCTCAGGTAGTGCTTTCAGACAGTAACAACTGTATTTAATGATTTACAACAGCTACCCACAACTTCCACTTCCTGTTAATGGCAGCAGCCATCTCATGAGCAGCAGTGAGCTTCCTGAGCTCACTGTATGCTAATATGCCTGTTTGACCTCTGATATCGGTTGGCAGGACATATTAGCATAAAGTGAGCTCAAGAAGCTCTTTGCTTCTCATGAAATGGTGGCTGCCAGCAATAAAAAGTGAAAGTGGAAGGCCACTGTTTAAATCACTAAAAATCAATTAGAGTAATTTGTTAAAAATGTTACTGTCTGAAAGCACTAATCAGGCATTTTGTAGTGCCTGGTAAAGATGTGCCTTTTCCACTGTTTCCTTTAATGAAGGAGAAGGTACTTTCTACCTATCCTTTCTGAACTGAAAGAGGCTGGGGTCCCAGTCGCTTTACTTGTACTAGCACGCTTAAAGGTCACTTTCCAAGGAAAGTGTGACAGGGTGACTGACCCCTGTCATGGTAGACACCCTTGGGATAAATTGAAATCCCTTCCCCAAGCAGTTTATATGTTTTATATACTGTCCAACATGCTGGTTGACTGGTTATAAATTAAATGTTGAAGTGTTTATAAAGCTTTCCTGTGCATATTACCTAAAAACTTAAGTAGAAACCAGCCAAAACCCTCAAAGAATATTAAAGTTATATATTGTTTTCTTCTCTGGTCTTTGGCCATAAAACAAAACTAGGAGGGTCATTTTAATACAAGAATAACAAAAGTTTGTGTTTGCTTTTTCTAGATGTTAGCAGCCCCCTTCTAAGCTATATTTTACAGACGACGGCATGAGGTTATATGACCCTGCAGGAGAGTTTAGGAGCGCACAGAATGTTCTGACCTCGGGTCTGACCTTTTCCAATGTTGTAAACAAGTTATGTTTGTGATCCAGGTGGCTGCCAAATAACTGTTCTCTATGGAGCAACAGTGGCCTCTAGTGGCTAATTTTATGTTATGTCTGTTGTTCATCAAAAGACAGTGGAAACATTTTCCAGCTTTTAGTGAGTTTATAAAAAGCCCTACCTCAGTGCTGAGAGAGGATAGATAGGTTGGTCAGTTGAATATTGACTGAAGAGGGTGGAAGACCTCCTGGTAGTGTGTGCTTTCACACTGTTTGATTCATGCTAGGCTGAAGGAACTGTTGAAACTAAGCAGTTGTCTGACTTACCATTTTGCTTTCTGTATATTTTGCTTGATAAAAATCAAATGATAAACGCAACCTTGTGATTTTTATTCAGCTGACTTGTGGTCTGCCTGAAACTGTGTTATCCTAAACTCACACCCGGTGACAGAAAGGTAGAGATATTTGAGGATCCTGATGCAGCAAAGAGTTTCTTTGAAATGAGTGTTCAACGCTGAGAAGATTTGGGCTCTGACTCTCAGAAGATGCAGAGGTTGCGGAATACCATCTGGTCCCATTAGCTGCCCTCTGATCCTCCTCTAATGAGACTCAAAATCTACTTTTTATTTATTTTTTATTTTAATCTTTGGTAACCGGGTAAGGCCCACTAGGCACAAGTCCCTGTTTTCAGGGGTGACCTGGGAGCACTAGTGTTAAGTGACTTGCTCAGAGTACACAGTATGCAAGTGGAGGTTGTGAGAATCAAACTCAGGTCTGGTCCACTGGATGTATCAAGCTCTGCTCACACCTCGCTCTTCTAACCTCTAGTCTATACTGCCAGCCAGTACTTCAGTTACTTCAGTTTTTGAAAATCTCCTTACCTTTTTTTAATTATTATATCTGTTCCATTCTGCTGAGATGTAGCTACATGAAATTTTCATGAGACACATTAGTTTTCTCTGTTACTTCAGTGCTGTGCTTAGGAAAGGAACATGGTTGGATTACAGACATAGAAATTAATATAAGTAGATATTGAAAGATTACTTTAATTCCTCCTAAAAATGTATAACATTATTTTGATGTGCCTTACTTAATATAGTAGTTAATGAAACGTATGAAATACTGGATATCAGAGTGACACCTTGTTCTGTAGTATTTAAGACTTCGGCTGCCAGAGGTGAAGCCTGTAGGCACTCAGGGGTCACTATAGCTGTGCAGACCATGTTGGCAGCACTTCTGCATGCTAATTTCCCTATGGCCATCTAAGATTCACTTGGTTTCCTCCATGTTCCCTCCCCTTCATCTGCCCCTCAGGGGTGAAGTGCTTCACTGCAGTTCGACTCTGCCCTTCAGGGGCTCAGCTTCATTGTATCATCCATTCTTGCCCCACAAGGGCTTGGCTGCTTATCCAGTTAAACCCCTCCCAGTTTGAAGGCCAGATGTTTGCCTTTCAGCAGTCGCTTCTCACCTTCTCTTATGCCTTGTAGGGTGAATCTCCTACGCAGTGAAACTCTTTCAGCTGAAGAGGTCTGCTCTTGGCATCCTCATTGCTTTTTTCTTTAGAGGGATAGAGGGCCCTTCCTGCTTTTCCCCTAAATTGGGTGTCTAATTTGCAGCAACTGAGCCATCACTAACACTGTTCCTGACCTTGAAGAATGATGACCTAGGCCTTGGATCCCCAGAGGTTTCCTCAAAAAAGGATTTTTTGCCTCACCTTCATGCCACGGGTCATAATAACTTATTTCTACAGAAGTTGAAGATGGATGATGGTTCTCCTGCCTTGTTTCAGTTTCTGTTAGTCTGGCTTTGCCTTTCCTCTCCTTGGAAAGAACTTGCTTGTCTGTTATCATTGTTCTTTTGGGCCTTCTTCCCTAAGATAAGGGTTCCTGTGTCTTATGGAGCCCCGGCAGGATGGTAGTTCCCATAGCAGGAATGAGAGAGCATATGTTGCACAAACATCACATACTACTACTCAGTTCTTCTGTTCAATCCTAACTCCTACTTCATAGGAGCTTGGTGACACTTTAAAATTGAATGGCTACAGCCTGGGTTCGGAGGGGCAGTGGATGACACGCCATGCCCCTCCCTCACAGTGGCACATATACTGCATGTAACCCTCTGCAAATGGGGGTTCCCAAAGACTTCAGGAGCTTGCTTGAATGCTCCAAGCCTGAATGGTGTTTGGCATTTAAGCCATTTATCAGTGAGTGTTTTTAGAACCTCTGGTACTGTCTCTTTAAGAGCTGTCTGCTTGCAGACATAATTAGTTTGTATGGGGACTGTGTGTTTCTTTGATTGAGTACCACTCAAGCTGCTGTCAATTCACTTCATTTTGCAGTCACTAGGGTGCAAAGGAACCTATCTGAAAGATGTAACTGTTTGCCAGAAATTATTTAGAGTAATAATGAAATTACAGTTTGTCTAACCTGCTTTCTTTGCAGTCAGAACTGTGTCTGCTAGTTCCCATTCTAGTTTTGAACTGCTGAACTGGACCAATCAGTGGGTAACTAGCTCTAAAATGGTGCCTTGACGAATCAGAACTTGGACTCATAATCTGAGCCAGCCACAAGAGGATTGTATAGACAGTGACTCTGGGAGATGTAGTTTAGACTTCAGCACCTTTTGGACCAACAGCAGCAGTCTATTGTGAGTGACAGCCAATCCAGTCAAGAACTGGGAGGAACTCAAAGGAAGTGCCCAGTTTTGTCGGTTGGAGTTTGAGTTGAGCTTTGGCAGTGAAGAAGGAAGGAGCCCTGTGCTTTTCAGTGTGCAGTTTTAGTCAAAACGTGTGTAAGGCCCAGAGTTCCGGTCTGCAGCTTGTGTAACAGCTTGTTAGGACTGAATCCGTCCTGTGAAAAGAATCAAAGGATCTCTGAAGAGTAGAAACCAGGCTCACCCTGTAGAAGACTGGAGGAATTGCTGAAAATTGCACTCGGTCTGTCAGGAACTGAATCTGCTGTGTGTTCTCCGGTATTGTGCAGTAATTGCGATCGGGATACAGATGCAGCCTGCCTGGTATAGTGTTTCTTTTATATGGATGTGAAGAGGTTTGTGTACCTCAAGTGAGCCCTGCTGACATTGAAGGACCCTATCTTATTTGGAGGTCGTGAGTACTAATTCAGGGTCGCTTCCTGTTGAATTGCCACATTAAATCCAAATGGAATTACTGTACTGCTGACTGTTTAATTCTCCTTTTCTCTGTGTGAAAGGGCCCCTACCAGCTGCCACGGTTTGGACTAGCCACTAGGGCTTGGGTACCCAGGGACAGTAACTGATAGGGATAGGCCTGTGCACAGAGCCATAGGTAGATTATTAGAGTGATAAGCTAATTAACCTGATTTCCCCCTGTCCTTGTTATATCCCCCTAAATAAATCAGAGCTGCTTGTTTCAGCAAAGTTATACTGCCTGAGGTATTTGTCTATGTTAAAGTACTGTACTGTGATTGTTGCACTGTATCTCATTTCACAGGAGGTCCCAGTGCGGAACCAGACCTGGGGGTAAGTGTATACTGTGAAGGTAATTCTGATATATTGTGTGGGCCACTAGTGGGAAGAAAGGGGTTGCAGTGTCCCAGAGGGCTGTGACCAAGTTAGTTTAACTATTGCAAACCCTGACCTCTGGGTGGAGGCACCCGCCATTGGATCCAGGCCCCTCAACCTGTTAGTGGCAAATCAGGCAGGGGTAGTAGCCCCTGGGATAGCCCTCTAGGGGTTACATGCATATACCCAAGCTTCCCTCAGACTCTCCAGTTTCTCATTGCCCACATTCTCCCTCGTCCTCTGGCATAACCTTTTCTCCATGGGGTTGGGCCTTCACTAAGGTGCATTTGGTCTTGGGGACCTTGTCCCTGTGACACCTCAAGGGTTGGAACCTTTCCATAAGGGTTGCTGTGCCTTATGGCACCCTCGACAGGGGGCAGTCCCTGTAACAGGGACAGAGAGAGAGTATAAGCCAAAGTTGCACAAGCCTCACGTACAGCCTGTATTACTGGCAAGATATTATACATAGCTGCACAAGCATCACATACAACTGGCATAGTACTGTACACTGTTGCAGAAGCAAACGTCCTACTACTCAGGCCTTCTGTTCAGTTCTAAACCCTATTTCATAGGAGCCTGATGAGCTGTTGCGTCATGGTATGGTGCTGGGGAGGTAATTTTGCACTGATTTCCTGAGGGTAACCCACCCTCCATTGTGCCTTACTGCTAAAGTAACATGTTTTGAGTTCAACTTCTGTGGCATATTTGTCTGGAACTCAAGCTTGCAGATAAAGAGCCACTTGTGGCAATGTTCAACTGATATGGCACAGTTTTGTACAGAAAATTAACAGTACCAATGTTAGCTGCAGTTGTAGCAGTTTTGCCTTTTGTGATTATTTGTGTGCCACAAAAGTCAGATCAGCTACAAAATTGAAGGGTTCAGGACCATCAAGATGGTGACCAAAGCATCCCACTGCTAATTCATACAATATCTTTTTCAGTTAGTTTTTCCTCCCTCCAGACCTCTGTCATTAGGCCTAATACCCTGACCCTGCTGACCCCTCATGGCTCCCTCCCTCCGTCCCTTTGGTTTGGGAGGGGTGCAGGAAGATACATCCAGTTAATGATATATGGTAGCAGTTCTACCTTGTATAATCGTTACTTTGATTGTTTTACTGATGGCTGCCTACTATTTTTGTCTTGCTAATTGCTAGGTTTCTGTTATGCTGCTACAGTATATTAATTTCCTCTTAGTTTCCTAATTGTAATGTGTTTGCGATACTTTTCTGTGAGAGACACCTATGTAAAATAAAATTGCGTGTACTCAGAATGTTCTGGATGTATTAAAGGAACTGTAACCTTTGTCAGTTTCAGCAGCTTTGAGTAGCTAGCTGGTAGTACATACAGTATGTGCTAGCTGAGAAACTGCAGTTTGTATATAGGGACTGAGACTGAGCAATCATTTAAAGATGTTCTGTATTTTTTTTGTCTCATGAAAATAATAAAATGATTGTGTTTGTGAGAACGGACGTCCGACTCTTCTGGCAAATACAACTGCTTGTCTTGTACTTTCCTGTGCTGGGGCAGCACCATCTGCCTCCGCATCCTTCTCATTCCTGTTGTTTACCCACATCTTGTTATAGCTAGACTAGCAGTTTTGTTGACTGTGGAAACAATGTCATTAAAGAGATCCCAGATCTGGCTATGCTGGAGGACTTCAAAACAATCTGTTCAGATTAGGTATGTCGAAAAGCTCCCTGCTGACTTGGCAGTGCTGTTGTTGATGTCTGAAAACTTGTGTTGTGCTAGCTGCTGAGTACAAAATAATACTCTGGTGAATGCCACGCTCAGCCTGTTCAAGTCTGACCAGCTCTGCCAGGATGCAGGCACCAGCAGCTTGCACCCAGATGAGGTGAGCTGGATTCGGTATCAAAAGATGATCAGGATATTTTCGCTACTGTTTTTTTTAGAAACAAACGTACACCATTAGGTAATCTGATGAGTTGAAAAGGCAAATGAATTATGTTATTATCATCCACAAGAGGGCATGTTTAAAGCCAGCTGTGGAAAAGTACCAGACGTTTTGTCTGTTCTGCTTTGATTGGGGTTTCAATACTCTCAGGGTTTTGCTGATAAAAATACTTTCTCTTTTTGTAAAGTGAACTGAGATTTTCTGTACATGGTCCCTTATAGTGGGTTTAAAGGGGTGCTCTCAGTCCATCTGTGCCCAAACATACATCTTTACGCACTGCATGCACATAAAAAACTTTCGCTGTATTCAGCTATAATACTCTACTGGACCCAGTCAGGTAGGCTTGCCCCTGTGCTCAGAAACATAGTAGGGGAAGGGACTCCGGGAGGCTTCTGGGAAAAGGAGAGGCATCAGGTTCTGGCGCCTTTTCTGTGTCCTGCAGTCGAGTTTCAGGAATGACAGCCCCGGGCACAAACCAAGACAGACTGTGAGCAAGGCCTATAAAGGCAAGACTGTGCTGGAGGAGAGCAGCTCTGGTGGAGATCTTATGGTGGAAAGGTCTGTAGTGCTGGCAGTGAGCGCAGGCTGTACCATCCTAGGCCTCAAAAGCGGAGAGGAAACTCTGAACAGAGCTGCTGAGTTCTGGAGAGGAAGAGAGTGACAACTGGATGCAAGCCAACACGTGGGTGATGCTGCTGAAGATATAACATGGAGAAAAAAAACAAGGGCTGCTGATCCAGGTGTTGTAGCAGGCACTACCGCATGGTGCCGAGCTGCCTTTGACCTAGGGGTTTGGAAGTCAGGACATATGAGGGTCAGATTGGGGCTTCAGCAGTCCGCAACTAGTGGAAGAAGGTCAGAAGAGCCAGCAGCCAGTGCTCAAATTAGCCAGTTCAGCATGGAGCAGAGAGAGGAAGCCTACCTGCATAGAAACATAGAAGTTGACAGCGGATAAGGACTGCAAGGCCCATCCAGTCTGCCCATCTCTTTTTCTACCTTATGAATGTGCCATCAGCCTTTGCTCTGTCAATGGCCTATCTATTCATACTTATCTGTATTGCTCCCTTATGCCTGTCCCATGCCTGTTTGAAGCCCTGCACTGTATTCATATCCACCACTTCCTGAGGTAGGCCATTCCATGCATCCACCACCCTTTCTGTGAAAAAGAACATTCATCACATTACCCCTTAATCAGCCTCCCTCTAATCTTATGCTGTGTCCTCTTGTCCTGCTATTTTTCTTATATTGAAACATGTTAGACTCTTTCACTTTGTTAATGCTCTTAATGTGTTTGAATGTTTCAGTCATAACACCTCTCTCCCTCCTTTGCTCTAGGGTATACATATTGAGCTCTGTTAATCTGTCCTCATATGTTTTCTGATGCAGTCCCTGCACCATTTTGGTTGCCCTTCTCTGGACTGCCTCAATTTGGTTAATGTCCTTGTGAAGGTGTGGCCTCCAGTACTGCATGCAGTATTCCAAATGGGGCCTAACTAGTGTCTTGTAAAGAGGGATTATTACCTCCCTCTTACAACTTGTGATACCCCTACTAATTGTAACCCTTAGGTGGCACTATCCCAAGGGCTACTACCCCGACTGCTTGGCTAGGAGCAGGTTAAGGGGCCTGAGTTCTGAAACGGGTGCCTCCACCCAGAGGTCAGGTTTGGTAGTGGTCAAGCTAACCTGGGCACAGCCCTCCGGGACACTGTAACCCCCCCCTTTCCTTACTAGTGGCCGGAACAATACACAATAATCACTTTCACAATACCCCTGATACACCGCACAAGTACCCACACTGCTTGCACTTACCACCAGGGCTTTCCTCTGGCTCGACCCTGGGGACCCCCTGTAAAACAAGGTTATACACAGCAAATAACAGCAGTACAGTACTCTTGCACAAACTGGAACCACAGTCAGGGTAAATGTTAAAAGAGTTAGATCTGATTTACTTAAGGGGCTTGAACAAGGAAGGGGCATAATCAGGTTAATTTGCTTAAAAGATCTATCAATTGAACAGTTATGCATGCACTTCAGGGTCCATAAACAGTCACACTCTGGTTACCCAGGTGAAGAAGAGGTGGGCTAGCCAGATCGTTGCCCGGGTAGGCTGGAAGGCCGCAACTGGTTGGGGCCCTGTGATGGAAGAAAACAACATGCACCACACACACTGATTGTAATCCAGAGCCGGAGGGCTCAGTTCGTGAAAGAAAAGAAACAACAAGACAATCAGATGATACACTTAGATTAAGCTGTTGTTGTAGGGAGCTACCCAGATGGTTACTCACGATACCCAAGACTGAACACAGGCTGGACGAACATTGAGACTGCAGGTGGTTGATCTGGAGTGCCAGGAGTAGCAGGGCCCACACGATTCGCTGAGGCGTCGTTCTTGTTCAGGCATGGAGCAGGGGGCTGATCCCAGGCAGGTCTCTTGTCGATGGCTTCTCTGTGCAGTGGGGTACTCTGGCAGGGCCAGTGTGGCAAGGCCCAGGCCATATGGAGATGAACGCAGATTCAGTCCGGTTGAGCTGGATACAGCTTCCAGCAAGCAGAACACAATTCACACAGTGGGGAACCAAATCACGACCCACTATAAACACACAGCACATTTACATGTAAGGGATTCTACTATACCAGGCAAACCGCTTTCCGGTCACAATCGCAAAGTCTCTGCATACACCGGGAGTTTAGCGGTAGCTGGAAATCGTGATAGGCCGATGCATTCAGCAGATCTTCAGTCTTCTTCAGGTTGATCCTGGTCACAACTCAGTGGCTTACTTCGTTCTCACAAACTCGGATTCAGTCCGAACTGATTCTCTTCTCCCTCTCGGGCAGCAGGCAGGCATGCAGGCCAAAACTCAAGGCCTTTCCACAGAGACTGTCTCGAGCTGTTGCTTCTTCAGCTTCCAACTTAGATCTGACTCAACTGCCAGCAAGCCTGGGAATTTCCCCAAGATTCAAAAGATTCAGTTGGCTGATTCATCTGTCAGTCACAACAGGAGCTCCCCCTTCAGGTGCAAAAAGGGACAAAAGTCCAAAACTACAATTCCTACAGATTCTGTCTCCAGACAGCTCCTGTAGTCCGGCTCCATTTTAGGTCCCACCAGTACTGATTGGTCCAACTCGGCAGTCCCGGGCCAAGATAGTGGAGATAAACAAAACAGTCCTTCCTGCAAAGAAGGCAGGTTAGACAAACTACATTATTTTTATCACTCTAAATGAGTTTCAGCAAATAGTTACATATTTCAACAGAGCTCCCTCTCAGGTTACTTATGACTGCAATCCAGGCAGCTCTTAAAGAGAGATTACACAGAGGCTATACAGGCACTCTCTGGCAATCACATTTAAACTGCTAAAACGCAGGACACCAGCCTGGCAATGAGCATGTAGGCAAGCTCAAGGAAGAATTTCTGGGAACCCCCATTTGTAGGGGGGTTACATAATACACCCCAACATCCCCCTAGCCTTACCTACTGCTTTAGTGGTCTTCTTGGATATTTCAGGTCATCTGTGATGATGATGCCCAAGTCTCTTTCTTCCCTTGTGACTGCCAGCAACTCCCCTCTCAACCTTTAGGTGGCTTCAGGGTTTTTCCTCCCTATGTGCATGATCTTGCACTTCTTTACGTTAAACCACATTTGCCACTCTTCTGACCATTACCACCACTCTGTTTTCTGCCCATCAACCAGTTTGCCACCTAGTTGGCCAACTTCTCACCCACCCCAAGTCTACCCAACTTATTAATCAATCTTCTATGTGGAACAGTATCGAAAGCTTTGCTGAAGTCAAGGTAGGTGACATCAACTGCTCCCACTTGGTTCATCACTCTGGTTATTCAGTCAAAGAAATCTATCAGATTAGTTTGACAGGACCTTCCTGTTGTAAACCCAGGCTGTCTAGGATCCTGTGTTCCTATGGATTCCATTGAGACACCTTGGGAGAGCAGAGATCCAGTGGCCTGCTGCATCAGAAGGAGCCGCTATGTCCAGGAACCACAAGTATTCCTCAGTGCTGCATTGTTTCAAGGGGTATTTGTCTTTTATTTCACCGTGTTTTGCAATCTGGATTATAAATACCCTGTGTTGAGGGTTTTCTGCCATTTAAGCAATTGCATGGCCTGTGAGGTCTGAGGAATTTATCACATTGCTCTGTTTAATGTACACCAGTGCTGGCCAGCCCACAGCAATATCTACGAGCCTGCAGTGATTCTACACCTGCAGTACCCAGGGACTTAGTTAAGGGAGCTCCTATTTGGATCTGTTTAAAGTCTGGTACCAGGTGGGAAAGGGAAGATCTGGCCTGCCTAGGAGGGTATCTAAAAGGGCTGTGTTTAAAGTTGGCATTTGCATTAATCCTCCTTCTTGCTGGTAGTCGGTTGTTAATAATATGTTACTCACCCGTAACCATTGTTCTAGGAGTGGTATACAGTTCACATCCACACACTGGCAGTTCCACTGGAAGTGCTGATTCATCGGATGTCTAAGTTCCTCCCACCAGCTGGGTGGTATATCTTCTAGCTCTGTCCCGTGACATCAGATCTTTGCATGCTGGAAGTAGGGCTCCGGGTGGCATATTGCTAGGGGAGGCCAGTTGGGTTGTGTAGAGGTGAACTGTATACCACTGCTGGAACAACAGTTACAGATGAGTTACCTATTATTCTAGAGGCGTGGATACATTTCACTATCCACACTCTTGACAGACTCCTAGCAGTTCTGTGGCAGGAGGAGGAGCAAGGTACGGCCCCAACCCCCCCAGTTGGCAAACAGAGACTGGAGAACCGAGATCCCAAAAGCAGCATCCTGACGTGACTCGAGGTTGATGCTGTAGTGGTAAATGAAGGTGTGTGGTGACTTCCAGGTAGCAGCCCTACAGATCTCCTGTATGGGGATGTCTCTGGAAGCAGCCATCAGGGCAGAGGTATGTCTGGTAGAATGAATCCCAAGCCCTTTGGGAGGCTCCCTATCAGCCAGCTTGTAGTAGAGAGCAATGCAGGATGTAATCCACCTGCCATTCATCTGCTTTACTGCTGGACTGCCAGGTGCAGCTTCAGCATACAGGATGTTACGAACAGCTGGCGAGCCCAACTCTTCTGAACTCCAGCCATGCACTTCTTATAATAAGAGAGCACCCTCTGTCTGACATCCAAAGTATGGAACCTATGGTTGGCCCTCAAAGATGGATTTTTAAAGTATACCAGAAGGCTCATCACCTGGTTAAGGTGGAACTCTGATATAATCTTCCTGAGGAACTTCGGGTGGGGTCGAAAGACTAGTTTGTCCCTGTTGTGGAAGCCCAGATATGGAGACTCCACCAAGAGACCTGGAGCTCAGTGAGCCTTCTGGTGGATGTAACTGCCATAAGGAAGGCTGTCTTTCACAAGTGTGACACATTGCACTTGTGCTTAGGCTCATGTGACTTGCCCATAAGCATAGTCAGCACCAGCATTAAATCCCATGGTAGTAGTGGTTCACACACTGGAGGGGATAGGTGGTCAAGGCCCTTGAAAAGCACCCTACCAACATCTCCTGGGCCACAATTGGTGTACCAACACATATCCGGTATGCAGAGATAGCTGCCACGTGCAGCTTGAGGTTTGTTGCTCCCAGCCCTAACTGAGAGAGGGACCAGAGGTACTCCAGGGTACTAGTCACCACAGAACAGGCAAGAGGATGAATCTCCTTGCCATGACACCAGATGGAAAACCTCTTCCATTTGAAGGCATAGCACCAGCAAGTCGACTCCTTTCAGGAGACCTCCACAATATAAAACACAGCATCTGATAGGCTGAAGGCCCAAAACTCTAGCTGCTCAGGAGCCAGATAATGAGGTGCAAGACCTTCCCATGTTGTCTGGTCAGCAAGTCTGCTTGAAGCGGCAACCACCACAGAGACTTGCTGCTGAGGCCTAGGAGATCCAGATGCCAGAACTGTCTGGGCCAGTCTGGAGCTATCAGAATGATCATGCCTTAGCCTTCTGGCCTTTGATCACTACCTTGTGGATCGAGGGGAAGGTATGTATGAGGCCTGGGGTCCAGGACCCTGTGAAGGCATCCACCAACAGTGTTCCAGACTGTGGTTGGTGGCCACAAAACAGCCTTGGCTTTCTGTTATCCCAGGAGGCAAACAGATCCACCAGAGGGCTTCCTCATTGGGAGAACAGGTAGCATACCATTTTCTGATGTGGAGACCACTTGTATGGCATCTCTCCTACCCGGCTGAGAATGTCTGCCAGCTGATTGCTTACTCTGCAGACATGTATCGCCTGGGGATCTGCACCCAGACTATGCACGAGGGCCCAGGTGCGGAGGGCCTCCCGACACAAAGAAAGGGAGTGAGTTCTGCCCTGCCTGTTCTGGTGAAATGTGGTCTTTGTGTTGTCTGTCAGAATCTACACAACCTGACCCCTGACCAAAGGAGAAATGTCTGTGTGTGCCAGTGGCATTGCATAGAACTCCAGAAGTTTGATGTGGTGATAGGGTTCCATAGGTGGCCAGAACCTCTGGGTTCTGTGGTTACCTAGGTGCATTTCCCATCCTATCAGAGACCCATCCAAGAGTGACAGCTCTATGAGGACAAACATATAGAAGGAACCAGCCATCAGTGAATGGCATCCCACAATGGCTGGGTCACAAAGACAAGCCGGTCCAGGTGACTTAGGTGCTGAGACTACTGTCGGACCAACTCCCACTGCAGGTGGTGCATCTACTAGTGTGCCCAATGGACCACGGTGGTGGTGGATACCAGGTACCCCAACAACCTCAGAAATTCTGGGCAGGGCGCAGAGGAGGTAAAGTCCTGAGCCTGGCAAGTAGGGAGATGAGCCTTGGCTAACAGGGAGTCTAGTTATGCTCTAGTGAACTTGATAACCTTTGAGGTATCATTTCAGGCTTGACCAGCAAGCCCAAGACTCTGCAAGTCTGGAGGGCCAGATCTCTGGACTGCTATACGGCCTCTGTGGACAGACTGGTTATCAGCCAGTCATCCAGGCAGGGATACACCCTGATGTCCTTGGACCACAGCAAGCCTGCTACCACTGCCATGTACTTGGTGAAGACCCTGGGCATGGACAAGAAGTCGAAGGGCATGACCTGGAACTGACAGAGAACCCCCTCTGCATGGAACTGTAGGTTCCACCAGTGAGACGGATGGACTGGCACATGGAAGAATGCGTCCTGGAGATCCAGTGATGAAAACCACATGCCTGACTGCCATGCTGCTGTGCCAATGACCTGGGCTCAGAAGCAAGACTGGGAAGTCATGTCAGAGGACAGGCCATGCCCGAGGCAGCTGCCACTTGGCAGCACATCTCGTTCCAGGAGGGTTGGTGGTGAACTCCACCACCACAGTGATCTCTGTGGTTGGGTCAGGGAGCTTGCTGTGCTGCACTGGGATAGCGGTGGCTGTGCAAGGCTGATTCAGGCATCATTCCCACCAGAGGAGGTGGAAACACCAAACTGAGGGTAAAATGAAAGACTTAGGCTCCAAGATGTTCCACCCACCAATGTGGACCACTGGACCACTGATCCATGCTGAATTACACTCTAGGTGGGAGAGGACAGCCTTCTCTTGCTGGCCCTGCCATGGGGGAATCTGTGGGGCTCTCTGGTTTGGGTAGGTACCAGGGAGGTAGTAGCTGGTTGGGGGGAGATGGAGCTTGTTGTCTGACTTTAGCCAGGAGGAAAAGCAATATATATATATATATATATTACACATATATATATATATATATATATATATAAAACAAAAAATGCCCTGTTACAGGGTGGCACGATCTGGCTCAGAGTGACCATCCTGAATTTATGCTCTGTAAACTGGTTCAGATCGTGCAGATCCAGTATGGGGTGCCAGCCCTGTATCTGTTTCAGTGGCAGGAAGTACCCAGACACATACCCCTGACTTGCCAGGGTGTCTGGGACATGGGCTGTGGCTCCTTTCACAAGGAGCTAAGTAATGTCCTCCCTTAGGGTGGACAGCGTGTCTTGTGACACCGAGGTCACAAGGAACTAAGTGATGTCCTCCCTTAGGGTGGACAGCGTGTCCTGTGACACCGAGGTCACAAGGAACTAAGTGATGTCCTCCCTTAGGGTGGACAGCGTGTCCTGTGACACCGAGGACTTCTTTATTGAACTTTCTGTTTATTATTTTCATAAATGCAATAACGTTACAGACACTTCATGCAGAGTATTAGGCAGTACAACAAACAATGTCTGCACACAGGAAACAATTGATAATCATAAAGATTTCCCCCTGCAAACTTTTACAATGGGAGTTGGGGGGTCCCAGCTATTAAAATAAAGTCCGGTATATTTGTCCCATATTGCTAGCCTACTCAGTGGCTATGGATTGGCCTTTTAGAATTAACGACAGGTAGAAAAAAAAACACAATTACAAGAATTGCTGTTTATCCATATCACCAAGAGCATAAATAAGGCCTTACTCACCATCCACAGGTCAGACATAAAAATGGCAGGAACTTTCAATTCGCTTGTATAACAAATAGTAACTTGCCGGCTCAGTGGTGCAGAGGGCTGAGGCACTGTGAGTGCCATACCTCATCCCAGGCCAGCAGCCTGGGTTCGGGAACAGCCTTGGGTTGCTCAGGGGTCAGCCAGGGAAGGGAGGACTGAACGTCCGAGGACTGCTATCCCTCGAGGAGGGATTCTGTGCCTCGCTGTTGGCCACCATCTGGAAGAGTCCAGATGGAACCACACGAGACTCAGTAAATAGGGAAGGACTTGCAGACAGAGCAGTAGGGTATCTCTGTGGAGGCAGAGTACGTGCCTCATTGCATCTGCTCTGCCGCTGGGAGAAAGCAATTTCCTGTCATGGAGCTCCATGATGCCACTGGACCGCCTCCCGCTGCGCCCCAGACACTAGTCTCGGCTTGGGCCTCTGATTGAACTGGCTTCTCCCGGGAACCCTGCCATGGGGACAAGCTGGCAGTCAGTGAAGGACCAGGAGAATGGTGCTGGGAGCTGACTGGGGAGACCGTCCCCTCGCCCATGGCCACTGGCAGAGGGAGAAAAAAACAAAACAAATAACAGTAACTTTAAACTTTCTCAAAACCTGAAAAACAGAAACATCACCACGAGATTCAGGACCTTGGTATTCCTGCTCAACCCCCTCATGCAGTTACGGTACGAAGAAAAATGCAAAATCACCATATGGAGCTATGTGATCCATGTCCTGGCCATCCCAAGTCTTTTGAAAATAACCCTTCACAGTGACACAGGGGCACAGAATGGAACACACTACAAATAAAAATACAGTTTCATGTCCATAACCTCTGGATGAACCCTGACAAAGCAGGAAGTCCTCCGTGCAAATAGGTCCCATTCGCGGTATTTACTCATGGTTACCTGTCAGGATTATCCTTCTGTCCTCCCTAGAATTGACTCCTTCAGTGGGAGCTGTGCCATTTTAGGTGGTGAATTCTGCCTCAGTTTTTTCAAGCCTTCAACCAACGTCCTTTGGGTCAGTGAATTGTCACACCGGCGACCGGGCCTTTAGTATCGCCAGCCCGGTCTTATGGAACACTCTTCTTCTATACATTAGGGAGGCCCCATTGGTTGAGTGTTTTAAGAGCAGTCTCAGGGACTATTTATTCTCTTAGGCATTTCCTGACGTCGTAATTTGACCAGACCCTGGATCTGTTTTATCTTTATTCGCTGTTTTAAAATTTGATATTTATTATATTTTTTGTTTTATTGTATTTGTTGTTTTTATATGCTTTTATGTGTGTTAGGTGCCCAGAGCCTCTGGGATTGGGTGCCCTACAAATAAACTTTGCCTTACCTTTTTCCCAGTAAGCGATCCTAAGTCTTGCTGGTAGAAGAAAGGAATGTACAATACCCAAAGCTTGGATACGTTATCAGATGCCATCAAAACATTTTTTCTGAGATTGGGTTTGAAAAGAAAGGTCTGAGGAAAATCTTCACATCCAGATAATTTATCTTGAGCAGGTATGCCGCTCTGGCCACTGTTAAGACTGTGTCTCTGATTTTAGCCCCAGTTGTTTGAATCAGCGCTGTTCTGGGCTGGGTCGAGTTAGTGGGTCTCACTCTCAGGCTCACTCGATAGGCATGTCGCAGGGAGGTCTAATCAAAGGTATCCGGTACAGCTGTGGAGCTTTCGTGCCAGTCGATGAGAAAGTTCAGTAAATTAGTACCCTCTGCTCCTTCCGGTACCTTGACCAACTTAAATTACAGGAGCAGGTTTTTTATTTTCTAGGGCTTCCAATCTTCCTCTAAGCTGCTCATTCTCCTGGAAAAGTGAGGCCATGGCCATCTGTGCAGTTGTCTTTTTTTCTTGATCAGTAACAGAGTTCACCAGTTCTGTGATGGCCGAGTAGTGCTTCTCCAACTTTAATAACATTTTTTCAATTTTAGAATCCATAGCATGCATCAACTCGAACATCAGCTACAGGGAGGTTCTGCTGGGGGGTCCCAGGATGCTGTCTGCCACATGGCTCGAGGCTTCCCGGCCTTCCTGACTTCGGAGCCCCAGGCTTTGGAGCGCCCTGCTGCTGATTTTTAGGTTTTCCCATGGCTAGTTTGGTATCATAGTGCTGCCCAGGATATCAGGAATGTGATTCTGTCCAATGACTGATAAAAAAAACAAGTTTTGAAACTATTTTCATGCTCTTTTATTCACTGATGTGTAGAGCTGCTGAGGAAGGCATCTTGTCTGGAGTTTGGCTCTCTAGCACCCCTCGACACCGAGGACTTCTGAGGAGCGTGGGGTTGGTAAGGGGGGAAGAGCCTCGAAACTGAGAGGCAACCCTTTGCCAACCACCTCAAGTACCAACTTGTCCATAGTAATGTTGGACCAACATGGCCAGAAGTGACATAGCGAACTCCCTACAGAGAGCTGGGTCAGGGATTGGAATGATGGACGGATAACACCTCCAACCCATCACTGGGCTGCTTTGGAGGGGGCACCAGTCACTGGGTCTGGAGGGGCACCACTTCCCTCACCTTCCCCTCTTTTGGGCCCCTGGCCAGGGAACTTGGCCTTGGGATTCCAGGCTTGGTAATGCCCCTGCTGATGCTGCTGCTTGAGGCTGCTGTGGCTGAAAGAACCAATATTGGAAGGCTGTTTTTCTTGGTTTGTTGAGCTTAGGGTCCTTCTGGGACGAAGCCACAGAATCTCTAGGGTGATGTTAGACTTCTCAGTCCTGATGAGATGTCCCACCACCCCAGGGCCAAAGAGATCGGTGCCCAGAAAGGGAACATCAGTCAGCTTGTGCTGGGTGCCTGCCGTGAATGTGGAGAGCCTCAGTCAGGCCCTTCAATGCATCCCGATGTTCGCTGCTGCCATTGCACAGGCACTGGAGTCACCCATGTCCAAGGCCGTCTGTAACTGGTGTTTGGCCAGCGCTTGACCCTGGTCCTGACCAACTTCATTGGCAGCTGCTTTTTGGCAGGAAGGTGAGGGAGGGTTTTGTCCAGCACTCCCAACAGGGAGTAATGAAAGTTGGCCATTATTACAGCATAGCTGCCTGATGCAGACCCAGGGAGGAGACGACATAGACCTTCTTGGCTTCATGGTCAGCCTTTTGTGACTCCTTGTCAGGGGGCTTGTTCACACCCCTCCCGGCCTATGAGGACTTTTCAAAAATAGTTTGTGACCATTTGCTGACATGGACCACCCAACTGTCTCTGACTGGGTGATTTCCACCAACAGTCGACCTGGCAAGCCGGCTACCAGCATGGGAGTACTTGATCAGGGCTTCCACCAAAGGCTGTGGTGGAGGCGGCTCCAGCTGCAGAGGTGGAGAGCAGATGCCGGGACATCTGTCAGGAGGGACTGGCAGTGGCATCACTAGCGATCGCCATTTGACCATAGGTCCAGGGGCAGAGCACTGCCCCGCAATGGTCCAGTGCTGCCAGAGGAGTTCCTTATAGGGGCCCGAGGACAAGGAGGCTGAGGAATGTTAACGGTGGCAGCCTTCCAGTTGAAGGGGATCGAGAGAATGCACAGTGTCTCGACTGTGTTGACCATCGACCCAAGGGCTGACATTGAGGAGGAGCCACTGGAGTGTCAGTGTAGATCACGTGCCAAGCCACATTCATCAGCACTGGCATCAGCTGCATGACCACCTGTGGAGGCTGGTCCTGAGTAGAACCAGTCGGGATGCCGATTGGCCCATGTCCCCTCCTGCAAGAAGATTAGGAGAACCAGTTCCTGGAGATTGACTCCTAATTGATTTCCTCTGACAGCTGGTCGACTGGGTCAAGAAAAATCTTAACAGCCTGCTCGATCAGTGTCGAGCCCAATGGGGGGCACCATGGAGCAGTCGACCAGCCCCTTGACCCAGGGTACTTTCACCCAGGTCAAGCAGTTGGGGTGAGTCATAGGAATGGGGGGACCACAATGACTCCCAGTCCCACAGCCTGCGCCGATGGCACTTTTGCTTCTTACCATGGAGGACCACGCTGTCCTCAAATGCCTGGAGGTCTCGACACATACCTCAATATCTTTCTGAGAAGGACCTTCCAATGCTAGCCTCAGCTGGGAGCAGTGCCAAGGCTGATGACGTATCCACTGTGGCAGCCACCACTGCTTCTTCCAGGGCTGCAAGCTGAGCAGCTGACCCTGCTGCAGCTGAGGCCTTCTTGCAACCCTTAGGTCAGATCTTCGGATTCCTATTAACCATTTGACTGAGAAGAAGCCTGGCTATGCGATCTTCCAAGGGTGATGTCAGCATTGCCTGATATACACCACAGCTAGAAACATTGTGGACTGCCCTTAAGCAGAAGAAGCAATAAAGGATAGCTGGAGAGAAGGAGCACAGGAGTGGCTGAGGAACAAAGTTGATGAATAAAATCAAAGAAATCGCCAGTGCACAATGGTAGTCTTCCGTGCTGCAGAGTTGTTAACTGGGTAGAAAGGTTCCATGTCATAATAACAATCACAAAATAGTGATTGCTATTATGGCGAGTGCATATCGCCGAAAAGCAAATCGGCGATATACAAATGCTGGCGAACAAACATCTGGCAAGGTATCTAAGTGTTTATGTGGCACCCTCCCTGCACCCCCCTGATTTAGGGTTGCTAACTCCATGGGGGGGTGCATGTCAGGAAGGGGGCAACACTCCAAAATAATTAAAAAAATACATGTCAGCAGCAGCAAAATGTTCTCCCCCCAGTCCCCAGTACCTGCTGCACTTCAGCTAGCCACCCTCACCACCACACCTCACGACTGGCTCGGCTGCAACAGGCACACTACCCCACACAAACCCTCTTCCTTGTTCCTCCCTTTCCCCTTCCTATTCCTCCCGTTCCAGTCACCCTCTCCTACAACTGCGGTCACATGGGGTCACTACCCTTACAGGGTAGCCCAACAGGTAAGTGACATCACAGAAGAGTTTGAAGGGAAGATATGCCTTTTTGCCAATGACATCAGGATCTGTAACAGGGTAGATACTCAGGAGGGGTGGAGAAAATGAAAAGGGACCTTAGAAAACTTGAGGAGTGGTCATGGGTATGGCAGTTGGGGTTCAGTTCCAAAAATGCAAAATCATGTACCTGTGGCATAGAAACTAGGAGTTGAGTATGAAATGGTGGGTGGGGGAAAATTACTTTTGGTCACTAATAAAGAAAGAGACCTAGGGGTTAATAATATCTGATGATCTCAGTGTTGCAGGGCAGTGTGACAAGGCAGTGGGCAGGGCCAGTGGATTGCTGGGGTTCATAGGGAGAAGTTCCCCAAGCAGAAGGAGGGAAGTGATATTACCACAGTATAGATCATTGGTGAGACCACACCTGAATATTGTGCACAGTTCTGTAAGCCACATCTCTGAAAAAACATCGACAGGGCAGAGGCAGTCCAGAGAAAGGCAACTAAAATGGTACATGGGTTGCATTTGAAACCGAATGATGAGAGACTGGGGGATCTCAATATGTACACCCCGGAGGAGAGGAGGGAGAGAATGGACATGATAGAGACAACTAGCTCAAGGGAGTGAACAGGGTACAGGTGGGGAGCCTGTTTCAAATGAAAAAGTGCGGCAGAACAAAAGGACATATAACGAAACTAGAAGTGGGGAAATTTAAGAGGGATGTGAGGAAATACTGCTTCGCTGAAAGAGTGGTGGATGCCTGGAATAGCCTTCCACAAGAAGTGGTAGGGACAAAAACTGGGGAAGTTTCAAACATGCATGGGATAAACTTAAGGGAATACTAGTAAATACAAAAGGGGTTGGGGGTCGCTAGAGACCAGTTAGGGTCTGCTGGGACAGAATAGGAAGAAAAGAAAACTGGGCAGACTTAGTGGGCCAAGAGGTCCTCTTCTGCTGACAGAGTCTATGTTTCTATCTTCCCTGCAACTGAGATCAACCTTATTGGTCTATAATCACGCATGTTTTCTCTCTCCTTTTTTGTGGTTAGGAATTGCAACTGCCCTTTTCCAGTCACTGTCTCACTCTACAGGGGAGGCATTGAAAATAGTGTATTATACCATGGATCTCGGACACCGACCAATGAGAACGGCAGGCTGGCACCTTTCCTCCGTTGTAAATCCTCTGATAATCATCGCAAAAGGTGCCAGCCAGCCGCATCTTGAAAAAAAGGCAATCCGACTGCGAAATCACAGAACTGTGACTGCCATTTTGTTTCCCTGCTAAGCGGAGACTGTAAAACAGCAGCTCCGTACATCAGGGAAACAAAACAAAACAAAAACACTGCTGTACTAATGAGTGGCTTATTTAAGCATTATACCAAGTACTGCTTTTTTTAAAATAATAAAAAAAGCAGTACTTGGTATAATTGCAATAAGCCACTCGAGGGATCTGGGTTATTGGGGGATTTGCCACGGCTGGCGTGGATTTACCCACTCGGCGCAAACCACTTCAGCCATGGTAAATCCCCCGATAACCCACACCCCCTCGTGGCTTATTGCTTAAATAACCTCTTATTAACTTCAGCTGTTTCCCCCTTGGTAGCCTTGGGTGTAGGTCAGCAGGTCAGGCTGATTTGTTCGGCTTTAATAACCCCCACCTCAGTTTTCTGTATGTACTATTTTCCTCAATGGTGCTGTAGCCTCTTCCATTTATAGGTATGGGAACATTGTTGATTTTGCCTAAGGTGTCATAATGGTACAGAAAAAATAATTCAAGGCTGCTGCCATGTCACATGGATTGGTGTATTCTGTGCCTCCATTAGGTATTGGGTCATCCTGTTTACAGGTATTAAATGTAACTGTAGAAAGCTTTTTAAGTTGTCTTTTCCGTGGAGTCTAAATTCTACTCCCCCTTGAAGTATGTGAATACCAGCTTGTGTTTTCTCTTATTTTCTCCCATATATTCTGCTTTAAGCCTAGTAAATGCTCTTGTTTATGGTTATTGCCGGTTCAACCTTGCCAGTGTACCACAGTCCCCCCCTTTTTTTTTGTTGTATGACACTACTGTTGACACATTTTGTCTTGAGATGGAGGTGCTAGTTTTGTACCTCAGTGACTTGACTTACTGGAAGAAACTGATGGCCAAAAAGACCAGGGCAGCCAGAACCTTAGTTTTCACTGGTGTGGCACTGGTCTTCCTTGTCTAGCTGTGTATGCATGGTGATGATCTCCCCAGGCCCTGCCTGCTGAAATAAAACCACTCCAGGTACTGTTGCTTGGCCTACTGCTTCGTCTGCTAGATACCTTGCCAGTGTGCGCAGGTCCTCCTGGGTTGCTCATTAGCTCCATGCCACTGACCTGGATTCTGCACAAATATGTGATACACATCATATATTTACTACATCCTAATGTCTAAGCCAGTGCCAGATTGGCCCAACTGGATATAGCCATCCCCAGCCTTGCAATTGCTAAACATTCTCACCTTGCCAGTCTCACTGCTCCACCTTTATTGCCAAATACTGGTTTGGCTCCCTTCCCTTCTACTTCTCCTTACTCCTTTCCCCACCCCCTCCTTTTCCTACTTTCTGTGCTCCAGGGATTCCCGCACCTTTTCCATTCCCCATCCTCAGTCCTGTGCTGGGAAGACTGCTTTCTCTAATGTCTCCCCTTCCTCTGGAACCAGCTCACCTTTTCCCTTTGTCTCTTCCCCCTCTCTCCATACCTTTAGATGCCTGCTAAGGCATATTCCTGACCACCCCGTGCCTTTCTCTCCTACTCTTGAACCTGCCATCCTTTTTCTTACAGTTTCTCCCATCCCTCAACCTGCCTGTGACTCCCAAAAGCTGAGCTAACTGTGCTCCCAGCCCTCAATCAGTGCAAGGTTTATCTATGCACTCTAGCACGCTTTGGCCAGTGTTTCCATGTATTGAATCCATGCGCTGTTCATTGTAGTCAGTGCATAATTTCACACTGTTGTTATTTCATGTGGGGCTTCTTACTTAATTTCCTCACTTGGACTGCCTATGTATGTGCACTTTGTATTTTTTCACTATGGATGTTTGTAATGCCTTATGTTTGTACTCCCATTCCCCACTCACCCCAGGTCACACCTGGAAACAAGCCTTGGCTCAGTGTGCGTTTCCCGGTCACCAACATTTTAAATAAATAAATCTCTTAGTATAAATTATTTTTAATTAAATTGGATTGTGCTGATCCTTTGCAAGTTATATGAAAGACACACAAAGGGCCAGTTTACCAAGTTAAAGTTGTACAATGATACAAGTGTCATAGTCCTGGGTCCCAGGTGCCCGCTATCCTGGTGGGTTCTAATATCAACTTTGCTGGTGTCACCTGCACTGTAATCGGGCCCTTATCTAAGCAGTCTTAGGGTGATGTCTTCTAGTATGGGACATTCCTAATTTCACACATTCTGCATGTATGTACTGTGACTGCCTTACATTTTGTATATAGACATTCACAGAGTACTATATATGTGGGGTATGTAGTTAATGGGTTTTAATTTTGCTGGAGTGTCCTTGGTTTGGTAGTTCCTGAGCACCATACCTTCATTTTTTAAATATACTGTTTGTCTCCTGGCGCCAGACCCCTTCTGCTTGACTCCCCAGCACTGTTCCCACCTCTCTGAGACGCCTGCTTTTCATGACAGTCATCAGTGTGGGCAGGCCCTCTGGAGACCCAATCCAGTGGAGAACCCAGTCGGTGATGCAGGGTCCAGTCAGTGGGCTTAATCCATATTTTTTTTTCTGTTTATCTACCTTCTGTCAGCCAGCCTGTTGACCATTCTCAGTGTCCTGTGCAGCCCCAACCCCATCACCCCCACCATCTCCCAGGACTTTTCCTGTCTTCTGGGATTGCACCCCATGGTATTTCTTCCCCACACTGGAGGTCCTCTTGCTGGATCAGGTTCTTTCCAAAATGGTACATTTGGGACCCCAGGAGCGAGTGTAGGTCGGCGGGGTGTGGGGTCTGTGGACTGCACAAGGCTATCATGGTGCTAGACTGTGTTTTTCACATTTTCTCCTTCCCTCTCCACAAGGATGCAGGCTTAGATGGATGTCCTTCACACGAGGCATGAGCACCCGTCTTGCCATTCAGAAGTCCCCTAACTCCTCTACTACACTCTACCTGAACCATTACCCGTGGTCACCCAGGTGGCGGCTGCATAGTGACATTGATTCCTTCCCTCCTGGAGGAGGAGAGCATCCTATGGGATGCTTAATTCTCCTCCCTGGCTGACCCTCCGACGATTTAGGGGTGCTTCATCCTGTTGGGGACCAGCATTTTTCCTGTGATTTTTTTCCTCCCATGAAATGGTAGTGAGGCTTGTCTTTAACAAGCATGCAATTGATATGCACCGAGACTGGACACTTGTTCCAATCCAGTTCCTGTGCTGTGTCGTGCCTGTCCCTAGGGTTTCTGGGAGATGCTCATGCAGTGGATCAGGACAGTTGTAACCCCAGAGGAGGCAGCGCTGGAACACTCCAGCCTTCTCTCCTTCCTGGCCCAGTGGCATCCTGGGCTTGTTCCAGAACCTGAGTCACCAAGGTCGCAAGAACAGGTGCTGCTGCTACACCAATAATCTGGCTGTAGAAAGTCATCCCTGCTGGGACAACGTGGAAGATGGCTAACCACTGCTATGTGCCCCTTTGCATCTACAGCACTTGTTCTTGTACATGTTCCTGAAGCTGACTGTATTTATTAGTAGGCTTTGTGGCAGGAAGGCCATAGGGCACGGCCTTTGTGTCTAAGTTACCTTCCCTCTCAGTGCTGAACTCCTGCTATACATCTGTTGTGTTTTCTTTATGGCTAGGACAGGGGCTAGCGCCTCTGAGGTGGGGTTCAGCATTTGCGTCTGCACAACAACATTTGCTATGCTGTAAGGGCTATGTTTACTACTGGCCCACATGACTGGAGTTTTTTTTTTGTTTGTTTGTTTTGCTGTACAGCTGTTGTTATTTAGGGTCTGGATCAACACACCACATTGCTGCAGCTCCAGTTGGATCAGTCACACACCTGTTGTACATGTGGATGCTGACACATAGGCATGGCATTTGTAGATTTTGATACATGGTTTGTGCCAGCAGACAGGACTAGCTGGAGTAGGAGAGGGATTTGGTACCAGCTGAGAAGGTCCTGGAGGAACAACCAGAGAGAGTGGAAGCAGGTGGAGACAATTCTGCCCATAGCACTAGAATATTTGTCCATATTTAGTGGGATGAACATACCCAAAGATGGGATATATTGACCCCGCAGAGTGAGCAATCTTGCATAATGTATGTGTTAAAAATCACACCTACTCCAGCCCAGTGGTGGAGAGGGCTGAGGCACTGGACGCGTCACTTACTAACACACTGACAACCCATCTTCTAAAACAGACACGGTTGCTTGGGGGCTGGCTGGGGAGTGACGATTGAGTGTCCCAAAGACAGAGTGCACTGAGGATACCAGGAAATGGGTTCCGCACCTCTTGACGACATAGAGGCATCTCTGTGGGAGCGGAGTCACACTGCATCGTTGCACGTGCTAGTGGACCCAGGGATAAAAACAGGAGGGAAGTCACTGACCACGGTTGGACGAGGGCCCACAAAAAGCAACTGGGCATCACCAAGTCTTGTGGCAGAGGACCTCCAATGGAGCATAATAAGGGAAGAAAATAATGGTAGAGAAGCCGGGAGAGGGGACTAGGGTAGCGATCATTCCAGAAGGTCGGAATTTGAGTTGGAGAAACTAATGCTTAAAAAAGTTTTCACAAAAAATCACACCTACTTGTAATTCATGTATGGACCCCTCTACTTTTCTCATACAGGGTGCAGTATAGGCACTGGGGGGCATGAAGTCTCAGGTCCCCACATCCAAAAAGTTAGGTGGCCAAGGGTAGTGTGGAAGGGGAGCTGGTGAGAGGTCTGCAAGAGCCTTCCAGTGTGTTGTGCTCAGCGATAAGATTTAAGGGTAAGTCCCAAAAAGGAGCAGGAGGAGATGAGGAGATTGTTTTAATTGTCCCCAGTAGGCAGACTAATTTGTGTATTGGCATTTCAAACCCGGGGCCAGTGATTACATGTTCCAACAATATGGTGTGCCCATACCCTGTTGGCATGGTCTTTGCAGGGACTCTGGGTCCCTGTGCTCCATCAGCATGCCAGAGCTTATGCTGCTCATGTGGTCTGTTGAAATAATTATTTACTAATGCCATCTGCGTGCATCATTACTGGGTGGCAAAGAACCACTGTCAGTATAGTTGCAAAGTGAATATTGTAGCTCAGCATTCTTTAAGCTTGCCTCTGTGTGCACATTTCAGCTGGCATGTGTCATAGTGTAGCCACTCCAGCCTGTGCAGACTTCTGATCTGTGTGAACAGGTAGTCGTGCCACCCCCCATGGCCAATACAGCTGAGGTGAATGTTGCACAGTGGTGGCTTGAATAGCACATGTTATTTGAATGTTGCACTCAGGTGGAACTCTTACACACCTACTGCTGTGCTTCTCTTATACATTGAAAACATCCATAGTGTGAGGTATGTAAGCCTTCAGAATTAAGTCCAGTGTCTGATGTAAGAAACCACAGTAGTTATGGGTGATTAGCAAGGGAAGTGGGAGGAGTTTATGCAAATTAAGACGTATGCATCATCTGCTGGTTACCGACTCTGCAGATGCATCATAGTTTACAAATGCGTGACATGTGAACCTACAGTATATTCTTGAGCATTTATTCCAGTACTCTTAACACCATTATTCTTTGCCCTTACCCAGTTTTGCAACATGCCAGTGAACAACATTGGAGTCTGCTGTATCAGGATGGAAAGAAGAGAATAATATGCTTACAACACTGAAGTTCTGTTCATGTGTAACCCCCCTGCAAATGGGGGTTCCCAAAAGTCTTCCAAGAGCTTGCTTGAATGCTCCAAACCTGGATGGTGTTCAGCGTCCAAGCCGCTTATCTGTGAGTGCTTTTAGAGCCTCTGGTACTGTCACTTTAAGAGCTGTCTGCCTGCAGACATAATTAATTGATGGGGTCTTGTGTTTCCTGCTTGAGTCCCACTCAGCTGTTGCCAATCGGCCTGCTTCTGCCATCACTAAGTGGGCAGAGTGAGCACTTTTCAAAGATGTAACTGTTTGCCAGAAATCATTTAGAGTAATAACAAAAATACAGTTTGTCTAACATGCTTTTCTTTGCAGTCAGAACTGTGTTTGCCTAGTCCCCCATTCTGGTTTTGAACTGCTGACCTGGACCAATCAGTGTGGGGGCTTTGAAATGGAGCCTGCTGCTGGCAAATCAGAACTTGGACTCTCATTGTGAAGCCAGCCACCTATGTACGGTATGGCTAGTGCTTCTGGGAATTGTAGTTTGGACTTAGGCGCCTTTTTTCCAGCAACAGGGGGAAGTTTACTGTGAGTGACAGCCAAACCAGCCAACTGAACTGGAAGGAACTCAAAGGAAATGCCCGGCTCTGTCTACTGGAAAGATCAGATCAGTTTGGGGCAGTGAAGAGACAAGGAGCTGTGAGCTTCTGCGCTGTATAGTTCCACACAGTAAGCGCGTGTAAGGCCCTAGGTTTCGGTCTGCAGCTTGTGCAAGTGCCTGTTCGGACTGAATCTGACCTGTGAAGAGAATCAAGGAGATCTGAAGAGTAGAAACCAGGCTTACTCTGTAGAAGACTGGAGAAATTGCTGAATCGCGCTCGATCTGTCAGGAACTGAATCTGCTGTGTGTTCTCCCGGGTATTGTGCAGTAATTGCGATCGGGATCGAGAAGCAGCCTGCCTGGTATAGTACTTTCCTTTTACATATAAATTTGTGTAGTGCTTGTGGGGAATCACGTTTCAAATCCCCTGTACAGTGAATTGAGTGCATGAAGCTAGAAGTAAACCCCAGCTTAATCCAGACTACATCCATTTGCTCTAAACTGCAGTGGGGTCCAATCACAAGGACCTTGTCCACATGGTCTGCTCCTCCTGGCAATCCAGGACAATCAGCCTTCCATCCAGTTCCCAGCCTTGAGTTTGTGAGTACAAAGCAGGGTAGCTCCCTGCCATCTGTTTATCAAATCGCAAGTGTGTCATCTAATTGTTGCTTTTTTTCATTTCTTCACGAACTCAGCCCTCCGGCTCCGGATAACAATTGGGTATTGTGCAAGTGTTTTTTCCATCACAGGGCTCCATCAATCTGCACCGATCCTGGCTAGCTTCACCCCCATCCTGGGTACCCAGTGAAAGTGACAATTTGGGACTCTGAATATGCGCACAGTACTGTGATTATTAATGTGTTTAACCTAATTAACCTGCTGTCCCCTTCCTTGTTACAGCTCCTTAAATAAATCAGATCTGTTGGTTTTCAGCAAAGTTACACTGACTGAGGTATTCGTTTATGTTAAAGTATTGTACTGTGGTTTTTGCACTGTATCATCTTGTTTTACAGGGGGTCCCCAGAGTCCAGTCGACGGAGCCAGTCCTGGGGGTAAGTGTACATTGTGAAGATATTCCTAATGCATTGTATGGGCCTCTAGTGGGAAGAAAGGGGGGGTTACAGTGTCCCAGAGGGCTGTGACCAAGTTAGTTTAACTACTGCAAACCCTGACCTCTGGGTGGAGGCACCCGCCATTGGACCCAGGCCCCTCAACCTGTTAGTAGTTAAGCAGGCAGGGGTAGTAGCCCTCGGGATAGCGCCACAGAGGGGTTACACATGAATAGAGGCCATGAATTCACAATTTCAAAATGGTCTAAAAATGTGCATTTCAAGTTTCTGAATTTGCAATTTATTTTGTGAACTGTGGCAATTGTGACTTTTTAAAAACATGTTTACAGTGTCTAAATTTGAGTTCTTTTTTGAGGGTGGGGTGGTGCGGACAGGATGCTGACTGGCACCGTGCTCCTCAAATGTTGCTTAGGTATAGCTTTGTATAGCAGTATGGACCTAGGCAGTGTCACAGAACCATGACATGCTTTGAGTACGTGCAAAAAGGATTTTTTTTTTGCTTTAATCAAGAAAACTAATATATTGGGGGAAAATATTTATTGGTTACGCTTTTTTTTTCATTAAATTGTTTAAATGTTTGTAAATGTAAGTGCCACTCCCAGAACTTCCCTAGCCAGACTGGACACCCTCTTCCATGCTTTCTGACGCTTTGTTCTTGATTGTCCCCCCTCCCCTCTCTCACCACTGTGCCCTCTACCAGTTTCTCTCTTTCCCCTCCCTTGAGGACCAATGCCTCTCCCATTGTGCTAACGTCAAAGTGAAATTATGGTTCGGTACACTCCCTCTGTATCTTCCTCTTCCTCCCCCTTCACCTACTCCTGTCCTAACCATAACCCCCATACTCTGGCTGTACCCTCCAGGGCCACCTCCATTGACCAAGCTGCCTTCTCCAATCACTTACCCAATCTCTGGAACTCCCTTCCCACCCCAATCTGAAATGCCACCTCCCACCAGGCCCTCTCTTTGTTCCTCCGCAGCCACACCTCCCCCTCCTGCAGCTGCGTCCATTTCCCTAGTCCCCCCCCCCAGTAATTTTGCCACTCCAACTAAGCAGCCCTCTCACTACTAAATTTTCTGACTCCTCATTTTCTTTCTTTTTTTTTTTTTTTAATTTCTTTATCTCCTCTCTCACAGACTAGCTCCCTTCCTCCGGCCCTCAACCCCGACACCCCGATGTCCCTGGTACTCACCCTTGCCAGCGGGTGCCAGGTGGCCGAGTGCAGCACCTGTGAAGGGCCTGCATTATCCCGCCAGTACGCGGTGTTTTCTTCTTCTGTTTTTTTCTCCCTGAACCCAAGTGCGGGACATAGTGTGCAGTGATGCCAGTGGCTGGGCTGTGTGCGCTTCTGTACGCGGCACACCGGGCGTCTGCTTTGTCTCTGCCCCCCATCTGTGGAATCAGAGTGCCAGTTTCCAGCTGCCACTAGGGGCCAGGCATGCGCTGATCTCCAGTCCCACCTCTCCCCGGGAGAGGAGAGCTGTCCTCCAGATGCTCAATCCTCTCCTTCCCCGGCTGACCCCTGGTGACCCACTCACACCGCAAGCACGGGTCGCCGGCGTGGCAGGAGGTGAGGCATGATGTCTTAGCCCTCCACACCACTGGGCTGGCGTGGCACCCCACTTACACAATTTTCACTCTAATAGTGCTAATGCAGTCCTAGGATTATCAATTTATCTGAATTTCTCCTTGTATTGCACTTGAAGCCTAATATTTTGTAGCTGCAGTATTTGATCTGTCTCGATTGTATATTGTATTGTTACCTTGTATTTTGTACATATATGACTGTACCAGGTACTTTTTCTCTGTCCCCGCCCCTTACCCCAGGATGCACCTGGAAACAAGCAACAATGCTCAGTATGCTTTTCCTGGTGAAACATTTAAATAAATAAATAACTGGAATTTTCTGTTTTGACAGAGAAAAATGAGGAAGAGCAGCTTAAGGAGCTTCCAAAATAAGCTCTGTAACAAGGTGAAGGCAACAAGCCTAGCACAAAAGGAACCAGAAGCTGTGTTTACCATTCCCGTCAGGAAGACCATCAGTAAGGTACTGGTATATGTTCCCTTCCCTCACCAAGTCTCCTGAATAATGTTACAGGTGCTGTACTGTTGCAAGAGAATGTGCACTGCTCTTGGGTGATTCTGGGTGTTAAGGTGGATCCCCCTGCCGAGACAAGATGTGTTTCATAATCAAGACTGTCAAAATCTATTTTGGTTTACAGTGGTGTCTTGCAAAGCTTACTCATTAACATTTACCAGTCGGAGTATGTTGACCTAGTTGCTAACGGGCAGGATTTTCACTGGTGGTGGCCTTGTCTTGAATTTTGGCATGTATGACACAAGTGAAATATTCACAAGTGAAATACCAACATCATACTACCGCCACACCACAGTCTGGCACTGTTAAAATTCATAACTAAAAAGAGATACTTGATTGGAGAATAATGGAGTTAGAACAACATTTTACACCAGAATGGTGCCCCCTCTGTGTTACTGTAGTTCTAAAGAGCTTTGTTTGTGCAGCCCGTACACTGTGCTCTATTGTCCTGTCCTGTGGATCCATGGAGGGCTTCAGCTGGTAGTGGCATCAGTTCCTCATATTTCACAGTCGCTAAATTCACTAGGTGAAACAGTTTTCAGGAAGCAGTTTTTAGATACTCTGCTGCAAAATTTCCTGATATAAACCATTTTCTGTGTATTACTCAGTCATTTGTTTTACTAAATGCAAAAGCCTACTGTTTAATTCTTGTTTTAACTGTGTGATTCTTGGAGCCCTGCACAGGAAGCAGGAAGAGGAGACTGTAGTTCTCAAACTCCCACCGAGAACTACAGACTCATTTTTACTATTTTTTATTTCATTCTGTCTGGCTAAACACCTTCTGGGGGACAAAGAAACTGTTTATTACTCAGTTTGCACTTTAAATTGTGAGCTTTTTCATTGAAACATTCGGACCCCGTACGAACCACTTCCGGTCATATACCTTAAAAGAGAGCTTACATGGCTGCAAAATTAGATACTCTGCTGCAAAATTTCCTGATATAAACCATTTTCTGTGTATTACTCAGTCATTTGTTTTACTAAATGCAAAAGCCTACTGTTTAATTCTTGTTTTAACTGTGTGATTCTTGGAGCCCTGCACAGGAAGCAGGAAGAGGAGACTGTAGTTCTCAAACTCCACCGAGAACTACAGACTCATTTTACTATTTTTATTTCATTCTGTCGGCTAAACACCTTCTGGGGACAAAGAAACTGTTTATTACTCAGTTTGCACTTTAAATTGTGAGCTTTTTTCGCTAAACATTCGTGGACCTCACTAACCACTTCCGGTCATATACTCTCCTTAAAAGACAGCTTACAAGGGCGCTGCAAAATTAGATACTCTGCTGCAAAATTTCCTGATATAAACCATTTTCTGTGTATTACTCAGTCATTTGTTTTACTAAATGCAAAGCCTACTGTTTAATTCTTGTTTTAACTGTGTGATTCTTGGAGCCCTGCACAGGAAGCAGGAAGAGGAGACTGTAGTTCTCAAACTCCCACCGAACTACAGACTCATTTTTACTATTTTTATTTCATTCTGTCTGGCTAAACACCTTCTGGGGACAAATAAACTGTTTATTACTCAGTTTGCACTTTAAATTGTGAGCTTTTTACGCTCAAAACATCCGTGACCCTCACAACCACTTCGGGTCATATACTGTCCTTAAAGAGAGAGCTTACAAGGCGGCTGCAAAATTAGATACTCTGCTGCAAAATTTCCTGATATAAACCATTTTCTGTGTATTACTCAGTCATTTGTTTTACTGAATTATAATAGTAATTGTTAGATTTTATATTTAATTTGTTTGGGAATTTATGTATAAATTAAAATTGTAGTTAGGATTGTAGTTATTTTAAATTTGTTGTAATATTTTAGTATTCTGGGAGTATTTATTTATTTACATTGTGTTGTTGTATTTATTTTGAGTGTGATTTGAAATGTTGCTGTTTCAGTTAGGAATCATGTGGTTGATGGGTGGTTATATGTTTTCCCCAGCCCCGAGGAATAATTTAAGTAAAATAGCAGACCCCAACTGCCCATTGACTCCTCGGAGTGATTGGGTACAAGGGGATACATTGAGTATAATTAATAAGGGGAATCAATCATCTAGTTATGTAATTTGTTCAGGTTTATTGACTGTCTGTCTTGAATCTCATTTATTTAAGTGGACTTCAATATACAAAGGCCTTTTGGTGGGTTGGAGTCAAGATACAGTTTATTCAGATTGTTGTGTGGCTAAGTATAGTAAGAAAATATTTAAATTGAAAAACCAGTTACACAAAGTTTGTAAAATGGTAATTATTATTAGCTTGATTATAAGTGGGGATATTCATCCTAATCCGGGACCTTGCATTAGCTTGGACTCTGTAAATTCTAACTTTAGTGAAGTTCTGGGTATGGATTTAACAGCTGATATTTTTAAAAATGATGGGATGAGAGTGGTCCATATTAATATTTGTAGTTTATTGAGGAAAATTGACCATTTAAGGGAATGGATTAATAAATATAGCCCTGAAGTGGTTATTATTACCGAGTCTTGGCTATCTGATAGGGTCCCTGATAGTATGGTTTATATTAATGGTTATAATTTATGGAGGAAAGATCGATCAAGAAGGGGTGGGGGAGTTATTATTTATGTACTTAGTTCTTTGGATGTTTCTACAGTTAACTGCCAAATGGATTGGGGTGGATCTGAAGTTCTTCCTTTATTGCTTAATCTACCGTTTAGTAAACCTTTGCTACTATTGGGAATCTATCGTCCTCCAAAAGCCAGTATTGATGTGTTTCAGGTTTTGCAGGATTTTTTGGGTGATTATTTAAGCAGATATGAGATTATGTGGGGACATGAATGTAGACTGGAAAACTGTAGATGTTAATCACAGTATTGTTGAGATGTGTAATTCTCTGGGCATGACTCAGTTAATAGCTGAAGTAACTAGAGTGAATTCCAAACGACCACTTTCCTCTACAATTTTAGATTTATTGTTTACCACTGAACCAGTTAGGTATATTGCTAGTGGTGTTCTTCCAGATTCTTTTTCGGACCATCAGATGATATATGCTATTAGAAATCAAAAAAGAATTCAGAGAGTAGTAAAAACAGTTTATTATAGATCATTTAAATATTTTGATTATATAAATTTATGTTAGATTTGGATAAGTTTAATTGGGAAGGTTGGATTTGGTTCCCACAGTTGCTGAAGCCTGGAGATTATTTCAGGAGGATTTTTGACAATTTGTAATAGGCATGCCCCATTGAAAATTAGGAAAACAAAGTCTAATAATTCCCTTGGTATAATTCTTATTTATTTAAAATTAAGAAACAGCGGGATAAGGCTTGGAAGGTGGCTAACAGCACAAAATTGGATAATGACTGGGTGAAATACAAACAGATGCGAAACTATTATAATTATGAACTTAAGAAGGTCAAAAAAGATTATTGTAATAGGGAATTGAATTTTAACCTGATTAATGATCCAAGGAAGTTTTGGCAAGTTTTAAAAAAGGTGAAAGGGGATCAACAAGTGGATTATCCTGAGAAGTTTAAAATGGGGGATGTTGAAGTCCCTATGGGCCTTCGGGTAGTGAATGGATTTAATGATCTTTTTATAGCAGTGGGAAAAAAGGCCTTACCACAGGTTAAGTCTTGTTTTTCTCCTTTAAATTCTCAAGGTAGAGTTATAGAGGCTGCCCCTTTGAAGGACAAGGAGTTTGTGTTTGAATTGATATTGCCATCTGAAACACAAAATGCATTACTTAATATAAATACTAGGAAGGCTGGTGGATTGGATGGGATTCCTAGTATTTTGTTGAAATATGCTGCTCCGGTTATTTCTTATCCCCTGAGTAGTATTTATAACATGTCTCTTATGAGTGGGGAAATTCCTGAAGTATGGAAATCGGCTAAAATTATTCCAGTTTATAAAGAACGGACTTAGGTCTTTAATGGAGAACTATAGGCCTATATCACTATTACCAATAGTAGCTAAGGTTTTTGAAAGATTGATAGCAAAACAACTTCAATCTTATTTGGAAAATGGTAGGTTGATTAATAAGTTTCAATCTGGCTTTAGGCCCTTGCATGGTACAACCTCTGCCTTGTTGAAGGTTACTGGGGACATTGTGGGTGCTCTGGACAGGGGTTTGTTGGTGGGAGCAATTTTTGTAGATCTATCCAGGGCATTTGATACCCTGGACCACGGCATCCTCCTGTCCAGACTACCTGCCTTGGGAATTTCAATAAAGGTGATTAGGTGGTTGGAGGCTTATTTAACTGGTAGGAACCAAATGGTTTCAGTGAATGGATGGGATTCTGGTTTTAGGGAGATAATATCTGGGGTACCTCAAGGATCCATTTTAGATCCGATATTATTTAATTTATACATGAATAATTTTGTATTGACTAATTCTGATGTACAGTGTCATCTATATGCAGATGATACTATTATTTATGTGAAAGGGTTATTATTAACTCAGATAGAACTTACTTCCAGAAAGCATTTGATGAGCTTCAGTTATTCTATAGAGAATCTAATCTTGTTCTTAATCCAAAAAAATCCCAGGTAATACTTTTTTCCAGGGAAAATAATGAGACTTATTCCAATTTGGGTCTGAGTGTAGTGACAGTGGATAACATTGCTCTAGAACAAGTCCAATGTTATAAATATTTAGGGATGTATATGGATAGATCATTGGATTGGACTTCCCATATAGAACAAACAATTAAAAAGGTTAATTGTCGTTTGGGTGCACTTTACAGAGTTAGGAATTGTATGGCTGTTAATGTAAGGAAACAGGTAGCCATGGCTACCTTGATCCCTTTGTTGGACTTTGGGGATATTATTTATCTGGGGGCTACCTCAACCCAGTTGGCTAGATTAGATGTTTCCTTTAATAAAATAGCTAGGTTTATTTTAGATGTTCCTAAGAGAACTCATAGGAAAGAGTTATACCAATTTTTAAATTGGATGAGTCCTAAAGACAGAAGGATATTTCATGTTTTGATATATATGGTTAAATTAGTTAGGGGTAGGGTACCAGATTATATTACTGAGGAATTTCAGTTTAGGATAATTAGAGGAGGGTTACGTTCTGCTGTGGGTATGGAATTTGTTTTGCCCGAGAAGAAGGACGGAGTTGGGTAGAGAACATTTTTTTCATTTGGGTCCTAGTTTATGGAATTCACTCCCAAGTTACCTGAGGCCAATTGGATCCAGCCCTAATTTGAGTGCAATAAAAAGTTGGTTTAAATCTGAAGTGGTCAAAAGGTTAAAAGATGATTAAGTATGTAGGTTTTGTTATATATTTTGTCCTATAATAGGGCATATAACAGTATCTTAAATATGTAATTTTGTTGTATGTTGTTTGGGTGTATGTGTTATTGTAAATAATTTTTGTGTGTATTTTACGATTTTGTTAATTATGTATGTATTTAAGTATGTGTTAAGGACCTCACTGGAAATGAGCTTGTATCAGTTGAGCCTCCTATTCTTTTGCTTGTCAACTGAATAACATTTTTTACTACTACTACTAAATGCAAAAGCCTACTGTTTAATTCTTGTTTTAACTGTGTGATTCTTGGAGCCCTGCACAGGAAGCAGGAAGAGGAGACTGTAGTTCTCAAACTCCCACCGAGAACTACAGACTCATTTTTACTATTTTTTATTTCATTCTGTCTGGCTAAACACCTTCTGGGGGACAAAGAAACTGTTTATTACTCAGTTTGCACTTTAAATTGTGAGCTTTTTCACTCAAAACATTCATGACCCTCACGAACCACTTCGGGTCATTATACCCCATATATTTACAACATAACGAGGAGGGCACGCGCTAACGTACAAGAAGACACGCCAAAGGCTGGAAGCGTGTTTCATGGTTCGGGCGGGAGAGTGGACTGTTGAACAATCCGACAACAAACTGAGTAAACAGTAAGTTATACCAGTCTAAAAATAACTTTAAGCGATCTACTATGGCAGACTTCATTAAATCTGAGAGTGGGGAAATTGGTATTAAATGTCCTATATGTTCCATGTATTCATTTACCACAGAATTTCTGGATCCAAAATCAAGCAATAAATGTATAAAATGTGTAATCAATGAAGAACTTCAGCTAGAAATTCTTGCATTCTGGGAAAGACTTCAAAAACTGGAATCAAGTCAAAAAAGTATGGTGAACAGATTTCAACAAAATAATGATCAATTAAAGCGCCAATAGAAAATAGTGTAAACCTAGCAGAAACTACAACAGATGAAGACTTAATAAACTTTCGGACAAATACAACCTCATTTAGGGTAGACCTACATTCTCAAAATACAAACACTAGTCTATTAACTGACCTCCCAGTAACCAGTAGAAAAAGAACTAGAGAATGCGAAAATCCTGTCTTAGATGATGACTGGGTAACTGTAAATAACACAAGAGCTGCAAAAAAAGGGTAGAAGGGCAAAAGCTTTTGAACTACCATTATCAAATCAATACTCAATGTTAAATTTAGATAAAGACATAGAGATTTGTCAAGATAACAGGACTTTAGAAATCTCTCCCAATAGTCATATGGAAATTCAAAATCAAGAACAAATAACAAATTCTGAAATTAATATAAATCAAACTCAAACAATCGAAGCCACATGTTCTCCACCCAGCCAACTTTTTATATTGGGTGACTCCTTGGTGAAGTTCCTAGACTGTCAAATTTACAATCCTGACAAAGAAAACAGAACAGTGTCAACTTTTAGAGGTGCAAAAATAGGAGACATTACCAGAATGCTAGAGGACATCATACCCAAATCCCATAACTCAAATGTTATAATCCATGTAGGAGCCAACAATATATTTAGAGACTCAATACACAAAATCAAACAAGATTATGTATCAATGACAAATAAATTAACTGAACTAAATTGCGATATAACCTTTTCAGAAATCCTCCCAATACCCAAAGCCTCAGAACACTTGCAAAACAAAATAAAAACCATCAATAACTGGCTTAGAAATTGGTGTTTAAAACAGGAACTTGGATGTATCACACACTGGGAGGGGTTTCCTAGGAGGGAAGAACTATTTGCATATGATGGTCTACACCTTAGCAGAAGAGGGAACAACTTACTGAGAAATCATATGCTGGTCCACATAGAAAAAATTTTAAACTAAGCCATGAGGGGGAGTGTCCAAAGAATTTGGAAACTCTAAATACTATTAGACCCCACCAGCCTAAAAACTATCTAACTAAAAATACCATAACAACAAAAGCATGTAAAAACTTTCAATTTAATAATACTGAATTTAACATATTACTCTTGAATGCAAGAAGTCTCTTAAGTAAAATCGATGAGCTGGAAGATTATATTCATGCAAAAAAAATTGACATATGTGCAGTGACGGAGACTTGGTTTAGAAATGATGACTGGGGAACTGAAATAAGGGGATACACAAAATACGAGAAAAATCATACTAACACCAGAGGTGGAGGTGTTGCACTATATATACATAATAGATTCAAAAGTTATAGTGTAACTAAATCCAATGAAACTACATTAAGTGAAATAATATGGACCAAAATCAATCTTACACATGAACATACTGTCTTGGTAGGCTTAGATTATAGGGCCCCAAATCTCAACCTAAAAGAAAACTTAGAATTCTTAAACAACATTGAAAACAATATATTAGATCAAAACTGCTTATTAATAGGTGACTTTAACTTTCCCAATATTGATTGGATAAATTTAAAAGCAAATACCATTTTGGAAAACTCATTACTAGATCTAATGTGCATTAACAACATGAGGCAATTAGTAAATTCTCCTACTAGAAGGAATAACATTCTTGATCTGATATTTTCCAATATTGACAATACAGAAGAAAAAGTCACAATAGATCAACCATTAGTTAATAGTGACCATAACATGGTCCATACAACAATGAATCTATCTCATTCAATAACAACATCTGGCTGTACTACTGTAAAAGATTTTATTAATGCAAACTATAACAAAATCAAGCAAGACTTATCTAACTGGAACTGGGCTTATGACCTGAAAGATAAGGATATCAACTTAGTTTACAACAAATTTATGTTAAAAATAAACACATGTATAAAACTTTGGGTCCCCAGTAGAAAGAAATATATCAAAAACAAAAGAGCCCCCTTATGGTGGAATTATAAAATAAAGAAAATTTTAGTGAAGAAACACTGTTTATACAAGAAATATAAAAATAATAAAACAAGTGAAAACTGGAATAAATACAAGCTAATATCAAACAAAAGTAAAAACATGATTATAAAAGAAAAAAACATCTAGAATTAAAATTAGCTGTTAATGTTAAAGACAACAAAAAAACCTTTTACAACTATATTGGTTCTGTAAAAAAAAACAGTCCTACCATAGGACCATTACAGTCATCCCAACAACTAATTACTAATGAAGTTGAAATAGCCAATAAAGTGAACGATTACTTTGTAAACATTTTTTAAAAAAATACAACTAATCCAGTAATGGAGCATACTATAACATCATCCTTTCCAGGTGCCGATGGTATCCCTCCACTGTTTATCAAAAATTTAAAAGATCAACTAATTGGGCCATTAACCTTGTTATTTAACTTGTCAGTCTACACAGAAAAAACAGCAACAAACTGGAATAAAGCTATAGTTATTCCTATTTTTAAAAATGGCAATAAACACCTTGAACAAAACTACAGACCTATTACTTTAACCGATGTCATGTGCAAACTTCTAGAAAGGGTACTTAAGGGTAGAATTACTGATCATCCTGACGAAAATAACATATTGGACATTCATCAACATGGATTTATAAAGAACAGATCATGCCAAACAAATTTACTGTACTTTTTGGAACCAGTGAGTAATGCATTGGATAAGGGATTCTCAGTGGATGTGTTTTTTTTGGACTTTTCCAAGGCTTTTGATTCGGTCTCACATGGGATATTAATATCCAAATTAGTCAAATTAAAACTAGATTCTAAAATTATAGGCTGGATTCAAGCTTGGTTACTAAATAGAACCCAACAAGTGTCTGTTAAGGGTTATTTATCTAATCCAGACCAGGTTACAAGTGGAGTTCCCCAGGGTTCTGTGTTGGGCCCAACCTTGTTCAACATTCTGATCTCTACAATGTGTCCCCTTAATAATTCCTGCTAGTTAGTAAAGTTTCCTGACGACTGCAAAATAGGTGTATTATAAAAGATCAAAATGATAACAATGAAATGCAAAAAAAAACTGGACCATTTAGTAGATTGGTCCATAGAAAAAAGTCTTTTATTTAATGAGACCAAATGCAAGGTGATGCACTTGGGGAAAAATAATCCTTGTTATCCTTACAAGATCAATAAGACTTACTTGGAGCAAATTACTTATGAAAAAAGACTTAGGTGTTATAATTTCCAACGACTTTAGTTTTAACAAACATACAATTTCATCTGTCAAAAAAGGAAACAGAATTCTAAATTACATTTTTAGAAATATTAAAAGTAGGGAGGCCAAAGTTATACTGCCTTTGTACTCAAGTTTAGTAAGATCCCATCTAGAATACTGCAGTTCAGTAGTATCTCCTTACTTAATCAAAACCAAAAAACTTATAGAAAATATTCAAAGAAAAACAACTAAGAAAATAAATGGATTGCAAAATTTAGATTACGAAAGTAGATTAAAAGATTTAAATCTCTATTCTCTTAATTATAGGCGACTCCATGGTGATTTATGTCTAACCTATAAAGCCTTCCAAAACAACTTAATGTTTGAAACTATTGGTTTAGAAAGAAATATAAGTAACAAAAATACCAGATCTCATACACAAAAACTTAAAGGAACCCCCAACAATACCGTAAAAAGAAATAATTGGTTCTCTCAAAGGATTGTTAATCTTTGGATAACTTACCATCCAGTGTAGTCAATAGCGAAACTATAACTATGTTCAAATCACATGTTGACAAAGAAAAAGGAGACCTTAAATTCTGTTTCCATCCATGTAGGATGGCATGTTCATAAAAGGTAGAAATACCTACTGAACACGTATTGAACTATGAAACTATGAAGTGACCTGGAGGGAAGGGTGTCAATAGAAGCAGTACTAGGGGTGGGCCCCCATTCCACTTATTTTATATATAAAAATAAATAAACATTTGGTGATAGGTGATGTGAATTGAAGGGGGTGGTTAAGTGATTCTGGGGGCGGGCACCCCAGTCCGCTTCTACAGATGAATATCAAGGAAGAATGAGGGAGGGCTAGCTAAACTGGGAGGAGGAGAGAACAAAAAAGCAAAAAGGAAAGAAGGAAGAAAGGAAGGAAGGGAGGGAGGAAGAAAAGAAAGAAAGAAAGAAAGAAAGAAAGAAAGAAAGAAAGAAAGAAAGAAAGAAAGAAAGAAAGAAAGAAAGAAAGAAAGAAAGAAAAATGCAAGCTATGAGAGAGAGAAAGAGAGAGAGATATCACTGGCTTACTGATGACACACAAGCTGGCAGCACATCTCCATCTGCAGCTGCAGATGTCAAGAAAATCTCACTGTTCTCACAAACAGAACACAGGTAAACAGCTCCTCATGCTAAGCTGGGTACCCTGGATTTTTGGGTGCCCAGAAAAGTTTTCTTTGTCATTATATTCAAAGAATCACCTGAATCAAGCTAAACAGGTACAGTTTATATAGGTTCAGGTGTTTGTTTTTTGAAAATACATCCTTTTTATGTATTGTCAATATTTTTAGTGTGAAAAAACAAGATGGTAGCCATCAGAATTGCTATTTTTTTCTGATGATTAATAAATCATGAGCAATAAACCCTCATGATTGACGCTGTCTATCATTTGTATCAGAGGTTTATCCAAAAACCCTACTGAGCATGATCAGAAAAAATTAACTCTTTATAACTCTGGACCTGTTTAATATTTTTTCTTAAAACATTCGAAAAGCACTACCTTGGCAGAGCCTGTTTCTACTGTGAAGGTTTTGTGAAAAAATTCTGTTCCATCTAGGCTGTACATGAAAGAAAAAACAATAGGGTATGTCAAGTATAGGAAAAAATGTGTTTTATCCCTTTTTGACGTTCAGTATCTCAGAAACTGCATAAGATGCTGTTATGCAACTTTTCCAGTCTTGAGACCCAGCCAGCACATAAAAATGTTTGGGTTATTTTGTCAAACGTCAAGTCAAGTGACACTATTAACTCTAAAGTTAAAACCATAAATGAATGGCTGAGGAAATGGTGCCTTAGATAAAGTATCCCTTGTCTAACCCATTGGGAGGACTTCCACCTTAACCCTTCCCTCTTCTGTTGGGATGGTCTACACCTCAGTAGAAGAGGTAGTGCTGTACTTGGGAAAAAGATTGTCACCTATATTAATTCCCATTTAAACTAACAAACAAGGGGGAGTTTGGAACATTGTCCAAAACTCTTGAAAATGGGTCTCAACCCTCAAACCCACACCTAAACATTCTATCTCTCAATGCATGATCCTTAAACATTGCTAAAAAAGCTGAATTGGAACTCAAAGCCCACCTTCTAGACCTGTCTTTGATCGCTGTCACAGAAACTTGGGGTAATTCCTATAGAAATTGGTCATCTGAGATTTTGGGTTATAAACACTACTTCAAAAATAGGTCAGACACAAAATCAGGTGGCGGAGTTAGTCTTTACGTTAAGGATAGCATCCCCTCATACCAGTCTCCTATCGAACAAAATTCAGAGAGTGTATGGGTGTATATCCAACCCAATGGTCTCCCCCAAATCCTGGTTGGTACTTGTTACCGCTCCCCTTCACTTGACAGTATTCAAAATCTAAAATTAACAGAAGATATTTTCCAGTTTGCTAGTAACGGTTCTGTTTTCCTCTTGGGAGATTTCAACCTCCCAACTATTAATTGGGATACTTTAATGGGTTCCAACAATAACGAAAACAACTTTCTCACTACCATCATCGATTTGGGTCTGTACCAACTAGTTAAAGAACCTACTTGGGGTAACAATATTTTAGATCTTGTCATAGCTAGCCTAGATGTTCCTGTAAACAATCTGCATACATCTGACCCCCTTGGAAATAGTGATCATAAATCAATATTCTTTACCATAACCGTACCTCGTTGCTCGGTACCTAACAAAAAAACAAGCAAACACTATGAAAGGGCAGATTTTCAAAAAATAAATGAACAGTTAAGTAATATTGATTGGATAAACACCTTATCTCCCCTTAATACCATCGAGGCATGGGACTTTTTAAAATCACAAATATCCTTAGTCGAACATAAATTTGTCCCAAACAAATGTACCCACAACTGCAAAGGAAAAATACCCCCATGGTTTAACACATCCATTAAAAAGCAAATACGACGTAAAAGCAAACTATTTATACGTCTAAAAAAAAATCATCTACAAGTAATAATAATAAGTTAATAATACAGTACAGAGAATCAGTAAGATTACTTAAAAAAAATCAATACTAGCAGCAAAAAGAAATCTTGAATTCCGCATAGCACATACAAAAGATACACACAAATCACTTTATGCATACTTAAACAGTAAAAAAGGAAACAATCAATCGGCCCCCTTATGCTCAACAATAAAATAATAAACTCTGATCTTGTTGTAGCCTCTACACTAAACTACTACTTTATATCAGTATTTACTCAAGACCCCTTACAACCCAAATTAGCCATACCACCCATAAATATCAAGGAGCAACTAGTCAGCAGAAAGACATCTATAACCTACTATTAGCTCTAAAGAAATCCACTAGTCCTGGTCCGGATGGTATATGCTCAAAATTCCTCCTGGGCACCAAAGAAACAATCACTCTTCAGCTAAACATCATCTTTAATAAATCACTCCATTAATCTACAGTCCCTCCTGATTGGCAAACAGCAATAGTCACCCCTATACACAAGCAAGGCTCTCATTCACTAGTTAATAACTATCGCCCCATTAGTTTAACTTCTATTCCCTGTAAACTACTTGAAAAAATTATTAAATCACTCTTGGACAAGGAAATATTATCCTTAAATCTTACTGATATCACTCAACATGGATTCAGATCTGGTCTGTCATGCACCACTAACTTATTGACTTTCTATAATACCATTAGTTCCAACCTAAATTTAAACATTCCTTCCAGTGTTATTTTGCTGGACTACAGCAAGGCTTTCAACAAAGTGTCTCATAGCATTCTTATTTCTAAACTTACTCAACTAGGATTTTCTGCAATTCTTGTGTTATGGATAAAAAGTTGGTTGACAAACAGATCTCAGAGGGTACGGGTTAATGGCACTCTATCAGATATGGGCTGGGTGACTAGCGGAGTTCCCCAGGGCTCTGTCCTGGGACCCACTCTGTTTAATATCTTCATTAGCGACATGAAAATTCATTCTCCTAATATCCTCATAAAATTTGCTGACGATACCAAACTGGGTGGTGCTGTTAACAATGCTGCAAATAGACCAAATTTAATTAACGATCTCTCATCTATTGAGCACTGGGCCCTCATTAATAAAATGGAGTTCAACACAGCCAAATGTGCCGTCCTGCACTTTGGGAAAAACAACACCCAAACAAATATATACACTGAACAACACAATCATCAAGGTTTCTTGTTTAGAAAAGATTTAGGGATTCTAGTCAATAATAAGCTGACCCAAGTCTCATATTGCAACAAAATAGCAAACCAAACAAATTCACTTCTTCGCAAAATCAGCAGTACTTTTGTTTCTAGAACCGAGCAGTGTATTATTCAGCTATACAGATCACATATCAGACCTTATCTTGATTATGGTTCTCCGTTTTGGAGTCCTTACCTCTGTGGGGACACAGATAGGCTTGAGAGGATTCAGAGAAGAGTTACTAAAACTATTCCCCACTTGGCACAGGTAGACTACGAAACTAGACTACATAAAATGGGGTTGCACTCACTCAAATTGAGAAGATCATGAGGGGACTTGCTCCAACTCTTCAAGATTATTCAAAACCCAATCCTAATTAGGCAATGTGGTATTTCTTTTGCAAGTAGGAAAATTGGACCCAGACTGAATAACAAACAACTAGATATAGCCAAATGTAAAACCAATAAAATACAAAATTTCTTTTCAATAAGAACCCCAAGACTATGGAACACACTTTCCCAGGATATTGTAGATGCCCCTTCCCTTATGACCTTTAAACTTAAATTGGATAAATGGTTAACTAGATAGAAACCATTGACAATGATCCACATATATGGAGGACAATATCTATGGGCTTTCGCCTTCTTTTGTCCCTCTAACCAAGTAACCAAGTAACCAAGGTGCAAAAACTGTGGCTTAACATTAAACACCTTACTGAACCCTAACTATACTGGTAATCAACAAAAAGACTGGCACCAGACTTCATAAATGCTTCAAACTTTACTTATATTTCTTAAAAAGGGAAAAGGCCAATAGTGCAAAACCACCACTATAGGTATTTATCTTTTCGCATGCCTTGAGAAACTTTTTAAGTAATATGTTAGGTTTGAATCTTTCCTTAAGCCTGGTGCCATTGTTTTTGTTGAGTTCTGCTCCAAAATGTGACAGGTAGGCATGGGCGGCTAGTATGGAATGGCGTTTCTGGTTGCTTACACTAATTATACTGTCACTACTGTGCCAGTATGATAGAGCAATAGAGATAGATAGACAGACAGACAGACAGACAGACAGATAGAGAGATAGATAAAGAGATAGATACACAGTCATGTTTTGTCTTGTGTGTTAAATAAATGACTTTGTTTTTACAGTGGAATACCTGCTTAACATTGTGTTTTTCTTGTCCCTAACAACGTTCTTCTGACTTTTATGTTGCATACAATGGATTACTATATTAACTTTGTTCAGATACCTTTGTTTTTGGACTTCATGTGTAAAATGATGATGCAAACATTTTAGCAGTACAATTACAGGAGAAAACTTGCATGCAAGGTTAATATGTATAAGGCATTCACCTCAACTTAAATTGCAAAGCACCAAATATAACCTTAAAAAAACCTTAAAGATAAATAATTATATAAAATCGGTCATCTTAATCCAGCAATCTGATTTGTCAAACACTCATTCCAACCCTGTCCTTGAAACAGTTTAATTAATTCCTAATAAAAAGTTTCTAGCCCCCAAGACTCATTACGTTCCATTCCAGTACATAGTTCTATTTCAAATTTTCAAAAGGTACAGTAGCCATTTTATTTGCTTACTAACTGTACTGTAGCAGTTATCTGCTACTGGCTAGAAATTTCTGATTCTCCAGCTGTGAATATTTATTTCTTTAATAAATTATCTCTTTATAGTGGCAATTTTAACTTCAGTGTTATGTATTTTCTTTTCAGTGAAAAGTCAGTTTGTCCCCAAAAAACACCTACTCTCTGACTAGATTTCCTGATCATTCACTGTCTCTCCTTTATCATACTGCTCTCTTCAACTGCTCTCTCTCTCTCTTTTTCTTTCTCTCATTTTCCATCCCATCAGCCTCTCTAGTAACTAAAAAATGTACAAATCTACTTATATAAACTTTCTTTTTTGATGTAACAACAAGGACTGCTCCTCTCACACCACTGAATGTGACTGGCATGGAAGAAAAGTTCACTCAACAACAGATCTTTCTCTGTGGCAGGTGTTCCCAAGAAAATATCACTTTTCACCTACCCTGCTGATGAATAAGCTACAAGACCTCCAGGATTTCAATGCTACAGAGTAATTAGTGCTGTGTGGAATTTTCAAATTCTACAAGAATTAAATTGAATCCAATTTTTGAAACTTTTGCTAAAATTCCACCAAATTTGGCTGGAAATGGAATGGTGGTATTCAGCAGCAGAAAAATGCAGAATACATTTTCCCAACATTTCTGTAGATTTGTATTCCACAGATCTCAATATTGTGCCCAGAAATGGTTGCAGAATGATTTTCCATGGAAAAAATGCTATTCCACAGAATATTATTCCAATATTTTCCATGGAAATGGTTGCATAATGATTTGGGATCACAGAAGGCAGAATTCCACAGAAGAATTAGCAAAATTCCAGTTGAAATACTGCAGCAGAATGATTATTCTTTGCTAATTTTGCCAGCTGAATTCCACATTCTGCTTATCACTAATGGTAATTATTGCTCAAAAAAAGACATATACTAAAATAAATAAATAAATACACAATGGACCTCCTACCAGGCTGTTGTAAATAATCCCCCTAACAAAGTGTCATGATTATTTGTGACACACCAGGGCTTACTGCCTTGGATTCCCATTTGGTGTATTTTGGATTTTGACACATATTCCAACTTCTGAGTTTACTGTTTCATTTTTGCCACAGCTCTGAGTGCTAGCATTGTATTTTATTTCCTGATGTGAATGCTGTCCTCAGGATTTATGCAGCATGGCACAGCTCAGTTACCACTAATATACATAAAGACCAAAAAAGTCATTTTATATAGTGATGCCTAAGAGTAAGTAAATTAAAAAGCTTTCATTTGGGGAAAGCAGAGGATGAAACTTTCTATTTTGTAAATATGTTTCACACAGAAAATATAATGATTCTTAGTGGAACCAATCAGGTGGAGAAACTATTCTATGTGTATTTTACAGCAATTTAATATAGTTTTGCATATTTTAAAGAATTTTTGTTTATATTCTTTTTATTTCTGTAAATACTCATTTTATATCAGCACTAAGTCACTCCAGGATTTACCAAATGATCAGGGGCTGATGGCACTCCATCTGCAGTGTCATGCCACACTATGCCCCGGGCATGTGGTAAACTCTGAATAGCCCATGCCCCATCATGTCTTATTACTTAAATACTGTGCTTCAAAACAGAGCTGCTTATGCATGTTGTAATATCCATGCTGAATTAGTCAAGAACAACATTCATGAAATTCTCATCTCATTTTACCTTTTGCGAGAATTGGATCATCTATTTTCTTTTTCAGCAGCACCTGCCAAACAAAACAGACAGACAGGCAAAACAATTTAATTATTTCTGAGATGTTACACCTTGGTAGAGATGCAGTGAAGTTAAATCTTGCCAGCAAAATTCCAGTGAAATCAGAAATTTTGCCCCGCAAAATACTTAGTGAATTTCACGCAAGTCGTGAAATATTCTGTAGGGGCAAAGTGCAAAATTCCACCCATGAAATGCTGATGTCACCTTCTAAAACTAGGTTTTTAATCTAAGATTAAAATCTATAGAAAACTTGAACAACATTTCCCAGCAAGATAAAACCACCTCTACAAACTGAGTGATCAATAACAACTCAGATCTACCTCATACAATAAAAAAATACAGAATGTAAGGCATGTTAAAGTAAAAGTAAATCAAACAGCATTGAAGCATTAGAACCCCATTACATTTTGGATTTAATGGGGTTTAAAAAATAAACACATGGACCAGCCAGCATGGGGGATAGCTGTGTATAATGGGTTCTCAGCTGGGCTTCTGCTGAATCGGGGTTCATGAAAAAGTGATCATTTGGGCAATCATGCTGATTAGTACTTACTTATAGCATCAAAAAGCCAGGCAAAAATGTTGGGGACCAGCAAAGGGGCGGTGTGCATGGAGCATAGCTTGCCTTTTCTGCATGTGGAAGCAGGAGACTGTGTGGACCAGCTGGCAATGCGGATGGCTGTGAGCCATCTGGATTTCTGGCACAGTGACTGCTGAATCAGGGCAAACCAAGTGGAGTTTGGGTAAAAGTTATTGGGGAAGCATAAAGCAAAAGCTAAAGGCACAAGCAGTCAGCAGGAGGATTGCACAAACAGCAAAGTGGCAAGATGGCACCACAGTCAACCAAAGCCAGGTAAAAAAGCTGTGGACCAGAAAATGGGGGGGGGGGTGGAGCATAACCTGCCCAATCTGCACAAGGAGGCAGAACACTGTGTGGACCACCCAGAAAGCTGGATGGCTTTGTACCATGGGTTCTTTGCTGGTCTGCTGCTGAAATGGGGCAAGTAGAAAGAGAGGTGGGTGAAAAGAGATTGTGAAAATTACAAGCTAAAGGCATAAACAGTCAGTGGGTGTACTGGGTACTCAGCAAGACAGCACTAAGTAACAAAATCAAGATAAAATGGTTGGGGAACAGCAAACAAGGGGGGGAGTATACCTTGCCTATTCCGCACAAGGATGCAGGAGACATGGACCAGCTGGCACAGCGTACAGTGGGTTCTTGGCTGGGCTGTTGTTGAATCATAGTTCTTGAAAAATTGAACATTTTGGCTATCAGGCTGATTATATTTAGTAATGGCAGTTTTTTTATGTATTGGAATATCTTCAACAATTCGAGGTTAAAAGTCTTGGGAACCAAAAAGTGAACATTTGGACTTCTTGGGAATGGCTGTGTGCAATGGGTTCTCAAATGGGTTGCAGTTAAAATTGATTCATAAAAAAGAGAAGGTTCGTACAATCGGGCTGATTGATATTTTTAAATGGCAGTATTTATAACAATATTTAGTAAGTATTGGCATTTTGATTGCTCGGTCATGGCAAATATTACTGGAGGAGGGGGGGAATTGCTTGCCCATCCAGCACAAAAAAACACTACAGACAACTGTTCTCAGATGTGCAGTGTTAATTGAACACTAGGGGCATTGGGCTGCATTAATTACCACCATAATTTAGTTTGAATCCTTGTAAAAAAAAATCTAAGAAAGTGTGTATAACAATGAATGCCACTAATCCCTCGCATCAGCCAGGCTATGCTTGGAGGTGCTGCACTTTAAATCAAAGACAAGAGGAGGAAGGAAGCAGTGATTTTATGAGATGTGAATGCTGACAAAAGAACAAAAGAGACACATACACAGATTGACAAGAGATCAAAGTATTTATTACTGTTAAAAAAATGGATGAAATTCATACTTCGCAAATGTGAAATATTTTGTCAATTGTGCAAAATTCACAAAATATTTCACAGAGCATAGTTTGCAGACTTTGCCCATCTCTACGCCTTGGTTGTACAGTCAAAAAAAATGAAAAGAAAAATGTTTGTTTCTTTAATTTTTTATCAAAAATGAAATATATAATGGTGTTACTTTATTGGTTTCATCTAACAAAGTGTTGTTTACTTTTTTAATTAGCGCAGATGTTCTGATTCTGGCACTGCATAGTTCTTTGGAACTGAGGCAGTATAGTGCAGTGGTTTAAGGCTCTGAGCTGCAAATCTGGTGACATCCAGCAGAACAGACCTGGGTTTGAATCCCACCCTGAACAAGTCACTTAACTTCTCTGTGTTCCCAGGTTGCTCTTGTGAAAAAGCTTTCAGCTTAGTGTGCTATTCCTGGTTAGACAACAAAATAGAATTAATCAAAATCACAGCCTCCTCTTCATATTGCCTTGCCTTCACAGTCAAACATTAAGTTTACTTTCTGAAATTAGTAATTTTCTGATTCAATAATTGTTACACTCATAATGGATGTGTTACTGTTATCACCAGTTCCTGGAGTACTTTTTACTTTTAGGTCTGAAGTAAAACAAATGCTCTCCCATTTTAAATTGTTTCAGTCCTTAATTTGCTTTTCCTAGTTTTCATTGATTATGTGTCTCTTTCCTAACATCATTCGAATAAATAATGTTATTTCATTGATTCCATGTACCCTGTCCCCAATGGTTTTACTTTAGTCCTGCTTTCTGCTCTCTGCATAGCACCAAGACACAACCCACACCACAGTTCCTATGCAAATAAGGGGAGTCTTTCATGCATATTAGTGCAGCAGTATACTCAAAGGTTTGCTGCAGCACCAAACAGCTCCCAGAGTGGAGCGGTTTACTGCCACCAAATACTAAATCTTATCAAGGCACAAAGCCCACACTCCCTGAAGGGAGGACAACTGTACTATAGGCACCCATCCCTGTTTCAAGCATCCTCCCACATCTGAACAGCCATTCTACATTATTATGATGAATCCTGGTAGTCTAGTGTCCCCCCTGCTCCCAATCACAGCAGGTGAGTAGAGTGCTGTGCCAGCTGCCACTATGCACCAGTCATGACTGTGAATGGCTAATCAGGTAAGTGGGTGCAGGACAACTAGATTACCATGGCTATACTTTTAGAAGGCAGGATGGGTGATCATGGGGGGGGGCAGCTAGACTACCAGGGATTTACTTTTAAAAGGTAGGATGTGTGATTGGGTGTTCAGGAACCACTAGATTGCCAGTGTATTTCCACTGCTACCCTGCAGATGTGCTAGAGATCCTCTGTGCACATGCAAATGAGTCCATATGGGCATGCAGATGCCCTCTAGTACCTTTGCATGCCCAATTAGCTCATTTGCATGTTTGGACTGAATATGGCCCACAAGAGAACTGCTGCTATCCCACTTCAACAGTGCTGTCTCCTGTGAGCCATACGAAGCATTGATACATGTCAGTACATGCAGATCCACTTGGCACCGTGCTGACATGGCATGATATTCAGTTAGTTAGTGCTGCTCCATAAGCGAGTACTCATGAGCTGAATATCTCTTGGATTTGGCTGTGCGCTATCACAAGTGCAGTGTAAAAGGCTATGCTGCAATTGCAGCTGGCTCTGAATATGGGGCCCCATGTTTTCTAACTCAGAAATTTGCAACATAAACTCTTCCAACTATATACACAATTATAGTCTTCACAGTGTTGACATTTTATGCAAAAGACCTTCTCCCTCTTTCAGGTGCAAGAACCTTATTTTCTGTTTAAGTGTTCTATGAGGCTAAGTGCACTGTTTTGGCATTGTGATACTTAACATAATAAATTCATTATCCAGCTCTCCTAGTGTGCTACATTCTTTTCATTTTTGTTATGGCTACACTGTCCACACCTGAGGCTGTGAGGTGCCTCTCAGTTAAGACAGACTTGTCTCTTGACAAGATATCCTGTATCAATTCACTGCCACCACTGGTGAACTGATACAGGGTCAGTTCTCATCAGGGGAACAATCTATCTGGAGTTGCAGCAGCTGCACCTCACCTTAGGGCCAGTGGCTTACAACCACAGACAGCCATCATCAGATAAGACAAACAACATGCAACATTTTCAAGATGACATAAATGCAGTAGCAATGATATGCTGCCTTTGTTGATTTCTAACTGCAGTGTGCACACTGCAAGGTGTACACACTCACTTATGGCTTCAGATAGAAAACCACAGGGACTGCTCTTCTGTAAACAGAAGAGTGTTGCAGTTTTGGCATAATGGATTTCTATCTGAGGCTGCAGAAGTGCACATCCCACAGGGGCCTGTGCTTCTACAGCCTGATTTTGGTGTGTGTGGCTTACCCCTGTGGTGGCAAAAGTGCAACTCACTCAGGGGTCTGTGCTTCTTTAGCCAGAAATGTGTGTATGTCTTACAGTGTGCAGGACTACCTTTGTCTACAGAAGCACTGGCTCCATAGGGGCCAGTGCTTCCACAGACAGGAAGTACTATTGCAATTTGGGTAGCATGGATTTTTATCTGGATCCAAAAAGCTGGGGTGTATGTTTAACAACTGTAGTTACAGAAGCCGGACACCTCAGTGGCCTGTACATCTGCAACCAGACATGTGTGCATGTCTTACAGTGTGCATGAGGATCTGTGGCTACAGAAGCATTGGCCCCACTGGGTCCTGTACTTCTGCAGAAAAAAAGCAATTTGGCAATTTGATTATGACTGATTTCTATCTGCAGCCAGCACATAGTATGTATGTCTTACAACTGAGGCTGCAAAAATACAGGCCCCTCAAGTGACTGTGCTTCTGCAGCCAAAAGTGTGTGTATGTTTTGCACATGCATGAGTACCTGTGACTGCAGTACACTGACTCCATAGAGCCCTTCATTTCAGCAAACTGAAGAACTAATGTAATTTGGGTATCATGGATTTGTATCTGTGGCTGCAGGGGCCTGTACTTCTGCAGACAGAAGTAATGTTGTGATATGAGTATTGTGGATTTTATCTGCTGCCCGAGTGAATGTGTACATCGTGCAGTGAGCATGCTGCAGATACAGATCTCTGAAGGTAGCACATGACTGCTACTGCATTTCTGTCATCTGGAAACAGTTGTATGTTGTTTGTTTTACCTGATGATGGCTATCTGTGGTTGCTCATGTAGTCTTGTCCTTTTGCTGATGGGGGGAGTTAGGGTTGGAAACCTTAATGTCACATTTACCTACTTCTTTTGAGCTAATTTGAACTCTTACAGCCTTACTCAACTCAGTTTTTTGTGATGTCTGTCTGTCTGTCTATCTATTTGTGTAGCAGCACACACAAGGATAGTTACGGATGACCAGAGCACCTAATGTTAAACCCCAATCTTTGCACCTCAATAATTTTGGTGGTATTCGATGAAATTGCACAAACATTGGCATGCACAGTCCTGGTGGCAAGTTCTTGAGATGCGTCAAGTTTCATACTGGATGCTTAACCAGATTCTGTGATCCAACTGCTTTTGGCATTTTTTTTTCTTTTTGCTCTCACCCACATCCAAGATGGTTTAGAATTTTATTCTAAATCTTTCAGGGCTAAAGGTTTTTTTTCCATGGGTGTACCTTTTGAAGGTTCTGTGAAACAATATTAATCTGTTCCAGAGTTATAAGGTTTGCAATCTGGCTTCTGATCATGTTTACTAGTGTTTTCAGAATAACTTTCTGATACAATCCATAAATTTTCCTTTCGTGAGCCAGTTTGAGATAGTGAGTGATTATGTTTTAGTGGAAGATGAAGTTTTCGGGCAATTACATTTTCAAAACTAAATAGAGCACACAGTGCCTGATTGTAAACTGATGAAAGTGTCAAAACTGCAATTTGAAAGATGGAGCAGAACATTGCCAAATTTTTTAACACATGTGTTGCACTAACTTATTACCCACATTCCTGGAAGTGGAGTGAGATTATTTATATTCATAAAAAAAGTGTGGATCTTTGTATATATAGCTCAGTAAGTCTCACAAATAAAATGGCTATATTGTTTGTTAAAATTAACATAAGAAGTATGCACACAGCAATGAATAACTACTTTATCTATTATCACCATGCCTGAAATTGTTTACTCCTGAAGCTTTTCAATCTCGATGTAAGAACAGTTTCTCTCTAGTAGTTTGTTTTGTAATAGAACTTGACTCTACATCCTTTGAAAATAGGCACTTCCTAAAGGATCTTGTGTGTAATAAAAAAATAAATAAATGTCTCAAGGAACAAATCGATAATTTTAATTTGCTAAAGTCATAGCAAGTAGAATTTAGAAAAGGATATTGTACCATTGACAACTGTTTTGTACACTCTCACTTACTAGGTAAATATATATGTGGTGTACACAGAAATAATATTTAACATTTGTGGATCTCTCTTCCACCATTGAATCATTCTCAAGGAGTATTTTACAGAAATAAGAATTGTTTGTGATATAAGGCATATAATAAGAAATATATACTTATGCTTGTGGGCATGCATAAGCTATTGTATTGATGACCAAGTGAAGTACACCTCTGTAATGAGCAAAGCTGTTAATTGGGACTGTATACTTGCACCAGTCTCATTTATATATATATATAAACAATACACTGATAAAACTGAATCATCAGATTAATTATTCTCCAAAAATAGGCAGCTTTTCTTTTTCTGTGTTAGACTATATTGATGATTTAGCAATAATTGCACTAAATAAAAAGGCACTACAAAGAAAACTAGGTGTGTTATAGGAACAATATAAAAAGTTATAACTACATATTAATCCAGCAAAGAGTAATGCACTTAAGGTAATCATATATGCATCATCAAAAACAAACACCTTATGGTGAATTTCTGGCTAATTTATGAAAGCAATAAAAATACTATTTATGTTTTGGTGTGTGCTTCATTACAAACAGAAGCCTAGTTTGAAAATATAGGAAGGCAGATTCATTTTGAAATTCAAATGCATGTTTTTTTTAAGATATTTTAGAGATTACAAAAATGCTTCTTGGATTCTATATCAAAGGAGTCCCTTCTGGCAAAGAAAGTTTCAGAACATTCATATTATATACTGTATTTCAGATCCTTCTAGCTAAATGTGTTTGTTTGCAGCTAATAAAAGGCAATGAATATACTCATGTGATTAGAAAAGAAATTATGCTAAAATATGCACTCGTCTGTAAAATAAACCATACAATTTGTCAGCAGAAAAGGATCACTTGGCCCTCCCCATCTGCCTTGATATTCCCTGCCTAACCTGTCTCTTCAGACCCTAACTGATTCTAGCAATCCACCCTCCTCCTAATCTATTTTCCAATATACACGAATGTCTATCCCACACATGATTGAAGCCCCCACTGTTTTTACCTCTACAACTTCTACTGGCAGTCTGCTCCAGGCATCTAATCCCCAGTCAGTGAAGCAGTAATGATTCACATCCTTCTTAAATGTCTTCCCCTCCAGCTTCATTGCATACTTCCTGGTCATGGTGTTCTTTTTCATTTGACGCAGACTCTCTTCCAGTACCCTGTTCAACCCTGGGAGGTACTTGTAGGTCATTATCATGTCACCGGCTCTCTCTCTCTCTCTCTCTCTCTCTCTCTCCCCTATGTCTTCCAGGGTGTACAAGTTGATAACCCTCATTTACACCAAGCAGGGCTTCATGTGCAACCCCTGAACCATTTTAGTTGCCCTTCTATAGGATGCCTCTGCCCTGTCCATGTCCTTTTACAGCTGCTGCCTCCAAAACTGGACACAGTACTCCAGTCGTGGTCTCACCAGCAAGTGATGTAGTGGCAGCACCACCTCCCTCCTCCTGCTGGAGAAATCACTGCCTATGTACCCAGCATCCCACTTCCCCAACTCAGTGCTTTGTCACACAGCCCTGCCATGTTGAGATAGTCAGATATAATAACCCCAAGGTCCCTTTTCTCTTTAGTGACTGTCAGTAGCCCCTTCCCCATCCTAGGTTCCTATACCCTAGGTGCATGATTTTGTAGTTTTTTTTATTGAACCCAAACTGCCATGCTCTTGATAACTCCTTAACTTTCCTCATATCCCTGCACATCCTCTCCATGTTCCTCCTGAGTGTGCACTGTATTACAGATTTGGGTAACAGCTGCAAAAAGGTATACTTCCTCTTTCAGTTCCTCAGCAATATCACTTATAAAGACATTGAAGATGACTGGCCCCAGTACTGAACTCTGCAGCACCTAGCAGGTCACTCTTCCATCATTTGAGTGAGTGCCATTTACCACCACCCTCTGTCTCCTATCCCTTGGCAAGTTTCTAACCCAATTCACCACTTTGGATTCCACCCCATGGCTGCTCAATTTCTTTATAAGCCTCCTGTGTGGCACAGCGTGGAAGGCCTCACTGAAGTCCAGATAAACGACATCCACTGCCCTCCCCTGATTTGTTTTCCTGCTTACACAGTCATAGAAATCTATCAGATTCATTTGGCATAACCTTACTCACATGAACACAAAAGCCAGAGGTCCAGATGGATACTTCACTTAGATAATGTTAAAGTTTAGTTAAGGGCTGGTTTGGCAAGTAACATCTCAAAACAAAAGAAAGAAAGAACTACCCACACAAGACAATTTGTATTTTTTCAATACTTCTTAAAATTACTTATTCATCCAATGTACCATGGGCCTCCAGGTCCAAGCCTATTATTTTACACTCTTGGGTTTCCTCAGGGGATTAAGGCCTCATAATGCTTTATATATCTGATTTTTTTTTCACTTTTCTCATTGCTTGATCATTTCCAAATAAATCTGTTTTTTGTATTTCCAAGGTTTCTCACAAGTAATGAGTTTGTTGTAGATAAAAATATTCCTTATGTTGATATTTTATCCATTGCAAATTCACAAAAAATATTTTCAGTTTAATCTCGAAGGTTTTTTTAACCTCTCTCACACTTTCTGCCTGTTTCTGATGATCTTATCAAAGTCTTTTCTTACATGTCTCATTGGTGGCAATGATGTCCCTAAGTTTAGGTACATCCTGGCTGCCAAGGAGACTTGTGAAAAGCTTAGAGAGATCCTTCAATGTTGGTCTGGACCTGGGATCCCATGCTACATTGGATGAATAAAAATGTTCAAAGAAATATTGAAAAAAAAACATTTTTTTTTGTCTGGAGTGGCTAATTCTTTCTTATGCTATGAGAGCTCCCCCAATGAATCCATGTGGTCTGTGGTCTTGCAGTCCATTGGATTCAAGATACTCCACCAAGCTTTGCTTTAGCAGGGTTTTCATTAATTTCCCCACCACTGAAGTAAGACTGACGGGTATATAGTTGCTAGTCTCCTCTCTGCTGCTGCCATTGCATAGAGATACCATGTCAGCTCGTCTCCAGTCCTATGGAACAATGCCTGTTTCCAGTGAATTGCTGAGTAAGGTGTCAATGCAGAAGCTACCAGCTCCCTGAGTTCATTTAGAACCCTTGTGTGTATTCTGTCTGGTCCCATAGCCTTTTCTTCCTTCAGAGCTGCAAGTCCTTTCCAGACTCTTTCCTCTGAAATTGAATTATTTACATAGTAAGTCAAATTTATTTTTATACAGGAATTACATGTTAGGGCCAAAGCCTAGTTTAAGATGAATCCTGTTTCTTATATACATAGGCCCAGATATTCAAACTGCGCCCAAAAAGTGAGCAATAGCAGGAGCAAGTGCAAGTCTATTGTGCCCATGCACAAGAGACACGATATTCAAAAACAGAGCAGGCCAAACTGCGCCTACAGCCGATGACTGAATATCGCACCACCTGTGCCATAGCACAACTAGGGAGGGGAAGCTGAGCAGATCTGATGTGCCATAGCGCAACAAGGGATGTTCAGCTGAGCAGTCCAGAGGTGCCATAGCACAACCAGAGATGCCCCCCAGCAGCAGAGCAATGCAACTGCACAACCAGGGAGGTAGGTGCCCACCACCCATGCCACAGATGGGCACAGGAACACACAGCAGAACAGACATCATCCCCCCACACCCCATGCAATGCACAACTGGGGCAGGGCTGGAATGACCACTGGCCCATGAAGACAAGCAAACAACCCACAGCTGGGCCATGGTGCCCCATCACACCTACCAGCAAGCTATGACTGGCACACAAGGAGGGCTGACCACCCCATGCCACACCATCCCCCCAATGCAGAGCACACCCTGCACTGTGACCCCCCAGACAGGCCCCCATGAGAAGTGACCACCACTGCAGGAAACCCTATGCATGCCACCACCCCCACTGTGACACTGCAACCCTGTGCACCACAGAAACATGCAAGCCAGCCCCACCATGAGCACCCATCAGTGGGTGGCAACACAAAGCAATGCAACAATGGCAGACACAGTTCCACCATGCACAGTCCCCCCGAGGTACTGCTGAGAGACCAACCATGCATCGCACATGAGGTACCCCACACGGGACAGGGCATACCCCAGACACCACCACCAGTGGTACAGCACCCTGCACAGTATTCCAATGACACACCCCGACCCACCACTGGCCACAACAGCCAGCACAGACACCCACAGTGGTGCGTGGAAGTATGCACCACGGATGCCACACAGTGTATGGACAGACACCCACCCATACCCAAGGGCACAACAACACAGGGATGCAGTGGTGGGGCAACCAAGCCCCAGTGTGGGCCCCATGTAAACTGTGTACACACAACCCACAGTCCTCCATGGCACTGGAGTGCAAGCCACCCTGCGCAGGCACTGTGGACCCATACACCACCATCATTCGCACGGAGCACAAGTCACAGACAGTGGGGCACATCCCCTGCAACACACACAAGGCACAGCATGGAGGTGGGACAACAACTGTGGTGCCCACAGTGCCACCCGAGGCAGACATGCACCGCACCAGTGACAGGGGGCAAGCCAGCAATGTGATGGGTACAGTGGCTGCCCTGCAGGGACTGCCACCACTGACATGCCAGCGGACCGTGCAGGTCACAGACATGCATGTGTGTCAGCTGCACAGGCCATGGCTGGGCCGATGGGTGCGCCATGGACACAGAGCACGCACCATGGACCACTGCCACAGTCATCTAGTGCACAGGGCACAACACACACACACACACACGCACACACACCACAGACACTGACTGATAGCTACCCCCACACCATAGTCACCTCCACACGGACACACACACATACCCATGACCACACCACCCCGGACGCCATGCACACCACTGCAGCTGAGCACCTATAGCCTGCTGAAAATCAGAGACCACCACAGTATTCATATCAAAATTAAATGTATTGAACAAATATATAAAATTCAACTATATACAATATTACATAAACTATATACAAGTTTGGGGGGGCCACAAACAAGGTGGGAGTGGGTAGGGCTAAGGGGTGGACAAATGGGATGGGAAAAGAGGGGTGTGAGGGTGGGTCAAGGGGGGTAGGAGAATACAGGGACTGATTGATCCATAGCGGGAGCACCTTTCTCTGCTTTGACTCCTCTGGGCTCTGTGCTTCCTCAGGACCCCGGTGTCATCTATTCATCTGAGGATGTCCAGCGACGCCCTCACCACCAGTAATACCTCCCGCAGCACCTCCCTGATTTCCCATAGATGGCGGGTACCTAGGACAAGGGAGCACAGTCAATAGGTGTGAATGCATAACCCCATACAGCCTGCCCACTGTGCATGGCATATGGCCGTGGGACATACCTCTGTGATGGTGTGTGACCACCCGCAGTGATCACATCCACATGACCTGCCCACCCAGGTGCATACAGCCATGCGGAATGCTGCACACACCCACCGGCCAAGTCATGTACAGCACCACCATGGCCGTTTAGTGACATGGCTATGTGGTGCAAAGGCAGTGGCACAACCATGTACCTGGTGCACGCATGGACCACCGTTGACGCACTCCCAGACATGCATTGCCACTGGACAGTGTTGACTGTAACAAGTCGCGTGCATGGCAGTGGTGTCGATGGATGGTGGCCATGCCCCGCTGCCCACCCTGCCACACAGCATGCAATAGTAATCATGGATGTATGGCACTCACCTTCATCAGGACGGTCCAGTGGGCGGTGAGGGCCCTCGCCCTGCCTTGCTCCACCCTGCTCATCCTGCCGCCACTCTTCACGGGCATGGCGGCGTTCCTCTGGGCCTGTGGGTCAAACATGGAGAGAGGAACATCAATACAATCCTGTAGCAAAGTCCTCCTGCTCCCAGGTGTGTGCCTTCCCACTCAGCCAGACCCACCCACCCCACACCCTGTGAACACCACCACAGCCAACCCTGGATGGTCCCTCCCACATGTACTGGATACATACAACACTGTTACCCATATGGAAGATAAAAGTGTGTTGACGTAACCCCTATCTGGCCGTGGCACTGTGCCCCTCCTGACATGTGCCCGTAGATGTGCCAGTAGCTCCGCCTCCCTCCGCCGCAGGTCCCCGTATCTGTGGCGGCACTGCCCGGTGCTCCTCCCCCATCCTGTGGCCTCCTCAAGTGCAGTGGCCACCTTCTGCCACACCTGGGTCCTGACCCTGTCCAGGGTCACCTCCCCAAACAGTGGCTCAAAGAGTGGCTCCACAATGGCCACTAGGTTGGCCAGCTCAATTGCAGACCACTGGGCTGCCCTCCTGCATGCCATTCTCGCTGCTCTATTAGGCAATATGGCGCTCTGCAGCACGGCTCCCCATGTGCAGATGCTGCACGGTACAGCGCTGACATTCCCTATCGCACTGTCACCGAACAGCACGATAGAGGTGCACCCATGCCTGACACATGGCACCTAGGGGGCAAAGGTCAGGCACAGGGTCAAGGGTCTCTGGCACATGGACACGCACAGCACCATTGAAACCCAATGCATGTAGCGTGATTGGCTGCCTGTGTGCCACCGCCATTAGCTGCCTACTGAGCAGTTGGCCCAGTGCGCCTATGATGGCCCAGTGCCACAGCGTCATGTAGTGACCATCGCTATAGCGCCACTGGCATAATGGTGGCTGTGCCCTGCATTGCCTACCGCGCACAGCATGTCATCAGCATGGCAGATGCCTGTGTCAGCAACCCGGGCATGCGCAGTGAGGTGTGTACTACGCATGTCACAGAACTGCGCCATTGGCTCAGCACGTTCAACACAATTGTGCAAAGCGCAACAGCGCGATATTCAGCCATCATATGCAAATCATCTAATCAGCCATTCAATGGTGCAGCACTGCAATTTGCATCTACTTAAAGTTACGCCTCACCTCATTTGCATGGGTTGCGCTATAAAAGTGCGACATTGGCCTGCAGTGGCCATAGTCAGTTACTGCAGTCTATTGGTGAGTTGCATGCTGTTTGGGAATGTGGACTGTGGATTTAGGGACATGCATGGGACTGCACAGTCACAGGTAACAACTGCCATTCTTACAGGCTACATAATGACCGAGCAAGTTGTTGGAGAGGAGGAACACAGTGGTGGGAGGAGGAGGAGGCCTAACTTTACCAAGGCGGAAACCGAAGCCCTGTTTTCGGCCTACCTGGATCAGGAGCCACTTCTCAGTGGATGGCTGGGAACACCTCAAGCCTGTGCTGCTGCATGGGAGGATGTGGCTCGTGCTGTGAACCTGCATGGCAGCCACCAGCACTCGGTGCAGGAGTGTAAGAAAAAGATAGGCACGGACAGGAGGAGGATAAAGGAGAAGGTGGCTGCCATCAGGGCAGCACGTGTTGCAACAGGTGGGGGACAGCCGGAGGTGGTACAGCTAACCCCACAGGAGGAGAGGCTTGCTGGAAGCATGCAGCGCAGTGCCATTGAGGGTGTTCCGGGTGGTGGCTCCCAGACAGGTGGTGGCCCATCACTGCATGGTAAGTCATGGTCTGTCTATGGGGGGGGCAGGGTAGGTCACATGCAGTAATGCAACTTTGCTTTCCCTTACAGACCCTGAGCATCTGCATGGGTCAGCGGTGGTGGGCCTGTCCACTGAGGACAGTCAGCTGGAGATGGAGGAGGGCCCATCCACCTCCACGGGTATATGTGGATCATTGCGAGAGTGGGGCCGCCTGGCTGTCCACACTGATGTCATTGTAAAAGGTGTGGAGGAAGCCCTGCCTTTGTCCCAGCATGCCAGCGTCCATGGATACGGCATGCTGTGACTGGGGCCAGTGCAGAGTCCGTCACCAATGATGATGGCACTAACATCATGGGCAGTGACAGGTGTGTGCCACGGGATGGCCACACAGCAGGGCACTTCACGCCCGTGGCTGTGGGTGGTGCTGCCATGGAGGCCTGTGTGTCAGCACAGTCCCAGCCTGTGCCTGCCAGCACCAGTGGGGCAGCACTGGTGTCTGTTCAGGACAGTGGGACTGTTGCAGCCACTGCGGCAGCACCAATGAGCCCTGGGGAGTGGCAGCTGGAGGGGCAGCATCAGCGGTCGGCCAATGGGCTTGGGGGTACAGGGTTCAGCGGTGGCGTCTGTGCACCACCTGTGGACATGCCCAGACCTGGTCCTGGTGTGCAGCACCCACCCTTAAGGGGTGCTGAACATCAGGGCCATGCACACCCTGAGGGACAGGATGCCGAGGAGGCATATGACCTCTTGGATGAGCACACCCGCCTACTGCAAGCATCAGTCCAGCAGCAGATGCAGCTTACGACATCCATGGATACACTGCGTGTGGTTCTGGAGCATCCAGAGGAGCGTCACAGCAGGGACACCGCTCTGATTCTAGCAGGGATGGACCGTTTGCGGGAGGATGTGACTGCTGCCATTGACAAGCATGCACAGGCATTCACTGCTGTCATGGCCACAGTGGGCACACAGTCAGGTGCCCATGCAGTGCAGACACCACACAGTGCACTGTCCACCCCCCATTCCCGGCATCGTGTGACTCCCACCCTGTCGACACTGGGTTCAGCTGTGGGCATCCCGAGCACTCCTGGCGCAGGCATGTTCGGTGTGCTGCAGACCCCTGCATGAGCTCAGTCTTGTTCATGCAGTGGAACCCCTGGGGGACCATCAGTGCCACCCCATGAGGCCAGTGGTCAGCCTTGCAGTGCTGGTGGGTCTCAGCGAGGCTGCCCATGCATCCGTGGCGGCCGGGGCACTGTGTCGCATGACTGACCTGTCTCCCAGTGCAGCTACTGTCTGGTGCTGCCCTGTGTGCATTGTGTGTTTCAGTGGGCCATGCACGGGTGGGTACCCGGCCCTGCACATGGACACACAGTCCACCTGCACACCCCACCGGCTGCTGTCTGCAGTTGCATGTGCATGATGATGCCTGCATTGTGCTGTACACCAATGTGCAATGGTGCTCAGCATCTGACACATGCACATGGACAGGCAGTGGGCATGGTGGCCTGTGGACATGTGTGTTGCTAAGGTTGGTGTTCTGGGTCGGTGTGCCTCCTGCCCCCTGTGCACATTTGGTGCATTGTGTGTGTGCGTGTGTGTGTGTCCCTCCGCATGGCATGTTAATCCTCACCCATCCCTGGTTGTGTGTGTGCTTCTGTGCCCTGCCACTTCCCTTGATGGCATGCACCCTTGGTGTGTGTCCATGCGTGTTTGTGGGTTGTGCCTTAGCCACTGGTGGTTGCACATGGCCCCATGACTTACCTGGGTTGGCTGAAGTGCTCCTCCGTGATGGTGTCCTGGTGCAGCTGTGCCAGCTGGATCAGTCTGGGGTCCTGTCGGCCAAGGGGGGGCTGCCCAGCACCATCATCACCGGCGTCCTCATAGTCCCCATTCCTGTCCCCCTCTTTGACTTGTACGGCTATCCCACATTCGTTGGCCATGTTGTGCAGGATGCAACAGGCCAGGAATAGCCTGCAGGCCTTTGAGGGGCTGTACTGTAGGGCACTGCCTGAGGTGTCCAGGCAACGGAAACGTGCCTTCAGCATCCCGAACACCCGCTCGATGACATTACATGTGGTGGCATGTGCCTCATTGTAGCATTGCTGCGATGGGTGCATTGGCCACCGGTGCAGTGTGAGCACCCAGGGATGGAGTGGGTATCCACTGTCATCTGTGTGTAGAGGGCAGAGGTTAGTTTGGTGATCAGCATCGCCCTGCCCCAGGCCATGTAGGCCACTACCCATGTCACCTCTGGCCATGCCCCCCCCAGGCCCTATGATTGTCCATGTGGTTTGCATACTCACCCACTAGGTGTCCAGTGGGGATGTCCCCACTCTCAAATCTGTGGCACAGTACTGACTGGTGCCAGATGAAGGTATTGTGTGCTCCCCCAGGGTGCATGGCACAGACATTGATTATGAACCCCCTGGCATTGCACACCACCTGGCAGTTGATGCTGGCATAGCCCTTGCGATTGATGTATGAGGCCCTCTCGGGGCCAGGTGGTGTGCGTATGGCCACATGGGTGCAGTCTATTGCACCTAGCACACCAGGCATATGTGCTACCCTGTGGAACTCCTGTATGTTTGCTGTGTGCCCCGCCAGTGTGCTGGGAAAATGGATGTACTCCACAGCATGTGGCAGCAGTGCGCTGAGGAATTGGGTGAGGTGGCGTGATGTGGCCAACTGGATTATGTCTGTGGTGTCCTTCAGTTGGTCTCTGGAAGGTACCCGTGGTGAGCAAGCACATATAGGCTGTTACTTTAATCTCCACTGACAGGGCATGGCTCCGTCGTGTGGGTGCCTGCATCACATCACTGCACAGCTCACAGAGCTGCCTCAGAATTGCCCTATTCAGGCGGTACCAGCCCACAATCTCAGTATCAGTGTACAGCTCAAAGCTGGTGCAGGCTCAGTACTGCCTGTTGGGGGCATACCGCCGATGAGCCCTTCCACAGCCAGGTCCCCCCTGCCACCCGCCTTCTCACCCCCCTCATAATGGCCTCCATCTGGAAGGTGGCACTGGCCATGTCCCTGGCTTGTGTTCACCCCCCCGGCAGCTGTTACTGTATTTCCCCCACTGTCCTCCCTGCTACTTCCCCTGCACCGGGAACACCTGTCTGTGGTGGCCTCTGTGCTGTGTGGCACTTTCCCCTTCTGCACTAGCTGTGGCTCCCCACACCTTCCCTGTGCCTGGGTGTTCAGGGTGCCCTTTACCTGGCCTGTCCTGTTTGTCCCTCCTGCTCTGTCTGTCTGCCTAGTGTTCTGCCTCATGTGGCTTCCCTGTAGCGTTCTTGCACCTCTCCCTTGCTCCTTTTTATTTTGGCTTATTTCCGCTATGGCACAACTTCCACTTGCTCCCCTATTGCTCATGGCGCAAGTTGTTGAATATCGCACTGCACCATTTATGCATGGTTCCTCCCCCTTCAGTTGTGCATGCCTTCATTATCATTGCTCTGTTGCTCAGCATGATTTTGGGGGCGCAACCGCCTCCTGCTGAATATCACAGAATGGTGCAATTTCGGACTTGCTCAGGCGCAACTCTATTGCGCATGGCTCAACTCTTTTGAATATCTGGGCCACTGTTCATACAATGCATTAAAAAAAAATTAAGTTAGTGTCTGCCCTTACAAATCTACATCAATATTTAAACCTCATATTCAGTTAACATTTGCATATGAAACTGAATTCGTCTAAATAGATGCTTTTGGAACATGTTGCACATCAGCACCAACCTAGTGGTAACACTCAGCCTGTTCCAGCATTTAGCAGCATTACTACAAATCCCCATTTCCTCAAAGCTTGCACTATTTCTTGGTACTTTCAGCCTCTTGGTCTTTGAATTTCTAGTAACATACATTCTGTTATCTTGATGCTCCATGACCATATAATGGGACAATGGATATATACCTTCAGTTTTCACCAGTTTCAAATTCATGGTTAACCATTACTTTGCACATCTATTTCCCAGGGTATTCCATCTCATTTGCACATATGTCACAGTGATGGGTACGATACTTAGCTTTCAAAATAAAGCATGCTAATTTATTATATACTCTATCCAGTTTCTCCAAATCCTTTTTGTTTGTCATTACATAGGCACTATTCTTATTCCATCAATGGCAGCAAAAGAGTATTAACAATTTTGAAGTGTGCCTCCCCTGCAAGACACCCTGAGACATGTCTCAAAGCTCTGAGTTTCTTTGTTGTTTTAAGGCAAGCATTTGACATATGACTCATAAATGTGAGCTGATCACCAAACACTACACTCCAATATTTGTACTGTTGAACCCTGACCAATTTTGAACCTTCAAGATCTTTTATACAAATCTTTCAATTAATGTATCTGCTGTCCCAAAACTCACACATTAGGTCTTTGTACTCAAGACTAGTTTCAACCTTGAGAACCACTCCTGGGCCACTTTAAAGTGGGCTTCTAATTTCTACATTAGTAGATCTTTAGTGTTTTAACTTGTTACTAATACGGTGTTATCAGTGTATGTCCTGGTTGCAGAGTGGCACAGGACCTGGGGGAAACTATTAATATAAATTAGAAATAATAAGGGGCCCAGTATAGATCCTTGTGGCACTCCTCTACAAAGTTCCCTGGGGTTTGACAGACACCTGTACCCTCTTTTTTCTTCCCATTTAATAGTTCTGAACCACTCCACAGAATCAGGCTGCACTCTGACCCCAGTAAACCCATCTAGCAGAATGGAGTCATTCACCAGGTCAAAGGTTTTTATCAAGTCTACAGAAATCCACTCAAGTAACTTTCTTATTGACATAAGTTAATCAAGTGCACAAATTCTATCTACATGTACTACATACACAATTAATCAGATTCATGTAGATATGTTCAACTATATCACATATAGAGAGGCTATGGGCTAGATATTCAGAGGAGTTGCACATTGTGCAACTGAATTGCACTAGTGTAAACACAGAAATGCACCCCGGAGCCATGTTCAAACAGCAGAGATACGCAGAGCAAAATCCATTGTGCCGCTGTGCCACAGTAATGTATGTGGCGCAAGTACAGGGGGGCATGCCCATGAATTTGCTGTGCCATGGTATATTTAGCCAAAACACATGGCACAACTGTGGAGCAACCCACAGAATGTACCACACAGAGTTGAGCACATATAAAGGAGGCTCAACCACACACACAGCAGAGGTGCAATCCAGAGGATCATAAGCCATGGACGGAGGACCATTTCTAATGGAACAGGTGATGAGGGATGTGAGGAGGAGGGAGGAACAGCAATGTGGCCAAGGAAGAGCCCTGTGGTGGTATGCCAAACACAGACAGTACTGTGCCCGGCTCACATTTGAGGACTACGGGGACACCAAGATAGTGGGCCAGTACCATCTGAACAGGGCAATCCTGTGGCTGCTATGTGTGCTATGACATGACAAGCTGCAGGCATCCACAAGAAGTTTGAAGTTTATTGTTCTAGGAATTAATACCTTTGAGCCAAGGCTCTTTTACAAAGGTTCCACGTCATTAAGTACAAAAATGTAGTAGACAGTGTTATAAACAATCAGTAAGCCATTTAACAAGGCCACAACTTAAACAGTAACATTTATGTACGGAAAAGAAAAAGGAACTCAGAGGCAGTGTCAAGGGCAAGGAATAAGGATTGGAGAGCTTGAGAGGGAAGAGAGGGAGAAATAAGAAGTTTAGGAGCAATTAGAACCATATTAGTGGTACTCAGGTTGTCTTTGTCAAAGAGGAGACCATGGTGGTTGAGTGAAACAAATGTAAGTGCACTCAGTGAGATGAGACTACTGGGAAGTAGTCATGCAATGACAGTGGAGACCAAGGTGACAGCAGTAATGTGTCTGCTCACCACAGGCACCTTCCAGACACCAGTGGGTACAACCGCTGGCATATCACAGTCAGCCACATCCTGCCTCCTCACCCAAGTCCTCAACACTCTGCTGCCACATGCTTCGGAGTACATAAGATTCCCAAACACACAGTCAGAATGTACAGCAAACATGCAGGAATTCCACAGGGTGGCATGCATGCCCAGCATAAAAAGGGCCATTGACTGCATCCATGTGTCCATACACGCACCACCTGGCCCAGAAGGGACTGTATACAGCAACAGAAAGGGCTACCCCTCTGTCAATTGCCATGTGGTGTGCAATGCCACTGGGTGCATCATCAATGTGTGCTCCACATGCCCTGGGAGTACACATTATGCAGTTACATGGCATCAGCCCATCCTGTGCCAGCGGTTTGAGAGTGGGGTGAACCCCATGGGACACCTAATAGGTGAGCAGGTCCTCAGAAGAGGTGACAGAGAAGCTGTGCAGGGCACCACACAGCTACAGTATGGGGTGATGAGGGTTGTGGACAGTGAAAGGTGAAGGGACAGGACAGGGAATGTGAATGGTAACAGGGCAGGGGAGCATGGACAGCAGTGCCCAAGCATGAGTAACACAGATGGTGTGACATGAATGGTGGCACAGCAGCCGTGCAAGGGAGGCCATGGCCAGGGCACAAGGGGAGGTGGGAGGTGGCGGTGTGAACCGTAGGGGGTGTTCATGGAAACAGGCAATGCCAGACATTAACCATCACATGTGTTCCTCCCACAGGTTACAGTGCATACCCCCTCCAGCCCTGGCTGCTCACCCCCATCCAGTGATGAGTAGTACAACAAGGCACACATCACCACTTGCAATATCATACAGTATGTCTTTGTTATGCTCAAGATACAATTCTGTTGCTTAGATTGATCCAGTGGTGCCCTACCGTATAGCCCTGTGAAAGCCTGTGGCATATTCCTGGACTGTTGTATGCTGCACAACATGGCTATTGACCATGGGATAGCTGTCCAGGTGGATGAGGGAAACAGCAGCGATGATGATGAGGAGGACCAGCCAGACTGGGGGGTGCAGCCACCCATGAAGAGGAGAGACCCCAGGCTGGCAGCCCAAGCCAGGAGGCACAGAGACACCATTGTTGAAGAGCATTATGGGAACCACAGGTGACGACCACACAGAGCAGCTGTGCATGCACAGCACCCCCCCACACACACGCACACACACAGACATGCATGGACACACAGGGATGCATGCAGGGACACAGGCACACACACACAGCACACACAGGTGAACTCGCAGGCATGCATATCCATGCCCACACCACATTGTAGCAGCACAGGCAGATGCATCCACCCATGTGCCATGTGCTGGACACACATGTGTCCATATACAGGCTGGCACATGCAGCAGTACTGCCACAGGGTGCACAGCAGGGCACAGGGGACCAGGTGGGACACACAGACAGGTGCAGTTGGTGAGGAGCTGACAGACACAGCAGTACAGCAGGCATGGATCAGAGGGTATGCACTGGCACACAGGCAATGCCAACACAGTGCTGCTCTCATCATGCCTATGCCACATGGTCCAGCAGAACTGCCCTCACACATGCTTGACATGACCCAGAATATACGTATGCAAAAGCACACAAACAAGGCTACACCAAGACATGTGCACAGCAGGCAACAGCAGTAGGTAACGGACAGGGCAGCACACCCTTCAGGACTACCATGCGGAGCCATGGCTGCCACATCCTTGTGGGTGGCCAAGCCCTGACTATGTAGCAGGCACAGGCTTCTCAACAGCCACAGGTGGTGTCACCAAAACATTAATGGGGGTAGAGGCCTGAGAACATGACTGGGTTCTCAAGGGTGTGTACAGACTGGAAAATAGACTATTGTGGGGTGTGTCAGGGATGGGCATGGCAGTGATCAGCATCAGTCTTGCTGGGGTCACCAGACTCTATGATTGTTGTGTGGACGTAGTGCTATGGGGAGTCCTGTGCACCCTGCCATGCCCAGTGGACGTCAGCGATGCAAATTTGGTAGTGATTGTCCTGGCTATGCTGTCCAGTGATGCGGTCGTGGCCTCCCACAGTTGCCGGATCTCATCAATCAGCTGAACATGTTCAATGTCCCCTCACTCAGCCAGTTAATGCACCTCTACCTGCAGCACACGTATCTCTGCCCTGAGTGTTACCTGGTTGTCCACGGAAGCACACAGCAGCCTGGTGTGCTCATCCAGCCTGTCAGTGTCAGGCATATCTTGGTGCTGCTGCTGACATACTGGTGGGGTGGCAGCATGCTGTGCAACATCCCTCAACTGAGAATACCACACAGGTGTCTGCACAGGTGGTGGGGATTGATTGAGTGCTCTAATGGTGGCCCCTGGGGAGGGCAGCACAGTGACCCCTGCAGCCCACTGCTGAATGCCAGCAGCCTGCTGGACCTGACCTTTGGCACAGGTGCCCCACCAGCATCCTGACAACAGCCAGCACCAGCAGCAGCACCACATGCCACTGTGTGGCCATGGTGTGGGGGGGCCTGTATGTTAGCAGTACCGCCCGGGCTGCCTGCTGCCATCTGTGTTGACACCTGTGCCTGGGAGAGTGTGACTATTCCAGTGCTGCCCAGGATCAGGATGAGGTCATCATCACCACTGTCACATGCACTGATGGACCAGATGGGAACTGTATAGAGATAATATCCCCCCCTCTCCTCCCTTGACATAGGGTGAATATATAAGAGTGTTTCTCTCTCTCCTCCTTGTACGGTTTTCTTATTTCTTTTGTTAATTTTAGACAAGTTTTAGCATTACAGTCATAAGACACAATGGTTATAAACTTTTTCGAAATAAATTAATAATGTATAGGGAAAGATATCTAGGGCAATATATGTAATAAGTGCGTGATAATGTCAATGCTAGATATGACTTACAGAGTGGATGTATGTCTGGAAATAGTTACCTTTTTTGTTACATGAAATTGTAATGATGAAAAACTACAATAAACAAGTATAAAAAAATCACTGTCACATGCGCCCTCCTCCAGTGTTGCTGGCACAAGCACTGGTAGGTCATCCAGGAGAAGGAGGTCTGCTAGGGAATCATCATCTCCCAGGCCAAGGAACTCCACAAGTCCCATACTGGTACAGTGCCACTGGTACATGGCCACAATGCCAGATGATGTGGATGGCACAGCATCATCAGGTCCCACATTGACGGTTTCATCCTGCACTGCACCCCTGAAGCATGATGGAGCTGGAAGACAGAATGTGTGGTGCCACCAGTTATGTTGTTGCAGTGCATGTAGTGTTGTGTACTGTGCAATATCCACATGAATGACACCAGCATGCCAAGCCACACCAGCAGCTGTCGATGCAGCACTGCACGACAGGTCAGCCATACCACAGGCATGGTACAGGACATGTCGACCATGATGTGTAGCCACATAGCTCTGTGTTGCACCTGCACATGTCTGGCAGGCGTGCACCCCCAGTACAGCCCCCCCACCATGGCCATGCCCTGTGCTGCAGTGTGTTGCGATGCTGAACATGACCTCTGTGGCCTTGCATGTGCTGGTACACACTGCAGTGCCCACACAGCCGATGGGCGTGCTGGGTGACATGCACCTCATGGACCCTGCCCTACCCTACCATCACATGCCCCATGCAGTAGACACACTGCACACAGGGGACAAGGGCCATGCACAGTGTGCCCAGGCCCTGCATGCACCACCCCATGCCACTATGTTCGCAGGTGCACAGCACTCCTGCAGTGTACCAGGCAAGCCAGTTGCATGCACACGCATCCACCCCACAACACCCACTGTCATACTCACAGTACAGTGATGGACTGCCACCTGTCTGGAATCCACCTCCCGGGACACCCTCAATGGCTGCCCAGCTGATGGCTGCTACAAGTTCCTCCTCTGCTGACAGGATGGGTGCTGTAGCTGGTCCACTGCCCATCCTATTGCAGAATACCCTGAAGGCAGCAATCTTTACTTTGATGCTCCTCCTGTCAGTGCCCATCTTCTTCTTGCACTCCTGTGTGCTGCAGTTGTGGTGGCCATGGGCATTGACATACACTGCCACCTCCTCCAACCCAGTGGCCTGGTCCTGCGTGGTCCCAGTGGCCCCACTCGGTAGATCCTCCCTTTCCAGGTAGGCCTCAAATAGGGCCTGCTTCTCATCCTTTGTGAAGTTTGGCCTGCACTTCCAGGCAGGCACCTGCTCCTCAGCTCCCTCCAAATCCGACATGATAAAACTTGTGAACAATAAAATGGTGCACCAATGAGCAGCATGGTAGCAGTTCATGACACAGTACAGCATTGGCTCACAGCATTGCAGTAACAGTAACCCATCACAATGTGGTCAGTCTTACCTTAGTAGCTGCAATGCCTGTCAGTGACATGTGCTGTGTGGTGGCACTTTTATGGCTCAATTCATGCAAATGAGACTGTGCGCAACCAGTAATGAGATGTAAATGTGAGCGACTGCACCTGGCATCGGCTCATCAGGCTATTTGCGTACTCTGGCTGAATACTGCAGAATTGCTGCTTGCACAACTGACAGTGTCATGCACAACCTGAATGCATCAGAGCAATCCACAGGTCCACTTACGGCACATTCGCAATGCGCATTAGTGCACATGCCATGCATGAAGGTGGCAGGGCACCATCCTGTGATGTGTATCATGCAGCTGATTGCACTGCGCATACCTGTCCTGTCACACATGCATTTGTGGGCGCGTGCCATGCATGCAGCATGGATGCACAGTGGTGACGTACTGCTCACCTGGCCCCACTGCGCAATGCCTCTGACCGAGCATGGCCGATAACTGAGCCACTGCCGCGAAGAATGTGTGGCAATGCATGACCGCCAGCAGCATGGTGAGCTGCTGGCCCTACATGACCCCAAACCCCCACCCGCACTTCAGGTGCTGTGCATGTTCGGTATTGCGTGATAGGCCACAGTTGTGCTTATCAATTGCATAGCTATGTGCTGCATGACCGTGTGCTGTGTGTTCCTGTTGCACATGTGGCACAGCAGTGCTACACATGTTACCAGTGTAAGCCACAGTGCTTGGAAAGAACAACAGTCTGTGCGGCAGATATGGCATGGTCGGCTGGACATGGGAGATGGGCTAGGAACTAGTCTGAAGTTGAAATGGCCAACCTGGTGGCATTGGTGGACCCCATGGTGGACCAACTGTTTGGGGCAGGGGATCTGCAGGATTCCCAGTCCCAGGTGTGGGACCATGTGGCAGAGGGACTGGAGAGGCACACAGGTGTTGCCTGGATGCGGGAGCAGTGTCACCACCAATATGGGGACCTGCAGCATTGTGACCCTGATCAGTTGAGAAGGCTGCAGGACCCTGCCCACCATGGTTCAGTCCCAGAACCAGGTAAGTGTCTCCCTTCATTGTGCATGTTTCCACAGTTCTGTATTCATGAAATTGGGTGTGCTGCATGTGCATCTGCACCTTCACATGGGGGCCCGGCACTGGTGGGGTATGCATGTATGGTGGTGTGGAATGACTGCACTCTATGTGCCTGTGTGTTTCATGGCACCAGTGGCCTCAACACCATACCCCTCATGTGGGCTGGGGTCACTGCATGGGCTGCAGCGGTGCTAAGTGCTGAGTCCAGCCTGTGTGGGTGGGGGTTGGGTGTCTGTTCATGGCATGCCACTCATGTTCCTTTCCATATGTGTTTCCTCCACAGCACCAGAGGCACACAGAAGAGCCAGGGAGGACACCACTCTGGTGGACCAGTGCCCTGATGATGGTGCTGCAGCAGGGCCAGAGAAATGGGTAGCAGGTGAGTGTGTGCAGTCTTCATCAGCCAGCATTACAGGGTTTGGAAAAAGGGGGCCAGTATACCTCTAGAGTACTACCACCATGCAGGGCTGTGGCATGTGTTGGCTCACTGTCACCACTGCCTGTGATGGTTGGCAGTTTGGGTGGTCCCATCATGCATGTGGCCTCTGTATGGTGGTATCCTGTTGCTGTCACTGGTGATGTGTGTGTCCCACAGTGAATGCATGCTGCTGCTGGCCAGATCCTGTATTGCTCATGGGGGTGTTGGTCCCATGCTGTGGGGTGCCTGTGCACAGGAGTGGGTGCATGGTGCTCAATGATGTGCCATCCAGTATGTATGTGGGACACTGACATGGGGTGCTGTGGCTGTCCGCTGTGCACTTGTTGTTGGTGGCATTGTCCATGGGGGGACACTGCTTCTGTTCTATGCACACACAGACCTTGGGGGGGCCGTCTACTGTTTGGGACCTGTTACTTAGTGACTGTTCTGTGTTTCCCTTGCATAGGGCATCCTGGGCCAAGTAGTGGATGGAGATGTGACAGCGTCCTTGGCGGTGGACTGCTTCAATTGCAATGCCTCACTCTACTGCTGATTGCACGGACTGCAGTGCACATCCGGCTGAGCTGAAGAAAGCTGGCAGCTACCAGGGAGTGGGTGGTGGAGGTCCACAGGATGTGGTTGGCCTTGCAATGGCTACAGTGATAGCTGATGGACCCTGCCCACTCTCTTCCCATTTCACCCTCCCCTGCCCACTGACCCACTTGGACTGTTTAGTGTGTTCCCCTGTACTCCCTACAGTGCCCCTTGACCATACCATTTGGTACCCCTATTTCATTTGCACAGTGTTATGTCCCCATGCCCTATCTGGTTGTGTTGCTTTGTTTTGCCTTTTATAGTAAAGTGTTTTGTACCATATGCTCATGTGTTTCTGTGTTTCCTTCACATGCATGCTGCTGCACTGTGCTGGTGTTGTTCATTGCTGTGGTTTGGTGGGTCCCTATCTGTGCCTGTACTGTCCCCACAGTGTGGTTCTGTTGGGTGCATATTGGCCTGTGTGCCACTTCCCTGTATGTCACGGTTTCTAGGGTGTGGAATCTGAGCCTCCCCTGTGCATGGCATGGTGCCATGTGCCCCTGATTGCCTGTGCAGGACAGTACACCCACAGCCATGTTGCCCATCCTGGTGCTGCTGTGCTGTGCTGTGTCCTGTCTCTGTGTGTGTCTGTTTAGTGTGTGCGACATGCAGCCTAGTACCTGTGTGATGGTGTGGCTGTGGCACACTGTACATGCATGGTGCCCTCACATGGTGCCTGTGACATCTGCCTGTCCTGTGTTGTCCATTGGGATTGTGGTCGTGGTGAGCCCAGTCCCTGCAGCCGTCTGTTCCATGGGTGTTCCATGCTATGTCACATTGGTCACCATGGTCTGTGTGGGGCTAAGTGCATTGTCCACACCCATTGGACTCTGTGCCTGTCATGTGCCTCATGGCCATTGTCCCCTTGTGGTTCACCCTGCTTCCCCTTCTATGCTACTGTGCCCTTGCACAGCCATGCCTGTGTTCCCTTGCGCATGGTGCGCCTTGCTCCACCTGCTTTTTTCAGCATGCACACTTACTCCTGCACAGTTCAGGTTGCTCTGGTGCATGGCTGATTGTGCAATGATGCATTTGTGCTATATTCAGTGTGTTTTACGCAGGCGCATTTCTGTGGTGCATCTGCTGAATATTGATTTTTTTTTCCTATGGTTCAACTGGTTTGCACTGCACATCCCATTGTGCATGTTCAGGGCACACTTTTGAATATCTAGCCCATGATTCTACTTAAGGGGTACTCCCATAACAATAACAATTAAAATTCTTGCAGCATGCCCTATTTTCTGGCAATAGATTATTTTTAAAGCAAATTCCTCCCTAGATGCAAATGTTTAGGGTAGTAACTTTCCTGTCAAGACCCAGAATCCCTGTACCTCACATTAACTGCCGCTCATCACTTGTGTGAAACAGGACTGTATTCTTATAATCTTGATACACTGCATTAGCATTACTTTGTTTTCATGGCATATAGTAACCCTTCAGTGCTGCAGATTAGATGCAGGGCTACACAGTTTACATATAACTTCCTGTTGCTCTACAAAGAAATAATAATGTTCTACATTGTATTAGGGTTATTTGCAGACATAGAAAGTATTATGGGAAAACAATCAGTCAATAATTTTATAAAGCAAACAGATGGCTTCCACAATTTATTGTCATTTATCTTTTTTTTTTAATTAGGATCATTCTACGTGCCGGCCCATTAAGGCAGCAACAGTGCCACTGCTGCTAATGCCAGTGACCCAGATTTAGAAATGATCTGTGATATTGGAGAGTGGGCTGGGGGAGTAGGTTTGAGCATCCCAGAGGAAACTTTCTTTCCCTGGAGAGAGAAGCTGCCTAGCTCTGCTGCTGCACTACCACATTGGTGAACATGAAGAAAATGCAGGAGCAATAACGATGAAGGGAAAAATGATCACCAGCTCCACAAAGCACCCTGCAGTTGCATGCCATTTGCATGCCAGCCTATGCACTAGAGTCTTTGCATGTAACAGTCATTTGGGAGAGGAATATGTGGGGAACAATTCCCTGCAGCCACAACATGATTCTGGATACACTCAAAGTTCTGCAGCCAACTGTATCCCTCACAGTTTATATATGTCTCTAGATGTGGACCTGACCTCCTTTGGCTCCACCTTGGGTTGAATGTCAAGAAGCTGGAAATTAAGGGTCACAGTTGGGGATGATGAAGCTGGGTGGTTGACTGAACAGATGGGAGTAGGCAGTGCAGGAAGGAAAAAGTAAGAATGAAAAATTATTATTCTGTAGATTTTGGTCATTTTGTACACTTCTGAAAATGCAGTACTAAACATATTAGTTCTACCAGGTTGGGAGTTATACCACACAACATTCAGACCCATGAGAAGTATAAGTGCCTTTCATCACCTGACATTAAAAGAAACTGATAATTTGGCATACTGTCATGTATACTGTATTTAACACATTGCATGATACCAAAACATAACCATAGAAAGTGTCAACATAAAAGCATGTTTTAAGTGAAATTGATGCTTTGCTTAGCTTTAATTATGTCAATGGCACCACACAGACCCTAGAGCAGCTGTTTTTTTCTCCTTTACTTTAAGTAAATTTATTGAGAAGTATCAGGCACCAAATCTTGTATTTCTGTGTATGTAATTAAAATGAATACTTTTTTCTTAGAGACTCACTTCAATGATTGTACTGTGCACCTGTGATCCAATTGTCTTTGAAAACCATTATCTATACTCATAAGCTGGCTGCTGAACCAATCCAGTATTACATTGCTGTTCTTATCCCTGGTAATTGCTGCTCAGCCAGTAAATTTATATAGATGTCGAAACTACTGTAAGTATGACTCATCTGTGACTTTTACAGTAGTTATAGTGTTCTTTTATAACTGCAAATGTGCTACTGTTGTCTTATGAATTTTACTTGAGTGCCAACCGCACATACTGACATGAAAATCATATCTGGCCAAAAATCAGATGTCATTCTATAACAGATGTTATGATTTATAATTGGACGATGATTACTTTTGACTTATAACTGCCCTATAAAATATAATAAGATTTGAGTCAAAGTTACTGTAAGCATTTGATAGATTTTATTCTGCACATTCCTACTGAGTAAGTTCAGAATGATTTGAAATAACCATGTAAACAATTCTACTGTAAAATAAATTGTGGTAAAAAGAAAATCTGCTTTAAAATGAAGCCTTAGAGCTTGCTCAGCCACGTTATCTCATTTTCAAAATGTTTCATTTATATATGAATAGTAAGCCTCAATAAAGAATGAAGAACAGTTGCCTTTTCAAGACTAGCAAGAAATCACTTTTAAAGAGATTTACATATAATTAAAGAGACATTTTCTTACTCCATGCCTGAAATACATTTTTAAACAAAACATATGTTATATCTGACATTCCCATTCAATACAAACTGTTTGTGTGTTTGTTATCCTAAAGAGAATATGTTCATGCAATGATAGATGGAAAATCCCACCAATCTGCCATTATTGGGCACCCACAAAAACTGGAAATGACCATGTAGGCAGTTTTACAGTAATTCTGTACATTTCCATAATTAACATACCTGGTAAGTCAAGCAAACAAATGTAAATTAGATTTATTTTGTTAAGTTGATTTGAATTTATACTAAAGAGGTTCTGGCATATGATACTATGTAGTGTGCTTCATAAGACATAGAAAAGTGGGCCATTTGCGAATTTGGTTTGGCTTCAAGTTGAAACACATGAATTAGGTTTCACTTTGAGAATTCATCCAAACCTTTTCGATTCCCAATGCAGTAATTGGCAAGGGAAAACACAGATTACAAAATTCTTCAAGCCATCAACTCTCTTATTTTATTTTTTTACTTTACCAGGAGATGGGTTTTGTTATCTCTTCCAATTCATCTATGCCTGGGGGGAATCTGTTTTCTGGCAGACTGTAGTGTTTGTATGCCACTGCTGTAAATTGCTATGTTTGTGGTATTTTGATGGAGTCTGCAACCCACTAACACTGCCATGGCCCAGTACTTGTCCCAATGCAGACATGAAGTAAATCAGACTACGGGGGAGAGTAAGAAGCATTGAGGTCAGAAATGGATATGTATTACTGTAGCTTACTTGCTGCAGATGTTGGCATGTCACTAACGGGAACTTGTCCATTTATGGTGGCATGACAGAGTCTGCAACCCACTAAGACCACTGCAACACAGTGATGCTCTACAATAATATTCAGCATTCATTGCTGAGCTTAAGTCTTATATCCTTGTGGTCTCTGCTTTATTTCAGTGCCAATTGCTATACTGTGTTCCAACAGACTATCAAATTATATAATAGTGTGCCCTCACAAATATAATGCATTAAAAACATAAAAACAAATGGAAAGACATTAAATTAAGGGCATTAAACTGCCATTCATAATATATTGCCATTCATGGATGGAGATTTTTTCTTTTTATTTCCCCTTGTGTCCCTGTTTATTTTAATTCATTTTTTTGTTTATTTTTATTTTAATTGCACTTAGTTTGAATATACCCACTATCTAATCTGGCAATTTAAGTTATCTTGTAATTGACTAAATGAGTACAGGTTGGAGAACTGTGCACCTGTGCATCAGTGGCCACACATTCTGTGCCATCCTATTCATGGTTGGTGTGGTAGGGTGTTGGATCTTGCTGAAAATGATACTGATTGAGTCATTTTCAAACTCAGGTCACCAGTGTCCCAAGAGACAGTGCTACTGCTGTGCTGATGGGATAGTGCTGCAAAGCAATTTTATGCATATTGCACACTGTCAATCATCATCACCAAGGAGGGTACCTACTTGCTCACCCCCCACAGCTAGCAGTGGAACCAGTGAACCAGAGGAGTGGCTATCTCTGCAAAGCAGTGTGCAAAAGATGGAGATTAGTGCCCAAGAGGTGGATAAGCAGAAAAGGGGCAAAATTCAGCAGAAGGGCAGACAGCAAGGAGAACCAGGGATAAATGACAACAAAGGAAGGGGCTGGACTAGAACAGTGAAGCAGTCTAGGGAGGTCAAATCATGGAAAGCCATGTGTGCAAATGCCAGGAGCCTTAGCAACAAGATGGAAGATCTGGAGGCTGTCATGGTACAGTCAGACCTGGACATTGTGGCCATCACTGAAACCTGGTATAATGATAACCATGACTGGGAGATGGCCATACCTGGCTACAACATATTCAGAAGAGACAGAGCAGGCAGGAAGGGAGGAGGAGTGGCACTGTATGTGAAAAATGACATAAGGGCCATAGAGATCCAGGAGGAACAAAATGGTGGAGAGATACTGTGGGTTAAGCTGGAAAGGAAAATGGGGACAGCCATCCGCACAGGTGTGGTCTATAGACCACCAGCCCAGGAGGAAGAAACGAGAGTTGATGCTAGCCATCCAAAGGATGGCAGACAAGAAGTGAGGTAGTACTGGTTGGAGACTTCCAATATTCCAGGCGTGGACTGGAGCATCCAGCAGCAGCATCAACTTAGAGCAGATTTATCCTGGACTCCTTCAGGTGCCTTCCTCAAGCAACTGGTCATGGAACAAACTCGGCAGAAGGCAATACTGGACCTTGTGCTCACAAACAGGGACAGTGTGATGGGGGTAACAGTGGGAAGCACCTGGGAAACAGTGACCACCAGTCATTGTGGTTTGAAATCACAGAAAGAGCAGAACCAAACCACACAAAACACGTATCCTGGATTTTAGGGGGCAGACTTTGGGAAAATGGGAGATACTTGAAAAGAGGCATTAAGGGATGGGACAGGAATCAGGGTTGAGGAACAGTGGGCAGTATTTAAAATGGGGATTACAAGAACAACAGAATTATGCATTAAGCAGGTTAGCAAGGAAAAGGAAGATGAGACCATTATGGTTTTCAAAAGGTATCAAAGAAAGTGAAAGCCAAAGATTGCATTCAGGCAATACAAAAGACACAGGCAGAAGGGATAGGGAGAAGTACCAGGAGAAGCAAAGGGAGGCTGGGAGGCCAGTAAGGGAAGCCAAAGCTCAGACAGAAGAACACATTGCAAAATCAGTGGGTAGAGGGACAAAACCTTTACAGGTACATAAGTGAAAAAAGAAAGACAAAGGGAGGATAGTGAGACTGAAGGGGAGGATGGGAGCGCGTGGAGGATGACAACAGTAAAGCTGACATATTGAACAGGTATTTCTGCTCAGTCTTTACTGAGGAAGAGGGAGGAGTAATGGGTCTGAAGGGAGTACAAGGGGTGAGAATGGTGCAGAAACGGACACAAGTCCTTTATACGAGAAAGGGTCCTGAAGGAACTGGAAGCAATAAGAGTTGATAAAGCAAGGGGTCAGGCGGGGGTGCACCCCAGGGTCCTTAAAGAACTAAGAGAGGTGGTGGCTGAACCTCTGGCTATCCTGTTTAGCCGATCACTGGAAACAGGGGAGGTACCCAAAGACTGGAGGACAGCAGATGTAGTCCCCTTATACAAAAGTGGGAACAAAGAGGAAGCAGGGAACTACAGACCAGTCAGCCTCACCTTGGTAGTGGGGAAGATCATGGAAGCACTACTGAAGGAGAGATTGGTGGAACATCTGGTTATCAATGGACTACAGGACCCTAGGCAGCATGGTTTCACCAGGGGGAGGTCATGTCAGACCAACCTTGTTGAATTTTTTGACTGGGTGACTAGGGAGGTGGATCAGGGGAGGGCAGTGGACATGGCCTATCTGGACTTCAGCAAGGCCTTTGACACTGTGCCACGTAAAGACTATTACACAAACTGGGGAATATGGGTATGGGCAGGACAGTAGTGTGGTGGGTAGGTAACTGGCTGGGTGGCAGGACACAGAGGGTGGTGGTAAATGGCTGTCACTCCACAGAGGGAAGAGTGACCAGTGGGGTACCACAGGGATCAGTGCTGGGACCGGTCCTATTCAACATCTTCATCAGTGACATTGCGCAGGATCTAGAAGGCAGAGTTTCTCTGTTCGCTGATGACACAAAGATCTGTAACAGAGTAGACACACCAGAGGGTTCAGACAGAATGAGAAGTGACCTGCAGAAACTTGAAGAATGGTCAGGGGTTTGGCAGTTGAAATTCAATGCAAGAAGTGCAAGATAATGCATATGGGGCACAAAAACCCTGGCACAATATATCAGTTGAGGGGTGAGGATATAGCATGCACCAAGCAGGAAAGGGATCTTGGGGTTGTCATCTCTGATGACCTCAAGGTAAGGAAACAGTGTGACAAGGCAGCAGGTAAAGCAAATAGGATGCTGGGATGTATAGGCAGAGCATCACCAGCAGGAAAAGGAGGTCATAATTCCGCTATACAAGACACTAGTGAGGCCCGACCTGGAGTACAGTGTACAGTTCTGGAGACCATACCTACATGAAGGACATAGACAGGGTAGAGAAGGTTCAGAGGAGGGCAACAAAGATGGTGCATGGATTGCATCACAAGTCCTATGAAGACAGGTTGAAAGAACTGAACATGTACTCCCTGGAGGAGAGGAGGGAGAAAGGGGATATGATTGAGACATACAAGTATCTTACAGGGAGGACCAGGGTGCAGGAAAACACTATTTTTAAGCAGAAAAGATATTCCAGAACTAGAGGGCATGGGATGAAGTTGGAGGGAAGACGATTCAGAGGAAACACGAGAAAGAATTTCTTCACAGAACGGGTGGTGGACAAGTGGAACACCCTGCCAGAGGAAGTGGTGGGGGCTGAAACAATCACGGGATTTAAGAATGCATGGGATAGACATAAAGGAATTCTAGAGATCAGGGGTAAGGGGCAACAGACTTCTAGGAAAACAAACTGAACTTACAAGCTCAAATGGGCAGACTGGGTGGGCCATAGGCCCTTATCTGCCAACACTGTCTATGTATCTATGTATCTATGACACAAACACCATAGTTGTCATCATCATCATCATCACCACCACCACCACCAGCTTCATGTGGCATGAAAATTCATATTGTTGTGTGCCATAGAATGTTCCGTGCATTCATTTTAATAAATGGTATGATTCCAATATTTTTGTGAAACCAGTCCCTCACAATGTCCCCTGTTGTACTAAAGATGTACTCAACATTCACACTTGAAGAAGGTCAGCTCAGGTATTTAATTGCTGCTTTTGTCAGTGCTGACCATTCACTAACCAGCCACTCCAGTACAACAAGAGCTCATCATTAATGGTAAGGTGCATATTGTCCACCAAGCTGTCATCTACCAATCCTTTGGCTGCACACAGTCCTGCATCATAAGTTGCCTCTTCCTATTTTTCCTCCAGTACTACAAGCCCCTCCTGTGACAATATATCCTAATAAATCCCACAAGGGATTGGTTCGGATTTTGTCTTTACATTTGCATGTTTTCACTTCCAGTTTTGGTTGTGCAGTGGTAGCAGAACTAGGTTTCTCTAACGCTTTCGATAATTGTTTTTTAACCATCTGTACCACATGTACCCATCTTATCAAAAGCCCAGTCAAGTTTTGCACTTCATCTCAGCTGCCTTCAAGGATAGCTGCATGGCCACATTTATACAGAAGACCCATAATGGAGGCAATCCAAAACTTAACAGACTGCAGGATACCGGAACTATGTGTACTAGCATACAACACACAGAGCATGTGTTTCATCAGAGCACAGCTACAGAATCATCACCTGCCCCCAGCTGCTGTTGCTGTACATTCACAAGATCCAGCCTGAGCACCAATAGAAGAGGTATGGTTGACTTATACAAGCAGTGTCCTCACTCACTACCTGTGTTGCACGTTCAAATGGTCTGAGAATCTTTGTCAAGTCCTCCGTTAGTCACCACTGGTCTTCTGTCAGAGATGTGGATAGCCCAGCATGGTCACAACTTGTGTTGATAGGTAGGTATTCTAAGACAGCCTTATACTGCTCTTTCAAGTGCTGTATTATATACAGTGTTGACTTCCATCTTGTCATGACTTCTAACTTCATACAATGCTGAGGAAACTTGTTTCTGTTTCTGTAGCAGCCACAACTGGTCATAGGCCTTTCCAGAATAGGCAACCTGGGCACAGATTCAGCAGGCCACAATCAGCGTTGTCTTGACATCAGAATGCGTGAGAAACTCCTGCACAAAAAGATGCAAATAGTATGCCTGGCATGGCACCCTGAAAACCCACCATTATTAATACACTGGAGCCATAAATTAGTTGATTAGTTTTTGTTTACCAGGTAGATGTGCTAGTAAAATACAACACATATTTTCTGGCATGACCCTGCAGAACTACAAACAATAAATATTGATACAAAGACTCACATGTACAAAGAACAATCATTACATATATTAGCAAAGGACTGATAATACTAAAGTGCAGAGACTTAAATACAACAAGCATTTGTCAATGCCGAATGTTTGCTTGCTGGCATTGGCAGTGGTAGTGTAGAAGTTACAGAGCTGCGTAATAGGAATGGCAGTGAAGTATTGAACTGAAGCCAACCCCACCACCAACCTGCAGAGAGTGACAGGCATTGGGGTGTGTCTTTGGGTCGTCAGGCATAATGGCCACGCCATTTCACCACACCCCACCCTGCAGACACTGACAAGTGTCACGGTGTGCCTTGTGGTCTTTGGCCCTTATGCGCACCCCATTCCATCAGGAAATACGGTGAGATGGGTGCGGTATAGGAGAATGGGGTGAACTTTGGGGCCAAGGAGTCCAAGGCATACCTCGATGCCTCTCACTGGCTGCAGGGTGTGGAATGGTATGAGCATTTCAGGCAAGAATCCCAAGTCACACCCCTGTTGCCTGTCATTCTCTACAGGGCTGGGTGTTATGGTTGGAAACCCTAATACCTCAGGCATTCATTGGTATTTTCACTCCAAATTTTCGACATGGTTTTTTTGTGACCCCACCTCAGGAACAGTGGCAATATCAGTTTGTTAGCCTAAAGCTGCTTATGCACAGCGACTACGGCATTTAGCACCACAGGTCCAAAAACATTCTGAACAGGATGTAAAAAATGACAGCTGTACTGTTCATGGGGAGGTGTAAAAAATGGCAATGTTGCAAATCTGCAGTAAAAATATTAAAACAACTGGTGAAGTCACGAGCGTGCATAGAAACTGTGCAACGCACACCCGTAATGTAATTAGTTTGGGAATTTTTTACAGCAGATTGTCAACACAGGCATTTTGGGACCTCCGATCATGAACAGTGTCACTGTGATTTTCTTTATTTGTCCCGAACAATGATTTCCCACAGCGACCATGCATCTTTGCGCTGAAAGTGTGAAAACACAATTCGGCCATGTTGTGAAAAATGACAGCTGTACTGTTCATAAGGAAGTGTGGAAAAATGCCACTGGTGAAAATCTGGACTGAAAATATTACAAAGTCATGAACTTACGAGGGTGTGTGGAAACTGCGCAATGCTCACTCATAACACAGTCATTTTATGGACTTTTGTCACCAAATTTTCAACATAGCCATTTTAAGACCTCTGCTCATGAACGGTGTAACTGTGATTTTCTTAATGTGTCCCAAACATTACTTTCGCACACCAACTGCACCATTGTGCGCTACATGTGCAAGAACACATTTTGGGCGACATGTGAAAAATGGCAGCTGTACTGTTCATAAGGAAGTGTAATAAAATGGCAATGTTGAAAATCTGGAGTGAAAATATTGAAAATTCGCAAACTTACGAGCGTGCGTGAAGACTGCGCCATGCGCTTATAAAACAGTAATTTTGAGAATTTTTCACCAAATTTTCAACATAGCCATTTAAGACCTCTGCTTATGAACAGTGTCACTGTGATTTTCTTAATGTGTCCCATACATTGATTTACGCTCACCGACTAGCGCATTATGCGCTACATGGGCAAACATGTTTTGGGAAAGATGTGACAAATGACAGCTGTATTGCTCATAAGGAAGTGTAATAAAATAGCAATGTTAAAAATCTGAATTGAAAATATTGAAAATTACGCAAACTTACAGTGCGTAGGAACTTTCATAGCCTTGCGCTCGTAAAACAATCATTTTTAGGAATTTTTTCACCAAATTTTCAACATAGCCATTTTAAGACCTCTGCTCATGAACAGTGTCACTGTGATTTTCTTAATGTGTCCCATACATTGATTTCACACACCAACTGCGCCATTATGCGCTACATGGTCGGAAACACATTTTGGGCAAGATGTGAAAAATGACAGCTGTACTGCTCATAAAGAGATGTGGTAAAATGGCAATGTTGAAAATCTGGAGTGAAAATATTGAAAATTCGCAAACTTACGAGCCTGCTTAGGAACTGCGCAATGCACGCTCGTAAAACAGTCATTTTTTGGAATTTTTCCACCAAATTTTAAAAATAGGCTTCTTGAGAGCCCACCTTATGAACATTGGCAGTGTCATTTCGTTAATCAGTCCTGAAAGGTGATTTCACACAGTGACTGCGAAATCACCCTTTGGGCCGAATAACGCCATGACAGTGACAGCATTCATGAGAAGGGGTCCCAAAAACCCCATGTTGAAAATTTGGTGCAAAAATTCCAAAAAATGCCTAAGATATGCAGCAAAGTTGAAAAAACCCTATCTATCCCATTATACAGCTTACCGGCATTTCCTCAGTTCGCGGTCGGCTTTGAAGAGTGCAGACGTGTTCCCGGTCCACCGAAGATGGTTGCGCTGAGGTCCGGAGGTAAGTATGGGGTGAAGGGGGTGTGGGGAGGCAGGGTGTGTAGTAGGTGGGTGCGGGTTGTGGAGGGGGCAGGGAAAGCGCCGAGGACAGTTTTTATTTGCAGGTTTTTCTTTTAAATGGCGATGGGATGTTTGCCATGCTGGGGTGGGCTCCCAGCATGGCACAAGATAGCTGGTTGGGGGCGTGGAGCCGAGCAGAGTTAGGAAACCCGTCAGGCATAGCATCTCTTGCACGCTGGAGTAGGCTCCCAGCGTGGCACCCTGACTCTGGGGGAGGACAGTAGAGCTCGACGAGGTTGGGCACCTCTGTTGGCTGCTCGATGAGTTGCCATGCTGGGGTGGGCACCCAGCATGGCATGTGAAGAGCTTTGGGGGAGCAGCACAGCCCGACGGGGGATTGAACCCCGGCTATACAGTGTGCGTGGGGGCAGCACGCAGTATGCGTGTGTGTGTGTGTGTGTGTAGGGGAGCTCTCATGAGCAGGCGATATCTCATCGCTGCTCACTGAAGTCGAAGCTCCCCTTTCAACTGTACTCCCTGATTTTGGAGCTGTCATAGACAGCTCCAGCAGTATTGGAGAACTGCGGCCGCGCCTGCAAACACACTGCCTGAATTGGAAGAGGGCTGCCACACCTCCGAAAACTTGGATGATGGCACTATGTTTCTTGCACATGCATGCAAGCAAACATAAAAATGAAACATCCTGAGTTTTCTTTTAAAAGACATTCAGAAAGCATTCATAAGTGGTAGTACAAGATCATAGTTATAGGAACACTTATCAAATGTTAGAAGAAACTGACGAAGCTCATTCCTGAAAACTAAGCGAGTCTGAGAATTCCTGATAATAGGTGGAAATGAGTTCCAGAGCTGAGGGGCAAAGACAGAAAATGCCCTTTCTCCCATGTTTGTTTTGCATTTAGGTACTACCAGAAATGACATGTCATTGGATCATGGAGGTAGGCCAGATATTTTTTTTGAATCTACTAGCAAGGGCAATAGGTGTACCTGATCTGATAATTTTGTCAATGGTGCAGCCAAGGGTGAAGAAGCAATGTGAACCTGGAGAAATCCAGTCTAGGCTCGAGTAGAGAGCACAGTGGTGAGTCAGCATGGGCACAGAGTGCTCATTTATTGCTCACAATAAAACCTGCCTTGAGTGAATGGGGGTGAAGCCACTCATCAATCACCATAAGGAGTACTGACAAGATTTTTTTAGCAGTGTGTGCTCTAGTGTGACTTTTCATTGCCAGCATTGTACCAAGTCAATATGTCACTGCAATAACAGCAAGAACATTGACAGCAACAGGGGTAGAATAGCATAAGGGATTTACCACTACCCCATCACTGTCTGCTGGAATGAGGGAAGGATCAAGTTGCCATTGCAGAGGTGCCTGGTTGAGGCACTCCTGTGGTGGAGTGGCTAGGCACCATCACATGGCAGTGTGGGAGACATGGGGTCATGGTTCAGTTCCCCCCAAGTCTCCCGGTCTTGCAACATAAAAAAAAAGGAATCCCCCCCAGAGTTTATACCCTTGTCCAAAGTCCACCCCCTTCAGAGTTAGTTATTTTTAGTCCACAGTGTGTGGGGGGCTGCATGGGGCAGAACCCCCAACAAAACAAAATATCTTCGGTGTTGCCCTATGTCTTGGTGACATTTTGTCTCTGGCACTGTTTTACCCAACATTGTATGGGAGTTTGGCATTTTGATTGCAACATTGATTGCTGCACATTTTTTGTTGCTGACATTATGATCCTGTGCTGCCTGCATGATATGCCAGTGAATACCAGAAGTGTTGGCACCACTGCAATTTGACTTAAGTCACAAGCTTCCTGAACACAGGTTAAATACTACCCAGGTACTTGTACCCAGCTGTTTGCTAACTGGTTCACATACCCCTGCTATGATGTATTTAAGAAGATGCAAAATTCTTCAGGGCATGGATTACTGGCATCACCCTGTCCCATGCAGTTCTTGAATGTCACATAATGAGAAATAGGTCTGATTCAGAATTTACCATTTGGGACAGGCACAGGCCATCAACCACTGAAAGCTGTCATTCTTAACAACGAAGAATGATAGAAGATCAATAGTAGTTTCTGCATTCAACCTGTATACAATGGCATGATTGGGTGGATATTTTTCATGTTGCTTAAACATGCTTGGTAGTGTAGGTTGCACCTTTCTTGGGGTGGGGCTCCTGGGGCTGTACATATGGTATTTGAAGAAAATAAGTGATTTTTTGGGGGGGAGGGGTCTTCCCCACGTGTTATTGTTTTTACTGTACTGGGATGTGGTACTACTTGAATTACTGATACTGGTATGCCCACTGCTAGGAAGCCCCACCTCAGACTCATCCTTCTCTTTATCTCTATCCCTCCTCAGCCACATAAGCATCATCCTTAATCCCTCCCTCATCCTGGGGTATTTCAAGACTTGTAACTGCCTTGGATGATGAGGATCCCTCTGCACATTCAACAACCAACTTCTGCCATTGAGTCCATTATACTAAGTGCTATGACATTCAATGTGTGCGTTTTCTTCCCGTGACTGCCAATTTTCCCCTACTGACACAAGCTTGACAAATGTAACACATCACCACTGTATCATTCTCTGGATACATTACATGTTATGCCAAACTAGGGATTTGGAGGCCCTGTTGTTATATGGGGTAAAGAAGGGGATTAGGACTGGGTGAAATTTATCTACTGCCATTGACATTGTGGTTAAATTTCAATTTCTCTTCCATGAAATTTTACAAAATTTCTGTGACAATTTTGCACAATTTCACCAGAATTGTGATCTCAGTTATTTCCACCTAATTTAAATAGTTTTTGTATAAATTGCAACACATGTGGCATCATGTCTTTACTGGGGTTCTTACAGATGTGTACCAAGTTTCATATCTCTGCTGTAAAGGTGACTGAGTTAAAAGCCTCCAGACATTCAGAAATGTTAACATTACATTTTGCAATTATATCAGCTGTTGAATTGTAAGCCCCATAACATTAAAAATAGAGAACAGAACATCATCAATTTTGTTAGATGCATTGACCCTAAATATTGAACTGTGAGGTTACCCCCTGGCCCAACAGTAGAGTGTCACACTGCCATGATGATAACCTGGGTTCAGACACAAGCCCAGGAACTCACATCAGGAGGCAGACTATGGTTGAAAAAGCTGCCACTCTGCAGCTCATCTACTGTAGGTCGGGGAGGGTAGGTGGCAGGTTCCACCAACACAATGACCCCTGCAGCTGGGCCAGGGAGCTCCTGCCACAGGGGACACTGTGACTGTGTTAGGCTTATAGAGGCACTGCCCTTACTAGGGGAGATAGGATGGAATAAATGTTGGAGAAAAACCCAGTAGTCAGCTGAATGATGTCTGGGTTTCTGACTGCTCAGAGTGTATCTCTGAGAGATGAGATGCCAGCTAGGAGAAAAAAAAACAATACAGAAAAAAAGAGGTTATGTGTGTTTACTGTAATGTCAACTCTCTAATCTCTTACTCAAAGGCTAATCAAGTTATAAGCAGTCAAAAATTCCAAAATAGCATCAGTAATTAAAGTTAAATTTCATGAGCTTTTGTTGTTGACAAACTGTTAAATGCTGTATTGGTCCTAGTAAGAACAAATCCAGAACAAATGATTGATACTTTTTATTGGACCAACAAGGATGTTACAAAAAGAACAAATAGCTTAAGCTTTCGAACCAACAAGTCCTTCTTCAGAATCTTAATTACAGTTATTTAGAAAATCCCATATTATTAACACTTAAAACATGCAGAAAAAAAAAAATAATTCTCACTGGTTTAAGAATAGGCCTTCAGAACATAATTAAAGTGACATCAGAGAGCTTGAATATCTTAAGTGAGTTTTCAGTTGAACCAAACTTAAAGGTCAAAGATTGTCTAGAGATAACAGCAGGCAGCGAGTTCAACCCACATATATTATACCATGTATCAGTCTAATGAATAACAAAACATTAAGATTATCTGCTCACTAAATTGTATGTCAAGTGAAAAACCTCCCAAAGACACATACTTTAAGAGTGAGGTAAGAAGGCCTATTTTTAAACCAATGAGAATGATTACTGTATTTTTTGGCATGTTCTAAGTGTTAATAATATGGAATTTTCTAAGTAACTGTCATTGAGCTCCCGAAGAAGGACTTGTTGGTCCAAAAGCTAAAGCTGTTCGTTCTTTTTGCAACATCTTTGCAGGTCCAATAAAAGGTATTATTAGGTATTACAAGGTTGTTACTGATAAAAGTAGACCTAAGCCCATCAAGATTATTCCCCACCTTGTGAGACATTATAATTACACTTTGAACCAGTTCCCCAGAAGTCAACTGTCAAAACCAGATTTAAGCTGGTTTATGTTGATACTATTTACCAATTACTGGGGAAGAGTGTTCCATAATTTTGCTGATCTCATTGTAAAAAAAAATATCTCTTTTATTAGTTTTAGCTTTGGGAATGGTAATTTGCCTGTTGTGGCATATTGGTACTATGCGCCTAGTTGAAAAAGTCAGTCCATGCTGTTTCACATGTTCAGGGGATTGCAAAATTGTGTATAGATATAACATGTCACCTCGTATTCTTCGTTGGTATAAGGAGTGTAGCCCTGTTTCTTGTAGTCTTCTGTTGTAGTCAAATGTGGCAAGGCATGGTATCATTTTGGTTTCTCACCTCTGCATCTTCTCTATCCCTGAGATATCACCTTTTAAATAAGGACTCCAGAAGGGGGAATCAGTAATCCATATATGGTCTCACATAGGTATGGTAAATTGGGAAGATGCTTTGTTCAGTCCTTGTGACAAAGCTATGATTTTTTCTTGTAATTATTCCATTAGCTGTGTGGGTTACTTTTGCACAATGACTAGGTGAGGAGAGTTTGTTATTTACTAATACCCCCAAGTAAAGTTCATGCTCTGATTTTTTAAGGGGGTGTTATTAAGAAGGTAAGTTTGTTCTGGATTATGTTTTCCAAAATATAGTATTGTACACTTATCAATGTTAAAATGTATAGAATTACATTCTGTCTAATGCTAGACTGTTTTGAGATCCATAGTCATAGCCTCCATGTGCCCGAGATTATCAACTCTTCCCCCAATTTTGGTGTAATCTGGAAATTTGGATAGGGTGTTATCTGAATTGATCTGCATGTCACTTATGTAGATGTTAAACAAAGTGGGGCCCAATACTGATCTCTGGGGCACTCCACTGGTAACTAACCCAGGGTTGGAAGAAAGCTGTTGATTCTGACTCTCTGTGATCTATTTGAGAGCCAGCTATTGATCCATTTAACCAAACATGCTGAGAACCCAAATGATGACAACTTATTTACTAGTTTGTCATGAGGGACTTTATCAAAAGCCCTACTGAAGTCCAACAGGATTACATCCATCGGGGTGTTTATATCTAGTTTCAGACTTATATCAGTATAGAAGGTGATCAAATTAAATGTACAGGTGTGACCTTGCCTAAATCCATACTGGGTTTAATCTATAATGTTTAATAATTCCATCTCCTTTTCTAAGTAAGATTTGATAATTCTCTCCATGATTTTGCATATTACGGGAGTTAAACTAATGGGTCGGTAGTTTTGGGCCAGTGATTTATTACCTTTTTTAAAGATAGGGATGACTATGGCTTGTAACCAATCATAAGGAATTTGATTACCACTTAATGATTTATAAAAAAATAACTGATAAGGGATAAGCTAGCTTGTCCATAGTTTCCAACAGAAACTTTGCATTAATATTGTTGGGTCCAGGTCTAGTATCTTTCTTTAGAAATTACATGGCTAAGCAAACTTCCTCCAGTAAAATACTATATTTTAAACTTGGTCCATCTATTAGTGAATGGATTGAGTTCTGTGAGGTCTTTTCTGAGAAAACAGAGCAGAAGTAGTCTTTGAAATGTTTAGCCATCTTTATCTGTTATAAGGGTGTTCTCACTGCTAACTATGGGGCCAATTGTATTAGAACTAGATTTGTTGTTATTGATATCAGAAAAAAAGTTGCTTCTGATTATTTCTGGAATGGGCTAACCTAAATTCAAGATTACATTTGGATTTTTTAATCATATTTTTTAGAGTTCTTACTGATGTTTTGTATAGGGTATATATCCCTGCCTTATTTGTTGTGTCACTAGATTTGAGTTTCTTAAAAAGTATTTTGTTTTTGTTAATCTGTGACATTATAGGCTTGTTCATCCAAGCTGGGATTTTTCCTTTTTTATTATACCTTTTTTTGTTTGGAATATGCTTTGATTCTAAATTGTATAATATAGATTTAAATAGGGTCCAGGCTTCTTCAGTAGTATGATTAGGTAGGGCCTCATCCCAGTTTATTTCTGCTAATGCTGCTTTAATTAAATTAAAATTAGCTTTAACATAATTTTTGAAAACCAAATAATTCACCTGAGGCTTAACTCTGTAAAGTAGATTGAATAATATTGAGAAGTGGTCACTATTACCAAGTGGGGCCTCTAGTTTAAGCCTGGATATTTTTCCTTCTATGTTAGTAATAAGTAAGTCAAGGATGTTGTTCCCCCCAGTTGGTTGGGTTATAAATTGTTCTAATCCTAGGTCAGTAAGGGTAGTGATCATTAGATTATCCTGTTGGTTAGAACCCACTACAGTTTACCAGTTAATATTAGGCATGTTGAAATCCCCTAGGATGATTGTATTTCCCCTATCAGAAAACTGTGCAATGTCCTGCAGCAGTTGGGTAGTGTAATCGAGGTCTGCTGAGAGAGGGCAATAACAATTTCCCAAGATAATTTGGGGTTGTCCCATGAGTTGAATATTAACCCAGATTGTTTCAGTGGTTGAATTAAGTTGGATTTCATGTGATGGAATTTCTAGGTTGACATATATATACAGACTCCACCCCCTACTCTCCCGGTCGATCCTTATGGTACAGTTTGTACCCAGACATTTCCTTCATCCAAAATGAATGTGGGTCTCAACATGTTTCTGTTGCTACTATTTTGTTGATTCCTATGTCAGTACACCTAGCTGCTAATTCAGCCAATTTGACATTATTTAAGGATCGTGCATTTAGTGAAAGGATCTTACAGCATTTAGAGTTATGTCCTTGGAGAGTTGGTGCTAGAGAACTGGGGTCTGTCCCATTCTCCCCCACTTTTAGTAATTTAAATGCTTTTCTATGTGTGAAAGAATATGTTTCCCAAGTATGGTGCTTCTCCTTCTGCTTAAATGTAGGCCGTCCCAGCAAAACATGGACAGTCTATCAGCGAACTCCTCCCATTGTGTGATGCAGGGGATATTTTGTTTCAGGCACGATTTCCTTAAACACTCATTAAATAGCTTTATTTATAGTGTCATTTTGTATGATGCAGTGCATGAAGCAGGAAGTAATATCGTGATGACGGCATGTCACGGTTCGTGTCTATGATGGCTGATATGTTGATGGTGTGCAGTAGCAGTCCACTACCACAATAACCATTGGTGGGCATCTATGAAGTGTGCTCTAGGTAGTTAGAAACATTGTGCCATTTGTCTAAGGTACGTGCTTAGTTACCCTGTTGTACGCCTCCCGCTGCTGTGTGCACATGTCCCTGAGCCCCGGTGACTAAAGGAAATGTTTCACCTGGTAAAGGATTTGATCCATGATGCAGCATTATGTGTACCAATACTGTCTAACAGCAATGCCCATTCATGCATGTACCCCTCCTTCATACTGCCCCATGCTCATTCAGTCATGCTGCACTGTGTTGTCTACAGTTTTCCCAGCAGACTGGAGCTCAATGAGTGAGCTCAGTCCACGCTCACTCATTCAGAACAGCAATGAACAAGAGGCAGATGTATGTGGAGCACTGCCACAGAACTAGTGTGTATTCAGTAACTGACTCCCTGCAGTCTGCAAGATACAGGCAAACAACTACAAACCAACACAATGTGTTGTTTGAGTTGATTTCTGACAGTATATTGCAGACTGCAGGGTGTAAGTTACGTAGAGACACTAGTTCTGTGGCATAGATCCACATCAGTCTGTCTCCCATTCAAAGCTGTTTTGAATGCGTGGGCTTGGACTGAGTGTACTGCTGGGCGAACCGTAGACAGCACAGTGCAGCATGACTGAGTAGGCAATAGGCTAACATAAATCGACATATGGTACCCTTGTGTGGCCAATCAAGGAATGTCATGAAAAAGGACAGATCCATTCTGCACTCCACAGCTGGGTGTTTCCTGCATTGATATGCCCACTTTTGTGTCTATTCTGATATCATACATGGCTCACCTCATGTCCGTGTGCAAGCTGCTGCCACTGTACTGTAGCTGGTTGATGTTCTTAGCGTCATCTGCCACACATTGCCTGAGTAGCTGCGTATGCGGAATTTGGCAATTGAATATAACTGCTATTGCTAAACACATCAACAAAATAAGAGTCACAATGCAGTTCTCCACACCGAGGATGCGATTCCATAGCCTTGCCATCCAAGGTCCTGTGTCTATGTTACTACACCATCGGCTCTGTTGGATAACACTGTGTGCACTTTGTCCCCATATTACGAAGCCATCAGGGACTATGTGAACATTTATACGTTGTCTGGGACATCTGGCACAATTGTATCTGTCACATATGCACTTTATTTATTTAGCTTTTGTTAACCGGGTAGGTACACTAGACAAGTTGTATGCCTATTTTCAGAAATGACCCGGGAGAGTACAACAGATACAGATACATCAATACAGTGTAGCAGGTAAACAGGTACAATATTGTAACTTAGTACATTGAGTCAACAAAACAACCAGGCAATATAGGGATCATTATGTAAGACAAACAATGGTAGAGTACATAATGAGCAAACGTTAAGTAGCATTGAACACATGTAGCATAGACAAGTGCATAAGGAAGAGCTGGACCGAGATCAGTAACCAGTTCGATTCAGTTTGTGTTCCAAGTAAAAGAATACCGTGGTGTTACGGTACACTAGGACATAGTTGTAGGGAGGCTTTGGGCACTCGCAACATGAGGCCAGCTTCAGATGCCCCCACAGGGATCTCTGGAGACACTGATGGGAAGGAGTAGTGCGAACCTGCTCAGGAAAGGTGTTCCAGAGCCTAGGAGCCCAGGCAGTAAAGTCCCTGTCCCCAATAAGGGTACGGGTTGGGGGTACTTTTAGTATCCCTGGAGCCTGGGACCTGAGAGGGTAGGAGGAGCGGTCAGCTGGAGAGAGGAGCTGAGCCAGCCCCAGGGGGGAGCCAGTACTGATCACTTTGTTCACGAAGCACCCTATTCCAAAGTTTAGGTGATTAGTCGGAGAAAGCCAACCTAGCTTGTCATAGAGCTCACAATGATGGATGAGGCAGGGGGGCAGCCAGAGCAAAATGGCAGATATTATTGTATGTTGTGTGCCACCGAGTGAGAAGGGCTTTCGAGGTACGTGCAAATAGGTGGAGACCATAGCTGAGGAAAGGGAGTAGTATTCCCCTAGCAAGAGCCAGACGAGCAGCAGGGGTTAGGTTATATCTGGCCCTATAGGCCAGTCCCAGCTTACAGTTCACGGCTCTGCAGACGTTGAGGATAAGGCTCCCTAGGTCCAGTTGAGGGTCAAGCATCACCCCGAGGTATTTAAGAAAGGTCACAGTGTGAAGGGGAGTTCTGTCTGCACAATTGATTCACAGAGGGACTGGAGAGGCATGTATCTTGGCTGATGAGCCAAATAGCATAGCCTGCATTTTTTTCAGGTTGAGGACCAGCTTATGTTGGTTAGCCAAGCCTGAATGTTCTTAAAGTCCTCAGATAGGTGGAGATTGAGAGTGGCTGTATCCCGGGAGTGGGCCAGGAGAACCAGGTCATCAGCATACAGGGTGACCCTACATTTGGTTACTACAGCAGGGAGATGGTTAATAAAGAGAGAGAGGGAAGAGAAGGTTCCCAAGACTGAGCCCTGAGGAATGCCAGAGGTCACAGGTAGGGGATCTGAGAGGACTTTATTGAATTCGGTAAGCTGTACTCTGCCATGCAGGTAGTCAGTTAACCATTTCAGAGCTGAGCAGAGGGGACAAGCCAAGGGACCTCATCTGAGTACAGAGCAGGTCATGGTCAACAAGGTCAAAGGCCTTGGACAAGTCAATGAACACTGCTCCAGAGAGTATCCCCTGGTCCATGGCTGCTCTGATACTGGATGAGACAGAGATCAGGGCAGTGGTTGTGCTGTGCCCTTTTTGAAAACCATGCTGGGCGGGGGACAGCAACTCATGGGCTTGAATATACTGAGAGAGTTGTTCAGCTACTACCTTTTCAAGTAGCTTGCTGATGGCCGAAAGAATGGCGGTCGGCCGACTGTTGTCAGGGACTTTAGGGTTGCCCTGCTTTAGCACAGAAACAACCCTGGCAACCTTCCGGATATCAGGAATGTCCCCCGTGGCAAGGGACATGTTGAGAATGTGGGCCACCAGGGAGGCGATGTGAGGGGCTCCAAGTTTCAGAAGCTTGGACTCAAGGTTGTCTAGGCCAGTGCTGGAGTACTGGGAGAGGCCAGAGAGAAGAATCAGCATCTCCTTGTCTGACACCACCCTTAGGAAGAAAGGAGGTCTGGAGGGGTTGGACTCCTGCCAGTCCAGGGGTGAGGGGCAGTTGGCACTCTTGTCATTTAAGATGTGAAGGGAGAGAGCAGATAGATCGGTGAAGTGGGAGTTGAGAGCATTTGCAATCATATGTGGGTTGTTGCAGGAAACTCCTCCAATTAACATGTCAGTTACTCCAGAGTTAGAGGAACCACTGACCAGAGTTTTTATGTTTCTACAGAACCTTCTGGGGTCATTTGCAGAGTTGAGAAGGGCAGACTTGCAGAAGTCACTTTTAGCAACCCTGATGGCTTTTTTTACACTCATTTCTGAGTTTTCTGTATTGTCTTATTGACTTGTTCTAGTGCATGATGCATATGTGTGTGTTGGTTCCATTTCCAAACTCAGACAGTTTATATTCCATTTGTTGCACCATGTACTCATTTGCACTTTGTATTGAGGTCTCCGTACCCCACCCCCTCACTCCCAACATGACATGGTGTCTATTAACAATTCTGCACATCTGTACCATTGTAATTGAACTACGTGTGTTCATCACACAGGCATTGTTGATTACTGTTAGTGCCTGATACCTCGCACAGATATAACAGAGCCCTTGCCGATGTACCAGTTCACTGAGTGACTCGACAATCAGGCATATAACCATTCCTCACAATCAGAGTTGTGTCATTTCCCACATGCAATGCACAGTAATGTAAGCCTTGATGAATACATATTCTGACAGGACTCAGACCGTCAGATCCCAACAGTGCCGCTGTGACTTGCAAACCATGATGTGAAATCATGAGGACAGCGTGAGTCGACCCTCAGTGCATGGCCATACAGGATACAGTACACTTAGACCCCCATCGATGGCCATTATAGTGGATTGCTATGTATACAGCCTCCTTGCTTAATTGCATGTCAGTGGGTACAAAACAGTTGGTGAGAGTGACAATTTGTAGGGGCTGCATTTACAGAGCTCTACATGACATTGTTAATGGTAATACACAGTTCCTGTCCCCTTTAAGGGCTGCTCTTCCACAACACACACAAGCATTTTTCCTTGCAGCCAGAGGCTCTGTCGGTCTGCCTTCTCTCTTGGGGCCTACTAAGGTCCCCCCACCCCGTGCATGTTTGGACTCTGCTTGGTTTGCGCTAGATTCCTATTTTTTCTGTTTTTAGTTTGTATTACTCCATGCTTCTGTGTGTGCTGGTTCCCTTACTGCTCCTGTCCTTCTGTTTGCCTTGTTAGTTTCTTTTGGGCTTTCTAGTTTTCTAATGCCCTGTCTATACATTGCTACTTGTGCTTCAGGTTATAATCTGTGTTTCCTCACCTCATGCTACCTTGTGCCGGTACCCCCAGGCTCCATTTCTCACCTACTATCGTAGCCCTCTGTTCACTGCATTGTTCTCTGTGCTTTAATTCAACCTGCTTTCTGCCTAACAAGCCTCAGTCCCTGCTATTGCCATTGTCTGTTTCAGCTCACACTGCAATCTGCTGTCTTGTTACACCTGTTCATGGCTTTGCTGCCGAGCTAACAACTTTTCCTTGTTTTACCTCCTCACTATAATCTAAGCAACCTAGTCCATGGAACTCAATCCTGCTTCCTGAACTTATATCAAGCAAATATTGCTGCTGTTTTCAGTGCATTGCCTCTCCCTACAGTTTCTCTGTTCATTCTGATTGCTACTCCTTCAAGCTATAGTTTATTGCTGCTGGATGCTGCTCAATTACTTTTGCAGCCCTACTGCATTATTCCTCACTTCAATGTTTGTGTTATTTAGGCTCATTTATTGCCACTCCTACCTTTACCAAACCTTACTCATACCAAACCCTTATCAGTTTGTTTCTGATGATAACCAAATTCTGCTTTCATTGCTGGCATGTATTTAACTTATTCCATTAGCTGCTTGGTGTTGTGGTGTCATGTTTGTGGCTTCTTTGTTTTTCCTATGGTAGTGGACAGAGTAGTCACATCAGGCATCGTGGCTCCAGGCAGCAGGAGCAGCTTTTATCTTCTTATATGTTTTATTGGTCACGGGCTTGCTCCAGCCTTCTATTGCTGCTCCATATGGCCTTTATGGCATTCTGCAACTAGCTATTCCAGGCAACTCTCTACCTTAGGGCAGCTGGCTCCACCAAGTCTTCTACCATCCTTTCCCTGCTATTCTGCACCTGATTTACACAGTCATCCCAGCCTTCCTGTCCATTGCAGTCCTCCCTGCCTTCCTGTCCCTTGCATTACCAGAGCTGATCCAATACCAGCCATCATGGCACTAATGCAATCAGCTTGCAATTCTGTTAATTCCAGGACCTCTCCCCTTTCAATCCTAGTATCCCCATCCAAGTCTGAAAGCATATCATGTTTACTTATTTCAAATTGAACCACCTACTGTACTGGCTTTGCAGCCTCCTCCTACAGTACCTAACCAGCTTCACAGCCTCCTCTTCTCCAACAGTCAGCCGCAGGCTTCACCCTGCCTTGCCATTCTCTTACTCATAATATACTGTCCAATTTGGCTTTCTAATGGACTTGGTCAGCATGCATTCTTATGGTTTACAACTGCTATGTGCCTTACCTAGACCCATGAAAGGGTCCATATTGCTCATCCTGACCAACATGCAGGTCTCATCATGTCAAGACCCATGAGAGGGTACACAGTGTTCAGTCTGACCTACATACAGGTCTCCCCATGTCTCTGTCATCCATTACAAGCCACATATGGGTCCCATGCTCCTTACCATGTGCAGGTCTCATGCTCATCACAACTCACTTTTCCACATTTTGGAGATATGCCAACCTTTCTATTACTCCAGGACACAAGGTTAGCCCTGTGGCTGTAGGTATCTCTCTCTGCATCCGGAATTCTGCATCTTGAGCATGTGAAGCTTTGCATGGGGTCCTTCTCACATGGCCCATCACTGGGAAGGTCCTCACTCCAGATGGACCTTCAGTTATCAACCGCACCAACGGCACCTCATGAGGTAGCATTTAAGACCTCAGCAGTGAAGGGGTGGGGCTGTCATAGAAAGGACGCCTTTAGCTGCCCGAGTGGGATCAGAGTCACCCTTTCATGCTATTCTCCCTATGACCACCTCTAGTTCACCTGGTTTGTTCATAGACTGGAAGACCGGCTGAGCGCCTTGGCAGTCATTACTCTCCTCCTTCCGCCTTGGTCAACTCTTGTTGCAGAGTGCACTTGCAACACTCCACAACTTTCCCATTAGAGGGATAGAGTGAGAGTGTTCCCCAAAATTGCAATTCCCTTGGACTGATCTACTAAATTGCAGTAGCAGAGCTGTCACTAATCAAAACTGTCCCAAAGCCTGGAGGGAAGGAGACCTAGGCCTTGGATCCCCAGAGGTTTCCTCCTCAAAGGGTTTTTTTCCTCCCATTCATGCCAATGGTCATAATACTAGATAGGCATCCTTGTAGTTCCTAGGTCACTTAGGTAGGTTTCCCACCTAGGCAGATTTCTGCCATTGGATGGAGTCAGGGGGATGTCCCATAATCATCCCATCTCCCCCTTTGGCTGTTCTCTCTCGCCTTTTGAAGCCAAGACTCTACACCTTACAGTCAGACCTCTGAGTCATGATTCACCTATCATTTCCTGCCTAATTTACTCAAACAATACAACCAACTGATCTATGCTACCAGCTGAACCCCATTACCAACCATTCTATGTACATGTTTTCATTGACCCATGTTACAAATTGAACCTATGCTACCAACTGAGCTATGTACAGGTCCTTGACCCCGATATGTGTTCACTACCTTGTATACTTTGTTTGACACTCTTTTGGGGCTTCTTCCCAAAGTACCTTTAGCCAAAGGAATCACTCCTGTGACACCTCAAGGGGTGGAACCTTCCCTAGGATTCCTTGCCTTTGTACTCCTGAAGGGTGGTATATCCCATGGATAGAGAGGCAAACAGCCAAAGTGTATCTATGTTAGACAAGAATAAAACCAGTTGCACAGGCACACTGAATTGGAAGGCTATAGCCTGTAGTTCAAGGGGGTGGTGCAACTGGCCACACACCCCTTTTTGCCTTTTTAAGGACTGCTCTTCCACTTCATACACAAGCATTTTTCCTTGCCCCTTCATCCACCCCTTCTCCTCCAGTGACATGCCTCTCTCTCTCTCTCTCTCTCTCTCTCCTGTGGGATTCTTCCTAAGATACCATTAGCCAAGGGAATCACTCCCACGGCACCTCAAGGAGTGGAACCCTCCCCTAGAGTTCCTTGTCTTCGTACCCCTGAAGGATGGTATATCCCATGGATAGATAGGTGAACAGCCAATGTTTATCTACATTACACAAGCACAAAACCAGTTGCACAGGCACATTAAACAAATCATTCTCCAAAAACAGCAAATAAGCAGCATCCCAGATTTATGTATACTACTCTGTGAAGTTGAATTTTTAAAATATTAATTATTATAGCTGGTCATCTAGAAAAGGTATACTTAAATGTATTTTAAAATGACAGTGATCCCTGAATGGCAAGCAGATTCCTAGCTTCAAGGCTAAGGGTAAAATATGAAGCAGTTCTGAGGTAAGAAAATGTGAGGTACCCAAAAAAGTCTACAAACAAGCTGGCACAAATAAATTCAATTTAGTACATAAAACTATTGGAAACATATACTTCAAACAACCAGTAGATGTTACTGAAATATTTTCTATACACCTTTCTGTCAGAACTGCAGCTGAGATAGAGAAGACATTTAACCAGATTACTGAGTTAATGTTAAAAACAGCAAGAACTAGAAACAAGAAGTTTCTTTACAGCATTTCACAAGGGAATGAAATGATTTCAGTCCAATATTGAATGATTTAGGGATGGACTTATTAAAATGGAATTTCTTCTTTTTACCTTTCCCTTCATTCTAGCAGAACTAAAAGTGAGATTGTAACATACTAAATACACCATCCTATGATTCAACTCTTCCAGCCATTAGCTGGGTACAAGCAGGATCCTCAGGAAATTAAATTTTGCATTTCAGTTGGACTATTCTATGTAACAAAACTGTGGCAAAAAAACTAGTACAGTCTACTTATTATAGAGGACAATCACAAAAGCAAGTAACAAAAACTAAAGCAAAGAGCTGTTTATAGTGTACCCTTAGTGAATATATGGGTACTGTTTACATACAGCAGTTTCTCAGCTTGGATTCATCATCACTTTTTAGTGTGCTTTTCCTTCGAATTATTGCCATTTGGCTATGCCAAGATGCATTGCTCCATATAAAATTTCCAAATTATTTCTATCCCAAGACAGCATTTTTTAATTCAATATGTTTTACAAACTATAGATTTATTGTTATGAGCTAAGGTAAATGTGGTTATCTTGAGATAGATGTTCTGTATTAGAGTTTCATTTTATTTGTAATTTCCAGAGTAACTTATTTATTTGTTCTGTTCCTGAGTGAGATTAAAGAACACTATAAAATGCTTATGAAGTCAGGATAGAAACTGAAATTGATCATTTACTCTGTGGTATCTGTTTACTGAAGGATAAAATACTGGAATGCTGGGAAGGTTACACAGGATGTGTAAAACACCAGCTACTGAGCTGTGATAAATAGTTCAAAATGATGATCTTTACCAACTCAGTACTAACACCACTCAGAAACAGGATAGCTGGGAAACTAGAAAAGGCTTTACACAGAGCAGGTTGAGCTATTGCAGTCCTGTGAATTTCAACTGACAATTACTTGAGTCAAGATTTATAGAGTGGAAATCAAATTGTTGACCTGTTAATAAAATTCTTTGGTAAATACTACAGTAGTTTTAAACTTTACTTTGAAGCCTCTTGTTTGGAACCTTGAAAGTAACAATACTTTTATTGAAAAGCAGAAACTCAAAGAATATATTGTTTGCATAATAGAAGGGTTAGAAAAAATACACATTGGGATTAATAAGTTAGAATCACAGTTTTGAATAGTTTCTATTGCTACCTTGTATTTCATGTAACCTTTGTTTTATTTGCAACCCACATGGTGACATAACACTCTGTTTCTTGTACTTAATAAGATATTTTTTATTTGCACAATGTTTGATGAGTGGCTATATTTAAAGCATATCCTTGCCTTGATAAATACTAAGTAGATGTTTCCAATTTAAACGTAATCATGTCTAGTTTTGTCCAAGTCATACAGATGAAAAAGTGGTACATGTACACAAGGCACTGAAGAATGCTTTCCTATAGACAGTATGTCAAGCTGCAGTAGGTTTAAATTATAGCAACTGAAAACACATACAGGCTAGCCCCAGCAAACAGCTGAGCAGTTTAATCCATGAGGTCTCCTTGCAAAGGTCAAATTTTGAGCATAAATTAGCATAAGGCCCCAAATTTACTATATTTAGACACAGTTTTAACACAGTGTGAGTGCCTTAAATTTGAATGAATTTAGCTCCCTAAAGCTCAGCCTTAATTAAGGCAGTAACTGGTACACTTGGGGCAAACAGGAACTCACTGTTGGCCAAAGAGAGGTAATTGCCTATGATGAACATAGTCTTGTCGAGAATCAAAAGCAGTTATGTTGTCCCAAACCTGTAGTTACTCTTGTACTTACTTGCTATATTCTAACACCCCGATGTAAATGACCTTAATGTCCACACAAGGTGATAGGAGGTCATAGGATCTCATTATGAACTCATTACCAAATGATGCTCAAGTGTTTGCTCCTTGGATTGTGTGGAGGACTTTCCCTCCTGCAGTCTGTGCTCCTCCCTCTCAAGCAGGAATCATTTGTGCTGTTTATACCATGAAACACCAAACACCAGTTTCCCCCCTCCAGATCCCAGTGATAAAATGAATGTGATACTAAATACCCTGATAGTCTACTGCTCCCCAACTCTTCCTTTATTGTATTGCCAGAATGAACAAAATATTACACAATCTGGTAGTGTAGTGGGTTCCCTTCCTTCCCAACCTCAGTGCCAGAATGAATACAATGTTAAATACCCTGTTAGTCTAGTGTCCCAACTTATTGGGGCATGTTTATAAACCATATGGGTAATTTGGGTTTACAATCCAAGCCTCGGGTGCTAATCAGCCCAACAAGAGACAAAGAATCAGATTCAAAATTCCTCAGAGGGAGGAGTCAGTCACATCTTCTGCTACATGGTCCCTTCTATTAAGTGCCATGTCAGCAAGCATTTCCTTATATGTCTCCTGAACATCTGTGGGACAATAGCAAAAATGCATAAGAGATATTGACTATTTCCACTGAGCTTTCAGCTGTCTTCATAGATGACTTTGGCTGGCATATCATGCATTTCTTCTGGTCTGACAATGCAGAGAGCGAACCATGGAGGAGATTGGACCTGGTGTGGCAGAAGAAATGCAGGAGGAGTGCACTTGGAACTAGCTGCAGTATTGGTGAGGCAAGAAAGAGACATTTGGAAAATAGAAGATCTGGGAGACAATTAGGATTATTGTAACCTCAAGCAGTACCTTTAAATCCCAGTGCTTCAGTTTTGATGAGATAATAAATTGTCATCACATTCATTCCTTAGACATAGAAAAAATAAATATACTGTATTTTATTTTGTTATAAAATATGGTACAAGCTACTCAATATAGAATATATCTGTACTGTAACTATAGTCTAATCCCTTATGCACTTTATTGTAAACCTTGGACTGGCTGAATAATGTCTTGATTTGCTGTAAGTGTATGTCCTAGTTCTCTGCAAGCAGAGAAGTGTCACTTTATTTGTCATGAATTTGTTGTTTTTTTTATGTCCTTAACCCCTATTTTTAAGATATGATGTTTATGTATCACTGTTTCTGATACCACTGTATTCACTGTATTATATGTACCTACTGTATTATAACTTGTACCTATTGTCTGTGCCACTGTATAGCCCAGGTCACAACTGAAAACAGTCCTTTGGATCAGTTTGCTCAACCAGTTACCAAAAACATAAATAAATAAGGATTTATGTGATAATGACGAAAGCCTTAATGCAATCACCGTTATCGTGATGCCAGAGTGCTGAAAATCAGTTTCAGCACTCTGACTCCCCAGAACACAGCAGAATTGCACCGGGGACTTGTGTTTTATATGTTTTATGCAGGAGGCTGTGTCCCTGGCACCACCCTACTTAAGGATTCTCAACTCCAGGGGGGTGCATGTTGGGGGGATGCAAAAACATGTAAAACAAAATTGGGGCAGGGTGCAACAAGAACACACCAGCACCTGGACCCGAACCCAGCACCCTTCCCTCCAAAGCAGCCAACCCACACACCACACCATGGGGCCTGCTTGGTAACCCACTGGGGCACCACCACTCACAATCCCTCCCACCCCTTACTGTGCATGCTCGTTCCCCCCCCACACACATACGTATAGTGACATCCCATTGCTATATTCACTGACCCCCCTATCCGGTAGCCCTACCCCATCGATAGCCCTGATGACATGCACCAGGGATCGGGTCACTGTTATTGCAGGTGCCCAATCACTGATGCCCATGTCACAGGCTACCTAAATAAATATCTTAAAACACATGAGTAAACCTGAAACAGGAAAATACAGTTATAAATGTCAAAAACAACCAACAAACTATTGATAAACATGTAAGTTATTCAAAATTGTTTTCAAGAATAATAATCTTTTTATTTGATAAAACACTGCTTTTCACATACCTGTGGAAATCATAATACACAAAAACATTCTAAACTCTGAGCACTTGTAAACCTGCAATAGATCAATAGGAATATAAGCAGTACATATTTTTGTTATGGTACTAAGTTTCTTGGGTTTACAGTCTGTGGGTGGTATCTTCAGGCTTTCATGACACACAAGAATTTCCTTTCATTAGTTTGTGCTACTTTTAGACTGGAAAATACATCTGTAAAAGAAAGATGTAATTATATTAAAGACTTCTTAAAGGAAGAATTGTAAGCCAAGCATCTAGAGGTAGGGCTTTGCAAAATTAATTTATATGTTTTTGCAAAGTTTGCTTGGCAAAAATGGCAGTTTAAGAAACCAAAAACACATTCTCATAAACAGTGTGAAAACATACCAAAAAGGTTACTAGTACATTTGCATACCAATGGTGTTGATTCAAATATTTGGATTTACAGAAATGTGCAGCTAGATTTTGAAAGCCCTCCTAACTCCACAGCTGTGGGGGAAAAAAACTGCTGCAAGTGGGTATCCACTTGCAGAGCCACAGTTTTCCTGCAGCAATTGTATTTTCAAAAGTGGAGCTGGTTTGGCAATAGCTCCATAATTTATTGCATCTTACAGCCATTCTTTCTGCACAGCTGTGGGGAAAAGTTCTGCCTGGTGGGACAAGGTGTAACATCCCCTTCAGATATGCCAGCTGAAAATATAAATCTCCACAGATGCAGAGATTTCACCCTGATGCTGGAGCTGTGGCATGGGACTTAGTTCCAAAAGCAAATTAAAATCCGGCCCATGATCTACAAAATGACTTTGACCAGCATTATGTGTAAGATTCCTTACAGTAGAAAGAACCAGTGAAAGAGTAAGGAACTATTTCAATTAATCTCAGTAAAAAGCAGGGGCATGTTTTATTTATTTATCAAACATTTCTGCACACTGTGATATCCAAGTTTAGGCTACATGCCTAGTTTTAAAGAGGGTCTGGAGAGAAGTTATGGCAGCAGATAACACTAACATTTGCTGTCAAGTTAACATTACAATGCAAAGAGCTTATGTAATAATAATGTGAACTATGCATAAATACAAACTGTAAATCTCTGTTGATGGATGGTGAGGGCAAGTGGGAGTAGAAAACTATGGGACTGGGTTGTTGGATACCATGGATCTAGGGATGGGTCAGCCAAAAGTGGTGGTAAGAGGATAGAACACAGTGCATTGAAGATTTTGATATTTTGGGCTTCTTTAATATTGAAGGGGAGGTTGTTCATGGTGGTTGGGGTGGCTGCAGCAAAGGATTTCATTCCATAGGAGTCAGGAATTCTGGTTACTTAGAGAAGGTGTTTGTTTAGAGTTCTTAGTATGTAAGGCTGCTTCAATTTGTATAGGAGGCTGCAAGGTTGGTCCCTGGCTCACACTATCTTCTTTAAAACCTTCTACAGAACCATAAATGTGGCTGCTGATGGCACAGTCCAAAGAAGAGGAAAACACAAATCTTTGCTATGCCAAAGTTTTCAAATAATATCCCCTTTTAAATCATTCTCCCAACCCAAAGGTTTGCTTAGGTGGGTTGGGCTTCTTCAGGGGAAGGTGGTCCCTTAAAAAGGTTGCCAACACAATTTGTAAGAGTTTAAACAAGCAAATCTGTTATAAGAATTAAATTGTTGGTAACAATACATATAAAGAGTAGTGCAGTATGTAAATGCAAAAAAGAGGATGATTCTACATCAGACCTTACAGATATTGTCAATATTCTTATAACTTACATGCCTTTACCAGAAGAAATATAAATATTTGTGGTGAATGACGTAAAAGGTACCAATATAAAAATATCCTAGAGACTGCTATTCGTAATACAAACTGTCCCCATTCACATGCTTACTCACTCCCACTTGACAATAAAAGATTGCATTTAAAGTCCATCAGTGCTATTTAGGAAACACTTGTGCTATTTATGGCACAAAGCAGGATCCCCATGGTAGTGCATGCCAAAACATTTTTATAAAACAGTCATATGCATTACATTCTGTACACAGTACTTAACTGTAGTCAACATTAGAATATAACTGAGTATGTTTGCTGGTCGGTGCAGAGAAATCCAAACTCAGACTCCATAATGGGAAACCTAGAATCACATGTCCAATGGTGAGCTGTGAGACATATTATAAAAATGCTTTGCCAGAGAAAGCCACACAAAAGTATGATATATATATATGTCCTTTTAGTCTAATTACTATATTTGCATAATGCTTCTTTTTCTGGGCTCTATGGATAAGAGGAGAGGGATGCATAAAGGTCAGAGGGAGTACACGTTATACTTGTGATACATCAGTGCAGGCATAATAAAAGTGATAGTTTGCTAACTGCAAAAGATAAACAGCTAATGACTTACCAGGCACTTTCAGGGATATTCTCCAATCCCTTTTAATCTTTCATCCCCCTACCCCTTCTTTACTCTTCCCTTCCCCCCCACCTCTGATTAGCAATGTTGCTTCAAATGTACCTTATGGTTTTCTATGCTTGCATGTAATCTTGAGTGTGTAGCACTGTTCCCACTTAGCTACCAGTTGACTTGTTGTGCTCCAATGATACCATGAATGTTGTCTGTACCTCCGCTGATACCATGAATGTTGTCTATGACTCCCAACCTTATTGTAACCCTTTCCTTTGACTTGGAACCTTTGTAAATGAGCTGCCGCTAGTTCAAAGGTATTTGTAATCCAAGATTTAAATAAATAAAAATAAATAAATGGGTGTGATTAGCTCACTAAGCCAAATGCTACCTGCTTTTAAGAAAGCCCACTGCTGAGGGCCAAGATCCCAAGAAATGAATCACTGCATGAACAAGGCATGCAGACATCTTCACACACGTGTGCATCCCAGTTCAATCCCTATGTGGTGACTGCCATGCAACGATCTAGAGCACAGCTAATTCTAGCACAGAGAAGGGTGTTTGGTGGGGCATGAAGAGTGGAATTTCTTCTCAGACCCCTGAGTAGCAAAAGTATCCAGAGTCATTCATAAATTAGGATGTGATTAGCAACAAAAAAAGGGGATAATAAAACTATATATGTATATATATATATATATATATACACACACATAGGCAAAATACAGTACTCGAGAGACTAAGTGTGACATTCATGTTCCAAAAAAATGTTTCTTTAAATTTTATGACTGTGCCCTATTTTGAGTGCTTACATGCGGTAATTGTATTATTCCAAATATAAAGATAGTTCATCAATTCTAACTTTCATTAAACGGGATAGAAAAGTATAATTAAAATAATGTAACGTGAGTAACATCGTGTCCGTGGTGTCATATATGCCATTTCTAGTAATGAAGTAAACTGGATATCTCAATACCTGTGTCTTCTATTTAGGTATGGTAGTTGGTAACTTTTCATCATTTGGTCTCAAACAATACCTGTAACCCATTAATTGACCATCCATTATAGGATAAAATTGCATGCCAATCCATAGTTAATAACAGTTAAGTGATGTCCCACATCTTTTTGCTTCCCCATCTCAGCTTCGCTGAGCACATATGTGGTACTATATGCATAAGATTCACACCAACAAATCTCTGAACAGTAATGCACATTTTATTTTAACACAGTATTTTCTAATGCGTAATGTGAGTAACAGGACACCACAACACAAATGTGTCATTATCTGACTATGCTGTCAATTATCTTGACACTTATAATCATGGAATACAAGAAACAAAATACAAAAGATAAAGTTAAACCTTATTTACAGTAAAACTATGATAAAATACTCTGTTTATTCATCTTCTGCTGCATATTGAGGTACATTTTGATGTGTCAGTACCAAACAGAAACTGTCAAGTACTCCCACTGGTTCCAAACCAGAAGAATAGAGGTACTAATTCATTTGTGCCCTCTAGTAAGTACACTATGAGTAATGGAAGTAATCTGTTACATACAGCAAAATACACCATTTGTTATACACTCAAAGTCCTGACAACACTGCCTGAACAGAGCCAAACAATGGCAAAAGATGACAAATGAAGGTATTGTATTAGGGTATGTTTCTCTTAAGTGAAAGGGAAGGATTTAGTGAAGCAGCTAGCAGAATCAGTGGTGTTGATTGCAAAGGTACTATATGCCCTTGTGTCTTATCAGAAAAGTGCAAAAAGTGCATTTATTTGAAATTTAGTTGGAATCCAGACAGGGCTTAATTTAATTGGAGGAAGTCATCTTCTTGAAAGTGCAACTGTTGAGTCACCGCTGACTGTACAGGGTCATCAAATTTCCAAACAATATCTGTCAGTGGTTGCGTGGAATATTCAGCCATGTCCTCATCAGCAAAACTGTAGGCGCACTTTGCATTCTTTAGCAGATATTTTATTGTGACCCCTGTATCTGAGAAAGACACAACCTCAGCAAGGTATATAACAAGAGTGTTTTTCATCTGAGTCATAAATTTCACAGCAACAAAGTTTCCTTCATGTATTTCCCTGTAAAAAGACACAAAAATCAATTAAATAATCACATCTGACCTCCACAGGAGTGCTGAATTTCAGATGGATGTCCAAAACACAGGAAGCTCCACCATGATAAGAAAAAGACTGAAGGGTTCTCTCAAGTCAGTAATGTGGTCATTCTGTGTTGTAAATGATGCAATCTCATGTTGCACTTAACCTCTATATCCTACCCATGGACTGCACTAATATGCACCCAAACAGCAAAGGGCAAATACTGATTGCAACCTGTTCAGAAATGAGACCTCTTCCCTATGCAAGTGGGTCCAGACTGATGCATGTACTCTATAACAATATCTACAACAATATCTAAAGTAAAGGAACATGATCTGTTCAAAATGTGCTGTAGATTATGTTTTGACCCAGTAGGTTCCTCTTTAGATTCACATTTTTTACACTGGTAGGTCCAATTCAACACATGTTTTACATGCCACAGCATTGTCAGTGATCGAATTCCACTGGAAAAATACATGAACACTTACATTAATGGTGAGCTCTCCAGAGACAAAGGCAAATCTTCACATGACGGAGGTGGTGGTTGTGATTTTAGAGACCTTGATCATGGTGCTGTGAGACTTGCTGACCTCGGTGCTGGTGGAGGACAGGACCTCACTGGTGGTGGAGTTGGGGACCTCAGTGGTGGTGGAGTTGGGGACCTTGCATAAGCTGGTAGAGGTGTTGATGGTGGTGATGGAAATCTAGAATGTGGTGGTCATGTGGGAGATCCCATCTGTGGTGGCACGTCTGCCAATGCTGCCACAGATTTCAAACAAAAGAATCTCCAATGACCAGTAAACTCACTATTGCTGCATTGACTTATGTTACTTATGCAGTACGAACAGAAACAGCTCCTTTCTCTTTCTGAAACAACAAGTGGTTGAATTCCACATATACAGTGTGTTATGTGTGCGTTTGGCAAAGTTTTAACATTGCTTCTTTTGGGATGTTTGTGGTTAATTTCCCCTTCCTTGACAAAGAAGAATATCCTTTTTATATGAACATGTTCATCCTCATTTTTGGGGCAGCTCAAGTGTGATTTTCCATAAAGAAACAAATCATGTGCATTAGTTATCATGGCTCTTCTTGATGTTACTGCTATTGAAGCACTCTTTCTCAGAACACCAACTTCACCGTCACATGGTCCTTTTCCATGGCAACTTCCAAAGTAATGCTTCTCACATGGAACTCCAAAGACATTCTATTTTTATGTTGTGTAGGAGCACCATCAGAAAACTGAATACTTTTTGTCATGTTTATTCCTTCTTTTTGTAGGTATTTTGTTGCCAGAGATACGAAGTGCTGGACAGAATGAATATCATGTTTTCTGTCATCACTGATGAACATCAGGGAGTTGTGCATTGTCATGCCACAGCTGGGTTCTGGACACTGCTAATATGCAATTACTGGGTGTATAGTCGCTTGATTGTATGCCCAGTGGGCACTTTGTGCTTCATCCTGATAATGGCAATTGTAGTTTTCACCAAAATCAAGGCAATAAACAACACATCCATTGGGTAAATTTTTCCGCACATTATCAAACTGCTTTGCCTGCCATTTTGCATTGAAAAGATGCTTAGAGAATGGCTCCAGTTCTTCCTCCAGTTCCTCAATTAATTTACAGATCTCTCCATTCTATTGTTTCATCTGCATTTGTTTCTGTTTCATGGCCTCATCCTTTTTTGTTGTGATATCATCCAATTGTCATCTTCTCCATGTCACTGTAGAATTCAAATAATCCTTTAACAGTGGGAATATTTTTTTTACTAATACCTTTAACACCACAGTTGTCACATTCTTGTTCAATGCATCTCAATTGGTAGTATCCATCTTTTTGGGGACAAAGTGCGAGTGCAGATGCCTCAAATTTGTGTTTTATTGATGCTTCTGCAATGTTATACTGTGCACACTTTGCTGTAAGGCTGTTTCATTTTAAATCAATGTTAAGGCAGTACTCACACAAGCACTGCATCAATTTATGTTTTGACTTTGTGCTGATGTTTTGAGGGCATAGTTTTACAAATTTGCTGTACCCAACTTGCAAATCTAGGTATTCCTCTTTGAATTGTTCATAAGTTGACTGACAGGATGCTTCAAGTGCCTTTTTCACAACCATGTCCTTACCAATTAGCTTCACAACTGACAGTTCTTGGGCTATATCACTCCTCTGATAGAAGTTATGCACTGCCTCAATTGTTGAGACAGGTATGGCATCCTTTCGTACTTTCCTTTTGCCAGTATAGTCTTTATCTAAGATGGATTCAGCACAAAGGAAATTCCAGCTAAACCCAAACTGCTGGTGAAGATGTAACTTTCTGAATTTCTTTCTTATCAGCAGGGATTGATGAAGAAGTCTTCTCATCCTTATATCATCTTTCTTCCAAGATTTCTTCAGGGCTTCAAGTGTCACTTGCAAGCTATTTGCTTCAAGAAAATCCAATTGTTTCTTTTTAGAAGGTGTCAGTATGCATCTTTCTGCAATAGCTTGCATTTTTCTTGGTGTGCTATGTGATAGAATTGAAACAACAACTTCTGCAAATTTTTGGGGACTAGTGGCATGGCTTTCCTTGATCTCGATATTGCTTTTCTCCTGGCAGTTTGGCTCTTAAATGGATTCTGCATTTGCAGCAGTGTTCTGTGGTGATATCATTGGGGTCACAGGAGAAGACATTACTACTGTGCTGGCATCAGACTGAATATTGGATATATCAGTGTCTGTTCCAATTGCTACACTTTGTGAACTTGCCATATGTGTTTTTTTTTTTTTGCTGCATACAATGCACGCCTTCACTCATTTATTCATCTTCTTTTTTGAGATGTCATATTTTCCCTTTGTTTTTGTTCTCTCCGCTGTGCTCTCAATTTATCGACTTCTGGTCTTTTGATCTTTATTTCTTTACTGACTACCTCTTCATTCTCTTTGTCTTTTCTGTACTGTTGCATGCAAAGCCTTGCTTTTTCTCAGTATTACACCTTTTTCTCCTCAGACATTGTCATCTTGTATTGCTTAACACATGTTTTCTGATGCACGAAAAGCTTGATACTTTCCTGGGTCAGCTTTAATCCTTGCTCTATATTCATGCATTCACTCTTTTGGGGTTCTCCTTTCTTGTCCCATGCCACTGTGAGATCCTCCTACCTCATGATCTTGTTGCACTTCCCCGCCGCTACTGCCACCAACATGAGGTATGGATGATGATGTTTCCTTTCGTGATTTCCTCTCTCGTAATCTTATGTTCTGGATTTCCATCTAGATTCACCAAAAATAAAACACAGAAACAATAATATACTCTACAGTCCACGTTAACACTTCCTGTTTTGTTTTTGTTGGCCAGCATTTGGTTGCTGAACTCTTCTGCCAACATCACATTGCCTAGATGATCATATGAATGACATGCTGAATATGCAATATAGCAAGAATGTTGGAATCCGAACTAAGAAAAAAATAATTGAGGGCTTACTGTGGACAGATCACCTAAGAAAACAGTAAATGAGCTGCTGTGGTGAAGGAAGTACCACATCTTGGTTGCACCACATGAGAACCACAGCATCCCATGCTGGTCATTAAAATCTTGAAAAGTAGAACAGAAAAGAAAGAACAAGAGGATGCAACACAGGACTATTGATTGCCAAGACAAACATGAAGAAGCAGATGGAGATTCAATACAGGAAGACTGAAGACAGTTCAATAAAGAAAAAAGATCTAGTAGTTATGGCAGATGGCTCTTCTAAGAAAACAGGAAATGAGATACTTTGGTGAAGAAAGCACCAAGTCCTAGTTACATCACAAGGACAACAGTATCTAGTATTGGGAAGTCCCTCATGTAGCACCCCAGTATCTTTATGGCCAGCTAGTGGCAAAAGTGCTGCTAGGCAGAGTATCATATCTGTGTAGAAGCATAACATCAGAGAAAGCTTGCTTGGGGCAATGCACAAAACCATCACAAGTGGCAATTTTGTGTTTGGTGCCACAAATCATGGCCAAATCATTGATTGCATAATCCCATTGCTTTCACAAGACCAGTGTTCCAGAAGAGTATAGAGGGGGTCTCAGTCATCACTGCCATGGTGTCTTTGTAATAAACATGTGACTGGCCCAAGCCACAACAGCAGCAAGCATGTATGCCTGTGTGTGTGCAGTTCCAACTCCTGTGGCTCTGTGGGGGGGATGGGTGTACCGAGGCTATTAAGGGGGGTCTCAGTCATCCACCGGCATGTGCTTTACAATGACAGCACTGCCATGGTGTCTTTGTAATGAACATTGCCCCCCACTCACTTTTCTGCATGTGCCTTGAAATCCATGAATATGGCCGCTTCTTTGTCCAGCCCCAACCAGCAAACAGTGATCAAGTTACTGTATCACATTTGTTAAATAAAGAAAACATAAGAATAGCTCAAAGAACTCAATGCATGTGCCCTGAATACCAGCACGACTTAGTACTTTGTTTGTCCCACAATTGCGTTTCTTTATGTGCCTTGACAGTCATCATCACACAGCGAATTCCTTGTCCCGAACTTACTTTTCTGCATGTGCCTCAAAGGACAGCAACATGGCTGCTTCTTTGATGAGCCCCAACCAGCAAACAAAAATAAATTTATGGTACCACATTTGTTCAAAAATGAAAACATAAGAATCACTTATAGGACTCCATGCATGTGCCCTGAATACCAGCACCGCTCTGTACTTTGATTGTCGAACACTTGAGTTTCTTTTGTTCCTCGACGGTCAGTACCAAGCAGCAAATTCTTTGTCCCAAACTGACTTTTCTGTATGTGTCTCAAAGGCCAGCAACATGACTGCTTCTTTGACCAGCCCCAACCAGCAAACAAAGCTCAATTTATAATACCAAATTTGTTCAAAAACGAAAACATAAGCATCACTTATAGGACTCCATGAATGTGCCCTGAATACCAGCACCACTAGGTACTTTGATTGTCCCACACTTGAGTTTCTTTATGTGCTTCAAAGTCAGCACCACATGGTGGCTTCTCTTTTTGGCCCCGAGGAGCTCAAACATGCAATGGTGGCAGGGCATGACGTGTCACTGCCAGCTGAGTTCCTTTCCCGCTATGCATGCACCAACTACATGCACTGCACCAGACAGCCGCTAGGCACTGCTGCAGTGAGGTGCATCCCCTGAGCTCTCCCCAGGTAAGGGAGAGCTGTTCTCTGGGCACTTGATTCCTTCCCTCCCCTGTCGACCCCCAATGCCCCTATCTCCCCCTTAGTGCTACTGTGCTGGCCCACAAAACTGAATTTGACAAAGCAATAGGGCCAGATGGCATCTGCCCAAGGATAATAAGGGAACTGTGAAAAGAGCTAGCTGCACCTCTGGCAGCCTTGTTCACAGAGTCAGTTAACACAGGAATAGTTCCAGAGAACTGGAAGAGAGCACGTCAGTCAATCAAAATCTTCATTTAACCATTCGATCACCATTAAGCATAACTCATTTTCAAGGTGGACCTGGTGTTTTCAGAATAAAACATATCAGAAAGATACAATGAACAATGTACAAAGCAGGAATATATACAATAAATAATATATACAATAATTTACAGCAAGAGGCATGTACAGTAATGAATGACAGTTGGGATATAGGTCAGGGATATAAAATAGTAATACATCATATGAAAAATATATGAGTATGCATATATAGATATAACAGTCAAATGGGTACAACAGATTAAAAAAGTACCCAATACAGTATACAGTTTATGTAGAGGTCCAGGATGGGGCGAAGGATTACAAGGCTACTCTAGAGGGTATTTCTGAGGAGGTAATAAAGACAGGTTAAGGGTACAGTAAAGAACAGGATCATAGAGGGGACTGAATGAAGAAAAAGCACACGTTGATGATGTGTGGGCAGCCACAATAGCAGGGATTCAAGGTTCAGCTAACGATGGGATTCAAGGAGGAGAAGGGAGGTATGGGGTGATAGTAGAATGGCAAATAAACTGGGTTCAGGGTTATACTAGCTGGAGGTGGTAGATGAGGTGAGAGCTAGAGTAAAGGGTAAGGGGAGGCAATTGGGGGGCCCCAGATTATTAATATCAATCACAGTGTATCTGTGGTAACAGAACTCATATGAGCTAGGGTGATAGGAATATCAGGCATCAGGTAAAACAGGTGCATGGCTCCTTGTTGTGACTTAGGTAAAGAGATTTGAAGGTAGATAGGGTGATAGGGTGGGTTAGTTTCAAGGTCTTTTGCAACTTGTTCTACATCTGAGGTATTACGTAGCTTACAGCTGCTTTGCTGAAACATGATTTTGCCTTATATACATACAGGGAAATGTAGGAAGTGCTTTTCAGGACATACTTGCCAAAAGCACATATCGGGAGGCAGTCCGTCAGTGCAAAAAAAGGCTGTAGGAAGGCAGAATGGGAACTACAGTCCAGCCAGCCTCATGAAGACACTGATTAGAGAAAGAATAGTGGAACATCTAGAATCCCATGGAGCTCAGTATTCAAGAAAACATGGATTCACAGCAGGGAGGTCATGTTCAATGAATCTGAGATTTCTTTGACTGGGTGACAGAGTAAATTGGGGGGGCATGGATATCGCTTACCTTAATTTCAGTAAGGTCTTCAACACTGTTCCACACAAGAGACTGGTTAACAAGATGGGTAGTCTGAGCATGGGGAACAAGGTGATAAATTGTGTTAGGAACTGGCTAACAGACAGGAGACAGAGGTTGTTGGTTAATGGGATTCAGTTTGAGGAGATGGGGTGACCAGTGGGTTGCCTCAGGGTTCACTCCTGGGCAAGTTCTGTTCAATATCTTCATTTGTGATAGTGCAGAAGGACTGGAGAGAAAGGTCTGCCTGTTGCAGATTACACCATGATCTGCAATGGGGTGGATACTCTTCACGGAGTGGGGTAAATGAGGAGGGACCTGGTGAAGCTGGAACAATGGTCTGAGGTGTGGCAGCTGAGGTTTAATGCTAAGAAGTGCAAAATTATTCACCTCAGACAAAGGAACCCTGGGGTGAGCTACAGAATGGGGGAAGTGGCAGACTATCACCAAGAAAGAAAGGGACCTAAGGATTATTATTTCTGATGACCTGAAAATACCAAAACAGTGTGCCAAGGCTGCAGGGAGGGTCAATGTCATGCTGGGTTGCATAGACAGTAATATCACTGGTAGAAGTTGGGAGGTAGTGATACCTTTGTATAAACCAGTAGTCAGGCCTCACCTGGAGTAGTGTGTGCAGTTCTGGAAGCCACACCTTCAGAAAGACATGGACACGGTTGAGACAGTCCAGAGAAGGGTGACTCAGATGATAGATGCCCTGCACCACAAAACTTATGAGGAGAGATTGAAGGACTTCAATATGTATTCACTGGAGGAGAGGAGGGAGAGGGGGGACATGATGCAAATATTCAAGTACCTAAAGGGCATGAACAAGGTGCAGGGAGGAGACACCTTCCAATACAGGAGAAATACAAGAATGAGGAGTCATGATATGAAATTGAAACATACGAACATACAAATCTGCCAGCAGGAACAGGCCACATGGTCTATCAAGGCTGCTTGAATGTGCAGCTAGCATCCATTACTTTGCAGCTGCCTCACCCTCCTCTCCCTCATCACAATTAACACCCTTTCATCTTGTCCCATCTCCTTTTAAAAACTACCCACCATCTTACAGAATGCCACTTCTTTGGACAGAGTGTTCCACTTAGGCACAACCCTTTCCCTCAAAAAGTGTCTCCTCATCTCTCTCTCTCCTGTATCTCCCCAACCCTCCAATCAGAGACCATGTCCTCTCATGTGCCTCCCCTCAACTTAAATACCCACTCTGTACCTGTATTTTTTTTCATCTCCTTTACATACTTACAGGTTTCAGTCATATCCCCTGATCCTTACTTTCCTCCAGGAAGTATATATTTAACTCACTCAGCCTTTACTCGTACTGTTTGTCCATACATGGTGGGGGATTTAAACATACTTGGGACAGGAATAGGTGAATCTTGGAGGTACTGTAGAGCCATGGGAGGGGAAACTACAGACCAGATAGGGTCATGTGTAGGGCTATGAGGCAGACTAGATGGCCTTGCGGTCCTTATCTGCTGACAGTTTCTGTGTTTCTATGTTTTTCTGCACGTCCCCCCAATGGCCTTTGGTGCACATGCAGAAAAACATAAAACTATAAAATGTCAGCAGACAAAGGACCGAAACCCATCTCTGCCCGTTAGTCCTATACTTGACCCTTGGCTGCTTCTTTGTCCATGCCACTCCAGTACACAAAACTTAAGAATGATCAATTTTCTGTAACACGCTTGTTTATTAAAACATAAGAAGCTGTTATACCATGCAATGCATGTGCTTTCTTTATTTGCCATGAATACCAGTACCACATGGCACCCTAGCTGCAAACTAAAAACTGCTGCAAATCTCATTGCCGAACCACTGGCTAAGATTTTCACACTGTCCCTCTCCAGTGGTACAGTCTCTGATCTCTGGAAAACTGCCAGAATTACTCCCATTTTCAAGAAAGGGAACAGAAACGAGATCTCAAACTACAGGCCGATAGCTATTCTCTCAGTCCTAAGTAAAATCTTAGAAAAGCTTGTAGCCACCCAAACCCTTGACTACTTAGAATCTACAAATTTGCTCTGTGATGCTCAACATGGTTTCAGGAAGAACCATAGCATTTCTACAGCACTAGCCAAACTCACATCAGATACTCTCTCAAACATGGATGATGGTCGGCTAACAGGAGCTGTCTTCATTGACCTTACCAAGGCCTTTGACCTTGTGGATCACTCCTTACTCCTGACCACCCCTTCAGTCTATAGGTTTCTCCTCTCCCATTATCAACTGGTTCAGGAGCTATTTAACCGACAGGACCCAAACTGTAAAATTCAATTCTGCAATTTCTGACAGCACCACCATCAATATTGGAGTACCCCAAGGTTCAATACTTGGCCCTCTTCTCTTTTCCCTCTTCATAAACAACATACCAAGCAATATCTCATCCTGCTCCTCTCTTCTCTATGCTGATGACCTGGTCATCTATGCCATCTCACATAATATTGACTACCTAAACTTGTCTCTGACCACAGCCTACAACAATATACAAAGCTGGCTAAGCTCTCATCGACTTATCCTTAATTAAGCAAAACTAAAGCTATGCTCCTGGGCACTGCCCAAAAACTTAGATCCTGCACCTCCCCCTTGAAAATACTAGACCTAAATGGGATCTCTCTTGAGGTCATCACCTCATTTCGCTATCTTGGAATTTTGCTTGACCAATCTCTGGACCTCAACCTTCACATCCAAACAACCTGCAAAACTGTAAATTGTAAGCTGGGGTCAGCCTACAGAACCAGCTATATGTTAACACCATCAGCCAAGCTAGCTATCGCCAGGGGGATGCTTTTACCAACCCTAACCTACTGTGCTCCCATCCTGACTACTGCCCATAAATCAGCCTTGCAAAAATGGGATGTCACCTATAACAACGTATGTCGGTATGCTTCCAAGGCCCCTCGGCTCAAACATCATTGTCAACTGTATAGTGACCTTGGCTGGCTCTCGCACACTGCTACCAGGCTATACTACCTTGGCTGTCTATGTGACTCTATTATCAGACTGGACACGCCTGCATCACTAGCTGAGCTACTTCATCCTGTTACCTCAATCCGTGAACTGAGATCGTCTGACAAATCACTATTGAGAGTTCCCCATTGTCACACCTCCAAAGGAACTGGGGTTTTCGGGCATGCTGCCCCCAGATGTGGAACATGCTGCCACAGGACCTTAAGCATACCTCATCGCACTACCTCTTCAAACGAGGGCTACAACACTACCCAGCTACCTCTGACCAATGTACCTGTTTTGACCCTACCTGACAGTACCTTTGAAAGCCAGTCCTACAATCTACACATTTCCTACCTTTCTGGCTGTCCCCCCCTTCCCTCTTGCTCACCCACTTTCCTTTTGCCTTCTCTCCCCTGCTTGTTTGTACACCTTATCTACCTGCAGATCTTGAAATTACCCTGTTTTTCCCAACTATAACTGCTCGGTTTGTTACATACTGTACTAAACAAAGCCGTAGTAATGAACTGTCCAGTGCCGTCTTATGCAGAATAAGCCCTCACTGTTATCTGTAAATGCTATTCTATGTGCTGTTTACTGACTGATCTATGCTGTTTTATGCTTTACCCAATGTTGTCATAACTTGAATATGCCCTCACTGTTTTTCACAGCCAGTCAGATGTGATAGCTGAGTAATGGTACAACCAGGGGCTTCGCCTCTTTTCCTGCCCCCCCTCAGTTATTACTCCCCCTGGGATACCCATGGACCAGGACTGCCCGCTGCGCTCATGACCGGCAACAGAACCATGAGCCCGGCTGCTTGTCGCTACTTTCAGTCGCCAATGCCGTTAATTTGCCAAAAACCCCTCAAAGCCCTGTCAGGACGTAGAGCACTCCTCCCAGCACCCGTCACCGATGTGTACCTACCTAGATAGTCTCAGGGGGCCCACCTCAAGCACTGCTTGCCAAATAGTAACCAGAGTTGACTAGGGCTACCCCTCCTTTGCATCCTGGCTGCAGGGGTCGCCAGCCGTACACATGCCTATAAACAGAACCAGGTGCCTGGTTACTCGAGGGTACCCTGAGCCGCCAAAGCCATAGTCGCCGTAAAGTCCCTCTAAACCCATTTTTGGGCTTTGGATCACTCCTCCTTTTACCTCAGTGCTGCCAGGGTACCACCTCAGTAGCCTAGGGACCTGCATTTGAATTGATTACCTAATGACTAACAGCGTTGGACTTCGCCTTGCTCCCTCCTGGAAGTCTGTTATCAGGGGCCACCCGCCGTGATCACGCCCAGGAAGCAGAACCATGAGCCTGACCACTTGCTAGTACCCTGAGCCGCTAAAGCCGTAATCATTGTGAGGTCCTTACAAGCTCATCGTGACATCAGACCACCCCTCCACTCCTTCTACCCTCCCACTTGTTTGCATTATGTCTGGCTGGGAACTCCGAATGACTCTGTCTTTGTACCAGTACCCACTCTGCCTGTTATATTCTATACAGAACAATGTTGTATTCGTTTTACTTAGACTAGTGTCCTCACTGTTATCTTAGTCTCATAGCTTCGGCTCCACTGTCTATACATTGTACTGCCACACTAATTGTACTGTATATGTTAAACACCCTCAGTATGTATTGTCTTGTACTCTCCCGGGTCGTGCCTGAAAATAGTCACCTGCTGGCTAGTGCACTTACCCGGTTAACAAAAAATAAATAAATAAATAAGTGAAAAAGTCCCAGATCTTGCCTGAAAATAGGCATCTGTTTTGTCTAGTGTGCTTACCTGGTTAACAAAAACTAAATAAATAAATACCCCTCAGTTTCTGTGGAGGCCCTTACAAGTAGAGCACATTTTCTTAATTATTGATTAAAAGTAAGTACCATAAAATGTTCACAACTGGATTAAAATAAACACCCTACAGTACTGCTTGCATGTGCACAGCAGGCCGGGACCACATGGCTGCTTCTTTGGCTAGCCCCTACTGGCAAACAAAACCAAAAATAAATAAATAAAATCTAATTTAAAATCAGTACCCCCAAGTCTGTGGAAGCCCTTATTCAAAGGGCACACATGGATTCCTTATGTAAAATAAGCACCTTGGAAATCATCAGAATTAAAACTCTATAGCCCTTAGTCTATATGCCTAGCTTGCCGGGACCATACACTTGCTTGTTTGTCCCACATTTGCAAACAAAATCACTTCTCTGTCCAGCCCCCAATCATAAACAAAACTGTAAAAAACATAATTCTAAATCCACACTCCAAAGTTTCTGTGGATGCCCTTAAATGTAGAGGAGACTTTCTAAATTATTGATTTAAAATAAGCACCCTATAGTACTGCATGCATGTGCACAGCAGGCCGGGTCCACATGGCTGCTTCTTTGACCAGCCCCTACTGGCAAGCAAAACTAAAAATAAATATAAAATCTAATTCAAAATCAGTCTGTGGAAGACCTTGCTCAAAGGGCACACTTAATGGATTCCTTATGTAAAATAAGCACCTTGGAAATAGTCAGAATTAAAACTCTATAGCCCTTATTATATATGCCCAGTAGGATGGGACCACAAACAAAATAACTCTTTGTCTTAGACCCTAGCATTAAACAAAATGGAAAAATAAGCACCCTATAGCACTTCAGCAGGCCGGGACCACATGTCTGCTTCTTTGTTCCACATTTGCAAATGGCTGATTCTTTGTCCAGGAAACAAAGCAAAAAATGTAGAAACCCTTATACAGAGGGCACACTTTTTTGGTCCCACAGTCACAAATTAAACTTAATCCATACACCTAAGTTTCTGTGGGACATTTGTAAAATAAGCATGGCTGCTGTATTGTTTGCCCCCGCGTGATGTCTGCATGGGCCAGCAGCACATGGCTGCTTTTTTTAACCCACAGCATGGTTTGTTGGTTTTTCACCCCCATGTCACAAACATACCAAAGTGACCCCATTCTGCCTTAAAAAAACAAAAACGTGTATTTGCTGGTTCTTCACACACAAACACACACACACACACACACACACACACACACTCACAGTTCCCCCTCCCCCAACCAAACCAAAATGCATCTATTTTTCTATTGGAACTTTAAAAGTTGCATAGCTTTATCACGCACACACATGGGCCACATTTTCATTGTGCATTTTATGCATGGCTGATTGAACCCCACTCTAAACCACCAAACAAATCCACTAATTATTTTTATTTTAAAGTTTAATACTGAAACAGGCTACTGTAATTCATAGTTACATAGCCATATGTTAAACTGAGCATACTCCAGAACTCCTTTCTTTGTTCCAAACCCCACTCCAAACCACAAACCCCAAAAAGAACAGTGAATTAGATAATGCATTTAAAGTACCTCGAATACTATGTACTGCAAAAGGAGAGGGAACGTTCCAACAGCAAGCAGACTAGACACTCAAGCAGCCGACAGACACGTGCTATTCCAAGCAGATGGAAAGATGCCACTACTTCTCTGTTAATAAATTCATAAAGAAAGGGGTCTCCCGCTGTGGAAAGTGCACCTTTATAGCCCTAGCTCATTATGGAAAACTGGACGAAACACAACTTCCGGTTCGCAGTTCTCCAGATCAGGTTTTAGACCCGACGTAACGTGCACAAAATCCGGACTACAAAACGAGAGGCTGGATAAGCATTTAAATAAAAGGAAACAAGAAATAAATAAAACAAAAACATACAAGAAGAGTAGTATTGAGCAACCAGACAAATACTGTGAAAAGTAGAACTAGAGCAACATGCAATGTGAGATGGATAAAAGGAGGGTACAAAAAAAAAGACAAACAAGACACTACATGTTAAGAATGTTCCTGGGGACAAACATGCAAAAAAAAAAAATATAAAAATGGTCAAAATAACCAAGATGTAAGCAGTTCAGTAATGATTGTGATGAAGTGGGACTCAGAAGGCACTAACTTGATTTCCCAGTTTAGTTAAATGAAAACCTGAGTTTTAGCAACATATTATATTACAGGGGAGCAGTGTCACAAAATGGCAGCTGATTAAAGGGGCTAAAATGGTGCTTCAGTTTGTGTCACAGCTGAATAAGCAGACAACCACAAATCATTTTATTCTCAGTATGTCTTTATTATGAAATCTTGCCATAAGAGTTGAAACTGTTACACGAGGTCCCTGCACCCTAATTGATACCCTCAGGGGGGTACACCGTAGACAGCTAATGTTTAGGCATAGGCTATACTAATACGTAGGGCTAAGGGCATCTACTGTATAAGAGTAGATGTCAGGATATGAATACATATTATTGTAACTCACTTTGCTTGCTAATGCACACACATTATACCATGTATTTTCTGTCTATTTCTTACTTGTCAGATGCCAAGACACCTGTCCTTGAAGTAATTATAATGTGTAAGGCAACATTGCCATCTTTCGGTGATGGACACCACTTCACCTTGTTATGTAAGACTTTGTATAAGAACGTCTTTGTTCTAAAACTGCTGACTTTACAGAATTATATAATGTTATCTTGGACCGTGGAGCCACCTCTAATTTAGCCAATGGGGCTCATCTCTGTAACTAGAAATGTTTTTATCTTTCAGTAACCATAGTAATTATCACAGGTATATAATGTTATGCACAGGCTTTACACCTCGGAGACCTGAGAGATCCCAAGAGACTACAAAGAAACCTTGAGGTGTAGGGAACGCTTAGTACTGGCTCCCGGTTCGTATTGGTAAGAACTGCTTGGGCAACTATGATTCATCCTGTTTGTAGTAATAAACGTGTTTATTACTTGAATGCAACTTGTTTGTGATTATTTGCATCTCAATATTGCCAAGAACCTGAAAGTGAGGTTTAGACCTCTTACAATTGGCGACTGCGTGCAGAAGCGATATTAGGTGTTGTAAATTTCACTTGTTGCTATAAATTTCCCTTTTCCCACGGGGACTGCACGTGTACATTTCTGTATCACCTCTCCCGTCTTTTCTACCAGTTTGTGGATACTTGCAAGGTCTGGCTAACTTTTCGAGTGTGGTCGATGCCGTCTCGACCCACTCCATAGCAGCTTTGAATTGCAAGCCTACAACTTATACAGTAGCCCGGCTGTGTTTAAAGTACCCGTGTTGTGGATCGATACGCAATGCATGGTCTTTTTCACAGTTTGAATTTTTCGTTCCCTCCCACACAAATGGCCACCGTATCAGATATCTGTGCAGAACTGAGACTCGATGTCTCGAACTTTCTTACCTCCCATGGAGGATTGGCTGACTTCGCGCAGGATGCAAGTCAATCCGAAAACCCTGAACTGGGGATTCAACCCAGTACACAGAGGCGCAACAGTCAACCAATAGGTGTTGTGCTAAAGGGTTGATGGTCGCTGCTCTCTACGCTGCCTTGGAAGCCTCCGAAGCGAGGTTTCGAACCCTTGATCTGCAGATCGCATCTCTTAAGCAGGAGATGGGTTTGCAGGAAACAGAATGTGTTCGGAAAAAGCAGAACTTGGAGTCAGAACTCCAATCTCTGCGTAATGAAAAGGATTCACTATTGCATCATTCTGCACAGGCTGGTGAACAAGAAATGTGTACTCTGAAGAATGAGTGTGAAAGTTTAAGACAGGATAAAAGTCAGGTGGTACAAATGAATGATTTGTTGAGTGCCGCGAATGCACAATTGAGTGATGAGATGGGTGAACTGCAGGATGAGATCAATCAGGTACGTAATGATTTAGAAACAGCTTATAGGGACAACCGCGAATTGAGTGCCGCTTACCGTGTTTTGCAGAAACAGAAACAGGATCAGGTTGATATGGATGTTGCAAGTGTGAGTCATGATGAATGTAGAGCTAAGATGGATAAACTATGCCATCAGCGAGAGGTTTTGACTGGCCATGTTAAGGCATGGTGGCGTGGCCCTGCCTTTCATTCGTCGTCGGAGGGGCCATCCGGCGATGATATCTGATACAATGCCCAGTCATGCCCCTACTATGGCCCAGATTCCCCACCCAGCCATCCACAGCATGGCGGGTCCCCGCCCACTACTCCCCAGGTCACACGTAGACGACGTCGTGACGCTCATCATGGGAAACGCCATCATGGCGGCACCCATGGGGGGGGGAGCAGGCCCAAGCCTGGTCCCGACGGCACCTCCGGTAGCCGTTATTAGTGTGGAAGACAGGCGAGAGATTGAAACCATGATTGATAGGGCACTAGAAAGTATTCCTCTTCCTGAAAGAAGTATGAAAGCCATTAAAAGTCAGATTAGACAAATTTTTCAAGAAGCTGGCACTCAGGAAGGTGTTGTTCGGATGGCGGCTGAAGCTGCAGCCCACGCAGCATTGGATGGTGCACGAGACACGCTGCCCTTGCCTGATCGACCACCAACTAATCCCCTGCAAATGGCCTACTCTGTTCAGCAAATTGCTGACAGCATCGGTCGGATGAACTCGTCCGACAATCTCAGCTGCCATTTGGAAAAGGTGCGCTCCAAGTGCGAGATGCTTAGTCTCGCCGCAGAATACCAGGTCCAAATACTACGCCAGACCATCGATCCTGGCTTATGGGTGAAACTCCCCGAGGTAGTTCACCAAGATGGGAACGCTACCTTTGACCAAGTCGCAGCTGAGCTCATTTCCGCTCACAGCCCTGGTGTGGTTGGAGTAATGCTAGCATACCCCATGAAGCAAAATGCCAAAGAAAGTCCAGCGACTTACCACCAGAGACGCTGGATGGCATATCGAGCAGGGAAACATCTGACACAAGAAGCCGCGGATGTAGATCTTATTGAATATAAGACCCTGTTCCTTAGAAACATGATCCCAGCCGTGAGAGAGAAAGTAGAGCCAACCACATACCCGAATAAGGATAGGTTTGCCGATATCCTTCGGAAAACCGAGAGAGTGTACCAGTTGTACATCCGTGATTTGGGTTCCGGTTCCAAAAAGCTTGCCGCTGTGGAACCCGCTTCCGGGACCACGACACACTACACGGTGGAAGGACAGGCCCAACAACAACAGCCAAACTCCATCGCCGGCCCTCAGCTAGCACCAACAAAACCCCCAACAACAACAACAGCAGTGGGTGGGAACTGGAATTGGCCTAAGAACAGAAGGTACAAAGGCAAGGAAGCCATTACAAGATCGGGTCCCCATATAAAGAGATAGCTGAAGAAAACCAAAAATTTCGGGAGCTCCTGGAGCAAGTGCATTCTGTAGCGGATGCCGTTCCCGCACAAACACTTGCAGCAGTACAACTGGCAACCATGACACTACTGGCCATGGAGACACCGGAGGTATGAGTGTGCAGACCCATACCAGCCTGAACCTGGAACCCCCGCCTTACATTGCATCAGTGCAACACGGTGAAGTCATCCATGCAAGCCAAGCCCAACCTCTGCATGCCTCCAACAATACGGATTGACAATTACAGGCCCCAGTCCCGCATTGTAAACAAGCTGGTCTTGGATACAAACGGAAGGCCCTGCATCGAGGCTGAGGTCAGGGGCCGCCAATTAATTGTCTTGTTAGATACAGGTGCAGCTGTATCTGTGTTACACGACGACCACCCTGAAACATCTCCATGGTCTACCGGACGGAAGACCAATATGTCAGGAGTTGATGGTGCTAGGTTACCTGCATACCGCTCTCTGCCTTTACCGGTAGAACTAGGCCATTTGAAGGCCTCACATGCTTTCCAGCTGATGGTGTTGCACGATCATCCTAGCATCATTGGGATTGACTTTCTTGCACCACATGGCTGTGTGGTGGATCTAGCAAACATGCTGTTGATACAGATACAGGGTCAATACCATACTGTCTTAATTCCTGACTCACATGCTGTGGCAACAATATCCATTAACAACAAAGAGTATGACGTCATAGATTTAGTCAAGAATCATGAACTTTTCCCAAAACTTCTACCTATTCTGCAATGACATTTGGAAGCATTTGCAGTTAACAAACATGATTGTGGCAGAATGCATACCGTTATTGAGGTGCCAGGCCTGGCACACGAGAGACAAAGGCAATACCCATTTCCCTCTGAAGCCTTACCCTCTCTTCAGGAAACAATCAAGTCACTCCTTAAACAAGGAGTAATCAGAACCTGTGTCTCCACTGCCAACTCTCCTGTTTGGCCTGTGAAGAAACCCACAGGTGCCTGGAGACTTACTATTGACTACAGGAAACTGAATCAGGTCACTCCCAGTTGCTCCTCAACTGTGGCGTCTGCACCGATGTGCTTGACTTTTAACACCAGATCAGAAATGGTTCAGTGCTCTGGATATCTCCAATGGTTTCTGGTCATTACCATTGGCCCTCAAGAGTCAATATAAGTTTGCCTTCACTTTGAAGGGCGACAATATCGTGGACTTGCTTGCCACAGGGGTTCCATAACAGCCCATCCCTCTTCCATCTCCATATGATGGATGCCCTACAAGGTTTCTCAGCCCCCCAATGTCTCTTACAGTATGTGGATGACCTGTTGTTGGCTACTGCCACACAGGAACAACATCTGGATCTCTTGGATGAACTATTGACTCTTATTCAGAGCAGGCTTGAAGTGTAATCCTGCAAAAGCACAACTATGTCAGAAAGAAGTGCTCTTTCTGGGTTTGAAGATAACAGATCAAGGTCGGAGTCCTACTTGGAAGAAAATTCAAGGGTTGCAAGACTTGCCATTACCTACCAGTGTGGCAACTCTTAGGAGGTTTCTAGGTATGGTAAACTACTCCAGAGATTTCATTTGTGATTTTGCACAGAAAGCCGCTCCACTGTACGATTTACTCAAAAAGGACGTTCCATGGAATTGGGGCCCTGTCCATACCCAGGCTGTGACGTCACTGAAGCAGGTCTTGGCCTCCGCCCCAGCACTGGTAAACCCCAATCCAACATTACCATTCCACCTAGAGTGCGCCACCTCTGACATTGCTATGTCAGCAGTGTTGGCCCAAAAGGTACATGGCTCTTTGAGACCTATTGCATATGCATTGCAGCTATTGACCCCAGTAGAACAGAAGTACGGCCTTTGTGAAAGGAATCTTCTGGCCACCTATTGGGCTGTCAAGCACTTCCTGTATATCATTGGGTACTCTCCACTGCTTCTTAATACCAATCACACTCCTACTACCTTTTTGCTCTCAGCCAGAGTGAAAGATGGGTCAGTCTCTAACACCCGGCTGACACATTGGTCACTCCTCCTCCTCCAGGATAGGGATATTCAGGTCCACCGAACCAAAGTTCCATCTCTACTAGCACATGGCCTCCTCTTTCAGGGGGAGCCCCATGACTGCGCTTTGCAGTCACCTGATCTTCCAGATCCAGGTCCATTCTTCCCTGCCACCCCTGAGGTATTAGAAAACACCTCCTTGTGCCGCATTTTCACCAATGGATCAGCATCATATTATCAAGGTGAACAAATTGCAGGGATGGGTATCATGGTGGTGTATCCTTATGGAAACACTGTCAGGATATCTAAACGCTGTACTGTAGCTTCATCACAGTATGCAGAGCTGGCAGCAGTGGCCTGTGCATTAGAGTTTATCCAACATGGAACTCAAGACACCATCATTTTACTGACTCTAATTGGGTTTGTTGTTCCTTACAGAATTTCTCCCTTTCTGGTGGAAGAACTCCTTCCCTCTTCTGATGGCAGCTCAGTGAAATACAAGAATTGGTGATTTACATACACGCATTAGGTCAAAATACCCACACAAACTCTATGTACACAAGGTTAAAGCTCACTCCTTACATGATCCCTACCATGCATTCAATGACACAGCAGACACCCTTGCCAAGGAAGGGGCCCGAGGGGGGATGTCTGGGTGATGGAACATCCAGAGTCCAATGCGGCTGTACAGGTTGCAGCTCTTAAAAAGAAATCTGAATCTTTTTCCCCCTTGGACCTCTCAGCAGCCCAGCACTTGGACACTGAACTCAAAGAAGTGTTCAGATTCTTGGACAAGGGTACTGAAGAAAGACTTCCCACACATAACCCTTACCGTAGGCATGAAAGTAAATTACACTTATCCCCTGATGATAAACTCATTTGGTTCCAGCCAGAGGATACTACCACCAAATTGTGGGTGGTCCCCAGACATTTGAGATCTGAATTTTTGCACCAGGTACATGACACACCCACTGGTGGGCACCAGGGGGCTGAAAATACCCTCCAACACCTCAAAACCACCGCCTGGTGGGCCTGGGATTACCAAAGATGTTAAACAGTACATTGATAATTGCCTTGTTTGTGCACAAAACAATCCAATACCTACAAAACAGAATGCCAAACTTTTACCACAGAGACATACTGGCCCTTGGCATGCCATCCAAATTGATTTTATTGGTCCTTTGACCAATACCAGCAGAAACAACAAGTATGCCCTTGTAGTAACCCGATCTATTCTCTAAGTGGGTAGAGGCTTTCCCCACCAAGACTTGTACTGCAAAGACAACTGACAAAATCCTGGTATAACAGATTTTCTCCAGGTGGGGTCTGTCTATCAAGGTAGACTCCGATAAAGGAACCAGTTTTACAGGTGAGTTGATGAAAGAGTCCCTTGAACTCCTAGGGGTTCAGCAAAAGTTCCACATACCTTATCACCATCAATCCTCAGGTCAAGTAGAAAGAGCTAACAGACGGATTAAGCAAAATGCTTCAAATTATTGAGGACAATCCAAGACCTGGATTCCCTACTGCCTTTACTCCTTATGGCAATTAGAGTACGCCCTCAATCCCTACCCAGCTTACACCCTTTGAGGTAATGACTGGCAGACAAATGAGACTACCTGAACACTTGCTCTTTGACCTGCACACCCCCACTGCGAACTGCGTGTCTGTAGATCAGTATGTGTAAAAAGACCTCATACACACACACTTGTATGCTGCAAATTGCATGGGCAAGGCCCAGCAACAGTCCAAAATACAATTTGACAAACATGCACAAGAAGTGGATTGGCAAGTTGGAGATCAGGTCATGGTACTCCGATTTGCACATCCCACCCACTCCTTCTCCAACAAGTGGGAAGGCTCTTACCCCATTGTCAAAAAGCTCAGTCCAGCAGTCTATCAAGTTAGACTCCTCCACAACAATAAACTGACTGACAAATGGTTACATGCAAACCAATTGAAACTGTACAAAGGAGCTTAAAACTTACTCTTCCTAACCCCATTGGGTGGAACTGTACTAATATACTAATCTTTCATCTTCCTTTTCAGATACATTGACAAGATGGCTATCTTGTTCCTATCTCTACTCCTTGCAGGAGTACTCCCTTTCGTCCAAGGCACGGTACCGGACCTCCTTCGACACCTTGATCCTCCAGCACCTCCTACAGAGGGTGTTTCCATCAAAATTCCAGACACTATGATTACTGTCCAGGAAGGTTCCGATGCATACCTCACTGCCTCGGTCTTTGCTCCTGACAAATCTACCCTTCAGATTGAGTGGCAAACCACATCACAAGGACAAGTTCTCCCTGTGGCCAAACTCTCTAAGGGAACTTTCCAGGGTTAGCCCAACGCTAAATTGTCCCCGAATGGTACACTGTCCTTGTTACAAACTGCATTAAGACACTCTGGTTTGTATAACATTACTGCCTTAATTGACCCATCCTATTGTAACTCTCTTTCTCAGGATGCTGCCCGCAGATTTTGTGCTGTACACCACATGGCCTCTGCTACCATGTTTCTATCTGTGCTGCCTCCTACTGAGAAACAGCTTTTGGAATGTCCAAAACATATCCCTGGTCCCCGTAGTGGTCTCACAGCCACTGCACTCCCAGATTCTTTGATTAACAATTTACAGTTTATGCATGTACCTGTTTTATTTAACCTTATTTATTTGAATATGAAAGAATTTGGTATGTGTCACAATACCAATACATCTGCATTTTACAGTACTTTATTGCTTGACAGTTTAGCTGCACTTCAAATACGTACCAAAGATCCCCTTTCTGGGGTTTATTCTACTGAACACAGGTAATTTTAGGAGGAAACCTTCTCCTAGTACTCTTACTCATAAACGTACTAAACGTGAAGTTGACAGTTCTGATGTCACGGGTGCCACGGGAACTGTCACAGGTCTTTTTGGTACTGCTATGTCCATTTGAAACAAAGCAGACATTGCTGCTATCAAAAGCCATTCTGCAAAGTTCTCCACTGGTTTGGTTAATGATGTTTTACCACCTTTATTGCATGGTGTGGATGGTCTTAGTCAGGAAGAAAGATACACTGTATACAACATGCATGACATTGCAAAAGCCTTCACTGATTCTAAAGATAAGATTAACGCACTCATACAACCGAATAATAGAGAAGCTGATAGACAATACATTGGTAGGGAAATACTTTGTTCTGCATATGGTTCATACATACTCACTACCATTAACAATCTTTTCAGAGACCTAGAAACTGGTAGGATTCCTGATATTATACATGACAGACGTCTATCTAAATGGTATTGTCCTAAATGTAAATCTCCATCTTGTATTTCCCTATGTATGCAACAAACTCTGTCTATTCCTCTCTCCACAGCTCGAAATTTGGGGTTTGTGACCAGACATCCGAATACTGGTCCTTGTTTTTCTGCTAAGAAATGTTCTATAACAGATACCATGTTTGTCTTTTTAACTGTCTCCTTACCACGCTTTAATCCCAATACAGCTTTGTTCGACAAGCTGGCACTGGTGCATTCCATAGGGCATTTGGACGAAGACATCTACAGCGAATGCCTGGATCTACCTCCTCTTCTACTGGTCTACCATTCCTTCTTGGATGCCTGGGTGGCACCGCACACGGACTGTTGTGCAAAGAAGCAATACATCTACCTGTGCCGATGTGATGTGTTTGATGTTATACGCCCTGTTTGTGGCTACTCTACAGACAGCATTGACTGGACTTTCACTATGGATGCTGACATCACTGAGAATGGCACCAACGCTTTTGAACCAACGCAGTCACCGGATCAGCTCTACCAGTCATATCGTGAGGAAGCTCATCACCTGTCAACACAGATCTCCAAGACGACCTACACATGCCCTGTCCAGTTGCAAAAATGGAGACTGCCTACTGTACAGTCACAGTACAACTCTGACGGTGAATACTGCATAGTCACTAATGTCAAAATGTATTCTTATGGTTCTGTTACTTGTGCAATTGATTACCCCAAATTCTGTTTTGTTCCCCATCAGAAAACTGTTATTGGACACACTGTCATAACCCCCGTCCCCCTTATGGAAGCAGATATTATTGATGGTAATCCAGACTATTTACTTACACTTGAGGAATACCTACCCTACTTTAATGTACACATAGATCCAGCTGACTCTTACACTGAAATCACTTTTAAATAGAAAGGACACACACCTCATCCACATCAGCAATAATATAACCAAAGCCAATGAAGCCATTCTTGACCTGATGAATGATGGAGACATGAATAACGCTTTGACTAACACTTGGTTAGAGATTACTTTTAAAGGTTTTGTTATAATACAAGCATTTTTGATATTTACTTTGATTATTATGCTTTGCTGCCTCACACGTACTCTTACGCCAACACCGTGAGCAGCAGAGTTTCTTTACAAAGCCTCGTGCCTCCGGATTGAAAAGACCCACTGCTCCTGCCCACTCCTTACATTCGCCTGTGTTGCCTTTTTAGGCAACAAGGGGGGGAATTGTTACACGAGGTCCCTGCACCCTAATTGACACCCTCAGAGGTACACCGTAGACAGCTAATGTTTAGGCATAGGCTATACTAATACTTAGGGCTAAGGGCATCTACCGTATAAGAGTATATGTCAGGATATGAATACATATTATTGTAACTCACTTTGCTTGCTAATGCACACACATTATACCATGTGTTTTCTGTCTATTTCTTACTTGTCAGATGCCAAGACACCTGTCCTTGAAGTAATTATAATGTGTAGGCAACATTGCCATCTTTCGTGATGGACACCACTTCACCTTGTTATGTAAGACTTTGTATAAGAACGTCTTTTGTTCTAAACTGATGACTTTATAGAATTATATAACGTTATCTTGGACCGTGGAGCCACTCTAATTTAGCCAATAGGGCTCATCTCTGTAACTAGAAATGTTTCTATCTTTCAGTAACCATAGTAATTATCACAGGTATATAATGTTTGCACAGGCTTTACCTCAGAGACCGAGAGATCCCAAGAGACTACAAAGAAACCTCGAGGTGTAGGGGCAACTAGTACTGGCTCCCGGTTCATATTGGTAAGAACTGCTTAGGGCAACTGTGATTCATCCCTGTTTGTAGTAATAAACATGTTTATTACTTGAATGCAACTTGTTTGTGATTATTTGCATCTCCAATATTGCCAAGAACCTGAAAGTGAGGTTTAGACCTCTTACAAAACCAACAAATTATATTGATTTTTAAAAAAGTTACACTGTGTTAATGTATTGCTCCTGCAAGTGTGTCGAATACTGTATAGTTGCCTATATATGTGTGTGTTTGTGTGTGTGTGTGTGTGTGTGTATATATATATATATATATATATATATATATATATATTAAGTGTACAGTTGCGCCCCTATAGTTAAGGTTGGTACAGCACTTCAATGTTAAATCTCAATTTTTACACCTCAATAACTTTGGCATTTTGTTGATGAAATAGCCCCAAAATTGGGATGCGTGGTCATTCTACCAGTGTCACAAGATCCTGAAAGTTTTGTAACAGCATCTTGTATGGTTTTGAGATATAAACTGATGAAAACAGTACAAATTATGTTGTTTTTTTTTCTATAGGTTAATATGGGATTTTTTTGCTGTCATCTACAGCACACATGGAATGAAAAAGTCCTCTTTAATTTTTATGGATGATGGCGTGTGTGCCCAGGGTAAGCCTTTGGAAGGTTTGGTGAAAAAAATAGATGATCATTTTTGATTTATAATGATTTTTGTGTCAGCCACATGACAGGCAGGTAAATGAAAACAGTTTGAAAAGTAAATTTACTGTTCAAACTGTATATTTACTGGTCCTGCTCAGAGAAAATACTGTTCCTGCTGTCAGACATCTTGTTTTTTTTTTTCAGTTTTAAAACTGGATTTCTAAGCAAACACTACTTGGTTATGAATTAACATGACCTGTATGTAGGTCTCAATCACATACTTATTTCCATATTTGTTTTGTAATTCACAAATGTACATGGCAAATATGTCTTTTTGGGGTGAGAATCATACCCCCTATCTCTCGTTTGGATGGTTCGATCTGATAATTCTTTACAGTTTGAACTTTGCTGTTCAAACTAAAAAAATGCTGAACAGTAAAGGTACAAGACAGTTGAAACTGTCATAGCTCCCTGGTGTTTAGTGGCACCACTGTGCCCCTATAATCTGGTTAATTAGGCACTTTTTGGGCTTAAAATCCCAAACTATTCTGCCGCAGGGTCTGTCAGTTCTCCAAGGTCTTAGCTAGAAAATAGAGCATCCCCATTTCAATGACCTTACTGAGAGCACAGAGGACTTTTTGCACCATATAAATGCCACAAGCTGCAGAGAGCAGTCCTGCTGCAAGAAATCAGAAACCCTGGTCGACACCAGTGTCACTAGCCAATGTGGCTAATATCTGACTCTGTAAATTGCTGCTAAATGAAGTACCTTTAAATTGGGGTCCAAGTTTTGCCGCTCCCATTCACTGAGCCAGGAATTTCTGTGTGGATATAGAGAGTGGTTATGAGTGATTAGCTTAAAAATAGCCTTCCTGCCTTCTGATAAATCAGCTAATAGCCCCTGTGTTGATGTGCTCTAGTCTCCCCTAAATGCAAAGTTCAGCCCTGTGGCAAGAAAGCAGAAAACCCTGGAAGACACCACTTCCACTAGCCAATCAGGCTAATATCTGAGTCTGGAAACTGGCACCTTACCAAGGACCTTTACATTTGGGTCCCAGTTTTCGACTCCCATTCATTCAGCCAAGGATTTATGTGTGTACATAGATAGGGATTGAGAGGCCTTAGCTGAAAAATAACCCTTCCCACTCTGATAAATCAGCTTATAGCCACTGTACTGATGTACTCTACCCTAAATGCAAAATGCAGCCCTGCTGCAAGAAATCAGAAACCCTGGAAGACACCACTACCACTAGCCAATAGGGCTGGTATCTGACTCTGGAAATTGCTGGCATTGTGAATATATGTAGCAGCTTTAGAGAAGTCCAGTCCCTGCTGCAGGTTTTACAGACACCACTCCCTCTTTTCCCGCATCTACCTGTGTGGACTTTGCAGGTGTTTGTGGATACTCTATATTGCAGGATGGAGGAGAGGGAAAAAGTGAATTGTTAACCTGGTGCAGTGACAGTGAGGTGGTAGAAAGGTTTATAATGTATCTGGACTGTGTAAAAACAACACTACAAATGCACCAGTGCAGTGAACAAACTAAATCTTTATTTGTGTAAAGTGAAAATTAAACATTGGAGAGGCACTGAACTTGATCTGTACTCTAAACTTTACATGCTTTATGTAAATGAGGATGGCAGTATGGTGAAGCAATTGTCAATGACCCTGTTAGCTAGCATAATTCCAAGGTTTTTGCACATAGATTGCGTGTCACAGCTCTGTACTGCATCCCAACTGCCTGAAAGCACTAATTAAAAACAAAAAAAAACAAGTATTATACTAATCGACAGGATCATTGACAGTTGCGATACTGTACTACTGTCATCATTTACTAAATAACTCTAGCTGGGAGTTATGCCATAAAACGGAAAATTGAGCACTATAGAATCAAACAAAAATGACCTGATTGATCAGCTGTTCTGTATGAGTGTATGTAAAAGACATAAGTAAAGCTGATCATAATGGAAACCTCATTTGTAAAGCAGGGCCGCTATGAAAAGCATTGGTTGACTTTCCATAGCTACAGTAAATGCTATTTGTTTGAGATTGAAAGTAGGAGATGACAGATCTGGAAATGATCTTGCCTGTCTACTGAAGGAACAAAAGACAAAATATCCAGTCAGATATCATCAGTAACATGATCATTTACAACATTTGTGTCCATATTATAAGGTGTCGTCATTAACGACTACTTCATAAAACACAGTAGGCTGTAATTTGCCAATGAAATAGTGTATCAAAAAGAATGAAACAAAGTATTTTAAGTTCTACTGTGCTAAACGTCTGCAATCCCTTCCTTACATCTGATCACAAATGGAAAGTTCCTTTTGTAATGAACCATTGTTACCACAAAATCTGAAGCAGTGTGCCATTATTTTCTTTAATGTCTTTCCACTTGGGACAGTCTCCAATGCAAGACAATCTGTAGCTGACATCTAATTATCCCTTACAAAACATTTAACAGTTCATTCTTGCTGGTATATAGCTTTGCTATTTGATGCCATTTTATGCTAGAAATAAAACATTTCACTTGTATGTCCGTACACATATTTGCAGAGAATGTTGTTACATGTACATGGGTATCCTTTAGTGACAACACATAATCTTAAAACAAGGACATAATTCTTGACACCTAAGCTGTTACCAGAAACTTAACAAGCATTTGTCAATGACTAATGTTTGCTTGCATGGTGTATGTTTCAGAGATGGTTTGCCACATGACTAATTTATTTGCAATGAGGGCATAGAAGTAGTGGAAAGATCATAAAAGTAAGCATTGTTAGACTTAACTAGTGGCAACAGGCAGACCAGTGTGCTGTCATCTCTGAGATGGGGCATATGCATGCCATAGAATGCCACAGTGGTGGTGTGCTAGAAATGATTGAGTGTACGTATAAAGTTGCTGCTTCTCAAACTCAGAATTCAGTAAAGCACAAAGTCTAAGCTACATTTCATTTTGATAGAAAATTTAAAAAGAACTTCTTAGAAATCATAGTTCAAGACTTGCAAGGTTTGATTTGTCCCATGTTTCCCACATTCTCAGGGTCAATATCTCGCATCACAGCCCAATAAGAACAAACTCTGGCCAGAGCCGATTGGGCTGCATCTAGGGAATATTGCAAATGACCAAAGTTATGAGCCTGCATTAGCAAATTGCAATGCAGGCTCATAAATTTGTTGTTTCATAATATTTGTACAGCAAATTTTCAGCATAGCTTTGTTATGACCCTGCCTCATGAAGAATGGTATAGCAAATGTTCAACTGATGCCTGATAGGTGACTTCAAGCAGGGATTGCAAAATAATATTTTGGGATGCAGAAACTCATTTTGGCCAGAAGTTGAAAAATGACAGCTGTCACATTAAAAGACTCTAGTAACACACATAAACAAAAGGCAATCACTAAAAGGGATTGTCAATATGGTTTTCATCAAGAAAGATCTTCTATAAATAATTATGCTTTTATGAGCTTCTGAGTAAAGAACTTAATAATCACAGTCCAATTGACGTTGCTTATTTGGATTTCAAAAAAGCTTTCCACCAAGCACAACAATGGGCAGTAGTGAATAAAATTAATAACTTAAATATACAAGATCAAATGAAAATATTGATAAATAAGTGTCTGGTAGATCACAGAGAGTAATGGTGAATGGGTATATTTCCTTGGTAGGTCCTGTCACTAGTGGGGTCCCTCTGGACTCAGTTCTGGCATAGTGGTTTTTGACTTCTTTATAACTGATCTATAGCAGGGCCTTGAAAGCTGGCATACCAAGTATACAGATGACACCAAGGTTGGGGGTTCTGCAGACATACTCAGACTCAATCCAAAAAGATGTTTGGGCATCAATGTGGGGAATGCCCTTTAATATGGACAAATACAATCATACACTTAAGCCCCACACATTGTTAGCTTAGCTATACATTACAAGGAAATACATTAAAAACTTCACCATCAAAACAGTCCTGGATTGCAGCCTTACTGGATGCAATCAAAACCAGCTGCCTGCTAGTAACTGAAAGATATGCTATCATCCTTGAAATAATGCAGTTTGTTAGTCACTATGAAATCACAGAAAATGTTGTTTAACTTTTAATTACTGGACCGAGTTGTGAACTCAGCTCACTGGAGGTGTGACAGGATTTTGACAGTTCTCAATGCTCCTCAGAAGCCAAGCACAGTCTAGTTGAAATACACATCCATCCTGTAGACTAAGTCCAGAAAAAAAAAAAAAACTCTATGAGCTCTGCCCGAGGAATGGGTTTCAGCACAGGACCAATTCATTAAAATACCACCAACAGCTTAATCTGGTTCAAAGACAGTTGGCATTCATCTGTATCCCCTTCCCATGGGTTGTGCCTGAAAATAGGCAGAATTTGTCTAGTTAATTTAACTGGTCAAGAACAAAGAAACTGTGGCTCAAGTCATTATCTGGAAACTAGAGCTCCGCTACAACAAATCAAGTGCATGTTTAGTAAAGGAACGTGGAATCTACAGCTAACAGTGAAGAACAGGCCACAAAGATAGGACACACTTAAAACTGCTTTTTAATATTAAAAAATGCAGTAACAACAACTGCTTTGTGTAAAGGTACAAAAAAGTAGTGGTACCAACCCCCCAAAAAAGTCAACGTTTCATGTCGTAATCAGACGCTTTGTCAAGACGTCAGCAGCTAATCATAACATTACTTAAATAGTTAAATAGTACTCATGTGCCCCCCAACACAAGACATACAATCACAATGACTAGCTAATCAGTCTAAAGCTGCATCAATTGGTGCTCATAGAAACAGAAACAATGTATACACTCCTAACATTATTACGACTAAAGAAATAGTCAGTACTATACAAATACCAAAGTGGCATGCAAAAACCAGCATATTACAAGGATATGTAGAATAATGATAAATGTTAAATATATATCTAACTACATAGGACATATCCAAAATTAATGTAAGCAATGCAGTAGCATAAATGCCTAACAAATCCAGTAAAATGTTGCTAAATGCACACATAGCTCTACAAAAGCACTAATTTGAACTAGATATTGTACCAATACTTAGTGTATATATAAAACAATAACAAATATACAACAATCATATGTTGAAACTGTTTCAAACTATTAAACATGTTAAAATAAGCTACAAACAGAAATATCAGAATGCTATAACCAAATGTACATCTAACTCTACAAAAACACTAATCTAAAGGAAACATGGACCCTTCACATCCACATTAGCAGTGAAAATAAAAAAATGCAATATTCGTTCATTTATGCTTTTTCAAGAAAGGAATTAATTGAAAAACATCATTGAAACCTGGATAATGACTAGTTTGCAATTTATATTGCCAAAAGGTTTCTCTGCACATTAATGTGTTGTACAGATCACCTCCCTTAAGTCCCAAGGTGACTTGTTCTAGCCTCCTAAAGGTAAAGGAGGAGTGACCAAACCCACCTCGCGATATGTGCAGAGCCAATGCGTTGTCTAGTTTCTTCAAATTAATACTATTCAGATGTTATAGAATCCTATGTTTGAATTTTCTAATAGTCTTTCCCACATAAAAACAGTTGCATTTACACATAGCTAGATAAACCACAGATTCTGTGTTGCAGTTAATAAAATTTCACATCTGATGAACATGCTCCATGTTGGGTAGTGAAAAAACTGATCCCACCTGAATGAATTTACAAGCACTGCAAGTTCCACATCTATGATTTCCATTCGGGAGCATAGGACCATGTTTGGATATGGTGTTGTCCTTTCCATGTACCAGCAAATCTGTCAAGTTACTTCCCCTTCGATAAACAAACTTCGGACCCTGGTCAAATATCTCTTTCAGTTTTGGTTCCACTCTTAAAATACCCCAGTTGTTCTGAATGATGTTAGAAATTTCAGACACCTGTGCATTGAATACAGTAATGAAATTAGTAATATTTACATTGTTTATTGTTGTTTTATCTTTCTTTTGTAACAAATGAGTTCTCTGCATATTATCTACTTTATCAATAGTACCCTGTATACACTGATTACTATAGCCTCTTAATTTAAACCTGTTGTACATTTCATCTCTCTCCTTTAAATAGTTTTCATCAGTGCTACAGTTTCTTTTTAATCACATAAATTGTCCAACCAGGATATTTCTGACTACATGTCTTGGATGGTTACTATTGAAATGTAGAATACCATTTCGATCAGTTTGTTTTCTAAATAATTTAGTGGCCAAACCCCCATTGTATCCTTATAAATTAAAAGATCTAAAAATGCTATCTGTTTTTTACTTACAGTGATGGTAAATTTTAAATTAGAATTTGTCTTTTCTAAATATGTGGAAAAATCACGTAACTGATCCATGTCTCCCTTTATCTGGATTATATCATCGATAAAACAGCAATAAAAATCAATGTATTTCAAAAAGACGTTGTCACCATTATGCACCCATTCAGTTTCTCATTCTGACAAAAAAATATTTGCATAGTTGGGTGCCATGCATGCACCCATGGCAGTACCTTTTATCTGATGGTATATCTGCTCATTGAATAAAAATAAATTTTTAGTAAGCACCATTTCCAGCAGATCTAATAAAAACAAAACAAAACTTTTTGAGTATGTTGTGCATTTACACAGCGACTCATAAACTGCCTGTAAACTTGCTTAGTGTGGAATGTTATCGTACAAGGATTGTACATCCAATGTCATTAAGTACCATTCAGGCTCAACTGCTATGTCCTCCAGCAGATTCAATACATGTGTAGTGTCTTTCAAAAATGTTCTATAACCCATTGCAATTTCTTTTATATGTACATCTATATATTGCACAGGGGGTTCAGTTAATGCCCCCTGCTAGACACTATCGGTCTCATTGGTGGACAATTCATGTTCTTATGTATTTTTGGTAAGCCATGTATATGGGCTATAACAGGACTTGATATTGTCAAAAAATCATAAGTCTGTTTGGAAATGGTGCCTAATATTACTGCCTCATGCAATAGTATATCTACTTCTTGTTTATGTTTATTTAAACCATTATTGTGAACTTTTGCATAGTATTCAATATTGTCTAAATGATCAGTCATTGCCAAATCATACTTAACTTTGTCCATCACCACAATGGCTCCGCCTTTATCAGCGGGCCTAATGGTGATGGCATGATGTTCCTGTAGTGTTTTGATGGCATCCTTTTCCAGTAATGTGCAGTTATAAAATATCGGTTTGGGTAAAGACTGAAGTAACTTGCCGATGTCCTCTTCACATTTTTTTAAAAAACATCGACAGTGGGATTCATACTAGGCATATACATAGGTGCTTTTTTCAGATTCTTCTCTAATGTGGTATTGCTATCTATGCAGATATTTTCTTCTTCAATAAGTTGTTTGCATTCATCAGAATATGTTTCTTTATGGTACAATGCTTTTAGATTCAGCTTACTTGCATAGCTTTAGTCGTAATAATGTTAGGAGTGTATATATTGTTTCTGTTTCTATGAGCACCAATTGATGCAGCTTTAGACTGATTAGCCAGTCATTATGATTGTATGTCTTGTGTGGGAGGGGGGGCACATAAGTACTATTTAAGGAATGTTATTATTAGCTGCTGACGTCTTGAAAAAGCATCTGATTATGATGTGAAACGTTGACTTTTTTGGGGGGTTGCTACCGCTGCTTTTTTGTACCTTTACACAAAGCAGTTGTTGTTACTGCATTTTTTAATATTAAAAAGCAGTTTTAAGTGTGTCCTATCTTTGTGGACTGTTCTTCACTGTTAGCTGCAGAGCCCGTGTTCCTTTACTACATATGCATTTACCTGGTCAACACAAACTAAATAAATAAATAAATAAAATGCCCTATTTTATTTAATCAAAAAATTAAAGCAACTGAGACAGAGATTCATACTAGGATTCATACTAGGAGAGTTAGGTGTACAGCAGGCTGGAGCCCATGAATGCACACCTCCAGCAAGGCTGGGCAATGTTCACTCACAACTTTAGTAGATACTTATCTATTTCTTGTTTATTATGATATTAAACAATTAATTGATCAGTGAGAAATTTAAGGCTGTGTTTTTTGCAAATACTACAGAAACGTGTTAGCAAATTCAGAAAAATCATAACATAATCTGGATGCAGTCACTCAGACATCACCAGAATGCAAAGAAAGTGCAGGCTGTTTTTCTTCTTTGCTTTACCTGTATCTTTTATTGCCCACTGACATGGTGATGTTATACTGCTGGTAGGGGTCCAGGCCAGACATTTTGACTCTTATTGCTGGAAGCATGCACCTTAATACAGAGAAAACACACACATTACACAAGCAGTTAAACAAAATGGAGCAACAGCATTATTCCTGGCTCTGAGAAAATATGTAGTGAAACTCAAAATCTGTTATACAGTAGGATGTATGTAACTGGTCAGCAACATCCTATATTGTTATGCCTCTTAATAATGTTTTCTCACCTGCCCTTGCCCCTCAGCCCAGCACTCTTTTGGGCCAACAGTGTCCTTGCTGCTGCAGTTTATCAATATGCTGTAATTGTCCATTTATTTGTATTTCATTTTAGAAGTTTTGCTCTGCAAAAGTTCATTGATCCAAAAGATTGCTTCCTGGTGGTCTGAAAAGGCACAGGGAGGTTAAGTATCTTGGTCAGGGTAACACAGTATGTAAATGATAGTTGTGAGTTACAAACCCATGTCTGCTGTGTCTCCAGTTTAATAGCTCGGTGCTCTGATAGTCTAGGGCACAGTGTCTTATTTTCTACCATTCTGTACACCTCCGCATCCCTCTAGGGTCATACCTCTATAGTCTTAGTGTGCCCCTACTAGTTAGCAATTTCTAAATAAATAAAAATGTATATATTTCTTTATGATTGTCCAAGAAAGAAAACCCTGATAGCCTCTACAACAAGCACAGTTTCTTTCACCCTAGGAGTGGGCTTCTCAGTAACACAGCCCAAAAGCCAGTTATAAAAAAAAAAAAAATTAAAGGGCAAAGAAGTCCTACAACTTATATGTTTTCACTCTTGCTGCTAACTAAGCAGGCAGCAAGGTGGATAATAAAGAAACATACTGTGCTTTTTAACAGAAAATTAACTGGCACGCTTTCTGTCTCCCCAGCAAGCCCCTAACAGAAGTCACAACCAAAAGGAGACAGAAAAACAAGTACAGTATGTCAAGATGAATGGGAAAGTGTGTGTGTGTCAGACAGAGAAAGAGAGAGAGTGCATGCACACGTGTGTGTGTGTGTGTGTGTGTGTGTGTGTGTGTGTGTGTGTGTGTATATGTGTGTGTTTGTATGTTGTTGCTGTTGCCAGCACACCCCATCTTCTGCACTCTGTTCCACAACCAACTGATGCTTGCTGCCACCCGGTGCTGCTAGGACAGCCACTCCTCTACAGCCTGCACCCATGGAATCTTCCTCTTCTTGGCTATTTGTGTGCTAACCAGAGCCCTTTGGCATGTCTTCCCTCTGGCTTTGACCCCAGCAGTTAAACATCTACACCCCTGATGACAAAGCCCCCTCCTCAGGAGTTGCTTACTCCTGCTCCTTCTCGGGGTCCTCTGCCTCCCCCCCCATGGTCTCCAACATGTAGGACCACCACACATCCACCTTGGTTACCATGGTGGGTACATCTCTGAGACAATCCCACCCTGCCAGAGCAGCATGGGAGTTGTGTAGTGGAACATTCAGAAAGATCTTTCTCCTCCTCACCATCCTCACCATTCCTGATCCCACCATTTTCCATCTGCTCATCTGTCTTGGAAACCTTTGAGGCCCCAGGTGCAGGATTGATTGTCCTTGAGGGGTGGAGGAGGTTCACTGTATCACTGCCAATTCATCCTGAAGTGGAGCAACCTCTGCACTCAGCACTGACAGTGAACACCAGTGAAACTTGATTGTTTAGATAATTGTTACTCAAACTGTGAAAGTGTACCCACATATGACTAGTATGAGATGCTCCCAAGAGGAGGAAGGTTTGGTGTAGGATTCTTGCAAAACTCGGTCGCAGCACACACAGTCTCACGATGATAACTCCCTTGCCATAACCGGAAAGTGAACAATTGGTAATCTGGGGCTTGCCCACAATGTCCTTTGAGAGTGGGAAGCCCCCTCAGCAGCACCGCCCGGGGGGGTAAGCCTGGGCATGGGGGCAGCAGGCAGGCAGACAGGTTCAATGACAATAGAGGGGGGTCAGATCTCCCAAAAATAAATAGAAAGCAAGTAAGGCACAACCCAATGAGTTCACAAGCAGGTAATATAGCAGTAAGTAAGAGACTTTGTTAAAATAACTTGTAAAGGGTGAAAATAGTTAAGATGGAAGAATGTCAGAAGGGGAGGAGGACAGAGGGGCTGAGGTGTTGGGTGAGGGGATGTAAGGGACAACAAATGATAAATTCAGAGAGAGACAGGGTTAGGGAGAGGTGAGGTGGTTGGGAAGATGCATAAGAAAGGGAGTAGGTGGAAGTTAATACCACCAATCAAGGAGAGCAGTGGATGTAGGATAGCTAGGTAGTGTGTGTGGAGTGAAGAGGTTGTAGGCGATGGAGGCAGATGATGGCCTTATGCGAGGATAGCTTAGGGAGGGTAGTCATAGCTGCAGAGTGCAGTAAGGTGTTTGTTGGAGTTTAAACTTAAAAGGGACAAGTTTTGATTTGGCAATGATGTTGGAGGGGAGGCCATTAAGCAAGATCAGGGTCCTAAACATGAATGTGCACTGAGCCTGAGTGGTCTGGCGGAAGGGGACAAGGTAGAACAGTTTAGATGCACTACGTGCGCTACGATGGTTGGGAGTCGGCACAAGAAGAGGCAAAGTGGCTGGAGGTGTTAGGCCCAGGCTTATTTTTTTTTGCAATAAGGCAGGTATAGTAGGTAATCCTGTCCTTAAGGTGCAACCAGTTGGTCTGTTCATATAGGTCGCATGTGTGAGTGCACGTCTGGGCCCCAGATACCAGTCAGTAGGATTTATTAAGTGCTATGGTGATTCTCTTGAGGGTGGTATCAGCAGCAGCACCATATATGACCAGGCCATAGTCAACTACGAATAGAACTGAACTAGTATCTGTTAGTTGGAGGACTTCAGGGGTCAAGGCAATGTTTGTGCCAATATAGAACCCCAATCTTAGAGTTTATCATCTTAGAGATTAGGTTGACATGCGTGGTGTAAGATAGTGAGCTATCTAAGGTTATTTTGAGATATTTAAATTCATGGACCTGTTCAAGAGGCAGACTTTGGTTATTCAGCAGTATTAGGTGGGCTGTTTTATGTCTGTTATGTGATCTAGTAAAGAGCATGACCTTGGTTATCTTTAAGTTCATAAGCAATTTGTGCTGAGCGAACCAGGCTTTAACCAGTTTGAAGATAATTTGTATGTCTCTCATGGGGGGGAGGGGCTCAGACTGGCTTGAGAAGAGAACAGCATTATCGGCATAGAGTACCATTTTGCTGGTGCATGCTTAAGGGAGGTTATTAAGAAACAGACTGAATAGTAGGGGTCTTAGGATGGACCCTTGAGGGACCCCAGAGTGCACAGGATAACTGTCGGACAGAGCATCACAGATTTTGACTTACCATGTATGACCTTCTAGGTAGCTCTTGAACCATTCTGTCACCCCATTAGAGAGACTGAGGGCAGGGAGTGAATTCAATAGTAGGATGTGGTTTACAATATCAAAGGCCGCACTAAGTGACCCCGGTCAACAGCCTTGTGAAGAAAGTCCATATACTCAAGCAGAACAGTACTAGTGCTATAAGCTTTCTGAAAGCCATGCTGCTGCAGATGCTGGATGTTGTATTTAGCCAGATACTTGGACAATTGGTCAGAGATGATGTACTCTAGTGCTTTAGAGAGTGGGGGAGGATAGACATTGGGTGATAGAGTACATCGCTCTGTCTCCGCTTTTTGTGAACTGGTGTTACAATTGCCACTTTCCAAATTTGGGGGCACTGTCTGTGGGTGAGTGATAGATTAAGGAGTTCAGTTAGGGGTTTCAGTACATCTAGGGTAAGTTTTAGGAGTCTGAGGTCATGAGAATCACTACTAAATCTGGACTTGCCAAGAACTCTTCGTAGGTATTTTTTGGTATCATTGAGGGTGACTCTCTTGAAATAGAATGGTGGGGTTTTGGGAGTGGCAGAATTACTAGTATTACCCAACTTGTCGGGTGCATTGAAAAAGTCAGGGAAAAGTATACCACTTAGGTCCACAAAGGAAGTGTTAAAGGTATCAGCTAACTGTTTAGGGTCCTGTAGGGTTATACCATTCACCTCAATCATAGAGGTGCATGTTTTATTGGGCTTACCAGTAAGGTCTTTAATGTTGTCCTAAAATCTTCTGCAGTTAACCAAGGAGTTTGAGAGCTCATGTTTGAAATAAGTGATTTTGGCACAGCTGACTTCATGGGTGCAGGTTTTCCTTGCCATTTTATAACACCGCTTGTCAGCTAGATTACCAGAAGCTAGTGCACAATGCCACAGATTGTCCCTGTTAGACACCATTTTTATAAGGTTGGAGGTTATCCATGGGTTGGTAGCACCCTTAACCTTCCATTTACAAAGTGGGGCAAAAACATTGCAGGCCTGATTGAATTGGGTAATAAAATAGTCAAGTGCTTGGTCAACATTAAGGGCTATGTCCATGGGCAGCCAGTCACACTGTTTAAGAAATGCCAGGAGGTGTTCAAGTTGCCCCCTTTTTAGGACACATTGTCGAATTACTTTGCAGGTGACTTAGGGGCCTTATTAGACCAGAGACACATAATGGGGGAGTGGTCACTTAATGAATCAGGGAGGGCAGTAGTGGAAGTGATTCTTTCAGGCTGGGTAGTGAGGATTAGGACAAGAAGTGTGTTGTGGCCACTCCTACAATTAATTCTTGTAGGGGTTGTTACCAATTGGGTAACATCAACAGCTGCAACAGCATCTTTGTAGGGGTCAGCTTCAGGGGCCAGCCAGTTAATGTTGAGATCATCTAACACCATAACCTCTGCGTGATGGGGTAAGTTGGTAAGATAGTCAAGGACCATGTTGAAACCTGTGACCTGGTCAAAAGGGGAGATAGAAACTGACAGTAGGGTGAGTGATTTGCTGCAGCAGCCCAAGATTAAGCAGCTAGGATCTAAGAGTTGTTAACAGGGGCCCTTGGAGGGAGGTCTTGCCCCTTCAATGAGTCTTTAAGGTAAATCACTCATCACCCCTTCCCTTTTTCCAATCTCATCCTGTCTAAAGAGGGTACAGCTGGTAAGGAAAATGGCAGTATCTGGTATTTTCAGAGATAGCCAGGTTTCAATAAAGGAAAGAACATTCGTACTGTGCTGTGCTACACAAACTTACAGATCATCGAGTTCGGGCATTAAGCTACGGATGTTGATGGTGGCTAATTTTAGAAAACCATTATTGCTGTTGTGATAATGAAGTTGCTGTGAAGGGCCATGGTTAGGGTGTACATTACCTGACAAAAGAAGAAAGAGCAGAGCAATCCTGAGTAAACAGTGCTTAAGAGACTTAAGTGGAGCATGCAGTTTCCCGATAGAAGGTTTGCTCAACTTAGTGATGGATAGAGGAGGGGGAAGATGCAACAGGAAGGGGTATGTCAGTATGACAGGGTAGCAGGTTAAGCTGTATACTCAAGGAATGGGTCTTAGGGCCTGGGTTTGTAAGGTACTTGTTGTCATTGTGCTTTGCAGAATGCCTTTCAGGTGGGTATGCAGATCATGAGTCTTGGGCATGGGGTTGCATGGGCTAAATAACAATAATGTAAAAAGAAGGAGCTCGATGGGGCTATGTAGTTCAGGATCCTCATGTTAGTGCGTTAGCACAGAGGTTGGTTGATGCCAGACAGGTTGGTGGGGGAAGGGGGTGTAGTGGTGTGTAGATGCAGGTGAGGAACAAGGGAATTAGAGGTCCTTAGAGTTTCTAAAAAAGTGTAGATTAGGTTAAAGTTGGTAGTAATGAAAGAGATGGATGGCAGTGGTGATGTGGGGTTGTGGTAGTGAGGGGTGGCAGGCATTATTTAGAAGGGAATGTGTAGCAGGGATTGAAGGTAGCAAAAGGCAAAATGGAACTATAGTTGCTATGATAGCGTAGTGGATAAGGTTGTTGCCTCCAGTGTATAGGGTCAGGGGTTCGAATCCAGGGGTGAAGAGGGGTAGGTTGTCTAGTGCAACTGGAGGTATAACACTAAATCACAGGCCTCCAGACCAGTGGGAGGACATAGACACATTACTGTTAGAAGATATAGAAAACATGACTGCTAAAGGGAGGTTCTGATAATGGGAGAGACTTCAACATGCCAGATACAGATTGGTCAATACCAGCAGGAACATCTGCCAAAACTAGACACATAGTGGATTCCCTGCAGGGGGAGGGCTCCAAACTACTGGTAGAACAACCCACAAGAGACAGGGCTAGCTTAGATCTAGTACTGACTAATGGGGAAAGGATAGAAACATAGACTTTGATGGCAGACAGAGACTGATTGGGTCTCCCAGTCTGCCCATTTCCCTACCTACTGGATAAGCTGTAGATCCTAGTTAACCGACAGCCTATTTCTTCCTACCCTGCACAAGAATTGCCTTATGTCTGCCCCATGCATTCTTGAATTTTCCCACAGTTTTAGACCCCACAACCTCCTCAGGAAGGCTGTTCCATGCGTCCACCACCCTCTCTGTGAAAAAATATTTCCTCACATTGCCCCTGAGCTGTCACCCTTCTATCTTCAAATTGTGTCCCCTTGTTCTTGCACATCTCTTTTTCTGAAAGATGCTACCATCTTGGACTTTGTTGATTCCACTGAGGTACTTAAAAGTTTCTATCATGTCCCCCCCCTTTGCTCAAGGGCTACATATTAAGCTCCTTTAGTCTCTCCTTGTATGGCTTCTCTTGCAGACCCTGCATCATTTTAATTGCCCTCCTCTGGACTGCTTCCAACCTGTCTATGTCCTTGCAGAGATGGGGTCTCCAGAACTGGATGCAATATTCCAGATGGGATCTCACCAACTGTCTTTACAGAGAGATAATGACTTCCTGTTTTCTGCTGGTGATGCCTCTCCTTATACAACCCAGTATCCCCCAGCCCTCCCTACTGCCTTCTCACATTGCTTGCCAACCTTAAGGTCATCTGATATGATTACCCCCAGGTCCCTTTCCATTTTTGTTGTTGTTACTACCTCCCCCCCCCCATTGTACACCCTTCCTCAAGGTTTTTGTTTCTCAGGTGCATCATTTTGCACTTCTTTGCCTTGAATCCAAGCTGCCATACTTATGATGATTCCTCCAGCCTTGCCAAGTCCATTCTCATCCTTTCCATGCCTCCTTGTGTATCAACCCTGTTGTAGATCTTTGTGTCATCTGCATGGAGGCATACGTTTCCTTCCAGTCCCTCTGCAATGTCACTTATAAAGACGTTAAAAAGGACTGGACCCAATACTGAACCCTGCGGTACCCCACTAGTAACCCCCCTTTTTTCAGAGTGGACTCCATTTAGTATTATCTTCTGTCTTGTTGTCCAGCAAATATTTTACCTAGGCTACCACCCTGGGACCCACTACCAGGCTGGCTAATTTGTTTATTAATCTTTTGTGTGGGACTGTGTCAAATGCCTTGCTAAAGTCTAGGTAGGCCATATCCACAGCCCCTCCCTGGTCTACTACTTTGGTCACCCAGTCAAAGAAATCGATTAGATTTGCCTGACATGACCTTCCCACTGTGAACCCATGCTGCCTTGGGTCCTGTGCCCCACTGGCCTCTAGGTGCTCAACAGTTCTTTCCTTCAGAAGTGATTCCATCAATTTCCCAACCACAGAGGTCACACTGATGGGTCTGTAGTTCCCTGCCTCTGTCTTGCTCCCACTTTTGTGAAGGGGAATCACATCTGCCCTCATCCATTCCTCAGGTACCACACCATCCTCCCATGATTTGCTTAAAAGGGTAGTCAGTGATGTAACTAGTTCTCCCCTTGATTCTTTTAGAATTCAGTGGTGAATCCTATCAGACCCCATGGGTCTGTCCACCTTTAGTATTAACAGTTCTTTCAGAACCCTTTCTTCTATGAAAGGACTGGGATCGACCCCCCTATCCAGAGTGCTTCTATTAATTGAATTAGGTACTTCCCCCTCCTCCTCTTTTGGGAATACTGAGCAGAAGTATTTGTTCAGTATCCCTGCTTTTTCACAGATCTCCAGGTAGAAGGTCACCTGGGGGCCAGTGACCATCACATGGTGTGGTTCAATTTGGCCACTATAACTAAATCATCACATTCCAAGGCAAAAATATGGGATTTCAGAGGAGCTGACTTTGATAAGATGGCCAGCAGAGTTAAGCTAGCCCTGGCAAGAAGAAATACAGGTGAGGAGGTACAGGCAAAGCGGCCAAGCATTAAGGGTGCAGTAATTGAAGCAACATCCCATTGTGTTAGAGAGAAAAGCAAGAACAAAAGAAGAAGGAAACCACTTTGGTTCCCAAGAACAGTAGCAGAAAAGGTCAGAGCCAAAAGGTTGGCCTTCAGGAAATATAAGGAAACACAGCGGGATGAAGATAGGGATGCATACCAAACTTCTCTAAGGGAAGCAGGGAAGGCAGTAAAGCAGGCAAAGGCCCAAACCAAGGAAACACTAGCATGAACAGTAGAAGAAGGGGACAAGACTTTCTATAGATACATTAGTGAAAGGAGAAAGTCCAGAGGGGGCATTGCTAAGATCAAAGGGGATAAGGGGGAGTATGAGAAGGAGGATCAAGCAAAAGCATCTATCCTAAATAGATACTTCTGCTCAGCATTTACTGAGGAAAATGTAGGGCAGGGTCCACAGCTCAGCACCATGGAAACAGGGGGAAGGGAGGTGTGCACTAGTCCTTTTACAAAAGAAAGGGTCCTACAAGAGCTCACTAAGCTCAGGGTGGACAATGCATTGGGACCTGATGGCATACATCCCAGGGTACTAAAGGAGCTAAGCGTGGAACTAGCAGAGCCATTAGCAGAACTGTTTAGTGAGTCTCTGAGCACAAGAGAGGTCCCAGAAGACTGGAATAAGGCTCATGTGATCCCACTCCACAAGAGTGGTAGCAGAGAGGAGGCAGGGAACTACAGACCAGTCAGTCTTGCACTCCTTAAGGAAAGGATAGTGCAGCACCTGGAATCCATAGGAGCACAGGATCCATGACATGCTGGGTTTACAACAGGAAGGTCCTGTCAAACTAATCTCATAGATTTCTTTGACTGGGTAGCCAGAGTGGTGGATCAAGGGGGAGCGGTTGATGTCACCTACCTTGACTTTAGCAAAGCTTTTGATACTGTTCCACATAGAAGATTGATTAATAAGCTCGGTAGGCTTGGACTGGGTCAGACGTTGGTCAGCTGGGTGGCAAACAGGTTGGCAGGAAGAAAACAGAGAGTGGTGGTAAATGGTATACAGTCAGAAGAGATGCAAGTCACAAGTGGGGTACCTCAGGGATCAGTTCTGGGGCCCGCCCACTTCAATATCTTCATCGGTGACATCGCAGACAGACTGGAGAACAAGATTTGTCTGTTTGCAGATGACACCAAGATCTGCAACAAAGTAGATGATCCAGATGGGATGGGCAGAATGAGAAGAAGAATCAGCATTTATATAGTGCTTTTTCATACATCCAAAGCGCTTTACAAGCAATGCTTGACTGGTAGTGAAGTGACTGAATGTGTGGTGTCGGCCATATCACACATCATCACCCACAGCCAGCCTGGATAATTGCATGAAGCGGTTTATGGGAAGGGGAATTTTGGCCAGGACACTGGGAATGTTCCCTACTCTTTGAGAAGAGTGCCCTGGGTTCTTTTACTTCCACCTGGACACCCACCAGGAAAACACCAGGATAAGTAGAAGGGACCTCAGTTTAACGTCTCATCTGAAGGACGGCACACCCCAGCAGTACAGCACCCCCCAATACTGCACTCAGATGCCAGCGATTTTTAGGTGCAAGTCCAATCCCAGTGTGGGACGAGAACCCATGATCTTCTGTTCCAGAGGCAGATGTGCTACCAACTGAGCCACGCTGACACCTAACCTAAGAAGGCACCTAAGAAGAGATCTGGATAAACTTGAAAAATGGTTGGAAGAGTGGCAACTGTGGTTTAACGCAAAGAAGTGCAAAATCATGCACATACAGTAACGTAGGGAAGAGAAACCCTGAAGCCACCTATAGTTTGGGAGGAGAGTTGCTGGCAATCAAAAGGGAAGAAGGAGACTTAGGCATCATCATCACAGATGACCTGAGATCATCCAAGCAGACCACTAAAGCAATAGGTAAGGCTAGAGGGATGTTGGGGTGTATTAGTAGGGTTTCACAAGTCATAAGAGGGAGGTAATAATCCCTTTTACAAGACACTGGTTAGGCCCCATCTGAGTACTGCAGTACTGGAGGCCGACCTACACAAGGACATTAACAAAATGGATGCAGTCCAGAGAAGGGCAACCAAAATGGTGCAGGGACTGCATCAGAAACATATGAGGACAGATTAATGGAGCTCAATATGTATAACCTAAACAAAGAGAGAGAGAGGTGATATGATCGAAACATTCAAACATCTTCAGGGCATTAACAAGATGAAAGAGTCTAACATGTTTCAATATAAGAACAATAGCAGGACAAGAGGACACAGCAAGAGATTAGAGGGATGTGATTAAGGGGGAATATGAGGAAGTTCTTTTTCACAGAAAGGCTGGTGGATGCATGGAATGGCCTGCCTCAGGAAGTGGTGGATATGAATACAGTGCAGGGCTTCAAACAGGCATAGGACAGGCATAAGGGAGCAATAAAGATGAGTATGAATAGGTCATTGACAGAGTACAGGCCTATGGCACATTCATAAGGTAGAAACAATGGGCAGACTGGATGGGCCTTGCAGTCCTTATCTGCCATCAACTTCTATTTTTCTAGACCAGGAACAAGCTCACATATTTGCTGAGAGATGCTAGAATAGGAGAGATTGGTGGTGCGCAGCAGTGACTCCTAGTAGTGACTCATAATAAAAAGCAAATGGAAAAGTGCAGTGATTGAATTTGCAATACTCAGTTATGTGACAGGTCATGTGATCTATACGTCAAGGGATGGCCCAGGGCAGATTGGTGGGGGTGGGCACAGCAGTTGCTGTGGAGCATCAACGGGCTAACACAGGTACACTCTGTGTACCTGTGATGGCAGCAGCTGTCAGGCTCTTATGTTGCTGTGCTCCATTTGGTAATTGAAGGATTTCAGACCCTGTGGATAAAGGGGAATACAGAACATTGGCAAAGGGGGAGTGTTTAACCAGAACAAATGGCTGTAATTCAGGAATGGGAAGCAGAACATTTTTTTTTTTTTTAGTTGTTTAACCAGGTATAGCACACTAAGCTAAAAGCTTTTTTACAGGAGCGACCTGGGAGCACAAGGAGGTTAAATGACTTGCTCAGGGTCACACAGTATGCAAGTGGAAGCTGTGGAATTCAAACCCAGGTCTGGTCTGCTGGATGTCACCAAATTTGCAGCTCAGAGCCTTAGACCACTGCGCTATACTGCCTCCAAGGTGGGGAAGTCATACTGTGAATGCACAGAACAATGGGCATGGAGAGGCAGTGATAGGGTAAAGCATAGACTGAAAAAACATCTAGTAACTCAACTACTCAAAACAGTTAAGGTACAATCCAAGATATAACTCTCAGGTCATGTGAGCAAATTAAAACTGTACAGAAAAACCTATCATTAAAGCTTAGCCGACAGAAAAAGCATTAAGGCACAATAGACAGCCTAAGTCAGAGATGTTGCAATGAAATCTTTTACACTCTGTGTATATGTACCAGCAGCTGCTGGCAGGCTCTTAGCTTGCTGTTCCTGTGCTTTGTTTCATAACAGAAGGGTTTCAGAGAGTGTGGATAAAGGGGACACAGATCATTAGCATAGGGAGAGTGTTTAACCAGAACAAAAAGCTGAAATTCGGGAGTGGGAAGCAGAACAAAGAAGTAGGAAGGGGTGTGGAGAGATGGAGATAGGGTAAAGCACAGACTGAAAAAACCTGCAGTAACCTAACTAAGCACAACAGTTAAGGTACAATTCAAGATACGGCTCTCAGGTCAGGTGAGCAGATTAAAACTGCGTCCGAAAAACCTATCAGTAAAAACTGGCCAACAGAAAATGAATTAGGGCACAACAGAAGGTCTGAGTAAAAGAGGTTTCAATGAAATCTTTTACACTCTTGTGTACCTGTGCTGGCAGCTGCTGAAAAGCTCTTATCTTGCTGTTCCTGTGCTCTATTTAATAACAGGAGTGTTTCAGAGCCTGTGGATAAAGGGGACACAGAGCATTAGCATAGGGGGAGTGTTTAACCAGAACAAAAGGCTATAAATCAGGAGTGGAATGCAGAATAATGAAGCAGAAATGGGGAGGGGGGGGTCATACTGCACTGCAAGGATTATCTTGTTGTTCTCCTGCAGCCTTCTAGTTTCATACTCAGCACTTGTCTAGTAAGATTTGCTTGTTTGACCAGTATAATTAAATGTGTTTATAACTAAACCTCCTTCCTAAAAAAATGTGGCTGCCCAAGTGCTCCATGAAAAGTTTAATACTGTATACTGAAAATATCTTACAAATGCATATTTTTAAGTACAAAAATATATTCTCTAATGTATTTGCACGATTTAATAGTTTTATCAGTACCTGAAACAACACGAAAGCTAACACACATGGAGAAGTGTTATATTTGCAAGTGCTGTATTGTGGCTATACTCAGGCTGATTATTGGTTTGGATAATTTCATTATTCATTTATTTACTTATTGAATGTTCATTCTCTGGAATAAGCCTGATTGAGATTGTGGGCCCAATTATCTAAGCTCCTAGAATGGCACAAGGGGCTTTGCATCACAAGGAATGGTGCAAAGTGCCCCTTGCACCAAAAAATGCATCTGAAGCTATTCATAAAAGCAGCCTGCAGCAAACACAGGCTGCATGCGCCAAAGGGGGCTGGCACCATCCTTGCTGCACAAAATAGGCTGCAGCATGGCACTAGGGGGCTTGCAGCAGATACAGGCTGCCATATCCACTAATTTTGGCTTCTCAAAACCCTCCCAGAGGGCAAAATTCTAAGTACCATTAGATCAGCCTTGGCTGGTCCATGGGTACTTAGAAGTGTGTCCTCTGGCAGGGTAGAGAACTTGGGCTGGACTCTCAAAACTCCCTAAAATACCGCAGCTGTGGGAGAAACTTGTCATTAGTGGGTTGCCACTTGCAGAATTGCAATTTTTCCCCCAGCTACAGTATTCTCAAAAGTGGAGCCGGTTTACAACTGGCTCAATGATTTATGGTGACTTGCAGGTGGTGTTGCTATAGAAATCCCAGCAGCTGTGGTACAATGTTACATCTGGTTGGACCAGCCATAACATAGCCCACAACTGCTGTGGATGATAATAGCAATCTCCACAGCTGCAGAGATGTAGTTCCATAACTGGAGTCATGGTGTGGTATTTAGTCCCAAAACCATTTGTAAATAAAGCCCCTTGCACTAATGTGCTGCAATCCCCGCTCCCCAGCCTCAGTCACTTGTTTCATACATTAATCATGTCCCTGGTGGTCTAGCAGATCCCCCCAGCTCTGATCCCTGTTTAATAATATATAATCATGGTCCCTGGTGGTCTAGCAGTCCTCCCAGACCTGATCCTCTTTTATTAACATATAATCCTGGTGCCTGGTGGTCTAGTGGCCCCCTAGCACCAATCCCCATCTTAATACAATTATATACCTCACTAGTGGTCTAGTGGCCCTCCAGCCCTGATCTCCATCTTAATACAATTATATACATCCCTGGTGGTCTAGTTGCCCACGCAGCTCTGATCCCCATCTTAATAAAATTATATATGTCCCTGGTAGTCTAGTGGATCCCCCAGACTCAGTCCCCTTCTTCTTAAAATAAGCATGCCCCTGGTGGTCTAGCACCACCCCACAAAGTCCTGTTATGCCTGCATAACAAAATAGCTATCCCTGGTGGTCTAGTTGACCACCCTCCCTATCCCCGATTTGTCCATGTAATATAAATATATATTTCCCTGGTAGCCTAGTGGACTTCCACCCCCCACCTTGGCAGGGAGTGCCCCACCACCCCACTCCCCCATCCCATCCTTGAGACTGTGACTGGAACAACCCTCTGCTCTCAGCCACAGCCCACCGTGGACTGAGCTGTCACGGAGGACATATTTTATACAGTATGCACTCCTTGACAGCTCAGTCCATGGGCAGCCATGGTGGAGAGCAGAGTGTTGTGCAATTCATGGGCTTGCAGATGGATGGGGGAGCAGGGTGGTGGGGCGTGGCCTGCAGGGATGGAGGTCCACTAAATCACCAGGGAAATATATATTTATATTGCTAGGGGCAAATCAGGAATAGGGTGGGAGATCCACTAGGCCACCAGGGATAGATATTTTATTATATGGGCATATCATGACTGGGGAGGAGGAGGGAGTCTGCTAGACCTCCAGGGACCATGATTATATATTACTAAATGTGGATCATGGTGGGGTGGGTCCTCTGAATCACCAGATATATATTTAGTTTTCATAAGATTGGGATCGGGACTAGGGGGGTCCGCTGGACCACCAGGGATGTCTTTACTTTTATTCAGAATGAGATCAGGGCTAGGGGTGTCTTCTAGCCACCAGGGATGTTCCAGAGTGGCACACAGCCACCCTGTAGCTTGTTGCACACCATCCAGATGTGCTGTCTCTTTGGCACATGGCCACAGTTGCCTCAAGCTGTGGGACTTTGCTGCCGTGACCCTAGCTGATAGAGAATCGGGTGCAGGGTCCCTGGAGCACTGGCAATCAGTGCAAGCTGCCATTAGCATAGCATGTGCTGAATCTTGAGAATTGAGTCCACTATGTACAGTATCATATTTCAAGACAGTCACAGTGCAACTGCACATTTGATTATAGAATTTGTATTAAAGTAATTGTCAAAGCATTTACAGTACATTATCAATGAAATATATACCTTCTTTCTGTCATGTGATTCATTAATGCACTTGTACAGAATGGAAGCACACAGTTTTATACAGTATCTGCACTGCATTGTTTCAGCATGTATTTTTGCCCCTGAATTGTTCTGAGTATTAGCAGAGATTTATTTTATTTTCAAAGCTATATAATTTAAAGGAATTTGTCACCACTTTCAGATGCTAGATAGTGCTTCATAATTTAAAAATGATACTTTTAAGTTAGAATTGATCTTTGTTGCAACTGCCAAGAAAATTGCTACTATCTCTAGTAAATTTTATAAATTACATGAAAAAGAAGTTATCAGATCTTTTCATAATATGAGATGGGAAGCAATCTGATGGCAGTAAACCATGGAATTAAGGTATTTTATGTTGTTTACTTTTCTGTATAATTCACTGAGAGTACTTTCAGAAAGGTAGCTTACAGTATAAATAAAAGGTGTTGATGATATACAGTATGCAACACAATATGTGTAATAGTCCTTTGATTTTAACAAGCAGAGTGTGTGCTTTATTCAATAATAAGATGAGCAAGAAAACAATTCTGTTGGTAACATGGCAAATCTGTATCTTCTCTGAGAGCAAAAGTAGGGAACTATAGCTGCAGTATTAATGAACATCACACACATTAAAATGGACAATTAAATGCATCTAATAGAGAAAATATACCAACAAAAGTCTAGCCATCTACCTTATGAATGTACGTATATATAAGGGACAGACAATGGAGAGCTGTCAGATAAATGATTTATTTGCACAAGTGCTGTTCGACCTTGGGTAACCTCACAAGTGGTGTATGCCATGAGTGAGGTGTCTGAGGTCAAACAGCACAAGTGTAGGTAAATCATTTATCTGACAGCTCACCATAGTATATTTCATTTATGCGGTAGGGATGCTTTCTGTCAATGCAGGAACATTTACTTTTGACTGCTCATCTTTTTTTGATATACGTTTGTCAAAAAAGGAACAAAAAATTGCATTTTCTACTCTTTTTTGCTAATAATAAAATAATCTATAAGGTATCTATAAATGAAACACCACTTATTTTGTAGATAATTTTGTGCTGAACAACGTTCATGTTCACAGTGCCATGTTCTGTCATTTTAAAGTTATCCGCATTTGAATAAGGTTAGTACTGCTACTGAGGCCGAACATTTTAAATGAGTTCCAGAGTGATTGTGACACAGCTACAATATGGATACATTTTATTAATTCAATGGCTGTGAGGATAAATGGATTTATTCAATGAGTTTTGAGCCTGCTCCTATTGCATGCATGTATATACGTATGTATGTATGTATTTATTGACTTTTGTTAACCAGTTATGCCCACTGAGACAAAAGACCCTTTTTAAGGGGCAACCCTGAATCAATTACACTGAAGAATACAATTGCACAATAACTGTAGTAGTAGACAATCCACAAGAGAATGCAACTGCACAGGGACTAGTGTAGCAGACAATCTAGTACAAAAATTACACGTTATTTCATACAACACATTCTTGAAAAAACATCAGAATGTACAACAGTATGAGAGCAGGCAAAAATACAAGAAATAGGTCAAGGCCATGTACAGTAATAAGGAACTGTAGCAAGAAATGTGTACATATAAGTAAAAAGTGTAAAATTCCAAGGAGCCCATACAGTACCCTCACTTCTAATTAAACATTTTAATTCTGACACAAATGATAGTGGGCCCGCTCAGTAATTTTTAAATTTCTACTGCAATCTATATTTCATAATTTGGAATTGGAAATAGAGTATAATACATTTATCTATCATTTGAAGCCAGTCATTTGCAACCAGTTGTAAAAAGTGAGTCAGAAGTTCCTGAAACTAATCATTTTTAACTATGACTTAGGTGCTTGTAAGTGCATAACATCCTGGTTTGACACACATCTGTCATTGTAGGTGGAGGTTAAAGAAAGCTTTGTGCTATTAGCAACAGTCCATGATGCATTTAGGCATAAATATTTACAGAGTCTCTAATACCACTGGGATAGTTTTAAAAAGTACAGCAAGCACTCACAGTGCACCTTATATGCCATAGGCTGTGGCTGCTTGACTACAAGTGACATCATGATTACTTTCTTTGACATCACAACTGGCTAGGGACATAAGCAATTCAGACAGAAGCAGGACTTTTATCCCATTGAGACCATGCCATGCTTCTCAGCTTTTAAAGCACCAAAAATTAACCTCGATCATATAAAGTATCTCTCTAGATTAGCTTAGAATGTACTGATCATGCCATAGTTTACCACAGAATGTGGTAGACTGTTTTAAATTCCACTACCCGATGTGTAAAGTAACACTTTGTTAATTGTCCACTGAATTGTTCACCCAACAGTTAAATTGTTTGAAGTTCTAAATGTTAGCATGTCATTTGTAGTGGGTAATTTACAGCCTTTTAAAAGTATGTGAATAAATCACCCCGAGTCTTCTTTATTTTAAGGCAGAAGAGATTTAGTTCAGTTAATCTTTTCTCAAAGATCAAATCCACCAATCTTCCCATCAACCGAGCTGCCCTCCTTTATGCACTCTCAATCCATACAACATCCTACCTATCGTGTTGCCTAGAGCTATCTGCAATACTTTAAATTAGGTTTCATAAGCAATCTGTACAGTAGAACAACTTCTAGTGATCTATTGACATTTCTCTTTATGTTTCCCCATTATCTGGATACAATTCTTTGCTACCTGTTGACATGGTGTTTTGTGCTTTAGCCTATTTGAAATAATTACTCCCAAGTGCCTTTCTTTCTCACATTGTCTGGTCACCTTCCCACTTGGGTTATAGTCAGACTTACAGTTCTCTTTCCTAAGTGGATCATGGCATATTTTTCTACATTCAGTTTCATTTTACATCTAAAGTGATACTCACTAACAGGTGCATGTCAATCAGTATCTTGAGTGAAGTACCATAAAGCATAGTCAAAGCAATAACTTGGCACCAGCCAGTCTTTTTGCAGTTTGCTAGCTGACCTGTAAATACTGCTGACTAATGACTTTGCAAAGACACTCACACGTGTAGCACTATTTATATGCAAAGTCACCTGCTACCCATGAGCTTCTCCAAGGTCCTGTGCATTGCAGCCACAGTCCACCTGGCAATGTGTTTCCACTAAACTCCCTGTTTTGGTATAATCTGAAAACTTTTCTTCCAAATATCTACATTCCCATCTATATTTCTAACATACAGATTAAACAACAAAGGTCCCAACACTGACCCCTGAGGAACTTCAGTGGTTACCTCAGTAGGATAGGAAACAATTTACCCTCACCCTATAGTATGTCTTCTTTAGGATAACCATATTCAAATCAAGCTAACATTTTCCTAATAGATGATTGCAATGAGCCACGCAGAATGCTGTACTACAATCTTAGTGTAGTGGTAGCCACTGACATTAGCAATGATATTAAGTATAGTAAATGTTTTGTGTGTGTGTGCCCCCCCCCATGTTTGTATTATACAGCAGGATATGGCTGGTTCTTGTTCCAGATAGTTCTAGCTACCACTGTACAGTGTACTACAGCCACCGGTTTTCCAGTATCCAGCAGCTTGCTTACAATGTTGAAGACACTGAGCAGATTTTCAAATCAAGACCTCCGTGTGGTGAATCCATGTTGTGATTTATTGAGCATACCATTTTCTTTCAAGGAATTCTTAGTGTCATCGCTAATTATGACTTTCATCATTTTTCCAACAACTGAGGTTAGGCTGACTGGTCAACTGTATAGGGATTCATTTCACCCCATACTTCCTTTTATATATTGGCATTATTTATTTATTTATTAGTATTTCGGATAAATACCTTTGAGCCGATGGCTCTTTTACAAAGGTTCCATGTCAGTATATAAAGAATGGAAGTACAGTGTGTGTGAGACTAGCAGGCAAGCCATTTAAATACAAAATTCAGTACAGGGTATACATGGTCTAAAAGCTACAGGTAATATAAATAACAGTTAGAACATTGCAATCAAGCATATATTAAAGAATGATGAGTCACAACAAACAATATTTACATGAATTAAAGCTGCCACAAAGGCATTGTCAAAGCGAAAGATAGAGTGGGAAAACTGATTTGCTGCCAGCTGTGCCAGGTAGCAAAGGAAAGTGTAAGAGAGAGTGGGTGTAGAGGGGTATTTGGGAGTAAGGTAAAAGGAGAGGCGGGTGGGAGGCAAGGATCAGGGAACAAGTGCAACAGTGGGTGGGGTGAGCAGATTAGAAATGAGAGAGAGGAAGGAAGTTGAAGGACGGTAAGAGAGAAAGGTGGCGGACCAGGGCTAGGAAGAGAGGCAGGGGTTGATATGGGGAGGGGGAAGGGTGGTAGCAGACAGAGGTGGTGATGCTAGAGAGGTGTGAAGAACAGAAGCAACTACCAGGGAGGTTAGGAGAAACAGTCACAGGTGGTTCTGGACACAAGTGTTTGATGTAGCTTGTGTTTGAATGAGCAGAGAGTGCCTAAGTTGGAGAGTTCACTGCCCAGGGAGTTAAATATGTTAGGGCCTTTACCTGCCAAAGACCGCTGGCCTTGGTTGGTGCGACAGCGGGGAACAAACAGAAAATAGTTGTCAGAGCTTCTTGTGTAATGAGGTGATTGGCTGAGCTTAAAAGACACTGAACCCCAGGGGGCATGAGTCCCATCAATGATTTTTTTGGTAGTAAGCAGGTTTGGAAAGTAATCCTTCCCTGAAGTTGTAGCCAGTTTGACTGTTCGTAGAGGTCGCAGGTATGTGTGCGGTGGGCAGCAACAGTAAAGAGTCTGCAGGCCCTATTCAGAGCTGTAATGATTCACCATAGTGCTGTAGCTGTGGCTGCTCCATAGAAAACAAGCCCATAATCAATGATGGAGACAATAGAGCTGTGTATTGCTAGCTTAAGGGAGTCAGGTGTCAAGCAGAGTCTATGTTTACAGAAAAGGCTTATATGGATATTTACAGATTTCGCAACTGAAAAGATATGGCTAGAGAAGAACAGAGTAGGGTACAGGGTTATGCCAAGGTATTTGAAAGTCTGCGTCTGGTCCAGGGTCAAACCCAAGCTGTGTTTGATAGCCAACTGTTGGTGTTTATGTTTGCTATGTGTACAAAGGAACAGCATAGTTTTTTTTTTTTTTTGTAATTTAGCACTACTATTGTATCATTCTAATCCTGTTGTCTTCCATTAGTGATTGATTAAACATATTTGCAATTGGCTTCACCAACTCATATATCATCTCCCTCAAGCCCCTCAAAACCTTAGGATGAAGCTCATTCAGTCCTGCTGTCTTTCATTTTCCAGATTTACCAACCTCTTCTCAGTAACCTCCATTATAATTCCCCTAACTTCAGGTCCCCAGTTCCCTACATTTCCCTTAATTTCCTGATTTTTCTTCACCCATGCAATACACAAAATAAATATTTGCTAAATAGTTCATCCATTTCCCATTCACTGTTCATAGCTTTCTTATCTACAATTACAAGTCCTGCATTCTAATTGGCTTTCCTTTTCTGCTAAGGTAGTTACAAAATTCCTTATTTTTGCCTCAGAAAGTATTAGTGATTTTGCACTTCCTGGCCCTGATATTGAAAAGCAAGTGTTTGCCCAGTAAAAAAATAGGGCTGCATGTAAAATAATGTGTTGACATCAGGTCGACATAGTCATACTGGTAGCTCATCCTGTCTGGCATGAGCTGCCTGTATGAATATGGACTTGTGTGTTACTACCATGCAAAGCGCAAGCGTGCAGTGCTACCACAGCCCTCTGCTGGCAAAAGACTTCCATGAGCAAAGGGGAGCTCATGTTCCAAATGGGATAATGCCTTTCCTGTGAGCCATACTCAGCAGCTGGCAAGCTAATGACCACATACCTGTATGGCAATGCAAGGTACTAAGGGGGAAAAATTGTTTAACCAGGAAAGACACATTAAGATGAAGCTTGTTTCCAGGTGTGACTTGGTAGCACAAGGAAGTTAAGTGACTTGCCCAGTGTCACACAGTATGCAAGTGGGGGCTGTGGGATTGAAACCCAAGTTTCCAGATTTGCAGTTCAGTGCTCTTAACCGCTGTGCTATATGGCTTAAGGGGCCATTGACATACCATTGCGTGTCAATTAGAAGCTCTGTGCATCGCTTCCATTCACCAATATGCAGAAAGCATTACACAGAGCCTTGGCAGATGCCCAAAACTAAACTTGATTCTTAACAAAATATCCCTGTTAGACTATTGTCCCCCCAACCCAATCCCAATTGCAAAACCAAACATCTGCCTTATAGCTAGTAGTCACCTTCTTGTCACGATCATTGTTGCAAAACTGACCACATCCCTGATAGTCCAGTGGTACCATCCTTTAGTCCCCTCCACTTGATAGCAGCTGTAGCTCTTACTTAACTCCAAAATAAGAGATCATGCCCCATATTTAGTGCCTTTGCTTGTGGACAAAATTAAATTGCTTTGCAGCAGTACAGAGACTGACCAGGCAGAGAACAGAAAAGAATACCTGTGGCTGTCTTAGTCTGCTGATGTCCCCCTCTTGCTTGAACACAGTTTCAAGGTCTTGGTCATAGTGCGTGTCATCCATCTAGTCTCTGGGACCCAAGTTCAGCCCAAAGATTTTGGTTGGCAGCATCACTGTTGTGTCCCTTTTTCTCCTCGGTTCTTGTCCCTAGTTGGCAGCAGCCGGCTGCATCATGTTGGAGTGCAGCAGGTGGGTAACAGCCACTGAATGCAGGAATGGTGTCTTCCCAACATTACATCTTCCTGATCCCCTCCCACAGCAGCAGACGCAGTAGTAAACACTGGTTGGGGCAGCAAGTGGGCGAGAGCCTGAAGATTGTTTTTTATATACCCCGCTGAAATGGTGAGTAACTGTGTGTCACTGACAAAGTAAAATTGCCCATGATTGGACCACACAAGATGGAGCACACAGACTGGCTGTTTGAGGTACTGAAGTAAAGTTGTGTACCACTATCTGTTGGGTGGCTGGGCAACGATGGTTGGTAGGGGAGACTAACTGGTTCAGGAGTGACAGTCCTGGCCAAGTTCAACAGACTCACAAATAAATAAAAAAAAAATAATAATAATAATTATTACAATTTGGTAGGGTGACTTTTAACGGGGGTGGGGCCAGAGTCACCCCTCCCTGCGCATGCCTAGGCTATCATGGAAATCTGGGTGGGAGGGAGATACCACAGGACTACCTGGGAGATGGTTAGTTATGCAATGTGGATCAGGGTGGGAGATGGGAGCAATAGAATACTGGGGAAATGTTTGGTTTTGCAAGAGGTATTGGGGCAGGAGAAGGACCACAAGACTGCCAGAGAGATGTTTGATTTTGCAACAGGGATTGGGGCAGGAGAAGGATCCACTAGACTAGCAGTGAAACTCCCCACATTGTGTGTTGTGTGCAGAATCTGAAAGCGTTCCTGATGTTGAATATTAGCACAAGGAGCGTACTGTACTTTAATTTTTATTTTTTGTATTGTTTAAGAACCCCAGCTCACCAGCACAGCACATCTGTGCTTCAGACTATGATGCTACACAGACCCCCCCCCATTTGTTTTTTTCTTCTATACTTAACTGATACTGGGGCACAAGAGGGGGTACAACTGGACCAGCAGGTATTTTGGAATTTATTTAACAAGACATCAGGGCTGGAGGAGGTACCACTGGGTTGCCTTCCTTTTTTGATATGGGGAGTATGGTGGGAGGAGGAGGAGGGCGTTGATGGAACCCATGGTGTCATGTGGGTTACACACTGCTGTGTGCATTGTTAAAGGTAGGATTTTAGAACCAGTAAATAGCACTACAACAGCAGCATTTTACCACTTACAAAATCTACCAATTATTCCACTGCACAATCTACAGAGCCAGCCTTAACATGGATTTGCACAGGGCCACAAGAACTGAGAGGCCCCCAAAAAGCATTAGCTGTCTAGTGGGAATCCTTTCTTCTTGTTCCTTCATGTTATAATTCAAGTAAAGTGCAAAAATGACACAAAACTAGCTTATAATGAAGATATACTGAGGTAATGGTAGGGTCGAGGATGCTCCTTGGGGGCTTTGTAACTTCTGATATAGGGTCCCAACAAGGAGGTTCACACAGGACTCTGGGATAGCTAGGGTCAGTGTTGCATACAAGAGGGTTCCAACATTTGCATAGGTACAGTGGTGTATTTAGTTCAGTCACACTATATACTGAGTGCCAAACTGTGGTCCCTTCTTAACAGAAAGTCGGGTAACCATACCTTACTCTATTGGGTGGTCACTAAATGTGCCTCAAAGATAAAAACTGTAGAGGTCCTCTCAGACAGTATAAGTGACCACTCTTCAACTATCTGCATTTGGTGCAATAACTTCCCTAATTCCCCACCTAGGGTTGCAATGGTCCGGGACATGACAAGATTCAGCTCCAAAGCTTTCATGGATGCAATCCAAGATACTGACTGGGGTCCAATAAATACCCTTCTGGATGTGAACTCAGCCCTAGACTACCTTGTGACTAAACTCACTGGTATTATTGACCTCCACGCCCCTATGAAGAGATGCCAGATAAAAGGTGACAATGCTCCTTGGTTCTCTAAAGAACTGAGGCAGCTCATATCTTTGCATAATAAAGACTGGCATAGATACAAGGGTAGTGGATTACCTACCAACAGGCAAACTTATAGGCAGAAAAAGAACAACTGCAAGAATGCTGTTCAGAAAGCAAAGAGCCTACATTTCAGGAATCTCCAGACCAAGCACCTCAGCAATTCAAAATAATTTTGGAGACAGATTAACTCCCTTCTAAAGAGGAATACCTCAGAGATCCCCAGCTCCTTTGATGCCCAGGGTTCCATTCTTAGTGACCCTCCCTCTATAGCAACTGGCTTTAATGAGTTCTTCACAGATCTTCATAAATATACATCTATCTTTGACAGCCCTTCCTTCTCCCTATTCAGGCCCTCTGCAATCAGCCGACTCCATGGCTCATCCTGCTTTCAACCTAAAATTAGCCACCCTTGATAAAGTCCATCCTCTGCTCAAGAATTTGAAGGCTGACAGCTCCCCTGGGCATGACACACTAGAATCAAAATCCCTTAAGCTGAGCTGATGCACTTGACCATCCAGTTCGGGATCTATTTAACTGATCGTCTCTTACTTGTACTGTCCTGGAGAAATTGAAGGTGGAAGTGGTTGTCCCCATCCACAAGGGAGGTCCCAACTCCATAGTAAAGAACTGCCACCCAATCTCTATTTTAAGCTCACTAGCCAAGATACAAGAATGAATAATCTGTGATGACCTGCAGGACTACCTAGACCTACACCAGCTGCTTGTAACCTCCCAACATGGGTTTAGGAAAAATTACAGCAACCTGACAGCCCTGATCAAAGTCACATCTGACATATTCTATGCCATGAACATTGGCCTTGCCATGGGTGCCATATTTGTAAACCTGACCAAGGCCTTTGATTTAGTCAGTCTTGACCTGCTGTTACTCCAGCTGAACATTCTTGGCCTTGATTCCTCTCCCCTCGCTTGGATTCAAAGCTACCTCTACAGCCACACTCAGTGTGTGAAATGGGTAGGATCCCAATCATCTCCAAGGTCTATAACCCATGGTGTTCCCCAGGGCTCAATACTGGGTTCTCTACTTTTTTCTTTATACAGCAACTATCTCCCTAATAATTGTGGTGGAGCCTCAGTCCACCTGTATGCAGATTATACTATCCTCTAACTCTCCTCCTCTGACATAAGCTGGTTCAACGCAAAGCTGAAATCTGACTTTAACACACTTTAGAATTGGTTCATTCAAAAGCAACTGGCACTTAACACTAGAAAAACTATGTGCATGTTGTTCTCCAGATCACCTGAACACACCTTCCCCCATCTGGCTGTGCTCTCATGTACTGGAACTGCCCTTGACTCTGTTGAGTCATTTAAATACCTGGGGGCCACCTTGGATATCTTACTTACACTGGATGCACACATAACTGCTCTCACCAAAATCCTTAACCCAAAAATTGGGGTCCTTTACTGCATTCATCCCTTCCTTACTTCAACTGCCTGTTGCAAGATTGCAGATGCCACCCCCCTGCTTCTCCTCTTGTATGGTGCCCCATTGCTTCTCTCGACCTCTGCAACCATATCATCCCATCTCTCGCAGGTCTACTACAGAGTGGGTTGGTTTGCTGTGGGAACCCACATTCACCATCATCATTGTGATGTCCTATCTGCCCTGGGATGGTTGTACTATGAGGCCAAATTGTGCTATGCCATCCTGAGCTTTGTTCACAAGCTATTACATCAACTCATGCCTCCCTGCCTAGCTGATCTCATCCAATGTCGACTCCCCCAGTGTGCTCTCAGATCTGCCTCCCTACCCCTTTTCGTAGTCCAGACCTGCATCTCTCTGTGGCCCAGAGATCATTTGCCTTTTCTGCTGTGTCCTCCTGGAACTCGTTACCCTCCTTAGTCCTGGCTTGCTCTTCACTTCCTCAATTTCAATGCTCTCTGCAGGCTCATCTAGCTGCCCCACCTTGCTCCTGCTATCGATGATTTCTGGGCTTTCTACCTCTCCACTGCCTGTGTGCTTCGCATCACTGGATTTCTCAGTTAGGTACAATGTTATCTGTACAATATGAATAATGTACAATGTTATCTGTAAATAAGGATTGATGATTATGTTACTGTCTGCCATAGCATAATCTATGGTACTGTTATCTATACTAGTGGTTTTTAACTGTATTAATTATGTTCTCTGTACATTTTTTGTGCTAGTTGTAAATGTTTGTATGACATAATTGTGATGTGTTATGTCATACTCCTGTAACTATATTAGTTGGTCTTGTTATTGCAGTTGTCATACCTGTATGGTTTCCTGTGTCAACTATTGCACTTTCAATGTACTGCAGTTACCGGGTCACTACTGCAAAAGGGACTGTCTTGTCTCAGTGGGCCTACCTGGTTACCAAAATTCAAAAAATAAATAAAAATAATATGGCCCCACCAAGTTCAGATGCACTATGCCCAGGTTACCCAGCATCATTCATGTTAGAGCCATACTAACCTTCTGAATTTTGTTGCCCATGTCTTTATTTCAACCATCTTATGCTATTTTCAATCTTTCTGTTTGCTTTTATGTCCCTCACTTGCCTCTGCTGTTAACTTTTTTGTTCTTAGCAGGATGTACTCTTTCTCTGTTGCATTAACTTAATTTGTGAAAGTCACCCACTTATCTATGATAGTTAACAGTGTGAAAACAATAAAACTAATTTATTATAACATTTGTAGCATCTCTGAATATTATATTATCAATTTCTTTTACTGCAAGTGCAAAGACATTTACTTTGAACGTATTAACCACTATGCAGTGATCATGTTGTGTGCCACAACAGGGTGTGGGTCATTGATTTTATGTGGTATTTAATTTAGAAATGCATGATGTATTGAACACATCACCTTATTTTTACCATGATGTGGGGTTTGGTGTGCCAGTCTAGATACTTCCCAGTCTTCCCAGTTGACTTCTACTTGCTGCCTCCAACTTCTGCCAAGATACTGTACTGCCGTACAAAGAGGGTAAAATACCAGTCTAGCTTTTGATACAGAAGATGTCTGCCTGCCTTCTCCTCTTCCTCTGTCCCCTAGTGTGATGTGGTGTGGTGCTTAACTGTCAGAGTATGTCTCTATCTGTGGTTTCATTCAGCCTTCTAATATCTGGCCTTCCTCCTACTGTGTATGCTCATGCTTTGGAGAATCTGATCTGCTCAATGTGTGTAGCATGCAGAATCTGATAGCATTTCTAATAGTAAATACAGATATTAACACAAGTGTGTTCTTCTTTAATTTTATACTTTTTTAAATTGTTTATGAACCCATGTCACCAGAGCTTCCAAAGGTTGCCTCAGATGAGGCTACCACTGAGACCCCAACCCCCCATTTGACCACTTCCTTGGTGCTTATCACTTTCCTGCTCTCATGGGGTCAACAGATGCATTCTGTCCCATTGTGGATTCTATCAGAGAACATGGCAGAAAAGTGTGGCATGCTCTCATCTGGTCCACAGATTGCAAAGTGTGGATAGCAGTGTCCAGTTACAGTGGTGGATCTCACTGCCTGGATCCAGTGGTATTGGCACCATGCTGCCACACTCAAGGACCTTTCCATTTTTTGTCTCTCCAAGCCCCAAGGATTCAGTCAGTATGTGCTTAATGGTTCACTAGCATATACAGTAGCATGGATACACTTAACTAAGTCAGCTTTGCATCCACCCTTTCACAAACTCCTCCATCTGCACTGTTGACTGCCACCTGGTCACCAAGGTTGCAGTACTACAGCGATGATCAGCATGATCCTCTACTGCATACTGATGATATTCTTATATGTGCCTCCTCTCTTTGTAGCCATTTTTTACCCCAGTGCCACCTCATCTCATGGACTTTCTCTAGCTCTGACTCCCTCACCTCTTCCACATGCTGCAGTGCTGCTGCTGAAGTACACTGCCAGTTTATGGGTATTGGTCCCTAATGTTAAGTATTTAATTTTATATAACCTAAATAATTTATTTTCAGCTAAATTTCTGGATGCCGGACTGGTCTACTGCATACTGTGACTGATGACAGGCTAACTGAAGTGGACTGAAACCAGTGGAACTGGTATTGTATGTTAAAACCACTATGGAGACCACCCTTTCTCTTATAAGAGTGGTCCCACATGCATTCTTAGGGTATGAGAACCACGAACCAAAGGAGAGCAGTTCTGATACCCTAAGAATGTATGTGAGACCACCCTTACAAGCATAAGAGTGGCCTATGTGGTGGTATTAATATATTATTGATTAAGCGCAATCAAAAATGTATTATTTTTTTTTTAACTGTCAAAAGGGGGTGGGGCACAGTGGAGCCCAAGCAATATGGTCGCTTCCTGATAGTGCTTGATAATTCGAGGTGGAACTTTATCAAAATAGATGATAAAAGTGTTTGGCTATTTCACCTAAAAATACTAGACTCAGTGTCAGAACTTTTTTGGAACAACATGGGCAACCTTCATAAGGATCGGCAACAAGGAACCAGAGCTAAGCTTGAAAATATTCCCGGATTATAAACCATGCAGTCCACCAAGTGCCCAGCTGGGGATCAACCAGCAGATTCTGGAAAGGAAACTCTGCAAACCCTCGGCTCTAAGATTAAGACTTTTGCAGTTGGTTGCTGGTCTGTCAGATAAATTTGACAGCTTAATTTATGGTGTTGGGAGCCTGGAGACCTCCATAGACTCTGTACAAACTGCGACTGCGGAAGCCATGAAATGACCCGATGTGGCCATGGATGCAGTCTCCTCTTTTATAAAAGAGAACGTTTATCTGAAATCATGCTTGAAAACATTGGAGAACCAAGCAAGAGCAGCAAATATTCAAATTCTGGGGCTGCCTGAGGGCTGTGAAGGGGACCATTTGCTTTTGTTTTTACAACACTGGCTGATAAAACAACTGGGTGATGAAATCACATCTTGTGTACAACTACAAAAGGCCTATCGAGTAGCACCACATGGTTGCCCAGATAACCCTGAAGCTCCTCATACAGTAGTGTTGGTAATGGATGGGATGGGCACTCAAGACTGCCTCTTAGCCATAGCTAGACAGAAGTGACATCTTCTGCAGGATAGCCAGCTAGTAAGTATGTTCCCTGATATTGAATATGCCACCAGGCAAAAAGGGAAGTGATCTGATGTGGTGAGAGCTATATTGAGAGAGGCACACATTCCCCACGGTAGGATTTTCCCCCACTAGGTTGAGAATAGCCCACCAAGGGAAGGTTTACCTTTTTTCAAACTCCTCGGATGCACTACAATGGAGCCAGAAGAATGTTTTGCTGAGCTGCTGACCTGCAGACCAGGAAGATTTTCATCAGCCGAAGAGGACACTTGAATATTACCAGGTTGTCTTTTGTTGAACCCTTTTAGGGAGGGTACTATGGCTGCTCCTAGATAAGATGGAGTTTCTTTTTTCTTTTGGACATTGGAACCAAACTGGCAATTTAGAAAGGGACAGCTTGTACCCAAATAGGAAATGTTCTTACTTTCACCTTGACATTCTGGTTGTTAATGTTGATAACTGCTTAATGGTTTCAAGTTATTAAAGTTCTTTACCTTGAAATGTTTTACTTTTTGGAATGTTAAACTGCCATTTTGGTGTAACTTTACTACATATTTGGGGATATCAGTCCCCCTAGATGGTAATTCTACTTGACATAGCATACTGTATTAGTGGCTCATCTTAGCACCATTATTATTCTGTTATTCATTATCAGGCACTGTTATATTTGGATTGCACTTTATTGTGCACAACAAGGTTAATGAGTGGAGACTCTCTCTCTCTCTCTCTCTCTACCTGGGGGTGGAGATCTAACAGACTTTCTTTAGGACTACACTCAGTATTATTTCCATGCAGCTCTTGGACTCCTTTCCCCAGCATTTTGATCAGTTTACAAGAGACAGTATTTTGGTAATTTCCCCCCAAGGATGTATCTTTATCCATAGGATGACTAAATGTTTATATTAAGAGGAGTATCACCCTCAAAGTTATCATTGTATTGATGATATATCCTTTGTTGGTATTTCAAACTATCTGTTTGTTATTCAAAACAATAAACATAAAAGTAAAAAAAAAAAAAAATAAAACTGTTCCAGAATGTGCCTGTTTCCAGTGCATCTGAGCGTTTGACACTCTTCACAGAATAAAAGTGTCTCATACGCTGAAGAAAGGAGCGCACCATTTGGTCTGGAGTGCTCCCTCAATCTATAATGGAAAGTAATAGTGTTTTTTCTGTGCTTGTGAAGTGTAGTCAGGAGTGACACAAACAGCTGTTCAGTATTAGTGCAAGTTTTCTTTCTTTGTAACTAGAAACCAGCATGGACTCCGTGTGTCAACAAAGTGGATTGATTGAGTTGTCACGACTACACACTGATGACATTCTTGTTTGTGCTTCTTCTCTTTTCAACTCTTTCCTGTCCTTGTGCTGGGCTTGGGCTACTGACAACTATTCTCTGAGTTGAACTAAGACTTCTTCTGGCTCTGACCATCTCCTCACCTCTACTACATTGTCATCTCACTTCACCGATACCATGTGATGATGAATTTGCCAGCGTCCCTCAGAAAGTAGTAAGACAGTGCTCTTTATGTTTTATGACTTTTCCATTAGCAGATTATATATTTTTGCTACTAGAGGGCCAAGTTATAAGCACACTTACCCAATCCAATCCAATCCAATCCTCCTGACTGTCACATCATGTTGTCCCTCCATGCACTGCAGTTTCTGCTTCTCTTACTCTCATCCCTCTTTCTGCTTTTCTTCCTCCCTGGAACTTGCTTCCCTTCTTCCCCCCCTCAGCATCCTACTTAGCACTGCCTATCATCACTCAGGTACTCTCCATCATGAGCTTGCCCCCTCCCCATTGCTCCCCTCTGCAAGTGGATGGCAGTCCCCGCCTACCACTGTACACAGGCCCAGGACACTTTCATTACTCTCTCACATGCCATTACTCTGGGATCATTGCCACCAACCTAATGTAAGTTCCTGCAAAAAATGGGCATGTAGACTCATGCTCAGAGACTTACGGTGGTGCACCCTGAAGCTTGTGCTCCTCCTCCTGCTGCTGTCAGGAAACATCCATCCTAACCCTGGCCCAATCACCTCCGGCATTATCTACCAGGAAAACCCTCATGAGCACTCTCCATAGCATCTCTCAACATCTGTAGTCTACTCCCCAAGCTGGATGCTCTACAACTCTTTACCAATCAGCATAGCCCAGATATCCTGGTAGTTGTAGAAACCTGACTTACACCCAAAACTCTGACCTGGCTATCACTCTTCCAGGCTACAATGTTTTAAGGCTGGACCGGAAGTCTAAAAGAGGTAGTGGATGTGCAATTTACCTATAAGATTCGCTCCTGGGACATCTCATCACTACCCCCTCCCAGCCACTGCTGCACAGATTCTTCCTATCAGAATCTTATTAGGTGCCCATAACAAATCCCTCACAGTTGCCTCAGTGTATATCCCCCCAAAAGAACAAGGGAATGACCTTAATGCTGTTTTGGAATTCACCAGGTCCCAACCTCCTGACTCTGAAATGATTCTGCATGGAGACTTTAATATAAACTTGCGCGCGTCTGATGCAGGAGTCCATAAGGATGGCATCTCATCGGTCAATCTCACCCAGATGGTCGTCTCTCTGACCAGGAAAAACTACAAATCCAGTACCAGCACTCTTCTGGATTGGATTCTTACCAGCCACCCAACTCATATCAAATATACCTCAGTCCTCCCTGACTCGCTTAGCGACCATTGCCCTGTCATCTGCGAATGGTCAAATAAATTCCACAAGCCCCCTCCTAATATCATCACTAGTAGAGTCCTACCACATGGACAGTTGTCACACCTCAAAACATGCCTCAACCTCCAAGACTGGTCCCCTATCTACAAAGCAACAGATGTAAATACTGTGCTGGATTATTTCACCAACACTTTCATTGCAGCCTGTGACTCCTACGCTCCTTTTAAAAAGTGCAGTCAAAGCTCTTTGCAATCCCTGGCTCTCAGCCGATCTCTTACATCAACTAAAATCTAGAGATCACCTCTGGGATCTGGCCACAACCACTGGTAAAGAAACTGACATCCAAAACTATAAACGTGCATGGAATGACTGCACCAAATCTATCCGGCAAAAGAAATCTACCCACTTCAAGAACGCTCTCACGGATACCTGGGGTAACGGGAGGGCATTTTGGAACAATATGAAAGAGGTCACTGGGAAGCAGCCAAAAACCTCCCCTACCTTGCTCAACATAAATGGGTCTACTACACTTGACCCTAAAATCATAGCAAGTACCTTTAACACTGCATTCACCGATCTCAGCAGTGTCCTCCCTTCTGACTTTTTCAAGGACTATGACTCTCCCTCTCCTCCCCCCAATGCCTCCTCCTCCTTCTCTAGCCACCTGCCTTTTTATTTGAAAGCAGTCAAGATGCATGATGCCCACAAATACATTACCAAAGCCATCACCAAATCCAGATCCAGCAGTGATACACTTGATCTTAAACTACTGTCCCTCACCCTTGATGAGGTGTTACAGCCACTGACACTGAGGTGCAGTGGTAGATGGGGAGGAGGGGAGGGTGGCCTTGCAGGAGGACCTGGAGGCTCTGGAAAGGTGGTCGGGAAAATGGAAACTAAAATTCAATGCAGGGAAGTGCAAGGTTCTGCACCTGGGAGTCAGAAATCCAGGCCAGGGGTATACCCTGGAAGGAGACATGATTCAAGTCACGGAGGGTGAGAGGGACCTGGGTGTAGTGACAGATGTCAAAATGAACAACTCGGAGACCTGTAGGAGGGCAGCGGCAAGGGCAAATAGGATGCTGGGATGTATTGCCAGGGGGATTACCTCCAGAAAGACTGAAGTGATCCTTCCACTGTACAACTGCGTGGTTAGGCCACACCTTGAGTATCGTGTACAATTTTGGAGACCACATTTAAAGAGGGACATTACACTCAAAGAGATGGTCCAAAGGAGGGCAACCAAAATAATCTGGGGCCTGGGGGAGAGGACCTATGAGGAGAGGCTCAAGGAGCTCGACATGTACACCTTGGAGGAGAGGAGGGACAGGGGGGACATGATAGAGGTCTTTAAGTACGTGAAAGAGATCAATAAAGGAGGCCCAGTCAGGGTGCTCCAAAGGAAGGAGGGTGGGGCAACAAGAGGTCATGGGTGTAAGCTGGAAGGGGGCAGGCTCAGAGAGGAGAGGAGGAGATGTTATTTCACTGAAAAGGTGGAGGAGTCATGTAATGCACTGCCCAGGGAGCTGGTAGAGATGGAGACTGTAGACAGGTTTAAGAGGGGATGGGACAGATACAGCGGGAGGATAAATCTGACCGGGCACAATATAGGTGGAACATCTGGGACTGGGAACAGTATAACCCAAGGGCCCAAGAGGGAGGGGGGACAGCAAAATTGGCCCTCAGTGCGGGTGCTGAAAATCGAGCAGACTCGAGAGATCATTAGGCCTATTCTGCTGGCATTTTAGTATGTTTGTACAGTATATTTCAACCTCTCACTTAGGCTCAGCCAGTTCCCTGACAAATGGAAATCTGCCACTGTTACCCCTGTCCATAAAAGTGGTGACAGGGCCACCCATGGAAACTACCATCCGATCTCTATATTGTCACCCTTCCCCAAGGCCCTTGAACGTATTGCAGCAGATCAGCTCACAGATTTCCTGGACAAATTCAATATCCTGTGCTCGCAACAACATGGCTTCAGGAAAGGACATAGCACCTCATCTGCCTACTGGAATTCTCTGGCATTCTTCACAGCTCACTGGACAATGGTCAGTTAATTGGGTCTGTCTTTATCGATCTAACTAAGGCATTCAACACTGTCCATCACTGCCTACTGCTTATGCAACTTCTGAAAGCTGGGCTGTCTCCCAACTTCACTGCCTGGTTCAAAAGCTACTTGGAGAACCAGTCTCAAAGAGTAAAAATTGCAGATGTTCTCTCTGATACCAGGCCTGTTCACTCAGGTGTCCCCTAGGGATCCATTCTGGGCCCCCTACTATTCAGCTTGTTCCTGAACTCCCTTCCAAATTCTTGCTCTGAAGCAATCATCCTCTATGTAGATGATGTTATAATTCTTGCCTTCCACAAGGATCCTAAGCCTCTATAAGACAACCTTCAGCTTGGCTTCACATCTGTTGAAAACTGGTTCTCAAATCACAATCTGGTCCTCAATAATAAGAAAACAAAGTCTATGATGTTCAGCAGCTCTCATAACAAGCATAAGCTGCACCCCCTATCCATCAAAACCAGTCATGGAGTCACCCTGAAACAGGTTCAAGCCTTTAAATACCTTGGGATCACTCTAGAACCTCATCTAACTTACAGTGCCCACATTGACTCTGTAGCCAAAGCAGCAAATACTCGCCTTGGCCTTCTCTTCCGGCATAGGCAACATCTTACCCCAGAAGCCCTGACTGTCGCCTTTCAGAGCTCTGTTGTCTCCATTATTGACTATGGGCTTATCATCTATGGCTCTGCCCCCGCTACCGCTCTTAGACGCATATCCACCTCCCTCAATAAAGTCTCACGATTTCTCACTGATCCCACCACTTCACACATAAGTGCGACATCTATGCGCAAACTGGATGGCTGCAACTCACCAGTTGGATAAAGTACCTAACCTGCACCATAGTGAAGAAAATAACTATGGGCCTTGTGCCCCCTGGAGTGTGTACACTCCTGCACCCTAGCAATAACCCCGGCTCAACCAGGGGGTCTGAATCACAGCTCCTGCAGGTTCCATGTTGTACCTCACAAGGTCAAAGATCTTTTGCCTACAGGGTGCCCAGCTAGCTAAATGGTCTAAACAGTTACATCTCCTCCACTTCTACCCTTGGTGCATTTAAATCAAGGCTACACCTCTCTTTCACTGCCTCTAGTCCTGTGATTGCCTCCACTAGCTGACCCAAGAATATTTCTCTAACGTTATGCAGTTTTCTCTCCTATTATCACTTGGGTACCCCTTAGCATGTACTTCCCCATGTTATGTCTACGACAATGCCTCTGGCTGTGCTCCTCCTCTATAGCTCTTCGGCCCCTCTACTCTTCCTCTCTCTTGTCCTCTATCCTCTCTGCACCTGATCCGCTACCTCCTTGTAACCTAACCTCCAAAACTTGATTTGTTTCTCAGATCCTTTGTAACTCTGTTTAGCTTACACTTTTATAATCTTGTCCTATGTACTGAATTTGCAATCTGACTTACATGTCTTATGTTTTGAATTGTAACCTGACTTGGAACCTTTGTGAAAGATACCTTGCTCAAAGGTATTGTAATCCTAGCCCTAATAAATAAATAAAATAAATAACCGGCTCAGCTAAACTGAACAAAGGCTGGTAACTTCTTTGCTGTGTTTAATTTATTTGCAGATCTGTGTGCTCTTGTGTGTGGAATATATATACAATGGATAAGACAAGGTTGGACAGTGCTGCTACCCTTCAAGCCTCCATTCCATCCTCATCCTCCCTAACTTCACAGCTCTTTTGGTTGTCACTGTCAATTTGTCACTGATCATTTGAGACATCTTCATCTGTTATTGCCTGGGTATCAATATGGAGTTTTGCCATTGTCACTATTTCTGCCATCAGAGTTGATAATAGTGGTGTGTAAGTAACAAATAGTATTTCCTAAATATCACAAATAATATTCTATTCATCATTCAGGATCAAAAATAAATAATAGTCCCATTATTCATGATATTTGTTGTTTGTTTTCCCCACCAACCCCCCCCCCCTTCTCCCTGTGCACCTGGCAGAGACTGCTAAAGTACAAAAAGACGTACATAACATTGTCGGCCAACAGCACCCTTTTAAACTGACCTCCCAGTGTAGTCCAACTGCTCCTTGTTCTCTTAGTACAATTATTTTTTTTATTTTGGCCAAACTTCTTTTTTTTTTTTGTACATGGATACCCCACCAGCAATCTTCCTTAGCTGCCCGGACATGTGGTCCATCACTTACCCTTCATGGTGGGGCTGCACAGAGGAAGAGACCTACATCAACCATAAAGTCCCATCTGAAACATATGTAGGCATCTTTTATTGTATGAGATTTGGAGTCAGCCCTGGGATATTCATGCTGCACTACCTTGAGGGGTTTGTTATTGTGTGGGTCTTATCTTGGTGGAGTGGACATGCAATGATGTCCTAGCATGCAGATATGCTGCCACAGCCAACATGCAAACATCTACCCCTCCCAGCAATCCCAGTGTCTGCTTTTGTCCCCAGTTTACCCATCCCTAGCCACTGCCAGGGGTTGGTACATTGCTGGGCTCTGAAACTCTCCCTCCCCAAAGGAGGATATCAAACCAATGGATGCTTATCCTCCTCCCCTTGACTGGCTGTCTGATATTGTGAGTTCACGTCCACACATGGATCATCTGTTTGGTAAGTGATAGCCCTACCACTGCACCAGTGGGCTGGTGGCACTCCCTCTTCTTGACCCCTTACCATGATGAGGGCACCAGCAACCACAATCTAGGCTAATCAGTCACTACCCTTCTGCCATGTCTCTTGACCAGCCATTCTGCATCTGCTCCTCTCATAAAACAGTCAGCTACTTACCTGACCATGAACAGGCAGGCATTGTCATTTTTAATGATAAAATAATAATTACAAAAATCTTCATGATATCCAATGAGTAATGACTTATTATGAGGGAGCCAGTCAACATTCATGAAGGAGGGGAAGGACAGCAACGTCATAACGTGAGATGTTATTGGCTGCATAACATGTCACTCTGTGATGCTGCTACCCCATCCCACCTTCATGAAATTCAGTGTGTGCCTTGTTACTGACTCCCTCATTTAGAATAATACTAATCATTACTAATTACTCTGCAGCTCTCACAGGTGAGCCCTGGCCTTCCTTGATTATGAATAGTGAGCACAAATTCAGTGACTCACAGTAAGTACTGCTTTCAAGAATGGTTTTGCAAGCTATCCATCAGCTCAGCGGTAGCACTACCACTGGTGGCACTGACAACCCAGGTTCAGGGTGAACTCAGACTATTAAAGGGTCAGTGAGGGAAGGAGGAACAAGTGTTCAATGGACTGCACTCATCCTCAGGGAAGGGGGATGGTGTGGAGCCCAGTGTGAGCCTGGCCCCACTTGGTGGCTAGGGATAGGGCATCAGGACTGCTCAGCATGGAATGGAACACAGAAAGTCCACTGTGCCATGCATGGAATTTTGTGTGTTGCTGTCATTGACTCCATTGCACACTGCTTGTTGGGCCTGGAAGAAAAACACAAGGCAAAACCCTGGTGGGCAGGATGACTTCTGCCATCCAGAGGCCAAGCACCCAATGACTATGTGCTGCTGGGAAACTGGATCAATTTTGCAGCAGGAACTGGGGAGCCCAGCAGCCCCCATTGGGGTTGGGGGGTAAGACCTGGATGAACTTGCTGGCAGGTGAGATCTGGAGATGTCAGGGTGATGGGGCTGGTGTGGTTGGCTAGGAAGAGGCCAGATGGTGATCAAGAGATAACAGCATTAACTGCAAAAAAAGAATGGTTGTGGAAGAAATTCCAGCACAACAAGATGAAGGCAGTGTGACAGGCAAGCACACTGAATAAAACATATCATTTATACACATCAGAACACTGACCCAATTGTCCTTAGCTAGGAAACCTTCTTTTAGTGACCATGTGTGGGGCCAACTTACTTTTGTTGACTGTGTGTGGGACCACTGATCAATGTTCACCATCACCTTTCTGTTGCCAACCTGGGACACCTAGCTGGGTGACCCTAACCTCCCAGTGGGATACTATTCTTAGCTGCCTCTACCACTTCTTTTCCAGGCTATGTGGAGCTCAGCTGGTAAGGAAAAAGGTGAAAGCCCTCGGGAATCCAGACAACTGCAGAGGCACTTAGCCTTGTCCCTCTAACAGGTTTATTCTTTCATCACCTTCTAGAACAGGACTCTGATCCTTTTATGCATACAGGCAGACCCACATGATCAGGAGTCAGTGTGGGTAGAGAGACCAAACTAAGGCACCTCCACTTGGCTAGGGTTACATACTGTAAGTTTTGTCAGTATTTACAAATAAAGGCCTCAAGCTCCTTGGCAAACAACAATTTTCTCTTGTTGTAGCCTAACACTATCCTCCCTGTACTGTCAACTGTCATCACTGCCTTGTTAGTGGAAACGTGCCCACGTTTCACCACAAACTGACCATTATAACATAAAGAAACATTCGGAAAGCTGCCGGCCATTCAGTATATTGGAGCGCGCCCCTGCACTCTCCCTGGCATCATGTCATAATGTTGCTGAGTGCGGGGGCGGAACTTGGGTGGCTCTTGAGAACGGGAAGTCCTCCGTGACCCAGTTTAACGAAATTACGAGTGCTTTTGCCAGAAAAGCATTGCACTATGTAAGGACATGTGGAGCAAGAAAGATTCCCTTGGAGGTAAGGCACCCATATATTGGGTGCAATACCATAACAATGTAACTTGGTGAATCTCTTTAAAGCAGCAGTGCAACAATCTTTTGAAAATTTTGACCTATACTTTTTTATGCAATTTTACATTGCCACTTTACTTACATCCTGACTTGTATGATACTATTGTTTCCAGTATTTGAGTCTGATTTTCTACTTTTTTTCATGTCTGAAATAATAAAAGGAGCACTCCTTTTAATACGGTGCTGACCAGGTCTTTGTCATTATTTTCTGCTGTTTTTCTCCATCAATTGTTATATATTACTTCTGTTGTAAAATTAACAATTATGCAGCAAGCAGTGTTTTATGACCTCACAGAACAATATTTATTCAAAAACAGCTGCAAATAGTGATAAAAACCTGGTCAAAACAATATTAAAAGGCATGCTCCTTTTTTTTTCAGACATGAGAAGAAGTAGTAAAGTAGACACAAATTGTGAAAAGAAGGGTATCATACAAGTCAGGCGGTGTAACTAGTAGCTGGCAATGTAAAATAGCATAAAAAAGTATAGGTCAAAATTGTCACTTCAGGAGGGCTGACTTTGGCAAGATGGGAGAGTTCCTTAGAAAAGCACTAGCAAACAGGCTAGAAGGAGGGGTGGAACAACAATGGGGAAACATCAGAACTGACATCACAGAAGCAACAAGCCTTTGTGTGAAGCAAATAAAGAAATCGAAATGAAAGAAAAAGCCACTACGTTTCTTAAAACAGGTGGCTGGGAAAGTCAGGGAGAAAAAGATAGCATTCAGGAAGTATAAGGAAACACAGAAGAAGCAGTACAGAGAGCTGTACCAGTTAAGGCAGAAGGAAGCAGGGAGAAAAGTCAGAATAGCAAAGGCCCAAACTGAGGAAAAGATAGCCAACTCAGTTAAGAAGGGGCATAAAACCTTTTATAGGTACATCAGGGAGCATAGAAAAGAACAAAGGGAGGGATAGTGAGGCTGAACAGAATGGAAGGTGGGTGGGCAGAGAGGGACAGTGAAAAAGCAGGGATACTGAATGAATATTTCTGCTCAGTATTCACAAAAGAGGAGGAGGGGGAGATGCCTAATCCAATTAACAGAAGCACTCTTAATAGGGGGGTCGATCCCAGTCCTTTCACAAAAGCAAGGGTTCTGAAAGATCTCCTAAAACTGAAGGTGGACAAAGCAATGGGGCCTGATGGAATTCACCCCAGAATTCTAAAAGAATTAAGGGTAGAACTAGTGAAACCACTGACTACACTTTTTAACAAATCATGGGAATGATGGTGTGGTACCTGAGACTGGAGGAAGGCGGATGTGATTCCCCTTCACAAAAGTGGGACCAAGACAGAGGCAGAAAACTACAGACCTGTCAGTTTGACCTCTGTGGTAGGGAAAGTGATGGAATCACTTCTGAAGGAAAGAATTGTTGAGTACCTAGAGGCCAGTGGGGCACAGGACCCAAGGCAGCATGGGTTCACAGCGGGAAGGTCATGTCAGATGAATCTAATCAATTTATTTGACTCGGTGACCAAAGTAGTATACCTGGGAGGGGCTGTGGGCATGGCCTACCTAGACTTTAGCAAGGCATTTGACACAGTCCCACACAAAAGATTAATAGTCAAATTAACCAGCCTGGGAGTGGGTCCCAGGGTGGTAGCCTGGGTAAAACATTGGCTGGACAACAGGACACATAAGGTAATTGTAAATTGAGTCCACTCTGAAGAAAGAGGGGTTACTAGTGGGGTACTGCAGGGTTCAGTACTGAGTTCAGTCCTTTTTAATATCTTTATAAGTGACATTGCAGAGGGACTGGAAGGAAAAGTATGCCTCTTTGTAGAAGACAGAAAGATCTGCAACAGGGTTGATACACAAGGAGGCATGGAAAGGATGAGAAGGGACTTGGCAAGGTTGGAGGAATGGTCATGAGTATGGCAGCTTGGATTCAGTGCAAAGAAGTGCAAAATAATGCACCTGAGGAAAATATACCCAGGGGAAGATTACACAATGGGGGGGAGGTAGTAACAACAACAAAAATGGAAAGGGACCTGGGGATAATCATATCAGATGACCTTAAGGTTAGCAAGCAATGTGAGAAGGCAGTAGGGAGGGCTGGGGGTATACTGGGATGTATAGGGAGAGGCATCACCAGCAGAAAACAGGAAGTTGTTATCCCTCTGTACCGACGGCTGGTGAGACCCCATCTGGAGTACTGTGTCCAGTTTTGGAGACCCCATCTCTGCAAGGACATAGACAGGATAGAGGCAGTCCAGAGGAGGGCAACTAAAATGGTGCAGGGTCTGCAAGAGAAGCCATACGAGGAGATACCAAAGGAGCTTAATATGTATACGCTTGAGGAAAGGAGGGAGAGGGGGGACATGATGGAAACTTTTAAGTACCTCAGTGGAATCAACAAGTCCAAGAGGGTAGCATCTTTCAGAAAAAGAAATGTGCAAGAACAAGGGGACACAATTTAAAGACAGAGGGGGAGCGGTTAAGGGGCAATGTGAGGAAGTATTTTTTCACAGAGACGGTGGTGGACGCATGGAACAGCCTTCCTGAGGAGGTTGTGAGATCTAAAACTGTGGGAGAATTCAAGAATATATGGGACAGACATAAGGCAATTCTTGTGGGGGTTAAGAAGAAATAGACTGTTGGTTAACTAGGATCTGCAGCTTATTCTGTAGGTAGGGAAATGGGCAGACTAGGTGGGCCAAGCAGTCCTTATCTGCCATCAAAGACTATGTGTCTACGTTTCTAAGTCACCACATTGTTGCAATGCTGCTTTAATTTATAATTTAAGTATGCCATTATGTGCTCACAGTTACAACACACAAAATGCATCTGTCTTGTGTCCAGAAAATTGAGAAGTGCTAAGGAAGTGAAATAGGTTCGTTACACCACATGCAAAGTCCCCCAGAATTTATTGCACAGTCACTCATGCGTGCAGTGGTCACACAGAGTCCCCAGAATTTTTCTGCATCCCCAACATGCATCTGTCTTATGTCCAGAAAATAGACAAGTGCTAACAAAGTGAAATGGGAACGTTACACCACATGCAAAGTCCCATCAGAAATGATGACTGTGAGAGAACTGCTGCTGGTCCAAAGTGTGCTGCGATTCCTGCAAATGTGATGGGATCACCTCAACCGGATGGAAGTGTGCCCTTTGTCTGTACACTAATAGTAGCCTTGGTGAGTTGATGTATATATAGAGAGAAATATGTTTTTGTATTTTCTAGGTGGGGGGGTTAACATATGTAGACATGTACTAACTGTATTGTTTTGTATCACAAGTCACAGATACTGTTGGTGTGCACATTCCAGTGCTTGATGAGAACTTTTTGCATTGAAATTGGAAATGGAATACTCTCAAGCCAATGAAGGTAAGTATTTTTTTTTTGTGGGGGGGTCATATTTGTAGGTAGGTCTCATTAATCATTTCTTATTAGGTTACTTCTTCACAGATTTCATCTGCATCCTTCTCGAGTCTGGTTGGTAATGACGGTCATGATCATCGATTGAAACAACTTCTGCATGTTGCATGTCTGCTCCAGCAAGGGGGGTGGGCTGATGTTGGAGAACTTTTTTGGATAAGGCAACTATGCCACAACAAAGCATCTGGAAGTTTCCTAAAAAAAGAATTGAAGGACTTATTACAACTTGATTCCAGCAATGACACATTATGTTTAAGCCGTGGCTGTTCCATGGGTATCTGGATTATTAACACGGATAGTAAGCTGTCACACTGCAATCAGCAGATCACAACTTAATGTAGTACCTGTAGTACCAGACTGTGTAACAAATACACTGCACCAGTGTCCCTGGTTCTCAACTCAAGTTACATTTCAAAACCACATCTTGTCAAGTAACACAACCTGTGTGCTACTTTTTCAACACTATCATGGCTGCACAGCTGCAAGTTTGGAAAACAGTGCATGATATGTTGCAGAAATAATTTTTGTGAGGTACACATGTCACCTAGTTTATGAATCCTCAGTCGGATTTGTTGCACTCTTTAAAAAAAAATGAACAAATGAAGTAAAATATATATACTTACCAGTATGGATTTGAAATGGATATTCCATAGGTTCCTGTGTACGATACTGCTGCTGTACCATTGATACCGACTTTCAGTGAAGGAGAGTCATTTTTTGTTAATCTGTAAAAAAAATAAAAAAATAAAAAAATAAGTTTACTGTATGTGTTTGACCATTGCAGCTCAGAAAAGCAACAGAAAACAAAACACACAGCTAAAGGAAGATTAAAAATATAAAAAACAAAAAAACATTAGTACACATGCTAACTTTATAGTTTTAATATTAAGAAGCCTTGTGCCTGTGGCTGATGGATGTGGTCTCCTGTTTGACTCCCTATGCCTTGGCATGGTCAATGTAATGGGAAAACATTGTTAGAATGACACTGGTGGTGGGTGCTGGTGGTCATAGCTGCAGCACATGATGACAATCCCTGTGACATCTTCCTGCATTGGGTGGTGGTGGCAGTGGCTAGCAGTGGTCTTATGGTGGTGGTTCAGGGGGGCACAGAAAGTCATTCCCTGTGGTGGCAGTGGCTAACAGAGGTCTTATGGTGGTGGTCCGTAGGGCACAGAAAGTCATTCCCTGTGGTGGCAGTGGGCTAACAACAGTCTTATGATGGTGGTCTGGGGGAGCACAGAAAGTCATTCTCTGTGGTGGCAGTGGCTAACAGCAGTCTTATGGTGGTGGTCTGGGGGGCACAGAAAGTCATTCCCTGTGGTGGCAGTGGCTAACGGCGGTCTTATGGTGGAGGTCCGGGGGGCACAGAAAGTCATTCCCTGTTGTGGCAGTGGCTAACAGAAGTCTTATGGTGGTGGTCTAGGGGGATACAGAAAGTCATTCCCTCTGGTGGCAGTGGCTAACAGCAGTCTTATGGTGGTGGTCTAGGGGGGCACAGAAAGTCATTTCCTGTGGTGGCAGTGGCTAACAGTGGTCTTATGGTGGTGGTCCAGGGGGGTACACAAAGTCATTCCCTGTGGTGGCAGTGGCTAACAGAGGTCTTATGGTGGTGGTTCGGGGGCACAGAAAGTCATTCCCTGTTTTGACAGTGGCTAACAGAGGTCTTATGGTGGTGGTCCAGTGGGGTTCAGAAAGTAATTCCCTGTGGTGGCAGTGGCTAACAGCGGTCTTATGGAGGTGGTCTGGGGGGGCACAGAAAGTCATTCCCTGTGTTGGCAGTGGTTAACAGCTGTCTTATGGTGGTGGTGGTCTTGGGGGGGCACAGAAAGTCATTCCCTGTGGTGGCAGTGGCTAACAGCGGTCTTATGGTGGTGATCCGGGGGGCAGAGAAAGTCATTCCCTGTGGTGGCAGTGGATAACAGTGGTCTTATGGAGGTGGTCTGGGGGAGCACAGAAAGTCATTCCCTGTGGTGGCAGTGGCTAACAGCGGTATTATGGGGGTGGTCCAGGGGGCACCGAAAATCATTCCCTATGGTGGCAGTGACTAACATTGTCTTATGGTGGTGGTCCAGGGGGGCACAGAAGGTCATTCCCTGTGGTAGCAGTGACCAACAGCGGTCTTATGGTGGTAGTCTGGGGGGGCAGTGAAAGTCATTCCCTATGGTGGCAGTGTCTAACAGTGGTCTTATGGTGGTGGTCTGGAGGGCACACAAAGTCATTCCCTGTGGTGGCAGTGGCTAACAGCAGTCATGGTGGTCCAGGGGCCGCACAAAGTCATTCCTTGTGGTGGCAGTGGCTAACAGGCAGTCATGGTGGTGGTCCAGGAGGGCACACAAAGTCATTCCCTGTGGTTGCGGTGGCTAACAGCAGTCTTATGTTGGTGGTCGAATCCAGGGGGGCACACAAAGTCATTCCCTGTGGTGGCAGTGGCTAATAGGGGTCTTATGGTGGTGGTCCAGGGGGCACAGAAAGTCATTCCCTGTGGTGGCAGTGGTTAACAGCAGTCTTATGGTGGTGGTCTAGGGGGGCACACAAAGTCATTCCCTGTGGTGGCAGTGGCTAACAATTGTCTTATTGTGGTGGTCCATGGGGGGCACAGAAAGTAATTCCCTGTGGTGTCAGTGGCTAACAGTGGTCTTATGGTGGTGGTCCAGGGGGCACAGAAAGTCATTCCCTGTGGTGGCAGTGGTTAACAGCAGTCTTATGGTGGTGGTCTAGGGGGGGCACACAAAGTCATTCCCTGTGGTGGCAGTGGCTAACAATTGTCTTATTGTGGTGGTCCATGGGGGGCACAGAAAGTAATTCCCTGTGGTGTCAGTGGCTAACAGTGGTCTTATGGTGGTGGTCCAGGGGCACAGAAAGTTATTCCCTGTGGTGGAAGTGGTTAACAGCGGTCTTATGTTGGTGGTCTGGGGGAGGCACAGAAAGTCATTCTCTGTGGTGGCAGTGGCTAACAGCGGTCATGGTGGTGGTCCAGAGGGGCACACAAAATTATCCCCTGTGGTGGCAGTGGTTAACAGAGATATTATGGTGGTGGTCTAATCCGGGGGCACAGAAAGTCATTCCCTGTGGTGGCAGTGGCTAACAGTGGTCCTATGGTGGTGGTCCAGGGAGCACAGAAAATCATTCCCTGTGGTAGCAGTGGCTAACAGTGGTCATATGGTGGTGGTCCGGGGGCACAGAAAGTGAGTCACTGTGGTGGCAGTGGCTAACAGTGGTCTTATGGTGGTGGTACAGGGGCTAGGATCTGTTGTGCTCTCTGTTACAAATGTGACATGACATATGGAATTTGAGTCACACTCTAAGTGGGACACTCATTGAACCATATGAAAAAGAAAACATGTATCATGCAGCAAATGTCACAGCCTTTTAACAACTTCAGTTAAAACCTGCCAGCATTAACGTCATCATCATCCTCATAAAGAAAGCTGCCCTGACAGTCATCCATGTCTGAAGTCTGACCACTGGCAAATTCTTTCTCCATTGTGTCATCATCTACGTCAGTGGTAGGCCGTTTCATGCTGCCACTGCCAATGCCACCAGGATGGTCCATTTCTACATCACCAAAACTATGACTAGGTTGGGGTACGAATACTGAGATTGCATTCTGTGCTGATATGTGCCTCTCATTCATTTTTATGAATGTTAGCAAACTAACATTTGCAGGAGTGAAGTTTGTCCGATGATCCCTAACTATTGCACCTGCTGAGCTGAATACCCTCTCGACACTTACACCGGAGGGTGGGCATGTCAGGTACATCAGTGCCACTGTAGTCAGCTCTGGCCATTCACTGACCATTCTGCTTCAGTATAAAAGAGGATCATCAGTTATTGACAGATGCCTGTTTTCAGACAAATATGACTCAACCATTCTCTGTGCCACACTAAGTCCAGTGGTTGATGCATCATCCTGTTCTCCGGAATCATTTATTTCACAAATCCCCACTTGGAACTAAGCCTCCCAAAAGGGGTTGATGCCAACTGCTTTGGATGACAGACCACCTGGAACTGCAGTCCCCTTCCTCTTACAGGATATGCTTGATACTCCTCCAGGTGTACTTTCAGCCTGATTATGCTGCTGAGGTTTGCTGACCTTGGCATGTGACTTCTGTGCCCCATGAACCAAGCGTACCAGTTGCCCACTGACATTTTTTACCTGTTCAGGCCCTCCCTCCAGTACTGAATCAATTCCACATTTGTATCTGGATCCAGCATTGTTGCTATTGCAAAGTTGTCACTACACTGAATGCTCAAGATGTGATGATTCTGGTCGAATAATGTCAGCATGTGTTTCAGCAACATACTGCTAGCACTGTCTCCAGCAACATCAAGGCTATGGTGTGCATTCACCAATGTCTGCCTCAGCACCCGAAGCAGTGGAATTGATTGGCTAATGGAGGCAGACTCACCACTCAATGCCTGTGTGGCATGTTCAAAAGGCCACACAATTATTATTACAGAGTCCATGAGATGCCACTGTTCAGTCGTCACAGACATAGAGGCCCTGGAACCATCACAGCAAGTGTGCATGACAAGACATTCTGAGGTGGCTTTGTATTGTTCATACAACCTCCCTGCCATGTATAAAGTGGAGTTCCATCGGGTGACAACTTCCAGCTTCAAGCAGTGCTGAGGGAGGCTGTTTTGCATCTGCAACTGCTGAAGTTGGTCACGGGCCTTTGCAGATCGTGAAAAGTGAGAACAGATATGGGGTGCAACTGTCAGCATTTCCTTTATGTCAGGGTCCTGCAGAAACTCCTACACCACAAAATTTAAACAGTGGGTCATGCATTGAACATGGAAAAAGCCACCATTCATGATGCATTTCACCACAATTGACCCAATATCACTTGCTATGAACCCAGCTCTCAGGGACAGAGGGTTCAGCCACTTGTCAATTTCAGTGAGTACCATGTCCAACATGTTTTCACCAGTGTGTGAACAGGTCACATTGCGCATAGCAATCATTGCATGCTGTTGAATTCCTGGAAAATTGCTACCACAACTCTCCACCTTACTGCACTGATTATTCACACTACCAACAGCACAAACAACCCCTGGCACCTGCGCCCAGTGTGCAGTTATACACAAATATGAACTTCCCACTGTTTTGCCACTTGTCCACATTATCGATACTTAAATGGATGAATGGAGAGGAGGAATTTTGAAGATGCCCTTGAGTTGGACACAATACGGTACAAGCAAGGGATAACATGAGTCAAAAAGTATGTCCTGGATGGGACTTTCCATTTTGGACAGGCACGTGCAGCAAATCACTGGCATCCAGAATTCTCCACAAAGGAGAAAGGCAAAAGATTAATTATCAGCATTTCAGCTACAGCAGCATTAAGCTCACGTGACACTGTATGATTGGGTGGGTACTTCAGCTTATGCGCAAAAACACTCTGTAACGTGGGCTAACTTAAACATTTTACATGGGGTGTGATGACAAATGGATCTGCTCTGTGAATGGCAGGGGGTGGTGTGTGGACGTTAGATGAAGACGTTTGCACAAGTGATGATGACAAACCCAAAAATGCAGTTATTTTGCCACATTTACCAACCAGGGTTAATGTACCATTTGCACTAGACATACTGCATTCACCACCACCACCACAACCAAAACTGCTACTCTCACCAGCACTGGACAACATTTAAAAATCATTATGCTCCTCCACCTCATCATGCTTGTAGTAATACTCTGCTCTTATTTCATAACTACTGCACACATTTAATTTCCTACTTGATTTAACAGTCATGGAAGGGGATAACATGCTAGTTATGGCTGATGACGAGGGTGAACGCCCCACTGTGGTATTAGCTGCCATCTTGTGCTGGGTCCACAGTGCCATGTGCCTGTTCTTAAGATGTGTATGCTCTCCTCCTCTCCTGTGCCCAGATGGCTCCCCTTTTTACCTCGACTAACACGCACATGGCAAACCTGGCAGATTGCAACTGACTCATCATTTGCATCTTGCACAAAAAAATCCCAAACAAGGGATTGTGACTCTCTACTTTGAACATGTCCCTGATGCTGTTTATTGGACTCCGTCCTTTTAAGCCATGAAGTGGGAGGTGTGCTATGTGATTTTTCGGGTAGAACACACTTGGATTGCAACTGACCACCATGACTACCTATCATTATTACTGGGTCATCATCATCATCATCACCATCACCATCAACTGAAACTGATAAATCACAAGTTTTTACAGGGGGACGGGGATTAATGTAAACAGACCCAGACACAGCCACCTTGAATTTCTTTTTCTCCAGTTTCCAGCTGGGGTCAATAACATCATCATCATATTCATCAACATCACCCACATCCATATCTTCTGCTTGGATGCTAGCATGTGGACTGCATGTTGCAGCCACAGCAACATCATCATCATCATCAGATTCATCATCATTAATCAACACCACCATCACCTGATATTTTTTCACCACACTGTGAATCACTGCATGGAAAATGTGTGACCTGAACCACGGTGGAAGAAATATCACATTGTATGCTATTATTGACATGATTATCAGAATCCTCATGTTCAGTTACTGGGATGTTACTGGGAAGTATGACATCATCTACACTGCCACTCACTTGCACTGCTTCACACTCCACTATATATTCGGACGTGATACCCTGGTCAGAAGTGGAACTTGAGGCAGCAATACTCATACCACCACCAGCAACTGCACTAACACCACAGGCTGGGACAACATCATCTCCTCCAACTATGAGTGAAGCTACTGATTGGGCTGTAATAAACATTGCAGGAGAAATACCTTTCCTCACATCAGTAATGCACTTCGGTGTCTGTGTACTATTATGCCCACAGACAATCTTACCACTGGCAGCAGTGCCATGGTGAGAAACAGCTGTGCTTGCACATCTCTTTGTGGGCATTTTGGGGGATCAACAACAATATTCTAAATAAATTTAGATTTTGGAACATTCACTCTGGGTGGAGGAACACCAGATGTGAAGCCAAAAAAACAACTGTGGCTTCAGCAACAGATACAGATGCTAATTCACAAGTTCAGCAACACCTTAACTAACCAGTGGTGCTGAAATCACAAACAATCCAATCTGGAAAAGATTTCCATTTGCTGGTGGGGGAGCACTGACTGCAGATTTTTATTGCAGTGCAAGCAGCAAAACAAAAAAAAGTTACCACAATGGCAGTACAAAATCACACAGCTGCAGTGGATAGCAGGTTCACACTTCTGCGCCTGAAATTACACTGTGGCACAATAAAAGGTGTATTATTTGATGTCACGCACCGCACACACACGCACACACCCACACACACACACACACACACACACAATTTGTCTACAAGTAATGTGTAGCAAATTGAAAACTTCAGTAATATACCATGTATTATAAACAACATGAAATTATGAACTGCTGCACCAGATCCACACAGCACACAATCAGCAAAAAATTTCAACAATTACTGACAATATTACTGTGTGTACATTAACACAGTCAGTTATATAACAAAAATATAACCAAAAAACAAAGAACTCCCTATTTCTCCAACTTAAATCTACTTACGCCACAGATATGCCACTCCCCCAAAGCACACTTTCACTGTCTCTTATTGCACAGACTCAGTGTTGTATATAAACATTCAAAATCCACACACAAACAACAAATGCTTGATGATATGAGCACAAGAGTGTTTTCTACAATCGATGGACTAAAGTTTGAGAAGAAAAATTGACTCAAAAAGGCATTTTTAACAGCTTTTAGAAGGTTTGAATCACAGACAGCTCTCATATCATACTGCCTCCTACAGCTTCCTACACACACTACCCTGAATTGAAGCTGTGTAGAACAATATACAGCCCATGTGACCTGAAATCCCATGACTCACTGCAAAATCATCCTTTGGAGCTTAAAAACAAGGCAACGTGAGGCTAAGTACATTGTTTTCAATGCACTTCACCTTTAAAATTGGTGGAGTAGTGGTCTGGGAAGGCAGAGTAACGCAAAGTCATTGTTTTCAGTGGACTTTGCGTTACCCATTGTAACGCAAATTACTCCAATTTGCGTTGTGGAGTACTCTCCGAATTTGCCTTCACTCCACGAATCACTTCGCAGAGTGAATTGAGTCCACTTCGCCCACCACTAATGAAGAGTTAAGTGGCAGAAAATCCTGTTGTCATAAAATGTCCTCAGTAATAATACGTATGGGGTGATAGATGCAAAAGAAAAAAAATTTGAGTCATTCATTAATTTATTCACTCATTTCATTTTGCTTATTCTGCAGTTGGGAAATTACTGTTATAAAATGGCAAGGCATTTTTCTGGCTTCTTGCTGGTTTGAGACTATTCTAAACAGTGATGTTATCAGGGAACAAAATCACACTTCATAAAAGTTCCTGGTTATTGGCTTTTTCACCCTCATTTAAATTAATGAGCCTTGTTAGTCACAGTTTCGTATCACAAATATGGCTGCCACCTTTACTTGCTAAAAACCTTCAACTAGGCCCTATGTTATGTGCCCTCATAATCATCTTCATACACACACATGCATAATATATAAAAATAGATAACTACAGTGCTTAGTTTTTAATTTCAGGTGTTTCTTTGCTGACTATGAAAAACCAGCTTCCTATCATTACCCATTTACCAGGAAAATCTCTACTGTTTAACCTGCTTCAGATAAAACTGAAGCCATGGTTCCAACTGAGGCTTTGTGTTGAGTAATTGTGGGGGGGTAAATATTCTGCCAGCAGAACTGAGCAGAGATTTCAATTGTTATATTCCATATAAACTAAACACTCCATCTACTAAATGTTGTAAAGATAGAAAAGAAACCCTGTTGGAAAAAGTGAGGAAATTATATAAAGACAAAGGAGGAGAGATAAGTAAATGGGGTAAATGGAGTGGGACAGGAAAAACAGAGATTTAAAGCAGCAGTGCAATGAAATTGGGCAAATATTTGACCCTACCTTTTTTTCATTAGAAAATATTCCAGGCATCTTCCAGTTTAATTTGGTGGTATATTTTTCTAATTCCACCAACATGTGAGTATTTCATAAATATTTTAAGTGAGTTTTTGCTCAAGAGAAAAAGATGTCTGCCACATTTTACATATTAATAATATTTTAGAAATGGCAAGGGTTAGGACAGAAAAAAATAAAAAAGTATCATGGTGCACAGTATAGGAGGTACCTAAACAAGTACATTTGACAGGTATGCTAATATTTTTCTTAACTGCAGCTGAAACTAGCTTTCTTGGAAAACCATTTTTCATTGCACTGCTGCTTTTAGGGCTAAATATATTTTGCTATGCATAATATTTGAAACAGAGATGGAACATTGTATTTTCTTTCCCTTATTATACTGTACATGTAACACATTTAACACATTTCAGAAAATGAAGTATTACTCACAGTTTTGTTTTTGGGAGCTTCTTTTCTTACATTGAAACTCCCACCCCTCCTATACTTATCTGTCTACCAGAGACATGTGTGCTCCTTGCCCTGCCATAGTAAGATACATGTGAATCCTTGGCTTAAAATAGGCCTTTTTTGTGCATGTTTGTGATGAGATAGATGAGCATTCAGCTAATAGAATTTTGCAGATGTGTGAATTTCTGCATTCCATGATAAAAAAAATTCCAGCTATTGAATGTGTGGATATACAGATGCTTGACACCTGGAGAAGGACTTAGCTTTCTGTTATTTTTTAAATGTTTTCAGGATACTTATTTTTGAGGTACAACAACACGCTTTGAGGGTGTACATTATGCTGATCTAACTGCACTTCCACGGGGTGAAGGTGCTCCACCTGCAACACTGTGCCTTATAACACCCTGGGTGTGCAGTTAGGTCAGCATAATGCTCACTCCATTCTGTCTTATTGTTTGCCTGAGTGGCTAGAGCCCATGCATTGCATAGGTAAAAAAGTGCTGGCAATCAGAATACAACCTATTAACAATATTGATGCATTTTTCAAAGATTTCTGGTTGCCATTATAAACATGGCTGCCACCTTACTCATTAAAAAGTTCATCTAGGCCCTAAAAATAAAATGCCTTCAAAATAAACACACAAAACTGGCAGTCACGTACAGCAGCAAGTCCAGAGGGGACAAACCAGGGGTGGTCACGGGCAGCAGCAAGTCCAGAGTTGGGACAAGGACGCCAGGGAAAATAGGACAGGGGTCAGTGGGAACGGAGAGCAGAGAGGTCAGAGGCACAAAAATGATGCCTGTAGCTAGAGGAAAAAGGTCAGTCGAGGATCAGGAGGAGTGGATGACAATAGGCTCAGGGAAGGGCAGAAGGATGCCCAGAAGGAAGGAAAATGCAGGAGGAAGTGAAATGGGCCAGTAGGCAGAAGTAACATATAGTTTTGCCCCCTAGGTATTCTAGTCGGGGACATTGGGCTGAAAGGGGTCTGGCAGGGGCCATCAGAGAAAGGGAGCAGGGTAGCTGGGGGAATCATTAAGGATGCAATACTTAAAGCAATATCCCATTGTGTTAGACAGAAAAAGAAGTACAAAAGAAGAAGGAAACCACTTTGGTTCTCAAATACAGTAGCAGAAAAGGTCAGAGCCAAAAGGCTGGCCTTCAGGAAATATAAGGGAACACAGCGGGATGAAGATAGGGAGGCATACCAAACTGCCCTAAGGGACACAGGGAAGGCAGTAAGGCAGGCAAAGTCCCAAACTGAAGAAACACTAGCACGAACAGTAAAAGAAGGTGACAAGACTTTCTATATATACATTAGTGAAAGGAGAAAGTCCAGAGGGGGTATTGCTAAGCTCAAAGGAGAAAAGGGGGCATGTGAGGAGGAGGACCCTGTAAAAGCATCTATCCTAAATAGATACTTTTGCTCAGTATTTACTGAAGAGAAGGTAGGGCAGGGCCCACAACTCAGCACCATGGACACAGGGGGGGAGGGAGGTGAGCACTACTTCCTTCACAAAAGAAAGGGTCCTACAAGAGCTCACTAAGCTCAGGGTGGACAAGGCAATGGGACCTGATGGTATACATCCCAGGGTACTTAAGGAGCTAAGGGTGGAACTAGCAGAGCCATTAGCAAAACTGTTTAGTGAGTCTCTGAGCACAGAAGAGGTCCCAGAAGACTGGAGAAGGGCTCATGTGATCCCGCTCCACAAGAGTGGTAGCAGGGAGGAGGCATGGAACTATAGACCAGTCAGTCTGTAGTGGGTAAAGTAATGGAAGCACTTCTTAAGGAAAGAATAGTGCAACACCTGGAATCCATAGGGGCACAGGATCCAAGACAGCATGGGTTTACAAAAGGAACGTCCTGTCATACTAATCTCATAGATTTCTTTGACTGGGTAACCAGAGTGGCGGACAAAGGGGGAGCAGTTGATGTCGCCTACCTTGACTTCAGCAACGCTTTTGACACTGTTCCACATAGAAGATTGATAAATAAGCTGGGTAGGCTCGGGGTGGGTCAGAAGTTGGTCAACTGGGTGGCAAACTGGCTGACGGGCAGAAAACAGAGAGTGGTGGTAAATGGTATACAGTCAGAAGAGATGCAAGTCACAAGTGGGGTACCTCAAGGATAAGTTCTGGGGCCAGTCCTCCTCAATATCTTCATTAGTGACATTGCAGATGGACTACAGGGTAAGGCTTGTCTGTTTGCAGATGACGCCAAGATCTGCAACAGAGTGGATGATCCAGATGGGGTGGGCAGAATGAGAAGAGATCTGGATAAACTAGCAAAATGGTCAGAAGAGTGGCAACTGGGATTTAATACAAAGAAGTGCAAGATCATGTACGTAGGGAAGAGAAACCCTGAAGCCACCTATAGGCTGGGAGGGAAGTTGCTGGCAGTCACAAAGGAAGAACGAGACTTGGGCATCATCATCACCGATGACCTGAAATCGTCCAAGCAGACCTCTAAAGCAGTAGGTAAGGCTAGGGGGATGTTAGGGTGTATTAGTAGGGGTATCACAAGTCATAAGAGGGAGGTAATAATCCCTGTTTACAAGACACTGGTTAGGCCCCATCTGGAGTACTGCATGCAGTACTGGAGGCCACACATTCACAAGGACATTAACCAAATTGAGGCAGTCCAGAGAAGGGCAACCAAAATGGTGTAGGGACTGCATCAGAAGACATATGAGGACAGATTAACGGAGCTTAATGTGTATACCCTTGAGCAAAGGAGGGAGAGAGGTGATATGATCGAAACATTCAAGCACCTTAAGGGCATTAACAAGGTGAAAGAGTCTAACATGTTTAAATATAAGAAAAATAGCAGGACAAGAGGACACAGCATGAGATTAGAGGGAGGCTGATTAAGAGGGAATGTGAGGAAATTCTTTTGCACAGAAAGAGTGGTGGATGCATGGAATGGCCTACCTCAAGAAGTGGTAGCTATGAATACAGTGCAGGGCTTCAAACAGGCATGGGATAGGCATAAGGAAGCAATACAGATGAGTATGAATAGATAGACCACTGACAGAGCGAAGGCCGATGGCACATTTATAAGGTAGAAAAAGAAATGGGCAGACTGGATGGGCCTTGCTGTCCTTATCTGCCGTCAACCTCTATGTTTCTATGTTTCTATGCAGGGGGGAAGATCTCAGGTGCAATGGAAGGGGAGGCAGGGGGAGGGCAAATCTCACACAGGGGAAGGGGTGGAGGAGGGGACTGGCATGTTAGGGACACACCAGAGGGTGGCACACACCAGGGGCAACTGAAGCATAAGAAAATGGACAAGAAGGAAGATTGGAAGAGATGGGGTCAAACTCCAGGGAGGCTGAAAGTGAATGAGAGGGATCCCCGCAGGAAAGGAGCTGCAGCAGGAGGCTGGAGCATGTGCCGGGCAGGGTGCAGGGAAAGGGGAATATGCAGACAGGGCATGTGGTGAGGAAGAAGACTTCCCCAAGTGGGGTACAGTGCTCAAAACCTTCTGTAAGGGTGAGCAAGATAGAAACAGTTGGAGAGGGATCAAGCAAAGTTGGCAAAACCACACACAGTGATGAAGATGGGGGAGGGACAGGAGCAGATAGATGAGGGGCCAGATGAAGTTTGCTCATGTGATGCAGAAAGGGGTTGCAGGGATGAAGGAAGCCAGGTGGAAGTACAAGGGTTGAAGAGGTATGGGGGGGGGGTCAGAGAAAGGCTAAAGGGAGAGGGAGAAGAAGGAATGATGCTAGGTGTGGGTAAACATCATGATAAGCTAGGTAAGGGGGAATAAATGACGAGCAGAGGAAACAACCAAATCAGGAGGGAACATGAGGGAGAAGCCAAATGGAGCCAAACCCAGTGAAGCAAGGCTGAAGGCCAAAAGGACACCCAGGAAGCAGGGGGCAGCAGGGTGGCACTCTTGGGGGACTCAATAATGGGATGGGGATACATGTTGGAGGGCTCTGCTTTCAAAGGCCAGGAGCCTGGGGAACAAAATGGGAGAACTGGAAGCCACCATGACAGAGGAGAACCTTGATATTGTAGCAGTGAGTGAGACTTGGTGGATTGAGCACCACTCCTGGGAGACTGTGATCCCAGGGTATCGTTTGTTTAGGAAGGATCGGTAGGGAAGGGGGGGAGGGTAGCATTATATGTCAAGGATGGGATTAGGACCATAGAGGGATGGGAGGAGGAAGGGGAAACAGAGATAATATGGGTCACCCTAGACAGGGAACAAGGGGAAAACCTGTGAGGTGGGGTAGTCTATAGGCCACCTATGCAGGGGGAGGAAGGGGATAGACACCTGGTAGAATCAGAAATGAGGATGGCACGGAAAGGAGAAATAGTGCTAGTCAGGGACTTAAACCTTCTGGACATAAACTGGGAGGCCCAGACAGCAATCTCCACGAGGATCAGGGGCATCTTGGAGGCTCTGCATGGCATATTCCTACAGCAAAGGGTCAATGAGCCCACTAGAGGTGAAAACCTGTTGAATGTGGTTCTCACAAATGGGGACAGTGTGGAGGAAGTGGAGGTGGGGGAAGAGCTTGGCACCAGTGATCATAGGGCTGTCAGATTCAGGGTGAGAGCGGGCAGAGAGAGGGTTAAGACGAGAACCAAGGTAATGGATTTTAGGAAGGCTGACTTCCATGGAATGAGGAATGTAGTTCAAGAAGAAATGCTGAAGATAGAGGATATGCAGGTGGTGGAGTTTTTATGGGCAGCTATCAAGACCGGAGTGTATAAAGCCATGGACTCATGTATAAGAAGGGTGAAAAAAAATAGAAGATGGAAAAGACCTCTATGGTTCACTAGAGAGGTGGCTTTGGGGGTCAAGAAGAAGACTAGAGCATTCAAGATGTATTGGAAGACACAAAAGGATGTGGACAGGGAAACTTACAGGGAAAAAAGAAAGGAGGCAGGGCAAAAGATAAGGAGGGCAAAGGAGGCTACTGAGGAGAGGATAGCGAAGCAGGCAAGGAGGAGGGACAAAACCTTCTTTATGTACGTTGGAGAAAGGAGGAGGGCACAACATGATATTGGAAGACTAAGGTGGGAAGAGGTAAAATCCTGGTAGGGGATTTCGAAAAAGCAGAGGCTTTAAATAGCTATTTCACCTCAATCTTCACAGAAGAAAGAAAGGGTAGGATCCCAGGATGGGTGGGGGAGGGTGACAGCCACAGGCAGGTGGGAGTGGCAGAATTCACAACTGAAGAAGTAAAGGAAGAGCTGCGTAGACTTAGGGTGGACAAGGCAATGGGGCCTGACGGGATACACTCAAGGGTTCTCAAGGAGGTGAAGGATGAACTGGCGGCGAACCTGTCAAGGCTGTTTAACTTTTCTTTGGTCATAGGGGTGATGCCAACAGACTGGAGGAGGGCAGAGGTGGTGGTACTACATAAAGGAGGGAGGAAGGATGAGGTTGAAAACTACCGTCCTGTTAGTCTTACCTCGGTGGTGGGGAAGGTAATGGAAACGCTACTTAAGATCAGGTTGATAGAATACTTAGAGATTAATGGCATGCAGGATGACAGGCAGCATAGCTTCACCAAGGGAAGTCCTGTCAGACTAACCTGATAGAATTTTTCGATGGGATGACACAGATAGTGGACCAGGGAGGAGCGGTGGACGTGGCCTATCTGGATTTCAGTAAGGCCTTCGACACCATTCCTCATGGCGGAATGGTGCATAAGCTGGACAGACTAGGGGTCAACCACAGGATCACCAGGTGGATGGAAAACTGGTTGAAAGGAAGGAGTCAGATGGTGGTTGTAAATGGGACACATTCCAGGGCTTCGGGGATGACCAGCAGGGTGCCACAGGGGTCAGTCCTAGGGCCAATACTCTTTAACATCTATGTTAGTGACCTAGCGGAGGGTCTATAGGGATGGGTGTGCCTGTTCACAGATGATACAAAAGTCTGCAATATGGTGGACTCACCCAGAGGGGTGCAAGCCATGGGGTGGGACCTGTAGAGGCTGGAGAGGTGGTCAGACACCTGGAAATTGAACTTTAATGCACAAAAGTGCTCAGTTATACACCGGGGGGGAGAAATAGGAGGGAACCTTACTCCCTTGGGGGGGTGATTAAGGAGAAGGAATCAGAAAGGGACCAGGAGATTATGGTAGCACGAGACTTCAAGGTGGGCAGCCAGTGTAGCAGGGTGGTGGGAAAGGCAAATGGAATGTTTGCCTGCATTGTGAGGGGTTTTAATAGCAGAAAGAGGGATGTGCTAATGCCATTATACAGAAGCAGGGTCAGGCCACATCTGGAGTATGGGGTGCAGTTCTGGAGGGCTCACCTATGCAAGATGTTGAGCTGATGGAGAGGGTGCACAGAAGAGCAATCAAAATGGTACAAGGGATGCAGGACATACCATATGAGGAAAGATTGAGAATGCTAAATTTGTACCCTCTGTAGGCTGGGGGGGGGGACATGATTGAGACCTTTAAATATCTGAAGGGAATAAACAAGTTGAAGGGTGATAGTTTGTTCAAATTGAAGAAGGGAGTGAACATGCGGGGGCATAGCCTGAAACTGGAAGGTGGGCAATACAGAGGTAATGTCAGGGGGCAGTTTTTCACAGAGAGGGTGGTGGAGGCCTGAAACAAGCTGCTGGAGGAGGTGGTGGCAGATGAAATGGTGGAGGGGTTCAAGAGGGCTTGGGATGGATTTAAGGGGTTGGGAAGAGAGGGTGGAAACATAACGGATGGGGGGAGGTACGGTGTTGGGCAGACTAGATGGGCCGAGGCGCCTTTCTCTGCCGTCACATTTCTGTGTATCTGTGTAACTGGATTACATGTTCTTTTCCTCAATTTTGCCCTCCTTCACACATACAGAAATAAAATTTTTTTAAAATGAAGTACTACTCACAGTTTTATATTCTGGAGCTTCTTTACTGTCCATGGAATCCCCCCCCCATCCTTTTCCTTCCCTTACCCATCCCCCTACTCCTCCTTTCCCACTTGCCCTTGCCTAGTGCTGCCCCCTAGCAGGGTTCTCAACATCCTGGAGGAGTGCAGCACTGGATAAACCTTTTATTGCCACCCTACTCCTCCTTCCCCACTCGCCCTCATCTAGTGCTGCCCCCTGGCAGGGTTCTCAGCATCCTGGAGGAGTCCAGCACTGTATTGTTTCTGCCCTCTGACAGGGTTCTCAGCATCCTGGAGAGGCTTAGAGTCAGGAAAACCTCTTCCCTTTTCCTTTCTCCTGTCCCCCCCACCTACCCTCTCTACTCTACTCTATCCAACTCTACCTTGCCTAGTTCCACTCTCTGGCAGGGTTCTTTGCATTCTAGAGAGGTTGACTAAGCAAATCTCTTCCTCCATTTTCTCCTGCACTCTGACCCCTCACCCAATCTTCCCTCCTACCTATACTTAACTTCCCTTTGATTTTTATCCTTCCCTTTCACCCTCACTCCCCCATAATTAAGAATCACTGCTTCCCTCATCCATTGGCAGGGCTCTTCTTCCTACTGCAGGGACCTGCTCTTGACGGCCTCTCCCATCCCAGCAAATCCCTCCTCCCCTCTCTCATGCTTCTCCTCTCTACCTTTCCACACTTCAAAAGAATTTTGTTACCAGAGCTGAGGAATGTGCACTTATTCTCTTTTGTCACTCCAGCTAGCACTTGCCCCAAGTTATGTACCCCTTACTACTGATTCTACTAACTTGCTTTATTCAATTTGATCCCTCAATTATTTGCCTCTCCTCCCCCCATCTGTTTTACCCTGACCACACCCTGTCCCTCTTTGATTCTTTCTCCCCCCACTGCCTATAACCTGCTAAACCCTCTGGGTATTGATTATGACCTGATTCCTGTAAGGTGTTGACCAACGGCTGCATCAATATTAACTTGCTAGAACCCATAGGTATGCAATTGTAATTGTTTATACATTATACTTGCTTTACACTTTTAACGTATGTCACATGAAAAATATAATTGATTGTCTATTTTCTCAGTCATGTTAAATGTATTTTCTCAGTTATGTTAAATATAATGTTTGTAAAGCCTACCTCCAATTGTACCCCCCCCCCCAGTCACACAAGGAGATGAGCAATTTATTGTTTGGTGTACCTTCCTGGTGAAATATTTCAATAAATAAATAAATAAATCCTTAACTGCCTCCCAGGGAAATCACTGCTGCTTGCTCTATCACAGATAAAAACTAAATCCTTGCATAATGAGACTTTCTGTTACGTGTGTTTGTTGGGGAGTGGTGAACATTCAGTCAGCAAAATTCTGTAGTAGTTTAAGTTCAAGTGTTCCATGATAAACAAACCTTCTATTAAACATGTGGACAGGTATATGCTTGACAGTTGAAGAGGGATACTTTTACTGTTATTTTAACAAAAGGAAACACTTGTTATTAATAAAAAAAATTGTAATTTTTCTACTTTGTTTTACATTTTCTTTGTGTAACCATTTTATAAGTGCAATAAGACACTTTGGGTGAACATTATACCACTCTAACCACACTGCCAGAGGTTGAAGTCACTCCAACTGCTGCATTGTGCCTGTTTATATCTATGAGCATGTGGTTAGATCAGCATAATACACATCCTCTTGTGCATTCTGCTTACGTATACAATACACTTATAAGTGGAACTCTGTCTAAATGTTATATTTTTACAATAGCTACTTATATTTCCTGGGAACACTGAAAAGGCAATATTTTTGAATAAGTCAGCTTACAGTGCTGCTCAGTGTCAAGTTCTGATTTGTCTTGTGATATTGTGACACTATTGCCATGATGTCTTGAGTGATGACTAAATGCAATGATCGGAAACCCATAGTGATTAGGCAATTAGTAGTGATGGCTCTATTTTTGCCAGTTCATGTCCAAAGGTGCTGACTGTCATGACCAAACACAAAGTAACCTGACAGTCAGTACCGATATATATTTCATAACTTGTCAGTATTTATCTTCCCATTATTCTGTATGACTAAACATTTTAAATGATCATGAGTACTGTATTTCCAACACATGCTGGAGCCAGGTAAATTTGTCAGGATTTTTGTGTCATACTTTCAAGCATTCTGATGCATTTGCGAGACTTGTTGCATTTTACAGCAAAAGAAACGTACGCATGCATCAAAGTCTGACACATGCATCATTTTCGGAGCGCAAGTCATGGTGACTCTGCTCAAAAGCCAAACCTCCTTTCAGGTGGTTTAAAAGTCCAGGCAGATGTCATGCATCCAAATCCAAAATAAATGGGCCTTATGTTTGAAAATGCTATCTGGGATCTTTGTCATTTGAACTTGATCTTTTCATGTTTCTTATGTATATGTGACATAATAATACTTTGTTTATGACATTACAATATATTGCTGTGGAAATGACTATGACACCACAAACAAAGAATTATGCTAGCTAGTGTTGTGCAGAATTGGAAAATTTCACTGGGTGAAATATTTCACGGAATTTGCACATATTACAAAATATTTAGGCGGGTGAAATGTGAAATTTTGTCCATTGGGTGGGCAAAATTTCACCCTCAAACCGCGGCAACATTTGCTGCTCGTGGGTGAAATTTAAACGCCACCCACAGGTGAAATTTCTCCATTTCGCCACCGGACCGAAATCATTCAAAATTAAAACCAATCCCCTCCCCTGTCTCTGGTGTCTAGTGGTCCCCCCCCAGTCAATCACCGGCTAAATTCAAATAAAAAATACCCTTCGCCAAGTCACTCTGAGCCCTAGACCCCAATTTTTGAAAAACAAAATCCCCTCCCATGTCCCTGGTGTCTAGTGATCCTTCCCTGACCGATCACTGGGCGAATTCAAGTCAAGAACCCTCCCTCCCTCCCACACCCTGAGTCACCCTGAGCTCTGGCCCCAATCTTGTAAAAAAATAAAAATTCCCTTCCCTGTCCCTGGTGTCTAATTAGACCTGCCACTCCTGACCCTGTCATAAGTCAAGGCCCCTGCCCCCAGTACCTCAAGTCAGACCCTATGGCACAGCCCTCTGGCACAGCCCTCCACTCACCTCCATGGCTGGTAGTCCATCTGAGCACTCAATGAATGAGTGCATGCGTACTGGGCTCATTCATTGAGTGCTCAGACAGGCTGCCAGCAGTGGAGGTGAGTGGAGGGCTGTGTCAGTGGCCCAATCAGGGTACTGGGGGGAGCAGGGGAGCTCTGACTTAAGACAGGGTGGAGGGGTGGAGGTCCACTAGACACCAGGGACAGGGGAGGGAATTTTTTTTAAATGTTGTGGGCCGTGGCTCAGGGTGACTGGGGGGGAGGGAGAATCCTTGATTTGAATTCAGCCGGTGATTGGCCAGGGGGCAGACCACTAGACACCAGGGATATGAGAGGGGATTTTTTTTTTTTGAAAGATTGGGGTCCAGGACTCAGAATGACTTGGGGGGAGGGTTCTCTTGATTTGAATTTGGCCAGTGATTGGCCAGGGTGGGGGGACCACTAGACACCAGGGATGGGCATATCACCCATATGCAGATGTGGGCAAAACTGCGGTCGAAATTTGGAAATTTTGCAAAATATTTTGTGTGGTGAAATTGCCAATTTCGCTGCAATTTTATAGGTGAAATAACATTTTGCAACATTTCTAAAGCTAGCATGTGTAGACATGCACCAGCAACAGAAAAACTACAAGATACAAACATTTGAGTATCATGGGAAGTCCCTTAATAGCAAGGAATAAAGGGAAGATACAGTGGTAGCCACAGATATTGCCAGCTATTTCCAGATATTTCACGAAATTTCTAAAGAGTTTCTCTCTGCTGCCCCTACTGTTTAAATGCAAAAAGCATCAGATATTTCTGGAAATATCACAGAAATTTCAGAAAATAGCTAGCAGTGTCTGTGGCTACTACTGTAACTGTAGCAGTCATACACAGTATAAGCTGAACAGTGTCTAAATACAAAAGATTTCCCAGAGGTTTTATTAGCTGTTTGAAGTTTTCCCATTAGTAGTAGAGGATAATTAATGTCATGATGTATACCTTTTAGACTGCTGTAGTTTCACACTTCCCTCAATCATGGAATGCCTGACAAATCCTTCAGTGCCTCTCATAACTATAGGACACTATGGTATTAGAGTGATCTCTCATCTCTGGAGTCCCATGGCCACTGAATTGAGAAGCAGTGGCACTCCTCTCCACTGACAGTATACTAGGAGCTCTAGATGTTACACCCAACTCATTCGATGACTAACAAATTATAACAAAAAAGTACTATCAGCATGATGATTTTCAGATGGGTCTATCAAGGATTCATCTTCTCATAAATTATATAACACACATGCATATCAATTTGTCTGGATATGTTAGGCCCTCTTATTGATACGCTATCATGTCTGAGCATCTGATTGGTGGTTGAATTTGCATCAACAGGTTCATGCAAATTCAATTTGTATTCTGTACACAAACTGCAACTTTTTATCACAAAGGTACATTCTTAAAAATTAGGGCCGGTGGATGCAAACAGAAAACTTCAGATCTATGTTTCCATCACTGGCAAATCTTGATGCAACTCCCACTATACTTTGATATCATCAACTCATTCTTTCATCTGTCACCTTCCACATCTCATTCTTCAACTCTGGGTTTGCTTTATTTTCAGCTATGGAATAATAACCATCCATGACGGAATCTGTCAAACCCCTTCTCTTTCCTTTTATTGTATACCACTCTCCACCTATGTTTCCTCCCTCTTCCACTTGTCTCATTCCTCTCATCACTCTTTCTCTCACTCCCCATCTCTTACACTTTACCATTCCCTTGCAGTGCAGTACCTTTCCTTTCTTCCTCCTCCTCCTCCTCCCACCGAATTTCTCCTCATATTTCAGCTCTCCTCAATTATCTGCTCAGCTTTTTCATATATCATTAAATCTATGAAGCTGGGTACCTCAATTTTTTAACCTTTCCCCATTCCTGATATATCTGATTTCCTCTACCTCTAGACCCTGCTAATGTACATATATCACTCAAATTTTCCATTGCATAAACATAACTTTTCTTCTGGTGTTCAGAAATCATTTCAATACTTGTAGGATGATGGCACCTGAAGAAAGAAGAACAAAATGAAAAATTAAAATTAATATGTTTGTTTACCTCTTCCTTCTTAAATGTGTCAAGAATTGTGCTGAGGTCTCTTGTACTCTTCTTTTCAGGTCTCACTTCTTACTTTCCAGCCATGCCTTCTTTGTCTGCAAGGGAAGTTTTCTCCTCCCTGGCCTCTCCATCATATTGTTCCTCAAGGCTTGGTTGTCAGTGTTTGCTTTTCTCCTTATCTTCTGTCCTTTTCTGGCTGCAGTATCTCTGATTTCAACATTTACTATATTTCTGTGCTGATGATATCCAACTGTACATCTCTTATGGCTCATTTTCTAACCCTTGCACATTCTTTCTTTGCTTTCTTCTTGACAAAATCATGTTTTGACTTCACTCAATCTACTTCAACTAACTGTCTCTAAGACCACAATCTCCCACATTTGCAAAAAGTATTGTCTCTAATAATTCAACTTTGTTTATCATTCCCCTTGATTCCTCCCTCTTCTTTACATTTTTTTGTCTGAGATTTGGTACTCATCATTGCTCCCAATATCATTATGATCCTCACATTTGCTCAATAGTTCCTCATTAGTTTTTGATCCATCATTTGTTTGGCCATTCCTGTGTGGAAAGTTTAATAAATTTCTTTATCTTCTCTTGTCTTGACTATTATACCTACTGTATGGTCATCCTAGGTCCCACATCTCTGAAGATAAAACTGTTTAATATGCAACTGATTGACTGCTTACTCACTTCCACAAATTAAACCTTATAACCCACATCATCATTACCTTCACTGGCTCCCTCATTGGTTCTTCATCTTCTATGAAATTGTTACATCTGATTTTAAAATATTTTATGATTTGTTTACATTCGTAACTCTCTGACAATATCACTGTCTACTCTGCATTTCATTTTCTCAAGCCCTTTAGGTTTAGATTTCTCTCTGGTCCTCATGTCTCCATCTTGGCCATAGGTAGGAGGCCCTCCACATTCTCCAACCAGTCTCGAGCCTTTCTCTCTCTCTCTCTCTCTCACGCTCTCTGTCTTTATATAATTACTGGGTTTTGCTTTCTGGACACAGCAATTATATAAAATAAATGTCATTGCAGTGCGGCTGTGGGTCTGCTTGGCTGTTAGCCCAGTCCATGGTCCGGTCGCTCATTTACAGTTTTTTGTTTCTGGTTGGTTTGTGACTCAAACACAATAAAAGTGTGACTCAAACACAGTAAAAGGCAGCAGTCACTCCACTATTTAAAAAAAAAGAAATAACTCACCACCCAGTCAGAATGGTAGTGCAGTTTTGAGAGAGAGAGAAGGCAGGGAGATGAGTATGAAGATCATGGAAGAGCTGAGATGGGAGGCATGCACAGAGTAAGGGAAACCCAGTACGTGTTTGCCATTATAAACATTCCTTTGTAACAGCAAATTAAGCTATGGGTTTTCCTATGTTAGAAAGCAAAACCCATTAATTATAATACTAATTGCAAATGTAACAATCACAGTCTTAAAAATCTCAAACAACTGCAGTGCAATGTCTGGCTGTCCTTATCACTGCATTTTGCTCTATGAGGCAAAGAAACATGGCACAGCACAGCACAGCATGACAAAAATCATGTTTGACATCTTTACAGATGGCAGTGGTACATAATATCTTTATTGTGTTGTGAATCCAAAACAGAAAACTCAGCCTGCAGTGACCCAGAGTTAATGACCCATACATTCAACAAACCCAAATACATACACAATCTGAAACATTGTCCAGTAAATGCTTACAAATGATACTTCTGAAAAATCCATCTTGAACTAGACAGCTTCCAGCAAAATCCCCAAAGACAAATTCTTGCTGCACATGCAACCTGTTTGGTATGATAATATCCCAATAAGAAAAAAAAATACACATTTGAAAAACTGATGAAAAACATATTGAAATGACAAGCGTGCCACTGAAAACATAAATCACTACCTGTGAGAAACTGCAGCAACCATACTTAGCCACCACAGAATTGAAACTCACCACATCATTACCATTATTGGATGGAAAACTGTCAGCAGTGTTAAACATTACTCAAACTCAACATCCAAACAACAATACTACTCAGACTCCCTCATACAGTAAGCAAACCCATATTGGCAAGCACAAAAAGAAAACCTGAGCAGTTGCAGGTGAGCACTCCTCAAACAAGTCAAAAGCTAGCTGGCTCAGTGGCGCAGAGGACTGAGGCAATAGATGCCTTACTTTACGCTATGCTGGTGACCCATGTTCGGGAGTGAGCATGGGCCGCTGTAGGTCATGGGGGGATCTAAAGCCCGATTGATTATCAAGAGGCAGCACTCCTCTCCAGGGAGGGACATGGACCTCCCTTGGCTCTTGGCTGCCTCGCAGTGGAGGCTAGGGGCAGTTCAGGCTGAGGAAGCCATGCACTAGGCCGGGTGGGATGAAGGAACTGCTACTGAGGCAGCAGGGTGCACGCGTACCTCCATGCACATGGGTGTCTACGTCTGGGGCCCTGGGTGTAGGAAGGGAGAAAAACAGGAAATGCCTCTCCTGGACAGGATGACAGATGATCCCTCAAAGGCTCCTAACAGTGGCAGGGCACCCACTGTAAGAACAAGATGGTGGAAGGTAAGTCCTGGGTCACCGGGGCTGGAGAGGGGATGGCCAGAAATTAGGTCCAGGGGAAAGAGAGGCACACAAATAAATAATGAAAAAAAACATGTAAAATACCAGTGACCTGCACCAAACTATCAAATTCATCAGAACCAATTCCTGCAATCACTTCAATTCCATTTCCTACACAGCATGAAACTGTTAACTGAAGCAACCAAAACTGCTGTGTCTTTTACAAAAATGTTATTCCAGAACAGCCAATTCACTGAAGCACGTTACATTTTAAAATAAAAGTAGATAGTAAAAGTAAATATATTGCTCTCTACATCCATGCTTTAAATATTTACCTGGTTCCAGCTGAAATAAAACTAGACAGATGATCTTGCACACCACCACTCATTTCAAAATCTTAAGATCCACAAGAGTTCTATAAAAGCCAGGTGCAATCAATAAAAAATGTTCCTTAAGCTTACATGTCATTTTGCTAATTATTTTAAAACCACTCCATATAGTAGAGATATTACTATATTATAGAGATTATAACATGGCCATAAGGGAACTGTGCAGCAATGCCAAAAATCTCATACATTGTTTATGCCTTTCTCTATTGCCCCTGGTACCCGTAAGACCTCAATGTTTACAAGAACAATAACAGTAACTAACAAGCATTTGTCAATGCTGAATGTTGTTGCACTGGCATTAGCAGTGGCGGAGCTGGAGACGCATAGTGCTGTGATTTTGTTAATGTGTCCCAAAAGGTGATTTTGCACAGCGAGCACGCCATTGTGCACCACAGCTGCGGAAACGCATTTTGGGCAGGCTGTGAAAAATGGCAGCTGGACTATTGATAAAGAGGTGTGCACAAATTCCAGTGGTGAAAATGTTGCATGAAAATATTGCAGATTGATGAAGTTACTAGGGTCCGTGGAAACTGCGCAATGCACGATTGCAACACAGTCATTATATGGACTTTCGGCACCAAATTTTCAATATAGGCATTTTAGGACCTCTGCTCATGAATAGTGCCATCGGCATTTCCTCAAACTGTCCCAAAAACTGATTTCGCACAGCGACTGTGCAATTCTGTGCCAGACATGCGAAAACACATTTCAGCCAGCTGTGCTGTTCATAAGGAAGTATGGCAAAATGCCAATGATGAACAGCTGGAGTGAAACTATTACAAATTACCACGAGCATGTGTGCAAACTGCACAACGCACGCTCGTAAAACACTCATTTTATTGACTTTCATCCCCAAATTGTCAACATAGGCATTTTAGGACATCTGCTAATGAACAGTGTCACTGCCATTTTCATAATGTGTCTCAAACACAGGCTTTCCACAGCGACCACGGTATTGTGCACTGGAACTGCGAAAACAGATTTTGGTCAGGATGTAAAAAATGACAGCTGTACTGTTCATTAGGAGGTGTAGAACAATGGCACTGTTGAAAATCTAGAGTGAAAATATTTTAAGTTTGCAAACTTACGAGCATGCGTGCAAACTGCGCAACGCATGCTCGTAACACAGTCATTTTATGGAGTATTGTCACCAAATTTTTAGCACAGGCATTTTAGAACCTCTGCTCATGAGCAGTGTCACTGTCATTTTCATAATGTGTCCCAAACAGTGATTTTGCCCAGCAACCGTGCTATTGTGCTCCGAAAGTGCGAAAACACATTTTGGCCAGGATGTGAAAAATGACAGCTGAACGGTTCACAAGAAGGTGTGGTAAAATGTCAATGTTGAGAATCTGGCATGAAAATATTGCAAATTCGCTAACTTACGAGTGTGCATAGCAACTGTGCAACGCACGATCGTAAAACAGTCATTTTTTTGGATTTTTCCCACCAAATTTGCAATGTAGGCTTTTTGAGAGCCCCCCTCATGAACAGTGGCACTGTCATTTCATTACTCAACCCCAAAAGGTGATTCTATGCAGTGACTGCGAAATCACCTTTGACCGAATAACACCATGACAGTGCAAGAATTCATGAGGAGGGGTCCCAAAAACCCCATGTTGAAAATGTGGGGCCAAAATTCCCAAAAATGCCTGAGATATGCAGCAAAGTTGAAAAAAACCCTATTTATTCCATTGTACAGCTTACCGGCATTTCCTCAGTTTGCGGTTGGCTTTGAAGAGTGCAGATGTGTTTCCAGTCCACCAAAGATCATCATGCCAGACTCGAGGTAAGTATGGGGTGGGGGTGTGTGGGAGGCAGGGTGCACGGAGGGTGGAGGTGCTGGTGGGGGCAGAGAGATTACAGGTGAAAGAAAAAAAAACATTGCAGGACAGTTTTTTGTTTCAGGATTTGCTACACTGGGGTGGGCTCCCAGAGTGTCACCTAAATGTTTGGGGGTCTGTAGCCAACGAGGATTGGGCACCCTTGTTGGCCACAAAAGAAAGTGGGAGGGCTGAGCCAAGGGGGATTGGGCACCCCTTGCCATTTAACAATGGGGGTTCTTTATGCCAACAGGGAGTGGGCCTCGGTCAGCACACAAAGAAAGTGGGGCTGAGCTGGTGGGGATTGGGCACCCCTCAGCATTTAACAATGGGGAGGGTGATTTATGCTGACGGAGTGGGCTCCCCTGTCGGCACATACAGAGGGGTGGGGTAAACCGACAGGGGGATTGGGCACCCCCGAAGTCGGCAGTTTGGCGGCCACTGTGCCGCCATGCGCATAATGTCAGCAAGCATGTCCAGGGAAGGTCTGCTGCATCTGACGAGCTTCGCTCAGATTGCAGCTGACCTTTTCTTAGATGTGCTCGTGACTTTATGTATGCATGGTGTGGCACCAGCATGCAGGCTGATTGGGGAATGAGGGATGCACCTAGTGGTGTGTGCCCTGTATTCGCCCATCAGCGACCGTGCCTCCAAAGCTGCACTACCACAAGATGTTGGCTACACAAGCACGCCAACATAAAAATAGTGATACCACTGTAGATATAACTTTATATTGCAGCTCTCTGTATAAACAACTGGAATTTGGTGAAGTAAAGGTGGATTCTTAAACAACAAGCATACAACCAATGAAAAAGTAATTAGGAGATAAAAATTAAGCATTTGTCTTGTAACATGGATTTTAGAACACTCCACTAATGCAATTCCTGTTTGATCAACAGGGAGTGAGTGCCAGATAGACACCAGTGGCTTCATCAAGTAAGTGCAAGTGCAGAGCTGGGCGAAAGTAGTGAATTCTGATTTTGCAGGTGCCAGTAGATATTCAGAAGCTTTGCAGTTTCGCCAAAGGTGGAAGTTTGGAAACATCTGTGAAAGTTGAGAAATTTCGCAAATGTTCCAATAAAGCAGAATTCATCACTTTTGACCAGCTCTAGTCTGGAAGGAACTCACAAATCTGAAAGTGGGCAAGGCAATGGGGCCAGACGGGATGCATCAAAGGATACTGAGGGAGCTCAAAGAGGTGCTGGATGCACCTCTGACAGCCCTGTTCAACAACTCACTGGAGACAGGATAGGTTACAGAGGACTGGTGGAGGGCAGATGTAGCCCCACTTCACAAAAGTGGCAGAAGGGAGGAGGCTGGCAATTACAGGCCAGTAAGTTTGACTTCAGTAGTGGGGAAATTAATGGAATCTCTGCTGAAGGAAAGGATTGCGGAATATCTTGAATCCAGTGGCTTACAAGATCTGAGGTGGCATGGATTCACTGGGGGAGGCCATGTCAAATGAATCTCATACATTTCTTTGATGGGGTGACCAGGGATTTAAATCATGGTGGAGTGGTGGATGTGGCCTACCTAGATTTCAGTAAGGACTTCAACACTATTCCACATAGGAGAGTTATAAACAGGCTGGGCAGCCTATGAGTGGGGCCAAAGGTGGTAAACTGGGTAAGGAACTGGTTAGGGGGAAGGAATCAGAAAATGGAGGTAAATGGTAGGGCTGTGTGAATACCGAATATTATTTCCCGAATACCACGAATAGCTCACTGTTTGTGTGGTATTCGGTAAATAATATAATATCCTTCCTCCCCCACTCTCAGATAGCACCCAAAACCCCCTCCCCCCAAGCCCCTAAGCTTGCAAACCAGTTTGCACACAAAAAAAAGTCAGTAATTTATTTTGGGGGTGACCAGCACAACTCCACCCACCTCCACGGCCACCGCCCACCAGGTTTCATACATTCATCTCCCCTGTAGCCAGCAGCCCCCTGCCTCCCCTGCAAACCCTGCCTGCCGTAAGAATAAAATAATGTAAGCGCAAGGCAGCTTGCAGCCCATACCCCTCCATGGCCAGCTGCATATTGAATGAAACCACACATGCTTGCTCTTATATAGAGAATGAGCTGATCACATGATGTGATCAGCTCATTCTCATATAAACAAAGCAACCTAGTTCATTCAAGAAGGCAGCCAGACGAGGAGGAGCAGGCTTTGCCGGCTGCTGCGCGCTGTCCCATTACACATACAGGCAGGGGTTTGAGGGAGGCAGGGGCTGCTGCTAGCCTGAGGAGATGAACGAAACCTGGCGAACGAACGACCCGACTGATGGTGGGTATTAACAACCTAAAAGAACTGACTTGATACAAAACTGGTTTGTAGCTTAGAGCCCTGAGGAGGGTTCTTGAATGCTATGTGAGGGTGAAGTGAACAATTAAACAGTTGCCGAATACGAATATTCGGCCGAATATTCCGCAGTTCAGGCACCGAATACCGAATATTCGGCTGAATATTCGAAAAAATGTATTCGCACAGCCCTAGTAAATGGAGTTCACTCTGAGAAAGGGAGGGTAACCAGCGGGGTGCTACAGGGATCAGTACTGGGACCAGTCTTCTTTAATGTCTTTAATAATGACATTGCAGAGGGTCTAGAAGGAAAGGTATGCCTTTTTGTGGATGACACATAAATCTGAAATATGGTACACACTCCAGGGGATGGAAAGGATGATTAGACATCAAAGAAAGCAAGAGGAGTTGTCAAGGGTGTGGCAGCTGAGTTTAAATGTGAAGAAGTGTGAAATCATACACTTAGGGCACATAAACCCTAGGGTGGAGTATTAAAAGGAGGATGTAGTATTATTAACCACCAAACAGGAACAAAGTCTGAGGGTAATCATATCTGGTAACCTTAAGGTGGCCGGGCAGTCACAAAGCAGGTGGAGAGCTAGTGGTATGTTAGGGTGCATAGGAAATTGTATCACTAGCAGAAAGACAGAGGTGGTGTTACCTCTGTATACAACACTGGTGAGACCTCACCTAGAGTACTCTGTCCAGTTATGGAGACCACATCTCTGGAAGGACATAGACAGAGGTAATCCAGAGAAGAGCAACTAAAATGGTGTAGGGTCTGCATCAAAAGCCCTATGAGGAGATACTTAAGGACCTCAATATGTACACCCTGGAGGAAAGAAGGGAGAGGGGGATATGATAGACTTTTAAATACCTCACAGATATAAATAAGTTTCAAGAGGGAAGCATTTTTCAGAGGAAAGGAGGCTCAAGAACAAAGGGACATGTTATGAAGCTGGAGGGGGTAGACTCAGTGGAGATGTGAAGAAGTACTTCTTCACAGAAAGAATGGTAGGTGCCTGGAACAGCCTCCCAGTGGAAGTGGTGGGGGCAAAAATGGTAACAGGATTCAAGAATGCATTGGACAGGCTCAAGGGAACCTTTGTGATAGGGAAAGGGGGGGTAAAATCAAATATCAATTAGGGCCTGTGGTGATACAGTAGGTAGGGGAAATGGGTAGACTAGGTAGACCAAGCGGTCCTTATCTTCTGTCAAATTCTGTGTTTCTGTGTTTCTGTTTAATGTGTCTACAAGGAGAACAGAAAACATCTCATTGTTAGAACTTCATTATAACTTACAATTGGCAATGGGGCCAAAAACATCTCTCATTTTATGCAAGACAACACCTGAGCCATTACCTTGTGTGCTTTACTCACTTTCAGGAAATTAATTGCTAAAGTGACTTCCTGCTCCATGATGGTATTCACCAACCTCTGACACTGAAAGAGGAGCCATAGGAATATCACAAGTTCTCATTAAACTAGAAAAAGCTTGTTCCTGCCCCCTCCTGTGAAACCTCAGAACCATACTGAAAGACGCCTGAACCAAACCTTTGCTGCAGCAGTATATAGATATAGCAATGAGTTTGTTAAATAATTCCAATTATTACAGGAACTTGCATGTGAATCCTACCATGACTTTTAACAAACAGCTCTACCATATTTTAATTAATGCTTTATCTAATGGGAGCATAGGTGAAAATGAATTACATTCATCTGGTGTGAACATCCTCTCATCCCAGTGTTTTACATTTTGCCAAAAGTCCACAAAGATGTCTGTAATCCTCCAGGGAGACCAATTGTGCCAGTCAATGGCTCCATTACTGAGAACCTGGGGCACTTTGAAGATTTCTTTAAACAAAATATTTGACAGAGCTTCCTTCATACATAAAATACACTACAGATACAGTACCCAAAAGAAATTTTATGTTTTTTTGTGGAAAGATGAGTTAGTTTGGCTAGGCATAGACATAAATTCCCTATAGACTTCCATTAAACATGAGCAAGGGATCCAGGCCTGCAGATATTTTTTAGAGAATCACAGCAAAGCTGGGGAAATGCCAGTTGATTTAATATTGCTGGTCTTGGAGTTCATTCTTACTTACAATGCTTTTAAATTCGAAGAACAGTACTTTTTTCAGATATGTGGTATGTGATGGGCGCCAGTATGTCAACCAGGTAAGCAAACCTTTTTTAAGAATGGTGGGAGGAGCTGAGAATTTTTTAATGCTTGGGTCAACAACTTTTACAAATATATCAAGCACTGGTACCAGTACCTTGATGATTGTATTTGTGTGTGGGAAGGTGATATGGAAATTATTCCTCAATTCATGAACTGGTTACATGAAAATTACCTTAACTTAAAATTTTCATTCTCAGCTAATAAGCAAGTGTTAAATGTTTTGGATTTTGAGTTTCAGAGTACACCTGATGAGATTGTTAATACTAGGTGCTTTAGGAAGTCCACTGCCACTAACACTTTATTATGAGCTGATATTAAGCAAGTAAGTAAGCATTTATTTTTAGGCACCCAATCCCGGAGGCTCTGGGCACCATACATAAAATTTAGGATCATAATAAAATAAAATACACAATAAAATTATAGCACAATCTATAAAATCAAACAAGCAGCATTAAAATATTTCTTCAGGGTATGCTAGCTTCAATAAGTGAGTTTTCAGGCCCCTCCTGAATGCCTCCACCATGGGGCCTCCCTCAAAGGTCTTGGGAGTGAATTCCAGAGCACCAGGCTGGCCACCCCAAATAAGCAATCACCCAAGGTTTTCAGCCTGGTCCTTGGAACCACAAGGAGGCCCTGGGTGGAGGAATGGAGGGAGTGAGTCAGAATGGCTGGAGTAAGGAGGTCTGACAGGTAGCCAGGGCCCAGTCCCTATAGGGCCTTATAGGTTAGCAAGCCCACCTTGAAGAGAACCCTCCACCTGACTGGCAGCCAGTGCAGAACCCACAGGACGAGGTCACATAACAGAATCTGGGAATTCTGTCAGCAGCCTGGCCACTGCATTCTGCACTAGCTGCAGTTGGCAGAGGTTCTCCCGTTTACCCTGAGATATAGAGCATTGCAGTAGTTGAGCCTTGATGTTACAAAAGCATGCACCAGTGATGGCAGGTCTTTGGGTGGGATTAGGGGCTTAACCTAAGCAATGTTTCTCAGATGGCAAAACCTTTTTGATGACAGCTGACACCTGAGCCTCAAATGTCAGCCTGTCATTGAAGATCACTTCCAGATTTCGCACCCTAGAAGATGTTATCAACAGTGTTGACCCAGGACTAGGCCCGTTTTCATCATGGAGGTGCTCTCACTTCGCCGTCGGACAGGCTCAATCATTAGTACCTCCGTCTTACCAGAGTTGAACATCAGTCATTTAGAGTTCATCCAGTCCTGGATCTCAGGGAGGCATTTATTCACCACTTTGACAGCACTGCTTGTCCCTGGTACAAAGGACATGTACAGTTGAGTATCATCTGCTTAGCAGTGAAAACTCAAACTATACTGTCTAATGATCCTCCCTATGGCAGCATATATACTGAGAACAACATCGGTGACAGGAACGAGCCTTGAGGGACCCACAGGTAAGAGGTAGGGGGAAGAGGAAAATGTCCCCTTCACCACCCTTTGCCTTCTGCCTGAGGACTTAAACCAGTTGATGACAACACTGGTGAGATCACACCACTCTCTAAGGTGATCCAGCAACACAATGCGGTCCACGGTATCAAATGCATATGACAGACTGAGGAGAATTAGAACTGACTGTTATCCTCGATCTCTGGCCATGAGGAGGTCATTATGGACCTGGGCAAGTTCCTTCTCACTGCTGTGCCTCACCCTAAACCCAAACTGGAATTGCTCATAGATGTCACATGCCTCAAGGTGTTCCACAAGCTGCAGAGCCACTGTTTTCTCAACAACCTTCCCTTGGAATGGGAGGTTGGAGATTGGTCTATAATTTGCTAGGGCATCGGGGTCAAGAGATGTTTTTTTCAGAAGGGGCTTTACCAGCACCTCCTTCAAGGCATTCGGTGAAGATCCCCTCTGAAAGCAAGCCCTGACTATCCCTGCAAACACTGGACCAATAACGTGAACACATCTCACTAGGAGAACATGTTGGGGACAGGTCCAGGTCACAACAAGTGGCCCACAGCTTCGAAATCATCTCAGGTACCTCGGCCACCTCAACTAGCTGAAACTATGCCCAGGCTATAAGAGTGTTCCTGTTCCAACCAGACCCCACCCTGTGGGTCTGGTCCAGTTCTACTGGTGAGAATCTGGCCTGAATAGAGGACACCCTGTCAGTGAAAAATAGAGCAAACTCTTTGCACTGTGTTGCGGATAATGCTTTTTTCAGCTGTAGACAGACAGGATTGAGAAGCCTGTTTACAGTCAGAAATAGCTGAGCTGGTTTATTCTTCCCTGCAACAATCTCTCTGGACAGGAATTATGCCTTCTTATGGTTGAATGCTCTTTGATAGTCACTGTAGTGATTTCTCGAAGCCAGTTTGTCCTCCTCTAGCTGGGTCCTCTGCCAGCAATGCTCCAATCTCTGACCAATGGTCTTCATCACCTGGAGAGTCCTATCAAACCATGGGGGTTTGCAGTGAGGGGACCTGGGTCATGTATGGACTGGTGCAATGGCATCAAGTGCCTCAGATACAGCCCAGTTATAGGCTGCCACTGATTCACCCAAGCCAATTGCACTAACACTCTGATGAAGGACTTTTTGACAGGCTAGCTTAATTTATGCATTGTGCATTTAAATGTAGTCTAAATGATGTGAAATTGCTTCTAGGCTGAGCAGCATTTCTGGGATGTGCTTGTTTGATTTTTTTATACATTTTTTCCGTTTCTATAATATCATTTTGTAGGACTTCATGTTTATTCATAAGCACTGGGTATTTATTGCCTGTCATTTCTCCCGTAACCACTCTCCCTGATGAAAAGTTTGAACTCAAAGCACTGGGGCAGTTGGTGGTGTGTGGTGTTATGTCTGTACTCACATTCACTGAATTCAGCATTAAAGCTTTTCAAGCTTACTCTATGAGAACTGTGTTTTGTTGTGGATCATGAGTGCAGGCTGCTTGTATTTGGAACTTGTTGCAGAATACCCTATTTCATAGTCACTTCACAATCCTTTGATTGAAATGCTCCAATCAATTTTCTATCTTTTTATCCTTTTGCTGAAATTTGCATTCTTTAGAGACTCAAATTGTGTCACCATAATTGTATTGATCAAGGAGAGACATTGCTCTACCATACTGAAATGTCCTTATTTTGTATTTTTTCTGAGTCATCTTAACCTGTAGATCCCCTCTCACAGCATTATGGACTAACATCAGTTTATATAATTGATTCCTGAATTCTATGCATTGTTGTTTATGTTAACACTGTGCCACTGTATGTGGATCGAGTCATGCCTGAAAATGGTCCCTGGGATCAACTCACCTACCCAGTTACCAAAGTCATAAATAAATAAAAATAAATAAAATTCCAGATTTCTCAAATATGAATCCAGCCTCTGTATACTGGTTGCCTGTCAAAAATAATTGTTTCAGATAGGCTTTTGTCAAGTCAACCAATCACCTGCAGTTTTATATATATATATTAAACAGATTTCTGAGCTCTATGAAATTCACCTGCTCAATTTAGAAAAAAATAAATGCCTTTCAAGAACTTTGGATTTTATTTCCAATGCTCTTCATCCATCTAAAACCCCTTCAAGCTACCTGCATCTATTCCAAACAGCATGTCGTCAGAAAATTCAGTCGGGCACAGTTCAGACTTATTTGTATGCAAACATGAAGAGACAAAAATATATATTCTTGTGTATAGCCCTCCATATCCCACCCATGTAGAGATACCTATCCTTCAGAAAATAAAAATCTGTTGACATCTTGTTACATGGCTGTAGCAATCATCTTATTCAGAAACAACATTTCTTAACCAAGCTTCTCAATTGCCCATCACTATCATTCCTGCTACAGTATGTACACAATGAAAGTCACCTGCTAACATGACCATGCTGTGTAAAGGTAAAGCTATATTAATATATGTAAGTCGGTTTGGTCTGACTTTGGTTGAGGAGCATAAATACTGATTATCCAATACTGAATTTGTTCCCAGGTGAAGTCAATTAAAATACTGTATGTCTTCTGAGACAGATGTCCACAAATTGGTGAAACACACCATTTTTCATAACAATCCATACCCCATTTCACAAATCCAACCAAAAAGATCAGATGATACACTCAACTAAATATTTATGTATGTAGGAGTAGGGGAATTTTGTGGATAGGAAGGGAGTAATATTCCATTGATCAAATCCATACTTTACTGTAGAGACACTTCATGCCTGAATGCAACTCAGTCAATCAGTTGTATCAAAAACATCTTCAGTTGTCCATAAAATTTTGTCACATCCTTTCCAAAGATAACTCAAATGAGTTTATGAACACTTCTCCAAGTCCTTTTCATATACTTGTCATATTGCCACCTGTATGGTACTTAACAACACCTCTTGAGGTACAGAAAATTGTTGAAGAACCCACTTATATCGGGCTTGCCACAAATAATATTTTAAAACAGAAAATATGACTTGTAAAGTTTCCAATGTAAACTGTCACCAGCCAGGAGACTGCAGAACATATACCAAATCCATATATGTAATAGTTTTAAACTGTTGAATTTCCCAGTAGTCAGCTATCAGATCCCAAAACTGTGTAGCATACATGCAGTCCAAAAACAAATGTTCCTGAGTTTCCAGAATCTGATGACAAAAAGGACATAAACAGTACCTTTCCTGAAGAGCTTTATGTGTATTATTATTTTTGACATTTAATTTGCCATGAATTGATAACCACAACACATCCCACACAAACACTGGTAGTTGTTTACTCCGTAGTTGCCAAAATATTTCATCACTTTGTTGAGGAACACAATAAGATAACGTTATGTCTTCCATGCATTGTACTTTGACCATGCCACCATAAAGCTTGTGTCTATTCTGAAACAAGGTAACATCGTACTGCACTTTCCATGTGATAATTTGTTTTAACATTTCTTTCACTTCCTTGGGAATGAGGTGAATTTTGAGTAACAATCTACTGTTCTGAAGTTACCATGCCCTCAGACAAGGAGCAGCCCATTCCATCAATGTCTTATACCATATTTTCCTATAGTGCAGAAGTGGTTCCACAATTTTGTAGTAGAGAAACATACTATAATAAAAGGACACTGGATGAATCATCCCAATACCACCTTCCTGAATACTGCGGTACGTAATATGTCATTTGATAGGATTCAATCTGCTCGTTTTTGAAAAAGGGATCAAAAATCTTTCTTTGACTCCAGCCACCAAGCTCCAAGGGATTTGTACATACACTGAATGGAAGATCTAGCCTCCCACAATTTTTTAACTTCATTTACTATTCCCTCCTGTTGCAATAATGATGCATTTAATTTCCAAGAATGCTTCCCACAGTTAAGGTGATTGTACCACTGACAATCAATAAACACAGCACAATGATCTGAAAAGGCCAGATCCAAAAGTTCTGACCTTTTGACCCCCAAAGATTTTGAGATGAAAAAATAATCTATTCTCATTCTCAAAGAACCTTTACGAAAGGTAAACCCACCAGAATCATGAAAGTGACGGTATGCATCAGTTAATTGCACTGTGACAATGATTTATTTTATAGCATTAGAGTCACAGAACATTTTATTAGTCCTTAACCCTCTATCTTCCTTTTGTATACTGCAGTTGAAGTCACCCCTCCCCCCAAACTATGGTTCTAGAATTACACAAAAAAGGCAGAATTTTCCGAAAAAGGTCTACCTTCAAAGATTTTCCCTGGGGAGCATAACGATTAATTAAACAAATCCTGTTCCTGCCATAGGAAATATCCAGAATCAAGGCCCTACCAGGATCTAAATCTATCAACCTAGAAACCTTTAATTCTGGATTTGAAAATAAAATACCCAGGCCATCACACCTATCCTGATCTTGAGACCAAAAGGTGACCCCCTGCTTCCATTTTGCATTACACTGTGCAAGTTCTTGAAAAGTTTTGATTTGAGTGTCCTGAATCAAAATTATGTCTGTCTTGAGCAAACCTAGTTCAATGAAAGCTATATCCCTATGTAACCCATTCTTAATGCTATTAACATTGAGAGATAAAATACGAAAGAAACACATGAAAGATTATAAAGGATTAAGAGACACCAAAAACAAATCAATGCTTTGATCTGGTAGCCCATTGTTTTTTCCCTGAAGTACCCTCCTCCATTCCCAAAGAAGCCTCTTTAGAAGATGCTACTGAGGAAGAATCTGACACTAAATCCTCTCCCTAAATAACCACCATAGGTGTTTCAATAGGTAGACCTGCATATCGATTGGGCTGTAAGTTCCCCTTTCGTTTTGCAATTTTCCTTTCCTTCCCTCTAGGTTCTGGAGGTAAACTAGTTTTTTTCCCTTGTCCTTTTGTTATACGTCACTTTCTTAAAAGGCTTCTCAATATCTAGTTTAGAAGGGGGGCATTGATGTCATCCTTGAGTTGTGGCTTACACTGATTCCCTCATGCATAATCCAATCACTTTCAACCTCCTGTTCTGTTGTTTCAATAATCTTGTTCTGTGGAGCAGTATCCTTAGATTCTACCCTAGATAAGGGAGCCTGTTAATTGTGCACAACCTCCACAGCTGCAGGAGTGTTCAGTATCACTGTGCTGCCCTCCTCCCCCTTAATTCTATTCCCTTCAAGGAGCCCATCTTCTTTGGCCGGGTTAGGCGATGTTTGTTCTGTCTGAATAGTAGTACCATCCTGCGCTCTATTACTCCGCTCTTTCTCTTGCAAGATGTCCTGCATCCTCTTCTCAGATGCCAAGGCACAACCTGTTTTCTGGGCCTCAGTTATTAAAGCCTCATGGGAAAGGCTATCACTGGAGTTATGTGAAGCCCATGGATGTTTAATATATGAGTGCCCTTGTGCCTCACAAAGGTTGCAGCGAAACAAGTTTTTATAGGTTGCAGACAAATGTCCAACTTCCAAACAATGAGAACATTTAGGCACATCACAGGCATTGCTGAGGTGTAGTCTATAACCACACTTATGGCAAGACTTTGGCTGTCCTGGATAAAACAAGGCACCTCTATCTTTTCCCAGAAAAAAACAACTAGGAAGGTGGGCAATATCACTATTTGTCGTGAACAGTTTACATTTAACCCTCCATCCTCCCATCCAAAACTGTTCCGAATCAATCACAGGAGTATGATGTTCCAACACCTCACGTTGTTTTTTAAGCCAATATAAAATATCCTCAATATCAACTCCTTCATTTTTAAAGGGAATGGTAATGGTCCAAACTGCAGGCATAGTAATGGGAATTGTCAGAAAGAGGGCCCACAAAGGTGTTTCTTTTAAAGCGTTATATGTAACCCAAACTCTGTCCAGAGCCTCCATGGTTTTAAAACTCACATCATAGTTGAAATGTCAGTATGAATTAAAGCAAAAACTTCTGAGGTGTAAAACTTCAGAGAATCCTTTAACAACCTCCTCCTAACATACACTCTGTTCGGAGGGTTCTCCAGGCCTCCTTTATACATTAAAAGGATAGCATTTCTTCTAGGAACAGGTTCTGTAGTATTAGCCTTAAATAAATCAGCCATGCATAGCAATGGTTTAAACATCTTTTGTTTAGTAGGATCTTGCAATATGGCTATGCCTAAGCCAGCAGATAAAGTGTCATTATTGTCCTGCAAAGCAGATTCCTCCTCCAGTAATCGAGCCTTAGCTGTAATACAGCACCCCGCATTTGTCTACTAGTACCAGCTCTGGGTGTATTCCCCATATCAATAACAGGACTAGTACTCACTGCAGATAAATCCTTGAGCTTTGTGGTGGTATCCTCTTTAGCCTTGACGCCAGCAGTTGCACTGTCACTTGAATCCTGAAATGCCCCCTGTGCTGCGGAAAGCAATTTCCCAGTATCAATAAGCTGCATCGCCTTATATTCCTGAACTTTTGGGTCCTGTGGATCAGGTAGCCAGCCATTTTCTGTGTGGACCCAGCCCCTGTCAGCTAACGTCGTCTCTGGTAGCCGACCCTGTAGTTCCATATCACGGTGTACATAACTCCCTCTCAAACCTTTGTGCGCCAGTCCCAAAGTTTTATTTAACATTCCTCTCCCTTCTTTTGGCTGAAGTATGCTAAATCCCACTGTGAACTGTTTCGGATCAGCAGTTTCTGAAATCGGCTCCACAACCTCTGTTTCGCCCAGACATCTGGGGTTCCTACCCACTCTCCATTCCTCCGGTACACTCACTGGTTCCATGTTGTGGTTTCGCACCAGACGGTGCCATCAAAATTCCTTCAGTGACATTTCCTGACTCTGAACTGTGCTCCACAACACTCTCACTGTCCTGATTGCAGGTGTCATTATGAACAAAATCCAAACCGACTGGTAAGTCCATATCCTGCAAAATACAAGTAGTTTGAGCAGAACCAGACATTCTCCTCACACACATCCTTCTCCTCAAAAGTCTGAGATACAGTGGCCATCCTGACAATGGACAGCAGCTACCCCTACTGCAGAGTAGGGGAATTTCCCCAGTGGTCTATCCAACACTGTCTGATAATAAAACCTGTCCATCTATCCCACTCAACCTGGATGTGCCTGAACATGAGTAGTCACAGCTCAATGTGCCTTTCCTAACCAAATATTATGAATCCAACTGGGTATCACGATGCCCCCCACCCTTAGTAGTATCAGGAAGTCATTGTCAGAACCATTCAAAATGCAGAAGTGGATACACAAGCCAGAAACAAAGGTTCATCTCATTATGCATTTAAAACATTCATTTCATTTTTATGGCCACCAACAAATCTCAGAATGCTGATGTTTTCTGCCCTGCACCACTTTGTGAGGGCTGAGGTGCTACTTACATAGTGTAGGTAGCAAAACTATATAATCATCATTTTGTAATACACTGCACTGCAGAGCAAAGAATAAACACAGAAACATAGACTTTGTTGGTAGATAAGGACTGCTTGGCCCATCCAGTCTGCTCAGATTGTCCCTGCCTTATTTGTCTCCACAGCCCCTAACCGGTCTCTTGCAACCCTCCCTGCTTATGTACTAATATAAAAATAAAGCATACATAAATAATGATCTTAATGATTCTTGGAAAACAATTCCCTATACAGATTTCAAACACACCAGACCAATCACCAAATACTTGGGGGGTGAAGCCAGGTATTTACTGTTGGATAGAGGAGTACATTATTAGATCACTAACTTGAAATACAAATACATTTGCCAAGCATAAAGAGTTAAGAAGAGGATAGTGACCTATTAGAGAATAATCAATTTTCCAGACAGTGCTTCAAACTGGTTGAATAGTAGGAAGTAGAGAGCAGTGGTGGATACTCACCATTCAGAGTGGAGGGATGTACTAAATGGAGTGTACATGGGTTTGATGCTGGTTCTATTGCTCTGTGATGAAAATCCCCTCACCAGGGGCATCAAGTTCACTGCCACTACCAGGTTTTTACCAATAGGAACCAGAAAACGTGCGTCTTACCTCTTCCTTTGCACAAGGTCAGGAAGGTCAACACAATAACTGTGGGTAGAGTTCCCCTTCAGAGATGGACTGTAAATGGAGTCCAGAAGAAACAAGCATTTGTCAGTGCCGAATGCTGGCTTGCTGGCATTGGTATTGGTAGTACAGGAGTTAGAGAGATGCATAATAGGAATGGCAGTGAAGTATTGAACTGATGTCAACCCAACCCCCACCATGCAGAGACTGACAGGCATTGGGGGTGTGCCTTTGGGTCATCAGCTGTAATGCTCATGCCATTTCACTTCACCCTACCTTGCAGACACTGACAGATGTTGTGGTATGCCTTGGGGTCTTCGGGCATTATACTCATCCCATTCCATAAGGAAATATTCTGAGATGGGTGCGGTATAGGAGAATGGAGTGAATGTTGGGGCCAAAGACTCCAAAGCACATCTCAATGCCTGTCACTGCCTGCAGGGTGGGGGTGGAATGGGGTGAGCATTACAGCCGATGATCCCAAGTCACACCCCGATGCCTGTCAGTCTGTACAGAGTAGGGCATTATGGTTGGAAACCCTAATGCCCTAGTCATTTGTTGGTATTTTCACTCCAAATTTTCAAAATGGGATTTCTGTGACCCCACCTCTTGAACAGTGGCACTATCATTTCTTTACTCAATTCCAAAAGGTGGTTTTGCACAGTGACTTTGTCATTTGGTGCCATAGGTGTGAAAACACATTTCTGGCAGAATGTGGAAAAATGACAGCTGTACTGTTCATAAGGTGGTGTGAAAAAATGGCAATGTTGAAAATCTGGAGTGAAAATATGAACATTTGGCGAGTTATGAACGTGCATAGAAACTGCGCAATGCACACATGTAACACAATAATTTTTGGAATTTTTTCACCAGATTTTTAACATTGGCATTTTTGAACCTCTCATCATGAACAGTGGCACTGTGATTTTGTTGCTATGTCCCAAAAGTTGATTTCCCACAGCGACCACACCGCACCTACCTGGTTACCAAAATTCAATAAATAAATAAATTCTGCACCACAGGTGTGAAAACATGTTTCAGGAAGGATGTGAAAAATGGCAGCTATACTGTTCATAAGGATGTATGAGAAAATGGCAATGTTAAAATCTGGAGAAAAAATATTAAAAATTGGCGACATTACGAGCATGCGTAGAAACTGTACAACTCATGCTCGTAACGCAGTCATTCTTTGGAATTTTTTCACCAAATTTGCAACATGGGCTTTTTGGGACCTCCCCTCATGAACAGTGGCACTGTGATTTCATTAATTGGTCATGAAAGGTGATTCTGCGCAGCGACTGCAAAATCAACTTTTGGGACTGAAAAATGAAATAACAGTGACATGTTCTCAAGGTGGCATCCCAAGAACCCCATGTTGAAAATTTGGGGCCAAAATTCCAAAAAACGGCTAAGATATCAACCTAAGTTGAAACCCCCATTGTCTCCCATTATAAAGCTTACCATCATTTCTTCAGTTGGCAGTTCGGCTTTGAAGGGTGCAGATGAGTCTTGGTTCAGAGAAGATCATGGCTCCCTACCTTCAGAGGGTAAGTATGGGTGGGTGAGGGAAAGTGTGTGCACAGATGGAGGATTGGGATGGGGAAGGGGGATAAGAGAGAGACAACAGTGGACCGTTTTCTTGTTTGCAGGGGGAAAAAGACTGCATCTTCATTTATAGGTTACCCCCTCAAAAAATAGGCACACTGGGGTGGGCTCCCAGTGTGCCACAATTCTGGGGAGGGGGGCTGCCGACACGTGGATTGGGCACTCTGATGTCGGCAAGGCATATAGACTGGGTGGGTGCGCATCCTACACCTGGAGTGGGCATCCGGGTGTCGAAAAGGAAAGTGGAAACTGTTTAACTAGGAAAGGCACACTAAGAGGAAAGACACACTAAAAGAGGGGATACTGACACAGGGATTGGGCACGCTGATGTCGGCTTTTTGGGAGTGTGTGGTGGGCGGCAGGGGCTGCCATGTTACGGTGTGCCACATACTGTGGGGGGAGCATACCAACATGGGGATTGGGCACTCCAATGTCAACTTTCTGAGGATTGTGTGGTGGACGGCAGGAGCTGCCATATTTATTGAAATGTTTTACCAGGAAAGGCATATAATTGAGGCATGTCATCTGCCACTGCAGTGACAAGTCTGTCTCTGATTGTATTGACAGATTTGTTTCAACTCCGTGGCTCTGTCTGGAATAGCTGTCATCAGCAACATGCCCACTGGTTGGTGGGTGAGGGATGCACCCACTAAAGCATTGCCTGCATTCGCCACAACACTGACATACCTCTGAAATGCTACTACTGCAAGATGTTGCTTGCGCATGCACGCAAGCCAACATAATAACCAAATTGCCTTAACAAATACACAGGCAGTCACTTGTTCTATTAAAATATGATTATTTACTAAAAGACTACAAGTATTTACAACAGGATTTATGTACAGTCAGACAAAAGGATTACAGTTTACTAGAAATGAAAATAAATGGGGTTACACCAGACAGTTAGCAGATAGACAAATCTGAGCTAGTCTCACTCTACAACCTATTTATTTATCTGCTGCTGTCTGAAGAAAATACTATTCCCTAAGCTGTCTTTCTTACCAGACCTCTAGCTGCTGGGATCTGAGTTTTCAGATGTTATTGGGTCCAAGAGAATGTGCTGGCTTTTAGCACCTCAGTTTATTCCTTTCCTCCCTGTGGAGAAGGGGTCTCACCCCCTTTGAGTGACAGTTCTCCTCTGCCCCCCTTTTCAAATAGGTAAGTATAAGTGATGACATCATCCAGGCCAGATGGCTCCCTTCACACCCAAATGTGCTCTGTCCACTTTTATGATTCTGTTTTGCAGGGTGCCCAAGGTGTACTACCTCATGCCTCTGCTTTTCAGGATGCCTGAGGTGTTCAAAATGGTACTCTCTCATCTGCCTTACAGAATCTTGCAGCTGACGATTCCCAAGAGAACATTTCCCGGAGCAGCTCTGGCCAATATTCCACATAAGGCCTGTTTGGTCATGTGAACTTGGAAGCCGTGTTTTTTGTCCACATTGCAAAAAGTAGAACTTATGACTGAAGTATAATTACACTAACAAAATTCATTAACAAAATTAAATTACTAGATCCGCCTGGTCCTATGTTTGTCACATGCTCTTTAACCTTAATTATCAATTATCTAAAGGACAGAGTCAGCAGCAGGCTGAAGAAGTTTACTGATAGAACTAAATGGCTAAGAAAAGTGGACACAGTACAGGAGAGGGATGCACAACAGAGTAAGAACAGTGGATAGTACAATGGAGGAAAAGGAGGTAGGGGTAAATGTTGAGAGTAAGTTGAAGCCAGACAGGCAGCGTGCTGTCCCATTTAAGAAAGTAAACACAATGCTGTGTTGCTGTAGGGAGGGATAAAGAGCAGATCAAGGGAAGTGATAACAACTGTACATAATTTCAAGTGCAATATCTTCAAGTATTGCTTTAGGAAAGAGTTCTAGTTTAGGAGTTTGAATGTATACATGCTTGTGGAGATAAAAGAGCATTTTGATGTTTTTTTTTGTATGCGGATATGATATATACTGGGTTGGTCAGATATTCAGTACGAAATGTGTAGTACAGTGTGATAGTGTGACTGAGTGAAGAGTGTGTGTGTGTGTATGTGTGTGTATGTGCTTGCATAGTGGTGGCTATTACCTTTCTCTGGGAGCTAATGAATGGTATTTCTAAATAAGAAACCAAATGTTAAATAGTATTTGAAAAGTGAATATGATAAGACATGGTGTCAATAATTTGTTACTGTTTTGTATTTTTTTTACAGTTTCACAGTGGTGTATTTTTATTGTGATTGATGCTGGGAATAACTGTCTTTTTTCAATTATAGCATACTTAGGATCTATTCATCAAAAGCCTCCTTATATTATATGCAGAAGCAAAACTGGGAGGGAGCAATACTAGACCTGGTACTCTCAAATGGAAAGAGGATCACAAATTTAGAAGTCAGTAGACATCTGGGAACAAGCGACCACTGCACAGTGTGCTTCACAATGAGCACAACCATGGAGATAAGCCATACAAAAACAAGGATACTGGACTTTAGAAGGGCTGACTTTGGCAAAATGGGTGAACACCTGAAGGATGCACTAGCAAATGGTCAAAAAGGAGGGGTGGAAGAACAATGGAAAAAAATCAGAACTGCCATCATAGAGGCAACAAGCCTTTGTGTGAAACAGATAAAGAAAACAAAGCGGATTAAAAAAACACTATGGTTCTCAAATGAGGTGGCAGGAAAGGTTAAGGAGAAAAAGGCTGCATTCAAAAAGTATAAGGAATCACAGAAGGAGCATGACAGGGAACTGTATCAATTAAAGAAGAAAGAAGTTGGGAAGACAGTCAGAATAGCAAAGGCCCAAACCGAGGAAAAAATAGCCAACTCAGTTAAGAAGGGGGATAAAACCTTTTATAGGTACATTAGGGAGCATAGAAAGGTTAAGGGAGGGATAGTGAAGATTAATAAAGGAGAGGGGAGATGGGCAGAGGGAGACAGTGAAAAGGCAGAGATACTGAATGCTCAGTATTCACAAAAGAAGATGAGGAGGAGTTACCTAAACCAGGCAATAGAAGCACTCTGGGTAGGGGGTTTGACACCAGTCCATTCACAGAAGAAAGAGTCCTGAAAGAACTCCTAAAACTGAAGGTGGACAAAGCAATGGGGCCTGATGAGATTCACCCCAGAATCCTAAAAGAACTAAGGGAGGACCTAGTGACACCACTGACCATGCTTTTTAACAAATCATGGCAGGAAAGGGTGGTACCTAAGGACTGGAGGAGGGCAGATGTGATTCCCCTTCACAAAAGTGGGAGCAAGACAGAAGCAGGAAACTACAGACCTGTAAGTTTGACCTCAGTGGTAGGGAAAATGATGGAATCACTTCTGAAAGAAATAATTGTTGAGTACCTAGAGGCCAGGGGGGACACAGGACCCAAAGCAGCATGGATTTACAGCAGGAAGGTCATGTCAGATGAATCTAGTTGATTTCTTTGACTGGGTAACCAAAGTAATAGACCAGGGAGGGGCTGTGGATATGACCTACCTAGACTTTAGCAAGGCATTTGACACAGTCCCACACAAAAGATTAATAATCAAGTTAGCCAGCCTGGGAGTGGGTCCCAGGGTGGTAGCCTGGGTAGCAAACTGGCTGCACAACAGGACACAGAAGGTAATAGTGAATGGAACACATTCCGAAGAAAGGGGGATTACTAGTAGAGTACCTCAGGGCTCAGTACTGGGTCCTGTCCTCTTTAACATCTTTATAGGTGACATTGCAGAGGGTCTGGAGGGAAAAGTATGCCTCTTTGCAGATGACACAAAGGTCTGTAACAGAGCTGATACACAAGAGGGGGTAGAAAAGATGAGAAGGGACTTGGCAAGGTTGGAGGAATGGTCAGACATATGGCAACTTAGATTCAATGCAAAGAAGTGCAAGATAATGCATCTGGGAAACAAAAACCCAGGAGAAGAGTACACAATAGCAGGGGCAGTACTAACAACAACAAAAATAGAAAGGGACCTGGGGTAGTCATATCAGATGACCTAAAGGTGGGTAAGCAATGTGAAAAGTCGGTAAGGAGAGCCAGGGGGATACTGGGATGCATAGGAAGGGGCATCATAAGTAGAAAAAGGTAAGTGGTTATCCCTCTATACAGACAGTTGGTGAGACCCCATCTGCAGTACTCTGTGCAGTTTTGGAGACCTCATCTATGCAAGGACATAGACAGGATGGAAGCAGTCCAGAGGAGGGCAACTAAAATGGTACAGGGTCTGCAGTAGAAACCATATGAAGAGAGAGACTGAGAGAGCTTAATATGTATACTCTTGATGAAAGGAGGATGGGGGACATGATAGAAACTTTCAAGTACCTCAAGGGAATCAACAAAGTCCAGGAGGGTAGCATCTTTAAGAAAAAGAGATGTGTAAGAACAAGGGGGAACAATTTAAAGATAGAGGGGGGTGGCTCAGGGGTAATGTGAGGACATTTTGTTTCACGGAGAGAGTGGTGGATACATGGACCCGCTTTTCTGAGGAGGTCGTTGGGTCTAAAACAGTGGGGGAATTCAAACATGCATGGGACAGACATAAGTCAATTATAGTGGGGGGTTGCAGAAAGTAGGCTGTTGGTTAACTAGAATCTGCAGCTTATTCAGTAGGTAAGAAAATGGGCAGACTGGGTGGGCCAAGTGGTCCTTATCTGCCGTCAAAGTCTATGTTTCTATGGTAAAGTATAAATAGATCCAGTTTGGATTTGAAAGTCAATATACTTGTTTCAATAAAAACTGCAGACTGCTGAGTGTAACATGTAATACAGCTAAGGACGAGGGGTTGTTTTAAATTAATGTGTATTTTTAAGTGAGCAGAATAAAAAGCAGAGCAGGTTATATGAATTTTACCCCTTGACAAAGGATCTGCATGGTCTGAAGTGCCAGGGAGTTCAGCTCATGGCCTTGCTTATCTCTTGGTATCTGTGAGCAATAAAATGGTAAGTATCATCTAACTTTTTTGGTGTGTTCTTCTGTTTGGAGTTCTGGTCCTGTGCTTCTGCAGCCAAAATAACTTTCGTAATTTGGATATTGTAGATTTGTATCTGTAGCTTAAGGAGCATGTGTCTCTGCAGACAGAAGTAGTGTTGTGATTTGAGTATTGTGAATTTTTATCTATAGCTAGAAGTGAGTGTGTATATCTTGCAATGTGCATGCCACAGATATAAATCCATGAAAGTAGCACATCAGTGTTACTGCAGTTGTTTCATTTGAAAACAGCTGTATGTGGTTTGTCTTATATGATGATGGCTCTCTGTGGCTGCTTGTGTGGTCTTGCTTTTTGCTGTGTGGGGGTTTGCGACACCAATGACCCGGGTTCAGAAATGGATCTGGGACATCAGAGGGCCGGCCGGGAGAGGAAGGACTGAGCTTCCTAGAGACTGCTCTTGTTCTTCTCTGGCGGAGAGAGGGGGAGAGTGTCTGGCACATCATGGACCTCTGGCTGAGGCCAGGGGGATCCCTTTTGCTGGCGCCATCACCTGAGGGGGGGAAAGAGAGATGCTGGTCATCACTGCACGCTCCAACCCCCAGGTACTGCAGCAAGTCACAAATAAAATGTTGTCCCCTGAGCATGTCGTCCTGTTCCACTGCCGTCCCTGCTGCAAACAGTGTGTGACAGGGGGGGTTCTCCACTCCCATGGCCCCACCTTAGGGGGTAAGCCAGGGCACATTACAAAGGACCATGGAGAGGGGGCAGTATATTGGTATGGCTGAGCTCCCTTTGGAGAGGGGGGGTTGGACCAAAAAAATAATCATAATAAAAAAGGTTTACAAAACCTAATACCATATTTCCCTACATTTGTAATTTTAAGTTGAGCCCTAACTGGTGCATTAATGCAGTTTTCAGTATATATTTATATATCTATATATTATAGTGGCACGATAGTGCCTCTATAGTTAGGGTTGAGTACCCCATTTAAGGTTAAAGTCTGAAATTTTGCAGGTTAATAACTTTGCCACCATATGACAGATTTACCTGACATTTGGCTGACACAGAGTGGTACCATAGATGTCTGGATCTGCCAAATTTTGTAATGGTCAGATATACAGTTGCGAAGCTATAAAGTGCACTAGAAAGTCATATTTATGCTTTTTTGTGCATTCTTTGCTCATGCTTACAGGTCGCACAGTTCGTGCGACCAATATGAAACCTTTAGGGAACATGCAGCCACGGCCCAATGTGCTTTTCAAAGATTTTGTGAAAAAATATTAAGCGGTTCAAAAGTTATTCAGAAAAAAAATTTTCATAGTCAATGGGGAAAGTTAACAAAAAGTTCGACAGTGTTGCAAATGCAGTTTTTAGTGTTGCAAATTACTCCTGTAGTGTCACGAGTCAGCATTTGTTTTTCAGTTACTGGTCACAGAAATGCTTGGCATTTAAATTTGGGACCTTCTAGGGACACACTTTTTTTGTGTGTGTTCACCTAGTCAAGCCCTGAGGATGCTAGCCATGTCTTTTTTGGGGGGTTAAACACCCAGAAATATGTTTTTGAAATTTTTGTAAACTGTAGTGTCACAAAGTAGTGTCACACTTGTGACACTTTTGTGGTGTTTTTTGCGAAAGTGTTGTGATTTGTGACACTACTTTTCGACACTATGCCCAAAAGAATAGCAAATCTTTGCCACCCTGCTGCAAAAGAACGGTTTGGTCTTTTGGGCTGAGATTTGGAGGAGAGAAAGCCATCATCCCACAGATGTGCCTTTTGGTGGTTTGGTGACAAAATATTACAGGGCTACAAAGTTACAGCACTCCAAAGTTGATGATTTTTCCCATAGGCTAACATTATGGCGTCCGTTACGCCTTTCGGGACCCATAGCTCGGAAATGCTTTGAGATATGGACTTTTCATCAGAAAATTGCTTAGCCACTCAGTAGGGTGCTAAGTACAAAACTAGCCAGGAAAGTCATAAATCATATGAAATTTTTATTTTTTTTCTACTTCGTTAGGTTCCTGAGATATAAGCAATTTAGTATTCCAAGTGCTCATTTTCTGCTCTGAGGCCCATTATTATACATAAATTCTTTGTATTCACTGTGTTTCTCAATGCAGCTTTTGGGGCAAAAAAGGGTGTGCATTTTCATTACTGTTACAGTTAGCATTTCCACTTGCATTTCTGTAACCATTTGCATTAGCGTTCCCGTCTACACCATCATGTGGGTTACCCTTTTCATTTTCATTTGTACTTGCATTTGCGTTACTGTTAACATTTGCATTTCCATTAATGTTTTTGTTTGCATTTCCTTTTGAGTCACCGTGTGCATTTCCATTTACATTTACGTAAGCACTTCATTTGCGTTTCTGTTTGTGTTTCTGTTTCCTTTCGCGTCATTGTTGCTGTTACCATAAGTGTTTGCATTTCCAGTTGCGTTACTGTGACCGTGCATGTTAAGATTTGCATTTCCATACGCACTTGCATTTGCATTTCTATTTTCATTAACGTTTGTACTTGTGTTTCTACTACCGTTTGCATTATCATTTACATTTGCATCACCATGTGCGTTATCGTTTGTGCTTGCGTTTGCATTCCTGTTACTTCACTATTTATAGTGCACATTCTCAAAAAGAAGGGAAATTCATGGCAAAAAACTCCATTTAATGCATCACTTAGGGTTATTCCACAGAGAAAAAAGCAAGGAAATGTGATGTTAGGGTTCCCACCCCTTGCACTCCACCCCCACCCTGTCCCCATCAACAGGCATCGGGGTGTGCATTGGGGTCATCGGTCCTAACTCTCACACCATTCTCCTATACTGCACCTCCTCAGTTTGTTTACACATGGGATGGGGTGAGAGGACCGATGACCCCAACACACACCTTGATGCCTCTTGGTGGGGGCAGGTTGGGGGTGAGGTTCAAGGGGTGGGAACCCTAACATCACATTTCCTCACTTTTGTCGCTGTGGAACAACCCTGACTGATACATTAAACTAATTTTTTTTCATGAATATATATATCTATATCTATATATATTCATGGCAAAAAAACTCTGTTTTTTTTTGCATAATCTTTTTATTAGTTTATCTTTTCATACTACAGCAGAACAAAAGTATATATCTCCATCGACACTTACTAGTCTTGTGCATATCTTACAGACCTCTCCCATTACATCCATCAAGTATCAGCAGTTGATTCAAGTACCATTCTTATAGACCTTATACATCCATCTCAAATTAAGTACATGTCCTTATGTTTTATTCTTAGGATACATATCCTGTTGGAGATATAATAAAAGAAGAAAAACAAAGAAGAGAGAGAGAGAACAAAAGACAGAAATAGGAAAGAAACAGAAAATCCTTCCCCACCCACTCCTCCCTCCGTCCCACCCTCCCCTTCCCCCACCCCCAGCTAATCAAGGATTCACTTCATTCTATATGGATATCTATACCTTTTCAACTTTATCCATATCTTATTATCTCCTGCTCCAAGGGCTGCATAGAGTGTAAGTAGGGTGCCCACATATTCACAAACTGATTTTCTCTCCCCCCTAGCCTTATACGTCAAGCTTTCTAATTGCAGTGCATCCCATGCAAGATTCCTCCACTGCCTAATTGTAGGCTTATCCCCAGAAACCCATGTATTCAGAATACACTGCTTTGCCAATACCAGGAGTATTCTCACCCATCTCTCTAGCATCTCCCATTCCTCCTGGTGTGTGTCATCTACACCAAACAACATTATAAGTGGTTCTACTCTAACCTGCTGCCCCTTCATGTTTGTCAACTCCTTCGCCACATCGTCCCAGAAAGCTTGAAGTGTCGGGCACGTCCAAAACGAGTGCAGATAGGTACCCAGGGCAAACCCACATCTCTGACAGATAGCCGAGATTGTTGGATTGTACCTGTTCACTGCAACAGGTGGGGTATATACAGCCTGTGAACAAATTTATATGCTACCTCCTTATACTTATTACAAAGTAATAGGCCCTGATGTGTCCCTTTCATTAAAGCCCACTGCTCCTCAGAAAGTATAACTCACAGATCTCTTTCCCACAGGTGTTTAGTTTTACTTGTCATATCTGGCCACTGGAGATGCAGGAAAGAAGTAGCCTTCCTGACAATACCTACAGGGTTCTGTTTAACTTGCTGTAGCAGTTCTTCCTCAATCTGTATTCGGGCACCAGGGCTCTTTGCTTCTCAATACCCTGCACATATTTCCTCGCCTGGAAATATCTAAACATATGATGTGCAGGCAGGCCCAGGTCTTCCCTAAGCTCATTAAATGGGCGAGTCACTCCCTTTTTCCTTAAATCATTAGGACACATTACCCCGCTTCCCAACTCTGAAATATTGGGTCTCCTACTCCGGGGATAAAAAATGGGTTCCCAGCCAGTGGCAAAATAAAAGATTCCCCCTTTTGATGCCCTACCACCTTCTTAATTTGGTCCCAGCTATCTAGTACCTCCTTCACTAAAATACTCAAAACCCACTTATCCCGCAGCTCCCTTCTACTTGCTTCTACTAACAGAGATGATATTCGAACCCCCAATTCCTCCTCCTCCAAGTCCATCCAACTGGCCTCCTTTGGCCTATACACCCAGTCTTTAATAATCCTCAATTGTGCCGCCCAAAAATATAACTTCATATCTGGGTAGTTCAACCCTCCTTTAGATTGGTCAGCTTTTAACTTATTTAAACTAGCCCTAGGCTTCTTCCCTTGCCATATAAATCTGGAACAGTCCTTTTCAAATGCCTTTATATCTTTCCCTGTCAATCCTGTTGGTAACATCTGTAATGGATATAAAATTCTAGGAAGAATGTTCATCGAAAGTAGATTAATACATCCTATCCATGATACAGGCAGGTTTCTCCATCTGTCCATGTCCTCTCTTAACAATTTTAATAATGGGGTGTAGTTCAGCCTATAAAATGATCTCAAATCCCTACCTATCTTGATCCCTAAACATGTGAGGTGCGTACCTACCCTCTTCAGACCCCATGTACCACCCGTGTCCCCACTCTCTTCTCCCAGAAGCATAATTTCAGACTTCCCCAGATTCAATTTATATCCTGAGAATGTGGCAAATTGACCTATGATTTCCAGCAAAGCAGGCATAGACTGTGCAAGGCTCCTCACATATAACATCATGTCATCAGCATACAGTGTAATTTTATGCTGTCCTCCACTTTTCCCCTTTATCCCTTGTATTCTAGGGTCCTCTCTGATGGCTATAGCCAGTGGTTCTAACGCCATTGCAAATAGCAGAGGAGAGAGGGGGCATCCCTGCCTTGTCCCTCTGTGGAGCGTAAATTGTTCCGTTATGTTCCTATTAACTAAAACTGCAGCTTTGGGATGCCTGATACAATGCTCGTATCATTTTAATGAAGCTTTCCCCTAAACCAAATCGTTCTAGGACTGTGAATAGATATGGCCATTCAATCCTGTCGAACGCTTTTTCGGCGTCCGTTGACAATACAGCCGTCTGCCCTCCTGCTTTCTTGGCCTGTTCCAAAACATTAAGGACCTTCCTAATATTATGATACAAGTGCCTACCTTTTATAAAACCCATTTGATCCGGGTGGATCAACTCTGGAAGGATACCCTCCAGTCTACTAGCCAGAATTTTAGCAAACACCTTAGCATCACAATTTAACAGGGATATTGGTCTATATGATGAGCATTCCATTAGGTCCTTATTTGGTTTCGGAATCACACACACCAGGGAGCAACCACTTGTATCTGGCAGTTCCCCTTTCTCTCTTCCTTCCCTAAATACCTCCCACATTACCTCTTTTACTGCCTCCTTCAGCAGTTTATAATACTCTGCGGGCAGGCCACCTGGGCTGCATGCCTTCCCGGTCTTCATCATATTGATGGCCCGAAGGATTTCCTCCCTTGTGATCTCCTTATCTAACAGCTCCTGTTGGTGCTTTGTTATTTGGGGAAACTTATGCTTAGCCAGGAAGTCAAGTATTCCTTTTTCACTTCCCTCTCCACTTGCCCTGTATAAGTCCTCATAGTATTTCTTAAATGTATCCCTTATCTCCACATACTTAGTGACCGTCTGCCCCTTTTTATTTTTGATCCCCAGGATATGCACCGCATTTTTCCTACCCTTTACAAGGTTTACCAGCAAAGGCCATGGCTTGTTCCCCCAGTCATATACTCTATGTTTCAGGTAGAACAGTTTTTTCCAAGCCTCATCCATCAATAAAGTGTTAAGCGCCTGTCTGGTTGTTACCAGCTCTTGTCTCACCTGTTCACCTCCTTCCCCCCTTGCTACCCTCCCCTCCAGTATTCTCAATTCCTGTTGAAGAGTTTTCTGTCTTTCCAATCTATTCTTTTTATATTTTTCCATATACCCTATGATTGCACCCCTTATGTATGCCTTGCCCGCGTCCTATAACATTTGTTAGCAGTGGCAGTCGGTGCATTTACATCCATATAGAATTTAAATTGCTCCTTCACATATTCCTGAAATTCCTGCGAGCCTAGCATATAAGTAGGGAATCTCCATGTCTGCATTCCCCCCCCTCACTTGGAGAATGAAAGGACGCCACTACTCCTGCATGGTCTGAAATATGTATAGGACCATGTGCCACCTTCCTAAGTTTCTCATACCAATCGAGCATTTCATAGACATGATCAATCCTTGACCATGTTTTGTGTGGGTTTGAATAAAAAGTATATTCTCTGTCTTGAGGATACGCTGTTCTCCAGGCATCCACTAAATTCAGTTCTGCCAACCCTTCCCTCCATTTCCTAATACAAGGATCTCTGTGACCCTTCCCCTCCGAGTGATCAAGGGCAGCATCAGGTGTGCAGTTAAAGTCCCCTCCCATAACCAAGTTCTCAAACTATTCCCTCATTAATATGGACAAAATGTTGTTGTAGAACCCCGGGTCCAAATTAGTTGGTGCATACGCTCCCAAAGCGTGACTTTCAGGCCATGAACCCCTGCTACAAACACATATCTACCTTCCTTTGGATCTGCAAGGACTTTAAGTAATCTGAAATGTGAAATTTTATGCATGGACGCCCACTCCTTATTTCGTATAGGCTAAGGGCACTTGACGCACCACCACCCCCTTTTAAGTTTTACATGCTCCCTGATGTCAGGTGAGTTTCCTGCAGGAGAGCCACCTGCAATTGTGCTCTCTTTAATGCTGTTAACACTGCACTCTGCTTAATCAGAGAAAAGAGGCCATGAACATTCCAGGATTGTATTACCAGATCACCTCCCACCATTGTCTCTTTCCATTATCCCTTTTTCTCTGTCCTTCCAAATGGTTCCCACCTCTGGTATTCCTCTTACTCTCCCTCCATCCCCTCCCTTATTTTGCCCAAGCCTAGGCACCAACATCCCAGCAACCATATCCATAACCCTACTATCCATACATGCCCTCTTATCCTTTTCCCCTGGATGTGAATCTTGATAGCTCTTAGATTTTCCCCTTAAGACTTCTATAAATCCCCTTTTTACTCCCCTCTTCCTGATACTGCTTCCATTCCCAACCATCTCAAACTGTTTCTTTTCCTCCCAACACTCCGATTTCCAGCATATTATCCATTTTTCCTCATTGCTCATTCCTGCCATCATGGCAGCACATCCCAAAATCTGCTATTTGAGCAGCTACCTCCCCTCACCCCCCCGAGACATCTTCATCTGTAGCCTGTATTGGCCTATCTGATTAATAACATACCACCGTAACATATATACATTGTAGAGCTGGAACCACTTCGATCTGATCCCCGTCAGTCCATACCAAGTCACAGTGATTTCTACCCTCCATCATAGCCTCCCCTTCTCCCTTTCACAGACCAACCCCATAGCTCCAAGTTCAGTCTCTTTCAATTATAAGGCTTCCTTTTCATTGGTTGACCCGGTCGGAGGCTGGTAGGGTAGGCCGCATGATTTTAAACATCCTCACATGCTAGGCCCAGGCCACCAGTCACTGCTCCCAGCCCACCTTCTCCACGGGTGATCCTCCAGCACTTTCTCTGGCATCTGTGAGTCTTCTCCTCCGCAATTTCAAAATCTCAGCATATGTTCCTCCAATAAACAGTCTCATTCGGCCCTCGCTATCCACCAATTTAACCAAAGGCCTTCCAAGTTCCAAAATCTACAAGATTAAACATGAACATTCAAACTTATAACTGGGGATTTACCCCCTTCTGGAAATGACAGTTTGTGTCTCAAGTCCTTCTCATCATTTCACAACTCCCTTCAGCCCACTTTCTTCTTGAGTTCCTTTATAAAGGTGTTCACCTTCTCCACCTCCCAGAATGAGTACACTGCACCTTCGTGCTTTATTTTAAGTATCACAGGGTAGATCATATAATGCTCCACTTGCATCTCTCTTAACTGAGCCATCGCAGTAGCAAACACCCGCCTCTTCTTAAGTAATCTATTCGAGTAGTCCTGCGTAACATGAATTCTCACTCCATCTATTTCAACAGGTTGATTTACCTTGAAGCTTTTATCACTGCCTCCCTATCGTGAAAGTTATGGTACCGAATAACAATACTTCTCGGGGGTTGGCCTGGGCCTGGCTTTGGGAGTACTGCTCTATGCGCCCTTTCAATCTTGTGCTTTCCCCCTTTAGGTTGCAGTTTCAGGATTTTTGGCAATTTCTCAGCACAGAATTTCAATATGTCTGGGCCCTCCTTCCCTTCAGGGAGCCCTCATAAGTGAAGATTGGTACGCCTAACATAGTTCTCCTGGTAGTCAAAAGATTCCCTCAGATCCTCCAGTTCCTCTTCTAAAGCCATTATTTTCTCTGGCAGAGGCTGTATTACATCTTCAACTCTAGCTGTATGCTCCTCAACCTCCATTAGTCTTTCGCCATGCGCCGCAGTTCTCTCCGCTATTTCCTGCAACTTTGCTTCAATTTGAGTCTCCAGTTTTTCAAAGTGGGGATTCAGGGCTGCCAGCACTTGCATTGTCACCTCTCACCCCAGTACAGCTAATTCTGCCACCGAGAAGAAAATTGGGCCTGCAGGCTCCGCTATGGGCCCAGCTGGTTGTTTCTTTATGTTTTTCCCAGCATTTCTAGCGGGCTTCCCTGTTGCATTTGCGAGGTATGCAGCCATCATTTTACACCTCCAGACAATAATACAATAGAATCCAAGTCTCTTTTTCTTAGTTTTGTGAAAAAAATATTATATTTAGGTCTCTGGGGTGCGGAGCTCGAGGAGAATGCGTATTACTTCTTAGCTGCTCATCAGTGCCCCCCAAAAAACTCTGTTTAATGCATCAGTTAGGGTTGTTCCACAGTGACAAATGTGAGGAAATTCAGTGCTAGGGTTGAAAACCCTAAGTCCGCATTCCCACCCCACCCCCAGCACCACACACATACATGCAAGTAAGGGAGGACCAAGACAACACGACCAATCACAGACAGCCAGCAGCAGGTGACAGAAATAACATACAACTGTTTAAATGTACTACAAGACATAGCCATCATCATGGGCCAACAAGTGTAGAAGTTCTGCTGCCATCTGAGTGACTTGGTGCTATGCATGCATACTGCCCATCAGTTGTTGCTGTATCACATTAAACATTTTTTTTTTATCTAATAGATTCCTTATCTCTTCTGAATGACAGTGTGTCGGTAATTATCACTCTAATAACATGTCAATATATGGCAGTGGTTTTAGGGACCTTTGTTGACTGTTAATGTCTCCTGATGTTACCCCGGAATAAGACAATTATGTGTCAGTACACTATTATGTGCACAGTACTACTGTACCATTATCTTACATTGTAGAATTGCAGATCTGTGTGGAACTGTCAGACCCGATAACTATCATGGTCATACTACGCAATAGCTGAGTTCTGGAAAGTTTCTTATTTTAAACAGGTAAGTGTGTTTCTACACTATTTGATATATTGCTGCTAGCATGGTGTTAAAAGGTCCCATGTTCACATGTTTGTGTTTATGACTATGCAGTATCACAGATCACTGTAACACAGTTCCACGTGTCTAAGTACCCACTGATCCTACCATGACATAAGAAAAAATTGGATTAGTACAGTATTATCTACAAAGTCCTTCTCCACTATTATTTGAAGCTGCACTGCTGTATATTCGACTGTGTTACCCAAACTATTCCATGGTACCACTTCACTCTCTTTGCTTTGCTGTGAGTTTGTAAATGCAAATACATGTTTCTGTTTGTATACAAATGTCTACCTATGTGGTAACAGGGGTGGCCAAACACACAATGCTACACTTCTGTACCTATCAATGGATAATATTAGACACCATTTGCACCAATCTTTCATGTGTGCAAATGGCTCCTAATGTTACCCTAACAGTAGCAAATAATGTATCAGAATACAATGATATACACTGTGCTGCTGCACTGTAATGTAAGCCTAAATGATTTGGCAGTTACATGTTACTGTAGGTCAAAAACTGTTAAATATCATCATGGCCCATGTTTGACATTATTATACAAACATTTCACATATTTATGATAATATGACTATTATCATAGGCTGGAAACATCATGCAGCATTCATAGCACTGTTAGTTCTGTTAGTGCTTCTGCATGTGGCAGTAAAATAACCAAATATTCATTCTGCATACTATATTGAATTGTAAATAATAGAACTGTTATAAAACTATTGAGCACTGCATGTATTAATAGATTTGTGACCAGAACTCATTATTCATACTGCATGTGTGTGTCAATGTGACCATGGCCATCTTGATTTAAGCAAGGTTATATTGGACAGTGCATGTTACTGAAAGGGTCCCACACTGTCATTTTTTTCTACCTATGTCCACATTATATTATGCACCATTTTATACATGCTTTCTTCTATGTTGATACCTCATGATATTATCACAGCATAACCAAATAATTCATATCATTGGAATTCTGTATAGAGTACTCTTGTTCTATCATGTGACCCTGTGAAGATGTGCACAACACTGTGTACACCCATGCATGTTCAAATGCTACAGTTGTTGGCCCATGATGATGGATGTGTCTTGTAGTATGTTTAGACAGTTGTATGTTATTTCTGTTACCTGCTGCTGGCTGTCTATGATTGATCATGTTGCCTTGGTCCTCCCCCTACTTGCATGTGTGTGTGTGTGTGTGTGTGTGTGTGTGTGTGTGTTGTGGTGCTGGAGGGGTGGGAGTGGGGAATGCAGAGTTTGGGTTTTTAACCCTAACACAGAATTTCCTCGCTTTTGTCGCTGTGGAACAACCTTAATTGATGAATTTAACAGAGTCTTTTTGCCATGAATTTCCTGTCTTTTTGAGAAATCATTATCTCATAATATATTGTATATGTTGGTGAGAGAGTACCTCCATTTTTGCACCACAGTCTGACCAAGATATAGATAGTTGTAGCAGAATATTTACTTGTCTTATGCTATTCATCCGGCAATAGTTCATGTGCTACATCTTTCACACTTAAATGAAGTCATAAATAAACAGAATAGGGGAGCAATATGTGCACCACATGGACCAATAGTACATGTACTCTGCTAAGTAGAAAATATGCATAGATAAACCTCTTGCACTTTCTTTCTATGCAGCAATATACCAAGACCAATATACATATCAGCACTGTAATGTAACATATAATAAAAGATACAACACAGGTAGATAAGGCTTAAAAAATATTTATTGCCCAATTAATAGTTGATTAAAAAGGCCAAATTAAAAGTCAAATTGGTATACAAAATCAGTCTCACAAAACAATGTTTAACAAGTATAACATCAAAGTTTAAAATACATGTTAAACAGTATGAAAGGTACTTCATGAGGAAGTTGTGACAGTGACACATAACACATGAACACAGCTACCACAATAGTCTCTATACACTGCTTACATGCATCCAACAGTGATGGTGTTATTGTCATTGAGTGACTGATAGTATGAATGTTCCTGGGGTGGGTGAAAAACCAGATGCCTACTGTTTAAATAATAGCAGCAGAAACACATAATGGTGTCTAGAAATAAGCTATTTAAAACACATTTAATTGTAATATATGTATGTGTAGACATGTGCATATATATATATATATATATATATATATATATATATATACACACATACATGTACATGTAAAGGCATAAAGATCTATGGGTGCATTTGGAAAATTCCCACCCGACCCCTCAATAGAGGCAATCGAGAGATATTATCAGGAATATAAAAATCAGTTGTTATCAGTGAAAGTGTCTGATTTACAATAGTGCACCATTCAATGCATACATTTAATTAACTTCTTACACAAACCAAAATTAGATGGCATATGTTAACAGGTACTATATACAACAGTGAAAATCATCAAAGCTATAATAAACATTCATAGTGAATTAATGAAGTATCTATGTCACTAAAAACTTTTAGTTAATAATAAGTAATGGTTGTGGACAATACTATGAATATTACACAAACAATCTATAATTCAGAAAATGTCACCCCTTGCTAAGAAACAAATATCTAACTCAACACTCTATATTACTGTTAATGATACCTATATGAAATTAGTACTAACTAGAACAGTTCTACTAAATATCACTGTTATATTAATAAATATATTAAGAATATGTTTAAATACTTGTGAATCAAATATTGTTAAACAGCAAAATATTTAACATTGTTTAATACATTCAGTTAAATGACAGTTAATAAAACTGTTTAAAAGCTAATAGTACTGACTTTAATCAAAAAAGGTATTAATAATCATATATACATATGTACAACACAGATTTATGAAAAGAAAACAGGCATAATACTACCTTGTTGCAGAACAATATGGATGTTTTAACTGAAGATGCAAAAAAAAAAAAAAACACAAGCCACACCTGGTGATACTCAACATGTCACAGAGTGATACATATTTCAGACTATGTTACTCTTAAGTAGAGGTCAGCAGATCATGTAAAAAACAGTGCTCGATCGTGCTAACACAGAAGTGGCACAAACAAAAGCAGGATATCTTTTACTTATAAAAGATCCAAATCATATCATGCCACAGACAAGTCTTTAAAAAGATGTGTGTTACACAGTTTTTTTAATGCACATGGCCAAGTATTGCACCTTAATAGAGGCACACAGTTGGCAAATGTGCCAAGTAGTGCTTGTTATGCCTGCATATGATGTTCTCAGAAGAAAATACAATGACAGAAGAGGACAACCAGATAGGTATATCGCTTTTTCCATTTCAAAGTCTTTCTTTGACATGTAAGTGTGGTTTCTGTAGTGACTGCAAAGATGGTTGGCGCTGATTAAAGACCATTGCAACTATTTTCACTGTGTCACTGATCAACACAACAATCTTATAAGTCAGATTGAGTAAACATATGCATGTAAACCATGTGATGCATTAACAGTGTAATCTTGAACACAGATTCGCATAAAAAATAATGTTTATCTACCAGAACTCACTCTGTAACAAAATGGACAGCAAGTTATGTCACAGGTTGTGTGACTATTCCTCTGATACATGAACATTGTAGTAGTTCTTCAAGATCTGCACATAAGCATTTTTTAAGTGTCGCGGTAGTGTCTGTTCAAAAGTGCTTGTGTAGTCATTGCATTCAACCCAGCCAGTTCTGTATCTTAACAAAGAAGTGTAATGTCCAGAATGTACAGACTGACCATAGTGGTAAATCACAGCCTGAGTGTCAAACACTGTTTGGTTAAATACAGTTCTACCAGCTGTGAAATCTGTGATAGGTGTGTCAACTCTGAGCCTGTTAGAGTAAAATCTATGCAATACAAGCATAAGATATTGAGATGAAGTCCTGAGACATATGAACTGAGTACATTTACCTCTACACCTTACACATAAGTGACCACTTTCAGCATTGGTAAACAGCTGCCAGAACTTGACACTTTGAGACTGAGTCACAAACAGAGAAACCCAAAGCATGTCCTCAGTGGTTTCTTGCTCTGAATGACCACATGACAGACATACATATCTGGTAACATATGAGACAGTGAAGTACTGACACATTGGAATCCCCCCTTCATCCAAACTGTTTATGATGGACATCATAAACTCGGTGGCATCCTGCTGCATGTTAGCAGCAAATGTACTGCACCCATCATATCTACCTAACACCTGCCGTAGAGGTGTCAGTGACTGTACATTGTTTGACTGATCAGAAGTCATGTTGACAACTTCCTTCAATGCCTTTGATAAGGGAGTGTTTTGTGAAGCTGATATTGCCTGCACAAAGTGTGGCACATGGAGAAAAGATTGCATAGCTGAATTAGCATAGCAGTTTACTCTAGTACTGTTATCAAACACTGGGACAACAGCCATACCAAGTGATGTGTAAGCAACAGCTGGTTCTGCACCTGCAATATGACATTCTGACATTCTTATTACTGTACACTGTTGATTCACTAGTGGCAGCTCATTTTCTCTTGTTGCCAGCTGAAGCTGTGACTGTGGGATGTGAGCCAACCACATATGTAGGTAGTGGGATTAGAGACATCTGTGGCTGATACAGAGTACGTAATCTGTTGTACTCAATAATACATCACTTGTCAGCATGTATCTTCTGTGGTGTGAGTGTTATGATGTGCAACCCAGAAAGACTGCGGATACCTGACAGTACGACATAGCTCATGCCATCTTTGAAAATGTCTGTGCCTATGTCCACCATTGCTGAATCCAAACTCAAGCCCTGAGACTTGTGAATGGAAACAGTTTACGCAACACATATTGGGAACTGTTTCCTGTTGACATAGATATCCTTAAATACTTGGAACTTAACACAGGTACAATCAATCTGCACAGGCTGTTCCATGTTGTCAAAGTGGACAAGTGTCTCGATAAACATCTTCTGAACATTGTATACAAAGTCGATGATGTGACCCATGGCACCATTTACCATGCCAAGCTCAACATCAAGATTACGCCGTAGCATGACACGTGCATTCTTACAAACTGTAAGAACAGCTTCCAGGCCAGCTGTGTGTGAAATGTCCAACTTCAGTTCAGAGAGTCGCTCAGTCACCTTTGTTACCAGCTTATGACTTAGAATGACACCATCAACTGTATCAACAGCATGCAGTATGAGAATCTCTTGATTCTCTCTCTGCAACATAACACTGTTGAACTCAACACATTTCTTAAGTCATGGCATAAGACACACAACCCGTGTGCCCTTGGAGTACACATTGCTGAAAATATCACATGCTGTATGTATGGATGTAGTATCCATTGTGATTCTTCAACCATGTAACACTGAAAGATGTTCTGGTGACAAAGAACCTGTACGAGCTTGATCCAACAGTGCTTTGTAAGCTAGATCACCACTCTGTCTCATGTTCTCACACAACACGACATAGGTAAATAACTCTCACAGCTTAAAACTTCCAATGCAGCCTAGTGTATTCTTAGCCTGCTTGACAGTCAGAGCTGCAAAGACGTATTCCGCATTAACTGGTGCAAGTTGTAAAAGGTCTCCAAATACAACAATGCTTTTACCACCAAATGCATCTCCATAGTCAGTCCCCAAAATCTCCTGTAGATGTAGGTGTATACAGGCAAGCATCAAATTAGAGACCATACTAATCTCATCAGTGATGAGTAACTTCATCTTAGTAAACAAAGAATGAAGCTGAGATGCAACTTCAAATGACAGCTTACGATACTCTCCTGCTTTGTCATGTTCCACTGGCAATATGAAGAGATGGTGTAACATAACTCCACCAATGTTGTATGCAGCCAGTCCAGTGGGAGCACTAACAGCAACAGACATTGATGAACCTGTCAGTTTCCGTATTTCAGCCATGATGGCCTCTATAAGGAAGCTCTTTCCTGTACCTGCTGAGCCAGTAACAAACATCAGTAGTGGCTTGTGGTCAAGACAGTCAAATTTTTTCCGTTCATGTAGTACACCATGCCAAACAGCATCAGTGACCGCAGAGTGCACCACACATTGCTGCTGATTGAGTCTCTATCTCAGTTCTGCTGGCTCAACAGTGCAGTGTGTGCCATGTTCCATTGCATTCTCCACTTCCAACAAGAGTACTTCTGGGGCATTCAGAGGCAGAGGTACTCCAATTATAACTTCTCCTTCCTGATCAAGGTTGTCCTGTGAACTAACAGGAGTGTCCTCTTCAAGTTGTTTCTGTGCCTTTTCAAGCTGCTCCTTCTCAGCATCTGGTCTCTGTACATATGTGTCAGAGTATTCAGTTTTGAATGTCTCATAACTGTGATTGAATTGTTCCTCAAATGTATCACAGTCACCTTTTAATTCAGACTCATTCCTCCAGGGTTTAAATAAGAATAGCAGAGCAAAGTAGTGATGCTCTCTGCTCTCAGATGTGCCTAGATGTAATTTGCAGTGGTCAATGAGCCAAGGCTTCTGTCTCTTTATGAGACATGCCATCCACTCCTCTTACCTTGTAAATGTCACATCTGCAATCAGGTGAGACATCCGTCTTGAAGTCGTACCATTTAGCCACCTCAAATAGAGACATACCATCTATGTCTTCATGTCTATGGGGTAGTACATGTCATTGAGGTTATTCTTCAGGATATGTCTTGAAGAGGATCTGTTGACAGCCAGTTCCTCAATCTCAGTGTGAGGAATAAGTACACATTTGAGCTTGTCTTTGTAGTTTACACTGAGAAATTGCACAGTATTGGATTTGCCACACAAATGTGTACCAATCAAGCGATCGCCGGACTCATAAGCACCACATTCTCTGCGTGATAGGGTCTTCAATCCCATTAAACACAGCTGAAATGTCAGTGACTTGCTTGAACTGGCAATATCCTCCCAAAGATCTTGCAAGCTAGTCTGTTCATGTTTGGTGATGATGTACGAAGTGACGTACCAAACCAGAGCCAACGAGTTGTCAGCCACAAACTGAACATCTATGTTTGCTTGCCACATTAGAAGAAGAGTGGGGTTTTAGTCATTGATGTACACCTCATTCTCATCCCTCTTGATTGATTTTGCCTTCAAGTGGTGTCACATTGCAGAAAACAGTTCATTCATGTGACCATCCTGACAGACACATCTGGGAAATCTGAAGCGACATCTTGTGTACCAGTTGGATCTGTTCTTCACTACCTGGCGGCAGTATTTCGCACAAATATAGCATTGGAACTTCTGCACCAGCTTCCACAGTACAGGACTGTCATACTTGTCTGGTATGTGGCAAGTGATGTATTGCTTAATGAATGCTAGCACTTCTGCTGCTTCATGTTCACCTATGCACGGGGCGTCCATGATCCACAGTAACATATGAATATGAGGAATGGCTCGTGCCTGATATTCCATCCTCCAGAAGTAATGCTCTACAATACCAAGAGGCGGATTGTCCTTGGACAAAATAAAAGTCAGAATATCATGGAATCACTTGTGAAAATGTCTAGTCATAGACACTGGGTCAAGTAAGCACATTTCTCATAGAGTCATTGATGAAATGCCCTCTACATCACAATTTTCCCACTTCAAGAGTTCAATGACCTCCTCCCAGGTATACTCAGCACAGCTGAGTATGAAAAACCATGTGGCTGCACCATAATCTTGCAGCATAGTCATCACCTCAGAGTGTCTGCGATACCAATATTCTTTGGTGCCACATAGACTTGACAGTATGGAAGACAAATTGACTTGCACTTTTTTATTCTTTTGCCTTAATTTCTGCAAAAACTCTATGGCAGTGATTCCATCAAGTGGAGTTGTGAGCCATATTGTATGTGCAATAGATGCAAACAGTATGCTATGCTCACTCTCCCAGAGGAGATAGAACAGGTACTGTATGTTACATCTGAATTTGCAATCCTTACTGAACACATGACTAGTAAGGTATTCAGCACCTTGCACATTGAATTATCTGTCATCTAGATGTCCAGCTGACCCTGTTGGGAGTAAATCTGGAAAGCAAAGTGCTTCCAATGTTGCTTCCCAAATGCTGACAGGCTCACCTTCCACCTGTTTCATTTGGTACAGATCAATGTTATCCCCTACTGGATCCCTGCCCTGCAGTGGGTGTATTTTGTACTGTTCATACACATTATCATTTGTCTCTACATTGACCTTCTCAATCGTTCATTTTGTGGTGTACAGCACATTGTGTTCAGTACACACACTACTCATATGATCAATGTCAAGGTCTGCATAAAAGGGATTGTTGCTCTTCAAGTAAGTAAGAGCAAGCTTCACCTTCTGTACATTGACAACATCCCTCCAAATTACCTTTGACTTTTTTGGAACACCATTGACAAGAATCACCAAACTGTACTTACTGGAGATTGCCTCCACATTTTCCTGCAGAGGAAGTGGGCGATACATAATGGAACCCTTAAGAGACCTAATGAGTTATTTTTGTGGAATGTTCCATGTTTTTGTATTCAGACATAGAATAGTTTGAAATGGTTTCATAGTCTGAATAAGAATCCATTCAAACATTCAATGTGGCAATCTCAGCAGGTGTAACATGTGCCTCCATATTGTTCAACAGTGACCTTGGTGGCAGAGTGTTAGCCTTCACCTTGGAGAAACAGTGTTTGCACATCACAATGATTGGGTCTAACTGGAAGTCATACTTTAACAGCAGAAATGCTGACAGTTGAAACCACATGTCATTGTATGGTGACAAGGTTTTCAGGTTCACTGTGACCATTTGTTTCTTGTAACAGAGCCGATCACATGACACACAGACAGAGTCAAATTTCTCTGTCTTTGCCAACTCAAATTTGGCAATGGATTTCCTAAGCTGCTTGAGAATATATGTTTCTAAGACAGAGACAGAATTTCCATCAGCAATTGATGACTGATCAATCACAGTATGTGTCACACTGCTGTCAAGTCTCAGTTGTTTCAGAAATGTCATGGCACCATGCATGTCACCAGACTGAAGTAATTCATTCAGATGAGTATACTGCGCAATAACTAGTCACATCTCATAGACCCTATACACGAAGTTACATATCCCTGATTGATGCACTCACAGCATCTGCATGTGCTGAAATACACTGTCGCAAACACCACTATCTAGGCATGCAAGCGAATGACCCATAAGTCCAGTATGTGGACAGATCTCACAAAGGTCTATAGTCTCAAAGAGTTTATGTCTGTCTTTACGATCAGTAATGACAAACACTTTGATGAAGTGCTCGACTTTGTTAAATGATGATTGCCTCCAGTTGCAAGTCGCATCACATGTCCATGACAGACAGTGACACTTACTAGGCTGAACAGTTGCCTCAGACTTATCATCTTACTGTGTTGTAATGTCAACACAAACACGCAGCACATTATACAGTTTACTGGACTTGTCAATGCAGAACTCACTGTCCTTTTTCTGTGAGTAATATGACTCCTTCCAGAAATATGCCTCTGAGTGCTGTGTGTGTATCCAGCTACCTGTGAAAATGTTACAGAAGTTGTGTTGGTTCAAGACAGGATAGCATTGTAGCCTCATCTTAATGCTGTACTCAACTTTTCTGAACTGCTCAAGTACATGTGCCATTTAATGCCACAAGCGTTGAAGAACAAATAATGCTCTGTTGACAAATGTACGGACTCTGAGATGCAATTTCATCAAAGATAGATGACTCTTTAGTTATTTGCACTCACATCTCATCACAGCATCAATAAGTCTATCAATCTTAGCTTTAGAGGCCAGTGATCGGAAATACTTTAGCCTCCTAAGATGAGCATCAGCAGCCATGGCTTTATGCTGTTGCTTAGCATGCTTCTTTATACTTGTCTTTGCAACAGTACTCTTCCATCTGAAAGATTTCTGCAACTGTTGCTGAACAGTTGAGAAAGGACATACTGTTTCTGTGGAGTGTGCAAACTGTGAAGTCACTCCTTGAGTGGAATGTTGAATCAGTTTATGTCTTGATGTACCATGTGTGGTTTTCGAACCACTCTTAAGCAACAGTGTACTACTATGATACCTGTTTCATCTCTGCATTGAACTGTGTCTCTGCTTAGAAGGCATCTTTCTTCTCTACAAATTCACAGTAGTGTGAGACAATGTTCCATAAGTATCAGACACTTGTATAAGAAATAGAGAAAAAAAAATATTTAGTGCTGAGCAAACTTTTTTGTAATAACATTGCATAGTTACACGCACTGTTCATGTTTGATGTTATGGGACTAAATGGCACTGCTAACAAAACGTTGCACAGATAATCCTTCTCACAGCAGAACACTAGTGAAGGCAACATACAATGCTTTTAAATGTCGCAGAACAGAAGCTGACTTATAACATCAGAAAATATGTATAAATATGGCAGAAACTAAATTATTATCAAACTTTTAACTAGCCACACTATTTTTGTAAAAAAACAGTTTTTTTAGCAACATTTTCAAAAAGTAGTGTAGAATGTACGACAGTATCGCAAATATTGGTTTCGTTAGCACGACAGTGTCACAAATTTTGGTGTCATCAGCATGACACTGTCAAATAGTAGTGTCACAAAATAGTGTTGCACATATGAAAGAGTCAAATAATAGTGTCATGAGCATGAAAGGTCGAATAATTACATTAATAAAACACCCTCTTTAAGGCTAAGCCAATCAGACACTGCTTTGTATTTGAGTAACGGAAGCTCACACCAATGGAACATAATATTGGTCAGGCCATGTCAGGCAACCAATCACAAGTGCTGAAGACTGGAGAAGAAGGACATAGCAGCCTTCTTAGAAAAAACTGAGACACACTGCTTTACTATGTGTAAGTATATCATATATTCTATGCAATTTTCCTAGCATTATAAAACCTGATACTACCACAAAAATAGCATCAAACAAAACATTTGTCACTGCTCTGTTTGACTATGGCAATATAAATAAGCTGTTATACTGTGAAAAGAAGTTATTACTTTTTAAAGTCAGGGGGTGGGATATTCAGAAATGCACTAGAGGCAGGTGCAAGAGCGACACAGTGCAAATCCAGTACGCCATGGTGCACAGATTGCGATATTCAGAGGTTGCGCATGACGGCAAGTGCCAGAGCAACATGGCTGAATATTGCACAGATGCACCATAGTGCAACCAGGGCTGCGCCAGGGAGCAAGCCAACAAGCACAATAGCGCAACCAGGGTTGCACCAGGGAGCAATCCAACAAGTGCAATAGTGCAACCGGGGATGCACAAGGGGCAGAGGTGCATGTGCCAGAACACAGATGGACTGGCAAGAGGCACAGCAAGGAGCAAGCCACTGGGGTGGGAAGTCCTGCCACCAGGGTGCAGAGGGTGCCAGGAGTGAGGCATGGCAAGCACACAATGGAACACCGCCCTGTGTGCATGGGGAAGCAGCAGGCCCCTGCCTATGTGCACCACAGTGGTGCACGGAGGCAGGGTGGCACCAATGGCCACTGGAAAACAGTCACCAGCACCCCCCCCACAGGAAGGCATGTGCCACACCACCTGGACTACAGCCAGAAACACACAGGCAAATAGCAAAGAATGCACATGCCACACAACCTGAACAGAAAGCCCACAGCTGCCCCAGGGCAGAGCCACTGACCAATGAGTGTACACCACCAGGCACAACCCCCTGGCCACCCCAGGCATACCACACAGCCACCATGCACACGACTGCAACATGGCTCCACATGCCAGCCGCAAAGCAGACACGGACACAGATGGCTAACCATAGAAAAGTGTATTAAAACAGTTATAAAACAACTACATACAAATGTACAAGTAACAGGGGACAGGGAACAAGGAATGGGGAGACCATGTAAAAAATGGAAGGCCGGGGAAGGGAGACAGGGGGACAGGGGTCAGGGCTACACAAGGGAACAAGGGAGGGTAAGGGAGGGGGGACAGGGAAGGGTAACTGTTGCAGGCCAACGGGCCTTATGGGCGGCCTCACCCCACTGGTGCTTGACCCCGTGGTCTGTGCTGCTGCCTGCACAGCATCCTCTACAGCAGCTGTGCCATCTGCAGTGTGGCAGTGGTGACCTGAAGAATCTGTCACAGGAGCCGGGTATTTACAGCAGGGCAACAGACACCTTGGACAAAGGAGAGAACATGAATGAGTGCATGTCTGGAATACTGTAGCCCACCCACCGTGCGCAGCAGACAGTGGTGACTTGGGCCCCAGGGATGGCACCCAGCCACCCACAGTGTGTATGCCCACATATGCCACCAAGCCAGAAAACCACAATCATGCAGAACGCTGCACACCAAAACTACCCACGTGCCCCACACCACCACCACCATGGCAGGCAGGCAACATGGTTAAGCGGCAGGATGGTGGTGGCACAGCTGGAATCTGGCTGCACCCACAGCCCTCCTGCAGCAGCAACACACATGTGCAATAGCCACAGCATGGTGCAGTGGTCACCGCTGACAGTGTACAGCTGTAATGGCCATGAGCACAGGGGCCATGGCACATTCCCACCCACGCTGCCTACCCTGCACAACATTGTAGCATGTCACAGTGCCTACCTGCATGCTGCAGTGCACCTTTCACTGGTCCAGCAGCACTATCCACGTGGCCTGCAGCCTGCGCCTGAGCCCCTGTGGTGGCCTGCCTTGGCCCACCCGCAGTGCCAGCCAGTCGGGCTCTCCTTCTGTCCTCAGAGCCTAGGAAGGGAACATGGAGAAAGACACATCGGTACCTGGCAACACCACATGCCCCCGCCAACACGGCATGCTCCCCAGCCCAGCGCAGCAGCAGCACGGTGGCACAGTGCACCCATGGTGCTCCACAACAGCCAACAGAATGCGCAGCCCCAGCCTTCACCCAGCAGCATGGTGTGCCACCCTACTGGCCCAAGAGAACACTGGTTGAGCACAGACATGGGCAAAGTGCACTTACCTGGCCATGGCACAGCACCCCTCTGGACACGTGCCTGCAGTGCCTGAAGCCTCTCTGGGTCTTTCCACAGCAGGTCCCCATAGTGGTGGTGGCATTGCTTGGTGGGGCATTGTACACCTGTTGCCTCCTCCAGCCCATCAGCAACCACCAGCCACACCCCTGTCCGTGACCTATTCAGGGACACCTGGCCAAACAGGCTGCCTGCGTGTGGCTCCACTAGGGCCACAAGGTTAACTAGTTCGACCTGCATCTAGTTAGGTGCCCTGGCACTGTTGAAGAGCAGCATGGCTGTATCACAGTCAGAAATCCAAAATGGCATCCAGTAGCGCATGAGCCACATGTGCTGGGGATGTGCGCCTTGCACAGAGATGCCCTGCCATCGCCAATCACGTAGTCACGGAGATGTGCGATACAGGCAATGCCGCACTGGCATGTGCTGCAGGGCTCCTGAGGGGCGTAGAACAACTGTGGGGTCAAGGGTCGGCAAGTGCACCGTGCATGACTGTGCTATTGGTTCCGCCATGCATGGTGCGCAATAGAGGCATGTGGTCACTACGGTTCATGGGCCAATGGTGCCCTGGCACTGTGGGACCCATAGCACAGGAGCACCATTAGCCCCATGGTGCCAAAGTGCCAATGGCCCTATGTCACCCAGGCACCGTTGGCCACACAGCATACAAGCACCAAATGTCCAATAGCGGCCAAGCGCTGTAACATGTATTGTGCAGTGTGCATAAGCTGCACCGGTGGCGTAGGTGCTGGCAATACACACATGCATACTGCCAGCCCTACTATGCACATCACATAGTTGCGCCGTGACTTGAGCATGAGCAAGTCCATTGCGTCATGCGCAATAATGCAATATTTAGCCAACATATGCAGATTAGCTAATCAGCCAATCAGCGGTACATTTGAAGCATTAGCATCTCATTACAGTTGTGCATCCCCTCATTCATATGCGATGCACTATAAAGGAGCTGCAGGACTGCACAGGACATGGACTGGTATTGCATCCTTCAGAGGTAAGATGCAACACAGTGGGGGTGATAGGACAGTGGATTAGGAGGGTGGTGTGGGTGGTAGCAGTCAATGACCACATGTCCATTCCCACAGGACAAAGCATGACAGAACATGATGAAGGTGAGGAGCATGGGCCTGCACAGAAGCATAGGCCCAACTTCACGAGGGCAGAGACCGATGCCCTTTTCAAGGCGTACCTCAACCAGGAGCCTCTACTGAGTGGCTTGACAGGCACCCCACATGCCAGGTCCACAGCATGGGAGGGTGTGGCCAGAGCTGTGAATCAGCAGGGCATCTATCAAATGTCTGTGCAGCAGTGCAAGAAGAAGGTCGGCACAGACCGGAGACAGATTAAGGAGAAGGTGGCAGCCATTCGGGGTGCACCTGCTGCCAGGGGCGGTGGACAGCCCGACGTGCCACAGCTTACACCGCAGGAGGAGTTGGTGGTGGCTACCTTGTGGTGCAGCACCATTGAGGGGGTGCCCGGTGGTGGCTTCCAGACAGGAGGCAGCCCATCACTGCATGGTAGGTATGGCAGCACCTGGGGCAGAGGGGCAGGGGTGTGTGCCAGAAGCACTATTGCAACTGTATTCCCTTACAGCTCCAGAGTACCTGCATGCAGTGGCAGGTGTGGAGGTGTCTGCCTTGGGGGCGGTCCTGGACCCAGAGGACCATTCTTCCACCTCCACCGGTGTCCAGGGGCCAGATCGCATGCAGCCCAACACTGCTGTCCATCTGGATACCCATGGTGTGGTTGCGGACAAGGCCCTGGCTGTGTTTCAGCATGACACCTGCCATAGCATACAGTATGCCAAGACACAGATCAGGGCAGGGTCCAGGACCAGTGATGAAGAGACCATCATCCTGGATAGCAGTGTTGACACTGAGGGGGAGGCACCCATACCACTCACCCACCACGGCAGCATAGACGGTGCCCTGGTGGAGGGTGTCCTCCCACAGGCCACCACCCCTGGTGTCACCGTGGGTGCCAGCGGTGCAGTGCCAGCTGCTGGTGGTGGTAGTGGTGTGGCCACACCGGTGCTGCTTGGCACACAGTGGCCAGAGGGGCAGCAGCGGCAGTTGGACAGGGTCAAAGGGGGGCTGGGTGCAGCACCTGCTGATGGTGCACTGCTAAATGAGCAGCCCCAAGAGGGTCCCGCTGTGCAGTGCCCACCTGCATGGGGGGCTGGGCTGCGGGATCCAACACCACCAATGGGTCAGCGCAATGCCCATGCGCCCCAGGGCACCAGCCTCTTGGCCAAGCACACCCATCTGCTACAGGCCTCCATGGAGCAACAGATGCTGGTTGTGGCAGGGGTGCATGCACTCCATGCAGACCTGCACCAGGCTGCAAAGTAGTGCAACAGGGACTTTGAACAGCTTCTGGCTGGGAACACACGAATGTGGGAGGACACGACAGCAGCCCTGGATCGGCTTACAGCTGCGGTCACGACTGGCCTAGCACCACTGTCCATCTTGGTGCATGGCTGTCTACCGCAGACCCTGTGAAGTGCATTCTCCACCCCTCAGTTACAACGTCGAGTGACCCCCTCTGTGTCAATGCTCAGATCCACAGTGGGCATCCCAGGAATGCCTGGAGCGGGCATGTTCGGGTTGCCTGCAGACCCCTGCAAGGACCCGGTCACATTCCCACAGTAACACCCTTGGGGGATTGTCACAGACACCTCCTGTGGCTGTCACACAGCCTGTGTTTGCTGGGTGATCTTGGCAGTGCCGTCAACATGTCCACGGTGGCTGTGCGACCTCATGGTAGTCCTGAACTGCCCACCTCCCTGTCCACTGTCTGCTGCTGCCCTGTGTGCACATTGGTACGGTGTGTGCATGTGCATTCCAGGGACGTGGCATCTGTGGTTGACGCCGCACACAGGCCATGTGCACACCCGCCCAGCTGCTGGCCATTGTACTGTGTGCATGATGATGCCAGCACAGTGCTGACTGCTATTGTGCACCAGTGCTCAGCGTCTGACACACACCTGTTGCCATCCTCTGGGCATGGGCATGATGGTGCCTGTGTGCATATGTGTGTGTGTGTGTGTGCAGGGGTGTGTGGGTGGGGTGTGCAGTGCTGTGCTGTGTGCTTCCATGGGGTTCAGTCCCAAGCCTCTCAACACTCAACTCCAGCCATTCCTGTCACAGGGTCCACCCATGCATGCCTGTATGCTGTGCCATAGTCCCCGGGAAGTGCATGTGGAGATGTTCACCTACCTGCGTGCACCATACTGTTCCTCTGCAATTGTGTCCCGGTGCTGCTGGCCCATCCTGTTCAGCCAGGGTTCCCTTCTCCTGTGGGGGCTGCCCACCACCACCTGGCCTGGCATCTGCATCATCCCCACTGCTCTTCTCCTCCTCGACCTCGACAGCTATCCCACAGTCGGTGGCCATGTTGTTTAGTATACAGCAGGCCAGGAATAGGCCACAGGCCTTTGAGGGGCTGTACTGTAGGGCACCTCCAGACCTGTGCAGGCAATGGAACCATGTCTTCAGCAGCCCAAACACACTCTCAATGATGTTCCGTGTGCTGGCATGTGCCTCATTGTAGTGTTTCTGTGCTGGGGTCGATGTGCGCCGGTATGGGATGAGCAGCCAGGGCCAGAGTGGGTAGCCACTGTCACCTGTGTGTAGAAAAGTGTGGTTAGCATGGTGGACTGTGCTGCTGCACCCCCCCAGCCTTCCTGGCCACACCCTGTGGTGTCCGTGCCCTAGCATTCCCCACACCGTGCCTAGTTGAGCCGGGCTGCCCGGTTGAGCCGGACTGCCCGGTTCCACATCACACTCACCTCTTAGGTGGCCAGTGGTGATGTCCCCACTCTCAAACCTGTGGCACAGTGCCGACTGGTGCCAGATGATGGGATCGTGTTCTCCACCAGGTGTGTGGCATTGATTATGCACCCCCTGGCATTGCACAACACCTGGCAGTTGACATTGGGGTAGCCCTTTCTGTCATTGTACTCTACCCCTCCAGGCCAGGTGGTGTGTGTGGATGCCAACTTGGGTGCATTCGATGGGCCCCTAGCACACCAGGCATATGTGCCACCCTGTGGAACTCCTGCATGTTCACTGTATGCTCTGCCTGTGTGCTGGGGAAATGGATCACAGCATGTGGCAGCAGTGCATTGAGGAATTGTGTGAGGAGCCATGACACGGCCAACTGGGTTATGCCTGTGGTGTCCCCTGTTGGTTTCTGGAAGGTAGTCGTGGCGAGCAGGCACATGACAGCAGTGACTTTCATCTCCACTGACAGAGCATGGCTCCGTCTTGTGGGTGCCTGCATCTCCTCACTGCACAGCTCATAGATCTGCCTCAGAATTGCCTGGTTCAGGTGGTACCAGCCCACAATCTCTGTATCACTGTACTGTTCGAAGGTGGTGTGGGCACGGTACCACCTGTTCTGGGCGTACCCCGGATGGGCCCTTCCACAGCAGCGCCGCTCTGCCTCCTACCTCCTCACATCCCCCATTACTGCCTCCATCTGGAAGATGGCACTGGCAATGGCCTCAGATGTCCTGCCCCCCTGGGCAGCTGTCTCCCCAGGCACCCCTGGCTGTGTGCTGCAGAGTGTGCTCTTCTGCTGGGCACACACCAGTGTTTGAGGTTCCCAGCTGGCAGCCTGTGGGATGTAGCCTCCACCTCCCACCTGTCTGGGCACCTGTGCTGCCTCTTTGTGCTGGGTGTCACAGGCACATGCTCTGGCAGTTGCCTCCACACCTGTCACACACACACACACATGCTCAGACACACACGCAGACACAGTCACTGTCACACATGCACTGTCTCACTCTGTTCCACTCCCTGACTGCCTCTGTCTCTGTCTTGCACCCCTCCTGCTGTCCAGCCTGCCCACTCTATCTCCCTCTCTACTGCTCTCCTGTGGTGCAAGCCTCCTTTCCCTGCTTGCTCCCTCTTTTTATAGTCTCAAGTTTGCTCCGCGCAATTCCTATTTGCTCCGTGTTTGCACCATTTGTCTGCTGTTGAATAGCTCACTGTGCCACAAATTCATGGCTACGCCCCCTGCACTTTCGTATGCATGCATTACCATTGAGCATTGGCGCATGGCGAATTGCACTTCCCAGTTGCTGCCACTGAATATCGCTCTCTGGCACATTATCGCAGTTGTGCTGGTGCAACCCTGTTGCACATTACGCAGCTGCTTTGAATATCCCACCCAGGGTGTCAATGAATACTTACTAGCACAGATAGAGCTGCAAATGGAGGCAGAAAGCTTGCAGCACATGTATCATAATACAAGAGGCAACCAATCATAGCTGTCTGTTTATTTGTGATTGTTTGAACTAGCCTATGAAAATGTACTGTTTTCCCACCTAGAAAGCTTGCAGCATTTCTGGCTGACAGGAGCTGCACCCATTCAGTGTAGTTGTAGTGTATGCATCCACTGTATTGGTTAACCATGAGAAAGCATTAACCAATTAGTTTGTTAATCACTGTGTTTTGTCACAGCCCACCAAAGCAATGTTGAATCAGAGAGGGAAATTTCAGTTTCATATTCAGTAGTGACTAGACACTGCAGGACAAACACTGATTTTTTTTCATAGCTCTCTGTCCACTTCTCAGTTTAAAACCTCAGAATGGCAGAAAACAGCAAATGGATGGTGTGGGTCATCGGCAGCAGCATAGTATGACGAGCTTCAGAGTACGCTCAGAGGAGTGATTTTTGGAAAGACCTGCAGCTTCCAAATTGCTCTGTTAAGTGGTTTGGCAGGGGAGGCATGTGGTGGGAGCATCTCATGCCAACAATGCACAGACTACTGAGAACTCAAGCTCAACTGGACATACTGCTAATTCATCTCAGAGGCAATGATTTAGGCACCAAACGATGGGTAGATTTAGTGACAGAAGCAAAACTGGACCTTGCTTCTATTATGGGTATGTTGTCTGCCTGTAAGATCATTGTTTCTGATATTACAGAGCGTAGGGTCTGGCAAGCAGAATTGCACATGTACCTGCTTGACAGAGCATGAAGAAAGGTTAACATACAAATATCTGGATATCTGCACATGTCTGGGATGCACACCATACTTCACTCTGAAATTAAGTATTGTAATGATTGGCTATACCTATGGGACAGTGTGCACTTCTATCATGCTGGCAATTGCCTTTTCCTGGGAGACCTTCGACATGGAATCCTCACTGTCCTCTAAAAATATCAGACTGTTAAAATGTGCACCTTTAAAAAAACGGTTCTTTTAAGAGCCACAAAACCTTGGTCAAAAAATAGAAATGCTGCATACATAACATACATAACACACACACATATAATCTCTGCTATATTGGGAGTGCACCGGAGCAAGAGCGTGGTGGAAGGGTGGGTTAGCGGGGGGTGGGTGAAAAGTAATTCTCTATATGACTTACTGTAGGCATGAGTGCTGCAACGTTAACAAAATAATTATCATAAAGTTAAATCGTTCTGATCATTTATGTCCACACTAACTGCGGAAAAATGTAACAAAAGTACCCACCTAGCCTGACAAGAGCACATATACACAAGTATACTAAATAACTATTATCTCTCTCTCCTATTTATTTCAGCAAGAAAAATACTCAACAATAGCAAAATGAGAATCTGGAGCATGAGGAAGGTGTGCGGGTCTGGTGGAGGCGGCACAGACTAAGGGAAACAGCAAGGTCCTGATGCGCAGCACCAATAGGAAACTGGACCACATATGGAGGCGCATCAACACACACCTGAGTTATAGATTTAGAATTAAAAACAAAACCTTGGAGATGTGCAAAAGGAAGTGGAAACTGCTGTGCCAGTGTTTCTACCTCTTGAAACAGCGTGAGGAGATCCCGGACAATGATGTTGGCTAGTACTACCTCGCCCATGAGATGTGGGAGTCAGCCAGGAAGCCTGCAGCTGGGGAGCACCTACAGCTTCGTAAGTATAGAGAAAACTCAATACTATACACAAAATGTCACACAGGAACAACAATGCTGCACAGTCACATTTTGTAGCAATGTCAGTGATTCAACGGTTGTACTTGAGCTGCAGCATTACACTCAGTATCCAGTACCTTTTCTGGGGCGGGGGGCATTGCCTGGTGCAAGCCTCACTGTCCTAAGTACTGTACAGCTGCTGTCACAGAGGTATCCCAATAAAGTCCATCGCATTAGTCTTGCTGTGCCTGCCCACTCAGGATACAGTTCCTGGTCTTGGGGGGGGGGAGGCATTGCCTGGCTGATACCATGCAACTCCTAACTGTGCTAACTTGTGTTCACCTGCAATCATGGAGGTTTACAGTTGATATCCATGGCTTTAGTTTTGCTATGGCTCTCTACTCAGGATGCAGTACCTGGTCTGGGGGCAGGAGCATTGCCTGGCTGATGCTGTGCAACTCCTAATGGTGCTAAGTTATGTGCACCTTCAATCAGGGACCTGTACCGTTGATGTCCATGGTTTTAGTTTTGCTGTTGCTCTCCACTCAGGATACAGTACCGGCTCGGGAAGGGGGCATTGCCTGACTGACACTGTACAATTCCTAACTGTGCTAAGTTGTGTGCACCTTCAATCAGGGACCTGTACCGTTGATGTCCATGGCTTTAGTTTTGCTGTTGCTCTCCACTCAGGATCCAGTACCTGCTATGGGGGGCATTGCCTGTCTGACACCATACAAGTCCTAACTGTGCTAAGTTGTGTGTACCTTCAATCAGGGACCTGTGCCATTAATGTCCATGGCTTTACTTTTGCTGTTGCTCTCCACTCAGGATGCAGTACCTGCTTGGGGGGTGGCATTGCTAGCTGACACCGTACAACTCCTAACTGTGCTAAGTTGTGTGCACCTGCAATCACTTAGGAATACCATAGACGTTCGTGGCTTTAGTTCTGCTGTGACGCTGCACTAAGGGACTAGTACCTAGTCTGGAGGGTGGGGGTGGGGGCATTGCATGGCTGAGTCCTTATACTGGATTATGTTTCATTAAATCTGAGTGAAAAAACATAAGAATAGTCTTAAGTAATAAACAAAGACTAGTACACAGGTCTCAATAAAGTAACAGAAGAAAAAAATTAGCAATGTATAGATAATATTAGCAAGAATAAAATCAATATATACTGAACTGCACGGTGATGTAAACAACACTGTAAATATGTATTATTGTTTATTTACAGAACATCGTAGGCGCCCTTACCTCAGGCCTAGGTAGTGCCAGCTACAACAGAGACTGTGGAGGGCCATGACTCTGACGAGAGTGTGATTCTTGTCGAGTCAGAAGGTAAGGCAAATCTATTAGTACTACACCAATGACAGATGACCAGATGGCTGTAACAGGAAATATTTCCTTAATGAGATAAGACAACTCTGCAATACCTCCACACAATATCTTGTGCATCACTGCTACCAGTGAAATATTATATAAAAAGGTACATGTCTTAAATTGAACTGTGTCATCACTTACTTTACAATGCCTACTTACGGGTGGCAACGGGTTCCATTGCCAAGCTCTTCCTGTGTAAGTCCTCACTCTAGCAACCTGTGCATGAGTACTCTCAATAAGATCTGTCATTACTATCCATGACTTCAGTTGATGTGTTGTTAACCACTGTGGAGCCAATAGATGTTCTTCATGCGGGAAAGAGGGGTTTTGGTGGGGGACACCACTGGTTGACTAACAACATACAACATGATACTGCAGCAAATTGTGTGCAGCTGGTGTCAGGCACCTATATAATTGACATACATATCTTAAGCTCATCGGTGTGTTAGCACTCAGCATCATATACCTTTTGCTTTCAATGGAGGGAGTGAGCATTATCCACCTGCGGCTCAGCTCCTGAGATCAAATACCTAATGTGTCCACAGTGCGTGCAGGAGTGGAGTGAGAATGGAATTGGTTTGATAACTGAAATGTTGTACAGTACCCAAACTTCTATGTGGACAGTAGCACATATTCATGTAAATGTAATAAACGTATTCACTTCAGACTCAGATCGCAATATCTGTGCATTTTTTGGGGTTGGGGAGGAAACATCTGCATTTCCTGCTTTAACGTATCAAACTAATAACTGTTGTAACTTGTGTTCACCTGAAATCACAAAACAGTGATGTTAATGTCCAGTAGTTTACTTGAATTATGTCTCACAACTCAGCATGTACCACATAGTCAGGGAAGAGAGCATGACAAATAATCCCACTCCTAATAAGCATACAGATAGCAATAAGATCTGTTATCAAAAATGACTTTTTTTTTTTAGCTGCCAGGGAGACTGGACAAGACCTGCCACTGCATGCAGTGAAGAAAGAACCAACTGGCGGTGCTGAGCATAAGTACTGCAACATATTACACGCATTTGCGATATAGAGGAGAAATAACAATTATACATGTCACTCTCAGGGAGGTGTACCGTTGATGTCCATGGCATTAGTTGTGCTGTGGCTCTCCACTCACGGTGCAGTACCTAGTCAGAGGGGGGGCACAGGGCATTGCCTGTCTGTCACCGTGCAACTCCTAACTGTGGTAACTTGTCTGCACCTGCAATCAGGCAGCTCTACCATTGATGTCCATGGCTTTAGTTTTGCTGTTCGTCTTCACTCAGGATGTAGTACCTGGTCACGGGAGGGAGGGAGGCATTGCCTGGCTCACGCCATGCAACACCTAACTGTGCTAACTTATGTGCACCTGCAATCATGGAGGTGTACCATTGATGTCCATGGCCTTAGTTTTGCTGTAACTCTCCACTCAGGATGCAGTACCTGCTTTGTGGGGGGGGGGGACTGCCTGGCTAAGTATGTGTAACTCCTCACTCTCCTAACATGCGTTCACCTGTAATCAGGGAAGTCTACCATTGCTCTTCATGGCTGTAGTTTTGCTGTGGCTCTCCACTCAGCATGTAGTCCCTGCTCGGTGGGGGGCAGCATTGCCTGGTTGAGGGCATGCAACTACTCAGTGTCCTAACTTGTGTGCAGATGCAATCAGGCAGCTGTACCGTTGATCTCCCAGGCTTTACTTTTTCTGTTGCTCTCCACTCAGGATGCACTACCTGCTCTGGGTGGGGGGGCTTTCCCTAGATGACACCGTGCAACTCCTAACTATGCTAAGTTGTGTGCACCTGCAATCAAGAAGGTATACATTGATGTACATAGCTTTACTTTTGCTATGACTTTCCACTCAGGATGCAGTACCTGTTCTGGGGGGGCACTGCCTGGCTGACTCCGTGCAACTCCACAGTGTCCTAACTTGTGTGCACCTGCAATCAGGGTGGTGTACCATTGATGCCCATAGGTTTACTTCTGCTGAGGCTCTCCACTCAGGATGCAGTAACTGTTCTTGGAGGGGGGCCATTGCCTCTCCAAGGCCGTGCAACTCCTAACTGTGCCAACTTGTGTGCAACTGCAATCAGGAAAGTGTACTGTTGATGTCTATGGCTTTAGTTTTGCTCTGGCTCTCCACTCAGGATGCCGTACCTGGTCTGGGGGGGGCATTGCCTGGCTGAGTCCATGCAACTTCACAGTGTCCTAACGTGTGCACCTGCAATCAGGTATGTCTACCTTTGATGTCCATGGCAGTAGTTTTGCTGATGGCTCTCCACTAAGGATGCAGTACCTGCTTTGGGGGGGGGCATTGCCTAGCTGAGGTTATACAACTCCTAACTGTGCTAAGTTATGTGCACCTGAAATCAGGGAGGTGTGCCCTAGATGCCCACACCTTCACGTTTGCTGTGGTTTTCCACTCAGGATGCAGTACTTGCTCGGGGTGGTAGGGTGCCTGGCTGAGGCCGTACAAGTCCTAACTGTGCTAACTTGTGTGCACCTGCAATCAGGGATGTGTACTGTTGATGTTCATGGCTTGAGTTTTGCTGTGGCTCTCCACTCAGGATGCAGTAACTGGACTTTGGCAGGGCATTGCCTAGCTGATGCCGTGCAACTCCTAACTGTGCTGACTTGTGTGCACCTGCAATCAGGGAGCTGTAGTGTTGATGTTCATTGGTTTAGTATTGCTGTGGTTTTCCACTCAGGATGCAGTACCTGCTCTGGGGGGGCATTGCCTGGTTAAGGCCATACAACTCCTAACTGTGCTAATTTGTGTGCACCTGCAATCAGGGACCTGTACCGTTGATGTCCATGGCTTTAGTTTTGCTGTGGCTCACCACTCAGGATGCAGTAACTTGTCTTGGGGTAGCATTGCCTGGCTGATGCCATGCAATTCCTAACTGTGCCAACTTGTGTGCATCTGCAGTCAGGGAACTGTACCGTTGATCTACATGGCTTTAGTTTTACTGTGGCTCTGCATTCAGGATGTGGAACCTGGTCTGGGGCGGGGGCACTGCCTGGCTGAGTCTGTGCAGCTCGTCAGTGTCCTAACTTGTCTGCACCTGCAATTAGGGAGGTCTACCATTGATGTCCATTGCTGTAGTTTTGCTGTGGCTCTGCACTCAGGATGCAGCACCTGCTCAGGGGGAGGGCATTTCCTAGCTGAGGCCGTACAACTCCTAACTGTGATAACTTGTGTGCACTTGCAATCAGGGAGGTGTACCGTTGATGTCCATGGCTTTAGTTTTGCTCTGGCTCTCCACTCAAGATGCAATGCCTGCTCTTGAGGGGCGGCATTGCCTAGCTGAGTCCATGCAACTCCTCAGTGTCCTAACTTGTGTGCACCGCCAGTCAGGGAGGTCTACCATTGATGTCCATTGCTGTAGTTTTGCTGTGGCTCTCCACTGAGGATGCAGTACCTAGTTTGGGGGGAGGGGGCACTGCCTAGCTGAGGCCGTACAACTCCTAACTGTGCTAACTTGTGTAGACCAATAATCAGAGAGGTGTACCATTGATGCCCGTAGGTTTACTTTTGAAGAGACTCTCCACTCAGGATACAGTAACTTTTCTTGGGGGGACACTGGATGAAGGCTAGAGAGGCGATGGTGGCGGTCCAGCCTGGTACGTGACAGGCTTAGTTTGATGGACCATTATTTGGTCTATCAATCAAAAATCTCCCATAAGAAGGCAGAATTCCTGTCCAGGGAGATTGCTGCCATGCAGAATCGACCAGCTTAGCTTTTCCGGGCTGTGGACAGATTGTGCAATCCACTCTGTCTTCGGCCCAGAAATGCTTTTTCACAAGGGCAGTGTGAGGATATTGCTCGATTCTTCGTGGATAAGGTTGCCACGATCAGGTCTGATATCCGCCTGATCCTTTCTCTATGAAGTATCAGGGGTTGGCAGGAGATGTCGGATGCCCAGTTTGAGTGGTGTGACTTTGGCCAGCCTACAATCAGTGATATTGTGATGGTTATCCAGACTTTACATCCTAACAGCTCTGGGTTTGGATCCGGGCCTGACACGCTTCCTTGTTGGCTGCATAGATTTCATCGGCCCGGTCCTTGCCGAGATAGTCTGGTTATCCTTGGAGAGGGGAATTTTTCCAGATCCCCTTAAGGAGGCCGTGGTTCGGCCCCTCCTTAGGAAACCCTCCTTGGATCCAGACTGTCTTACAAACTACAGGCCGGTCTCTAACCTTCCCTTTTTGGGTAAGGTTATCGAGAAGGTGGTGGCTTTACAGCTGGAGGACCATTTGACCAGCCACAATATCTATGATTCTCTCCAGTCCAGTTTCAGGAAGAGACGTAGTACAGAGATGGCTCTTGTTCGGGTACTAAATGATCTCCTGATAGCGAGAGATCGAAGGACCTGTTCCATCTTGGTCCTTCTTGATCTCTCTGCAGCATTTGATACTGTGGACCATGGTGTGCTTTTGGATCACCTGTGGCTTATCTGTGGACTGTCGGGGACTGTCCTCAGATGGTTTCAATCTTACCTCATGGGTAGGACTCAGAGAGTGGTGTCTGGGGTTTGTACCTCAGCTCCATTCTCCCTGCCCTGTGGTGTTCCACAGGGATCCATTTTAGCACCCATGTTGTTTGTAGTGTATATGCTGCCATTAGGAGTGATTATTAGATGATATGGCTTGAGTTTTCACTGCTATGCAGATGATACTCAGCTATACATGTCTTTTGTCCCCGAACAAAATGATGCTGTCTCGGTGCTCAACAGCTGTCTGACTGAAATCCAGGCCTGGATGAATATGAGCTGGCTGAGGTTGAACCCTGATAAAACTGAATTGTTGGTTGTGAACCCAGGTCGTAGTGAGGCGGGTATGCTGGCAGGTTCACCTTCGGGCTTGTGGCTTGGAGGTGTCCAGCTAGCCACCTCAGACCGGCTACGGAACCTGGGCATTATGTTTGATGACCTTGAAATTACAGGTGTCAGCAGTTGTTAAAACTTCTTTTTACCATCTGAGAATTATTGTCCGGGTGAAACATCTGGTTCTTCCCGATGATCTTCCAATGTTGGTTCACGCCTTCGTTACCTCCCACCTTGACTACTACAATACCCTTTACCTAGGGCTGTCGGGGGTTGACATCCGCCACTTGCAGCTGGTGCAGAACGAGGCTGCCAGGCTATTGACTGGTGTTTCAAGAGCTAGTCATATAACGCCTGTGCTCCGCGGTCTTCACTGGCTGCCGATAAAGTGGTGGATCACCTTTAAGATTGCTTTGTTAACCTAGCAGGCCCTACATGACCAGGGACCGAGTTACATGAAAGATCTACTTTGTCCCTACTGTCCCTCCCGTCCTCTCCAATCCACCGATGAGGGATTGCTAGAGGTTCCCAGGGTACGTTTGCAGACATCGGGAGCAAGGGCATTTAGCTTTGTTGCTCCGTCCCTGTGGAACTCTCGACCTCATCGGGTATGAGATTGCCTAACTGTTCAGAGTTTTAAAATTGCTTTAAAAACTTATCTTTTTAACCTGAGTTTTATTGATTGATGTGGTTATTCGTTATGTGGTTTTTATATTGTTTTTTGTTGGAATTTATATGTTGTTTATAATAATTTATTTTATTTTATGTATTTTTTGTATTTTATTGTTCAGGCATCTTGATTTTAGAAAGGCGCCTTTTTATAAATAAAATTGATTGATTGATTGCCTGGCTAAGGCTGTGAAACTCCTAACTACGCCAACTTGTGTGCGCACCTGCAATCAGGGAGGTATACCGTTGATATGCATGGCTTTAGTTTTGATCTGGCTCTCCACTCAGGATGCAGCACCTGGTCTCGGGGAGTGGGGCATTTCCTGGCTGAGTCCATGCAACTCCACAGTGGCCTAACATGTATGCACCTGCAATCAGGAACATCTACCGTTGATGTACATGGCAGTAGTTTTGCTGTGGCTCTCCACTCAAGATGCAGTACTTGCTCTGGGGGGGTGGTATTGCCTAGCTGAGGCCATACAACTCCTAACTGTGCTAAGTTGTGTGCACCTGCAATCAGGCAGGTGTAACATAGATGCCCACACCTTTACTTTTGCTGTAGCTCTCCACTCAGGATGCTGTACCTGCTCGGGGGGGGGATTGCCTGGCTGAGGCTGTACAAGTCCTAACTGCTAACTTGTTGTGCGCACCTGCAATCAGGGAGGTGTACTGTTGATGTCCATGGCTTTAGTTTTGCTGTGGCTCATCACTCAGGATGCAGTAACTGGTCTTGGGGGAGGGGCATTGCCTGGCTGACGATGTGCAACTCCTAACTGTGCTAACTTGTGTGCACCTACAATCAGGGAGCTGTACCATTGAGGTCCATGGCTTTAGTTTTGCTATGGCTCTCTACTCAAAATGCAGTACCTGCTCTGGGGTGCCGGGGGACATTGCCTGGCTGAGTCCATGCAACTCCACAGTGTCCTAACTTGCATGCACCTGCAATCAGGGAGGTCTACCATTGATGTCCATGGCTGTAGTTCTACTGTGGCTCTCCACTTAGGATGCAGTACCTGCTTTGGGGGGGGCATTGCCTAGCTGAAGATGTACAACTCCTAACTTTGCTGAGTTGTGTGCACCTGCAATCAGGGAGCTCTACCGTTGATCTCCATGGCTTTAATTTTGCTGCGGCTCTGCACTCAGGATGCAGTACCTGGTCTTGGGTTGGGTTATTGTCTGGCTGAGTCCGTGCAACACCTCAGTGTCCTAACTTGTGTGCACCTGCAATCAGGGAGGTCTATCATTGATATCCATAGCTGTAGTTTTACTGTGGCTCTCCACTCAAGATGCAATACTTGCTCTTGTGGGGTGGCATTGCAAATCTTAGGCCGTACATCTCATAACTGTGCTAAGTTATGTGCACCTGAAATCAGGGAGGTGTACCATAGATGCCCACACCTTTACTTTTGCTATGGCTTTCCACTAAAGATACAGTACCTGTTCGGGGATTTCCTGGCTGAGGCCGTACAAGTCCTAACTGGGCTAACTTGTGTGCATCTGCAATCAGGGAGGTGTACCGTTGTTGTCCATGGCTTCAATTTTGCTGTGGCTCACCACTCAGGATGCAGTAACTGATCTTTAAGGGGCATTGCCTGGCTGAGACCGTGCAACTCCTAACTATGCTAACTTGTGTGCACCTGTAATCATAGAGCTGTACCATTGATGTCCTTGACTTTAGTTTTGCTGTGGCTCTCCACTCACGATGCAGTACCTGCTCGGGGGGAGGCATTGCCTGGCTGAGTCCATGCAACTCCACAGTGTCCTAACTTGCAATCAGGGAGGTCTAACGTTGATGACCATGGCTGTAGTTTTGCTCTGTCTCTCCACTCCGGATGCAGTACCTGCTTTTTGGGGGAGGGGGGCATTGCCTAGCTGAAGGCACACAACTCCTAACTGTGCTAACTTGTGTGGACCTGCAGTCAGGTAGGTGTACCATTGATGTCCATAAGTTTACCTTTGCTGAGGCTCTTCACTCAGGATGCAATAACTTTTCTTGGGGGGGGGCCATTCTCTCGCCAAAGCTGTGCAACTCCTAACTGTGCTGACTTGTGTGCACCTGCAATCAGGGACGTGTATTGTTGATATCCATGGCTTTAGTTTTTCTCAGGCTCTCCACTCAGGATGCAGCACCTGGTCTGGGGGGGGCATTACCTGGCTGAGTCCATGCAACTTCAAAGTGTCCTAACATGTGTGCACCTGCAATCAGATAGGTCTACCATTGATGTCCATGGCTTTAGTTTTGCTGTGGCCCTCCACTCAGGATGCAGTACCTGCTCATGGAGGAGCATTGCCTGGCTGAGGCCGTACAACTCCAAACTGTGCTAATTTGTGTGCACCTGCAGTCAGGGAGATGTACTCTTCATGTCAATGGCTTTAGTTTTGCTGTGACTTACCACTCAGAATGCAGTAACTGGTACAGTGGGGGGCATTGCCTGGCTGATGCTGTGCAACTCCTAACTGTGCTAACTTGTGTGCACCTGAAATCAGGGAGCTGTACCGTTGATCTCCATGGCTTTTGTTTTGCTGTGGCTCTGCACTCAGGATGCAGTACCTGGTCTGGGGTGGGGGCATTGCCTGGCCGAGTCCATGCAACTCCTCCGTGTCCTAACTTGTGTGCATCTGCAATCAGGGAGTTGTACCACTTATGTCCACGACTGTAGTTTTGCTGTGGTTCTCCACTCAAGATGCAATACCTGCTCAGGAGAGATGGCCATTGCCTGGCTGAGTCCGTGTAACTCCTCAGTGTCCTAACTTGTGTGTACCTGCAGTCAGGGAGGTCTACCATTGATGTCCATTGCTGTAGCTTTGCTGTTGCTCTCCACTCAGGATGCAGTACCTGCTTTTGGAGGAGGATGGCACTGCCTACCTGAGGCCGTACAACTCCTATCTGTGCTACCTTGTGTGGACCTGCAATAAGGGATGTGTACCATTGATGCTCATAGGTTTACTTTTGTTGAGGCTCTCCACTCAGGATGCAGTAACTGTTCTTCTCGGGGGGCAATGCCTAGTCAAGGCCTTGCAACTCCTAACTGTGCCAACTTGTGTGCACCTGCAATCAGGGAGGTGTACCATTGATATCCATGGCTTTAGTTTTTCTCTGGCTCTCCACTCAGGATGCAGTACCTGGTCATGGGGGGGTGGGGTATTTCCTGGCTGAGTCCATGCAACTCCACAGTGTCCTAATGTGTGCACTTGCAATCAGGAATGTCTACTGTTGATGTAAATGGCAGTAGTTCTGCTGTGGCTCTCCACTCAAGATGCAGTACTTGCGCTGAGGGGGGCATTGCCTAGCTGAGCCCGTACAACTCCTAACTGTGCTAAGTTGGGTGCACCTGCAATCAGGGAGGTGTACCATAGATGCCCACACCTTTATTTTTTGCTGTGGCTCTCCACTCCGGATGCAGTACCTGCTAGGGGGAGATTTCCTGGCTGAGGCCATACAAGTCCTAACTGTGCTAACTTGTGTGCAGCTGCAATCAGGGAGGTGTACCGTTGATGTCCATGGCTTTCATTTTGCTATGGCTCACTCTCAGGATGCAGTAACTGGTCTTGTGGGGGAGCATTGCCTGGCTGATGCCATGCAACTCCTAACCTTGCTAACTTGTGTGCTCCTGCAATCTGGGAGCTGTGCCGTTGATATCCATGGCTTTAGTTTTGCTGTGGCTCTCCACTCAGGATGCAGTACCTGCCTGGGCGGGGTCATTGCCTCGCTGAGTTCATGCCACTCCACAGTGTCCTAACTTGCATGCACCTGCAATCAAGGAAGTCTATCGTTGATGTCCATGGCTGTAGTTTTGCTATGGCTCTCCACTCAGGATGCAGTTCCTGCTTTTGGGGTGAGGTGGGCATTGCCTAGCTGAGGACATACAATTCCTAACTGTGCTAACTTGTGTGCACCTGCAAACAGGTAGGTGTTCCATTGATCCCCATAGGTTAACTTTTGCTGAGGCTCTCCACTCAGGATACAGTAACTGTTCTTGGGGGGGGCTTTGCCTCAACAAATCTTTGCAACTCCTAATTGTGCCAACCTGTGTGCACCTTCAGTCAGGGAGGTGTACCATTGATATCCATGGCTTTAGTTTTGCTGTGGCTCTCCACTCAGGATGCAGAATCTGGTCTGGGGGGTGCATTGCCTGGCTGAGTCCATGCAACTCCACAGTGTCCTAACATGTGTGCACCTGCAATCTGGTATGTCTACCATTGATGTCCATGTCAGTAGTTTTGCTGTGGCTCTCCAATCAGGATGCAGTACCTACTTTTTGGGGAAGGGGGGCATTGTCTAGCTGAGGATGTACAACTCCTAACTGTGCTAACTTGTGTGCACCTGAAATCAGGGAGGTGTACCATAGATGCCCACAACTTTATCTTTGCTGTGGCTCTCCACTCAGGATGCAATGCCTGCTCAGGTTGGGGGGAATTACCTGGTTGAGGATGTACAAGTCCTAACTGTGCCAACTTTTGTGCACTTGCAATCAGGGATGTGTACCATTGATTTCCATGGCTTTAGCTTTGCTGTGGATCTCCACTCAGGATGCAGTAACTGGTCTTGGGTGGGTGCCTTCCATGGCTGATGCAGTGCAACTCCTAACTGTGCTAACTTGTGTTCACCTGCAATCAGGAAGCTGTACCATTGATATCCATGGCTTTAGTTTTGCTCTGGCTCTCAACTCAGGATGCAGCACCCGGTCTGGGGGTTCGGGGCAGTGCCTGACTTAGTCTATGCAACTCCACAGTGTCTTAACATGTGTGTACCTGCAATCAGGAATGTCTACCACTGATGTCCATGGCAGTAGTTTTGCTGTGGTTCTCCACTCAAGATGCAATACCTGATCTGGGGGGGGCATTGCCTAGCTGAGGCCATGCAACTCCTAGCTGTGCTAAGTTGTGTGCACCTGCAATCAGGGAGGTGTTCCATAGCTGCCAACACCTTTAATTTTGCTGTGGCCTTCCAGTCAGGATGCAGTACCTGCTTGGGGAGGAATTGCCTGGCTGAGTCCATACAAGTTCTAACTGTGCTATCTTGTGTGCACCTGCAATCAGGGAGGTGTACCGTTGATGTTCATGGCTTTAGTTTTGCTGTGGTTCATCATTCAGGATGCAGTAAGTGGTCTTGGGGGGCATTGCCTAGCTGACGCCATGCAACTTCTAACTGTGCTAGCTTGTGTGCACCTGCAATCAGGAAGGTGTACCATTGATGTCCATGGCTTTCATTTTGCTGTGGCTCTCCACTCAGGATGCAGTACCTGGTCTGGAGAGGAGGGTGCATTGCCTGGCCGAGTCCGTGCAACTCCACAATGTCATAACTTGCTTGCACCAGCATCCAGGGAGGTCTACCGCTGATGTCCATGGCTGTAGTTTTGCTGTGGCTCCCCACTTAGGATGCAGTAACTGCTTCGGGGAGGGGGGACATTGCCTAGCTGAGGCTGTACAACTCCTAACTGTGCTAAGTTGTGTGCACCTGCAATCAGGAAGGTGTACCATAGATGCCCACACCTTTACTTTTGCTATTGCTCTTCACTCAAGATGCAGTACCTGCTTAGGGAGGGATTACCTGGCTGAGGCCATACAAGTCCTAACTGTGCTAACTTGTGTGCACCAGCAATCAGGGAGGTGTACCGTTGATGCCCATCTCTTTAGTTTTGCTGTGGCTCTTCACTCAGGATGCAGTACCTGCTCGGGGAGGATATTGCCTGGCTGAGGCTGTGCAACTCCTTACTGTGCTAACTTGTGTGCACCTGCAATCAGGGAGGTGAACTGTTGATGTCCATGGCTGTAGTTTTTCTGTGGCTCTCCACTCAGGATGCAGTACCTGCTTTGGGAGGGAGGGGAGCATTGCCTAGCTAAAGCCGTATATCTCCTAACTGTGCTAAAAGGCACATTGGGGACCCTGTCTGCACATTCCCTGAGGCACGGTAGTGCTACCATAGTTAGGGTCGCGTACCCCATTTAATGTTAAATTGTAAAATGTTGCAACTTAATAACTTTGACACTGTTCAACAGATTTGCCTGCAATTTGACAGACATGGGGCATAATCATAGATCTTGGGATCTGCCAACTTTAGTACCAGTCGGATATATGGCTGCAGAGTTATTAAATAACATTCCCTGGCACATTTACTTTTTTTGTGCATTCTTTGCTCACGCCTACAGGTCGCATGGCTTGCATGACCGGTCAGAAAACCTCAGGGAATGTGCCTTTTAGGCACTTCTAGGACCGACAACCCCAATGCACAACCCGATGCCTGCTGGTGGGGGCGAGGTGGGGGTGGGGTACAAGGGGTGAGAACCCTAATGTTGAATTTCCTTGCTTTTGTCACTGTAGAAGGAGCCTAACTGATGCATTAATGAAGTTTTTTGCCTAGAATTTCCTTACTTTTTAAGAAAGAATAGAAAAGTAGAAAATTGTACAAGTTGGTGGGAGTGCACTCCCACCAACATGTAAGTGTCGGGCCACATTACACACCTAATGACTAAAACATACATTGACAACAGCAATGCCAGCCAACAAACAAATGTTGATGTAGTAGAACAATAGAAAATGCTATCTACAAAATGTAAACTGCACCACGCAATATCCTCTGCAAAAAATATATTGTCCGACACATAAACATTGCACTTCACATCTACAGGACATGCCGTCAACGCCCTCCAAATTTCAAGCGAAAAGACCAAACCGTGTTTGAGATATAACATGTCAAAGTTTGACATTTTCATTCATCAAAGTGGCACAGTTCCACACCTGTTGAAATTTAACACACAGAATGACTCAAAACTACATCCAGGACACTAAGGCTAGGTATCCTATTAATTTCAACCCACCAACACAAGCAAAATGCTGTCTGTAGAATGTAAACTGCACCACACCATATCTCCATCCAAAAAATATTTTCCAACATGTAAACACTGCAATTAACATCCAGAGGACATGCCATAAGCACCCTCCAGATTTCAAGTTCAAAGACCAAACCATGCCTGAGATATAACATGTCAAAGTTTGAAATTTTCATTCGTCAGAGTGGCACAGTTCTGCACCTGTCGACGTGTAACACACACAATGATTGAAAACTACATCCATGACACTAAGGCTAGGTATCCTATCAATTTCAAGCCACCACCACAAGCAAAACGCTGTCCGCAGAATGTAAACTGCGCCACACCATATCTCCACAAAAAAATAATTTCCGACACGTAAACACTGTAATTTACATCCACTTGACATGCCAGACCAAACTGTTTCCAAGATATTAAATGTCAAAGATTGGTAAAATGTCCCTATCTATTCCATTATAAAACATCTGGCCATCTGGTCCCTATTTCGCGATCAAAGATCACGATCAAAGAATCTCACTATCAAAGAATTTGCAGGATCACAAACAAAGAATTAAAAATCTTATAAATAAAAAAAATTGATAGAATTGTGGTATGACACCACCATGGTTCGACAGAACGAAACCCCCTGAGTAGAGTCCACTCTCATTTGACTTCCTAGGACACCCCTGGGCTGAGAAAATTGATATTTAAATTGGGCCATCTCATTCCTCGCTTGCGATGCATGATCATGATCAAAGAATCTCACGATCAAAGAATTTGCAGGCTCACGAACAAAGAATTAAAAATGTTATAAATCAAAAAATTGAAGGAATTGTGGTAAGCCACTAACGTGGTTCGACAGAACGAAGCCTCCTGAGTAAAACCCACCCTCATTTGACTTCCTAGGGCACCCCTGGGCTGAGAAAATTGATTTTGTAATCTGGCCATCTCTTCCCTCGCTCGCGATGCACGATCGCGATCAAAGAATCTCACGATCAAAGAATTTGCAGGCTCGCGATCAAAGAAATCACGCGCTCATGTTCAAAGAATAAAAAATGGTGAAACACAAATTTTTCACCTAATTGAACCAAACCAATGGCATGCCTCGATAGAACGGACCCTCCTGAGCAAACCCCACCCTCATTTGTGTCCCTAGCCCACCCTTGAGCTGAGATATGAGTGTTTTTAGGTCGCGATGCAAGATCGCTTTCAAAGAATCTCACAATCAAAGAATTTGCAGGCCCACGATCAAAGATTGTTAGCGAGCCATGAATTAAGATTTTAAAAGCTTATAACTCTATATTTTGACCAATTTGGATGAAACCAAATGCATGGCTCAATAGATCGGAGCCCTCTTGAGTATAACCCATCCAAGTTTTACTTAAGAAGTGACCCCTGAGCCGAGATATTTGTGTTTTTCCGATTGGAAAATAAAAAACAAAATGGCGGACCTCGCGATATAAGAACTTTGAAAATCCTTGGGGACAAAGATTCTTGAACTGTGAGGCTGAAAATTCTTTGATCACCAGGTGGGACCAGATGGCCAGAACCCCATTCTTTTTTTACAAAACATACATATAAATTTTTCCATTGACTTATAATGGGAACTTAAAAGTGGCATAACTTTTGAATGTCTTAATATTTTTAACCAAATGAAAGCGGCATGTGCAAATTCATTGACAGTGGTACCAGAATGCGAAGAGTACTTTGTGAAAGTACTTTTCAGAAATTTGAAAAACATATTTCTGGGGTGTTTTACCCCAAAATAAAGACATGCCTAGCATCCTCAGGGTCCGACTAGGAGAATACAAAATGAATTAGGTTGCTAGAGGGTCCCAAATTTAAATTCCAAGCATTTTTCTGATGACCAACTGAAAACAAAATGGTGGATTTGCGACAGCAAAAGGGCCATTTGCAAAAGTAAAAACTGCATTTGTGACACTGTCGAACCTTTTGTTAACTTTTCCTATTGACTTATAATAGGAAATTGTTTTTTGAATAACTTTTGAACCGTTTAATATTTTTTCATGAAATCTTCAAAAGGCACATTGGGGACTCTGGCCACATGTTCTCTGAAGATTTCAGACCAGTGACACAAACCATGCGACCTGTAGAGATGAGCAAAGAATTCCAAAAAAGCATAAATGTGTACGCAGATCACGCTTAATAACTCCGTAGTCATATATCCGAACAGTACAAAAGTTGGCAGATCCCAAGATGTATCATTTTTGATCAGGTATTCCAAATTTCAGGCAAATCCATTGAATGGTTGCAAGTTATTAAGGTGCAAAATTTTATGTTTAACATGTGTAAATGGCTGCTCAACCCTAACTATGGTAGCACTACCATGCTACCATTATATATATATATATATATATATATATATATATATATATATATATATATATATATATATATATATATATATATATATATATATATATATATATATATATATATATATATATATATATATATATATATATATATTTTTCTTTGCAAAAGACTTTTTTAATGCACCAGTTAGGCTTCAGATTAAAGTGACAAAAGTAGGGAAATGAGGTGTTAGGGTTCAGCAGTGTTTTCACTTTTTTGCTGTCCAGATCTTGGAATCCGCACATCTGACCAGAGCAAAACTTGGCAAATCAAAGAGAAATTCTGCTCCTGCGAAAGTATATGCAAACTTTCATGCAAATCCATTGTATGGTTGTGAAGCCACTAAAGTGCAAAATGTGGGCTTTAACATAAGCATAAAGGTATAAACCAAGAATTTCATTTTGGTGCACACAAAAAATTCTTCAGTCACACTTAAATGAGCAACCCATGAATTCTGTTTTTAGTGCAGATGAAAACATTCTTTGATAGCACCTGACTGTGTCATCCAAGAATTATTGGCTCACCAAAAATGTTTGTTTTTCTTCTGGATTACTTTTTTGGTCATGTATTTAAGTGCAACCCCAGCAACTTTTGGGCGCACTAAAAATGCTTGTTTTTTGTGTTGAATTTATTCTTTGTTCACACATTTAAGTGTGACCCATGAATTTTTTGTTCAAACTAAAAAATAAATTGCTTTTTAGCTGGATGGAAACTTTCATACGCATGTGAGTAACATTTTCGTGTGAACTTAAAATTTGTTTTTTGAATGCTCGAATATTCTTTGTGTGATCTAAAAATTTTTAGGTTGTGCATTAAGTACAATAGTGCAGTACTGGCTTGTGACATAAAATGTGATATTTTGTGTCTTACATACATTTACTCATAGCATTACTGTCGTACACTATTTTAGTCTCAAATTTTGAATATACAGTTTACGTGACTCTACCCCATGAACAAGAATGGTGGGAATTTTCAAATAGAGGCTGAATGGTGATTTCACAGTCATTATACAAAACCACCTCTTGAATAGGCTTATTTTTCAGTTAATAAATTTGTTAGTGGTAAACAGCACAGACAATAGCAAACATTAACCACAACATTACCACTATTGCAAACAGTATGGCTTTAAAATAACATGTAGGACATCCAGCTAGACATTATTCCAGTGCACTGGTCAGAGTAATTTAGCACTGCATTGCAGCAGATAAGCATACAAGTTGCAGGTAGCTTAACTGTGTTTAATTCTGTTTTCTGAAAGTGGAGCCAGAATGAAATTTACATAGAGCTGAGCACATACTATATATGGTTCCAAACACTGATAAAATTAATACCTCTTGAAAGACATTCTAGACCACCAGCCTTGGATAGCCACTAACTCCCTGAATTCCAACACTGAGAGTATGGCTGTTGTACACCACCTCTTGAGCAGTTGATGTTTGGCCTCAACACTCAGTGATATCAGCCAGGACAGGAGCGGGTCTTCTGGTGATCAACCAGAGGGTAGAATGCCCAGCAGTAGGACCTCCGGTGTATAAGGTATAGCCCATCCCAGAACTAGTCTGCAGACCTTTAGGACCTTCTACCAAAAGGATTGTATATTTGGGCAGCTCAACAGGATGTGAAAGATGTTCCCCTAAGCTGTTGACTGCACCAGCATTTGTCATTCAGGAAGAGACACATTTTGTTCAGTTTGTCTGGGGTATGATACCAAGAATGCTCTACAATGTTTTGAATTAATAGGCTGAGAGTGTCATGACATAGAGGATAATGGCTGAGGATCGGGTGATAACCACGCTGTAATCACCTCCAGTGATTGCTAGGGCAACATGGTAAACCTCAAGAGCGCAGCTCGAGAGGTTTGCAGTAGCCCTAGCAACCACGAGAGGTGATTTCAGTGTGGTGGTCACCCAATCCCCAGCCATCATCTTTTAGAGTGTATGATCAAAAAAACACTGTTTGCATTCTACGTGTGAGAATTATGGAACTCTGGTGCATTCTTTTTTGTTATGCCACTGTTTGGAAGTTCTGAAGTGTGGTTAACAACTTTTAAAATTCTAAACAGTGCATAACAAAGCTGTGTGACTGCTGATTATGGTGGTTAATAGGCACTTACCATACATTATATGTATTTTTTCCCAGCTAACCAGCATCATGCCAATTCCATGTCTGTAACTGTTCTGTTAAGAAAGCATACCCCTTGCTGACAGGGCCTTAGCAGTTGGTCAGTGATAGCTTTAGTTATAGCACAATACATTTTACTAGCACAACCGCAAGGAGAGTGTCCTTACCCTGCGAGTAGGGAAAGAGAGATAGAAGTCTGCAGGACAAACTTCAGGAGAGGGTGCAGGAGAGTTCTTAACTGAAGGTCTCTTTTTGGTAACCCACACTGGCTATGTAAGTTTTCAAAACAGTATAGTTTGTGGATGCCAGGAGAAAGCAGGTCCCTGGTCAAATGCATTCCAGCCAGCTGCCAGTGTTTCTACTTTAGTGGCAATTTGACAGTAACGTAGATGGGACTATCCCATATTGGGGCCTAAGTAATAGTGGCCAGAGGAAGTCTAGTTAGCATCCCAATTTCTATGCTTTCACTGAGTCCATAAAGGTGATAGAAAACAGTTTCTTTACACCTCTTGATGCCCTCCTGTTTTCCTTTTAGTGCCTATCCAATATTTTGATGTTGTTACCTGTTTTGTTAAATGAATGTTGTTGCCTTTGTAATTATCCTGAATCCCTCTCTTCTCAGCAGTTGCTGTTCTCTCTTTTCATATTGCCTGAACATTCTATAACATCATTAACACCATTTCAGGCCATTCAAATGAATAGCTTGGAATGGTGTTATTGATATCATAGAATGTCTTAGAAATATGAAAAGAAAACACAGTAACTGTTGAGGAGAGTGGAATGCTATGTAGACTGAAGGCACCCCAAAGCTAAATCATATATTTATCAAAAACTGGTTAAAGCATATCAGGATACATAATTCACATGAAAAGGAAGATGGAAGGGTAGTTTAACTATGTAGAAATCATATATATTGTGTTCCATAGTAAGCCACAGTGGACCTGACATTTCAGGGCTTCACAACCTTGAACCTATGAAGCCCTGAAAACAGTGGTCACTAGCTCAGTACTATTGGTCATCAACTATGGCCTTATAGTATATGGATCAGCAACCCCATGGCCCTCAAACATGTGAAAACTTCCCTAAACAAGGCCTGTAGGCTCGTTCTGGGTGCTAGTCAGATGACCCACACTTGCAATCTTTATGCCCAGACTGTTTGGCTTAACCTGGACTGTAGGATACAGTATCATGTTTGTCTGTGAAATCTACCCTCGGACTTACCCCCAATGGGTATTAAGAACCTCCTTAGCCTGCCTGACTCTATAAGAAGCACTAGGAATATAAATAACCACTCCCTCAAAGTTCCCTTCTGCCGCACAGTGCAAGACCAGTAGTCTTTTGAAAACCGGGCCCAATCCTGGCTCAACTCTCTCAGTGTAGACTTAAAAAAGGAAGTTAGGCTTAGTTTAAGGCTAAACTTCGTACCCTACTTGCATCTACTAGTGGATGTGATTGTGGGACCCAGGCACTTTCCTACCCTTTCACTCTCTGCTAGCCACCTCTTGTCCTCAGGCATCTCCTGGCCCAGCACACCATTATCACCTTTCTTCCTGCCCCTCCCCTGCACTGTTCACATGTCTACCCCCTAACCTTACTCTCTTGCAACCCTCACCAATTATCCAGTTTCACGCCCCTCTCCTCCCCATGAAGCAAGGGCCCTCTCCTCCCTCAACTTTACCCACCTTCTAGGAATCCTCTCACCCTCCCTCTGACACCTCTGCCTGTTGATGTGCCCTCCTCCTCCCTCTGCCCATTAACCCCTCCCTGCCCGCCTCTGCCCCTACTCTTTACAATATGGTTAATAACTGACTTGTCTAGTCTGACTACTGTTCTGCCATATCTCCCTCTACACTCCCCTCTACCCTTGGCACTGTAGCCTCCTCCCCACTCCCTATTCTTCCTCTTAACAAATTCCTCTATCTGCATTATTGTAACCCTTCTGTACTGCACTTAACAAAAGAATATGCATTTCCCTACAGGTTCTGATCTAAACCACTGCACTGGTCAACCTGAATAAAATTAACCCTTTTATAACTCATTGTTTCTTTGTGTTGTAAATATCTCCCTCCTCTTTCCTTCCTTGTTCCAGGAATAATGTACCTCCCTGACTCTTGTATTAACTAGACTTGTACCTAATCTGTATGATAGAATAATTGTTGTTATTCTTTACTAAATGTTCCATTTTTTATGATTTACATTATGTTTCATGATGTGGAACCTCTATAAATGAGCCTCTGGCTCAAGGGTATTTCCGAAAACTAATAAATAAATAAATAAATCTCATGGTCTATGCTCCCAGGAGAGTCATGTGATATGCATACAGTCGAGGCATATTCCAGCTCTCATATCTTCAATGTGAATGGAGTTTTGTCCTACTGTATCTCTGCACCTTACTCTCCAATAAAAACTGCCCAAGTAGAGTATCTGTTTTTCTCTAACATGAGGGGTCTATCACAACTGGCAGATGGAAAAGCCAATGTAAACATTTAGAGGTTATTCATCATAAAAAATTAGATCCTCTCCACTGCAAAAAGACTCAGGTGGGCCCACCTGTTGCAGTCCCCTTACAAATCACAAACACTGGGGCCAGATTCAGCCTGATCAATTGTAACAGATCTAGGGTAAGATGAATACCCACATACCGGATGGAGTGGAGAAACCTGCAAAGCCCCAACTGCATGAATGGTGTTTGAGGGCAGCAGAAAGAAAGAGGGAGCACCTCAGTTTTTGCTGTATTTTTTATCCTTAACCCCAATATGGCATGGAACTGTTCAAGTATATGTAAGAGAGGTTGAATCCTGGCTGTTGGCATCAGAAAACAGCATCAGCAGGTCATAGGTATACAATCCGGTTCTATAATCCACAGCCCCCAGTTGTATGACAGACAAGAGGGTGTGAGAGTGAATGGTCAGTACCAAGGGCTCTATCACCAGGACAAATAACTAAGGTGATAGAGGGCATCCTTGCTGGGTGCCTTTGTACAAAGAGAAGGGGAAGGCTATGGTATTGTTGGTCAAGACTTTGGCTCTGGGACACGCACATAGTGCCATCACCCAGACTGAAAACTGAAGCCCAACGCCCATGTGCTGCAGAACCTGAAACAATTAGTTTTACTCCACTTAATCAAACACCTTCTCAAAGTCAATGGCTGTGCCAACAGTGGGAGTGTGACTAACTTGTACCTTCTGAAATAAGCTGATAAGAGAGACCACAGATGGTCTGAGCTCAGTCTGCCATTTACAACACCTAACTGTGATACATATATAAGATCAGGGAGAATGTACTCAACATGAGCAGTCAGGGCATTAGGAAGTGTTTTAGCATCTGCATTTATCAGCAAGGTGGGCCTGTAATTGACAGAACTGAGCAGTTCCTTCACCTCCATCCAGAGAATTGATAATCCTCTCATAAAGTGTAGAAAGAGGCTTGCACTCTGCTTGGGTGCTGCTGAAGATATTACAAAGGGAGCAAGTAATCTGGGTTGATAGATGCTTATAAAGATCAGCAGGTAGTCAATCTTCCACAAGGTATTTATGTTTACTCATAGCCTTGATGGCCTCTGCAACTTTTCTTACTCTCTGTCTCACTTGTTCAGTGAGAGAGGCCTCAAGTAGCTGGTGTTGAGCAGGAGAAATGTGAGGGAGAGTATTCTTAGCAAAGAAAACATCCATCACAGCTCTATCCACCTGCCTTGAGACATATAGAGATCTGTATAGAGCTCTGACATGATTGAGTTAATATCAGCAGGACAGTTAGAAATGTATCACTCAAATTGCAGAGTTGTTCAGCTTGCCTCTGATGGATGTGATGGTTTCTCCTCTGCTGCCCAACATTCAAGCTCAAGTTCAAGTTTATTTTAAGGAAAACTCCATTGGGCACACTCTTTTACATGGAGGTCCCATCAAGAACAACATAATATAACTACAAAGTAAAGAGTTTGATAGTAACAACAAAAAATGCAGTATGAGAAGTAACCTGCTGCATACACTGCGAGAAATGAAGTGGGTCCTGGATTGGGCCTATTCAGCCTGTTGAGTCAGAAGGGTATTAAGCTGCAGCATAACACTGGCCTTATGCCTTCTGGAGGCAAATTGCATAATATGCAAGATCCTTAGATATCTAGCTCTAGATCCATGTCCTTGATTAGGTGCAACCCACTCTCTGGCAGTTGTGGTTTGGCGGCTTTCAGCCACGGACTGTGCTCCACTGCTCACCTGCCAGAAGTTGAAAAGATCCTTGCCTGGGTTCAATCCCCTCTCCTGCGGTCGCAGCTTGGTGACTTTCAGCTGCTGACCACACTCCACTGCCTCCCTGCCAGAAGCTGAATAGATACTTGCCCTTGACTGGATGCAACTGATTCTTCTGTGGTTGAGGCATGGCTGCTTTTAGATGCTGACAATGCTCCACTGCCCACCTGCCACATGCTGAAAAGACCCTTGCCCTTGACTAGGCATAACCTGCTGTCTTGCGGTCCTGGTTTGACTGCTTTCAGCCACTCACTGTGCTCCTCTGAGCACCTGCCAGAAGCCAAACAGATCCTTACCCTTGATCAGGTGCAACCAGTTCTTCTGCAGTCATGGCTTGGCTGCTTTTAGCCACTGACCATGCTCCACCTCTTGCCTGCCAGAAGTCAAAAAGATCCTTGCCCTTGATTGGGTTCAACCCACTCTCCTGTGGTCGTGGCTTGGCTGCTTTCAGCCACTGACTGCTCTCCACTTCCTACCTGCCAGAAGCTGAAAAGATACTTGCCCATGACCAGGAGCAACCTGCTCTCCTTCAGTTGCAGTTTGGTTGCTTTCAGCTACCGACTGAGCTCCACTGCCCCCCTGCCAGAAGCCAAAAAGATCCTTGTCCTGACTGGGCACTACCCGCTCTTTTGTACTCTCAACTTGGCTGTTTTTAGCTGCTGACCATGCTCCACTGCCCACCTACCAGAGGCCAAAAAGATCCTTGCCCGGGTGCAATCCACTCTCCTGCAGTTGTGACTTGGCTGCTTTCAGCCACTGACCATGCTCCACTGCCCACCTGCCAGAAGCCAAAAACATCCTTGCCCTTGATGGGCACAACCCACTCTCCTGAGGTCATGGCTTGACTGCTTTCAGCCACTGGCCATGTTCCACTGCCCATCAGCCAGAGGCCAAAAAGTTCCTTGCCATTGACTGGGTGCAACCCACTCTCCTGCAGTTGTGGCTTGGCTGCTTTCAGCCACCCACTGATCTCCACTGCCCACCTGCCAGAAACTGAAAAGGTACACTGCATGGATGCTCGTAGGATTCCCTGCACTCCTTGACATCCAAAGCTGCCATTTGCATTGGCCCGCCTTTTACAGCTGATTGCTGCAATTGGCCTTTTTATTCTCCAAAACGTCTACCTTTGGCTGGTGAGGGTTTCCACCACCAAGCTGCTTCTACTGCTTGCTTTTTTCCCCATTGATTTCTCTTTACTTGAATTTTAGAGCCTATTGTTGTTTACATTATCTGATTTCTGTAGTTTCCATGTATAGCTTTGTTTTAGAGCTGTTTAAGGAACTGTTGTAAGATATTGTGTTATTGCTATTGCCTCCTTCCTAACTCACCTAAAAGTGCATAGCTAATTTTCCTCTTTCCCACTCTGTGAAGTCTCTATCTTCCCACCTACCTATTCCTACAACTCACTACCTGCACTTGCTCTGCAGCACATACACCCCCCAACAGGCTGCTCTTTGCCTGCTGCCAACCCCCCTACACTCTCTGTCTATCCTTTTAATTTAAACTGACCCTCCTACCAATTAACGCTCAGGCCATTCCTATGGCTATTATATATTGATAATGCTCTCCTTTTCCCTCCTTCTATATCCTTGCCCTTACTGGGTACAACCCGCTCTCCTGAGGCCATTGCTTGGCTGCTTTCAACCACTGACCACGTTCCACTGCCCACCTGCCAGAAGCTAAAAAGATATGCTGCTTGGACTCCTGTAGGATTGGCTGGTGTGGTTTTTTACCACCAAGCTGCTTCTACTGCTTGCTTTTCTTTCTCTTGATTTCTCTCTACTTAAAATTTCCACTCCCATCCCCAACACTCTTTAAATGGGCTTTTTGCCCTGAAAGCTCCACCTCCATGAGCCATCTAACCACTGTGTCCTTTTTTATGCACTCCTAAGGGCCTCCCCCTCCAACTTTTCTAGAGCAATACAGTATTCCTACCATTGTTACCTCATTCATAGCTTGCATCCCACCTCACTGACCTCTGATTGGCTGGCTATGAGCTCAGGGGTCAACAACATGATGGCTGTCTTTCACCAAAAAACCTAGCTTCATGAGAGAGAGCAGAGCGGAGAAGGGTTGTTTTACAGCTGTTCACTAAGTCACTGTGGAGGAGTGACGGTAGCAGGAGTTGGTGAAAAGCACAAATAATTTTACTAAAGGTATGCCACCATTGCCTGTTTAATTTAAAAAAAACTTCACTGACCTTTCCAGACTTACTTTGAGCTGAAACTGTGTGGAGAACGGTCATAGGCCTCTAATTCCCATGATGATCTGTGAGGAGTTCTGTGGTGGAGAAGCCCGCCAAGAAGTGGCGGTGTTCAGTGGAGCCCACAGGGGCTTAGTGGCCTTTGGGCATCTCTACTTACTTAAACAATGGATTAACTCTCTGCACTCTATTTCCATTCTTCTGTTATTGAAGTGCTGTGCTGTGGATTGTGTTGTGGACTGTTACTATAATATTAGTAACAGCAAAACAGGAAATATAATATATATTTAAATGTGTGTGTGTATCTGTGTCAGTCTCCCCAATAAGTAACAGCATTTTAAAATAATTCTACTTTTGTGTTGACATAGGAGACACATGAGACATAGGAGTCTATAGAATTTATATTTTGAGCATAGAGGGAGTCAATTTAAGTTAACTTTGTAGGTTTCTTACACGAATATATCTTAATGTTAGTATTTTAGAACCATAATTTGGATTGGGTAGCTGGGGCACGTGATTCCAGAGGATAAATGCGAATGCATTGGCGTTCTAAGTTATGAGCGCCATTTCCAAATCTGAGCAGCAAGAAGTAAGAATGATTGCAGAAAAGTTCTGATTAACTAACCGACAAGTAGAATTGCTGAATTGTTGCACGTTTACTGCTTTAGTGTTTAGGTTGCATTTGTTACATTGGTTGCTGCAACAGAGTGTACAAATTAACACTTTCTGCTTTTTATCTGCTGCAATTTACACTGGGTCTATTAAGTTTTGGTCTTAGAACTGGATCAACATTCCAGCACGTTGGAGTTCAAGAATTTTATTTTTTGTTAGATTTAGTTCCTAAAAAGTAAATAAGGATTAATTAATTGTTTTTGTAGACCTTTAGACTTACAGATTTTCGTAGATTTAAACTGATGCAACAGATTTACTCCTCTCCATTTTAACTTTACTCACGCTATTTAGTTTGGGTATTTTAAAGTAATTTTAAATATCAAATACAATATGTGCAATGGATTATTAGGTATTTTAAGCAATTTGTAAATAATCTGTAACTGTTTTATTGGTCTCTTTCATCAAACCATTTTGATTTCAACCTTGGTTTTGTTATCCTTCACTTTAGTGAATACACAGACCATCTTGGAGAAATTGTTTAACGAAGTTAAAAGGGCTTTGATACCACAAACTGAACAACAACAGAACAACAAGGAACAACTAATATTGAAAACAGCCTGTTGGAAGCCCAAGGCCATTAAGACTGATATGGGATTGATTTATTGGATGTACATGTGAACTTTGGCCTGGAAATACTTGAAATCATTGCAGCTATTATGGACACTGGTCTGGACATTTATTTTTATTTTCTGTATTTTGTACTTTGTACTTGAAGACATTGTAAACTATCGAAATGTTTTGGAAATTGTAATTAGTAATTGATGATTGCCTTCTGGTAGTCATTAATTTGTAATTAGTAATTGTTAATTAGAAATCAGTAATTGCAAAAGTCTAGAGGAAAGGGGAAAGGGGAGAAAGAAGAAGGACAGAAGGCGGGAGTAAATATTTTTGTTTGTTAGAATCAGTTTATGAGCTTTAAACAAACTCACTGGTGTGGGTGTTAGCTTACTTGGTGTGAGTAGTAGTAAGAAAAGGAAAAGAAAGGAAAGATAATAAGAAATAGAATATAAGAAGAAGCAAGATTTATAGCATGTATACCAGAAGTGGTAGAGAACTGGTACAAGCCAGGAATAGGAAGGGGGTAAGATCTTGAGACACTGAAGGACGTGGGATTGAAAAAAAAAAATGGCTGTGTTTTTTCACAGGAGTTGTCACTAGTCTCACTAGTGTCCTCCACTCCTAAAGATCAGAATGATCCTTCGCAGGGGTTCAAATTTCTTGAACCCTCAGAACATCTTTTAACTCGAACTTGAATCAAGGAAGATATAGATATCAATCAAAGACCTAACCCCTTGTCCTTGAACCCAAATATTCCCACCCATTTAAGTACTCATTTAACTACTGAACCTACTGTGTGTCTTAAAGAAGACTTTATTGAATCTCATATGATAACTTTTTCATTTTCTTATACCCCTATTGACAAAATAAAATCAAGGGGTGACCAAGGACAGTATAGTCCCACCAACTTAAGTGAGACAAACACTGTTAATGAAATTAATGAGATAATTGAATCATCTTTATCCATTAAGGTATACTCTGCTAAAAGGGAAAATAGTTTTACTTCTAAGCATTTGTTGCACAAACATGAAGCTCAAGATCAAAAGAAAATTACTGATTTCTTTCCTTGTAACCCTCGCTCTTTAAAAATGAATATCAGAGATAGGTCTCGATTACTAACTAATGTTTTTAAAGATGCAAGTGTCAGTGTGGTGATGCAAGACAGCAGAGAGAATAATTTGAGAATTACAAAAATACATTCTGCTAACTTATCAAAAGGTTCTGAAATCTCTCTACATCCTACAGGGTTACATCTTTTTAGTCCTCTAGATGCCACACCAGTTTTGATTTTTCTTTGCCCTACTTGGAAAATGCATCTTTATTGGAGGGTACACCTAACAAAGTTTTTAAAAAACTTGATAAGGAAGTGGAAAAAATAAATATAGATCCAGAACTTCTTTCATCTTGTCCTGACACTATTTCTAAATATACAATCAAGGCACTTGCACACCCCATCATGACTAACATAGTACTGCTGGAAGCTTTTAAAGAGCTTAAATTTTACATAGAGAAACTTTTAGAAACATTTATTAACAGAATTTCTGCCCTCTCTAATAAACTAGATGATATAGAAAAGGAAGTTGAGAGCGGAAAGCATAGTAGACCCTCATTTCCATCGATTCATATTTTCCCTTCCCCAAATAGGGTTAAAAAAAAAGAAAATTTTTACAGAATCTACCCCCAAAAGATTATCTGAACTCTAACACGTATGCTCCAGACTTAGCCAACCTTACCAAAGAATGCATCTTGAACTTAGAAAAGGGGAGAGAGATAGAGAGAGACAAAACATCCTCTGTTTCTCTCAGAAATAGTTCCTAAGTCTTTAACTCTCAGGAACTCTCCAGTTATGGCAAGAAAAGAACAGTCAAAGTTAGATAAGTACCTAGTAAATCCAGTAAAGGAGATGGGTATTCACATTGTGGAATCCTCCCTAGATTCAGAATTAATTGTGCCACCTAATATAAATCACGTTTTCTTTTCTGGAAATGGTCATTTTTAAAATAGAGAACATCTTTTTCAAATCATATGAAACAGAAACTTCATTATTTAATTTAATTTCCCACCTGTTTAGTGCTGAATTAGATCTATCTGATGCAGCAAAGGATATTAAGGTAGTTTTTAGAGATAAATCTGTCCCTAGTATGCCAATTTATGTATTAATATCAAATATGGATATTGCAAAAACAGTTTGGGCAAAATAGTGCCTTATCAATAGATTGGATATATTGATATCATCCCCAGTAAAATGGATGACAACTTGGAAATTTGCACACAGAACCACTTCTCCCCTTATGGCTAGAAAGGAAATTATCACTTCGACTTTGATCATGTTAAACTGGAATTTTGAAACGTAAAAATTCATGAAGTTTGTCTATTTTTGGAATTCAGAAATATGAAGCAGAAAATAGTCATAGGCTATCAATACTTATTCAGACCCTATTGACAACATATTTAGATTGTGTAATTCAACCTCAGGAAACTGAGTCAGTTAAAAGAATACATATGGGTCCAATGGATTCCCAAGTGGACATTGTAATTAAGCCAAAGTTATACAATTATCTTATGTTAAATATTTACAGACTTGACCAATTTAATATTCATTTGGTTGATTTCTCGAATCTGGATTATTATGCGAATGGGAATGATGAGAAAGGGGATCATCTGTGACTTCTAGCTCTTTCTGTATCACCAATTAGATCTTCCATTACTGGGGATTATATTGACTTAACAGAGACTTCAAAACCAGAGGTTGCAAATTTTATCTCATGGAATATTGCGGGTTTAAAGTCTAAATTGAATGACTCGCATTTTCAGGATTTCATCTCTAAATTTGAAATTCTACTATTCCAGGAGACATGGGCAATGTCTAAAATATATATTAATGGCTATGAAGTACTCCATGTCCCTGCAATAAAAGACAAAAAATTTGGAAGATCTAAAGGTGGGTTATCTACATATGTTAAAATAAGAGAGGGAATTTGAATCTTAGAGTATTTATCACCTAGAGATGAGATCCTGCTTTGTGTCATTTCTTGGGATTCTTTAATCCTTTTGATAGTTAATGTATTCTTCCCTCCCAAATTTCATACCTTAACTGATAGTGACCTGCAGCTTCAATTTTCAACAGAAATTGATTTTTTATATTTAAAACATCAAATCAACATTATTATAATGGGGGAGGGGTTAAATGCCCATATAGCAAAATTTGATAATTTATCAAAATTACAGTCTCGCATTTATATGGGAGCTTTAGAATTAAGGAATTCTGCAGACACTGTTGTCAATAGTGCTGGTCTCAAACTGATTGCTTTCATTAATAATAATAATAATGTTCTGATTCTGAGTGGGAGGGGAATTGGTGACCAGGATGGAGCATATACATACTATCCACCTAACGGGAAGAACATTATAGACTATTTGTTGATTACTCCAGAAACTTATAGCCACTTTCATGGATTTAAAGAATTAATGATGCCAGAAAGTGATCATGCAGCTTTAATGGTTAAGATAGATACAATAAAAGATAGTAAAATGAATAATACAAATATTTCTCTTTTACCACCTTTATCACTTAGAGGTGGACACAAACTTATTTTGAATATTAAAAATATAGAAAAAGCAACCAAAATAATACATTTTTTGAGTATGGGCTCCTTATATATGCTGTCCTAAGGTAATTGCCCTGTGAACTACATAAATAAACAGTTAGAGGAGCGCCTTTTAAGAATTAAAACCGTGATTTATTCTCACAAAAACTTAAAATCTAAACTTTTGACTTGGTTTGACCAGCAATGCTTAGATGAAAAGCATAGACTGAGATCCTTGATTAAAAAAACTAATAAAAATCTATCATGAGCTAATATTGCAAATCTCAACAGAGCAAGGAAACAATATAAGAAATTTTTTAAATTTAAAAAAATATGAGTTTACTCAAAACCAATGGGCTCACATGCAATAAACCATATATAAAAAAGATTCTAAAGGTTTCTGGCTTTTAGTACAAAGGGAGTTAAATCTTATGAACCATCAATGGCAGTTTATATACCAAAGGAAATGTGGGTTTCTTATTTTTTTAAGCTTGTTACTAACGATACAGAAATAGAAAATAATTCTAGTAGTCCTAAATGAATGCTGTTAGAAACTTATAAATCTTTGGAATTCTCTCTGATTGAGGTAGAGCAGGCAATATTTAAACTAGCAAATAATAAGGCTCCTGGGCCAGACCTTATTCCTGGGGAAATCTATAAGGAGAACAACAATTTCTGGGTTCCCTTTTTTATAAATTTTTTAAATATTTGTCTTCATGAAAAATATGTCCCAACTTCTTGGCATAAAAATATTATAATCCCCATCCAAAAAAAGGATCATTCCAAATTCCTAATAATTATAGGCCTATAAGCCTTTTAGACATTAGTAGTAAAATTTTCACTAGAATTCTCCTGAATAAGCTTCAGGCATGGGTAAATAAAACCAGTCCTCTGTCCAATCTTCAAGCAGGTTTTTGACAAGGCTTTTTGACCCTGGATAATATATTTATTTTGGCTCATTTAATTGAAAAATATAATATATATAGAAAGATGAAACTATGTATTGTTCATTGATTTCATTGCATCATTTGATTTGGTAGTCAGAAAAAGTCTTTGGAATATTCTTCTTGAATGTGGTCTCCCCATAAATTTATTAACTCCCATTTTTTTTATTATACTCTGAAACACTCACAGCAATCAGATATGATTTAAAAGGTAATAATTCAGAATATTTTATAACAAACAAGGGGATTAAACAGGGATGCCTTTTGGCTCCACTCTTGTTTAATCTCTATATTGATTCTTTGCTCAGTTTTGATACATCGGCTCCTCTGGAGTCACCAAAATTAATAATCAACACATACATATTTTAGCATATGCTGATGACCTAATTCTTATTTCCTTAACTCAAAAAGGACTTCAGATAAAATTAGATCAACTAAAAAATAAGTGTTATCAATTACATTTGGGAATAAATCTTGAAAAAACAAAATTAATGGTTTTTGCTAAAAACCCTTCAAAACCAAAAATAATGTTAAACAATTCACATATTGGTATAGTAAATTCATGTCATTATCTGGGTGTTAAATGTTCTTCAACTGGTTCATGGAACTCACATATAAATGAGCAAATTATTAATGCTAAGTCTGTAGCTAAAGCTCTGCTTATATTTAATTATAAATATGGAGAACTCTTGGTAGCCCCTGCAATTAAAGTCAGAGAATCCAAAATTACTCCTATCTTATTATATGGTACTGAAATCTGGGGGATTAAGTCCAACCCAAAATTAGAGATACCTTTATTTTTTTACTATAAAGCAATCCTCCAAGTTCCTCTTTCAATGGCCAGCTATATAGTAATAGCTGAATTAGGTAGAATACCAATGGCAGATATGGTTAATTTAAGATTATTGTCATACTGGCTTAGGATTCTTAATAATCATAGTAATAATTTATTAAAACTTTGTTTAAAAGAAAAAGAGAAATGGTACTCTATGGGTTTCTTATCACCTTGGCTAACAGCTTTGTTAAATAATTAAAAAAATTTAAATGGTATCCACCACTGGAGAGACCATCAGGTGAGTGTTTTAATATCCAATAACTATAGAGACAAATTAAAAAAAAATATTTGATTTAGCACAGACTAATCAGATACAGATGGTATGAACTCAAAAACAAGCAATTTGGCATGGGAAGAATAAAGTAGATTCAACTATAGAAAACTATTTACTTCTCCCAATACCACCTAATATTTGAAAAGCGATAACATGGGCATGATTTGGCTTAATTACCTCAAAATATAAGCACTTTAATCGTGCAATTTTTCAAATTAACCCTATTAATAATGAATGTCCTTATAATAAAGGGTTCAAAGAAACATTATTTCATATCATAACACAGTGCCCCTTGTTTAACAAGAGGAGAAACCTGATTCTAAATGAGTTTCTGTCCAAATACAATAATTTGGACTATGACACAGTATTTATTCTGCTCCATCCTGGGACAGTGAAAGATACTGAAATGTGTTTTACCTTTCTATCAATTGTAATTACTTTTAAGAAAAAGGCTCATTTGAAAATACTTTAATATAAACAACTACTGGAAACATGAAATTATCTCTTAATATATGATTGCTTCTTTTGTATTTATCTTTTATTACGTATTTCACATTTGTAATGTCCAAAATTTTAAGCACTTTTTGGAAGATCAATAAACGAATTGATTGATTGATTGAGCATCCCACCTCTTGATCAACATTTTTCTCAATTTGTGGTTACCCACCCACTCACCATCTCTCTCCCTCTCACTAGTACAATATAACACTTGACTGTTTCCCCACCATCTCTCCTTTCCACTCTGAGCTGGACCCCGATTTTATTCCCCAACTTTAGATTAAAATTGTTTTTGTGACCCTCCTGCCTGACTTAATCAGACCTGTCTTCCAGTCCAGTCTTCACCAGATGCCACTGCTGAGCCCTACGCAACTCATACCTTAATCTCACCACAGTCCATCTTAATTTGATTTCCCCCTCTTTCCCTTTATACCCCACTTTTTCCAATCTCTTGCACAATCCAGTGCTGACAATCCCCAGACCTTTTTTGATATAACATAATCAAAATGTCCCAAACACAGAATTCCTTATACATTTAACTAAATATGTATTAGAAAACAATTATTTCCAGTCTGAGGGGCAAAGCTATTTACAAAATACAAAAACAGCAATGGGGGCTAAAATGACACCTACTTATGCCAAAATATACATGGCTTATTTTGAAGCATTACATCTTTTTAATGAAGGAAATGAATATCAAAATTCCATCATAAAGATACAGAAGAACAATTACAAATGTTTTTTGAATATATGAACTCTCTGTATCCATTTTTGCAATTCACATTAAATTATGATAAAGCATCGGTACCCTTTCTGGACTTAAACATTATTTTTGAAAATAACAAAATAGTCATTGACTTATATCATAAACCTACAGATAAAAATAATATTCTGCTTGCAGCAAACATTCACCCACCTGCACTAAAAACAAACATTACTTGTAGCCAGATGTTAAGAATTTAAACAAATAGTGGAAGTAAAGAAATATTCTGGAAAAATATGGGAGAGATTAAACACAGATTTTCATAACAGGGTTACAGTCATCATATGTTGGAAAAGGCAGAACATAGAACTAATCAATATTCCAGGCTAGATTCATTAAGGAATGAAATAAAATAAAATACCATGGGAAAGTTGTCATTTTCAACACAATATTCAGAGCACTTTGGAAAAATAAAAAAATTCATACTTAATAACTGAAATATTCTACAAACTACAAAAAAGAGGCATGACATTTTTCAAGAGAGACCGTGGATTACTGCCAAGATACCAAAAATAATCAAAAATGAACTGGTAAAAACACAACATTCGACTCCAAAGAAACCAATTACCACATGGTTGAATAGAGACGTTAAGAGGGTTTATTCCTGTGGAAATTGTGTGCACTGTAACAATGCTATTAGAAGTAAAGAAATTAAAAGCACTTGTCAAGATCAAAGTTTTGAAATAAAGGATTTAATAACATGTAGTTCAGATCATGTGGTATACTGTATGATCTGCACTTGCACTATCTATTACATAGGGGAAACAACTAGACCTCTCAAAATGAGAATAACAACATAAAAGCAACATAAGAAGAGGCAATTAAAGATTTGCACCGGCAAGTCACTTTCTGGAATTTAACCATCAGATATCAAGTTTGAAATTCTTTGGAATAGAAAGAGTGGCCAGACCTGCAGGAGGAGGTAATTGTGAAACACAATTGTTGAAAAGAAAAGCATGGTGGGATATATACATTAAGGACACACATAAAAAGATATGGGCTAAATGAAAATTTAATCTGGACAACACTTTGATGAATACAATTGTTTTGGATTATACCCAACAATAACCTATGAAATATATGGTTTAATTAAATACGTCTTTGTTAACAGTTTAGGATCATATGTAAAAATAAAAACAGTATTATGATATAATTTCAAGTCATTTTGTTCAGCATTTGTTTTAATAAGATAATAGTAACATCAACAGTTCCACTACTATAGTTTTTATATATTCTTTTTCAGTGATTTCCTCCATAAACCAAAATATATACATTAGTTTCCAAATGGAACAATTTATCCATAGTTATAATAGTTTCAATCCTCCCCACTAAATCTCATCAAAAGAGATTATCATGAATATAAAAAATCTTAAACAACCCCCTATCCCCAGATTGGCCACACACCCATTTCAGTTTAGGTGCAGTGATCCAAATAATTCACCCTTTTTCCGATAATATCATACAGTAGTAATCTAATAATCCAGGTACTGTATCTTTAACATACTAAATAATAAGCTTATAACAATAAGTTTTCTCTTCTATCTCCAGGATTGGAAGCCAGATCAAAAAACATGTGACTTCAAAACTGGGAAAGTAAAAGCCAGTAACGCTGATACGACACTCATAGTAAGTTTGAGAAACATGTTTTTTAAAAAAGCAGCCTAGAGAGCTTTAAAAGAGCAAGATGGGAACTGACCAGCTTTTGCAAGCATTGGTTTCCTTAGTGGCTGGGCTACCCAGCATGTCACTATGATTACATCATCATGCTCTAGGTTTGGAGCATGATAACAGATGGCCCAGCCCCTCTTGCTCCTGTCTCCAGAAGCAGGAGCTCAGTTGGCATCCTCAGCAATGGCGGCAGTCCATTTAAAAAGTTAAAATTTATAAACACCACACACTTTGGTACTTCTCAGCCCAAGCAATACACAGACAGCTTTATTGCACCCTGGTAAGAGGATATTTTGCAAAATTTCCAGACTAAAATGTATCAAATAATTGCAGTCTGTATAACAAATAAGGACACCAGGGAAACAAACTGAGAACCTTTTTTTACTTGCAGCACATAGCGACTCTAAAAGAACAGAAGCTCTATAAGATAGTAACCCAAGAATCTAATTATCTCCATAGCAGAGATAAAAACAATGATCATATTTAAAAATATAATAACTTTCAATGTCATTTTAAACATATACTGGATAAGTGTAATACTAAAGTGCCTTCATTTTTATTTTAAGGTTTTTAAAATGAAGCCTTACCAGCAAGAGCAAAAATAGGAAAATATTGAGGTAATAATATACATAAACTGAAAAAACATAAATAGAATCAAGTATTTACAGCAGAAAAAATAAAAAGGTATAGACTAACTTAAAGGGGTATGTTTGTTTGTGAGGGGCACCAAAAGGACACTTAAAGAAAAGAAAAAATAGCCACAAGCCAAGAAGATAAATAACCAGGTGTGTTCCCCTGCGTATATATAACAATACTTATAATTTTTTGAATGCATCATTTTGTTGAGAACTTTAATAGTACCATACAATTAATATATTTTTTTAAATTAATTACTGCACTTTGTAAAGAGTCTGATGAAAAGACAGGATTGTCTTGAAATGCTACACAGTGGCCTATCACAGTTTATCAAGTGCTATATGCAGTGGCATATCACAGTTTATCAAATACTGCTTTATGATATGGAAAAGGATACATGGAAAAAATATATTGCATAGAATGACCTTTCATGGATGAATTAGTGAATATTGAAAAAGTGGATGTAACTCTGGAAATTGAAGTGAAACTTATAAATACAAGTAAAACAAGGACTCGACATTTAAACTCTTGGGTTTAAGAGACTTACTTCACATTTCTTACAGTCCCCAGACTCTAATCACTACCCTATCATCCCTTGATGCTGATGCTAATCTCTACTCCTCCATGTAAGCCACATAGATCAATTTTGCTCCTACCCTCCTCTTGTTTTACTCAGTCCCTACACCCTGACCCAGCCATCCTTCCACCTAAATTATTAAAGCCTGCACTATTCTTTCCAACTCTCCTGTCTCATTTCCTCCATCCACTACCATAGCACTGTCGACTCTTTACCTTCTCATACTCTTACCCATGTGCTACTTTTTCCCCAATCCTTCATTACAACAACATACTACCTGTTGGATTCTTGTGCCACAATGCACTAACCCCTGCATAACCCTTCACACTTACTTTGGCAAGCCCAGCTTACACAGAACCACCTTAACTTGGCACCTACCACTTTCTGTGTACCCTTCACTCTATCTGCTCTTGGTCTTGAACCACTGCCACAATCCTGCCTACCCCTCCCGGTGTAGGCACCCTCTCTCATTCAAGTTGCTGAAGCAATATCTTGCCAGAATTTACTTGCTCCTTCTCCTTCTTTTGGGCAATGTCCACTCCAACCCTGGCCCTCCATATAACCCACCTCAACAAAACCACAAAAATAAGCTTTTAAGCCTTGCCAATATCATCTTCCAAAGCTTGCTACCCAAAATGGATGAACTTCAAGTCCGGATGTCATAGCATACCCCTGATATTCTCTCCATCAAGTAAGCCTGGCTCTCATAAGGTCTCAGATACGGTAATCTCCTTACCTGGCTGCAACCTATTTAGGCAAGATAGGTTGGGTAAAGAGAGAAAGGGCTGTGTGATATATGTCAAAGACCACCCAAAAAGTATAGCCCTCCCTAACTTTACTCCTTGCAATAACTCTCAGTTACTTGCTATCAAAATATTATTAGGGGAGCACGGGAAATCTCTCAGCATGCTTTCGGTTTATATCCCTCTTGGGAACAGACATCTGGGTTCAAAATGCTCAGTGACTACCTTGAAACCCTCCCTCATGAGTCTGAGACTGCAATATTGAGTGACTTTAACATAATTTGGCTTGCTCCCGAAGTGGCCCCATTTAAAGATGCCATCACATCTATTGGCATTACTCAGATGGTTACCCCAAAAAGATTTAACCCTAGGACTGACTTTAGCTCTCTCTTGAACCTTATCGTCACCACACACCCAGATAGAATTTCAAGTATGCTGGTTCTTCCTGATTCACTGAGTGACCACTCCCCTGTATTGTGCTTTTGGTCAAATAAGGCCCACACACACTGCCAGACAAAACTGTTTATCATCAGGTCCTCAAAAAAGGAAACATCACCCGCTTGAAAAGCTATCTTGCTCAGTGTGGCTGGTCCCCCCTCAGTAGCTTCAATAATATGGATGATGCTCTTTCCTACTTTGTCACCCAGTTCAACAAAGCCTGTGTTCTCTTTGTTCTGTTCTGTAAAAATAAGATCACAGGCCCATCCAACCCCAGGATCTCCACCTCCTTAATAAACCTAATGAAACAGAAAGATAATTGATGGCATCGGGCGAAGGCTACCGAGAAGAATAGTGATATGCAGCTTTACAGGGCTGCCAGAAATCTTTGCACCTATGAAACCAGGAGGGCAAAAAAAGAATACTTCAAAGGGGAATTCACAAACTCATGTAGCAACAGCCATACCTTCTGGGAAATGCTTAAAGACCTTGCAGGCAAGCCTAATAAAGCTTCCCCTCCTGGCTCCGGATAAATGGTGTTAACACACAGGACCACAAACTTATAGCGAATGCTTTTAATGATGCGCTCACTGATCTAAGTGATATACTCCCACCTGACTTCTATGGCTCTCCCAGCCCTGCCCAAGCAGCTGCCTTTTCAACCCCCTCTCCATTTAACCCTCCCTTCTTCTTCACGTGTGTAACACTGGGTCTAAAAAATACATACAAAGGGTCCTTGGAAAGTCTCGCATCAGTGGGGACACTTTGGATCTTAATCTTCTACACCTCTCTCTTGATGTTGCCATTTTTCCTCTCACCAGTCTCCTCAATTTATCTCTCTTTCCCTTAGGCAATTCCCAAGCCTTTGGAAAATTGCTATACTCATGCCAGTCCATAAAAGCGGTGACAAGATGCTAAGTAATAACTATCGTCCCATATTAATTCTTCCACCCCTCTCCAAAGCCCTTGAGCACATTGTTGCTGTCGAGCTTATGAATTATCTTGCCAAATATAACTGACAGTGCCCACAACAGCATAGCTTTAGAAAGTCACACAGGACCACCACTGCCCTACCTGCTTACACCAGTTACATCCATAAGGCTTTGGATGATGGCAACCTAGTTGGGTCAATCTACATTGACCTAAGGACTTCAATAATGTTAACCATTCCCTCCTACTCCACACTCTCCCTTCTCTCTGGTTCTCCTCAGAGGTTATTAGCTGGTTCAAAAGCTACCTTGGTGGACGTATCCAGCAAGTTAAGATCTGCAACACTCTCTCAAACAGTTTTCCCATATGGTCTGGAGTCCTGCAAGGCTGCATCCTTGGACCATTACTCTTTAAATTATTCATCAATAATCTCCCCTCTGCCTGTAATAGCAGCATAGTCCTTTATGTAGATGATGCAGCCCTCTTTCCTCACAGCCCTGACCCATTCTCACTCATGGCTGAATTTCAGTCCAACTTCAGATTAGTGGATACCTGGTTTGAGCAACACAAACTGCTCGTGAATTACAAAAAGACCAAGGTCATGCTCTTTTCTAACCCTCACAATATGCACGAAGCTGCTAGCCTGACTATTTGCAACAACCTAAACCAACCGCTTGAGCAAGTTCAAGCGTTTTAATACCTTAGTATAACACTTGATACTGTTGCCTCATTCAATCTCCATATTAATCAAATTGCTAAGGTCATCAACTCCAGGACTGGGATTTTATATCGTTACCAAGATTATATGACCAGAGAGGTTCTGAGACTGGTGGTAACCAGCTCAATCCTTTCACTTATCGACTATGGTCTCGTTATCTATGGTGCTGCCTCTGACACCTCTCTAAAGAGAATTACGCTTGCGCTGAACAAGTCCTGCAAAATAGTCTCTGGGTATGATAAGAGGACCCATGCTTGTAAACTCTATGAAAGAACCAACTGGCTTCCTCTTAACGCTAGGGTCTGCTACCACAAGTGCCTACTCATGAAAAAGTTTAGTCTAGGTCTCACGACCTCTTCCACTGAAACCCGGCATACATGGAGCACTCTAAGCCATCCTACCTTATCCTCTACTTCAAGACCTCCCAAGTTCAATTAACTTTTGCTTATAGAGTGCCCACTCTTCTTAACTGTCTCTTCTCTGATGTCATTGCTGAACCTAAACTAAGTGCTTTCAAACTCAAGCTTCATCAACACCTCCTCACTTTAAGTTGCTGTGATTGCCTTGTCTAGTTTTGGCTTCCTAGCCCTGCTCTCCCCCCTTTTTTTGTCTTGCCAACTCCTCTCTCACCCTTTCCATATCTCACTCCAATACCTCTTCCTTTCCTCCCACTCCTCCTCCTCCCCTTCTATCCAACCACCACTCTATGAATTCCTTCTTGTTGCTCAACCCATGTCTAACACACACACACACACCTCCCCTCCACTCCTCCCCATCCCCTCCCCACCCCATTAGCTCCTGTTCCCTCTTCCTCAGTCTCTCTCCTCCCTTTCTCCCTGTGACCACTAGTCATTAGGAAGGCTCAGACCCCCTTCTCTACTTTCCTTCCCCTTCTCCCCCTTCCCCACTCACCTCTACTTTCCTGCACCTTCTGCCACACATCAGCATTTACTTGACTAGATCTTCCTCTGACTGCTTTACTGAAACTGCAATTTTGTCTCATGTTTGTAACATTGTAATCATGTGATTGCAACCATCTTGTTTGTACCCAGATTTGTTGTACCCCCATTTCAATGTGGAACCTTTGTGAAAGAATCTCTGGTTCAAAGATTATTGTAATACTAGTATTCAATAAATAAATAAATAAATATGACCTCTGATGGTGGCCTTAAACACCTCCCATACTGAAGTCGGGCTCCCCTCACCAGTGCCATTTAGAGCAAAATATTCCTCAGTGGCCTGCTGCACCCATTCTAGAAAATCCTTATCCTGAATGAGCAGGAGATCTAACTGCCAAGAGGAAGATTTCTGGGAAGGGGTTCTCCAAACCACCTGAAAAGAGACAGGGGTATGGCCCGATATCACTATTGGTTCTGTCATCAAAGAAGTAACTGTGCATTGGAGTTGAAGTGAAACTATCTAAAGGTTCAGTCTACTGGCTGAGGCCCACACATAGAGAACTGTAGGAATAGTCCTAGTCTACTGGACGCAGTAGACTCCACACATCAAACAGCAAAATTTCTGCCATCATTTTCTATGCCATCTGCACAGCATGGGGATGGACCTCTACTACTAAGTTAGATCTGTCCAGCACGGTATCTAATGTGATGTTAAAATCCCCATTCAATATACATAGTACCCCCATGAGGTGTGACACTAATTGGGTCAAGGCAGCAAAGAAGTTGGGGCTGTCCTGGTTGAGCCAATAAACTGTGTCCACCACAAGGGAGCCCTCCAGGATAGATAACTTAACCACTAACCACCCCCAGCATCATCAGAGTTCTGGCTGAGAATTATACATTTAGTGTTTTATGAAGGAGGATGGATACTTCCCTTCTAGCTGATGGAGCACAGCAGTGGGCATCAAGCCCAACCAGTTCCCTACACAATTTCTTCACCTCTCCCTTTGTCAATTTCATTTCTTGTAAAATTGCCACCTGATACTTCAATTCACATAAATGAGATAGGACAGAGTTTCATTTTATAAGGGAGTTTAATTAACCAACAAACATTCCATGATTTGCATCTTAAATCAACCATTTAGGAGGAGCATAAGGACAACTACCAGAGAAGGCCCTAAGTTGACAGCTACAAAGGGTTCCATCACCCAAGCCCCACTCTCCAGAAAGAAGGAATGCCATTAGAAACCCTCTATAGGACTCCACCATCAATGGAAATCATTCATAAACAGATTACAAGTGAAGTCATTACACTGAAATATAATTGCCACTGGAATTATACACAAACATAGGCAAACCCAGTTCTTCCTAAGGTATACATAATTTCTAAAGAGATGCAAGATTCTGTTCCACTCTCAGCCACTCACAATCAGTGAGCATTTCCCAGGTAGGGGTAGCCCTCCCCAAAAAGGCATCTATTCAGAGAAGACCCAGAACCCTGGGTTGCATTAGGGAAAGAAATAGCATCACCAGGGGAGGGTTTCAATCTCTAGGATAATGTTTGAGCCACTAGCTGAGGACTGGATGAAGCTTCGAGGACAACCAAAAACCCTTCCAGGAGCACACCTTATGGAGTGAGTTTCCCAGCTATCACTTGGACAAGTCAGTTACTTTGTCCCTAATACTTCTCCTAGCAGGAGGGAACTCTTAGTATGCCACTATGAGATGTATAGGCTAACACAGAGAAAAGAAAAAAAAAACACAGACCCCATATCTCCCCCTCTAACATCCATTAGAACAATTGTGTTTTAAAGAATTCAAAAACAGTAACCTTCATATACAGTAAAAGACATCCAGGGCCTATGGTTCCTTATATCACTACATGATGTGAAACCCCTTAAGACTCTAAAAGTCAGATCCTTCTCTGTCTACCAGGAATGGGGGGCATGAGAAGGATTAGGAAAAGCATGGGGTAACTTAAGGGGGGCAGTGGGGGAGGTGGAGGAAATGCCAGGCAATCTCCCCAGTGATCTATTGGGGGAAAGGAGATCACTGGAGAGAGAGGGGGAGACAGAAAGATGATATGGAGGAGGCACTCCTGCCATATGGTAACTCCTGCCAGTCCCATGTTTTGGACTGTACAACTACATTAGTGCTTCAAAAAGGATATTCAAGCTATTGTGGAAGAGGGGATGTACCCCCGGCAGCACCAGATCATGTCTATCAGCCAAGCAGTTAGCCCCAGCTTCCAAATGACAGGACCTATGCTGCCTACCCCCATCCTGCCTTACAGTTTTTTGTGCTAAAGCACAGTTATGGGAGCAAGGACTACTGGAAAGAGTTGAAATGGTACCTGTGTAGGCAGTGGGAAGAGAAACTGGCCAGTCATGCCCCCCTATTCCACTCTCACCAAGATTAACAGGGGCATCATACTGTGGGTAGGCAACAAGGGGGCCCAGTGATGAAAAATAGATAGAATCAGCTTTCTTACCTGTTCATGGAAGCTGAAAAGGCCTCTGTCTCTCTCCTTACATGTGAGATACCTTTTCCATATAGCAGATATACAGATGGAGTGACCTATAGCAGCAGCCCTCGGACAACTTTGAAAGTCCTTTTAAACCTGACTATCCTTATATAATCATGACTTGAGAGCCATCAAAGAATATATTCCCAGACTGCAGTACACAGCCACAGTTCCAATTTCAGTTGTAGTGGCAGTTCAAGCCCTGCTAAAGCCTCAGTGGGATAAAAAAATCCCCAGAGACAATACTTGGGCAAGATTGCATGCCACTGCTCCTAGCATTCAGTTAAGCAAGTTTTTACCATAGTCAACAAAAGTACTTTTTTACAGGCCAGACCCAAAAGAGTTTTACCAATTTACTACTTCTGGGGAGAAGATGCACCATCCTCAGGTTCTGAGGACACTGTAGCCAGCAGTGGGGTTGAAGTTACAATTGCCACCCATGACTTTCTCAGTAATGTGACTGGTGGTGAAGGAGGTGGAATGTTGGTGGTAGGTATCACATTTGGTTTTAAAGAGAGGGCCATTTGCTGAAGGATCTGGATTTTTTAGAGGTATTTGATATATAGATACCACCTGTTGATGAGGCTAGAGAGTGTGAGCTCCTGCTGCAGCTGCAGGAGTGAGGAGGGACTTCTCCCTTCCAAGTCTGGGCCTGTTGCAATTGTCTTCCTTCTGAGCATCTCAACAGAGACCATTCCTCTGTTGTCAAAAGACTATCAATCCATTGGTCTAGAGGGTCTAACACAGGAAAGGAGGCCACAGTCTCCATAGGTAACATTGCTGGTGGTTCCCACTAACCTGAGGGCCTGTAGTGGCGAGAATCTGCATCTGTCAGCCAGATGGTACTCAGAAGGGTGGCAGCTGCTTTAGCAGAATGAAAGTCTTGGGGCACCCCATTAATTAAGATGCTGAGAGTGGGTGGGTTACACATTGCAAATTTCAGTCCGGACTGAATTGAGATGTTTCTGCACAGCCACAAAGACCCACTGCTTCTGTGATAACTGCACTAAAAACTTGAATTAATTGAATATTTATTTATTTTAATTTTGGTAACTGGGTAGACCCACTGAGACCATGGCTGTCCCTTTTTCAGGGGTGACCAGGAATTAATTACAGATAAAATGTTCCTTAGGTTTACACACTTTACAGGCAGACAATCCATAAAGTTTGCACACTGTGGAGCAATCAGTATTGCAGAGGATGGAAATATTGAATTTCTCACATAACAATGTCCATATTACTATTACTATTTACATTACAACACTAAATAACACTCATCATATGTTAGTTCAGTAGGAGACATTCAAGGTTACAGGCAAGTATAGTTCACAATCAGGACTTACAGTATTTCAAGGGTAGCAAGTGAATTAGTTGAGCTTTGTCAGGTGAGCCTTAAGTCCCTTTTTAAACCCTCTGAGAGAATTACAAGCCTGGAAATGTGCAGGAAGTGTGTTCCAGAGAGGTGGGATGCTGGCTGAGAATTACTTCATTCCCTGTGATGATCTGACATTAGGGACATAGGGACATTGAGGGACATTGAGGAGCTGAAGGCTTGAAGATCTGAGGGGCCTGCTATTATGCTTGGCAGATATCATTTCAGCCAGAGTTTGGGGGCATTGTCCAACCTGAGCTTGTATGCCAGGCATAAAGATGGGTACAAAAGTCACCCTTCCAATTTTGGCCAGGACAGGGTTTAGAACACCTGGCAATGATGCCCCCAAGGTTGAGCCCCTATAGCAAACTGGATCACCCTGTGATATAGGGTACTCAGTTTTTGCATTTCCCCACCTTTTACCATGAGAAGCACTGATGCCCCATACAGCAGGGTTGGTAGTAGGGTACAAGTTACAATCCTTAGCCAGGAGCCTTGAGTGAGGAGAGGGATGAGGATATATAATAGGCCAAGTTTCTGATTCACAGTCTTTGTCAGTTGTTCAATATGTGTCTTGAAAGTGCAGTTCTGGTCTAGGTAATTGCCTAAGTTCATTATTGTTTTAACTACCTCAATCTTTGTGCCATTTGAGAGACAGGCAGTCAGGATATAAGTTCTGTCAGGTCCCAGACTTGGAGGGCCAAACAGTATAGCCTTGTTTTTTTCTCATTCAAAACAAGTTTGTTACTAATTAGCCAGTCCTCAAGGAGTTGCAGGTCATTTGTCAAGAAATTGTTCAGGGAGACAGTGTCCTTGGAGATCCTATATAGCACCACATCATCTGCATATAGGATGATGTTCACATTACCACAGTTATTCAGCATGTCATTTATGAATATAGAGAACAATAACAGCCTCAAGATGGACCACTGGAGGACCCCATCAAGAACTGGGTAGATTGGGTGCCCTGCCATCTGACAAATTGGGACCTTCCCTGAAGGTAGTCAGTAAACCACTGGACTGTCAGATAGTCTAGGCCTATGAGCTTGAGTTTTGCTAGGAGGAACAGATGGTCCACCAGGTCAAAGGCCTTAGTGAGCTAGATGGAAACTGAACCAATTAGCTGGCCTTTACCAAGAACTGTGAAGCAGACAAGGGCAGTGTCAGTGCCGTGGTTTTTGCTAAAACTATGTTGGTGAGGTGTAACTATGCTATTCCTCTCTATATAGTCCATTGTTTGATTATATACAGTGGTAGGGTGCCCCTACCAGCCCAGAAAGCCCCTCAGTTGAGTCAGATGGATGATGTTCTCTTTTACAGATAACTGCAGCATTTAGGGCAAGATTGCACTCTACCAGGCTTTAGGCTGCTGGTTTCCAGTGAGCAGGGAACCACACTACTTTTACCAGAGGACACTCTTGTGCATTTAATATTCCTAATATAGCACTCTGGAGGAGTCTGACCATGTCTGCCCCCTCAGCTCCTTCTGGGGAACCCAATGAAATGAATATTGTTCAATCAGGCCCAGTTCTCCAGATCATCTACCTTTTGTAAGAATCTGATAGAGGAAGAGTTATCTCTCAGGACCTCTTGCTGTTCATCTGTGTGGCATGTCCATTATGCTATGTGGGTCTCAGTCTGCTCCACTTGTCCACTCTGAAGCTTGAGGTTCTGTTCCATTTGGTGTGTTGTTTGTTTGAGATCCACAGTGCCCTGCAGTTACTCAATAATATATAATATATTGCAGGGCCATTGTCGATCACTGGATTGTATCACTGATGAGGGCTGGATCCCACAACTGAAAGGAGCTTCCATAGAGGGAAGGGCTACACCATGAGGAAAAGATAGTCAGAAACACTGAGCCCCAGTGCAACTCAGAATCTTGCCTGACAAAAAAATATAAAACTGTGTAGGGACTCGGGAAACCAATAATTCTGGGCAGCACACTGAAATCACTGAACTACGGTTTAGGTAATGGTTGGGCAGTGATATACATGGGGGAAGGGAGAGAGCCTCAGAGTTAATCTGACATCCTTGCTGCTTTCTAACCACCACCCACTGCCCCCCATTGGGTGAGATTTAACACATTCTATAAACCAAGTTCATTATGGGGGGGTCAACATATGAAACAAAATAAGTTATAAAGATACATTGTGTACATGGTCAGACTTTGGCACAGTGGGTAATGTACCATGATCCTGTGCAGGTGAACTGAGTTCTGCTGTGATATCTGTGAGCCAGCTGGATGGGCCAAGGCTGGGGAGAGATGTAACGGCCATCTAGCACCACCCTCAGCCTGGGGAGGAACAGTGCAGTGTTGGCCCTATGAGCAACAAGTAACCATATAGTGAAGAAAAGTCTTCAGCTGATATAGGACCCAGCAGGGCCGGCATCTCTGTACCTGTAGCTGCATGGAAATGTTGGGCCCAGAGGGCCCTACACTTTTGCAGCCAAATGGACTCTTGACCCTGTAAGTCTGCATCTGTAGCTATAGAGAAGTACATTGCCCAAAGGGCCTTGCACTTCTGCAGTCCCCCCCAAACAGTCCTATGAATCCTTTGCATCCATACTTGCATGGAAGTACAGGACCCGGAGGAGACAGACTCTTCTCTTGGTGCAGGGGGATATGTATGCCTGCATCTGATCACACAGGTCCCAAAGGACCTGCATGAATGAGGATATGATTCCACTATCTCAAAAAGAAAGAAAATGTGTTGCAAAAATCTTTTATTGCACCAGTTAGAGTTGAACGTAACCTAAAAAAGTAAGGAAATGTGGTGTTAGGGTTTCCATCTCTAACTCCCCTACCCCCCCAGCAGCAAAATGTCAAGACCACACAAGTAACCACAGACAGCCATCATCAGGTAAGACAAACAACATACAACTGTTTTTAGATTACTAAAATGCAGTAGCAATCATGTGCTGTCTTCATAGATTTGTATCTATGGCATGCATGCACACTACAAAACATATACACTCACTTGTTACTGTAGACAGAAATCCATGATACTCAAACCACAACCCTACTTTTGTCTGCAGAAGCACTGGTCCCTGCAGCCACCGATACAAATCCATGATACCCAAATTACAACAGTACTTCTGTCTGCAGATATGCAGGCTCCTATGAGGCCAGCACTTCCACAGCCAAAGATATACATGCACAGTGTAAGACATACACATCAACTTGTTGCACTTCTGCAGCCTTAGATAGAAATCCATGATACCCAAATGGCAACACTACTTCTGTCTGCAGTAGTGTAGCCCCCTTTGGGGTCAGCGCTTCTGCAGCCACTGGTACACATGCATACTGTAAGATATATGCACACACTTCTGGCTGCAGAAGCACAAAACACAGGCCACTGTGGGGCCTGCACTTCTGCAGCCATACGAAGAAATCTATGATTATACCGGAAACTTACCATTTTGGTAAATGTGAACCCAAGGCACATGCTTTTGCAAGTTTAAAGCTTTAGACTTATACAGTTTTTACAATATAAGTTAAAAAACAACTGCTGTTTTCTGAGCATGCTTAGTTAAAATAATAACATTGTATGGTAGCTAGACTTTTGTATTAGCAGTTTGATCAATGGTGATTTTCTTCAAACTGTTTTTATCAACTGTCTGACAAAAACAGTTTGAAGAAAATTGAAAGTGATTTCATCAAAAGTGATTTCCTTCACACTCCTTTTGTCAGTCATTGCTGATGAAAGCAATGTGAAGGAAATCATTTTCAATCAGAATGCTAATGCCCGCTATCTTTAAAACAGGTGGGTACTCTTGCGCCTCCAGTAAACCAATTCCTTCTCCCTCCTGACCTCTTTACTAAATGGCAAACGTCTTTCTTATTAAAATGACCAGCAGGTGCCCAATCCCACCTGTCAGAATGCTTGTCCCTTATGACTGATGCACATCTTTTAAAAATGGCCAGAGGGTGCCCAATACTGCCAGCTAGTGCTGTCTCACTTGTGAACTGCATCTTTTTTTTAAACTGCTAGCAGAAGACAATCTCACCTGCCAGTATCCACCCTCCCTCCTGACATTTGTTTTTATGATGGCAGTTGCCCAATCCTGCCACTGTATGCCTAAAGTTTGTTCTGATACTGGGGGCAACACCTCAGTGCTGGTCTACAATCACCCTCCAATACTAAGCAGCACTGGAGTGTCCACCTCTTCTACTGCCATACTTCAACCCCCCTCTTCATGTCCCTCCATCCCCCCAATATATAGTGACACAAGGGCTGCCCACTTCTTGTGTTGCTGAACAGCCCAATATACCTACTGTATAATGGAGAAAACCAAAATGTCATTTTTTCCTTTTTTCATTTTTTCCCAAAACAAGGAAAACTCCATCAATGTCTTTTGCAGCTGCAACCCCATCCTAGCACCCCACCTAGCACCCACCATTCCACTCCCACATCCCTCAATCACCTGAAAAGGGTCTAATACTGCTTTGCCAAGAAACATGTCCTTCTTCTTCAAAGCTGGATGGAGACTGAAGAAACAATGTAAGGGCCAGCAATGTATTTTGAATACATTTTGAACTTTCACTCATAACATAATTTTTTCATATTTTTGCACCAAATTTTTGACATTGCCTTTTTGGGACCCCACCTCATGAAAAAAGTAGGGGAATGTGTTTTGAAATACATGCCAAAACACGATTTTGTAATCACTCTGTGAAATCACTTTTGGGGCAGGATTTGAAAAATTTCACTTACCAGATTGATGAGGTGGGGTCACAAGAAGATTATGTTGAAACCTTAGTGAGAAATATCTTAAAATAGCCAAGTTATGAGTGAACATTGACATTTTTAAATTTTCACATATTACTTTAGTAATTTTCAATATATTGAGACCAAATGTATGTAATAATTTTATCACACCATCTTATGAATGTGTCAAGTGATGATAGCTAAGACTGATTTTATTGATTACATATAGGGAGACATACGCCTCTATATCCAAAGAGTATATGAACATGAAGAACTGGTTTTGAGAAATACAATGTGCTTTGGACAGGAGTTTATGATCTGGAGTTGTGGTGAAAATTAAAGTTAAGAGGGTGGAGAAAGATGGTGACCATCAGCGAGGATTGAGGAGAGCGTGGTGTGTGGGGTAGAGCCAAACCTCCTCTGGTTCATAAAGAAATGCTGCAGTTCTATTCATATCGCTAATGAAAGCTAAAAAAAAAGCAGTGTGCTTTTTTAAAAATTTTTTAAAGTTAAGTGGCCGAGATAGAAATGGGCGGAGCTCAGAGTCCAGTAAAAGTCATAAGCAGTTTAGATTTAAATCTGTGCTGTGAGCCATTTTGAAGGTTCAGCCCATTCTAATATACAGTGTCTGTGGGTATCGACTATGTGGAAAAGCCTTGATAAAAGAAGTGAAACTGAGGAAAAAGGAAACTGAGTGAGCAGGCTGAAAGTTGCCTGAACATCCAGATGGTAGGCAAATCCATAACAGACACTGACCCTTCACGAATAACCGGTGATAGATTCAACCTGATGGTGCTGGGCAGAGTTACGAATGACTTCTAGAAAAAAAGGGCTGGGAAATTCTAACCTATTTTTAAATCTTATATTTTGTTGCTACGCTATCAAAGTAAAGTTAGCCACTCCTCTTTTTCCTATTGGGCTCTTCTTTCTAAAGTAAACCATAACAAAAGAAACTAAGTTACTTGAACTCAAAGTAAAATAATCAGTTGTCCTCATCTGTAGCTCAGACTGGACCTGTGGTCATACTACATGGGTGATCGTGTTTTGGAGGAGCAGAGGCAATTTGTTGAAATGTGTGATTCTGCATGGAGTATTTTAAAAGCCTAAAATGAAAGTCGTTTAAAAAATAAAATGTGTCTATGTATGCAGGATCCTGATATAAAAGTTGTACAGCAATTTTAACCTCTACAGCTATCTCACTCTTTAGCAGTGCTGTTTAGCCCCATGGGAGACTTGCATATTTGATATAAGGAGGAGACAAAATTAAAACTAAAAGAATTAAGCAACATAAAATCAAGCTCTGGAAGACAACACAATAGGAAATTGTATGTATAAAGGTCATAAAACAACTTCCCCATAGAAGGGGAGCAGATAGTTTGACAAAGGTCCTGTGGGAAATGAACATCTTTTTTCAATTTAAAGAAAGAAAGTGAGAAGGATGCCTTGCAAACTATTATATTAAGGAAACTGCAAGATCGTGTACCTTAAGAGACTGCAAGTTATATCCACAGGAAGATATATTTCTAATAGACTTTAATTAAAACAGCTCTGTAAGATGGTACTTCAGGGGACTGCATAAGCAAGTGCTAACTGAAAACCTCCTCCCCATAAATGGGAGGAGGGGAGGCAATTTAAGTACTTTGAATAAAGCAGCTTTGTAAGCTGGTACATCAGGGGAGTGCTTGAGCAAGTGCTAATTAAAACAACAAAGATCTACCTCCCCAAGATGGGGGGGGGGCAGAATGAATAAAAAAGATATTACCAATCTGAAGGATTTCTTCAGGAAATCTACTGAGAAAAATAAAAGTAAATTTGATATTGAACCAGAGAATACTAAAAGCAAAGCTAAAATAAATATATCAAGATAGTCTACTGCTCAAACTAAGGATGGAAAACCCATGGAAACATGAGCAAAAAAGATATTTAATAGATGAAGATGAAACAACTGAAGAGGATAATCAAAATACTAATGTTCAGAAGAAACATGAATCAAGCAAATGGAAACATGAACTCTTCAAGCACCTCAAATGAAGCAGAGGTTTTGAATCTAACAAACACCAAAAATACCCGAGGTCCATCTACACAGAAATAAATCTGTCCCACTCCTTTTCAAGTATCTGCTGATTTTGAATTAATGTCCATGGTAATCACACTGGAGCAATACCAAAAGAAAAAACAAAACAAAAATGCATACTATTGATATGCAAGCTGAAGATCTGTGTAATTCAAAGCAAGAAAGTCCAAATGATAACTATAAACAATTATTGAATGAAATTAAGGAAGGCTTTGCAGGAATACACTTAAAGATGGAAAAAATAAGCGATGAATTAGGAGAAGTAAAAGATGAAATTAAAGACATAAACAGCAAAATCTCAGAAATAGAAAACAGAATATCAGACATGGAAGATTTTTTACCACAATTGGAACCTAAAATACTGAAACATACAAAAGAGCTTAAGGAAATCAAGCAGAAAATCAACAATTTGGAGTGGTGTTCAAGATGTAACAATCTAAAATTGTTGAATGTTCCAGGAGGATGGGAAGGCCAGAATATCCATAAAACTCCAGGCTGGTCACAGAATTAAACTAGATAGAGATCACCGTTCTCCAGGTTATAACCCAATGTAAACTCGGTGCAAAGATTTCCTATGGTAATATTAGCACGTTTCTTAAAACACCAAGATAAATAGAGAATAAAGGATGGGAGAGTGTGTGTTATGATAATTTAATGCACACCCACGGTGTGTGATGCTATATAAACCCCGAGGGCGAAGCCCGAGGGGTTTATCAAAGCATCCCACACCGACGGTGCTCATTAAATTCTCATAGAAAACACACTTCCCAATTTTTTATTTTATATAATTTGCTGGATAGCTATTTTTTCCAACCCTAGTGCTGTGATTCCCCCCACACACACACACTCACTCTCTCTCTCTCACACACACACACACACACACACACACACACACACATACACTTTCTCTCCCTCTGTCCTTCTCAAGAAATCCCCATGGCAGCTTTACTGTAGTTTTCTGGGGCACCAAATGCAGCAGCTTCCTTTCTCTCCCCCAGCTCCCACTCTAAATTCCCCAGCTGAGCTGTGCAGCTGTACCCAGTCCCTCTCCCTCTTGCCCCACATCACCCTCCAGCTCACTGTACTCTCAGATTCAAAAAATATTTTTTTTTAAATTTAACAGCTAAAACCGTGATTGCGATTACGCTCGTGCTTACCTGTGTCAGCCACAGACTTATTCCCACCAATGGTGTGTGTTGCCCAAAGCTAGCGAACTGCAGGATCAACCAGATACTTTAAAAAAATATAATGGTACTATTTAAAGTAGGAGCAACAAAATAAATAAAAACAACGATTAGGTGAAGATGTAACCGTGGTGGCTCCTCACTAACTTAGATACGGAGCCACAATGTTTTCAGAACTGTTTAGCCCGCCCACACAGAAAATAGGAGCCAATGAGGGAGTGCTCCCTTTTGATAGACGGAGCGCATGATATCAACTCGGTGATGCAATTGAAAAAATTGATCACCAGTAATTATAGAAAGAGTAATATCTTATGCACAAAAAAAAGGTCTAACAATAGATGGAAAAAAACTTCTCATATTACCCCGATTCTGGGCCTGAGATATACGAAAAGAGAAAGTTGTTTAATCCATTTAAAAAGGCCTTTGGGAAAGACATGTATGATTTCAGCACCCCTACCCAAATATACTAAGGATCCTATTTCAAGGAAAATTTTAAAACTTTGCCTTCTCTAAAGAGGTGCTCAGAATAACAGTTTAAAGATATTCATAAGAACATTACTGGATATTACTCAGCTAGTAAAAGTGGAAGTAGGCACCAGGCCTATCAAGACCACTTTCCCCACATTTGTGGAGGGAATTTAATTTGATAGCTCCAGAAAGATCTTATTTAATTCTGATTTCAATCTGTCACTAGATGTCAATTCTACAATGTATTGTGGCAGAGAATTCCATAGTTTAATGGCTCTAACTGTAAAATAATATAATCTTTTGTTTGTTGTTGCCCTCTGGATTTTAATCTGTCTGTTACTGCATTTTAATCCATGTTTTTTATCAGTTTCCTAAGATCTTCATCATTTATAATATTAAATAGAAGTAACAGGTCTCCTCTATCTCTTCTGTTTTGTAAATTATATAATCCTAGAAATGTTACCCTAGCCTGCTACGGTAGATGTCTTATTTTAAGTATTAATTTTGTGACCATTCTTTGTGATCTCTCTATCATTTTTTTTATCTTGTTGCAAATATGGGGCCCAGAATGAGACAGCATAATCAGTGTGTGGTCTGATATATGATTTATACAATTGAATAATACATTCTTTGTTTCTTGAAATGAAAGGTCTTTTAATAGCAGCTAGGATGCTATTACATACTTGAGCTACTTTGTTACATTGCTATTCCAGTTAAACTTACAGTATTGTTGGCAGTAACACCCAGGTCCCTTTCTGTGTTAGCTGTTTTTATAACAAAATTACATACATACATTATACTTGATGCTCAGGTTCTTTTTTCCCTAGATTTATGACTGAGCATTTGTCTATGTTTAAGGTCATTTCATTTTCATGGACCCATAATTCTATTGTTTTTAGGTCTTCTTTGAATTTGGTTATTTTAGTCATTGTGTCCACCTCAGATGACCATTTTGTATCATCTGAAAATGTATTTATCTGGTTGGTTATCCCTAGATGTAGATCCCCTATGAACAGATTAAATAATGTTGGACCCAACACTGAACCCTGAGGCACTCCACTGGAGACTAAGATGTTACTTGAGATCGTATCAACTATTCTCACATTTTGTATCCTGTCTTTTAACCATCCTTCAACCCACTTGAGGGTATAACTATTGAGTTTCAGCTGCATCATTTTTTTAACTAGCAAAACATGGGATGATTTGTCTAAGGCTTTCTGAAAGTCCAGGTAAATAACATCCACTGGGCAGTTTCTGTCCATGCTATCACTGATACTGTCATAAAATGCTACCAGATTGATGGCACATGACCTACCCTTTTTGAATCCATGTTGTGCATTATCCATTAGTCCATTGTTTTCTATTTCTTGTTCAATTTTTAGTTTAAGTATTCTTTCCATAATTTTACACATTATTGATGTGAAGCTTATGGGTCGGTAGTTTTCAGCATTATTTTTATTTCCTTTTTGTGTATAGGTATTACAGTTGCCAATCGCCAATCATCAGGGACTTCACTATTCATATATGATTTCTTGAAAATAATACTCAGGAGATAAGCAAGTTGTTCCAGGGTATATTTTATGAAGGAGGTATTGACATTGTCAGGACCAGCTGAAGAATTATCTTCAAGGGAAAACACAGCATTTTTTATTTCTTCAATTGTTGTCTCCTCATAACTACTTGTGTATGGATATGCAGTTACAATTGGGGAGTCTTTTTTCCTATAAAATCTACTGAAGACAAAGCAAAAAACTTGAAGAAGAAGGGATTACAGAGGAGCTAAATATTCAAGACACCTCTACAGGACAAGAAAAAAGGAAAAGAACCCCAAAAGATCTGGAACAGAATGTTACATAATTTAAGAAAATTTTCTATTTGAGAAAATATAAGTTCTTTAATTGGGCTCTCATATAACACTCTGCACATATATGTTAAAGGTTCTTTTTTTGGGGGGTGGCTACTCATTCATACAGGTTTGTCAAGGCTTATTTTTGCTAAGAAAGGAGTACTAGGAGTATTGAAGTGAGATACCATCCAGTATTGCTCTTCAATGGAGCATTCGAATACGAATGAGAAAGATAGTATAATTATGGTTAAGATTTTTTCTCTTGGTATATTGGGGAGAAGGGGGTACTGACCATCTATCAAGTAAATGAAGAGTTAAACCAAATACACAATATGTAAAAACTGTATGTAAAAGGAAAATGGAAAATAAGGTATGTTTATCTATCTCTAATATTTTTTCTCTTCCTCATATTGTTAAACTACACCACAATCAGTCTGAGGGTAAACATTGTTTAAAGAAATGTTGGATCAAGCAAAGATTTTGTCTTGGAACATTAATGGTTTTAGAAACCCAATTAAAATAAAAAAAAAATTAACTATAAAAAAAAGAATAGTATTGATGCTATCTGTCTCCAAGAGATGCATTTAATAGAAAAAGAAGTGGTTAAAGTGAATAGAATGTGGGGTGGACATTCTGTACACTTCATTTTTACAGCTGTCCAGAGGGACTTCCATCCTGTTCAAGAATGGATTAAATAAGAACATAGAAAGCCAAATTATTGATGTTGAAGGAATATTTGTAATAGCTAAAATAAACATTAAAGGTAATTATTTGACCATAACATCATTATATGTATCAAATGTAGCCATCCCAGCCCTCGAGCACCCAGTGAGCGCAGGGGCTCCAAGCCACCGGCGGGCGGGTGGCGACCGCGAAGCTGAGTTTGGGAACCAGGAGGCCGGGAGAGACAGCCAGCAAGCCGTCCCAGCCCTCGAGCACCCAGTGAGCGCAGGGGCTCCAAGCCACCGGTGGGCAGGCGGCGACCGTGAAGCTGAGTTTGGGAACCAGGAGGCTGGGAGAGACAGCCAGCAAGCCATCCCAGCCCTCGAGCACCCAGTGAGCGCAGGGGCTCCGAGCCGCCGGTGGGCGGGCGGTGACCGCGAAGCCGAGTTTGGGAACCAGGAGGCTGGGAGAGACAGCCAGCAAGCCGTCCCAGCCCTCGAGCACCCAGTGAGCGCAGGGGCTCTGAGCCGCCGGCGGGTGGGCGGCGACCGCGGAGCCGAGTTTGGGAACCAGGAGGCCGGGAGAGACAGCCAGCAAGCTGTCCCAGCCCTCAAGCACCCAGTGAGTGCAGGGGCTCTGAGCCGCGGTGGGCGGCGCCGTGAGCGAGTTGGGAACCAGGAGGCGGGAGAGCAGCCAGCAAGGTACGGGAAGGCGCCAACCAATCGGGAGGCGTGCTACATCAGCCTTGCTTCCGATTGGTCCCGCTTCTCCATTGACTTTTATAGCTTGCACTGCTGAAGACTGACTGGGTTTACTGGGTTTATTGTTAATCTTTCAAAAAAGACCTGTTTTTACAATTTTTGTTTAAAAATCTATGTAAATGTTGTTTTGGTGTAAGGACTAAGTGATACAGTCTTTTGGTGGGATCTCTGTTGGCCCAGATGCATAGGCGCCGTCCCCCCCCACAGTCTTTTGTTGTGCAAAGTTTTTTAGCACCTATTTGCAGAATTCTTTTTATTGCTGAAATAGTGCTTTTCTGACTGTCCTCTCCTCTGTCTCCTCCACTGTAGCCGTCCCAGCCCTCGAGCACCCAGTGAGCGCAGGGCTCCGAGCCGCCGGTGGGCGGGCGGCGACCGCGAAGCCGAGTTTGGGAACCAGGAGGCTGGAAGAGACAGCCAGCAAGGTACGGGAAGGCCGCGACCAATCGGGAGGCGAGTGCTACATCAGCCTTGCTTCCGATTGGTCCCGCTTCTCCATTGATTTTTGCTATAGCTTGCACTGCTGAAGACTGACTGGGTTTACTGGGTTTATTGTTAATCTTTCAAAAAAGAGCTGTTTTTACAATTTTTGTTTAAAAATCTATGTAAATGTTGTTTTGGTGTAAGGACTAAGTGATACAGTCTTTTGGTGGGATCTCTGTGGGATCTCTGTTGGGCCAGACGCATAGGCACCGTCCCCCCCCCACAGTCTTTTGTTGTGCAAAGTTTTTTAGCATCTATTTGCAGAATTCTTTTTATTGCTGCAATAGTGCTTTTCTGACTGGCCTCTCCTCTGTCTCCTCCACTGTAGCCGTCCCAGCCCTCAAGCACCCAGTGAACGCAGGGGCTCCGAGCCGCCGGCGGGCGGGCAGTGACCGTGAAGCCGAGTTTGGGAACCAGGAGGCCAGGAGAGACAGCCAGCAAGGTACGGGAAAGCCGCAACATTTTTGCCCGCCTCCCCTCCCCCTTCCTGGGTGTTTCTTTTATACACACCTTCCCGCCAAATCTCATTTCTCCACCCTTAGTTCACCTCCTAGCCAATAACCTAGCACCACTCCCCCTATTGCCTTTGTTATTCCTAACCCTAGCTACCAACCATCATGCTGTTGCTCCTGCTATTGCTCCCCTGCCTTTCGTCTATGTCATACCGTGACGATAATGCCGCATCAGCCCTTGACCTAGAGATTATGGCTGCCAGTCAGTCTGACCTCCCTCATGCAACCCCTGTGGATGTCCCTCATTTCCTCAAGTATACCTTACCGTTGCTTTACCAAAATCCTTTGGGGTATCCCAGAAAAAGGCTCACAACCAGTTTTGCACCTCCTTTACCCCAGGCTCCATTCATGGCCCTTCAATGCCCCCCTACTTCTGTCCATCAAGCTGGTACTTTATGATATTATAACAAGCCATAAAGCAGGCCCGTTATTCTCTGATCACTGGACCCGGAGTAAGAGGAGAAAGCCCTCTGTCTGTTCCTTCCTCCTATCACTTGAAGCACTTATCAAACTATTGTTCTTTCTGCTTATCTGTGCTGGCACTATTGAACTCAATCCTGGACCCCTAGAAGGCTTCTCCTCACCAACAGATCTAGTCTCTATGAAAGGCCTAAGTTTCCTCCACATCAATGTATGCAGCCTTTTAAAAAAGTTCTCACCAATACAAGCCTGGGTTGCCCATACCCTGCCAGACTTTCTTGTGTTCTCTGAAAGGTGGCTTAAACCAGCAACAAATGACAGTGAAATAAGTATACCTAATTACCAGCTCTTCAGAGCAGACCGTCCATCCAGGGGTGGTGGTGTGGCCATTTACGTTAACTCAAATTTCTCTGCTTCCTGTCTCAGTATTTCATCTCAGCCTAAAGAATTCGAATGCATATCCCTTAAAATATCCCCTCCCAACATGTCAGCCTTTCAACTGGTTAGCTGCTACAGACCCCCCTCTTAAACTCATTACCCACCTGGGGACTATAGCTAAACTGGGTCCTGAGGATACCATTATTCTAGGCGACTTGAATTTCAACTGGCTATCCAATGTTTCTGCACCCCTAGTATCTATCTGTGACTCCCATGGCTTTACTCAACTAATAAATGAACCAAGGATTGACCTGAAAAACAAAAGTAACAGCACCTTACTTGATGTTATGTTAGTTAATATGCCCCATCTATATTCACATTCTGGAGTGCTATTCAGTGATATAAGTGATCACTGCCTCATAGCTAGTATAAGATCTTCAATCAAGCCTGCTAACCCTGCAAAATTCCTCCCAAGAAGGTCTAAAAAGAACTTTAACATTGCAGAGTATCTTCAAAATCTGTGTCACTCCAATCACTGGCAAGATTTCTACCTCTCAGCTTCTGTGGAGTCAGCACTGCAGGTGCTAAATGACATAATCTTAGAGGCTCTCAATATATATGCACCAGTCACCAGTGTCAGAATTAAATGCAAATCTTGTCCCTGGTTCTCTGCTGAACTTAAATCTGCACTGCTTGCTAGAGACAAGCTCTGGAAAAAGGCAAGGAAAACCAAAGATCCAAATGACTGGGTACAATTCAGACAAGCCAGGAACAGCTGCATTAAAAAAGTGAGAGATGCTAAGGCTGCCTTCTATACAGCAGAGCTCGATGCCACCTACCACAACCCAGCCAAATTCTGGGGCACTATCAAGGGAATCCTAGGGCAAGACTCTAGCACCTCTTTACCATCTCAAGTGAACCTCAACAACGTGATCATTACTGACAAGTGTGAAATTTTAGATGCTTTCAATAATCATTTTACTACAGCAGGCCTAGCTTTTGACTCATCTCCAGCAAACTTGCTGCACTCTCAATTTGCTCTCCATTCCACTGAAGCTCAGAAGACTACCTCTACATTTTCTTTCAAGCCAATTTTATTAAAACAAGTAGAAGACCTACTGCTCCACCTGGACACAACTAAAAGCATTGGTGCTGACTCTCTGGACCCTTTCTTTTTAAAAATTGCACTGCATGCCATTGCAGCCCCCCTAACTCACCTCTTCAACATGTCCTTATCTTCTGGCTCTATTCCTTCTTTATGGAAGACAGTACAAGTGTTTCCCCTCCTTAAAGCAGGGGACCCCATGGATCTCAACAATTACAGGCCTATTTCCATCCTTCCAGTGCTGCCCAAGATGTTAGAGAAACTGGTAAGCTTCCAACTAAATGACTACCTCAATGCTAATAACCTCCTCAACCCTGCTCAATCTGGGTTCAGAGCCATGCACAGCACCATTTCTGCCTTAGCAAAAGTTACAAATGACTGGCAGTCTGAACTAGATAGAAAAAATAACATCTGTGCTGTATTTCTGGATTTAAGTAAAGCATTCGATACTGTGGATCATGATCTTCTAATCTCCTCACTGCACTCCCTAGGCCTAGACCCTACCTCTCTTAAATGGTTCAAATGCTACCTCTCTGGTAGGGTGCAGCAGGTAAAAGTGAAGCAACCTTTCTTCCTCAAAACCACTCTTAAGAGGAGTTCCTCAAGGCTCCATCTTGGGCCCTATCCTCTTTGCCATCTACATCAATAACATTGACTCAGGCCTCACCAATTCTAATGTTCACCTTTTGCAGATGACACTGTCCTTTTGTAAGCAATCCATCACCAAAAAGGCCTATGATCTACTACAAGCTGACTTCTCCTTACTGCAACACAAATTACTTGAAAGAAGCTTCTATTAAATGCCAAGAAGACTAAAGCTATGTTCATCTCCACCAATACCTACTCACCAAACATTCTTCCCCAACTTTCTACCATCCTTGGTGAGAGCCTTGATTATGTAGATAAATTTAAATATCTGGGGTTTGGATTGACAACAGGCTTGATTTCACCCAGCACATTGAAGAGCTCCTGAAAAACTAAGGCAAAGGCTTGGCCTATTCTTCAGGATCAAACATTTTCTAAACAGAGAATCTAAGCAGAGATTAATCCAGGCTTCATTTATATCCCTCCTTGATTCGCAGACTTCCTATATGGCCACTGCTCCCTGTCCTACCTAAATAAACTGGATACCCTGTACCATAGAGCTCTAAGGTTCATCACTGACCTTCCTTTCAGTACCCACCACTGTTATTTCTATGCTGCAGTTGGCTGGACATCCCTACATCAGAGAAGGCACAAAATGCTGCTCTTTGGATATACAAAGCTCTGACAAATAAACTACCATCCTACATTTCTGATTGCTTCTCTCTTGTTACTCCAAGGCCATATGCCTAAACAATAACCTCATCTTGCTGAATCCACCTAAGGCATGTACCCGTCATGGAAGGGCTGCAATCAATTACTTTCTAGCACACATCTGGAACTCTCTACAAAAGACCCTGAAGTTGAACACCTTCATTCCTGTAGTCTCCTTCAAAAAGCTTTACCTAAACCTTTTCCCAGAGATATGCAATTGCTTCCACAATTCCTAGCCTCTTCAGTCCCCTTTTCACCCCTGCCCCCATTAGATTTCCCCTCCCTTATCTGTCCATGCTTTTACCCATTAACTTCTATATTATCTACCTCATAAACCCCTAACCATTACTTTTTTCCCACATTTGATCTGGTGCCCAATACCACTGTTTACTTGCCTTGTATATATGTGTTTATTATTGCATTTGTTCGTTCTTTGTTGTTTATTCTTAAAAAGTCTTTGTTACTGTACTTATTCTATATTTGTATATTTGTGAGTTTAAACCATTTTGTTGTTTATGACCAATCAGGTCCATCTTGTAAATGAGCTATGCTCAATGATGTTCGCCTGAATAAATAAAGATTTTGATTGATTGATTGATTGATTGATTGATTGAAATGATAAAGTTAAAATCACCTTGGAAGAATTTTTTAAGAAACCTGCACAATACCCACAACCATATTTGATAGGTGGAGACTTTAATATGATTCTTAATCAGCAATTAGATACTACTGCTAGAAAGCAGGAATATAATAGTAGCGATATCAAAACTTTGCAGAACAGGATGAAACACCTATCATTGATTGATATTTTGAGAACCTCTTATCCTAACAGTAGAGAATTTTATTTTTCATATAGGTTTAAGACTTATTCTAGAATTGATTGGTTTTTAGGGTCACAATAGTTATTTAAGGACATTATTGGAGTAGAATATACCCCAATATATATTTTGGACCATGCACCACTCTATATGAATCTTGCATCCAGGGACACCACCACTACTAAGCAATGGAGATTAGATCCAATTTTATTAAAAGAAGAGGCATTCATAAATAAAATAAAAGAAGAAACCCAGAATTATCATGCTAATAATGACCCCTCTGAGGTTCCAATTGAAATCATATGGGATGCGTATAAAGTTTTTTAACGGCAATTTTTTATGTCATGTCGTGCTAAAAGAAAGAAAAAAACACAACATACACTAAGACTGGAACAGCTGGAAAAGGTAATATTTGAAGTTCAGAAATTACATTCACAATCTAATTCAAATATACATCTAAAAAAGGTTAGAAAAAGTTAGATATGAGTATACTCAAATATATAATGAAAAAATGGAAAGATTAATACTAATTTCTAGAGCTAAACATTATGCAAGTACAGACAGATGAGATAAATTACTAGTCTATATGACCCAGAAGGAAAAGATTGAGAGAAACATCTTAGAAATAAGAACAAATGATGAAGTTATAGACAAGGAGCAAGGTATACACTCAGGTCCGAATATTCAGACTGTGCCAAGCAGTGGCGCAAACCTGGGCACAGCACAACTATGATGCACTGGGGACAGATCCAGGTGATATTCAACGGGGATGCACCATGGCACAACACCATTGAATATGGCAGGGCCAGCTCACATACTGCGCATGGTGCAGTGTCACTGCACCAGCGCAAGCCACAGATAGGGAGCATGGGGATGTGCCAACACAAGTGCAGTTGTGCTAGGTGCACCACCAGCAATATTCAACAGGGGGCGTGCAAATAAGGCCATAATATATGCAAGGCAAAAATGGGGCCATTTGCATGTCATTATGGCCCCATTTGCATCCCTTTCGCACAGCAGTCTGGCGACTTGCACCTGGTGTCCTGCACAGCATGACATGTGCTGTGGGGTTCCAGGGGCATTCCCCTCCACGTAGCCATGCTCATGTGGTATATGTGTGAAGGGAATTCCTGATAGTCTAGTGGCCCCCCCAGTCCCCGATTCCCTGATATATCTTATACGTGACCATCCCTGGTGATCTAGTGGTCCCCCCTCCCACCTGAGTCCCCGATATATGTTACTATGACCATCACTGGTGGTCTAATGGAACCCCAACCCACCCAATGCCGCAAACGCGGTAAATGCAAATTACAAGATTCCCTGGTAGTCTAGTGGACTTCCCTCCCTACCGAGTCCCCGATCATGGTAAACAGCCCAAATGAACTTCCCTGATGATCCAGTGGCACCCCCTTCCCACCCACACAGGACCCCTTGCCTACCCCGCTCCCCCCCATCATCGGCAGGCAGCATCTACCTATACATCCCAGTATACCCCCCAGCCCTCCCTACTGCCTTCTCACATTGCTTGCTAACCTTAAGGTCTTCTGATATGATTACCCCCAGGTCCCTTTCCATTTTTGTTGTTGTTACTACCTCTCCCACATTGTGTAATCTTCCCCTGGGTTTTTGTTTCTCAGGTGCATTATTTTGCACTTCTTTGCATGGAATCCAAGCTGCCATACTTCCGACCATTCCTCCAACCTTGCCAAGTCCTTCTCATCCTTTCCAGACTCCTTGTGTATCAACCCTGTTGCAGATCTTTGTGTCATCTGCAAAGAGGCATACTTTTCCTTCCAGTCCCTCTGCAATGTCACTTATAAAGATATTAAAAAGGACTGGACTCAGTACTGAACCCTGCGGTACCCCACGATTAACCCCTCTTTCTTCAGAGTGGACTCCATTTATAATTACCTTCTGTGTCCTGTTGTCTAGCCAATGTTTTACCCAGGCTGCCGCCCTGGGACCCACTCCCAGGCTGGTTAATTTGACTATTAATCTTTTGTGTGGGACTGTGTCAAATGCCTTGGTAAAGTCTAGGTAGGCCATGTCCATAGCCTCTCCCTGGTCTACTACTTTGGTCACCCAGTCAAAGAAATCAATTAGATTTGTCTGACATGACCTTCCCGCTGTGAACCCATGCTGCCTTAGGTCCTGTGCCCCACTGGCCTCTAGGTACTCAACAATTCTTTCCTTCAGAAATGATTCCATTATTTTCCCTACCACGCATTTCAAACTGACAGGTCTGTAGTTTCCTGCCTTTGTCTTGCTCCCACTTTTTGTGAAGATGAATCACATCCACCCTCCTCCAGTCCTCAGGTACCACACCATCCTCCCATGATTTATTAAAAAGGGTAGTCAGTGGTGTTCCTAGTTCTTCCCTTAGTTCTTTTACAGTTCTGGGGTGAATTCCATCAGGCCCCATTGCTTGTCCACCTTCAGTTTTAGGAGTTCTTTCAGAACCCTTTCTTCTGTGAAAGGACAGGGATCTACCCCCCTATCAAGAGTGCTTCTGTTAATTGGATTAGGCACCTCACCCTCCTCCTCTTTTGTGAATACTGAGGAGAAATATTCATTCAGTATCCCTGCTTTTTCACTGTCCCCTCACTGCCCACCCACTGTCCATTGTATTCAGCCTCACTATCCCTCCCTTTGTCTTTCTATGCTCCCTCATGTACCTATAGAATGTTTTATCTCTCTTCTTAACCGAGTTGGCTATCTTTTCCTCAGTTTGGGCCTTTGCTATTCTGAATTCCCTCCCTGCTTCCTTCTGCCTTAACTGGTATAGCTCTCTGTCCTGCTCCTTCTGTGTTTCCTTATACTTCCTGAATGCTATCTTTTTCTCCCTGACTTTCCCCACCACCTCTTTTGAGAAGCATAATGGCTTTTTCTTTCATTTTGATTTGTTTATTTGCTTGACACAAAGGCTTGTTGCCTCTGTGATGGCAGTTTTGATATTTCCCCATTGTTACTCCACCCCTCCTTCTAGCCTGTTTGCTAGTGCTTTTCTAAGGCACTCTCCCATCTTGCCAAAGTCAGCCCTCCTGAAGTCCAGTACCCTCACTTTTGAATGGCTTGTCTCTGTAGCTGAGTTTATTGTGAACCACACTGTTTGATGGTCACTTGTTCCCAGATGGCAACCCACTTCTAGATCTGAGATCGTCTCACTGTTCCCATTTGAGAGTATGAGGTCTAAGATTGCTCCCTCACATGTGGGTTCTGAAACTAGCTGTCTGAGGCATGCCACCTATATGGCATCGAGAATGGCCCTGTTCTTGGATGTGGCTGCAGCAAATGTGCTCCAATTAACATCTGGCATATTCAGGTCCCCCATCAACAGTATCTCCCCTTTCTCTGCCATCCTAAGAATGCCTTCTTTCATATCATTGTCCATTCCTTCCCCTGACATGGGGGTCTGTATACAACCCCTGTGCAGATTGTGGTGCCATTTTCAGTCTCTAAGGTAACCCACAGTGCCTCCTCTCCTCCCTGTTTACTCTTTTGTTCAGTTGCTTTTATCCCTTCCTTTACATAGAGAGATATTTCTCCCCCTCTTCTCCCCCCATCTCTCCTGTAGGTTATGTACCCTGGTATGTTAACATCCCAGTCATGGTTCTCTGTGTACCATGTTTCTGTGACTGCTATGATATCCAGGCATCCCTCTTCCATCAAGGCCACCAGTTCAGGGAGCTTGTTGCCCTGACTATGGGTATTGGTACTCATTACCCTCCATTTCCTGATGGCCTTACTCCTTTTTGCCCCATCCCTGTCCTTATTGCCTTTGTCACTTTCTCCATTTACCCCACCCTTCTCCCTATCAACATCTCTGTCTTTGTGTTTACCTCACTAACCACCCTGACTTTTTTGGGGGGGCTAGAATTTCCAAGCTCCTTTCCAGTGCCGCCCCCCCTGGCTAGTTTAAATTCTTGCCAATGAAGCATTTAAACCTATTACCTAGGATCCTGTTTTCCCTCCTGGACAGATGCAGCCCATCATGCCAGTATAGGCCTGCATCACTCCAGGTGGACCCCCAGTCCCCAATGAAGCCAAATCCCTGAGCTCTGCACCAGTATTTCAACTACTAATTGAATCCCATGGTGTGGAGCACCCTAGCCTCATCTACATCATAGACAGGCAGCGCCTCCGGGAAGGTTACTGTGCATGCTACTTGTCTCAGTCTCATCCCCAACTCCACAAACTCTTCCTACACTGCTCTGATCCCTATCTTAGCCAGGTCATTTGTCCCTAGGTGGACAATGACATCCAGCTCCCTCCCCTGTGCAGCTGTTCCGGCTATCCTGAGGATTCGCTCCCTGTCCCTCCAAGCCATGGTGCCAGGCAGGCATCTTACCTCCCTCTCCCCTTCCTCCCCCAGTTCTACCTTCCTAACAATGGAGTCCCCCACCAGGAGTTGCTTCCTTCCCCTGTGGGGTCCCATGCCACCCTCTTATGGGTCTCCCTTGTGGAGGTTTCCAGCATCATCCTTGGTCTCCACTGAGAGTGCCTCCATCGAGGAACCACACTGTGCCAGAATGGCATAGGAATTGTGGAGAGGTACAATTGGAGGGATGCGCCTCTGTTCCACCACCCTCACCCTCCCTGAGCCCACTGTGGTCCAATCGCTTCTCTTTCTTGGCAACCTCTGAGGCAACGGCAGTGGCCCTGGTGGTCCCTGAATGGAATAGGAGGTCTCACAAATCCTGGCCAACTCAGCCAGGAGATGAGCAATCTCCTCCCTCAGCCCAGAGAGGTGCCTGCAGATGGGACAACACTGCATCCTCTAGAACGTCTCCCAGAAGACTGCTGCTCCACAGCTACTGCAGTGCACCACTCCCATCATGTCTTAATTCTGGCCCCTTCACTGTTGTTTGGAATCTTTACTCTTTCCTCTTTTTTTTTCTTCTCTCCCTACTTACATACTGCCTCTGTGCCCTTTAAGCTCCTGAACATCCTGTTATGAGACAAGTAGATCCTATATTTCTCAGTAGACCCCTTTCTTGCTCAGAGGCAGACCTCCAGCAGCTATGGGGGGCCGGAGAGCTACACTTGCCCTTCTAGGATGGTGAGTCTTTGGTGGCTCTGTGATCACTCATTTCCTGCTCACAAGCAGGAAGTTCCTGTTGTCAGTCAAATTCTGTGCCTATAAAAGTAGAACTAGCTTTGGGTGGGAGGGTGGAGGGAAGGGAAGGAGGGCAATATAGTCCCAGTAGAGAAGTCCAGTCACACAGCACTCCTTCCTCCTGCTGTTCTTTGCCAAGCCTCTTGCAGAATCTATCTAAGGCAGTGTTTAAATCTGGCTTACTTCTAGCTAAGCCACTCCCCCTACATAATAGATCTTTCTACATATAACTAAATTGCACAGATAACAATCCCCTTCAACCACCTGAAATTTACACCTAGATAACTTCTCAGATAACCATTCACTTCAGCTAACTCAGACAAACACACTAACTTTTTTGTTTTTTTTACCCTAAATTGAAGGACTCAGTAGAAGAGTTCTACTTCTTTATTCCCAGTAGAAAAGTCCAGTTACACAGCACTCCTTCTTCCTGGTGTTCTCTGCCAAGCCTCTATCAGAATCTATCTAGGGCAGTGTTTAAATCTAGCTTCCTGCTAGCTAAGCCATTCCCCCTACTTAATAGATCTTTCTACATGTAATTAAATTGCACAGATAACAATCCCCTTCAGCCACCTGAGATTTACACCTAGATAACTGCTCAGATAACCACTCACTTCAGCTAACTCAGACAAACACACTAACTTTTTTTGTGTGTTTTTTTACCCTAAATTGAAGGTCCCAGTAGAAGAGTTCTACTTCTTTAGTCCCAGTAGAGAAGTCCAGTTACACAGCACTCCTTCCTCCTGGTGTTCTCTGCCAAGCCTCTATATTGGTGATCTGTATATGAACACATATTTGAAATATTTTCAACAAATTCAGCAAGAGTACGTAATTCATAGAAATATGTTCTATACTTATTTATAGATTAGATCTGCACTTACAGATATAAGTAGAAGAGGGGCATTGATATTAGATAATCAGATTCTGGAAACATTGACTGTTGAGCTCATTTCAAAACTATACTCAGTTCCTAAGGTTAAACATTCTGGCTTTTCCACATTATTACAAATAAAATAGGAAAAGGATTTGAACATCAACATTTCAACTCCACAATGGGAAACATATGTATGACTTGGAATAGTTGTCAAAATAATAGATTAAATCAGATGCAATTTTGTACATTATGTAGGATTTATTACTCTCCTTACTTATTAAATACATTTAGGACCACTATCCCTCTAACCTGTAATAGAGGGTGTGGTGAAGTATCCAATGCAGTGCATGTCTTAGCTTTATGCCCATTTATACAAAAAAATTGGAAAGAGATTATTAAAATATTGAACAGAGTATTGGGTATAAACTTGGGGCAGGATTCTCAAAGAACAACACAAATCCACAGCTGTGGGAAAAAGGCTTGCAGCACTGCAGAAATGCAGCTGTGCCTTATTCTGAAAGAAAAGTTGCGCAGTTATGGAATTCCGCAAAAAGTCCAGCAGTTGCGGGAATTCCTCAAGTGCTGCGACTTCACAGCTGCAGATCTGCAGCTCTGGAAAATGGCTGAGGAGGCACATCAATAGTACAACCAAGTAGCTGAAGCAGCAGACATTAACATTGCTGCCATAGTATGAGGCTGACAGCACCCACAAAGACACCAGCAACCAGTTCCTCAACTGGGACCACTGCAGCACCACAGGTACCAGCAATACCATGGCAGCACAGTGGCTGACTGTCACAACTGGTCATCCCTCCCTGGGGCATTCCTGTTGCCTGCAGGGGTAGCACTCACTGCAGACTGGTCAGGCTCTACTGCCTGTGGAGTTCTGTCATGGACTGCACTGGGTCTGGTGGTTGTTCCCTGTTGCCATATCATGGCAATGTGTGCTTTTGTTGCTGTAATATCAGCCATTGCTATACTATCTGGGATGCTATTATGTGTGCCTCACCTCCACCTAAATTGATTCCAATTGTTGGGGCATTACTGCAGTTTGCTGTGGGAAAGTTACACCTCATTCTACTCTGTGTAACATTTGTTCTGCAACTGTGGAAAAAAAATGGCTAAGAATAGCCTTTCAGGGGCTGTGCCTTACTTATCTCACACCTTTTTCTCCTCAGAGACATCTGCAGCTGCACTTTTTTCCCACAGTCCATAGTGTTTTTTTCTGCAGCTGTGGAGGTTTTTGTGAATAGCAATTAGAGCAATCTCCCCTTTTTTTTCCATAGCTACAGCAGTTTTGGGGACTTATGGAAGGTTTTGTACCTTCTGAAAGCTTTGTGAATCCAGCCCCTTATGTTTAAACAAGAATTATGCTTATTAAATATTATATAATCTCTGTATATACCAGAGAATAGAATAACTGTTTTACACATAGCCTTTATGACAGCTAAGGGATGCATTACTAGAATGTGGAAAGATACAGAAATTCTTAGGATTCAATTGTGGAGAAATTTATTTCTAGAAAGTATGAACTTAGAAAGAGGATTCTATTATACAATAAAGCAAATAAGTAAATATAGGGAAAAATGGTTACCTATACAAGTGCTATTGAAGAAGGGAGATTTTAAAGAAGATAATCATAAGTTATTGGAAGTTGTTGAAATAAATAAGAACTCATGTAATCATAGGGTACATAGAAAAGTAATAGGATGGTAACTTGAGCAGATTGGTCAAAATACAACTTGAAAAAATATGTGGTTGTGGTAGGGATGAATTTATATATGTAATATACTAGGAAAAAGATAATGAAACTTTAATACATATTGTATAATTGTGAATTTATGGTCATCAGGGTTAATATTATTGTATTGTTGTATTTTTGATATATTACATCAAATGTTTTTTTATTTGCATATTTTAAAACAATAATTCTTTTTTGCCAAAAATAAATTTATTTAGACATATTCTAATCAATTACATTCTTATACAATCTCTCTCTCTCTCTCTCTATATATATATATATATATATATATATATATTATATATATATACAGTATCAGGTACTTTGGGCATCATACATAACATAAAAATATCCCATTCATACAAAAATTGATCCAGTCTTAACAAGTTGAAAAGGGAATGCCATTAGAAAAAATATGTTTTGGTCCAGTCTTCCAGCCTCTTATTGTAGAGCCTCCAGACTGGATCATAGTCAAAAAAATGATTGTAATTATAAAGAGCACTTAGAAAATGTTGTTTCCATTTCAACTCTGGAAACTTTGCTTTAGGCCCAGTAGAGTTCCAATATTTTAGAAGTAAACTTTTAACTGTCAATATATTTGCTTTGAGGATAATTTTATAGCTATTAAGATTAAGATTAAAGTAGAAGATCAGACAATAATTGTTTTGATCAGTGAATGCACCCTTTTCTGGTTTTAATAACTTTTTAGTAGAAATAACATATGTCATACATAGTTTAGACTGTTTCAATATAGTTATAAGAGGAGATTATTCAATTAACAAACCTTTAAACAAATCTACAGGCTTTTCTTCATGGGACAGACACAAAGTTAAACAACTAAGATATTTCTTAGATCTCGATTTCAGACCATAATATGGTCACTTATGATTTTATTATTGATATCTCCACAAAAAGTCTAATATTTGGAGATTGAATAACCTTCTTCTCAAATACCAATAGCGTTTAACAAAAGTTAAGGATGCCATACTTAATTAAATGATAGATGACCAAATCTCAAATGAAAATATTTAAAAACATGGGCTGCATTAAAATCAGAAACTCATGGTATCCTAATTTCAATAGCCTCCTGGAAAAATAAACTCAGAATAAAGAACTATTAGCAAATACAGGAGGAATGTAAAAACTTTAATTAGCAGTTAAGAATGGGAACATAAATACAACTACATAACTCTGAATTAAAAAAGAAAATATTGCAACAACAGAAATTTTTCAAACCAAGTGCACTTGTGCTAAAAAGAATAAAAACTGGAAACAATATAGTGAACAAGTAGGGAAAACATTTGCACAAAGATTTGAAGAACAAGAAAACAAGACTGATATTACTTTAATTAAAAAGCCAAATGGTCATGTATCTGTTTCTCGAGATGAAATTGAACAAGAATTTTCTGATTTTTACTGTACTCTATACACTTCAGAATGTAATCCTATGGTTCAGGAGATACTCTACTATGAAAAATTGTGTGACACCAAGATCTCAGATAAAGAAAGTAAACATTTTACTAAACCCATAACTATTTAGGAAATTTGTGATACTATTCAGCAAATGAAAAAAGGTAAATTGTCCAGGCCTGGATGGATTTACTCTTGAATTTTATGACACTTTTAAAATAATTTTAGGTTCTTGGCTTCTAATTCTGTTCAATCAAATTGAGACCCAATCTGATCTTCCAGATTCTTTTAACCATGCTTATATTTCATTAATACCTAAACAAGGAAAGGACTTATCTAAAACAGAAAACTATAGACCTATTATAATTTTAAACATTGACTACAAAATATATACCAAAATAATCAATAATAGAATATTGGAATATTTAGGGAAAATTATTAACATAAATCAACCAGGTTTCATTCCAGATAGGACCGTTCAATCAGGACTCATCAGGATTCAGTTCATAGTGTAGTATCTCCTTAACTCTGGTACTCATGCTCTGTTCTTTTCTTTAGATGCAATCAAAACATTTGATATGCTTGAGTCAGGGTACCTATCTCAAGTAATGAGGATATTAAAGTTTCCAACTCAATTTATTAGATGTATTCAGACCATTTATAGCAAATCCTATTCACAAATTAAAATTAATGGACATCTTTCTAAACCCTTTCATCTTTATCAGGGCATCTGACAAGGCTGTCCTCTCCCTTCATTATTTGTGATTGGACTAGAATTATTACTAAAAGAGATTCAAGCAAATCAAGTTCATTGTAGGTATTAAGATCCCCCCATTGGAACTTAAGTTTAATGCCTATGCAGATGATATACTTCTTTTGGTACAAGAACCTGAGCAAAGTTTAAAAGAATTAATGCAGTTGATCAGAAGATGTTCCATTGTTGCAGGTTATAAAATTAAAGGGACAAAATCAGAACTGATCTTCTTTAATATTTCTCACCCAGAAATTTTTAAATCCATAATTAATGCCAGAATTCAGAAGGAGGGGATGTCTTACTTAGGCATAAACATCTTGAATAACAAAGAAGACTGGTTTATAAAAAATGTTGAAGATTTATATAAATCATTAAAACTTACATTTTTAGGATTTGAGTAAATTAGTAAATTTCCATTATCAATTTTGGGAAAAGTGCAATTAATTAAAACGGTTGCAGTTGCATTATTGTCCTATAAACTACAGTCTATTTTGTTTCCAATTCAGCCTCATTGGTTTAGGAAAATAAATAAACTTTTAGCAATTTCATTTGGAACTATAAAACACCTCAAATTTCATAGAAAAAATTATGTATGCATAAAGAAAAAGGTGGATTGGTCTGTCTGGACATACATTATTGCTATTATGCTTTTCTCATAAAATTAGTTCTGAAATGGGCATTTAAAACCGCACATTTGCAGTGGAAAAACCTAATTTTAAATAAGCAATTCAAGTAGCATCTCAATTTAAATAATTTATTCTTTCTGTCCTCCCATGGCATAAAATTTAAATGTACTATTATCAAAAATCTTAGTTTGATATTAATAAGCTTTTTTTAATAAAACCAAATGGTTAATATCACAATCCTCTCTGAATGATATTTGGAATAATCCAGATTTTACTTTTCAAGGGAAACAATTGTATAAGAGATTCTGGTTACAACAAGGGATTAGGAAATGGGAAGATTTGTTTCAAAATAGATCTAAAATATCACGGGTTGCTTTCAAACAAAAATTTGGTCTAAGGGATTTAGATTTGTTCTATTTTAACCTACTAAGTTGCATTTATAAAAATGATTATCAAAGGTGGGAAAGGGTTCCCAATAATATATTGTTAGAATCTGAATTGGAAAAAAAATGCTATGAATCCCCAACTATGAAAATATATCCATGGATATTATCCAAATATATGAATATCCTTTGATGATATATAAAGACACAAAACTTAAATGGGAAAAAGAGATAAACCAACAGATAACAGAACAACAATGGTTGACCATTTTGTCTCAAATTTTGAACAATAAACTGACAGAGGATAGGACTATTCAGTTTAAGATTATTAATAGAGCATATTATACTCCTCACAGGCTTTGTAAAATGAAACTGTCAGATTCAAATTATTGTTGGCACTGTCACTCTTCAGACACAGACTTTACCCATATGTTTTGGGACTGTAAACAAAGTAAAAGTTGGTGGGAACAGTCCTTCATACTTCTAAGAAAAATAGGCCTTCAATTACAAAACTGGAATAATTATACCCTTGTAATAATGAAAATGTACAATCAGCAACAGATAAACAAACACAATAAAAAATGCTTAACAAATTGCATAATTCTTCAATATTTATGCACCAAATTTTCAGCATTGCCTTTTTGGGACTCCACCTTATGAACAAGGTAGGGGAATTTTGACAGACACACAGACAGACAGATAGATAGATAGACAGACAGATGGACAAGCAGACATACTGATACATGATAGATACTGTAGATATATAGATGAGATAGACAGATAGACAGGCACATAGTGACAAGCAATGTCTAATTTTTAAATGGAGTATTTCTTTATACAAGATCATACCAGGGTACTAAAGCAAGGGGTATGCATCTGAATGCAACACATAGGGGCTGTATGTGGTACCAGGGTTAGAAGAAAGGTGATTCAAACACAGATTAAGAATTGGTCAAAGTGAGCTAGGTACAGAAGTAGAAGTGGGCTGTGAACTCACAGAGTAAGCCTCTTAGGGTGAAAGGAGCAAGAGTAGAAGGAGTGAATACACTGAATCAGGCTGTTCCAGAGATACAAGTCAGAAGGAAATGGAGCTTCCATGGCTCACATTTTGAGAAGGGGTAATTTGAAGAGATGTGAGTCAGAGCTTCTGAAAGAGCAGATGGAGAGGAGAAAAAGGAGGAGAGATAGTAGTAGGGCAGAAAATCTGAATTTTGTTATTGGTGGCAGAGTGGAGACAGTAATGGCCTTCAAGACAAGAAAACATAAGATCAGAACGGAGGAAGCTGATATGGGATGGTGATAGGCAGATAAGAGCATAGTGACAAAGGATGACAGAACTAGAAAGGGCAGGAAATAAAGGGGAGATTATATTAGTGGTGGATTTTAATATCCCAGGCATCAACTGGGTGGATGTCATGTCTAACTCGAGTTTAGACTCACTCCTTCTGGATACCATTACTGAACTAGATCTAGTCCAGTGTGTTCAGGACTCTGCCAGAGGGGATAAAACCCTAGACCTGGTGCTGGCCTCATCTAGAATTCCAATACAAAATTGAGTAACTGGCCCCACAATCGCTAATAGTGACTATGCAACAATTGGTTTTCTATTTCCTATACCTATATGCCTAGATAAAGTTGCACTACTTTGTTTCAATTTGATAAAGCAGATAGGGAGGGCATACATAATGATTTGGACAGGATTCCATGGAATATACTTTTAGATTACATATCAGTGGAAGAGGTATGGACAACCCTTAAAACATCATCTCGAGGGTCACTAAAGACAATATTCCACAGGTCAAGAAAAATAGTTCATACAAATGTCCTAAATGGTTAAACCACAATATCAAGCAACTGCTCAGAAAGAAGTCTAAATTACATAAAAAATATTTACAATATGGTACTGACACAGCACATGATGTTTTGAAGAAAGTACAGAAATTATGCAAGCAAAAAAAAGGCAAGCTAAGAGAAACATGGAAAGGAAACTTGCAACAGATGCACACAAATCTAACCCTAAGGAATTTTACTCATATATTAATTCTCTTAGGCAGTCTAATAATGAGGTTGGCCCAACTGAAGATGACAATACTTTCATTTTGGAAAACAAATTAATGGCTGATGCATTTAACAAATACATCTGCAGTGTATATCATGCAGGTCAAAAAGAAGTTAAAAAAAAGTAGACTGCATCATAAATCAACTGTTGAAATTACTGAGACAGAAATTCTGGATAAAATTATGAAACTAATAAAGGATTCATCTCTTGGACTGTACAAAATATCCACTGGCATGCTCCAGATTATGACAGAATACTTATTGCTCCCCTTAAAAACTCTTTTTGAGAAGTCACTTAATACATATAATGTGTCCAATGATTGGAAACTTGCACACATTGTTCCAATCCATAAAAAAGGAAAAAAGGAAATTATAGAAAACTATCACCCGATTAGCCTAACTAGCATTATTGGCAAGGTTATGGAAAGTATCATAAAAGACAGAATCCTCGAGTATACTAAGGGATGCTACCATGGGCAACGCAGTTTTGTTAAGGGACGAAGCTGTGCAACTAATTTGTTAATTTTTTATGAGTACATTAGTAAAAATTTGGATAACAATATACCTTGCGATATAATTTATTTAGACTTCTTTAAATTGTTTGCTCTAAGACCTCACTGGGGAATAATTGCTAAGATGATTGATCACAAAATTGATCCCATTCTGATTTAATTGGTTAGCAGAATGGTTATCTAATAGGAGCCAGTGTGTCTCAGTTAATAGGCATGTATCAAGTTAAGGATGCATTTTGAGTGGTGTCCCACAGGGATCTGTTTTGGGTCCTGTTCTTTTTAACATATTTACATCTGATATGACATCAGAGTTTAACTGTATATTTCAAGACATGCAGATGACACAAAAATATGTGCCCCTTGCATTAGTGTGGAAGATTCAGTCAATTTACAGACTGACTTAAATGCAATAATATCTTGAACCCAGCACTGGGACATGCAGTTGAACTTGGATAAGTGTAAAGTGATGCAGTTAGGTAAATCTAATAATAAATTTGATTACCATATGAGTAATCATGTGCTTTCTAAAACAGTCTGTGAAAAGGATTTGGGTATATTTATTACTAACACTCTTAAGTTCACAGCAACAGATAAATGAGACCATGAGCAGAGTGAATAAAGTAGCATGGGCTATTAGGAAGAATATTACATCTAGATCTAATGAAGTTCTCATGCTTTTATTTAGGACATATGTGAGACCTCATTTAGAGTATACATCCCTAATCTGGAACCCACTTAAGACTGGGGAAAGACAAAAGCTTGAGCATGTACAACGTAGATTTACAAAAATAGCAGAGGGTTTCCAAGACCTATCATATAAAAATAGGCTTCAGTCACTAAAACTTATGTCTCTAGAAACTCAATGTGTGCATGGTGTCATCTTGTTCTTGCATGATGTTCTACAGGACCCAGAATTGACGTGTGAACTTGATATTGAGTTCAAAAATGGTGCCATTGAGACCAGGGGACACCCATTACAAATCAAGGGCAAGCATTTTAGAACTAATATCAGAAAATACTCATACACAATTTGAGTTGTTAACCTTTGGAATGCCTTACCTGAATACATAATAGTGGCGATAAGTAAAGAAGAGTTTAAATCTAGGCTTGACAAATATATTCTCGGTGGTGCAACTCTAAGGTATTACTTATAAGGATGGAGCATACATGGGCTTTAAGCCTTCTTGTTCCTATTATCACCTTAGTATGAACCTTAGTATGACAGAATTGTAACATGGTGTCCAGTTAGGCCTGGAAGTATTTAAAAATTGCATTGTGAACCACATCAGTATAACCAAATGTCAGGAAGATCATTTTGAGAGCAATCTCCTATTGAGATTGTAGTTGGATGTATGATTTGAACTTGTGAGTTAAACCTACTTTGGGGAGGAGTTTTGAATGGCTGGCTTCTATGTTTCTTGAGCTCAAGGTGTTTGTCAATCCATATGACAGGGTTTTTGAAGGAGGGCATGCCTCCAACACAGAGCCATATGTGGTTCTGAATATCAGAGGGTTGGAGATCTGAGCCAGTCTTTGTCTTCTACTGAAAGTCATGTTAACCATTGTCTTTGCATGTAGGGAGATCTGGTTTGTGCTGAAAAGAGCTGAATGTTGTTAATGCCTGTTGAAGATCCACTTCCAGTTCCTGGCTGCAGATCAACCGAGGAAGAGCTCTGTGTCATCTGCATATATGTGAATGTGTGCAAAGGAGCAGACTTTTGGAAAATAATTTGGGATAAAGGCAAACATAATGGGGTCATCTACAGAGCCCTGTGGGACACATGGGCAAATTGGTAGTAGGGAAAAGGGAATCCCCAACTAGGACTGACTAGTACTGGTCAGACAAGTAGTACTGTAGCTGAGCCATCCAACCTAGGGGTCAGAGATGCCTGGTCCTGGGAGTTTATGTAGTAGAAGGGGATGTGCCACTGAGCTTCATATTTTGGCCAGATCAGCAAAGATAGCTGCAGTCAGCTACCCTGATCCATCCATTTTAGACACAAATCTGTGAATCTGAGGAAGAAGATAGTGGTGTGAGTTTTACTTTAGCCAGACCATTAGAGACTAAGGAAGAAGGAGGAAGGAGGAGTATTCAAAGAAGGGAAAGCACTGGAATAAAATCACAGTACCTTCTGGAGTTTATCAAGAATAGGTGTGTAAGAGAGATAGGCTGGTACTTACCCAGAAATGAAGAAACATATAAACATAGACAATAATGACAGAAAAAAAAAACAATTGTCCACCTTGTCTGCCCATAATATAGACAAATAGACAGATAGACAGATATTCAAATACACCTTTCTAAAATCAATATGCAGTACATAAAAAAATAACAACAGAAAGACAAATACACAAATGAGAATTGTAATAACTAAAAACAGTGCAGGACTTTAAAATATAACAATAGAGCACAGTTTAAAAGCGCATCGGAGAAACAAATGTAACTACTCTTGAAGGTTTGAATAAAGAAACATGTTTTTAATCTCATTTTTAAAAAAGAACCTGAGGAGGCAGAACATATCTTAGTAGAGTGGTTGTTCCCTAACAGGGGGGCAGCAACAGAAAAGGCTTTACCCCCCTGCAGATTTCAGTCTTGACTTTGGAACACTCAAATACCCCATATCAGAGAATCTCAAATACTGGGTATATGTATGGGTTGCCAGAAATTCTCTAAGGTAAAGGGGTTATAGTTGATTTAATGCCTCCTAGCAGTGGGGCCAGAAGATCATATGGTTGTGGTTTCTAGTTTCACACCAATACTTGGAGTAATACCCATAAGAGATACTGCAGTGCAATAAGGGGGTGCTGTACTGTTAAGGTGCCATTCTTTGGATGAGACCTTAAATTGAAGTTCCTTCTGCCCCATCTCTGGTCACTATCCAAGTGGAAGTAAAAGGTCACACGGCATTTATCAACACAGACTACTGGAGTTTCCATGGTGTCATGACCACCTTTCCCTGTTAATAAAACATCTCCATTCATCCCATCCTCAGAATGCTCCTGGAACAAGCTATCACAGCTAAGTGCACATTTCATGGTCAAAAATTGCAAATAAATAAGGATTTTAAATTTATCAGCCATCTAACAGGCTGCAAGTGCAAAGAATACAGTGTAGGAGTAACATGTTTGCACCTACTAGTGGAAGTAATAAGCCTAGCTTCTGTGTTCTACACTAACTGTAGACAGTGTATCTGACCAGCAGGCAGGCCCTGGTAAAGTTCATTGCAGTAATCAAGATGGGAAATGAAGAAAGCATGCACCAGTGTGAGAAGATCATCAATTTAAAGGTAGGGTTGCAACCCAGCGATGTTCTTAAGATGGTAAAATGTGGCACTTCAGTAGCCTAGCAGCAGGATGTCATGCTGCCACGCTGGCAAACTAGAGTTCAGCAGTGAGCTCAGGATACCACACAGAGGTTCAGGTCTGACTGTAGAAGTTGACACTTGGCAGTGAACTGTGACCAAGGAGGGCTGGTGCTACAGACCCAGTGTCCCAGCAACCCATGAGGTGGGCCAGGTGAGCTTGCTCCTTCTGAAGAGATGTCACTGCATTCATCTAAGTCCCATATACTGGTACATGCTAGGGGAGGAGGGAGGTGGGGAGAAAACCATGGATAGAAAAAACATAGCACTACCCCTATGATAGCCTGTTTTTTCTGCCTCCAATGGGTCCAAGCATCTGCTATCACTGAATACTAGCTCATGTAGTGAGCTGCATTCAGGGGAAGGATGGCCTTCCCACTGGGACCCTCACCATGGGGGATGCTGTCAGGGGGGAATGAGACCAAAAGTAAGCCAAGGGACCAATAGGCCTCATTACCAAACAATCCTGGGACCACAATAAATACCTGATGGAAGATAACACAACAGTCCCAGTTCCCAGGATACACAAAATTCAGTGCACAGATCCACTACGGGGACCAAAACTTGTGAAACACAGTGTAGCCTCGCTGCTTCAACACCAATGTATAGGTCTAGCACCTGAACTTGCATCTGGAATATCCAGTGTTGGGTAAGTTACTTTTAAAAAGTAATCAGTTACAGTTACTTGTTACTTTTAAATAAATATAGTCAGTTACAGTTACTTATTAGTTTTATATAAAAAGTCATTAGTGAAACTGTAATGCATATTACTTTTCATGTAACTTCATATTACTTTTGATAATATAGTTGTATTTACTCATTGAACATAGTTGTGTGCTCATGAAACCCCAAGAAGTGTTTAAAAGAAATAAAACAGATTCTAAAGACAATGAATGTTAATTTATAATGCAGTACCCATCTGACTTTACCAGCCACAACAATCCCTTTACATTTCCATAAATAAGAGCTCCATCAAAAAAGAAACACTCAAACACACACCCAGCATCTACTGCTACCCTTTGCAATCTTTTCCCCCCACAGCTGAATCCTGACTTTGCCAGCCATTGCTGTCCATGACCATTTTCATTTCCATAACACCCAAAGTCATGCTCCAACACACACACATCCTGCATCTACTGCCAGTGCCCTTGGTAATCTTTCCCACGCAGCTGTATATCCTGACTCAACAACTCCTTTACATCCCATGCTAATGGCAGTTTCTCTGCAGCTGTGAGCTCAAGACGATGGAGTGCTGGTAAGAATTCAGAACTAGCAGAGAATGTAAACAGAAGGTCATAACAACCTGGCTGCCTAGTTATTACGGCATTTGAAACAAGAGCTGGATATAGTCATTAAAGGGGGTCACCAGTAATTACAGTATATATACAATAATGGAAGGGGAAGTGTGCTTAATGAGAAACTAATGATTGCCCGAGGTGTGGGATGCTACATGGGGTTTATTAAAGCATCCCACACCAAGAGCAACCATTAATTTCGAATTTAAGCACACTTTTCCATCTTTCATTAATTATAATTGCTGGTCAGCAATTTTTTGCCTAAGGGGATTGTGCTGCTGTTACAGACACAGAGACACACACACTCACACACACACACACACACACACACACACACACATCCACACACACTCACACACACTCACACCTACACACACTCACACTCTCTCTTTCTTAGTGAGAAAAGAGAGTTTCATTGTGAGGAGTCTTTTTTTTTTTTTTGTTAATAGCTGTTTCTTTTTACTTTTGGGTTTCGGACTGTTGGGATGGTGCTTACCTTTGAGAAGCACTTCGGAGCTGTTCCTGGGTCGTGAAGCGCATCTGAGCCATTTCATTTCTGGGGAATTGTTCTGCAGTGTGGGTTGTGGACAGCAGGATCAACCAGATATGTTTTTTTAAAATAAAAAAGCAACACGACGACTCCCGGTGTGGCGGCTCCTTGGTAAGCGCAATGAGGAGCTGCCATGTTTTTCACAGTGTTTAGCCCAACCATTAACAGTGGAGAGCCAACTAGGAATGGCTCCTGTGGGACTGATGTGGCACGTGTTTGCCGTTATAACTCGCGGGTTATAATGGCAAATTATAACTGGCTAAGCCTATGGAAAAAATTGCTGGCTAGTTATTATATGCAAATAAAAAACAAATATTATAAGAAATCATAAGTACATGATACATTTCGTAGATAAACAAGAAAGTCAGATATGAATGGAATAAAGTCAACCTTGGGGGGGGGGACAGATAAGTGAGGTACCTGCTAGACCACTACAGCAGGCAATACAGTGGCGGTGCCACTATAGCAGACATAGTAGAAGCAGCCAGAGAGGCCTTGTTGGGTGGGGAGGGAGGGGAAATATGGGCTGGGGATGTGAGGGAGAGTAGGAAGAAATTGTACATCAACTGGAAAATCTGTTGCCCCCTCAAACAAATTTCATTAATTCCTATAGCAATTCTTAGCTGTACCATGTTGTGGTGCATAAGTAAATATAGAAACATAGAATTTGACGGCAGATAAGAACCGCTTGGCCCACCTAGTCTGCCCATTTCCCTACCTAATGGATAAGCTGCAGATCCTAGTTAACCAACAGCCTACTTCCTCCTACCCCCCACTAGAACTGCTTCATGTCTGTCCCATGCATTCTTGAATTCCCCCACTGTTTTTGATTCTACGACCTCCTCAGGAAGGTTGTTCCATGTATCCACAACCCTCTCTGTGAAGAAATACATCCTCACATTACCTCTGAGCCATCCCCCCTCTATCTTCAAATTGTACCCCCTTGTTTTTGCACATCTCTTTTTCTGAAAGATGCTACCCTCTTGGACTTTACTGATTCCCTTGAGGTATTTGAAAGTTTCTATCATGTCCCCCCTCTCCCTCCTTTCCTCAAAGCTATACATCTTTAGTTCCTTTAGCCTTTCTTCATATGTCTTCTGATGCAGACCCTGCATCATTTTGGTTGCCCTCCTCTGGACAGCCTCCACCCTGTCTATGTCTTTGTGGAGATGGGGTCTCCAGAACTGTACACAGTACTCAAGATGTGGTTTTGCGAACTGTCTGTACAGAGGGCCAACAACTTCCTGTTTTCTGCTGGTGATGCCTCTCCCTATGCATCCAAGTATCCCCCAGCCTTTCTTACTGCCTTCTCACATTGCTGGCCCACCTTTAGGTCATCTGATATGACTACCCCCAGGTCCCTTTCCATTTTTGTTATTGTCAGTATCTCATCCCCCATTGTGTACTCTTCCACTGGGTTTTAGTTTCCCAGGTGCATTACTTTGCACTTCTTTACATTGAATCTAAGCTGCCATACATTTGACCATTCCTCCAACCTTGCCAAGTCCCTTTTCATCCTTTCCACCCCACCTTGTGTATCAACACTGTTGCAGATCTTTGTATCATCTGCAAAGAGACATACATTTCCTTCCAGTCCCTCTGCAATATCACTTATAAAGACATTAAAAAGGACCGGCCCCAGTACTGAACCCTGCAGTACCCCACTGGCAACCTTCCTTTCTTCACTGTGGACTCCATTTACTATTACCTACTGTGTCCTGTTGTCCAACCAGTGTTTTACCCAGGCTACCACCCTGGGACCCACTCCCAGGGTGGCTAATTTGTTTATTAATCTTTTGTGTGAGACTGTGTCAAATGCCTTGCTAAAGTCTAGGTAGGCCATGTCCACAGCCCCTCCCTGGTCTACTGCTTTGGTCATCCAGTCAAAGAAATCAATTAGATTTGTCTGACATGACCTTCCCGTGGGAATCCATGCTGCCTTGGGTCCTGTGCCCCACTGGCCTCTAGGTACTCAACAATTCTTTCCTTCAGAAATGATTCCATTATTTTCCCTACCACGCATTTCAAACTGACAGGTCTGTAGTTTTCTGCCTCTGTCTTGCTCCCACTTTTGTGAAGAGGAATCACATCCACCCTCCTCCAGTCCTCAGGTACCACACCATCCTCCCATGATTTATTAAAAAGGGTAGTCAGTGGTGTTCCTAGTTCTTCCCTTAGTTCTTTTAGAATTCTGGGATGAATCCCATCAGGTCCCATTGCTTTATCCACCTTCAGTTTTAAGAGTTCTTTCAGAAGCCTTTCTTCTGTGAAAGGACTAATATCAACCCCCGTATCCAGAGTGCTTCTATTGACCGGATTAGGTATTTTCCCCTGCTTTTCCATTGTGAATACTGAGCAGAAGTATTCATTCAGTATCCCTGCTTTTTCACTGTCGCTCTCTGCCCAACCACCTTCCTCTTTGTTCAGCCTCAGTATCCCTACTTTAGTCTTTCTTTGCTCCTTAATGTACCTATAAAAGGTTTTATCCCCTTTCTTAACCAAGTTGGCTATCTTTTCCTCAGTTTGGGCATTTGCTATTCTGACTGCCTTACCCGCTTCCTTCTGCTTTAACTGGTACAATTCTCTGTCCTGCTCCTTCTGTGTTTCCTTATACTTCCTGAATGCTATCTTTTTCTCCCTACCTTCCCTGCCACTTCTTTTGAGAACCATAGGGTTTTCTTTTATTTTGATTTATTTGCTTCACACAAAGGCTTGTTGCCTCTGTGATGGCAGTTTTGATATTTCCCCATTGTTGCTCCACCCCACCTTCTTGCCTGTTTGCTAGTGCTTTTCTGAGGCACTCTCCCATTTTGACAAAATCAGCCCTCCTGAAGTCCAGTACCTTCACTTTTGTGTGGCTTGACTCTACAGCTAAGTTTATCATGAACCACACTGTTTGGTGGTCACTTGCTCCCAGATGGCTACCCATTTCAAGATCAGAGATCCTCTCTCCATCCCCGTTTGAAAGTACCAGGTCTAAGATTGTTCTCTCCTGAGTGGGTTCCAAAACTAGTTGTCTGAGGCTGCCCCCTGTAGGGCATCAAGAATGGCTCTGCTTTTGGATATGGCTGCAGCAAAGGTGCTCCAGTCCACACCTGACATATTCAGGTTCCCCCATCAGCAATATCTCCCCTTTCTCTGCCATCCCAAGGATGCCTTCTATCATTTTCTTGTCCATTTCCTCCCACTGAGATGGGGGGTCCGTATACAACTCCTGTGCGGATTGTGGAGCCATTTCCAGTCTCCAGGGTAATCCACAGTGCCTCCTCTCCTCCCTGCTTACCATTTAGCTCTGTTGTTTTGATCCCTTCCCTTACAGGGAGGAGGAGCTACTCCTCCTCATCTTCTTCCCTCCCTGTCCCTCCTGTAGATTGTGTACCCTGGTATGTTGACATCCCAGTCATGGTTCTCTGTGTACCATGTTTCTGTGACTGCCACAATATCCAGGCATCCCTCTTCCATCAAGGCCACCATTTCAGGGAGCTTTTCACCTAGACTATGGGCATTGGTACTCATTACCCTCCATTTTTTTATGGCTTTATTTCCTTTTGCCCCATCCCTGTCCCTACTGCCTTTGCATTTTTCTCCATTTACCCCTGCTCTTCTCCCTATCGACTGCTCTATCTTAGTGTTTACCTCACTAATTACCCTGATTTTTTTTTTTGGTGGGGCTAGGATTTCCCTTCTCCTCTTCAGTGCCTCCCCCCTTGGCTAGTTTAAATGCTTGCCATTGAAGCATTTAAACCTATCAGCTAAGATCCTGGTTCCCCTCCAGGATAGATGCAGACCATCGTGCCTGTATAGGCCTGCATCCCTCCAGGTGGAGCCCCAGTCCCCAATGAAGCCAAATCCCTGAGCTCTGCACCAGCTTTTCAATCAGTCATTGAATCCTATGGTGCAGAGTGTCCTAGCCTCATCCATGCCATAGACAGGTAGCATTTCTGAGAAAATTACCATGTGTGCTACTTGTCTAAGACCCCTCCCCAACTCCACAAACTCCTCTTGCACTGCTCTGATCCTATTCTCAGCCAGGTCATTTGTCCCTAGGTGGATAATGGCATCCAGCTCCCTCCCACTTGCCACTGCTCCCATGATCCTGAGGATTTGTTTCCTGTCCCTCCAAGCCTTGGTGCCGGGCAGGCACCTTACCTCCCTTTCACCTCCCTTCCCCAGTTCTACCTCCCTAACAACTGAGTCCCCCACCAGGAGTTGTTTCCTTCCCCTTTAGGATCCTGGACCACCCATTTTGAAGGCTCCCTGCATCCTCCTTGGTCTCCACTGCAGGTGCCTCCATAGAGGAACCATGCTTTGCCAGAGTGGCGAATGAATTGTGGAGAGGCACAACTGGAGAGATGCATCTCTGTTCCACCACCCTCACCCTCCCTGAGCCCACCTTGGTCCAATCGCTGCTCTTTCTTGGCAACCTCTGAGGTAGTGGCAGTGGCCTGGGTGGTCCCTGGGTGGGGGAGCAGGTTTCCTGAATCCTTGCCAGGTCAGCATGGAAACGAACAACCTCCTCCCTCAGAACAGAGAGGTGCCTGCAAATAGGGCAGCAATGCAGTCTCCAGAATTTCTCCCAGAAGACTGCTGCTCCACATCCAGTGGATTGCACCACTCCCCACATGTCTGTGTCCCGTCCAGTTACAAATGCTTTTTTGTTTTTTGTTATTGTTTTAGTGTGTGCAAGCTTGTAAGTGTCTACTCCCTATTCAGTGTGCTGTGCCTTTAAAGATATGAACAGGTGTATGTTGTTAGCAGTTTTGGGGAAGTGATGTCAGAGCCCCTACTATAAAGGAAGTTATGCACTTGGGGCAGGTGGGGTGAGGAGAAGGGTGGGTGGGAGTAAACCTATGCTGTCCAGAAACAATCACCTACAACTCTTACCCTCCACCCTGGGGAGTGCCTTTCTTCCTATCAGATGCCTATTTCACAAAGGCTAAGTAACAGGTCTAGTCACAACTGACTGCAAATATCTCCCAGGTACAGTTCCTCCATGGCAAATTAAAGTTAAAACTACAAAAAGTCCACCCCAAAAACAGAATCAATACTAGTTACTTACACAGGTCCAAAAAGTAATAATTCAGTTCAGTGTGGTTTAGAAAATAACCTCCTTGATTCAGGGAAGCTGTGGCTGCTTTATTACTCTCCCTGTCTCAGTCTCAGCAGAAAGAGACCACAAACAACTCCAGTTATAAATCCTCATTTCAACTAGGCCCCTTTTAGCTCCTCCCCTTAACAGACACCTATTTCATTTGTATATCAAATGTTGCAAAATTATATATTTTTAATAATAATAAACTGACAAATAAAACAGTGTTTTCTGATTTTTATTTGCATAGTATGTGTTACAGATATAGAACAAAATGATAATAATAAATCCATGCTGAAAATAGAAAATTGAGTTAGAATCACGGTTTCAACCTTAGGTCTTCTTCAGTAATTATCTAGAAAAGAAAAAAAACAGGTAAGGGAAATAAGAGAAATATATGTGAGGAAAGAAAATAGGGGAGGCTATAGGAGAAAAAGTGATAATATGTAGGGTGAGAATATAATCTTGAAAATGAAAAGCTGATGGATGATACATATGACAAAGCATAGTAGAAGTGAATGAGCTAAGGTGTCCTTAAGTGGGGACTAATTAGAGGATCTAGTAAGAAGACTGAAAGTTGAAAACTATGTGTGCACACTCATTTTTATTTTCTATAGATAAAAGAAGTATTCAGACTGAAGGGGCCAGTGATTTACACTGGATCTGCCACGATTGATACAGGGACATTCAGCGCAATGGCACCTCACCAGAGCCATTCAGCCTAACAAAAGTTTCTGTAATGAGGCAACTGGCAAAAATAACCTTGACACCCACTGCCAGTGGGACTGTAACCATATAGAAAGCAGTGGTGGGATAGATGATGCTATGTTGTAGTCATAGCCATTAGCCACTATGTTAGAGCAAAGATCTCATAGAGCAAACTGAGCAGGCCACAGCTAACAGACCACCCGACTGACCCCCGGGCAGATTCAGACAGCCCATCTGCGGGCTTCCCAAGCTGCTCCTGTTGCCCTAGCTCTCTTCAAGCAGGCCACAGCTAACAGACCACCCGACTGAACCCCGGACAGATTCAGGTATGCACCGGACCTCCGAAACTCATGGTTTTGAATGCCACTGCTTTGACTGGATGCCCAGTGGAGGAACCAGGCACTGACTGGCAGCTTTACTCCTTAGCTGATTTTCCAACGCCTGGTGCTTCCTGGTCTCAGGGAAATCTCTTTCTGTGCTGTGTTCTGGACTGAATTTTTGTTACAGTAATCTACATATGTTATGCATCAATTGGTCTTACTTTACCTGCCAGCTTAGCTAGTCTATTACAAGCCACTAGTCTAGTCTCTCAGTGTTACTTAGTGCTGGACAAACTGTATTGTATAGTAGCTGATGTTTGACTGCTTGACCTAGCTGCTGAGCAAGACTGCTGCAGTTTTCCATTTCTGCCCTACTGACAAACTCTGCCCCTTCCCCACACTGGTCTCTCTGCTAATTATCAATTTCTCTGCCCCACCTGTAATGCTGTCTCTCTAAACACCTTACTTTCTTCTCTGCCTTACCTACAAACCCTTCCCTTAAACCCCCCTGCTGCTGCTGTCCTCCTCAGACGTCCCAGTGCCAAAGCACAGCGCCCCCATTAATTCCTCTTCTAGCTCTAAATAATTGCCCTGCATTTACCACCTCTTTACCTAATGCTTTGTCCTTCCCCATTGCCTGCCCCCCACTGAGTTGCTGTTGTATTCTAGCTGTAGTTAATCCTCTGTGTTTCCCTCCTTGTTCCACAGACAGCCCATCTGCAGGCTTCCCAAGCTGCTTCTGTGGCCCTGGCTCTCTCCGAGCGGGCCACAGCTAACAGACCACTCGACTGACCCCCGATCAGATTCAGGTATGCACCGGACCTCCGAAACTCGTGGTTTTTGAGTTCCACTGTTTTGACTGGATGCCCAGTGGAGGAACCAGGCACTGATTGGCAGCTTTACTCCTTGGCTAATTTTCCAATGCCTGGCGCTTCCTGATCTCAGGGAAGTCTCTTTCTGTGCTGTGTTCTGGACTGAATTTTTTCACCCACCCCCTCCCCCTCCTCCTCACAGTATTAAATAGGCCCTTACTACGCCTTTTCCTCAGCTTAGCAGCTGATTGGTCACTCCACTGCTGCACATTTTCATGCTGTTGGTCTCCCTGTCTTCAATACCTGACTTGACCCACTTTCTCACTGCCCCTTTCTAAAGCAGTCCCACCCACAGGATCACACATTTGCTCTCAACCTTTTCTCCAGCCACTCCATCTAACTCCTCTCAATTACTGCTCTACCTGCCCTATTGTTAGGGACCTCACCCTAATTCGACTATATACCCTTTCAACTATAAACCAGCTAGCAGTTAAGCAGGCCAGCAACACCAAACAAACTACCATGGGTTGCAACCACCTACTACTACTCCTCACTACCTCTTTTGGCATTGCTGGTACCATACACGTCCTTTTGTTCTGCAAATTTTGGACTCCCTGCTGTTCTGTCTGACCCTTTGTGTGAATCCCTTTTATTAATCCTCACTCTCTTTCTCTTCCTCAGCCAAGGAACTGCCATCCAGGCTCCCAGCTCCTAAGCCACGGGATTCCCGGCAACCGGGTGGTCAGCACCCCTCTAGTCAACGCTTGAGACTGCAGACACAGACCCAAGGCCCTACAAGGTACGGCAACTGCTACAACCAACTGGATTGCGAGCACTCTCTCAGACCATGATCTGATTGGTCCCTGGCAAAACCCGGCTTCTGCTCTTTGATTTTAAACCCTAAAAATGTTTATGTTGGGTCAAATGTTAAAAAGCTGAAGTGTTAACCCAGTCTGTAATTGAAAGGACTTGAATTGTGGTTTGGGAAAGAAATCTAGTGTTTACAGCCCTTTCTCTGCATACGTGCACTGGCCCTAGACACTTTTGGGTGCCAAAGTAATACACGTCCTTTTGTTCTGCAAATTTTGGACTCCCCGCTGTTCTGTCTAATCCTTTATGTGAATCCCCTTTATTAATCCTCACTCTCCTTCTCTCCCTCAGTTGAGGAACTGCCACCCAGGCTCCAAGCTCCTAAGCCACAGGATTCCCAGCTACCGGGCAGTTGGCGCCCCTCTAGCCGATGCTCAAGACCGCAGACACGGACCCAAGGCCCTACAAGGTACGGCAACTGCCGCAACTTTTTCAACCGCCCTGCCACCTCCGCTGATTATTAAATACAGTAGCTCCTGCCAAAATATTAGTCCACATCCCCTGATGCAGTGCCGCACCAATAGAGACTTAGCTCGTGATCCCCCTCTTCTCTGTCCAGCCTATGGGATCCAATTCTCAGGGCCTCGCCTTACTAAAACGCATAGGCGCTCCATGACTGTGCATTCACCACTAAATATTTTTAATGCTATCAAATTCGGGTCGACCTGGATCAGAAAGCTACTGATAAGCTGCACTAATCCAGCAACCCCACTGGCCCCTGGGCTAATTGAGTGGCTCCTTTTTGAGGTTCCATCATGTCGGGCCCTATATGGCTCCTTATACTGCCCCTTCTTCTGTTGATACCAGCTGCCCAGCATTGGACACCTGAACTACCATCATGATTGGTCTACAACGGCACCTTGTGCTGTATACCACATGGCAACTTATCCTTTAATTGCCTCTGTGTTTCCAAGTACCAATACCTCGAACCCTGCTCTTGGACTACACATACCAGTAGTATTTATAACACTCCCCCACCACAAGGCCCACCTCCCACCACACAGACTTCTATCTCCTCCCCGCCTATTGTGGTAGGGGTACTAGCTCTTGTTACAACAGATCAGCTCTTCTATAGTGGCTACTTTCCAGTCCCTAAAAACATCAGATCTACTAGACGAGAGAAAGGCAGGAATTACAAGCTTATAATTAGCGCACTTCGAAAAATCCTACTTATTCTCCTGCTATGTTCAGGCAACGTAGAACTCAACCCTGGCCCCCCAGAAGCTATTGCTTCACCAGCAGAACTAGCAAATTTAAAAGGAATAAGCTTCTTGCATATTAACGTATATAGCCTCCTTAAAAAGATAACTTTAATACAAACCTGGGTAAATCATACCTCTTCTGACATACTTGTGATTTCCAAAACTTGGCTTAGACCCAGCACCACTGATAGAGAAGTAAACATCCCCAACTATGCCTTGTTCAGAGCTGATAGGCATGCCAGAGGTGGAGCGGTAGCTATCTACATTAAAGACAAATTTTCTGCCTTCTGCTTATCCTCGGCATTTGTCGCCAGCGAATTCAAATGCCTAATTCTCAAAGTGGAAATTACACAGACTACTGCACTCTGTGTAGTAGGATGCTACAGACCACCGTCTGCTGGCCTACAGCTTGTGTCATATCTAAGTGACAAGTAGGGACAGGGTCTGCCAGAAACTGTTATTTTAGGAGTCCTCAACTTTGACTGGCTCTCTAACACAGCTGCCCCCCTTGCATCCTTCTGTGATGAACATAGGCTAACGCAACTTATTACTGAACCAACATGCCCAAACGTGAAGAACCCTGGTAAAAGTACACTTTTGGATGTGCTAATGGTGAGCAAACCTCATTTCTTCTCCCCTGCTGATGTCTTCTTCTCAGACACCAGCGACCATTGTTTTATTGCGGGAGTAAGATCCACCAACAACCCAGCACCCATCAGAAAGTTCTCTATGAAGAGATCCAGGTGCAACTTCAATGAACATGTCTACCTAAATGAGCTTAAGTACTCCCCTCAGTGGCAAGATTTCTACCTGGCCAAAACAATTACGTCAGCTTACAATATCTTCCACGACACTCTATCAAGGGCCCTTAATAAGTATGCTCCTCTGATTAAAGTTCGAACTAGCAACAAAACCTGTAAATAATTCACCCCTCAGATCAAGTCCTTGCTTCTAGAAAGAGATAAGCTCTGGAAAAAAGCATGCAGACTGAACATTGCAGAGGACTGGAACCAGTTCAAGAGACTACGAAATTTATGTACCAAAACAATCAGAGAATCGAAGGCCACCTTCTTCAAATCCGAACTCGACTCTGCCACAAAGAGCCCAATCAAGCTCTGGAACCCAATCAATGATCTGCTAGGCCACTCCCCAGGAAATTCACTCCTGACCAAGATTACCTCTGGCAACTCGACTATAACCGAAAAGATCGATATACTTGATGCATTCAATAACCACTTTGCTACTGCAGGGATGGCATTTGATAACTCCCCTGCAAACATACTTCACTCCCAGACTGCCAGCACACTGCCTGAAACTCTGACAGCTTCGCTGCCTTTCTCGCTTCAATCTGCCTCACTGAAAGAGGTAGAGGACCTCTTGCTTCAGTTGGATACTAGAAAAAGTGCTGGGGCCGACACCCTTGACCCTTACTTCCTAAAAATTGCCTACCACGTACTAGCAATACCAATCACCCACCTTTTTAACTTATCCCTGTCTCAGGGCACCTTACCACCTATATGGAAGACAGCACATGTCATACCACTGTTCAAATCAGGTGACCCTGGCGATCTCAATAACTACAGGCCAATTTCTCTCCTTCTGGTCCTGTCCAAGCTACAAGAGAAAATTGTAAATGCACAGCTGAGGACTCACCTTGAGTCTAGGGAACTGCTAAATCCTATACAGTCTGGATTCAGAGCTAAACATAGCACTATCTCAGCCCTCGCCAAAGTTACTAACGACTGGCAGTGTAATTTTGAGAGCAAAAACTTTATTTGTGCTGTTTTCCTTGATCTAAGCAAGGCTTTCGACACCGCCGACCATAGTCTGCTCCTCTCCTCCCTTCAAACCATAGGTGTGGCCCCTCCTCTCCGCGCTGGTTTACTGACTATCTTACAGGCGCCTTCAACAAGTTAAAGCTGAAGGAGGCCTGTCCCCTTAAAACTCTGCAAAGAGGGGTACCTCAAGGTTCTATATTAGGGCCCTTACTTTTTGCAATCTACATTAATAACATCGACTACTGTATAAAAGAAGCTAACATCTATCTGTTTGCAGATGATACAGTTCTCTATGTGAGTCGCCCAACACCTGAAGCTGCCTGCAATGACCTATGGTCAGAATTCAACCTTTTGCAAAGCCAACTCCTCCAAAAAAAGCTACTCCTTAACACCAAAAAAACTAAAGCGATGGTCCTCTCCCCTTTCATCCGTAAAGCTAACCCTGTGTCCAGTGGGACAGTTCCCCAAATTACCACAGTTCTAGGTGAAGAACTAGAATTTGTTACAAAATTCAAGTATCTGGGAGTTTGGATAGACCAAAGACTCTCCTTCATTTAACGTATCAATGACTTGCTAAAACGACTTTGGTAAAGGCTTGGCCTGTTTTTTAGAATCAACCAATTTCTCACCAGAGATGCCAAGAAACAACTGGTCCAATCCATTTTCCTATCATTGGTTCATTACACTGATTTTCTCTACAGCCAGTGCCCCAACTCTTACATGGCTAAACTGGACACACTCTACCATCGAGCACTGAGGTTTATAACAGGATTTCCCTTCAACACGCATCACTGCACCCTATATGCAGCAGTGGGGTGGACATCACTAAAGTTCAGGCGCCACAGAAACGCCGCTCTCTGGACCTATAGAGCCATCTCTAATAAGCTGCCTTACTATATCTTCTGCTGTCTTCCCCTGAGTATAATTGGGAAATATGTGTTAAGAAGTTACTCAGCTATTACACTTAGAGTACCCAAAGCAAAATCCCGCTTTGGCAGGGCAGCCATAAGCTTCGTACTACCTACCTTATGGAACAATCTACAAAAAAACCTCAAATTAAGCACTCTAATTGGTATAAATGCCTTCAAGATGCTTTATTTCCATACAATCAGAGAAGTATGTAACTGCTTCACCCACTCAGACCCAGTACCGGTGTCTGCACTGGTATATAGCCATGCCTAGACCCAATTTTAAGTACTGACCCCCCAGCTTGCTCCTCACAAGTCTAATTGTTCTCTCTCTTATCCCCCTGTCTTATCAACACTAGGCCCGTCCATCCCCTTATCCTTCCTTTCCCAACCTCGGATAGGAGCTCACTACCCCTGGGTTGTGACATCCTACCATGCCCCGTACTTTATAGCATTCAATCCCGGGGCTCACACATACTCCTTTCCTCCATCCACCATCTCTACATCCCATTTTACCAACTCCTCTCTGTGCACCGTGCCCTTCTAGCCTTTCTCCCCCTACCTCCCTCCCTCCCTTCCCCTCCTACCTTTGCCTCTACCTGATGTATATTTTTTTTCTTCCGTTACTTCCTCCTGCAACCTTAGATAACCTGCTTTATCTTCCTATAGACACTTCTATGTATGTAAATACCCTGTAATCTGTACAATATCTGTATAATTCTATGTACATATGAACTTCTTTTTCTTCCTCTCTGTAAACAGTATTATCTGTATTGCCTTGTAAATACCAGTGTTGACCTGCATATACAATTGTTCATGCTCCACCCAGGTCCATCTTGCAAATGAGCTTCTGCTCAACGATGAATGCCTGGTTAAATAAAGACTTGATTGATTGATTATTAGGTCAAAATTCCTAGGCTGAACATTACAAGACTGCATGTCTTTGCTCCAGTTGTCAAGCCAAGGGTTTACACCACCCAGTAGCTCTGGCAGCTCATCATAGCTAGACGCTGTGACTATGCAAACCTGAATATCAGCAAGGCAACAGAAAACTGCACTTAATAGCCATGAAATGTCACCTGAACCTTTTATTGTGAAAAAAGGCAACTTGCATATAATGTGCAAGGTGAAGATGCTGGGTGCTTACACAGTGCTTGTCAGAAGTAATTTATTTCACCCGATGTAGTAACAAATTGAGTCTGCAGTCAGCTGAGCAGCGTTTGTTTACACTGAAACCTGAATATATTAAAAGACACCTGCACAACCTGTGGATTCCTGTGATGTTATAAACCTCTTGAGCTTTGCTCTTGAGGTTTATGAAGTCACAGGAACCAATTGATGGATTACAATAACTGTAACAGATGGATACCCATCTGTTATTCTATTTATATTCTATTTATATTACAGTAACTAGGGGGCGTGGCCAACAGTGGATGAAGATGGCTGCTTAATCATCTCGCTCTCAATGCTTACGGGGTAAAATCCAACAAAATCCAGCATTGGGGTCCCATTGTTGATCTTGGCTGATAGTGCTTAATCTGTGCGAGTGACCCGGGCTTCTATATATCTTGGAAATTTGCTGAGGAAACCTAGAATTGCTGATATTAGCCCTACTACTTTGGTGCTGCTCTTGGCATCAGCAATGGCCTTAAACATTCCAACAACTGGGGAAAACTCCCGAACGGAACAAATGTTTACACAACTAATAACTCAAATGGCTCAGCTCACTTCAGCAGTCAACACGACTTACCAAACACTGCAAAACATTGAAGTCCGCATTCTTCATACGGAGCGGAGATTGGGGTCACATGATGTCACCATCCAGGATGTCTTGGCTACCTTGCAGGATCAAGCCAAGCTAATTCATCTTCTTCAGGATAAGGTCAATGACCTTTAAAATTGAAGCCGATTAAACCATTTAAGATTTATCAGCTTTCCAGAAGGGGTAGAGCAAGCTAATGCAGTTTCTTTTCAACAACAAACCCTCCCAGCTATATTACGCCTCATGTAAGATTTTAGGCCTCAGATAGAGTGGGCCCATTGCTCGCTAGCTCATCTCCCAAACAGGGCGAATGGCCTAGACCACTTCTGGCAAAATTCCTTGACTTTAGGCAAAAAGAAGCCATCACGAGAGCTGCTAGAGAATCCAACCTCATGTGGAAGGGGCACAGAGTACATATCTTTCAGGATTATTCAAGGGAATTGTCCGAACATTGGAAAGAATATGGCACAGCAAGGAACATTCTCCATGCACATAATTACTTTTTCTCCCTATGTTACCCTGCTACCATGAGGGTCATGCACAACGGGGTGCCGCTGATGTTTGCAACACCTGAAAGGCTTATGGACTTTCTGAGAGCCCAGCACCCAGCTGACTTTTGGGAACGAGGTGTATTTACAGCTACTTCTGCAGCAGCAGAACTGCCAAATTTGGAGGTAACTTCATCAGTTTTAATGAACTCACCCGCTAACCTGCAGGTTAAGAATTTTGAGGCAGTTTTACCTCCTAGGTCATGGAAGAGACATCCCTTAGCTCGCCATTGCAAGTACCAGCATCTGAAGATACAGGCTGCCTCAATAAGCCCTCGATTGGAGCCAGAGCACAGAGCCCGTCCGGGCTCAGACCTGCAGGACTATTTTACTCTGAATCCATACACACCACTGCAACTTGACAATCCAGAACCACAGGTGGAAAACAGCATGGATGCAGCATTGCTGGAATATGATGGGATGGCCACTACATCCTGTCAGAGTAAGTCCTGGACAGACATCGTGGCCTCTCCCTCAGGTCAGCAGGTGATTTCTTCATCTCCTTCGGCTATTGGATCTGTTAGCCGATCCCCAGAGCACTCAGTTGTCAATGAGACTTGATCAGCGACTTACTCAGACACCACTACATGAATAATTACTAGCTAAGTAATGGACTTTCTTTGTTGATGAAGCTGGGCTACTTAGGCCTGATGAAGCTGTTTTCCCCCCTTTCTCCCTCTCCCCCCAGTCCCCCTTTTCCAATCCTTGCTCCCCCTCCCTCCTTCTCCTTTCGTTTTTCTTATGAGAGCTCAGAATTAGTAGTAACACTGAGACATGGGTGTCCACTTGTGGAGTTCTATACAAACTTACAAACATATGAAATTTGTCAGCAGATAAAGGCCTAGAGGTCTATCAAGTCTGCTCAAATGTGCAGCTAGCACCCCTTATTCTGCAGCTGCCCTTCCCTTCCACCCTTCCCCTTCATTGACCCTCCCCCTTGTCCTGTCCCATCCCCTTTTGAAGCAGTCCACTGTTCTACTGGATATCACTTCTGCAGGTAACGCATTCCAACCAGTCACCATACTCTCTGTAAAAAAGCATCTCCTCATCTCCCTCGTGAACCTTCCTCCCTCCAGTCTGATATCATGGCCCCTGGTGTCCCTCTCCTCCCTTACTTTGAACAGCCCCTCTGTACCTGTCTTGTTTATTCCTTTCATGTACTTAAAGGTTTCAATCATGTCCCCCCCATCCCTCCTGTCCTCTAGTGAATACATGTTCAACTCCCTCAGCCTCCTCTCATATGATAAGTCCCCAAGCCTCTTGATCATCTTTTTTGCCCTGCACTGCACCCCCTTCAGGAATCTTAATGTCCCTCTTCAGATACGGGCACCAGTACTGCACACAGTACTCCAGGTGCTGTCTAACTAATGACCTATACAGTGGCAGAATCACCTCCTCCCTCCTCGAGGATATACCCCTTGCAATACAACCCAGCATTTTGTTGGCCTTTGCAGCTGCCTTCTTACATTGTGCCGAGTTGTTCATTGACCCTGTAATGACCACCCCCAGATCCTTCTCCTCCTCTGTCTGGGCTAGCTGCACTCCACCCAGCTGGTAACTCCTCCTTGGGTTCTTCATCCCAAAATGCAGCACCTTGTACTTTTTGACATTAAACCCCAGTTACCAGGTGTCTGACCAGGTTTCAAGCTTTGCCAGATCATCCTGCAACCCCTGCAATCCCCCTAGGTCATCCACCACTGCTCCTACCTTGGTATCATCAGCAAACAGACTGATCTTGCTCTTGTTGTCCCATGATATGTCTGCAATGAATATCCCAAACAACACTGGTCCCAACACCCAGCCCTGTGGAACACCGCTCATCACTACCCTTGGGTATGAGAGCTCCCCACCCACCACCACCCTCTGTTGCCTTCCCTGAAGCCAGTACCCTACCCATCTCACGAGCTTTGCTCCTGCCCTTGTGCCTGCTAACTTACTTCCCAGCCTTCCATGCAGCACCAAGTTGAATGCCTTACTGAAGTTCTATGACTGGTTGACAAGTGCCTTGGACCTGGGTAGACTGGTGGACGTCCTCTTTCTTGACTTCAGCAAGGTGTTTGACTCTGTTCCTCATGGTGACCTGTTGGATGAGCTGGGAGAAATTCAGGTGGGGAACCAGATGATCAGATGGATAGGAAATTGGCTCCAGAACCAGACCCAGAGGGTCGTGGTTGGTGGGATAGTCTCATCCCCAAGGAGGGTCATTAGTGGAGTCCCTCAGGGATCGGTCCTTGGGCACCTCCTGTTCAATGCCTACATCTCTGACATAAGGAAGGGTGTCAGGAGTGAGATGAGTCTCTTTGTGGATTACTCAAAACTGGGGGCGGTGGTGGATGGGGAGGAGGGGAGGGTGGCCCTACAGGGGGACCTGGAGACTCTGGAAAGGTGGTCTAGAAAGTGAAAGCTGAGGTTCAATGCAGGGAAATGCAAGGTACTGCACCTGGGAGCCAGAAACCAGGGCCAAGTGTACACCCCGGGGGGAATGCTACAAGTCTCAATGGCTGAGAGGGACCTGGGGATGGTGGTGAATGCCAAGATCAACAACTCTGGGACTTGTAGGAGGGCAGCAGCCAAGGCCAACAAGATGCTGGGATGCATCACTTGGGGGATCACCTCCAGAAGGAGGGAAGTGATAGTCCCTCTGTATAACTTCTTGGTGAGGCCGCACCTCAAATACTGCGTGCAGTTTTGGAGGCCACACTTAAAGAGGGACATCAAACTCCTGGAGAGGGTCTAGAGGAGGGCAACCAAAATGATCGGGGCTTGGGAACAGGACCTATGGGGAGAGGCTCGAAGAGCTAATAATGTACACATTGGAAGAGAGAAGGGACTGATGGGACATGATAGAGGTCTTCAGGTACATGAAGGGGGTAAATGGGGAGGAGCAGTCAGGGTGCTCCGAAGGAAGGAGGGTGGCAACTAGAGGGTATGGGTGGAAGCTGGAGGGGGGGAGATTCAGAGGAGCAAGGAGGAGGTGCTACTTCACTGAGAGGGTGGTGGAGCCATGGAATGCACTGCACAGGGGGCTGGTGGAGGCAGAGATGGTGAAGGAGTTCAAGAGGGGGTGGGACAGGTACAGGGAAAGGGTTCTGGAAGCAAAGTCCTTTGCAGCTAGAATATCCAGGACTGGGATGGGAGAAGCCAGAGAGGGTGAGGAGGGCAGCAAGACATGAGCAGACACGAAAGACCATTAGGCCTATTCTGCTGGCATTTTAGTATGTTAGTATTTTAGTATGTTAGTAAGTGGACCCCCTAATCCTATGATACCCGCCATATAGCTGCGAGATAGCATTTTTATATGCAGGGTAAGACACAGCCCTCTCTTCCACCCCATCAGGGAAGCCCATGGGGGCCTTGTAACATCTGCTACTGGTCTTTTAACATGGGGCCTCCCCTTGGCCATAGTTAGGCCGGTTGTATAAAGTTATGATTGTTATGTTTGTTATTTGATTACTTTTCTGATACGATGTTCTCTGCATAATGTATTTCTACAAGGCATTAATACATGGATAGAATCTAATATGGACAGCTGCTTCACACTGTCTTGGAGTGGGCCTCTTTCCCTTTCAGCCCTTTGCTTGTTACTACTTTGGAATTTAGCTATGTTTGTATGAGGATTTCGGACTATGGCTGATATAAACTTAAACACCCAGAATGTGAGGGGTCTAAACACCCCAGTGAAGCATTTGCAGGTATTAGGACACCTCAAAAGGTTGAAAGAGGATGTCGCTTTGCTCCAAGAGACTAAACTTAGGAGGGATGATCATGACACCTTAGACGGGTGTGGGTGGGTCAAGTTATTTCTTCCTCTGCCCACAAGCACTAGTGAGGGGTTGCCATCCTGGTACACAAATCCCTACAATGGACTCTGGTGAAATCCTAGCAGGATGCCCTTGGGCGATAAGTGATGGTGCTCTTCAACACATTGGAAGGCCCCCTAGTGGTTGCTAATGCATACTGTCCAAATGAGGACCAACCGGAATGTTTCCATGCTGTGGCGCATAATATCTCCTCCATTGCTGGGGACAACACACCGGTGGTTCTGGGAGGGGATCTCAATATTCCTTTAAACCCAATCCTTGATCAGAATACAAATGCCCCAGATAAACATTCAAGTTCAAGTTCAAGTTCAAGTTTATTGTAGGAAAACTCCATTGAGCAAGCTCATTCACAAGGAGGTCCTGTGACATAAACACTTAAAGTACAAAACAGATAGGTAATAACAGTATATACATGAAATACACATTACATGATACAGGCTGGATATACATACAAGGGTACCACATAGGGTGACCGCAGGTGGTAAACATTGATATGAGACAGGGAAGCGACTTATAGGTCGCATACTGATCAATGAAACATGATGACTGGTGTGATTTGATTTAATCAAATCAAATCAAATCAAATATACAGTATTTTGGCAGCTAGAACAAACAACAGTCTACAACTGACATGGGAGGGAGGAGAGATTTGATAGAGTAGCAGTGGAGTGTAAGCAAAGATAAAGCCAGGAGTAGAAAGGGAAGGGAAAGCAGTTAATATGACAAATCAATTATACCTTACCAGTGGATAAATATGGCACACATGGGGAAGGAAGAGACTTAATGACAGTTACAGGTGTCTTTTATTTTGGCTGAACTTAGCGATTTGTAGAAGTTTATTGAAACTGTGCTAGTTAGTTTCAGTACGGTTTGTAATTGGTTCCAAATGGAGGGAAGGGCATATGCAATAGCACGTTTACCAAAGGAAGTCCGCGTCCTTGGTATGTCAAGCATAATAAAGTCAGATTTTCTTAACGAGTATGCACTATGTGAGATATTAATAAGGGAAGAGAGATAGCATGGCAATTTCTGCAGGAGCAGTTTAGAGTCCATAGCCCAGCATGGAGCAGGTGTCTCGTAGTAAAGGATGTCCAATCAACAGCTGCATATAAGTCACAGTGGTGCGAACGGTAAGGGGAGTTGGTAATGAACCGTAACGCACGGTGATAAAGGATGTCCAGTTTACTTAGATTTGCAAGAGTGGTGGAGGAATAGATTACATCGCCATAGTCGAGTAGGGGGAGAAAAGTGGCCTGTACAAGCTTGTTTCGAGTTTCAAGGGGAAAAAGGGCCTATTTCTGTAGAAGAAACCTAACCTTGCTTTTAACCTTCTAGAGACATCTTCGATGTGGTCACTGAAAGATAATTTATTGTCGATCCAGATACCTAGATATTTAAATTTGGTTACAACTTCCAGAGGCTCGTTTAGCGTGGTGACAATGAAGTCTTGGGCAAGAGTATTGGGGGGGCCTGAGACAGCACTGCAGGAGAATATCATCGCTTTAGTCTTCTTGGCATTGAGCAGAAGCTTTGCCTTTATTAAATTATGCTCAAGTTGTGCAAAGTCTGCTTGAAGCACTCCCTTGACTGCAGATAACAATGAGCCAGAAGTATACAACACAGTATCATCTGCAAAAAAGTGCAGATTGGACGTAGATATGTTAGCATCTAAGTCATTGATGTACAGAGAAAACAAGATAGGGCCTAAGATGGATCCTTGGGGGACTCCTCTTGCAACTGGCAAGGCAGCAGAAAAAAAGCCTTCTGCCTTTACTTTTTGGAATCTTCCAGTTAGGTAGTTAGAGAACCACTGGGTGGTATGGTATGTGGCACCCAACTTTGCAAGGCAATTGACTAATAGTTTGTGATCAACAGTATCAAAAGCTTTGCTGAGGTCCAAAAAGACTGCCCAGTTACCTTCTTAGCATCTATAGCAGAGATCCAATCACTGGTTACTTTTGCTAGTGCAGTGATTGTGCTATGATTAGCCCGGAAGCCAGATTGAGCTGGGTTAATGAGAGAGAAGGTTTTCAAGTGAGAGTTTAACTGAATATGGATCAGTTTTTTGAGAACTTTAGAAAGGATAGGCAATATAGAGATAGGCCTATAGTTGTTTACATCGCATGGGTCACCAGATTTAAATAGAGGGAGGATATGTACTGATTTCCAGCAGGACGGCACAGCAGCAGATGTAATGGAAAGATTGAAGATGTGGAGAATTGGGGCAGTGAGATGGGCATAGCCTGACCTTAGGAAAAAGGGTTCCAAGCCATCGTCCCCTGAGCTTTTTTTGGTGTCTAAGTTAAGAAGAGAATCTTCTACTTCTTTACAAGTTATCTCACAGAGTTGGAAGGACTGGGTGCAGGACTAGATGTGGCGGAGGGGTATGCTGGCTCACCACAGCACCAGCATGGGTGATGAGTCAAAGCTAATCCAGCTGTGGCAAAGTGGGAGTTAAGTTCCTCCAGGATTAGGGACTTGTTTCCACAATCTTGCCACTATGACTATCTTTGTTGGGACAGAGGGGCCATGGGCCGTCCTTCTATAGCTTTGATAGTCTTCCATATTTTATGAGGGTTACCTTTAGCTTGTTCAAGAGTAGAAATATAATAGTTAGCTTTAGCAGAGCGAAGTTTTTTCACACAGTTATTCCTGGCTGTTCTAAAGGCCTGCCAATCCGAAGATTCTTTGGAATGTCTAGCTTTAGCCCAGAGCTTATCTCGAGCTGTAAGGGCTGCCTTGAGATCCCAGGTGAACCAGGGATTGGAATTGTTCCGTACCCTTACTTTGATGAAAGGGGCATGCTTATTTATTATTGTAGTGAGTTTGTCATTAAGGATGCAAGCTGCCTTGTTGACATCTTTGGCTAGGTAAAGATCTTGCCATCTGATCATGCTCAGGTCAGATAGGAAGTTTACTGCACTGAATTTGCGAAAGGATCTTTTTGTTATAAAGATGGGTTGCGGCCGGGCCTTAATTTGAGATCTTATGCAAGCAACAATTCCATGATCGCTCATGTCATTGTGAAACACTGCCAAATGAGATATTTTGTGTGGCTGGGTGGTTAGTACCACATCTAGAATGGAACTGTTGGCAGTATTTAGATTGCTATTCCTAGTAGGTTCTCTGACTAATTGCCCAAGACCTAGCTCGTCACAAAGGGATTTGAGGCCATATGATTTAGGTGACAGCCAGTCCATATTTAGATCTCCTAGAAATATTGTTTCAGTTTTTGCATCTACGAACATGGATTTCAAAAGATTAAGGACTTCATCACCACCAGACAGGGGTCTATAGCCACCTAGGATAGTGATACATTCCGAGGAGGGGAGATGAAGGCTCAGCGAAACTAACTCAAATTCCTTGGCTAGAGATTTGCAACTAATATTGGTGACCAAGTACTTAGATTTGGCATAGATAACCACACCCCCGCCTCTAGACTCTCTATCTGCTCTAAATAAATTGTAGCCCTGCAGTGATATTTGTTGATCAGTGTTCGTCCTTTTTAACCACGACTCAGTAATTATGATAAGGTCTAGGTTAACGTGTGCAGCCCAGGCTTGCAGCTGTACAAGTTTTTTAGGCAGGCTTAAAATGTTGACCATCATCATTTTGAGACCTGTGGCCTCAGCAAAATCGATAGGCGAGGTAAGTTGTGGGGCCAGGGTTGAGCTCCACATTTCCTGAGCAGAGAAGAAGCAGAAGTATAACTTTCTTTAAGGAGCTTATAAGAATGGAGACTGCTTTTATATTTCTTTGCGGCAACCCATATCGTGCTGCGCAAGAGGCGGCGCCACTGTAATGACAGTTGATTGTGATCAATGTAAGTGCTTGGGTAGACATAGGTGAGGACAGTAGCAAAGGGGTGTAGGCTAACTGGGGGGAATAGGCTAAAAGGGGAGAGGAGAATGACAGAGTGTTTGCACGGTAGACTGTTATAACATTAGGTATTGATAAGGTACATTGGAGAACTGAATTGCATTGAGGTACTTCGAATTGCACTGTATTGCTGAAAACTCTGCACCTTAGGAGAAATAAAAACACAATAAGGAGAGCCATGGTCCCAGATTGAGTGGTCTCGTGATTTGTATTAGTGCAATATTTTCTAGGCAAGAAATTTGCCCACCTAGGTACCCATTTAAAACCTAGATGAGAAAATACAGCAGAAAGGGGAACAAGGAGATCAGGAGCAGCTTAGTTAGTGGCCATCCACCCTTCAGACTCAAGTCCCCTTGTAGCAGAACCGGGAAAGAAGTAGAATGTTAATGCAGGCCATATTGCCCATGAAAGAATACGGTGATTTATGTAGAAGACCAAGAATCCCTCTAGTGGCAGGTCTGTATAACCTGCTAATGGAAAACTAGCCACTAAAAAAAAAAAAAGGTAGACTTATCGGAGCCAAGGCAGAGTGCTTGGATGGGGGTGCTGCAGGAATAGCAGTCAGACAGAAGAGGTGTAAGCAATTTAAAACAGTAGTAGAAATTACAATCCAGCTAATACAGTAGAAAAACTCCTAATAACACAGTAGAAATGTGCTTAGTTCTATGGAAAGTCTAACAAAGTGCCAGGTGGGCACTCCAGCAACTTATGTCTGATATGGGCCTGCAAGATGCTTGGAGAGTCCTCCATCCTAGGGAGAGGGATTATACATTCTTTTTCCCCCGTTCATAACTCCCACTCCCGCTTGGATTTTTGGCTAGTCTCCCCCTCCCAGATGACTGTGGTGCTTGATACTCAGATCCTTCCGATGTTGATTTCGGACCAAGCCCCAGTCTGACTGTTTCTAACTCAGGGCCCATGGCTACTTCATCTCATTCTTGGAAACTTGGCCCTCTCCTGCTGCAGGATCCAGACTTCCTTCTGTGGCTGGTCACCCAGGTCAATTTATTCCTGCAGGACAACCCCCTTACTTCAGTAGACCAAGCATGCCTGTGGGAAGCCTTGAAGGCCACCATCAGGGAAGCTATAATGACCTATACTGCCAACTGCAGACGACAGAGGGAGTGGCAGCTTAAAACTTTGGAGCAGTGGTTGGCAGTGCTAGAAGCTACCTGTAAGTGCCACCCCCCCACCTCCACACGCTCTCCCCACAGCCTTAAAATGATATGCATCTGTTCTAACATTAACGACCTTCTGGCTAGGAGGGCAGAGCTGGCTATTCTCTGTCTGAAGCATAGGTACTGGGCGGGGGGAGAGAAAGGGGGGAAAGTGTTAGCATATAGGTTGCTCAAGCAAAGGGCTGCGAGCTTTATCTCAGGTCTCAGGGAACCAGGAGGAACCATACAGGTGAGTCAGGAGCAAGTGAACTCCATTATGGTGGACTTTTACAATGAGCTGTACTCCTCCTCCAGGACTATTGACCCCAGAGTGATACACCAGTTTCTTGGCTCACTTCCCATCCCTCGGCTGTCTCCGCAGCAGGCAAATGTCTTGGAGACCCCCATCTCGCCACCGGAGGTAATTGTAGCCCTACGGGCTCTGAATGTGGGCAAGGCGCCAGGAGGGGATGGTTGTCCTCCAGGGCTTTGGTCTCTTGTTGCTCCTCAAGTAGCCCCAATACTGGTGAACCTTTTTAACTCAGCAATAACCACTGGCTCCTTTCCCAATACACTTAGAGAAGTAGTTATTACAGTTTTCCCTAAGAAAGGGAAGGATCCAACATGGCCCTCTAACTATCGGCCTATCTCCCTAATTAATTCTGATAGCAAAATATTTTATGAGATTATGGCCTCTCGTCTAAGCCCCCTACTCCCCTCCCTAGTTCACCCCTCTCAGGCGGGCTTTGTCCCAGGGAGATTTAGCAGGGACCACATTCACTATATGATTAACGTTATGGTCTATGTTCAGTGTAATAGGACCCCTGCCACAGTAGTGGTGATAGATTTCAAGAAGGCCTTTGACTCCCTTGAATGGAATTTTCTGCTCCAGGTGTTCAAGGCCATGGGATTTGGACCCCAGTTTTGGTCCTGGGTTGCTGCTTTGTACAACCAGCCTATGGCATGGGTCCTTATGAATGCCACACTGTCTGACCCCTTCCCTCTCTGGGGAGCACTAGGCAAGGGTGCCCGCTATCTCCCCTTCTCTTTATCCTTACAGTGGAACCCCTCGCAATTGCAATTTGATCCTCTCCTTATATTGAGGGCATATTGATTGGTGATAAGGTCCATACTACATTTTTATATGCTGATGACCTGCTCGTGCCTTTAGCTGATGCCCCAGCTTCCATCCCCCCCACTCAACCTGTTGGCTGAATTTGCCACACTTTCAGGATTAAAGATTAATCGTTCAAAAAAGGAGGTGTTACCACTAAACTCTTGATGCACAGAACACTTAGTCTCTAAGTATGGTTTACAGTGGGCGGCTCACTCGCTAGTATACCTGAGCATCAGGCTCAATACTGACTTAACTAGAACCTGGGAGATTAATATAAGCCCCCTGCTTACGGAAATCAGGATGAAGTTGGACCGATAGCACAAACTTCACCTTACTCTAGCTGGTAAAATTTTGGCCCTAAAGATGGTTCATAACCCCAAAACTTCTATATATTCTCTCACACATCCCACTGGCTCTTCCAACAACATGGGTCACTGTCATAGATAGGATGTTTTCAGGGTTTCTACAAGAAAATTCTAGACCCAGATATAGCAGGAATAAACTACACACTCACTGGAGACAAGGAGGCTGGAATCTCCCTTGGAGAGAGGGATACAAACTAGCCTTCCTCACAGCACAGACCCTGGAATGGCTCCTACCACCTGGAACAAATGCACCACAGTGGGCTGAGATGGAGGCAGAAATGGCTAGATGGCAGAGTCTATCGGCCTTGCTGTACTCCCCTCTGCCAAAATCCCTGCAGGAGCATCCTACCATTTTGGCCTCTGCTCTCACATGGCATCTGGTCCACAAAAAGCTGCGGGCCAACCCGTGTCCACTGGCTGAAATGCCAATCTGGCACAACAGTGCCCTTTTGATAGAGGGGAAACCTCTTTTTTGGGTGGAATGGGCAGACAAGGAGATCTTTAAACTATCTCAGATATTAGACAAAGAGGAATCTAATTTGAGATCCTTTATGGAAATAGATGCTGAATTCCACCTGGGGAAGAAGACCTTTTGGCAATATCTGCAACTGCACAGTGCTATACAGGCTTATATAAAGAAACAACATGGGTCACTACAGAAGTATCCTGCCCCCCTCTCTAGTTGGCTGTCTTTTAAGAAAGGGGTGGTTAGCTATATCTATTCAGGTCTTAGGTCTCAACTTCCCTCTGGCTCTAATGCAGCTAAAATGAAGGGGGAGAAGGCCCTTAATCAGTCTATTTCGGAGGAACAATGGCTGGCCTGCTGGCGGAGTGCCCACAAAAATATCCCGGATGCCCGCAACCAACTTATACAACATAAAATTCTCTCTCATTGGTACCGCACCCTCAGCATGCTTTACCGTATGCATATTCTTAATAATGACCGATGTTGGCGGTGCAATACCCATGTGGGAGACTTAGTTCATATATTATGGCACTGCCCAATGCCGGCAACCTTTTGTGTCACAGTACTGGGACTAGCTGAACAAGTGCTAAGGTGTATAGTGGGTATGAACCCTCTGGTCTGGATTTTGGGGCTCCCACCTCCTAATGCTAAACTTTCCAGTGTGCAGGCCAGATGGCTTTCTATTCTTAGTTTACAAGCCAAGCGGCTTATTCTAAGCCATTGGAGAACCACAGAGGTCCCCTCCCTACCCGAGCTATATAGTTCGCTGTCTCTCATTGCTCAACTGGACCGTCTGTCTCACATAGCTTCTAATAACCTAGCTAAATACTATATATGCTAGGCTCCCTATCTGGCATATCTTTCTCCCCATGTTGGTATAGGCTGACACCTAATAAAAAAAACCTTTTTGTTTATAATCTGCTAGTGAAGAGAAGTGGCTGCTGGACTCCTGATTCCTTAGTTTTGGAATCTCGTTATTAGGTAATACCTTCTATGATTTCTGTCTTTACTATACTAGATGCTATTTTTTGCAGATGGACATTATGTTTATTGTTAATCTAGCGCATAAATATTCTCTTTTCAAGTGAGATGTGTCCCAGTATACCTTTATGGACACTCAATTTGGACCTCTGTACATCTTTGTCTCTGGACTATACAAATGACATCTATCCCTTTTTGCTGGGACATTTTCTTTGCTTTATCCTGTGGCAGCTCTGTGTCTGGGTACTTATGACCAATGTTAATTGTAAACACAGTAATGGAACAGTGCGTAAATGTCACATGTGTACCACTCAGTTGCCAGATGTCTTAATATATCATTTATTTGGTTATCTTTCTTTTATTTTTTGGTGTAAAAGTGCTTTAAAATAACCTGATTATGAAGCATAACTGTAATGTCTTAATTGATGTATATCAATAAGTTACTTTTGGGGAAAAGTGAATTCATTACAGGTACTTATTACTTTATTTTAAAAGTAATCCATTACTATTACTAGTTACCTAGTAAAAGAAATCAGATTAGTTACTAATTATGAGTAACTAGTTACTCCCCAACACTGGGAATATCCATGGAATTGCTCAAACATCCGGTAGGCCACCCAGCATCAGAGAGCACCTTCAAGAAAAAACTGTCCACACCATCAGAAATTTGGAAATGGCAGTTCAAAGTTTACTTGTCATGGATATGTGCAAAAAATCAACTTCAGTTATATTGGTATTTTGTTAGGCCTTTGCAGCTCAAAAACATATATATATATATATATATATATATATATGCACAACCATATGATATTGCAACAGCAATCTCAATAGTTAAACCAAAAAATCAGACTCCTTTGGTTTGACTTTAATTCAGAATGAAACCAGTTGAAATAGCCCTATTTCAAAAGCATGTAGAAATTGCACGTCATAAATAAATGCAAAAAAAAAAAAAAAACAGCCTCAATTAGATCAGTATTTCTTCAGGCTATAGCAGTTCACATACATTTGCTTGCAGGAAATGCTGAGTGTCTTTAGGATATCAGACTTGTTAGGCTTAGTTAATATTCAAGTACAGTATTGTTAAGATAGCATTTTCTCTTGACGTGCATAAATATTGCACAATGGCATATTTTGTTAGAATTTAGAATCTGCAGAAATCTCTGATATGGTACAACAGTGAGCACCTAATATGGCAAAAAAATTCCTTTCTGACTTTTAAGTAAATGGCTGGTACATGCAGGTAATTTTAAAGTGTTTTTCAGACAGTGTTATAAAGTGCAGAGCATTGAGAGTGCTTTGTGCAAATAATTGAGTGGTTGTATAACCTGAATTTAAAACATCCTGAAAGTTAATGGCTGTCCCAGTATAAAGAATACAAACACGATCGGAGGCAATTTTAATATATGGTAGTGCTGCAGAATGCCAAAGTGACTGATGGGTTAGATAACTTAAGAAATATAATAGCCACTATGTGGCCTGACTGTAGTAGCTATACTGCAGATCATGTAAGTCAATGTTGAACATAGTAAGTGCCTAGCCAGGCAGGCTGAAAGTAAGCTGAGGGGTGGGGGTGGGGGTGGGGATTTACCACTCCTTGTCTGGATATACCAGACCTGGTACAGCAAATATACTACCACCTTCTCAATAATGTTAGGTAAACAAACATTTGTCAAAGCCGGATGTTGTCTTGCTGGCATTGGCATTGGTAGTGCAGGAGTTAGAGAGATGCATAAAAGGAGTGGCAGTGAAGTATTGAACTGACGCCAATTCCCCCCCCCACCCTGCAGAGACTGACAGGCATTGGGGTGTGCCTTTGGGTCATCGGTCATAACGCTCATGCCATTTCATCTCACCATACCCTGCAGACACCGACAAGTGTTGCGGTGTGACTTGGGGTCTTCGGTCCTTATGCTCACCCGATTTTATAAGGAAATACGCCGAGATTGGTGCAGTATAGGAGAATGGGGTAAACTTTGGGGCCTAAGAGCTCAAGGCACACCTCGCTGCCTGTCACTGGCTGCAGGGTGGGGGTGGGGGTGGAATGGTGTGGACATTGTAGTCGACAATCCCAAGTCACACCCCTGACGCATGTCAGTCTCTACAGGGTGGGGCATTATGGTTGGAAAGCAGAATGCCCTAGGCATTTGTTGGTATTTTCACCCCAAATTTTCAATATGGGCTTTTTGTGACCCCACCTCATGAACAGTGGAACTATGAGTTCATTAATCGAAAGGTGATTTTGCACAGTGACTGTATCATTTGACACCACAGCTACGAAAACACATTTTGGGCAGGATGTGAAAAATGACAACTGTACTGTTCATGAGAAGGTGTAAAAAAAAATGGCAGTATTGAAAATCTGGAGTGAAAATATGAAAAAGTGGTGAAGTCACGAGCGTGCATAGAAACTGCACAATGCACGCCCATAACGCAGTTATTTTGGAGATTTATTTAACCAAATTTTCAACATAGGCATTTTGGGACCTTCACTTTTGAACAGTGGCACTGTGATTTTATTACTTTGTCCCAAAAGTTGATTTCCCACAGTGACCACGCCATCGTGTGCCAGATGTGCAAAAACACATTTCGGGCAGGATGTGAAAAATGACAGCCATACTGTTCATAAGGATGTGTGAAGAAATGACAATGTTGAAAATCTGGAGTGAAAATATTAAAAATTGTTGAAGTTAAGAGCATGAGTGAAAACTGTACAATGCATGCTCATAACACAGTAACTTTTTGGAATTTGTTCACCAAATTTGCAACATAGACTTTTTGGGACCCCACCTCATGAACAGTAGCACTGCAATTTTGTTTCTCGATCCCAAAAGGTGATTCTGTACAGTGACCATGAAATCACCTTTTGGGACTGAATAACAAGTTGACAACTGTGTGTGCACCTACCTGAGTGGCTTGGTTTACAGCATTACCTGTTTGGTTTTCTTTTCTGAATAATGAGATGACAGTGCATGTGTTCATGAGATGGGGTCCGAAGAACCCCATGTTGAAAGTTTGGAGCCAAAATTAAAAAAAATGGCTGAGAGATCTACCAGTTGACCCCCCACCATTGATGCCATTATACAACTCACCGGCATTTCTTCATTTTGCAGTTCAGCTTTCAGGAGGCCAGAGATGTTCCCACTCCACTGAAGATTGCAGTGCTGGACCTCCTGAGGTAAGTATGGGGTGAGGGTGTGTGTGGGGTGCACAGAGGGTGGGTGCGTGTTGGGGAGGGGGCACCACGGACAACTGACCATTTTCTTTTTTTCAGGTACAAAAAAATAGACACTGCATCACAGGACAGTTTTCTTTCTTTACAGGTGAAAGAAAACAAATGTTGGCAACACTGAGGTGGGCTCCCAGTGTGCCACACAATGGGGTTGGGGTGGGGGCAGGAACATGCCAACGTGATTGGCATTCTGTGAGCAGAGGTACACTGGGGTGGGCTCCCAGTGTGCCACACATTGTGGGGGGGTTGCGGATATGCCAACATGGGGATTGCACCCCTGATGTTGGCCTTCTTTGCTGGGAGCTGCTACCATGTTTATTGAAATGTTTCACCAGGAAAGGCATGTACAGGAGGTGTGTCATCTGTGCCACTGCATGATGAACGTGTCTCTGATTGCAGCGGCACATTTCTTACAAGCCATGTTTATTGAAATGTTTCACCAGGAAAGGCATGTACAGGAGGTGTGTCATCTGTGCCACTGCATGATGAATGTGTCTCTGATTGCAGCGGCACATTTCTTACAAGCCATGTTTATTGACATGTTTCCCCAGGAAAGGAATGTAAGGGAGGCATATCATCTGTGCTGCTGCATGATGAGCTTGTCTCTGATTGCAGCGGCACATTTCTTACAAGCCATGTTTATTGAAATGTTTCACCAGGAAAGGCACGTATGGGAGGCGCGTCATCTGTGCCACTGTATGACGAGCATGTCTCTGATTGCATGGCACATTTCTTACAAGTTGTATCCACTTTACATAATTATTGTGTCAGCGCTTTCATTCTGGCTAATTGGGGATTGAGGGACGTACCTACTAAAGCATGCCCTGCATTCGCAAATACTGACATACCTCTGCATTTTTCCTACTACCACAAGATGTTGCTTGTGCAAGTGCAAGACAACATAAAAAGGAAAGTTAGAGATACTGTAGCTCTATAGCTCAAGAAGTAATCAGGATGTAAAAATACCTTCTTGATGAAGGGCAGAATCAGCACTCCTTTCAAGGCCATAGGTAATACCCCCTACCTCAAGGAGACATTGATGACTACAATGAGAATAGGAACTATTACTGTTGCTCTGGCCTTCACCAGAGCAGCAGGAACAAGATCCAAAACACAATAGCTTGGGCCCAAATCCATGAGCTCCTGACAGATCTTATCGGAATCAGTAGGGGGAAATCTGTCCAAATAAACCAAATTCCCATAATCTTAAATGCCCAATAACTGCAAGCATGTTCACTCACAATGGGGTCTATCTCAGCCCTGATGTCTGTGATCTTAACAGAAAAGATGCAAAAAAAAAAAATCACAGACTTTTCTTGTGAGATCTCTTTAGATCTTTGTGCGAGACACTCAAAGTGAAGGATACCGTCCATCACACTTAAGAGAGCAGAGGGTCTAATTCTTTCAATGGCAATGATGCCCAAGAAAAAATCTTTTTGACATCTATAATCACCTCCTGATTGTAACAGCTGTGAGCCATCAGGATAAGTCCATTGGACTCTATGCCAGATTTCCTCCACTTGCGCTCAAACCCCTGACCTTAAGCCTTTAGAGAAGGAAGGTGTCCATTATACCAGAGGGCACTGCTTTTCACGTATGCACAGTGAAAACAAACTAGCACTAGCCATTCAGCAAGACAGAGTGTTTCTATAATAAACATCCACTGCCTCAATGATGCTGCTAGTGGAAGAGGCCATTATGCTAAAGATGTCAACAGAATTTAAGAAAAAAATCAGGATTATGCCTGCAACAGTCTCTACAGTGGGCTATCTTTGCAGGAGCAGGAAAAGGCCAGGGTACCATCAACCTGAAATATATGATGGCATGGTCCAACCAGACAACAGAATCAATCTGTGGTCTGTTAGCCACTAGCCAAGCGGGGACCACTATGTCCAACACATCGCTGACTCTTGTGTGGCTCACTGAAAACATTTAGTATATGAAGAGGGAGCACTCTGGCACACTTCCAGGCACTCAGAGCTGTACCAAAGGAGATGGAAAGGTTAAAAAAGGAAGTCAGTTGGATAACAGTGGTAGGAGTGGATAGGTGAAATATTTTGGTATACAGCCTGGTAGGGCTTCAGCACTGGCTGAATGAAGTGGGAGGAGATCAGAGAGTGTTGTCTGTGGTACTAGCAGAGATGGAGATGATATTTAGGCATTAGGGGACAGAACAGTTGCAGAGTGGGTGAAGTGTGGAAGGAAGTGTACAGAGGAAAAGAAGTCAATGAATGCACTTGTGACCTCAAGGAGTCAGAAATGTCAAAGATGATAGAACTGCCTAGTTTGAGGTCTTAGGAGACTGAATTGAAAAGGGGAACCAAAATGGAGCAAACATCCAGCATTAAGACAGACTATTTAAATTGCTCTGGAAGGTGGACACAAAATTATTAGCCTTAAAAAATGGGATAGAACTTTTCTGCTTTATGCTTGGCTAAACAAGTTCCATGATCCATTTATTAATACCCCAGAAATGCACTAGCTAGAGAAGTTTAAGCAGGGAAGTTGTAATTTGGCCAATTCACATGCAGACTTCATGGCCCACTTCACTCATCCAATTACCATCAAAACATGTCTGCAAACTTTACTTAGGGAAAACATTCAACAAAGCCCTTAAACACAAAACTCCCTTAAATTTAAATGAAAAATAAATTAAAACTTTCTTCACTCATGATCACCTTATACACATAAACACATTTTAAAAAGGTACTATTCATAATTTTAACTCCTGGGGCCAGATATTCAAAACTTTGCCCCAGGGCTAAATTAGCACTGCCCAGTGGGCAAACTTAGCCAGGAGCACAAAGCAAGCTATATTCAAAAGGAATAGCCCGGGACAAACAGCTTCTGAATATAGCATGGGAATGAGGCCGGGCAAACTGGGCTGGAGTGCAGGGCAAACTTAGCCCTGGAATAAGACAGCTCTGAATATAGCAACCAGGAAGTGAAAACCACAACAGCAACACAGTGCACAGCGACATGAAGGTAGGTAGAGGTGAACTATGTGGCCAATGTGTGTGCCAGCAAATGTGTGAACCCAGTACAGCTGCAGGTGGCAGCGGATGTGAAAGAACAGTGTTCAAAACTATATAATATTCCCTGAACCATTAGTGCTGCGTTAACACGTTTGCACGGCAATAGCATGGAACCAAATCGTTTGCCCGGTGCAAATATATTTGCCAGTGCTAAACTTTGCCATATTCAAAAGTGACATGCAAATAAGCCTACTTAGGTAGTCTCTGGGCAAACATCCAGATTAGCATCTCATTATGCCCTGATTTGCATGCAGTTTGCCCAGCATTACTGCAGGGTCCCACAGCTCCACCTGTTGGTCAGTCTGACAGTGCATGATGGTAACTGCAGGCTACATGTATGCAGTACAGCATTGTATTGTGTACCCCAGGGAACAACACAGCATAGGCCTAGACGGTGGTGGTGATTCATGCAACTGTCACACTGTAGGGCATGCTACAGTGCACAGCAGACACCACAGTAGCAAAGGGGCCGGTAATGTGAGGGACACAGCAATGCCTATGGTGTGTAGAGTAGTGATGACCACTGCACTGTACACAGTGACAAGCCCACCTTGCAGGTGTGTACTGCCAGTGAACATTGCTGTCACACTTTTGTGTGACCCACAGTTGCTGCACCTCTGGCATGGGATGCTCGTAGTGACATAGACATGGCCAGCTGTGTGTGCTGTGGTGTATGTACAGCTGTGCGGTATGTGACTGGGGAGGCATGCATGATCGGACAGGCACACTGGTATTAAGGTATTCCCAATACTGGCCCATGTGCACTGCATGCTGTGTCCCAGCCTTGTGGCTGCACCCAGTCTGTGGTAAAGCCTGGCCACCCGTACACCCTCCCCTCAACACCCACCATGCACACAGTGCTGCATGTGTGTGCTGGCAATGGTTGGTCACTACAGATGTGTGGTCTGCAGGTGTGTTCTGTATGGCCACACTACCATGGACCCCAGGGACCAGGTCACCACATACTGCCTGGCATGGCTGGGACTGGTGGCAGCAGTTGGCAACATTGTGGTGCCATCAGTGAGCAGCATGTTTCCTCCATGTCTGGCTTTTTCTCTTTGTCCTAGTCATATGTTAGGGTTGCACAAGACTGCGCTAAAGCCACACTAATGCTGTGCAAGGCCACAATGTCATGCAAAGCTGTTTGCCCAGAGTTCAGACTAGCTTTTCCTGGGTGGTAATTTGTACTGCGCAAAGGGTCGTGCTAAGTCGCCCTAAACACCATAGCACAGCGCTAGTTGCTGAATATCTCATAGCACCTGTATTCATGTTCAGTTTTCCTCTTGCGTATATTATGGTTTGCCCGACACTAATGCGGTTTGCGCGCGTTATTTGGTCTTTTGAATAGAGTGGACCCGTGCTAATCCCGCACTAAACCTGTGCAAATGGTTTACTCACCGAGCAAAGCTTTGAATATCTGGGCCCTGGTGTTTCTGTGTGACTCTGCTCCCTCTAGCCATAATAGCTTGCCAAGGCAATCTGTGCTTCTTACCCTGCCACAGATAAAGTCAAGACATTGGTGCTATATATGACCTTGTGCTCTGAGTGAGGGGGTGAACATTCTGCCAGAGGAATTCTGCAGAAGTTTGATTTCCTGTATTCAATGATAAACAAACATTCCATTCCCTAAATGTATGGAGAGCTTTTTGAATGACTGGAGGGGTGAGACTACTATTTGCTAGTTACAATTTAAGTAAGCAATAAGACATTACCTGGCCACATGGCCAGGGGCATAGTGAGGCATGTGCCACAGGTGAAGTGCCTTCTAGCCCCTGGAATTCTGGTTAGATGACTAAAATACACAGGCCTGAAGTGTCTTATTCTCCTTATAAAATGAGGAAACTGAGAAAAAATTAAACTAAATAAATACCAACTCTTTCTATTAAAACTGGGTATTTTCTTGTGTTAAAAATATATATTAAAATGTAGTCCATCCTACGTTATTAAGCATGTCTCTATCTACACATTCAATAGGTGGAATGTTTGTCACAGGATGCAGCAGTTCCAACTTCTTCAGAATGCTATTGGCTGAATGGTCACCTCTCCCTGCACAAATACACCCAACAGAAGGCCTCCTTAAGGTCAAAGATTACATTTTATCTGTGCAGAACAAGCAGCAAAGATTCCCCTGATAAGTAAAGATGGGTGGTGGTGGTGGGTCCATGGTAAGAAAAGGAACTCCAAACAAATAATAATAATAAACCTGTGAGTAGTACTTTATATTTTTAATATATGTATGTGTGTAAGGAAAGGAATATGAAAAAAAAATCATTTTCTTTGCTTTTTTTATTTTGACTGGCATTTATTTTTAGGGCTCAGATTTGTTTTTTTTTGTGAGTAAAGTTTTTGTGTTTGTAATTAGAAGTGTTTGAAAAATGCATTGATATTGGTAGTGTGCTATGTCTTGATTGCCAGCATTTTCTAATCTGTGCATTAGATAGATCTAAGACATAGGTGCCATCTAATCAGGACACAGGATTTTCCCTGCCTGTTTTAAAACAAAATACATTTCTAGATTTAATAAAAAAGTTGCTGTCATTTTAAAAAAAAATTCTCAGTTTACCCATTTTATAAGCACAATAAGACACTGCAAGGCATTGGTTGTCAGGGCTTAATGTACTTTCCTGTGCTGAAGGCACTCAGCACAAGCCCCTCATGCTTCACTGTGCACCTGGGTATGCATAAACTCCAGACAACCAATGCCCTATTGTGATATTGTTTGCTTATCTTGTCTGATGACTTTTGTGCAAACATCACAATGCTGCAGTAACTTAATAAATTCACAGAGCCAGCACCGCAATGCACTCCTACAGTCCCAAAACAGTCAGTGATAGTTAAATCCAAATAATTGCAAATGCACAAGGAATACCTGCCAAAAGTAATTTCTTCCATGGAGAGCCCAGGATAGTACTCACTACCTCGGTGCTTCATGTCTAAAATGTGATGCTTTGTCAGGAGGTGACAAAGTGTCATATGTTAGATGTGAAGTGCCGAGGCAATGAGTGCTCCCCTGGGCAATCCATGGAATAAATTACTTTTGAAAGGTATTCTTTCTGCATTTGCAATTATTTGTATTTGAATCTCCTAGTGTACAACACTGTAAATGTATTTGTTTTTTACCTGTTCCTTGATTTGTACTCTCCTGGGTGGTGCCTGAAAATAGGCAGTTCTGTCTACTGCACTTACCTGGTTACCAAAAGCAAATAATAAACTATCACTGACTGTTTTGTGACTGTAGGAGTGCATTGTGGTGCTTGATCTGTAAACTAATTTTGTAATGCACTCCTCCTTGTACCTTCAGTGTGTGGCTTCCTTTGTGCTAAACTTAATAAATTCTCCTGGTTTCCAGAACATATATATATATATGCTGGATATACAGATCCCCCCTAAGCCTAACCACCAAACTGCTTCTTGGTGTCTCGACACAATCTTTTAAACCCACAGGGAGCACCCAAAAAGAGTGGCAACAGAATAAAAGAAGGAGGACCAAAGACAGCCCCCTCTTCCTATCACTGGCAGCCCTCACGAAACTCCTGCTCTTTCTATTACTCTGTATTGGTAAAGTGGAAATCAACCCTGGACCCCCTGAATGTATCACCTCTCCATCAGACCTAACCTCAATTAAAGGCCTCAGTTTCTGCATATTAATGTATGCAGTCTGCTGAAAAAACTCACACTGATACAAGCCTGGGTTGCCCATACCTGCAGACTTTCTTGTGGTATCTGAGACATGGCTCAAACCCACCACAGCAGACAGGGATGTTAACTATCTAACTACCAGCTATTCAGAGCTGATGATCGCCAAACAAGGGAGGTGGAGTAGCCATATATGCAAAATCCGGTATAGCTGTATCCTGTATTGCTGCAACATCTATGCCCAAGGAGTTTGAATGCCTATCCCTAAAAGTCTCTCTCCCCAATACAGCAGCTTTTCAGCTAGTTGGTTGCTACAGACCCCCCTCTGCTGAACACAAGCTCTTATCCCATCTGGGGAACCTGCTCAAACCCAGCACTGAAGAAGTCATTATTCTAGGTGACCTGTATTTCAACTGGCTTACCCAGGCAGCTGCACCTCTGGTATCATTCTGTGATACATATGGGTTCACACAGCTAATTAATGAACCAACAAGAATTAATGCAAGGAATAGTAATAACAGCACACTACTTGATATCATGCTAGTGAATAAACCACATCTATTCACACACGCTGGAGTGCTTCTCTGCGATATAAGTGATCACTGCCCCATCACAGGAGTAAGATCCACCAGCATAACAACAAGCTCTGCAAAATTCCTCATGAGGAGATCCAAGAAAAACATCAATATTGAAAGATATTTGCATGATCTAGCTTACTCTCCACACTGGAAAGAGTTTTATCTTGCCCATTCTGTTGAAAAAGCTCAGCAGGTGCTAAATAACATTATAATAAATGCCCTTAACACCCATGCCCCAATCTCTAGTATCCGAATAAAAAACAAATCCTGTCGTTGGTTTACAGCTGACCTCAAAGCTGCACTGCTGGAGAGAGACAAACTCTGGAAAATGGCAAGAAAAACCAAGAATGCAAATGACTGGATGATCTTTAGGAAAGCCAGGAATAGATGCACCAAGAAAGTTAGAGATGCAAAGGCTGCCTTCTACTTGGCCGAACTCGACTTTTCCTACCATAATCCTGCTAGGTTTTGGGGCACCATCAAGGGTATGGTGGGGCAGGACGCTTACACCCCCCTTCCAACTCAATTACACAACAGTTATGGCCCTATCACTGGCAAAATGGAAATTCTGGATGCCTTCAATAACCACTTCATGGCTGGCCTTGCCTTTGACACCTCTCAGCTAACCTGCTGAGGAACAATTAAGCTCCCATGCTGGTGATCAGAGAGTTGACTCTTCCTTCAGCTTCAAATCTATACTGTTGAAACAAGTAGAGGATCTATTATGGCAACTGGATACCAAAAAAAGTGCAGGGGCAGACTCTCTGGATCCCTACTTTCTAAAGATTGCATGCCATGTACTTGCAGTCCCCCTAACACACCTCTTTAACCTATCCCTAAACTCTGGCTCTATTCCCACACTGTGGAAGACAGCCCAAGTGGTTCCCCTTCTAAAATCAGGGGACCCTATGGATCTTAATAATTACAGGCCCATTACCATTCTACCAGTGCTATCCAAGATGCTGGAGAAACTAGTGAGTAATCAGTTAAGGAGTATCTTGACAATGCTAACCTCCTAAACCCAGCTCAATCTGGATTCAGGGCCAAGCATAGCACTATCACTGCACTAGCCAAGGTCACAAATGACTGGCAATCTGAATTAGATAAAAAGAATAATGTCTGTGCAGTATTCCTGGACCTGAACAAAGCATTCGATACTGTGGACCACGAGCTACTACTTTCATCCCTGTACTCCATTAGCCTAGATCCATCCTCCCTTAAGTGGTTCAGATGCTATCTCACCGGTAGGTCACAGCAGGTAAAAGCTGAAGGTGAACTATCCCCATTAAAACCACTATCAAGAGGATCCCCAGGTTCTATTCTGGGTCCTATCCTTTTTGCCATTTATATAAATAACATTGATTCAAACTTACCAATTCCTCTGTACACCTCTTTGCTGATGACACTGTTCTGTATGTCAGCAACCCTTTGCCTGCAGCTGCTCATGAAATCCTACAAACAGAATTCTCCTTGCTACAATATCAGCTACTCGAGAAAAAGCTTCTGTTAAATGCAAAGAAAACTAAAGCAATGATGTTCACAAATCAAAGCTCCACCAACACATCCTCTCCAATCATTCTCCCCCAGCTATGCACTATACTTGGAGAAAATCTGGAGTATGTAGAAAACTTCAAATACCTAGGTGTGTGGATTGACAACAGACTTGACTTCACTCATCATTTAGAAGAACTGTTAAAAAAGCTTTGCCAAAGGCTTGGCCTTCTCTATAGATTAAAACCCTTCCTAAACAGAGACTCAAAGATGAGGTTAGTCCAGGCCATTTTTATATCAGTTGTTGACTATGCAGACTTCCTTTATAGTCACTGCCCCATCTCCTACCATCACAAGTTGGATACCTTATATCATAGAGCAATAAGGTTCATTACAGATCTGCCATCTAATACTCATCATTGCTCTCTTTATGCTGCAGTTGGGTGGGTTTCCCTTCACCTCAGAAGGAACAGAAATGCAGCACTATGAGTTACAGGCGTTGTCAAAAACTTCCAAACTATATCCGGACTGCTTCACCCAGACCTCTCCTAGCTCCTATGCCCTAGAAGCAACAACATCATCCTGCTCAAATTGCCCAAATTCAACACCAGGCTAGGGAGGGCAGCAGTCAGCTATTCTCTAGCTATAGCATGGAACACCCTACAAAATCCCTAAAACTGTCCAATATCATTCCATTTGCATCCTTTAAACAGCATTGTACAGTCTTCTTCAAAGAGAAATGCAATTGCTACCACTAGAGCTAACATTGTCATCTCACAAATCTCCCTTCAAAACCATATATGGCATATTCCTTCCAGACAGACACCCCATCTTATGGCACCCAGTAATACCTCCACCATCCTAGTATTACATTATGTTGAGTGTCTGCCATGCCTCACCCACTGGGATATGTATATACTGTACATACTGTAAATATTAGCTTAACTTTCCTGTAACGTTTTTATCATGTGAATTTACTGTACATCACTGTGTTTATAAGCGTTATTTTCCCCTGTATGTATAACTGTCTTATATAAGTGTATGATGTATCTGTTGTGTATCAACTATTGAACCTTGACCTTATCAGGTCCATCTTGTAAATGAGCCTTGCTCAATGATGTTCGCCTGAATAAATAAAGATTTGATGATGATGATGATGATGATATATATATATATATATATATATGGCTATACAGCATTTTGTGCCTTGAGGCTAACAATCCGCTCAGCTGAACTCCAAGGGAGGTGGAATGCATTCACCCAGTTACCCCTGAGAAAGGTATGTTTGACCCAGGCAGTCATGAACTGGAAATGAAAAAAGCCCAGCACATCATTAAGGTCAGAGGATGTTGAGATAGAGGACCAGTTGATCTCCTGGAAATCAGCCAACAAGGAAGGCTGGTGTAAAGGGAAGACACAGAGGACCATGACCATGTTGGGGATGAAACAAGACCTCTTTTAAAGTTCTAAATTTTATTGTATTGCCAAAACACAAGATACATACATGAAAATCAAAAATCCACCCAGTACATTTTACATAAGATATGACTTGCATGAGCTCTAAGTACTTGGATTACATCAAGGTATACAGTTAAAGTGCCCTAACTAGAAGGATGGCTGCAGCAGTCTTATAAGCTTGACAATTTTGTATTACATGTCATTGGTAATGGTTAGTACAAGCAATGCATCAACTTACTGGTTATGAGAAATGAGTGGCTATAGAACTTCTCTGTATTTCTACTAGTACCTAAACAGCCATCATACACTCTGTCTTTGCTTGCTACTGCTTAGTGATGAAATGGTTATTCCTCGGCTATAAACCATGAAACTTTACATGAATGGCAGATCACAGCTGGTTATTTAATAGGGCCAACAAGCCAGGATCCTTCAATTAGTCAGATGAATCACAAAACCTAAACCTAAACATTTGGCTCCAATTAACTGATAGTGAATTATTTGAGCGGTTGCAGGATTGTATGCAACTTTAACCTCTCCACATTGATAGCTGCCTTTGGGAGACTGAGAGGTCCACTACTATAAAGCTTAACCTATGCCTTGTCTTGGTGGAGGATTTGACCATCTGGATGGGTTATTGCTAAATTGCTGTAAGTATCTATACGTGGAGGTCCAGGTGAGGAAGTGAATATGCAAAGTATTGTTGGTAAGGTAGGAACGTCTGTCAAATGTTACACGTTGAGATAGATTAGCCATGAATTCTACCATAGTTGGTATCTCTGAGGTACACCACCTTTATAATAGTAGCCATTTGGCTATGATACTGGCCTGTATCAGCAAAGATCTTTTTCTTTTAGGGTATTTATAGTGGCCTTCATCTATACATATCAGGATCAACCCAGGGGGTATGACTGTAGTGCTTTGTAGAATTTGTTGGAGGGGCTTTATCACCTGCCTCCAGTAATCTTGTATATGTTGTCAACTCCAAAGGATATGATAAAGGTCACCATGTGGCATGTGATAGCGCCAGCACTGATGTGAAGGCACCAGTTTGGCTTTGTATAATACTTCAGGGGTGTGACACCAGCAGTGGATGATTTTGTTTTGTATAAGGTGGCTTTTGGGATCCTTAGCAGATTCATGGGCATGTTGTCAACATTGAGACCATTGCTCATCTGTAATTATAGTATTTAAAGCTGCTGCCCAGTAATCTCTGGCTGAGTTTATTTGGTCAGGGATAGCATCCTTAATTGTCTCGTATATTATGCCCGCTTTTCCTTGTTGGGCCTTAATCCAGTTCCCCATAGGTGAAATCATGACCTGAGCCTCTTTCTTGTTCATAGTTTAGAGGATATGAGTCAAGGAACTCGGAAGTTGTAGGAATTTCCAGAATTCAGAGTTTGGTATGTTATACCGGGATTGTAGGGCCTGGAATGAGTCCATGCTCATGGTCCCTGGTATCAATACATCCTTGACTGTGTGTATTCCCGTTTGTTCCTATTCCTGCCAGTGTAATGGTCTCCCTTCTACACGATACTTTTATTAAGCTACAGAGGGAAGGCCTGAATATGCAACGTGTAATTCTTTAAATTTTTACTGGTGTCTGCCCAGATCTTTAGTGATACTTTGACCGGTGGTGGCAAGTGTGGGTGGGAGTGTTTTTTATTTAAAAGAAAAGAAGCAGGGTTGACTAGGCTGCATTTGACTGTTTCTATTTGTGTCCATAGTGGAGGGAGTATACCTTCAGTTGGGAACCATCGCATGGTCTGGGCATTCCTAAATGCCCAGTAGTACCCTTTGAACCAAGGTAGATTCCATCCCCCCACTTTCCAACTGGCCCTAAGCTTATTCCTACTGTATGTGGATTTACAGCCCTCCCATATGAAATTACCTATTAATGAATCCAGCTTGTCAAACCATTTATTAGGTATATGACAGGGCATGTAGGACAATAGATAAGACCTTTGGGGCTGTTATCATTTTTATAGCTTCTACTTTATCCACCAAGGACAGGTGGAGCGTTTTCCAGTGTTCCAGTTCCAGATGAATTTTGGATATGAGTGAGTTGAAATTTAAGCCACCAAAGGTATGTAACTTGGGGGTTATTTTTGTGCTTAAATAGGTTATGGATGTAGAGGCCCAGTGAAGGGAGAAGGATGAAAACTCTTGGGGAGTGGCAGCTTTATTAAACGATAAAACTTCTGACTTGGTTTGGTTGATTTTTAGGCAGGAAAGAAAGGAGAATTTTTCTAGTATAAATAATAGTGGGTGTAGGGATTTGACTGCTTGGCCCATCAGCACCAGTAGGTCATCAGCATACAGCAGAGTCTGAAACAAGACTTCTGAAATAAAAAAAATTCATCCCCATAAAATTGCGTATGCTACTGAAAAATGATAAAAACAAAGCAGAAAATAGCAATGGCTTACTTTATTAAACAGTGCAGCAGTTCAGTAACAAAATGAGGCAGTGCCACACAAAAACATGAAATTTTGTGTCATCGCCCTGATGCTTCTTTGGGAGTCCCACCTTCCTGAGTCTGAAATGTTTAAATAGCACTGGATTTAAAGTGACAGTACATGGTGTAGCAGCAACGATAAAGATTAGATGCTCTGAAAGTGCATATGCTACATTAAAAATATAATGATAACATTTAAAAAAATAGTACCTATGATAAGTTTAGTAGTATAAAAATACTGAATTACTGCAATCTGGAATTCATAGACAGCATACTCAGGACATTCCTAAATCTTGAAGCATGTAAATTTATCTGCATAGTATAAAAGATCACAGTTAGATTTCTGTAAACAAAATATTAGTTCAACTATAAAGAGAACAATTATAAGCAATGGTGCATATGTAATACTTGTGGGGGGGCAGGTGCTAAACATGTAAAAGAAGGGGACAGCAAACAAAAATGATTTAAACACATACGCACCACCTTAATAGCAAGGAGACTGATATGTAATCAAAATAAAAATATATCATGCCATAACATTACCAGGCTGTGTTAATGTTCTGAGATGATTAACATACTGGGGACCTTAATGAAATTGAGTCTTTGGAAAGAATGCTGCTTCTGCACAGGAGAGATAGGCAGAGTTGTGATCGTGAAATACAACATTAAATGTTGTCTCAACATAAAGTATTCAATCTCGGGGGGGTTGAGATAATACTTAATAATCATCTGATTATCTTACACAGTGATCCTGACCTACAGATGAATTCTGCCAATAAACTCTGAAAGTAGTTTACAGGTAGGCATATAACTTAGCAGATGAACTAATTGTTTGAGTGCCGAATATGTTTGAATGTACAGTATGTAGATTCAGGACATATATATATATATATATATACTCCTGCAGTACTGTAAGGATCTAACACATTACACAGAAACATAGAATTTGATAGTAGAGAAGGACCACTTGGCCCATCCAGTCTGCCCATTTTTCCCTACCACCATTATTACAACAGAGCATGCCTGATCAACAGCTCTTTCTCCCTCTCTCCTTCCTTTCCACTGTGATTCCATTTTGCTTATCCCATGCATTCTTGATTCCCACCACTGTTTATGACCCCTCCATCTCTTCTGAAATGCTGTTCCAGGAATCCACCACTCAAACTGTGAAGAAGTACTTTCTCACATCTCTCCTGAATGTACTCCCCTCCTGCTTCATAGCATGCTCCCTTGTTCTTGAGCACCTTTTCCTCTGCAAAATACTCCCCTACTGTACCTTATTTACCCTTGTGAGGTATTTAAAGGTTTCTATCATATCTCGGAAGAAAGAGGGTTACTAGTGGGGTACTGCAGTGTTCAGTACTGGGTCCAGTCCTTTGTTATGTCTTTATAAGTGACATCTGCAACAGGGTTGATACACAAGGGTGTATGGAAAGGATGAGGAGGGACTCGGCAAGGTTGGAGGAATGGTCAGAAGTATGACAGCTTGGATTCAGTGCAAAGAAGTGCAAAATAATGCACCTGGGAAACAAAAACCCAGGGGAAGAGTACACAATGGGGGGTAGTAACAACAAAAATGGAAAGGGACCTGGGGTTAATCATATCAGATGATCTTAAGTTTGGCAAGCAATGTGAGAAGGCAGTAGGGAGGGTTGGGGGGATACTGGCATGTATAGGGACAGGAGACCCCATCTGGAATACTTCGTTCAGTTCTGGAGATCCCATCTCTGCAAGGACATAGACAGGATGGAGGCAGTCCAGAACAGGGAAACTAAAATGGTGCAGGATCTGCAAGAGAAGTCACACGAGGAGAGACTAAAGGAGCATAGTATGTATAACCTTAAGGAAAGGAGGGAGAGGGGAAACAAAATAGAAACTTTTAAGTACCTCAGTGGAATCAACAAAGTCCAAGAGGGTAGCATCTTTCAGAAAAAGAGATGTGCAAGAACAAGGGGACACAATTTGAAGATAGAGGAGAGACAGCTCCGGGGCAATGTGGGGAGGTATTTTTTCACAGAGAGGGTGGTGGACAGATGGAACAGCCTTCCTGAGGAGGTTGTGGGGTCTAAAACTATGGGAGAATTCAAGAATGCATGGGACAGACATAAGGCAATTCTTGTGGGGGGTAGGAAGAAATAGAGTGTTGGTTAACTAGGATCCACAGCTTATCCAGTAGGTAGAGAAATGGGCAGACTAGGTGGGCCAAGTGGTCCTTATCTGCCATCAAAGTCTATGTTTCCATGTTTCTAAATCCCCTCTCCCTCCTCTGTTCCAGGGTGTACATATTGAGGTCCTTTAGTCTCTCCTCATAGCGCTTTAGATGCAGACTGTACACTATTTTAGTTGTCCTTCTCTGGACAGCCTCCACTCTGCCAATGTAATTTCAGAGATGTGGTCTCCAAAACTGGACACAATACTCTACAGTAGATGGGGTCTTACAAGTGATCTATACAGAGGCAACACCACCTCCCTCTTGCTGCTGGACATTCTCTGCAACCCTCATATAATCCAGAAAATGATGCACACAATTGGTTATCTCTACTTCCTGTTGGGAACTTCAGATGTGGGCCCTATAAATTTTGTATCAGTGTCAGAACAACAAAATAGTTTGTGAACCCCTGCACTAGATGTATTGAAAAGTTTAGACTTCTTGTATTCATTATGCTATGGGGGTTAGCTACATAGCTGTCTGCACTTGCAGAGCTTTTAATATAGGAAAAATCTTTATGAAGTTCAAGATTTGAGTTGGTGAGTATTTGAGAAGCGGACACAATAGAAGATTAGAATATGCACTAGTCTGTCAAATACACACAATGTAGGTATTAAAGGAATTTGAGGTTTTTTTTTTAAATTGAGAGAATGTATATGAGTTAAAGAGCGGGAGATGTTGGTAATATCATGTCAAAACAGGATTTTCTTTTATTTTCATTACAGAAGCCCAGAAATATCTAGGACATAACAGGCAGTTGTAATTATGTCCGTCCTCCATCCGACTTACAAGGCTTAGAGGAATGAGCTTTATGCACGTTAATGTTTGCAGTCTCTTAAAAAAAGGTTACATTGATCTAGACCTGGGTCATTCATACTGAACCAGATGTGCTGATAGTCTCAGAATCCTGGCTCAGATCTTCTGCCCCTGACATGGAGGTTAACATCCCTAACTATTGGCTGTTCAGAGCCGACAGGCAGACTAGGGGTGGTGAGGTAGCCATTTATGTCAAGGACAAATATATAGTCACTACCATTGACTCCTCCTCTACCTCAAATGGCTTCAAATGTCTCTCCCTTAAAGTTGAAACATCTCACTCAATGGCTATCAGGGCTATAGGGTGTTACAGGCCTCCATCTGCTGGGTCCCAGCTCCTGTCTCACCTAATGACTATTATGGGACGTCATACCCTCAAAACTATTATTCTAGGGGATCTCAATTATGGCTGGTTATCCAAGGTTTCCTTACCCCTCAGATCCTTCTGTGACTCTCTTGTGCTCACACAACTCATTGAAGAACCTAAGCATCCTAACAAGAAAAACCCCAGGAACAGCACCCTATTGGATGTCATTCTTACAAGTAAACCACAGTCCTTTTCCTACGCTGGAATATTTTTCTCAGATGTCAGCAATTGCTGCTTCATCACCGGTGTAAGATCTGACTCCAATCCCCCCCCTCCACATCTAAGTTCTCCACCAGAAGGTCCAGATGCAACTTTGACCCATTTGTCTACATTGATGAGCTAAAAATCGTCTGTACACTGGCAGGAGTTTTACCTAGTCAAATCGGTCAGTATGGCATATGACATTTTTCATGAAATAGTGTCTTGTGCTGTAAATAAACATGTTCCCTTGGTAAAAGTCCATGTAAAGACCAGAACTTGCCATTGGTTCTCTGCTGAACTCAAGGCTGCATTACTAGCGAGAGATAAACTCTGTAAAAAAGCCCAAAAATCAAAAACTGCTGAGGATTGGTGCCACTTCAGGAAGGTTAGGAACTCCTGCACCAAATTGGTTTGAGAGGCTAAGGCCAACTTCTACCTTTCTGAGCTTGACTCTGCCTCAAGATGCCTAACTAAATTTTGGTTCACAATCAAACAGCTGTCTGGTCACACAGCTGGAAATGTACTTCCCTCTAAAATCATCTCTGACAATGTTACTATCAACGATAGCAAGGAGATTCTCCAGGCCTTCAACAACCACTTTGTTACGGCAGGCCTAGCATTCGAAAATTCACCAGCTTCCATGTTACATTCTCAGGTTAGTGCACAGATTCTTGAACCTAGCACCACTAATGTGGTCTTCTCATTCCTTACTGCTTCGTTGAAAGAGGTCGAAGACCTCCTTCTAAAGTTGGACACCAAGAAAAGTGCTGGTGCTGACTCGCTCAACCCCTACTTCTTAAAGATTGCATACCACGTCCTAGCTGTACCAATCACACACCTATTTAACTTGTCCTTGTCCCAGGGGACTCTTCCACACCTATTGAAAATTGCCCACGTCATTCCTCTGTTTAAATCAGGGGATCCCTGCGACCTAAATAATTACAGGCCGATATCTCTCCTACCAATATTGTCTAAACTGCTGGAAAAAATTGCGAATGCTCAGTTGAGAACCTACCTTAATAACAAGAAACTTCTAAACCCTATACAATCTGGTATCAGAGCCAAGCACAGTACCATTATGGCTGTGGCCAAAGTGACTGATGACTGGCAATGAGAGCTGGAAAACAAAAAATTTGTATGCGCCATGTTCCTGGACCTTAGCAAGGCCTTCGACACTGTTTACCACTGCCTGCTTCTTTCCACCCTAAAAGTGATGGGTCTGGACCCGACCTCTCTGTGCTGGTTCAATAATTACCGATAGACTTCAACAGGTCAAGGCCAAAGGGGAGCTCTCTCCACTCAAACCACTAAAAAGAGGCATTCCACAGGGATCCATCCTGGGGCCTCTATTAGTTTGCCATTAATATAAACAATATTGATGTTGGCATCAAGGAGGCCAATATTCACCTTTTTGCTGATGATACGGTGTTGTACCTATGCCGCCCAACTCTGGAAGCCACCTGTGGAGATTTACAAACAGAATTCAACTTGTTGCAGAATCAGCTCCTGAATAAAAAAATCTTACTCAATGCCAAAAAAACAAAAGCTATGCTATTCTCTCCGACTATTCATTCAGCGAACCCTGCTATCTCTGGCTCCTTACCTCCCATAAACACTTTACTAGGAGAGGTTGGAATTTATTATGAAATTCAAGTACCTAGGGGTCTGGTTAGACCACAGACTCTCCTTCATGGAGCATGTCGAGGATCTACTGAAAGAGCTGAGGCAGAGGTTTGATCTCTTCTTTAGAATAAAACACCTCCCGACCAAAGATGCCAAGATGCTGTTAGTTCAATCCACGTTTCTATCCCTAATTAATTATGCTGATTTCATTTGTAGTCAGTGTAATGCCTCCTGTTTTACTAAACTGGACACCTTATACCACAGAGCCTTGAGATTCATAACTGGGCTACCTATCACCACCCACCACTGCTCCTTATATGCAGCTGTGGGGTGGACCTCCCTTCATTACAGAAGGAATAGAAATGTGGCTCTCTGGACTTACAGAGCTATTACCAACAAATTACCCCAATAAATTTCCGGCTGTTTGCCGTTATACATGGTAGGCAACTACTCACTGAGAAGCTATTCTCTGCTTCTACTGAAGGTACCTAGGGCCAATACATTATTTGGGAGATTGGCCATAGGCTTTGTGTTGCCCTCACTCTGGAACAAACTACAGAAATCTATGAAACTGAGTCTTCCTGTTAGTCTTACCACCTTCAAGACCTTGTATGACAAGGCTGTTAAGGAGCTATGCAACTGTTTCCAGCACGCTTAGCGTGCTAAGGTGCCTACTGCATACCTGCCCACTACATCTCCACCTAACCCGGCCCTTTGATTGTCTCCACCTATACCCCCCTTTTTTTCTGCTAATTCATTACCTTTCTTACCCTTAGACTCCTAACATATATGTCCCCAGCCCATCTACCATAGTACCCCTCCTAGAACTGCTGCAGTCCTGTACCCCTCCCCTCCATATCTGTCCCTTAAGTTTGTATAATTGATCATAATGACCAATTACATGCTGTGCTGTTTGAAAATGTTTTAATATGATGGCTGTTTCAGAATGTTTTAATTCCCCTTCTCATACCATTCTCTCTAACCTTATTAACCATATACCTGAAATACTTGTTAGTGCTCTGTGTATTTGTTTTTCTATTTCTGTATAATTATGTCTATTTATTATCTGTACATAAAAGTGTTATTCTTGACCTTGTGTAACGAAGGTCCACCTTGTAAATGAGCCTGCTCAATGGTGTCCGCCTGGATAAATAAAGACTTGATTGATTGATTGATTAAAAGGATAAATTATTTTACACATACAATAAGGGCCCTGTATTGCTTATGTCTGGTAGATGGTGCTATATGCCCTTTTGTCATAAACAGCTTTTTTTCTTCTACCTTTTTTTTATTATTTATTTTTATTTAATTCTTTGGAAGCAACCTTTGAGCAAGGTGCTCATTTACAAAGGTTCCATATCAGTAGCACAAGATAGTTACATTGATATCTATCACAAAGTCATAGACTCACCAATAAACACAGTCGACAGAGAATACATGCCAAGTACAGTAACTGGATAAAAAAAATATATAATTACTGTAATAGAACAGGAGTTGGATCAGACCTGGGATGATTAAGAGCAGCCTAGAGCATAGGTATTGCCAGGTGAGAGCCAGTTTCAGCTTATAAATGAAGAGACAGAGAACCAGAAAGAAGTGTGGGTCCATAAAATGGCCGGTTAAAGGAAAGGTGGTTAGGAGTACAGGATTTGGAGGGGGGGGGCAGCAGATAGCGACAGGGATGCAGTAGAGAGGAGGAGTATGAGAGATTAGCACCAATAGAAGGTAAGGAGTAGGGGAGAGGGCAAGGAGCAAAGGGCAGCAGAGTGGGGAGTAATGGGTGAAGTAAGTGCAAGAGCAGGAGGCAATGTAGTTCAAGGGGGAGGAAGAGGCATTCAGCAACCTAAGCTAGCTGTTAGTTCTGTCTTTCTGCTTTAACTTCACCCTTATTAACTTGTCATTAGCCTTCAATTTATTGAACCCATTCATGTGTTTAATTGTTTGTCTTAATAGTTTTTTGTGTTTTTTTTGTTTTGTTTTTTTCTATATTAGCCATTAAAATCTTATGAAAACATTTACATATCCTGCTAATGATATGGTATGATGCATGTTTGTTTAATGGGGTATGTGTCATCCTTCAAGCTGACTCATACAGTACTGTATGAATATAAAAAGTTCTTGTTAAATATTCTTCTTTTACATGTTTAGTGCCTTTTTCTCCTCCCCTCAGAGTATAACTTCTGCCACTATTGTGTATAATTGTTGTTTTCATAGTTGAACTGATGTTCTATTTACTGAACTCTAACTGTGCTTTTCTATATTCCGAAGATAAGTGCACAATGCAGTTTTGGAATGTCCTGAATAGGCTATGTCTATTTATTCAAGGCTGTAGCTTTTCACTATTTTTGTACTATCAGACAAATCATATGGTGCTATTTTTTGTGATTTTATTGTATTGTCTTCTTATGTAACATATGCACTTTCAACACTTTTGCACTTGATCTTTGCAGTTGCATCTTGTAATGTCACTTAAAAATCTGTTGCTACTTCAACACTACATAGTACAGATACACATGAGCAGGACTCAAAGATGCATAAGTGTGATAATATGAAACACTGGGTATTAGTGGGGGTGCCTCATTTTTGTTACTGCACTGGCATGCTACTTAATAAAGTAAGCCATTTACATGTTGACTTTGTTTTCATAATTTGGCAGTGGACAACTCAATTGGATGGCTGGTGTGGGATTATTTGTTGATTTCTGGGCTGGTGTGCTTGACCTCAATTAATGGAGCAGGATGACCACTGTAAAACCTTGGGACGGTGTATTTTATGCATGCAATAACTCATACAATGGCCACTGAGTATGTTAGGGTGTGTACCTACTTCCAAGATATGGTTACGATGAAATAACTCATTAAATAAGTGAGTGCTTGGATGTAGAGTGGTTGAGTCTGGTTGACTAACAGATATGTTGTATTTTTAGGCAGAAGTCTTTGAAGTGACTTATTAGAAACAGAATTTGTTGGCAGATAAGAACTGCTTGACCCACTCAGTCTGCCAATTATTCCCTGCCTATACTGTCACCACAAACCCTGCCTGATCTCGTGCTATCTCCCCCTTAACTTTATTACCAAGTTTCCTTTGTGCCTGTCACATGCATGCTTGAATACCGCCACTGATTTTGTGCCACACCTCTGCAGGAAGACTGATCCAGGCATCAACCACTCTTTCATTGAAGAAATACTTCCTCACATCCCACCTAAATTTCCCTTCTTTCAGCTTCATTGCATGCCCCTTTGTTATCATGTGCTTTCTCCTCGGAAAAATACTCCCTTTATTAGGACCAGTCTCATTGGTAAAATACAATTCTAAGTAATTGTGTTGGCTAAGGATGGGAGGACTGGTTCTGTGTCAGGTCGGGACACCACACCCAAAGGCAACCTGCCTAAACTTGTCTCTGAGAATTATAGTCATTTCTGATCTGACTCAGATTTGATCCTATGCAGCCCATTAACCAGTACCAGATCTGTCAGTGACCTGGTTCTGACTCAGTCCAAATAGTGTAAGTTATTTTGGAGCTTTTTTGCAAGTAAAAACATGAGACCATTTTAAGAAAAGGAAACTTAAAATAAGTATTTAAACATTAAATGACACACAGTAAAGATAAGGCTTTTTAAAAGGAAGTAAAGGACAATATGATTTTGTTGTTTTACCAAGTCAGATCTGCTAGTATCCTGGTTCTGGTCCCATCTGGAAAATTAACCAGTTCTGGCAATCAGATTAAACTGCAATAAATCAGAACCATTGAATAAAAGACCAGAGTCAAAACTGAATCTAGGTCAAAGCCAACCTTCCTATCCCTGGTTGGACCACTTATTGTGACCTCTTTGAGCCACAGTATGTGCACTGGGATGGAATAACAACACTTTATTAGCTTTCACAAATGTCTCTGTGACTGATTTAAAAAGGAGGCAGGGGCTATCAAGCAAATGCAGTTCTCAGAAACACTGCAACGCTTGCAAGACTGGTCACAGACTACTGTGCCTCCCACAAGTTACTATCTAGAAAAGCAATGTGGTAATGGAAATTCATTGCTCCAACTAGATACCTAAGCTCAATGGTAGGACAGAGTCCTGTGTGGGGAGATAGCACTGAACTATCATGTAACAAGATATCGATGATTGTGGGCAGTGGTCCACTAGACCCTGAAGGGGAAACCACTATCCCACCTGAGCCCATTCTTCTCATGGGGTGGGGGGGGGATTCTGTGTGGGGATTGTTATGTAAATAACAAAGTGGCTGACCTGCAGCATGGCACTGTGTCATGTGCTTGGTGCAATACCATGTTGTGACCAGTAGCGCAGCCAGCTTTGGGATCATTTGGGAGCCAGGGAGGACCATTCAGTCAATGACAGGCTCCACAAATGGCAGTAAACAGTGAATAAAGATGATGTCAGGGTGCCACTACTCACACTGGGGCAGCCAGGAGGGGCGACCGTCCCCCCAGCCCCACCTCTGGCTCCACCACTGGTTGTGACCTGCTTGCAGACACACTCTAACCTGCTAGCATTAATCCCATTTACACCTGCTAACAGCTGGATTGGCTACTTATATTGTCATGGGAAGGGGACTTATTAATGCTGGTATTGGTATGTGACTAAGAATGGGTCCAAGGGACTGCAAAAACTATAAATTCTGTCATGATGCCAACCTTAGCAGTGTATGTATGGGGGGATTCCCAGTCGCCCAAGGAAATAAATAATAAGGTCTAAATGACAACAAACAATGTTGCTTTTAAAGTTTGCTTTTAAAAAGCAAAAAAAGCCTGATATGTCTATTGTATGTTGATCTTTTGAGCCCCTAACTAGCCCATGTGCATCACAATAATGGCTCAAGTACTGTACTAAGCAGCACACACATATCAGAATTGCAAACAAAATTGATGCAAGATATTGCCTAATTCTATAACATAATATTTGCAACTAAGAGAGGTGCTCTATTAGTCAGAAAACCTTGCACAAACCAAACACATGGCACAGATTAGGCCTTACAAAATCAGGGTGTTGTTTTTTACATCTTACTTTGTCAATAGCTTTGTACTGAAAGAAATGCAGAAGGTCGCAAAAATATTTTTTGCTTTGAAAATTGTAATCAGTATTGAAGAGCGGACCATAGCTATCTTTTTTAAATTACTGTTCCATTCACTTTGTTTAGGTTTAGGGCATGAGAGAAAAAAAATAGAAATGGAATTATATTTCTTTCATATCCTATTTCAAGACTGTTACAAGTTCAGCTGTAATACAAGCATGCAAATTTATCCTAAAAGTACAAAACCTGGTTTGAGTTGCTTGTACTGTGACCATAAATCCTATGCAATAGCATTGTAAATGAGATAACTGCAACATTATATTCCCTCAGCAAGGTTAATGGATTCACTGCAAGCCTAGCAAGATACTGCAGTTGACACTTTCCCATTTAGTTCAGAAAAAAACTTTATAAATCCTCTGGTTCTAAATTGGACTGGATTAGATCCCAGTGGACAAAATCGTAGATTTAGTGTTTTTAATTTCCTAAGTTACTGACTGGGAACCAACTTTATAGCAAAAAAGTGTACACGGCTGAAGAATTTTAATGATCAGGCTCCTCTCAGTGCTCTTTACCTATACTGGAACAAAGCAAGCCTGTGGTTTAGGTAAAACAATTCTGGTCTAAGAACAGAGCATATATCAGATTCATTTATCATGGGAGTTTACTCATTTTTAATTACAATCCTGTATTGCTGTGCTTCATCAGGGGAATGCAGAGTATCTGGCATCTTGTGTAATCAATTTAACACAAGTACTTTTGTTGCTTAATTGAACTGCATCCATACCACAAATCATTTGCCAAATGAGTCTCAGGAATTGCTTGAACTCCCTTAAAGAGCACCTGACATCATTCTCAAAAGTTTGAAAAATGTAAGAGTCAGACAAAATAAATTTTTTTCTCATATATTTTCTGTAATTATTTAACCCTTTTTCCTCATTATTGAAAAGAATTGCATAAAAATTGATCATTCTCCCCCATACCCTCTCCTCTGGTTGCTTTTCAGCACCTGACATCATAATCCCCTGTTTATGACACAATAATGATCTGCACAGCAACAGATTGTAGTGCCATATCCAGATCTATTATGTCAGGTGTAGACAAGCAGCAAGGGCAGCTAGGAAATAAACCATATGTTCATGCAAATACCCTTCATAATCAAGAAATAAGGATGGGAGGAATAGGATAAAAAAGAGAAATTCCTTTAGACAGCACTTAACATAATTTCCATTTCTAGTAGTTCCTATATTGTCAATGGGAAATACTGTAATTAATACATATGGGTAATATGAACCCATGTAATACAGTCAAAACTATTGGACTAGCTGGCCCATTGGTGCAGTGGTAGCTCTACCACTTGCAATGGCAATAACCCAGGATAAGGAACAAGCCTGAGTCATTGGAGGGCTGGCTGGGGAAGGAGGAGGATTGAGCATCCCAGAGGATACTCTCCTTCTGGGACAGACACTGCTGCAGTACCACTAAATGGATGACCACAGGTGGCAGTGGTGCAGTCAGAGCTTTTTCTGGGAGAGAGATACTAACTAGCATTGACATGCACAAGTCATGTGTGTACCCATCCTACACCCTCACATTCAGTATCCTTGAGGGATGGGAACAAGGAAAACACCTACTGCCTTGCAGGATGAAGCTACCAGTAACTATCAGGCCCCCAACACACTGACTGGTTGCTGCTTACCGGAAATGTGTAGTTAAGGAGAGCAGAGTTGGGCTGCCTCCCTACTGACCCCACCCCATATAGGAAGGTCTTGGGTAGAAAGAAGCAGAAGAAGATAAGTGCCAAATAATCTGAGGGTGGGGGCTGGCAGGTCCACCAAAAAATGAGTTGACCAACAACAACAACTCAAAACCAAATGATTAACCTTAATTGTTCATAAACCAGGGTGAGACCTTTTCAAAGGCATATGGTCAATCATTCAGGTTTAGAATAATAATAAATATGTGGTCACACCTTAATCCAGAGGAAGATGATTCATGCTGAATGTTCAATTCTCACTTCCCTGTAGCAAACCCACTCAAAATCTCATTGAAAACACAGCATACAATATTCAAGTTATATGACTTAATCATTAGCACTTGACCTCAAAAAGAGGTGGAGTGAACTCATACAGGTTCCCCAAAAACTCAGGCTGCTAACAAATAGTGTCAATAAGCTTTAACCTTATGAATCATCTGTAAATACTCTCCTGGCCATTGTTCTGAATCCAGAAATTGCAAAATAGAGAAAATTATACTCAAAATCTTATAAATATGTATATATTTGACAATATTCTTCAGATGAGATAATGCTACAGGGAGTGGCCCCACTGACAATGTTGGAGCTAACAGAAAAGGAAATTATGATCAATATGAAGGAATTTCTCCATTCTGTATCTCTCCATGTTGTCAATATGGAATAGTTAATACTGGACATATGGGTTCTAATAAGCACTACCCATCCAGTACAGTGAAGAGGAACACATTGTCACAAACATGACCGTCAATATGGAATAGTTAATACCGGACATATGGGTTCTATTAAGCACTACCCATCCAGAATAGTGAGGAGGAGAACATTGTCCCATGTATGACCCATAAGGATAACTTCTGTATTTACCTTTTAACCATTGCCTGAACATTATTTGCCCAAAGGCTACATGGGGGGAGTTCTGGCCATTAAGCCTAGTGTGCTTCATAAAAGTGTGAATGGAGGACCACACTGCTGTCTTGCATAGTTCTGTGAAACATGCCTCTGCTGTTTCTGCCCAGGAAACCACACACAATTTAGTGGAATGGGCTCTTCTCAGCACAAGTACCTTCCTCTTTACTGCCATGTATGTATTCATGATGCAATGTCTTACCCACCAAGCCAAAGTGGCCTTTGATCCTTTCTGACCTTTCTTTGCTGCCTAAAACAGGACAAAAAAACCTTCTGATTTCCAAAACTCCTCAGTTTTCTTCAAGTACTATTCAACATCATTTATCTGAACTGCCTGGGGACATCTGATCACTTTGGATAAATGGTAGCACACAGCAGACAATACAGAAAAAGCACCAGTTCAGACAATAACAGCCAAGTGAAACAGTAGTACAGTATTGTAAAATATTCTCTACTGACAAATGACTTTTTTCCATCAAAGTATTTCTGCTTGGGGCTGATTTCAGGCAGCTGATCTGTTCTATCCCTGTCTCTCCTACTCAGCAACTGCCTCCCTGATTCACCAAGCCCCTATATTCCTCACTGATTGCCCCCTGTGGTGGGGACTGGGAAAGGGAGGGCCATCCTCTCTGCACCCGGAGTCCCAGAGGCCAGATTTGTGGTTTGGTGAGCCGATGGCAGTTCGGAGTGAGGGCGGATAGGCAGGACTTCATGAGCCTGTGATCCCTATTTTCTTGTTTTTCTCCCCATTTCTCTAATGCAGCATAAACACATGCACATGGAGGTGTGTGCATGCTATGAACACAGTGCATTCCGTCTTGTTGCTCCAGCTGTCAACACTACCTCCAGGTTTCCACCTGGGGGCAGTCAAGTGCCTAGATGACAAGGGTCCCCCCCCAGAGAGAGAGAGAAGAGCTGTCCTCTGGATGCTCTATCCTTTCCCTCCACACCAATCCCCAGTGACCCAAGCTTATTCTTGACCCTGGGTCACTGGTGTGGTGTTAGGTAAGGTGCATAGCACCTTAACCCTCAATGCTACAAGTCAGCATTACTGAGAATTGACTTTAAAGAATGAGTGGTGGATTACCTTTAAAATCAGTCTTCTGACTTATAAAGCCCTACACGGACAGGGCCCAGACTACCTGAAAGAGCTTCTGGTACCTTACCACCCCAGGCGATCACTCCACTCAGCTGGTGAGGGGTTGCTAGAGATTCCAAGTGTGTGTTTAAAGTCCTCTGGGGCCAGGCATTTATGCACATGGCCCCATCTCTTTTGAATTCTCTACCCTGCCAGTTACATGAGTGCGCGACCATGGAGGGATTTAAATGAGATTTGAAAACCCATCTCTGGCACCAAGCATTTGGTGACTGATTGGATGTATTTATTTTAATTTCAGATGCTTTCTGTCTTATTTAACTAAGCTGCTCTGATATATGATATGTTTTTAAACTCTGTTAGGCGCCTTGGTTTTGGAAAGGCACCATAAAAATCAAGTTTTATTATTATTAATAAAACAAAAGTAGAGAAATAAAACTTCAGTTGAAAAAATCCTTTAGAGATTTTTGTTTGAGACTGTCATTTTTTTTTCTGGCTGCTTGTTGCCTCATACTGCATAGCAGAATCACTTGCACTGTGTTGCAGTCTGGCTGGTTTTCCAGATAGACCATGCACTTCTTAAAAAGCTCAGCTGCGTCGCCATATAGTGGAACTGTAATAGTGGGTTCTTCAGTTTCAGAATCACATTCACCTTAGGACTCTTTGCGCTGTGTTAACACCTCCACAATAGCATCGTCTGACAGCACCTCCTGATACTGTTCTTCGGCATTACAAATAATCCATTGAGTGACCTCTTCCTCTGTGGGTGGGTCTGGGAGCTCAAATGCCAGGTTGGTGAGCTTGGACAGAATATCTGGTGTGAGAATGGGTTCAGGAATGTCAAGTATGTCATGACGGCTTGCTTGTATTCTTGACTTTATACAGGTTTTCTGTATGCTTTCTGGGCACAAACAGTCCCATGCCTCTGAGGCCATGTAAAGTACATCTTTTAAATGTATTGCCTATGTGATGCTACCCAAAGCCATTTGCTGATTCTTCTTGGACAAAACCGTTTGCAGTAGCTTTTAACTATAACCTCTCGTAAAAGATTTCACAAACTGAAGCTTCAATGTGGTGTTGGCTGAAAGGAACATACAGTACACCTGAGAACCCCATCCATTGTTCTAATGACTAGAATACCAGGATGGACAGGGCAGTTGTTCACTAAGAAAATCACTTTTAGAGGCAAGCATTTTACATGCAAGTAGTCTTGTGCTTTGTGGACAAAAGGATTATTAAACCGGTGTGTGAAAATTGAAGCATCCACCCAGGCGCAGAGCTGGGATTCATACTGGATGGAAAGGGATGCCACCTTCATATGTTTAAAATGTCTGGGCTCCTGAGATTTTACCACTATGAGCAGCTTACTTTTGTGACCAGATGCAATAATGCACCCCAGGACTATCAAGATGGTCCTTTTGTTTTTTTGAAGCCCAGTTCAACATGTTCAGACCTATGGGCAAGGGTTCAATCTGGAAGACACAGGCAGTAAAGCCCAGTCTCATCTACATTAAAAAGATGATCCAGGACCAGGCCCTCTAATGTGATTGTTTCTAGCAGCTGTTCTATGAAAGGATCTGCAGCACTCAGCCATTCTCAGACAGCCTCAGTTGCTGACTCTCATGTCACCATTTAAAGCAGTTGAGCTACCCCTCACTTGCCACAAATAGACCTGTATTGCCATGTTGTTTTGTGAAAAAAAGCTTTTTCCTTTGGCATGGGTAGAGGAATAAGGGTCCCCCTTTCCCTCTCTCCCACTAAAACCAAAGGTAGATGTCAGCATCGTGCTGATCATCCTGACAGGTCCGCATGTTTTTTCTATCATCTGTCCCTGTGGCTGTCTCCATAGAAAGTACAACGTCTCTCAGCTTCTCTTTAGATGCTTTAATGTCACTTATGATGGATTTACCCATGCTGTACTCCCCTGCCAGCACAACTGCTCACTCACCATTCTCTAGCCTCTCCACTATTCCAATTTTATGAGATAGGGTAAGCACTACCTCCTTTCTCTTTCTAGTCAGACATTACATTACTAAACAAAAAACTAAAACTTAACCCAGCATTGAAAAAAAAAACAATGTAAGCTACAATACTTAAGCAGCAGAGTTCACATGCTGATCATTCTCATTATAATTGCTGACAGCCGTGAATTCCTGCAATTACAAGTGAATCACTGGAAAGCATCTGCTAGCTGCTGCCAGAACATACAACAGGGATGCACAGTTGGTTCATTAGATAGGGAGGTTTGGATTTAAGGGGAGCAGATATATTGGGTTGACATGTATGCTTCAACTGCTTTGTGCAAGTCAAGTGTATGGAATTCCTACTACCTTTGGATTTGCTGGTTTTGGACAAAAGGAAGGAATACTCATCTCTTGGTTCAGATGAAAATCATTGGAAACCTTGGGAATGAAAGTAGGCACTGTAAGCACAACTGCCTTGTTCTTGTACCTTATAAGATAAGGTTCTTTGTGTGAAAGAGCTTAACATTTGCTGATTCTTCTGGTGGAACAAACTACAATCAGGAAACAGACCTTATAGGAAAGGGTAACCAGGATCATTGATGACAATGGCTCAAAAGGTGGCTTACAAAAGGCCAGTAGCCCCAGTATCAAATACCAGGGCAAACCAAAGATCAGAAAGATGGTCAAAAATGACAAACCAGCATAAGAAAATAAATGACATCTATGTTGGTCCATAAAGAGGAGCCTAATACTGGACCTAGAATGCCTCAGATAGCAGATGGTTGACCTTGCAAGGTGCTTAAAGCCAGTCATATTTATACACAGGAGTATAATAAATCTAAACTCTGTAGGATTGTTGCCCTAATTGTCTGAATGACCGGGGCTGTGGCCCATACCAAGGAACTATTCTAAACCCTGTCATAAGCTGCTGAGGTGGAAACCTTCCTTGAGGGCATTGAGATATCAACAACGTTTGCTGAGAAAGCTTGTCTTTGGAGCCTCCTCCTCCTCCTCCTCTCAGGAGCCAGGATGCCCGATTTATTGCTTCCGTGTTTGTATGCAGAATTGAACCATTTCCTAGCAGATGTCTGCAGCAGGGGAGATGAAATGGCTCATGAAATGCCAAGTTTACTAGATCTGAGAACCATGACCTTATTAGCCACTCTGGGGCTATAGGAAGGAAGCTTCCTTTTGATGTCTGTGCTTAGTACAGTACCCTTGAAAGCAATGACAGTGGTAGGAACAGGCAAGCACTTTTGAGGTTTGGCTGCTGGGACAGATTATCCACCACTTCTGCACACAGGCACCAAAACCAGCTGAAGTTTCTCAGGAACTGAACATTCTCTTTTGATGAAAACAGATCTTTCTGGGGCCACCCAAAATTGCTGCACAGTAGATCAAACATTTCCAGGTTTAGAGATCACTCTGCCAGGTGAGTTCTCTCATGGATTAGCAAATCTTCCTGTACATTTAGTTCCCTGCAAGGTGAACGGCAGTGTTAGCAGATTCCTTTCTGCCCAGTAGAGAACCTTTTTTGCATCTGTGAGTATGCTTTTTCTTCTGGGGCCTCCTTGATTGTTAATATACACAACATTCACTGCATTGTCTGAACATGCCTTTAAAGCCTATTACCAAACTCAGTCCTGGAATTGTTTCAGTGTTAGAAACACTGCCTGCCGTTCCAGGACATTTTTACATAGGTCCTTTTACTGTAATATCCAGACTCCCTGTGCTAGAATCTGTGCAAGTACCGCTCCCTGCTGGACATGCTGGTATCCATAGTGAGCATCATCTTTTGAGAAGAGACTAAGGGAGCATTCAAGAGGATATTGTTGAGATCCTCCTACCATGACATATATTGTCATATTGACCTCAGTCATATCAGTACGTGGTTCTTTTCTAATGCCATATACCATACTTTCTGCAACCTGTTCTGGAGCAGTTTCATATGCAGCTTCGCCCATTGAACTAACTTGATCATTGCCATTATCAGGCTCAACACATAGAAAATCCTATGAGCAGACACAATGGCCTGGGATTTTAGAAACTGAATCACCCTGATCAGGGCCTCCATCCTGTTGGCGGGAAATAAGATTTTCTGTATGTTCATCTGAAGTAAAGCACCCTAGTGTTCCAGTTTCTGATATGGTTTTGGAGAGTTTTTCTCCCTGATCACTAGCCATCTCTGTGTCTCCAAGATCTCATGTGTTCTGACCACATATCTCCTTGCCATCTGCACAGTGGGGCACTGATAAGGAGATCGTCCAGGTAAGGGTGCATGTAATGACCCTCCTGTTTCAGTAGTGTCACCAACATTATGATTATCTTTGAGAATACCCCCAGGGCTGTTCGCAGACCAATGTGGAATGGACGGTATTAGAAATGCAGTACAATGTAGAATTGCAAATTTCACTTATTTCTGGTGGAGACTGCATATCAGAAGTGGACATAAATGTCCTCAAGTTGATAGATGTTAAGTACTCTCCCAGATGTACTGCTCTGATACTGGACTGTAGGGGCTGCATTTTGAAAATTATATGTCTGACAAACTACAGTGGAGTCTACCAGTGTGCAACACAGTATTACAGATTACTACATGCTAAAAATGAATAAATGCTATTGAACTTGCCTTTTTTTCCTGCAATAACTCTGCTGTAGAATTCTGCAGAATAGCATTATGCCATGGCTGGCAACACTGTAGTTCAATGTTTTCAAATCCAGAACTTAGTGATAGCAGATGGTTGACCTTGCAAGGTGCTTAAAGCCAGTCATATTTATACACAGAAGCCCCCTGATTTCTTTGTACAGCACTACAAAGTAAATTAAATAGAACCCCTGTCCCTCCTATTGGAGTGGGATTTGTGTTATCATTTGCACCTGCATCAGATTATCAAGGTTTGGTTCACTAGCCATTTGTTTACTGGGTTCTAGGGTAGAGCCAAGATCTCCAGAGTCCAAGAATCTGTTGTGGTTTAGTCTGTCTTTGATAAAATGTTTGAAGTTGTCCTCTGAGTGGCTGGGGCAGAGATGGACACACATATCTTTATTGTGTAGATCTGTTTCTCCTGCCTGCACTTCCATTGCATCTGTGAGCAAGATGCTTCTGTTGTGATTGAGCTTGAATCCAGAAGAAACTTCTCTTTCTCTTTGGTTGCCAAAGTTTTGAAAGCCACTTTTCACCTTTCAGGAATTATCAAATTGGAGTCTCCTCACAACATAATCTGTCTTTTGCTGCCTCCTGGACACTACAGCTGTCCTGTCTTATCCTGGATGTCCTTCGGGCCCTGTCCAGTTCTTGAGCAAACAGTAAGTTGCCCAATAAATGCACATTGTACAATTTTGTCTTAGAGGACTGATATGCAGGCCCATGGTGGAACCATAAACCTCACATGACTGCTACTATAGAGCAGGTTGTGAGAGACAACATGTGTAAGCTGTCCACCAGGGCATTTCTCAAGAACGATAAAGCAATTGATAGGAGTTGCAGAAAATGGGCCCCCAAAGAATCTGCCATCAAGACCCCTGACAGATCCTATAACCAAAAACATGAGGTTCTGGCAATTAGAAAGGGTGCATATGTTATTTTAAAGTTTGTTTCATTAGAGATAACTGCTTGCCTGCATGCAGAGTCTACCTTCTTGTCATGTGAATCTGAGAGTGCCACCGGCTCTTTCAGGAGGGTGGTTGTGTGCTTTTCTGCATTGCATAAGGCTTTGTCTACCACAAGAACTACTCCTTTTGAAAAGGATAACACCTCACCCTAATCTTAGGGAGTTGTTGCCTCTTACCAGCCCATTCCTGCACAAAATCTGATTATAGTGTCAAAAGTTTGGAAAGCACTTAGGTGTGGATCCTAAAGCAGACAGAATGGCCTTCACATCCAGGTCTCTATGTACCATACCTCCTTTAGCTACAATGACCTACATATCTTCATGATTAGGTAAGGCATGTTTTTTGTGTTAAAAATAGTGAATCAGAATTTTCTTCTTAGCTTCTGTCAACTCCTCCTCTTCAGAGGAATATTCCCCTTTATCTGACAGTCATAATTTTGTCAGATCGTGGCTTCTCTCATCTACCGTTCATCCTTTTCTGGGTCACCAAGATAATTGAGATCAGGAGATGCCTGAAAATCTAGTCAAGCAGGGTCTCCATGCTCCCTGTGCAACTGGATGTGCCTGTTGGGGAACCCCTTGGCTTAGGGGCCTGCTTTTAGTTCATGAATCATTTTACATATTACCTGTGGGTTGTCAGAGTTTACTTTCTGATTTAGAAGTAGCAAAATAGATTTGAGCAACTCAGCTTTGTTGCTGCAGTCAGTAAAACAGTGCAACAGATAACCACCCCAAACTGGAGTTCCAGTTAGTAGGACCACAATTAATATATTGGATTGTATTACACAAAAGTGGCAGAATCATCCCATCAGACAGTGTCTCATAATCCTATGACCTGTCTTAAATCTTTGAGAAACTAACAGTATACAGTAAGACTTTGTGCCAAATCTTATTATTTTCACAACATACTGTCAACAAGTTTCTTCCTCTTCCCAAGCTACCAGAAAAAAGTTAACCTATTATAGTATATGTCAGAATACCTGTGATGTCCATAAATAACATGTTCTGCAATATTTTAATTGCCTTACCAGAGTACTGTGCCTTTAAATCCCTGCTTTCAGTTTCTCTGCTATATTTAGGAGGCTCCAACAGCAATAAAAACAGACACACCAGGAATGCAGTTTAATGGATGAATTAATGAAAGTTTGATGTGTGAAATATATGATGCACAGTATCTGTTGCTGCCACCATGTTGATGGACTGAAAAATCTGTAAGAATTTCTAGTTTTGCTCTAGTATTGGACTGTGGCACTTTTAGTCACCACAAAATAGGGATGACCCCTTCTCCACCTAATTCACTTGTACTTGGTCACAAAATGTGAATTTTTACAATTACAAGTGCTCCTGAATGCAGCACTGTGCTGCACTTAGGTGATTTGGATTCTTCACCAGTTTCAGGTGAAGTGCACTAATGTCACATGTATGCATGTGTGATGTGCATGTCACACAGGAGTATGGGTGTGCCTTCACATGCTTCTGTACCCCTCCCTAGTGCCAACAGTGGTGCAAAGACAGAGGGTGTTCTATGAGCCAGCTACAGATGCTGTGAGCCCAAGGAGTACAGTAAAAAGAGAGTGAAAAGGTGCAGCAGACATTGCATTTCAGGAAACAACAACCACATGGAGACATGGCACAAAATAGTCCAGAAACATTTGTTACAAAAATCAAGCCCAGAGTCCCAGTCTAGATGACTAACTTCCAATGGTCAGCTAAACAGGAGTGTCCAGCCACATTAAAAGCCACTACAGGGAAGGGAACCTGTATGAACAAAACTGTTGTTATAATATGTTATTATTTTTGTGATATTATTATTTTATTATTATTTATATTATTTTAATTACTATCTTATATTCTTTACAAGGGTTTAATTATAAGAGATCATACTATACAACTTCTGGTTAAAATTAATGCCTACATGAGTTTTAACTGCAAGAAAGAAAGACAAATATTGTAAAATATTGGACAATGAAAAGGGGATATAGCATACATGAGACAACTTCACAGTATGCAAAAAAAAAAACTGTTCCAGTGAAGATGTTTAAATTGAGAGCTCCCTAGACTGACCTCTCCACAGAACTGAAGCTATAGCTACTGAGATAGTTGCTATGAACTTGACAGGTGATGTATGACATCTAGACTCTGTACTAAGTTGAGGCTGGCACAGACAAATACTTCTCTTGAAAAGCACCTTCACTGCAATGGAAGTAAGAAACTTTTATCAATTGCAAAGTTGTGTGAAGTCCCATTAAGTCCAAATGCAGATACTGAAAGCAGCAGTGCAATGAAAAGGGCCTAACATTTGAACCCATGTTTTTCCTTCCTAATCAATGCCAGATGTCTTCCAGTTTATTTTGGTGGTGAAATCTTCAGTTTCTGTTATCATTTAAGAATTTTATGACAGATTTAAAATAATTATTTCTCAAGAAAAAAGATGGCCACCTCATTTTTGCGTAGGAATAATACTGAACACCTCAAGAGGGTAAGAATCCAGACAAAAATGTAAATATAGAGTACACAGCATAGGAAGCATTCAAAAAACCCAAGCCAACTGTTCTGCCTTTATTTTTCATAACCATAGCAGACAATTTGCTTTTTGGAATAACTTTTTTTGTTGCACTGCTGCTTTAATAAGGAATTTCGGGTCCATAAGATGACTGAATTGCAAGGCTGTGGCAGTGTTGTAATTCTTGATATTTACAAAACATTGTCACATCAAAACTGTTATGAATAAACATACTTGTTTATTCTTAAAAGGAAGCTAACCTTATGACTTTTCTAAGGATCTAACTTTTGATTAAGTACCTGGAAACAGAATATAGTTGCTGTGTGTCAGAGTTTCTCAAATGAGCTCCAAGCTACATGATGTCACACCTTAAGTACAAAGAGAGACACTTTCAGAAAGAAGTTTATTCAATCCTATAGACTGTGTGAAAATGACAGATGAGAAAGAGTTATATCCTCTTAAACTACACAAATTGTACTGTAGATCCAGAATCTGTAAACATTATTGAGATATCTATAAAATAAAAAGTTTTATAAAGCTTTTATAGACTGTAGACCTTACATTAACCACTAGGCTGCCGACAGAATTAGAACGTATAGGAGTTATGGACTAATTTATCAAGTCCGCAGCCCTGAAAGTGTTAATGTTGACACTATCATGTTTGATCTTAAATTAAGCCAGACATCAAGCTGAACAAGAAAATATAAGTTTTATATGTGTGTGGAGATGCCTATGGGTGCAAGAAAGAGAAATTGTTTTATACAGAAACTTTGTCCTAAGCTGAGATCATACTCAAAAAAATTATTCCTGAGAGGTACCTAGAGTCCCACCTCCATAGTCTACACAAACCAATCAGAATCTAGTGATGATGTAATTTGACCTGAAAACATATATGCGAATTTGGGCAGGTCCACAGCAGATTTTCTTGAACTTTGAAGCTGGATGGACCCCATGTCAGTTGGACTAGGTAATCTTGTTGTTTTAGACTGCTACTAGGCCATAAGCCTAAAACAACACCTGCTTGGCAGGTCTGGAACCAGTTTCTGGTTAAAGCCATTAGTCTCCACAAGCAGTGCTGAGGTCAAGCATGCAAACTGACAAGATTGCCATGAGGTCCAGCATAAAAAACTCCTTGTTACAGAAGGACTTTTTTTCAGTATTGGATGGAGCAAAGAATATGGTTTACACTGGACATCCTGACTGAAGTAATGTCTTCAACTTCTGCTCAAGGGTGACACCCTATATGGGCGAGTATTATAGATTGACTCAATATGAGTGACTCAATAATGCCACTCATGTTTAGGGAGACCATTGTAAGGGAGAGAAAGATCCTGTATAGTGAATGTAGCAGTGAACTACACTCGCTATGACAGGATATAGGCAGGTGTGTGGCTAAGGAATGCTGAGCTGTGGACATTTGGCGTAGTGGCTAGAGCACATTCTTATACCTTTCCCCCCCCCAGAGTTGAGTATATATTATTTGTGGGGCTGGGGAGAAGCAATGTGATTTGTTTTTTTTGTTTGCGGCTGAGGACCATCACTGTTTGTGGCTGTCTCTGTTTCTTTTGGTCACCCTTTTTCTTCGGGTGAAATTTGCATCACTCTTTGTGTGTGGCATGATAAGAGACTCGCCCTTATCACATAATTCCCTGCTCAAGCCAAGATCCTGAGGCCCAAGTGGAAATGAATTAAAACAGAAAAAGTCATAAATCCAGGTACCAACCAGGGACTTTGCCATCCATGAAGGAAACTTTTTCTGCAAACAACTGCGGTTGGGAAGAAGCTTATCCTTGTGCCTTGATTGTTAGTACCCTACTGTCTGATGTTCCTGCCAAAATCCTGATAAGTGACTTTTTGATGATTCATGATGTCAGGCAAGGAGGATCCAGTCTGTACTGCTGAACTGATGTCAGAAGAGTCCACGGTTTCAGGTCCGAGGGGAGAAAAGACACAGTACTACAGTAAAGCCTGATACCACAGTGCTTTTATCATCAAGAAGAAGTATTTCTCACCAATATTTTTAAAGTTAAGAGGAAAAGAAGGCCTACCTCTACAATTAACCAGAAATGTAAGTATTATTTTAATTATTTAAATTTTAATATTTTAATTTGGCTCTCATCTGCAGAGGTAATAGGTTAACTTAACTTTTAACTACAAAACCTTGGGTATATAGTTAAGCTTGAATTGAAACAAAAGAAATACATTTTGCATGCCATGAAGAATGAAAGCAAGTCTTATACAGAAATATAATCTGAGACACTAATGCAATGAGTTGGCATGTTCTTACACAAGAAGGTTATGCTAGATACAAAGCATGTTGAAAACTTTGGCCTAGATATTCAAAGCAGATGTGTGGCACAAAGTGGAGATGCACTGTTCATCCCAGAAGATGGGTGGAACCATGATGTTCAAAAGGAAGAAATGTGCTATTGTGCATCTATAATGTATGCAGTGCATGTAGAGGGAGTGTTCCCATGAATGTGCCGTGCATCCCTATATTCAGCCAAAATGTGCGGTGCATTTGCAGTGCATCTTAGAGATGAGCTACCCAAAGCTAGGCATGAAAAAAGCATGCCTAAATGGCCAGCCACCCACAAGCAGGACACAAAACTGCAGGCAGGCTGTCTGAATACAGCCCATGGAGGTGTAGTAGGGTATGCTCCAGGCATCCACACATAGCAGTCATGCCAGGATGGTTGAACCCTGAACCAACTGCACTGTCCAGGGAGCAACACCCCACACCATTCCCTGGACATAGCCACCAAGCAGCTGGTCACTGTCGGCACACTGCCATCCCTTGCAGTGCCTGCCAGGTACCTCCATACTGAAGTGTGTGAGGCACTGCAGATGATGGTATGCAGCATATGAAGCTGGTGTTTTACATGCATGTGGTATCCCTAGCAGCCTGTGTCACCCTGTGCCCACCCCTGTTGCATGTCTAGGTAACCCCTGTGGCCACTGTCCAGGTGGGCCTCCTGTACCCCTGTCTGACCCTGTGCATGGCAATGGGGAGCTAGTCAACCAGGTGTGAATATCCCTCCACATGTAGCTGTGCTGTGCTGTGTTGTTGGGTTTTGGTGACATACAACATTACAAGAGGAACGTACTACAGTTGGTCGTCAGTGCCAGTTCTTTATGCTTCACTGTGCATGGCTATGGGTAATAACACTGTTTTCAGGCCATTGCAGAACACCCACCCCCACACACACTTTCCATCACACCTGTCTGCTAGGCTGCAATACCTCCTGTTCACCTTTGTGGAATGGTGGGTCAGCCCTACAAAGATAGAACTGATCATGGCTGGGGTATGCAAATAGCCTGAATATATTCCAGTAATGTGAAGCAAATGTGCAAGATGGGCTTGGAATGTGTAATGAGGTAATTTGCATATCTTGGCCTAATATTGCAGTTTTGCGCACCACGCAAGTGGCTTTGCGTTGGGCATTTCCCCAAGCTCTGCATAAGGCTCAGGTCACCTGCTGCACCACGCATCTCCTACTGTGAAATCACACATCTTCAGGATATTTAGCCAGGCATGCACAAGCGCATCTCATGGTGCATCTTCTGAATATCGCATTATTTGGGGCTGGATCATCTCAGATGCATGGCACAGGCACTTGCACAAGTTTGCATGGGACTTTTGAATATCTAGGCCTTTGTATAGCTAATACCTTTAATGGTGTTGAACCTTGCTTACTTCTTGATTGCATTGTTTATTTGCTGAAATATTCATGTGTTTATTTGTTTTGTTTTCTTTGTGTTTCATTTGATTTTCTGAAACTTTGTTGTTGTTTATAGTTTTTATTATGTTTACAAGGTATATTTAAAATAATTATGGATATTTAGAATTTGTGCATAGGTGCTAATAAAGTTTATTTTTCATATTTCTAAGTGTGGCAGAAATGTTTTTCATTATTATCGAAAACTGGAAAGATAGGGATAATATCATATTTGAATTTTATAATTATTTATGGTAATTTATAAAAAATTATTTTTTTTTCAGTTTAAAGTTTATTGATACATTTTCCACAATAAAAGGCAGTTTAAGTAACATTGACAAAGACTCACTAATACAATGTGAAAGAATAACTGCCTACCCTACCCTACCCTTACCTTACTGCAGTAACCTAGCCTGGCACCCGTCAATGAGAAGCTCCCTACTTAAAGTCTTACAAGAGCATGAAGCCTAAGATAGATTTAGTCTTGAACCAGAGAGATTAATGAGTGAAGGGGATCCCAGATTTTAGTATATGCTGCCAATCTATTATGGAGACTAGCAATCGCTTTTTCTGTGCACAGGTTGGACAAAACTTCTTTTACCCATTCCTGGACAGAGGGAGAGGACCTGTCTTTCCAGTGATGAAGAATAAGCTTCTTAGCTGATAAGGCAATCATGGAGATGTGGAACTTTCGTACCTTAACTCTGATAAAACACAGGTCCCCCAACAGGCAAATCTCAGGAGTGAAGTATTCATGAAGGCCCAACAGGGGGTCTAAGAAAGTTTTGATTGAATCCCAAAAGGGGAAAATTTTTTTGGCAGGACCAAAACATGTGGAAAAGTGTACCCTCTTCCTGGAAACATTTATTGCACATGTTAGAGTTCAGGTAGCCCCACCTATGTAATTTGGCTGGGGTATAATACAAGTTATGCAAGATATGGTATTGCATGAGGCACAGTCTATCTTTTTTTTTAATTTATTATTTATTATTTTTATAAATTATGTCACAATAATATGCACAATATAGTACTATCAAAAAAAAAATTCAAATATACTCATAACACTTACAAAGTGCATACTCTTAAACATAAGAATAGGTCTAGACCAGTTCTGAAAAGGGGGAGAGGCAAAGATAATAAAAATTAATTATTAAATTAATAAACAAATATCCAGGCGGTATAGCAATTACATATTTAAACTTTCCTTATTACATTCCTCGAAATATCAAGTGCATCCCCAACTAACCCTCTCCACATTAATCCGCAATATGAAATATCTTAAACAAAAAGACCATGGATACAACCATTAGATATAAATAATCAAAACAAATTCCCCCCAATCAAAATATATAAAAACAAACAGAGCAAAAATTCAAGACTTTTAAACATTTACACATTCATATTTTCCAAATTAACCAACATCTCATGTTCTGAAGTAGTGGGGGATTCAACAGTCTCCTCAAATGAATATTGTGAGTGAAGGTAGTTTGTTAATTGATCTAATTCAAAGAAAATATATTTTTTCCTATCTTTTACTATCTTCACCTTTGCAGGGGGTAGCAAAGAAAACTGTGTACCAATCTCTAAGATCTCCTGACGAAATGCCAAAAACCTCCTCCTGAGTTGTTGTGTAACATAACAGTAATCTGGATATATATAATACCTCAATCCATTATATTCTAAGATCCCTCTAAGTCTGGCAAGCTTAAAAATATAGTCCCGATCAGAATCAAACCCAAAAGTAGCAAAAATCGTAGATTTTGACATTTGTGTCGAGGGGGGTACACTCGCTGTAATAGAAGTACCAGAAATATTCCTGTTTCACTTAATTACTCGGAACGCCTTTGAAATCAAGGGAGGGTTTTCTGCTGGTAAATTGAATGTTTTAATCAAAATATCTTTTACTAAATCTCTTGTAGTTTCAAAATTTGCATCAAACTGATCAGGTATCCCTAATATACGCACATTTCTGTAATGCAAATGATTTTCTGCATTCTCCAACTTTCTATTGATATTGTAATTTTCTTTAATTAAACTTGCACAGTTTGCTTCCACTGAGACCAATTTATTTGCTTGCTTGTCAATTTGAGCTGAATTCTGAGCTACACCTTTTTTCCTCTCCTCTGCCACAATTTTCATACCATTCACTTCTTTTTGTAAATATTCAGTTTTTTTAAACATAGCTTCGTACCTTCGGTCGCTTTTTTTAGTACGTTCTAGGATTTTCTCTAAGGTTGTCCCCAATCTCTCCAAAGTGTAACCTCCCCCCTGAGAAGGCGATGAATGTGCAGGAATCTCACTCCATTCCTGAAAATAAGTTGAATAATCCAACTGAGGACTATGTGCTGTCTGCATCTTGGCTTGCTCCAGCGGCTCTTTCAATGGGGTAGTAGGTAGCGCTATTTCCATAGCCTGCAGAACGCATGGCGAGCTAAGCAATGCTCCCCCACCACTCTCCGGGCTGGGCTTGACAGGAAGATGCCGCTGCTTGAGCGGACTAGACCTCGGGGAGACAAACTCCTCTCTCGAGCTGCCCTTGCTCCTTAGTGACTCCATTTAGACTGAATTTGTAACACCTCAGGTACTGAGCTAGGTGAACTAAGAAAACTTTCATTCAATGCTGCAGACAACGCCGACAAGTCCATCTCCTCAACGGCCTACACAGAGAGGTCACAACAAAACGCTACTACCGCCAGCCATATTGCCTCCCCCCCAGGCACAGTCTATCTTGAGAAATAAATTTATAACAAGAACTCCAGAAAGAGTGCCAATCCAAATAAAGTTGAGGGAAAACATTATTCCAGAATCTTGAAGGCCCAAATGGACCCCCATACTTTTTATGAAACAAAACCTGATATAGTTTAGAGATTACACCAGAAGAACCAGAAAGTGGGGAAACCTCAGGTATCAGAGAAGAGATGGTCTGGGAGGGAAGGGTATTACCCAAGGTAATAACAAGTAAATGCTTTAATTGTAAAGCTTTAAAATGGAAAGAAACCGGGATGAGAAATTTCTTAATCATATCTTCCACTGATAACCAATGCCCCTCTCCATTCGTGAAAGAATGAAGCTTCCCCTCTCCCAACTGAGGCAACCAGTGATGGGAAATCTGATTCTTATTAATAGTAAATGATGGAGAGTTCCAAATAGACTGGGCCAGGTCCAGATGAGGGGAATATTGCAAAAAGGAACACATTTGAAAATAAACCTTTAAAGAGGTCATTATTATGGGGCACTCTTCGGTCATACGTACTTGGGAAAACTTAAAGAAAAATAATGCAAGAGGGTCAAAATTTTTGGCCTTAATTGCATCCAGTTCTATTTTAAACCAAACCGGTTGCTCTTCTTCTGGGCCGGGAGATACCCATCTCAAACATTTCGCAAGGTGACTAGCCCAGTGATATATGGCCTCAAGGGGAATTCGCAAACCCCCCTCCAGTTTCGGGGCTGCCAATTTATGATAAGCCAAATGAGGATATCTGTCGGCCCAGATAAATCTAGTGAATACACCATGTGTCTTTTTAAACCAGAGTAAAGGAATAAAGGTGTTAAGGAGAGATAATGGGTAGAAGATCCTAGGAAATATGTTCATCTTAATTATGTTAATCCAGCCCCATAGTGAAATAGGAAGTTTAGACCACCTCTCAAGGTCATGAGTAATCACTTGCAATAGGGAATCCAGATTCTCTTTAAACCATGTTAAAGGGTTACGAGAAAGTTTAATACCCAAGTATTTAAATGACCTAGAAGTCCAGCATAAACCAAAAGGGCTAATGTCACTTTTAAAAACTTTATGGTTTAATGGAAAAAAAGGGATTTACTAGCATTCAATTTGTAATTGGACAAGTCACTAAATCTTGCTATTTCCCTTAGCAAATCCGGAACTGAGGACACAGGATGAAACAAGTGTATTAACAAGTCGTCCACATATGCAGTGACTTTAATTTTATGTCGCCCGATTCTCACACCTTGTATAGAAACATTGTTGAGAATATTTTGAATAAGAGGTTCCAGATATAAATTAAACAACAGAGGAGATAGGGGGCACCCTTGCCTAGTACCTGAATGAAGTGAAAAGGGCTTAGAGAATGCCCCATTCGCAGAGATTCTTGCAGTTGGATTTTTATAAAGTGTGGCAATCCAGGAAATAAACAGAGAGGGAAAATGAAAAGCCTCCAGAGCTCTGAACAAAAAGTTCCAGTTCACTAGATCAAATGCCTTCTCGGTGTCTAGGGAGACCAAGCCTGCAGGGAACTCAGCGTCCCTGGTAGCCGAGAAGACATGTGACAAGGTGCGTAAGTGATCAGAGGATGAACGCCCTTTCATAAATCCTACCTGGTTAATACCTATTAGCTCAGAAAGAACTACCATTAGCCTATTAGCTAATATTTTGGAGAGGATTTTAGTATCCTGATTTAAAAGTGAGATAGATCTATAACTTTGAACCAGCTCAAGGTCTTTATCGGATTTGGGGAGCAGAACAATCAAAGCCTCATAGAGGTGTGGATCTGTTTCCACCCCAGCTAAAATATGCTGAAATAAACAGCCAAGTATTGGTAATAGAAGGTCCCGGAAGACCTTATAGAATAGGGAGGAGAATCCATCAGGGCCTGGGACCTTATCTGCTGGTAGTTCACTAATAACATTGGCAATTTCTTCCTGAGAGATAGGAACAACCAGAAAATCTCTGTACCGATCAGAGAGAGAGGGCAAATGAGAGTCTTTTAAGTAACTCTCTATATCCTCAGGGCAAGGGGTGCTCCATGTCACTGTACAAGTTTGTATAGTAACTGGCAAATTCTTGAACGATTTCAGTGGGAGATACTTTTAAAGATCCATCAGCCATTGCCCTGATAGGAGGGATAAATCTCATTGATTCCTGTTGTTTAATACGCAGTGCCAGTAGGCGTCCCGCCTTTTCCCCCTGATCGGTGTAACTAGCCCTTGTACGGATAATAGCTAATTCTGCTTTGTCTCGAAGTAACTCCAAGTAGTTATCTTTCAGCACTAGAAGTTTTCTCGTATCCTCATCTAGGGGATTAATTAAGAAATTAACTTCGAGAGGTCTAATCTGGGATAATGAGGATTTTAATTCCTTCTCCTGTGTCCTTTTCCTACCAACCGCCATACTGATAAGGATCTCTCTCATGAAGGCTTTAAAGGCCCCCCACAAAATATCCGGCTTTGCACTATCTAACGGGTTAGATGAAAAAAAGGATTCTATTTGCTCCCTTATAAGTTTATAGTATTTAACATCCTTAAGAAGTTGGTCATTAAGTTTCTGTCTGGTTTCCCTGTTAGGTAAATTAAGCCGTACCAAATTGCATACTACTAATGAATGATCAGATATTGGGCCAGGTTGAATCGAGGAGGTCTTAACCCCAGGTAATAGGCACTGAGAAATGAGTATGTAATCAATGCGGGACTGCGAGCCATGTGTCATTGACCTAAAGGTAAACTCCCTAGAATCAGGATGTAAAACACGCCAGACATTGCAGAGCCAGCATGGGTCCAATAAATCATTAAACGCTTTCGGCCCGGGAGTGGCCCCTTCCCAGAACTCTACCTAATATATCTAAGTTAGGCTCAAGCACTGGTTGAACTCTCCTCTAAAATAATCCTAATGGGAAGCATTGGGAGAATGATAGATATAAGTCTCATAAAGAATCCTGGGTCATCCAAATTGGGGCCATAAATACTGCCCAATAATATTGGAACAGACCAGAGAGTACATTTAACAAGGGTAAACCTTCCTTTGGGATCCTTAATAACCTGTGTAGAAATGAAAGGAATACCCCTGTTAATCATGAGCATGACCCCACAACAATTTGTAGATCCCTGAGAGCTAAAAATCGATCCCACCTGCTGCCTCCTTAACTGTAAAGCTTCCACTTCTAATAAATGGGTTTCTTGTAAGAAAGTTATCTGAGAGCTGAGTAAGCTTAAATGTTTGAGAGCCTGATATTGTTTATGCTTCTTTCTGATCCCCTTAACATTCCAAGTCGCAAAGGTTATCTCATTAGCCATCCAGTAATAGTAGTTGAACTTGAAAAATTCAGCTCAGCACATGGGGTATATATCCCCTGTAACCATACCCCCAGGGTTACTGCAGTAAAATCCACCTTCTCCCTAACCCCCAAGTTTAAATCCCTCGTCCCCCTAACACCCCACCCTCCAACAATACCCCATAGCCCGCCCTCCTCCACCCTCTAAACTGTCACAAGCGATATTCAGCACAGTACTGGTGCTTTCCTTTACTCCTGCTCCCCAATAGTGTCCCCTATTACTAGAGACTATTACATTCAAATATCATCATATTGAGAACAAAACAGTGCTGATTATTCCCAAAAAAGAGAGAACGATCCTGGGCTTTCACCACAATCCCACCAAAGTATAAACTTATAGGGAGCCTATTTGAAAGGGGCCTCAATGAAATCCATGCACAACCCAGGTGATCATGGAAACTCAAACAGAACCGAGAGAGAAAGCAAGAGCCGCACTTGTCTCGCGAGGTGACCCTAGCGAAACCAAAACCAGACCAGGAACCCAGTGAGGGGGAGTTACCTGCAGCACAGATTGAGAACGAGAATTGAGAAAAGGAAAAATTGTAATCACACCACCGGAGGGGAAGGCGAACTAAGCACCTCTACCCAGGAATAACCCACCTCCAAGTGCACAGGCTGTCCCTATGAAAATTGAAAATTCTGCACTCAGATCGAGTGATAAGATTCAGTTAAATCCCCCTCGAATTGAGGACTGCATCCTAGCGAATCACCTATGATTGTAATGCCCTCTAGTGACCGGTTCCAGGTCATAACTGGGTGAGAATTGGAGATAGAGAAAGCCCAAGACCGTCCTAATACCAATCCAGATGAAAAAACTGCAAATTTGAATCACAACAAAGCTAACTCCCCTCTCTGCTATGTTTATTACACAAAAACTACTAAAACTTGGTATATAGATCCCCCCATGATCAGGCCCAAGACCCCAAGTGTCCCTTGTTCCAAACCAGTGTGGGCCCTCTGCAAATGGAGCCAAGAAAACTGAAAGCCAGCACGGCCTGCGATGATCCACCCAGTCCAAACCAACAGGGGAAATTTCCCCATGTCTTCACACTAGATGGTTTCCCACAACAGGAAAAAACAAGAGTTCCAGCTCTCGGCTTCATGTATCTCTCCATACTACGAGCACAACATCGCAGGTATCCTCAAAAAGATCTGGCAACGTAGACTTAAGACTCATCAGGGCCACTGCAGGATCATCGTAGTTTAACCAGGATCCGTTTATTAGAATCTGTAGCCTGGCCGGGTAGCCCATCCTGAACTTCAAGCCTGCCGCAATTATCTTGTAAACAATAGGGTGGAACGCTTTGCGCTTCATGCGAACCGAGCCAGGCAAATTTTGTGGAATTCTCAGCTTCATGTTTTCCCAGCGAACCTCTTGCAAAGCTCGTATTTCAGAAAGTGCTGCCTCTCCAAATAGTTCAAAAGCCGGCAGATGATGGGGCGGGGGGGGATTCCCCGGGGAAGGTTTAGGCCGTAGGGACCTGTGAGCTCACTCTATGATATAGCCTGGGCCAAAAGGAGATGGGCTGGCTACCTGCTCTACCAGCTTCTGGACAAATGCCACAACATGTTGGCCTCATTCTCCCTCCGGTAGCCCGAGAATCACAACTTTGTTTCTAAGGCTCCGGCACTCTAGATCTTTGAGCCTGGATTCAAAATGAGATCATTTCTGATGCATAGAAACCAGATCAGGATCGAGACTTCCAAGCTTTTTCTCTATAGAAACTATTCGAGCTGTATTATCGGAAACAGATAGCAAGACTTCATCCAACTTTCTGGAAAGACATTTCAGATCCGTTGCCATTTCTTTCATTTCCTCACGAAAGGGCTTAAATTCTTTAAGGAATCTGGAAAGCATTAAAGGTTCCTGCTCACCAAATTGACTCGGAGGATCAGGCCCAGGCCCACCCGAAGCCCTGGATTTTTTAGAGGCCTTTTTGGGAGTAGCTGGGGGGGTATGCTTCTGCAGGACTTTCTTCATGTAAGCCTCCATCTGCCGAAATTATACTCAAACCAGACTTCCACAGTGTTTAGACAGCACTGAATTATGAAAACAGGAGAAATTAAGAAGTTTGGACATCCAAAAAAGATGATTTAGTGATCGGGAGGCAGGAGCTTCTTGAAGGAGCTTCTACTCAGCACTCTGCATCACGTGATCTCCTCATAAAAATATTTTTGGGGTAAGGCCTGAGGTAAATCCAAGGGCTGTATCATAAAAAGTGACATTATAACCTATTGTTATGACAAATTTAACTGTCAAATTTCCTAAAAGAAAGCAAAAAAAATCCCTTATTTACTGTCTTGAGGCACCAGGCTATCTATTCCAGCAGACACATGTCTTTTAACACACCTTATCAGTAGCAAGTCATTCTCATTCAGGCTTTACCAGGCTGCAATAAGAGTTTATGTGGCAAGTTAGTTAGTTTTGAAAGCTAAAGGTTAACAGGCATGCTTTTCAAAATTTCAGGTGCTGCCTGTTACCACATAGCCCCAACTTGCCCAAGAGTCATACTATCTGGTAAACATACTGTAATACAAACGATGACGTTTCTTCAGATTCTACAGAGAGATCTTCAGAGTTCTGTTTTTCCTTTTAGAAGTGCAGAAACAGTGATTAACTGGCCCAGTTGGAATGTTCATATCTTCAGAATTACTTGCTACTGGTAGAGTAAAATATTTTGACTTTACCACTATTCGCAGGTAGGGATCCACATTACCCATATGTGCAACTATTCCCCATTCACAATGTGAATCAATACATAATTAAATATAAGGTGACTTTTGTCTGACTATGACATTTTTAGTGTTATCCCAACAACATCAGTGGCTCTTAAAGACCAGCTGTACTCAAAAGGTAAAGTTGTACGTGCTTTATACAAGAAAAATGAGTGTGGGCTTTTTTCTTTCAATTTATTTACATAGAAAAGCCCAGCTGAGATGTTGCACTGCATTTTCAGTGGAGTCCTAATCCTTCCCATTTTGCAGCTGGATTCACCTGCTCTCTGGAAGGCTAAATGAATTGTTCAAGGCCACATAGTAAGAAAGTGGTTCTGGTGGGATATAAAACAATGTCTCTTATTTCTCAGGTTTGTGATCTAGCCATTAAGTTACACTACATGGTTAATTCTCAGCTGTCCCACATTATGTGCCATATTCCTCATCTTACCACTCAGAAAGCATTCATCCATTGAAATAGTTTAGAGTAGCCTGAAGGATAGAACACAACACAGTGAACCTGGGGACCCAGGTTCACATCTCACAAATACCATTAACTTATTGTTTTACTTTGTGCAAGTCACTTAACCTCCTTGTGATGTGCTTAACTTCTTTCTAATCTGGCTCCATGCTGTTTACCTGAAAAAGTAGCCACCTTCTTTCTCCTGCATAGTAGAGCACTTTAGGATACCATTTGTATGGAAGATACTAGATAGATAGACAGACAGACAGACAGACAGCCAGACAGACAGACAGGCAGGCAGACAGGCAGACAGACAGACAGATAGATAGATACTTTATTTATAAAGCACCCCTTCCCAGAGGCTCAGAGTGCTGAACAATCTATAAAACAAATATAGCAATAAAACATTCAATAAACAAGACTTTACAGAACTTATGCTTAATTAAAAACATATACATAAATAATAAAAATGTTACATAAAACCAGCATTCATTCTTTCTTTTCACATAGAGAAGGTGCTGTTAAACACTGATCACTGCTATTTTAAAGTAGAAATATTCAGTCATCCTTATTGTTGCTTGATGAACACTTTGAACATGAAATCACTTATAGTACTTGTATAATGTTCTAAGCTTTCTTCCCATGTTGTGATAGTGTCCCACATTTGGCCCCGAAAGATGAATAGTGTAGCTGTATTTATTTAGAGTTCACTCAATTTTTTTTGTGAAAAGGGTTTTCTGAATGCAGTATTTTCCACAGCACTTAACAGGCATCACTGCAATCCACTCAGACCTGCATGGCAGAAGCAAGAATGGGATATTATTTTATGAAATGCTGCAGTACTCATTCAGTCTGGCATTAAAGGATACTATTGATGTTATACCTAGTACTGTATAGTAACAGTGCACACACGCAGTTCAAAGCAGGTATGCATGTTAAAAAAATTATAATTACTGGCCAACATTTTTAATAGCTGTGTATTGCTAGTTTAAGGGCGTCAGGTGTCAGGCAGTGTGTATGTTTATAGAGAAGGCCTATACGGATATTTATGGATTTTGCAACTGAATCGATATGGCTGGAGAAGGACAGAGTAGAGTCCAGGGTTATACAAAGGTATTTGAAAGTCTGCATCTGGTCCAGGGTGACACCCAAACTGTTTTTGATAGCCAACTGTTGGTGTTTATGTTTGTTCATGTGTTAGTGTTATCATACACATCGGGTGTGTATAAAATTTGTGTTATGCACATCTGCTCATACTCATACTTTATTCTATATTTTGTATACTTTCTCATGCACTCCTCAATTACTGATGTTGATCCTTGCTGTACAGTTTTGTTATCAATTCCATTTACTGTATATGACACCACATTCCATTTTCTGTTCACCATATTCAGGGTTTATGTTTTGTATTCTGGCAGTAGCCCTGTTGTCCCCTGAGTCCCATGAGGTTAGGGAACAATTTCTGCACTGCATGCTAGTTCACCTTACTGACAAGAAAAAGGATGCTAAGCAATGTTTATTTAAAAACAGCTGTGAATATTGATGAAAATCTAAAAAATGCTAAAGAAAACTCAAAACAGGGAAAAAGTACATGTCATGATATTGGACACATGGGACAGGATATTTGTAGGTCTAGATTAGGCCCACCAAATGTTTGCTTCAATAGCAAATTATCACCTGTAGCAAACCTTAGGTGTACTGGAAGATGCCTGGGAACTTTGCCAGTGCAAAGGCATGCTCCAATATACCACTTAGGCACAATCCTGATTGCAATGGCAAGTCTCACTCCCGATTGGCCACAAGATATATGTGGCCAATAGGGTGCTCTGAGGATTGGATTGCAATCAGGCTGTCACTGTAATCATCTGGAGCAATCTTCATACTTGTACCTTAAGAATGCAAATGACTACATTGCACTAGTAAGGCACCATGTGGTCATTTGCATCACAATAGGGACTCACTACAGGTCAGGAGCAAACAGAGTTTGCAACCTCTCCCCTCTCCCCCAGTGTCTGTCAGGGCTACTTGTACTTTTGGTCTGGTGCCCCCATCCCTGAACACCATTCCCTGGTGGCTAATATTCCCTCCACCCCTGAATGCCCTGCGACATGTTGTCAAGTATTCTCAGATTTCCATTGGTTCTCCCACCCATGGAACACTCCTGACTGTATTTATTCAGTAATCTCTTGTGTACAGTGGTCCCCCACCACCAACACCACTGACATTAGTTTAATACAGTCTGGGTGTTCAGGGGGCAGGGGAAGCACTAGAAACCAAGGATTACTTGATAAATGCCTTCAGGGTGTTCAGTGTGGAGGGGAACCACTGAATACCAGGAATTACTAGATAACTACAGTTAGGGGCATTTCTGGGATGGGTTCGATCATGGTTAGGTGACTGAAGTCATAGGACGTTGTTTGGGGAGGCAGTAATTAGCAAAGCACTGACAGCTACTTACCAAAACCTATCAATATGCTGGTGTGCCTATATGCAAAGCACTATCAGCTGCTTTGCATAGACACCATGGCATATTTTTGGGCTGGCCAGAAACAGGTTAGTGACTCACTAATCATGTCATCCAATATGGCATTTTGTTGTCCTTCTATGCCTGGGGGGTGCTAAGTGATGTTAATGAGTCCTTAACCATGTTGTGATCATTAATGACCTTTGACTATCCCGGCCATGATGTATAATGACATAATAAAGTATATGACCCAAATGTTCACAATTAGCGTGAAATGTTGCTCTAAGTCAATTAGAAAAGTTATAAAACTTTTTGCAGATACTAAGGAGATCAGCAAACTAGGAAAAAACCTTCACTTCACAAGAACTTCATGAAGTTTCACAACTTTCCCATGTTCTTTGCACTTTGGGAAGTCCAACTTCACAGGTCTGAGGACTTCATAAAGTTATGAAGCTAAGACTTTGCCAGAAAAGTTCTGAGGGATTTTGCAAAAATGGCTGAAACATTCTGTGTATACCACATGAGTTGCTGCCTGCACAAAGCTACAGGTCACATGGTTACTCTGCAGCACAAACTTAATCACAAGTTCTGTGTTATGTGCAGTCCTTGAGAATGTATTCAGGAGATACTGTAGGAGCTGACTGATCAAACTGCTAAGTTTGAGTCCTTTTCTAGCTATAAAAATAAACATATATTTAAAAAACATATTCTAGTTGTAGTTTTACATTTGCAGAGTCAATTTCTGAATTGTTTTCTGGCTATTGTCTTAATCATTGAGCTGTCTTTAGTCTCTTTAGTGTGTTTAGTGAGTTTTGTGCTGTAGCTGTTTCTCTGCAGTGTAGGTGGAGAGGCAGTTTCTTAACAGCAACCTGTAGTCTAAATAGTTTGCCTAAGGTTCACAAACCCTTTTATCTGTTCAAAGCCCTGATTGACAGTGCTTCTGGCTGGCTAGATGGCAAAGGTGATTATTATTAGTTTTTGTGATTTGTTTTGTTAGCTCTTTCATTTCTTTCTAAATTTTTTATTTCATATGAATTTCTTAATTGTTTTTTGTTTAACTATTTTACAGGACAGAATGACTACACTAAATTTACTTAATTTATGTGATTTAATCACCCCACATTCTATGTTGCATAGTAAAGGAATAGGCATGGGTAAGGGGAAGGCAGGAAAATGGAACCAGCAGGGAGGGTAGTTATGGACATGTTTTGGTTGCAGGTAACAGTGCTGCCTCCTCCTTCACTGTTTCCTCTTTAGGTGCTGCAGTCCTAAACAAAAGAAGATACTACTCTGCTTCTACATTCACACACAGGCTTTAAGGTACAGCCTAGACATTGTGGAATTTGTTCACGAAATGTTCAAGGTTAAGGGGCCCATACAAAGTGTGTGCTTTTGGATGGTTATGTGAATTTATGGTTCCAGAGTTATAATGATTTTAGAGTTAACGTCCTTATGTGAACGATAAAAAAGAAATAATCACGTGTGCTTATTTTCATGATTTACCTGTTGTGCAGGAAAAATACCAATAATGCTAGCAGCCATCTTATTTTTTCTATTATTTTTCAAAATGTCAGAGGGAATCATGTGATGCTGGTGCTGAGGTAGGAGCTGTAGTTGGGAGTTCCATCCAGATCATGTGAAAAATAATTATTTTCTCCTTCCCTTGTGGTCAAATTTTGTATACTTGTGGAGATAAAGTGGGTAGAACATACTGTACATCGATGGATGGTGTTACAATGGATTTCCAACCCACAGAAGAAGCTGCTTCATCATCCATTCCTGTGTCAGATACCTTGCATGCCCTAGCCCTGCAGCCAAAAAGGGCATGGCATAGTACATCACCAGCTTCTCCTTCCCTGAGTACTCCAGTGGACCTGTCACCTAAGCAAATATATTCAGAACTTACAACAATAAAATAAGTGGTATTCGTTATCATAGCCAATCTTAATGAAATCAAACCAGCTCTACAAGATCTGTCAACAAGAGTCTCCAACATGGAGATTCGAATCTCGTCAATGGAGGACCATCAGAATCATCTAGTACTTGACATTGTTGGCATGAGGAAGAAAATCTTGCAACAGGAGAATACAATTGAGGACCTGAAGGGATGAAACAGGGGGAATTATCTCATTCTTCTAGGTCTACCCAAAGGCAAGGAAGGACTGAATGCAATGGAGTTCTTGCAACATTTTCTTCTGAAGGTGATAAATTCTTCTCCAAATGGTACCAGTTATGTGATCGAAAGGGCTCACTGGGCTCTCAGAGTAAAGCCTACCTCTGGTGACCCCCTCAACCCATAATTTTCAAATTACTTAATTACCTGGATAGAAACCCTACCAGACTCAGGGAATTGCATCCTTTTGACTGCCCCTACTTATCAACTAAGACCTACAAATGCTGTCAAGCTTTAGGGATTGCCAGGAGGCATAGGAGAAGGGGAGAACTGGGTCTGGTGGGGGAATGGAAAAGGGGGTGAATTGGGATGGTGGGGACCAGCAGATGCCCTGGGGTGAAATAGTGTCAGGACAGGGGTAATCCCTGTCTTGTCCCCATACCCATGGGCTAAGCAGATGCTTGACAGGAGTTGAGGTCTTCCTCAGCATCCCATCCAACTTGGGTGGTGTTATGCAATGCCAGATCCTTTAGAAACAAGACAGCTATTATAGCTGATCTTGTTGAAACTGTGAATCTGGAATGTATCACCGAGACCTGGCTGGATGAAAATGCAGGCCCAGTGCTGGCTTCTGAAGTTCTGGCTGGGTTCTTGGTGATCCACCACCTGAGATTGGACCGCAGGGGCAGGGGTGCAGCCATCTTTTTTAAGACTGAACTGGGCCTTGTGGATGTTCCAGAATGGCCCACCAGATCCTTTGAATGTATCATGGGAGGTTGCAGAATACTCTTCATCTACCGTCCACCAGGTGATGATGGAGAATTCCTGCAGGAGATAGTGGACTTCATTGTCGACATGGCATTGGAGTCTCCCAGAAGAATAATTCTGGGGGACTTTAATGCCTGGGTTGATGACGAACTCTCGAAATTGGTAAAAATCTTCTCCAGCTAATGACAATGCTGGGCCTTACACAGGTGGTTACCTCTACTACACATATAGGAGATCACTCACTGGATCTGTTGTTCATCCTGGGGATGGAGATCTCAGACTTGGGGGTGAAACCAGTCAGTTGGTCTGACCATAACACCATATGATTCAGTTTCAGGGCCCCCACAAATGGACCTTCCCCTTCTGAGATGATCTAGTACCGCCCTTTAAGGGGAGTTACCCCAGATGGTCTATTGGCAGTGCTGGACCTATCAAGATTGCTGGGTGAAAGCACAAGTCCAGGGGATCTGGTACTGGTCTATAACAAGGCAGTGGGAGATGCCTTGGACTTGATTGCTCCTGTTCATGTTCGACCTCTTACTGTTCTACAGGTCCCCCTGTTATCAATCATTCAATCAATCAATGTATTTATTTTACCAGATGAAACACCATTTAGGAGAACTCATTTGCAAGGTTGACCAGGGAGGTCATAAATAGAATTTACATAGGGAAGAATATAATGACAGTGATAATATATGTACAGAATAAAAAAAAAGAATAGAAAATTGGCAATCTATATACAGAAATGTATATGGGGTAATATTGCAACTATGGTTCAAGTAGACTACTAATTAAACTGCCAATGAATATGCTAGTGATACAACAGCTCTCATAAACCAGTCAACAGTTGGTCATAGTACCATTAAAGATTTTAGTGTTGCATGCAAGGGTTAGGTTGTACACTACCTAAGAATAACCTCACCTCTATGTGAATGAATTGCCTGAGGTATTTCAGGTCTAAGGGGGGAGACAACAGGCAAGTCTGAAGAGGAGGTAGAGAAGGGCTGAGGTATACAGAGCTGTTGAGAAGTAGGGGGAATACTGGGAATGGGAGAAGAGTGGGGATAAGGGCATCACCAACTGTAACAATCACAGACCTCTTTGAAGGTGTGTGAATACAGTGTCTTGAAAACAGAAAGCTTCAATAGGCTCGTAAGCCTCAAAGTTTTCTGTACGGAGTTCCATAGAGCTGGGAGAGCATGGCTTATAGCAGCTTTACCAAAATGCATCCTGACCTTTGGGACCAACAGAGAGATAAATTAGAGGCTTCTCAGTCAGTAATTGCCAGCCCTGCAGACAGGTAAGCAATCCGATGTGTACTGGTGGAGCTAGTTAATGAGTGATCTGTGGGTCCAATAGGCAGCATTTATTTGTCTTCTGGCATTTAACGAACACCAGCCTATCTTGGAGTAGAGAGTGCAATGGTGGGTCACATTTGGAAGTCTGGTAATAAATCTAATAGCACGATGATAAAGCACGTCCAGTATGGCAAAGGCAGTAATCGGTCCCTGGCCATAGATGAGGTCAGCGTAATCCAGTAGGGACAGGAAGGTAGTAAGGACTAATCTGGTTTTTGCTTCCTGGGTAAGAAAGTTCCTGATTCGAAAGAATCTTTCTAAAACCAGACTAGAGAGCTTCATAGACATTGTGGGTCACAAGGTGATGAAGGAGTTGAGGCAATTTGGTTGAAGGATGGAGAGAGTATGGCAGAAGTCCAGCCTGGATGCCAACAGGCTTAGATTGATGGAACATTATAAGGGCTATCAGTCAGAAATCACCCATAAGAAGGCAGAGTTCCTGTTCAGGGAGATTTTTGTGGTGCAGAATTGACCGGCTGAGCTTTACCAAACTGTTGACAGACTGTGCAATCTAATCTGTCTCCAGTCCAGAAGAGCTTTTTCACAGGTTAAGTGTGATGAGCTAGCTCGATTCTTTGCAGATAAGCTTGCCAGCATCAGGTCTGGAATTGGCCCAGCTCTCCCTATGAGGGGGTTGTTGAGTTTGATGGGAAGTGGTGAGCACCCGGTCTGTCTCGACTGATTTTAGCCAGCCAAAATTCATGGACATTGTGAAGATTGTCCAGGCTTTGCACCCAACCAGTTATAGTTTGGATCAGGACCCTACCCCCCTTTTAGTGGGGTGTGTAGCTGTTATCTGCCCAATCCTAGCTGAAATTGTCTGGAGATCTTTGGAGGGGGGGGGTCTTTCCTGATCCCCTAAAGGAGACGGTTATATGACCACTCCTTAAAAAGTCCTCCTTGGATCCCGACTGCCCTGCTAACTACCGGTCTGTCTCTAACCTGCCCTTTGTGGGTAAGGTGATTGAGAAGCAGTTGTGTTGCAACTGGAAGGTCAGCTTGTGACCCACAATGTCTATGAAGCTCTCCAATCTGGTTTTAGGAAGAGTCATAGCACAGAGATCACCCTTGTCTGGGTATTAAATGATCTCCTAATGGTGAGAGATCAAAAGGCTTGTATCATCTTGATCCTTCTTGATCTTTCAGCAGCTTTTGACACTGTGGACCATGGTGTGCTTTTGCAGCCCCTGCGGATCCTTTGTGGACTGTTGGGTGCAGCCCTCAAATGGTTTTGATCCTTCCTCCTGAGCAGGTCTCGGAGGGTAGTCACCAGAATTTATTCTTCTAATGCCCTCCCCCTGTCCTGTGGGGTGCCTTAGGGTTCCATATTGGCACCCATGTTGTTTGTAGTGTATATGCTGCCATTGGGAGATATCATTAGGTGATACAGCTTTAGTTTTCCCTGCTATGCAGATGATACTCAGCTGTATATGTCCTTTATGCCAAGACAAGTTGATGCCATTTCCACGCCAAACAACTGCCTCTCCAAGATCAAAGACTGGATGAGCACTAGCTGGTTGAGATTGAATCAGGATAAGACTGAGGTGTTGGTATTGGACCCGGGTCACTTGGGGGCAGGTTTGGGGGCTGGGCATGTGTTGGGCCTGTGGCCCGATGGTGTCCAGCTCACTACGTCAGATCAGGTGCATAACCTGGGTGTTATTTTTGATGATGGCCTGACCCTGAAATCTCAGGTGTTGGCCATGGTTAAATCCTCATTCTACCATCTGAGGAATATCACCTGGGTGAAACACCTGGTTCTGCCTGAGGACCTTCCAAAACTGGTCCATGCCTTCATTACCACCCATCTTGACTACTGCAATGCCCTCTACCTAGGGCTGTCTGGGGTTGATATCCACTGCTTGCAGCTAGTGCAGAATGCTGCTGCCAGGTTGCTGACTGGTACTTCTAGGACCAGCCACATTATGCCTGTGCTGCACAGACTGCACTGACTGCCGTTTTAGTGGTGAATCACCTATAAGGTAGGCTTGCTTACCTTCAAACCCTACACAAACAAGGACCCGACTACCTGAAAGATCTTCTGACTCCCTACTTCCCCACTCATCCCCTCTGATCCATTGACAATGGATTGCTAAAGATTCCCAGGGTTCATTTAAAAACTTCTGCTGCTCATGCTTTTTCATTTGCAGCACCAACCCTGTGGAATTCTCTACCCCATCGGTTAAGAGAATGCCTGACCATTAGTAGTTTTAAATCTATGTTAAAAACATATTTATTTACATTAGCCTTCCCAGACTGATTTTTAACTATTCTGTATTATTGTTTTATTCAGTTTTATTATATTTGTGTATTTAAAGTGTACAGTGCCTTGATGATTGAAAGGCGCTATAAAAATAAAGCATTGATTGATTGAGTGATTGAAACCACATACTCAGGAAGATGAGGAAGCTGGCATCCTTGCAGTGGTTGTGCAAAAGGCTCCAGTTGGTGCAAGACCTGACTTTTAAAGTACGGCAGGCAAGAGCAGCATATCGACTCCTGCAATCAGAGTTATGGGCTGTTCAGATTAAACATTGAATGTTATTTCCAGCAAAACTAGAAGTTCAGACCACTGCCGGCCCCAGGAGATTTGATTCAGCTGAGCAAGCTTCTCTAGAACTCTTGAAACTCTTCCCATATCTATTCAGGAAAAATGGCTGATGTTTTTCAGGCTGCTATCTGACCTGAGAAACTGGCAATTTTAAGTTGTTTATTCTATAGATCACAGCGGCTTTCAGCAAACAAGGGTGGACTATTAGAGCACCTGGTGTTCCATATTTTTTCCTTATAGAACGTTCTACTTAATTATGAGTTTTTTAAAGGAGCAAGTGATCTAGCAACTCTTTTTTGGGAGGCAGAAGATATGGAGATTAAGTTTTTTATAGGCTAACTGAGACCCTTAACTTGAAGACTAAGTACCGCTATTAATGTTATCCTCCTACAGGAGGTCTAAGACGCTCTATCTTATTTGGACGCAGAATCTCCTAATGGACATGTTTTCAATGTGACAGCTATGTAATGTTTCAGACATGGAAGTGGAGTTTGATTAAATTTCTGTGCAGTGATGAAAAGTATATGCTATGCTTTTGTGAATGCAGCAGTGCATGGTTAATACTAGTCTTCTTCGGACCGGTCTACAATTAATGCCTTTGAATGGAACGAGGAACTTTTCTTATAATGCCCTACTGGAGTCTAATTTACTTAATTTTTATTTTTATTTTCTTGGCAAGAAAACTGATGTATTTGTGATTCTATTTGCATGGCATACCACTACTAAATAATTTTTCTGTACTGGGCACTAAACGGCTATGATGACCTGCTACATCATTTTAATAATAGACACAGGTTGGACGATGAGATTGTCCTAGAAGTTTCTTACTCCCCCTATTGAATTAACAGGATTTCTTCCTTTTGTTTTAATGGTTTTGAACTGGTCTAAGAAATATTTATATTAAGAGGGGTATTTTTCATTGTGATTTCAATTGGATTTTCAAAGTTCACTGGTGTTCTGCAGTCAATGATGTTCTTAGTTTCTCTTATTTAATATGAATGTTACTGAGTGCCACTGAGAGGAATTTTCCTAACCTTAGTTCTTGAAGCTGGGTAACTTTGATTTGCCCCTGAACTAGCTGGCTTAATGGCTTTTTTTTTAGTTATATGTGTAATTTTGTGCCATTTAGTTTATCCTTTCATTGGCCATTAATGAAACTTGAGAGTGGTGCTTCTCAGTTTTCTTATTATTTGCAGAGGGGTTAATTTTGTTTTCCTAGGACAGTAATACACTAGCTCCCTTGAAGGAAAGGTCAATTTAAAAGACTGTATTAATTTTTTGATAATGCTAGCAATTTCCCCCTCTGGTTATTTAAGGCCATATTTCAGGGCTATATGTATATAACAGTACCCTGCCTTTAAAAGGAGTAAGTACTTTTGGGTTAAACTAAAGAACTGCACTGAGTCAGTAATGTGATCTAAGCATTAAGTAATCATGAATGTTTCTAGTCAGAGTGTAATGCTTCCCTTCCTTTTTTTTTCTTTAAAAGGAATGCGGTAAGTACTTTTGGGTAAAAATTAAACAATTGCAATAAATCAGTAACCGTATCTAAGCATTAAGTAATCGTGACTGTTTCTAGCCAGAGTTTTAATGTTTCCCTTCCTTTTTTCTTTTTCCTGATTATTTTTTCAGACTTGATCATACATTCAGTGGGGGATTGTATTGTTTGAACCTATAGGGGTAGGGTCTGGACAGAGGACCCCTCAGTCCCGCAATGGACCATATGGCTAGGAGTGGGCATTCGGCCTATGTAGTGATTTTTTCTAGTTACAGTGCTCTGGAAAAGTTCATTTGCTATTTATAAAGATACAATGTGTTTTTTCTTTGGGGTTTTGCTAGGTTGGTGGGGTGGTGTGGGCAAAGGTGGTAGGGGAGGGTTGCATCTCATGAACTTTTAAGAGGGTCTGGGACTTAATTGTTTCTGGAATTGTACTCAGTATTATATGACTAATATCCTTAACATTGTCACTTGCAATACCAAAGGGGGAGGGATAACCACAAAAAAATTGCTGTTCTTCGCCACCTGAATAGCTTTCATCCTCATATTGTATTTCTTCAAGAAACTCATTTGTCTGACAACCAATCCAATCATTTATGAAAGACCTGGGTGAGACAGGTGTTTGGCGCAGGTAGCAGTACATGACAGAGAGGAGTTGCTGTATTAGATGCCCAATCTGTCCCCTTTGTGTTTCTTAATGAAGTTAAGGATGAAAAAGGCAGATATTTGTTTGTACATGGTCGACTGGGCCATGTAGAATTAGTTCTAGGTGTTGTGTATGGCCATAACTTAGACACCCTCCTTCGTTCCAGTTCTTCCTTCAGCTTTGGCCCCATATATTCACTTACCTATAATAATAGGAAGAGACTAGAATCTAGTACTTGACAATGATCTTGACAAGATTTAGGGAACTAAGGCAAGACTGTCCCCGGCTCAACGGTCCCTTAGAGAATTTTTAGACCACATGGGTCTGGTTGGCTTTTGAAACTACATTACCTTTGTTCAGCTTTTCTTTGGCTGAACAAACCTCCTCGAAGGTCATTCAATAAACTTGGTAGGCCGTATCATCTGGGGGGACTATAATTACCAGATTTTTACTATTACAGTATTATATATCCTTACATGGGGCAAAATGTTTTCAGTGGGGCAATACCGAAATAGTGTCACCTCTCTCACCTGGCTCTTTCTTGAACATATGTTAGCCAGTAAGCACCATATTTCATTATCTTCCTTATTGTATATCTCACTATCCAACTTGCCTAAAGTCCTTAGATCTACTCCAATAGGATGGCTGTTAGAGCCCATCCCCAGCTTTGCAAGTTGTTAAAAGTTTCCCATTTAAAAGATCTTAGCCAATACCTCTTTAATAACCCTAATTTGTATATGTCAGGTGTTCCACTATCAGTTTATCAGTGAAAGGGTTTAAAGGTGACTGAGACAGCACTCTTTTGCAGAGTTTCAAGCAAAATTTACATTGACTGCAAAGTTTATTTAAGTATGCTCAACTCCATAATTGTTTAACATGCCATTTGGGTTTGCCACCCTGGCCTAATATGGTAGACTCCCTTTTTCAGAAATGGTTTCTCATTCCCTTCTGGATAAATCTATATCTTGCCTTTATAGAGAGATTACCCAACAAGTCTGGAACTCTGTTTCACCAGTGTCTTTTTGCTGGAGAAACTCCCTCCATATAGAATGTCCAGACTCGTACTGGAGTAAAATATGGTCAGAAGTATACCAGCTTTTAAAACAGGATTGGCTCAGAATATTACAGTTTAACATACTACATGATTTATATTACTCCCCTTATAAGTTATATCTTATGGGTTGGATAATTACCCCATCATATGATTTTTGTGATGAACAAATTGGCACTTTGTATCACTTGCTGTGGACCTGCCCCAGAGTAGAATCCCTTTGGGCATTGATCCTGAATCAGTTTTCCCCAATTTTGTGGACATTTTAATTTCTTCATGGTAGAAATTTGCTTGATCAGAGATTATGCTTCTATCCTGCTCGTGAAGGAAAAACTGTTTATGGCTTTGATTACCTTAGTTACTAATTTACTCATTGTGAGATACTGAAAGGGGGAATTGATACCCTTGTATTCTGACTGACTTCAGGAATTCTTAACTGCATATAACACGGAGCAAGCTATTGCCTTTTCCAATCATGTATGGTTCAAGTTCCAGATTTGTTGAACTCCTTTATATCACTATGTTATGAGAAAATGTTAATCAGTTATTTAATCCCTCTCTCAAACCATGTTATATTAAGGCTATATGAGTAATTCTTTGATTAATGCCTATATGTTATCCCTTTATTGTTAGTCCTGAAGTTTGCATATTTACCCAAGGATAGAATCATGCATGAGATGGGGTGGGAGGGCAGGTTGAGGGTTGGGGGGTTGGATTGCTGGATTCTTTTTAATTTCTTTCCTTTCCTTGGGGTTTTCTTGGGTTGTTATTCTTATGATGGCATTATTTTTCCTTTTCCTTTTGTTTATCTTTTGAAAACCCTGTATCTGTTGCTTTACCATTATTTTATAATTGGTGGATGTTTATGGTTGTTTTCTTGTTTAACAATTTTAAATGTCACAACTCGAAATTGTGAGCACAACATGGTCAGCCAATTAATTCATTTTGCTAAACTGCACTTGTTTATTGGGATTCCACTACTGACTTTTAAAATGGTTTGTTGGAAAGTATGATTTTGTATCCAGATATTAATTCAGATGTTTTTTGCTTAATTACCATTCACAAAATGTGTTTTTTACCATTCGTTCACTAATTTAGATATGTAGTTTCTGTTAGCATAGAAACATATAAACATAGACTTTGCCAGCAGATAAGTACCTCTTGGCCCACCTAGTCTGCTCATTTCCCTACCTAGATGATAAGCTGCAGATCCTATTTAACCAACAGCCTATATCTTCCTACCCCCCAAAAAAATTGCCTTATGTCTGTCCCATGAATTCTCGAATTCTCCCACAGTTTTAGACCCCACAACCTCCTCAGGAAGGCTGTTCCATGCGTCCACTACCCTTTCTGTGAAAAAATACTTCCTCACATTGCCCCTGAGCTGTCCCTCCTCTATCTTCAAATTGTGTCCCCTTGTTCTTGCACATCTCTTTTTCTGAAAGATGCTACCATCTTGGACTTTGTTGGTTCCACTGAGGTACTTAAACATTTCTATCATGCCCCCCCTTTCCTCAAGGGTATACATATTAGGCTCCCTTAGCCTCTCCTCATATGGCTTCTCTTGTAGACCCTGCACCATTTTAGTTGCCCTCCTCTGAACTGCCTCCATCCTCTCTATGTCCTTGTGGAGATAGGGTCTCCAGAATTGGATGCAGTACTCCAGATGGGGTCTCACCAACTGTCTATACAGAGGGATAACAACTTCCTGTTTTCTGCTGGTGATGCCTCTCCCAATACATCCCAGTATCCCCAGCCCTCCCTACTGCCTTCTCACATTGCTTGCCAACCTTAAGGTCATCTGATATGATTACCCCAGCTCCCTTTCCATTTTTGTTGTTGTTACTACCCCCCCCATTGTGTTATCTTCCCCTGGGTTTTTGTTTCCCAGGTGCATTACTTTGCACTTCTTTGCATTGAATCCAAGCTGCCATACTTCTGACCATTCCTCCAACCTTGCTAAGTCCCTTCTCATCCTTTTCATGCCTCGTGTATCAACCCTGTTGCAGATCTTTGTGTCATCTGCAAAGAGGCATACTTTTCTTCCAGTCCCTCTGCAATGTCACTTATAAAGACATTAAAAAGGACTGGACCCAGTAATGAACCCTACGGGACCCCACTAGTAACCCCTATTTCTTCAGAGTGGACTCCATTTACAATTACTTTCTGTGTCCTGTTGTTCAGCCAATGTTTAACCCAGGCTACCACCCTGGGACCCACTCCAAAGCTAGTTAATTTGACTACTAATCTTTTATGTGGGACTGTGTCAAATGCCTTACTAAAAGTCTAGGTAGGCCATGTCCACAGCCCTCCTGGTCTACTACTTTGGTCACCTAGTCAAAGAAATCAATTAGATTCGTTTGACATGACCTTCCCACTGTGAACCCATGCTGCCTTGGGTCCTGTGCCCCACTGGCCTCTAGGTACTTAACCATTCTTTCCTTCAGAAGTGATTCCATCACTTTCCCTACCACAGAGGTCAAACTGACAGGCCTGTAGCTTCCTGCCCTGTCTTGCTCCCACTTTTGTGAAGGAATCACATCAGCCTTCTTCCAGTCCTCAGGTATCACACCATCCTCCATGATTTGTTATAAAGGGTAGTCAGTGGTGTCACTAGTTCTCTGCTTAATTCTTTAGAATTCTGGGGTGAATTCCATCTGGCCCCATTGCTTTGTCTACCTTCAGTTTTAGGAGTTCTTCAGAACCCTTTCTTCTGTGAAGGACTGGGATTGACCCCTCATCTCCAGAGTGCTTCTGTTAATGGATTAGGTACCTCCCCACTTCCTCTTTTGTGACTACTGAACAAAGTATTCATTCAGTATCCTGCTTTTCACTGTCACTCTCTGCCCACCCACCATCCATTCTATTCAGCCTCACTATCCCTCCCTTTGTCTTTCTACACTCTCTGATATACCTATAAAAGGTTTTATCCCCCTTCTTACCTGAGTTGGCTATCTTTTCCTCAGTTTGTGCTTTTGCTATTCTGACTACCCTCCCTGCTTCCTTCTGCCTTAACTGGTACAGTTTTCTGTCCTACTCCTTCTGTGTTTCCTTATACTTCCTAAATGCTATCTTTTTCTCCCTAACCTTCACCGCCATTTCTTTTGAGAACCATAGTGGCTTTTTCTTTCATTTTGCTTTGCTTATTTGCTTCGCACAAAGGCTTGTTGCCTCTGTGATGGCAGTTTTGATATTTTCCCATTGTTGCTCCACCCCTCCTTCTAGCCTGTTTGCTAGTGCTTTTCTAAGGCACTCTCCCATCTTGCCAAAGTCAGCCCTCCTGAAGTCCAGAACCCTCACTTTTGTATGGCTTGACTCTGTAGCTGAGTTTATCATGAACCACACAGTTTGGTGATCACTTGTTACCAAATGGCTACCCACTTCTAGATCTGATATCCTTTGACTGTCCCCATTTGAGAGTACCAAGGTCTAAGATTGCTCCCTCACAAGTAGGTTCCAAAACTAGCTGTCTGAGGCATGCCACCTGAAGAGCATCAAGAATAGCCCTGCTTCTGGATGTGGTTGCAGCAAATGTGCTCCAGTTAACATCTGGCATATTAAGGTCCCCCATCAATAGTATCTCCCCTTTCTCTGCCATCCTAAGTATGCCTTCTATCATATCCTTGTCCATTCCCTCCCTCTGACATGGGGGTGTGTATACAATCCCTGTCTGGATTGTGGTGCCATTTCCAGTCTCTAAGGTGACCCACAGTGCCTCCTCTCTCTCCTGGTTTACTCTTTTGTTCAGTTGCTTTTATCTCTTCCCTTACATAGAGAGCTACTCCCCCCTTCTACTCTCCCTGTCTCTCCTGTAGGTTGTGTAGTCTGGTATGTTATCATCCCAGTCATGGTTCTCTGTGTACCATGTTTCTGTGACTGCTACAATATCCAGGCATCCCTCTTCCATCAAGGCCATCAGTTCAGGGAGCTTGTTGCCCAGACTATGGGCATTGGTACTCATTACCCTCCATTTCTTGATAGCCTTACCGCATTTTGCGCCATCCCTGTCCTTATTGCATTTGTCACTTTCTCCATTTACCCCTGTGCTTCTCCCTATTGACATCTTTATGTTGGTGTCTACCTCACTTAGTACCTTGAGTAACCTGATTTTTTGTTTACCATTCAAGTGATAATGTTTAACAACCATTCATAAACATGCTGTGGTTGTCATATGCATAACATTGCATATTTTTTGATCTCACCTAGAGCCTACACAATGTGGATTTTTTTAAATAAAATTTCCAGGGTTGAAGGAGCTCATGCCAAAGATGTTTCCTTGGAAGGCTTCCTGAAAAAATGTCATAGGGTTTCAGAGTTATAAGGATTTCGAGTTAAGGTAAAAATGTGAACAGTAAAATACCAAAAAAAAAACTGTTGTGCAGTAATTTTCAGTATATAATTTTCATTTACTGCCAGAGCAATAATATTTACTGGTCATGTTTTCCCTATCCTTAACATTGTGTACTTTATTGCTGTCACCTAAAGTCTGTATAGACTAGATGATGTGGAATTTTTTGATGATGTTCTCAGGGTTGAAGGTGCCAAAGGTTTACTGATCAAATATTTTACAGTTTCATAGCACAAAGTGTCAATGATGGGCTGGATGGAAGAGGGTGCCCTGATCCAGCAATGGTGGTGGTGGCTGTTGTTGTTGTTGTGGCTTCTGCTTTTGTTCATTATGCTGTAACCACTGCTTGTGGGTGAGCTTAAAGAGGAGGCCACAAGTTTCTCCAAGAATGCCAATTAACTGACTGACATTCTTGGAGAGATGGCACATCTCCTCCCATAGAACTTGGTAGTGATGACTTACCTCCTGCTAAACTAGGCCCATCTCCTCCTGTACTACTTTGGAGAGATGGGCCACCCCCTCCGGGACAATCTCCATATCCTGGCATACACCAGTCATGTAGTTGCTCAGGAGAGATACCTCCTCCACAAGATGATCCCTAACTTGCAGACTGCTCCTCCTGTTTGGACATTCTGGAACATGAAACAGACATAAATAATACTGAGAGAGTATAGCATTGTTTGTCTAAACACACTTCCTTTATTTATCATTTGCTGTGTCAGCAACATGTGTTGACTGTTACATTTTGTATGACAAATGGGTAACATAGAATGGTGCAACATAAATGTGAAGTAATCAGTAATAAGCAGTAAATGTTAGAAATAATCTTGCAATCAACTGTGTCTGACAAGCAGAATAATCTGTTACCATAATGCATATGTCTAGATTACTGTTAGGTGTACAGTCACCTCACTCTCGATACTTCAAACTGTCTCATTCTAATAAGAGCTGTACCAAGGTATGTTTCAAAGACATTAACCTGACAGACTGTTATTTAAGAAAGTGCATGTAGAATCTTCTAAGCATAGGTACATGAAACCTAATGTCACAATTGTGTTACTGAGAAATCATAATGTGGAAGGACTTGTAAGCTACCATTTCAGTAAAGTAAACTAATCAACACTGCACAGTTGTGTAATAAAGACAGAATAAAGAACCATGACACTGGGTATGTCTCCGTTTTCTGTGTATGCATCTGTGGGGGGCTATGTCTATGACTGACTGTCTCATACTGCAATATGCATCAATCAGTAGTCATAAATTCTACGCACCTGTGCAAATGGTTTCATACTTGTGTAATGTAACTAATCTTTGGCTGTTCACCTTTCTATCTGTAGGGTATACCACCCTGTAGCGAAATGAAGGCATGGAACTCTAGAGGAGGGTTCCTCCTCTAGACAAGCCATGGGAGTGATTCCCTTGGCTAAAGGTACCTGAGGAAGAAGCCCACAGGAGAGAGAGAGAGAGAGACACGTGCAGCTGGAGAAGGAGGGGTGGCTTGAGGGACAATGAAAAAAATGCTCATGTGTGGAGTTAGGAGAGCAGCCCTTGAAAGGGCTGAATGGGGGTGTGGCCAGTTGCATCACCCCCTTGAACAACAGGCTATAACCTTCCAATTCAATGTGCCTGTGCAACTGGTTTCATGCTTGTTTAACACAGATAATATTTGGCTCTTTGCCTCTCTATCCATGGGATATACCACCCAGAGGTGCCACAGGAGTGATTCCCTTGGCTAAAGGTACCTTAGGAATAAGCCAAAAAAGAGAGCTGAGTAAGCATACAAGGTGGTGAACATTTATTGGGGTTGAAGACCTGTACATAGGTCAGTTCATTTAATGGGTTCAGTTGGAAGTAGGGTCAGTTGGTCATATTGTTTGAGTAGAGTAGGCAGAAAACAACAGGTGAATAGTGACCTGCTCGGAGGTCTGACTGAAAGGCGTAGAGGCCTGGCTTCATATGGAGAGTGAACAGCCAAAGGGGGAGAAGGGATGATTACAGGGCAGCCACCCAACTCCAGTGGAAACCTAACTAATGACCTAAAGATTACAACTATGCCTATCTAGTATTATGACTATTGGCACAGAGGAGAGGAAAACCCCCCATTGAGGAGGAAACCTCTGGGGATCCAAGGCCTAGGTTGCCTTCCCTCCAGGCTTTGTGAGAGTTTTGTTTCATGATGGCTCTACCACTGCAATTTAGTAAATCAATCCATGGGAATTGCAATTTCAGGGAACACTCTTGCTCAATCCTTCTAATGGGAATGCCGTGGAGGTTTTCAAGCAAACTTTGCAACACTGGGGCATCTCAGTGCCAACCTCCAAGGTGGGAGGAGGAGAGTAGCAGCCGCTGAGGTGCTCAGCTGGCCTACAAATCAAGGAACAATCAAGGTGAACCAGAGGCAATTGTAGGGAGAATAGCTTTAAAGGATGCCTCCGAACCTACTTGGGCAGCTAAAGGGGCCCTTCCCATGACAGCCCCACCCACTGAAGTCTTAAATGCTACATTGAGAGGTGTCGTCAGCACAGTTGATGACTGAAGGTCCACCCAGAGTGAGGACATTCCCAACTATGGGCCAGGTGGGAAGGACCTTGCCCCAAGCTTTGCATGCTCAAGATGCAGACATTGGGGTGCAGAGAGAGACCATCAGCCACAGGGCTAGCCCTGAGTCCTGGAAGTAATGGATAGAGTTGACATGTCTTTGAAAGGTAGAGAAATTAGTCATAATGTAGCATGAGTTAATTGTTATGTAGCATGGACACACATGTGAATAATGAAGGATGATAGCAGACATGGGGAGACCTGTACATAGGTCAGACTGAGCACTGTGGACCCTCTCGTGGATCTTGATGGGATGAGGACTAACCTGGAGAGACCAGGCTGAGCAATATGGACCTTCTCATGGGTCTGGTTTAAGGCAATCACATTTGTCAACCACAGGAATGCATGCTGACCAAGTCCATTAGAAAGCCAAATTGGGAGTAGATTGAACTGTATATTATGAGTAAGAGAACAGCGAGGCTGGGCAAAGCCCGGGGCTGACGGTTGGAGAGGAGGAGGCTGTGAAGCTGGTTAGGTAGGTGGAGGCTGCAAAACCAGTATGGTAGGAGGGTCAGCACAATAGGAGGCAAGGTTCAAGACAAGTAGACTGCTAGTATGGAGATGGTCACTGGTATGGTGAGGGTCGGGATGCAGTACAGGGACTCAGACATGGGCTTGTTGAAGACCAGCATAATGTTAAGGAAGGTATGGTAGAAGGCTGGGTAGAGCCATTTGCCCTTAGGTAGAGAGTTGCCTGGAATTGCTGGTGCATAGTGCCTTAAAGACTAGTGGGGCAGTAGTAGGAGGTCAGGTGAGCCAGTGGCTGATAATATACATGACAATTATAAGGCTGCACCTGCTGCCTGGCCAGTGATGCCTGCTGCAACAACTCAGTCCCCCACCATAGGAAAAACAGAGAAGCCACAATCATGACACCACAACACCAAGCAGCTAAATAAATAGGTTAAATAAATGCCAGCAGCTGTCTGATGTACCCTGTAGTAAAGGACATAGGCAGGTTATCGAGGTGAGCTATGCATGTGATTGAAGTGAGCAATACATACCTTAATGAATATAGTCATTGAAGAAATATGTCCAGGGCCAAGCAGGGAACTGGAACACTGGGGTAAATAGCATGGAAAATTAGCATGCAGCCAACGCACAGCTTGGCTTGGGTAGAGTAGCCGTAAATGTAGTATTGATTGGAGTAAGTCCCGAGAAGTGCACACTGGAGGCAAAGCAGGTGGGAAACAGACCCGTGCAACAGAGGAGTGCTGAGGACAGGAAGCCAGATGTGAGCAGGGAGCTGGGATGCAGTGAACACACTGTAAGTGCCGCTGTCCCATGAAGCAATGTTGCACAGATGAGGAGAGGTATGGCACAGAAGACACATGCAGCGTGTGTTGTGCAGGTGCTGCATGCTGTTGTGCAGTCCACCAACCTCACCAACAACTCTATTCCCACTCACTCGCTGCTCTGAGTATCCTCTGCCCCTTCCACATGCCAGCTGGAACATGCCAAGCCCAAACAAGGAGAAAAGGCAGGAGGGAAACAATGACAATAAAAGGAAAGGGCAACATGGAATGAGGTATGGAATCAGGATGGGGGTGGGGCAGGGTGCAAGCCACAAGGCAGCACAGACCACAACAGAGGGGGCAGTGGCAGCAAATGGCAGCCAGGAACACAGGGAGACATGATGCGGGGTGAGCAGCAAAAGAAAGAGATGTGGGGAGTGAACACCCCAGAGAATGGCAGATGGAGAGAAAGGGGAAAATGAGTGGGAGAGGAAGCCGGTATCCAGAGACAAACAGCAAAAGGAAGAGGAAGGGGGACAGGTGGCACCTCAGCTCGCAATGAAAAAAAAAAGCTGCCCCCTTGAACCACAGGCTATAGCCTTCCAATATACGATTCTACATGAGGTCTGTAGATATACACAACATATTCAATCATTCATTGATACAGAAGTATGTTCATAATCCATAATGTGCTACTTCTATGTTGTTTTATACCCATGGCACAGTAACCCTTTGGAGAAAAAAGTGGTTAATTGAAATGAAACCTGCAGTGCAACATGTCACAGAACAGTTACAATTCACGGGTTGCTTGCATGCTTGGGGGGAGAGGATATGTATTTGTAGTATAGAATTGATCATAATACAAATTGAAGACATTTATTGTTAAATATGGGTGAAATATCCTGCATTTACAGTTGATTTTCTTACCTGGTCAAAAAAGAGTAATCATTAGTAATCTTATACGAGTCTTACTGAATATAGTTTGTTAATGCAAGCAAGCAAAACTTTATTTATATAGTGCCTTTTGAAATCTAGACGCTTTACTTAATAAATACCACAATAAAACAAATAATGTTATACATTATTCAAAACAGTCAAGTAATTAAACAGTAAAGTAATTAAACAGTTGCAATAAAATAAAGGAAAACACAGGCAGTTTTAGACAAAATCACTACAATGATGCATATTATTATCATTACTTGATCTGCATGCAGAGCCAAAGACACGCAGAAGCTATAATGGTAGATGGTAACATGGAAGAAAGCCACTAATCTGTGAATAAAAAATACAGATGGTACATGCAGAATGATAAGAACTGCATAGGTATACTATCAATTTATGCCATGTTTTGAAAGGCTGAGTGATGCGGATAGTGAGGCCTGGCACCACATGTGCAAGCAGATAAATACTGTGATATCTGTGCAGAACTTCAAAATCTTTTGAAATGTTGTGTATTATAGATCTGTTTGTTTAAATGGAGAGTAGGTCAGAAGCAAATTTAATAGAAAGCATATATCAACATGAAGACATTCCACAAACTATGTCAGTTAAAATCAATAATGTACCTTGAGACAGGTATTGATCTTATATACGTATAGATATATCATGTATTATAAAATAAGTGGAAAGAATGCTGGCTCCCAATTTAAGAAAATATGTTTGCATGTAGACTGTTGTTACAACACAACAACCTGCTGAAGGCAGTTCATAAAAAATATAAATATATATATACAGTTTACTGAAAAAGAAGAGTAACCATTTCATAATCACAAAAATATACACTACAATGTAAGTCATGGTAAGTCAATGTCCATAATTCCACCATAATGTACTTAATGTGAAGTTGTATTGCTTAATGTTGAAAATGGGTATAAAGAATCATTCTTCCAGTGTGAGTAATTAGGCCATTTCAGCTGTACAATCATTAATTAACAACACACCATGTGAAAGCACAGTGATAACAGTTGCTGCTCAATATACACATGATTTTTGAAAATGACCCATTTCATAAATCAATAAACCAATCTTGAGTGTGCCTTATGTACACGTTGCATTGTGCATCAACCCAACCAAAGCAGCCTGGTAAGCCAGTAAAATGTATCTCTTGGCATGCCTTATTGATTATGTGTAGATCACTGTTATGCATACTTGGTTAGTCTAAATAATTACGTTGTAACTATATTGTGTTTTCCATAACAGTTTAGGCCACATAAAGTAGCATAAAACACTGTTTTAGATATGTGCCCCCCCATCTCTATAAAGAAAAACATTTCTTCATTGACCTCTGCTCCCAAGCCGTAACTTCATAGAATGTAACAATACTATGTAAATACACATGACTTGTGATACTGAACAGAAGGAAAGACCTCGGTATAGATAGGCATACAAATTCTGACCATTTATCTCAACGTTTGCTATAACAAAAGGTGAAGCAGTCACCTTTGTTCTCCAAATATCTGTTTGATATACTTGTTTTCTTTAAATTATATGCTATCTAAGGAAAGACATATGGCCAGCTGACTTTGCTCTCGTCCAGCTCTGTCAGAGGAGCCGTCTTTGGGGCATGCTGTTACATGGGGGAAAGAAATAGAACAGAAAGAATACAAATGTCATATGGAACTGTTATTTTAATACAATTAGCTGCTTGGAAAAACTCACATAGAAGTGTTCGTAAAATTATACATACAAAACACAACAGTTAAAATTCACATAACCACAAGCTGTCATTCACTAAACATATACAAATGCATCATACTGTAGTCTTCTTATTTGGATTTAGGAGTTTAGTGCATCTACACAGGTTTTTTTGTTCAGTATTTCAGTCACGTATTTACTAGGCAGAATTCTTCCAACAATGTAAATAGATCATGCCACAGTCAGCAACTTGATACATGGTTTACTGCTATAACATATTGCTTGCTGATTGTAGGCTCCTGGGAGGACTCAGTACCTAGTAGTGGACATTGTTCACTGTTATATCTCCTCATAGTTCACCTTAGCTGAAGTTTGTCCACCTGTTTTTACTCCTACTTTCAACATCACATCTGCCTTCATTACTAGTTCAGTTTCAGCAACATGCACTCATAATTTGTAGATATTCATTGCTCCTAAATATGCAGTGTATTGGCATTTTGGATGTACTTCATTTAACTTACACTGTTTAGGTCATGCTCATTTGAACCACAGTGGCTTCTCCACCTTCCCCTTCCTTTGGGTTGCAACTACAAATCAGCCTCACCTCTGTGTGACTCTCCTGGTTGCCAGTTGTAAATGCAGTGGTTATGCAATGGGCTGACTCAAAATATACAACTTATCTTCAAATGTGAGGGGGTATGATCATAACTCATGAGTAGGATAGCTGCTCTTCGATTGGTATTCCACTGTGAATACAGTTTAACTAAAACAATATCAACTGCAGCAACAGTGACACTAACATATTAACCCTACTCCTGCTGTGTATATAGCAATTTTCCCATGAGGTAGCTTCAAATATGCATGTTATCCAGTTTGGAGTGCCCAGTGGCATGAAGAAAAAAATGCAAAGCAGAGAGCATGGTTTCTTGAAGCTCAGACTTCGAGGGTACGAGGGAAGAACAAGTAGCGTGGGAGTGACACAACGAGTTCAACAATCACACTCTCCATAATATGTGGGACAAACTGGAACATAAAATCAGTTATTTAGTTACAACCTACATACCAGCAAAAGGGAAATTTAATAGATTTGGGGAAAATCCCACCATGACTTACAAGAAGGGTGAAAAAAGGCATTAAAATAACAGAAAAGCTCATGCTAAGGCTAAGTGCAGTGGAAATCAAGTCAAACTGGGACCATTATAAAGAAACCCTTAAAGTATCTAAATATAATATAAATAGTGTCAAAAAGGCCAATGAATACAAACTAGCAAATAAAGTGAAGGATAACTACAAATCATTCTATGCATATATTAATCATAAAAAGGGCACAACAAAAACAGTAGGCCCTTTAAAAAATAAAGATGGTACAATAATGACAGAAAGAAGTGAATTGGCTGAAAATTTCAATGAATTTTTTACATTTGTATTCAATAATAAGAGTATCGCTCCAAAAAATCATTTAATTAATTCAAACATAGGCTTGCCTAAATTAAAATTAAACCTAGAGGATAGTAGAATAGGATTACAGAAATTAGACCAGAATAAGGCACAGGGATCAGATGGCATATCCCCTAGGGTAATTAAAGAGCTTGAAAGGGAACTTGCAGGACCACTGACTGAACTATTCCAGGCATCTGTGGATATAGGACAAGTACTAGAAATTTGGCGACAGGCAGATGTGGTCCCAATTTTTAAGAAGGGAGCGAGATAGGCAGTGGAAATTATAGGCCAGTTAGCCTGACTACAGTCTTGGGTAAGATCCTGGAGGGCTTGCTTGTAGAGCAGAAAGCAGCTAACTAAAAAAGCTACATTTTCTTATTAATTTAAAACTTATATCTCAGCAGAAGTCAGTGTCTGTTGAGATTAAGTAGACAGATACTTTATTAGAAGTAGAAGGGGTCTTATTTAGGGTTAAAAAAAGAAGGAAAAGAAAGAAAGTCAGTGTGTGTGTGTGTGTGTGTGTGTGTGTGTGTGTGTTCTGTGCTGGGAAGGGTATTGTATCAGCTGACTTTGCTAAACCAGTAGGAGGAAAGAGAGCTTAATTGGGGTGTGTGGCTTAGACACTATAAAAGCAGGTGAGTCAAATTACAACTTCCTGTTGCTAGCCTTTTTTCTTACTAATTGCCTTCCATCCCACCCCTCCACCCACCCACCCTAAGCCAGTTCTACTTTTATAGCCACTGGATCTGACTGTCAACAGGAACTTCCTGTTTGGTAGTAGGAAGGGAAGGATCATAGAGAAACATTGGTTTTGTCAACCCAAAGGAAAAAAGTAGCTCACTCTTCCCCTAGCTGCTGGTGGTCTGACATTGAGCAAGGAAGAAGGAGGCTACTAAAGAAGATAGGAAGTTGCTGTCCCAGAACAGGAAGGGTGAGAGTTGTAAGGAGAGGAGAGAGTAAGCATACAGAGAAACAGGAGAGGGGACACAAAATAAGACATAATAGGAGTGGTGTAGTGCAATGGCTGTGGGGCGGTAGTGTTCCGGGAGACATTCTGGAGGCTGCGATGCTGCCCTATTTGCAGGCACCTCTCTGGTCTGAGAGAGGAGGTTGCCCGTCTCCAGGCTGACCTGGCTAGGAGTCATGAAACCTCCTCCCCCACTCAGGGACCACCAGGGCCAATGCCACTACCTCAGAGGTTGCCAAGAAAGAGGAGAGGCTGGACCAGGGTGGGCTAAGGGAGGGAGAGGGTGGTGGAACAGAGTTGCATCCCTCCAGCTGTACCTCTCCACAATTCATTTGCTCTTCTGGCGGATAGTGGTTCCTCTATGGAGGCACCTATAGTGGAGACCAAGGAGGATGCTGGGAACCTTCACAAAGGAGACCCACAGGAGGGTGGCATGGGACCCCACAGGGGAAGAAACAACTCCTGGTGGGGGACTCAATCATTAGGGGGTAGAAATGGGGGAGGAAGGGGAGAGGGAGGTAGGTGCCTCCTGGCGCCTACTGGGCTTGAGGGACAGGGAAGCTTAATCATCAGGACGGGGAGGAGCTGCACGAGGGAGGAGCTGGATGTCATTGTCCACCTAGGACAAATGATCTGGCTAGGAATGGGATCAGAGCAGTGCAAGAGGAGTTTGTAGAGTTGGGAGGGGCCTTAGACAAGTAGCACATACGGTAACCTTCTCGGAGGTGCTGCCTGTCTATGGCAAGGGTGTTGCTAGGGCACTCTTCACCAGGGAATTCAATGAGTGGTTGAAAAACTGGTGTGTAGCTCAGGGTTTTGGCTTCATTGGGGACTGGGGAGCCACCTGGAGGGATGCAGACCTATACTGGTGCGATGGTCTGCATCTGTCCGGGGGGGAACCAGAATCCTAGGTGAGAGGTTTAAATGCTTCATTGGCAAGCACTTAAACTAGCCAAGCGGGGGGCACTGAAAAGGAGCAGGGGAAATCCCAGCCTCCCCCCACAAAACATGGTAATTAGTGAGGTAAACACCAAAGTAGATAAGTTATTAGGGAGCAGGATAGAGGTAAATGTAAAAAAAGGCAAAGGTACTAAGGACAGGAATGGGGCTAAAAGGGGTAAGGCTATCAAAAAGTGGAGGGTGATGAGTACCAATGTCCATAGTCTGTGTAACAAGCTCCCTGAACTAGTGGCCTTGATGGAAGAGGGTTGCCTGGATATTGTGGTAGTCACAGAAACATGGTACACAGAGAACCATGACTGGATGTCAACATACCAGGATACACAATCTACAGGAGGGACAGGGAGGGTAAAAGAGGAGGAGGAGTAGCTCTCTATGTAAAGGAAGGGATCAAAGCAACAGAACTAAAGAGTAAACAGGGAGCAGATGAGGCACTCTGGGTCACCCTGGAGACAGGAAATGGCACCACAATCTGCACGGGGGTTGTATACAGAACCCCATCTCAGGGAGAGGGAATGGACAATGAAATGATAGAAGACTTCCTTAGAATGGCAGAAAAAGGGGAGATATTGTTGATGGGGGACCTGAATATGCCAGATGTTAACTGGAGCACCTTTGCTGCAGGCACATCCAAGAGCAGGGTCATTCTTGATGCCCTACAGGGGGCATGCTTCAGACAGCTAGTATTGGAGCCCACTCGGGAGGGAACAATCTTAGACCTGGTACTCTCAAATGGGGACGGAGAAAGAATCTCAGATTTAGAGGTGGGTAGCCATCTGGGGAACAAGCGACCACCAAACAGTGTGGTTCATTTATAAACACAGCCATACAATCAAGCCATACAAAAGCAAGAGTATTGGACTTTAGGAGGGCTGACTTTGGGAAATGAGAGAGTGCCTTAGAAAGCACTAGCAAACAGGCAAGAAGGAGGGGTGGAGGAACAATGGGGAGTAATCAAAACAGCCATCACAGAGGCAACAAGCCTTTGTGTAAAGCAAATCAATAAAATACAACGAAGGAAAACCACTATGGTTCCTCAAGAGAGGTGGTGGGAAGGTTAAGGAGAAAAGGACAGCATTCAGGAAATATAAGGAAACACAGAAGGAGCAGGACAGAGAACTTTATCAGTTAAAGCAGAAAGAGGCTGGGAAGGCAGTCAGAATAGCAAAGGCCCAAACCCAGGAAAAGATAGCCAATTCTGTTAAGGAGTGGATAAGACCTTTCATAGGTACATTAGGGAGTGAAGAAAGACCAAAGGAGGGATACTGAGGCTTAATAAAGGGGAGGGAATGTGAGTAGAGGGGGACAGTGAAAAAGCAGAGATACTGAACAAATATTTCTGCTCAGTATTCACAAAGGAAGAGGAGGGGAAGGTACCTAAACCAAACAAGAGAAACACTCTGAAGATGGGGGTCAATACCAGTCCATTTACAGAAGAAAGGGTTCTAAAAGAACTAATAAAATTGAAGGTGGACAAAACAATGGGGCCTGATGGGATTCACCCAAAAATTCTAAAAGAACTAAGGGTAGAACTAGTGACATCGCTGACTACTCTCTTTAACAAATCATGGGAGGATGGGTTGGTACCTGAGGACTGAAGAAGGGCAGATGTGATTCCTCTTCACAAAAGTGGGAGCAGGACAGAGGCAGGAAACTACAGACCAGTTAGTTTGACCTCAGTGGTAGGGAAAATGATGGAATCACTTCTGAAGGAAAGAATTGTTGAGTACCTAGAGGCCAGTGGGGCACAGGACCCAAGGCAGCATGGATTCACGATAGGAAGGTCATGTTAGACGAATCTAATAGATTTCATTGACTGGGTGACCAAAGTAGTAGACCAGGGAGGGGCTGTGGACATGGCCTACCTAGATTTTAGCAAGGCATTTGATACAGTCCGACACAAAAGATTAATACACAAGTTAGCCAGCCTTGGAGTGGGCCCCAAGGTGGTAGCCTGGATAAAAAACTGGCTAGACAACAGAACGCAACGGGTAGTAGTAAATGGAGTACACAGTGAAGAAAGGAGGGTTACTAGCGGGGTACCGCAGGGTTCAGTACTGGGACCAGTCCTTTTTAATGTCTTTATAAGTGACATTGCAGAGGAACTGGAAGGAAAAGTATGTCTCTTTGCAGACGACACAAAGATCTGCAACAGGGTTGATACACAAGATGGAGTGGAAAGGATGAGAAGGACTTGGCAAAGTTGGAGGAATGGTCAAATGTATGGTAGCTCAGATTCAGTGCAAAGAGTGCAAGGTAATGCACATGGAAACAAAACCCAGGGAAGAGTACACAATGGGGGTGAGATACTGGACAACAGTAAAATGGAAAGGGACCGGGGGATAATTATATCAGATGACCTAAAGGTGGGCAAGCACTGTGAGAAGGCTGTAAGGAAGGCTGGGGGATACTGGGATGCATAGGAAGAGGCATCAATAGTAGAAAACAGGAAGTTGTTATCCCTCTGTACAGACAGTTGGTGAGACCCCATCCGGAGTACTGTGTGCAGTTCTGGAGACCCCATCTCTGCAAAGACATAGACAGAGTGGAGGCTATCCAGAGGAGGGCAACCAAAATGGTGCAGGGTCTGCACCAGAAGACATACGAAGAAAGACTAAAGGAGCTTAATATGTATACCCTTGAGGAAAGAAGGGAGAGGGACATGACAGAAACTTCTAGGTACCTCAAGGGAATCAACAAAGTCCAAGAGGGTAGCATCTTTCAAAAAGAGATGCAAGAACAAGGGGCACAATTTGAAGATAGAGGGGGACAGCTCAGAGGTAATGGGAGGAAGCATTTTTCACGGAGAGGGTTGTGGATGCATGGAACAGCCTCCCTGAGGAGGTCATGGAGTCAAGAACAGTGGGGGAATTCAAGAATGCATGGGACAGACATAAGGCAGTCCTATTGGGGGGTAGGAGGAATAAGCTGTTGGTTAACTAGGATCTGCAGCTTATCTGTGAGGTAGGAAAATGGGCAGACTAGGTGGGCCAAGCGGTCCTTATCTGCTGTCAAATTCTATGTTTCTATTACAGAATATATAGGGTACATAGACACTTCCCAGCACAGCTTCAAGATGGGATGATTCTGTCAAATTAATCTTTCATAATTCTACAGTAAAGTTAATAGAGCACTGGATAATTTGGACTCAGATGATGTTATTTTCCTGTATTTTTCAAAAGCGTTCGACAGGGTCCCACATGGGGAACTTGTGGATGCCCTCATAGAATTCAACATTCCTGGGAATATAACCAGATGAATAGCATCATAGCTGTCTGATAGAAAAAAAGGGTATATATTAGGGGCCCATACTCCAAATCGTTGGCTGGGGGGATAGTGGGATGCATAGGGAGAGGCATCAATAGTAGAAAACAGGAAGTTGTTATCCCTCTCTACAGACAGTTGGTGAGACCCCATCTGGAGTATTGTGTACAGTTCTGGAGACCCCATCTCTGCAAAGACATAGACAGAGTGGAGGCTTTTCAGAGGAGGGCAACCAAACTGGTGCAGGGTCTGCAAAAGAAGACATGCAAAGAAAGACTAAAGGAGCTTAATATGTATACCCTTGAGGAAAAAAGGGAGAGAGCGGACATGATAGAAACTTTCAAGGGAATCAACAAAGTCCAAGAGGGTAGTATCTTTCAGAAAAAGAGATGTGCAAGAACAAGGGGGCACAATTTGAAGATAGAGGGGGGATAGCTCAAAGGTAATGTGAGGAAGTATTTTTTCACAGAGAGGGTTGTGGATGCATGGAATAGCCTCCCTGAGGAGGTCGTAGAGTCAAGAACAGTGGGGGAATTCAAGAATGCATGGGACAGACATAAGGCCATCCTAGTGGGGGGTAGGAGGAAGTAAGCTGTTAGTTAACTAGGGTCTACAGCTTATCTGTTAGGTAGGAAAATGGGTAGACTAGATGGGCCAAGCGGTCCTTATCTGCCATCAAATTCTATGTTCCTATGGTTGGATTTGTCCAGCGAGGTGCCCCAGGGTTTGGTACTAGGGCCATGCTTATTTAACGTTTATATTTCAACACTGACCTGTAAAGCAGAGGCATGGTTATCAAAATTTGCTGATGATACGAGGCTTGGTAAAATAGTTAACAGTGCTGAGGAAGCTGCTGCATTGTAGGAGGCATTATGTGAGTTGGAAGAGTGGTCAAACAAATATGGCTTGTCCCTTAACTCAGACAAATGCACCGTAATGCATCTAGGAAGAGGAAATCTAAAAATATCATACAAATTAAATGGAAATATCCTGGGAATGGTAACAGATGAAAGGAATATGGGTATTTTAAGTGCCCATGATCTTAAATTTAAACATCCTAATAATATGACAGTCAAAAAAGCTGGGTGTATTTTGTACTGTATCATAAGACACATCAAGATTAGGGATAGACATGTAATCATGCCACTGCATACATCATTGGTGAGATCCCATTTGGAATATTGTGCACTGCTCTGGTTCCCGGGATATAAAGCGCAGATGCAAGCTTTAGAAAAGATACAAAGGAAGGCCATGCACCTGATTCCAGATATGGAGGGCATGGGCTAGGAGAAGAGGCTGACACAGCTGGAATTGTACTCCCTGGAGCTCAGGAGAGCAAGGGGAGACATGTGCCTAATGTACAGAGCAACACAGGAGTCGGATTTGAGAGAACAACTTGGCTTAAACATCAGGGTAAAAGATTATAGCGCCAGAACCCACAATGTACAAATACTGGGAGATAAATTTAACACAAATAGGAGAAAACACTGGTTTGGCATTAGAGTGGTTAAGCTATGTAACAGCCTCCCTGCCAAGGTGGTGGAGAGTGATAGTATGTAAAAATTCAAGACACTACCTGATAATTACCTGATGCAAAAATAAAATCCAGGGATATAATTAGATTAAGTGGCAAGCTCTATGGACTTTGGTCTACTATGCTCTATTAAAACCTATGAAACATTATGGAATAACCTCTGTATGTCATGGGAGTTCCCACTATTTTTCATGTGTCTCATGCAAGTAAAAGATCTGCTGTATTATTTAAAAGGATTAGTTTCTAATGCAGCAAAGCTGAGTCATTTATGATTAAAGTGACAGCACCACTATTTGATAAACTACTTTTGGGGAGTCAGTTCACGTACAAAGCATGAGCCATGGCTACCATGCAACTAACATAGGTACTGTGCAAATAACATGTTTATTGCACAGAACATGTATCCAGTGAAAATAATAGCTGGTATCTTCCAAATGTATTTGCACACCCATGGTATATCAATAAATACATTTTTGATGGATCAGATTATAGATTATGCAATAATGATGTACTTACACATCATTATGGTTACAGCTTGTTGATCTGTAGGAGTCACATCAGATGCTTGCTCAGTTGTTTGTGCTGGATCTGGCTTGGAGACTCCACCAGTGTGCCCTCAGCAGCTGAGGAACCTTCTCCAGTTGGCTGTGGGCTCCCTGTTGAGTCCTCCGCAGCAACCTCATGTGCAAGCTCATGGTCCTGTTCCTCTACTGGACATCCTGGTCTAGAAGGTTCAGAGGACCTTTTACCACACTCTCAGTGATGTCCTCTTCCTCATCATCCACAGTTTCTGCAGCAGTGTCTTCCCCACTTTCTGTGGTAGCTTCTTCAGCCACCTCCACAGTGGTTTCTATTGGTTCTTTGGCTGTGAAATGAAAAAGAATATAATATAGGCTATCTACATAAGAAAATTATGCTTTATCCTATATAAATAATGACTCTATCATTACCTACTACAATGTATATGTCAGTAATATGTCACAATGGACTTTTGGTTCTCCTGATGGTGCCTTGAACCAGGGACATACTGACATATAAGTATTATTCAGGCAGACTATTCAGCCTGTGAAATTGTGGTAAAAACTGAAGAAGAAATGGGACAAAGTGTCCTACTGCACTTATAAAATGGGTCCATGGACATTCTTTAAAAAACTAGCACTCTTGAGGGTTTTACACCCATAAAAAATATAGTACAACATTACCAAATACTGTGAATTACTCCCTCCACATATTGTTTTCACCTGACAGTCATCTCTTTTTACACATTCCATGCATTGTGTCACTATTTACTATTTCATACAACAAGAAAACATCTGCATTATTCCTGTACTGGAAAGATCCCTTCTACCACATGTTGTACACATAGAATGGTAAAATGAAATGTATGAATTCTAAATTCTCCTCAGTTCCAGTGGCATAAAATTAGAGACTGCCATCCTGGACCTTATTTACCCATTTGAGGTATGTAAATGTGTATCATATCTCCCCTCTCTCTACTTTCTTCCTCGGTATACATGTTGACCTCTTTTATTTTCACTTCATAGTGCTTTTGGTGGAAACTCAGCAACATTTTAGTTGCTCCTCTGTGGACTGCTTCCACTCTATGTATTTTCTTTCTGATATGTGAGCTGCACAACTGAATGCAGTACTGAAGGGGGAGTATTATCTGTGATCTATACAGTGGTAATAGCACCTCCTTCTTTCTAGCAGTAATACTTCTCAATGATCCCTGCATCCCACTAGCCTTTCTGATTGCATTGTCAGACTGCCTGCCCACCTTTATATCGTCCAATATGACCCTTCCATGTGTCTTGGTTTTTAGTTCAGCATGATTTGGTGATGCCCACCATAACAGCGTCTGTGTTTGTCATGATAGCCTCTACATGTACAATTGTATTCCCTTGACATTTCCCATTCACACACATGGCTTTACAGATCTTGTTAGCACTCTAGTTGCTAACCTCCTTTTTCTGTTTGTGTCACCTATCTGTCCTATCTCTCTTTTTTATTGGTTTATTTTCCCTCTGCTTTATTACTGTCACCCAGTAGTAAATGTCAGGTAAGACACAGTGATATAAAAATAAGGGGATGTATGTACTGTCTTGCATAATGACACTCTCCTCCACCACAGGGTCCTCCACCCATTCTTCCTGTGGTTCTGCACATGCCATGGTCCTAGAGATGCCAGGGAAGCTCAGTTCCACTATGACAGGAGAAACAGAAGGAAAGAAAATAGGAAAATTAACATTCTAATATGGTGATACTATATGGCGACAGCAGACTGTACAGCATTGCAGCATAGTTCACAGACATGCCAAGTGTTACTGGTTGTATCACTATCTGTTACATTTGTAAGCGCACTTTAGTAATATAATATATACTGTAATGGGAGCAGTTCTCAAAGCTTGGCACAAGCTGTGCCAAAGGCAACTGCCACCTATCACCAGTGCACCATAGACCCTGCACCCAATTCTGTATCAAGCAGGGTCCTGACAGCAAAGTCCTGCAGCTTGCAGCAACTATAGCTAGCATTAAGCCAAACAGAGACCATACCTGGGCAGGTTGCCACAAGCCATGAGTCGCCATATGGCAATGTCCCAGAGAAGTCCCTGTTAGTCTAGTGCCCCCCAAGTCTCCATCACCTGTTATATTTATTACAAAAACCCTGGTAAGCTAGTGGCCCCCCCAAGCCCCAATCACCCGTTATATTTATAAAAAAAAACTGGTAGTCTAGTGCCCCCCCAAGCCCTGATCACCTTTATATTTATGAATAAAAAAACCTGATAGTCTAGTGGCCCTCCCTAAGCCCTGATTGTCCCTTATAAAAATAAAAATACTCCTGGTGGTCTAGTGGACCCCTGATCCCCCATTAAGTGTAATAGCGAAACACCTGGTGGTTTAGTGGACCTCACACCCACCATCCTTTAGTGCCCTACAACCCCCCCCAAGCCAGCGACTGGCACAGCCCACAGCTTACCACCTTGAGCAGCCACCAACTGAGCTCTAAATGAGCATGTATTGTATATAGTACTTCCTCAGTGATTGACAGCTTCTGTCAATCACTGAGAGTGTACTATATGCAATATGTGCCCATTCAGAGCTCAGTCAGTGGCTGCTTGTGGTGGTGAGCAGTGGGCTGTGCCAGTTGCTGGCTCAGTTATGGGGATCTGGGGAGTGGGATGGTAGGGCACTGCAGGGTGAGGAGTCCACTAGACCACCAGGTATTTTGCAATTACACATAACGGGGGATTAGGGGTCCACTAGCCCACCAGGAGTATTTTAATTCTTATAACAGGTGTTCGGGACTTTGGGGAGGGCACTAGACTACCAGTTTTTTTTAAATAACTATAACAGGCAATCAGGGATTAGGAGGCCACTAGACTACCAGGGGTTTTTGTTTAATAAATATAATGGGTGATCGCCAATCAGGGCTTGGGGGGGGCACTAGACTAACAGGGGTTTTTGTTTACTAAATATAATCAGCTATTGGGGCTGGGGTGGCCACTAGACTACCAGGGTTTTTTTTGCTTAATAAATATAACTGGCAATCTGGACTGGGGTGGCAGACCATGGCACATTGCCACAAAGTGCTCTACTCACCCAGAGGGTGACTTTCTAAGTATCCTTAGACCAGCCCTGACTGGTGTAAGGGTACCTGAGTCTCACCATTTCTACGAAGAAATATTTCCTCACATTTCCTCTGCCCCCCCAATTTCAGGCATGACCCCCTGTCCTCAAGCTTCTTTTTCTGTGGAAAATGTTACCTTCCTATACCTTATTAATACCTGTTAGGTATTTGAATGTTTCTGTCATATACCACCTTTCCCTCCTCTCCTTCAGAGAGTACATATTCAGTTCCTCAAGTCTGTCCTCATAGGGCTTTTGATGCAGGCCCTGCACTATTTTGGTAGCCCTCTTTTGTACTGCCTCACCTTTGAGGTGGGCCTCCAGAACTGGACACAGTACTTGAGGTAGGGTCTTACCAGTGATCTGTACAGGGGTGATATTACCTCCGTCATCCTACTGGTGATACCCCTCCTTATGCACCTGAGCATCCTGCTAGCCTTCCCCACTGCATTATCACACTTCCTGGCTACCTTCAAGTCATCAGAAAAGATTACCCCCAGGTCCCTTTCCTGTTTGGTGGTTGCCAGTATTTCCCCTCCCAATTGTTACATAGTACTTGGGTTTCTGTGCCCCAGTACATGATTTTGCACTTTTTTGCATTGAAACCCAGCTGCCAAACCCTTGACCATTCTTCCAACTTTTTCAAATGTCTCTCATTGTTTCTACACTCTCACTCATATGTCTACTCTGTTCCAGATTTTTGTGTCATCTGCGAACAGGCGTACAGTACTTTCCCTTCTAGCCTTTCCACAATGTCGCTAATAAAGACATTGAAGAGGACTGGGCCTAGTACTGAGTCCTGAGGCAGCCCACTAGTCACCTTGCCTTCCCCAGAGTGGACATCATTTGCCTCCATCCTCTGACTCCTGTAACTTAACCAACTTCTTAACCAGTTTATAACTTTTTGACCCACTCATAGACATAGCAATAAGCACTGCTACTCCTTTTACTGGACATTACAAAAACATTCCCCCAGTCATCTTTAAAGTCAAGTCTACTTTGTGCTACATCACTCACATTGTTTCTTGATATTTTGTAACAATACACATTGTTTATACCATATTGCTGCATCATTCCGATGTATACCAGTACTGTATGTATCACAAAATAAGTAATATAATTAACAGTTTTGATTCAGAAAATGCTTCTGAACAATTACAACATTGCTTTACTGAGTCTATGATACACTTTGATTCTGTGGACACTGACAGAAGTGAGGATGACATGTAAATACACAGGTTTCACAGATTCACTTAAGAAATGTGATATATTAGCAATTCGGCTTATTTCATAATATCTTCATACCATGACAGAAAGCACTGATTGCTTGTTTCAGTGGTGTAACTTATATTCCTAATGTGGGACAACTGTTCACCTTCAGATTTTACTTGTGATAGCCAACAATGCGTGCAACACCACTGTTACAGCAGTTACAGTGATGTAAATGGCAGTACTAACATAGATAAGTGAAGTTATTTATCAGGTTAGAAAACAAGGAAGACCACCGCAACATTACGTTATCCAAACCTCCATCCCCCACATCCACCCAATAAAGAAATGTACATAATTTTTTATATGCTTTATAAAACATGAACTTGTTCAGAGCAGTTACATGAGTGCCATATAAATTGTAAGCATAACTCTGAACTTTTGCAAAGAGAGCATACTTGAATGACAGATATTTTGGAGTTCATACATACTGTTGGGGTCAATGTGATAACAGTGAACGCCTAAAGGTGATCGCTGTTATCGCTCAGTCAGAGTGCCAAACACATTTTGGCACTCTGACAACCTAGCGCACCAGCACAATGGCACCAGGACATATGTTTTGCACTTTCGTGGGGGGGTTGCACTCCCCACACCCTCTCCCTCGCGGGGGTGTTCTCCCTGCACCCCCTGCTTAAGGATTCTCAACTCCAGGGGGTGCATGTCAGGGAGGTGAAAGTAGTAGTAAAAAAAATCACACCAGCGCCGGACCTAAACCCAGTACCTCAGCCATTGCCCAATCCCCAACACCACGACGCGGCTTGACCAACAACTGCGGTGCCGCCCCTACAGCCTCTCCACCCCTCCCGGCCTGTGCTCGCGTCTTCTCCCACTCTCGTGCAGCGCTCATGCGATAGCAACATCCTGTTGCCTAGTTGGCCCACCCCCTCATCTGGTTGCCCCACCTGTTGGCCGCCGTGAGTGGATTGCATAAGGAAGTTGTCTCCGTAATGGACAGTGCCCTTCCTCATGTGCCCACATCACAGGTTACCATACTGTTGTAATGTTGTTCACCCAGATTGGGCATATCTGCATTCTCTCATATTGCTATTGAATGCCGGAACCACTTTTCCTTTTTCTTTTTGATGCAGCCTTTCTACTGAAGAGTAAAAATAATCTGCTGCACCAGTTCTTTCACTTCTGCCAACATTGCAGTGGTGTTTTTTGAATGTGGCTGCAGTAACATACTCGCTCACCTCCCTCCACATGTCTTCCATTTGGAGGCTGGTTGTCCTGAAGTACACCCTGGTGATGCCCTTCTTCTGAAGGCCATGCACTAGCTTCCGAACCTGGAAGTCTGACCACTTTTAGTCATGCGTCTGTAAAACTGGTAAAAAAAAAGACACAGTGAAAGAAAAACAGGTTCAGCAGCTGTACTGCTATTTTTGCCCCCAGCACTTCATGTACAATTTTTTCATTTTCTTTAGGAGAATCTTCTGCACCACTGGATAACACTCTTTCTGAAATGAGACAAATATAGGCATTAAGGCAACATGTGTGGCCAGTTCCAGATGGAAAGGATCATTCTGCAATCATGAGGCAGAATGGTAAGAAAATTAAGAATAAAATAACATTTATGAAATTTTGGCTTGGAGTTAAACAGTTTGTTAATATGGCAAAAAACATTTGTAGCACTTTGTGACACCACCAGGAACACATGATGACAAGACTATCAAGGTACATCATGGAAGTTCACAAAAAACTACAAGAACTACCAGCACTAAATAGACAGAACTGCTGTAATGATTTCGGTGGCAGTTGGTTGCACATATAGTAAAGCACCGTGAGGCATTTTTCTAGGAGACATATCATCTTTACAGTAGCAAAGTCATGTTTAATGTGGATAAGTATGGGAAGGCTCAAAACATTCTGAAATTGGTTCAAGATGATGAGACACATGCTCTAGAAGACAGCACATCTGCTTTTCGGGAACCTAGCAGAACATCTGCAGCAACCTGGACATGTGATGATACCTGCAACATCAGACAAGAATTATTTGACAAAATAAAGGATTTCATAAATCTATTTCTAGTTACACCAAATAACAAAAAATACTTGCTAGTGCAAGATATAGACAAATGCTTCATCTGACCTTTCACAGATTCATTGTGTCACTCCTTGGTATGTCTGCACAGTGGAGTGCATGAAAGTGTGTTTCATCACATGCACATGGGCCAGGATATTCAAAAGTGGGTAGCTGCATGGAACATCTAGATGCGCTGCCCAGAAAGTTGTGCTGGTTTATCCAAATGCTACATTCAAACAAGATGCATGATCCCAATGGATCGTGCATCCTGTTTGAATAAGGCGACCTGCATGGGCAGCGCAAAGGGGGGTGGTGGACAATTGGCTCATTGGTTGTCAGTTCAACCAAAGGGCATATGGTGAATACTGTATGCTTTCATTGACAGTTCAGTTGGCGGGCAGCCATGGAGGTGTGTGGAGGGCTGTGTTGCTCACCAGCTGACTGGCCATGTTGGGACAGTGGGAGCAGGGTGGGATGTGGGTGCCTGAGTGGGTTGTAGGGTGGGAAGCCACTACACTATGGAAAAGAGGTCACAGGGAATCTTATGGAAAAAGGTGTTCGGGGATGGTGGGGTTCCACTAGACTACCAGGGATGCAGATTGCTTTTTAATGTTTACTAACACCACAATCAGTGTTCAAGGATGGGAGGGAGGTTCCACTTGACTGCCAGGGCAATTCGGAGAGCATTATTTTTATTCATGTATATGCAATCAGGGTTGCTGGATGGGAGGTGGGTACCAATGTGAGGGATATTCATGGACATGCAGCCTCAACTTGGGCCACATACATTACTTTGGGTTGTGGCCCATCTCAGCTGGGGCACCCCATCTCCATCCTTTGAATATTAGAGTTTGGAGCAACTTGTGAGATGCGTGGCTCATCTCCGTTTGTTCCAGAGATGCTACAATCATCTCTTTTGAAAATGGGGACCATGATTGCTGTACATCACTCTGGCACCTGCATGTACATTGCTCTAGTGTGTTGCATTAAAAGTGAGCTCAACAAATTGGCTAAAATGGATGCATTCCTTACAGAACATGACTTGCACAGTGCCATCCATCTCATCAAGTCACTAGGAATAACAAATACACCTTCTACTAACAATAAACTCAGAAGTGATGTACACATGACCTGTGAGTTAATTGATGAGACTGAAACTGTACTGTTAACTAATTCTGCAACTGGAATAGCAGTGTTTGAAATTGGCCATATGTGACAAATGTTCTGTTGAATGTGTCTTATGCATGCAGCTGTTGTACAGATCTCAGACTAAAAAAGTAGATCTGTTGAATATGGTAACTTCAATGAGATGTTGTGATGCTTCATTACATATGGTTTTTATTACTAAATAATTGCACAACACTGGACATAGTAAACATATGTGTGTACTTTTACACCAGAATTAAAGCGTACTGTACACGGTCTGGATTTTCAAAACTCAGTCACAAGCTGCGACAATGGCAGCTTGCACTGAGTGCCAGTGCGTCCATGACCTTGCACCCAATTTTCAATAGGACAGAGTCCCAGTGCCTAAGTCCCGCTGCTTGTGGCAGTGGAGTCCATGCACCAGACCAATGGCACACCCAGAAGGAGTGCCGCAACTGCTGCAAGGTGGTGGGGTGGCAGCTGCACCTTTGGATGGGTGCTCAGTGTTCCCTCTGCCACCACCACTAAGCCCAGATGTGCCCATGACCTGTACGAAACCCTGGTGATCTAGTGCCTCCCCTCCCCCTCCAGCAAGTAGTGCCCACCACCTCAACTCCCTCCCAATCCTGGGCCATGATCTGGTGACCAGCTCAGCCCTCTGCACACCACCACAGCCGGCTACTGAATGAACTGTCAGAGCATGTACTGTATACAGTATGCACTTTGACAGTTCATTCCAGCAACCAACCATAGTGGTGTGCAGAAGGCAGAGGCAATGACAGGATCATGGCCTGAGATGAAGGAAGTGAGTGGGTACTACTGCACAGGGGGGGGCACTAGATAACCAGGGATTACTTATATGTCATCATGTGACGAGGCCAGATCAGGTGGGGGTCACTGGATCACCAGGGATTGATTTTCGTATATATTTAAGTGTAGGAGAAGATCGGGGGCACTGGATCACAGGGATTGAATTGTACACATCAGTAAGAGATGGGGCAGATTGGGACAGCTGACACTGTGGCACACAGTGGACACCTCTGCCAGGGAGTGTCTAAGTACTGTTAGTCCAGACTTTGACTGGTCTAACAGTACTTAACCCTTTGTCCCTGAGGACGGTTTTGAAAATCAGACTTCCAGGGTTGTGGCAGCCAGAGTCTGCTGCAAGCCCCCAAGTGCCATGCTGCAGCCACCTTTGTGTTGCAAGGCTGGTGCAAGAACACTTTGGTGCAAGCAGTCTGCTGACTGATGCAGGCTGCTTTCCAAAATAGCTTGGGGTGCATCCCTTGGCTCAAGGTGCTTGTTGCATCCAACATGTTGGATGCAAGCACTATGCGCCATTCTTGGGATTTTGAAAATAAGCCCAATTGTCTCCTCATTCAGTACTGAATCAGATGGACACTGCTCAAACTCCAACAGAAATTGATTGCTTAAAATGTGTTTGAACAGATTCTGATTCAGGCAATGAAACCATTTCAAACAGTAATATGACTGAACACAAAGACAAAACAGAATATGCCAAGGAAGGAAATGATGGAGCCTCTGAAAGGTTCTACAATATGTCACTCACTGCCACTAAAGAAAACACGACTGAAATAACGTGTGACAAATGCATTGTGATACTGATTAATGGTGTACTCACTAAATCTAAAAAAAACTTTCAAGATGTAAATGTAGAGAGAGTGAGGAACACTCTATACTTTCTAAAAAGAAACAATCCTTTTTATGAGGATATAAACATGGACCATATGACCAACAGTGATGTACAGTATAGACTGCAATTAACTAGTAAACCAATGCTTGAAAAAGTCTCAATGACCATGGATTAGAATGTATACTAGCAGTATTCAATTCAACCGCTCCGTGGTAATGACCCTGTCACTGACAACATTTACCTGTACCAGGTGAAACAGGTAGAAGGTCATTGTGTCACTATATGAGACAGTAAAATACGAAAGGGCTCAGTCTGTGAGTACTGTGGTGCAGAACAAATGGCATCCAGCCCTAGGCAGTGAACAGAATTAGGAGGCAGCCCTGCACTCATAGCTGATGTAATCAAACAAAACATGCTGCAGACTACATACTGTAGCTTGGTTCGAATCTGTTTTAATGAATACTAATGATGATTTTCACAGACAGCTTCATTCACAGCTAGCGCTGGCACTTTGAGCCAACAGACTCTTCATCAGAAGGCCTGGTGAGGGAAAAAAATCAAACTTTAAATATACTTATTCATAAATAATTTATCAACAGCAATTATCACATGGTGCTAATTTTACATATCAGAAAACATGGCCAACTTAAGTAAATAGTGATATAAGTTAAAACAAAGCAGTACAAAACAAGACCATATGGGATTTGAATTTAGAACAGTCAGAAAATCTAAAGCACTGACAGCAGAGACTAACTTTTAAATTTCAGTTTATACCACCTAGTCTCACAGCACCTATTGGAATTTGTGAAGGCAGTTTAGAAATTAACAGGTATTGCTGATAGCTATTGCTAAGAAGTACTAACTTGAATTTAGTGTCTGCCCATAGGCTGCTATGAAAATACTGTGACAATAATAGAGATAGCCTAAAAAGAAAATTTCAAGCAAGAGAATACAAGAAAGCAGCTCACATGGTCATGGAGAATTAAATTGTAATGTCATAATGTGTAAAAGACATGCTCAGTATAGTAAGACCTCCACGAAATTAAGTTATTGAAGTATTGATTTCAAAAGTGCCAATAAAAAACTAAGTCCTGAAGCACCAGTACAATTTAACAGAGAAAAGCAATTCAAACAACATGAAGTCTTGCTGTATTCTGGCTATTGCAGTTAGCCCCAGCACTCAAACTGCCCCGGAGAGTAGATGGTTAATTTTCTATCCAGAGCATAGAATGTTGAGCTCGAGCTCGGTTCAAACCACTGTCTGCTGCACTTTGAAGCGCAACTGTCAGGATTCTTTACTCCGCCTAACTGAACGGCCGCTCCAGAGATTTCTCCTTTGCTCACGGTTCGTATGTTGGTTAAAGTCCTCGGTTTTACCGATTATTTTTCACAAGTTTCGGTTCAGATCTCTGTGGTACAGTAAGTACTAGGTAGTCAACTAGACATAGTAAACTTGTGGAAACTGTAAAACTGATTTTTCGACCGGTTCGCCTGAACCGGCCGTTTAGTGATTTGTATATTCTGTCTTTGTTTTTAAACTTAGAGTGTGGTTACCGGTCCTTATCGGTTTTAAAAAAACTGCATTTTCTTGTGTTTTTTTCCAATACCCGTGACACGGTTAGAAACCGATAAGGGTGTCTTGCCTGGTTGTTTGCCATAAAAAGGGTAAGTTTGTGGTTAGGATGGCTATGTTTGAGAAACCCAAAAGAAAAACCGGGGCCCACTGGGTTTCAACACTGCAGTGTGTGTGGGGAGGCCTTTGCTAAGGCTGATCCCCACACCACCTGTGTTTATTGTCTGGGGTTTGACCACCTCGATTCAGACTGCAAAATCTGTAAAAATGTCTCTAAGTCTACCCTGGAAAAAAGATTAGGTAGGCTCAGGGATAAGGAGGCCGTGAAGTCCGCTGACCCGGATGGCCAGCCCAGTTCGGTTCCGACCGAATCTGAGGGAGTGTCCTCTGACCAGGGTGATACTTCTTCGGGCAAGAGGAGAGCCGATCCTGAGGGATCGGTTCCTACAAAAAGAAAAAGAAAAGAAAAATCAGCCGGTTCGGTTCCAGAGACCCATTTTCTGACTGCCGAAGAGATTGCCAATGCGATAGGATTGTAGAATTGCTTCGTCCAGCTCCGTCTGATGCGGCACCTTCTGGCAGGCGCTTGGTTCGGTTGGTTCCTCCAGTTCAAGATTATGCCCCAGAAGATTTCCATGAACCAGATTTGGAGGGGGTTGAAGATTATGATGATGACGATGACGATGGTGTGGGAGGTCTGGTTGAGCCCATTGAACCGGACTTCTCCCCAGACAGGCCTTCTGGTGTTTCCCCTCCTAAGTTTTCTGAGTCCCCTTCCCACTACATGTTTTACAGAAAAGTGGCAGAAACCCTCCAGCTCCCTGTGGAAGAAGCTGTAGAGGAACAAGAGGAACCTGATTATGTGGAGATGATGGTCATCCCAGAGTCCATGAGACTGTCTATTCCCCTTCATAAGACTTTTGGGAAACAGACACAAAAGATTTTAAAAACTTCAAATTCTGTACCTCCTGTCGACAGAAGGATGGACAAAAGGTACACCTTATCAGGTTCTGATACAGAGTACTTGTATCAGCAATGCAGCCATGTTGGGGTTGTGCAGGCTGCAGCCTGTGATAAGGCTAATATACCCTTGGCTTCACACCCCCCAGATAAAGATTCTAGGAAGCTGGATGCCATGGCAAAGAAACAGTACACGGCATCTGCCTTGAGACTCAGGCAGGCTAATTATATGGCCTATGCAGCCAGGTACCAGAAGTCCAAGTGGGACACTGTACTGGCACTGGCTAAGCAGGCCTCCCCCCTGCTAGCCTCGGAGCTGGAGGGGGTGGTTGCTGATGGGATTTAGGCATCTAAGGTACAGTTCCATGCTGCTGTGGACGCCAATGATGTGTTCTCTAGAGTCATGGCTACATCTGTGGCTCTTCAGAGAATGGCTTGGCTAAGATGTACTAGTCTCTCACAGGACACCCAGGCTAAGGCCATGGATTTCCCTGTGGTGGGTAATTCTCTGTTTGCGGAGCAGACAGAGAATTACATGAAAAAGATGGATGAGTAGAGAATCACCTATAGGAGTGCACAGGTCAAGGAAAGGCAGGCAGCTCCACAAAGGCAGCAGGTTAGGGGCAGGGGCAGGCCTTTACATAGGCCTTTCTACCAGGCACAGGCCTCTTCTCCCCCTTTCCTCAGAGGGGGTTCTTCAGAGGGAGAGGCAGAAGGGGGATGAGCAGGGCTGCATCCATCCCTCAACCTAAGGCTCCTGCTAAGCAGGCACCTTGATGTGTCAGCCCGGGTTGGCTCCCCCATTCCTGTAGAAGGCAGGCTGGCTTACTTCGCCCAGGACGGGGTGACTGTTACCTCAAACAAGTGGGTCCTGGAGGTGGTAAGCCAGGGACTGGTTCTCAACTTCAAGAAATTTCCAAAGCTGAGGGCCAGATCTTTTCTACCTGCAAGCATCTCCGAAACCATTGCCCTAGAGGCACAGGTTTAATCTCTACTGGCTCTAAAGGCTGTAGAGAGAGTTCCTACATTACACAGGGGCAAAGGTCTGTACTCCAGGTACTTCCTTACCACAAAAAAACAGGGGAGTGGCAACCAATCCTAGACTTAAGATACCCGAACAAACATCTTTTAAAACCAAAATTCAGAATGGTGACTCTGGTAATAATCCTTCCCTCTCTCAGGCCAGGGGACTGGATAGCCTCCCTGGACTTAAAAGATGCCTACTTTCACATTCCCATCAGGTGCTTCCACAGAAAGTACCTCAGGTTCGAATTGCCTTCAGGCCATTATCAGTTCAAAGCTATGCCCTTCGGCCTGACATCAGCTCCAAGGGTATTCACAAAATGCCTAGCAGTAGTAGTAGTGGCCTTTTTAAGAAGGAAAAATATTTCCGTATTTCCATACCTGGATGACTGGCTCATTGTGGGTCAGTCCCCAGACCAAGTCAAGTCAGACCTTCAAGTGACTCAGCAAGTGCTCACTTCCCTAGGATTCCTTCTCAATCTTCTCAAGTCAGTTTTCGAGCCTGTACAGCCTCTCACCTTCATAGGGGCAGAGTTGGATACAGTCAAAGCAAGAGCTTTTCTTCCCCTTAAAAGGGCAAGGGCTACTGTAGAGCTGGCTTCTTCATTCCACCTTCTGGTCTCTCGGCCAGCAAGGCACTTTCTTCAACTTCTGGGCCACATGGCAGCTTCTACAGCGGTGGTCCAAGGGGCCAGATTTCAGATGAGGGACATTCAGTTTCACCAGAGGGCCTTTTGGTCTCAGAAGAAAGATCCTCTAACCAAACTAGTTCCAGTGACCCAGACTCTGATACATGCTCTTCAATGGTGGCAGGATCAGAGCAACCTCAGGCAAGGAGTCCCATTCATCACTCAGTCTCACTCTGTGGTCCTAACCACGGATGCTTCTCTATTAGGGTGGGGAGCCCATATGGGGGCTCTCACAGCCCAGGGACTGTGGTCCCCTCAGGAATCCCTTCCTCATATCAATCTCTTGGAACTCAGGGCAGTGTTTCTGGCCATGCAAGCTTTCTCTCAGTCAGTGCAGAACAAGGTGGTTCAGGTCAGGACAGACAGCACCACCACTATGTGGTACATCAACAAGCAGGGAGGCACTCAGTCCACAGCATTGTGCATGGGAGCCATGAAATTGTGGTCCCTAGCTTATTCTCTGCAGATCTCTCTGATAGCAGTCCACCTTCCAGGGAAGGACAATGTGCTAGCAGATGCATTGAGCAGGATCTCCCAGGGCCATCACAAATGGTTCCTGGACCTTCTGGTGTTGAAAGTGATTTTTTCAAGGTGAGGCACTCCAGAGATAGATCTCTTTGTAGCCCCAGACAATCACCAACTTCCTCTGTTTTGTTGCAGACCCCCAGTATTGGGCTTAGTCCCTCTGGATGCTCTGATTTTGAACTGGGAAGGGAAATTTCTATATGCCTTCCCTCCCTTTCTTCTACTGTTCAAGGTTCTGGTCAAGGTAAGGTCACAACCTTGCAAAGTGATTCTGATTGCTCCAGACTGGGCCAGGCAGCCTTGGTACCCCCTGTTGCTGCCCCTAGCAGTCCATCTTCCCCTGTCTCTTCCCAGGAATTACAATCTGTTAATCTCCTCTCAGGGGAGGATTTGGTACCCCAATCTTTGGTCGCTCAATCTCAAGGCATGGTTCTTGAAGAGTTAGAGTATGCAGATTTGCATCTGTCCCAAGGGGTTCTGGATATTCTCAAAGCCTCTCAAAAGCCTGCCAGCAGAAAAACTTACAACTCCAAATGGAAAAGATTCAACATTTGGTGTTCCAAGAAGATATATCCCCAGACACTGCTGAATTGTCTACAGTTCTGGATTATAGGTTCATCTTAATGGCCTAGGCCTCAGACCAGCTACTCTCAAAGTACATTTGTCAGCTGTTTCTGCTTTTTCTGTCAGTGGGAAAGCCTTCCTCACTGTCTTCTCACCGTATTCTGTAAAATTTTCAAGGGATTGCTTCATACCAATCCCCTCTTCAGGGATCCTACCCCTGCTTGGGATCTTAATGTTTGCATTGCTCAGCTTATGTAACCCCCTTTTGAGCCTTTGTCTTCAGCAGAGCTTAAGTACTTGACTTGTAAAACTGTGTTCCTGGTAGCTATTACCTCTGCCAGGTGTATCAGTGAATTGCAAGCTCTGTTAGTGGAGCCTGATTTTATCTCATTCCATAGAGATAAGGTGGTCCTTAGAACTAATAGGAGGTTTTTACCTAAAGTGGTTTCAGATTTTCATCTGAACCAATCTAAGTCTCTCCCTGTGTTCTTCACTGATCATTCTTCTTCAGGAGAAAGAAGTTTACACAGTTTGGATGTTAAAAGAGCCCTTAGTTGCTACATTGAGTGTGCTAAGGCTAACAAGTTTGACTCCCTTCAGTTGTTTCTCACTTATGGGGAAGTGGGTAGGGGCAAACCTGCCACTAAGAGAACTATTGCCAGGTGGATTGTCTCTTGTATTCAATTCTGCTATGAGAAGCTAGGCAAAATGCCTCCCTCAGGCCTGAGGGCTCATTCGACTAGAGGTACAGCTGCTTCCCTGGCTGTGGCCAGGGATATTCCTTTGCTAGAGATATATAAAACAGCCACCTGGAAAACAGTCCATACATTTACCAAGCATTACTTCCTGGACATCCAGGCTAGGAGTGATGCTCGGTTTGGTACAGCAGTACTGCAGAGCCTATTCCCAAGGTAGGTTTAATTCCCTCCTCCAAGGAGGTACTGCTTGGAAGTCTGCAATAGTCAGAATACAACAAGACTTCATGTTGTTTGAAGAAAAAATTACTTAGTAATTATGTTTCTTCTAATGGAGTCTTGCTGTATTCTGACCTCCTTCCCTACCTCCCCTCTCAGAACCTGTTTTTGGGAAGTGGGCTGACAGATTCAGTGTTGCACCCGAGGGGTGCATTTGGGTACTGCCTCCTTTTAGAGAGGGGAAGTGGGTTATATCATTAATTTAACAGTCTTAAGTTGTTCACTACCTGGTTTTTGATTTTAGATTTCTTGACTTGAGTCTTTTGGGGATCCAAAATATTTGGTTGCCATTTGGCTAGTAAAAATGTTACAATTTCCACATAGTAGTTAGTATTAGCTTGTAAGAATCTGACAGCTGTGCTTCAAAGTGCAGCAGACAGAGGTTTGAACCGAGCTCAAGCTCAACGTTCTATGATCTGCATAGAAAATTAACTATCTACTCTCTGGGGCAGTTTGAGTGCTGGGGCTAACTGCAATAGTCAGAATTCAGCAAGACTCCATTAAAAGAAACATAATTACTAAGGTGAGTAATTTTTTCTTTTGGCAAACTATGGGGAAGTTATTTCAATATATTGTTAGGGAGATTGGCTCCAATAGGCATGTCTGAACCTGTTCAAACTTGGATGATTTCCTATTTGACTGAGCGCGCACAACAGGTCTGTATAAATGGAACACCGTCAGATAAGGAAGGTATTTTCAGGGGTGTCCCTCAAGGCTACATTTTGGGCCCCCTGTTGTTTTTGATAAACATAAATCCCCTCTCATCATACATTAAAAATAGTAAGATTAATTAGTATGCCAATGACATGGCTTTAATAGGAAAAGATACAAACATAGACAGCCTACAAAAAACTCTTCAATCAGATTTCAATATTTTATAACATTGGTTACTTCAATCAAAAATGGATCTTAGTACAAAGAACATTCAGGTAATGTTTAACTCTAAAGCTAAATTATCACATAATCAGATATTAAATATACATACAGTAAGTGGAAAAGTGTTAGAGCAAGTTTTGGTTTATAAGTATCTAGGGGTTCATAAAGATTGCACTCTTACTTTCTCTGAACATATAACCAATGTAGTTAAAAAGGTTATATCCAGACTGGGTGTGCTTAGAAGGAAAACTTCAATTCTCCCTAGAGAATCTAGCAATAGAGTGGCTGTTCAGCTACTTCTACCAACATTAGAATATGGCAGTGTAATATATAAATTTGCCTTTAAAATGCTTCTGAATAGTCTGGACAAAACATATCATAGAATGGCAAGATATGTGTTGAAATGTCCTTTTCTTACTCGTCATTGTACTTTGCATCAAAGTCTAGACTGGGATTCTCTTGCAACACGTAGAAAAAAACAAGTAGGGTATAAAGCCTATATGGAATATGGAGGTAAAAATAGGCATGGAAGAAATTCCTCTGATGCCTTTACCCATCATAAGTATAACTTGAGGGATTTGAAACATAGATGCTTAAAAATCCCACTGGAAGTTAATGTCTATAGTAGAATGCAAAGACGTTTCTACTTATCAAAAATATGGAACGAAATAGACCCAGAAATTAGAAATATTGAAAACTTAGGTAAATTCAAACATTCCCTAGATTTAATCTGGAAAGACAAATGTATTTGCTATGGTGTTACTGAGTGATCTCTGTACTTGTAGTTCTCTTATATTGTATGGCTTAACTCTCCTGATTTCATTCCTGGGTCGGGGTCTTTGGTTGGAGTAGGTGGATGAATTAATATAGTTTTAGACACTGTAGTAATGTGTCCCCCTTTTTGGATGGTTCCCTCTCCCATAATCTGAATCCCATAAAATGTGCTTTATATTAAGGCTTCTACATATTTCCCTTGACCATTATATGGAAAATACCCAATTTTAAAATAAGGTTATATACCTTGATTTTTTGGTACATTGTGTGTTTGTGTCTCATATGTTTTGTATGAATTTAGATAGTCTTGTATTTACAATTGTTTCTGTACTATTGTATTACATTATGGTTTATTGTACTGTCAAATTGTAATCTTAAACAGGGCAGCTTTGATAAACAGGGCCTAACTGGTCCTAAAAGTTATTTTCCTGTTAAAAAAATAAAGCTTTTATCTATCTATCTATCTATCTATCTATCTAATAGTTACATTTTAACTTGGTTTTCAGCATTCATAAAGGACTACAGTCTTGTTTTACTCTTCATGTAGCAGGCAAACATTGATATTCAGTTTGTTGCTGACAATCTAGTTCCTCTTGTGCGATATGTATTATCGTACATTACAAAGAATGAGCAGATATGTCTGAAGGAGTTGTGGGAAGAACTACAGTCCAAGGGTAAGTCCCTTACAGTACATCACAGCGATGATCCTTAGGACTGAAAACTCTTTCCCCGCCATGAATGTGGAACATGTCTAGCAAGTGACTCATTGATCAGAACATGTCTATACAGAAAGTCTGAAGCAATACAGTACTTGAATGTTAACCACAAGCAAACCAGGTGTCATGTGCTGAAGAGCCATGACCAGACTGAAGATATTGCAGCAAAGTATCCATCTTCAAGAAATATTCTAAAGGCCAGTCTGATTGACTAACCACAGAGACACATGCTAATGGAGAACATGTCTGTATTTGAGGTTGCTCAGTAGTAAGACTTTAAATCTGGATCCTGACATGATGTATCATGACACATGTACAAGGTTACAGAGGTTGCAGGCAATCTGGCTAAAAGAGGAAAGTTGTGGCTCATTGATCTTTGTACACTGAGCCTCAAAACACCACATAAGAAGGAACAATATTACTTTGCACTTCTCTTCCTACTCAAACTGTGTAGAGATGAGGGATTATTAAAAGGTGATTCAGACACATTTGAGAAGCATTTCAATCTTTCATATGACACATTTGAATCAGACAAATCTGATACATACATTACAAGATTAGAGCAAGAGAAGGTTCAGCAGGAAAAGGCTAAGGAAAAGCTGGATAAGGACACTCCAAACAATTCACAGGAGAATGATGATTTTGAAGCACAGTGTGTTCTGGGAGAGAAATTATCTATGAATGATCAACTACAAGTTACATGTGAGATTGCGACAGCAACACAGCAAGCCTGTGACTCAGCTATCAACATTTCTGGCATGGAACAGCACTTATTCCAACAGCCGAAGAAGGATTATGACACTGTAACTCAAGCTGCGGATCATGGCATACAGCACCATAATAAGCACTGCTCTTGTGATAAACATAAAGCAATTCACTTATTTCTGAGTGATTCATCAGGTGCAGGGAAAAGTTTTCTTTCTTTTTTTTTTATCTTTCTACTTCTGCTCCCAGTCACAGTTGGGGGAAGTTCCCCAATTCAGCTCCTGGAGCACTGTCCTGGCATCTCCTGCCAGGCCACCTGGCAGGATGGCCCATAGCTTTCCCCCTATGGTGGGTCTCCCTCCAGAGGGCTAGAGGGAGAGACTGAGATTCACTAAAGACCCTAGCCAAGGCTTATACCTGGGGCATCATTCTGGAGGCAGTCAGGGAGTGTCATGGAGCTCCATGACCATTGGGTTTCATTGGTTACCCTCAGTAGCACAGATGTGCAATGATGTCAGCACAGGGCAGGTATGCTCCCACACCTGTCCCACAGACATCCCCAGATGCTTCATGATTCCAAGTGGTCCCTGCTGTTGGACACCCTGCCTCCACTGAGTATCACTAGTATTCCTGTAAACCACAACCCTCCCCCCCAGAGGTGGAGAGCTGTCCCAGGATGCTCATCCAACCTCCCCCCTGCTCACCCTATGATGTACCATGCTTGCTACTGAACATGGGTCACTGATGCTGCAAATGTTAGCACTAGCACTGTGTTAGTGGGCCATCTGGGAAAAGTTTTCTTCTAGAAGCAATTAGTGCAAATGTAAGAAAACTAACTGGACAACCAAAGTCTGTTGTTGTGACTGCTCCAACTTGACTTGCAACATACAACATAGCTGCAGTGATTCTGCATGTCATGGTTATGCTGCTAGTTGAACATGGCAAGGCTGGCAAGTATCTCAAGCTATCATTCGAAACTGCAAGTTACTTGTGATCTATGTTCAACAACATAGAACTATTGACTGTGGATTAAATCAGCACAGTCTCTAATCTATTGTTTGTATTCATTCACTTGTGCCTGCCAGAGATTGTGGTGCAGATGATGAGATTCCATTTGCTGGCAAGAATACTGTTATTATTGGTACCTACTACAACTTGCACCTGTAAATAGTTAACATATGTATATTTTCTTCCCCTCAGTGTTGAAGGGGCTCCAAAAACAAGTGTGTGTATTGAAGGAGTGAACTTGGGGGACTTGTTCTCCTACGCTGAACTCACCCAAAATATGACATAGTGATGGTGCTATATACAGAGGCAAACATGAAAAAGCCAGAAGTGGAAATATATCATTTACAAATACTGTACTGCTATTCTGAGAACAAGACTACTACAGAGTAAACAGTCTGCATTGATAGAAACATCCATTCTGTTTAGTAGTACACAGATTATCTGTTTAATGCCTAGGCTAAAGTGGTGTGATGAATTTAACAAAGTGGTGCTTCAGAATAAGCAGCAAGAAATACATTAACATCAATTGATGCAATTGCTTTAAATTATTTAATGCTCAGCTTGATGGCAAACTTGGGGCAACATTTAGAAGAGTTAAACATTGATGTGTCTAAGACTTCTGGTGTATAAACAGTGTTAACAGTGTATAAAAATGCACAAGTAATACTGTGTCAGAGTTTAGATGTAGAATTTGGTCTTTTTAATGGTGCAATGGGAAACTTTCTTGACTTTCAATACAACATTAAGCATATCATTGTTGAGAACATCATGGTGAAGTTCAACAACCTTGAAAACACTTAAGTTGTTGAAAATTGCTTAGTAAAGTTGCAGGTTGTGAAAGACATATATGTGGCATGTAACAGTTTCTACTGTGTGTTGATTATGCAGTGTCAATCAACAAGTCACATGGTTTGAGTCTGCTGTGATTAAACTGATCCTTCAATCTTTAAAGATGGGATGAGCTATGTTGCGCTCTCGTGCCTCTAGACTCTAGCAGGATTGTACATTATTAGTACTACATTTCCAAAGATCCATTTTGACAGAAGATGCATACTAGAGTACAATCAACTACACACTACTTACCTGTCTCTCCTACCTCTCTTTCTATTGGCCTCCAGTGTGACAGTGATTAATGTAGTTTTGGGCACCTCACAGTCATTGAAGAGAAAACAATTCATGTTGAACAAACTGTCAACTGCTACTGTTGACAAACATGGTATATCTACAGACAATACAAGATCAGCACGACCAAAGAAGGTAGCAGGCTTACAGTCTGTGATTGCTTTTGACAGCGGAGCCAGAGTCAACTGCTATGCAAACTCAGCAATGCAAGCTGTCCTACATTTACCAGCTTTTGTTGAAACTGTGACTGCTTCAATATCAACACCACTCAGTGATGTGCTGAAGCAAGTAATTACTGCTACTCCACAGCAACAAAATAACTGTCAATACACTTACTCCTTTGAGATGTACTCTTGCACCATATAGCTCACAAAGCACATTTGGTGGCAACATCCAACAGGATGTGACTGAATTTATCATGGCCATTATTAACTGACTGCAGTGAGATGGCATCTCAGTTAGACATTATTTTAAAGGTTAAGCACAGCAACATTTATACATGTCTTTCTTGTGACAATGTACACAAAGAACGGATAAATGACATGATTTGGATTTTGCTATATCTACTTCATGAATCATCAAAGAAATCCAATCAGCTATTAAATGACTCACCATGTGTTTGGTATTATGCAAGCTGTGGTGAGCACACTACAATAACAGTGAAACATTTGACATGTTCTAACTACCTTCTACTACTCATTCAGCATTTTGACTGTCATGGTGCCAAAGTCTACACCCCAAACACAGTTCAGAGAAGGTAAAATATTCTGGGAGTACAGCACTTTGAGACTGAGGCAGTCATTTTCCACCATGGTGATTCTGTATATTCTGGCCATTATACAACTTGGCTGAGACACCAAAGTGGTTGGATAGAGTACAGTGATACAGTAAGCACCTACATAGAGAGGATGGTGAGAAATCTTAAGGGTTCATATCTATTAGCGTTAAAATAAAATACACATTTTGTAAACAGACTAGAAGAATAGACACACCAGAAAATAAATACCTATTTTATTACATTATAGTACAATCACAACATTGTTTAATAATTAATGCTTTGCAATTCTTCTTGTAGATATGGCAAAATGCATATTTACTTATGGTACATCAATGCAATATAACATTCATTTAAATACGCTCTCTGAGCATAGCAAAGGTTTAACAAAGTCTGAATGATCCCAGATGTTCTACCAGTTTACGTTAGGCTCTTAAATAAGGTACTTAGCTAGTTATGACTTCAGAACACAGACCAATCCACTTTCTATGATTTTAATTCCCCCAATTCACTGTTAAAAAAACAGAGCATATTACAAAGGTTGAGAATGCACAAACATTGTAAAGTGCAAAGTGATACAACTATTACTTAGCAACTGTTATTAAGCAGTGTCATTGGTTCAGAAGGTTGCACACTCACCTCTGAGACTGGAAGATCAGAAGGCTGTGGGCTCTATCCCCACTCCAGGCACTTGGGTTAAATCCTAATAGTGACACTGTAGTGTAGCATGAGGGTGGTGCTGCACTCCTGAGGTGCTGTCTTTCAGATGAGACATTAAACTGAGGTCCCATGGGGCTGTTAAAGATCCCGTGGCACTTCCCAAAAAGAGTTGGGGTGCTTTTAGTGAGGAAAAATAGAAACATCACAAGAAACATACAACTGAACAAATCACATTCTAAAAAGGTGAAACAAAATTATACATGCAGTAATAACCTAAAGAAAAATTCTATATACATTACTAGTACATCGGCTGTCACCACAAGCCTCACACACTTTTCCACCTAGATTTCCAAATGTGTTCTGAAAAATGGATTTTATCATATTCAGATAACACTGTCAATTCATGTTCAACATTCATTATGACTGTTAAAGGAGGTAAATAAATCTGCTGTAGAACATATTTACATCTATTTTGCCATAACATAAATTTGATACAAGTTAACATTAATTGAATTGTACCTTTATGAATTGTCTGTAAAGAGGTCGGAAAACCTCCAACTATTTCCTCATAGATCAGTATTTTCCAAGTGGAATTTTTCCATTTTACAGCTAATAGAGACCAAAAAGCCTGTACATATGGACAAGAAATCAAAAAATGCTCCATTGATTATTTTAGTGCTACACAGGTTGGTCTGGGGCAAAATCTCTCCGCTTGGCTTTTATGTTTTGTATTTGATTTTACCCCAACTTACCATGACAACAAAGCCATTGGTCATCCCACATTCTTGAAGGGGTACAAACATCAATCAATAATGTTCTAAGTTTGGGGATGTTAGGAGTTGTTATTCCTTTAAAAACTGGGATGATAGAAAAAGCCTGTTGTTGAATACTAAAATAAATCTGCTTTCTATTTTGTCTTACAATCTGTGCTGAGGTTAGTTTCTATTTCTTCAATTTAACCACAGCTGGTTTAAGAAACTGTGGAGCTGATCTTTAAGTAGAGGGGATATGCCTATGAACAGACTAACACTCTAATAATGGTTGAATCCAATAGGAAGCAAAAAGTATCCAAGCAGCTATAGAATGTGTCCCTATTACTGAAATAAACATAAACATACTGTAATAATATGAAATAGAATTTATTAAATGTAACCCTCCTCTCAGTGGTAAATGCAAAGTTTCTCTTTTTATGGGGTCCAATCTACTACCCCAAATAATCTGAAAAAATAAATTCAATAATGCCATTTCCAGCTATGGTGTAATGGGATAAACTACACTTACATATGTAAATGAGGGCAATAAGAGTGTCTTTATCAAAAGTACTTTCTTTTTCTTTGTTTGTTGCCAGGACTTCCATTGATCCACTTTTTTCTTTCCTACCTCTAGTCTGTTCCCAATTCATAAGGCTCATATCTCCTTAGCAAAAAGTTAAACCCAAGATTGTAATAGGCTCTTCTGTAACCTTAATTCCCTGTATGTCCTGGACTGCCATAGTGGAAGTACTTAGTTTATATCCTCTGCTTTTATTTGTATTCATTCTTGACCCAGAAATGCTAGAATACAGTTCCATCCTAGATATGACATATTGTCCTGAGTCTGAATCAACCACTAATAGACATATATCATCTGCAAAGGCTGATGTCTTTACTTCTAAAGTATTATGTAGAGGTTGTAGTCCTGTAACATTGTCATCCTGTTCTAATATTCGCAATAAAGGATCTAAACAGAAAATATACAAGGACTCATTGGACATTCTTGTCTCACCCCTCTGCAAACTTTTACTGAGTGACTAAAACACCCATTAACTAGAGGGACTGTATTAGCTGCTGCATAAAGAGTCATTATCCAGGTGACAAATTTCTGTGGTACTCCATAAGTCTGTAAAGTGTGTGACAGAAATGTATGTGAAATTTTATCAAAGGCTTTTTCCTGATCCACAGTTAACACATAGCCATGTAAAGTACCTTGAATGCCCAGTTCTACCATTTTTCTTAACAAAAGTAAATTATCCGTTATGGACTAGATATTCAAAAGTGCACCCTGAACATGCACAATGGGATGTGCAGCGCAATCCAGTTGCGCTACAGGAAAGCAAATCAATATTCAGTGGGTGCACCACAGGCATGCACCTGTGCAAACCACATTGAATATAGCACAAATGCATTATTGCACAAAGCAGACATGAGCCTGACCAACCTGAAGTGCGCAGGAGCAAGACTGCATGCTGAATATAGCAAGTGGAGCAAGGGACAGCATGCGGAAGGGAACACAGGCAGGGCTGTGCAAGGGCACAGGAACATGGAAGGGAATGCAGGTGTGAACTACAAGGGGACATTGGGCAGGAGACACAGAATAGGCACAGAGCCCAGTGTCCATGGACAATGCACAGAACCCCACATAGACCCTGGAAATCACTGTGACATAGCATTGAACACCCATGGAACAGACGGCTGCAGGGACTGAGCACCCCATGACCACAGTCCCAACAGCCAACACGGGACAGGCAGCCGCCATAGCCACTGTGTGAAGGTACCATGCATGTACAGTGTGCCACAGCCACATTGCCACACAGGCACCAGGTGATATGCAGCACACCCCACACAGACACATATGGACACAGGACACAGCACCACAAAGCACAGCAGCACTGGGATGGGCAACACAGCTTGGTGTGTACCGCCATGCACAAGCAAACAGGGATACATGGCACCATGACACATACAGGTTAGAGCCACAGCCCACACCCATGGAACAGTGACACACAAGCCTCTGTGCATCCACCACACCCACACTATGGGGACAGTACTGGCACAGATAGGGACCCGCCAGACAACAGCAACGTACAACACCAGTACAGTGCAGCACCAAGCATGCAATGGAGAGACAGAAACACATGAGCAAATGGTAGAAAACAGTTTAATACAATAAGCAACATAATGAAAAACAACTATATACATAATAGCCAACATGGCAAAAACAGGGAAGGGCAATAGTACATAAAGCAGTGCATGGGTTATAGGGGTATCAAATGGTATGGGAATTGGACTGTGGGGGGAGTGCAAGGGGAAATAACGAAGCAGTCCAAGTATGATGCAGTGCATGGGAGGTAAACACAGGGAAACAAAGTGCAGCATCCAGAATCTATTGCCTCAGCTGGCAGATGGCCATCCTCATTCTGCGCACTTCCACCACCAGCTCCCTAGTCACTGCCAGTTGCCTCCTGCTCAGGCTGATGTGTACTGCCATCTGGAAGATCATCCTCAGGTCTAGACAATGTAACCCCAGCATTCTGCCAACAAGAACACCGACACCCTGACATCCACTACCTGGCCTTGCACACCCTATGCAAAGGAAACACAGAACAGCCACTAAGTGACAGGACCCACACAGCAAATGGTCACCCCCCCAGGTCTGTGTGTGCATGGGACAGCAGTGGTTCCCTCCCATGGATGATGCTGCCAACAGTACATGCACAGCGGACAGCCACAGCATTCCAGGCACTAGGCCACAGACATACTGTGTGGCACTCCATAGAGCACCATGCACCCTCTCCTGTGCACAGGCACCCCACAATGAGGTGCCAATGACCCCATGGGCAACACAAGAGCAGGCCAGCAGCAGCAAGTGTGTACTGTGGGACACACAGAGCCACCACCAGTAACAGCAACAGGATACCACCACACAGAAGCCATGCACATGATGGGACCACCGCAAGCTGCCGACCATCACAGGCAGCAGTGACAGTGGGCCACCACATGCCACAGCCCTGCATGGTGGCAGTGCCCTGCTATGTGTACTGGTCCTCCCATACCCAGCAAATGATGGTTGATGCAGACTGCACACACTCACTTGCCACCCATCCCATTGGCCCAGCTGCAGCACCAGCCACAGGACACTGTTCCAACCTAGCGGCCTCCACCCTGGCCCTCCTGTGTTCCTCAGGTTCCTGTGAAGGAAAGACAGACAGAATGGACCATGAATGGTATGCCAGAAACAGACATCCACACCCCCCACACAGGCCAGTCATGGTGCACAGCAATGCAGCAGCCTATGCAGTGACCCTGGCCCATGTGATTGGCATGGTGTCGAGGCCACTGGCACCATGCAACACAGTGGCACACAGAGTACAGTGACTGTAAACCATAGTATACACACACCCCACCAGGGCAGGCCCACCCTTTGTGAGGGTGCAAATGCACATGCTGCACACCCAAATGCTCAAATACTGGATAGAGGCAGCATGCACATTGCACAGACACACATACCTGGTTGAGGGACCGAACCATGGTGGGCACGGTCCTTCAGTCCTCCAGTCAAGCAGGGTCACAGTGCCACAGGTCCCCATACTGGTGGCAGCACTGTTCCCCTGTTCTGGCAACACCAGTGCACCTCTTCAGACCCTCAGCCACACAGACCCACACCTGGGACCATGCCTCCTGCAGGTCCCCTGCCTCAAACAGTTGGTCCTCCAACAGGGCCACAATGCTACCAGGTTGGCTATCTCCACCTCTGACCAGTTCCTAGCACATCTCCTGAGTCCACTAGCATGTGCCATGCCTACCGCGCTTGTGACAATTGGTGCTGTTCAATGTGGCATCTAACAGGAAAATATGTAGCACTGCTGCACCACTTGCACAACAGGAACACAAAGCACACTATTACACAGCACGAATTTGCATGATAGACATGCACAAACATGACCCATCGCGCACTACTGCACATATGTACTGCCAGAAATATGGGCAGGAGTTTGGGGTCACATTCATGACCTGCAGCCTTGCAGGCATGAGCAGATGCCATCTTGTGAAGGGCATGCATCACCACACATGTTGCACGCCAATGACACAGTGACCGCACAGGCGTGGACCATGGCATGGTGCAGCAGGCCATGTGCGCTTTTCGTCTGTGTTGTGTGGATGTAAGCATGATAGGCCTGGCATGTGCAGTACAATCAGCTGTGTGATATGGGGCAAGGGGCAGTGCACAGCTGCCTACACGCATGGCAACTGCAATGATGTGCATTGCGCATGACCAGAAGTGTGCCTGTGAATTACTCCAGTGCATTACTGTTGCGCATGACACTGTGTGCTGTGCATGGAGCAATTTTGCCCTATTCAGAAGGCTTATGCAAATAGCATCATAAACCAATGTCAGGCACAACTACTCACATTAGCATCTCATTACTGGTTGCTCACAGCCTCATTTGCATGAGTTGAGCCATAAAGGCGATACCAAACAGCACTGGTCACCAACAGGTATTGCAGCCTTTCAGGTGAGTCTGTTCACAGTGTGAATGTCACTGTTATTGCACTGCTGGGATCAAATGCTGCACTGTGACAGGGACTGCAACCATGCTGCTCATTGGTGCACCATTACTGTTCACAGGACACAGCATGTCGATTCAGAGGGAGCTGAGAAGCAGGTGCCAGCCAGAAAGCGAAGGCCCAACTTCAGTAAAGATGAGAAGCAGGTCCTGTTTGAGGCCTACCTAGAGAGGGAGGACCTACTGAGTGGGGCCACAGGGACCACACAGGAATGGGCCAATGGGTGGGATGAAGTGGCAACATACATCAACGTTCATGCCGCCACAACAGCAGTGCACAGGAGTGCAAAAAAATGATGGGCACCAACAGGAGGGGCATCAAGGAAAATATAGCTGCTATCAGGGCATCCTGCACTAGGATGAGAGGCAGCACATCATCTGCACCCATCCTGTCAGCCGGTGGGGAACTTGTAGCAGCTACCATCAGCTAGGCAGCCATTGCGGGTGTCCTGGGGGAGGCTTCCAGATGGGTGGCAGCCCATCACAGCACTGTGAGTATGACAGTGGGGGAATGGGGGGTCCGAGTGTACATACCACCAGTGTTCCTGGTACACTGCAGGTGTGTGGCTATCCTGTACACATTGCAGCATGTTGTGCTTCACAACGTGCATGCCCACACAGTGCACAGACATGGTCCACTGTGTTCTGTGTGTCAACAGCATGGGATATGTAATGGTAGGGGCATGCAGGGTCCCAGGGGGGAATGCCACCAAACACACCCTATGGCTGTGTGTGTGTGCTGCAGTGTGTGCTGGTGCCTACACAGACACAGTGGTCACATTCAATGGCATGGCACACTGCACATGGCATGCCAATGTGTGTGGGCGGGCTGTGTTGGGAGGACATGCATGACATACGGGTACAGATGCATCACACCGCTGTGTGTTTGCACACGTGTGGACACATGTACTGTGCCACACATGAGGCGTGCCTGACATGTCGTGCAGTGCCATAACAACAGATGGTGGTGTGGCCTGGCATGCCTGTGGCATGCATGCAGACATTGCACAGTACACCAGACTAAATGCATTGCAAGTACGATATCGTTAACAACAACCATTCTGTCTTCCAGCTCCATCTCACCTCAGGGGTGCAATGCAGGATGAGACTGTCAGTGTGGCACATGATGATGCTGTGCCATCCACTTCTACTGGCATAGTAGCCATGGACAGGGTGTGCCATACCAGTATGGACTGGTGGAATTCCTCGGACTGGGGGATGATGATCCGCTGGCCAACCTCCTTCTCCCAGAACACCTACTGGTGCTTGTGCCAGCCACAAAGGATGACACTGCACTTGACAGTGATGATGATCTTATCCTGATCCTGGGTGGTACCGGTATCACTACACCACCCCAGTGGCAGGTGTTGGCACAGACAGTGGCAAGCAGCCCAGGTGGCACAGAGGACATCCAGGCACCTCAGTGCCCACTCAGTGGCATGTGGTGCTGCTGCTGGTGCTGGCCAGGGATGGGAAGCTGGTGAGATCTCTGGTGCTGCTGGGTAAGTCCATCAGGCTGCTGGCGTGCTGCAGTGGCATGCAAGCACACTGTGCAGCACTCCCAAGGGGCAACCATTGGAGCACACATTCAGTCCCCACCACATGCGCAAACACCAGAGCAAAGTTCACAGTCAAGGGATGTTGCATGGCATGCCACCACCCCTCCTGCCTGTCCGTGGCAGCACCATGATACACTGGGTGCTGACAGGCTGGATGAGAACACCAGGTTGCTATGGGATTCCATGGGCAAGCAGGCAATGCTTGGAGCAGAGATACATGTACTGCAGGTTGAGGTGCCTCAACTGGATGACTGAGGGGACATTGGATGTGCACACTGATTGGTGAGATCTGGCAACTGCGAGAAGCCATGACCACATTACTGGACCGCATAGCCAAGACCATCACTGTTGGATTTGCATCGCTGGCATCCGTTGGTCACATCAGTGTGCACAGGACTCTCCATAGTGCTACATCTATGCCACATACTCAGCATCTGGTGACCCCATTGAGGCTGATGCTGCCCACTGCCATGCCCATCCCTGACACCCCCGGCACTAGTCTGTTTGCCAGTCTGCACAAACCCTGTGAATGTGTTGGTGACACCACCTGTGGCTATTGAGCAGCCTGTGGCAGCCACACAGTTAGGGTGTGACTGCCCATGTGACTGTGGTGGCTGTGGTTCTGCATGGTAGTCCTGATGTGTGTGCTCTCCAGTCCCATGTCCTGCTGCTGTTGCCAGCTGTGCACATGTCTGGTTGTGTCCTTGTTTGTGTGCTGTTGCATCCGTGTGGCCTGGGTCACATCCAGCATGTGTGTGGATAGTGCTGCTGGACCATGTGGCATGGGTGTGATGAGTGCAGCACTGTGTTGGCATTGCCTGTGTGCTGACACATACCCTCTGATCCATGCCATGTCCTGCTGTACTACTGTATATTCCTCTCCCTGGCTGCACCTCTCTGTGCATCCCAGCTGGTGTCCTGCACCCTGCTGTGCACCCTGTGGTGGTACCGCTGCATGTGCCTGCCTGGGACCATCCACATGTGTGTACCACACAAGGCACATGGGTGGTTGTGTCTGTCTGTGTTGCTCCATTGGGGTGTAGGTGTGAGTGTGCATGCGTGCTTGTCCACCAGTGTGTGCAGTGTGCAGGCCTGTGTCCCTGCATACATCTCTGTGTGTCCATGCGAGTGTGTGTGTGTGTATATGAGTGTGTAGTGCTGTGCATGCACAGCTGCACTGTGTGGTACTCACCTGAGGTTCCCTAAGTGCTCCTTGACTATGGTGTCTCTGTGCCTCCTGGCATGGCTGCCATCCTGGGGTCCTTCCTCTCCATGGGCAGCTGCAAACCTCTATCGAGCCAGTACTGTTTCTCATCATCATCAGTGCTGTTGCCTTCATCCACCTGTACAGCTATCCCATGGTCAATGGTAATGTTGTGCAGCATACAACAGGACAGGAATAGGCCACAGGCTTTCACAGGGCTGTACTGTAATGCACCACTGGATCCTTCTAGGCAATGCAATTGCATCTTGAGCATGCCAAAGACACGGTCTATGATGCTGTGTGTGGCAATATTTGCCTCGCTGTGTTGCTTCTTCTGCACCATTGTTTGTTATCCAGAAGAGGGTGAGCAGCCAGAGTCAGAGGAGGTATGCACTGTCACCTGTTGGGGGGAACACATGTGATGGGTAATGTCTGTCACTGCCTGTTTCCAACCCATCCCCCTCCAGTTCACACTGCCACCTCCTGCCACCCTGTGTGCCCTGGATATGGCCTCCCATGCACGGCTGCTGTGCCACCATTCACACCTTGCCATCTGTGTTTTCATGCCTGGGCACCTCTGTCCATGCTCCCCTGTACTGTTACCATTCTTCTTTCCTGTCCTATCCCCTCACCTATCACCGTCCTCATTCCCCATCTCACCAACCTGCAGCTGTGTGGTGTACTACATGGCTACTGTTACACCACCACACAGACCCTACTCACCTACTAGGTGGCCCATGGGGATCACCCCAATCTCAAACTGCTGGCACAGGATGGATTGGTGCATATAAATGCATCATGTGTACTCCCAGGGTGTTTGGCACACACACTGATGATGCACCCAGTGGCATTTCACACCACCTGGCAGTTGATTGAGTGTTAGGCATTTCTGGTCATGTATACTGTGCCTTCTTGACCAGGTGGTACATGTATGGCCACATAGGTGCAGTCAATGGCCCCAATCATGCTTGGCATGCATGCCACCCTGTGGAATTCCTGCATGTTTACTGTACGCTCTGCCCATGTGCTTGGGAATGTTATGTACTCTGAAGCATGTGGCAGCAGAGCATTGAGGACCTGGACGAGGGGGCAGGATGTGACCAACTATGATGTACCAGTGTTTGCTCCCACTGGTGTCTGGAAGGTTCCCCTGGTGAGCAGGCACATTACCCCTGTCACCTTGGTCTCCACCAACATGGCATCATGGCATGACTCATTCTGGTGGGTGCCTGCAGCTCATCATGGTACAGCTCACATAGCTGCCTCAGAATTGCCCACTACAGACGGTACCAGCCAACTATCTCGGTGTCCCCATAGTCCTCAGATGTGAGTCGGGCATGGTACTGCCTGTGTTGGGCATACCACCAATGGGCTGTTCCTCAGCCAAGTTGCTGCTCCTCCATCCTCCTCACCATCCCTTCATCACCTGCTCCATTACAAATGGTCATGCATCTATGGCTATTGCTCCCCTAGATTAAGCCTCTGTTTTGTGTGGTTGAGCCTCCTTTATGTAGGCTCAGCTTTGTGTGGCACATTCTGTGGGTTGCTTAACAGTTGTGCTATGTTTTTTGGCTGAATATGCCATTGTGTAGCTTATTCATGGTCATGCCCCCCTGTATTTGTGTGGCATACATTACTGTTGTGCAGCGGCGCAACGGAAATTGTGCTTCACATTACTGCTGTTTGAATATGGCTCCAGGGTGCAGTTCTGTGATTGCACTGGTGCAATTCGATTGTGCAATGCATAACCCTTTGAATATCTAGCCCCATATATCTGTTTTTCACTGAACAGGTTTGGAATGAAGTAATCAAGATTGGAGTTAAGGTGGCTAATCTTGCAGTTAAAATGTTCATCATTATCTTCATATCAGTGTTAAGTAGGCTGAGGGGCCTCCACTTATTAATATCTTTCCTGTCACCTTTCTTAAAAATAAATATTAATATAGCAGTACCTAGTTGTGCATCCAATTTCTAATAAAACAATAATCCAATTAAAGACAAGTTTTAGAATATCTGTCAGTTCAATTATATATTCTTTTGTAGAATTCTGAGGTCAATCCATCCAGGTCCAGGACAGTATAATTTTTTAGGGTTTGGATAGCTTTCTCTATTTCTCATTAGCTAATTTGTACATGGGAGTGTGGGAGAATGAGTATGCTTTAAATCAAAACCAGAACTCTTTCTTTTCAAAAATCAATTCATGGAAGAGATATATAGATGACTTACTCTTTATTTGGGAAGGAAGCAGTAGTGAATTGGATCTGTTTAAGGATTACCTAGAAAGGATGACTCAAAATTTGAAGTTTACATATTGTACCTCTAGAGAAGAGATCTGCTTTTTAGACCTGAAGATTTTTAGAACAAGGGATAGCTTGGTCAAAACAGATATCTGTGGGAAACCCTCAGATGGAAATACCCTATTAAGAGCTGAGAGCTGTCATCCAAAACATCTCACAAGAAATTTGCCTAAAGGACAGTTTTTAAGGATGAAAAGAAATTGTGGAGATGAGCAGAGTTTCAAAGTAGGGAGAAAAGAACTGAGTGATAGACTAGAACAGTGAAGATATAGATCTAAAAACATCAAGGAAGGACTTAAAGTGGCAGTAGACTCTAATAGAGATGAACTACTGAAAAACAGAGATGTGGAAACATTGAGAGAGACAGTGAACAGATTCTATTTTGTGTTACCTTATCCAGCCCAAGCATATGAGGTAGAAAAAATCATTAAGACCCATTGGCATGTCCTAACACGCTATCCTGGTTCAAGTCCCACCATGTATGGCGCACAAGAGAGCACCTACAATAGGTGACAAACTTTGTCATAGCCATTTTGTAGAAAATGCAGTGGAAAACATTGCAGAGATTAGAAATAAAAGTATGGGCTGCATTCCTTGCAGAAATTGTCATTGTTGCACACATATTATACAAGGGAAAATTTTATGGACCCAAATACCGGACATAGTTTTGATAATTACGCAATTGATTACTTGTGATTCGATGGGTGTAATTTATCTTGTAATCTGCAAATGCAATGCATTTTATACAGGAAAAGCAGTAAGGAGCTTTAAGATTAGGGTAAAAGAACATATTAGAGCTATAGAAGAAAAGGATGCAACGTATGATACAGCGGCCCACATTATGAATTCCAGAAACAAAGCTGAACATGCATTTCAGTTCATGGGAATTTACAAGGTGTGTCAGAGACCGAAGGGGGTGGAATTTTAATGATTTACTGCTGTCTAGAGAGGCGTTCTGGATTAAAAATTTAAATACTACTAAAAAACAGGGTTTAAATTTTGGTTTTGAAATTAAACCCTTTTTAAAGAAAAAAACAATGTAAATAATATATATTTAGATATCGCTGCTATGCATGTATAAAAATGTATTGAATTTGTATACAGAGTTCTTTTTATAGATATTATTAGCAATCATGTAGATGGATTATTTAATAGTTTTGTGATACTAATAGCATTTTTTGTACTCCTCTTGCCTTCCCATTTATTTTATGTTATCCCTCACCCCGCTGTGTGTCTTCTAGCCTTTCCTACTAGTCTGCCAGCTTTTTTAGAAAGAGTGGATGTTGTTGTTATATTTAGCAGATCATTTAAGTATTGTGGAGATGTCTTTTTAAAAATATATGTGTAAAGTATGTCTTTCAGTGAGTGCATCAATGGGAAGGCTGTACAAAATATGACATCCCTGTGACATTTTTTGGGAGCAGTATTTAAAGGCTACAGTAATTAATGTAATTAACCTTTGATAAAGGATGGTGTAACATCTGAAATGCATCAGGCTGCAGCCTCTTTTTCTTGTTTTCATGTAGAATAAACTGGTTTTGATATATAAGAGGCTGGTGCCCTGGTTATTCTGGAGGTTTGTGTGTGCTCTGCTTGTGTGTGTAGAAAAAGTAAGCATTTTAGCATAGAAGCACCTATATCCTTGTGCACACTTTATCTGTGTTTTGTGTTTCTCTATTTCTATTTTCTTGAGTGGGCCCAGTAAGGGATCAGTAAGATCAGGAGTCACAGGTGGTATGATTATGGAATTTAATATGTGTAGGACAAGAGGTAACATCTGCATATAAAGTGTGGAGGTGATTATCAACGACCTCCAAAATTTGTTTATTTGTCTTAATTTCTTTACCAGCGTTATTTAGCAAGGAGTCCATAACTCTAGATGTAATTCAGTCCTTACAGCTCTCATAAATATCCCCATGCATGCATTTGCCTGGTATGCATGCCTGTGTTCCTGTAATAATGAGGTAGCTCTGGAATATTGTAAACTATCCATCTCCTTCTTTAAATTTTTTATTTGGACAGTATAATCACCTTTACCCTCATTACTGAGAGACATTGCCATGACTAGCTCGGATTTTAAAGGGAGGTATCTTTTATATTGCATATTATGTACCTGAGTTGCTTGTTGCTGAAATACTTTTTTTTATTTCAAGTTTAGTTTCTGCCCACCAAATGCTTATATCCTCCTCCAGACATGCTAGAGTTTTCCTAGCTTGAAATGTTTCTAGAACCACCTCCTGAATTATTAAGTTATTCATTAAAGTACTGCTAAGTTTCCAGTAACCTTTTTCAAAAGATTGCTTTTCAATCAAACCTACTGTGAGAGTTAATACAGCATGGTCTGAGGTTTCAATAGGACATACCATAGCTATATGTAAATGAATATGTTTTGAGGAAAAAATATAATCTATTCAGGTAGACAACTGTCCCCTCTGAAAGGTTTGTCCTCCTCCAGTATGAAGTGCCTTATAAGAATCTACTAGACAAGCTGTTTTTATAATTTGTTTTAAACTATTAGTATCACAATAATCCTTAACTATATTTTGACCCCTATCAGCTTTTGTAAGTGGGCAGTTAAAGTCTCCTCCTCATAAGATATGCTTATATGTGGACAGGTAGGGTTTTATCAACTGAAAAAGATCCAACCTATCCTTTTTTTTTCCTGTGGAACATATACATCTATCAGTTTCCAGTAGGAGTTCTCATAAGTAAAGTTGGGCAATAAAGCTCGACCCATACAGATATCAAGTGCCCCTGGTGATGGTAAATGTAGTCCCATGAAAAAGGATACCCACTCCGTCTCATGTGTCTTGTCCAAAGGAAATGAAAGAGGGGCCCCAACACCATAGATTTTGAGCCTCAAGAGTTAGTGATTTTGAATTAAGTTGAGTATCCTGTAAAAGACAAATATCATAGAGTCTTTTAGGATGGATAAGGTTACCAGACATCGTCTTGCAGCTTTTAAACTGTTCGTGTTTAGGGTGGCTACCCTCAATTCAAAAGTAGAAGTCCTATGAAGGAAAGGATCATAGTGTTCTATTTCTTTCTAGATCTTCTCTGAAGCCAGACTCCTGGCTGAGACTTGTTGCAAACAAGAGGGTCCTGTTTCACTGAAGGTTTTTCCTCTGAGTCCGATAATCATGTTTTGAGAAGAAATTGTGGGTGAGGATTCTGAATCCTCATCAGCATCCGATCTTCTGGTGTCATCTTGAAAGATCACAAACTAATTTGATACTTGCAGGGGGGGATGACTTTTTGAAGCTTTTATTGCCTTGGTTTTCATGTGAGGTAATATTAGAGGTTGCATTTTCATGGTCATGGGTTTGTCTGGGGGAGGCATTATGGCACTGGCACTGGCAGGTTCTAGAGTCACCTACCCTATGTCAGTTGGTGGATTCTTAAGGGTGGAGACTTCTGGTTGTACAACAGACTCTGTAGGGGAACAATGACTTTCCACTGAGGTGCAAGTAACCTGAGATTGCGTTGGTTGGGCAAATGTTGTAGCTGCAGGGGGTGTCACGGAAACAGCTGCAGGTACATTTATGCTGTCATGATCCATGGTAGTAGTAAATACCTCTGGTGGGCCAGAAGTGCTCTCTGAGGTAGTTTGTGAGTTAGTTTGTTGGTGCCTAGAATGATCAATATCAATCCTTTGTGCTACTGTTACAATGTCATCTTGATTTTGTCTTTCATTCCTGTTGTGAGTAGCCCAGGGGCAAGTTCTGTAGATGTGGCCACTATCCTCACAAAGATTACATTTCATATCTTCTGTGCACTCTTGGCCCATATGTCTGAACCCTAAGCAGAGATTACACCTTAACCTGTCACAGGCTGAACTCAGGTGCTGGAATGAACCACATTTAAAGCAAGGTTTTGGCTGGCCTGGGTAAAAACAGTGTCCCCTGTCCAGGCCTAAGAACAGACTACTGGGAAGGTGCTTGGGGCCTGTCCTTGTCATTTTTCATTTAACTTTGTACTTCCATCCCCCAGTCCAGATGTGTTCAGTATCAACAATGGGCTGAGAAGGACCCATTATGTCATATCTTTGTGACAGCCAATGTGTACTGTCATGGACTGAAACTCCCTCATTTCGAAATAAAACAGTAATTGTTTTAAAAGCTGGTTTCATATAGTAGTAGCACCAAACTAGTAAAGGAATTTTTCAGGATTTTTAAAAATCCCTTTTGAGAATTGTGAAACATTGTGAAACTTTTTTTTCTTGTTTTGTGATGTGTTCAGTGCTACCAGGAGAGGGCGCTTGGATCTGGTAGTCTAGTTGAACATCCAACTGATGGTGCTAGAGTACTATAATAGGAACTGGTCTCTTTCTATAGTGAGAAATGTGTTTTAATTGCTTTTTGTATACTAATCTGTAGTTCCCTGAGGTTGCAGATGTTAACAGAATGGTCTGGTGGTGTAGAGCAAGTGTGCTTACCTATGCAAGCAAGGTTGCTGGGTTCAAACCTACAGAAAAGAGTTGTCATTTATTTCTCCTACTTTTCACCAAGAGAACATTATTTAAATCTTAACAGAGGCTTAAACATTCGTATTGTTAGTCAACAGTACGCTGGCAGGGTTACTGTCTTTTAACTATAGGGTGAGGAGTTCAATTCTTTATTTCCCCTTACCCAATTCAGTACAAGTGATCTGTGCTGAGCAGCTGATTTTCTTAAAGCAGCAGTGCAATGGATCAATAATGCTGTGTTCACATATTTGTACTCGGAACTTGTCTGGAATAATTAATTTATGTACCTTTTGCAGTTGGATGGCATCAGATTGTAGTTCTATGTTCAGTGTTTTTTTCCACTGACTCATACACACCCTTTGCCAGGATCGCCATTTTGTATCCAGTTGCATCATGGCATTTTTTTAGATGAAAAGGCTTACCATGATGCAACTAGAGCAATCCCATTATGCAATTCTTTATAGCTGTTCAAGCGCGCTCCCAGTAACAGTTTTGGACTACTCGCATGCGAAAAAAATGGCTCTTGTTGGCAGTAGCATTCCATGCTGTAACACCTCAGATTCAGTGTGAGTGAACTTGGAATTTTAGCAAGCATTTGTGTACCTTTAGTAAGTTTTTAGATAGTCAAAGTGCACAATGCAGCATTTAAAAATCAGTAAATGTGTGAAACCCCTATTTTTTCATAATAAAGAGAATTTGGGAAGCTGAGGCATTGCTATGGAACAGTCTCTCTCAGGACCAATTTGTAAATAAGCCTGCTCGATGGTGTTTTCCTGGTAAAATAAAAATTAAATTGAAAAACATTGACAATGAGGAGCTTTGTGACAGAATCTATTACAAATCGGGAACTGTCAGTAGCTATTATTAGTGAAGAAGATGATGCAGATCATGATCATACGCATGCTTAGCAATGTCCAGGAAGGTTGCCAGAACACAAAAAAAATTTACAAGCTGCTGTTCACAGTACACATCATGTCACATCATGGGTGATGCCAGCTGAACAGCATTTCCATCCCTTATACAACAAGTTTTCAATCAATATGAATGTGGAACATAACCATGATATACTGAAAAAAAGCATGCATTCAGGACTTCATATTTTTAATGTGACTGAATGTGGAATATTACCGTGATATGTAAAAAAAAAAAAATACATGTGTGTGGTGGGAGTGAAGATTGAACCTGACCCTTTGTGACAATGCAGTAAATACTCCAGGGGCACATGCTTTAGCCACTACACCAAACCTACTTCACATGTTCTACATATCAGGAAACTTGCTTTTATCAAATGATCAGTTTGTAGCTCTTAATTGACAGTGTGGCTAGACAGTACTTGTTATTATGATGCCCTGATTTTTATACTCACAAAGGGATGCAAATGGCAATCACATTTATGACATAAAGAATCAATATAATACCGCCAAACTGGGTTAAGGTTAATCAGCTCTCCTTTCTCTCTAACAGTTGATGCCCCATTTCCTTTGAAATGGAGAGCATTGTGACAGAGCTTGCTACAGGTCAGGAAAGATTACTAGCACAACCTAACCCATCCTTTTTACTTCAACAGCACTTGCGTACTACCTTGAGTCTGCTCCTGGTATACTCATGAACTATAATGGTTCCAGTGCATTATTACTGTTTTACACATTTATATGTTCTTTTGTATTATTTTGGACATGTATTATAATTTACCCAATGTTCCACTACTGTTTATTGTACAATACCTTGTGTTCCAACTGTTGCATAATCTTACAATGTTGTATTGTTTGTACTACCCACGTACAATTGTACCTGAGCATCCTTCACAACCTTATATAACCCCCATCCCCAGGTCGCACCATGAGACAAGCAACCTGTTGTTCATTGTGCCCTCCTGGTGAAACATTTCAATAAATAAATAAACTAGCTATCTTTAGCTGCAGAAGATGATGAAGACTAAGAACACACAACTGACCACCCCCTCTATTTTCAGATATAAACTCTAAGTCAGAGTTTGTTTGTGAGGGGGGTGAAATTTTGCCTTGAAGTTCATTACAGTAACAACAGCAAAACTGTTGCTGTAACGGACTTCGTTATGTTTCGTTGTTGTGCAGTCTGTACACCTTCCTTACCCCCCTTAATATTATTGCTTATACAGTTTACTTGTCAGTGTAGGTATTAATATTATATTGTATAATTTTTAGGGTTGCCACCCTTGCATGAGGTGAAAACCGTATGCTAAACCACATCCAAACTCCACCTGTAGCTCCACCCTTCCTTATGACTGACGGGTATATCGTTCCTACTTCAAAACCATTTTAATGTCAGAGAAGACTTAAAAGTGATAGGAAATCATTTTTATACTGTTATTTGTATGCATTAGTCATTTTTGTTCTTTGGTAACCAGGTAAGACCCATTGACCGTAAGGCCCATTTACAGGGGAGAACTGGGAGCCCCGAGAGGTTAAGTATATTGCTCAAGGACACACAAGATGCAAAGAAGACTGGGAATCAAATCCAGATCTGCTGAATGTACCAAGCTCATTCACAGCTCATTGTTCTAACCTCTGTTAAAGTGTTTTATTTTCCTTTTCATGTTAATCATGTATTTTGATAAGCTTTGACCAATTTTTGACACTTTATATATCAATGTTTATGATAACCTCATTTCTGCATTGTGTTCCCTTTAACTTGGCAAGTACCACTGTTTCTTTTCATATTTCTAAGACATTCCATATGATCAGACACACCATTCCTGGCTATTCATCTGAATGGCCTGTAATGGTGAAACTAATATCATGGAATGTTCTAGTAGTATCAAAAATGAGAGTAGAAGTAGCTGCTGAGGACTCTGGAGAAAGGGAATCAATGTTGTAATAAAGACTAACAGAATGGGCCTAAAGCACATCAGAATATAGGACAAACAAAGGGAAGAAACACAGGAGGGCATGTAACAGTATAAGAACTGTTTCCTTCCCAGCAATAAAATACCATATTTAAAATTCAGAGTGGAATAGGTTAAGTTGATTTACTGCTAATGGCATTTAATGGCCATACATTACACCCCCATATACAGGTAGACTGGTTTTACAAAGGTCTGTGGCATCAGAACTTCTTTATAACCTGGACATGCAGCCAAAAGAGTGAATTATTTGATACAATAATTTAGAGTATGTGAGTACTCAGACTAGCTCAAAAACCAGACTACATTTGAGAAAAATCAGATGACCAGATAAAGACCATAAAACAATGGATTATTTAATCTAAAACCTGACAGGTGGCCACCCTAATCATTTTATTTCTGAGGTACCATGGCATCCATGATATAAGTACAAATGCAGGAATTATATTTATTTCTCCGGGGGATAAGGGCCCAGTCAATGAGGGAGTGGTTATGAGATTTAAGATTGAGGGTCAAAGATTTGATATCAGAACAAATTTTGCTATGGTAGTTGACAGCTTGTCTATATTGAATTTACAGTACCTAGAATGTACAGCTCACCTGAGGAGGAATGTGCGATGATGGTGGCGATGAGTTCAGTGACTGCTGAACTGGGAAGACCAAGGCTGCAGTAAGTGCTGGCTATAAATATAGGTAGTATATGGGGATCAACCCTGGAACCACACTGGAACATGGCTGTGGAGGAAAACTTCCTTTAGCAGCAAACAGTTAGTTCCGAAAACAGCAGGCAAACACCAGAACTACAGAAAACAGGGGATCCCATTAAATGAACAGTTGATAAAGCAGGGAACAGTCACTTCATGGAGCAATGAAACAAAAATTGGTTGCTCTAGACCATGCAGATCACATCATAAGCAAGTGGTGCTCCGGACCACAAAGGTGACAACATTAGCAAATTAGTTCAGGTGGCTACCCATAGCCTAGGTAGCTAAAGCCCAAACTCATGCAGTAAAAACTTGTGGCTGAATCAGGCCCTTGCAAAATAGCAGGCGGCTATCACATTCCTTTCCACTAAATCCTATCAAAGTTCCCAACACAGAGAACAAACCTCCAGGTGGTTGCCGACTACAGAAAACCACCTTTTTTTGTCCACTCCTATTGTGGGTGCCAAACCCAGAAATAAACAGTTCCAGACTGTGAACTGAAAAGGACCAGGGGCTTGACTCAGGACCCCTGGCCCCCTGCAATTTCCCTTTAACTCATGGCTCAGTCCTTTCCTCAGTGCTCCTCTATAGAGAGCATCCTTCCATTTTCTGTCTGTCTAAGGGGGTTAGACTTGCAGGCAGTAGCTCTTCTTTTATCCCTCATTCTGCACTCCATTGAGGCAGCAGCTGTTCCTTTTGTCCCTCTCAAGGGACTAAAGATGCAGGCTAGCCCCAAAACCCAGGGCCCCCCAAACCAATGGCCACCCCCACATCCTTGTACTGACTTAACTGTATGGCCCAATAAAACAATAAATAGCTGGCTGCATGGCCGAGTGGGCAGTCAGCCCCACTCCAGCCTTCTCTATCTTCTCTCCACTGGTGAATTCCCCAGGGTGTCAAAATCACTCCCTTTTATCTGCTTCTTCCCAGGGTGCCAAAAATCCCTCTGGTCCATCAGGGACACAACTACCAGGTGCCTAACCAACAGAGTGCCTTAATGCCTTGTGGTGCATGAGGTCCTAAAAACTATTTACAACCCCTAACCAAGGCGCAAACCAGCAACAATATCTATATCCTCCAATTTCTTCTCAAGGAGGCCACACATGCTCAGTAACCTGGAACCACCACAAACTATTTACATTTATTTTGAGCTTTTCCTTCCTGTCTCTTTTTACCATAAGAGAAAGAAACACCAAGTCTGTCCAATCCCCCAGAAATGATTGAACCTGAAGATGGAGCATCTACTCCATTAAAATCTAAATTTTTGTTTTCTTTTCTTTCCTTTCCTGGTGGCTATGCATGCTCAGTAGCACGGCCACTTTATCTATTCACAAATGGCTGTCCCATTGTCACCTCAACCTTCTGGGACTGAACACCACCCCAAACACACCCCTGAAGGTGCAGAAACCCTAATGCAGCACCTGTCCCACCGCAATAAAGGCCAGGCACCACGATGAGGTTACCCGAGCTACAAGGACCTCCAGTGGACTCCAGAGGTACAGTTCCCACCAGGGTAACTACCAACCCCAAACACACAGAGGGGAGCCACTGAGTAAGAGGCTTCATATGGTATGCTTGGTTGGGGAGGCTTACATACAGTACCATCATATTCCTGATGCCCTTGTGGGTAGCGAGCCATGTGTACTAAGCTCTACAAGGATTATGCAGAGTATGGATGCATGCTTCTACTGTACTGTTGATATCAAGTTTTTAATGTCAAACTTTTTGGGGCTCACACAGCTCCACCAATTTCCATTACTATGGCCCCTATGCACGAAAGGGTGGTGTGGCTAAGCGCCACATATCTGGGGCATGTAGCCACTCCATACACATTGCACCCCATGCCGGATGTAAAAAGGGGGGGAGCACAGACAGTATGCACCTGATCCCACAGGTAAGCGGACTACATTGTGCATAGTGCTGGCCACAGGGGTTCATAGGGGTGCAGGGTACACCAGGGTGAACCCTGCCATAAATCTCTTATGCACCCCATGCATGCCCTGAGATATGCTGCAGGACAGGGTGGGCAGCCTGACAACACTCTAAAGCTCCAGCAAATGGCCACCCATGTCATCCACCCACCCCAGCACACAGTGGAGAGTGTTGCACCCCCCCACAAAACCTATACCCCTAACAGGGGCACCAGCACAAGGGTGCTGCCCCCCAGTTGCCCTACAAGTGAACCACACCTCCCCATTATCAGTGGTACTGTTCCCCTCTCTGCCATGCAACCTGCCTCATCCCTCTGTGCCACTGTTGTGCCATTGGAAGGCTGGCAGCATTGCCCTCCTACCACTCCTCACCATAGCTGCCTGCCTTCAGACATCCACAGGGCATGATGACAACTCATTCCCTGACACATAAGGGATTCACTCTTGGACCCATGCTGGGCATCCAACTGAATGCCCAGCTGGGTCCATGACTCTGCCCATGCCCACCCTGCATGGACCTGCATGCCAGGGTGGCAGAGCGTCAGACAGGTGGCTGGTGGTGGTGAATGTTGCTGGTGCATACCAGTCCATAGGTGTATTGCTGTGTGGGTGGGATGTGCATCCCAGGTGAGTACATCCCACCACTATGTGCATGGGGCCCATGAGATCTAAGTAATTGAAGATGCAGTAGACTGCCTGGTAGGGGACTGCTTATAGCAGACAGGAAGGGAAGAGACTTTGCTTTTAGCATTTGGCTAATATTTCAAGATAAACAAGTAAACGAAAAAAAAATTTAGAACCATGAACAAACAGCAGTTGTGAACAATTATACCAGGAGTATGGTAGTTCAAAATGGTGGCAAGCAACACAATCATTGCTAATAAAGTTTAAACATTTTAGAAATATTATAAAAGAATTTTGTTGCAGAAACACTTGAATTGGTTTGTTCTTGAATATATTGTCAGTGTTCCTGGTGGTACATCACAAAGTTGAAACTCTAACCAAAACAGTACTGGTGGAGTAGAGGTTGTGATTTTGTTAAAGGCCATGCTTAGCACACCAAAGCAGGTGTAAAGCACAGCAGTGGCACAATTTGCATGTCACTGAAGTCTGTAGAGGGTATTTTGGATCATTCAGACTTTTAAGCTTTGCTTCCTGATGTGATGGAGACAGGGAGCCAATTTCTGTCTGGCATGACATCTGACTATCCTTGATTATTTCCCAAGAGATAGTGATATGGTTAGAAAACAGATGAAAACATGAATGGCTGGTGTCTGGTGATGTGGTCTGGAAATATAGGCTTCCAAAAAGGAATCCAAGAAAGGCTGGCAGATAATCTTAGCATGAAAATGCTGATTTAATGTATATATAAACCACAAAATGAGGTGGATGACCTACAATTTAAATTTGAATTTAATTTTGAAACTCCTGGGAGGTGGTTCAGTGGCACATCCCCCAGCCAGTGCACCTAAGGAATTCCTATGCTGTGATCAAGGAATGGGAAGGCCCCACAGGGTCACCTGAGGTTGTACCCAGGGAGGATGGGCAGGGCCTCTGGAATGGAACCCCAAGGGTGGAGGCTGGGAGACCACAAAGGAAGAGGATAACACTTCTGGTGGGGGACTGCATTATCTGGGGGGTTGAGCTAGGAGCAGCAGGGGAGGGGAAGGAGTGTGAGGTAAAGTGCCTGTCAGAAGGCATGGCTTGGAGGGTTGAAAAGTGGATCCAGGGGATCGCTAGGGTGGTAGCAAGGAGGGGGAAACTCAATGCCGTTGTCCATCTGGGAACTAATGACATAGCTGGGAATAAGGTAGGGATAGTAAGAGTACAGAAGGAGTTCATAGAACTGGGAGGGGCCTAGGGCAGGTAGCAAACTATGTGACTTTCTTGGAAGTGCAGTCTGTCCATGGCAAGGGGGAAGCTAGGGATCTATGCACCAAGAACTTCAACAGCAGGCTAAAGACATGGTGTGGACAGCAAGGTTTTTGCTTTATTGGGGAGTGGGGGCCCACCTGGGGAGATGCAGACTTGTACAGGTGCCATGGCTTGCATCTTTCCAGAAAAGGCATTGGAGTCCTCGACGAATGGTTTTAATTCTTCATTGGCAAGCATTGAAACTTACCAGGCAGGGGTAGAGAAAAGTAGAAGGGGAAATCATACTGCCCACCCTCACAGGCTAATGCATCCTTCAAGGAGGACATAAATATGTACTATAAGTGGCCAGAAAGGAAGGAAACAAATATTGGCACAAAGGGTAAGACAAGAGTACTAAGGTAGCAAAAAAAGGGAAAAGTGAGTGAGAGTAAAAAACAGGAGGATGAAGACAGGATTAGTGGGAGGGCAGGCAGCAAACCATGGAAGGCAATTGTTACAAATGCCCACAGCCTGGTCAATAAAATCCCAGTCCTGGAGGCCTTGATGATAGAGGCAGATCAGGACATAGTGGCAATAACAAAGACCTGGTTTACTGCAAAGTATGACTGGGACACAAATGTCCCAGGTTATGCCCTATTCAGGAGAGACAAGGGGAGTTTTTATTTATTTATTGAAATCATGGATACACCTGTGTGCAAATGCTAACAGAGAGGTTTCATATCATGTACATAGACAACAATGCAAGGAATTCAGGACAATATAGAGATAAAACATTGAGAGTACAGTAAACAGATGATGACAAAATTAACATAAGGGTATGTAAATCCAAGCCAAACCAGTAACTGTGGCAATGTGTAAAGTAAGCTTGCATCAGAAGAAGAAGCAGGGGAACAAGGGAAGAAGGGGTGGGGTAGATAGGACAGTGAGGACAGAGGGGGTAGGCTGGGATAAAGTGGCTAGAAATGGGGCTAAGTGCCATGGTTTGCCTATCCCCAGGATAGGAGCTGGGAAGTGCTGGGGTCAGTCAGCGGGTGTGCAGATGACTCAGTGGTGGCACATGCAGGTATTCATATGACTAAGGTGTTGGCACAATTTAAGTCTAAAGGGTCCGAGCATAGAAAAGGGGGGATGGAGTGGCTCTGCATTTTAGAGAGGGTATAAAACCAACAGAGGTGAGGGTTAACAATGGGAGACAGAGGCACTGTAGGTCACCTTTGAGCCAGGCAATGGCACAGCAATTAGAACAGGTGTGATCTACAGACATCCAGCATGGGGGCAGCAAGGACAGGGATCTAGTGGATCAAATTCAGGATAAGGCAACAAAGTGTGAGGTATAGCTGTAGGGTGATTACAGTATCCCAGATGTTGAGTGGACCATCCCAGGAGCCGGGACATCCTGGATTCCCAACAAGGGTTGGGCCTCAGACAGCTGGTGTGCAATTCCTAAAGAGAAGTGGTGATTCTGAACTGGGTACTGACCAATGGGGCAGAATCTCAGACATCCAAGTGGAGGGTCAGCTGTGAACCAGTGACCACCACATAATGTGGTTTAACATGGGGACAGGGACACAGTCTAGTCACACTAAGGCAAGAGTCTTGGATTTTAGGGGGGTTGATTTTGCTAGTATGGGAAGGCATATCAAAGAGGCCCCAGTGAGATTAAAAGGGGAAATGAGCAGTGGGAAGAACTGAAGGGAGTAATACAGGAGGTGACAAACCAATGTACATTGGTGTCAAGCAATGGCAAGAAAAGGAGGAAAACATTATGGTTCTCAAGTGAGGTGGCAGGCAATGTAAAGGCCAAAAGGGTGAGATTTCAGAATATATAAGGAGACACTCAGGGAGGAAGATAGGGAGGTGTATCTAAAGAATCTAAAGGAAGTTGTAAAGGATGTAAGGAGAGCAAAGGCACAGACTGAAGATAGGTTAGCACAGATGGTGAAGAAAGGTGACACGACATTATTTAGATATAGCAGTGAGAAACAGAAAACTGTGTGGTGGAGGTGATAGTAAGGCTCAAAGGGGATGATGGGGAGTGTCATGAGGGAGACCTGGAAAAGGTGGAAATACTGAACAAAAAAATACTTCTGTTCAGTACTCACTGAAGAGGGGCAGGGTCTCGGATCACAGATGAGTAGCAGACACCGGGGGGGGGGGGATAAACACTAGTCCATTCACAGTGGAGAGAGTCCTAGAAGAGCTCACAAAACTGAAGGAGGATAAGGCAAAGGAGCTGAATGGAAAACATCTGTGGATATTATATGAACAGTGAGGGGAGCTACAGTAGCAGCACCCCAGCTGCCTTGTTCACCGAGTCACTCAACACAGCAATGGTTCCAGAGGATTAGAACAGGGCACATGTAATCCCTTTACACAAAAGTGGTAGTGGGGAGGAGGCGGGGAACTACAGGCTGGTCAGCCTCACCTCAATAGTGGGGAAGATCATGGAGGCACTGCTGAAAGAAAAAATAGTGGCCCATTTGGAATCCATTGGTGCCCAGGATTCAAGGCAACATGAATTCACAGCAGGAAGGTCATGCCAGACAAATCTAATAGATGTTTCTGACTGGGTTACCTAGCAAATAAATCTGGGGGGGGCAGTGGATGTTGCCTACCTTAATTTCAGCAAGGCTTTCAACAATATCACACATAAAAAGCTGGTGAAAAAGATGGGTAGTCTGGGCATGGGGTACAAGGTGGTGAACTGGGTTAGGAACTAGCTAAAGGACAGAAAGGAGAGGGGGTGGTGGTAAATGGGATCCTATCCAGGGAACAGGGTGACCAGTGGGGTGCCACAGAGATTAGTGCTTGGGCCAGTCCTCTCCCATTCAATGTCTTCATTAGAGACATTGCAATTGGGCTGGAGGAAAAGATCTGCCTATCTGCAGATGACACCAAGATCTGCAATAGGGTGGACATTCCAAGGGGTGGTGAGAATGGGGAAGGACATAAGGAAGCTTGAAGAATGGTTACATGAGTGGCAACTGAGGTTCAATTCAAGCAAGTGCAAAATAATGCACCTGGGATGAGGGAACCCTAGGGAGAGCTATACAAGGGGGGGGGAGTTGCCGATGACCACCAAACAGGAATGGGACCTTGGGGTTATCATTTCAGATGACCTAAATTTATTTATTTATTTTCATTAATGCCTTTGTTTACTGGGTAAGTGCACTGATCCAGAGGACCATTTTCAGTCATGACCGGGGCCACAGGGTGGCAAACAACACAGAGAACACAGCAGCACATACAGGTAAATACAATTAATACTGTAAATTCACACCTCAGGCATGAGATGGTGTGAAAAAATAAAGTAATAGCACAATGGAAGCAGGGTAAGTCAATGGCCAGGCACACATAGTGTGAAAGTGAGCCATACGTAGCAATAGAGATAACATGAAATACAGGAGCCACGTTACATGGCGCAGAAGAACATATGTAGCATTATAAATATGACATGAAACCAGTTTAGTACAGGTTCATCAGTAAAGCTGTGCAGGTTCATATAGTCAGATACTCACATCAGTTTCAGGAATTAGAGGTTAAGAGGGAAGGATGGTTTTAGACAGATACAGAGATGAGAGAAGAGATAATTGGAGGGCAGGGGAAGTGGAATGGAGACATGGGCATTAGGATATCCTAGTGTTAATTACTGGGAACAGTGAGTTTCAGCAGCAAGTAGGAGCTAGTTTTTCTTTGCCAGTTTGAAGGCCAGGTATGTGGGGGATGAGCAGATGGACTGTGGGAGCTTGTTCCATATGGAGGGTGCAGAGATGGAGAAAGCTCTACTTCCCATTGCTTTGGAGATGTGGGGTGCCTCCAATGGGGGGACTGAGGATGCCCTAAGTGTATCTAAACAGAGTAAAAAGGCTGCAGGGAAGGCCTGTGGTATGCTGGGATGTATAGGCAGAGGCATCACCAGCAGAAGGCAGGATGATGTCACTGTATAAAACACTGGTGAGGCCTCACCTGAAGTGCTGTGTGCAATTTTGGAGGCAGCACCATTATATGGATATTGATAGGGTGGAGGTGGCCCAGAGAAAGGAGACTAAGATGGTACAGGGCTTACACCAGAAAACATATGAGGAGAAATTAAAGTACCTCAATATGTACTCCCTGAAGGAGAGAAAGGAGAGGCATAAACAAGGTGCAGTGGAGAGACATCTTCAAGCATAGGAGGAGTATAAGAATGAGAGGGTATGATATGATATTGGAAGGATGCAGGTTAAAGGGAAATGCAAGGAAGTTTTTCTACACATAGAGGGTGGTGGACAAATTAAATAGTCTGCCACAAGATGCAGTGGGAGTGAGCACAGTGAAGGGATTTAAACATGCCTGGGAAAGGTATAATGTAAGGGAACCTTAGTGGTGGGAAGGAGGGGAGAAAGGCCAATAACCAGGTAGGGTCAGAGGCTGCAAACTAGCTTAAGGATTATATTTCTATGTCTCTTACCACCACCAGCCACCCAATCCATGAAGTCTCCTGGTAAGAAGGAGCCTACCTACTCCCAACAGTTCCTCCCTACCAGGTACAGTACCAAACCTTGCAGAAGAACTCACTGCTACACATGCAAATTTATTTCTTGTGTGACTGAAATTCAGGGTCCTAAGGTGCTTTTTCACATCACCAAGGAGTTATCATGCACCTCTACTAATGTTGTATATTGCATACTTTGCAGGAAGTGTGAAGTTATTTACACTGGAGAGACTGGTAGACACTTTGCTGACCATTTCAGGGAACATTACAGGGCAGTCATGAATGCAGCCACTGACAAGCCCATTGTATTCCACTTTATTTCCAGGGACCAAAGTGTCAATGATATTTTTCTGTGTCAATCAATCAATCAGTCAATCAAACTTTATTTAACGAGGCAGTTACATCATTCAGCAAGCTCATTTGCAAGATGGTCCTGGGCACAAAGGACAAATTCATTTAAAGTATTCAAAATCATTTCATAACACAGGAGACACTAAAACAGACTATTTTTAAGCATGAGATCATTAGGTAACTGAAGCACGACTAAGATAACGAGGGCTATATACATATACAGGCAATTCATCATATATGGGTTAGGAGGCAGTGGAGGACAAAGGGTGGAGAGGATGGCAATGACACAGTGGTGGACGGAGAGAGGAGAGGAGGGCAAAGACACACGAGGGGAGCGGGGGGCAGCCCTGCTAGGGTAGAGGCCCCAAGGGGGATTAGCATGCAGAAGGAGGGAGGGAGCTAGATGGGGGGGTAGTTACACTAAAAAGGAATGCTGGCTGACAGGAGGAATAAGAAGGCCAGGGAGGTCCAGGAATTAGGGGAACATTCAGTCCGTATGCCAGTGATTACCTGAAGCAATCGCATACAGTTTTCAGGGATCAATAAAGCATCTGCCTGAATATGTAGGGGCTAGGCAGGAAGGACAGTTTAAGTGCTTTTTGTGTGTTGTTCCAAAGTGATGGTAGGAAGGAGCTAATGGCAGTTGTGCCATGACTTGTCCTTGTCTGTGGTAGCTTGAGGAGGACAAAGAGGGGAGATCCCTAGGCCGTATGCACCTTTAGACCGTTTGAACAGGTTGCAGATATAGGGTGGGAGTTTGTCAGAAATAGCCCTGAAGATCCACATTAGGGCATTCATTTGCCTCCTCATGAAGAGGGATGGCCAATCAATTGCCTGGCACAACAGATAGTGGTGAGTCCGCAGGAACATGTCAAGTATAAATCTCAAAGCACAATGGTAGAGTGTGTCAAGCTTCTGAAGGGCATACTGGGAACAGTGACTGTAGAGAAAGTCAGCGTAGTCAAGCAAGGGTAGAAAGGTTGTTTGAACCAGCTGCTTCCTAGCTTCAAGAGTGAGTAGATGGCTTATACGGTGATATATGGCAAGGGGCTGTCTTAGCTATTTTGTTAACTCACTTAGGTGTTCAATGAAACTGAGTTTGTTATTCAACCAGATTACATATATTTTAAAATATCCACTATTTCCAGAGGTTCACCAACTAGGGTGATAATCTGGGGGTTATCAGGTGTCCCCATATTGCGGGAGGAGTGCAGGGAGATAATCATGGCTTTGTTTTTTTTTTGGCATTGAGCAAGAGATTCAGGCTCAGCAAGTTATGTTGGAAGATGATAAAGTCCTGCTGTAACTCCTTGTACAGTAAGTAAGATCTAGAGAGGGATTGGTTGTATAGAGGACTGTGTCATCCATGAAAAGGTGAACATTTCCTGCGAACATGGAAACATAGAAACATAGAATTTGACGGCAGATAAGGACCGCTTGGCCCACCCAGTCTGCCCATTTCCCTACCTGATGGATAAGCTGCAGATCCTAGTTAACCAGCAGCCTACTTCTTCCTACCCCCACCCCCTAGAATGGCCTTATGACTGTCCCATGCATGCTTGAATTCCACAAGTTTTTGACTCCACAACCTCCTCTGGAAGGCCGTTCCATACATCCACAACCCTCTCTGTGAAAAAATACTTCCTTAAATTACCTCTGAGCCACCCCTCTCTATCTTCAAATTGTGCCCCCTTGTTCTTGCACACCCCTTTTTTTGAAAGATGCTACCCTCTTGGACTTTGTTGATTCCCTTGAGGTACTTGAAAGTTTCTATCATGTCCCCCCTCTCCTTCCTTTCCTCGAGGCTATACATATTAAGCTCCTTAAGTCTTTCTTCATATGTCTTCCGGTGCAGACCCTGCACCATTTTAGTTGCCCTCCTCAGGACAGCTTCCATCCTGTCTATGTCTTTGTGGAGATTAGGTCTCCAGAACTGCACGCAGTACTCCAGATGTGGTCTCACCAGCTGTCTGTACAGAGGGATAATAACTTCCTGTTTTCTACTGGTGATGCCTCTCCCTATGCATCCCAGTATTCCTCCCAGCCCTCCTTGCTGCCCTCTCACATTGCTTGCCCACCTTTAGGTCATCTGATATGACTACCCCCAGGTCCCTTTCCATTTTTGTTGTTGTTAGTATCTCACCCCCCATTGTGTACTCTTCCCCTGGGTTTTGTTTCCCAGGTGCATTACCTGCACTTCTTAGCATTGAATCTAAGCTGCCATACATTTGACCATTCCTCTAACCTTGCCAAGTCCTTCTCATCCTTTCCACCCCACCTTGTGCATCAACTTGTTGCACATCTTTGTGTCATCTGCAAAGAAACATACTTTCCTTCCAATCCCTCTGCAATGTCGCTTATAAAGACATTGAAGAGGACTGGTCCTAATACTGAACCCTGCGGTACCCCACTACTAACCCCCCTTTTTTCAGAGTGGACTCCATTTACTATTACTCTCTGTGTCCTATTCTCCAGCCAGTTCTTTACCCAGGCTGTCATCTTGGGACCCACTCCCAGGCTGGCTAACTTGTATATTAATCTTTTGTGTAGGACTGTGTCAAATGCCTTACATAGAACATAGAAACATAGAAGTTGACGGCAGATAAGGACCGCAAGGCCCATCCAGTCTGCCCAAATTAGCCTTGCTAAAGTCTAGGTAAGCCATGTCCACAGCCCCTCCCTGATCAACTACTTTGGTCACCCAGTCAAAGAAATCTATCAGATTTGTCTGGCATGACCTTCCTGTTGTGAATCCATGCTGCCTTAGGTCCTGTGCCCCTCTGGCCTCTAGATACTCAACAATTCTTTCCTTCAGAAATGATTCCATCATTTTCCCTACCACTGAGGTTAAACTAACAAGTCTGTAGTTTCCTGCTTCTGCCTTGCTCTCACTTTTTGAAGGGAATCACATCTGCCCTCCTCCAGTCCTCAGGTACCACCCCATCCTCCCATGATTTGTTAAAGAGGGCAGTCAGGTGTCACTAGTTCTACCCTTAGTTCTTTTAGAATTGGGATGAATCCCATCAGGCCCCATTGCTTTGTCCACCTTCAGTTTTAAGAGCTTTCAGAACCTTTCTTCTGTAAATGGCTGCTATCAACTTCTGTATCCAGAGTGTTTCTACTGTTTGTTTTAGGTACCTCCCCTCTTCCTTTGTAAATACTGAGCAAAAATATTTGTTTAGTATCTCTGCCTTTTCACAGTCACCCTCTGCCCACCTCCCTCCCCTTTATTAAGCCTCACTATCCCTCCCTTGGTCTTCCTTCGCTCCCTGATGTACCTATAAAGGTTTTATCCCTTCTTAACTGAGTTGGCTATCTTTTCCTCGGTTTGGGCCTTTGCTGTTCTGACTGCCTTTCCAGCTTCCTTTTGCTTTAACTGATACAGTTCTCTGTCCTGTTCCTTCTGTGATTCCTTGTACTTCCTGAATGCTTTCTTTTCTCTTGAACCTTCACTGCCACTTCCTTTGAGAACCATAGTGGTTTCTTACCTCATTTGTTTTGTTTATTTGCTTTACACAAAGGCTTGTTACCTCTGTGATGGCAGTTTTTATTATTCCCCATTGTTCTTCCACCCCTCCTTCCTGCCCATTTGCTAGTGCATTCCTTAGGCACTCACCCATTTTGGCAAAGTCAGCCCTCCTAAAATCCAGTACCTTTGTCTTTGTATGGCTTGACTCTATTACTGTGTTTATTGTGAACCATACTGTTCGATGGTCGCTAGTTCCCAGATGGCTACCCACTTCTACATCTGTGATCCTCTCTTCATCTCCATTTGAGAGAACCAGGTCTAAGATTGCTCCCTCAAGTGGGCTCAATACTAGTTGTCTAGGCATGCCCCTGTAGGTATCTAGAATAACCCCACTCTTAGAAGTGGCTGCTGCAACTGCACTCCAGTTAACATCTGGCATATTGAGATCGCCCATCAGCAATATCTCCCCTTTATCTGCCATTCTAAGTATACTTTCTATCATTGCCTTGTCCATTTCCTCCCCCTGAGAGGGGGGTCTGTATACAACTCCTGTGCAGATTGTGGTGCCATTGTCTGCCTCCAAATTGACCCACAGTGCTTCTTCTCCTCCCTGTTTACCCTTTTGTTCTGTTGCTTTGATTTCTTCTCTTATGTAGAGAGCTACTCCTCCTCCTCTTTTACCCTCCCTGTCCCTCCTGTAGATAGTGTATCCTGGTATGTTTATGTCCCAGTCATGGTTCTGTGTGTACCATGTTTCTGTGACTGCCACAATATCCAGATCTTCCTCCTCCATCAAGGCCACTAATTCAGGAAGCTTGTTACCCAGACTACGGGCATTGGTACCATTGCTCTCCATTTTTGATGGCTTTACCTTCTGTAGCAGCATCCCCACTGACCTTTCTATCTTGGTCTTTTTCTCATTTAGTACCCTGTTTTGTAGGGGAGGGGGATTTTCCTGCTGCTTATCAGTGTCTCCCCCCTTGACTAGTTTAAAGGCTTGCCAATGAAGCATTTAAACCGATTGCCCAAAAGACTCGTTCCCTTCCTGGACAGATGCAGACCATCCTGCCAGTATAGGCTGGTGTCCCTCCAGGTGGAACCCCAGTCCCAGATGAAGCCAACCCCCTGTGCTCCACACCATTTTTTCAACCATTTGTTAAACTGCATGGTGCAAAGTACCCTCGCCTCACCCATGCCACTGACAGGCAGCACCTCTGAGAAGGATACTGTGTGTGCTACTTGTCTTAAGCCCCTCCTCAACTCTACAAAGTCCTTCTGCACTGCTCTAATCTCATGAGGAGCTAAGTCATTTGTCCCTAGGTGGACAATGATGTCCAGCTCAGACTCCCGTGCAACTGTTCTCGTGATCCTAAGGATGCGCTTCCTGTCCCTCCAAGCCATGGCACCAGGCAGGCACCTTACTTCAGTTTTCCCTGCTCCCCCTAGTTCTATCCCCCTAATAATGGGTCCCCCACCAGGAGCTGCTTTCTTTCCCTGTGGTGCCCTCTGCCTCCTTCCTGAGGGCCTTCCTTGTGACAGTTGTCTGCACCCTCCTTAGTCTCCTCTGTGGGTGCATCCATAGGGGAACTATGCTCCTCCAGAATGGTGTGGGATTGTGGAGTGGAACAACTGACTGGGTGTGCCTCTGTTCCACCACCCTTACCCTCTCTGAGCCCACTGCGGTCCAACTGCTGTGCTTTCTTCACAACCTCTGAGGTAGTGGTGGTGGCTCTGGTGCTCCCTGGATGGGGGAGGTTCCCTTGCCACTGTCCAGTGTGGCCTGAAGATGGGCAGTTTCCTCCCTCAGGGCAGATAGTTGTCTGCAAACAGGGCAGCATCTCAGCCTCCAGAAAGACTCCCAGAAGACTGCTGCCCCACAGCCATTACATTGTACTACTCCCCACATAACTGTCTACCTTGTTTAGTTTTTTTTTGTGTGTGTGCATGTGTGTGTGTGTGATTGGTGCGTTATATAGAAATATATGTATTTATATAATGTGTATGCTTATATTGTCAGTGCAGTGTGCTAGACAGGATATGACAGTGATATGTACCTTGCCTCTTGAGGAAATGATGTCAGAACCCCAGGTATAAATGAACTGTTTCCATGGGTGGGTGGGGTGAGGGGTGGGAAGGGTTGGACCTAAACTGTGCCTCATGAAACAATCAGCTAAACGCTCTGACCTACCGATGCGATGAGTGCCTTCCTGTCAGCAAGATGCCATACACGACAATTTGTAATACTGCTTCAAACCAATTTGACAGAGAAAATACCCTGCTAATCAAACAGAGAAAAAATCCAAACATCCAAGTCAGACACAGGTAAACCTTCCCAGCCCCAAAAGAGCCTGGTGACTTGTGCTCTGAAAACAGTCAGCCCCAAAACACGTCAGCTGTGCAGAAGGGTAGACACAGAAAACAGTATTCAGCCTAGGTGGGTTTAAACTCTTCCTGCACTGAAAACCTTAACACTTGTAACAAAAGTAAAGCAAACTCCACCTTCCTCTGTTGATTGAAAGACTGCCTTTTCTGATAATTCTAAGTTCCTTATTTCACCCTCCAGTTAGAAGTATCCTCCACCTGAAGAATATTAACTTTCCTAAGGAATCTGCTTCAAACCAAAGACAATTGTAAATTGTAAGGTTCACCTCCCCTCTGTTGTGAGCACTACTCGCTTTCTTGCAAATCTTAAGTCCAGTGTTGCAGCTTGTAGCCAGAGGTAGCTTCACCTGAAGACTATGAGGTTATCTGATGAGCCTGCTAAAATTAATACTTTTATCAAGGTCTGTAAGATTCTTCCAGAGCTATTGGCTGTTAAGTAGCTGTGATGTAAGCACTTCCTGACACAGTCTGGCTTGGCCTTATAAGGCACACTGAGGTAAACAAAAGAAAACCAGTTTCCAACCCCTAGGCACTGTCTGGGTCCAATACACAGCCTGTAACCTGCTCTCAATTCAGGGCTTATGACAAATTCTTAGCCCAGTGAATACTCACAGTATTACAAATATTGCAATGCAAACAGTCAATCACTAACTCCAATCAAGTCAGAAGGGCAGAAACACAGAAAACAGTAAAATCTTAACAATTGTAACTAGTATAACAAACTCCACCTTCCTCTGTTGATTGAAAGACTGCCTTTTCTGATATTTCTAAGTTCCTTACTTCACCCTTCAGTTAGAAGTATCCTCCACCTGAAGAGTATTAACTTTCCTAAGGAATCTGCTTCAAACCAAAGACAATTGTAAATTGTAAGGTTCACCTCCCTCTGTTGTAAGCACTACTCGCTTTCTTGCAAATCTTAAGTCCAGTGTTGCAGCTTGCAGCCAGAGGTAGCTTCACCTGAAGACATCCCAGAATATATGTGGTTAATATAAAGTGCAAAGGATAGGCCCCAAGATAGAACTTTGCAGGACGCCTCGGTGCAAAGCTTTTAGTGGGGACAGTTTCCTTTGTGCTTTAATTTGTTGTCTTCGATTTGTGAGGTAGCAGTGGAACCACTTTACTGCAGCAGAGGTTTGTCCAATACTACCCAGAGTATCTAGCAGCATGGAGTGATCAACCATGTCAAAGGCTTTGCTAAGGTTAAGGAAAAGTGCGTAGATGTGCTGTTTATTATTCAGGGCTTTTAATCAGTCATTAGACACTTTGGATAGGGCTGACACAGTGCTTTGCTTAGGTCTGAAGCCCCGATTGGGCTGAGTTAAGGATATTTTCACAGTCCAAATACTCCCTCAGTTGTGAGTTGACAATTGTTTCTAGTAGCTTGGATAGTACAGGAAGAAGCGAGACTAGTCTGTAATTATTCAAGTCTGTAGGGTCTCCCAACTTGAACAAAGGGATAATATGTGCTATTTTCCAACTTAGCAGTAGCTCCCCTTGGGTAAGTGAGCTATTAAATAGATGAGCAATAGGTGCTGTCAGATGATAACAACCTGCTTTTAGAAAGAAAGATTCTAATGAGTCGGCACCAGCACTCTTTTTTTGGTATCTAGTGAGAGAAGAAGGTCCTCCACCTGTTTAAAGGATACTGGATGGAAATTAAAGGGAGGGTGGCTGGTACAGGGGACAGAAGCAGGGCTAGTACCTACACTGGTGGCACTTGGGGCACTCAGTTTACTAACAGGCAAGGCATCGAATGCGAGGCCTGCAGTAGCAAAGTGGTTATTGAGCTGGTCAAGTATCTCAGACCTAGCTGTGTAGGAGTTGTTGTTCACTACAATTTTGGCTGGAATTGGGGTAGCAGGGGAGTGTCCTTCGACCTCTCTCAAGATTTGCCCAAACTTGGCAGGGCAGTTTTTGTTTTCCTCGAGGTCAGACTGAAAGAAACATGATTTTTCTGTCCTGATCAGTTTGGTGCAGGCGTTCCTGGCCACCCGAAAGGAGAGACAGTCTGAGTCGGACTGCAACTTCCTTGCCCTTTTCCATAGTGTGTATCTGTACCACAGGGCCCTCTTCAGGGATGGGCTGAACAAATCAGGTGCTCGTTTCCTAGATTTAACCTTTCTTAGAGGTGCATGTTTATATATTACCCTTAGTAACAGATCCTGGAAGATACATAAAGCTTCAGACACAGAAGGTGCGAGATAGTAGTCCTGCCACTTAATATTCACGAGATCTGTCAGAAAGGCAGGGAGAAAGAAATGTTTTAGGTTGCACTTTAGTTTAAAGGTAGAGGTGGAAGGTAGATGTGTGGAATGCCTGATACAGGTGACAGTGCAGTGATCACTCAGGTCATTATGGAAGACCCCTGTATGGGAGATATTATGTGGCTTGTTGACAAGCATAAGATCCAGCAAGGAGCTTCAGTCAGGGTTTTTTTATTAGGTCGAGCAACCTCAGGGGTAATCTGAATTAGCCCATGCTCATCGAAGAAATCCTTGAGCCTGTTGGCACAGGCATCATTCCAATTATGATTAGGGTCCTCCATTATGATGCTTTTAGTAGTCGCTTTCTCCAAATGGGAGTGAAGGTTAGGTGGTATACACAGACCAGCAGCAGGTGGCCTATAGCATGCATCTACCGGTAGGGCAACTCCAGGTGATAAGGTTAACTTGAGGGCAAGACACTCAAATTCTTTGGGCATTGATGTATGGAAAATATCAGATGTTAGGAATTTGCCCTTAATATATATGGAAACACCACCACCTCTGATCAACCTGCCACACCTGTGTAGGTTGTAGTCAGAGATGTTAAGCATTTTGTCAGGTACATGATTCATAAGCCAGGTTTCTGATAACATTGCTACATCAGGCATTGCATGTAGCACCCAAGTTTGGACCAGGTCAAATTTATTGACTAGGCTGCATACATTCATATGCAGGAAGCTCTGGCCCTTTAACTATGGGTGCTCCCCAGAGCAGCTAGCAGATGGGGGAGCGAGGGCCCTGGTTTAGTTCCAAACTACCTGCACACAGCAAAAGTAGGATTAATAGTTTCCTGAGACATCTTACAAGGAATTTCAGGAAGGCTTTGTTAGGTTGTTTAGCATGGGCACTGCCTAGGGCAGCAGAACAAGAGTTGGAGGGGCAACAAAAGGTGGTCAGAGCAAATATTGCTACCCTAATGGAGAAGATAGGGGATGTCTGCTTAGGCGGTGTAGGGCAGTAAAGGATGTGAAACATTCTGATCGCATGCAGATTACTGCCTTTGGAAGGAGTTAGCTGAGGAGCAAACACCACCAGTCTAGATTCCTGGCATGTAGGAGAGTTCAGGAAGGTTGTTTCTTTCAGTGTCTGTATTAGGCTCCAATGTTAGATGGAGGACGCAGCCAAAGAGGAAAAGGTAAACTATGGACACCATCTTAGGAGTGCTGAGTAGCAGAGGAGAGGTGACACCTTATAGGCATTCTTGGGTGACTGACAGCAACCCTGTAAAGGTGAAGAAGCCTGGGGCAGGCCAAGGGCTATAGGGCCAAGTGTTAAGAGAATGATTTGGTAAGGTGGGTTAACAGAGCAGCGGCAACAGGCACAAAAAAGCCAGTGAAGGTTATAAACCAGTAAACATAGTGTAGAATAGGAAAGAAAAGGAGAAAGAAATGGAAGAAGTAAAAAAAAATGAAAAACAGAGTACCAGTTTAAGATATAAATGTAGGTTAACATATGGTGTTTTAGCTAGGGCAGGGGGATTGCAAGGCAACTTGGTGATTATTGGGACTATAAAGAGGGTAGCAAGGGAGGAAGTTCAGGTATGGAACTGTAGCGTAAATAGCAGAGCAGGTGCTAAACAAAGCTGATAGATAAGCAGATAGTGAAAATAGGAAGCTGTCTTTAAAGGGAGGGCAGGACAAGTGGTAGGCCTAATAACTTCACTCTTATCTTTAAGGGGAATTGCAATATTAGTGAGAGGAAAGGATGAATATTGCCTAGGGGCAGTGCCGAGCAGGAAGGAAGAGTATTTAAGAAAGGCTGGGGGTGGGTGAAAAATTCTAGCAGGAAGGAGAAAAGGTGAAACAGAAATTGGATTATTTGCAGAGCATAGCTTACAACTGTGACCCAAATGAAACCTGGTCAAGACAGAGAAGTGTTCAAAAAAACTGTATCACTTTAAACTTAGTTTCTGATCCAGGGGAAATTACCATAGGACCTTAAAACAAAGAGAGCTGTAATACTTTAAAACCTACAAATCTGCACTCTAAAAGAACCTGCACTTCAAACTACCCTTGGAGTGCAAAATTGCTGTAAACGGGCTTAGGTTCACATTTAAATTAGGACTCACAGGACAATTTGGAGAAACTTAACCAGTACCAGAATCAGTAAGTAACATTAGCTTAAAGTCCAAAAGGAACAGGAGTAGCAAAGAATTAAAGAAGTTGAGCAGCCAATCAGCTGGCAGAGCTGATGGTTCTGACCAGTCAAGTTTCAGCAGGGTACTTTGGTCTAGTGATCGGCAGGCAGTACAGAGAGAAAGGCAGCCGGTGGACAGAGGGGACCCGCCTGGCTACTTGCAGCAGCAGAGGCACCTGTGTTAAGGGTGATGCTTTGGTCAGATGATCGGCAGGCAGTACAGTGAGAAAGGCAGCCAGTGGACAGAGGGGACCCACCAGGCTGCTTGCAGCTGCTGAGGCACCCGTGTCAAGGGTGAAGCTTTGGTCTGGTGATCGGTGAGCAGTACAGCAAGGAAGGCAGCTGGTAGACAGAGGAGAGCTGCTGGGCTACTTGCAGCAGCAGAGGCACCCATGTCAAGGGTGAAGCAGGGCTTTTGGGATTCTGACCACAGAAAAAACATGGAAACCAAGCTGATCATCTGCCTTGGCTTGGAGCAGCCTTCTGGTTTAAACACGCATGCACAAGAAACATGTTGTGACAGCTTGCTGGAGCAGCAGGTGCAATGTTTGTGGAATAGCAATAAGGAGAGTTGGGGTATATAGTGCTTGTGTAACTTGTAATTTGTGTGGCTTCACTCCATTTCCACCCATGAGTAGTAGGTATGTAGGCAGTAGTTTGTAGGAAATAGAAGGCCCATGAGCAAGGGTGAGAAGAGGAGGAGGGGAAGGTGGTGGATGAAAAACACTCCCTAAGCAAGGGAGGCTTATTAGAGGAGGCCTTATAAAGAGGTTGTGGGAGGAGCTATTCCCCATATTGAACCATGGTCAAGCCCTCCCATTCAATTTTTGTGGAATAGCAATAAGGAGAGATGGGGTATATAGTGCTTGTGTAACTTGTAGTGCTTTTGTGGCTTTACTCTAATCCCATCCTTGAGTAGTAGGTATGTAGGTAGTAGTTTGTAGGGAATAGAAGGCCCAAAAAGATATCTCCTCCAACTGACGGAGAGTATGACTCCCTGGCACTCAAGAAAGGAAAAAAAAACAGGTGGAGGAAACCTCTGAGGACCCACAGCCAGAGTTTTGCCCATCCTTCTGGGCATACTAAATGGAGAAGGATCTAAGTTCTAGTAACCATAACTAATTTAAGGTTGGAGGGTTGCTTGGAGAGATGATAATCCATATTTGATCCATGGATTATGCTGATCGCATGATGATCCTGAAGTTGGAGAGGGATCTGTTCTGACTGAGCATTATAATCTGAAGTATGAAGTAAATCTGAGAGGAGGACAAAGGAAGTCCAAGTTTCCAAGATGATGAATGATGCTTGTCCAACAGACTTGTAATAGGCAGATCGACCATGACTGGATCGATAAGGTATTAAACTGGGAATGGTGGAATGGCAATGGTAGAAGAAGTTATGGTGAATGATCCAACTTGTAAGTGGCTTGAATGTAAAGGTATGGTCTAGAAGGTAGGAACTCTGTATTGAGCAAGGAGACACTAAGGAAACATCCATAGAATAGCATTTGTAGAAGTCTTTGAATGCCCTGGAGATGAAGGCTCATTCTTGATCTAAGGATGATAAAGACTGAATGATGATCCAGCAGATGAAGGGTACATCTTTTCTATATGAATGGTAAATCCTATGTACAGCAGATCCAGTTAAAGAAGGGCTGATAAAGATCATGGTTCGGAAGTGACTAAGGATGTATGTCCGAGGGATTGTACAGACATTATGACGTGGGAGAGCAGATTTGAGTGACACAAGATTAGACAATATACTGTGGTAGTTGTGATGATTAGTCAAGTTATGAGAGACTGCTCCAAGTCATATGAGGTTTGATATTCCAGGTAGTCTGGAGGTAAAGAATCCATTAGTGAGCAAAAGCCACTAGGTAAGCATCTCAGGGTAAATTGAGCATAGGAGACCTTGAGTGCCTGATGAAAATGATGCTATAAGTGATTAGTACAGCACTAGAGGATGATCTGTGGAGCTATCCAAATAATAGCCTAATACATATGAGGAATGATTGGCATTTGATATGAGGAATATATGGCTTCTTTGGTCATGATATTTGAGACTTTATGCTCAAATCCTCCGCTGGCACACTGTCTGAATTAAATATGAGCATTCACGTGCTGTGATCATTTTGGAGATGCACTCTGGTGGCATAAGTGGTTAAGTTCATGGGTAATCTTGCTGCTGAAGTACATGAGAGGAGCTTGGGGCAGATGAAAAGAGTCTGTAGACTGGATTAGTAGTGCGATCGATTAGTGCAGGATACCACAGGTTTTAGTGTTACAGCTGATTAATACCGATTAGGATGCAAGGCTTAGTTAGTGAATTTGTCATGGCTGTTACTGATTGTCAGGTAGAATTCGGGAGAGCCAGCTAATGGCCTGTGCTGAAGAGATGAATGAAAGTACTTCAAGAGGAAGATGCTGAAAGGTTTGCTGGAGAGCAGTTGACCTGGCTGCATATATTAGGTGAAAAGGTGTGAATAAAACATAAGGAATAATGATGCCTGGGAGAGAAATCAAAGGTTGGATGATGTGGAGTCAATAATCAGCTAGCTGTGGGGATCCCACAATGACTATTCTGGACAGTATTTGTACAAGTCCTAAAACTAGCATGATAGTTGGGAAGTAGGAGCCAAGCAACTTGGTTATCAGAGTCATTGCTGAAATAAGAGGCAGCAGAAGATAAAATGGATGATATACATAGCTGAATAGGTTAATTTGTGATTCCCGGTATCAATAGAGGTGATGCTGAATACGAAGTTTGAGTATAATAGAAGGGTTTAAGTCTTTTCCATCTATGAGGATGGAGACAAGATGAGGCATCCAGGGAAGTCAACGTGACTGGATAGACAGAGATTAGAGGATATATCCTGATAGAAATGGAGGAGATCTTCCCATAGCCAAGCGAATAGAGTCCATGAATGAATGGGAAGAACTGCATGGGCAGTATCAGCCTTCTATGATAAAGTAAGAGTCTATGGGGCATGAAAGCCAAGGACTGTTTGCTGGCAGTAGAAGTACACCAAAGTAATGCTTTAATGATTGAATGAGTAGTGGAATGGCACTGTTAGAAGAGCTGGAGTAGAAGTAAGGATGCATTGTATGGTAAAGCAGATGACGCATCAGGAGTATTGGTTGGAGATAGGATACAAGGCCCAAAAGAGCCACAGCAAACAGCACAAAGCCTTGAACCAGCAAGGCAAAGAGGAAAAGGCAGCCAGACAATGGGAAGAAAGTCTGAGGGTGGGGATCCCTTGTGCCTGTAATCAGAATATACTGTAAATGCACAAAATATATCATCGACTGCAGTCAAATGTGGTACAAGTTGAGTACCAGTATATCAATGCTATTGTATTGTTGTCCAGTAAAAATGTTGTCCAGGCCCACCTGCAAACGAGTTGGCTCTAAGATGAAAAGCCAGGTTAAATAAAGTTTGAGTGACTTGATTGAGTGATTCAGAGGAATTGAAGGAATGAGCAGAGGAAGATATGGGCCAGGAAAAGCCGTAAGGCGTCCAGAGCAGGAAGGAGCAGGATGAGGTCAGATCCATGGGGAACAGAAGCAAATTGCATCAAAGCTGAAGTAAGGCATAGAATGACAATCCACAGAAGGCTGAGGAGCCCAGCCAGGCACCAAGAGTAACAGGAGTCGCACATCTGAGGAAGGCTAGAAGCAACCAGAGAAAAAGATGGAAGGTGTTGAAGCGAAGAAGGCCAAGGTCCCAACACTGCAAAGAAAACAAGTTCATACAGCAGCTGGACAGGGGACCTGCAACAAGGAAGTACATGAGGCAATCTACCTAGAGTGAGATAGGGAGTTGAGCAGGCCAGCAGGATCTACAGGATGAGGGAAGGAGGCCCAGGGGCTAGAAATAAAAGTCCATGGAAGAACTGGATGGCAAGTGGATCAGGCAAAGCAGACGGGTCCTGCGATAGAGAAGAAGTGACAAACCGACAGGATGGAGGCAAACCAATCAATGAGGTCATGGACTGGCAGTTGAAGGCACAGGCAGAGCATCAGTAGTAATGGAGAAAACACATGTGAAGCAGCGGGAAGAAGAAGAAGAAGAAGAATCAGCATTTATATAGTGCTTTTCATACATTCAAAGCGCTTTACAAGCAATGCTAGGCTGGTAGTGAAGTGACTGAATGTGTGGTGGTGGCCATATCACACATCATCACCCACACACAGCCTGGATAATTGCATGAACTGGTTTATGGGAAGGGGAATGTTGGCCAGGACACCAGGAATGTTCCCTACTCTTTGCGAAGAGTGCCCTGGTTCTTTTACTTCCACCTGGACAACACCAGGAGTACATCTGGAGTAGATGAGGCTAGGAGATGCAGGATGATAAGAAGAAAGTTGAACAACCGAACATGGATGGCAATCCACATCGGGTAAGCTGGACTGGTGCCGACAGTACATGTAGAGTCAAGCTCCTGGTTGGGAGGTAGCAGATAGGATGCTCAGTCTAGGCTGCAGACAAGGTAAAATGTAGAAGTAGGTAGGCAAAGTCCTGATCCTGAAGGGAGAAGCAGCCAGGTATCAGGCTGAGAAATAGTAACCTGAAGCAGCATAAGTAGCATGATTATGATATGTAGAATGTGAGAGTTCCATTCCCGAAGGGAAGTGGCAACTGGTATAAGGTAGAGAAGGCATGGTGTAAGTCTGTAGATTGGAATCACAGCTCCCATCCCCGGTAGTCATGGTGATATAACCTGCACTCAATGCAGCCAAGCAGAGTTAGGGATGAAGGATGTCGAGTTGGTAAGCAGTAGGTAGTTCTGTTCCCGAAAGGAAGCAGCAACTGGATGAGGTAGAGAAGGTATCATAACAGTTCAGATATCGGAGACATGACTCCCATCCCTGGTCGTCGGGACAGTGAACCTTCATGCGATGCAGTCCTGCAGAGTTTGGGACAGAGGATGTCTGGTTGGTAAGTAGGAGACAGTTCTGTTCCCAAAGGGAAGTGGCAACTGGCAGAAGTAAAGTATGTTACAATTCAATAGATCATAGACAGGGCTCAGAATCCCATCCCCAGTAGACAGGGGATGGTTACCTTCACTCTGCACCCCAGAAAGTGTGAGTTAGGGACGGAGACCAGAGTACTGCTGGTATGGGTGGAACGAAGCACTAAACTGCTGCAATGATGATAGACTAGTAAAGAATAGGAGTGGATGCAGTCTGGAACAAGAACTGAAAGCAGATATGGGGGATACATGAACTGGACAGATACAGAGAGCAATAGATGCTTAGGTATAGTACACAAGGAAGACAATCATAGTGAGATAACTAGTGGTAAAGTACAGGTGGTATCACACAGGTATCATCAGATAGTAATATGCATGAGAGGAATTAGGAAGATTCATGACATGTATTCCCCCACCCTGTATGAGTGGAGAAATGCACATGCAGGAACCGCCAATGGATGGCAGGCAAGCTTACAACTGTAAGAAAGCTGCCCCCCCCCATGAAGTAACTGTATGTGTTTAGTAATTTTGTATGCTGTAGTAAGGCAGTCCTTCCTGAAAGGCAGCGAAGATCCATTTTGGAGAAGCACAATTCCAAAATAGTATAAGGAGCTGCAATATCCAGCCTTGGGATGTGAGCATTGAAGGACACCGGCTCAATTCAAACTCCTGCAGCCAAATAATACATAGGCACTCCTAGCCAGGGAAGACGGTACATGGAGAATAAAAAAGGAGAATCCTGGACTGTGAATAAACAATGCAGAAACAAATGAGCAAAATGGCTTTGGAGCACGACAGTAGGTCTTTGTGCTGATGTTATACCTCTTTAAAACCGCCACCATAACTTTATCATAGTTGTTGGCATCTGTCCCAGTAAGTTGCCTGTTTACAAGCTAGGCTCTTCCAGATAAATATAACACTAACTGAATCACCCATTGGTCCCAAGGCCAATTAGTTGTTTGAGCTACCCTCTCGAAAGTCGTGAGGTATGCCTCAATGTCATCATTTTCAGTCAACTTAGTAAGCTTAATGTCTCTAGGGATAGTTCTATCTGGCTGACCTTATGTCATGTCTTGGATGGCCTTCAAGGTTGCTGTCCATTTTTCAACTTGGCATCATCTCTCCTCTGCTTGTAGCCATCATTCCTAGTCCTCTGTCATCTGTCTTCCTCTCGGTGTTGCTCCATCTTCAATTGGTGCATGCACAGCCACTTCAGGAGTTCACTCAGGTCATCTAGCACTGGGATCATCTGTCTCTCCTTCATCTTCTGGGCTGCTGCTGTCTCCTCTAAATCATCCTCATCCTTAGTAGTCTTCATCTTGGTCTGGGCTCCTGGATTTAATCCTGGCAACAGTGGGATCCCAGTCTTCTTATTTACAGACCAAGACAGATGCAGTGCACTTGGATCTGTCTGTTCCCCCATTTGCATCTGTCAGGGTGCTTATGAAGCAACACCCCCCCAGTAGCATTTCCTGGGCAGCCTTGATGTACCAGAATTTGAATCACACTGCTAACACCAATTGTAATAGTGTGGGCTGAAATGACAGACCAATAGACAAGTTTAAAGTGCATAAAAACTGCAAGGACTACATTTATCATTTTATTTAAAAAATATCCGAAAGAAAATGTGATATGTACAGAAAGGAAAATTGGTGTTAGTCCTTCCAGCCATAAAACAAAAGATCAGGATATTATTCTTCTCCAAAATAATCAGCCATGAAAGAATTCCTGAACTTCCCTTCTTTACTTAGTGTGTAACCTCACACACTCAGCTCCTACACACTGTGTGGTCAGAACACTACTGACCACCTATCTGCCATAGTTCTCTGATGGATTACTTTTTATAGCAGCCTAGGATTACATCAGAGGACATGTGATATACTAATTAACAGAATTAGGCCCTTTTTAGCTTCTCTGTTTCTTGTGGAAATGTTCTAACACATTTAACACAATACTGTCCTCTATATCAACTATCTAGGATACCTTTCAGACAACCTACTGAATTAAAAAGTGGGCTATAGACCTTAATTAAGAGGGTATGACATCACAACAGGACTTTAGCTCCTCCCATTCTGTGACATCACTCCCTCAAGGTATCTTATAACCTGTCATTTCATGGATTGCCAGCCCTATAGCAAGACCGCCTAGTATTTGATGCATCAACTGGTATTTATATACTGTATTGCTATATGCTATTTGAGGCAGTATTTGAGGCAGTATAGCACAGCAGATTAAGACTCTGAGCTGCAGATCTGGAGACCTGGGTTTGAATCCCACAACCACCTAGGTGCATACTGTGTGATCCTGAGCAAATCACTTAACTTCCTTGTGCTCTGGAAACAAGCTTTGGTTTAGTGTACTACTCTTGGTTAAACAATGTTCCCTTTACCTTTCCTATTATTTCACTTGGTTTCCACTGTATCATAATTATCCTGAGGTATCTCTGACTTGGAAGACAGAAGTAGATAAGGGTACAGTCCTTATCTATTTGTTCTTGCAAGCCCTGGGAACCTTTTTGGCTGTTAGCAATAACCATTTCTTCTTAGACTCTAAAACAAATTTCCTGGGCATAAATTTACTCTACAGCCTCCTGCAAACATTTCTTGCAGTTTAAAGAATTTATTTCAACATAGTTAAAAAATGCCCCTTCCTTTTGATTTTAAATTAGCCTCATACAAGACTGATGGCTGAAATCTTTCAGCTGTCAGCAAACCTTTTCATTTCAGCCCTTATTTGGCTCGATAGCTAGTGCACCTCTCTGGACTAGACCACACACCTTAATATCCAAATATGGGCAACACTGGTTTAGGAACAAATTTTCTCCCATTTCCTTCTCCCACCAGTGCTGTTAGTTTTCTTTATTTACTTTCCCGTTCTGCTCTAAACTGTACCACACAACTAAGCTCCAAGCTCTGAGCACTATACAGGAGCATCACACTACTCGAGCTTAGAGTTGCTCATTTTCATGCTGTATGGCTCACTTCTTTCCCTACGAGCCATACTACAAGGTTAGAATCCTCACCCAGTGGTTCTAAAAAACAGTTTATCAATGGATTCCTGCACGATCATGTGCACAGCGGTCTGCGCGATAGTGTGAACACTTCTGTACGTGATTGTGTGATTGTGTGCACATTGGTACGGGAGTCAATAAATTAACAAACAAATGTTGCACATACTCTCCAGGTCAGTAAAATGAGAAGCACTTTTATTACATTCAAAGGTAACATAACTGGTGCTTCTTTGAATGGGGAGGTTACAGGATGTAAGGAAAAGGGAAAGAAAAGGAAAGAGAGAAGAAATATCAAGTTGGCCACCCTGATATGGAAAAGGAAAAGGATAGTCAGAAAAATGAAAGGAGATAGGAGAGAGTGATAGGAAAAAACAAACAATGCCTTTAGGGGTATTATCATTCTGGCACAGCCTACCTAGACTTTAGCAAGGCATTTAACACAGTCCCACACAAAAGATTAATAAAGAAATTAGCCAGCCTGGGAATGGGTCCCAGTGTGGTAGCCTGTGTAGAACATTAGTTGGACAACAAGACACAGAGGGTAATAGTAAACGGAGTCCACGATGAGGAAAGGGGGGTTACCAGTGGGGTACTGCAGGGTTCAGTACTGGGGCCGGTCCTTTTTAATGTCTTTATAAGTGACATTGCAGAGGGACTGTAAGGAAAAGTATATCTCTTTGCAGATGACACAAAGATCTGCAATAGGGTTGATACACAAGGTGGGGTGGAAAGGACCAGAAGGAACTTGACAAGGTTGGGGGAATGGTCAAATGTATGGCAGCTTAGATTCAACTCAAAGAAGTGCAAAGTAATGCACCTGGGAAAAAAAAAAACTTGGGGAAGAGTACGCAATGGGGGGGGGGGTGAGATACTGACAACAACAGAAATGGAAAGGGTCCTGGTCTTGTTATATCAGATGACCTAAAGGTGGGCAAGCAATGTGAGAAGGCATTGAGGAGGGTTGGGGGGATACTGGGATGCATAGGGAGGGGCATCACCAGTAGAAAACAAGAACTTGTTATCCCTCTCTACAGACAGTTGGTGAGACCACATCTGGGGTACTTCATGCAGTTAGTTCTGTAGACCCCACCTCCATAAAGAAATAGACAGTGTGGAGGCTGTCTAGAGGAGGGCAAGCAAAATGGTGGAGGGTCTGCACCAGAAGCCATATGAAGAAAGTCTAAAGGAGCTTAATATGTATAACCTTGAGGAAAGGAGGGACATGATAGAAACTTTCAAGTACCTCAAGCGTCTCAACAAAGCCCAAGAAGGTAGCATCTTTCAAAAAAAGAGATGTGCAAGAACAAGGGGGCACAATTTGAAGATAGAGGGGGGACAGCTCAGAGGTAATGTGAGTAAGTATTTCTTCATGCAGAGGGTTGTAGATGCATGGAACAGCCTTCCTGAGGAGATTGTGAAGTCAAAAACAGTGGAGGAATTCAAGAATGCATGGGCAAGACATAAGGCAGTTCTAGTGGGGGGGTAGGAGGAAGTAGGCTGCTGGTTAACTAGGATCTGCAGCTTATCCATTAGGTAGGGAAATGGGTAGACTAGGTGGGCCAAGCTGTCCTTATCTGCCATCAAATTCTATGTTTCTATGTTTCTGGGGATGGATGACCTGAACCTGATTAAGGATGGGAACCCCTTAATCTCTTTCTGTGGGGAAGTAGTATTCTATGTTTTTTCTGGTATGCTATTCAAGCTATGGTAAGGGATTCAGTGGTTTCCTTGTTTAGGGTGGGTTTTCTATGGGGTATATGGATTGTAACCCCTCTTTGGGGCTTACCTGAATTGCCCCATGTTTCTCCCATTTCTCCCATTTCCCCCAACTGCTGTGCTATGGACAGTTCCCCCATTTGTCCACTGCTGCCCAAGTCCTTAATTGCTCCCCCAAGTCCCCAAAGCAAGCCCTGTATCTCTTTAACCCTATTTGGGCATAAATCCTTTTTTTCGAGCCACTGGCATGTCTCTTATGTACCAGCACTCACACAGCCACATAGTAGCACTTTTCATGTGCCGACCACTGGGATGCAGTCCTTTGCAGTGTTCCTTGGCAGCCCTGGTGCCCTCTTACTCTAAGCATGGACCAGTGACCTCCAGGAGGCAGGGGAGAAGCCGCTGAGAAGTTTTCAAATAAAGATTGAATCGGGGCATGAATGAGTGCTCATGAATCATTCATGAGCTCTCATGAATATTAATGAAGTTGCTGCCAGCCACTTAGGGGGAAATATTTTGGTGGCAGTGACAGCAAAAGTACTGGGAGCTATTGCACAAAAGTGGACTTGTTTGACAGGGGGTCATTTGGGCAACACACCGGTGGGATGTTTATATAGCTAAAGCATTGTGTTAGACTACATTGGTTTCATGAAGCTGAGGGAACTATATCAACTCCATATAAATAACTAGGAGCTGACATGTTACTGACACTTGACCTCTCTCTAACAGCCAATCAGTGATCTAGGCACGCAAAACTAGGACAGAGGGACTCCTGGGAAAAGTGGACTAATTTAGGTGCCAAGATCATGCCCCAATAAATCAGCAAGAAATACTGATCGTTATGGATATAGATTATTAATGGGCTCCATCAGTCAATCAGGACTCTGGATTTTTGGCTGAAACAGTGTGGACTTTCTGGGATTTCTTCAGTCTGTTCTTGGGCTCTGTACAAGTCAGGAGTACTCTGTGAGTGGACTTTGGATGTGAGGGGTTTACCCAGGCCCTATGTAGAGACTGCTGTATTGCAAAATTGAAGATTGCTGGAAATGGAGATTGCTGTGTGGCAGAAACAGTGTGAGAAGAGAAAAGAGAGAGAGACTGAACTGTGATGCTGATTCCCCAGATAGGGAATATTTGATTACTGTTCATGGGAGAGAATGAATGCTGCAGAAACCCTGCACTGGAATGTCAGAATTGCTAATAAGACTGCTTGTGTGGGACTGTAAAAGAGATTTTGAAGACGTAGAGTGTCTGTGGTTGCCAGGGTGTTAGCTGAAGTTGTGTGTCCTGTATGAACTGGTTAAAGTGGCTGAGGGCTGAGGCCCAGCTTCAGCCGAAGAAAAGGTTGGGGACACTGTCAACTGGGAAGTGTGGACTGCTGTGCAGGAAGTTGTTGTTGCTGAAAGCCCCTGTTGAATTGCACTTGCACTTATTGAACCTGAGGCTAGCACCCACACTGATTGGCACTGGATTTTATTGGAACAACTGCCTGAAAACTTTTCTTTGTTGAGAACTCAGTATATGAACTGCAGGAGAACCCCCTCTGCTAGGGGGTCCTCACCCAGAGCCAGGGAGAGAACCTGCTAACCCCTTCCACATGGGACTCACTGTCTCAGGAGGTCACCAGCAATTCCTGGGGTTCTAGGGTATCTGCAGCCCATCATGGGAGCTGGGCTGTGGATCCACTCCTGGGTCTGGGCCACCTGGGATCTGTGCAGGGGCCAATTCTAATTAACATACAGTATTCATCAGTAATATCATGGAGGGTTTGCAAGGAAAGGTATAGAAACATAGAAGTTGATGGCAGATAAGGACCTCAAGGCCCATCCAGTCTGCTTATTTTTTCTACTTTATGAATGTGCCATAGACCTCTACTCTGTCAATGGCCTATCTATTCATACTCATCTGTATTGCTCCTTTATGCCTATCCCATGCCTATTTGAAGCCTAGCACTGTATTCATATCTACCACTTCCTAAGGAAGGCCATTCCATGCATCCACCAACCTTTCTGTGAAAAACAACTGCCTCACGTTACCACTTAATCGGCTTCCCTCTAATCACATGCTGTGTCCTCTTGTCCTGCTATTTTTCTTATATTGAAACATGTTAGACTCATTCACCTTGTTAATGCCCTAAAGATGTTTGATGTTTCGATCATATCACCTCTCTTCCACCTTTTGCTCTTGGGTATACATGTTGAGCTCCGTTAATCTGTCCTCATATGTTTTTTGATGCAGTCTCTGCACCATTTTGGCTGCCCTTCTCTGAACTGTCTCCATTTTTTTAATGGCCATGTGCACATGCAGCCTCCAGTACTGCATGTAGTACTCCAGATGGGGCCTAACTAATGTCTTGTAAAGTGGGATTATTGCCTCCCTCTTATGACTTGTGAAACCCCTTCTGATACACCCCAACGTCCATCTAGCCTTACCTACAGCTTTAGTGGTCTGCTTGGATGATTTCAAGTCATCTGTGATGATGATGATGATGATGCCCAACTCTCTTTCTTCCCTTATGATTTCCAGCAACTCCTCTCCTGATCTATAGGTGGCTTCAGAGTTTCTCTTCCCTATGTGCATGCTTTTGTACTCCTTTGTGTTAAAGACCAGATGCCACTTTTCTGACCATTTTGCCAGATCTCTTCTTGTTCTGCCCACCCCATCTGGATCCTCTACACTGTTGCAGATCTTGATGTCATCTGCAAACAGACAAACCTTACCCTTCAGTTCCTCTGCAATGTCACTGATGAAGATATTGAAGAGGACTGGCCCCATAACTGATCCCTGAGGTACCCCATTTGTGACTTGCATCTCTTCTGACTGTATACTGTTTACCACTACTCTTTGTTTTCTGCCTTCCAACCAGTTTTCCATCCAGTTGACCAACTTCAGGCCCACCCCGCACCTACCCAGCTTATTAATCAATCTTCTATATGGAACAGTATCGAAAGCTTTGCTGAAGTCAAGGTAGGTGACATCAGCTGCACCCCCTTGGTCAACCACTCTGGTTATCAGTCAAGACATCTGTGAGATTCACCTGTTTTGCAGATGACACCAAGCTCTGCAATAGGGTTGATATGCAAGTGGGGGATACAGAAATGATCGCTGAACTAAAAAAACTGGAGGAATAGTGAAAACAGTGGCAGCTGAAACTCAGCACCAAGAAGTGCAAAGTTATGCACCTGGGGATGAAGAACCTGGGCTGGAAATATACTGGGGGGAGCTGAGTGAAACTAAGGTAGAGAGGGATCTGTGGGTACTCATATGTGATGATTTAAGGACAACCCGGCAGAGTGAAAAGGTGGTGCAAAAAGCTACCAGTATTCTCAGAAGCATAGGAAGGGGTATCACAAGTAGGAAAAGTGAAGCAATAGTTCACCTTACAGGTCCTTGGTAAGGCCTCAGTGGAGCACAGTGTCTAGTTTTGGAGACCGGACCTCAAGAAGGACAAGGATCATCTAGAAATGGTGCAGAGGAGAGGTACGAAGAAGATACATGGACTACACAAAAAAGTATGAATTGAGATTAAACCATCTTAGGATGTACTCATGGGAGAGGAGAAGGGATAGGGGAGATAAGATGGAGACATTTAAATACTTCAAAGGTATCAACTCAGTACAAACACAGGATATCATGAGGGGAAAATTGGAATACATGGACAAGGGGGCATGACATGCGTCTGAAGGGAGGTAATTTCAAAACAAAACGAAAGTGTTTCTTCATGGAAAGGGTGGTTGAGACCTGGAATAGTCTGTCCCCTAGGTAGTGGCAGTGAAGACAGTGAGGGAGTTCAAGCTGGCATGGGATAGGCAGTAAAGAGACTGGGAGGGGATTCGCTTTTACTTGCAGACTAGATGGATTGCAAGGTCCCCTTCAGCTGGTACTTTCTTATGTTCAAAGAACAGGGCAACTTCATAGTCACACTGATGCTGGAATAATACAGTTCCAGCCTCTAACCAATACATAAGACTTGTCTAAATTGGAGGCCCCACCTCAGAAAGGGCATTGAACTTCTTCAAGGAAATCTCTCTCATCAAGTCATACCAATGGATCTATAACTGCATCAGCACTAGGACCACACAGAAACTTTTCTGTAGCAGCCTAGTAAGGGCCACCTATGCTGCGTTCTATCATGACATCACTGTATTTAAGTATGGGCAGCCCCGCTCCTACCTCTGTATTTTCCTGCCACTGACCAAACTCCCACGGACTCCACGAAAGCTGGGTCATTTAGTCAACTGCCAACTTCACAAAAAATACCAACAACAGCTTAATCTGATTCAAAGACAGTTGGCATTCATTTGTTTCCTCCTCTCCCAGGTCGTGCCTGAAAATAGGCAGAATCTGTCTAGTGCACTTACCCAGTCAACAAAAATGAAATAAATAAAATAAATAAATGAAACTTTGTTTAATTTTTTAATAGAGAAATTACTTTAGTTTAAAGTGGTTCTATTTGCTTTGCATGTTGAGAATAAAATATTCTTCTAATCTTTTTCATTGCTGCTGCTGCTGTTGTGGAAAAAAGCTTTATTCTAAAGATGAACACAACATCTGCATTTGCTGTCTTTGATCTACCCGTGAATTCTTCACCCATGAGCTCTGCTTGAAGTTTAGCCTCGCTACCCAGCAGCATAGAGAGAAAACCCTGCAGGCTTTTGTTTTAAAGCAACAGGTTGCCAGGATAGAGCAAGGACCCATGGGAACTTCTTCATCCCGGTTGCTGGCCCTCTCTCCAGGCTCTCAGGTTTCCCAGGCTTGGGACAAAGCTTTGGGAAAACACTCTCACAGAGATACTGTAGGGTGTGTAGTACAACCCATCCCCCTAGGAGGCAATTTTGGGCTATGTTAGCTTCTTCTTCATACTCCAGTATTGTACCATTGACATGGTTTGATTTTGATATTGTTTTACTAGCCTAAAACCTAGTGCAAATTAGCCAGGGCTAGTGCAACTGACCCTCTACTTGTCCATCTTGACTAGTGCAGGTTTTCCATGGCTGTCAATGAAGTTAAAAAAGTCCCTACTTGTGCAAGTGTAGTTGGAGGAGATAAATGAAGTCATGGTAGACCTTTACAAGGAGCTATATACCCCATCTCGCTCTATGGATGCCCTGCGGTTGTGTAGTTTCCTGAGCTCTCTTCCCCTTCTGCAATTATCCCTGCAACAAGCAGCTAATCTGGAAGTCTCCAACATTCTCAAGGAGGTGACGGAGGCACTTCAAGCCCTAAACCGTGGGAAAGCTCCTGGGGGAGATGGTTTCTCTCCAGAATTCTGGGGCCTAGTTGCACCCTTGATAGCCCCTCTTCTCAGTAATCTTTTTAACTTGGCCCTCACCACTGGATCTCTTCCCTCATCTCTCAGGGAAGCCATCATCACTGTGTTCCCTAAAAAAGGGAAAGATCTCACTCTTCCATCTAGCTACCACCCTATTTCACTCATAAACTCAGATGCTATAGTAAAATCTTTGCAAAAATCCTCACTTCCAGGTTGAATCCCCTTCTCCCCTTGCTTATCCACCCTTCTCAGGTTGGCTTTGTCCCTGGCCACTACAGTACAGACCATATCCGCGCAATGATTAGTTTTATTTATTGGGCTGGTAAGTGCTCAACACCATCCACCGCAGTGGACATAGATTTCAAAAAGGCTTTTGATTTCCTTGAATGGGACTATCTTCAACAAGTGCTGACAACCTTGGGTTTTGGCCAAAATTTCAGGCGCTGGGTAGCTGTCCTTTACTTGAATCCCACAGCCCGTGTTCTTACTAACTCTACCCTATCCGCTCCCTTTCCTCTTGGGGAAGGGCACAAATCAGGACTGTCCTCTCTCCCCCCTGCTTTTTATTTTGACGGTGGAGCCACTTGCGACTGCCATATGTCATTCCCCTCTTATCGGTGGGTTCCCTATTGGAGACAACACTTTTTCCACTTTTATGTATGGGGATGATCTGCTAGTCACCTTAGTGGATGCACCTGCCTCCCTCCCATCCTTACTATCTCTCCTCATGGAATTCACTAGATACTCTGGCCTGAAGATCAACCGGTCAAAAGTGGAGATCATGCCTCTTCATAACTTATTTACATATGTGCAGGTGTCCCACCTTGGCCATCAATGGGCTCCATATTCTCTTATGTATTTAGGAATGTGCCTCACCCCAGACCTGATCAAACTCTGAGACTTGAACATCAAACCCCTCCTTGTTGGTGTCAAAATGAATTTTGCTCACTGGCGTGGTCTTCACCTCACATTGGCAGGCAACATCTCCATGTTTACAATGGTGACAGCCCCTAAACTCTTATACATCATCTCAAACATTCCACTGGAGCTACCGGCTGCTAGGGTTAAAGCAGTTGACCAGGCCTTCTCCAATTTTATTTGGGAAGGTTCCAAGCCTCGCTACAGCAGGAACAAACTCAGAGCACACTGGTCAGAGGAGGGGTGGGGCCTTCCTTGGATGGAAGGATACAAGTGGGCATTTTCTACCACTCAGACCCTAGCATGGTTCCTACCAATGACATAGGAAACACCGCAGTGGGTACACATGGAAGCAACCATAGCCCAGGTGAAGTCACTTACAGTCCTGCTATACAACCCCATTCCCAGACCTCTGCACCTGTGTCCTGCAATCACAAGCTCAGTGCAAGTATGGCATTTGGTACACAAGAAACTGTGCCAACCCATGCCCAATGCTGGCCACCCCTATATGGGGTAACAACTCCCTAAATGTGGATGGTAAAACACTATGTTGGCTGACATGGCAGGAAAAGGGCATCTCCACACTGGCAGACATAGTGGCAGAAGATGGCCTCACTTTAAAATCCTGTCAAGAAATAGACCAGGAGTTCCAGCTAGGTAAGTCAGCATTCTGGCAATACTTGCAGATCCAGAACTCAGTAACAGTCCATATCAAGCTTCTCCCCACTGCAAAGCATGAGGGGACTACCTTGGTGCACAAATGGTTGACCCACAAAGGAGGCAGAGCTAGCTTATTCCAGCCTTAGGGAGCAAATCCCCTCTCAGTCAACACATGCCAAATCTAAATGGGAGCAGGCCCTTCAACAACCCTTCTCAGATGCTCAGTGGAAGCTCTGCTGGAAGAACACCCATTCTATGTATTCTGATGTTAGAAGTAGGCTCATACAAAATAAAATCCTGTCTCATTGGTATTGCACTCCCACATTCCTGCATCAGTTACATCTAGAGGACAGCAACTGGTGCCGGAGATGCCATTCTGGAGTAGGAGAGCTCATGCACATACTTTGGCTCTGCCCACTTCTGTCACCCTTCTGGATGGCTGTTCTTGGCCTGGCAGAACAGGTTCTCAGTCCAAGTGTGACCCTCGACCCCTGAGTATGGCTCCTGGGCCTACCCCCTGCATCGAGGAGACTTACCCGACAGCAGCAGAGGTGGCTGGCCCTATTTAGTCTTCTATATAAGTGGCTTATCCTCTGCCACTGGAGGACGACAGTGGTACCCACTATTCCCGAAATGTTAAACTCCTTTTCAAAGGTTGCCACTTTGGATCGCTTATCTTATGCAGTTGCCAATACTCTCCCACAGTACTACTTTTGTTGGGCTCCATATTTAGCCTACCTCTCCCCATGTGCTGGGATAGGGTGAACCCCTCAGTTAAGATGGACTGGTCTAAGCAGATGATGGTATACTCTCACAGGTAGTGTCCTTGGACCCTCCCCTTCTCCATTGTAAAATAATAAGTAACCGTCCCTCTCCCTAACTGGCAAAATACATGATCTGGAAGCTTACTGTTTGTTATTGTTCTCTCCCCTTTTCCTTCTGTTCCTCAGGTAGAGACACAGTATCAGGGAACTCCTCAAGACTCGCTCAGCAAGCTCATCAGCATCCCAGCTATTCCCTCTTTAGCGCGTAACTACAGACTCTGGAGTTATGCTTTTTCTCCCCTTCTTTGGACTCTTTGATCAGAGAATGTTACGAACATGTTTATTGCATGCATACATAGATACTATTCTTAATTCCTGGGAGTTTTTGCTCATTGATGTACTGCATGCTTTACTCTGCTGTATGCTCATGTGCCCTATACTGCAGTGTATGTACCTGGTCTTGTCTGAAGTTATAAAAATCTAATAAAAAGCATGACTGAAAAATCAGCTGTAGCCCTCCTGCTAATCTCTCTGTGTTCTAGATGGCCTGGTGTGATTAACACCTTATTAAGAGCTGCAGTTATCTGGCAGTCCAAGAGTGGGATCCCATTAAAGGTTCAATGTGAGTCATTATTTCTCCACTGTTTAAACTTTCAGGTAGTGTTGAGGGTGTGATCAAGGGTAGAAACTATTAAATCACTAGCTTCCAGCTTTCCGACTTTGTCTGACAATTTGTCCCATATTATTAAAACCAGTGCCCCTCATTTCCCTACATTTTGAGCATCTGTATCCAACATTTCAGTGAAAATATGCTAAGAGGCATACATGGCCAGCTCTGCAGGTGGTGGGTTTTATCCTGGCCTCACCATAGCTGCTCCCTCTCCCCTTCAAATCTCTCAACTCTGTACTTTCCCATGACACCGCTGCAGACCATACTTTGAAATGACTTTCCATAGACCCATATCTGCCATTACTGACAAAGTGAAGGGGTCCCCAGCTTTCCAAAATGACCATGCCAGCCAACACCATCCATACAGTTCCATCCTTATCCTGCCCACATGTCCTTTCATCCTAAAAACAAACCTTTGGTGCATGTATGGTACAAAATACCTTAATAAATCATGTAATTTGAAAGGTTAAAATGAGCATTCCTGGGGAGCACAGATCATCCTATACAGAAACAGGGATAGTATAGAATCATGCCCCATGGTCTATCAAGTCTGCCTGATTGTGCAGCAAGCCCCTCAACTTCCAGTTGCCCCACCCTCCCCTCCTCATAATTAACCCCCCTCACTCTGTCCCACCCTCTCTTAAATCCTCCTACTGTTCTACACAATACCACCTCTTCGGGCAAAGTGTTCCACGTATCTACCACCCTTTCCATGAAAAAGTGTCTCCTGATTTGCCTCCTGAATCCCCCCTCCAATCTCAGTGGATGCCCTCTCGTGTCCCTCTTCCATTTGATCTGAAGAATCCCTTCTGTATTAATTCTGTTAATACCCTTTAGGTACTTGAATATTTCAATCATATCCCCCCTATTCATCCTCTCTTCCAAGGAATACATTTGCAGCTCTCCCAGCCTCTCCTTGTAGAATTTTGCCTCAGCTCCTGGTATCATCTTGTTTTCACTATGCTGCACCCCCTCCAGCAATCTGATGTCCCTCTTCAGGAATGGATGCCAGTACTGCATGCAGTATTCCAGATGATGCCTGACCAGTGACCTGTACAGGGGTAGGATCACTTCCCTGTGCCTGGAGGAGATTCTCCTCTCTATGCATTCCAGCATCTTGTATGCCATTGTAGCCACCTTCCTGCACTGAGCTGAGTGGTTCATACTCCCTGTTATTAGTACTCCCTAGATCCTTTTTCTCCACTGTGCTTACCAACTGTATCCCTCCCAGCTGATATTTCCTCCGCTGGTTCTTTGCTCCAAAGTGCTGTTCCTTGCACTTCTTGGCATTGAACCCCAACTGCATTGTCTGACCATTCCTAAGTCTGCTAGGTTAGTTCTATACCTGAGTGTATATGCGTATTGATTAATTACCTTTACTAGTTAATTACTAATATCTGACTGTTTATTAGACTACTGTTTCTTGTAACAAACTAATCTGTGTTGTGCTATGTAATATTGTTTGTCTCTAATTACTGTGACATGGAATCTTTGTAAAGGAGTCTCTGACTCAAAGGTACTTTTGAATCATCGACAAATAAATAAATAAATGCCTGTAGTTTGGTCAGGTCTTACTAACATACTAACATACTAAAATGCCAGCAGACTAGGCCTAACTGTCTTTTGTGTCTGCTCATTTGGTCAGCCCCCACCCTGGGTGCTGACCTGTGCGCCTCTTGCCTTCTCTGGCTTCTACCTTCCCAGTTCCAGATATTCTCGCTGAATTGGATTTTGCTTCCAGAACCTTTCCCCTGTACCTGTTCCACCCCGTTGAACCCCTCCACCGTCTCTGCCTCCACCAGCCCCCTAGGCAGTGCATTCCATGGCTCCACCACCCTCTCAGTGAAGTAGCACCTTCTCCTTTCTCCCCTGAATCTTCCCCCCTCCAGCTTCCACCCATGCCCTCTAGTGGCCCCTTCCTCCTTCCTTCGAAGCACCCTGACTGTTCCTCCCCTATTTACCCTCTTCATGTGCCTGAAGACCTATATCATGTCCCCCTGGTCCCTTCTCTCTTCCAATGTGCACATATTTAGCTCTTCGAGCCTCTCCTCATAGGTCCTGTCCCCCAAGCCCCAAATCATTTTGATTGCCCTCTTCTGGACCCTCTCCAGGAGTTTAATGTCCCTCTTTAAGTGTGGCCTCCAAAACTGCACACTGTACTAGGTGCAGCCTCACCAAGCAGTTATACAAAGGAGTATCACTTCCTCCTTCTGGAGGTGATCCCCTAGCTGATGCATCCCAGCATCCTGTTGGCCTTGGCTGCTGCCCTCCTACAAGTCTCCGAGTTGTTCATCTTGACATCCACCACCACCCCAGGTCCCTCTCAGCCATTGAGACTGTAGCATTTCCCCAGGGGTACACTTGGCCCAGGTTTCTGGCCCCAGGTGCAGTACCTGCATTTCCTGCATTGAACCTCAGCTTCCACTTTCTAGACCATCTTCCAGAGCCTCCAGGTCCCCCTGTAGGGCCACCCTCCTCTCCTCCCCATCCACCACCGCCCCAGTTTTGACTCATCTGCAAAGAGACTCATCTCACTCCTGATTCCTGTCCTTATGTCAGAGACATAGGCGTTGAACAGGAGGGGCCCAAGGACTGATCCCTGTGGGACCCCACTAATGACCCTCCTTGGGGATGAGACTATCCTGCCAACTATGACCCTCTGGGTCCGGTCCTGGAGCCAATTGTCTATCCATCTGATCATCTGGTTGCCCACCCCCATTTCTGCCAGCTTATCCAACAGGCCTACATGAGGAACAGAGTCAAATGCTTTGCTGAAGTCTAGAAAGAGGACATCCACTGGTCTACCCAGGTCCAAGGCACTCATCACCCAGTCATAGAACTCCACAAGGTTTGTCTGACATGATTTCCCCAGGATGAATCCATGCTGTCTATCATCCAGGCACCCTGACTTTCCAGGTCCCCTAGCCTCTCCTTGACAATGCCTCATCACCTTGCCCACCACCGATGTCAGGCTGACAGGCCTGTAGTTTCCTGCCACCTCCCTTGATCTACCCCCCTTTGGATAGGCACTATATGTGCCACCTTCCAGTCCTGGGGCACCCACCCTGTCCTCAGAGAGATGGTGAAAAGCTCTGCCAGGGGTTTCACCAGGACATCTGCAAGTTCCTTCAGCACTCTGGGATGTAATTTATCCAGCCCCAGTGCTTTCTCCATCTTAAGGGACCTGAGGGCTTCCCTTACTTTCTCTGCTGTGTTTTCCACTTCCACTACCTCTTCTCCCTGCTTAGCCTCCCCTGCTCCTGCCAGTGATGCCTCCCCCTCTCCCCAGACCCACCGATCAGTAAGGGTCCCCCCCCTCAGTATCTCTGTCTCCTCCCATGTATGATGCAGCACCCCCATTTTCCTTGGTGAAAACTGAGGTGAAGTACTCATTTAGTACCTCAGCCTGCTCCCCCAGGTCTTGTGCCCATCTTTCCCCTGTTTTAATCAAATACTGCTTTCTTAGCTAGATTTCATTTAATTTTTTTTAAGGGCTCATCCGGGATTTGAACCCAGGACTTCTCGCCCCCAAAGCGAGAATCATACCCCTAGACCAATGAGCCACTTGCTCGTTACTGCAGTCCCCTCCACCCCTCCATGCCATCTACCACTGTGCCAATCTTAGTTTTATATTTATTTATTTAATTTCTTCTTATTTATATTCACATTGGAATTACAACCCTTTGAGTCAAGGACTCATTTCCAAAGGTTCCACGTCAGTAGCAGGCAATACATAGTAAAGTACAGGTTAAAATACAAGTCATAAGATACATGAGCATGAAAAAAGCATACAGTAACAAGATAGAGACAGCTACACAGAATCTTAAAGCAAAGAGGCATACAAAAGACAAAGATCACAGTATTCGGTAGCGACTCAAGTCCTATACAGAGTGAAAGCTAGGCAACAGTAAATAGATATGTGGCACAAAGATGCAACCTCACGTGAGGTTTTGTCTAAGTAGGAGATTAACTACAGGCCCCCAGAGAAAGAAGGCACGGGTGGTCTAGGGCCCCCACATGTTGGGGACATTTGCAACTGCGAGTGGAGAGAATGAGGTTCCTGAGAGCTGCCTTAAAAGGACCTATTTTAGGGAGGGAGGAGATGGATGTGGGGAGGGAGTTGAACCAATGTGGCTCCCTGTAACAGAAAGATCTCTGGGCAAGTGTGGTCCTCACCCTGGGGACTTGAAAAACAGTCTTGATGGCACTATGAATGAAAACGGGGGTAGCACGGTGAAGGAAGGCAGACACCCTGGGGGGGAGACCTATGAGTATTTTTTTTTGCCAGGAGGCAGGACTGATATTGCAATCTCTCTTCAAGATTGAGTATGTAGGCCAGGGAGTATAGTGCACATGTATGAGTCCACCTGTCTGCACTGGTTAGGAGCCTACAGGCCTTGTTTAGGGACATTTGAATTTTGTTGAGGGCAGTGGCGTCACCAGTGGCATAGACAGGGAGGCCGTAGTCTACAAGTGACAAGACTGAAAAGGTGACAGCCAGTCAGAGGGCTTCTGGTGGTAGGCAATCCTTATTGCAGTAGAGGAGGCTGATGTGCATGTTGGTAGCTGAGGTAAGCAAGTTGATATGAGAGTGGAATGTGAGTGCGGAGTCGAAGGTAATGCCCAAGTATTTGTATGAGTTAACCTGCTCCAGTGGGTGAAGTGAGCTGGAGAGTATCTGGAGGGGTGACTCTCCGGCCTTGCTTTGATGATGAGCAAACAACATAGGTTTTTTTTTTTTTTTAATATTAATAACCAGCCTGCAGTCAATAAACCAGCTCTCGATTTGGTTGAAGGAGAACTGGAGAGAGGTCTGAAGTGAGGAGGGGTCAGGGTGGGAGATGAAGAGAACAGTATTATCTGCATATAGAAGAATCTTGCTAGAGCAGGATTTGGGTAGGGCATTCAGGTAGAGATTAAAGAGAATCAGACCCAAAATGGAACCCTGTGGTACCTATGAGTAGACAGGATGGGTGCTGGAAAGGGTGTTGTGTACTTTAACACATTGAGACCTTGTGGAGAGGTAACTGGAGAACCAGTCAAATGGGCCTTGGGAAAAGCCAAGTTAGAGCAGTGAGTCAAGAAGGAGAGGGTGACAGACTGTATCAAAGGCCTTAGAGAGGTCAATATAGACAGCTCCTGCAAGGTGACCTTTGTCAAGAGTTTTGTGAAGGAAATTGGAGAACTCCACAAGAGCTGTGGTAGTACTATGACCTGATCAGAAGCCATGCTGTTCCCTGCATAGCAGATTGTTCAGACAGACAGTTGGTCTGCCACTATTTTTTTCCCTGGCTTTTGAGAGTGGTGGAAGAACAGAGATTGGCCGATAGTTGCCAGGGGAGGAGGTGCCTCCACTTTTAAGAATGGGAGTGATAACCACCTTTTTCCAGGCTAGAGGGAACTGACCAATGCAAAGGGAGCAGTTGAGTAGGTCTGTCAGTGGGGTAAGCACTACATCAAGGACTTGTCATAGGAGCCTTGTATCCAGGGGGTCACAAGAGGGGCTGGTGCCACAAGGGCTTTAGACAGGTAGTGCCTGGCGTCTTGTGGTGAAATGGTCCACAGGTAAAGAGGTGCACATGAGAGGGATGAGACTGTGAGGGGGTTGGGTCAAAGAAGTTACTAGGGAGGACTATGCAGAGGTCTGAGAAGGCAGAGTTAAGGCAGTCAGCAATGCTAGCAGGGTCAGTGACAGTGGTCCGATGAAAGTTAAGTTGAGACAGGGAAGGGGAGTGAGAGTTCCCCTTTAGTTCCTTTATGTTGTCCCAGATGTTCCAGGTGGACCACAGGAGGAGGCTAGAGTGGGTCTGTAGTACTCCACCTTGGCCTTACAAATGGCCCAAGTACATCTGTTGTACTCAGCACTGTAGACTTGCCTGTCCCCAGGCTTACCAGAAACAATGGCTCTGTGTCAGAGATTATCTCTGAGTCATAGCTGTTGCAGGAGTGATGGTGTGACCCAAGGCACATTACGTAGCTTGGTGCAAATTTTGACCAATGGGACAAAGATGTTGAAGGCCTTGTTAAAGGAGAGGATAAAGTAATCAAGCACCTCGTCAATACTCAGAGCCTGTTTTATAGGGGACCAATCACAGTGGGCTAGGTACTGCTTAAGTTTAGTGAGATTACTAGGTCGAATGATGCAGTGGGAGACCACATTGAGCACAGGTTTAGGTAGCTGACAGGACCAGGTGAAAGTTACTAGTGATTGGTCACTAAGGGAGTTTGGATGGACAGAGATGCCCACAATTCTGTGCGGGCAGTTGGTGAGGAGAATGTCTAAGAGGGTGCGAGAGCCATTGAATGGGTTCGGCCAGGTGGGTTGAGTTACCAGTTGAGTTAGGTCAAGGGCTGCAAATGTGTCCTTGGCTTGGGCAGCTGAGCTGGCAAGTCAATTGGTGTTGAGATCACCCACCTGTATCTGCTCAAACTTATGTGAGAGATGGGAGAGGTAGTCAGTGAGCAATTGGATTGTTGGGATTTGTTTCAGTGGGAGGACATACACCACAGTGATAATCAGCAGGGCTCTGGAGTGGTCTGGGGTAATTTTAAGAGAAATGGCTTGGAAAGCATAGTCCAACTTTAGGGTTGGTAGAGCGTGGTCCATTAAGGAGTTACGCATGTAGAAGGCATAGCCTCCCCCACGCTTACCCACTCTATCATCCCTAAAAAGGGAGTAGTAGCAATCTTAGTATTGTCTGCAAACAGACTGATCCTACTTTGTATCCCATTTGAGATATCAGATATAAATATCCCAAACAGCATCTGTCCCAGTATTGAACCCTGGGGCACCCCACTCCTAACATCCTTTGGTGAAGAAAGTTCCCCCACCACCCTTTGCTGCTACCCCTCAGCCAGTTGGTGATCCAGTTGACCATTTGTATCCCCACTCCAATGTATTCCAGTTTTCACCCCATCTTCCTATGTGGCACTGAGTCAAAGGCCTTGCTGAAGTCCAAATATAGGATGTCCACTGCATGGCCCCATCCAGTTCCCTTGTAACCCAGTCATAGTACTTGACTAGGTTCGTCTGGCAGAATCTGCCCAATATAAAACCATGCTGATGGCTGTCTTGGAGCCCATTGTCCTCCAGAAAGGTCACCAGTCTCTCCTCTAGGATTGACTCCATGAGTTTCCCCATGATTGAAGTGAAGTTCACCAGTCTGTAGTTGCCTGGATCATCCTTTGGGCAACTTTTATAAATCTGCACCACATGGGCCATCCTCCAGTCCTGTGGCATGCATCATGTGTCCAGTGAAATACTGAACAGGTCTGCCAGTGGCCCCGCCAGGATTTATGCTAGCTCCCCAAGTACCCTAGGGTGAATGCCATCCAGACTTGGAGCCTTGCCCACCCTCAGTGCCCTTAGTTCCCCCAGCACCCTGTGCTCCATAATTATAATATCAGTCACACCTGCCTCTCCTCTGCCCACTCCCCCTTCCCGTGGAGTATATGCCCCCCTTTTTCCTTTGTGAACACAGAGCAGAAGTACTCATTCAGTGCCCCTGCCTGGTCTTCTCCCTTCTCCATCCACCCCCTTCTTTCTTAATCCTCACAATCTGGTCTTTGTTTCTTCTCCTCTCACCAATGTATCTGAAGAATTCCTTTTCCCAATTCTGATTCCCTGTGCCAACCTCAGCCCTCTGGAAGTCTTGTCCACTCTGACTGCCTGGTAACCTCCCTGGACTTCTTGGTGTACTCATCTTTGTCTCCTTGCCCTCCTAATCTCCTAAGCCTCTGGAATGCTTTTCTCTTGGCCTTCACCCCTTCCATTATCTCCTGAGTCAGCTAGTTCAGCTTCTTTGTGCTTCCTTTCTTACTTCGTGTCCCTGTGCAGGTCTCAGTAGCCTCTGCCAGCACTTTCTTAATGATATTCCATTTTTGGCTGGCACGCATGCATGTCTGAATTCCCTCCATATGCTCAACCAAAATTTCCCCCATCCTTTTAAAGTCCACTCCCTTAAAATCAATCACCCTGGTACCTGTTCCTTCTGTTACCCTTCCTATATTGAGTATGAACCACACCGTATAATGGTCACTCCCAGACAGGGGGGTCAAGCCACTCGCAGATCTCTTACTGCCTCCTCATTTGTTAATACATGTTAATCAATACTTGTTAAAGGAAAACTACACACAAAACTTGGAAAAATATATGCTGTGCAGAGTGTTTTAATTTGTATGTAAAGTTCTAGTGTTTCCCTTTCCTCTGACTGGTATTAGGAGTTTTTCCTAAATTAGCCTGCTAGCTTTAGGGTAGTTTTACGACCCATGGAGATCTCCATATCAAATAGCTTTCTTGTATTTCTTTGTCCTACAATGCACCTTGTTTCATGTGATGGTGATGTAGCAGAGCCCATAAATTCAGCAGAAAGCATTGCATTACAATCAGTTCACAACAATAGAGATGGCTATATTTTAAAATCTGTAGAATTCAACTTAGTGACCACCCTCATCCTAAAGGTTTTACTGTCCTGAAAAACTTTGCTTCTGGTAAATTTTGTGCAGCTTGTAAAGCTTCCAAGATATTTAGTTTGCTTGGCATGTGTGTGCTGAATGTTGGGTCTCTCTTACATCACAGTCACATGAGACAAGATGCACTGTGGGAACAAGAAATACAATTACGCTATCAGGTATGAAGATCCCCAGGGGTCGTAAAACTAGCATAAATCTAGCAGGCTAATTTGGGAAAAACTCCTAATACCAGTCAGAAGGAAGGAAACACTAGAACTTCACATACAAATTAAAACACTCTGCACAACATATATTTTTTCAGGTTTTGGGTGTGGTTTTACTTTAATATGTTAAAATCAATACTTTTAAACATATAAATGTCATGTTTTCTGTTTCCCAAGCCCCTTAGATTTGTGTAGCCCCACTCCCCAAATAAATCCTAGAAGTGATCCTGGCTCACTTGATACTGTACAAGCATTTCCAAAAGTACTGGCCTCCAGTTTATCACAGGGTGGGGGTTAAGAGTCTCTTTTTCTGCCTGATTCTGTTCATTACCCTGTGGGTGGTGGTGAGAGTGTGGTGAGGTGCATGATGATGCCAGCTATTGTGTGTGCAGAGCTAGATCTGCTTGACTGAACATTTGCTACTGTGTTATACTCTGGTTCTGGGATGATGAAAGAGAGGATGCCATGGTATAAAACAAAGGGGGGCACAGTGTATGTGATGGAATTGCAGTCTTGTTTTTCTACTGGGGCCAGAAGCAACCTGGAAGCAGGATAAATGTGTCATAATCAGAGTATTTTCTTGGCTTTCATTTTTTCCTGTATAAGTGGTCAATATTTACCACTAGAATCGTGGGCTACTGCAGCTGTCTGTGGGCTAGTGCAATTTTGAATCAACTAGTCCTACTGGCTAGTGCAAAGAAAAGTTACAGTTGACCCCTGTTCTGATTTAATCATTGGCAGCCGTCTCTGCCACCCCAGCCTTAGCTTCTTCCAGGCCGACATTGGCAGGGAGTTCCCAAGTCTTTCCTTGGCCAGCAAGGGATCATCAACCTCGGGTTTGCCCATGTCATTGAAACTAGCACAGCTGCTACAACCACCAACATCACATGGTAAACCAGTGATGAGCTACACCACTTCTTCTTCTGCCAGCTGTGCTCTTGCAATTCAGGAGCTTGTGCCTGCCCCATCACCAACAGTCTCTGTAGTGTTGCCACTTGCCACCTTCTATCAACCTCAATTTTCTGCTCTATTCCATTACCACAGCTCTTGTTCAGCAGTTTGGTCCCCAGCCTGTGCCATCATCGCTGATGTCAGGGGGTGCTGCTGCTGTGTTGATGCCGCTTAGGCCCCAATGCTCCGTGCCATATTATCACAGACTTATCATCGTGCACCACAGTAAAACTCTGAAAACTAACCTCTAAAAAAGATTAGTTGAAGCACTATATGCAGAGTTTGAAATAAAACAGATAGTTAATCAGAAATAATTTTTTGGGAAACAATTACTATTAAAAATGATAGAAAAAATGAATTTACGTTATTCTTGGAAAACTACCACCAGCTGGACTTGAACTGCTGACTACAAAAACATGATCATAGATTTATCATGGTACACCACAAAAGAAGTCTAATCCCTCCTCTCTAAAAAAGATTAATAAGGCACAATGTGCAGAGTTTGTAACAAACTAGACAGTTAACCCGAAATAGTTTGGGAAAACTATCACTCTTAAAAATTACAGAAAAAATGAATTTATGTAATCCGCATAATTTCTGCTACGATTTGTGCCACAATCAAAATCTGTAACTTGATTTCTAAAAAAAAAAGAATGAAGCTACAATATACAGTACTTGGTTTGAAATATAGCCAATATTTCACCAGAAGTATTTTCGGGAAAACAGTACTCTTACAAATTATAAAGGAATCAATGTATGTTAATCTTGTAAAATTAGGATTAGAACCACTGACCACAAAAACATGTATGCTGAGACTTATCACAATGCATCACAGAAGAACTCTAAAATCTGATCTCTAGAAAGATGAATTAAAGTGTGGAGAGAGGTGATCTTGCCCCTCCACAGGTCACTAGTAAGGCCACGCTTGGAGTATTATGTGCAGTTTTGGAGGCCATACCTGAAGCATGATATCAGGCTACTGGAGGGGGTGCAGAGGAGGGCAATGAAGATTATATGTGGAACAGAGGGGAGAGACTATGAGAGCAGGCTCGGAGACCTGAATATTTACACCCTGAATGACGGAAGGGACATGATAGAGACATTAAAGTATCTGAGGGGAATAAATAAGGATGGGGCAGATGAGGTCTTTAAACTAAGAAGGGGGAGGGACACCAGGGGGCATGGGCTATGAATAGAGGGAGGAAGATTTAGGAGGAAATTGAGGAGATACTATTTCACAGAGAGGGTGGTAGTAAAATGGAACACACTACCAGAATTGGTGGTATCGTAAATCTGTGAAGAGCTTTAAAAGGGCATGGGACAGGGAACAGGGGAGAGTGATGGTGGGGGAAGTAGGGGTAGCACTGGGATAACATAGGGGAGGGGGCAGCTGCAAACTAGGAGTGCTAGCTGCACAGTCGAGCAGACTTAGATAGACTGGGTGGTCTGTTTCTGCTGGCATGTTCGTATGTTCATGTGCTATATTCACAGTTTGAAACAAAACAGTTAAAGGGGTACTGTTAGCTTTGCCCCTCTGTTCTTTAACATATGTCACGAGTGTACCTCTAGGCGCATATTTGTGAAGGGGTTAATCTAAAATGCCCCTGTGTAGCATAAAAGTAATTTATTTACCTTTTTCAGGCAATACTAGCATATCTTTCTTTTTTGTCAGTCTGCACTAAACTCCGTTGCAGCCAGAAGCATATCCACCTTGAGGACATGCGTCTGCCAGCAAGAGCTGTCCTGAAGCACATCTTTTCACAAATGCATTGTAAAATAAAGTATTTCAGCCAAAGTATTTTGGGGAAAACAGCACTCTTACAAATGATAAAAGAATCAATGCATGTTAATCTTGGAAAAATAGAATAAACTGGATTAGAACAACTGACCACGAAGACATACAAGCAGAAGCTCATCACGATGCACTACAGAACAACTCTAAAATCTTATTTCTAGTAAGATGTATTAAAGTGCAAAGAGAGAAAATCTGACCTCTAGAAAAATTAATTAAAAGGTGAAGAGAGGTGATCTTGCCCCTTTACAGGTCACTAGTAAGTCCACGCTTGCAGCATTGTGTGCAGTTTTGGAGGCCATACCTGAAGCATGATATCAGGTTACTGGAGGGGGTGCAGAGGAGGGCAGCGAAGATTGTATGTGGAATGGAGGGGGGAGAGACTATGACAGCAGGCTGGAGACCTGAATATGTACACCCTGGAAGACAGAAGGCACATGATAGAGACATTCAAGTATCTGAGGGGAATAAATGAGGATGGGGCAGATGAGGTCTTTACACTAAGAAGGAGGAGGGATACCAGGGGACATGGGCTAAGAATAGAGGGGGGAAGATTTAAGAGAGAATTGAGGAGACACTATTTCACAGAGAGGGTGGTAGCAAATTTGAATGCACTACCAAAATGGGTGGTATCATGTAAATCTGTGAATAGCTTCAAAAGAGCATGGGACAGGGGAGAGTGAGGGTGGGGGAAGTGGGGGGCAGCATTGGGATGACAAAGGGAAGGGGATGGGGCAGCTGCAAACTAGGGGTGCTAGCTGCACACTCAAGCAGACTTACATAGATTGGATGGTCTGTTTCCACTGGCACATTCATATGTTCATATGTTCATATGCTATATTCACAGTTTGAAACAAAACAGATAGTTAAAGGGGTACTGTCAGCTTTGCCCCTCCATTTTTTAACATATGTCACAAGTGTGCCTCTAGGCAAATATTTGTGAAGGAGTTACTCTAAAATGCTCCTATGTAGCATAAAAGCAATTTATTTACCTTTTGCAGGCAATATTAGCATATCTTTCTTTTTAGTCGGTCTGCACTAAACTCCCAGCTGCCAGAAGCATATCCACCTCAAGGACGTGCGTCTGCCAGCAAGAGCTGTCCCAAATCACAACTTTTTACAAACACATTGTAAATTCAAGTATATGCTGTAGAGGTTCTTAACCTCAGTTGCCCCTGGTGTCTGTAAATTAAAAACTAGCACTACTTTTGCTGCAAAATAATTTAATAAATCGGAACCAAAATTGTGCACCTGTGCAAGAGGGGCTGGAGTGAAGATCTTGCACATGCGCAAGAGAGTACCCCTTCTGCACAGGGTGTGATTTTGACTCTGATTTGTGAAAGTATATTGTGGCAGAAGTAGTGCTTGCTTTTCATTTATACTTACCATGGGCAACTGAGTTTAAGAACCTCTAAAGCATTAACTTGATTTTACAGTGTGCTTGCGAAAAGTTGTGATTCGGGACAGCGCTTACTGGCAGATGCGTATCCTCGAGGTGGATATGCTTTCAGTGGTAGGGGAGTTTAGTGTGGATTGACTAAAAAGAAAGATATGCTAATATTGCCCCAAAAAGGTAAACAAATTACTTTTAAGCTACACAGGGGCATTTTTCAGTAACTCCTTCACAAATATGTATTTTTATTTATGTTTATTTTAGCTTTTGTTGACCGGGTAAGTGCACTCGGCAGATTCTGCCTATTTTCAGGTGGGGAGGGATACAGATGAATGCCAACTGACCTTGAACCAGATTAAGCTGTTGGTGGTATTTTTTTTTTTTTAGTGAATGAGGGAAATTTAGTCAGGGCACTGGGGAAATTCCTGTTGGCTATTTGCCAAGATGGCTGATGTCCAAGATAGTGGTCGCGAGGTGGATGGTGGATCTAGTAGGACTGATGCTAGCCAGTCTATCCCTGTGGAACCTGATGTTATGGAATCTAAAGCAGGAAACTCCTCTATTGCTGCAGAAAACATTTCTCCTGCTTCTATGACACCTCTTGCTTAGGACAGAAGTAATTTACATTGTACTGTACTGGATGTTACACTGTATCTTCACCTGAATTATTGCAAGAGATTTTGTAGCATGTTTTTAATGCACATAAAGAATATATGAAGCAGTTAATGCCAGAAGATACTTCTTCAATTGATATACTAGACACTGCTTATCCTGTAACTACATAATGCAATGCTAATAATACATCTATCTCTCACAGAGAAGATCTCCCTTCAGAGGATAGTCAGTGACCCACATTGTTACACCTCAGGCAGACAGCTACAGAACAGACTGATTTTACTGCTCCTTGGCCTCTTGCAGCAGTGCTAAGAGCTGCCAGCTGGCAGTGATCCACAGAAAAAGATCCCTGGACCTCCCCCAGACCTGTCAGTGCTGCAGAAATCATTACCGCAGCACAAACATCTGACATCTGCTCTTCCACAGCACTCTTCTGTGGCTCCTGGAAATGCTCCTGTCTCATCTGATGCAGCTGAATTAAACTCGAAGCCACAACATGACTGTCTTCCTATGGGTCCCAACAGTGCACAACGAACTGACGCATCATCTGAAGATGAAACACCTCCCATTTTTCCTCTGATGGACTCTCCTTCACAAAAGGACACAACAAACATGGACAAGCCCTTTAAGCTAAGTGATTTATTTGCAGCTCTGAAGAAACCTGCTCAGTGATGAAACACTGTCCATCTGAAATATTTAGGGATGTGTCCACAGGTCCTACTAGGAAAACTGTTCTTCACAATATGTTGAAGGATACGTTGGGTATTAGTCCATCAGAGCTGTTTGCATTTATACATGTTCATGGGGAGCTTACGTATGATTTAAGTTTTAAAAATGTTTTTTTTTTTTAGTTATTTAACCAGGTGAGACACACTAAGCTGAAAGCTTTTTCACAGGCGCAACCTGGGAGCACAGGGAAGTTAAGTGACTTGCTCACTTAAGTTTTAAAAATGTTATAACTGTGGAGTCATTTTGTGTCAAGTATGAGGTAGTAAAAAACTCTCCTTTATGGTCCTCATTCCTTCTTATTGCCCTTACTAAACCTGCAGTAAAATTCATCACACTACTGTTTAGAAGTGAAGGGGTTAACTTTGCTGACATGCAATACTGGTTACGTCAGAGATGCAAGATTTTAGATACCCCATGCCCAGTTTTAGATGATGATTTTGTCTGGACTGAGGGCTGGAAATTCAAAGTGCAGCTACATCAGAATGAGCAGGGCATTACACATCTCCCCATCAGTTTTTATATTGGGAGGGATAAGGGCATTTGTTTTTACCCAGGGCAGCCCCAAACTTGCCAAAAGTGTGGGTCTAGGACTCACCTCAGCTATATCTGCTACAAACCTCACCGTACTCTATGCCTAACATATGGGCATGTCAGTCTTGGCTGCACAAATCCCCTTTTGTGCAACCTTTGTGATGAACAGGGTCACAGTTATCAGCAGTGTCCATGGGCTGATAACAACAGATTAGACCATCCCCCACAGGAACAGATTGCCCTTGTCTCAGATTCTCAGTCACAGGCCCTCAAGCATAGAGAAGAGCTAGCCTCCCTCATAGAAACCCCTCCAGTTCCACAAGAACCAGCAATGCCTAGTACTTCAACCTCTGGACCTGAGACTGTTCCCCCCTTCTCCCCCATTAGCCCCAATGGATGTAATACAGGATGAACTCCCTATCTCTAATACCTTAAACCTAGGAGCAGAAGGTATCTTGACAGGCACAGATTTAGACCAGAGCAACATACAACCCCCCCCCCCAAGCCCAGGGGTTTACTCCTGTAAAAAGCTCTCGGAAAGGGAAGGGAAAAAGGAAGTCAGAAACCCACACTCCCAGGAAGACAATTCTGACTAGAAATAAATATTAGGCTCTGGCTAAGAAACATAAACAATGGGGAGACTCTGATGAAGAAGAGGAGGAGGACTCTGATTCCTCCAGGGCATCCTCTTCTAAACTGGAGATTTCCTTAGAAGGGCAGGGTAACATCCCTAATGCTGATAAGAAACTTTTTCCAAAAAAATGATCCTCTACTTTTCTCTTCCTTTTTTCCCTCTCTTCTGCCTAAATTCTCATGCATACTGATAAGAAATGAGTTGCCTTACTTTAAATGTATGCAGTATGAAGTCCTTCCTTAAACAGCTTACCACATTACAGTTCTTAGCAGATCTGCGGCAAGACATCTACTTTTTACAAGATGCCAGATTGAAAACAAGTCATGAAATTCGTCAAGCTAAACTGAAACGGACAAATGGACTCTTATGTTGGGCTCATGGTGAAGACCTATGTGATGGTTTAGGCATTTTATTTGCTAGATATCATTTTCAAGTAACAAAAGTTCTTGACATGCTTCCTGGGAGAGCTATGCTAATTAACTGTCTCTTTAGGTGATTGAAATTGAGACTTAACATAGAAACATAGAAACATAGAATTTGACGGCAGATAAGGACTGCTTGGCCCACCTAGTCTGCCCATTTTCCTACCTAACAGATAAGCTGCAGATCCTAGTTAGCCAACAGCTTACTTCCTCCTACCCCCCATTAGGATTGCCTTATGTCTGTCCCATGCATTCTTGAATTCCCCCACTGTTCTTTACTCCACAACCTCCTCAGGGAGGCTGTTCCATGCATCCACAACCCTCTCTGTGAAAAAATACTTCCTCACATTACCTCTGAGCCGCCCCCCTCTATCTTCAAATTGTGCCTCCTTGTTCTTGCACATCTCTTTTTCTGAAAGATGCCACCCTCTTGGACTTTGTTGATTCCCTTGAGGTACTTGAAAGTTTCTATCATGTCCCCTCTCTCCCTCCTTTCCTCAAGGGTATACATATTAAACTTCTTCAGTCTTTCTTCATATGTCTTCTGGTGCAGACCCTGCACCATTTTGGTTGCCCTCCTCTGGACAGCCTCCACTCTGTCTATGTCTTTGCGGAGATGGGGGTCTCCAAAACTGCACACAGTACTCCAGATGAGGTCTCACCAACTGTCTGTACAGAGCAATTACAAATTCCTGTTTTCTACTATTGATGCCTCTCCCTATGCATCTCAGTATCCCCCCAGCCTTTCTTACTGCCTTCTCACATTGCTTGCCCACCTTTAAGTCATCTGATATAATTACCCCCAAGTCCATTTCCATTTTTACTGTTGTCAGTATCTCACCCCCCATTGTATACTCTTCCCATGGGTTTTAGTTTCCCCAGGTGCATTACCTTGCACTTCTTTGCATTGAATCTGAGCTGCCATACATTTGACCATTCCTCCAACCTTGCCAAGTCCCTTCTCATCCTTTCCACTCCATCTTGTGTATCAACCCTGTTGCAGATCTTTGTGTCGTCTGCAAAGAGACATACTTTTCCTTCCAGTTCCTCTGCAATGTCACTTATAAAGACATTAAAAGGGACCTGTCCCAGTACTGAACCCTGTGGTAGCCCACTAGTAACCCTCCTTTCTTCACTGTGGACTCCATTTACTACTACCCTTTGCGTCCTGTTGTCTAGCCAATTTTTTATCAAGGCTACCACCTTGGGACCCACTCCAAGGCTGGTTAACTTGTGTATTAATCTTTTGTGTGGGACTGTATCAAATGCCTTGCTAAAATCTAGGTAAGCCATATCAACAGCCCCTCCCTGGTCTACTACTTTGGTCACCCAGTCAAAGAAATCTATTAGATTCATCGGACACGACCTTCCCATCATGAATCCATGCTGCCTTCGGTCCTTTGCTTCACTGGCCTCTAGGTACTCAACAATTCTTTCCTTCAGAAGTGATTCCATCATTTTCCCTACCACTGAGGTCAACCTAATTGGTCTGTAGTTTCCTGCCTCTGTCCTGCTCCCACTTTTGTGAAGGGGAATCACATCCACCCTCCTCCAGTCCTCAAGGTACCACCCCATCCTCCCATGATTTGTTAAAGAGAGTAGTCAGCGATGTCATTAGTTCTACCCTTAGTTCTTTTAGAATTCCTGGGTGAATCCCATCAGGCCCCATTGCTTTGTCCACCTTCAATTTTATTAGTTCTTTCAGGACCCTTTCTTTTGTAAATGGACTGGTATCGACCTCCGTCTTCAGAGTGTTTCTCTTGTTTGGTTTAAGTACCTCCCTCTCCTCTTCCTTTGTGAATACTGAGCAGAAATATTCATTCAGTATCCCTATTTTTTCACTGTCACCCTCTACCCACATTTCTTCCCCTTTATTAAGCCTCAGTATCCCTCCTTTGGTCTTTCTTTGCTCCTTAATGTACCTATAAAAGGTCTTATCCCCCTTCTTAACAGAGTTGGCTATTCTTTCCTTGGCTTGGACCTTTGCTATTCTGACTGCCTTCCCAGCCTCTTTCTGTTTTAACTGATAAAGTTCTCTGTCCTGCTACTTTTGTGTTTTCTTATATTTCCTGAATGCTATCCTTTTCTCCTTAACCTTCCCTGCCACCTCTTTTGAGAACCATAGCATTTTTTTCCTTCATTATGTTTTGTTGATTTGCTTTACACAAAGGCTTGTTGCCTCTGTGATGGCTGTTTTGATTACTCCCATTGTTCCTCCACCCCTCCTTCTTGCCTGTTTGCTATTGCTTTTCTGAGGCACTCTCTCATTTTCCCAAAGTCAGCCCTCCTAAGTCCAATACTCTTGCTTGTATGGCTTGATTATATGGCTGTGTTTATAAGTGAACCACACTGTTTGGTGGTGCTTGTTCCCCAGATGGCTACCCACTTCTAAATCTGAGATTCTTTCTCTGTCCCCATTTGAGAGTACCAGGTCTAAGATTGCTCCCTCCCAAGTGGGTTCCAATATTAGCTGTCTGAGGCATGCCCCCTGTATGGTATCAAGAATGACCCTGCTCTTGGATGTGCCTGCAGCAAAGGTACTCCAGTTAACATCTGGCATATTCAGGTCCCCCATCAACAATATCTCCCCTTTTTCTGCCATTCAAAGGAAGCCTTCTATCATTTCCTTGTCCATTCCCTCCTTCTGAGATGGAGGTCTGTATACAACCCCCATGCAGATTGTGGTGCCATTTCCTGTCTCCAGGGTGACCCAGAGTGTCTCATCTGCTCCCTGTTTACTCTTTAGTTCTGTTGCTTTGATCCCTTCCTTTACATAGAGATCTACTCCTCCTCCTCTTTTACCCTCCCTGTCCCTCCTGTAGATTGAGTGTCCTGGTATGTTGACATCCCAGTCATGGTTCTCTGTGTACCATGTTTCTGTGACTGCCACAATATCCAGGCAACCCTCTTCCATCAAGGCCACTAGTTCAGGGAGCTTGTTACACAGACTATGGGCATTGGTACTCATCACCCTCCACTTTTTGATGGCCTTACCCTTTTTAGCCCCATTCCTGTCCTTACTGCCCTTGCCTTTTTTTTACATTTACCTCTGTCCTGCTCCCTAATGATTTCTCGACCTTGGTGTTTACCTCACTAATTACCGTGTTTTGTTGGGTTGAGGCTGGGATTTCTCTGCTCCTTTTCAGTGCCTCTCCCCCCTTGGCTAGTTTAAATGCTTGCCAATGAAGCATTTAAACCTCTCACCTAGGATCCTGGTTCCCCCCCGGACAGATGCGGACCATTGCACCAGTATAGGTCTGCATCCCTCCAGTTGGCTCCCTAGTCCCCACTGAAGCCAAAACCTTGAGCTCCACACCAGTTTTTCAACCATTCATTGAATTCTCTAGTGAGGAGTACCCTAGCATCACCCTTGCCATAGACAGGCAGCACCTCCGAGAAGGTTACTGTATGCTCTACTTGTCTAAGACCCCTCCCTAACTCAACAAACTCCTCTTGCACTGCTCTGATCCCATTCCTAGCCAGATCATTTGTCCCTAGGTGGACAATGACATCCAGCTCCCTCCCTCGTGCAGCTGCACCCATGTTTATTCCCCTCAGAGCATTGCTGCCAGATCAGAGCTTTATTATCTAATACAAAATTATTTACATACTTCCAAACAGGTAATTTTGAAAGGAGACTGTAATTGTGGGTTATCTCTGAATGACAAAGGGGATACAACAATGAAAATGTTTGGCGATTCTGCTGCACTTATAAAAATTCTAGACACTGCAAATATGAAAGATGGATTCTGTGCAATACATCCAAAAGGACAAAAAACTTATTATAGAGGCACGCATGCCACAAGATTGTATTTTATTTTTTTATCTAAAAATATTACTGTGTCTCATGGGAAGGTTATCCCTTGCAAGACCTCTGACCATATGACAGTTTATTTAACCTGCTTTCCTGCGGGAGGTCCTCTGCCTCACACCACTACTTCTAGATGGAAATTAAACAATACCTTACTGACTCCAAAATAGCTGCAGCATGTTCAGAGCTTCTAATGGCCAGATGTACTGTACTTGATGCCTATCCCTCCCCCTTAGGCTGGTGGGAGGATTTAAAATTGGATTTAAAAATATTTTTTCAAAGGAAGGCTAGAAATAAAACCTTATCAGCCTATCTCACATACTCCAAATTGAGACAAAAACTACATGACCTAATTTCATCCTCCTATGAAATCCAGATAGATAATTCTCAGGCCATTAAATATCTGAAAACTCAGATGGAGTCCTAGCAGTATAATAGGCCCATGTCCTTAAGAATAGAAGCACATAGTGGCACTCAGAATTCTAAACCGTCCCTGGACATATTTAAGGGATGCTCAGACAGAGTTGCAAATACTCATATAGAAAGCCTGTCAGACCCATATACAAAAAGCTGTTACACTACATTACCTTATATAAAAAAATGTGACTCAGACATATTTAGAACATATGTTTGGAAAAACATCACCCTTGATGGGGCCTTCAGATTTTCTTACTGATGTTATCATACCAAATATTCCTTAGGAACAAGCATCATCTCTTACCACTCCAATTTCTGTAATAGAAACTAGACAGGCTATCTTCCGTCAAAAGAGACTCACTTCCCCTAGGCAGATTGGCCATACACCTGAGTTTTACCAGCATTACATAGAACTATTTTCTCATATTTTGGCAATAGTGTTTAATAATACAAAACTTTCACATTCAATTCCCAAACAATTTTCAGATGCAATCATGATCTCACTATTTTAAAAAAGGTGACATATCATATATATGAAACTGGAGACCACTCAGCATACTCAATGTTGATTACAACATTTTTGAATCTATTTTATTAAACAGATTACTTTTAGTAGCTCCACTTCTTCTTACTGAGTCACAAACATGTGCTATTCCATCCAGGTCAATAAAACAAAATGTATCTCTGTTAAGGGATATTGCATATTTTTCCTCCGTAGACAATCCTTCCATGCTAATTTCACTTGATCAGGAGAAAGCATTCGACCGAATTAATCACACTTATTTATTTCAGGTTCTGTGCCATTATTGTATTCCATAGACATTTATTAATTTGGTTAAACATTTATACCATACTACATGGATTACCATCTGTATAAATGGTTCCCCTGGACCTCCTTTTTTAAGATGAAAAGGGGTATGCCAAGGCTGCCCCTGAGTCAAATACTTTATGCTTTCCAAATCAACCCCTTGTTACAGAAGATATTGCAACACCCCAGAATTCCTCGCTTTTCCTTACCCACAGGGGTATCACTCCCAGTCATCACAGCTTATGTGGATTATTTATGCATCTGCACTATTCCTTCTCTTAGAGACTCTGATCTGACTGCAGCTATTACACAGTTTGAAAAAGTGTCCAGACAAAAACTAAATTATGGGAAAAACTCAGTTTTATATTTACCACTTGATGCAGGGCCAATACAATCCACCCTGTTTGCTGGAATACCTGTAGTAACTGGACCCCATAAAATCCTAGGACTATTTGTAGGCTGTGATGACAATGCTTCCTATAATTGGACATCTGCCACTGAGAAAGCTAACAGAATAATATTTTCCTGGAAAGGCCAATCTGTTTCCAAATGGAAAAGAGTATACTTAATAAAAACTCTTATTCTAGCCCAATTTTTATATGTAGCAGCTATCTGTCCATTACCTTTAATACTAGATGCGGAAGTTTACAATGTGTTTTTTCAAGGATTCTGGGGTAACAGATTAAACCCTGTTAAGAGGCAGTATACATACCCAGATTATTATTTTGGGGGAATGCAGATGATAAATCTCATAGTATTCTTCCACACTCTATTTTTCTCACATGGCATATTACACATTTTTTGCGCCTCTTCATCTTTTTGGTATATTATAGCCAAACATTTAGCCAATCCTGTACAAGTAATCTGGAATCAAGCACCCTCTGAACTTCCCAGAAAGTTAAGGAAATTTATTTCTTCATCTTATTTAATAACCTCTTTGTTCAAAATACAGCAATGGCATATTACCCCGAATACATTACTAACAACATCCTGAAAACAGATGTACCAGTCCATATTAGACAGTAATTATTTTGATAGCCCCTTGTTTCAAGACTTACAAGGGAATACATTGGATTCAAATGTGGGTTTTCAGCAACTTACAGATCATAAAATCCCCTTGAGGCTCTGGGATGCCACATGGCTATCATGTTATGGATGCCTCATGGTTCATGGAAAAACAAATGTGTCCCCAAAACACCTGCTCAGGGATTGTTGAGTAAATGTACCACTTTTATATAGAATGCCCATTTAGTACATCCTTATGGACTTTACTGCTACATAAATGGAAGGAAAAATATCTCTCTCCCCTATCTTATGAGATCTTAGTTTATGGTATTTATGGTTCTAATTTATCCTCCTATCATCATAGTACATTAAGACTCATATTTGCATTCTGCAGGTTTTATTTATGGCAAGCATGTTGTACATTCCTGTTGCAACAAAAACTTTTCTGTAGAATGCATTTTGACTCAGATTCAGTCACAATTGCAAGACATATATCATGCTGAAAAAAGTAAACTTCCTAACTGTGCATAAAATATATTGGGAGAAATGTGGGTAGATCTTGCATTAAAAATTTTTAGGGATCTTGGGACTAATGGGATTAAGGTTGTGTGCACATATTCCTATGTATATCATTTATAATTCACTTCTCTTTACAAATTATTTTGGTGAAATGCATTGTAAAGTTTTTCCTTTTTCCATTTTTTGTTTTTGTTTTCTTTTACTCTGTATAACCCTGTTTGACGAAATACTTTCATTTCCTTTTTTTTCTGATTTGTGTGATATAACACAGTCTTGTTATTCAATTTTGTTTTACTGTTTTATTTAATAAAAAATTCCTCCACTCTTTGAGAAGTGCCATGGGATCTTTAACATCCACCTGAACTACCAACAGAACAGGCAGATGGGACCTCAGTTTAACATCTCATCCGAAAGATGAGATGTTAAACCAAAGCATACTCCTGACATATGTTAAAAACAAAACGGATAGTTGACCAGAAATAATTTTTGAAAAAATGTTATTCTTGAAAAAAAAAAAACATCTGCTGGATTCAACCACTTACTGCTAAAATGTGCCCTGTTAAACTTATCAAGGTGTGCCATAATCAAACTCTTTAATCTGATTTCTAAAAAGATTAATAGTACATGTGCCTCTCAAAAAGCATTTTTATGCTCTGTGAAGCTCAACAAATTACAAAATAAAAATTAAAATGAAATGAACCATTGACTACAAAATGTAATAAAACATAGTAACATTAGATAAACAAATGGCATTAGCAAAAAATCTCATCATCTGGATTTAGATAGTTGACCACAAAATGCAATAATGTATCCATCAAGATTAGAGTAACACATAGTATAAAACTTCAGGCAAGATTTAATTCAGCTACTGTATACTGTATTTAGGGGGGAAATACTTTTGATAGTTTCTTTCATTACCACCTGATTTTTAGAGTGTCACCTGTTGGGCATATCTAAACTATCTCTGTTCTGACAAAAAGCATGCCATGTATAGCAAGAGTAAAGCATGTATGCATCTTGTGTCCATTCTAGGCATAACAAAGGAGATTTTGTGATTTTTTTCCCCCTAAATTTCCTGAAGGATTAATGGGGAATCTTACAAAATCCCTTGACTAATTTGGCACTACTACTGTAAGTGGTACAGCTCAAAATGGTAGCCAGAGTTCTGGGTAACAAAGCTTTTCATATTTGACCAAGAATCTGTCCAAGCCTTGTGGAGTCTTGAAGCTCACAGCAAAAATACTGTCACCAGAAATATGTATTAGAACATTCATTTCATTTGAAAAGAAGCCCACTGAGTTCTTTATCAAGGATCATCCAACATATACTCTGTCAGGTATTGTATCCAAGCCACCAGTATATTGTGATCACACAGCATTTTTCTATTGGGCAGGCAAGGACTGCATTTGAAAATAATCTTTCTTTCCAAAATTTGCACATACAGTTTTTGCTTCGTCAGCTGCCGAGTTCATAGTCTCAGGTAAAGGCCTTTTGGTGTCCATTTGTTCTCCCCATGTCTGTTCAGTATCAAGTTTGTACAATATCTTCCCTCTCACCCACCTTCATATTTACATTTGTAGTGCAACACTCACCCTGGGTGGGGAATTCACCACAACCTCAGCATGATGTGTTAAATCAAAATCATCAGCAAAGGTTGAATTTGTCGAGGCTAGTGCCAAAATGCTAGCTAAGCCATTCTCAGACGGGGGGTCAACATTTACATGGGAGTCATTTTCTACTCCTCAAGGAGAAGACCCCAGTATTGGCAATACAGTAGGGTCAGGTAGCCATTGACCTTTTATGGTTTGTTTCTATCCTGCACTTTTCAAGGAGTTTTCTAGTGACCAGGCCATTTTTTTGCCAGCAGCAGTAGTTGTTTTTTGAGAGGGGTTAGAATGCCCTTTTCTTAAAAAGGATCTTGCAGTTAGTGTCAGAACAGCAGTAAAAGATACTGAACTTACATGTGCCATTGGCACGGTCTGAGAAGTAGAAGGCAAGTCAGTCGTAGGACTATCGATGCTGAGATTCAGTGTTTGTGAGCAGCTCGGTTGATCCTTTGGAACTGCATCAGACGCCAGCTGCTTTTGCACTTGGCAGCCTGTCAGTGCCTCTTTTGATGCACCCACATCATTCAGTGAGTCAGCCTCTAGGCTTACACGCTGGTGTTACGACAGTGGCTCAAGGTCATGTTCATGTCCAAAGACTGTCATCTGTAGTGGGGGCTGTACATGAGGATTCGCACTCATGGAAGTCATAACCACCAGAATCAGTTCTCTCTTGTGTTGTAGTAAAGCTCTCAGCCATTCTTCCTCTGAAATGCCTCCCAAGATGTTGTCAGGTATTGCTGTCGTTTCTTTAGTACTTTCAGTAACTGATGGATTTAATTCCAGTGGTGCTTTTGTATCATCAATCTCCTCTGCTGGACCTGCAGGGTGGGAGATCAGCAGCCCTGCAGGTACACCAGCATCTATCATCTCCATAATCTCTTCCACCATCTTGGATGTGTGGCACCCCCTACCAACATCTGGCCAAATTTCCCCAATTCACTAAAAAAAAATAATACTACCAACAGCTTAAAATCTGGTTCAATTTCAGTTGGCATCTATCTGTATCCCCTTCCCCTCCAGGATGAGCCTGAAATTAGGCAAACAGTTGTTTAGTCCTCCTTACCGATCAACAAAAACTAAAATAAAATAATTAAAAAAATACTTACATAACACACCATTAAGAACTCTGGCCCAGATATTCAAACTGCGCCAGGCTGTGGTGCAAGCCTGGGTGCAGCACAACTTGGCTGTGCAGGGGCGTTGACTGGGCGATATTCAACAGAGCTGCACCATGGCACAGCATCGTTGAATATCATACCCTGGCCACCCGCAGTGTGCATGGTGCAGTGGCACTGCACCAGTGCAAGTGGCCAGAGTGGAGCAGGGGGATGCACTAGCGCAAGTTCCATTGTGCTATGCGCAGCAACCGTGATATTCAAAGTGCACATGCAAATGTGGCCATAATGTATACAAGGCACAAAAGGGGCCATTTGCATGTCATTATAACTCCATTGCATGCAGGTGCGCTGATCCCGGTGACTTGTGCCTGGCACCCTGGCGGGCAACAGCTGTCGGGACCGACACCCTGCCAGCGTGGCAATGTGCTCCTAGAGCGATTGTGAGCTTCAGTATAAATAATAGGATTTCCTATATCCCTGGTGGTCCAGTGGACCGCTGTCAGCCCAATCACGGGCTTCAGTATAAATAATAGGATTTCCTGTATCCCTGGTGGTCCAGTGGATTGCTGTCAGCCCAGTCGTGGGCTTCAGTATAAATAATAGGATTTCCTATATCCCTGATGGTCCAGTGGACCGCTGTCAGCCCATTTGTGGGCTTTTTTAATAAATAAAGAATTATGTCTGATATCCCTGGTGGTCTAGCAGTATCCCCTTCCACCCACCACTGAGCCCCACCACTCGCTGACTGACACCGTGAGTAGGGCTGTATGCCCATTGGTCCACCGCGTGAGCCAATGGGTGTGCAGCTCATACCGTACTACACATTCTAGATATTTGAATTCACATATCTGGAATGTGTAGTAAGGTACTGACTGCACCCCATTGGCTCACGCTGTGGACCAATGGGCATGCAGCCCTACAGTGTCAGTCAGTGGGTGGCAGGGTGGCAGGTGGGTGGGTTCTACCCCCACTGCTGACTGGGTGGGGCAGCAGGCGGTGGGGCTCAGTGGGTGGGTGGGGAGGGTAGGAACTAGACCACCAGGGATATTGGATGTAATTCTTTATTTATTACAAAAGCCCTCGATCGGGCTGACAGCAGTCCACTGGACCACCAGGGTTATAGGAAGTCCTATTATTTATACTGATGCCTGTGATCGGGCTGACAGCAGTCCACAGGACCACCAGGGATATAGGAAATCTTATTATTTATACTTAAGCCTGCAACCGGGCTGACAGTGGTCCACTGGACCACCAGGGATATTGGACATGATTATTTGAACAGATGCCCATGATCGGGCATTGGGGAGGTGCTGCCACAGAGGTGCAGCTGGAGCTCGGGTGGCAACTGCCGTGTTGTGCCATGCAAAACGGCAGCTCACCTGTGGGTGGCCAGCTGTTGTCCCTTTTTTTGGGGATCAACTTTTTGCGGCACAAGTAGGGGTTGTGCATGCATGGACTCAGCACATCTCGGGCTGAATATCAGGATACGCAGAGTATGCATGGACATGCCCCCCCTCCTGCATGCATACATTACTGATGCGCTCCGATGCATCAGAATTTGTGCCAGGCATAATTCCCGTTTGAATATCATGCCGGGGCGCAACAGTGGGTTGCGCATGGTGCAACACTGTTGCTCCATGTGCAACCCTTTTGAATAAAAGTATATTTATGTTGCATATAAAATGTATATTATTTTTGACAGTATGCATATATTATTTAGGATGCTGAGTAGAAAAGTCATTGTTGATGTAAAATTACTTTGATATCTTTTCTAATATCAAGGTCCACAACTGCAAACCTCTATAAGGTATGAATGTAAATTGTACAGTAATAGACTTGTATGATTTGTAAGCATCATATATCCTGTCTATTCCTGACTCATGTGTTGAAAAATGTGCAATTGTTTTTTTCTCAAAAAAAGACTTGTATGAAAAATACCCTAGTATGTTGGTTTTACAGTGTTCCTGTTTTTTTCAAAGGATCGCCATTATTAAAGGGTAGAGGAGGAATTTTACAGGCAGTTGTTGGGTTTCACAGGATTCTGAACCTGGTGGCAAAACATGACACAGAAGACAGGTGTCACAGAATAAAGGTTTATTCCCCAAATGCATGTAAAAAGGTCAGCGTGCCTGCTGGGAGTTTGGAACTTCTGAACTCCACAATGTTGTTATAGAAAAACTCAGTGAAAAACAGGCTTACATGAATTATTATAGTCTGAGATAAGAACATCCATTACCTGATAAAGGTCTTATCTGTGTAGCAGGAGAACTAACAATGCAATTCTATTGGTAGATACTGGTGGGCAGTTTGCACCCAAGGCTGTTAGGTTTTGCACATACACAGTGATAAGTGTTATGCTTACTAATGTTACTTTAGAGTTACAATACAATGATTCATAAACTATGTTGATCACAGCATTATGGCTAATAGCTGTAGGTGGTGCACTAACACCACAAGAATAACTATGCTTGATAATAGTTTGTATGCACATCACAGCTAGAGATGGGCAAAGTAAGTGAAATTCACTTAGTGGAGCAATCTGCGAAATGCTGCCCATTTCACAGAGTGCTAAGTGGCATTTCACCTGGTGGAGCGGCGAAATTACACCTGGCGGAACAGCAAAATTTCACCTTCTGCTGCGAAATTCCACCTTCCATGGCAAAATTCCATCTTCTGCGGGTGAAATTTCACCCGCAGAAGGCAGAATTTCACCTGCATAAGGTGATGTTTTGCTGCAGAAGGTGAAATTTCACCCACAGAAGGTGAAATTCCGTCTAGGTGGGAAAATTTTGTGAATTGCTCCACCAGGTGAATTTGAACACTTTGCCGGAGGAATTTAAATTTGCTGCATCCCTAATCACAGCAAGCATGAGTAAATGCCAATATGATTTATTCTGTGTCATAGAACATGGTAGTCCATGTTAGTGACTGTAGGTCAGCCCGGTCTACATATCCTCCCCTTGTTGTCTAAGGAAGAGGCAACACCACTAGGGAAAGTGTGGTTGGTTTAAGTCTTGCTGGATGAGTAGAATAGAGAAATTTCAACTGTGCAGAATATTGTTTGAGCTTGTGACTTAGACAGCATAAGATAATGATTAGTAAAACAATCAAAAAAACCTGAACAACAAAACCTTTAAAGGTATGTTCCAGCCAAGTGTTGGACAATGCAGTACTTAAATCACCATCACGAAATAGATTATTCAAAGAATTGCCTGCCTTAGTAACATTGATACTAATGTGAATAAGGTGTGTATCCTTTCTGTCTAAAAGGGTAGTATACCTGGACTTCAGCAAAGTTCTCGACTCGGTCACACATAGAAGGCTAATAAATAAGTTAGAAAGCATCGGGGGGAGGGCAACAAGTGGTGAACTGGATATGGAGCTGGCTTAGTGGAAGGACCCCAAGGGTACTAGTAAACAGCTCCCTACCAGAAGAAAGGGAGGCAGATAAAGGAGTGCCACAGGGGTGGGTGCTAGGTCCGATACTCTTTAATATTTGTATTAGTGACATATCTGAAGGACTGGAAAGAAAGGTGAGTATGTTTGCAGCTGATATGAAAATGGGCAACAGGGTAGACACTCCAGGAGAAGTGGAAAAGATGAAGGCAGATCTAAGGTCTCTGGAACTATGGTCAAAAACATGGCAACCAAACTTCAATGCAAAAAAAAAAATCAAGATCATGCACCTTGGAAGAGGAAACCCAGGAGAAGAATACTATCTATGAGGAGTAGAACTGGAATCCACTATGCAAGAAAGAGATCTAGAAATAATTATAACAGATGACCTGAACATGTCCAAACAATGTGAAAAAGCAGCACTAAAGGCAAATAGCAAGGCCAGGGAAAGCAATTTTATTTATAGGGGCCCATTCTCTGAAGCTCAGGGCACCTAACAAACATAAAAAAAGGATCTTAAAATTCAATAAAAAATCAGAATAAAATTCAAAATGAAGCATATCAAGCTTACAAAGGCTTCAGGTTGCAGGGGAAACAGACTGGTAGTCATCGGTAGAATCAACTATCTGCAAAAGTCAGGCTGAAGAGGTGGGCCTTCAGCCATAGCTTAAACACACCAGTTGAGGAGGCCTCCCAGACTGCAGATGGAAGCAAGTTCCACAGGGATGGCCCAGCAACACTAAATGCACAGTCACTTGATATCCTAGTTGAATCCTGGGAACATCCAGGAGGCCCCTCGAAGAGGAGCGGAAGGAGCGAGCGGAGGTCACCAGTATCAGGAGCCCTGACAGATAGGGAGAACCCAGTCCATATATGGCCTAATAGGTGAGCAAGCCTGGTGCAAAAAGGACCCTCCACCTGACCGGCAGTCAGTGCAGGGCATGCAGAATTGGAGTTACATAACTGGACCTTGAAAGGCCTATCAGCAACTGGGCTGCTGCATTCTGCACTAGCTGCAGTCTTCAGAGGGTCCCTCCTGTGACCACAAAGTATAGAGAGTTGCAGTAGTCAAGTCTAGAGGTTACAAAAGCATGTGTCAGTGTCAGCAGATCCTGGGGCTGAACAAGGGCCTTGATCCTGGCGATGTTCTGCAAGTGGTAAAAACCACTTTTGACTACAGATGACATTGATCTTCAAGATTCAGTCTACTGTCCAGGATCACACCCAGATTTTTCACCCTCGGGGAAGCCACCAGTGGAGCAGGCCCCAGGACAAGTCCTGTGCTAGTCCCTGGGGGCAATCCATCACGCCTGTGACCAGACTCGATCACTAGTACCTCCATTTTATCTGGGTTAAGCATCAGCCAGTTGGAAGCCATACAGTCATTGATTTTAGCCAAACAGTTGTTAAGCACATCGAAAGCTCTGGATGTTCCAGGTGTAAAACACAGAAAAGTTGGGTATCATCTGCATAGTAGTGAAACTCTGCACTGTATTGTTGCATGATCTTGCCCAAGGGCAGCATGTGCACTGAGAACATCATCAGCAACAAGATCGATCCATGTGGTACTCCACAAGAAAAAGTCATTGGGGAGGAGGAGAAATTCCCCAATACCACCCACTGCACCCTGTCCGAGAGATAAGACTCAAACCACCATATGACAATACCAGCTTGTCCATAAAACTCACAGAGCCAATCAAGAAGCACAACGTGATCCACCATTTGAAATGCTGAAGAGAGATCAAGGAGCACAATAACTGACCTGTCTCCTCTATCTCTAGCCCTGAGTAGATCATTATTCACCCTAGCTAGAGCTGTTTCTGTGCTGTGCCTGGCCCAAAACCCGACTGAAATGGCTCATCGATGTCAACGAACACAAGGTGATCCTCGAGCTGCAATGCCATTAATTTCTCGACAACCTTGCTCAAAAAAGACAGGTTGGAGATAGGACAGTAATTTTCCAGGACGTCGGGATTGAGGGAACATTTCTTAAGCAGGGATCTCTCTAGCGTTTCTTTCAAAGTCACTGGCAATACCCCATCTGTCATCGAGCACCTGGCAATCCTGGCGAACACTGGGCCAACAGCCTCAACGCATCCCATTGAGAAATGTTTTGGGGCCAGGTCCAGTTTGCACTAATTGTGCCTCACCTCTGAGATCACCCTAGTCATGTCTGACACCTCCACTGGCCTAAACTCCTCCCAGACAGATGGAGTGGCTCTGAACCTCCCAGCTCCACCACTGTGACACAGATGCCTCCCCAATGGGATTCTGACCGGATAGCTGACACTCTGCCAGAGAAAAACAGAGCAAACTCTTCACATAAAGTAGATGAAAAAGCTTTTTTCAGATGTAGACAAGCAGGATGGAGAAGCCTGTCCACATTCTGAAAAAGCTGAGGTCTGTTTTTCACTGCAGCAATTTCCCTGGACAGGAATTCTGCCTTCTTATGGGGGATTGACCCTGGTACTCACCATAATGGGCACAAAGGGCCAGTATGTTAGCTTCCAGCCAGGTCTTCTGCCAGCAATGCTCCAACTTCCGACCCTTGATCTTCATTGCCTTGAGATCCCCATCAAAGCAAGGGGATCTCAAGTGAGAAGATCTGAGTCATATATGAACTGGAGTGATGACAGCCAGAGCTTCAGAAACCATCCTGTTATAGGTGGCCACCGCCTTTCCAGTGCAAATTGCACATACTACATCAACCCTAGATAGGTTAGCTAACACCAGTAGTCCCTCTGGGTGCAAACCCCTTAAAGGGTAATAGCCGACCATCTCCACAGGGGAGGGACTTTCAGGGGGGTATTCTGGGCTGTATAGGAAGGGGGATTGCCAGCAGAAAAAGAGAGGTCATCCTGCCGTTCTATAGATCACTGGTGAGGCCACACCTGGAGTACAGCATCTGGTTCTGGAGGTCTCACCTTAAAACGGATATGCACAGACTGGAAACAGTGCAAAGGAGAGCAACAAAAATGATGCAGGGAATGCACAAGCAAAACATATGATGAATGGCTGCAGGACCTAATCATGTATTCCCTGGAGCAGCGAATGGAGAAGGGAGACATGATAGAGACCTTCAAGTTCCTAAATGGAATAAACATGGTGCAGGTTCAGGACCTGTTTTGGATCAAGAATCACACCAGAACCAGGGGACATGATATGCGGCAGGAGGGGGACAAATTCAGGAGCAACATGTGCAAATTCTTCTCTACCGAGAGGGTGGTAGATGCATAGAATAGCCTTCCATGAGGAGTGGTGGAGATGAAAATGGTGGGAACTTTCAAAACACTTGGGATAGGTACAAGGGCACCATAACACTGAATAGCAGTCAAAGGGGGGGGTAAGAACAAGGGCAGACTAGATGGGCCGTATGGTCCCCTTCTGCCATCACTTTCTATGTTTCTATGTAAGAAGGATCAAAGAGTAAGGGTGAGAGGTTCAATATGGACATTAAACACTGGTAAATACTGTTCCATAGCATTCAGATAGTCAGGGTCACTATCAATGTAATCAAGTTCTGGAGTGCAAACAGGGGTGATAACTGTATGGCCAATGATAGTGCGCTTGTGAGGTATAAAACAGAAGTTGGGCATAGTTACACCACACTTGAGAGATCCATAGGAGACTGTCTCATAGTTGGTTATGACACAGTATTGTCCATCACCATTGTAGGGCACACAAATTTGAGGAAGGCACCACTTCATGAGTTGTACTGAGCAGCTAATGGAAGCATTTGTCATCTGGCTGGGGAGCTGTTATACAGTCTGTGGCTGCATTTTTGTTGCATTCAGCATCAAAGGAGATGATGTGACATAAGCAGAAACATTGTCAAAAAGGTCATTATCAAACGTATGTGACCAGTCCATAGAATCTGCATAATTACCGCACTCATAGATACATAGATACATAGACAGTGTCAGCAGATAAGGGCCTATGGCCCACCCAGTCTGCCCATTTGAGCTTGTAAGTTCAGTTTGTTTTCCTAGAAGTCTGTTGCACCTTACCCCTGACCTCCAGAATTCTTTTATGTCTATCCCATGCATTCTTAAATCCCGTGACTGTTTCAGCCCCCCCTCCACTTCCTCTGGCAGGGTGTTCCACTTGTCCACCACCCGTTCTGTGAAGAAATTCTTTCTCATGTTTCCTCTGAATCATCCTCCCTCCAACTTCATCCCATGCCCTCTAGTCCTGGAACATCTTTTCGCTTAAAAATAGTGTTTTCCTGCACCCTGTTCCTCCCTGTAAGATACTTGTATGTCTCTATCATATCCTCTCTCCCTCCTCTCCTCCAGGAGTACATGTTCAGTTCCTTCAACCTGTCTTCATAGGACTTGTGATGCAATCCATGCACCATCTTTGTTGCCCTCCTCTGAACCTTCTCTACCCTGTCTATGTCCTTACGTAGGTATGGTCTCCAGAACTGTACACTGTACTCCAGGTGGGGACTCACTAGTGTCTTGTATAGCAGAATTATGACCTCCTTTTCCTGCTGGTAATGCCCTGCCTATACATCCCAGCATCCTATTTGCTTTACCTGCTGCCTTGTCGCACTGTTTCCCTACCTTGAGGTCATCAGAGATGATAACCCCAAGATCCCTTTCCTGCTTGGTGCATGCTACATCCTCACCCCCCAACCGATATATTGTGGGTTTTTTCCACTGTGGTTATATCAAAAATGTCACATCTTCTCAAATAGTCATAGCCTTTTATGGCACAACTGTCAGTATACGGGGCTACCCAAGCATCCAGGCAAGGATGAAACACCAGCAAAGGAGGCAGGTTGGTCTATTCTCAGTAGATGCTGCCCTCTAGATGACCCATGGAGTGGACTTTCACCAGCTTGTCGAGAACTGCAGAGCTCTTGTCGAAGATTGGGAGGGATACGGTGAACGTAATGTATAGTGTGTCCCTCATGGCACAGGCACCTGACGTGTAGCAGGATCCTTGATTTGGATGTGGTGTGACATAACCCAAGTTCCAAGCTGTGGCCAATGAAAAGGAGGTAGTGCATGACAGGGTTTTACAATAGGGGCAATACCATCTAGCCATACATCTATCATAGACTAAATCTAGAATCCTTCCTGACTCTAGATACAGGAAGAGATTTGTGATAATATTTATGGCATATGTACCATAAGCTGAACAAAGTATTTCCCTGTCTATATGTTGCTCTTTAGCTTCTTTATTATTGTAAAAGATCAGTTCATTGATTTTGTTTTGGTCCCATTGAATAAACATGCTATATTGTGCAAATTATACACCGTGAATCTTTCCTCCTGAGATATACCATCTACAGTATACCATGTAGTATGGGCTGTATGCCATTTTGGGCTGTATGCCATTTTGCACTAACTTACTGTTAAATAATGTAGCATGTTAACAAATTTTATCCAAACCAGCTCTTTTCCAATTTTACATACCTGATCCAAACATACCTGTAACAGTACCAGTTAGGCCTGTAACATCTTAAAATCCCAAACTCCTCTTAGGATGTTTGAGGTGGAACACTCCTCTCTGCTCCATAGTATGGTGCCCAGCTTCAAGGTCTTGTGCACCTGCCTGATAGGCTGCTATTAAATCTATTAAATCTAATCGCATCAAATTGTGGTGGAACGATGGGCAAACTCAGCCATGCTCCAGGTTCAAAATAACAGGAACATGCATAAATTGAACATCATTAATACGTGTCTCAGGGATAGAAGTTGCGGCCATGCCACTGGGCGGATCTAGTTCCATAATTGGGCATTGCAAGGGTTCATCTAAGGACAGTGGGATGAGTGTAAGGAAAAGAGCAGTGGTTGCAATGGATTGGTTAACATTGTTTTGGTGCATGGTGGTACTGGGAAACTGGTAATAAAAGTCCAGGTTCATCATTGTTGAGAGGTTGCAGAGGCCTGTATGGTGTTGATTGACTTAGCATATGCACAAAGTTGTTCCTTTAGGGCAGATACAGGTGTTGGGACAGCCTTGAAAAGTTCTTTTGGAAAGGCAGGCTACTAGAATTTTTGTCCAGTGGAATTACTAGTTGTCCATTTGATTTCAGAGTTGAGTTGTCTGGAGAAACCACCATGGCATTGAGATATGTGTGAGGGGGTAGGGGTGGAAATAGTCATGGACCCCTGTACACATAGCTTAGAGGTCTAAGAGCTATCTGAAGATTCCTCAAGGTTTCGTCTTGATCTAGTTGTGATAGTGTCTTCCTGATGCCAAGGATGAGGAAAGGGATTATCAAGATTAGTTTAATTTCTGAAAAACAAATAAATTAACAGATTAGAGGACAGGTCTCCTCCCCCCATCCAGGGGAAGGAACATTCATCACCTTTTCACAGTTTGAGTTGATTGGCATGATACTATTTGTCTATGAGTTTACTGCAGTCTGTTACCCGCACTTGATAGACAGTAGGGCTCAATTTGTTGATTATGTCATAGGGACCCACCTATTTGTTGACAAACAGATGGGCTGGTGTGGAAAAGTTCAGTGGCATGACCTGGTCTCCCACCTGCCAATTGACTTCTTTGATGTTCTTGTCAAAGTAGATTTTGAATTGCTGTTGGTACTGGCCCAAATTCTTGGCAGCAAAAAAGTGAATCTGGACAAGGTTGTCCTTTAGTTGTGTGACATAAGCATCCATTGACATTCTTTCTATGGTGGGGATGTTCAGATCAATCCATAGATGTTCTGGTAGTCTCATTTTCCTGCCTGTCATCATGTCAAAGCATGTGCACCAGGTTGCTGTAACCAGGGTAGCTCTGATTGCCATTAGAAGTAAGGGCAATAGAGTGTTCCAACGTTTAGCATTCTTATTTGCAAATTTACACAACATTAGTTTGATATGTCTGTTAGCTCTCTACACCTGTCCAGAGGACTAGGGTGATATGCAATAGGGAACTTCTGGCTAACTCCCAATAACTACAAACATTCTTGTGTTAGTTCTTTTGTCTAGCTAGTCCCTTTTTCAGAGTCTACATTGAGGGGAAGGCCCCACCTAGTATATACTAGATCGACCAAGATTTTGGCCATGGCTTTTGTCATGTTTGCTCTACATGGGAATGCTTCTACCCATTTTGAGAAAAGGTCAGTGATCACAAGTGCATGTGTGTTGTTTCTGCTAGTGCTGGGCAAGGACCCAGTGAAATCAATTTGAATTGCATTCCAGGGACCTGATTGCCTTTGCTGAAGTAGTTTGGCATTTTTCTTTCCCGGGATAGGGTTGTTCTGAGCACAGGAAATGCAATTGTCCACATAGTGCTATACATCAGTTGTCATACCAGGCCACCAGCCCATGGTTCTCAGTCTCTGAAAGGTCTTTTCTGCCTCTTGGTGTCCACCTCTAGGGGCGACTTGGATCTGGTGAATGAATTCTTATCTGAGTGATTTGGGAACCACCCACAGCTTTTGATCATCTGAATGGTACAGGGTCAAGTTCTGGTCTGTAGAGAGGTGGAGGTTGTCAGAATGTCTTTTGAATGGGTTATTCAAAGACATTTTCTTTTCTATTTCCTTTGAGAGGTATTCATACAGTATACCTCTTATTTCTGGATCCACCATTTGTACTGCAGTTAGATCCAGAAGGACCACTTTGACCCTTTTATGTGCGGCCACTGTGTGGGCCTCAGTGGAGGGATACATATTCCATACCCCCCCCGAGCGCCATCCTTTGCCAAGGTGTCTGCTCGATCACTGCACTCATGGTAAGGTTCAGACTTGGTGTGGGCCTTAACCTTGTGAACATACAGCCTGAAAACAAATTGCTCAGCTAGGCAGACAATATGTATACACAGGTCCCTGTATTTCACAGGGATGCCTTCTGAAGAGGCAAAATCAATGGTCATTCAGAAAGGAAGAAATTCCATCTACGAATTGCACACCCAGGAAGAATCAGAGAAGATGATGGTGTTCTCCTCTCCTTTGCCATGAATGATTTCCAGGGCATAGGCAACTGCAGTGAGTTCTGCATAGTAGGAACATTTAGTGGTGCACTTCCTGGACACCTCAGAGGTGTCACCAGCTGGGTAAAGGACCAGGACCCCAAAGCCTGCAATTTGTTCTCCTTCATGATAGGAGGAAGATCCATCTGTAAAGATGCGGCAAAGTGTAGGATCTTTCAGGGTGTGCTTGGTAGCGGTAAGTAAGGTGCCCGGTTCTGGCAGGGTGGGTGGCTCTAGGCCACACTTGTGGAGATCTGCCTAGTATAGGAGTCCATGTGCCAAGATGGAGGGCTTTTTGGGGGGAAGCACAATGATGTCTTGATCTTGTAGGAGGAGAGACCAATGAGGAAGTCTGGTGTTAGACTCATTGTCATCTTTGATTCTGTCTGTCAGTAAGAAATTGGTGGGGATGTGGTTGGTGTGCAGCATAATAGAGGAAAACCCTATGATGTAAGTGAAGTGTTTGGCAGCCCAGAAGGTTTCCAGAAGATTCTTCTTACGTAGAGAGTACTTCTGTTCCACAAGGGAGAACATCTGTGAGGCATAGGCAATTGGCTTCAAAGTGCCATTTGCCTTTTGTTCAAGAGCTGCTGACGTGCCCATGTCCGAAGTGGCAGTTTCCAGATGGAATGGCAGATCTTCCCTTGTCAGTCTTCACCATTCATTACTGCTTGGGGTTAAGCCATAGGCGTGCACCAGCTACAGGAGTTTTGTTTTTTAGAGTCAGCAGCTCCAGCGCCGCCCTCGAGGATGACGTACCGTGTCATGCACGAGGGACGGCCGTTAGGTGCCGTAGACTCCTCCTCCATCTCAGTTCTGTTTCTCCTGCCATCGAGGCTGCACCTGCTGCGTGGTAGCGTATAGTTTCTCGGGTTTTTCCCACAGCTGAAGACTCATTTTTTCTCAGACATCCACTCGACGCCGTATACTGGTAAGACCATTCTTTTTATTTCTATATTGCAGCTCCAAGTGCTTTTATTACTTTTTTTCCTTGTTTAGTTTGCATCATGTCCGGTTCAGGAGCAAGGCATAAGTTGAAGGCGGGCCGCGCCCCTATGCGTCGGTGCTCCTGTGGCCGGCATTTCTCCGTCTCGGACCGGCATGATGTCTGTCTCCGTTGCCTGGGACCCAACCACGACATGGACGCGTGCGGCGCTTGTTTCTGCCTGGACCGCCGTGTCCTCGAAGTCCACGCATTCAAGCTCGGCAAGGCCCCGCCGATCTTCGGGGACGGTGTCGCTCCAGGGATTCCCAGGTAAGGTCTCTAGGCCCTTCCCCCGGGTCCCCTCCTGGGCCTATATGGTTCACGGAGGAGGAAGCTTCCTCCTCTTCTCTTGCTGAAGAGGAAGCTTCTCTCGTGGTGTCAGGGGAACGTCGTGGTCCCCCCCGGGGCCGCGACTGGGACACCGCCTCGCAGTCACCTCCTCAGAGGTGCAGGCTCCCCCAGTGTCGAGGCCCATGATTTCTGGGCCTGGCACCGGTGGACCCTTGACACCGCCCTCTGGTGCCGTTTCAGATCCCGACGCCACTTGCGGCACCGGTGATTGAGACGGCGCCGCCCTGGCCTTTGGCGCCGCTCGCGGCACCATGGGCCGGTCTGTGCTCCTGGCAGTGCCGGGTTGGGTTCTGACTCTGGGAGCAGCACTGTGGGCCTAACTGGTGCAGCAGGAGGGCCAGGACCGGGCCTGGCTGTCGCGAGTGGGCGGGGGTCATCCGGCGCCGTCCCTGGCACCAGCGCCGTTCGTGGCGCCATTGCACCAGGGATCCCTGGGGTTGCCAGCATTGAGGTTCTGCTGGTCTCATCCTCTTCAGAGGCTGATGACACAGATGTGGATCCATCCTGGCACCCTGACTCTTCGGAGTCAGGGTCCCCAGTGGCACAGGGTGCTAGGTGGCGCAGTGGGCCCCTTCCACTGTCCACACTCCCATCCTCCCCTGAGGGTCCTCAGGCTAGGGGTGGCCCTGGGTCCCAGGGGGGTGATGTGGTGGAGACTGAGGAAGAGGCTCCCCCTCCTAGGGGACCTGTGACAGCTGCCCTCCCAGGTGCCGTTGCCTCCTCTCAGGGTGGGGGAATGCTGCAGTCGAGGAAGAGGGCTCTCTCAGAGTCCAAGGGGATGAGGGGCAGGGGACGGGTGCCCCGGTCTCCCCCAGCCACCCCTCGTGGGGTGGCTGGGAGCCTTAGCGCCGAACCCCGCCCTTCCCTCTTGGGCCCTGGGGTTCCCTCCGGTGGCATTGCTATGGACTGCCCTTCTGGACCCATGCAGTCCCGGGTTTGTCACAGGGGAGGTTCCCCTCCTGGGCTCTTCCAGGCATCACATCCTCAAGGTCTCGTCTTGCAGCTTGGTTTGTTGTTCGGGATCCCGCCAGATCGGGCTCTGTTCCCTGGATTTCAGAGCCCTGGCAGAGGTCAGTTGCCTCTTCGTAGGTGCCCTTCTCCAGTACCTCTGCATCCACCCCCCGCTCTTCCAGGCCATGTCGGTCCTATGGGGCCGTTATCCTGGGAGCAGTTCAGAGGTTCTGTGGCGGCCTTCCCCTCATACGTTAGATACATGCATGAGCGGGTCTTTCGACTCTCCCCACCGCTGCAGGAATCTTCTGGACATTCGAGCTCTCCATCATCCTCATCTTCCTCCTCTGAGGGAGAGAAACCCCTTGCTCATCTTTCATCCGATGCTGATTTCACTGAATATCAGCGATTCCTCTCGAGGATGGTGGGGGATCTTTGAATCTCTTACATTAGGCGAGACAATACCGAATGGGAGACGCGTGAATTCCTTGGAGAATTCAGTGCCCAGCACCTGGTGGTACCTTCCTGGCCTATCCCCTTCCAGGAGGCGTCTATCCATTCCTGGCAGTTGCCAGCCGCCCTTTCTCCAGCCCCGGCAGACTGTCATCAAGGTATTGTGCCCCTGGGAATCCACGTTCCCTTCCCAACCCGTCCTCGGGTTTGGTGTACCCTGAGACTCCTTCAGGCGCTGCCACCTGGCGCACGACCACCCACCAGATTCGTATTCACTACAATTCGACCGGTGGGGGCAAAGAGTGTTCTCTTCTTCTCGTTCGGTGGCTTGCATTGCATCACATCAGGCTCACCACGCTACCTACAATCGGTATCTGTGGTCGATGCTCTCCCAGCTCCTAGCATCAATGCCTGATATGGAGCAAACCAGACAGGATATTGCCCTCTCCGCTATAAGCCTGGAGCTGGCAAGACACCAAGCAAGGGCATCTTATGATGCCAATGAGGTGGCTTCCAGGCTTGCGGGAACAGCGATCTGCATTAGGCGGACGGCATGGCTCCATCTATCAAGGTTGTCACCCCTGGCCTGGCGTAGGGTGATGTGCTCTGCTTTCCGGGGGACCCGTCTTTTTTCCTCCAGAGCTAGGAGACTTTTGCAGGGGCTTTCTCCGTCTCCCCATCCTCGGGGGACACCTCCTAGCTCTTCTCCCACTTAGGCTTCCCTTGTGTTAGCCAGGGTCTTCCCTTCTGTTCCTCACCAAGCAAGGAGGCTGGGGGTCTTGTTCCTTCAGGGGTTCTACCCCTTTTGTCAAGGGAGGCTCACTTTCACTCATAGGTAATGAATGGTGAATACTGACAAGGAAGATATGAAAATTACATACCACCGTAATTCTTGATCTTCTCTCTTGTATCTTCACCATTCATTACTGATACCCACCCACCTTCCCCTCAGTGGCCTCCTTCTGTGGCGTCTCCCCCTCCCATCTCGTTCCTCTCTCCCCCCTTTGCCTTTATGCCAAAAAAAAATATATCTGTTTTTTTTTCCCCCATTCTTGTGAATGGATTCTCTTTTTTCCTCAAGGTAGAGAGGAACGAGTACGGTTGCAAATGTCTTTACTTCTGAGGGAACTCTTTCTGACTACCCTATGGTGCGATTCCTTACCTTCTTCAGGTCATGTAATTTCACAGCCTGGTGGCCTTTCCCTGTCTTGGCCTCCTCAAAGTTTGGAATCCCCCTGGAAGGCATTATTTTTCAAAGCTTTTCCAGCTGCTGACTGAACTTGTCAGCTTCAAGCCTCTGTCTGCCTTGTCTTAGCAAGTCAGATTGAGTTCCTCTCTATTTTTCTTACCAACTGCCTCCAAGAAGGCATGTTTTTTCCCATACTCTTCTGTGGTAGCACTTAACAAGGTGCTAAGGAAGTTAGTCCTCTTCCAGGATGGGCGCTCTTCCGGAACAGGTTCTGCTCGGACAGTCTAGGAGCCCTCAACTAGGATGAAGGGACTTGGCATGTTGAGAGTTCAGAGAGTCTGCCCTCTCTTGGGTCTGTTCAGGAGGTTCAGTGGAACCTCTCCTCAGTCCTAACAACTAGGATTCTTGCTCCCTTATTAGTTTCGAGCCTATAAGCCTCTCAACCAACAATGCTCGATGGGCACTGTTCTCCTTCTCAACATGCCTCTTTCTTTCTTTCTTTCTTTCTTCTTCTTCTTCCTCTCCCTCTCTCTGTTCCTCCCCTAGAGCCGCCCCGGAAAGGAGGTCCTGCGGTCCCTTAGGGTAGGAATTCTCTCTTCTCTGTCTATTCTCCATCGGCTTATTCCTTTTTCAGTTTATTTCCTTTCCTTTTTTCTATCCCTCGGCTCTCTTGCCTCACTATCTTTTTTCTTACACTTTATTTTCACCTCTCCGGCTAACAGAACTGAGATGGAGGAGGAGTCTACAGCACCTAACAGCCGCCCCTCGCGCATGACGTGGTACGTCGTCCTCGAGGGCGGCGCCATTGGAGCCGACTCAAAAAAAAAAACTCCCGTAGCGGGTGCGCGCCTCCGGCTTCACCCCAAGCAGTAATGAATGGTGAAGATACAAGAGAAGATCATGAATTACGGTAGGTACATAATTTTCATTTCTGGGTTAGGGCTGACAAAAGCTGGAGCGGAGGCCAAGGCCCTTTTCAAAGAAGTGACAGCAGTTATACGTTCTGATCCCCACTGCCAGAGGAAATCTTTCTTCAGTAGCTCATACAGGGGTGCATCCTTTTGTGCAAAATTGCAATTGAAGTCTCTGGAATAGTTTACCACGCCCAGGAACAACTCAGAGTAGCCACACTAGTAGGTAGTGGCAAGCCCTAAATGCCCTGGACCTTGTCCAAGGCAGGGCTCCTGCCCTCAGCAGTGATTCACAGGCCCAGAAAGGAGACTTCATGAAGACACACTTTGCAGGGTTGCGCTTGAGGCCTGTCCTCTACATAAGTGTCACTAGATCATCTAGGAGCTCCAGGTGGCTCTTCAGGTCTGTGGTGGCCAAGAGAAGGTCATACACATACTGTAGGAGGCAGTCTGGTATGGAGAAGCCTCATATGACATCACTCATGTGTATGTGGAAAAGGGAAGGACTGTTGTGGAATCCTTGTGGAAATCAGTTCCACGTGTACTGATGTCCATCAAAGGTGAAGGCAAACTTGTGCTGGCTCTCAGAGGCCAGTGAAAATGATTGAAAACCATTGAAGATGTCCAGGGTACTGAACCAATTGTGTTCTAGTTTCAGAGGTTTGAGCACATCTGGGGCAGATGCCATGGTGGGTGCGCAACTGGGAGTGACTTGTTTGTCTTTGGTAATCAGTGGTAATCCTCCAACTATTGTTGGGCTTCTTCACTGGCCAGATAGGGGAGTTGACTGTGGACATACATGGCCTAATGACCCCTTGCTTCAAATGTGAGTCGGCTGTAGCCCTCAAAGAGGGTACCACCTCTACTGGAAAAGGGAATTGTTTTTGACATGGAGGAGCATCAGCAGTAACTTGTATGAGAGTGTCCATTCCCCCACAATCATGTTTGTGTTTGGCATAGGTATCTTGATGCCTCTCCAAAATTAGTCTCAGTTGAGGGAATAGCTCTTGGTGCTGGAGCATGAGGGTGATGTCATACTCCACTTCATTGGCCTTTACTGCTGCTACCACATGCGAGTCAGAAATGAGGAACATATGGCATAGGCCAGGTATCTGAAGTAATAGCCAGTTTGCTAAGTCCACTACACAGCCCTAGCATGAGAGAAAATGTATTCCCAAGATGCTCTGGTAATACCATGAGGTCAAAATAGTGTTTCACCTCTAAAATACTGATGACAACTGGTATTGGTTTGGACTGGTATGTTTTAATGACGATCCCCTAGAAGGTCTGGATGGAAGTGGCCTTCCTTGTGGACCATCAAAATAGCTGTAGATCATCTTGATGCAGTATGGAAACAGTGTCTCCTGTATCTAGAAGTAATTAGAGCTTGCAGACCCAAATCCGTGCTTCTACACATGGGTGTCCAGAATCATTGGTCACTAAGGTGGTGATGATGTGAACCGGGGCCTGACTCCATCAGACTGATTCAGTTTCTTTTTGCTTGGGGTTCTCGAGTGCGGGTTCTATCTCTCAAAGCATTTGTACCACTTCTGAGTATGGATACTTTGACCACCCATGCCCATCGGATTTGTCCAATGGAGGAGCGGATGGAATGGCTGCCAAAACTTTGGTTGGTATTGAGGCCATGAGAGACCAAACCTTGGTCTTAAACTCCTGAATTCAGACATTTTCCATGGCCAAATCCTTATACAAAGGGTCAGACAGCTGGTTCTGTCCATTATTTCCCTTTGTATTCTGCTGATTCAGCTCCTGCCAATACCTTTGTCTGTTCTTGTTAGAACCTCCTCGGTTTTGGTAGGAGCTGACCTCTTGGGAATCTTTTAATTTCCCTTCCACCACATACTGTATGGATGAGTTGGCGCTGTTTTGCACCACAGCCACTTTGGCCCTGGAACCTGAGTCCAGGTCCCTTATGTAAACTTGGCATGCGTGTTCCAGTTGTTCCATGGTCACAAAGAAGCTGTTCCACCTTGGGAATACCACTGTCTCTACCACCTCATGAAGGGAAGGCTGTAGATTTTTCAAGAACAGGCATTTGCACTCAATTGATTATTTGTTGGGATGTTCGCCAGCCAGGTCTTTGCATGCCACATACATGAGCCACATCCATCCTTCATGCTGGGATGGGGCCTCTTTAGCATGCTGCTTTACTGGATGGGCTAGCATTACTACAACCATATTAGAGCTATGCACTGCCAAGAGTTGGGATGCAGTGGCTTTGAACAGGGCTCTGTATGGCTTCCAACAACTTGGCCCACAATGTAGGGTCCACAGTATGTTTCAAAACCTGCACACTGTGCTCAGCTGGAAGGATGTGCATTTCACAGTGATTACACACCTTTTCCAAAGGAGGCAGAATAGTGCAGTGATCTAAGGCTCTCAGCTGCAAATCTGGTGACATCCAGCAGACCAGACCTGGGTTTGAATCCCACAGCTTGCACTTGCATACTGTGTGACCCTGAGCAAGTCACTTAACTTTCTTGTGCTCCCAGGTCACTCCTGTAAAAAAACTCTAAGCTTAGTGTGCTACTCCTGGTTAAACAACTCAATGGTAACTGAGAGTGTCACCAGAGAGCATCCAGCCTATCTTGTCTGCAATGTTCTGGATTGCTTGTACGAACTGCAGAGCATTTGGGGCAGGCCCTTGCTGCCCTGTGATGGACTTGATGACCTCATCAGCTGTGGCGTTGGCCAAGCCCTGAAGGAGGGTCTGTTGTTCCACCTCCTTTCTCAACATTTTGGAGACTGCTTTTCTCAACTCCCTAGCTTCAGCGTCAGAGAGAACAGCTTTTGATATTTTTTCTGAATCAGAATCTCCACTTCTGCCTTGTCCTTCTTATTCAAAGTGGCTTCCAGTGGGTGACACCTCAACCTTCTGACATCCCAGGGACTGCCATCTTGAATTTCTCTGTCATCGCTTTCATCACCCTCTGATGAAGACAGGTTGATAGCTGGGGCATACAGCATGTCTTTGACATAACCATTAGGATTGCCAACTGCTGACACAATTTTGTCATCCTGATTCTACAGCTTGAATGACCCAATCTGTCTTTGTACTGACCCTTACTGACATGATCCTGCAAAACTCTGTACGCAGTGCTGAATTCATGATTTTCCCTAATCTCCCTGTCCAATAAATCCTGACATTTTCCAAATTCCTCCTCCAACTCATCATACTCACTCTGAAATGTATCATTCATACCTGTAAGCAAGTCATTTAACTGTAACACATGCTTCTTATCCTGCTGCATCTTTCACAATCCTCTCTCAACCTAACAATCTCTCTGCTTTTTTCCTGTACAGTACTGTCAGGTTCATTCTGGGTCTTGTTCCTAAGCTTTTCAATTGCTTGTTCCAACTCCCTCCATTGCTAGCCTGCCTCTCGGGATTTGGAGCTCAGTTTCTTTTTGAGCACTAGGACCTCCACTTCCACTGCCTGTAATGCAGTATACAGGGTGGCAACCATTACACCTTTTTGGTCATGTTTCTTAACCACAGGTTTTGTCTCCAAATGCAGTTTACAAACATTCTGTATCAGATGTGCTTGTGATTTCACGTCTAGCATGAAATCACACCAGCCTCCATGGGAGGTCAGAAAGTTTGAGACATCTAGTTTGAGCTCTGAGCTAGTGGACATTTTGGAAGGCTGCCCTATTTCTGCACTGGCTGGGAGTCCAAAGTCTATAAATTGACCTTGTGCTCAACAGCTACACAGTTAAAAGTGTGGGTACTGAATCCCACAGACCAATGCCGCTTGGTGAATGAGGGGGCATAGGTTCAAGCACCTTTGCAATTCCCAGTCCCATTTGTGGTGCAGAGGGCATGCAAGATCATACATCTGGGTTGAATGGGAAGGCATAAGTTCAAATGCATTTGTGATTCCCATGCCCATTCATCTGCTTACCTTTTTACATACTGGTTTGGTTCTGTCCAATCAGCTCCTTGCCATGGTCACAATTTTGTTGAGTTTGGCAGGATTCTAAACCTGATGACAAAACATGACATGGAAGACAGATGTCACAGAATAAAGACTTATTCCCTAAATACATGTAAAAAGGACAGTGTACCTTCTATGAATTCGAAACCCCTGAACACTGCAAAGTCATCATAGAAAAACTCAGTGAAAAACAGGCATACAGGTGTAACTCCCTTGCACATGGGGGTTCCCAAAAGTCTTCCAGGAGCTTGCCTGAGTGCTCCAAGTCTGGGTGGTGTTCGGCGTCTGAGCTGTTTAAATGTGGTTCCAAGTGAGTGCCATTTGAGCCTCCATGTACTCTCTTTAAGAGCTGTCTGCTTGCAGACTTAATTAGTTTGTATAGGGGACTGTGTATTTAATGCTCAAATCCCACCTGAGCTGCTGTCAATTCACTCCGTTTCTGCTGTCGCTCCGTGTGCAGAGGGAGCCTTGTTGAAAGATATAACTATTTGCCAGAAATCATTAGGAATGACTGAGAAAATGTAGTTTGTCTAACCCGTCTTCATTTCAGCACAAATTGTTTCAGTGTAGCTCTTTCATTTTGGTCTGAACTGCTGAAATGGACCAATCAATGGGAAGGGGTTCCTTAAAATGGAGCCTGTGGACGAATCGGAACTTGGACTCTGAATTTTGAGCAAGCCACAAGGGGATTGTATGGACAGTGACTCTGGGAAATGTAGTTTTGACCTTGGCGCCTTTTTTCACCAACAGAGGGAGTCTTATTGTGAGTGACAGATGAACCAGCCAACAGAATGGTGTGGAACTAAAGGAAATGCCCTGCTTTGTGACTGGAAAGATCAGATTAGTTGTGACAGTGAAGAGAGAAGGAGCTCTGTGCTTCTACGGTATATAATTTCACACGGGAAGCACGTGTGAGGCCCTGAGTTCTGGCCTGCAGCCGTTGTGAGTGCCAGTTTGGACTGAATCCAAGTTGTGAGGAAAAAGAAGCACCAGAAGTGTGGAAACCAGGCTCACCCTGTAGAAGACTGGAGAAATTGCTGAATCGCGCTCAGTATGTCAGGAACTGAAGCTGCTGTGTGTGCTCCCAGGTATTTTGCAGTAAGAGCGATTGGGATCGAGGAGCAGCCTGCCTGGTATAGTACTTTCCTTTTACATATGAATGTGCATAGTGCTTGTGGGGAATCACTATTTCCAATCCCCTGTGCTGTGTGCTGTGTGTTGAAGCTGGAAGCAAATCCCAACTTGTCTCAGACTAAATCCATTTGCTATAAACTGCAGTGGGGTCCAGTCACAAGGACCTTGTCTCCATGCCCTGTTGTTTCTGACAATCCAGAGAACATCCACCATCCGGTTCTCAGCTTGGATATTGTAAGTAGAAATCAGGGTATTCCCATGCAGCCTGTTTTCAATCACAAGTGTGTCATCTAATTCTTGTTGTTTCACTGCTTCGTGGACCGAGCCATCTGGCTCTGGATTGCAATTGGGTGTTGTGCATATATTTTCTTCTACAGGGCCCTATCCATCTGCACCTGCTGGCCAACCCCGGGCAATGGACCTGGCTAGCCCCCCCAACCTGGGTACCCAGAGTGTGACTTTTCAGACCCTGTATTTGTGCACAGTACTGTGATTTAATGCCACCAATTAACCTGATTTCCCCCTCCCGTGTTACTGTCCCCTAAATAAATCAGATTTGTTGTTGTTATACTATATACTGTCTGTGGTGTTGGTACTTATGGAAACAGTATTGTATTTCACTGTGTATGTTGTTTAACCTTATTTTACAAGGGGTTCTCAGAGATGTGCTGCAGAATCAGTCTCGAGGGTAAGTGGTGCTTTATGAGTGAACAGTGTGTATACATGGGGTATTGGGACTGTAACTCCTGTGTACTGTGTGACCCACTAGAGGGAACCAAAGGGGGTCACGGTGTCCCAGAGGGCTATGATCAAGCTAGCCTAACCACTACAAACCCTAACCTCTGGGTGGAGGCACCCGCCATAGAACCTAGGCCCCTCAACCTGTCAATAGTCAAGCAGGCAGGGGTAGTAGCCCTTGGGACAGCACCACCAGGGGGTTACACGTGGGCTATTATAGTCAGAGATAAAAAAGTCCATTATCTGGTAACTGGCTCATCTGTGTAGCAGAAGAACTAAACAAAGCAATTTTATTGGTAGATACTGGTGGGCAGCTAGCACTCAAGGCTGTTAGGTTTTGCACGTACACAGTGATAAGTGTTATGCTGACTAAGGCCACTTTTGGGTTACAATACAATAATTCATTAAATATGCTGATCATAGCATTATGGCTAATAGCTGTCGGTAGCACACTAACACCACAAGAACAATCATGCTGAATAATAGTTTGTAAGCACATCATAGTAAGCATGAATAAATACTAATATGCCTTATTCTATATCATAGAACATGGTGGTCCACTTTATGTCAGGCAGGTCTACACAGTGCTTGTAAATAGTTATAATTTAAGTATTATAATAAAAGGAGCAGTTATCTATGTTAACATTCGCTACAGATGAGGGTTTTTTTTTTATCTGTAGCTTGTTTTTTTGCTCTCTCTGGGAACACTGCAACATGTAATTTATTCAGTCTGGTTGCAACTGGCTTGCTATTCTTATCAACAAATTCTTAAAATTAATAACAATTGTGACCAAGTGCACTCACCAGTCTCTCAGGAAACAAATGTGCAAACTGCATTTAGAGCTTAAAGTAGTTTATTTCACCAGTCCATAGACAGTTGATAAGACAGAGTGCAGCACGGACACTGCAATGCTGCAGTGGTGTACTTATGTTTCACCCTGTCTTCAGGGCTTCATCAGAGCTAGTTACAGATCAAAATAGGTAATTTATTTATACACACAAGTGTTTCAATTAGTGTGTCAATCAATAGTATTAGCAATTATATAATCAGTTGTAAAGTGATACATACAACCTATTACTTTCAAAGGAGGCACTTCATATATGTGACAAAGGTGCAGTGTCAGTGACTCAGAAGGTAGCACACTCACCTCTGAGGCTGGGAGATCAGAGGGCTGTGGGTTCACTTCCCACATCTGGCACTTGGGTTAATATCCCACTACTGACACTGTAGTGCAGCATGAGAGGGGTGCTGCACTTCTGAAGTGCTGTCTTTTGGATGAGACGTTAAACTGAGGTCCCATCCGCCTGGATTGGAGATAGTTCAGGTGGATGTTAAAGATCCCATGGCACTTATTGAAAAGAGTAAGGGAATTTCCCCAGTGTTCTGGACAAATTTCCCTCATTCACTGAAAATATCACCAACAGCTTAATCTGGTTCAAGGTCAGTTGGCATTCATCTGTATCCCCCTCCCCCGGGTCATGCCTGAATATAGGCAGGATTTGTCTAGTGCACTTACCCAGTCAACAAAACCTAAATAAATAAACATAGAGAGAACTCATAACTTAGAATAATTGAAGTCCAAACTTTAACTCAGGCACTATTTTTAGTAAACAAAATCCTTTTATCTCCACCAAGGCCATGGTGTGAGTAAAGCAGCTTGTATTGGTCTATCTTCCACTGGAGGGGACTATTCTGGGATCTGCCTGGAAATGAGTAAACACAGCAAGATAGAGTAAAACAGAGTGATAACTGTTTTTGAATTTCTTGTATGTATCCATCACCTGAGTGCAGCTAGACTAAGGAGACGGGGCAGGGAGGATAGGGCAAGGGGATGGGGGTAGAATTTTTTTTTTAATGCATCCTTCTCTTTTTCTAGAATGGTGCCAGCTCAGACTTATCATTTGGACCAGGTAATTTCAATGCTCTGAGTTTAATGATCCATCTTTGTTCTGCACAATTAATTGAATTTTCCAAATCACCTTCCTGACATCCTTGTCAATGCATTCTATTCCTAAGGCTGTGACTTTATATATAACCCATGGGTTTTTATGTACATGATCTGCCATAGCGTAACAGAGGTTTTGTTTTCAATGTCTTGGATATGCTCATAAACCCCAGTCTTCAGTTTACGCTTGGTCCTACCTGCATAAAAGCTACCACATGAACAGTTTAAAAGATACATGACTCCCTCTGCATTGCAGTCAATTTTACCTTTGACTGTTTCAAATTTACCACTCCTTAGGCTGACAAATTTCTTTTTTATCCATTTGACAGCTTGTTTTGCACAAGCCACATGGTTTTGTGCCCCCTTTTTTTTCTGATGTTGAATTAATTTAGGGTCAGGTTTTATTTTATTTAGTTTTTGTTCACAGGGTAAGTGCACTAGCCATAGCAATGATTATTTTCAGGCATGACCCAGGAGGATACAGTACAAACAAAGCAGGAAAACATCACAATACATGTTAGACATAATTAACAACAGTATACAGACCAAGTATATAAAAGTAGTTACAGACAAGGTATATGCAAAACAGTGTCAAAAATATGTAGAAACAGTTCAAATAAACAAGGCCACATAACATTGTTCGATTTGAGGAAAAGCAAAGAAAGATTGCAAATATTATTGTATTCATTGGTATAGGGAAGAATAAGGGAAGCAAGAGAATAAAGAGGTTAGAAATAAGCAGTCAGGAAAGAGTTAAGGATGAGGAAGGGTGTGTGGTTGGACAAGACAAGCAGAGGAAGTGCTATGCATTTTGTAGGGCATCACAGAAGTGGCATGGAAAGACAAGGCAGGAAGGGAAAAATGAGCTTGGGGGTTGAAACTGGAGCACTTGCAGGATGTGATGAGATGGTTTTGTAACCCAATCTTAAAAGAGGCATGAGATGAGGATTTGTAGCAATGAGCAGTTTTATCTCAAAAGTTGTTCCCTCTTCTGGAAGACACTCAAATGTGCTGTTCAAGGAAGGGTTTTAGTTTGGATATTCCCTTTAATATAGTTAGATTCTATTTAAGAATGCCAACTGTTTCCTTGTTCCCCCATAGGAGGTCACAAAAGTTATACTTGGGTCAAACATTTTCTTTTTACTCTTTGGTAGAAGTAGTGCTTCCCTCAGTTTCCCACTGATATCTTGTGCTTTGTCTAGTAACTCAATTTCTACCCTCTGGTGACAAACTTGTGCAGAACAAGACGAATCTTTAAACTGAAACCATTGACATTTATTTATTTTTTGTTGACCTGGTAAGTGCACTAGACAAATCCTGCCTATTTTCAGGCACGACCCGGGGAGGGGGATACAGATGAATGCCAACTGACCTTGAACCAGATTAAGCTGTTGGTGGTATTTTTAGTGAATGAGGGAAATTTGGCCAGGACACCGGGGAGATTCCCCTACTCTTTCGATAAGTGCCATGGGATCTTTAACATCCCCCTGAACTACCACCAATCCAGGTAGATGGGACCTCGGTTTAACATCTTATCAGAAAAACGGCACCTCAGATGTGCAGCACCACTCTCATACTGCACTGCAGTGTCAGTACTGGGATATTAACCCAAGTGCCAGATGTGGGAACTGAACCCACAGCCCTCTGATCTTCTAGCCTCAGAGGCGAGTGTGCTACCTACTGAGCCACTGATACTGCAACTTGCAATGACCCGGTCTAAACAATAATTTTGAACTGGCACCATTCTTGGGAAAAAAAAGGTAGCATTAAAAAAAAAAAAAACTTCTCACCCCAACCCCATAGCTCTGTCCTGTCTGCCTCCTTCCTTCTCCCCCTCAGTCTCCCTTAGCTTAGTTGCACTCAGATGATGGATACATACAAGAAATTCTAAAACAGTTATCATTCTGTTTTACTCTATCTTGCTGTGTTTACTCATTTCTAGGCAGATCCCAGAAGAGTCTCCTCCGGTGGAAGAGAAACCGATAAAAGCTGCTTTACTCACACCATGGCCTTGGTGGAAATAAAAGGATTTTGTTTACTAAAAACAGTGCCTGAGTTAAAGTTTGGACTTTAATTATTTTTAAGTTATGAGATCTCACTATATGCGCCTTTGTCACATATATGAAGTGCCTCCTTTGAAAGCCAAGAAGTGATGATATCTCATGATATACCACACCCTGGAGTGCATTATTGCTATTATGAACTGGATCAATTGATATTGTATACATTTAATGTAAAAAAATAAAGTTTTGAAGTATTTTAATACTGTTTTTATATGAGTGTAGGTAGACATTTTATAAAAAGTTTGTATATGTCATGTTTTGGGCAGTAGGTGGGGCTGTTTCCATTTGCTGCTCCCCCTAAGCATGGTGTACTGCTGTTTGGTACCAGCCATTGTTGTGTATGTGTTCCACACAGTTAGTCCCTGCCCCCCCAATCATTGAGTTTATATTGGATTTCAGGGCTATGGAAAGAAGGAAGGAGTAATCTGGTAAGTCTAGCAAGAGCTGGTGGTCTGCAATATGTAAAACATGCTGGTTAAACATTGGAACACTGTCCTTGAGCACCCTTCCTTACAAATAGAGTGTCACTGTATGTGGTGTGGAGTAAAGTGAAGGGGAGCAGCCATTCACTGAATAAACCGGAGGAGCTGGCATTTGAGAAAAAAGAGCGGGACCTGTGATTGCGCAGTCTGCGAGAGGAGTTGGTGTTGGATTGTTGTCTCTAAGAGGAGTGGGAGGGTTGAGTTGGAGTTAGCGTGGTAGTCGGCAGTGGTTTATTTCAGTCAGCAGGAGACCAGATTAGTGGCAGCACATGAGGAACTGCTGTTTCTGTACTGCAGTACATGGCACTCTGAAGGAGAGCGAGAGTTTTCTTTTTCATGTGGAGAGCAGGTACTTTGGGCAAAATGTAAAGGGGAGGGGGGACAGTTGTCAAGGTTTTTAATTTTTTATTTTTTTTAAATAGTGGCTGACTGTGGACTTTGGGAAATAGGAAACATTGTGCTGAGTGTAAGAAGGCTGGTAGCCAGAGCTTTTTTAAGCCATGATGATGTAGCCCAATATCATCACGGCTTAAAAAACATCTCAGCCAATCAGCTTTCTGTATTTACGGCACCCAGTTCATAATTGATAATACTATCGGTTGATACACTAATTGAAACACTTGTGTGTAAAAATAAATCACCTATTATGATTTATGACCAGCTCTGATGAAGCCCTGAAGGTAGGGTGAAATGTAAGCACATCACTGCAGCAGTGTGGTATCACTGCTGCACTCTGTCTTATCTACTGTCTGTGAACTGGTGAAATAAACTGCTTTAAGCTCTAAATGCAATTTGGACATTTGTTTCCGGAGTGAATGTCGAGTGTACCTGGTCACAATTGCTTTTATCCTGAGGAATCCACATGGTGCACCTCCAGCCTCATGCCCTACCCCCAGCTTTGAATATAATACTACATTTGGTGGATGCACAGATTGATTAAAATTCATTGGGATTAAGCACACCAGCCCGAGCATAAAAATGGCAGACAGAATTGAAAACGCACCTGAGGGAGCTACAGGATGCAGCAGCATCTACAATCTACTCTTTGTGGAGGAACCCACCGATAATCTGCTTCTGCTGGAGAACTAAAGTGCCTTTGGAATATCATCAACAGGCAAAAGTGGAGCAAAAAAAGATAACAGCACCATTAGAAAGACCAATTTTTTAAAATGGAGAAAATAGCAATGAAAGCCATTCACCTGCCCTGACAGACTATCCATGCCGGCATATGCCACTGTTAAGAGATCTCCTCACAGGCTGCACATCACTAAATGCCCTGCCTTTGTACAGAAATGGGTGTTCACTCACCTGGTAAAGGTGATTGTGTTGGTTGACATCCATGGCACTCCAGACATTACCTCATGAGTAGATAAGAAGCAGTGTAGTACCCAAGGGAGGGAACAGAGTGGTCTATGAGTGAGAGGCTGAGGTCACTGCTAGGAGGATCTGAGTGGCGAAAGTGGGCTGTATGGCATGCAGGTGCTTGAGTCTGTAGTGTCTGGTGAATGTATGCAGGGAGCTCCAAGTAGCCACCCTGCATATGTCCTTAGAGGACACATTTGCCCTTTCTGCCCAGGATGTGGCGACTGCCCTAGTGGAATGAGCCTTGATACCCTGAGGTGGTATCATCTGTTTTGCTAAGTAAGCTTCCTGAATGGTTCTCTTTAGCCATCCGGCGATTGTGGACTTGGAAGCTGCCTTGCCATGCCTTTGTCCCCTCGTGACGACAAATAATCTTTCTGTTTTTCGGAGGGGTAGCGTCCTGGTTATGTAGACAGGGAGGGTGAGGCCAACATCCAGGTGATGTGGTATCGGCCGACTGCCCTGTTGTGTGTCTGCTGGGAAGGTGGGCAGCTTGATGGGCTGTTCCCTGTGGAATGCAGTGGGTACCTTGGGTTGGAAGGCTGGGACTGTTCTTAGCCAGACTCCCTGTGGAGTGAAAACAGTATAGGGTTCTTTGCACGATAGTGCCCCTAGCTCACCGATCCGTCTGGCTGAGCAGATGGCAACCAGGAAACACGTCTTGAGGCTGACCCAGAATAGGTCTACCTCGTGAAGTGGCTCAAAAGGAGCTGAGCCGAGGGAGTCGAGCACCAGCGGGAGATCCCATGATGCAATGGCTGGTCGTATTTTCAGTCAGAGTACCTCCACTGCTTTTAGGAAGCGCAGGGCATCAGGGTGTGCTCCCAGGCTGTATCCCCTGATGGGCTCCGTGGCTGCCCCTATTGCAGAGAGTTGTACTCTGAGAGAAGAGTGGGCCAGGCCCTTGTCTACTCCCTGCTGTAGGAATAGCAAAATGGTAGACATGTCTGTCTGTTCGGGTTCTTTACCTCTTTCCTGACACCACTTCGAGAATATAGACCATTGTCTATCGTAAGTGGAAGTGGTGGATGCCCGTCTGGACTGTAGTATGGTTGAAATGACGGAGTCATGGTTGCCTGCCTCCATTAGTCTCCTCCTTTCAGGAGCCAGGCCGTGAGCTTCAGTGTCCGCGGGGCCGGGTGAACAACTGGGCCCTGGGAGAGCATATCTGCTCCTTAAGGCAACCTGAAGCTAGCTAAGGACATCTCGAGTACTGTGGTGAGCCATGTCCTTTGTGGCCAGTAGGGGGCCACTAGTATGATGGTACAGCGAGATGCCCAAATTTTGGCTAGTACCCGGGGAATTAAAGGAAGGGGTAGGAACACGTACGCATGTTCCCGAGACCAAGGTTGAGATAGGGAGTCGGTTCCCTGGGAAAGACCCTCCCTGAACCGTGAGTAAAAGTCCTGGACCTGTGTGTTCTCCAGCGTTGCCATGAGGTCCATGGGTATGGGTCCCCATGTTCTCTGGATCATCTGTAAGAGATCGGGGTGTAACCGCCATTCCCCTGGGTGAACTTGTTGCCTGCTGAGCCAATCTGCTCACACGTTGAGTTTTTCCTCGAGGTGTACTGCGCCTAGATGGCTGAGGTTGGTCTGAGCCCAACTGAGTACTGACGTCACCTCCCGCAGCATGGCTATGCTTCTGGTGCCACCTTGTTTTGCGATATAGGCCACTGTTAGCTGATTGTCAGAGCATATCAGAACCGACTGGTCGTATATGAAGGGTTTGAAGGCTTCGAGAGCATGGGAGACGGCTCTCATTTCCAGGATGTTGATGGATAGTTTGGTTTCCATCGGTGACCATAGGCCTTGAGCTGTTGAGTCACCCAGGCAGGCACACTGCGCAGCTGGACAAGCTCGCGTCCATCTCTATTGTGGCCGTGTAGGATACCTCCAGGGGAACCCCCCTAGTGAGGTTCAATTTTACTGTCCACCATGCTAGTGATTGTCTCACTAATGGTGGTAGTGAGACAAGGACCTGCAGGTTGTGCTCGTTTGGTGCATCCCACATAAAGACGTATGTCTGAAGTGGTTGCATGTGCCACCTGGCCCAGGGTATGAGGTCTATGCATGACGCCAAGCACCCTAACAGCCAGGCTATGCGTCCCATGGTTGTCTGGTGGTGGGCTCTCATGTGACGGGCCAGTGCTATCAGGTTGATAACCCTTGTCTGACAGGGCTTTGCCCAGCCCTGGGATGAGTTAATTATCACTCCCAGGTGCTCGATCTGCTGGGTGGGTACGAGATGGCTCTTTGTCTGGTTCACTACCCAGCCATGTTCCTCGAGTGCCTGTAGGGTGGTTGCAGTGTCCTGTAAAGCCCACTCCTTGGAATGTGCTCGAATGAGCCAGTCATCCAAGTAGGGTATGATATCCAGCCCCTGTTCCCTGAGCTTGGCCACGAGGACTATGGAGACCTTGGTGAACACCCTCAGTGCTGAGGTGAGGTCGAAAGGCAAGGCCTGATACTGGTAATGGTGGCCCAGGATGTGAAACCTGAGGAATTGCCTGTGTCTTTGTATGATAGGGATGTGGAGATATGCATCCTTTAGGTCTATGGATGTCAGGTAGTCGCCTACCCGGACACTGCGTAGAGTTGATTGTATGGTCTCCATTTTGAATCTTTGACACACCACACACTGGTTGAGGTGTTTTAGATCTAGAATGGGCCGGAGTTCTCCCGACTTTTTGGGCATGAGGAAGAAGATTGAGTAGACCCCCAACTTCTATTCATGTGCGGGGATGGGCTGGATGGCTCTGTTCTGCAGTAGATCCAACAGGATATGTTGGACCTGATGTGGGGTCATCTTTCTTTTGGCTATTGGGGAGGATACAAACCAGTGGGGGATTGGGGCGTGGGACAGCTCAATGGAGTTCCTCTTGCGACCACCTCTCGGACTCATCTGTCGGAGGTTGTGCTGAACCATTGGTGTTTGAACAATGACAGTCTTTGCCCCACAGGGGGGTACGATCCCTGACTCGAAAGGTCGTGGGAACGTAGTCATTGCTGTTTCCCCCTGTATCCTCTACCTCTTCCCCCGAATTTTTGACCATGGGCTGTGAAGGAAGACGGTTGGTACGCTTGTGAGAAGGGGCTGTGGTAACTGTGGGATGCACCTCTACCTCAAAATGAACTGCTTTGGGGTGTAGTGTCCCTGCAGGGTTGGTATAGTCTGTTCCCACCCCGAAACCTCTGCCTTGAAGAGGGGAGGTAGGTGTATCTGGATTTGCTCTTTTGGAGGTCTCTACCATCCTCCTTTTGTTTGAGGTAGTCCTGTAGCCCCTTCCCAAAAACATGCTTCCCCTTCATAGGTAAATTTTGCAATAGAGTCTTAGACTCATTGTCAGCGTCCCACAGTTTCAGCCACAATGCTCTCCTTGTGTGGTTGGTGACAGCTGTGGCTCTGGTGTGTAGAAGCAGGGTGTCTACTGCCATGTCGGCCAGGTATTTTGCCGCATCTAAGGTGCACTCTAAGTGCTCCGTCTCTCTGGACTTTGGGTTGGCTTGCTCTTGGAGTTCTTCAAGCCAGCGGATTTGAGCTCGAGCTGTGTAGATGGCAGTCATGGCCGCTTTTGCGGCGATGCCCTCGATCTCAAATGCCTTCTTTAACATGTCCTCCACCTTCTTGTCCGTCGGGTCTTTGAGAGCTATTGTGCCTCATGGTAAGATTGTCTTCTTACTAAGGGCTGCCACTTGGGGGGTCGATGGTGGGAGCTTTGCACCAGATATCAGACTTTTCCTCTTGAATTGGATAGATTCTGTCCAGGTCTTTTCTGTTTGGCATTCTGCCTGGTTCTGTGGATTGCCACTCTTTGTTGAAAACGTCCTCAATAGCTGGGCATACTGGAAAGATTTCTGAGATGGACACCTTCTGCTGTATCATGGGGTCAAGCTTGGACTCGGACTTACTCCCCTCAATGTCGAACCCCATAGTGGCCTTGATAATTTTCATGAGACCTGGAACCGTGTCGAATGAACACAGCTTTGAAGTGAGTGACGGTGCAGTCTGCGGTCCCGTGTCTTCCTCATCTGTGTCCACCCCATTGTTTTATTCAGGGTATCATTATCCTCCTCGGGGTCCGGGCGTGGGTTCTCTGGTACGGTATTCTCATGATCAGAATGCTCTTCCGGTTGCCTCCCTGCCTTGTCTGGTTCCGGAAGCGTCGGCATGATTCTATTCTGTGTGAGGGATTCAAGTTTCTCCATGATCTTCAGCATGAAATTCTGCTGGCTTTCCATCATTGTGACTGTGGCCTGTTGATTTTGAATCAGGAGGGTGCCAGGGTCCATCCATGTGGTCCCGCTGGGTCCTGGATTGTCGGATCCCATGGTTGAGGTTTGCTCCATGGAAAGGTCGTCGTCGTTGAGAAGACAGGCGGAACAAAGGGGGCCCGGCATTTGGGGCAAGAGGGTAGCATTGCAAGATGAACACTTCTTGGCCTTGACCATCAGGTGAGAAAGAAGAAGGCAAGACTGAGATTAGCACTAGTGCAATGCACTGCAGGGATCTTGTGTCCCCTATTAATTGTTATGTAAGGCAAACGTAGCACCTCGATTGTTTGAGGGGGCATGGGCTTTACAGCACTCTATTCTCAGGGTGCTATGACCAGTGCGGTGTCGCTGTGGGAGGGACCCCGCCTGGGTGGTGGAAGACTGGATGTCGCTATAGGGAGGGACCTCCAGCCTATATGAGAGCACATGGTTTGCTGTAGGGAGGGACCCACAGCATAAAAGGGACAGAGGGTCCTGTAAAAGTAGAGTATTCCAACACCGGGGTCACTATGGAAGGGACCCAAGTGTCAAAAGGGAAAAAGGGAAAAAAAGGGGGGCCTGTCTTGGCTGCAAAATAGGTGGTCGCCGTCGGGGGACCCCTCATGGTGCAGTCTAGGTGGGTCTTGCCACTTAATGGAAACCCCCTTGACTTCTGGTGGAGCCCAGATCACCGGAGGGGAATGCAGGGAACAACCTGCTGTGCCACCCCGCTTAGAGGGGCCTGCGCAAATGCAGATGTTGGGGAAAGACTCCTCCCAAAGGTATACTTGGCCCGGGGTTAGGGTGGAGCCTGAGGAAGCCGCCAGTGGCTCCGGCTCCCTTTTCCCACTGAAGGAATGTGGGAGCCTTAGAATGTGACCCATGGACCTCCAGAGTGTTTTTCTCAAAGGCTGGGGGGGTGCCTCCAGGTGAGTCTGCCCTCAGCTGAGTTTATAGGCATCTGAGAGAAGCGGGCCCCCAATGAGCAGGCGAGTGACCCGAGCAGATCAAGGCAAGAAACGTCCTCCCCCCCCTCTCCGGAGATGCAGTCGGCCCTCCCCACCCGAAGGAGGCCTCATTTCAGGAGGTTGGAAAAGGCTCCCGAAAACTGCAGAGAAGTAGGCACTGCCCTAGGAAGGGCTGGAGGCAGGACCAGATCGGCTACTCCGGGGGAGGGGTGTGGGCTGCATGGCGTGGTGGGCCGTAGACCTGCAGATACGCCGAGCGCATGGAAGCCATAGGCCTGCAGACGAGCTGAACATGCGGCCTAGGAGCGATAGAGGAAGCCAGCAGTCACATTTTGAACCAGGACCAGGAAAAAGGGGTGGACATCGCCAAAGAGGGGAGGGTTTTTTTCGACTGGCGAGGAGCACCAGACATGCCTTGAAGGTTGCGGGAGGGCTGGGGAGACCACAAGAAAGGCGAATGGGACCAACATGCCCTCGCGGGCCAGATAGACCTAAAATGGTCTTTCATCTCTAGGATTACCGGAAAGGCGCAATCTAGAGTGAGTCAAACGAGAACAGCTAGCCAGATAAGGAAGACAACTTTAAAAAACACATTTTTGCGGCATTTCTGAAATCCACATGATTGAAAAAACATACAGTTCACCGATAAACTTGAGAGATTACACCGGGCATGAAATATAGACTAGCAGTCTCATCAAACAAGTTAGTGACTATATATTCTTTACTGCTTCTGCAGCAATGCAATTCCTGATCTCAAATGAAATGCTGTCTTATGCTGCTCAATAATACAAGGCTATAAACTTAGCAAACAAAAAAGACCACATTGCTGGCATTTTTATTTTTTGCCCTGGAATAGGGTTGCAATATCTCAAAAGGTCATAACAGATTTTTAAAACCATAGCTCAGAGGCCTACCTTTTTGTGTGGAGTAGACAGGGATCCCTGGTGTGCTTGCTGCCTGATCAGATGCATGATTTGAACTGGAGAGCAGGGGTTTCTGGGACCTGGATATACTAGAAATTTGATCCTAGAGTCATGTGCATCACTAGCCTATCAGGTGGGCAAAAACCCATGAGGTAATGTCTGGAGTGCCATGGATGCTCAACCAATCACAATGAGTTTGTGCATAAATGGGAAACTATACTACATGAAGCTACATCAAAACTCATTGACTTAATTATAGAAGATAATGCAGAACAACTTACTTTAACACTAAATGAACGCAAAGCCCGGGAAGTAATTGTAAATACATTTTGGGAACATACGAACTTTGTTACCTGTCATAACAAATTCAAAGACTAAATGTGCCACTATGACAGCAAATTAAAGGTGCAGAAACAAAAGAAATTTATCCGAGATACAAATGACTTTTTGCTGGGCTGAATAGTCAATTGAAAAAAGTGTAAACCACCTGATTCTGTTGTAACGGCACCATCTGGAGTTGCCATGGGAACAACAGTGCTGGGCAGTTCAGAGACACTGCCCTCCATTTTGAAATGCCCGACTGGAGCGGTCTCAGCAGAATACAGCACAGGAGAAAGTTCCACAGACATTGATGAAAAAGAACCTGATCTCAATACTTTTTTAGGACTCACTCCTCCGGGGCAACCTCAACCCAAGAGAAGCGACTGGAGAACATGATTCAGGTTCACTACAGAGAACATTGTACTAGAAAGACATGATGGGGGAAGGGCAAGAGGTCAAGGAAGAAGCCAGCCGGCTTGCTCAACGATGAACAACAGATACTGAACGTGTCAAATTTGTCACAACACACTAACTGAAACAGAGACTAAGGTACTATTGAAGGGTCTGTCCTTTGTACCGACCTTTACTGTTAGTAATTTCAGTGCTTTTTTTAGATAGAGAAGTTTGTGTGTAAACTGAATTTAAAAGTATTTTTTTTTCTAAATATAGAGAAAGCAATGCTGTTGGGTCTAATAGCCTGAGAGGGGAGGAGGGTAATGATAGTAATTTGGGTGAGACAGACACATTCCCCAGATTCATACCAGCATCCACATTTTGCCCACCCCTATACTCTGCTGTGGAAACATTCTTGCAGCGTTGTTTACATGATATAGATGAACCCTATGCTAGGAATCCAAGAAGGCAAAGATGAAATCTCACCAAACAGGAGAGAGAGGCACTCGAGAATCTAGCAGCAGATCACAGTATCACAATTAAATCTGCTGACAAAGGTGGTAGTATTGTGATACAAGATACTGTGAGGTACACATTAGAGGTACATAGACAATTATCAAATACTACTTTCTACCAGTTGCTGTGATTTGATCCTACTAGCAATATCAAAAAAGAGAAAACAGAATCTGCTAGAACTACATGAGAATGGTCTTATAACCAAAGATGAGTTGTATTTTATGTTTGTTCAGAAATCACCAAAAAACAGCATATTACACCCTCCCAAAAGTTCATAAAGACTCCATCTTCCCACCTAGCCACTCTATCATATCTGGAATTGGGTGGATTACCGAGTCCATTTCCAGATATGTGGACAGCTATATCAACCCACTTGTGGAAAAATTACGGAGCCACAAAAAAGACACAGGGCACATGTTAAAACCTTAGGAGGGTACACAGGTGGATAAGGAGTGGATTCTAGTCATGCTTGATGTTGACTCACTCTACACCAATATTCCACAACATGGGGGAATACAAACAATAGAAAATGCTCTATTGAAATACACTGACTTGCCCCAGCCTACTATATATATGATTACTACACTTACAAAAATTGTTTTAAATAATAATATTTTCATGTATGAAGGCAAGATATACAAGCAAATAAAGGGTACAGCCATGGGGGCTACTTTGGCCCCTAGCCTGGCAAACCTCTACTTAGGGGAGTGGGAGGAGAGGGTTGTATATAGTGAAACTGAAAGTCCATTTTTTGAAAAGATAGATGTCTACAAGAGGTATATTAACACTATCTTTATTATCTGGAGAGGTACACAGACAGGACTGAATGAATTCATTCTATACTTAGAAAGAAGTAACTGCAACCTGAAATTTAAAATGACAGTGGTCAGAGACCATTAATTTTTTAGACCTTACGATGGGGAAATATGAGGATGGTACACTGTACACTGACCTGTATACTAAACCAACAGACAGAAACAGTCTACTGTATGCCATATGTTGGCATCCCCACATTTAGTGCAATATCTACCCAAATGACATTATACTAGGGTTAGAAGGAACTGTTTCAAATCTGAACTTTATGACATGAGGGCAGAGGAACTTACTTTTAAGTTTGTTGCCAGAGGGAACACAGAAATTGAGTTACTAGAAATAGCACAAGATATCAGGGAGAAACTGAGGGAAGCATTACTTCTATTGGAGAATAAAAAGAAAATGTTTGACCGAGGTATAATCTTTATGACCTCCTATGGAAACGGTACATGGGAAACAGTTGACATTGTTAAATAGAATCTAACTATACACATGGGAATATCCAAACTAAAACCCTTCCTTGAATAGCCCATTAGAGTATCTTACAGAAGAGGGAACAACTTTAGAGATAACCGTGTTCATAGCTACCAACCTGACCCTAATTTATTTCAACATCAGACAAAATGGGGCATAAAGCCATGTGGCTTGTGCAAAACATGCTGTCACATGAAGATAAAAGAGAAATTTATCAACCTAAGTAATGGTAAATTTTAAGTAGTCAAAGGTAAAATTGACTCCAATTCAGAGAGAGTCGTGTATCTTTTAAACTGTTCATGTGGGAGATTTTATGTGGGTAGGACCAAGTGGAAACTAAGGACTAGGGTTTATGAGCATATCCAAGGCATTAAAAACAAAAATCACAGTTACACTATGGCAGACCATGTACATAAAAACCCAGGGGTCATACATGAAGTCACTGCCTTAGGAATTGAAAGCACTGACAAGGACGTCAGAGGAGGTGATTTGGAAAATGCACTTAATTGTGCAGAACAAAGATGGATCTTTAAGCTCAGAGCATTGAAATTACCCGGTCCAAACAATAAGTTTGAACTGGCACCATTCTAGAAAAAGAGAAGGTAGCATACCCCTCCCCCCCACTTGCCCTATCATCCCTGCCTCTTTCTTTCTTTCTTTCTTTCTTTCTTTCTTTCTTTCTTTCTTTCTTTCTTTCTTTCTTTCTTTCTTTCTTTCTTTCTTTCTTTCTTTCTTTCTTTCTTTCCTTACTTTTTGTTGATTGGGTAACTACACTAGACAAATTCTTGTCTATTTTCAGGCATGACCCAAGGGAGGAGGATACAGATGAATGCCAACTGACATTGAACTAGATTAAGATGTTAGTGGTATTTTTAGTGAATGGGATGAAATTTGGGCAAGGCACCAGAGAAATTCCCCATCTCATCTGCAGGGGGACCTGCTGCTCCACTTTGCGGGTAGGCAGTAGGTGTCAGGCTGGTGAGTGAGGAGGATGTAACTGTGTTGCAGTCAGAAGTTCAGACCCCGACTATGGCTGGATGTGCTGAAGGGGATGTTTTTCAGGAGTCTGCAGCAGAAAAAAAGTGTACCAGAGATCCCGACTAATATGCTAGACATCGATCTAGCAGCAGAGATAGAAAATACAAGCGAGCATGTGGAGATACAGGGCAAACTACCTGCACCGAATAAAGAGTTTGCTGCAGAGAACATTATGGGGAAATCAGAGCGAGGCACTGAATGGGAGAACTCCGTGCAGCGAGATGGACCACAGGGAAATACAGAGCAATTGCTTGCAGCATTGAGTCAGAGAACTGACAGTCCATGGGTTGCACCTCAGCTGAGTAATGTTGATGTTGGTGTGACTACCGCGGAAAGAATGCGGAAGTCTTTTTGACTTCAAACACAAGGTGCTCCTTCAATGACAATGAGTGGTCTAAAGAGGAATCCCTGAAACAAGCAGGATGGATGCAAACAGAAGAAGGAAAATGGATGCTGGACCCAGGCTGGATTAATTTCTCACAAGGTGAGCAACTAAATACTGACATTTTGAATGCAAGTTTTGAAAGAGAACAAAATGTCCCTCAACATATACAAAACCCACAGGTTATTCCAGAAGAGCAGCATGTTTTAATGCAGCAAAATAATGAGGACACAGAGAGTTTGCCTGATGTACAAAATGAGCAAGGAACCCCCTCTCCCTCCCCAAACCAAGAGAGGAGATTGGCCAGCCCAAGGTTTTCAGACCTATTTAAAAATAACAGGGTAGAACAAATGCCAAGATGCAATGCATTTCATCTGAGATATCGAGAAGGACTACAGGAACACCCGGACAGGCAACATGTAGATAGACAACTTTTGAAGGATTCCATATCGTTTCAGGCATCAGACATTTATGCTTTAATTAATGGCAGAGATGAAAACACCTTCGACATCAGCTTTAGAAATTTTTCTGGTTTGGACTTTTTTGGAGAAAATATGTGAATTTCAAAACTTAACCTCTATTGACTCCTTTCTGGACCATACCACATACAAAACCACGTATAAAACTGTAAATGTGATGTTCAGAATTGAGGGAGTAAATGTGGAGGATATTTCTTCTTGATTAGAGAAAAAAATGTCAGTACTTGGGACCACCAGAAGCTATTATTGATACAGAGGGCATATGGACAGGGAGTTGGAGGTTTAGAGTTAAGCTAAATATGAATGGAAATGAGATTATGTATATTCCAAATAGTTGTTTTTGGGAAAAGGCAGAGGGATAATTTTCTACCCAGGACAGTTGAGGGCCTGCTGTTAATGCAACAGCAAAAGGCACCTTAACAGTACCTGTGATTGAGTAAGATGTGTTCTGTGTGGGGAGTATGACCATGATAGTTCAGTGTGTAGAAATCATTTTAAGTGAAACTTATGTGAAGAGTTAGGCCACACATACCATCAATGCCCCTGGGCTGGTCAGAACAGAAAGGGAGTCCTAAACCAGGAAGATCTAGTTAATGAAGCTCAGGAACAACATAGGACTACAAGGCCAGAACAAGCCAACAGGGAGGGACTACAGGAAGAACCCCCTACACCTACCCCCCTTCAGCACCCAGAGTTCCAGCAACAAACATACAAACACCCACACATAATGTAGAACAGGAGGAAACCCCTAACACATCTAGAGAAGAACAGGAGAAAAATGAAATGCCACCCCCTCAGTCAGAGATTAGCTTCTCTATTGCAAATAGGGTAATGAGATCCTCTAGTAAACCTAAAGACCCTGTAGGTCCTCTACCCCTTCAAAATCCATTTAAAGCCCTTCAAAACATGGAGGGAGATTCTGAATCAGACGTGTCTTCTCTTTCTGGCATAGTGTCCGAAATGGAATGTGAAGATGAATCTGGTTTGGCAGTAAGAAAAACAAAGAAAAAGAAGGGGAGAAAGAGGAAAAAAGACAAGAAAAATGTGTAAGACAATTTAATAAACATGGCTAATTTGAGGCTAGTTTCTTTTAACACTTGCAGCATCAAAAATTGTAAAAAATGGGTAGCACATCTGTTTTTTTTTAACTTTCCCACTTCACATTCTATTTTTAGAATAAACTAGATTTAGTTCCCTTTTTGATGTTAATCAAGCAAAAAAAATTGGCCCTGGGGACTATCCTATTGGACCTTTGGAGAAGACACAGCAGATGGGATTGGAATTCTTTTCAGACATCCACATGTGCAAGTACAGAGAATGATGTATGTTTTACAAGGGAGGGGATTAGTAACAGACTGTGTATATAAAGCCTTTTTCTACACCTAATAAATGCCTATGCACCGTAGACTAAAAGCTTGAGAATAAATGTATTTAATAGGATTAAACCATATCTATTTACAAATAGAATGGTGATATGGGGGTGATATGAATTGTAGTTTAGATGTCAAAATTAAAGACAATATACAAACAAATGTTTATTGTGACACCCATGTTCTGAGGGATATCTTAAATACTGCTAGATTGTATGATGTTTACAGGAAACTACATACAGAAGGAGGAACTACATATAGAAGAAGTGCATATACCACCAGAATAGACTATTGTTTTGTTTCTAAAAATCTAATTGTTAATAAATGCAAATTGACATATAGTGAATTTTCTGACCATCATATTCTACAGTGCAAGGTACAGACGACATATGTTTCACCTTGATTTTCCTCGGTAACAAGAAGATGGAAGCCGAATTCTACAATGCTAGAACAGCAGGGACTAAAAATCAAATATTACATCTATTTCAGTACAGGAGATCTGTTTCAGATTTTTATGAAAATTGGTCTTCACGGTGGCATGACACCAAGGTAGATATAAACAATCATTTTATTCATTTGGGCAGGACAAAAGGAAATAATGAATATTTAAACTATTTGGGTCTTAGAGATCAATTTTATAAACTTCTGTCATTTGCCAAATATTTTGGACACCAGAATTAAGTTACAAATTGATGAAATAAAACAGAAAATTATACATTTCCAATATAACAGAGCACTTTCACTACATGCTGAATTTAAGTATGGAACAGTAAATCAACCATTTTCTGACCCATTTGAAGCTTGTAAATATAAACTGGAGCACAAATTAATGGTGGGCCTGTATGATCAAAATGGTCTTTTAAAAGAATCAGATGTAGAAATGCTTGAAATAATTTCACATATGGTTAGCACCACGTTAGGGGAGGGTTTTGAACAATGGAGCACATGGGAACCTTTGGTGACATGTCACCTTGCAACACTATCAGAGGATACAACCAAGGAGATAGAAGGCCCTATTTTATTATCAGAAGTCCAAGAGGCCATCTCAAACCTAAGACCAGGAGTATTACCAGGAGCAGATGACCGAACAAATTAATTTTTTAGAACTTTCAAAGAAGATTTAGCAGAAATCCTATCTGAAGCATTTAATGACTTGTCACTAGAAGGGAAGATCTGGCAATATTTCACAAATGCTATTATTATCTATCTACATAAAAAGGACACTAGGAAAATCATTAATAATTGGAGGCCAAATAGCCTCCTAAACATAGACTACAAAATGTTATCTTTTTCCTATGCAAAAGGCTACAGAAAGTAGCAGTACAACTTATCCATCTTTTCAAACCTGTTCCATCCCTCAAAGGAATATACAACAAAATTTAAGGGTTCTAAGGGATATCTGTGAGTACAGTAAACAAAGGAAGCCACAAGGTTTATTGATTACGTTGGATCAAACCAAAGCGTTTGACAATGTGCCTCTTGCTTTTTTGTAGGAATATGGTATTCGACGATCTTTGATTAATTGAATTAGGTTAATATATAACAATTCAGTAGCTATTCCTTCTGTTAATGGTTTAATGGGGGATCCAATTCATATAAAAAGGGGAGTAAGACAGAGGGGTCCCTTTAGCCACTTGCTATAACCTTTTTGTCTAGACTCCATCATAAGGGAAATTCTGCATGAGGAATCTATAATTGGCATTTCACCAGATTTAAAAATAGAATCTCAGAAAATAACAGCGCATGCTGATGACGTATGTATTTTGGTTAAAAATGAACAATCAGGGGTAAGAGCATTACACATTTTTGAAGGCGTCTACAGCTATAACAGGAACTGGTATAAAGTAACAAAAAAGTGAGGCAATACAATTAGGTGGGAGTATACCCACATCCCAAATTGGGCAAATAAAAGTTTCTGGCCAACAAATAAAAATATTAGGCATCTATTATGGTGAAGGGGATTTGGCAACTAGAAACTGTGAAGAAAAGCTACAACTGGGAGATACTAGAGTGGCACAATGGAAATCTTGGTCTCATGGAAACAAAAAACGGAGTTATGATAGTCAAAACATTTTTAATTCCTATTTTTTTATACATTGCCCATATATACCCTATTCTGATAGCTCTAGAGACAAGGGGCAGGATCCATAATGTGAAAACATTAAAGTGTCCCTCTGCAACTGTTGCTGCAGACCAGAATCGGCCGCAGCTGCGGTGGTTCCAATTCACAGCCACAGCAATTGCAGAGGGAGTTACTGGTGCTTCTAGCAGCCATAGCCCATTCCCAAAGCTGTGGCCATCACCCTGATCATACCAGCTGCAGGCAGCCATAGATCATGGAGCCTGTCGTAATACGGCTCCACCTTTGTGAATACCCACCGCTGTGGGTAACCTGTGGATCCGCAAGTCGCAATCTACTTGTGCCAAGGATTACCTGCAGCTGTGGGTATTTCTCGGTGTTTTGTGAATCCTGCCCAAGGCTTTTTAGTTGCTTCTTTCAAGTGATTTGGGATAGCAAACCAAACCCTGTAAAAAGGGATTTTACATATCTTTCTATTAAACAAGATGGGTTGGGATTGTTAAATCCCTTGGTATTTTTTCATTCATTTTTCATTTCATCATCCCTCAATATGGGAGGAAGGTCACAGGATATATGGGACACATGGACTCAAGGGTTTTTTCAACCTTTTTTAGGCCAATGGAAAGACAGTGGGCAGGATTCATGAAACTCAGAGAAATACCCACAGCTGCGGGTAAACTGCAGTGCAAGTTGGTTGCGACTTGCAGATCTGCAGTTAACCAGCAGCAGTGGGTATTCACAAAGGTGGAGCCAGAGTACGACTGGCTCCATGATCTATGGCTGCCTGTGGGTGGTGTCATCAAGGAGATGGCCACAGCTGCAGGAATGTCTACGGCTGCTGGAATCGGAACTGCCACAGCTGCAGGTGATTCCAGTCCACAGCAGCGGAGCTTTTCAGCAGGTCACTTGAGACAGGAAGGGTACCTAGGGATTGGCGAGAGGCACATGTGGTACCAATCCATAAAGGGGGGGTCGAGGGAAGTACCAGGTAACTATAGACCCATCAGTTTGACCTCGGTGGTGGGAAAATTAATGGAGAGTATACTAAAGGAATGATTGGGGGTGTACTTGGAGGAGGTGGGAGGTCTGGATAGTCGGCAACACGGGTTTGTGCCAGGTAAATCATGTCAAACCAACCTTGTGGAGTTCTATGAATGGGTAACATCAGAACGAGACAGGGGTAAGCCTGTGGCTGTATTATTCTTGGACTTCAGCAAGGCGTTTGACTCTGTCCCCAACAATGGTCTGGTGGAGAAACTGATGGGGTTAGGAGTAGGCCCTTTGATGGTCAGATGGATTGAAAACTGGCTAGCTGGACGCACTCAGAGAGTAGTGGTCTGTGGGGAGCTCTCGAACCCTAGAGAGGTTGGTAGTGGGGTACCGCAGGGCTCGGTCCTGGGTCCGATCCTGTTTAATGCATACATATCGGACATCAGGGAGGGCATAGGGTGTGAAATGAGTCTCTTCGCAGATGACTCCAAGATGGGAGCAGTAGTTGAGGGAGAAGAGGGGAGGTTGGCCCTGCAAGGGGACCTGGACACCCTGGAAAGCTGGGCTCACACATGGAAATTAAATTTCAATATCACCAAGTGCAAGGTGTTGCATCTTGGTCGGGGAAACCCTAAACACAGGTACACCCTGGGAGGGGAGGCGCTGGAGGCCTCAATAGGGGAAAAAGACCTAGGGATCATGGTGGATGCATGTATGAATAACTCTGAGCAGTGCAGGAGAGTGGCTAGCAAGGCAAATAGGATGTTGGGATGCTTCACAAGGGGGATCACCTCTAGGAGCAAGGAAGTGATTCTGCCACTGTACAATGGACTGGTTAGACCACACCTTGAGTACTGTGTACAGTACTGGAGACCACACTTAAAGAGGGACATACAGCTCCTAGAGAGGATACAGAGGAGGGCAACAAAGATGATACGAGGGCTAGGGTTTGGCATGAGGACAGACTTAAGGAGCTCTGCCTGTTTTCACTGGAGGAGGAGAGACAGGGGACATGATTGGGGTCTTCAAGTACCTCAAGGGAATACATAGGAGTAAACATAGAGGGATCTTTAGACTAAAGCAGGGAGGCATCACCAGAGGCATGGTTTGAAGTTGGAAGGTGGAAGGGTAAGGGGAAAAGAGGAGGAGTTTTCACTGAGAGGGTGGTGGACCCTTGGAATGCACTGCCTGGTGAGCTAGTTCAGAGATCCACAGTGGAGGGCTTCAAGAGAGGATGGGACAGACACAGAAAGTGGATGTATCAGATGATGTCCTGTCCCAGGGGGGTGGTAATGGATGATACGGGTTTCTGGAGCACAAGGGATGGGAGGGTCTCGGCACCCAACTAAGGATCTAAAGTTCGAGCAGACTCGATAGACCGTAAGGCCTAATCTGCTGGCAAATAGTATGTTAGTATGTTAGCAGTTGTAGAGGGAAACTTTGACAGAAAGGCTTTGTGAATCCTGCCCAGTATGTCCAGGTTACAAGCTTCATGGCACACACCAGACTTTGCCATATCTACCATAAAAAAATTTAAGATGTGGAAAATCACAAAAACTGAGGTATTAATACTACAAAGGAAACCTCTGTATGCGAGGGTAATGGAAAGGAATCATGCAATACAAGTAGATTTTCACAGATGTCTTTCTACTAAATTACAGTGTGCTCTACACAAACTAAAAGATAGAAGAATACCAATCCACAAGTGGGATATACAGTGGTTAAGCTGTCATGGCAAACTAGGGGTAAAAGGAAATTGGAAACATAAACCCATCACTGAAAGACAATGCCTAAGACCAGAATGTAGGGGACAGGAGGAAACCTTAAAGCATTTTTACATCTCTTGCTCTTTTGCAACACATTTCTGGACCGATTTGGCCACTAGATGGCAGTGGGGCCCAGCTAGACATATTCAATATGAATGTTTAGTTCTAGATTAATAAACAGGAATATATACACAGTATCACCCAAGTACATTAAACATGATTTTTTCATATATTAAATATTATGTGTGACAGGTTAGATGCCAGTTTTCCTTACAGCATATTAACACTCATAATTTGATAATAGTGAAGCAAATCAAAGCAGCCTCAAGACAAGTAAAGCAAAAAGCAAATGCACAATTTGATAGGTGAAAATTTTCTTTGCTGTGGAAAAATATTCACGGGTTAACCTAAAATAGTGGGAAAGATATATAAAATGGTTTTCTTATGGAATGCATGAATTTGAGTTGATTTATAATTGTTTATTTAAAGCTGTCAAGTGTTTACATTATGAATTATAAAGTGATTTGTTTTTGTTTGTTTTTTCTTTCTTCTCTTTTTTGAAATTGCAGTACTGATGTAATGTATTTTTTTTTTGCAATGAAATTCCCTTACTGAGCTGCAGGGGGAACCCTTGACTATTAAAAGATGGCCAAGTCACTTTCTGGACTGACGGGCACATTAATGGATTTGCAGCAGGCCGACGAGTCTGTCTTCTCCTCGGATCAAGTTTTGCTAGAGTCAGAGATATTTTTCGATGCAGCAACCATGGATGGAGTGGAAATGATGAGAGAGACAAGGACCGAAGGCACACATGAAGAAGTGACTGAAATTAATATTGCAACTCCGAAAAAGACTGAGATGTAACTACAGTGGAAAAACTTTAGAACAGATGCTACTACTGGAAGAAGAAGAAAACTACCTGCAGAAGAAATGGGAACTTTTGGACACTTTCAAGAACCAGAACCCAGATAAAGCAAAGGAGGCCTTGCAGGATGATGCATGTAAAGGGAACATGGTATCCATGGAAACAGAGCAAACAGGGTCTAAAATTAAGCCACAGATCACGTTTTACACAGCGGGATGGGACAAGAATGAAGCCACTGTATTTTTGTTTACAGCAAGTAAAGAGAAGCAGCAATTTGAATGTATCACAAATAAAGCAATTCCCAGTAAATTAAACTTGGCCGACATACTGATGCCAGACTCTAGCCCATGGTCAGTTGAGAAATCCCTGCAAGTGGCTGATATGGTGTGATCACCAGATTCACAGAGGTGGATTTCTGGCTTCACTCCTCTAAGGATTCCAGGGGATTCCATAGCATCAGGAAACCCAGGGCACACAGCGAGTACAGCAAATAATTTAAACATTCAGGAAACAACCAATATTGCACTTTTACAACCTAATAAATCAAATACAGAAAATAACATACCAGACAGTGAGGAAGTGCACTCCCCCTTACAGTAATGATCTGGCCCTGAATTAGCTCAACACCCAGTACTGGCAACACTGAATTGTAAAAGAACAAGTAAGCCTGATCAGGATATTATAGAAGACGGGATGAATCACTTCTTGGATGTTTCAGATATACCAAGAAACATCCCCAAAGAACTTAAGAATCAACCCAATACTACTGAAAATTTTCAGGCACAACCTGATCAGAATAAAACACAGAACTCAAGGCCTTATGCCTCTTTTTTCCAACAGTCCGTATACCCAGCTAAAAGACATAATGCTGTGATGTTGAGTTATAAAGGAGGTTTAGATAACTTTCCTCACAGGGTATATGTTGGCAAAACATTATTGAAAGAAAGTATGCATTTTAATGTTACAGAGTTATATGCATTAATTCATGTTTCAGGAGAAGACATATACGATGTGAGTTTTAAACTAGGGAGCAGCCTAGACACATTTTAGGTAAAGACAAGCTTACTCTTCTACCCAGGCCAGCCCAAAACATGTTACAAGTGCAGGCAAGCAGGACACATAAGTAGTGCATGTGACCAACTAAAATGTACCTTATGTCAAAGAACGGGCCATACTAGTGGTCAATGCAGACATGCTGTGATATGTAATCTTTGTGGGAAGGAAGGACACACAGACACAGCTTGTCCAGAAGCAGCCCATAAAAAACACCACTGCTGATACTGAGGCACAACAGCTGCTAGTTAACTTGGACCAAAGAGATTACAACAAAACATTAGTAGCAAAAAGCCCCATCATTTCCCCTCCTAGGGAACAAGCCGCAGTAAGTAATACAGGGAATGCCATACCAGGGGTCATAGACCCTAATCCCGATACAAACACAGAGGAAACACCTCCCCCACCTGAAAAGGGCAGTGCAGACAAGAATTTAATGACAAAAGAGATTATATCACATCCACTGGGGCAAGAGGAGGAAACAAGAGGCTGCATGCCACCCACCCCCACCTAGGAAGGAAGGGGTAGATGACAGGAGGATGGACACCAGAAGAAAACAGGCCTGGTCTCAACCTACACCAAAAGTTAAAAAAAAACACTTCTATCAATGCCCCCAACAGATAACAGGCTTTACTGGACATAGAGGTTTCAGATAATGAGTCTGAATGTTCCTCTGTGGAGTCCAATCTGCAGGAAGTCCAATCCGACATGGAAATCCCTGAAACAGGTAACAATACCAAAGAAAAAACACATAGGAAATGGAAAATGAAAAAGAAAAAATGATATTAAGCTGTCCCTGAATAAACATGCCACCTATGTCCCAACCATTTGTGGTTTTCTCATCCAATGTCAATAGTATTAAAACTATTCTGAAAAGGGGAATAGTTTTTCATATATTACAGTCCTACCTACCTGGTATCTTTCTCTTACAAGATATCAGACTACATACCACAACAGAATTACAAAAAACAACAAAAGAATGGTTCTCAGGAATTTCATATTGGTCCATCTGCCTAGATCATTGTTCAGGCATGGGGATCCTTTTCATGAACTTCAACCTTCAGTAATCAAACTTCTTGACCTTGTTCCAGGGGCGGGTACTTATACTGGATATAGAAATGAACACCTTGTATTTTCGGATAATAAGTACATATGTCCCCTAGACAAAAGCAGAACAAATGGCTATTTTCCAACAAATTAGCCCATATTTACATACCACCAAAATGTCATATGGAGTGAAGATTTTAATTGTGGTTTAAGCAAACTTGATAGAGGAACTGATACTACTACAGAAAAAAATATTTGGGGATATGGCAGCCTTAAATACTGCCATTCAAACTGCTAATCTGAAAGATGCATATTATGCACATACAGGCAAAAGAAACAAGACTTTTTTAAGGGAAATATATCTACAAGAATAGAGTTCCTTTTTATTTCCAAAAACCCTGAGAATCCAAAAGACATCGGTCTCATCTGTAGAATACTCTGACCACAACATCTTAATGCTCAAACTAGGCAGTCCTGAAGCCCCTATTGTTCCAGGTTATTGGAAATTAAATTCTACTCTCTTAGAAAAAACTGCTCTGCAGCAAAACATCACATATTTTTTTAATCTGTAGAAAATCTCTGTTTTACCTCTATGATGACCCATCTAATTGGTGGATGGACACCAAAACTGACATTAGGAATCTGCTTATCTCTTGTAGTAAACAAACCAGAAGGGTTGATTACCTTTCTTATTTAAATGATAGAAAACAGCTGCAACTACCATATACTCTCACTCAATCCTCTAAACACAAATTTGCAGGACAGATAACTAACATAAAGCAATGAATGCTACAATACCATACCAAACAAACTGAATGACTCAAATTACACCGACAATAATGTACACAAGGCTATTTTGAAAGTACATGTCCTTTACTCAGGAATCAAGAACATACTAAAAAGAAAGCAATAACTGCACTGTATGATGCAAATGGTACCATACAAACAAAAAAAGAGCAAATTATTGAAGTAGCATCAGAATATGTAACATCCTTGTCTAAACGGAAGACCACTGAAGTGGTTAATTATTAAAATTTAAAAAAACAATAATACTCTCAAGAGATCCACAGGACATAATAGATACTCTTACTAGGGCCTTTTCCCCCAAGAAATTAAAGAGGCCATAACATCCCTATCAAGAGGGAAAGCCCATGGACAGGATGGTCTAACATCAGAAATACATAAAATAACGGGTCATGAGATATCGGAAGGACTTGTTAAAGTATACAACTTCCTTTTGCAAAGCCACAGCATACCACTGGAAATGGCTACTGGGGAGCTCAATTTCTTATGCAAAAAAGGAGGACAAGTCAGACTTATCGAACTTGAGACCAATTAGTGTTTGAATAATGACTTTAAAATTCTCACAAAGATGCTAACAGACTGTTATCTGTAGCAAAATATCTAATCACTCCTTCTCAAACTTGTACAGTCCCAGAAAATAATATCACTGATCAATTAATTTTGCTGAGGGAACTTTTTGACAGGAACAACATATCACCATTAGATGGGTATATTATTTCCCTAGATCAGAAACAGCCCTTTGACAATGTGGAACATACCTTTTTATGGCAGACCTTATTACACTATGGCACACCCAAAACCTTTGTCGACTGGCTACAAACCCTTTATAGGCCGGCCACAGTTAAACCCTGTGTGAATAGTTATTTTGGCCCCTTTGTTCACATACAAAATGGTGTAAGGCAGAGCTGTCCCATTAGTCCCCTGCTTTATGTCTTTAGCATATACCCGCTTCTTACACTTCCGAACACAGAGGTAGGCATAAGGCCAATACAGCTGCCACAAGAAGAAGCCCCATATAAAGTCTTGGCATATGCAGATGATGTGGTCATTATGGTAGGGGACAAACCGTCTGCTGAAAAAGCAATAGCATTATGCCATGAGTATGGGCTATATTCAGGAACCAAATTAAACACCCCAGAATGCATAGGGAAACCTTTGGGAAATCAATATGCTCTACAGAACACGGTAGCAGGACTTAAATTCACAACAGGTGCTTTAAAAATACTGGGGATTGAGTTTGGAGCACCACAGATGGATGTATTGAATTGGGACGAGAAATTACAGGTTGGATCACAATGGTTAAGACTTGGAATCAAAGGAAAAGGAAAATGAGTAATCAAAAAAGAATATATCTAATTAAAACATACCTTATTCCAGTTTTTTTATTTCTTAGTTCTGTTTTTCCTGTTCTAAAGATAAGGGAAGCATAACTATATAGTCTATTTTTCCAAACATTTTTGGGGGAGTAGGCTAAATCCCAATAAAATGAAACATACTATATATGCCCTTAGAAACATGGTGGGCAAATCATGGTGAATCCGGTACTTTTTTCTTTTGTCAGTTTTTAAATGCCAATTTGAGACCTCTTTTAGTGCATACCAAAAAATATTGGTGTGACATTTGTTATGCTACTGTTTCAACCTGGGTTAAAGAATGGGAAAAAGACCATCTAAGAGTAATAAGACATCAGGCCTTATCGCCAATGTATCTTAGAGATGTTTTTGTTAAGATTAGGTTATGGAGTATTAGAGGTAATATGGTAATCCATTCACATATCTGGATTGTGTAGTACGGTATGGGCTGCACGTCCATTGGCTCACACTGTGTACCAATGGGTGTACAGCCCTACAGTACAGAGTCAGTCAGTGGGCGGTGGGGCAGCAAGCAGGTGGGGAGCTACCGCCCGCCGCTGACAGGGGGGAGTGGGAGGTGGGGCTCAGTGGGCGGGTGGGGAGGTGTACCTCTAGACCACCAGGGTTGGATTGATGTGTAATTATATATTACTGATGCCTGTGATCAGGCTACGAGTGGTTCACTTGACACCAGGGATATAGGACGTTATATTGTACTACATATGCCCTCAATCGGGCTGCGAGTGGTCCACTGGACCACCAGGGATATAGGATAATCATTTTACTACATATGCCTGTGATCGGGCACGGAGCATGTTGCCGCTTGTGCAGGGGGTGTCGGTCCCCGACGGCTGCAGCCTAGCAGGGCGCCAGGTGCAAGTTGCTGGGGATTGGTGTACCTGCATGCAAATGGGGCCATAATGACATGAAAATGGCCCCATTTGTGCCTTACATACGTTATGGCCCCATTTGCATGTGCAGTTTTGAATATCATGGTGGTTCCGCCTATCACAACAGCACTTGCGCTAGCGCATCCCCCTGACCCACTCTGGCCACTTGCGCTGGTGCAGTGCCACTGCGCCATATGCACTGTGGGTGGCCAAGGTGTGATATTCAGTGATGCTGTGCCATGGCACAGCTCCGTTGAATATCACCCTGTCCACGCCCCTGCACATCCAAGTTGTGCTGTGCCCAGGCTTGCACCACAGCCTGGTGCAGTCTGAATATCCCACCCCTTGTGTTTTTCTTGTTTTGGATTGTATGATTTCATGAATAAAAATTTCCCCTACTCTTTTTGAGAAGTGCCATGGGATCTTTAACATCCACCTGAACTGCCACCAGAACAAGCAGGTGGGACCTTGGTTTAACAGCTCATCTGAAAGACGGCACCTCAGGAATGCAGCACCCCCTCATGCTGCACTGCAGTATCAGTATTAGGATATGAACCCAAGTGCCTGGTGTGGGGATAGAACCCTCAGCCTTCTGATCTCCCAGCCTCAGAGGCGAGTGTGCTACTTGCTGAGTCACTGACACTTCCCCCACCCACCAAGTTCTCCCTTAGCTTAGTTGCACTCAGGTGATGGATACATACAAGAAATTCTAAAACAGTTATCACTCTGTTTTACTCTGTCTTGCTGTGTTTACGTATTTGCAGGCAGATCCCAGAAGAGCCCCTCTGGTGGAAGACAGACTAATAAAAGCTGCCTTACTCACACCATGGCCTTGCTGGAGATAGAAGGATTTTGTTTACTACTGTAAAAATAATGCCCGATTTAATGTTTGGACTTTAATTATTTTTGAGTTATGAGTTCTCACTATATGCATCTTTGTTACATATATGAAATGCCTCCTTTGAAAGTAATAGGATGTATGTATCACTTTACAACTGATAATATAATTGCTAATACTATTGGTTGACACACTAATTGAAACACTTGTGTGTATAAATAAATTACCTATTTTGATTTGTAACCAGTTCTGATGAAGCCCTGAAGACAGGGTGAAACATAAGTACACCACTCCAGCATTGCGGTGTCACTGCTGCACTCTGTCTTATTTACTGTCTATGGACTGGTGAAATAAACTGCTTTAGGCTCTAAACACAGTTTGGACATTTGCTTCCTGAGTGAATGGTGAGTTTACCTGGTCACAGTTATGATCCTGAGGAATTCACACGGTGCACCTCCAGCCTTCTGCTCTACCCCCACCTTTGAAATTCTTAAAATTGTATATCCTGTGTATGTGTATTCATTTCTGCTAACATCATACAACTATGGCATTGATGGCCAACATTGCTATAAATGCTTCAAGTACACTGTTAGTACTTTTTGGGTGACTTAACAACAACATGAAATATTTAGTATGAAACAGCTGCCTCTATCATTAACAAGAAGTACAGTTCCAACTGTCACTTCTGACACCATCTGCAACAAAAACAATGAAAGAAAGTTAGGAAAGTTATTGTACAACAACTAATTATGCACTACAAGGAAGAAACATATCTATCATTGAAAAAAGTTATTTAGCAATAAGCCTTGATTGCAAATGTAATAAGGATCACAAGAACAAACTGTATGTAACAAGTGTGTTTAAATGACTATCTGAAACATTTTGAAACTGTATGTCACCACATATAGCATGTGATTTGATTAGCTTACCACCATACGACACACAGTGTGCTGCTGACTGAGGTCATGCAGATTTATGGAGGACTTAACACATGATTCTATGACAGTATATTGAACTTGACAACTACTATTGGCTAAGTACATGTGGACCCAGTGGAATGCATTTCATATGTATCTATAAACATCTCTGTTTGCAGATGCAGCACCACTGACCCAGGCTATGAATTGGTTTGACATCTATACGTACATTATATTTTTAAATAAAAGCAAAGGATGCTTCTCAAAAAGGAAAGAAATTAATTGAAAAAAGAAGCTGTGTTAATGCACTAGTTAGGGTTGAATGTAACACCACAAAAGAGAGGAAATGTGGCATTAGGGTTTCCAGCCCTAACTCCCCATCCCCCCAAAGCAGCAAAAGGAACAAGACAACACAACCAACCACAGAGACACATCATCAGGTAAGACAAACAACATACAACTCTCTCCAGATGACAGAAGAGCACATCTATCATCATGGCCCAGCGCTTCTGTAGCAAGGGATACACATGTGCACTTCATTACATACACACTCACTTCAGGCTGCAAAAGTGGAGCAACAGATAAAAATATACATACACATATATTTCTGATCTCAGTTTTCTATGACAGCAATTGGTAGCTTTCAATACACCACTACTGTTTTCTTGTCATTTCTATGCATTTGCATTAGACTACTGCCTGAACTTCATCCACATATAAAAACACATTTTAAACATTAGCATGAAATTCTGATAGTGACATATTAATGCTAGTAACTGCAAATTTGAGAGCGCACTATTATCTTAATGTTCCAGTATTGAAATTGCAATGGACTCATTACTATATGTAAATCTTGGACCCAATCTAGATGTTGGAACATTTCCAAAGAATTGTGATCACACAGCAGTAACATAAACAAACAGCATTTAAAACTGCACTCTTCAAACTTCTACCTTTGTTTATTATTTAGTTCACAATATACTCATCAATTCATGCAAAACTAAAAAAAAACAAAAAACACTGTACACTTGTATGCAATTATGATTATAAAGCAGTAATCTTAATAGCTTATACTTTTCTTAAGCCCCTAAATTCCCTGCTGTACAACTTATTTTTCTTCACATTATTGTGTTTTCATGCTTGCATTTAACAAGTCTATATACAAACAAAAATAAGAACAAACAATATGGTGCATGCGTAAGAAATCAATATCAGAATGCTGTGATGTGCATGGATTCTATTTATCATAACAGTATTAACATTTACTTACATCTTTGTATGCATGTATTAGAAAACAATGATGATTTCATGCAATAACAATGTTCAGTCATTTGTTAAGCTTATTATGTGTTGTGAATTGTAAGAATTTCCAGTACTGAATAATCATAATTACATGGAAATGTGGATCCAAAGAACAATTGGTGGGTACACTTACATGCAGTTCTGATCCCAGTCAAATAATGTACCGTACATAAGCTGCATTTCTAGTTGCAGTACTATGTAATACAGTTCCCTGTTGATTTCATTACCATGAAATCACCATGCCACACTAAGGCTACAGCAAAACAAAAAACATACATGATTTGTATACAGCTGTGATCTCTTGTTTTTACTAATTGCAAATGCATGTAATTGTCATTATATTCCCATTATCCCCTGAATCCCCCCCAGGAATGATGGATGCTACAACAGTTTAACTTGTTCATTAGCAAATTTATTTATGGCACAAAGAATATATTTGCATCCACATATTTAAGATTTCATAATTCAATTTCACACCAAATATTCTTTTGAATCTTCCTGGTTCCGGCCTCTGTCCTTCTGGTCATTCCTCCATCTTGGCTTTCAGGGCATGGACACTGTGAATCTGGCCCTCTCCTCCACACCAGAACCAGGCAGGTTCCACCTACCCAAGCTTTCGCCCTCCAGGCCCAGACACTTCTGAATCCGGAGACTGACTGATCCTCCCCGCCCCCGCTTTACCACCACATCTGGGTTCCTTGTCCCCAACCTGTGTATCCTACCCCCTCCTCCTTCCCCCCACTGCCCCTTTTTCTTTCTTCCCACTCCCATGGGCATCCTTGCACCTCCCTGCCAGGGGCCTCTGACCTAGCTCCCTGGCCCAAGGCTACCTCCCTGCAGCTGGAAAACACTGGCCCTATGCCCAGGGATCATAGGACACTCAACCTGCCCTCCAGTTCTTACCTTTGTGCCAAACAAATTGTCACCCCAGAGCTTTCCTTAATAAGGGTGGGAGGGTGAAAAAATTCCCAGTAAAAGAGGCTGTCCTGCCTGAGTCCTGGCCTAATATACCCCTACATATCCCAGGGCAGGACCCCCCTTTGGGCTCTGCCCCCCCAGCCAATCCCTGGGGCTCTGGCATGCCATTGTCATTTTACCTTCATATACTTGGTGATGTCACCATGGTCCCACCCCTTCTATTTTTCTGCCCCCCCGCCTCTTCCTGGAGGGATCATTAGACAACCTGGCTTGCCTTTTAGTGGCAAGCCCCATTGTCCCCTGAATTGCCTCAGGAATGATGGATGCTACAACAGTTTAACTTGTTGTTTACTCATTAGCAAATTTATTTATGGCACAAAGAATATATTTACATCCACATATTTCTGATTTCATAATTCAATTTCACACCAAATTTTCTTTCGAATGTTCCTAGTTCCGGCCTCTGTCCTTTTTCTGGTCATTCCTCCATCTTGGCTTTCAGGACCTGGACACTAAGAATCCGGCCCCCTCCTCCACACCAGCACTAGGCCTGTTTCACCTACCCGGGCTTTCACCCTCCAGGCTCGGACACTTCTGAATCTGGTACCTGGACCTATCCCCCTCCCCGCTTTACCACCATGTCTGGGTTCCTTGTCCCCAGCCAATGTATCCTACCCCTCTCCCCTGTTCCTTCCCCCCACTCCCCCCTTTTTCTTTCTTCCACTGCCCCATCTCCAGCTTGCGATGGACCGAGGGGCTCTTCCCTTGCGGGCTAGTACCTAAGACCCCTGCTGGCTATCTGGTTCACTAGCTCCCTGATAGGTCTTAGGAATAGGCACATGCCAAACTCCAACAGGTGGACCCTGTTGGATCTGTACACCGCAGGCTGGTCAAAGGAGATGTCCTTGTGCTGCAGGTGCACCCTCCCATTTCGATTACTGCCCTTGCCACCCTTCTATTTAACCACTTCCTAATTTTCTCAATCAGCTGGATGTCCTGCACCCGCCTCCAAACCCTCCGGGAGGTGATGTCAGACCAGCCGACTGACACTCTTGGCCACCACCTTCTCAACTTCTCCAAATCTCCCATGATGTTCTTCCCCCAATGCTTCCTATGGCAGTCCCCCAAATCATTGCCCCCAAGTGTATAATCAGGCAATCTGGCATGCCCCATTGCAACTTAATTCCTCCATCAGGGGCATGCGCTGTGCCCACCTCATCCCCCTAATGCCTCTCCACAGTACCCTGATATGCTCAGTGTTATATCTCAACTCTGCTCCTCTGGAGGTGGTGACCACAAACCTTTCAGCCCAATATACAAAGGAATGCCCCCCATCCAGATTTTCCTCTTGGAATCTGCCATAGGAAACAAACTAACAGTGTGAGTTGCTGTTGTAAATACCTCACATACCTCCTATAGCAGCTGGACTTCCAGTGCCCCACCTTCTGCACCTCCACCACTGCAGCCCCTTTCTCTGCTGCCTCTGTGGCTGCCCCAATCAGGAATGAATGTGGAGCAAAGTTACTTGGGTCCTCTCTGAGGAATGTCAGAGCCCTCTTGAGTATTACCCCTACCTACAACCCAGTGACTGGGGAACCATCCCCATGTTGGAATAGAACTCCCCCTGCCCTCCTCCGAGCACTCCCATACATCTCCAGTGCACTCACGGCTCAGCTGGCGGACTGCAGTTGCCTCAGTAGGGACACCTGCGTCCCCTTCCCCCCTTGGGCCATCTTTGACCTGGCCAGGGTGATGACCACCCTGTCATATCCCCATAGCAAGTCCTCATGTCACAAAGCCTGCCCCACAGCCGTCTTTCTTGGGGCCACCACTTCCCCCACCCAGAATGCCCCTGCTGCCATAACCGGAAACACTGCCTGGAATAGATCCCCTCTTTGGCCTATGTGCATACCTTCTGGGTTGCACCTAACACTTTTTCCAGCAACTCCCCTCTTATGGAGTGCCTCCTCTCCACCCTGGCCCCTTGACCCCTCCACCACCCTGATACAATGCGTTTTATGGTCCTACTGGTCCCTATGTCGGGCCAGCCCCTGTCCCAACATACCCAACTGATGCAAGCTAAGTGCACAACCATTATGGCGTGGGCCAGCCCTTCTTCCCACAGCTCCACCATGAACCTCCATACCTGCTCATCCCAGGCCGGTTCATCCCTGTCCCACCCATTCTTCCCTCTGAAGACCTGGAACCTTGCCCACCCTGCTTCATTGGCCGTCAGTGTGTTTGCTGACCAGGAGTCCCAGTACAGCACCATGGTTATGTCCCTGCAACCTCCCATAACCAGTCTGGGATCCTGGTCCTGTGTGGCGCTGCATGTGGCTTCAGCTCCCGAAACCTTCCAAGTTGCAAACAGGAAAGACTGTCAGCCACTTCGTGCCTCAACCCTTTGATATGCTACGCTTTGAAAGATAAGTTCAGCCACAGGCCCAGTAAGACCATACATCTGAGTAGCTTGCCCACTGTCTCTGTCCTCCTCCCTTGCCTATTAATGACTTCTACTACCTCCTTGTAGTCACACCAAAACAAGATGCACTTCCTCTTCATCCTACCTCCCCATACTTCTAGGGCAACCCATATCAGGAAGATCTCCAGGAAGGTGATGTCCTTCAGCAGTCCCCTTTCTGCCCAAGATGCCAGCCATGGTTCAGATATCCAATCGCCTTGAGAGTATGCCTTCATTCCCAATGCACCAGAAGCATCCATGAACAATTCCAGGTCCATGTTCTGTTCCCACTCATCCTGCCAGAATGTCACCCTGTTATTGCTGTCGAGAAGCTCCTCCCAAACCACAAAATCCTTCCGAACCCCTTTTGATACATCCACCCAATGGTGCAGTCACTTAGCTTTTCCCATGGCCCTTCCCAGTCTTCTTGTAAATGCCCTGCCTGGACTGATGGCCTTGCAGGTGAAATTAAGGTGCCCCAGCAGTTGCTGCATTTGTACCAGCAGCACCCTCCTCCTCCCCATGACCTGGGCCAATAAGCCTTTAAGGCACGCTACTTTGTTCCCAGGCAGCCAAAAACAGCTATCCTTGGTGTCCTCCTATATGCCCAAGAATTCCAATCTCCAGGCAGGGCCCTCTGTCTTGCCCTGTGCTAATGGAATCTGTATCTGCTGGCACATATTCTCAAAGTCCCCTAGCATTTCCTGTGCCTCCACTCTCATTTCTCCGATGAAAAGGAAATTGTCAGAGTAATGTATCACCCTCCTGTGCCCATTCCTGGCCCTGAAAACCCACTGTACCCAGGTGCTGAACACCTCAAAAGTGGAACAGGCCACTGAACATCCCATGGGCATGACTTTGTCAAAATAGATGCACCCTTAGAACTGAAAGTCCAGCAGGTCCCAATCTGCAGGCCTGATGGGCAAGAGAAAAAATGCTGACTCAATGTAAGTCTTCACTAGCCATGCCCTCTCGATTGCCTTGATCAGTGTTATGGCCTGCTCTAATGAGGCATACGACACCACACTAAGGTGGTCTAGAATGCCATCATTTACTGAGGAGTCCTCCAGGTATGATAAATGATGAATCAAATGGAACTCCCCTTCTGCCTTCTTGGGCAGAATACCCAATGAGGAAATTCGGAAATGCGTGCACGGGGGGGGGGGGCTCCAATGGGCCCTCCATCCAGCCTGCTGTGATTTCCTTGTCTATCTTGGCCCCTACAATCCCTTCCTTCTCTCTCACTGACCCGAGGTTCTTGGCCCATGTTCTTTCCCAACCCCCTTGAAACCTCAGTTGGAAGCCCATCCAGAAACCCTCTGGAAGCAGTTCCCCTGCCCCTTTATTTGTGTACTCCGTGGACCACTTCTCCACTGCTGCTAGGGAAATGGGAGTATACGCCAGTGTGTATCCCCACCACCCATCCATAGGAGTCCTGCTACAGCCACCCCCAGGGGCGTTATATTGCCCTCTGTGGCTGCCCCCACGGCCCCTGCCCTGTACCCCCCTGTAACCCCGAAAGGACTCCTCATAAAACTGTCCCCCACTCTGCCCTCCTCTGTCGCCATTTTGCCAACAGTTGGAGGCCAGCTGCGACCCCTCCCCCACATTTTGAACAGACATGCTGGAACTTACAGCTGCCCCATGTGCAGGTGGCCTTGTTGTAACCCCAACATGTCTTTGCCCCTGCGACAGGAGTGATCCTCCTTTCTTTTTCTCCCACCGCCCCACCCTCCTCCCCAGAGAGGGTCCTCACCCACAGTTCTGAGTGGGTGCAGTCCCATCTCAGGTCCCCTTTCACTGCATTCTGCTTCCGGAAGGCCTCATCATACTTGAGCCACCCTTACCTGACTTTTGCCTTGTACACATCACTGATAATGGACATGTATGTCAGCAAGGGGATGATGAGTTCCATCTGCTTCTCCAGCAGCAATGCGCTATATATGATGAAACTGTCTTGCCAATTCTCAATGGTCTTCCCCTTATACTTCGCTTACTCCATTTGGTGGCCTACCACCACCAGTGCCACTGCCATTTCTGATTTTCCCACTAACTTCTTCTGTTCATACTTCATGGCTGTGTCCTCGTTCATGAGCCCAAAGATGTCAATATTCTCCCCTTTCCAGATTTTTTCTTTGATTGAGGCTGGCATGTGGTCCCCAATTGAACAGTGTGGGGGCCCCTTGTACAACTTCTTGTTTGCTGTTGCACCTCCCCTCTCTTTCCTGACCCAGACCCTTTACCTTTTAAGGCCTGTATGGCCCATTCCATCTTTTCAATTCCCACGTTCCCCATGCCGCCCAGCAATCCCTCGAGGTAATCTTTCAGACCTTTCTCATCCATGAGGTCCACATCATTCTTACCCCATCCAGATTCCCCTCATCCAGTTCCGGTGCAGGCAGGGGCACTGGTATTGGTGCCAGGCATGGGACTTCCTGTCTGGGCCTCTTACCACCTCTGCCCCAACCCAGGTGCTCCTCCCTTTCCTTGTGCTTTCTCTGTGCCTCCTCCTCTGCCTTTTTCTTCTTTGCTGCTGCCAGTATCTCTAACATCTGACCCATAAACATGGATGCCACCTGCAATATCTTCTCACTAGTCAGCTGGGCTCATTTTGGTGCCATGTCTGCTTCTCTGTCCCTGCAGTCTGAGGGGTGAAAGATTATAATGTTCAGCTTTGTACATTTGAACAGACCTTCCCCTTCTACTGATGCTACATGGGCTGGCAGTCTGCCCTGCCCCATGCTCCACCGGACCACTCTCAAGCCCTGCCCCGGACCTACTATCCCAGTGCCCGCTTGCTCTGATGCTGTAGCAAGCCATACTGTTTTTTCCTTGTGTCCTTCTGTCTTCTTCTGCCCTCAGCTTACTTCCCTTCTGGTAGCAAACAATCTCCCCCCCAAGCGCCATGATGTAGCATGCCCTTCCCTGTAGCCCCCTCGCCATGCCACCAGACCTTTCCACTGGTTGCCAAGGTATGCGACCCCTCCTTAGGGGCCTGTTTTTCACTACCCTCCATGCAGGTGCCTCAGACTGTGTGGGCCCACTTTAGCAGCCTGTGTCATCCCCCCGTGAGGTGCACTACTTGCTGTCACTGGCCAAGGCCTGCCTCTGATTTAGGCCCCCAGGGTTGCCACAGAATCACTGCCCTTAGTCCCCTATGCAGGATGCAGAGCTGCTGTACTCATGCTGCATTGGGCCCTTCTGTAGGCTCACGCACGTGGCTGTGGCTACCAGGCCCAAGCCTCCTCTTCAATGCTGGTGACCAGCATTGTCCACAAAACCTCTCGCCTCTTACACGGCTGTAGGGCCATGGCCCCTGGCACATACCAAATAATCCACCACAAAAACTAACCATGAGGCCAGCTCCTGCCCTGGCCTGCCACGGTGCAGGCCCAGAGCATGACCGGGTTCCATAGGTAAAACTGCAGGCTCCCACAATTCCTTGGAGCCAAACCAAGAACTGCTCTGTCTGCTTCTCCCTCCCCTTGCCACAGGAACAACAGCAACAACAAAAAAACAAACGTGGCTCAAAGATGCCTGGACCATGTGGCCTCACCAGGGAACCAGAAAAATTAGAAAACAGGAAAATGAAGAAAATACTGACTGGGAATAAACAGTGGGACTGTTTTACCCAATTTTATTACCCCTTCTATTTATGAAAGATTTAATATTATATATCATTAGTGTCTGTAAATGTGCAATACCTGCACAGACCAGGAGGGCCCTCCCCTGCACGCGTGAATCTCTGCCTGCAGACTCTGTTCCCTCAAACAATCCAGCGCATGCCTATTGGCCCTCCTGTCCCTTTTCCTCTTTTTTTTTTTGGACCTTCAGTGCCCCCGCAAACACAACTCACCTACAGCCCCCCGAATGGGCTCGGTCCTCACATGCCCCACTTTGAAACAGCCCAAACAGTGATTAACCAGCAGAAAACATGCATCTGTGGTCACCCCCAACTTCTTGCCCAAGTATTCTGCGATTCCCTTAGAAAGCACCACAGGAACCACTGTGGTAGGCTCTACTCACATCCCTTATTAACACCTGTGTGAGCCAACCACAAATGTATACAACGAAAACAACACCTTGCCCTGCCTAGATGCTCTCACTTAGCTGCCATATGCCAGCACAAACTGTGAGCCCTATATTCATACCCACTTGTTTCCCTCACCAGACACAAATGAGCACACCCAGCCAAGCCCTGCTAAATATGCCAGGCTTTCTTCTTTTTTTGCTTTTAAACAAACTTACACGAAAGGCACTAAACAGCAACCAGCAAATCCCTACCACCTGGATACAGGGAAAATGCTGAGGAGGCCCAGCACCCACACTATAAGCGTTCTTCGAATGCCACACAATGAGGGCCCACCGTATTGCTTTGCCCCACGTTTCACATTTTAAAATGCCCATACCATAACCAAAACCCCCCAGCCACAACACAATGGCCAAGAATGAAATGTTAAGGATTCTTAAGGAATCTTGAGCATTGTAATCGCTTTTGAGCCAACTTGTGTTTTACATAAGTATGAAGAGACAAGTACATCAATGGCTATCTGCATATCATTCTCCAGCCAAATGAACTTCTCGAGCTGACTTCTTAACCATTTGAGAATAAAATAGATTAAAGAAGAAAAAGAAACAGGACATAATGGAAAACCAACCCAGTGAACCATGTTATTACCTGCCCAGGCCTCTTTATCTAAATTACACACCATGATAGAATGCACAACCAGCTTAAGTGATTCTCCAGGGCCCACAAGGCCTACAAGGCATAGACGTCCCATGTGCCTTACCTAAAGTTTGCCAACGATGCGCTGAGATTTTCAGTCTGAAAAATTCCCAGCAAAAGAGGCCGCCCTGACTGAGTCCTGGCCTAATATACCCCAACATATCCAAGGGCAGGACCCCCCTTTGGACTCCACCCCCATGCCAATCCCTGGGGCTCTGGCATGCCCTTGTCATTTTACTCTTCATCTACCTGGTGATGTCACCATGGCCCCACCCCTTCTATTCTTCTGCTCCCCCAACCCCTCCCCTTCCTGTGCCTCTTTCTGGAGGGATCATTAGGCAACCTACCTTGCCTTTCAGTGTTTGCAAACAAGATTCAGGCCTGCACCCAGGAACTGTGCTTGGTGAAAACAAGTAGAACAAAAAAAGTCAGATGCCAGCACAAGTAACAACCACTTTCTCACAAACCACAAAAGTTTGTCAATTTCGCCACCTGTCAGAAATAAAGGAAGCAAGAAAGACTTTCTTAGAGTGCTAAAAAGTGCTTCATTTTATTTTAAATGCACCCTGCTTCCATGAAAAGCTATCCTTTCTTACAGTATAAAAGTTCCTAACACGTTTCACGCCACCTGATGCTTAGTCATAGGAATAACATCCAAACCATAAGGTGCCATTAAATACTTTGCATTCTTAAAGTGCCAGTACAACATAACATACTTCTAATAGAACAAACATTAAATCACCATTAAAAAAACAATTAGAACCATTCTCTGTACTTATCAACTATAATGTAAAAGGCTGTTACATTATACTATAACTAGTAGTTATTTATTATAAACTATTATCACAATTAGCTTATTTTATCAGTGTAACTTTAGTTTTAATTTTACCACTATTATTTTTATACACCATTGTCCTCCTCCAATTTCTTGGGGATCCACTTTGCATTCAAGTGTTAGCAGAGGTATCTATAAAAAAATAAATAAATAAACAGGAAATGGGAAAGATGACAACCCCAAAGGAACATGTTTAGTCTTTTTTAGGGATTGAGAAGCCTATAAAAGGCCCGAGGGGCAGTGACTATGACAACGACTTGCTAAAATGAGAACAATACTGGATATTTCCTACAGGAGGGTCAGAAAGACCAGAGCTAAATGAAAGAATTGATTTGAAACCTTTCTTAAAGAAATAACTATTATGGCCTGCTGTTTAATAGATTTGTTATAGTACAATATATAGTCATTGTATGAAAGCATTTTAACAGCAAGATATATGTGTTAACTCACATTTCCTGTTTATTTTTTTTTATAGATACCTCTGCTAACACTTGAATGCAAAGTGGATCCCCAAGAAATTGGAGGAGGACACTGGTGTACAAAAATAATAGTGGTAAAATTAAAACTAAAGTTAAACTGATAAAATAAGCTAATTTTGATAATAGTTTATAATAAATAACTAGTAGTTATAGTATAATGTAACAGTCTTTTGCATTACAGTTGATAAGTACAGAAAATGATTTTAATTGTTTTTTTAATGGTGATTTAATGTATGTCCTATTAGAGGCATGTTATGTTGTACTGGCACTTTAAGAACACAAAGTATTTAATGGTACCTAATGGTTTGGATGTTATTCCTATGACTAAGCACCAGGTGGCGTGAAACGCATCAGGAACTTTTATGCTGTAAGAAAGGAAAGCTTTTCATGGAAGCAGGGTGCATTTAAAATAAAATGAAGCACTTTTTAGCACTCTAAGAAAGTCTTTCTTGCTTCCTTTATTTCCGATGGGTGGTGAAATTGACAAACTTTTGTGGTTTGCGAGAAAGTGGTTGTTACTTGTGCTGGCATCTGACTTTTTTTGTCTTGCCTTTTAGTGGCAAGCCCCATTAACAAAATATACATAGATATAGATATAGATATAGATAGAGATATAGATAATATAGATATAGATATAGATATAGATATATACACACAGAACAATTACAGAATGTCTGCATCTATTCAGTGCAGTGACACATTGACATATTTCATTAAGCATTTGTCGATGCCGAATGTTTGCTTGCTGGCATTGGCATTGGTAGTGTAGGTATTAGAGAGATGCATAATAGGAATGGCAGTGAAGTATTGAACTAAAGCCAACCCCAGCCACCACCCTGCAGAGACTGACACACATTGGGGTGTGACTTTGGGTCATCAGACAAAATGGCCATGCCATTTCACCACACCCTACCCTGCAGACACCAACAAGTGTCACGGTGTGCCTTGGAGTCTTTGGGCCTTATGCTCACCCCATTCCATAAGGAAATATGGTGAGATGGGTGCAGTATAGGAGAATGGGGTGAACTTTGGGGCTGAAGAGTCCAAGGCACACCTCGAAGCCTGTCACTAGTTGCAGGGTGTGGGTGGTGGTGGAATGGCATGAGCATTACAGGCAACAATCCCAAGTCACACTCCTGATGCCTGTCAGTCTCTAAAGAGTGGGGTGTTATGGTCAGAAACCCTAATGCCCCAGGCATTCATTGGTTGTACTGCTCATAAGGAGGTGTAGTAAAATGGCAATGTTGAAAATCTGGAGTGAAAATATTAAAAATTCATAAAGTTACGAAAGTGCATAGGGACTGTGCAATGCACACTCATAAAACAGTCATTTTTGGGAATTTTTTCACCAAATTTTCAACATAGGGTTTTGGGGGGCCTACCTCATGAACGGTGACACTGTCATTTCATTACTTGGTCCCGAAAGGTGGTTCTGTACAGTGACTACGAAATCACCTTTCAGGACTGAATAACAAAATGACAGTGACTGAGTTCATGAGGTGGGGCCTCAAAAACCCCATGTTGAAAATTTGGTGAAAAAATTCCAAAAAATGGTGGAGATATGCACTAAAGTTGAAAAAGAAAACATTTATGCCATTATACAGCTTACTGGCATTTCTTCCATTCGTGGTTGGCTTTGAAGAGTGCAGAAGTGTTCCCACTCTGCCAAAGATCATCACGCCAGCCTCCAGAGGAAAGTATGGGGTTGGGGGTGTGGGAGGTGGGTTCACAGAGGGTGGGCATGGGTTGGGGAGGAGGCGAGACAGCCAGGGAGGGACAATTTTTTTTCAGCTGTTTTTTAGACTACGTGGAACTTTTGCCAAGCTGGGGTAGGCTCCCAGTGTGGCAGCTGGAAGTTTTTTTGGGGGGCAGTGGAGCCAGTGGGGGATTGGGCACCCCGTCAATCATGCCAACCTTTGCCATACTGGGGTGGGCTCCACGGTGGCACCTACAAGTCTGTTTTCTTTGGGGGGTACAGTGGAGCAGATGGTGGATTGGGCACCCCCGTCAGCCATATGGACTTTTGCCACATTAGGGTGGGCTCCCAGCATGGTACTGGGAAGTCTATCTGGAGAGGGGGCAGTGGAGCCGATGGGGGATTGGGCACCCCTGTCAGTCATAAAGTGTGTGGGGGTGGAGGGGAGTGCATAAGCATGCTGGGGGTGGGCACCCAGCATGCTACATAGGTGTTTGTTGGGGAGAGAGGTGGGGACAATGAAATGTCTATGACAGTTCAGATGCAGTGCTGATGTGTAGGCAATTTGCATACTGCCATTGGCAGTATGCAAATTGCATACACGTTACCACCGCTGATTGTGGCAATGTTTTCCTTAGAACTGTACGCCACTGCATCTGCATGGCTGTCAAAGACAACTCAGACATTCATTGGTGCAGTGCAGATGCACTTGCAAAAGGTAGCAGGGCATTGGAAGTGGAGGATGCACACCTACAAAAACTCTTATGGTGGCACTATGTTTCTTGCACATGTGTGCAAGCAAACAAAAATTGCAGTTTGAAGTATGAGTTGAAGTGTGTATGTGTATCCATGGATACAGAAGCACTGGACCATGATTATGGATGTGTCTTGTGTCATCTGAAAAGAGTTGATGTTGATTGTCTTACCTGTTGATGTGTCTGAGGTTGCTTGTGTTGTCTAGTCCCTTTTGCTGATTCAGTGTGGGTGGGTGGGTGGGTAGTTAGGTTTGGATACCCTAATGCCACATTTTCTCTCTTTAGTTGTGTTAAGTTCAACCATAACTGGTGTATTAACACAGTTGTTTTCAATACATATATATGTATATACACACACACACACACACACACACACACACACACACACACACACATATGCATATTCATTGCAAAAAAATACTTTAATGCATCAGTTTGGGTTGCTGTTAAACAGTAAAAAGGAGGGAAATATGACGTTAGGGTTTCCAACCTTAACACCTCAGCCTGCTCACACCAACAGGTGTTGAGTGTGTGTCTTGGGGTCATCAGCACTAATGCGCACCCCATTCCATAAGTAAATAAGCTGAGATGGGTACAGTGTAGGAGAATGGAGTGAGCGTTAGTGCTGACAACCTCAAGGCACCCCCCTAATGCCCACTGGTGTGTGAAGGGGGTGGGGTGTTTTGGTTGGAAACCCTAACATTGTATTTCTCTCCTTTTTACAGTTTGATATTAGCCCTAACTAATGCATTAACATAGTTTCCTTACTTTTTGAGATAGTGTAATCATAGCCTTGTTTGCCTGTGGGAGTGCAGGGCTCTCTAGGCACTGTGCTTCCACCTATCTATAGTTTTTGAGATAGAGTAACCATATCCTTATTTGCCTGTGGAAGCGCAGAGCACTTTGAGCCCTGCACTCCCATCCCTCCATGGATGTATAAATGTATGTCACTGTGGAAGGGCCATGTGCTTCCGTTTATAGGACAACAATGACCAAATTGGCAGCATAGCCATCTTACTACCCCACCTCAGGTACCTGGTACGGAAAATTTTTGAATCCCTGCCAAAACATAATTCCGAAAAACTACAATGCCATTCCATGCCACAGGTGCAAAAACACATTTTGGCCAGGATCTGGAAAATTACTGCTGTGACATATATGAGGTGGGGTAATAAGAAGTCTATGTTGAAAGTTTGAGGTCAGTGCCTTTAAAATGTCTAAAGTTATAAGCATGCATAGTGAAATTGCAACAAATGGTCATAACTTTGCCATCTTTACATATTTTTATCAAAAATTTTCAACTTAGCCCACTTATGACCCCACCTCATGAACAATATGACTGTCATTATGCAACTCCTGCCTGAAAGGTGAAATCTTCTAGCAACCACTAAATCACCGTTTGGGCGGGAATTTCATAATGACAGTCATATTGTTCATGAGGTGGGGTCCTCAAAAGGCTGTGATGAAAATTTGTGATCAAAATGTCTTAAAATGACTGAGTTACAGATAAAAGTTGAAACCCCATTGAAATGTGTCGAACTGCATTTACCTTAGTTTCTTATATTGCAGTCACTAGTTCCAACAGCAAGACGTGTCTTTGATTGGAGATTAGATCTTGAACCTGGGACTTGTTCAGGTGAGTGAGAGGGGGTGTGTGGGGGTGTACTAGGGGGTGTGGGATGGTGGGTGCTGAGTGGGTGAGGGGGCTGATCAGCAAGGGACCTCTTTTTTGCAGGCTTAAAAAACAACTCAGGAGGCGATTGGAGTACAGGGAAGGGGGAGAGACCCCTGCAGTCATACAGCATGCAGGTGGAGATCATGGGAATCAAACTCAAGTCTGGTAGATGTATTAAGTTCATTCACACCTGATTAGTCTCTTGCTATACTGCCAGCCCAGATATAAAATGTAAGAAATGACTGACACGGCAGTGTTTTCCATCACAAATTCCTCCGATACCTCAGTGTATGTTTCAATTCTGTTGGAATAATTCTGCTGCTCATTTAATTATTTCATTTTATTCTGCTGCTAATTTTCATTCTTTTTATTATAATTGCACAAGCTCTTTGACAGTTTTGAATTATGCTTTTTAGAAATACATTTTTGATTGATTGATATATTCATTGAAGTGAAAAATATATATATATTTTTTTGTTTTACTGGTTTATGTGCCTGAAGTTATGTTCTATGTTCAGTGCTTTAGCTGTCATTTATGATTTTTTGTCAGGATTTCACCAAATTCATATATATATATATATATATATATATATATAGATAGATATATATATATATACATACTGTATATAGAGATATATATATATATATTTATATATATATTTACTACATTCTATTTCTATTTTTTTTTCTTTACATCTAACTGAATGTTATACTGTTCTTCAGAACAGATGATGCTAGCTGACAGGCAATAAATTACATGCACAGGAAAATTACACATGCAATTTATCAGACAGCACAACATGTAATTGATTTCTCCACATACAGTATACAATTTCAAGTGATGGTACGTTCAAACATTATGAGTTTAATGTGGTGCGTGTACATCTTACACACACTGAGTCATCAAATTAAAGCTCACATTACAGATCTGCATTCAAATTGATTTTTATTGCAGTAAAATGTAAAGGAATTGGGAGAATAGGCAACACTGTTCATGGCAAATTCTGTATGGAGAGTAACTGCAGCTTGCTTCACCTTTGCAGTCCCATCACTAACTTTTAGACAATGTTTGTGAGATTACAAAAAAACAATAGGTTACATTACAGTCAATAACTGTTCAAATGGAAGTAACCATCAGTTGTGGTCAGAACAAACACAGTGTAGTTGATCAGAATATCTAACTGACAGCCTGTCCATCAACTCTTTGGGCAAGTGGGTCAGGTATAGACACAGAATGCACAGCAACAACACAACATTCAGAGTTACCCTCCTACAGTAATTACTGTCTTGCGTTACTAAATACAAAAATTAAAAAATTAAAAAAAATACACTTTGGAACACATACAGGACCCAAAAGAATGAAAACAGAATGGCAAATCTACATCAGTAAACCACAGACACATCAGGTAAAAAATTAAAACACCAATGAGCACTGCTGCCTAAGGGGAGGGTGATCAGAATAAGATGCAGAAAATGGAGAAAATGTTTTCCCTTCATGAAAAAGGATCCTTTTTTTGTGACTCACGATACGGAAAATAATTATTTTTTTCATATGATGTGGTCATGAAAAAGAGTTAATAACAGTAAATACAATATATTTCTATGGCATATATCTAGCACTGAAGTGCAGATTGAAGCTTGGGAGGTCCGGATCAGACAGCTAGGTGTGGTGGTCTCTCTCCAGGATATCATTTTTGTGACTTTTGAACATTTTTTATTTTAGAAAAAGTGAAAACAGTATGGCGGCCATACAAAAATGAATTTTCCCATATGAAACAGGATTCCTTTTTCATTTTATGCAGCTACAGTTTTGTGCTTACTGAGCATGCTCAGAATTAAGTTTTTTATTTTAAAATGTAATAACTTAAAAATTGCTTATTGTTTTTTCACAAGGCTAGCAAATGAAACATATGTACATTAGTCTTTTTCTGCCCTGAAAATTTCAGACAAAGATTCCATACCATCTGGGCTGTAGGCAAGTTCAAAGAAAAATCCCAGCAAAGCCAATGAGCAACAAAATGCTTTTTTTGTTTATCTGGAACTTGGAAACCATACAGCTGACTGGAATTTAACTTACCACATCAAGAGATCTATAATGGCTGACTGTGCAAGCCAATTTTCATTTTTCACTAAAGTGTTAATTTTTGAGTTTAACATTGAATTGCGTACTCAACCCTAACTATGGGGCACAAATGAGCCCTATAATAAATATTATATTATAGTATATTATAAGTAAAACTTGGATGGGTTTTACTCAGGGGGCTCCGATGTATCGACCCATGCCTTTAGTTTGATGTAAAATGGTCTAAAAATAGAGTTATAATGTTTTAAAATCTTTGATTGTGGCTCACTAATGATCTTTGATCCCGAGCCTGCAATTCTTTGATCACGAGATTCTTTGATCGTGATCTTGCATTGCAAGGTAAAAATACATTTTTCTCAGCTCAGGGTGGCCTAGGAACACAAATGAGGGTGGGTTTTGTTCAGGGGGCTTCGTTCTATTGAGGCATAGTGGTGGTTTCTTTCAATTCTGTCTTAAAGTCAAGTTTCAGCATTTTTTTTCTTGGATCATGAGTGTTCAATTTCTTTGATCACGAGCCTGCAAATTCTTTGATTGTGAGATTCTTTTATCATGATCATGCATCGCAAGTGAGGGATGAGATGGCCCTTTTAAAATTTCAATTTTCTCTCCCAGGTGTGACCTAGGAACACAAATGAGGGTGGGTTTTGCTCAGGGGGCTTCATTTCATCGAGGCATGGTGGTGGTTCTATGTAATTCTGCCTAAAACTCAAGTTACAGCATTTTTTATTCTTTGATTGTGTGCCTGCAAATTCTTTGATCACGAGATTCTGTGATCACCATCTTTGATCGCAAGATAGGAACAAGATGGCCAGATTTTATAATGCATTAGATAGGGCAATTTCACCAATCTTTAAGTTTAAATATCTCGGAAACGGTTTGGTCTTTTACTTGAAATTTGGAGGGTGTTCTCAGCATGTCACATAGATGTGAATTACAGTGTCTACATGTCACAGAAAATTTTTATTTGTGGAGATATTGCGTGATGCAATTTATGTGTTGCGGACAGTGTTTTGCATTGTGCTGGTGGCTTGAAATTGATAGGGTACATAGCCTTTGTATCATGAATGTAGTTTTCAGACTTTGTGCCTGTAAACTGTTAACAGGTGTGGAATTCTGCATCTCTGATGAATGAAAATTTCAAACTTTTACATGTTATATCTCAGACATGGTTTGGTGTTTTACATTGAAATTTGGAGGGTGTTGATGGTACACACACATTTACAAGTTGGTGGGAGCACAGGACCCCAAAGAGCCCTCGCTCCCAACTTCCGCAGGTTGGTGGGCATGCAGGGCCCAAAGGGCCTGCACTCCCATCAACTTTTGCAGGTTGGTGGGGCCCTGCAATCCCACCAACTTGTGCAAGTTCTTAGTTTTGTATTCTTTCTCAAAAAGTAAGGACATTCTATGCAAAAAACTACGTTAATGCACCATTTATGGTTAAAGCATAAAAAGTCAGGAAATGAGACCTTTAGGGTTGACCCCTCCCAGATCCACCCATCATCCCAAGATTGACAGTTGATGGGGTGTGTTATTGGGGTTGTGAGGCCTAAATGTCTCCCAATTCTTATTTACTGTGGCTTGTGAATGTCATTTCAGATGGAATGGGGTGATATTTAGGCCTCACAACCACAATGACACAGCCCGTCAGCTGTCAATCTTGGGATGATGGGCGAGTCTGGGGGAGTGGCAACCCTAAAGGTTTCATTTCCTGACTTTTTATGCTTTAACTGTAAATGATGCATTAACACAGTTTTTTGCATAGAATATATATATATATATATATATATATATATATATATATATATATATATATACTGGCACGGTAGCACCAGTATATTGTAGTTGAGTGCAAACTTCTACATTAAACCCAAAACCTTGAACCTTAATAACTTTGGAACTGTTCAACAGAGTTGCACAATATTTGACATGCATGAGCTCTAGTTGTACATTTCTTGACATGCCAAATTTCCTTTGAAACGATTTTGTGTTATTTGAGATACAGAGTGTCAAAAAATCCAAAATGTACCACTTTTTTTACATTTCTTTATCCACCTGTACCTCAGAAATAGCTTTAGGTTTTGCTCTGACTTTTTTAGGGTAGAAAGCCTTTGTATCACAGATGTGCCTTTTGAAGGTTTGGTGAAAAAATATTAATCTATCCAAAGTTATAAAACATTTTCTTTTCCTATTATTTCCTATGGGAAAATTTATATGTCAACTACGACATCAAGATTGGTGTCACACACTTCTTTGTGCAGTTGTATCTCTGAAACAGTTTAGATTGTGCTCTGAAATTTTCAGGTCACAAAGCCTTTGAGTCACAGATGTGCCTTTTGAAGGTCTGGTGAAAAAATATGTATTCATTCAAAAGTTATATCACTTTTAAGTTTCCCACTATTTCCTATGGGAAAAGTTAAGTGTTCAGCATGAAAGTACAGTATTTTCACAAATCAAGGCATGTGTGCAAAATAGGTGTGTCTTATTTTTGCACGCACACCATGATTTCCAAAAATAAGGTCCTCAATTGCTGACAGCAGGGTACCCCATCCCCCTGTCAGCATTTCTTCCCCCCCACTCCCACTACTGTGGCACATGGGAGCCCACCCAAAATCAGCCCACACAAATCTTTGTCTTTTTTATGTTTTCGACACTGGGATGCCCACTTTCAGTGTTGGTTGCCAACAAGGGTGCTCAATCCCCCTGTTGGCAGCATGTATCCCCCCAAACTCATCTGGCACACTGGAAGCCCATCCCAGTGTGCCCAAAAGTTATTTACTTATTTATTTTTACTTTGCTGATTGGGGTGCCCAGTCCCCTTGACAACAGCATGTATCCCCTCCCCCCAACTCATGTGGCATACTGGGAGCCCACCCCAGTGTGCCCCAAAGTTACCTTTTTTAACCTATAAATAAAGAAAACCATCCCCAGATGACTTTTTTAACTGTGAAAAAGAAAACAGTCACTCGTCATGACCCCAGTACCCCTCCCCATCCCCATTCTCCCACTGAGCACCCACCCATCTGCACCCCCTTACCCCATATTTAGCTCCGAAGGTCAGCACTGTCATCTCTGGATTAGGACACATCTGCACTCTGCAAAGCTGAATCAGGAACTGAAGAATCAAAGGTAAGTGCAGTATAATGGCAGTTAATGTGGATTTCATCTTAGGTTGATATCTCAGCAATTTTTAGGAATTTTGGCCCCATGAGGTTCTTGGGACTCCATCTCATGAACACTGTAACTGTCATTATGTTACTCAGCCCCGAAAGGTGATTTTGCGGTTGCTCTGGGATATGACATGGCCCAACTGAAGATATCATATTTATCTCCATGAGAGGTCAATGATATCATGATATCTCACGAGTGGCGAAGCCACTGCTGAGATATCATGATGTCATTGGCCTTGAGTGAAGATAAATATGATATCTTCAGTCAGGCCATGTCATGTTCTGTTTATACTATGTATGTTTTGGGTCCCACTCAACACAACCCACAAATGGCCCCTCAATACAATCACTCACATAGAGGTGATGGTTGTTGCAACTCAGCTGTACATATCTCTCCCAACATATGGCATTTGTTATTGAAAAAAAATATATATATATGTTTGAGCCTGCCACTTTGAAATTATGATAAAACAAAAAAACTTGTCTGGATTGTGGTTGACCCCTCCCCCCCCACACACACACACAACTCAACAAATTACATATATTTAAAAAAAAATCTGATAACAGTATTTAATAAAACACACACATTTGGTTGACCCTGTCTGTTTCTTTAAACAAATAACGTTTAGAAACATACCTGATTGATTGTGAAATTTTCTTTTACCCACTTCCACCTGAAACTAGTGTGACCAAGCAGCTATCCCCAGAAATGTAGCGTCACCGAGCGCTATAAACGTTGAAATGTAAGGCACTGTCAGACTTTTAGAAAAACATAATCGGTACTGAAACACCAAGGAAAGTGTGCCTTTTTTGTTAATTTTAGGTTTATTTTCTCAAAAGAAGCTGCCGACAGTACTGAGAGGACATTGAAAGAGTTGGCAGCTTCAGAATACCAGACAGAAGCACTAGCATGTATTGCTATGGCAACAGACGCTCACGCTTCCTTCTGATGTTCTGAAGCTACTGACTCTCTCAATGTCCACTTAGTACTATCGGCATCTTCTTTTGAGAAAATAAACCTAAAATTAACAAAAAGGCACACTTTCCTTGGTGTTTCAGTACTGATTACGTTTTTCTAAAAGTCTGACAGTGCCTTACATTTCAATGTTCATAGTGCTCGGTGACGCTACATTTCGGGGAAGGCTGTTTTGTCAATCGCTATGTTCCAGGTGGAACTGGATAAAAGAAAGATGTAGGAGCAGCAGGATCAACCAGATATGCTTTTTAAATATTTGTATGTTTAATGATATGGGGAGGATCAAGGAAATGTAAACGATGCATGTGTGTTTGGGGGGGGGAGTCCTGCTCGTAAAGAGAGACGGTCATAGAATGGAAAGTGAAAGACTTTCACTTTCATTAGAATGACGTATAGGAACATGGAGATATCAGTGATATCTTCACATGTGAAAATATCATTGATTTCTCCACGACCTGGCTGAGATACTATATTTTATGCTGACATTTATCCCAAAACATACATAATATAAATATATATATATCTCCATATACATATATACACAAATACTGTATACACACACACACACATATATATATATATATATATATATATATATATACACACACACACACACAATATATACACATATACACATATATATCTGTATCTATATCTATAGTTAAGCAGCAGCGGGGAACAGCCAGAGAATGGTCATCAGAGCTTCTTGTGTAACGGGGGTGGTTGGCTGGGCTTAAGAGAGAATGAACCCCAGGGGGCATGGGTCCCATCAATGACTTTTTTGTGAGTAGGCAGGTTTGGAAAGTAATCCTTCCCTGAAGTTGTATCCAGTTTGACTGTTCATAGAGGTCACATGAATGCATGTGGTGGGTAGCACCAGTAAGCAGTCTGCAGGCCCTATTCAGTGCTGTAAGAATTTGCTGTAGTGCTGTAGCTGTGGCTGCTTCATAGATAACAATCCCATAATCAATGATGGAGACAACAGAGCTGTGTATTGCTAGCTTAAGGGCATCAGGTGTCAGGCAGTGTCTATGTTTATAGAGAAGGTCTATACGGACATTTACAGATTTCATAACTGAATCGATATGGCTAGAAAAGGACAGAGTAGGGTCCAGGGTTATACCTAGGTATTTGAAAGTCTACGTCTGGTCCAGGGTCACACCGAGCTGTTTTTGATTGCCAACTGTTGGTGTTTATGTTTGTTATGTGTGCCATGAAACAGCATAGTTTTTGCTTTCTTGTAATTTAGCACTAGTTTCTATGAGATGAACCAGGCCTCAATTTGCTTTAAACTTTCCTGCAGTTGTTTCTTCAAGAGGGAGGGGTCAGAATTCTTAGAGAAAATCACTGTCTTCAGCATACAAAATAATGTTTTCATCACAGGCAGAAGGGAGATTGTTCAGGAAGATGCTGAAAAGAAGGGGCCCCAATATTGACCCTTGGGGAACACCAGCCTGGACTGGTAGTTTGGAGGAGAGGGAGTCACCAATCTTAACTTGCTGTGACCAGTTGGAAACAGAACTGTTGAGCCATTGTAAAGTGACATGAGAAAGCCCCAAGTTGCCAAGTTGTTCCAGTAGTAATGGATGGTTGACTGTATCGAAGGCCTTCAGAAGGTCTATAAAGGTGGCACCAGCAAGTTGTCTTTGGTCTAGTGCTAGATGAATGTGGCCTGTAAATTCAAGGAGGGCAGAGGTGGTGCTATGTCCTTCACGAAAGCCGTGTTGCTGTGGGCATTGCAAGTTGTATTTCTCCAAGTACTCCACTGATTGGTCTGCGACAATTTTTTCAAGAGCTTTGGATAAAGGGGGTAGGATGGAGATGGGCCTGTACTTACAGTGTAATGTTCTATCCCCAGACTTGTGTATTGGGGTCACCAGCATGGACTTCCACTTGAGCCGGAACTGGGAGATCATGAGGGACCAGTTAATAGTCTTGGTAAGAGGGTGCAGGACATAGTCAAGGGTGAGGGAGATGAGCTACAAGTCAAGTGTGTCCCCACTTGAACTAGATTTTACGAGCACCTTGGGGAGGTATCTTTTGGCAACACTTTCAGCAACTGCCTTGAAATAGAAAAGTGGATGATTTGTATCCTGAGTCTGTTGATATTGGGAGGCTGTGGTTTGGTTGGTGTCAAAGAAGTTAGAGGGAAGCACATGTCTGAGGTCGGTGAATGCCAGATTGAAAGTACTGGCAATTGTGGTGGGGTCCAGGGTGTTCCTGCCAGAAACCTTTAGCATATTAGGAGTTGCTTTGGACTTTTTTCCTATCACTTCAGAGAGACTTTTCCAGAATTTCCTTCCATCTGATCATGAGTTTGATAGGGTGCTCCTGTAGTAGCTGGCTTTTTCAGTGTGGATAGTTCTGGTACAGACATTCCAGGTGGACCTGTATGCCTGAAAGTCTGCTTGGTTGCCAGAGGCTGTAACACAAACCCATAGCAGGTCCCAAGCTTTTAGCTGGTCTAGGAGTTTGCCTACATAGAAACATACATAGAAGCTGATGGCAGATAAGGACCGCAAGGCCCATCCAGTCTGCCCATTCCTTTTTCTACCTTATAAATATGCCATCGGCCTTTGCTCTGTCAGTGGCCTATCTATTCATACTCATTTGTATTGCTCCCTTATGCCTATCCCATGCCTGTTTGAAGCCCTGCACTATATTCATAGCCACCACTTCTTGAGGTAGGCCATTCCATGCATCCACCACCCTTTCTGTGAAAATAATTTCCTCACATTCCCCTTAATCGCCCTCTAATCTCATGCTGTGTCCTCTTGTCCTAATATTTTTCTTATATTTAAACATGTTAGACTCTTTCACCTTGTTAATGCCCTTAAGGTGTTTGAATGCCTTGATCATATCCTCTCTCCCTCCTTTGCTCAAGGGTATACATATTGAGCTCTGTAAATCTGTCCTCATATGTCTTCTGATGCAGTCCCTGCACCATTTTGGTTGCCCTTCTCTGGACTGCCTCAATTTGGTTAATGTCCTTGTGAAGGTGTGGCCTCCAATACTGGACCCAGTACTCCAGATGGGGCCTAACTAGTGTCTTGTAAAGAGGGATTATTACCTCCCTCTTACAACTTGTGATACCCCTACTAATACACCCTAACACCCCCCTAGCCTTACCTACTGCTTTAGAGGTCTGCTTGGATGATTTCAGGTCATCAGTGATGATGATGCCCAAGTCTCTTTCTTCCTTTGTGACTGCTAGCAACTCCCCTCCCAGCCTATAGGTGGCTTCAGGGTTTCTCTTCCCTATGTGCATGATCTTGCACTTTTTTGCATTAAATCCCAGTTGCCACTCTTCTGACCATTTTGCTAGTTTATCCAGATCTCTTCTCATTCTGCCAACCCCATCTATATCATCTACTCTGTTGCAGATCTTGGTGTCATCTGCAAACAGACAAGCCTTACCCTCTAGTCCATCTGCATGGCCACTAATGAAGATGTTGAAGAGGACTGGCCCCAGGACTGATCCCTGAGGTACCCCACTTGTGACTCGCATCTCTTTTGACTGTATACCATTTACCACCACTCTCTGTTTTCTGCCGTCAACCAGTTTGCCACCCAGCTGACCAACTTCTGACCCACCCTGAGCCTACCCAGCTTATTTATCAATCTTCTATATGGAACAGTGTCAAAAGCTTTGCTGAAGTCAAGGTAGGCAACATCAAGTGCCCCCCTTGTCCACCACTCTGGTTACCCAGTCAAAGGAATCTATGAGATTAGTTTGACAGGACCTTCCTTTGTAAACCCATGCTGTCTTGGATCCTGTGCCCCTATGGATTCCAGGTGTTGCACTATCCTTTCCTTAAGGAGTGCCTCCATAATCTTGCCCACTACTGAGGTAAGACTGACTGGTCTGTAGATCTCTGCCTCCTCCCTGCTACCACTCTTGTGGAGTGGGATCACATGAGCCCTTCTCCAGTCTTCTGGGACCTCTCCTGTGCTCAGAAACTCATTAAACAGTTCTGCTAATGGCTCTGCTAGTTCCACCTTTAGCTCCTTAAGTACCCTGGGATGTTTGCCATCAGGTCCCATTGCCTTATCCACCCTGAGCTTAGCAAGCTCTTGTAGGACCCTTTCTTTTGTGAAGGGAGTAGTGCTCACCTCCTTCCCCCCTGTGTCAATGGTGCTGAGCTGTGGGCCCTGCCCTACCTTCTCTTCAGTAAATACTGAGCAAAAGTATCTATTTAGGATAGATGCTTTTACATGGTCCTCCTCCTCACATGCTCCCTTTTCTCCATTAAGCTTAGCAATACCCCCTCTGGACTTTCTCCTTTCACTAATGTATCTATAGAAAGTCTTGTCACCTTCTTTTACTGTCCGTGCTAGTGTCTCCTCAGTTTGGGACTTTGCCTGCCTTACTGCCTTCCCTGCTTCCCTTAGGGCAGTTTGGTATGCCTCCCTATCTTCATCCCGCTGTGTTCCCTTATATTTCCTGAAGGCCAGCCTTTTGGCTCTGACCTTTTCTGCTACTGTATTTGAGAACCAAAGTGGTTTCCTTCTTCTTTTGCACTTCTTTTTCTGTCTAACACAATGGGGACTGTGATCCGAGGGTTGTCAAGGCCTTTAATTTTGCATTTCTTAAAGGGGGCATGGATATCACACGCTGCATTGAACTTTGAGAAGAAGTATTGAAGTGCAACATCAACATCCAGAGCAGTGTCAATCGGGGACCAGTCTTGTTGTTGCAGGAGTGCCTTAAGTGGTGCAAGGTGTCCCTTGATTAGATTCCAACTGTTGATAGTTTTCAAGGTGGGTTTATTGAATTTATTTGACCATATGCACTGGACTGGAGAATGGTCACTAATGGCATCAAGGAGAACTGTAGTGTGGCTAATATGTTCAGGGTGATTTGAGAGAACCCAGTCCAGTAAGGTACTGGTCCCTGTCCTATAGTTGATCCTAGTGGGTGAGGTAACTATCTGTGCAAAATGTACAGCTGCCAATGCATCCTTGTAGTTGCTTGCACTGTGGTCAAGCCAGTTGACATTAAAATCCCCTAGCAATATAACTTCTGAGTTAAGCTTCAGACTACTGATGCAGGTAAGGAATGGGTTCAGGCTTGTTGTTGTAAGTTTGGGTGAAATATATACAGAGGCTATTGTCAGAGCTTTGTTATGGGCCCCAAGAATGACTAATAGCAAGGACCTGAAACTCATCTCCATTAATGGGTAAGGTCAGGGCATGCCCTGTCATAGAATTTTTAAGATAAAGGGCACAGCCGCCCACTTTTTTGCATAGTTGATCCTGCCGAAAGATAGTATACCCAGGTATTGCCACAGCAGTGTCAGGGATAATTGGAGACAACCAAGTTTCAATTACAGATAGTACATCTGGGCTATGTTGCACTCTCCAGGCAGTGAGGGCATCAAATTTTTTGGTAAGGCTGCAGATGTTGATGCTAGCTAGCGAGAGGGTTCCTGTTCTATGTTGCTCCCTGGGGGTAGCTAGGTGTGGTCCAGGGCTGGAGTGAACGTTGCCCGATATTAGCAGGAGTAGCAGTATTAGTCTTTTTAGGAGTTCCTTAAGATATCGGCAGTGACCGCTATGTGCACTTTTTTCCTTATACTTATTCTTAGTTGTCTGTAGTGAACTCACTCCCGATAGTATGAACAGGGAGAAATAGTTTGATGGTAGGGTCAACCGTGGGTACAGCAGCCTGTTTGTGTATCCTAGTATTTGGGAGGAGAGATGAGTGTTGTTGCAGCTGAGACTACTGGTAACCTTTCCGCTTCTGTGCAAGGAGCTATTAACCAGGCAATCAGAGGCTGGTTGCAGTGGGTATTTAAATATATTGGTTGTGTGGGATGCTGGTAGGGTCAGAAGGAGCAGGTGCAGCAGGAACAAGTTAGGTTGCATTCTTGATGTAGTAATATTAACCATGCAGATAGTTATGTTCAGGGATATGTAGTATAGTAAACTTGTCCAAGGTCCAAGGTTTGCGTTACTGTTACCATTTGAGTTTCCATTACTGTTTCTTTGCATTTCATTTTGCATCACCGTGTGCACTACCATTTGCATTTGTGTAGGGCTTCCATTTGCATTTGTGTTTCCTTTAGCGTCATTGTTGCTGTTACCATTAGCATTTGCGTTTCCTATTGTGGTACCATGAACGAGCGCGTTACCATTTGCATTTCCATATGCGCTCACATTTGCGTTTCCGTTTGCGTTACTGTTCCCGTGTATGATGCCACCATGTGTGTTACCCTTTACATTTTCATTTGAGTTTGTGTTACTGTTAACATTTGAATTCCCATTACTGTTTTTGCTTGCATTTTGTCTTGCGTCACCATGTGCATTACCATTTGTGTTTGCATACGTGCTTCTGTTTGCATTTCCTTTGGCGTCATCGTTGCTGTTACATTAGCATTTGTGTTTCTTATTGCGGTACCGTGACTGTGCACATTACCAGTTACATTTCTGAACATGCTTGCATTTGCGTTTCTGTTTACATTACTGTTCCTGTCTACGTCACCGTGTGCGTCACCCTTTATGTTTTCATTTGTGCTTGCATTTGCGTAACTGTTAACATTTGCGCTTCCTTTACTGTTTTTGTTTGCATTTCCTTTTGCATCACAGTGTGCATTTCCATTTGCATTTGTGTACACACTTCCATTTGCATTTGCGTTTCTGTTTGTGTTTCCCTTGGTGTCATCATTACTGTTACTGTAACTGCGTTACCATGCCCGTGTGCATTACGGTTTGCATTTCCGTACACACTTGCATTTGCATTTCTGTTTTAACATTTACACTTGTTTGTATTACTGTTTGTATTATCGTTTATGCTTGTGTCACCATGTGTATTAGCATTTGCGCTTACGTTTGCATTTCCTTACTTCACTATTTATAGTGCACATTCTCTAAAAGAAGGGAAATTCATGGCAAAAAAATCCATTTAATGCATCAGTTGGGGTTGTTCCACAGCAACAAAAGTGAGGAAATTCGATGATAGGGTTCCAACCCACCTTGCACCCCACCCCCACCAACAGGCATTGGGGTGTGCATTGGGGTCATCAGTCCTAACTCTCACCCCATTCTTCTATACTGCTCCACATCAGCTAGTTTGCACATGGGATGGGGTGACAGTTAGGACTGATGACCCACATATGCCATGCCTGTTGGTGGGGGCGGAGTGGGGTGCAAGGGGGGTGGGAACGCTAACATTGAATTTCTTCACTTTTGTCACTGTGGAACAACCCTAACTGATGCATTAAATGGAGTTTTTTGCCATGAATATAGATATATAGATATATAGATATGTCTATATCCTCAGCAGATTGGTCTCTCACCTCGCAACCATGTTTGGCCTCAGCAGATTGGCCGCTCACCTCGCTGCTCTGTTTCCCAATTGGCTAGTATTCCTCTTGGTTTGAACTGTGCTGCTTGCCACTATTTTTAATTAGCTCTGTAGACTGAGAGACAGAGAGAGAAGTGCTGGCTGAAGACTTTACAGTGCTGGATCACATTTCTTGTGCTGGCTCACATTCTTTTTTTTTTTAAAAGTATCCAGTTTCCCATTAGCAGATTATAAAGATCTACCACTAGAGGGACCATAGTTCTTTCATTTGCTCAGTCAATCAGTTTGCAGGCACTGAATCCCAGCCTTGCTGGCCAATTTCTCTGAGTTTGCTGTGCCACACCTTGCTCTGCCTTTCGGCAGCACTCTGAGCTCTGCTGGACTGATATTTTCTCCTGCCCACCCACTCCCACCCCGGCACTCTTTAAGTACATTTGATCCCCCACCCACCTTATTGTGCTGCTCTGTTATTGGCTAATCCCTGGTTGGGGTTGAGCCTTAAATGAGCTACAAATTTATCCTACAGCTGGTTTTTTTGACTACCTTTCCAAGTGCTCCTAGATACAGTGCATGAGCTAAAACATTTTCTGCAACAGAACTATTGCTATCATGCTTCTCATCGCATCTGGCATTTTTTTGTGCACCCTCTCCTATCTTTTCTTCTCTCTTCCCCCTCCTCCCCTCACCCACCACATGGGTGCTCCTTCCCTGCCCCCTCCTGCTTATTCAGCTCTCCTCCTTCTGTACCACCATCTATCTCCCTCCTTGCCTACTTCGATCCCTCTCCCACTTCATCCTTTCACTTAATCTTGCCTTGTTTCCTTCCAGCCCAAATAAGTTGCAGCATCACTCTAATTCGTTGCTGCAGGTGTACACCCTTTACACTCAATACCACCAAAGGTCATAGACTGCCTGATAATTTCTTTGTGCTGTTTTTCCTATTATTAATAGCAGGAGACATCAAAAGGAATCCTGGCCCCCGTACACCTCCATATCAATAACCCACCCACAAAGACCTAAAGATCATGCACGTAAACATTAGGAGTTTCCTCCCAAAATTAGACACCTTAAACTGCTGGATAGCCCAAAATACCTCTGACATCCTATGCATCTCCAAAATCTGGCTTTCTGCCAAAATGCTGTAATCATCCATCTCCATCCCCGGCTACCAAATCCTAAGGCAGGACCATGGCAATAGAGGAGGTGGAATAGCCATGATTATGAAACAGAACCTGTCTTATTTGGTAACAAAAGGGAATCCTGCCTAGGATCCCATGAACTAATACTAGCTAATTTCTCCTTTCCCCATACTCTCCCCACTTTCATCAGGGTAGTCTATGATTCCCCTTAGCTTGGTCAAGGGGCTCTAACAACATGCATCTCTTGTCTTCCACCACTGGCTCAATCTGCTGAATCGATTCTCCTAAGGGATTACAACCTTGACTGGCTGTCCTCTTCATCAAAGACCACAACCTCCAAATTAGAATCCCTAAACCTCACTCAGCTAATCACAGAGCCTACCCGCTAAAACTCCCAATCCCCTAATCACTCCCTCATTGATTGGGTGCTCTCTTCCTACCCTCACTGTATATCCTCAGAGGGTATCCTTGACCCTGCCTTACATGACCACTGCATCACTTATTACATTAGAAAAACACATCTTCCCAAATCTGCCCCAAAAGTACATTGAAACTCACCGACTAACCTCACTTGACACTAATTCCCTCCTATTGAAATTACACAATGCCAGCTGGGCACCAATTTACTCTGCAACTATAGTCAATACTGTCCTAACCCAGTGCATTAATATTTTCAACTGTGTCTGGGACTACCACACCTCCCTCAAAAGAGCCAGGGTCAGGAAATTCCACCACCTATGGATTACTGTCCCTATAATTGCCATGTACAAAGCCTGAGACAGAGCCTGGTCTGCATTTAAGTCCTCCCTATCCTCAAGTTCAAGACAAGTGTACAATGACAGAAATACTTGCACTAAGGCCATTCATAAAGTTAAGGCAGATTACTTTAAACATTGCCTTAAAACTGCACACACATCCTCTTTTTGGAATATTATACATTCAATCATCAATCCATCTCCTCAGTCTACCACTATTACTCTTAAACACACTGGTATTGAAGTTACAGACCCCATCCAGGTTGAAAATACCTTCAACTCCTTCACCACCTGTGTCTCCCCTGACCCAATGGCATCTACTACACTTCCTGCCTCTAAACCTTCCCCACATCACATGCCTAGGGACAACTTCCTTCTAGTCCCTGCCTCCACCAATGAAGTACTGCTCACCCTCCTAACCCTCAACATGTCAAAATCTAGTCCGGATGGTCTACACCCTAGTCTCCTATGCCTTCCTGTTCTGTAATCACACTCCCTCTTACCTTCATTATAAACAAGTCCTTCTCCTCAAGTGTTGTTCCAAAAGCCTGGAAATCTGCATGCATCATCCCTCTCCACAAAGGAGGTGGCCCCACCTTACCCGGGAACTACCACCCATTCTCCCTTCTCCCTGATCTGGCAAAACTCCAAGAACATCTTGTGCAATCCAGGCTGACTGAATTCCTCTCTGCCACCAACTTCCTATCCCCCTGCCAGTCAAGTTTCAGAAAAAAATTCAACCATATCCTCCCTTCTCCACGTCACAGGTCACATTCAATCTGCTGCTGATAAAGGCCACCTCACTGCTGCAGTCTTCATTGACCTGTCAAAAGCTTTTGACTCGGTATCCCACCCCTCTTCTCCTGAACACTCTAGAGGATGCAGAGCTTGTCCCTCCTACCATACAATGGTTCAAATCTTTTCTCACTGACAGACATCAATCAGTACAAATCACAATCTCCTCCTCCTCTCTCTCCATTCCTATCCTAGCTGGAGTCCCTCAAGGCTCAATACTTGGCCTCATCCTATTTTCTATATTTATAAACAATCTCCCATCTGTCTGTTCCTCATCCCTCATGCATATGTATGTGGATGATACCATTCTGTATGCCTCTGGCCCTGACCCAGTCACTATCCACTCTGTGCTGTAACATGACTTCCACTCAGTTCAATCCTGGTTCCAATCAAAACAGCTCAAGCTTAACACTTCCAAAACAGTCTCTATGACTTTTGGAACTGCTCAAAGATTAGCCAAAGTTATCAATGCCCTTCCAGTCACCTCTTTTGATGGCACCCCATAAAGATAATCCCCTCATACAAGTATCTAGGAGTCTGGCTGGACCCTCAGTTAAATTTCACTAGTCACATTGATTACATGGCCACTAAACTCTGCCTAAGCTTGGTATACTGTACCATAACAAAGACTCTCTCCCTCTCCCCATATGTAGGGAACTTCTATCAAAAATTATTTTGCCAGTCTTTTATTATGCTGACATTGTTTACTGCACTGCACCCTCTACATCACTCTCTCAACTTGATTCCCTCTACTATGCCTTCTGTCATTTTGCTTCCAACTCTCCATACAGATCCCACCACTCTTCTCTACTATCCTCTCTGAACCTCCCTCTGCTCACACACAGGCGTCTCATCCTGCGTTTCCAAATTCTGGTTCAATCTGCTCCCCACATACATCACTTCCCTCCTCTTCCCTGCCCCAGCCTCAACATACCCCCTACATTGTAGGGACTCACCCTCTTTCTCACTCCCTACTCTATCCTCAAACATGGGAGACTCTAGTTTACACTGTCCTCTCCCCTCTCTGTGGAGCACTCAGTCTCCTCTCTTATACAACTCTTCCTCTCACTCCTCTGTCAAATCACTGCTCCATCTTCTACCTTTCTCTACTTGATCCCATAACACCTCTTAGCACCTGAAATGTTCGTCCCCTGTTGTAACAACACTGATTTTGAGTTTCTCTGTACCATGAACAGTTGTCTCATTGCACTTGAAATGTTTGTCATTTGTTGTAACTACTCCAGTCTGTGATACTCCATTCCATTCACAGTTGTCTCTCTATATAGCCTGTTTTGCTGTATTGTATTCATCTCTATCTCTGTCTGTATCTGTATATGTATCTGTATAGGTATCTCTATCTCTATCTCTATCTCTATCTCTATCTCTACACACATACTGATTCCCATGTTCCAGGTCCTCTGGGTTGCACCTGGAGATGATCCTTGGCTCTATGTACCTTTACTGGTTGCTAAATAAATAAGTGTGTGTATATGTCTATCTATCTATATATATATATATATATATATATATATATATATATATATATATATATATATATAGTTAGGGTTGTAGCCATTTCTATGTTAAACCTCAAAGTTTGCACTTTAATAACTTTGCAACTGTTTGTTTGATTTGCTTGAAGTTTGGAATGGAGGAAGATGTTTGGTAGCTCTCAGGGTCTGAAAATGTTTGTGTCAATCGATGTACGGTTGTGGAATCATAGTGTGCTCAAAATGTGAAAAATTCTCAATATTCTGTTTTATTTCAAAGTCCAATTTCAACAGTAGAATGCATGTGCATGGGTTCAAATTGGGTGGGCTACATGGGCCCTGGTTTGCAGATATGCCTTTTGAAGATTTCATAAAAAAATCTTGTTCCATTCAAAAGTTCTAACATTTTTAGTGTCCCATTACATCCTATGGGAAAATTTATATGTGCAGCTTGAACTTGCCAAAAATAATGTCATGCTGCCATCATCTTGTTTTCAGATAGCGAGAGAGAAAAAACAATATAACTCAAAAAATACTACACTGACACACCAACCATTGGATTTACCTATTCAGGGCTTGAAGAACATGAATCTGGCATTAGTTTTTCACCAGCTTGTCTGGAAATGTGGTTTTCATATTTTTTCCACCATTTTGCCATTTTTTTATCACGACACTATGACAAAGTGCCGCATCAATATGCGTGACCATAAAAAATACAACCGCAACACTATTTTTAACATTCACAGTTGCATTTGCATTATAAAGATAGGAGTGTCGCGATCATGTTTTAAATGGCCACGGCAACAGTGCACAACCGCATTTTCTGAAATGCTGTTTTCTTTGTCAGGTCATGGTGGCAAGCTGCATTGTGATAGTGGCCTGACATTTTTAGGGTTGCAAGCCCTAGTGCCACAGATGTGCCTTTCAGTGGTTTGCTTCACAAACCTTCTCCACGTCTCTAGTTATGGCATTCTGAAGTCATGAATTTTCACATAGGACAACACTGTGGGAGTCATTTTCATTGCCAATTCATTGTGGCTATGTGCATTGTGGTATTGACCTGAAATTTTCAGGGTGCAAAGCCCCAACCCTGCAGGTGTACCCTTTGCTGGTTTGGTATGGAACCATTGAACATGCCCATTCTTACAGCATTATGAAATTTGGAGATTTCCCCATAGGATAACATTGCCATGCAGGTTTTTCTTTGACTCTTCATTGCCACAACGTGGATTGCGGTATTACCCTGAACATTTCAGGGTGAAAAAGCCTACTCTCACAGGTGTGCCTTTTGGTGGTTTGGTATGCAAACATTCAGTAGGGCCATAGCTAAAGCATTTCAAACTTCCACATTTTCCCCCTAGGATAACATAGTCATGCCCATGGTGCCATTTGGAACCCATATCTCAAAAACGGTTCGAGATATGGACTTTTAATCTAAAAAATTCTTAGGCCCCCCATAGCAAAGGACTAGTTTAGAAACCCATGAAACCTCTGAAATTAAATTTTTTTCCTACCATGTACAGTTCCTGAAATATTTGTGAATTACTATTCCACGTGCACATTTTTGTGCATGTGACTGATTGTTATGGCTTCACAGTTAACACTCACAGTACTTTTTGATGCTCATGATAGGCAAATGATGTGCAACATGTGCTCGGTCACTATGTTGCTGTGACAACTACTCACTGTCATGATTACAATGACACTTTACTTCGCTTTGCGGCAAGTACGGTTTACGAGATATGGGAAAATTACTGCAACTAGGCCTTCTTGCTTTATACAACTGCTATATGGCACCATACAGAACCGTAAGTGGAAGCAAAGGGCTTGGAGTGCCCATGCTCCCACAAACACACATAACATTTGGCACACTTGCATGGCTTGGTGGGAGCATGGGGCCTGAAGGCACCCATTACTATTACTACTTACATTACACTTTTAAAAAAAGAAAGGAAATTATTTGCAAAAACTTCATTAATGCATCAGTAAGGGTAGATACCACACTGACAGAAGTGTGGAAATTCAACATTAGGGTTACAAACCCTACCACCCCACCCCCACCAACAGGCAACAGGGTTTGCGTTGGGATTCATCATGCCTAACTCTCACCCCATTCTCTTATACTGCACCACCTCAGCTTCTTTACACATGGAATGGGGGTGAGTTAATGGCGCGATCACCTGTTGAGTCAGAATGAAATGGTGTGTGCGATTAATTTCTGGCTATCGGTATGGTATCAACTCATTATTAAGTTCTGAAGATATATATATATATCATAGGTGGCACAGTGGTGCCCCTATAGTTAGGTTGAGTATCCAATTTAAGGTTAAATCTCAAATTATGCATCTTAATAACTTTGGCAAATCCATCATATCCTTGCAAACATTTTGCATGCATGGTCTGGTATCATAAGTCTCTGGATCTGGCAAGTTGCATTACAGTTGGATGAATGGTTGCAGAGCTAGAGAGCGCCAAAAAAAACAAACAAAAAAAAAACACCTTTTGCACATTTCTTTGCTTGTGCCTACAGCCCGCACAATTTGTGTGTTCAGTCCAAAAACTTCAGGGAACATGCAGCCAGTGTCCCCGATGTTCCTTTCAAAGATTTCATGAAAAAATATTAAATGGTTCAAAAGTTATTCACAAAACAAAGTTCCCCATTATAGTCATTGGGAAAAGTTACAAATTTTGACACTTTCGCAAATGGCCATTTTTACTGTTGCAAATTACCCGTTTACTTTCATGAGTCAGCCATTTTGTTTTCAGTTACAGCTCAGAAAATGCCTGCCATTTAAAACTGGGACCCTCTAGGGACACAATTCTTGTTGTGTTTACCTAGCCGAGTCCTGAGGATGCCAGCCATATCATTTTGGGGGGGGGGTTATACCCCCCAGAAATGTTTTTACATTTTTGTGAAAAGTACTCTCACAAAATACTTTTGAAAATGCGAAAGTGTCTCAAATTATTTTGCTAAGCTTTCGTGATTTGCGAAAGTACTTTGTGAAAGTATGACCAAAACAACAGGAAATCTTTGCCACCCTCCTGCAAAACAATGGTTTGGTCTTTTGGGCTGAAATTTGCAGAGAAGAAAGTCAATACCCGACAGATGTGCTGTTTGCTGATTTAGTGCCAAAATATTACAGGGCTCCAAAGTTATGGCACTCCAAAAGTTAACAATTTTTCCCATAGGATAACATTATGGCATCCGCCCTGCCTTTTACATGCCGTATCTTGAAAACGGTTCAATATACAGACTTTTCATCACAAAAATTCTTGGCCTGGGGGCCTAAGTGCAAAACTAGCCTGGAAAGTCTTAAATAATTTGAGATTTTAATTTTTTTCTACCTCATACGGTTCTTGCATTTCCATTACCGTTTGCTTTACTGTTTCCATTTGTGTCACTGTTAGAGTTACTGTTTCTGTTTGCATTTGTGTTTGCATTTACATTTGCATTTCCATCACCGTTTGTGTTACAGTTTACATTTCCATTACTTTTTGCATTTATTTTTGCAGCACCGTTACCATTACTGTTAGCATCTGTGATTACATTACCGTTATCATTACCATTTCCTTTCATGTTTGCATTTGTGTCACCGTTACCATTACCATTTGTGTTTGCATTACCATTTGCATTACTGTAACAGTTAGCATTTGCATTTGCGTTCACATTTGCATTACAGTTACCATTAGCATTTGCATTTGAGTCACCATTACCATTACTGTTAGCATTAACATTACTGTTACAGTTATTATGCAGAAATGGGCAGCCTGGTGGAAGTGTGGGGCCGAAAGGACCCTGCGCTCCCACCAACACATACCATTCACTATTTATAGTGCACATTCTCAAAAAGAAGGGAAATTCATGGCAAAAAACTCTGTTAATGAATCAGTTAGGGTTGTTCCACAATGACAAAAGCAGGGAAATTTGGGGTTAGGGTTCAAAACCCTAACTCTGAATTCCCTCCAACCCCTACCACCACCACACCCACACCCACACATGCAAGTAGGGGAAGGACCAAGGCAACACAAAAAATTCACACACAACCAGCCACAGGTAACAGAAACATACAACTATCTAAACCATGAAACCACACCCCCATGTTCCCATCTGCCACACACCAACAGATGTCAGGGTGTGGCACAGGGTCATCACTGCTAACTCTTATCTTGGATGTTCCACAATCTGCCAAACACATATCATTACAGACAACTGGGCATCTTGGGCCCTATGTTGCCATCGACACATAACACAGACTACACATATGCTTTTGGGGGGTTTACAAGCCCCAAAACAGGATTTTAGACATTTCCTGAAAACAGTTTTGCAAATCACTGTTGCAAATGTGAAAATGCTGTGCTATGCATTTGTGACAGTTTTGTGTTTTTCGAAAGTATTTTGCGAAAGTATTTTAGATGCTTTCGTAAATGCAAGGGAAGTGTTGTGTTTTCCATTTGTGACACTTTCTGTTTGCAAAAGTATTTTGTGAAACTATGCTCCTGATAACTGCACATCTTTGTCATCCTCCTGCAAGCAAACAATTTGGTATTTTTGGCTGAAATTTGCAGAGTGGCAATCCCTGGTCCCACAGATGTGCCTTTTGCTGCTTTGGTGCAAAATAGTTAAAAACACAATGTTACAGTGTTCCAAAATTGAGAAATTTCCCATAGGCTAACATTGCGGTGCCTTCATGCCTTTCACACCCATATGTTGAAAATGAAGTGAGGTACACAGTCTTTGCTACTGGCAGCTTGGTTCACTTTTAGGTGAACTAACCTTGTAGAACAAGTTTGGGAATACTGCATGGTAACTCAGGTAGAATTTTTTCCCTTCTTGCTATGGTAACACAGGCATTCACCTCTTGCTGCTTGTCTGTTATTGGTTGTGTTGCCTTGGTCATTCTCCTGCTTGCATGTATATATATGTGTGTGTGTGTGTGTGTGTGTGTGTGTGTGTGTGTGTGGTGGTGGTGGTGGTGGTGGTGTGGGGATGCAGAGTTAGGATTTTGAACCCTAACACTGAATTTCCATGCTTTTGTCACTGTGGAACAACTCTGACTGATGCATTAATGTATTTTTTTACCATGAATTTTAGATTATGTGTACATATACATATACACATTTACATATGTACACATACATACAGTATATACACATACATATATACATATACACACACACATACACATATATATATATATACACTCACATATACACACACACACACACACGTATATATATATATACACACACACACACACACACATATATATTTATATATATATATATATGTATATACACACACATATATATTTATATACACATATTATGGTAGCACAGTAGTGCTACCATAGTTAGGGTTGAGGAGCCATTTACATGTTAAACCTAACATTTTGCACCTTAATAACTTTGCAACCATTCAATGGATTTGTCTGAAATTTGGAATACAGGATCAAGAATCATACATCTTGGCATTTGCCAACTTTCGCACTGTTCAGATATATGGCTGCAGTGTTATTAAGTGTGATCTGTGCACAAGTTTATGCTTTTTTGGAATTCTTTACTCATGTCTATGGATCACACAGGTTGTGCTACCAGTCCAAAATCTTCAGGGAATGTGCGGCCGGGGTCCCCGCTGTGCCTTTTGGAGATTTCGTGAAACAATATTAAGCAGTTCAAAAGTTATTCAAAAAACAATTACCCATGATCAGTCAAAGGGAAAAGTTAACAAAAAGTTTGACAGTGTCACAAATGCAGTTTTTACTTTTGCAAATGGCCCTTTTACTGTCGCAAATCTGCCATTTTATTTTCAGTTGGTCATCAGAAAAATGCTTGGCATTTAAATTTAAGACCCTCTAGCAACCTAATTCTTTTTGTATTCACCTAGTCGGACCCTGAAGATGCTAGGCATGTCTTTATTTTGGGGTAAAACACCCCAAAAATGTGTTTTTCATGTTTCTGGAAAAAGTACTTTCGCAAAGTACTTTCGCGTTTGCGACAGTGTCGCATGAATTTGCAAAAGTTCTCACAAAATTTGACAGTACTTTTCCAGGCTGTGGGAAAATGACAGCAATTCTTTGCCACCCTGCTGCAAAAGAACAGTTTGGTCTTTTGGGCTGAAATTTGGAGGGAACGCAGCCAACATCTCACAGATGTGCCTTTCAGTACTTTGGTGAAAAAATGTTACAGGGCGTAAAAGTTACGGCACTCCAAATTTGATGCTTTTTCCCATAGGATAACATTTCGGTGTCTGCCGCATTACAGGAATCCTTTGCCGCCTTGCTGCAAAATAACGGTTTTGTCTTTTGGGCTGAAATTTGAAGGGAAGAAAGCCAACATCCCACAGATGTGCTTTTCAGTGGTTTGGTGAAAGAATGTTACAGGAAGTCAAAATTATGGCACTCTGAACTTCTCTTTTTTTCCCATAGGATAACAATCCGGCATTCACCGTGCATTTCAGGGCCCGTATCTCGGACACGGTGCGAGATACAGACTTTTTGTCAGAAAAATATTTAGCCCCCCAATGGGGCTAAATAAAAAACTAGCCAGGAAAGTCATAAATCATATGACTTTTAATTTTTTTTTCTATGTCGTACGGTTCCTAAGATATAAGCAATTTAGTATTCCAAACTCCTCATTTTCTCTCTCCAAGACCCATTATTATGCATACATTCTTTGTACTCACTGTCTTTCTCTATGCAGCTTTTGGGAAAAAACAGCCTGTGCGCTTACATTACTGTTACCTTTACCACTTCTGCTTGTGGTTCCATACCCGTTTCACTTACTGTTCCTGTCTATGGCACCATGTGCATTACCCTTTGTGTTTTCATTTGCACTTGAGTTATTTTAACCATTTGTGTCTACAGTACTGTTTATCTTTGTGTTTTGCTTTATGTCACCATGCGCATTACCATTTGCATTTGCAGGCACAGTGTTCTATGTGACAAGACATCACGTGGTAGGAGCTCGGGGCCCAAAGGGACCCACATTCCTGCTGCTGCATTACATTCACTATTTCTCATTATCATTCTCAAAAAGAAGGGAAATTAGAGGCAAAAAACTCCATTTAATGCATTAGTTAGGGTTGTTCCACAGTGACAAAAGCGAGGAAATTCGGTGTTAGGTTTGAAAGACCCCCTTGGACCCCTTGCCCACACCCCCAACCGGCATTGGGTGTTGGTCCTAACTCTCACCCATTCTCCTATACCTCTGCTTTTTCACACATCTGATGGGGTGAGGTTAGGACTGCAACCAACATGCCCACAGTGCTGGTTTGGGGGTGGGCAGGGGTCAAGGCTTCAACCCTAATACTGAAATTCCTCACTTTTGTCACTGTGGAACAACCCTAACTAATGCATTAAACTGAGTTTTTGCCTATATATACATACATACATATACACACGCATATACATATACATATACATATACATATACATATACATACATATACATATACATATACACACACATATATATATATGCACATACACACACACACATATATATACATATTTGACATAAATATATACACACACACATATATACATATATATATATATATATATACACACACATATACATATATACATATACACACACACATATATACATATATTAGAGGAAAAAACTCTGTTTAATGCATCAGTTAGGGTTGTTCCACACGATAAAAGTGAGGAAATTCAGTGTTAGGGTTGAAACCCCCCTTGGACCCCTCAGCCCAGCCTCCCCAACTGGCATTGGGGTGCGCATTGGGGTTGTCGGTCCTAACTCTCACCCATCACATGTGTAAAAAGCAGAGGTATAGGAGAATGGGGTGAGAGTTGGGACCGAAGACCCCAATGCGTACCCCAATGCCAGTTGGGGGGTGGGCTGGGGAGTTCAAGGGGGGTTTTCAACACTAACACTGAATTTCCTCACCTTTGTCATTGTGGAACAACCCTAACTGATGCATTAAACGGATTTTTTTGCCTCTAATTTACCTTCTTTTTGAGAACGATAATGAGAAATAGTGAATATAATGAGGTGGCGGGAGCGAGGGGCAACACACATGGTGGCATAGACGGGAATGGCCCACCATGTGATGTCTTGTCACATAGTAACATGGTGCGCACAAACGCAAATTGTAGTGCACATGATGACGCAAAGTGAAACAGAAAGAGAAACAGTACTGTAGACACAAATGGTAAAAAATAATAGAAACGCAAGTGCAAATGAAAATGCAAAGGATAATGCACATGGTGGTGTAGACGTGAATGGTAAGTGAAACTGGTACGGAACCGCAAGCAGAAAGGCAATGGTAACAGTAATATAAGTGCACAGGATGGTTTTCCCCAAAAGCTTCATAGAGAAAGACAGTGAGTACAAAGAATGTATGCATAATAATGGGTCTCTGAGCAGAAAATAAGGAGTTGGAATACTAAATTGCTTATATCTCAGGAACCGTACGATGTAGAAAAAAAAGTAAAAGTCATATGATTTATGACTTACCTGGCTAGTTTTGTACTTAGAACCAGCAGGGGGCTAAGCATTTTTCTGATGAAAAGTCTGTATCTCGCACCGTATCTGAGATACGGGCCCTGAAAGGCGCGGCAAATGCTGTAATGTTAGCCTATAGCGAAAAAAGAGACGTTCAGAGTGCCATAACTTTGGCTCCCTGTAATATTTTTTCACCAAACCACTACAAGGCACATCTGGGGGATGTTGGCTGTCTTCCTTCCAAACTTCAGCCCAAAAGACTGAACCGTTATTTTGCAGCAGGGCGCCAAAGGATTGTTGCAATGCATCGGATGCTGTAATGTTATCCTATGGGAAAAAATACCAACTTTGGAATGCTGTAACTTTGCCTCAGTGTAATATTTTTTCAACAAAGCACTGAAAGGCACATCTGTGAGATGTCGGCTGCGTTTCTTCTAAATTTCAGTCCAAAACACCAAACCGTTCTTTTGCAGTGGGGTGCCAAAGAATTGCTGTCATTTTCCCACAGCCTAGAAAAGTACTGTCACAATTTGTGAAAGCTTTCGCAAATTAATTCAACAATGTCACAAGTGCAAAAGTACTTTGAGAAAGTACTTTTTCCAGAAAATGAAAAACATATTTCTGGGGTGTTTTACCCCAACATAAAGACATGGCTAGCATCCTCAGGGTCCGATTAGGTGAATACCAAAAGAATTAGGTTGCTAGGGGTCCCAAATTTAAATGCCAAGCATTTTTCTTATCAGTAACTGAAAACAAAATTGTGGATTTGCAACAGTAAAAGGGACATTTGCGAAAGTAAAAACTGCATTTGCGACACTGTGGAACTTTTTGTTAACTTTTCCCATTGACTTATAATGGGAACTTGTTTTGAATAACTTTTGAACCATTTAATATTTTATTACAAAATCTTTGAAAGGCACATCAGGGACCCTGACACCAACATTTCCTGAAAAGTTTGGACGATTCTGCATAAACCGTCAACCTGTAGGCGCGACCGTAGAATTCCAAAAAAAGCATAAATGTACGCACAGATCATGCTTAATAACCCCACAACCATATATCTGACTGGTATGAAACTTGGCAGATCTCAAGGCGTATGGGTCTTGATTGTGTATTCCAAATTTCAGGCAAATCCGTTGAACAGTTGCAAAGTGATTAAGGTGCAAAATTTTGGGTTTAACATGTAAATGGCTCCTCAACCTAACTATGGTAGCACTACCGTGCTACCATAATACTATATCAACACACATATACATATTGTGGTAACGCGGTGGTGCTACCATGAATTGAATGAGCGGAGCCATTTCTGTTTAAACCCCAAAACTTGACCTTAATAACTTTGCAACCATTTGACAGATTGGCTGAAATCTGGAATCATGATCAAGAACCATAGGCCTTAGGATCTGCCAAGTTTTGTAGTGGTCAGATATACAGCTGCAGAGTTATTAAGCATGATCTGTGCACCATTTCGCTTTCACCGGATTCTCGGTCAGCGCTACAGGTCGTATGGTTTGTGTGACTTCTCTGAAATCTTCTAGGAACATGCAGCCAGTGTCCCCAATGTGCCTTTCAAAAATTTCATGAAAAAATATTAAACGGTTCAAAAGTTATTCAAAAAACAGTTTCCCATTATAAGTCAATGGGAAAAGTTAACAAAAAGTTCAACACTTTCGCAAATGCATTTTTACTTTCACAAATGGGCATGTTACATTCACAAATCAGCCATTTTGCTTTCAGTTGGTGATCAGAAAAATGGTTGGCATTTAAATTTGGGACCCTCTAGCAACCTAATTCTTTTTGTATTCACCTAGTCAGACCCTGAGGATGCTTGCCATGTCTTTATTTTGTGATAAAACACCCCAGAAATATGTTTTTCAAATTTCTGGAAAAAGTACTTTCGCAAATTACTTTCGTGCTCAAGAAAGTGTCGAACATTTTTGTGAAAGCTTTCGCAAATTGCGACAGTAGTTTTTCATCTGTGGGACAGTGACAGCGATTCTTTGGCACTATGCTGCAAAAGAACCGTTGAGAGTTTTGGGCTGAAATTTGGAGGGAATGGAGCCGACATCTCACAGATGTGCCTTTCAGTGTTGTATTGAAAAAATATTACACGGCGGCAAAGTTATGGCACTCCAAAGTTGACATTTTTTCCCATAGGATAACATTACGGCAACCGACGCATTACAGAAATCCTTTGGCACCCTATTGCAAAATAACGGTTTGGTCTTTTTTCCTGAAATTTGGAGGGAAGACAGCCAATAGCACACAGATGTGCCTTTTAGTAGTTTGGTGAAAAAATACCACACGGCAGAAAAGTTACGGCACTCCAAATTTGATGGTTTTTCCTATAGGATAACATTACGGCGCCCGACGCATTACAGAAATCATTTGGATCCCTGCTGCAAAATAACGGTTTGGTCTTTTCTCCTGAAATTTGGAGGGAAGACAGCCAACAGCCCACAGATGTGCCTTTCAGTGGTTTGGTGAAAAAACATTACAGGGAGGCAAAGTTATGGTGCTCCGAACTTTTCTTTTTTTTTTCCCATAGGATAACATTACGGCGTTCGCCGCGCCTTTCAGGGCCCATATCTCGGAAAGCGGTGAGATAGGGACTTTTGTCGAAAATTTCTTAGTCCCCTTAAGGGGCCTTAAATTTAAATTAGCCAGGACAATTGTAAATAATATGACTTTTAATTTTTTTTTCTACGTCGTACGGTTCCTGAGATATAACGTATTTAGTATTCCAAGTTCTCATTTTCTGCGCCGATACTCATTATTATGCATACATTATTTGTACTCACTGTCTTTCTCTATGCAGGTTTTGGGGAAAACCAGCCTGTGTGCTTACATTACTGTTACTGTTGCCTTTCCGCTTGCAGTTCCGTACCGTTTCACTTGCACGTTAGCGTCCTGCGCCTATAATGCGTTATCGCTGCGTTTTTCATTTGCACTTGCATTTCTGTTATTTTTGCCATTTCTGTCTACAGTACTGTTTATCTTTCTGTTTTACTTTACATCACCATGCCCATTGACATTTCTGTTTGCAGGCACCATGTTATTATGTGACAACACATCACGTGGCAGACCCTTCCCGTCTACGCCACCATGTGCGTTACCCTTTCTGTTCTCATTCGCACTTGTGTTACCATGTGTACCACTGTTAGCATTTCTGTTTGCATTACTGTCCTGTTAGTATACCACAAGACATCATGTGCATTAGGCTGCATTACGTTCACTATTTCTCATTATCGTTCTCAAAAAGAAGGGAAATTAGAGGCAAAAAACTCAGTTTAATGCATTAGTTAGGGTTGTTCCACAGCAACAAAAGTGAGGAAATTCGCTGTTAGGGTTGAAAACCCCCCTTGGACCCCTCCGCCCACCCCCCCAACCAGCATTGGGGTATGCATTGGGATCGTGGGTCCTAACTTTCACCCATTCTCCTATACTTCTGCTGCTTTACACATGTCATGGGGTGAGAGTTAGGGCTGGCATCGATGCCCATCTAATGCCACTCACGTCATCCTTGCAGCTTGCGTTTCTGTTATTTTTGCCATTTGTGTCACAGTACTGTTTCTCTTTCTGTTTCTTTGTGTCACCATGCCCACTGACATTTCCGTTTGCAGGCACCATGTTACTATGTGACAAGACATCATGTTGCAGACCGTTCCCGTCTACGCCACCATGTGCATTACCCTTTCTGTTCTCATTCACGCTTGTGTTACCATGTGCGCCACTGTTAGCACTTCTGTTTGCGTTGCTCTTCCTGTTACTATGCCACAAGATATCATGTGGCAGGAGGGCGGGGCCCTTTGGGCCCCATGCTCCCACTGCTGCATTATGTGCCGGGAGCACGGGGCCCTATGTGCATTATCCTTTGCGTTTTCATTTGCGCTTGCGTTTCTGTTACTTTTTTGCCATTTGTGTGTACTGTACTGTTTCTGTTTCTGTTTCACTTTGCGTCACCATTCCCATTGACATTTCCATTTACAGGCATCATGTTACTATGTGACAACACATCACGTGGCACACCGTTCCCATCTACGCCACCGTGTGCGTTACTCTTTCTGTTCTCATTCGCGCTTGTGTTACCATGTGTGCCACTGTTAGCATTTCTGTTTGCGTTGCTGCTCCTTCTACTATGCCACAAGACATCATGTGGCAGGAGCGAGGGGCCCTTTTGGCCCCACACTCCTTCCGCAGCATTACATTCACTATTTCTCGTTATCATTCTCAAAAAGAAGGGAAATTAGAGGCAAAAAACTCCGTTTAATGCATTAGTTAGGGATGTTCCACAGCGACAAAAGAGAGGAAATTCGCAGTTAGGGTTGAAAACCCTAACTCCAAATTCACCCCAGCACCACACACACACAGACACACACACACATTCAAGTATGGGGAGGACCAAGTCAACACAACCAATAACAGACATCCAGCAGCAGGTGACAGAAATAACAACAATTGTCTAAATGTACTACAGACATCCCCACCCACCTGACAGGTACTGCATGCTCAGTGGAGATCAACAGCAAAACTGAGGCCATGTACACCAAACGCACACATCCCTGATTGCAGCTGCACACAACATACCACACTTAGTAGTTGCATGGCCCCACCTACCGATGCCCACACCACACCACAACTGGTACTGTGCCTTTATTCAATATAATGCTGAAGGTGCATGATGACAGTTGTAGAAAGGTTTTAACACTAGTGAGTATACATTAATTAAGAGAAGCACATAAATTAACTACAAGACACTAGCATGCTCAAGATAAAAGTAGTGATACATTTAGTAGGTGATTTACATAGTAGTACATTTACTGCAATGGTTTACTCAACATAGAGAGGCTGATGTAAACGTATGGAAAAGCATTGCCTGTTCAATGCTGTGAAATTCGTACTGCCAGTATCACATGCATTCTTACTGATGAAGGTGTACTGCTGATGTACATACATAGACCTTCAGTGTGTTTCAATACTAAAGATGCAGTAAGTATTCTTTGTAAGAAACATTGTAATTGCATGGATCAGGCCAAGCAACTTCTAAATATCATAGCACTACTGAGCCAACAATGATGTACCTGTATCGGAGATGTATATAGGATAGATTTTCCTGTAGTCACTTACTGAGTATGTTGTACCTGATAAAGACAATCTCATTGCATCTGTGATGACTAACTTATTCAAATAGTAATACATTTACTATTGTTGCAATGAGTGATCTATGCCACTTATGGACACAGTGTAATTTTTTTTAACAGTTGTTTCATACTCAGGCTGTATGCTACTGTTTGGGTTTGCACACTTCTGTCACTGATGCTATCAAAGTGATAACTATGTTAATTGTGCTACAACAGGAATCAAGTAGGTATGGTGTAGATATAAACAGAATGTCTTTTAGTATTGATTTAACTCACAATGGGGTAAGTGTACTAGGACAGCAGGGTTATCCTCTATCACTGACTCTGTCAGTTATAATCACACTAGGGTTTCAATGACTGTAATGATCAAGTTACACTGTTCATCTTCATGAGTTCATATTCACAGCCATTCTCCAGTAACTAGACAGTGTATGGTGTAACTGGGTGACACTGTGTTGCAAAGCTGCTGCAGTGCCTAGCAGAGGAAGTATCTACTCATAAAGACAATTAAGCAATAAGGCATGACCAACAGTTATGTTAAATGGTCTGTTAATCACCCTGTAGGGGTTTAATGTTGAATGAGGCATAGCCGAGTGCCACATGTCGCTAGACAGTGATAAACTGACCATTAACATAATACCTGGGAGTGGCTTATTGCTATCATAATAAAACTGTTTTTAAACAACATTAAACCATGTTCATCATATGGTTAGGCTCTCACATGTATGTTAATAAAACTAAACATAAGGCTGTTACAATGTTTACAGTCAATTAAAGCTGCATTTCTCAAACCCTTGTTATAATCAGAGATATTATACCTGTACAACTCCTTGGTTTTGCTTAACTCTATTGCTCAGGTGGCCCACCACAAGTGGTGTGGTGTGGGGCATCGGTAGGTAAGGCCATGCAACTACTAAGTGTGGTACGTTGTGTGCAGCTGCAATCAGGGATGTGTACATTTGGTGTACATGGCCTCAGTTTTGCTGTTGATCTCCACTGAGCATGCAGTACCTGGTCAGGTGGGTGGGGATGTCTCGTGGTACATTTAGACAATTGTTTGTTATTTCTGTCACCTGCTGCTGGATGTCTGTCATTGGTTGTGTTGACTTGGTCCTCCCCCATGCTTGAATGTGTGTGTGTCTGTGTGTGTGTGGTGCTGGGGGGGGTGAATTCGGAGTTAGGGTTTTCAACCCTAACAGCGAATTTCCTCACTTTTGTCACTGTGGAACAACCCTAACTAATGCATTAAATGGATTTTTTTGCCTCTAATATATATATATATATATACATACATATATGCACACACACATACATATATACATATACACACACACATATACATATATACATATACATACACACATACACACACACACACACACACACACACATAGAAACATAGACTTTGATGGCAGATAAGGACCGTTAGGCCCATCTAGTCTGCCCATTTCCCTACCTACAGGATAGGCCGCAGATTCTAGTTAACCAACAGCCTATTTCTTCCTACCCACCACAAGAATTGCCTTATGTCTGTCCCATGCATTCTTGAAATCTCCCACAGTTTTAGACCCCACAACCTCCTCAGGAAGGCTGTTCCATGCATCCACTACCTCTCTGTGAAATAATACTTCACATTGCCCTGAACCGCTCTCCTTCTATCTTTAAATTGTGTCCCTTGTTCTTGTAAGTCTCTTTTTCTGAAAGATGCTACCCTCTTGACTTTGTTGATTCCACTGAGGTACTTAAAAGTTTCTATCATGTCCCTCTCCCTTCTTTCCTCAAGGGTATACATATTAAGCTCCTTTAGTCTCTCCTCATATGGCTTCTCTTGCAGACCCTGCACCATTTTAGTTGCCCTCCTCTGGACTACCTCTATCCTGTCTATGTCCTTGCGGAGATGGGGTCTCCAGAACTGGACACAGTACTCAGATGGGGTCTCATCAACTGTCTGTACAGAGGGATAACAACTTCCTGTTTTCTGCTGCTGATGCCTCTCCCTATACATCCCAGTATACCCCCAGCCCTCCCTACTGCCTTCTCACATTGATTGCTAACCTTAAGGTCATCTGATATGATTACCCCAGGTCCCTTTCCTTTTTGTTGTTACTACCTCCCACCCATTGTGTATTCTTCCCCTGGGTTCTTGTTTCCCAGGTGCATTATTTTGCACTCTTTGCATTGAACTTAGCTGCCATACTTGACCATTCCTCCAACCTTGCCAAGTCCCTTTTCATCCTTTTCACACCTCCTTGTGTATCAACCCTGTTGCAGATCTTTGTGTCATCTGCAAAAAGGCATACTTTTCCTTCTAGTCCCTCTGCAATGTCACTGACGAAGACATTAAAAAGGACTGGACCCAATACTGAACCCTGCTGTACCCCACTAGTAATCCCTCTTTCTTCAGAGTGGACTCCATTTACAATTACCTTCTGTGTCCTGTTGTGCAGCCAATGTTTTACCCAGGCTACCACCCTGGGACCCACTCCCAGGCTGGTTAATTTGACTATTAATCTTTTGTGTGGGACTGTGTCAAATGCCTTGCTAAAGTCTAGGTAGCCCATGTCCACAGCCCCTCTCTGGTCAACTACTTTGGTCACCCAGTCAAAGAAATCTATTAGATTCATCTGACATGACCTTCCTGCTGTGAACCCATGCTGCCTTGGGTCCTGTGCTTCACTGGCCTCTAGGTACTCAACTATTCTTTCCTTCAGAAGTGACTCCATCACTTTCCCTACCACAGAGGTCAGACTGACAGGTCTGTAGTTTCCTGCCTCTGTCTTGGTCCCACTTTTGTGAAGGGGAATCACATCCGCCTTCCTCCAGTCCTCGGTACCACATCAACCTCCCATGATTTATTAAAAAGAGTAGCCAGTGGTTTCACTAGTTTCTCCCTTATATCTTTTAGAATTCTTGGGTGATTTCCATCAGAACCCATTGCTTTGTCCACCTTCAGTTTTAGGAGTTCTTGCAGAACCCTTTCTTCTGTGAAAGGACTGGGATCAACCCCCCTATCAGGAGTGCTTCTGTTAATTGGATTAGGCACTTCCCCCTCCTCTTTTGTGAATACTGAGCAGAAATATTCGTTCAGTATCCCTGCTTTTTCACTGTCCCCCTCTGCCCACCCACCGTTCATTCTATTCAGCCTCACTGTCCCTCCCTTTGTCTTTCTACACTCGCTGATGTACCTATAAAAGGTTTTATCCCCCTTCTTAACTGAGTTGGCGATCTTTTCCTCAGTTTGGGCCTTTGCTATTCTGACTTCCCTCCCTGCTTCCTTCTGCCTTAACTGGTACAGCTCTCTGTCCTGCTCCTTCTGTGTTTCCTTATACTTCCAGAATGCTATCTTTTTCTTCCTAACTTTCACAGCCACCTCTTTTGAGAACCATAGTGGCTTTTTCTTTCATTTTGATTTGTTTATTTGCTTCACACAAAGGCTTGTTGCCTCTGTGATGGCAGTTTTGATGATTCCCCATTGTTGCTCCACACCTCCTTCTAGCCTGTTTGCTAGTGCTTTTCTGAGGCACTCTCCCATCTTGCCAAAGTCAGCCCTCCTAAAGTCCAGTACCCTCACTTTTGTATGGCTTGACTCTGTAGCTGAGTTTAATGTGAACCACACTGTTTGATGGTCACTTGTCCCCAGATGGCAACCCACTTCTAGATCAGAGATCCTCTCACTGCCCCCGTTTGAGAGTATGAGGTCTAAGATTGCTCCCTCACGAGTGGGTTCTGAAACTAGCTGTCTAATGCCTGCCACCTGTAGGGCATCAAGAATGGCCATGCTCTTGGATGTGGCTGCAGCAAATGTGCTCCAGTTAACATCTGGCATATTCAGGTCTCCCATCAACAGTATCTCCCCTTTCTCTGCCATTCTAAGAATGCCTTCTATCATATCCTTGTCCATTCCTTCCCCCTGACATGGGGGTCTGTACAAAACCCATGTGCAGATTGTGGTGCCCTTTCCAGTCTCCAAGGTGACCCACAGTGCCTCCTCTCCTCCCTGTTTACTCTTTTGTTCAGTTGCTTTTATCCCTTCCTTTACATAGAGAGCTACTCCTCCACCTCTACTCCCCTGCCTGTCTCTCCTGTAGGTTATGTACACACACATATATAGTAGCAGCCACAGACACTGCCAGCTATTTCCCAAAATTTCTGTGATATTTCCAGAGATATATCCTGCTTTCTGCATTTCCACAGTAAGGGCAGCAGAGGGAAACTCTTCAGAAATTTTGTGAAATATCTGCAAATAGCTGACAATGTCAGTGGCTACTACTGTTTATATATATATATATATATATATAAATTAGGGTTGAGGAGCCATTTGCATGTTAAACCCACAATTTTTCACCTTAATAACTTTGCAACCATTCAATGGATTTGCCTGAAATTTGGAATATAGAATCAAGACCCATTCACCTTGGGACCTGCCAAGTTTTATACCAGTCAGATATATGGCTGCAGAGTTATTGAGCATGATCTGCCCATGCATTTATGCTTTTTTTGGAATTCTACGGTCGTGCCTACGGTCACATGGTTTGCGCGACTGGTCTGAAATCTTAAGGGAACATGCAGCCATGGTTCCTGATGTGCCTTCCAAAAATTTCATGAAAAAATATTAAACGGTTCAAAAGTTATTCAAAAAACAAGTTCCCATTATAAGTCAATGGGAAAAGTTAACAAAACGTTCAACACTTTCGCAAATGCACTTTTTACTGTCACAAATGGCCCTTTTACTGTCACAAATCCACCATTTTGTTTTCAGTTAGTAATCAGAAAAATGCTTGGCATTTAACATTGAGACCCTCTAGCAACCTAATTCTTTTTGTATTCACCTAGTTGGGCCCTGGGGATGCTAGCCATGTCTTTATTTTGGGGTAAAACACCCCAGAAATATGTTTTTCAGATTTCTGGAAAAAGTACTTTCACAAAGTAGTGTCGCACTCATGAAAGTGTCGCAAATTTTTGCCAAAGCTTTCGCAAATCACTACACTACTTTGCGACACTATGCTCAAAATAACAGTAATTCTTTGGCAGCCCGCTGCAAAAGAATGGTTTGGAGTTTTGAGCTGAAATTTGGAGGGAACGCAGCCGACATCTCACAGATGTGACTTTCAGTGTTTCACTGAAAAAATATTACACAGCAGCAAAGTTACGGTACTCCAAATTTGACGCCTTTTCCCATAGGATAACATTACGGAGTATGACACATTGCAGCAATCGTTTGGTGCCCTGCTGCAAAATAACGGTTTGGTCTTTTTGGCTGAAATTTGCAGGGAACACAGCCAACATCCCACAGATGTGCCTTTAGTGGTTTGGTGAAAAAATATTACAGGGAGGCAAAGTTATGGCAGTCTGAACTTCTGTTTTTTTTCCCATAGGATAACATTACGGCATTCGCCGCGCCTTTCAGGGCCCGTATCTCGAAAACGGTGCGAGATATGGACTTTTTGTCGAAAAAATTCTTAGCCCCCAAATGAGACCAAGTACAACACTAGCCAGGAAAATGATAATACATATGGCTTTTAAATTTTTTTTCTGTGTTGTACGGTTACTGAGATATAAACAATTTACTATTCCAAGTCCTCATTTTTGTGTTCCAAGAGTCATTATTTTGCACACATTCTTTCTACTCACTGTCTTTCTCTATACAGCTTTTGGGGAAAACCAGCCTGTGCACTTACATTACTGTTACCATTACCATTTCTGCTTGCGGTTCTGTACCTGTTTCACTTACCGTTCACGTTTACGCCACCCTGTGCGTTACCCTTTGCGTTTTCATTTGCAGTTGCATTTGCATTGTTTTTAACATTTCTGTCTACAGTACTGTTTCTCTTTCTGTTTTGCTTTGCATCACCATGCGCATTATGATTTGCTTTTGTGGGCACAATGGGCCCCGCTCTCCTGCCACTGCATTACATTCACCATTTCTCATTATCATTCTCAAAAAGAAGGGAAATTAGAGGCAAAAAACTCAGTTTAATGCATCAATTAGGGTTGTTCCACAGCAACAAAAGTGAGTAAATTCGATGTTAGGGTTGAAACCCCCTTTGTACCCTTCCAGCCCACCCCCCAACTGGAATCGGGGTTCGCATTGGGGTCATCGGTCCTGTCACCCCATTCTCCTATTCCTCAGCTTCTTTCCACATGTGATGGGGTGACAGTTAGGGCCAGCGACCCCAGTGTGCACCCGATTCCAGTGAAGGGTAGGCTGGAGGGGTGCAAAGGGGTTTCAATCCTAACATTGAATTTCCTTTTGTCGCTGTGGAACAACCTAACTGAAGTATTAAATGGATTTTTTGCTCATATATATATATATATATATATATATATATATATATATATATATATATATCTATATCTATATATCTACCTATCTCTATCTATCTATATCTCTATATCTATCTATCTATCTATCTATCTATCTATCTATCTATCTATCTATCTATCTATCTATTTATCTCTGTCTCTCTCTCTCTCTATATATATATATAGCTCTATATATAGAGAGAAAGAGAGATATACAGTGAAACCTGCCAGGATGAAATGCAGTGTCACAGGTTTCCTGCATGACAAAAGGGATTAACTCCCATTGAAAATGCATAGTTTGCTGCAGTAACTCTGTTGCAGAATTTTGCAGAGTTGGGCTTCATCCTGGTGGGCTTCAGTGATATATACAGTGGTTGCTACAGAAAAGTTGTCTGGTACCTCAGTGTGCCGGTCAGTATTAATGCAGTACCCAGGTGTGACTCTCAGTATGGAGGCGGTATGGAGGTGACAGAGCGGTAAGGCAGTGTTGAATGTGTTACTTCAGAAAGGTGCTCAATGCACTTCCTCACTCTGTCACAAGATGGTTGCTGTCCTGCAGTGTCAGTTTACCATTTTTCAAAAGTAATTGTAGTTATTTAATGGCAGATGGCATTGTATTGAAGGGACACTGTGTAATGTCACAAAATAAAAGTGAGGATTTTAAAACGTTTGTTGTGGTGTAATTGTTATTTATATATGCAATGATTATCTACAAATCCTAAATATGATAAAGTAATGTAATAAACATTTGAAATTAAAATAGTTTAAGGTCTTTTCCCACACCATAATGCATGCTGTATGTTTGTCTGCCATTGCACTTGATTGAAATTTTGGCAATTGAGCTCAACATAGTGAATGAGCATGTTATGTTTTGAAAAGCTGGATCTTGATTATTGAAAATGTGCCCATAATAACATGTCTTGCTGTGCATGTCATGCATGTGTGCGCAAGAGTGTCATTCAAATGAATCGATTAGTGCTCCAACCTGAGAACACTGTCAACACTGCTGTGGCAAATAAAACAGACAGACTGAGGCTGTATTAGCTAAAATGACTGACACTGAGCTATTTTATTTTTCAGTTTATTCTTACTGTGAAACCTTATTGATGTTTTTGGTATACTTTAGCTGTGAAGTTGTGATAATTTTTTCCAAGTCACTCCAAGTTAGTAATTGTTTCTACCAGGTCAGCTGTTCACTCCTTAAAATTGCATTTCCACTGAGGTGCCTTGCTATGTTATTATCTTTTTTCTATATACTGTATACTACTTTCAACCTTTTCCTTATAGAGTGTGCTGGACAGGCCGTCATCCATAAGGAGTGTTGTATGCCGCACTGCTGTTTTGAATACCACTGTCTTCCTGTCTACACAGGATGGTATGATAAACTACTTTAGATAAAACGTGCTTCCATGAGTTACATTATATAGACCAATGAAGTAAATTATCATCTCCCAGATTAAGTATTTGCAAGTGCTTTGTTATCTAAAAAAAGAATGCATGATTGAATGAGGTACGGCACACAAAGTTTTAATATACTCAATATGGTCTGCAACTTACTGCAAGAAGACAGTGATAAAGTAAATGAAATTCAGGGGTAAAACAGAGAGGCAGTGCAAAGAAATAAAAATAAAATGGTATACTGATGTCAGCCGCTACAGTTCAGTTGGTTGACCTTTTTGCTGGTTACTAGTTCGAGACACTATTAGTTGATAAATGTCAAGCTACCACCCCCCAAATCCCACAACTTCCTCAACCAACTGCCCCCCCCCGAAATCACACATGTGTAATGTCCAAGCCTCACACCATGGAAACTGCAGACATATCTATTTTCCAAGCCAATTTCTTATTTACTAACACCAGTTAGTGACCCAGAGGTCTGGTATCCATGCATGTTTGTGGAAAGATGAACAGCATAGTAGTTATCAAACATACACAAATGTTATGAATGTCTGCAGTAACTCAAAAAATACATGACAGCTTGATGTTTATATTCTTGGTTTCTAAACTGCAACCACTTTTTAAATCACCTCCTCCATTAAAGTCTACCTTTGGCACATGCATAGTATGTCCTGTACATAATTGAAGCTAAATAGTACTCAGTGATTAGAATGAGTCAAAGAAAAAAACTCTGAGCAATACTCATTTCATTAATAAATGGAGCCCTTCCCTGGTGGTCTAGTGACTCCTTCCTGATACTCAATGTCTGATGTAACAGTAATATTGTATGTTAAGTATCCACTCCCTGGTGGTTTAGTGCCCCCCTACTCAATGATCCCCATGGTGAAATAAAAAAAATGTGTCCCTGACCTTTATAGTGCCCTCCCTTGCTGATCCCAGTGATGGCTGTAGTGATATTTAATAAACATCTCTCCAGCTTTTATAGTGCCCTCCCTTGCAGATCCCAATGATGGCCATAGTGATATTTAATAATCATCTCCCCAAGCCGGCCCAGTGGCACAGACAGCTGAGGCACTGGCACATTATCTCAAGCCACGCAAGTGACCCTGGTTTGGGAACAGACTTGGGATGATGGAGGTTGGCAGGGGAAGGAGAGGATTGAGCATCTGTAAGACTGCTTTCCTCTCCTGGGGTGGGTAGTGGGGAACACAACATGCTTTAACATGTTAAGCTGCAACACAACATGTTTTTTATAAGAAAACATGATTCATTTGCCCAGTAAAAAGATAAATACGTCCAGAGACCCTACAACATTGGCCAGACACAGGGATGTAGCAAATGATCACTGAACTAATGTACTGAACTGATGTCCCAATATGTAGATGTTCTAGATGCTTAGATAATAGCACACATTCAAAACACCAATGGGCTTTAAAAATAGGGAACAACAAGTACTTGTTGGTACTTGGGTTAAGGAACTCATGTGGGTTGTTCAAGCTGATCTGTGCTTTATTGCAGGTGATTCCCACTAGCACAGAAAGCAGAGGGAACCAAAGATATGTGTTGTTTATTATTTATCTACGTTTTGTTGCTCTGAATTTATTAGTAGCTAATGCAGGTCTTACTGATTTTGTGTATGCTGTTTATTTTGGGCTTATGCCTTTTTGGGGTGTACTTACCTTGTAGAGAATCTGGACTTTTGCAGACTAGAGTTGGTATTTTCCTTTTTTTAATTTGAATTTCTGCATATGTGATTTATTCAGCACTAATACTCCATCTAGTTACAATATCTCATTGATGCCCAGCTTTTCTCAGGCCTTTACACAAAATGGCAGTGACACCTTTCTCTGCATGTGTTTGTATACAGATACAGGTACTGTATCTGTTTTGCATTGTTATTCTCAAATTGTAAGTTCAGGGGTTTTCTACAAAAATATCTTCTACAATAATCCATGGAAAACCTTGCAGATTTGTTCTCCATTACATATCAATAGGACCAAATTGCACTTGGTTACATTAAATTCTGCAAATCATGGATGATAGGTGGGAGGGGATGGTGTTCAGGTGTACCACAACACCACATTGATTTTCATTAATTCAACTTGAAAGATTTCTCCAAATTCCTCTCAGCAGGTTCAGCTGAGCAGGAGCAGTACTCCAGGAACTCAGATTAAATTAAAAGATTTCAGTGAGGTAGGAGTTGGTCCCAAAAAACATTTTGAAATAGATTAAAAGTCTGGTAGTCTTTAGCAGCATCAGGATGTCCCATGTCATAAGGGGGAGCACAGGAGGAAAGCAAAGTAGATGATGACTGAACCTCCAAATTCTGTGGCTGAAACTGTGACCCACAAGCAAGAAACAGTGTTTTTACATATCTGGAAGATCCCAGCCATTGTGGAGCCAAGTCAGAGAATTCAGAGTTGGTGTCTTTTTGTGCCTGGCTCCTCCAAATTGAAAAAATCCTCAAAATTCCTCTCAGCACATTCAGCTGAGCAGGAGCAGGACTTGGGGAACTCTGATTAAATTAAAAGATTTCAGCTACTGCTGTGGGATGTGGACTATGGACTGTGGGGACACCTACCGGAATATTTCAAATTAGCAAGGTAAATTTCAAACAAACAGTGCCACCTGGAGATTTTAAGCTAACGCTAGGTGATTGAATTCATTACAAACTTGGACACCTTCTTACTGAATTAACCTAGTAACAAGGTATTTCTCAGTACCGCTTAACTCACTGCTCAGTGTAGTGCTCGTGGGTACTGTGGCTGCTGAGAAATACCTAATTACTGGTTAACTTTTCTGTAGCAACCACTGTGTGTGTGTGTGTATATATATATATATATATATATATATATATATATATATATATATATATATATATATATATATAGATAGATAGATATATAGATATATTCTTTGCAAAAAATGTCTCTTAATGCAACAGTTAGGGTTGCTTCTAGAGCTACAAAAGTGAGGAAATTCAACATTAGGGTGTTCAACCCTAACTACAAATCTCCCCTCCCCCACACACAGACATACAACACAGATACAAGAAGGGGGCAGTACAAGGTAACACTACCAGTCAGAAACAGACAACATAAAGTAACGTAAAGAACATACAACTTTGCAAACATTCCACAAGAGGCATCTATCATTATGTTTCAGCAACTGTATCACTTCTGCTGCCTTCCCAGTGTCTTGGGGGGTACACCCACATGTTGTGTAAAAATGCGGTGAGGTGTTAAGAAGGCTATGTAGAACATTGTACATGAAAGTTATTTTCATATCAGATGGTTATGACTATTTTGTACTATTTTGCTGCACTAACTCATAACTTAATTAATTCACGTATAGAGCCACACTCTACTGTATTTACACAGACAGATACATATGTCAATCTGTAAAGGTATAGGAGTGTAGGGTCTAAAGCAGCCCACAATGTGACTGTCACATATACACAGTGTTCTTCTGTGTGGATAGAGGTATCTAAGCACAGGATGTGAAGTATCATGTGGTTCTACTGTTAGGTATGTACACTCTTCTACCATCTGCATGAAGGCATGTGACTGAATGGTGAGTAATCCCACACTCCAGACCTCATCTATGCAGCCTGTTGTAGCGTCTAGATGGAGGATTGGTGTTCCAAACATAACTTATCAACACAGTTCTATTAGGTCAACATTGGGCTGGGCATGCACTGTCTTTTAGACCATGCACTCTCATCTGTACATTCACATAGTATGTCAGAATCCATAGAACACACTATTCATATGTCACTTTGGGACCCTGCCCTCCCAGTCCTACATTAATATAGTACAGCACTACCTATATGTCACATTGTCCATATATCACAGTGAAAACACAGGGTCCTTTGGACTGTGTACTACCATACCTCTATTGAAATAGTAAAACACAATCCATGTGTCACACTATCCATATGCTGCCCTGTTCTCATTGTAATATATAGGTAGTGTGACTTATGTACTGTGTTGTAGCATGTTGATGGAGGAATAGGCATGCAGGATAGAAACCACCCTCTACTGTCACTGTGACATATAGATTGTGTTGTACTTATATCTTGATAGAGGGATGGGAATGCAGTATCTAAACAACCATGAGATCATACTGTGGCACATGGACAGAGTTACACATAGACAGTGTTGTACTATGCTGATACAGGGATGGGAGGACAGGGTACATAGGACCCTGCAGTCCCACCTTGACATACGTACAGTGTTTTTCTATCTCAATGGAGGGATGAAAGAACAGGGTTCAACTCACCATGTGGTCCTACCATGAGTTATGGATACTCTTGTACTATCTGCATTAAGGTATACAGTTCATGCAGTAGCCATCTTACATGGTTGAACAGCATGTGGGTGTACCCCCCCCCAAAGACACTGGGATGACAGCAGAAGTGATACAGTTGCTGAAACATGATAATTGATGCTCTTGTGTTATGTTTACAAAGTTGTATGTTCCTTCTCTTACCTTATGGTGTCCATTTCAGATTGGTTGCATTGCCTTGTACCATCCCCTGCTTGTATGTGTTGTGTTGTATGTGTGTGGGGGGGGGGTTCAGAGTCAGGGTTCAAAACTCTAACATTGAATTTCCTCACTTTTGTCACTGTAGAAGCAACTGTAACTGTTACGTTAATGACTTTTTTTGCAAATAATTTTCTTCCTTTTTGAGATGTTGTAATGAAGTAAACACGTACACAGCTTTTACAACATTACATTTTAGAGTGGGAGCATGAGCACTCTGCACCCAGCAATGTAGCACACTCAAGAAATGTACCATACATTACTGTTAACTAGTATACAAACCTTTGTTTTACATATAAAGCTACACCTCCCAGACACGTCTGCTGAGTACCATTTCATTATATTCATTTATACTTCTTTGCCAACCAGAACAATATATGAATCATATGCAGTAAACAAGAAACACAGCAGACACAGAAAATATGTTTTTTAAAAAAATATTAATCATTAAATGCCAATTCTGTTTTAAAGAAGGTCAAATTGCACAACTCACTCAGTCTCATATCATTACTGTGTAATTCATCACAGAAGTATATAAAAAGTTTTCAAAAATGATATGAGACTGAGTAAGTCAGTGTTCCTGGGGTGGGCAAAAACCAAATGCAGTAAACAATTGACAAGCTATGGACACCAAAGCAGTATATCCTAAGACTGCTGATACAATGCATTACTATGTTGTAATATTTTTACATTAAGTGCATCTGGAAAAAATCCTCACCCAACCCCTTAATAAAGGTGATCCCAAAAAAATCAGGAACATACCTTGAACTGAGATTGAGCAGAGTGTGTGATTTACAATGTTCTTTCACAAATAACACATGATTTATATCTCATTGCATATAACAAACCTTTCAAATAAATTAATGCAATGACAAAACAAATAATATAATTATTCAGTTAAATATTTGCTATTAGCAATATGACTATTTACATGTTTCCTAAGAATTATTCATAATAAAATATGAATTATAAACAGTAACAATTGAAAAGATTTCTAAAATTGGTAGATGACTGCTAAATATGCTACATAATCATCCTTCCATAAAACATTAGAAAACATGCCATTCAGACACTGCAGTAATGAAATTTAACACACTCTAATGTTTAAGCTATGTGCAACACAAAAAGAACACAGTTATGGAAGGGCTATATAACTGTCACAATTAAAACAAATGTTTAATATTACAGTTTTGACAAAACACAGTATAGATAATTTACAGAGGTGTACATAGTTCTAGCAAATGCTGTAACCTTTTTACACATACACAATATTAATAGAAACAATTTATTACAAATCTTCTATGTACTAGGCCTACATAGCAATGTGCTGTTCTCACTAAGTAAAGTTGACAGCAAAAATGCCACCTAAGGTGGACACTAGACAGGTGTTGGTGAGAGACAGCCCTTATATATAACATATCAAGTATGTCATTACTGTACTTGAAAAGGTATTGCACAACAATATGTGTGTAAACACATGTAAAGCTGCAGTGGCAGCATTCTAGTACAATCTGACCTCATGCATCACAAGACAGATGTGAAGCATGTACAGTACATAGTGTACACAATGAATAAGAAACATTGCTAGCCACCAAACATAGTTATGTTTCTCAATGTATTTAATGTACAGTACATTGACATACAATGGTGTGACAGCAGTCAGAGCACATTCTATGTCACATAGTGCAGCAATGCAGAATGAACACATTAGTACAACAGAACTGCAGAGGCATGACATGTCAATATACAGTCTATAATATTGCTCCACAGCCAAAACAAGTGTTGTATGTCATGTGACTATGCACACGGCCCGCACCAATTCAGGCCCACTTAGTCTGTATTTTAGCAAAAATCACAGCAACACCTACATTAACTGTTGCCATCATAATTATCTACATGCACCTAGTTTGTTTCTGCTACTGTTCATAAACTGATATGAAAAGAGTTGTGCATGTACAGATAAGGTTGCACAGCACACTTTTATGACTCTTAGAGTGTGTCAAACAGAGTGAAACCACATTTCCATCCACTACCATTCTGCCTGGTGAAGGTCATTGTAATTTTTGAGAACCTAGACATAAGCATCTTTGAGGTTCCCAGGTAATCTCTGTTTGAAAATGTTAATTTAGTCATTGCATTTCATCCAGCCATTGCTGTACCTCAGCCATGTCACATAATGTCCTTAATGCACAGATGCTCCATGGTGGAATATCACAGCCTGAGTATCAAAGCATGCTCCCATGAATTGTACTCTTCCAGCTAAAAAATCAGTGATCTGTGTGTCAGTTCATAGTCCATTTGCATTATATCTCTGCAAGACTAGAAGAAGATACTGAGAAGAGAGTCTAAGTTGTATGGACTGAAGAAACTCCCCTCCACACCAGGTGCACCTCCAGCCACACTCTGCATTCCTGAGCAGTTGCCTGAACTTCACAGAACATGCCTGTGGAACATACAATGAATTCCATAGCATGTTTTCTGTTACTTCTTTGTGTGAATGTCAACAAGAAAGACAAGTGCACTTTGTCACATAGCTGAGAATAAAGTACTGTTGCACTGAAATGTGATCTGATTCCAAGCTGTTAATGATAGCCATCTTAAACTCAAGCATATCTTTCCTGATGTTATTGGTGAATGTTTGATGGCCATTACATCCACCCAACACAAGTCGTAAGGATGTTAGAGTCTGTATGCTATTGTCATGCTTGTCACTATTATTCACGACCTTCTTTAATGACAATGCTGTGTGATGTGAAGATTTGGTAGTGGCAACAAAGCTGAGTTTGCATAATGGTTTACTCCAGTACTGTTGTCAAATGCTGGGTCAACAGTCATACCAAGCACCTTCTTTCATGGAAAAGAGCTTGTCTGTTTTTGAGATGTGGATTCCTTCTTTGTGCTGTCTGAATTCAGTGCTGCTCTGTTATCTGTCTGGTACCTCTAATTCATGCCAGAAACTCACTGTAGCATTGCAGTCTGCAACATGCATGGGTAGCAGTATAACAGGCAATGTTGGCTGGTACAGAGTATGCAGTCTGTTGTACTTAATAATGCATCATCTGTCATCATGTATTTTATGTGACACTATGCAGATGATATGCAAGCCAGACAGAGTCCATACACATGAAAGTGCAACATAGTTCATGCCATCTTTAAAGATGCCAGTGCCTATGTTAACCATTGCTGAGTACAAATTTAAGCCTTGCAACTTGTGTATGGCTACAGCATATGCAACGCACATAGGAAACTGTTTCCTAGTTACATATGTCTTTCATAGTCTGAAACTTTACAGTCATCCTGGAAATGGGCAATGCTTGTTCAATGTTGTAAAACCTGACAACTAGTGCCTCTATGAATGTCTTCTGTACATTGTACTGGAAGTCAATTATGTGTCCCATTGCACCATTCAACATGCCATGCTCTACATCAAGGTTGGGGCGTAGGATGATGTGTGCATTCATGTACACAGTTAGAACTGCTTCTAATGCAGCTGTGTGAAGCACATCAGACTTTAGCTCAGACAGTCATTCAGTCAGCTTTGCCACCAGATCCTGACTCAAGACCACACCATCAACGGTGTCAACTGTATGCAGAGTAATGATTTCCTGACCCTGTCTCTAACATAATGCTGTTAAATTCAGTACACTGCTTGAGTTGATGCATGAGACACACAATCTGAGCAGAGTCATAGTACACATTACTGAAGACATCACATGCTGCAGTAAGAGAAGTGCACTCATTACTGATACGGTGTGTGTTCAACAGAGAAACATTGTGTTGTGACAAAGAGCCAATGTGAGCCAGATCCAACAGTACCTTGTAGGCAAGATCACATCTCTGCCACATGTTTTCATACAGCTCAATATAAAGGAACAATTCCCAAAGATTGATCCAGCAAATGCATTGTGTTGTATTCTTTGCTTGCTTTACAGTCAGCGCTGTAAAGACATACTCTCCATTCACAGGTGCAAGTGGCAGAAGGTCTCCAAACACAACAACACTCTTCCCCTTGAATGGCTCACCATGGCCAGTTCCAAGTATCTCCTGTAGATGTAGATGGATACATGCAAGCATGGCATTTGAGACCATGCTTATCTCATCAATGATCAAAAGTTTCATCTTGACAAACACTGATCGCAACTCAGATGCCACCTCATGGGACAGCTTTTGGTTCTCTCCTGTTTTCCCATGTTCTACAGGTAGCATAAACAACTGGTGTTGAGTTACACCACCAATGTTGTATGCAGCCAAGCCTGTAGGAGCAGTTATAGCTACAGACATTATGTCGCCTGTATGTTTCCTTATCTCCACCGTGATAACTTCAAAACAAAACTCTTGCCTGTGCCAGTGGAACCACTAACAAACATTAGCAATGATTCATATTTTCTGCATGTACATTGATTCTTCTCATGAAGGATGCCATGTCTTACTGCTTCAATAACAGCATCATAAGCAGTAAAGTGCTGCCTATTCAGCTGGTCTATCAGTACACTAGAATCCTTTGTCACATGAGAAAAATGTTCCATGGCACTCTCAATTTATCTCAGAATCACAAGTTCATTCATTAGAAGAGGAGCTCCAAAACTGTCCTCTCCCTCAGGACCTATGTTTTCCTGAGAATTCCATGCAGTATCTTCCTCAAGCTGCTTCTTAGCTTGATCCATCTACTCTTTCTCTAATTCCAGGCTATGAATGTATGTTTCAGACTGTTCAGTCTTGGCGGTCTCATATGAAAGGTAAAGCTATTCTTCATATGTTTCATGGTCTCCTTTAAGTGTGGTCTCATCCCTCCATGGCTTAATGAGGAACATTAGTGCAAAGTAGTAATGTTCTTTACTGTCAGTTGTACAGAGACTTAATTTATGGTGGTCAATAAGCCTGGGTTTGTTCTTTTAATAAGGTACCCATCCAAACCTCTGGCCTTGTAAATCTCTCATGTTTCATCAGGTGCTACATCAGTCTTGTAGTTGTACCACTTCACAACATGGTACAGGCACATGTCATCCATCACACTAGCCCAGTTTGGGTAGTACGTGTCAATCAGACTGTTCTTCAAAATGTTCTTTGATAATGGGCATAGCCAGTTCTTCAATCTCATCATGAGACTTTAAAACACGCTTTCATTTCTCATTGTAGTTAACACTGAGAAATTGTATAGCATTAGGCTTTCCATACAAGTGTGTCCCAATTAAATGATCACTGGCCTCATATGCTCCACACTCCCTATGAGACAGTGTCTTTAATCCCAGTGCCCAGAGTTGTGAGTTCAGTGATTGGCTGAAAGTTGCAATATCTTTCCAAAGCTCAAGCAAACTGGTCTGCTCATGTTTTGTGATGTACGGTGTGATGTACTGAACAAGAGACAGAGAGTTATCTGCCACAAACTGCATATCAATGTGTGCCTGCCACATCAGGAGAAGAGTAGCATTGTAGTCATTGATGAACACCTCATTCTCTTATCTGGGTAACTCATAGACCCTTTTAGTGGATTTTGGCTTGAGAAGGTGCTGCAATGCTGAGAACAAGTCATTCATTCATCCTTGTTGGCAGACACATCTAGGAAAACCAAATTGACACCTGATGTACCATTCATTACAACTATTGACTGGTTGGAGACAGTACTTCCCACAAAGATGCCACTGAAACTTTTGCACTAGCTTCCACAGTGTTGGACATTCATACTTGTCAGGATGTGGCAAGTAAAGTAGTGCTGAATGGTTCAGCAATTCAGCTGCTTCATTCTCACCAATATGATGAGCATCTTTAATCCACAACAACATATGGATTTGTGGTGCATCTCATGCCTGGTATTCTGTCCACCAAAAGTATTGCTCGACTAATCCAAGGGAAGGATTGTCCTTTGACAATATGAATGTCATTATCTCATGGAAATGATGAAAATGTCCGGACCCAGAAACTGGATCAAGTAAGCACATCTCACCAAGTGTCGATGATGAAATACCATCAACATCAGCATTGGCCCACCTTAACAGTTCAACTAACTCATCCCAGTTGTACTCTGCACAGCTCAGTGTAATGAAACAAGTAGATGCACCATACTCACGCAGCATAGTCATGACCTCCAAGTGTCTATGATACCAGTATTCTTTTGTGCCACTCAAACTCGAGAGCACAGATGTCAAATTCACCTGTAGCGTTTCATCCTTTTTGCTGAGTTTTTGGAGGAACTCAACTGCTGTGATTCCATCTAGTGGAGTAGTCAACTGCAGTGTATGTGCAATAGACTCAGAGAGGATACTAAGATCACTCTCCCACAGCAGGTAGAAAAAATATTGTATGTTCCTACAGAATTTGCCATCCTTGTTTAAGACTCAATGTACGATACTCAGCACTTTGAACAGGCACTTCACGTGCATCCAGACATCCTCCTGTACCTTGAAGGAATAAATCAGGGAAGCAGTGTGCTTCCAGTTTTTCCTCCCATATGCAAACAGGATTACCTTCAAACCATTTCATCTGGTACAGGTCAATGTTATCACTAATTGGATCTCTGCCATGTAGACAGTGAATTGTGTACTGCTAATACACACCTTCATAAGTTCCAGCATTGACCTTCTCAATCATTGGCTTCCTAGTGTCCACCAGTCCAAACTGAGCTCTCATATCTAAGAGTTCATCTATGTCAAGGTCAACATAGAAAGGATTATTGCTCTTCAGGTAGTGTAGAGCACTTTTTACTTTCTGCACATTTACAGCATCTTGCTAAATCACCTTAGACTTTGTTGGGACACTGTTTACTAGTATAACAACACTGTTTTCCCTTGAGATTGTCTCCACATTGTCTTTCAGAGGCAGTGGTAAATACATGACAGCCCCTTTCAGAGACTTCAAAAGCTCTTTCTGGGGCACTTTTCGTGTTTTTGTATTCAAGTGCAGAATAGTCTGGAACTGTTTCATCATTTGTATGAGGATCCCCAACATATGCAGTGCAGCAATCTCAGTAGGTGTCACATCTGCCTCCATATTGTTCATTACGGACCTTGGTGGCAAAGTGTCATGTTTCACATTTGTCAAACAGTAGTGACACACGGTAACCACTGGGTCCGGGTCAAAGTCATGCTTTACTAGTAGGTAGGCCAATAGTCATGCCTACATGTCATTAAAAGATATAATCTTTTCCATATCAACAGTAACAGTCTGGAGCCTGTAAAGTAATCTGTGACATGAGACACACACAGAGTCAAACATCTCTCTCTCTCTCTCTTTGCCAGTTCAAACTTGGGAATGGGTTTCCCAAATGCCTTTAGTATGTAAGATTCCCGAAGAGTGAGAGTACATGATACAGTGACAGAATTGTCATCACATGGTGCATCATAATGTTTACTATTATGTTGCACATCCTGTATCACAATTTTTGCAACTTCCATATCTCCTGCTTTCAATGACTCATCAAGCTGTTTGTATACTGACACAGTTTTTCTCATCTGGTATATTTGATGCACAAAGCTGAGCACTGCAGGACTGTGTACAGCAAGCATGTGCATATGATGAAATACACTGTTGCACACACTGCTATCTAAGCAAGCCAAGGAATGCTCCAACAATCCTTTATGCTTGTGAATTTAACAAAGATCAATCTTATATAATAAATTGTATGTCTGTTTATTCTTTGTGGCAAGAAAGTGATTCATGAACTGTGCAATAGCAACAAAGGATGCTTGCCTGAGACTACAGATCTCATCACATCTCCATGATGCACAACTTTTCCTCGGCATCTCAGTGGTTGAGTGTGTGTCATAATCTGCCACACTTACTTCATCACTGTGTGTCACACTCAACACATTACAAGCCTTACCACCCTCGTCAACAGAAATTACAATATCCTGAGAAACTGCAAGATAAGACTCCTCCCATAAAAAAGGCCTCTGAGTGCTGTTTATGTAGCCATATACCTTGAAAGACTTCACAAAAGTTGCCTCTGTTCAGAGTGCCAACATTTTGCAGCCTACTATGAACAGAGTTCACTGTAGCACTGAACTGTTCAATCTCCCTTATCATTTGTGTCCACAAACATGATAGAACAGCAAATTCCATGTTCACAAATCTATGAACCTTAAGACATGGTTTTATCAAGGCAAGTTGGCTCTTGAGTAGTTTGCCTTGACATCTCATCATGGCAGAATTAATTTGATTAACTTTAGCCTTTGAAGCTAATTTTCAGAAAAATTTCAACTTGCTAAGATGGCTACTTATTATAGAAATGTATTTCTGTTTATGAGATGAATTGGGAATGCTTGCAACCTGACCATCTCTCATATGTTCTACACAACCGACATCATGATAAGGAGTCAGGCACTTTGACATTGTTACAGGACAACTAACAGAGCCAGGCATCTCACAAGCAGCAGGCAACCTTTCCCTGCATACAGACAAGTGTCCTTAGCTTTCCTTGTGGCATTTTTACTCCCTACATTACTCATCATTAAATTAACATTACTACAATACTTATACCTCCTACATTTATTCTGTTGTCTATGTCTTGTAGACATTCTAGATGGTAAGAAACACAGGTTTCAGATAATATAATAATACATGATTACACACCTATAAAAGAAACAAAACAATTGTCAGTTTCCTAGGACTATTCATTTGCTATGAAACATTCAGAACAGATAGCAGTAAAAAAAAAGTATCAGTACACACACCCAGTTTTCATACAGATTCAACATAGCAATAAATGGTATATATGTTTAATGTCTATAAAATTAAAATCAGATGAAACAAGTACAGCTTCCACTTATAAACTTATAACTTAAAAACTGCTAAAAACAGCTTGTTTCAATAAAAAGACCAATAAAATATATTCAAATAAATGTAGTTTGCTTGACAAAAAATGTTACTGTGAAAGTTTGAGGTAAGTGAACGTGCCTATTAAAGTCAATGATGTTGTCAAGGTTAAAAAAACAAACTGCAAAGGTTTTTGAATTTCATAATGAACCCCAATGAAAAATATAATGTTTTTGAGCACAAAAAAGTGTTATTACAAAAGTTTTTGTGGTCTGTGTATGTGCACCATTAGAGTCTATGACGTTGTCAAGGTTCGAAAAAGTAACCACATCACAATGCACCCCATTATCAGTAACTGTGTTTTCAAGGTAAAACATGTAACTACACAAGTTTTTGAGGTACATGAATGTGCTACATTAAAATGAATAATGTTGTAGAGGGGAAAAAACTAACCTCAAAAGTTTTCAAGGCATGTGAATGAGCCTCGCTGAAATACATTATGTTGTCAAGGATGAAAAGGTTATCATGAAAGTTTGAGGTACGTGAATGTGCTACATTAAAATGAATAATGTTATTGAGGTGAAAAAACTAACCTCAAAACTTTTTGAGGCATGTGAATAAGGCTCATTGAAATACACTATGTTGCCGAGGAAGAAAAAGGTTATTGTGAAATTTTCAAGATGCATGGATGTGATCAATTGTGGAGCAATGTTGTTTTTGTGGAGTAATTTTTTTGTTACCTTGCCACAGATAAGATGCTGAAGCTCACCATATGCATAACATTGCCATTTGAACATGAAAACAAAAATGCTGGTGTGCCATTATTTTGTTGTTGTGCTTAGTTGACCCTTTACCTTAGCTTCCCATGATACATTGCAACCCGAACGTAGGTTAAATTGGCTCCTAAAAATGCTAGGGACCACAAAATGATGTACAAGCCATCACTAAAAGTTACATATCTTGATTATACTGTCAAAAGCACACAGAAGCAACATATCCATTAAGAAATGAGTGATAATGTGACTAAATTATTATGTAAGTCCACTAAGAGTGGCCATGTTTTTTTTTCTGAAAAAAAAACACCCACATACCACATTTGACCAATCACATAGCAGAGAAACAAGACTGACAGTCCACAATAGCAAATCACATTACACCACAAATTTATGCAATTTTAATATTTTAAACGATATTTTTATGTATCACAGAAAAGTCTTTAGCCCAGCCAATCATAGCAGAACAAAAGTCATGAAGAAGAAGGAAATAGCTCCATTTCTAACATACTGAAAAGATCCTGTACATTGACAGTAAGTACACCACATCAAAATCAGTTTTAAAACTTAATTTTTAGGTATTGTTTCCTGTTTAAAATAGTGTTGTTTAAAAGTCAATTTCTTCCTACATAGCTTAGTGTAACTCTAATCATGTACAATCATTTTTTTAATAGCAAATTGTATTAATTTAAGACAGACTTTGACACAGTACTCACCGTCACAAATGTCAGCTGAAAAGGGAGGGGAGACCAAAGCCAGCATGTGTATGTCTTACAAGCTAACAGCAAGTCAGAATGCATCTTGTACTGTGTTCTTTCAAATCATCCTATCACAAAATTATTAATTTCCACCAAAATATACTGCGTTTTCTCTGTGGCACACCCAATCAAAAACTTTTCTGGAATCTGTAAAGTGTAATGTTTTTATTGGAATACACCAAGTACTATCAGCCAATAAAGATTTTTAGAACCCACTGTTGCTATCTGCCTGTGGAAGAATGAACTATTATAATGATAAAATTGCACACCCTGCTTATTAGATCTCACTAGGCACCAACAGACACAGACTGTCTTTTTGAGTTCTTTGTCACTGTTTTGTAAGAAACTGTTAGCAAGGCAAAAAAACTCTAGAATTACAATGTGGATGGTAGGCAGCAGTTTAATTCATCGAGGTGGTGAATATGCTCATAGAAGTTACCTTGGCAGTGACTTAAACCTTCCCAATTACAAGGTTTACTGGTTTGGCAAGGGAGGCATTGGATGGGAGCAGCTGATGCCAACCATGCGACATCTGCTGAGCAACCACTCTGCGCCAGACATACCACTGATCCATCTCAGAAGGAATGATTTAGGTGAAAAAAGGTGGATAGATTTAGTTTCTGAAGTTAAACTGGACAAAGCTTCACTGTCAGAGATGTTACCTGCCTGTAAGATTATCTATTCAGGCATTACAGAGCACATGGTCTGGCATGCAGATCAACACATCGATCTGCTTGACAGGCAAGGAAAAAATAAATATACACATCTCTGCATCTTTACACAATCTGGGCATGCACACAATTTGCGACCCTGAAATAAAGCATTTTAAAGACTGGCTATATCTAAGAGACGGTGTGTACTTCTCAGATGCTGGCAATTGCCTCTTTTTGGGAGACCTCTGACATGGCATCCTATCCATGATCTGAAGAACAGTGTATCTTGGCAAAGTATTCACAGAAAAAAAGGTTCTTTCAAGAGCCAACCTGTTCTGGTCAAAAAATAGAGAAAACATGCACACAATGAACACAAACATTCAATTAAAAACTCAGTAATGCACACAATGCACTCACTACATGTGTTGTAAACAACACAGGGGGCACATATTTCCAACAATCATAAGAGGTTTTTAAAAAGAAACTACACGAAGTTATGTGTACGTTGGGGGGGAGTGAAATAGGGAGAAAATGTCAAGTAACAATGCTCATGAAACATACAATTGCACGCTGCATATTACTTGTATAACTTAATACCCAAATCCAACCACTCTCACAATATTTTTTCTGTTTTTTTTTCTGTTGTTAACTGCATGGTTTACTTAAGGAATAATGTACAACATGGTGTAGGTTATTGGGGATTTACCCACGGCTTATGTGGTGTGTCACAAGCCACATCCGAGCAAATGAACCACACAAGAAGTGGGTAAATCCCCCAATAACTAACACACTGGGGTGTCTTATTGTGATAATACAATGGACCCATGTGTTATAAATATATTTATTAAATTTGTACATAAAAAGTATACAAATAATGCAATTTTCAATACATATTAATATACAATACAATACACCCATTAAACATTCCATCTCTGGTTCAAAATGAGAAATCACAAGAATAGAGATGACCTTATATTATTCCATTAGTCTAAAATGTAAACAGGAGGAAGAATATGAGTTATTTCATTTCAGTAAGTGTACATTTCTTCTGTACTTTGGTACTTTGGTACTTTGGTAGTATGGGACAAACAAAGGCGGTATGCCCATCATGGTTTGTCCTCCACATTGTGGATCATTCAGCAAATCCCTGATTTGTTAACCATTTGTCCAGTTTATTTTTGAAAGTCAAAATGTTGGGAGAGTCGACTATTTCCTGAGGCAGTTTGTTCCATAATTTAGGTGCTCTTATGTTAAAGTAATTCATTCTTTTATTGGTTTTTGCTTTCATGATTTCTATTTGTCTGTTGTGTAATCTTGCTACGATTCTTCTTGTGGAAAATTTTAGTCCACAGTTTTGCATCAGTTCTGGATGTTTTGTGATTTTGAATAATAATAACAAATCTCCCCTTAGTCTTCTTTGAGACAGAGATTGTAAACCAGTAGACTCTAATCTAGTAGTATAATCAAACCTGGAAAGATGCAGTATTAATTTTGTTGCTCTGTGTTGTACACTCTCAATTTTGTTAATGTCAGAATTTAAATAAGGATTCCAAAAGGGGGAACAGTAGTCCAGATATGGTCTAATATGAGATCTGTAAAGTGGGAGTAAACATTGTTCAGTTTTATTTGTGAATGTTTTATTAATCCTTCTTACGGTGATTTTTTCTTGATTTGCTACCTTATTACAGTGTAATGAAGAAGACAGTTTGTTATTAACTAAAACCCTAAATCTCTTTCTACCAATGAGGTTTTAATAGCCAAGTTATTTAAATAATATGTTTGTGATGGATTATTTTTCCCAAATGAAGGGTTGAACATTTAGAGAAATTAAAGACATTTCGTTTTGGATGCCCATTGTTCAATTAGTATCAGTTCTGCTTGTAAGCCAGAGTCTTTGGTCTGACTAATAGCTTTTCCCCTATTTTGGTGTCGTCAGCAAATTTCACCATTTGTTGTTGCTGGATATGTACATATCCCTAAAAAGAGACCAAAGAGAACAGGCCCAGCACGGAACCCTGGGGAACCCCACTGCCCACACTCCTCTCTCCAGACATTACATTATTAACCCTAACTCTCTGTTTTCTGTTATTTAGCCACTAGTTTATCCAAGAGGTTAGTATCCTATGTTAATGAGTTTTTTAATCAGTAAAAAGTGGGAAACTTTATCAAATGCCTTACTGTAATCGAGTAGTATAACATCCATAGGTGTATTGTTGTCTAGATGATAGCTGATGTGCTCATAAAAAGAGATAAGGTTAGTTACACATGAGAAGCCATGTTTAAACCCATGCTGGTAAGTATCGGATATTTTGAGTATTTCTAGTTCATGCTCAATTTTGGCCTTTATAATTTTTTCCATGAGTTTACATGGAATTGATGTCAAACTTATGGGTCTGTAGTTTTCAGTCTTGGACAGAGAGCCTTTTTTGAAAATGGGAGTAACTATTGCTGTGCGCCACTCGTCTGGCACTGTTGACTCATTTAATGATTTGTTAAATAATATTTTTAAAGGTTGAACAATTTTGTCTTTTGTTTCTATTATAAATCTAGAACTGATTCCATCTGGTCCTGAACTTGTGTGTTTTTTGAGAGTGTTGATTGCATTTTTATGTCATCTTCGAAATCTTTTCTGTGTCTTGGTCCATAATAGGGAGTAGTTATGGTGTCGTGCCTTTTGTGTATAAACAGTAGAAAAGTAATTATTGAATTCAGTAGCTGTTTCTATGTCCAAGGTGATGGTTTTGAGTTCACAACCAGGGGCCGATTTGTTATTACAATTCTTTTTATTGTTTAAATAAGGTATAAAGTTTTATAGGAATCTTTGTGTGTGCTTTTCTGAATTCAAGATTACATTTTGCTATTTTTATATGTTTTTAATTTTTCACTGTTTGTCTATAAGACTTTAGTATTTTGTCAGAATTGGGTAATGTTGTCTTTTTAGCTTAGGAAAGAGTTCTTTTATGTGATATTAGAGTTTTATGTGTTTATTAAACCATTGGGGATTTTTCCTTTGTTATTATACTTGAGTCTCTCTGGAATATGTTTTTATCAAGTTCTAGCATTTTTGTTTAACTGTTTCCCATGTTTGTTTGTTTTAATGGGAGTAAGTGTGCTCCCATTTGTTGTTCCCAATTCTTGTCTAATAAGGAAAAATTTGCTTTGTGGTATTGTTTTATTTTAATATTGTTTATCTTTGGTTGTGAAGGAAGTTGATTGGAGAAATGTATTGTCATATGGTCACTATTTCCGATAGGTGGTAGGATTGGTATATCTGATAATAAAGTTTCTAGGTTGGTAAAGACGAGATCTAAAGTATTCTTTCCTCTGGTTGGTTCCCTCACTTTTTGAATTAATCCTTGGTCAGTCACTGCCGATAGGAACAGGTTATCATGCTGACTTAATCCGGTTAGTGTGTTCCAATTGATGGTTGGCAGATTAAAGTCTCCCAATATCAGTATATAATTTCTGTCAGAAAATTGTTGGATTTCTTCAGTTATTAATCTAGTAGTTTCAAAATCCGAGGTAGGTGGTCTGTAACAGGTTCCTATCAGTATTTTATGTGAGTTTGTAACCTGAATGTATACCCATACATTTTCTAGGCTGGGGTTAGAATCTTTTTCATAGGGTTTTAAGTTGTTTCTAATATATAGGCTAACCCCACCTCCTTTTTTTGTGTTATTTCGGTTTTTATAGAAATGCTTGTAACCCGGTATCTCTGTTAACCAAGCTTTATCTGAGTTTCCCCAAGTCTCAGTTATAGCTATTATTGCTAAGTCTGAAGTGTGTGTTAGTATTTCTAATTCAGCGTATTTTGATATTGTCATTGATCTAGCATTAGTACTGTACTATATCAGCACTGTACTATATCAATTCTTTCAATCTCCTCACATATTTTTTCTAATCTCAGGTTTTCCCTTAAACTGTATAACCATTCATTTTGGTTTCAGTTCCCTACTTCTGCCCAATTCTATTTTCCCAAGATTTGTCTATTAAGAGACATAGGGTCAGATAATCAAAACTTTGCCCCAGGGCTAAATTAACACTGCCCCGTGGGCAAACTTAGCCCAGAGCACAAAGCAAGCTTTATCCAAAAAGAATAGCACAGGGCAAACAGCTTCTGAATATAGCATGAAAATGAGGCTGGGCAAACTGGGCTGGGAGTGCAGGGCAAACTTAGCCCTGGAATAAGGCAGCTCTGAATATAGCAACCAGGAAGTGCAAACCACAACAGCAACACAGTGCACAGCGATGTGAAGGTAAGTAGAGGTGAACTATGTGGCCAATGTGTGTGCCAGCAAATGTGTGGACCCAGTACAGCTGCAGGCAGCATTGCATGTGAAAGTACAGTGTTCAAAACTGTATAAAATTCCCTGAACTGTTTGCGCAGTGCTAACATGTTTGCGTGGGTTTAGCGCAGGGCTAAACCGTTAGCCCAGTGCAAACACATTTGCCGGGTGCTAAACTTTGCCATATTCAAAAGTGACATGCAAATGAGCCTACTTAGGTAGTCTCTGGGCAAACATCCAGATAAGCATCTCATTATGCCCTGATTTGAATGCAGTTTGCACCAGGTTAACGGTTTAGGCTAAACCCGTGCAAATGTGTTAGTGCTGCACAAACAGTTTGGGGGAATATTATGCAGTTTTGAACACTGTACTTTCACATGTACTGCTGCCTGCTGCTGTACTGGGACAACACAGCATAGGCACAGATGGTGATGGTGCTGCATGCAACTGTCACCTGTAGGTCATGCTACAATGCACAGCAGACACTACAGTAGCAAGGAGGCCAGTAGTGTGTGGACACAGCACTGCCTATGGTGTGTAGGGCAGTACTGATGACTGCACTATACACAGTGACAGAGCCAACATGCAGCCATTTGCTAAACAGTGGACATTACTGTTACACTGTTGTGTGATGCACAGATGGTGCACCTCTGGCATGGGATGCTCACAGTGATATATACATGTCCAGCTTTGTGTGCTGTGGCAGTTGTATAGCTGTGTGGTATGTGGCTGGGGGGCATATATTATCATAAAGGCACACTGGTGTTAGGGTATTCCCAATATTGGCCCATGTGCACTGTGTGATGTGTCCCAGCCTTGTGGCCACACCTGGTCTGTGGCACAGCCTGGCCACCCATACACTCTCCCTTCAATGTCCTCCATGCCCACAGTGCTGCATGTGTATGCTGGCATCTGTTGGTGTCCACAGATGAGTGGTCCACAGGTGTGTGCTGTATGGCCACACTGCCATGCCTTCCTCTGGTGGCAGGGTCACTACTTACTGCCTGGCATGGCTGGGACTGGTGGCAGATGATGGCATCATTGTGATGCCATCAGTGAGCAGCATGTTTTCTCTATGTCTGGCTTTGTCTATGTGTCATATTTGTTAGTTAGGGTCATGCAAAGCCACGCAAACACCGCGCAAAGCCATAATGTCGCACAAAGCTAATTGACCAGCGTTAAGACTACTTTTTCCTGGGCGGTAATGTGCACCATGTTAAGTATCACCCTAAGCCATGCAAAACTACTTTGCATGGTGCTAGTCACTGAATATAGCATGGCACCTGTATTCATGTACACACCCACTCAGTTTGCCCCTTACATACATTATGATTTTGCCCCGTGCTATTGCAGTTTGCGCGCGCTATTTGGCCTTTTGAATATAGCAAACCCATGCTAATCCTGCACTAAACCTGTGCAAACAGTTTTTGCCTGGCACAAAGTTTTGAATATCTGGCCCATAGAAGCTAAAGCACATATTTTATTTTCTTCATTACACAGATTATGACCCCCATATTCACTTAATATATAGAAGCCCAAGATACAAGAAATTGTTTTCTTTAGGATTTTCTCCAATTCAACATGTAATTGTTTCCACCAAATTACTATTTTTGGACAGTACCATAATATATGCCCATGATTACCAATGCTGCTACAAAGGTGCCAACAAAGTTGACTCTTCTTTTCCTGGACAGAACCCATTATAAAGGGGGTAAAATATGCTCATTCTACTATTTTAAATTATATACTTTTATTCTTGGCATATGTATAAAGTTTGTTAGCATCCAATCCAATTTTAAACCATTCTTGAGATGAAAATGTCTGATCCAGTTCTTGCTCCCATTTTAGCTGTGTATGTTTAATTTTATTTATGATTTTCCCCTTATCCATATCAATAAGAGAATTATAAATGTGTGCAATAATACTATATTTTATGTTCAATCCATTGTTTAAAAAAATATTACAGTTACAAAGTATCTTATTCTTGCCTATTTTCTTTTTCAAAACACTCAATTTAGCTTTGAAAACAGAGCATAGCCACCAACTATCCTTTAATTTATTTATGGAGGACATTTCCTTACATTTTTCATAATGAATAAATTCAGAATTATGTAATAAATCTAACCAATTAATGATATTTTTTCCATTAAAGCATCTCCCATATTTGTTTTAAAACTATCTTCTCATCATACAAAATGCCACTTTGTAACAGATCATTTCTAATCTTATATTTATTAAGCCATTCTTTACATGCCACAGCCACCACTCTAATAACAGAGTTCATCTCAGCCCCCCCAAAAACATTATATTTACCTATTATATCTTGTATGCACAGTCTGAGGTTTGTATTACTCAACGACTCTTAACTATATGATATATATTTACCTTTAGGTTCTATATAATATAAGGACTTGTCCATCCGAGAAAGGGCAACTTTGATCCTTGCAGCAACATAATATAAAAATGGATCTGGGCATCCCATCCCTCCTTTTTTTCTTGGAATTGTTAGTTTAGACCAAGCAATTCTAGGGGAGACACCCCACCACAAGAATTTCACCAGCATGTGTTTTATCCCAGAGAACCAATGTTCAGGGATTTCTCCCTGAAGAGATTGAAATAAAAACATCAAATGAGGCATTACTGCCATTTTCAATTTTCCCCCATAATGAAAAGGCAAGGTTTTCCCATACTTCTAATACATTTTTAACTTTTTATTTAAGTATTATTAGAGTAAATCTTAATAATTTCCTCTGTGTTATTGGTTAGAATCATCCCTAGATATTTCATATTACTTACAACATTAACAGGGGACATTATAAGTTTAGTTCCTAAACTTAAAGTTGTAATGGGCAGGGCTAAAGATTTATTTTGATTCAATTCATACCCTGAAAAAGATGTATATCAGTGTATTTCTTGAAGTAATATGTGCCATGAACTAGAGGGATTTGTTAGGATCAGCAGCATATTATCTGCGTAAACATTCATTTTTACAATTCTTTTTTGTGTATCAATACCTCTAATCTCAATATTGTTACGAATGCAGTTTAACAATGGTTCTAAACATAATATAAACAACAGAGGGGACAGAGGGTATCCCTGCCTCACCCCATTTGATATTTTAATGGAATTGGAAAGAAAAGAGTTAATTTTTAGTTTTGCAGTGGCCTGAGAGTACATCTTACACAATAACTGCAAAATAATATTGGAAAACCCCATTTTTCTAATATGCAAAACATAAACTCTCTTGATAATAAATCAAATGCTTTAGTTGCATCTAAAGCAGTCATTACAATTTCTTCTGCTTGATTTTCTATTTAATTTTTAATATTCATAGAGATTATTGTTTGTATTTATTCCAGTCCCTAAAAGATACTTCTACCTTTGATAAACCACCTCTGTTCTTTCCCTATAACATTAACTACCTGTTCTAGTATACGGTTAATTATTAATTTCATAATAATTTTGTAATCCAAATTTAATAAAGATATTGGATGGTAATTTCAAGCTGTTTTAGGATCTTTATTTACTTTTAATAGTAAAATTATGATACACTCATTCATAGAATTTGACATTATCTGTTTTTATTATTTCTTCAATAAGACGTTTAAGGCAATGACTAAGATGGTCCTTAAATGCCCAATAAAATTTGTATGTAAATCCATCCAGACCTGGAGATGGACCTTTTTTTGTTGTTGTGCTATAGCAGTTTCAATTTCTTTTAAGGGAAAGCTTTTTTTACTAATATTAATCTTAGCCTTTATTGAATTATTAATGTAATTTTTCATATTTTCCGTATTGTGTCAGTTTTTATCTATAGTTTGAAAGTATGTAAGGAATTCTTTAGCAAGAGCTTATTGGTATGTACTTCTTCCTGTCCATTATCTATGACAGTCATAATGTTATGCTCCTTCTGTTTTTTAAGTGAACACACAAGCAGTTTACCTGTTTCATCTCCATGGAAATACAGTTTATTTTTAACTTTCCAAGCATCTTTTTCCATCTGTGAAATAATAATTTCATTCTTTTTATATTTTCATTCTGATAGTTTATGACTATTGGGCTGGATATTCAAACTGTGCTATTCTGTGGCACAAGCCCTTGCGCTGCACAAAATAGTTGCGCAGGGGTGTGGCCGGGGAGATAGTCAATGGAGTTGCACTATTGAGCAACTCCTTTGAATATCACCCCCGGGCCACAGCCACTGTGCATGGCGCAGTGGAACTTGCTCCACTGCAAGTAGTCAGAGCGGAGCATTCAAGATGCGGTGGCACAAGTACCATTGCGCCATGTGCAAACTTCCGATATTCAAAAGGTGACATGCAAATGGGGCCATAATTCATGCAAGGTGCAGGGGCCATTTGCATCTATTTATGGCCCCATTTGCATGCCATTAGCATGCAGGTGCACTGATCCCCAAGGACTTGCACCTGGCACCCTGCCAGGCAGCAGCCATCGGGGACTGATGCCCCCTGCAGCCCGATCATGGGCATAAGTTAAAAATTCCCCCCAATCCCCGACTGGCCCAATTGCAGCAAAACTTTAAACATTCCCCAACCCCCTGACTGGCCTGATTGCAGCAAAAGTTTAAAGCATCCCCACCCCCCGACTGGCCCGATCAGCGGCATAAGTGAAATAATCCCACCCCACCAGCCCAATCGTGGGCAGAAAACAGTTCAATCCCCAAGTACATATCCCTGGTGGTCCAGTGGACCTCAAGCCCTGATTGCAGGCAGAAATGTGTTAAACTCCCTCATCAAGGACCACTTACCCTGGTGATCTAGTGGCTCCCACCCCACCTACCCATGGAGCCCCACCACCCACTCTTCAGCCAGCGGGTGGCAGCATCCCACTCCACCTGCCACCCCCGTCCACCGCTGATTGACTGCCTAGTAGGGCTGCACACTATTGGTTCAGAGCAAGAGCTAATGGGTGTATCTCTATAAACGGTATAAGGCAGTCCAGATATGGTGAATGAATTCATTCATATCTGGACCGGTCTTACGGTATGGGCTGCACGTCCATTGGCCCTGCTCTGCACTAGTAGGCGTAGCCCTCACTGGGCAGTCACTCAGGGGCAGCGGTGGCAGGTGGTTGGATGCTGCCACCCGCTGGCTGACGGGAGGGAGTGGTGGGGCTCTGTGGGTAGGTGGGTGGGGCCAATGATCACAGGTAGGTGGTCCTTGGGGGTTTAGTGCATTTTGCCCATGATCAGGCTTGAGGTCCACTGGACCACCAGGGATATGTACTTGGGGGTTGTTTCTGCCTGCGATCAGGCTTGAGGTCCACTGGACCACCAGGGATATGTACTTTGGGGGTTGAAGGCATTCCTGCCTGCGATCAGGCTTGAGAGCCACTGGACCACCAGGGATATGTACTTGGGGGGGTTGAAGGCATTCCTGCCCATGATCGGGCTTGAGGTCCACTGGACCACCAGGGATATGTACTTGGGGGGGTTGAAGGCATTCCTGCCTGTGAGCAGGCTTGAGGTCCACTGGACCACCAAGGATATGTTCTTGAGGGGGTTGAACTGTTTTCTGCCTGCGATTAGGCTGGTGGGGGTGGGATTTTATTTCACTTATTCCATGATTGGGCCAGTCGGGGGGGGGATGTTTGAACTTCTGCCTGAGCCCAGTCGAGGGGTGGGGGTTACTATATGCCCATGATTGGGCTGCAGGGGCACAGGGAGTAAGTTGAGGGCCACCCACAGGTGGTGGCAGCTGGGATGTGTTGCGCCTGCAATGTGGCAGCTCACCTGTGGGTGGCCCTCGACTTACTCCTTTTTTTTTTGGCTCAAAGTTGTGCAGGTGCAGGTTGGGGGCTGCACCTGCACAACTCTGCACAGCCTGCTGAATATCGGGCTGTGCAGTTTATGCATGGTTCCTCCCCCTCCAGTTCAGCATGCCTTCATTAGCATTGAGCTGTTGCTCAGCTTGACTTGGGGGGCCCAACTGCCTCCTGTTGTATATGGCAGAATGCCGCAATTTCAGACTTGCGCAGGCAGAACCCTATTGCGCATGGCGCAACCCTTTTGAATATCCAGCCCAATATGTTCATTGAATTTTGATTCTATTAATCTTTTTTCTAAATTTTTTATTTCTTCCTCTAATTTCTGAAGTTGTTTTCTGCTTTGTTTTTGATGCTTATTTTAAATGAGATAGTATGACTCCTTATAGTCATTTTCCATGCATCCCATTTTATCGCCATTGATACATCTGGGGTATAGACCACCAGAATTCCTCTAATTGATTCTTTATGAGGGACACAAATTCTGGATTATTTATTAAGGAATTATCAAAATGCCACTGTTTAACAAAAGCTCTATCCCATGTGTGTGCGAATTGCAAAGACACCACTGCATGGTTGGAGACCAGAATGCTATGAATATAGGCTGATGTAATTTTATTTGCTAAATTTCTATTAATAAGAAAAAAGTCCAGCCTACTGTTCTTTTAAAGGTAAAGACTTATAAGTATACTCTAATTTTGATGGGTTTCTTTCTCTCTGGATATCAATTAAGTAATTCCTGTTAATAAAGTCTTTTAATATTTTTGCGCCATACATCTCATTGTTAGATGCCTCAGACATTTTATCTAATCTTGGTTCACATAACACATTCCAGTCTCCTACCATGACCATGTCCTGGAAAGCTAAAAGAACTAGATCCTTTTCCAAATCCTGTAAAAATTTGCTATACATAACAAAATGTCGATAAATTGAGCGAAATAATATTTCTGTGCCGAATAAATCTCCTTTAACTAATACATAATGACCATCTGAATCCTTAATAACTTGGCTGCTTTAACGATAATACCTTTGGACATCAGAATTGCCACTCCCCGATTATTACTAGTACCTGTAGAGTAAAAAACCTGTCCAACCCATGATTTTTTTAATCTTTTAAATTTTTTTCCAATAAATGTGTCTCTTGTAAACACAATATTTTAATATCATTAAATTTAGCATATTGTAACATCTTATTAATTTTTCTTATAACTATGTAACCCATTTACATTCAAGGAGGCAATCCCAATATCCAAGTATTCACCTAAAGGAGTCATTCTTAGTATTTAAAACATGTGTTGCCCATTCGCCCCAATGTTTGTTCATTAACATCACTTTATTTTTAAACCAGAGAAAAAAATGTTCAAAGTGCAAAACCCATTCACTATGTTAACATATAGTAAGCACACAAGATTTATAGCATCAAAAACACAAAAGTAATTGGTATCCTTTCCTACTCGGATATCTAGCATTCTCTAATTATCAAGGTGGAGTCGACTGCCCCCTCACACCATTAAACAATGTCATTTTTAGAACATATCCCCTTTAAGTAAATGGGTCAGGGATCAGGATTCATAATTCATTGTTAGCCTGATCTATAGTCAGGAAAAATGAAGTTTGAAGTTAATAATCACTCGTAATTTAGTTGGTATTAATAAGGAGGTTTTGTAGTCCTTTTGCCACAGGATTTTTTTCTCAAAAAGTCAAATTTCTTTCTTTCTTCAATGACGTCATACAACAGGTCCTGATAAATTGCAATGTTAGCCCCATCAGTCATTATTCTCTTTTTCTGATAAACTGCATTCATAATTTGGGATTTATCTTCTGTTTTTATATAGTTTAACAATAACATATCTAAGTGGTAGTCCATCCTCTGATTTAGCTTTCAAGGAACAATGAAGTCTATCTATTTCAATTTTACTTTCTTCTATAGGAATGTCTAAATAGGCGGCAAATATTTTCAAAACAATTTCTTTTAAACTTTGAGATTGTTCTCATGATTGTGGAATCCCAATCAGACATAATATTTTTCTTCTGGACCACAGTTCCATGTCAGTTAATTTTGTTCTTAGGTCAGATAACATTTTATCATGATGATTCAACTGCCTTTCTGTCTGTTATATTTTATCTTCTGCCTCTGATATTCTAGTTTCCATTTGGGGAATTTTATGATTAACAAGTAGTGTCTAATTGTTGGGTAGTGGTGTTTATCTCTTCCATTTCTGAAATTAATGTATCCATCCCCTCAGATGTTGCTTTAATAAAGCTCATGTCTTCTTTTGTATCTTTAATGTTCCCCATCAAAGTTCTGGCCCATATAGGAATATTTTCTTCCATCCCAGTTTGTGTTGCTTGAGTTTCTAGGTCACATTCTTTTTCTATGTAAGATTTCTAATTTCTCTGTTCTGGAGCATCTTTTTGTAGTGTCATTATAGTTTGTTCCCGTTAATATAATTCCATTTCATTTTCATCAGCCAATGATTCTACATGTGATTCTGCATTTTCCTGGCTGTTTAAAATGCCCGAATGAACAGCATGACCTTCTGTTAATGCACCTTGCAGGGCCAGATTTTTCATTTAAAAATGTTTGTTTCCTTTATCTCTTCATCTTCATCTGATTTATTTTTCCTCTGATTATCAAAGGGAGAAGCAATAGGGCTCAAAGTATTAGTAATCTTAAACACTGGTACTTCCCAAAAAATTCAACAGGTCTTGTTCTGCCTGAGGTATAGGTTGTAGTTTCCCTTTAATCTTTCTCTCTCTATGCAATTCCTCTTGTTTGCCCTCTGAAAAATAAGTTATGTTATTTTTCCTTCTTCTTTCTCTTCTAGAAGCCATAATAACTTCAAGTCTTACTCCATATCCCAAATGGTAAATTTAATTAAGTATCAGACTTGTCACTTAAGGTGGCACAACTTTTAGTTTCAAACAAGCCGGCAACCCTTTGACAACAAACATAATGTAAAATGCCAGACATTGCTTCAATACAAAGCAAAATTAAAAAAAACAGCTACTTTTTTCACTATGTCTGTGTTTGACCACCGACTTTAACATTATGTTTTCTATCTCAGTTCCATAGAGCTTTTCAGAACTACCTATAGAAGCGTTTTAAAGTGTTTTGTAGAGATTCGTACTTTATGATTAAAGGACCTTCTTCATAGCTTTCTAATTTCTGCTTTTCCACAACTTTCACAGTCTTGGGAAAGATGACATGTTACCATATGTAGACCTTTAGGAATGAAGCGTCAATCAGTGAAAGATGCTCTGGTGCTAGTAATCTCCATCTTGCAGGAAAATCTCATGGTGTCTTTGGGATAAAACAAACTCCCTATGTAGACCTGTCTTCCCTGGTTATTTAAATGGAATATAATGTGAGTTTGAGACCATAGTGATTACAAACTACAAACACACATTTACTGGGATGCTCTACTACCCCAGTGTGGAATCGGTAATGGCAATTTTAGCTGGTGAAGAGAGAGAATGTTCATTTTAAAAGGTAAATTCATTTCTTTTGCTGGTTTTCAGAGCTTCAAGTTGCCACAGTTCCCTCAGGGAGGTTCGGGCATAATCTGCCCTCCATCTCCTTCAGAATGCTGCACTGCACGTGTCCTCCTGCCACAATGGACCCATGTGTGAAATAAATATTAACTCTTTTAAATTATGTTTTTAATAAATGCCATTCCTCAACTGTGGGTTATGCAGGAGTCACCCACACTCATGTGATATGTTTTGCCCAATGAGGGTAAAGGATTTTCACATACTATTGTATAATTAAAGAGATATCATTCTACTATGCTGCATGATATTACAGATGTATATCTTACTCACCTAGATATACATATTACCATATTTAAATATGTTTTATTCTGTCTGCTTCCCTTACAGAAATGAACAAATATTGGACTGTTGAACAGTTGCCTCTGCTGCTGGAGGCTGTCCGCAAAATTGCTGACCCCAAAATAGTCATGCGGGGCACAAATATACCTCTAGATGAGACCTGGAAGGGGTGGCCAAGTACCTCAGGCATGAAAAGGGGCTGGAAAACAAGAGGTGGAGGAAGTGCAGGGGGAAGGGGAAGCTGGTCCACCAAAAGCTTTATAAGGTGAAGCAGTCGGGGAAGGTGCCAGAGAAGGACTGTGCTTAGTATGACCAAGCATACCAGCTGTGGCTCCAGGCAGGGAAGCCAAAGTTTGGAGAGTGAGTACTTCATTGTAAGTTAAATATCAGATTTTCTATTAAACAGTATTATGTTTCAATTAAGTAATAAGGCATCAAAGGGCATGCCATGGTGGGATGCTGGCCCACCTCGGGTGGGTTGAACCTCAAGACGTAGTTGAGTGCTTCCACTACCAGAGAAGGTCCATTACCCCACCATAACACACCCCCCTGGAGTGTCTTATTGTGATTATGAAATGGGTCATTTGTAGTAGATTGCATGCCTTCTTTAAATATATTATTTTCAGCTAGTCAGTTGTCCTGTAATAACTTCCCTGCTGAAAGCTGCTTTTTGGACAATCAGGAGCCATCGTTCTTTCTACCCATTTCATAATTAATTAATAACAACCTCAGAGGCAATCATTACTTTCCATTAACAAGAAACTAAGGGGGGGGGAGGGACTAAGGCTGAGGAATAGGAGTGGCAAATCGTTGTCCCAATTTACGACCAACATGTAAACCACACAACCACTTTTCATCCCCTCAGAAATTCATGTGTATAAGACTACTATTGTGGCATAGAACACTGCACAAACAGCCACATACAATCACTGTGCAGTGACAAACAGAAGTTCTGATTACCTCTGACTCTGAGACTGTAGCTCAACACATCAATGAGAATCAGAGCTCAAATGTATGATGACACAATAGTTGTGCATTTAGGAGCTCACCTTTTTTTTTTTAGTATTTAGTGTGTTGTGAAAATTTGTGTATTTTTTCTCACAGTCAGACTGACTTGATAATTGTCAATAGATGATATGATAGTGACCTAGCCAAAAATTTAATAGATGAAAAACAAATGTGGCACCATTTCCAACTTGTTCTGCTGCAGTTGTGAAATCAGCACTACAGCAGAACAACATTAGGATGTTGACATAGTAACAGAATCACATATTACATGGATGTAATTCCATTCATGACAGCATTTGATATTGCAGTAATCTGACCTTAACATATATTCATAACTTTTTACTATGTGTATCCCTGTTCACAAGTAATGTGTACCTGGCTATGTACTGTTCAGAAGAGACCAGGTGCAAACGGGGGAGGGCCCCATATCAATGAAAATATCAAAGCTACAGAAATTCAGAATACCACATAAAGGAGCCAGAAGAACTGTGGGTCATCCTGGAACAGGAAATGGGACAGCCATAAGAATTGGGGTTGTCTACAGGCCCCCAGACCAGGGGGAGGACAAACACATTACTGTTAGAAGATATACAAAACATGACAACTAAAGGGGTGGTTCTGATAATGGGAGACTTCAACATGCCGGATACAGATTGGTCAATACCAGCAGGAACATCTGCCAGAACTAGACACATGGTGGATTCCCTGCATGGGGAGGGCCTCAAACAACTGGTACAAAACCCCACAAGAGACAGGGCTATCCTAGATCTAGTACTGACTAACAGGGAAGGGATCACAGATATCTATGTAGAAGGTCATCTGGGGGCCAGTGACCATCAGATGGTATGGTTCAATTTGGCCTCTACAACTAAATCATCCCATTCCAAGGCAAAAATATGGGACTTCAGAGGAGCTGACTTCGATAAGATGGCCAACCACGAGTTAAGCTAACCCTGACAAAAAGAAATACAGGTAAGGGAGTACAGACAAAATGGGCAAGAATTAAGGATGCAATACTTGAATACTTGAAGCAACATCCCATTGTGTTAGAGAGAAAAGGAAGTGCAAAAGAAGAAGGAAACCACTTTGATTGTCAAATACAGTAGCAGAAAAGATCAGAGCCAAAAGGCTGGCTTTCAGGAAATATAAGGAAACACAGTGGAATGAAGATAGGGTGGCATACCAAACTGCCCTAAGGGAAGCAGGGAAGGCAGTAAGGTAGACAAAGTCTCAAACTGAGGCAACACTAGCATGGACAGTAAAAGAAGGTGACAAGACTTTCTATAGATACATTAGTGAAAAGAGAAAGTCCAGAGGGGGTATTGTTAAGCTCAAAGGAGAAAAGGGAGCATTTGAGGAAGAGGATCCTGTAAAAGCGCCTATCATAAATAGATACTTTTGCTCAGTATTTACTGAAGAGAAGGTAGGACAGGGCCCACAGCTCAGCACCATTGACACGGGGGGGAGGGAGGTGAGCACTACTCCCTTCACAAAAGAAAGGGTCCTACAAGAGCTCACTAAGCTCAGAGTGGACAAGGCAATGGGTCCTGATGGCACACATCCCAGGGTACTTAAGGAGCTAAGAGTGGAACTAGCAGAGCCATTAGCAGAATTGTTTAGTGAGTCTCTGAGCACAGGAGAGGTCCCAGAAGACCGGAGAAGGGCTCATGTGATCCCATTCTCCAAGAGTGATAGCAGGGAGGAGGCAGAGAACTACAGACCAATCAGTCTTACCTCAGTAGTGGGCAAGATTATGGAGGCACTCCTTAAGGAAAGGATAGTGCAACACCTGGAATCCATAGGGGCACAGGATCCAAGACAGCATGGGTTTACAAAAGGAAGGTGCTGTCAAACTAATCTCAGATTTCTTTGACTGGTAACCAGAGTGGTGGACCAAGAGGGAGCAATTGATGATGCCTACCTTGACTTCAGTAAAGATTTCAACACTGTTCCACATAGAAAATTGATAAATAAGTTGGGTAGGCTCGGGTTGGGTCAGAGGTTGGTCAACTGGGTGGCAAACTGGTTGACGGGCAGAAAACAGAGAGTGGTGGTAAATGGTATACAATCAGAAGAGATACAAGTCACAAGTGGGGTACATCAGGGATAGGTCCTGGGGCCAGTCCTCTTCAATATCTTCATTAGTGACATTACAGATGGACTAGAGGGTAAGATTTGTCTGTTTGCAGATGACACCAAGATCTGCAACAGAGTAGATGATCCAGATGGGGTGGGAAGAATGAGAAGAGATCTGGATAAACTAGCAAAATGGTTGGAAGAGTGGCAACTGGGATTTAATGCAAAGAAGTGCAAGATCATGCACATAGGGAAGAGTAACCCTGAAGCCACCTATAGGCTGGGAGGGGAGTTGCTGTCAGTCACAAAGGAAGAAAGAGACTTGAACATCATCATCACCGATGACCTGAAATCATCCAAGCAGACCTCTAAAGCAGTAGGTAAGGCTAGGGAGATGTTAGGGTGTATTAGTAGGGCTATCACAAGTCGTAAGAGGGAGGTAATAATCCTTCTTTACAAGACACTGGTTAGGCCCCATCTGGAGTACTGCGTGCAGTACTGGAGGCCACACCTTCGCAAGGACATTAACCAAATTGAGGAAGTCCAGAAAAGGGCAACCAAGGTGGTGCAGGGACTGCATCAGAAGACATATGAGGACAGATTAACGGAGCTCAATATGTATTCCCTAGAGTGAAGGAGGGAGAGAGGTGATATGATAGAAAAATTCAAACACCTTAAGGGCATTAACAAGGTGAAAGAGTCTAACATGTTTCATATAAGAAAAATAGCAGGACAAGAGGACATAGCATGAGACTAGAGGGAGGCCGATTTAGAGGTAATGCGAGGACGTTCTTTTTCACAGAAAGGGTGGTGGATGCATAGAATGGCCTACCTCAGGAAGTGGTGGCTATGAATACAGTGCAGGGCTTCAAACAGGCATGGGATAGGCATAAGGGAGCAATACAGATGACTGTGAATAGATAGGCCACTGACAGAGCAAAGGCCAATGGCACATTTATAAGACAGAAAAAGAAATGGGCAGAATGGATGGGCCTTGCAGTCCTTATCTGCTGTCAACTTCTATGTTTCTATGTAATGTCACCAATACTTTTATTGTACATTGAATGAAATATAGCAACATGGAGGAGTAAAAACTTGACAAATGTTAGCAGTGATACAACTTTCAAAAATTGTATTATTAAAATGTTACCTAATTGTAGTACTTTTCAGGGAGAAAACCAGTGCATACTTTTACAGAACATCATATTACACAGTGAAATACAAACTGCTAATCATATCTTTTTTTTCACAGCAGCAACTGGAGCCACAGCTGAGGAAACAACAGCTTCCCCAGGCCCAGTCCCTGCAAAGGAAGGGGGACAGAAACAGGGGATGATGATAACATAATCATCATCACCACAGAACACAAGTACCAGCAAATTCACACTTAGAACACAAAATACACATATCAACTAAAACATTCTCATTCTACCATGATCTTTCATTCTTGTGCTGATAAAATAAAAGGTAATAGAAAAAGGAGCTGAAAGTTTTCACTCATGGGTAAAACCGATGACATTCCATTAGTCTCACATGTACTCATATACATATTAGTGTATCTGTATATGCATACATGTGTGTGTCAAGTGTAGCAGGTACAAATGTGAACAATGATGTGTAATGCTTCTAGGTATCATACATTTTTGCATGCTAACTCACCTCCTGCAGCAAAAGCTCTTACTAGTTAAAAGGTTTGTCTACAGTCTCATTATTATGTGGAAACATGTACCACATATATCAGACATAACAGCTACATTTTTATACAAATGATGAAATGGTGTACACAGCTGAAATTATATTAGACAAGAGAATAGCACAGTAAGATATAATGCTTCAGAAGTAAGTGTATTCAAGCACAGGCAGATTTGTTCAGAGCCTATTATTTTCTGGTACAACTAACTACAGACTGTCACTTCTTTACATGGTAAGAAACAGCAAACCAATCAGAGGCAACAATTTTTTGTCATAGCACAGCATCATTATTTCTTGTTGATTTTCCTTATTTTTCCCTTACAGAACCACTGGCAACCAGGACCTTGACTGTCATAAAAGTGGAAGACACAGAGCCCGGATCATCTCATCATATGTACATGGGATATAACATCTATAAATTATATAAAAGATTATCATGTTTGTAAAGCAAACTGAATGTTACAGACAGTCTAACCAGTTCTTGTGTATCTCTCGTGACATAATGCAACTGTATTTTTAATTATCTGTAATACCACTATTGTTCATAGCACAGCCTTTCAATATTGTCCAGTTGTGTGCAAAATATTGCTTTTTTAATAATGATTCTCTACAAACAAGGTTATTATAGATTATCATACAGAAGGAGGTGGGGAGAGTACTCCCATATCAGCAGACTGCATAAACTAACTTAGTGTAATACAGTATTCAGTACCAAATAAAACACACTCTTTGAACAACATGGGAAAATCTTAGTGCTGTATTTCACATGGTCAAAACTAGCATATCTCCTCATTAGTTTATTCAGTTATTTGTTCTGTCAGTTGCAGCAAGGAACACTTGAATAGGCATATACTGAAGTAACATAACTATAAAACCAGCACAAAATATGCTTACACTTATGGTGTGTTTCTGTTGTTTTTTTTTTCACAAAGCCACAAAGCACCCATACAAAAGCAATTTGCCAGTGCCTGAACAGTCTGATTCAGGTCCAAAAAAAAAACCAATGAAAGTATCAAGACCCTTATTAAATTAGTTACAAATGAAGCAAAAACTCAAGAGAATACCCTCCATAAATGAGACAAAATAGAAAAAGCTATAAACTCAAACACCTTGCAAATAAAATATCAGAATTAGATTATCCGGGCACTTACAAACAGCATCCGGTAGATGACAGATGGTGAAAGAGATCCGACAGCACAGCCTGGCACAGAACAGCAAGGTTCTGGTCCCCAGTTGACACATCTCCTGCCCCCTCCTCTGCCCCTCTTGTGCACCTTCCCCAACTGATGAACCAGCTTCCACTTGCTCCTGCATCCTCCTACCTGGCTATTCCCTTTCAGGTGTCCTCACAGCCTCCAGCAGCAGAGGCAGCTGTGACATCACACTCTCACTCCAACAACATTTCTTTGTTTATTGATTATTTAATACAAACAATGTTTTAATAGGTGAAGAAACTTTTTTTTTAAGTTCACAAACCTGGGTGGGTTGTGTTGGGAATTCATATTTTTTTGTGAAATTCATATTTTAATAAAGAAGACCATATATTTTGTTTACTATATATATATATATATATATGTATATATATATGTATATATATATATATATATATATAGAGAGAGAGAGAGAGAGAGAGAGAGAGAGAGAGAGAGAGAATTAGCATAGAAAATAAGAAATAGTGAATATATAACTAGATATTTTTATGTAAAATGCTTATGTTTTTTCTTAATATAAAAATGACTTTTTTCTTTTGAAATATTTGCAATAACATGTATCAAAATGTTACTTTGTTATAAAAACAGTAAAAACTATCTAAAGCATCCACCACAATGTCTTGATACTCATTTATAATATTTCATGCATTAGCATATTATTTACTGGTTAGCAAGAGCATGGGCCCAGGAGCATTGTGTGTCTGTGTGTGCCTAAGTCTGTGTGGCAGAGTGAGAATGATAGTACTCTGTAGAAGGTGGGGGGAGAAATGCAATGGTAGTGGCATGAGCCCAGGAGAGGTGTGTGTGTGTCCTATGGGTGGGTTGGGTGGATGGTAGTGGTGTGTACCAGGAAGAAGGAGAGACAATGGCACTACTGTGTGGTGTGTGAGGGGGATAGGATGGGAATATTTGTGTTTGTAGTGAGAGAGTGTGTGGGAGGTGGAAGGGGGAGTACATAGTGGTAGTACACAGTAGATGCCAAGGAGAGGGGGAGGAGGAAATGTTAGTAGCATGGGCACAGAAGGGATCTGTATGTGTGGATGTAAGTGGACAGGGACATGGTGGTGATGTGTAGGGGGTGGGACAGGGAGGGGACAGAGGAGAGAGATAATGTTACTGCTGATGGAGGTGGGAGTGAGTGAAAGGATTACTGGGAGAGAGTAGGAAGGAGGTTGGGGGAGAGTGGGAGGAGTACATTGTAGTGCCATGGGCTCAGCAGGAGTGTATATTTGTGTTAATGGTGTGGGGGGTATGATAATGGTGTGCAGGGTGTGTGCTGAGGAGGGGAAGGGTGAGAGGTAATGGTACTGGTCTGTGGGGTGGGGGGGTGTGGGGTTGGGTATGGAGCATTAGGACAGAGGGTGGTGTGTGTGTGTGTCTGTCTGTGTGGGTGGGTTTGGGAGCTACTGGTGTTTATGGTATGTATTGTGGAAGAGGGTGGGGTGAACAGTGACAGGTAATTGCACTCATCGTGGGTTGGGAGAGGGAGGTGTGGGGGGTGGTAGGAGAGAGGGAGGGGGGATGAGAGAATGGCAAGTGCCATGAGGCCAAGAGGACTGTATGTGTGTAGGGGGGAATATCAGTGGTGTGTAGGGGGAGTGGAGACAGAGGGATGGGAGTAGAGGTAATGGTACTGGTGTGTGTGGGAGAGGGGACATAGACTGGTAAGAGGGGGGAGGAGGGAGTGATAGGTAACAGTAATGGAATTGGACAGAGGAGGGAGAGGGGAAGTGTAGGTGGAGAAGTAACCACAACAGTACGTTCCCAAACTTCTGTTGCTATGCTATCATCCCAAACTATTGCAGCAACAGATTTTGTCCCAATCAATTACCCTATCTTCTTTCAGAAATAATAGTGGAATAGTATAACTCATTAGTGGTATGTGTTTGTGGGAGCGTATGCCTTTCAAGTCCTGCGCTCCCTTAATGTTATCCATGTTTTATGTAATTGTATGCATCTCTCATAGCACAAGACCTCCTGGCCCTGCGCTCCCCTTACACATAAGAATGGAGCCATACAGCAGCCCCATAGTATTGAAAAAGAATCCTTGTAACATTTATTTGCCAATATCTCCATAACTGTAGCAAGTAGGAAAACAATTCCACTGCAGGTGTCATCTATGACTTCCAAACTTGTTTTTTTTGGCTTAGTTCACCTAAAGATGATCTAAACTATGTGTAGTAAAAAATCCGTATCTCGCTTCATTTTTGAGATACAGGCACCAAAAAGCACCGTGGGCACCGCAATGTTATCATATGAGGAATTTCTCAATTTCGGAATGCTGTAACTATAAGCATGTTGAATGTTTTGGGACCAAACTACCAAAGGGCACATCTGTGGGAACATGGCTTGCCACCCTGCAAATTTCAGGCCAAAAGCATAATCCACCTTGGAACAATGATGTGACAAAGAAAACAACACATCAGAAAATGTTTTCATACAGAGTTTTTGTGGCAACTTTTATGTGTTCACGGCACTCCTAGCTCTACAATGAGAATGTTGCCGCTCACAAAAAAATGTTACAGTGCAATCTTATTTTCTGTATGAGGTCATAATCGTGCTCAGAAAAAAATTTTTTGCAGCAACAAAATGGCAAAATGGTGATTCAAGTTTGAATACCATATTTCTAGACCCCCCCGCTAAAAAACTAATGACAGGGTCATGTGCATAAGGGCCCAATTAGGTAGACGCAACTGCTGGTGTTTACCAAAGGGCATTATTTTTTGAGTTACAATGTTTTTGTCTTCACTAACTGAAAACAAGATGGCGGCAGCACAAAAACAAATTCAGGGAGCACAACAACAAAAATGTGTGAGCAAAAGTTTTCACAGTGCACATATAAATGTTCCCATAGGCTATAATGTGACATGAAATATTTGAATAACTTTTGAATGGATTAATATTTTTTCACCAAATCTTCAAAAGGTACCAGTTCAGCACAGGCCACATATAGACATGCAAATTTGAATCCACTCAGGTGCATTCTTTAGTCCATTATGGCCGACCGAAAAATGCACAAAAGTTGACCGTTTTTCACATTTTGGATGCTCTACAGTTCTGCACCTCTTCATCCAACTGGAAAGAAACTTTTCAGATCCAGAGATCTATGATTGGAGGCCATGCATGCAAAATCTCAAGTGAATCAGACAAATGATTGCAAAGTTATTAAAGTGCAAACTTTGGGGTTTAACATAGAAGTGACCATGCAACCCTAACTATACCTGCACTACCGTGCAGGTATTTTGTTTGTGTGTGTGTGTGTGTGTGTGTGTGTGTGTGTGTGTGTATGTATATATATTCTTATATTTTTTCTCTCTATATATATATTCTTATATTTAATCTATATCTATTATACATTATATATATTCTTTGCACAAAACTGCATTAATGCATCAGTTAGGGTTGTTTAATACCGACAAAAGTGTGGAAATTCAATATTAGGGTTACAACCCCACGCTCCCTCCTCAAAACCTTAACTCTGCATTCCCCCATCCCTACCACACACACACACACACACATAGAAACATAGACTTTGACGGCAGATAAGGACCACATGGCCCACCTAGTCTGCCCATTTCCCTACCTACAGGATAGGCCGCAGATTCTACTTAACCAACAGCCTATTTCTTCCTACCCCCCACAAGAATTGCCTTATGTCTGTCCCATGCATTCTTGAATTCTCCCACAGTTTTAGACCCCACAACCTCCTCAGTAAGGCTGATCCATGCATCCACTACCGTCTCTGTGAAAAAATACTTCCTCACATTGCCCCAGAACTGCCCCCCCGATCTTTAAATTATGTCCCCTTGTTCTTGCATGTCTCTTTTTCTGAAAGATGCTGCCCTCTTGGACTTTGTTGATTCCACTGAGGTTCTTAAAAGTTTCTATCATGTCCCCCGTCCCTCCTTTCATCAAGGGTATACATATTAAGCTCCTTTAGTCTCTTCTAGTGCGGCTTCTCTTGCAGACCCTGCACCATTTCATTTGCCCTCCTCTGGACTGCCTCTATTCTGTCTATGTCCTTGCAGAGATGGGGTCTCCAGAACTGGACACAGTACTCCAGATGAGGTCTCACCAACTGTCTGTACAGAAGGATAACAACTTCCTGTTTTCTGCTGGTGATGCCTCTCCCTATGCATCCCAGTATGCCCCCAGCCCTCCCTACTGCCTTCTCACATTGCTTGCTAACCTTAAGGTCATCTGATACAGTGCCCCAGGTCCCTTTCCTTTTTGTTGTTGTCTACCTTCCCCCATTGTGTATTCTTCCGCTGGGTTCTTGTTTTCCAGGTGCATTATTTTGCACTTCTTTGCATTGAATCCAAGCTGCCATACTTCTGACCAATCCTCCAACCTTGCCATCCCTTCTCATCCTTTCCATGCCTCCTTGTGTATCAACCCTGTTGCAGATCTTTGTGTCATCTGCAAACAGGCATACTTTTCCTTCCAGTCCCTCTGCAATGTCACTTATAAAGACATTAAAAAGGACTGGACCCAGTACTGAACCCTGCAGTACCCCACTAGTAACCCCTCTTTCTTCAGAGTGGACTCCATTTACAATTACCTTCTGTGTCCTGTTGTCCAGCCAATGTTTTACCCAGGCTACCACCCTGGGACCCACTCCCAAGCTGGTTAATTTGACTATTAATCTTTTGTGTGGGACTGTGTCAAATGCCTTGCTAAAATCTAGGTAGGCCATGTCCACAGCCCCTCCCTGGTCTACTACTTTGGTCACCCAGTCAAATAAATCTATTAGATTCATCTGACATGAACTTCCAGCTGTGAACCCATGCTGCCTAGGATCCTGTGCCCCACTCAACAATTCTTTCTTTCAGAAGTGACTACATCACTTTCCCTACCACAGAGGTCAAACTGACAGGTCTGTAGTTTCCTGCCTCTGTCTTGGTCCCACTTTTGTGAAGGGGAATCATATCCACCTTCCTCCAGTCCTCGTGTATCACACCATCCTCCAATGATTTATTAAAAAGAGTAGTCAGTGGTTTCGCTAGTTCCCCCCTTAATTCTTTTAGAATTCTGGGGTGAATTCCATCAGGCCCCATTGCTTTGTCCACCTTCAGTTTTAGGAGTTCTTGCAGAACCCTTTCATCTATGAAAGGGCTGGGATCGATCCCCCATAAAGAGTGCTTCTGTTAATTGGATTAGGCACTTCCCCCTCCACTTTTGTGAATACTGAGCAGAAATATTCATTCCGTATCCCTGCTTTTTCACTGTCCCCCTCCGCTCACCCACCATTCATTCTACTCAGCCACACTATCCCTCCCTTTGTCCTTCTATGCTCTCTGATGTACCTATAAAATAGAAAAGGTTTTATCCCCCTTCTTAACTGAGTTGGCTATCTTTTCCTCAGTTTGGGCCTTTGCTATTCTGACTTTCTTCCCTGCTTCTTTCTGCCTTAACTGGTACAGCTCTCTGTCCTGCTCCTTATGTGTTTCCTTATACTTCCTGAATGCTATCTTTTTCTCCCTGACTTTCCAGCCACCTCTTTTGAGAACCATAGTGGCTTTTCTTTCATTTTGATTTGTTCACACACACACACACACACACACACACACACACACACACACTCATATGCAAGCAAGGGAAGGGCCAAGGCAAGACAACCAACCAGAGACAAGCAGGATCAAGTAACAGAAGTAACATACAAGTCTTTAAACATTCCACAAGACACAGGCATCATCACTGTCCACCAACTGTATGAGTTCTGCAGCCATCATTGTGCCTTGGGGGTACACACACTTGCTGGGCAATTGTGGGTGATGGCTCATGGTAAGCATTTTTGTGTTACAAACATCAATAACAAGATTTAAGCAGATGTCCATATTTCAATAGTTAGCTGATGAAATAAACAGTATGTTATCCATACATACTGTATTGGAAATGACAGTTTGTGTGAGCCTATCAACAGTCATTGGATGTTTGCCTTTTGTTTTCTGATACAATGAGTCAGTCCTAATAACAAACAATGGTAATAATAAAAGTAGTTTTTTTGTATCATAGTTTACAAGTATAGATATAAAAGCAACAGTTGTAACATACAAAGGTAACCATAACATACTGTTAATGAGTATTTCCAGGTAACATAGCAGTATAACAACATGCGATGGTGGTGGTTGTTTCCCACCTGAGCAGTATCTCCAAACTACTGCCTATGTGTCAGTTCTATCTGTCCTGCTACCACATGCCTATGTGGTAGCAGCGATACTAGCAGTGACCCAATTGTTGAATTATGACACATATAAATCAATATTTTGAAAATGTGTGCAGACTGTCATTGTATGAAGAAGATATGCCAGCAATAATGTGTCATCATACTGTGCTCGCAGTACAGAATCATTTATACTGTATTTGTTTTTTCATTACATAGTGTTATGTGAAATCAGTACAGTGTTGTGGTTATTGTGCTTACAGATGTGCCAGAGTGGTAGAGTGCCTTACAATCTTGCAAGTGTCTTGCATGTGTGTGTGGGGGATGGGGTGGGGAGAATGCAGATTTAGGGTTTTGAGGAGGGGGTGTGGGGTTGGGGTGGTGGGGTGGTAACCCTAACATTGAATTTCCACACTTTTATCGGTGTGGAAACAACCCTAACTGATGCATTAACAAAGTTTTTTGTAAAGAATGTCCTTTCTTTTGGAAAAAGCATAACATAAGTAGTAAATGTTATGTGTTGGTGGGAGCATGGGGCCCTGCTGCCCCTTTGTGCATAATGATATGTGTCTGTGGGAGTGTGGGAATTCTGGGCCCTGCAATCCTACTTATACATAAATGTGGAGCCATACAGCAGCCCTATAAGGCAAGGAACCCTTGTAACACTAATTTGTCAATATTTCAGGAACTGTAGCAGCTTGAAAAAAATTCAACTGTCATAATCATGACAGTGAGTAGTTCTCACAACATAAGTCACCTGAATCCATATCTTGAATCGTTTCTGAGATACAGGTATTGAAAAGCACTGTGAGAGCTAACTCTGAGGGAGTAATAGTGTCTGATAGATATGAAAATGAGCAATTGGAACACTAATTCCCAAATATCTCAGTAACCGTACATTGCATGGTATTCATGGCTTTCCAACCTACTTCTCCACTTGGTCCCAAGAATTTTTGTGACAAAAAATCCATATCTCAAACTGTTTTCGAGTTATGGTCCCCAAAAGGCATCATGGATGCCACAATGTTATCCTATGGGAACATTTCTGAATTTTGGAATGCTGTAACTATGGGCCTGTTCAATGTTTTTGTACCAAACCAAAAAAAGGCACATCTGTTGGACAAGGGCTTGTCACCCTGAAAATTTCAGGCCAATAGCACAATCCACCTTGATGCAATGAAGTGACAAAGAAAACAACACATAGCAAAATCTGTGCAGTGTTACCATGGTTATGTCAGTCTTATCGCGATACTCCTATCTCTATAATGGGAATGTTATTGAGCACTCAAAAATGTTGCATGGTTAGTTTTTCCCTGAGTGTGATTGTTTTCATGGTAACAAAAAATGTTGCCATGATCAAAAAATGTCAAATGTTTAAACATATTTGCAGGCCACCTACTAAAAAAATAATATCAGGATCATGTTCCTCAGGGTCTGATTAGATAAACACAACTGTTGGTGTTTACCAAAGTGCACAATTTTTTGAATTACAGCATTTTTTCTGTCTCGCTAACTGGAAACAAGATGGAGGCATCATGACAACAATTTCAGGCAGCTCGACAACAAAAATGTGATCGCGAAAGTTTTCACAGTGCACATGTACATTTTTCCTTGGACTATAATGGGACATGAAAAAATGGAATAATTTTTGAACATAGTAATATTTTTTTACCAAATCTTCAAAAGGCACCAGTTCAACCCAGTACACATGTAGACCAACAAATTGGAAGTCACTCAAATGCATTGTTCAGTCCATTACTGCTTACCAAAGAATTTGCAACAAGCATAAAATTTCACTTTTTGAGCATGCTACGGTTCTACAATCGTACATCTGAACAGAACAAACAACTTTCCTGATCCTGAGATCTTTGGTATGCAGGTCTACATTCCAAATTTCAGGCAAAACAGACAAACAGTTGCAAAGTTATTAAAGTGAAAACTTTGAGGTTTAACATAGAAGTGGCCGTGCAACCCTAACTATAGTGGCACTACAGTGCCACTATAATATATATATATACACACATATATCTCCCTCTCTCTCTCTCTCTCTCTCTCTCTGTATCTCTCTCTCCATCTCTCTCTCTCCAAAATATATATATATATATATATATATTCATAGCAAAAAACTCTGTTTAATGCATCAGTTAGGGTTGTTCCACAGTGACAAAAGTGAGAAATTCGGTGTTGGGGTTAAAACCTAACTCGAATCCACCAGCACCACACACACACAGACACACACACACACATGCAAGTATGGGGGAGGACCAAGTCAACACACCCAATGACAGACATCCAGCAGCAGGTGACAGAAATAACAAACAATTGTCTAAATGTGATACGAGACATCCCCACCCACCTGACCAGGTACTGAATGCTCAGTGGAGATCAAGAGCAAAACTGAGGCCATGTACACCAAATGTACACATCCCTGATTGCAGCTGCACACAACATGTTGACGCTGTCCATATGGCCTTGTAGCATTGTATTATGCCACAATGTTTGCCCAAGTGTAAATCTACTTACATACTTACTAACTCACCATCAACATAATGTGTTGTAGTCATGTATTTTTATAATAATCTTAACATGTTTGAAAACATGATAAATATTGAAGAGCATGTTGCTTAATTCTACAGCTATCTGAAGTTAAAGATTAGCATAAGGCTGTAAGTAAGTTTTCACTGAACTATAGAATATCAGCTGCAACACCCTTCTTTTAACATCTATTAAAACAATAGTTTGTCATGATACCTGTTCCATAGATACTACCCATAAAGCAAAAATGAAACTGAACCCAAGTTTTTTGTTAAGAAAATATTGTATTTTTTATAAAACAAATCATGTCAAATATAAAACATTCGTAAAAAAAATATAAAATCTGTCTTTCATACAAAAATAAATACTTGTACCACAAAAATAAAAATACAAAAAATGTTAGATTCTTGAAAGTGTTGTAAGAACAAATGAAAAAAAAATATTCATTATTCTGAAGACATAAAATTAAACTTAATTATTATTTACAGTCTATTAAACTATTTACAAGAGAGACTGTCTAATGCGAAGAGAGGTGTATTGCTGCTTGAGGCAGTCCAGGCTGAAAGTTGGACAGTATGTGGAGGGACAACGAAAGTGGAAGCTGTTGCAGCATGGGCGAGGGGGAGATACCTATGAAGCTGTGGAGGCTGTCACTCTGTCTCAGCAACAGTTGCTGTTTGTGGTGCAGGTGAAGGTGTGGTACTTGTTACACTGCCACCTGCTGCTGTGTCCACAGGCTCAAGCAATAACTTAATAGTTGCCTGCTGCGCTGCGAAGAGGGACAACAATTTTTCTTGTCCCTCCCACACCGCAGCTGTTTCTGCTTTAATGCTGTCTATTTTTTTTTCAAGCCTGTGGACACAGCAGCAGTGCACAGTGCATGTCTCTTCATGCTCTTGTTCTGTAAAGACACAAAAGAAAATCCATTAATATGCAGTTGAAAATATTCAGCTTTCTCTCTTGGGTTTCATTTAATAATGTTATATTCTTTGCCTGCATATTTTTTAAGTAGACATACATCTCTATTGTTACGAATATATATAAAACTAGAAATTCGTACAATTTACTCTTGCTAGTCTATATATCATATCACTCACATGTGATTTAAAATAACTTAACTACTTCTCTGCCCTTTCAGAAGTAGTGCATCCCCTACATAAATATAATATATTACCTTTTCTGTCATATTATTGATTAATATAATGATTTATTACAGTGTATAACACAACAAGGAATAGAACACATGTAACTGCTTTATACTATTAAATCTGTGCAACTACCACAATGTACACGTACTGTTTCTAGCACACAAGTTCTTAATATTACATATGTGTTGTATACGCTGCCACTGTAATGTCAGTCAGCACCTATTAGTTAATGTTCTGTACAATAATTTATGTCACATAGCAACAAGTTAGAATACCTTTTGTGCTGTATCTATCTGCAACAAACATTTAAAAAAAATTCTTCTACTAATCGTAAACAGGGTACCTTACAACTAATGTTTAGGATTTAAAATTCAGACTTATCAGTTGTGTCACCAAGTCTTTCAAAAAGACATGACCTGTATACATATTAAGTAACACAATATGCAAAAAATCAATGCAATAAAACATGTTTGTTTTTCTTCATAACATTACATATTAGAATATAAAGCAACACTAAATGTACTAACTACTACTTAGAATTATATACAGAGGCTCAGATATTGAAAAGAATTGTGTATGGCGCAACAGTGTCGCACCATGCACAACTCACTGATGCACCCAGCTTCAATATTTAAAAGGGGAAAGTGCACCTGCACAAATTCTAATGAACTGGGATGCATCAGTAAGTTATGCAGGCACACAAGAGGCGTTGCGCAGATGCATAAACTGTACAGCCCGATATTCAGCCGACCCATGCAAAGTCACGCAGGTGCAACCCCTACCTTCTCCTGCAGAAAGTTACGGGAAAAAAAGGCACAAGTCAAGGGCCACCCACAGGTGAGGTGTCACATTTCAAGGTGCAATACAGCAGCTGACACCTGTGGGTGGCCTTCCACTTGTTCCTGCCGCACCTGGTGGCACCCCCCATTCCCCAATCACGGGCTTAAGTGTCCCCTCCAGTACCCGATAGATACATAATATAAAGGTCCCCCCACCACCCAAATAGCCCTATCATGGCCATAATATTAAAGGTGCCCCCCACCACCCAAGTAGCCCACTTCCAGGCATATTGCAAAGATCCTCCACCTCTCAAGAGTCCAACTGTGGGCAGCATCCTTCCCCCCATGTACAGAATACCTGGTGACCTAGTGGCCTGCCACCCTTCCCACCCACGCAGCACCATCACCCTGCTCCCCCATCAGACAGCAGGCAGCACACCCCACCCACCTGCTGCCATTCCACTCAGTGACTGACACCTCGGTAGGTCTGCATGTCCATTGGTTCACAGCATGAGCCAATGGGCATGGAGCCCATACTGTACAATGCCGTCCAGATATGTGAATGAATATGTGTATTCATTCATTCACATATCTGGATTGCCTTATACAGTATGAGCTGCATGCCCATTAGCTGATGCTCTGAACCAATGGGCATGCAGCCCTACTGAGCTGTCAGTCAGTGGGCAGCAGTGTTCCACACAGGTGGGGTGCTGCCATACATCAGCTAACGGAGGGGAGTGGGGTGGTAGGGCTCCATGGGCGACAGGGGTGGGGGGCCACTAGATCACCAGGGTTTCTGGACATGGGTGAGGTGAGGATGGCGCCCGCAATCACGCTACTTGGCGGGCTGGGAGAACCTTTATATTATCCCCATGATTGGACTACTTTTGTGGGGAGACCTTTACAATATGCCCCCGATCAGACTACTCGGGTGGTGGGGGTACCTTTACATTATGCCCATGATCTTCCTACTGGGGGGGCTGTGGGTAACTTTTACATTATGCCCTGAATTGGGCTGCTGGGGGGGAGAATACTGTGCTGACCACGATCAGGCTATGGGGGGAATACTATAATGAGCACAATCATGCTATAAGGGAGATCAGTGTCCGATGGCTGCTGCCTCACATGGCACCACTTGCAAGTTGTCAGGGATCAGCACAGCTCCATACTTATGGCATCCATATGGCACCGTAATTAGATGCAGATAGTCCCCCATACACATTGCGTAAATTATGGCCTCATATGCCTGACAACCTTTGAATATTGCAGCTGCTCTGCATGGCGGAATGGAAGTTGCACCACCGCATCTCAATGCTCCACTCTGAGCACTTGCGCTGGTGCAGTTCCGCTGCACCATGCACTGTGGGTGTGGCTAGGGTTCGATATTGAAAGAAGCAGTGGCATACCGGAACTCCATTGAATATTGCCCTGGCCACAACCCTGCGCAACTATTGTGTGGGGCGCAGTGGCTTGTGCCAGAGAATACCGTAGTTTGAATATCTGGGCCACAGTCTGTGTCTCTCAAAATCTTACCTTTGTTTTACTATAAAAAATCAATCAGCCACTATCAAACAGTGCAAATGTTAAAATGCAGTTACCAGTTTGTGGTACACATCACAGACTAGATACTGATCTCTAACCATGACATAATACTGATCATGAACAACATACTGAAACTTACTATCATTCTGCATTCACTTACTGTATCCTTACACCCTATACCACGAAAGAGTATTGCTGATGTCAGCATTTACCCACATCCTGGGATGTTCTTTGGCCATGAGGCAGAGGCAAGTATCCAAAATACACCAGATGTGGCTGAATGCTGGCATCACCAACATGCTCAAGTGGCATATAGCAATTATACAATGAACTCTTTTTTGCACACATACAAAATTATGAACAACAAATTTATGCCGCTTATCTTATCAAATGTTAGTGTGGTTACTGTTCCACCGCCAAAAAATACTCCCCTAATTGGTAGACCACCCTGCTACTGAGGATCAGCACTTTTACTTCATGATTCTCAATGACAGTGCATTTTATTGCGTTCCTGGTTGTGAGTGAAGAGCCACTTGACATGCTGAAAAGGTGATGGAGACTACATTGCAAGCATAATTGTGTTGTGCTGCATTTGTTGGAGTGTGCTCTTGTTATGTTTTTTCTCTGTCAATGCAAATGTGGTATTCATATTTTTTTTGTTTAGACTGATATTATTTATTTTGTGATGCGGGTGTATATGCAAGTAACAAAGAAATAAAGATATATTGACCAAGATGGGTTTCATGCTGATTTACAGATATAGCTGTCTCAAGACGGTGTCTGGCATCTTAGTTTGTGAAGTGTTAAATCTTTGTAACTCAAGTTTGTTTGTATTTTGCATTTAGCTGCAGTACACAGCACCTTAGTAGGGTTCAATATGTAATGTTTGTTTTGCAAAGTCACTGCACGGATTAATTTTACAGAAGCAGGTGTCTGTCACCTCTTCCTCTACTGTGATTGCAGCTTTACAGTGGGACACATGTGCCACATAGCAAATGAGATAACAGTATCTATACTACATTTCTATTCCCATTCTATTTTACAATTAACTTGTTCTAAAAAATGTACTTATCATAACATTGTAACTGTCCACTAGTGATGTAATACTTATGTTCTTCAGTACCAGTCTCCTCCTGCTTCACTTGCACCACTGGTCTAGCTACAGCTGTCGTGGTCACTATAAAAATTATTAAAACTTTATTTAATTATCATAATTAAAATTGTTCAATATCTAACAAAACTTTAATTGTATTACATACAGGTCATATTCTGTTATAGTGACATGCAACTATATGTAACAATTCTAAATGTCACAGTGTATCACATCCTAAAAGTAGTAATATTAAAACTGCATTCACCAAATGACTGCAATATTAACAGTTTGTCACACAGTAATACAAGCCGTGCACCAGTAGTACTGTGGTGAACCCAAAAAGTAAAAACAGCAATATGCAATGGTGCTGCATCATGGTCAGTACAATAAAATTTGACACTTTTGCCACCCCATGTCCAACAGCACACCAAAGATGATATACTTAACCCTGGAGGTATGCTGGACCCTTATCATTCTGTAATTGTTACTTTAATGGATAAATCATGATAGCTGTTGTCCCAGTACCTCCATGCACACCAATTCCAGTCAATGCAATGAGCCAGTACACTGGTCAATACTAGTACCCCCTTTACCTACCCTTCCACTGTGACATGATCACCTCCTCCTTCCCACAGTCAGCAGTAGACACCAGCTCCCCATCTGCAAAGCAGCAACACATCCAACAACTCATAGCATAGACTGTGTCTGTAGTCCAATAGCTGAACAATATTGCCCACTGACCATACACACTATAGTACACTACACTACACAGTTCTAATATGTTAATTAATACTTTCATTAACACATTGGGACTGTACAGTATACTATTCACCACGGATATTGCACCACACTGTGTACCAATCTATTTACAGTCATACTGTATGGTGTCAGTGTGAGGTCAACCAGTTGCATTAGAGGTAGTGAAGTCCTGACCAACACTCAGAGACGTGTAGTGGAGTGTTAGCTGTTACTGTCTCAGTCATTAGACTGGTACTGCTATAAACCACAGTAATGTATCAGCATACTAACCACAATTGGGCTGGATGCAACCAGTACGCCACTAGGGGAGCTGATAAATCCATGAAACACATTATTTGCTTTTCATAAGGATTGAATATACAACCCATGTAATAAATATATCATTAAATGACCAGAATAGTGCAACATACACTGTGCAGTAGTTTACCAAGGATATATTAAGATCAGCTGAGCAAAAATCAGCTTCACGTACATTGATTGGGCCACCAGAGATTTAAGATATCTGGTTTTAGTGCCATATGCCCTAGCTCAGTCCTGCTAACCCTGCCTACACTATCTCTCCATTGGAACAGTGTGCAGGAGCCTTCCCAGCAGCTGCTGCACAGCTGCTCCCCACCCGCCCCCACCACTACTTCACCCACAAACTCCTTCCTATGGTCTCTGCTCACTTGACCAGACACCTCTATACATCCCTAGAATTAGGACCTCAATGGGTACATGAGCTTTCTCCCATTCTGCTGCAAAATATTGGAATACTATCCCTCTAGCTATTCATCATGCCCCAACGCATGCCTGTTTTAAGAAGCTCCACCATCAATACCTACTCTCAGGAAGTCCCTGTACCTGCTTCCAGCCACCATAAACCAAAACCTGGCTCTACCTCCCCTTTCCCTTTTTCCACACTACCTGCTACTCCCTCCAATCTATCCTCTCTGACTCTATCCCCTCCTCTTTGCCTCCTCCAGTCACTGCGTTACCTTGGACTTGCCAATTAACTACTTCCTAAGGGCAGACAGGAATCTCCTGACCTTAGCTGCACTTATCCCATCTCTTCTCTACGATCCTGTTATCCATGTCTCCATATAATTTTGTGCATGCATATATTAACCCCCATCCTGCCGCCGATGAGTTAACTCGTCCTACATTAATTAAGCCCCTGCTGCCGCCGATGGCATAACTCGTCTTTTTAAACATTTTTTTTTATAGCTACAGAGCACATAGACAGGATTGATGTCATAGAAATCTGCCTAGTGATAGGCAAAGCAGGGACCTTTGACTTTCTTTAATTGGTATCACTCTTAACCAATCACAGCTCAGCACATAACAGTAGCCTCTTTTTGTACTCGTTTGACCAAGATTTGACGTACTTGCATTTTCCCTTTGTGGACTGCAAGCTGAGCTGGAACCTCTCCCGAGTTTCTGAAACAAACACTCTTTCGAACAGTTGCCTGAGATCTACTGCTTTGTGAAGTCAGTGTAAGCAGCTCTTTTTGTGAGGTCAGTTGTTTGTTCTCTAATTTTGAAAACGGGCACTAGTAACTGGAAATTCCTGGCAGACGGACATGTAAGAAGTGAGGGCTTTGAAAGGAATAAGTCTTTACTTCAATTTGTAAATTAGGAGGCAATGGTACAGACTGTCGGTACCCACCACGAGAAAACTTGTTTTTGTCAGCAATTCATGCAGCCGTGACTTCCACACCATTTTACATCTGTAACGGTGTACTTCATTTCCCTTCGAATTAGTGAGCAAACTGAGGATGTAGTTTTTCCTAATCTATGGGAAAGAGTTTACCACAATACAATACATCACTTTTTTTATTATATTTTTTCTGGGTAGGATAGAAATATTGCTTCAGCATGGATAGGAAAAAAAGTAGATCTTCGGCGCATTCGCCAGTCAGTGCTGGGCATGTATATTTTTTGTAATTTGTTGATCATTAGCCTTTTTTTTTTTATTACAGCTGAAGAAAATACCACTGTGTTGTTTTATAGTGTTTTTTTTGGGGGTTGTGTGCAATTTGAAGGAGATGGAAGGGGGATTTGAATAAATGTCTCCGTGCCTCCCTCTCTCTAGTATGCTATCTGAAATGATCAGGGCTCCATATAGTAAACTCCAACTTTATTGTTTACCAACTTGCGATATTTACTTATTTGTGTCCCCATTTTACAATTTACTTTTTATTTTATTTTTTGTGGTAACCTTCGATAATGGAATAGTAAGTGTTTGTGGAATGCTATTAGAATGCTACTCGTTCTTGTCAGTCCTCGCGCCTTTTTTTTTGTGCAGTCCATTCGCGCGTTTATTATCCCGAACTCAGAACCACTTCAAGCTACTTCATTTGCCTAATTGCTTATAAAACTCAGGAAGTCTGCTGCATGGCGTGGCAATAAGTTTACTCCCGAAGGTGACACTAGTAGCGGGATTTTATATACAGAACAGTGCACCAAGAGTTGAGTAGCAACGGTGATATAGGACTCATTTTCAAACTGAGAGGAATGGGACTGTGAAACATGTGGTGCGACTTGGACTCACTCTGCTACTGGTAGGTGATGCGTCAGATAGGGAGCGTGAATGAAGGGGTTCCCGCATCCTTTAGGCACAGCCGGTCAGAGTTCAGAGGCGACTTTTCTGTCTGGTGTTTGCAGCTGTATGGCGTGGCAATAAGTTTACTCCCGAAGGTGACACTAGTAGCGGATTTATATACAGAACAGTGCACCAAGAGTTGAGTAGCAACGGTGATATAGGACTCATTTTCAAACTGAGAGGAATGGGACTGTGAAACATGTGGTGCGACTTGGACTCACTCTGCTGCTGGTAGGTGATGCGTCAGATAGGGAGCGTGAATGAAGGGGTTCCCGCATCCTTTAGGCACAGCCGGTCAGAGTTCAGAGGCGACTTTTCTGTCTGGTGTTTGCAGCTGTATGGCGTGGCAATAAGTTTACTCCCGAAGGCGACACTAGTAGCGGGATTTTATATACAGAACAGTGCACCAAGAGTTGAGTAGCAACGGTGATATAGGACTCATTTTCAAACTGAGAGGAATGGGACTGTGAAACATGTGGTGCGACTTGGACTCACTCTGCTGCTGGTAGGTGATGCGTCAGATAGGGAGCGTGAGTGAAGGGGTTCCTGCATCCTTTAGGCACAGCCGGTCAGAGTTCAGAGGCGACTTTTCTGTCTGGTGTTTGCAGCTGTATGGGTGAAAGCAATTGTTTGCTCCTATTTGCTCCTATTGTTTGTGTCCGTTTCTTCTGGGATTTACTTTATTTTTGCACATTTTAGCCCGTGAGTGGATGGCACGACCTGGATGACTGTGACTGTGACTGCTGGCCGCTGGAAAAACCAGATATAGACTGTGGAGGTGAGTGTGGAAAACGATAATGGGTTTGCAAAAAGGATTCTCAGAAGCACTAGCGTCTCAAACCCTAGAATATAATGTACACTCATGAGGCTGGCACTAAGTTGTAGCTGGGTGCTTACAAGGAGCGAGGTGTCACGATGCGCGTAAAATGCAAGGGTTCCCTGTAAACCAGTTGCTGACAGACGGTCGTTTGACTTTATCATTGAAGTGCATTGTAAACTCTCTCTAAGTTGTTATGGGGCCGTTATTTCGAATGGGACAATTACAGTATATATACTGTAGTCAAGACGGATGTCATCCTCAAATCTGTGAGCAGTAAGTTGTTTTCCCTTTGCTGTGCCACTTGCCTCTGCATGCATCTAAAATTCCTATATGTTTTACATCTACTGGCAGACAAGGTATTTAATTGCTCCATTTAACACTCATGGTGAAAGAAGTTGTTATTTAAAAAGCTCATTTTTTTAAATAAATCCATCAGCAATAAAAATACCTTTTCATAAGTTTATAAATGCCAAGAGTGGTAGGTACATTTTGACTGTACTGTAGAAGAGGTACACAAAAGTCCCACTTTTTTAAACTATTGATCAGAATCAGATTACTTTTTGTTAAAGTATTCCCCTGTGAAATGGTTGTTTAGCAAAATTTTATTTATTTATTGTTAACTGGGCAATGTCCACTAGGCACTATCAAAAAATGATAGGGTTTACTGTGTAAAATGGTATGGGGTAAAGGGATAAGTCTAAACTGGAACCAGCAGGTGTAAAGGCATAGGTAATGGGAAAAAAGGTAGATTATTAAACTGGAACCTGTTGGGGGGAGATGTAACATGCTGAGGGATGGGATGAGATGAAAGGCAGTGTACAGTTGGGGTATACCTTGTGCTAATTTCAAGCCATCTCTGCTTTCAGTTACTCTGCATGTCTGTATTCCCCGATGCCACAATGGCACCTTAGTTAAGCTTCCTAACAGACAGTCCACAGTCCACTCCCAGCCATTACTTCTGCTATGATTGGCAGGGTTGGGGAGAGTAAGCAATGAATCATCTCTCCACAAGCTGGGTAAACTTTAGGACAGGATCATTACGCCTTTTTAGATCCATTGTAATGGAGATATGAACATACGAAGCAGCAGCAGAAGAAGAAGGCCATTCTGCTCATATTGCAGGGACAACAGCTTGAGCTACTGTGACTGCCCTCCTTCCTGACTCCTCCTTACCCACGATCCCTACCTTCCCCCTTTGCCTATCCCAGCATCTCTTAAAGCTGCCCTGTCTTCAACGAGATGACCTCTTCTGGCAGTGCATTCCAAGTGTCCACCACCCTCTCCGTGAAGAAGTGCTTCCTGACCTACCTGCTAAACCTCCCACCCTCCAGCTTAACACTGTGCCCCCTGGTGTTGTGGTTGCCACTCAGCTTAAAGAGACTCTGCTTATCAACCTTATTTATCCCTTTCTACTGATACTGTGACATTTATAACCCAATAAATTACAGCGCTGCCGTGGATTGATAATGTATTTTCCGACATTGCCATGGCATGTATTTGTCTATTTGAATCATATTTTACCAAGTAAGCAACCAGAATCCTAACTGACTTGTGTCCAGCTGAGACCGGGGGCAAGGAATATATTGTAACAATGTGATATAAAAAGCACAAGGATCTACATTTTTAATATTGAATTAATGTTGACGCAAATGTATTAACTATGAAATAATCAAATCTTATGTACAGTATATGTTGTATATAATGTGGGATATACTTCTAATGTAAATTCCTTTATTGTAAAGTATAATTAGGATTTGTATGTCCTGTTGAATATATGTTATTTGTCACATGTTTTTCAGCTTGATATTCTAAAGTGGGACCTCACTGGAAATGAGCTATGGCTCAACTGAATTTTGTATCCCTGTTTATATATTATAAATAAAATGTTCCTACTATTACTACATTGTTGAATGGCTGCTTTTTAATGCTCTTTGCCATCCAAGTCCCCAAGATCTGGATTTGCTTTTGACGTGTAAACATAAAAAATAGAGATGTAAAGCAGTGAGAGGAGAGTTACATATCCTTACAGATTATTTTCTGAAGAACGGCCAGTGCCTTTCAGGCTGTGGGTGTGTGAGCTGACTGTATGGGCAGTTGGTTAGTTAGCAAACAGCATTATCGAGCAGGCAGATAATGTCTGATTCTTAATTGTATCGACTGATAAGCTGCTGTGTTACACCATGATAGCCACACCTCATGGAGGCCAACCCAGAGTTAACGTACACATGATCTATGTTACTGTTGCATGAGCTCTGCTAGATTCGTCCCAGAAGGAATGCTGTAAACACAGTTGGGGGAGATTTTAGATGTTTGCCTTTGTGGAGCACTGACTCACTGTGTAGACAACGTAGGGGTTAAATGAGGAAAGAAAAAAAAAACACAATAATGGTTCATATTGATCTGTGGGGCCCAGGTTCTTAAGGTAGCAGTGTAAAACTGTTAGAACAGTGAGTCACGTTATTCCCCAAGGGAGGAAAGAAGGTGAGTAAACCTTTAGAATTGTGTGACAGTATTCACCCCCCACTATGAAATCAGTAGTATGGGAAAGGGTTGCTGAAGCTTGCTTAACATCTGAGTGAGTTAGAAGTACTTGTATTTAAACCGTCATATGAAGGGTCTTTAGGACAGTAAGAGAGGTGGTAAAAAATAAAGACATTGAGCTTTGCCTTGGCCTCATTGGTGGCAACAACGTGGCTTGCATTTCCATCTGGTGACCTGGGTTCACTCTACAGCCTTGTCCACCTGCTCTGGGCAAGTGGAGCTGTGAGAGCTCAGGCTCCTGGTAGAGGTAGCAGCATTTTGTTAATGCAGCACCACCTAATGATTAATATGGGCTACCTAGGATGTCATGGGTAGTGCGTGATGCCCCCCAACCAATCAGGCAACAGCAAAGACCTTGGCAGCAGTGTGGAAGGTTGGTGCGGAAAATGAGGAAAAACACCTGCCAGGCGCATGATGGTACTACACACCACCAGGCGACTAGCCCTGAAAGTCAACCTGGCCTCCTCATCCTTGGAGATAAAGTTCTGTGTAGTCTGGGTTACTGGCGCCCACCAGGACCAGTCAGTCAGGAGGTGTCTTCCACTAGGCTGTCGGGGGTAGCTCTGAAACAGAGGTAAAGGTCGCACTTTGAGTCCAGCAGCTGCGTGTGAAGACTGCTTGAAGGAGAATGAGGACTAGATAGATGAGAACAGCTAATATTTTCTAGTCAAACTACCTCTTGCTGGCTAGGTGGAACTGCCCAGTGGTGGTAGGCCTCAGATGGGCCTGGGCTTCAGGGACTACACTGAGAGTCAGGAGGTGTGAGCACACTGGTGTTGGATCATGTGCACAGTGTGTGGGATTGTGTGCCCCATGATGTCAGAGTGTGTGCTCACCAATACAGGGATGTGTTGGTACCTGCATGGTATAGGTAGCGTACGCCACACACAGCTTGGGCAATGGCACCATATGTCAGGCATGTATGCTGGCTCAGCCTACACACCTCTGTCTGGTACAGTTTTATATAACTCTCCCCTCCCTCCCCTCCCCTCCCTCCTTCCTCTTCCTTCCTTCCTCCCTCTTCTCTCCTCCTCCTTCTCTCCTTCTCTCTCTCCTCCCGCAACAACAAACAACATCGGATCGGACATGATAGAGAATGGCCCAGGAACATTTTGTTCTCTGCAGCCCATACTGCCCACTGGTCTGCACCAGCTGGCAGACAGCAGCAAGGATGACATGGAAGATGATGACAAAACCTACACAGACAGCTTGGAACAGGTGGGATCTGCCCCAGACTAGGGGAGCGGGGCCCCCCATCAGCTCTCATACCAGTTGGGCCCAGTCACTGTCCTCACAGAGCCTAGTGGTCACAGAGGTGCAGCCCAACACAGCATATAGCATAGCCATCACCTTACCACCCCTGGCCAATACTGCAGATAGTTTATGCATTGCAATCAGTACATTATATTCAGGGGTCAATTCCTCAAATAGCTACAGGAATTATCTGTGAAGAAGACATCCTGGATTGAGATGCTGAGAAGTAAACTTTACATGTGCTGAAAATTTGTGATTCATGAAATTCACAAATTTCAGACTGATCAGCTGAAACTTCGCGTTGTGTGAATTGCATGAATTTTGGGGCGAAATTCACAGACAAAGTGTGCAGTTCTTTTGGGGTATTCCTCTGAGTTAGTGAAATGGAGAAAGTTGATGGACTGGTTGTCTTCTTTCCTCCTTAAAGATGTATGTACTATTTAAAAATATAGCATTACCTGGTGGTCTAGTGACCCTCCCCAATCCCCAATGTCACTATAATACAAATTATTATCTGGTGGTCTAGTAGCCCTCCTGGAGCCCAAATCCTCATATCACTATATTTAGAAATAGTAACATTACTTGGAGGTCAAATGACCTTCCTGATCCCCGATGACCTTGTATTTCATGTGTAACAATAACCCCCATGTCCTGTTACATAGGTATGCCATGAACCCCCTCCCCATTCCCCGATCCACCCACTGCTTCAAAATTAGTTTTACCTTTCTTGTGGTAATTTGTATATATCTTTTTTTTTTCCTTTCCAGGGCCCACAGGAACTGATTTGTCACGGCAGGCCATATCTGTGACCAACAAACAAAGGCTGTTTGCCAATAGTAAGGTAGGAAAAAAGGGGCCCATTTTTAAACAGATTTGGAGGGTACATGAAGGGAAGGGGGGATTTCAGTCCTTGGACCAGAAAAAATGGTTGATGGATTTCTACTACCATCACACACATTTTTTTTCTGACCCAAGAACAGAACCTGAGCCAAGATTGGGTCCCTCTTGGAGTAATACAGCATAGTAGAAGCCACATGTCAACATATTGACTTTAATTCTGCATTGTAGCAGCATGCTTTTGGCTTACAGAAGGTTACTAAGTAACCAACACCTCAGGGAGCTGCTGCACAGTGAGTCCAGCTGTGGGAGTAGGCGGCTCTGCTTCAGGGAAGGGCTGAGGTTCTCCTGGCCCTCACGACTACATCTCAGAGATCTGCTGCACAGTGAGTCCAGGCAGGGAAGGCTCCGGGAGGCCACTATTCTCCTGCCCCTCATGACCAGCACATTGGGGAGCTGCTGCACAGTGAGTCTGGGTGGGGAGTTGGTGGCGGTGCTTCAGGATTGGGCCTGGTTCTGCTGGCCTCACAACTAACACTAAGGGAGCTGCTGCTCTGTCAGTATGGGCATGGGATTCGGGGCTTTTGGGGTAGGGCCATGCCTTCTTTAACTCATGACTAAGACCTTGGGGAGCCCTGCACAGTGGGTCCAGGTGAGGGAGTCAGTGGTGATGCTTCAGGAGAGGGCTGTGGCTCTCCTGGCCTTCTCGACCTAGACCTCAGAGAGCTGCTGCACCATGAGTCTGGCCATTGGAGTCTCTCGGCGCTGCTTTGGGAAGGGCTGTGGTTCTCCTGGCCCTCATGACCCACACCTGGGGAGCTACTGCACAGTGAATCTGGGCGGGGAGTCAGCATCGCTGCTTCTTGGCGGGCTGTGGTTCTTCTGGCCCTCATAACCAACACATCAGGGAGCTGCTGCACAGTAAGTCCAGGTGCTAGAGTGGGGTGCTGCTTTGGGGGATGGCTGTGGTTCTCCTGGCCCTCACGACCTACACCTTGGGGAGCTGTTGCACAGTGATTCCAGGCAGGGTACATGGCGGCCCTTCTTTGGGGAGGGCTGTGGTTCTCCTGTACCTCACGATCAACACCTCAGGGAGCTGCAGCACAGTGAATTGAGGTGTGGAAGTTGGCAGGGCTGCTTCAGGGTTGGGCCGTGGTTCTTCTAGCCCTCATGACCAACACATCAGGGAGCTGCTGCACAGAGTCCAGGCATGGGAGTCAGCATTGCTGCTTTGGGGAAGGGTCGTGGTTCTCCTGGTGCTGAGTGAATCCGGGCATGGGAGTCGGCGGTGCTGCTTTTGGGAATGGTCGTGCTTCTCCTGGTGTTGATGACCAACATCTCTGGGAGCTGCTGCACAGTGAGTCTGGGCATAGGAGATGACGCTGCTGCTTTGGGGGCAGACCGTAGTTCTCCTGGCCTTGGTGACCAACACCTCGGGGAGCTTCTGCACAGTGAGTCCGGGAGTGGGAGTCCACCACACTGCTTCGGGGGAACAGCTGTGGTTCTCCTGGCCCTCATGACCCACACCTTGGGGAGCTGCTGCACAGTGAATCCAGGTGGGGGAGAATATGGCGCTGCTTCGGGGGAGGCCGTGGTTCTCCAGGTCCTCATGACCAATACCTGGGTGCTTCTGCACTTTCATTCTGGGTGAGGGAGTTGGCCGCTGGTTTGTGGGAGGGCTGTGGTTCTTCTGGCCTCACAACCAACACATCAGGGAGCTGCTGCACAGTGACTTCAGGTGGCGGAGTCGGCTGCACTGCTAGGAGGAAGGCAGTGGTTCTCCTGGCCCTCATGACCAACAACTTGGGGAGCTTCTGCACAGTGAGTTTGGGCGGGGAGTTTTGTGCTGATCCTGGCCTGACAAACAATACCTCAGGGAGCTGCTACACAGTGAGCCCGGGCAGGGGAGGCGAGGCTGCTGCTTCGGGGGCAGACCATGGTTCTCCTAGCCTTGGCAACCAACACCGCGGGGAGCTGCTACGCAGTGAGTCCAGGAGTGAGAGTCAGCCACACTGCTTTGGGGAAGGGCTGTGGTTCTCCTGGCCCTCATGACCCACACACTGGGGAGCTGCAGCACAGTGAATCCGGGTGTGGGAGAATGTGGAGCTACTTCTGGAGAGGGCCATGTTTCTCCAGGCCCTCATGACCAACATTTCGGGAGATGCTGCACTCTTGATTCTGGATGGGAGTCGGCGTTGCTGGTTTTGGGGAGGTCTGTGATTCTTCTGGCCTCACTACCAACAGCTTTGGGGAGCTTCTGCACAGTGAGTCTGGGCAGGGAGTTCACGGCACTGCTCCTGGCCCTGACAAACAACACCTCGGGAGCTGCTACACAGTGAGTCCAGGTGAGGGAGTCGGTGGCGCTGCCTCCAGGAAGGGCTGCAGCTTTCCTGGCCCTCATGATCAACACACTGGGGAGCTGCCATGGTTTTCCTGGCCCTAATGACCAACACCTTGGGAGGTGCTGCACAGTGAATCTGGGCAGGGGAGTCGGCTGCACTGCTTAAGGGAGGACTGTGGTTCTCTTGGCCCTCATGACCAACATGTAGTAGTAGTAGTAGTAGCAGTAAAATCTTTATTTTTATACAGGATAAGCTGGAATAAAACATGTTTAGGACAAGTCCTATATTATAGATGCTACTGTTCAATCTCAGTACAACATACAATACAAAGACAATAACAAATTTAACAAACGTCATAAGTCATCATTTACACCTCGTAATACCTGCACACTAATCATTACACATACATCGTACTCTCAATTCGTATTTGAACTCCTTCAGAAATAAATTTTAACATCACTCTGGTTGACTATGGATTCTTTATTTACTGAATTACATATTTGGAACATAATAGCTGCACAGTGAGCCCAGTCTTAAAAGTCGGCGGCTCTGCTTCGGGGGAGGGCCGTTGTTCTCCAGGCCATCAGGAACAACACCTCTGGGAGTTTCAGCACATGAGTCCAGGTGGGGAATCGGTGACACTGCTTTGGGGAAGAGCCATTGTTCTCCTGGCTCTCATGACCAACACCTCAGGTAGCTCTGCACAGTGAGCCCAGGTGGGTGAGTTTGCAGAGCTGCTTTGGGGGAGGGCCTTGGTTCTCCTGGCCCTCAGGACCAACACCACAGCGAGTTGTTGCACAGTGAGTCCTGGTGGGGGAGTCAGTGGTGCTAATTCAGATGAGGGCCTTGCTGCTGTTTGTCCTCACAACCAACCATAGTTTGGGGTTAGGTATGCAGCATAGCTATTTACTGTTCTATATCACTGGCTGGTATTAATTACTTAGGCTTATACGTGGTTTCTTACTGTTTGTGGGGGGGCTCCAGGGGTGATGGTTGTCTCGCATGGGCTGCTGAGAGGTTAATCATGTGGCGTGAGACAGATGGGAGTGCGGTTAACCCGAACCGGGGTAAGTTGGTTGTAGGGGGGTGGGGGGGTTGTGGTTTGGCTAGTTTGAAATATAGGGCAGGGATTGTCTGGTTGGGGGGAGGGTCCATGACTACACACTGTTGTGTTGTGCAAATTAGTTTTTCCATCACAGGGCCCTGACCAGCTACAACACCGGCCTACCCCGGGCAACGGTCCTGGCTAGCCCACTATCCTCCACCTGGGTACCCAGAGAGTGTGACTGTGTTAGGGATTCTGAATGCATACACAGCTGGGTGATTGATAAGAGTATTTAAGCTAATTAACCTGATTAGGCCCATCCCATGTTCAAACCCCCAGAATAAATCAGATCTATCTTTTTTCTGCATTCAGCCTGATTGTGGTGCCTGTTTGTGCTCGAAATACTGTACTGTTTCTATTTGCTCTGCCTAACCTTGTTTTGCAGGGAGTCCCCAGGGTCAAACCGAAGGAACCAGCCCTGGTGGTAAGTGCAAACAGTGTGGGTACTTGCAAGGTATATTGGTGGTATTGTGAAGGTAGTTACTGGGTATCGTTGTAGCCACTAGCGGGGAAAGAGGGGGGGTTACACAGTAGCGGAGCCAGGTTTGGGATCATTTGGGAGCCAGGGAGGGCCATTCAGTCAATGACAGGCTCCACAATGGGCACTAAACAGTGAATAAAGATGGTGGCAGGGTGCCACTACTCACACCACCATCATCTGAGACTTTTGAGGAGAAATTCACTAAGTTGTTGCTGGTTGAAGGGAAAACTGTAGAGGACTTTAAGAAACTGTTCCTGCCACCTGGTGTGTTCCTTCCCCAACACCCCTCCCACCCAGTGCCTGTTACTACCTGCAGAGAAAAGCCTTGCCTCAGAGGCCTGCCCCTTGTCAACATTACTACTAGCCACCCCATTGGAACTGGTCTGCATAGACTTCTTTGAGTTTAGAGCCTGACCAGTGAAACGATTATAAAGTGTTAGTGGTTACGGATCATTTCACAATGTATGCACAATCTTTCCCACCAAAGATCAAAAGGCAGCTACCGTGGCCAAGGTGCTAGTGGAAAATTTCTTCATCCACTATGGTGCCCCAGTGGATTCATTCCAAGTAGGCAGGGTAGTAGCGATGTGACCTGGGAGCACAAAGAAAGTTAAGGGACTTGCTCAGGATCACACAATATGCAACTAGGCAGCTGTGGGATTCAAACCCAGGTCTCAGATTTGCAGCTCAGAGCCTTAACCCACTGCACCATACTGCCTCCTAAAAGCAAACCTCTAAGATTGGCAGAAGGGACCTCAGTTTAACATGTTACTGTATCTGAAGGATGGTACCTCTAATGGTGGCCCCAGCGCTGCATTGCATGGTCAGTACTGAGTATGATCCGAGGACCTCATTGCTGGACCTGACCTTGTGACCTTCCTCCTTGGAGACAACAGTAAGACACACTGATATGACCAATAACACTAATCAGTAAACAGCAGAAAGAGTTAAGTAGGGTATTGAGCTTAGAGAGGAGGTAGCAGGGGCAGTGCCATAGACCACGATGTGTAAAAAGAAGATTGGGAGAATCATTTTAGAGACCAGTTTGTGATGATGGGAAGGGGAGGGAGTCTTTCTGTCGATAGAAAGACATCACTCCAAAATCTCCCCTTAGACTATGATTATGTTCTCGTATCACAAACCCTCATATTGGCTGAAAGGTTGCTTGCTGTCCCTGTTTATCACCTTCAGATTTTTGTATTTTGAAAGTCTCAGTCATATTCCCCTTTCCTTCTTGACTCCATGGAGTACATATTCAGGTCAGGCAGTCTCCAAGTGTCCATAGGTCCCTGCTGCTCATGTACAATTTCCATTGCTCTCCTTTAGACTGATTGTAAGCAGTACTCTAGGTGCAGCCTCACCAAGATCGTGAAATTTCTCCTTTTAGAAAAAGCTCTGCCAACTTGCATGGGGCAGTGTTCTTGTGAATGTTACTTATGGTAACACCTAGGTCACTGTACTGAGGCCTGATCTAACCTGTCCCCCCCATCCAGTGCTATGTTTTAAGGTTCCTTTTCCCTCTTTGCATGTCCTTGTACTTTTTGGCATTAAATCTGCATTGCCAGGTCTTGGACCACTTTTACAGTTTTGTTAAGTCCTCTTTCCTGTTCCTAAACTCTTTCTCATGGTCCTCCACCCTATCAGATACCTTAGTTACTGTCATTTGCAAAGAGGCACATTTCGCCCTGAATCCCTTCTTTAATGTCACATATAAACAGACTGAAGAACACTACTGGGGATAACTTCACTACTTTACTGGTGGGAGGATGGAGGAATGGGGTGCTCTTGGGTTAGGGAAAGGGAGTTACTTTACTTAATTTCTTGGTGGAGGAAGATGAGATGCAGTGATACGAGGGTGGGGAAAGGGTGTTTCTTTTGTTTAGTTTTATTTTGGTCCCAGACAGACTGACATCAGCAATGGCAATGTGGGTCACATGACTGACTACCTAGGACATGAACAGGACTGGCAAAGTCTCTCATGACTTTAGTGGTCCATATAAATACCTTTGTACATTATGTCACGCGGCAGTGTGAGAGCAAACAAGCAAGAGAGGGAGTACATGGGTCGGGAGTGATAGAGAGAGAGCAGTGATGAGTGAGAGGAGGACACTCAAGTGTGAAGTGGCAGAAAAAATTGAACAGGGTATCCAGTCTGGCCAGGGATGACTTGGGCACAACATTGTAGACTACATCACAGTGGGCAAATATTGGGAGGATCATCTTCGGGACAAGTTCACGCCTTGCCAGCAGAGTGAGGCAGTTCCTGTATAAAGCACCAATCAAAGAAAAGGATTACCTTGTGTATTTGGCTTCCACCCACACATTCAGTCATTGCAATGTGAGCTGGCGTGTACAGGCAGATCAAGGGCAGACTAGTATAATAAATCCTTGACATGATGTGCCATTGAGAGAAAGATTGTTCAGCAGACCAGGTACAGATGGGGCAGAGGAGGAACACTGAATGATCTAGGAGCAGGACAAGGAAGCATTTTCACTTCAAAACTAGTTTTATCTTTCTTGTGGTAATTTGTATTTATCTTTTTTTTTTCTTTTTTTTTTCTTTCCAGGGCCCACAAGAACTGATTTGTCACGGCAGGCCATATCTGTGATCAACAAACAAAGGCTGTTTGCCAGCAGTAAGGTAGGAAAAAAGGGGTGCATTTTTAAACAAATTTGGAGGGTACATGAAAGGAAGGGGGGATTGCAGTCCTTGGACCAGAAAAAATGGTTGATGGATTTCTACTACCATCACACACATTTTTTTTTTCTGACCCAAGAACAGAACTCGATCCAAGATTGGGTCCCTCTTGGAGTAATACAGCATAGTAGAAGCCAAATGTCAACATATTGACTTTAATTCTGCATTGTAGCAGCATGCTTTTGTCTTGCACTGAGAATACTGAACAGAAATATTCATTTAGTAAAACTGCCTTCTGCTTCTCATCTTCCTCCCCCTGAGCCTGACCACCCTGTCACTAGTTTTGCACTGTCTGGTCTTGTGTGTATTAAAGGGACACTGCCAACCCCCTTAGGATCCAAAGTGTCTTTAGTTTGGAAAAAAAAAACACTTTTAATGACTGGTCACATTCTGTTGCGATTGCTGATTAAAGTGTGGTTTGATTCCGATTCCTTTTTTGTTATGTATAAAACAGACTGCCTACATTACTGGTGCTACCAAATAAAACGTGTTTGTTTATATTCACTTATCAATATACACCAGTGGTGTAGGCGGGGTATGTGACTTGTTGTGTGGTGGTAACTGGTTTCAGCACAGAGATGTAATCTGTCCCAATTCCTGCACTGGAGTGCCCCCATGACTTCTGTCTCTGAGTGCCCACTTGCCCAACAAGTAAAAACACCAACTGAGCTCTTGGCTTGAAAAATTTTGGGGTAATTTCAGGTGCTGTTTGAACACTTTGAGCACCTCCGCTCAAGCATGTAACCCTCCTACAGCTTCTGGGAGTTTAGTGACTCCCTAGATCCCAGCCTTTATATAAAAATCTTTCATGGCATATTATAAAACTGGGTATGGGGTAGGTGGTTGATGGCACTGTTGGTTTGGCAGTAGTCCACAACAATTGTAGCTGCAGCAGACTCTAATGCCAGCTAGAGTCTTCTACACCCTGATTCCACGGGAAAAAAATCCTCTTAAATCATGGGTAGAGAACATAGTAACAAAAGTGTTTGTGTTCAAGAAAAGCCCAAAACTCACTACAGAATATGTAACCCCCCACCTGAGCTTCTCTGGGCTTAACAGGCCCAAAACCCTCTGCTATCATGTGTCCCGGTAGCACCCATGTAGAGTGCTGATTATTGAGCACTGTACTTCAGAGCGACTCAATAATAGTGCTCTACAAGACAGCACATGCCCCCAAATAAAATCCTAAAGCCCTCCCATTCCAAATCCAATTATCATAGTCACCCCTTGGTTTCTGGAACTCTCTCAATCCTTCTAAAAGAGAAGGAATATAGGTTCCTGTTTCCAGCATGGTGTACATGCAGTGCTGTAGCATATGTTAGATCATTTTGTTAATAGCATGCACATGCTCACACATATGTACCTTCAGTTGTTTCTGTCTTCCGTATGTAAAAGACTCACAAGTATAAGTAATAATAATAATAATAATAATAATAATAATACATTTTATTTCACAAACGCCTTTTCAACCATCAAGGTGCTTACAAACATAAACTCGTCGGGCGCAGGATGGGGTTAAAAAGAATGCCTTGTCAGCTTCTTGAACCTCTCTACACATCTTAGCTTCACATCTGCTTTTGCCTGTGTCAGTTTTCTTCGGCCATCCTCAGCCTTTCTCAATATTAACATAGAAACATAGAAGTCTGTCGGCAGAAAAGGACTGACACGCCCACCTAGTCTGCCCATTTGTATAGCTATCTGCTCAAGACATGCCTCCCCCTACCCCCAACACTCCTCCTGTGTCTGTTCCATGTATTTTTGAAGTTTTCCACTGTTGCTTCTGCAACCAACACATCTGGAAGCCTATTCCACTTATCCACCACCTCTATGTGAAATAGTACTTCCTAATGTTACCCTTTGAACTGTCCTCCTCAATCTGTAACCCTATGCCCTCATCCTCTGATTTCTTTTTTAGCAGAAAGATGTTGTACAGTGGCACCCGGATTATACCCTTAAGGTTCTTGAAGGTCTCAATCAGTCCCCTCTCCTCCTCTGTTCCAGGGAGTATGTGTTCAGTTCTCCAAGTTTTGCTCATAGGACAGGTGGCTGAGCCCCTTTACCATCTTTGTTGCCCTCCTCTGAACTCACCCAGCCTCCCACGCTGGCATCGATGTGTTCGCTGTAAAGGTTTCGCTATGGGATCAGTATACAGATAAGGTGGAGAGTTTTCATTTTGAGGAGACTGTGGCCACACTTTGCGACCTTGAGGCTGCTCAGAAGGGGATGGTCTGCACCCTAATGAAAAGGGGGACCATGGTGCTGTGGCATGGGTATGTATGACACCTAAGAAAGCTTTTAAATTGGGAAAAAGCATGTAGCACAGTTTGAGGACAATCACAATCACATAGCTGAGGGGAGGAGGTTAAAAGGAACTCCCACAGCATTAAAGTAAACAGTAGGAACAGGTTAGGAAGGTGGAGAAGGGGGAATTGCAGTGGGACTTATATGAGAGAGGAAAGCAGTCATATTGATGGAGCAGTATGTATAGGGCTAGAGAGGAAGGGGCAATGGGGATGGTGGAGAGTAGCAGAGGAGATCTGGGGCAAAAAATACAGGTAGAAGCAGGACACAACTGAAAATGAGAGGCTGCATCACAGCTGTGCTATCCATCTAAAATGGATGTGTTGGGGGTGGAGAGGCAGCAGCCAGCACAGGTCCATACAAGCCAGTGAGCTTGAGCCTGTACAGTGTACAGCAAATAATGAATGCTTAGTACTTCTTGATTGGGGGTGCAACTCCTGATTACCACCAGCAAAGTAATGGACCCTCTGCAAAGCAGCCAGCAAGATATCACTGTGAGACAGTTTGGAAAAAACCTTCAGTACAAAAGGTCTAGGAAAGGACATGCAAAATGTTTACCTACAGTGACACCACATTTTCAAGAAGCTTAAAGTGACACATGGCAGTGGGGGGACCTGCTTGCCATTTTCATAGGAGGGACTGATGTACAGGTAGAGCAAGTGCTTACAGAAGGTTACTAAGTAAACCAGTGGCTGTGGCTGGATTCAAATCTGGGGATCTTGTAGTTCACAGCTCTGTACTCAGTAACCAAGCACAACACTGCCTCTTCAGTTGGTAATAAAGGTCAAAATGTAATAAAAACAGTGTTTTAAAGTAGTCATTGCACATGCTGTTCAGTTGAAAGTTTAACTATTGTGACAGGAATGCAAGGTCCACTCTAAGGATGTCAGTTGCAAGAAATGCCCAGCTTTCTCTGGTGGCTCAATCACAGGCTGCTTGCAACCCTGGATTACATATCAACATACAAACATATGAATGTGCTAGCAGAAACAGACCTCCTGTCTGTAAATGTCTGCTTGAGTGTGCAGCTACGCGCCTCGGTCACATCTGCCCACCCTTCCCTTTTGTTCACTCTCAGCCATTCTCAGCGTCACCTACCAGTACTCTCCCTGTTCTCTGTCCATGCTCTGCTTAAAGCTACCCACCATTTTGCATGATATCACCCTCGTGGTAGGGGCATTTCACTTTGACACCATTCTCTCTGTGAAGTAATGCCTCCTCATCTCCCTCCTAAATCTTCCCTCTATTCTTAGCCCGTGCCCTCTAGTGTTCCTTCCTTCCTCAGTTTAAAAACCCTGTTGGCTCCATCCTTGTTGATTCACCTCAGATACTTGAAAGTTTAGATCATGTCCCCCATCCTCCTCTCTCTTCCAGGGTGTTTACTTCCACCCAGCCCGGTTCTCGCTGCCTCTCCCTCCATTCTCTGTGTCTCATCCTCTTACTAACCAAGCCATCCACTGGCCTTCTCTGGCATCTGTAAGCTGATTTAACTCCTACCTCTCTGGCGACTCCAACAAGTCAAGGTTGGTGAATCTCTCTCTCCTCTCTCTCACAATACATTCTGGTGTTCCCCAATGCTCCATCTTGTGCCCTATACTATTCTCCATTTTCTTAAATGATCTTCCGTCCCATATCCACTGCGGTAAACCCCTCACAAACTTGCTCCATCTCCCTCACCCCTTCATTCACCACCCTTGATGGCTCCTTACTAGACGTAGTCCCCCATTGCTGGTACCTGGGTATATGACTGAACTCCCAGCTTGACTACTGTAAACATGTTGAACACATCCATGTTAAACTTCACCCTAAACTGGGCACCTTATACAATGGGACAAAAAATGATCATCAGGCATATACAGAGTTAATATACATCTCTTTCAGTGCATATATAACATAAGAATAAGGTACACATATATTTTACTGTCACATAAATCACGAGTAAACTGTATTCTAGCACTAAATGTGGGTTTTGTGCATAAGCCAGCTGTATGCGGCAGGCCAATTAAAAACATATTTGACTTGGTACAATCGGGGGAGAGAGACTGGATGTCGAGATCTCTTACCTGGTACATGATAAACACTAAGGACCATAGAAAGGACAGAAAACAACTGATCTTACTTCAGAGGGTTCCTGCAGTAGGTCTTCATGTATAGGTCTGCATCTCCTGGCATCAGAACTGCACAGCAAACTTGTAGCTAGTAGTGCCAGCACGTCAGTCCCCATCGTCAAGGTGATGTGATGTCATGACTATAAAGGGGCAGTCCTCGTCTGGCTATCCAGTTCTTTTCCGCCATTACCTTATTTATCCTTACAAGTACTTGAAGCTCCCAATCATGTCTCCTCCTCTCTCTCTCTCCTCTCTCTTCTCTCTCTCTCTCCTCTTTTCCTGTCTTCCAATGTGGATCTCCCCTTCATGGTGACTGGCCGCTGTCCCGATGCCAGATGTCCTGATGATAGTCTCACAACCTGACCTATTGACCAGCCTTTGCCTTTGGCCTCCGCGCTGTATCAGGTCCCGCACCAAGGCCTTTCATTCTTCCCAGCTGCCATCCCTCCATAGGATGTGATGATGCGGACCCCAACAATTCTATAATGATGGCTGGTCTGACCTTGATTTCTCGCTGCTGAATCTGATGACGGGATGTATTCGAGACTCACTTGTTGATCCTTTGTTTGCTTTGGCATCGTCCCTCCCCACTTCCTGCGTCCTGCCTTGTCCTGTTTTCTATCTCAGATGTCCTCCAAACCCTCTCTCCTACTTGTGTTGTTTCTTATCTCCGCCACCACTCTCCTCGGCCCTGGTTAGCAAGCTGCGGGGCGATCATGAATGTAGGTAGAGTTAGGTATGAAGATTTAAGGGTTGGCTATTGGTCTGGTTGGGTCCAGTGCCAGGAAGAGGGCCGAAGGCAAGTGACAGCATTGAAGAGAGTCAACTAGGGGAATGTATTCAGATTAGGAGTATGTGGGTGGAGAACCATAGTAACTTTCCTGTTCTCTTGCCTTTGAATACCAATCTGATGCACTGGTTTGTTTACTTCCTTAAGGCTTCCTTTAGATGCTTACACTGTTCTTCCACTTCTCCTGCCTCCTATTCCTCCAGAGCTCTTTTGAGACCTCTCCCATTCAGCAAAGTCAGCATTTTTAAATCCAAAACCTTGTCCTAGTATGACTTGAGTTAGTATCTATCCTTATGCTAATCTAAACTATATTGTGATTGTTGGATCCCAGTGGGGAGTTTTGAGAGATGAGATTAACCACCATGCTATATTAGGGTGTTATAGCAATATGTTATCAAAGTGCATGTTTGGGATAATTTATGCCTAATCAGGATTCTGTGGTGGCACAAATTTTAGTTGCGCATTAAAGCACTTGACAGTTGCATGTTATCAAGTTGCATGTGCCAATTTGATGGTCTATGAAAATTTGTGATTGTGCATGTTATTTGGTGCATGTTGTGCCAATTTTTCAGTCGCATGGAACATTTGTGATAGCGCATGTTGTCAAGGTGCATGTTGTGCCAATTTGTCAGTCGCATGGAACATTCATGATAGCGCATGTTATCAAGGCATGTTGTGCCAATTTGACGGTCGAAGTGAACTAGATGCTTCATTTACAGAAGAGGTGCAAAGAAGGAATTCCATTAAACGGGTCAGTGAATGAACTTAATGATTGCCCAGGCAACAATGTGGCTATTGAACCAAAAAAGTATCACCTATCCCAACCGGGATACTACAGTCACTTGAAAATTGGCCATCTAGGCAGAGGGCACTAGTCTTTCTAATCATCTTTAAAACAAATTTTCTTCTATTTGTTAACTAATTGTATTCTTTATGTCACTATTAATATTATTATTATAATACTTCTTCAACAGTAATTTTCTTATGCACCATTACACTCTAATGTAGTCCGATGCACCAGCAGTATCTATCCACTATCGGTTTTTATCTCATTACTGTATCTTTCATATTAACCTATTGTTATTTCTCTTTCCATACCTGAACAGATGAGGACTCCTTCACCATCAGATAAGTATTTTCTACTGTGAACATGTCATATTAATAATTTATTAAGAACTATGGATCCTTTGTGGCTCATTCCTTATTTTATTTTTCAGTACTTCGACGGACATCGCCTCTTCAAGATTCCTGCTTGACTCCACAGCATCCTGGTAAGACACCTCCACATTACTTGACGTTTGGTATGGAGGTTGTATGGGATATGTGTCCTATAATCCTGATCTACTTCGAGGCTTGCAGTAGGTGGCAAGCAACAATACTCAATAGGGTGGGAAGCGGTATTGTGCTACACCGACCCAGGCTGTAATGACACCCAACGCTGCAGGCGGAGGGCCTTATAGCCCTGGAAGGTCTGGCATAGCACAATACCACCTACCATGGAGGGTATTATGCGCTTGAAATGGGCTATCTGTGCACTTTTATATGGGATTAAAAATTGAAGGCAAATAAATGTGGGGTAAGAATTAGTTTTCTTTGGTCCTATAAAGTAGTGCCACCCTTTCTGGGCTGCTTCCATCCTTTTTGCCACTCTCCACAGAGCTTTTCTCTTGTTGTCATCTGTGCCAGCCCTCACCCTCCAGCATCAGCTCCTCCAGAACAATACAGTTTATTATAAGTCCCCCGTGGTCTCTTTACATCGCTGTTTAGTGAAAAAACGTTTTCTGTCCTACTTACGAGTCTTTTTCCCACCTCGGAACTTGCAATCCTGTTAGCCATGGCCTACATGACCTGCAATGTGTGCAAGTCACAAAATGGAGACCCAGAGGATATTGTGGCACAGCATTGTTCTAATGTTTCAGCCAGCCCCTACCACTTTCTCTGTGGGGATGTTCCACTTGTCCACCACCCATTCTTGTGAAGAATTTTTCCTGCATGTTTTCTGTCTGATTCCTTTCTTCCAACTTCATCCCATGCCTCTGGTCCTGGAACATCTTTTCGCTTAAAAATAGTATCTCCCGTACCTGTTCCTCCCTGTAAGATACTTGTATGTCTCATCATATCCCCTCTCCCTCCTCTCTCCTCCAGGGAGTACATGTTCAGTGCCTTCAACCTGTCCTCATAGGTCTTTCATATCGCAACCATGCAACGGTCTTTGCTCTCCTCTGAACCTTCTCTTACCCTGTCTATACCCAGAGGTAAGGTCTCCAGAACTGCACAGTGTACTCCAGTGCGGCCTCACTCAGTTCTTGTATAGTGGAATTATGACCTCCATTTTCCTGCTGGTGATTGCCCTGCTGATGCATCCAGCATCCTATTTGCCTGTCTCTGCCTTGCTGCACTGTTTCTGCTTGAGGCTGCAGCCAGAGATGATAACTCAGATCCTTTCCTGCTTGGCATGCTATCCTCACCCCCGGGCATCCCATATTTCATCTTTGAATGGTATTCAGGAGAAGCATTTATCTACACACAGGCCCTTGCGCAATCTGCACACCAGTAGATCGATTCCTTCGCTTCCCTTTCTTTGTGCACACCACACATCTTGGGTAGGTACAGCTTCTTTGGTGTTCTTGGTATTTTGATGGAAGTGCTTTCCTTGCAGTCGTTGGCATGGATCCAATTTTATCGATTGCCGTTTTGGCTATACTGTGGAAGATCATCTATTTTTTGCTGGTCGTTACAAGTTCTTTAACTACAGTTCGTTGGAATTCCAAGTCGTCATCTTCTTTCTTTCTGGGAAAATTTCTTGTACATTATGTACCCTGAATTAACATGGCATTCAGTAAATAAAAGAACTCCTTCTGCCATACCTTCTTGCATCATCGGTTAAAATTGTAATACCTGCCATCTGATCATTTTTAGTCGACTCCACCCATGTATCTGTTGTAGTCCAGTATACATTTTGTTTTTTTATCGACTCTCCAGTCTTCCAATCCTTTCTTCCGGTATCAACAAATTCAGTACTTGATGTTGTTGACAGCATGTATATGTCCCTCTTGTCTCTCCACTTCATACAGAGCATTGGTGTCTTCCTGAATGTAACCTTTTCTTTCATCTTCAGCTTTATGTCTTTTATTTTGGGAGGCATTCCTTGCAGTTGGGCATAACAGTTCCAGTTGTACCAACTCCAGATAAAAATAGATCTGTGTAGAGTTGAGGTCCAGTGTAGTATCTGTCTGTGTAAATCTGTAGCCTTTTCCTCCATAGTTCTTCTCTAACAAGATCAAAACAAACTCTGTATGTATGTCCTTTGCTCTGTTCTCGTCGACTTTGCCTGTATAGAATTGCCAGTTGCATATGTATCCGAGTTTGATTCACATAAGGTGTACACCTTGATTCCGTGCTTCACTGGTTTTTGTGGATTAAATGTTCTGTAACTTAGATTTCCTTCCACAGACATATACCTTCATCCAGGAGAGGTCCGGTCGGAAGATAGGTTTCTCGTGATCTCTTCAGGAATCGCTCATGTATCTCCCTAATGTGAAAAAGTTGATCAAATCCCTCCATCCCTCTAGGCTTCCGATTTGAGTTGTCAGCCATGTGCAGAAAGAAAAAATCAGGTTGAATCGGTTCCTTGCCATCACTGCCCCAGAATGGTGTATAGGTGACTTCATCCAATCCCCAGTATTCATCTTTACTGCCCTTCACTACCAGTCCCATCACAATGTATAATGCAAAACCTCTTTAGTTCTTCTTTGTCAGTCATCTTTCCAAGCCCTGGCCCTTGAATGTGGTGGCAACTCATGAATTGGATGTGCCAGAAAGAAATCATCGGCATATCTATTTGTTTCCTTGCAATAAGCTCCAAATCTTCATCCGTCAGGCAAAACAGTTGTACAAATCCAAGTGGACTTTCTGGGACTGGTACTTGGAGACCTGAAGTTGCAGTGAATAGGTGTCCATTGTCACTTGTTGTTGTCACTTCTTCCCATTCTCTTCTCTTCTAACGCTTTGTTCTGCTGATGACCGAGCCCTTTACCATGAGTCTTCTTGGGCATTGCACCTACTGATGTTGTGGGGTCTCTTCATGATCTTCCTGCTCCACATCTGGCATGTAATCTTGATCAGTAACTTCTTCATCTTCAGAAGACTCATTCGCACTTCCACCAGATCCAGATTGTACAATCTTTCTTCAACATCCTCTTCACTATGCGATTCGGAGAAATCGATTCGCTCACATCTGGATCTCGGCCAAAACATCCAATGCAGTCATTTTTTGCCATGATGATTATTCTGTAAGGTGTAGAGAAAAAAACACATCATTGTTGCAAGCTATCTTTGTTGGGTGATTCTAACAATAATATGAAAATGAAGCCCTATGAATACCAGTTTGGCTCAATAAACCCTACTCCCAACTCCCGCTGTGCACTGATTTATATTTTTAAACGTACCACTAAATATTCTATGTTCTGTTGAATTATGTCAAATATACTGCAAGGAATCAACCTGAAAGACAAAAAAATAAGTAATATTCAAAGAGTTACATGTGATATCTTTAACGGAATACTCAAGCTCATTTTCACATAGGGAAGACACAGTGATATGATAATAGAAACATCCCATCCCGTATCAGGTGCAACATCAAGTTAAGCATTCACTAGTGTACAATGTCAACCCCAATATATCACTATAGGTTTATGACTGTATAACATCAGTCTGCATTTACCACCCTCAGTGAGTTGTGATTCCTCCTGATGTTGCCGGTTATAAACAAATATTGTTTCATTACTACACTGACCTAAGACTGATTACATATATATATATATATATATATATATATATATATATATATGTTGCTTGGCATGGCTGACATGAAAAGCCAAGCAGAATATCAGATTTGCAAGGTAAATGACTATGTGTTTATGACGGATAACATCAGTCAACATTTTGCCACCCTGTAGTGTGCGTTAATGCCTCCTGATGTTACCTGGTTATAAACAAATAATATATTTCCTTACTAGTCAAGAAAATCACCAAATTGAAACCTTTCTTGTTTTGGAACTTGCAACTTTAATTAACCATACAATATGCAGTATCACAACATAGGAAGAACTTACATATAGCAAGTTAGGATCAACAATTCACAGTACAGCTGATAGCCATCAAAAGTCAAACGTTCCAAAAGTGTCTATGTGTCAGTGAACTGATAAATGTAAAATTAACCATTGTTCTCTTCTGATTTTCGGTTGCTGTCCCAATGAAGATGCTGCACGAAAACTCTAAGGGATCAAGTCAGGATAAGTGTTATTAAATTGACCTAAACATTTGCAAGAACACATCATACATTTTAATTCAGTGATAAAGAAACCAATTTTATGTCTTATTAATAAAACATATACATCCAAAGTATTGTTTATAGTTTGTGAATTCAATTCTCAGTTCTTCTGATTACATTTGTTTTATATCGTGTCATAATACTAACAGTATATTACATGAACAAATAACTGCTGTACAAGTAAGTGAGAGTAAATATATATTATGTAAGCAATAATACCCAACAGGGTGGGCGGTATTGTGCTATACCGGTCCTTAGAGGGGCATAATGGGCACAGTAGAACAATATTAATTTTATAACAAAATTGTTAACTAAATAATTAGTTTAATATGACTTTGTAATAAAATAGTTCCAGTACATGGATTTAACTGGTCATCTTGGTTAACACCAACACACACACACACACACACACACGAGATTAGAGGATGCCAATTAAGGGGTAATGTGAGGAAGTTCTTTTTAAAGAAAAGGTGGTGGATGCATCAAACGCCTACTTCAGAGCTGGCACTTCTCGACTGGGTGATTGGGCCTAGGCAGAACAGGCACAGAGAATGTCCATCCTTGTGTGGTAGTTGGGTGCCAGGGACTGCTAGGTAGAAATCTTTCCGTGAGGTCCTGCCACCTGTCAGTGTCAGTCCTATAAGTAATTACCTGCAAGAGCCCTCTCAGTAAGATCTGGGATTATAGGACAGATATCCCATGCAACCCTCCCATATCAGACACAACCAAGTAATATGTGGAGGCGTCTTACCAGAATACTGTGGAGTCAGAAGCAGGAATCTTGAAGGGACGATGTCCGTCAGTACTGAAAAATAAAATACAGGAATGGAGTCACAAAGAATCCGTAGTTCATAATAAATTATTAATATATGACATGTTCACAGTAGAACAATACTTATCTGATGGTGAAGGTCCTCATCTGTTCAGGCATGCAAAGAGAAACAACAATAGGTTAATATGAAAAGATACAGTAATGAGATAAGAAACCGATAGTGGATAGATACTGCTGGTGCATCGGACTACATTAGAGTGTAATGGTGCATAAGAAAAAATTACTGTTGAAAGTATTATAATAATAATAATAGTGACATAAAGGAATAAAATTAGTTAACAGATAGAAGAAAATTTGTTTTAGTAAAGATGATTAGAAAGACTAGTGCTCTCTGCCTAGATGGCCAATTTTCAAGTGACTGTAGTATCCGGTTGGGATAGTTGATATTCCTTTTGTTCACTGGCCCATTGTTGCCTGGGCAATCAGTTAAGTTCATTCACTGATCCTTTTAATGGAATTCCTTCTTTGCACCACTTCTGTAAATGAAGCATCTAGTTCACTTCATCTGTCAAATTAGCTCACATGCACCTTGATAACATGCGATCAGAATGTTCACTTAGACCATAATATTGGCACAACATGCACCTTGGTAACATGTGCTATCACAATTTTCCATGCGACTGACAAATTGGCACAACATGCACCTTGATAACATGCACTATCACAAATGTTCCATCGACTTACAAATTGGCACAACATGCACCTTTGATAACATGCGCTATCACAAATGTTCCATGCGACTGACAAATTGGCACAGCATGCACCTTGATAACGGGCGCTATCACAAATGTTCCATGACTGACAAATTGGCACACACGCACTTTGATAACATATGCTATTATTAATTTGCACACTAATATAGCATGGTGGTTATCTCACTCTCAAAACTCCCACACTGGGATCCAAAGATCACAATATAGTTTAGTTTAGCATAAGGATAGATACTAACTCAAGTCATACTAGGACAAAGGTTTTGGATTTCAAAATGCTGACTTTCCTGAAATGGGAGAGGTCTCAAAAGAGCTCTGGAAGAATGGGGGCAGGAGGGGTGGAAGAACAGTGTAAGCATCTAAGGAAGCCTTAATGGAAGTAACAAACCAGTGCATCAGATTGGTATTCAAAGGCAAGTGAACAAGAAAGTTACTATGGTTCTCCACTCCACATACCCTAATCTGAATACATTCCCCTAGTTGACCCTCTTCAATGCTGTCACTTGCCCCTTCTGACCCCTCTTCCTGGCACTGGACCCCACCCAGACCAATAGCCAACCCTAAATCTTGACCCTAATCGACCACCCTACATTCATGTGCCCCTTTACTAACCAGGATGGAAGTGGCAGCAGAGGATAGAGACTGCACAAGTAGAGAGAGGGGTTGGAGAGGGACATCACAGAGATAAGAAACAGGACAAGGCAGGAGCTGGGAAGTGGGGAGGGACCGATGTGAAGCAAACAAAGGAGCAACAAGTGAGCCAGGAAGCAGCAGAAGGGTGATCCACAGAGGAATGGGGACCGGGACATAGACTCTAGATCCAGGTGCTCCACGAGCCTCTGGCATAGGATCCCAAACCTCAGACTCCCAATCAAAGTACTCCTTAATGGAAACAAGAAGGTCCAAAAGCTGGGTCTGGAATACATCCCTGTCATCAGATCCAGCAGTGAGGAATCAAGGTCAGATAATAGCAGGTCAGCAGGGCAAGTCATACGAGGAGAGGCTGAGGGCACTGAACATGTAATCCCTGGAAGACAGGGAAGAGAGGAGAGAGAGAGGGACATGATTGGGAGCTTCAAGTACTTGAAAGGGATAAATAAGGTGATGGCGGAAGAAGTGGATGACGGGCAAGGGACTACCCCCTTTATAGTCACGCTGACGTCACATCACCGATGATGGTGCATAGCCCCTGCTGACGACTGCTAGCTACAAGTTTGCCATGTAGTTCTGAGGCCAGGAGTTGCAGACCTATCGTGAAGACCTACTGCAGGAACCCTCTCAAGTAAGATCAATTTTTTCTGTCCTTTCTATGGTCCCTAGTGGTTATCATGTACCAGGTAAGAGATCTCTTGACATCCAGTCTCTCTCTCTCCCCCCCTCCCCCAGATTGTGCAAGTGAAATATGTTTTTAAATTATAAAATGGTCTGAGAAATTGAGCTTCTGATTGGCTGCAAACATTCTAACAGCCTATGTTAATCTTTTATTAACATACATGTAGAGCTTAGGCATATGCTGAATAAGGTTTAACACTGTTTAAAACATTTTTTATTATAATAGCAAAAGCACTCCCAGGATTATGTTAATGGTCAGTTAATCACCCTCTAGGGGCAGGTGGCACTAAGCGACACCTTGTGCCACAGTACACCACTAGAACGTGATTAACAGACCATTAACATAACCCTAGTCATGCCTATTGCTTAATCAACCTACCATTTTCCTGGCCTGTACACAAAACCCACATTTAGTGCTAGAATACAGTTTACTTGTGATTTATGTGACAGTAAAATATATGTGTACCTTATTCTTATGTTATATATGTGCCTGAACCAAGATGTATGTTAACCCTGTATATGCCTGATCATCATTTTTTGTTCCATTGTAACCCTCCGGGACGCATTTGAAAATAGGCACCTGGTTGTCTAGTGTGTGCACCAGTAAACAAAAGCAAATAAATAAGTTAACATTTCCCATGTACAATGTCAGTACACACACCTTCCCATACCAGACCCTACCACTAATTTCTGTCGCTGTAAAATGTATATTTTCTATCCAATAGTCTGTCTCTCTCCCCCATCTAAACAAGTCAAATATTTATTTTACCAGTCCGCCATTGCCCAGACTATACACAATTATAAAAATGGTCTGAGAAATGAAGCTTTCTGATTGGCTGTAAACATTCTAACAGTCTTATGTTAATCTTTTATTAATATACTTGTACAGCTTACCCATATATTGGACAAAATTTAACACTGTTTAAAAACATTTTTATTATAATAGCAATAAGGCACTCCCAGAGGTTATGTTAATAGTCAGTTAATCACCCTTTAGGGCATGTCGTACTCTGCAATGCCTTGTGCCATTATGCCACTAGAGGGTGATTAACAGACCATTACCGCATCTCGAAAATACTATTGTTTACCCTCTTCTACTCACTCAAATGCAGCTCCTTGAGGTAAGCTCCATAAGTTAGCAATGCAAACTGAAGGGTGGGAGTAGCTGAGCAAAATGCGAAACCACATACCTGCAATAACTTTTCTGTTTTTAACTTAACTACTTCCTTCACAACACCCAGGCACCAGTTCACTGGTTTACTTAGTAACCTTCTGTAAGCCAAAGCATGCTGTTACAATGCAGAATTAAAGTCAATATGTTGACATTTGGCTTCTACAATGCTGTATTACTCCAAGAGGGACCCAATCTTGGCTCAAGTTCTGTTCTTGGGTCAGAAAAAAATGTGTGTGATGGTAGTAGAAATCCATCAACCATTTTTCTGGTCCAAGGACTGAAATCCTCCTTCCCTTCATGTACCCTCCAAATTTGTTTAAAAATGGGCCCTTTTTCCTACCTTACTATTGGCAAACAGCCTTTGTTTGTTGGTCACAGATATGGCCTGCGTGACAAGTCAGTTCCTGTGGGCCCTGAAAAAAAAAGATATATACAAATTACCACAAGAAGGTAAAACTAATTTTGAAGTGAAAATGCTTCTTGTCCTGCTCCTAGATCATTCAGTGTTCCTCCTCTGCCCCATCTGTACCTGGTCTGCTGAGCAATCTCTCTCAATGGCACATCATGTCAAGGATTTATTATAGTCTGCCCTTGATCTGCCTGACACCAGCTCACATTGCAATGACTGAATGTGTGGTGGATGCCAAATACACTAGGTAATCCTTTTTCTTTGATTGGTGCTTTATACAGGAACTGGAACTGCCTCCCTTCAATTTTTCTGCCACTTCACATGAGTGTCCTCCTCTCACTCATCACTGCTCTCTCTCTATCAGTCCAGACCCATGTACTCCCTGGAAGACAGGAGGGAGAGAGATGGGGACATGATTGGGACCTTCCAGTACTTGAAAAGGAATAAATAAATAGTACATACATCTTTAGGAGGAAAGAAGACAACCAGTCCATCAACTTTCTAGAGAGGAGAGGAGAGAAGGGAGGGAGGAGAAGAGGGAGGAAGGAAGGAAGAGGAAGGGAGGGGGAGGGGAGGAGAGTTATATAAACTGTACCAGACAGAGAGGTGTGTAGGCTGAGCCAGCATACATGCCTGACATATGGTGCCATTGCCCAAGCTGTGTGTACGCTACCTATACCATGCAGGTACCAACACATCCCTGCATTGGTGAGCACACACTCTGACATCATGGAACACAATCCCACACTGTGCACATGGTCCAACACCAGTGTGCTCCACCTCCTGACTCTCAGTGTAGTCCCTGAAGCCCAGGTCCATCTGAGGCCTACCACCACTGGGCAGTTCACCTAGACAGCTAACTGCTAAAGTTACTAATGCTACTGGACTCCTGGGGTAAGAAATAAGGTTTCTGCATTCTCCCTACCCATTTTATATGCATCACTATAAAATCAATAGGAGAAATCCTGGAAGATGATTGGCTGAATCAATTTTTGACCCATGACAATATCTCAGTATATCATTACGGTTCAAAATACAATTATTAAGATCAGTATTTTCCTAACATTTCAGAGTCATTTATAATGCAAGAATGTTTTCAGAGTGTGGTATGTCATGAGATAATGTTATGTTCTGAGTGGCTCAAGGCTATCAGCTCTGCTCCCCATCTCTTAACATACCCAAAATGTGGTGATATCTCATGCTATACCACAAACTGATGTATATTATTGATTAAAAGCACATTTGTTCCAGTGAACACCTTAAGAGTCAATTAAGTTTCAGATAAAGTTCAGCACCTCCCAGAGGCAGGTAAATCAGTTTTCTAAGTTTACTACTTTCAAAAAAACTAGTTCCTTCAGTAGGTTTCACAGCTCATAAAACAATTTGTAACTGCTTGTTTACACAGCCGATGCACTGCCTCCACTTTTCAATGCTGCTACTTCCGGACCACCTGAGAACATCATTCACTGTGTTTATATGGCCCCTCTTGGCCCGATGCAAGCCATGCTGAAAGGGACAGTCAGTCTCAGGATGGTCGACAACTGTGCTGGTAACTTGCACTGTGCACTGGAGTGAGTGACACAGCCTGTCCACACAGCTGCTTGAGCTGCTTGCTCCAAAGCATCCCTACTCCTGTGCCAGCTGATGGAGAGGATGACAAGATGACTTACCATGCCACGGTAAGTCTCACATGGCTGCCTTTGTATCACAACTCATGCACTCAAGCTGCAGTGGTGCAAAGGTGGCTGTAAACCTGCAAGATCTGCTGGTAAACATTCAAGGCCCAACACAGTTTGGGTCCAAGCTGCCAGAGAGACCTCTTAATGTCCTACACAGCATCCGTACTCGCCAATCCACTGGTGCTGGCTTGTGCCAGGTTTCCTGTTCTTGACTGAAGCAATGGGGGCAGGTCTTTTGGGGTTGTAGCCCTCCCCTGGAATTTCTTGCCAGAGGTAAACAGATCTGCTCACACAGTGGGGGCCTTTAAGCAAAAACTGAAAACTAATCTCTTTCACAGGTCTTCCCAGATTAATTTATTAAAGTTTTGCTGCTTTATCATATTTGTGTGTTTTATTGAAGTGTTTTAACCTTTTTAAAGTTGTAAAGTGCTCGGAGCCTTTGAGATAGGGTGCCAAACAAATACTATTGCCTTGCCTTGAAAAGAATTCACAGTTCTGAACCAAGCACACCTGTGGTGGAGCTGCCTTTGCCCAGTCTGTGGAGAATAAAGTAGGAGAAAGCAACAGGAATAGCTGAACTCTTTAGGAACAAAGATTTTGTTTAATGCAAATAACCTCAATAGTAAATAATGTAGAGGAAGAATATAGAACTGTGCCTAAATATTATGTTTTGTTAAAGCTGTCCTGAAGGTGTCAGTTGCTCTTTAAGAGGATTTCTTTAGCATTTGTTTCTTGCATGTTGAAGTACCCAGCAATTTTTGTTCTTTAGCTGTTGCATTCTTCTGCTGCAAACAGAACACTTCTTGGCTGCGCCACTAGTGTACCTGCAGCTTGAGCCCATTCCATGCAAGCCCTTATAGGTTATCAAGCCAATCCTGAAGATTATCCACCACCTCACTGACAGCATATGAGATCACACCAGACATGGTGGTCTGCAGAGCGGTGGGGGGTTGCTCCACTGAGAGAGATAGCCCAGGCATGCTGCAGGGCCTGGGAAGGGGTGCTCCACGCTGGGAGACAGCAGAGGTAAAGGCAATGATGCAGGGGTGCACTTCATGCTGGGAGACAATAGGTGTGTGTGTGTGTGTCTGAGACAACTGACACAAATTAATTATTGATCCATGTTTATTTCATTACAAAATACACTGTTGACAAAAAAAGTACTCTTCAACCAAAGAATGTCATCATTCGTACTCATCCATATTTGGTTTCACTCACTCACTTCAAAAATGAGGAGTACAATGACATTTATCTGTAGCACTGGTTTAAATTCATGCCACCTAGCCCCATTTTGTATTTTGAGGTCACAAGGACATGCAAAGACATCAAGTTCTGCACTTTGGACAGGGTCATTACTTGCCTCAGAGTTTGTGATCCCCCATAGCAATGGACTGACACTTACGGTAATCACTTGAATCATGACCACCCTTTGGGGCCTTCTGTGCTGGTCCTGACTTGTCTCAGGTGGATCTAACCTAATTTTTCACTGTTCTCTAGCCCCCAGTTTGATAGGGACAAGAGCAAGAACAAAACTGATCAGGGGTAGTAAAGGTGAAAATGGCCCTCAGGCTATCCCTAGGGCCCTGTGTCTGCAACAATATCTGCAGGTGGGTCTATTTTATATGCAACACTGTTCTAGTTCTGGGATATGTCTACATGTCATTATAGATACAAGAGATTTGAACAGCATCATTTGTGTCTCATAAATTTGGTTTTGCCACACTTTCTCAACCCGGATACTAACTACATAATCGGTGCAAAATTACCTCTTCAGGGCAAGGGATAGAGGAGACTGGTCAATTATCATTCTCCTTGATCTCTCAACAGCATTTGCACTGTGGACCACACTGTGCTCTTGGATCGCCTTACAGAGTATTGTGGACTCACGGTTCTGTCATTAACTGGTTTCTGAGTCCTATCTCTCAGACAGGAGGCAAAGGGTAGTGATGGGAATTTATCTTCCTCCCAAAGTCCCTGTCATGTGGAGTTACTCAGTATTTGATCCTGTCGCTGAGGTTATTCGTGGTGTACATGCTGTCCCTGGGGAGCTCATAAGTCTGGGTTTTCACTATTATGTAGATGATACCTAGCTGTATATGTAGTTTGCCCCAAAACGAAGTGCTGTTGAACGACTAAATAAGTGCCTGGCTGAGATCCAGGTCTGGAGTCCTCTAACTGGCTGAGGCTTAACCTGACAAGGCAGAGGTGCTGGTGATTGAGCCTGGTCACAGGCATGATGGGGTGCCTCCAGTCGGGCAACAGGGCTGGTCCTGGGGTCCACCCTATTGATCACATCCTCTAGGGTGAGAAATCTGGGCATCATCTGGAACTGGGAAGGAGAGCCAGAGAAGGCGAAGGGGCAGCAAGGTCAGCACCCAGGGTGGGGCTGACCAATCGAGACAGACTCGAAAGACGTTGGGCCTTTTCTGCTGGCATTTTAGTATGTTAGTATGTTATTTCACCTTTCAGTTAGAAGTAGCCTCCACCTGCAGAATATCTGCTACAAACCAAAGACAATTGTAAGGTTCAACTCCTCTGTTGTGACACAACTCGCTTTCTTGCAAATCCTATGTTCAGTATTGCAGCTCCCAGCAAGAGGTAGTTTGACTAGAAAATTATTAGCTGTTCTCATCTATCTAGTCCTCATTCTCCTTCAAGCAGTCTGCACATGCAGCTGCTGGACTCAAAGTCAACCTCACCTCTGTTTCAGAGCTGCCCCCGACAGCCTAGTGGAAGACACCTCCTGACTGACTGGTCCTGGTGGGCGGCAGTGACTCAGACAACACAGAACTTTATCTCCAGGATGAGGAGGCCAGGTTGACTTTCAGGGCTAGTCGCCTGGTGGTGTGCAGTACCATCATGCTCCTGGCAGGTGTTTTCCTCATTTCCCACCAACCTTCCACACTGCTGCAAGGTCTTTGCTGTTGCCTGATTGGTTGGGGGCATCACACTTACCCGACATCCTAGGTAGCCCATATTAATCATTAGGTGGTGCTGCATTAACAAGAACGTTGCTACCCCCTACCAGAAGCCTGAGCTCTCACAGCTCCACTTGCCCAGGGCAGGTGGACAAGGCTGCAGAGCGAACCCAGGTCACCAGATGGAAATGCAAGCCACATTGTTGCCACCAATGAGGCCAAGGCAAACCTCAATGTCTTTATTTTTACCATCCCTCTTACTGTCCTAAAGACCCTTCATATGACGGTTTAAATACAAGTACTTCTAACTCACACAGATGTTAAGCAAGCTTCAGCAACCCTCTGCCATACTACTGATTTCATAGTGGGGGTGAATAAATACTGTCACACAATTCTAAATGTTTACTCACCTTTTTTCCTCCCTTGGGAATAACGTGACTCACTGTTCTAACAGTTTTACACTGCTGCCTTAAGAACCTGGGCCCCACAGATCAATATGAACCATTATTGTTTTTTTTTTGTTGTTTTTTTTCTTCCTCATTTAACCCCTACTTTGTCTACACAGTGAGTCAGTGCTCACAAAGGCAAATATCTAAAATCTCCCCAACTGTATTTACAGCATTCCTTCCGGGACAAATCTAGCAGAGCTCATGCAACAGTAACATAGATCATGTGTACGTTAACTCTGGGTTGACCTCCATGAGGTGTGGCTATCTTGGTGTAACACAGCAGCTTATCAGTCGATAAATTAAAGAATCAGACATTATCTGCCTGCTCGATAATGCTGTTTGCTAACTAACCAACTGCCCATACAGTCAGCTCACACACCCACAGTCTGAAAGGCACTGGCCGTTCTTCAGAAAATAATCTGTAAGGATATGTAACTCTCCTCTCACTGCTTTACATCTCTATTTTTATGTTTACACGTCAAAACAAATCCAGATCTTGGGGGACTTGGATGGCAAGAGCATTAAAAGCAGCCATTCCACAAAGTAGTAATAGTAGGAACATTTTATTCATAATATATAAACAGGGATACAAAATTCAGTTGAGCCATAGCTCATTTCCAGTGAGGTTCCACAGTGCCTTGTAACTTTAGAATATCAAGCTGAAAAACATGTGACAAATAACATATATTCAACAGGACATACAAATCCATAATTATACTTTACAATAAAGATTTACATTAGAAGTATATCCCACATTATATACAACATATACTGTACATAGGATTTGATTATTTCATAGTTAATACATTTACGTCAACATTAGTTCAATATTAAAATGTATCCTTGTGCTTTTTATATCACATTGTTACAATATATTCCCTGCCCCGGTCTCAGCTGGACATGAGTCAGTTAGGATTCTGGTTGCTTACTTGGTAAAATATGATTCAAATAGACAAATACATGCCATGGCAATGTCGGAAAATACATTATCAGTCCATGGCAGCGCTGTAATTTATTGGGTTATAAATATCACAGTATCAGTAGAAAGGGATAAATAAGGTTGATAAGCAGAGTCTCTTTAAGCTGAGTGGCAACCACAACACCAGGGCACAGTCTTAAGCTGGAGGGTGGGAGGTTTAGCGAGGTAGATCAGGAAGCACTTCTTCATGGAGAGGGTGGTGGACACTTGGAATGCACTGCCAGAAGAGGTCATCTCGTTGAAGACAGAGGGCAGCTTTAAGAGAAGCTGGGATAGGCAAAGGGAAGGTAGGGATCGTGGGTAAGGAGGAGTGGGAAGGAGGGCAGTGACAGTAGCTCAAGCTGTTGTCCCTGCAATACGAGCAGAATGGCCTTCTTCTGATGCTGCTTTGTATGTTCATATCTCCATTACAACATACAATGGACCTAAAAGGCGTAGTGATCCTGTCCTAAAGTTTACCCAACTTGTGGAGGATGATTCATTGCTACACTCTCCCAACCCTGCCAATCATAGCAGAAGTAGTGGTTGGGAGTGGACTGTGGACTGTCTGTTAGAAGCTTAACTAAGGTGCCATTGTGGCATCGGGAATACAGACATGCAGAGTAACTGAAAGCAGAGATGGCTTGAAATTAGCACAAGGTATACCCCAACTGTACACTGCCTTCATCTCATCCCATCCTCAGCATGTTACATCCCCCCAACAGGTTCCAGTTTAATAATCTACCTTTTTCCCATTACTCATGCCTTTACACCTGCTGGTTCCAGTTTAGACTTATCCTTTACCCCATATCATTTTACAGTAAACCCTACCATTTTTGATAGTGCCTAGTGGACATTGCCCAGTTAACAATGAATAAATAAAATAGAATAACTTCCTCAGTTTTGCTAAACAACTATTTCACAGGGGAATACTTTAACAAAAGTAATTTAATTCTGATCAATAGTTTAAAAAGTGGACTTTTATGCACTCTCGCTCACAGTACAGTCAAATGTACCTACCACTCTTGGCATTTATAAACTTATGAAAGGTATTTTATTGCTGATGGATTTATTTAAAAATGAGCTTTTAATAACAACTTTTTACATGAGTGCTAAATGGAGCGATTAAATACTTGTCTGCCAGTAGATGTAAAACTATAGGAATTTTAGCGATGCAGAGCAAGTGGCACAGCAAAGGAAAACAACTTACTGCTCACAGATTTGAGGATGATGTACAGTATATATACTGTAATTGTCCCATTCAAATCATGGCCCCATAACAACTTAAGAGAGTTTACAATGGCAATGCACTCAATGATAAAGTCAAACGACCGCCTGTCAGCAACTGGTTTACAGGGGCCCTTGCATTTACGCATCTATATCACATTTGACTTTATGTAATTCTTTTCAGCATGTGACACCTCGTCCTTGTAAGTACCCAGCTACAACTTAGTGCCAGCCCTCACGAAGTGTACATTATATTCTTAGGGTTTGAGACGCTAGTGCTCTCGAGAAGCATTCATCAGATAAAATGAAGCAGCTTCTCCTTTGCCGAACCCATTATCATTTTCCACACTCACCTCCACAGTCTATATCTGGTTTTCCAGCTGCCAGCAGTCACAGTCACTGTTATCCAGGTCCGGTCATCCACTCCATGGGCTAAAATGTGCAAAAATAAAGTAAATCCCAGAAGAAACGGACGCAAACAATAGGAGCAAATAAAGCAAAAGGAGCAAACAATCGCTTTCACCCATACAGCTGCAAAGTATATCACCCAACACCAGAAAGATGTGGATTGGAGCATCCCAGCTGCTGCCTCAGCCAGGAGCAGGGACATCCTTTACTCCATGCAAGGGCAGCCTCAGGCAGCTAGTGCAAGAGCCCACCCAGTAGGGTGCAGTTTTGGACCTGGAACTCACCAATGGAGACAGAATTACGGAAGCCAGGGTGGGCAGACACCTAGGGTCCAGTGATTATCATGGTGCGATTCAGTATGAGTAGATTTAAGCCACACAGAGGTGAGGGCCCTGGATTTTAGGAGGGTGACTTTTCTAAGATGGGGATATGGCTCAAGAAGGCCCTGGCAGGTGGAATGAATGAGGACAGTTGAAGAGCAGTGGGCCCATCTGAAAAGAACCATAGTAGAGGCAACAAACCTTTGTATTAGGACAGTAAATGGGTAGGAGAAAGAGAACACCACTCTGGTTCACAAAGGAAGTGGCTGTGAAGGTAAGGATGAAAGAGATGGCTTTCAAGAAACAGTATACAGAAAAGGTAAAGGACAAGGTAGTGTACCTGGATAAACAGAAGGCAGGATGGAAATCAGTCAGAGTGCAAAGGCCCAAACGGAGGAAAAAATAGCACAGTAAGGGAAAAAAAGGTCAAGACTTTTTTTCTCTCCAGTCAAAGCCCATGGAACCTCTGTCAGGCATCCTGTCTGATCCTGCCCACCTGAGGCCCCACTGATCCTGTGCCTCCTCTCCTCCCCAACAGCCAGCACCCCAGCTTACCCCCTCCGGGGTGGGACCACTCCTCCTCTTTGGGTGCTCTTACATGTAGACTCTGGCTGTGGGAGTGGGGCCCAGGTGGAGAGCCTGGAAGGCCAGGCAGAGGGATCCTGTGGTGGACATGGGGTCAGGTGCCATTGCCTGCCCTGCAGAGCAAGATTTTCCCATGTTCTGATGCCCTCCCTGCGTGGTGCACCCAAGAGGACTGGCACATGTCAACCCTGCCCATGCCATCCACACTGCCTGATGTGCAGCCGATGCACTGCAGCACCTCCAATTTCAATTGGGACCACTGGAGCTCTGAGTTATCCCCTGCCCTCCCCCGGGAAGGACAGCAGCCCTGTGGCACTCAGTCCTCACCCCATCCCTGCCAACACCTGGGACCTGAGCTGCCCTGAACTCTGGTCACCAGCTGGCATGAGGTGTGGCATCCAGCACCTCGACACTCAGCACCACTGGGCCAGCTGGGACAATACTTTTTATAAGTACATTAGGAAAAGGAGAAAACCAGGAGTGGGATTGTAAGGCTTAAAGGGAAAAAGGAGTGTGAGGAAGGAACCTAGAAAAACATCAATACTGAACAAAAAATTTTGCTCAGTATTCATAGAAGAAGGTGAGAGACCACAGATAGGTAACATGAGCAGATATGTGAGGGAGGTGGATACCAGTCCATTTACAGAAGAGTCCTAAAAGAACTCACAAAACTGAAATGGCAGGCAATGGGACCTGATGGGATTCATCCTTGAATATTAAGGAACTATGGAGGTGCTGGCAGCACTACTGGAAGCCTGTTCAAAGAATCAGTCTATACAGAAGCTGTCCAGAGGACAGATGTAGTCCTTCTTCACAAAAGTGGGAGTAGTGATGAGGCTGGAAACTATAGAACAGTTAGCCTCACCTCAATAGTGGGAAAATGATGGAATCACTACTTAAAGAAAGGATTGTGGAACACCTTGAATCCAGCAGAGCACAGGATTCAAGACATCATGGATTCACAGTGGGAAGGTCATGTCAAACAAATCTAATGATTTCTTTGACTGTGAGACACAGGAAGTGGATCTGGGGAGCGGTGGATGTGGTTTACCTGGATTTCAGTAAGGCCTTCAATATCATTCCACATAGAAGGCTTAGAAAAAGCTGGGCTGCCTGGGAGTGTGTCACAAGGTGGTAAACTGGGTTAGAAACTGCTTCAATGATAGAGGACAGAGGTGGTGCTAAATGGAGCTCAATCTGAGAAAGGAGGGTGATCAGTAGGGTGCCACAGGATCGGTTCTGGGGCCAGTCCTGTTTAATGTCTTCATAAACAACATTGCAGAGGGACTGAGGAATGTGTGCCTCTTTGCAGATGACTCTAAGACCTGCAACAGGTGAACACTCCGGGATGGGTGGAAAAATGAGTAGGGACTTAGCTAAATTGGAGGAGTGGTCAAAAGTGTGGCAGCTGAGAATCAATGTGAAAAGGTGCAAAATCCTTCATTTGGGGCAAAAGAACCCAGGAGATGATTACACTATGGGGGAGATACTGATAGTCACCAAACAGGAAAGAGATTTGGGGCTAATCATTCTGATGACCTAATGGCAGTAGACAATGTGCCAAGGCTGTGGGAAGAGCCAGTGGGATGCTGGGTTGCACAGGAAGAGGTGTCACCAGCAGAAGAAAAGAGGTGGTGATGCCACTGTACAGATCACTGGTGAGGCCTCATTTGGAGTTCTGTGTCCAGTTCTGTAGGCCACATCTCCTTAAGGACATAGACAGGAGGAAGCAGTTCAAAGAAGGGCACAAAGATGGTGCAGGGCCTGCACCAAAAGTAATATAAGCATAGACTGGGAGACCCAATATGTATACCCTGGAGGAGAGAGGAGAGGAGAGAAGAAGAGAAGAGAAGAGAAGAGAAGAAGAGAAGAAGAGAGAGAGAAGATATGATAGAAATCTACAAATATTTAAAGGGCATAAATAGGTACCAGAGGTAGCATCTTCTAGAAAAGGAAATGTTGGGAACAAGATAGCATGACATGAGGTTGGAAGGATTAGACTAAGGGGTAATGTGAGGAAGTATTTCTTCGCAGAAAGGGTGGTGGATGCATGGAACAGACTCCAAGCAGAGGTGGTGGGGGCCAACACAGTGGGGAAATTCATAAATGCATGGGATAGACATAGAGGAACCCTATCAACAGGAATGAGAAGGTAAAGCTGAAGATCAAGCAGGGTCTGTGGCTTTTGCAGTAGGAGGGAAAATGGACAGACTGAATGGGCCTATCAGCCATTATCTGCTGTCAATTTCTATGTTTCTATGTTCCTAATGCCATTATTCAGGGACAGGTTGAAAAGTCTGGCTATAGGTGAAGCCTGCTCATAGGCAGCAGTCTTGAGGAAACTAGGTTCTGTACAATCAATGCCTGCAGATTTGGATTCAAAGACCTGTTGTGGCAACCTATAAACTTCAGAAGTATTAGTCCTTTTGAAGTAAAAGGGAGGTGACCAGGTGATATAGGAGGAACGATGTGATTGACACCACCTGCTGAAGGGGAAGATCTTAGTGTAGTCAAAGAAGTGGTTGTTTAAAGCATCAGCAAATGCTGGCCTGGTGGTGCTGAGGGCTGAGGCGCTGGATGCCACACCCCACACCACGCTGGTGACCTGGGTTCAGGAACGAGCTCGGGCCATCGGGGTTCGGCCAAGGAGGGTTGAGGATGAGTGCCCTTGTGGTGTTCTCCTCACCGGGCAGAATGGGGTGGGTTGTCCCGGTGTGCTGGTGACCCTGGTGGAGGCCAGAGGAACTACAGCAGCCAAGATATGCATGTATCCAGCGTGAATGACACTGGTAGGGTTGCCGTGCACCAGAGCATCAATGTGCACCATGCAGGGAGGGAGTGGGAGGGGTAGTCCACAGAACAGGGAAACCAACGGTGTCATGGGCAGGCAATGGCACCTGTCCCCATGCCCCTGCCGGGCCAACCCCTCAACTGACCTCCAGGTCCTCCGTTCTCTCAGCCCTACCCCTGTAGCCAGAGTCTGACTTCTGTAGGCACCAAGAGGAGAGGGCTGGTCAAACCGGAGTGCTGGCTGTGGGGAGGAGAGAAGAGGTTCAGTTTGGGGGCTTCAGGCTGGGCAGGATAAAGGACTAGGTTGCCTGAGAGAGGTTCCATGGTGCCACGATCAGAAGGAAAGAAATTTAAAAAAAAAAGCATCAGCAATAGTGGAACTGTTATTACAGAGTATTCCATTGAGCACCATATCAGAAACTGATGATCACCACTCAGGCTCAGCATCCATTTGATATATTTCCAGAAGAGCCAGGGATTATGAGCAGTGAGTCAAGAGCTGCTTGAAATGAAGGCTTTCTTCTGTCTAATTTCATGTTTACATACATTTCAAAGTTCTATAAGCCACCCAGTCATGGAATGAGATGAAAGCCTTATATAATTCCCATCTCTTGTCCTGTTCAGTCAGCTTGGCAATAAGCCAAGATGCAGCACTTAGTGACTGAACCTCAAGCCCATCTCCTAGTAATAGGAGCAAATGTATCCTGCATTTTCGATTAAAGCGATGAAGAATGACATACCAAATTTACATCAAAGATTTCATGCAGAAAAGACCAATCAGTATGTGACACCATTATAACTGGGCAGAAGTTGGGAATTCTGCTTTGTGGAATTTTTGTGATAATTTGCACATTTTATGAAATTTTCCAAACTTTCACCTTTGGTGAAATCAGAAACCTTTGAAAGTGTCTGGCAAATTTTCACCCTGTTCTGTGAAATGTTCTCACTGAACTAAGGAACAATACACATGAACTCTGGAATGACAGTTCTGCAGAATTCCATTCCACAGTTTATAACATTAATCTGCAATTTATTCATTCATTCTACAGACCAGTGAGTCACTGAACTGTGGAATGAATGTATGAATGAGTTCAGGATTAATGTTTCCTGGTGTCTAGTGGCACCCCACCCACCGCATCACTGGCCCTGTATTTAATGTTTCCTTGGTGTCCAGTGGCACCCCCATGCTCTGCTCATTGGTTTATTTAATGTTTCCTGGTATCTAGTGGAACCCTCACCTCTAATCGCCAGCCCCATATTTATTTGAAGGTGAAATGTAATACAAATGGGTTTAACAATGTTACTGTGTCATGTTTCTTATTTGTTAGGTGAGAGTTTGATTAAATTAGTATATTACATGCATTTACTACTCTTTCATACCAGCTGAAACACAGTAATGTGCCAATTGAAAACTGCCACTTTTTCAGACAGTCCTGCCGGTAGCTCCTAGCTCAATTTTCTGACTGTGTGAGCACATGTCATAGCCTCTCATCTGAGCTGTCAGCCTAGCTGTCAGAGAAGAGAGCTGTGTGGTCTGACATGAGGTTTCAGCTCACATCAGTTCCTGATTTGAAATGTAATTAATGTATTTTTTACTGTGATTCTACATACTCCCACATACTATAATGATAGTAAAATCCAATAAGCTTTTCTGTGTGAAGCTGTTCTGTATGACAGAGAGCTGAATCATTTCATTCAGCCAATGCTAGACTCCAGTTTCTTCAGATTTCATGAGAGTGCATGACAGTGAACTCTCAACAGTTCCTATTTAAAATGTAATGGAGGTGGAGCAGTGGAGAAAGTTGAAGGGGTGACAAAGATGGTACAGGGATTGCATTACAAGTCCTATGAGGACAGGATGAAGGACTTGAATATGTACTCCCTGGTAGGGATGTGCTAAACTGGGAAATTTTGCTCGAAAGTTGGACGCAAATTTCACCCAAGCCGGTGAAATTATCGGGCAAAATTTTGCACCCATGGGTGAAATTTCGCCATCCGTGGCGAAATTTCACCACCTGAGGGAGAAATTTCACCTCCTGTGGTGAAATGTCGTGGCCACTGTTCACTGGCCAAAATTCTCCATGGTGTCCAGTGGTCCCTCGACCATCACTGGCCATTATAATATTAAATAAGTACCCTCCAAGTTACCCCTGCCACCTCTGTCTGTTTTATAAGAAAAATAAAAATCACCCTCCACTCCCTGGTGTCTAGTGGACCCCCACCCCCACCTCATCAATAGATATCAGCACCCACCCTGCCCCCCAGTAACCCGATCAGGCCACTGGCACAGCCCTTCACTCACCTCCATGGCCAGCAGCCCGACTGAGTGCCACTGAGTGTTGAATGAATGAGAATGAATGAGCTGCATAAGTGCGCCATTCATTCTTCATTCATTCAGTGACTGCCGGGGTGGTGGAAACACTAGACACCAGAGTGGAAGGTATTTCTTTAATAAAACACATTGGGGGTGCAGGGTAACTTGTGTGTGTGTGAGGGCTGCCCTCACCCTAACAGTACTTTACAGTTTGCCCTGCACATCACCATACCGCACTCCACCTGTCTTTTGTCCCATCTTTACCCTATTCAACTCTACACACTTGCCTAAATCATAGACATCTTCACTCTAGTCTCATTCTTACACTGACCACCCATTATTCTAGCCCCATTCTCCTCTTGCTCTTACTCCATTTTTACCTCAGTGCTTTTTACCCTGTTTCTATACCCACCTTGCTCTCTCTCTCTCTATCCTTTAACCAATCTTTATAGTACTTTCACCCTCGTGATTTAGCCTCATCTGTCCTGCATCGCCACTCACCAGTGTGTTGCCCTTACTTTGCTAACTTGGTGCTTTCCAGGTCTCTCACACCTCTCACACTGCTGTTCTAATCCCTCTGCAGCTTTATTGCTTTTCATACCACCTGCTGTCATTGTCCATTGGCCTCATATCTCTGTGCCACTCCCTGGTTCACTCCCCATCACCCTAATGATTCTTCACCTAGTCCTGTCCTTAACCTGCATCCTCTTCACCCTCACCTCAGCCTTATTTCATCCTCTATTGATTTCAGCTGTCATTACTGTTCACCCTTCCTCTATGCTGTCATTACCATGCTTCCTTCCTTCCATTTACCCCTTCCTCTTTGCTTTTACCTCTAGCATCCTTGCCAGATCCCCTCAGCCTAGCCATCTTTACTTCACTCACATTCCCCACGATTAGCTTAGATCCCACTCACCTTCACATTTTCTTCCCGTTACCTAGCCCTCACCACCTTCCCGTCCCCCACACACACCACCCATTACTCTCAGTCGGCTGTCCCACTCACATCCTCCTTACCCTGTTCGCTGTTCTGTGCACTGCTGATCTTGCCTGTGAAGATTGGAAGACATCGCTAGATGCACCAATCCACTAGGAATACTTTGTTCTGGAGGGTCGTGTGCAGTAGAGACCCGGTGAGAGCAGAGCAGGCAGAAAGGGAGGGACACTGGCTTCCTGGGACCGGTTTTGACTCAGGACACTTCTCCCAGTCTTAGCTGGGGTACAAAGGAATCGAAACTCAAGCTCCCCTGGACCGACCAAGATTCCGTTGGTCACTATTCCTCCTCGGATCTGCTGCCTCAACACCTGGCCATCCTGGGATCGCTGTGGCTGGGACTCGAGGTAATCAATCGAGCCTCTCACTCTTTCCGGACTGGTCGCTACTCACTGGATGTACGGTATGGCGTCCTAACTCCTACTTCTGTTTTGGGGACCGAAAACAGACTCAAGAGGAATCGAATGTCTCAAGCTACCTCCTGAATGGCTGAGATTTTGCTCAAACTCATAACTATTCATCCGGCAGAGACTAAGAGAGCGCAAACCATTCTCCGTCTCTTCTAACTTTCTTGGCATGTTAGGCAAGCTGCGTGTCACTTGACATACAACTACAAAGGCAAAGGGTTTGGCTTCAGAAGTTCAGCCATCCTTTCTAGCATCCGAGCATCCAAGCTACAGACTTTGACAAGCTTGGGTGGAACCAATACAGTCTTTGCCAAATTGTGCCTTTTTATGGCATCGCTTAGTATGAAGCATTCGCACCTTTATAAACAAAGAATTAGCAAATCATCTTTCTTTACCGGCGATTTTTGCTTTTTGACCCCTTCAATCGCATCACCGCTTATCCGAACACTATCACTGTCTCTTGCTGTGTTCGGATAAAGGAGGTTGTACTTGAAACGATCAACTAGGAATTATAGCAAAGGTCAAAGTTTTTACACAACTTTGACTAATCTTACCAACTTTACCATCTAAAGGGTGAAGGCCCTGTTTGGTTCTTACTTTTAACCCATGCCTGCACCGATTGATCAGCATTACAGTAGCACAATTCAAATTGCGCCACAAATAAGTAAAAGCCAACCAATCAAGAAAATGCATGAAAACTATACTAAACTGCATACAATAATAAAAATAAAGTAAGATATTTATGACGATCAAAAAAATGAAATCCTGCATCCATGAGTACACCCAAATTGTTTAATTACATAGATCAATTTGATATAAAAAATAAGGAAACCAGAGACTCCTGCAGTAAATAGCGATGAAAAAAATCAAACTTGATCAGGAGAGCACAATCTTTCATTGTCTTATGTTCAGATCTAACTCATCATATACTTCACTTGGGAGAAAAAGACTGGCAAAACTCAACATGAATTGAGTGACTGAAAAATTATCCCAATACACAGTGGCCCTTTCCTTATCTATTGACATCATAAACAGTAGAAAATGAACAAGACCAGGGTCCAGTTTCTAAAAACTGATGTTCTGAATAAGGTATTTTGCTGTAGTTACGTGCCCATAGTAGACCATTGAAAAAAAAAATCTGAGGATGCCGTTTTTGCGAAATCATAAATAAATACTAACTGACCAAACAAAGCTTGATTGCTGACTTCACAAAGCTGTAGATCAATTTCAGAGCTTCTCTCGATCTGGTAGATTTCTGCACTGAGAAACAATAGAGGACGTTTTAGCAAGAACTGCAGTCTACACAGGAAACTAGCAAGTCAGCGAGCAGGAACAGCAGGATGTTGTATAAAAAATGCCTCCCGAACAACAGGATCATTGACTGGATGATTTGCTTGCCAGTGCAAGTAAGCCACTACTCCTACCTTGCATATCACTGGGCAGATTTCTCACACAGGCATTTATGCAAATGTTATAGAGCTCGGGAAAAAGGTGTACAGATGGACGAGATAACTAGTCGCAGCACCAGTGACTGCATTTACAAGGATGAGATAACTCGTCGGTGGCAGGATGGGGGTTAAGAGTAAAGACTAATAAAAGAAATAAGGGTAGAGACAGGCATGAAAGGATTTAGACGGCTACAAAGATGTGTTCAGAAAAGGAGTGGGGATGCCCATTTTCCCACTACCCCAAAATCACTACCTAAAGCCCTTCAGAAAGAGAAGGGGGTGAGAGCAAGGAATGCGACAGCAAGATAATATCTGCACATGCTACTCCGCTCCTTCTCAACCTGCTCATAGGAAGCAAACAGAGAAATTCTCAAATTGGTGTGGCCAAAATGTCCAACAGTCTGTTCAGCCTTCCACCCTGCTGTTGACAACTGCCCTTGTGTCTAACAGTGGAGCCCCTGAAAGGCGAGTTAAGCACCTCCGATACTATTTAGTCCCAGGCTTCAGGCAGCCTGCTTCCACAGCCATCTTGCTCATCTTTTTCAGCTTCTACAGCCCAGTCCAGCACCTCCACGCCTTTCATAGACTCCTCATGCCCTCCAATTCTGTCTTTGGCACTACATTCGTGGCCAGGGCCTCGGCATCCACTCTAGGGAGCTTGGCAGGGAGAGGCCTCCACATTATTTGTTGTGAGCTGCCGAGGGCTCCTGGCCCACTGACGTTGGCGACTTGTGGTGGGGGGTACCCAATCCTCCTGCCCCCTAATTCCCATGCCTGTTATTTAGATAGTCTCCACGGTCTGGCTGGGGTCTTATGGCGCTTGCCTGCCATTTGCGATCCTGTAGGTAGAGGCGATGGGATCTCTTTGCATCTAGGTCAGAATGAACAGCATTCCCATCCTCCTGGGGTATGTTTCCTTCTTTCTGACCTCTTTGACAAATGTTCTTTCAGGGTCCAGAGGCATTTGGGGAGAGGGACCTCGGTAGTAGACCTGGCCATTGACCATTTACCCTAGCCTCTGCTTCTTGAGGGATTCAGCCACAAATGATCTGCCATCCTAGACAGCTGCAGGGCAGTCAGCCTTCTGAACCTATACTGAAAAGAGTTGGCAGCCAGATTTTAGTTCAGCGGGCCAATCGCCTTCCTCCTCAGGGCCACTTCCTGTGAGAAGTCCTGGTAAATGAAATTATGTTGCCCTTCCAAGTAAGCTCTCCTTGCTCTCTGGCAGCCCTCAGAAGCTTTTCCTTCACTGAGTATTTCAACAAGTATGCAATTATTGTTCTAGGCCCATTCGCACCCTCTGGCCTGCCCGCATCTGATGTGCTCTCTCCACCCCACAGGTTCCTTCCACCTCTCACCAAGCAGTTGCGGTAGTCAGACGTTCAGGAATTTCTCCATCTTGGGCCCCTCAGCCTCATCCGTACCCCAATATCAGAATATTATTTCTCCTGCTTCTGTTTTCTTGATCCTCTGCCCTTTACCACAATCTAGCAAGCTTGTCTTCATGGTCTTTAAGCCTTTTCGGCACAGACAGATGCTGCCTCTCCAACTCCTCTGCACGCTGATCCAGCACATTTTGTTGGTCTGCCAATTTCCTTTCATCCGCCACATTCCCTGTCACAGTAGCCCCTATATCATCCACTGTGACCAGTAGCACCTCCAGCATCTTCGTGATGTTGGCTAACGCCTCTGATGGGGATTTGCTTTTGAGAGGGCATTGGAAGCTGTGTAGACTGTCCCACCACACTGATTCCTGCAGCTTCCATTCTGAAGCAGTATCTTTAGTTTGTCCAAACACTCAGTTCCGCCCTAGCTATAGCTTCTCCTGTCTGGACCAGTCTTCCAATCTTCCTGATCACAGCCTCACTTGTCTCGCCTTGTCTGCAGTGTCTAACAGGCCTGCCGCTCCCTGCACTTGGGCCTTTATGGCCTACTTCCACATCCCTCTGAACTGTTCGCAGTTAAGCTTTCAAACTGCGGACATAGTTCCCGCAATTCAGCAGCAGCGCTTAGCCTCCTTAGGGAAAAGCTTAATTCCCTGCAGAAATGTAATGACTTCAGTCCAGCATTCCAGCAAAATGGTTGTATAAAGATGTCAGGTCAGGACAGAGCAACAAGCTCACGCAGCCATTACTTCAGGAGCCAAGCCACGCCCGGTGATCTCAATGTTAACTGGCTTGCCTCCACTGCCTCCCATTTAAGGGACTCCTTTGCTGCCCTGGATATGTCCCAGTTAGTCACCCAGCCCACCAGATTCAACCACTCTACTGGCACCAGCACTCTCCTAGATGTTGTTATATCTAACCACCCCTACAAAATCTGGGATGTCACTGTCCTCCCCAACTCTCTTAGTGATCACTCCCCAGTCCTCTGTCTCTGGTCATCCTCCACTCTGAGCCAGTGTTCCAGGCCACTCTACACCGCCGCTTACACCCCACAGCCTCAGAAAATTAAAACAATACTTAGCCAAGCTAGACTGGTCCCCTATCCAGCATGCCCTGACATTGACTCAGCTCTTGACCACTTCACAAATGCCTTCTGTAAGGCTTGTGACCTTTTCACCCCTCACCAGGATCTGCTCCAAAAATGCAATGCCCCATGGATCACCCCACCCTTCCTCCAGAGACTCAAAAGCAGAGATAATCTCTGTCACATTGCTGTAGAATCTGGAAAGCATCTGACAGACAGGCCTACAATGCAGAATACAATAGTGCACTTGGGCCATTAGGTGAGCCAAGGCAGAGCACTACCAGACTACCTTCACTTTCACTTGGGGTTCAGCCCAGACCTTCTGGGATAATATGAAGAGCTAAATGGGAAGTTCCACCCCCCACAGTCTCAGCTTCCATCAATGGCACCCCACCACAGATCCACTCCTCATAGCTCGATTGCCTTAACACTGCCTTCTCTGACCTAAGCTCGGTCCTCCCCAGCAGCTTTGACCCAATCCCCACCTCTCTCCCTCTGGTTCTGCATCACCCACCATTCTACCTGCACACCCTATCCTCCCAAGAAGCCAGGCTGCACCTGCTAAAAGCCTTAGTCAGCACAACCCCAGCAGTGACCCTCTCGACTCCAGGATCCTCCGTGATGGTCTTGGACGAAGTCCTAGTCCCCTGACAGACCTTCTAAACCAGTCTCTATGCCTGGTTCAGTTCCCAAGTGCTTGGAAAACTGCTGAAATCACACCCATACATAAGAGTGAGACTGATCCACCCCAACAATTAACGGCCCATCTCCATCTTCCCCCACTCTCTAAAGCCCTTGAAAAGTGGTGCTGATCCAGCTCTCTGAATACCTAATGAAGTATGACATTATGTGCCCAGAGCAGCACAGTTTCTGCCAGGACACAGTACAACCACGGCTCTCCTGGAATTCTCCCAACACCTGCACGCTGCTTTACTCTGGCAGCCTTGCAGAAGCAGTGTTCATTGACCTCTCCAAGGCCTTTGACACTGTCTGTCATCCCCTTCTACTCAACTATCTCCATTAACTTGTCTTCTCTGGTTCTCTAGCAACTCTCTGCTAGATCCCAGCATGTCAAGATCAGCGCTCCCTCTCCAGCACTCTTCCTGCTCACTCCGGGGTCCCTCAGGGCTCCATCCTAGGTCCAATACTTTTAGTCTCTACCTCAACACCCTCCCCAGCTCATATACCAGTAAATGCTACTCTACACTGATGATGCAGTCCTCATTGCCTCACATCCCAATCCTACCTCCCTCCAATTATCCCTCCAGCAAACTTACAAGCTGCAAAGGTGGTTTGGTGACTGCAGACTGGTCATTAACCTAAAGAACTACCAAATCAATGCTCTTCTCCCACCACCACAATAAAGCTAAAAATACCCCCTCTTGATTATCTCCAGCACTCTGCACTCGCTAGAACAAGTGACCACATACAAGTACCTAGGCATCACATCTCGATACTGCCCTCCTTCCACACCCACATTAATGCCCTGTCAGCCACCATTAACTCTCAGATTGGCCTGCTATACCAGCACAGGACTGTCTGCTTCAGGTTGCCCTCAGGCTGGCCATCACCTCCTCCTTCTTGACGCTTAGGACTATGGCTTGCCCATCTCATGCTGCAGCTGACAACACTGCCCTCTTCAAAATCCAACTTCCATCAATAAGGCCTGTAGACTCCTGACCAGTGCCCCAGCTGAACTCACACTTGCCTTCTATACTACTACCAGTTTTCTCAACTTTGAGGAGCAACTGCTCTAACAGACCTGCCTACTCACTAAGAAATCACTACTAGGACTCTTCCCGGGTCTCCACCTCCCTACCTCAGCCATCTTCATCCGTCACCACTCAGTAGCTCTGTTAAGGCCACTTTCAAGGTGCCCAGAACCAATACTCCTCTTGCCCAGAGATCCTTCCTCTACCAAGCCCCCACCTGGTTCAACTCCTACCTAGCTGCATCTCCAACTTCCAAAAATTGGCTTCTTCAAAACAGCCCTTCAGAACCATATCTTTAATACCCCTGTTGTAGGTGCAACTAACCTCCTGTTGTAACCTGTGGTTTCCACCCACCTTGCCCCTGCTTGACAATGTCCACTGGACATCCTCTCCTCCACCAGACCTACTCCTTCCTTACTACTTCCAAACAGGGATGTAACCGCTGTCTTTCTGAGGACCTACTATGTCCATAAGTGTAACATTATTTAACCTAAGTAACATACAAACTGCTACATTATGTAATCTAAGTGTATCTATGTTAAATGATCCTTTTACTGCACCTGTAATGTTATCCTCTGTTTTAATCTGCACTGTAATAACTGTCTTGATGTCTGCCCCCGCGATGCAGCCTTTGTAAATGAGTCTCTGACTCTAAGGTTGTAAACCCGATTTGTAATGAATAAAAAATAAATATGGATCCCACTGTCTGTAGACATATTATTAAAATAAAAAGTACTTCACATTCTGGCCATTTGATATGATTTTTGAAAGCCAGTGCTATGATTTTTAATGTTGAGAGGTTAAGAGGTATGTGTTTGACTGTGTCCAGTTTCTTTACACCTATATGTTATATCTATTGTTCCACACCTACTCCTCCAGTTGAAGAGATAATGCACACTGGAAAATCTAGCATGGCTCAGAACTGCAGGATACAATCTATAAGGTCTGTGAGTAGGCAGAGTCTGTACTATGTCACAGACAATTGCAAAGCAGAACACAACTTATTGTAGATGAAGGAAGTGTTTTTTTTCTTGTTACAATGTTTCACCAGGAAAGACATGCTAAGCCAGGCTTGTTTCCAGGTGTGTCCTGGGAGCACAGGGAAGTTATGTGACTTGATCATGGTCACACAGTGTGCAAGTGGTGGCTGGGATTCAACCCCACTCTCCAGGTATGAAGCTCAGTACTCTTAACCACTACACTATACTGCCTTCCTTAGCATCTTGAGATTATCTTAATAGCAATGTTGATAATTTTGTTCCTCATTACAAGATCCTAGGAAATGTTAGAATAAGCAATGGTGGTAATTTTGCCTCTCATTACAGGATCATAGGAAATGCTAGAATACAAAAGATCAAGGGCCCTATATTCAAAGTTGAGCCTCTGGGCAAAATTACCACTGCACGGCATGTTAAAATAGCCTATACCAAATAGCCTGCTACATTCAAAAGGGATAGCCCCTGTACTAAACCTGCTGAATATAGCATGCTAATGAAGCCAGGCAAATTGAGCTGGAAGGGCAGTGCAAAATAGCCTGGGATGCAAGACAGCACAGAATATAGCAAATAAGACAGCTCTGAAAATAGCAAGCTGTCAGGCAGGGCAAATACACATAGAAACACAGTACAGAGTATAACAAAGTCTCCACATGGGGCACAAGCTAAGCTAGTGAGCGAATACCTTGAACAAAACATTGAAAGCATGGAAAACACTGACAATGGCAATATAACACCCAAAGTCACTGTCATGTAACCACCATACCTCTCAATTGCTATGAATTTCATATAGTGCTATGATTTTCACACTTAATTTCCCTTGCTCTGCATAGGTTTACTGATGTTCCTCAAAATGTTAGAGCTATTTCTGGACACACAAACTATTAAGTCACTGAACTAAATTGACAAACATTCCTTATCACTAGCTATATCGGGACCACTATCTGTATAACTATTTTTAAAATAAGAAAGTGCTACACATTCTGGCCCTTTGCTAAGAGTTTTGAAGGCCAGTGCTATAATTTTAATGCAGAGGTGTGGTAACCACACTTGCAGCAGCAACAGGAACCCAAAGACTCCAGCAACCTGCCCAATGATGAAACACCCAGGCAAGAAACACAGGACACAGGAAGTCAAAAACAAACCATGTAATATAGGAAGAATAAAGAATAAAGACAAATGAACAAGAACAGGTGAATGAACAGCCAAACCAGAAACAATGTTAAAGCAAACAAAAGGGGTTGGGGAACAGGGACTACAATAGCACAACACAACTATGAACAATAGAGGGTGGGGCAATAGGGAATCCAAAACCACAAGCACATTATTTACAATGGGGTGTGGGAACAAGGAGGATAGTAGTAATGACAGAAACTATGTGGCTCTGTGCATGAAAAAGGGGTACCAAAGTGTTATATTGAGTCAAATTTTAAAAGTCAAAATATAGTAATGACTATTAGCATTTTTTATGCTATGACTCACCTTATAAAATGTGGTATGCCACAGGATAACTACCATTTAAGATCCTGAGAAAAGCCTCCTCAGTGTCTGCCATGTGATGGGGGACATGAAAGCTAGTGCTGCACTTGTAATGGGGGCATGAAAGTGACTGCCCATGTAACTGGGGACATGAAAGTGACTTCCTATAACTGGGGACATGATACATACAACAGCATATAGTAAGAGGCAGGAATACCTGTAAAATTTTCTAATTTTTATCATTCAAGGTAAAAAGTCAAATGGTTAATACAACCAAACATGTAAACATATAACAATAAAATGTAATATTTACAACTACATAAGCACTCAAGCATTACAACAGCAATACATTCTACATAAAGCAATAGGCTACTCTACTATGACTACAAGGCTATGCTAGGACTTCAAGGCTACTCTACAACTACAAGGCTACTTACAACTACAAGGCTATGCTATCTCTATACAAACACATTATGACTTATTTGACAAACTGGAACAGATATTTTGAGGAGTTCAGCACTGTACACTAAAAATGATAGTCCTTTTAATTCCATTTGTCCTGAAGTGTGTGGAACTTTTCATTGATTGCAGTGAATTCATCATTGTTAATTTCAAAGGTCCCATCATCATGCAGAAACTGAATTAGCCCATGAAAAAGTCATCTTGAACACGGTCAGTGCCCTGATGCCATGACCATGTAAAAACATTTCACGCTGTTTTAGGAACTTTTATGAGTACCACTTTCCCACAGGATCCACTGCAGTTAGTTGCTCCTTAAAATATTCATTTGAGTAGTACACAGCATAATACTGATTTGGTCTGGATCATTTGTGGGTCTAGCAAAGTTCTCTACTTTTAGGACTGTGTGTTTCATGGGTAATGGAGCTGAAGCATCAGTGATGATTACAGTGTTTTCACTTGTGGTGGCATCCTCTGCTGAAGCGCCAATGGTGAATGTAGTGCTTTCACTTGTGGTGGCATCCTCTTCAGCATCATTTGATGCACTGTCATGTGCACTATCGTTGCCTGTGGATTCTTCAGGTATGGCCTCAGTAGGAGCTAGAGTCTCATTGCAGGCTGTGTGAGACCCCAATACAGGATGAGCACTTGTGGCCAGCAAGTCATGAGTTGTGTTGAAATGTGAGGCTGCAGCTTGGGAAGCTGTTATGTGCACAGGACCAGAGGGACCAATGGGCTTGGTGTTGGCATCTGAAGATGACATTCTGTATGATGTGGAAGCAGTTAGTTTTTAACCTTCCATTCTTCAACATGATGCACATTTTCACAGGGCCCATTGTCATGAGCAATGTGTGCAAAAATAAGTCAAGTTTCTTGTTACCACCACACCTTCTGTTGCAAACTTCACATTGTGAAGCTTTCATGTTCCAGGTACCATTTTAACATTGTCTTCTAATTTCATTTCATCAACCCAGAAAAATATCCATCTGAAATGTTTGCCGCACCCTTCTGTGTCATGCTCTCTAGTCAATGTTGCATGGCAGAATTTATAGAGCTCCTTAGCTTTTCTAATTATGGCCCATCATAACCATGCAGCTTTGCTTTCTGCTGATTTGACAGCAGCACTCTTACAATCCGCTGGACCTTTTCCACGCCATAAGCCAAAAGCCCTCTAGATGGGGAAGCCAAATTTCTTGGATTACATTGAAATGTCAAAGAAGGCCCATTTGGATTTATACTGGGCACCGCATAGCGGTGAAATGAACTTCTCTGCTGATTTTTAATTTGCGGACATTTTGTAGATGTGAATTCGATATCTCCACAAAGTGGTGCAGGGCATGGTGATCATGTTTTAAATCACTGGACATAAAACTAATGACTCTCTTACTGTTGAGTCACACTGCTCACAAGGTAGTATGTCACTACTAAGTGAACTGTGTCTTGTTCATAATGTTAATGGGATGCCTGCACTTCATCCTATAATCTGCAGGCATAGTTCTTGGCAAAGTCAAGAACCATCCTACACATCCCTGGGATAGGTATTTTTTGATGCAAGCAAACTGGTGGTGCTGCCATGCTGCTCTATGTAAGTACTGACCCCAAAACAAAAGTTCCTCTTGTCGACCTCCACCAGTGTCTGCAATGTTGATTTTTATTTTCAACACTTTTCGTGTCTGCCGTACCTGGATGCCATTGACAGTTTGCATGATTGTTATATTCTCCACTACTGGAATGTGACATTGTCTTGTTCGTGTCCATTAATGAGGTCTTCCATGGCTTTTATAACATTTTTGTGCTGCACTGTTGACATGTTCTGTCCACACAATCCTGCCTGTAAAACCTTTGCAAAGGAGGGCAAGGACACATTGTTAGCTTTACTGCACATTGCACAGTGAGGACTTTGCATGATGTCAGCCAGTGAATATCCACCACATGGTTCAATGCCTTCAGTTTCAGTAAGCTATTCATGCAGTATTCACAGTGGCACTGGTCCAATTTTTGCTCTTTGGCCAGTTTAAGTGCCTAGGGTGTAGGCTTCCAAATGTTCTCACCCTACCAATGTGTCCAGGTTCTGTTGGGTGAATTCATTATATACAGTATGGATGGGTTTGTCCAGTTATGACCGACATGTGCCAGTTCTTTTGAAAAGCTTTCTTGTGAGGTAGTGGGGTTGCAGACTCTTCAGAAAAATCTCCACTTTCCTCTTTGTTGACTCTGGCAGTGCATACTTGTGCCATTTGTTGCATTCTGTTCCACCACATGATACCTTCACGAGCCTCTTCTAGCTGATACCAGTGCTGCACTTGCAGTTCTGAGCAAACAGTATTTTTAGCACAAGAACTGTATTGATGAACTCTCTGTTCAGGTGTCTGTCCTGTTTTTTGGCCTTCTTTTAGGTTTGCTATCTTCTCCATAAAATCATTTTTCTTGTAGGTTACATGGATGGTGAACAATTTTGTGCTGAGCCAATGCAGTTTGTTTGGCTGGTGAACAAGACAACAGGATCTTCTTCATTACATAAGAAAATCAATTTGGTGATTTTGGAAAACCTTTTCTTGCTCTCTGTACAGCCTTTCTTACAGCACTGTTATATCTGTAGGCCTGTGGCATCACACACAGCTCTCTAGTTGCCGTGCCGTTCAGTACAGCTGGTGGTGGTGGTGGTGTTGGTGGCTGAGAGTCAAGTAAGCTTTTCATGCTCCTTTTTCTGCATATTTCTGGCATTCCTTTTCATTAATTCGTGACATTTCTGACTTGTCATTTGTGCATGCTTTCAGTGTTTTTCTCCCCATGCTTGTCTTTGCACTTCAGATGTGTTCTCATCAGGCCTTCTTTCTGTGTTGCTTGGTGCACTGCAGGCATCAGCTTGCAATTTTTTCTGCTTCTGAGCCTCTCTATATCTTTTCATCCTCTCTTTAGCTATCTGGTTATAATGTTTTGCGTTGCTTGCCATTCATGTTGCTGTGGTATGCATGTGAGTGTGCTGCACATTTCTCCTTGTAGTTTTGATAATGTTCTGGGATTTCTTTATGTTTGCTCAGTAATGCTTGTTCCTTTCTTTTGATGATTGAGGGTTGACTGTAGTCTGCAGAGCTTCAGTGAGCATGGCTGCAGCAGACACCAAGGGCCTTCATCTGGTTTCCATTCCTTGTGAAAAGTTAACTGTTGAAACACAAGTGAATTCAAAAATCATGGGTCAGCTTTCACAGTAAAGGAATTTTAGTCGGTAAAATAAAATGTCTACCATGCTTCTAAACAAGACTGAAGTGACAGCAGAGACAATGAAACACGTCACTGACATAATGAAGTGTTGCTTCACAGGGCGAATGCAGCACAGTACATGATCAGTCAAAAAGATTGTCTGAATAATCCCTCTTGTGGTGACAAAGTGTTCACCCCAAGAATTAGTCACAATGTAAGATTCAATGCAACAAGAGATTGATCACAAAACAGAATTGACACAAGAAAAAATGGCACCATAAAGAGACACTGCACAGAGAGATTCTTCACTAAATGAAGTTGATGGAAGGTGATTATTCACAAAATGAAGTCGACGGAAGAGGTGATTCTTCATAAAACTAAGTTGACGGAAGGTGATTATTCACAAAACAAAATCAATGGAAGAGGTGATTCTTCACAAAACTAAGTTGACGGAAGGTGATTATTCACAAAACAAAATCAATGGAAGAGGTGATTCTTCACAAAACTAAGTCGACGGAAGAGGTGATATTCACAAAACATTGATGAAAGAGGAGGTAATGCACAAAAGTCAATGAAAGAGGAGATTCCCAAAAAGTCGACTGAAGAAAAGATTCACAAAACAAAATGGAAGCCTGCATCCACCTGCCTGCAAACAAAATAGAAGCCTACATACACCCACCTGTAAACAAAATGGAGACATGCATCCACCCACCTACAAACAAAATGGAAGCCTGCATCCACCCATCTGCAAACAAAATGGAAGCCTACATCCACCCACTTGCAAACAAAATAGAGACATGCATCCACCCATCTGCAAACAAAATGGAAGCCTGTATCCACACACTTGCAAACAAAATGGAGACATGCATCCACCCACCTGCAAACAAAATGGAGACACGATCTCACCCACCTGCAAACAAAATGGAGGCCCACATTAGTCTGCCTGCAAACAAGGAGACATAGGAACTCACATCACAAAATGGTACAAAACAGAAAGGACTTGGATTAATAATTGCACATTATTTTGTAGGTAAACAATTACAACAGATGCTCTCTCACAATAAGCAAAAGATGCAGTACAACTTAGCCTGTCGCTGATCTGCTGGATGATTCAATGATTCATGGTGTTTAGGGTTTGGCCAACATACCACATGGTGTGGGCCAGTGTTTGAAGCCTGCTGTGGTGTGTAGCCCCACTCAGACCATTCAGAAGCCATAAGTGATTATTTGTTTCCAAATGGTCTGATCAAGGCCTACACACCACAGCAGGCTTCCAAACAAGCTCAGACCATGCAGCATGTTAGTCCCCCACTCACCACAATGCAGAATTCACAATCAATTCTGATTAAACAACAAGATAGTGTAAAACACATTTTTAACATTATAGCCAGAGAGCCTCCCCATACCCAGAAAATAAAATATTTATGTTAGATAGGGGCTAGTAGTTTAGCCTGCCGGTGGTGTAGGTTTCACTCAGACCATTCAGAACCCAAAAGTGACTATTGGTTTCCAAATGATCTGATCGAGACCCTAGACACCACAGCAGGCTTCCAAACACAGGCCCAAACCATGCAGCATGTTAGTCCCCCAAAAAAAAACACAATGCAGCATTTACCAACAGCTATGATAAAAACATCATTTGGCATGTTAGACCCCTACCTTACAATTCAAAGAATGTCACCAGTGTGCTCAAACCATGCAGCATTTCGTTAGGGCACAGTTGAGGTCTCAGCAGACCTGGTACAAATCAGTGTGCAACCCATGCACTAAAAAGTCATGATATGATGCCAGAACCCCGCCCCAAAAATTCTAGGAAGCACTTACACACACAAAACAAAAGTCAGTCCACAAACAGCCCAAACACATGACTTGGCAAGGTTTAAAAGATATTCCCATTTAAACTGCATTCAGGTTCAGGTTGTAAAGAAAAGGCCTAGGGTCCCTAAAAGTAAATAAAATAACCTTTAGCCTGCTTTAAGCATTCAATGAGTTTCGGGTGGCAAAGAAGGTCTGGGGTCCCTAAAAGTAAATAAAATTTCCTATTTAACCTGCCTATTTAATCTGCATTCAGCATTCAATTTCAGGTGGCAAACAGAAAGACTTGGGGTCCAGAAAGTAATTAATTTCCCATTTAGTTAATCTCCACTGATTCTGGCAAACTCCAACGAGCTCCATTGAGAACAGACTGAAAATTTCCTGGCAGATGTAACACTTGATTAGCAATGCTGGCAAAAATCTGGAGTAAGAGCAAGCAAATCCCCTCACAATGGCCCTTACCTGGAGTGCAGATGGATGTCTCTATGCGATCTGATTGGGACAGCAAGCTTCTCTCTTGAATTCATGGAGATGTAAGGGGACAAACTCTTTGGGACACCACATTTTAACCCCCTAAAGCCAACCACCATGGAGCAACGTCCGCCCCAGTAACCTTTCTCAGCCGCAACAGAATCCTGCGATGTCTCACAATGAACATCTGGGAGCGGGATAGAAGAGGTCACAGGTGACCTCACAGGTGAGAGTGGGGCACCACAAATCGGAAGCAGAGGTTATAAAAGCACTGTTGCTCCAATACATTGCAATGCTGGAGCACAGTGCTTAAAACATTAAAAAGCATTTTTAAATTGCAGTTTGGGCAAGACATCTGAACATAACTGCAGGGCACCAGGAAAGTTACATTCAGGAGCCCAAGTTCAGAGGGATCTGGTGTGTGTGTTGGGGAGTTAGAAGAGTGCTCTAAATGCCCAGAACATAAATAAGCACTAACACAAGTGGGCAAACAGTTTATGGGGCACAACAAAGTTTGTCAGGCAGCATTAAATGACAAACTGCAGCCTTGGGTACAAATACCACAAAACTGGCATCTTTACAGTAGGAGTTTGCACAGAAGACATTCAATTTGTACACAAAGAAGCATAGGATGCCATTAATTTTATCTGTATTATCTCTTGATAAAGGCTTCTTATAGATGCAATAGTTATCACTGTCTTTAATTGTTTTCCCTGCATTTGGTCAGTGTAGACTTCTGTGACCAGCATTGGTATCCCTATTTAATGCACTTAGCCATGTACAAGGGAGGGAGGGAACAGGGAACACACATGAATATGTAAGCTACATACAAGGGGAAGGGGTGAGAATGGAAGTCCCCAAGGTGGTGGAAGCAGGTAAGATGTCTGATGGCTCAGGATTAGCCAGCAGGTCAGATGGTCAGGCAGACAGCCACTCACCCATGATCCTGGCCACACGCCTTGGCTCTGATATCCGGACCACCAACTGCTCAATGATCATTCGCTGCTGCCTTACCAGGCGGTGCAGCAGGTCATCCTGGTGCTCTCCTTCCCAGGCCTGGTGGCCCACAGGGACCTCCTCCAGGGACCTAGGGGCAAAGATATGAGCATGTAAGGATAACATTGCTACAACACTGATCAATAATGCCCCCTAGAAGTGTGCCCCGGCAGGACAGCATGTCCCAACAACCATTGTCCTGTAAACAGCAATGCACACAGCACACGTGGTGGTGACATGTGCCTGTCAGCAGCAGCGAGAACCCAATACAAACATGCAAATACAAGGCAGACAGAATACCTGTCAGCCACCGGAAGCCAGCAGCAAGTATATGATCCAATCTGATACATGTCCAAAGGACACACTGCCACAGGACAACAACACAGCCCTCCCATGTGTACAACACACCCCACAAGAGACACAGCAGACCACTGTAGCATCGGATATGTTTGGCCATGCTGCCCAATGTCATAATGCACAAGGCTGTAGTCCACTGCAGACACAATGATACACAACACGACCAATTCACAGAGAAGAACACCCAAGCCAGCAGTGCCACTCCCATGCACCATGCAACACAAACCAGTGCCCCTCCACAATACCATGATATGTCCAACATGTTGCCATGCACCAGTATAGGAACCATGAAATAGTGGCACAGAACAACAGTGAATGCCCCCACATGGTGTGACGCCAGTCACACACAGTGTGCAGCAATGACACTGCACAGAACCACAACAGGTAGGCATGCTGACCTGAAGAATGCACATATGTACAGTACAGGTGGCGAACTGCCAGTGAGGATTCTGTCTGAAGCAACAGACTACATGTGCAGACCACATAGCCACTGCATGCCATGAGTATTTATGCATGCTCATATTCACACCCTCAGCCCTGTATTTTGCACGTGCACGAGCGCACAGAACAGGGATGCATCACATGCATGGTAATGGTATAGAAATGGCATGTATGAACCCCAGTACAGCAATCGTGAATGGCCATCCAGAAAATGGATACAGTATGCACCACACACACAGTGACATGGTGTGTGCCCCAACAACCCATCATGCATGGCCCGAGAGTCACAGCACCAATGTCTGACTGCTGCAACATGCTGTACATGTGTCCACCACAGGCACATGCGCACATCCAAACACCACATGACCACATTCACCCTAAATAGGCAACATACAGATATGCCCATGGAAGGCAGTAAGGCCACCAATCACAGCACTGGTAATGCATGTCCACCAAGTGTGACAATGCAATACAAGACAAGCATACAATGACAGGTACCAAAGCATGCACAGTAAACAAGTCTGCCATTGCAGGAGATGTCCAACAGGGTATGACCAACAGTACCAGAACAGCACAAGGAAGGCCTTCAGTGGCATCACTATGGGGCAGTGCAGCATGTGCATGCAGCAGTGTAATGTGCTTGTAGGCAGACAGCAGTGGGACACCATACCACAGGGCTATAGAGTACAATCTGTGACACACACCATTGACACTGCACAATGTCCATGTGGCTGCATGGGTATGCCAGTCTGCAGTGCAACGCAGGCACCCAGGACAGAGGGATGTCAGCCGCTACCAGCTGCAATACTACTCCTGGGTCCTGTCAGCACATGTGCAGCAACACAGGTGTACTGCTGCCCATGTGGGAATGGCAGACACTGGACACCAAAGTGACATGAGAGTCCGGACATGTGGTGGGTGCCAAATGCCAATAGCTCCCAAGCACCCTGTTACACTGTCATGGACCTGTGCATGCATAGCACATGACAATGTACCGCAGTCACACCCCCAGTGTCACAACAACAAAACACCATGGTGTGACATCTATACAGCATGCATATCCAGTATCAGCATACCACGTACACCTCATGCTGCCCATCACTGATGTCTCTTCCCTGGTCCACCCTGCATTGCTCCAGCCATTGCCTTGGCTCCTCCTGCCACTGCTGTGGCTGCCCTTCCTGTGCTTTGGGCGGTCTGTGACTACAATGTAGAATAACAATGTGAGTCACAACATGGATACTGGAATGCACAGATCACAGACAACACAATTATGTCACTGTCCCCCCAATACAACAGTCACATGGCACATGTGTGGGTTGTCTGTGCACTGCAATAGTATGTTGCACATGGCTATGTCAGTCACACACCACTGTTCCATGTGCATCAGGCACAGTGCACTGTGTGCATGTGTACCAGCAGGGACACAGTGCAGTCCAACATGTGCACCAGACTGTCAGCCATGCTGTACACACAGCCCTGGACCCACTTCCCTGTATCACCACTATAGCACATGCAGTGCCAAACACACATCAGGCATGTGCATGTGGCCATGCACACACAGTGCTATGTGACTGTAGCTGATCCATCCCTGGCAGACACTCACCTGGTGCCAGCACCATGCCATCCCTGACCTTATCCCAGAATCTCTGCAGTCGTTTCCTCTCCCACCTCTGCAGGTCACTGTAATGATGCCGCACTGTTCACCAGTATAGGATATGCCCAAACGGCAAGCTAGGGGCCTTGCTATGGAGGCCCACACCTGCCCCTAGGACTTTCCCCTCCCGCGCAGACCCAAAGAGCAGGCGCCCTCTCCAGTACCAGCTAGACCATATTGGCCAGCTCCCCACCTGTGATCCCACTGGACCACTGTCCTTTGATGTGTACCAGCAGGCATGCTGTCAGTACAAGGCAGAATAGCTGCAGAAGTCAACTCCTCACAGTTCTATGTGCTTGCTACACAACTAGGGCCACAAGTGTCCCAAAGGGCCATGTTAGCACCATGAAAGACATGAACATGGCCCCGCAAACATCATGAGGGTTATGCTAGCACACCTCAGCTCAGCTTGCATGCTCAGCCCAGGTGCATACATGTGTCCATGCAATGACCAACTAATGCTATGATAGGTCTGGTGCAGTTTGTGCACATGCACAATCCCACCATGACCCCAGCACTATGTTAATGACACACAGGCCCAGTGTGTGTTGTGTAACCATGGTTTAGCACAGTGCTAGACCATTCCAGTGTGGCGCTATGCATTTGCCCGGCATTAAGTTGTTTGTCCTGCACTAAATCCTGCAATATTCAAAGCCAGCATGCAAATTAACCCCATTATACAGTCAAGGTGCAAACACACACATTAGCATCTCATTACAGATTGGCCTGCATACATTAACCTGTGGTTGCCTGGCGGCCTATATCAGGCCTGTCGGTGCTCCACCCTGCAGCTGACAGGTACTGCAGGTGGGTGAGATTCTGTCAAGTCTGAAGGATGAGCCAGGAACACGATAATGCTGCTGCTGGTGAGTAACACTCAGGTTGCATGCTTCAGTACTGTTGTGCCACACACTGTTCACCATACCAGCTGCATATGCATAAATACAGAGTACTGTGATGCTGTACTGCTCATCCATGGACTGTATTCACACTGCACTTGATGGCCACATGCTGCAGCACTGCTAGAGCTCCCACACTGCAACTGTTTTACAGAGTACACAACCAGTGGCCAAGGGTCTAGTGTGTGTGTGTGACACACAGAGGCCTGCATAGCAGTGATAGCTCTGATACTCTATGCTATGTGCACTCACCCCAAATGTGCAGCGACTCACCTCAGATGGGAGGCAGTGCTACTGATGAGAATGCATATGGCATACAGGACCATCACACTCACTACTTTGGGGGACGCACAGCAACATAAGCCCATGCACTGTAGTACTAAGGATACCATTGTGCACCTATGCTATGCAGACAGTGACTGATCAGATGCAGCACACACTACACTGTAGCATGTTTACATGTGGTGGATGACTACTGTGCCTGTCAGTGATATGTTGGCCTGATGGTCACCAGTGTGAGGCGAACATTGCCACAGCACAGGTGTGCAGGTGTGTATGTGACAGACTGTACACTGGGAATGGCTGTATGACACACCCGGCATGTGTGGCCCACTTGTAGCCAGCAGCATACAAGCTACACAATACACATGTACATCTGTGTGTGCTTGGGTGACCTGCTATGCACACAACCCACATGGGTACTGTGTTAACTGTGCATGCACCATGGCCCCATGCATCACTGCACAGTCAAAATGCATTCTGTGCACCATCATAAGAGGATGGCTCTGAACACACAGGTATGCATTGCATGTGTCTGTGCCACACACATTCACAGCCATGGATTGCAGGGGATGTGCTTGTGGCCATGGACAATAAATGGGTGACATTGTGACACCACAGACACACAGCATGGGTACACTGCCACTGTCGTAGCTCTGTCCCATCTGTAGTGTCATGTCTCTACATCATGTCACACACACATAATTTTACACAGGCACACTGTTGCTGACAGTAACTCACAGCGACCCTCCCTTATGACCCATGCAGGTGAGAGTGAAGCACAGGCATGGCTGCGTGCTCACAAATTTTCCATGACTGAGAAGAGGGTCCTGGTGGAGGGGTACAAGAAACATGAACAACAGATGTGGAGGTATAAAACACAGACTCCACAATCTGCCAAATGTGAATGGAAATAACTGCTGAGGTGAATGCAGTCGGTGGCCATGGCCATTCAGTGGATGCTGTCTGGAAGAGGTGGTGTGACATACAGTGACATGTGAAGGAGGATGAGACATGGTGACTGATGGAGATGAATCAGACAAGAGGGGACCAATGCCTGCAGACCTGCATATCAGTGACCCGATAATGGCGCTCGTGGCTTCACCCCTCAGGCCTGTGGAGGGATAGAGGGCGGTGATGCGAGACACCACTACACTCCACCGGGCATGTGAGTACCTTACAGGGCTGAATCATCCCATGCATGTCACACATGGGGGCACGTGGGCACACATCCACTGTGGTGGCTTCTTTGAGGACTGTGCTTCACACACAGGTGCATGTGGTTGTACTGCATGTTGTATGGGTGTGTGTACAGCTGTGGTATGTGTGCTAAGAGTTTGCCACATGTGGCTGCTGTGCCATGCCACTGTGTCATAGTTGGGCTGCTGATGTGTGCAATTGCATGTGCCCCATGTGCTGCACTTGTGTGAAGACACACACATGCATACGGCATGTGGCAGGCATACAGTGGTCTCCCTGTCAGCTGTGCCTTGCACAAACTGCATTGTTTGTAGGTGCCCCATGAGGGAGAGGGACACCAACACTGTGTGCAGCATGTCCTGGCTGTTGGTGTGTGTGCACTGGTTGTGGTGTTCTGCATGCATGAGGAACAGGGTTAGGGCATGCAGTTGTGCATAGGCAGCACATTATGGTGTTACATGATTGGAAGTGAGGTTTGTTGACTGTGTATTGTATATGCCACTCATACATCTCCTGTCCCCAACAGCACAGGGGTGATGGCATCACACCAGTACAACAGCAGGATCCTGCCGAGAAGGAGCCAGAGAACATCAGGCCTTCAACCTCAGACTTAAGCATGTGAAGGTACAACCACCCACCACACTACCATCCATGACCAGTGGACTTGCAGCAGCTGTGGCCTATGGTGATGATGAGGGTGATGATAATGATGGAGTGGACTTGGACATTACCTTTGTTCCCTCATTGGACTATCTTGTTGAACTGGAGATGAGGCCTGTGTCACCTCACCTTGTGTATGACAAACAGCATGGTGGTGCTGTACCCATAGTCAGTGTTCAGGGTGTAACCACTGCTGAGTCCCCAGCTGCCTCTAGCAGTAATATGTTGCCAGTGGAACACCCATCATCAACATTTACACCTGTCCCACAGACTACGATATAGCCCTTTCTCCCTGTGGCACTCCAAAGTCGCAGCTGCCTGCCACTGTTGGCCATGAATGGGTTAGGTACTAAATCCCACAAGCAAAAAATTCCAACCAAGAAATATACCTTTGCAAGATTCCCAATTGATTTTTAGGCTGATGGCAAATAATTCTCACAAATCCTGCCTGTGTATTTAGTGTCAGTCAGTTACCTGAAAGATGGTGGAGGAGGTGAGTAGACTTTCATTAGGCTGCCATTTCTGGATGAGATCATGCACCTTGTACCTTGACAGAGGAGCTGTCCTTCAGAAATTTAACCTGTGTCCTGTCTGCCTTTCTCTGGTGGTGGTTCTGTTAAGAATTAAAGAGTTAAAGATCCCACTGCTTTTTCATAAGAGAGGTAATATCCTCAGCGTGCATTGGCCAGCATTCCCTCTGTCAGTAACCCTGGGCTTTTAAATTCAGGAAAATTAACTTACAGGCTCTGAAAGAGTTAACCCTATTGGCAAGGGCAAGAAGCACTGTAAAAGTTGATCTCTGCATTAGCTGGGATTTATTTACTTTATTTATTTAAAATGTGCACTGTGAGAAAAAAAGAGAGAAAGAGACTAGTCAATGCAGTAAATATGTTCCTACAGCTGCATTTGTTCCATTCTGATTTCCATTATAACAACTAGAATAAAGCGGCAGGGTGCTGTGTGAGGACAAGTGAGGAGAAAGGACTGCATTGGCAGATGTGACATACTCCAAATAACAGCTATCTGCTGCAATTTCAAACAATGGGGAAACAGAAAAGCCAGTTACCTAAAACAAACTTCTAACTTGTTAATTAAAGATGTACTTCACTTTTCTACATATGTCAGGATTTTTGCACCTAAATTTTATGGTGTCAGTATTTTTCTTTTCAGTATGTTTTGTCAGTCTTTTCATGTCGGGATTTAGAATGTATCCCTCATGAACACCTGCAACAGCACAGCGTGCAGGCCCACACGGGTGACCAGCACACCCTTAGACATGTGGCAGTGGTCTGTGGGAGGTATGCCACAGGATGCAGCAGGCCAGGTGTCCAGATGTCCACTAAGCGCTGTGGAGACACAACAGCAGCCACCACCAACACCAATACATGCTGTTGAGCAGGGTGATGTTCCCAACAGGTGCGTGATGTACAGGGCTCATGTCCAATCGACCAGGCTGCTCTACAGTCCCAGACAGCAGCACAACAGAACCTGCATGCCTTCTGATGGGAGGTGATGCAGGAACTGTCCCTCCTCTGGGAGGCTGCATCAGCTGAGTGGGTGTGGGCAGAGCAGTGGGCAGAGAACCACCTCACTAGGTACTGAATACTGTGAGAGATTGCTTCAGTGACCTCACTGCAGCCGTGAGGGAGCACATGGCTGCAGTGAGGTCTGCATCCAGCTCAGGGCAGCAGCACAGTGTCACAGCATGGTGTCAGCGTGCTGCCCATGGGCTCCTTAGCTGTTCCAGTACAATGGTCAGCCAGATCTGTGTCCACTGGTACTGGTGCATCATGGTCCTCCACCAGTGTGGCATGGTGCAGGGTGGCGATCCTCTGTATCATCACCTGACAGGAGCCACCATGGCCATGGCCACCCAGGACTGTTGCTATGCCCCAATCATTAGCAGATGGGTTCCTCCATGCTGGATATGCCCCCATAAAGGGGCACAGGCAGGGTCCCATAGGCTCTATGGTGGCCAGCATCGTTAATGCCTGACCACATGGGGACATACTGTTGCACACATGCAGCTGTACACCCTGCACCCACACACAGCACACAGCCCCACATAACACTGGCTCACACTCATTCACACACACACACACACACATATACAGTACCCCTTGCACACATTCATACACAACCATATTACATTAATACCACCTTTGCACTGCTCTGTGTGTTGCACTATGTTTAAAGCTGTATTAGAATCACTATTGCTTACACATTTGTTTTTCTGTGTTTGTATCACTCACCTACCCTTCTGTGCCAGTGTGACGATGATATTGTTGTGGTGCTCCTGGGACCTCCAGGCCATTCAAGGATCTCTCTTCCTGAGTTGCTCAACTATCCTCTGGACCTCTGGCTCTGGGTCACTATCAGGCTGTACATAGACTTAAGGTGCACGTACACCACAGTTGAGAACTATGCTGTGTAACATACAACATGCTAGAAATATACAGCATACCTTGTGAGGGCTATATTGTAGGGCACTGCCAGACTGGTCCAGGCAGTGGATCCAGATCTTGAGCATGCCAAAGAGCCTCTATCACATTCCTTGTTGCAGCATGTGCCTCATTATTGCCTCTCCTCAGCCCCTGTTGTTGGCTGGGGAGTGGTGTTAGTAGCCAGAGTCTCAGGGGATAGACACTGTCCGCTGTGAACACATGTACATGTCACCACTCTTTACTGTGTCACCTCACAGCCTGTTGACTGCATTTCATGTTTTCATCCTGCCTCTCATTACCCCCTGTATACTGTTCCTGTCACTAATACACCATTGTTGTGGTTGCATTGTGCATGTTCATGGTACTACCGACAAGGTGCCCACTGGTAATCAGGCCATCCTCAAAGGCCTGGCACAGCCTGGACTGATGCCAGATAAAGGCATTGTGGGCACTGCCAGTGCACTGTGCATTGACATTGGTGATGTGTCCACTGCATCACACACCAACTGGCAATTGATGGAATGGTATCCCTTCTGGTTTATGTACACATCCCTCCTCACCACGTGGTGCACAGATGGCAATGTGGTGTAATCAATGGCATCAAGTACAGCTGATAGGTGTGCAACCTGATAGAATTGCTGCAAGGTTTCTCTGCATTCCTGTGCAGCATTGGGGAATGCTATGAATTCAGCAGCATGTGGTAGGAAAGCATCGAGGAACCGGGTCAGGAGGCAGGAGGTGGCTGACTGTGAAACTCCAATGGGATCTCCCATCGGTCTCTGGAACATTCCGTGGCTAGAAAGTACATCACAGCAGTCACCTTCTCCTCTACTGACATGGCATGTCTGTGTCTGGTGTTCAACTGCAGCTGCACATGCAGGAGGTTGCAAGCTGCCTCAACATGACCCTGCTTATCCTGTACTGGCACACAAGATGTTCATCTGTGAAGGTCTTGAAGGAAACCTTTGCCAGTACATGCTGTGTGCAGCATATCTCCTCCTTGGTCTATGGTGTGGGCCATGGTGGGCTTTGTCCTCTCCTCCTCATCAATAACAGCCTCCATCAGGTAGAGTAGCACAGTGTTGTTTGCAATGGCCACCTTGTCTCCTGCAGTGTCTCCTCCTCTCTGTGCTTTGCCCTGGATTAAGACATGCATTTATAGACACTAACTAGCACCCAGGCAACCACAACATTGAATATTATATGAAATAGCTATATCTTTTGTAACTATCATTTAAAGAGAAGTGCAGGTTAATGAATGGTGACACTATGACAAGGAGACCATGTGAACCTTTGAGAACCAGAAGCCAATTGATCTTTCTTTTTCTCAATTAAGGTTAAAGGTTCTGTTTTTTTGTTTTCTTTTGGTCAGTGAAACCCTTAGACACTATTCACAATGAAAGTAGTCCTGTCCTTTGGTTCAATATGAAACTCACCAAAGAAATTGATGAGGAACATCCACCAGAACTAGACACACAGTGGATTCCTGCAGGGGAGGGCCTCTAACAACTAGTACAACAACCCATAAGAGACAGGGCTATCCTGGATCTAGTACTGCCTAACGGGAAAGGATCACAGATCTCCAGGTAGAAGGTCACCTGGGGCCAATGACCATCACATGGTATGGTTCAATTTGGCCACTAGAACTAATTCATCCCATTCCAAGGCAAAATATGGGACTTCAGAGAAGCTGACTTTGATAAGATGGCCAAAAGAGTTAAGCTAGCCCTGACAAGAAGAAATACAGGTGAGGGGTACAGTCAAAGTGGAAAGCATTAAGGATGCAATACCTGAAGGAACATCTCATTGTGTTAGGGAGAAAACAAGAGCAAAAGAAGGAGGAAACCACTTTGGTTCTCAAAACAGTAGCAGAAAGGATCAGATTCAAAAAGTTGGCCTTCAGAAATATAAGGAACACAGTGGACTGAAGATAGGGAGGCATACCAAACTTCCCTAAGGGAAGCAGGGAAGGCAGGCAGAGCAAAGGCTCACATCGAGGAAACATTAGCATGAACAGTAAAGAAGGGACAAGACTTTCAAAAGATACATTAGTGAAATGAGAAAGTCCAGAGGGGGTATTCTTAAGATCAAAGGGGTTAAGGGGAGTGTGTGAAGAGGACCAAGGAAAAGTATCTGTCTTAAATAGATACTTCTGCTCAGTATTTACTGAGAAGGTAGGGCAGGGCCCACTGCTCAGCACCATAGACATTGGCAGGAGGGAGGGAGGTGTGCACAAGTCCCTTCACAAAAGAAAGGGTCCTACAAGAGCTCACTAAGCTCAGGGTAGACAAAGCAATGGGATCTGATGGCATATCCTTGGGAACTAAAGGAGCCAAGGGTGGAACTAGCACACTCATTAACAGAACTGTTTAGTGAGTCTCTGAGCACAGAAGAGGTCCCAGAAAACTGGAGAAGGGCTCATGTGATCCCACTCCACAAGAGTGGCAGCAGGAAGGAGGCAGGAACTACAGACCAGTCAGCCTCACCTCAGTAGTGGGCAAGATTATGGAGGCATTCCTTAAAGAAATGATAGTACAACACCTGGAATCCATAGGAGCACAGGATCCAAGACAGCATGGGTTTACAATAGGAAGACCCTGTCAAACTAATCTCATAGACTTCTTTGACTGGTTAGCCAGAGTGGTGGACCAAGGGGTGCAGTTCATGTCACCTACTTGGACTTCAGCAAATCTTTAGATACTGTTCCACATAGAAGATTGATTAATAAGCTGGGTAGGCTTCAGGGTGGGTCAGAGGTTGGTCAACTGGGTGGCAAACTGGTTGGTGGGCAGACAACAGAGAGTCTTGGTAAATGGCATACAGTTAGAAGAGGTGCAAGTCACAAGTGGGGAACCTCAGGGATCAGGATGGGGCCAGTCCTCTTAAAAATCTTCATCAGTGACATTGCAGATGGACTGAGGTAAGGTTTGTCTGTTTGCAGATGACACCAATATCTGCAACAGACTAGATGATCCAGATGGGGTGGGCAGAATGAGAAGAGATCTGGATAAACTGGCAAAATGGTTGGAAGAGTTGTAACTGGGGTTTAACACAAAGAAATGCAAGATCATTGCCTTGCTTGTAGATCAGAAAGCAGCTAACTAAAAGAAGTTACATTTGGTGCTATGCTGTCTGCTGTGTCCACTGGGCATGCTGAAACTGCTGGCATTAGACAAACTTGATAAGATAATTTTAGCATATCCTCTACTTAGTAAATGTACACCTTTAATAATGGAAAAGAACTTAGTAAGTGTATGCAATGTTTGATGTATAGTGAGGGAAAGTATGGGAGTGAGTATGTATGTGCTAATTGCCATCTGATTACTACTCTTGAAGCAGAGATAGCTTTGCTTAATACTAAACCAGTTTCTACTGATATTAGGGAATTGGAAAGTTACATTGATCTTATGGATGAACAACTTCATTCTAATGAACAATTTCTTCACATTTAGGTAGCATTTCTATGCCTCCTGATGAGGAGACAATTGTAATGACTAGTACTAGTATATCTATTGCATCTGCCCCTTCTTATAAGGTGGATGATTATCGACCCTCTTCTCATGATAATGATGACTGGACCATTGTCATAAAGACTCTTAAAAAGGAGGGTGGTCAAATACACAATAGTGCCCCTATTGAAACTCGTAATAGGTTTCAGCAATTGACTGTATCAAATAATGAAGTGCTACATGATTTTTCCTGTGCATCACCCTCTGTTGATAATAATGGTTTAAAACACTTTTCCATCAAGAGTTAATGCCCATGAATACTTGTCCTAGTAAGTCTCAAGCTACCAAATCAATACCTATTAAGTTAATTGCTCCAGAGTGTGTTAAACAATCACCTGTTTCTGATTCTTGTACCCTCTACTGTCTCAAAACAAGTGTTAGTCCTGGGAGATTCAATTATTAAGCACATTGACAGGGCGGTATGCAATAGTGACAAGAGCACCGCGCTTGTTCTAGATTCAGTGGGGCCAGGGTTTCTGACATTACCTCCATGATGCCTAAAATTTTACAAAATGCGGGGAAAATTCACTGGTTATCATACATGCCGGTGTTAATTATATAAATAACACCCATTTAATCAGTTACAACAAGACTATGTGGTGTTATGTAACCTGTTACTTGATAGGGATGCTTTGTATGTATATATGAAATTTCTACCTGTCCTGAGAGCAACATCTACCATGGCCTTGAAAATCAAAGCCCTAAATGAATGGCTGAGAAAGTGGTGTTTTAAGATGGATATACCCTGTATTACCCACTGGGAATCATTTTCAGATCGTTCTTCCTTGTTTTGCTGGGACGGTTTACATCTCAGTCATAGGGGTAGTACACTTATGGGGAAAAGTATCACTAAAATCATAAATCATTGTTTAAACTTAAACAATGGGGAGAATTGGTCTATTCCCAAGTCTCTGAATACTTACCAAAATATTATTACAACTAAATGTAAATTCTAGCTTTGAATGCAAGATGTTTAAACCAACTCAAATTAGCAGAACTTGAAGCCAAATGTAAACTTTAAATATAGGTATGGTGGGAGTAACTGAAATTTGGTGGAGCGCATCCTCAATTTGGTCCAGAGAAATTCCAGGTTATAAATTATATCATAAAACAGATTAGATAAGCAAGGCGGTGGAGTTTGTATGTACATACAAAATGATATTCCTTCTTTTGAATGTGTTCTCCTTTCCTTTGAAAAGTATATGGGTTAACATCTTATTGAAGGAGCAGTCCTATATAACTATTGATAACATCTATCGACCTCCATCTGCAAATTCAGATTACACAACTGATATGTTTAAAGAAATTACACATTTTTCAGAATCTCGATACTGTAATATTTGGTGACTTTAACCTCCTCATATTAACTGGGATTCATTCTCAGGACAGTCCCATGCCCAGAAAGGCCTAATAGATGTGATAGTTAGTACTGGATTACAACAGCTTGTTACTGAACCCACTCGAGGTCCTAATATTTTGGATCTATTATTTACTAACATAGAGCAACAAATTAGCAATTTACAAATTTGGGATCCACTTGGGACCAGTGATCATTCATCTATTCTTTTGAAATTCAACAGTTTAAAACTACACAAAGGAAGTTATACTATTCAAAAAATTATAACAAAGCAATTTTTCTAAAATCAATGAATACTTACAAAACATAAACTGGGAATCTAATCTTCTTAACTGTACAACACAACAAGCTTGGGACTTTTTCAAAACATTGTACATTATTTGAAAATAACTTTATTCCATCTAAAAGGAAATTTAATAACAAAGGAAAATTCCCTTGGTTCAAGCAAGACAATTAAAAATCAGATTAAAATAAAAATTAAACTTTTAGGAAACTTAAGAATAGTTCTGTTCCATGTAAAACTACTCTATTACATAAATAAAGACTATCTGTGAAAATCTTTAAAAATTCTATTAAATTGGCAAAAAATAAGCTAAAATTTAAACTAGCTCACACAAAGACTGTCACAAATCTCTTTTCTCCTATATAAATAGTAAAAGGTATATCAAGGACCATTGGTCCCATTATAATCAATGGCTCTTCACTATCTGATATAGAAACCTCAAATCTCTTTAATAAGTACTTTTGTTCTGTCTTCTCTCAAAATCACGTATTAGTACATTTAAAGTTCACCATGTAGATTATCATAGGTTCTATCCAACTGACATTATACAGGCTATCAAAAACTAAAAAAATACTAGTCCGGCCCAGACGGTATTCATCCATGGTTTCTGATCAAACCTCTATAAATATTTCTATACCTTTGTCAATTATTTTCAATAAATCCACAGAAAGCAGTGTACCAAATGATTGGCATTCAGCAGTAGTTACTTCCATATTTAAAAAGACAGTAGGGTCTGTGCAAAATTATCATCCAATTAGCCTGACCTCAGTGGTTGGTAAATTAATGGAACGAGTAATGAAGTCTCTAATAGATCAAGATTGTAAAAATTAGGAATTTATTATTCAAATCAGCATGGGGTTACTCCCAAGTATTCCTGCACCACCAATTTGATATCTTTTACAATAATATAAGTGCTCTACTAGATGTGGGTATCCCTACTGATGTAATTCTTTTGGACTTTAGTAGAGCTTTCATAAAGTCTCACATGAAAACTCATTACTAAAATGCACAATCTAGGTTTGTCACCTGATATTGTCAACTGGACTTTAAACTGGTTGACAAATCATTCTCAGAGAGTCAGAATTAATGATGTCTTGTCTGATTCGGTAGTGTGACAAGTGGTGTACGGCAGGGTTGGTCTTGAGGCCAACATTGTTTAACCTCTTTATCAGTGATTTACAAACAGGGCCAAATAACTTCATGGTTAAATTTGCAGACAACACTAAATTGGGGCAAGTTTAATAATCAAGAAAATATTTTTGCATTAAAGAAGGATTTAGAAAAATTAACACTTTGGGCAAATGAAAATCATATGCAGTTTAATCAAGACAAATGTTTAGTAGTGCATTTCGGTGTAAATAATCCAAAATGATATATCATATAAACGGACTACCACTTCACTCATCAAATTGTGAAAAGATTTAGGATATATGTTATAATAAACTTACATCAAATGATCACTGTGTTAGAACTGCTTGCATGACCAACAGATTTTGAAGCAAATAAAACACACTTTTATTAATCGCACTGAACAATGCCTTATTCCATTGTATAGGGCATACATTATATTGTATCTAGACTATGGCTCCCTTTCTAGAATTCAAACCAAAAAAAAGACATAGCAATTCTTGAACAGGTTCAAAGAGAGTAACTAGAATGATTCCAATATTAACAAACTTGGATTATCAGAACAGATTAAAAGCTACTGGTCTCTTCTCTCTTCAAACTAGAAGATCAAGAGGTGATATGCTTATGGTTTTTCATTTAATAAATTCACCAGATCTAATGGAAAATGTGGTCTAACACTCTCCAAAGGAGACATATTCTGAGACTGCATAATAAACAGCTTGAAGTAAAAACTTATTAAACCAGCAAAAGGGGAAGCTTTTTCCAATAAGAGCATCTATTGTATGGAACACCTTGCCACAAGAATTGGTAGAGGCAACTAGTGCCACTGTCTTTAAAAACAAATTAGATGTTTGGTTGAGGGCTAATAGATAAATAATGTCCCACATAGTGTGGGGAACAGTCTCGATGGGCTCTGGCCTTCTTCTGTTCTTTCATACCAAGTAATACCAAGTAATCATGCACATAGGGAAGAGAAACCATGAAGCTACCTATAGGTTGGGAGGGGAGTTACTGGCAATCACAAGGAAGAAAGACTTGGCGTCATCACAGATGACCTGAAATCATCTAAGCAGATCACTAATTCAGTAGGTAAGGCTAGAGGGATGTTGGGGTGTATTAGTAGGGGTATCATAAGTTGTAAGAGGAGGTAATATCTCTCTTTACAAGACACTGGTTAGACCCCATCTGAGTTCTTGTGCAGTACTGAGGCCACACCTGCACAAGGACATTAACAAAATGGAGGCAGTCCAGAGAAGAGCAACCAAAATGGTGCAGGGACTGCATCAGAAAACATGAGGACAGATTAATGGAGCTCAATATGTATACCATAGAGCAAAGGAGGGAGAGAGTGATATGATCAGAACATTCAAACATCTTAAAGCTTAACAAGGTGAAAGAGTCTAACATGTTTCAATATAAGAAAACAGCAGGACAAGAGAACACAGCATGAAATTAGAGGATGCTGATTGAGGGTAGTGTGAAGAAGTTATTTTCACAGAAAGGGTGGTGAATGCATGGAAAGGCATACTTCTGGAAGTGGTGGATATGAATAGTGTGCAGGGCTTCAAACAGGTATGGAATAGGCATAAGAGAGCAATACAGATGAGTATGAATAGATAGGCCATTGTCAGAGTAAAGGCCTATTACACATCCATAAGGTAAAAAAATGGGCAGACTCAATGGGCCTTGTGGTCCTTATTGCCATCAACTTCTATGTTTCTATAAGGCAAAAGAACAAGAAAGCTCCAAATGCAAATCTGTAGTGCACTATACCAATAATGCTCATCCAATATCAACATCAAAAAATGTTCCCACTTAGTGGAAAGACAGGTCAGCACTTAAACAAATGTCCACTGCTATTCTTGCTGCTATGAGTTTGATTTAGCCTGAACTGTTAAATACTACTGGTTTGTGAGCAATGATCTATTTCAATTAATGTCTTTTAGATTTATACACTTTATACTTTGTTGAATCTTAATAAATTTGATTTAGCTGTTGAGCTTCTGTTGTGTGGACATTTGTTTAAGTGTCGACTTGCCTTTCCACTGAGTGGGAATGTTTGTTTGATACTTACCAAAGAAACTTTGTCCCCGGACAACACTTATGATTTCCTTTCTGTGTCTTTTATTCCTCTGCATTTATCTTTCACTTTAGGCATCAACACAATACTCCATATATATGCATTATTACAAGGCATGTCCCATTTTTTCTGGCCCCTATATAATGCATTTTTTATTGGTTGCTGACCATAGTATGACTTTTAATTTTGATTTGTTGTTGCACTATTTCCTGTCCTAACCAGTACCTCCTTATAAATGAACACTGCTCAATGGAGCTATTATTCCAGGTAAAATGAAAAATACAGAACTGCAGAAAGACACAATCAATCAACATGGCCAAAATATTTTACTTCCCACCTGTAAGTATAAAAGAGAAAATTAATATGGATTTCCAATAGAAGCTGAACTGCCTGAGCATTTACTCTGGATGGTTAAAGATGCATTCTGTATAAATAAATCTGAGGACAGGCTGTTTCACTTAGAAGTTAGAAAATTATAGTTATAGCAATCAGCAGGTAATGATCATTAGATGGAAATTTGTGAAGGAAGGTTTCCAGTGCTTATATTTACAATAGTTGTCTCCTGATAAATAATTTTATAGACCTAATTTCCAATGGTATCTTGACTGTAAAATAAAATGCCATACCACATGGGACCATTTATACATGAGTTTATCTTTACAGACACATTTCTTCAGTTTCAGTTCATACACTACAGTACCACGGTCTCCTCTGTATCGTGCTACTGAATATTTACACTTTAGTTGTGCAGAGTGGGCCTTTAGTTTGTAGAGAGGTTCATAATGAGAGGTATGAATATACTACTCATATGCACTTGCTTGCCTCTTCATGACATATATAGAATAAAAGGCAATGACACAACCATTTATGACTTTCAAGGAGTATGTGTCATGTGCCTCATCGTATAATTACTGTCATGTAACGACAGTAATGAATGGAATAACTAAATGTACTGTATAAAAGCATATGACTCACTCGCATTACAATGTCACTTTTAAAATATGTTTTTTTAAGATATGGAACAATATTATTTACCCAACTTAGTGGCCCTTGAAAATGCTATTCATTTGAAAATATCTACAGTTTTTAAGCTAAGTGCTTAGGTTGTAAAAGCCAGAAAACTGATTTGGGGCATTAATATGGATTTTTAGTTACTAGACAGAAACACTAATTCTAAAAGGGAGAGAAAGAGTGGTCCAGATTCTAAAATGATTTGGGACTATGTCCCACACTGCAACACTAGTTGCAGACTAAAATCTCAACAGCTGCTGAGACTGGTATTCTCATCTGCTGCAGCTGTGGAAAATGTTATGCCTGGTCCTCCACCCATAACATTTTTCCACAACTCTGAAAAACCACCTGCAAGCTGGCATAAATCATGGAGCCAGTCATTAATTGGCTCCACTTTTGAGAACACCATAGCTGTGGGAGAAACTGCAGTTCTGCAAGTGATAACCCACTTGCAATGACTTTTCCCACAACTGTGGGATTTTCTGAACTGAGAATCCATCCCAGTGTGTGTATATGTGTGTGTGTGTGTGCGTGCGGTGTGGTGTGTGTGTGTGTGAGAGAGATATGCAGGAGATAGAGAGAACTGACTACAGCACATTTTCATTTAATTTTATTTTAGTGTTAAACCAGAAAAAATAAATTGAAAAACCCATTTCTACCACACCTGCCATGAAAACAAGGTGTAGCACATACAAAGAAATAATTGTAAAATTTAAATGAGGTGCAAGGATAAGAGGAAGGAAACAAAGGCTTAAACCATTATACTTACACACAGAAGCATAGTAAATACAATTATAAAACAATGACCGGAAGTTCTGATTAACAGACAACGTTTTAATTTGTTGATTTATTTCATTTTATTTTAGAATTTTTGGCCATAAAAGACAGACTAATCCAAGGCATGTTTCCAGGTGCATCCTGGGAGCACAGGAAGTTAAGTGACACTCATAGTCACATAGGATGCAAGTGGTGGTTGTGGAGTCAGCCTCACTTCTCCAGGTTTGCAGCACAGTGCACCTAACAACTACACTATACTGTCTCTCCTTCTTAAAGGTCCAGGTTAATGGCTTGAAACCCTCACGAACAATACACTGATTACAATTTCAACTATACAACATTAATTTGTTTAATAATGAAAACACTTTAGCTGAATAATAGCATTGAGATACACTAAGAGGGGTTACATTCATTAATTTAACCCAGGATGCATAATCCCAGTAGCTGTGTCTCATGCAATGATGCCCCAGTTTTAAGTGTTACAATAATGCACAGTAACTCAACCTATTGTCATACAATAATGCATGAACATTAGTATAGCAGAGCAGTCCAATGACAAGTGACATACAAATTTCCAGTTTCTTCATCCAAAGGCAAATTGTAAGTTATTCCAAACCTTTTGAATTATTCAAAATACTTACATGCTGATAAAGGTGTTAGGATAACAAGCAAATTATTATTGAAGCAATATATAGAATCACTTGTATTTTATACCTTACTGGAGACTGTTTTAAACTTTGAGAGTAAAATTGGTGAATGGCCACTGCCCTGATCAAGATTTATATACTCTGTAATCAAATTTCTTAAGTGATGCATGTGTAGTCTGATACAGCATGTTTTGTTCTTGCATACATGGAACCAAACTGGGTCTTCCTACCTCAAACCTCCCAATAAGCAGGGCTCCTGGTTCTCTGTTGCACTTTCACTTTTCTAGCAGGTTGATTGAAGCTTTAAAGGAGGCCAGATCTTGTTGTACGTTGGCAGAGTGCCCTTAGTAAAGTGGAACATCTCAAAGTTAGCCAGTTTTCCCATAGTTTCTGATATTCCAGTGAAGGTTCTTCAAGGGTCATCCTGTTTTGGAGGATCAGTCTTTGCCTCTACTGAAAACACCATGGTCCAGCTGCATAGGTGTTTGGGGAGACAGAAGTTTCTTGAGGGGCACTAGCACGCAGGAAATCTGGGGATTTTGGAGGAGCAGCTTCAGTGTATTCTTACATAAGGCAGTGATTTTCTGCCAGAAGGGAGTGACCATAGGGTAGCACCGAGAATATGTGCCTGGGCAGATTAATTATTTGCCCTGTTCATCTGTAGCTGTAGCCACATAGAAGTGAAGGGATCACAGGGCCCTGCACTCCACAGCCCACCATACAGCCCCACAAATTCTTTACATCTGTCATTCTAGAACTGCAGGGCCCACATATTGTGGCCCAGCACTTCTGAAGGTGGACAGAGTCTTCTTTGGGCAGGGCATCTGCATTTGCTCATGCAGGTCTCTTTGGTACCTGCATGAATGAGGATACAATTCCACCATCTCAAAAGAAAGGAAATTCTTTTCAGAAATCTTCATTAATGCACCAGTTAGGGTAACTTAATGCACAAAAGTAGGGAAATGTGGCATTAAGGTTTCTACCCTAATGCTCCAACCCCATCCCAAACTGCAAAATGAAAAAACATTAGGTTTTTGGTCTCCTGAATCTTGGTAAATCAGTGGTGGGTTATCATTAATGCTCCCCTCCCCTGCCTGTAGCCTCCAATCCAAAGCACAAGACACAGCTCCAAGCCACTGCCTCATAATGATGCACTCTTCAGAGGTAGAAAATATATCTCACCACAGGTTGCTAACACAATTTGTTGTACCTTTCTTCACACGGGCCCTGTGGACCTCAGCAAAAGAAAAAATATGTGTGATGTTGTTTGCTTAGGGAATGGTGTGGGCATTAGAGTTGACAATTTCCAAGAAAGATCCCACCACTGATGCGCCAAACTCCGTAAACCCAAAACCCTAATGTTCTTCCCTTTGCTTCTTGGGGGACGTTAGGACTGAAAACCCTAAAGCCACATTTCACACTTGTGGCATTACATTTCCCTTTATTGGTGTATTAAAGGAGTTTTTGTAAAGAGCATATGTAGCACCTCAGTATTAGAACTGCAATGGCAGTTCAAATGTTATAGCCTAATTTTGCACCTCAATAATTTTGCTGTTGTTTTATGAATTAGCAGAAAATTTGGCATGTGGTTAGGCTGTCAGTCTCAAGATGTGAACCAAACAAGAGAGAAACTCTGAATAGGGGATCAATACCAGTTTATTCACAGAAGAAAGGGTTTTGAAAGAACTCTTGAAACTGAGGGTGGATAAAGCAATGGGGCCTGATGGAATTCACCAAGAATTCTAAAAGAACTAAGGGTAGAACTAGTAACACCACTGACTACTTTCTTTAACAAATCATGGGAGGATGGGGTGGTACCGAGGACTGGAAGAGAGCAAATGTGATTTCACTTCACAAAGTGGGAGCAGAGCAGAGGCAGAAAATTACAGACCAGAAAGTTTTTCTCAGTGGTAGGAACAATGATGGAATCACTTTTGAAGGAAAGAATTGTTGAGTACCTAGATGCCAGTGGGGCAAAGAACCCAAAACAGCATGGTTTCACAGTAGGAAGGTCATGTCAGGCAAACCTAATAGATTTCTTTGACTGGGTGACCAAAGTAGTTGACCAGGAGGGGCTGTGGATATGGCCTACCTAGATTTTAGCAAGGCATTTGACACAGTCTCACACAAAAAGATATACAAGTTAGCCAGCCTTGGAGTGGGTCCCAAGGTGGTAGCCTGGATAAAAACTGGCTGATAACAGGATGCAAAGGGTAATAGTAAACGGAGTCCACAGTCAAGACAGGAGGGTAACTAGCGGGCAATTTCAGGGTTTGGTACTGGGATCGGTCCTCTTTAATGTCTTTATAACTGACGTTGGAGAGCACCTGAAGGAAAAGTATGTCTCTTTGCTGATGCCACAAAGATCTGCAACAGGGTTGATACACAGGTGGGGTGGAAAGGATGAAAAGGGACTTGGCAAGGTTGGAGGAATGGTCAAATATGTGGCAGCTCAGATTCAATGCAAAGAAGTGCAGGTAATGCATCTGGGAAACAAAACCCAGGGCAAGAGTACACAATGGGGTTAGTTAATAGCAACAACAAAATTGAAAAATTCATAGGAGTAATTTTATCAGATTACCAGATAATGATCAGATGATCAGATAAAGGTGGGCAAACAATGAGAAGGCAGTAAGGAGGGCTGGGGATACTGGGATGCATAGGGAGAGACATCAGCAATAGAAAACAGGAAATTGTTATCCTCTGTACAGACAGTTGGTGAGACCACATCTGAGTACTGCTTGCAATTCTGGGGACCCCATCTCCACAAAGACATAGACAGAGAGGAGGTTGTTCAGAAGAGGGCCACCAAAATGGTTCAGAGTCTGCACCAGAAGACATAAGAGGAGGGACTAAAACAGCTTAATATGTACACCCTTGAGAGTGAAAGAAGGGGGGACATGATAGAAATGTTCAAGTATCTCAAGGAATTAACAAAGTATAAGAGGGTAGCATCTTTCAGAAGAAGAGATGCAAGAAAAGGGGGTCACATTTGAAGATAGAGGGGACAGTTCAGAGGTAATGTTAGAAAGTATTTTTCACAGAGATGGTTGTGGATGCATGGAATGGCCTTCCTAAGGAGGTTGTGGAGTCAGGAACAGTGGGAGGATTCAAGAATGCATGACACAGACATAAGGCAATTCTAGTGGGGGGTAGGAAGAAGTAAGTTGTTGATTAACTAGAATCTGCAGCTTATCCATCAGGTAGGAAATGGGCAGACTAGGTGGGGCCAGCGGTCCTTATCTGTCGTTAAATTCTATGTTGCTATGTTTCTATGTTTAACAGTTTTGTGATGGCATCTTCTACGGTTCTCAAGATACAGAGCATCAAAAAGTGGAAAAACTACCATATACTTAACATTGAATATTTTTACTCTCACCTACAACCTAGGCGGTATGGAATTTCTTCATAAAATTGTCTGGGATGATGGGGCTTGTGCCAAGGATGTGCGGTGGATGGTTTGGTGAAAAAATAGTACAGTTTTTGAATTATAATGATTTTTGGATAATAGAAACATAGAAACATAGGACTTGCTGGCAGATAAGGACCACTAGGCCCATCTAGTCTGTCTGTAAACCCTATACTTGGTTTCAGCCTCTGATCCTATCTGGTCAGTGGCTTCCTCTCCCTCTGCTCTACCTCCAAGATTCCCTTATGCCTGTCCCAGGCATGCTTTAATCCATCCACAGTGCTCACTCCCACCACTTCCTGTGGCAGACTATTCCATGTAGAAAACATTCTCAAGTTTCCTCTTAGCCTGCCACCTTCCAATTTCATATCATGCCCCTCATTCTTGTACTACTCCTATATCGTAAGATGTCTCCCCATTCACCTTGTTAATGCCCTTAAGGTACTTCAATGTTTCTATCATATCACCCTCCCTCCTCTCCACCCTTTCCTCCAGTGAGTACATATTAAGATTTTAATCAATAATGCTCAAGTTTGATCAATAAAAAGCATTTTCAAGTGTTAACAGGTCACGATTTACTGTTCATGTGCAGAGAAATATCAATCATGACCGCAGCCATCTTGTTTCTTTTTACGTTTTGAATTGGTATCCTAAGGATATACTGATTCAAAACAAATGACCAACACCTCTGTTTAGCTAGAAAGAAACTAGTTAGTTTGATTTTGGTGTTCTGTTTTCAAAATTTGCAGGATCAATATGTGTTTTTCTAGAAAGACTAATTTCGACTGTTACTCAGATATTTACAGATCCTTCTGTAAAAAGTTCACAGGTCTTAGTTCATGATTTACTGATAGTGGCACTCCACACCCTCTGATTGCCATTCCATAAAAATTAATATTTCTGATGTCTAGTGGCCCCCACCTCCAATCGCTGTTCCCATAAAGCATTAATCATTCCCTGTGTCTAGTGGGACTCCTCACCCTATGATCGTAGTCCCCATCAATAATTTATCTTTCCCTGGTGTCTAGTCACACCTTTCACCCTCCAGTTACCATCCCCTCAATAATTTATCTTTCCTTGGTATCTAGTGGCACCCCATCCTCTGGTCACTGTCCCCATACAGAATTAATCTTTCCCTAGTGTTTAGTGACACCCCACCCTCCAGTTGACATTTCATCAAGACTTTATCTTTTCCTGGTGTTTAGTGCACCCCACCCTCCAATAACTGTCCCTCTCTGCAATTTAGAAAATCATCCTCAATGTGTTTTTGTTTGTTTGTTTTGTTTTAAATCTGCAAAAGAACATGGTCCCTTGCTGGTCTGATTCCCCCATCCCACCTGCCATGCAGCAGCCACCACCCACACCCCAGTACACCCGATACATCCTCACTCACCTGAACAGGTCACAGGGCAAAGATTCACCCCTAAAAATGACACACTTTGCTGCTGGAACTGTCGACTGCAGTATGAGAAACTAAGGTAATTGTGGTTCAGTATATTCAATGGCATTTTGAATTGTGATGCATAACTGTCCTTTTGCATATTTTGACCCTAGATTCTCAACATCACCTTTCTGGGACTCTTCCTTATGACCAGTAGCAGTGATTTTGCAAATCATGCCTGATAGATGATTTTGCAATTGACTGGTAAAATCACCTTTCAGGCATGATTTGAAATTTTCACCACCCTTGTTCATGAGGTGGGGTATAAGAAAGCTACTGTATGTTTAAAATTGAGAGTCAAAATACATAAAAATGGCAAATTTATCTGCATACATTTAAATATTACTATGTTTGCTCAGAACTTTGGTAATTTTAAATATTTTGACCCAAAATTTTCAATATAGCCATTTTTTTACATCACCTCATGAACATCACAGCTGTCATTTTTCAAATCCTGGCCAAACTGTGTTTTTGCATCTGTAGCACAGAGTGACATTTCGGTGGTGTGGAATGATGTTTTGGCATGGATCTGAACATTTTCAGTACCGACTTCATGATATGGGGTAAAAAGAAGGTTATGTTGAAGATGTGGTTGCTGTTTTGCTACAAATGCCCATTCTGGGCATCTAAACTGCAATAACAGGCAGCCACAAACTTGTCCAGGTTCACTGAAATTGTTCTGAACAAAGGAGATATTAATTCAAGATAGGCTGAATAAGAAATTGACGACAATTAAGTATAGACACCTGCCTGAGTGGGGACCATAACAAACCAGGAAGTGAGTTGTAACTACAATTTCAGTAGAAAAAGGCACTTTTAAAGGATGGGTAGAAGCGCTCTCCTGAAGAAGCCTATAGTATAATTGAAACATTGGGACTGGCTGCCACATTACAGTTGAACCAATAAAGAAGAAAGTGCTGAAACATTACTGCTATTTGGTAAGTTATGCCCCCATTGACTATTATTAAACAAGCGAAAATAGGGAAATGTGGCATTGGGGTTTCCAACTCTAACACCAACCCTGCAGGCAGCAACAAGAGGAAATCATTATGGTTTGCCCTCTCCTGCATCTCCAAAATTCAAATGTGGGTGTGCCTTTATGGTTGTCAAGTCATAATGCTCACCCCATTCTCATGTACTCTACACATCTCAGCTTCTTTATTGATAAAATGGGGTGAGCATTTTCAAACTTCAAACTTCAAACTTTTTTATTTTATATCAAATTGAGATAATATTATCTCTTTTGCAATTGAATCCAACATATAACATAACAAAACAAAACAGTCTTACATACAAGATTTCAGTTTTAGTACAAAGTTAATTTGACATTATAATATAAGCATACTGTGAATCATAATTTAACCATAACACAGTGTTTATTGTACAAAATCATCAAAAATACCTGAAACATTTGAATAGTAACAATACTGTACTGTCTATCTGTTTAGATAGTCATTCCCATGTTTTGGGCATTAAATTTGATATGGTTTTATCACTGAATTTTGTCCTTAGGGAATATTGTTTTGTGTCCTTATTTGTATCGTTTAATAAAAAGACTGGTAATAATTGCAGCACAAACTTATACATCAATAAATTCCAGTGGATATCTCTCCTATCAAACAATGAGAAAAAACTGAGTTTTGATATAGAACACAGCAGTGAATTCTAAATGGAAGAGTTGTTACAAATCTTAGTAAACTCTTGAATAGAACATCCTGAGAACATAGTAGTGAATTTTTGCATTATTATAGATTATATCAGCGTAATCCAATATAGGTGAGAACAAAGTAGAAACCTATAATTTCCTAATCTTAAAATTAAAAAGTAACCTATTCCTGTAAAAGAAACTCAGAAGTCTTTATGGTTTTATGGATATAGTTATGTGCATTTCAAAAATTAAGTTTTATCTAATATAACCCTAAGTATTTATAGGAATCTACATGTTCTATGATAATTGTTGATAACAATCTAAGTTCTTTATTAGTTATCTCTTTAAGATCTTTCCTCCCAAATAATATCCACTGTGATTTTTGTTTGTACAAAAGCAGTCTCAATTTAATAATTTCCTTTGTATTTTATTAAAATCTTGCTGCAAGATCTTCATTGCTGTGTCCACATCATCACATCTGGTGTACAAAATAGTGTCATCAGCACTAAGTTGTATATAGGTTTTAGGTGAACAATAATTTGGTAGATCATTTATGTTACAGCTGACAACCCTGGGGCACCCCCATACCTGATGTGTGAAGATGCAGGAGAGGCAAACTGTAATGGTTTCTCCTGTTGCTGCCTGCAGGGTGGGGTGTCAGGGATTGAATCCTAATGTCACATATCCCTACTTTTGTTTGTTTAACCATAACTAGCGCATTCACAAAGTTTTTTGCAATGAATTTCCTTTCCTTTTGTTTTTTTTTGCAATATATGTATGTAGATAGATATATAGATTTAGATTTAGATGTGTCTATATATATAGGTATATTCCTACAGGCTTTCATGACCAGGTTTCTGGCTTTTGTTGCTATGGCTTCCTAATACATACTGCTTTCCTCACCTAGAACTATAAGCTCAGGGCACACATGGCTGCAAAGCTGTTTCAGTCTAGAGAATAATAAAATACATACCTATGTTAAAATAGTATGCATCGATCCAAAATGGCCAGCAAAAAGAAATTGAATTATTTATTTTTGTAACTTTTTCCAGTTATTGTCAAATGTTTGCAACTGCAGTGCTTTCTTGCCTAGAACTGCTAATTTGGTCCCTGTCATAAAGTGATGTTATTAGAGTTATTAGTGATAAGCTTTATATAAACCTCTGCTTAAAAGTGAAGCATAGGGCAGATACATTCAGCTCCGCACTGGAGTGGGTGTTTCTAAAACCCCTCAGGAATCTTTTTTCTCCACATTTGTCTGTCTAAATTGGCAGTGCAACTACAGTCATCTGATCCCAGCAAAGTCGGGAAGATGTCGGCTTGCTGCTGCTGTGGTGGGGTAGGGGTGGGGGACAGAGATGAGTTAGAAAAGCAGAGAAAATAATGATTTCAATCAGCCTAACAACAAGGCTGAGCCCAGAGACCCTCACCTCCCATCAGAGGAGTGCCCCTGAGTCCAGCCATGATTAAAACCCCTCTACCTCTAATATCAGGTTTTCACTGTCCACTTGACCTTGAACTGACATGGAGCTGGGGCTGCCCTTCACCCACTGGAAGTGTTTATTCATTTAAGTCCTTCTTTTGTCCCTCCTTCCTCCCTGGAGGGTTACTTAGTCAGGCATACACAGTTTGAGCATTGAGGGGTAGGGAAAATCTTTCCAGAAGGTGGCAGCATCAAGATTTGCCTCAGTTCAACCCCACCCAGCAAACATGCCAAGGTGGCAATTGCTGCAGACAGCTACCTAGGCTAGGGCTACTACTGCACAAGCAGACATGGTGAGCAGGAAAGGCATGAAGCAGGCCACCTCAGCTTTGTCCTTGAACAGAGACCCAAAAACTACTGCACCCCTCAACTAGTTGCTTTTCCTCAATTAACTCTAAAATCTCCAGGTAGCAGAGGATTTAAATTTGTGTGTTCATGCTTGTGCCCTATCTGAAAAGGCAGTATAGGAGGCAGTATAGTGCAGTGGTCTAAGGCTCTGAGCTACAAATCTGGTGACATCCAGCAGACCAGACCTGGGTTTGAATCACAGCTTCCACTTGCATACTGTGTGACCCTAAGCAAGTCACTGAACCTCCTTGTGCTCTCAGGTCACTCCTGTGAAAAGCTTTCAGCTTAGTGTGTTATACCAGGTTAAATATATATATATTTTGTATTTTATTCTCTTCACATTCTTTATTCTATTCCCATACTTCTTGACTAATGTTTCTGGATTTGTTTAAGTGTGAATGAACTTTACTTATTTTTCATCAATGATGTTTGACATGATGGCCACTATGACAGATCTTTTCAATTATTACTTTGTATTACTTCATTGACAATACAATATCTCCTAACACTTTCCAACATAGTTCCATACCCTAATGAAGAGGAAGGTACTCCTGAAGTGCTATGGGTTTAGTCCTGGTCTTATGTCTCTGTGTTTGTGTATCATACTAATGGCCACAAGTGACCTATTGTTTTAATGCTGCATTAAACAAAATGCACTGTGGTCTCATACTTTATACTTCAACATGCTTAATTTCTGTGAACAATGATGATTTCAATCCCCAGTTACTACCTCCTGTGAATTGAGCAACATAAGACATGGAAGGGTGCCCAATTCATGAGCTCATTGTGCCTGTACCCTCCTGCATGTTACTGCCTGCAAACAATCAAAATAAACCTGCACTCCAGGACAGTCAAAACAGTGCATTGAAATTAAACAATCTAAATCAGGATGGTGCTTCACCCAAATGTTTGTCTGACACTCAAATTGACATATAGACAATGCACCAAACAGCAGAATTGCTAGCAGCCACTGACTAAGTGGGATCTGTATGAAATCCAGACAGCTATAATCCTGACAACCAAAATCACAACACCCAAATCATGACAAGGTTAAAACCTGGCAATCAATATCCCAACACTAAAATCCAGATGTGTTTTGGCTGTCAGGATTATACCACTTCCATTAGCCATAGCATCACTGAAGTAAATACCACTAAATGATTTCAATAAAACATAAGATTTTATTATGATCAATTTCATTTAAAATGATTCATTTGAGTAGTTACATAGTTGTAATGTGAGTTCAGAATCACTGAGTAGTTATAGTTTTGTGAGCTATGCCCCGATGGCAGTCCATAACTGATTGATATTCTCTGGCACTGACAATATTTGTGATCCTCTTTTTCCTTATGGCATGACACTTCTTTATTGGTGATTTAGGCAATCCTCTATTGACATTTTCAATGATTGTCTCCATGCGCTGCTGCTCTTCTTCAGTTCTTCTATGAATCTACATGAATATTCCCAATCAAAGAGCTCAATCTTCTGTGCCGTGCCTCAACATTATTCTGTGTTCGTAGTATTCCATTTCCCATCTGGTCCAACACAGACCAAAACTGAGATGAAAATATGGGTGGACATCTTATGGTGGTGTTATTTCTTATGTGCCTCTGTATGTGACTCAATACATACTTTTCCTCAAACCATTTCATCTAAGCAGTACTTGAGGCTGGCATGCATTTTTTAATTTTAACTCTTAGAATGCTTAGTCATGTCTGGAGGAGACATCCTTAATAGTTGTGTTCGAAATCTAGCTTGCAGGCATTAACAGCAGCTCTTCTTCTCTGAAGGTGAAATTCCTTACTAGAAAAATATGTCTGATGACATGCACTAACTCTTCTTGAATATCTATTTCTTCCAGACCGCATAGCTCTGGTGATAGGTTTTCTCTTTGTGATTGTTTAACCACCTGTTGTGGAGCTGATTTATTTGGTAGGTTACATCTAACTTCCATGGGAACACTTGATATTTCAGACTGAATTAACTGTGTTGGAGTTTCATCAGTATTCCTTGCCCTCTCCTTTAAAGCAGCCATGGCTGAAGCAATGGGTATCTCAGTGGAGTGGAGTAGAGTGAAAGATTATGCTCTGTATGCTTACAGAGGTGGTATTAATCTTCAAGTTTGATAGTTTTGCTAGTCCTCAACTTTTTGGACTTCCTACTCTGACACCTCTACCTCTTTCCTTAACCAACAGGTAACCTCTCATGCTTATTTTGTCATTCCCTGTCTGAGACGGCACCATATCATAAATTTCTACCATTTCCACTCTTGGATACTGACTGCTGTCTTCCTAATGCAGGTTTATATAGGGAATTTGATGTTAGTATTTCCAAACTCAATTCATCACCGGCAGGTGTGCTTGTCACATTAATTGCCCAACTTAAGTGATTTTTGCCTTGCTGGGATTTTGAGTATAGAGATTTTGATTGTTGGGCTTTTGATCTTGTTGAGAATTTGACTGTCAGGATTTGGGGTCAAGATTTTGGTTTTCAGGATTTTGGATGTCAGGATTTTTTACCAGTCCTCCTCTCTAGCAGTGTGACTATCTGGAATTAACTGAAGTATAGAAATAGTAAATGAGGCACACACCATAGCAATAGGCAATAGTGTAAAGTGCCTTATTAGCACAGAGCTAAAACAGCACAGCCAAACACCTTGCTACTGTGTGTGAGCCATTTATCATTTTCATATCAGAAAGGTAAGACACTTTGGTATTTTGATGGGGTAATAGCATAAATAACATGACCTTTATTGCTGGTGTGACAACCTGAATTGGTTTACAGGGTTTGATAATGTGAGATTTATTCATAGCTCTTTCTTTTTGCCAAGAGGTGTCTTAAGCGGATAAAAATGGCAAAACTGTGCTTTAGTAGAGCCACCTTCCCTCTCCTCAATTGTCTTCATCTTTGGGCCGGGTAGTAAGAAACATCACAAAATGTGTCTGAGGATGGCAGTTAATTCTTTGCAGCAAGTTTCTGTCCTGACCTGTGCAGTGAAATGTGACAGCACTGAGCTTACTGGGGGTATGATACTGGGGTCAAAATCATTGTTGTGTTATCGACGTTTGCACCTTTCACAGCAGGTGGACTACTTGCTGTTATTTTTCTGAATGTAAATCTGAAGTGCTTTTTCTCCTTGGCCTTCATAATTGCTCTCAAACAAATTAATCTGAAATAAAATAATATTAAGGTAATAAGGAAATGGAATTTTTGGTAATCTGACTCATTATGCTCATCACTTGATTCTCACCTTCTGCATCACTCAGCCTTACTGCCACTTCAGAGTGGTGATGTATTTTTCCAGTTTTGTGTTTGCATGTACCTATAGCCTAGAAACTAGCTGTGACCATGGTGGATGGGTGGATGTTCCAAAGTTGAGGAGAGGTGGGCTGGAGAGCAGCTGGGATGAAATGAGGGAGGGATGCTCAAGTGAAATGAAGAACAATGCAACGGAGCAGCCACTTGAGGGTAAAATGGGTATATTGGATGTCACTTCAAAGATGATGGGTGGAGAGGAAAAGACAGCTTCACGTGAAGAGGAAAACTGGTTGGTTAAAATGTATTAAATATGTATAAAACAACAAATTGCCAATACATCAACACCCCACCTTGGCACAGACAGATAAGACAAATGGATAAAACAAACCACACAAGCCAACCTCTCCTAGAGGTGCCACCATCTGAATTAACACAAATATGAAAATAACTGATGCACATGTCATAGTAATAGGCAGTAGATTAAAGTGCCTTTGTTAACACAAAGCTAAAGCAACACAGTCAAACACCCTTGCTACTGTGTGCACCATTTATTATTTTCATATCAGAAAGATAAGACACTTGGGTACCTTTGCTGGGGTGATAGCATAAATAACAGGACTTTCATTGTTGGTGTGACAACCAGAATGGGATTACTGGTTTTGATAATGTGGAGATTTAGTCATAGCTGTGTTTTCTTGACAAGAGCTGTCTTAAGTAAATAAAATGGCAAATCTGCTGTTTGGTAGAGCCACCCACTCTTCTCCTCAAGTGTCTCATCTTTAGGCCACAGTTGTAAGAACAGAAACAGTACAAAATATAACTGAGGAAGGCAATTAATTCTTCACAGCAAGCTTCTGTCCTAACTACTGCTGCTAAATGTGACAGTGCTGAGCTCACTGGGGTATGATATTGGTGTTGAAATCAATGTGGTGTCACTGACATTTGTACGCACCTTTCACAGCAGATGGATTGTTAGTTTTGTTTTTCTGAATGTACAGCTGTTGTGTTTTATCTCCTTGGCCTTCATAAACACCTCTGTTGTGAGTTGTACTTGCCTGTGCAAAAGAAAATTGCAATGGTCTCAAACACAGTACAATAACTTTTGACAGCTTCAAAAAATTGAGCTTTATTGTTTATTTACAGCAGTATGTGCCTGACTTTCCCCCAAGTTACAAACAATGTCATGGACACTCATAAGGTAGGACACAAACTGTCCTATATATTAGGGATGGGTGAACCAGGTCTGGTGCATTTCTGAACCTCCTTGGACCAGGCTGACTCAGATTTGACTGGAAAAATGAGCTTTTCATGGCTTGACACAGATTGTCAAGTTGGTTCAGTTCAGAAGTGAAGTCTGGTCCAGAATAACATTCTCATCATCAGAACTGCATGGAAAAGTCAGTGAAGGCTACAAAAAGTTCAGAAAGAGAAACATTTATTTTTTCCCTCTCAATCTCTGCTGAAGACTCCGAGTCCCTGGACCATCACATGACCAAAAAGGGACACCCTCATGATCCTGGGGCACTGAAAGGAGTGGAGCCAACCAGTGAGGGTCTTTGTTCTGTGACTGACACATGTTCTAGCTGATCCTCTGCATTAGCCACCACAGGACCTCCTAGGACACTGAGTATCAAGTGCATTTGGGGCTTTGCAGTCAATGGAAACAGTCATGTGTTTGTGTTTGGAGATTTCCCAAAACACAACCAGCAAAATGTTGTTAGAGAGGAGGGAGACGAAGAGTAGAGAATGAGAGACCAACAAATGCACAGCAAAAATAGCAGAGTGCTACAGACACTGCAGCAGATTGAGAGTACTCATTAAAAAAAGGATTTTTTCATTAGAACGCGAGAATAATGAGAATAACAAATTCAACAGCAGAGTGTAGTGTAGATAGCAGCTGAGTGCTGCAGACATTGCAGATTTCACAGTAAAATGGTAAAGCACCCATTTTTGTTTAGTCAGAGAAATATATATATATATATATATAGAGAGAGAGAGAGAGAGAGAGAGAGAGACTAGACTGTGTTGCCAATTTTTATGCTGCTCTGAAAGCTCATACTGCTCTAGGCTATGTGGTCCCCATCTCTGTGCCATAGTGCCATGCAGACTGTGAAGGGGGTATCACATCTCAGACTCTGTGTTGCCCAGCTCTGTGCTTCTCTGAAAGGTCATATTGCCCTAGACTCTGCATTGCCCATCTCTGTGCCATAGTGCTATATGGGTGGTGAAGGGGACAACATGTCATACTCCGTGTTGCCCATCTCTGTGCTTGATGAACTACTAGGTCAAATACTGCCTTACATATTTTCAAAGTAACCTATGTCTCAGACTATGCTGCCCATCTTTGTGTCTGAACTACTACTAGTCATATAGTGTTTCATGTATTGTGATAGGGGTGCCATGTCTTAGACTCTGTGCCCCCATCTATGTGCCTGAACTACTATTAGGTCATATTGTGCCTCACATATTTTACTATTTTGAGAGGGGAGTGTCACATCAGAGACTCTGTTTTGCCCATCTCTGTGCTGCCCTGAAAGGTTATATGGCTCCTTGACTCTGTGTTGCACATCTCTATGCCATAGTACCATACAGACTGTGAAAAGGTGCCATCACATCTCAAACTCTGTGTTGCCCATACCTGTTCCTCAACTAGTATTAAGTCATATAGTGCATTATATATTTTGAGATGGGGATGCCACTTTCAGACTCTGTGTTACCCATCTCTGTGCCTGAACTACTACTAGGTTGTAGTCCCATACAGATTTGTGAAGGTGGGGCATCTTACTGTAGTAGTTTAGTGATTTTCAGTGTTATTGAATTTTTGTTTGATACCACTTAATTTTTGGGTGCAGCCCTATCTTCTGTTTCACATCACTTAGTCATGGATAATGCCACTTAATTTTTGGGTGCAACCCTGTTTGTTTACTGAATCTTCTGTTTTATGTCTGTGTTTAAGTAAGCCATTTTGTCAGTGTCTTCTGTAGCACTTCTAGTGATTTTAGTGTTGTGTTATTGAATCTTATGTTTGATATCACTTAATTTTTGGGTGGAACTTTTATATGAATCATCTTTTCACATCACTAAGTTATGAATCATGACACTTAATTTTGGGTGCTACCCTGTTCACAGAATCTTCTGTTCTCGTCACTTAGTCATGATCCTCATGAACAACTACACTTAATTTTTGGTGCAACCTTGCCTGCTTACTGAATCCTCTGTTTCACATCTGTGTTTAAGTAAACCGTTTTGTCAGTGTCTTTCTGCAGCACTTTTAATGATTTTCAGTGCTATTGAATTTTCTGTTTGATATCACTTAATTTTGGGGTAAACTTGTACATGAATATTCTGTTTTACATCACTTAGTCATGAATCATGCCACTTAATTTTGAGGTATCCTGCCCTGACCTCCTCGCTCAGTAAGTCACTACTGCAGTACTGGTGACTGTTATATATTTATTTTTATTGCTGTTGGAGGCTTGCTGACCAAACAACATGAAAATACGGGCACAAAATTTATTTTAAAAAGTTTTTTTTTTAACAGAGGGATCTAGAAGAATAATATTGATACATTTCTCATAATGAAATAGACTAAAATAGATTTACAATTCATCAGAGTATCAGAGTAAATCAGATCATTTTGTGGAAAAAAATCAGTCAGAATCAGAACTGGGCCACAGCAGACCCATCCATCCTTACTATATATTCTAGTTTACATGAAGGAATATTATTGATGGCAGTGATTTTCACATTCAGTGCATTTTTAAACATTTTTGAGAAAACATGCATAGCTCCAACACAAATTGAACTAAGAAAATCAGTTCAGAATGCCAACAAAACAGGTCTTACAGCCCAAAAGATTTGTTGAATGAACTGTCAGCCAGTTAGCTGTTCCTTTTCCTAGATTTGACCATGTGGGTCTCAGCAGGGTATTGATATAGAGAACTACCATGTGCTAGGATGTCATTGCATTTGTCACATAAACTGTCAATGTAACACATTGAGAAAACTGATCTGCACTGCCGCAGCTTTCGATGGCAGAATGAAGTATTACAATGCCATAGGAAAGGTCAAGTCATCACATTAATAAAAATATATGGTATAGCAATAGTTTGTGGCCTGTCTTACAGGTGTCTGTGACAGTCTTTAGGGGCAGGGCACAATTTCAGATATATAGCAATGTAAATCAGTCATAAACCACACATTATAGAAGCAGGCACAAATAAATAATACTGTACTGTGTTTGAGATCCTACATGAGGTTTTATATCACAGCAACTCTACAATTAACAAAGATTGCACAATTAATGCAGCTTTTAAGGAAATAATTAAGACATAAAAGATGAATCACTTTGGTTAACAAGCATTTATTTTGTGTTTTGAACTATAACTGAATAAATGCAGTACATTATCTTATTTCCAAAATATTGCCACACAAAATAATTTTTATAGCAACAGAAACCATGACTATCCTGAAGCAGACAGAACACCCTGGAAATAGTTCATTTATACCTGGGGTTCTGACATCATTTCCTCAAGAGGGCAAGGTACACATCACTGTCATATCCTGTCTAGCACACTGCACTGACAATATAAGCATACACATTATATAAATACATATATTCTATATAACGCTACAATCACACACACACACACAAAAAACTAAACAAGGTAGACAGTTATATGGGGAGTAGTACAATGTAATGGCTGTGGGGCAGCAGTCTTCTGGGAGTCTTTCTGAGGTTGAGATGCTGCCCTGTTTGCAGACAACTATCTGCCCTGAGGAGGAAGTTGCCCATCTTCAGGCCGCACTGGACAGTGGCAAGGAACCTCCCCATCCAGGAGCACCACAGCCACCACCACTACCTTAGAGGTTGTGAAGAAGCACAGTAGTTGGACCACAGTGGGCTCAGGGAGAGTAAGGGTGGTGGAACAGAGGCACACCCAGTCAGTTGTTACACTCCACAATCCATACACCATTCTGGGGAGCATAGTTCCCAAGGATGCACCCACAGAGGAGACTAAGGAGGGTGCAGACAACTGTCACAAGGGAGGCCCTCAGGAAGGAGGCAGAGGGCACCACAGGGAAAGAAAGCAGCTCCTGGTGGGGGACTCAATTATTAGGGGGACAGAACTGGGAGGAGCAGGAAAACTGAAGGGTGCCTGCCTGGTGCCATGGCTTGAGGGACAGGAAGCGCATCCTTAGATCACGAGAACAGTTGCACTGGAGTCTGAGCTGGACATCATTGTCCACCTAGGGACAAATGACTTGGCTCATCATGAGATTAGAGCAGTGCAAAGGACTTTGTAGAGTTGGGAGGGCTTAAGACAAGTAGCACACACAGTATCCTTCTCAGAGGTGCTGCCTGTCAGTGGCATGAGTGAGGCGAGGGTATTTGCACCATGCAGTTTAACAAATGGTTAAAAAAATGGTGTGGAGCACAGGGTTTGGCTTCATTGGGGACTGGGTTCCACCTGAGGACACCAGCCTATACTGGCAGGATGGTCTGCATCTGTCCAGGAAGGGAACAAGTCTTTTGGGCAATCGGTTTAAATGCTTCATTGGCAAGCCTTTAAACTAGTCAAAGGGGAGGCACTGATAAGCAGAAGGAAAATCCCAGCCTCCCCTACAAAACAGGGTACTAAATGAGAAAAAGACCAAGGTAGAAAGGTCAGTGGGGTTGCGCTACAGAAGGTAAAGCCATCAAAAATGGAGAGCAATGAGTACCAATGCCCGTAGTCTGGGTAACAAGCTTCCTGAATTAGTGGCCTTGATGGAGGAGGAAGATCTGGATATTGTGGCAGTTACAGAAACATGGTACACACAGAACCATGACTGGGATGTAAACATACCAGGATACACTATCTACAGGAGGGACAGGGAGGGTAAAGAGGAGGAGGAGTAGCTCTCTACATAAGAGAAGAAATCAAAGCAACAGAACAAAAGGGTAAACAGGGAGGAGAAGAAGCACTGTGGGTCAATTTGGAGGCAGGCAATGGCACCACAATCTGCACAGGGGTTGTATACAGGGGAGGAAATGGACAAGGAAATGATAGAAAGTATACTTAGAATGGCAGATAAAGGGAGATATTGCTGATGGGTGATCTGAATATGACAGATGTTAACTGGAGTGCAGTTGCAGCAGCCACTTCTAAGAGTGGAGTTATTCTGGATGCCCTACAGGGCATGCCTTAGACAACTAGTATTGGAGCCCACCGAGAGGGAGCAATCTTAGACCTGGTTCTCTCAAACGGAGATGAAGAGAGGATCACAGATGTAGAAGTGGGTAGCCATCTGGGGAACTAGCGACCATCGAACAGTATGGTTCACAATAAACACAGCAATAGGGTCAAGCCATACAAAGTCAAAGTTACTGGATTTTAGCAGGGCTGACTTTGCTAAAATGGGTGAGTGCCTAAGGAATGCACTAGCAAATGGGCAGGAAGGAGGGTGGAAGAACAATGGGGAATAATAAAACTGCCATCACAGAGGTAACAAGCCTTTGTGTAAAGCAAATAAACAAAACAAAATGAGGTAAGAAACCACTATGGTTCTCAAAGGAAGTGGCAGGAAGGTTCAAGAGAAAAGAAAGCATTCAGGAAGTACAAGGAATCACAGAAGGAACAGGACAGAGAACTGTATCAGTTAAAGCAAAAGGAAGCTGGAAAGGCAGTCAGAACAGCAAAGGCCCAAACTGAGGAAAAGATAGCCAACTCAGTTAAGAAGGGGATAAAACCTTTATAGGTACATCAGGAGCAAAGGAAGACCAAGGAGGGATAGTGAGGCTTAATAAAGGGGAGGGAGGGTGGGCAGAGGGTGACTGTGAAAAGGCAGAGATACTAAACAAATATTTTTGCTCAGTATTTACAAAGGAAGAGGGGAGGTACCTAAACAAACAGTAGAAACACTCTGGATACAGAAGTTGATACCAGCCCATTTACAGAAGAAAGAGTTCTGAAAGAGCTCTTAAAACTGAAGGTGGACAAAGCAATGGGGCCTGATGGGATTCATCCCAGAATTCTAAAAGAACTAAGGATAGAACTAGTGACACCACTGACTACCCTCTTTAACAAATCATGGGAGGATGGGGTGGTACCTGAGGACTGGAGGAGGACAGATGTGATTCCTCTTTACAAAAGTGGGAGCAAGGCAGAAGCAGGAAACTACAGACCTGTTAGTTTAACCTCAGTGGTAGGGAAAATGATGGAATCACTTCTGAAGGAAAGAATTGTTGCGTATCTAGAGGCCAGAGGGCACAGGACCCAAGGCAGCATGGATTCACAGCGGATGGTCATGCAAGACAAATCTGATAGATTTCTTTGACTGGGTGACCAAAGTAGTAGATCAGGGAGGGCTGTGGACATGGCCTACCTAAACTTTAGCAAGGCATTTGACACAGTCCCACACAAAAGATTAATATACAAGTTAGCCAGCCTGGAAGTGGGTCCCAAGATGACAGCCTGGGTAAAGAATTGGCTGGAGAATAGGACACAGAGAGTAATAGTAAATAGAGTCCACTCTGAAAAAGGGGGTTAGCAGTGGGGTACCACAGGGTTCAGTATTAGGTCCAGTCCTCTTCAATGTCTTTATAAGTGACATTGCAGAGGGACTGGAAGGAAAAGTATGTCTCTTTGCAGATGACACAAAGATCTGCAACAGAGTTGATGCACAAGGTGGGGTGGAAAGGATGAGAAGGACTTGTCAAGGTTAGAGGAATAGTCAAATGTATGGCAGCTTAGATTCAATGCTAAGAAGTGCAGGTAATGCACCTGGGAAACAAAACCCAGGGAAGAGTACACAATGGGGGGTGAGATGATACAACAACAAAATGGAAAGGGACCTGGAGGTAGTCATATCAGATGACCTAAAGATGGGCAAGCAATGTGAGAGGGCAGCAAGGAGGGTTGGGGGATACTGGGATGCATATGGAGAGGCATCACCAGCAGAAAACAAGAAGTTGTTATCCCTCTGTACAGACAGCTGGTGAGACCACATCTGGAGTACTGAGTACAGTTCTGGAGACCCAATCTCACGAAGACATAGACAGGATGGAAGCTGTCCAGAGGAGGGCAACTAAAATGGCGAGGGTCTGCACCGGAAGACATATGAAGTGAGACTTAAGGAGCTTAATATGTATAGCCTGAAGGAAAGGAGGATGGGGGACATGATAGAAACTTTCAAGTACCTCAAGGGAATCAACAAAGTCCAAGAGGGTAGCATCTTTCAAAAAAGAGGTGTGCAAGAACAAGGGGCACAATTTGAAGATAGAAGGGGGCGGCTCAGAGGTAATTTATGAAGTATTTTTTTCACAGAGAGGGTTGTGGATGATGGAACAGCCTTCCAGAGGAGGTTGTGGAGTCAAAAACAGTGGTGGAATTCAAGCATGCATGGGACAGTCATATGGCAATTCTAGGGGTGGGGGTAGGAAGAAGTAGGCTGCTGGTTAACTAGGATCTGCAGCTTATCCATCAGATAGGAAAATGGGCAGACTGGGTGTGCCAAGCGCCCTTATCCGTCTCAAATTCTATGTTTCTATGTAACACTCTTAAAATGCTCACTTTTATTGCAGTCACAAATCACTTCACTACTACTCTGTCAATCAAATCAGCAAGAGGGGCCAGTGAATCTCAACTGCTGAGTTTTCAGGCAAGTGTTCAACTCTGTGTCTTCTAACAGGCTACCAGTCGAAGCATGTGGAAATAACCCAGCCAGGGCAGCAATGATTTTCATACTTTTCTCATTCCTGATTGCAGGCCAGTAAGGGACAAACAAAAACAGTAGTGCCCAGAGGGAGCTCTAAATTCTGCAAAAAAAAGGAAATATGCTCCCCCAAATACCACCACAACAACATGTTACACCTGTTTTAAGAGAAGATTTTACTTCTACTAGTGCTACAGTGGTGCTGCAGCCTCAGTTGAGGATTTCTTGCTTCCGATGTACAGTATAATCAGGGCCCCTGGTGTTCTGTAGCAGAATTTTCTGATTTATGCGGCAGGCTCTTGACTTCTGCAGCAGCATTTTCTGATTTCTGTGGCATGATTTATTCATTTCTCTGGCAGAATGCAGTCCTGTCATTATTAAATATGATGTGATGTCATCGATGACATCATATGCTGAGCATAGAGGAGGGGCTTCATGATAAACGAGGTGGGAAAGAAAGCCTGACACTATGGAAAAACAGTATATTTATATGAAAATTCACCAAAACAATGAATTCTGTGGCATGATGCAAATTCTGCGGCAAATTCCCAACCACAGAACCGCAGAGTTCCAGAAGCCTTGAATATAATTAGACCATTATGTGCAAAGGACAAAACTAATGAAATAAAATGCAAACACCATTGTAAAGGTATAAAATGTAATCAAAAAAAGAGAAGGCTGAAGGTACATCACCACTGTAGCACTAGCAGAGACGCTCTTGACACTAAATTCAAGCTTGTATATTAGAGCGTAATTTCAATAAAAACAGACTGAGTTACTGAAAAGGTATTGTACATTACAGTGTATTGATGCTGAATTAAATGCTTCCTTCTCTCCAGTTTTAAACTGCTGTCTCTCAGACACACATACACACACACACACACACACACACACACTCTTTTCTCTCTCTCTCTCTCTCCCTCCCTCCTACACCAGTCAGTGTATTATACTTGTTGCCTCTAAGTACAGTATCAATCAATATATTGAAGTGGGAAATCACTGCAAACACCAAATCACTTTATATCTTTAGACAGCATTAATATTGCATGCCTGAGTCTGATTACCACTTAGCAATGCTGTGAACATTTATTTGCACTAATAATTTATCAAGCTCAGGAGCACAAATTCCATTTTTCCAGCTCTGCATACATGGTTACTCTTTTTTTAATTTCTTTTAACATTTCCTTGTTAGAAAAACAACACTGGTTGCAGCCTGAACATGAGATGAGAGATTTTTCTACAGTCTAAGGATCTGAACTGGTAGATGTATAGTCTCTTGTTTGATTTTTCTGGTTTCCCACTACCCAGTTGTCTGTTAAGCAACTCTGTGCCCCAACTAACTTAAAGATAGAGAGACAGAGAGAGAGAGTGAGAGGGATAGAACAATCATGGGATCTCTGTTCCAACTCAGTCGGGCAGCAAGGATGCAGCTGTGGCTAGACAAAGCAAGAAAGTAATGCTGTTCTCATATAGAGAATCGAGGTGAATGCTCCTCTTACTAAGTTGGGCACCTGGGATTTTGGGTTCCCAGAAAGGGTATTTCTAGCACTTATTTCAAAACAAAGATCAGCATCTTGCTAAACAGGCCCGTTTAGCTAGGTTTGGGATTTTGTTTTTTAAATGAAACATGTTTATATATTTTTCCATGCTTGTTAGTTCGAGGAGAAAAGCAGCAAGATGGAGGTCTCACAGCACAAATAAATGCTTTGTGCTGTGAGAAACAAGTAGTGAGAAGACAAAAAGGATCTGCAACATCCAATTCTTCATTTTGCACCAGAACATTATTTCAGCAGCCCTACTGCACATGTTCTGAATGGGAAAACACAAAACTTTAAAGCCTTATAACTCTAACTGCTTAATATTTTTTCACCAGGCATTTCAAAAGCACTACTTTAGGACACACAACCCGTGCCCTGCAATTTTGGAGAAAAGCTCCATTCTATGTAGGCTGTAAGTGAGAGCAAAAAGGAACCTATGTAAAGTATAGTAAAAAATTAACCATCTTCAGAAAATGATATATGTATATCTCAGACACCACATAACCTGCCACCACAAAACTTTCCAAAGATCAAGACCTTGCCTCCTAGAAAGCACATGCAAAATTTCAGATGATTTAGTCAAACGGTGCCAAAGATATTAATGTGCAACATTGGGGTTTAACACAGGACACCCTACTCAACCCTAACTATAGTGGCTCTACTGCACCAATATAATTCTTTCCAAAAAAAACTGTGATAATGCACCAGTTAGGGATACTTAATGCCACAAAAGCAGGGGAATGTGACATTAGGGCCTCCCTTGCCCCAAGCAGCAAAAGGAAAAACATTAGAGTTTGGGTCTCAGAGTCTTGATGAATCAGTGGTGGGGTCTTCCATTGAGTCTTAACCTAATGCTCACCCCATTCTATGAGTAAACATCACACATGATCTCCGCCTTCACGCAGGGGCCACAGGGGAAGGAGTGAGCATTAGGTTAACAATCCCAAGGAAGACTGCACCACTGATTCACCAAGACTCTGGAGACACAAACTGTAACCCTAACCCACCAAACCCTAATGTTGTATTTTTTCTTTTTCTGCTTTGGGGTGGGAGTAGCATTAGGTTTGAAACACATTTCCTACTTTTGTGGCATTGAGTTACCCTAACTGGTGCATTAACAGTTTTTGCAAAGAATTTCCATTCTTTTGAAAATACTATAATCACATCCTCATTTTCCTGTGGGCCATGCCCTCCATCCCTACATAGATGCGTATGTGTATGTTGCTATGGAAGCATAGGGCCTGGAGGGGCCTGCACTTGCATTTCAGCGAAACAGCATTTCAGCCAAAGAGCAACCTCATTGTCAGCATAGCCTTATTATTACCCTACCTCATGAATGCCATGCTGAGAATTTTCAGATCCCACGAAACATCATTTACACCACCGTTGTGTCATTCTGTACCACAGATGAGAAACACATTCTGGCCAGGATTTGAAAATGACAGCTATCACGATCATAAGGTGATTTAAAAAATGGCTATGTTGAAAATCTGGGGTAAAAATACTTAAAATTACTAGTTATGAGTGAGTAAAGTAAAATTTCAATGTATGCACATATCTTTCTATTTTACATATTTTGAACCCACATTTTCAAAATAGCTTTCTTATGACCCCACCTGATGAACAAGTGTGGTGAAAATTTCCAGATCCTTCCCAAAGGTGATTTTGCTAGGAGACTGTGAAATTGTCTTTCTGGACAGATTTGTGGAATTCTACCACCATTGTTTATTAGGTGTGGTCCCCAAAAGGCCATGTTGAAAATTTGGTGTCAAAATATACAATAATGGTAAAGGTATGCATCAAAGTTGAAAACCCATTGACATACTTTGAACTGCACTTACCTTAGTTTCTCATATTGCAGCTGGTGGTTACAGCACAAGCTGTGTCTTCAATCTGAGAGTGGATCTTTTCCTGTAATCTGTTCAGGTGAGTGAGGGTGTGTGGGACTGTCCTGGGGGTGAGGTGGTGGGTGCTGAATGGGAGGAGTGGGAGTCAGATCAGAGAAAGCTGTTTTTACAGGTTAAAAAACATTGAGGAACCATTTTCTTTATTTCAGATTTGGACAGTGATTGGAGGGTGGAGGGCCGCTAGATGCCAAGGAAAGGCAAAACATTAATGGGGACAGCAGTCAGAGGATGGGGGTGTCACTAGACACCAGGAAAGTATAAATGTATTAAGGGAGAGTGATCAGAGGGTGGAGGGTGCCACTAGACACAAGGAAATATGAATTCATGATGGGGACATTAATTGGAGGGTGCATTGCCACTAGACACCTGGGAAAGATTAAAGAGTTAGTGTATCTGAACATTTTCTAAAATAAACAGGGATGTGTTGGGATCCTCACCTGCACATAGCGTACTGCACATTGTGAAGTAATGAAAACGGCAGTCAGTTCTTTGAATGTAAATCATTTTCAGATCTTGTGTACTTGCCAACTCTATCCATAGCCAGCAAGCATGCACTGGACCAGAAGTTATGCAGTGCAGGAAAGGAAAGCAGTGTTGATGCTGTGTGGCAACAAGTATTGATGACTAGCCAGCTTTCAAAACTTGTCATTTCTATGTTGTTTAGTAACAGAGTGGCACTCTAGCATGTGTTAAATTCATTGATTTGTGTGTACGAAATTGCATTGTTTGCTGCAGTAACTCTACTGAAGAATTCTGCAGCACTACTCTCATCCTGGTGGGCTTCACTGTATATCTTGCCACGTATCAAAGTACTATTTTTAGTTTTCCACCATGCATTGACAAGTCAGTATCATCTCAGTGCTGTTCCTGCTGTTTTGCTGCAAGTGTCATGCAGTCAGGGCTTACATTTATTTTAATTCGGATAAATTAATGACTTTATTTACAATGAATCCTTTCATGTTAGCCTTGAAGGTTGTGTCATTTTCTTCTGCTTTTCCAGTCGTAGTCATAACCATATCAGTAAGTCATTGGAGGTTTTCTGAAAAATGGAAGTTTAGTGCTAAAACATTTAATGCCAAGTTAAATGAGTAAAATGCCACTGCAACACTCACCCACCCCACACCATAGGAGTTATTACCAAAGACCAATGTTCATATTTATCACTTGCCCCATCACTTTTTCTGCATTATTGGCTCTATCAGCAACTTTTGTGCGATATGCAGTGCTGTGTTTTAGCAATGCCATTTTCAAGCAGTAACTCTCCCCAAGGAAACATCCTCCAAATCTGCCCACACACTAAACAGATCAGTGATCCCCAGTCAACTACTCAATTACTACTTAATGCAGGATCTCACCCCCAAAAACACAAATGGCGGCCAGCATGTTCCTCTGCTCACCTCCGTAGCTGGCTGCCATGCAAATGACAGGGTGATCATGAACCAACTGCTGGGGTTCCCATGGTAAGTAAATCAATCTTTGTATTCTTTCCTATTGGAGACATTTCCAGATGGTGGGGGGCAGGAATCAGGATACCTGCCAAAGATCATGCCTGGACCATAAGGTCCTGTGTCCCACCTGCCACTTTCCACCAATGTCTCATGTTCTCTTATTTATTTATTTGCTTTAAACAAAGTCAGCCACAATGTCAGCAGCATACCTTCCTGGTTGGGATAGAGAGGTGGCTTGTGCCCTGCATGCCTGAACAGCTAACAGCATGAATATCTGCACCTCCAAATGCCTTATCCTTGTAGACCAACATTCCAAGTCATTCTGACTATTACAGGTGGTGCCCTCGCTGGATAAGCCTGCTTCTGAGAGCCCCATGGAATCCAGGTACAGGGATGCAAAGAGGGAAAGAGAAGGAGGGGAGAGTGATGCCAGAATGCCAGCCAGTCTTGGGGTACCTGACAATTCCTGACAACAGTCAGATCAATATCACTTTTTCATTCTTATGGTTGGTGTCTGTGGAGGTGTGTAGGGAATGTGTTGGTCACTGTGTGGATTTTTTTATTTGGGAGGTTCCTGCATTAGGCAGTTGGCTGGGGGCATTGATTTGCTTACTGGGCAGGGACAGTTGCAGGATGTTTTTGTTGTGGAGGGTGCTACAGCTTGACAATGACATTACTAAAACACTGCACTGCAAATCACTTACAGAAAGTGCTGATTGAGCCAGTATATAGAAAAAGCGATGGGAGGCAGTGATAAACATAAACAATGGTATTTGATCATAACTCCTAATATGGGGGGTGTCACAGTGGCACTTTACTTCCATCATTACAGTAACCTCTGATGACTTACTCATATTGTTATGACTGACTGGAAAATCAGAAAAAAGACAACAACCTTCGGGTTAAAATGAAAGGATTCTTTGAAATTAGTTATTATTTTATCTGAAGTAAAATAACTATATGCCCTGACTGCATGACACTTGTAGCAGTAACAGCAGGAGTAACCTGTCAGTGGAAAAGATGTATGTTGTAAATGTTATTATGGTGACAGTGACTGAGAGTAGGGGGTACAACTAGACACCAGGAAATGGTGTTCCACTGCTCTCACTGCAGCCAACAGCATGAGTTCCAGTTGCAGTTGCAGAAGTCTAGAATGTCATGCTGTTCTCAGACAGACAACATGGGTGAACACCTCCTCTCACCAAGCTGGGCAGCCTGGATTTTGATGCACAGAAACCATATTTCTGGCAACTTTAAATACAACAAACACCAGAATCTAGCTAAATGGGTCTTATTTAGCTAGATTCAGGTGTTTGTTTTTAAAAATACATAATTGTTATGTCCTTTTACTGTTTGTAAGTTTAAACATGAAAACAAAATGGTGGTCATCTTAATTGTTTATCCCCATGACAAGTAAATCATGCAGATAACCATTCGCACTGTATTTTTAATCTTTCACAATCTTTTTTACCTTTCATGATTGTTTTTTTTTCTTACCAATCGCACCAGAACATTAACTCTAAAATCATTATAACTCTGGAACCTTTAATATTTTTTTTGCTAAGCCTTCCAAAGGGACACCCTTGACATGATTCTCTTCCTCTGAAAATTTCATGAACAAATTCCACACTGTCTAGGCTGTAGGTGAGAGCTAAAAGTTCCTACTGTTAAGTATAGGAAACTATACGTGTTTTTTTTTTCACTTTTGGGCACTCTATATCTCAAAACTGCACAATATGCCATCACTAGATTTTCCACTTCTTGGGATTCTGGCAGACTGATCATGCATGACACACTTTGGGCTATTTCATCAAATAATGCAAAAGTTATTAAGGTGCAAAAATGGGCTTTAACATTAAACAGGCTATTCAACTCTAACTATGTGAACCTCAACCCTATAATATAGTACCACTATAGTTAGGGTTGAGTAAGCATTCTCTGTTAAACCTCAAATTTTGCATTTTAATATCTTCACAACAGTTAAATGGATTTGTGTGACATTTTAATGCAAGGTCTTGGGGAGGGGGTGTAGCTCTCCTGATGTACCAAGTTTTGTTTCTGTCAAATGTGGAGTTCAAATGCAGATAGTGAAAAATTTTACAAAATCACTGTTTTGTGCTGTTTTTTTTGTTATCATCTAGCACACAAATGGTTCATAATTTTGGTCTGAAAATTTCAGGATAGAAAGGGCTTGTCCCACAGATGTGCCTTTTTCTGATTTGGTGAAACAATATCAATCTGTTCCAAAGTTATTACATTTTGAAATTTCAGTCCTGAGCTTGCTCCATACAGTCTTTTGATAGCTGTCTGGAACCAAAAAAATAATTTGGTCCATATATTATATAGGAATATTGTGAGACATAAAATCAACTGCGTGAAAAGTAAAATCATTCCACTGAATAAGAATCCACTCTCTACTAAGACACCATCTGTAATTACAAGTAGTGGATTACCTTAAATATTTGGGAATAAGGGAGGTTGTGAGGGTGACAAAACATACCTTTGCAAGGTACAAGGGAATATTGGGAAGGAAGAATAGGAGGAATACCAGCCCAGACTAAATGAGAGGTGGGTGGTTAGAAAGGCAATGGCAGACATGTAGTTGCAGATTGCCAAGAGTGTGAAAGCAGGTGAACAAGAATTCATTAGGTATATTCAGGAGTAAAAGAACGCTTGGGGATGTCAAGCTAGCTAAGGCAATGCCGATAGAATTTGGACTGCTGAAATTCCAGGATATAATCATTTCTTCAAAAGACCTGATAACAAGATAGATGGTGGGGTCAGTCTTTACATCAGAGATAACATCATTTCTTATAAATCCTCAGTGAGTGTTCAGTCTGAAAGTGTATGGGTGTATATTCAACCTAGGGTTTTCCCAAAATTTGGTTGGGACTTGTTATCATCCACCTTCATCAGATTTTAGCCAAAGCTCACAGTTAATTGATGAAATTTCCCAGTTAGCTAATAATGGCTCAGTTCTAATCTTGGGCGACTTCAATTTACCAACTATAAACTGGGAAACTTTAATGGGCTCAAACCATTATGACCATAAATTTCTTACAACCATTATCGATTTTGGGCTCTATCAATTGGTTAAGGAACCTACCGGTGTAGTAACTTTGGACCTTGTCATAACTAACATAGATATCCCTGTGAATGACCTATTAATATCTGAACCTCTTGGTAATAGTGACCACATATCCATATTTCTTACCATCTCACTATTCCAATGCCCTGTAATAAATAAGCAAAACATTAAGCAATACGATAGAGCAGATTTTCAAAAAATAAATTATTACCTAGGAGCTTTTGATTGGGACAATATTTGTCTTCACTTAATACTGATGAAGCATAGGATTTCTTAAAACACAAATTCAAGTACTTGAACAACAGTACGTCCGGAAATACTTAAGTACAATAACAAAGGTAAAATTCCACCATGGTTCAATAGATCTATAAAAACAGATTTCATATAAACAAAAGTTATTTTCATTATTAAAAATGTCCCACTAATCAAAACAAAGAAATACTAGTTAAATATAGGGAATTGGTTAAAATAAAAAAACTAATTTTCAAGCCAAAAGTAAGTTAGAATTTTGTATTGCACATATTAATTATTCACATAAAGCATTGTATGCTTACTTAAACAGCAAAAGGGTAACAGTAGAACTATTGGCCCACTAAATATAAATAATACAATAATAACCTCCGATTTAGTAACTGCCTCTGAATTAAATAATTATTTTTCATCAGTTTTTGTCCAGGATCCTCTCAAATCCTCTCTGATAGACCTTCATTAGGTAACACAGATTATAAGGTTTTACAGAATGATATCCACAAATTACTAATAACATTAAAGAAATCAACAAGTCCTGGCCCAGATGATATTTGTCCCAAATTTGTTTTGGGAGTTAAAGACACCATTGCCCTACCGCTCACTATTATTTTTAACAAATCTCTTCATGAATCAAGGGTTCCCCTGAATGGTTAACTGCAATAGTAACCCCATTTTCAAACAGGGTTCCCTCAAAAGTTGAAAACTATTGCCCAATTAGTCTAACCTCAATTCCTTGTAAATTATTGGAAAAATAATCAAAACTTTTCTTGAAAAGAAATGGATTCCCTAAACATAATTGATATAACTCAACATGGATTTAGAACAGGTCTTTCTTGTACTACAAACTTGCTATCATTTTACAATTATATTAGCATGAATCTCGACTTAAATATTCCAACTGATGTCATCTTACTGGATTATAGTAAAGCATTTGATAAAGTGTCACATGCCATTTTGATTAATAAACTCATTAATTTAGAATTGTCATCAACATTAGTCTCATGGATAAAAATTGGCTGAGTAATCGCACTCAGATGGTTCGGGTTAATAGGCAGACTTGGGTAGGGTGACGAGAGGTGTTCCTCAGGGCTCCGTCTTGGGACCCACCTATGTGATATTTTCATCAGTGATATGAAAATTTGTTCTTCTAACATCCTTATGAAGTTTGTTGATGATACTAAACTAGGGCACAGTGAATAACGCAGCTAACAAAAACATTAACTGACCTTGCATCAATCGAACACTTGGCTCTTATAAACAAAATGTACTTCAATGTAACAAAATGTGCAGTTTTATATATGGGTAATAACCCTAAACAGGTATACACTTTGAACAATACAACTATTAGGGTTTCTTGCGTAGAAAAGATCTGGGATTCTAGTAATCAATAAACTTTCCCCATCTTCCCATTGTAATAAAATCGTCAATCAAACTAATGCTTTCTCATGAGGATAAATAGTACATTTATCTCTAAGTCTGAACAGTGCATTATGACCCTTTATAGATCTCATGTTAGACCCTACTTGGACTATGGCTCCCTTTTTGGAGTCCTTATCTAGTCTCGGATATAAACAGAATTGAACAAATTCAACATAGGGCTACAAAAATTATTCCATACCTTGCTCATTTAGATTATGATTCTAGATTACATAAAACAGGCATATATTCACTTAAACAGAGAACAGTAAGAGGTGACCTTTTACAACTATTCAAGATTATTAAATCACCGCTTTGATGGAGCAATGTGGTATAACAGTATCCTCCAGAAAATTGCAGCCAGGTTACATAACAAACAATTGGATATTAAAAATGTAAAACAAACAAAAGACAAAACTTCTTTTCTATAAGAACTCCTAGGTTATGGAATACTCTACCTCAAGATATTGTTGATTCACCTACTGTTATGACTTTCAAAAACAAACTTGACAAATGGTTAATAAAATAGTATCATAATAATGATCCACACATGTGGAGGACAATCTCAATAGGCTATGGCCTTCTTTGTCCTATTAACCAAGTAACCAAGTAACCAAGGAGGAGGGCAGTACAAGATAAAGAGCAGAAGTTCAATGTCTTAAATGATTACTTCTGTTCAATATTCATGGATAGAAACATAGAAATATAGAAATGTAGAATTTGATGTTGATAAGGACTGCTTGGCCCACCCAGTCTGCCCATTTGTCTACCTAATGGGTAAGCTGCAGATCCTAGTTAACCAACAGCCTACTTCTTCCTACCCCACCCCTAGAATTGCCTTATGACTGTCCCATGCATGCTTGAATTCCACCACTGTTTTTGACTCCACAACCTCCTCTGAAAGGCTGTTCTGTGCATCCACAACCCTCTCTGAAAAATACTTCCTTACATTACCTCTGAGCCACCCCCATCTTCAAATTGTGCCCCTTGTTCTTGCACACTCTTTTCTGAAAGATGCTATCCTCTTGGACTTTGTTGATTCCCTTGAGGTACTAGAAAGTTTCTATTATGTCCCCCTCTCCCTCCTTTCCTTGAGGCTATACATATTAAGCTCCTTAAGTCTCTCTTCATATGTTTTCCAGTGCAGACCCTGCACCATTTTAATTTTTATTTTATTTTATTGAAATCTAGGATTACAAATACCTTTGAGCAGGAACTGCTCATTTACAAAGGTTCCACGTTGAAGGAATGGGGGTATACATACATACATACAAAGGTCAACATAATAATACATAGTTACAAAATAACAAAGTAAGAGACTGAGGCTTAGGAAATTCAGTAATTCAAATGTGCCAAATGTTAGGTAGCATGACTTACTAGCCAAGGGCAATCTTGGAAGTAAGCACTGCAGGTGAGAGAGAAGGGCTATGCAGGCAGGAAGGCCATTGTCGGAGGGTGAGGTAAGAGCTCTAAAGGGAGGGAGGGATAAAAGTCAGGAAATGCCCTGGGGAGGAAAGGAGAGGGGCAAGGGGTAGGCAGGTAGTTGCACTCCTCTGGACTGCCTCCATCCTGTTTATGTCTTTGTGGAGATTGAGTCTCCAGAACTGCATGCATTACTCAGATGGGGTCTCACCAACTGTCTGTACAGAGGGCCAACAACTTCTTGTTTTCTACTGGTGATGCCTTTCCTATGCATCCCAGTATCCCCAACCTCTTGCTGCCCTCTCACATTGCTTGTGCACCTTTAGGTCATCTGATATGACTACCCCAGGTCCCTTTCCATTTTGTTATTGTTAGTATCTCACCCCCATTGTGTACTCTTCCCCAGGGTTTTTGTTTCCCAGGTGCATTACCTTGAACTTCTTAGCATTGAATCTAAGCTGCCATACATTTGACCATTTCTCCAACCTTGCCAAATCCCTTCTCATCCTTTCTACCCCATCTTTTGTATCAACTCTGTTACAGATTTTGTGTCGGATGAGGAAGATGTGCTTTTCCAGAGAGCTGGATCAAGGAGTCACATGGTGTGCAAGAAATGGGAGGGTAGTAATCATGGCTCAATGGACGGAAATGTGTAGGCCCTGAGGATGCACAAAGTGTTGGTCCTGGATGGCCTGCACCCAAGAGTACTCAGGGAACTGACAGAACCCTTGACTCTGCTGTTTAATGACTCACTAGAGTCTAAAGTAGTGCCAGGGATTGAATGTCCACTGACACAGTCCCACTCCACAAGGGGATGTGGGGAGGACCTTGACAAAGTATAGGCTAGTCAGTCTTACTTCCATTATAGGTAAGCTGATGGAGACCATCATTAAAAGCAACTCTACACTTCAGCATATGCTTTCATAAATAAGATTCTGCTGTTACAATTTACTAGAGAATACATTTTTGTTCAGTGTTCCTTTCCAAGATGTTCAGCACATCTTGATAGTCCAACTAAAAAGAAAGAGCGGTACAGAAAACATTTGAAAACATTTACCTCTCTCCTGATAACCTTACAGTGCCTTTGTTTATGACATCATAGTGCTCACCATGACAACAGATTGTGATGTCACAAACAGCAATTGTGTGGTTAGCTTGGGAGAGTCAGATACATTTGAAGGATTCAGTGAAATAAGTGCTGCATTACCTAAAATATTTAGTCAACCAACAGCAGATGAAAGTTAAAAATTACAATTACTAGAAAACAATAAAGTTAAAACAATTGATGTAAATCTACTGTTTTTTTATTTTTATTATAATAGAGTTCTCTTAAAGAAAAGTCAGCAGGCCTACTTCAAAAACAGCAATCTGCAGAATAGTAAGCTACATGGGTTAATGTCTGGGAGTTCGTGCCAAATCAACCTGATGCTGTTTTTACTGGGTAGATAGAGACCAGTGACAGATTTGCTTTACTTTGACATTGGAAAAGTGTTTGATTAGTGCCACAAAGGGGCAGCTGAAAATAGCTGGAAGACTCAGGAATAGAGAGGGATTTAGTCAGGTGGATTGGGAGTTGGCTAGGAAAGAGGCAGCAGAGGATGGTAGTAAATAAGGCTCACTCTGGGGACAGGGTTCACATACAGGGTGCTGCAGGGGTCAGTCCTGGGACCTGTCCTACTCAACATGTACATTAACAACATAGTGAGAGTATCCAGGGCATGATGCAACTCTTTCATGATGATAAAAGCTGTGCTCCAGGGTAGACAGTAGGGCTGGGTGAAGTTATCTTCTTCTGGCAGAAGTCTCGTGAAATTATCATTTCTTTTCTGTAAAATGTCATAACATCTTTGCAAAATGTGCACAATTTTGCCAAAATTGTGATTGCAGTTATTTTCTTCCAATTTAAAAAGTAGTTGTACAAACTGCACCAATTTTGGTACAATGATGTTACCCATATTTATGTAAATGTATGCCAAGCGTCAAATCTCTATCTACAAAGGTGACTGAGTTATAAGCATTTGGAATTTTAAAATTATATTTCACATTTATGTAAACTGCAACATTTTAAGCCCTTGTAACTTTGAATGGAATATCACCATTTTGATTAGTACCACTGACCCTAAAACTGAGGCATTGAGGCCACTCCCAGGACCCAGCAGCAGACCATCACACTGCCATGCTGATCAACACAGCGACCACTGTGACTGGGCCAGGAGCTTGCCCTGCTGCAGGAGAAGCTGTGCTTGGATCATAGAGGCATTGCCCCACCAGGGAGGTGGAAGTCAAAAATGTGGGAGAAAAACCTGGTAACCATCTGAATGATGGCCAGATTCAGCCTGATCGGTGTATATCCCTGAGAATGTGATATATCCCAGAGATGAGCTGCTGATCAGAAGAAATATCAAGATGGAAAAAGCATGTATGTGTGTACTCTCTAATCTCTTGCTCAATGTCAAGCCAAGTTATAAGCAGTCAAATATTCCAAAATAATATCAGTAATAAAGTTGAGTTTCATGAGTTTTTAAAATTGTAGAATGTTGTGATACTTTTGTTGAAGCCACGTCCATACATTTTGTTCATCACACACTTGAACTGCCATTGTAGAGGAAGGCAAAGGCTGGGTGAAGTGCTTATAAGGTAGCAGTCAAAGGAGGTTCCACAGAAAGAGTATTGTGGGGCCAAGCATCAGGTCACTATTTTGAGTGATAAACCATGAAGCATAGTCAATGACGGCACTCTTTACTAGTGTTTCTAATATATACCTTTGGGAACCAAAAGGGTATAATGTCTTCCTGCACCAACACCTGTTGAGGTAGGAAAAGCTGAGAGTGGGCAGAGAGGAGAATGTATATGGGATTTGTTTACCTATTTATGGCTAAGAGTATTTATCTCAAATTAGAGGCATTGAAAATCTCTCCTGAGCTGTCTCCAGCTGAGGCTGCTTTAGTGCAAACCATAGCCCAAAACTAGGCCACATACAGACTTCTAAAAATATTACTGGGAAGTAATACCCCACCTGCCTGTGGGAGGGTGGAATTAAAATAGAAAAGTGATCTGGAGACACCAATTAACCCGAGATCAGAATGGCATTGACATGTCATACTAAAAACTGCACCTACTACACGTTGCAATGAATGCACCTATGCACCCAGAAAAAGACCTAATCTGTCTAAAATGCACAACAAGCATAGGCTGCTATCTTTATATGAAATTACTTTTGTCCAAAGATAGTCTTATTGTGGCATAAGATCCACAATATTGTGACAAGAGCAGTAGACAAAGACCTCCCAGTTATCCACAGGAGTTTCTGTTTGGGGCTGATATACAACAGGAGATATAAGACAGCGTCATATATTATGGAACTTAGCTTAAGCCAGCACTAGGAATATCACTGCTCAACACAGGCTTAAATGTGACCTCCCTTGGTCACACACTGAACAAACAATTTACTATTCTATCTCAAAACTGAGCACACCCAATTTAATGCAAACTCCCTGGACAAAACATTTTTTTTATAATGGGAGTTACTACAAGTGATTGAAGGATCCTCTTCTCCAGTTGATAGCCCCTCAGAAAAGAGACAGAGCCTGCAGGTCTGATGGCTTCACAAGTGAGGTGATAGACCAGTCAGTGTACAGAAAAGTAAATATGAAGACATCAACTTGTAGTCAATGTTTTAATTATCATACATAAAGTGGCAGCCATGATGTGGTCAGATATTTTCAGATATTTTGTGATATATTCAAAGAAATACTCACGGGTGGCCCACATTGGTACTGCAGGCAGGCAGGAAATTTCTCCAAAGATATCACAGAAATTTCAGGAAATATCTGACCATGTTTATGATTACACCATACAGAACTTTATTTTGTAATCTGTTCCAAGATGTTTTCTCTGTACCAAGCTTTATGTCATGCAGTTCCCATTTGTATGTACATTTGCTGAGGTTGATTTTATGCTGACTTTGTATCTCTGTTGCCCAAATGTTGTAGTGATGTACTCCTATTTGCCTGTTCCTTTGAAAAGAAAAGTTTGCAAAAAAAACTTTATTGATGGGACTACTGTTTAGAACATAAACCTGTATCTTTGCTGTTTCTAACATTTCACAGTCTTTTGACAGAAAATGTGAACAATTGTAAACATGTATAATTACTGGTGACCCCTTTAATACACAGACTAGAGACATATTTCAAAGCCATAATAACCAGTTTCCCAGTTATTATGGTGTTTTCAGAACACTTTCTCCACCTCTGTGTCTCTAGCAGGAATGCCTGTCTCTAGACTGTCAGTGAACTGCGCTCGATGTTAACGTCTTGCAGCAGTCTCTGAGTCTTTACACAGGCACTCCTTCTCATTTCATAGACTCTAAGTTATAAAATCCTATTAAAAGATAAGATTCGGAATGGAAAACCGATTCAAGTTACCTGCAGTTACTGAGAGAGAACAGTTTGTAAATGAGCAGCAGAACCAGAATACAGCTACAAAGACAGGTAGAAACTTAAACTTACTTAACATCTTCCTGTAACAGAAGAATGAAATGAGACCTCTAGCAGAAACTCCCCAAAAGAACTAGCTGTAATTCTGGCAGACTTAACATACTGTACCAAAAGTCTGATGGATCTGAATATGAACCAAGGACTATCTGATGGATCTGAATATGAACCAAGGACTATCAGGGAATACTAGCAAATATAGTCAGACACAGTTACCCAAATACCCAGTTTCTATATTCCAGAGCCTAGAGACAGATTTCAGTGAAACAAAACAAATGTTGAGAGCAAATCTGAAATACTTAAGGAAACTAGGAAAGGAAACAGACCTGTAAAAGCTCAGTCTCTCATTGAAGAAGATATAAATCTATGGTACACGTCATAAACCATATCATTAAAAAATCCAGCTAGCTTACTAAACTTTTTCACATTGGTCTTCACTTTGCGCTCCACACTAAAGAACAGTGCAACTTAATATGTGAGGACATCAGTGAGGAAAAATATTCAGAAGAACACCATTTCCTCCAGTATCATGAACAACAAATGAAAACTAGGGCTGGGAAACCCCAGAAATGTTTGCCCTGTGTCCCAGACTAAACAAAAACACTGCAAACCCTGAGGGCAACCCAATCCTAGCATAAATATTTGTAAAGCAACAACCCCAAAGTATTTTACAGAAATGTCCCTTCTACCTGGCTCCAAACATTAGCATTTAAGCCAGGAAAGTCACTGTGGTTCCAAAACATGAAAATTAAAATGAATAAACTCAGACAAATGATAGGTAAATGAAGCTCTCTGCTGCTATCCCTGAGGAGAAAAGAATCACAAAGCACAGAATGAAAAAGGTCTGTAAACCAATGATCTAATAAATAAATAAAATAAATAAATAGAAAGATATCAATCTAACAGCTAACAGATGCAAACATTGACCAATAGATGTCCAGCAAATATCAGGCCACATAATCCTCCAAAGAAATCAATAATTACTCCATGCTGAGGACAAAACAAAACCAATGACAAGTATTCAACATTTTCAATGAAATCCCTGACACAGAATATAGACTGTTTACCTCTAATGCATTAATAGAAACTGCAAATCCTGGTATCGCCTCTCCTTGCAAATCTCCTACTCCAACAACAATTGTTGCAGCTACCTATGCATGGACTCCAACACACAGCCTACACATGCTGTTCATTCCCAACTACATCTTCCACCAGGAACCCATGTAGCAAGGAATTGTGGGATTTGGAGGCTAACTGCACATTCTTGGCACAGGTGCATGCTGGAGCAGTAGTCTAAGGGTGGAGGGTGTCTGTGATTATTTTAAGAAAACACCTTGATAATTTTAACTTGCACTAAGTCCACCGCATGAGGTGGCAACATTTATCTTTAAAACAGCACTGTATTAGGAGGCATCGTGTTTGCGGGAACCAGAAGTGAGTAATTGCACCTCTGGTCCTCTTCCTATTAAACAAATGCCCTGAGCAAGCAGGAGTGGTTTGAAATGTTCTCTGGGTCTAGCAAGAGAAACAAGGAATCACTAGGTCCATTGGTAGGACCACATGTTCAGTGAGAATTGCACTGTAAAACAGGACAGTGTCTTCTGGTGAGTGGTCTGGTTGCAGGCCATTGCCTAGCAACCTTGGGAACCCACATAGCCTGGAATTGTGGGATTTGAGGCTAACTGCACATTCCTGGCAGAGGTGCATGCAGAGGAAGTAGCCTAAGAGGTGGAGTATTTCTGTGATTATTTTTAAAAGAACACACCTAGGCAGTTTTAACTGGCACTAAGTCCACCATATGAGATGGCAACATTTATCTTTTAAAACAGCACTGTATTATTTATTTTATTTATTTATTTATTCATTACAAATCAGGTTTATAACCTTTGAGTCAGAGACTCATTTACAAAGCACCTCATTGCGGGGGGCAGACATCAAGACAGTTATTACAGTGCAGATTAAAACAGGGATAACATTACAGGTGCAGTAAAAGGAACATTTAACATAGATACACTTAGGTTACATAATGTAGTAGTTTGTATGTTACTTAGATTACATAGTGTTACAAAATTGTGAGTTACACTCATGGATAGAGTAGGTCCTCAGAGAAGACAGTGGGTTACATACCTGATTGGACCTAGTAGGGAAGGAGTGGATCTGGGAGAGGAGAGCCTGTCAGTGGATGTTGTCAAGCCGAGGGAGCAAGGCAGGTGGGTACCACAGGTTACAACAGAGGGTTAGTTGCACCTACAACATTGGGTATTAAAGATATGGTTCTGAAGTGCTGTTTTGAAGGAGCCAATTTTGGCAAGTTGGAGATGCAGCTAGGGAGGAGTTGACCAGGTGGGGGCTCGTGAGAGGTAGAATCTCTGGGCAAGACAGGTCTTGGGTCTGGGCACCTTGAAAGTGACCTTAACAGAGCTATGGGTGGTGACGGATGATGATGACTACTGTAGGGAGGTGGAGACCCCAGGAGGGAGAGTCCTAGCAGTGATTTCTTAGCGAGAAGGCAGGTCTGGTAGAGCAGTCACTCTTGAAGTTGAGCAGATTGGTGTTAGTATAGAAGGTAGGTGTGAGTGTGGCTGGGAGCACCGGTCAGGAGCCTACAGGCCTTATTGATGAAGAGCCAGATTTTGGAGGGACGGTGTTGTCAGCTGCGATGTGAACAGGCAAGCCATAGTCCACAGGGATGAGACAGAGGGTAATGGTCAGCCTAAGGGCAACCTATGCAAGCAGTCCCTGTTCCGTATAGCAGGCCAATCTGAGAGTTAATGGCAGCTGACAGGGCATTAATGTGGGTGTAGAAGGAGAGGCAGTATCAAACATGATGCCTAGTTACTTGTATGTGGTCACTTGTTCTATCGGGTGCAAAGTGCTGGGGATAATCAAGAGGGGTATTTTTAGCTTTATTTTGGTGGTGGGAGAAGAGCATTGATTTGGTTTTCTTTAGGTTAAAGACCAGTCTGTGGTCACTGAACCATCTTTCGGCTTGGTTGTAAACTTGCAGAGGGATAATTGGAGGGAGGTGGGATTGGGATATGAGACAATGAGGACTGCATCATCAGAGTAGAGGAGCATTTTACTGGTACATGAGCTGGGGAGAGTGTTGAGGTAGAGACTAAAAACTATTGAACCCAGGATGGAGCCCTGAGGGACCAAAAGCAAACGGGAAGAGTGCTGGAGATGGAGCCGCTGACCTCGACATGCTGGGATCTAGCAGACAGATAGCTAGAGAACCAGGAAATGGGACCACCAGAGAAGCCAAGCTGGTGGAGAGAGTTGAGTAGAAGGGATGACAGACAGTGTCAAAGGCCTCAGAGAGATTAATGAACACAGCTCCTGCAAGGCTGCCAGCATCGAGATCAGCATGCAGGTGTTGGGAGAATTCAGGAAAGCCATAGCTGTACTGTGTTCTGGGTGAAACCGTGCTGCTCTGGGCACATAATGTCATACTTGGTTAGGTATTCAGCAAGCTGGATCAACACCACTTTTCAAGGGCTTTAGAGAGTGGGGAGGATGGAGATTGGCTGGTAATTGTTGGGGGTGGACCAGTCCCCACTCTTATGTATGGGTGTGATTTCAGTAGTTTTCCAAGCACTTGGGAACTGACCCAGACATAGAGACCAGTTTAGAAGGTCAGTCAGGGGGACTAGGACTTCGTCCAAGACCATACGGAGGATCCTGGATTTGAGGGGTCACTGCTGGGGCTATTGCTGCTTAAGGATTTTAGCAGGTGTGGCCTGGCTTCTTGGAGGATAGGGTGCACAGGTAGAATGGTGGGTGATGCAGGACCAGAGGGAGAGGTGGAGCTTGGGTCAAAGAAGCTGATGGGAGGACGAACTTAGGTCAGAGAAGGCAGTATTAAGGCAATTGGCTATAAGGAGTGGATCTGTGGTGGGGATGCCATTGATGGAGAGCTGAAATGGCAGGGGAGGGACTTCCCATTTAGCTCTTTCACATCATCCCAGAAGGTCCGGGCTGAACCCCAAGTGGAAGCGAGGGTGGTCTGGTAGTGCTCTGCCTTGGCCCTGCCTAATGGCCCATGTGCACTTATTGCATTTTGCATTGTAGGCCTGTCTATCAGATGCCTTTCCATATTCTACAGCATTGTGCCAGAGAGGAAGGGTGGGGTGATCCATGGAGAATTGCATTTTTGGAGCAGATCCTGGTGAGGGGGTGAAAGGTCACTAGCCTTACAGAAGGCATTTGTGAAGTGGTCAAGAGTTGAGTCAATGTCAGGGACGCACTGGATAGGGGACCAGTCTGGCTGGGCTAGGTAGTGTTTTATTTTCTGAGACCACGGGACATGAGCGGCAGTGTAGAGTGGCCTGGGACACTGGTTTCAGAGTGGAGGAAGACCAGAGACAAAGGACTGGGAGTGATCACTAAGAGAGTCAGGAGGACAGTGACATCCCAGATTTTGTATTAGCAGTTAGATATAACAACATCAAGAAAAGTGCTGGTGCCAGTAGAGTGGTTGAACATGGTGGGCTGAGTGACTAACTGGGACATATCCAGGGCAGCAAGAGTCCCTTAAATGGGAGGCAGTGAAGGCAAGCCAGTTAACACTGAAATTGCCTAAGATGACTTGATCCACTTTGTGAGGGAGAGATGTGAGGTAGTCAATGAGGACTGGACCTCTTGATTTTGATTCCTGGGGTATGTAGGAGACCGTGAGGAAGGAGGGCTCGGGCAGGCTCAGGTGTGATTTTTAAGGTGAGGGCTTGGGCTCCATAATCAAGTTTAGGAGCTGGGAGTGCCTGACCCATGAGGGAGTCCCACATGCAGTGGTGCGCAACCACCACTGCGCTTGCCTACTCGGTCTCTCCCTGTAGATGGCATATCCAGGAGGGTGATAGCAGAGTGAGGGGTGGATTTGGACAGCCAAGTCTCTACCAGTGCAATATGTCAGGTTGATGAATGGCCCAGCACTGGAGAGCAGCAGATTTCTTTAGGAGACTGCAAATGTATAAGGCTGCAAAGCGAGGCCAGTTGCAGTACAGGGTTTAGAAGGGCTGGAAGCCAGAGGTCCTGGGTTAGTGTACATTACCAGATAATAATAATAGCAGTGTAATTATTCTGGTTAGTTGCCAGTGGCGATAAAGTCCCTTGGGTCGACACCCAGCTGAGGACTTTACAATCAGGGTGCATGGGACAGATACAGTGCAAAGGTGGGAATGGCAGGGAGAGCTGGGTCCAGGTCCAGGCCTTGCAAGGCAGAGGGAGTCAGGGTGTTGGCAGGGTGGGGGTGTTGGGGGTCATGGGTGTGTCAACGGTGTGGGAGGGTCAAGTCACTGTGGGGTAGTCTGGTGATGAGGTGCCTGGTCTGGAGGAAAGGTGTTCGGTTTGGTGTGAGGTCTGTACCAAGAGAGTGAGAGCAGACTTAGTAATGGAGTGTAGGTACCTATAGCAGCTCAGCAGTAAAGGAAGAGTGTCCAGAGTAGTAGAGAGTAAGGAGATGTAGAGCAGCTTTGGCATGGTTGGGAAAACCCTCTAGTGGGCGAAGAGTATAAGCTGCAAGCGGGAAAAATCAGTATCAATCAGTAGAAAGGGAGGGAAAAGACTCATGAATAGTGATAGACTGACCACACAATAAGTGATAGGAGGCATCATGCTTACGAAGAACCAGAAGTGACATCATTGTATCTCCTGTCCTCTTCCTATTAAACAAATGCCCCAAGTGAGTGAGGCGAGCTCGAGCAGGGTGAGCACACAGTCGCCACACATGGAGACACGCACAGAGACACACATGGTATATGATCGTCTGCTGTGTCCACTGGGGATGCCAGGGACAAGGCATAGAAGACATTAGAGTATAGTTCTGTCCATCACAGAGATAAATAGACCCAAAGAGTAAGTAGTGTATTAGAATCAAACATAGAGCTTAGATGTGTCACAAAAGCTAAAAACATGCACACAATGCAAAATGTTCACTGAGGATGCAAGGAATCAGAACTTTATGTGTGATAAATGCTTACTTATAACAACCATACAAGGAGAAATTGAACAATTACTAAAAGATTGATGATTCAAAGGGAAATAGGGTGTTGGAAAAACTTCTTGACTCTATATCAGAGATATTACCATGCAGTAGCAAGTAGCAAAGTCAGTACATCATCTGAAAACAGATTATAGTACAGCCCCTAGCTGAGGATACTAAGGTAGAGGAGGCCATATTTCCAACCCAACGAGGGGAAGGCAGATGTACAAAAGCACAGCTATGGAAATGCAAAACAGATTTGACTGACTAAACCCTGATCCAGACAATCTGGCAATGGTAAATGATAATAATCCTAGTACAAGTGACACTACATAAACATAGACAATGAACTAAATAAATGTTACAAAAACAAAGGAATACCAGTAACCAATGAAACTAGAACTAAAGGAATGGGTCTTACACCTGTTCATGAGGCAATAGCAAACAAGGATCACAGTCAAGATCTAAATCAGGTAAATCGGGAAGAGATATCCTCATACCTGGGGACTCAATCACAAAGGTATAGATACACTAGTATGCAAAGGTAGAAAATGTCACTACAGTGAGTACACTCCCATGGGTCCAGCTGGCTGATATAGGCAGACTACTGGATGGGCTAATGGAGAACATCACAAACCCACTAGTTATACTTCACGTGGGAACAAATGATATAGGTAGATGAAGGGAGGAAGACATTTATAGGAATTATACTAATATAATAAATAGAGTCAAATCAAAGAAGGGGAAATTATCATCTCAGGCATCCTGCCAGTGTATGGGTATTACGAACATAAAAATTGGGCCATTGACAAGACAAATGTCTGGTCACGTTTTGTTTGCAAATTAAATCACATTGGGTTTATGGATAATTATTCAACCTTTCGAAGCAAAGCACTGTTCAAACAGGATGGACTACAATTAAATAGAGCTAGAGACAAAATATTGGGTAAAAATGAATGATGTGGTCAATTTTGATTTAAACTGGAGAAAGGGGAGGATCTGTTAAACAGTAAGGAAAATAAATCAAAGGAAACAGATAAAGCTACAAACAAGGATGGAAGGAATCCTACTAAATTCAAGGAGTTTGGAAAACAAATTTGTGGAATTTCAACATCTTTTAGATTTAGATACCCAGGATATACAGATTGCACTAATAACAGAAACCTAATGGGAGAAGGATGATATATGGGACAAGAACATCCAAGGTTACAACTTATTTTCTAAATTCAGAGTTCACAGGAGAGGAGGGGACTGCCATATAGATGAATCACTAAAATGTGAAGACATTCTGGTGGGTCATGAAAATTTGGAACTAGTATGGCTAAAATTACTACCTCATGCAGCAACTAAAATAAACCTTGGATTACTGTACAGGCCCCTCAATTTCACCTGAAAATGATAGTTTATTACTAAATCATATAGCAAAATAGACCTAGTAGATAGAACATTTTGATGGGTTATTTTAATCTACCTGGAATTGATTGGCAGGAATTAAAGTACCTCAAAATGGAAAAAACATATCTGGAAGTTTTTGACTAGATTGGTCTTGAACAAAGGTTGAAGAACAAACCAGTGGGAAAAATACCTTGGATATTATTTTGACTAACATGGGAAGCAGTAAGTGAGGTAGTAATAGATAGCCACTTGGAAACAATGACCATCATACAGCATACTTTAAAATAGAAGAGATACAAAATAATTCAAAAATAGGTACAACTGACATATTAAACTTCAGCCGAGGTGACTTCATAGCTATCAAATCCAATATTTCACAGTGGAAGTGGAAAAAGACTTTGAAAATGAGTCAATAGACAGAATGTAGGAGATAATGATAAATAACATTAAGGACAAGGTACATAATCATATACCAAACAAAAGAAGTACAATAAAAGGAAAAATGCAGCAGGATAGTTGAACACTAACATAAAAGAATGCTCAGAAAAGGAATAAAATGCATGAAGAAATAAAAGCAGAAATGATCATGAAGGAAATATAGTCTATAGAGACATGGTCAGAAAAGTTAAAAGGAAAAAGAAAGGCAAAATCTGAGTACGAGATCCTGTTGGCTTCAAAAGTAAAAGACAGTTACAAAACTTTTCTCGTATATTAACAGAAAACAAAAACGTCAAAAACAATAGGTCTCTGTTAATAAAGAAGGTAACATAGCAGACAGTAAAGAAATGGTAGATATTCAGAACAACTATTTTTGCTCAGTCTTTAATAATAATAACAACATCATAGAAAATCATAAGGCAAAATCAAATCAAATCCTGGCCAGATAGAGATAAACCAAAGGGATGTATTAGATAGACCACAAAAACTCAATGCAAACAAATCACCAGGGCCAGCTGATGTACACCCAGTGTGCTTCAGGAGCTTTCAGAATATCTAGCTCCCCCACTCACCTATATATTTCAGACCTCATTGGATAGAGGGTAGGTAGCAAGGGTGGAGGGAAGCTACTGTAGTCCCTCTATTGAAAAAGTCCCTAAAACAAAGCCCAAAAATTTTAGACCTGTGAGTTTGACATCGGTGATGGGTAAAACTCTGCAGAGTATATTAAATAATCATTTGTTTCCAAATGTGATAATATAAGACCTAACAGACCCAGTACAGCATGGCTTCACAAAATCCAGGTCATGTCAAACTAACATGCTTGTCTTTTATGAGAAAGCAAGCAAGGCTGGATGAAGGAAACTCAGTAGATGTGGTCTTTTAGATTTTCAAAGGCCTTCGACAAACTTCTGCATGTTGAATTATTAAGCACATTAGCAGAGATAAAACTGGATATAAACATAGTAAACTAGATAGAAGAATGGCTGGGAAAGAGAAGATGGAGGGTGACAGTAAATGGCATACTATAGGACTGGGCTCATGTGACAAAGTGCTGTCCCCCAAGGCTCAGTTCTGGAACCCTGTCTCTTTAATATTTATGTTACATCGTCAAGAATGACCATCCTAACATATGGATAACAAAATTTGCAGATGATTGCAGGATAGGAGCAGTCATCAACAACCAAAACAATGGTATAAACCTGCAAGAGTCTCTAGAAAATATCCACAGATGGACCATCACAAACAAATTAGAACTCAACTTGGGGAAATGCACAGTGAAGCATATGGGGAAGCATAATAGGAAACGTAGTTACAATATGGGATGCCATAGTCTATCCAAATTAACAGAGGAAAGAGATCAGGATCAGTACTGACCTGCAATTTTTCAATTGTTTAACCAGGTGAGACACACTAAGCTGAAAGCTTCTTTACAGGTGCAACCTGGGAACACAGGGAAGTTAAGTGACTTGCTCAGAGTCACACAGTATGCAAATGGGGGCTGTGGGATTCAAACCCAGGTCTCCAGATTTGCAGCTCAGAGCCTTAAACCACTGAGCTATACTGTCTCTCGATTCAGTTTACACTGTGAAAATAATAAAAAGGCAAATTAAACCCTCAATTGTATACTGAGACACATAGGGAGTAGAGATAGTATGGTGTTGATGCCACTGTATGAGTCTCTGGTGAGACCACAGCTAGAGTATTGTATGCAGGTCTGGTCACCTTATAAAAAGGCGACATACAAAAAATAGAAAGCATACAGAGAAGGGCCACAAGATCAGTAACATGACTTAAAGATGTCCCATATTGAAAGAGACTACATAGACTAAATCTTCATACACTACACTACACTATAGGAAGATCAGAGGGACATGTGCATGCTGTACAGGGCCTTATACAAAAGCTTATCATGGGAAGATCTGGGGTTGTCCCTAAAATGCTGCAAATATGAACCAAGAAGGCACCCTGCAATTGACTATGGGAAGATGGAAAGCTGCGAGGAGAAAACACTGGTTTGGTAAGAAAGTGGTCCCCTGTGGAACAGCCTCCCAGTACAGGTAGTGACAAGTGAGACAATCGATGCTTTTAAAGAGACTCAATAATTTCTGCACTCGAACAATACACCAACTTAGATCTAAATGGCAAGCATGAAGGGCGAAAGTCTATTCAGGTTGTATTTACCTATGTTACCTATATTACCTATGAGTATCAGTCAGCATCAGCAATCATACTCCTTCTTTGAAGAGACCATGGCCATGGGTTCTTTATGACAGCAAATAAGCACTCCTTCAAATAAGTGCCAATCCAGAACATTCATCGACAATACATTTGTTGTGAAACAGTCACTAATATTGCAGATATTAAGTATGAGTCACCTACTTGACTATACTTAATATCTGCAATAATAGTCACTGTTTTGTAACAAATGTACTGTCAATAAGTGTTCTGGATTGGCATTTACTGTAGGAGTGCTTATTCTGACTTGCTGTTTTAAACTGATGAAATGCCGACATCCCGAGTTCAGAAACAGACTCAGGAGTCAGAGGACCAGATTGGGGAGAAGGACTGAGCATCCGGGGTGGGGGCAGAGTGTCCAGTGCATTACAGACTCCTGGTGGAGGCCAGAGGATCTGCTACAACCAGCACTTAGCTTAGTGTGAGGTGGGACAGACTTTGGGTTCTTCCACAGACATCATGGCATGTTCCACCTCCTGGGAGTATGGCATATTTAAAATGGTCCCACCACCAGTGGATAATGCCCCATGCCAAACCTTGTACTGCCAATTGCACTCCCGCTCCTGGGTCACTGAATTAAAGTCTGCTGGTCTCTCTTAGTGGTAAGCCAGCAGTGTTTTACGAGTTAGGGGTCTTTGGGCGTGGGGTGAAGGCGTGGCTGATGGGGCTCGGCGGTGGCCAGCCAAAAACAAAAAAAGTATAGTCAACTACTTGAAACTGAAAAAGACCATAACTCATACACACTTCCTTATTTTTTCCCACAGCTCCTGATCCTTGATAACCTCTGTTTCTCTAAGAATGAAGCGGACCTCAGCAGTTTTGTTTTGTGCTGGACCCTAAACAAACTAGTTTAGTTAAACATTTAAGCAGTTCAGGTTACATTTAACAAAATTTAACTGACTTTCTTTCAAATGTTGCAACAACCTGAAAATCAGCAGATCTCAAAGTACATAAATGACTCATCACAATGATAGTAAAACAAACACAGTGACAGTTACAAATATTTACCTTAAGTTCTGTTACTACAATATTGGTTTGAAATTGTTCTATTCTAAACTGCAATACTTTGTACAGCTCTGCAAATGGTACTTTTTGAACCACAAGTAAACACTATTCCCTCAAACCTGGTTCTCTGTTTAACTACTAAATAAAACTCTCTGAAACAGCAATTACAAATAATAAAACTTAGGCATCTGTGTCTTTATGGATTTATTTTACACACCCTCAGTGTTTGATGACCTCATAAACCTCTCAAGCTTTGCTCTCGGGTTTATGGATCATCACACACCTCTGGTGTGTAAAAAAAAATCCATAACACACAACTGCCTATACATTATTCTCTGTTTAATTATAGAACTGGCCAATTGAGCTTATACTGTAACTCATTTTAAATGGCTTCCTTTCAAAGATCACGATTCATTTCAACCTATATGACAAATAATTCTTACATATGATTTTATAGAGTTGGGTTATATCATTATTAGACATTTAAGTTTTGTACATGATGCATAATATAGAGGATAATGTATGGGCAGTCATGCACAATAAGCCTGTGTTGGCATTAAGATGTAACCATGGCACCACTCAACTCTAAGAGAGAAGTCTGAGAGATTTGTGTTTGCCATAGCAACACTGAGATGTCAACTCAGACTCTCTGTTCATGGCTGTCCTTACATTGTCTTTTATTGTGTATGAGCACCACTATTTACTAGCTGTGGTACATAAGAGTCTGACAATCAAACTTTTAAGTAGTAAATTCATTTAATGAATTGGTCCCCAAACAGTCTAGTTATACCTTGGTTTGTTCTGCCACAGTACATTACATTAAACTGAGTACTGATTCAAATGGCTTGAATAATGAGAATAAGCAAGATTTCAATTTAAAGGAAAATGTTTGTGTCCTACTTTACCCAGCTGTCAGTTTCTGTTGGTTTCTGCATTTCATTGAGGGCCCTAGATCAGAGAATGTATTTTCACGTCAGTCTCAGTTTTATTGAGAGTCTTCTGGTTCTCCTGCTCCCATATAAATTGTTGGCTATAGCAGATTCAAAGTGATAGAAAACCAAGACTCTCATTGCCCAATCACCAGTGCTACTTCTTTCTGCAACTAAATAAAATGTCACATGCGGGGTCAGAAAAGAAAACTGTCGCTAGAGCTAAACAGATGTGCAAGGATGTTCCATGTTATTGTACCTCAGTAGTGATGATCCTGCTAGGGTATGACAACATTTTGGCATCACTGCTGTAACAATGTTCCATCATACACTATAAATGTCAGTCCTGTAGAACCTACAGTGAGACAGCAAGGTAACAACTTAGATGAATGATGAAAAAAAGTTAAGATAAGGAAAAATATGTAAGCCCATTATTTAATTTTATTTTTCAGTTTTGTTGACTAGGTAAGTGCACTAGACAAATTCTTGCCTATTTTCAGGCACAGTCCGGGGATACAGATGGATGCCAGCTGATCTCAAACCAGAGTAAGCTGATGGTATTTTTAGTGAAGGGTGGGAAATTTGGCCAGGGCACTGGGAAATTCCCTAATCGACTGTGGGGAACCTCTGACTGTCAGGATGGCTAACTCAGTTGGTGAGCAGGCAGTGATGTAGCAGATTTTGTTGCAGGCTGAGGAGTTGTCTTCTCCTCTTGTAACAGACACCATGGAACCAGAAATTTTCTTTGAAGCTCCTGCAGATATGGAGCTTTACTTGAATCTGAAAAGCTTATTCTGGAAAAACAGTCAGGAAATGCTGTTGTCTTACCTATTTCTCTACCGAAAAATACAGGATTTACAGAGTATGACTTTGGTACAGAATGACTGGGACCTACCTTTGGATGTCACAAGAACAGATCCGAAAGGCTCTACAACTTCTATTGGCTTCTGAAGAAGCAAAGTTTTCAAGAACAAAGAGAACATCTCAGTGGCTTTTGCAGTGGCTGAGCTGTCCAAGCGAAACCAGGCTGCCACATCTACATCTATTCTCCCAAGTTCTCTAGTTACTCGGTCCTAGAGTCCTACTTCACAGCATTCTGACTCAAGCATTTCAACTACTGGTGTGATACTGTCTTTACTACCAATTTTTCTAATCAAGACAAGGCTACAGTTTTCTCTTTTGCTGCAAATCAAGAAAAGTGCATCACGAAAAGTGCTTCTAAACCCTCTTTGAAACAGACTCCTTCTTGGGCAGACCAGGTTGTGAGACAGATGCCTCCTGGTCTATGGATTCAGTCCTGAAACCTGCTGGATGGGCACAGCTTCCTGATTCTGGATGCTAGATGTCTGGGTTTTCACCCATATCTATACGGGGTCAGTATGACCAGAGGAGATTCATCTGTTCCCTCTCCCCACCCGTTTTACTATTTCCTTGGAAACTTTACCTCCCTCACCTTCTAGTAGGGTGTGTAATGATTCAACTGTGCAAACAAATGTTGTGCTTCAGGATTCTCCAGTTGCACTCCCTTCTGATTTATTATTGACCCAGAACCCTGTCCTTAGGTTGGACACTGACATCGCTGACTCTCCTCATCCAGCCAATGATGTCTCCTCTTCTAGGATATTGCCGTCTTCCTCTATGGAACATTTAGATACACACCTTCCTACAGATGAACCTGAAGGCCCACCACCAGGCCCTTCTACTGGCGCTCCCATAACACCTCCTGTACTTATGCTTCCTTTTTAGGACTCCTACCTTCTCGGCCAACGGCATAATGCCGTGAGATTTACATAAAGGGGTATGGAAACCTTTCCAGGTCATAAGTTTGTTGCCAGATGTTTACTAAAGGAAAGTTTGTATTTTCATCAGCTGAAATGTATGCCTTGATTCATGTTACTGGAGAGAAGACATTTGATGTCAGTTTTAAATTAAGCAGTGGGTTAGATGGGTTTGGAATGCTTATCATAAGGTCATGCATACACCTTTATGGTCACCCTTTGAAATATTACCTTTAACTAAGTGAGCACACAAAACTGTCACAGTCCTCTTTAGAAATGAGGGGTGAGTGTCACCGACCTCATTTTTGGTTAAATCAATGGTGTACAGTGTTGGGGCATCTGGAAGCAATTTTGACACTGAAGATATTTGGACAGGGGCTGGAGAATCAAAGTAATTCTCACTCCTCTAAAGATGGATTGTAACATCTCCCTAATCGTGTATTTTGGGTAGCGATAGGGAGTGGTCTTTATGCTGGGCAGCTTAAGACAAGCTACAGATGTGGCAAGCCAGGCCACATTAGCAGTGTTTGTGGCCAACTACACTGTATACTGTGTAATTCTTTTGGCCATGCTAGTGCACAATGTAAGAATGTGGCAATTTGTGCTCTGTGTGGGGTTCTTTGCCATTCTTATGCCACCAGTCTGAAGCGCCCATAGGCAACCAGATCCTCATGATTCTGAAGAACAATGATTGATGGTGGCTATTGCCCAGGGTCCTTTCTACAAGACCTGGCTTACACCTTCTGTTCCTCCTCTCCTCCCCCGTTGATCCTGTCCGCTTTGTGTCTTTAAGTACTCCTACCTCCTCTCCCCTTCCAGACCTGAGACTATCTTAGATCAAGGGGTAGTCACTAGTATTCCCAGACTTTACCTCCCCCTCCTTCCAAGATTTTGCCCGATACTGTATCCATCCCCCCAGCCTCCCCAGGAGTTACCCTTTCAGTCTTAAGTGACTAGAAGAAGATCATATAATCCCAATCTGCTTCCAAGGTCCTGAAATTATCCAGTTCTCCTACTACTAATAGATTTCATGCCTTCTGCTTGCCCAAGATTTTCTGATGCAGAATCTGAATCCTCCCAGTTGGGGTAGAAGTCCCTAGTGGACCATCAGATATAGAATCTGAAGAAGGGAAAACCCCTCATCCTAAACCAACTACCCTGGACAAAAGAAGGAAAAAAAAATAAGCTTAAGCCTCCCTGAAGGTCCTTTTCTGAAAATATTTTATGGCTCCATCATTAACATTCTGTTCCATAACGTGAACAGTATCAAAATAGGATAAGGCAGGCTACTATTTTTCATTTTGAAATCAACTGTATGTAATGTTTTTCTTACAAGATACATGGTTGCAAACCATGACTGAGCTTTCTTATGCTGAAAAATGGCGGCATACTAGAGTATCTTACTGGTCTTTAGGTTAGAACCCTGTACTGGGGTTGCTATTTTATTCCATGATACCACTGTTAAAGTTTTAAAGCTAATTGATTTAGTTCCAGGAGGTGTTTTGATTATGGATGTCTCATTTCAGGAGTTTGTTTCCGATTACTAAATGTTTATGCCCCTCAGGCCAGCTGCCAGGGTAGATTTACTTCATGCTGTACAACCTTACCTTCACACTTCTCACCATATAGTCTGGGGTGGTGATTTTAATTGTGGATTAACCTATAAAAATAGGGGTAAGGGCACTACTACTAAGAAACAGTTTTGTGACATGTCCGTTTAACTACAGTTGTGCAGACTGCTGATTTAATTGATGCATCGACTGGCTTCATGAAAATGGTCCTTATTTTTCTTAAGGGTACATTGGCCACCGGATAGATGTCTTCTTTATTAATAAATCTTTTCCCATAAGTTCAGTTTCAATAATTCCAGTAGAATTTTCTGATCACTGTGCCTTGAGAATTACTGTTGGCCCAGACCCTGCGTTGATAATGGGAGGATCATTTGGAGACTGAATTCAGATCTCTTAGCTCACCAGGAGATACTGCAGCATTTACATTATTTTTCTCAGACAGAAAATCCTTTATGTAATGTATGATGACCCTTGACATTGGTGGATTGACATAAAGCAGGATCTTGTGAGTCTCCTGAAATTATTGGGAGAACCTGTTGAGAGCAGGTTTATTTCACTTATTTACAATATAGGCAACCGCTGCAATGGGTGATGTCCTTGGCCCAAACCACTAAACATGAATTTACTAGGCTCTTGAAAGATAAAATGGTGCCTTTTCATATGACTCAATCTAATACTCTGAAGTCCCAACAACAATATGGTACACTGGGCACTTTCATACGTTATGTCCTTCCTTAGTTGTTAGGACAGGGGTGGAAAAAAGTTTTGGAAGGTATTAAGGGATTGGATGGTCTACTAAAAAGTCTCACTCAGACATGATGTCTGAAGTAACTCACTATACCAGTCCCTCTTTAAGGTGCACTCAATTGATACTAAAGTTGCTCAAACTTTTTGCAACAAGTCACAGTTCCAGTTGTCCTCCTTCCACTCGTCAATGCTTGGACTGATCCAGTTGACCCACAGGAAGTGACTAGTGCCATTACCTCTCTACAATTCGCAAGACTCCGGGAGAGATGGTCTGACATCGAGACTTTATAAGCTGATGGGTGAAGATTTCTTTCAGGAACTTGCTGACGTTTTTAATACTTTGTTATCATGTTCTGATTTTCCTTTAGACATGGTAGGAGGTATTCTTATTTTTTGCATAAAAGGGGAATCAGAACTTTCCAATTGAGGCCGATTAGTTTCCTGAATGTGGATCTCAAAATACTAATGAAAATACTTAATGCACGCCTTCTGACAGCAGCCCAGTTCCTTATTTCCCTGAAGCAGTCCTGTGCTATTCCAGGACATGCAATTACTGACCAAATGTTATTTTTAAGAGAGTCTTTTATAGGTCACATACTATGGATCATTCTAAATTTATTTTGTCCCTGGATCAGAGAGCCTTTGATTCAGTGAACCATGATTTTTGTGGCTCACCCTTCAGCACTATGGGATACCCCTTTATGTGTATCATGGTTACAAAATTGTATAAACATGCCAAAGTTTCTCCTCTGGTTAATGGACACCTCGGACCACTCCTCCCTGTTCAAAGGAGAGTGAAACAGGGTTGCCATATCAGTCCCTTGTTGTATGTATTCAGTATAGACCCTTTATTATGTTCATTTAATCTCATGATTCCTCCATCACTGTCCCTGGTGTTTTACTTCCTTTTTCCACCTTAGCTTATGCAGATGAAATTTGCATTTGTACTTCTACAGTTTCTTCTATTCAGACAGCTATTTCTTTATGTGACTCTTTTGGGGCTCTTTCTGGCACTTCATTAAATAAGCAGCTAAAATGTATTGGACATGAATTAGGGGTTGCCCTTCTACATATGCCTCTATCTCTGGTATACAGTTCTCTGTGGATCCTATCCGGACCTTGTTTTTTGGGGGCTCCTGCCTCAGCATCTTATAATTGGGACATTCAATTTGATAAGGGTAAATGTATGGTTCAAAATTGGAATAAATGGCAGCTTAGTAAACCCAAACATATTTATATGATTTGGACATATCTCTTGCCCTTTTCTTGTTTTTAAGTAATGTTTTACCTCCTCATAAGCAATGAGAAGCTCTTCACTTTAGTATTTTTTTAAGCTGTGGGGTAGCCACCTTAATCCCATAAGCATAACATTTTGTTATCTACCAGTCTCTAGAGGTGGACTTAATGTGGGAATACCCTCTTGTTTTATTATTGTCAATTTTCTTTTACCAATTTTTCACCCTTATTAACGCTCATCCTAAATTATGGACCGAGTCTCTTCAGACATTCTGCTGGACTTGGTTTCAGGAGTGGACTACTGGTTTAAATCAAAGTCTTAAGGCTAACCCTTGGTGGCTCCCTATCTTCATGAGGTTTTGTTAAGTTAAGGCAGTGGCGAGTCACTGGTGACTGGATAGTCTCAAACCCAAGAAATTGGTTTACCAAGCTGTGATAGATTCTCATTTCACTGAGTTAGTTACTTTTCCAAAATGTCCAGCCCACACCTTTCTGCATTACAGTCCCTTTTGGTCGAGAAACAAATCTCCCTAAACTTGATGTCACATGGTTATGTTGTTATGAGAAACTCAGTGTCAAGGTAATCAACTCCATAAGCAATTGGATGAATGTAATTGTTCCTGCCCAGGCTGTTCTCAGCAGCTGGAAACTATGCCTCACTTATATTTTCTTGCCTTTACTGTATATTTCATCATTTCGTCATATGTTGCTGATGTCTGGCATGACCTGCCTTTTGACAGTATCTTTTGAAAATATAATATATGGATTCTATCCTTTAAATTGGTCAAAATGGGATACTAGTACTCTGCATGTTATTTTGCAACTTTTAAATGGTTTATTTGGAAATTTCGATGTCTCTTTACTTTACAGCAGAAGGTATTCTCTTATGCAGAACTTGTAGAAAAGGTCACAGTGGAACTTCATCACATTTATCAATTTGAAGCAAAGCAGTATTCTCTTAGTCTTTTATTGCAGAAATGGAGGAATTTACCATGGATTACAGACACTGATGTCCCCATTACTTAATTCCTTTTCTATTTAGTTTGTTGTAAATTTTTAGATTATTGAAATTTTATTTGCTCTTGTTATTTCTTTTGTTTTACAATCATTATTTTCTCTTGATTACTCCTTTTTTGTGTGTGATATCACTTTTTATTGATTTTGTATTGAAGTTTCTATCAATAAAAAATTCCCCTACTCTTTTCATAGGGAGCGCTGTGCTGTGAGCTGCACTACTCAGTCCTCAGTGGTTTGGAGTCTGATATGGACATCTGTGGGCCAAGGAATGGGGCTCCTCCTCGGCTCCCTGCATAACTGGTTGTGAGCTGCCAATGGACCTTAGACCCAAGGAGTGTTTCATTCTGGCTGAGGAGTCCTTGCCAGATGGTGAAGGAGGGCTAGACAAATTGAGAGCGTTACCAAGGGATGGAGCTTTGATCAGATACGGAAGAAATCCACTGAATCATGTTGCTAGAAGAGAGCAGAGGTTCTGTGAGCATCGGAACCTCCTTGAGAGCCCTGCAGCAGTAGGGGACTGAATTTCAGCTGTACATAGCAGTCCATCAACACGTGGCACCAAGTAGTGTGGTCAACAGGACAGAGAGTCTGGTGAGGATAGTGGCATGGAGCAAACACCAGAGAGGATGCCCCAGGATGGCTCTATGTTCATAGGTAGAGGAATGTCGCTGTGGCTGACTTGGATGGGAGGCGGGGTGAAATAGCATCTTGCAGCAGAGCAGGACAAATGTGTGCAGGATGATGTTTTGGGCTCTGAAGAGCCCAGCTTGCTAACAGTAGACCATGGAGGAGCAATGGTCAGAACTAAGGAGGGTTTACTGCCCATGAAGTGGAGGTCATGTTCACCATTGGCAGTAGTGTTGGGGGTGCTGTAAAAAGAGTGTACCTAAAGAGTATGGCAGCAAAGGCAAAAGAAAGGAAAGCCTGTAGGAAATGGGGGCCCAGCCTTGGAGCATACTAGTCTCTAGTTTGCTAATTAAGCCTCAGGCCTGGCCAGAGAAAGCCCCGTTGGGTGGTGGAAAAATTTCAGAAAGCAGGGCGGTACACAGCCTTGATGGTAAAGGCTGGAAGCTAATTTACCACAGGGCCTGGGTGGTAAGTTCTCTGAGAAAATACAAGGTACTAGCTCCTTGCTTAGTGGTGGGACCTGGACAGAGGCCAAAACTTATCTCATGCCAGCGCAGGGTAGTTCCCTCAGTCACTTCCTCTGAAAGGAATCTGGAGCTGCAATCTGGTCTGTTGCATAGTATAAGGAATTTGGAGAGGGCCAGGAGGGATGGTGTAATGCAGAGGATAGATGCCTCCTACCCATGCCTCCTTCTGCTGACACTCCAATTGTACCCCCATCCACTGACCCTGGTCCAGGAGGGAGGGAGGTGTTAATTCCAGTCCCCAGTGCCACCTCCTCCCAGCAGGGGTGGGCCCCATGCACAGGGTTAAGACAGAATGTGTGGGCAACAAATGTCCAAGAGCATTTATTCCAGAACAGATACACCCACTATTGAACCTGCTGCAAGATGAAATGTTGTGCATTTAAAATTCAGAGGAGATATGTCTGATGTTCGGACAGGATCTTTGTTGGGTGTACACTACTGAGGTAGCATGAAACACTATATGTATTAAATTTATGCCTTGATACATATGCCAGGAGACTATTTTAGCATTAGCTTTAAGCATCTGGCTGGCTTAGGCGGTTTGGAAACTTTAAAAGCAATTGAAAATACAGCTTTGTGGAAACCATTTTAGCTATTCCCTAGCAAAACCTTTATACAAAAGTGACTGATTTTTGAAGTGAGGGGTCAATGTAGCTGACATTACATACTGGATGAAACAGCATTGTGTGGTAAATGGATACCTAGAACCTATAATGGATGACGAACAGTCATAGACTGGTGGTTGGAGGTACCAAGTTACCCTAAGCAGGAAAATTGGATGACACATCACCTTCCTGTTTCTTTTTGGGGTGGGACAGGGGGTGATCTTCTACTCTGGACAGCCCTGTGCTTGTTATAGGTGCAAAGAATTTGGGCACTTAAGCAATGTATGTGATAAGCAAACTTGTGGGCTATGTGGAAAACCTGGTCACAGTGGTGCTCATCAATGTGTACACCTTAGGAGATGCAACTTGTGTGATGGCACTGGGCACACCTTTTCAGACTGTGACTGGGCCTTACACAATAACAAGGCTTGCACTGTGAGGGCAGAACAAGATGTGTACATTAGTACTGCACAAAAAGAGTGTATCCAATTTCAAACCTTAATTGCAAATGCACAGGGTTTGGACCCCTAAACCTCAGAGGCCTGTAAAGAACAGAGCACGGTGGTCTAGAGATCTACCTGGTAATCCCCTCCCACAGAAACTGAGTTAGAGGCCTCTTCAGTGGTGGACCCGCCTGTTGCCAGGCCAGAAACTGTAGCCCTCGACCCTGTACTAGATATAGAGAGAGACCAGGTTCAGACTTTACTGGAGCAGGGCAGAGATGCTGAAAAGGATAAGGTCCCTGATGTGGGTGTTGCTATGCTATCACCTGAATCAGATGTTGAAGATATGACCAGGACCCTCCTGATGTGACCCCAGAGGCTTCTTTTAAAGGAGTCACTAGGTCAAAAAGACATCTTGGACCCAAAGTGGGGATCTAGTGAACCCTTCCTAACAAATATGTGTACCAAGCATTTAATCACACAGAAGGTGAAGAGGTGGAAGGAGTCTCTGAAGTGTCCTCAGTGGCATCTACACCCCAGGAACCTTTAGGAGAAAATAGTGTAGGAGAAAAACAAAACCAAGGAAAAGAAAAATGCAAGTGACTTGATTAACACTTGAGTCTTGTTTCTCTCCCTACATCTTTCATGGATAAAATGTTTGTTTCATAGCATCTAATGTGAACAGTAGAAAATCCCAGGTTAAAAGCACATTACCTTTTCCAGCTTAGTGGTGAGGGGTTCTTTCTACAAGATATCAGGCTGCATACATTAAAAGAAACTTATAGGGTACAGAAGGAGTGGAGGTGGGGTCCCTCATTGTGGTTTATTGGGAAGACAGTTGTATGGGGCTAGGAATATGTTTTAAGGAATATGTTTTAAGGGTATACAGGTGTCCTTAGAATTATAGATCCAGGTAGGACACTAATATTGGATGCATTAATCAATGACACTGCCTTTAGACTAATAAACATATACACCCCACCGACTAAGGCTGGATGGGCTGCTTTGTTTTATGATATAGAGCCTTGCCTATATACATCAAAGTTGCTTTTGTGGTGGTGGGAGATTTAATTGTGGCCTTACAAACAGGGATTGGGGTCCAGAAAACAGATGAAGTTTTCTGTGATACAAATGCATTGAAGATGATTTTGCACAGGAATATGATTTATGATGTCTATGATAAGGTGGATACACAGTCTGGACATAACTTCCATAAAGGCGAATCTCACCAGGATAGATTTCTGTTTTTATCAGAGATTGGAAGGGTAGGTGATGAACTTGCTGTCCTTACAACTCAAGATAACTTTAAGCGGGTACAACAACAGAGGATGGGAAGAGCATTTTGGAAAATGAATGTGTCCATCTAAACTGACGCACAAGTTACACATATAGTACAGGCTTGTCTGGAAGCAAGGATGGATATCAGGTTTCTGTATGACAGCCCATTGAGTGGTGGGAGGACATGAAAGGGATGATAGAGATTTTATTATTAACATAATTAGGAAATGCCCAGGCGAAATGTGTCCAATATTTGGGACACAGAGCTAAATATATCCAGCTGCTTTCCCAAATGAGACAACTAGGGGATAAGATAGGGGAACAATTAGAAGACATTAGCGAGAGTCCCCAAGGTTCCATCCTTGGACCCCTGCTATTTACTATCTTCATCAATAGCACGCCAAAGCATTGCGGTGGGGCCAACATCAAATTGTATGTAGACAATGCCATTATCTATAGGAGTTCGAAGGAGTTAACTCAACTAATCCAGAACCTCAATATGGACTTCAGAGTTGAAAAAGTGGCTAGTGGACATGAAACTAGTCCTGAACCTCAATAAATCCAAGGCCATGCTTTAGTACCAAGCGGTTGGGATCCAATAGATCAAACCTCCTACAGATCCAATCAGCCAATGGGACTACACTTGAGGTATGTGCATCCACAAAATATCTTGAGTGCACCTGGATCAGGAGCCAACCCTGAGTCTGCATAATGAGGCTACCACCAAAATCCTCCATCAAAGAATTGGCCTCTTATACAGACTTGGCAGATTCCTCTCCAAGGAAGCCCATAGCTTTCACCACTGGTACCATTCTCCACTGCTTCTCTATGGTGCTCCCTTATTACAACCTCTTCAGGGCCCTGAACTCAACAAACTCAGAGTCCTTTATCACAAAATTGCCCACTTTGCAGCCTCTGCCCACCTCCGTGATCACCACTGCAATGCTCTCACCTCTCTGAGCTGGCCTTCACTTGAGGCCAGGCTTGCATTCCATACACTCTGTCTGATGTTCAAAACAGCCAAACTCCCAGCTCCTCCTAGCCTAAATGGACTTTTCCTATCCAAAACAGCAAAACGTGACCTGAGGTCTGCCCACCCCATCCTGGAAGTCCCTAGGACTTGAACCCGAGCTGGTGACAGGTCCTTTGCCAGCTGTGCCCCGACAGTCTGGAACAGTCTACCCACAGCTGTGGCTAACTGCTCTACTCTGTACTCATTCAAAACTGCCCTTAAATCTCACTTACTGGTAGTTAATCAGTGCTGTTGCACTTGAAATGTTGTTGCCCCTACATTCCTAAGTCTTAACCTGTATTGTTATGTTTCTCATTGTCATTACATTGACTTGTGGCATGCCACCTGTACACCTACCCAGTACATCTGGCTTCCTCTACTGCTACCTGTCCTCTTTTGCTTACTGTATGCTCCTTATGTATTAACCTATGTGACTAACTGTCCTACCTTGGTCTCCTGTATGCTCAAGTGTCTTTCATCTGTAATTAATTCCTGGTCACCACTAAAAGGAATTTGTTGTCTCAGTGGGCCTACCCAGTCAACAAATTTCAATAAATAAATCTGAAATCTCTTATCAAAAGTAACATGTCAGAATTTGGCCAGCAGAAATTATTCACACAAGGTACTAAAGAATAGGTTAATCCATATGATTTGGAATGGGAGGGACAAGAAATCAGGACATTCATAGGGTTGAAAAGTCTGGATGGTCATCTGAGGTGACCAAAGATAAGATGCAGGTGGTTGCACAAGATCACTTGAAGAAAACCTTCCAAGTGGGGGGATGGAGGTACCTCCTCCTTTTTAGAGGGTCTGGACATCCTTACTCTGACTGAACATCAGGAAAATGAATTGATGGAGGAGATTACATTGGCTGACATAAAAGTGGCAATTGAGAAATTATCTTCTTATACATCTCCAGGAAGGATGGGTTACCAAATGATTTTACAAACACTATGTGGACATTATGGCCCCTATGTTGCCTGAGGTTTTACAGCAGCCCATAGAAGATAGATTGGGTGAGAGCATGAAGGAAGGGGTGATGTTTTTGTGCATAAAAAAGGCAACCCACAGCTAATAAAAATTGAAGACCTCGGTCCTGCTAAACACTGACTAAGAAATACTAGGAAAAATACTAATGGCCCATTTGGCCAAAGCAGCTGAAAGTGTTTCATTGGAGACTAAACTTGTGCAGTCCATTCTAGGGCTTTTCAGCAGAATTTGGCTTTCATTCGGAAATAATAGAACGTAGTCAACAGATGGAAATAAGTGGCTGCCTGTTATCCTTGGACAGGAAATGGCCTTTGACTCCATTAGACATGGATATCTCTGGCAAGTCTTGGAGCATTACAATATCCCTTCTGAACTGATAACATGGATAAGGTTATTATACTTTGAGGCTCAAGTCATTCCATTGATTAATGGACACTAAGGGTACCATTATATTTAAAATTGTGGTTTTGCAGGGTGCCCATTGAGCCCCTTTTGTATGTGTTTGGTTTAGACCCTCTTTTATAACATATTGAAGCCACACAGGGAATAGTAGCCATGGTGGATAACAGGTATGGTTTATCCAAAAGCTATGGCATATGCAGATGATTGCCTGCTGGCATTGGCAACTCTGGAATCAGGCAAGCGGTACTTGACCTTTTTTCTTGCTTGGACAGTATACAGTAATTTGAATAAACAAGGAAAAAAGTACTATGAAGGTTTGGGGCAGCAATTGGTGCCACTGATTTTCCATAAAATTACTACAGATCCCATTAAAATACTTGGGATAGTTGTGGGCTCCTTAAAAGATGTACAAACCAATTGGGATGTGGCATATGATGCATGCTAACAGTATGATTCAAAAGTGGGAACCTGGAAAATGACTGGGGGGATTATTTATTTGTTAAAATCATACATTATCCCTCTTTCTGTATGTATCACATGTATATCCCTGCCATTTTCAATGCACTCTAAAATCATGGGTCTTTTTCTTTAGTCTGGGGAGTAAGTTAAATCCAGTAAAATGGGCCATACCTATAGGACATGGAAGACAGGGGTCTTAATATGGCGCAGCCATTAGTTTTCTTCAGGAATGTTTTATACCAATATTAAGCTTCTGATTCTAGGAAGCCTGAAATAGGAGTTCAGGCAATGCAGCCATGGGGTTAAAAGCTTTATGTCTGCCTGGGGCAAGATAAGTGGCATGTGTGTGACAAAACATTGCCCATTACATTCAGACAACCCTGAAATATATAAGAATGTGGAGGATTGAACTGCAATGGGTTTTGACTGTGGAAAAAAATAATAATATCCTAGTTAAAAGATGTTATTTTATTGAGCCAGTGTTTAAGTTACCTCCTAATGTATGGAGGCCTCTGTTTTGCCATGGATGACAGAGGCCGGATACTTGAAAATGCAAGACATGGTTTGGTTGTGTGGCATGGGAAACTAAATGTTAGGGCCAACCAGAAACATATAACACAGGATAGAGAGAACTTGTTTGGAGAGAGAATGTAAAGGGGCTTTGAAAAAATATAAAATTTGTATTTTGAGTATATATTTAGGGACAACTTGTGGGGTCTTTCAATGCATTCTGGGGTACTACAGCATTTGCAAATATGACATGTGATATCCTGATATATGGCCAGTTGCCACGGTCTCTGTGGATATGCCACAAAAGTACTGTTCATGTGATTCTAGTTACTATTAAATGGGCAGTATGGCAGATGAAATGCAGACATTTTTTTACAAAGGTAACCTGGATGTATTACAGCAGGATATAGCACTCTAATTCAGGATGAACTGGATACATTTTTGCCTATGAAAATAGAACATTGGGGGCAGGTATGTGCCCACCTATGGAGGGAATAGAATGGGTGGGAAAAAAAAAAAGGTGGGGTATGTTGGGACTTTTGATTCCTTCTGATACAGGGAAGGAGTTGGGACTCTGTTCAAATGTGTAAATTATTATACTAATGTATTTCTATCCATTTTTTGCAGTATTAGGTACTCACAGTTTTGGATGGAGGGAATAGGTTGGGTAGGTTGCTTTTTCCTCACACGTTTTGTTTGTATTACTTCATGCGTGACTTAGGGTGGCTTGAGGGATTCATGTTTCTTATTGTATGGATGTACTATTGTCTCTGTTTTTCTTGTTTTTGAATTGTAATAAAATGTCCCTGCTCTTTTCGAGAAGAGTCATGGGATCTAAACATCCACCTGACCTACCACCAGAACAGGCAGATGGGACCTTGGTTTAATGTCTCATCCTAAAGATGGCATCTCAGGAGTGTAGCACTCCCATGCTGCACTGTAGTGTCAGTATTGAGATACTAATCCAAGTGCCTGGTATGGGGATAGTAAATATGCTTCCATCTGGAGTTAGCAGTGCAATGGCCTGATCTTTTGTGCCATACAGTATCAAGAGAAGTTTCAAAATATAGTGCTGCACAGGCAGGGACCTTGGAAAACTCAGGATCCCCTACATTTTGGTTACAGTATGCATACATAGTAGTTGAAATAATAGTAGTATGTTTTATTCATAAAATATATACAGTATGAATAAGGATTGCCTAGTTGATCCGAGACTCATTTTAACTGGGGTCCCTCATACAATGTAGTTAAATTGTAAAAGAAGGACAACAAATTTTACATTATCATAACGTTCCACATAAACCCCAAAACATTCATCAGTCAATTCAATACATTCAGAATAAATAACAGTGTATAATAAATGTAATTTATGAAATTCCCACATAATTTGAGACTGGATGGCAGAGTAACAGTTTACAGGATCATATGGATTTAAAGACATCAGATAAGGAGGAATCATAGTCTGTTCTATAGATGCAATGAGGTATACCTGTTCAGGATGCAGCAACAATTTGTGTGTACCTCCATGGGGTTAACATCAAGAGGGAGATGGAAATTTAAAGCTAGATACTAGTGCTATTCCATCAAGGAGAACCACACCCATTGTTTAAGTGATGCTATTCTTCACTATTGGCATTTGGCCAGAAAAGACTATCCTACCCACTTTTACATTATTATGACCTTTAATACAGTTTTTTTCTTACAGAAACTTTTTCAACACTTTACTCTCTCATTAATTTTTAATTCCCTATATTTTATACACTGCCTCAATTGTCCCTGAAGAAAACAGTTTCAGCTCCCCAAGCACATCACTGTTGCCTACTAGGGCCATGCAAAATTATTAGCTAATGTTTATGCCTGTGTCTATATTTTTGTGTGTCTCTAAATATCTGTCTGTGCCTGAGGTGGTGTGTGTGTGTGTGTGTGTGGACATGCTGGCTGTGGAAGCATATTTACTATGTTCACCTTATTTCAATTAGCAGCATCAGATAGCTGAGAAAACATTTTCCATCCACAACCTCAATGGTTTCTATATTATTTACAGTTCTCTGTCATCAAATTTTGCTACATTGGTTGTGACTTGTATTATTTAAACACAACTAGCTGCATAGGAGAGAAAAGCATTTTGCAGTTTCTCTCTGTAGCACATACTATAGGAGGACTGAAATCAAGTGTATGTACAGTATCAACATACAATTGGTATTCTGAAATATATATAGATTATGAAGCCATATATCAACTGTCATTTATACTTTGTTGCTAGTAGTATGTACCAGTGAAAAATTAAATAAAGTAATTGCAGTTTGAGACAAGTTGCTAAGTTCGTGGACTCCTAAAATCTGTGAAGTGCAGATGCAGTACCTCAGTCAAATGTACTACTGGTCATACATATAACATTGTATGTTTCTGATGTTTGGAAATGTCCAATTGAAATGTGACACCATTTCCTCTAGCGTCCCAGAGATCCTGCTTCAGAAATGTAGAAATGCTTAAATTAGTTGAAGCTTGTCATCTTGTTATGTAGTTTCTGCACACAAGAGACTTTTGTCTACAGTGCAGTGATATAGAAATACCATAGGAGACAGAAAAAAAAAGATGTGTTTCTCTCTTCTATCTACACATGCAGCAGCAGGAAAATTATTTTGAAAATCAGCCTTAAGTGTCTGTGTATATCACAGTGGTGTTTTACCCAGTGGCATATGATTTGTTTGGTTTGAATGAATTATAACACTAAAGCTTCACTCTATTGGGAAAAAGATTGATGCCTTCATTGAGAAGCAGTTAAACTAGGGATGAGGGGAGGCTAGAGCTGAGCACCCATCTAACAAGGTGGAGGTGGTAGAGGACCTGGCTTGTACTCTTCAATTAAGGGGCAGAACACTGAGATGAGAGAAGAGGATCAGCAGAATAAACCATGTAGGAGAAAGGATGGTCCTGTGAATAAGTTAGCAAACTGGGAAGGTAAAGCAATATGGTGGCAATTCAGACTCAATGCCAGGAGCCAGAGCAACAAGATGGGTGACCAGCATGTTCTGGTTGTCAAAAGCTAAGGTTGGCATTTTGACAGTCAGAGACAAAAGTTACTCTAACTATGTTGAACTCCCTGAATTCCATATTGTAACTTAGTCAGCAGAGATACAGAATGAGGAAGGAAAGAGGTTTGCATTGTATTCAAAGGAAAGCATAGGGTTCATGGATGAGAAGTCCACTGGGTTAATGTTTGGGTGGAAATGCTGTGGGTGCAGCTGGTGATAGTTCATATTATTAACAACCTAAGGGTGTGTGTCTGATATACCCCTAACCAGTCAAAAGTGGGGAATAGCTACTGAGGAGGATATCAGGAGAGATGCTGTGATAGGGAAGGTCATTCTCAAATATGCTTGATGTACTGACTATTCTGGTGGATAAGAGCTATCACTGTGAGGCATTAGAGGATTGTGCAAGACTTCTTTGTGCCTCAGAACATCAGAGATGGCAAAGGAGTTAGTTCTGGAGGTGTCACAGAGCTGTATGAGGACAACAGGCAAGTCCAGGAAGAAGATGAGACTTCTCTGGTTTACCTGAGGAGATAGAGAGACAGTAGGAAGGAAAATGTTGTCCATCATTACACAAGAGAACATATGGAGGAGACTAGGTCAGTATGACTGGAGAGGGCAGGGGGACACAGAGGCAGCTGTGTAGAGAGCCAAGACTGAGACATAGCTCAGAACTGCACAGAGGGTTGGGTATAACTACAAAACCTTTATTATAAACATGAGGAGAACAGGAAAATGAGAGAGGTATAACAAGGCAGAGTATAAACATTTTATGTTGTTTATTTTACAATTTTTTTTCTAGGAAAGACACACTTAGCTGAAACTTGTTTTCAGGTGTGTCCTGGGAGCACAGGAAGATAAGTGACTGGTTCATGGTCTCAGTATGCAAATGATGGCTGTGGGATTCAAACCCAGTTACAGGTTTGCAGCTCAGTGCTCTTAATGACTGTGCTATGCTATAGGCTATAATGCCTACCACAAGGATTAAAAAGAGTAATGGGTAACTGATTATATGAGCAAAGCAGCTCTCTAATAAATTACTTCACCCTCAATTTTACAGTGGAGAAGGGGAACTAGTTATAAAGTGTGCAGTCCTCCCAGCAGGAGACATGGAGGCAGAGTGACTGCAAATGGAGTTAGGTCTGATCATAGAAGACAGAATGCTTAAGTAGTTGAAGAGACTGAATATGAACAAGGCACCTGGCCTGATAAACTCCACTCTAGGGTACTGAGAAAGGTGTGGGTGATTCTAGAAGGAAGCTAATGGACCAGTTCAAATTGTTCCCTGGTCACAGGAGGTCCCAAAGGACTGAAGGATGTGCACATTTATCTCTCTTCACAAGGGTGGGGATAAAGGAGATCAAGGCAATTACAGTCCCATCAATCTGGATTCTGTAGTGGGAAAACTATAGAAGACAGTCATAGAAGAGAGGATGGTGGAATTCCTCAAGAGTAAGGAACTGCAGGATGTGAAGCTGTAGGGCTTTGTAAGGGCAATGTCATGCCAAGCACACTCATGATTTTATCAATATAGTAATCCGGCAGTTCATAAAGTCATACTGTGGTACTTGGACTTCATTGAGCCCTTTGATTTGGTACCACATAGGAGACTGATGAAAAGCTGAGAAGCCTGGAAGTGGGGGATAAATGAGTTAAGTGTATTGTGAACTAGTTGGAGAATAGGAGTCAACCAGTGGTGGTAAACATGAGTGACTCTGGGGTCAAGAAATGTTATGGGGGTGCTGCAGGAGATGGTCCTCAGACCAGCACTCTTCAACATATTTATCTGGGACATAGGAGTGGAATTCAGGGCAAGATTAGCTTATTTGCAGAGTATACAAATTTATGTGGCAGAGACAACACAGATGAAGCTATAAGAGTTATAAGGGGCGACCTGCCAAATGTGAAGAAGTGATCCAGGATCTGGCAGCTCAAATGCAATGTAAAGGAATGCAAGGTTATGCATACTGATAACAAGGGTCAAGCAGTGGAGTATTGGATGAAAGTGTCAAAATAAGCGGAATAATAAAGAGGATGGTGGGCCATCATTAGCAATAGTTTCAATCAGGTAGCCCAGTGCAACATGATATACACAAAGGCCAGCCACATGCTATGCTGCATATAGAAAGGTATTACAGGAAGGATGAAATAAGTGATCCTGCCTCTGGACAGATAATTGGTGAGATCACACCCAGAATAATGAACACAATTTTGAAGTCCTTACCTCAGAAAGGACTGTGACTGCCTAGTGAGGGTCCAGAAAGGGCTACTAAAATGATAGGGGTATGCAGGGGTAGGCATACAGTATGAGGAACATCTTTCTAGCCTTGGTTTGTGCACATTCGAGGCAAGACAGCATAGGTGTGCTATGACTAAGACTTAAATACCTCCATGGGGTTAGCAGATGTGACTTGTCAACACTGTTCGATGCAACAAAGGTCAAGAAGCAAATGGCATGAGTACATCAGTATAAACTAGGAGGAGTACATTAAAATGGTCTTAAGAAAGCATCACTTCACACACAGAGTGGTGGTCAAAGTTTAAGGTGAACTGGTGCAGGTACATGGGCACTGTGACTTAGGCTGGGGAGTGAGAGGTGGACACAATTTCAAGTGGGGTAGAGTTGTGGCTGGTGCCTGACTAAGATCACTCAGTAATGATAGGCTGCAGAAGATTTAGGTAGTACAGTGTAGAATAAATGGACTCCACCTGTTTTATGCCAACAACATGTATTTGTTTCTATGTTTTGTGTTTCTCAGATTTGTATTCTGTACACTGAATATTACAGTGCCCACAGTTTTAAGGTTAAAATTGTAATTTATATAGGGTAAAAATGAATTCCCTTTCACTTTGTCACTTTTAGACTGGTTTCCAGAAACAAACTTATAAAAGATCTATTACTCCTATGATACAGTAAACTGAATCCATAACAACTGTGTATCTCAGTTGATGTTTTCCTCCTTTTGATTTCACCATATATATATTGCATACAAAATGTCTACTGGCAACCTGGAATGGTATTTTGACTTAACGTTTTAGCTTCCATTTTATTGCAGTAATAGATCAATTGTATTTGATCCTTTTCTCCTTGAGGATGGAGAAATATTTATTATTTCTTTTCAATTCACCAGTTACAAATATACATTCTCTCACAAAGTACACTGCAGGAATGAGGTCATATTATATTCAGTTGTCAATTAGTCTTAGCTTGTTGCAATATGATTATGGCACTATCTGAAAAAGTGAAAATTAAAGGCTTTGAATAAAATGAAAGGGACAATGAGCAAAGGGTCTATAATACATGTTATTAAATTTCTAGATGAGACGAAGACAAGGACTGTAACATTTGATCTCTGAAAAACAATGCTATTATATGTTAGACTTTGTCAAGAGAATATTGAGTATATAATTTGATTCTTTTACATTACTGTTATTGGAATTGCTTAAAAGAAGAAACTCAATACTGATTATGACAGCACTATTCACACTTATAAAATGAGACAATAATACTGTTGAAAGTGAATTTCTCCAAAGTTGATAACATATTTCTTACATGAGAGATGTGCCTATCAACTTTATGATCTGCATCACCTAATAAGAACAATTGGATAATAAAAAGAACAAATTATGAGTTACATTTACTGGTCTCTCTTAGTTCAGAAATGCCTCATTAACAGTTTTCTGCAGAATGTTGCTTTTCTACAGCCTTTGGGAAAACAGCCATTATGACTTGCAGAAAATGTTTATGTTTTATGGCAATAATGTTCATAGTTCCTAAAAAAATCAGCAAAAGCAACTTAATTTACTACAAAGCTTGTCACTGATGTGGTAATGAACATTCACTTTAAAAAGGATGTGACAAGAATTGCAAATACATTTTTATATGTATGCATATGCAAAGTACCTCTGATTAGAATAGCTAAATCAGGTCTCTTCATGCTATACAATTTAAATTCCTGTATTATATCACATGCTGCATATGATTTATAGTCCATATTTAAATGAGAGCTAATTATTATGAATAAATGAAGGTTTTGAGAGTTCGAAGATGCATTTCTGTCTAGTAGTCTTGACTTGTATTGCAGAGAAAAATGTGATGTCTTAGAAGTTCATGATTCATATGCAAATTACAGTAGCTCAAGTATTGTAGTTATACTACATAACTTATCTACAAGTTTCATATTGGTCAAAACTTGTAAGTGTAAGTGAGAAGATAGAGGAACATATAACTATGCCCTGTTGTCAAGGCCCCTACACCTTCTTCCCCACTTCAGAGCACAAAAATAACAAACCTTACACTGTTCTACGTGACACAAATAAATTCAGATTTAATAACATCAATAGAGAAAGGGAAATGACGCGTTAGGGTCTTGTCCGTAATAGGAATCCAACAGGCACAGTAACTTTCAGTATAATCAATATGCAGAACAACATATGACATTTTTAGTTCAGGTTCAAACAGCTTAGTCCCAGAAAAGGGTCCATTTTAAAGACATACCTTGATGTTTCAAATTCCCATGTTTTTGATGCACTCAAAAAGTTTTCAAGGTTGTCTTCTGGCACAAGTACATTCTTAAATATATGGAAATATTATTAGAATAATGATTCATCTTATTATGTCATGTCCAGCTAAGAATATATACAGGATGGCAGCAGAAATTAACTCCCACAATTGCAGCAGTTGGTATCATTTAAGGCACTTTACCTATATATCTGTCTGTTTTGGGTTACTCTTGATTATTTTATGTTAAAGTTCTTGCCATTCTGCATGTACTTTAAAATTGTTTAAATAGCTTTCTTGCAAGCTTTATTTTTTATTGGAATGTTTCAATTATATTTGTCCTAAGCCAACCACATCTGAAACTGAAACATTGAAAGCAGATATAACCAAAAAAAGCATAGCAACCCCTGTATTACTTTCTTTTCTACATTCATTACCATATTATACATCTATTAAAAGGTTTTATGAAAATGACATAAGTTTGAAATGGTTTTGTTAATAAAAAATACAAATATTTCCCCTCTTTGGGGATCTCAGTTGAAGAGGATGTCATAGTACTGGTAATTTACTCTTTATTTTGCATTTTGGAAGAAAATGAAGCAAGCATTATGACAAATAATGTGTCCTTGTTTAACTTTTCTTTTATGCTCATGTTAACATCTAAAATATTGATGTTATACATTAAAAATCAGACTCCTTTTAGATTTTTCCATAAAGAGGATTAAGTTTCACTAAAGTAACTTAAAAACAAGCATGTCGATCCATGTTTTTTGTTGTGGATTTTAAATGTCTACATGACCATCATGTACTGGGAAAAACATTATGAATCTGACATGGGGCTGCTGAAGACCAGGGAACATTCTTAAAACAGTTGACTCTTCAGTGGGGAATCATGTACAAGGTCAAAAGTTTCACACAGTTTGCTGACAGGTATAGTTCTCTTCCATTTGTAGTTGCAACTTAAACTGAAAATGGCATGAATGCTTTGACTAATAGTGATTCGATGATAGATAGATAGATAGATAGATAGATAGATAGATAGATAGATAGATAGATATAGATAAAAACTTTTATATTTTTGTTTGACAGGAAGGTAATTTTAGGACCAAAAGAGGCCCTGTTTATCAAAGTTGTCCTGTTTTAAAATCAGTTTCAAGAGGTACAAAGCATCATGTAATAAAGTATATTACAGGAATGATCTTACAAGTAACACAAACATAGTTTCACAGCATAAATACAAGAAACAAATATCGCAAATAATCAGAGCATCCAAAGATTTTTATACAAAGGATAAATATAAGCATTACAAGATGGGCTGAGGGATTAAATACATAATTAAATACAGGGAATTTTCCATTTCCAGAATTTCCATATTAGAACCATTATAATGGGAAGGAAAGAGGAAAAGAAGGGAGGGAGGGGGGAAAAGGAATAAAGATATCATCCTCAAATGCTACCTAATACCCCATGCCCAACACATACAAATGCATCAAAGGAGATTTAAAGGAACAGTCTAGAGTCCAGAACAAGAGAATAGATGGTAGTGATTGTCTGGGCAACAAACTAGCATGAAGAATGGAAATATTAAGAACCCACCCCTGACCATTAGTAAAGAAAGTCTGCAGTTCAATAAGGCTTTTTGTTAGGATGAATTCCTTTGCCAGCATTTGGTGTTACTATGTAAGCAAGGCTCCCTTCCAAAAAGAAATAAAATCACATTTCCCATTAAGTTTTTTATTCTTTTTCATTTTGCATTCATTTTAAGTCTGAGAAATTTGTTGAAAAGAACATCAAATGTGTAGAGCAGTGCAACACATACCATATATTTTATTAACAGAATCAAAGAGTATTCTTCTATGTCCCATGACCTCGTGTCATATTATGTTATGCCCTGTAGTTTCTGCATGTCATTTAATCAGTGTCAGTGTCATTGTCAATTTGAGGAGGAACAATGTGCTGGTGATAATGAGTATGAGTAGCCAGTGAACAAGCTCAGATTGACTTTAATAAACATGAGTTTTATGGAGACAGACTAGCTCTTAGGTTATTAACAGTACTGCCAACAGCATTAAATATTGTCTTAGAATGCACACTAGTTGGTGAACAGCTTAGGTAGAGAGTGGTAGCTTTAGTTAATGCTGGCCAAAGTTTTCTTTTCCCATTACAGCATCTGACAAGATTATCCTTGATGTGTACTTGTTTAGGAACTCTAAAGTCAACTTTGGCCATGGCTGTGGCTGATTCAGATGGCTGAAGTGTGTCCTAGTGTGGTGAGCTGAGGCCTGCACAACTGTTATTTTTCTATTCAACATCATCAGGAGAATGCTCTTGATCATCAGCTTGAGACCCATGTCTTGATTTTCTTGCTGTAGTACTAGGGATGTCATTCTTTTCTGCTCTGTTTTGATGAGGAGAAACAGAAAATTCATCATCCTTTTCCACTTCAGTGTGACTTTTTAGTTCAGCTGCAACTTTCAAAATTAGAATGTCTCAGAATTTGTTAAGGTCAGTACCATTTGGAAGGAAAATGCAAAGGTTTTGTTTAAACAGAGGATCCAGCACTGTGGCTAGGACAGTTCTGATTTTTGCATCTTCTCAGTTCTAGATGACAAGCCCTTCCACTTCCAGTTCCTTTTGAAAAAACTATCTCTGTATTTTAATTTCTTTCTCATAACACATATACAGTAAGTGACAATATTTGAGAGTGGCACTGTCTGAGATAACTTCTTATGTAGCTTCCTTGAATGGCTGTAGTTTCTGGCAAAGGATTGTCATGAGTGACCACTGTCGTCATTTAGTGCCTCATCCCTTTCCTATCTGGTGCTTCATTGTGTACTGGTATACTGCTTTATACTGTTTAAAAACCTCTGTAACATGTAAAATGTTGAGTTCCACTGTGTAATTATTTCTTTTCATAGCCAATACGAGGAAGATTGTTTCCCTTTTGCAAGGTGCACACAATCTTACAAACCTTCAGAGTATTTAAAATGACCACAGCTTTTGGGGGTAACAGCAAGAATATTCTACTTATTTCATTTTGTTCTTGAACAAGCCATTCACTAATTTCAGAGTATGAGCAAAACAAGGGACATGTGTGACTACACCTAGCTGCACTGCCTTTTGAATGTTACTACCATATTTGGCAGTCACAAAGCCACCTGACAGCCCATGAGAAATAGCCTTTCCTGAAATTGTCTGGTTACTTCATTTAATATATGTGAGCCTGAGTGGCCTTTATCAAATGCAATGATATACAAGGCAACCTGTTTTTGAAAGGCTGCTGTATACTGTCACTACAGGCAGGGCTGGGGACTGAGATAGAGGGTATGCAAATGAAGCCCACTGGGCAGTTACTGTCATGTAGTCAACAGTTTGGTTACTTGTCCACATGTCAGTGGTGATATGTATTTTGGGGAGAAAAGCCTTCACTAAAGCATAATTAAGTTATTGACACATTTACTCATGTTACAGTACATATTTGGTATTGTTTTTAGGAAAAAAGAATCAAGATGGCAGCTGGTAGTAGTGTACTGCAGTGAGTATTAGATGCTAAAAATCAGCAGCCTCTAGACATTAGAAGAGGCACAAATTGAACTGCTATCATTGTTTCAATTGCCCTGGTTAACTTTTGTACCACTGGATGACTTACATCACATTTGGAAGACATTTCAAATGATTCTTTAATCTTAACAGTTTTGGCCTACTGGTGTTTTTGAAGATGAAGGTAAAGCTGTCTTTTGACTGATCCTGAGCTGGGAGGATCCTCAAGACCAGAAAAAGAAAGGTACTACTCTGTGAGCAGGTCAGCTATGTGACACTTTCTGGTTCTTTTTGAAAATGTACATCATATGTGTATGAGCCGGTTCTCTAAGTTGGGGATCTCTGACTGTCACAGCTCATATGGGCATGCTGTTCCTCTGCCTTGCCTTCCAACCCTCCGACTGCAGCCTTTAAGTTTGTTCTCAGGATTAGATGTGATCAGGTTAAGTGCTTTATTATAGTTGATGTGTCAAGATTGCTAACGTTCCTTCCTCTACTGACAACCTTTTATACCGTACACACATACTGTAGCATGGACACATTATTGCAGTCAAGATGAAAATCATTCCACACCACAGATGTGACCTCTTAGTTTTGTGCCAAGCCTAAGAGGTTTAATATCTTTTATAGTTTTATTTTATTTATTGGCTTTTGTTTATCGGTGGGCTCACTGAGACTGAAAGTCCCTTCTTCAGTAGTGGTGCGGAATTAGTTAACAGGTAAACAGTGATACATAGCAGTAACCCCCAAAAAAAAATGAGATACTTGAACATAACAGTGCATTACAATATATAACAGGTACAATAATAAGTTCATAGCAGCAACACAGGTACATTAGATGTCTGGATAATACAATATATTACAAAGTCATTAGTTAGGTATAACAATGGTGCTGAAATAGCAATAATATTTGGATTGCAACATCGGTGTGAACAATGCAATAATACAGTACAGACCACAATGGGTAACAAATAAGGTGTAAGTAAAGTAGAACGTGATATCTTAATTGTAGCAACTGCAATGGTCCCTACTAAGGTACAGTGTTTTACACAAGATTTGAAACCAGATAATGTCTTACAATCCCTGGTTTCAGAGGAAGATTATTCAAAATGAAGGGGCAAGGCAGGCACAGATCTGTTAGCAGTTTAAACCTGGGACATCGAGTTGGATACTGCAGGAGGAGCAAAGAGTTCTCCATTGGGCTTTATCTTCAATAGCACTTTTAGGCTAGTAGGAAGGGTGCCAGACATAAGTGTGAGCATTAGACACAGTACAGGGAATTCTAACTTACATTTCATAGGGGGGCCAATTAAGCAGGAGAGGACCAGAAAGTGATGTTCTCTGCTATTGGCACCTCTGTAATTGACCAATTTGCCGTATAGACTTTTAAACTTACTGAGCTCCATTTCCTGACTGAGTAAAGCACAGGAGTGCCATGTAGAAACATAGAAACATAGATTTTGACAGCAGATAAGGACTACTTGGCCCACCCAGTCTGCCCATTTCCCTACCTACTGGATAAGCTGCAGATTCTGAGTTAACCAACAGCCTACTTCCTCACCTCCCACTACAATTGCCTTATATCTGTCCCATGCATGTTTGAATTCCCCACTGTTTAGACCCAACAACTTCACCATAAAGGTAGTCATGCATCCACCACTCTCTCCATGAAAAAATTTCTCACTACCCTGGAGCCATCCCTCTCCATTATCTTTAAATTGTGCCCCTTGTTCTTACACATCTCTTTCTGAAGATGCTACCCTCCTGGACTTTTTGATTCCCTTGAGGTACTTGCAAGTTTCTATCATGTCCCCGTCCCTCCTTTCATCAGGGTAAACATATTAAGCTCTCAGTCTCTCTTCATGTGGTTTCTGATGCAGACCCTGCACCATTTAGTTGCCCTCCTCTGGACTGCTTCCATCCTGTCTATGTCCTTGCATAGATGAGGTCTCCAAAACTGCACACAGTACTCCAGATGGGGTCTCACCAACTGTCTGTACAGAAGGATAACCACTTCCTTTTTCTACTTATGATGCCCCTTCCTATGCATCCCAGTATCCCCTGCTCCTTACTGACTTCTCATATGCTTACCCACCTTTAGGTCATCTGATATGACTACCCCCAGGTCCCTTTCCATTTTGTTGTTATTAGTACCTCCCTGCTATTGTGTACTCTTCTCCTGGGTTTTGTTTCCCAGGTGCATTACTTGCACTTCTTTGCATTGAATCTAAGTTGCCATATGTCTGACCATTCCTCCAACCTTGCCAAGTCCCTTCTTATCCTTTTTACCCCCTTGTGTATCAACTCTGTTACAGATCTTTGTGTCATCTGCAAAGAGCATACCTTTCCTCAGACCCTCTGCAATGTCACCTATAAAGATGTTAAAGAGGACTGGACCCGGTACTGAGCCCTGAGGTACTCCACTATTAACCCTCCTTTTTCAGAATGTGTTCCATTCACTATACTTTCTATGTCCTGTTGTGCAGCCAGTTTGCTACCCAGGCTACCACCCTGGGACCCACTCCCAGGCTTGCTAACTGATTATTAATTTGTGTGGGACTGTGTCAAATGCCTTGCTAAAGTCTAGGTAGGCTATATCCACAGCCCCTCCCTGGTTTATTACTTTGGTCACTCAGTCAAAGAAATCAATTAGATTCATCTGGCATGACCTTACTGCTGTAAATCCATGCTGCTTTGGGTCCTGTGCCCTTTACCTCTCGTACTCAACAATTCTTTCTTTCAGGAAGCGATTCATCATTTTCCCTACCACTGAGGTCAAACTTACAGGTCTGTAGTTTCCTGCTTCTGCCTTGCTCCCACTTTTGTGAAGGGAATCACATCTGCCCTCCTCCAGTCCTCAGGTACCACCCATCCTCCCATGATTTGTTAAAAGGATGTGGTCAGTGGTGCCACTAGGTCCTGCCTTAGTTCTTTTAAGTTCTGGGGTGAATCCTGTCAGCCCTATTGCTTTGTCCACCTTGAGTTTTAGGAGTACTTTCAGGACTCTTTCTTCTGTAAATGGACTGGTGTCAACCCTCTACCCAGAGTGCTTCTAGTGTCTGGTTTAGGTAACTCCTCCTCATCTTCTTTTGTGAATACTGAGCAAAGAATTCATTCAGTATCTCTGCCTTTTCACCGTCTCCCTCTGCCCACCTACCTCCCTTTATTAATCTTCACTATTCCTCCTTAACCTATCTATGCTCCCTAGTGTACCTATAAAGGTTTATCTCCTTCTTAACTGAATTGGCTATTTTTCCTCAGTTTGGGCCTTTGCTATTCTGACTGCCTTCCCTACTTCTTTCTGCTTTAATTGATACAGTTCCCTGTCATGCTCCTTCTGTGATTCCTTATACTTTTTGAATGCAGCCTTTTTATCCTAACCTTCCCTGCCACCTCTTTTGAGAACCATAGTGGTTTTTACTCTGCTTTGTTTTCTTTATTTAACACAAAGGCTTGTTGCCTCTATGATGGCAGTTTTGATTGTTCTCCATTGTTCTTACACCTCTCCTTTTGCCCATTTGCTAGTGCATTCCTCAGGTAGTCACTCATTTTGCCAAGTCAGCCCTTTAAAGTCCAATATCCTTGTTTTTGTATGGCTTGTCTCACGGTTGTGCTTATTGTAAACAGACTGTGCAGTGGTCACTGTTCCCAGATGGCTAATGACTTCTAAAATGTGTGATCCTCTCTCATTTGAGAGTACCAGGTCTAGTATTGCTTCCTCTGAGTGGGTTCCAACACTAGCTGTCTAAGGCCTGCCCCTGCAGGGCATTGAGAATGACCCTACTCTTGGATGTGGCTGCAGTACATGTCATCCATTTAACATCTGGCATATTCAGGTCCCCATCAATGGTATCTCCCTTTTCAGCCATTTTGAGAATGTCCTCTATCATTTTCTTGTCCATTTCCTCCCTTGAGATGGGGTCTGTATATAACCCCTCTGCAGATTGTGATGCCATTCCCTGTCTCTAAGGTGACCCAGAGTGCCTCTTGTCCTCCCTTTACTTAAGTTTGGGTAGGAGGGTGTTGTTGGCTATGCATAGGCATGCTGCAGGTGTGAGGTAGCCTCTCAGTCAGTACATAAGCCCAATATTTTGATGGGCTGATTTTGATAGGCATTCAGTGTGTGGTTTGAAATTTAACTCTTGGTCAAGGAAGACACTGAGGCATCTGTAAGTATCAACTACCTCTATGCAAGATGCAGATGTTGAAGTTATATTAATTAGCTTACTTCTATCTCAGTCCACCTTCCTAGAGCCAAACAACATAGCTGTGGTCTTTTGGAGTTTAGTACTAATTTATTTTGCCAAATAAAACTTCAAGTTTCCTGAAATCCTCGTGCAGGTCTGTGTTTAATGAGACAGGATCAGAAATAATTTTTATAATACAGTATCATCCATATAAAGGAGAACCTTAGCATCCCCATGGTTTTCATGCAGGCCATTGATGAACAAGGATAACAGCAAAGGACCAAGTATTGAGTAGAGAGGAACCCCAACAGAGACTGGTATAAGGAGAATAAACAATTATTCCATTTCACCAGTTGCTTCTTGTCCGATAGGTGGTTTTGAAACCAGTGACAGAGGAGCTCATTCAGACCGAAGGTGCTAAGTTTCGATATCAGTTAATCATGACTGACTAGGTTGAAAGCTTTAGTTAAATCAACAAAGATTGTACCAGTCACAAGGCCAGAGTCCATTGTTCATAAAATGTCTGAGGTAAGTCAGATTAGGGCAGTACCAGTGCTATGGTTGGACCTAAAGCCATGATGAGCTAACTTCAAGATGTTACCCATGTCTAGATACTTATTCAGTTGATCGCGAATGATTCACTACCGAATTTTGGCCCAGGGGCAGAGTAGAAGGATTGGTCTATAGTTTTCAATAAGTACCTTGTCACCCCTTTATGAACTGGTACCACAAATGCAACTTCCCAAATTGTAGGTGCCTTGCCTAGTATAAATGATTTGTTGAACAGGTCCTTTATTTGGGAGGCAATAACCAGGGCAGCTAATCTGAGTAATCTGAGTTCTAGCTTGGCATTATTGGGCCAAAGAGTTTTCCATTAGTCTGTTAAGCTGTGTGAGGACATCCTTTCCAGTTATTAATTTCAAATGAAAGCTAGGGTGAGGTTCTGAACTGATAATGGGATTTTTTTTTGGGGGGGACTAGGGAGATATCAAGTTGAGCCTTTGTATTTCTCTATTTTGGTAAAGAAGTCATTGAAAGTCATTGCCAAGGCAGAAGGCCCATAAAGAATAAAGGTATGCCAACCGAACAAATAAATTTTGACATTGAATGACATTACAATGGCAAGTCAAAGTTGCTGCTGTAATGTACCCGCTGGACCCCGGCACTGATGTCTTTGGGTCTTGCACCTCCCCAAATCAACTCTGACTCAGAGTTGATAATTATTAAGTATGTATTATTAAGTATGTATGATAATTATTAATTATTAAGTAAGTAAGTAACAGAACAAAAGGGTAAACAGGAGAGAGAAGAAGCACTGTGGGTCAATTTGGAGGCAGGCAATGGCACCACAATCCGCACAGGGTTGTATACAGATTCTCCTCTCAGAGGGAGGAAATGGACAAGGAAATTATAGAAAGTATACTTAGAATGGCAGATAAAGGGAAATATTGCTGATGGGTGATCTGAATATGCCAGATGTTAACTGGAGTGCAGTTGCAGCAGCCACTTCTAAGAGTGGGGTTATTCTAGATGCCCTACAGGGGCATGCCTTAGACAACTAGTATTGGAGCCCACTCAAGAGGGAGCAATCTTAGACCTGGTTCTCTCAAATGGAGATGAAGAGAGGATCACAGATGTAGAAGTGGGTAGCCATCTGGGAACTAGCGACCTTGAACAGTATGGTTCACAATAAACACAGCAATAGAGTCAAAGCCATACAAAGACAAAGGTACTGGATTTTAGGAGGCTGGCTTTGCCAAAATGGGTGAGTGCCTAAAGAATGCACTAGCAAATGGGCAGGAAGGAGGTGGAAGAACAATGAGAATATAAAACTGCCATCACAGAGGTAACAAGCCTTTGTGTAAAGCAAATAAACAAATGAAATGAGGTAAGAAACCACTATGGTTCTCAAAGGAAGTAGCAGTGAAGGTTCAAGAGAAAAAGAAAGCATTCAGGAAGTACAAGGAATCACCGAAAGAACAGGACAGAGAACTGTATCAGTTAAAGCAAAAGGAAGCTGGAAAGACAGTCAGAACAGCAAAGGCCCAAACCGAGGAAAAGATAGCCAACTCAGTTAATAAGGGGATAAAACCTTTTATAGGTACATCAGGAGCGAAGGAAGACAAAGGGAGGGATAGTGAGGCTTAATAAAGGGGAGGGAGGGTGGGCAGAGGGTGACTGTGAAAAGGCAGAGATACTAAACAAATATTTTTGCTCAGTATTTACAAAGGAAGAGGGAGTACCTAAAACAAACAGTAGAAACACTCTGGATACAGAAGTTGATACCAGCCATTTACAGAAGAAAGGGTTCTGAAAGAGCTCTAAAACTGAAGGTGGACAAAGCAATGGGGCCTGATGGATTCATCCCAGAATTCTAAAAGAACTAAGGGTAGAACTAGTGACACCACTGACTACCCTCTTTAACAAATCATGGGAGGATGGGGTGGTACCTGAGGACTGGATGAGGGCAGATGTGATTCCCCTTCACAAAAGTGGGAGCAAGGCAGAAGCAGGAAACTACAGACCTGTTAGTTTAACCTCAGTGGTAGGTAAAATGATGGAATCACTTTTGAAGGAAAGAATTGTTCAGTATCTAGAGGCCAGAGGGCACAGGACCCAAGGCAGCATGGATTCACAGCAGGAAGGTCATGCCAGACAAATCTGATAGATTTCTTTGACTGGGTGACCAAAGTAGTTGATCAGGAGGGCTGTGGACATGACCTACCTAGATTTTAGCAAGGCATTTGACACAGTCCCACAAAAATATTAATATACAAGTTAGCCAGCCTGGGAGTGGGTCCCAAGATGACAGCCTGGGTAAAGAATTGGCTGGAGAATAGGACACAGAGAGTAATAGTAAATGGAGTCCACTCTGGAAAAAAAGGGGGTTAGGTAGGCACCGCAGGGTTCAGCATTAGACGGGTCATCTCTCAAATGTCTTTATAAGTGACATTGCAGAGGGACTGGAAGGAAAGTATGTCTCTTTGCAGATGACACAAAGATCTGCAAACAGAGTTGATGCACAAGGTGGGGTGGAAGGGATGAGAAGGGACTTGGCAAGGTTAAAGGAATGGTCAAATGTATGGCAGCTTAGATTCAATGCTAAGAAGTGCAAGGTAATGCACCTGGGAAACAAAACCCAGGGAAGAGTACACAATGGGGTGAGATACTAACAACAACAAAATTGGAAGGGACCTGGGTGTAGTCATATCAGATGACCTAAAGGTGGGCAAGCAATGTGAGAGGGAGCAAGGAAGGGGCTGGGGAATACTGGGATGCATAGGAGAGGCATCACCAGTAGAAAACAAGAAGTTATTATCCTCTGTACAGACAGCTGGTGAGACCACATCTGAGTACTACGTGCAGTTCTGGAGACCAATCTCCACAAAGACATAGACAGGATGGAAGCTGTCCAGAGGAGGCAACTAAAATGGTGCAGGGTCTGCACCGGAAGACATATGAAGAGAGACTTAAGGAGCTTAATATGTATAGCCTCGAGGAAAGGAGGGAGAGGGGACATGATAGAAACTTTCAAGTACCTCAAGGAATCAACAAAGTACAAAAGGGTAGCATCTTTCAAAAAGGTGTGCAAGAACAAGGGGCACAATTTGAAGATAGAAGAAGTGGCTCAGAGGTAATTTAAGGAAATATTTTTCACAAGGAGTTGTGGATGTATGGAACAGCCTTCCAGAGGAGGTTGTGGAGTCAAAAACAGTGGTGGAATTCAAGCATGCATGGGACAGTCTTAAGGCAATTCTAGGGGAGGGGTAGGAAGAAGTAGGCTGCTGGTTAACCAGGATCTGCAGCTTATCCATCAGGTAGGAAATGAGGCAGACTGGGTGGGCCAAGCAGTCCCTTCTGCTGTCAAATTCTATGTTTCTATGTTTCTATGGGGGTAGAAAAAACAGAGTTTATCTGACACATTTATGTCAACCACAAGTTGCTGTAAACATAAATCCATCGCTGCACTGTGGGGTCAGAAATTTGTTGTCAATGCAGTGTTGTAGACCCAGATTAGAGTCATTATGCAAAATTTAATTTATTAGGGCATGAAAGTGGTACTCATTGTTCCTCCAGAGTCTCCTTCAGAACTGGCTTGGTCTCAACTTGGGTTTGGAAATAATTCCATTTGTCTGGTTCACATTCCCAGTCACCATCATAGCAAAATTTTTTTTTCATTTTCAGTAAATATAGTAGAGCTAATTTCAGCCTCCTGTTTATAAATCTCATGGTCATCATCAGCATCACTATAACTGGTGGTAGTGCTTGTCAAACCATCTTTAACATGAACATTTTTTAACTCTTTTTCCTCTGGCAACTGAGCAAGACAACTCTTTCAGATGTCCCTCAGCTACTCCACTGCCTGAGACTCCCCCCCAGGGTCCCCCTCCTGGAGCACCATTTCACATCCCTTATCTGACAGTGACCTCCTGGCTTGTACCTCCAAGGTGTGGTCACCTCTATTACTATGGCGCTCCTTGAAATCCAGTTGCTGCAGGAATCAGGCTGTGGCATGGAGGATGGGGACCCTGGTGAAGTGGAGTCCAGATGGTGGATGTGGAGCCTAGGGCATCATTGCCCTCCCAAGGCTCAGGGTGTTTCCTTTGTTTGTCATCATGAGGTCCACCCAACCCTCCCATGGCAAGCATGAAGGTGCAATGATGTCCAGGAAGGGATGCACACACTCCTGTGCATGCTCCAGCCGATGTCTGCCACTCTCTCCACCTCCCAAGTGCTAGCCGGATCCAGCTCAGCACCACCCAGCCACTGCTGTGAGGCACCCTGTTGCCAACTCTTGCATCCCTCCTCCCTCCCTCCCTACCCAGAAGAAGGTGAGCTGCCTGTGGATGCTCCAACCTTCCCTCCCTGTCGACACGTGGTGGCACGAGTTGCTCCCAAACCTGGGTCTCCTGCACGGCACAAGGTATGACATCCTGAACCTCAACCCTCAGCATCACTAGGTCAGCTCATGAACATTTTTAACATGATTGGTTATTCTTAGCAATCACAGGAATCATAGGGTGGTATTGAGTCATTAGCACTAGTCATTATTGACTTGCCATTATACAATGAATCATCACTTGTGGTTATGTAATATGTAACTATCCAGCAGCCTATATTTGGTGAACTAACTCCCAGCTTGGTAGACTGTTCCATATAGTCACCACTCTGGTTAAACCATGATCCTCACCTAGTTATTTTTGTATAATTCACCCCAGAGTTGGAAACAATGATTTCTTGTTTCTCAAGTAACTGTTTTACTACTTAAGGTCCAGACATTCCCCAAAGATCCTCATTTCCTTCAATCCTACTATAGTGGTACCTGCAACTTGTTTGGTATTTTCAATATAATAAGTACCTGCTCTTGTACTACTCTTACTTCTCTTAGGGACAGGTGCCACAGATCCATCCCATCTTGTACAGTTGTTTTATTGTTCTTTCCTTCTTTTCTGCATCCCCTCTTGTTGCAGATGCTTTTTCTAGTTTCTTACAGAGTCACTGCCTATATAACTTAAACTTCTTTAAGTGATCATTTTGTTAGCCACGTCTTACTTACTAGATTCAGGGTGTGTATCTCAGGACTGGAGGATGGCTCATGTGGTACCTCTCCATAAAAGTGGCCCCAAGGATAAACTGGGGAACTATAGACAAGTGAGCTTCACATCCATTGTGGGTAAGCTTGATGGAGACAATCCTGAAGGAGAGGCTGGTGTCCCTTCTGGAGGCCAATGAGCTACAGGACAGTAGGCAGCATGGCTTTGTCACTGGCAGATCATGCCAGACCAACCTGGTGGAGCACTATGATTGGGTAACCAAATAACTTTACAGGGGCCATTCAGTTGATGTCTTGTTCCTGGACTTTAGTAAGGCATTCAACTTAGTGCCACATGGGAGACTAGGAAGTAGCTACAGGGGCAGGAGGTAAGATGGTGGACTGGGTGAGTGAACTGGCTACAAGGAAGGCAGCAGAGAGTGGTGGTGAGTGGGGAACTATCATTCCCAGGGGCAGTGACAAGTGGAGTCGCAGGCTCTCGGTGTTGGGACCAGTGCTGTTTGGGATATTCATTGCAGACACTTTGGTGGGTATCAAGAGTAAAATTAGACTGTTTGCTGATGACACCAAGATGGGAGCAGTGGTAGATGACCTAGGGGTTGGCAAGGACTGCAGGAGGATCTGTCAAAGCTAGAGTCCTGGTCAGACACCTGGTAGTTGAGATTCAATGCCAAAAATGCAAGGTGCTGTATTTGGGCTAAAAACTAGAAGAGAAGCTACCAACGGGGGGGCAGTAAGCTGTGACTGAGGAGGAGAAGGATCTGGGGGTTCCCATTACTGGTGCAATAAACAACTCACCACAATGTAGAAAGGCAGCTGCAAATGCCAACAGGATTCTGGGTTGTATTGCTAGGGGATATCCTCAACTTAGAAGAGGGAGGTATGCCATTGTACAAATCATGTTTAGGCCACACCTGGAGTACTGCATGTAGTTCTGGTGCCTGTTCCTGAACAAGGCCATTAAGTTACTGGGGGGTGCAATGCAGGGTGACAAAGATGATCAGTGGTCTGGGGTACTTACCATATGACAGTAGGCCTAGGGAACTGAACATGTACTTACTGGAAGAGAGAGAAAGGGAGATAAGACACCTTCAAGTATATAAAAGGGATAAAAAATACTTGTATGGATGGGCTTTTCAAACTAAGGAAGAGGATGGAAGGTATACCGAGGCCATGATATGAGACAGGAGGGTACAGTTCAGGAGGGAGAGAAGACACTTTTTTACAGAAGGTGGTGACCTTGTGGAACCCACTGCTGGTAGAGGTGGTTTCCAGTAGCACAGTTGGGAGGCTTCAGGAGGGATAGGACCATGCAAGAGGAGGGTCAAGGGAAGGGGAGGGAAGGGCAACTGTAAAGTAAGGGCTGCTGCTGCACAACTCAAACTGAACTTAGTGGTCCATAAGGCCTTTTCTGCTGGCGATTTTCATATGTTCATATGTTGGTATGTTCGTCTTTCAGCTTGCTATACTTTCACTATTCTTTACCTCCTGTTTAACTTGTCATTGCAGTTGCAGAAGCTTTAATTTTTTTATTGCTCCCCAGTCTGGCACTCAGCTTTTCTTTAAAATAGACAATCTTTGTAAATCATGTCATCTACAGTATTTAGGCGCCTTTGCTTTCATTTTCCTATATTTCCTCCTTCTATTCTGCAACACCCCACAGTTGTTGGAGCTTTTCCTTTTCATGTCTGCATAAGGAGAGTTGTGCTGATGTATAGTAAAAGGAAAGGAGGAATGGAAAAAGGGATAAGGCATCACAATTGCTTGCTCCATGCTCCACCCAGTGAGTGGAGTTGTAGCATGTACAGTGGAGGAATCAGTCCACTACTCTCAGTTTCCTTCTGTATCCCTCCCCTCTCCCTCCTTGCACATTTTTCTTTCAGTAGGGAATGGCAATTGATGGCACTACTTTTCTGTTCCATTCTGTTCCCAACATAGCAGCTGCACTCAGTGCACTCTTTCTGTTAGGAGATTGAGCACTTTTCCTGACTGGCATAATTTTAACCCCGTAGATTGTGCTGCTGCTGCTTGCCTGCCACCGTCATAGTACAAATGCTCTGAAGGCTGACACTCACTGTGAAAAGTGATGACCTGGGTGATTAACCTATCCCCTCTTCGCCCCCTCCCTCCTCTCCCACCTCCCTCTCCCCCTCTCCCCTCCCCTCCCCTCCCCTCTCCCCTCTCCCCTCCTCCCCCCTCTTCTCCCCTCCCCTCTCCCCCTCCCCCTCCCCTCCTCCCTCTCTCCCTCTCATGTTGTTGCCTGCCTGCTGGTGACATTTAGTATAAACTTACCCTCCACACACACACACACACACACACACACACACATATGCAGTGTAGCTTTTAGGGTAAGAGCAGACTTTCATTTGACAGGAGAGACCAATTTATGTTCTGGTTTCAGTTTAGCAGTTTATTTATAAGATCTTCATTCAAGCCATCAACCCACAAATTTCTCCCAGGAAGGTCTAAAGAACCTAATATCACAGGATACCTCCATGATTTGTGTCACACCACATGCTGGCAAGATTTCTATCTCACAGGTTCAGTAGAGTCAGCTCTACAAGTCTTAAATGACATTATCACTAGTGCCCTCAACATACATGCACCTCTCTCCAGTGTTGAGAACCAAGCTCAAAACCTGTGATGGTTCTCTGCTGACCTTAAATCCGCATTGCTTGCTAGGGACAAGCTCTGGAAAAGAGCAAGAAAGACCAAAGACCCAAATGATTGGCTTCAATTCAGAAAGCCAGAAACTCTGCACAAATAAAGTGAGAAATGCCAAGGCTGCCTTCTATACAGCAGAAGTGGATGCCTCCTACCATAACCCTGCCAGATTCTGGGGGACCATAAAGGGGATCTTAGGACAAGATTCTACCCCTGTCTTACCACCCAAAGTGCACCTAAACAATGTGGATATCACTAACAAGCAAGAAATCTTGAATGCCTTCAACAACCATTTCACTACAGCGACCTAGCATTAGACTCTATCCAACAAATCTATTGCGGTCACAATTAAACTTCCAGACTACTGAGGGCACATAAGGCTACTTCCTCATTTCCTTTAAGCCTATACTTCTAAAACAAGTAGAAGACCTACTACTCCATTTGGATACAACTAAAAGCATGGGTGCAGACTCTCTGGACCCCTATTTTCTAAAAATTGCTCTGCCGCCTTAGCAGCCCCCCTAACTCACCTTTCAACTTGTCACTAGCCACTGGATCTATTCCTGCAACTTGGAAAACAGCTCAAGTGTTTCCTCTACTCAAGAGCAGGTGACCCCATGGACCTCAATAACTATAGGCCCATATCCATCTTACCAGTATTGTCCAAAATGCTTGAAAACTAGTGAACAGCCAATTAAGTGCCTATCTAGACACCAATAATCTGCTTAATCCTGCTCAATCTGGTTTTAGATCCATGCACAGCACCATCTCTGCCTTAGCAAAGTCACTAATGATTGGCAGACTGAATTAGACAAAAGAATAATATCTGTGCTGTTGTTCTGGATCTAAGCAAAGCCTTGATACTGTGGACCATGAACTACTAATCTCCTCTCTACACTCCATAGGCCTCGACTCAGTCTCTCTTCAATGGTTCAGATGCTACCTCTCTGGTAGACTACAGCATGTAAAAAATGAAGGTGACCTACCTACCTCAAAACCACTCCTAAGAGGTGTACCACAAGGTTCCATCCTGGGCCTATCCTCTTTGCCATTTATATCAATAATATTGATTTCAACCTCATCACATCTAATATTCACCTTTTGCAGATGATACTGTCCTATATGTCAGTAGTCCTACACCATCAAAAGCCTGTGAACTTTTACAATCTGAGTTCTCTCTGCTGCAACACAAACTACTGAAAAGAAACTCCTACTGAATGCCAAGAAAACGAAAGCCATGTTCTTCTCTCCAAGAGCTTTTCTTCCACTCTCACACCAAACACCCTTCCCAACTATCTACCATCTTGGTGAAAGTCTGGACTATGTAGATAAATTTAAATATCTTGGGGTTTGGATTGACAATAGACTTGACTACACTAGCCACATTGAAGAACTCCTGAAGAAGCTCAGGCAGAGACTTGGGCTATTCTACAGAATAAAACATTACCTAACCAAAGACTCTAAACAGAGATTAATCCTGGCATCATTCCTATCCCTCATTGATTATGCTGATTTCCTGTATAGTCACTGCTCCCTTTCCCCTTAAACAAGCTGGATACCTTGTATCATAGAGCTCTTAGATTCATTACAGACCTTCCTTCAGCACCCACCATTGCTTTCTCTATACTGCAGTCGGCTGGACATCCCTATATCATAGAAGAAACAAAATGCTGCTCTATGGATCTACAAAGCTCTAACAAACAAATTACCATCCTACATTTCAGATTGTTTTACCCAGGTCATATCCAGACCGTATGACCTAAGGAACAACAAACTCATCATGCTGAAGATACCTATTACCTGTACCCCGCATGGGAGGGCTGCAATCAGCTACTCTCTAGCACTTATTTGGAACTCTCTCAAAAGATCCTGAAGTTGAATACCCTCATTCCATTAACATCCTTCAAAAAGCTATAGACTAGTGTCTTCCAGAGCCATGCAACTGTTTTCACAAGGCCTAGTCCTACCACAACCCACTTTTTCTCCTACACCCTTTTTCCTAACATTTCCACCCTTAATTTGTTTTTGTAGCCTTCACCCACTCAACTCATACCTGACCTTATTCCCACAATCCCACCTCCTCGCTTTAATCTCTCATTATTGTCTTATTTTACTCCTTTTATTATAACCCAGTTTCTTTGGCTCATTGCCTTGTATATATGTAAATATTCTTGCTTTTGTTCATTTATAATGTCCTTGTTTTGTACTCAATCTATATCTTGTATTTGTGTAAAAATTGTACCTTTTATATTGTTATGACCAATCAGGTCCATCTTGTAAATGATCTATGCTCAATGATGCTCGCCTGAATAAATAAAGATTTTGATTGATTGATTGATTGATTTATGGATTGCCATATAAAGTAAGAGGTGGGCTCTGAGAAAAAGCATCTTAACAGATTGCTTTTCTTTGAAATCATGTGTCTTAATCTTTAATTCACTCAGATGGTCATTTACCTTTAAATTATGTTGTGGGAGGGTTGTTGGTTTGGGAGCGTGCTCTTTGGACTTACTAAAATATTTGCAATAATACATTCCCTGAGGTTTCTACCATTCTGCCATGTCATTTGCAGCTCCAAGTTAAGTGCTGATTAATCAAGAAACACATAACATATCAGATAGAAGTAAATCAGTGTTGAGGACAAAGCGGTAGAGATTTTATTAGGGTGGGTGAAAGTTGCAGAATTTCAGAAATTTCAAGGAAACTTCAGAATTTACACCATTGGCAAACTGGGATTTTCCATGGATTTTGCCGAGTTCCATGGACTTTTGTGAACTGCAGAAAATGCAGATAAACTGCAGAATTTATTCAATCCACAATTTAATGAACCATCTGTGAATGAGTGCCTGCATGTACAACCATGTGGTCATTCACTGACAATTCAGTGTGCCACTGGTAGTGGAGGAGAAAAGGAGGGCTGTGTTGGTGGCCCGCCTGGGGCAGGGCGGGGAGTGGTGGCAGATGAACTGTCAGAGTGGGGGGTGGGAGGATCCACTAGACAGAGAATTGGGATTATTTTGTTTATAAGGGATCGGGGAGTGGTCCACTAGACACCAGGGGAATAGAGGGGATGGCAGAAGACACCAGGAGAAAGGACTGCTGTGTGACTGAACTTCTCTGCTGGGACTAAAGTAGAAGAACTTTAGTATTTGACCTTTAATTTAGGGTAAAAACCCAACATACAAAAAAAAGTGTGTGTTTGGGTTAACTGAACTGAACAGAGTGTCTGAAGATTTATCTAGGTGTAAATCTCAAGTGACTGAAAGGACTTAACTGCTGTGGAGGTTTAAATTACTTGTAGAAAGCTCTGGTAAGTAGGAGAAGTGTCTTAGCTAGAAGGAAGCTACATTTAAAGACTGCCTTAGAAAATTTCTGCTAATAGCTTGGCAGAAGACACCAGGAGAAAGGACTGCTGTGTGACTGAACTCTCTACTGGGACTAAAGTAGAAGAACTTTGTATTTGACCTTAATTTAGGGTAAAAACTAACATACCAAAAAAAAAGTGTGTGTTTGGGTTAACTGAACTGAATGGGTATCTGAAGAGTTATCTAGGTGTAAATCTCAGGTGACTGAAAGGACTTAACTGCTGTGAGGTTTAAATTACTTGTAGAAAGATCTGGTAAGTAGGAGGAGTGTCTTAGCTAGAAGGAAGCTACATTTAAAGACTGCCTTAGAAAGTTTCTACTACTAGCTTGGCAGAAGACACCAGGAGAAAGGACTGCTGTGTGACTGAACTTCTGTTGGGACTATATTGCCTTCCTTCCCTTCCTTCACCCCCCCCCCCACCCAAAGCTTCAGTTCTATTTTATAGGCACAGAATTTGACTGACAACAGGAACTTCCTGTTTAGGGGCAGGAAGTGAGTGATCACAGGAACCACCAAGGACCCACCATCCAAGAAGGGCAAGAGAGCCTCCGGCCCCCTCTAGCTGCTGGAGGTCTGCCTCTGAGCAAGTAAGTGGTCTACTGTGAAATATTGGACATTCTTGTCTCAGAACAGGACAATCAGGAGCTTAAAGGGCACACAGGCAGAAAGTAAGGAGAGAGAAAAAAAAACAGAGGAAAGAGTAAGGATTTCAAACAGTTAAGGGGCCAGAAATAAAACATGATTGGAGTGGTGCAGTGCAGTGGCTGTGGAGCAGCAGTCTTCAGGGATATGTTCTGGAGGATGTGGTGTTGTCCCATCTGCAGGCACCTCTCTGGGCTGAGGGAGGAGGCTGCTCATCTCCAGGCTGAGCTGGCCAGGATTGTGGGACCTCCTCTTCCATCCAGGGACCACCAGTGCCACTGCCGCTGCCTCAGAGGTTGCCAAGAAAGAGGAGTGCTTGGACCACAGTGGGCTCAGGGAGGATGAGGGTGGTGGAACAGAGGTTCATCCATCCCATTGTACCTCTCACAATTCCTATGCCATTCTGGCAAAGTGTGGTTCCTCCATGGAGGCACCCACAGTGGAGACCAAGGAGGATGCTGGAACCTCCACAAAGGAGACCCACAGGAGGGTGGCAGGGGATGCTGCAGGGAAGGAAACAACTCCTGGTGGGGACCCAATGTTAGGGAAGGTAGAACTGGGGAGGAAGGAGAGGAGGTAAGGTGCCTGCCTGGCGCCATGGCTTGCAGGGACAGGAAGCGAATCCCTCAGGATTGCCGGAGCAGTTGCACAGGGGAGGGAACTGGGTGCATTGTCCACCTAGGGACAAATGACCTGGCTAAGAAAGGATTAGAGAAGTGCAGGAAGAGTTTGTGGAATTGGGGAGGGCCATAGTCAAGTAGCATGCACGGTAACCTCTCGGAGGTGCTACCCATCTATGGCATAGGAGAGGCTAAGGTGTTCTGCACCATGGGATTCAATCAGTGGCTGGAAAACTGGTATGGAGCTCAGGGATTTGGCTTCATTGGGGACTGGGGGTCCACCTGGAGTGATGCAAGCCTATACTGGCATGATGGGCTGCATCTGTCGGGAGGGGAACCAGGATCCAAGGTGATAGGTTTAAATGCTTCATTGGCAAGCTTTTAGACTAGCCAAGGGGGAGGCACTGGAAAGGAGTAAGAAAATCCTAGCCCCCAAATAATTGCAGTAGTAAGTGCGACAAACACCAACATAGAGGTGTCGATAGGGAGAAGGGCAGGGTAAATGGAGAAAGTGACAAAGGCAAGAAGCACAGGGATGAGGGCAAGGAGTAAGGCCATCAGGAAATGGAGGGTACGAGTACCAATGCTCGTAGTCTGGGCAACAAGCCCTGAGCTGATGGCCTTAATGGAAAAGGGATGCCTGGATATCGAGAAGTCACAGAAACATGGTACACAGAGAACCATGACTGGGATGTTAACATACCAGAGTACATAACCTACAGGAGAGACAGGCAGGGAGAAGAGGGAGGATAACTCTCTATGTAAAGGAAGGGATAAAAGCAACTGAACAAAAGAGTAAACAGGGAGGAGGGAGGCACTGTGGGTCACCTTGGAGGCTGGAAAGGGCACCACATTCTCACACAGGGGTTGTGTACAGACCCCCATGTCAAGGGAAGGAATGGACAAGGATATGATAGAAGGCATTCTTAGAATGGCAGAGAAAGGGGAGATACTGTTGATGGGAGATCTGAATATGCCAGATGTTAACTGGAGCACATTTGCTGCAGCCACATCCAAGAGCAGGGCCATTGTTGATGTCCTACATGTGGCAGGCATTAGACAGCTAGTTTGGAACCCACTCATGAGGAGCAATCTTAGACCTCATACTCTCAAATGGGGCAGTGGAGGATCTCAGATCTAGAAGTGGGTTGCCATCTGGGGACAAGTGACCATCAAACAGTGTGGTTCCACGTTAAACCAGCTACAGAGTCAAGCCACACAAAAAGTGAGGGTACTGACTTTAGGAGGGCTGACTTTGGCAAGATGGGAGAGTGCCTCAGAAAAGCACTAGCAAACAGGCTAGAAGGAGGTGTGGAGCAACAATGGGGAATGATCAAACTGCCATCACAGAGGCAACAAGCCTTTGTGTGAAGCAAATGAACAAATCAAAATGAAAGAAAAAGCCACTATGGTTCTCAAAAGAGGTGTCTGTGAAAGTCAGGAAGAAAAAGATAGCATTCCGGAAGTATAAGGAAACACAGAAGGAGCAGGACAGAGAGCTGTACCAGTTAAGGCAGAAGGAAGCAGGGAGGGAAGTCAGAATAGAAAGGCCCAAACTGAGGAAAAGATAGCCAACTCAGTTAAGAAGGGGATAAAACCTTTATAGGTACATCAGCGAACGGAAAGACAAAGGGAGGGATAGTGAGGCTGAATAGAATGAACAGTGGGTGGGCAGGGGGACAGTGAAAAGCAGGAATACTGAACGAATATTTCTGCTCAGTATTCTACAAAAGAGGAGGGGAAAGTGCCTAATCCAATTAACAGAAGCACTCTTGATAGGGGGTCGATCCCAGTCCTTTCACAGAAGAAAGGGTTCTGCAAGAACTCCTAAAACTGAAGGTGGACAAAGCAATGGGTCCTGGTGGAATTCACCCCAGAATTCTAAAAGAATTAAGGGAGGAACTAGTGAAACCACTGGCTACTCTTTTTAATAAATCATGGGAGGACGGTGTGGTACCCGAGGACTGGAGGAAGGTGGATGTGATTCCCTTCACAAAGTGGTCCAAGACAGAGGCAGGAAACTACAGACCTGTCAGTCTGACCTCTGTGGTAGGGAAAGTGATGGAGTCACTCTGAAGGAAAGAATAGTTGAGTACCTAGAGGCCAGTGGAGCACAGGACCCAAGGCAGCATGGGTTCACAGTGGGAAGGTCATGTCAGACGAATCTAATAGATTTCTTGGACTGGGTGACCAAGTAGTAGACCAGGGAGGGCTGTGGACATGGCCTACCTAGACTTTAGCAAGGCATTTGACACAGTCCCACACAAAAGATTAATAGTCAAATTAACCAGCCTGGGAGTGGGACCCAGGGTGGTAACTGGTAAAACATTGGCTGGACAACAGGACACAGAAGGTAATTGTAAATGGAGTCCATTCTGAAGAAAGGGGGTTACTAGTGGGGTACCGCAGGGTTCAGTACTGGGTCCAGTCCTTTTAATATTCTTCATCAGTGACATTGCAGAGGGACTGGAAGGAAAAGTATGCCTTTTGCAGATGACACAAAAATCTCCAACAGGGTTGATACACAAGGAGGCGTGCAAAGGATGAAAAGGGACTTGGCAAGGTTGGAGGAATGGTCAGAAGTATGGCAGCTAGGATTCAATGCAAAGAAGTGCAAAATAATGCACCTGGGAAATAAGAACCCTGGGGAAGAATACACAATGGGTGGGGAGGTAGTAACAACAACAAAAAGGAAAGGGACCTGGGCTAATCATATCAGATGACCTTAAGGTTAGCAAGCAATGTGAGAGGCAGTAGGGAGGGCTGGTGGTATACTGGGATGTATAGGGAGAGGCAACAGCAGTAGAAAACAGGAAGTTGTTATCCCTCTGTACAGACAGTTGGTGAGACCCCATCTGGAGTACTGTGTCCAGTTCTGAGACCCCATCTCTGCAAGGACATAGACAGGATAGAGGCAGTTCAGAGGAGGGCAACTAAATGGTACAAGGTCTGCAAGAGAAGCCGTATGAGGAGAGACTAAAGGTGCTTAATATGTATACCCTTGAGGAAAGAAGGAGAGGGAACATGATAGAAACTTTTAAGTACCTCAGTGGAATCAACAAAATCCAAGAGGGTAGCATTTTTCAGAAAAGAGACTTGCAAGAACAAGGGGACACAATTTAAAGATAGAAGGAGGGCGGTTCAGGGCAATGTGAGGAAGTATTATTTCACAGAGAGGGTAATGGATGCATGGAACAGCCTTCCTGAGGAGGTTGTGGGGTCTAAAACTGTGGGAGAATTCAAGAATGCATGGGACAGACATAAGGCAATTCTTGTGGGGGTAGGAAGAAATAGGTTGTTGGTTAACTAGGATCTGCGGCCTATCCTGTAGGTAGGGAAATGGGCAGACTAGATGGGCCTAGCAGTCCTTATCTGCCATCAAAGTCTATGTTTCTATGTTTCTATGTTCTATGGATGAGTCAGTGAACTGCTGGCTGTTTTTGTGGATTAAGGAATCCAGGATAGGAGGGGTCTGCTAGACATTAGGGACATAAAATGTTTTGGGGGCCATGATTGGTTGGTGAGGGGCCAATAGAAAGCAGGAGAGTGTAAGGAAGGGATTGAGGTATTTATTTATTTGCTGGGACCCCTGATCACTGGGGGATTAATTTGAGAACTGAATATGTGTGACTGTATATAGATTCTGGACGTATATACGCCTACAGTCTTCTAAGGGTTAATGAATTGAACTGCAGGTAAAAAGCCTCAGAACTGACCACTGGCAGTGATACTTTCTGTGGATTTTTCCATGTTTAATAAATTTACCTGCAGTTTGTATATTTATTATGCAGTTTAAAGTGAATTTCCATAAAAGTTAAAAAATTATTTCCTGAACTTCCGCAGAAGTTTAAATTTGCACTTTCGTTGAAATTCCTCTGGCAGATTTTTTCCCGCACACCCCTAGATTTTATATAAACTTGTTTATGTCATGCTGTCTGTAGTCTCTAGTGCTTTGAACTCGTTCTTCTGCAGACACACAACTTTCAACTTTCAGTTGGTATGCTTTGATTTTGAGTATCAGACCTCAGTGACCACAGCTAACTTATGTTTTACTATCGGTGTAATTTCTGTCCTAACATCATAAGGCTCATTTATCTGCCAGTCACTTTTACTTTATTTCAAAGGGATTTTACTATTTGGTCAACTTTCCTGCTTGTTTATGATACTGTATTTTTCACCTTGTTAACAATATTTTAATAAATGGATCATTAATTTAATAGTATAGTAAAGCATACAAATTTTTTTCGGTAATACTGTCACTCCCAAAGTGATAATACTACGCCGAGTGATAATACTATTGTTCAGGTCCCGTAATAGTATCGCTCGGGACCTGAATGATAGTATTATCACTGCAACTCAACAGCGCAAGCGCACAATTCATACAACTGGTGAAGCTGGCAAACATCAATCAAGAGTGAATATTTACAGCTTGGCTCATCATTGATGGTTTCTCTCTGTGGGCATCCAAAACAGTTTAAAAACATGGCGGTGATCTCTCGCTAGTGAGAGCGTTAAGTGTTTGTAGTAATTCCTAAGGTTTTTTTTAATTCATACCACACCGAGGATTTAGCTGTCTGATCCTGTGCTCCCCTCCAAGAAACCAAAAAGGCAGAGTGAAACAAATCTTTCCAGTACGATGGGTGTGTGTGTGTGTGTGTGTGTGTGTGTGAGGCGGTGGGGGCGGCAGGAACACAGAGGCTGCGAGAGTCTCAAGAAATACGGCAGTCGCTAAGAGTCAGACACTTCTTTGTGAAAGCAGGAAAAAATACTCACATCCAAATGAGTAAAAAAATAATGGATATCTCACAGGGTATTACCAGTGATACTTTCAGAGTTCTGACACTGCAACCTCTCAAGCTTCGCTTCCTCAAGGTTCCTATGTGCTCAGAACCTCTCAATGGTATTACTCACCGGTAATACCTTTGAGCTATCCATTATTCTCTGTATATACTTCAATATTGAAGTCCTGTACTTCTATATCTGGTGCTTCACCTTAGCTTAGTGATACAGTATTTCCTTAACTAACCCCTCTCCTTCCTTGACCACTCCTTTGTATGTCAATTATTTTTATATTTATAGCTATCTTTACCCATGCACATCCATTCCTTACCTTTCTCCTCACCAGCCCACTTCCTTCTTTTTAATTATCTGTATTTTGTTAATTGTTTGCACTCATCCATTAGTACTTTTTTGTTCAGTTATACAGTATGTGCTTGTACCCTATCTTTCTATTTCAGTAGTGTGCTAGAAGTGCCTCTCCTCTTCTATATTGTATCTATATCAGCTTGATATATATGCTGAGAACCAGTTAGAAATAACAAAAACATCATTTTTTGTTCAGCATAAGCTATTTGGTGAATCAATGTGTTGAATCTCACCAGAAGCCACTTACCTAACGCAGTACAGATCCAGTTATGTTTACACATATTAGTAGGAACATAATGTTCTCGCTCCTAATCCTTAAGTGTAATGAAAGAATAATTAAAGAATGAATATTTTATGAAGTGCTTATACAGTAAATTTTACTGCAATATTTTTCTTATGTGTCACAGAGCATGCAGCTCTTTTTCTTAAGAAGCTTTAGACATGCTTTTAACTTTAAATGTTTATCATGTTGGTTTCAATTTTAAATGTTTTGCACAAATATTCACACTGAAATGATGTAGTTTATCTCATTGAAATAATTCTGCAGGAGACAGGTGTAAGTTCAAATGATGTGTGAATCACCTTATGAATATTAATTGGCACTGATTTAAAACCACTGTCTTGTTTCTTAGCACACCCCTTATGAAAGTCCCATATGAAGGATACTATGTTGAGTAGTTTTTGTACTGTGCCAATACTTATGGTTTTCATAAATTTAAATTTTACTTCTACAGTGAGTACTCCACTTTTCCTTTTACAGCTGCAAAATGACAGCTACTGTATGCTGATGTACAGTGAAAGGGAGGAGGAGAGGAAAAGGTGCTAACGCATTCTAAATGTTTGCTCCACACACTGGCCAGTGAATGGAGTCAAAATACATAGAGTATGGAGTGATCAATCCACTTTCTCCCTCTGTCACCTTCTATCTCCCTGCCTCTTCTGTCCCCTCCACAAACTTTTTTTTTCTTTCAGAGACACGTTATGGATTGTGACCACCACATCCCATATCTCCATCTCACTTTCTGGCCTCTACCCTCTATCAGACTGGTGCCTGCTATCAGACTAGCAAATAATAAATCTTCTTAATGTTTGGGATGGAGACAAGAGGTTGCTGATGAGCATGTGCAGAGACTAGCATGGTGCAGCTCTCCCATCTCCCTGGTGCTTCTTGTTTAGTGTTTCATTTCAGTCATTTAAATGCCCACTTTAAGGTCATAGAAACACAAGAAAGCGAATGATGCTGCTGTAATTTAGCTGACTGCTCATATTACATGCCAGGGAATGTTCATGTCCTCAGGCTGCAGTACAGTAAAAATGAACAGAAACCACTTTTAGTAGAGGACCCAGAAAGCAGGTGGTGCCTCTGAGCTCTTGGTGAGATCATGACGAGGGTGAGCTGTGAGCAGCTCACTCAGGTACATTCAACAGCTGAATCCTGATATGCCTGAGGGATTGCAGACAATCTTGGGGACAGTAGCACCTGAAAGATTCACACAGCAGGAGATAATTGACTGCTGCACCATGCGAATGGAATCACCATGTTGTGAAACAGCACATGGGAGCAGAGAACAAAGCATTTCTCCACTGTAGTACACAGCATACTAAAGCTTTGCATCAGTTATATTATGTCATTCTACACACCACATTAAATCTGCTAAATTTCAGTTTTGAAGAAAAGCCTTCTTTGAGCGACATTTCTCAAGAACTGGAGAAAGCCCTTGGAAACCATGCTGGAAGGATGCCATTGCTATCCTGGAGTATAGTCCCTGAAATTTCCACCAGTACTACAATTCAGCAGAAGTTTTTTATAGGCACAAAACAAGCTTATTTGGGACTCTGTATTGTTCTGATGGCAGATCGACTGTTTGCTTTCAGAGGAGACTGCAACAAACTTCATTAAGATACTGCAGTGTGATATGGAAGGTATATTATAGAAGCACTTAATATCTGGTGGGACTATCTAAAGGCATGATCACCTGAAACTGGAATCAACCTTGTAAATATATGTTTTCTTTGTTTTTGTCTCTCTTGACTGCATAGTTTAAATAGGGATGTGCTCTTGCTTGCTATAAAACTAATGATCTGTGTGGGGAAATTGGAAGGCTAATCTGAATTAATTTTCTGGCCCAGTACACTGGCAATTCTCTGACCCTGTTCCTTCCACTGCCACTGTACATCCGCCTACCTCCCAATTATGTCTCTGATCTGAACAGCAAGGGAAGAGCAGAGAGAAGAGCAGTTTTCTGTTTTGTACACAGCATACTAAAATTGAGCTTCAGTTATTTTATGTTTTTCTACCTAACAGACTAAATCAGCTAAATGTCAGTTTTAGAAGAAAAGCCTTTTTAAGCAACATTTCTCAAGAACTGGAGAAAGCCCTTAGATGTCTTGTTGGAAGGATGTCATCAGTATCCTGTGGGATAAAGCCCATAAAATTTTCTTCAGTACTATAAGGAGTGAAAGGGATCGAGGGGGTACAAGCTGATGGCTAGAAGGGCAACTAGGGTGGTGAGGGTAGCTAAGGCAAGGAAGGAGCAGAACCTGGCCAGGAAATTAGGAGAGGGAACAAGGGTTCTTTAGATACATTGGGGAAAAATGAAGGGTGAAGGTGCAGATTAGCAGGATTAAATCAGGAGAAAGATGGGCACAAGACCGGGGGAGCAGGCTGAGGTACTAAATGAGTACTTCACCTCAGTTTTCACCAAGGAAAATGGGGTGCTGCATCATACATGGGAGAGACAGAGATACTGAGGAGGGGCCCTACCCGAGCAGCGGGTCTGGGAGGGGGAGGCATCACTGGCAGGAGGGGAGGGCTAAGCAGGAAGAAGAGGTACTGGAAGTGCAAATCACAGCAGAGAGAGTGAGGGAAGCCCTCAGCTCCCTTAAGATGGAGAAAGCACTGGGGCCAGATAAATTACATCCCAGAGTGCTGAAGGAACTTCGGATGTCCTGGCGAAACCCCTGGCAGAGCTTTTCACCATCTCTCTGAGGACAGAGTGGGTGCCCCAGGACTGGAAGGTGGTGCATATAGTGCCCATCCACAAGGGGGATTAAGGGAGGTGGCAGGGAACTACAGGCCTGTCAGCCTGACATCGTGGTGGGCAAGGTGATGGAGGGCATTGTCAAGGAGAGGCTGGGGGGACCTGGATAAGTCAGGGTGCCTGGACAATAGACAGCATGGATTCATCCTGGGAAATCATGTCAGACAAACCTGGTGGAGTTCTATGCCTGGGTGGCCGAGTGCCTTGGACCTGGGTAGAGGCAGTGGGACGTCCTCTTTCTAGACTTCAGCAAGGCATTTGACTCTGTTCCTCAAGGGGCCTGTTGGATAAGCTGGGAGAAATGGGGTGGGGAACCAGATGATCAGATGGATAGGCAATTGGCTCCAGGACCGGACCCAGAGGGTCGTAGTTGGTGGGATAGTCTCATCCCCAAGGAGGGTCATTAGTGGGGTCCCACAGGGATCAGTCCTTGGGCCCCCTTCTGTTCAACGCCTCATCTCTGACATAAGGACAGGAATCAGGAGGAGATGAGTCTCTTTGCGGATGACTCGGAAACTGGGGGGCGGTGGTGGATGGGGAGGAGGGGAGGTGGCCCCACAGGGGACCTGGAGGCTCTGGAAAGATGGTCTAGAAAGTGGAAGCTGAGGTTCAATGCAGGGAAATGCAAGGTACTCCACCTGGGGCCAGAAACCCGGGCCAAGTGTACACCCTGGGGAAATGCTACAAGTCTCGATGGCTGAGAGGGACCTGGGGGTGGTGGTGGATGTCAAGATGAACAACTCGGAGACTTGTGGAGGGCAGCAGCCAAGGCCAACAGGATGCTGGGATGCATCGCTGAGAGACACCTCCAGAAGGAGGGAAGTGAAACTCCCTCTGTATAACTGCTGGTGAGCCGCACCTGGAGTACTGCATGCAGTTTTGGAGCTACACTTAAAGAGGACATTAACCTCCTGGAGAGGGTCCAGAGGAGGGCAACCAAAATGATTTGGGACTTGGGGAAAGGACCTATGAGGAGAGGCTCAAAGAGCTAAGTATGTACACATTGGAAGAGAGAAGGGACGGAGCGACATGATAGAGGTCTTCAGGTACATGAAGAGGGTAAATAGGGGAGGAACAGTCAGGGTGCTTGAAGGAAGGAGGAGGGCCACTGAGGGCATGGGTGGAAGCTGGGGGGGAAGATTAAGGGAGAAAGGAGGAGGTGCTACTTCACTGAGAGGGTGGTGGAGCCATGGAATGTGCTGCCTAGGGGCTGGTGGAGAGAGAGAGACAGTGGAGGGCTCCAAGAGGGGTGGGACAGGTACAGGGAAAGGTTCTAGAAGCAAAATCAATGCAGCAAGAATATCCGGAACTGGGAAGGGAGAAGCCAGAGAAGGCGGGGGGCAGCAAGGTCAGCAACCAGGGTTGGGGCTGACCAAGCGAGCAGACATGAAAGACCATTAGGCCTATTCTGCTGGTATTTTAGTATGTTAGTATAATTCAGAATAGTTGTTTTTTTTCATAGACAGGAACCAAGTTTATTTGGGAATCTATTGTTATACTGGCGATACACCTTTTGCTTGCACAGAAGACTCTAATGTGATTTGGAAAGTATATTATAGAAGCACTTAACATCTGATGGTACTGTCTAAGGCATGGCCACTTGAAACGGGAATCAACTTTGCAAATACATTTTCTTTGTCTTCTGTTTCTCTTGACTGCATAGTTTATATATGGCTACACTCTTGCTTGCTTTAAAACTGCTGAACTGTGGTGCGGAAATAGAACGGTTGATCTGAATTAATTCTACCAGCCAGTACCTGGCAATCTCTCACCCTGCACCCAGGTGTTCTCACTCAAAGCAACAGTATGCCCCACCCACTGCCATCATGCATCCTGCCTACCTCCCAATCATGTCCCCGGTCCCAGTAACAGTATGACCTACCACTTGCCACTGTGCTATCACACCCACCTCTAGATTGTGTCCCCATTGACCGTGATCCCAGGAGGGAGTTGTACTGCATGTCCAGAGCCAACAGCATCTGCTTCTACATTATCTTCATCTTTAAGATTTTGTTTTATTTCTATTTTTACAATGTAAGTCTGTAATTTTCATAGTAATAACATATAAAATTAAAACCCAGGCCACACTTTAATTCTATAGCTCTTATCAGGTTAACACAGAAACACAGAAACATAGAGTGTGTCAGCAGAAAAGGACCAGTAAGCCCATCTAGTCTGCTCTATTTTCCTTGCCTGTTACTACACCCTAGACCCTATTTTGGTCACGGGTCCCTCCTCCTCCTTTACTTCTGCTTATTATACCCATGTGCATGTCTGAAGCTTCCCACTCTCTTCAAGTCTGCCACCCATTCTGGCAGGCTGTTCCAGGAATCCATTACTGTTTCTGTGGAGAAGTATTTCCTCACATCCTTCTAAAACTTCCCCACTCCAGTTTAATAGCATGCCCTGTGTTCTGGTACTCCTCCTCCTGTGACACTCCCATCCAGCACCTTGTTAACCTCAATGAGGTACGAGGCACTTATAACTCTAAATTGTGTTCACTCTTACTCTTCTGTCTTCCAGGGAGTACATGATGAGCTCCCACAGCCTCTCCTCATATGGTTTCTCATGTAACCCCACACACTTCAGTAGTCATCCTCCAGACCACTTCCACCTGTCACTGTCATTGCAAAGTTGTGGCCTCCATGACTGGACACAGTATTTGATGTGGGTCTAACATTTTAGTGATACAGAGGCAACACCACCTCCCTTTTCCTGCTGGAAATCCCCTCCTATGCAGTGCAGCATCAGACTAGTCTTGCCTACTTGCAGCGGTCACACTGCCGCATCACCTTGAGGTCATCAGAAATTATTCCTGCAAGGTTCATTTCTTGTTTTGATAACTGTAAGTACTCAAGTCAAAGAATGGTTCAGGTTGCCATACATTTTAACAAAAAAGTCAAAATCCTTACTCATCCACCAGTTGATTCCATAAACAGTGTAAAATATTTGGATGAACTCTACTGACTCTAAAAGTTTTTAACACTTATTGTGCTTTTATTTATTTATTTCTTTAAACAACTAAAAAAAGAATGCTTCAAGCAGGAAAGGAATCTAGGGTTATCTCTGATAACCTCAAGGAGAGAGATCAGTGTGACAAGGCAGCAGGAGAAGTAAAAGGATGATGAGATTCATAGGCAGGGTATCACCAGCAGGAAAAGGGAGGTTGTAATTCCACTGTACAGGACATTCTGTGAGGCTGCACCTCTATACAGTGTGCAGTTCTGGAAGCCTTACCTACATAAGGACATAGATAGGGTGGAGGTGTTCGGGGGGCAACCAAGATGGTGCAGGGATTGCATCACAACTCCTATGGGGATAGGCTGAAGGACTAGAAGAAGCTGCGGGAAGGTAACGGAGAAAAGATGGCATTTAGAAATTATAAGGAAACAAAGAAGGAGCAGGACAGAGAACTGTACCAGTTGAAGCAGAAGGAAGTGGGTAAGGCAGTCAGAATAGCAAAGGCCCAAACAGAGGAAAAGATTGCCAACTCGATTAAGGAAGGGGATAAAACCTTTATAGGTACATTAGGAGCAAAGAAAGACTAAGACAGGGATACTGAGGCTGAACAAAGAGAAAGGTGGTTGGGCAGAGCTACAGTGATAAAGCAGGGATACTAAATGAATACTTCTGCTCAGTATTCACAGTGGAAAAGCAGGGGAACTACCTAATCCAGTCACTAGAAGCACTCTGGATAGGGGGTTGATATTAGTCCTTTACAGAAGAAAAGGTTCTGAAAGGACTCTTAAAACTAAAGGTGAATAAAGCAATGGAGCCTGATGGATTCACCCCAAAATTTTAAAAGAACTAAGGAAGAACTAGTAACACCACTGACTACCCTTTTAATAAATCATGGGAGGATGGAGTGGTACCAGAGGACTGGGAGGGCAGATGTGATTCCTCTTCACAAAAGTGGGAGCAAGACAGAGGCAGGAAAGTATAGACCTGTCAGTTTGACCTCAGTGGTAGGGAAAATGATAGAATCACATCTGAAGGAAAGAACTGTTAAGTACCTAGAGGCCAGTGGGGCACAGGACCCAAGGCAGCATGGATTCTCAGCGAAGCTCATGTCAGACAAATCTAATTGATTTCTTTGACCGGGTGACCAAAGCAGTAGACCAGGAAGGGGCTGTGGACATGGTCTACCTAGACTTTAGAAAGGCATTTGACACAGTCCCACAAAAGATTAATAAATGAATTAGCCAGACTGAGAGTGGGTCCCAGGGTGGTAGCCTGGGAAAACTCTGGTTGGACAACAGGACACAGCGGGTAATAGTAAATGGAGTCCACTGTGAAGAAAGGAGGGTTACTAGTGGGGTACCACAGGGTTCAGTACTGGGGCTGGTCCTTTTAATGTCTTTATAAAAGTGACATTGCAGAGGGACTGGAAGGAAAGTATGTCTCTTTGCAGATGACACAAAGATCTGCAACAGGGTTGATATACAAGGTGGGGTGGAAAGGATGAACAGGGACTTGGCAAGGTTGGAGGAATGGTCAAATGTATGGCAGGTTAGAGTCAATGCAAAGAAGTGCAAGTAGTGCACCTGGGAAGCAAAACCCAGGGGAAGAGTACGCAACGGGGGTGAGATACTGACAACAACAAAAATGGAAAGGGACCTGGGATAGTAATATCAGATGATCTAAAGGTGGGCCAGCAATGTGAGAAGGTAGTAAGGAGGACTGGGGGATACTGGGATGCATAGGGAGAGGCATCACCAGTAGAAAACAAGGAAGTTGTCGACCCTCTGTACAGACAGTTGGTAAGACCACATCTGGAGTACTGTTTACAGTTCTGGAGACCCCATCTGTGCAAAGACATAGACAGGGTGGAGGGTGTTCAGAGGAGGGAACAAAATGATGCAGGGTCTGCATCTGAAGACATGAAGAAGACTAAAGAAACTTAAGATGTATAGCCTCGAGGAAAGGAGGGAGGGGGACATGATAGAAACTTTTAAATACCTCAAGGGAATCAACAAAGTCCAAGGGTAGCATCTTTCAGAAAAAGATGTGCAAAAACAAAGGGCATAATTTGAAGATAGAGGTGGGATGGCTCAGAGGTAATGTGAGGAAGTATTTCTTCACAGAGGTTTGGATACATGGAACAGCCTTCCTGAGGTGGTCATAGAGTCAAAAACAGTGGGGAATTCAAGAATGCATGGAACAGACATGGTAATTCTAGCTGTTGCTAGCCTTGCTTGTAGAGCAGAAAGCAGCTAACTAAAAGAAGCTACATTTTCTTATTAATTTAACACTTATATCTCAGCAGGAGTCAGTGTCTGTTGAGATTAAGCAAGACAGATACTTAATTAGAAGTGAAGAGGGCTTATTTAGGGTTAAAAAAGAAAGAAAAGAAAGAAAGTCAGTGTGTGTTCTGTACTGTGAAGGGTACTGTATCAACTACTTTTGCTAAACCAGTAGGAGGAGAGAGCTTAATTGGGGTGTGGCTTAGACACTATAAAAGTAGGTGATCTCAAATTACAACTTCCTGTTGCTAGCCTTTTTCTTACTCTTGCCTCCATGCCACCCACCCTAAGCCAGTTCTACTTTTATAGCACTGAATTTGACTGTCAACAGGAACTTCCTGTCTGGCAGTAGGAAGGAAGGATCATGGAGAAACACTGGTTTTGTCAACTCTAAAGGAAAAAAGTATCACTCTCCCCCCCAGCTGGTGGTGGTCTGACACTGAGCAAAGAAGAAGAAGGCTACTAAAGAATATAGAAGTTGCTGTCCCAGAACAGAAGAGAGAGAGTTATGAGAGGAGAGAGAAAGCATACAGAGAAACAGGAGAGGGACAGAAAATAAGACATGATAGGGAGTGGTGCAGTGCAATGGCTGTGGGGCAGCAGTGTTCTGGGAGACATTCTGAAGGCTGATGCTGCCCTATGTGCAGGCACCTCTCTGGTCTGAGGGTGGAGGTTGCCTATCTCCAGGCTGACCTGGCTAGATTTGTGAAACCTCTTCCCCACCCATGGACCACTATGGCCAATGCCACTACCGCAGAGGTTGCCAAGAAAGAGGAGAGGCTGGACCAGGGTGGCCCAGGGAGGAGAGGGTGGTGGAACAGAGTTGCATCCCTCCAGCTGTATCTCTCCACAATTCATTCACTCTTCTGTTGGATAGTGGTTCCTCCATGGAGGCACCTGCAGTGGAGACCAAGGAGGATGCTGGAAACCTTCACAAAGGAGACCCACAGGAGGGTGGCATGGGATCCCACAGGGAAAGAAACAACTCCTGGTGGGGACTCAATAATTGGGGGTAGAAATGGGGAGGAAGGGAGAGGGAGGTAAGATGCCTGCCTGGTGCCATGGCTTGGAGGGACAGGAAGCGAATCCCTGAGGATCGTGGGAGCAGCTGCAGAGGGAGGGAGATGGGTGTCATTGTCCACCTAGGGACAAATGACCTGGCTAGAGAATGGGATCAGAGCAGTGCAAGAGGAGTTTGTAGAGCTGGGAGGGCCTTGAGACAAGTAGTGCATCTGGTAACCGTCTCGGAGGTGCTGCCTGTCTATGGCAAGGTGGCGCTAGGGTACTCTTCACCAGAATTCAATAAATGGTTGAAAAACTGGTGTGGAGCTCAGAGTTTTGGCTTCATTGGGGACTGGGGAGCCACTTGGAGGATGCAGACCTACACTGGTGCGATGGTCTGCATCTGTCCGAGGAACCAGCATCCTAGATGAGAGGTTTAAATGCTTCATTGGCAAGCATTTAAACTAGCCAGGGGGAGGCACTGAAAAGGAGCAGGGAAATTCCAGCCCCCATCAAACATGGTAATTAGTGAGGTAAACACCAAGGTAGAGAAGTCCATTAGAGAAGGACAGAGGTAAATGTAAAAAAGGCAAAGGTAGTAAGGACAGGAATGGGGCTAAAAGGTAAGGCCATCAAAAGGTGGAGGGTTATGAGTACCAATGCCCATAGTCTGTGTAACAATCTCCTGAACTAGTGCCCTTGATGGAAGAGGGTTGCCTGGATATTGTGGCAGTCACAGAAACATGGTACACAGAGAACCATGACTGGGATGTCAACATACCAGGATGCACAATCTATAGGAGAGACAGGGAGGGTAAAAAGAGGAGGAGGAGTAGCTCTCATGTAAAGGAATGGATCAAAGCAACAGAACTAAAGAGAGTAAACAGGGAGCAAATGAGGCACTTTGGGTCACCCTGGAGACAGGAAATGGCACCACAATCTGCATGGGGTTGCATACAGACCCCCATCTAAGGGGAGGAATGGACAAGGAATTGATAGAAGGCTTCCTTAGAATGGCAGAAAAGGGGAGATATTGTTGATGGGGGACCTGAATATGCCAGATGTTAACTGGCTGGAGGCACATCCAAGGGCATGGTCATTCTTGATGCCTTACAGGGGCATGCCTCAGACAGCTAGTATTGGAACCCACTTGGGGAGCAATCTTAGACCTGGTACTTTCAAATGGGGATGGAGAAAGAATCTCAGATTTAGAAGTGAGTAGCCATCTGGGAAGAAACGACCACCAAACAGTGTGGTTCACAATAAACACAGCCATACAATCAAGCCATACAAAGCAAGAATATTGGACTTTAGGAGTGCTGACTTTGGGAAAATGAGAGAGTGCCTCAGAAAAGCACTAGCAAACAGGCAAGAAAGAGGGTGGAGGAACAATGGAGAGTAATCAAAACAGTCACAGAGGCAACAAGCCTTTGTAAAGCAAATCAACAAAACACAATGAAGGAAAAATCCGCTGTGGTTCTCAAAGAGGTGGCAGGGAAGGTTAAGGAAAGGATAGCATTCAGGACATATAAGGAAATACAGAGCGCAGGACAGAAAACTTTATCAGTTGAGGCAGTATAGCGCAGTGGTCTAAGGCTCTGAGCTGCAAATCTGGTGACATCCAGCAGACCAGACCTGGGTTTGAATCCCACAGCTTCCACTTGCATACTGTGTGACCCTGAGCAAGTCACTTAACCTCCTTGTGCTCCCACGTTACTCCTGTAAAAAGCTTTCAGCTTAGTGTGCTATACCTGGTTAAACAACAACTAAAAAAATTAAAAGCAGAAAGAGGCTGGGAAGGCAGTCAGAATAGCAAAGGCTCAAACTGAGGAAAGGATAGCCAACTCTGTTAAGAAGGGGATAAGACCTTTATAGGTACATTAGGGAGCGAAGAAAGACTAAAGGAAAAATACTGAGGCTTAATAAAGGGAGGGAATGTGGGTAGAGGGTGACAGTGAAAAAGCAGTGATACTGAATGACTATTTCTGCTCAGTATTCACAAAGGAAGAGGAGCAGGTACCTAAACCAAACAAGAGAAACACTCTGAAGACAGGGATCTATTCCAGTCCATTTACAGAAGAAATGGTTGAAAGAACTAATAAAATTGAAAGTGGACAAGCAATGGGGCCTGGTGGGATTCACCAAGAATTCTAAAGGAACTGAGGGTAGAACTAGTGACACCGCTGATTACTCTCTTTAACAAATCATGGGAGGATGGGTGGTACCTGAAGACTGGAGGAGGGCGGATGTGATTCCTCTTCACAAAAGTGGGAGCAGGACAGAGGCAGGAAACTATAGACCAATTAGTCTGACCTCAGTTGTAGGAAAATGATGGAATCACTTCTGAAGGAAAGAATTGTTGAGTACCTAGAGGCCAGTGGGACACAGGACCCAAGGTAGCATGGATTCACGATGGGAAGGTCGTGTCAGACTAATCTAATAGATTTCTTTGACTGGGTGACCAAAGTAGTAGACCAGGGAGGAGCTGTGGACATGGCCTACCTAGATTTTAGCAAGGCATTTGATACAGTCCACACAAAAGATTAATACACAAGTTAGCCAGCCTTGGAGTGGGTCCCAAGGTGGTAGCCTGGATAAAAATTGGCTAGACAACAGGATGCAAAGGGTAGTAGTAAATGGAGTCTACAGTGAAGAAAGGAGGGTTACTAGTGGAGTACATAGGGTTCCGTACTAGGACCGGTCCTTTTAATGTCTTTATAAGTGACATTGCAGAGGAACTGGAAGGAAAAGTTTGTCTCTTGCAGATGGCGCAAAGATCTGCAACAGGTTGATACACAAGATGGAGTGGAAAAGATAAGAAGGACTTGGCAAGGTTGGAAGAATGGTAAGATGTATGGCAGCTCAGATTCAATGCAAAGAAGTGCAAGGTAATGCACCTGGGAAACAAAAACCCAGGAGAAGAGTACACAATGGGGGTGAGATAGTGACAACAGTAAAATGGAAAGGGACCTGGGGTAATTATATCAGATGACCTAAAGGTGGGCAAGCAATGTGAGAATGCAGTAAGTAAGGCTGGGGGATACTGGGATGCATAGGGAGGCATCAATAGTAGAAAACAGGAAGTTGTTATCCATCTGTACAGACAGTTGGTGAGACCCCATCTGGAGTACTGTGTGCAGTTCTGGAGACCCCATCTCTGCAAAGACATAGAGTGGAGGTTGTCCAGGGAGGGCAACAAAATTGTGCAGGGTCTGCACCAGAAGACATAGAAGAAAGACTAAAGGAGCTTAATATGTATACCCTTGAGGGAAAGAAGGAGAGAGGGACATGATAGAAACTTTCAAGTACCTCAAGAGAATCAACAAAGTCCAAGAGGCTGGCATCTTTCAAAAAGAGAATGTGCAAGAACAAGGGGCACAATTTGAAGATAGAGGTGGGAGAGCTCAGAGGTAATGTGAGAAGTACTTTTCACAGAGGGTTGTAGATGCATGGAACAGCCTCCCTGAGGAGGTCGTGGAGTCAAGAACAGTGATTGAATTCAAACATGCATGAGACAGAATAAGGCAGTCCTAGTGGGGAATAGGAGGAAGTAGGCTGTTGGTTAACTAGGATCTGCAGCTTATCTGTTAGGTAGGAAAAGGGCAGACTAGGTGGGCCAAGGAGGTCCTTATCTGCCGTCAAATTCTATGTTTCTATGACTTGAATATGTACTCCTTAGAGGAGAAGAGGAGAGGGGACATGATTGAGACATTTAAGTACTGCGCGGGAAGAATAAGGTGCAGGAAAATACAATTTTTCAAAAGAAAGATGCTCCAGGAAAGGGGTCACAGGATGAAACTGGAGAGAAGGCAGTACAGAGGAACATGAGGACATACTTCTTCACAGAAGATGGTGTAGACAAAGGATCAACCTGCCAGAGGAGGTGGTGCGAACAGAAATGATTGCAGGAGTCAAGAATGGATGGGATAGGCATAGGGTAATCCTGGTAGTCGGAAAGGAGACAACCTAATTCCAAGGAAGCTTGAAGAAGCTCAGTCACTTGCATTCATGGGAAGACTAGGTGGGCGAAGACCCTTTCTGCTGACAACATCTATGTATGTATGTATCTATGTATAATTCTTTCATGTTTTAAGCTGTGAGTTTATAAAAACAAAAATCTTCTAGTTAGTCTCCCTTTGTTTACTGTTACAAACAATTCCAGTACTGGACCTCTAACTGTTTTGCTCATTTTGTTATGCATTCAATCACCAAAATATTCCTTACAACTACCATTTTGTTTTCAAAGCTCACCATAAATATGTTGACATTTGTTTTCCTTTTCCTGCTGGCTCCACTTTTACCCTTTCTTTCCTGAAGCATAACCAGTGTTTTTTAACATCACTACACTTTTACTAATTTACTGTGGCATGGCAACCTGCTTACATGCAGAATGGGGTGAGATTTGGGCCTCACAACCCAATGGCACACCCTGGCATCTGTCAGTCTGTGGAGGATGGGGGTGCGGGTTTTTGGGGGTTAGGGTTCAAACCCATATGCTTCATTTCCTGACTTTTTGCTTTAACCCTGAACGATGCATTAAATGCAGTTTTTTTGCCATGAATATATATATCCCCTCCACCAGGTCCAGAAAGCTTTTCTTTCTAGTTCCCCACTCTGTCCTTTTGTAAAATATGTATTTTCTCTTCTTTGTCTTATTTTTCAGTCTTTTTTTGTTCATTTATTTGCAGTAACAGCCAGTAGCATGTCCTCCCTCTCACGCTGCCATGCTCCCAGTGATGAGATCAGCTGTGTGAGACAGTGAGAGAGCAGGAAATACTGAGCAAGCATTTTTCTTGCAGTATTTGCTGTAGTCTGAGCTGAACCAAGATGTTTGTGAGCAGCTCAGTTTCTGCTTAGATTTGCCAAGCTGTTATATTGCAGTAAATTAAATCCACTCAGCTCTAACTGCCACCCAGTGAATTATCCTTTGCCCATTTCTGTCTCACAGGCTGCAGACTTAGCATCCACAGCCTATTTTGGGTCCCGTCACAAGCTGCAACTGGTACAGTACTCACTAGGGGTGACTTCAGCCAGTCCTAGCTACATGGTGGTTCAGTCCAGCCAATGCTCGAATGCACCCCTTCAGTGCTCTTTTCCTCCTGGCCAGGCAGTACCATCACTGGGCCATTGCAGTGTCTCACCATGGCCTGACTTAGGTCATCTTCCAAGTGCAGCATGCAACAGACAGAGGAAGAGTGAGGGTGAGTGGTCCTATTGAGGCCATCTCCAACCCACTATATCAAGGGACCCAGTTGGTCCCTGCTGGCACGAAACCACTTAACCAGCTGGAGACCTTGGTGAAAGACAGCGATGGGCCATCACAGGGCCTCCTGCCCTGGTCACCCAGACTGCTGAGAGGGAAGGGAGGGGTCAAGGTGCCAACCCCTTACATAAGGTTTAGAGAAATGTACAATGCAGCCATTTATACAATATAGTATTTAAAGCTATTCTTCAGTAATAAGTCACACAACATTTTATGATATCATTATCAGGCAGGTAAGAAAAGGCACACTAGAAATGACAGGAGATAGTAAAATTACTTTCCTAGTGTAAACAAAAAAAAAAAAAAAAGAAAGTAAAAAAAAGTATTACGTTCCAGACCCATTTCACTATTTTCAAAATCACAGTTTAAGAAATGTGTTATGGAACCTTAAAGAGCTAGTTGCCTCAAAAATAGTAGTCATAAACTGTAGTAATTTTAAAAACTGTTCCTTATTTAAGCAATAAGGCACGACATGGTATGTGTTATTGTGTAATAACATCACTCCTAGGGTGGGTTGAAGCACGAGGTGAAGCTGAGTGCTTCCACCACCCAGGAGTGATGTTATATATAGGATAAAGTATGGGGAGAAGAAGAGAGAATTTAACACTACCCAAGTTGTTGGATGGCACCAACAACAAGGGTGTGTTAAATTCGAGTTTGACACACTTCACCCTATATTTTATTTTATATACAGTAGTTGAAGGGCTCCGTTTTTGTTTTGTTAAGCTTTGAGTTTGCAAAAAGATGTGGAGGCTTACCTTGCAGATGAACGCTTTTATTTCTGTGAGGAAAACAGAACTGTGGTTGAACATTAACTTTAATAATTTAAATTGTTGATAAAGTAAAGTGTCTACAACTGTTATAAGTCCATGAGTGTGGAGATTCTTGGTATCATTTCCTGTTCGAAGGGTATTTTGTGTTGTTGTGATGCGTTTGACCTGCAGAGGAAAGGTTAGGGTTGAAAGGGAGAGAATTAGGGATCGTGGTTAGAGTGTTAACGTTTTGTTCTCTCGAGCCTAACTTATGCAGTTATTTATTTATGTTTTAGGGGACTGAATACAAGAAAATACCTTAATTGAGGTGTCTGAATCCTCGATGACTGATTGTTTTCCTGTTTTGAGGTTTTGGTTGGAGTTGTAGATATTTATTGTTACAGGACTGTGGAAAATGCAGCCGGTCCCAAACATTGCCTGCATGTTTCAGGCGCCATTTCGTCTTGCTGGGTACTGAGGTGTGGAGATCTGTCTTGCTGTTCGTGTGGAGATTTTGAAGTAGAAGGGAGCTGGTGATCTGAGTAAGTTAACAGCTTGCTGATCTCATGCTGCTTTCATTTGGAGAGGCTGGAGTAATTGTTTATTGACTGTACATTGCGGTGGCCTGATATCTGCTGCACGTCAGTTGGTGGGATGTTGTGATCTACCAGCCATTGTACGGTAGTCTTTCTTGTGCTGTGGTTGGTAATTCTTTTACTGTGAGGTATACCAGAGTCCATTTTGATGGCATGCATCATTGTTCTTAGTTTATTAATCCCTATGTTCATGTTACGGAACCAGAGGGATGAATCTTTTGTTGCTGTTGGGTTCTATGTAAAAGGCAGTATCAGGTTTGAGCATTTCAGGTGGCCTCTGTGATTTATAGATGTGGTATGCTTCAGTGGTGTCTCTGTCTGGGTTCTGTGTGTTTTATAAATTCGAGAATTTATTGGGCACACATTGCGGAGTTTTCTCCTGTCCTGGTTTCAGTCTGGCACTCACAATACTCCAGGAAGGTGTTTCCATTTGTGTCTGTGCTCCCTAATGTCTCCCCACTGTAGGTTGTAGTGTTCTTTTGTTCGGAGGGCGAAGTGGATGCCCAGATTAAAGAAGAGGAAATTTAGGAGCCCAGTTGGTGTGGTCATGTTTAGTGTTTGGATTTGTACAGTAGTTCAACATCTTCCTCAATTAATGCTTGGGCTTTATTTGGACGGTTTCCTTTACCAGCCTTTTTAGTTGCTTTTGTTTAGCTACTAGGGTTTTTAATATCCACAAATATGTTGTCAGGGCTTTTGAATATGGATTCAGGGTACTTATGTGAGGACAAATGCCTCTCGATACTCTCTACTATGCCTTGTATAGTGCCTGGCTCATATTCTGAGCCATCTTGCCTTTAATACATAGAGGAAATTAGCTAGCAGTTTGTCTAATTGTACTGTGTCAAGAGTTTCAAAATTTTGTGGCTGTCCTACCTCAGACAAGTAGGTTGTGAACAGTCTGAGGTCACTTTTTGTTTTCTGAATTGTGTTGGGGTTTCCTGCTCTTCAAAGAAATTTTGTCTTTCGGTTTTGTCCGCTGTTTGGAATCTGCTTAACATTTTTTTTAACTTCTAGGTGATGTGAGGCTGCTGGAGGCTATTTGCGATGGAGGTAACGCCCAAAGTAAATGCTTTTTCAGTCAGCGCTGCTTGAGGTGACAGGGACAGTTAGAAGCTTGCGCTATGTTTAGTTAGTTGTCTCGGCGCTTTGGTGTTGAAAGGGACAAGATGAATGCCGTAACACCTACCAGGTGTTCATGCATTTAACGCATGCTTGTCACAAGGAAAAATGGAGACCATTATTTATAACACAATACACACCTTGGAGTGCCTTATTACAATTATACAATGGCTCAATGTTATACAAAATAAAACAAAATTAAAAAAGTTTTAGTAGATTTTAGTGTAGCAATATATCTGTTTCTTAAGAGCAGCTCTAACAATCATCAAAAATCAATACAGTGATGTTATTGTGTAATAACATCGCTGTCTCAGGCACACTGACCAATCAGAGTCCTGGAAATGTTCTTGCCATTGTATAATACTTTTTATTTCTGATTTTTTCTATATGCTCATTAGATGATTTTCTACTTAATTGCATTGGGTGTGATGTGAAAGGCAGTGCTTCACCTGAAAGCAGACATATCCAACTCTAATCCTTCCACTACATCAGAAGGGTGTGACCTCTCTCAATGTTACATCACTAGCTCTGCTGCCTGATTGGTAACATGTGCCACAGGTTGAATTATGCAGCGGTAGATTGGATTTTCTTGTCTACTAATGATGTCACAGAGAGGTCACAATGCTGGTGATGCAGAGGAAGAAACAAAACTGACTATATCAGCCTCCAGGTAGAGTGCTGGTCCACACATCACACCTACTACTATCAGGTAAAAATCTTCTAATTAGCAAAACAGAAAAAAAATTTGGATATCAGATGCAATAGCTTACTACTTCAAAGTTACTATTAATTCCTGGCAGTACACTATAGCTCTTTAAGACAAAACTGCACCACATTTAAATATTTTCTGCCACATGGTTTGGAAAATGCACAGAAAGAGGACAGGATATGTATACATTCATTAGGAATGCTGCCGTGCTTACCATCCCATTTAAGGTCTCCAGTTGATCAGGAATTTTTAGTTTCAACAGCTTGTAGTCATTCATTATATTCCAGTGCCTTCGGCTGTGGCTATCCCATTGTTAATTAACGTTTACTGTTTTTCCCCTAAAATAGAAGATTGATTCAGTTCATGACTTATGTCAGTGACTTCACCTCCCTGGCCTCATAAAAATAATTACTTATCAGAGAAGGAAGCCACTGCTTTTGAATGATACTTACAATATTTTTGTCATTTACTGACTTTGTGTAAAGCATTGTCATGAACATACACAATACAGCATGACATGACCAATAGAACAGCATTATTTCATAGACTCTGCACAAGGAGTGAGGGATTTAGTGTGTGTGTGTGTGTGTGTGTGTGTGTGTGTGTGTGTGTGTGTGTGTGCATATTTATAGAAATGTGTGTGCATATTTATGGAAATTATTTTGTTTTATCATTCTTGTAGGGTTATCAAGCAGTCCTAATACTTATTAGGTTTGGCTGAACATGCAGAGAACAGTAATGTTTTTGAATCTTTGTTGCACTACAGAAAGCCTCGGCTGATCCTGCATGCAATGTGCTTGTCTCTGCTGAGCTTCCAGGCAACAATAACCACTTCTCATGATTACTGAGCTTCCAGCAGAAAGATGGGCCCTAATCCCAGTGCTCCATTGACTCGACAATCTATTCCAATCAGTGTTTGATGCATTTGACAGGCCATCTGTAGCCAAGCAAGAGAGAATTTAAGGCAGAGCAGCTATAGAATATCAGGGAGTGCTGGCAGATCAAGAATCATGTAAAATAGTTTGCTGCTGCTATATTCTTCCCATCAAAGGCAGTTTAAAGGGCATATAAACCAGCAATAAAGATAGCATTCTGGAGCCAAAACCTTGAGCTTCCGTTTACTGTAGTCTAGTGCTGGATTATTTTGAAAAGAGTTGTGCTGTCCAAAACTAACCCTTAAATGGTCTCATTTAATATGAGTAGCGTGTGTATATGTGTTGCTATGCCTGGTGTCTCCCAAGTGTCACATCAGTACAGTGTAACATACCAAAACAATGTTCGAGACCAGTGGCTCAACAGATTTGCTTTAGGATTTGAGGGAAATGGATCAATATTATTTTCTGTATTTAACCATATGAGGTATGGCACAAGTGTATGTAAGTATGCTTCCTTTCTATGCCACATGCCTGCATTTATATGGAGTAATCCACAAAATGTGCATTTTCTTGGATATCATATTGTTTTGCAATACAAATAAGCCATAAACTTGTTCTGCTGTCTTGACTTTGCTTGAGGGGTGGGTAGGTGGATAACCATGCTTGTACATTGGGGTGTTCTTCAGTCATCTCATTTAATTACTAACTTGGAGGTGTCACAGAACTAAAAGTTACTGTGTTCTACCGTAATTGCTAGTTTAGTTACTAAAATGCAGAGCTCTTAATTCAAAAGATGGTGATACTACACCTATAACAACCAGCAACAATCATAACATGGTAGACCATTAATTTAGTGGCTGGCTAGTGCCTACTTCTCATTTAAGCATTTAAAACAGTTGTTTGTCAAGATTGTCATACACATCTATTTTCTGCAGTGTGCAAGTCTAAAGAAATAAAGTACATGCTTACTTGGATTCAAACAAATGCCCAATGCAGTTGATGTAATCAATTATATTTGGTGCATATGAAGTGCGTGTGAGGGTGTGGGTTGGGGAGGTGCTGTGCTTTTCACCAACTTGAACACTTACGCTGAAGGCCTCTGCAGGTCAAAGTAGAAGTGTGCCAAACATAAGGTCGGAGGTGCATCACATGCTGCAAGTATCAGAGGATGGCTATTTTATTTATTTATTTAAAAGTTGAATCAGGAAGTACATACTGAGCTGAAAACAGCTGGTTTCAGATGGGTCCTGAGGGAGAGGGAGTAGGAGATAACTAACAAAAATAACAGAGTAAAATACAATAATATAGTTTATAAGTGGAATAAAATATTATTGGCAGAATAGTAAGTGGAGGCTTCTAGAAAATAACAGTCTAATAAAATACAGAAGGAAAATAGCAGACCAGTAAGAAGAAGGCATGACTAGAGAATAAAGAAAATGTGGAAGGTTCGTAGGCAGTTGTAAGTAGGATGACAAAATTCAGAAAGAAGACTTCAGAGCTATAATGACATCCAGAGCCCCCAAAAATGCACACACGCAGCACGATCACAGGCACACACACACACACACACACACACACACACACAAATGAACACACACTCACACACATAATTCTGTAGGAAATCTGTCCTGTTGGAGTGAAACTGCTAGTACTTTATGATGGTTTCTGATCAGGTAGAATAGCTTGGACAATTACACACAGTTTATTTTTCTGTACCTCCTGCAAAGTAAGATTAATAACGGATAAATAGTCATTATGTCTGTGTCTGAAAAGCAGAGTCCCTCACTTGCTATGACAATGGCTCTTCAAAAAGAGATTCAAAAATCATATACAATTGATGATGGCTAAGTAAAGACTGAATCAGCAATTAACTAATTACAGTTTGGCATCTCTGTGTAATTTATATAATGCACACTTTTTATTTTTTAACAGGCTGTCTCAGTATAGTTGCTAAACAGAAGATGCTGTGTCACCTGTGAGCATCTTGCCCCACACACACACACTAATGTACTTGCCACATTAGCTGTAGTCTGGTCTTCTGGCAAAATAATTGGCTGTTTGATGCCCCCTCACTAAATGGTATCCTAGCTTGTGCTTTAAGTTAATTATTAATTTTTTTTGCAATTTCTGTTTATTTACTGCCTTCCTCTGTACCTGCTTCTCTCTGGTTCCTAATGCTAGCCATCTGTCCAGCTTACCTGACTGACTTGAGGTGCTGTCCCTCACAGAGTCATGGCTTACCCCAGGTGGAGACAAGGTGAGGTCATGCCCTTGAGTGTTTCTAGTTTTGTCAGACAGCAGGCTCAGAGGTCCAGGCAGGGAGATCTGATGGTGGCAATAGACCATCATTGGATACACGGGTTTTTTCACAGGTTTCTGTCCCAGCCCTCAGGACCCACATGTGCATGGACTGCAAGTGTGCATGCATGCAAGTGGGTGACATCACACACAACTAGTGTGGCTCCTCACTACTGGTCTTGCCAAGCCCTATCATCCCCTGCATCTAAGAGGCATTATGGCAGTGGCAGAACCTTTCCACCCCAAGAAAAGGATGCTTAATTCTCCCCCAGCCAGTCCCCATTAAGTCAGTCTCATTCCCGAACCCAAGTTGCTGCCATTGTTAGGATAACCCTATTGCTGGGCTGACAGGCTGGAGCATTAAGTTCTTCAAAATATTTTTCTGGCATGTAATATTTGTTGTGTCACTAGAAATATGAAGTAGTTACAATCATTATATTAGTCATTACTAGGAGACTGAATAAAATTATTTTTTTTAGATTGAAACAACCCTCAACCTTTTGTCCCTTGAATGTCATGTGGGTACTGGCTCTCAAAAAGTGGAACACATCATCAGAGAGGTGCAAGCTCAGAAGCATGGTGAAAAGCTTGCTTTTATTTCTTTAAAGTTCAATTTTGATTTAGCATAATAAATTATGTATTTATCCATTAAAGTCTGAGTTTACAATGTAAGCCAGCACTTTATGTATGGGTAACTCGTTTTCCTTCTGGAACACATCAGTTCTAAGTGGTAAAAATGTGGAACAATGCCATAATATTTTCTTATTAATATTTACAGAAACATAGATACACAGAATTTGGCGGCAGATGAGGATCGCTTGACCATCAGTTTGCTCATTCTCCTTACCTACACTATTACTGCAAACTGCCCAATCTACAGCTCTTTCTCCCTCCTCCCTTCCTTTCTACTATGGTTTCCTTGTGCTTACCCCTGTATTCTTGAACCCCACCACTGTTTTGCCCCCATCACCTTCTGCTGGAAGGCTCTTCCAGGAATCCATCACTCATTCTGTGAGTAATACTTCCTCATATCTTTGAATCTACCCCTCCAGCTTCACAGCATGTCCCCTTGTTCTTGAGCACTTTTTATTCTGAAAATACTCCTCTCCTGTACCTTATTTAGCACTGTGAGATATTTAAAGTTCTGTCATATCCCCCTCTTCCTCATCTGTTCCAGGGTGTAGATATTGATGTCCTTTACTGTTGCATCATTGGGCTTTTGATGCAGACTCTGCACCATTTTAGTTGACCTCCTCTGAACTGCCACCACTCTATGTCCTTCTGGAAATGTGGTCTCTAGAACTGGACACAGTACTCTAGGTGGGGTCTTACCAGCGATCGATGAGAGGCAGCACCACCTCCCTCTTTTCTGCTGGTGATACTCCCTATGTACCCCAGCATTCCACTCACCATTCCTACTGCCTTGTCGCATTGCATGGCCACCTTTAGTTCATCCGACATGATTACCCCAGGTCTCTTTCCTTCTTGGTAGTCATCAGTACCACTCCACCCATTCTGTACTCCCGCCCTGGGTTTCTGTGCCCTAAGTGCATTATTTTACACTTTTCATATTGAAACCCATCTGCCATAACCTTGACCACTCCTCTAGTTAACAGGTCTCTATTTGTCCTTTTGCACATGTGTATGCACACATACACACACACACACACACACAGTGTCCACCCTATTACAGATTTTGGTGTCCTCTGCAAATAGGCAGACCTTCCTTCTAGATCCTCTGCAGTTTCACTTATAAAGACATTAAGGGGCTTGGTCCCAGCACTGATCCCTGAGGCACCCTGCTGGTCACCCTCCCTCCCTTGTAGTGAACTCCATTTACCACCACCCTCTGTCATCTAGCCCTAACCAATTTCTTATCCTGTTTACCATCTTTGGACCCACTACTAAGCCACCCAGCTTGCTTACTAGTCACCTGTATGGACAGTGCCAAACACCTTACTGAAATCTAGGTAGTCTACACCCACTATTCCACCCTGATCTAGTTCCTTGGTCACCAAAATAAATCTGTCACATTAATTTCACATGAAATTCCCCATGTGAAACTATGCTACCTCGGGTCTTGTAATGTACTAAATGCAAGATATTTCACAATCCTTTCCTTCAGTGGTGACATGATTAACTTTCCCACCATCGATGTCAGGCTGATTTCCTATAATTGCCAGCTCCTCCCTGCAACCACGTTTGTGTAGTGGGATTACATCTGCCCACCTCCAGTCCTCTGGAACCACTCCTGTTTCAGTGAGCTGTTAAACAGAATGGACAGAGGTGCAGCCAGTATTCGCTGAGCTCCTTTAATGCCTTTGGATGCACTCCATCTGGCCCCATTGCTTTGTCGCCCTTCAGACTAGCATGTCCCTTCAGAGTCTTACCTCCAAAAAGGGCTAGTGTCCACCCCCTCACTCCAAAGCTTTTTTTTATTTTGTGGCCCCTTCCATTCTTCTTCTTCTGTGAACACTGAGAAAAGTATTTGTTCAGGATGTCTGCCTTTCCTGATCCCTCTGCACTGTCCCCCTTCAATTTTAGCCTTACAATCCCATTGTGGCAGGGGGTACAACAAGGAGTTATAACCTTGTACTTGAGAGCTGGGATGAAACTCTCGCTTCCCTATAAACACAAAAAGATATCTTGCCTCACCACACAAACATTGCCCCACCCCTATTTCAGTCAACAATATCTACTAAGCCAAGGAGCCTAATAGATTAACATTTTATTTTATCACTACACACTTCCAATCGGGCAGAAGTTGGCTGGCTTATAGTTACAATGTTAATGACACATTGTGATAACCCTATGTAACACATCAAGGTAGCCAGCCTACAGAAGTCAATTCAGATCAGTTCCAATGCATACATATTCAACTGAGCTACTCATACACTCATGGCCTCTAAATTTAGCACCCATGTATCTTCAAGGATCATTCACAGAATCTCACTTAAGCATCCAAGGAGAGGAAAAACAGTTCTTCAGGTACACCAGCCTCTGTGGTTGTTGCACTGGCCTGGGGCTCTGTTTTCCTGGATTTTCCAGATTTTATTGTACTCAGTAAAGTATACCAAGTATGACTGCCAACACCCATGACCCCTGGTATTCTTTTTTCACTTATGCAACTAAAATGTCTTGTCCCTTTTGTTATCTCCTGGGCTATTCTCTCTCAGTTTGCACCTTTGCACTCCTTACTGCTTGCCCTGCTCCCCTCTGTTTCCAAAAACCACCTCTGTATCCTCCAACCTCTGCATCTCCTTATACTTTCTTAATGCTACACTTTTAGCTTTTACCTTTTGAGCCACCTCTTCGAGAACTGTAGTGGTCTTTTTTTCCTCTTGTTTTACTCATTGCTTGACAGAGATTTTACAGTTTGGTGTCTCCTTTTATTTTTACTCACTGTTCCTCCACTCCACCCAGGTCACCCCCCCAGGTCATCCCTGATGTATTCATCCAGCTTTTTAAAATCTGCCCTCCTGAAGTCCAGGACCCTTGCTCTTGTGTGTTTCAATTCCATAGCCATCCTAATATTGAACCACATGATACAGTGATCACTGGTCCCCAGAGTGGCCTCCCATCTTGATGACTGCAACAGTGTCCCTGGTAGTGAGTGCCAATTCGAGTAGTGCCCCATTATGAGTGGGTTTACTGACTAGTTGCCTAAGGAATGCCTCCTGCAGGAGTCAGGATGTCCTGCTTCTAGCTGAAGCTGCTGCTAGAGGCACTAATCTACATCTGGCATGTTGAAGTCCCTACCAGCAGTACGCTTCCTTTCTGCCATCATGCCAATGGATTCCACCACTACCTTATCCGTTTCTTCCCACTGTGCTGGAGGACTGAAGATAACTAGTGTGAATAATGTCTCCATTTCCCATCTCCATGGTGACCCACAGTACCTCTGCATCCCCTCTAGTCCCTATATCTCCCTTGCCTTTTGCTTCCCTCACAAAAGCACCACACCCTCTCTTTTCCTTCCCACCAAGTCCTTTCTGAACAGAGTGTAACCTGATGCAGGTCATGTCCCAGCCATGGTTTCAGTGCACCATGACTTAGTAATGTCCGCAATATCCAGATTGGCCTCTGTCATGATGGTCTCAGGTCTGGAATGTTATTTCCTAGACTTCTAGCAGTCACACACACGGCCTTCCAAATTTTGTTTCCACTCTGCTTGTTGCCCCCCCTTTTTCCACCTTCAATTTCCAGTAGGTACTAAGACACCAGGATGTACAGTATCACACAGAGCTTTATTTATGCTTAAAAATGCCAAGCAGTACTTGTAGTGTCAGCCCTTACAGAGACACTGGTGTTAACACCACAAACCTTGAACAGTTTCACCTAAAGCATCACACATGGAGTGCCGTGATGCCACATACCTTCCAATAAATACTGAATTCATTAAAGGGATATTACACCTACAAAAAGTGTATGTGTGTATTAGTAATATGTGCAAGAAATTATAAAGTGCAAAAACCTGGATAAAGTGACATATAAATACATAACACATATACAATCACCAACTTTACAACATAATAGGAGAGATGTGCCTGCAGCCTCATGATCAAAACAAGCTAGGCATAGGTAAACCCCAATCCACACCCTGTCATGGATTATTGCTTAACTATCTACATCATGCTACACTACACAGTTTACATGTAGTGGATGTCAGTATTCTACAGCATGGCATACTGACAAGAGTTTACATGTAGTTAGTACCACACTATGCTGCACCATGCTACATTACAGAGTTTTCATAAACTTCAATACATGTAGTCAGTACCACACTATGCTGCACCATGCTGCACTACTGAGTTTACATGAAGTCAGTGCCACACTATGCTGCAGCATGTTATACTACAGAGTTTTCATAAACTAGAATACATGTAGTCAGTACCACACTATGCTACACCATGCTGCATTACCGAGTTTACATGAAGTCAGTGCCACACTACGCTGCAGCATGCTACACTACAATTTATTTTTGTATATATTTATTTATAATATACTTATTTATTTCAATTTTGTTTTACAAGGGAAGACATACTGAATTAATAAAAGCTTAGTTCCAGATGCATCCTGTGGGAAATGGGAGTAGAGAGTACAATGTACAGAGCAAAGAATTATCTATATTTTATTTATTTAGTTTTTGTTAACTGGTAGGTGCACTAGCCACAAAATGACTATTTTCAGGCACAACCCAGGAGAGTACAACAAAAGGAGAACAGTTGAACAACAGCAACATGGGTACAATAATACAAATAGAGGAACAGTACAGCAGTGCTACAAAATTACAATGGGTAGAAACGACAAAAATAATGGCAAGCATTATACAGATAATGGCAGTAAGATATATAAGTACAGAAACCATGAACCCGACCTGTGGAATGAAAGGGTTAATAAGATAGTAAGTTATAGAGAGAAATGTGAGGAATGTTCAAACATAACAAGAAAAACGGACAGAAGGAAGGTCAGGGTGGTAATTGGCAAAACAACAGTGGATGGTCAGCAACAAGGTTCAAGAAGGAAGAGAGCTAGTAGTCAAGAAGTTATTTACAAAGAGAAGGAAAATATGGGGAGGAACATAAGATATGTGACCTCCACTTTTCTTTCTGCTTTAGGCATTATTTGAAATGTATGTGATTTTGCACCCCAGGACTCCTGGAGTATGGTGGGGCATACTTTTTAATGACTGTGTTTACCATATTGGATTTGTGAGCTGCTGCCAGCTCAAGAACTGTTGCCAAGGCTGTACCAGGTGGGACATAGAAATTGGTGCCAACTAAGGATCTGTAGTGTAGCTGAATGGTCAATGGGCAGCTGCTGCAACCCATGGGGACTATGTGTAGGAGCTCTTTGTAAAAGCGGAGATAGCCTGGAAGATCAGATCTGTTTGAGATCTCAAGACAAGCAGATGTGGTATCAACCACAGAGTTCAGGTGTGCAATTCCAGGACCCTCGGTCTAGATGAACAGTGTTCAAGCAGCATAAGTGTGTCAGAGATGACATCTGAAGATTCAGTTCATAGCACTCAGTGTATGATTAAAGTGTTGGACGTCAAGCAGAAACAACTGCTATTTGCAAGGGCATGGTATCCTGTTGATCCAGTAGGCAAATGAGACAAACTAGCACTCGAAGAACCACAAAGGAATTCAAGAAAATCTGTAAATAATGATTTGTTTATCTACTTGGCCTGTGCATCAAAATGGAGTTAAGAAAAACAACAGCCAGAGAGATGAAGCAGCAGTGGACAATCACGTGCCATGGCCTGAGACAACCAGGCAGTTTAAAAGCATACACTTCGGTTTACATGTAATTCTTATTTTCTTCTGTTTTTTTTCAATTTTGTTTTGTAAATGTAAAGCAATCTGAGTGTACGTATGCCTATTGACCTTCAGAGTACTAGGTGAAAACAGAGAAAGGCAGAATAGCATGGTCAAAACCGTGCTGTCAAAACAGCAAAGTTAATACAGTTACAGGGATACTATAAGCGCAGGTAAGGTTTAGCGCTATCCCTGTAGCTGTATTACTATGAGGGTGAAGGAAGAAAGGAAGAAGTCTGTGCTTGGAGGTGTACCACTGAGCAGCTGCTGTGGCAGAGAGGGTAGGGCCATAGGAGGGAGGGCAGCTAGTGTGTCAGTGGACTAGGGTTTGATTCCCAGTTCCTGGACATTTTATTTTGTTTTTGTCTCCCTCCCAACTTAAAATTTCCTTTCCCTCCTCAACAGCCCTCCCAAGGTTTCTCCATGTCTATGAGTTGCCTCCCCTGGAGGTGGTTATTCCATTTGGTGGGGATTCTGGGGCAAAACCCTGATAATGGGGAAGCCCCACATACAGTGAATGTGACATTGTATTTTACTGGTTGTTGTGATACTGGTCCCTGTTTCTCCACATCACCTAGTTGCCTCCCCTGGAGTAGTTATGTTAAGATTGGGGGTCAGGGCATGCAGAGGGCAGAGTCCCCCACATACAGTAAATATGGTTGTGTTGGTGATCGCTGTTGTAGGGGTCGATGTGTTTACCTAACACTATTTTGTCTGTCACCATTTGTGCACAGTTTTGACAGTACTATTCAGGTTTTAGCTAGTATGACCTAGTGCCTGAGTTCAGTGCTCTGTGTGTGTGTGTGTGTGTGTGTGTGTGTGTGTGTGTGTGTGTGTGTGTGAGATTGGTTGTGAAAAGTGCTCCAGAACAACAATGCATTGCCAATTTAGGAGGAGGGACTAACAATAAAGCAGAGTCTCTGCCATGATTTTTACAGATTTTTATACGATGTGATTAAGGGGGGAAAAAGTCATGATCCCTTATTCGCATCACTGAGCTGCCACCAAATCTGATGTTATTCATATATAAATGCCTCTAGTAGCTGTTCATGGAGGGCAGATGACTTTGCCTGCAACAGCATTTTATTTATTTAAAATTTGGTAACCGGAATAGGCACACTGAGCCAAGGCACATTTCAGATGTGACCCAGGGAGGCACAGGACATAGGTAATTACAAACCTAGTAAGGAACTTCATATTGGTTGTTACAAATAATAGTTAAAGTACATCACATCAATAAATTACTAACATGGTAGGGAACATAAAACTCAAGGGATAGTTCAGTGCAATTGAGAAAACTATGCAGGGATGTCACCATGTTAGTTGAAAATTAGCAAAACTAAATAGGGTGTAAGTAATCAAGTAAGTTCTGGTGTGAAGTTGCAGTTACATGAAAAGAGTAGGGAGCCTTAGTAGGTGCTTTGGTGAAAAGGAAGGAGGAGAATAGCTAGAGGAAAGTGGAAGCTGGTTCTAGAGAGTGGGGAATCAGTGCGAGAATGCTGCTTGCCCAGCACAAGAGTGCGGGAGAGAGATGAGGATTCATGAGTCTCTGGAACTGCCTGTAGTTTGTAATCAGAGGCAGCAAGTGGGGACAGGAGGAGGACAGATAGTGGGGTAGTGAGCCAAACCAGTATTTGGCAATGAAAATAGAGCAGTGCGTCTGGGTGAATAGGTAAGTCGAAGTAAGAAAGTGAGAGAACAGTGTACAATGATTGGTGCAAGGGGCATAGTTAGTGGCAAATGGCAAAAGTGCTGCAGAGGGTGTCTAGTGAGTGAGGAAGGGCAGAGCTCTAGACCACATCAGTGTAATCAAAATGTGGAGAATCAGTTTTGTGACCAGCTACCAGTGGATTGGTAGGAGAGGCTGTCCTTGCTGTGGGTACAAGGCTCCAAGCTTGGGGCGGAGCTTGGAGTGGGGGGGCATCGATGTGTGAGGAGAAGTTCAGTTTGCTATCCAGTCAGACTCCCAAATGGTTGAAGGAAGGGACTGCCTCAAACTGGGTGACATCAAGGTTGTGGAAGACAGAGGAAGATGATAGTCTGGCTAGCATCTGGCCAGTGCCTAAGGTCATGGTCACAGTCTCCTTCATACTAATTTTGAGTTGGTTTACCTGGAACCAGCATGAAGAACATTCAGGAAGTCATGCTGGAGTGGGATTTTGACTGCTATGGTTGAGGACCAGATGTGTGAATTACCGTGTCATCTGCATCGTGTGTGTGGTAGACACAGGCCGAGGGGAGGTCATTGAGAAAATAGAAAATAGTATTCAGCCCAGGGTGGAATTTTGGGGAATACCAGACTGAATGGGGACAGTAAGCCACCCATCTGTACTGACTGCAGGCAGCCTGCTAGGGTAGGAGCAGAAAAGAGTTCACCGTGGGGTGGGAAGATGTGGTGAGGTCAGTTTGTTGAGGAGGAGGTGGTGGGATACAGACCATAATGCTTTGGCCAGATCAGTGAATATGGTGGCTGTGATGTGCCCTTTATCCATTTCTGTGTGGCTGGAGTCTGTCAGTTGAAAGGAGAGAGGAGATGGGTGGTTCTTTCTAAAACCAGACTGGAAAAGGAGAGATAAAATGAGGGATCAAGTAAGATGGTGAGTCTGGAGAGCACAAGGGATTCTTGCAGTTTGATAGGGAGGGAGAAGTGAGATTGGCCTGTAGTTACCTGGCGAGGAGGGATCACCCCTTTTGCCTTTGTAAAGTGACGGGACTTGGCCATTTTCCTGGCTTGGTGGACAGTGCAGAGAGAAATAAATAGGTTCAGAAGGTGCATGAGAGGTAGTGTTATGGCTAGGCAGATAGTTGGAGGAGTTTAGGATAAAGCCTTTCAGGGCTGCGTTTTGAAGGATTTAGGGACATGAGAGCCTGGATAACTTCCTAAGAGGAGACTGGAAAGAAGCAGAATGAGTCAGAAGGAGAAGGTAAGGAACTGAAGGAGGTCAAGAGATGGCTGGGTGGGTAGGACTCAGATGGTGAAAAAGTGGTTGAAGAAAGAGGCAATGGTTAGTGAGTCAGAGACCAGGAAGCCATTTACTTGGGGGAGTGTAACTGGTTGGAGGTTGAATAAGGAGTGCAGCACTTTCAGAATTTGGCTGTGGAACTTAGGTTGGTCTGAAGGTTGGTCTTAGCTTGTCTGCTTGAATTGCCTTGGTGCAGGAGTTTCTGAATGATCTGTAGAGCTTTATATCTGTGGTGATGTGGGTGGACGTGAAGTTAGCCCATGCAAGATCACAAGACTTGGAACATCTCAGTGAGGTTGGGGTGATCAATGAATGGTGGACACGCTTGACTCAGCTTCTTGAGAGGGTATGTGTGTCTAAACCTTGTTGAAAATGGTTATAGAGAGGACAGGGCCTTGTTGATACCACATGCATAAACAGGGGCCCAGCCAGGAGGAGAGATCCTGAATAAGGGCCTCAGTGTCAAGGGAAATGAGGGGCCTGTGCATTTTGGTGACAATTCAGTAGTGAACCTTCCTAATGCTGTATGTTAGGCAGTGGTCACTTAATGAGTCTGGGAGTATTCCAGCAGCTGTTATCTGGTGGGGAGGAGGACAGCACCCAGTCAGGAGGGGTGGGTGCCAGTACGAGGTCTGAACCTTGTGGGTTGGTGGGTTCAGTGATTAGCTGCATGAGGTTTAGGGATTCAATGTATTTGACATTGGGGTTTGAATTGGGGACAGACAATTTAAATTAAAATCACCAGGAAGGAAGAGCTCTCCCTTGGTGGCAAGGAGACAAGGAAGTAACCGTGTTAGGGAAGGATTTGCAAGATGTACAGGACTCCTACAAGAACTGAGGTTGTAACGGGAGGAGGAGCGTTAGTAGGAGTAGTTCATGGGAGGAGGGAGAACCTCCTTGTGAATGACAGAGGAGGAGAGGACTGTTCAGTGTATAAAGTTACTCTGGCTTACCACTGTACATATTTACCCTGGGTGATGAGCCAGGGAGCCCTGTTTCTCCACATGGGGTGAGCTATGCTTGACTATGACTCTGGTTTGAGGTCAGTATGGCATTAGAGGGTTGATATAGCACATACATCCACCATGACAGACAAGGCTGATAGGGAAAACAACCATGTCAACTCCTGAATTACCATCCTGGCACTGTCAGGGCCCCATGGTATGAAACCACTGCCACACCAGATATGAGTTGGCCAAGAAAAGGTGGAGAATGCCTCAGTCCTTTGGGCACTGCCCGGGAAGGACTTGGGTCTGGGGGACTTTGATCAAGGTAAATAGGATTGGGATGGGAGGTTGGTGACTGTGGCCTGAGGGTCATACGTAGTAGACAGAAATAAAAAAAATTAGAATACAGTAATTAACAACAAAAAAGACCCACTACAAGCAACCATTATCACTAGGGGCTGATCCACAGGTTTGAAAAACGAAGTCGGGAGGGGATTAGTGAATAAAAGTCAATTAAACCATGACTAAGTGGAGGGTATCCCGTGGAGTTGAGTGTGTCTTCGTGGGGTAGGGGCAGCCTACTGAAATGAGCACACGGCACATACTCAGATGGGAAGGGAGTAGGGAGGGAGCTAGTTGGGAAAGCGTTCACGAATGGCAAATAGGATGTCATGCGTATACTCTAGGACGGTAAGCATGCTAAGCGGAGGCAGGAGGGGTTTGTGAGGGGTGGTGCTGCAGTCCACTGCTGAATCTGGCTCTGCAGCATGGTGGGGTGGGTGCTGCCCTGGGGTGGCTGGGATGCAGGGTTTGGGTCTGGGTGCAGGTATGTTTGTTGCACCTGGCCCGAGTAGCTGTAATTTTTTTTTGCAGTGATGCACCTCGACATGCATCCCCTAGAATTGAGAATCTAAGTAGATGTGGGAGGCACAGCCTTCGCATAAATATAAAATTATAATTAGTTGCACTGCTTTCACTGTCGCCGGGGTTGTACATCGCAAGCTCTACACTCGCCATCAGGATGATAGCCATTCTGCAATTGCCCTTATGACACACAGAACCAAGTGACATACACTGGCTTTTGTCGTACATTGCTCTCTGATTTTTGTTGAGTCTTCTAAAAAGTGAGCCACCTGGGGTCATAGAGAAGATATGAAACCCAGAAATGTTATTTTCTGTAAGTACACTGTTGTCCTACATGTCACATTTTGAAATTACACTGTCACCTCAAATGCTACTTTTTATTTTTCTTTATTCATTTTAAAATTGTAATTTTATAAACAATAATCACAGAGAATACACTCAAAATCTGGATACATTTGAAACATCCTTCACTACAGAATCATACACTAATCCCCTCATGTTGTTACAGCATGACACATATTCCTTATTGATGTTATACAGTCACACAAAGTAAAGTAAAAAGACTGGTAAAATGTGACAATTTCTTTCATGAGAACATAAGAATGGTTTCAGCAGATGGACCATTTGATCCATCTAGTCTGCCTAAAGTGGCTACACCCTCCTTAGCTGTTCAAAGCCAAAACTGTCCACACTGTCTGTCCCATGCTAGTTTAAATTCTCTCTTACTGTGTTAGCTGCCACCACCTGTGCTGGCAGGCCATTCCATGGGTCTAGCACCCTCTCTGTGAAGTACTTCTATAGTTGCTCCAGAAATTGCATCCCACCAGATGCAAGTCGTGTCCCTCGTGTCAGAGTTCCTTTGTTTACTTGGAAGAGATTCTCTGTCTTGTTTATTCCCTTGACATATTTGAATGTTTCTATCATGTCTCCTCAATTTCTTCTCTGTTCTAGTGAGTACAATTGGGTACGGGGTCAAAATGTCACATGTCAGAGTGATCACGACTTAATAATCATGTTAGCGATTTTCAAATTTATTTTGTTCTGTGGGGGCTCTGCCTTGCCCCATTCTTGAGGCTGTGCCTCGGACGCCCCATTAGGATTCTAACTCTGGGGGTCCAACATGGAGAGCGCACAGGTCTCGTTTTGTGATAATGCTGTACGTTATTAAACGCATAACATTATGACCCAGTAGGAATAATTTCAGTTCCTTGAGCCTAGTTTCAGATGCGCCATGGTGCAGCCCTTGCACCATTTTAGTAGTCCTTCTGCACTGTCTCTAATCTGCCTATGTCCTTTTCAGGTGTGGCCTCTAGAACTGGACACAGTACTCCAGGTGTAGCCTTACCAAAGATCTGTACAGTGGCATGATTACCTCCTGCTTTCTGCTAGTAATACACCTACCTGTACATCTGAGGATGCCATTTGCTCTGCACAGCTTTTTACGCACTGTTTTGTGACTTTGATGTCACTGGTGATGAGTAACCCAGGTCCGTTTCCATATTTGTCACTTCAATTTGTGCCCATCCAGAGTGTACTTTTACCCTGGTTTTGCTTTCCCAGGTGCATGACTTACATTTCTTGGCGTAAATTTTAACTGCCAGTGTTTTGACCATTCCTCTAGTTTCCCAATGTCAGCTACCATGCCTGTGGCTCCCTCCTGTGTATCCCATTGTTGCAGAGCTTTGTATCATCTGCACAGGCACACCCTCATCTCCAATTCTTCTGTGATGTCACTGATGAAGATGTTGAAGAGGACTGGACCCCTGCACCGACTCCCTGGTATGTGCTGCTGGCCACTCTTGTGACAAAGCTCCATTGAAAAGACTCTCTACTTCCTATACTGTAGACAATTCCTAACCCAGTTAACTGTCTTATGCCCTAACCCTCGTGCTTTAGTTTCCCAGTCTCCCGTGGGGGCGGTGTCAAAGACTTTGCTGAAGTCTAAGTACACTATGTCCACCACACCACCCTGATCTTTGTTTTGGTAACCCAGTCAAAGAAAAGAATCAAGTTTGTTTGACATGATCAACCTGCCAGTAGCGTGGCAAATTCCCAGAGGGTTTGGGTGCAAGGTGATGTTACAGAGCCCTTCCCCAGTTTTGAATCAAAATTATGATTTGGGCCCTCAAACCTCATGGGCCTGGGTGTCATTGCACCCGCTTCACTTTTTAGCTACACCCCCGCAACCTGCCATGAAGCCATGTTGCTTGGGGTCTCCTTTTCCATTTTCTCTCAGGTATTCCATTATTCTCTTTAGTCATGCCTCCATAATTTTTCCCACTCTAGAGGTTAGGCTGACTGGGCCATAGTTTCCATTATCCTCTCTGCTTCCTCCCTTGGGCAAGGGCAATAATGTTGCTGTTCTCCAGTCCTGAGGTACTGTGTTTATCCACTGCCACCAAATACAATCAACACACACTGTGGATCTGAGTCTCTGGCCCTGGTGGGCGGATTATCCATGTGTTTATCCCTGTAAAACAAACAATATGGTCGCCTCCAGCCCAGTCTCCTTTTGAGAGAGCAGTGCTATGCTGGGTCTGAGCAGAGCAAGGAGGAGACAAGCAGCCTCAGCAGAGAAAGGAACCTGGACTGTGCACTCCAAGGGGAATCACCCAGGTAGAAGTGCTGTCAAGGAATCCCTGCTTCTGTGTCGGTTGGAGTCTGACTTCCCACGGTGATTGGTCTTTCCCAGTTGGTGAAGATCAGTGAAGCTCAGCAGACAGCAAGGCTGGGGGCTGGACCGCACTTGGCATATGCCTCCTAGGATTGTCTTTGTATCTGAGCTGTTTCCTTTTCCTCCAGGCCAGGACTGCTGGAGGTGCAGCTGTCTTCCTGCAATTGGGCTCTAGGGGCAACCAGCAGTCCAGAACTCTCCCACCCCACAGCCTGCCTTCTCCACTATGGACCAGTAACCAGGTAACTATGTGACTCCTATCTTCAGCATCTGGACAGGGTGACATCTTGACCTCCCTTACCTGCTGCGCCATGCCATGTGGTCACCAGTTGTGTCGCACAAATGAATTGATAGTTTCTGCTAGCAGGGAACATTAACCATCCATTTTACTGAGTGCTAGCTGGTCATGCTGCAGTTCTTTTCTCTTGAATTTGTATTGGTTGTAAACTCAGAGTTTTAATGTTAGTACAGCACCTGCCTGCTCCCATTGACCTCCCTCACAGTAGTTGGTAGAGGTATGGGATCAATCACAGTGGCCCCAAATCTTAGAAGACTGTGGTGGATTGTACATATATTGTGCCTGTGTAGCCCATGATTTCTGTGGAGATTTAATCCATTTCACTGCAGCCTATGGTTGTAACTGATTGCCTCACCACAGCTAGTACTGAATGAATTTAGTTGAAGCTGTTGTTCACTGCTACTGTTGTGTTATCCTGTAGCCAGTAGTTTATTTACATCTAGCCAATCTTCTATAGTGTTCTTATCTTGCCCTAGCCAGGAGTTTTACCCAGGAGTTTAAATGCTGAAACAGCCTGCAGCTTGTTTGCTTGTCAAGTCACTTATTTTTATTTATTTAAGAATCAGTTTACAACCTTTGAGCCAGAGGCTCGTTTACAAAGGTACTTCACACATAAAGACATACATTATGCTTCGTTACATAGCAAAGATTTGCCAAAAATCAATAGGCATTCACCAGAGGTGCTACGTCATACATTGTGGTCAGACAGCTACAGTTGGGTACAGACAGATACAATTGGGTACAGGTACAGGGTACATGTAATCGATAACAGGTATTAAACAAGTCAGTATCAAGTGAGCATTCTGGTAGATAAACATTGAAACAGCTGGCACTGGCCAGGTTAAACCTAGGCATGGTGTACAGGGAAGTGGTGGAGGGATGGTTGGGTGAGAGCTGCCGGGGGGCATTGTCAAAAGAAAAGGAGGTGGAGGCTATGTTCAGAGACAGGAGCAGTTACGAGTGCTGAGGATGTGGTTCAGTGCGGTTTTGAATGTGGAGATGGTGATGGCATTGGTGATGGTGGCAGGAGAGAGTTAAACCAGGTTGGGGCTCTATAGCTGAAGGACCTCTGGCCATGGCTGGTTCTTGTTCTGGGGATCTTTAGAGTGGTCTTGTAGGAAGACCGTGTTGCAATGGTGGGAGGGCTCTGGTGGATGGATGCCGTTACTCCCAGGGGGAGAGCCCAGTCAGTTTTTGGTGAGGAGACAGGTCTGGTATCGGAGCTGTTCATCCAGGGTAAGCAGGTTAGCATCGACATATAGCTGACAGGTGTGTGTGAGCCTGGGGCACCAGTAATCAATCAGCAAGCTTTATTCAGGGTTAGGTGAATTTTGTTGAGTGCAGTGGCGGCAGCACTGTATACTGGTAGACCATAGTCTACAAGGGACAGAACGGACGATGTAACAGCTAGCCGGAGAGCATTTGGGGAAGGCAGGTTTATGGTGGAATAGGATGCCAAGCCCGTGTTGGTGGCGGATGTTAGGGCATCGATGTGGGTGTGAAATGTGAGTGCTGAATCAAGGTAACCCCAAGGTATTTGTAGGAGCAGCACTTGTTCCAGTGGTTGGTTGGTGCTTGGAAGGATATAGAGTGGGTGGTTGCTAGCTTTGTTTTGGGGTGTGAAAAGAGCATAGTTTTGGTTTTCTTAAGATTGATGACGAGTCTGCGCTCCTTAAACCAAGCCTCGGCACTGTTGAAAGACTGCTGTAGGGAGTCCTGTAGGGAGATGGGATTACGGTGGGTGGCAAAAGGACAGCGCTGCTGCATACAGCAGAATTTTGCCAGAGCATGCATTGGGCAGGTTGTTCAGATACAGCGAGAAGAGAAGGGGGCCCAGGATGGAGCCTGGGGACCCCAGAGAGAATGGGACGGAGATCGAGAGTGTAGTATTAATCTTGACACACTGGAATCGAGTGTCAAGATAGCTTAGCACACCATGCCAGGGGCCAGCCGAGAGACCAGTGAGGCAGAGTGCATTCAGCAGCAGTGGATGGGAGACAGTGTCGAAAGCCTTTGAGAGGTCAATGAACACTGCACCAGCTAGGAGCTGGTATCCAAGGAGGAGTTTAGGAAGTTGGAGAATTCAATAAGGGCAGTGCTGGTACTGTGACCCGCATGGAAGCCATGTTGCTCTGGGCATAAGATGTTATGCTTAGCCAGATAATCAGTGATTTGAATGGCCACCACTTTCTCTAGGGCTTTAGAGAGGGAGGGAGGATGGAGATTGGCCGGTAGTTGTTGGTCGATGACCTGTCGCCTCCTTTATGAATAGGTGTGATAATGGCTGTTTTCCAAGCTGTGGGGAATTGTCCCAGGCAGAGTGACTGGTTAATTAGGCTTGTGAGAGGTGCAAGGACTTCATCTAGCACCAGCCTGAGGATGCTGGGGTCCAGTGAGTCACTGCCGGGATTGTTGCCATTGAGAGCTTTGATTAGGATGGGTCTGGCTTCCCGGTGGAAATCTTTCAGGAGGAAGCTGGGGTGCTGGAGGACAGGGGAGTTTGGCTGGGGGAGGGTCAAAGAAATTACTAGGGAGGACTGAGCTAAGGTCAGTGAAAGTGGTGTTGAACCAGTTAGCTATGGTGGCAGGCTCAGTGGAGGTTGTGCCATTTCTAGTGAGCTGGGATGGGGTAGGGGAGCAAGCTTTACCATTGAGTTGCTTAATATTATCCCAGAAGGTCCGGGCTGAGCCCCAGGAGGAGGTAAGGGAGGCCTGGTAATGGTCTGCCTTGCTTTCCTGATGGCCCATGAGCATTTATTTCGGGCTGCATTGTATGCTTGCCTATCAGACAGACGACCTGTTTCAGTGGCAAGGTGCCAGAGGTTATCCCGTCTCTAAGTAATTGTAGAGGGCCGGGCTAACCCAGGGTGCGTTCTGTTTTGGACCGGATTTTGGTGAAGGGTGCAAAGAGATCACAGGCCATGTTGAAGGTGTGGAGAAAAAGGTGAGGGCAGTATCAATGTTGGTTGCCTGCTGAATGGGGACCAGTCTATCTGGGTGAGGAGTGCCTTAGGTTTCTTCAGCCCACCAGGGCGGAGGCGCTCATGGAGGGTGGTCTGGGCTTTGGGTTTGGGATTGGGGCTACCCAGTGGAATAGGATAGTGGAGTGGTCACTCAGGAGTCTGGGAGGACCTGGATGTTTTGGATTTTATGGGGTCGGTTAGTTATAATAACATCCAGCAGGGTGCTGGTACCACTCTTAGGGTTAAGTCCGGGGCTGGGTGACGAAGTTGTGTCATATCTTGGGCAGCAAATGAGTCTCTGGTGGTGGATGAGGAGGTGCTGAGCCAATTTACATTAAGGTCCCCACTAGGATTTGTTCTGCCTTATGGTGGAGGGTGGCCAGGTAGTCCGTTAAAGATATCAGGGTTGGGTGCTGGTTCTTTGGGGAACGAGGCTGTGGTGAGATAGAGAGGGCTCCTAGAGGGTCTGGGGTGAGTCTGAGGGTAGGCCTGGGCCCCATTTATGAGGGCAGGGGTGGGAGTGCGTGTCCAGGTATTGTGTCCCTGGTGTAGATTGCACAGCCTCCCTCGTTTGCTTCACTCAGTCCTCCCGGTATAAGGTATAGCCTGGGAGGAGACAAATGAGTCTGGAGTTGATTTGGACAGCCAGGTTTCAGTCAGGGCTATGATGTCTGGTTGGTGAGCCAAGGCCCAGCACTGTAGGGCGTCAAATTTCTTTAGCAGGCTGCAAATATTCATGGAGGAGCAGGGCCTGGGTTGGGATGTATGTTCCTGTTAGGAGTAGAAGGAGGAGAAGTGCTCTGGTCAGAGGGAGGCAGATGGAGAGTTTACGCCGGAGCGATATAATAAGGAATGGGTTTGCTGCACAAGGGGTGGGTAGGGTAGCACAGGCAGAGAAGGCCTGAGTGATCAGAAGTGCAAGGGGCTGTGGGGGAGGACAGGTGATGTCTGGAAGGGGTGAGGTGGAGAGGAGCATATGGGATGTGTGGAGGAGGAGGGAGGGGTAGGAGCAGTGGTAAAGGAGGAGGGGAGGACAGGAGGGTAGGTAGGAACACTGGAGTAGTGAGGCTGAGGTTAATAGGGACACTAGGGTTGGTGGAAGGCAAAGGAGGAGGAGGAGAAGAGATAGACTGGTGAGCAGGGATGCATGTGCATAGTTGGGAAGGCTGTGGAGCTGAAGTGAGGAAAGAATGGGGGACTAGGATGAAGAGGGGGATAGTAGTGAGAGATTACCTCAGAGTCTAGTTGCTGCTATGGTGTGGTGGCAGCGCATGTGCCTGAAGTGCACAGAGCAACGGGTTCAAGCCCTGATCAGGGCAATAGAGAGCCAGACCAGTGGCTGTAGCAGCAGGGAGTTGGGTTCAGGTTCGTAGAAGCACCCAGATAACACTTTATTTGTGTCACAGGGTTAGTGTGTCTTTATAGTTATGAAATCCTGCAGAAACATGCAGGTGTTCTAGGTGAGTGGTGGAACTGTGGACTTTGGAAACAAGTGTGCAGGGTTCAAATTCTATAAGGCAGCAGGAAGAAGAGGTAAACTTATATTTTGGCAGATTGGGTAGGTAAGTGATTAAGAGGCTCAGAGAGTAGTATTAAAGTAGGTAGGCACTGTGGTGCAGAGGTAGAGCAGCTGACTCTGACTGCAAGGGTACTGGGTTTGAACACAGCTCAAGGACAGAGGGTAGTCAGGGCCAATTTTTAAATCTGGGCAGGAGGGAGTGAGGTATGGTTAAGAGCATAAAAATAGAGGAAGTTGTTGGCCTGGTTCATTGGCTCAGAGGATAGTCAGTAGAATGTAGAGAGAAGGGTACCAGGTTTGATACTAGCAGTTGCTTAGAGATGGATGAGTACAGAAAGTAGGTAATAGACAGAATCCAAGGAACTGCAGTGACCTCTAGTGGACAGCTGTGAAGCAGTAGCTAGGAGAGATATGGAGAGAAGAGCTAGAGTGGAAAGTGCTGTGACCCTTAGTGGTTGGTGCCTATAACCTGCAAATGGAAAAATGGACACTTAGTAAAAGGAGGGTGGGTCATGTGTCACATCACGTGACGTGCCAGCAGCAATATATGGAGTGCTGACCCTGGGTGGGAAGTGCCTCACAACAGTCAGGCTGAAGTGCAGGACACTTTACCTCTTACAGGCTCTGGCAATCCCCGATTTCAGTCTCTGCTGGGCTGAGTTCACTACTGCCTCAGTGCAGTTTAAGGTATGTTGGGCATGTGTTCAATTCTATTCACCTGGCTTAGGGCTCCAGTATTTCTTAGGTTTTTTTTTTCTTCTTCCCCATCCTGCTATTCAGCATAAGCACTGGGATTTTGCAGCCCTACTGTTGTGCATTGTATAACACTCTGTGTACTGCCTTCCGCGGCTGACTGCGTGCCTACCTTGCCTCTTTCTCTCCTCTCAGGTTTCTTGCTCCCTCCAAACTGTACTTATCCTGCTACCTCTGTTTTTTTCCCAGCCCCCAGCACTGCTTGGAGGTGCACCCATTTGCTTTAATTGGGTCTAGGGGCAGGCAGCCAACAGTCTGGGGCTCACCCCTTCCCTTCCCCACAGCCTGCCTTCTCCTCCTCCAGCACTGAGGAGAAAGGCTTACTCACCCTCCACACAGGGTGGTCCTCCATTTATTTTCTGCCAGAAACTCAGCCCACTTTTCACCCTCATCCCAGCTCTCTTTAGCCCATCCATTCTCCAAAGCAACAGTGAACCCCCTCACGCCAACCAAATTTCCTTACACGCTTTCAGTCCCCTGTGTTCCTTTATCCTATTTACTGGTTATCCTGACTGAGAACCACCTGTTAGAGTGGCTCTGGGATTTGAACCACTGTAGGGCTCTGCTATATCCCCAGCTAGCAGCCCTAACCACTCAGGCCATTGCAGCTCACTGCCATCTAGTTTTAGACAGCTGTCATGTCACACATAATGAATAATCACTCTACTGGCAGTGTCGCTGCTAAGCACTTTACTGATTGTGGACTTTTTGTATTGGTGCCATCTCATGACTAAGCAAAATTAATTTTCTTCTATGTCCCAACACTCACTAGCCCCCCACAGAAAAACGAGGTTGGAGTGCACCCTGCTTGGTCCCCTAACTTTTCTCTCCAACCTTGAGCACCACCTACTTGGCTACTTCCTGTACTCCCTCTCCTCCTCCCCTGCCGCCTTGCTCTTGTTGCCTCCTACTCTCCCTGCTGTTACTGGTAGGAGACTTTGAAAGAACCTGGGCCCATTGAATGCCTCCCTCACCTCATTCAACAGGATCTGGGTCAGCACCCAATGGATTAAAAATTGCCCACATGAATATTTGTAGCCTCCCATCCAAACACTCTGAACTAGAAGCATGGGTATTGTGGAAAGGCCTGTTCAGTCCACAAACAGGTCTGCCTGGAGGGTATCCTTTATGTTATGTATGGTATCAGTAATCATTTCTGTGTTGGAGCATCTTACATGGACTGGCCTCCCATGTCAGTTTTATGTTGTGTATCTCATTTTGGTTTTGTTTGTGCCTCCCCATCCCTCCTCACTGGCAGCATCCTGTTTGTTGGACTGTATTCAGGGTTCAGGAAATGAACGTTTGTCCCTAGAACACATAGTAATGTTATAAAATGTTCTTACAAATACTAAAGCAGAGAGTTAACTGTCAGAGTTTGTCAGCGGTTATTTACCCTCTCACAGTGAAAAGTACCCAAACCTCTGTAGCCAAACCCTGCCTGTTTGCTACATTGCTAGAAGAAAATGTAACAGTCTACCTGAAAAGAGTTTGCCTCGCTGTGCAGCAAAACAGGACACTGCACTGATGATGGTACAATAGAATACACACTATTGCACACTGTCAGTAAATAATTGAACAGTTAGCATAGGAGTAAAAGCGAGGCAACAGGGTTTCTAGAGGTTACTTACTCCCTGTGGTACTTGTTTCCTAGCCACAGGTGACAAAAAGAGGAAAACACTTTCCTTGACTCACTGTTTCCAAGAGCAGAAACCGCGAGAGGTTATTCTGAGGGCGATTTGATGTTTACCCTCAGCAGTGTGGCATTTTGTATCTTCTCGCACTTGTGCAAGGTAACTGCATTAGTAAGCCGCTTCTGTAGGCAAACAGTAACGCTTTCTGTGCACCGCCTTTTAAGATGCAGGCAAAAGCATGGCGGCTTAAAAGAATAAGTCGAATGCTGCTTCCATGTAGGAAAACAATGCTTACTGCAGAGTAAAAGAATACAGGATCCTTGTGTGACATTTCTCAGCAATCCTCTTTAAGAGCTGGCCAGCCTCATTCCTATTACTTTTATGCAGGGATCAGCTGGAGGAAGGGCTTACAAAATGATCTCTCAAACTATAACTGGATCCAGTTCATAGAAGGTTACAGTATTATTGTACATACTTTAGTATAAGGATTATAACATGCATCAATTGTTCAATAAGGAGAAAAAGAGCAGATGAAGGGTATCAAATGTATATCAGTGCCCCCATATCGGCCAAAGCATTTTCCTGTAGCAGACCCTAATTTCTCATGTATTTTCCTGTAAAACCTTGGTGAAATTCCTCTAGATTTTCCTGTATGCTCAAGCAGATTTATTTTGTATTTTGGTCATAGTTGTCAATAAATTCACTACAACACATGGTATGGCTGTTTTAAGTGTTCTTTTTACTTTAAGAATCAAAACTGACCTAAAACCTATTACACTACAACTAAAACATGCATGAAAACAAACAATGGTGGGGAAGAACTGACATAGAAGGGAAACACTGATACTGAATGGTGGTAGAAGGAGATAAACAGGCATATTATAGTATAAAGTCTTAAAATGGACACCGAGAGTCCCTGCAAGTGATGCAAAGTTACTGTTAGTATCCATCCACTATGCAAATGTGTGCACCCTTAATATTTGTCCTTGGCTTTACAGCGTTCTAACATTGTCTTAGTTGGCTTAAATTTAAAACAGTCATCTTCTGTTTTATTGAAGGAAACATACTGCAGTGCATTGAGTGTATTTCCTTTCATGCAGCTTCTGTCCTTTGCTTCGTGACAGTTGACATCACTAAATAAGTGCTCCATGTCGGCATTTCCATGGGGCAGGATTAACAGTACAGATAAGCCTGCCAAGTAGGAGAACCTTAAGTCACTTGGAGTCCTGGGATTCTTCAAGTTCCTGATGTACTGCCAGTACTCATCAATTGCCAAGGTAATCTTTTCCTCTGGGAAGGTCATCATTTTGTATTCCAGTACTTCATCATCAAGTTGATCCCTGACTTCATCATTGGTTCCAACAATGTTGGGGAAGCGGTCTGCCAAGGCTTTGAATTTAGAACTCTGGACATGTTGTTTCTCTGAGTTCAGTGCCTCAGATGTTTATAGATGCCACCATCGTAGTCCACAAATGGCATTCTCCTTTTCATTTGCTGGCATGCTCATCCAGAAATCATTTGCTGGTGAAAGAGACTGTAGAATGGTTTCTTCTCCTTCCTCTTCCAACTGCTGTACAAGTGATTTGGTAATAGGATTTTTCAAATGTGACTTGGTCCAATGGATGGTGGTAGTCTGTGTTTGTGACATCAATATCTTGAACATGTGCAGCTTCTAATAGTGGCAGTGGTTATGAAGTTTGACAGAAGTTTTTGTATAGACCCTCTAGCTCATGGAGAACAATGTGACTATTTGGCTTTTCCTGCTAGAAAAGAAGATTGAACTCTAGAATGAGTGGTAATGCATAGTCTAGGAACATGAAGCACAGCTTTACTAGACTGAAATGTAAAGCAGTCCAGATTCCCAAAACTGTTGCACTTCTTTCACTTGAACTGTCAAAGAATACTTTAGTGACTGAAACTGTTCCACAATTCTTCCAGCCACTTGGTGCAGACTGAGCCATCTGGTCTGACATGGTTTCAGAAGCCTGTGCGGTTTTGTGTTCGTGAAGTCCTGAAAGGTCTGAAAGGCTTGCATTCATTTAGCTTTTCTTAAAGTAGTACCAGATGTCTACAAGCAGGGCTCTGTACCTCATCAGGAGCACTTTGCAAGTGTCATTTGCTATGATGTGGGCAACATGGCAGATGCAATGAATATTGAATATGTACAGCAGCTCCTTTTTCACTCTGGAGAGAACACTACTTACTCCATCACCACATTGGCTCCATCAGACCCAAACCCTACAATGTGTTCTAGGGGATTTCATCCTTTGGAGTTCTTCAGTAATGGCATTGTATAAGGTCCCTCTATCAAATGTGACTCCAGATGCAGAAGGTGTTCCCTGGACTTCAATCAGCTTGTAAAAGCATGACTTCACCCATCCCTTGGTATCAAGGATGTGAGCAAGTAGAGCCAACTGCTTTCCAACAGTCTGATCATTGCTTTCATCACTGAGAAGAGTGAAATGTTTTTTTCATTTGCTCAACAGATAACTTGAGCTCTTCTCCAGTGACGTCACCAACAATAATTTTGTTTTGCTGTCCTTACAGGCAAACTTCTCTGCAATCTTTGAGTCCTTGAACATCACTGAGAACATCTCACTCATGTGATTTTCTAGTGCAAATGGCAAGTGATGCTCTGCCACAGCCCTTGCTCACAACAATTCTGCTGATCCCTCATCAGCATCCAGGGAATGTGCAAAACTTGCTGACTGTTGCATTTGATGAGAGTGATGTTAGCAGCTCTTATGTTTTCTCCTCGACCATGATCACAAAGATCGCTTCTTCCCTCCAATGGCAACCTTGATGTGTTTGTTGCAAGGACTACAGAGAGAGAGAGAGAGAGAGAAAAGAAAGACGGGATTAGTTTAGTAATTTACAACAAAACACAATCTCCTCCACTCACCCAAAATCCTGACCGATTACCACACTATTAGCACTCCTGGCTTACACTAGTTAGCACCCCTGGCTTACACTAGCCATCTGTTTTAATAACAGTGCATGTACTCCAATACTTCTGTGCACCACCTCACACTTTTTGCAGCCCTTCCTCCCAAAAGCATCTCTTAGAATGGTGTATAAATACTCACATGCAGAATGCATGTTCTTCCCTTTGTCACTCTTCTGTGGCCATCCTTTGAATTCTGGTTCAAGTTCCCAATCTTTCTGTAGCTCTGATACCTCATTTTCTTTGCAGGGGTGGAAGGTGATGATGGAGATCCAGATCAGACTCTTGTGGAAGACATGTCAACCAGTGGAATTCTGTCACTGCTGCTGGTTCTGTTAAATACATTAAAATAAAAAGCATCAGTTGTGCCTTTCACAATCTTGAAAGGAGTACATTTTTTCTTATGCATGTAAAGCATGATTGTATGCTCATCAGGCTAGAGATCAAACTCTAGATCCCTGGAGGCAGATGACAGTATAGTATGCCACTGGATGGCATCCAACCAGGATTAATTGAACAGATGAAACCTGGATGAATGAACAAACAAATGAAATGGACTAAACTATAAATATTTTAGTGACATCTATTGACACAGCTCAGTACAATGCTGCAGTGCTTATTAAACACACTTACACAATGATGCTATTACCAGAACATGATATTTTTTCATCCTGAATTGGCATCTTATTGATTTGATATCAAAAGGAGTGGAGGTCTCTTGGTACTCACCTCAGGCCCTGCTGTGAAGTCATCCGCTACCATGTTGAGGTAGACCACCCATCAGCTGGATCCCTACTCTAAACTGCATCAGTCTTAAATGGCTTACCTTTATATAGGGTGCATCAGGCCAAAATATGCTTAATCATGGGTTGGGTTCCTGCCAATGTACAGCTAACTGGTTAGGAACTAGCTAAATCAATCATGAGAAAGCCATACTTCATTTACAATTATTAGCTGCTCACCCTTGCTTATACACAAAGTATTAATGGGATTCTAAATGAGGTGTGCTACTGTATATGGCATACATACATACAAAAAAAGCTCAGAGTGAGGACACCTTCCCCTTCACCCCAGGAAAGGTAAATGTAACAAAGCATATTTTTCCAGCCTGATGGCAACATACTGATTTGATTTCAAAAGGAGTGGGGTCTCTTGGTATTCACCTCAGCCCTGCTGTGAAGTCACCCAGCATGATGTTGAGGTTTCACCACCTGTAAGTAATTCACTGACCACTTAGCCGCCACTTAAGGAAAAAGGGTTTTGTCAAGTCCCTCTTCCCAACCCATACTCCCTTTACTCTGCTTTTTGCTTTCTTATATTGTTTCTTCTAACAAACTTATTTTCTCTTTCTCCCCCACCCACAGGTCTGACAGGATGAGGGCACCTAACTTACCAGACAAGTATAATTTTATTTTTACTCCTGTCCCTTTCATTCTTTTGATCCCTTTAAGAGCAGATGATCCTTGTGACCCCTTCGCATTTTATTTTACAGGGACATGCAAAGCCACCTCTTTGGACTACTACTTTTGGCTCCCAAAGTCAGGTAAGTCACATTATAATCACCTAGCAAACATAAAACCAGATATGAACTACTTTCTTATTTCATACTGAAAAGTAATAGAGCATACGCTGTAGGCGACTGATTCCATGATATGCAGAGATAATACACAACCTGAAATGCAAAAGTTATGATGGCGTATGCAAACATAATAAACAAATTAACTACAAAAAGAAATCATGCAATGCACATCCTGAAGTGTAAAACAAACAAAAAAAAAAACAATGTTTGATAATAGTGGGAGGAAAACCAAAGTGAGAAGCGGTTAAGCTTTAGAGTTTCAATTTTAATAACTTGAAAATACTGATACACGACACTGATAGCAAAATTGCTAAAATGCCAGCTAAACAGCAAGCCAGTGTCCCTGCCTAGTTATATTCAGCCCACTCTGAAACCAGACCAGTTCTGATCATGAACACAAACCTCCACCAATTGCACAGCCAGATTTCACAAACTAAAGAAACTGCCAAAAGCAAGCCACAACATAACAAGGAATGTAAACAGTGAGTACAAAGTGTGTTTGTGGGGAGAAAACTATGTTAAAACTTAACTGTCAAATCACTGGCCTGCTTAGGCAATTTAGCTAGGCAACATGGCCCGCCTGCCTGCACAGAAAAAGATGACGGAGCCAGTCTAACTGTAACTGTCTATTTACATTACCCAATCAAAAGGCAAACACAGCACAGACCAATTGTGCTGCTAGACCACACAAACTAAACCACCAAAAGCAAACCATTCCATTAAAGTGGGGAAAAAGCATCCTCAGATGGAAGTCAGAACAGGAAAGAGCAAGGAGTGGGAAAACACTAAAAAGAAGCTGAAAATACCATAAAACTTGTAAATAATACTTTCTATGCAACAGTAGAACCACAAATCCACATTAGTAAATCAGAAAAAATGGACAAGGTCCAGTTAATTGGCATGGATTACAATATTTGTGGTTCTTCTTGATATAATATCTATCTATACACACTCATTTATTGCATTTTACTTTCCTGTACTGAGCCAATATGTTATGTTCTTTATTTAGGTTAACAATACAAATGGAACTTTACAACCTCATGAAGGGATCATATTTGTCACTCATACTGGCTGTTACTGGATTTTTGGGAAATGTTGGTGTTATGTTGTCCTTTCATGGAGCGTCTTGCCAGAAACCGAAAAACAATGCTGTGGACAATGGGTGTTAAAACTAACCCGTGTCATAGTTCACTTGTCAGACTATGAAAAAAACTGAATCTGCTAAATGTCTAAACATCCATGAGCCAGATAAAGAAAAGTGGTACATGTCTTATTTCAATAAATGATTATCAAAGTTGATTCACTATCTTTATTCCACTGACAATACCATTGGAAGAAGTGCTAAAACATATGTGGAACCTCATAGAAGTGCCATCTCGGGAGGGCAGGAGGCTGTGTTACCATGTGGAGGTGGGGAGATAGGAAATTGCTCTTCTTGGGATCAGAAGCCCACCTGGGCTTGCCCATGGTTGGGCTCACTGCTACATGGACCTTTAATCATCGGCCTGACCCCATTAGGATTATATCTCCAGGGCCAAGCTTTCAGACCTTGCTCTACTATTTATATATCTAACTTTGATCCTAGCCTGGAGCCTGGAGCTTGGACTATTTTTCTAGCCCATTTTCTACCTGCTTGCTTATCAGCAAAAAGCAGTCAAGTACTGTATATGCTGATTTTACTCTGACTACTTCCTGATCCTGCTATGGGACACTAAGCTATTGCTTACCTGCTGACTTTATTTATGCAGGATTGGTGCTTTAGCAAGATGCTCATTTATGGATTTTTCTGAGACACTAGTAAAATTCATTTTTCTGTGTGCCATGCCCTAAGAAATCCTAGTGCATCTGCCTGGTACCAATGGCCCTACTGGGCCAAAATTTCTTTAGTCTCTATGCTGTAAGTGTGGCACCCATTTCATCCCATTTTAGTAATACCACAAGGTTGGAGGCATGAAGTCAGTCATCTATCTTGCCCTAACCAATCCCAGCAGGAACCCTCCTGTGGGGTTCTCCTCCAGACAGGTGAGCACACATCTTGCAGAGCCTGAGTCCTCATCATAACTCCAGTTATAAAATTAACAGATCCATAACTTTAACTATTTTAAGTAGCACTTCTATTTTCCCAAAGTTTTCAAGAAGTTGTGCAGCTGCCTGGTGGTTTAATGAAATGAATCAAAGGGGTTTCACTGTCTTTATACTGACAAAACTAACAATACTGTCGTAAAACTGCTACCTTCCAGCCCCCATTTTAATATTAACAGCAAACTGCATTGTTGAGCAAATGTATTATAGAGACTTAGGTGGTTAGAGGCATGAGGTATTTTATTCACTTACCAGAAAATAAAAGTGTAGGCTGGGTAAAGTTTTAGAAGCAAGCATTGTCTGGAGAAGGGGCAATCTGGGTCACATGAACCATTGCAGTAGCCACAAGTAAGAAACAAAGTGAATAAAATACCACACACCTTTTCCACCCAAGTTGCTATATACAGATTTGCTCAACAATGCAGTTTAAAATGGGGAGCAGCAGTTCTTCCGACAGGACAGTATTGTGTCAGTTTTGTCAGAATAAAAGACAGTGAAACTCCTTTAATTCATTTTATTAAACCAATGTATATTTTGTACAAGCTTGAACTTTGAGTATTCAACTCTTTCAGACTGCCACAGACATTTGGTGCCATACACAAACTTTTGGTTTACTGGTTTCACTGCTGTCAACCAGTTAAATTGGTTATCCTCAAACCTGTCATCTATTCCTAGCCTTGTGTGAATAGAATGATGCATTTAAAAGATACCCCAAAAATGGAAGCCAAATATGTTGTGGGCAATCTGATATATTTCTACCAGCCCAACAGCAAATCATAGTGTACAGGACCACACATACATTTTTAGCAAGTTATGCAGTAGGCACATCTCTGACTCTGACATTCTTAGGCAGGCACTGGCTGCACAACTTCTTAAAGAAAACAAAATGTTTAGATGACGAAATACTCAAGGTCTTATCTTTTGTCATTTGAGTAGCCCAGATTGATGGTTCTGGGTGACTTCAACGCCTGGGTCGACGATGAACTCTCGCAATTTGGTAATCACTTCCTCAATTAATGTCTTCTTTGGGCCTTACAGGTAATTTCCACTGCTACTCAAATCTGGGCACTCTCTGGAGTTAGTCTTCCTCTTAGGGATTGATGCATCCGGACGTGGGGGTAGAACCAGTCACCTGGTCAGACCACTACACCGTGAGGTTCAGTTTTTGCACCCTCTGAGAAGGCCTTCCCTGTGGAGATGGTCAGGTACCACCCATTATGGAATATTACTTCCAAGGCCTTCGGCAGTCCTTGATCAATCATCCCCACTGTTGGCGAGCAGTAATCCAGAGGCGCTGGTGTCAGCCTATAATGTAGCCGTTCAGACGCCCTGGATCTTATTGCTCCTGTTCGTCAGCACAATTTATCCCTTCACTCCAGGTCCCTTGGTTCTGAGTAGGGGCATTGAGGGAGATGCAGACAGGGCGATGTTAGAGCGATATTGGCACATGTCCGCCTCTTGAGGTCAACCACGAGATTGATGGAACGTTATTCTTTCTATTAATCTGCAATCACCCATAAGAAAGCAGAATTCCTGTCCAGAGATTGCGGTTGCTCGGAATGACCGGCTCAGTTGTTTCAGACCCGTAGACAGACTGTGCAACCCAGACTGTCTGTAAGTTCAAAACCTTTTCGCAATTAAAGTGCGAGGAGCTCAGCTCGTTACTTTGCAACTAAAGTGACCAACATCAGGATGGACTTGTGCCAGCAATCTCTAAGAGGCGATGTCGTAGAACAGTGTGAGTTCACAGTACCCCAATTCTCTTGGAGTTCCTTTGGTCAGCCTGAGTTCGTGGATATTATGAGGATCATCCATAGTGTCGTCCCAAGCTGTAGTTAGGATCCTGGACCAACTCCCTAATTTTGGGTTGTATTGATATCATTGGTCCAATCCGGTGCAAATAGTCTGGTGCTCCCTGGAGTCAGATGAGTTTCCTAGCTCCCTGAAAGAGGTGGTGGTGGTGACACTTCTCTTGAAGAAAGCTACTTGGACTCAGACTGTTTCTCAAACTACAGACCTATCTCTTAAATTCCCTTTATTGGGAAGTTTATTGAGAAGGTAGTGGCAGCCCAATTAGAAGACCATTTAACCATCCATAATATCTACGAATCCTTCCAATCTGGTTTTCGTAAGACATAGCATCGAGACTACGCTGATTCAGGTGCTTAATGATCTTCTGACGCGTAGAGATCAGAAGAGACGTTCCATTCTGGTTCTCCTTGATCTCGTCAGTTTTGACACTGGATCACCTGGTGTTGATAGCACGCCTGAGACAAATTTGTGGAATGTCGGGAACTGTTTACAATGGTTCACTCATTCCTCACTGAGAGATCACAAAGAGTTGTGGGAGTCTTTTCTTCTGGTCCAACTCCTTTGTTGTGTGTGGGGTGCCTCCGGGTTCCGTGCTATCACCCATGTTATTTTGAAGTGTACATGCTTCCCCTCTGAGACATTATAAGACGGTATGGGCTGAGTTTCACTGCTAAGCAGATGATACCCAACTATACCTGTCTTTTGCACCCAACCAGGATGGAGCTCTTGCAGTGTTTAACAACTGTCTGGAAGAAATCCAGGGTTGGATGGATTCTAGTTAGTTAAAGTTGAACTCAAAGAAGACAAGTGTTTTGGTTGTGGACCTGGGTGGTCAGATAGAGAGGTTGCATGATGGCATACCCTCTGGAATTTTCTTGGCGGTGTCACTTCCGACTTCTGAACAGGTCGTAGCCTTGGGATAGTCTTAGGCGACAGACTGACCTTACAGTCTCAAGTATCGCCATTGTCAGGACTTCCTTTTACCATCTTAGGAATATCGCCAGGGTTAGGCACCTTGTTCCGTCTGACTCTTTGCCAGCGTTGGTCCATGCCTTTGTGTCCTCGCGTTTAGACTACTGTGCCCTATACTTTGGGCTTTCTGGGGTTGAAATTCGTCACCTACAGCTGGTGCAGAACGCTGCAGGCCGGGTTCTGACTGGGACAAGTAGGTCCTGTCATATTACCCCAGTGCTGCGAACTGCACTGGCTTTTTATATGGGAGATCACCCTTAAAGTCATTTTATTGACTTTTAAAGCCCTTCACAATCAGGGTCAGCCTATCTGAAAGAACTCCTGGTGCCTTACTACATGACCAATCGCTCCTCTCGTCTGACAAAGGGATTGTTAGAGATTCCAAGAGTGAGTTTAAAATCTTCTGGCAGCAAAGCATTTTGTTATGCTGCACCCCACTCTTGGAATTCTGTACCATGAAGTTACGGAGTGCACCTCCATGGAGGAATTCAAGAATAATCTGAAACTCATCTGTGGTGAATGACCTTCTTGGAGGGTTATTCATAGGTTAATTTTACTGTGCTGAGATCTTATTTTATATTTTATTAACTAATTTTAATGTTTGATGTTATGTTATGATTTTATTTATATGTATTTTGGATTTATATTTGATGTTATGGTTTTAATATGTTCAGCACCTTGGTAAGTTGAAAGGCACTTTATAAATAAAATTATTATTATGATTATGATTATTATTATTATTATCTTCTTCTACACAGAAACAGTCAAGTTCCATTCAATACTCGAATACAAGTTAAATCAGAACTGTCTGTTACAAGGCATGGTTGCTCTCAGATTCATCTGCTCTTACCTGATTGATAGGAAGAGATGGGAAGAGATGGGTCAGACTATACTGCTGCAGCATGACCAGAAAACCTTTACGACTACGCTCCTCCTGCCGACTGAAAACAGAACCAGGGTGCCGTGAAAAACTCTTTGGTCCCTTGACTCTCCAGCTGCCGTGAATCTCCTCCAGGCTTCCTTGCCTGCTGAGTCTCTGTGGCTGCTACAAGAATGCTGGCGATCCTCTCTCTATCTCTGAAATTAAACTTCCCAGGTTACCTGGGCTAGCACACTGAGCTGGATTTATATGAGAGGGTTCATCTGGATAGTCTATCAGGGGCACAAGTAGATTGTCTCGGCAGCTGAGCCATCAGAGACGCATGGATCTAGTTTTCTAGCCTATCAGGGCCACATCCCAGCGTGTGATCACAGCAACCAGCAGTCTCTAGTTCAAGTTCAAATTCAAGTTTATTGCAGGAAAATTCCATTGAGCAAGCTCATTCACTAGGAGGTCCTGTGACATAAACACTTAAGTACAAACGCAGATAGGTAATAACAGTATATACATGAAATACATGTTACATGATACAGGCTGGATATACATACAAGGGTACCATAGGGTGACTGCAGGTGGTAAACATTGATATGAGACAGGAAGCGACTTACAGGTGCATACTGATAAATGAAACATGATGACTGGTGTGTGCAATACATATACAGTATTTTGGCAGCTAGAACAAACAACAGTCTTCAACTGATATGGGGAGGAGCAATTTGATAGAGTAGCAGTGGAGCATAAGCAAAGAGAAAGCCAGGAGTAGAAGGAGAAGGGAAGGGAAAGCAGTTAATATGACAAATCAATTATATCTTAACAGTGGATAAATATGGCACACATGGGGAAGGAAGAGACTTAATGACAGTTATAGGTGTCTTTTATTTGGCTGAACTTAGCGATTTGTAGAAGTTTATTGAAACTGTGCTAGTTAGTTTCAATACGGTTTGTAATTGGTTCCAAATGGAGGAAGGGCATATGCAATATACGTTTACCAAAGGAAGTCCGCGTCTTGGTATGTCAAGCATAATAAAGTCAGATTTTCTTAATGAGTATGCACTATGTGAGATACTAATAAGGAAGAGATAGATTGGCAATTTCTGCAGGAGCAGTTTAAGAGTCCATAGCCCAGCATGGAGCAGCGTCTAGTAGTAGGGATGTCCAACCAACAGCTGCATATAAGTCACAGTGGTGCGAACGGTAAGGAGTTGGTAATGAACCGTAACGCACGGTGATAAAGGATGTCCAGTTTACTTAGATTTGCAAAAGTGGTGAAGGAATAGATTACATAGTCAAGTAGGGGAGAAAAGTGGCCTGTACAAGCTTGTTTCAAGTTTAAAGGGGAAAAGGGGCTATTTCTGTAGAAGAAACCTAACTTTGCATTTAACCTTCTAGAGACATCTTCGATGTGGTCACTGAAAAGATAATTTATTGTCGATCCAGATATATAGATATTTAAATTTGGTTACAACTTCCAGGCTCGTTTAGCATGGTGACAATGAAGTCTTGGGCAAGAGTATTGGGGCCTGAGACAGCACTGCGGAGAATATCATCGCTTTAGTCTTCTTAGCATTGAGCAGAAGCTTTGCCTTTATTAGATTATGCTCAAGTTGTGTGAAGTCCGCTTGAAGCACTCCCTGACTTCCAGATAACGATGAGCCAGAAGTATACAACACAGTATCATCTGCAAAAGTGCAGATTGGACGTAGATATGTTAGCATCTAAGTCATTGATGTACAGAGAAAACAAGATAGGGCCTAAGACGGATCCTTGGGGACTCCCCTTGCAACTGGCAAGGCAGCAGAAAAAAGCTTTCGCCTTTACTTTTGGAATCTTCCAGTTAGGTAGCTAGAGGACCACTGGATGGTATGGTATGTGGCACCCAACTTTGCAAGGCAATTGACTAATAGTTTGTGATCAACAGTATCAAAAGCTTTGCTGAGATCCAAAAGACTGCACCAGTTACCTTCTTAGCATCTATAGCAGAGATCCAATCATTGGTTACTTTTGCTAGTGCAGTGATTGTGCTATGATTAGCCCAGAAGCCAGATTGAGCTAGGTTAATGAGAGAGAAGGTTTCCAAGTGAGATTTTAACTAAATATGGATCAGTTTTTGAGAACTTTAGAAAGGATAGGCAATATGGAGATAGGCCTATAGTTGTTTACATCGCATGGGTCACCAGATTTAAATAGAGGGAGGATATGTGCTGATTTCCAGCAGGACGGCACAGCAGCAGATGTAATGGAAAGATTGAAGATATGGAGAATTGTGGCAGTGAGATGGGCATAGCCTGACCTTAGGAAAAAGGGTTCCAAGCCATCGTCCCCTGCGCTTTTTTGGTGTCTAAGTTAAGAAGAAATCTTCTACTTCTTTATAAGTTATCTAGCACAGTTGGAAGGGACTGGGTGCAGGACTAGATGTGGCGGGAGGGGTATGCTGGCTCACCGCAGCACCAGCATAAGGTGACGAGTCAAAAGCTAATCCAGCTGTGGCAAAGTGGGAGTTAAGTTCCTCCAGGATTAGGGACTTGTTTTTCCACAATCTTGCCACTTGCAACTATCTTTGTTGGGACAGAGGAGGCCATGGGCCGTCCTTCTATAAGCTTTGATAGTCTTCCATATTTTATGAGGGTTACCTTTAGCTTGTTCGAGAGTAGAAATATAATAGTTAGTTTTAGCAGAGCAAAGTTTTTCACACAGTTATTCCTGGCTGTTCTAAGGCCTGCCAATCCGAAGATTCTTTGGAATGTCTAGCTTTAACCCAGAGCTTATCTCGAGCTATAAGGGCTGCCTTGAGATCCGAGGTGAATCAGGGATTGGAATTGTTCCGTACCCTTACTTTGATGAAAGGGCATGCTTATTTATTATTGTAGTGAGTTTGTCATTAGGATGCAAGCTGCCTTGTTGACATCTTTGGTTAGGTAAAGATTTTGCCATCTGATTCATGCTCAGGTCAGATAGGAAGTTTACTGCACTGAATTTGTGAAAGGATCTTTTGTTATAAAGATGGGTTGCGGACGGGCCTTAATTTGAGATCTTGCATAAGCAACAATTCCATGATCGTCATGTCATTGTGAAACACTGCCAAATGAGATATTTTGTGTGGATGGGTGGTTAGTACCACATCTAGAATGGAACTGTTGGCAGTATTTAGAGTGTTGTTCCTAGTAGGTTCTCTGACTAATTGCCCAAGACCTAGCTCGTCACAAAGGGATTTGAGGCCGTGTGATTTAGGTGACAGCCAGTCCATATTTAGATCTCCTAGAAATATTGTTTCAGTTTTGCATCTACGAACATGGATTTCAAAGATTAAGGACTTCATCACCACCAGACGGGGTCTATAGCCACCTAGGATAGTGATACATTCGAGGAGGAGATGAAGGCTCAGAAACTAACTCAAATTCCTTGGCTAGAGATTTGCAACTAATTGGTGACCAAGTACTTAGATTTGGCATAGATAACCACACCCCGCCTCTAGACTCTCTATCTGCTCTAAATAAATTATAGCCCTGCAGTGATATTTGTTGATCAGTGTTCGTCTGTTTTAACCATGACTCAGTAATTATGATAAGGTCTGGGTTAACGTGTGCAGCCCAGGCTTGCAGCTGTACAAGTTTTTTAGGCAGGCTCTAGAGTGCATGATCACAGTGTGTGGGGTTCCAAGGTACCAATCAAGATTCTCTCGCCACCAAGTAGAGTCTTTGGTGGTCATCTTAGAGCTCTGCATTGTTTTCCCCATAGCAGTGGCAACAATCCCCATGGATTTATCAAAACAGTGATTTCCTCCCGTAGCCCATTTTAAGACTTAAATCCCTATAAAATATAGAATCCTCACAGATATGTGAGCACTGGTATATTTTGATTGTGAATGATTGACAGTTTGGGTGGACCAATCCTGGGGTCCAGCTCCTTTATATTCTGGACAGGAGTAAGTCAGGTCAGATGAGAACAAGGTGTTAAAGGAGAAGCACCCATTCAAACTAGTGACTGCTAGTACTGTATATTATTTTGTTTTTCTGCTGAAGTTAAGCTGTTATTTCTTTTCCTACATTTATTTATTTTGCCATTGCAAGTCCATTTTAATTTTGTTATATAATAAAGTAAGAACATTTATGCTCTACATCTGTGCATGTGTCCATCTATTACCCCAAAAGCCTTTCACACATAGTGGTAGTGGTGGAATCAGTTGGTGCCATTTTCCGACGGAGGTCTGGACTGAGACCTAGCGGACAGCCGCTGATGTTACAGGATGAGCGGACAGAACATGACCTCCTGGAGTGGCTAAAAGATCCATGACAGCAAAGTATCAACTTCCATTGCTATCAGGATTGGATCCAGTGGTTAGGAGGGTGAAGAAAGCAACCAGCAAGTGAGCCAGAGATGGAAGTCAAGGAAGATAAAACTGAGCTGGAGGCTCAAGCAAATGAGGGAATGACAAGAGGAGGAAGCACCCCCTCAAGAATTTTAGGAACTACTTAGGTGGTTATGTATCCAACAAGTAGAACTGGAAACACAGAGGAGAGGGATCATAAGGAAAGTGAAGCACGCTGGAAAGATACGCTCGTGCATCATCAGACCAATGCCTTTCCTGGTCTGGGACAAAAGATATTAAGTTGGTGGAGTTGTCTGCACAGATGATAATGAGACATACATAATGACTTCTGAGAGGTGGCCACTGCTTGTTCTTGGCTGAGGGACCAATGAGTCATTAGGATTGCCCCATATCTGACAGGGAAAGCCCAGTTGGCCTACAGCCATATTGACATAGCCCATGCTAACGACTATGACCAAGTGAAGTCAGCAATACTAAAAAGGTATAACATTGATATAGAAACCTAGAGACAGATGATTCAAGCACATAGGTTTCATGCTGCTGACAGCCCTGGGATGCCTACACCCAGTTGAAAGATCTATGCATTAAATGGCTTACAACCTGCCACTAGAACCCTGGAACAGATTCTAGAAGCCATCATTTTGGAGCAGTTTGTTTGCATCCTTCCTAAAGATATGCAACTCTGGGTGAAGATGTACTGTCCGAGGCAGCTGATGTTGCTATCCATTTAACTGAGGACTAACTGGCAGCAAGACCTCACCGACAAAAAGATACAGTGACCACTAGCTCACATCAAGCTATGGTAAGACCTAATTCTGCTACCACTGCATCCAGTAGCAACACCATCACCACTGGGATAAGAACTAAGTATAAACTGGGAAGGGGTACAACTTAGATATAATCTGCTTGGACTGTAATGGAAGAGGCCATATAGCCAGGTTCTGCCCCAAGAAAAAGTCTGAACCAGCACATTTGGCATTGGTTAATTGGGGACAGTATACTGTACCTGTTCAAACTGATGGAAAAACATACAAGGGTTATTAGATTCAGGGAGCAAGCAGACCTTAGACCAAGCCAATATACTGAACCAGCTTCCAGTAGCTGGAGAGCCAACTACTGGGGTGATGTGCATCCATGTGTCATCCATTACTATCCATTGTTGGAAATAAACTTAACTGTGCAGGGTCATAGTCAACGATTAAATGTGGGATTGTGCCAACTTTACAAGTCCCGTACTTCTGGGACATGATTATCCCAATTTTCAGACCTTGCTCCACTCTAATGTTTGCACTTGCTGTGACCAGATCTCAAGCCCAAGGCAAGGACACATTGGGATAGTTATTTACCTTTGAGGAAGAGATATATGGGCCATTGGGAAAGAGCAGGAAACCAAGGCGCTGGAAGAGAAGTGAACAACTTTTATGGACTCAGAGTAAACACAATGTTGATATGGTTGAAATTAAAAAGAAAATGTTAAACATGGTCAGGAAGAATGAATTAAAAATGTAAAGCAGAATGATATAACCTTGCAACTGCTTTTTCACAGGGTAGGGATGCTGCTGGTCCACAACAGGACAAATACAGAGTTCATGAAGGTTTGCTTTATCATGTATGTACCAACCCTAGGAAAGAGGAAGAGGTTGAACAACTGTTAGTTCCCTGAGCCTATAGACAGCAATTGTTGGAATTGGCCCATGATATAACATTGGCTGGGCATCTGGGTACAGACCGTACCTCAGTCAACTTCTGTACTGTTTTTTTCTGGCCTGGTGTTCACAAACAACTGTCAAATTATTAAAATTGTTGTGAATGCCAGAAAGCTGCCAAACTCAGTAAGAAGGACAAAGTCCCTTTGATGCCCATGCCCTTGGTTACTACCCCATTCAAGAGGACTGCAATGGATATTGCTGACCCTTACCTAGAAGTTACAAGGTAATAGGTACATCCTCTAGTAAGTGACTACACTACCAAATACCTGAAGCTGTTCCTGTGCAGCATCACTGCCCAAAATTGCTGATGAGTTGGGCAAAATCTTTAGCCAGGTGGGCATCCCTCGGAAATATTAACAGATCGGAGTAGCAACTTTTGTTCTGTGATGTTGAAGTGACTCTACCAGACCTTAGGCATTGAAGCCAATCATACAACACTATCATCTGCAAATGGAAGGCCTGGTTGAGTGCTTCAACCAAACACTGAAAAAAATCATACAAAAGTATGTTCAGGAAGAGGGTAAGAATTGTGATCTGTACCTACCATACTTACTCTTTGCATAGAGAGACTAGCCTCAATCTCTCAGGTCCCCCATTAGAACTACTCTATGATCATAACCCAAGGGACCTTTGATATAGTTACAGAAGAATGGGAGGAAGGAAAACCCTCAATGGTATGATGCCCTCTGAATACATGTGCCAGCTTAGACAGAAGCTGGAAAATATATACAGAAGGCCCATGATACTAATCAAAATCAGCAAACAATTCTGAAAACCCAGTATGATAAAGGAACGGGACACAAAAAGTTTATAGAGGGAGGAAAAAGTATTATTATTGTTATCATCCTCAGACAACAGGCTGCTTATTAAATGGCAAAGTCCTATACAATAGTAAAAGGATGGTGCTGTATCCTATGAGGTGGCACTACATGACAAAAAGCAGAAAAGCACATTTATCATGCAAATCTGGTTAAAGCATGGGTAGATAGAACTCCCTTCTGTGGCTATATACACCCTGAGTCTAAAGATAGTGAATTAAATATGGCTTCCCAACATTTAGAAATTATAGGGGAACTTACAGATATCCATGTTAACCCAGAATTGATCTCTCAACAGATAGCCGAGGTACAGACCCTCCTAAAAGCACATGAGGCAACTTTACAGGAACCCCAGGAAGAGCAAGGAGGTGATCCATCACATCTCTCTACAGAGGAGGTACCCATAAGACAAAAAGCCTACAGGCTTCCAGAAAGAGTTAGAGGAGATGTGATACAGGAGTTCAAGAAGATGCAGGAACTAGGTATCATCGAGCCCTCCCACAGTGAATGGAGCTTCCCCATGGTGGTGGTGGGAAAGAAAGAAGGGAGTGAGGCTCTGTCTTGACTTTCAGTGACTGAATTCTGTGACAAAGTTTGACAGTTATCCAATGCCTCACATTGACGATATCTTAGATCTCCTAGGTAATGCCCAATTTATTAGCACTTTGGACTTAACCAAAGGCTATTAGTAGATACCATTAGATCCTTCTGCCAATTCACAGTAATGCCTTTGAGCTTACACGGTGCTCCCACCATCTTTCAGAGGGTCATGGACAGAATTTTGACACCCATGCCGCTACAGTGCAGTCTGCCAAGATGTGATTATTTAGCCTTTTGTGGTCTGAGCATCTACATCATCTAGTTGGTTTTAGCTGCTATTTCTGAAGCCTGACTAATGATCAACCCTACTAAATGCTCTCTCTGGCAATGCAGGAGACAAAGTATCTGGGGTTTCAAGTAGGAAATGTCAAATAAGACCAGATATAAGCAAAGTGGAAGTGGTGACTAATAGCCCCTGACCCGTGACAAAGAAGGATGTACAGTCCTTCCTGGGACTAGCAGGCTATTACTGCCATTTCATCCCCACATTCTCTACTGTGGCCAGTCCCCTGACTGAGTTAAAGAAGAATAAGCCAGAGAAAGTAATTTGGACTACTGCATGTGAGGAAGCTTTTATTCTATCAAAGCTAAATTATGTTCCTCATGTGTGCTATATACACCAGATTTTACATTACCCTTTATACTACAGACTGATGCCTCTAACTGTGCTGTGGTATGGGGCAGTATTAACTCAGATTACTGATGGAGAGAGCACCCTATTTATGTAAGCAGGAAGCTACATGAGAGGGAGACACACTACTCCACAATAGAAAAGGAGTGCTTAGCAGTAGGGTGGGCTATTGAGGCACTCCATTTCTATCATTCAGAGCTGAATTTGAGTTGTGGACTGATCACAACCCCTATGCTGGCTTCATGTAATGAAGAATCATAACCCTTGTATTGTGCATTGGTACCGTCATTGCAGCCCTAAAGGTTTACTTATTAAGAACTGTAGGGTACTACAAGACAGTAATGCAGATTTCTATCTTGATATGGGTCAGAAAAGGAAATGAAACACCTGTCAGAATTCAGGGTATGGAAGACAGTAATGAGGAAAAGAAATAATTCCTTTCTCAGTCCAGTTAGTAATGAATATGTTTATTAGGGACCCCAAGGTGGAGCCTTAGGAGATGGGTGAGCTATCTCACGTCTCTCTTCTAGAGAGTTCTGATGAATAGGTGTATTTCAAATTAGACAGAATTGTAGACAAAGTCAGGTTGGTTTCATGTTAGGTAGGGAGGAGTATAGAAACAAAAACATAGACTTTGATGGCAGATAAGGACCACTTGGCCCACCCAGTCTGCCCATTTTCCTACCTACTGGATAAGCTGCAGATTCTAGTTAACCAACAGCCTACTTCCTGCCACCTCACTACAATTGCCTTGTGTCTGTCCCATGGATGTTTGAATTCCCCACTGTTTTACCCCAATAACCTCCCCAGGAAGGCAGTTCCACGCATCCACCACTCTCTCTGTGAAAAAGATTTCTCACATTACACCTGAGCCATCCCCACTATCTTTAAATTGTGTCCCTTGTTCTTACACATCTCTTTTTTGAAAGATGCTACCTCCTGGACTTTGTTGATTCCATTGAGGTACTTGAACATTTCTATCACGTCCCCCATCCCTCCTTTCATCAAGGGTATACATATTAAGCTCTCTGAGTCTTTCTTCATATGATTTCTGATGCAGACCCTGCACCATTTTAGTTGCCCTCCTCTGACTGCTTCCATCCTGTCTATGTCCTTGTGTAGATGAGGTCTCAAAACTGTACACAGTACTCCAGATGGGGTCTCACCAACTGTCTGTACAGAGGGATAACCACTTCCTTTTCTACTTGTGATGCCCCTTCCTATGCATCCTATTATCCCCTGGCTCTCTTACTGACTTCTCACATTGCTTACCCACCTTTAGATCATCTGATATGACTACTCCCAAGTCCCGTTCCATTTTGTTTGTTGTTAGTACCTCCTCATTGTGTACTCTTCTCCTGGGTTTTGTTTCCCAGGTGCATTACTTGCACTTCTTTTGCGTTGAATCTAAGTTGCCATATGTCTGACCATTTCTCCAACCTTGAAGTCCCTTCTCATCCTTTCTACCCCCTTGTGTAAAAACTCTGCTACAGATCTTTGTATCATCTGCAAAGAGGCATACCTTTCCTCCAGACCCTCTGCAATGTCGCATATAAAGATGTTAAAGAGGACTGGACCCAGTACTGAACCCTGAGGTACTCCACTAGTGACCCTTTTTGGAATGTGTTCCACTACTATTACCTCCACGTCTGTTGTGCAGCCAGTTTGCAAATCCAGGCTACCACCCCTGGGACCCACTCCCAGGCTGGCTAACCTTGATTATTAATCTTGTGTGAGACAGTGTCAAATGCCTTACAAAGTCTAGGTAGACCATATTCACGGCCCTCCCTGGTCTATTATTTTGGTCACCCAGTAAAAGAAATCTATTAGATTTGTCTGACATGACATTCCTGCTGTGAATCCATGTTGCTTTGGGTCCTGTGCCTCGCTGGCCTCTAGGTACTCAACAATTCTTTCTTTCAGAAGTGATTCCATCATTTTCCCTACCACTGAGGTCAAACTTACAGGTCTGTAGTTTCCTGCTTCTGCCTTACTCCCACTTTTGTGAAGGGAATCACATCTGCCCTCCTCCAGTCCTCAGGTACCACCCCATCCTCCCATGATTTGTTAAAAGTGTGGTCAGTGATGTCATTAGGTCCTCCCTTAGTTCTTTTAAGTTCTGGGGTGAATCCCATCAGGCCCCATTGCTTTGTCCACCTTGAGTTTTAGGAGTTCTTTCAGGACTCTTTCTTCTGTAAATGGACTGGTGTCAACCCCTACCAGAATGCTTCTATTGTCTGGTCTAGTAACTCCTCCTCATCTTCTTTTGTGAATACTGAGCAAAAGTATTCATTCAATACTCTGCCTTTTCACTGTCTCCTCTGCCCATCTCCCTCTCCCTTATTAATCTTCACTATTCCTCCCTTAACCTTTCTATGCTCCTAATGTAGCTATAAAGGGTTGTATCCCCTTAACTGACTTGGCTATTTTTTCCTCAGTTTGGGCTTTTGCTATTCTGACTGCTTTCCCACTTCTTTCTGCTTTAATTGATACAGTTCCTGTCGGTCTCTTTCTGTAATGCCTTATACTTTTTGAATGCAGCCTTTTTCTCCTTAACCTTCCCTGCCACCTCTTTCAAGAACCATAGTGGTTTTACTCCACTTTGTTTTCTTTATCTGTTTCATACAAAGGCTTGTTGCCTCTGTGATGGCAGTTTTGATTTTCTCCATTGTTCTTCTACCCCTCCTATTTGGCCATTTGCTAGTGTATTCCTCAAGTATTCACCCATTTTGCCAAAATCAGCCCTTTTAAAAGTCCAGTATGCTTGTTTTTGTATGGCTTGTCTCCATGGTTGTGCTTATTGTGAAGCACACTGTGCAGTGGTCGCTTGTTCCCAGATGTCTACTGACTTCTAAATTTGTGATCCTCTCTCCATTTGAGAGCACCAGGTCTAATGTGCTTCCTCCCAAGTGGTTCCAACACTAGCTGTCTAAAGGCCTGCCCCTGCAGAGCATCAAGAATGACCCTACTCTTGGATGTGGCTGCAGTACATGTCATCCAGTTAACATCTGGCATATTCAGGTCCCCATCAACAGTATCTCCCCTTTTCAGCCATTTTGAGAATGTCCTCTATCATTTTCTTGTCCATTTCCTCCCTTGAGATGGGGGTCTGTATACAACCCCTGTGCGATTGTGATGCCATTCCCTGTCTCCAAGGTGACCCAGAGTGCCTCTTGTCCTCTCCCTTTACTTTTTAGTTCTGTAGCTTTGATCCTCCCTTATGTATAGAGCTACTCACCTCCTCTTTTCCCCTCCCTGTCCCTTCTGTAGACTGTACCCGGTATGTTGACATCCCAGTCGGGTTCCCCATGTACCATGTTTCTGTGACTCACATATCCAAGTGTTCATCTTCCATCAAGGCTACTAGCTCAGGAACTTGTTTCCCAGACTAAGAGCATTGGTACTCATTGCCCTCCATTTAATGTTGGCTTTATCCTTTTCCCCCATGCCTGCTCTTTTGCCCTTGTCTATTTTCCATTTACCCTGTCCTGCCCTCTGTTGAGCACTGTACCTCAGTGTTTATCTTACTACCGTCATGTTTTGTGGGGGAGGCTTGAAATTTCTGCCTCTTATTGGCACCTCCTCCCATGGCTGGTTAAAAGCTTGCCAGAAGCATTTAAACCTGTCATTTAGGATTTTGGTTCCTTCATGGACAGAAGCAGACCATCATGCCAGTATAAACCTTCATCTCTCCAGGTGTACTCTCAGTCCCCAATGAAGCAAAGCCCTGTGCTCTGCACCAGTTTTGCAACCATTCATTAAACTGTATGGTGTGTAGTACCTTATGGCCTCACCCTGCCATGGACTGGCAGCACCTCTAAGAAGGTAACCGTGTTGCTACCTGTCTGAGGCCCCTCCCATATCCACAATTTCATCCTGCACTGATCCCATGCCTTAGCTAGGTCATTTGTCCCAAGATGGACAATGATACTGTATCTAGTTCCCTCTCCTGTGATGCTGCTTCTGCAATCTGAGGATTAACTTCTTGTCCCTCAAGCCATGGCACCAGGCAGGCACCTTACTTCCTCTCCTCTCCCTTCCCCAGGTCTACCGTCTAATGAATTGAGTCCCCTAATGAAGCTGTTTCCTTCTCCTGTGGTGTTATGTGGAAGGGTGTGTTCGGTCCACAAACAGGATCTGTCTGGAGGGTATACTTTTATGTTATGTATGGTATCAGTAATTGTTTCTGTGTTTGTGCACCTTACATGAACTGGCCACCCATGTATGTTTTATGCTGTGTATCTTGTTTTTGGTTTGTTTGTGTCCCCCACTGGCAGCAACCTGCTTGTCAGACTGAATTCAGGGTCAGGAAATGAATGTTTATCCCTAGAACATGTAGTGATGTTGTAAAATGTTCTTATAAATACTAAAGCGGAGAGTTAACGGTCAAATTTGCCAGTGGTTATTTCCCTCTCAGTGAAAAGTACCCAAACCTCTGTGGCCAAACCCTGCCTGTTTGCTATGTTGCTAGGAGAAAATGTAACAGTCTACCTGAAGAGGTTGCAACTGCTGTGCAGCAAAACAAGATGCTGCACTTAATGGTACAACAGAATGTACACTATTGCACTCTGTCAATAAATAATTGAACAGTTAATGTAGGAGTAAAAGCAGGTAACAGGGTTTCTAGAGTTACTTACTCTTTTGTGGTACTTGTTTCCCTAGCCATAGGTGGTGAAAAAGGAAAAACACTTTCCTGGCTCATTGTTTTGACAAGAGCAGAAAACACTGCAGAGGTTATTTCAAAGGGTGCTTTTGGTGTTTACTCTTTGGTGGTGCAGCGTTTCTGTATCTTCTCACACTTGGGCAAGGTAACTGCATTTAAGCCACTGCTGTAGGCAAACAGTAACGTTTGCTGTGCACCACCGTTTAAGATAAAAGCAAAAAGCATGGAGGGCTCAAATTAATAAGTTGAATGCTGCTTCTGTGTAGGAAAACAAATGCTTACCGCAGAGTAAAGAGAATACAGGATCCTTCTGTGACCTTCTCTCAGCAATCCTCTCTAAGAGCTGGCCGGCCTCATTCCTATTACTTTTAGCAGGGGATCAGCTGGAGGAGAGGGCTTACAGAACGATCTCTCAAACTATAACTGGATCCAGTTCATAAAAGGTTACAGTATTATTGTACACACTTTAGTATATAGGATTATAACATGCATCAATTTTTAATAAGGAGAAAAAGACCCGATCAATGAAGGGCATTCAAATGTATATTTTGATTGTGAATGATTGACAGTTTGGGTGAACCAATCCTAGGGTCCAGCCTCCATTATATTCTGGACAGGGAGTAAGTAAGGTCAGGTGGGAACAGGGTGTTGAAGGAGAAGCACCCATTTGAACTAGTGACTGCTAGTGCTGTATATTATTTTGTTTTACTGCTGAAGTTAAGCTGTTATTTCTTTTCCTTCAGTTATTTGTTTTGTCGTTGCAAGTCCATTTTAATTTTTGTTATGTATATAATAAAATAAGATCATTTATGCTCTACAACAGTGCATGTGTCCATCTGTTACCCACAGCCTTTCACAGGTATCCATACATAAACCCCATGTCCTCTGCCTCTTTCAGCCTCAGTGTAAAACCGCACCACACTGATAACATGTACCAGCTGACTGGCTACTCCCTGCTACACCAGGACACACCAGGGAAGGAAAAGGAGGCAGTAGTGCCATTTTCTTCAGTAAACACCTCTTTGCCACTATTACCTCTATCCGACCTTGCCTCCCCTAGTGAATGGCTAATTTCTGAGGTAATCCTAGGTCCCACCAAAAATCTTTCTGGCATGCTGCTATAACCCACAAACCAGAGGCTCTGAGGATCTACTAAAACCTCCTGGCTGGTCTGAGTCTCTCTCACCACCCAGAGACACTGTCCTCCTTGGTGACTATAACCTTAACTGGTTAGCGCCCAGGAACCAGACTATGCTAACCTTCTTAAACTGCACAATCTGGTGCAAACCATCATTATCCCCACAGACCAACCCCGATACATCTACCCATACCCTGCTGGATTGGGTAGTCACCAACAGAGATGACAGATATATCAGGCCAGTGTGGCAGACTCCCTAAGTGACCACTCCCTATGTACATCATTTGGTCCTCCAAGACCACACATCCCCCCCTCAATTACCTGTCCTTCCAAAATTTCAGCTGTCTTGACACCTCTCCCTCCTAAATGATGTTTTGATCCATGCCGGCAAGACCCTCTGTGCTCTTACAGCTGTGATTCGGCTGTACCTTTTCATCAATACCTTCTTGGCGCTATACAGGTCTGCCACTTCCCCATTTACTTCTAGGGAGAGTGAGGGGTGGGTCCACCGGCTGGATCACCAAAGAACTCCTGACCCTCATGAAAGCTAGAGATCATAAATGGACTGCCCACAATCATCCCTCTCCTGCCCTGTGGAACAAATAAAGGCACCTGTTAATCAATGTAAATGCATGACCAAATCCTTGAAAACAGCTACTGCCACAACCTCCAGAGAGAATAGCCTTGGCAATCCTAGGAAATTCTGAATTCCATTAGCTCACTTTTCAAGCCCTGCTCTAACAGTAATAATAACAGTAGTAATGAAGGCTTTGTTTTCTCACAACATAGGCAGCTCCCCCAAGCTAGGCTTTCGGGACAATCAAGCAACTGAGCACAAACGGCTCACCTGAGTAGCTAGGAAGCCAAATCTCCAGCCTGATAACTCGAGGTAAAGAGAGCCTCTCTTCGTCTGGAGCGCCTGCAGAGGGGTGTCTAGCCTGATAGGCGCCGCGCCGCCTGCCCGCCTGCCCCAACCACCCTCCCACCCAGGGGCGGCTGTCAATTTAAGGATCCACCCCATGATATCACATCCGGTGATATCCGTCCTGTGCCCAGAACCTATCTCCCCACTTTCCATTTGCAGGTTATGCCTGCTGGCCACTAGAGGGACCTATGCTCCTCACTGCTTCCTACTCCTACCTGTACAGCACTACTTCCCTGGGATCTTGCTCACCACAATGTATTGGTCCTGCCTCCGCGCTCTGCCTGTGCCTATCCCACTAGCAGTGCACTTCCCACTTACCCATCTGCTAGTCCACACTGTGCCCTGGCCCCTCCCTCCCTTGCTCCTGAACCTCCTCTCCTGCCCTTGGGACCTCTGTGTCCCGTCCCCCTGCCTCCCCCCTAGCTTTCTCTTCACCTCAGGCACATCTGGGTGTCTCTCTTATTCTTGCTTTCCCTCCTGTACCTCCCTGCCCACCTCCTGCTCCCTTAGCCTCCCTCCCTCCCTCTCATGTCAATCGTAGGAAAACCTCTCACCATCTCCCAGCCAGGGTGTTAGGTCATGCTACTACTCCTGTCAGAACATTCATACAAACCCTGGCCCGGTTCCCAGGAGCTCCCCAACTCGCACCACAGGCCCATGCATGGTCTCCATGAATATCTGTAGCCTCCTAAAAAGTTTGACTCACTACAATGCCTGGTCACATCAATTAACCCTGATGTCATCACCCTGGTTGAGACTTGGCTGTCAAAAACCTCCCCTGACTCCCTAGTCTCCTTCCTGGTTTCACCCTTTTCGGTCCGACCGTGTTGGGGAGGCAGGCGTGACTCGCATGTTATGTCGAGAATCTCTCCCGTGCTAGCCCTGCCCTCCCATCGCCTGACTCCAGGGCCCAGGCGCTTATGCTGAAACTAACCTGACCCTTTAAAGGGACCCCTTTATCTGACTACTGCATCACGTGCCCCCAGGGACCAAATGCAGGCCATTGCCTCTCTTTACAGAATACCTTACCTCTCTACCTCCTTCCGCTGATCAAATTCTGGTGGGTGACTTAAATGTCAACTGGCTCAGCCCCTCCTCCTCCTCTACCCGAGACTCCTTTTCTGCAATAGACCTAATGCAACTAGTTGCCACCCTACCAGGACTAACCCCAAGAGGCTCCAGTACCCTGCTTGATGTGGTACTCACCAACTGCCCTAATCGGATCCCCAAGTGTACGAAGTCCTTCCAGACTCTCTCAGCGATCACTCCCCATTCTATTCCACTGGTCAACCTCAGTCCCCAAACCCATAGCACAGTCCACATGCCGTGGCGTCTAATACCTGGTGGACTGATAAAACTAAGGAACTTCTGTCCCAAATTGACTGGTCTCCCTATACAGGCAACTCCTGACATCGACACAGCTCTCTCCTTCTTTACCCAAACTTTTAATAATGCCTGTGATATCTTTGCCCCAGTGTTGACCGTCGTTCTAAAGGAAGAATGCCCCTGGGTTCCCCAGCTTTGATCCACCAGCTCAAACATAGGGACAACCTGGACCACGTCATTGAGACTGGCGGCCCAATGACAGGCGGTTATATGCTGCCGCTTCGAAACAAGTGCACTCGGGCCATCAGAAGGCCAAGTCTGAGCACTCTCGGTCCTCACTCACTGCCTCATGGGGAATCCCAGAACCTTCTGGGATAACATTAAACAGTTAAATGGGAGTGCACACTCCCCCACCCCCAGATCAACATTAATGGTGGCATCTCTTCAGACCCAGCCCTCACAGCCAACCACCTCAACACCTCATTCACTGACCTTAGCCCTATCCTCCCTACAAATTTTTTTGACCCTCCTCCCCAGCACCTGCCATAAATCTTTCTCACCCTTATTTTCTCCTCCGCCGTGTTTCTGCCCAAGAACTTAGGCCACACCTTGTAACTGCCCTCAAAAGTAATAGTACAGGCAGTGACACCCTGGATCGTGTGTCCACGGCTGGTCTTGACACAGTCCTTACCCGATCCACATGCCTCATCAACCACTCTCTTTGCCTGGGAAGGTTCCAACTGCCTGGAAAGTCGCCACTGTCACCCCTATCTTTAAAGGTGGTGATAGGACTGTGGTGGAAACTATCGACTGATCTCCATTCTCTCCTCTCTCAAGGCCTTGGAAAAGTGGTGGCCTCTCAAATCTCCGACTACCTCTCCACCTACAATGTCCTTTGTTCTGAGGCAGCATGGCTTCCAGGTGGGCCACAGTACCAACACAGCCCTCCTAGAGTTCTCCAACTTTCTCCACTCCTCCTTAGACTCTGGTTCTCTGGCTGGTGCTGTCTTCATTGACCTCTCAAAAGCTTTCATACTGTCTCCCACCCCTCCTTCTTGATGCCCTTAGTCTCTCTGGTTTGCTGCTGGGCCTATCTCCTGGTGCACCATTATCTGTCTGACCGCTCACAGCATGTAAAAATTAAAGGGACCTACTCAGACATCTGTCCCATCTTTCTGGGGTTCCCCAGGGCTCCATTCTGGGCCCTTACTATCTCCCTTTACCTTAACACCTTCCACGCTCTTGCTCGGGAACATTCTATTGTACGCTTGATGATGCAGTCATCTTGCCTCAAGTCGAACCCTACTGCCCTCCAGGACTCGCTGCAGAAGTCCTTCACTGAAGCCGAGGCTGGTTCAAGAGAACATAGATTGCTATAAATCTTAAAAACAAAACCATGTTCTTCACTCATCCCCAAAACAAGTCCTGCAACTTCAAACTCCTCATTCACTCTGGGTCCTCATTCCCACTCGAACAAGTTTGCTCCTATAAATACCTAGGTATCCATTTTGACCCTCCCTCTCCTTCCATGGACACATGCTGCCCTAGCCACTGCCACTAATATCCGATTGGGCATCTTACACGGTATAAACACTGCCTCCCGGAAGCTCTTCAACTTCGCAGTCACCTCCTCTATCCTGTCCCTAGTGGACTATGGACTGCCGTGTATGGTGCTGCTGATCAGACCGCACTCCATAAAATTGCATTCTCTGAATAAGGCCTGCAGGTTAGTTACTGGAGCACCTGGATGACACACACCTGTCTACTGTATGCTAAAGCGCTGGTACTTGATCTCGTTGAGCACCTCAAATATCTTACCTGTACCTTTACAAAAAGACCTCCTTGGCTTTCTCCCACCAGGATTGACCACCACCATACGCCGCCTGTCCCACTAGTTCATACTCGACCTCTGGGAAAACTTCTCTTGTTATCCCTAGAGCTAGGACCTCTCACGGCCAAAGAGCCTTCAGCTTTAGGGCCCCTCTTGGTTCAACACACTGCCCCCTCTATCTCCGAAGTTCCAACTATATCGTAGCTTCAAAACTTCCTTACGTAACTACCTTATTAACACCAGATGCTGTAACTGCCACTCAGTCAAAGCCGCACTCAATATTCTTATGACAAAGCTTATTACTAAGCTGCTAAGGACTCATATAACTCTGGTATTGTTTGCATCCATCCTACCTGTACCAGCTTGTTTGTATCTATGTCTTAATTTTACTGTTATACTTATGTGTTGTACTGCTATACTGTGTATTTGGTTTGTCTTACTGTGACAAGGTACCTTTGTAAATGAGCCTATGGCTCAAAGGTTTTCAAACTGCTGTTTAAATAAATAAATAAAATAAATAACAGCCCTATTACTCAACTAACTTCCCTGCTGGCCCTCTGACTGAGCCATCTGAGGTTGCCCAGACCTTCATTATGAAATTTACAGACCTCTCAGCTCTCCTCTGCAAACTTCCTGCAAGTCAACCAATTTACCCGAGAACTTGCTGTGCTCACTGCCCTTATCCACTGCTCCTCATATCATGCCCTTTTCCATTTCAGGACTATCTCCTAATGGATACTTACAAAATCTTAAAGCAGCAGTGCAATGAACTGTATTTTAAAATAATAATTATGACTTGACCTTATTGACCAATAGAATGAATGTTCCAGTTCACGATTTTGGTGTTTTTTCTTGTAAGCGTGATTGATGTACTGTTTTTTGTAAAAGCTTCTAATTATTTTACAAATTTATTAACCAAGCACCATGTTTTTTTCTTATTAAGTATCCCATGATTCAGTGGTCCCCTTGGCCATATACGGGATGTGCTCTTTCATGTGAAGGGCAGGATTTTAATTTGAATTGCCGTGTTTGACTGTGAAAGCTCACCGATATTTATTGAATTGTACAGAGTTTAGTATTTTTGTATTTACTCCTGAGCAAAAATGGGCACGCACTGTTTTGAGTGGGCGTCTAGGCTATTAAGTCCGCTAGATCCACGGCAGTTGAATAGGTACTTAATCATGTGCAAGATCATTGTATTTAAGTACATGGTTATAAGTTTGTCTTTGTATTTTTCTACATTGTTGCATTTTGCAGGTATTGCATTAGCCATGTTCTTGCTGCTCTCGCGCGTGCTGGTTATATAACCAGTCATATTTGTAGTAAACTGAGAAGCACAGGTACATCTGTGCTTCTGGTCAAACCTTGGTTTGTGTCAGGTTTTGGTGACAAGTGCTAATATTATAATTCTGTTCAAAATAAAAACAGTGGATCATTCGCTGGGGGAGGGAGGCTAATTTCATATTTCTTCATGTTCTGTCTGAAATTTGTCCACCCAACATGCAGTTGTGCCCCTAAATGCATGACAAGCTCTGCTGTGAATGTGCATGGCACAGAAAAAAAACACTGCACTGCATTATGGGTTACTTGAAATGCCTCGTGGAACATGCATGGCATCCTACAATACCCATATCAGTATGATGAAACTTCATGCGAGCTAGCAAGGTTCCTTGCAGGACAAGAGGTGAGTAAACCGCATTATGGATAAAAAAATGGTTGGACAATAAATTATATTTTAACATTTGGACCACCCACCACTTGTTGCCTCAAGGTAAATCTTTACAAAATGTTCATTGCACTGCTGCTTTAAGTGTCCTAACCGAGGTAGCCCACTTCTGATGGCCTTTCCCTATGTTGCTCAAGTTCATCTCACTAGCCATCTCCAAACCCCTCACTTTTATTTTTTATTTGGCCTTGTTCACCTCCTCCATGCCTGACCCTTGAAATCTGCAAAAGTAGTACTTATTTTTTAAAGCTTGTGACCCCATTCTTCCGATAACTATCAGCGATATCTATCCTCCTCATCTAGTAATCTCCGAGAAGGTTGTCCATCATCAACTGGCTGAAAACATGAGCACAACCTCATGTGCAGCCAGCAGCATGGCTTCACAAGAACCACAGTACCACCATCGCCCTGGCACACTTTACTGACCCGTCCTTACTAATATGGATTGTGGGAGTGCCACCAGAACTGTCTTTGTGGACCTGTCCAAGGCCTTTGACATGGTCAGTCATGCCCTCCTCCTCATCAAGCTGCAACTCCTTGGTTGCAAATTTGGAGACTACAAACTGGTTTAAGAGCTACCTCTTGGGCTCTCCCAATCCATGTCTATCACCTCTGCCACCTCCCATGCCCTGCTGGTCACCACGGCATTCCCCAGGGCTCCATTGTAGGCCCTCACTTTTCTATCTTTGTAAATTCCTCCCTCTGATAGCCTAAATGGCAACACCATACTGCATGTGGATGACCTGTCCTCTTTCACAGCAATAAGTCCCTATCTGCATATCCTCTGTCCTCACACAAAATTAAAGCTCTGCCCACAGTTGGTTCATATTCATCCTGCTCTTGATAAAGAAAGAAAAACAAGACTGCTGTTTGGGTCTAAATCTTACCTGGCTACGAACCCTTAAATCTAACTCTTTCCTTCTTATCAGCTTTCCCAATGGCCTGGCCCTTGAGAATGTTGCCAACTTTAAATTTCTGGGGTAACACTTGACCCTTCTCCTTTTCCAAACACATTAACCTTGTTGTTAGGAGGGTGAATCAGAAACTTGGTGCGGCCTGTCATCTCAAACACTACCTGTCCTCAGAGTCTCGTCTGGCCATTGTACAAGGATCTTCTCCCCATCATTGATTACTGCTCCCCTATCTAGTTTTTGCATATCCTCTACGTTTGTGCTAGACTTACTGCAGTATACAACAGTGTTTGCCACTTTGCTCTCTGGTCCCATTCTCTACCACATCACTGTGACCTCTACTGGGCACTCGACTGGCTTCCTCTCAAGGCCGATTTGATTTTCCCCTTGGCTGTATTGTTGATAACTCCATTAAAGGTGGAACATGTCCCTTTCTCATCCTTCCTCAAGGTTAGAAATCAACTAAGATTCTCTGTTCATCTGTTGTCCCTCCTCTTGAGGTCCCTAGAGTCTCTACCAATATGGGGAGAAATCCCTATTGGTTGTGCCCCTGATCTATGGAATGACCTACCCACATCTCCATTTGTCCTCTACATCTCACCTTCAAATCCGACTTCTGGCAGAAGCTCCTTGCAACTGCCTGGTTGGGTAGCCTCCCCTCCACCTGTGTGCCCTTCCTCTCTGGATGAAATTTCCTTTCTGTTTTCGCTGTCATCACCTTGTACCTCCTACTACCTTGCCTATCCATCAAGGAAATCCCACTTGTACTTGTGGGGGTGGGGTGGGGATAGTTCCAGAAGCCAGAAGTGTCCATTGTTTGTGTATTCTACATTCTGTTTCCTAGTTTGACTGCACTTCTCATGTTGTACCTTGTTTGATTTAGTGTCATCAACTGTTCTATCTTGACTGTATTGAATGTTCTGGCCATAACTTTGGTCTGGGTCTTGCTAGGGGTGTATGGGGGATCAGTTTAGGTCTTGTCTGTTTACATGTATGTACCTTTATTCCTGTACCCCTGTATGCTTGCACTTATTAGCTGTATCAGCATTGATCCTGTGTGTTCAACTGTCTACCATGTGTGTATTTTAATTTTCTATGCCTTTCTTTGGCCTCGGTCTTGCTTGAAAACAGTCCCATGGATCAGGGCACTTCTGTGGTAATTAAAGTCATAAATAAAATAAATAAATAAATAAATTAACAATGTGACTACTATACTAAAATAAATAATAAGTTACCTTCCAAAGTTCTGACCTGTATGGTATAGTTAAGCGGGACTAGCATATTGCCCCATTAAAAGTAGCTGATAGTGGTGTCAGACAATCATTGTAGCACTATCAAGCCTTGCTCAACAGGAGCATAACTTCTCCAAGAGCTCCAAAGGGGCATTGTGAGCAGTCAGAAATGGAGGTCACAACTCAAATAGTCTGCCTAGTCTTTTACAGAAACAGCCTAAAGCCCTCACAGGCCTATATCACAGCTACCTGTGCATCCATCTGGTAACCATCTGTCAAAAGCAGGCAGTAATGGGATGTGTAGCACTCAGCTAGGTTCTGTTTGGCAGAGGGACTACTAAGTGAGGGCAGCACTAAAGTGAGGAAGCTACTAAACCACAAGGAAGACAATGATTTGAAGACTGGGTAGAAAGCCACTAAACCACTAAAGAGCCCTGATAGGCCACAGATTTGAGGAGTTGAGGAATAACTGATTAACAGCAGACAGTGCTTAGGTGTGTAGTTGAGGAATTCACTGAACCACTATGGAGTAATACAATGTGCTACAATATGGGAGGGCACTGGACTACCAGCTGCCTAGAACTTGAGTGAAAGGGGCATACTTTTATTCTGGTCCACAGGTGCACAGTGCCAAGACAAAGTTGTAGCATGGTATGGCCACACACACTTGCTTCAATACCACACTGCATCCTGCTCCTAGGTAAACAGCATGATGTTCATCTGGATCAGTTTCACATTGCTCCTTTTCTCAGCTCTCCCACTTTGTAGGTACCACATGCTGACTGCTGTTTGTGGACTTTCAGTTGGCGGTGCAACAGTGTGCCCAAAAGCTTACATTTTGTGCCACCTGCAATGGCACCTGCAAATCATTTCACATATCTTTTTATCATGATGTTTGGTATGAGTAGGAATCATTGGTCTGTGCTGTTCTTGTGTTTTGAGTGGATGGGTCAGTGCAGAACATCTGTAAAGGGATGAGTACTCTACATATTGCCAAAGACGGCTTCTACAGATGTCCCACTCAGGAATCAAAACACTCAGGACTGTCCCAAAACTTGACCAAATGTAAAACTGTCACCATAGGGAATTAAAATGACACAAGGACACTGTTAAAGTCTCATAAAACTTTACTAGATGGAAAACAAATACAGCAAAATTAGCTAACAGTGTCCCTGTAATTGATGTTCGAATGAGAGTTCTCTATACAGTTTGACACCTAATTTGCTGCCTCTTATAATTATATACTGACCTTTTCTTTTGCACTAGTTGTATTCACCTACATATTACTGCATTAGTGTACTCCTGTAATTAAAAGGAGAATTGCTAACAAGGAAAGGCACACTAAGCCAAAGCTTGTTTCCAGGTGTGACCTGGGAGCACAAGAATTTAAATGACTTGCTTAGGGTCACACAGTATGGAAGTGGGGCTAATGGGATTCAAACTCAGGTCTCCAGCTCAATGCCCTAAACCTCTGCGCTATAATACCTCCTAGAGTAGCTCATACCAGTCTTTCCTCGAGGCAGGCAGCTCTTGAGAAGGAGCAGTCTGCTGGAAGTCTGAAATCAGCCATCTTTGTTTTTTTTTTTTTAACCAAACAATTGTTTAATTATTTACATTGCAAAATCTTCATTATTACTACTCAAGCTGCTGACTGCCTATAGCAGCCCACCCTTAACTACATGCTACCACCATTACATGTACAATGGTCTGCAAATTAAAATCATTATGTATATGGCCAGCATTGCCATGATCACACGGTATGCCTATCAGTATCACTGTAGCATTGTCCTTCCTTTGCATCATCAAGGTGCAGTTTTAGGAGATGTTGCTGCAGCGGGCAGGCAGCATCTCAGGGAAACTCAGAAGTGTTACTGAAGACTTGCTAGTTAAATATTTACACATCCTTTCCTGAAAATCTTCAAATGTTAGCTTATTTAGCATCTTGGGAAGACAGTTGATTGTCATGTAGTGCCTGCCCCGAGGACATCAGTTCTCTTAACACTACATTATTGTACTTTTAATTTGTATCTCTTTCTCCTGTGCCCCTCATCTGGGTGGAACTGAAATCAGCCTCTGTTCATATCCACCACAGTGAATTAAAATACACAGGAACACTGTTAAAACCATATAAAACTTTACTAGAAAGAATAAAATGGTATAATCAGGCTGACAGTGTCCCTATAATTGACAATCAAATAAGACAGTTTAGGGACTGTCCGTTGTATGTCTGCCTAAATATCAGGATAAGAAAATGACACCTGTCACCACGATAACTAATTAAATTACATGAACATCCTCTAGCAGGGCAAAATGGCATTCCAGGGTGGGTGGGGTAGAGTTGGGGAGTTGATGTTTTCCATATCCCTCAGATGAGCAAAGGAACTTAATGCTGTGAATTAAACAGTAATGTTCTCAGTACTAGAGCAAATGTTCATCATAACTATATCAGTAAAACAAATAAAAATTACACTACTTACAACAACGATGTACTTTCTGGTTGCTGTCAGTTTCTTGACAGCTTCATGAGAGCTAACCCCATCGTCCTCTTCTCTTAGCCTCCCTTGACTACTATGGTTTATTCCTTCCTTTTCTGGGCCCTTTGCCATCTGCCTATATAGTGGACATCTATGTTGTTTTTAACATTGTTTCTTTTAAACCACACTTAGTTGTAAGTTCACTGTAAGTAACCAAGTTTATTCTCTATTGTAATGTTCTAACGTAATGTTTCACTGTACCTCTGTCAGTCTGAACTGTAAATATGTAATATACTGTACCTATTCTAAGCTGTTGTACTGTATATGACACTTGACCTTTGAAAATAGGCACTGCCTAAAGGATCTTGTGTGTAATACATAAATAAATAAATAAATAAATATAAATAAATATGTCACACCATCGCAAGTCTGGCTGATGTCATGGAATAGAAACATAGAATTTGGTGGCAGATAAGAACCACTTGGCCCACCCAGTCTGCCCATTTCCTACCTAATGGATAAGCTGCAGATCCTAGTTAGCCAGCAGTCTACTTCTTTCTACCCCCCACCACCTAGAATTGCCTTATGGCTGTCCCATGCATGCTTGAATTCAACCACTGTTTGACTCCACAACCTCCTCAAGAAGGCCATTCCATGCATCCACAACCCTATCTGTGAAAAATACTTCCTTACATTACCTCTGAGCCGCCCCCATCTTCAAATTGTGCCCCTTGTTCTTGCACACCTCTTTTTGAAAGATGCTACCCTTGGACTTTGTTGATTCCCTTGAGGTACTTGAAAGTTTGTATCATGTCCTCCTTTCCTCCTTTCCTTGAGGCTATACATATTAAGCTCCTTTAGTCTCTTCATATCTCTTCTGGTGCAGACCCTGCACCATTTTAATGCCCTCCTCTGGACAGCTTCCGTCTTGTCTATGTCCTTGCAGAGCTTGGGTCTCCAGAACTGCACACAGTACTCCAGATGGGGTCTCACCAGCTGTCTGTACAGAGGGATAACAACTCCTGTTTTCTACTTGTGATGCCCTTCCTATGCATCCCAGTATCCCTCAACCCTCCTTACTGACCTTCTCACATTGCTTGCCCACCTTAGGTCATCTGATATGACTACCCCCAGGTCCCTTTCCATTTTTGTTGTTGTTAGTATCTCACCTCCCATTGTGTACTCTTCTCCCGGGTTTTTTTTCCCAGGTGCATTACCTTGCACTCTTTGCATTGAATCTATGCTATCTCCACTGCCACTCTATCAAATCCTCCTCCCCCATATCAGTTGTAGACTGTTTGTTCTAGCTGCCAAAATATTGTATATGTATTGCACACCAGTCATCATGTTTCATTTATCAGTATGCAACCTGTAAGTTGCTTCTCTGTCTCATATCAATGTTTACCACTCACGGTCACCCTATGTGGTACCCTTGTATGTATATCCAGCCTGTATCATGTAACGGCATTTCATGTATATACTGTTATTACCTATCTGTGTTTGTACTTTATGTTTATGTCACAGGACCTCCTTGTGAATGAGCTTGCTCAATGGAGTTTTCCCTGCAATAAACTTGAACTTGAACTTGAAATCTAAGCTGCCATACATTTGACCATTCCTCCAACCTTGCCAAGTCCCTTCTCATCCTTTCCACCCCATCCTGTGCATCAACTCTGTTGCAGATCTTTGTGTCATCTGCAAAGAGATATACTTCTTCTTCCAGTCCCTCTGCAATGTCACCAAAGACATTGAAGAGGACCGGTCTTAATACTGAACCCTGCAGCACCCCAATTAGTAATCCCCCTTTCTTCAGAGTGGGCTCCATTTACTATTACCCTCTGTGTCCTATTCTCCAGCCATTCTTTTACCCAGGCTATCATCTTGGGACCCACTCCCAGGCTGGCTAACTTGTATACTAATCTTTGTGTGGGAATGAGTCAAATGCCTTGCTAAAGTCTAGGTAGGCCATGTCCATAGCCCCTCCCTGATCTACTACTTTGGTCACCCAGTCAAAGAAATTTTTAGATTCATCTGCATGACCTTCCTGCTGTGAATCCATGCTGCCTTGGGTCCTGTACCCTCTGGCCTCTAGGTACTCAACAATTATTTCTTTAGAAGTGATTCCATCATTTTCCTATCACTGAGGTTAAACAAACTGGTCTGTAGTTTCCACTCTGCCCTGCTCCCACTTTTGTGAAGGGGAATCACATCTGCCCTCATCCAGTCCTCAGGTACTCACCCCATCCTCCCATGATTTGTTAAAGAGTGTAGTCAGTGGTGTCACTAGTTCTACCCTTAGTTCTTTTAAAATTCTGGGATGAATCCCATCAGGCCCCATTGCTTTGTTCACCTTCAGTTTTAAGAGTTCTTTCAGAACTCTTTCTTCTGTAAATGGGCTGGTATCAACTTCTGTATCCAGAGTGTTTCTATTGTTTGTTTTAGGTACCTCCCTCTTCATTTGTAAATACTGAGCAAAAATATTTGTTCAGTATCTCTGCCTTTCACAGTCACCCTCTGCCACCCCCTCCCTTTATTAAGCCTTACTATCCCTCTCTTAGTCTTCCTTCATGCCCTGATGTACCTAAAAGGTTTTAGCCCCTTCTTAATTGAGGTGGCTATCTTTTCCTCAGTTTGGGCCTTTGCTGTTCTGACTGCCTTCCCAGCTTCCTTGCACAAATGATAACATCAGCAAGCAGCTGGCATTCTCACACTTCCAGTGTAAAACCAGAAAGATAAAATGGGCAGCTCCAGTAACAACTGCCAAGGAAGAGAACGTGAGTGGGTGCCCTTTGTATAAAGTAGACCAAATGTTCCTATTGGGGCTGGTTGAATGGTTAACTTCAATGTAGTGAAAAAAGTTTCTGGAGACCAGCCACTCAGTTCCTCATAAGAAATGTAGTTTATTTTGATATTTTCTTAGAACACCATGATCCCTAGGTAACGCCCAACGGTTTCATCCAACACGGGCTTCCTCAGGAGCTTAGGATCTATAAGGGTATACAACTATGAGTATTACTATCATACTAAAATTTGGATTCATTTTTTTTTTTTGAAAAGCATTTCTCATAATTGGTGACAGTACCAAACTGACCTCTATACATTGTTAGTGCCCAAGATTAATGCCAAAAACATTTCTTTGTGAAATGGTATACCTTATTATGTGAAGATCACCAGCGGACTTTTATTTGTCATTAAGAACAAAACTAAGATTTCAAAATATTATTTACATAAATTTACGCTTGTTTATCACAAATATGAATTACTTTACCTTGTGTTCCTAAATAAATTCTTTCATTATTGACTTTAGAACAACTAGGATTCAGTTTCCGGTTTGTCTGCAAATACAATTAATATTATGTTAATCAGTCCATTTTAAATTAAATCAAGTTTAGGTTATTACTATATCATATCATCCCAAATTATAGCTAGGGATATTATCCTAAATGCAGACTTGTATAGTGAAGGTTACACACTTCTGAAACAGATAACCTATCTGGTTATTCTTTCTTGGTAACATGATGATTTTCTAGTATTCACTGACTGTTCTTTCAACCATTGTGACCTTTGACCCTTACTCATGGCTATCATACCTTAGTTGACACAGCTAATGCCATTTCTTGGGTACATGACTATTCGGCTCCCGTAATTTCTGCCCCTGCCTTTTCGCTCCGACAGTACTCCCCAATGTAAACTCCGCCTCCCATGTCAACACGCCAGAGTCAATTTGTTCCCACAGTGCAAGTAGCAAGTGTAGCTAATAGTATTTTCAGACTTTTTATTCCTGCAGACACAAGTCCAAGTGTATGTGCAGAAAATGGCAACTCACTTTCCCGTAACTAATTCTATTTCAGGCGTTTTGTGAATCAAATCAAATCGCTCCTGCAGTGCTCTATAGCAAGTGTAGCTAATAGTATATCAGACATTTTTTATTCCTGCAGACATCAGTGCAAGTGTATGGTGCAGAAAATTAAATATTTAGATCAATTAATCAATTACCTGCATTGGCTAACCACAAGCAATTGTACTCTGGAGCTATAAATACAGTCACTAAAGCACACTGCTTCTCGTAGGTTTTTATTAGAATGGCTTGTCACTTTGTCCTGTTATCTCGGTCCAGAAAAAACTTTGTAGACAACTGTAACCACCTGTACACTTTTCATAAACGGGCACAATGATAAAGCGATATGGCAAAGAGCATGCAGTGAAAAAAATCAAGGCTTGTAATGCCAGACTGCACACTGTATCATACGATGACCCAGCCATAACTTTGCAGTTTCTACAGCATACCCACACACCAGACCTGGTGCAGTAGAAAACATGATGCAGTATACAACGCAAAGGAGAGAGCATGCTCAACACAGGATACCACAGCTCAAGTCGTTCTGCAAGTTGTTCTGCATGCTAAACAATAGATGTCACTGGCTGCTCAGGGAAAAATCATTGACAAAACTTAAAACAACAATTTAAAGGGTTCGTGCACATGGTGTCCTCCTAACCCTACAGACCTTTGCCAGCTGCGCATACCTGACTGCTATACCTTATACCAACCTGACACTGCCAGTGATCCTGAAATGTTTTTGCTTGTACGATAGTGGACCTGGGCACAATGGTATTTTAATGTTTGGCACTGAGAACAATCTAAAATTTAGAGCGCTGCAAGTTGTGGCATTGCACCGCCCCTGTTTATGCAGTTGTATGTCATAATGGGTGAAAGGTTGGGGAATGCTCAGCTAGTTGTTTTATGCTTTGCCTAGCAAAAATAGGGAGTGCTATCAACAAATGCTCACCATTTTGAAGGATCTTAATCCTAATCTTTGAGGAGGCAGTATAGCGCAGTGGTCTAAGGCTCTGAGCTGCAAATCTGGTGACATCTAGCAGACCAGACCTGGGTTTGAATCCCACAGCTTCCACTTGCATACTGTATGACCTCAACAAGTCGCTTTGTGCTCCCCAGGTCGCTTCCTGTAAAAAAGCTGTCAACTTAGTGTGCTATACCTGGTTAAAACAACTAAATAAATAAAAATAATCTTAGCCCTGAAGTTGTAATTACAGATTTTGAGCGTGCAACAATAGCTGCATTTAAGTCTGTGTTCCCAGATGCTAAACAAGTTGGTTGCTTTTCCACTTCACCCAATTGTGTATCACAAAATACGGCGGAAGGGCTGGCAGTATAGTATGCATTAGGACTCAGAATTTGCACTGAAGTGCAAGTACTTACCAGCACTGGCTTTCTACCCCCAGAAAAGTAATAGCATGCCTTGAGGAAATTACTGATGATAACTTAAATATTTTCCCAGAAGAACTGACACCAGTAATTGATTACTTTGAGGATGTGTGGGTTGGCAAGAAACAGACATGGAACTGACACAGACAACCACATTTTGCCATTGAGTTGTGGAATCATGAACAAAGTGTTTGTAATGGCAGGGCAAAGACAAACGATGTGGTTGAGGCAAGAATAATTGTTTGGATGCAGAGTATCTCTTTGCGATGGCACATTCCCACGGTGTGGAAATTTATTGAAGGCCTCAGGGGAAGTACAAAACAAAAAAGAGTCTCAGAGGTGGAGCAAATCTTTGCGGGCAACCCCAACTACATCATGGCGTGTGTACCGTGACAGTGAATGCGCAAGCATCATGACGCCACGCCACGCTTTACTGGCTGTATCATGTTATGGTTATTATCACTACAGTTGCTACTATCACTGCAGTTTCCTTCACCACCTGTGCTAAGGTAAGAGCTATTAAATTGAACACGGAGCGAATTGACAGGGAGTGTAATTACATAGGAGCGAGTTTACTGGGAGCGACTGTCGGGAGCTAAAAGTCCGGGAGGAAAAGACGTGAGCAAATTGTTGTGTTCCCCTGTTTCTTTACAAGTTCTGTTTGGATAAAGATGAACACTAACCTTAGTTACAAACAAACAAACCCACATTTAGAATTCACTAGTCTAATAAAGGTAATTCTTTCATTAGTTTAAATAAAAGCTTTCATTGTACAATACAGCCTGCACAAGATAAACTATCAAGTTGTAAATGCTGTTCTACAAATAAACCAATTCCATAGGTAACTGTCTAGTAGTAACCTGTTATATCTGGTTACTCCATCTTAGTAGCACAATGTTTCTCTAATGTATAAGGTCTCTTTTAACCATCATGGCCTTTTACCCTCTTACTCTTGCTATCATACCTAGTTGAAACAGCTAATGCCTTTTCTTTTCAAGTTCTGTTTAAATAAAGACTTGCACCAAATCCGTAGTTACAAACAAATAAATCCACATTTCAAATGTACTGGTTTGATACAGGTCATTGTTCCATTCGTCTGAAAGTGAAAACATGTTTTACAAAAATTATTTCCATGATATAACTTGCACAGGGTAAAGTATTCTAGTTGTAAAATTCTGTTCTATAGTTAAACCAGTCCCTTAGTTATTTTCTTTCAGAGTACTCTATGTACTTTCTACAATTCAAACATTAGAACTATTTAAAATATGCATTGACACTTACTTCCTAGCTTCAGATTATAGCTTTTTATCTGAAACAAGTTGCAAACCTCTTGGGTCTGTGCTTTTTGTTTTAAAGTTATTTAACCAGGAGTAGTACCCTAAACTAAAATGGGTGTTTACTCACCTGGTAAAGGTGATTGTGTTGGCTTGGCATCCATGGCACTCCAGACATTATCTCATGGGTTACAGCCCACCTGATAGGCTAGTGATGCACATGACCCAGATCAGATTTCCAGTATATCCAGGTCCCAGAAACCCCTGCTTTCCAGTTTGAATCTTCCATAGCTGAAATAAGGTTAGTTAGTACAAGAGAGAGTAAAACATACATTACGGATACAGCCAGTATACAGAGGAGTCCTACCAGACGTGGTGTAAAGAAAGGCCAGCGACCTGTATTTATTTCCTATTATTTACAGTCTAATCTCAAACCTGGGGTTCGACTAGATATGATAGAGGAACAAAGAAAAACTTCACTTTTCTCTCCCTAGGGTGCTTGGTGAGGACCCTTTCTTGTCCCTGGGCGGTGCTCCGATCACTCCTGAGGAGGGCTTTGGAGTGCCATGGATGCCAACCAACACAATCACCTTTACCAGGTGAGTAAACTCCCATTGTGATTGGTTGGCATCCATGGCACTCCAGACATTACCTCATGGGAAATAAGAAGCAGTTAGCAATCCGGTGGGATACGAGTGAGTCAGAGTGGCATGAGGCTGCTGCCAGAACCTGGTTGCGAAGGAAGGCCGGATGGCCTGGAGCTGTTCCAGTCTGTAGTGTCTGGCAAATGTGTGTAAGAGAGCTCCAGGTGGCCGCTCTACAAATGTCTTCCGAGGATACAGAGGCTCTCTCCTCCCATGAGGTGGCAACCGGCTCTGGTGGAGTGGGCCTTGATCTGCGGTGGTGTCATCAGGTTTGCGATGTAAGCATTCTGGATGACACGTCTTAGCCATCCGGCGATTGTGGTTTTGGAGGCTACAAAACCCTGCCTCTGCCCTTCGAGATGATGAATAGCCTTTCCATCTTGCGGATGTGGCGGGTTCTGGCCAAGTAGACCGAGAGAACCGACTCGCGTCCAGGTGATGTGGGGCCCGCCCTGGCCCTGTGTGGGGTCACGTGGGAAGGTGGGTTATTCTATGGGCTGCTCTCTGTGGAAATTGGTCGAGACCTTCGGTTGGAAGGCTGGCACTGTTCTCAGGCTGACCCCTGCGGGCTGAAGCCGTATATGGCTCAGCGCAGATAGGAGCCCAGCTCTCCGATTCTTCTGGCCGAGCAGATGGCCACCAGGAAGGCGGTCTTGAGGCCAACCCAGAAGAGGTCTGCCTCTAGGAGAGGTTTGTATGGAGCCGATTTGAGGATCCCAGTACCAGGGGAGGTCCCAGGCGATGACTGGTCTTGACCTCAGTCGGAGGAGCTCCATCGCCTCAAGAATGTATGGCATCCAGTGGCGCACTCAAGTGGCATACCCCTTCACGAGGCCTATAGCCGCCTAATGGCCGACATTTGTCCCCGAGGGATGAGGGGCCAGACCTTTGTCCACTCCTTGCTGGAGGAATAGTAGTATGGTGGCCAGATCGGACTGTTCGGGCACCGACCCTCTTCCTTGACACCACTGCGAGAAGATGGCTCATTGTATCTCGTATGTGGACGTGGTGGAAGCCCATCTGGAGTGAAGTAGGGTACCGATGACTGACTCGTGATACCCGTTGCCCTCAGTCTCCTCCTCTCAGGAGCCAAGCTGTGAGCTTTAGGGTCCACGGAGATGGGTGGAGGACCGCCCTGAGTCAGCATGTCCGGCGATAGGGTATCCGGAAGCTGGCTAGCGACATCTCTCTGACTGTCATGAACCAGGACGTGCTTGGCCAATAGGGGGCCACCAGGATGATCCTGATGCCTGACTCCTGGACCTTGGTCAGGACTTGTGAAATGGGGGTAGTGGTGGGAAAACATAAGCGTATTCCCGCCTCAAGTTTGCGACAAGCGTCGTTCCTGGGAAAGGCGTCCCTGAACAGCGAGTAGTACCTGTCGACTTGGGCGTTGTCCTGTGATGCCATGAGGTCCATGGACACTGGCCCCCACGTCGCCTGGATCGCTTGGAATAGAGTCGGGTGCAACTTCCATTCCCCGGTGAACGTGTTGTCTGCTGAGCCAATCTGCTCGGACATTCAGTTTCCTGCAAGGTGGACTGCGACCGAGATGTGAGAGGTGTGTCTGTGCCCAGTTGAGCACGTTGCATTTCCTCATCATAGCTCTGCTCCTGGTTTGCTGCTTGCGATGTAGCTATGCACCCGGTTGTCGGACCGTATCAGGACCGGCGACCCAGTATTAGACGCCTGAACGCCCTCAGGGTGTGGGACACGGCTCTCATCTCCAGGATGTTGATGGAGAGTTGTGTCTCCACTGGAGACCATACTCCTTGTGCCGTTGTGTCCCCAGGCAGGCACCCCAGCCCGAAAGACTGGCGTCTGTCTCTATGGGGACTGGGCGAGGGAATTCAGTGGGACTCCTGGATAGGTTCCTTTCTGTTGTCCACCATGCCAGGGAAGATCTTACCGCTGGAGGCAGTGGCACCACGCACTGGAGGTTGTGTTCCGGTGCCCCGAGACAGGACATGGTTCTGGAGTGGACGATGCACCACCTGGCCCAGGACGAGGTCGATGCAGGAGCCATGCAACAAAGCAGTTGGGCTTTTTTTCCCATCGTGGTGTGGCTGCGCTTCATCTCACTCACCAGCTCCTTGGGTTGTGGACTCGGCTCGAGACGGCTTTGCCCAGCCACCCGGCCGAGTTTGATGAGACCCCCAGATGTTTGATCTGTTGGGTGGGGCTGAGGTGGCTCTTTTCTTGATTGACCACCCAGCCGTGGTCCTCGAGGGCCTGTAATGTGAGTTCCGTGTGTGCTAGCGCTTGGTCCTCGAGGCGGGCGTGGATGAGCAGTCATCCAGGTGCGGGATAATGTCCAATCCCTGTTCCTGAGTCTGGCCACCAGGGTTATTCAAACCTTGGCGAAGGCTCTTGGGGCTGATGACGAGTCCAAAGGAAGTGCCTTGTACTGGAAGTGGTGGCCTAGGATGTAACGAGACTGCCTGTGTTTCTGATAATGGGGATGTGGAGTAGGCGTCCTTCAGGTCGATGGATGTCATGAAGTCGCCTACCTGATGCATTGAAGGTGGATCGAATGGTCTCCATTTTGAACCGGAGTGGGACCACGTGCCGGTTCAGCTGCTTCAGGTCTAGGATTGGTCTGAGCTCCCCGATTTCTTGGGTACCAGGAAGAAATGGAGTACATTCCATTCCCTGTTCTGGTACTGGGACGGGCTGAATGGCCCTGTTCCAGATCAGTTCTACTAGAATCTGCTGGACCTGAGAGGCTCTCCTCCTGGACACGGGAGATGACACAAATCTGTGGGGAATATAAGTGTGGGATATCTCGATGCAGTGTCCTTGGACACTTCGTCTTGTACCCACCTGTCCGAGTGGTGGGACGTCCAGCGGTGGGTAAACAGGGCTAGCCTTTGTCCCACGGTGGGTACAGAGGCCTGACCGTGAGTTTCCGGCAGAGGGCAGTCACTGTTTTCCCTGAAGCCTCTTGACTTCCGGATCTTTGTCCCAGGGATCTGAAGGAGGTGGACCAGTAGTTCTGAAGGAATGGGCAGGAGCTTGAAGAAGAGCCTCTACCTCGAAAGGAGTGGCCCTGAAGAATGGGTGTCCTGCGGGGTTGGCCAAGCCTTGTCCCCACCTGAAACCTCCTGCCTAGAAGAAGGAAGGTAACAGAGCTTGGGCCTGTTCCTGAGGAGGTCCCTACCCTCTTCCTTTTGCTTTAGGTATTCCTGTAGCCTCCCAAAGATATGCTTTCCCTGAGAGGTAAATTTTGTAATAAAGTCTTAGATTCCATATCAGCATCCCAGAGTTTCAACCAGAGCACTCTGACCCGATTGATGATGGTGGTGGCCCTCGCCTGAAGATGCAGTGAGTCCACCGCCATATCAGCTCAGATATTTGGCTGCATCCAAGGTGCACTCCAGTAGCTCTGCCTCCTAGATTTAGGGTGGCCTGCTCCTGGAGCTCCTCGAGCCAGCGGATCTGTGCCCGAGTTGTGGAGATGGCGGTGGTCATTGCCTTGGCGCTGGCTCCCTCGATCTCGAAGGCCTTCTTGAGCATATTCTCAATCTTCTTATCTGTTGGGTCCTTGAGGGCTATGGTGCCACGACAGAGCACAGTTTTCCTGTTCAGTGCCACCACTTGAGGGTCAATGGTGGGTGCCTTGCACCAAATGTCCAATTTCTCACCCTGTACAGGGTACATTCTGTCAGATTTCTCGGTTCGACATCCTGCCGGTTCAGAGGACTGCCATTCCGTGCTAAAGATGTCCTCAATAGCTGAACATGCTGGGAAAGTCTCTGGGGTTGTGGGTCTAAGCTGGATCATTGGATTCGAGCTTGACTCAGGTTTACTTTCTTGAGGTCCACGGTGCCTAACCCATGGTGGCCTTGATCATCCTCATGAGGCCTGGGATAGTGTCAAACAAACATAGTTTAGAGGTCAGGAGGGCGCTGCCTGTAGTTCCATCTCCTCTGTGTCGATTCCGCCATCTCCTCCTCTTCTCCTCCTGCATCATCTCTCTCCCGTCCTCGAGTGTGTGCCGTCGTGTGGGGCGACCGGGTGCGTGTCCTCAGGGATGGGCGGTTCCTCTGGTAGGCCTTGTCTTGCGGATTCCGGGCTGGGAGGCCTTGCCCTGTTCTGGGTAAGGGCTTCCAGTTTCTCCATGATCTTGAGCATGAAGTTTTGCTGGCTCTCCATCATGGCCACCGCCGCTTGTTGGTTCTGGATCAAGAGGGCCGGGTCCATCCACGTCGAGTTGCTGGGTCCAGGATTGTTGGGGCCAGGGTGGTGTCCTCTCAGCGAAGAGAGGTCATCGTCCAGGAGGCAGGCGGCGCATGGGGCCCTGGGGTTTGGGGAGGAGATTGGCGCTGCGGAACACTTCTTGGCCTTTACCATCTGAAATTAGAGAGTACATAAAAGAGACCACACCTTGACCCCTCTCTCTCTCTCCCCTCATTCTTCTCCTTTTTTTTTTTATATATAGGGAGGACTGGGGAGGCGCCTGGGTGGAGGGTGCTGTGGGAGGACCCCTACAACAACAGGCGGAGAAATGGTTTCCTGAGGCCCGCTATGGGAGGGGGCCGAGGCAGCCCTGTGAGAGACCAGAAGGAACCACCTACTGGGGTCGCTGTGGGAGGGACCAGTGGAGGTCTTTTTTTTTTTTTTTTAGAGACCAGGTCTGATCCCCCATGTTCTGAGACCGGGTCTGAGAATTTCTTTCTCTAGAAAATGATTTTGGTGGGGCCTTGGCTGCAAACATCCAGGTGAAAAAACTCGCCCATAAAAAACCCAAGCCCCACGAGGCTAAACAGTCTGGAGACGGGAGACAGAACCCTGGTCCCGGGACAGTCCACCACCCGGCTTGTCGTGGTTTCAGCCCACTACAGGAGCAGCTCAGAAGAGCACCACACAGTTTGCTACTGTCCTGTTCCTCAGGAGATCAAGCGGGCCTCGGTGGCGGCGGCCTCCCCTTCTCTCCCCAGCGAGAGGCGTGCTCCCAGCTCGTGGGATCCGTTATCGATAGCAGGGCTGCCCGCCTCCACGAGATTTGCGCTGAGCGGCTGCGGAGGCAGCTCCCCCTCCCAGAAGGGCCTGCAAAGCTGGGAGGGGAGGAACAGCTGGTGGGGAGGTCGGGAGGCGAACAGGCGGTCGAGCTGGAGCGCGCCGAGGCAGGCGTGGAGACAAGGCCCCAAATGAGGGCCTACTGAGTGCCGGCGCGAACTCACCTTCCCCTACCTAGCCATGACGGAGGGCCGCAGGCGCGAGCGCAGGAGCAGAGGCTGCCTGCAAGGGGAACTGCAGTGGGGAGGAAGGGAGGCCTCTGCTGCCCGCGGAGATCGCTACCGATAAGGGTGGAAGAAGGAGGTGGGCAGGCCTACCTGCCTGCCGCGACTCCCTTGGATTCAGGCCGATGACTGAGCGGTCGGAAGGGCCAGCAAGTGCCAACGCTGTACAGCGCCACCACGAATAGCGTGGGGTCGAGCCAGGGGAGGCGAGGGGGTTGCACCAGGGCCAGCAGACTACTCTGCCCTGAGCACAGACTCAAAGGAACCATGCTGAAGCCATGTGGCCACCATAAGGCTACCACACAGCCCTGCTAATCCTCCAAAAGGGTGCAAGGCAGAGCAGGGAGATCAGCTCCAGCCACACAATAGAAAAAAACATACAAGGCATTTAAGAAATTTGTTTCAAGCCAAACAGAGCAGGCAGGATAATTTAACAAACAGAAAGACTAGTTCCTACCTTGCTAGAGCAGACAGAGGATTCCTGGTGTGCTTCTTGCCTATTCAGATGCCGATTCAAAACTGGAGAGCAGGGGTTTCTGGGACCTGGATATACTGGAAATCTGATCTGGGTCATGTGCATCACTAGCCTATCAGGTGGGCTGTAAACCATGAGGTAATGTCTGGAGTGCCATGGATGCCAACTAATCACAAGCTTCTTTGCAGAAGCAACCTGGGCACCACAGGAAATTAGAGTGACTTACTCAGGGTCACACAATATGTAAGTGGAAGCTTGGGGTTCAAATGCTGCTCTGGTTTGCTGGATGTCTTAGATTTGCAATTCAGGACCTTAAACCACTCGCTTATACTGCCTCCCTAGTTTCATTTCAGACCACCCAGGGTACCATTCCAAACTCCCTTCACTCAGATTTCTAGCATTACAATGCTCATTTCTATAAAAATATATATTTAAATGCATAGTTATTTGTTTAAACATTGGGAACTCTTCTGCAATGCATAGTAATGCCATAAACATTTTACTTAATACTAGTAAACCATTTTAAGTTTCTTTTTCTTACCTTGCCTAAGCTAAATAGCAGGTGTTGCAATTTCAGTTCAGGTGTGTCTTGTGCTGGTCACTCGTTTATGATGCTCTTTTATGTGCCTGGTTTGAGGATTGGCCTGTAAGGCCACGCCCACCAGACCACCCCACTGATGATGTAGGCAGTCTGATTGACAGCCCTGGGGCCACAAGTAGGTAGCTGCTAAGCAGCTAAAGGAAGGCGCTTGTTAAAGGGAAAGTAGTGGGCCTCCTTTTCCCCAATAGAGTGCTCCCCTTTCCAATATTACCACTTAGGTGTAAAAGATAATTTTTGAATGGGCAACTCAATGCCAGTGTTGGTGCTATGTGTATATTATTTCAAAAGCATTGTGTATACTTTAATTCATTTCAGTAATCTAGTTGTGTCTTGCTCTACTGTTGTAGCTAAAGTTAAAGCTACTATAATTATAGTTTAAGCAAACACATTTTTAAAACTTACAGAGGGCTTGTTGGATGAGGTTTTGGAAGGTTGCAAACATGACTGGATGTTAAAAGACACAGGAGAGCTGAGGTGTGATCATTATGGAAGGTCACGGAGGTCAAATCCCAATTTTTTCCCTTAGATAAACTCCAGTTATTGTCACTACATCTTACTACTGTATTATTACCACAACCTATGATGATTTTCACTGTCATCATAGTGTGATCACTAGGAGGTCACGGAGGTCAAATCTCAATTTCCTTTTCCCTTAGATAGACTACATTTATTGTCATTGCAGCTTATTACTGTATTACTGCCACAATCTTTGGAGATTTCCACTGTCATCACAGTGTGATCACTATAGGAGGTCACCGAGGTCAACCCCCAATTTCCTTTTCCGTAGATAAACTCCAGTTATTGTGACTGAAACTTATTACTGCATTACTGTCACTATCTTCTGTGATTTTCAATGCCAAGAGTTTGCTGATTAGAACAGTACTACCAGCATACTGACCAATTTTCATCATCATTCATACCAAGTCTGTCTTCTGTTGCATTTAGATATATATCCAATACATTCCCGCCTTTCTAGGCTTTTGTTCAGTCTCCCTCCCGTGTGGTTTCTCCACTGTTTCTATGTCCCAAAACTTTAAGAAGGCAGCATTGTGATTCCCATTAGTGAAATGGACTGCTACTGGACTATTTTCTGCTTTCGTCCTTATTTTTGCTGTTGTGTTCTGTTATTCTGTTCTTAGGGGGCATGTGGTTTTCCCAACATAATATTTGGAACAGAGGCATGTTAGAACATACACCATATTGGTGAGTCACAGGTGATGAGCGAGTTGATCCTGTACTTAGAATTACCATTTGGGTGACAAATTTCAATCTTTTGAGGTGTTGCTACAGTGAGCACATCTACCACAGTGTATCATACCATTTTCTAATGGTCCCAAAAATAGTTGCCTTACCAGGTCTTTCATTAACCAGTTTCAATTCTGAATGCAGTCTATCTCTTAAGTTTTGCCTTTTTAGATATCACCATTGGTCTGTTTCTGAACTCTGGTAGGTGCCAATGTTTCCCAGTTGGAGTTCACTATGTCTGTGATTTTATGTGTTGAGAAGAGTATCCCAAGGACAACGATTCTCCTTCAGATGTACGTGAACTAGTTTCTGTCTCATATCCACTGGTGTTGTTGTCCTATCTGTTCCCTATTACGCCCTATTTATTGCTTTTAGCTACTACTTGTTTCCTGTATCCCTAGCTCTAAATCTACTTGACATGTCTGCACATTCCCATTTCTCACTGCAGACTCACTGCAGATACGTTTCACCTGAGCATTTCATGAAAGGGAATGCTGTCGTTTGACTTTATCGATAGAAACTGTCAGCATGTAGTAGCGTGTTCCTATCAGTGGGTTTCTGAATATCCTAGTGCAGTATTTCCCTGATCCTTATAGATATTTAAGTCTAAAAGGCCAACTCCTGTGTACTGGCTGTCATTGCAACTGTAAGTTGTTGCTAATTGGTTAACATACTTGTGAAAATCCTGCAGTTTCCTCGGTGCCAGACCAGAAAAAGAGAACATCTTCAGTAAAACATCTGCAGCAGTGTATAAATTTAAAATATGGATTGTACATTAGGTTAAGATATACTGAGTTTCAAATGGTCCATGTATAGGTTGGCATATGTAGGTGCAAATATGCTGCCCATTGCTGTGCCTTTTTTGTCGATAATATCTACCCTCAAACCTGAAGTAGTTCTTATACAGGACCATACGATAGTTCAATGAGGAAGCTGATAGGGGCATATTAGTTCAATGAGGAAGCTGATAGGGGCATATTTACATTAGTACTCCTTGCTAAGCCTACGAGGAGGCTTTCTAGGCCCTCCTCCTGAGGACTCAAGGTGTAGAGGTCATAATGTCCATTGTGCATAATATCCATTTGTTACTGTCTTCTGTGTGGTTAAGAGTGTGTATTAGTGTAAGGATGTCCCTGTGTCCTTGGTATAACTTTGCATCCCTGATACTAATGGCTGGGCAAAATAATTCACAAAACCAGATAATGGTTCTAGAATTGAATATTCCCTGAAACTATTGGTCTCCCTAGGGTTAGCTGCATCCTTATGAACTTTAGGTATTGCATAAAACACCGGTGTTATTGGAAAAAGGAACTATAAGTAAATCTTTTTGCCATTTTTGACTTGCTTTAAATTCTCAGCTTCATCAAGTAAGCTTTTTATGCTTGCTGTTATTCTAGCAGTAGGATCTGATTCAAAAGTTCATAGTTCTCTTCCATTAGTAACAAATTGTTACACATCTCAACATACTTTTCTCGGCCATGACCACTATTCCACCCCTTTATCAGCTTCCTTAATGACTATTGATTCATCCTTTTCTAGTTCCTTCAAGGCCTTATTCTCTTGTTGTGTAGGTTATACCCAGGTTCTATGGATGATGAGTGCTTGAACAGCTCCTTAACATCCATAGTAACTGAAGACAAAAGCCTCTACACTATGACTTTGACCTTTGGGGATTAAACTTTGATATAAAATTAACAGCTGTCCTAATCTCCCTTTGTTGTGGATCTTGTGGTGCTTCCAAGTAAAACAACTCTTTCAATCTGACTGGCCTGAAGAACTGCTGTAGGTCTACCATAAGTTCAAAACTATTAGGTTTTTGATATGGAGCAAATGAGAGTCCTTTACTCAAAACTGCCATATCTATGTCTGAGAATTCTTTGTCACTCAGATTGAACACTGCTATATCTGTCTGCCCTGAGCTCCCTGTTCCACCCCTCCCCAATTGCCTCCTCTCCTCTGCCTCCTTCTCCTCTCCCTCTGGTTCTTTGATCTGAGATGCCTTGACCTTGTTCTGGTACAGGGCCCTGTGTCCTGGTATAATATCAGGGTTGCCTTTCTTCCTGATGACGGGGTGGGGGTCCTCGTCCACTAGCTCCTTTGAAAAAAAACCTATTATGTCCTTGTCTATTGTACTGAGGTCTATCTGTTCTTCTGCCATAGCTACCAGAACTATCGGAATCAGTGTCCTCCCTATAATTCCTATAAGGTGGAATCACTTTCCATGTATAAACTCTTTTTAGCCTGTAGTCATTCTTGTCCCTCTTGAATTTTTTATTTTGTTTTCTTCAGTTCATCCTCAAATGTTTGAAGCCATTTTTTTATTCCTCAAGTTTTTTTGAACTGTTCCTCCTCTGTTTTTAATTTGAGCTGATCCTGTATTTTGGTTATTTCATCTGTTAATGTACTCCTTCCTTCTAAACTGGATTCTATTCAAGCATACAAAAAATCATTCGAACAACGTTTTTTATCCCTCCCAATGTTCATCGGAATTTTGGATTCAACTCTAGCTTTGGCTTGATAAGGACTCTTACCCACGAGGAACTTTTTTATAGTGTAAGTATTCTCTTAAAGTGATACTATTCCACTTTAATTTGCTATCCTTCTTTTTAGTTGTTCTAGTTTATACTGTAAATCTTTCTCAGAAGAACCTACCTAGATTTCTACCAGCTCCTACAACTGCATATAGTTTTTCTGTTCTGTTTCTGAGAAGCTAAATGTTGTCTGCCTAGTTTCAAAGCTGGTCCCTATTTCTGCAAAGCTAGCCATACCAGTCATTGATTACACACCACAAATATCCTATACAAACACAATATATTTGATATCCACTAAACTAAAGATAGTTTTACTTCTGTACATGGCACTCAAAAAGTGGACAATCCTGGCCACTATCACAATCAAAAGCTTCTCTTGGAGGAATCAGAGGGTCCTCTTCATATAACCTTCTGAGGTATTCAAAGTCCTTTCCACCCACATGTGGTTAATGTACACCACATTTGAAGTAAAAGCTGCCAAGGAAGAGAGACAGTGGGTGGGTGCCTTTGTATAAAGTGAGACCAAATGTTCCTATTGGGGCTCATTGAATGGTTAACTTCAATGTAGTGAAAAAAGTTTCTGGAGACCAGCACTCAGTTCCTCATAAGAAATGTAGTTTTATTTTTGATATTTTCTTTGAACACCATGATCCCATAGGTACGCACAATGTTTCACCCAACACGGGCTTCCTTAGGGGCTTAGAATCTATAAGGGTATACAAATATGAGTATTACTATCATACTAAAATAATTTTGATTAATTTTTTTTTTTTTGAAACAGCATTTCTCATAATTGGTGACAGTACCAAAACTGACCACTATATAGTTTAAGTGCCCAAGATTAATACCCCAAAATTTTTGGTGAAATGGTATACCTTATTATGTGAAGAGCACCCGTGGACTTTTATTTGTCATTAAGAACAAAACTAAGGTTTCAAAATATTATTTATATAAATTTACATCTGCTTATCACAAATATATGGATTATTTTACCTTGTATTCATAGGAATCATAGGAAGATACTGAGCTGGATGGACTTGCATCCTATATGCTCACCACTATCTTTTAATTTCTAATCTGGTGCATTTACCTGTCCCATTTAGACTTAAACTCAGCAATAGACTGACTAGCCACAACCTCCAGTGCAATGCATTCCAAGCATGCACCACCCTTTGATTAAACCACCATGTAGTTCGCACTTTATTACTTTAGATGCTGTTAACTGCATTGGTGGGACCTAGTTTTGTACATACTACTGTTTAATTTTAGCCCAGTGACATCCCAAAGATCATCATTTTGCCAAGCAGTATAAACCAAGCACATATCTCCTTGCTTTCCATGCTCCTCCAAAGAGTACATGTTCAACTCCGACACTCTAGTCACATAATTCTTGCCTGTCATATCACAAATAACTCTTGTTGCTCTTTTCTGGACCTGCTCCAGTAGAATTATATCCTGTTTTTAAAGGGTGACCACACCTGTGCTCCATATTCCATAATGGGCCTCACCAAGGATATGTACAGGGCAAAACAACCATCCTACTTCTAGATGATATGTGCCTCAATATGCAATTCAAGATTCTATTTCCTTTTGGGCTATATTCTGACAATGTGATGAAAATGTCATATTATTACTAGAGACTGTTATACGCAAATCTCTTTCCTCATGTGTTATTTTGAGTGGTATATTTCCTAATTTATAAGGTAATTTAGGATTTCTATTGCCCAAATGCATAATGAAGCATTTATCTAGAATTAATGCCAGTTTGAATTTATTAGACCATGTAGCAATATTATCTATTGCATCTTGTAAGTTTGAAGTGTTTAGTCTAATATTCACTTCTGCTACAACCCTACAATCAGCAGCAAACTTTCGCAACCATACAGATTTTTGTTTTACTTGAAGTGATGATACATAAAGATTGAAGAGACAGGGGCCCAAGACTGATCCCAGAGGCACCCCACTAGTCACACCCAAACTGTTGGACAATTCCTCTAATACTCACTCGCTGATTCCGATCTATATAACCAATTCTGAACCCAATTTATTATGTAAGGGTTTATACTCAGATTACTCATTTGCTATATTAGTTCATAGTGAGGCTGTCTGTCAAACGCCTTTAGAAATCAAGGAACAGCACATCGATGGGGATACCCTTGTCCAGTCTATCTATAACAAGATTATAGAAGGCCAACATATTCATCTGGCACGACCTACCCTTTACAAAGTCAGTGCTGAAATTCATCTGTAAGATGATTTGTTTCTAGATATTCATGTATTCTATCCTTTAGCACCCCTTCTAGGATCTTTGAGGGTATGGCAGTAAGGCTAATATGTCTGTAGTTAGCAGGATCCATCTTATTTCCTTCTTATATATTGGGACCACAATTGTTGATCTCCAGCATTCGAGTACCTCACCTGTATTTAGGGACTGCTGAAAATGAATGTTAAAGTGGGGCTATTGTCTCAGCTAACTCCTAAGTACTCTTGGATGAAGTCCATCAGGACCAGGGGATTTAGTAGGATCTAATTTATCTAGTCGTTCTTGAATTTCTGTATAGGTTATTGTTATACTTTCATCTTGGTCAGGAACAAAACTTTTAATATGATGTGAAAGTTTATGAGTAGAAAAACAGTTGAAAAATAATTAGTTACAATATCTGCCATTTCTTTATTATCAGATGTGCTATCACCATTTAGTTTTCTTAATGGACCTATAGTATTTGAGTTTCCTTTTATATTGCTAATATAAGCATAGAAGGCCTTTGGATTTCCCTCATCTACTAACCAAACTTGATTCATAGTCAATTTTGGCCCTCTTAATATGTTTTTTAATTTGATTTGTTAGTTGTCTGTATTGATTTCTGGTTTTGTATGATCTATTTATTTTCCACTTTTTATAAAGTTTATGTTTTTGTTAATTAGTAATCTAATTTTGTGAGTCCACCACTGTACTTTATTATTTCTCCTGGTATATTTTTGTTTTATGGGAATATTTTCCATTCTTGCTGTTTAATTTTGTGTAAAATATATCCATATTTCATTCAAGGGTCTGTCACAAAACTCATTTCTCCATTCCCATTTTGAGAGATTTATATTCATTTTTGCAAAGTTCGCTTTGGCGAAATCATAGCTAGTGGTTTTACCCTTTGAATTGATACTGGTTCAGCTAATTTAAATTCCACCGTGAAGTGATCACTTGTTCCTAAAGCAACAGAGGTCTTGCACTCACACAAAGTGTCACCCATATTTGTCAAAACATTATCCAATATGCTTTACCTCTAGTTGGCTCTCATACACACTGGACTAAGCCTGTTTGATCACAAACAATTTGAAATCTCTCTCAAATGGTGTTACCGCATAAGATGTTCCCAATCTATTCCTGGTAGGTTTAGATCACCTAAAATTAATAGCCTATCTGTTGGATCTAGAGTCAACATGTGATCTAGCAAGCTCTTATTATGTTGTGAAGTGGATGATGGAGCTCTGTAAATTAAGCCTAAAATGATTTTTGGAGCATGTATTGGTAATAGTTTGATCCATACTTGCTCCACCATATCCAAGGAGGGTACCATTAATTCTGATTTTATGCTATCTATTATATACAAGGTCACCCTCCCCTTTCCTGTATGTTCTGGACCTCCTATATAGCGTGTAACGTCAAATATCCTGACCCCTAATTGTCATTATTGTCCCACCATGCTTCTGTCACAAATAGCTATATGTATATTGTTAGTAGCCAGAATATCTCTAAATTCACCCATTTTATTTTTAAGCTCCTAGCATTTACTAACAAGCAATTCCAAAATTGAATTCATTAGATTTATTTTTCATGTTTTTACTTACTTGAATTTGTGCTGACAGAGTCCCCATCCCCCTTTCATTTAGTTTAAATTAATCCTCGTGGCTTCTTTAAATCTCTTAGCTAAATAATGAGTCCCCGCCTCTCCAGATGTAGTCCATCATACTTAAACAGGCTTGGATTATTAAATGCTGATGAATTATCCAAAATGCAGCCCCTTCTTTCTTACACAATTCTCTCAACCATCTGTTTAAAGTATTTATTTTGAAAGTTTTGGCTGAATGAAAACCAAACACTGGTAGTATGCAGGATATTATTACGGAACCCCCTTTTTGTTTATTTTTCCGTAAAGTTTTCTGAAAATCCAAGAAAATATCCTGTAAATTGTGATTTGGAATATCATTTATTCCTACATGCAGTAAAACCAGAGGATTTGTGGTATTTTCCATAAGCCCATCCAGAAGTATAAATATGTCCTGTACTCTTGGCAACATGCTCACTGTAGTGAGATCATTACATCCTTTGCATATCATGGTATCCATCCCCTTATCAAGGAATCTCCTATGACCAGCAAATCGCTGTTTAATGACTTTGTTACACTATTTTCCTGGATTAATGTCTGTATATTTGGAACATGGACATCATCAGTAGTAGGTTCTACAGAATCCACAGTTTGTAAAGGTGAAAACCTGTTCTGTAATGTAATAGGTGCACTGTTATAAATCTGACCCCTCTTTTCTTGATTTTAACTTTAGATACATTTGCCCATCCTTCTGTTTCCTGTTCTAAATCTAAGTTTGTGTTCCTAAATAAATTCTTTAATTATTGGCTTTAGAACAACTAGGATTTAGTTTCCTGTTTGTCTGCAAATCATTTTAGAATATTATGGATTTTTGCTTTTAGTATGTTATGGATTTCAGAATATTATGTTTTTTACTTTCTATTTTTCCCCACTCCTACTGCCCAGTCTGACTTATCTCTCAGATCCCTCAAGCTACTCATGCCCCAACTGTTGAGGAGTCTGCTCCTAGAGGACACACACTCCTATTTATGCCTCAAACCCCTGGATAATCCTCGGGCAGGGTGAGGAGGACCCTCCTACCTTCCCTCAACTTCAGAGGAGTGTGGCACAATGGAGTCTGCCCTCGAAGCCTGTGGCACATGGCAATGTGGAGAGATCGTCGCCAGGACAGGCTGGGCCATTTTCCTGTTCTTTCACTCCCATCTGACATAAGCATAGAAGGGGTCAATGAGACAGAGGTATGTAGAGATGTGCCTCCTCTAAGGTACATGTTGACATCAGCCCCCTACATCTGATGCTTTCTCAGCCACACTGCCAGATACCAGTGGCCACTGAGAGGTGGAAGTATTATAGTGGGCTGGCTTGCCCCTCACAAGAGAAGGAGAGCAAGCCATTAGGTGCTCAACTTTCTCCACCCCTGCCAACTCCCAATGACCCATGCTCATTCCCAAACACTTGTCAACAGTGTGGGGTGAGGTAAGGTGCAGTGCCTCAACCCTCTGCACCACTGGGCTGGTGAATATTATGGATTTTAGCTATACAGTCTGAACAGCATATCTTGCATGGAAGCCGAGAGGTATGGCTTGAGACTTTTGTGGGTGTTCAGGGGTGGTGGAGAATGCTGTTATGACAAAATTATATGTGCACAGCAGCATATAAAGAGACAGAGGAGGATAGTGCCTGAATTCTCACTAATGTATAGTTATCCATGTATGCTCTTGTGAGTAATGACTAGAGGGACTTCCTCAAACCATTACTCACAAAAACATACATTCAGGAAGTAATCCCTTATGTCTTTCTCTATATGCTGCAGTGCACATATAATTATTGTTTTCAGGAACACATCCTCAAACACAGATATACATGCTCAAAACAGTGTGGAACCATTGTGTTTATCTGTTCAAAGTATGGCTTTGTGTGTGTGTGTGTGTGTGTGTGTGTGTGTGTGTGTGTGTGGGAAAAGCAGTGATCTCTTAGACCAAGACTGTAAGTTGAAATTAATTACATTTATATTGGCCCGGATATTCCAGAGCAGTTGTGCATGGCACAACTGAGGTGTGTCAGCACAAGTGCAGACTTGCACCAAGGAGCAATATACAGTGGTAGCCAGTGTGTAGTGCAAATTCCATTGCACTAATGCACAATGAAAATGAATGCAGGTGTGAGTGCAGGGAGAATGCCCATGAATATCCGGTGCAGTGTAATATTCAACTGTGGAACCATGGTGCAAGTGCGGAGCAAATCTGAGATGCACTGAGCAGACTTGTTCCTATAGAATTCAGGTGCAAGCACAGACAACACTTGCACCTGGGCAGAGGGAGAGAGAGAGAGAGAGAGACCAAAAAATGAAAGAAGGAAGGAAAGGCAGACAGAAAGGCAGACAGAGGAGACAGAGTGAGCAAGAGACAGACAGACAGACAGAGGTAGCCACAGAGGTAGAGGGACACTGGTGGCAGTGGAGAGGAGATGGAGCAGAGGTGAGAGGGACAGGCAGGCACAGTGCCAGGCAGTGCACCAGGGTGGCACACAGTCCACAGCAGCCAACCACCCAGGGGGATAGTGGACATCAGGGGCCATGGATAGTGCTCCCTCATGATGGAGGCCATAATGAGGGATGTGAGGGGCAGGAGGAACAGCGATTTGGCCAAAGAAGGGTGCATCGGTGGTATGCCCGACACAGGTGATACCATGTCAGCACCATCTTTGAGAACTACTCCAACACAGAGATTGTAGGCTGGTTCTGCCTGAAGAGGGCCATTCTGAGGCAGCTCTGCAAGCTGTGCAGTAAGAAGATACAGGTACCCTCAAGAAGGAGCTATGCAATGTCTGTGGAGACCAAAGTGACAGCCACCATGTGCCTGCTCGACATGGTCACCTTCCAGAGACCAACAGAGTACACCACAGGCATAACCCAGTTGGCCACATCATGCCACCTCACACTGTTCCTAAATTGCTCTGCTGCCACATGCTTCAGAATACATCCATTTCCCCAGCACTCAGGCAGAGCATACAGCAACCATGCAGGACTTCCACAGGGTAGCATGTACACCTGGCATGCTTGGGGCCATTGACTGTACCCACATGGGAATCCATGCCACCTGGCCCAAGGGTTTGGCCTACATCAATAGGAAGGGAGCCCAAGTGTCAACTGCCAGGTGGTGTGTGATGCCAAGGGCACATCACCAATGTCTGTGCACACACCTTGGGAGTGCACATGATGCGTTCATCTGGCACAGCTCTGCACTGTGCCACAGGTTAGGGTGGGAACAACTCCACAGGCTATCTAGTGGGTGAGTATGGGATGGGTAAGGGTGACGGGCAGAGCAGGCCAAGAGATGGGGAAGGGCAGGGTGGGCATGCTGGCGAGGCACCACGGACAGGTAAGAGGCACAGCAAAGGATGGCAGAAGGTTAGCCATGTCATTATCCACACAGAAGACAGTGCCTGTCCACTGAGGCCATGCGCTCACCCTACCAATGCCCATTCTCCCAGCAGAGAACACTGCAACCAGGCACACATCAGCACACACAACATCACTGAGCCTGTATTCAGCATGCTAATGGCACATTTACATTGCCTAGACATGTCTGGTGGTGCCCTATAGTACAGCCCTTTGAAAGCCTGTGGCCTATTCCTGGCCTGCTGCATACTGCACAACATGGCCATTGAGCATGGGATAGCTATCGAGACTGATGAGGGTGACAGTAGTGGGGATGACTGAGGCAATGGGCTGGAGAGTGGTGGACAGCCCCCTGGGTGAAGGATCCCTGGCTGCAATGGATGGCATGCCAACATTGGGACACCATCGCACAGGAGCACTACGGTACATGCAGGTAGGTGGCATGAAACCCATGCATGAGCCTCACACACAGGAACAGCACATATGCAGGGGCATGCATGGCAATGGGCATGCACACACAGAGACAGGGTAGGAAGTCAGTGGCACACAACCACACACAACCACACACAGCAACACACACACACACACTGCTGCAGCCACACACCCAGGCATTGGCATGTGGTGGGGATCAGATACGTGCACTGGAGCACAGGTGCAACTGGTGCTGAACTGCCCTCATCACACCCATGCCATATGTTCCAGCAGCTGGGCAAGCATGCTGCCAGTGGTATGCACACACACTCCACCCCATGCACACACAGGACAGCAGCTGCAGACTGCAGTCAGGTGGCAGGTACATCAGGCCACTGCATGGAACCATGGCCTCCACAGCCATGGGGACAGATGCACTGGGGCTGATCAGCAGCCAGAGGAGTGTTTGCATCAGCCCACCAGGGTTGAATAGTGGGACCATGCCGAGTCCAGTGGGGCAGCCTGCCCCAGACGTTCATCAGAGCCTGGTGTTGACAATGCAGGTGTTGCCTGATGCCTGGATTGTGGGGTGGACAGTGCACTGTGTGGGTTTGCAGTGGCTGGCCACACTCCATGGCAGCCAGCATCGCAAAGCCATCCGTGATTGCAATGGCAATGCAATCCAGGGATACTGTCATAGCCTCCTGCATGTGCTGCATCCCTGCCAGGAGCTGTGCAGTGCCCCTCTCATGCTGCTTAGCTAACTGATGCACCTCCATGCTCAGTGCATGCACCCCAGTGGCAAGCTGCACCTGTTGATCTATGGAGGCCCACAGCAAAGGGTGTGCTCTGCCAGTGGGTTGGTGTCTTGGGGATCCTGGGCAGGATGCCGACCTTCCTGTCGTGACCAGCTATACTGCACAGCACCATTCTCAGGTGGACACTGCACAGTGGGGTCCTCATGGGGTATGTCCTAGCTGGCACCCTGACGGTGGATCCAGCTTCCGCAGCCCTGTGGCACCCGCTGCCTGTTGCCATTACCCATCAGCCACTGAACACTGCCCAGTGCCTGCATGGTCGCACCATCACCACCCATGACACAGCCATGGCAGTGCACACAGCTGCGCCTGCAGTGGCAGCAGGCACATGTTCCCCTGCTGTCAGGTCACTGGGCATGCTGCCTGTGTTGGTGTCTGGCATGGGTGTCCCCCACAACATCGCCCATGGTGTCCAGGATGATGGTGATGTCATCATCAATGTCGGACCCTGCCCCGATCTGTGTCTCCACACAGAGGACACTGAGACTGGCATCACACAGGAACACATCCAGGGCATTGTTCTATCCCATGCCCGGGACATCCACCTGGACTGTGGTGGTGTGCTGCAGCCTATCAGGTGCCCAGATGCCTGTGGAGGTGGATATCTGGTCCTCTGGGGCTGATCCTGCATTCACGGCCGCTGATGCAGCCCCATCCTCAGCATGCAGGTGTGCTGGTGCTGAAAATAGGTGTGTTAGTGATGCAGTGTCCACATGTGCCCCCCAAACAGCCACTGTATGCATCCAGAAGCATGTAATGCATATTGTTGTGCACACATGCACTGGACATGCATGGTGGCAGCATGCATGCCAGCATGCCCATGTACACACCCTCTGTGCCACCAGCTGTGCAAGGCTGATGGACGTACCATGCAGTGATGGGCTGCCACCAGTCTGGAACCTCCTCCAGGCACACCCTCCATGGTACTGCAGTGCATGGTGGCTGCCACCAACCCTCCTGTTCCATGAGCTGTGGCGCATCTTCAGGCCCCTCCAGAGGCATTCCGGGACGTAGGGATAGCTGCCACCTTCTCCTTTATGTGCTTCTTGTCTGTGCCCACCTTCTTGTGGCACTCCTGTGCTAACCGCTGGTGGCTGCCCTGCTGGTCTCACACATGCTGCCACCTCCTCCCAGGCCCCAGCCCTGGCCTGTGGTGTCCCTGTGACACCACTCAACAGAGGCTCCTGTCAAGGTAAGTCTCAAACAGGGCTTCTGTCTCTGCCTTAGTGAAGCTGGGCCTGCACTTGTGAGCAGGCCCACGGTCCTCATCCTCCTCTCATTCTGACATGTTTCCTGTGGACATGGACAGTACAGTGTGTCAGTGGCAGCAGCACCATGTTCCATGCCCCCTGCAGCTGGCTGAACCCAGTGTGCTGCAGCAGCATGCGCAGCTTACCTCAAAAGGATGCAATACTGGTCATGGCCTGTGCTGGGCTGTGGTGCTTTTACAGCCATCGCTATGCAAATGAGCTTTGGCGCAACGGTAACGATATCCCACTCCCACCAGTGCACCACACATTGCCTCTGATGAGTTCATTTGCATGTGGTGGCCAACATTGTGATTTTGCTCCATGTGCAATGAGTTTGCTCTTGAGCAGTCATGGCACAAATGGCGCACCATGCAGTGTGAGGTCCACCGACGCATGACCCGGATGGTGTGCTGACACCAATTGTGCACTGTGCACCAACTGTGCAATGTGGGCTATGGCACATGCTGTGCCAGACCTGCTATTGTGCACATGCATACTGTGTGGTGGCTGAACCTTGACCCCTGCTGTGACCTCTGCCCTGGGTGACCCCCACACCTGTGACCACCTAGCCACACCCATGCCGTGCATCTCTGAGACTGGTGCAATGGTGGACACAGTGCATGTCCCTTCTGCCCATGCATCTGGCAAATGCTGTGGCCACATGCGCCTACCACTACCACTTTGCTCACTGGCTTACACCTGAAGTATGCATGCAGCAGCGAAGCACCACAAGCAGCCAACTGAATACAGGTTGAATTGGTTAAACTTGTCACCGGCGTCCAGCTCCATGCACCCCAACTGTTTGGGCAGGCACCACTGCAGCAGCCCCAGGTGGCTGTGTAGCAGGTTATTGCTGCCACACTGTGACAGTGCACAGGGGTGGCTAGAATGGGGAGCAGTGTCTCCACTGCTATGCTAACCTGGCATGGAGGGACCCAGAGCACCTCAGGAGGCTGGAGGCATGTGTCAGGCATGGGACTGTGCCACTGCCAGCTGAGTAGGCTCATAATACATGTGTGCCCTGGTGCTGTACTGTGGTATTGGCTAGACTGCCTCAGCAAGCCCTGCAGGGTGATGTACTGCCATCATGTGCATCATGGGTGGCATCATCCTCTGCCTCTTGCGTTATGATGCCACTGTGTGGGACGTGTCGGGCAGGGCACACCCTGTACACAGGGGTGAGGTGGTGGGCAGTTGCTGTGGTTGGTTACTGATGTGTACCTTTCTTGTTCCATTCCCAGGGCCTGAAGACAGAAGAAGGGCTGCAGCAGCGGTGGCAGGACAGCAGGCCACAGTGGCCCAGGGTGTCGGTGGAGGAGTGGCTCTGACACGGTGGGGGCCACAGAGAGCAGCTAGGCACTAACATTGTCCTTTGCACCATCCATGGGGAGGGCAGGGGCATGCATGTGGGCATGGCCACCTGTGCCATGTGCCATGACAGCTGTGTGTGTCACACTGTGTGAGGTGCCTGCCACTGGGGCACATCCATTGGACATGTGTGCCAGCTGTTGGTGGGTGGGTGTGTTCCTGGCTGCCACTGATGTTGCTGTGGTGCTGCTGGAGCACTGTGCCATGTGACTGCCATGGGCGCGGTTGGGTGGCCACTGTGCGGCAGGGACCACCCTGTGCACTGTTGTGGTGTGCCATGTTGCTGGCAGGCATTGGCCCACCCCCTGTGGGTGGCCTGTAGCGACCCTCCGGGGTGTATGATCCTGCTGCCCATTGCATGCTGTGGAGCGGCATGGTTCCTTGAGATGTTGCACTGACCACCTGTCCTGTCCCTTGTCCTAAGTGTCCGCAGTGGTGCAGGAGGCCCCTCACTGCCAGCTACTCTGCCACTTGATACTCATCACCTCAACGGCCATGGAGGTGGTGCTGCAGGTCTGAAGGATGCTGCTAGTGGACAGGTAGCAGCAAAGACTGCAGGGGCGGCAGGCCGTGGCCGTCGCTAGTTGGGCACTGATTTCTGTTTCCCCACGCCATACCTCCCTCCAGTCCCCCCTTCCTATGGTACAGTCCTATTCCCTATCCCCTTCCTCACTTTCCTACCATCCCCACACCCTTTATGTTGTAAACAGTTGATGTTCCAATATATATATATCTTTTGACATACCTGCCTGAGTCTGTGTCTGCTTTGCAGGTGGCATGAGGAGTCATACTGCAGTGGCCCAGTGCCTGACTGTGTGTGTGCATGTGTTGGAGCACATGTTGTGCTTCTGTGGATCACTGCTGTGTTCTGCAGTGTGTCACATTGTGTGGTGTCCTCCCCTTGGTCGGTGGCTGTGCCTTGGGGTTCCCATGGGGTGGCTGTCAGGTGCATGTGGTGTGTGTGTGTGCTTGGCTGCATGGTCCTGGGTGGGCCTGCTCTGGTCTGGGAGTGTTGGGGGATACTGCCTTGAGCCTGCAGGGGTCCCTTTATGCCCCATCATCCACCATTGGCACCCCTGTTGCTTACTGTCTCTGCCACTGTTGTGTTCTGGGGTGGGGTCTGGGTGCCTGTGTGTGCCCTGTTTTAGCAGCTGGTGGTGGCCTCCTGTGGCCTATCACTGTGCTTGCCTGGATCTGTCTCTGGGTCCTCTCTGTGCCATGCCCTCTGTTGCTCTGTTGCCCTACTCCCACAGTAGCCCTGAGGCTTATCTGTCTGCCCATGACACACCTGTGTTTATGCCATTGTGCATCTCTGGTTGCACCATGGTGCAACTGAGCCACATTCAGCTGGGTTGCACTGGCACAGTGCAGCTAGGGCAACCTCTGAATATGTCTCCTGTTGCACCATGTCGCATTGGATTTGTGCTGTGCTGGTCTTGCACTGGCCTTTGGCGCATTTCTGAATAGTTGGGCCATTGTGTTTTTTTTTTTTATTCCATCCTACAAGATGCTATGCAGTATTTCTCACTGGTTTTGTCTTGTCTTGTTATGATGGAATCCACACAGAAGAGAAAACAAGTGTCTGGCACCCAGCAGAGGAAGACAAAACGCCTGGCAAGAGAGGAGACTGCACAACTGTCATAAGTTATGACCTATTTTCTAACTCAGTAAGTAAAACAAAAAATAATCATTCATTTTTATACAGGTGTCTTGTAAAGAGGGATTATTACCTCCCTCTTATGGCTTGTAATACCCTACTAATACGTCCCAACATCCCTCTAGCCTTCCCTACTGCTTTAGTGTTCTGCTTGGATGATTTCAGGTCATCTGTGATGATGATGCCTAAGTCTCTTTCTCCCCTTGTGATTGCCAGCAACTCCTCCCAAACTACAGGTGGCTTCAGGGTTTCTCTTCCCTATGTGCATGATATTGCACTTCTTTGAGTTAAAACCCTATTTGCCACTCTTCTGACCATTTTGCCAGTTTATCCAGCTCTCTTGTCATTCTGCACACCCCATCTGGATCATCTACTCTGTTGTAGATTGTGGTGTCATCTACAAACAGACAAACCTTACCTTCCAGTCCATCTGCAATGTCACTGATGAAGATATTGAAGGGACTGACCTCAGGACTCATCCCTGAGGTACCCACTTGTGACTTGTACACCTCCTCCCTCTGTGTCCATGGTGCTCAGCTGTGGGTCTGTTCTACCTTCCCCTCAGTAAATACTGAGCAGAAGTGTCTATTTAGGATTGATGCTTTTCCTTGGTCCTCCTCCTTACACTCCTCGATCCCTTTGATCTTAGCTTATACCCCACTGACTTTCTCCCTTCACTAATGTATCTATAGAAAGTCTTGTCACCTTGTTTTACTGTTTGTGCTAGTGTTTCTCAGTTTGGGCCTTTGCCTGCCTTACTGCATTCCCTGCTTCCATCCGGGAAGTTTTATATGCCTCCTATCTTCATCCTACTGCATTCCTTATATTTCCTGAAGGCCTGCCTTTTGGCTCTGACATTTTCTGCTACTGTTTTTGAGAACCAAAGTGGTTTACTTCTTTGCTCTTGCTTTTCTCTAACATAATGGGATGATGCTTCAAGTATTACATCTTTAATGCTTGCCCACTTTGCCTGTACCCCTCACCTGTATTTCTTCTGCTAGGGCCAGCTTAACTCTGATGGCCATCTTATCAAAGTTTGCCATTATAAGCAGCTGGTTATAACAGAAAAGTATAACTGGGTTTCCCAATGGTGGAAAAATGCTCGCTGGTGTTATATTTATTTATTTATTTATTGAAATGGCAGCTATAATTTATTGCAATGTAACTAGTACGCCTTTTGTGATTTTTGCTGCCCTATTTACTGTACACGAGGATCCTTTTTTCTATTCAGTTGTGCTTCTGTGTAATTTATCATTTGCAACTAAGTCTATGGCCATATACTGGTAAAGGCAAAATGTATAAGCTAAGTCACATAAATGATAAATTATGTTTTATTGCATTCATTACATACCCAGTTGTGCTGCAATTCATAATAACACTGTTTTCATTTCAGGCATGTTGAAAACCTGCATGCTCTGTGGCACCTGTGGTGTGACCTGAAGGACCATCCTCAACTTTGTAAGTAATTTTACAGTGTATGATAGATTTTTTTTTAGTTTTTAATGCTAGTGTTCCTCTCTGACATTGCTGTTCTTTTTCTTTTGTTTTCATTTTAGGCATGCTATTGGCAAGGAACTGGTATCTTTTGGAGTGCCAGAAGCTGATCTCCCTGGAGAACCAACTGCAGCTCCTGTATGTGGTACCTTAACTGTCCATAGAGAAGCAGTTCCTCTAACTAGAACCTCAACTTTGGCTGAAGAATCTTTCACTTCACAGAGCAGAGAAGGAACTCTAATTGAGCCCCAACAGAGTTTGACAAAGAACATGCAACTCAGCAGAGCGGTAGCATGGACAGTGTTCCAAGAGGGGAAGAACTCCATGTACAGGAAGAGAGCGACATTGGGTTCTATGACCACCACACACTGACAGAAGTCCAAAAGAAGAGCATCTTAACAAGCCAGTGGCAACCACCATTAAACTTCCAGTTTCCAAAAGAAATAAGGAATCAGGCAGTGGCCAGCAGCAGTACTGATGTGTCAATCTCCAGTTGATTCAAGAGTACAATTTCACACAATACTCTAAGCATCTGGATGCAGTGTTCTGCGGTCCATGCTTTGTTTTCAACTCCTGCAAGGAAGCAGTCTTGGTATCAAAGCCAATGACTGACTGGTACAATGGGAAAAGATTCTTGAGAGGCACAGCAAGTCTAAAGAACATGGGAAAGTCACAGCAAGGGCAGATGCATTTATAAGTGTATGTGATGGAAGACAGACGTCTACCTATCAGTCTCTTCTGAAGCAGGATCAGAAAATGGCCTAACGTGCAAGACATGCTCTGCATTAGATTGTGAAAATTCTTCTCCATTGTGGCAGAAATAATGTAGCTCTGAGAGGCAAGCTTCAGACCACTGGGAATTTTAATGCACTTCTGCAGTACACAGCTGAGTTGGACATGGTCTTCAAAGAACACCTGGAATTTGCACCATGAAACGCACAATACACATGGGCACAAATTAAAATGAGCTGATACAGCTGATGAGTCTGCAGATTCAGAGGAAAATTCTGGCACAAGTAAAAGTGGCAAAATTGTTCAGCTAATTGTAGACGGAACCACTGACGTTTCCACGAAGGAGCAGATAACCCTGGCAGTACAATATGTTCATCGAAATGGAAATGTAACGTGGAACTGCAAGAATATGTTATAACGTTTTTGGAAGCTTTCATGACAACTGGGCAAGCACTGGCAGAGCTTTTCTTGCAAAGACTCACTGCTTGGGGCATAGAGAAAGAGTACATGAGGGCCAAGGCTATGAGTGATTCAACAACATGAGTGGGCGATTCAGTGGTGAAGTGCAAGCCAGAATCCGTCCGGTACTTCCAGAAGCAGCCTACATTGCCTGTAAAGCCCATAATCTGAACACAGCAATTGTTCATTCCTGTTCAACACGACAGATTGCAAACATGTTTGACACATGCTGAAAAGTAATAGCAGCACTGAAATCCTCTGCCAAATGCAGCAATGTGTATTTAATAGAACTAAAGGAATTCATGAACTTGCCATGTGATGGGGAAGATGAGGAAGAAGACAGAAGTACAGCCTTGCCTGCCCCAGGGAATACACAATGGATGAGCCAGCAGATTCACTTCGATGCTTCAAAGCAAAATATGTTGTGATCATCATCACCTTGGAGAAATTGCAGAGTCTGACGATGATGCCGAAAGATTTCTGTTTCCTATTATGATGTTTGATTTCCTGTCAGTTTGGTGTGTGTAGAGTCCATACTGGGAGTCACAAAACCTCTTCATTTGTACCTGCAATGTAAGATATCGACTTGATTCAAGCATGTAAAGAAGCAAGTGTTGTGGTGGAGGTGCTAGGCGAAGCATGAGAGGACATCGATACTAAATTTTCTGCACTATATGTCAAGTGAAATGTCTGGCAAATTCTACATTTATTGAAGAATCTATGCCACGGATATGTGGAAGACAAACTCAGAGGAACAATATTGGTGCATCAGATCCACAGGAATACTACAGGAGAAATGTCTTTATTCCTTTCTTGGACCATGGAAATCAGAGTTGACAGAGCAACTGCTTGAATGCCACCCACTTTTTGCTCAGTACTTGTTACCAAACAAATTGCATGCTATGGACATGTTATGGACATGTTGCTGGCTGTGTATAATGCGTAAAGAGTGACTTCTCCAATCTGGACAGCTTTCAAGCAGAACTGCAGAAATGGAAGGCAAAGTGGGTGCTTGTCTCAAGAAGAATGACCAAACAGCATCCTGGCTACATTATCCCAGCCAAATCTTGCATTCTACCCAGATATCAACATAGCTCTTTGTATTTTGGCTACAATGCTAGTCAGTGTTTCTACAGCAGAGAGATCATTCAGTGCACTGCAAAGAATTAAGATCTGCTACGGAACTGTATGGGTGAAAGTCGGCTTCCTGGTTTAACACTGTTGCATTTACATTAGGATATCCCAATTAACGTTGAACAAGTAATGAAGGATTTTGACCCTTGTAATTATCGTCAATTAATTTTGTGCCAAGGTGACCTCTGCCAATGGAGATGGCTTTTCTGGGTCTGTGCTGTGGTTTGATACATCTTTTGTTCTTGTTATATGCGTAGCAGATGAAGGATACATTGATTAGAACTTGTTTGTTGATGTGGTGGTTTCAGTCATTTTGTGTATGAGTGAGCAATGAATGATTTGTGGTTGGTGTTATTTTGATTCTTAGTTAATTTATTAATTGTAAACGGTAATGTATCAAAGTCTGAAGTCACGGAACTATTTGGTGCAAACAATTTAGGTGGTTAAGGTGATTGAATGAAATCTTGAGCACCAAAATCAGAACATCATCTAGCTTACCCCAGCCCTCTCATACTGTTATGTAAATTACTGTAATTTTAAGGCAGTTGGTAATGTTAAACTATGCTGAGTGAGTAATTCTGATTACTTTGAGTATAGTGGGCTGCAGCACATGAATGATTTTTGTTGTGTGAGGGCTCAGCGGGTTGTATTTTTTTTGTGTCTTGGTAGGTATTTGATTCGTAGTTAACAGTAAAATTACATGTGCTGTACCAAGGTCTGAGGTATGGCTATTTGGTGTGAATGGTTTAGGTGGTTAAGGTGACCAAACTAAAACCAGAGCACCATCTAGCTTACCCAGCCCTCAAATTCTGTTATGTAATATATTGTAATTTTAAGGCAGTGAATAACAGCAAACTGCTGTGGGTGCATTAAAATGTTGTTGAGTAGGTAATTTGGTTACTTTGGGCATGAGTGGGCTGCAGCACATGAATCATTTTGGTTACTTTGGGTATGCATAAGTAAATGAATGATTTTTGGCTAAGGTGTTAAGCTTGAGGAGCGGATAAGGATGTTGGCAATGCTACTGGCATGAATGGACCTCTGTGGGACTGTCTACCTTGATGTGGTACAGAGGCGTGTCACAATGCAATATTGTAACCAAAAGTCAGTTTGTTTGTCTGACATTGTTGGTGATTGAAAGGCTTTCTTGCAGTGTGGGAATGTGAGTACATTCATCATCTTATATTCGTATTTAGATTATATGGCACAGACTAAATGATGCTTGTGTTGTGGTGGACGGAGCTGGAAATGGGGGTAGCAGTGTGGCAGCTCTGTGTACAAATTTAAAATCCCAGGCTACACCCCTGGAGTGGCCCTGTTGCATGAAGGAATTACAATGGGAAGTGGGCTGTTTCTTCTTACTTCGCCTGAGCAGATCCAGTGGTATCAAATTGCCTGACTGTAGATTACAGATGTTTTAGTGTGCTTTGGGTGGAAGCTGGAATTGTGCAGGTACAGTATCAGTGTCTGTCAGTGGGTTTCTGTAAACAGCAGTTTGTATATGTTCATCTTTAGTGATTCTGACTGTGGTCTCCAGTTAATTTATGCTGGTTGATGCACACAATAGTAACTTTTATAGAGTGGTTAAAGTTGTTGAAATCCTGATGAAACTTTTAAAGTGCTCACCTTCTGTTCAAATGAAGAACAGGTCATCTACCATATATATCTGAGGCAGACTAATAGTTTCTGGTGGTGTGCTTTAAAAAATTCTTCTTCTAGGCTGGCCATGACAAGATTGGCTTATTGTGGTGGCATTGTGCCCACTGCTGTCCCATGATCTGTAAAATAGGCCTGCCATTAAATGTGAAGTTGTGTGTCAGAGTGAATTTTTAAGGTGCTGATGGTGGTTTCTGGAATGTCTCTTGTGGATGTGTTCTCATGTAAAAATCTTTGACATCTTTATGTGGGTTATTAGTGTAGAGGGCATTGACATCCATTGTGGCTAGGATAGTACTGTGCGATAGTTGTCTGATTTGCTTCAGTTTCCTGAGAAAATATATTGGTAGGATATTCAAAGGGATGCTTGTGGCACAACAGTGTTGCACCATGTGCAAGCACTAATGCGCCCTGTGCAATATTCAAAGAGGTTGCACTGCGCAATGCAGATGCAATGAGACGCACTAACAATGTGCGGTGCAAGTGTGGAGGGCGCCATGCATATGTGGCACATCCAGATATTTAGCCCAGGTATGTGTGGTGCATGTGCTGGCACATACCAGCCTTGCGACGCTCAGGGGTGCAAGTTTGTGCCTGGCAAATCCAGGAGTAAGCTCTGGCCACCATGGGTGAGCTGCCAGACAGGCACAACACGGCAGTCGCCTGCCATGGGTGGCCACCTGACCTCCCAAGACACAGGCTGGGTGCCATGCCCACCCACACCCGATCGGGGCATTACATGTATGTACATACTCCTGGTGGTCCAGTGGACCCTACCCATCACCCAATCATGGGCTGTTGTTTAAAATACATTCCCTGGTGGTCCTGTGGACTGCTCCCTGCCCGATCACAGGCAAATTAATAATTTATTCTCACTGGTGGTCCAGTGGACCTGCTCCCTTCCCAATCATGGGCAAATGAATAATATATCCACCCTGGTGGTCCAGTGGACCCGATCCCATGCCCGATCATGGGCAAATGAATAATTTATTCTCCTGGTGGTCCAGGGACCTGATCCCTGCCCGATCATGGGAAAATGAATAATTTATTCTCCTGGTGGTCCATGGGCTGATCCTCCGATCATGAGCAAATGAATAATATTCTCCCAGTGACCCAATCCTGCCGATCACAGGCTTTCATTGTGAAAAGGCCCAGGTGGGCCGGGCAGTACCCCACCCACCCGCCTACTCCAGACCCACCACCAACTACCCCCAGTCGGCAGTGGGAGGCAAGTCCCACCCACAAGCCACCCAGCCACCCATTGACTGACAGCATATGGTACAGCTGTACACCCATTGGTCCACTGCATGGCCAATAGTTGTGCAGACCGTGCTATACTAAAAGTTCTGAAATGTGAATGGTTAATTCATTTTGGGACTAATAGTACAACACCCATGCCCATTGGGCCCACACAGTGGACCAATGGGCATACAGCTCACTCTGTACTCCTGTCAGTCAGTGGACAGCTTTCAAAATGGGAGCTGCCGCTTGCCACTGAATGGGTGGGGAACGAGGTGGTGGGTCTGAGTGGGTGGGTGGGGATGGGTACCACTGGCCCACCTGGGCATTTCTTCACAACGGAAGCCAGCGATCGGTAGGAGATCGGGTCCACTGGACCACCAGGGAGAATAAAATATTCATTTGCCCATGATTGGGTAGGGGATCAGATCCACTGGACAACCTCTGTCCCCCACCTTGTAGAAGGTGCAGCCCCGAGGTCCAGGGAGCGGAAAGGCTCCGAGCCACCAGCGGGTCAGCGGCACCTGTGCAGCCGACCAAGGGTTCCAGGAGGCAGGGAGAAGCAGGCAGAAAGCGGCCAAGCCGCAAACCAATCGGAAAGTGACCGTGAGTCTGTGCCTTGCTTCCGATTGGTGCGCTTCCCATAGACTTAAACTAGGGTTTGCTGCTCTATTCTGGCCTGGATTCTGCTTTCTCTTAAATTATTTTGAATTCCTCATAAAAAGTGCTGTTTCTCTTACTTTGTGCCTGATTTATGGGCTGTTTTTCTGTATTTTAAAATAAGTGTTACAGTCTTTTGAAATGCTGTGTGGGCTAGACAGCTGGCACCTAACCCCCCATACCCTCCCAGTCTACTGTGCAAATCTTAAGTTTTAGCACCTTATTGCATATTACTACAATAAAGGTCCTTGCTGACTGCCTTCTCCTCTGTCCCCCACCTTGTAGAGCGCAGCCCTCGAGGTCCAGGGAGGCGGAGGGCTCCAGGCCGCCAGCGGGTCGGCGGCGCCTGTGCAGCCGACTAAGGGTTCCAGGAGGCCGGGAGAAGCAGGCAGAAAGGTACGGGCAAGCCGCAAAATTTTTGCCCGCCCTCCCCCTCCTGGTTGATTCCTTTTATACACTTTCTCCTGCCATTTCTTAATCCACTCCCACATCCCTTTCCTTCCTCCCTTAACCCATACCTAACCTCCACAATGCTACTTTGCTTCCTTTTGCTCCTGAGCCTCGCATCTCACCAATCCTTATGATATTAATGTTAGCCCAGTGTCAAGATAAATAACTCAGTTAATACGACCTGCCCACTTCTGCCATCCACAATGGCCAACCACGGATTCCTTATTCACCCGAACCACGTTTACAATGCAACCTCTGGGATATCCCACATAAGGCCACCCTAACAATTCAGCACAGCCCTGGCACCTTACTTGTATCATGGCTTTTTATTAACCCACTATGCCTGGTCCATTAAATTATTATGCTATGATAAATTCACACCTATATACCAGGACCATCACTCATCTCACAGCAGGCACCCAGGATTAGGAGGAAACGCCTGACCACTCACTATCCCTGTCCCTTGGTGCCTCTCAAATTAATCTTCTACCTTCTGATCTGTTTTGGTACCATTGAAATAAATCCTGGCCCCATTGAAAGTTTATTTTCCCCTGCTGATCTATCCTCTATAAATGGCCTAAGCTTCCTACACTTCAATGCCTGCAGCCTCTTAAAAAATTCTCCGTAATACAGGCCTGGGTGGCACATAACCTGCCTGACTTTCTGGTCATCTCTGAATCTTGGCTCAGACCTCGACCAAAGACAGTGTTGTAAACCTTACCAACTATCAGCTCTTCAGAGCAGATCACCCTTCCGGGGTGGTGGGGTGGCCATATACATTAAGGACACCATCTCTCTACCTGCCTCATCAACACATCCGAACAAAGGAATTTGAATGTTTGTCAATCAAAATATCCTTCCTAACTTGTCTTCATTTAAATTGATTGGCTGCTATAGCCCTCAGCAGGCCTCAAATTACTATCTCACCTGGGGTCAATAACCAATCTAGGCCCTGAAGATACCATCATCCTTGGTGATTTGAATTTAAACTGGCTATCTAATGCATCTGCACCATTGGTAACCTTTTGTGACACCTATGGCTTTACACAGCTAATTAAAGACCCAAACCAGGGTTAACCTAAAAATTCTAGCAACAGCTCACTGGATATTATGTTGGTAAACAAGCCTCACTTATATACGTATGCAGGAGTACTACCGAATGATGTAGGTGACCATTGTCCCATAGCTGGCATAAGATCTTCACTCAAACCACCCAACCCTGCTGAATTTGTCCTCAAAAGGTCAAAAAGAAGTTCAACATACCAGGATACCTCCATGACCTGAGTAACACAATATATTGGCAAGATTTCTATCTTACAACCTCAGTGGAAACAGCTCTCCAGATCTTAAAGGACATTATCACTAATGCTCTCAATATTCATGCACCATTCACCAATATCAGAACTAAAGCAAGGTCCTGCCCCTGGTTCACCACTGATCTTAAAACAGCCTTGCTAGCCAGAGACAAACTGTGGAAAAAGGCAAGAAAACTAAGGATTCCAGAGACTGGCTAAATTTCAGAAAAGCAAGAAATTCATGTACAACACAAATAAGATCTGCCAAAGCTGCCTATTATAGAGCTGAATTGGATGCCTCCTATAATAACCCAACCAGGCTCTGGGGAACTATAAAGGGTATCTTGGGCCAAAAACTCTACTCCTGCCTTAACCTGCAAACTGCTACTAAATAACACAGAAATTACGGACAAACAAGAAATCCTAAATACCTTCAATGACCACTTCACCACAGCTGGACTAGCATTTGACTCTTCACCTGCAAATCTCCTGAGATCTTCCTTGAACCTTCAATCACCGTGGGTCAAAAGGCTACATCAACCTTCTCCTTCAACCCAATATCCTTGAAAGAAGTGGAAGATCTCCTCCAATTTAGATACTTCAAAAGTGCAGGTACAGACTCCTGGACCCCTACTTCCTCAAGATTGCATCTCAAGTCTTATCTGCCCTCACTCATCTCTTCAATCTTTCCCTCACCACTGGATCCATTCCTCCACTTGGAAAACAGCTCAAGTAGTTCCTTTACTCAAATCTGGTGATCCCATGGCCCTCAATAATTACAGGCCCATTTCCATCCTATCAGTTTTATCAAGATGCTCGAAAAGTTAGTAAACTCACAATTAAGGGACTACCTGGATAACAATAACCTCTAAATACAGCACAATCAGGATTTAGATCAAGGTACAGCACCATTTTGGCCCTAGCCAAAGTAACCAACAACTGGCAGATTGCTATGGATAAGAAGAACAGTACCTGTGCTGTGTTCCTGGATTTGAGCAAAGCATTTGACACTGTGGATCATGAATCATTAATCACCTCCTTGGCTCACTAGGGTTGGATTCCCTTCACTCAATTGGTTCAAGTGCTATCTATCAGATAGGTCACAACTGGTAAAAATGGAAACTACCTATCCACCTTAAAACCACTGTTAAGAGGTGTACCGTAAGGCTCTATTCTTGGCCCCATCCTCTTGCCATCTATATTAATAATATTGATGCTAAACTCACTCAATCCAACATCCATCTGTTTGCTGATGATACTGTATTATATGTTAGCAATCCTTCATTATCTAAAGCCTGTGAACTGCTACAATCTGAATTTTCCATCCTACAACACAACCTACTGGATAAAAACTACTTCTAAATGCCAAAAAACAAAGCTATGTTCTTTACCTCAAAGAGTTGCTCTGCCACTACCCCACCATCCACCACCCTACAACTAACCACCTTACTTGGAGAGAAGCTGGAATTCGTTGATAACTTCAAATACCTTGAGTCTGGATTGATAACAAGCTTGACTATTCTGTCCATATTGAGGAGCTGCTAAAGAAACTGAGACAAAGGCTTGATTTTTTTTAGAATAAAGCACTACCTCAACAGAGACTCCAAAAAGATTAATCCAGGCTTCATTCCTATCCCTCATTGACTATGCTGACTTTCTGTACGGACATTGTTCACTCCCTCTTAAATAAACTGGACACCCTATACCACAGGTCCATCAGATTCATTACTGACCTTCCTTCAGCACCCATCATTGCTCCCTTTATAAGGCAGTTAACTGGACATCATTACAACACAGAAGAAATAGGAATGCTGCAATTTGGATATTCAAAGCCTTATCGGCAAGCTACCCTACCTATATCTCAGACTGTGTTTACTCAAATTACTTCTAGGCCATACAACCTAAGGATCAGCAAAATTATCATTCTTAAGGTCCCCAATGTCTGCACCCAGTTTGGGAGGGCTGCTATTAGCTACTCACTAGCAATTGTTTGAATTCACTCCAAAAACCATGAAGCTAAATAACCTCCTACCCTTAATATCCTTCAAAAGATTATTCACCACCCTATTCCCAGAACTCTGCAACTGCTTCCACAAGGCCTAAACCCCGCCCTACTATCCCCTCCTTTTTTCGTGTTCCTATATGCTGATAAAACTCCGCTTCCAATCCCAAGATTCACCCTCAAAATGCCTCTAGGTCCTATAATCTACATATTACTCCTGATGTGCCCATTGCCTTCTGTCTCACAGATTAAAAGTTTTAATGTGCCTTGTACATATGTATATTGTTATATATTAGCACTTATGTCATTGTATTACTGTTTATGTTACCCCTGTCATTGTATTACTTTTATGCTACCCTTGTCAATGTAATAACACTTGCACTTCTTGACCACTCAGGTCCATCTTGTAAATGAGCTATGCTCAATGATGTTCGCCTGATTAAATAAAGATTTTTTGATTGAACCAGGAGATATATTTATTCAATTGTCTATGATCAGACAAGGATCAGTCCACTGGACCACCAGGGAGATATATTTATTCAATTGCCATGATCGGGCAGGTGATCGGGTCCATTGGACCACCAGGGAGAATAAGATATTCATTTGCCCTGATTGGGCAGGTAGCAGGTCCTCTGGACCACCAGGGATTTATTTATGTCATGCCTGTGATCCAGGCATTGGGCGCGTGCCTGCCCGGTGGCGGGGTGTTTGGTCCCCGATGGCTGCAGCTTGGCAGGTGCCAGGTGCAAGTCACCAGGGATCGGTGCAATTTGCATGCAAATTGTCATAATGATATGCAAATAGCCCCATTTGCGCCTTTTGCATGCATAATGGCCTTATTTGCATTCCCAGCACTGAATATCGTGGTTGCTGTGCCTAGCGCTCCTGCACTTGTGCTAGTGCATCCCCTGCTCCTCACTTGCCACTAACACTGGGCGTGTTGCCACTGCACCATGCACAGTGGGGCAGCCCTGTGCCATATTCAAATGTGCTGAGCCATGGCGCAGCACGGTGGACTATCGCCAGGCCATGCCCTAACATCCCAGTTTAGCTGCTCAGGCTTGCGCCCTGCCTGGCACAGTCTGAATATCCCACCCTTGGTGTCCTAATTTAAACTATTGGTTATTCACACTAGTGGTTTTTAAAATGGATTCTATTGCCCAGTTTTCAAAGATACCCTTAGATCAAAGAAAGCTGCAGCAAACAGCAGCTTGTGTCAAATATTGGTGTACCAGGGACCCTGCAGCAAATTTTAGTACAGGAGGGGTCCCAGCTCCAAATGTATTTGATGCAACCACTCCTGTGCACCAAAAAGTGGTGCATTGGAGGGTTTGACAGAGGCTGCAGCACAACCCAGCAGCAGTGCCCTCAGGAGCCTCAAGTCCATGGCTATCACAACCCCTGGCAGGTACCCCAGTGATGGACTGGCATGTGCCAGAAAGGAGGCAGGATGATATCGCAGGTCTGGCACCATGAGTGCTGTGCCCATCTGTTGCACAGCCAATGGCATTGTTTACATGCAATGACAACCACAGGTGGCACACCATGGTGGCATGTGCCATGCTGTGTGTCCCTGGTATCCCTGTCTGGGCAGTGCAATACTGTGGTTCCCATCCATCCAGAGCAGAAAGCTTGATGGTCTTGTGCCCCAGCCCCAGGATATCCACTGGTGCCCATGCTTGTTAGATATGTCTGGTTCTATAAGTGACAGGATCAGAGTTTCACTATCACTAACCTCCAGTCCCAGGAATAAAATGTACCTTAGACAAATCTTGGTAAAATTATTTCTCCAACATCAGCCTAAGCTCATGCTGCAGCCAGGAGGGTGTACAGTCCCATGTTGCCTACAAGTATGTAATGGCCCATGCCAGGTATTCATCACACTCACCTGCATGTCCATTCTGAGCAGGTTGAGTCTGTGCAATCCAGTACCTGACCATACACTTTATCTAGAGTGCCAACCCCACATAATTCTGTCACAGTTTGGGTGGATGCCAACTATTATGCAGCACTGCACTGGTCCTGCCTCTTTTAATATCTATGATAGTTCAACGTGCAACATCATCAACCACAGCTCCACATGTGATCAGGGTATATCAGGCAAATAGTAGTGTGTCAGAATAAATTTATTAAGGTGCTGATGGCATTGTGAGGTGTCAGCAGTCAGCAGCAAAAGGAATTGGAGAAGTGGAGGACTCTGCCAGTCGACTAAGGCAAGGAACCTGTTCACTACTGTCCACCAGTCAGTGCTGGGAAGGATTTCAGATCATGGGTAGGCCAAAACTGGGAATAGATGCAACATTCTATCTAGGATAGGAGTATAAAGAGATTTAAAAGATTGAAAGGATTTAAATGGGTTTTAAAAGAAAACAGGCAGAGTAGCAAGAAAGTATAATGGGAGTGGTGCAGTACTATGGCTGTGAGCCGGCAGTTTTCAGGAGAACTATTGAGAATGCAGTGCTGCCCCATCTATGTGCACCTCTCTGGGCTGAGGAGGGAGGTTGCTAGTCCTCAGGCTGAATTGGCTAGAATTAGGAACCTCCTCCTCCACCAGGGACCACCAAGTCTACCACCGCTAATTCAAAGTATGCCTAGGAGGAGTAGCTGGACTATGGTGGGCTCTAGAAGGGTGAAGGCAGTAGAACAGAGGCACATCTCCCATCTGGTATAACTAAGCAGCTCCTTTGCCACTCAGGCAGGGTGGGACTGTCCCATGAAGGCACCCAAGGTAGTGACCAGGAGGATGTGGGTGTCATTTGTAGTGGAGACCCCAGAAGAATGGCAGAGGACACTGGAGGAGAAAGAAGCAACTCATGGTAGGGGAGTCCATCATGAGAGGAATAGATTTGGGTACAGGAAGGAAGGAAGTGGGAGAGAGGTTAGTTCCTACCCAGCACCATGGTTCAGAGGGATGAAAAGCAGATCCAGGAGATCTCTAGAGCAGCAGGACGGGAGGAGGAGCTAGCTGTGATTGTCCACCTGGGGACAAATGACCTGGCTAGTGATGGGAGAGGATAGTTCAGGAGGAGTTTAGGGTGTGGGGAGGGTCTTAAGTAGGTAATAAACTCAGTGGCCTTTTCTGAGGTGCTGCCTGTCTATGACATGTGGGAGGATAGGGTACTCTGTACCAACATCTTTAACCAGTGATTGAAGGAATGGTGCAGAGAGAAGGGGTATGGCTATGTTGTGGACTGGAGTCACACCTGGAGGAATAAGTAATAGTAAAAACATTTTTATTTATACAGGCATTGGTTCCACAAGAACATTTCACCATTAGGACTATATACTATATACCCTGTTTACAAGATGCTCCTGTTGATTTCACGTGCAATAAGTTCCATGTGCAAATTTACAAATGATAAAAATAACATTTTCTGTGTGAATGGAGGAGGGCAGATGTACTTCCACTTCACAAAAATGGTAGTAGGGAGGAGGCGACAACTACAGACCAGTCAGTCTGACTTCATGGTGGGGAAATTATTGGCATAACTACTGAAGGAAAGGAAAGGATAGTGAATATCTTGAATCCAGAGGCTTACAGGACATGAGACCACATGGATTCATGGGGGTTTCAAATGAATCTAATAGATTTCTTTTGACTGGGTAGCCGGAAATTGGATCAGGGATGAGTGATGGATGTGGTCTACCAAGATTTCAGCAAGGCCTTTGACTCCATCCCACATAGGAAATTAGTCAGCAAGCTGAATAGCTGAGGACCAAAGGTAACAAACTGGGTAAGAAACTGGCTAAGGGATTAGAGACAGAGGGTGGTGATAAACAGAGTTCACTCCAAGGAAGGAGGATGACCAGTGAGGTACCTCAGGGATCTGTACTGGGACCGTCCTCTTTAATGTCTTTATTAGCGAAATTGCAGAGTGGCTGGAGGGAAAGGTCTGCCTGTTCACTGATGACACTAAAATATGCAACAGGTAGACACTCCGGGGGATGAGAGGGGGATATGAAAAGATTAGGGAGTGATCAAGGGTATGGCAACTAGGCTTCAATGCAAAAAAGTGCAAAATCATGCACTTGGGGCACAGAAACCCAGGAGAGGAGTACGAAATGGAAGGAGAGGTATTGACGCCCACCAAACAGGAATGAGATTTGGGAATTATATCACATCTGATGATCTAAAGGTGGCTAGGCAGTGCGACAAGGCAGTCAGGAGAGCTATTGAGATGCTGGGGTGCATAGGGAGGGTTTACCAGCAGATGGTACAGGCTTGCACCACAAAACATATGAGAAGAGATTGGGGACCTCAATATATACTCACTGGAGGAAAGGAGGGAGGAAGACATAATAGAAAACATCAAGTATCTCAAGGAAATAAACAAGGTGCAGGGAAACTCTTCCAATGTAGAAGAGGTACAAGAATGAGGGGCATGATATGAAATTGGAGGGGGCAGGTTAAGGGGAATGTGAGAACATTTTTCTTCACAGAGAGGGTGATGGACACATGGAATAGTCTGCCACAAGAGGCGGTGGGAGCAAGCACAAAGAGGGTTTTAAACATGCCTGGGATAAGCACAAGGAACCTTGAGGTGGGAAGGAGTGATGAATAGTCTCTGACCAGATAGGGTCAGAGGCCGTAAACAAGTATAGGGCTTTGGACAGACTAGATGGGCCTGGCAGTCCTTATCTGTCAACAATTTCTATGTTTCTATGAAAGAGGGAGGTGGTGTTACCCTGTATAGATCACTGGTGACGTCACTGAGTACTGTGTCCACTCCTGAGACCTCATCTCCAGAAGGACATAGAAAGAGTGGAGGTGGTCCAGAGGAGACAACCAAAATGGTGCAGGGTCTGCATCAAATGCCCTATGAAGAAAGACTGAATTACCTTAACACTTTGGCATAGCATGTGCATTGTCACCTACCTGCAAAGAGGGCACCTGGGTGTTGCAACGTTCGTCAAATGGACTACACAACCTTAACTGGTAATGTACTGCATCTGGTAAGCACACTGCCCAACATGTTGTGTTGGGGGACATCACTGGGGAAATTTCAGAACAGAACACTCTGGGTGGGTGTTGCATGAGGAATTAGACCAGACCTGGCTGGTCTGGCTCTAGTGGACCATGTGTCTTTTGGGGGATTACAAACTCTCAATTTAGGAAATGCTGCAGCACTGTGCTGGAGCAAGTCCCCTCTGCCATGGCACACCACTGTATCCATAGCAAGGATGGTGCAAGCCTGCCTGGTGCAGGTGACCCTCCCCATGTGGTACAGGCTGCGCCTGAAAATTGGGAATTGTACAGTGTGTGGGCAAAGTGACCCTTTGCTATACCTTCTGGTGCAAGCACTGTGAACTATTCTTGACCTTCTGAATATCAGGCCCTATGAGTCTTGTAATATTCCCAGTGAGTGTACCAATTCCAGAGATGATGGGTAGACCTGGGTTACTAGGTTTGTATATCTTTGGCAAAATGTACAATGTTCCTTTATTTGATTTGTTCAGAATGAGTTTATTTAGCTGTTCTTGGATGTCATTTGGTACAGATTTAATGATTTAAGTTAGTCTATATATTATTTATTGGGGTTCTCTGTGAGTTCTCCATAATAAGTTGTATCTGACAGCTGTCTGCATGCCTGTTTGATGTAGTCCTCTGCATTCATCACAACTACAGCACCTCCTTTCTCACCTTGTTATATTTTGATGTTATGGTTGTTTTTTTAGTGTTTGTATTGCCACCTTTTTTCCAGTGGAGTGATATTACACAAGATTTTCTGCTGTTTGCTTAGGATCTGGGAATTTACTCTTTTATGGAAGCAGTCGATGTAGGCATCTAATTTAGGGTTGTGTCCACCTGAGGTGTTCATTCTGATGATTTCTTTGTGCTGTCATACTGCATCGCTTGTGTGTTGCTGTCATCAAAAGTATTCCTTTAGGCAAAGTTGTCTAAAGAATTCCTTCATCTTTCCACAAAAATCTGATGTTATCAAATTCTTGTGTGGGGCAGAAGGATAAGGCCTTGGATAATGTACTGTAGATGTTTCAGCTAATGTAAGTTCTTTATTTAATAGGTTGATCACAAATACTTGTTGCAATGCATTATCCTGTTCCACATTATTGGTGCCATGGTTTACTTTATCTGGACATATCACGGGCTATTGTCGCTTCTGTTTTGCAGTTTTGAAATTTTCTTCTTTTGTGGTGGGGCAGCTTTAAGATCTTTTGATAATGTGCTGGGATATCACAATTGAATCCTGGTATTACACTGTTTTTGTTTTCTTGAGTGATGCAGAAGAGTTCAGAAATTGTGTTTTTAAGGAAGATTTCCTGGAGTAGATCTGATTACTGTAATATTATGTAAGAGCTCTAGATGGCACTGTCACCAAATACTGAGTGCTAGGTTTACGCTTATACTGTGTGTGTAACAAGTTCTTTTTCTTGGTAGAGTCTAGAGAGGTCTGTGGAATACACTGCTGAATTGAGACCTGTCTGAGTTTCTCTTTGGACCAGAGCAGTTTACTTAATAAAGAACTTCTGCTTACAGTTTTATTCTCAAGAAATTACTTAACAAAAGTAAAACAGTACAATTACTAAAGTGATTCCTGAGTTTTTCAAATGTCCTACAACACAATTGTTCTGCATACATTGACTGCATGTAGTTTGCAGTGGGTTGTAGATCTTAAGTCCTTTAGGTATAATGGACCACGAGGTGCTTCTTGATCACCTGTGGCCTGTCTGGTACAGTCCTCAGATGGTTTCATTCTTTTCTCACTGGCAGGTCAAGAGGGTAGTATTGGGGATTTTTTCCTCTGACTCTCTCTCCCTGCCACGTGGGTCCCGTAGGGTTCGGTATTGTCCTCATGTTGTTCGTGGTGCACATGCTTCCAGTAGGAGACATTGTAAGATGGTATGGGCTGAGTTTTCACTGTTATGCAGATGACACTCAGCTGTACCTGTCTTTTGTGTCCGAGCAGGATAGTGTGCTCTCATTCTTCTCCAACAGTCTAGCCAAAATCTAAGGCTGGATGAATTCCAGTTGGTTAAAGTTAAACTCTGATAAGACAAAGGTGTTAGTGGTGGAACTAGGTCTGCGGATAGATGGGTTGGCTGCCATGCAGCCTGCCGGGCTTTGGCTTGAGGGAGCCTAGCTTTCAACCTCTGAACTGGTGAGAAATCTGGGGTAATATTTGATGATTGCTGACACTTTGTTCACAGGTGTCAGCTGTGGTCAAGTCCTCATTTTACCATCTGAGGAACATTGCCTGGATTAAGCAACTTGTTCCATCTGGTGATCTTCCAACCCTGGTCCACATTTTTGTGACCTTGAGCCTTGACTCCTGTAACTCCCTCTACCTGGGGCTTCCTGGGGTTGATATCCACCACTTGCAACTAGTGCAGAATGCGGCGTCAGGTTACTGTCTGGGTCAATCTTGATCCAGTCATATTTTGCCTGTAAGTACACGCTCTGCACTGGCTGCCAGTTCAGTGGTGGATCACCTTTAAAGATGGTTTACTGACTTTCAGAGCCGTACATGGTCTGGGTCTGAGTTACCTACAAGAGCTTCTGAATCCTACTGCCTCCTCAGGCCACTCCACTCAACCGACGAGGATTGCTAGAGATCTCAAGTGCGTTTGAAGACCTCAGGAACTGGGCTTTTTGTTTTGCTGCCCCACCCTGTGAAATTCTCTACCTCATCGGATATGAGAGTGCCAAACAGTGGAGATTTAAAACTGCTTTAAAAACTCACTTATATCTGTGTGCCTTTCCTGATTTTTAATAATGGACTATTTGATTGGTATATTTTATGAAAATGTTATTCAGTTTTATATTTTTATCTGTGATATAATATTTTAGAGAATGAGTGTCTTGTACAGCGCTTTGATACTAGTAGAATTTCACTTAAATAAAATTATTATTATTATTATTCTGTTTTTTAATTGCAGTGTGGAAGTAGATGTCACTGACAAGATTAACTTCCTTTTTCTTCATGTTTCTAAGTTGCCATTTCTGATGACGAATTATGGTATCTTCTGTTACTTAGTGAAAGAGATTTAAGCTGCATTGGTCCTCGGAAAACAAGAGCCACTGGATAGTTTTAAACCATTTATTTGACCAACATACATCTTGTACAAAGGTGACATAGTACATAAGCTTGGGCCCAAACAGGTCCCTTTATCAAGTGCAACAGCAACTAAATAAAATAAATTGAAGTTTTATACACTGCAAGGCATTGTTCGTTTAAAACATTTTATGACAAAATAGTAGAAGTCTTACAAGGACTCAAAAGGAAGAGCGGGTGAACAATTAATAGGAACAGGTCTATAGCTGTGAGGGTATATTTTAGCAGGAGGTTTCAGTAACCTGGAGCTTTTTCTCCGGTTATGCTGTGCATGTTAACTTTTCGTGTCTCTCTGATTTATTTTACTGGACTGCAATCTACTTTGCTGCAAACACTGTGAGTAATGTAATGATTTTTCATGAATGGAGTCATGGTGAAGGAAATGAAATAAGTTTTATACTGAAACCTCCTCCAAGATCCATTTATTTGGAAAACGATAAAGTGTCTAGGATAAAATGACCACATGCTGATACATTACATCATAATGGGGTCTGTAGTTGGAGCATCTATTTGGTTTAGGATGCTTTGAATTTCTTTATATGGTTGCACAACTGGTTTAACTTCAGACCTAAAGTGGAGCATCCAAATTTCACCTTTTATTCATATTTTAGCAGGAAATAAGATATTCATGAGAGACTTTATGGATACCTTGAAGTGTTCAATTGAAAAGTACCTTGACAGGAACATGGGATAGTAATGACCTGACCTGAGATACACAAAGTGTGTGAATGTGTGTGGGGGGGTGAGGGTGGGGTCACAGAAAGAGAAAAAAACAGAAAAATATATTTGTACTGCATATTAGAGTTTTCCATAGTGTATCATAAATCCAGTGTCCCGACTGAGCACATTACGGTTTGAAATAGTTGACTTTTTCATTCTTTGGTAACTGGGTAGACCCACTAGGCACAAGTGCCTGTTTTCAGGGGCAACCTGGGGCGTTATGTGACTTGTTCATAGTCACATAGTTTGTAAGTGGAGGTTGTGGAAATCAAACACAGGTCTGCTGGATGTATCAAGCTCGTTCAGAGTTCATTACTCTAACCTCTAGGCTATACTGCCAGCTGGTGTTTTAATCCTATGTCCCCATATAGAGATGTATGTTGGTCCAATACAAGTTAACAAACTGTCCAGTGACTCCTGTTTTCCAAGGACCATCATGGCTTAAATCTCTTTTAATAAAACACTCACACAATACTTCAATTACTGTTTTCATAAGCTAAGTATAATTCTGGAACATATGCATTAATGACCTAAATGGACACTGTCAACCTGTTTAGCATCATAATATTTCTAGTTAAAACCCACAGTTTATGATTGCTTACCTTCTCTAAAATTCATTAATGTTGCTGTTTGTTTGGTCTGTCTCCTTGTTTAGTAGAACTGAAATGAATGGTAATGTGTATTTATAAAGAACTTTGTTTTGAGGCAGTATAGCGCAGTGGGTTAAGGCTCTGAGTTGCAGGTCTGGGTTTGAATCCACAGCCACCTGGGTGCATACTTGCAATCCTGAGCAAGTCACTTAACTTCCTTTTCCTCCAAGGTCACACCTGGCAACAAGCTTTGGCTTAGTGTGCTACTCCTGGTTAAACACTGTTCCCTTTCCCTTTTCTTTCCCTTTTGTTTCAAATCCTGAATCTATTCTTCTTGAATACTTCCTAAACATTAGAAAGCACCCCCAAACAGTGCAGTCGCTCATGAGGCAGTAGCCACCTAAACTCTCACTGCATCATGAGTGGCTAGACTGTTTGGAGTGTTCCTAAGTCCAGGAAAGATGCACTGGGAGTTGATCAAGAAATGTAAACAGACCTGTTTTGTGTGGTAACACCAGTATGGTGGGCAGTCTGTTTTTCACTTTTAAAATAAAAAGATTCAGAAATCAAACTACTAGCTATATCAGCAGTCTTTACAGAATGTTAGCAATCATAAAATGTGTTTTTAAAGAAGGGTCACTTTCAGGCCTTAGGGGTTGACAGTGTCCCTTTAAAATGTCACACCTGCAAAATGAAATATAGAAAAGTCAGTTCCATTATGGCCATAAAGTATTTTAGGGTATGTTTTGATCTCTCTCACAACAAGGACATACCTTGCCATGCATGATTGCTTAAATTCCTTGTATACATAACTGCTGTCTTTTAAAGACAGACCCATCAAGGTGCTACTTTTGGCACATTTACACTCAGCCTTTTACAACCATGTGGAGGTTTGGAGAACAAAAGTGGTGTGCATTTGTGAAACTGTCCAGACATCAAATCAGTTGGGCTTCTTTGTTCCTCTTCTAGACTGACATACAGAAATAGATTAGTTGCGTATTCATCCTTGTGGAACAGCTCCAGAAGCAAATGGTTTGGTACCTTTATTGGACCAACATAGATGTCACAAAAGAAAATAATGTCTAAGCTTTTGGACCAACCAAGCCCTTCCTCTGAGACTTATGACAATTGTTCAGAGAGTCACATTCTATTGACACCCAGATTTTGGTTAAAAGTACCCATTTCAAAAATCACAAATTTAAATGGAATGAATAGCATCCCATTAGCCTGCTATTACTAGAATCTTTTCAAGGTCAAATGACATCCATTAGATTAGCTGAACACTCAAGCAGGCAAAAGCCTGTAACTATGAAATTATTAATGAATGTGGTGTTGTAAAGAATACATTTGAAATTAAAAGTAAGACCTTTAGATTTAATACCAATAATGTCCAAGTTAAAACTTGATAGTATTGTATGATAAAACTGCACAACAGAAATGTATGAATGGAAATAAGAGCTGAATCTGAAAAATGTACCTTGTATGAACAACTGTTTAAAACACTCATATAGGATTAAACTTGTCTGGAAATATTTTCTAAACTATACTCTCAACCAGTTAACACACTCATAAACATTAAAACCTACAGTGCTGTAACAATATTTTTACAAGATACTATCAATTGTCAATATTATTGCCAAATAAAAAATGATTTAAAAAATAAATCTCTCAAGGACCACCTAGAAAATGAGTTCATGCATCTAAAAATGTTCAAAGTTCAATAATGAGTCAGTATATAATCAACTATATGAACAGAAATAGTCTTAATAATCTGTATAAACCCCTGTAGAATTACCCCCAGGAAAAAATAACTAGAAAATAAGTGTATATTCTCTATTGTGTGAGCCAAGAGTCCCTAACACCTGTAGCATAATTATGACATAAACCCAACTATAAGCCTACCAAAATATGTAACTTTAACCCCCAACCCCTTCCCCTGCACACAGCCCCCACCACAAAAAAAACTCATCCTAAACCCCACCAAAATTGCACATAAAGTTACCCCACACACACACACTAAACTCCCCTCATACACTCACCAAGACATTCCAACCTCCCACCACCACACACACATGTATATTTGATGAGAGTTTGATGTGTAAGTTTAAGTAAGGTAATGAAACCCAAATCAGTCTTCATGAAATCTGCTACCATGTGAAGAATATGGTGGCAGATGGCATGAATATTAATTTGGTTTTCTAACACATAACCCTACTTAAACTTACACAGACTTTCACTAAAGGATGGACATTTAACAGGACTTCAGTGTGTTGTTGTTGTTGTTTTATATTCATAGAGTCCATTGTAACTGGTTATCAATATGTTGGTTTCTCACTAAATATAAATGTGTGTGTGGGGGTTGGGGAGATTGGGTTGTCTTGGCAGTGTGTATGAGGGGAAGTTTAGTGTGTGTGGGGGGGTCATTTTGTGCATTTTTTGGGGTTGTAGGACTGTGATTTTTTTGTGGTGGGAGGGTGTGTGTGTGTTGTGGAGAAGGGTTGCAGTTGTGTTTACATATTTAGGTAGGCTTATATTCGAGTACATGTCATAATTATGCTATAGGGTTTTAGGACTCTTGGTTCACACACATAGTGAATATACACTTTTCTCTAGTTATTGTTTCTGGGGGAGTTTAATTTCATGGGGATTTTATACAGATTCTTAGGACTGTTTCTGTTCATGTAGTTAACTGATTATATACTAACTCATTACTGAACTTTGAACATGCATGAACTCATTTCTAGGTGGTCTTTGATTTATTTTTTTTATTTGGCAATAACATTGAAAATTGATAATATCTTGTAAAAATATTGTTACAACACTGTAGGTTTTAATGTTCATGAAGTGTTAAATGGTTGAGAGTATAATTAGAAACTATCTCCAGATAAGTATAATTCTGTATGAATGTTTTAAACAGTTGTTCATACAAGGTACATTGTTCATATTCACCTCTTATTTCCATGCATACATTTCTGTTGTACAGTTTTTACATATAATACTATCAAGTTTTACTTAGCATCTGTGGTATTAAATCCAAAGGTCTTAATTTTAATTTTGAATGTATTCTCATAGCACACATTCATTAATAATTTCAGGTACGGGCTTTGCCTGCTTGAACGTCAGTTAATCTAATGGATGTCATTTGACCTTGAAAGATTCTCAGCAATAGCTAGCTAATGGAATGCTATTTATTCCATTTAAAATTTTGATTTTTGGAAATAGGTACTTTTAACCAATGAGAATTTTTTATGTATGATCTGGGTGAAAAAGAATGTGACTCTCTGAACAATTGTCATAAGTCTCCGAGGAAGGACTTGGTTGGTCTGAAAGTTTAGACATTGTTTTCTTTTCATAACATCTATGTTGATCCAATAAAATGTATTAAAACCATTTGCTTCTGGATCTGTTCTTCCAGACTGAGGAACTGATGTGAGTCTTTTCAGTTAAAATGTTAACCCTGGCACTTCCTTTATCATTTCCTGTGATGGACTGAAGTGAAAGTACAGTAGCAGCACAATTTATTACTGTGATGAGTCCCAGAATGAAGAGGGGCAGCCAAGAATGGACGCTGGTGAAGGTATGTAAGGAACACTAGCTTGAAACCAGTGTAGCAGGGGCTTCTGTTTTGTTTCCCTCTTTGACAGTAGTGAATACCACTTCCTCAGTAAACATTAGGTGCAGACTGGCAGTGAAGCAGACTGACATCACTTACACACTACCTGGTGAGCATAAATACAGCTATTGATTGCATTGTCATTGCTTTAGATATTTGTGTGGGTGAAATCACTGAATGAACCTTTGCAGCTGAGCCTGGTCATAAACAACAGTATTCAGTTGACTTACTTAACTATATTTGACCTCTGATCTGAATGAGAATTTCCTGGGCTCTGAAATGTTCCATTTCCTGAACATCACTAAGCAACAAAATTACCTCTGACCAGCAAAGTCAGTAGCTGCAACTGAACATGTTAATTTAATTAAGTTTTACAAGTGTACCCACAACATGCAGTTCAGAACATGATACTTATTGTGGTTACTAAATGATTTTTAATTAATGGACCAGAGAAATGCCTTAGTGTACTTGAAAACACCCACAGTGTGGCGAAGCCAATTAAATGTAGCACATGACGTATTGCTGTGCAATATTAGCACTATGTGTTTTGAAAAGCTGTAAACAAATCCAAAGAGGAACTGCACTGCATATGTAAATTCCTCAGTGCAGGGTATGGCAGATTTACCATGTCTATATAGATCTGTCATTGTCAGCCTTAGTAACATTGGTAACCACACTGCAGAATTACTTTAGGTTTACTCATCTGGCAAAGCAAATGTGTGCTTCTAAAATATTACTTTATTCAAGCTGCATACATTGCAGTTCTCATTTATTCTGCTTCTAGATCTGATAATTACTAGTTTAGCAGAGCCGTATGCATTATTCATGGTTGGGCTCACATGTACATCTAAAAAGAGCTGCTGTTGTTCTGTTTTGCCAATTACATGTGCCTTGTTTCATTAGGCATAGTTAATTATTAACCTCTTTGAGGTATGCTGTTTAATTAAGTAAAGTAAAATGATGTAGCAAATTATTTTATAGAGTTATTACAGTCATCTCCATGCTGCTCAAATGGTTTCTTTCAGTGTATTTAGTGTAAGTAAAATAACTATAATGATTGGAATTTATCACCACTCTGCACAGGGGCTGAATAACTATGTATTGAAGGTGACATAGATGGATGAGTTTAGCTCAGTGCTTTTGCTTGACAGCACTTTCCCAGCAACATATGTTCAAAGCTATCAGGGTTATTACATTGAACACTGACTAATCAGGTAGACAAATTCAAAATGTGTAGCTCCAGAGCACAGGGTGGCATGTCAGTGTTAAAAGGTTCATAGCAACAATTTGTAAACAAGGTCATATAACTGGGCTATTTGTCATTGTAAGGCACAATTGCATCAATTAGACTCTTAAAAGTCCTATAACCTTATCCATTGTGTCTACTGACTGGAAGGAAAACACATGCCCTTTAAGCTTCTGCTCTTCCATGTAATGGGAATGATCCCTGAACTATTGAGGTTCAATAGTTTGAGTTACATTTGGTTTCTTCTTGGAGGAAGTTCTTATTTTCAGTAAAATGTATGTTGATGTTATGAGATCAGAAGTCAGTCAAGAGACTAATAAAATACATACAAAAATGTCCTTCAACACAGTCTGATATATAACTTAAAACAGTAAATCTTAACCTTTTATTTATGAGAAAATTGGTTGGAGTGTCCTGAAACTTTAATATGTGCTTTGATATAAAATCAGTGCTGATAACATAACACACTCTGTAAATAATGTAATCGGAATGAGCAAAGCAAGCTGCTTCACCACACTGAAATTTATTGTAGCAGATCCTCAGAATTAACCAATATATGTTTTACAAAGCATATGTTCAATTTCTTAATTTTTAATAAGTGTTTATGTTGTTTTAAATAATGTCATTAATATTTTGTACCACTTCAAAAACAAAGTAGATGATTTGATACCTTTATTGGACCAGCAAGAACACACACTTTCAGGTGACAAAGAACCCTTCTGCCGGTGATGGCAATTTCTAGAAAAAGCATGGCTTTTACTCAGTGGACAGTGCAGTCTACTACTAGCAAATATAACTCACAGTGATGTGCCACCACAAAAGGCATCATGAATCTGTGATTTGTGTTGTTTAGAGGGTGCGAGAAATGTTCATGCCACTTCCTAGATACATTTAATGTCAGATGAGTACATTTGAAAAATAATATTCCTTGTCAACAAACTCCTGTTAATTTTGAGGCAGTTTTTTACATCGCCAGCAGAGCCTTCAGTGCCAAGTTAACAGGCTGGTTCATGGCTGAAAAAACTAGAAAATACATATTCATTTTGAATGATGGCAAGGGGAGCACATTGAACCAGAGTTCATTTTTAGTTGTGTCTCGGGGAAGGAGAGTGAGGTGATTCAATCAGTATCAGATCCACAATTGTGTACAGTGGGGGTGGGGGTGGGGTGATGTGAAGATGTGCAGGCTTGATATGGATTTTTTATACCTTTTAATCATAATATTGTCTGCTATTTTCTTTTTATTATATTTTGTAAGAAAATAGAAACATAGAAACATAGACTTTGATGGCAGATAAAGACCGCTTGGCTCACCTAATCTGCTCATTTCCTACCTACAAGATAAGCTACAGATCCTAGTTAACCAACAGCCTATTTCTTCTTACCCCCACAAGAATTGCCTTATGTCTGTCCCATGTACAGTATTCTTGAATTCTCCCACAGTTTTAGACCCCCAACCTCCTCAGGAAGGCTGCTCCACGCATCCACACCCTCTCTGTGAAAAATACTTCCTCAATTGCCCCTGAACCGGCCCCTCATCTTTAAATTGTGTCCTGTTGTTCTTGCACATCTCTTTTCTGAAAGATGCTACCTCTTGGACTTCGTTGATTCCACTGAGGTACTTAAAAGTTTCTATCATGTCCCCTCTCTCCCTCCTTTCCTCAATGGTATACATATTAAGCTCCCTTTAGTCTCTCTCTTTGTATGGCTTCTCTTGCAGACCCTGCACCATTTTAGTTGCTCTCCTCTGACTGCCTCTATCTTGTCTATGTCCTTGCGGAGATGGGGTTTCCAGAACTGGATGCAGTACTTCAGATGGGGTCTCACCAACTGTTTGTACAGAGGGATAACAACTTCCTGTTTTCTGCTGGTGATACCTCTCCTATACATCCCAGTATACTCCCAGCCCTCCCTACTGCCTTCTCACATTGCTTGCTAATCTTAAGGTCATCTGATATGATTACCCCGGTCCTTTTCCATTTTTGTTGTTGTTACTACCTTCTCCCCATTGTGTAATCTTCCCTGGGTTTTCTTTCCGGGTGCATTATTTTGTACTTCTTTGCATTGAATCCAAGCTGCCATAGTTCTGACCATTCCTCCAACCTTGCCAAGTCCCTTCTCATCCTTTTCATGCCTCCTTGGGTATCAACCTGTTGCAGATCTTTGTGTCATCTGCAAAGAGGCATATTTTCCTTCCAGTCCATCTGCAATGTCACTTATAAAGACATTAAAAGGACTGGACCCAGTACTGAACCCTACGGTACTCCACTAGTAACCCCTCAAAACTATACAATTGTAATGTATAGTTTGAATGTATAATTTCTTGCAATCAATAAATCAGACTTCTTCAACAAAATAAGAAGTAAGTAAGCTTTATCTATAAAGCACCTTTCAAAATCAAAGCGCTGTACAATACAACAATAAAACCTCACAATCAAGTGAATAAATAAGTAAACATAAATATGACAAGTAAAAATACAACAAATTAAATAAATAAATTACAAATCATCAGATTCCTAAAAGAACTGATAGCTGTCAAAGAAGAGCTAGTTGAAAAAGATAGGTCTTTAAATTAGTTTTAAAACTTTCGATGATCAGGCATTCTCTTAACTGATGAGGTAGAGAATTCCACAAGGTAGGTGCCACATATGAAAAGGCTTGGGTGACAGAGGTTTTCAAATGCACCCTGGAAATCTCTAGCAATTCCTCCCTGGTGGATCAAAGGGGCAGATGGGCAAGGAAGGAGTTAGAAGATCTTTCAGGTAGTCAGGTCCCTGTTCATGTAGGGATTTAAAGGTTACCATGCCAACCTAAAAGGTGAATCATCACTGAACAGGCAGCCAGTGCAGTTCATGCGGCACGGGCGTAATATGGCTGGCCCTAGAAGTGCCAGTCAAAAGCCTGGCTGCCACATTCTGCACTAGCTGCAAGCAGCAAATATCAACCCCAGGTAGCCCTAGGTAGAGGGCACTGCAATAATCAAGGTGGTTGGTGACAAAGTTGTGGACCAGAGTAGCCAAATCATCTGGGGGACCAGATGTTTCACCTGGGTGATATTCCTCAGATGATAAAAGGAGGACTTGACGATGACCAATACCTGAGATTTCAGAGTCAGACCGTGTCATGTATAACACCATGGTTCTTCACCCAGTCCGAGGTGGGCAGCTGGACACCATCAAGCCATAGGCCCAATGGTTGCCCAGCCCCAAACCTACCCCAGGTGACATGGGTTCACAACTAACACCTCAGTCTTCTCCAGATTCAGTCTCAGCCAGCTGGTGCTCATCCAGTCTTTGATTTCGCAAGACAGTTGTCGAAGATTGAGACTGCATCCACCTGTTCAGGCAGAAAAGACATACAGCTGAGTATTATCTTCATAGCAGTGAAAACTCAAACCGTATTGTCTGATGATATTCCTAATGGTAGCATGTACACTGCAAACAGCATGGGTGACAAATGGAGCCCTGTGGAACCCCAAAGACAGAGGGAGGGCATCAGAGGAATAAATTCTGAGACAACCTCTGAGATCTGCCGTGAGGAAAGATTGAAACCACTTAAGGACTACATCCAATAGTCTGCAAAGGAAACACAGGCACTCCAAAAGCACACCATGGTCCACAGTGTCAAATGCTGCAGAGAGATCAAGAAGGACCAAGATGGTTTCGCCTTTGATCTCTCACTATTAGAAGGTCATTTACTACCCGGACAAGGGCAGTCTCCATACTATGTCTCTTCCTAAATCCTGACTGGAGAGCCTCATAGATACTATAAGATCCCAAGTAATCCTCCAGTTGTAATGCTACCACCTTTTCAATAACCTTGCCTATAATAGGCAGGTTAGAGATAGGCCTGTAGTTAGCTAACTGGCTTGGATCTAGGGAGGATTTTTCAAGAAGTGGTCAAATGAATGCCTCCTTCAGGGATCAGGAAAGAACCCCTCCAAAGAACAAGTAAATTCAACAGCAGCAACCAAGTAAGTTAACACCCTTCACCCTCTCCCTATATCTGCCACCGGATTCAATACAGTAAGAATATCTTAGTTGAATAACTACACACTCATCTCACTTACTCATGCATATAAGATTCTAGACATTTATTTTAACTTTCAGCTCATAGATTCATATCTATTAACAATTATTTAGACAAATTTCAATCTTGCATCAGGGAATAGCATCATACGAGAAGAGGAATTAGCATTCATATAGCAGTTAGCATCATTATCTCTGAGTGTGAAATAGAAGTCAGTGGCTTTTCTGCCACCCTAAAAAAATTGATTTGTTGTTTTTTGCATTAAGAACTAAACCACAGGTGGATAAACCAGATGTGTAGCTTCCTGAAGTCATGTTGGAGTTTGTCAAGGAGGATGGGGTGGGGTTCTTATCTTTGCAGAAGAGTGCTGCACCATCTGCATAGAGAATAAGTTCAGTATACCTGCATATCTCAGGAAGGAGACTGACCACAAGAGAGAAGAGTAAAGGTCCAAGAATAGAACCCTGCTGTACTTCATATTTAATGGGGCTAACATCAGAGTAAAATCCACCTGTGACTGTTCTGTGTGACCGATTGCACAGGTAATTCCTAAACCAATTGACTGTTTCCTCCAAGAAATTTAAGTGGATAGGGTAAAGAGTAGAACTTTGTGATCAACTAGATTGATGGCCTTTGTGAGATCCACAAACACTGCATCAGTATTGAACCCTTTATTATTAGCCTTGTCAATAAAGTTGGTAAACCTCACGGGGCAGTCTCTGTATCGTGGCAAGCCTGGAAACCATGCCGTGATTCAGTTAAAAAGTTATAAGTATTGAGGAAACTCATGGCCTGATCTACAATGATTTTTTGAGAATTTTGGAGAGGGAGCAAGAAGAGAAATTGGTCTAAAGTTGCATATATTGGGCCCTATGTACTATAGGGTGGGAAGTACACACGGAGGCATGTATCCCACCAGTGTAGGTCTGCACCTGCAGACAGGTGCACATATGCTGGTATTCATGATCAGTGGGCACCTGTCTGTGGCTCCACCCTCATGATGCACTGGACTCCACAGGGCAGCTGGGGTGAAGTTGCAGTCCCAGGTGGGCAATCTACTGGATGCCCATCCTGTGCTGAAAATGGATCCATAACGTGGTGAGGCGCGGGTCCGGTATGTGAATCCCTAGCGTATGCACCTGGTTCTGCATGCCCATTTCCCATTACTGTCGGGCCATTGGCTGGTACCCCCCTCCCCATCACCTAGCAGATCCCCAAACCAAAATGTCACTCTCACCTCCCCGGGTCTGCAGCATCCAGCCCCCATCCCGTACCCCAGAAAATGTCATGCTGTAGCCCCCCCACCCTGTTGCACAGACCCTCCCCCATAGCAACATATCTGCACAGTGGTGCCCTGGGCATGGACAGCCAGTGGCACAGTCTCACTCCACCTCCTCAGCTGCCGGGCATCTAATGCTGCTGGGTGCATGCTGCCTATATATAGCAGCACACTTCCAGCAGCAGTTAGACAGCTGGGTGGACAAGGAGGTGGAGAGAGGGCAGTGCCACTGGGCATCCATGTCCATGGCACCACCGGGCAATTATGCTGCCATGGGGGGGGCCAGTGCTGTGGATGAATGGGGCCTCTCCGCAGTACAGTTTTAGCAGGGTAGCGAGTGGGGGCTATGGTTGTGCACTGCAGGGTGCCCGTGTGTGGGTGAGGAGTTATGGGTAGCAATGGGTCGGGCTGTGTTGGGGTGGGTGGTCCCTGTTTCCCCATGGACATGGTCGACCCATTCTGGAGGAGGTTATTGCATTGCACTTTGGGACACATAGGCACCACCTGATTGGCCACCCCAACACTCCCTTTCTGCCCAGTGGGCTGGGGCAGCATGGGGGGCAAGTTCAGGTCCTGCAGTACCTGGCGGATGATGTCCATGGAGGTGTGTAGTGGGTTATGACAGGGTCTACGCTGGCATTACCTGCACCCTACTGTGCCCTCTACATGCAGCACAATGCAGCTTTGCTCATGCTGCTTGATGCTGGCATGCCCCCAGACCACCTCGGCACTTTGCTTTCCATGTGGCCAGGGATTGGGCATATAATAAACTTGCCTCCATCATGAATGCCTCAGGATGTCCGCAGGACCCCACTATGCAGCATTCATGAGTAGCAATGCCAACGCACCTGGTTTACGCGGCACATTGGTATCGTATATAGGGCCCAATATGTTTAGGGACCAGATTTGTGAAGGGGTTTAATGGTAGTGCTTTTATTTACAAAGGAAGACCCCCATGCACAGTGAGTAGTTAAAGATGTTTGTGAGAGGGACAACTATAGGTTAATAGGCAAGTCTCAGAATATGGTAGTCGATGATATTTAGGCCTAGGCTGGGCCTGGGATCATTCTTTTTTAAATAATAGATCATCTCAGCGGTGAGAGGTAGTAAAAGTAGAATTAGGGAAGGAAGTGGGAGAGAGCCACGGGATTTAAGGAGAATACAGTGGTTCCAACTGAACTAATCTCACTGGGCTGGGAGCAGTTGGGTTTGTACATGTCAAGGTCGCTGAAGTAGGAGTTGAAGAGATTAGCTATCTTACGTGGCTGACATATGTAAACCCTGGAAGAGTGTTTTCAGAGGAAATGGTGTACAAGAACAAAGGGACATGCAGTGAAAGTGAAAGGGGAGATTTAAGAGGGATGTGAGAAGTACTCTTCACTGAATGAGTGGTGGATGCCTGGAACAGTCTTCCAGTGGAGGTGGGGTGAAAACAGTGGTGGGCTTCAAGCATGCATGGGATAAATAGGCACAAATGCATCTTGGTAGGAAAGCAAGGAGGAGGTAGTGAGATTATGTAGTGATAGCGGTGACAATATAGGCAGGGAAAATGGTCATACTGGATGGGCCAAGTGTTCCTTATCTGCAACAAATTCTACATTTCTATATTTCTAACCCATGACCTCCTGGCCTAGAGGCCAATGCACTACAAACTCAGCTATGCTGACACCTGGTAAACACAATAGCATTGTAGCTAGCTCACTTAAGTCTTCTATGATACTGCATTGGCAAGGGACAAGAGTAAATTAACTAAGACCATTCTTTGGACCTCTCTAAGGCATTCAAAATAGTGGATTGCATCTCACTGATCAGAAAGTTGTGTGATCTGGGATGTGGAAATTTCCTAGTTCTGTGGTTTATAGATTATATCTTTCAGAGAACTCAATATGTACTTGCAAATGGTGTCCTGTCAGACAGTGGTATGGTGTCTCTAGGGTCTCACAGAGGTCAGTACTTGGTCCAGTTTTATTCTTGCTGTACAGTACAAGCCACTTATCTGGGATATGGTTATTTGGGGCATCCGCTTTATTGAGACATCCCTCGAACCAATTCAGTGGCCATGTGTCTCTATGGGCAATATAGCTGCTTATTCAGGATGCAGGTGCCATTTCAACTGGATGATTCAGTCACATTAATCCCCTTAATCCTATGGTGCTGCTCTGTTGTTATGTGCTATTTCTTAGTAGCACCTGCTTAACACATTACTAACGCAGTTTCACCCCAGTGAGCAAGCAAGGGAAGAGCGTTAAACAACAGAGAACTAACTAGAGAGATAACTAAGGGTAAAATAATATGTGTCTAGATGTTTTGTCATGCTACCTTATTCTCTTCTGCATCATGTTGTCCCCAGTATGTCTCTGTCTCAGTCTATGTGTTGAATGCTGTTGTTTGTTTCTTTGGTCAGCTCGCACCACCCCCATGATGACTGCTAAAGCCACTCCAGTCACAACCACAGTGTTACTGCTGCTTCTTCTTCTTTCTTTATAAACTCAAGACACCCAGTACTCCTCTATGCAGATGATGCAGTCATTTTCTCAAAGACTGCTGACTTACTCTCCTTCAGGCTCAACTTCATAAAAGTTTTACTGAAGCTGAGTCCTAGTTCATCTCTAGAAGTTGGTGCTTAATTGCAAAAAAAACAAAGGTCATGCTCTTCCATGGTACCCACAGCAAGCACAAAGTCAAACAATTGGTGATTAAAAACAAGTGCAGGTGTTGTCCTTGATCAGACTAAATCTTTTAAACACCTAGGAGTTACTCTGGATAGTATGCTTTCCTACTTCAACCATGTTGAGAATGTTGCCAAGGCAGTAAACATTCTCTAACGCCACACCTCGACCACGCCCGGCGACCGGGTTCGGGAGCCGAGCTCGGGTCATCGGGGTGGCTGGGGAGACAGGCTGGCGTCTGGAGACAGCTCGCCTTCTCCGGGGAGGGAGGAACTCTATACCGGCAAGCGGCACCCTGGTGGAGACTGGGGAGAGCGATGGCAAGCCGAGTCTCAAGGTATAAATCAGCCAGGCAGAAGCCGCAGCCAATCAACCCCAGAGCAGCTCCTTAGTGAAGGAGGGGGGTGACATTATGGATGCCAGAGGATGCCCTGATGCTTAGGCACGAATGTACCATGGGGGAATATGGGAGGAAAAAGCACCTCCACGGAGCTTAGATGAAGGAGCACAGAGCCGAGGGCCCTAATGTGCCAGCACCACCTCGAACCCAGGACCAGATAAGTACCCAAGATTCGGAGGTCCCTGGACTTGACCCTGCCGGGGGTATTCCGCTGCACAATGATGGGACTGTGGGAATGAGGTGGTGGCAGGGGCAGGGCTTCATGGGTGCTCCCGAGGGCACGGCTCAGTGGAGGGAGAGAAAAAATAGAAATTAAAAAAAAAAAAAAAAATTCACCTAGGCTTTCTACACAGGCATAAACACTGCCTTACTACGAAGCCCTCAGATTGGTTATCCAAAGTTCAATTGTGTCTATTATTGACTATGGTTTGGTCATTTATGGTTCTGCCACAGACACAACCCTACATTGGCTCACCATAGCTCTGAATAAGGCCTGCCATCTACTAACTGGTGTAGCATATCGTACTCACACTTGTCACCTTTACGAACAAGCAAACTGTCTTCAACTCCAGGCTTGCATTGAATATCAAACCTGCCTTCTGGCTAAGAAGGCAGTCATGGTCTCTACCACCAGGTTCCTTCAGCTTTTCAGTCCTTCCAGGGCACTTGGAGTACACAAAGTTCTGTGAGCCAAACTTTTACTGTCCTCGCTGTTGAACGTCGCTCCAACAGTGATCCTTTGCAGTTAGAACTGCTAATTTATTTAATTCCTTCCTCCTGAGATTACGACGACTGCAACCTTGGGATCATTTAAGTGGAAGCTGTGTCAAATCCTAATTTCCAGTGAATCTTGAGACTACTAACCTAATCTCTGCTGACAGCTAAATGCACTGGGACCTCCATCTTCTACCATTTGCCCTGTATAACCCTATCTTGTTGCTGTGCTATTCCACTCACAGCACTTCCTCCCTATCACTTTTCCATTCCTGCCTCTTTTCATCCTACCTAATCCCTCTTTGTTTCCCTCCACTCCACTTTCATCTCTCTCCTCTGTTTCCTCACCTTGTTCTCTCCTCTACCACCCACCCCAGTGGGTCTTTTCCTACTAAGCTTCACTGTGGAATCTCCTCCTTGCTCTCATTTGCTCCTTTCACCCTCAATCTTGCCTTGTACTTCTCTCCTTGTAATCCCTTTCACCCTTCTTCAGACAAGGCAACTGGCTAACTTGACACAATATTTATCTTGCCATATTGTTCTCTTTGTTTATGTAATTACTTTCCTCATGTTGTACTACTTATCAAGCCATTGTAATGTGCTATTCTTGTGACTTGATGTGGAACCTCAATAAAACAGCCTTTGGCTCAAAGGTCTTTCAATTTATTAAATAAATAAATAAAAATAAATAAAATAAAAATGAAGGGTAAAGGAGTAGCTCTTGTTATTTTCCCCAATTCTGGCTATTGACATGAGGTCTTTCTCGATCTGTGTGTTGAATGCTGTCGTTTGTTTCTTTGGTCAGCTAACCCCACCCCATAACTGCTACTGCTGACTCCAGCCATTACCATACTGTTCCTGCTGTTTCTCTTCCTTTCTTTATAAGCAAACAAAACAAATGCTGAGAAAGGTAAAGGAGTAGCTCCTATTATTTTTTCCCTGGCTATTGACAGGAGATCCGATCTACTGCATAGAGGACATGAACACTGCTGTCTGTATTGCACTGTACATTACAGTAATATAGTTAAAACTTAATATTATAGCTTCTTTAATTTTTTATGTGATTTATGTGATCCTGGCTCCCTGATTTTATATTGACAGGCAGTCCAGATTTACCGCACAGGCGCTGTGCATAAAGGTGTTACTGACAATAAAAACATGTACTATTGATAATCAGGAAAGTCACTTAATCGGACAAAAGGGTCACCACCAGGCCATCCCGATTATGGCTCCTACTGTATATAATAACAATACTACCTCAGTGTTCAAAACAGATCTTTCTGTAACTTTGAATATCATTTGTGTGCAGATGATTGTATGAACTATGGCCTCTATGTACAACCAGAGAAGGTACCTGCCCATGGCTCTTCCCGGTGTGCAGGACTCCACAGTGTGGTGAGAGAGGCAGAGTTGTGGACCCAGGTGGGAAGCCAATAGGATGCCTGTCCTGGGCCTCACAGTGGATCCCTTACGTGGTAAGGTGTGTGTCTGGGTGCATGAAAACCATCCACAGGCACTTGGACCTGCACAGCCAGTACTTGGCATCCAGTTGCCCACTGGCCATGCCCATGTTGCACAGCACCCTTCCAGTGCATGGATCAACTACAGGTGGTGGACTGCTGCCCCAGTCTAGTATGGAGCCTACCCCACCTCACAGTACATAGAGTGCCCCCCACCAATGCTTCCATGTTAGTGTTCCAGGCCCGTATTGCAACACCAGACCACCCTCTGGATCTGATACCCACGACCTGCATTGTTGTTCCAGTATACCCCCTTGACACTGACAACACCCTGCCATCAGGATGTGTGCTATTGTGTAATAACGTCACTCCAGGGTGGTGAGGCACTCGCTAACGCTCCTGTGCTTCAACCCACCCCAGGAGTGACATAATACAATAACACACACCCTGTCGTGCCTTATTCTTAATTATACAATGGCAAGAAAGAATCCTGAACTCTGATTGGTCAGCGTATGCCTGAGACAGTGATGTTATTACACAATAACATCATTGTATTGCAGATTAAATCCATTTGCTACTTCTTGTCTTAAGAAACAAAGATATACTGCCACACTAAAAATCTACCAAAAACATTTTTTAATGTTTTTATTTTTATGACAACAAGCCATTGTATAATAGAAATAAGGCACTCAGTGTGTGTGTGTTATTGAGTAATAATGTCACTCCTGGGTGGTAGAACCACTGCTTGCTTCGTGCTTCAACCCACCCCAAGAGTGATGTTATTACATGATAACACACACCCTGTCATGCCTTATTGCTTAATGATACAAAGGACTGCAGAATTACAAAGGTAAACAAACAGGATTATATATCAACCAGAGTACAGGTCATAGGAAAACAGACAATTTACAGTGAACATGAGGTTGTTTGGAGGTTGCTAAGTACTAAAAGAAAAAGGGGTGAAGGGGAGGAGCCCATGTGCAATGTGCAAAGGAGAGTGTATATTAGAATAGAAATAGGGATCGGTGGGAGGTGACTAGATTGGAGGCAGAAGGAGAGGGTGCTAGATGTGTGGTGGGGAGCAGGAGTGCCTACTCAGGGGAGAAGGGAAGGGCTGAGGGCAGGAATGGAAGTAGTGTGGGGGTGGAAAGGTGGTGCTAGCGATGGCAGGCACATTGAGATTTGCGATCATAAGGAGTTTCTAGTTAATTTTGAAAGTACCCAGTGTGGGCAGGCATGCAATGTTCTCCTGGAGGGAGTTGAACCACAGCAGTGCACGGTAAGCAAAGGACATTTGTCCTTGAGATGTTCGACATTTCAGAGTTAGGAAGGACTGGTGTTCAGAGTTGCAGGTATGCCATGAATTGTTGCTGGGAACTAGAAGTTGTTGGACCCCTGGTGGTAGCTGACCAAGGCAGATATTTTGGCCAGAAGGCAGGATTGATATTTTAGTTGTCCATTCAGCGTGAGACAATGTGCCCTGGCATAGAGGTCACAGCTGTGAGTCAGTTGATGCACACCTAAGGTGAGCTGGCAGGATTTGCTGAGTGCAGTTTTTATATGCCGGAGAGCAGTATCTGTGGCAGAACCATATATAAGCAGCTCATAGTCCACCAGGGAACCCACAGTACTGTGAACAGCTATGCTGAGGGATTCAGGGAGAGGCTATGCTTGTGATGATAAAGTAGCCCTATGCACTTGTTGATAGCTTTGGCCATGTTGTCAATGTGAGAGTATAGAGAGTGAGTTGTCATTAGTGATACCGAGGTATTTAAAGTGTTGAAGAAGTTCAAGGGAAACCCTGCCAGGCTGCCATTACTGCATATGGATAGTGGATAGTTTTGTCTTTTATTTAGAGAGCTGGAAAACAGCATGGTTTTTGTTCTTTGTAGTTCATTATCAATTTATGATCTTTGAACCACGTGTCTACACTGATGAAGTCGCTCTGCAGTTGCTGCTCAAGGGCATTGGGGTCTGAGCCATTTGAGAAGACAACCGCATCATCTGCATAAAGGAGGATGCAGCCTTGACTGGCTTGGGGAAGGCAATTCAAGAATAAGCTGAATAGGAAGGGACCCAGTAATGACCCCCGCAGAACGCATGAGCAGACAGGTTTGCTGTCTGAGAGGACAGTACCTATCCTGACTTGCTGGGAGTGGCAGTGCAGGTAACTATGGAGCCATGCAACTGCCTTGATGGCAAGACCTGTAGGAGTAAGTTGGTCAATTAGGAGGGCATGATTGACCATATCAAGGCCTTTGTTAGATTGATATAGATTGCCCCAGCAAGCTGTCCAAGATCAAGAGATTTATGGATGAAGCCTGTGAATTCCAGTAGGGCTGTAGTGGTGCTGTGCTCTGCCCTAAAGCCATGCTGCTCAGGGCAAAGGAGCTTATGTTTGTCCAGGTATTCGACAAGTTGGTCCACGCCAATTCATTCCAGGGTCTTCGAGAGTGGTGGAAGTAAAGAGATGGGTCTATAGTTCTAGGACATGGCCCAATCCCTGCTCTTTGTACACGGGGGTAACTACTGCAGCTTTCCATTTTGAGGGAATACTGTGAACTTGAGTGATAGGTTGAGGATATGGGTAAGGGAGACAGGATTTCTTCCAGAGAGAGCAAGATTAGTTTCAGATCAAGGTTATCTCCACCTTATCTTCCCTTACCAAGCACCTAACACAGGTATTTCCTGGCTTCCACAATAGTAATAGTCTTGAAGCAAAAAGGGGATGCACTGGGGTCTGTGAAGGAGCAGCAGGGTTGGTGAGGGAGAAAAGTCAGTAGGGATGACATTACGGAGGTCTGTGAAAGCAAGGTTGAAGGTGTTAGCTATAGATTTAGGATCAAGGATGAGGGATCCAGGAACGCTGAGCATGGTGAGTGCCATTTTGGGCTCATATCCGTGACCCTTTTAGGTTTGCCCAGAATTTATGACCATCATTCCAGTTCTTTGCTAGGGCCTCCTTGTAGTATACATTTTTATTATTTGGATGGTACTTGCACCACTATCTCAGGGTGATCTATGCTTGTCTGCAAGTTTCCAGTTTAGAAAAGAGCAATTTTAGTCTAGGAGGATGACATGCAAACTGTATAAGCTCAGATCATCTCAATTCTTCACGTTGCTGACTTTATCTAAGCCTCAGCTTCAGGATATGCCTCGCAGAGACTAGACGTAATCTAAAAAGTTAGATAGTGTCAGTCTAAATTGCAACCGCCACACTCACCACTGTCTTAAGTATCAAGCAGCTCAACTGACTGCCCCTTAGTGACAGGAGATGTTTGTGTGATGTTCAGTATTCCTTAAAAAGCCTCAATCAGAATTTTTAAGAGACTGTGGGCCAATTCAAGACTGTTGGCATAACTCATAGGCAGTTCGGAGTTATGCCTGTCACCTCTGTGCAGGGACCCTATGCTGCATTCCAGAAGCAGTAGGGTCCCAGCAATTTTTTTTTATTTTAGCTTTTGTTGACCGGTAAGTGCACTAGACAAATCCTGCCTATTTTCAGTCATGACCCGGGGAGAGGGATACAGATGAATGTCAATTGACCTTGAACCAGATTAAGCTGTTGGAGGTATTTTTTATTGAATGAGGAAATTTGGCCAGGACACAGGGAAATTCTCTTACTCTTTTCGATAAGTGCCATGGGATCTTTAACATCCACCTGAACTACCACCAATCCAGGCAGACGGGACCTCGGTTTAACATCTCATCCGAAAGACAGCACTCAGAAGTGCAGCACCCTCTCATGCTGCACTACAGTGTCAGTACTGGATATTAATCCAAGTGCCAGATGTGGGAACTGAACCCACGCCCTTTGATCTCCCTGCCTCAGAGGCAAGTGTGCTACCTATTGAGCCACTGACACTGGTGTTGTGACTTGTGAATTGTGACTTGCCAGATATGCCATGTGTGGTGGTAGCCACGATGGCAAATCAATGCCGCAATCACATCTCACAGCGAGTGACAGGCAGTCCTCCCAAGAGCCCCTGCTCGGACCACAGCAGAACACATCAGGGGCATGGGGACAAGGACAGATGGCACATGCATCTGGGGGGTGCTACTGACACAGAACCCAGGGGATCCTTCATGGTCAAGGGTTTGGGGGTCAGGGGTGTGCTAGAGGGGCCAGGGGACAGCTGCGAGGCTGCATCCTATGGTGCCAGCTGTTGATGTCAGTTATGATGGCTCTGAGCTGTCAGAAGTCAGCTTCACCACTGCATGTCCTGAAATCACAATTGCAGGTTGCAACAGTGAGCCTCTTGGAATTGGGCTAGTTGCTGTCGCAACCCACAGTTGCACCAGGTGTTGTGGGCTGCAGTGTATGTGGTTGTATCTTGCAATTGTCATGCCCGCAGATGCAGTGGTGTAGGTGCCCTTCTGGAAAAGCAATGAGCATATCGCGTGCATAAGTCATGGATATGCCATGGGATTGGCATATCCCACCTTATGCCGGCGTGGCTCGTGCCTTGGAATCAGGCCGTGTTCATATCCAAAAGCCAAACTGGGTCTGAGGTTATCTGAGAGCCTGAACCTGAAAATCCCCAAAACCCGTATCTATGTTTAAAACAAAAACAACAAAAACACTTAGGTTCCCATGTCCCAACTCCTACTTACTGAAATGCCTTACCCCTACATCTGAGGAGCCACAGTCTCAGCAGATTATCGTTACTAATATGGTATGGCAGTTTCTTGATATAAAGCATAAGCCTAAAGCTATGTTGCAGTGGATAGTGTGTCGCATCACACACGTGACTCATAATATAACTACTGTGTAATTGTATTGTGCGGTAATGTATTGTGTTAGACTCTACAGTAGAACATTTTCATACTCTATTATAGTTTGCAACAAACTTATAATCAGTTTTGCTCTGCACCATTTTGGAGCTGTAATTATGCTGTTCACATTTTACTGTTGCTAGGGTGAAATAAGTTGGCCAGAGCCAAGTTCACTTTGGCTGTAACTTGGGGCCTGATATTAAGTTTGGCTTCAAGAGTTGGGCTGGTCCACTTTGAATCACAATCCAGAAAATAGCAAAGGGTTACACATACTACCAATGGGGTGGGGGTAGGTAAGCACTGAATATGAATTACTTTTGTTTACTTGTGACAGGTGCTGTTGGCATGCATCTGCTGTGGATTATTATTTTTGTCTTGTGCCAGAGTCTACAAACCTACTAAGAGTGCTTCAACACTGTGAGCTACAGTAATGGTTACTATTCGCTGCTGACTTCAAGCTGTGTACCTCCCTGTAGTCTATGACTCCTGCTTCACCTCATGCCAGTTACTGTATTCTCCCTTGCAGCATCATAGATTTTGCACTATTTTTATATTATGATTATTATTATACATTATGGGCTGGATATTCAGACTGTACTGGGCAGTGGTGCAAGCCTGGGCACAAGCGCAACGCTGGAGGCTGCGCCGGGCCAGAAACCCATGTATATTCAATGGTGATGCACCATGGCTCAACACCATTGAATATGGCATGGTCAGCACACATAATATGCATGGCACAGTGACACTGTGCCAGCCCAAGCCTCAGAGAGGGAGCACAGGGATGTGCCAGCACAAACGGTTGGCGCTTAGGTGCATCACACGCCGACATTCAGTCGGGGCATCCAAATGAGGCCAAAATCTATGCAAGGCACAAATGGAGCCATTTGCATGCCTTTATGGCCCCATTTGCATGTGTTGCACTGGGCATCCTGGCAAATGTGCCTGGCGCTTGCCAGGCAGCTGTCGCCAGGGGTTGGCCCCCTGGTGGGATAGTGTAGCTCCCCCCTCCCCTGCATGCCTGATCGCAGGTGGTAGTAGAAATACATTGTAACCTGGTGGTCTAGTGGTTCCCTCCACTGCCCGATCACGGGCTGTGGTGTGGAAATAGAACCCTGATGGTCTAGTGGACCTCTCTCCTACCCTGTATGCCGATCATGGGCTTCTGGAATAAATGACGAATCCCTGGTGTGTAGCGGTCCCCTGCTGCCAGATCATGGGCTGTTGTAAATGCAGAATGTAGCCTGATTACCCCTCCCCACCCTACCACAGAGGACCCTTGGCCACCCAGCACCCCCGTCATTGGAGGGTGGCAACACCCCACCCACATACCACCCAGCCACCTGTCAAATGACAGTGTACAGTATGAGATGTACATCTATTGGTCCACAGTGTGGACCAATGGGCTTGCAGACCATACTGTGCTACACAGGACCAGATATGTGAATGAAAGCATTCATGGAATATTAATCTGTGCATCACTGAAGGCAGAATTCCACAGAAGAACCAGTGAAATTCTGGCAGAAATTCTGCCAGCAGAATGGTCATTCTGCACTAATTTTGCTGGCGAATTCTGCATTCTGCACAGCACTAGGGCAGAGTCTGTAGGTAACACAAAATTTGAGAAAGAATATTCCAATGAATAGTTTCAACATGCTGAAGAAAACCTAAGTAAAGTTATGATCATTTGGAGAGTCTTCTGTAATTGCTGATTAAGGGCTCAAGATTAAGCAGCTCAAATTATTCCAAGTTCTGAATAATCTTGATCTTCGGGTATCTAAAAACTATTTTATATCGCTTAAAAGGAAAGGCATGTTTCAGATGTGGTGACAGGGAAAAATTGTATAATAGGACCTCTGTTTTAGAGGTGTTAAGCTTATAACATGACAGCCTTCCAAAAGTATGAAAATGTCCAAAACTCCAGGGATTGAGTCTTCAGGTGATGTGACTGTAAGAACAAGTCATCTGCGAATAGTGAAATGTTATATTCTGGCCACCTAGAGGGTATCCTCAATACCAACGGTGTATTTTGAACATGTATTCCTAAGGGTTCTAGGTATAAAGCAAAAGAAAAGGGATGGGGTACCCTGCTATGTCACCCATTCCAATCAAATGGGTCTGACAAAGAGCCATTAAGTCATACATAAGCTTGGGATGAGGAATAAATATTCTGAAGGGTGGTAATGAAATCATCTGGAAGACCAAATATTGACAGGGTAGCCCATAAGAAAAGACCAGGCCACCCTATCAAATGCTTTCTCAGAATTAATACTCAATAGAGTCAATGGAACTTTGCATGCAGTGACATAGTCTAGCAACAGTAGGGTCCATCTAACACTATAGTGATCCTGACAGTTACACACAAATCCCACCTGGTCTGGATGTATTAAAAATTTTAATAAATTCTCTAGCCTATGAGCCAGGATGGACAGATAGATTTTATAATCATAACTGAAAATGGATATCAGCTTTTAGGAAGGGGCGTATGTGTGCCTTTGTTGGACTTGGAAAGGTATGATTGCATATTGCCAGGTTGGTGGGTGAAGCTCTCCTTGTTGGATGGCATGAACAACAGGGAGGAGGAGAAGATGTACTAGAGCAGACCAAAATCTCTTATAGATTTCAGTGGAGTAACCATTTAAACCTGGGGCTTTCTAGGGTGAGAATCTTAAATTGTTCAGTGGTTCTCCTCAACCTGCATGGACAACACAAACCTCTTTATGGCAGCATCATCTAATTTCGGAAGAGGATGGAAATGTAGATGTGCATGGATTTTCTCAAGCATACTTCCTGATCTACTGTGTATAATCTCCTATAATACTTGGTTAAGATGTTCTGAATAGAACCATGGGTTGCAAGAGCCTGCAACTGTATCATACATCTGAGTAATGCAGGCTTGTGTTTTGTGGGCACAATGTTTTTTTTAAGTTAAGCCCCCACCCACCCATAATGGTAATATTTAAGATGTAATAATGTGTTCTCTATCTTAGCATTAAGTCATTTCTACAGTTCCTGTTTTACCTTTCAGAGTTGGGGAGAACTAGATCTATCCCTTGAAGGAAAAAATTGTAAAGATAAAAGTTGATGCTGAAGTTCAGTGAGAAGTTTTGTCATTCATGCTTTTTAATGGAAGAATATGCAATGAGCTCCCCATGCAATACTGTTTTACAGCATCCCATAAAATGGAAGGGATATATCAGTGTCAAGTTATTGATTATTATTTGTAGAAGTTTCTCCTGAGTGAGCTTTATGAATTCACGGTCTTACGCAACACTAGATTGAGTCTCCATGGAGCCCAAAAATGAGGTTTGCCAAGTTTTAATTTAGCTTGGACAGCGAATGATTGGAAAGAAAGATTGGTCTGCAGCTGATCTCCTATATCGTGTCCAAGAGTTTCGCCCTGGTAAATAGTCCAAATGGGCAGCGGAACCCATTCTGATGGCATGGAAGGCAAACACTGAAGTAGTAGGAAAAAGTGGCACCATAGGTTGATGAAATCTAGATACGCTAGAGTGGTGCAGAGATATTTATGCATACGTGTCACTCTGTGGTGTGCTATGCTTGCTCATAATTTTATTTGTTTCAACTGTGTTTTACTGATTAGAAGCAATGGTAAGAAAGTAAAAGTGAGAGACTGTGTGAGCCACTTTGATAGTGAAAGCCATGCTGAGTAATCGAAACTGGCAGGAGACATCACGATGGAGAACACAGCTGAATTGCATAATTATAGAATGTGCACAACTTCTAGGACATGCAAAATGGCTTTTAGAATGTGTACAGCAACTTTGGGAAGGGTAAATTTCCATACATAATACACCTAACCATATACTATAACATGATTTATTTATTTATTAGTTTTAGTAAGCAGGCAAGATACACTAGGCATAGATACGCCTATTTTCAGGTACAACCTAGGAGAGTTACAATCTAGAATGGATACTTAAGGAGGAAGACATACAGTTGATTGGATAACACAATTTGATATGAGGCATCAATAACCTAAGAATAGTATCAGTAGTAGTGTACATAATTGAGCGCAAGCATCAGTATCACATGAGTTGATTACAGATTCTGTTTTGGTTAACAAAAGAAGACATCCTAATGAGCAAGAATGGTACAAATGAAACAGCAACAATGGGGTAACAATAAGTGAAGGGTCCTGTATAACAGACTAAGTAGCATAATACAATAGCAATGGGGCAGTGCTTACCGTTGAGCAAAATGTCTTAGAGCTATGAGCAACAGTGGGGTCAGGGAGACAGAGGAGTCCTTCAGGGCCTTGAGGAAACTGGAGTTGCTTGGAGATCGGTGTAAGTTAGGGGGCAGTTCCAAAAGGTGGGGACATAGACAGTAAATGCCAGCTTACCCAGATTGGTGGAGTGTCTACGCACGGTGAGAGGTTGGGAGTTCACAGAACATAGGCAGATGCTGGGGATGAATGTTTTGCATTTAGAAGATTTAGGTAATTTCTGTGTTTTTATTTGAATGTAATTTTATTATTTATTTTTATTTATATACCAACTAAAATGGCCGGGTCATGCCTGAAGATGGTCCCTGGGATCAGTGTATCTTACCCGTAATGAAATAAATAAATAAAATAAACGATTATTTATTGCAATTGTTTCACCAGGAAAGGCACACTGAGCAACAAGATGCTTGTCTCCGATGCTGATCGGGCACATGGATATGATAACATGCAGGTTATCAAGTGAACAGTTAACAGAAGCAAATAAAAAGCAGCATAAGGACACACAATTGCATGAATATACAAGCAGCCCACATTGAATGCTTAGGATATTATAGTATCAAATAACAATTTTGTGACAAGAAGCAGCAGACAAGATAAATTAGCACAGTAGTACCAGCTGTAAACAACAAAGGACGTATATCACAGTTATGCAAAAATTAAAACAGCTGCAGGATTGTACTGTATAATAGTAGTTAATCAGATTGCTATAATAGGACATAAATAATGGTGTGTGTGTGTGTGTGTGTTACTCATATGGTTGCAGAAGCAGAATAAGCATTTGCATAATGTGCCATCCCCTACACCTTCTGTGCCTAGCATGCCTAGTGTGATAGGGTCCCTTTATGTAATTTGACCCCTCCCCCAAAATAAGGAAACAGGCTAGCCTAAGAAATATATAAAAGCAAAAGGAAAACCTAGGTACTCAATTTTATCTTTCTGTTGGTCACGACCATCTCTTTCTGTTTTCTTCTACTCCTGCTGGTGTTCTGTGTTTCTGGTTTCCAGGCAGGCCACTTAGAAGCAAATTCCCTTTTACTTGGGATTTTCTTTCTCTCTTGCTTTCCTTTCTATCCAAAAGCCATGCTGATTTTTCTGTTATATTTTGTACTAAGGACTGGAAGGCAGCAGATGCAGCATTTAGTTTAAATAAAGGAATGTGTTTATTGTGTAGTCCTACTATAATGCTGTTATAAGTTTGAACAGAAGTAAACAAGGAAATGTTGCTTATGCACTGTAGTGCTGGCTGTGAGTTAGCTAGTAAAAACAAAAAACAGGAACCTGAGAATCATATACCCCCCACACACACACACACACACATGAAGGATGGTGACAGAAACAGGGTTAGAGTATAAGAATGAACATATTTTACTGTGTTTTCAAATCTGAAGGTACTGAAGCACTGACTCACGGGCTTTTGATTCATTTTCTTGCAAGTGACTGCAGCTCCATGCAGGATAATGGAACAGAGAGTGCCTGGGCCAGATAACTTTGGTATAAATGTTACTTTAGAAACATTAATAATACATTAAATGATTTCATGTGCTGAGAGAAAAAGAGTTACCTAGCACTCCTGTATACAAAATGTAATATTTTCTTACCCACCCCAGGTTGGTTGCAAAGTTGCCTCCAAAATGTCTTCCTGAAAGCTGTTACAGCATAGTTTTCTAGGGGACTGGCTGGCTTCCCTTTGGTGTTTTTACAAAATGGAGGGTGAAGGGAGGAGTTGCAGAAGGAGAAAACCCTGACAGAGGTAGAGTATAAAAAGGGCATATTGGGAAGGCAGATCAGTTTGATTCATGGGTGGTCTTTAAAAGCTGTGCTGTGATTGGTCGAGAGATGACGGAGGTTCAGATAGTACCGCTGAGTCTATGGATGATGTGGATCCTGGTGCTGGCAGTGGTTCTAGAGGCAGGAAGAGGGAAATTCAGATGAAGGCCAAGATCTTCGGTGGTGAAAGGTGGTCGTACCGTGGGTTCTTTGGACTTCAAGGTTATGATTACATTTCTGGATGTGGCGAAGGTAGGGGAATGAGACCTATTAAATTGACCAAAGTATTAAGGAAAGCACTTGGGAAGTTTGCTCAGCTATCTGTCTCAGTGATGCACAGGTGTTGTTATTTTGTACCAATGAGCAGCAACGAGATGTTGCTTTGGGCATTAAAAGTCTAGATTAGTTGAAGGTTCAATGTGTGTTCCTGGGTCAAGTAGGGGAGTAAAGGGTAATTACTGGGTTTCTTTGTCTGTGTCCATGAACGAACTGAAAAGAATTTGAAAGGGAGTAGGGTGGTGGAGGCAAACGCTATGTGTATGAGGGAGGAGAGGAAGGAAGACAGTTTATCAGTCATGATACTGTTTGGGGATGAGGCATTGCCTGATAGGGTGAAATTGGGGTTCATTAGTTATACAGTACAGGCTTTTGTATCCTCTTCATTAAGTTGTTTCAATTGTCAGCGGAGGGTCATGTCACTGCTGTTTGTAAAGGGAAGAAAGATGCTGTCGGTGCGGTGGGGAACATGAATATGGACAACGTGGGGTGGTGTGGCTCCTAAATGCTGCAATTGTGGAGGGCCTCATAGCATGACATTCAGAGGATGTGTGTTCATGAAGAGGAAGCAGGAGGCTCAGAAGTACTGAGCGTCTCATAAGGTATTGTATGCTGAGGCAGTAAAGATAGTTCCAGTAGTATCACGTCTGCTGCTGCTGTTACTGGTTATGCCTGCTTTACGAATGTGAGGGAGGTTAGGGATTCATGCTTGCAACGTAATTCTGGGCCTCCTGATGGGATGTTGCTGACTGGACAGGGTTTGGTGGCATTTATAGTGGATGTGGTTAACTGTTCGGCACAGACAGACAGCAGGTCGGAAAGACTTAAAATAGTATTGGCAGCGGCTACTCGTTATTTGAGGATTTCAGATTTAACATTCGATTGGTTAGCATCCGCACTTAACTCGTGCAGGGACAAGATTGATGTGTCTCAATCCTCTCATCCTGGATAATTATGATGGCTTTCCATATATTACAGTGGAATGCGCTGTAGTTTAATAGCGAATGGTCAAGAATTTAAAAGTTTGTACAGATCTACCTGATATACCTGGTATTATTTGTGTTCAGGAAACTTGGTTGAAGCCACAGTTGGAGTTTCTAATTCCTGGTAATGTGGTTCTTCGCATGATAGGCTAAATGAGAATGGGGTGAAAGTATGTTTGTTAGGGAGGGGCCATCTTTTCTGGGATTAGTTAGTGGGTTGATTGTGAAATGTGTGGTGGAAGTGTGGTTAAAGGTGGTGGTTAAGATTGTGAACTTTATAATCCCTGTCTAGAGTTGACTTTGGAATTATTGGGTGGGGTGGTGAAGGGTAAGGGCCATAAAGTCATTTGGTGTCAGGATTTTAATGTACACAATACTTTGTGGGAGATTGCATGGATGGATGGGAATGGGGAGGCTGTGGAAGGGTTTATGGAGATTCATTCCTTAGTATGTATGAATGATGGCAGCGGTACTAGGATGAATCTGTCTATAGGCTTGACTTTGTGCTTGGATCTCATGTTATTTATTTATTTATTTATTTATTGAAAATGTTTTACCAGGAAAGGCACACTGAGCAAAAAGATGCTTGTCTCACGGTGCAACCTGGGGTTACAGAGGAGGCAAGTAAACATAAAAATAATTGATCTTAACAGTAGTATATTACAGCGCCAATGTATAGGTGGAAGGATTACAATTGAGCGTATTCATAGGGAGACAGTATAGTACACAGCAGTAGCAAACAATGACAGTTAATACAGCATCTTGGTTACATTGTGAGTTAGGAACAGAGCTGAACATGAACATAGGGGTTTGGAATACAAATCAGAGTATACATGAGGCAGCATGAGGGACATAAGTGCAAGTTACAGAACAGGGTAGTAAAACAGAACTTGGGTGCCAGTAGCAGAAGTTGAGCAAGAGGGGATATACCAGGTAGAGCAGGGGGGTAGGAGAGCAAGATGGAGGTAGGGAAAGGAGGGGTGGGGTGAGGAGGTGTGAAGGGGAGGTTAGGTGGGGAGGGGTGGGGAGCGTGGTTGAGGGAAGGGGAAATTGACAGTATGGGAGTGAGTAAAGAGGGAGTAAAGAGAGAGTGTGCGTGGGGTAATTAGGTAAGCCAGACTATTAGGCGATAGCCGGGCTGCTGGTCAGGTGCGGGGAATGGGAGAAGGTGACGGGGTGGTCAGGGGCAGCAGCAGCTGGGTGTAAGGAAATTAGAGAGGGCATAGGAGAGGGAGAGTCTGGATGAAGAATTGGGATCTGGGTGGGCAGGTCATTCCAGAGTTTGGGGAGGAGGTAAGAGGAAGCGGATTGGCCGGTGGAGGTCCTTCGATGGGGGATGAATAATAGTCTAGTGTCAGCAGACCTGAGGGTGTGGGAGGGAGGGAGGGAGGAGGATAGGACGGATGAGAGGTAGGGAGGGAGGAGCCGAGCCAGACGTTAGAAGTGAATTTAGCACAATGAATTAGGCGCCGTTACTTAAAGAAGGCAGGGACAGGGAAACTATAAAGCATGCAGTGGTGTGTGACGAGGGGGGCATCGAGGCAAAGCAGCAGAATGCATTGAAGAGGGGTCTAATCTGGCTAGGTGGTATGTGCAGCGGAGCTGTAAACTACGCTCACAGTAATCAAAGGAGGGTAGAATCATTTTCTGGACTATTTCAAGGCCTGACAGGAAGTGGGAGACTAGTGCAGTTACGATAGAGGGCACCAAGTTTGGGGCATAATTTAGAGATGATGGCATCCCATGAGTAGAGAAGGAGAGGTGACGGTCAAGCCAAACCCTAGATACCTGAAGGTGGGTACTTCTCGAGGATGGTGTTATTTAAGGTGTGGAATCTCAGAGGGAGGTGAGTTTGGATAGTCGCTGTCTGGTGCCGAAAGTCATGGAGTTTGTCTTCTTAGCATTTAGGGAGAGTTGGTTGCTGAGGAACCAGTGTTGATTTTGTTGAAGTCAGTTTGAAGTTTGGAGGTGATTTCTTCATGGGTCCGGCCGGAGGTGAAGAGGACTGTATCGCCTGCATACATGTGAATGGCGGAGGAAAAGCACGAGTTTGGCAGGTCATTTAGAAGGATGGAGAAGAGGATGGGGCCGAGTACAGAGCCTTGGGGTATGCCAGTGGTGACTGGGAGGGGAGAGATATGGTCAGTTATTTTGATGGATTGGGTTCTATTTAGTAGGTAGGCACTGAACCAGTTTGTGGTGGATTCGCTAACCCAGCTTCAGAAAGGCAGGATAGTAGGAGAGAATGGATATGGTGTTGAAGGCTTTTGCTAGGTCTATGAAAATAGCAGCAGTGATTAGCCCTTTATCCATCCCAGTGAGGATATGGTCTGTGAGTCTTAGTAGAGAGGAGGTGGTGGAGTGGTGTTTTGGAACCCGGACTGGAAAGGGGTGAAGAAGTTAGTTTCTGAGAGGAAGTGGGAGAGTTGGGATAGCACTAGGTGTTCCTGGAGTTTAGCGAGGTGGGAAGGAGGGAGATGGGGCGGTAATTGGATGCGGAGGTAGCCCCCAGCTTTCGAGGTGGGGTAGAACAGTGGCGTAGCTTCCATTCCGAGGGAGACCTCGTAGTGAAGGAGAGGTTTAGTAGGGCTGCAAGAGGGGTAGTTGAGGGTTCTATGGTTGGGGTATGTGCCTGGGATGTTTGGACAGGTCTTCGTGGAAGTGACCATTTCCTATCCTCTGCAGGTAGGGGTTGAGGTGTAGAGGCTCAGGGAACCTACAGGGAGGTGGTGTTTTGGAAAACTGATTGGGGGTGTCTGATCGGCTATGTGTTGCTGGTTTGGGGGATTTTCTTTGTCTGAGAGTGGATGAATGTGCGTTGAACTGGGTTCGGTCCTGTTGAATGCGACATTCTGTGATTCCTATGAAGTATGGTAGTGGTAGGTGGATGATGGTTCCTTGTGGACAGAGGACTGTTCTGCAGTGATTAAGGCCAGGAATAAGGCATTCAGGGTTTTGTGTAGGTCTCTGGTTCCTGCAGCCTTGCTGGACTTTCAGAGGAAAAGGGCCTTGGCTAGAGAGTGACTAAAAATGCAAAGCGATGTCTTGAGGACATTCTGATTCCTCTATTGGTTGGGGCACACAATTGGGGAGGTATGGGGTATGATTAAATGGATAAATGAGGGAGCTAGGTTGATTCAAATCCTGGTACTGGTGGATGGGGCAGTTTGGCAAAATGGAGAGTGAGAAGGCAGACTTGTTGCGGGACGCTTGTGAAGGTGCATAGCTCAGACAATTTTGGGGAGGAATTTCTGAAGAGGAGAAGGGAGGTTTTAGCTGGTTGTGTGGATGTCGGTGTTCACAGGGCTGGTTCTGATATGGCTTTGGATGTGGATTTTACAATGCTTGAATTAAAGTCAGCTCTCATTGGAACTGGTCACACATCTTCGGGATGGATTTGGTATGTTATGAGATGCTTAAACTTGTGTCAGAGGTGGTGCTGGAGCTTGTTCTCAGTTTGTTCAATAAGGTGTGGTCTGAGGGTTCTCTGCCGAAAGCTTGAAGCATGCAATGGTGATGCCTATTGAAAGCCGGAAGGATCCTATGAATGTTGGGCATTATAGGCCCATTGCCCTTACTTCTAATCTGTGCAAATTATGGAAAGGATGATAGTGGGAAGGTTGTCTTATTTTATGGAAAGCAGGGGGCTGTTTCAGCTTTGTCAGAGTGGTTTTCTAAAGGTCATTCCAATTTGGACTGTTTGTTGAGGTTTGAGAATGATATTAGGAAGGCTTTTGTTATGAGAGAGGTGTTGGGGGCAGTTTATTTTGATGTGGAGAAAGCGTATGACATCCTCTGGTGAGAGAGGTTGATGATTAAACTTGGATGATTGGGCATTGGTGGCAGGATGTATAATGGATTCTGAGTTTTTATGTGGTCGTTCATTTCAGTTCAAGGTGGGTGCAGAGTTGTCTGTTACTTATGTGGTGAAAAATGGAATGCCTCAAGGAAGTGTTGTTAGCCCTCCTGTTTAATATAATGTTTAGTGATGTGTTTTCTGGTGTGTCTGGTGATGTGAGTGTGTCGTTATACGCGGATGATGGGGTGATTTGGAGAAGGGGTAGGAATGTGAACTTTGTGGTATAAGCTTCAAGAGGTGATGCTGAAGGTGGATAGATGGTCTCTTGAGTGGGGTTTTAAGTTTTCGTTGCCAAGACTTGTTGCCAGTTTTTACATGCAAGAAAGTGCCTGCGAATGTTAAACTGTACTTGCATCGTTGTCCACTGACAGAGTTTCTGAGTTTAAAAAACTTAGGTTTGTGGTTCGATTCCAAGCTTACTTGGAGTGTGCATATTGCAAAGTTGAGACAAAGTGCAAGCAAGTGTTGAATTTGATGAGATGTGTCTTGGGGTATGATTGGGGCTAGTAGGAACTGTCTCTTGAACATATACTACTCACTAATTAGGTCAGTTTTTGATTATGCGTGTATGGCTTATGGATCAGTGCTGCCTACCTTATTGAAGAAGCTGGATGTCATACAAGCTGGGCTTTGAGATTGTGTGAGGGCTTTGAGATTGTGTGGGGTGCTTTTAACATCTCCTGTTTGTGCATTGCAAGTAGAGCTGGGTGACCTGCCACTACAATTGAGGAGGAAGAAGCTGGCCATGGTTTACTGGGTTTCCTTCAAGGGCATGTAGTCATTCATCCCACTAGGTCTGTGCTTGTTGATTGCTGGGAATATAATGTGGGGTCATGTTCAGGGTTTGGGTGGCAGGCTCCACTGGGGCAGCTGATTTGGGGTTGGTGGTGAGGAGGCATAGTCCGACTGTTGCTCTGTCGCCAGTGCCGCCGTGGTTTTTTGCATACCATCTGTTAATTTGGGCCTGTTAGAATGTCTGAAGGATGGGGAAGGTGATAATTTAGGGTTTGGGTGAGAAGTTATGTGGCTACGAATTTTTATTCCTTCTTACCTGTGTTTACAGATGGGTCCAAGGATCCTGTGTCGGGTCGCACTGTCTGCGCTGTGATATGTCGATTTTGATGTTAGGATGTTTAGAGACTGATTGATGGGCTGTCGGTGTACTCCGCTGAGCTGATGGCTATAATTTTGGCACTGCAATGGGTTGAGAAAGTGTGTCCTGATTGGGTGGTGGTTTGCTCAGTCTCTGTGGTGGCACTGGCAAGTTTAGTGTCTTTTTCTTCTTGCCGTATGGATCTTTTATTGAGGTATTTTTATCTTTATACCGCCTTGATCTTTGGGAATTTATGTACATTTCTTTTGGGTTCCTGCACATGTTGGGGTAACTGGCAATGAAATAGTAGATCTATTGCTGAAAGGGCTTTATGGAGGGAGGTTATGGATGTTCCTGTCCCGTTGGGAGATCAGAGCCTTGCTTGTAGAGCAGAAAGCAGCTAACTAAAAGAAGCTACATTTTCTTATTAATGTAACACATATCTCAGCAGGAGTCAGTGTCTGTTGAGATTAAGCAAGACGGATACTATTAGAAGTAGAAGGGTCTTATTTAGGTTAAAAAGAAAGAAAGAAAGAAAGTCAGTGTGTTTCTGTGCTGTGAAGGGTACTGTATCAACTTACTTTGCTAAACCAGTAGGAGGAGAGAGAGCTTAATTGGGGTGTGGCTTAGACACTATAAAAGCAGGTGACTCAATTACAACTTCCTGTTGCTAGACTTGCTTGTAGAGCAGAAAGCAGCTAACTAAAAGAAGCTAAATTTTCTTATTAATTTAACACTTATATCTCAGCAGGAGTCAGTATCTGTTGAGATTAAGCAAGACAGATACTTTATTAGAAGTAGAAGGGTCTTATTTAGGGTTAAAAAGAAAGAAAAGAAAGAAAGTCAGTGTGTGTTCAGTGCTGTGAAGGGTACTGTATCAACTTACTTTCCTAAACCAGTAGGAGGAGAGAGAGAGAGCTAAATTGGGTGTGGCTTAGACACTATAAAACCAGATGACTCAAATTACAACTTTCTGTTGCTTGCCTTGCTTGTAGACCAGAAAGCAGCTAACTAAAAGAAGCTACATTTATGCGTTATACAGTGTCTGCTGTGTCCACTGGGCGCGCTTGAAACTACTGGCATTAGGCAAACTTGAATAAGATAATTTTAGCATATCTTCTACATAGTAAATATACACCTTTAATAATGGAAAAGAACTTAGTAAGTGTATGCAATGTTTGATGTATAGTGAGGAAAGTATGGGTGTGAGTATGTATGTGCTTATTGCCATCTGATTATTACTCTTGAAGCAGAGATTGCATTTCTGCTTAATATTAAACCAGTTTCTACTGATATTAGGAATTGGAAAGTTACATTGATCTTATGGATGAACAACTTCATTCTAATGAACAATTTCCTTCATTTAGGTAGCATTTCTATGCCTCCTGATGAGGAGACAATTGTAACAACTAGTAGTAGTATACCCGTTGCCTCTGTCCCTCTTATAAGGTGGATGATTATCCATCCTCTTCTCATGATAATGATGACTTGACCATTGTCACAAAGCCCTTAAAAAGGAGGTGGTCAAACACAATAGTGCCCTATTGAAACTCGTAATAGGTTTGAGCAATTGACTGTATCAATAATGAAGTGCTACTATGATTTATCTTGTGCATCACCCTCTGTTGATAATAATTGTTCAAAACACTTTTCAATCAGGAGTTAATGCCCATGAATACTTGTCCTAGTAAGTCTCAAGTTACCAAATCAATACCTATTAAGTTAATCGCTCCAGAGTGTGTTAAACAATCACCTGTTTCTGATTCTTGTACCTCTACTGTCTCAAAACAAGTGTTAGTCCTGGGAGATTCAATCATTAAGCATATTGACAGGGTGGTATGCAATAGTGACAAGAGCAACTGCACTTGTTCTAGCTTCTGTGCCAGAGTATCTGATATTACCTCCATGATGCCTAAAATTTTACAAATTGCGGGGAAAATCCACTGGTTATCATACATGCCGGGTTAATGATATAAACAACACCCCATTTAATCAGTTACAACAGGACTATGTGGCATTATGTAACCTGTTACTTGATAGGGGATGCTGTGTATGTATATTTGAAATTCAACCTGTCCCGAAGCAACATCTACCATGACACAGAAAATCAAAGCCCTAAATGAATGGCTGAGAAAGTGGTGTTTTAAGCAGGATATACCCTGTATTACCCACTGGGAATCATTTTCAGATCATTCTTCCTTGTTTTGCTGGGACGTTTTACATCTCAGTCATAGGGATAGTACACTTATGGGGAAAAGTATCACTAAAACCAAAAATCATTGTTTAAACTAAAACAATGGGGAGACTTGATCTATTCCCAAGTCTCTGAATACTTACCAAAATATTATTACAACTAAATGTAAATTCCTAGCTTTGAATGCAAGATCTTTAAACCAACTCAAATTAGCAGAACTTGAAGCCAAATGTAAAACTTTAAATATAGGTGTGGTGGGGGTAACTGAAACTTGGTGGGACACATCCTCAATTTGGTCCAGAGATATTCCAGGTTATAAGTTATATCATAAAAATAGATTAGATAAGCAAGGCGGTGGAGTTTGTATGTACAGTACATATAAAATTATATTCCTTCTTTGAGTGTGTTCTCCCTTTCCTTTGGAAAGTATATGGGTTAAAATCTTATTGAAGGAGCAGGCCTATGTAACTATTGGTAACATCTATCGGCCTCCATCTGCAAATTCACATTACACAACTGATATGTTTAAAGAAATTACACATTTTCAGAATCTCAAGATACTGTAATATTTAGTGACTTTAACCTCCCCATATTAACTGGGACTCATTCTCAGGACAGTCCTATGCTGAGAAAGGACTAATAGATGTGGTAGTTAGTACTGGATTACAACAACTTGTTACTGAACCCACTCAAGGTCCTAATATTTTGATCTATTATTTACTAACATAGAGCAACAAATTAGAAAGTTACAAATTTGGGATCCACTTGGGACCAGTGATCATTCGTCTATTCTTTTGAAATTCAACAGTTTAAAACTACACAAAGGAAGTTATACTATATAAACAATTATAACAAAGCAAATTTTTCTAAAATCAATGAATACCTACAAACATAAACTGGGAATCTAATCTTCTTAAGTGTACAACACAACAAGCTTGGGACTTTTAAAACATTGTACATAATTTAGAAAATACCTTTATTCCATCTAAGAGGAAATTTAATAATAAAGGAAAAATTCCCTTGGTTCAACAAGACAATTAAAATCAGATTAAAATAAAAATTAAACTTTTAGGAAACTTAAGAATAGTTCTGTTCCATTTAAATCTACTCTATTACATAAATACAGACTATCAGTGAAAAACTTGAAAAATTCTATTAAATTGGCAAAAATAAGCTAGAATTTAAACTAGCTCACAAAGACTGTCACAAATCTCTTTCTCCTATATAAATAGTAAAAAGGAGTATCCAGGACCATTGGTCCCATTATAACCAATGGCTCTTCTCTATCTGATATATAAAACCTTGAATCTCTTTAATAAGTACTTTTGTTCGGTCTTCTCTCAAAAATCGACTATTAGTACATTTAAAGTTCACCACTGAGATTGTCATAGGTTCTTTCCAACTGACATTATACAGGCTATCAAAAACTAAAAATATTAGTCTGGGCCCAGACGGATTCATCCATGGTTTCTGATCAAACCTTTATAAATATTTCTATACCTTTGTCAATTAGTTTCAATAAATCCTTACAAGAAAGCATTATACCAAATGATTGGCATTCAGAAATAGTTACTCCTATATTTAAAAAGGCAATAGAGGTTCTGTGCAAAATTATCATCCAATTAGCCTGACCTCAGTGGCTGGTAAATTAATGGAACGAGTAATGAAGTCTCTAGTAAATCAAGATTGTAAAAATTTGAATTTATGATTCAAATCAGCATGGGTTTATTCCAAGTATTCCTGCACCACCAATCTGATCTGTTTTACAATAATATAAGTACTCTACTAGATGTGGGTATCCCTACTGATGTAATTCTTTTGGACTTTAGTAAAGCTTGATAAAGTCTCACATGAAAACTCATTACTAAAATACACAATCTAGATTTGTCACCTGATACTGTCAACTGGACTTTAAACTGGTTGACAAATCATTCTCAGAGAGTCAGAATTAATGATATCTTGTCTGATTTGGGTAGTGTGACAAGTGGTGTACCACAGGGGTCAGTATTGGACCAACATTGTTTAACCTCTTTATCAGTGATTTACAAACAGGGCCAAATAACTTCATAGTTAAATTGCAGATGATACTAAATTGGGGGCAAAGTTAATAATCAAGAAAATATTTCTGCATTAAAGAAGGATTTGGAAAAATTAACACTCTGGGCTAATGAAAATCATATGCAGTTTAATCAAGACAAATGTTTAGTAGTGCATGTCAGTGTAAATAATCCAAAACGATATATCATATAAACGGACTACCGCTTCACTCATCAAATTGTGAAAAAGATTTAGGGATATATGTTAATAATCAAGTTACATCAAATGATCACTGTGTTAGAACTGCTTGCATGACCAACAGACTTTTGAGGCAAATAAAGTGCACTTTTGTTAATCGTGACTGAACAATGTCTTATTCCATTGTATAGGGCATACATTAGACTGTATCTAGACTATGGCTCCCCTTCTGGAATCCAAACCAAAAAGACATAGCAATTCTTGAACAGGTTCAAAGGAGAGAAGCTAGAATGATTCCAAGATTAACAAACTTGGATTATCAGAACAGATTAAAAGCTACTGGTCTCTTCTCTCTTCAAACTAGAAGATTAAGAGGTGATATGCTTATGCCTTTTAATTTAATAAAGTCACCAGATCTAATGGAAAATGTGGTCTAACACTCTCCAGAATGAGACATGTTCCGAGACTGCATAATAAACAGCTTGAAGTAAAAACTTATAAAACCAGAAAAAGGGGAAACTTTTTCCAATAAGAGCATCCATTGTATGGAACACCTTGCCAAGAATTGGTAGAGGCAACTAGTGCCACTGTCTTTAAAAACAAATTAGATGTTTGGTTGAGGGATAATAGATAAATAATGTCCCACATAGTGTGGGAACAGTCTCAATGGGCTCTGGCCTTCTTCTGTTCTTTCATACCAAGTAATACCAAGTAAGTAAGAGGCTAAGGCCATCATTAAGGGAGCAGTAGTGTCAGCCTGGCAGGACCTGTGGGATTTGGAAGTAAGGGTAGGCATCTGTAAGGGGTTCAGAAATCTGTGCCGCCTCCGGGGTAACAGGAAAGGAAGGAAGGCTCAGATCTTGATGACCAGTTAAGGATAGTGCATGCTGGGTTGAATTCTATGCTGCATCGGTGGGTAAACATCCAACAGGGTTGTGTGATCTCTGTCAGGTCCCTGAAACAGTGGAGCATGTGTTGTTGTCCTGTGCTGCTTATTCAGTGGAGCTTGAAGAATGTATGAGTAAAGTGAGATCACGGGGAGGCTGGAGTTCTCTTTACAAAGGCTTTGTCTTTTGATCAGGTTATCAAGATGTTTTTAAATGGGTTCTGAATTTTTTTTCTGCTACTGGTCTGGGGTATAGAATTTGAGGCTTGCCATTTATTTCCTTGATCCACACTCAGCACAGTAGGTGGCAGTATGCACTTTTAAGTTGGTTTGCGACCTGCCAATAAACCCAAAGAAGAAGAAGAAGAAGGCAGATGTTCAGTTCTTGTTCAACCTTGAAAGGAGAGGGAGACGGAGATGAACTCTCCATCTCTGTGTTCCCTTTGCTGAAGAGCCTTGTTAGAACTCCCCTGGCATTTCAATGTGTAATTGCAAGACGATATTAGCTGAAACCAGCATTGATTGTCTGCTCTTGAATTGCACTTGAAGAATGATATGGCATGGTGGGGACTGGAGGAGACCTGGGAGGATAAGGGCTGTATGTTAGTTATAGGCTGCACCTTAATTTGGAGAGGAAGGAAATCCTAAAGCTCAAACTAGCTGGGTCTATCAGCGAAAGGTGGGTTTAAACTTGTGAAGGGAGGAGGGATCAAAAAGGCAGTGCCAGCAGATATGATAAATGAGGGACATGGTCTCCACTCCTCTAGGGGCTAGGGAGAATGGAACTGGGTCACCAGGTAGGGTGCAGGAACTGAGAAATGGGAGCTCAAGGGGAGAAAGGAGAGGAGGAAAAGGATGGAGAGTGGTCCTGATAAATGCCAGGAGCTTAGGCAGTAAAATGCCTGAGCTCCAGGCAATGCTAGTTGAGGGGAGGTAGATGTGGCAGAAGTCATTGAGACCTGGGCCACTCAAGGGCACGAGTGGGACCTAAATCTGGAGGGTTACACTATGTTTGAGAAAATATAGGGGGATGGAAGGGGTGGTGGTGTAGCACTGTTAGTCAGAAATGGGCGTGGGTAATGGAGGGGTAGAAGAGGGAGGGAGATGTGGAGGTATTTGGGTCACCTTGCTGATGCAAGGAGGTAAGAGAGTAAAGTCGGAGTGGTATACAGACCACCAGCACTGGGAGGTCCTAGAAAAAGTTTGGTGGCAAATCTCGAGGACACAGTAGATTAGAAAGGGAAGGGTAATAGTAATGGGGACCTCAACGTGACAGGAAGAGACTGGGGCACTATGACATCACCAGTGGCCAGAGATCAGAGGCTGCTGGATGTCTTCCAGGATGCGTTCTGACACAGCAAGTGGGTGAGCCAACTAGGGAGGCCCAGACACTTGTTGTGGTCCTGGTGGACAGTGACAGATTAGGGGCCTAGTGATGAGGAGCCTGTTGCCTGGGGGGATCAAGCCACAGTCTGGTTCTTCCTGGACCTAAGGGGAGGAAAGCCAAACAAGGACAGGTAGTAAACGACTTTAGGGGTGCAGACTTCAGGAGAAGGAAGTATCCTTAAAGATCATCTAGACAGGATAAGGTCTGATATGGATGCTGAAAGCAGGTGGGGGATCATTAGGAGGGAATATAGGAGGTTACCAGATCCTGCTCATGGGAAGGCATAAGTTTGGTAAGGCCAGAAAACCCTGCTGGTGGACCGGGAGGTACAGAAGTGCTGAAGGAAAGGAAGGCAGACTATGTGCATTTAAGTGGTCAAGCAGTGAAAGGGATCAGGAGGAATATGAGCTAACAGCCAAGAGAGTCACCAGAGTGGTGAGAGCAGCTACAGTAAGGCAAAAAGGAGAGTCTTTGGCCAGTGGGATCCGGAGGGGGACAAGGATTCTTTATATACATAGGGCAAAAAGGAAAGTAAAGGGACAGATCAGTGAGATAAGGGTAGGGGATGGTTGGACAAAGGAGATGGGGATCAGGCAGAAGTCCCAAATAAGTACTTTGCCTCAGTTTATACCAGGGGATGGAGGGCTATGTCTTGCGAGGGGAGCAGGGAAAACCGGAGCAAGGGTTGAGACCAATAGAGACCAAGGGCTCTGATGGGTCTGGGGAAGGCAGTGGCCACCACAGACAGGTGGGGGCCCAGCAGTACATGGTGAAAAGGGGAGGATGAGACTGGAACCCAGTAGAGAGAGTAAGGGAAGCCCCCAGGTCCCTTCAGAAGGGGAAAGCACCTGGGCCAGATGAGGTACATCCCAGGGTGCTGAGGGAACTGGCAGATGTCCTGGCAGTGCCTTTAGCAGAGCTTTTCAACATCTCTCTGAGGACTGGGTGGTTGCCCCAAAACTGGATGGTGGCCCATGGCGGTGATCCACAAGGGGGATCAAGAGAGGAGGCAGGAAATTACAGGCCCATTAGCATGACATCAGTGGTCGGCAAGATGATGGAGGGTATTGTCAAAGAAAGGCTAGGGGATTCTGAAGCAAACTGGGTACTTGGAGGTTAGGAAGCATGGCTTTGTCATGGGAAGATTGTGCCAGACAAATCTTGATGAGTTCTATGACGGGTGATGAGGGCCTTGGACCAGGGTAGGCCAGTGGATGTCCTCTTCTGGATTTTAGCAAGGCATTTGATTCAGTACTCACAGTGGTCTGCTGGCTAAGCTGAAGGAAATGGAGGCAGGAGACAATTGCTAAGATGGATAGGAAATTGGTTCTCTGAGCATCCTCAGAAGGTGGTGGTTGAAGGGTGAGCCTCATCCCCAAGGTGGGTTACTAGTGGGGTTCCCCAGGGGTCAGTTCTGGGGCCACTCCTGTTCAAGGCCTATATCTCAGATGTCCGGAGGGGATCAGGAGACAGATGAGTCTCTTTGCAGATGACTCAAAGCTAGGTGCAGCGGTGGATGGGGAGGAGGGAGGTGGCCTTGCAGGAGGACCTGGAGGCTCTGGAAGGAGGTCTGGAAAATAGAAACTAAAATTTAATGCGGGAAGTGCAAGGTTCTGCACCTGGGAGTCAGAAACCATGCCAGGAGTATACCCTGGAGGAGACATGATTCAATTCAAGGAGGGTGAGAGGGACCTGGGAGTAGTGGTAGATGTCAAATGAACAACTCAGAGACCTGCAGGAGGGCAGCACAGGGCAAAAAGAATGATGGGATGCATCCGGGGATTACCTCCAGAAAGACAGAAGTGATCCTTCTGCTGTACAACTGCTTGATTAGGCCACACCCCGAGTATCATGTCAGTTTTGGAAACCACATTTAAAGAGGGACATTACACTCCTAGAGAGTGTTCAAAGTAGGGCAACCAAAATTATCTGGAGGAGAGAACTATGAGGAGAGGCTCAAGGAGCTAGACATGTACACATTCTGAATGAGAGGAGGACAGGGGACATGATAGAGGCTCTTAAGTACATGAAAGGGATCAACAAAGGAGGCCCAGTCAGAGTGCTCCAAAGGAAGTAGGGTGGGAAATAAGAGGTCACAGGTGTAACCTGGAAGCGGGCAGGCTCACAGGGAGGAGATGTCATTCCACTGAAAGGGTGGTGAAGCCATGGAATGCATTGCCCAGGAGCTGGTAGAGATGGAGACTGTGGACGGGTTTAAGAGGATGGGACAGGTACAGGGAGGGTAAATCTGACCAGGCACAATATGGGTGGAACATCTGGGACTGGGGACAGTATAACCCAAGGGAGGAGGACACCAAAATCGGCCTCAGTGCGGTGCTGAAAATCAAGCAGACTCAAGAGAGGCCATTAGGCCTATTCTGCTGGTATTTTAGCATGTTAGTATGTAACTTAAGACAATGTTATGTGATTCTAGCCACCTAATGGAGAAACGTTATTCTGAAGACCATCTTGACAACTGTGCTAGACTGAACTTTATTCTGTTTTTATTTTTTATGAGAATAAAATGACACATGCTTGCACCTTGTACTATAATTTGGTTGCAGTGTTTCTGCACTCACTCCTTCCACACCTAGTCAGTTTGAAGTGTAATGGAATGTTTTATTTGTACTTCAGTTCTTTATATGAGTCATCAAAAGCAAATGTCTTCTACAATGGAGAAATGACTGAAAATCAAGAGCTATCATTATCGCTCCTAATAATGGGAACAGCAGGTACATGTCTGTATGGAACAGGAAATTGGAGGATCTATACCATATATTCTTAACTATGGCTGGTACAAAGAACCTAGGAGAAAAAAAAATAACTTTTACAGGTTGTATTAACTACAATAATATTGACAAGAAAGTATTGTTGGAGGCTTTAATGTCTACATCTGATGTTATCACCCATTGAATGTTGATAAATTATTTTAGGATATGTACCAAAACAAGGAAAAGTAAGGTAGGAAAAGGAACAAAGAAATAAGGGATTGTGCACCCTGCTAATTAACATCACATTTTAAATTATATGCACAAAATAGGCAATTAAATACCTTTTAATGGACCAAAAAGTTTTACGGAAGAAAACTTTGAGCTTTCAAACCCACAAGGTTCTTCATCAAATAGAAAATGGCAGGTTTTTATAGAGCACACTTTAAAATATCCAAAGTTAAAACATTTTACACATGAATGTCACAGATAAATGAAGTAATTAAATAAGATACTTGAACTATATAAGCAGTTCCTCCCAGCCTCCATCTGAAGCTGCTTTCTCTTTGTCAGCCAGAGGCCAAGAACAGAAGAAGGCCAGAGCCCATCGAGACTGTTCCCACACTATGTGGGACATTATTTATCTATTATCCCTCAACCAAATGTCTAATTTGTTTTTAAAGACAATGGCACTAGTTGCCTCTATCAATTCTTGTGGCAAGGTGTTCCATACAATGGATGCTCTTATTAGAAAAAAGTTTCCTTTTGCTGATTTTATAAGTTTTACTTCAGCTGTTTATTATGCAGTCTTGGAACATGTCTCCTTTGGAGTGTTAGACCACATTTTTCCATTAGATATGGTGAATTTATTAAATTAAAACCATAAGCATATCACCTCTTAATCTTCTAGTTTGAAGAGAGAGAAGAGACCAGTAGCTTTTAATCTGTTCTGATAATCCAAGTTTGTTAATCTTGGAATCATTCTAGTTACTCTCCTTCGAACCTGTTCAAGAATTGCTATGTCTTTTTTTTTTGGTTGGGATTCCAGAAAGGGGAGCCATAGTCTAGATATGGTCTCAATGTATGCCCTATACAATGGAATAAGGCATTGTTCAGTGCGATTAACAAAAGTGCATTTTATTTCCTTAAAAGTCTGTTGCTCATGCAAGCAGTTCTAACACAGTGATCATTTGATGTAAGTTTATTATTAATATATATCCCTAAATATTTTTCACAATTTGATGAGTGAAGTGGTAGTCCGTTTATATAATATATCATATTTGGATTATTTACACCAAAATGCACTACTAAACATTTGTCTTGATTAAACTGCATATGATTTTCATTTGCCCAAAGTGTTAATGTTTCCAAATCCTTCTTTACTGCAGAAATGTTTTCTTGATTATTAACCTTGCCCCCAATTTAGTATCATCTGCAAATTTAACCATGAAGTTATTTGGCCCTGTTTGTAAATCACTGATAAAAAGATTAAACAATGTTGGTCCCAAGACCGACTCTGTGGTACACCACTTGCCACACTACCCGAATCAGACAAATTCTGACTCTCTGAGAATGATTTGTCAACCAGTTTAATGTCCAGTTGACAATATCAGGTGACAAAACCTAGACTGTGCATTTTAGTAATGAGTTTTTCATGTGAGACTTTATCGAAAGCTCTACTAAAGTCCAAAAGAATTACATCAGTAGGGATACCCACACCTAGTAGAATACTTATATTATTGTAAAGAGATCAGATTGGTGGTGCAGGAATCTGCAACTCTGTTCAATGCAAAGGGTAACGGCAAAAGCCAACAAAATGCTGAGATGTCTAGCTAGAGGATCTCCTCCAGAAGTAGGAGGTTATCCTGCCCTGTGTAGGTCACTGGTCAGGCCCCACTTGGAGTACTGCATGCAATACTGGCACCCATTCCTGAAGAAGGATCAGATTGTTGGAGGGTACAGAGTAGAGCTACAAAGATGATCCAGGGATTGGAGGGCAAGCCATATGAGGAAAGACTGTGGGAGTTGAATATGTACTCTCTGGAAGAGAGAAGGAAAGGGAGATATGATTGAGACCTTTAGTACCTGAAGGGAATAAACAAGACTAATACAGACAGGATTTTCCAGAGGAGAAAGGGAGGGACATGAGAGGACACCTGACTGAGACTGGAGGGTGGTAGATTCAGGAGAGACATGAGAAGACATTTTTCACAGAAAGAGTGGTGGACAAGTGAAACCCTTTGCCAGATGAGGTAATGGCCTGCAAGACTTTAGACAGCTTCAAGAGGGTTTGGATAGGGAAAGGGTAATCTGATGGGGATGGGAGGCAGCAGCATTATAAGGTGCTAGCTGCGCACTCAAGCAGACTCGATAGACCATGAGGCCTGTTTCTACTGCCATTTTCGTATGCTTGTATATCACACTCTTCCCATAACCACTTTCTCTCAATCTGTTTTCTAACTACTCTGCCAGCTCTACTGTAGATAGTCCTATAGGTTGCTATAATGCATTTTTATTTGGAAGACTTGTGCTTTAGGGATATTAACCACTGTTTGTCTGGGGTGACAACTATTCACTGACAGTAAAGTATTGTGGTCAGTATGTTATTGACAGAGTAATGTAACCACATTTCCTCCTTCATTTTTATTATTATAAGATAAAGTTCAAAACCCTCAGGAACAGATGCAAATCCTCCACTAGAGCTGTTAAAACTACATTCATCCTGGAAAACAACATTCTGCCAGGGAACCCAAAGAGGACTTATAACATCCTTAATAACCTAATTGGGAGGGACACCGATGAACATATCTGCCTCACCTCCAATGGGACAACCACTGTCATGCCAGGTGAAATTGCTTCCATTTTCAATAAATACTTTGGTGACCTTGACCATTACAAGTCCAGCTCACCTTATTCCCTGCTTACCCATTCCCCTCCTAGTCTCCCACCCCAGATTTCATTTCAGATACTAATCCCTGCCAAAGTAGTCAAGCTAATCAAAACTAATGATCCCAGACCATCCAAGGAAGCCGACAACATTGACTTCAGAGTTCTCCATCTTGTCTGTCTCCCTGGCTGTCCCACTTACAAACATCCTTAACTACCCTCTGCACGGATCTTTTCCCAAAGTATGGAAGTGAGCCATTATTAAACCTTTGCACAAATCTGATCCCAAAGACTGAGTTTCCAACTACCAGCCCATCTCCTCCTCGCACCTTTCTCTAAAATCCTTGAGAAATTGGTCCACAGGAAAACCACAGAATTCCTCTCAATTGCAACCTGCTCATGAATGCCCAACACGGTTCCATGCTCACCACAATACTGAAACAGCCTTTATCAAGTTCGACAATTCTATAGACAAAGCTATCAATGATGGCCTCTACACCGCAATGCATTTGTGGACCACACCAAAGCCTTGATCTCGTTGATCATGAAGTCCTCTTCCACATACTGGCTGTCCCTGTATTTTTCATCTGAGGTCTGCCTCTGGTTCAAGGATTACCTAACAGGTAGGTCCCATGGCACCTTGATTAGCGGTGTCCCTCCGAATCTTGCCCCATCAAATACAACGCTCCCCAAGGGTCCATCCTGGGCCCTCTTCTTTCTCTAGTCATCAACTCCTGCCAGACATCTGCTCCTCCACTGAACTCATTCTTTGTGCTGATGTTGCAGCCATTTTCTATCAGGATAAAAACCCCACCACTCTCATTAACAAACTCTAATTTGATTTCAGCAGACTTCACACCTGGTTCGCATCCAAAGGTCTAGTTCTCAACTCCAAAATACTAAGTTCATGGTTTCTCCAGCCCCGCAAACCCCTAGGACTTGATCTCTCCTCTATGACAACCTTGGCAACTCCATAGAAAGAGTCAATGAATTCAAGTACCTTGGCTTACTCCTAGACAGCCACCTCAATTTGGAAGCCCATACAAGCCTCACAATCAGGAAAGCACACAAATGCCTTGGTATCCTCCACAGAACTAAGCAGTACCTTAAGAGGAAATCAACATCTCTCTCCTTGTTTCCAGCTTCCTCCTTCCTGTTTTGACTATGGTTCCTTGTCTCCTCCACTGCCTCTCCACCAAAAATTTCTGAAGACTTAGGAGCTCCTACCACAATGCTGTCTGCTTTGTCTCTGGTCTCCTTAAACTTACACACCACTGTGACCTCTATAAGCTCACTGGACAGCCCTCACTTGAGGCCCGCCTCAAGTGCAAGATAGCCTCCTTCTTCTTCAAACTCTCTCAGGAGTTGCTCCTGATTATCTCACCTCCCTCTTCCAGATAGCAACCCCACCAGGACCACTAGATTGTCCTCCACCCTCACCTTCACTGTTGCTTTCTGCCACTCGACCCAAGGCCAGAAAACACTCTCTTTCATGGGATCCAAGCTCTTCAACTCTCCCTCCTGAACTAGACCTCTGTCCCTCCACTAACACCTTAAAACACAACATCGGAAGACATTTCTCCGCACCTTCTCCTGCACCTCTGCGCAGCCCTAAACCTACTCCCTCATACCCTTCTTTTCCCTCACCCTCTGGTTTCCTCCTTTGTCACTTACCCCTCTTGTTTAGCACTTGAAGAATTGTCTAGTCTCCTGGCTTGTCTTGATTGCACTTAGGTCCCATTGTCACATGGTGAAGATTTAAATCGAATAGTATGCTTTTACCACATGTTGTGTTGTTTATTCACATAGGCTAGTTGTTTACAGTTCCCTTAAGTCTATTATGTTCTGATTTTATTGTATCATTGTATTAACCCTTGCTGAATGTTGAATGTTCCTTGTCTCATGTAATATCACTTGACTGCTGTATTTAACTGGACACTTGTGTAAACAGGCAGCAATGCTCACATGCCTTTCAGTATAACCAATAAATGAAATGAAAGATAAAACAATTGAGCTCATTAAAATCCCACTGCATTGCAAGTCTGAACAAAGGAATCCTCAACGCTAGATATTTAGCAAAATCATGAAGCTCCTCTACTGAATCAGTACCCAGAGTGGACAGTGTTTCTGACAATATTATGAATTCTGTGTATAGTTTTAAATGTCACAGATTATTGTTAGTTTAGAATACTAGTTATATTGTTCATAAATTGCACTAGCGGTGACTTTTCTAGTTAACTAAAATTGGTGAGTAGGCCTTTAAGTGTGTGACTATAAATGCAGTCTGTTCTGGGGGAGTCACTCACTTTGGCTGGCAGGTGCCAACTGTTTGGAGGCTCTATGGTTCAGCTTACTTGTATGTCTGTACTAGAGTGTTCAGCCTATTTTGCAATATTATGCAATTAACTCTGTGAGCAGTGATAAGAGAATGAAGTGATTTTATTTGCTGACTGAGTGCTGGATCCTGTTTCTACAGCTACTTTATTTGCAAAATAGTGCAGTAGAAATAGTGCAAATTATAGCTGCAGCATGAAGTAGGAGTCTTGCCTACCTGACACAAATGTTGGGTGGAGGTACTAGTCGTTATTAACATGGCTGCTGGGAGGGGGTCAAATGTGTTCAAATTTGGTGAAGAGAGATTCTGCTTTGGCAAAATAGAAAGCAAAGAAAATGAGTTTAAAATTCACTAAAACTGCACCATTGTGCAGTAGTGCTTTCATGAAGTTTGTTCATTTTCAGACTGCAGACAGCTTTATATAATTCTACTGGACTTGTGTGAGGCAGATGACAGCCAGATTGGGGACTGAGCAGAGAGTAACTGGTGGCCACCATGTGGGGGTGGGCATCGAGGAGCTGGATGTTATCAGGAGGAAGAGGGACCCACTAGACACCATATAAACATTGTTCAATACCAGTGGGGATTGAGTGGAGGTACAACTGGACACCAGAAAATCATGATTATATAACAACAGAGTTCAGGTGAGGGTGGGGGTATCACTGGATACTAGGAAACACAGTTCAATACTAGTGGGTATGCCAGGAAATCTTTATTTCATACCAACAGGGATTGGGTGATGGAGAGAATTTTGCTTTTGTTGACACAGGCACCAGTTCTACTGGGGTGGGGTGGGTGGGGCTTGGTCCTGATCCACTGTGTGCATTGTTAAGTATAAAAATGGTTTGAAAGATTATCCATTCTGATTGGCTGTTAGCATATGTTAATTAAGCAATAAGGGATGACTGGGATTGCATTATGGTGGGATAACGGCCCACCTCGGTGGGTTAAAAGCACAAGGTGAAGCTGAGTGTTTCCACTACCTGAGAAGGACCATTAGCCTACCATAATGCACTCTCTGTATTTTTAAATATGTCTTTGTTCAGCTACTTTCAGCTGGGCTGCTGTTCTGGCTACCAGCCTGGCTGAAAGTACCTCATAGCCAATCAGGAGCCAGCATTATTTCTACCAATTTTTAATATTTGTTACAATGTCATGTACAGCCTAATCACCATGGTGCATGAATTTTTCTTGTTAGCATTCCAATTCCTAGCACTACTGAATGATTGGTGTGCTGTATTCTGATTCTGAACCAGCATTCTTAAACAGTTGGTTGATGAATTGTTTTATTAAAAAGCTCCTTCCCAGTGAGGTAAATATTTGAAAGGTACATTCTTCTTTTGAAATCAGTGTTTATAATAGCAATAAGGCACTCACAAGAGTTAGATTAACAGTCAATCATCACCTAGTGCCAAAATAGCACTGGCTGCACCTCAAGCCACATTTCTCCTTTGGGGTGATGAACAGATTTTTAATCTAACCCTGTTCATGCCTTATTGCTTAATCCATAGGCTTTGGAAGCATTAAATAACTCTGCAAAAGCAGCCTTTTAGTTCTTCCAAAACCTGTTCAATATAGCACAATGTCCTGTATGCAAAAGGATCAGATAATTTGTATGGCTGCAGTGGCATATTTAGTGTGACTGCACTTAACAACATTCTAAGTCATGCTTGAATAGAACAGCCATACCTACAGGCTGCCAGAATTTCATTGGTTCATCTGCATAATTCCATCTGCTGTGATCTGTCGAATAATATTCCATGGAAAAGCATTTTATCCACAGAAAATCATTCTGCAACCATTTCTGCAGAAAATATTGAGATCTGTCGAAAAATATTACGAGAATAGCATTTTCCTGCTGGAAATCATTCTGCAGCCAGTTCCATGGAAAATATTGAAATCTGTGGAATACAATTCTGTGGAAATGTTGTGGAACAACTTATTCTGCATTTTTCTGCTATGGAATTCCACCATACCATTTCCATCAGAATTTTGGCAGAATTTCAAAAATTCTACAAAATTTAGTTCCCTTGAATCTGAAAATTCCACATAGCACTAGCAATCACCATTATACTAAGCCTGTTAGCATTACACTAATTGTTTGAATATGGGACCCTAAGTTTGTAAAATATTATTCCTTTAAATGACTACTGTATCATCATTTTCTGCCTCTTATATACTGAATTTCTTTTAACTTTATCGGAATCTCAGTCCACTGCTATCTTAGGACCATCTACAAAAATATAATGTCAAATTTCTATGGATATTCCAAAGAATACAATTACTAATAAATAATGCACAAGGAAAGAAATAAAGAAATTGGTATAAGGCATATCCAAATTAGAATAATCAAATAGCACCACCAGCTCATTAATTTGCTGTACCTATCATTGAAAGGTTTTGTATGATTTTACCCATCTGACACATACAGTTTCAATACTGCCTGTAGTATTTAGATGCATTAGGTGTTCTACAAATTCTGGTAAATGTAGTTATCAGAGGGCATTATAGTACATTACCACGGGTTATGTTTTTATACGTGAATGCTATTTAAAGTTTGGACTGGTATCACTGTATGGTTGCTGCTTTGTGTAAAACTGCTCCATGTTTCACTAAAGAAAAGGCCACAGTACTTTGTGTTTCAAAATTAAGTTACCAAGGATAGCTCAGCTCAGACACATAACATTTTCCATAGGCTTTATTCCTAGATATTTAGCTGGGAGGAACTGCTGAGCAGAGAGGTGAAATGATTTGCTCAAATTCACACTGTAAGTGGCCATTCTGGGATTTGAATCTGTGTCTCAAGGTTGTCAAGTCTGTTCCTAATCAGTATACCCTACTTTCCCAACCTTTGTACAGTATGTTATATTCTGAATATTTTAATATGTGTGAGAAGTGCAGCAGTGAAATATATCCATCAATCACACGGAACACAAAGGGTTGATCTTGTGACATGTGTATTTCATATTTAAGCACTTTGACCAACACCGTTTCACAGCTGCTTGCAAATCAAATTTGTAAACATATTTACCTCTGTGACTACTGCAGTTATGTGGGCAGTATGACATCTTTATAAAAACAGATACTCACATTGTGTATCAGTTTGCACACACTGTTAGTAGTTTACTCTGAGCGAACCACTGTACTGGACAAGTGTGGGCAAAGTAAGACTTTGCTGTGTATACATAATAGAGGTGAAGCCACTTTAGGAAGAAATCATTTGAGTTAATTTGCTGCAGAGATCCTTCTGTTATAAGCAAAGGGATTATATAGTGTTCAGCTGATTCAGTTAACCTTAATATTTCAATTACAGGCCATTATTTTGTTCCACCACGAATCAAGATGTGTTCACGTAGACTATACCTTGAGAGTTGAGTTCAACTGGATTTTATTTCAGTGGTATGACCTTTGTAGTTTACCAAATATCCATATAAACCTGCATAGTTTTGTAATGGATATATGTGTATTATAATTACTATTGAGACAATTTATTGACTGGACAGACACATTTCTAATGCTGTAATAACCAGGTTCCATCTATAATAATTGTCCTGTTATTATGGTGTGGGTGTCAACCAGTTACACGTAAGTGAAAGCTGCCACTGTTTCACATTCACAGAAACAAAATTCCACAGAAAGGACAACAGCTTTTATTTTTTTTAACCACACAGCACTAAACTGACCAACAATTACATGAGATAAAATATGGGATGTTATATTATCCATTTCTTACACACACTTGGTGTGTAATGCCATCAAAAACCACTCATGCTTTGCATTCATGGTGTATGTGGTATTACACACTTCAAGTGTGTAAAAAACTCATAATGTATGAAACTCAAGCTATTATTATTTTGCTTTTTATAAAGCTGACCAACTAGGGAGCTAGGACTTGGCTCCCCTTTCTCCCCTTTCAGTATCTCTCCTTTCTTTTCTTCCCCTTTATTTACATGCTTGCTCCCTCTGCTGTGCTCTGTGGGGGTTGGGTGGGTTGGTCTGGAGTGGGTGGAAGGTGGGGGAATGTCAGGGTGTTTGTTGGGCTCCTTGGTATATTTGTGTATGCTTACCTAATGCTACTGTTCAGAACATGATGGCTGTTTTGTTATCCTCTGCTTCCTTGTTTTGTACCTTTCATGTTATACTGCCTCTTTTGCTGAGACAATTGTGGTAGGTATTTTGTTCACTTGTTGATAAATGCTCAATAAAGCATATTTAATTGAAAAAAATAAAGCTGACCAGCAAGCAGGATTATGTGTAATATATTTATAAACCAGACTTATTCCTGTCGATAATGTAAAGAATACTGTAGGAACTACTATGCACAACCAGTGTGTTCTGCAACAGAAGGATTCTGAGTCCTCTGATCTTGAGATCAAAGCTCTAGAGGTCCATGGAAGCAGAACCCTGAAATGGCAGAACACACCAGTTGCACTTAGAGTTGCACATCCAATATTTTTCATAGTGTATAGTGCCCCCAGATAATTTAATAGAATGTTATCACTTTATGAAGTCATTGTTCGGTGCTGCATTTTATTCTGGGGCTCAGGACTGGTTGCTAGGTTCAGTGGTGTTGTTGTTAGGGACCAGACATCCCTATGGCTACAGCATGGTATTTCATTGATTGTGAATTACGTTTCAGAGGGATTTAAATAAAAACATGGTGGCTGAACTTCTCGTTTAGTGAGAAGAGGCTTATGGGGAGGAATGGCTTTTTAATTTGTAAATACTTTTAAATTATGGTTGATCCTGCATTGGATTTTTGTATAATGAACACAGCTTGTTGATCCTGCTTTTGTTTACCATCTGCTTGATCCTGGATCTGCAAGATTTGTGCAAGTATTTGTGCCACCTCCAGTTTCTATCTGGTTGACTCTGCAGTTTCTGTTATCTCAGTTAGTTAAAACTGTGGCTTGTGTTCTTTCCAGATCAACTGGAACACAGTTGTACCCAGAAGGGTACAATCACATTCCATGACCTTTGAACTGTGGTAGAACAATGTTTCAGCTGAGATAGAAATGAGGTTGGAACAATATTCCACCATGCAATATAGCAATTTATAAACATAGATTTAAAAATTAAAGAAAACAATACAACTGTTACAAGCCTCTGTCTGTCTGTTTGTATCTATCTATCTATCTATCTATCTATCTATCTATCTATCTATCTATCTATCTATCTGTCTGTCTGTCTGTCTGTCTACCTATCTATCTATCTATCTATCTATCTATCTATCTATCTATCTATCTATTCTCTGAGCCCTGATGGGGTGCCCACAGCTACAGCTCAGTGCAGCACTCCTGATCAGCTACTGCTGCTGTGCTGCCTGCTCTCCTGCTCACTGCCAGTGTCCACCTAACCTCCCTAAGCTATCCTCCCAGCCTTGATCGGGCACTCCAAGTAATGGCTCAGTGCAGCATTCCTGGTGAGCCACCATTGTGCTGCCCACTCTCCTACTCACTGCCAGCAGCCAGCTAACCTTCCTAACCTACCCTCTGAGCCCTGATTAAGATGCTCCAATCAACGGCTCATTGTGGCACTCTGATTGACTGCCACACACTCGCTCTCCTGCTCACTGCCAGCACCCAGCTAACCTCCCTAAGCTCTCCTCCAAGCCCTGATTGGGTGCTCCAAGCAGCATCTCAGTGCGGCACTCCTAATCAGCCACCGCCACTGCACTGCCAGCTCTCCTACTCCACTGCCAGTGCCCAGCTAATCTCCCTAAGCTATCCTTAAAGCCTGATAGGGCACCCAAGCAGCAGCTTAGTGCACCACCCTGATCAGCCACTGCCGCGGCACCACCCACTCTCCTTCTCACTGCCAGTGCCCAGCTATACCCCTTAACTATCCTCCAAACCCTGACTGGGCACTCTAAGCAGTGGCTCAGTGTGCCACTTCTGATCAGCCACTGCCACTGCTCCACCCACTTTCCTGCTTACTGCCAGTGCCCAGCTATCCTCCAAGCCCTGATTGGGTGCTCCAACAGTGGCTCAGTGCAGCACTCCTGATCAGCTGTTGTGCTTCCTGCTCTCCTGCTCACTGACAGTGTCCAGCTAACCTCCATAAGCTGTATGTTTCCTCAGGGCCCGCTGCATGATTCTTGCTTGAATTTGTCAATGCCTCACTAACTGTAAGCTGATTGGTTGCTCCCAATCCTCGGGCGCCTGAGATTGGCTGCTTTCTCTAGCTGCTTCCACTTCTCTATTTTTAATCTCCTGGATGTTTCTGAGCTCACTTTAACCTGTGTTAGAAACAATTTGCATTGTGAAACTTGTATTACTGTAAACCTTTTGAATTGTTTACCTAACTTTTAAACACCTGAGATGTTTTGAGCTGAATCCTCTGTTACTTTTTTGCTGCCTACCCTCTTAGTCTATCCCTCTAACCTTTTGATTTCAAGTGGCTTCCTCCTGTGGCTCTGTTCTCCTCTCAAGTCCCTGCCATTGTCTTCTAATGACTTTGGTTCTAACCTATACTGTACCTGTACCTCTTTGTTCCTCTGAACCTGCTGTCTGTTGCTAGACCCTGCTTGCTCCTCCCTGATAATTCACTCCTTAACTATCCTCTCTTTTTCCTTGCTCCCCAGATCCTTTGAGCCCTGATTGGGTGCTCAAGCAGCAGCTCAGTGCAGCACTCCTGATCAGCTGCCACTGGGCTGCCCACTCCCTGCTCACTGCCAGCACCCAGAACTTCCCGCTGGTGCTGTGCGCCACCTCACCACCCCCACCCACCCATCCTATCTGGATATTTGCTTATTTAACTCCCTTGATGACGTGTCCAGTAGCTAAAATTTCTAAGTAGTGTGTTTTCCATCTGCAAGTTATCCTGATTAGCCACTAGAGGGCTTATCCTAGCATACTTAAACAGCATCCTAGCTGCGCCCTCCAGCACAACTAAGGACCTAATTGCAAAACCTAATAAGTAATGGCATCAACTCACCTTGTGTCCTGTCTATTCATCCTGCTCAATCTGACTGCTTTGGCAGGCTTAGTGGGAGTGGACTCCCCACTCTGATATTTATTACATAGATATGTACCTCCTCTGTATCTACTGATCTATAACCTCTGGCCTAATCCTAAACAACACTGACTTTAAACCCCTAGGGTACAAAGTGCACAGCTGTATGTGTGGAATCCAGCCAGTATCGCTTCATCTTTCTGCACATTGATTCTCCTCCCAGGCTATTCCACCATGCAGTGAATACTCAACAAACAACTTTCCTTAGAGCAGTATGCTTGCTTTGAACCAAGCACCTAAAGGAAATTGTTAGACTGCTAATACTGTTGCTGCTACTAATCTCTGGCAACATACACTAACTCTGGCCCTCCCCAGCATAGTCCAAATAGCATAAGGAGGTCAGGGCTACTCTCACTGCAAGCATCAACATCTGCAGCCTTCTCTGAAAATTTGATGCCCTTAACACATGGGTCATGCAGCACAGCCCAGAGGTCCTATCAATTGTTGAGATGTGGTCTAGCTAAAGATCCCTGATATTGCCATAGCAATACTGGGCTACACTGTCTTTAGACATGACAGGTTATCAAAAAATGTGGTGGTTGTGCTCTTTACCTAAAAGAACCATTAATGAGGCATGCCCTATCCTTACTTAGCCCTAGGACTGACACGAGGGTGCTTGACAGCAAGATATTGCTGGGTGCCACAACAAAACACTTACTGTCACCTCAGTATACATCCCACCCAAGCAGAATGCCTTGGGCCTAAACTCCCACCTTGACTGCATCAGCACCCTAGGATATAACCAGAAATCATAATGCTAGAAGATTTCAATGTGAACCGCTCTCCTCTGATGCATGCACCTACAAGGATGCCTTGACTGCCATCAGTTTCACTCAGTTAGTTGAGTCCACAACCAGGATGAACTATAGAACTAGGAAGAGAATGTTACTGGACTGGGTGCTTACTAACCGCCTGACCATATCTCAAATACAAAAGTTCTCCATGATTCTATTAGTGACCATTCCCCCATCCTGTGCAACTGGTCTAATAAGTTCATCAACCCCGGCTAAAACAATTACTAGTAGAGTACTGATCCGTGGACACCTCAAGCCACTAAAGTCACTCCTGCATTAACACAATTGGTGGCAAATTGATACTGCTGCTGGCGTAGACACTGCACTGCTTGCTTCATCTCCACCTTCAACGCAGCTTGTGATGTTCATGCCCCTACAAAAAATTGTAGCAATCCTTGGGTTACACCAGGCCTCATAGATCTCATGGAAACTCGAGATCATCTATGGTATCAGGTGTGAGCCACGGGCAAGCAAGCAGATATTCAGACCTATAGAAGAGCTAGGAATGATTGTACCACAGCAATCCATTCTCTAAAAACAATATTACAGTGATGCTCTAGCCAACATCTGAAATAATTGTAGAAAATTCTGGAGTAATCTGAAGGAAATTACAAGGAGAACCTGAAAGTGGCACCCGCCATGCTTAACATTGATGGCACCTCCACCTAGACCCTCTAACCGTCACCAATACTTTAACTCTGACTTCACAGACCTTAGTCATGTACTCCACACCAACTTCTTTGATGCCCCTCAGACATTGAACACAAGTTGACATTGGCACAACAACAGGCCAATCTGCCTTTCTACTTTAAGCGGCAACTGAAGGTGAAGCTAAAAGTACATACTTAAGGTGCTTTGGAAAACCAGATCCAATGGGATACTCTTGACCTTAAGCTCATTGCCCTAACTTTGGATGAGGTTCTGACTCCACTAACCAAGATCATTAACCATTCCTTCATGCTGTCTTAATTCTCTCAAATGTAGAAATCAGCCTTGATGACTCCAGTCCAGAAAAGTGGTGACAGGGCACATCATGGCAACTATAGGCCAATCTCCATCCCTACCCTCTCTCCAAAGCACTTGAACAAAATGTGGCTGACCAACTGGTAGACTATCTGGAGAAATACTAGTTGCAATGCTCTTAGCAACATGGATTCAGGAAGCTGCACAGAATCATTAATGCCCTGCTTGAATTCTCAAACTACATCTATAATGCACTTGATCAAGGCCAGATCACTGGAGTTATTTATATTGATCTTATCAAGGCCATTGAAATGGCCAACCACTCGCTGTTGATTGATCAACTAACCAACACTGAGCTATCAAAGGACACCACGGTCTGGTTTAAAAGCTACCTCTGCAACCAATCACAACTAAAGTGAAGACTGGAGATGTCCTCTCAACAAAGCTACCAGTCTGCTCAGGTGTCCCCTAGGATCTATCCTAGGTCCACTCCTTTAGCATCTTTCTAAACAAGTTCCTGACTCCTGCCACAACCAAATCCTTCTCTATGTAGATGATGCTGTCATCTATACCAGCAACCAAGACCCTTACTTCTTCAGAAACAGCTACAGAACAGCTTTGTGAATGTTGAGGCCTGGTTCATTAGACATAAGCTCATTCTTAACTATAAAAACAAAAGCAATACTTTTCAATAGCACATAGCAAAACATAAATCCGCCAACTAACAGTCAGTAACTGCTCAAGCACTGCTCTGAAAGATACAACAGTTCAAATACCTTGTGGTCACCCTAGACAGCATTTCCTATGCCCATCACATTGACAATGTTGTCAAAACTGAGCACTCTCATAACAGCCTGCTTTATAGACACAAGCATTGTCTAACTACTCAAGCTCTCAGTCTGACAATCCAAAGCTCTGTAGTCACCATCACTGACTATGGGCTTGTGATCTCTGGATCTTCCACTAACACAGCCCTGTGTCGTATCTCTATAGCACTAAACAAGGCCTGCCGACTTCTTACTGGAGCTGGACACCACACACACCTGTGATATCTATGCACAAGCAAACTGGTTCCAGCTAAGGATAGAGTCACCTATCAAACCTGCCTGCTAGCAGAAAGTCACCCTTGGTCTTGTACCCCAGGGTTCAGAGGACCCTCAGCCTGTGCTGCATTCCATGACAGACAAGAAGCTCTGTAAACCTCACCTTCCAAGTGCCCCGATGTCACACTTCACATGGTCAGCGGTCATTCACAGTCAGAGCCTCCACCTGGTTTAACTCATTTCACAGTGACATCTCTAACACTGCCGCTCTTCGACTCCTTCAAGCGTAAGCTACTGCAACACCTTCCGGCAAATACTATGTGTGATTGCCACAGTTAAGCTGTTGCATGCCTCCTTCTCTCAGCCTATATCCTGCACCTATTTCTCCTCCCATCACCCTACCTAGCACCATCCTTCTACTTCCACCCTCCTTTCCTGCATCTATCCCTGCCTTACTGATTCACCACGACAACAATAATCTACCTACCTCTCATCTCCTCCCCTCCCACCCATGCCTGCTTCTCTAATCTAAACTCCTACTCTAATTCCACTCCACTAACTCTTTAACTCCCCACCCAGGCACTCCCTACACACTCCCACTCTGGCATCCCCTGCCCCTCCCTCTCTCTCACAAGCTTGTTACCCTGCATCTCCCTTTCTTCCCTGACAAGGCCCAGGCTCCTCTACTTTTAATTATACTAGGACTAGTATGACTCTCTCTTAGCCCAATCTCTTTGTTAGATTAGCTTCAGGCATACATTGTACAATGTCTGTGAGTTTTCTGTTCATGTTATGAACTATACTACTTTGTACTGAAACCCAATTGACTTTTACCTGAAATCCAATTGGCTTTTACCATATGTTCTGTACTCTGTCTTTGTGTCAAGCTGTGGAACTTATGTAAATGAACTCTTAGCTCACAGGTATTAATTTTGAGTCTTAAACAAATAAAAATATCTGTCTATCATACTTACCCTCTTAATTCATATTTACTATATGAATAAATATTCTGTGCAAAAACTGTGTTAATGCACCAGTTAAGTAACAACACCACAAAAGTAAAGAAATGTGGCATTAGGGTTTCCAGCCTAACATCCTACCCACCACCCTAGCAGCAAAGGAAAAAGCATTAGGGTTTGGATCTCTAGGGTCTTGGTGAATTGTGGTGGGGTCTTCCTTGGTATCAACAACCCTAATGCCCACCACATTCCATGAGCAAATGGCATCACATATGATCTCCTGTGGCCCTGCATGAAGAAATGTACAACAAACTGTGTTAGCAGCCTGTGATGAGACATATTTCTCTACCTTTGAAAAGTGCATCATTATGAGACAGTTGCTTGGAGCTGTATCTTGTGATTCAGATTGGAGGCTAGGAGCTAGAGGAGGGATGAGCATTAAGATTGAAACCCACAAAAGGCCCCATCACTGATTTGCCCAGACTCCGGAGACCCAAAACCCTAATACTTTTTCCTTTTGCTGCTTGGAGGGTGTGGGTGGGGCATTAGGATTGAAACCCTAACCCCATATTTCCTTACTTTGTGGCATTAGATTACCGTAACTAGTGCATTATCTGCAAAAATTTTCTTACTTTTTGAAATACTATAATCATATCCTCATTTTCCTGTGGGAGCACAGGGCCCTCTGAGCCCTGCACTTACATTCTGCAAACAGCAACCAAATTATCAGCATGGCCTTGTTATAACCCCTCATGAATCCAGTAGTGAAAATTTCAAATCACCACAAAACATCATTTTACTGACATCAAAGTATCATTCCACACCACAGGTGCAAAATACAATTTGGTGAGGATCTGAAATGACAGCTGTCACATTCATGAGGTGGTGTAAAATAAGCTGTGTTGAAAATGTGGGGTGAAAATATGTAAAATTACCAAAGTCACAAGCGAGCATAGTCAAATTTCAACATATGTGCATAATTTTGCAATTGTTACATATTTTGACCCCACATTTTCAACATATCCTTCTTTTTTTTCCATTCAACTTTTATTAAAGTTTACAATACAGAGAACGAATCCACAAGACATTTAACATAAGGAGGCTATAATTACTTTACAGAGTTATACTGATTCATTCTCTCTTCAACATATCCTTCTTATGACCCCACCTCATGAACAATGGTGGTGAACATGTTCAAGTCCCATCCAAAGGAGGTTTCACCAAATGAATGCAAAGTCACCTTTCAGGATAGATTTGCATAATTCCTCTGCCATTGTTCATGAGGTGTTACTCCAAAAAGGCCATGTTGAAAATTTAGGCTCAAAAAATGCAAAATGGCAAATTTATACATCAAGTTGAAAACCCAGTTGAAATACATTGAATTGCACTTACCCTAGTTTCTCATATTGCAGTCGGTGGTTCCAACAGCAAGACATGTCCTCCACTGGAGAGTGGATCTTGACCTGTCACCTGTTCAGGTGAAGGAGGTGTGTGAGAGGTATGTATGTGTGTGTGTGAGTGTGTGGGGGGTGATTGCTGAGTGAGAGGTGGGGGTGGGGATCAGATTAGTGATGGACCATTTTCTTTTCCAAGTTTTGAAAATAACAAACATTGGGGACTGTTTTCTTTATTTCAAATATGCACAGCTATTAGAGGGTGGAGGTTCCACTAGACACCAGGAAATCTAAACCAATAATGGGGCTGGTGATCAGAGGTTGGGGGTGCCACTAGACACCAGGGACATATAAATCAACAATGGGGATGGTGATCAGAGGGTGGGGTGCCACTAGACACCAGGGCATATAAACCAATAATGGAGATGGTGATCAAAGGGTGGGGTGCCACTAGACACCAGGGAAAGATAAACCAATAATGGGGATGGTGATTAGAGGGTGGAGGGTGTCACTAGACAAAACAAGAAGTGGTTTGCTCAGAAGCACCCTGTGATGGAGCCATGTCGGACACTCACTGAGGAAAAACAAGGTAGAGAACTCAGTTGCACATCAGCACACTGATCTCCAGTGTTGGGAAGGTGATAAATGTAATTTATTGTAACAAGTAAAATGAATAGTAGCACCCCTCAACATTTCACATATCCATAAAGTGCCTGTGTGATGTGAAACCTGTCTGTTGAGGGATGCTACTATTCATTTTACTTGTTACAATAAATAGACTTTTATCACCTCCCAACACTGGAGGTTAGTGTGTTATCGTGCAGCTGTTCTCTACCTGTTTGGGCCACTAGACACCAAGGAAAGATAAACCAAAACAGGGATAGTCATCAGAGAGGGTGGGGAGGGGCCACTGCACACCATGGAAACATAAACCAAAAATGGGGATGGTGATCGGAGGGTGGGGTGCCACTAGGACAACATTACATTACCGAATTGGGGGATGCCAGTAGACACCAGGGAAATGGTGGCTCACTGCTCTCACTGTAGCCCAATGCATGCGATCTAGCTGCAGCTGTAGAAGTCAAGAAAGTCCCGGTATTCTCATACAGAGAACATGGGTAAATAGCTCCTCTCACTAACCTGGGCACCCTGGATTTTAGGTGCCCAGATAATGTACTTCGTCAACTGTAAAAAAAAACAACAATAAAAAGGAATCTAGCTAAACAGCTGCTGTTTATCTATGTTCAGGTGTTTGTTTCTTTAAAAATACATAATGTGAGCTGGCCTGGTGGCACTGAGGGCTGAGGTGATGGGCGTCTTGCCTTGTGCCACACCAATGACCCATGTTCGGGAGTGAGCACAGGTTAATAGGGGTCAGTAGGGGTGGAAAAGGATGAAGCATCTTCAGACAGCTCTCCTTCTCTAGAGTTGGGGCGGTCTTCCAGTAGTCAGTGCTTGCCTGGCCCATAGCAGTGACTGGGGACTGGCACACTGATGCAATGCCTACAAGGGGGCAGAGGAGCAACCATTGGATGTGCTTCAGGTGGACACACACATAGTATGTCCCCGATGGCATTGCACACTCCACTGCCCAGGAGGAGAAAACCGTGAGAAAGATGGTAACCTGGCAGCATGGCTTGATGGCGTCCAATGAATCTCCAGCTACGGGTGCATTATCTGAGCTAAATCTGGACAGGGTGGGTGAGTTGGGGCTCCCCAGCACCCTGATGTGGGGGGTAAGCCACAGGAGTAGAAGGCAAGGTCCCCAGAGTGTGGTGGATACGGATGATGGCTGGAGTCCCAAGGGATGCCAAGATAACAGGATCACAGGAAATGCCAAATCTCACCCAACAACTAACACACAGAAATCTGGCCAATGGAAAATCATGTACACAATGCTAAGCCTGAAATAAGATCCCAGACCTGCAGGCAATAATGTCAGAGGCTAAACTGGACACAGTAGCAATTAGTGGAGCGTGGTTTTACCAGTAACCACACTTAGGAGACTTCAGTACCTGGCTATGTACTGTTCAGAAGAGACAGGGGTGCAAAAAGGGGGGTGGGTGGACCTGTATGTCAATGAAAATGTCAAAGCTACAGAAATTCAGAATGCACATAAGGAACCAGAAGAACTATGGGTCACCCTGGAAACAGGAAATGGTACAGCCAGAAGAACTGGGGTTGTCTACAGGCCCCCAGACCAGGGGAGGACATAGACACATTACTGTTAGAAGATACACAAAACATGACAGCTAAAGGGAGGTTCTGATAATGGGAGACTTCAACATGCCAGATACGGATTGGTCAGTACCAGCAGGAACATCTGCCAGAACTAGGCACATGATGGATTCCCTGCAGGGGGGCCTCAAACAATTGGTACAACAACCCACAAGAGACAGGCCTATCCTAGATCTAGTACTAACTAACAGGGAAGGGATCACAGATCTCCAGGTAGAAGGTCACCTGGGAGCCAGTGACCATCACATGGAATAGTTCACTTTGGCCACTACATCTAAGTAATCCCATTCCAAGGCAAAACATATGGGACTTCAGAGGAGCTGACTTTGATAAGATGGCCAACAGAGTTAAGCTAGCCTGGCAAAAGAAACACAGGTGAGGGATACAGGCACAGTGGGCAAGCATTAAGGATGCAATACTTGAAGCAACATCCCATTGTGCTAGACAGAAAAGGAAGTGCAAGAAGACAGAACCCACTTTGGTTCTCAAATACAGTAGCAGAAAAGGTCAGAGCCAAAGGCTGGCCTTCCAGGAAATATAAAGGAACACAGCGGGATAAAGATAGGAGGCATGCAAAGCGGCCCTAAGGGAAGCAGGAAGGCAGTAAGGCAGACAAAGCCCCAAACTGAGGAAACACTAGCATGAGAGTAAAAGAAGGTGACAAGACTTTCTATAGATACATTAGTGAAAGAAAAAAGTCCAGAGGGTATTGCTAAGCTGAAAGGAAAAAAGGGGACAGTGAGGAGGAGGAGGAGGACCCTGTAAAAACATCTATCCTAAATAGATACTTTTGCTCAGTATTTACTGAAGAGAAGTTGGGGCAGGGCCCACAGCTCAGCACCATGGACACAGGGAGGAGGGAGGTGAGCACTACTCCCTTCACAAAAGAAAGGGTCCTGCAAGAGCTGCTAAGCTCAGGGTGGACAAGGCAATGGGACCTGATGGCATACATCCCAGGGTACTTAAGGAGCTAAGGGTGGAACTAGCAGAGCCATTAGCAGAACTGTTTAGTGAGTCTCTAGGCACTGGGAGGTCCCAGAAGATTGGAGAAGGGCTCATGTGATCCCGCCCACAAGAGTGGTAGCAGGGAGGAGGCAGGGAACCTAGCAGACCAGTCAGTTCTTACCTCAGTAGTGAGCAAGATTATGGAGGCACTCCATAAGGAAAGGATAGTGCAACACCTGGAATCCATAGGGCACAGGATTCAAGACAGCATGGGTTTACAAAGGAAGGTCTGTCAAACTAATCTCATAGATTTCTTTGACTGGGTAACAGAGTGGTGGACCAAGGGGAGCAGTTGATGTTGCCTACCTTGACTTCAGCAAAGCTTTCGACACTGTTCCACATATAACATTGATAAAAAGCTGGGTAGGCTCGGGTGGGTCAGAAGTTGGTCAACTGGGTGGCAAACTGGTTGACGGGCAGAAAACAGAGGTGGTGGTAAATGGTATACAGTCAGAAGAGATGCAAATCACAAGTGGGGTACCTCAGGGATCAGTCCTGGGGCCAGTCCTCTTCAGTATCTTCATTAGTGACATTGCAGATGGACTAGAGGGTAAGGCTTGTCTGTTTGCAGATGACACCAAGATCTGCAACAGAGTAGATGATCCAAATGGGTGGACAGAATGAGAAGAAATCTGGATAAACTAGCAAAATGTTCAGAAGAGTGGCAACTGGGATTTAATGCAAAGAAGTGCAAGATCATGCATATAGGGAGGAGAAACCTGAAGCCACATATAGGCTGGGAGGAGTTGCTGGCAGTCACAAAGGAAGAACAAAACTTGGGCATCATCATCACCGATGACCTGAAATCATCCAAGCAGACCTCTAAAGCAGTAGGTAAGGCTAGGGGATGTTAGGGTGTATTAGTAGGGGTATCAGAAGTCATAAGAGGAGATAATAATCCTCTTTACAAGACACTAGTTAGGCCTCATCTGAGTACTGCATGCAGTACTGGAGCCACACCTTCTAAGGACATTAACCAAATTGAGGCAGTCCAGAGAGGGCAACCAAAATGGTGCAGGAACTGCATCAGAAGACATATGAAGACAGATTAAAGGAGCTCAATATGTATACCCCTGAGCAAAGGAGGGAGAGAGGTGATATGATCGAAACATTCAAACACCTTAAGGGCATTAACAAGGTGAAAGAGTCTAACATGTTTAAATATAAGAAAAATAGCAGGACAAGAGGATACAGCATGAGATTAGAGGAGGCCGATTAAGGGGAATGTGAGAAATTCTTTTTCACAGAAGAGTGGTGGATGCATGGAATGACCTACCTCAGGAAGTGGTGGCTATGAATACGGTGCAGGGCTTCAAACAGGTATGGGATAGGCATAAGGAGCAATACAGATGAGTATGAATAGATAGGCCACTGACAGAGCAAAGGCCGATGGCACATTTATAAGGTAGAAAAGAAATGGGCAGACTGGATGGGCCTTGCGGTCCTTATCTGCAATCAACCTCTATGTTTCTATGTTATTTTAGGTATGCCTAGGAAGAGAAACAGTACAACAACAAAAATTACATAATGTCTATGTATGTTTACTGTTTGTAAGTTTAAACAACATAATTTGTATGTATTTTACTGCTCATAAGTTTAAACAGTTAAAAGAAAATGGTGGCTTTCTTGACTGTCTTTTCACCCCATGACAAGTAAATCATGCAAATGATTACTCACAAGTGTTTTACCTTTTGTGATAGTTTTTTGTGACACTTGTTTTACCTGTCGCACCAGAACATTAACTTAAAAACATTATAACTTTAAAACAGTATAATATTTTTCACCAAACAATCCAAAGGCACACCCTTGGCATAGTCCTTCAAACCTGAAAATTTCATGATAAAATTCCACATGGTCTAGGCTGCAGTTGAGAGCAAAAATACCCAATGTTAAGTATAGGAAACCAAATATGTATTTTTTCTATTTTTGGCACTCTATAGCATACATTGCACAAGATGCCATCACAAAACATTCCACGTCTTGAAATTTTGGCAGCCTGACATTGCATGCCCAGTTTGGGCTGTTCCATCAAAGAATCCAAAAACTATTAAGGTGCAAACAATGGGGTTTAACATTAAACAGGCTACTGAACCCTAACTATAGGGCAACTGTACCCCTATAATATAACTTGCCTAGTAACAGGAATACATATTTATCTTGCTCTCATGCTAGTAACACTGTTATGCTTTAGCCATATACAATACTGCCTCATTCAACTGTGCAGTAGCACCTGCTCACCTAGGCAATCCCAATCATGGGATTAAATAAAAGAGTTGTACATCTTTAAACCTCCTTATTATTTTATCAATGTGCACTAGATTTAGGGGTATTTCTGAGCTGTAAACAATGGGGCTTATTCAGGCAGTGTATATCCTTTATAAAATGGGCATGACATTTTCTCATTCAAAGCTCACTCTCCTGCATTCTAAAATATAGTAGAAAAATGAGAATCCACAAATCAATAAACAGCTTCTGTAACTCTCCACTGACTTGTCAGAAGGAACAAACAGACAATGCCAAATAAATGTGTGCATATATGTATCAAATATCATTCAATTCTGTTATTTAAACAAAGTACATGGTGAATGCACCACATGCATTACATGAAACATATTTGGGTAACTGTCTATTCTCTAATAACACTATATAGTAAAGATGAATTAACTGTAATACAGCTTATTTAATTTTAGATGCCCATTTTATGAATAAAACATCAGCAATGTTACAGTGACAGATCTCCTGATTAATTAGTTGTTAGACACAATCAATATTAGGTTAAATAAGTGTTTTTCAACATTTAGCAATTTTTCCTCATTAAAGCCATAAAGTTAATACTCATGCCATGCCTTTGATTCCAATTGATAAAGGATGCGTGCTGTTAATAATAACAATCTGATGTTTTATTCAGGACTTTCCTAATGTACAGCCTCACTGAGCTGACATCATGTGTGCTCTTTGTAAAATGTAAACACACTGAGATTACACTGTCACATATCAGGGTGCCATGGGCTTGGAGTCAGTTTGACTATTTTCTCATTCCAGCCCCCTCCCCCCCACACCCCACCAAAATTGATCAGCTTTACAGTGCAGCAGGGTCAGGGTGCTAACTAAGTGAGCCAGTTCACTTACCATGAGAGGAGTTTTATACAAGAAAAACATGCTTAAAATGCATTTTCTGGAATACTTGGTGAAACATTATGCTCCCCACTCCCCACTTCTTTAGGAAACCGTCATTCAGACAGCAGTCTTACAGATGATGGCTTGATTACTTTCATAAAACCGTTAAAACAGACCCCCGTGATGTTACAGTCAATAGGCTTCAAGTTAATCATACGGTATGTGGGATTATAAGAAAGCAGTTTTACATTTGACAAGGCAAACTGCTGGATACTCACTATGGATTTGTGTTGATTGACAGTTGCCTAAGCTTATGGTCTTGTACACGCTGAAAGTTTAACCCTCACGTTGGAGCTCTTTTCAGCTAGTTATTCAAGGCTAAAGTGTACAAACACACTATAATTCTACCTTTAGTATTGTATGTAGATGTATGTAAGTGCAGTACAATGGACTTTACTGCAAAATCTAGGCAAAGAGTTCCAAGAATTGAAATATTACTATGCGGTACTAAAAAGAATTTTATGCATTTTAGTCCCACTAATAAGAAAGGATAGACCCTACAGGACAGTTAAGAGGAATGAATTACTGTACTGCTGGAGCTCAACATCGATTTCAATAGGCTCAGTCAGAGGGTAGCTTATGATTTAGTGTTGTTATTTAGCCAGAAGGGCTCTCCTGCTCCTTCATTGCCTCTGACTCTGCTTCACATTTGTCTTTCTTCTAACCTTGACTATGCTCTCTGCTTAATTTTGCAATGGTGGCAAATTCAAAAGCATTAAGTGTGACTCCAGCTTTGAGACATCACACTAAATATTTATCTTTTGTTGCATGCTGAGAGTGCCATTTTACTATACAGAAAGTGCCATACCAGTCTTCCTGGCTTAGTTGGATCTGTGTAAAAGTTCTGAAACAAGCTTAAAAATGTATCATATTTTACCAGCATCTGTATAGAACTGGGATAACCTGGAAAACTCTGTTTATTAGGATAAAAATAGGTTCTAAAATACTGACAGTAACTGCATGTTGCATATCATTAAATACTAATCTGATTGGAAGGCTGGGGTTGTAGATGCTGTATGTTGAGTCACCATAGTTCAATGCACGGTCTCAAGAGGGTAGGATGTGACAACCCTGGAGATGTTAGATGGAGCAGGGATTTGTGCTGGGGCCTGTGTTATTCAATGTCTTCATAAGTGACATCAGGAATGCATTAAAGGCAAAATATGCCTGTTTGCAGATGACATAAAACTCTGGGGAGAGTGGACACCAAGGAGGATACAGGATCTGAGGGAGGACCTCGCCAGACTAGAGAGGTGGTCCAGAAACTGGCAACTTAGTTTCAATGCCAAAAAGTGCAACGTGGCGCACATAGGGCCAAGAACCCTAGGACAGGGTATTACATAGGAGGGACTACGTAACTGCTTCTGAAGAGGAAAAGGATCTAGGTGTAGTGACTACGAGTGACCTGAAACACATCTGCTCAGTGCAAAAAGGTGGCAGTGAAAGCTAACAGGATACTGGGGTGTATTGAAAGGGGATTCAGTAGTTGATGGAGCGAGGTTATTTTACCATTGTACAGGTCATTGGTGAGACCACATTTATAAAAGGGGTGAGGTACTGGCATCCTTACCTTAAGAAGGACATAATCATGCTGGAAGGGGTTCAGAGGACAGCAACCAAGATGATCGAGGGGTTACAGAATAGGTCCTATGAGGAGGGCTGGGAGCCCTGGGATATACTCCCTGGAAGAGAGGAGGCAGAGGGGTGATAAGATAGAGACCTTCAAGAACATGAAGGGAATTAACAGAATGAAAAGGAGGGTCTCTTTAAAATTAGTGACAACAGCACCACTAGGGGCACAGCCTAAAATTGATGGGAGGAAATTCAGAAGGGATGTAAGGAAGCATTCCTATACTGAGAGGATGGTGTCCAACAGGAATGTGCTGCCAGAGGAAGTGTTGTCCAGCAAGGACAGTGGGAGCATTCAAAGAACATGGGAAAGGACATAGAGAATCCTTGGGACCAAAGAGGGAGAAGGGGGAGGAGGACAACTGGGGGGCAGGATCATTGAGTAAATTGTAAGGCCAGACCCTGCATCTCTTATCAAACTGGTGTGATAGACGGGTGGTCTTCTTCTGCTAGCTCTTTTTGTATGTTCGTATGCTATCAAGTTGCTGAATGCTAAAGTCAGTGGCATATAATGCACACTGGTGACATTTTTTTTTTACATAGTTCACAGTGTGCACCTGCCAGCCATGATATGAGACAGAATGCTCCTGATACTGGTGCAGTATAATGGATTGAGTTCCCCATGAAATGTGTCTCTTTACATATTTTGGTGCATTGCTTTAGGTAATTTGAGTTATATTCTGCAAAGAAGCACTTTGGGCCCAATTCACAAAAGTTGCTCAGAGCAGCGCAAAGCCATAACAAGAAATCATTTTGCACTGATGCTCCTCATGCGGAGGGACCCTGCATCCTATTCACGATTGGGCAAGGTCCTGGCGCTAAGACCCATGGCTTGTGGCAATTGGGTCCATGTGCCAAACAGATGGTGCACTGGCAGTGTGCGTCACAAGCCATGGGATGGCTGTGAGCCGCTTTAGTCCTTGTTGAGCTAGCACCCCCACCAATGTGCAACAGCACAACCTGACACATTGCTGTGGTGGTATATGGCCCCCCCAGACCCCAACATTGTCCATAATTAATAGTGCAGCCGTCCTGTCCCTGATGCCATCCTACTAATGTAATTAAATGCCCCTCCCTGATTCCGATGCTGCCTGCAAATGTAATATAAAGCCCCCACTATTTCCTGATGCAGCCCCTTGCAAATGTAAAGAACTGTGCCCCACTCCATTTCCCAGTGCTGCCATTGCACCATTACCCCCAGAGGACCCCCTTTCCCTGGTGATCTAGTGGCCCCCACCCCAGTCCACCCCAGTGGTAGTACTACCACAGCTCCCCCTCACCCATCCTGTAGGAGAGATGGCACCGCTCAACCCTCCTCACGCTTTCTCTGCTAGTGCTGACTGAACAGTCATTTGTGTGCTGTAATTACATGCACTGTACAATACAACAAACAAATGACAGTTCCGTCGGTGCTAACAGAGGAGGTGTGAGGAGGGCTGAGCTGATGCTGACTCTCCCACGGGATGGGTGGGGACTGAGTGATGGGCACTACCTAGTGGGTGGGGGCATTAGAGTACTAGGGAAATGGGGTCCTATGGGGTATTACTGCAACGGCAGCATCGGGAAATGGGAGGGGGGATTCTACTACATTTGCAGGGACGACATCGACTCAGAGAGGGGCATACTTTAGCAAGGTCAGCATCATGAATCAGGAAGGAATGCAATTCTACAAATGACAGGGATACCTGTAACCGATAGAGGTAACATTGATCGGGGAGGGGTGCAATATACATTGGAAGGGGTTGTATCTGGCTTTCGCCGGTGACCTCAGGGGCCCGACAGGTGGATGCTGCCACTTATTGCAGAACCTTCCCAGAGGACAATTTCCAAATGCCCATAGACCAGCCTGGCTGGTCTGAGGTACCAAAGTCTCCCTCTGGGGCTTTCTGTGAATACCAGATTCAGGGATGTAGCAGCTTGTGTCGCCACATGCCCTTGCGCAAGTAGCTGTCGTGGTTTTGGGCACATGGGTGGTGCAAGCCCTGTTTAGGGCAGGCAGCTTGCAGTTGTCATAGGCTGCCTTTGGGAATAGCTTAGGGGCAGTTTGTGATGCAAGGTGCTGGTTGAACCATGTCTGTTTGGCACAGGCACCTTACGTCACTCTTAGAGCTTTGTGAATTGGTCCGAGTTCTAGAACCTAGACATTTTATTTCACTTCCTGAACTTAGTCTCGTGTCCCTTCACCAATTCCCCATTGATGATACATGGATTACATGGATTAGGTGGCTGTGATCTCTCTTGTAAACCAGATCTTCATTAGTTATCATGACAATTTAAAATAAGCTGCTTTTCAGACAACTTGACCAAACTGTTAGGGAAGGAGTACTACATCTCATGCTGAAGTTTCCATGAAGTAGCACTGAGTTTGTCAATTTTGTTCAATGTACTGTATATGCCTGAAGTCTCATAAAAGTTTCAGTTTTACCTTGGTCTATGTGAAATTTATTTATTTATTTATTTCATTCTAGGATTACAAATACCTTTGAGCCAATGCTCATTTACAAAGGTTCCACATCAGGTGAGGTATAATACAAGGTAGGACATTGTGACAAGTTAACAGGTTACAGTAGTTTACATTGTGACAGGCTAACAGGCTACAGTAGTAAATAACCGCAAGAGTACATATGGTTTAAAGTACAAGGTTGGTGACAAAGACTGAGTACACAATATTAACGAGAATTTGGCGATATACACAAAAATGCAGTCAGTGGCTAGTTGTCAGGATCACACATAACACAGAAAAGTGCAAGTAAGAGGTGCAAGTATGGGGTGGGTGGGGGAGTAGGAGGAGGAGGAGAAGAGGGTGGGCTAAGTGCTAGAAAGAAAAGACTAGGGAGACAGTGACATGAGCTGGAGATAGATAGGAGCAGCAAGTTTAGATTTGAACAGTCCAAGCTTAAGGAGGGAGGAGATGTCACTGTTAAGGTCATTTAACCAGATGGAATCTCTATAAGCAAAGGATCCTTGACCCTACATAGTCCGCATCTTGGGATGTGAAGTGATTGAGATTCGAGCACCTAGTGAGGTGAAGATTCAAAGCAGGTCAGATGAGAGCTTGAACTCCAGAGGGGCAAGGCCCATAGTTAATTTTTATACCATTAAGCATGTTTGGTATTTGATGTGGTTGGGAGTTGAGTCACCCTGTTTGAGCATAAAAGTCACATGTGGGTGAGACGGTGTGACCCGGTGATGAGTCGGCAAGCTTTGTTGAGGACAAGGATATGTGTCTGAGAGCGGAGGAGAAGCAGATCCATAAATGATGAGGCCATAGTCAATTACTGCAACTACGAGGTCTGGACTGTGATCCTTAAGACATCAGTGGTAAGGCATTTCCTATGCCTGTAGAGAAAGTGTGAGTATTAGCCGTTTGGCGACATTATCAATGTGGGATCCATAAGAGGTTATAGTCGATTGTGACCCCAAGGTATTTGAAGGATTCCACTTGTTCCAGAGTTTCACTTAAGCAGTTGGAGATGGAGAGGGGCAAGTTTGGTGTTTATTATGTGAGTTGCAGAACATCATGGTTTTAGTTTTTTACAGTTAAGCACCAGTTTATATGCACTAAACTAGCTCTCAACTGAGGAGAAGCCATGCTGGAATTTGCTCGGAGGAGGTTAGGGTCCTGATGTGTGAAGTGGATGACCATATCATCGATGTAGAGAAGGATTTGCTCAGGGCAGGATTGAGGAAGACTATTCAGAAGAGGCTGACTAGAAGAGGTCCGAGAATGGATCCTTGTGGAACACCAGAGCATACAGGTTTAGCCTCAGAGAGAACATCAGCAATTTTCACTCTTTGGGAGGCGGTTTCAAGGTAGCTCTTAGACCATGTTGTTGATTCAGGGGATAAGCCAGCATTGAACAACTGCAAGGTCAGTAAGCGGTGATGGATGGTATAGAAAGCCTTAGTAAGGTCTATGAAGACCTATCCCATAAGGAGACTATTGTCTAGAAAGCTGTGGATTGCTCCAGTGAATTCGAGAAGGGCAGATGTAGTACTGTGTCCTTGTCTAAAACTGTGCTGTTGGGGACAGGGATATCGTGATTGTTAAGGTATTCCTTAATTTGCTCAGATACAATACGTTCAATGGCCTTGGGGGTAATATAGAGATGGGAAATAGTTTTCAAGTAGAGCCCTGTCCCCACTCTTGTGGACCGAGTAACTGTGGCTGATTTCCATCTGTCAGAGAACTGGCCAAGGGTGAGGAGAGATTGAATAGTTGGTTAGCGGTTGGAGCACCTCTTCAAGGGTGAGGAAGTAGTTTGAGGTTGAGGGCGTCCCACTATGCCTAGACCTGGATATTGCTTTCTTGATGTAGTTGTGGACTTCATGCATCTTGACTGCTTTAAGTAGAATGGGGTCAATTGGGAGAAAGTGGGGATAGAGGATAGCTGGGTGGTCGTCGTCATTGAAAAAAGCCAGGCAGAAGGACAGCACTGGGGTCTGTGAATGTAGTGTTGAAGGAGTTAGCGATGGTAGTTGGGTCAAGTTTTGTGATCCCATCAATGACCAGCAGAGTAGGTGAGATTTTTTGCTGCTTCCCAGTAACTTCTTTTAAGTTGTTCCAAAGGATTTCCCTTTACCCCAGATGTTTGTGAGGGCATCTTTGTAGAAAGAACTTTTCTGTAGATGAATAAGTTTTGTGCAATCATTGAAGCCCGTTTGTAATTCTGATGTCTACTTGTTTTACTGTGGCATGGAATAGGAGCCAAAGGTGGTCCCTAGATTTTAGTTGAGCCAATAGATCTGCAGAGAGTCAGGGTTGCTTAGACCATTGACGCTGGGCTTTTTGAAAGGGATGTGGAGTCACAGGCAGCATTAAAGGTATTTATGAAGAAGTCAAGGACAGAGTTAATATCTGAAGCATGGTAGATAGGAGTCCAATCTTGCTGACTGAGGTGAGATTTTAGGTGTTTAAGCTGCCCACGTGCAAGGACTCTGCTGTTTTCTAATTTGGGGGTTATGGCAAACTTGTTTGACCATTTGCAGATGCCAGAGGAATGGTCACTTAGAGAATCAGGAAGGACGGAAATGTTTGTGAGGCGGGATGGGTGACTGGTCGGAATCCAGTCCAGGAGTGTACTATTGCCTGTTTATAAGTTGAGCCTAGTGGAGTTGACTAACTGGGTGAGATTAACTGCAGAGATGGCATCTTTAAACCCACCAGCTTCTGGGCAAGCCAGTTGATGTTGAAATCACCCATCAGGATTATCTCTGTGCCAGGGGTTGGGATCTGGTGAGGTCCAATACAGAGTTGAGAGCTTTCCTTGTTCTTTTGGAGGTATGTACACTATGGCAATTGTCAGGGTTTTGTTGTGGGTCCTAACAGAACCTTGACGGTTAGAATCTGAGAGGATGAGTCTGAGACAGGGGTTTTAACAGGTGGCCCTGGAGATAGTATTTGAAGTATAAGGCACAACAACCTCCTCTTTTGCCTTCCTATCAAGTTGAAGATGTTGTACCCTGTCAGGGTAACTACCACGTCAGGGATTTTAGGGAGAGCCAGGTTTCAACAACCGCAAGGATGTCTGGTTTGTGTTGGTCTGCAAATAGTTGTAGGGCATCAAGTTTAGGCAGGAGGCTACAGATGTTGAGAGAAGCAAGGATGAGTGTCCCAGTATGCCTTGGTTGGTATCCAGTGCTAGAGGTGTTAGGTACAGGTATAGGGTTAGGGTGAATGTTGCTCAAAGCAGCAGCAGAAGCTTTTAGGGAGCACTGTCTTAGATGCCTGAGAGAGATTTTGCTGGAGCAGCTCTACTGTGTGAGCATGGGTAACATAGTTGTTGGTAATCACAGAGGTCAGTCATGAGTGCCAGAGGTGGTAGGAGGAACAAACGTAAGTCACCCTGGTATGACTCCATGGGTGCTGTGAGCCATATTCAGCTGAGGATGGGAGCTGGGTACAGTGGATAGAGTGCCAGTGTGTGTGTGTGTGTGTGTAAATATGATCAATCTGATGGGTGAGGGGAGCAGGGATTGCATGCCCCAGGAGGTAGAGTAGAGGTAGCAGGAGAACAAGACAGTAAAGTAAAGATGGAGAGGTAGAGTGATATTTCTTTGTGGTCAGGTAGAGAACAGCAAAGCAATACTGGGAGGAGGTGTTCACAGCTTGAGAGAGGAGACCTTGAGGTTAGAGAGGGACAGCAGTATGGCAGGTGCCCCAGGAACAGTAAGAGAGAGTGAAGTAGACAGTAGAGGAGAGGAGACAAAGGAAATGATAGGCAGGGAGAGGGGAGGGTCACAGGGAAGGAGTTGGGGGGCTAAGGATAAGGGGGTGGGGCAAGGGCCTATTTAATTAAGGGGAGGTGGGGGAGGGGCTGGCGAAAAAGTTCAGCACAGTGCTGTACGATGCTAGGGCACAGGAGCCCAGATAATCAAGAACACAGAAAAAATCATGCCCGCCTATCTGTGGCCAAGCACAGTGCAGGAGACCAAATAGGGCGGGAGGCAGCAATCAGTAGCCAATAGGGAGCCACTCAGTGCACCCTGCAGCAGCCAGTGTTCTGCCAGCTTGAGAGGGGTCCCCAACAGCTTGTAGAGGTAGCGTGGTGGCTGGTTGAGAAAGCCATGGCCACTGTGAGGTGAGCCCTGTCAGGGCTGGAGGATCTGCAGGAGGAAACCAGAGGGTTAGAAGTGCAGGGCAGAGATGGGTGACACAGTTGCTAAATTGGGGGCGGGGGCGCGTGGGTAGCTAAGGGGAAGGTGAAAAGAATATTCGGAGACAGTGAGTGAGCAGGTAGGAAATGGGGGCATCCTGCAAAAATGGAGTCTGTGCTTGCTAAGATGCCAGGAGGACAAAAGAGCAATTAAGGACAGCCAGAAACAATGGGAAACAGGGTGAACAAAGATGGCAGGTTAGGTCAAAGGGACACTGCAGGGGTGGATCAGAAAGGCAGAAAGAGGCAGTCAAAATACAATCCTGAGCACAGTTGCAGGCTTAAAGAAATGGCAATTACTACTTTTCTTGGCAAGAAAGGAAAAATGCTGAGCAGACACTTAAAAACAGGACGAAATAAAATATAGCTTTACACAGTTTTGTTCCTAGGTAAGAGATACAGTAGCTGAGCAGACACATTAGAAATGTTCTCAATTAAGATAGCTATGTCAGGTTTTTACACTGGTTCTTATAAGAGAACTCTAATAACTCTGATATGGTTAAGGCAAGGCTTATACACAGTACATAGGTTTAAGTGTGCAAAAAGGTAGGCATACATTAAAGAAAGGAAAAACTGGAAATGCAGCCTGAAGCAGTTAAGGCAGAATCAAAATGTTGGCACAATGCAGTACAATGCTATGGGTGCAGGAGCTCAGATAATCAAGAACACAGAAAAAATCAGTCAAGCCTATCCGTGGCCAAGCACAGTGCAGAGAGACCAATCGATGGAAGGCAGCAACCAGTGGCCAATAGAAGCCACTCAGTGCACCCCCATAGCAGCCAGTATTCTTTTCTCGGCTTGAGAAAGGGGTCCCTAGCTCCTTGTAGAGGTGGTGTGGGTGGCTGGCTGAGGAAGCCGCGGCTGCTGCGAGGTGAGGCCTGTCAGGGGCTGGAGGAAACTGGAGATAACGTAGCTGTCTGCCACTAAACATAAGACACGTGGAACTTAAAAATGGTTTCCATTTGTAGACAACATGCTGTAGTAGGCATGAAACTGTGACCCTCATTCATGCAGCAAACATACATATCATATACTCATAAATCTTTAGAGAAGAGACTTGTTGGAAATGGATAATTGCCACTGGACCAATGCAACAACTGTATGTCACAAACATTGCTGTGAAGGAGATCTACAGATCAGGGCATTGAAATGGATAGTGATGCTTTTAAAGGAGACAGCCAGTAACTGTGATCGAGACTCTTTGCCAGACTCCCATTCACTCTATTGTTCTATAGCCACAGGCGTTCTGCTGAGACCAGCAGTCCAAGCTCAGCCTATCAACAAGTTGAGAGTGTTGTCATTTCATATTCTGCTAATACTATATATTAAAAATACTACTGGAAATCTTTTTACAATCTTTGGAAAGGAATGCCTACAAAATTTTGTCAGTGTAATGAAAACAAAGGTCTGGTCTGGATTCAGTACACCTTAAATTATCAACAGTATCTGCACACTTAATTTCCAGGTCTCTAAACTATATTTACAATCTATTGTTGACCTCTAACACAGGTCCTCTAAGCAGGAAGCTAGGTGAAGTAACTCTCATCTACAAAGGAGGAGATGGGTTCAGTATCTGAAATTAATAGATCTACTTTGGTTTTCCTTTGCTCCCAACAATGTTAGTGATATTGATATTTGGGTAACTCAACTCATACATAGAAAACATAACATTCTAACAATTTAACAACATGGTTTTAGGAAAGGCTACAGCCCTATAACTCCATTGATCATTGTCATTAGTGATTTATGTGGAAAATGAAAAGTGGTAGAACAAAATCTGAACAGTCCATCTAGTCTGTTCCAAGATTTCCTTCTCCAGCTGGGCCATAATCAGGAACAATCCTCTCAGACCCATTATTCCAGCATCCCATGGATTTGCCTTCCAACTGTCATCTACCCATGGCTCCACCCCATGGCAAGGATGGTTCATAATGTCACAAAATGGAACCTCAGATGAGAAGCATGCCATGTTGCTGGGTGCAGGCCTGCAGAGGGTAAGGTACTTCACCTTTCCTCCTCCTGTATTCTCCCCAGGAGGGAGGACATACAATTCCACCTAGATAGCCCTGCGCATGCTTTTGCATGGGCCATCAGCAGCCACCACTACTCCCATCCCCAGCATTACAGTTGCTGGCTGCCTAACCTCAGCTGCCACTGGGCCAGGTATACAATGGGCACTGCATACCTCCCTCCTTGGAGGAAGAGCGCAGTCCAGTGGGTGCTTGATCCTCCTCCTCAGCTGACCCTCTAATATCTCGAGTTTGCTTCTGAACATAAGTCATCAGTGTTGCAAGAGATATTGCTACCACTGCACTGGTGGACCAGTTCCCACCGACAATCTATTTCTATCCTCCCTAACACACTAACCTCCCTCCCTCATCTTTCTATCTGACAATTCCTTTATATGTGTACTACTTCCTCTTGAACCCTAATATTTTCTTTGCCTCCACAACCGTATCAGAAATTTTGATCCACCCTCCTTTCCATGAAGTTATATTTCCGATGTCATTTTTAAATTTCCACTCCTTTCAGCTTGAGTGCAAGATCCTTGGTTGATGCACCATTTTTCAGTTTGAACAAACTTGCTGTGTCCCTTTCTTAAAGCAAATGCTATAGCACCAGGCCACAGACCCCTCAATTTCTGGAACCTAAACAGTTTTTCAGAAATCCTCTGTACTACAAGGGATCCAGCATGCCTTGAGCCAAGCCACAGGCCCCTCAATTTCTGGAACCTAAACAATTTCAGAAATCCTCTGTACTACCAAGGGATCATGAGCCTTGACCAGGCCACGGACCCCTCAATTTCTGGAACCTAAACAGTTTTTCAGAAATCCTCTGTACTGCAAGGGATCCAGCATTTGACCAGGCCACGGACCCCTCAATTTCTGGAACCTAATCAGTTTTTCAGAAATCCTTTGTACTGCAAGGGATCCAGCATACTTGACCAGGCCATGGACCTCAATTTCTGGAACCTAAACAGTTTTCAGAAATCCTCTGTACTGCAAGGGATCCAGCATGCATTGACCAGGCCACGGACCCTCAATTTCTGAAACCTAAACAGTTTTTCAGAAATCCTCTGTACAGCAAGGTACTAGCCCTGACTTTTGGATTTGGTACCAGTGGAAGCTGATTTCCAAGTGGCCCACACTATCTCCTGCTGAACACATTTCTAACTACTGTACCTCCCTCTGTGTCTCTAGTTGAATTTATGTGCCAGGGTTTAATAATTTGTTTAATACTAACAGGCATTTTAAGTTCTAAGTTGATAGTAGAAGCAAATTTGAGCTTTTTTGTTTTTTTAACTGTTGACTTTTCCATTAGCAGATTATATCCTCTCACCACTAAAGGCTATATCTCTATCTCTATCTCTATCTAGTATTGTAAGCCATGTGGGTTCTCTCTGCCTTTCTCACCTCTCCTCCTCCTTCTTGCCTGCCCCCCTTCACTATCCCCTGGTCCTAGCCACCCCACCCCACCCCCACCACACCGCCACCCTCTACTCTGGTTTCCACTGCTACCCAAGGGAACTCTCCACTTCCACTCTGACTTGTGCTTGGTGCACTGTTTGGATATTCCTGGTTACTTAACCTGACCCCTACTCTCAACAAGTGTGCCACCTCTTTACACTGCACCACCTTGCAGTCCATATGGATACCGCCTGGAACCTTGCAACTCTACTCCTGGAAATAACGATCAAAACTATCTCTCAAAGAGCTGCGACTCTGCTCCTTAAAACTCCTACTCATCCTCCTTCTCATCTCAGGCAGGCCCATCCCAATCCTGGCCCTAGAAGCTCAGGTCACACACAAACTTCAGGTGCCCTTATCCTTGCAACCATTAATATCTGCAGCCTACTACCAAAGCTAGATGCACTCCAAGCCTTCATATACCAACATAACCCTGACATCCTTGCAGTGGTGGAAACTTGGCTGACACCTAAAGTTCCTGACTTAGCAGTAACAATACAGGGCTACAATGTCCACAGGCTGGACCGGATATTCAAAAAGATGGTGAAGGCGCAGTCTATATCAAAGACTCCTCTGTCTTGGCACCCTGTAGCAACTCCATCACTTTCTGCCTCGGCCCAGATTCTGCCAATAAAATCATCCTAGCTCCCAACCATAAAGCCCTGACTATAGTCTCTGTATACATCCCACCCAGGGACTCCTAAACATGGCTTCAACGATGTCCCTAAACTTTATCAACTTTCATCCTCCTGAAGCTGAACTTATTCTACTAGGATTTCAACATAAACTGGTTAGCATCGAGCATCGAGCACCAGTGCCTATAAAGACTCCATCTCAGCTGCTAACCTCATGCAAATGGTATACTCCCCTAGGATTAACTACAAGACTGGCACCAGTATCCTCTTGGATTGGGTCCTCACCACTCACCCCACAAGGATTTCTCATATGACCATTCTCCCAGACTCTCTCAGTGACCACTCCCCAGTCATGTGTGCATGGTCTAAAAATTCCTTAAGCCCCTCCCAAAATTATTGCTAGCAGAGTCCTTCCTCATGGAAAACTTCCACATCTCAAACAATGCCTGCTTCTACAAGACTGGCTACCACCCTATGAAGCAACAGATGTTAACTTGGCTCTTGATCACTTCATCTCAGTTTTCAAAAAGCCGCAACCTCTTTGCCTCTGCTAAAGGCGAAAAACAAAATCTCTTTCTAACTCATGGGTCACACAGCTCTTCTCTCACAGCTAAAACTAAGGATCACCTCTGGGCAGTTGCCATGGTCACTGGCAAACAACTGGACATCCACAATTACAAACAAGCATGAAATGCCTGCACAAAAGCCATACGGCTAATGAAATCCACCTATTACAAAGACGCCTCACCAATACATGGGGAAATGGTCATGCTTTCTGAGACAATATCAAGAATGTCACAGGGAATCAGCCAAAACCTCTCCAGCCATGGTAATGGTTGATCAATCCTCAACCCTCGACCCCAAGGTGATGAAACATCTTTAACACAGCTTTTCAGACCTTAGTGCTGTTCTACCCCATGACTTTTTTGAAAAGAGGGCCTACTCCCCAAATACTACAGCCCCTCAGTCTAACCATCCCTCTTATACTTCAGGAGGTAAGGCTGAATGAAGCTCACTGCTATATTACTGCAGCTATCTCTAAATCTAGATCTAGTAGCTACACCCTGGACATTAAGCTTCTGTTGCTCACCCTCGATGAGGTAATTCATCCATTAACAAAATCCTAAACCTCTCTCTCAGTTGTGGAAAATTCCCAGACCTATGGGAAACAGCCACCGTGACACCCATCCATAAAAGTGGGATAAGACAAATCACTCAAATTATCGCCTATCTCTATACTGCCCCCACTGTCTAAGGCACTCGAGCGCATCATGGCTGATCAACTTACCTACCACTTGGATAAATACAATATATCTTGTCCACAGCAACACGGCTTCGGAAAGGTCACAGCACCACCACAGCCCTTCTTGAGTTCACTGGAGCTTTGCACAAATCCCTTGACAACGGCTTTCTCACAGGGCTGTTTTCGACAACCTCTCCAAGGCCTTGATACAGTACACCATGGACTACTAATTCACCAACTACTGAATGCCGGGCTATCACCTGACTCTTTCTCTGGTTTAAAAGCTACTTAGAAAACCGGTCACAGAGAATAAAAAATTATGGACGCTCTTTCTGACACCCTGCCTGTTCGCTCAGGTGTCCCACAGGGATCCATACTGGGCCCCTCCTTTTAGCCTTTTCTTAAACTCCTCCTTACCACTGCTCTGAACAGATCATACTGTATGCCGATGATGCTGTTGTATTCTCCACTCACAAAGATCCTGCAACTCTTCAACACAACCTTCAACTTGGTTTCAGTTCTGTAGAGACATGGTTTCTTAATCATAAACTAGTCCTCAATGGCAAGGAAACCAAATCTATGCTCTTCTGCATCTCTCATAACCCACACAAGCTACACCACTTGGCTATCTCCACCCACCCAGGGGAACACTCTAGATCAGGTGGGGTCCTTCAAATACTTAGGATACAGCTTGACCCTAATCTCTCCTATGGACTTCATGTAGATAATGTAGCTAGAGCTGCTAATATACAGCTTGGTCTCCCTACAAACACAGACCACACCTCACCAGAAGCTTTGAAGGTTGCAGTCCTGAGCTCTGTGATCTCTGTAATAGACTATGGTCTAATCATTTATGGCTCGGGCACAACCACAACCTTTAGATGCCTCTCAACTGCCTTAAATAAGGCATGTCAGCTCATCACTGGTGCTCACCGTCTCACCCACACATGTGACCTGTACACTCAGACTGGCTGTCTCCAACTATCAAACCACATAAAGTTTCTCACCTGCTCCATGGCAAAAAAAATCTACCCTGGCCTTGCACCTTCTGGGGTCTTAACTCTGTTACAACACCCAAATAACAAATGGTGCCTTAGGAGATCCATGCTACAGCTACTGAAAGTCCCCACTGTCACACTTCACAGGGACAACACTCTTTTGCTTATCAAGCGCCACTCTGGTTCAATGGCCTCAGCCCTACCATCTCCTTTGCCCCAACAATTGGTATGTTGAAAAATAGGATCCAGGACTATCTCACTACCAACAACTCCTGTGTCTGCCCAACTTAAACCTTGTTTCTCCAGTTCCCTTCCTGCTCTAGTGGTCCCCCACTGGATTCTACCCTCACATCTTGGTATACCCAATGCTGCACTTTCACCCTCTCCCACCCTTCCTACATTCCTTCTCCCCCACTCCCTCTTCCCTCTCCCTATGACTCTGGCACTTCTTATCTGTTGTCTATTTTCTGACAAATGCCGCTGGCTGCCTTGTTACAGTGCTACCCCTTGAATTGTATTAATCTGTACTCTGTTTGCAATGTCCACATTGTTGTAATGTCTGTCTTGATGTTCCCATAATTTGTATTTCTCTGATGAGGAACCTTTGTAAAGAGCCAAGGCTCAAAGGTATTTGTAATCCTAGACTTGATAACTAAAAAAATAAAATAAAGCACTCATTCACAGATACAGGACCCTGGTAACTGTCCTTGATGCTGATAGATACTTTAAATGCCATTTATGATGGAATATTTTACAAAATGTTTAGAAAGCCTTTCAGAAAACATTTCCAAATAAAGCAGAAAGGGCCTGAGTAAATGATTCAGTCACAGCCAGAGTGATTGGTGATTTGCTCTATTGGAGCTAAGTCAGAGGGTGGGTCTCTGTTGTGTACCATCATGTTAAATAGAAACCCTCAATCAATGGCTTGAAATAAATGATTAATGGTAACTTGATCACATGGGTAACATCTCAATTGAAACAAAAAAGGAGTTTTGTTTAAAAAACACAATATCCAAAAGACAGGCCCCAGCTAACAGTCCTTGATGCTGACAGGTATTTTAAATGCAGTTTATTATGCAATGTTTCAGAAAATTTATAGAGTGCCTGTCAGAAAACATTTCTATTTTGGATAGAAAAGTCCTGAGTAAATGATTCAACAACAGCCAGAGTGATCAGTGCTTCACTCTATTGGAGCTAAGTCAGGAGGTATGTCTCTGATGTGTACCATCATGTTAAATAAAGAATGATGGCTAGGCATCCCTCTATCCTATTCTCTTTAATTTTATTTAGAACCTTTATTGTTTTTTTAATTACCCACATATTCATGGTATAAAAATTGGGTCTCAGGTAATGACTGTATCAGCTTTTGCTGATGATTGTTTTAGCTGTGCTAGTAGCAAACACAAAGTAACATCACTAAACATCACCAACCATGAAGGAGTTGCAACTGAAAAGTTGAGCAATTCAGATAGCTTGGGGTTGCACTCATCACTCCCTCTCTTATGCAGTGCAAATTGAGAATGTGGCCAAAACAGTCAACATAAGAATTGGACTCCTGCACAGGCACAAGAAATGCCTGACACCTGAAGCCCTAAAAAGCAATCAAAGCTCAGTTGTCTCTGTTATCGACTATGGATTGGTCATGTACAGCTCAGCTACTACCACCTCACTACATAGGATAGCAGTAGCCCTCAACAAACCCTGCAGATTGCTCACCAATTCTCCCCACCTAACTACACTTGTGATCTCTATGTGCAAGCTGGGTGGCTACAACTTGAAAAAAGGATACAATACCAAACCTGCCTCTTAGCTAAGGAAACACTACTTTGTCTGGAACCTCCTGGAGTCACAAATCTACTAAGCCTATCCACAGGCCCACACCGCACCAGGAACTCTGTCCACCAGCTTCTCACCATCCCACACTGCAGAACCTCTCAAGGGCAGAGGTCCTATGCCTACTATTCTCCACTCTGGCTCAGTAACCTCAGTACTGATCTTGCTTCCATGCTGAGTCTGGGACCTTTTAAGATAAGCTCAGTCAACACCTACTAAAGAAAAGCTCCTGTGACTGCACATTTTAATTGCTTTATTTCCTAATCTCTAACCCTGGACTGATTCGACACCAGGTTAAACCCCTTCTCACCCCTACTACCTCTGTTCCCCCTACCTCCAGTTCCCCTGCACTGCAACAGCTGTGCTTTCCTCCCCATCTCCCTCTACTAGTCACCTTCCCACCCATCCTCCCCACCCCTACTCCCCTACTGTTTTCTATCCCTACCTGACAATGCCAGCTTAGCTGCATCTATGAATGTGTAAGTCATTGTGTTAAAATCTTCTCTGTTACCAAATCACAATGTATTTTGTCTCTCTTTAATCCACCTAGCTAGATACTCCTAACCCACAATGTATGTATTCCTACCTCTCGACATGGAACCTCTGTAAAAGAAGTCGTCTTCTCAAAGGTATTGTAATCTATGACTGAATAAACAAATAAATAATGCACATATCTTACCCAAAATCTTCAGTTCCTGCTATCCTTGATATCATCCAGCAGTTTAGCAAGTTTTATAATTACATGGTTAATTTACTTAATATATCTATATTTCTCCTCAATGAAAAAACTAGGAAGGATGATCTAGCAGAACAGAACCTTTCATGGTCCCCATATAAATAAAATACCTAGGCCTCATTCTAACACAAGACCAATGCCTGGTGATAGAATTAAACTTTACAGATTTAATAACTAACATTAAAGCAGATCTTGCCAGATGGTCAAAACTTCCTGTATCCGATTAGGATGAATTAGTGTTATTAAAATGAATGTATTTCCCAGACTTTTCCATCCTCTTCATAATTTAAATAGATTTTTACCAGTTTCTTGGTTTAAGAAACTGCAATCAATCTAACAAACTTTATTTAGGACAATAAACCCCATAGAATTGTCTTTGAAAAACTTACTCTTGATGAGACCAATGGAGGATTCAAAATACCTGATTTTTTCCTATATTATTTAGTCAGTCACTCTTATAAAATAACCAGATAGGTTTCCACTAACAACTGCACAGGAAGCTATTGACTGTTATGGATATCTTTAGAAAAGGACTTGCTACATAACATTTTAATTACCCCTGGAGCCTGCCTTTACTCAATGTAAAACCTACTTCCAGACCATTTTAAAAATACGGCAATAGGAATTTCACTTAGATGCTTTAAACAGCTTTGCTCTTTATTTAAGTTATCCTTCTCTAGTGATATAAACCAAACCAATACTATGCAATCATAATTTTGCATAGACAAAAATATATTAGATCAACTATGGTTTCCACATTTAAAGAGTTCAAAGATCAAAGATCTATTGAGAAATGGATTTCTTTACTAACTGAAGAGATTCGGTTTAAGCTCAACCTGGTTAAAGGTTATTATCAAAACTATTCCTGTTAAAACTAATCCTCACATCTCATTTTGGCACTCAACCATGGCTGATAGACCAAAGCCAAATACTTCTGGATATTGTGTCACTCACTAATAAACCTCCTCCTATATCTAAACTTTACCAGTATTTTATAAATTATAAATGAAAAGTAACTCCCCCACCTCTAGATACTGATCTGATAACCATTTATTTTCAAATGCAGATTGAGTCTCAATTTGGAATGACTTATATAGACATATTAGTAGTCAGAATTGAAAATTAATACAAATTAAAATACTTCACAATGCCTACTATACCTCTTCAAAACTTTGTAAATTTGGACACTTATCAACCAAAACCTGTTTTAGATGTGGATGAGAGATGGGCTCTCTTACACTATCTTTAGGACTTTTCCTTAGTATTCCCCCTCTGGATGGAGATCAAGGATAAAATGTATGTTATAAGCTGGGTCTATCAAACTACTTTACATCACAGATATGCTCAGTGGAGGACCTAACAGAAGTGTCTACTCCAAAACATAAATTTAATCTTTTATGATTTCCTTAACAGCTAAAAGGTTATCTTAAACCACTGGAAGGACAACCTTATCCCAACACTAATTGAATGGAGAAATTATTAATCCTGAACCTTAGAGTTGAATGATTACATGCAAGTGTTAATAATAATTTAGATGGATTTAGCCCAAAATGGGGTAAACTATTAGAAGCAGTTATGAACTTTCATTGATTTCTAGTTCCCAATTCAGAGATTTATATACACTATTTAGGCAATATCTGTGATATTAAAAATCTATCTTTATGTTACAGGTTTAATATTGTTACCTTTCTTAATCATTCTAATTTTGATACATGATATATATGCTAGGACTCTTGACTGATGAGGCTAGCCCAATAAATGCTTTTCAGGGTGGTGGGGAGGGATGGGGATGGAAGGGGTTAGGGGTTTCAAGATTCACTTTACTTTTAATATGAAATGTACTTAATGTTGTGTTATATTGAAGTGGATGTGTTATCACTATGTTATTATTTGAAAATTTTCAATAAAGATTGAACATTTAAAAAGAATGATGGCTAGGCAAGTGTGTGTTATGGAATTTGTTTACACACCTGAGGTGTGTGATATTATAAACCTCAATATCAAAGCTCAAGAAGTTTATAAGGTCATCACACACTGAGTGTGTATTAAAAAATCTTAACACACACTGTCCATCATTTTTTATATTTACTGATGCAGGGATTTGTTTTTGTCCAAAAGTAGAAGCATTCAAGTCAGAACACAGTTCTGACAGCAAAGCGAGAGAGAGAGAGAGAGAGAGAGACTAGCATGCACACATGCAAACACACACACACATGCCAGCTGTCTCTCTGTCCATTTCAGACATTATTTTTTAATTTTATTTATTTGTTAATTTTTATTACGCACTGTAGAAGCACCCCTCAGAACTGCAGTGAGAGTAGTCAGTCTCTGCAGTCCATTGCTGACCAGGTCATGACTGAAGCATAACAATACCATAAGCAACTGGATACATTGTTTTGTTGTAAAGGCAGGATCAACTAGATAAAAAGTAAAACAATAAATAAAAAAATGATAACTTAGTTGTGAGGAGGGTGAGTGGGAAACTCTAAGTCTGGATGATCAGTGAGGGTCCTTAGAAAGGAGCTGCCATTTTTTTTTAGGTGTTCAGGCCACCCACACACAGACTAAGAGCCAATCATGTGGTGCAGCACAAATGAGTGATACTACCAGTGAGAGAAAGTTTTGATAATGCTGTAATATCTGTTTTGGGTTATTATGGCATTTGACCAAGGCTTGTGAATCATTTGCTAAAGAGAGCATCAGTAATTATATAGAAATCCTCGATCAATTGCTTAAAATAAATGATTAATGGTAACTTGATCACATGGTAATGTCTCAATTGAATTTTTAAATCATAATATCCAAGCCAGGTTGTTTTACAGTTTTACATGGTAACTATAGCCTCTTTGTGTTAATGAGAAGTGCTTTGTGCATAGCACAGTCTGATTTAGGAAGTGTTCCTTATTGTAAACATTTACATACTCACACTACCTTGTAGTGAGTACTCCATATAACTAATACAGTAGAAAAAAATTGCATACAAATTTCATGCCATATACCATATTATTTGTTGTTGCTAGATAAGTAGATATGGACTTTTATAGTGCTGTGTTTCTGTCCCATTTCATACTGAATACATTATAAAATCTTAAGTTCTGGAGTAGAGTCAGACAGATCAACAACAGCTATGCTATTTTAAAACACAAATATGCAAATTAAATTTGTACAATTAGGTGCAACTAGCAACAAGAAGGAAAAAGGCCTAAGTAACAAACAAACAAACAAAAAGGGAGGGTACTTCACTGGCCCACCAGTGCAGCGGTGGCACTACTGCTTATGATGCCAATGATCAGGATATAGGCATGAGCAGGGCACTCTCCTCATCCTGGAAGGAGGGGATCACTATTGCTTTGACCACCATCTGGGTGACCACAGGTGGCAGTGCAGGCAAAGTGCAGTACTTGGGTTAGGGGACCACTGATTGGCTGGATGGACACACACTCTGAATGAGCATGCCCATCACCCCGTGTCTATGGGGTGGAAGGAGGAAATGTAAAAATATAGCCATGCACCATGACAGCTCCATGCAACTCATGGGCCCTAACCAATAATCGAGGCTCAGTCCTGGGGTCCCATTATAGCCTTTCTGAGGACCTGGCCCAGTCTTTGGACCACTACCATGGGAGGGATTCCACAGGTACCACTGCAGGAGACAGGTAGGCCCTGGAAGATGGTGGGGTGCACAAGGCTCTGAGGACTATGGTTGGCTCAGGGGAGAGAAAGAGAAAAAAAAATAGGCAGTACTATTTGTTCAAACTTTAGTTTGAATACTCCCAACCTCCATCTGCACATATTGGCACTAAAGGATTCATTTAGTTCAATGACAGACCCACCAGGAATCCTGCAGCTTTATGATGCCTACTCTGATCACCCCACCACCATGAGCTAATTTTCATGGCCAAAAGGATTGTAAACTGAAGCGACACCAAGCGTCTGCTGCAGAATTTCTTAGAAAGTTGTGTAAGATAACATTAGTACATTACATATTTTTATTATAGTACTGAAACACTTGATTATCCGTAGTTGTCAAGCTGAACTACCATTACTTAGTACTTTAAGCTCAAACTAAAGAAAAAATCAACTTACATCTATTTGAAAGTGGGGTGGGGGCTTACCTAGGCCTTTTTCCTCCTTGTTGCTCATTGTACCTGCTATGCTATTTGGATATAGCTGTTATTGATCTTTTGACTCCTCCAGAACCTTTTAAGATTTTTAGAATGTATTTAATATGAAACAAGGGACAGAGTTCCAGCATTAAAAGTCTGTAGCTATCTAGCAGCAGCAGTTAATGTGGTTTATGGCATGAAATGTTTATTGAACTGTTTTTCTATCAAATTAATTGTATTGAGCACTCACCATAAGGTTGTGTTATATGCAAATGTTTACAATAGGGAGCACTTACTAAATGAAATTGCACTATGCCAAGCACTATTTGTTAACACAAAGAGACAATAGTAACCATGTAAAACAACCTAGCTCAGATATTATGGATTTTAAACAAATCCCTTTTTTCAATTAAGATGTTACCATGTGATCGAAATACCATTAATCATTTCTCTCAAGCCATTGTTCAAAAGTGTCTATATAACATGATTTTATACCCCAGAGATATGCCTCCTGACAAAGCTCCAATAGAGTGAAGCGCCGGAGCAATCTGGCTGTCAGTGAATCATTTACTAGGGCCCTTTCTACCCTAAACTGAAAAGCTTTCTTGATGGCTTTCTGGTAATTATCTGAAATATTGTGCAATAAACCGTATTTAAAGCACCAGTCAGCATCAAGCACTATTACTTGGGGCCTGCATCTGTGGGTGAGTGCTAAAGCCTTTTTGTTGCAGCAAATAAGGAGGTCAGCACCACAGCCATTGCAGCAGATCCTTACAACAACAGAGTGTGCAGTTCCACAGTGTTCCAGTGTTGTTCAAAGGCTGACTGCTTGGCTGTGGCCATTCTGCATGGCAGGACATTAATAGACTGTATTCCCTTGGAAGACATGTTTGAAACAGTATTTGTCTCTCATAATCATTGATTCACAAAGCAAGAGCCACACCCCGAGGAAATTAGAGGATGAATCGTGATGAAGAAAGTGACTCACAGGAGCAACTGGTATGTCTTGCAACCATGGATCTATTAGCTGCATGAAAAGGGGGCAAGAACAGATTAGAGCAGAAGAAACCTGTCTTTAACAGGTACAGAAAACAACTTAAAATCACAGATTTTTAAACTTGAGAGACTCATGATTGTTGAATTGAACATAATCTATAACATTAGTACATTAGAAAAACTATTAGAAGCAAAACAAGCTCAAGGGATTTCAATTCTTGAAATTGCCAGCAGTGGGCAGTGGGACTTTTTAGAAAGCAAGGTGAAGGAAAAAAATCAGCAGATTGTTCTAAAGATAAACAGAAAAACTAGTAAAAAGGACACTTAAAATACAAAGAGTTGACTGTGGAAATTAATGAAGCTTAAAAGCAAATAAGTAAATCAATAAATGATGCAAACCTCAAGGAACTTGATAAAACTTTAAACAAAATCTCATCATGCATGAGTCTGAGCTATAGTAACTAGCAAAAACAGAAAAAGGGACAGATGCAGAGCTGACTATTCAGGAGGAAGAATTTATTCCTGTTAAATGGCTCACATCCACAAAATAGAGGTGACTGGGATAACATAAAGGATGCAGAAACCAGGACAGCCCCAATAAATACAACAATTAATCAGGAATCTGACAACAGCCTAGGAGGAAGCACTACCTCAACAGTCCATAACAAATTGGTGTATTTTTCATTGTGGACCAAACATATCAGAAGGAAAGGAAAAAAAACGAAGGAGCTGGAGGAAGATAGGGAAGGTAATGAAAGGAGGTAGAGGCAGGACCAAGAATGTTGTTGCAGAGTGTTGACAAAACAGGAACTCCAAATCACCCATTTAACAGACATTAAATGGACTAATTCTACAGATCAAATCCTTTTGAAAGGTCTCTTATTTGTGCTTAACCACAGAATGATGAGTTTGGTATTCAGGTGGATCTGTTTCATTTATTTAGAAACATCCAACTGGGAGATTTCTTTTGAAAAAAAAAAAAAAGACTCAGATTCAAGCGGGGAATCAAGGACACAAAGTAATCTCACTAAAACTGCTAATTCATTGGCAGACACTTTTAATGGTGAAACAAACAGGGAGACACATGAAGAGCTAGGTATCACAGACTTCCATAGTACTGAAAGCAATGATTAGGACTCACAGAATATTGCAAACTTAGAAGTAATGGAGAAATTATTGAATGTTCATATGACCCTATGTGATGAAACAATCCAAATTAACAATGTGAATAATGAGTTCAACAAACAGAGAAAGTTTTTCCAATTTTCACTTACTAGCTCTTTGTGGCAGGCTGGGCGGCTGTATCAGCCCTTTCCCACTGCACTATGGCCAAGCCACATCTCCGCCATCTCTTCTAGACAAGGCAGGCCACCAGTGCTTGGGGAGGGCTTCATGAAGCTCAAACTCCATTTTTCCTATGGTTTTCCTTGAGGCATGGTGTACATGCAATGTGGTGCAGCGCACTCTTCCTCTGAGAATCGCTCCAAGCATGCTACACATGCTTTCCTCTAGCTACAGGACTCACCCACACTACCACCCAGCGAAGTTGAACAGCGAGTCAAGAGAACTACCCTCCCTGAGGGAAGAGAGCTGTCCTATGGATGCACGATCTTCCTCCCCAACCAAGCCCCTGAGTGATCTGAGTCTGTTCCAGAACCCAGGTCACCAGTGTGGCAGAAGGGAGGACAGTTGCCTCAACTGGCTGAGCCACTGGGCTCGCTGAAAAACTGATGTTTAAAAATAAATCAAGGTTTTATCCAATTAGCTTTATTGTGAACATTAAGGTGTTTGAGAATGTTATTCTCAATGAGGTACAACAGTTGTTAAATGACAAATCCCCATTAAAAAAATAATTTAACAGCAAGCGAGGAAAAGGTATTGTAAGAACTTTGGAGATTCAAGAGGTTATTATAAAACCTGCAGATAATGAGCAATATGGTTCTGATGTAGCCATCCCAATATGAAACATGTAGTGAGACTGTTATGAAATGAAGGAAACAGGAAATTGAGTAGAGGTGCCCTTTAATTTTCAAGACAGACCTGAACTGTTTGCTAGAAAAAGGAAAATGGATATATTTCTGAAACTGAGCATGAATTCATTTGACCTGCAAATCCAGAAGTACCAGCATTATATGTCATCCCTAATGCCCATAAGAATATAACTGATCCATTTAGAAATCTAGTTATCTCAGGGTATGATCCTTTACCTATTGACTTACTAAAATTTTGGATTTTCTTTTTCCGAAAGGATTGTTTATAGTCTGGGATCCTACCTCAGAGACACCATGGATGTCCTCAACAAATTCAGGTAGTTTGAATGGCACGATGAATATCTTTGGTTTGTGATAAACATAGAATTGTTGTACACTTCAAGTAATGTACCATGGATGGTATAAGTGCTTGTGATAATTTTTATGTCAAAACTTAAGAAGTACTGAATTCCCTATAGGATTCATTGAGGAAGCACTGGCATTAGTGCTTACTCACAGTTACCTAGAATTTAACAGAGTTTCTGTTTACAATTGTGTGGGACAATGATGTGGGTGTGCATGGTCCCTCATCGTCCAATTTATTCCTGTGACTCTGGAAGCAAGAGGTGGTTTGCAGTTCAGATGCTAATCCATATGTGGGCCACATCATCCATTGCTATAGATACATAATGCATGTGGAGTGGCACTGAATCTGAAGCAAAAGACTTACTTGACTAGATTAGCAAAACTGATCAAAGCCTCAGAGCCATGGGCACAACTGATCTGGAAAAGCTGCATTTTATTGGCATTACTGTTTTAGTTAATGATTGAAAAATATTACCACTAGGGGCACTGTAAACCGATAGTGACCAATGCTATTTTAAGTGCTGAATGCATCCCTGGCTTGCTGGTTAAGTCAATCCCTTATAGAAATATAGAAGTTGATGGCAGATAAGGACCTAAGGCTCATCCAGTCTGCTCATTTTTCTACCTTATGAATGTGCCATAGGTCTTTACTCTGTCAATTGCCTATCTATTCATATTCATCTGTATTGCTCCCTTATACCTATCTCATGCCTATTTGAAGCCCTGCACTGTATTCATATCCACCACTTCCTGAGGTAGGCCATTCCATGCATCCACCACCCATTCTATGAAAAAGAATTTCTTCACGTTACCCTTAATTGGCCTCCTCTAATTTCATGCTGTGTCCTCTTGTCCTGCTATTTTATTATATTGAAACATTTTAGACCCTTTCACCTTGTTAATGCCTTAAGATGTTTGAATGTTTTGATCATATCACCTCTCTCCCTCCTTTTCTCTAAGGTATACATATTGAGCTCCATTAATCTGTCCTCATATGTTTTCTGATGCAGTCCCTGCACCGTTTTGGTTGCCCTTCTCTGGACTGCCTCCCTTTTGTTAATGTCCTTGTGCAGATGCACCCTCAGTACTGCATGCAGTACTCCAGATGGAAGCCTAACCAGTGTCTTGTAAAGAGGGATTATTACTTCCCTCTTATGACTTGTGATATTCCTACTAATGCACCCCAACATCCTTCTAGCCTTACCAACTGCTTTAGTGGTCTGCTTGAATGATTTCAGGTTATCTGTGATGATGATTCCCAAGTCTCTTTCTTCCTTGTGATTGCCACCAACTCCCTCCCAACCTACATGTAGCTTCAGGGTTTGTCTTCCCTATGTGCATGATCTTGCACTTCTTTGCGTTAAACTCCAGTTGCCACTCGTTGCAACATTTTGCCAGTTATACAAATCTCTTCTCATTCTGCCCACCCCATCTGGATCATCTACTGTGTTGCAGATCTTGGTGTCATCTGCAAATAGACAAACCTTACCCTCCAGTCCATCTGCAATGTCACTGATGAAGATATTGAAGAGGACTGGCTCAGGACTAATCCTGGGTACCCACTTGTACTTGCATCTCTTCTGACTGTATACCATTTACCGCCCTCTCTGTTTCCTGCATGCCAACCTGTTTGCCACCCAGTTGACCACCTCTGACCCACCCCAAGCCTACCCAGTGTATTAATCATTCTTCTATGTGGAACAGTATCAAAAGCTTTGCTGAATTCAAGGTAGGTGACATCAACTGCACCTCCTTGATCCACCACTCTAGTTACCCAGTCAAAGAAATCTATAAGATTACTTTGACTGGACCTTCCTATTGTAAACCCATGCTGTCTTGGATCCTGTGCTCCTATGGATTCCAGGTGTTGCACTATCCTTTCCTTAAGGAGTGCCTTCACAATCTTGCCCACTACTGTGGTAAGACTGACTGGTCTGTAGTTCTCTGCTCCTCCCTGCTGCCACTCTTGTGGAGGCGGGATCACATGAGCCCTTCTCCAGTCTTCTGGGATCTCTCCTGTGCTCAGAGACTCATTAAACAGTTCTACTAATGGCTCTGCTAGCTCCACCCTTAGCTCTTTTAGTGCCCTGGGATGTATGCATCAGGTCCTATTGCCTTGTCACCCTGAGCTTTGCAAGCTTTTGTAGGACCCTTTCTTTTGTGAAGAGACTTGCACAACTCCCTCCCCCTCCGTGTCCATGGTGCTAAGCAGTGAGCACTGCCCTACCTTCTCCTCAGTATATACTGAGCAGAAGTACCTACTTAGGATAGATGCTTTCCTTGGTCCTCCTCCATACTCCCCACACTCCCTCTTATCCCCTTTGATCTTGTAATACCCCTCTGGACTTTCTCCTTTCATTAATGCATCTATGAAAGTCTTGTCCCCTTCTTTACTGCTCGTGCTAGTGTTTCCTTGGTTTGGACCTTTGCCTGCCTTACTGCCTTCCCTGCTTCCCTTAGGGAAGTTTGGTATGTCTCCTATCTTTGTCCGCTGCATTCCCTTATATTTCCTGAAGGCCAACCTTTTGGCTCTGATCTTTTCTGCTACTGTTTTGAGAACCAAAGTGGTTTCCTCCTTTCTCTCTAACACAATGGGGTGTTGCTTCAAGTATTGCATCCTTATTGCTTGCCCACTTTACCTGTACCTTCTCACCTATATTTCTACTTGCCAGGGCTAGCTTAACTCTATTGGCCATCTTATCAAAGTCAGCTCTTCTGTAGTCCCATATTTTTTGCCTTGGAATGGGATGATTTAGTTCTAGTGGCCAAATTGAACCACACCATGTGATAGTCACTGGCCCCAGGTGACCTACTGCCTGGAGATCTGTGATCCTTTCCTCGTTAGTCAGTACTAGATCCAGGATAGCCCTGTCTCTTGTGGGTTGTTTACCAGTTGTTTGAGCCCCTCCTGCAGGGAATCCACTATGTGTCTAGTTCTGGTGGATGTTCCTGCTGGTATTGACCAATCTGTATGGCATGTTGAAGTCTCCCATTATCAGAACCTCCTTTAGCAACATGTTTTGTATATCTTCTAACAGTAAAGTGTCTATCTCCTCCCTGGTCTGGAGGCCTGTAGACAACCTCAGTTCTTCTGGCTTCCCAGTTCCTGTTTCCTGGGTGTCCCATCGTTCTTCTGGCTCCATATGTGTATTCTGAATTTCTGTAGCTTTGATATTTTCATTGACATAAAGGCCCTCCCCTCCTCTTTTGCACCTCAGTCTCTTCTGAGCAGTACCTAGCAGAGTACTGAATTCACCCAAGTATGGTTACTGGTAAACCATGTCTTGCTAATGGCTAGTATGTCCATTTTAGCTGCTGTCATTGTTGGCCCCAGGTCTGGGATCTTGTTTCCCAGACTGTGGACATTGTGTACATGATTTTCCATTGGTCAGATTTTGATGTGTTGGTTGTTGTGTCCGAATTTCTCCTACATGTCTTTTAGGAAGCCTGACCTTTTTCCTTACCTGGTGATGCAGATCACCTACAAACATGCTGAACTCCTGTTTGATCACTAGCTAAGGCGGGAGGGCATTCTTCCCTTGTATATATCGCCTACTGCACCCCTTTCCCCATTTGCTAGTTATGGTCAATACCTTCGAATAGAAAGTAGTATTTTTATAGTCAACAAAAGTGATTGACAGCAGGCAGTTCCTGGCAGGAACAGGAAGTGAGGGAGTAAAGGTCCACAGCAGGAACTTTCTCCTATCACTGTCACACACACACACACACACACACACATGAAAACAATGCTTTGTTTTCAGATGGAAATGATAAGTTGCAGGGGCTATGGGGCACTCATCTTCAGAAGTCTACTCTGGAGGTTGGGTCAGTGTCCTACTTGCAGGAGTCTGAATGACCTTCAAGCTCAGCTGGAAGTAGCATGGAGGAGATAGCTAGCCTGCATCACCAGCTAATCTGGAGTTGAAGCCAACCACATCATCTTCTCCAGAGACCCACTAGCCCATAGGGTTGGAGGATAGTGAGTCGTGGAGGGGTTGATTTCAAGAATGGACCACTTAGGATCTCTTCAGACCAATACTATTCTAACAAAGAACTTTTTTCACCACCAGAAAAGATGAAGGATCCTGACACAGTGAGAAGTGACCCTGAGCTTGAGGTGACCAGGCGTAGCTGAAAGACTGCATCAATTGCACAGTAGCAGCCACAGACACCACCAGCTATTTCCCAAAATTTCTGCGATATTTCCAGAGAAATCTCCTGCTTTCTGTATTTCCACAGTAGAGGTAGCAGAGAAACTCTTTAGAAATTTTGCAAACTATCTGGAAATAGCTGGCAATATCTAGGGCTACTATTGTAACAAGGAAACATGTAGTGGATCAGGAGTAAGGAATTTCTTGTTCTGGGGACTCAATGATCAGGAGTTGAGTCCCACCGAGTAAAGGTATGCAACCTAAGGTGATGGTTAAATGTCTCCTGAGCTTCAGCACAGCATGACACTGAACGCATTGTGAGCTTGGTAGACAAAGTGGAGAAAGGAACTAATGTCTGCTCAAACAGAGGAAGAAACCAAGCAAATGTCATTAATCTGGTGGAATGGCTAAAGGCTAGAATGACTGCCCTGACATTCTTGGAGATCCTCCCAGGGTGGGGCAAAGGGAATGCAAAGACAAAATCAGGAATAAGCACAACAGAATTCAGTGCTTGGCTATGTGGATGGTATTGTGTGAAAAAGATATCAAGTTATAGGCTCATGGGGGGCTTCTGAGAGAGAAAGCGATTCAGGTTAGACAGACTTCACCTAGCAAAGGAAGGAGTGAGTGGGCTTGGGCAGAAACTTGATGCCCATCTCAACCATTTAAACTAGGTGAGGGGAGTCTGACACTAGGAACATATCAGAAAATACACTTCTGATAGAAACTTAGCCATCACTCCCCACAAGCAGCAATTTCTCTCCCACAACCTATTAAAACATGTAGAAAATAGTTGGAAACCATTGGGAACTGAACACAGGGCCACACATCTGCAGGCCCAAGAGCAGAATAGCAGCAGGGGTATCAAACTATGGAAAGGGGTATGCATCGATGCCAGAAGCCTGGGAAACAAAATTAGTGACCTGCAGGCAATGATGGTGGATTCCTGAGTGGACTTGGTGGCCATCATGGAGACTTGGGCCTCAGAGAAAATGACTGGGACTTTTCAGTCCTGGGCTATGCCCTGTTCAGACAGACTAGAAGGAGAGCATGAGGGAAGGGTAGTATTATATGTAAGGACAGGATAAATGCCATCTCAGTAGATAGCATCAGAAAGGAGTTTGTGGAATCCTGTGGATGCTACTCAGCTCGGCATCAGGAGAGAGGATCCACATAGCTGTGGTATCGACTCTGGGGCAGGCTGAGGGAAGGGACAAACAGCTCCTACAGAAGATCAGAGGTGTAGCACAAAAATGGGATACAGTGGTGGTAGGCTCAAATAAAATAAAATCATACTTTATTTTAAAAAGCATCTTTCAAACCAAGGCACTTGCACAATAAATAATTCTAATACATCAAATAAAACAATATAATAAAATCAATGAATACAACATTATTAAAAATCAGGGTAGGCTAGGCTAAATAAATAAGTTTTCAAGGCTGTTTTAAACTTTGGACAGTCAGGCAATCTAGCACCCAATGAGGTAGAAAATTCCACAGGGTGGGGCCATAAAACAAAATGACCTGGCCTGATGTCTTCAAATGGACCCTAGGAATCTCTAGCAATCCCTCATCGGTGAATCAGAGAGGGTGGGGTGGGACAGTAGGGATGAAGAAGATTTTGCGGTAGCTAGGTCCCTGGTCATGTAGGGCCTTATAGGTCAACAAACCGACCTTGAATGATCCGCCACTGTACTGGCAGCCAGTGCAGTCCATGGAGGACAGGTGTTATATGACTGGTCCTAGAAGTACCAGTCAGAAGCCTGGCCACTGCATTCTGCACTAGCTGCAAGCAGTGGATATCAGCCCCTGGTAGCCCTAGGTAAAGGGCATTGCAGTAGTCAAGGAGGAGGTAACAAAGGCATGGACCAAGGATGGAAGATCGTCAGAAGGAACCAGGTGCTTCACCTGGGTGATATTCCTCAGATGGTAAAAGTGGTTTTGACAACAGTCGACACCTGTGATTTAAAGGTAAGGCAGTCATCAAGTATAATGCCCAGGTTCCGCACCGGTCTGGGGTGGCTAATTGGGCATCCCCAAGCCAAAGACCCAAAGGTGATCCTGTCAGCAAACCCACCTCCCGACAACATGGGTCCACAACCAACACCTCCGTTTTTCAGGGTTGAACTGCAACCAACTCACACTCATCCAATCCTGGATCTCGGTGAGACATACTAACATACTAACATACTAAACATACTAAAATGCCAGCAGAATAGGCCTAACGGTCTTTCGTGTCTGCTCTCGTTTGGTCAGCCCCACCCTGGTGCTGACCTTGCTATCCCTCGCCTTCTCTGGCTTCTCCCTTCCCAGTTCCGGATATTCTTGCTGCATTGGATTTTGCTTCCAGAACCCTTCCCTGTACCTGTCCCACCCCTCTTGAACCCCTCCACTGTCTCTGCCTCCACCAGCCCCTAGGTAGTGCATTCCATGGCTCCACCACCCTCTCAGTGAAGTAGCACCTCCTCCTTTCTCCCTGAATCTTCCCCTCCAGCTTCCAGCCATGCCCTCTAGTGGCCCCTTCCTCCTTCCTTGAAGCACCCTGACTGTTCCTCCCCATTTACCCTCTTCATGTACCTGAAGACCTCTATCATGTCCCCGGTCCCTTCCCTCTTCCAATGTGTACATATTTAGCTCTTGCGAGCCTCTCCTCAGGTCCTGTCCCCAAGCCCCAAATCATTTTGGTTGCCCTCCTCTGGATCCTCTCCAGGAGGTTAATGTCCCTCTTTAAGTGTGGCCTCCAAAACTGCATGCAGTACTCCAGGTGCGGCCTCACCAAGCAGTTATATGGAGGGAGTATCACTTCCCTCCTTCTGGAGGTGATCCCCTAGCGATGCATCCCAGCATCCTGTTGGCCTTGGCTGCTGCCCTCCTACAAGTCTCAGAGTTGTTCATCTTGACATCCACCACCACCCCCAGGTCCCTCTCAGCCATTGAGACTTGTAGTATTCCCCAGGGTGTACACTTGGCCTGGGTTTCTGGCCCCCAGGTGGAGTACCTTGCATTTCCTGCATTGAACCTCAGCTTCCACCTTCTAGACCATCTTTCCAGAGCCTCCAGGTCCCCTGCAGGGCCACCCTCCCTCCTCCCCATCCACCACCACCCCCAGTTTGAGTCATCTGCAAAGAGACTCATCTCCCCCTGATTCCTGTCCTTATGTCAGATAGGTAGTTGACAGTTGACAGAGACAGTTGTTAAAGACGAGATAGCATCACCCTGGCCAGGCACAAGGACATGTACAGCTGAGTATCATCTGCATAGCAATGAAAATGCAAGCCGTACTGCCTAAGCTCCCTCTTGAAGACCTGAATATGCCTGAGATTAACTGGAGAATCTCAGTAGCAGGTTCTACTAGGAGCCAAAAGGTAGTTAATGTCCTACAAGACTGCCTACTTACATAACTAGTTAGTGCCCGACTAAACTGGACCCCATCCTGGATTTGGTCTTACTAACTCAGAGGTAGTAAGGCCTACAGGGTTGGGGAGTCACTGGCTAACAGCGACCAACTCTGTGTGGTTTGAATTAGCCCTAGGGGTGAAAAAATCACAATCCAAGACAGAGATTTTAAACTGTAGAGAGCCAACTAAGGGATGTAGTCAGAAGCAAGCTGTTAATGATCAGGAATATTTAGTCATTGAAGAAATATGGTGCTGGTTAGTTAACCATTTTAAAGGCTACCAGGATGTGTGTAAGAACAGTGACCAAAAAGAACAAATAAAAAAAAAAACAATATGGTTCAGTAACCAGGTAAGGACCACAATCAGAACCAAAAGGGAGCCTATTGGAACTATAAAAGAACTCAGGAAGACAGCACATGGGAAGACTACATTCAGAAGACCAAAGAAGCAAAAGTATGGTGAAATCAGCTAAGGCTGCAATGGAACTTCGACTTGCGGAAGGGTTAAAGAAGAAACAAACACTTGTTGTCGACATATACAAGAAAAGAGAAAGAAAGGGAGGAATAGTTAGACTCAAAGATGGTGACAGAGTAGTGGAGAAGGACAGGCAGAAGGCCACTATTCTAAACAACTTTTTTGCTCAGTGTTCACCGAGGAACACAAAGGCCCAGTACCAGACAGTGGCATCAAGGCTGCTGACAAAGGTATTCCACAAATGGAAGCACCATCACCAACAGTAGGGTTAGAGGGCCCTGGATCAACTCGGGAAGGCAAGTCACTAGGAGCTGATGGAATACACCTGATGGTGCTAAAGCTAGCAAGTGAAATGGCAGGTCCCCTAGCACATTTATTCAGCAGATCACTTTACACAGGGGTAGTGCCAGGATACTGGAGAAGAGCTGATGTGCTACCTCTCCACAAGGGAGGGAGTTGGGAGGAAGCAGGCAACTACCAGCTGGTCAGCCTTACATTGGTAGTAGGAAACTGATGGAAACCTTAATAAAACAAGACTTGGTAGAGTACCTACTGTAGATATGAATGGTCTGCAGGATGACAGGCAACATGGGTTTGTGGTGGGAAGGTAGTGCCAAATTAACCTAATCAAAGTTTTGACTGGGTCACTAGGGAACTAGACAGAGATCACCCAGTGGACCTCCTATACTTTGATTTCAGTAAGGCTTTGATTCGGTGCCACACAACCGCCTGCTGAAAAAGTTGGAGGACCCAGGTGTAGCCAAGTGCATAGTCAATTGGGTAGGTAATTGGCTTAAGGGACAGAAAACAGAGAGTAGTGGTCAATGGGGTGAGGTCTAATGAAGGCGTGGTCACTAGTGGTGTGCCCCAAGGCTCAGTGTTGGGGCCAGTCATGTTTAATGCCTTTATCAGTGACATTGGCATAGGTATTCTGGGCAGAATTGCCCTATTCATGGACTATACCATGCTAGGAGGCAGAGTTGACAGCAAAGAGGCAGTTATGGACTACAGAAAGACCTACAGAGACTGGAAAGATGGCCCAACATCTGGCAGCTGAAGTTCAAAGAAATGTATGGTGATGCATTTGGGTAAAGGAACCCAGGGACAGAGTATCAACTCGACAGAGTTTAGCTCAGCACCACACAGGCAGAACGGGACCTAAGGCGTCATCATAAGCAGCACCCTTAAACAGACAAGCCAATGCAACAAAGCTTACAGCAAGGCTAACAAAATTCTGGGGTGCATAGGGAGAGATTCAATAGTGAGAGGAAGGAGGTAATACTGCCACTCTACAGGTCCCTGGTAAGGCCCCCATCTGGAATACTGTGTCTAGTTTTGGAGTCCACATCTGAAAACAATATGAAGAGGTTGGATGATGTTCAGAGAAGAGTGACCAAATGATCCAGAGCCTTGACAGGCACTCGTGACGAGGAGTGTCTGAAAGCATTAAACATGTTCTCTCTGCAGACAAGGAGGGAGAGTGGAGATATGATTGTAACATACAAGTTCCTGAGAGGAACAAATAAGGTGCCATTCTTATACCTGTTCAACAGAGTCTCCAACTCTAATACTATGTGGCACAAGTGGAAATTGGGGTGGGGATCTTCAAGAGGAGATTAGAAACATATTTTACAGAAAGAGTCATGGAGCCATGGAATAAACTGCCAGATGAGGTAGTGGAAGCAAAGTTCGGGACATCATTCAATCTGGGGTGGGACAAGGCTAAAGTGTGATCAAAAGCAACCAAAGCAGTAGGAGGCACTAGGCAGAAGAGGGGTTAGGTCCTGGGATCTGAGAAGGTCCGAGGAACACATGGGTAGACTAGATGGACCAGTGGTCTCCTTCTGCTGTTTTTTTCTATGTTTCTAAATAGTACCACTGATTATGTCTCTGACATTGAATCAGGGGAACTCACAGAAAGACTTCTTGAAAGGACTATGCCATGAACTTGCTTGTACAATCTAGGGCTAAAGCCAAAAGCCTCAGAAGAGAGGAATTACTAGTGCATAAACAAAGATATAGATAAGAAAAGAAAATGAAGAATCAGCATTTATGTAGTGCCTTTCATACAAATGTATCCCAAAGTGCTTTACAAGTGAAGCTAGGCTGGTAATGAAGTGACTGAATGTGTAGTGGCGCCATATCGCACATCAGCACCCATACCCACACACACAGTCTGGACAATTGCATGAACCAGTTTTATAGGAAAGGAAATATTGGCCAGGACACCATTGAAAGTCCCTACTCTTTGCCAGTAGGACCCTGAGCCATTTGGCTATTGTGTCAAAATGGCGACTGCAAGGGTTTTGAGAGCACTGATGTGCTGGATGAAGGGAGTTAACCTCCCCTCTGTTTCTGTATCACCAGAGTCCTCCCTTGTTCCTGTTTGTAACCAACACTGTTGACCACCCCAAGGAGTATCCTTTAATGGATTCTGAATCGACCACACCAGCATTCCTGACAACCCCGACCACGGATCTACAAATATGCTGAACAGTGCATGGATCTAAATTTTACTGACCAAAATGGATTTTGCAGCACATGCTGACCGAGGATGAACCACGTACCTGCTTCAAAAGTACCAGAAACTTGCTACTCCCTCCTGCTTCCCTCATGCCAGTGAGCATGAAGACTGCTTTGGATGTTTCTCTGACTCTGTCTCCTCCAGTGGCCCTAGAGACCCAAGTCATGGGTCCTCCCATGGCGCTGCATCTTCTGCCTCACTGCAGTCCTCTACACTCACTTCCCCAGACTCTCCTGTGACTGAGGAACTGCTGTGGGGTGTGGAGTTATGGTTCAGCGCTCTGCCCTCCACCTCCTGACCGAAACAATGCCAATAAAAGTTACTTCAGCTGACCATGGTGAACCAAACTCAGAACCTCTGTACTGTGCTCTCCACACTTGCGGCGCTGCCACTGCTCGTGCTACTCCGGTGGCCATTCCTATTCCCTCGCTTTCAGTTCCTAAATTCAAAAACAAGACACTGCTACTGACCAGTTCCCCAGGAACCCAGCTGATTGGGGGCAACAATCAGCAGCCTCGTCTTTTCTATTTTGAAAAAAACAATTGGATAAATTGTCTGTAGAAGCTGCTCTCCTCGCAGCGGGTCTGGAGAAAAGCTGAGAGAGGAGTATCGGGGGTCCCAGTAGAGCCTTATGATTTCAGTGGCTCTTCATCCATTTTGACAGTGGGCCCCATGAAGGATCCCTGCCAAGTGACATGCAGCTTGATCCCTCCTGTGTGGACCCCTGAGGACCTTGTTTCTTCAGCCTCCCACAGTCACCCCTCCTTACCTGATCCCTCCCAGCAAAGCCAGTAAACATGTTCATGACTCCCCTTCTGACTCGGCTACAGATCCTATCACCAGGGCCACTGGAAAATTGCGGAAAATTTTACCCAAAAATGCAGGATTTTCTTGCAAAAATTTTGCTGGACAATTGGGGTTCACTATACATCCCCACTGCCCCTAATACAAATTTTATTGTTTGCTGCAGCATGTACTGATCATATAAATTGTTAGATAAATGTATTGCCTTGTAAATGCTTTTAATATGCAGAAAGATGTGTGTTTTGAAATGCACTGCAAACTAATCATTATGTAGCATATCTTCTAAAAATCAAGACATCTAAGTCATGCAGTGCTAACTAGATTTTATTCAGTAATTTACAGTTAGTCTGTACTGAATACAACATATTTTGCCAGTTTCTAGATGTAAATAATGAAGCCTGTTTAAACTACTTACTTTGGTGCAAGAAAAAAATACACAGATAACCAGGGTGCCTAATAAAGGTCTAGTAAGAAAATATTTATTTTGTTGAAATGATTACTGTTCTTAATCCGCACTGTTTTAAGTACATTTTAAATCACATGATAAAAGTATCAAATCATACCAATAGCTTTTCATTACATCATACAATAGTTTTAATACATTGTACTTTAGTTCTACTCGGTCTGCAGTGATTTTACTTGGGTTGCAATTATTTTGTCTATCTGAAGGTAACTGTTTAACTATACTTAACCTGTTCAGCATGTTTTCAGAAATGTTTGCTTTTGTAGGCTTTGTATGTGAGTATACAGTTGTGGCAGACGGACATGAAAAGAATCACTGTCACCAACCCCTCGGAAGCACATTCAAGTTTATAAGCAGCAGGGCCATCCAAACTCTTGACACATTTGAATCAAAATCCTTTCAGATTGAAAGTATTTATACAAGGAAAATCTACCCTACAATTCAAAAACAAGCATTGTGGTTAAGGCTTCATTTAGGTGAGCAGGGCACTTTGCACCTCTTCTCACAACTATTGTTTCAGTCTCTGTGTCAGCAAAAGTTCTCTGATAGTCTGCTTTAACACAGATTTTAAGTGTTCAAGTCTACATATGCATGACCAGAGGATTCTGAAACCAAAGCAGGAAGAGAACCACATGAAAGCAGAATCACATTTGACCCTTTCACCTCACACTGTACTATTTTTGTCAAATCCAAGTCTGTGTACCATATCTGAGTAGATTTCCTTGAGAATTTAAATATTTTACACAATTTCAGTCAAAATTTCATAAATGTAAAATTGCAAGAAATTGTGGATTTTGTGTGGAGAAGGGTGAATTAGGAAAAATTGCACCCGCAATTTTCCAGTGGCCCGCTTTATCACCCATACTGGAGAGCCCGGCTATTTCAAAATGTCTGACTTATTTTCCCAAGCCCGGAACCCATCCAGAGGCAGAATATCATTCAGATCTGATACCAGGAAAGGGGGATTTGGAACTGCCCCCAAACAGAACTTATGTAATTACAGGACTTATGTAATTCACAAACTGCTTAAAGAGTTTCTGGGCTTCCTGGTGACAGACCTGTATGCTGTCATTCACATCCCTTGTGAAGAGACTTTCGATGTTAATTATTATACTTTTCATTGCACCCTTTTTGTTTTAAGCACGAGAAACTCAAGGACACACTTTTATGATTCCCCTTTCTCGCCATCCTGCTGTCTAAACCCACTTATAAAACCATTACCCTGCAATTTCACAAAGAGATTGTCAGCATTACGGATCTCTTCTATTGGCTCCGTAAACATTGTAAGGTCTTAAATACTCCTACCCTATTATTGACAGTGAGCAGGTCTGGACAGGAGGGTGGAGGGTGAAGAAACAGCTAAGCCAGACAGCCAATAGCATCTCTCATTCACCGGGGAAAATTTTACACTGGCTGCAACAAGGGTATCTGCTATTACCTGGGACAGCCTAAAACCTGCCACAAGAGTGGGTCCCATACACACCTAAGCTCGGCCTGTGATGCAGCCCACTGCAATGGCTGCTTGAGTACAGACATACTCTTTCCTCCTGTCCCAACCCAAATTAATGTAACCTATGCAAGGAATTGGGTCACACCTTTGCAACTGTCTGTAGGCTCAACCGATGGTCTGAACCAAGACGCCCTAACTGCCCAGGGCCAAGGTTTAGTGACTCCTGTCAATGCTGATCTCCTTCCTCCCATCCCAAAATGAGACCTGGATTTCCACAGCCCTTCTAATAGTACCCCCATCCCTGATGTCCTTGTCCCACCCAGGCTGACCAGGCAGAAGCCTTTCCAGATCCTGCTTTGCCTCCCCAGCCCAGCACACCACTCTCTGTACCTGCTGAGGTGCCTCAACTGCCCCACTCCTGCTCCACCCTCTGCTTCTACGTCTATTAATGTAGCTGTGTTCTGCCTTCCCACCCAACAGAAGAGGGACAGAAAGCTAACCAGAAAACAAAACCTGTAAAATGTCTGATGTTACCCTCCATAATGCTAATGTGGCATTGGCATCTTCCTCCCATGAGGAGATCACGGAGGACAAGGCGGTGACTCTGACACCAGCCTTAGATTGTCTAATAAGGATGTATTCTCTGACGCAGATAAAACCATGGAAGAACAGTCCACCAAATGGGTGCGGAACAGGACCCACTTCCAAACTAGGAAAGGCAGGGCTCCCCTTAATCCTCCAAGCTCCTTCTTCCAGTGCGGTTGACAATGTTGACTATCAATGTCAACAGCATTGAATCACATCAGAAACAGATGCTCACTTTTCTATTATAGACTGTGTCCCTGGAGACATCCGTTTTATCCAGAATACTCACCTCAAAACTACACATGAATTAACAACCTCTAAAAACATTTAGATATGTGGTCCATCCTATTGGTCCCAGGGTTTGGATATGTGCGATGGGGTGGGCATCCTCCTCCGAGGTTTTGATTTTCAGGTACAAAAGCTTGTCAGCATACAACCTGGTATAGCATTGCTTCTGGACTTACAGATGGGCCCTCATTCCATTTGAGTCTTCAGTGTTTATGCACCTCAACTTAAATCTGAGAGGATTAAACTATTCAAACAAATGACCAGGTGGCTGCAAAACACACTCACAGACCAGAGCCAGATAAATATAACTACAGTCTAGAATTGGCTTCCCAGTCACTGCTCAATCAGCCCCAAAGAGCCTCCTTGCTCCAGGTAAAAGTCTGTTTATTAATAAATCTTAAAAACAGCTAGCACCATCAGCAAAGCTAAAATAGATGCCCTCCCAAAAGTCAAATGTTTTCACACTTCTCATGCTTTTTCAAGACTAAAGATATGGCTGCTATTTATTTATTATGCCTGCTGATTGTTCTTGCTGATCTGCACTTTTCATGGCTGGTTGGTAAATTATGTCATTATTAACTAGTGCACTGTGCCTTTAAGATTAGGCACTATTAAAGGGGTTACCATGCAGCCATACCTTTAGTCTTGAAAAAGCATGAGAAGTGCAAAAGCGTTTGACTTTTGAGACACGTCTATTTCAGCTCTGCTGATGGTGCTACTGTTTTTAAGATTTATTAATAAATGGACTTTTATCTGGAGCAGCAAGTCTCTTGGTGTTTGATTGAGTAGTGATTGGAAGCTAAATTCTTCAGTACTATAAGGGTTAAACTGTTTACTCAGGATCAGCCTTTTCTTTTACTCCACCAAGAACGTTGTACTTGGTGGTGATTTTAATTGTGGGTTGGGTCTTGCTGACCGTGGCAGTCAGACAGCAGAGGTGTTTGTGATTCCAACTTTTGAATACAATAGTTTCTACTGCTCACCTACAAGATAGCTAATGAGCCACACAATGCCTCCCTGCCCCACATTCATGAAGGCCCATTTAAAACCTGTATTGACTTTTGTTTCTCTCCACCCTCTTGGATACTTACATTCCAGCTTTTGCCAGCTGAGTCATCAGACCACATGGTCTCTTGTACTTTTACCATAGGATCCTCAATGATATCTCCCACCGTCCCTGGAGGATGAATGCCTCTATCTTGCCTGACACTTTGGTCCAGATGCCTGGCTTCAGGACTTCCTGTACAGGTGGATGGTTTTGGGGCCTATGAGGACCATGGACTGTGGTGGGATGATTCAAAGGAATTTCACTCTTTCTTTCAACCCTGTGCCAAGCATCTAGCACTACTTGCTAATTTGGATACCTGGCTCTCCAATCCTGTCTCCAGAACCTGAGTTCCCATATGCATATGTTGGAGGTGGATCTCACTGCTGATATTATGCAAGTTAAATCCCAAATGCTGCACTACCAGTACAACTGGGCTGCCTCCTGGCAATTGAGAGCAGTTCAGCACCCAGAACCACAAGCAATCTGCAGATATGTTGAAGGCATGCTGACCGCCTTCAAAGCCACCATATGTGGTCACTTCACCAATCCCCCAGAATCCCTTAGTTGCTGACCCAGGTGACATGCTACACCTGGTTCATGCCCACATTAAGTAAGCCTTTGGAATGTCATACGTCCATACGCCCTGTAATGATCCTTTACTCATTCCTCCCCTTACCTGACCAAGTCATACCTTCTGTGCGGCACCTGGTCAGCCTACCCAGAGTAGTCACTGAAATTCATGGTTTGCCCTCAAACATTGCCCGAGGCTCGGATGGCCTTTCTCCAGAATTCTACAAAACATGCTTGGATTCTTCAATCTCACCTTGCTATATTATTCAACCAAATTGTATGCTTGGAAGTTGTCCCTCCCTCTTTGTCCCAAGCTTTCCTCATCTTTTCATATAAGAAGGATGATTGAACCCTCCTGTCCAACTGGAGGCTTTTGTGCCTCCTCAACATGGATTATAAAATCCTAGCTCAGTTGTTAGCTGCTAGCCTCTCCCAGCTGCTGAGATATGACTTTCTCCTTCCCAGTGTTGTTCTGTCCCACATGTCAAATTACCAACCACTTAATTATTTTATGCAAACTTTTTGAATGCGGTCACCATGGTCAGTGCCATGGTTATGTGCTTTCCCTGGACCAGGAGAAGGCATTTGACCATGTAGTCCATTAATACCTTCTTACTGTTTATAGCTGGTATGGGCTTCCCCAGTGGTTTGTTTCATGAATCCACCTTGTTTGAGCCTCGGCCTCCTTAACCCATACAGTAATTCCTATGTGGAGCTATAATTCTTCTCCTTGGGGCATATGAAGGTTGCCCTCATAGCCCCTTTTTATAAATTTCTTCCATTGATTCCTTGTTGCCATATACACACCCACCAAACCCTCAGGGAATCACCCTTACCCCATGATTATGATGATTTACACTCTTTGGCATATGCAAACTAATCTGCATTTTGATATACGACAGTACTCAGGGGACATCATCTCAGCTCTCCTCCTCCTCTTCTTTTCCCATCTTTCGGCTCCTCGATTAGTTATGATAAGATGTGGCTGTCCCTACTGGACACCCTATATGTGAGCTTCCTTCCTTCACACTTCATGGGTATCCAGTCCGGATGTTCCTATTAAATTATTGGGATTTACTATAAACACCCAACTGTTGATATTTATTATTGAGAGACTTGTCTGTCTTAGGCTGAAAGAAAGCTTTTGGTTTGGAAACACAAAGCACTGGCAAAGTTAAAACATGTTTATTTAATCAAATCCCTGTTGCTCCCTTGCTCTATCCTAGCTGTGTGTTCCCTCACCCCCTTTGACACCAGGTTACTTAGCTTCTTTTTCCAAGGCTTATGGGGTTCCTGTCTCAACCCTATTAAGTGGAATGCAACCTAATGACCCATAATAATGGGGGTGTCTCGGTGGTTAACCTCTTGACATTTTACCATTGTATATTTTTTCACCAATTTTACTCCTCTCTTCTGCCCTGACCCCTACCTGGACACCCATGTTTTCTGATTGGATGCTTATCCTGCTTACTTTTCATCACCTACCCACATTCGTTACTATTGGCCAGGGATTTAGTCATGTGCTCCCAACTGACATCCTTTCCTCAGTTAAATGACTGTTTGTGTGGCACTTATCCTTTGCTGACCTGTGCATGCCTTTCCTGGAGCAATTCTATGACTCAGTCTTCACTCTTAATTTCTCACCCTCCTTAGCCAACTAGCTAGTAGTTTATTGATTGGTCTTAGACCATTTCAAATATATATATATATATATATATATATATATATATATACTGTATATATATATATATATATATAGTATATAGATATCTTAGCAATACACAAATAAATCAATAAAAATCAGTTTGGGAATACAAATCACAACACAAGTTTACATCAATAAATAAATAGATACATACATACATACATACATACACACTTTATAACTTCCACAGTTGTAAACTGCAATAGCATTCAGAGAGTACAATATATATCCCACTATTGACCCCTTAATCACTAGCTGGACTATCTTATCTGGTTTACAACATTACCTAACTTCACTTGACTTATTTGTTTTGTATGGAGGCGAACTCTAGCAATGCTCTCTAAGTAATTAATTACTGCTCTAACAATTATTACATTAGTAGTAAAGAATATCCTTAACAGGAGTTCTTGGTCTGTAATTAATATGGAGTTACAGAAAGGTAGAATCCATTTTCCCTTGGCATGATGTACCAACTACATACAAACATTAAATGCTTTAGATCTTCAATAGAACTTAGAGAACAGGAACAACATTTAGCCTGCTTGGAATAATCCTTCTATATATAGCTTCCAAAATATTGCTAGGAAGCAACTCTAGCCTATATCTAGTATAATACATTCTCTGTGTTAGATCCATAAATATATCATATTGATATCTATAGAAGTGTACATTGTTGTTAATCCTAAACCAAGTGCGATCTTTAATTTCGTATTGCTGTCAAGACCCAGTGATCTATAATAATCTACAATGTTAGTGAGACATAGGACTGATATTTTAAACTAATTGAAATACCCAAATCAACATAGTTCTTTAAATATGCTAGCCCTGTCTCCTGCAGTATCTGAAGACTGAGGCCAACCCCTTAGATTTCAAATGCCCCAAATTTAACCAGGTATATTTCTCTTTCAGACACAGATGAGTAAATCGGTATTGTTTGTATTGCAGTATTTTGATCCAGTAGTTAATTTTCCTAACTGAAAAGTATGCTCTAATACCAGGAATCCCCAGTTCTGCTCTTAATATGGAAGCTGGAAGAGATTTGCCTAAACCAAGCTGATTCTGAGCAGTTTGTTTAATGGAACTTCTAATCTATTCATCTCTGGGATGCCATACTTCCCTGTTATATAGGGCTTGGGCATTGTATTTGGTTTTAATGGCTGCAGGAGGGGCTTAATAGAGTTTCTACCATATTTTTGTTAAACATGTGTAATGAAGTAGTTGTTTTTTAGTTTGGGGATTAATTTCTGTGTATGCTTAATTCATTTTCTATTATTGAAAGTTGCAGACCTAGATGGGTATAATCATTTACCACATCCAAATTTTTGTACCTATCCTCCACTTTTCATTTTACTTTTTCCTTTAAAAATTAATATCTGACTTTTCTGATCATTAACCTTTAACTTGTATTCTTTTGCATAGTTATCTAACATATTAAGTTTGGCCTGCAACTCAAACTTGTGTAAGGGAAAACAGGACCAAGTCATCTCATGTATGCTAAGACAGCACAATGTTTACCTGAAATAATTGGTGAGTTAGTTATTTAGTTTTCTAATTCCATCAGAAGTTTATCAATGTAAATACAAATAGAATTGGGGCAAGGACACATCCTTGTCTTACTCCCATATTAGTTAAAAGTAGAGAAATCTGCCCCTTAGTTTCAAGCTTAACTTGGGCCGAGGTGGAAGTATATAATTCCTGATGATAGATATGATAGCTATTATTTCTTGAGTAAATCCTTTTCCTTCATAGTTTCTCATAGTTTATTTCATGAAATAGTATCAAATGCAGTGCAAAAATCTCTAAATGCAGCGTACAGTTTTCTTTACATAATGTAATGTATTTCCCATACAGATGTCTGATTACAAAGCAATTATCCATGGCGCAATAATGACTCAAAAGCCTGCCTGTGCTTCTGACAAATCCCTAACCTAACAAGTTGCTCCTAAGCCTATTCAAGATTAATCTAGAAAAAATCTTTCCCATATGATCTAAGAGGAAATTTGCCTGTACATGGCTGGATCAGTTTTATTGCCCTTCTTAAATGTTGAGATTATTATGGTACCCTTCCATGAGAGGAAAATACAATCTATTGCAACAGTAATTAAAAATGCTGTAAGATACTTAGCCCACAGTGAGGGTAGAAAACATAGACCTCTGAGGGAATCTGATCTGGTCCAGGAGCCTCTTTAGGTTTCAGTGAAGCAATCGCCTTATAAACTTCTGCATGGAAAAATTATACAAAGTACCTCATCTCATAATTTAACACCACAGATGTGGTGATTATCTCCTCACTATAACATTTAGAGGAATAGTATGTTAACCATGTATCTGATGTTATGTGTGTATCAGTTTCATATTTAATATTGTTCATTCCCTTGGCCACTAAGAGCCAGTATGACTGATGATCCTGCTTATTAATAATTGCTAACACATCTTGCCATTGCTTTTGCTGAAAACTTCCTTTTCCTAGCTAGACATTTCTTATACTCTCTACTTTTAATAAGCTCTTTATAAGTAATTCCATTTTTATTTGCACTAGCCATCCTTATTAGCCTGTTGAGTTTTTTTTGCCTTGTAATGTTCCTCATTGAACCAGGTTACATTCTTGAACTCTAAACTATATTTCTTTGTCGATGCAATAGATACAATGGACCTTATTTTCTAAGCATACTGCCACTTCTTGCTTTAATGATATAATGTTTGCATTCTTTTCCAGATTTTCTGCAAATGTACTAAAAAGTATGTCCCTAATCTGGACAGAGGCACTCACATTCCATTTAATTTTACTATTCCTGATCTCCGTATCAAAAGGCTGTGACTGCCTAGTTAATGGCTTATCCATCAATATTTGTTTTAGCACTAATAGGAAATGGTCTCTTTCTGCTTTTGTTGGGATTACTAAAGAGTCCCAGAACAAGATGTTTCCATTCCAAAAAAATAGTCTAATACTGAGAGTCGTTTGGTGCAAAATGAGTGTAATTACCAGGTTGGTCAACTTGGTCTCCTTGGATCCTGCCATTTATGGGAGCCAGGTTATGCAGATTTAACTCCTCATTAAGTTTATGACCCATACTATTTATCTTGACATCATTTGATACTCTTGGGAAGTTGTCAGTCTCCCTATGTACCCAACTTGGGAAATCTTTGTCTACATAGTCGACATAATTTCCAATTCTTGCAATAAAGTCCCAACAAAGAAGAAACTCTTCACAAAAGTGACAGCCCAACTTTATGTCTCAGGTCTTCAATTTGTTCCCAAATAGTAGGATCACAAAACATTGAGTTTCAAGGAGGAACATAAACATTAGCTAGGCAAAATTTATTCCTCTAAGCTGAACCTACACTATTATTATATTATTGTCCAGTAGGTGGTTCTCCTGCTTTATGCACTTCTGTGCTCCTCCGTCTGTGGTTTTGTCTCTCTCTCTCTCATTCATTTTAAGTACCCTCCCCAATGTAGTTGCAGCTTTATTTTTCACAATGGGGCACTTTGAAGACTTACACTGCCTGATTGTGGGCAAAGGAAAGCAGAGTCATTAATCGGTAGGTGAGCATGGTGGTTTAAACACCACATGCGCCTCCCGCTTGTTGCCATGGTTTCTTTTTTCTTTAATGTGTGGTAATTACAGAGGAAGACCGAGGGGACAGTGAGAATGTAGGACTCTGTGAGGGCTTCAGTACTAAAACTTTGTTGTGCCAGCTAGACAGTGACTGGTTGACTAGGAGGAGAGGTCTCGTTTGAAACTTCCTTACTATTTTCTCACTGAAGTGGGCAGCTTCAGTGAATGCATAACTGGTAGTTATGGTTAGTGTGGTTTACTGAAGACTCTTGCATCAGGGAGAAAATGTTGTTCTCACTTCAAGGAGAAAATTTACTACATTAAATAAACTTTAGAGCCTCAGCTGTGGTGTGACTGGTGTACAGCAAGACAAGTAATTGCCTGGTGGGGTACTGAGTGATAGTTTAAGTTGAAAGCTGCAGTAACTTGTGCACTGGTGCATGATCTCTGTCTGTGTCAGAAGGTGATGTGTCTGCCAGACTTCATACAGTGATGTTATTGTTCAATAACATCACTGTCCAAACACACACTGACCAATCAGGGAATCAGAAATGTTCTTGCCATTGTATAATCATTATTTAAACAGTCCTTCCTCATGGGTTAGCAGATCCTTTGGCCCCCTCAGGCTTGTTTTTACAGCTATCCCAGTCTTTCCTTAGTTGGTTTAAGTTCTGCTCTAATTTATTTAGTTGTACTGTTATGTTCTCAATTAGAGGGGTCCCAATTTGTGTAAGGGATCTATAAAGATTTCCATCTTCCCACATTGGGTGGTTTCATACAATGTTTGAGCTATTTCTTTACTGGGGACAATAGGATTATGCACCACTGCTTGTATCAAGGTATTATCAGAGATGCTATCTCCAGATAATTGAGTCTGTATGACTTTTTTCTTTTTTTATCCTTATTCCTTTTAGTTTTCCCTATGCATTTGCTCATCCTCTTCTTACCTTTCTTTGTGCTGGGGACTTAGGGATGTCTATAGAGGGTGAAAATCTGGCTAGAACTGAGGGGTAGGTTCCTCAGAGATGGATACCTAACCCTCCTGTGTGACAACTTTATTTAATTTTTGTAATACATCCTCCAGTCTACAGCCATTAATGGCTATATTTTCTTTGATTGTATACAGTGCATACTTTAAATTAATTAGATGGTCAAGGATCACCAAGTGTGTTGTATAGGTATTACACACAATTTTTTAACTCCTCACTTAATATAAAGGGGCATGTGGCTGCAGATTCACTTAGCATTGGTTTGGGAGATTGATCAGCCTTTGTTTGACAGGGAGTTGCAAATTGCTTGAGGTCTTTTATGGCCTCCTGCAGCTCATTGGCAATATTTTTAAATCATGTTGCCAGGTGGGATTTGGATTAGAGTCATAAAAATAATCAGGAGAAAATTCTAGTGACTTTGAAACACTAGTGGAAACATTGTAATTCAGACTCTTTGATGCATCAATTGTAATATGTGATTCTAGGTCTTCCTTACTGTTTTTAAAGTTGTGCCCCATGCAGCCTTGAGCACAGGCACTGACATATTCCCAGCTGCTTCAATAACCTGGATGCTTTCCTGTCTAACTGATTCTAGTTCTGATACACCATTTCCACATTTACAATTTTGTTAGAGGCTAATTTGTTAGGAACTACCCTTGAAAATGATCCATGATTTTGTTTGTTTCATTGTATTCTCCTCGTTACCTTTATCTTTGTCTAAAAATATATTTGGAGCTTTATTTCTATATTTTTCCATTTTTTTCAATTTATTTTTATTCAGTTTTGTTGGTCCTGGCATATCCCTTTCCTTCCTGTATGCTTTTCTTTTAGCACATCCTCCCACTAAAATGGGGGTAGAGATGGATTCTAAAGCATTCTGTATAATATCAGTTTGCATACTATCTGTATGCTGAGATATCATGTTAAAAGAATGTTCTGATCTTTCCTGCCTGACTAAGGAGCTGAAAGACTCTACTGAATGGATAGAATCCCCTTGCCCCTTTCTTTTAATTGTCCCTTGTTGCACCATTTTGCATTAGGAGAAAAAGAAAAATCAGCAATACGATAATAAAATTATAGCAGCAGATTAAACCTACCGACAATATTTCTAGTGCAAAGTGCAGACAAAATTCATTTACAGGTATCCAGCTAGCAGAAAGGCCTAATACTAATGTGCTTTAAATGCTGCTTTCGAAGCTAGCAAGGCAGAAGATGTGCTATGTACAAATTGGTTGTACAACTGTGGTAGGTCCATAGTGCAGTAAATCTCAAGAGAAAAAGACTGTACTCAAATAGATTACTCAGGCCGGTTTGGCTATTGCCCATTAGTGCTCAGTCTCAGAAAATGCAGAAATCAGTCAGAACCTCAACAAATCTTCTAGAATTCAGTACTGGGTTTTCCATGGCCGACTGTATACAGGTCTGATACCCAGTTAACGTTACCAGTTCTTACAAACTTCAAGGCTACTAGGTTAGTCTCAGCGCCACATCCACTCCTTAGCATAACATTTTTCAGCTGTATTTTGAAACAAAGTTTCACCTTGATTAGCTGGGAGTACACTACAGACTGTGTCTCTTTTCTCACACTGTTGTAGGCCCAGCATTTAATAATGGGGTATACTGTATATCTCTCTTCCTACACAGGATACACTGTGAGTAAAGAAATTTCCTTTAGGAACCAACCCTTTTTAAAAGTGGACAGTTTGGTGAAACATCAAATACAACCCCAATTTCATATACCCCAGATAATTAATTTTACCCCAAGACTGAACCAGCAACATAAAACTTAAACAGTTTTAAACAATTTAGACAGCCTGTTTAAATAAGCATTTAGCTAAACATTAAAACATAAAAGTGCACAAGAAGGGTTTAAAATGTTTAAAACCAAACTTACTTGCTCTATAAAATCTGTACGCATGCAAGCACCCTTCCAGGCTAAAATTCATCACTCTGCTGTGGCTTCTGCCTAAGTAACAGCAACTGGCTTCACACCAGGATGGTTTCTGTAGCTTTACACCTATATCACAGTGATAGTTAAAACTGTAGCTGCAGTCAAATATGACTGCACATACCTGACTGGTTCTAGAGAGTTTTAAAGCTCTACAAATCACCAGAAGTTGTTGATTACAGTTCTATAATGGACTGTGAAGTTACACTGCTCACCTATAGCAATGGCATTCTAGCGGAGTCTGAATGCTAAACACTGAGTCTACATACTTCAAAGAAGCAGTCACGTGACGACTTGTGTGGCTGCAGGAAATTTAAAACAACAGACCCATTTTTTAATAAACTGATTGACTTGTTACAAAAAGAACGATTAGCAATTCAAAATTAATTATCCAAACAGTTGAGTGCAAACTCTAGACTTCTAGCACAGCAGGGCTTACCTGGTTTAAGGACAAGTGACTCACATTAATTGCTGTTAAGGTGCTATTAAGGTCATTAAACTAATACATTGAAAAATTTAGGACCAAAGAAAAACATGTGTAGCAAAGCAATACACCACAGAAGGTTATAAATATCAATAAAATATCAGAATAATAACAATATACATTCAGTGGTAGTAAAAAGTGGAATACGTTCCTCTACTAGGGTAGTCTGGTAAAAGTTACTGGATCCTCTTGTCCTTTCCTCCATCCAACTGGCAGTTCTCACCATGTCCCATTCACTCAACCTGGCCACTCAGGCCGCTGCATCCCTACACGCCTCCCTGGGGCAAAAGAGAATGGGACAGCCAAACCAACCAGGACGTGTGAGCAATATGATGAACTGTAAAGGTTACATGCATAGGCAACAATATCATACCTGTTAAAAATTAAAACAAGCAGTGTAATCTCAGCTTCCTGAGTCTGCTCCACAGACTCAGGAGTACATAGCTTCAGATGTCCTTCCTCTCCACATTTCTCACTCAGACCTCCCTTAACTGTCAAAATTGTCTCCCTACCCACATCAAGCAAGCATCATCCCAGCTTACTAACCACAAGATTCCCTGCTATATGTGGGACATTTTATGACTGAGTATCAATGGAAAATATCAGTCCATGATGCCCTTATACACAAATCTGTGATGGAAAGATATTGTCCTGACCCTTATTGTCTTAATATAGTAGAAGCACAGTCACTTTTTCTTTTGACTGCCCAACTAGTTTGGCTTTTTGAGTAAGTCACCAACAAGTAGTATTTTCCTGCTTTTTCAGCTGTAACGTATGATATTGTGGTACTGAATAACTTCCCTCCAATATGGATCTATTACTCCCACAAATCTTGCAGGTCTGTTTTGCAGTATGTAAATATTACCTACAGAATGCACGATGCACTTTTATGATTCAGCAAAAGCGATTTCCTCCTATTGCAGTGGACCGTATGGCTACTATTAGCCTCCTGTAACTATATAATGCTGATAAACAACTTCTTCACCCTCGGCCTTCCACAGATTGTTGTCGGATTCCACAGGGTGTTTGTATGATTTGTCTGTTTCTTTTCAATTTTGTTTTTATTTTAACTGCACTGTATGTTTCTTTGATTGTTTTCTTTGGCAATAAAATTCCTCTGCTCCTTTGCAAAGGCACATTGGGTTCTTTACTTCCACCTGGACACCCACCAGGACAGCACCAGGAACCTCTGTTTAATCTCTCATTCAAAGGATGGCGCCTGACAGTATAGCACCCTCTTAATACTGCTATTGGGTTCCAGGGTTTAGGTATGAGACCAATCACGGTGTGAGACAAGAACCCATGATGTTCTGGCCCAGAGATAGATCTACTACCAACTGAGCCATGCAGACACTGAAAAGAAACTTGTTGCATTGTTGCTGGACTACAGCCCTATTGTAGGACAAATAGAGGCCATAGTATGGAAAAATTGGTTCATGTTACATGGTGATCAGAGTCTCAATGAGGAAGTAGGAAATATTCCCAGATTAACCATTAGGAAAGGAAAAATGTAAAGATCTTGCTCACAATGAATACAAAGCAGAGATAATCAGACAATCATCCAATAATTGGTGGCAGAATAGAGTTTTGATTAGAAGAGTAATTTTGTGCACTATGGTGTGAGTATAAGATTTACATAGGTCCAACTATTTGACCTTTGAAGATTTGGGTGTATGAGCCCCTAAGAAGAATTGTCAAACCAGATCAAAATACACACGTTGGAGCACATTTCAGGGATCAAATCAGGTTGAAACCAAGAAAACTGTACTTCATGGGTATAGAATGAGTACCTCCAGTATGGAGAGGTTGACAAATTAAATAAGTTGCTTGAAAAGGAAACTGCTGGATTATACACTAGGAACACTGAAACTGAAAGGTTTAAATGATGATTGGGACTTGAAACCACTTGTGTAATTAACACAGTCCAAAGGTTTGCTTACTATTGAGCCAGTCCTAGACATAAAGGAAGACTCCCACCGATTATCAATTTTTCTTTCAAGAAGACAAAAAAGACATTTTTGTAATTCTGGTTGTTTTTCCCTTTACCCGCTCTCTTAATAATTCTTCTTAAGGCCCCTTCACCCTGGTATCTTCACAACTGAAACTTGGTACACAAATCCCTGGTCTTATAAAAAAAATAAAAAATTCCAACCTTTCCCACTTTCAGATATATATATATAATCAGATTTTATCAAGTTTGAGCTAAAAGTACTAAGTAAAGGTAGTTTAGTTTGACAGCTATAGCTAATCAAGTGTTTCAGTAGCTATAAAAGAATTGTAATGCAATATTGTTGTTTTTCCAGATTTACAGGAAATTCTGCTGCAAGGTTTGATATTTTCTTCAGTTCAGATCCCTTTGGCCATGACAAATTAGCCTGCAAAGATGTAGGTGATCGGAGCAGGCACCATAACGTTTGCAGAAATCCCGGTGAGTCTTTCATTGGCTAAATAAATCCTTAGAAGTAACTTTATTAATGTGTGCCAATGGAGGTTAGGAGAATTCAAACTAAAATTTGGAGAAATAGTAGCCCTTTGTTTTACCCAGGCCTTTTACTCATTGTTGTTAATTGTACCCACAGATGTCATGTGGATGATTGTGTTTTAAAATAACATAGCTGTTGCTGATCTGTTTATCTCCTCCTCCAGAACTTCTTAAGATTTTTTATTATTTAATATGAAATGGGGACACAAATTCCAGCAGTAAAAACCAGTCTGTATCTGTCTAGCAACAACAATTAATGTGATGTATGGTATGAAATATTAATTCAACTGTTTTTTTTCTGTTATGTTAAAGGAAAACTACACCCAAAACCTGAAAAATATATGTTGTGCAGAGTGTTTTCATTTGTATGTGGAGTTCTAGTGTTTCCTTCCTCTGACTGGTATTAGAGTTTTTCCCAAATTAGCCTGCTAGCTTTATGCTAGTTTTACAACTCCTGGGGATCTCCATACCTGATAGTGTAATTGTATTTCTGGTTCCTACAGTGCATTTTGTCTTGTGACTGTGATGTAGAGAGACCAACATTCAGCATACACATGCCAAACAAACTAAATATCTTGGAAGCTTTACAAGCTGCACAAAATTACCAGCAGCAAAGTTTTCAGGACAGTAAAACCTTTAGGATGGGGATGGTCACCAAGCTGAATTCTACAGATTTTAAAATATAGCCATCTCTGTTGTTGTGAACTGATTGTAATGCAATGCTTTCTGCTGGATTTATGGGCTCTGCTACATCACCATTACACGAAAACAAGGTGCACTGTAGGACAAAGAAATGCAATAAAACTATTTGATATGGTGATCTCCAGGGTTGTAAAACTACCCTAAAGCTAGCAGGCTAATTTAGGTAAAACTCCTAATACCAGTCAGAGGGAAGGAAACACTAGAACTTCACATACAAATTAAAACACTCTGCACAACACATATTTTTTCAAGTTTTGGGTGTAGTTTTCCTTAATTGTGCTGAGTAGTCACTGTAAGGTAGTGTTAACATGTAAATGTTTACAATAGTGAGCACTTACTGCTAAATGAAACTGCACTATGCACCAAGCACTTTTCATTAATATAAAGAGACGACAGTAATCAAGTAAAGTGACCTGACTTGATATTATGGTTTTAAACATACCTCTTTTTTCCAATTGAGACATTACAATGTGATCAAGTTACCATTAATTATTTCTTTCAAGCCAGTGGTCAAAGTTTCTACATGTCAATACACACAGAGACACACCTCCTGACTTAGTTCCAGTAGAGTGAAGCACCAGGACACACTGGTTGTGGGTGAATCATAACCTAAATGGAAACATTTTCAGACAGGCTTTCTATAAAATTTCTGAAGTATTGCAAAGAAATTGCATTTGAAGTACCTGTCAGCATCAAGGACTGTTACTTGGAGCTTGTATCCAGGTGTGTGATAGCCTTTGTTTGTTGTAGCGTAGTAAGGGAGACAGCACCTCAGCTATAGCATCCTGTCCTTATAACCTAACAGTACAATTCCACAGTGTTCTAGTGTCCCTTTGTAAACCCTCTTATAAAAGTAACAGTTTCTATTATGTACCCTTCTTCCTTCTGTCCTACCTTGAATGCATGTTGACACTTTTCAACCTTTCTTCATACACTTCAACCTGATGGCCATGGATCGCCTTTGTAGCCCTTCCTGCATTGTTTCTAATCTAGTCCTGTTCTTTGCTAATGTAAAACAGAACTGCATACAGTATTCCTGATGTGGCCACACCAGTGATCTCTACAGAGGCATTATAACCTCCTTCATTCTGCTAGTACTCTTTCTCTCTTCTTATGCAAGCCTGCAGTGTGTTAGTAAGTGCTAAGTTATTCCTGATATTTGCTTCCAGGTCTCTCTCCACCTCCAAGCTCTCTGCTGTCATTTCATCAATACAGTACACTCATTCAGAGTTTCTCCCTCCTATATACAATACCCTGCACCTTTTGGCATGAATCTGCAACTGCCAAGTACCAGCCACATCTCTAGTTTCCTCACATATTGGCTCATAAAGTTAATCCCTTCTTCACTGTTAACCATAACAGAGAGCTTGATATTCTCTGCATATAGACTCACCTTGCCCTGGTACCCTTTTCTATATCAGATATACTGTACATATTAAACAGGAGGGGCCCAGAACCAACCCCCTGAAATACCTCACAAGTCACTGCCTTGTTCTCAGAGAATTTTCCATTTAGAAACATCCACTGGGTTTCATCCTTCAGCCAGTTTTGATTTAATCAGTCATTTCATTGCTTAGCCCCAGATCACTTAACTTACAAACCAGTTTTCTATGTGATACCTAGTTGAATACTGTGCTTTGCTAAAATCCAGGTATTGAAATCTTCAGTGGGTACAGGGCATTGGGTGGCCGCACTACCAGTGAAACTAGGTGTTACATAGAAACATAGAAATTGATGGCAGAAGGGACTGCAAGATCCATCTAGTCTGCCCAGTGTGGGTAACTAACCCCCCATCATGCACTACTGCTTGAAATTTTGTATCCAATTTCTGCCACAGCACACTGTCACCCTCCACTCAGATACAGACAGTCACAAACTGATCAGCATTTCAGAAGGAACCCTAGTCTCCCACATACCCAAACCCTCCTCTCAGCACCAACCTTTTAGTCCTGCATTTAACACAAGAATCCTGTTCTTCCTACTCTTTATTGATTATGGTACCAGCAGTACCTCCAAGAAGGTTACCATATTGTAACATACCTCAGCTTACTACACAGCTCCCTGCACCTTTCCTTTAAACTGATCTGTAATGCAGTTGGCCAGATCATTGGTTCAGTGATGAATCATAACATCCAGGTTACCCTCCATTGACCAGCTTCCATGTCCCTCTGACTATGTTTCTATCACCTTTTACTGCCCTTCCTGTCATTGATGTTCACTCTCCACCTGCACATCTTTACTTGATGCAGCCTTCTTCCCTACAGTTACGAATTGTACCCATGAGGGTGGGTCTGTCATCTAGTGCCTCCAATACCAGAGCAGCAAAGCAGTTCTGAATGTGTACTCCTGGAACACAATCCAGGCTGAACCAACCCACACTCCATGACTCTCTACTGCAGTCATTTCCACCATTGGACCCTTTGAAACATAGACACATAGAAACATAGAATTTGATGGCAGATAAGGACCGCTTGGCACACCCAGTCTGCCCTTTTCCCTACTACTGATAAGCTGCAGATCCTAGTTAACCAGCAGCCTACTTCTTCTTTACCTCCACACCCTAGAATTGCCTTATGACTGTCCCATGCATGCTTGAATTCCACCACCGATTTTGACTCACAACCTCCTCCGGAAGGCCATTCCATGCATCCACAACCCTCTGTGTGAAAAAATACTTCCTTAAATTACCTCTGAGCCACCCCCATCTTCAAATTGTGCCCTCTTGTTCTTGCACACCCTTTTTTTGAAAGATGCTACCTCTTGGACTTTGTTGATTCCCTTGAGGTACTTGACAGTTTCTATCATGTCCCCTCTCCTCCTTTCCTCGAGGCTATACATATTATGCTCCTTAAGTCTCTCTTCATATGTCTTCCAGTGCAGACCCTGCACCATTTTAGTTGCCTTCCTCTGGACAGCTTCCATCCTGTCTATGTCTTATGGAGACTGGGTCTCCAGAACTGCACACAGTACTCCAGATGGGGTCTCACCAGCTGTCTGTACAGAGGGATAATAACTTCCTGTTTTCTACTGGTGATGCATCTCCCTATGCATCCCAGTAACCCTCAGCCCTCCTTGCTGCCCTCTCACATTGCTTGCCCACCTTTAGGTCATCTGATATGACTACCCCAGGTCCCTTTCCATTTTATTGTTGTTAGTATCTCACCCCCATTGTGTACTCTTCCCTGGGTTTTTGTTTCCCAGGTGCATTACCTTCTCTTCTTAGCATTGAATCTAAGCTGCCATACATTTGACCATTCTTCTAACCTTGCCAAGTCCTTCTCATCCTTTCCACCCCACCCTGTGCATCAACTCTGTTGCAGATCTTAGTGTCATCTGCAAAGAGACATACTTTTCCTTCCAGTCCTTCCGAATGTCGCTTATAAAGACATTGAAGAGGACCGTCCTAATATTGAACTCCTGCGGTACCCCACTAGTAACCCTCCTTTCTTCTGAGTGGACTCCATTTACTATTACTCTCTGTGTCCTATTCTCCAGCCAATTCTTTACCCAGGCTGTCATCTTGGGACCCACTCCCAGGCTGGCTAACTTGTATATTAATCTTGTGTGGGACTGTGTCAAATGCCTTGTTAAAGTCTAGGTAGGCCATATGTCCACAGCCCTCCCTGATCTACTACTTTGGTCACCCAGTCAAAGAAATCTATCAGATTTGTCTGGCATGACCTTCCGCTGTGAATCCATGCTGCCTAGGGTTCTGCCCTCTGGCCTATAGATACTGACAATTCTTTCCTTCAGAAGTGATTCCATCATTTTCCCTATCACTGAGGTTAAACTAACAGGTCTGTAGTTTCCTGCTTCTGCCTTTCTCCCACTTTTGTGAAGGGAATCACATCTGCCCTCCTCCAGTCCACGGGTACCACCCCATCCTCCCATGATTTGTTAAAAGGGTAGTCAGTGGTGTCACTAGTTCTCCTCTTAGCTCTTTAAAATTCTGGGATGAATCTCATCAGGCCCCATTGCTTTGTCCACCTTCAGTTTTAAGAGTTCTTTCAGAACCCTTTCTTCTGTAAATGGGCTGGTATCAACTTCTGTATCCAGAGTGTTACTACTGTTTGTTTTATGTACCTCCCCTCTTCATTTGTAAATACTGAGCAAAATATTTGTTTAGTATCTCTGCCTTTTCACAGTCTCCCTCTGCCCACCCTCCCTCCCTTTATTAAGCCTCACTATCCTCCCTTGGTCTTCCTTGCTCCTGATGTACCTATAAAAGTTTTATCCCTTCTTAACTGAGTTGGCTATCTTTTCCTCGGTTTGGGCCTTTGCTGTTCTGACTGCCTTCCCAGCCTCCTTTTGTTTTAACTGATACAGTTCTCTGTCCTGCTCCTTCTGCATTCCTTGTACTTCCTGAATGCTTTTCTCTTGAACCTTCACTGCCACTTCCTTTGAGAACCATAGTGGTTTCTTACATCGCCTTGTTTTGTTTATTTGCTTCACACGAAGGCTCGTTACCTCTGTGATGGCAGTTTTATTATTCCCCATTGTTCTTCCACCCTCCTTCCTGCCCATTTGCTAGTGCATTCCTTGGGCACTCACCCATTTTGGCAAAGTCAGCCCTCCTAAAGTCCAGTACTTTTGTCTTTGTTAGCTTAGCTCTATTGCTGTGTTTATTGTGACCCATACTGTTCGATGGTCGCTAGTTCCCAGATGGCTACCCACTTCTACATCTGTGATCCTCTCTCCATCTCCATTTGAGAGAATCAAGTCTAATATTGCTCCCTCTTGAGTGGGCTCCAGTACTAGTTGTTCAAGGCATGCCCTGTAGGGCATCTAGAATAACTGCACTCTTCAAGTGGCAGCTGCAACTGCACTCCAGTTAACAACTGGCATATTCAGATCACCCATCAGCAATATCTCCTTTTCTGCCATTCTAAGTATACTTTCTATCATTTCCTGTCCATTTCTCCCCTGAGAAGGGGTCTGTATACAACCCTGTGCATATTGTGGTGCCATTGCCCATCTCCAAATTTACCCACAGTGCTTCTTCTCCTCCCTGTTTACCCTTTTGTTCTGTTGCTTTTATTCCTTCCTTATGTAAAGAACTACTCCTCCTCCTCTTTTACCCTCCCTGTCCCTCCTGTAGACAGTGTATCCTGGTATGTTTATGTCCCAGTCATGGTTTTGTGTGTACCATGTTTCTGTGACTGCCACGATATCCAGATGTTCCTCTTCCATCAAGGCCACTAATTCAGGAAGCTTGTTACCCAGACTACGGGCATTAGTACTCATTGCTCTCCATTTTTTATGGCTTTTCCTTCTGTTGCAGCATCCCCACTGACCGTTCTACCTCAGTCTTTTTCTCATTTAGTACCCTGTTTTGTAGGAGAGGCTGGATTTTTCTGCTGCTTGTCAGTGCCTTCCTTTGACTAGTTTAAAAGCTTTCCAATGAAGCATTTAAACCGATTGCTCAAAAGACTTGTTTGAGGCATTAGGAATAATGAAACAGAAGATCCCAAAGAAAAGGATGAGCCAGTGCCAAATATGCATTTGGTGGACATGCTAAAATTATGTGTTTTGGGCACCAACAAAGCAGGCCCAAAGGAACTTAGCTTCTTTTGGCAATTTGGTAGTTGAAGGTCATGACACAGCACTTTTTACAGGAAGCACATGCTGAACATGTCCAAGATGTTGGCAAGCCACATGATCTGCAGCAGCCACTCAGTGATGGTGGAACTCAAAGCTCCTCATGCTGTGCAAATCTCAATGCCATTTCTAGCTCTCTGTCACAAAGGAAGGATCTGTCAACTTAAGAAGCTCATGTTATGAAAATGACTTTTGTTCAGAAAACTTTAGAAATCAGGGACTTGTGCATTATCATTGAAGTTAGGTACTGTAATTCATTACATTGTGCTTTAGATTCAGTCTTTCAGCTCAATAAAATCATGGTTCAGAAGACAGGAGAGAAGAGAGTTCAGTTTGAACTTGTGCTAGCAGCCGCAGACCCTGAAACTGGAGCAGGAAGATTGAACTTAGCAGACTGGGAAAGGTGCATTGGAATTGTAAAATTTTATTTGGACAATTTTTGTCTTGTACTGAGTGCTGGTGGGTCAAGGTGCAGAAATCCATGTTGATTGACTTTATTTTACTCCCCATCCACCAGTAGGTGCAGGGAAGATTGAATTTATGTAGAGAGGGTAGAAGCGGGGATGGGGCAGTTAAGGATCATCTGATAAATAATTTGATGGCTATAGGTGTGAAGCACCAGAATCCATCTTAATTTTTTAAGTTGTGAGTGATAAAGTGAAGGTACATTGCTCAGTACTCTTAGTGCGATTGAAGAGGACTCGGATGGTGTGAGTGGGTGACACAACAGGAGAGCGTGTGTTTATCTGCTGTTGTGTAGTTAAGCAACCATCACAGAAAGAACTTGAAGAGAGAGATGCAGAGGGGAGGAAAAGAGCACAGAAGAGTTCCACCATGCTAGTTCCACCATGTATCAGCTATATAAGTGGTGGTGGTGGAGAAATGTGTTGGGAGAGAGAGACTGTAAGTCTAGTGTTGGTGAAGGGCTATACCTGAGTAAAGGACAAGGGCTGGGAATGTGACAGTTTATCAAAAGAGCCATTGTTCATTAGTCCCACAACTCAACTGATTCTACACCCACAGGAAGCAGCAGCTTTCCCAGTGAGTCCCAGTTATCCAGTGCATCTGGTGATGAAAGCACCTGAGCAGAATAGAGGCACACAGGTGTTCCACTGTTCCTTTTGAATACAATGAGGTCACCTACCTGTGGAGATATGTGATCGATCACCATCTGTAAAGACAAACCGCCCCCATTCATCTTGTATGAACAACACAACATCGGCTGCTTGTGCTAGTGGCACCAATACCACCACAGCCACATGTGCATTTTGAGTATGAATGATTGCCTGCTCCCTTGGGGCACTATATGATGCCCACCTCTGCCCCCAAATCAGGAATTGTCAGCAGTAGCATCACTAAGTCCAGTTCTGCAGCACAACCATTGTGTGAGGAAGGTGACAATGAGTCTGGGTCGGCACTGATGGTACTATTATGTTGTCACTTGTGGAAAAGCAGAACTGGTTGGGATAACGTGAGGTAAACCAACCTGCAGTTATATAAAATCAGCCAGTAGTAGCACAACTACCATTGCAGTTTATAGTGGAGGAGACTGCCACTGGGAAGGATATGGAAGTGGGGCTGTTGGAGCAGGGTGGATATAAGAGTAAGGTACAAGAGCAGGAAGCAGATGCATATGAGATGGAGGTCACAAAAGGGCAAGGGAAAGCTGAAGAATCATGAGACTGAGATGGAGGGACTTGGGAAAGAAGAAGGAATTGAAGAACAGAAGCAGTAGAGGAAAAAGTGGGATAAGAGGAAGCCCATGCAGGAGAGGAGCAGAATCAAGCAGAGGAGGTACAGTAGAAAGTGTGCTGTCAGTTACACCAGCAAGTTCTGATTATGGCTGTGATACAGAGGAATATAGACAATCATGGAAAGACATGGCCAACATAAAAAAAAAAATACTAATAATAATGCAAAGTAGAACAGAATGAAAGCAAGTTGGTCTGGTAGGGATATCTAAAGCTCATTTCAAGCAAGCAAGCAAGCAAACTTTATTTACAGTATATAGCGCCTTTCAACATCAATGTGCTGTACATGATACAAATTACAATATTAAAGCAGCTCACATAATAAATTAGTTAAAATCACTCAATTAGGAAGGCCAGAGAGAATAAATATGTTTTCAGCATAGATTTAAAACTATCGATGGTCAGGCATTCTCTTCATCGACGAGGTATAGAATTCCAGAGGGTTGGTGCTGTAAATGAAAAAGCAGAAGCTCCAGATGTTTTAAGATGAACTGGGAATCTCTAGCAATCCCTGTCAGTGGATCAGATAGGGCGATTGGGGAGTAGGGAGTCAAGAGATTTTTCAGTAAGTCAGATCCCTGTTCATGTAGGGCTTTAATGGTAAGCAAGCCTTATCTTATAGGTGATCCACCACTGAACTGGCAGCCAGTGCAGTTCACGCAGCACATTGTATATATAATGTGACTGGTCCTGAAGTACCAGTCAACAGTCTGGCTGCTGCATTTTGCACTAGCTGCAAGCAGCGGATGTCAACCACAGACAACCCTAGGTAGAGGGCATTGCAGTAGTCAAGATGGGTGGTAATGAAGACATGGATCAATGTTGGTGATATTCCTTTGGTTGTAAAATGAGGACTTAACCACAGCTGATACCTGGGACTTCAGTGTCAAGCCATCAAAATGACGCCAGGTTACACACCGATCTGAAGAAATGAGCTGGACACCATCAGCCATAGGCTTGACACATGCCCAGCCCCAGAACCTGTCCCAGGTTAGCTGGATCCACAACCAACCCCTCAGTCTTATCCAAATTCATTCTCAACCAACTCGAGCTCATCCAGTCTTTGATCTCAGAGAGGCAACTGTTTAGCATAGAGATTGCATCAACCTGTCCAAGCATAAAGGATATATACAGCTGAGTATCATCTGCATAGCAGTGAAAACTCAAGCCATATCACCTGGTGATATTTTCCAATGGCAGCATACATTGCAAACAACATGGAGCTAATATGGAGCCCCTGCGGTACCCTGCAGGACCGGGGAAGAACATCAGAGGAATAACTTCCAGTGACCACCCTCTGAGACCTGCCAATGAGAAACAATCTAACCCCTTGAGGACTGTACCCGACAGTCCACAAAGGAACTGCAGGGTCTCCAAAAGCACCTCATGGTCAACAGTGTCAAAAGCTGCTGACAGATCTAGAAGGACCAAGATGGTACAAGCCTTCAATCTCTCGCCATTAGAGATCATTTAGAACCCGAACAAGGGCAGTATCCATGCTATGCCTCTTTCTGAAACCAGACTGGAGTGCTTCATAGACATTATGAGTTACAAGGTAATCGTCCAGTTGCAACGCAACCACCTTCTCAATAACCTTCCCACAAAGGGCAGGTTAGAGACAGGATGTTTGTTAGCTGGATCAATGGATCCAAAGAGGGTTTTTAAGGAGTGGTCAAATGACAGCTTCCTTTAGGTGGTCTGGAAGATTCCCTCTCCAAGGATCTCCATACAATTTCAGCTAGGATTGGGCAGATAACATCTATACATTCCACTAAACGGAGGGGTTAGAGCCCGATTCAAAGTACAACAGATTGGGTGCAAAGTCTGGACAATCTTCACAATGTCCTTGAAATCCAGTTGGCTGAAATCCATCCAGACAGACCGGTGCTCACTACCTCCCATTGATCTCTGCAACCCCTCATGCAGCGAGAGCCAGACCGATTCCGACCTGATGCTGGCAGCCTTTTCATAAAACTGAGCTAGTTCATCACACTCAATTTGTGAAAAACTTTTCTGACTGAGGCAGATTGGATTGCACAATCTGTGAATGGTTCAAAAGCTGAGCCAGTCGGTTCTACACAGCAGAGATCTCCTGGACAGGAAGTCTGCCTTCTTATGAGTTGTTTCTGATTGACAGCCCTTATAATTTCCCATCAATCTAAGCCTGATCAGCCTCATTGTAACCCTAGTGCTGCCCTGTCACGGCATTCAATCTAGCCAAGTCATTCTACAGTGTCAGAAAAACAAAATCATTTCATAGTCACCATACTATTGCTTCCAAAGAACCCAATCAATCTAGTCACATTGCTAATAAAACAAAGAGATTTTGCAATGCAAGAAAATAACGATGACTCACAATTCCACTGACAGCATGTTGCAATCTGTGTGACAGAAAGATCTGCCTGGGGACTTCTGGTGATGTCACCATTCAGCTTGAGCACTGCTGGTAAGCTCTGCCTACTAAACTATTACTAGCAACCCAAAATACTTGTTAATCAGTATATTTTCACTCTAATACCAAAGTCAAGGTGTTAGACATATATTGGAGGTAAGAAAGACAAAACAGGATTAACTTAGCAGCTGCCTATGCCATCATGCATTGAGTGGGAGATACAGTGTCCTCATCCCTGGCCTCCAGTACGGTGCTTTCCCCATCCGGTTCTTCCCATACAACCAAGGATCACAAATGATCAGCTTATGGAGGAGTTCAGAGCTTTCTGGAATGAAATTTGAAAATAGGCAAGTTTCTATACAGAATCTTGTTAAACAGAGGATGCCATCCACATGCAAACTGTCCTAATGCAACTATCTGCCCGTACGGACAACATATGTATCTTATCCTCCACTTGCATCACTAACAGATACAACTGGAAAAGAAGCACAGTGACCTGAGAGAAATTATTCCATGAATATGGAAATATACAGGCTCCCAGAGAGAGAAGAGCGAGCCCAAATTTTGAACTTTATTGATAAATTAGTTAGGAGGCTTTGAACTTGCTAATTCAGTTCCAGCTCTAGAGCAATGGGTACATAGGGCCTTGGAACCAAAACCTGGCCTGGGAGAGTGTTCTGTTCTGTGATATTACAGTTTCTTAGATACCACAAAAAGGAAGTGGTCTTGTCAGCAATGTGATGGAAGCAGTGTGTGGAGGCAGCACAGTTACTTTTTGACCAGGACTATGCACCAGCAATTCAAGCTAAACAGATGGTCTGTGGTTCTTGCCTTAAAGTCTTATACCAAGCAAACTTAACATTTCAATCTCCTGCTCAGCTAGACTCCAGGTTTATTATGAAGGTTCCATCTTTACCACCACAGAGTTGAATAAGCCTGCATAGATATGGAGCAGCAGGGTCTGACCATACCCCAACCACAGAGAACTCAACAATGCCATAAACTGGATTAGAAAGCGGGAGTGACCTGCTCAAAAACTGGTTGACCAAAAGAGGTCCAACATTGGATGTTTGCAGTGGCACACCAGCAGTCAAAGGAGACAATGAGTTATAGTAAAGATTTGCTGCAATACTTTCAGAGACAAGTAAAATGGTTGTGTTCAAATTTTCTGTATAGCCACATTGCCTGAACCACCTGTGTGTACTACACCTTTCTTTGTTTATGATTTGCCCTGAATGTGTTGTCAGAGTGCCCTCCATCATTTCTTTCTGCTATGCTGTGTTGAGACTTACTGCTACTTCCCCATATCTGTTCAGGTTAGCCTCATAGCAAGGACATCATGTCCCAGGCTCTCCGCTTTTACATGACAGATGATTGCATTTGGTATGAGTGGCTGTTGGGATATAAAACAGAGAATTCATAACAAGAGGTTCTCAGGAAAATATACATACATAAATAAATAAAATAAAAAGAAGAAACCATAGTATCATGGAGACAGGTTTAAAATGGAACAGATTCTAAATGTGAGTGGGGTTCCCAGTTCTTGTGGTCCTTATTGATTTTGTTTCACTCTCCTTCTGGCACAAACATTCTGTGGTGATTTTTGTAAGTTAAAGAGTGGTTCTTTTGGTAGGCCTGATATGCACTTCTCTGGCTTTCTCAGTTGTGCTGCTGGTGGCCCTGCAGCTGAAGCCCTGATTTCAAAGTCGGTGGTTGTAGACTTTTGTTATAGTGGGCCAGACGTGTTTGGCTGTGACATTGTTCTGGTGTATTAAATAATATGGGGCTGGAGGTGGTAGCAGTATCAGCATGTGAGTTGGTGCTTCTAGTCAGCTAGAAGCTGCTGTTTTGAGTTCTTGATATTGGGGATGGCTGAGACAGACACTGTTTACTTAAACACAGCTGTTCACCACTATACCTCTCTATACAGTGTCCAGTTCAGTGAGGGTTTTCAGCCCAGAGGTACATTCAGTTACTAGCTGCTTTAATCATTCTATTTTATATGCACCTTGCCTAGAGTGATACAGATTGGTTTAGGGTGAAGTATGAGGAAGATACACTAGAACCCCTTTGTGGGGTAATATAGGGTGGCTCAATTTTTGCTGGAGCAGAGATCCTCCTCTTAACTGATGACCTGCTGTTTTATCAAGTTATTAAGGAATGGAGATGAATATGGCAAAGGGCAGAAGCTATGCAACATCCTGGCTGCTCTGATTTTTTGTGAACCATGCTAGCATGGTTGGTCAAAGGTGGCAGTTAGAATCTCGCTTCTTCACTGATGGCTGGAACTGGTAAACTTCTTCTGCATTGGCATAGTTGGTGCTAGATATTCCATGGGGGGCGGCAGTCTTCTGAGTTGACATTGCAAGTCCAGATGGACTTCTGTGATTATTTCTTCAGGAGGGCCCCACCCTTACACACAGCCACCACTATTAGTTTATTATTTTTCTTGCTTTTTACTCTTACCCTTTCCTGGTGGTATCTCCTCCAGCCTTGTCACTGACCCAGCTTGTTGACTTATAGGTCATCCGTCACTTACACAAAGCCATAGTTGGTGGGTGGCCTGCCATGTAAGGTGTGCAGTGCCTGTGAGGGATGTTGAGTGAGCCAGGGCATTGTGCTCCAGATTTTTGCCCTGGATGTCTATAGGGATGCAAGGCATGCATGTGTGTATTGGCACACCTGTGTGATACATCAGCAGCCTCCCTTCCACATCTGATGGTAACACTGTTGCTGCTTCCAGGCCTCTGCTGGGTGGCAGGCAAGTGGCAGGACTCAGAAATCCTCCTCCCAAAGGAGAAGAGCTATCCTTGGGATGCTCAATCCTCTCTCTCCAAACAGTCAGCTAGTATCCTTGGGGTCCATTCCTGAATTGGGTCACTGCTGCAGCCAGAACCTCAGCTCACCATGCCACTGGGCTAGCTACCATTACTAGTTCATATGCTGGAAGACGGGGTGGTTTTTGATTTTGTTTTCAGATTTGAACTACCTGTTTCCAGATCTCATTTCAAGTATAATGGCAAATTTTCTGGGCACCTCTGAGGCGTGTTAGTAATTGAATATTAATTATGCGATATAGCACCTACATACACACTCTCATCTTTTAGGAGGTTGATAGCAGAAAGGCCTGGACATTGTGGAAATGGAGCAGTCTCCATGACTAAGCCGAACACAGCCCTGCTCGGACCCACCAGCTGCAGCTCTCCACAACAGCCTGCCTGACAGACACAGCCAGGCTCCCAGCCCTGATCAAACTTCTGCCACAATGCAGCCCAGCTCAGACCTGCTGGCCGCAGCTCCCAGCATCCTGCCCAGAGGACACAGCCAGGATCCCAGCCTGATCCGGCTTCTGCTACAACATGGCCTGGCTCAGATCTGCTGGCCGCAGCTCCCAACAGTCTGTCACGAAAGACACAGCCAGGTTCCCAGCCCTGATCAGTCTTCTGCTGCAATGTGGTCCGGCTTGGACCCACTGGCCGAGCTCACCAACATCCTGCCTGCTGCCACAGCCAGGCTCCAAGCCTTGATCAGGCTTCTTCCACAATGTGGCCTGGCTTTACGAACAGTAAAAGGTGACAAGACTTTCTATAGATACATTAGTGAAAGGAGAAAGTCCAGAGGGGGTATTGCTAAGCTTAATGGAGAAAAGGAGCATGTGAGGAGGAGGACCCTGTAAAGGCATCTATCCTAAATAGATACTTTTGCTCAGTATTTACTGAAGAGAAGGTAGGGCAGGGCCCACAGCTCAGCATCATGGACACAGGGGAGGGAGGTGAGCACTACTCCCTTCACAAAAGAAAGGGTCCTACAAGAGCTTGCTAAGCTCAGGGTGGACAAGGCAATGGGACCTGATGGCATACATCCCAGGGTACTTAAGGAGCTAAAGGAGGAACTAGCAGAGCCATTAGCAGAATTGTTTAGTGAGTCTCTGAGCACAGGAGAGGTCCCAGAAGACTGGAGAAGGGTTTATGTGATCCCGCCCACAAGAGTGGTAGCAGGAGGAGGCGGGGAACTACAGACCGGTCAGTCTTACCTCAGTAGTGGGCAAGATTATGGAGGACTCCTTAAGGAAAAGATAGTACAACACCTGGAATCCATAGGGGCACAGGATCCAAGACAGCATGGGTTTACAAAGGAAGGTCCTGTCAAAACTAATCTCATAGATTTCTTTGACTGGGTAACCAGAGTGGTGGACCAAGGGGAGCAGTTGATGTCGCTTACCTTGACTTCAGCACATGGCACATTTATAAGGTAGAAAAGAAATGGGCAGACTGGATGGGCCTTGTGGTCCTTATCTGCTGTCAACTTCTATGTTTCTATGTTTCTATGGCTCAGACCCACCGGCCACAGCTCCCCAACAGCCTGCCCAGTGGACACAGGTATGGTAATCCAAGCAGAAAGACATCGGGAAGCTGAGACTGAAGCCATGGATCTGATTGGCTTCCACCCAGCTCTTTTTTTTTTTTTTTTTTATTTTAGCCTTTGGTAAATGGGTAGGACCACTAGGCACAAGTACCTGTTTTCAGGGGTGACCTGGGAGCACTAGGCAGTTAAGTGACTTGCTCAGAGTCACACACTATACAAGTGGAGAATCAAACCAAGGTCTGGTCTGCTGGTTGAACCAAGCTCATTCATAGCTTGTTACTCTAACCTCTAGGCTATACTGCCAGCTCTGCCCAATTTGTTTCCACACAGCTCCATTCAGCTCCTACTGTCCGACACAGCCTTTTTACTGCAGCCAGCCTAATTTTTAAAAGCTGAAGGAATTGGTGTAATATTGCCTACCTGCAAACCCTGGCTCATATTTGAATTTAAATTCAGCTAATTTCTGTTAATTTAACCTACCAAAACAGCAGACCAGTGCCCTGGGGTCGGCTGTCAATTTGTGCTATTTGCCCGTTAACTGGTGCTGGTCTGCAGCCCTCGCTCCCATATTAATTAAGTGGGTTTGTTTGTGGAGCTCACTTACTAGCCAGCTCACTTGTTGTTCTGCCAGAAATTTTTGCCTGGCCCCCCATCCCCTTCCCTGGCCTTTATTACATACATCTCCACCATCCTCTTGTGAGAGCACACCCATCCCCTGGTTGTCACACACCCCAGCTCTATCTTAAAGGGTCACTGATCTAGCTAGTCGCTACCACTGCTGTAATTGAATCACAGCTGCCTGGGGAGCAGCTAGCCCTCTCTGCAAGAGAAAGCTGTTCAAATTAAACCCCCACCACCGTTTCCTAGGACAACCCAGACTGCTAAGAACATTGCCACTGAACATCACGGCAGCACTATGGCTATAACTGCACACCCTGCTCAGACTAAGGACTAGAGCCAGCTGAAAACAGGCACCAGAATGGGAGTTGACTCCACTCCTTGAGTTATTAATGCAGTTATTTCTGTTCCTGATGATAACCCTGACTATGATGGGCCTGATCCGGATACCACCTCCACCCACCGAGGCTGCACATTTGCAATAAACAGTACATCAGCTCAGTGGGGACCAGCAGTAATACTCAGCTTAACAACCGACCATCTCAACCTCATGTCGGGGACCTTAGCAACCCAGAGCTCACCACACCAATATTATGCTTATACCCAGGACTATTTAGCATTCTTGGCACCCTGCCCACCACACACGAGACATGGACTCAACAGAGACAAGGATGACTTGTCTTTTCCCAAAATATCAAGGAAGCTTGTCTTGATCCTACTACTGATCTCAGGAAACATTCACCCCAACCCTGGCCCTATGTCTGCCAACACTCAGACCCAGCTACCTACGGGTAGTTAAGGTTTGTGTCCTTAAATATAGGTAGCTTCCTAGCAAAGCTTACTCAATTTGAAGCCTGGGTGGCACTTGTACAGCCTGATGTTATCACACTGACTGAGACCTGGCTCATGCCCAGAACAGCCGACATGGTAGTCTCCCTGTTTGGGTACAACTTGAATAGGCTTGATCGCACTGTAAAAAGAGGGCAGATGCTAAATCTACACCCACAACCACCTACAGTACCACAAAGTCCAACTGGGTGCTGCCAGCAATGTCTGTGAATGACTTGCAGTAAAAATCCTTTTGGGCAAGGGGCAGAAAGCTCATTGTCATGGCAGTGCACATTCTGCCAGAATACCAGCAAGTGGGACTAAATGAATTTGCCAACCTCTATACTCAGGCTAGTCAGAATAAAGAAATTATTTTGCTAGGAGACTTTAATTCTAACTGGCTAGCCAGCTCCAGTTCCTCCCATGGGGACCTGATAACTGGACTATACCTAATGCAGGTGGTCCAGAGTTGCACAAGAACTAACTATAGAACAGGAACGAGTACCTTGATCGACTGGGTGCTGACCTCCCACCATGAAAGGCTTACTAATGTTCAGGTGCTCCCTGATGCACTGAGTGACCACCCTTTGTACAATGCAAATGATCCTCCAAGCTGCCTAAACTACCACCAAGGCTGGTGAGGAACAGAGTCATCAGAAATTGCTCCATGGCAAATTTCAAGAAACACCTAACAGGCATAGACTGGAGCATCCTGGTTACCTGCCCTCTGTTGACACAGCCCTGCAGCTCTTCCACAATCATTTCAACTCAGCTGCAGACATGTATGCCCTTATTGTAAGAAAATGATAAAAGGGAGGTGCATGGACTGGATTACTCCCCAAATCCTTGGTATGATGCAGGAATGTGATCTCCTCTGACACCAAGCAATGGCATCAGGGACAGTCGAGAATGCCCAAAACTATAAAACTGCTAGAAATAGGTGCAAATGGGCAATACAGCAAGCCAAGGCCTCCCACCACAGAAATCAGCAGTCCCAGTGTCTGAAGGACACTAAAGTTCTGGGCTTCATCAAGGATCTCCCTGGGAAGAGTGACAGGACCTCCCTTACCATGCTCCATCACAATGACAAAGTCATACTTGATGAAGTTGCCATAGCCAATATTTTCAACAAGGCTTTTACAGGTTACAGAGCAGTCCTACCACCAAACCAGCTGCTCAGGGCAAAACACCGACCTCTGAACCCTTGCCCCACCATCCTTGCACCAGCCCAAAATTCTACTTCCAGCAGGTAACCACCAGGAGACCTCTAAATATCTTATAAGAGTGCTAAGCAGAAAGAGGATGGCAGGGATAGGATTGATATGAAGCTTATCTCAATTATTCTTCCTGAAGTGGTCGTCGATCACCAAGCTTTTAATGTGCCACATCGGATGTCAGCCTTCCCATCTACCTGAAAACTGCCCTGGTCTCTCCTGTACTAAGGAGAGGACCATTCTGGTGCCCAATTACAGGACCATCTCCATCATGTCTCCTTTCTCCAAAGCACTGGAAAGAATCATTGCAGACCAGCTCTCTGCCCACCTACATAAATACAACCTCCTCAGTCCACAACAACAAGGATTCCACAAGTGGCACAGTACCAGCTCAGCCCTCATTAAGTTCACATGCTTGTTCATGAGGCACTCAACCATGGAAAATTAGTTGGAGCACTCTCTATTGATTTATCCAAGGCATTTGACCTTGTGGAAAACCAGCTGCTGCTCCACAGGCTAATCTGCCTTGGGTTGTCCTCCGATATGGTTGGGTGGTTCTCTAGCTACCTGTCTGGGCGCTCATGACAGGTAAGATTAATAGAGCCATCACTGAGGCTAGGAAAGTCATAGTAGGGTCCTGCAAGGGTCCATATTGGGCCCACTCCTGTTCAGCATCTTAGAAAACAACCTCCCATTGTGTGCCCTCTGACAAAGTTCTGCTCTACGAGACAACATGGTATTATTCCTTGAGGTTCCTGCCAAGACACTGACCAGGAACCTGCAGCACAATTTGACCTACTACAGGAATATTTTAGCACCAGCTTCCTAGTATTCAATTGCAAAATACAAAGACAATGCTCTTTGCTGGCTGCCTGAAGAGAAGATCCATCACACCTTTCATAATCACACAACCCAGACTCCCCATCAAACAGGTCCACTCATTCCACTAGCTGGGGATTACAACTGATGAGTCCCTTTCCTTTGATGAACATAAGTAGTATCACTATGGCTGTGAGCAGGAAGCTGGGGGCACTATATAGACTATGCTTCTGCCTCACCCCAAAGCCAGGCTCAGGTGGTCAATGGCATAATCCTGCCAATCTTGGATTATGGAAACGTTCTTTGTAAATGAACTCTTAGCTCAAAGGTTGCAATTTCAATTTCTCAATAAATAAATAAAATAACTAAATAAAATAAGCCAGAGGATGGGCATCCAGTTGATGTATCTGACATCTTCTATCAGAGACCTATTTTACTGGTCTCATGTCAAACAGTAGCAAGCAGCAACCCTGGTGTTCTTTGTTGGCTATGCATTCATTGAGATATAAAGACCCTAATGGACACTGGACGCCTGGACTACAGCAGGAAGTACAGTTGCTGTTTCCTAGGATTATCTAAGATGGATGTGATAGCCTTTCTGATTGATGTGACCATATAGGATTGCAGGTACTCTGGACCTGTAGTTAAAGACTGAAAAGTGATTGAAATTCAAAATATTGTCAAAGTTCGGTAAGTGTGAAGTAGTAACTTTGTAAAGTTTTTTCCCAAGTGAAGTGGCCTTCTTCTATGCAAATTGACTGAAATTCACTGGTGAAGTTGCCACATCACCATAACTTCATCTGACTTCGGCTGAAAAAGTGCCTCTTTGCCAGGAAAATGCATTGTGAAGTGGTGATAGCAACTTTGTGAAGTAATTTGTGATGACAATTTCAGAACTTCACTGAAAAGTAACATTTCCCAACATCTCCAAATGTAGCTCAGATTGGGCATTAGGCATCTTACTGACCAGTGATGTATTTTCTATAGTACATACAAAAAGTAGACCAAGCACCAGGAAATGTAGCAATGGTGCTGACAGGTAAAGCAAACAGTTTGTGAAAAAATCAAAGCACCGTTGCACCAAATGAAAACACACTGACAAAATGGATATCAAACAGGTCACAATTTAATGTAATAACCGCCTATGTAGCTCAATGGCGAATAAAAACTAATGTTTCTCTAGCATACTGCCAGGCTTCCTCAGAGTTAAATACAATAAGAGCAATAGTGCCTTTTATATACACATTCAAACATACATATGATACTTAAAAACCAGTCAGAGGCATCTGACAGGTAAACACACCCACCTACACATTTAAAGTGTCAAGTGTTATAAATTACGTGTAACTGTATCTTAAAACTTGGATCAGATCCTTATGATTTCATCATGAGTATACATATAACACACATGTACATATACAAAAACTTTTATATATACAGCAATGATACTTGTTAAATAACATAATAAATAGACATTACCTCTATTTTATTATTATCATTGCATCCCAATATCTTATTTTTGTATGTCTTCTTGTGTTTAGTGTGGTTATACTTTATTCCTATCATGCTGTTCCAGGCACTCTATTACTTTATGTTAATCCATTACATTATCAGACAGCTGGATGTTTTGTTCATCTCACCCCTTTTTTTACTTTTTTATTTTTATTTTTATATATTTATTACACAGCAGCCCGCAGTCTAGTCCACTCATTTTTAGCATCTATATTTTTCAGAAAAGCACTCAAATTGATGCTATCATTGAGTCCTTTATTCTGTTGGGCTCCCAATTGAAATATCCAGTAACTTTCTCTCTGATCTATCAGTTTATTCCGGTCTCCACCTCTACCACCTAACTTCACTAACTCAATGCCTACAAAGCAAATATTGTGTTGTTTTGTTTTATCCCATAATATGTGTTTAGCAATTACATAGGATAAATCACCTTTTCCAATGCTCTTACATGCTCCCTATCCTTACACAAATTTTCTTATTGTGTGGCCTACCGTATATAAAAGCTCCACAGCTGCAGGTGATCATATATACCACTCACTGCTATCACATGTGATCCGATCCCTGATCTGTATATTTTGTTAGTTACTGGGTATGAACCTTTACAAGTTTTAACATATTTGCAAAAACTGTACCTGCCACAGTGAAACGTACTCCACTGGTACAGGGGCAAGTAACATTTGCTTTAGTGGTTCAGGACCTGGTGTTATGTTGCTGACCATCATATCTCCAATACTTCTGCATTTACAAAACACTATACTGGGTTCTTTTTCACTGATCTTTTTAATTTAATTTAATTTAATTAGCTTTTGTTGACCGGGTAAGTACACTAGACAAATCCTGCCTATTTTCAGGCATGACCCGGGAGGGGATACAGATGAATACCAACTGACCTTGAACCAGATTAAGCTGTTGGTATTTTTGGTGAATTTAAGTTTGGGTTAAAGTTGCAGTATTGACCAATTGTTACTGATCACCTGTTTCACCTTTTCAGCTCTCCTTGAGTAATTTGTAACAAATGAACATTCCTGTATACTGTTATTGGTTCTATGGGCATATTGTAAAGTGTGTTTTCTATTCATGCCATCCACCTACTGGATTCCTGTGGCTATGCTATGTCTGCTATAGCCACATTCCTGAAATCTATGGATCTGTACTCCTTTCTGTGTATATACTCTGATTGTTTAGTACAATTCAGTAGAGTACATGCCATTTGTCCCTTTGGTATATTATGACAGACATGGAAGGGATGACAACTATCAAATCTTAACAGACTATTACGGTTTGTTTCTTTCGAAAAGCATTGTACATACACCTCCTCACCATCCTTATACAGTTTAAGATCCAGAAAGTGGATCACTGTTTGACTCAGTTCATGTTTATAGGTTAGGCAGCCACTAGTTGACTCCATCCACTTAATAAAAGTGCAAATTCTTCTTCGGTGCCTTTCCACACTATTTAAATATCATCTATAAAGTGCCGCCATAAATCCACCTTATGTAGGAAATTATTTGTATGGCGCTGTGTAGATGATCACATTTACTTACCAATGAAAGATTTGTAGAACTAGGGGCCATTGTTGTGCCCATAGCTGTGCCTCTGACCTGATCATACAATTGGCCCTGAAAAAAGAAAAATTTTGCAGTACTGTTTTGGCTCACTCTAATAAGAAGTGGGTGGGTTTGCAGTACTCTCAGATATAGTTCTCAATTCTAGAAAGTAAAACAACGTATCGAGTCCCTCTGTGTGAGGAATAACTGTGTACAGTGAATTGACATCCACTATAGAAAAGCCACTCTGGCTCCATCCACAGACCTTTGACCAACGTAATAATTTCAGTTGAGTCCTTTATATAGGACCTTAAGTTTTGTACTACTGGCTATAGAAATTGGTCTCAAATATATTGACAAGCGCCTCCGTGAAGCCAGTCTCTGCCTGAAACTATCTGGTCAACGTGGTGGTGATGTCACACTTTTGTGGATTTTAGACAGTATATACAATACTGGGATTACAGGGCAGTTGATAGTCATGGTTTTGTAAAGTGAGTCAGTGATATACCCTCTTACAAAGCTATTACTTAACATGTTATCAATTTCTTCTTTAATTTGTGTTACAATTACTCAGATGCTGGTTTATAAAACCTAGTGTCAAGTAGTAATCTGTGTACTTCATTTACATAGTCAGTTGTATTCATTATGCCACCGCCCTCCCTTATTTGCAGCCCTGATAGTTATATCAGTATCGCTTTGAGTGATTTAATAGCTAATTTTTCTTCTTTGCTGCAATTATTTCTATGAGCTTCCACAGGCAATTCCTCAACTTAGCAAAATCTAATTCACATTTACATATGAAAGTAGATACAACAGGGTTCAGGGAAGGACAAAATTCAGATCTTGGGCTAAGTCTTGTATTTGGCAATTTACTAACATCAGTATTGTCATTATTCTCAAAAATACATTTCAGGGTCAAGTTCCTGCCAAATTTATTCAAATCCACACAAGTATCAAGAAATTTATATCAGAAGTTGGACAAAATGCTAGTCCCTTACTGAGAATGAATAATTCAGGAGCTGTTAAATCATAATTTGAGATGTTAACAACAGGTGTTAGCTCCATATGAGGCACTAAATTGAGATCAACATTAGTGGCTGCACATTAAAGTTCAGAGTCCAAGTTTACAATGGTGTTCTCCATAGTGGACTGAGTATGTATAGGGGGAGGATGAGTGGCTGGACATAGAGAGCACATTTGCTCTCTGCAGTGCAGACTGAATCTGTACTTGTTCCTGCCTCTTCTTCCAAGCTTGCTCCCCTTTGTCCTTTTCTGTAGTACCCATCTCAGCAGTGATGTGTTCACCCTTTTACACATGGTATCCTGTGTTAAGGGCCCATTCACTTTAGGACCCATATTATTTTCAAGCACTGCCTTACCATACCCAGGTGAAGTGTAGGAGTTATTCCTTGTGCTTCTTATTGCCCCTGCCAAGGAATACACAGCTGATTGTTACTGTTGTTATATGTCTTCGTATTGTCCTTTTGTTGGCAACTCTGTTGATGCCACTATCACTGTTTGTTCAGCTTAATCATGCTATCTTTTGAGGTTCTATGGAGGTATTGGGGCTGCCTAATGAGCACTGCATTCCAAAAAGCAATTTTGACATGTTTCCAGGCATTTTAAATACTTTTTGGCTTTTCCTCACAGGAGGAGCAGTAAGTTGGCCATCTTAGCAGGCCAGAAAGTTGAGAAAGTGGAACAAAATGCTGAGCAAACAATCAGGAGGGAGCTGGCAGGCAGAAAGCCAGTATAAATGTAGCTGGTAATCAGAAAGGCCATATTTGGATACAGAGGTGAGTGACTGATTAATTGAATAACTGTGGAGCACAATTTTGCTACATTTCCAGTGTGTTTTCTGGTATTTTAACTACGTTTCTGGTTGCTTGTATTTTCCCCACAGGAGGAACAGGAAGTTGACTATCTTTAGTTGCTGGGAGGTCCCAAAGGCAGGACAAAAAGCTAGCAACTAATTGGGAGGGAGCTGGTAGGCAGGAAGCCAGTATAAATTTGGGTGGTAACTAGTGCCCCAATGCATTCACCTCCCATCGTGTCTGACTCTGGGACAACACAGGAGTAGTGTGTCTGACCTGTGGACTTCTGCAGTGCTTCCAAAGGGTGAGACACTACACAAGGTAGAAGGTGATACCTAAGCTGTCTAATGTTCACTGTGGCATCAAGTAGAAAGGTAACTAATCTTTGCAGCAACAGTAAAAACATGTAGTGAGCAGCAAACATTCAGGCAAGAGGGTTAGGACAGGAAGGCAGGTTTCACCCTATCTAGGGCAGGTCTATAAACAAGGTCAAAGATAGGAGGAAACAATGTAGTAAACTACAACAGGATGTAAGAATGGGTAAGGGAAAGCTGGATAAACCTCATCTAGGATATGTTGGTAAACAAGTTCATGGGACATACAGCAGAGGAGTATAATTATCACAGAAGTAGAAGTGAATAGAGGGGTACTCTGAGCTAGTTTTGTTACTAAGCAAGGAAAGAAGGGTACTGATCAAGGGACTGGCACAGTGTAATGGTTGTAGTGCCACAGTCTTTTGGCCTCATCTGTATTTGCCTCTCTGAGCTGCAGGCACAGTTTGCTGGACTCTGGACTAAACCAGCAAGGGTACAGCAGACCTTCTGTCCCATCTAGGGCACCTAGCCTGTCAGTGCTCTGCAGAAGGTGCCTAGACAGAGACAGAGTGATTGAAACCTGGTGGGCTCCAGAAGGGTAGGGGAAGGTGCATGCTCCTTCACCTTTACCACTGCAGAACTCCTTTGCTATACTGATAGAATGGGGCAACCAAGTGGAGGTTCAAATTATAGTGTGGGGGAGGAGGGGTCCTCTGAAGGGAGGCCCAAGGATGGAGGGAGAGGCCCCAAATGCAAGAAGCAGCTGCTGGTTTGGGACTCTGTAGTAAGGAGTCTAGAACTGGGAGCTGGAGAGGGAGTAGTTAGGAGGTAAAGTGCTCAAGTGTTGCTTGCTGGATGAACAGAAAGTGAATCCTGAGAATTGCTAGGGCTGCATGAGCTGGGAGGAGCTGGACATCATTGTCTATCTTTGGACAAATGAACTGCAAGCAAGAGGGTAGGGACAGTACAGGAAACTTCAGGGAGCTGGGAGGGACCTCAAGAAAATAGCAAGCATGGTTGCTTTTTCTGAGCCAATACCTGTAAAGAGCCAGGGAGGAAAGGGGCTAGGGACAGGAAAGAGTACTCCACACCAGGGACTTTAACATCTGCTTGAAGGCATGGTGCATGGAGGAGAGCTTTGGCTGCATCAGGAACTGGGGACCAAGCCTGGAGGCTATAGACCTCTATAAGGGAGATGACCAGCATTCTTCTAGGAAGTGAACTGCAGTCCATGGTGGGAGGTTTAAATGCTACTTTTATTAGCATTCAAACTACCTGCAGAGAGTTGGAAAGCCACAGGAGGCAACAATTTCCCTCAGATGATAAAATATCAAGGAAAGAGGGACTGGGGAGAACTACCCTAGGGCAGAGGTGCAGAAAGGTAGGGACTGGGACAAGACAAAAGAAAGTGGGGATATATCTCAGGTAGTATGGATAATGGATTGAAGGAAACCAGGAATGGTGAAAGCAAAATGGGAAGAGGGAGTCAGGTGGCTACCTGAAACAACATAAGCAGGGATGGAGGGAGATGGGGGCATCAGGCAGGGGAAAAGAAGGTGTGAAGAGCCATGTTAGCAAAATGCAAGGAGCCATGGAAACCAAATTGCAGACTGGATGCTACTATGAGAGATGCTAACCTGGATTAAATAACCATAACAGAGTCATGGTACACTGATCACCATGACTGGTACATGACCATATTGGGCTACTTCCATTTAGGAAAGACAGGATGGGGTTGAGGGGAGGAGGCGGTTACATTATGTGTGAAACAGGGAATTAAGGCCACAGAAGCACAGGGCACTGAGAGGAGGAGGAGGAGATGGAAGTGCTGTGAGTCATCCTGGAGACAGGCTCTGAGTCTGCTACCTGTATTGGGGTAATGTACAGATCTTCGAAGAAGGCAAGGAGATAAATGGCACACTAGGAAGCCATCATCTGGATGGCAAGTAGGTGAAGGTGCTATTTGGAGACTCCATTCTGCCAGATGTGGAATGAAACCTTCCAGCTGCAGCTTTGGCTGGGAGGTAGGCTATCTCTGACCCCTACAAGGGGCTTTTCTCAGGCAGCTAGTCATAGAACCTACAGGGACAGGGCAGTGTTGGACCTGGTGTTTTACCAACAGGGACAACATTGCAGACATCACTGTGGACAGACCCTAGGTGCCAGAAATCACCATATAGTGTGGTTCAACATAAAGGCAGGAGTGGAGGTGAGCCACTCAAGGATGATGTCCTGGACTTCAGGAGGGTGGATTTTAAAGAAATGGGAGACTGCCTCAGAAACTGCCTCAAAGGGAGGGATTGCCATGGGAGTAAAGGCACACTGGAGAATAATAAAGGATGCTATAATTAGGTAACAAACCACTGCATGGAAGAGGTAAGGAAAAGCAAAGGAAAAGCAGGCAATTGTGGTTCTCCACAGAAGTGGTAAGAGTAGTAAAAGAAATATAGGGTGGCATTCAAGAGAAACAAAGAAGTGTAGAAGAAGGCAGACAGGGAGGTGTACCAAGCAAACTAGAAAGAGGCAGGCAAAGCAATTAGGAAAGCAAAGGTGAAGAAAGAAGAAATGACTACTAGAGGCATGCTACAAGGGAATAATACTTTTCAAGATATGTACTGTATGTGGAAAAGCAAGAGCAGGAAATTGAGTATTAGAAGAGTGGGATGAAGAAGCTGTGCAGAATGGAACATAAGAAAAGCTGATGTCTTAACTAGAATCTGCAGCTTATCCAGTAGGTAGATAAATGGGCAGTCTGGGTGGGCCAAGCAGTCCTTATCTGCAGTCAAAGTCTATGTTTCTATGTTTCCATCTTACACAGGTACTTCTGCTCAGTCTTTACAGTAGCGGGAGAAGGGATGGACCACCAGGAAAGCAAGAATGGGGGAGTAGACACAAGTCCCTTGTCAGAGGAAAGAGTCATGAAAGGACTCACAGCCCTGAAGATGGATAAGGTCATGAGGCTAGACAGGATACACCTAGGAACCAAAAGAACTCAGGAAGGCAGCAAGTACCCCCTGACAGCCTTGTTCAACAGCTCACTAGAAACAGGTGTCGTTCTGGAGGACTGGCAAAGGGCTGACAAAGTCCCTTTATAAAAGAGTGGCACCAGGAGGAGGCTAGCAACTAAAGGCCATTCATTCTGACTTCCACGGTGGAGACATTAATGGAAAGCCTAATGAATGAAAGACTGGTTGAGCATCTAAGACTGGTTGAGCTTTTAGAATCCAGTGGGCTGCAGGACCACAGGCAGCATGGATTGATGGGGGAGGTCATGTCAAATGAATCTGATAGATTTTGAGTGACCAGAGATACAGATCAGGGAAGGCAATGGACATGACCTATCTGCACATCAGCAAGGCCTTTGACACTATGACACACAGGAGGCTGATTAAGAACTTGAGCAGCACAGGAATGGATCCAAAGTCGTTAACTGGGTTGGAAACTGGATAATGTAGAGGGAGCAGAGGGGTAGTGGCTAATGGCACTCATTCTAAGAATGGGAGAGTGACCAGCAGTACCACAAGAGTTTGGTTCTGGGCTCAGTTCTCTTCAATGTCTTCATAGGAGACATTGCAGATGTACAGACAGGGAAGATATGTCTTTTGCAGATGGCACCAAAATCTTTAATACAGTGGACACTCAGGAAGAAGTGGAGAAAATGCACAGGGATCTTGGGAAACTTGTGGAGTGGCCAAATACATATCAGTTGAGTTCAATGCCAAAATGCAAAATCATGCACCCTAGGACATAAGTACCCTGATGCTGAGTATAAGATGGAAAAGTGCTGACAGTCACTAGACAGGAAAGGGACCTTGGGAATAAATTATTATATTAGAGGACCTCAAGGTGGCAGCACAGTGGGACAAGGCTGTGCAAAGCTGGTGGGATGATGAGGAGCCTAGGAAGGAATATGTCAAGCAAGAGGAGAGAGGTGGTGCTGCCATTATATCACTCTCTGTAAGCTCCCACCTGGAGTACTGCATTCAGTTTTGGAGGCCACACCTCAGAAAGGACTTAGGTTGGAGGTTGTAAAGAGGAGGGCAACTAAAATGGTTTAGGGTTTGCATAGGAAGCCCTATTAGGAGCGCTGATGGATCTCAACATGTGCACCCTGGATGAGAGGACAGAGAGAGATGACATGATTGAGAAATGCAACTACCTCACAGGGGTAAACAGGGTACAGGTGAGGAGCCTGTTTCAAATAAGCACCAGTACCAGGAGGCGTGCCATGAAGCTAGGGAGGTGAAGCACAGGAGAGATGTAAGACATATTTCTTCACTGAGAGGGTGGTGGATGCCTGAAACAGACTGCCAACAGAAGTGGTGGAGGCTAGAATGGTGAGTGACATCAAGCATGCACAGGATAAACATATGGGTATATAAGAAAAAATTAGGAGGTGGGTCGTTGGAGACCAGATGGGGTCTGTGGAGGTGGAATAGGCAGGGAACACTTGGGTGAACTCGGTGGCCATTCAGTCCTTTTGTGCAAACAAATTCTATGTTTCCATACCAATCTTCTGTCACTCTTAAAATTATGGGTACAGCTACTGATCTACCATTTTTTATTCTGGGGTCACAGATTCCAAATGCATTTGTTAATTGTATTGCATATGTGGTCAGGACTCTGTTTTGGGCCAGGAGCACAGAACAGAGCAACCTGATGTCTCACTCTTTACTGATGGTGATTTCCTCTGTTAAAGTGTATTCCCTAGTTTAAACAGCACTAATTATCTGGTTAAAGAATAACATTATTGTGATCCATAAACGTGAATGTCCTGATGTCATTCTACTTCAGGGCACCCTCCTCTCAAAGTTAGAACTTGAGAAATTTGAGAGTTTGGTTTTAGTACAGTAGTAGTATCCTCATATATAGAAGGCAAAGAGGAGAGAATGGCAATATTGATACCCGCTCTATTCACCCTGGGTCCATGATCAATTTGTGGACTCCAATTTACTTTTGCCATTCTAGTGGGAACTCTTTGTAATACAATGGTCACCTTAATAGTGTATACCTCCCCCACTGTCATGTATGAAAATAATATACATATTTTTAATAAGCTTTTCCTAGGGCTCCATATTCAGCCAGCAGTGCCTGTGCTGTGCTTGTGCCATTGCCACTAGAATATTCAGAGGAACTGACCCACACTAACACTTTTAAATATTGGGCTTCAGTGCAGTGTACATGCAAGGCAAATGCATAGCTTTAGTACAGGGCAGCATAAGGTGGCCACAGCACAGGCTACTTGCACAGCACTGAACAGAGCACTGGGTATAGTGCTGTACAAAACACACTAGTGGTGGGACTTTGGGTGTGAGATGAGGGCACCAATGAAAGACAAGCAACACATCGGCAAGGTATCAAAAATACTTTAATGAACAAAAATGGGCAATGGCCTGCAGAAAAACAAAAACATTAACAAAATAAAGTTACCAAGACAACACCCATTAATACACAACGAAAAAAAGTTATACAGAAAAAGAAGATACCTGCTCAGTAATAAAAAAACAAAAAAAATGGTCACCCAACTGTTAATATAAAACAAAACAGGATACCCACAAATTAATGGGAGGCAGTATAATGCAGTGGTTTAGGGCTCTGAGCTGCAAATCTAGAGACCTGGGTTTGAATCACAGCCCCACTTACATACTGTGTGACCCTGAGCAAGTCACTTAGCTTCCCAGTGCTCACAGGTTGTACTGTAAACAAGCTTACAGCTTAGTGTGTCTCACCTGGTTAAACAATAGGAAAAAACAAGCAAACAAACAAAAAAAAATAGAACACCTGCATGGAAAAGATAAATAAAAAAAGGGCACCAGCCCCTTGATCAATAAATTAACAATGTCCAAATCTCATCAAGGGGTTGCAGGTGGTGGTAGTGGTGGTTGTTGCTGCTGGCATAGCTCCCTTGTTACTTTTTTTTATTTAAAAGTTGCATAAAATACAGAATAAGTTCTCTGAGAAGTCTCATTTACAGAACGTCTCAAGTCACAAAATAACAAGATAACAAAATCAAACATACACAGATCGGCTAATAACAATTATAAATGTATTATTCCTGCAGCAGCATATTTTTCAAACCATGGTTAAAAATACCAAGGTGAGCAAATTTCTAACCTGAGGGACAAGTTATTCCAAGAAAAGGAACCTCATATGAAAAACATTCTTTACTATTGTGAGTGTAAAATGTAGGAACAATAAGAAGAAACCATGCTGAGGCACATCTCTGAGACTATATTTGTAAATAGGAACAGTTAATCTTTTCAAATAAATCAGCAGAAGTCTGATTATTTGTTGTTTTATAAATAAGGGGCAGCCAGTGGAGAATACACTTGGAGGAAGGTGACATCCAATTTAATTGATGCAATATAGAGAATACTGGATGGGCAACTATGCAGAACCAGGGTGTTCTGCCACAGAGGATTCTGATTCCTCTGACCCCGAAAGCGGCTTCGAGAGATCCATGGGAATCAGAACCCGAGGTGGCAAAACACACTGGTTGTGCATAGAGTTGCTCATCCAGTATTTTTATAGTATATAGTACTGTGTGAAAAATGTGTTTTGTGAGTTCTTTTGCTTTTAAAATGAAACTGACTCATGCAGTCTCTAGAGGTTCTAGAATGCTGTTCTACCACAGTAGGGTAGATCAGCATTCCATGATCTGGAACTGTGGTAGAACAACATTTTGAAAGGGATGAATTCTATACAGAACAACACTCCACTATACACTATAAATGAGAATACTGGATGAGTAACTATGCACAACCAGTGTATTCTGCCACAGGGGTTCTGATTCCCTCTGACCTTGAGTCAGAGCTTGCGGTCCATGGAATCAGAACCCCAGTGGCATAACACACTAATTTTGCATAGAGTTTCTCATCCTGTATTTTTATAGTGTATAGTACTGTGTGAAATTTGTGTGCATAGTTCTTTTGCCTTCAAATGAAACTGACTCATGCAGTTTCTAGAGGTTCTAGAATGCTTTTCTACCACAGTAGGATAGAATCACATTCCATGACCTTTGGAACTGTAGTACAACAGCATTTTGAAAGGATGGAATTCTATACAGAACACAGAGGATACAGGATGGGGATGGACAATAACCATGCTGTAATCCCATCAAGCAGTTTCCTTGTCAACAATGTGTAACCCCTAGGTGGCACTATCCCAAGAGCTACTACCCCTGCCTGCTGGGCTAGTAGCAGGTTAAGGGCCTGAGTTCGGAAATGGGTGCCTCCACCCAGAGGTCAGGGATGGTAGTAGTCAAACTAGCCTGAGCACAGCCCTCCAGGGCACTGTAACCCCTCTTTCCCTGCTAGTGGCCAACACAATACACAATAATTACTTTCACAATACCTCTGATATGCTTTGCCAGTACCCAAACAGTTTGCACTTACCACTAGGGCTGGTTTCTCCAGTTTGACCCTGGGACCCCCTGTAAAACAAGGTTAGACAGAGCAAATGGCAACAGTGCAATACTTTGAGCATAAACAGGATCCACAGACTGTTTGAAATGCAGGAAAAGTAGATCTGATTTATTCAGGGATTTGAACAAGGAAGGGGCATAATCAGGTTAATTAGCTTAATTGCTCTAGGAATCACACAGCTGTGCATGCAGTCAGAGTCCCTAACAGTCACACTCTCTGGGTACCTAGGTGGAGGAAAAGGGCTAACCAGGACCGTTGCCCTGGTAGGTCAAGGCAGCAGGTCGGGCCCCTGTGATGGAAAAAACAACTTGCACTACATACTATTTGTAATCTGGAGCCAGATGGCTCAGTTCGTGAAGGATAAAAACAACAAAGCAATGAGATGGCATACTTAGATTAAATGGTAGTTGCAGGGAGCTATCCTGATGGTTACTCATGATACCCAGGACTGGACACAGGATGGACGAAAATTGAGACAGCAGATGAACTCTCTGGAGTGCCAGGAGAAGCAGGGTCCACACGATTCACTGAGGCATCGCTCCTGTTCAGGTGTGGAGCAGGGGCTGGTCCCGGGCTGGTCTCTCACCAATGGCTCTTCTCTGTGCAGAAGGTAGTCTTGCAGGGCCTCGTGGCAAGGCCCAGCCACATGGAGTTAACCACAGTTCAATCCGTTTGCGCGAGCTACAGTTTTCAGCAAGCAGAACACAGTCAGCAATGTGAAACCAAGTTGCAATCCCTTTAGTATACAGCATATTTATATGCAAGGAAATCTTACTGTACCAGGCCAAATGCTCCCCGGTCATGATCGCACAGTCTCTGCTTAAACCAGGAGCTCAGAACTAGCTGGAGTTTCTATCAGGAAGAACGCCAGCAAAAATCTTCAGTCTTTTGAAGGTTTAGCCTGGTAAACATCAGTGGCTTAATTCTGTCTCACCACCTCAGATTTAGTCCGAACGGGATTTTCTCTCCTCTTAGAGCAATGGGCTGACTTGCAGAGCCTCAATTCAGGCCTTCCTCAGTTCTCCAATTTAAACTACACAGACACTTGCTCGACTACCATGAGCTGCTTCTCTCAACTCCCAACTTAGATCTGGCTAGCCAGCAGACAGCTCGGGATTTCCCTCAGATCGAAAAGGTTTGGTTGGTTCATTCAGTTGTCAGTCAGAGCAAGAGCTCCCTTCAGTTATAAAAGGTGCCAACAGCCTAAAACTATAATTGCCACGCCTGTACTCACAGTCCTTTCACACAGGCTCCATTTTAGAGTCCCCAGGTACTGATTGGCCCAATTCAGCAGTTCGGAACCAAAATGGTAAAGATAATCAGAACAGTCCTTGCTGCAAAGAAGGCAAGTTAGAACAAACTACATTATCATTATCACTCTAAATGACTCTCAGCAATTAGTTACATCTTTCAGCAGAGCTTCCTCTGCACAATTAGCGATAGCAGAAATGGAGAGATTTCTGGCAGTCCGGGCAGGGACTTGAACATGCCAACACTCTGCCCCTCACTCAGATTAACTATTTCTGCATACTAGGCAGATCTTAGCGACAGTACATAGTACCACGCTACAGGCACTCTGTAGCAATACATTTAAGCTGCTATAGCACCGAGCACCCACCTGGCAGTGAGCATTTAGGCAAACTCATGGAAGACTTTTCAGGAATCCCGTTTGTAGGTGGGTCACAAATGTAAACCTTGAGAGGTTTACTGTTAAGGAAACCACAAGATGGGATTTCAAGCGTGGTTGTTGTCCAGCCACCATCCATTATTCTTTATAGTGTATAGGGAAAACCAAGGGTAAGAGATACTTTTAGCTACAGTGCTCGTACCTTATATGTGGACAAACCTTTCTGCTGTCATTGTCCGTTGTCGCCATGTGTGTAAAGGACTTGTACATGTGCATATCCACTTCAGTTGATATGGTATCAATGTGATGTATTCAAGTGGGGTTAACAACTGCTTGACATCAAATCAATATCATAACAACACCATAAACTTGCAGAATTCAGACAATAATAAGGGCTCCCCATACATTATAACATGCTACTGTACACTATGTGCAATTATGCTCAAGGATGCAGACCCTCAACCAGGAGGGTGCATTTATCCACCCACTGCACTAGCAGCTTCAGCAGGTGGTTCTGGCACTTTGGATGCCATCCCATCCCTCAGTCAATGGAACATCCCAGTGACCCTCCAGTCTCCTGCATCCCTCTGGGCAGATATGGAAAGAAAGAAAGAAAGAAAGAAATGCCAAGATTAGCAAGCTCTACCCCTGCATTATTCACAAAGTTAAAATCACGTTTCTTATGAGGGCTGCTACTGGTTTTATGGCATTTAACAAACAAAGAAACAGTCCAATGCATAACCACCCCACGTCCCTGTGGTAAAACTGAGAAGTTTTAAACATTTTTCTGCCTAAACTGGCTATTCTCTTACTTACATCTTCATGGAAAAGGGTTTTCTTAGTCTTCAGATTAGAATTCCACTGAGAACAAACCAAATCACCAGATGCCAAAATAGAATCAAACAGTTTAGTCCTAATTATGAAATGTCTGCAGTAACTACTCTGACTGAATATAGAGTGCACAGCCTAAACTGGCTCCTTTAAAGTAAAGTGCTTCAACCTTAGTTATTCACTGGTGATCAAAGGGACCATGCTAAAGGAGTACAGTACCACAAAGCTCCCAAACTCTGACCTCATTCTAAGACTAGCATGCTCTATCCTTGCAGTATTCATGAAGTTAAAATCACATTTCTGATGAGGGGTGTTACTGGTTTTGTGGCATGCAACAAATAAACAAAAACAAACAGACAGACAAAGAAACAAACATAGTCCAGTTCACAACCATCCCCTTACAGTAAGTCTGAGAAGTTAAATATTACTTTTTTCTAATTATTTAACCAGGTGAGACACATTAAGCTGAAAGCTTGTTTACAGGTGCAACATGGGAGCATGAGGAAGTTAAGTGACTTGTTCAGGGTCACACAGTATGCAAGTGGGGGCTGTGGATTCAAACCAGGTCTCAAACTTGTAGCTTAGAGCCTTAAACCACTGCACCATACTGCCTCCTGTCCAGGTTGGCTATTTTCTTACTTATATCTCAGTGTAAACAGAGTTCGGTATGGTGGTCTTGAAATGCAAAACACAAACAAACAGAAAAGTAAAATGTAATCAAATAAGTTAAGCAAGAACCAAAAAGTGGAATACAAAAAAGTAAAACAAAAAAAATATAAGTGTGATGCCACAAATATAAAGAAACAAAACAAAAAAATGTAAAGTGCAACCATAAGAAAAAAGACAAATAAAAATTCAGTCAAATCAAAACAGTAAAGCGATCCAAAATGATGAACTTAACAAAACATATTGGCACAGAAAACCTAAAAGTTAATGCAAACAAAAGCACAACACAACTAAAAGTGAATGCCAACAAAAAGCACATCACAACACAAAGTGAATGCCAACAGAGAAGCACAGCACAACAATAAAGTGAATGCCAGCAAAAAGTGAATGCCAACAAAAAGCATAACACAACAAAAAAGTAGATGGCAACTAAAATACAACACAACAAAAAAATTGAATGTCAACAAAAGTATAACACAACAAAAAGTGAATGCCAACAAAAAGCATAACACAACAAAAAGCACAACACAAGAAAAATGTGAATGCAAACAAAAAAATAAAGAACTTGAAATCAAGAGTTGGCTGGTGCCATAAATAGCTGGCCAAAAGGCTAATTGCAAATGAATGCATCTAGCACCAAGCATTCCTTTGTGTCCATTGACACCCTCCTCCCTTACCCGATCCCTTACCAAGGACTCCCTAATACTAAGAACTCTGTAATATCCAAAGGCAATCAGTTCCTGTCCCATCATTCTCTGGTGTCCAGTGGCATCCTCTTCACCACCCTAACTCCATGCTAATTTCAGATGCCCAGTGGCATACTCCTACCACATCTCAATCCTGTATTAATCAGTTCCTGGTGTTCAGTTGTATCACCTCCCTTTCCTATTCTCTGCCAAGCATGCCCCTGAGTCATAGACCTCCTCCCTCTGCCTGCTCCATGCCAAGCATACCTTGTGGTCTATTAGCAGTCACCTCTTATCCCACCCTGTGCCAAATGGTCCATGGTGTCCAGAGACACTGCCTTTGCTCACTCCATATCTTGCTAAGCATTCCATATTTTCCAATGCCACTTCCTTCCTCACCCCACCCTGAGCCAAGCAGTCTTTAGTGTCTGGTTTGCACCCAAACCCAGGACGTCAGAAGTGGATCCCAGCACAGAGGGTGACAGAGTAGCTATGCAGACATTCTCCTTCTAGGAGAGAATCAAAGGCTGTCCACTCTTGAAGTGGCTCCTGGTGGTTGCTTGCGTGATGTGAGTCACCAGATGTTGAGCACACCCTCCTGCCCTAGGATGCCATGGTACATACTGTATGTCTTGGAGATGAGGCGTTGTAACAATAATGTGGGAAAATGGCTGACTCAGCTTTTTGAATGATGTCTCCACACACCCAAACCACCAGACCCAAAACTAGGTTGTGCCACATTTTAAAAGTGGGCTGCTGCAGACAGATCCATGTATTTTCTATGCATTTTCTTGTAAGGAGGAGGAGTAGATTATACACTACTCTTGTATATGGGTTCCATTTATCTCATATTTTGACAACAGCATGGAACATGCCCCTCCCCAAATAACAGCGATCAAATGGTTGGATATCAAACTGATAAAACATTGCCACCCATACACACACATTCACATGCAGTCAAGTTTTGTAGTACATGCAGTACTCTCTGCTGCAACCCCCACCCCAACCCCAAATCAAGCCACAAACTCATGGCTATCAACAAAATGATAAGGACACACACACACCTGAACAGAAACAGCTATTACCCATAACACTGTCCGTACAAGACAGCAGCTTTTCAAATATAATACAAATGTGGTGTGTGCACCCTGAACTAAACACACACACTGCAGAAACACACAGCCTTTCATGACAGGTATTGACAACAGAACACCCGCCCCATCACAGTCAGAAATTTACTGGCTATTAATAAATATTTGCAGACTATGCATCTTACACACACACACAAATACACACACACACACATAACCAGCCACCTGTGGCAACTGTTTAGCATGGCATACATCCTACCTAACAGCTATCAAACTAAAATTGCTGCTGTATAATGCTGGCCTAGTGGCATAGAGGGCGGAGGTGCTACATGCTCACTCAGCCCTAGGCTTCCCCAAGTCAAGGCCTGGGAGGGTAGCACAGGAAGTTTGAGCAACATCAAGGGGTGGCCATGGTTCATAGAAACAGAAACATATACGTTGACGGCAGGTAAGAACTGAAAGGCCCATCCAGTCTGCCCATTTTCTTTTCTACCTTATGAATGTGCCATTGGCCTTTGCTCTGTCAATGGCCTATCTATTCATACTCATCTGTATTGCTCCCTTATGCCTATCCATGCCTGTTTGAAGCTTTGCACTGTATTCATATCCACCGCTTCCTGAGGTAGGCCGTTCCATGCATCCACCACCCTTTCTGTGAAAAAGAACTTCCTCACATAACCCCTTAATCGGCCTCCCTCTAATCTCATGCTGTGTCCTCTTGTACTGCTATTTTGCTTAGATTGAAACATGTTAGACTCTTTTCACCTTGTTAATGCCCTAAGATGTTTGAATGTTTCTATCATATCACCTCTCTCCCTCCTTTGCTCTAGGGTATACATGTTCAGCTCCGTTAATCTATCCTCATATATTTTCTGATGCAGTCCCTGCACCATTTTGGTTGCCTTTCTCTGGACTGCCTCAATTTGGTTAATGTCTTTGTGAAGGTGTGGCCTCCAGCACTGCAAGCAGTACTCCAGATTGGGCCTAACTAGTGCCTTGCAAAGAGGGATTATTACCTCCCTCTTATGACTTGTGATGCCCCTACTAATACACCCCAACATCCCCTTGCCTTACCTACTGATTTAGTGGTCTGCTTGGATGATTTCAGGTCATCTGTGATGATGATGCCTGAGCCTTTCTTCCCTTGTGACTGCCAGCAACTCCCTCCTGGCCTATAGGTGGCTTCAGGTTTTCTCTCCTATGTGCATGATCTTGCACTTCTTTCACGTTAAACCCTGCACTCTTCTGACCATTTGCCAGTTTATCCAGATCTCTTCTCATTTTGCCCACCCCATCTGGATCATCTACCTGTTGCAGATCTTAGTGTCATCTGCAAACAGACAAACCTTACCTTCCAGTCCATCTGCAGTGTCACTGATGAAGATATTGAAGGGACTGGCCCAGGACTGAACCTGAGGTACCCCTTGTGACTTGCATCTCTTCTAACTGTATACCATTTAGCAACACTCTCTGTTTTCTGCCCACAACCAGTTTGCCACCAGTTCAAGGTCGAGCTACTGATACTCCAAGTAAGCCATGGCATACCAAGTTTAGTAGCAGGGGTAGCAAACAAGCTGGCCAGCATTGCTCTGCCCTCTCTAGTCCATTGCATTTAAATTCCTTTGTTTGGCTTCACAGGCTTTTCTCTTCTCTTTCAGCTTTGTTTTGGGGGTGGCAGAGGACCACAGATGTTGAAGCTGAAGGTCTCAATTAGGTCCGCATGATCCGCCTGCATAGTGATTGACAGTGGAATCTGGTATTGGTGGCAAGTCTTGGCTAGTAGTTTAATGCCCCCAGCAAAGTTAGAAGCCATACTATTAGTTCAATTGTACTGGGAACTAGAGAAGCAGTAAAGAACTGAGGAGCAGCAGATGGAAGAACAGACTCAGAGCCAGCTAAATGAATGAAGACTTCATGTGGAGTGCAAGGAGCAAATCTGCCTACCTGCAAGGGACAGAAAGAGATTTCTGCTGTGTTCTTTGACTCATGGTTCAGTCAGTGGCGCTTACTAGCGGGCAGTGAGCACCACACTAGCAGCACAGACAGACAGCAGGTCTAGTGTGGGAATCATCTGATTGGAGCCAAGAACCTTGGATTTGAGTCATCTTGGGGCGGGGAGGCAGGCATGAACTACAGTGTGGGAGGGGTAGCAGTGTCGCAGGTTGGTGTACAAATCTGAAATGCCTGGCCACACCCCTGACCCAGTTGACCAACTTCTGACCCACCCCAAGCCCACCCAGCTTATTAATCAATCTTCTATGTGAAATAACATCAAAGCTTTGCTGAAGTCAAGGTAGGTGACATCAACTGCTCCCCTTGGTCCACCACTCTGGCTACCCAGTCAAAGAAATCTAAGAGACTACTTTGACAGTACCTTCCTGTTGTAAACCCATGCTGTCTTGGGTCCTGTGCTCTTATGGATTCCAGGTGTTGCACTATCCTTTCCTTAAGTAGTGCCTCCATAATCTTGCCCACTACTGAGGTAAGACTGACTGGTCTGTAGTTTCCTGCTTCCTCCCTGCTACCGCTTTTATGAAGTGGGATCACATGAGCCATTCTGCAGTCTTCTGGGATCTCTCCTGTACTCAGAGACTTACTAAACATTTCTGATAATGGCTCTGCTAGTTCTACCCTTAGTTACTTTAGTACACTGGGATGTATGCCATCAGGTCCCATTGCCTTGTCCACCCTGGAGCTTATCGAGCTCTTGTAGGACCCTTTCTTTTGTGAAGAGACTAGAGCACACCTCCCTCTCCCTGTGTCCATGGTGCTGAGTTGTGGGCCCTGCCCTACCTTCTCTTCAGTAAATACTGAGTAGAAGTATCTATTATTGATAGATGCTTTACATGGTCCTCCTTCTCACATGCCCCCTTATCCCTTTGATCTTAGCAATACCCTTCTGAACTTTCTCCTTTCACTAATGTATCTTTAGGAAGTCTTCTCACCTTCTTTACTTCTTTACTTTTGACCGGATAATCCGGTTTTTAGGGTCCTTATCGCGTCTTCCGGTTTTGCTACATGCAGTCCGTTTTGGGCCATTTGAGTGCTCGTATACTCTTAAAACTGATGTATCAAATCATTCACTGTTTTGGCTGCATTACATGTCCAGGTTACAAAGAAGTTCTACTGTCACAGTCATTCAGACTTGCCTTTGTTTGTAAAACCAGACTGTCTGAGAGGTGTAAAGTATGGCTATTAAGATCATTAGCAGTAAATGAACCTATTCTTTTCCACTCTGAATTTTAAGTATGGTCTTTTACTGCTATGACAGGAAACAGTTTTACACCTTTATGTGCTCTCATGTGTTTCTTTTTTTGTTCTATATTATGGTAAGTTTTAGACCCATTTTGTTAAATTAATAATCTAACTTTTATTGCTTTTATCACTACATTTGCTCTAATTTTTGTATTACCTGAACATTCCATGATATTAGCTACACTTTGACAGGTCATTCAGATAAACAGCATGGAATGGTGTATCTGAAATTGTGGAATGTCTTAGAAATATGAAAAGAAACAGCAGTAGCTGCTGAGGTAAAGGGGAACACAGTGCAGTATTAGGGTACCTACAGGCACTGATAATTAAGTTATCAAAATTGGTCAAAGAATCAGAATACATGGCTGACATGGAAAGGAAAATGGGAGAGTGTTTAACAGAGGCTTGAGCAATAAGCTGTGGCTGAGCTTGGCACATTCAGCAGACCTGAGTTTGATTCCACAACCTCCACTTAAATACTGTGTGACCCTAAGCAAGTCACTTAACCTTCCTGTGCTCCTGGTCACTCCTGTAAATGGGTTATGTGACCTATGGGAGGTAACCTGGTTGCCAAAGAATAAAATAAATAACTGAATAAATAAATCAAATAAATAACAGTATAAAATAATTCACTATCACTAGTAATGTCTATTCCAACATTACAAATGGCTTTGGAGGAGTGATATACTCGCAGTAATAAAAAGGGGTGGAGCCAGAGACAGAGTTTGGGGTGTGGTTTCGGATCCTGTTTTTCCTCATCCAAAGGTGGTAACCCTATACTGTCTTCCCTGCTTCCCTTTGCAAGATTGGTATGTCTCCTATCTTCATCCCACTGCATTCCTTTATATTTCCTGAATGCCAGCCTTTTGGGTCTGACCTTTTCTGCTTCTGTTTTTGAGAACAAGAGTGGTTTCCTTTTTCTTTGCACTCTTCTCTCTAACACAATGCGATGTTGCTTTAAGTATTGCATCCTTAATGCTTGCCCATTTTGCCTGTACCCCATCACCTGTATTTCTTTTGCCAGGGCTAGCTTAACTCTGTTGGTCATCTTATCAAAGTCAGCTCCTCTGAAGTCCCATATTTTTGCTTTGGAATGGGATGATTTAGTTGTAGTGGCCAAACTGAACCATACCATGTGATGGTCACTGGCCCCAGGTGGCCTTCTGCCTGGAGATCTGTGATCCTTTTCTGTTAGTCAGTACTAGATCTAGGATTGTCCTGTCTCTTGTGGGTTGTTGTACCAGTTGTCTGAGGACCCTCCTGCTGCAGAAAATCCACTCTGTATCTAGTTCTGGTGGATGTTCTAGCTGGTATTGACCAATCCGCATCTGGCATGTTGAAGTCTCCCATTATCAGATCCTCCCTTTAGCTGTCATGTTTTTATATCTTCCAACAGTAATGTGTCTATGTCCTCCTCTGGTCTGGAGGCCTGTAGACAACCCCAGTTCGTTTGGTTTTCCCATTTCCTGTTTCCACGGTGACCCACAGTTCTTCTGGCTCCTTACGTGTATTCTGAATTTCTGTAGCTTTGATATTTTCATTGACATAAAGGCCACTCCACCTCCCTTTTGCAACTTGGTCTCTTCTGAACAGTACATGGCCAGGTACTGAAGTCTCTGAAGTGTAGTTACTGGTAAACCATATCTCACTAATGGCTACTATGTCCAGTTTAGCCTCTGTCATCATTGCCTCAGGTCTGGGATCTTGTTTTCCAGACTGCAGGATTTGTGTACATGATTTTCCATTGGTCAGATTTCAGTGTGTTAGTTGTTGGGTGAGGTCTGGCATTTCCTTGTGTGTCGTATGGGGAGCTGGACCTTTTCCTTACCTGCTGATGCAAATTATCTACAAACATGCTGAACTACTGTTTGACCACTAGCTGGGGGTGTTTTCCTCATTTGACATATTGGTGCTGTACCTCCCCATTTGCTAGCTTAAATATTCTGCAAAGACGCCAAAACTTCTGCCCAAATGCACTGAGTCCCTCCTTAGTCAGATGCAGTTCATCAGATTTAAAGAACTTTCACTCCCAAAACTGTTGTCAGTTCCCTACAAATTTGTGTCCTTTTCCTGGCACCACCTTGAGCCACATGTCTAGCTTAATTATCTCCTTCTGACCTTCCATCCATCTGCCCTCTCTCCCAGACTGGCAGGATCTCAAAGAAGGAGATCCTGGATGAATGGATGATGTCACCCAGCCTGATCAGGTGTTCCTTGGTCTCCACAACTGACTGGCTGGTGAGATCGCTAGTCCCTATGTATACCAGAACATCAATGTTTTCTCATGCTTCCTGTACAATGTTAACAATGTGGTCTGGGTGTCTTCCAAGCTGATGTACCTGGGATACATCTGACCATTACCCTTGCTGGAGACAGGTATCAACTTCCTGAATCATGGAGTCTCCTTTGATCAGAAGTTTTTTGGATTTTCTTTGCTTTTTATTTTGGTTCCTGTTTTGAGGCAGTTTTGTTGTGTTAGCTCTGTGCTGCAGTGTCCTACTCTGCAGTGTCCTCTGTCTCTTTGTTTGATTTCAGAGATAGAGGCAGGTACCTGTTTATAGTTTTATATGATTTATGGAGGTGATATGTTGGAGAGAACCAGTGATGGGGCACCCGATTTTGCCCTCCTAACCACCTGACAACTTCCTTGACCAACTACCCTCTGCAGTCGAGGTGCTTCTGTTGGATGTTGGGGAAATGGCAGGCAGTTCTTATAATATAATACCTCCTGAATATGCTATTTGAGGCACACAATCTCTGCCCATGCTGCCTGGAGCTGAGCCCTTAGATCTCCAGTGGCCCAACATGTAGGACAGTGTCCTAAATCCTGTAAAACTGCCCTTCTGAAAGTGTCTAGTAGTACCTCAGATAATAATATCCATTCTAGATAAGTTGCTGGGTTTATAACCTGGTTACAGTAAATAGAATGAGGAAAATGAAAGCAAAAGTTTGATTTTGTGTTTTGTTTGTTTTTGTATAACTTATTATAACAAGTTAAATTACTTGTGCCCCTGTAAGTGAGGTCACTGAGTGGATACCCTCTCTGATCCACCCCTTCCTGCTTTGCTACAGGAATTGTCATGACTGTGCTACCCTATAAAAGGATTGCAGTGTGGGGTGGTTGGGGATGGGTGGGTGGCTGGGTCCTTCCCCTGCTGAGAAAGAAGAACCATGGACAAAAGAAACAAGGAGATAAGAGCAGAAACAATCGCCAGCAACAAATGCATTAGCCCTGAAAGTTTATCCTAATGATAGATAAAACTGTAAAACCTGTAAAGCACCACCTGTAATAATTTCACAGAAGATATACCCTGTAAGAAACACTTTGCTACAGAGAGAAATAAAACTAACAGAAGATATACCTTGCAAGAGACAATTTGAATCAGAAGATTACAGCTGTAATCTTTCAGCACACACCTGTAGGTACACCCTGTAATAATGCAGCAGAAGGTATACCGCAACAACAATTTGAATCAGAGAGTAAGCAATAAAATGTTAGCAACAAACAGTAACAATCCTGTGAGTACAAAGAAAATAATAACACACAGTAAATCTGCCTAGACAAAAGTAGCCTTAATCCTTTTCCTTGTTCTTGTATAGTTCTAGCTCAGGTGAAGCTAGGTGCCTTGCCAACAAACCAAGTCTTCCACCTCCTGTTCTGTGGAATGTGGGCACCACCATGCATGCACAGTTACTTGCTGCCATAGCACGGATCCAAGTGGAGAAAATGGAACCATGTCTGACACAGACTTCATGAAGCCCTGCTCATCTACATCTGTTCCTCGCCTCCACTTGGACCACCTGGCAATTCTGGCTGTGATTCACTGGGAGTTTGGAAGCACATCACTTCCTCTCCCTTCCCTTCCATGTCTGCCATGGAGGGGTGGCAATCTGTGGGGACTTTGGGTACAGTGGTTCTGGGTGAGGGGAATATGCTGACAGCCTGTTTGCATCGATCCTCCATACAAACAGTTTTATTAAAAAATCCTGTAGTATGTGTTGCCTTAATACACACACACACACACACACACACACACTCTTTATCAGGTGGCCAAACTTTTACAGTAAACTAATAAGTGCTGGAAACATGTAAATGGTCTCTTACCTGGTTCTAGGGATCCTGATATGTAAATGGTCTCTTACCTATTTATCAAGGATCTGAATGTAGGCGTGTTGAAGGAAAGACATCTATCAGACCTGTAAAATAAAATATAGGAATGAGATCACAAAGGATTGTAGTTCTTTGGGAATAAATTGAAGGATAGGACTGGTTAGCTGTAGAGTAACAGTTATCTGATGGAGAAGAGTCAGCATTCTGTCTAACCTGCAAAGAGACAAATAGGTTAATATGGAGAAAATACAGTAGCGATAGCAGAGACAAGAGAGTGGAAAAGGGTTATAGGAAAGCATAAGATTTAAAAATTAAAGTGTGCTTTAGATAAAAAGTTACAGTTAGGGCAAAACAGGAAGATACATATATAGAGCAGAAGATAGAGATATAGGGAAAGAAATACAATTAATAGACAGGAAAGGAGAAGAGAAAGTGTTGTTGAAGGAACAGCAAAACCAATTATCACTCCTCCCAGATGGTCTAGTGGCCAGTAAAGTAGTAGCTCAGCAGCCATGCTGATGACACTGATTCAGAAGCAAGCCCAGGAAGTCATGTCGAAGGCCTTGACCGAGACAGCTGCTACTCTGCAGTGCATCTCAGTCTGGGAGGTTGGCGTTCACTCCCCACCACAGAGACCCCTGTGACTAGGCCAGGAGCATGCTTCTGCTGCATGGGGACACTGCTGCTGTGCACAGCCATAACAGGCACTCATTCCTGAAGGGGTGGAAGGAGGAAGTTTAAAGAGGAGAAAAATACTGGTAGCCTTCTCAATGACATTAGTGGTGGTGGTGGCAGAGTTGTCCCACAGAAGTCAGGATTTCTATAATACCACTGGTGGGCTAGTTTCCTGGTGGCCATGACCAATTTGTTTAAATAGTTAAGAATCTATTCCCTGGTGTCTGGTGGTGATGGGGGGAGGGTCACTGGGCCATGATATAATTTTGCCAGGCAGCTAGGAGGTGGAGTGTTACCCCAGAGTGTAAGAGGATGAGCTGGAGCTGCTGCTGCTGCAGGTAGTACAAGAAATCACGCTAATAGTAAAAGTGCCAAGGGGTACTTTCAACTCCAAGCCCTATGTAGCTTGGCAGGCAGCTAGGAGGTGGAGTGTTAGACAGGAGTGTAAGAGGATGAGCTGGGGCTGCTGCTGCAGGTAGCATGAGTGACCATGCTAAAAGTAAAAGTGCCATGAGGTGCTTTATACTCCCAGCCCTATGGAGCTCTAGCTGTGGTCTGCTCCATGCAAACAGGAGATGGTGAGGCAGGAGCTTTTGAGAGGTGAAGAAAGTCAGTGCATAGCGCCTCCCTCTACCTACCTGAGCTGTCACTCCAGCTACAACCATAGTGCCCTGAGGGGCTTGGTAGCTGGACAGACATCAGAAGGCTGCTAGGTAGTAAGCTGCACTCACAGTTATTAAAAGCTCCCAGCTGTGAGTGGCAGGTGCACTAAGCAGCTGACCTGCACCTCGGCTTCTAGTTAAATAGCCCTGTGGGCTTCAGATACAGAGTTCAGGGGGCAACCATGGGGAGTTTTAAAGCAAGTGGCAGAGGCGTAGCCAACAAAATTCAGTTTGTATACAGTACTCTAAACGCTACCCCCTGCACTACTTTTCTTATTTGCCCTGTCCCCTGCCCATGTAGCTATACACAGTAGATTACTTGGACTCAACAACCAGTATTGGATTTATCAGATTCCAGCCTTTTTGTTTTCAGAATTTTGAATTTCAGAACTGAAAGCCAAAAATCCAAATTCAAAATCCTTTTCAGATGTACAATTAGAATCAGATTCTGATTCAGAATCAGCATCAGAATGTAGTATGAACATACAAAATTTGCCAGCAGATAAAGGCCTAGAGGTCTATCAAGTCTGCTCAAATGTGCAGCTAGCACCTTATTCTGCAGCTGCCCCTCCCTCCACCCTTCCCTCCATTGACCATCCCACTTGTCCTGTACCAGCTCCTATTGAAGCAGTCCACTGTTTTACAGAATACCACTTCTGCTGGTAGCATTCCACCCAGCTACCACCCTCTCTGTAAAAGGTTGTCCTCATCTCTCTCCTGAACCTTCCTCCTCCAGTCTCATATCATGGCCCAGGGTGTCCCCCCTCCTTACTTTGAAGAGCCCCTCCATACCTCTCTTGTTTATTCCTTTCATGTACTTTAAGGTTTCAATCATGCTCCCCTGTCCTTCCTCTCCTCCAGCGAGTACATGTTCAACTCCCTCAGCCTCCACTTGTATGGTAAGTCCCCCAGCCCCTTGATCATGTTTGTCACCCTCTGCTGCACTCTCCAGTAACATAATGTCCCTTTTCAGATATGGGCACCAGTACTGAATGCCGTACTCAAGTGCAGTCTAACTAATGATCTGTATAGTGGCAGAATCACCTCCCTCCTTGAGGATATACCTTGCAATGCAAGACAGCATTTTGTTGGCCTTCGCAGCTGCCTTCCTACATTGTGCTGAGTTGTTCACTAACCCTGTAATGAGCACCCCCAGATGCCTCTCCTCCTGTCTTGGTTGACTGTACTCCCTCCAGCTGGTAACCCCTCCTTGGGTTCTTCTCCCCAAAATACATCACCTTGCATTTTTTTATCTCTCTTTGTTTCTCCCCTGCTCTGTGTGACCCCCATCTGACTGACTCCCCCAGCTCCGTTCCCCAGAATCCCGAGCTACCTTACACCCAGTCCAGGAGCGGTGCCTGCAGAGAGTCAGTTGCCATCCTGCCGCTGGCTCCCTTTTTCCATTTTCTCCCTTATTTCTTGAGGAACCCAGGAGAAGGACGATGAGTGTGGAGGCACATATGTGCCTTACAGCCCAGTAACAACCCTCCTCCGCCCACCCTATTGGCCTATCGCTGGCACCCTTGCTTGCGCAGCCCCTGGCCTCTATGATCTCTCCATCTGTCACCCACTCCCACCCTGTTTCTGCCATTCCTCCCCCTTGGGTATCACCCCCTCTTCTCCTTAGTAAATGCAGAGCAGAAGTAATCATTTAGCACTTCTGCCTTATCGCCTCTGCTTCCACCCAACCCTCCTTCCTAATCCTTACTTATGTGGTCCTTACAGTTCCTTTTCTCCCAGATGTCCTGAAGAAGTCCTTCTCCCAGCCTCAGTTCTGTAGATGCCTTGGCTTCCCTTACTGCCCGTGTCACCTCCTTCGATTCCTTCAGGTACTCCTCCTTGTCCTCACCCTTCCCTGTTTTCTTGTACCTTCTAAAGGCAGCTTTCTTCCTCCTTTCCTTTTCCATGACCTCCTTGCTCACCCAGCTTAATTTCTTAGCCCAGCCTAGTAAAAGCCCTCCCTCTCTTATTGCTGCTGCTGGGGTCATTCCTGACTCCTGTCTAGCATGGAGGAGGCTCATGTGACTGTAAGAGGTGGCAGTCTGGTTGGTTCAGCTGGCAAGTAACTGGTGGCTTCATTATCATTAGTTCTTTTCTTGACAAAGATACATCCATTCATAACATTGGACAAATGACCCCCCTCCCAGGTCCCACATTAAGTCTAACTAGATTTGCCTGTCTCCTTGGTCCCCGTTGTTTGTATGCACTTTCGGCACTAAGAGAAAAATTGTAACCAACAATCGAATGCATAATGCCCTGACTGTAACATCTTTGGACTTGTTTGTCTCACCCTTGTTTGAGCCTGCTGTACCTAAGTATGTACTATATGCATCTGTTTTCACAGCAACAATGCCTACTGTACCAAATGTCATTTAGCACTGTTATGTTGTATAACACCAAATTAGCAATCCTAAATGATATATTTCCACTCAGTATGCTTATCTGGTAAATCTAGTTAATAAATAAATAAATAAATAAACTAAGTACAAGAGCATAGAGGTCTCCTAACCAAGGTCCACCAACCCCTTACCCTGACTCTCCCAGTCACTCTTAGTCCAATTCTACCTGGCCTCTTAGAGTCTCACTTAGTTCAAAGCCTAGTACAAGGTATTCTCCATTTACTAATGAGTGCTTTAGCCCTTTAGTCTAATAATACTATGTCCTAGGACTCCGCACACCTCCCCCTGCTCCATGACCTGTCATTATTGATGCAGAATCCCCCAGTTCTCCCAGAGTTATTCCAGTAGGTGGCTGGACTAAACAAAGACTTGGGGTCAGGTTCTGCTAGACTTTATTTACCATATGCATCTAGCAGAACCTCCTCCCAAGGCTTTGCTAAGTTGGCCACCTCCTGGGTAATTCTAGGAGAACCAAGGGATTCTGTATCCAACAATGGTTGGTCAAGAAGTGGAGAGAGAGTGTAGAGCCTGGGAGACATAATATTACAACTGATTAGTGTGCATAAATTGATTTTTTTAGAAAATGAGGGACATCAGTCCTTATCAAGAAAGTCAATTTGTCCTCCTCAAGCCACTACAAAATATATACAGAAACCAACCATAAACCAGATTACCTGTGATTTACATTTATCCACCATACAGCACACCAGTGATGAAATATTTGCAGACTAATAGTGCCAAAATACTCAAAGTACCCCCACCATGGCACTAGATGATGACTTGATGAAGGTCAACAGCCTTCATCCCCGCCCCAGCACCAGACATACTTCTAGGTTCAGCATGCAGCCTACCTCTGCAACAGTCATATTTAGAGACTCAGCATGGCCCCACCACCATACAGGCTAACTTTGTCCTCCCAAAAACATGCCAGATTACCAGCAGTTTACATTCTTCACCAAATACTGTATTGGAAATTGTTGGTAGTTTGGCAAGTATCAAGTGCAAAAACATAAGGTATTATACAAGGCAGCAAATATGTACATTTAGTTAGTGGAGACAGTATGCTGAATTCTTTGTGACAAAATACCTTCTGATAAAGAATTTGGCATGCACCAAGTATGGAAAGCCTATAGTGTATCTGTTCCTGCTTTGTTTGTTTGTTTGTTTGAGAAGCTAGTACTAACACTTTCTCAGCCCTCCCCATCATTTACAGACAAAACCTGAAGGCTGAAAAGCTGCTAATTCCTTGCTAGCTAGAACTCCCCACTTCCCGGAGGTTTCTTACCTCAGAACTAATTGAAACCATTTGGCAGGATACCAGCAGAAAGGTGATGGTTCTCACCTTTACTCACAGCAGAGACATACAAGAGATTAAATTTCAATCGAACTCCAACACACAATGTTTCTACTCTCCTGCCATTTTCCACAAACAGAAAAAGAATCTTAATAGCTGATTCTAAATTATTTACTTACATCTTAACTATGCTGCTGTTCCTGCATGCAGCCAAGTAGGAGGTGTCTTCTGGCCATAACAGCTGATCCTTTGATGTTCGTTCGGCCCTCCCCATCCCACAAACAGGAGCTTACCTAATCTAACAACCTGGCTCCAACTCTCCCAGGCTGAAATCACTCAGGCACAGAGATTAGAAAAATTCAAGGCAGGCTGGTGGCTATGTTGCTGACCACTTGAATTAATTACTGTAGGAGCAGGCCAATGAGCAAAACAGATTGCTCTAACTCCTTTACAAGCTTTTTCACTTCATGACCCCACAATCCTTCTCCCTCTCCCACCACTACCACAGTGTAGGATCAAATCTGCTGCTCAGCTCTTTTAAGACATTGCAATTGTAACCTTTCAGAAGCCCTATGCTCCATCTCAGCTACAAGAAAGTTTCTTCACATATCCCAAAGGCTGATTTCACATGCTCCTTCCTCCCCATCCCCAAAATAGCCCATTAAGGCTGGGACAGTGTGAAGTGCATGGTACCTGTAACAAGGTCAGGATGTGACTTAAAAGGCAGCAGCAAATGCCATCTGAAAATTAAATGTAGGCAGTAGCAGATGCCAAAACTGCAAAACAGCCTTTGCCCAGACAGGGCTCCATGCATCTCCTGAGTGGTCCTGGTGCTGAATCTTCACTGGCAGCCACACTCCACAGAGCGACCCACCCGCCCTCCCTGAAGATCCAGCCTTTGGCCCAGACAGGGCTCCTGCAGGTTCTGAGTGGCCCCAGAGCTGAATCTTGGCTGGTAGCCATACTCCACGGAACAACCCACCTGCCCTCCCCAATGATCCAGACTTTTACCCAGACATAGCTCCCTGCAGCTCCTGAGCAGCCATGGCACTGAATCTTGGCTGGCGGCGCAATCCATGGAACAATCCAACCACCCTATCTGAAGATCCAGGTAAGCTCCTGCCATTGGACAGCTCAGCTTGAAAGCTGAGATACTCATTGGCTCCCTGAGACTGTAGCCGACTCACCATTAGATGCTACAGATCTGTGCCATCCAACTACTGCTTTGCCTTAACTTTCATAGCTCAGTGCTCTTTTGATTTCTGAGATTTGTACTACCTAATTTTCTCCCGCCCACCCTACCCAACCACAGACTCTATTAAATACTCCTGAACCAGCTTAGGAACCTGCCCTTGCCTCCTAACTGGTGAAATATCATTATCAGCCTCACTCTTAAAGGGACTGTCTTCATTTTCTTCTCCAAAGAAATAGCAACAATAGTAAAACACAAAAAGGACCTCTGAGTAGTATAAGCAGACAAAGACAGAAGCAGACAGGCAGCATTACATATCAAGCTGAGAGAAGTAGGAAAGGCTATTAGGATAGCCAAAGCCCAGTCAGAAGAAAAATAGCACAGGTAGTAACAAAGCAGGACAAAACATTTTTTAGGTACATAAGCGGAAGAAAAAAGAGTAAGGGTGGGATAATCAGGCTAGAATCAACTGAAGGACAGATAGTTGAAAAGATGAAGACAAGGCTGAAGTGCTAAACAAATTCTTCTGCTCAGTCTTCATCATTGAAGACCAAGGCAGTGGCCCTACTATGGGAAAGGCAGTGTACAACAGTAGAACAGCAGATGACTTCCACTTCTCAAGAGAAAGAGTCCTAGAAGAGCTTAGTAAACTAAAAGTAGACAAAGCAATGGGACCCAATGGAATTCACCCTAGGATTCTAAAGGAGTTACAGGAAGAAATTGCAACACCACTCACTTACCTTTTAATAAGTCACTGTAAAGTGGCACAATACCACTAGACTGGAAAAAGGCTGTGGTCGACCCTTACATAAAAGTGGAAGCCGGGAAGAGCCTGGGAACTACTGCCCAGTCAGTCTGACCTCAGTGGTAGGAAAACATATGGAAACCCTGTTGAAAGGTAGAATAATGAATCATCTAAGAGAATCTGGAAAGCTTGACCCCAAGCAACTTGGATTTTAGCAGGCAAAGCATGCCTAACAAACATGATAGAATTCTTCAACTGGGTGACCAGAACAGTAGATCAGGGAGGGTGGTGGACGTGGTGTACCTAGACTTCAGCAAGGCCTTCAACACGTGCCCCATAGAAGGCTTATGAATAAGTTAGAGAATACAAGACTTAGTCAGAAGACAGTCAACTGGATTGCAAACTGGCTCAAGGATAGGACACAGAGGGTCTTAGTTAATGGAGCTCAGTTAGGGAGGCAAGGTGACAAGTGAAGTGTCACAGGGTCAGTATTAGGCCCCATCCTTCAACATTTTCATCAATGACATCACTGATGAGCAGGAAGGAAAGTATGCCTGTTTGAGGATGATACAAAACTCTGCAACCAGTGGACACCCAAGAGGGAGTCTTGAAGATGGAAAAGGATCTGACTAGGCTGGAAGGATGGTCAAAAATTGGCAATTGAAGTTCAATGCCAAAAATGCAGGTCATGCATCTGGGTAAAGAATCCCCAGGAAGGAATACATGCTGCTAGGACACCAACTTGAAGTAACATGGGTGGAGAGGGATCTTGGTGTAATCATTACAGATAACATTAGGGCGGAGCAAGCAATGTGACAGGGCAGCACAGAAAGCAAATGACATCTTCAGATGCATTGGAAGGGGTATAACTAGCAGAAAAGTGAGGTGATGATGCCACTCTGTAGATCACTGTCCAGCCCACATTGAATACTGCGTCCAGTTTTGGAGGCCACACCTAAAGAAGGATATCAACAGACTGGAGGTGGTGCAGAGAAGGGCTACAAAGATGGTGCAGGGTTTGCATCAGGAGCCATATAAAACCAGACTGGCTGACTTAAGCTGTACTCATTTGAACAGAGAAGAGACAGAGGGACATGATCAAAATGTTTAAGTATATGAAGGAATTAACATGGTGCAGAAGGAAAACCTGTTTCAGATGAAATCAGAGATTCATACAAGAGGCCACAATCTCGACTGGCAGGAGGTAAATTTAGAAACATCAGGAAGTACTTTTTTGTGAGAGTGGTTTACCTTGGAATGGCCTACCACAAGAGGCACAGTAGTAGACTCAAAAATGTAAGGACCAACCAGGATAGGCTGAGAGATGAATCAAGGAACTGCAGAAAAGCCATAACCCTTACCCTATAGGTAACATGGAAAGACAGCATTGATGAGCAGAATATTGCATCAAAACAATGAAAACTGTTCCCTGACTCTAAATAGTTTAGTTATAGTGTTAATTAGTACTGTGTTCTTTGTGATCCTTTTCTGTTGCAGGGTGCAAGATGCCTTGACCATACACCCACTCCTTCCAGACCATGCAGGCGCTGGGTGGTGATAAGTACAACCTTATTTCTCCTTTCCTAGTAGTCAACCTATTCTCAATGTTCCCAGGGATGAGTTAGGAATGTTATGTAACAGCTCTTAATTAAAAGAATGAAGCAAGGTGTTAATATTTGACATGTTGATAAGATTTACATACCCTGTACCGTTGTTAATTTGGAATATGCAATAAAAAGTTTACTACAACACAAAAAATGTAAGGAATTCAAACTTATATGGGATAAACACTACGTGCAAAAAGAAATTGTCTAAGAAGAGGGGGTAGGTATTCTGGGCAGACTAGATGGATCAAGAGGTCCCCTTCTGCAGGACAAATTCTTATGTTCTTATGTTCTTTTTCTTGCAATTATCTCTTTCTGTTATCTGCTCCTCTCTCAGCTGGCTGTTCTATTCCTCAGCTGCCTGCACTCTTTCCCTTCTTCAAATATTGCCTAATGACCATTGCTTTTTTCTGTTACTAGTATTGCTCTGATACCAGAAAGAGAATTAACGCCCATAGAAGAAGATACCTCCTGAACTAAAATGTACTCTTACAGAACAATGACTACCCTATCCTTTCATATAGCAATTTGGGTATTATTAATTATAATACTACCCATTCTGTCTGAAGTCAAGGCGGGGACAACTAGTATAGTAACTCCCCTGACATGCTGAAAACTTGCCTTTCCTTAGCACTACAAATTGGCACAATTGGGCAGATGAAGGTTCATCACCTCTACTGAACCTATCCTAGCACTTTCTCAGAGCAGAGCGGTCATCCACCCTCACTCTTGTGCCTGCTATACTCAGAACACACCTCTATATAGATAAAAAGTAATGCCAATGCCCCAAATGCAGCCGTGTTTGCAGACTAAAACAATCTGGAAGTACTACAAAAATACTCATTATCTTCTTTTACTCTCTGAAATGTACATCAAAATCCTGGCCCAGCTGGCCCAACAATCAGGCAGATCCATGGTTACCTTAAAATCACCTCCATCAATATCTATAGTCTGTTACCAAAACTCCCTCAGCTCCAGGCTTGGGTGGCACAGTACAACCCAGATATTATTGCTTTCATGGAAACTTGGCTGTCCACCAAAACTGGAAGCAGCAGTCTTCTTACATGGCTATAACACTTTTTGATTGGATAGGCTAACAAGAAAGGGCATAGCTGCCTAGTATATCTAAGAAATGACCTCAAAGGGAAGATACTATCCAATAACAGTAATACAAATGAAGCCAAATTCTCCATCAAGCTAACACTTGGCTGCATAGTAAAACATTGCTGCACTCCACAGTCTATATATCACTGGGAAAACAAACTCTGGAGTGGAACAGTTGTATAACCACCTTAGTTAATTTAAACAGAGGAATTGGTGATCCAGGGTGACTTTAATATGAACTGGCTGGCACAGGACACTAATGCCATAAGAGACAAAATGCACAGCCTATACCTCTTGCAGCTTGTCCCCAAGGCACTAGAATGAACTACCATACAGGGACCAGCACCCTCATTGACTGAATCCTTAGCAACTGCCTTGAACATATCTCAAATGTATCTGTCCTACCAAATTGCTAAGTGACCACTCTCTGGTCATCTGCTCCTGGTCAAACAAGAGCTTAATGGAAGCCCCTAAACACACTAAATACTGATCTGTAAGAACAGGGCAACTAGAGAATCTCAAGCAGCATCTAAGGAATTGTGATCGGACCCCATGAATATCCTAGATGATGCTAACAAGGCCCTTGACTATTTCATCACAGCTTTCAACAATGCCTGTGATCTATTTACACCCTACAAAAGTCTAAAATTAAAGGCACTACTAACGCTGCGCTAATAGACTCCTAAAAGAACAATTGAACATTAGGAATAACCTCTGACATAAGGCCAGGGTGACAGGAAAACAATCTGACTATAGTATATACAATGCAGCAAGAAATAGATACACTAGAATGATAAAAATGCAAAAGCTAGCTACTTCAAAGACCAGTTGGAGAAAAACTAGGAGTAAGGGAAGGAATTCTGGAATATTATCAAATCCTTGACTGGCAGAGACTCCAGAGCACCTTCAGACCTCATAGTCACTACATCTAGCACCTTACAAGAGCTAACAGACATTGCAAGTGCCTTCAACAATGCATTTTCTGGCTTAAGTTCAGTATTACCCGATTACCTAAAACCCTACCTAACGACACAACCCTCTTAATGATACTCACCTTATACAAAACCGTGCCATCCCTCCTTCTACTTTAAACACCTAACTAGAAATCAAACCATCAAGTATGTAAGGAGAGTCCTAGGCAAAACAAGGGTGGGTAGTGACATAATAGATATGCAGATATTAGCCCTCACTTTGGACGAACTAGCCTCCCTCTCACTAAGCTTTTCAACTTATCCCTAAGAATGGGAGTATTCCCTGATAAGTGGAAAATTGCCTTAGTTACTCCAGTTTTAAAAATGAGGACAAAACAACCTAGGCAACTATAGGCCTATTTCTGTTCTTCCTCCCTCTCTAAAGCCCTAGAAAGAATTATCTCAGAACAGCATACGGAGCACCTCAACAAATACAATTCACTTTGTCCTCAGCAGCATGGTTTCTGTAGAAGCCATAGCACTACCACAGCCCTCATACCTTCACCTCACAGTTATATGGAGCCCTCAACACTGGTAAGGCAGTGAGGTCAATATTCATCGACCTCAGCAAGGCCTTTGACACTGTGAACCACCAGATTCTGCTTCACAGCCTTCTGACCCTAAGTTAATCAAAGTCACTGTCTCCTGGTTCAGCAGCTACCTGTCCAACAGGTCCCAGAGGGTAAAAATAAGTACAGTTATGTCTGAGCCCAGGGCCATATCTATAGGAGTCCCTCAAGGGTCTATTTTAGGCCCATTGCTATTCAATCTGTTTATTAACTCTCTCCCAGCCACTTGCCTGCTAATATGCTGTTCTATGCCGATGATGCCGTGATTTCGTACTAGACAACCATCCCTCTGAAATTTCATGTGCTCTGCAGAACAGTTTCAACCAACTTGAAAACTGGCTCTTGTGCCACAGATTACTGCTAAACTATAAAAAAACTAAAGTAATGTATTTTCCATGACCCCAAACAAGAAAAATCTGGTCCCCTATCTATCATTAGCCAGAAAGGTGACACCTTAGAGCAAGTGACTTCCTTCAAATACTTAGGCATTCTTCTGGATGACACTCTGTCATACTCATCACACATAGGTTGTGTGGTCAAAACAGCAAACACCAAGCTTGGTATACTTTACCATCATAGGCAAGCTAAGTGGCCTTGAACCTTGTCACACAGAGCTCAATACTGTCAACCATTGATTATGGGCTCGTTACCTACTGTGCTGACACTGAAACTGCCCTGAAAAATTACAGTTGTGCTCAATAAGGCCTGCAGGCTAGTCTTAGGGCACATAGACTGACTCATACATGGAGTCTATATTCTGAAATGGGCTGGCTCCTGCTCCACCTCCGCATTAAATATCAGACCTGCCTAATGGGTAAGAAAGCCTTGCTTGGCTAACCCCTGACTCAACTGCAGCTCTCTTCCAATGCTCTACTATGACACAGCTGACATGAAATGCTTCCAAAGGTGCCCTCAAAATTCCCTTTAAACACACCTCATTTGCCCAGTGTGCCCAAGCATACCGTAGTCCCCAATGGATGAATGAACTTGGCCCCACTCATTGAATGTGGAAAAATTGATCCTTTTAAAGAGGCCTCTGACTCTTCTTTTCTGAGCCAATCAGTGCAACTGCACAAACTAGTCAGCTGCTTCCACTCCTCTGGCTCAACCTCCCCACTCCCCTTCCTTCACTGATTTTTCCTCTCCTGCCCTCCCCTTTCTTCTTAACTATGCTTACTGGACAGCTTTCAACTTCTGCTTCCTGCCCCTTCACTTTGCAATTTTAATACTCCTCATGCATCCTGACACCCGATCTGAAAGTGTAAGTTTGGGCTTAAACCTCTCATGTTGCCATCCCCTCCTTGTTAACACACCCTCCTCTCTCCAGATACCTCTGCCCTCAACTCACTCCTCTTCATCCATCTCCTGGACCCTGCCTGCCAGTACATGTCATATCCACACCTCTTGCACTGCCCTCACTTCCCAGCTACTTCTACCCTCACTTTACCTCTCCCCATTCCTCCTCCTCCTCCTCTTGGACAATGCCCTCCTAAGCACTCTACAATTCCCCATGCATTCCGCTTAGTAACTCTATTGGAGTCTTCTGAGAAATTGCCCTGCTATGAAGTTAACTACCAATTTCTTGCACTTTTTGTATTGTTTGGACAGCCTGATATCTGTAACATTGTACTATATATCTGTTGTATTTGTAATGTGTATTGTACTCTTTGACTTGGAACCTTTGTAAAGGAGCCTCTCAGCTCAAAGGTTGTGATCCGAAACTGAAATTAAAAAAAAAATTACATATAGGCTTGCTATGTTTATCTCCATAACTTGGTCATTATCATAAATATATAGTTTAAAGATGCAGATTTACCTTGAAATTACAAAGATTGGAGCAGCTTCCTTCTCGCTGTCTGACTAGTGTTCCTGAGGTCATTTCTGTTGTGAAAGCATTTCCATTTGGAGTTTGTTTTGCATGTCTTTTTTGGAGGTTTGCATGGCGTGACAGACATGCCAGATGTGGAAACACAAAACATGCAATAGCAGCACCAAGACAGAGCCCAATAGTCAGTGCAGTGGCCCAAGTAGCTAGGAATGCACACATATATCCAGTGCCCTGTAGGCCGGGCTTCAGCACACAGGCCAACACAGGTGTGCAGGAAAACAGACATACATAAGTCACCTTGGTAGCAGTGGGGGGCAGGAACACACACATGTGGTGCTTACAGCACAGCCATATTCAGATGTGGCCTTCATGCAGCACTGTGTACAGTGCAATCTAAACATGTTTGGTGTGTAGGGTAAATAATAATAATACAGATTCTTGTGTCTTGAGTCTGCCAAGAAACATTCGTAAACAGGCAAGGAGTACTAATAAAGTTTATTATACTACTTACACCAAGCATGTGACAAAGAAAATCACAAGGAAGATGGGTTTCTCAATATTCTCCTGAAGAATGACATAATCTCCAGAATTGTAGATCTAAGGTTGTCTAGATCTTGCTTGCTCTCCCATGCTCCTAGAGTACCAATCTTTCTAAAGATGAACTAGTAGTGTCCAAAGAGCCCTACAATAGGTTTGCAGGCAAATACTACAGATAACAAGCATAGCAACAGAGATTACCTCATAGTTACAGATATGAGAAACAATATGTATTGGTACTAAGAAATTCTCCATTGGATAATGACTTAGGAGACAGAATTACTAATGAATATCATATGAGACAGAATATGTTTCCATTTGCATTATAGCTTGGACAAAAGAAATGCTGACAGGTTCAAACTACATATGGCATTTCTTGCTTACGTATAGTATAACATAGACATAACAAATGCTTTCTGTCTGTGTCAGCTTGCTTAGATAAAGAGAACTGATGACAGGCCGTATTACATGTGACATATCTGCCTGAGTGTAAAATACACACTACATATAATTATATGAGAATATAAGTATGTAATAATCACTGATGATCCCTCACAGTCATCATATCAGTCATCATATCAGTAATTAGGTAGATTATATTTGGAATATCTATGAAAGACAAACTAATCTAGATAAATGTATTATAGTGAGGTATAATGAATTATGCATGATCAGTATTAGCATATCTTAGCAGCAAAGCATATTCCTAGCACTCATGCGTATATGATATGTGTCCATATCTATATATAAGTGCAAAATAGCAGTATTACAGTACAATAGACCAGGAATACAGTGTGAGATGTGTGAAGTATATGTGGGATGATGGGGGCATAACCCTCTTTATTGCCCTAATTACAAAAGTGGCAACACAACAAAAAGACTGTGGTTAGGCACCATTCATCTACAGGCCGAGGCACAAGCCTGATAGAGGAATATTAACTAGTCACATTAGTGTTTCAGGGTTTTCCTTAAACAACAAAATGTAATTATAAGGGAAAATGTTAGTAAACCTTGTATTACTATAAACATTTGGAATAAAACTTCACAATGGGGTTTCCAATATCAAAACAATCAGTAAATACTGATATGTATCAGGTGTGTATCTGTCCTATTAGGAAGAAATTGAAGAGACAAACTTAAGTTGCTTGTATGGATATTAAAAATAAGTAAAAATTGAGATAGAGCATCAAGATAGTTAGGACTAGACTTAATGATATCTGGTTCTGGGATGGGAAAAGGTGTGATTATCGTATTACCGATTACTGTTTAGGAAGTAAAACAGAAGTTAGAAAATTCACTTTGCATAACTTTTAGTCCATATCAGAAGAATGTATAGTTGGTCACCACACAATGTTCCACATCAGCAGAATATACCACCTTGAAGAATGGCATTTTTCTGTTGGTAAGTTGAACAGGACATGAAATGTCAATGTCCACAAGGTATAAACTATGAACAGTTCCAGGGATAAATCCAGGGTTTCTTCAAGTGTTAGATGAAGAGTCATAGTTCAAATTTGATGCATTCAGATTTTCAAAGGTAGATACACTTGTTCAGGAGGCAGCAGTATTTTCATAGGCCTCAGCAGGGATGCATTAGACTGCACATTGAGTTTTACAATGGAATAGCAACAGTGTTCAATTGAAGATAGTGGTGGGCAAAGTGGACTCAATCCACTCCAAGTGTTTCTTAGAGCAAAGGTGGATTCACGGAGTGCTCTGTAACGTGAAGCGGGTACTTCGTGTTACAATGAGGAATGTGAAGTCCATTAGAAACACTGACCATGTTACCTGCCTCCTGGGCCACTACTCTTCTAATTTTAAAGCGAAGTATATTGGTGGCAGTTCAATTTGCCTCACTTCACCTTGTTTTTGAGCTCCAAAGGTGAATTTTTCAGTTATTCATAGGATTTCAGGTCACATGGACTCTATATTGATCTGCACAGCCTCAGTTCGGGGTAGTATGAGTAAGAAAGAGTAGGAGACAGTATGCTGTGATAGCTGTCTGTAATAGAAATCTTGTAAAGCTGTTCAAAAAGCATTTTGCAGATCCAACTTTAGTTCATCAATTGTAGGAAACCCTCATGTGCTCATATCATCGAGCATTTTTGTTTGTGGATTTCAAATGTTAATTTACAACATTGAGTGTGTGTGGTGAAAGACAGTGAAAGTGTGCTGTGGGGAGGGCGACTGTGGAGTAAGTAGATTTTTTATTCCAATTGTTTAACCAGGTGAAATACACTAAGCTGAAAGCTTGTTTACAGGTGCAACCTGGGAGCACAGAGAAATTAAGTGACTTGCTCAGGGTCACACAGTTTGCAAGTGGTAGCTGTGGGATTCAAACCCAGGTCTCCAGATTTGTAGCTCAGAGCCTTAAACCACTGCGCTATACTGCCACCCAGATTTAGGTTGGAGAACTAGTGATTTCTTTGTTTTTGGTTATATTTTGTTATATAACTGACTGTGTTAATGAACACATAGTGATATTGTCAGTAATAGTACATTTTCTTGCTGTTTGTTGTGTGGAAGTGGTGAAGCATTTCATAAGGTCGGGTTGTTTAAATTAGAAATTTATATTAACATGGCATAGTACACTGAACTTTTGCATTTGCGTTGCATTCCTCATTCAGCATTGTAGACAAACTGTTGTGTGTTGTGTGTGAGTGTGTGTGCAGTGTTGCGTGCATCAGATAATACACCTTTATTGTGACACAGACTAATGCAAGTGCAACTAAGTGCAGCAGTGTGAACCTGCTATCCACTGCAGCTGCTTGATTTTGTACTGCGATCGTGTTCTCTGTTCTTAGTTTTGCTGCTTGTAGTGCTGTAAAATCGACACTGTCTGTATTCAGTGCTCCCCTCCCCACATTCAAAAGGTATTTTTACCAGACTGGATTGTTTTTATGACCCCATCAGCATCACTGGTTACTGAAGTTGTTTTAATTCTGTGACAGTCTCAGAGTAGTCTTTATCTGTTGCTGAAGCCACAGTTGTTTATTTTGCTTCAGATCCAGCCAGCGTCCTCCAGTCAGAAAATGAACATATCAAAATCTGAATTTGGAAATAATATTTTGGTTGATCCACAAAATGCCTGCAAAGAGACATGCAAGCAAAGCTATTTCTTGCCATGGCAATATTGGTAGTAAGATGGTCTGTGGGCATGGTAGTAGTACGCAGATGCAGAAGTGCATTGCTGATGTGGAGGAAAGGTATTTCTCCTGCAATGTTTTTCACAGCCCAATCAGTAGGTTCACTCATGGCTGGAGGAGATGATGTTTTCCCAGCTGGTGGTGATAGTGTTATTGGTGTTAGTGGTGGTGGAGGTAGTATTAGTATTGTTGCGTCACATTCTAATTCTGACCAGTGTACCATATCCAAACATATTAAGTGTGAAGCAGTGCAAGTGAGTGGCAGCATAGATGATGTCATACTTCCCAGTAACATCCCAGTAACTGAACCTGAGGATTCTGATGATCATGTCAACTATAGCATAAAATGTGATATTCATTCACCTATGGCACTTAACATCACACATTTTCCATATAGTGATTCACATTGTGATGATGGTGTAGATGCTGATGATGAAAGTGATGATGATGTTGTTGTTGTTGCAACATGCAGTCCACATACTAGTATCCAAGCAGAACATGTAGATGTGGGTGATGTTGATGAATATGATGATGATGTAATTGACCCCAGTTGGGGACTGGAGATAAATAAATTAAAAGTGGCTGTGTCTGAGTCTGTTTGCAGAATCCCCATGTAAAAACTTGTGATCTACCACTTTTAGTTGATGATAATGATGATGATGACCCAGTAATCAATATGATAGGTAGTCGTGGTGGTCAGTTGCAGTCTAAGTGTGCAGTGCCAGAAACATCATGTGCCCCCCAACTTCAGTGCTTAAAATAACAGACTTAAATAAGCACATCATCATGGACATGTTAAAAGCAGAGCATCACAATTCCCTGTTTGGGATTTTTGTTCAAGATGCAAATGATGATTCAGTTGCAATCTGCTAGGTTTATCATGCGCATGTGAGTCAAGGTAAAAGGGGAGCCATCTGGAGACAGGAGGACAGCATATACATCTTAAGAATAGGCACTTGGCTCTGTGGACCCAGCACAAGCTGGCAGCTATACCACAGTGGGGTGTTGACCCATGTCACGGCAACCATAGCCAGCATGTTATCCCCTTCCATGACTGTTAAGCATAGTAGGAAATTAAATGTGTGCAGTAGTGTGGTAATAAGAGCAGAGGATTACTACAGGCATGATGAGGTGGAGGACCATAATGACTTTGAAATGTTGTCCAGTGCTGGAGAGGTAGCAGTTTTGTGGTGGTGGTGGTGGTGAATGCTGTATGTTTAGTGCAAGTGGTACATCAACCCAGGTTGGCAAATCTGACAAAATAACATCATTTCTGAGTTTGTCATCATCACCTGTGCAACCGTCTTCATCAAATGTCACACTCCACACCCTGCCAATGCCATTCATCACAGGCACAACAATTTGTGACCAACAACACACATGTGTAAAATGTTTAAGTCAGCCCATGTTACAGAGTGTTTTGTGCATAAGCTGAAGTGCACCCCCAATCATACAGTGTCACGTGAACTTAATGCTGCTGTAGGGAAATGCGACAATTGATCTTTTGCCCTTCTCCTTTGTGGAGAATTCTGGTTCTAGCGGATGCTGCACGTGCTCTCCAAAATGGAAAGTCCCATCCAGGAATACTTTTCTACCCGCGTTGTCCCCAAGTTGTTCTGCACTGTGGCCAACTCAGTAAGACATGCCCTTCAACATTCCTCCTCTCCATTCATCCATTTAAGTATGGATATGTGGGCAAGTGGCAAAACAGTGGGTGCAGGTGCCAGGGTTGTTTGTGATGTTGGTAGTGTGAATAATCAGTGCAGCAAGGTGGATTGTCATGGTAGAAATCTTCCTGGAATTTGCCAGCATGCAACAATTGCTATGCACAGTGTGACTTGTTCACACACTGGTGAGAACATGTTGGACATGGTACTGACTGAAATTGGCAGTTGGCTAAACCCTCTGTCCCTGAGAGCTGGGTTCATAGCAACTGACAATGGGTCAAATGGTGAAATGCATCACTAATGGTGTTTTTTTCCTGTTCCATGCATGGCCCACTGTTTAAATCTTGTGGTTCAGGAATTTCTGCTGCACCCTGATGTAAAGGAAATGCTGACCATTGCACGACATATATCTGGTCTCACTTTTCCAGGTCTGGAAAGGCCTGTGACCAACTGTGGCAGCTGCAGATACAAAACAGCCTGCCTCAGCACACGCTGAAGCTGGAAGTTGTCACTCGATGGAACTCCACATTATACATGGCAGAAAGGTTATATGAACAATACAAAGCCATCTCAGAATATCTTGTTATGCACACTAGCTGTGACAGTTCTGGGGTCTCCATGTCTATGACACTGAACAGTGGTGCCTTATGGACTCTGAAAAACAATTTTGCAGCTTTTGAACATGCCACACAGGCAGGTGAGGGCGAGTCTGCCTCCATTTGCCAATCAGTTCCACTGCTGCAGGTGCTGGGGCAGACACTGGTGAATGTACAGCATAGCCTTGATGTTGCCAGAGATGGTAGTAGCAGTATGTTGCTGCAACACATGCTGACATTATTCGACCATAATCGTCACGCTGTGAGCATTCAGCATAGTGACAACTTTGCCATAGCAACAATGCTGGACCCTGATACAAACGTGGAATTGCATCAGTACTGGAGGAGGGCCTAAACAGATAAAAATATCAGTGGTCAACTGGTGCGCTTGGTTCATGGGGCACAGAAGTCACGTGCCAAGGTCAGCAAACCTCAGCAGCATAATCTGGCTGAAGGTGTACCTGGAGGACCATCAAGCATATCCTGCAAGGGAAGGGACTGTAGTTCCAGGTGGTCTGTTATCCAAAGTGGGTGGCATCAATCTGCTTTGGGAGGCTTTGTCCCAAGTGGGTATTTGTGAAATAAATGATTCAGAGAACAGGATGATGCATCAACAATTGGATTTAGTGCTGCACAGAGAATGGTTGAGTCATATTTGTCTGAAAACAGGCACCTGACAATAAGTGAAGATCCTCTTTGTACTGGAGTGGAAAGGTGAGTGAATGGCCAGAGCTCACTGCAGTGGCACTGAAGTACCTCACATGCCCACCATCCAGTGTAAGTGTTGAGAGGGTATTCAGCTCAGCAGGTGCAATAGTCAGGGATCATCGGACAAATCTGTCTCCTGCAAATGTTAGTTTGCTAACATTCATTAAAATGAATGAGAGGCACATACCAGCACAGACTGCAACCTCGGTATTCATACCCCAGCCTAGTTATGGTGGTCTTGCTGATGTGGAAATGGAGCATCTTGGTGGCACTGGCAGTGGCTGCCTGAAATGGACAACCACTGATGTAGATGATGACACAATAGAGAAAGAATTTCCCTGTGGTCAGACTTCAGACATTGATGACTGTGAGGACAGTTTTCTTTATGAGGATTGATGATGTGGTTAATGTTGACAGGCTTCAACTGCAGTATTTAAAAGGTGGTGTGCCCTCCGACCACCACCACTGGGACTGATGTTATCCACTGCCACCATTGCCACCATGAGTCTGTCTGGCACCGGACCACCACCACTGGGACTGATGTTATCAAAGTCTGCCAACATGAGTCTGTCTGCCCCCCATGGACCACCACTACCACCAACAGGACTGATGTTATCCAAGTCTGCCACCATGAATCTGTCTGCCCCCACGGCCCATCCACAACCACCACCGGACTGATGTTATCCAAGTCTGCCACCATGAGTCTGTCTGTCCCCCATGGACCACACCACCACCACTGACCGATGTTATCCAAGTCTGCCACCATAAGTCTGTCTGCCCCCATGGACCACCACCACCACCAGGACTGATGTTATCCAAGTCTGCCACCATGAGTCTGGTCTGCCCCCATGGACCACCACCACCACCACCACCACTGGGACTGATGTTATCCATGTCTCGCCACCATGAGTCTGTCTGCCCCAACAGACCACCACCGCCACCACCCACCACTGGGACTGATGTTATCCAAGTCTGCCACCATGAGTGTGTCTGTCCCCACAGACCACCACAACCACCAGGACTGATGTTATCCAAGTCTGCCACCATAAGTCTGTCTGCCCCCACAGACCACCACCACCACCACCAGGACTGATGTTATCCAAGTCTGCCACCATGAGTCTGTATGCCCCCATGGACCACCACCATCAGCTTCTTAATAGTTAAACAATAAAGTGAGTATGTTACTCATGGTTGTTATGCTGCCTGACTTCCTTTAGTTGTATGTTTTGTTTCCTGTAGCTTTTCAGAGCCATAATGGTAAAACACATACAGTACACTTTGTTTTTCTTTACAGGGCAGCAAAAAGGATCCATCGTTAAAACTCATTGGGAATGATGCTGTAGCTATACCGCAGAGAAGAACCGATGGAATATCCATGTGAAATCCATTCTGGTAAGTATGAAGATTTTATTTCATCTGTTTCATTGTTTTGTAAAGACTGCAGCAAATATTGCACACAACAGGTTGTGTTAGTTGACAAGATGTGTCTTTGAAATGTAACTTGACTTTAGGGATTGAGATTTGAGAACCAGGGAGGGACACATAACAATTAAGTTGTAAGAAGTAATTCATTTATTTTGTTAGGAAACTTCCAGATGCCTTGTTGTTCTGACAAAGTGGCCTTATCCAAACAAGTTCTTCCACATCAGTCCCCATGCTGGGGCACATGCAACATGCAGAAGTAATTTCATTAGATGCCCATGACGACTGATCACACCAGACTCAAAAAGGATGCAGTTGAAATCTTTGAAGAAGTAAGAAAGTAGTAACCATTACAGACAAACCTGCAAATATGCTTCCCCACCCAAAAAAAAAATACTTACCTTCATGTGCTTGACAGTTATCCATTGCAAATGTCTATGCACAAAGTTCTAATTGAGCACTGGAATGTGCACACCAACAGTATCTGTGACTGTGATACAGAACAATACCATGAGTACATGTCCATGTCAACACCCCTCACCTACAAACTACAGAAATATATATCTATATATATCAACTCACGAGGAAGGCTACTATTGGTGTATACAGACAAGGCACCTTTCATCCAATTGAGATGATCACATTGCATTTGCTCGCATCACAGCACACATTGGACCAGCAACAGTTCTCTATGGTCATCATTTGGGGGCACTCGCACATGAGTGACTGCAGAATAAATTCTGGGACTTTATATGTGCTGAAACAGTCTCATTTCACTTTGTTACCACTTGTCAATTTTCTGAACACAAGGAGGATGCATTCTGGGCCTGCAGAAAAAAATCTGGGGACTCCGTGCCACTTTTTGTGTTCTGTGATTGTTGCTGTGAGCTCATGATGTCATACTGACATTTTTACAAATAAAGCAGTATTGCAAGAATGTCCTCACAGTTCTGAACTGTACTTTTTTATGCTACTTTACATTGCCACAGCCACCACTACTTACCTCCGAGTTGTGAGTAACTTGAATGATACGATTCTTCTCACAACTTATGTCTGCTTACTTATTTGACTACTTTTTTCATTTATGGAAAAATGCACATCGTTCAATATTGTTCTGACCAGCTTGTATTTATTTGCAGCTGCTTTTCAATAACTATTGTTCCATGGTATCATAAAACACTGCCTGATGCATAACTGTTAATTAACAAAGAAGTGATATACGATAACTACTTGATGTGATGGAGAAAGCAGAGGAAAACAATGACAAAGACCTGATCAGCACCAATTTTAAAGGAATGCTTCTTTCATTATTTCATACATGAAAAAGGTAGTACAACAGACTCAACTATTGCAAGTGTTGTATCATTCCAGTCAGACAGGATGTAAGTAAAGGGAGAGTTGTAACATAGCATTAAAAATATAGGTCAGGGTTATCAACAGATTGTTGAGCTGCTGCTTCACAGACATCCGCCACATTACATAGTCATGGTGATGCACATAAACTAATATGTGGGTCATTGCTTTACCATTGGAATATTTCTTGTGCCACAGAGTGCAATATATTTCTGTGAAAACCACCCATAATTTCATTACAGTAAGTCACATGACAGAGAATTACCAATCAAAGCCACCACATTCTGCCACCTTTCTTAGCAATGTTAGGATGTGATGTCAGGGGAGCACAGGTTCATGCTCCACTATAGTGAATGTCCAGCAACTATCCCAATCAATGTTTCCTTATGTTATAAGGTTCACACTTTGTGGTGAAATGTGGGATGTTTCCACTAAGAAGGCTCTTCTTACTGGAAACGTGGCACATTTCTACCAAACTGACCATTATAACATAAAGAAACATTCAGAAACCTACCTGACAATCAGATATTCACTGTAAAGAGCACGCACACATGCTCTCCATGCCATCACGCCCTAACGTTGCTTGAGAAGGAGGCAGAATGTGGGCAGATTTTCAAAATGGAATTCCTCCATCACGTGACACACTGTAATGAAATTACACCTGGTTTTCACAAAAATGTATTGCACTATGTGGTGCAAGAAAGATTCCCCTGGAAGGAAAATGTGTATGATTAAACAATAACAAAAGAAACACACAAAAAGTACAGCACAGTAGTGGGGTGGGGTCATGGGTGGGGGGGGTGTAGGGGAGCAGAAAACAATCCCTGACTTATGATGGCTGTGGGATGCAGTGGTGGTCCAGCAGCAGGTGCAGTATTGAAAGTATGCTGCTGCTGCTGTGCATCCACTCTGTTAACCTGCTGCTCCAAAGCACTGAAATGTGCATTGTTTTCCTTGAGCATTGCCCACACCAGGCCGAGGTCAGACTGGCTTGCAGGGACTGTTGTGGGATCCTACAGTGGGTAATCCAGGTAGTGGGGCTGGTGGTGGACAGGGTGGTGCTGGTGGCTGTGGTGGCAGTGGTGGTGGTGGTGGAGCAGCTGATGTAGTAGCCTCACTCCTCCAGCTGCGGCAGTGAATGCTGCGAGGCATCATCCCACCCCAGCAGCACCTCGGCCACTGCCACAAAGGGCCAGCAGGTGGATGCCTGGCTTCTTCTGTGGTAGCCTGCCCTCTGCCCTGTTGTGGTTCAGCATGTGGGTGCACTGCCACGGTCCTCAAATGTGTCCCAGGGGGCCATGGTACACCAGCACACCACACATGACCTCCCACCACTGTGCTGTCTCCCCACACAATTAAAAACTCCCACACTGGAGATCTGCGGGGGAACCAGACACAGTCCACACACTTTGGGCACAAGTTCCACCACCACCTACAGTTGTGCTGGGGCCACCTCCTGTGGCTGTGGAGGTGGTGGAGGGTGCTGCTGAGCCCCAACAGCTGCTGCTAGTGGTGGTGGTGGTAGTGGCGGAGAAGGTGGATGTGCAACAACCACCAGTGTCACTGGTGGTGGTGCTGCTGCTCCTGTTGCTTCCACAGGAGAAGCAACACTGGCCAGGAGTCTGAAGGGGTCCAACATCACACGACTGCTCCACCTTCCACGGGTTCGCACTCCTCCCTCTTAACGTGCCCATGGGCCAGTGACTCACCTTTTCCAACGTGACCCTCCATCCTCCTGAGTCCACGGATGACACACACAGACAGTGGACACACACCACACACCACGCACACAAAGAGTCAGTCACACACACAAAACAAAAACAAAACTTATACAAAAATTAGCTAACAAAAAAACAGTAAGACAATACAAAAACTAAATAAAATAGCTTTTAAAAAGCTTTTTGTTGGTTCTGGTTCTGGCAGTAAAAGGAACAAAAGCCAAGCAAGCTTTCTCCCTCTACAAATGCAAAGGGAAAGTGAAACTACTTCTCTGACTCACTTCCTTCCTGCGTGGCTAAAGCATGTGACTTACAGTACTGCAAGCCATGTGATGCCTATTTTCTTCTCACTTCACCTTACTTCACGTTAAAGCATAATGAGAGGCGAAGTGGAATTAATAACAGTGAGTGAGCACTTTAGAGGCCCACTTCGCTTGAGCTCCGTGGATGCGATGTACCCACTTTAGTCCAGTTCGCGGGCAGATTAATAATCGCTGCATCTCTAATTGAAGATGATCACATGGCTGAACAAAGTGTAAAAGTTTATAACAGTACTTAGTTTGTATGAGGGTGCCAGCCAGGCGTGGAAAGCAAGCAGTGAAGAAAATGGATTTCTTGATTGTAGATAAAATGAAGAAGAGTCTTCTTGCTGACTTAAGGATTGCCCCACCCCAGACTAGCTTCATAGTATGCATAACAATTAGCTTGATTGCAGAATCTAATTGGCTGGACTGAATACAGTTTATTTGAGAGTTCACAAATGGAAGCCTACTTTCAGTTATTAGGCCTGTATTCACAAGTTGGTAAGACAAGTTGGAAGATGTCACATCTGCATAAAAGGTGATGTTCCTTTCAGGTACGATATTCAAAGTTCAGAGCCAGTCGATTCCAAAACCTCATGGTAAACAAGGAAAGGAGTAGTTTCAACCTTTTCACGATAAAGTTCCCATCAAGATGATCAATAGTATGGACAGTTGCCAGACGATCAGAGATGGATGTTGCAGGATGAAAATGTGGCAATGACACTGTGAGAGTCACAAACATGGCTTCCTGGATTGTGCAGGAAACGTTTCAAAACATGTAGCAATGCTGGTGTGTGTGGTGACATATCCAAGGTTCCTTGCCATTGACAAGGAATAGTGCTAAATTCAAATAAACATTTGTAAACACATGCAATAGAAGTGCAAAATGTGGCAATGCCACTGACCCATATGTCTGTCATGTGTGAGATCAAGGATATATCCTAATTCCAGATCCCAGAAGAGATAACCAAAGGGTTGTAAGAACATAATAGCTGTAGGCAGTGCAAAGGACTTTCCTAGCTATGCGATACTCATCTGCTTCCTTAATGTGAGCAGAAATTAATTAATTAACATGAACAATTGTCAGGTCAAACCGCTAACATTATCCTTAATATTGTAAATGTAAATCACTCTTAATGAGCAAAATCATTTATACCATGTGATGGGGGTAGGGTATGATATTACATTTCATACTATCATGAACCTTTAACATACATGCTTGAATAATGGTTATATCAGCCCTGTTTCAATTATATAATCAGAGCCAAGTAGGCGGAGTCTAAACCTGTGTTGTTGTTTAAAAAAAAATGCCTAGTGCATTTGGCTAGGTTTACAGTCATAGATTGTACCACTAGCAGTCAGGATGTGAAAATCTAAGAGTGTATTTGTGTGGTGCTATCGGTCCCTGTATGAGGGCCATTAATGAATACCTGGTATGCTGCCAGGTATTCAATCACATCATTATGAAAAAAAGTGGAAATGTTTGTTGTGAAACATAAAACAAATTATTTCAAGTTCTAAAGGGTGAAATTTAAAATCACTGGGTTGTGCATAAGCTGCACATTATTAACTATGGTACCTGGTCTGAAGTGGTTGTTAGACCACTGGTGGGTCCAGGGTTCTATTTTGGGCACTCAGTATTAAGTGTCACAAATTATGAAGCATCATTTGGTAAAAACCTTAAGATCTAATGGCTTTATTGCTCATATAAATTTGGATGCAAAATTCTAATTATCAATAAAATATAAACAGGAGTCAGATCAAGTCTAACTCTAGAATTGATCCAAAGCAATGATCACAACATTCAGTAGGGCCTCACTACACTTCTGGACAATGAACATGTCTTTTAGGACTTTAGTGAATTCCACAGGATGAAATTAAATTATGTGGGCGTGAGGTATTCTGCTTCAACAATCTTTTTAGGTTTAGGTCACTGGTTCTTATCTGCAATATGATGTACAGTTTGGGCTTGTAAGAAGACCCATACTTTTAAAAAGAATAATAAGCATAAGCAAGCATCTCTCTCTCTCTCTCTCTCTCTCTCTCTGGAACCTAAAGGAAAGAGAAAATAAAAACATACTATTCCTCCCATTGGGGTATGGAAAAGTAATTTAATCTCCTTTAAACAGGTTCGTTTGATTGGCATGTAGCCATTTATCAATGACTGTTATAGTGAGGCAGTCTAACTTGGTAGACTGCTGGACTGAGTTATTTACAATGGGATAGGGCCTGTTGTTGGGCTTTGCCAATACATTGTGAAGCAAACAAGAATACCTTTTGGATGTCTTGTTTGAGTTATTTAATATATTTATCTACTGATGCTCCATCAGCAGTGGCAGTATACAGGTCCAGAATTAAGTGTTCTGGGAGTCTCACAGATGGTCCAGTCATGATTTCAAAAATGGTGCGCTGTGTACCTGCAGAGGGTGTCCCTCTTATTACCTTAAGGAGTAAAGGCAATAATAAATCCAGTCCTTTTGGGTTTTTCTGAACAAGTTTATTATAACATAACTTTGTTCTGTTTGTTAGCAATTCCACCTGTCCTGATGACAGTGGGTAGCAAGGGATATAAAACTTTGTTTTACCCATAACAAATCCAAAATTTCCTGCATTACTTTGGCTATAAAACTGGATCCTATAATCAGAATTTACTTTTAAGGGTAAAGCCTTACCTAGTAAATAGCTAGTTTACCAAGACATTTGCAGTCACTTTGACTGTGTTGTTCTGTTTTGGGATAGCTTTAAACTGTTTGGAAAATAGGTCAGTGATCACTAGTGCAAACTAGTTGTTCTTAGTGGTTGGTATAAGGCCACTGTAGTCAATCTGGATATTTTCCAGGGACCTTATTGTATTTTCCTAGCTGGTATGGGATTGTTCTGTTCACAGATCAAATAGTTACTAATGTAGTGCTCTACATAATTTCTCATATAAGGCCATCAGACAGAGGATTTCATTCTGTCTAGTGTTTTTACTGACTCACTGGTGTCCACCAGTTGGAGTGCTATGTATCTGGTACAGTAGATAAAATCTACTCTCAGGTGTTCAGGAATTACCCATAACTTTTCATGAGTGTTACAACAGTGATGTTTCAAATGAGTGAGGCCATCACTGGATAGGTGAATATCATTTTCACTTTCTTATAAGAGTTATTTCTGGAAGTTATTCCTCAGTTCCTTTATTAAGGAACCTATACACTGCCCTCAAATAAGGGCTCTTCTTTGGAGCATAAGGTTCACATTTTACAATATGCTCGAACCTTATGAATGTACAGTTTGTAAACTGTTAGGTTGTGATGTACACAAACAAGTCAATGTATTTCTCAGAGGTAATATCAGAGAATTAAAAAGAAGTTTGTCTTCTGCCAAATAAATTCAGTTTAGAGAGAAACAGATCCAATTAGAAACTGTAATAAAACATTGTATCTGCAGTGCTTTCTGTAATTATCTCAAGGACATTTTGTCAGACTGCAACACTTAACCTCTCACAGAGTGCTGGTATCATTTTACATAAGGAAAAATCTTTTATTCCTTTCTTAACACAAGCTGTGTCTTTCTCAAGGACGTTCCAGTTCTCTAAACCATCCACAAATATTTGTGGTAATTAGAGAACTCTTTGCCTCCTTGATTTTCATTTTATTTGCCAGGCATGGTTTAACATTGCCTGTGAATCATATATATCGATGATGCAATTATTAGCCACGCACATTGTCATCACCAGAATGTAAAAGAATTCCAAATCCTGCTGTCTGACCCTCATTGGTATGTGTGGCTGAGTCATCAGTCAAAACACTGACACACAGTGGTGTCTTTTAACACTTTCTGAGTTCTGCCAGAAAGGGCACAGGGACAGGTAGGTCAGGAGTTGGGGTGAACAATTATTTGTCTCTCCTGCAAATTGTAGGCCATGGGCTAACAAGAATGAAGTTTTGATAGGAAGGACAGTGATGTAATTATCCTGTAAAATGAGAGACCAGTGTGTAAGTCTGGCATTGGATACAGAGTAATCTTTACTCTGTCTGACAACAGAACGTTAGTTAGCAAACGATTGGAATGCAGCACAATGGTGCATATCCAATGATGTACATAAAGTTTCTCACTGCCCAGTATGTAGCCAAAAGATTCCTTTCACAAAGGTTGTATTTCAGCTCCACTGGGGCAAGCATCTGGGATGCATAAGCAATGGTTCTGATGTGTCCATTGTATGTTTGGGCTAAAACTGCTGAGACTGCTTTATCTGATGTGGCAGTTTCAAAATAAAGCCCTAAAGTTGTGTTAGGATTAACCAATGCTGTGGCCATGGTCAGTGATCCCAAAAGAAAAGCAATGATATCAGTATTCGGATACTTTATACCTTCTTACCTATAGTGCCTGACATTGCAGCCATAGTATGGGATGATCCAGGTGTCACTGAGGGAGGGGTTCTGCATCATGTGCAGGAGTGCTGGCACTATCAGGGGTGACTGCACAGTGGAGAAAAGTGTTGTACAAGTTGCAGAGTTCTTCAGCTATGGATTGTGGTTCAGTAGCCATCAGGGGTGGAGAAATAATACTGAAACAGTTGTCAGCTCAGGTTCAGAAATCAAACCTGTAACCACCCCCCATGTGGCCTGTGATGCAGAAAATATCACAGCCACGGGCTTTCAGAATCAAGGTTGTCCCTCCCCATAAAATGTAAGTGGGTTTCCCAACGAATGTTGTTGGATTTTAGCAACACTTTTCAATGTTGCAGCAAGGTATTAATGCACTGCATAGGAAAAGCAGTACGTTCAGTCTTCTCAGGAAAGCTGATGTTAAATTGCATAGGAAATGAAAACAACCTTTCATGTAATTAACTGCAATGTGTTCTTTAACCAAGGCCATGCTAATAAAGCAAACATAAGCTGTTTCTGCAGCATTAGGTGCTGACTTCATGACAAATTGCATATCAACCTTATTCAAAAGTATGTCAGCATCATTTTAATGAGAATCTTCTGTCCCTCAGAAACACTAGTGTTACTGATAACATTATTAATCATGGCAAAACCTCTGGTTTGTTTTGTTTGATTATGGCAGCAATCACAGGTCCCTGTGACTGCAGGATCAAATCTCTGTGATATGGTGGTTGGCCATTTTGGATTACCTCATGGGCATCATGGTTACTGTGTCATGACCATCATCACATGACCATTAGTGTCGACCATCTTGGGGATGGTATGGGGATGCAACCTGATAACATGTGTGTCCACCATTTTGAGACTCTAACAATTCTCCATTTTGTGAATCACAGAAAACAAGTGGCTAGCCTTTGCTCTAGTCCACCCCACAACATACTCAGTGTTCAAAATCAAACTCTTCAACATCAGAAGAGGCAAGATATTTGGGCATTAAGTTAGTATGCTCTGGCAATACCTCTTGCTGATGGTGCAAGTTCGTCATATCTGACTTTTACTCCTACATTCTAACTCAGATACAGGAGTTAGTACACTGTAAAGTGCTTTGTTTTCAGATTTCAAGACATTCCCATCTTGTAAAACATGCTTATTATTGACAGAAACTGTGTCACAGTTTATATTTAAAACTTCATTTCAAGTCTGCTGTAATGAAAATATACTGATTTACACTGTTTAGTCAAGGTCTGGTGTTGAAATACCAGCTTGTTAACTTTTTCAGTAATTACTTCAGTTATCATCTCTAAGTTCCTTGTTTTCAAAACATAAGGAATCAGTGTTACTAGCCAGAACACCATTCATTTGAAAACTTTTTACTAGTAAGTTTTTCCTTTTCAGCTTTATCTCTTAAGGCATGCAGGTCATGGCTGCTTTTCTCATTAAAGAGAGACTCATTTTCTAGACATTGAGATTGCAGCTCAGACATCAGTCCGGTTATCCTTTCTGTATTGGAAGCCTGTTGTAGACTAATTATCTGCTTGAAGCAGCATTCTCCATTTGCAAGCAATATACTCAGATTTCAATACAGATATCTTATTTAGAACAGCATCAAAACAATTAAACAATGTTGCAATTAATAATCCTTCAGGATCATTGGTACCATTTTCAATTTCCATAATGGGCAATGATATCCCTTAAGGGCTACCATTGGATGTTGCTACTTTAGCAAAACCAGACCAAGCAGTTTGCTATGTTAAGGCATCCAGCCTCAACTCAGTACTGATATATTTAGACATGTCATGTAAGATAAGAAACCCTTAGCAGTCTGTGGATCAAAAACTTTGTTTGCAACCAAAGTTCATGACAGGACACAACAGCCTTTGGCCTATGTGGACTCCTAGATGAGTACAGTATATACCATTAGGATTGGAATCCACAAGAAAGCAGTTTATCTGTCTGTTTTGGATCGTTTACAGCCATACTCCCACAGAGAAAGAATAGGGGAAAAAAATAAAACAACTCATTATACAGAAACTGAATATCTGCCAAGAGATTGTTTTGTCTGCACTGTGGAACACACAACAGACTGAAAAATATACAGAAGACACTTTTTTAATTGCTTGTTACTGGGGATTTTCACCAGTGTTTTAATTTACAGAGGAAATTAAAATGAAACTTGGCAAACATCCAGACTCCACTCATGGTCACCGCTTATGTAATCTAAACACTCTTGGTGTGTAGGGTAAATAATAATAATACAGATTCTTGTGTCTCAGAGTCTGCCAAGAAACATTCATAAACAAGCAAGGAGTACTAATAAAGTTTATTATACTATACGCCAAGCATGTGACAAAGAAAATCACAAGGAGATGGGTTTCTCACCATTCTCCTGAAGAATGTACATAATCTCCAGAATTGTAGATCTAAGGTTGTCTAAGATCTTGTTTGCTCTCCACATGCTCCTAGAGTACTAATCCTTCTAAAGATGAACTAGTAGTGTCCAGAGAGCCCTACAATAGGTTTGCAGACAACTATATACTACAGATAACAGAATAGCAACAGAGATTACCTCATAGTTACAGATATGAGGAACAATAATATATTGGTCCTAAGTCATTCTCCATTGGAGAATGACTTAGAGAGATAATTACTAATGAGTATCATATGAGACAAAATACGTTTCTATTTGCATTATAGCTTGGACAAAAGAAATGCTGACAGGTTCAAACTACATATGGCATTTCTTGCTTACATACAGTATAACATAGAGACATAACAAATGCTTTCTCTCTGTGTCAGCTTGCTTAGACAAAGAGAACTGATGACAGGGCCATATTACATGTTGCATATCTGCCTGAGTATAAAATACACTCTACATATAATTATATGAGAATATAAGTATACAATAACCACTGATGATCCTCAGAGTCATCATATCAGTAATTAGGTAGACTATATATGGAATATCTATAAAAGACAAACTAATCTAGATAAATGTATTATAGTAAGGTATAATGAATCATGCGTGATCAGTATTAGCATATCTTAGCAGCAAAGCTCATTCATAGCACTCATGCATATATGATGTGTGCCCATATCTATATAAGTGCAACATAGCAGTATTACAGTACAATAGACCAGGAATACAGTGTGAGGTGTATGTAAGGTGTATATTCGATGATAGTCGGAATAACCCAGGTGTAACAGCAGCAGGCAGGTAACACATGAGTGCAACAGTACTGTACATGGGTGGGCCTTGACACACTGTACTCGAGGTCACCACATCAGTGTGAGATGCAGAGCCACAAGGAGGCACCCTCCATCCCAACAGATGCTGGTCCCACACTAGATAGAGGGCTTCCCCTCATACAGAGCCAGTGCAGGACACTGGCCCCATGAAGACCCAGTTGATTTGCAATGTATGCATGGCTCTGCCGTGCACCTTGGAATAATCACACTCTGGACATCACTGTGTTGGTTAGACACTACTGATTATGCATCACAGTGCCAAACAAATATGGTAAGGTTCAGTCAAGGCCCATCAATGGCTCTGCTGTTGACCCCATGCTACATAAGGCTATCTTTGGTGAGATGAAATGGCATGATAGACAGTGCATACAGTACTGGAGACGGCACTGATGTGGGAATACTGCCATGGGCAATGTATGCTGCACATGGCATGTCACAGGGGTGTACCAGTGCAACACTGACCCATGTCTACAGGCTGATATGCAAACCTAGTCCAGACCATGCAGCACAACATTCCTGACTAACAATAGCAGTCATACCACACAGGACCTTGAGCAGAACTGTCAGTGCCTAGTGTACCAAGTCTGTGGCACAGAAGGCGTGCCACAATATGGTGTAATGCATGCCAAAGCACAGTACACGCACACAGGCAGCATGCCTGTTGCAATGGCAGGTAGAACAGTAGACTGCGTGAGCCTATAACATGCCACAGTGTCAGTGGTGGGACAATCCCAAGGGTCAAGTGAGTGTCCCTGCAACCACAAGCACATAGGTGCTGCCACCACAGGCATGTGCTACCTAGCAAGACACATGGACATCCTCTACAACAGCAGAGGCATGCAGTATAGTGTAGACTTGCAACACAAACTGTGAAACACACAGTGCAAGGTACTTACATGGACATTTGTCCACAGACTGTCTTGCCACTCCCTGGTCATGCCATGCTCATGTTATGGCCAGGCATCCATTCCTGCCACTTCTAGTCCTGGTGGCCCTGGTCTGGCTGTCAACCCTAGCTTGGCCTGATGGGCTCTGGTATCCATGAAGGAGGACAAAGGAGACATGATCAATAGCATGCAGTGGAACACATGGCACATCACCATTAGCCTAAACAACACAGATGTCTATACTGTACTGTGTAACAGCAGCCACACGTGAACTGTAGGGATGGACAGGACTCTGCATAGGCTGTGTTTTACTGTTATGCACTGCTGTGGCACACAACACAGACAGGTACTATGTCCAAAACAGAGAAAGCAAAATTGCAAGGTCAATATGAGCACAGGAAAATCAGTGTCGACAAAAGAGTGAGTACCAATAACAGTGAGAACTCAAAATGGTGAAAAACAGATGAAAACAAAAATAGGAAACTTACAGAAGTGGAACAAGGAGGAACGGCACTGGAGAGTCAGTTAGGCAACTTAAATATTCTCACATTGATTGGGACACAAATCGTGAGGGGACAAAGTTGAGAGGGGACAGATTAAATATTCTCACTCTGAGGGGCACAGCTCTGGGAGGAGGAGAAAGTTGGGAGGGGGCAGAGCAAATTGTCCTCCTCCCTGGTTCAAGTCACCCAGAGTAAGAATATTTAATCTGCCTCCTTCAAACTTTTCACCTCTCCAGCTTGTGTCCCCCCAGAGTAAGAATAAGTTGGGGTGGGTAGATTTCATATAACAAATCGGAGGGGTGCTGCCTACATTGGATGGAAATAACCATTCACTATAAATACCATGTCACTCATATGACATTTCTCTGCTATTATTCATTGGTGCAAATTCACTTGCTATTTAGATGGGACACCCACACAGACAAGTGTGCCATGTCCCAGGCACAGTCACAACCAGTGTTGTAGCTGTGGAGCCAACACTGTGTATGCAAGGCCGTGTAATGCCCCTGTCCAGCCGTCCTCACCATCCTGTCCAACATACCCGTACATGTCAGTTACACACCATATACACCTCATATTACTCAATAGGATGCACATAACCCCATATTATATACAACAAGGACACAGAAAGCATACCTGTACAACAGTAGGGTAGACATTGAACCGTAGGTGTAGCCCAACACAATGATAGAACCTAGACTGGCACATCCATTCCAGTATAATAGTATACCTTGCATTATATGGCATCTGCATACCGGCACCAATACTACATAACACAGACAGTGTACACAGAACAGTGTCCCTTGCTAGTTGCTTTTGGTACACCTGCTACCCTGGGTAGAAGTAGACCCCATGTCATAAGACATATTATTGCAACCTAACACAGCACCTGCAGTCAGACAGTGTTCACATGTCACTGTGTTAGCACACAACTTAAGTGTTATGGTGTATGTATGGCCCAACATCTATAGTGGGTCCTGTATTGTACAAGACAATGGTGACATCTACTAGGACAGTGGTCCCATTCACCTGCATGATCATATGGGACTATACAGTGTATCAGGTCCCATAGGACAAAATGAGCACAACAGGGACAGACAGGTGCATTGCACATTCCTCAACAGTAACTGAAGTACAGCATCATGAAAAAAGTACCTCACAAAGACACCACAGCAACCATGCATACAGTTGGCTATACTCAACTGGTCATGGAACACTGCCACTGTCCACCATAGCCCTGAGCTGCTGTGCTTACCTGGACTCTCTCTGGAACAGGTAATTAAACCTGTGCTGGTACTGATGTCTTGTCCAGACCACTCCTGTACACCATGACAGGTACATCCTCTCAGATGCCCAGATCTTGCACCTAGGCCTGTCTTCTGCCTCTGCCCCATGCCCCAGAACAGGTCCTCCCTGGTGACCACCAGGTCCACCAGATCAGCTAGCTCTATAGCCAACCAGTTAGTAACTCTCTGGTGCAACCCTCCTTCTCCTGTCCACCATTCTGGTCTATTCCTAGCACCTGCCCTCATACCCAGCTAGTGACCGATCCCTGGCTCTGTGGGTGTGGCCTGCCATTAGCACAGCATGCTTCAGCATTACTGCTGTGCTAACATCAAAAGGACAGTGCTATGCATGATTCTGTTTGATGGGAGGGCCATCTTCACACAGCAGGGACTAAGTCGCCTGTGCTCCTGGTGCACATGCACTGTACCTTACTAAACATGTGCAATGACATAGTGTAACATCATGGTTTGCATGCTGTTGCAGCATCATGATATTGTCAATTTCTTCATCACATGGCAGATGTAGAACTAGCACTAGCAGACTACTAGTGCTATCACTAAGCGTTAATACATTATCACTTGGGGCAAATCTGCAATAAAGTATATATAAGTGAACTAATTTTACAGTCTGAGAGTCATATCCACATTTGCATGTCATTACTGGAATTTATTAATTTATTTTCATGCCTATTTGCACCAGGAGCATATAAAGAGCAAAGATTTCAGCAAAGCCTTCAACACCTTCCACATAGAAGGATGGTTAACAAGGTGGGACATCTGGGTATGGGACAAAAGGTGATACTCTGGGTTAAAAACTGGCTGACAGACAGGAGGCAGAGGGTGGTGGCAATTGGGATCCAATCCAGGAGAGAGGGTGACCAACGGAGGGCCATAGACCAGTCCTGTTCAATGTCTTCATTACTGACATTGCACAGGGCTGGAAGAAAAGGTCTGCCCATTTGCTGATGACACCAAGATCTGCAACAGGGTAGATACTCAGAAAGGGTTCAAAATGAAGAGGGACCTGGAGAAGCTTCAAAGATAGTCAGAGATGTACCAACTGAGGTTCAGTGCTAAAAGTGCAAAATAATGCACTTAGGTAGTGGGGACCCTGGGTGACAGCTACAGGATGGGGAGCTGACTGTCATTAAAGAGAAAGAGGACCTAGAGTCATCATCTCTGATGACCTCAAGGTATCAAAGCAATGCACAAAGGCTGCAAGGAAGGCCAGTTGCATGTTGGGGTGCATAGGAAGGGGTATCCCTAGCAGGAGGAGGGAGGTGCTGATGCCATTGTATAAAACATTTGTAAGGCCTCATCAGGAGTACTGCATGCAGTTCTGGAGGCCACATCTATGCAAGGACATAAATTCACTGACTTGGCAGCTTATACTAAGGCTTTTAAACAGACTGATCATCAGAGTTCACTAAACAAATAACCTCCTAGCACCTTAAATTTACTTCCATTTTACTTTCTGTCAGTTAGTTACAATTTCATTATGAAACTTTTGAGTACTAGTCTGATTCATAAGAGCTCAGCTGGGGATAACCTGGAGCCTAGGTTCCTGAAACTGGTTTCTGACTACATATGTGTTCCTTTGACTAAATTTTTTATTTATCACTGATTACTGGTGAGTCCACAATGGAAAATTATGGTGATTATTCCAATTTTTAAAAGTGGACAAAGGCATAATGTAGACAATTGTTGGCGAAATCCTTTGCCTATACTGGGAAAAATGTTGGAAAGGACAGTAAATACCCAACTTCTTGAGTATCTTTCTTCCTGTGGCTCCAGTCTCCCATGCAGCATGGGCTTAAAAGGGTTATGGTGCTAGTATGGCCTTGGCAGTGTTCACAAACCACATTAGCAGGGTACTTAATGATAGGGGCTTGCTGGTGCTGTTTTCATGGACCTGTCTAAGGTCTTCAATTTAGTGGATCACATTGCTGCTAGGGAGGCTGGGAACATAGGACTAAGACTGTCCATTAAATTGTGTCACAAGTTATCTTGCTCAGCATCCATTGAGAGTTTGTAATGGAGGCCAGATGTCTGGTGTTACTTTAATGCAACAGGGCGTGCCCCAGGGGTCTATCCTAGGCGCTCCTGTTTTCCTTATTTATAGACCCGAGTACCAACTATTCTCCAGGAACACACACATTAATGTAAGCTGACTACATGATATTATATCATAGTTCAGACTCAGTCGATGCATTGAGTGAATCTTTAGGTTCTGACTCTCTTGTACTGGAAAATTGGTTTGGGAACATTGGTTACTGCTGAAGAGTAAAAGACTAACTCAATGATATTTGGGTCACGCCCAAAATATCAAAATCTTGTCCTTTAAAATTTTCTAATGGGAGGGTGAGTTGATTGAACAGGTAACATCTTTTAGATACTTGGTTATCTTGCTGGATCCTCAGTTAACCTTTGCCTGGCATTTAAAATTGTATGTCACCAAGTAAACTGTAAAACTGAAGTGTTATTTAAACTAAAAAGACTTGTCTTTGCCTGCCAGAACTGCCAATGGAAATACCATACTTTTACCAGCTTTATGCTATAATTCTTTCTGTTTGCCCAGATTTCTAAATTAGATTTATCCTTACTCAACTCTACCTTTAACACAATATGTCGGTTTAGCTATAGTTACCCCTTAGGACACATCAGTGCACTTTGTACAGTAAGTTGGGTTGATTACCACCTAAATGTAGCTGTGAATTTAATTTGATGTATCTAGTTGATAAGACCCTAAGTCAAGGTGCTATGTCATCATTATTTTCTCTGCTTGTTTATAAAACTGAGGCTAGACATTTGAGATCCTCAAAAACTCTTCTTTAGTTATCCCTAGAGTTAAAACTACTATGGAAGGGTTGTGCTTTTAGTGTATCTGCTGCTAGATGCTTGGAATGCTCTCCCAAGTGCATTACATGAGGGATAGTCATGTTTCCTTTAAAATAGGTCTTAAACAGTTTTACCGTGATCAATTGTGTTGCACTTGCTTTGTATGATTTATTATGTATGTGAAATTCATTTACTTTTAAATGTGATGTATGTATGTATTTATGCCAAATGTACTTAAAGTCTGATCTTTTGTTATCTGTGTAACACCAGTGGCTTTTAGCCTCAGGTCGTGTATGAAAAAGGGTTTTGGCTTATACACTTACCTGGAAAACAAAAGTTTAAATAACTAAATAAAGAAGGACAGAAACAAGGTGGAGGCTATCCAGAGAAGGATGACAGAGATGGTGCAGGGCTTACAACACAAAACATATGAGGAGAGACTAGGGGACCTCAATATGTACTCACTGGAAGAGTGGAAGAGTGGTGTGACATGATAGAAACTTTCAAATATCTCAAGGGCATAAACAAGGTGGGGGGCCTTTTCCAAGGAGAAAAGTACTACAACAAGGGGCAGATATGAAATTGGAGGGTAGATTAAGGGATAATGTGAGGAATATTTTCTACACAGAAAGAGGCGGTCAATGCTAAGATAGCCTGCCATAAGAGTAGTGGGGACAAGCAGAGTGGAGGAGTATAAGCATGCCTGGGACACGCACAGGGAACCTTGAGAGGGGAGAGAGTGATGAAAGCCATAGGGTCAGTGGTCACATACAGTGTAGAGGGCCTACTGGCAGACTGGATGGCCTAGCAGTCCTTATCCACCGGCAATTTCTATGTTTCTATGTTTCAAAGTGCACCACAGAGGTTCCACAGAGGTACTGCAGGTGGCTAGAGGTAATTGTATTTGGAATGGCCTCCAAGAGGAACATGGTTGATCATGGCACTGTGCTTATGCTGTATCATGACTATACTATTGCTGTATCTGCACATGGCCAAGGGCTGTGTTAAACAGGTATTTCGCTGGGTGTTGTGCTCAGTCCTGCAGGCACATCTACATGTCTCTGCCAGTGAGTACTGTGGATTGCATGCCTCTGTACCTTTGCTCTGTGCTCTGCTGTGTGTATACAATGTTCAGTGCTGTTCATCCTCCCAGTTCTGAAATGAGCATGATGGACTTTAAGAGGCAAAAAATGGAAGTTCTCTGAGGAGGAGGTGTTGGTCCTGGTTCAGGCCTTCATGGAACATTAGAGCCTCATGAGCAAGAGGAGGGATAAGAACTGAAACAATTAAAAATGTCTCATCTGAGATCATGCAGGCCATACATTTGGTGGGCAGAAGAGGACGGATACTAGAGGAGGTCAGGAAGTGGGTCACAGACCTCAGAAGACATATGAAAAGGTGCTAGCGCAGGTTTGGGTAAACCTCCAGGCCACAAACAATGGCCCCAGCATTGCAGTGCCCTGGCCCCTACAGAGGAGGTGATTACTGGCATCCTTTGAGGTTGGTTTGAGAGCCAGGTTAAACTGGCACAGACATGTGAGTGACCACATTAGCCCCATCACATTAGTCTTGTGTATGTACAAAGACCAGTGGTGTTGAGGTTTGCATGTTTGTGTAGGGAGGAAGCTATGTGAACCTTGGTCGGAGAAGCAGAGTGCGCAGGCACAGGATGTACTGCACAGATCTGTGGCTTGCATGACACATCCTACCTAGCCCTATGCATGTATCCTGTATTGTGCACCTGACACCACACACATGGTACATCAGAGCTGCATGCCGTGTTTGTAATGGTGTATGTTTTCAAATTTGGACCAGCCAACCAGAATGCCTTTACATTTCTATGTGTTTTATCTTCTATAGCTCCTAGCATTTATCATCTGTTTGAACAGAGTATTTGTGTCACTGCAGGTATATGTGGGAGGCACACACAGAGCTAGTGTATCACATTAATATTGAATATTCATATGTGTCAAACTGGGCCCTCCTCTATTTATTTTCCATATTGGTCAGATCTGCTTTCAGGTGAGCCCCCAGTAGCCCAAGCTATCCCTGCCTGTTGGATGTGTTAACAATCGGTGTAGACAGCAATGTGATATCCAGGTATGCTGGTGTTGGGGCCATCTGGGGATAATCATCTACTATGCCACATGTGTGTCATATACTGTGTGATCACCTGTAGTGGGGTGTGTGTGATTTGTACAGTACTGGGGATGTATGGGCACTGCACTGCATGGGTGGCATGTGTGGTGATACACAGTACACTGCATTAGCATGCTGTCATGATCAGCACACAGATATGTTCATTACTCTGGAATATCACTCTCTACTCTTGACAGCCCAGTACATGGTGGTGGACACCATCCTGGAGGATTCCTGAGTGCATCTCGCTGGTAGCTGCACTGAGGACCACCCTTCTGGGGCCTACATCAACTCGAGCAATGAGGAGGAGGAGGATGACTATGATGAAACATTTGTGGAGGTGTGAAAGACAAAGGGGATCAGCTTGGACTGGAGGGTTGCCCATCCCTATGGGCCCCTTATTGATGGGTCCCAGAAACCCCCTCTCCAGCAGAACCATTGCTGTGCCATCTGCAGACACCACCTTTGGGACAGCCACTCTTGTACCATCCCAAGATTCTGCCCTCAGCACGGCCACTGCCATGCTGCACCAGGACCCTACCCCACTATGGCCACAGCCCTGCCTCTCCAGTCCAATGTCATCGGCCCAGCCACCACTGGGCCACCCAGGACCCATTAACCCTGCACAGCACTGACTACAGTGCAACCCAACCACACGATGGGCCAGAGTGCAGCCTGATCCTCTCCCCTAGGATAGCCCATGCTGGCAGCAGGAGGCAGCCAACAGGCAGCTGCTGCAGTCCACTGTGGGGGCCCAGGAGAGCATGCAGTCTGAGAGTGGCTGCATATGCCACTCTACATGACCATGAGCAGTGTGCAGAGGCTCACCATGTGGAGCACATTACGGCCTTGGGTAGAATGGAGCAGTCCTTTGATCGGCTGGCATGGGTGGGGTTGCCATTGCCTTGCTGGAAGCTGCAACCATGGTCTCTGGCACTAAGGGTTCCAGCAACAACACTGGTTGTTCTACTGGGGAGTGTCACCCCTACAGCAGACAACTCAGCATCAGGCCACCCTCACAATGTGGATAGCCAGCCACCCAGCACACCCAGGACATCTTACATACTGGCACATGGTGGCATGATGCCATGCACTACTGGCTATGGCTTGCTCCTTAGAGGGTCATTGTCCCATGGTGCTGTGGCCATGGATGGCTAACACCGTCTCACACCCATCCCCATTAGTGAACAATGACCCCCAACTACCCTCTCGGACACAGCGCTCATGTAATATCCATTTCTCAGTAGTAGTAATATGGATCACACCTGAGGTGCCTATTTGCCCCAGCCCTAACTGAAATGTGCCACCTCATGCCACCCTAACAAAACCCATGTCCCCCAAGCCTGGATGGCCTGTTATTTTTTCATCCCCCCATTTGTGAGCTCCCCTCCAAGATGGCATCTTATTTTCTTTCATCCCCCTTCATACCCCCACTGCTGGATGACTTGCTATTTATTTTCATATTTGCCTTGTGAACACTCCCCTGCCTGGATGGCATCTTATTTACTTTTGTCCCCTTTATATCCCCAACTGGATGGCTTGTCTTTTTGTTTCCATTCCCTTTATACATCCCTTCACCTGGATGTCATCTTATTTACATTCATCCCTTTATACACCCCATCTATATGACAACTTATTTACTTTCACATCCTTTATACACCATCCCCCACCTGGATGGCAAATTATTACTTTTAACCTCCTTTATACCTCTCACCTGGACCACTTGCTATTTGTTTTTATCCCCCCTTTATACACCCTACCGATATGGCATCCTATTTACTTTCATCCCCGTTATGCACCACCTACTTGAATGGCATGCTATTTGTTTTAATCCCCTTGTGTACACTCCCACGCCTGGATGGCATATTATTTACTCTTATCCCTCTTTATACCCACCTGCCTGGATGGCTTGCTATTTTTTCATCCTCTTTATACCCCACCCTTGCATGGATGGACTGTAATTTTTATCTCCTTTTCCCTTCCCCTACCTGCATGGCTTGCTATTTCTTTTTATCACTGTTATTTCTTGTGGGTTATGATTTTGAATACATTTTGTTAACACATTACAATGTTCTGTGGCTGCATTCTCACCATCTGGATCAGAAGAGGTCTACAATGAGATGGACTTTATACTCCAGTGACTTCCTGGCTGTCTTGGGGTCATGCTAAGCTGCTCCTGCATCCCTGGTCAGCTGTCTCTGCATTCACTGCATATTTCCCTCTGTGGCTGGTAAGCATATCCCACAGTTGAGTGCCATGTTGTATAGGATGCAATAATGCAAGGACTATGGCACAGGCCTTCTGAGAGGTGCATTGTAGGGCACCATCAGAATGGCTAAGGCACCTGAATGGTATCTTGAGCATGCCAAAGATCTATGGCATGTAGCAATGTGTGCCATGTTGTACCTGTCATCTGCAAGATGTGGGGTGTAGATAGGTGTTAGGAGCAAATGACACACATGGAATATGCACTGCCCTTGTGGAGGCAAAGGCATTGGTTAGTGACATTATTAGCAGCTGGGGAAGGCCTTGGACATATACAGTATTCACTGACAAGGTGCTCACTACATGTAGTCATACTTTCAAACCTCTAGCACAGGCTGGAATTTTGCCAGATGAAGGCATCTTAGGCCCTGCTGAGTACTGCATCAGGATATTAAAGATGTGCCCTGTTGCATCACACACCACCTGGCAGTTGATGATATAGAAGCCTTTTTTATTCATGAAGGCCTCCACCACATCACCTGTGGGTGCACGGATAGCAACATGGGTGCCGTCAATGGCATCCAGTATGGCCAGTAGGTGTGGAACTCATTAGAATTGCTGCATGACTGCTGCTCTCTCTGCTAGTGTGATAGAAAATATGATGAATTTCCATCATAGGCCAGCAACACATGTAGGAACTGGCTCCAAAGGAGTGAGGTGGCAGACTGTGTGCTACTGGTGGTGTCTCCAAACAGTATCTGGAAACTTCAGGTGGCCATGAAGCTGTCCTGTCACCTACAACTCCAAAGATACAGGACTATGTGGTAACAATTAAAGTCATTTAATTAGGTTTATAGATCAACAATATATACTGCAAACCAAGAGAGATTCACAAAGGTAAAGCCGGTATCAGCTACTAGCGTTTAGCATGGCCACTGCCATCATCCTCAAAATAGTCTGCCACCATGATTACTAGGCTACTTAGATACATACAAATCATGTGACCATAATTAAAAAAATCCAATCACCTATTTCTTAACCATATATGGTATTTCAATAAAATGTGTAACAAAACACATGTGACTATACACACAATATAAAACTCTTTTAATTCATTATATTTAAAACAGGCCACATTGTTATTTCAATAGCCATGTAAACTTGGATAAGCAATCAGGGATGTTGCTAAATGGGCATCAAATTCTGTAATTTTGACCTCCAACTGTCAGGTATAGTTTCACTATTAGTACTTTTACAGTAAAAATGCCTCAGCACTCACCCTTGGCTAATCCAGACAAACATTATTTATATGTATTTATTTTTCAAGGCAATGGTGGACATGAGGTGCATAAATATATTTTTAATGCACAATATTTCAAAATCTATACTTTATCTCTCTGCTTTTCTTATTATTTATATATCCTATACTTTGCTCTACTAAGTGGGGTGGGCAAATATTCATACTGTATTCTGGACTTTATATTGTTCTATCTCTTATATCCTAAATATAAAATGACTCAACACCTATATTTTTTAAAAGGCTGCCAAGTCACTATTATCATTGAGGCCCATCTGAGATCTGGTCCCTAATTCATAGATCCAAAATGATCTCTTCTCCCCACCAATTTTCTATGTCTCCTCCCATAGGTCCTAAAGATACATGTTCAATGCCACTGAATAATATTTCATGTGAGCATTCAGGGAGAGACAAGATATGTTGGACTATGGCATAAGTACTATCCTTGTTTTGTATAGCCCTAATGTGTTCCCCATCCTTACTTTAAACTGTCTAATAGTAATACCTATATAAATGCCCCACAACTACAGGAGAATTTATAAACAACCCTTACTGCTACAATTATTGAACTGTTTAGTAGAAACTTCCTTCTGAGTTCTAGGTTTGTAAAAGTTTTACATGGTCTAACCAACTTACAATAAGTACAGCAACCACATTTAAAAGCTCCTGTAGGGAAGAGAGCAAGGGAGGACATACTTGTTCAGCGCCTGGTAACACACTACCGACCACCATATCCTTACTCATTTCTACAATGTCTGCATGACTTGTGGCCCATTGGTGACCACTTGTTCTAGTCTTGTTTCTAACTCCAATATGGACCAATTTCCCATGATTATCTGTTTTATTTGATCTGCTCCACTAGAATAAGTGGTGACAAATAGGTAGTTTAATACTGGATTTTCCCTTTCCTTGTACCTTAAAGTCTCTTTCCTATCTAATGTGCCAACCAAATTTGTTGCCGTAGTTATACTATGATTACTATAACATCTGTCCTTAAATCTCTGAAGCTGTTGGTTCCATAACTACAAATTCTTCATGTTCTTACGATTTCTAAATGTACAAATAAGTTTACCTTTAGGGACATTAAAGCAAGTATGGGGTGCATGGCAACTATCATATCTTAACAGGCTATTGCTGTCAGTAGGTTTTGGAAGAGAGTAGTGCATATATCTCCTTGTTTGTTTCTATAAATTCTGAGATCAAGAAAAGTAATTTCATGTAGGCCTGATGTGGCCTTATATCTAAGGCAACTACTCTTATCCTCCAACCATTTTACAAATAAATCAAGTTCCCACAGGGTGTCCTTCCAAATAATTACTATGTCATCAATAAAGTGCTGGCACAAATCCAATTTGAAAAATATGGATTTGTATGATTTGCTATCTAAATGATCCATGTCCCACTTGCCAACATATAGATTTGCAAAGCTGGGGGTCATGGTCATCCCCATAGCTGTTCCCCATATTTGTAGATACAACTTATTTTGGAACATGCATGCATTTTTGCTAATGCATGTTCAGACATTTCAAAGAGAAATTTTGTAGGTACATTCATTTGTTCTACTTTGGAAAGCTGATTCAAAAATATCTCTTTGTTTCCAAGCCTTCATGGTGGGGTATTACTGTATATAATGTACTAATATCCAGTGTCACAAAATACCATTCAGAGTCCATATCTATTTCCATGGAATCCTTTACATACTGTATGATTGAAGGTCCTAAGCTAATGTAGGTGCTGATCAATAAACAGTGAAAGGAGTTCAGTGAGTCATCACTTTCCCGATATGATTGGTCACCCTGGGGTTCAAGACTTTTATGAATCTTGGGGATTACATATATATAACAGGCATTATTGGATGTAGTGCTGTTATAGCTCTGTATATGGTGTCAGAAATGTATCCCTCAAAAACCCTATTAAGGGTTTCATCCACCTGGGCCTTAAAAGTTTGAATATAGCTCACTTCAATTATTTTGTAGAAGTGACATCAGATAGTTGTGTTACAATTTCATAAATATGTTCTGCTGTGTTCCATAATTACAATTGCCCTGCCCTTGTCAGCTGGTTTCACTACTATATTCTTGTTGTCAGCTAAATCTTGTAGTGCTTGCATTCTTGCTGACTGCAATTAAAACACATCTCTTCAGTCACAAAAGCAAGCACACACAAACCTCCAGTAAATAACGGAGGCACCAGCCTCACAAAGAAATATATCACATTTATTAACACATAAAATAAAACAAGAGCAAGCTTTCGATTTAAGCTGAGAGCCCTATCCTTTATCAAAGGCCTTTGATAAAGGATGGAAGTATCTGAAATGCGCTTGTTTGTGTGTGCTCAGCTTTTGTGACTGAATTCTACTAGCATTGTAGCACCACTATCCTTGTGCATTCTCTGTGTGGCTTGTTCTTTAAAAAGCACCTCTCTCTCTAGGATTATTTCTTAATATTCACAAATCCTGTTCACATTTTTTGTAAACATAGAAACCACATTATTAGAGCTGGGCAATATAGTGAACTAGGCTGAAAAGTTTCAACAGTATAATCAACATTATCCATACCACCTACATGCTCGTCATTGTTAAACATATATTTAAAAGTTAGATTTTTAGCAAACTTGTGCAAATCTACTATAGTGGAAAATTAGTTAATAGTAGCTGTGGGAGAAAATAAGTCCTTTGGTTAACACCTGTTCTTCTGTGGTGGTTAATACATGATTAGATAAATTAATAATAAGTAACAACTGAGAACTGTATTGTCCCAAAATATCTTGTCCTGAGTCAGGAGGGTGGAGGTAGTGCACATGATTCCCAGATAACCAAGCGAGGGAATATCATGTGCAGTCTTGAGCAACTGCTCACGATACCCCTGAGGACGACAAGCTGCCTGCCTATCATCCTCCTCTTTCAGCACAGTCTGAGTATACATCAGTCCATTTTCCCAATAAACCTTATGTTTACCGGCTCCTGTGCTCCATCAGAGTTTGCCCAAGCCTCAGCTTCTAGACTAAGGTCACTTTTCTGAGCAGCTGCAAACCTTGCACACATTCCCAAGGTATGGGACAGGTCCTCTTCAGTCTCTAAACTAGGGTCCCTAGCACTAGCAACAGGGCACTCAGGATCACTGTCATCCCTAACCCTCTGACAATGGGTAACCCCTCCTTCTTTGGAGTAACCCTCCGTAGCTGTATGGTTAATTGCTACTGGGAAATTTCTACCGCTTTTCATTGGTCTCCAGATCAGCAGACACAGGCTGGGGAATCAGCCTCCAGGGGTTTCCACACTGGCTTCTGTGGGGTCCAGGAACTACAATTTCCTTCCTCTTGGCTATGGGTAACTGCACACACCATCCCTGTTTGAGATTGTTGCCAAGGATGAGGTCAACTGATAATGTTTTGGCTACAGCCACCTGTTGCACAGTTCACCCTGTTTCACCCCAGTCTAGGAGAACACTAGCAAGTGGCAATGTTTTCTCCTCACCAACGAAGTCTTGTACAGTGACATATTTATTGGGTAAAAGCTAACCAGGCTCTATCAGATCCCCTTTACCAATGTCAGGGATGCCCCTGTGTCCTTAACCCTTGTGTCTGTACACCATTCACCATGACTGGGTGCATGTGTTCTCTCATGTTCACAGGCATGCTTCCAGGATATATACAAACAACCCACTTCTTTCCTAGCCCCATGTTGTGTATTGCTCATCCTTTTAGGACACTGTCTGGCAATATGCCCATTTTCTTTACAAACTCAACATTTGTTTCATTTCTCAGAGAAATCTTTTCTCTGAAACCTGAGCTAACTAGTTTCAGTGGAGGCAGTGAGTGCCTCAGCTGCCCTGAAGGTGCACTTTTCCATTTCTGCACTGCCACACCTGCCCATTAGATCTCAGAGCAGTTCTGTTTCTTGGCATAGTGATTCGGCAGCCTCTTGCACTGTTTTGGGATCTCAGTCATCCAGCCATGTTTTCAGCTGTGCTGAGCATGTCCAAAAAAAACTGTTCTAACAAAACAACATTTTCAATTTTATCTACAGAGTTTTCTTCAATTCCTTCCACCAACATTTTAAAACTGACGCTTCGTGGTTTGCTTCTCATAGCACATATAAGGGCTTCTCCTGAGCTTAGGAATTTAGCTTTGTGTGCTTCAGCAGTTAAATCAAACTTTTTAAAAGTGCAGCTTTAAATTTGCTGTAATCATTACTGTCCTCATTGTCCATTTGACTCAATGCATCCTGAGCTTTTCCAGTAAGTAGTGGGGGATAGCTGGAAGCTCCAGGACCTCTAGGAATTTTAGCCTGAATACAAACATTTTCAAAGGAATTTAAAAGACATCCATATCCTCCCTCTTTAAATTCAGCTATCAATTTGGAATTCAATTTGTAACCCAGCCCTGTAGTTCCAGTTAAACCTAAGCCATTTACCTGCTCTGGTGCTGTTAGTTGGAGTTGTAAGTTTTCCAGTTCATATTGCCTCTGGAGCTCACTCTCCTCATGTTCAGCTTCTCACTGTTCTCACTCCTCTTCTTCTGCATCTCACTGGCACTCACACTCTTCACGGTCAGCCTTCGCTGTTCCCAGTCAGCATCTCGCTATTCACGCCCCTCTTCTCCTCTGCAGCTCATCTCTCTCACTCTGCTTTCTCTGTTCTTGCTCCTTCTTCTCCTCTGTGGCTCACTAACACTCACACCCTTCACAGTCAGCCTCTCACTGTTCTCGCTCCCTCTTCTCCTGGAACTCCAGCTCCATTCTGCACAACTCAATCTGCAGCCTGATTGCTTCTGACTTCAGAATGCTGGTGACCTTCCCCTGCTGCTGTGGCCCTTTGCTGGCACTGGCCCTGCTGTCATCTTTACCGGATCTGGACACTGCACTGGCATGCAGCCCTCCATGCTCAAGGTTTGGTCACTTACAGTCACAGTCAGTGACTCAATGCTCTGGGCGCTGCTGCCATCAGGGCATCCATGAGGTTCTGCTTGGTGGCTGTCCCTCATACAGGACTCCTCTGTCCTGGCACAACTGTTTAAGTAGTCTACAGTGTGCCCACTGTAGTTGAAAGCCATCTTCTTCCTTTAATTATGGCTACTCTAACTTGTACTTTAAAAAACAAATAAAACAGGTAGGAACTTGACTATAAGCAAAATGATATAGTTCTGTTTCCTTTTTAAAATAAATCACTGCCTTTTTTTTAAGTGAGTGGTACAGTATTAAGCTGATACACTGAACAGTTAAAGTTTGTGTTACCAAATTTATCTGCACCACTGCCAACCATTCTGTCACAAACACACTCAGCAGGTCAGGCCCTCTGCTCCCACAGTGCTAACCTCCAATTGCAGTATTGTGAACAGGTAACAGAACAGGGTAAGCCTCCTGTCTGCTTGTGGGTCTGAATCACCTTTAGTCTCAAGTTCTGGGTGATTCAAACTGTGAACCTTTGTTAGCATAGCCAAATGTATAAGCTCAGATAATCTGCTCTTTGGGGATGCTAGATATCTTTGCCTAAGGGCACCTAACCAGGTATCCAAAATGAACCCTTAAAACTCTATAAAAGACCTTAGGTATATTCTTACCTTTTCACAGTTTGGTAACACCATCAAGCTCTGAACAGTTTTGTCAGTCTTAACCTCCATTCATCACATGCAAAAGAAAGAACTTGGAAGACACACCCAAGCAGTCTCTTTCATATGAAAGGTTTATTTAAAAAGGATAAAATATGTAAAATGTAAACACAGAGCACTATATCACAGAGCATACAATCACTTAAAAGAAAACAAGGAAAAGTACAAACTAAAACTCCTACTAACATACAGTTAGACCTTTTCTGTCTAATGCATTACCTCTATAAGTGCCTTAGTTAGATCTTGTTTCTTAAGAGTCCAAAAAAAATGTCAAACAGATCAGACACAGTATTCAGTTTAAACTGTGTTTTTCTCACACATACCCTTCCATGATGTCATCTAGCTCCTCCTTTCAGAATATAAAATATATTAAAAACAGGATGTCCTATCAGGAGGTATATTAAATACTGTGACTTCAGCAAAACTAATTTCCCAAATTATGACAGTCTTTAAATCAAGCCCTTTCCTTTGAACAGCAGGCTGGTTTCCTATTTTCCCAAGGACATCAAAGGTTTTAAACAACTGTGCACATCTCACTTAGGTGCAATATAGCTTTTTAGCACCAGTTGATATTAAATGTTTTTCCTCTTAAGATATCATAAAACTTTATGATCTCCATCCTCTGGCAGACTCATAAAGTCCCATTTCATTTCTACTTCAAAGAGCCTAGGCATATCATAAAAGGTAATAAAATGCCACTCTGAAGTAAGTCAGTTAATTAAATGGTTCCTGCTTCACTGGAACGGGGTGGGGTCATCCAGGAGCACAGGATGTCTCATGTGAGACACCTCACATACCACATTCTATATTACAAATATCATAGAACAGTCATAACCAGATGGCCAAGCGTCACATTGCCTACTACTCGAAAAGTTCTACAGACAGTGCACGGTTGTGGATACTGCATATCCATAACTCACTATGCAGCAGGGCACACAGCTGTATGAGTATGAGCCTTTGAGCTGGTACTGCCCCATGATTTGTTGTTCATTGAGGACTTTGAATGTGACTCATGGACAATACTGTCTGTTTGCAGCATAGTTCATCACAGGCCAGTGCTGGGGCCCAGGGTGAGTATTGGCTTAGTCCTCATTCTCCATGACAGCAAAGCATCAGGAATTGTACATGAGGTGTGCCATTTTTGTTTCAGATGTCTGTTTGGTGCAGTACTTCTCCCTGCTTCTGGGGTTTGCCCCAGTTTAAGACCTAGGGCTCAATCCTCAAAATTCTAATAGTGATGCAAGGTGCCTACATCAAACAGAAGTGATGCAAGGGGCATCTTGCATCACAACTTGGAGTTTGCAGTCCTGAAAGGCTGGCTATGGCACAATGGGCCCTCTATGCCAGACCAGCTGTGCGCCAGATTTGTTCAAAGATCATGGTGTGCCATGGTGCTAGAGGACTTGCAGCAGATGCTGGCTGCAACATCAACTTAAATGGGATTCTGACAGCCAGTGGAACCCACCAAGACTTGGATAACCCTACATGTTCTCTAACAACCCTTGCGCCACTCCTGGAGTCTTCACAGGTGGGTGGGAACCTGTGCCGCTGCCTGACTGTGGTATCCCATGCTCCCATAGCACCCAGATCACTCATACTCAATGATGCACTACCCACAAGTTCCTCCCTATGGTGCCAGTGTGCAGTGGCCACTCCCCATGGATGGCACAGGTGCAGCAGCAACCTACAATGTCCCTGTTGGGGACCCAGCACCCCCAGGCACCCATCAGTGCCCTACCTGCCCTCCCTGACCCCTGTTCTGTCCTGACAAACACTGCCAACCTCCAGGCTGGTCTCCATTACTAGGCACCAATGCCACTTGACTGCCATGCAGCTTGTGGCTAACCTCTCCTGTGTGCCTTGCATTTTGTGCATGGCAACATTTGTTGCAATCTGTGGGACTTTGGTGTTGGGACTCCACCTGCTCATGAATCAGGTGCAGGGTTCATGGTACACCAGTGATTGGTGCAAGCTACCATTAAAACAGCTTGTATCAATCTTCAAGATTGAGCCCCCACTTTTATAGTTCTTATTTTATGCTGTGCTATGTTGCACTAAATGGTACTTGAATATAGTGCTTTACCAAATATGCCCATCACTGCCTCCTTTTTCAGCCCTGCATACATTAATTTTGTGGTCATGTGCTAGCACTCTAACTGGCACAGCATAAACTGTGGAATAGGCATTTTGGTGCAAAATTTAGATGGTGTTGGCACAATCCGATAGCACAAGTCACAGAGATTTTGAACATGGGGTCCCAGATCTCTAAAGGCCAACTCATTCTTTGGGGCGGGATCTTAACCTTACACTTAATTCACAACTGGCTTCTTCCAGGCCAGCTGTCTATTGGTTTCTCAGCCAAGAAATATTTTAGAGCAACAGTAGAGGAACTGGGATTCATAGATGTTTGGAAAATACTGTACTCATTGATACTGGAATTTACTTAAGCAATACACAATGAGATGGTGTTGGTGATGGCAGGATTTACCCATGCCAGGTGTAGTGGTTTGTCACAAGGCCACTGGCTGAGTGAGGAAACCACACCAGTCATGGTAAACTCTACAAGTTGTAAATCGTGCCAGATAGCCAATCAGGATACAGTATTTTCAGAGCCATTGTACAATTGTTATTCTGCAAAGCATAACAGTTATGCTAGGCTTGATTATTTTTGTATCATGTGAACATTCTGAAACAGTACAAGATTTACCTTATAACCCCATCCTACTATTAGATCATGCTCCACTGTACTTAAAGTTGATTCTTAACAAAACCCAAAAGAACATGCAGTTGAGATTCAATCTATCATTCCTCTGTAAAGAGGACTTCCTGCAATAAAAGGAAACAAAATCAGTCATATATTGATTAATAATGACAATGGGACTGTTTTGGTGGCCACCCACAGAGCCATCCTTAAAACTGTGACTTTGAGGCACAGACAAAATGGTTTAGGAAGGAGAAATTGCAAAGGTTGACATAAGCTCTTTAAACCTTGGGGATGTTGCAAGTGAAGGGACAGTGATGTGGAAAACCAGATGGCTAGGGTGAAATAGGAGTTTCAGGAGTAATTACCTTACAAGAAGAACAGGCTTTATCTCACCTAAAACAGTATTTCTATGAAGGCGGACCAAGAGATACTTGCAGTTTCTAGGAGAGTGAGGGCTAGGAGATGTCTGGTCTGCATAGTACAGATGAAAGATCCTCATAAAGGTAGAGCAGTACATAGTTTTCCATTGTATTATTGAGATAATGTCTCATTATTACCAGGCTTAGAATATTGAGGTACACTGATCAATGACTAATAATGCTGATTATTTCATTTGAATTTCTCTCTCAGGTTTAACATGGGGAAAGAAAGAGGATTGATGGCCCTATAATTCTTACTGAAGTAAAAGAAGTTTTGGTTAGCATGAAGAACAAAAATGTCTAGTGCCAGATGGCTATCCTGTGGAATTAAAAATTAATAGATTTATTTTTGCCACTTATGCTCTGGGCATTTACAGACATTCATAAGGAGGCCCTCCCCCACACTAGACATCTAGCAACCATATCAACTATCCATTCCTAATGTTGGTAAAGACCACAATGCCCTATATCATACTGCTCTATATCCATATTGAACATGGACTATAACATTTTGATGGCAATATGGGTGAGATGCCTAGATTGGATTCTTCCTTTAATGCTGGCTATGAACCAGGCAGGTGCATCAGTGCCAGACCTAGGACAATGTTTGGCTCACTTTGTATTTATTAGAACATATTAGTCAATGTAGTAAGTCATCAGTGCTACTCAGCCTTGATGCTAAAAAGCTGTTTGTCATAGTTTCCTGGGATTTCCTCTGGAGCATCCTGTCATGCTTTAGATGGCCTAGAGATTCTGCGTAATTGTTGTGTGAACTCAACTCTTCCCTGAAAGCGTATCTGCATATCAATAGTACCATTGCAACAAATTTAGCTTTAGAAAGAGGCACCAGGCAGGAATGTCCCCTTTTCCCCTTAAATCATTAAATTACCCTATACATAGAGCCACTTGCCATAGCTATTTGGGCTAAAAATATGATAAAAGGCATTCCTTTAGGAACTAGGGACTATAAAATAGCCCTGTATGCTGGTTATATTTTATTTACACTGCTGTCCTCTGAAACCTCCATTCAGGTGTCATGGGAAGAAATTACTCATTTGAGATTATAACCAGATTTAAATTTAATATTAAAAAAAAAGAATTGTGCTCTTACGCTTTCATCCTTATGTAGAATTCCAAATAAATACCCATTATGGTGGAATAAGGTTTCTTCCACTTTCCAGGGATGCATCATACCCAAAATTAGACAGTTTGGAATAACTGAACTATATACCCTTACTCAGAAAATCACTGCAGATTTCCATAGATTGTCTCACTTACCTTTAAGTTTTTTCCCATGGTCTAAATTATGCACAAGAATGTCAATCAATCAATTTTATTTGTATACTGGAAAGTATGTGAGCAAAATGCCCATTTTCAGAAATGTTCAGTGTCGGAATACAACAAGAAGGTACAAATAAAATTAAAAGTACAGCAGATACAAATAATCTAATCACAGGGCTACAATATAACAATATATAATAGTAAAACAGTTAAGATGATGAAACAGGATGGACAGAGAATAAAGAACCAGAATAAAGTTTGAAGGATGTAGGAAAGAACAATAATGGAGAAAATAAGTGCTAAAAGTGGAAAAGTGTGGGTTTACCGGAGATGGTAGTATAACTGGAGACTTATGTGGAATTAGGAGCCAGTGCCCCCAGTATTTATTGACTACTGTAACTCCCTTTACCTAGGGCTATCTGGGGTTGATATCTGTCACCTGCAGCTGGTGCAGAACGCGGCGGCAAGGCTTTTGACTGGGATTTCTAGATCCAGCCATATTCGCCTGTGCTCTGAAACTGCACTAGCTGCCTGTTAGGTGGCGGATTACCTAAGGTTGGTTTACTAACCTTTAAAGCCCTACATGATCAGGGACCCGGCTACCTGAAAGATCTCCTGGTACCCTATTGCTCCTCCGTCCTCCTCCGCTCCGCCAACGAGGGATTGCTGGAGATTCCCAGGGTTCGATTAAAACATCAGGATCTCTTGCTTTTGCTTTACAGCACCAACCCTGTGGATTCTCTATCTCGTTGGCTGAGAGAATGTCCAACCATCGAAATTCAAAATGAGTTGAAGACATATTTATTTAGTTTAGCATATCCTAGTTATGGCTGTTAATTTATGATCATTTTAACTTATGTATTTATGTGAATTTATTGTACAGCGCCTTGGTTTTGAAAGGCGCTTTATAAATAAAAGCGATTTGATTTGATTTGATTTACAGGCAAACATTTCCACTTATCCCACACCCCTACTTGCATTTTGAGATAAATTGATCTCCAGTTTTATCTGGAAGGGCCACCATTCAAGGATCAGATATGGTATGTCTTGCATCTTCAGGAAGAGGATGTGCAGGCCTGCTGAATCTTAAATCGTACACCCTGGGTGCACAGTTTAGGATTAAAGGTTGCTGATTGATGGCAGAGTACCAGGCTTATTGGAAACATTGAAAAAACACAAATGCTCAGGTGCTCACTTTTAATGATCTGTGCAGCTGTGAAAATCAGCTAATCCAAAACCACAGGGACAACACACCAAGGCAAAACACATACAGTAGCTCAAAGATTCTGGTAAACAAGGTATTTATTTACCAAAAAATAATAGGGTGCAGCTAACACATTATTCCAGTACGTCACCTATATAGAAGGAGTCTTTGTCAGCTGGTGGAAACTGGTTGACTGGATAGCCTTCTATACGGTCAAAAGGCACATATTTTAATTATGTTCTTTCTGTTGCTGTCAATCACTGATCCCAGAGGTTAATTAGAGTAAAGTGAAGATAGTTCCAGTGTTTCTTAGCCTTACAGGGATAGTGTATATTTTACCATGCAAACTTATAATGTGTTCTATTAGTGAGACAGAAGCCTCATATATAATAAACCCTGCACAAAACAAAACTAAGTATAATAAGCATTTTCCAATGCCAAATATTTGCTTGCTGGCATTAGTAGTAGAAGTGCAGAAGTTAGACAGATGCAGTATAGCAATGGCAGCAAAGTATTGAACTGACTCTAACTCCATCCCCACCCTGCAGAGATGGACAGGCATTGGGGTGTGCCTTTGGGTAATCGCCCATAACAGTCACAACATTTCACCTCATCCTACCCTGCAGACACTGACAAGTGTCGAGGTGTGCTTTAGGGTGTTCAGGCTTTATACTCACCTCATTCCATGAGGAAATACACTGAAATTAGTGCAGTATAGGAGAATGGGGTGAACTCTGGGGCCAAAGATCCACACCTCTGTGCCTGTCACCAGCTGCAGGGGGATGGGGTGGAATGGCATGAGCATTACTGTTGACAATCCCAAGTCACACCCCTGACACCTGTCAGTCCCTAAAGGGTAGGGTGTTATGGTCAGAAACCCCTAATGCACTGGGTGTTTCTTGGTATTTTACTCCAAGTTTCAACATGGGCTTTTTGTGACCCCACACATGAACAGTGACACTATCAGTTCGTTAGCTGAAAGGTGATTTTGCACAGTGACTGTGCCATTTGGCCCACAGGTGCAAAACACATTTCTAACAGGATGTGAAAATGATAGCTGTACTGTTCATGAAGAGGTGTAAAAAATGGTAATGTTGAAAATCTGGAGGAAAATTAAAAAACGGTAAAGTCATGAGTGTGCATAGAAACTGCATTAACGTACACCCACAATGCAATTATTGTGGGAATTTTGTACACCAGATTTTCAATATAGGCATTTTGGGACCTCTGCTCATGAACAGTGTCACTGTGATTTTACCAGGGTAAATATATTGTATATACAAAGATTATAAAGCAGCAGAACAGCAGAGCTTTCAGTAACTCAAACAACATTTAATACATCCATTACATATTGCAAACCTCCTCCACAACAGCAACCAGAATGGTGCCACATACAGTCTTAATTATTGGTCTCTCTTCCTCACCCCCAAAACACACAGTCTCCTAAGTATTATGGCCCCACCAAAGAAAATGTGTCCTGCTCTGTGTGCCCTTCCTCTGCCAACACTTGATGCTGTGTTTTATCTGGGCTATAAAAACAAAGCAGTCCTCAAAAAATTGAACGGTTTTCCATTTTTACCACTGAGCCCTTGACGGCATTTATGCCTGTAACTAAAGAATATGCTATTGCTCTGAAAGTACACTTGTAATTCACTCACAATCCCATCCTCAATCTGTCACCATAAAATGGTTATTTCTATTAAGTGGAGCATTTGTTGACTTTAATCTACTAGTCTGTTTAAACTGTCTGTAACTGCAGGTTCTAGAGAGAGATGTGGCATGCACAACACCATTTAGAATCCCAGTGCAGGCCATAGCAGATAACCGGTACTTTTGTACAGTTAGTACTTTTGTGAATCCAATGTTAGAATCCCATCACAACCAATTATAGACTAGGTCCATTATTCTGACTCTTGGTACACATAGTGTCACAAATGCATGCTAATGGATGCATATTGTAACATGCACACTCCAAAAACATGACAGGATATTAATCAACATTAAGACACCACCTTTTGGCTGCATGGTATCCAACAAATGTTCCAAGCTCAGTGCACTTATGGATACCCTTACCAATACCAGCTGCACCCTAACACCCAGAAACAAGCAAACTCTTTAAAATGTGCAAACACAGGAAACTGTGTGACTTGGAATGTCTCTAGACAGCAATAAGAAATCACATTGGTAGTCCAATGTACCTGCCACAATTGACTCTGAATAGCAACATAACATATCCCTGTTGGTCTCTTGTCTTTAATCATATAATGGATGATCCCTACCCTGTCACGCCCACTGAGTGGTGGGATGGTGTGCTGGGCTTTCATGATAATGGGGACCCATAGACCACCATGTGTGTTCTGCGGTGCTGTTGGGTGGCTGATTGTGGGAGGACCACTGGACAAACAAGTGCATTTCTTACAGATGTCTGGTATAGGAAAGGGGAAATTATTTAACCAGGAAGGGCACACTAAGCCAAAGCTTGTTTCCAGGTGCAACCTGGGAGCACAAGGAAGTTAAGTGACTTGCTTACTTGCTGGGAGGCAGTATAGCATAGTGGTTTAAGGCTCTGCACTGCAAACCTGGAGATCGGGTTTGAATCTTATAGCTCCCACTTTCATACTGTGTGACCCTGAGCAAGTCACTTAACTTCCTTGTGCTCATATGTCACACCTGAAAACAAGGGGCAGGATTCACAAAGCTTTCTGAAGGTGCAAAACCTTACCTAAGTCCCCAAAACTGCTGTAGCTACAGAAAACAGGCTGTGGCAGAGCCACTATGACTGTGAATGCATTAACTAGATAAGGGTGTTTCATGGGCTTAATCATAAACAGTTATTTATTTATTTAAAAATATCAGATTTACAAACCTTTGAGTCAGAGGCTCATTTACAAAGGCACCTTGTTGAAACTAATACAAAGACAGCACAGTTAACAAGTCAAAAACAATGACTCGGAGAGCAGACGGTTATAACAATCATCACTGGAGATACATGGATAGCAGTAGATAAATAGATTACATAGTTTAGACACACAAGCACCACATCAAGAAGACCAAAGCAGTTCAAACAATATACAATAGCTAAAGCAAATAGACATCAGGAGTCAAAGAGAAGCCCAGAGTGTTCACATGAAGACTGTTGCATATACACTAACTGAATCAATGTAAAGTACATTGAGAAGGGGCATATTTAAGCAAAAAGGCATGACAAGGTGTGTGTTATCATGTAATAATGTCATACAGAATTGGAGTTGAAGAGCATGGCGTGAAGCCAAGTGCTTCCACCACCTCAGGAGTGACATTATTGCAAGATAACACACACCCCTGGAGTGCCTTTGTTGCAATTATACAATGGCTTGTTGTTATATGCAGAATAAAACATACATTTTAAAGGATGTTTTGTTAGTGTGCAAAAATATTTCTTAAGAGAAAATGTAAGGAATGATCCAGATCAAAGCTACAGTGATGTTATTGTGTAATAACATCACTGTTTCAATAGTCAGCAGCCAATCAGCTTCTCACATTTTCCTTGCCATTGTATAATTAAAAATAATGCCACCTTCTGTATTACAGTTACCTATATGTTTGCATTTTATTCTATGCACTGTTATAGCAATTAACTCAACAGAACCAGGCCATCATATACATGAAGGTACTGTACCTAACTGAAAACACTTCTGAGACAACTGTATGTTGTGACAAGGTGGAAGATAAACACAATGTTGAGACAAGTTTTTGAAGACATTTGATGTGTTTAATTGTTTATTTAAAGACTGATATTCAGTTCACACACAAAATTCAGTATAATCTAAAAGTGCATATGCCCAAATGCCAATGTAAATTGACACATTTCATTACAAGCTGTTCTCTTGAAGGAATATATTACTATATAAGGCCTGAAAATGGGCATCAGGTAAATGTAAACTGGGGTAGGTGTGTTATTGAGGATAAATACTGGTGCCTCTACATCCATGCCACTAAGCTTTTAATGCCAACATCAGGGTGTTAATTAACTCTAAAATTGATTAGCATTTTGCTCATAAAAGTACTAAAACTTTGTGAAAATTAATAGCTCTTGACTCACTGTGTTTAACAAACACAGCACTTCTAGAAAATCTATGTAAATACTTTCTGTACAGTTAATATCGTCCCAAGGAAAAAAACTGCTAATCAATTATTTAAAACTCTGCAACATGCTTCTTTTTCTGCTGCTAGAGTTCCTCCATCTGTAGAAGTCCCATTCTGCTTGTGGCAGCCCCGCCCCAAAACCAGACAATTTATTTAAAACACATTTTGTTGAGAAATTTTTGTTTTAGTATATCCATGATCAGGAAAAATGAATTTGTAAAGAAACCAAAATCCCCATTTATCAGTTCATTGAATCACAATACAGCATGTTATGAATTTTTCAGATTCTATGTAACTTACAGTAAGTCAAACAGAAATTAGACACTCAAATACCTGGCTATTTGCAAGAGAAGGAAATGTTGTTATTATCATTCGGTTATAAACACCTGTAGTCACAAACTGCAAGTTAAGAAAATTCAGTAGAATATTAGCACTAGCTCAGAACTGCCTGCCTGAGAATGAAGTTGGTATATTATTTGGAAAAGGTAAAAAAGTGGGTCTCTTGCTACAGTATGCAATGTCCTGCAAAGATGGTGATGTCACATGGCTTAATGAGGTGCTGTGGAGGTGCCTAAGGAACTTGTTATGTAGAAAGTTCCAGAGCATGGTCATAAAACTGGAATAACAGGTTCTAAGGAGTAATTAACTCAAAAGAATGTTAGAAAAAATTACCCATTCATTCAGAGGTGTCAATGAATATATTTGTTAACCATGCTGGTTTATCTTCTGCTTCCCTCATGGTAAAAATGTGAAACTACATTTATGTTATTTTAAATGAAACATGAGTGATAAATAGTTTGTCCAGTTGGACGGCAGCTCTGATAGCTTTTCCAGTCTTTCTTTTCACTGATATAAATTGAGCAAGGAAAAAAGTAAATAGGAAAAAAAACAGCAGTTTGTTTCTACAACTAGTTGCTAATTGCAGCTGGTATTTTTAACATGTGCAAGTCAACTCAACTCTCAAACTTAAAAGAAAATGCACTTTATCACAGACTATGTTTACAAGTGCTGTGCTCATTTTAGTATATAAATTTTAAAGAAATACCTGGAAGTTGTCTATACTCCTTGAAGTTCTGCATTCTGCAGTTTAGTAAGCAGAACAAAGAGAAGCTGCCTGGCTCACCCTCCAAGCAAGGTACGGGTTGAAACCTTGAATTTTGGCATCTACCCTGGAGGAATATCACTTGCCCTGTTTGCCAGTGCTTCTCACACTTGTGCAGCAATCCAGAAGTCTTCTAGGAACTGCTGCCAATAAATTAATGCTAGGACTGATCTCTGCTTGACATGTTCTTGATTTCTCACTTTAAGTAATGTTTAGTCTGATGAAGAGATTTCTTAAGAGTTGATTTAAGTTTTGAGAGAGGTCTTAAGGTACTGTGATTTTCTATCTGCCCTGAGTGCTGTGCCCCTCTCTTAGAGCTGTAAATCTGTGGGTTGCACCCTTGACCTCAGTGTCCCACTGAGCTGCTGCAGTGCCCTCCTCCCAAAAAATAAACTTGCTTCAGAACCTCCCTGCCTGTTCTTTTTTTTTCAGCTCTGTGCAACAGTGTTAATCAGAGCCCTTCCATGACTATATTGAAGCTACTGCTCTCTCCTGTTGAGCATACTGCAGTGTCCTCCCAACCCCAACTTGATTCAGGACTTCCCTGCTTAAACTATTTCTGTTTAATTCTCAGACCCTCCCAAACTGTTAATTTCTCTTTTGTTTTCTGACTGCCCTCCAAGCCTGCTTTTTAATTTTGTCCTCTCACCTTATCTCACCAGGGGACAACTCTGCCCTTTCAGGCTCTCTCCTCTCAAACAAACCACATTCTGCAGTTTGGTAAGCAGAACAAAGAGAAGCTGCCCGACACTCACCCTCCAAGCAAGGTACGGGCTGGAATCCTGAATTTTGGCATCTACCCCTGGAGGAATATCACTTGCCCCTGTTTGCCAGTGTTTCTCACACTTTGTGCAGCAATCCAGAAGTCTTCTAGGAACTGCTGCCAAGAAATTAATGCTAGGACTGACCTCTGCTTGACATGTTCTTGATTTCTCACTTTAAGTAATGTTTAGTCTGATATAGAGATTTCTTAAGAGTTGATTTAAGTTTTGAGAGGTCTTAAGGTACTGTGATTTTGCTATCTGCCCTGAGCGCAGTGCCCCTTCTCTTAGATCTGTAAGTCTATGGGCTGCAGCCTTGACCTCAGTGTCCCATTGAGGCTGCTGCAGTGCCCCCTCTCCCCAAAAAACTTGCTTCAGAACACTCTCTGCCTGTTCTTTTTTTTCAAGCTCTGTGCCCCAGTGTTAATCGGAGCCCCTTCCATGACTGTTTTGAAGCTGACTTTTCCATTAGCAGATTATATCCTTTAGTCACTAGAGGCCCAGTTATAATCACTTACCCAATCCAACACAATATAGTTCCTGTCTCATTTCACTTATTGTGTGGTCAGTCTATCACTATTCATCTGTCTTTGCCCTCCCTCTTCTACTGATTGATACTGATTTTCCCATTTGCAGCTCATAGTCTTTTAGCCCACTAAGGGGTTTTCCCCAACCAGTCCAATGCTGCTCTACATTTCCTTACTCTCTACTACTCCTGGCACTCTTCCTTTACTGCTCAGCTGCAATGGGTACCTACACTCCATTACTAAGTCTGCTTTCCTTCACCCTTTTGGTACGGACCTCCACAGACTGGAGCACCTTTCCTTCACACTAGGCACCTCATCCCCAGACTACCCCAGTGACTGAGCCTCCCCACCCTAGACACCCTGTGACCCCCGACACCCCCACCCTGCCAATACCCCCACTTCCTCCTCCCTCCAAGGCCTGACCTGGACCCAGCTCTCCCTGCCATTCCCACACTTTGCACTTTATCTATCCCATGCACCCTGATTCTAATGTCTGCAGCTGGGTGTCGACCCAAGGGTCTCCATCATCTCCACCGCCACTAACCAGAATAATTACACTATTATTATTATGTGGCAATGTACACCCAAACCCAGGACCTATTGCTTCCAGCCTTCTAAACCCTGTACTGCAACTGGCCTTTGCTTTGCATCGTTAAACATTTGCAGTCTCCTAAATAAATCTGCTGCCCTCCAGTGCTGGGTCGTTCAACATCAACCTGACATAATTGCACTGGTAGAGACTTGGCCTCTAAATCCACCCCTGACTCTGCTATCACTCTCCCTGGATATACCTTCTACAGGAAGACTGAGTAGAAACGCGGTGGTGGTTGCGCACTACCGTATGGGACTCCCTTATAGGTCAGGCACTCCCAGCTCTAAACTTGATTATGGAGCCCAAGCCCTCACCTTAAAAATCACACCTGACCCCACGCACGAGGCCCTCTCTTCCTCACTGTTTCTCAAAATTCTCGGAAATCAAAACCAAGCAGTACAGTCCATCATTGACTATATCACATCTCTCCCTACAAAGTGGATCAACTCATCCTAGGTGATCTCAATGTTAACTGGCTTTCCTCCACTGCCTCCATATAAGGGACTCCTTTGCTGCCCTGGATATGTCCCAGTTAGTCACCCAGCCCACCAGATTCAACCCACCTACTGGTACCAGCACTCTCCTAGATGTTGTTATATCTAACCGCCTAAAATCCTTGATGTCACTGTCCTCCCCAACTCTCTTAGTGATCACTCCCAAGTCCTCAGTCTCTGGTTATCCTCCACTCTGAAGCCAGTGTCCCAGGCCACTCTATGCCACCATTTACACCCAGCAGCCTCAGAAAATTAAAACAATACCTAGCCCAGCTAGACTGGTCCCCTATCCAGTGCACCTCATTGACTCAGCTCTTGACCACTTCACAAATGCCTTCTGTAAGGCTTGTGGCTTTTGCCCGCCTCACCAGGATCCACCCAAAAATACAATGCCCCATGGATCACCCCACCCTCCTCCAGAACTCAAAAACAGAGATAATCTCTGGCACATGCTGTATAATCTGGAAAGGCATCTGACAGAGAGGCCTACAACACAGAACACAGTAAGTGCATTTGGCCATTAGGTGGGCCAAGGCAGAGCACTACCAGCCCATCCTTACTTCCACTTGGGGTTCAGACCCCCTTCTGGGATAATATGAAAGAGCTAAATGGAAGTCCCACTCACCCACCATCTCAGCTCTCCATCAATGGAACCCCACCACAGATCCTCCTCATAACCAATTGCCTTAACACTGCCTTCTCTGACTAAGCTCGGTCCTCCCAAGCAGCTTCTTTGACCCAATCCCACCTCTCCCTCCAGTCCTGCATCGCCCACCATTCTACCTGTGCACCTATCCCCCAAGAAGCCAGGCAGCACCTGCTAAAAGCCTTAGGCAGCAATAACCCCAGCAGTGACCTCCTTGACTCCAGGATCCTCCGTATGGTCTTGGAAAAGTCCTAGTCCCCTGACTGACCTTCTAAACTGGTCTCTATGCCTAGGTCAGTTCCCAAATGCTTGGAAAACTGCTGAAATCACACCCATACATAAGAGTAGGGACGATCCACCCCAACAATTATCGGCCCATCTCCATCCTCCCACACTCTATAAAGCCCTTGAAAAGTGGTGCTGATCCAGCTCTCTGAATACATAATCAAGTATGACATTATGTGCCCAGAGAGCAGCACGGTTTCTGCCCAGGACACAGTACAACCATGGCTCTCCTGAATTCTCCCAACACCTGCATGCTGCTTTTAACTCTGGCAGCCTTGCAGGAGCAGTGTTCATTGACCTTTCCAAGGTCTTTGACACTGTCTGTCATCCCTTCTACTCGACTCTCTCCGGCAACTTGGCTTCTCTGGTGGTCCTATTTCCTGGTTCTCTAGCTACCTGTCTGCTAGACTTCAGTGTGTCAAGATCAGCAGCTCCCTCTCCAGCACTCTTCCCGTTTGCTCCGGGGTCCCTCAGGACTCCATCCTGGGTTCAATACTTTCTAGTCTCTACCTCAACACCCTCCTAACTCATGTACTGGTAAAATGCTTTGTACGCTGATGATGCAGTCCTCATTGCCTCACATCCCAATCCCACCTCCTCCAATTATCCCTCCAGCAAGCTTACAACCAAGCCGAAGGTGGTTCGAGACCGCAGACTGGTCATTAACCTAAAGAAAACCAAATAAATGCTCTTCTCCTCCACCAAAATAAAGCCAAAAATACTCCCTCTTGATTATCCCCAGCACTCTGCACCCGCTAGAACAAGTGACCACATACAGGTACCTAGGTATCATGTTCAATACTGTCCTCTCCTTCCACACCCCATTAATGCCCTGTCAGCTGCCATTAACTCTCAGATTGGCCTGCTATACCAGCACAGGGACTGCCTGCCTCAGGTTGCCCTTAGGCTGGCCATCACCTCCTCTGTCTTGTCCTCATGGACTATGGCTTACCCATCTACACTGCAGCTGACAACACTGCCCTCTCCAAAATCCTACTTTCCATCAATAAGGCCTGTAGGCTCCTGACCAACGCTTTCCAGCTGAACTCACACCTGCCTTCTCTATACTACCACCAATCTTCTCAACTTTGAGGAACAACTGATCTACCAGACCTGCCTTCTCACTAAGAAATCTCTGCTAGGACTCTCTCGGGGTCTCCACCTCCCTACAGCAGCCATCTTTGTCCGTCACCACCCGTAGCTCTGTTAAGGCCACTTTCAAGGTGCCCAGAACTAAGACCTCTCTTGCTCAGAGATCCTTCCTCTACCGAGCCCCAACCTGGTTCAACTCCTTCCCTAGCTGCATCTCCAACTTTCCAAAAATTTGCTCCTTCAAAACAGCCCTTCAGAACCATATCTTTAATACCCGCTGTAGGTGCACCTAACCCCTGTTGTAACCTGTGGTTCCTCACCACCTTGCCTCTGACTCACAACATCCACTGGACAGCCTTCCTCCCCAGACCTACCCTCTCTACTAGATCCAAACAGGGATGTAACCCACTGTCTTCTCTGAGGACCTACTATATCCATGAGTGTAACTCACAATTTTGTAACATTATGTAACTTAAGTAATATACAAACTACTACATTATGTAACCTAAGTGTATCTATGTTAAATGTTCCTTTTACTGCACTTGTAATGTTATTCTCTGTTTTAATCTGCGCTGTAATAACTGTCTTGATGTGTGCCCCTGTGATGAGGTGTTTTGTAAATGAGTCTCTGACTCAAAGGCTGTAAACCTGATTTGTAATGAATAAATGAATAAAAAAAGTTGAATCTTTAAGCTGTAGTTTCAGACATTTCTTAGTGTTTCCTTTTAAGACACCAGGTGACTCTGATAATCATTTGTTCCAAGGGTTTCCTTGAAGTTGAATCCTTAAGCTGTAGTTTCAGACATTTCTTAGTGTTTCTTTGAGACACCAGGTGATTCTGATTATCATTTGTTCCAAGGGTTTTAAGTCAGTTTGAAGGCAATTTAAGTATCTTTCTGTTCTCTTAGTCCTTAACAAAATGCAGGGACTCCACAGATTTGTTATTCCTTGGTCCACACCCAAACTCTAGTGAGTCTTCTTTCAGTATGATAGACCCACCTCATGTCCCTCCCACATGAATAAAAAAAGGGTGGGATGGACCTTTGAGCTTCTTGGTGGAGGTGGGTGGACCTTACTTCCCCAAAAAATGCTGCCTTCCACTACTCAGGTTCCAGTTCTTGTACCACCCATTTAAGAAGAAAATAGTACCCTGCAACTATTGACAAACATGAAAGCATATTTATTTGAGGGTAGAAAACATTTCTTGGAGGAGGGTAAGCAGAGGAGACTATTTACACTTTCAGTCAGTTCCACGGACAGAAAACATGACATCACTCTTTTGTACATGCAATACTCCTGTAGGCTCGCCTACGGTCATAAAAGGAAGATTGCTCTGAGTGCTATTCACGAAAACCTCTGCAGCTGCTGAAAAAACAGTACTGAGGAAACAAAGGTGCTAGATAAGTAAGGCACAACCCTCAAAGGTTATTCTCAACCAGTTCTTATCCACAGTTGTGGAAAAAATGTTACACACATTGAAGTGAGGTGTAACTATCCTCAGCAAACTGCAGTAGGGCCCCAACAATTGAAACCAATTATGGTGGAGGTTAGACACAGGTAATAGCATCCCAGTGGGTATAGCAGTGGCTGCTGTTACAGCAATATTAACACACATTGCCATGATATGGCAACAGGCAACAACCGCCAGACCCAGTGCAGCCTATGACAGAGCCCCATGGGCAGTAGAGCCTGTTCAGCTTACACTGAGTGCTACCCCTGCAGGCAGCAGGAACACCCAGGGAGGGATGACCAGCAGTAACAGTCGGCTACTGTGGTGCCATGGTTGTGCTGGTACCTGTGGTGCTGCAGTGGTCCCAGTTGGGGAACTGGCTGCTGGTCTGTGTGTGTGTGCTTACAGCTACAGTACATGCTGTGGCATACTGTGGTAGACTGCAGCTCTAGCTCATTGGGGTTGGGGTCCCTATTGCTGATGCTCCTCAGCCATTACCACAGCTGTGGATTCGCTGTTGCAGCTGTGCAGCAACTGCACAATTTCACGCTGCTAAATTACCACAACTGCAGCACTTTTTGAGGAAATCTACAGCTGCACTACTTTTCTTTGTGAATACCACACAACTATGTTTCTGCAGTGCTGCAGGCCTTTTTCCCACAGCTGCCAGAGTTTTGCCTTTTTTGAGAATCCTGCCCATGCTCTGGCTTAGTGTGCCTCTCCTGATTAAACAATTTCCCTTTCCTTGCTTGGGGTCACACAGTATGCAAGTGGGGGCTGATGGGATTCAAACCAAGTTTGCAGCTCAGTGCCCTTAATTAACCACTATGGCATGCTGCCTCCATTCCAGGTGCTATAGGGACACTGATTGGGGTGCACACTGCACCACCATGGAGCTTACATCAAAATAAACACCATTTTGTAAAGTAACAAAATTACATTCAAAACTATATTCTGCCCTATCCAGGGGGTTAGATGAAACACGAATTATTGATTTGTGTCAATAATAACCCATGTGAACCACTATAAAAAGGGTCTGGTGATGGGCATGAAGTGTGCTGTGCACTAAAATAAATGAACTTATATTTAACAAGAACAAAGACCCTGGATTGAAAAAATTCATAAATGAAATACACAAATGGTGGATATGATTAATTCTAGGAGGAATAAGGACAAGTGGGAGACATTTGAGAGGTCAATATTGGAATTAAAGTAAGATTCATTTGGCTGAATGCATTCAGTAGCACAACAAGTTGCTGCATCATGCAGTGTGCCTGAATCTTCCCTTGTTACTAATGTGTTAGTTTAAAACTTACAACATCAAGATTATAACTTGCAGTTTATATCTTTTACCTTGCATCCTAGCAACTTGCATCATACCTAAACAAATGTACTGTAGCCAAGAGTTAACTAATTACATAATTTACCTCCAAATAATGTACTGAAGATGAGACTGGTTACATACCTGTCTGCACTTTGTAGGTGGTGGTTCGGCAGCTGGTTTAAAAGCAGCAGTAGAATGCTGTCTTGGCAATGAAACAAATTTGGTTAGTTGTTGCTGAGCTGATCATCTGACACGGGACCCGATGGTTAATTGCAGGACTTGCAGCCTGGGAAGAATTGTATCAGAGATTGAGAAAAATTTAACAACAATGGCTTGGTGGCTTGACTCACTCAAATGCTCCCAGTGGTGTTGCAACCTGGCGAACAGGAAGAATAACCTTTAGACTTTAGCAGCAACCTGCCCCAATATCTGACTGACTGCATCCTCCTCGTAGTCTACTCTGACTGACTGATCTCTGCTCCAGTGTCCGCCCAAAGTTCCAGACTCCCTGACCATGGGTGAAACAGTGACCCTGGCAGCAACAACAGAATGAAAATGATCACAGCTCTCTTGGTGTCATGAAGGGCTTGCCACTCCATGCTTGCTGCAGCGCTGCTCTTCTGGATCTGGAAATGCTAAAATGCTAATATCCAACAGGACAGACTACTGGGTTCCTTGACATTTAAACCCCACTGCTCGCACTAGTAATGCCCTCATGCTGATGGTTGCAGCCAATCAGGTGCTTCACTACCTTGGTGGACCTGACTGAGTACTGCATTTCCAGCAAAAGCCCCTCCTCCCGATTTAGCAAGTGATTTACATTACTTCAGAAGCCTGAGAAAGTCAAACGCACTGACAAAGGAACTGAGCAGAGTGAGACGCTGGGCACAACCCAGCTTTGCTACCCTTGCATTTCAGTGAGTACACTGTAGTTTACCAGGCATATCAGTGGTTACACCCATGGCACCCCGTTGGCTAACAGGGACTGGGAGAGGCGGGCGGTGGCTGTCCGTCGGCTTCACGGGACTGTGAGAGGCCAACAGAGAAGTCACCACCATGTTTCTTTGAAATGGGACACCAGATAATGCAGCTGTAATTGGCTGCTGCAGTCAGGAACTGCCCGCAAACAGCTGATAGTGATGGGGTGCTCCTGATTACTGCAGTCAATTTCTTTGAGCAAGTGGCATGCTCATTAACTGCCACTGCTGAAGCAAGGTGTTCCTTGTGCATGCGCAGTAAACACAATGAGCTTTCAGAGGAAGTTTGAGCATGCACTTAAATAGCCTTTGAGAGGGCATGACAAGTGTCAGTCACTGCCCCCACTGAACCCCAGGCTATAGCCTTGCAGTTATAAAGAGCAAGAGGAAACAAAATACAGAAAATATGTTAATGCAAGCAGAAAAAAACTTCCAATGAGTATGTTTTTCAAATGTTCCTTTGTGATCTCAGGGGATCTTTAAGCTAAGCCATAATGTTCTCTATTGCTTTTGCATAAGCAAGAGAACAGAAACAAAGTGGTAAGACATGACAGAACATGTTTCTGCTGGTGCGGACTAGAAGCCTCAGTTAATTGTTAAGAATGTTCTTAATTGGCAAGAAACAAGCAAGTAAATTTGTTAAAGCTAGTTGCATGGCCATGCATTGCATGAAACAAACATGTAACTACAAAGTAATTACATTGTTGCATGTAATTAATAATTAGTTACATTGAAACAGACACTTAAAATAAAGTGTAACCTCATTTAAGATTATTTTTTTAATCAAAGTTTTTCTGCTCCTTTGCACCAAGTGGTTATTGTCCTTAGGCCTGGCAATCCCTCATCCCAGCACCACCACTGTCCTGCTGTTTGGTGACATGGAGTCTGAGCGTACTGGCTGTTATTCAGATGTTGATGTTTGTTTTCTGACCCATTTTTAACTACAATCCTCCCTCCTTCCACCTTCATGGTTTTGCATGCTGAGGCATCTGGCAACCTGTCAGGTATGCAGTCCCCTGCCCCCTACTAGAGAGAAAGGCAAACCTTCCATGGACCACTGCAGAGGATGCTATGATGGCAGAATTGTGGCACAACACTCCTTGGTCTTGGAAGTGCTGTGACTGGCAGTGTTACATTCAAGAGACACTTGCTACTGTTCCTTGAATAGTTTTAGTAATCTGAATTTTGACCTTCACTGCACATTGTTTTCCATCTACTGTTATAATAATATTTTCAACATACAATATTATTTTTACTGCCAAGGTGCTGTTACTTTAGCAATGTCTCCCAGCAGCAGCACCTCGGATGTACTTTGAACTGTTTGGCTTTTCATTAGAGCCTTCAAGTTCTGTCACCTTACTGAGAATTCAAGGAATTACCCCAATCTTAAGAATGTGTGTAGCCAGACCTGAACCTGGATTGGAGTTTGATGCACTATAGCATTATTTAATATTCCTCATCTAAGCTCCATCTTTGTATTACATTAAGTTTTCTGATTACTTCCTTTTTCGTAAGTTTTTTTTTATCTACTTTTCTTTTATTTTAAAAGGTTCATAGTCCACATATCTAATGGTTAGTGAGGCTATTTAGATATAATTACTGGTGACCGATTTTTTAAATGGGCTTACTGAGTTGATATTTGCCATAATAACCAGTCGGTTATTACAGCATTCACGTGCTCCATCTATCAAAGGGAGCGCTCTCTCATTTGCTCCCATTTTGTGAGTGGGTGGGCTAACAGTTCGAAAATGTGGTGGCTCCATATCTTAGTGAGGAGCCCCACAGGTAAAACCTTACTTCCCAAATTTTTTATCTATTTTAGTGACCCTACCATTTTTTAAGTATCTGGTTGATCCTGCGCTCATTAGCTTTGGGCAACAAACAACAGCAGCGGCAATGAGTCTGTGTCTGCCTGATACAGGTAAGAGCAATCCTAATCGCAATCGTGATTTTAGTTTTAAATTGTAAAAAATTAAACTTGGAGCAGAGTGAGCAGGAGGGTGCTGTGAGGCAAGAGACAGAGGGACCGTGGAGTGTAGCACAGCTCAGCTGGGAATTTAGAGTGGGAGCTGCTACTGGGTGTCCCAGAGAACTTGAGTAAAGGTGCCACTGAATGATATGGGGGGAGAGAGAGAGAGTGTGTGTGTGTGTGTGTGTGTGTGTGTGGAGAGAGGTGTGTGTGTGGTGTGTGTGTGTGTAGAGAAAGAGAGACTGTGTGTGTGTGTTTGTGTGTGTGTAGAGAGACAGAGACTGTGTGGGGAAGGGGGATCACAGCACTGATTTGCAAAAAATTGGTCACCAACAAATTATATAAAATAAAAACGGGGAAGTGTGTGCATATGAAATTTAATTCACAACATCGGTGTGAGTTGCTTTGATAAACCCTCAGGCTTCGCTCTCGGGTTTATGTAGCATCCCACACCCGGGTGTGAATTAAATTATCATAGTACACACTTCCCCATCCATTATCTCTATGTATTAGTTATGTGAGTGTATTATTTTAAAAATGGGCTTTTTATTTGGAGGCATCTGATTGGCTAGTATCCATTCCACAGGGTACATTAACGTTCAATAGATGCCCACTAAATAAAAAGTCCCAGCCATCCTGCCTGATGCCCCATGAGATATCCTTGTGGCCAGCCTGCTTTGTCATTGGATGAAGCAGTGGGCACACAATTTCAAACTGATGCATTTTTTTAAATTGCTTTAGAGATAGCGGCCCAGTGAGAGACCCCCTCAACACACAAACTCAGTCCTTAAGCCCTGCCAGATACCACACAGTAATTAAAAAATCACAGCACTGTAGATATACAACAAATAAAAGCAACTGTTTTTATTAATTTACTTGTTGCTTCTGGTCACTTATCGACCAGCGTGGAGCATAACAGTTCCTAGGACAGTCCTTCTCAACTGCAGTATGCCCCAGTAGTAAAGATTTCCTTTATATTTTAACAGCCTCTTGTTGGAAATTATAAATATCCTATTCCTACTCAAAATGAGCGCCTTGTTACAACTGTGAATCACACTCAGAAGTACCTCCTTACTGTATTCTACAGCTTTGTTGGTACCAGAGCGTTCACGTCTCCTGACTGTCATGCCGATCCTGCCGAGAACTACAGGACGTTTGATCCCCACTTCAATTCTCCTCTCTCCTCATCTGATAGCACTGCAAAACACATTCCTGCATGCTGTTAAACGAAAACTGGACACTGGCGAGTGTGCTTTGGGGGATTCACGATCAACAAGAGATCGGGATGGGTAGGGTAAAATAGTAAAAAAGGTTGAAAGAAGGAATAAATAAAACTGATTCAATAAATAAATAAAGTAAGAAAAGAAGTACAAGAAAAGCACTTTAACTTAAACCCTGAGCTTGTCTGTGTGTGTGTGATTGGGGGGCCATAACAACCAGATCAAAGTGGGAACTACAGAGGCTGCATTAGGACATAAGTCCCTAGGTTTAAAAACACAGTATTTTAATGCAGGCAGAGGAACTATTTGATTACAAAATAAATCAAACAGGTAGGAGTTTTAACATGTAACCATAGAAATCATTTTTTACCAAACATATATAATTCAGTGGGCCATTTCTTAGAGCAATAATACCCTCAGGGTGTAAGGTATGGGCAATACTGGACCTTCCAGGGCTAGAAGGTGCTCTGAAACATAGAAACATAGACTTTAATAGCAGATAAGGACCGCTTGGCCCATCTAGTCTGCCCATTTCTCTACCTACAGGATGAGTCGTAGATCCTAGTTAACCAACAGCCAATTTCTTCCTACCCCCACAAGAATCGCTTTATGTCTGTCCCATGCATTCTTGAATTCTCCCACAGTTTTAGACCCCACAACCTCCTCAGAAGGCTATTCCATGCATCCACTACCTCTCTGTGAAATAATACTTTCTCACATTGCCCCTGAACCGCCCTCCTTCTATCTTTAAATTGTGTCCCTTGTTCTTGCAAGTCTCTTTTTCTGAAAGATGCTACCCTCTTGGACTTTGTTGATTCCACTGAGGTACTTAATCGTTTCTATCATGTCCCCCCTCTCCCTTCTTTCCTCAAGGGTATACATATTAAGCTCCTTTAGTCTCTCCTCATACGGCTTCTCTTACAGACCCTGCACCATTTTAGTTGCCCTCCTCTGGACTACCTCTATCCTGTCTATGTCCTTGCAGAGATGGGGTCTCCAGAACTGGACACAGTACTCCAGATGGGGTCTCACCAACTGCCTGTACAGAGGGATAACAACTTCCTGTTTTCTGCTGCTGATGCCTCTCCTATACATCCCAGTATACCCCAGCCTCCCTACTGCCTTCTCACATTGCTTGCTAACCTTAAGGTCATCTGATATGATTACCCTCAGGTCCCTTTTCTTTTTGTTGTTGTAACTACCTCCCCACCATTGTGTATTCTTCCCTGGGTTCTTGTTTCCCAGGTGCATTATTTTCACTTCTTTACATTGAATCCTAGCTGCCATACTTCTGACCATTCCTCCAACCTTGCCAAGTCCCTTTCATCCTTTCCATGCCTCCTTGTGTATCAACCCTGTTGCAGATCTTTGTCATTTGCAAAAGGCATACTTTTCCTTTCAGTCCCTCTGCAATGTCACTGATGAAGACATTAAAAGGACTGAACCCAATACTGAACCCTGCAGTACCCACTAGTAACCTCTCTCTCTCTTTCTTCAGAGTGGACTCCATTTACAATTACCTTCTGTGTCCTGCTGTGCAGCCTATGTTTTACCCAGGCTACCACCTTGGGACCCACTCCCAGGCTGGTTAATTTGACTATTAATCTTTGTGTGGGACTGTGTCAAATGCCTTGCTAAAGTCTAGGTAGGCCATGTCCACAGCCCCTCCCTGGTCTACTACTTTGGTCACCCAGTCAAAGAACTCTATTAGATTCGTCTTGACATGACCTTCCCGCTGTGAATCCATGCTGCCTTGGGTCCTGTGCTCCACTGGCCTCTCAGGTACTCAACTATTCTTTCCTTCAGAAGTGACTCCATCACTTTCCCTACCACAGAGGTCAGACTGACAGGTCTGTAGTTTCCTGCCTCTGTCTTGGTCCCACTTTTGTGTGGGGAATCACATCCGCCTTCCTCCAGTCCTAGGGTACCACACCATCCTCCCATGATTTATTAAAAAGAGTAGCCAGTGGTTTCACTAGTTCCTCCCTTAATTCTTTTTAGAATTCTGGGGTGAATTCCATCAGGACCAATTGCTTTGTCCACCTTCAGTTTTAGGAGTTCTTGCAGAACCCTTTCTTCTGTGAAAGGACTTGGATTGACCCCTATCAAGGTGCTTCTGTTAATTGGATTAGGCACTTCCCCTCCTCTTTTGTGAATACTGAGTAGAAATATTCATTCAGTATCCCTGCTTTTCACTGTCCCCTCTGCCCACCCACCGTTCATTCTATTCAGCCTCACTATCCCTCCTTTGTCTTTCTATCTCGCTGATGTACCTATAAAAGGTTTATCCACCTTCTTAACTAAGTTGACTATCTTTTCCTCAGTTTGGGCGTTTGCTATTCTGACTTCCCTCCTGCTTCCTTCTGCCTTAACTGGTACAGCTCTCTGTCCTGCTCCTTCTGTGTTTCCTTATACTTCCGGAATGCTATCTTTCTTCCTGACTTTCACAGCCACCTCTTTTGAGAACCATAGTGGCTTTTTCTTTCATTTTGATTTGTTTATTTGCTTCACACAAAGGCTTGTTGCCTCTGTGATGGCAGTTTGATGATTCCCCATTGTTGCTCCACACCTCCTGCTAGCCTATTTACTAGTGCTTTTCTGAGGCACTCTCCCATCTTGCCAAAGTCAGCTCTCCTAAAGTCCAGTACCCTCACTTTTGTATGGCTTGACTCTGTAGCTGAGTTTAACATGAACCACACTGTTTGATGGTCACTTGTCCCCAGATGGCAACCCACTTCTAGATCTGAGATCCTCTCACTGCCCCGTTTGAGAGTACGAGGTCTAAGATTGCTCCCTCACAGTGGGTTCCGAAACTAGCTGTCTAATGCCTGCCACCTGTAGAGCATCAAGAATGGCTCAGCTCTTGGATGTTGCTGCAGCAAATGTGCTCCAGTTAACATCTGGCATATTTAGGTCTCCCATCAATAGTATCTCCCTTCTCTGCCATTCTAAGAATGCCTTCTATCATGTCCTTGTCCATTCCTTCCCTGACATGGGGTCTGTACACAACCCCTGTGCGGATTGTGGTGCCTTTCCAGTCTCCAAGGTGACCCAGTGCCTCCTCTCCTCTGTTTACTCTTTTGTTCAGTTGCTTTTATCTCTTCCTTTACATAGAGAGCTACTCCTCCCCTCTTCTCCCTGTCTGTCTCTCCTGTAGGTTATGTACCCTGGTATGTTAACATCCCAGTCATAGTTCTCTGTGTACCATGTTTCTGTGACTGCTATGATACCCAGGCATCCCTCTTCCATCAAGGCCACCAGCTCAGGGAGCTTGTTGCCCAAACTACGGGCATTGGTACTCATAACCTTCCATTTCCTGATGGCCTTACTCCTTTTGCCCTCTGCCTGTGATGTTGGGCTTTATTATGTCCCTGGGTGGTCTGATATTGCCCAGTACCACCTACCCACCCTGTTGGATATTGTTGCTTCCATAATGACTGAAATTTTTATTTTTAAAGGTTATGGGCTTGATTTTCAAAGAGCCCTTAGAGTGACGCAAGTTGAGTCACGCTTAGGGCTGCAGCAAACTTCAGGTGTGTTAGAGACCAGCAGACAATTTTATAAAGGGAGTCCCTGTGCCAAAAACCAGCAGTTGCTGCAGCCACAGGATAGCACCAAACATTTGGCGCACTTGCAGGAATTGCCGCAGGATCCATGCCCTCATCTGGTGCAAAACTAGAAGGGACCATGAGAGTCTGAGTGGTATCTGCATGCCAGAAGGGACCATGAGCAGAAGGAGCACAGGGGCACCCTAGGGGGCATTGTGGAGGCAGTGGGCATGACAGGGAGTGATGTAGCACTTATTGAGGCTGCTCTTACAGAGTCATACAGCTAACGAGATGGGACCACTTCAAGTGGAGTTGCCACATGTGGAGGGTGGGCACTAGGAAACTGTGCTGGTGTCCAGAGAGCTGTTCACCCCTAACACTGGCAGCCCTCACCCTGCAGTTCCAGCCTCCTGTGCTTACAGGATTCTGCCTTTGTGCACCTGTGGGGCAGCTTCTAGGGCTGTGCCCACCTGGAGCCATGTCAATGTTTGGCCCTGGCAATCTCCCATGAAGCAGTCCCATCTCATCAGCTGTAAGGCTCTGCAAAGGGCACCCCTGCTGGGTGCCATATCACTCCCCATCATACCATCTGTCTCCATGATGCCCCCTAGGGCACCCCTGTGCCTTCTGCCTCCTCCCCACTTTCACATTACCCCATTTGCCACAGTGTGTGGCACTGGCTCAAGTCCCTTGGACCACCTCCTGGCTGGCCTAAGGTGAGTCCCTTGATGTGTCCATGGAGGGCTTCCAAAATTGCAAAAATGGGATGTTTCATCCCTGCCATTGTGCAACCTGGCTATAGGTGCTTATGTCACAAAGATAGCTTGGCACAAGGCATCCTGATTTCAATGCAGCCCGATTTGAAATTGGGATTGTTATAAAATCGGACCCATTTGAAAATTGGGCCCAATGTATATTTATTGTAATAGCCAAGTTGGCTGAACAAATAAAATTAAACTAAACTAAACCTTACTGAGAATGTTCTAAGTTTAGTTTCCTCTTTCACCACTGTTTAAATAATATGTTTTTCTCATGTACAGTAGTGCACTCACATGCACATGTAGCTATCCTTTCTACCTCTAGCACTAATGTAGATGTCAGGTGGTAGCTTTCTTTAGTGTTGTGGCTGGTTTTAAACCTCACTTTGCTTGATTTTGATAGAAAAAACATTCTCTGTGTCGATGGCTTGCATTGGCACTAGTAATATGGATGTTAGTTTGACACTCAGCTTAAAATGTTGATAACCAGCTTAGAAGGTTTCAGGGTCAGAAATGTGGTTGAGTGTCTTTGTACTTCATCACCCAGCACTTTTCTTCTAATGATATAGGTGCAAACCTTCAATATACAGGATCAGTGACAAAGCGCTGCTTTCATTTTGGGCAGGGGTACTTGGCATCTGATTCATGAAACTGAATACCCTGGTTATGAACTTTCATTTAGAACTTGGATTTTCAGTTGAAGGCCAAGAATCTTTATTCAAAAAAAAAAAAAGAAAAAAAAAAAGAAAGGGGGGTCAGATGCTGAATCAGAATTCAATCTGAATAAGAGTCCATTTCTGCATTTGACTACTAGTAACACCTCTCCCATCTGGTACACAGAGTAACTAAGGACCCTTGTTGAGAAAAAGCTCTCCCTCTTCCCTGCTTTTTTTTCCTCCCATCAGGCTCCTTACCTTAAGAATGATGACCGTTGCTGCACTGGTGGAGTGGAGGCATGAGTGTCTGGCATGGCAGTATAGCCTAGAGGTTAGAGTAATGGTACAGTAACATGCCATCTGCCATTACTCCAGCCTAGAGATTAGAGTAACAAGCTGTGAATGAGCTTTATACATCCAGCAGACCTGGGTTTGACAACTTCTACTTGCATACTGTGTGACTCTCAGCAAGTCATTTAACCTCCTCAATGCTCATAGAAACATAGAAGTTGATGGCAGATAAGGACCGTAAGGCCCATCCAGTCTGCCCATTTCTTTTCTACCTTACAAATGTGCCATCAGTCTTTGCACTGTCAGTGGCCTATCTATTCATACTCATCTGTATTGCTCCCTTATGCCTATCCCATGCCTGTTTGAAGTCCTGCACTGTATTCATAGCCACCACTTCCTGAGATAGACAGTTCCATGCATCCACCACCCTTTCTGTGAAAAGAATTTCCTCACATTCCCCATAATTGGCCTCCTCTAATCTCATGCTGTGTCCTCTTGTCCTGCTATTTTTCTTATATTTAAACATGTTAAACTCTTTCACCTTGTTAATGCCCTTAAGGTGCTTGAATGTTTCAATCATATCACCTCTCCCTCCTTTGCTCAAGGGTATACATACTGAGCTCCGTTAATCTGTCCTCATATGTCTTCTGATGCAGTCCCTGCACCATTTTGGTTGCCCTCTCTGGACTGCCTCAATTTGTTAATGTCCTTGTGAAGGTGTGGCCTCAAGTACTGCATGCAGTACTCCAGATGGGGCCTAACCATTTGTCTTGTAAAGAGGGATTATTACCTCCCTCTTATGACTTGTGATAGCCCTACTAATACACCTAACATCCCCTAGCCTTACCTACTGCTTTAGAGGTCTGCTTAGATGATTTCAGGTCATCAGTGATGATGATGCCCAAGTCTCTTTCTTCCTTTGTGACTGCCAGCAACTCCTCCCAGCCTATGGGTGGCTTCAGGGTTTCTCTTCCCTATGTGCATGATCTTGCACTTCTTTGCATTAAATCCCAGTTGCCACTCTTCTGACCATTTTGCTAGTTTATCCAGATCTCTTCTAATTCTGCCCACCCCATCTGGATCATCTACTCTGTTGCAGATCTTGGTGTCATCTGCAAACAGACAAGCCTTACCCTCTAGTATATCTGCAATGTCACTAATGAAGTTATTGAAGAGGACTGGCCCAGGACTGATCCCTGAGGTACTCCACTTGTGACTTGCATCTCTTCTGACTGTATATCATTTACCACCACTCTCTGTTTTATGCCTGTCAACCAGTTTGCCACCCAGTTGACCTACTTGACCCACCCCAAGCCTACCCAGCTTATTTATCAATCTTCTATGTTTAACAGTGTCAAAAGCTTTGCTGAAGTCAAGGTAGGCGACATCAACTGCTCCCCTTGGTCCATCACTCTGGTTACCCAGTCAAAGAAATCTATGAGATTAGTTTGACAGGACCTTCCTTTGTAAACCCATGCTGTCTTGGATCCTGTGCCCCATGGATTCCAGATGTTGCACTATCCTTTCCTTAAGGGGTGCTTCCATAATCTTGCCCACTACTGAGGTAAGACTGACTGGTCTGTAGTTCCCTGCCTCCTCCCTGCTACCACTCTTGTGGAGGCGGGATCACATGAAACCCTTCTCCAGTCTTCTGGGACCTCTCCTGTACTCACAGACTCACTAAACAGTTCTGATAATGGCTCTGCTAGCTCCACCCTTAGCTCCTTAAGTACCCTGGGATGCATGCCATCAGGTCCCATGGTCCCATGATATATATATCTCACAAGGTGTGCAGCACAATCCATTTCTTCTTTATGTAACATTTTCACAACTGATAAGAATCTTTCATAAATAAACTTGTTTGCTCCTATCTGCTATTGTGTTATCTTGTATCCATGACACCCAGACATTACCTCATGGGTTCTCAACCCACCTGATAGGCTAGTGATGCACATGTGACCCAGATCAAATTTCAGAGCATAGCCAGGTCCCAGGCAACCCCATTCTCAGTTTCAACCTTGCATCTGAAGAGGCTACAAGCACTCCAGGAGTCCCTGTTACCTAATTATCCAAGGTAGGCCAACTTGTTTCTCAATCTACTTAATGGATTAATGATATAAACCTGTCCTGCTGTCTAGCATACAGTGGCCACAGCAGCTCTGAGATGATTTAAAATGAGTTTTTAAAGAAATTCTTTTCTGGCTCACAACTTAGCTGCAGTCCTGGCCTAACATAGTTTCTTGTGTTAATTCTGTAGTGAGATGCTCAGAAAAACTACCTCCAATTGGTTGGATTATATTGGAAAATTAAGCTTGTCAGCTTTAAGCACTTTGTTAGGTCTTCAGACTGTAAGCTGTAAGGAAAACCTCTGGCTACCTGCTGCTCTATATAGCATTTTTTAAAAATCTTTAAAATTGTAATTCATCAAGGCACGTTTTAGCCATTTTCAATGCTGGTTGCATGCATCCATTGGTGTTTTAAAGAATCCGTGCTCAGTGCTCACTTGTGACTGGTGGCCTCCCTTCAGCGGGGCCTTCCAGTCTTTTAAGCAGTGCCATGCGCTGGTGGTCCTCCTTTCAAGCAGGGGCCTTCCAGCATCTAGAGAACCACATGTGCTGTCTTCCTCCTTCCAAGCGGGCTTTCTAGTTTTAAGGAACTCACGTGCTCCTCTGGTGGTTCCCCTCACAAGTGGGACCATCCAGGCGTGGCAGAGTGCACAGTCTGATGCCTACTGACTTGTGTGCAGCCCACAGAACAACTCATTGGTATCCCTGTCTAGCAGATGCCAGGCAATGCCTTACTCTGCCCTGACTCCTGGTCCATGTGGCGATCGCAGTCCCCAACCCAGCGGCTCTCTGGGGAGACAATTGCTACCTTGGCTCCTTAATTATGGGAAGTACTCGGGAGCAGTATGGAGCAGCAAGCTAAGGCTATGAGCCAAGACCCGAGACCTATGACTAATTCTGGACCAACCTTCCCCCATCGCAGCACCTACTTAGCAGCTACCTTGTGTCAGGATCCTGTGTTCTCTAGACCAGGGTCTAATGCTGGAGTGATCACTACCACAGCCCCTCTAGGAGCAGCTGGTATGATAAAACACGAATCGTAAGCTTCTATACAGGCTCCATGGTTTCATCGTGACCACTTACCTGGGTAACCATTTTAGGAGTTATTCTTGCCTCCATTGCCACCATCTTGGGAGGCTCTCCTATATGCTAGGAGGCTCTACAGATGCCATTTTGTTCCAGGAGTGGCCATTTTGAGCTACACTCCTGAAGCCTGGGAACAAGCAGCTTATCCTTTGCCACCAACATGCTGGCTTGCAATATTTAATGGCTTCTCAGTTAGTACAACACCAGGTACTGTAACACTGGAGGAATCAAGCCATTTACTGATCGTGGCATTTTCCTTAACTAGTCAAGCAATCCCCCACCTTTCTGTCGTACCAACCAGTGCTGTCCTGTCTGGCTAGGTCTAACAAGACTCAATTAAGCCTTTTTATAGAATATTAGAGACTTACCTAAAATTATATAATCATATATATATATATATATATAAAAACTCATTATATCGTTATATATATGACGAATGCCCTCTTCACATCTCTTTCAGATGGTGAAGGCCAAGAAGTGTGTGTCCTGCAGCACGGCATTGTTGCCCCACACCCAAGGCCCTCTGCCCAGCATGCTTGCATGAAGAGGAGCAAACCAGCAGCCAACCCTCCACCGCTGACTTAGACAGGCAGGGACCCTCCTCATCCAGACACAACAGGCAATTGTGGCCATGATGGAGACTCAGCAGAACTTCATGCTGAAGGTCATTGAAAGCTGGAGTCTCCCACAAAGTTGAGAACACCACCTCCTGCCGCCCCTGGCAAAACCCCAGTGCCTAGCACTCCGCAACCGCGTGCTGATTAAGAGTCCACAGCTCCTCCACCATGGGAAGAGGATGTGGGTGGGGCTCTGACGATGGGGAAGATGTCGACTCAGGAGGAAGATATGGACACCATACCAGATACCCCTCTCTAACTTCAAAACTTTGTTCATTTGATTTGATTCTAGGCCTCATGAGGGCCATTAAGTCAACCATGGATTTTGACGTCGACCCTATGCCTGAGTCCAAGCTCGATCCAATGATTCAGCAGAGCCAAAAGACCAAGGACACAGTCCGTAGCTGTCATGCTATAGATGACATTTCACAATAAAGAGGAAGCTTCAGAACTGGGCCTTATGTCCAAGAAGCGAAACCTAGACAGGATGTACCTGGTTCAAGATGACAAAGCTCAATTGTGGTGTACTGCACCAACTATAGACCCTCAGATAGCAGCACTTAGCAAGAAAACAGTGCTGCCTTGTGGCGCGATCTCACTGAAAGATCCTACCGACAAAAGTGGAGGAAATGCTGAAAAAACTGTTCAATTTTTCGAGGCACGACAGCTAAGGCAGCAGTCACAGCAATCTATTCAGCAAGAGCTCAGATCTGATGGTTGGAAGAACTGCTGGAGAAAGCAAATCCCAAATCCAGGGAAGCAGAACTATTGGAGTGCACTCTGGACACAGCAAAATCCCTGGGGACATGGCTATAGACACATTAAAACTGGAAGCCAGATCTGCAGCATTAACAAACAGAGCCAGGCGAGCGCTATGGCTCAAGTTATGGGGCATGACAATAAATCAAAGATGCTGCTACAGAATTTGCCCTTCAAAGGGAACAATGTGTTGGAGAAGGACTGAAGGAGTTCCTAAAGCAAAAGGAAGAGGCAAGGACCTCACAAAGATAAATAAAGAACCACATATTTACCCTCCATACGCGCAGGTTTCGAGAGAACAACAGATTCCAGCACAACAAAGACAGAATTACACTAACAATTCCTTTCAAGGCAGAAGCTCCGGCAATAGTAGCAATGGCTTCAGAGGCTCTTCTCAAGGTGCATATTCAGCATCACGAGGTAAGTGATTTGGCGGCAGAGGCAGAGAGAAAAAGTCAAGACAGTACTGACTATTCCACCAACTTGTCTCCAGCCCTGACCCCAATAGGGAATTACCCACCAGTGGGTCAGAGGCTGATGGCCTTCAGCAACAATGGCAATGGACCACATCGGACAGATGGGTTCTAGAAATCATTTCCCAGGGCTATGCAATTGAATTCTCAAGCATGGCGTCAAAGAGACAGACTGGTACTATCTCCCATTTCAAAAGGCGGGCAACAGCCCATCAGATACAGGAGGTTCTCTGGGACCTGTTACTGAACAATGCTATCAGGCCAGTGCCAGAAGACGAGGGAGCACCAGGGTCTACTCCATGTTCTTCATGGTCCCAAAGAAGAATGGAGACCGCAGACCAATCCTGGACTTAAAGTTCCTGAACAGGTTTGTGTCCACACCAAGGATCAAAATGGAAACACTCAGATCCACCTTAAGAAACATACAGGTGGGACTACCTCACATCCATAGACCTGAAGGATGCATACACCCACATCCCAATCAGGCCAAGTCACCGTTCCTACAATTTCACATACTGGGTCAGCACCTACAGTACCAGGCCCTACCATTTGGCCTCACATCGACCACGGGTGTTTACAAAGGTGTCGGTGGTGCTAGCAGTCTGCTTACAGGAACAGGGTGTGAATATCATCCCATACTTGGATGACTGGCTGATCAGGGCACGCAACAGCACCCAGTCCCGCATAAACACAGACCTAGTCCTGATGACCCTGGTCCAACACGGCTGGATAATCAATCATGAGAAGAGCTCACTGGATCCAGCACAGTTCATAGAACACCTGAGGGCAGAAATAGACATGGCCGAGGGATTGGCAAGGCCATCAGCAGCGCATTGACCTAATCATGCCGATGGTATGGAGTTTAAGGTCATCAGAGAAGCCCACACTGGGCCAAGCAGCTCAGGTCCTAGGCATAATGGCATCCTGCTTGGACCTAGTTCCATGGGCAAGATGGAAAATGCCCGCTACAATACTGCATACTGCAGCAGGGCTCCCCATCGGAGGACAACCTCAAACAGAGGATCCAGCTACCAAGGATGGTGAGAGATTCACTAAAATGGTGGACACACTTCCAAACCTATAGAGAGGGTGCCCCTAGAACTATCCTCACGAGGTCACATTGAGACCGATGCCAACCTCATAGGTTGGGGAGCATGTACACCAGTCCACTGCACAAGGCAAGTGGACATCAGCAAGCCTGACTATCCATCAATATCCTAGAGATGAGGGCAGTGTTCAATGCTCTGAGAGGATTCAGGAGCGATATCGTGGGTCGGACAGTGCTGGTGAAGTCTGACAATCAGGTCACTGTGTCATATACAGCAAAGCAAGGTGGCACAAGCAGCAGAGCCATGCTCAGAGAGGCTGCCAAGGTATTGAATGGGGCACAATCAACCTGTCCCACCTCGACGCCATTCACCTGGCAGGGAAGCTGAATGTCAGAGCGGACTGGTTAAGCAGACAACGGTGCACCCGGAGAATGGCGGCTGCACCCAGATCTCTTCACCATGATACAGAAGAGGTGGGACCATATCCTGATGGATCTCATGGCATCCAAGACAAACACACAGGTGAAGAGTTATTGCTCCAGATACAAGGAGAAACAGGCAATGGCAACAGACACCCTGTCACAAGTCTGGGATCAGGAACGGTCATACATAGTCCCCCATCCCACTGGTCCCACAAGTACTAGCAAAGATCAGGCAGGCCTGGTTGCAGATTATTCTGATTGCACCGTATTGGCCAAGGAGACCATGGTTCACAGCGGTGATATCCATGGCACTGGACAGTTGGACCCTTTCATTCCGGAGAGACATTTACAGCAGGGGCCATTACTCCATCCAGCATCCCACTCCCTGAAGCTGTTGGCCTGGCTCCTGAGAGGCAGAGACTGCTAAGTGCTGGGTATCATGAGTCAGTCATATCAACTATGCTACAATCCAGGAAGCAATCTACCACATCCACTTATAACAGACAGTGGAACATCTTCATCAAATGGTGCAAGTCATTGTATCTCGATCCAATGCGATAGATATGTCAGCGATCTTGCTTTATCTACAGCGCGGGTTAGATAAGGGTTATCCGCCTCCTCCTAGAGTGCAACCTATCAGCCATAGGGCAGCTATGGGAAGGGTTGGTCTCTCCCACCTGGTGCGCATCCTGATGCCATCAGATTCCTCAGAGTGGCACAACATATTCATCTGCCCATTCAATCACCAGTAGCCCTTGGGATTTAATCTTGGTGTTTGATGCCCTAGGAAGGACCCTTTGAGCCCAACCACATATACCCCTATACTGGTAAGGTTTAAAAAAATGCTTTATGGTGGCTATCTGCTCTGCTCATAGGATCAGTGAATTAGGAGCCCTATCATGCAAAGAGCCCTACACTATATTCACAGCACAAGGGTATTTATGAAGGCGTTGCCAAGCATTCCTGCCAAAGATCATGTCCACATTCCATAAGGAACAGGCACTAGAGTTGCCGACATTTTACACAGGCAGGACAAGGGAGACAGGTACTCATCATCCATTAGATGGGGTAGTACAGTAGCACTGTATATCACTAGGACAAGAGCCACACGTGGGTCCGAGACTGTTTGTCATAGCGCAAGGCCACAAGCAAGGGTTGGCTGCCTCAAAGACCACCATAGCAAGCTGGATAAATAGGTCAATTCAGGAGGCCTACAAGACAAATGGGCTCACTCCCCACAAGGGATAAAGGCCCACTCAACAAAAGCAATAGCTACCTCCTGGGCAGAAAGAGCTGGCGTATCAATGGAGGACATTTGTAGGGCCACAACCTGGTCTTCTGTACATACATTCACTAGGTATTGCAGACTTGAGTCCCTGTACAAGCAAAGAACTGATTTCATCATGAGAGTTTTAGCTTCAGCGTGCTCAAGGACATGTCCGTCTGATCGCCCTGGCTCACCCTAGGGTTTATTTTTGCACTGCTTATTAGATGTAACCCATGAGGTAATGTCTGAGTGTCATGGCTACAACTTAACACAATGGGCGTTTACTCACCTGGTAAAGGTGATTGTGTTAGTGTATCCATGACACTCCACACCCACCCCAGGCGACTACGGCACAGTCTCACTGAGCGACCTCGGTGGCTACAAATTGCTATAAAACTAGGTATGGATGGTATTGTAATATAATGTCATATTCTCTAGTTGGGGCCCTTACGACCAAATTAGAACTGTTATGAATAGGAAATAAATACAAAACTGTGATGAATCCATACTCAGTGTTTTTCATGACATTGTACTGAACAACAATGGGAATCACAACTGTCACAGTTTGTTTGTTAGAGTATTTGCATTTGGCTGTGGAAGAATCGAAACTGGAGAATGGGGACTCCTGGGACCTGGCTATGCTGTGAAATTTGATCTGGGTCACATGTGCATCACTAGCCTATCAGGTGGGTTGAGAACCCATGAGGTAATGTCTGGAGTGTCATGGATACAACTAACACAATCACCTTTACCAGGTGAGTAAACACCCATTATCTATAAAGGTATGTGTCATAGATTACATAACTGTCAGTAGTACAGCTACAGATAAGATGCATAAGACAGACCATATAAACAAAAGGGTTTCTCTGCTCATCCTTGCTTTTCTTGACATGTTTAGGTGAATTTAGTTTCCTCTCCTCATAGTTTCCTGTAGTTGTCAATATAAGTCAATACAAAACCAGAAATAGTTCTGAAACATTTTATTATGAAATATTTGTTGCCCCAACCTAAATCATAGAACGAAACCAAATGTTGGACCCTTTTGCTCATAACTAAGCAGAGAAAATGTCAGCTAAAGTGAGCTACAACATATGCCCAGTGTCTATAGGTTTCCATAAATGTTATAAAATGCATGCAAAGAAAGAGAAAATCTAATCATTGTTTTACCTACAACTGTGAGGTACCAGTAAAACAGATAGCATCTTATCAAAATGCTGTTACATAAGTTATGCATTAAATGGAAATCCTATATGTAAACAACATTAATGTTCAACCTTTTAAAATTACTCTATTTTACTGGTTTGCTACAAATTGATTTTAGTGCTAATGTTATAATTTAAAACAAAAATAGGATATACTATTAGGGAGGCAGTTTTGTCTAAAGGTTAGGCCATTGAGCTGCTAGACATCCAGCAGACCTGAGTTTGAATCCTATAGTCACCATTTTGTATTATGTGACCCTAAGCAAGAGTTGAACCTTCCTGTACTTATGAGGTGCACCTGAAATGAGCTCCACCCAGTGTGTCTTTCTTAGCCACAATATTCTAAATAAACATTTCATAAATGGATTATGTGTCCTAGATCTACTGTCAGGCAAAAACATGAATTCAACTTTAATTTAATAATTATATAAAGTGAGTATATCATTTTGAAGAGTAAAAAAAGAAAAGAACAGGACTAGAAGGACAAACACAATCCTTCCTTTTGGGAATAAGGGTTAGAATCGCATTATCTCATTATGGTATCTCGATAAACAGTAAATATTGATGCTAAGTTTAACTGTGACAACACGAATGAGAAATGATCTCCATTCATGGTAATGGTTTATGTTAGGTCTTTTGTAAGTATCTTTAATTAATAGGAACACATCATACCTATTGTATGTTCTATTCCTTTAACATTTAAATGCAATAGTTTATACAACTTAACTGTTTATTAAACTAAAAAAATATGTGTTTATCATCTGATGTTGACATTTCGAGTTTGGCTACACGACTGGCCTTAACTAAGGTAGGTGAGTAGGTGGGTGGGGTGGGAGGCAGAGACCAACATACAAGCATTGGGTTGTAAAGTGAACTATTTTTGTTTATTTCTAATTAAATTAAATAAGAAATAATCCAATCACATTATTTGGGACTTTTTTCAATAATATTTTGGGGCTTGAAAAATCAAGATGCCTCTTAATAAGTACTAAAAATTATATTTATTTTACACATAAGTAAGCTTATGTACAGTAGTTTAAGAGTTATTCAATCTTTGATTCTAAAGCTTTTGCATAAAGACATAATTAATGAGTTGCTACACTGGAAACTGCTCACACTGCTATTCTGGGCTCCTACTGTTGGAAACAGATTTAATTGTAGGATTACAAGCATTCCTCTGGGCAGAGGAGGTAGTTTGGGGCCTTTGCCATGGGAACAGGTAACACCAAGCTTCCTGGTACTAAAGCATTGTGGGACTGAGGAGGCTTACCTTGCTCTCCAGTCTCTCTAAACAAATCTATCTGTACTACTGTGTGAGGGTTAGTTTTTTACTATAGGAGCAGGGACAAGCTTCAACATTTTAATACGTCCACTGCTTGAGGTGGCAGTAGGATTTGGACTCACAAAGTGCGATTTGTTTCATGGAGGTTTTGGGGACAGAAAATGACATGGAGATATTTCCTGCCCACTCGACTTAAAACAGAGCCCCACGCGAGCAGGAGCGAGCATGTGCAGGGTGAGTGAGTGGTTCCTTGCTCGGAGACACACGCAGAGACATGCGTGTCATGTGTCTGCTCTGTCTGCTGTGGACACTGATGAACCAGTGGAGAATAACACAGGTGGCAAATGTTAGAAGCAGAAACATACCAAGGGACCATCATGGTGTTTGTAAGAGAATATACATGGCACAAGGTAAATCAAAAGGGGAAGGGAAAAAAAACATGCATGGAGTGCAAAATGTACACAGGGAAACTGTGTGTAAAAATGTATGCGTGATAAGTGTCTTCTCGTTGCTACCCTTCAGGGGAGATTCAGCAGTTAATAAAAAGGCTGGAAACCCAGAAGAAGATTGAGAGGCTGGAGGAATTTATAGATAAGGCAACCTGTAATGTAAGTTGTATTATGAATGAGAAACAAAACCCTGAGGATAGCACTCACATCCTTAGTAAAGGCGTAAAGGCAAGGAGGAAGTGGATGTAGACACTGTGAGGGGGTGGGCGTGCACGTGTTCACAAAGGGACAGTAACCTAGGCCCCACATTAACAATACTCTTTCAGCTGTCTAACAAACTTGAAAATCTATATGTGGATGAGGAAGAGTTAATGAGGGAACATGAAGCACAGACCATAGACAGGGATCCTATCCTGACCATTATAGCACATTGCTAGGCTACATTGGAGCAATCAGATATGGGCAGAACTACAGATAGGGATATAGTAGTGATTGGGGACTCAAGTTACAAGAGGGATAGACACTGCAGTCTGCAGTGGATGCAAGGAGCGCACTACAGTCAGCACACTACCTGGGCAAGACTTCATGATGTCTTGACTTTATTGGATGGGCTTCTTGAAAATGCAGTATCTTACATATAGGTACCAGTAATGTTGGCAGAAGCAAGATGGAGGATATCCAAGCTGAATATAGAGCCATAACAGAATGGATTAAGATTAGAAAGGGAAATTATAATTTCGTTATAGTACCCATACATGGCTATCATTCCTATAAAAATAGGCTAATTTGTACAAATTAAAAGGTGGCTGAGACAGTTTTGCAAAGCCGAACACATTGGCTTCATGGACAATTCTGTACCATTCAACTGATCAGTTCTGTTCAGATCTGATGGCCTGCATTTAAACTACTCAGCTACCAGGATTCTGGGCAAAAAAACTCTTGAAGTATTAAAATTCCATTTAAAGGATAGAAAACAAAATTTTGACAAAAACTATTCAAAATCTGACTCAGAGGTTACTAAAGGAAAGGCTGCTGTATTCATTAATACTAAAACTACATTTACATAATTTACTTAAATGTGGTTCCAGAGCATTTGAAAATTGTAAAATCAGCCTTCCAATTTCAAAAACTGTCTTACCTGCTTCCCAAAATGGTTGCCAAATGTGTTATGTGATGACATCATTGGAGTCAAAGTCAGAGAGATATGTATGGCTCTCTATAGTGCTAACTAGTTATTTTTTCCTTTGTACAGAATTGTTTCACCCAAATGGTCAAAAGCCATGTGCATTATTTTGTATAATGCACATGTTAAACTATAGTTCTGTTCATTTGTTCACTTTAACATGTTGAAAATGTGTTTTAATCCAACCGACTTTCTCTGTGGCAAACCACAGTGCAATACAAATCTTGAATAACCTGGAGGTTTAGTGGTTATGGTGGATCCAGGATGCTACAGTGGGGGTGCTGGGGTGGTGTGCGTAATATGCACTTTTAACATTTTTGTTAAACCTTTATATTTTCTTCTATTATTCTTTTATTACATTTTTGACAGAAACTACAAATGTAATCCATAGTATGAATGTAAACATTTATACAATCAATAAATCAGAGTTCTTCAACAAAATGAAATGCAGCAGCAAGCAAGTACATTACTATGTTGGGGAAGGGGTTGCAGCCACCCTTCACCACCCCTAGAGCCACCACTTTTTGTAGCAAAGTTCTTGTGCAGTCCAATGTTAGGGTTCATACTTTCTGAAACTCAGATATATGCTTGTATTTTTTCATAGGAAATAATAATAATAAGAAGAATCAGCATTTATATAGTGGTTTTCATCACATTGTATCCCAAAGTGCTTTACAAACAATACTAGACTGGTAGTGAAGTGACTGAACGTATAGTGGCAGCCGTGTCATACATTAATATCCACACACAGCCTTGGACAATTGCATGAATTGGTTTTATGGGAAAGGAATGTTGGCCAGGACAACTAGGTCAGGTAGTGATCAAGGTGCTGGCAGCCCACATCTTATTTCTCACAGTAATCTGCTCATATTACCCTCTTTCTTTCTTCCCCTTCCCTTAATATAGCAGTACCTTGCAAGAGTGGCCTTCTCAGTCCCCCCTCTGGTATTTAATCTTCACTATTCCTCCTCACACAGAAAACGTTTGAGCCGATCACCCTTCTGCATAATGAATGCAAGTAGTACAGTCCTCATTTTATTTTGACATATCAACTATAAACATATCTTTCCAGTAAGTCAGGCTCAGAGCAGCAGGGAACATGGGAATGATGCACTTTCCTATCCTTAAAGATCTAGGCTACCTTTGACTAGGCACTGTTAAATGATGGGTGTGCATCATATGCACATCATATAACTGTGTCTAATCATAGGTGGCTTAGCTCTTATGAGTAGGAAAGCCTATTTTTCCACCTTGTGCCATGCTGCTATCAGCCTGGCTTACCAGAAGATCATGTTTATTATTAATATGTAAATATAACACAGGAGACTGTACTAAACATATTCATGATGCGGAAGGGTAGTGAACTCACCAGTTTTTAGTGGCAGGAGCAGGTGAGAAGAATGAATGCCACAGAGGGACTAAAGAGGCCATTCCAGCAGGGTGCAGCTATATTCAGGTTAGTTGAAGACATGAAGAAGGACGCTGAGCAGATCACTGTTAGATCTGAAATGTGGGTCTGCCAGCATCGTGATCACCTCCTGACTGTGGATGAGAGTAGCCAGTGATGACAAATACTCAGAGTGGCAGGGCTGCACCTAAACTGTTACTTGAATTCAGTGTAGGAGATTACCCTCAGGTGGGGGATGTTGACATTTGTTAGGACAGTATTAAGGGAGTTGTGTATAGCGATTCATGATTTGGAAGGGTGGTAGCCAACCAACTTGCATTGTAGAGTAGAGCACAGAAAAGTACTGGAAAATTGCTGAGAACTGGCCTGTGGGGTTTTGTACATCACAGGTAAAGGAGTAGACAGACACTGGAAGTCAGGTGGATTCGCTCAAGGTATCTCAAGGTATTAGTATGCCTCTCTTGCTAATAATATTGTGACCCATTATAAGTGCAGCCCTTATGAGGGCATGAAGAGCAGTTGTTCTAGTGGGTCACGATGCTTATTGCTTGGCCCTCCAGGAAGACCTAGTTGTTGGTTAATGAGGTGGGAAAAACACAACAGGAACTGTACATACTACCTTCACTGTGTGGAAGGAAAGGGACCTGGGGTAGTCAGATCAGATGACTTAAAGGTGGGCAAGCAATGTGAGAGAGCAGTAAGGAGGGCTGGGGGATACTGGGATACATAGGAGAGGCACCACCAGTAGAAAACAAGAAGTTGTTATCCCTCTGTACAGACAGCTGGTGAGACCCCATCTGGAGTACTGTGTGCAGTTCTGGAGACCCAGTCTCCCGCAGGGCATAGACAGAATGGAAGCTGTCCAGACAAGGGCAACTAAAATGGTGCAGGGTCTGCACCAGAAGACATATGAAGAGAGACTAAAGGAGCTTAATATGTATAGTCTCGAGGAAAGGAGGGAGGGGACATGATAGAAACTTTCAAGTACCTCAAGGAATCAACAAAGTCCAAGAGGGTAGCATCTTTCAAAAAGAGGTGTGTAAGAACAAAGGGCACAATTTGAAGATGGGGGTGGCTCAGAGGTAATGTAAGGAAGTATTTTTTACAGAGAGGGTTGTGGATGCATGGAACGGCCTTCCGGAGGAGGTTGTGGAGTCAAAAACAGTGGTTGAATTCAAGCATGCATGGGACAGTCATAAAGCAACTCTAGGGGTGGGGTAGAAAGAAATAGGCTGCTGGTTAACTAGGCTCTACAGCTTATCCATTAGGTAGGAAATGGGCAGACTGGGTGGGCCAAGCAGTCCTTATCCGCCATCTATGTTTCTGTGTGGTGATCCACTCAATATTACTGTGGGAGCAGAAGTCAAACATTGAGAATGTGGACTAGAGAGTGATTTGAGAGGCATTTTTAACAGTGCCAGCTAATGATGCATATCAGTATAGGTGTGCACAACTCTCTGAGGTACAAGATTACAATCTGAGGTATGATAATTCTCTTCATGAGACCATAAGCTCATATCGCCCCAGGCAGTACTAAGGACAGGGTATGGATAGCGGGTTGTTCAACAGAAGGCAGCTAGGTGCAGGGTTCACATGGAAAAGAAAGCCTTATTTGTGGATTAGCAAGACAGCATGAGTTTTGGAACTGAACAAGACTGGTACTTTTCTCGTGACCTAAGCAAGTCACTAAACTTCCTTGTGCTCCCGGGCATACCTGTAAACAAGTTTTCAGCTTAGTGTGTCTCTCCTGGTTAACAAATGACAAAATTCAGTGCATCATATAACCACTAGATCATCAGGTATTTGAAGTGTTGTACTGTAATGCAGTTTGCCAAAGAACAAGTCAGTTGGATTGCAAAACATTTTCCGTAAGTTAAAGTAAACAAAATTAAAAATCATAGCCTAACATGTGTACTGATCAAAATAATCTATGAGTTAATACTGTACATGGTGTTGATCTTTCTGGTACAACAATTCAAAATAAAGAGGTAAAGAAGAACTAGTTATCACTATAGAAATATATGTGGATCTCTGTCTCTGGCTCGATTATGTCATCATGACTCATCACTTAACATACTTGGCAGACATCTTAGGGAGAAACCAAGGCTGTTTTTGAAAGTGAAAGGCTAATGTTTACATTTTCAAAACTATGAAACCTCATTTATGTTATTTACATAAATGTAAACAGCACCTTTACTTTACCTTGCTATGAAGCCAGATTTTGGAGTTTGTAGTTTTAAAAACTGCTTGTTTAGGTACCCTTTAAACTGGAGAAAGGGGAACTTGGTTAATGACATGAACGGAAGCATTAACACAGCTAATGTTCCCAATGAGACCTCAGAATGGAAGGCAGTCCTGATCAATGCTAGGAGTCTAGTGAATAAATATGACAAATTCCAACTGTTGCTACAATCACAAAATATCCACTTAGCCCTGGTTATGGAAACATGGTGGGATGATATCGACCTGTGGGAGAAGAATGTACCAGGCTATAACCTGTTCTCTAAATCTAGGGCTCATAGAAAGGGGAGGTGTAGTCATAAACATACATGAATCCATAAAATGTGAGGAGCTACATTGGGACATGGGTGCTTTTGAACTAATATGAGTAAAGCTGCTTCCCCATAAAGGTACCAAAATCATTCTAGGCTTGCTTTATAGGCCACCTTCTATGTCATTAGATGACGATGCAGCAATACTTAAAGCAATTGGAAATCTGAACCCAGCAGACAGATTACTGTTGGTGGGTGACTTTAACCTACCCACAACAGACTGGGTGAGTCAGCGAGGCAGTAGTATCACGGATAAGAAATATCTGGATATCATTGATTAAATGGGACACAAACAAATGGTCCAAAATAGCACCAGAGGAACTAGAATCCTTGATTTAGTATTCACCAATATGGGAAACTCAGTTAATAAAGTCCAAGTTAACAGTCCCTTAGGTAACAGTGATTAGAGATGCAGCGAATTATTAATCCACCCATGAAGTGGACACAAGTGGGCCCTGTAAAGTGCTACATCGCGTATTAATTCTACTTGCATTCTCATTATGCCTTAACAGAGTAAGTGAGAAGAAAATAGGCACATCACATGGCTTGCAGTACTGTAAGTCACATGCTTTAGCCAGGCAGGAAGAAAGTGAAGTGGTAGAGAAGCAGTTTCACTTTCTCCTTTGCATTTGTAGAGGGAGAAAGCAAAATTGTGAGAGAAGAGGAGTTTGCTTGGCTTTTGCTTCTTTACTGCCAGAACCAGAACAAACAAACAGCTTTTTAAAAGCTATTTTATTTAGTTTTTGTATTGTCTTGGTGTTTTTTGTTAGTGATTGTTTTGTATCAGTTTTGTTTTTGTTTTGTTTGTGTGTGTGACTGACTGTGTGTGTGTGTGTCCACTATCTGTGTGTGTTGTCCTATGGACTCAGGAGGATGGAGAGTCATGTTGGAGAAGGAGAGTCACTGGCCCATGGGCGTGTTAGGAGGGAGGTGCAGACCTGTGGGGGCGGGGCAGTCGTGTGATGTTGGACCACTCCAGACTCCTGGCTGGTGTTGCTTCCCCTGTGGAAGCAACAGGAACAAAGCATCAGTGCCACCAGTGGCTGTTGCACATCCACCTTCTCTACCACTACCACCACCACCACTAGCAACAGCTGTTGGGGCTCCAGCAGTACCCCTTCACCACCTCCACAGCCACAGGAGGTGGCCCGGCAATTATAGGTGGTGGTGGGACTCATGCCTGATGTGTGCAGACTGTGTCTGGTTCCCCCCCAGCTTCCCAATGTGGGATTTTTTAATTGTGTGGGAGACAGCACAGTGGTGGAGTGCATGTGTGTGGTGTGCTGGTGTGCCATGGCACCCAGGACACATTTGGGAACTGGTGGCCAGTGCACCCACATGCTGAACCATCACTGGGAAGAGTGTCAGGCTGCATGGAAGGGCCAGGCATCCACCTGCTGGCCCTTCCATGGCAGCTGCCGAGGGTGCTGCTGGGTGGGAGATGGGGTGGGAGATGTGCCTTGCAGCAGTCACCACTGCAGCTGGAGGAGGGCTACTACATCAGCTGCTCCATCACCATCACTACCACCACCACAGCCACCAGCACCACCCTGTCCACCACCAGCCCCACTACCTGGATTACCCTCTGCAGTGAACCCGCCACAGTCCATGCAAGCCAGTCTGACCTCAGTCTGGTGTGGGCAGTGCTCGAGAAAACAATGCATGTTTCAGTGCTTTGGAGCAGCAGGTTAACAGAGTGGAAGCACAGCAGCAGCAAATACTTTAATGCTGCACCTGCTGCTGGACCACCATGGTATCCGACCATAGTAAGTCAGGGGATTGTTTTCTGCCTCCCCCACCACCCCACCCCTGACCCCACCCACTACTGTGTTGTACTTTTGTGTGTGTTATCTTGTTTGTTATTGTTTAATCACACATTTTCTCTTCAGGGAATCTTTCTTGCACCACATAGTGCAATACATTTTTATGAAAACCAGGTGTAATTTCATTACAGTGTGTCACGTGATGGAGGAATTCCCATTTGAAAATCTGCCCACATTCTGCCCCCCTTCTCAGCAACATTACGGCGTGATGGCAGGGAGAGCGTGTGTGCATGCTCCTTCAGTGAATATCTGATTGTCAGGCAGGCTTCGAATGTTTCTTTATGTTATAATGGTTAGTTTGTGGTGAAATGTGTGGCCACGTTTCCGTAAGAAGAGCCTTCTTAGTGGAAACATCCCACATTTCACCACAAAGTGAACCTTATAACATAAGGAAACATTGGTTGGGAGAAGGCCGGACATTTCACTATAGTGGAGCATGCATCTGCGCCCCTGGCATCACATCCTAACGCTAAGAGAAAGGGTGGCAGAATGTGGTGGCTTTTCTGATTGGTAATTCCTCTGTCACGTGACTCACTGTAATGAAATTATGGTGGTTTTCACAGAAATATATTGCACTCTGTGGAGCAAGAAATATTCCAGTGGTAGTAATGACTCTACATATTAGTTTATGTGCATCACCATACTTTGTAATGTGGTGAATGTCTGTAAAGCAGCAGCGCAACAATCTGTTGATAACGCTGACCTATATTTTTAATGCTATGTTGCAACTTCCTTTACTTACATCCTGACTGACTGGAATGATACGATAATCTGCAGTAGTTGAGTCTGCTGTACTACCTTTTTCATGTATGAAATAATGAAAGGAGCATTCCTTTTAAATTGGTGCTGATCAGGTCTTTATCATTGTTTTCCTCTGCTTTTCTCCATCACATCAAGAAATTGTCATATATCACTTCTGTTGTTAATTAACAGTTATGCATCAGGCAGTGTTTTATGACACCAGAACAATAGTTATTGAAAAGCAGCTGCAAATAGATACAAAGCTGGTCCAAACAATATTGGAAGAGCAACCATTTTTTTTCATACATGAAAAAAGTAGTCAAGTAAGTATAGTAGACATAAATTGTGAGAAGAATCGAATAATTCAAGTCACTCACGACTCGGAGGTAAGTAGTGGTGGCTGTGGCAATGTAAAGTAGCATAAAATGTACAGTTCAGAACTGTGAGGACATTCTTGCAATGCTGCTTTAATTGTAAAAATGTCAGTATGACATCATGAGCTCACAGCAACAATCACAGAACACACAAAAGTGGTACAGAGTCCCAGATTTTTCTGCAGGCCGAGAATGTATCTTCCTTGTGTGCAGAAAATTGACAAGTGGTAACAAAGTGAAAATGAGACAGTTTCAGAACATACAAAGTCCCCAGAATTAGTGGCGCACTCAGTCATGCATGCAGTGGTGGCACAGAGTCCCAGATTTTTTTCTGCAGGTCCAGAATGCATTCTTCTTGTGTGCAGAAAATTGACAAGTGGTAAAGAAGTGAAATGAGACTGTTTCAGCACATACAAAGTCCCCAGAATTAATGGTGCACTCAGTCATGCACATAACAGGGCACATAGTCCCCAGATTTTTCTGCAGGCCCAGAAAGCATCCTCCTTGTGTGCAGAAAATTGACAAGTGGTAACAAAGGGAAATGAGACTGTTTCAGCACATACAAATTCCCAGAATTAATGGAGCACTCAGTCATGCGCATAACAGTGGCACAGAGTCCCAGATTTTTCTGCAGGCCCAGAATGCATCCTCCTTGTGTGCAGAAAATTGACAAGTGGTAATGAAGTGACATTAGACTGTTTCAGTACATACAAAGTCCCCAGAATTAATGGCGCACTCAGTCATGTGTATAAAAGTGGCACAGAGTCCCCAGATTTTTCTGCAGGCCCAGAATACATCCTCCTTGTGTGCAGAAAATTGTCAAGTGGTAACAAAGTGAAATGAGACTGTTTCAGCACATTCACAGACCCCAGAATTTATTCCACAGTCACTCATGCGTGCAGTGCCCTAAAATGATGACCGTGAGAGAACTGTTGATGGTCCAATGTGTGCTGTGATGTGAGCAGATACAATCTGATCATCTCAACTGGATGGAAGGGTGCCCTTTGTCTGTACACTAGTAGTAGCCTTGGTGAGATGATATAGAAATAAATATTTCTGTAGTTTGTAGGTGAGGGTGTTGACATGGACATGTACTCATGGTATTGTTCTGTATCACAGGTCACAGATACTGTTGGTGTGCACATTTCAGTGCTCGATTAGAACTTCATGAGTAGAAATGTGCAATGGATAACTGTCAAGCACACGAAGGTACATTTTTTTTTTTGGGTGGGAAGCATATTTGCAGGTTTGTCTGTAATGGTTACTTATTTTCTTACTTTAACAGATCTCATCTGCATCCTTTTTGAGTCTGGTGTGATGGTCATGGTCATCTAATGAAATGACTTCTGCATGTTGCATGTGCTTCCCAGTCTGGAGGAGGGCCTGATGTGGAAGAACTTGCTTGGATAAGGCCACTTTGTCAGAACAACAAAGCATCTGGAAGTTTCCTAAAAAAGAAATGAATGACTTCTTACAACTAATTGTTATGTGTCCCTCCCTGGTTCTCAAGTCTCAATCCCTAAAGTCAAGTTACATTTCAAAGACACATCTTGTCCTACTAACACAACCTGTTGTGTGCAATATTTGCTGCAGTCTTTACAAAACAATGAAATGGATGAAATAAAATCTTCATTCTTACCAGAATGGATTTCACATGGATATTCCATCGGTTCCTCTCTTATGCAGTACAGCTACAGCATCATTCCCAAATAAGTTTTAGTGTTGGAGCCTTTTTTTGTTACCCTGTAAAAGAAACAAAAGAAGCGTACTGTATGTGTTTTACCATTGCGGCTCTGAAAAGCTACAGATGACAAAACACACAACTAAAGGAAGTGAGGCAGCGTAACAAACAAAGTACACATACTCACTTTATGGTTTAAATATTAAGAAGCTGGTGGTGGTGGTCCGTGGGGGCATACAGACTCATGATGGCAAACTTGGATAACATCAGTCCCGGTGGTGGTGGTGGTTGGTCCGTGGGGGGCAGACAGACTCATGGTGGCAGACTTGGATAACATCAGTCCCAGTGGTGGTGGTGGTCCATGGGGGCAGACAGACTCATGGTGGCAGACTTGGATAACATCAGTCCGGTGGTGGTGGTGGTCCGTGGGGGCAGACAGACTCACGGTGGCAGACTTGGATAACATCAGTCCCGGTGGTGGTGGGTCCATGAGGGGACAGACTCACGGTGGCAGACTTGGATAACATCAGTCCCGGTGGTGGTGGTGGTCCATGGAGGGCAGACAGACTCATGGTGGCAGACTTGGATAACATCAGTCCTGGTGGGGTGGGGGTGGTCCGTGGGGGCAGACAGACTCATGGTGGCAGACTTGGATAACATCAGTCCTGGTGGTGGTGGTGGTCCGTGGGGGCAGACAGACTCATGGTGGCAGACTTGGATAACATCAGTCCTGGTGGGGGTGGGGTGGTCCGTGGGGGCAGACAGACTCGTGGTGGCAGACTTGGATAATATCAGTCCGGTGGTGGTGGTGGTCCATGGGGTGCACACAGACTCATGGTGGCAAACTTGGATAACATCAGTCCCGGTGGTGGTGTTCCTGGGGCCAGACAGACTCATGGTGGCAATGGTGGCAGTGGATAATATCAGTCCCAGTGGTGGTGGTGGTCTGGGGGCACACCATCTTTAAATACTGCAGTTAAAGCCTGCCAACATTAACCACATCATCATCCTCATAAAGAAAACTGCCCTCACAGTCATTGATGTCTGAAGTCTGACCACTGTGAAATTCTTTCTCCATTGTGTCATCATCTACGTCAGTGTTGGGCCATTTCAGGCAGCCACTGCCAGTGCCACCAGGATGCTCCATTTCCACATCAGCAAGACCACCATGAATACCGAGGTTTCAGTCTGTGCTGGCATGTGCCTTTTATTCATTTTAATGAATGTTAGCAAACTAACATTTGCAGGAGACAGGTTTGTCTGACAATCCCTGACTATTGCATCTGCTGAGCTGAATACCCTCTCAACACTTACACTGGAGGGTGGCAATGTGAGGTACTTCAGTGCCACTGCAGTGAGCTCTGGCCATTCACTGACCTTTCCACTCCAGTACAAAGAGGATCTTCACTTATTGTCAGGTGCCTGTTTTCAGACAAATATGACTCAACCATTCTCTGTGCCAGACTGAGTCTAATTGTTGATGCATCATCCTGTTCTCCCGAATCATTTATTTCACAAATACCCACTTGGGACAAAGCTTCCCAAAGCAGGTTGATGAAACCCACTTTGGATGACAGACCACCTGGAACTCTAGTCCCTTCCCTTGCAGAATATGCTTGATTGTCCTCCAGGTACACCTTCAACTGGATTATGATGCTGAGGTTTGCTGACCTTGGCACGTGACTTCTGTGCCCATGAACCAAGTGCCAGTTGACCACTGATATTTTTACTTATTCAGGCCTTCCTCCAGTACTGATGCAATTCCGCATTTGTATTGGGAGTCCAGCATTGTTACTATGGCAAAGTTGTCACTAGCGAATGCTCACAATGTGCGATTATGGTTGAATACTGTCAGTATGTGCTGCAGCAACATACTGCTACCACCGTCTCCAGCAACATCAAGGCAATGCTGTACATTCACCAATGTCTGCCTCAGCATCCACAGCAGTGGAATTGATTGGCTAATGGAGCAGACTAGCCACTCACAGCCTGTGTGGCATGTTCAAAAGGCATAAAATTGTTATTACAGAGTCCATGAGGTGCCACTGTTCAGTCGTCATAGACATGGAGGCCCTGGAACTGTCACGCTAGTGTGCATAACAAGATATTCTGAGATGGCTTTGTATTGTTCATACAACTCTCTGCCATGCATAAATTGGAGTTCCATCGGTGACAACTTCCAGCTTCAAGCGGTGCTGAGGCAGGTTGTTTTGTATGTGCAACTGCCGCAGTTGGTCACGGGCCTTTCCACATCTTGAAAAGTGAGAGCAGATATGTCATGCAACGGTCAGCATTTCCTTTATATCAGGGTGCTTCAGAAACTCCTGAACCACAAGATTTAAACAGTGGGCCTCGCATGGAATATGAAAAAAAACACCATTAGTGATGCATTTCACCACATTTGACCCATTGTCACTTGCTATGAACCCAGCTGTCAGGGACAGAGGGTTTAGCCATCTGTCAATTTCAGTCAGTACCATGTTCAACATGTTCTCACCAGTGTGTGAACAGGTCACACTGTGCATAGCAATTATTGCATGCTGGCGAATTCAGGAAGATTGCTGCCATGACAATCCACTTTACTGCACTGATTATTCACACTACCAACATCACAAACAACCCCGGCACCTGTGCCCAGTGTGCAGTTATACACAGATATGAACTTCCTGCTGTTTTGGCACTTGCCACATATCCACACTTAAATAGATGAATGGAGAGGAGGAATGTTGAAGGGCATGTCTTACTGAGTTGGACACAGTTTGGAACAACTTGGGGACAACACGGTAGAAAAGTATGTCCAGGATGGGACTTTCCATTTTGGACAGGCACGCAAGCAAACCACTGGAACACAGAATTCTCCACAAAGGAAAAGGGCAAAAGATCAATTGTCAGCATTTCTGCTACAGCAGCATTAAGTTCACGTAACACTGTATGATTATGGGGGTACTTCAGCTTCTGTGCAAAACACTCTGTACGTGATAAGGCTAAACGCTTTATATGCGGTGTGTTGTTGGTCACAAATGGTTGTGCTCTATGATGAATGGCATTGGCAGGGGTAGAGAGTGGACATTTGATGAAGGTGGTTGCACAGGTGATGATGACAAACCCAGAAATGATGTTATTTTGCCAGATTTGCCAACTGGGGTTGATGTACCACTTACACTAGACATACTGCATTCACCACCACCACCACCACCACAAAACTGCTACTCTCACCAGCACTGGACAACATATCAAAGTCATTATGGTCCTCCACCTCATCATGCCTGTAGTAATCCTCTGCTCTTATTACCCACTACTGCACACGTTTAATTTCCTACTGGGCTTAACAGTCATGGAAGGGATAACATGCTGTCTATGGTTGCCAGTGACACGGGTGAATGCCCCACTGTGGTATTAGCTGTCAGCTTGTGCTGGGTCCAAAGCCAAGTGCCTATTCTTAAGATGTATGCTGTCCTCCTATACCCAGATGGCTCCCCTTTTCCTCGACTCACACGCAAATGGCAAACCTGGCAGATTACAACTGAATCATCATTTGCATCTTGAACAAAAAATTCCAAACAAGGTAGTGTGATGCTCTGCTTTAACATGTCCATGATGATGTGGCTTATTTAAGTCTGTTATTTTAAGCACTGAAATGTGGGGGGGACACGTGATGTTTCTGGCACTGCACACCTGGACTGCAACTGACCACCATGACTACCTATCATATTGATTACTGGGTCGTCATCATCATCATCATCATCATCATCATCAAATAAAAGCAGTAGATTACAAGTTTTATGGGGGATTCCTGCAAACAGACTCAGAAACAGCCACTTTTAATTTCTTTTCTCGGTTCCCAACTGGGGTCAATTACATCATCATCATATTCATCAACATCGCCCACATCCACATCTTCTGCTTGGATGCTAGCATGTGGACTGCATGTTGCAACAAGCAACATCATCATCATCATCACATTCATCATCAGCATCTACACCACCATCACCTGATACTTTTTCATCACACTGTGAATCACTGCATGGAAAATGCATGACATTAAGTACCATGGTGGACAGAATATCACATTGCATGCTATCATTGACATTATCATCAGAATCCTCAGGTTCAGTTACTGGAATGTTACTTGGATGTATGACATCATTTACACTGCCACTCACTTGCACTACTTCACACTCAATATGTTTGAATATGATACACTGGTCGAATCAGAGCGTGACGCAACAATACTAATACTACCTCCACCACCACTAACACCAGTAACACTAACACCACGAGCTGGGAAAACATCATCTCCTCCAACCATGAGTGAAGCTACTGATTGGGCTGTAAAAACATTGCAGAAGAAAGACCTTTCCTCACATCAGCAATACACTTCTGCATCTGCATACTACTACCACGCCCACAGACCATCTTACTGCCAACATTGCCATGCAGCAGCAACAGCTTGCTTGCACGTCTCTTTGCAGGCATTTTGGGGATCAACCACAAATATTATTACCAAATCCGATTTTGATACATTCACTTTCTGACTGGAAGGACGCTGGCTGGATGTGAAACAAAATAAACAACTGTGGCTTCAGCAACAGATAAGAGACTACTCTGAGACTGTCACAGAATTAAAACAACTTCAGTAACCAGTGATGCTGATGGAGTCACAAAACAATCCAGTCTGGTAAAAATAGCTTTTGATTGTGGGTGGTGGGTGAGCACTGAATACAGGCAGTGCTTATTTTACGGCACTACAAGCAGCAAAACTAAAAACAGAGAACACGATCGCAGTACAAAACCAGGCAGCTGCAGTGGATAGCAAGGTTCCACTGCTGCGCTTATTGCACTTACACTAGTCTGTGTCACAATAAAAGGTGTATTATTTGATGCATACAACACTGCACACACACTCACAACACAGAACTGTTTGTGTACAATGCTGAATGAGGAATGCGACGCAAATGCAAAGTTCAGTATACTATGCCACGTTAATGTAAATTTCTAATTTAAACAATCTGACCTTATGAAATGCTACACCACATCCACACAACAAACAGCAAGAAAATTTACTATTACTGACAATATTACTATGTGTACATTAACACAGTCAGTTACATAACAAAATATAACCAAAAGACAAAGAAATCACTAGTTCTCCAACTTAAATCTACCTACACCACAGATACACCCTCCCCACAGCACACTTTCACTGTCTTTCACCACACACAATGTTGTAAATTAACATTCAAAATCCACACACAAACAAAATGCTCGATGATATGAGCACAGGAGGTTTCCTCCAATGATGAACTAAAGTTGGATCCTCAAAAAAGCAAGAATGATTTTGAACAGCTTTTACAAGATTCCTATTACAGACAGCTATCACAGCACACTGTCTCCTACTCCTTCCTACTCATACTACCCGAACTGAGGCTGTGCAGATCAATATAGAGCCCATGTGACCTGAAATTCCATGAATCACTGCAAAATTCACCTTTGGAGCTAAAAATAAGGTGAAGTGAGGTGAAGTGAGGCTAAGTGAACTGCCACCAATGCACTCGCCTTAAGATTTGAAGAGTAGTGGCCCAGGAGGCGGAGTAACATGAATTCAGTGTTTCTAATGGACTTCATGTTCCTCATTATAACATGAAGTACTCCACTTCACGTTGCAGAGCACTCCACTAATCCGCCTTTGCTCTGCGAAACGCCATGGAGTGGATTGAGCCACTTACCCACCACTAGCAATGATCACTGTTCAGTCCATTTTAGCAACAGGGAACCTCTAATTACCAAAACATCAGGCATCACAACTAAGTTAATCTTTAGTAAAACTGATTCTCTAGTATTAGGAATTGACTCTCACTCTGGGACTGAGAGAATGATTTCAAAGGTGCAACTGTTCAGGGCATGGTGGATTTGTTGATAACTAAAGTAGTATGTCTTATTAAAAAGTATATACCTATCGTTCTAAATACAACACTGATAAGAAAAAGAGACCTGCTTGGCTGAATGCTTCTATTAGCAGACTGATAAATAGGAAAAGCAGGCTGTATAAAAACTAAAACAAACTAACTCACCTTTGATTCATCAGGCCTACAGAGATTGTGTCAAGGAAGTTAAAGTAAAAACTAAGAAAGCAAAGGCGCAGTTTGAAGTGGAACTAGCAAATAAAGTGCAAGATAGCAAAAATCATTCTTCTCTTACATTAACAGCATGAAAACAGGCCATAGCATGATAAGCCCATTTTGAATGATTCAGGACAGACAGCTTCTATCACAGAGATGGCTGATATTCAGAATAGATACTTTTGCTCAGTGTATAATAATAGTAATACTGTATTACATATTGGCAAGGATGCATCCAGACCTGGGGAAATAATTATTAACCCAAAGATGTATTTGACTCTCTCAGTAAGTTAGATATTAACAAATCACCCTGCCCTGAGGGCTTACACCCAAGAGTCCTGCAGGAATTAGCAGATATATTAGCCTTACCGATCACTTGTATTTCCAGGCCTCTCTTGAAACAGGAATAATACCCTCAGACTGAAAACTACCATAATAGTCCCCATTCTGAAAAAGGGCCCAAATCAAAACCTGACAACTTTACTGTATGCCTGTAAGTTTAACCTCCTGGTAGGGAAGGTTATGGAAGGTTAGTCAAAGATTTAATCTCAGACTGTCTAATAACTCATGATCTAGTCGACTCTGTACAATATGGGTTTACAAAATCCAGATCCTGCCAAACTAACCTTTGGCTTTCTGTGAGAATGTCAATAAAGAGTTGGAACTTGAGAACTCAGTCGATGTGGTTTATATGGATTTCACAGCGTTTGACAAACTGCCCCACATGGAACTATTAACCCTTTTAGTGGAGATTAATCTGAATGACAATATTTGCAACTGGGTATCGGCATGGCTGCAGTGGAGGAAACAAAGGGTGACCATAAATGGGGTGCTTTCGGAGTGGGTTCCTATCACTATGGGTTCCCAGGGCTCGCCCTGGGACCAAGTCTCTTTAATATATACATAGCTTCCTTAAATTAAACAACCCAAACATTTGGCTTTATAAATTAGCAGATGATTGCATATTGGGACGTAGTGAACAATCAAGAACATGTTGTATCTTTACAGTGTGCTTTTGATGTGATCTCTGAGGGACAGTACCTAACAAATTAGTCCCGAACACTGCAAAGTGCAAGGTTATGCATTTTGGCAACCACAACAGACTGGTCTCTTACAAACTTTCAAATACTATACTTATAGAAACCAAAGAAGAAAGAGACTTTGGGATTATGATTACTGCTAATCTTAAATTTGGTTCCCATTGCATGGCACAAGTAAAATAATAAGCCATAATCTGAATTGCATCTTCAGACATATAACCAGCAGGGATGAAAAGGTATTGACTCTACTTTATGTTGCACTGGTTAGGCCCCATTTGGAGTACTGTGCACAAGTTTGGTCTCCTCAGAATAGGGAAGATGTTAATAGGTTGGAGTAGTACAGAGAAGAGTTACCAGATCTGTAAAGGGTTTAAAGAACAAACCGTATCGTGGAAAGATTAGCATCTCTCAACCTTTATTCTCTATATTACAAGAGGTTTAGGGAGACCTATGCTTACTATATAGACTAATGGGGATGACACACTTCAGGCAGAGATTGTCATCCAGCCCAAAATTAGTTAGTGTAGTGCTAGGAGACATAATAGTCAACTTCTTCACTCTAATTGGAACCGCAACCAATGAAAGAGCTGGTTCACTTAAAGGGTTGTGGTTCCTGGAACAAACTCCCATTAGATGTTGTTGAAAGTCCCAGTGTGAATAGCTTTAAGAACAACTTTGATAGACACTTTAGCGAGTTAACAACTCAGTTTTAAAATGGGGATATAGCAAGCTCTAAGGACAGCAGTCTACTAGCTTGATTTCTACCTATGATACCTATGAATGTCCTGCAGTATGGATGGACTTCATTTATTCTTGTGTCTGCCTACACAATGATAGGAATGATTGAACCAGACTGGAACGATAACTGCCCCCACCCAAAAAGGTATTTGTTTGAATTTCCGTAATTTTGAACCTTAATTGAGCAGTGCCCTCCCATTATCCATGTCATCCTCCTGTCATCAACCTGTAAGGACAAAAGGGGCAAATTCAGGGTCCTTCTCTATGTTCTGGATGGAAACTTTGAATGTGCCTGCAACTCGATTCCAGAAATACAGGTGCACTGCAGTACACTGGAATCATTAGCTGGGCAGAAACCCAAACAAAAAAAAAAAGAAAGAAAGAAAATGCTGGCTTGTTCATTAAAGGGAAAGAAAGATGAAGGCGACCATTCTGTTTTCTGGCTCTTGGTATACAGAGCCAATTAAACAGCACTAGATCAAAACTTTTGCTGTGAGTGGGTTGTGGGTTTCCCCAAACATTCAAATTTGTATATATAAGGTGATACCCCCAAAAGGGTGAAAAGTAAGGTTTACCAACATTAGGATCTTTTGTTAGTAACTAACATGTTGGGATGACACTGGCAGAGTCTACTGTCTGCAGTGAATACTCAGAAGTGTATTACATCTAAGCTGGGCAATGTTCACTAACTGAATGATTGAAAATATTTCAACTGTACAGATACTTACTGTACGTATATCCCATATAGCAATGGTGGGTCTTGAACTGCATAGTTATTCACTCGTGAAGATGACACTCATCCAGGATAACACATTATTTACCCAAAACAGAGCCAGCTGAAATGTATGTTACATGGTTTCCTGTGAGGTCTTGCTCTTCTGTTAAGATACTGTATTTTAAGCAGTGAGGGACCCATGCACAGGAAAAGATGTGCTCTAAATAACTTGTGGGATTCAAACCTAGAGCTTTTCGTGCCAAGGTTCTGCGCCCTGTCTGCTTGGCCAAATGTTTTACTTGTCCTTTGAGTTAAGCTGCGGAACTGGGAGCTGATGTATGGTTCTAGCATATAGTGGGCTAAATTCTGAGTGACAGTTCTCTTAAAGAGCTGTACTGATCTTCATGTTAACTTTGGTAATTATAAACACTGAGACTCAATTCTGTTTGTATTTACTACATTTTCAGTGATTGCTTGGGAAATCTGCCTAAAACAGTATCTTTGTCCATTGCACTCATCAGCTCTTGCGCTCAATGTTATGATGACCTCATAGTTCTTTTTAATGACATTACACTATGGAGCTGAAAAACATGTATTATGCCACAATCCAATGATCATGATATAATGTATAGACAACACCAACACATGAAGTCCTAATACCCTTTTACAGACAAATCTATCAGTCATAAGTCATAAGAAATGTGTTGAGGGAGGGGCTGTGTACAGCAGGATGATCTGATTCTGTGTACTGCAGTCTGGGAGTTTAATGGTCTTCCACTCATATTTTTAGACAGTTTCCTACATGGGGATGGTTGTCCCTCAATTTGCCACTCTGACGGTCTATGCCCCACTTCAAGAATGTGATGCTTTTCTGTACACAAAGATTTAAATGTATTCATTTATAGGAACCTGTGCTGCCGATTAGCAGTGCATGTTATGAACTTTACATTTTGCTTGAGACTTGTTCCTCATGATTTGATTGTGTGTCCCTGACGGAGTCTCTTTTTGTCCTCCAGGGTCTCCCATTTGAGACAGACAATGATGAGGAGTACAGTATCTTGGGAGTTAAACTGGCAAAAAATTTGTTTTATTATTTATTTATTGAAATGTTTCACCAGAAGGCACACTGAGCAACAAGTTGTTCATCTCCTGGACAGAAAATCAAGAAAATCAACCCCTGTTGTGCCCTCGTAACTTCTATTGAAGTCATACTCTGATGAAAGCTGTCAGAATGGCAACTGACAGCTTCATAGAAAATGACAAGGTATATACTCCATACATTGTCCCCTCACTGTACAGTGAGGCTCTGTGGTGGAAGTTGAGTATGACAGCTCAGCATCTTGATGATGTGTTGTGCCGTTAAACTGCAGTAACTTTCCTGTTAACAGCATGTGGGGCTATTAACTAAAATGGGCCTTCGTCCATGCCTTTGTTTACTATTGATTTAAGTCCTCCTTTCAGAAGTGTTTGGTTTCAGGCCCTCGTCCATATTTTTATTGATGCATGTTGAAACTATGTGCTGTAGGAAAAGAAAATATCTGAGGTAAGTTGGCTGAATGCAGGTATGTTTTGTTTTCTGATGAAACCTATCAAGAGTTGGAACTGGAAGTTCACACAGCCGAGGCAGTTCATTTAAATTCCTGGTGGTTGTTGGGAGGAACTGTGTTTTGTTTATTGCTCGCTTTGCTTTCAGTTTGTTCTTTGTCTTGACAGGAGCAAAGTACTCTGTCTCTTTCCTCCTCCTGCTGTCTTTTCAAACACATTACAAAGGTGTAGGTTGACCGCTACAATCAGGGTCACCCTGACTCCACAGCTGATTGTTCCGTGATGATGCACTCCCTGATTGCAGAGTTCAGTTCATTTGAGCATAGTGGCACGCTCATTAACTGCGACATGCTCCTCTATTGGCACAGCACAGACCAGCCCCAGAATGGACTGCTGCCATTAGCCACAATACTGGCTCACCTCCATAACCCACTTGGGAAGGAAGCTGACACAATGTGTTTCTTGCACATGCATGCAAGCAAGCAAATACAATAAAAATAGTTATATTAGAAAAATCACCATCAACTGAAAACCTAAAATATACTTCTGGTTAGTCTGATAAGTAACACATATCCTAACATTTTATAACATTAATTTATTCATTAATAACTTTCCAATACTTGAGAAATATTTATATATAAAACTAGTTGAAAAAAATTAAGGGGACTGGGTTATGAAGATATATGAGAGTAAGAACAGAGGTGAGGGAAAGGGAGAGAGATGAAGAAATATTATGTCATAAAACCAGTATAAAATTTGACAATGCTATTGCAAACAAATTCATGTTGGTCAGATTTTATAATTTTAAGTACAGTTACTGGTAACTTGAGCAGTATAGATCTTCCTTTTATTGTTACTTAAACTGGAACTATTGCAATGAACAAAAGTTATTTCCTTAGTTGCACCTGGAATGGAGCACAGAAGAAACTCATATAGTATGTTTAGACATCACAGGAAACATATAGTGACAGATTTTCAAAAGGTGATGCAAGGTTTTATTAAAGTAATACGTTAAACCCTTACATTGCTACAGGTGCATCAAGGCTGAATGTCACAACTGCACCTAATTTTAAAATTCGGAAGCAGTTGTGACATTTTGACTTTCTTTATGGCAGCTTGCAGGGAGCCCCAGAACTGACATATGCTAGACCACATACCTACTATACGCATGGGATGGAAAAATCCCATTCTTTTGCTGCAAACAAGGTGCGCTATTTATTTGACACACCAGTGGTTTATGACAAAGAAACACTTAGAAAAATCCATCACAATTTTACCCTTAATTATTTATATGATTTTGATAGCTTCCTTTTGAACAACCCTGAACAGTTACCCAATTAGTACATTTTATTGGCATATTGCTACAATCTTTAGGGCTGGCTATTACTTGGGTTATCTGGATGCAGGCAGTACAGGGCTCTCTGTAGTACTGCAGGGTCCTCCAAAATGACTCTGATTTTTCACCATCCTATAGAGACAGGGCTCTGCAGCCATGGAATGGATTAGGAGCAACATATATTTTCCAGTTTTAGATGAGCAAGATGTGCTTCCCTTTCAGAGCCTAGCCAAGCCATATAAACTGCAAAGTGACTTTTCCATTATTTTGAGGTATGCTTCTGTCTTATGAGTAGGGGTACTAGGAGGTTAGTTAGCTTACTGGAGACTCTTCCTTTATTAATTAAAATGTTCATAAGTCAACTGAAAGGAGATAATTGCAGCATATGATTGGAGATTTTTAATGGGGCTTGTTGTTTCTGAGTTCTGACTCTACTACCCATATCTTGGATAAATGAAATATGGAAATATGTATGACAGTGGAAGTAAGAGCAAAGGATAACTGTACAATCCCAGCTATAAAGGTTGACACTTCTACCATTTGGAAGCATATTCTGGAAATGCCAGTATAGGTACTTTAGAACCCCGAGACAAATGAAATATGTGGGAGGAAGCAAAAAGTGCTGGAGAAGCAGTGTTGCCTTTGTACAGAACACAAACACGTTTTATGGGGTGTTCACAGCTTCAGATTTATTAGCGGTGGATAAGGAATCAAATAAATCAGATCTTTGTGGACGAGGGCCTAGTAACTGCATCCAGGGTAATGCTGTCTATTCCTCACACCTTGATTCATGTTTGGGGAAGACCTTATCTTACTTAACATGTTAATACCAGTGCAGCGAAGAATGTGGTGACTGATTTATGATTAACAAAAAGTTCCCACATTAAATCAATGGTGAGATATTGTTAGTTTTCTTTACTGGATGGGAATGGTAACTGTGAACATGCGGGAGGGCATCAGCACTTTCCTGATTTCTTGGGAAGATGGGCAAATGTATATTTTAGCACAAAATTCAAGTTTTCAGCCTTTTGATCACTGTTTAATGAAGAAGGGTCCTAAGCAGTTGTTGAAGCAAGATGGGGTTTACTGAGATTTTGGGTCCCCCTCCTCCTGGTGGCCTCTCAATAAAGGTATACTTTCCTTTTTTTCCTGCACTGATAATGTCATGTTTTGTGGGTTCCTCTTAGACCCAAAGATATTGGGAACTATACAGAGTCATAGTTAATTGATAAAGATTAAATTTCATCTAACTATACATCGATTTTTGTTTACATATTATTATTATACAACAAATGCTGTATACTTCCCATTTAGTGTATTATGGTGTCTGAATTTAACTATACTATAATTATTGGTGACTCAAATAATAACCGGATTACCGATCTCTTCAAATGCAGTAATAACTGGATTTTGATTGTCACTCTCCCAAAAGCCGTAATAACCCAAAATCCAGTTATTACGGCATTTCAAACCCACTTTCACTTTCACCACAGACTGTAGCATGACTGAGCAGTTCACTATTCTAAACAAAATTTTACAAATTTTCCACAAAACAGTAGTATCCGGAAAAACAAATGTACAGCTTTTTTATTCTACCTTTTCTCTCTATTTTGCTAAGAAGAAGCCACCAAGTATAGAATGAGCAGACTGAGTGACTCAGCAACTTCAGACAACTCAATGTAAACATTAGCAAATGTGCTAACTTGTGTTGAGTCTTCTGAAGTCACGAGTCGCCGCCTGCTCACTGTACACTTGGTGGCTTCTTCTGATCAAAATAGAGAAAAAGGCAGAATAAAAAGCTGTACAAGTTTCTTTTTCCAAATACTACTGTTTTGTGGAAAATGACTACAATTTTGTTTACAACATAGAACCGCTCAGTCATGCTACGTCTGTGACAAAAGTGCAGACAACTCAAAAACAAATCTATACACCAGCAATTATAAAAATAAAGAATAGGCAAGTGTGTATTTATGGATTTTTCACATCATCAGTGTTTGATGACCACATATACTCTCGAGAGCCCGCCCTCGAGATTAATAGGTCATCAAACAACTGTGTGAAACAAATCCATAATGCACCCCTTGCTCATCCATTATTCTCTCATGTACCTGTCTTGTGCTACTGTTGTGTTTTTGTACTGTTTTAGAAAAACTTAATAAAATTTCAGTTTAAATAAAGATCAGCCAGGGTTAGTCTACTCGAATGCTGGGAACCAGTGTTCTGGCTGAACATCTCAAAGCATGAATATGGTGTCTTCTTACAGTTGCATCAATTTGCAGTCCCCACTGAGTTCTCATGGGCCAGCACCAGGGACAGTCAGGAATTAGTAATGGGATAAAACAGTTTGTCCAACTCATGCAGCCACAGCAGTGAATTTATTCAAGAACTGGTGCTACTTAAAAGGCCCATGCCAAGCACCACCATCCAGGCCCAATAGTGTATGAACCCCAACCAATGGTCCAGAATTTGGGCAACAAAACAAACCTCACTGCTCACATTACTACATGCCTGCACAAAACTTCTGCCAACTCACTCAAGCTCTGAACTGAAACACATAACTAATTTGGGAGATGCTGGCCATTGATCTTCAATAATTCTCCATTATACAGTGGCAATGGAGGTCCCTCAGGTGATATGGATATGCTTGATAGACATGAATATGTCAGTAGTGCATTAGCAATTATTTTGTTGTTACCTTTAGGACAGTCTGCTGTGAAATTTGTCTCTGACTTATCAGTATTAGTCTGAACAATAACAGTTATTCAGTTTGTCAGCTATTAACATGTTCACAATTACCTCCCTTTTTAATGTGAGCTCTTTTCCTGCTTAAAAATATATGTCTTATTTAAATATCCTTCATTTTCTTCTGTACTCGAGTTTGTCTTGCCAGCATGAGTAAAGATATTGTAGAAGATTAACGTCAGACAGAACATATTTTTACAGGGGTCAATGAGTGTTGCCAGGAGCCTGAGATAAATTATCCACTATCTGTAGCCATCCCATGCTTTCCAGAATGCACCTGTTTTGGTTTCATTTGACCTTTGAAAGCAACAATTACAAATGAGGTTAGAAGTGATAATTGTAATGCTGGAAATGAAAGACTTTCTAAACTGTTGAGATAATTATGGCCATTATTTTCCTGTTACTACCTTTTTCATTACTAGAAAGTTCAAAGCATATGCTCAAACAAATGGGAATGTTTTACTTCTGCACCTCTTAAACTCTGTGTTATAATTATGCTATGAAGTGCATTCAATTTTTCAGTTTAATCTTAGGCAAGGAAGTTAAACACTGGGTCCAGGCCTGGGCCTCTTTCTTTCTCTAAGAAACCTGCATTTGCCATTAATCAAATGCTTTTCTGTGTTCTAAACTGAATTGCTTTGGTGACCATTAGCAATGCCATTTAATCTTATTATGTAAACTGGTAATGAATTAAATATATTGCCTCGAGTGTTGACCTGAACAACACAATGTATCACTAATAACAAACTATGTATTGATTATTGTAACTGATTGTTTTAGTATTGATTGCTACTAGAGAAAAATATAGTTTCTTCTTGTTGATAAGGCCTTTGATAAATCTGTGTCCTCAAAATTGCATTGTAGTCACAAGTAAATAAACTACTGTATGTCTGTAGAACACATCTCTGGTTCTCTTGACAACACCAGAGCAAGCATTTTCTTATATTTCAATATATTTCATCAGAAACAGAAATGGAATCAAGGCTAATAAAATGTTTTCCAAAGATGGATACTTACCCAGTGGTCTCTAGTACTGTATTAATTACACATCAAGAGTATGCAACTGTGCTAATTACTGTGACACACTGTGCATCATATGATCATTTAAAAATAAATATTGAAGATTGTTTATTTTAGGTAAATAAAAAATGTGTTTGTTAGAATTGTAAATACAGGCCCAGATATTCAAACTGTGCCAGGTTGTGGCGCAAGCTTGGGGGTAGCATAACTTGGCTGCGCAGGGGTTGTGGACTGGGCGATATTCAGCAGAGCTGCGCCATGGCACAGCATCATTGAATATCGTGCAGCAGCCACCCGCAGTGTGCATAGTGCAGTGGCACTGCCCCAGCACAAGTGGCCAGAGTGGAGCATGGGGATGTGCTAGCTCAAGTTCCATTGCACTATGCACAGCAACGCGATATTCAAAACTTGACATGCAAATGGGGCCATAATGTATGCAGAAGTGCAAATGGGAGCTGTTGCATGTCATTATAGCCCCATTGCATGCAGGTGTGCGATCCCCGACCACTTGAACCTGGCATCCTGCCAGGCAACAGCCATCAGGGACCGATGCCACCTGCAGCCCGGCAATATGCTCCACAGCCCAATGGTGGGCTGCAGTAAAAAATGGAAAATCACCAAATACCTGGTGGTCCAGTGGACTGCTGCCCACCTGATCGTGGGCTAAGTAATGAAATTATGTCCCAAAATCCCTGGTGGTCCATTGGACCTGTAAAGCCTGATCACGGGCTATGTAAAGAAAAGAAACTCCATTCAAATCCCTGGTGGTACAGTGGACCTGCAAGCCCGATCGTGGGTTTACATAAAAGAAATAAACCCACCTCACCCACTGAATCCCACCTCCCTCTCCGACCCCCGGTCAGTGGCGGTCTCAGCACCCCACCCACCTGCTGCCCCGCTGCCCGCCGACTGACAGCGTCGGTATGGCTGTACGCCCATTGGTCCACAGCGTGAGCCAATGGGCATGCAGCCCATACCATACTGCACATTCCAGATATGAATGGATCCAATGGGTGTACAGCCCTACCAACACTGTCAGTCGGTGGGCAGCAGAGCGGCAGGAGGGTGGGTGTTGCCACCCGCCGCTGACCGGGAGGGAGCAGGGCAGTGGGATTCAGTGGGTGGTGGGGTGGGGGTCCACTGGACCACCAGGGATATTGCTAGATATTATTTCTTTACTTAGCCTGTGATTGGGCTTGCAGATCCACTGGACCACCAGGGATAGTGAAGCAGATTATTTCTTTACTTAGCCTGCGATCGGGCTTGCAGGTCCACTGGACCACCAGGAGAGTGATGCAGATTATTTCTTTACTTAGCCCGCGATCGGGCTTGCAGGTCCACTGGACCACCAGGGATAGTGGTGGATATTATTTCTTTACTTAGCCTGCGATCAGGTTTGCAGGTCCACTGGACCACCAGGGATAGTGATGGATATTATTTCTTTACTTAGCCCGCGATCGAGCAGACAGCGGTCCACTGGACCACCAGGATATTGGACATATCTATTTTTTATTACAAATGCCCGCGATCGGGCAGACAGCGTCCACTGGACCACCAGGGATATTGGACATATCTATTTTTATGACAAATGCCGCGATGGGTGGGCAGGTCCACTGGGACCACCAGGGATTTGTGCTTTTCCTCTTTTTACTGCAGCCTGCGATCGGGCTGTGGAGCACATTGCAGGCTGCAGAGGCGTCGGTCCCCTGCGGCTGCTGCCTGGCAGGGTGCCAGGCGCATGATCATCGAGTTAAGCGTTCCTGCATGCAAATGGGGCCATAATGACATGCAAATGGCATGTGCCTATGCATACATTATAGGCCCCATTTGCATGTCAAGTTTTGAATATCGCAGTTAAGTGCACCTGCACAATGTAACTTGCGCCAATGCATCCCCATGCTCCACTCTGGCCCTTGCGCTGGCACAGTGTCACTGCCATGCACTGCGGTGGCCAGGATGCGATATTCAACAATGCTGTGCCATGGCGCAGCTCCGTTGAATATTGCCCAGTCCACACCCCTGTGCAGCCAAGTTGCGCTGCACCCAAGCTTTGCGCATAGCCTGGTGCAGTTTGAATATCTGGGCCCATGTGTTCAATAAGAAATCATGCTTTCCTGTCATTTAAAAATACATAAAAATGAATAAAAGCAGATTTATATAGTAAGCACTATCATAATTTTATAATGTATTATCTGATACATAAAACACATGTATGTATGTAAAACTTTATTTATACAATGTTACTGCCATTAGGGTTCAAAGAATTCCTATTTACAAGGCATATTTGTTTGTATAAAGTACTAATTATTTCTATAACAACAAAGTACAAAAATAAAATGTATCAACAAGGAATTACAGTTTAAATACACATAACAAGACACTTATATAAAAGTCAGTCACAGACAGTTAACTTTTATATTCGTAGTGTTCACCTATTACAATGACATCTAAAGCTTAACTCCTGCTTCACTGCTGTTTTGTATGTAGTAGTAGATAATTTTAAGTCACACATAACATAAAAATAATATAAAAATTATTGACAGCACTGCAGGCAAGAATATAGTAAGTGGCATGATGGAAACTGGAGAGTTAGAGACTATAGGTTTGTATACACCATGCAGTCAGCAATGGGTAGTAACTATTACTGCAGCTCATACCGGTCATGGTGGTCTTATTGGGTTTTGCAAACTCTGTCACAACACACTACAAACAGCATCTGCCACAAGTAAGCTAGTAATAACAGATGACAGGGTGTGCATTGTGCCAGATTGCTGCATGCACTGGATGCATTGTGAGGCATGAGGCCACAGGCGAGTGCCTTCAGCCACCATGGAAGTGTGGTGATATAGCACAACCCACATCCTGGAATGTGTTATTGCACTTATACAATGGGTTTCTATCAGTAATGCTTAATAAAGAACATGAAAACAATTTATTTGAAGGAAAATGGTTAGATTTGATTGGATATCCTTCCACAATATATAAAATAGTACCCTTTTAAAATAAAAATGATGCACCTGCTTACACAAGATATATAACAGAACTTTTTTAAACTGGTAATATATCTGTCATCACATAGAAGTAATGGTAACTTTTTAATGACTGAATGGAAAGTGAACATTTGACAACATCTGCCTTTTTATTGTAAAACATGCATTGTGAACTGAGTAAAGGATCTTTTACTTGAAACATTTACTTTTAACACTAAACAACTTGTATTATGTATTTTTCTCTTAAAATATTGAGAAAACGAACAGTATAATGAAGGGAACAATTGGTAAACATATAATTCTACCTGGTTAACATTTACTGTGGTTTCATGTTAATGGAATGTCAGGCTCCTGTGGGCTGAATTTGACTGCAACAGCTTTGAGGATCACTTCAACTGGGAAGTTCCTTCCCCCGTTGGTACATAGTTAAGAAATTGTACTGTCCCTAGGTTTGTTAAGTTTAATAGGAAGAAAGGTCCACTGTGTGCTGCTAGTTGCTCATGCTGAATCTTTGCTTGAATGGCTGTTGGTGCTGCTGGATTTCTTTCACTGAGCTGTACTGTGGTGATGTCAGATCCTTTTGTCTTCAGAGGGACTCATGGATCAGCATCTGCATTGCTAGGAAAGGAGCAATATTCAGGCTATTTTGGATCAGTTGCATGCAATATGAATGTTTTACAGCTTTACTTGGTGGATGGCTGATCGGCTACTTATCCAGGGAGGTGCAGTATTCTGTATCTTTTGGCAGTATTTGAATGCTATGTGGATCTTGCTGCTGCTGTGCTGCACTTGAACTTTGTGCAGATAGGTTTGATGGCAAGTTACTATTTTGTTGAGGAGCTTGGCTGCACGTAGTAATTTAAAAACACCACCAGACTTTCACTCCATTGCTGGTGGTCAGCAAATGAAGGGATCAGTAATTTTTAAGTCTACTCTTGACTCACTGTCAAGTCATGTAGATGATTTGGTGGCTTTCTAAGTTGGCTTCAGTAAGGAGGTGAACAGCAGTCAATCTTATGGAATGATTTCTGTAAAGTTTTGCTTCCTTTGACAGTCTCGGCATTATTTTGCCTAAGTAGTTTACTTCCATGGGGAGTTGCTGTACCATAGCTGTTATTGTGCTTGCTGAGGTGCCAGGATTCTTCTGGGGTGGAGGTAAAAGGTATTTGAATCAGGAGGACATTTTGAGATGCATTTTAAAAGATGCTATAGGGCACAGAGGATCTTTGGGGTGGGCAAACATGAAACCTCTGTGCACATATCTGTTTGGAGTTTCTAGCATCTTTATGGTTTTGGTCTCTTTATTGAATGAGTGAACACATATTTAGCTCCATTTTAATCAATTTGGATTGTGAAAGATTCTTTCTTTAGTTGACATAATCCTCCCTCCTCTCTGCAGGCCAAATGTAATTTGAAAATATCATGAAATATCAAACCACTCTTTATGAACCAGTCCTGTGGATGTGTCTGGTGATAGACTAGGTGAGGTATGGAGCAGTTCTAAATCAGGGCAGGTGATTCATGGGTAATGTGTGGCCCTGTCTTTACCAACTTTTCTGTATCTTTTACCAATATTGTTGAAAATGTTGTTAGATTGCTTAAAGAGCAGCCCTGTTACAATACTAAAATGTCTGCCTACTGTAAGGCTATTAAAGTGCCTGTTTATGCCTGCTCTAAGGAAATGAAACTTGACACCATGTACTCTTCCCCGCTGCATTTCTGACTGAGGCATAAAACTGTCTTAAAACTTCTGACAGGTTATTTTCAGTTACTGTTTTTAAGTCAGTTTCCTAGTTTCTTTCCTGTAGCCAGTCAAAACATATTTTCATAGCCCACACTGTTTTTTTTTTGTATTCACTTCCTGAGCATTTTTTCTATTTCATTCACTTGATCTGTTGTTGACCTGAGGTGTCTACTCACTTTTTGAGTTCTCAGCTTTTTCCTTCTTTGAAGGTGGTTCTCTGAGTTTCTGGTCCTGCTGAAACATCCTTTCAACATCTGAAATTAAGTCTTCCCTGGTGAGTATTTCAAACTTTACTTCAGGAAGTGAGGACGTGTCAGGCTATTTGTCAGTGTTCTGGCTAGTCAGCTGTCAAGATTTCATGCAGTTTGTGTTTGACAGTGAAGTGTGGAGGGATATAGTGCTAATGTTATGGAGCTAGAGGGTGATGTCACTATGAAAGTAGAACCAACCATGCAGTGAGGAATATCGCTGCACAGTCATGTGACTGCTGTTGTCCAATTATTTTACTACTATTTTAAAATCCATTTTATAAGCTACAGTAATTCATATTCATTGCTAGCCTTGAGGCTCCCCATCTGCAGTCAGTTTACCATATACAATTGTCTGCATTGGGAGCCATAAATGGTACAACTAAACTGGTGAAGCTGAACTGAATTTTCAGGCCCTAAACTGAACTCAACCCAAAGATGGTGCTGGCACATTTCTCTCACCCTTAATTTCTGTTCTGACTGATGATTATAACTGCTCATATCTGTGATTTTAGAAGTGAACTGAAGTTAGTGTTCATCATTGTTTTGCTTTACAAGAATGGTATATGTTCATGTGTGGGGCTGTAGGGCATTTATCATGCTCTGATACTGAGACTGCTCCAATATTCTTCTGAATAAAGAAATAAGAAATACAGTATCTAACAATATTACAATTACAAAGTATACAAGTAAGAGTAGCTTTATTAATAAGGTGCCATTCCTGACAGCTCAGTGTACTGTTCATAATGAGGGCAAATTAAAACAATACCATGAATAAAAAATAAGTAATAATTTAAAATACACAAATCACATATACATTTTCAATTAAAATTGTCTGAGATACTAGGAGATTAAAAGATCATTAGTCCCCAAAAGCCTGCTTAAACAAATGTGTTTTAACCCCTTTTAATGGCCTCCACTGAGGGCATCCCTCAGTCCCTGAGGCAAAGTGTTCCATAAAGAGGGCTGGTCACTTCAAATGAATAATCCCCTAAAGACTTAAGATGGGCTCTTGAGACCAAAGAGACCCTCCTCAGAAATGTGAAGGTGGTGCACTGATTGGACAGGGTTCAAGCGTGCTACAAGTTAATCAGGACCCAACCCATTTAGGGCTTTGTAGGTTAGAAGGCTAACTTGAAGGTAACTTGCCACTTCACCAGCAGTCTGTGCAGATCACGAAGGACCATTGTCACATGACTAGACATCAGAAGGCCAGTCAGTAATGTGGATGTAGCATTCTGCTCCAGCTGCAAGCATTGTATGGTACCTACATTAACCATCTGGTAGAGAGCATTACAGTAATCAAGCTTAGACATCACAAACACATGCACCAGTGTCAGCAGGTCTTCAGGAGAGAGAGAAAATTAATCCTGCTGATGTTCATAAGATAGTAAAAGCCACTTCTGACTACAACTGACACCTGAGCCTTTAGTGTCAACTGTTCATCAAAAATGTCAGCCAGATTTTCACCTTTGCAGAAGTCAACAGCCTGGATGACCTGACCCAAAAGCCACATCTCTTCCATGACTGCTTCTGTTTCCCCATGACCTGGCTCAATCAACAGTACCTCAGTCTTATCAGGGTTAAGTCTCAGCCAACTAGATTCCATCCAATGTTGAATTTTAGACAGGGCTGATAGCACTGGTCAGAACATAGCCGACCACAATGCCATCGGCAAGAACAGCACGACAAAATTTGGTCATTTCTTTTTTGCAGGGGTTGAGGACAATCCATCTGGATGACTCAAAACCTTCTCAGTGTAAAAGTCCACAATTTTCTGCAGAAAATCCCCTCATGCCCTGGAGGCTGGTACACTAGGAGGATCCTGTACTGTATCTTGCACCTGAACCCCAAGCACAGAAATACATTTAAATGATGAGGTTCCTCCCACTGGTTTCACGATGAAGTTCAACATGAATCAAAACTGGTGGCCACTCTCCCATATGATCCCTCCAACAAAGGTAATATATGCTCCCAAACCAAGAACAGCACTAACCTAACCCAACTTCAGTTCTGTATGCTTTTCTAAAAGAAGGCCATCTGGAAAACTTGTAATGCTGCACACGGACAGAAGACTGCTCAGCTCAGCAAACTCTGCAAAGGCCAGCCAGCTCCTGTACAGCAGACACAGGAAGTTCCTCCCTCAGCAAGATGAATGATTGACAGTGGAGCTCAAAGAACAGGAATTGAGGAAAAACTACCCATGATTCCACAACATCCAGAACCAAACATCCAGAACCTAACAGGCAACGTTCAAATGAACATTTTATTTACAAGTGGCTGTGCTCAGTTTAAAATGATCCCCACATAAGGCAGTTTAAAAAGTATTCATGTTGGAGCAAATGTTGAAAAAAGGCAACCAGTTTAAAAGCATTATTTTCTCACTTTACACACAATCCCTAAATATGCTAGTTTAAAAAGTGTTTCTGGGACTTTAGATTGACAATTTGACACTGGATTCCTTCTGGGCAATAAAATTACAGTTGTTAAACTCTGCTGTGATGTTTTCAAATGGTTCATTACACAACAAACTTTTCCAATGCCTTCCACATGGCCCCAAAGTTTAATAGATTATTTTTCTTATGAGGCACATGCTGCCTTTGTATTCAAAGAGGCAGGTCATGGGTGGGGGTCTCAACTTTTAGAGTGAGATACAGATACCCAGTTTTGCACCATAGTTAACTGACACTTAAAGTGTAACCAGCTAAATATATACAAATGTGTATTGCTCTGGAGTAAGATCCCTATATTAATTTTTTCCCCTTAGTCTCTGGGGACATGCTCACTAAATCTGCACAGGTATAATATTTATGGACTGCAAAACTACTGAGAATATATTTATGACTGGGCTCACAGTGAAAGCGAGAGAGAGAGGAGGGAGGGAGAGAGAGAGAGAGAATTATTCACACTGCTACTTTCCTTACCTTTAAAGCTTGATGCTATGTGCCCTACTGATCTGAGTCAGCATCCTGGCCAGTCTCAGAGTACTTGTTGCAGTTCATTGCTAGTTGCCCAGTCAGTGATGTGCCCAGGCCCCTCATCCCCATGACTGGTCCTCTCCTGGTGGATTCATTTGTTTTTAAATCCAGTGACCAGTCCAATACCCCTCCTTCCTAGCTCATACATGGCCTTCTCCTCCAAAGGGATGATGACTGCAGGCACTCACTAGCCTGCCCCACAGACTGCCTCCAGTCCTGAGATTATATTACTGCAGCAGCTGTAAAAGTCACTGCACCATGCACCAAGAAAAAAACCTCCTAAACCTTGGGCCACGGAGTTTGATTGTTGAACAAGCAGGCTGCTGTCCAGCTTGCAGCTCACCCCTCATATGAGTCATGACTGCTGTCACCATGAGATGGCTGATGACACAATGGTAGATGAAAGGTGCCAAAGCTGAGAGACTGCCTACTTTCCCATTTCAAGTGAAGTGCGCATGCAGGAGGGTGGGTGGGAGTGGCAGACAGTTTATGATGTGGGCAGTGCATTGATGAAATTAAACCATGGTAATTGGAGGTGCTACTGGTGCATACCTCTCAACCTCCTGCCTCATAAATCAGGGACAAGGCTTAAAAAATCAGGGACAAAGGACCAAAATCAGGGACACACCTTCAAAATTTGAGATATCTTCCCAGAAAGCTGGTAGAATATGGGACTTAGTGCAAAATGCATTTTCTAAAGAAGAACAAGTCTGTAACTTTAATGCTTGACATTGTTTCGTGCTTACAGTCCCCACTGTTCAGCCACAAAAACACAAATTTTAGGAGGGACAGAGTAAAATTTGAAGGCAAAATCAGGGACATCCCTGAAAATCAGGGACACTTGAGAGGTATGTACTGGTGTGCAGAAGCAGGTAGACCCACCCTCCCCGAGTATCCTCCAGACCTGGGTGGAAGGCTCCAAGGGTGTGGCAAAAAAAAAAAAAAACACATACATTCACAAGGTGGTACTCACAGTCTTGCACATAGAGCTCAATTGATGGGCCCCCACAGAAATTAGACCCCTAACCCCATCTTACTTTGCATAATGGTACATCTGGCCCTGATCTGTGGGGCCATGTCAATTGAGCTCTGCAGCGAGACTGTGAGGCTTTCTGAAACTTTAAGATCTCAGTCTATGCTCAACTGCATCTCTAATTAACATACTCTAAAAGTGAAATCCTCAACCAGTACTCAATTACTAATTTAAATACTCAACAAGCATTCAACTGTGCATGTTAGTTTTTGTTGAGTGCTGGTTTAGTTAAGTGCTCAACAGACAGCATTCAACTAAATTTCTCATGTCAGTGCATTTTACTTGATGCTCACTCTACTATGGGTAAAGCATTGGTGAATGCTCAACCTACTATGGGTAAAGCATTGGTGAATGCTCAACCTACTATGGGTAAAGCATTGGTGAATGCTCAACCTACTATGGGTAAAGCATTGGTGAATGCTCAAGCACACATTTCTGTATGGGTTATCCTGTAATAAATATTGAAAAGTTAGGCCACGATAAAGTGTACTGCATTTTCTTGTGTTAGGAATAAGTTACTGTATTTATGCTGGATTGCTTTATGTATGTCATTTATACGGCTGGGAGTATAACCTAGAGTTTAGAGTAACAAGCTGTGAATGAGCTGAATCCAACAAATCTGGGTTTGATTCACACAACCTCCACTTGTATACTGTGTGACTCTGAACAAGTCCTTAACCACTCCAGTGCTCCGGGTTGCCCCTGAAAACAAGCACTTGTACCTAGTGTGCTTTACCTTGTGACCAAAGAATAAAATAAAATAAAAATATGCCCGAGAAGGGTAGTGCTGCCACAGGTTCTTTAATGCTGGATCCACCACTGATGCAGGGGTTGATACTGGCTGTGAGATACGTAAGCAATAAGACATGATGGGGTGTCGCTAGACACTTCTAGTGCATGGCCAGGGGGCATAAGGCATGAGACTACAGGCTGAGGTCCTTTGCTATTGGCTGTGCAAGAGGAGTGTAAGCACTACCCTGGAGTGTATTACTGAGCTTAAGAAATGAGCACTTTAGCTGTTCATGTGTGAGAAAATGAAAAGTGTGTGCAGTGCTACTAGAGTGTACATCTAAAATAACAAAGGTAATGCAGTCGTAAAGTGTACATGAAAAATTGTTAAGTGTTTGCAGTGCTGCTACTACGTGCATCAAAAATAAAAATAATGCTGTGGTAAAGGAGTGTAAAAGAAAATCAATGCAGTATATTTACAGTGCAGTTAATAAATATAGTGGTGATTCAGTCACACTGTGTTAACACTGAAATGGGAGGATTCTAGATTACAGTGTTCACTATTCCTCTGGGAAGGCAGCTGATAGCAGTCTTGTCTTCATTTATGATTCAGTAGTATTTTAAAATTTGTACTTTGAGGAGCATTGCAGATCTATTTCTAATCTTTATTTTGCAATAATTTATTCTTAAACTAGTAGTCTGTTGAATACTTTTTAGAATTTACTATTCTTAGAGGCTGTTTTTTTTGATGATGATGAAAGATGATTAAAATGACTAAAATTAGTCTTCAAAGACAAATTAATGACTGCTTTAATACTAAATTTAGTATTTGACTTCAGTGAGGGTCCCATCAGTCCTCAATCAGTTGCTCCTCGGCTAGTCTAGCACTGTAGTCTTCCACTGTATCTAGAACATCATTTGAAAGAGACTCACCCACCTAATAATTTATCTATGACCACAAAGATGCAATGCTGACATAAATGCATTAAGGCAAATCTTTTCTTCTGTTCCCATTACTGAGATCAGTTTCTCTGTGATCAACTAGCTTTATATTCAGAAGAAAAATGTCCATGTATTCCTCTGGGTTCAATACTGCTGTCCTGCTTCAAACAAAATAATGTTCAGTCTCCATTCCTTTCAGTAACTGGGTGGGTGCCAATAACTGGTCATTTGAATTGGGAAGAAAACATCTTAATTGTGTCTAGTGGGTCTAGTAAGAGCTGAGGTTTTGAATAAAAAAATTATTTCAAATGCTTGGTGTTATTAATATTTAGAAACATAGAAACATAAATGTTTTGTCAGATAAGGACACTTGTCCCACCAAATCTGCCCTATTTTCCCTACCTACAGTACCACACAGACCCTACTCTAGCGTCATTCCCCCTTGCCTTATTTCTAAGGTCCCCTTATGTCCTTCCCATGCATGCTTGAATCCTGTTATCATTTTAGCACCAACCACCTCCACTGGGAGGCTATTCCAGGCATCCACCACCTTTCCATGAAGAAGTATTTCCTCCATCTCCTCTAAGTCTACCCACTCTAGCTTCATAGTGTGAACCCTTGTCCTGGAGCATTTTTAGCTTTGTAAATACTCCCTCGCCTGTAATTAATACCTGAGGTATTTGAATATTTCTATCATGTCCCCATTTCCTTCTTTCCTCTAAAGACCACGTATTTAATTCCTTGAGTCTTTCCTAGTAGGGCTTTTGATGTAAGCCCTGCACCATTTTGATTGCCCTCTTCTTTACCACCTCCACTCTGTCTATGTCTTTCTGGAGATGGGGCCACCAGAACTGGACACAGTACTTGAGGTGAGGCCTCACCATAGATTTATACTGGGGTAACACTCCCTCCCTCCTCTTTCTGCTTATGATACCCTCCTATGCCCCAGAGCATCCTGCTAGCTTTTCCACTGCTTTATAACACTGCTTTGCTACCTTCAGATCATCAGAAATGATTACCCCAGGTCTCTTTCCTGTTTTGTGGTTGCTAATACCTACCCAACCAATTTATATGTTGTCCCTGGGTTTCTGTGCCCCAAGTGTATAATTTTGCACTTTTTGCATTGAAACTCAGTTGCCAAACCCTTGTCCAGTCTTTCAGCTTTCTTAGATCATCCCTCATTTTTCCACCCCCTCTGGTGTGCCCACTCTGTTGTAGATTTTGTGTCATCTGAGAACAGGCAAACTTTCCATCAGCCCTTCTGCAATGTTGTTGATAAAGACATTGAATAGGACTGGGCCTAGTACTGACCCCTGTGGCACCCTGCTGGCCACCTTGCCTTCTTCAGAGTGAGCACCATCACCCTTCAAGTCCTGATGCTTACCCAACTGCTTACCCATTTTACTACTTTTGGACCCACTCCTAAGCTGCTCAGCTTACTCACCAGTCTTCTGTGTGGAAGGGTGTTGAATGCCTTAATGAAGTCCAGGTAGGCCACATCCACTGCTCTGCCCTGATCCACTTCCCTGATCACCCAGTCAATGAACTCAATCAGGTTTGCCTGGCAAGATATCCCCTGTGAAATCATGCTGCCTTGGATCCAGTAATACACTGGTCACAAGGTATTCTGCAATCCTTTCCTTTAGTAGTGATTCCATTACTTTGCCCACCACCAAAGCTAGGCTGACAGGGCTGTCATTTCCTGCCTCCTCCCAGTTACCACTTTTGTGAAGTGGGACCATATCTGCCCTCCTCCAGTCCCCTGGAGCAGGGCTGATAAAGTGCAGCCAGCACCTCCTTGAGCTCCCTCAGTATGCTAAAGTGTACCTTGTCAGGCCCTATTGCCTTCTCCACTTTTAGTTGCTAGTTCCTTGAGGCTCTCTCTCCTCTGTAAAAGGACTAGTGTCCACCTCCCTTCCTTTAATGCCTTTGTCCCTTGTCTGTGGTCTGTCATCTATCCCTTCTTTCGTAAATACTGAACCAAAGTATTTTGCTCAATATTTCTGCTTTTTTGATCCTCTTCCACACAAGCACACCTTTCTCCTTTTAGCCTTACAATCCCTCCTTTGGTCTTCCTCTTTCGCTTATATATCTAAGGAATGTTTTATCCCCTTTTTGCTGACTTGGCAATATTCTCCCCTGTTTGCACATGTTGCACTCCTAACTGCTTCCCTGCCTCTATTTCTTTCTTCTGATATCTCTCCCTATTGTCCTCCTCTGTGTCATTTAATTTAATTTAGAACACAATAGCCTGAGCATGCATGTGTGTGTGTGTGTGTGTGTTTGTGTCTCGTTGTTAAAGCAAAGTTAAGTTTTTTAGGAAATAGTTTTACTAGTTTAAATACTTAAAAATGAAAATACGTGTGTTAACTGTGACTTTGTTTTGAATTTGAATTTTTGTTCCATAAAATGTGTGACCTTTTCAGCTACCTTCAGATGGTACTAAATAGTTCCCACTACACACACACACACCACACACTCACTCACACACACACTTATTCTAGAACCTGTTGTAGCCCAATTCCTCACTTAGCACAATCAACATGCTGTTACAGGAGTAAAGTGGCAATGTGAGACTTCAAATTTACAATTTTATTATAAAAAGGCACATTATATATGTTAAAAAACATTCTTAAAACATTTTTTATAGATCCTGGTGCAAACATCAACCTGGAGTTATTTGCTTTTACCAAGGTTACAATTATTTTAGCAGCTGACCTTGACATCTGTAAACTGCTGAAGTTACTGTTCTGAACTAAGTGTGGGTGAATAATTTCTCAATTGACACTTGTACAATAACTAAAGTTAAATTTGGAAAACCAGGAGAGTCTGTGCTTCCATTACTGGCTCTCAAGGAATCAGTGGTGAACTATCACCCTATCTCACTTTTTAGTTTCTAGCAAAAGTACAGGAGAGGCTGGTCTATAATCAACTACAGGAGTACTTTGAAAACATCATTTACTGTCTGACATGCAACATGGCTTTTGAAGAATCATGGCACTGATCCAGCCCTGCTAGGGCTGTCCACTGGACATCTTGGTGCAATGGATGATAGACTTATGACTAAAGCAGTATTTATAGACCTTTGACTTGGTCAACCATAGTTTCCTCTTGGCTAAGCTACAGTAGTTACTGTAGGTCTTGATAGTCTCTCCTGCTGCTGGTTTAAACACTACCTGACTGGCACAAAACATAGAAACATAGAATATGATGGCAGATAAGGACCGCTTGGCCCATCTAGTCTGCCCATTTCCTACCTAATGGATAAGCTGCAGATCCTAGTTAACCAACAGCTTACTTCCTCCTACCCACCACTAGAATTGCCTTATGTCTGTCCCATGCATTCTTGAATTCCAGCACTGTTTTTGACTCTATGACCTCCTCAGGAAGGCAGTTCCATGCATCTGTAACCTCTCTGTGAAGAAATACTTCCTCACATTAGCTCTGAGCCGTCCCCTCTATCTTCAAATTGTGCCCCTTGTTCTTGCACATCTCTTTTTCTGAAAGATGCTACCCTCTTGGACTTTGTTGATTCCCTAGAGGTATTTGAAAGTTTCTAACATGTCCTCCCTCTTCCTCCTTTCCTCGAGGCTATACATTTTAAGCTTCTTTAGTTTTCTTCATGTCTTCTGGTGCAGACCCTGCACCATTTTGGTTGCCCTCCTCTGGACAGCCTCCACCCTGTCTATGTCTTAGTGGAGCTGGGGTCTCAGAACTGTACACAGTACTCAGATGGGGTCTTACCAACTGTCTGTAAGAGAGGACAACAACTTCCTGTTTTCTACTGGTGATGCCTCTCCCTATGCATCCCAGTATCCCCCAGTCATCCTTACTGCCTTCTCACATGGCTGGCCCACCTTTATGTCATCTGATATGACTATCCCAGATCCCTTTCCATTTCTGTTGCTGTCAGCATCTCACCCACCATTGTGTACTCTTCCCTGCGTTTTGTTTCCCAGGTGCATTATTTTGCACTTCTTTGCATTGAATCTAAGCTGCCATACTTTTGACCATTCTTCCAACCTTGCCCAGTCCCTTTCATCTTTTCTGCCCCACCTTGTGTATCAACCATGTTGAAGATCTTTGTGTCATCTGCAAAAGACATACTTTTCCTTCCTGTTGCTAGCTTTGCTTGTAGAGCAGAAAGCAGCTAACTAAAAGAAGCTACATTTTCTTATTAATTTAAAACTTATATCTCAGCAGGAGTCAGTGCCTGTTGAGATTAAGTAGACAGATACTTTATTAGAAGTAGAAGGGGTCTTATTTAGGGTTAAAAATAAAGAAAGTCAGTGTGTTCTGTGCTGGGAAGGTACTGTATCAGCTGACTTTGCTAAACCAGTAGGAGGAAGAGAGCTTAATAGGGTGTTGCTTAGACACTATAAAAACAGGTGACTCAAATTACAACTTCCTGTTGCTAGCCTTTTCTTACTAATTGCCCTCCATCCTACCCACCCCTAAGCCAGTTATACTTTTATAGCCACTGGATTTGACTGTCAACAGGAACTTCCTGTTTGGCAGAAGGAAGGAAGGATCATAGAGAAACATTGGTTTTGTCAACCCTAAAGGAAAAAGTAGCTCACTCTCCCCAGCTGCTGGTGGTCTGACATTGAGCAAGGAAGAAGAAGGCTACTGAAGAAGATATGAAGTTGCTCTCCCAGAACAGGAAGGGTGAGAGTTGTAAGGAGAGGAGAGAGTAAGCATATAGAGAAACAGTAGAGGGACACAAAATAAGACATGATAGGAGTGGTGCACTGCAATGGCTGTGGGCGGCAGTGTTCCAGGAGACATTCTGGAGGCTGCGATGCTGCCCTATTTGCAGGCACCTCTGGTCTGAGAGGGAGGTTGCCCATCTCCAGGCTGACCTGGCTAGGATTTGAGAACCTCCTCCCCACCCAGGGACCACCAGGGCCAATGCCACTACCTCAGAGGCAGACAAGAAAGAGGAGAGGCTGGACCAGGGTGGGCTCAGGGGAGAGGTGGTGGAACAGAGTTGCATCCTCCAGCTGTACCTCTCCACAATTCATGCGCTCTTCTGGTGGATAGTGGTTCCTTTATGGAGGCACCTGCTGTGAAGACCAAGGAGGATGCTGGGAACCTTCACAAAGGAGATCCACAGGAGGGTGGCATGGGTCCCCACGAGAAGGAAACAACTCCTGGTGGGGACTCAATCATTAGGGGTAGAAATGGGGAGGAAGGGGAGAGGAGGTAAGGTGCCTTCCTGGCGCCATGGCTTGGAGGACAAGCGAATCCTCAGGATCTTGGGAGGAGCTGAATGAAGGAGGGAGCTGGATGTCAATGTCCACCTAGGGACAAATGACCTGGCTAGGAATGGGATCAGAGCAGTGCAGGAGGAGTTTGTAGAGTTGGGGAGGGGCTTAGACAAGCAGCGCACATGGTAGCCTTCTCAGAGGTGCTGCCTGTGTGGCAAGGGTGATGCTAGGGCACTCCTCACCAGGGAATTCAATGAGTGGTTGAAAACTGGTGTGGAGCTCAGGGTTTTGGCTTCATTGGGGACTAGGGAGCCACCTGGAGGATGCCAACCTATACTGGTGTGATGGTCTGCATCTGTCCAGGGGGAACCAGGATCCTAGGAGAGGTTTAAATGCTTCATTGGAAAGCATTTAAACTAGCCAAGGGGAGGCACTGAAAGGAACAGGAAAATCCCAGCCTCCCCCACAAAACATGGTAATTAGTGAGGTAAACACCAAGGTAGAGAAGTTATTAGGGAGCAGAACAGAGGCAAATGTAAAAAAGGCAAAGGCAGTAAGGACAGGAATGGGGCTAAAAGGGGTAAGGCTATCAAAAAGTGGAGGGTGATGAGTACCAATGCCCATAGTCTGTGTAACAATCTCCCTGAACTAGTGGCCTTGATGGAAGAGGGTTGCCTGGATATTGTGGAGTCACAGAAACATGGTACACAGAGAACCATGATTGGGATGCCAACATACCAGGATACACAATCTACAGGAGGGACAGGGAGAGTAAAGAGGAGGAGGAGTAGCTCTCTATGTAAAGGAAGGTATCAAAGCAACAGAGCTAAAGAGTAAACAGGGAGCAGATCAGGCACTCTGGGTCACCCTGGAGACAGAAAATGGTACCACAATCCACATGGGGTTGTATACAGACCCCCATCTCAGGGGAGGAATGGACAAGGAAATGATAGAAGGCTTCCTTAGAATGGCATAAAAGGGAGATATTGTTGATGGGGGACCTGAATGTGCCAGATGTTAACTGGAGCACCTTTGCTGCAGGCACATCCAAGAGCAGAGTCATTCTTGATGCCCTACAGGGGCATGCCTCAGACAGCTAGTATTGGAACCCACCGGGAGGAAGCAATCTTAGACCTGGTACTCTCAAATGGGGATGGAGAAAGAATCTCAGATTTAGAAGTGGGTAGCCATCTGGGAACAAGCGACCACCAGTGTGGTTCACGATAAACACAGCCATACAATCAAGCCATACAAAAGCAAGAGTATTGGACTTTGGGAGGCTGACTTTGGGAAAATGAGAGAGTGCCTCAGAAAAGCACTAGCAAACAGGCAAGAAGGAGGGGTGGAGGAACAATGGGGAGTAATCAAAACAGCCATCACAGAGGCAACAGGCCTTTGTGTAAAGCAAATCAATAAAACACAACTAAGGAAAAAATGCTATTGTTCTCAAAAGAGGTGGCAGGAAGGTTAAGGAGAAAGGATAGCATTCAGGAAATATAAGGAAACACAGAAGGAGCAGGACAGAGAACTTTATCAGTTAAAGCAGAAAGAGGCTGGTAAGGCAGTCAGAATAGCAAAGGCCCAAACCAAGGAAAGGATAGCCAATTCTGTTAAGAAGGGGATAAGACCTTTATAGGTATATTAGAGAGCAAAGAAAGACCAAAGGAGGGATACTGAGGCTTAATAAAGGGAGGGAATGTGGGTAGAGGATGACAGTGAAAAGCAGGGATACTGAACGAGTATTTCTGCTCAGTATTCACAAAGGAGAGGAGGGAGGTACCTAAACCAAACAAGAGAAACACTCTGAAGACGGGGTTGATACCAGTCAATTTACAGAAGAAAGGGTTCTAAAGAACTAATAAAATTGAAGGTGGACAAAGCAATGGGGCCTGATGGGATTCACCCAAGAATTCTGAAAGAACTAAGGGTAGAACTAGTGACACATTGACTACTCTCTTTAACAAATCATGGAGGATGGGGTGGTACCCAAGGACTGGAGGAGGGTAGACGTGATTCCTCTTCACAAAAGTGGGAGCAGGACAAAGGCAGGAAACTACAGACCAGTTAGTTTGACCTCAGTGGTAGGGAAAATGATGGAATCACTTCTGAAGGAAAGAATTGTTGAGTACCTAGAGGCCAGTGGGCACAGGACCCAAGACAGCATGAATTCACGATGGGAAGGTCATGTCAGATGAATCTAATAGATTTCTTTGACTGGGTGACCAAAGTAGTAGACCAGGGAGGGCTGTGGGCATGGCCTACCTGGATTTTAGCAAGGCATTTGATATAGTCCCACACAAGATTAATACAGAAGTTAGCCAGCCTTGGAGTGGGTCCCAAGGTGGTAGCCTGGATAAAAATTGGCTAGACAACAGGACCAAAGGGTAGTAGTAAATGGAGTATACAGTGAAGAAAGGAGGGTTACTAGCGGGGTACCGTAGAGTTCAGTACTGGGACCGGTCCTTTTAATGTCTTTATAAGTGACATTGCTGAGAAACTGGAAGGAAAGTATGTCTCTTGCAGATGACACAAAGATCTGCAATAGGGTTGATACACAAGATGGAGTGGAAAGGATGAGAAGGGACTTGGCAAGGTTGGAGGAATGGTCAAATGTATGGCAGCTCAGATTCAATGCAAAGAAATGCAAGGTAATGCACATGGGAAACAAACACCCAGGGAAGCTTACACAATGGGGGATGAGATACTGACAACAGTAAAATGGAAAGGGACCTGGGGCAAGTATATCAGATGACCTAAAGGTGGGCAAGCAATGTGAGAAGGCAGTAATGAAGACTGGGGGATACTGGGATGCATAGGAAGAGGCATCAGTAGAAAACGGAAGTTGTTATCCCTCTGTACAGACAGTTGGTGAGACCCCATCTGAGTACTGTGTGCATTCTGGAGACCCCATCTCTGCAAAGACATAGACAGAGTGGAGGCTGTCCAGAGGAGGGCAACAAAATGGTGCAGGGTCTGCACCAGAAGACATACGAAGAAAGACCAAAGGAGCTTAATATGTATACCCTTGAGTAAAGAAGGAGAGAAGGGACATGATAGAAACTTTCAAGTACCTCAAGGAATCAACAAAGTCCAAGAGGGTAGCATCTTTCAGAAAAGAGATGTGCAAGAACAAGGGTGCACAATTTGAAGATAATGGGGAACGGCTCAGAGGTAATGTGAGGAAGTATTTTTTCACAGAGAGAGTTGTGGATGCATGGAACAGCCTCCCTGAGGAGGTTGTGGAGTCAAGAACAGTGGGGAATTCAAGAATGCATGGGACAGACATAAGGCAGTCCTAGTGGGGGTAGGAGGAAGTAAGCTGTTTAACTAGGATCTGCAGCTTATCTGTTAGGTAGGAAATGGGCAGACTAGGTGGACCAAGCGGTCCTTATCTGCCATCAAATTCTATGTTTCTATGTTTCCAGTCCTTCTGTGATGTCACTTATAAAGACATTGAAAAGGACCAGCCCCAGTACTGAACCCTGCTGTACCCCACTAGTAACTCTCCTTTCTTCACTGTGGACTCCATTTACTATTACCTCTTTTCCTGTTGTCCAGCCAGTGTTTTACCCAGGCTGCCACCCTGGGTCACACTCCAGGCTGGCTAATTTGCTTATTAATCATTTGTATGAGACTGTGTCAAATGCCTTGCTAAAGACTAGGTAGCCCCTCCCTGGTCTACTAATTTGGTCACTTAGTCAAAGAAATCAATTAGATTTGTCTGACATGACCTTCCTGCTGTGAATCCATGCTGCCTTGGGTCCCTGCCCCACTGGCCTCTATGTACTAAACAATTCTTTCCTTCAGAAGTGATTTCATTATTTTCCCTACCAAGAGGTCAAACTAACAAGTCTGTAGTTTCTGCCTCTGTCTTGCTCCCACTTTTGTGAAGGGATTCACATCTACCCTCTTCCAGTCCTTAGGTACCACAACATCCTCCCATGATTTATTAAAAGGTAAACAGCAGGTGAAATGGAAGGGTGGCCTGTCAGTACAAGATTCATTACTGATGGTGTTCTCAAAGGTTCAATATTATGGTCATCTGCTTTTCTCCTGTTCATTAAAAAATACCATATAACGGCAATGAATGAAACTGTAATTATACACAGTCAATGCTGTTTTGTATAGAAGCTCCAGAGACTACAATCAAATCAGCAGTGATCTGAGAATGACTTCAGGAAATTAGTAGGATGATTTCTTGCAAATATATTGGTTCTGAATGTTAAAAACTTAATCTGTACTCCTTGGCTCTAGATTCCTGTGGAAGGAATGACAACACTTGTCATAGATGACTTCCTTCTCAGGTTCCCAAAAAGAAATTCTTGAGTCTATGAGGTATCCAGGTGCATACATAGATCAGAATTCTCTCTTCTAGTTAACGTAGATAATATAACACAACCTGTCTACCAAAAATTCAGTATACTGTACTGTCTAAGAACAGTACACCTCACTAATGAAGCTTGGTTAACCTTAAAAACAGCACCTGCTTCCCATTCCATTGTATGGTGATGCAGTCCTCCATACCCTTATGGGCACTGAAATTAATAGGCTCAAGATTTTGTATAATACAGATTGGGCAGTTTGCCTCATGTGCTCTCACCAGGGAACATCAATTTTAAATTATTTTTTCCATGGAGATATACTTACAAGTTCAGTTTTAGCAGACAGGAGACAGTATGCATACAAATAAATAGATATAAATTAATAGGAATATCAAATAGAACAACTTGTATATGTCTATAAACAGGTCACACTAGTATTATTTTGTATCAGCTCCTGTTCAACAAGCTTCTGTAACAGACCCCAGACTGCCTCAGATCATTATATGTTTCAACAAGAGATAATGATTTATTTCCAGCAACATACACTTTAACATCAGACCCTTTTAGAATTCCTATGTTTGAGGTATAGGCGCATTCCACATATGAGCTGTACATTTCTTAACATTTAATAAAGCTAGATGAAATAGTTTTAAAGCTGGGATTTTGGAAGGGTCTGATTCAAGGAGATGCCTAAAAGGCATAGAATTGGTTTAAAGGAAGTGTTCAAGAACTTTGCTGTCTATCATTCAGTTTGGCTTTCAGTTATCTAACTGGTGGGTAAAATTATTGTTAACAATAATGAGCTGTCATTATATGCTCTTTTAATTGTTTTCTTACCTTTTTCGAAATGTTTTTCCATTTACAGTTTTCATTGCTGTCCTCCCATTCAATTCACATGTTTCTGTTGCTGCACAGTTTGCATGACTTGTAATCAGGGAGACCCAAGTGTGGAATTAATTTATCAATATGTCTGATGGCGTGGTTTTTGAAAATGACAGCTCTATGGATGCAGAATCTTTGGGCGGTTATAGTGAATACAGCTCTGAAAATAAAAGTCTTCATGATAATTTAGGATCTATTGATACTTATTGAGAAAGATCCTCTGAATCTTCACCCTCAACTGATCAGAGACAGCAGCCATAGTCGTATAATGTGCAGTCTGAAGCCAAAGACTGCTATGGAACTGAAAGGAGGCTAGGGCACACTGACTTGTCAGTCTGCAAGTGTATTACTGAATTCTGTGTGCACACATCAGATGTGTGCCACACAGTTTTCTCTAATAAACTAATTTTTGTTTTTTTATTTATTTGCTGTTTGGTTTGGTTGCAAGGGTGGGAGACATTAATGCCCATTTAGTTACTGTTTTACTCCCAAATGCCAGCAGCCCTGAGATCAAGCTGAAAATGAATGGATAATGTATATGTCTCCTAATGCAGGCTATTTCATGAGCAAACTCTGATATTTGAAATCCAGACCTAGTATAGTGACTGTGGAGTGCTTCCCTTGCAATTGTTTTCCCAATGTTATGTCCAGGTCCACATCATAAAGGCTATAACATAAGATTAACTGCATTTTCACACCAGAATAATGTTGGCCACACAATCGAGATGGCAATGAAACCCTTGCTTGTTGATTTTAAATATGGATCTTTACTTCAGCCAGTCCCCATCCCCCACTGGATGTTGTGTTTGTGTTGTTGCAGTGTGGTATTCTTACATCGTGAGGTTTGTGGTGCCCACTTTGTTTTCTTACCCCTCGCTGAACAGTGTGCAGTTCTGATGGCAATGTGATTGAGCTATGTATTTGAAGTGAATTGTGTTTTGGGACAGACAATATCAGTGCCACCATTTCTTTCTGGCTGTAATTTTACAAATATTGAAAGATTAATACAGTCCATGTGGCAGTCTTGAAACTAAGTGGTCACACGAACATCATAATCACCATTATGGGGGACTATAGGTCATGACTGTACAACCATTCAGTGAGCCCACTGAGTGACAGATACCTGTAATAATTTTTAGTTCTTATTTTGTAAGAGTTTAGATATATGTGACTTGACTGTTATATTTCCATAACCTTTTACACCTTAGTGGTTATGTCATACTACCACACACCCACAGCGATAGAGAGGATTCATGTTTCTGCATCATTTTTTTTTCTGAAATTGAACACTGATAATCTCTTTGAATATCCCAGCACTGGACAATCTTCCTGGCAGAACTGTATTTGATTTTTTTGTAGAAATAACAACATCTGATTGGATAGAACAACCTTTAATTTAACACATTGATTTTTAGTTTTAAAATAAATAATGAATGAAGTTTATGCTGGCAGCATCAGTTACATGCCAAATGTCAATGTACTGAAAGGAAGGGACTGACAGACATCACAAACACAGTAGATTGGAGCTCCATGTCTTGACCATACTAGTGCATTGTGGATAACATAAAATGTAACAGCTGAGTGTCGGACACCTGCATACATTTGTAATTGTGCTTTTGAGCACTTTATGGTCAAGTTCTTGAGCACCAGGAAAGAAATTGTCCATATCCATCAGTTACTTCCCATCATGTTACTATTATAATGTAACATGTCAATTTTATCCTGCCAGTTTGAGATGCACATATTTGCTAGAATTTGTTTGAAATCTTCAACAAAGCAAACATTATTAATGTCTCTATACATCACAGGGAGAGACCATGTAATTTGCATTTTACATCAGGTACAATTGATAGAGACACTGCTCATAACCATTGTCCCCTTGTCTCCAGTTATATACATATTATACTGGCGCTTTAGCACCAGTATAGTTAGTGAGAGGGCAGTTTAATGTTAAACCCACATTTTTATATTTTAATATCTTTTAAACTGTTCAACAGATTTGCATGACATTTGGCACAAAGGAGAGCCCAAGGCAGGTCTGTTGATGTACCAAAGTTTGTGTGAATCTGTTGAATGGTTCAAATGTTATTAAACTTTACCAATGCCTACATTTACCAGCTTTTTGCCATTTTTTTGTCCTATCTCAGAAACCGTTTTATGTATTGTTGTAGAATTCTCAGGGTAGACTGCTTCATGCTCATAGAAATGCCTTTTGAAGGTTTGGTGAGAAAATAATAATGTGTTTGAAGTTACACAATTTTTAATTTTCCCATTATTTTATATTGAAAAGTTAGATGTCCTTGCAAAACTTTTTTTTTTTATGCCACATCGGATATATTTGTGAAAATTTTGCTTGTTACATATCCTATAAGGAAAGCATTACAAACTGATGTAGCTTCCTGATTACTTTCGAGACAGCCCCCTCCAAGCTCACTGTCAACTGCGGCAGGCACTCGGGACAAACAAGCAGCACAAGCAACACAAGCAGCTCACCTGAGGAGCTGAGGAAGCTGAATTTACAGCCTGATTACTGAGGCAGCCCCCCAAGCTCACTGCCAACCGTGGCAGGCACTCAGGACAAACAAGCAACACAAGCAGCTCACCTGAGGAGCTGAGGAAGCCAAATTTCCAGCCTGATTACTTTCAGGCGGCCCCCAAGCTCACTGCCAACCGCGGCAGGCACTGGGACAAACAAGCAACACAACAACACAAGCAGCTCACCTGAGGAGCTGAGGAAGCTAATTTCCAGCCTGATTACTTTCTAGGTAAGAGAGCCTCTTCTCTTCATCTGAAACCTGCAGGGGGTGCTACCTGATGAACACTTATATTTTATGAACTTTGTTCCTGTTCACCGCTGGGTGGGCTTGTTATTTGCTTTCTTTGTGCTGCTAATGCTGAAGTGTAAAGCTAGGGATTCACTGGGTGCCCTAGAGTTGCCTTTCTGATTATACCTTAAAGCTAGACATACTAAGCAGCTAATATAGAGCAGACTTGTTTAATTTTGTGCTATTGGATCTAATTGCTGATTATACCTTAAAAGCTAGACATACTAAGCAGCTAATATAGAGCAGGCTTGTTCAATATTGTGGTATTGGATCTAATTGCTGATTATACCTTAAAGCCAGATATACTAAGCAGCTAATATAGAGCAGACTTGTTTAATATTGTGGTTTTGGATCTAATTGTGCTTGTAACTGAAGGTATTAGGATAGCTGGGTCCTAGTGTGACCTCATTTGGAATAGCCCTGTTTGCTTAGAGTGGAGCCCGTTTGTCTAAGTCACAACATTTTCTCCCGCTGCATAGTAATGAGAGGCTTTGTTTTCTCACTACATAGGCAGTCCCCCAAGCTCACTGCCAACTGCGGCATGCACTCAGGACAAACAAGCAACACAAGCAACACAAGCAGCTCACCTGAGGAGCTGAGGAAGCCGAATTTCCAGCCTGATTACTTTCAAGGTAAAGAGAGCCTCTTCTGCCTGACGCCTGCTGGGGTGCTAGCCTGACGGTGCTTCACGCCCGCCTGCCCCACCCATCCCAACCACCCACCCACCAAGGGCAGCTGTCAATTTAAGGATCCACCCTGTGACATCACATCCGGTGACATCATGTCCTGTTGCCCAGAACCTATCTCCCCACTTTTCCCATTTGCAGGTTATACCTGCTGGCCACTAGAGGGACCTATGCTCCTCACTACTTCCTCTCCTACCTGACAGTACTCCTTCCTTGGATCTTGCTCACCACAATGTATTGACCCCTGCCTCACGCTCCTGCCTGTGCCTATCCCCACTAGCAGTGCACTTGCCCACCTACCCATCTACTACTCCACACTGTGCCCTAGCACCCTCCCTCCCTTGCTCCTGAACCTGCTCTCTTGCCCTTGGGACCTTGTGTGTCTCGGTCCTCCCTGCCTCCCTCTAGCTTCCTCCTCTCCTCAGGCACATCTGGGTGTCTTCTTATTCTTGCCTTCCTTCCTGTACCACCCTTCCCACCCCTGCTCCTTAACATCCCCTCCCCCATGTCAATCGTAGGAAAACTTCTCACCATCTCCCAGCCAGGCTGTTAGTCATGCTACTACTCCTGTCAGGAACATTCATCCAAACCCTGGCCCGTTTCCCAGGAGCTCCCCAACTAGCAGCACAGGCCTATGCATGGTCTCCATGAATATCTGTAGCCTCCTAAAAAGTTTGACTCACTACAATGTCTGGTCACATCAATTAACCCTAATGTCATCACTCTGGTTGAGACTTGGCTGTCGAAATCCTCCCTGACTCCCTGGTCTCCCTTCCTGGTTTCACCCTCTTCGGTCCGACCGTGTTGGGAGACAGGGCAGCAGCTGCGCTATTTATGTCAAGGAATCTCTCCCGTACTAGCCCTGCCTACTCCAATCCTTGACTCCAGGGCCCAGGCGCTATGCTGAAACTAACTGACCCTTTAAAGGACCCCTTTATCTGACTACTGCATACGTGACCCCCAGGGACCAAACGCAGGCCATTGCCTCTCTTACAGAATACCTTTCTCACTACCTCCTTCCGCTGATCAAATTCTGGTGGGTGACTTAAATGTCAACTGGCTCAGCCCCTCCTCCTCCTCTACCCGTGACTCCTTTTCTGCAATAGACCTAACACAACTAGTTACTCAACCTACCAGGACTAACCCCAAGAGAGGCTCCAGTACCCTGCTTGATGTGGTACTCACCAACCGCCTAATCGGATCCCCAATGTACAAGTCCTCCCAACTCTCTCAGCGATCATTTTCCCATTCTATTCCACTGGTCATCCTCAGTCCCCAAACCCATAGCACAGTCCACATGCCAGCGGCATCTAATACTTAGTGGTCTGACAAAACTTAAGGAATTTCTGTCCCAAATTGACTGGTCTCCTATACAGGCAACTCCTGACATTGACACAGCTCTCTCCTTCTTTACCCAAACTTTTAATAATGCCTGTGATATCTTTGCCCCAAAGTCGACCCGCCGTTCTAAAAGACAGAATGCCCCTGGTAACCCCAGCTTTGATCCACCAACTCAAACATAGGGACAACCTATGGCACTGTGCCATTGAGACTGGCTGGCCCAGTGACAGGCAGTTATATGCACCCAAACAAGTGCACTCGGGCCATCAGAAAGGCCAAGTCTGAGCACCATCGGTCCTCACTCAAGCCTCATGGGGAACCCCAGAACCTTCTGGATAACATTAACATAAATGGAGTGCACACCCCCCCACTCCCAGATCAACATTAATGGCATGATCTCTTCAGACCCAGCCCTCATAGCCAACCACCTCAACACCTCATTCACTGACCTTAGCCCTATCCTCCCTACAATTTTTTTGACCCTCCTCCCCAGCGCCTGCTGTAAATCTTTCTAGCCCCTTATTTTCTCCTCTGCCATGTTTCTGCCCAAGAACTTGAAGCCACACCTTGTCACTGCCCTCAAAAGGTAATAGAAGCGGGCAGTGACACCCTGAATCCATGTAATTCTACAGCTGGTCTTAGACACAGTCCTTACCCCGATCACGTACCTCATCAACCACTCTCTTTGCCTGGGGAAGGTTTCAACTGCCTGGAAAGTCACCACTGTCACCCCTATCTTTAAAGGTGGTGATAGGACTGTGGCTGGAAACTATCGCCAATCTCCATTCTCTCTCCTTTCTCCAAGGCCTTGGAAAAAGTGGTAGCCTCTCATATCTCTGACTACCTCTCCACCTACAATGTCCTATGTCCTGAGCAGCATGGCTTCTGAGCAGGCCACAGTACCAACACAGCCCTCCTAGAGTTCTCCAACTTTCTCCCTCCTCCTTAGATACTGGTTCTCTGGCTGGTGCAGTCTTCATTGACCTCTAAAGCTTTTGACACTGTTTCCACCCTCCTTCTTGATGCCCTTAGCTCTCTGGTTTTGCTGCTGGGCCTATCTCCTGGTGCACCAGTTATCTGTCTGACTGCTCGGACCTACTCAGACATCTGTCCCATCTTTCTGGGGTTCCCCAGGGCTCCATTCTGGGCCCCTTACTATTCTCCCTTACCTTAACACCCTTTCACGCTCTTGCTCGGGAACATTCTATTATACGCTGATGATGCAGTCATCTTTGCCTCAAGTCGTAACCCTATTGCCCTCCAGAACTCACTGCAGAAGTCCTTCGCTGAAGCTGAGGGCTGGTTCAAGGAACATAGATTGGTGATAAATCTTAAAAACAAAAACCATGTTCTTCACTCATCCTCAAAACAAGTCCTGCAACTTCAAACCCTCATTCACTCTGGGTCCTCTTTCCCACTCGAACAAGTTTGCTCCTATAAATACCAAGGGATCCATTTTGACCCCTCCTCTCCTTCCATTGGACACATCGCTGCCCTAGCCACTGCCACTAATATCCGATTGGGCATCTTACATCGGTATAAACACTGCCTCCCCGAGGCTCTTCGACTCACAGTCACCTCCTCTATCCTGTCCCTAGTGGACTATGGACTGCCGGTGTATGGTGCTGCTGATCAAGACCGCACTCCATAAAATTTGCACTACTCTGAATAAGGCCTACAGGTTAATTACTGGGGCACCTAGGCTAACATACACCTGTCTACTGTACGCTAAAATGCTGGTACTTGCAGTCTTGCGAGCGCCTCAAATATCTGACCTGTACCCTTACAAAAAGACCCTCCTTGGGCTATCCCGCCTGGTTTGACAACCACCATCCACCGCTCTGTCCCACTAGTTTATACTCGGACCTCTGGGAAAACCTCTCTTGTTATCCCGAGGGACCTCTCACGGCCAAAGAGCCTTCAGCTTTAGGGCCCCTCCTGGTTCAACACACCCCCCCTCCATCTCCAAGCTCCAACTGTATCGTGCTTCAAAACATCTCACGGGAACCACCTTGTGAACGCCCGAAGCACTGCCACTAGTCAAAGCCGTACTCAATACTAATGACAAAGCTACTACTAAGCTGCTAAGGACAACATAACTCCAGTATTGTTTGCATCAATCCTACCTGTACCAGCTTGTTTGTATCTATGTCTTAAGTTACTGTTATACTGTATTATACTGTTATACTGTGTATTTTCGTTTGTCTTACTGTGACAAGGTACCTTTGTAAATGAGCCTATGGCTCAAAAGTTTTCAAACTGCTGTCTAAATAAATAAATAACTAAATAAAATGCATGCCTTCTCATGCAGAGGTTCTGAAGTTCGATTCAGGGAGGAAATGCTTGTGGGCAATTTGGAGAGTCCACTCCCTCAAATGTATAAATTGTTTTGCCAACACCGGGTGCCAGATCCTGTGTTGGCATTTGAGAGTTCTCCCAGCAAAGTGGGACACTGGAGGCCCACTCCCAGTGTCCCAGTGATGTCCTCCAACCCCTTGCAGTGTGGGACACTGGGGACTCACTCTGCATGCCCCAGTGATGTACTCCTACCCTCTTTGCAGTGCAGGACACTGGGGAGCCCACTCCGAGTGTCCCAGTAATGTCCTCCCACCTCCTTGCAGTATAGGACACTGGGAGCCCACCCCAGTGTACCATTGTTTTAGGTAATATAGTATGCTGCATTCTACTTGTTTCTTAACAGTACTCCCTGTTTCAATGCAGTACTACTATAATACACCATTATTGCAGACCAACCAATATTTACAGATCTCTGGCTCTGGACAGTTATATTTATGAGTATCCACTTGATACTTCCTGGGCCTCCTCACGACAGTTAGTGGTCACAACTGTCATGATCATTTTTTGTCATGAAATTTATGTAACACATTAGTTACATGCTGGCAGTGTGTACCCCTGAATTCTGGGACACTGGGAGCCCACTCCCAGTGTACCTGAATAAGGGTCATTGTTTCCTGTAAAGAAGAAAACTGTCTCTCGATGTCTTTTGTTTTTTTTGTTCCTGAAAAGAAGAAATGGTCCCTCATCATCCCCATCATCTCCCTCTCCCATACCCACCCTCCCATTGAGCACCCACCTCCCACCCCACCCTATACTTACCTCTGGAGGTTGGCAGCTTTCATCTTCTGTGGACCGGGTCATCTATGCACTCTGCAAGCCAAACCACAAACTGAAGAATCAAGGTAAGCACCATATAATGACTGTCAATGGCATTTTGAACTTATTACTATCTCAGCCATTTTAAAGTTTTATTGTGCCAAATTTTCAACATGGACTTTTGGGATCCCACCTCATAAACACTTGCACTGTCATTTCGTTACTCGGTCCAAATGGTGAATTTGCAGTCACATAGAATCACCTTTTGGGACCAGTTAATGAAATGACAATGCTAGTGTTTGGTGCAAAATACCAAAAAATGCCTGAGTTAGCACGGTCATTGGAGTTTTGCTGCACATGTGAGTAACTTTGGCAATTTTTATATTTTCACACAAATTTCCAACATAACCATTTTCACCCACCTGATAAACAGTAAAGCTGTCATTTTCACATCCTGCTCAAAATGGCCCAGATATTCAAAAGGGTTGCACATGGCACAACAGTGTTGCACCATGCGCAACCCACTGATGTGCCCGGCATGATATTTAAAAGGGAAAAGTCGCCACACAAATCCCATTGATCGCGGGTGCATCAGTAATGTATGCAGGCACAGGTGGGGGCGTGCCATCGCATAACCTGCACAGCCTGATGTTCAACCAGGATGTGCAGAGTCATGCATGCGAACCCTACCTGTGCCTGCACAAAGTTACGCCAGGAAAAAATGGAACAAATGATGGCCACCCACAGCTGCCACATTGCAGGGTGCAACACAGCAGCTGCCACCTCTGGGTGGCCACCCAGTTCCTCCCACACCTGGCAGCACCCCCATGCCCCATGGGGCATCTATAATCACACCCCAAGTCCAATATCCCTGGTGGTCTAGTGGACTGCACTGAGCCTGATTGTGGGCATCTATAATCACACACCCCAAGTCCAATATCCCTGGTGGTCTAGTGGACCACAATGAGGCCAATCATGGGCATCTATAATCACACCCCCAAGTCCAATATCCCTGGTGGTCTAGTGGACCACACTGAGCCAGTCGTCGGGCATCTATAATCGCACCCCCAAGTCCAATATCCTAGTGATCTAGTGTCCCCCACCCTACCCACCCACTGAGCCCCACCGCCCAGCCCCCATCAGCGGGTGCGAGCAGCACCTCCACCCACCTACCGCCTTCAGAGCCGTTCACTGACCGGGATAGCCAGAGTTGCACACTCATTGTTCGCTGCATGAGCCAATGGGCGGTAGTCGACATTATTTCATCAGTCCAGATATGTGAATGAATTCATTCACATATCTGGACTGAGAAAGTAGTATGAGCTGCACAACCCATTGGCCTGCTGCCAGGAACTCACGGGCATGCAGCCCACCAGCTGTCAGTCAGGTGGTGGGTGGCAGGTGGGTATGCCGCCACCCGCCGCTGACGGGGTGGGGTAGGCGGGGCTCAGTCAGGTGAGGCAGAGAGCTACTAGACCACCAGGATGGACTGAAGTGATGCCCGGCGGTCGAGGCATGATCACAAGAATAATGGACAGGGTATGTTATAGATGCCGCAATGGGCTCAGTGGCAGTCACTAGACTCTCAGATATTGAACTTGAAGTGTGAGTGTCATAATCAGCTCAATCGGATCAACTAGACCACAGGAACAGAGTGGAATTACAGATACACAAGTGGGCTCAGTCAGATCACTGGACCAGGGATATTGGACATTTTTTCTTTTTATCTTACAGGTATTCCCGTGATTGGGCTGCAGGGGCATCGGTCCTCGACGGTTGCTGCTCAAAGGAGGGCGCAAGTCGCCGGGGATCGTGCACCCACTATCTTAATGGCGATACAAATGGGGCCATAATGAAATGCAAATGGCCCCCTGTGTGCTTCATAACTTATAGCCCTTATCTGCATCGGCCCCGCTTGAATATCCCAGGTGGCTGTGCATAGCGCAATGGTACTTTGTGCCAATCGCATCTCCATGCTCCACTCTGGCCATTGAGCTGGCACAGTGCCACTGTGCCATGCACAGTGGGGTGGCCAGGTGTGATATTCAAAGCTGCTGCCTATTGCGCAGCTCCATTGAATATCGCCCAGGCCACACCCCCGCGCAACAAAGTTGAGCTGCACCCAGGCTGGCGCCACAGCCTGGCGAGTTTGAATATCTAGGCCAATGTGTTTTAACACATGTGACTCGGGATGGTGCAGTTGCTGCATGAAATCACCTTCGATTGAGTAATGAAATGACACTGCCACTGTTCATGAGGTGGGTTCTCAAAAGCCCATGTTTAAAATTTGGAGGCAAAATACTGAAAAATACCTGAGTTATGTGCTCATTGAAATTTTCCTACCACATCGTAACTTTGCCAATTTGCAATATTTTCTCTCAAATTTTCAACATAACCATTTTTCACACTACGTCATGAACAGTGGAGCTGTCATTTGTCAAATCCTGCCCAAACATGTTTCTACACCTGTGGCATGGAATGGTATTTTCCACAGATTAAGAAATTTTCACCTATGGGATTTATGAGGTCAATTGATAAGAAGGCTATGTTGAAAATGTTGGGTCAATATTTGAAAAATGACAAAGTTATCACTGTTCATTGCAGTTTTGCTACATGCATTCATAACTATGGAAATGTTCCAATATTTTTATCTCAGATTTACAACATAGTCTTCTTTATTACCCTCACTTCATGTATGTCACAACTATTATTTTTCAAATCCTGCCCATAATATGTTTTCAGACTGGTGGTGCAGAATGAGCTACTTTGACATAATTAGTTTTGGCTTGCATTTACAGTTTTTCTGTACCATGGTACATGAGGTGAGGTCATTTTATTTTTTAATTTTATTTATTTATTTACGAGGATTACAAATACCTTTGAACCAAGGGTTCATTTACAAAGGTTCCATGTCAGCAATGGGTGTAAGCTAAACAGTGGTAAGATACAATACAAGGTCAGAAGGTGAACATAAAGCAAGCAGTGGTAAGATACAATACAGGTCAGGAGGTTAACTTAGTAGCAAAAGACAGTACATGTGTATAGACTAGAACAGTAGCACACAGTCAGTGGCAAATAATGCACAATTAACAATATGGGTGAATGTTGTATTTTGGCAGTTATATAATTCACGCAAAAATACAGCAGTACATGCATAAGTTCTGTAATTTGCACAAATGGGAGTGCAGGGTCTGAATGGACCTGTTCTCTCACCGTAACATAAGGATGCTGTTATACTGTCTCAATGGAAGGATGGGGCGCAGGGTCCAAGGACCCTGCAGTCCCACAGCATAAGGATAATGTTATACTGTCGTAATGGAGAGCTAGTCCTTTGGACCCTGTGTCCACTGCAAAATAAGGATACTCTTATAGTGTCTCCAGGATAGTGATATACTATATTGATGGAAAAGTAAGGAAATGTATTGCAAAAACTTTGCTAATGCACCATTAGGGTTGAAGCGTAAAAGTAGGAAATACAATCTTAGGGTTCCCAGGCATAAGACCCTGCCCTCACCCTCTGCTTTCAATCCAAACACCCCACAGGTTTATTGTAGAAATAAATTTATTTCTATTTTCCATTTTTCTTATTTCTCTTTTATTTAAATATTCTTTTCTTTTCCTTTTTCTTTTCTCTCTTCCCTTTTCCCTTCCTTTTCCCATACACACCTTCCATTGTCGCTCCTCCACCCCATCCTCTCCTCCCAACTTTTCCCCTTTATGTCCTTGTCTCTTCTTGCTATTTAGGTCTTTGATAACTTAAGGTTGCTTATGAAACTGTTTTTAATATGAGTTGTGAAAATGTGATGGTTTATTAATTACTTTATAGAAATAGTATGTTGTACAATAATGAGGTGTATCACTTTAAGAGGATTGTTTTAAATAATGTGGGATATCTTGTGGAAGTTACACATTGAGAAAGCATTAATGTGATGTGAAAATATTCGGTGTGGGGAATGGGTGCTGCTGCTGTAGCTTTTAATGAATAAATATGAATACTTTTTGTATGGATGACCTAGTTCAGTGGTCTATTCATGCCATTATCATGTAGCCCTACTTTTGCTGACTGTTTCACATTCTGTGGTGGCTCCAGTTTTTGTTTTATGTTGCCACCTCTAAGCTTTGCAGTTGGAGAATTTTTTTGCCATGCACTGAAATGCAGCATTTGTGGTCTAGTCGAGATGGTGACTGAAGCTCATCGACACAGATAGCATTGAGAAGAATAACAGTGAGAGCAGCAACACCACCCCCAGATATTCTGTTAGTATACATAAGATATTGCTCCGGTACGAATACTAATGTAGCAAGACATACTGCATCACCAGAGATCTCTACAGTCCTCAGCACTCCAGTGGCAGCTAAGGATAGCACTTTTGTGGGCTCCCTAGTTTTGTAACCCTCTATTGGTTAAGGAAGTAATGCCAGTCAAACACCAATGGTTATAGTTGAAAGACCTGATAATAGCAGAGCCACTAAATATAAAAGAGGCTTTCATTGCATTGGAGAGAGCCGTGCTAAAAGTGAGGCATCTTTACTGGCAAAAGTGACCGTGAGTGCTTATTTAGAAGTAAATAGGGCTTCAGAGGCCTGATGTGCACTAAACAACCGGCATTTGGACTGGAGAGAGAGTTAAATTTCTGGTAGATTGGCAGACCCACAATTTGGATAGTAGTGCTGGTCTAAAAAAATTATCTTGAAAGATTTGAGGCACAAGAGCATGAAATTAAAGAAATTATTTTAGAGAAAGAACGCCTAGTGAAACGCTTTGAAAATAATCCTGAATATGCAACATACAGAGAAAAGTTTGCACAAATTATTAAGAAACATGATGCACATATCAAGAAAGTAAAGAACACAAGTCTGAGAGAGACAGAAAAGATTACTTAGAGGGCCAGATATTTGAATGGGAGAAAAATGCCTATCGGAGAAAAGAATCTGTACGAAGATCAATTTTAAAAGGAACAGATAGAAATGAACAGGAAAATTTGGACACAAACACCAGTGGTTCAGGATCCAATTCAGATGGACCCAGTATAAGCGAAATAGCTGATAATCACCCTTTTTTAGCAGGGAGGAGGGGGTGGAAATAGAGGATACACCACTCCCCCAAATCAACAAATGCTAATGAAAGAGACATCAGCAGGTGAACCAGTGGAATTAGGGGAACCATCAGTACCATCAAAATAACGTATTCCAGAACTACAGGAATTACAATTACCTACCGCAATCTCCCAGAGATCTCAGCACAACAAATTCTGAGAAGGGTCCTCAACTAGTGTACTTTCAGAAATACCCAAAGAACAAGGAGAGGGACCAGGGAAGGGGCGGGAAAGAGGTCGACAGGGAGGAGGACGGTGGAATCAGTGGAGAGGCAGGCGCCATTGGAGAATGAACAACTGGAACTGGAAAGAATATTATGATCAATCTCTCCTGTTATCAACTGATGAAAACTGAAGAAAAGTGTTACAAAAAGACCTGAAGTATGTCCCACTACCCACTAAAAGAATTTGATATAATTTTGGAGCTATATATATTTACAGGTAAACTTGACTTAAAAGTGACTTTCAACAAAACAGTTGCAGACCCAGAGCTCCCAGACATCAGAGGTGAAGAGTGTACACCATGTCTAATTTGGAAAGGCCCTCCTATAGGGAACACTTGAAAAAACATCCAGGTTCATTCCAGTTTTGTTTCCAGTTATTATTGCATTCCAGAAGGCATGTAAAGATATTCTAGAACTGTTATATTCTGGGAACAGAACAAGATATAATACATGCACAATGGAAGAAAGAGAAGCTTTCAAAATGTTGCATCCAATCAACAAATTGAAATTAAAGCAGCAGATGGGGTGCAATTGTCATATTAGATAAAGTTAAGTATGAAGAAGAGTTGACTAATCAATTGACTAATAAGGAATCTTATAGAAAATTGCCAAATGATCTTACTTTAAGTCTTAAACAGGATATTGATGTTTATTTACATGATCAACTGATTAGCAACACTATTACTAAATCAGTGTATACTGACTTTATGACAGTTGACTACCCAGTGTGACCTAACCTTTATGGCATACCTAAATTCACAAAACCTTTATGGATCCACCACTCGCCCCATAGTAGCCAGCATTGGTTGTATGATAGAACCATTGGCACAAATGGTAGACAAGTATATAAAACCTTGGTACCATTGTGGCAAAGCAAAACTAAGGGATACCATGAAAATGCTACAGATTTTAAAGGATGGATGTAAGAATAGAAGAGGATGCTCTATTGGTTACTTTAGATATTAGTTCCTTATACAGTGGCAGCCACAGACATTGCCAGCAATTTCCTGAAATGTCTGTGATATTTCTGGATAAATCTCCTGCTTTCTGCATTTCCACAGTAGGGTCAGCAGAGAGAAACTCTTTAGAAATTTCACGAAATATCTGGAAATAGTTGGCAATGTCTGTGGCTACTACTGTATATGAATATTCCCAAGCCGGAGGTTTGGAAGCCTAAGAAAGACACTATATGAATAAACTGTTTACACCAATGACTTCATTGAATGTCTAGTAAGATTGACAGATAACGTACTGACCAGTAACTGCTTTGTTTTTAATGGAGATTTTTACCTGCAGACTAAGGGAACTGCTACGGGGGCCTCCTTCGCACAAATTAAGCTAATATATATTTGGAAGTTGGGAATGCAATAAAGTGTTGTCAGATACAAACCTGTTTAGACACCACTTGTCCCTATATAAACATTACATTGACAATGTATTTTTGGTGTGGAGGGGCTCCCGGCAGTTCTATCAGATTTTGTGATGTATCTGGAAACATCAAATGTAAACCTGAAATATACAAAGAATTCCAATATGCAAGAAGTTGCTTTCCTTGATTTAATGATCAGAAAAAATGATAGAGGGAGTTTAGATACCTCCCTCTACAGGAAACCATCCTCAAAAATGCACTGTTACAGTTTGATATTTGCCACCCATGACACGTGTTAGAAAATATACCGAAAGGTCAGTATATGCGTCTGAAGAGAAACACTACCTCTGAGATAGAATATGTCAGGGAGGCTTCTGAAATGTCTGTGAGATTCCAAGAAAGAGGTTATAATGGAGTTTGCCCTTAAGGAGCAGACCATGTTGTTCTGGTGCACCTCTCTTCCTCCGGTAAGAAATGGTTGTGCTAGAAGGAGGGGACAAGGAAGGAGGGACTAAGAGCCAGAACAATAGGGCAGGCAACAGGAAGGGGAGGGAGAAAGGAGGTACACAAGGACAGCACAAGGGGTCCTCAGCCACTTTTGCTGGAGTTTTGATTTGACATCAGCTGCAGCACGTTGGATTTGGCAATAATTTTGAGGTTTGTTCACAAGCAGAAGAAGGTAAGGATCAGTCCATGTGGATACATGTGCAAGCTGTTTTAGTTAAAAATAATATATATAGATATATTGTGTTTTATTTACTGTATATGTATAATAATGAAAATAGGATGGAAAAGAGGAGAGAAAAGAAAATCTTGGCAGGTAGCAGAGAATGAGTGAGGGGTTGGACGTACAAATAAGAAGTAAGATAACTGTTGGGAGCTCCTAACAGGTGGCGAGTTTATCGTGAAGAAGGAGATTTGTTTATACTATGTTGAGCAGAGGAGCCAGTTTGTTTTGTGACCCAGTTAGTTGGCCTGGGAGAGGCCCTGGGATAGGAAGAAGGGCAGGTCCGATGCCATGCGTAGTCAAGCAGTAGTGATCCACGAGAAGGGTGGCTTAAACTGCTCATGGCGTGTGTTAGGCCGATTGAGGGACACAATAAAGGGAGAGGCCTGGCTTAGCCCTCGAGGTATGAGAAGAACAGTGTGACGTGAGACCAGTAGCACATGTGGCTAGGTCATGAGAAAGATCCCCAGTTTGTTATTAGAAGTAGAAGATGGTGGGAGCACTGAGGCATTTGCTGGGTAGAATTTAGGCCTTAAGAGGTGCAGAGAGGAGGCAGCGAGAGACACATGGTGTGACAAAGCACGCCATGTTGGGGGACATTACTAAGGCCATGCGGTGACGTCACACACCACATGGCGCTTACGAGAATGGTGGTCCCAGTTGTAGGAGGAGCTTATGGTTTTGGCCAATTTTTTAGGGTTGTGGATGTGATGGCTATCAGCAGTTTGGAGGCAATCCAAAAGTTTTTAAAGGAGGGAGTGGAGAGGTGGGGGAGGGATGTGGCATGCTGCAAAAGGCACAATGGAGCCTGGGTCCTGTTGGTGTGCATGCGGCCTTGGCCTAAGGACCTGGATCTCGTGGGTTTAAAAAAAAGTACAGGCCAGAGGCCCCGATGGGAGGGAGTGAGGCTTGACCGAGGGACATGGTGCGAGGTAAGGCGCCTTGTGGGCAATAAAAAAGGGTCTGGAATCATTTGGTATGGCAGCTCACAAGTAGGGCCTATGGTGGCAGGACGTGAAGAGGCCCTGAAGGAGGTGGAGGGCTAACGCGGTATGACACTCATGTGGCGTGAGGCACACACCACATAGAGGGTAGGGATACAGGCCAGTTCCCACCAGGGGGTATGTGAGGAAGTTAATTATGCACATGCTTTTAAAACAAGGACGAGCAGCAACAGAAAAGGGGGGCGTGCGCACATGCAGGGCAGGTGAAAATGGGAGAGAAGCGGATGCTTACCCAACCGGAAGGAACCCTGAGGCCGCCACGGTGGTTTGGCTCCTGGGAGCATCTCCACAGGAAGAGGAGTAGATATAACTTGGGCAGCATACAAGAAATACAGGAGAGAAAGGGGCAGGGTAACAAAGCGGTGAAGGATTTTAAGATTTTGGGGTGGAGATCGGTCCGTTGTCCTCAAGGCCCAGTTTGCATAAAGGGTATGTTCCAGTGGATGGATAAACTGTCCACTCAGGGTGCTGATAGTTTGGCCATACTGGGCTTCAGATAAACACGCCAAGACTGAATTGCCCAGCCTGACAGATTTGCTCCTGAGGAAGCTTCAAACAAGGAGCGAAAAAAAAAAAAGAGGAGGGAAAAAGGTATAAAGGGGAGGGCCCAGGAATGTTGAAAGACAAGTAGAAATTGGGCAGCACGGCAGGGCGTCAGAGTTACCAAAGGTTTAGGAGATATAGGAAGCTCCTCCCAGAGAGGGCACTATAAGGGTAATAATAATAAAAGGAGGTAAGCTTTAAATGGTCAAGACCCTCTGGGCAGAAGAGCTGGAACCTCGACCCAGGAACGCTAGGGGACACCCCCACATGGGGGACGGGCGAACAGGTACGGGCCCAAGATAGAAAAGATGACCTGCCAGGCAGGATGGGGGTCCTGCTTGGGTGGCCTCGTGCTATGTTGGCATGAGAGAGCATGATGGATGGGAGGGAGGAGTACAAGGGTTGTTTGCTAAGGAGGTACAAAATAAGTAATAACCATGTTTTCACTGTACTATAGTTGTTTCACAGAACACGGTGGAGACGGACATGGCACCCAGGAAGAGCAAGCCATCGAAGGAGGGCGCCTACAAGGCTATAATCGAACTGGCTGAGAAAGCAAACAAGATGTGTGAACTGGTGGAGGGTGAGGAACCAAGGAGACCTGGGCAGAAGAGAAAAGTGGTTATGGAGAAAAGTGCAAGGAAAAAGGCCAGCCGAGGGCTGCACAGGCTTAGAGGTAGCACCGCGGCAGCAGGGCCTGACAGGGCAGCCAAGCCAGTACCCACACGGCCAGCAGACCCAATGCCACAAATACCCCCCAAGAGCAAAGGGGAACCCTCCTGAGGAACCGGGCATGAAGCCCAGAAAGGTGAGTCCTGCCGCAGATCCCAGTGGCCTCCCTCCACCTCCACCGCAGCCACAGGAAGAAACAGGGGACCTATGGAGGCCTCCAGGCAACCAGGCCAGGACAAAGTTACAGGTAACTCAGCTAACCCAGTGGGTGATAGCATAAAAGAATATATAGGTCAAATTGTGGTGGCTCTGGGGACAGGAGGCCTGGGGCAGATGGAATCGGCTCTGGCAGAAATTAAGGCAGGAAAGGAGGTGCCAGGACAGAGGGTAAACAGAGAGGAAAGGGAGGAAATGGTACAAGGGAGGTAGGTGCACCTGGGATGAGGATAGGCGAACATGTGCCACTCCGCCACAAAAGAAAAATATGGAAAGGGAATATGTGGATATATTTGCATTGGTAAGCGAGAGTCGGTGGCAAAATACGAAGAGACAGAGAGCATAGGTAGGCGAGATGGCAGCTGCCATAGTGCTTTTAGGAAAGAAAGAGACGACAAGTTCACAAAAGGAAGATCTGGGATGGTTGGTTTCTAGGTTTTGCCATTTTTTCAGCCATAGCTCTGGAAAGAAGGCTGGAGCTGGGCATCCGCTCATTACCTATTCATTGATAATCGAAGGGCAAAGCGAAAGGCGGGGTAGGATGGCTGTACTATGATGAATGTTTTCAGCAGAGGATGGCGACATTTGGGATGTAAGATGGGACACCAAGCAGATAGATTTATGGACGGATTATGTAACAGACCAGTCCACACCCAAGGGAGGGTGGAGCAAAGGGCTACACCACAGAGATGCTGCTGGGCCTATAACAGGGCTTTTTGCTCAGTGGCCTCAGTGTTGGTTTCTGCATGCAACTAAAATGCGGGACACACCGGCTAGCAATGCAGAACAGCATGACCGCAAAGTTCACAAGGGCATGTGGGGCAAGGTTTGGGGCCACAGTCCTTTCGAGATGGCCTGGGGTTTAAAGGGCAAACATGGAGGAGAGGAGGAGGGCAGGGGAGGGAGTAGAGGAAGCCAGAACCACTGAAGCCAGGAAGCCCAGGCAGGAAGAAAGCGGTTTCAGGAAAAGGATAGGTAGCTCAGCAAGGAACAATTTGATATGGCCAGAACCCCCATCAACCTAGCAACATGGTCAGTTTGCCTGGAGGATATCGGACCCGAGGGTGAGGACATGGTATTAAGCGGGTTTAACACTGGGTTTTCATTACAGTTTGAGGACCCAGGCAACATGGAGACACGCAACCTGGGGTCGGTAAAAGAAAAGAGGAGTTCTAAGAAGGAAGATTGAGAAGGAAAAACAGCAGGCAGGTGGAGGGGTCATTTAACACCCCATTGATAAATATGTGAGTGTTGCTCTGGGCTTGATACCCAAGAAGTAAGAGGGGAATACAGGGTGATCCACCACTTGTTATATCCGGAAGGTGAGTCGGTGAATGATTTTATCAGTGAAGAACATAGTAGAGTGACATACGCAATAATAGAGGACGCGGGTCCGGATAATCTGGGCCAGGAGATGCATGGATGGCAAAAACAGACATCGAGTCCCGCTTTCAGACTACTTCAGTCAGGAGGAAGACTGGGATCTGTTGGGTTTAAAAGTGAGGGACAGTATTAATTCGACAAAGCAATGCCAATGGGTGTTCCACAGCATGTGCCACGTTTGAGGCTTTTAGCACATGTTTACAGTGGATATTCCAAGAAAAGATGGGGTATAGGTTGATCATCCATTACTTAGATGATTTTCTCCTCATTGGGAAGGAAAAAGGAGACAAAAGGATGTTGGACAGGTTTCAAAGAGTGTGCCAGGAACTGGAAGTCCCATTAGCATAGGAAAAACAGAAGGCCCAGCAAGATTATGGAATTCCTCGGGATAGAGATTGATGCCACGAACAGAGTGTTTAGGTTACCAGACAAAAAAGTAAGGAAGTTGAAGGAACTGATTCAGGTACACACCAGTAGGAGGAAGGTCACAACTAAAATGGTCCAGCAGGTACTGGGGCATCTGAACTGCATGCAGGGCCATAGAACCAGGAAGGGCATTCACAAGGAGGTTAGCCAGAGCTACAGGGTGTCACAAGACCGCATCACTGGGTGGATCTTATGCAGGGTGTCAGGAGGATTTTAGAATTTGGGAAGAATTCTTGAAAGATTACAATGGGTGTTCATTCTGGCAGGAGGATTGGCTGTGCAACACAGACCTAGACTTATACACAGATGCAGCAGGAGGTTTGGGCATGGGGGTTACATGAGGGGCAAGTGGTTTGCAGAACCATGGCCGGCCGGTTGGGTAAAGGATGGGAAAGTGAGGGATATAACACTACTGGAGATCATGTCAATATGGGCAAGTACTCTGGTTTGGGGAGAACCTGGACCAAAAGGTGACATTTGGTGTGACAATAGAGCAGTGGTTGATGTACTAAACAACAAAGGGAGCCAGAGTGGATACAGTAATGCAGATGGTACAACAGTTAGTTTTTAAGGGCTTTGCAGCTGAACATGTCCTTCAGAGCAAACACATAGAAGGGTACACAATACCCTGGCTGACAGCCTTTCCGTCTGCAGCTGGACGTTTCGGAAGCTGGCACCAGCAGTGGAAGAACAAAAAGCATACCAGCGAACATCTGGGACGTTGGCAGAAGGAACGAAATGCTATTTCACAGCTCATGGGCGCCTCAGACACTGAGGGCCTATGATGGGGCCTGAAGGCTTTCAAACATTCAGGGCAGAGCACCAGATGGAGGTAAGTGGGCAGCTCTCCGAGAGCAGTTGGGGATGTTCACAGTGGAACAATGGCAGAAAGGGACTGCTCACACCACAATGGGGGTCTGTCTTGGTATCAGTGTGATCTGCAACCTAAAAAGGTGGAATGACCAATGAAATCAATGCTCATTAGAAGAATGATGCAAGGTGGGGGCAGACTGGAAGCAAGGAGCCTGGGGATAATAGGAGGCCAATAGGTGAGCAGTGGCTAATAAAGCTAAAGAGGTGCTCCTGGCAATATGCAGATCGAAGTGGAGGCCCAGCTATTTCACACAATTTATGTAGTAATGTTTGCAGGGCTATGAGTGAAGTGGTAGGCCATGGGAATGATGACAAAGAAGGAGGTGTGGAATGGGAGGATGTTAGTTGGGGATAAGAGAAATACAAATCAAGTTAAAGAGATCAAAGGTGGACCAAAAAGGGCAAGTGTGCATGATAACACTAAAGGCGGTCAGCGAGTGCGATATGCCCAGTGCAGGCCCTGTGGGTTTTCGCCACAGAGCAGGTGACCAGGACAGGAAGTTATTTGTGCATGGGGATGGAAAACAGATCACTGGCTATCAAATTACAGCAATGCTGAAGAAAGGCATGCATTTTCTGGGGAGGACCCAGCCAATTATTCTTCCCATTCCCTGGGATTGGGGCTGCCTCACAGTGGGCAGCAATGGGGAACCTGTAAAGGACATCCTGAAAAGGGCACTGGCAGTCAGCCAGTTACAAAAGATACATTAGAACACTGAAATAAAAATAAATAAATAAATAAAAAAGAAAGGGAAGGGAAGGAAGCAGATAAAAAAAAAAAGAAGATGGGGATGATGCAAAAGGGCACTGAGTATGTGTAGGTATTAATTAATTTTCTTTACACCCATAGGTAGAGGAAGGAGCAGCATGGAAGTCTGGATCTGCAGCCATTCCTATATTTACTGGGCTGGTAAGAGAGCAGAGACAAAAGCTGGGGAAAACAGTTGCACCAGGATGCAAGACAGTGTAGGTTGGTATGGCATGGGCTACGGGGGATGAGATGGGCGCAGCTCTGCCCATAAAAGAACTCAGGGATACTCGGCCCAGTCCAGACCTAATCATTATCGCCTTTGGGGCAATGACCTGGCAGGCAGGCCATGGGTACACACTTATTTACAGATAAAGAGGTACCTGGTGGTAATAAGACAGTGGTGGCCTCACGTATGCCTTGCCTGGTTGGATATGATACCGTGAAGGGTATGGTGACAGGAACATAGCCACAGGGCAGAGGAGAGGCCGGAGAAAGATGAATAGATGAGTGGGGACATTGATAAGACAAATGGGAGGGCATGTGATACTGTGGGAGTAGAAGAATGGGTGGATGAATTCTACAGACCAGATGGGGTACACTTGTCAGACATAGCAGTGGATATTTTAATGCGGTAACAATGGGTTTCATAGAGGAGCGGAGAAAACAGACGAAGCGGGCAAATAAAAAAAGAAGGGTATGTAGATTTCTCATCCCTGAGGTAGGAGAGAAGGAGGCCCTATGCTGGTGGGAAGCCAGCCATCCAACACAAGCTGGAGACTGGCTAGTGGGGAAAAAGGGGAGGACAGGAGGGGAAGAGAAAGGAATAACGCAAGAGGAAGAAGAAGATGAAGGAGAAAGTGGTCTCGGTTTTCACCGTTACCTAACAGAAAAGAAGAAGAAGAAGGCACCTAGGTTTTTGCCTGGGGATGGATAATCAGAGAGTGATATATGGATGTAAATAAAGAAATTATGGAAATATGACAATAAAGAAATAGAAAATGGATAATGGATTGATGAATATAAATAAATTAATTGCCAATCTGAGTGCAACAACAAACAATGGTCTCTGTGTTTTGTGAGGGAAAAAGGAATCAGGGACAATGGGTTTGCCCTTTAAGGGGCAGACCATGTTGTCCTGGTGCACTTCCTCCTCGATGAAAATGGTTGTGCTCGGAAGGGGAGGTGACAAGGAGGGGAGGAGCTAAGAGCCAGAACAATAGGGCAGGCAACAGGAAGGGAGGGAGAAAGGAGGTACATAAGGGACAGCACAAGGGTCCTCAGCCACTTTTGCTGGGTTTTGATTCCTCCACCACTAGGACAGAGTACAAGGGAAAGACAGTCAAATTGGGGCTGTATGGAGGGTCTGTCAAGGTGGAGGACAGACATGTCCGTAGGACAAGGGACTGCCAAAAAGAATGGCAGAGGAAAAAATATAGTTACGGACTGCCAAAGGTGGATGGCAGGGGATAATGTGGGAATAGACTGCCAAAGATGAATGGCAGGAGGAAATGCTGGTGGACTGCCAAGAAGGGACGGCAGGAAGAATAAGGCTATGGACTGCCAAGGTGGATGGCAGGGGAAAAGGGGAGGAGGGAGGGGAAGAGAAAGGAATAACACAAGAGGAAGAAGAAGATGAAGGAGAAAGCGGTCTCAGTTTCCACTGTTACCTAACAGAAAAGGAGAAGAAGAAGGCACCCAGGTTTTCGCCTGGGGATGGATAATCAGAGAGTGATATATGGATGGAAATAAAGGAAATTATGGAAATATGACAATAAAGAAATGGAAAATGGATAATGGATTGATTAATATAAATAAATTAATTGCCAATCTGAGCACAACAACAAACAATGGTCTCTGTGTTTTTGTGAGGAAAGGGAATCCGGGACAATGAGAGTATTATCAGAGCAGCTAATGAATCAGTACAGGCAATGGATAGAAAGAGTATATTGGAAAAAGAGAAAAGGCTAACACTACAATGTCGTTCTCTTTGAATTTTAATACAGAATACACTCCATAAGCTTACAAAATAAGGGACATTCTGAATAAACATTGAATTTGCTCTCTCTGGAACTGAAACTGCCACAAGAATTTCTGAACCCACCAGGAATGAGATATACCAGAGGAAAGAACATTGTACTTAGTGACCAAGAGTTTATACATAAGCACCTTCCACCAACTCTGAATTTCTTCCATGTGGAATATATCAATGTGGACACTGCCTCATTTTGTAAATATGTTAAAGCAGGTACCACTTATGAACATCCTTTAACAGGACAGTTGTTTGAGAATATACATTTTATTAATTGCTCAACACAGAATGTTATTTATTTAGCTAGCTGTGAATTCAAGTGTTTTTATGTAGAAAAAAAAAAGGAAGCTTAAGAATTTAATTTCAGAACATCTGAGAAGCATTGAAAATATTGACAAAACAGATGCATTGGGGTACATGTCAGAGAGAGAGGCAGGATCATAGGTTCCAGTTTCAGGGTCTAGAAACAGTGACCTTGAACATTAGAGGTGACTTGAATACCAACTCTTAAAGATACAGAGCAAATGGCAATACATTTAAAAACCTATGCTAAAATGGGTCTGAATATCATGTTCAGTCGGATCCCTTTTAAAAAGCCTTAAAAAGCCTTTAATGAAATGTCTCATAAAGCTTTAATACAGTAGATCTTAAAAAAGGTATGAAATGGTCTCTAGAAATATTTACAAGTCTTTTAAAAGAGGTCAAACAATGGACTAATTTAAGCATTTTTCCAGAATGGTCTATATAAATTGATTGATTGTAGAAGTGCATTTGTTTCTATTTTCCCTTTTTCTTATTTTCCTTTTATTTATATATTTTCTTCTTTTTCCCTTTTTCTTTTTCCTCCTTCCCCCTTTTCCCTTCCTTTTCCCATACACACCTTCCATTGTCTCTCCTCCACCCATTCTCTCCTCCTTCCCATGACTTTTTCTCTTTTCTGTCCTTGTCTCTTTCACTATTTAGGTCTCTGATAACTTAAGGTTGCTCATGAGACTGTTTTAATGAGTTGTGAAAATGTGATGGTTTATTAAACACTTTATAGAAATAGTAAGTTGCACAATATGAGGCGATATCACTTTAAGAGGATTGTTTTAAATAATGTGGAATATCTTGTGAATTACGCCTTGAGAAAGTGTCAGTGTGATGGGAAAATGTTCGTGTGGGGAATGGGTGCTGCTACTAAAGCTTTTAATGAATAAATGTGAATAAATAATTTTGCATGGAGGACCTAGTCCAGTGGTCTATTCACACTGTTATTGTGTAGCCCTACTTTTTGTTGACTATATACATATATATATATATATATATATGGGATATGACATAGCCTGACTGAAGATATTATTTATTTATTTAGTTTTTGTTGACGGGTAAGTGCACTAGACAAATCCTACCTATTTTCAGTCACGACCGGGAAAGGGATACAGATGAATGCCAACTGACCTTGAATCAGATTAAGCTGTTAGTGGTATTTTTAGTGAATGAGGAAATTTGGCCAGGACACGGAAATTCCCCTACTCTCTGCTGAGCTATCGGCTGTTTGAACAGTAGAGGGAGCCTGAGGTCGGCAGAATGGCCACTCCGGAGGAGCTGCTGATGAGGCAGGATGTCGCGGGATTAGGAGGCGGGCCTCCTCTCCTAGTTCTCTTGGTCTAGAGGCCCAAGTCGAAAACGCCTGGGTACAGGTGAAAGGAGAGAAGCGGAGGAAATTCTTTTAACTGAGGATCTTAGTGTAACGCAAGCGCCGGAGACGCTTGATGGTGTTTCTCGCAGCTGTTCTTCCTGCCCATGAAACAAACAGAGCAGCGCCGATTGGAATTGGATCATTCAGGCATTGAATCGCAAGGTAAACAATTTTGGGGGCTAACCTCGATGGTAAAAGACTTCAAGATTAACGAGGGTTAATGGCATGTCAGGGATTCTGAGAGGGCAAGCGGCAAGCAGTCAGGCAGCTCCCTGATCCACTTGTATATGCACCCTGAGTATGGATCCAAGCTAGGCTGGCAGTCTTAGCACCAGGGAAGGTGTGTGCCAAGCTTGGGAAATTCTGGATTGGTCAGCGGTGGCTATGGATGAGAGCAATAGTGCTGAGCATTCTGCATCAGAAAAAGCACTATGTCAAGAGAATAAGGCTGTATTCAATCCTCTATCATTATGAAAAGAGTCTGGTTTTGTATTTAAAGCACCAGTGGTAATAGAGAAACATGGGACTGCTTATAAAGACAATATTATTTATCAAACTAATCCAGCAACACAGGAAGGAGTCACTAACTTTTTTTTGCTCCAAACCCAAGACTAACTTTATATCTGCCCAGAAGCAGTTAAAACTCCACAACTATTCCTATTCCTATTTCTACATCTGGCTCCTCAGAACTACCAAATGCAGTAAAACCATGGTCTACTACCCAGGCCTTGCAGGGAGCAGGATGGGTGAAAACCGAGCAAAGCGCTTGGATTCCAGATCCACTTGGGATTATTCATCAGGTTTTTCACAGGCATCTCCAGGATGGAAGCCTCTGGAGTAACTCCACCAAAACTGCCAGTGGCTAAAGGCGTTGCTCCAGTCCCTGCTACTGGAACTGAGGTTACCAAGGGGAAGAGCTTATGACAGATAATAATTTAGAAAATAATGCTCAGTCCCAACCCCTAAAGTTAATCAACCACCCGTATTGTCAGAGTTATTTTCTAACATCAAAAGAAGCTGCACCCAGGTGAAATGCCGTTCGTATCCGCTATAAGGAGGTTTAGCAGACAGGCCTGATGTGTGTTTGTAGGTCTTAGATTGCTGAAGGATTCTTTACAATTTCCCCTAAAGATGTTTTTGCACTGATAAATATTTCTGGTGAAGACAACTATGACGTTAGTTTTAGAACCACTCATGCTTTAGAGCTTTTCTGGGAGTGTTATGCATTAGTAAAATTTCCCCATGGTCTCCTTTTTGGTTATCCCTCTGACCAAGCCCTCTGTTAGATTTGTAACTATAATGTTTGGAATGAGGGGTTCATGTTGATGACATTACATATTGGTTGCCCATGAAATGTGAGGTTTTAAGAAAACCTGAGGCCTTGTTGGATTCTGAGTCCTTTTGGACAGGGGGTGAAATATAAAGTTAAACTCAGGATTGGGGAAAATGGGTTAGAACACATCCCTAATTCTTTTATGTTGGGCAGGGACAGAGGAGTATGCTTTTATGCAGGACAGCCGAGGGCTTGCTATAAATGTGGAGCACAGACACACTTATCTAGTTCTTGTGACCAAGCCCATTGTGATAATTGTGGGGTATAGGGCATATAGCTTTGCATTACCAACAACACCAGGTGTGATTTGTGTGAGGAGGTGGGTCATGTATTGGTGATTGTTCTTGGCAGCCAAGAACAAGGCTCCAAATACAAGCCCTGATCTTTTAATTCAGCAGGCACAAGAGTTGCTGGAAGGAAGGTTGACGCCCTCCTCAGAATATAGTTTCCTTTCTGATCTAGTCTCTAAACCAGTTTTAGATGGTGTTCCAGCACCTTGTCTTTCCCCACGGCAGCTAACCCTGAAGTTGGTTCTCCACCTAAGCGACAGTGCAGACACGAGTGCTAAAGTGAACCCACTTCTTTCACCTGTTGTTATGGGGATCATTTAGAGACTAAGGATTTAGATTTTAAACCAGTAGCTAGAAGAAGTTCATCTAGGCAGAACAAGACTACTCCCTCAAGCAAATTAGAAGAGGCAGGTATTAAGGAGAGGGAACTCATATCGCAGCCTTATTTCTTCCAGAAGGAGTTCTGACATGGAACATAGTGAAGCTGATTCACAGTCAGTTGGCAGTAGTCAGGTCTCCTTTAGGATGGAATATGGGGATTACAAAGACAAAAAAGAAAAAGCGGAAAAATAGATTCTTTTGATTCCACTGTGTGTTTCTTAACCTCATAATTCATGGGTTCTCTTGTTATAGGGTCTTTAAACATTCATAGTTTGTTAAATGTGGTAAAAAGAAGAGCGGTCTTTTCTTTTATTCACAGTTCCGTTATGATATTTTCTTTTTCAGGAAACATGGATGTGTTCTAGAGAACAATTATTATTGTTTAAAGGGAATGGATTTGGGGGCCTTCTTATTGGTCCTTTGGGCCAGATTGTGCGGATGGGGTGAGTATCCTTTTTGGTTCATATAATTTCTCGTTAATTAAATTGATTGATTTGATACCAGGCGTTTGCTTTTGTTAGATGGTACTTGGCAGTCTAGGGCTTTTCACCTTATTAATGTGTATGCCCCCAAACTAAGGCAGCTGGTGGAACTTTCAAGCTAATACAGCCATATTTAGTGTCCTCATATGTTATCATTTTAGGGGACTTTAATTGTGACATTGTAAGAGATCAAGCAGTTGGTAGTAAAGAAAGAAGGTATATTGTGATTCGTATATGTTATCGGCTGTGGTAGATACTGCTAAGCTGATCAATTGTAGTTGTTATAATAAAGGCAATAGGTTCACCTATAGCAGGAAAAATTATAAAACTATAATAGATCACCTTTTCATTCCCAGAATATAAAAAGGCTATTTTCAGATTATTCCTAGTGAATTTTCGGATCATTCTTTATTACAGTTTACTATTTCAGATATCCCTCTGCAGAATAGGAAAAGAAACAGATGGAGATTAAATACGTCTTTATTAGAGTCCCCTATTGTTAAGTTTGGAATAGAGACTTTATTAGCTGCTAGAATCTCTGTGTTGTGTCTTTATGGCAAGATTGAGACTGGTGGATGGATACTAAAGGAGATATTGAAGTTGGTTTTATGCACATGGTAGATCTTTAGGGAATAAGAAGTTTTTGAAATATCTCTACGCTTAAAGTCAATTACAGCATTTATATTCACTGTCTTATTTAAGTAAGGAAGATTTCTCTGCTCAGATTGCTATAATTAAGAAAGAGATGGTGGAATATCAATATGATAGAGCATCCACAATTTTGTAATGCTTTCTATGGGTACTAGGGAGGGATGGTTGGGGATCCTTATGAGGCCTGTAAGAAAATACATTCTGATAGCACTATAGAATATTTACAGGACACTAATGGTACTAGATTTGATACAGCAAATGGTATGGAAAATCTGATTAAAGTTCATTACTAGTCTTTATTGCCCGTAGAAACCCCTCAGATGAAAATATTCAGGATTATATGCAAAATATTGATATCTCTGGTTTTCAAAAGAGGCATTAGTATTGCTCAAAATATTACTTTGGTAGAAGTCCAAGCAGCTATTAAAAGCCTTAAAATAGGGACCTCACCTGGATTGGATGGTTTGTCAAACCAATTTTACAAATGCTTTATTTCAAAAATTTCAGTTATATTATATACTGTTTATTCATCATTTTTCAGGAGCTTGAGTTTCTATCTACCTTTTCAGAGGGTTTATTGGTTTATTTATTTAAAGCTGGGAATAGAGCAAATATTGCAAATTGGAGACAATAATTCTTTTAAACACTGATTATAAAATCCTAGCGCAAATCCTTATATTAGGCTTAAAATTATGCTTCTTGGGTTCTGTCAAATTACCAATTTTGTGGTATACCAGGGAGAAGAATACAAGACGCTTTTAATGTTAATTAGAGATTTTATTGAATTAGTATCCTTACAAAAGAATAAGGGCTGTGTGTTTCACTCTACTCAGAAAAAGCTTTCTATCGTATTGATCGGAAGTTTCTTTAACCTTGGCCAGGTGAGGCGCTCCTGTGGAATTTCATTAGTTATATTAGGATGCTATACTGCATGTCTTTGTTAAAGTTTCTCTTAAAGGACAAATTACAGAAGGGTTTGAGATTTCTACTGGGTACGAAAGGGTTGTCCCTCAGCCCTTTGTTATATCTTTTTCAATTGATCCCTGTTGCAACAGTTGGCCAAGTTGAATATGAGAAATTTGTTGCCACAGAGTGAATTGGCTAAATTGTCTGTTTTAGCTTATGCAGACGATATTTGTGAGGTTTTTGGATCATAATCAGGTTTCCTTTTATACAAATAGTTGTGCAATATGCAGGCGCTTCAAATTCTAAACTTAACCTTGCTAAATGTAAGGGGTTATTGGTGAGGTGATTGGGGATTCCTCCTGCCAAATATCTGGGGTTCTTTTTCAAAAGACCCAATAAATATCTTGGGTATTATTTTGGGGGCCAAACATGGCCTAGTTAATTGGGAGAAGGTTATAGAGAGTACTTTGTTAAGATCAAGAGATGGCAGGCATGGAAATTATCAAAATTAAAGAGAATACAGATTTTGAAATGTTTTATAGTTCTGCAATTGCAGTATGTAGCTTATATTTTCCTCTTCCCTTAGTACTGGAAACGAGAATTTATGGAATGTTCTTTCGGATGTTATGGGGCAATGGCTTAACTCAGTCAAAAGGTGTTATACTTATTTAAGTAAGGAAAATGTGGGGTTTAGGAGTGATTGAACCTATTGTTTTCTTCTATTCCTTATTCTTTATCATACTGTTTTGTATGGAATTTCTAGTACTTCAGATATTTTTAAGGGATGGTGCATTTGGTTCTTGGAAATTATCTTGCAGCCTGGGGTGAGGTGGCACCAAACTTCATTCTAGACTGCAGGTACCTGAATATTTTCTACCGGCAGCCCAGAAACTATTTAAATGGAAAATCACTCGTGCTGAGATTCTTCATGTCAGTAGGAAAAGTTCTGTTCCACGTTAATGGCCCGGCTCTACCTCCACGGAGCCTTGCTTCAAGAATTGCCCCCTCGCTGAATGGTCAGGTTTGAAACAACTGAACAATACGGATGCCAGCTACAATATGGGAAATATCATGGCTGACAGTTTACGGCAGATTGAATGTTCTGGAACATAAAACATAAAAACCTAGAACAAAGAAATTGTCCTTATTTAGCGTGTGTAAATGTGGAGGAAACTATGAACTATTTTTTGCTAACTTGTTCATATTCAAAATCACTTTAGCCTTTTCTTGCAGAAAAATGGCACATGAGTTGGTTAGGGAAATGGATTATGACACCCTAGTGTTAGGGTTCTTCATAGAGATGCTTCTACTCTTCATCTAGAAACTTATTTTATTTTGTTAAGTTGCTAAGGTTTTACTTGTGGCAAGCAAGATGTCAATGGGTAATTTATCAAAAATGATGTCATATCAAGTTTTTAGTTATCTAATTATGCAGATGATGAAGTCAGTATATCAATCTGATTTAATGCACTACTCAGGGGCTAAGGTTTACAGATGGTGGAAGGGGTTTCAAATTTTATTAAATATAAATAGAAGTTGTTGAATACAGAAAGATTAAGTTTATGGTTGAGCATTAATGTGTATAATTTCTTGTAATTATTTATGGGAATATGATGGTGATGAAGTAATATAATCTGTTTACTTTGTAATGAAGCTTCTTATGTGAATTTCAATAAAACTCCCTACTCTTTTCGATAAGTGCCATGGGATCTTTAACATCTACCTGAACTACCACCAGTCCAGGCAGATGGGACCTCGTTTAACGTCCTCATCCGCTTTGCCACTGTGAGATATCTTGATGTCACTGGCCTCGAGTGAAGATAAATATGATATCTTCAGTCAGCCATGTCATATTCTGTTTATACAACCTATGTTTTGTCCCACAACACAACTGACAACATGCTCCTCTCAGTGCAATGGGCTACATAAAGGTGATGGTCCTAGCAATACAAACCCCTTACAGAAAAGCTGTGAAAAGAACAGATGTAATTTGTTGTTGAAAACATATCTGGTGTATCCTAGTTTTTATTGTTATTTTTTAAAAGAGTTATCTGGTTTATTATGCCATGCCCCCCAACAGAGTTCTCCATGCCACCCCAAACATAACAGATTATATACTATTTTGAAATATCTGGTTGATCCTGTCAATTTAAAATTATTGAAAATATCTGGTTGATCCTGCTATTATTTTGTAAAAATAATATTTTAAATGCTTATCTGGTTGATTCTGCCACTCTGGCACTTTCACCATCCCTGTAATGTAGTGGTCGAAGGCTCGACACTGATGCTTGTTATTGAAATGTTTTTGCAGGAGTTATCCTAGATTCAGAAAGTCAGAAACGATGCTTTATGCAGAGCTTAGTGTGATTTGTTGAAAAAGCTGCCTACTGTATACAGAGTGCAGTAACGACTTCGTGGCTTTAGAACAGCAGAGGAGCCAGCCCTGTTGCTTAGCAACAGAGGCTCGTGCTTTCTTTTACTGTTCAAAAGCTGCCGAATCAGTCGCTGCAGTCTGTGTGCAGTCAGCATTTTTTTTTTTCAACAAATTACACTAAGCTGTGTATAAAGCACAGCTTTCTGTCGCTTTGAACTCAGGATAACTCGCACAAAATGACTATCAATATGACAAGCATCAGGTGAATAGCGCCACGCATGTTACATTTAGAGGGACAGTGAAAGTGCTCAGAGTGGCAGGATCAACCAGATAAGCTTTTAAAATATTATTTTTCTAGCATAATGGCAGGATTAAGGAGATAAATTCTGTTTCATGAAAATATGGAGAGTTAAGATTGAAAAGGCTGTTTTGTTTCTCTTTATGCAGAGCATGTGTTATTGTAAATGTACGAGACAGCGATGAGTTACAAGAAAGTGAAAGTTCCACATAGCACAGTAGTTTCAGTATGACGATAGGAACGTGGAGATATATGACGTAGGAACATGAAGATATATATGATATCTTCACTGGCAGGCTTAAATATCACTTTTTATACATGGCTTTATCCTAAAACATAGGTTGTATAAATATATATATATATATATATATATATATGTGATATGCAATGGAAGCAAGTGTAATAAATGATTTATCTGCACAAGAGCAGTTTAACCTTGGTAACCTCACAAGTGGCATAAGCCACTAGTGAGGTGTCTGAGATCAAACTGCTCGAAAGCAGATAAATCATTTATTACACAAGTTTTCCACTGCATATTCCATTTATGTAATTCTTTTGCTTTTGCTTTTGTAGGGGCATTTGTTAGTCAAAAAGTGAAAAAAATTGAATTTTCTGCCATTTTTGCTGATTATAGAAAGACTAAAAGGAATCTAGAAATTAAACACCTCTCATTTTGTAGATATTTTATGCTAAAGAATTTTGTACTCAAAGTACCATACTATCAGTTTTTGTTTTAAGTTATTTGCATTTGTTTGATGAAAAGTGGACAAAATTGAATATTTTGCTGTTTTTGCCAATTCTGAAAAACTAAAAGTGTCTGTAAATGAAACACCACTCATTGTGTAGATATTTTTGTGCTGAACATTTTTGTGCTCACATTACTATGCTATCATTTTTCATTGTAAAGTTACTCACATTTGTTTGTCAGAAAAGTGAATAAAAATGATGTCTTCATCTATTTTTTGCTAATTATAAAAATCTGTAAGGTATCTATAAATGAAACACCACTCATTTTGTAGATAATTTTGTGATGAATGATTTTCATGCTCACAGTACCATGCTATATTTTTCGTTTTAAAGTTATTCACATTTGAATATGGCTACTGTGGATAATGAGTAACTATATGGATAAATGAGCAACTGTGTGGATAAATTTCATTTACTCATTTGTCCACACAGTTACTGAGATAAACAGGTTTATCACACTCCATTTATGTCCACCCTATTGTGTATATATATATATATATATATATATATGAAATTGAAAAAAAAATCTCCAATCTATTTTTCCTTATGCTTGTTTATATAGGATTTGTATGTGGTGTTTGCTGTCCAGACTTGCACCACCTTGCCTTTTATCTTAGTGTCAATTGACATCCAGACTCGCTGAGTTATATCAGGTTGCTGTGCAAGTAGTGACTCATGTAGACCAGGTGCTCTTTCTGTCAGATTTCTCAGGTGTGCTCCCTACCAAGAAGTGAGACATCTGCTGGCAAGGTGACCTAGGGTGCCAGCTGCTGGAAGACCTGCCCTTTTCTGATGCTGGCTGAATATGTCCATCACATTGTGACCTGAAGGAGTGGATTTAGGACAGGCACCAGTTTGGAGATGGTGTAACTCCTTGTGACCAATGAGTTGTGATGTGGAACTTGATTGCCTTCATTTGGAACATGTCTTTACAAATACATATAAAACAAGCATTTGCCAATGCCAAACGTTGTCTCACTGGCATTGGCATTGGTAGTCTGGGAGTTAGAGACACATAATAGGAATGGCAGTGAAGAACTGAAATGACACCTACCCCTCCTACCCTGCAGAGACGACAGGCATTGGGATGTGACTTTGGGTCATCAGCTATAACAGCTCATGGCATTTTACCTCAGCCTACCCTGTAGACACTAACAAGTGTTGTGGTGTGCTTTGGGGTCATTGGGCATTATACTTACCCCATTCCATAAGGAATTATGCTGAGGTGGGTGCAGAATAGGAGAATGGGAGAACTTTGTGTCTAAACACTCCAAGGCACACCACAATTTCTGTCACTGGCTGCAGGTGTGGGTGGGGTGGAATAGGGAGCATGACAGCTGGTGATCCCAAGTCACACCCCTGACACCTGTCAGTCTGCACAGGGTGGGGTGTTGCAGTTGGAAACCCTAATGCCATAGGTGTGTGTTGTTATTTTCACTCAAAATTTTCAACATGGGCTTTTGTGACCCCACCTGATGAAGAGTGGCTCTATAAGTTTGTTAGCTGAAAGGTGGTTTTGCACAGCAGCTATGTCATTTGGCAACACAGGTCCTAAAACACATTTTGGCAGTATGTAAAAAATGACAACTGTATTGTTCATGAGAGGTAAAAATGGCAACGTTGAAAATCTGGAGGAAAATATGAAAATTTGGTGAAGTCATGAGCATGTTAGAAACTGTGCAACACACGTCCAGAAACCAATTATTTTGGGGATTTTTTAACCACATTTTCAACATAGGCATTTGGGACTCCCCTCATGAACAGTGGCACTGTGATTTTGTTAATTTGTCCCAAAGTTGATTCCCAAAGCAACCATGCCATTGTGCACCACAGGTGCTAAACACATTTTGGGCAGGATATGAAAAATGACAGCTGTACTTTTCATAAGGAGGTGTGAAAAAATGACAATGTTGAAAATCTGGCATGTAAATATTGCAAATTTGTGAAGTTACAAGGTGTGAACTGCACAACGCATACTTGTAACATAGTCATTTTATCAACTTTGCTGCCAAATTTTCAACATAGGCACTTTAGGACCTCTGCTCTTGAATGGTGTCACCACCATTTCCTCAAACTGTCCCAAAAACTGATTTCACGCAGTGACCACGCTTATTCTGTGCTGGACATGTGAAAACACATTTTGGCCAGGATATGTAAAATGACAACTGTACTGTTCATAAGGAGGTAAGAAAATGCCAATTTTGAAAATCTGGAGTGAAAATATTACAAATTCATGAAGTTACAGAACATGGATGGAAACTGCACAACACACACTTGTAAACAGCCACTTTTGTTTAAACCAAATTTGCAACATAGGTTTGAGAGCCCCCTCATGAATAATGGCACTGTCATTTCATAATCGGGTCCCAAAAGGTGGTTCCATGCAGTGACCGTGGAAATCACCTTTTGGGACAGATTAACATCATGACAGTGACAGAATTCATGAGGAGGGTGCCAATAACCCTGTGTTGAAAATTTGGTTTCAAAATTCTAAAATGCCAGAGATATGCACTAAAGTTGGAATAACCCTATTTATGCCATTATACAGCTTACGGCATTTCTTTAGTTTGCAGTCGGCTTTGAAGAGTGCAGATGTGTTCCTGGTCCACGAAGATTTGTCGTGGCCAGACTCCAGAGTTATGTATGGGGTGAGGGGTGTGGGGATGCAGGGTGTGCAGAGGGTGGGTGCTGGTTGGGAGGGCAGGAGACCACAATGGACTGTTTCTGTTTACAGGTGAAAAAAATAAAAGGAAACATCGTGGGACTTTTTTTCAGTTGGCATGCTGGGATGGGCTCCCAGCATGCCCCCAATTGTTTTTGGAGCTGTAGCTGACAGGGATTGGGCACCCCTGTCAGCATATGAAAGGTGTGAGTCAAGAGCCGAGGGGGATTGGGCACCCCCCGGCACAACACATGAGGACACATTATGCAGATGGGAGTGGGCTCCATCATCAGCAAAATAAACAGGGAAGGGGACTGTAGCTGATGGGGATTGGGCCCCGTCAGCAAATAAAGACTGTTGGGGAGTGCATGGTGCTGAGGGGATTGGGCACCTCCTCAGCACACACTTGCAGGGGTCATTATGCCGGACGGGAGTGGGATCCTCCATCAGCAAATGAAGTGGGTTGAGGCATGTGACAGGGATTGGGCACCCTGAAGTTGGCGACGGCAGTCAGTGCTACCTTGTTTACGTTGGGAGGCATGTTATTGTGTGCTGCAATGAGAAGCTTGCTTCTCATTGCAGTAGACCTTTTCTTAGATCTGGTGGCCACATTCCATATTGCTGGTGTGGCACCTGCATGATGCCCTTATTGGGGAATGAGGGACGCCCTACTGATGCGCGCCCTGCATTCACCCACAGTGACCGCATCCTTCAAATTGCTACTACTGCAATACAGAATGCTGACTTGTGTGCAAAAGCGAGCCAACATAAAAACCTTAAATAGGCACTAAAAATTACAGTCATTTGAATGAAATAAAGTATGCAAATGACTTAATGCTGTCTTCTCTCTTCAGCCCCCACTTACACACATACAGTACCCACATTTTAAAAAGCAAGTACTATTCAGAGTTTCCATTGCTGATGTTTCTTTGATGACAATTGAAAAACTCCCCGCCTATCCTGGCCAATTTTTCTGCAAACTCTGTGCATCTTATCTGAAATCATGGAACACTGAGATTCTGACTAATCTTGATGCCTGTAAGTGTGCCTTAGTGTGTTTGTCAGTGGATTGCATAATTTTGAAATCAGGTTTACTATGTTACTATTATGTAGTGTGATTTACACGGGGGTATTCCACTACTACATAGTGTAATTGATAGCATTGTAGTCTTCTATTCCATGGTAAACTATTACATAGTGTATTTAATAGTGTAAAAGATAGATAACTGACAGCTGAAAACATCTGTTGCATTAATATTTTACATAATATTATCAATGTTGTAATGCTCAGCATAATCATTCTCTTCCTATTTCCATTTTTAATTAATACAGGTGTATTTGTGGTAATTGCTGCATCATGTCAGACAAATTGGAATGTACCTGCAGTGGTGAAATTTAATGGATGGATTTGCAGAAACAAGATGGTAATGTGGCATGCATCTCCTAAATCCATGTTTCCACTCAGTGGTTCTTGATGCAGACATTCTACAGATGGCATATTATGCATATCACCAGCATTCCAATTGTGGTAATGATCCAGCAAGCCTATATGAGTAAGTGTGTACACAATCTCCACATCACAATCCAAAATCTCACCAATAATACAGAAAATTCAGGGTGGTATTGTGCTGTACCAGAATGTCCATGTATTGTTATGTGTAAGGCACTGATTATAGATGATATGATATGGCCTGCCTAAAGATATAATATTTATCTTCACGAGATGCTAATGACACCATGATATCTCACGGTGGCCTTTCATGCTATTAAATATTATACCTTCAGTCAGGCAATGTCATGTTCTGTTTACACAACATATGGTTTGAGACTCACCCCCAACAACAGAAGCCCCAAGCCTCCTCCTCCTCTTTGCCATCTCCCACAAATATGTTTTCCTTTCACAGATAGAGGTTTTGGACCCTCCCTTCCAATTGACTTAGTTTTGTCCCCCCAACCTGACTATCTGTACCCCACCCACCCATGCACAAATACATTTTTATTTAGGAGTTGTCTGGTTGATCCTACTGTTTGTGTCATGTTTAAAACTAGCTGTTTCACTGTTAGTACAGTATATGGATGATCCTGGTATTTGTACCATGTGAAACTATCCCTTTCACTATTAGTGCAGTTATGTAACAAGAACATGTGGCAATGATGGGTGGCAGGAATTTAAATGAATGCGCTTTGTAGAAAAACTGCAACACTGTGATCCTTCAGAATTGTACTCATTTCTTTTTGGTAAAGGTGACACTAACGTTAAGCAGATGACTAGCACTATCACTTTCTGAAATGGTATATAGCGAGACCGATGGGTGCCAATGAAGGTGTGGCATGGATTACAATTAAGGTACAGTATTTAAAAACTTTGAAAGTTTTGCTTTTCCTCATAGTAGTACTCCCTTTGTTTGCAAGAAGCCACTGATGATAGATAGATGAGTGCCATTTAGTTGGCTGCATAAGAATAGTAGATGTCAAGTCCAAATGAATATGGTTATATCAACACACTCTTATGCATGCATCTACTATTCTGAAGCTGCTACCTATTTGGCTGTCTTTCTCTTCAGTCAGTGGATTATTTCAAACAAATGGGAATACTATACAGACAAAATCTGGTCAGATCCACCAGGCTGCATAATGAAGTTAATGAAGTTGCTGGAATTGTTAAGGAAATATGGAGAAACAACACAATGATTTGTAAGTAGCAAGATTTGTTCTAGTTTCTGTTCTAGGAAGGCATAACATTATTAGGAAAATATATGGAGGTCACATTTTAATGGAAGGAATAGGAAGCTACAGAAGGACCCAGAGTAAATGCCACTGATGTATGTGTTATCACGGATGATATTGGCCAGACAGCCAAATTTTAAAGAAAACAATTGCACATAGCCCAATAGTGCAAAGCATCAAGGGAAACATATGCAAATCCCATCATGGTACAGAAGGTGGCAGTACATGAAAAAGTAATAGCTGGCATATGTTCAGCACTGGGATTATTCACACAGTTTTTAGTTATTTATTTATTTATTTTTAAGAGAAACAGGGTTTTTGTCCATGAGGTGATGTAAGTTATATTTAAGCAATGTGTTGATGTCAGGATGTCAGGTGTAATGATGATGGACTGTTAGAGAAAATGTGATAATTAACTTTCAGAGGGGTCACTTTTGATAAGGGCAAGGTAGTTATGCTTGTGATAATGGGAATATTAAGAAAGTATAAGGTCTACGCAGAAGTGGAGTACAAATATGCACAGTTTCATGAGTATGTGCTCAGAGTGCAGGCAAATGTGATATGCAGGTTTGTTTTAGAGATAAGTAAAATAGTGATACATGCAATTAATAGAAAGATAAATAATTACAAAGACATATAGATAGACAGAGAGACACACACACAGATAGACAGGCAGAATAGGAATGGCAGTGAAGTATTGAAGTGACACCAACCCCACCCCACCCCGCAGACATGGACAGGCATTGGGGTGCACCTTGGATCATTGCCCATAAAGCTCATGCCATTTCACCTCACCCTACCCTGCAGACACAGACAAGTGTCGAGATGTGCCTTGGGGTTTTCAAACTTTACACTCACCCCATTCCAAAAGGAAATACACTGAAATGGGTACAGTATTAGAGAATGGAGAAAACTTTGGGACTGAAGAGTCAAAGGCACACCTCAATACCTGTTACTGGCTGCAGGGTGGGGATGGAGTAGAATGGCATGAGCACTACTGTTGACAATCCCAAATCACACCCTGACCAGTGGGAGAAGTATGGAAAAGGGATTGAAATCTAAAATAAAACCATTTAACTCATTTGTGATTTAAAGTTGCATGACAGAAATGTGGCTTCCAGAACTGAAGACCATATTCCAAATGAGGCCTCACCAGTGATCTACACAGTGGCATCGCCACCTCCTTCCTTCTGCTGGTAATACCTCTCCCTATGCACCACAGCATTCCACTGGCTCTCCTCACATCTGTTGTACATTGTTTAGCCACCTTTAGGTCATCCAATATGATTATCCCAAAATCCTTTCCATTTTGATGACCATCAGCCCCCACAATAATTCCCTGGGTTCCTGCAACCTTCCTTATTCATCAGGCAGTTAGCACATCTGGACTTATTTGCTGCATATGCATCTCAATTGATAAGGGGTCCTGGCCACGTTCACCCTTCCTCATGCCAAGCTTGCTGCAGTATGTCTAGCAATAACAAGAATGGAAAGATTATGCATAACCAGTGGGAGAAGTAGGGAAAAGGAATACAAATCTAAAATAGAACCATTTAATCCATTTGTGATTTAAAGTTGCATGACAGAAATGCAGCTTCCAGAACTGGACACCATATTCCAAATGAGGCTTCACAAGTGATCTACACAGTGGCATCACCACCTCCTTCCTTCTGCTGGTAATACCTCTCCCTATGCACCACAGCATTCCACTGGCTCTCCTCACAGCTTTGGTACATTGTTTAGCCACCTTTAGGTCATCCAATATGATTACCCCAAAATCTCTTTCCATTTTGATGACCATCCCCACATAATCATTCCTTGGGTTCCTGCAACCCTTCCCTATTCAGCAGGCAGTTAGCACATCTGGACTTATTTGCTGCATATGCATCCTAATTTCTATGGGGTCCTGACCATGTTCACCCTTCCTCCAGCTAAGCTAGCTGCAGTATGTCTAGCAATAACATGAATGGAAAGATTATGCATATGAAAACTTATTAATGATGCTGTACATACCCTAATTCAAAGTGTGTCTCCTTTGTTGCCATGGATATCTGTTGTTAATTTGAAACAAAAGATAATGTAACAAGACACTGGCCTCCAGTAGAGTTATTAAACAATAGAGCAAATTGCACTCTAGGAAGATTGTCTGGGACAAGATGTAATAAAAACCCTAAATAGCAGATTCCAGGGAGTATAAAACCACCAGGAATGTTAGGAAAAACTGCCCTCCCCATTCATTCACAGGTGTCAATAAATGTATTTGTTAACCATGCTGGTTCATCTTCATGCTTCCTCATAGTAAAAATGTGAAACTACATTTGTGTTATTTTAAATGAGTGATAAATGGCATGTCCAGGGGGATGGCAGCTCTGATAGTTGCTCCAATCTAACTTTTTCCTGGCTCAGTTTATAATATCAGTGAAAAGAAAGTAGGAAAAAACACCCAGCCTTTTGCTTCTACAAATAGTTGTTAATTGCAGCTGGTATTTTTAACATGTGCAGGGCTCCACTTCTCAAACTTAAAATAAAAATACACTTTATCATTAAAGGGCTTTGTTTACCAAGTACTGTGCCCATGATTAAAATAATTTGAACCCCTCCCCAAAAATGTGCCTCACATGAAACTGCATGATTAATTGTAAAGACAATTAAAACATGTATTTCTAAATGCATTACTAACATCAATGCTTTTGAAACTACTAAAAAGACAAACTATAAGTATATATATCTATATATATATATATATATATATATATATATATATATATATATATATATATATATATATATATATATATATATATATATATACAGGTATATATATATATACAATACAGGTATATATATATATATATATATATATATATATATATATATATATATATATATATTATAGTGACACGGTCATGCCACCATAGTTAGGGTTCAGCAGTCAGTTACATACTAAAGTCAAATGTTTGGGCATTAATAACTTTAAACCCATTCAATGGATTTGCCTGTGTTCATAATTAAAGGAGAAAGAGGGACAGCATAATATAATGGCAAAAATAACTATAAAACCTATCCATAAAGTATGACCACCATAGACAGATGAGCCTGTGTTGTTGTTGCAAGACTCTATCACATCATCTGTGGCCATGCACATAACATGTGTGAGAGGTCATCTAGACACATAGGTTTGCTGTATAAATGTGCAAACACTGAGGTCTGCATTTCTAAATAGAACAATGATGATCTATCATTTTTGTAATGATCATCATTATTTGGTATGCATGCCACTCTGCAAACTGCTATGTACAATCACTATGGGTTACAAATGATGACAGCCAACAAAACTGAACAATCACAGTCTTTGACACTGGAATTGAGAAAGAACAGCTGTTTTGCAGGTAACGAGACAATGTGAGGATTAATTTTAAGTGCCGGAGTGAAGCATGAGGGCATAGTGATAGTTATAACCATTATACAAAAGGAGGTGGTTATGCCACTGTACAGATCACTAATGAAAAGTCGTCTATAATACAACTGCCACCACACAATATGTTTATCAAAAGAAGCACTTTTGTAATATACATGGGATGTCACTGAGTGAGACAACTTGAGTGGAGGTTCAAATGTTCCAACATTAATGCTACCTGCTGATTCACTGAACTATATTGCATGTTCTAATAATTTGATAACAATATTAGGCTTAAAAGTTATGCTACTCCTAAACCTCAGTCCAAACACATCATTAATTTTCATGCATGGGTACTGGACCATCAAGACAAGTGGTATTAAAGGAATTGAGTGTCTCTCAGCAATAATAATAGTTATACAAACAAAAGTGTATAAGCCTTTGATTTTGAGATCATCCTTGAACTTGTTTGAACTTAAATGCTGTGCTTAGAAATTGGTGGTAGAAGTATACTTGTGTGACTTGTGGTTGCACTTATAGGTGGTGACAGAAAATAAGTGTTAAGGCCTTTGGTACTTTTGACTTTTACAGTGCCTCCTAAAGAAATATCTAATCCAACATCTAGAGGCACTTCAGAGTCATCTGTGATGTATACAACATTACAAGAAGATGATAACATAGTGCTTGAGTCCCGTCCATCATATGGAAGCATAGAATTCTTATCTGTGACCAGTAACAAAATGGAATGACAGGTACTGATTTAGTCTCTCAATGGCACATACATCATTTACAGCATCTTCCATGTCATTCCTCTTATCTAGACCCTCTTCAGCTTTGAGGACATCAGGACACAAGACATCCTCACAATAGGTCTAGTTAAGGAGTGGCAGGTGGTTTTAGCCCTGAACCAGAACTGCCCTGACACCCACTGGTTAAGGATTCTGGCTCTTTTTTATGGTAAAAGGAGGAACATTCAATACAGTCAAGTAAAACAAAACCTTTTGATGAGATATTACCAGACTTTTCCAGGTCTCTAATAATTGCTCTGTTTACAGTTACATTTCAGAGAATGCTACTAAATCCCAGTGATAATGCATATAGTACAGCTCCTGGAAGATGCAAAGCAATGGAGCAACACACATTAAACTTTAAGCTAATAAAACTGCAGTGCAAAGTCTTGTTTAATACTTATATTTCATCAGCTTTAAATAATCTGTTACTGGAGTTCCTGAGTAATAGTAACCAGACTGGACATCTTTGGGGTCAGGATATGGGAGTATGGATGGAGTGCACACCAAGGCAGACTCTCTGCCCCATAAAAGCATGGGGGCATGTAATTTAGATTACATCCATAGCCCAGCTGGGGAAGGAGACAGACTACCCCTTCAAGTCAGGCAAGAAACCCAGGATTAATTACACTGTTCTCTGGACTCCAGCTTTAGTGAGTTCTGTCATTACTGAATTTCCAGAGTACCATTTTCGCCATGCCTACCATTTAGTAATGTACCTCTTCCTGAGAGACAACTTGGCCATGAGAAACCCATATCATGTGTGTTATGCACTCTGGCCCTCCATTCTCCCTTAGTAGGTGGATCCTCTTGTAGCCAATGGGATGTGATGCATTTAAGTGCTGCTGCAGTAAAGATGAGGGCAACTTTTGGAGGTCAGGCAGTAATTTTACCATTGTGGGGAAATCCAGCACCCACTCATTAAAAGTATTTGAAATAGTTTTAAGAGCCTTGAAACCATATCCTGCTAGTGCTGTGTGGAAATTTTACATTCTAGCAGAACAAAATTCTGCAGAATTTTCCAAATTCTGCTGAAATTCCACCAGAAATGGAATGGTCCAATTCCACAGCAGAAAATAGTTGTGGAATGATTTTCACAGAAAAATGCTGTTCATTCCATGGATCTCAATATTTTCCACAGAATAAAATGTTATTCTGTGTAATATTGTTCCACTAATCACAGTAGGTGGAATTCCGAGAAGAACCAGTGAAATTCTGGTTGAAATTCTGCTGGCAGAATAGTCATTCCTCGCTAATTCCGCTGTGCGGTTTCCACATTCCACACAACACTATATCCTGTACCTCTCCAAAAAAGGCTGTAACCCGGGCAACTCCAAAAACATAGCAGTGTGACCCTACCTCCCCAAATTTTCTCCAGCAGTCTGCAGAGTATGTTGTGCTGAAGTGTTCAGTGATAGTGGAGGTTCTCATATAGCAGTGTATTACCTTCCAAACAAACACTCGCTAGGTAGGACAAGATAAAAATGCACATATGTTTTAGACTGACAGTAGTCTGTTTTTCTTGACATTCAACACATTATGTGCCATTTAGGTTAGGGATAATCAACTTCAATTCAGGTGTGACAATTGGTTCAAAGTAAACAATAATTTTCTTGTTTACTCCGAGTTTTAAGATACTGCTTGGAGGAATCTACTAAGATGCCTTCTTCACACTCATCCTATGTCTAGGCAGATTCATGGTGAGAAGATAAGCTCTGTGTAAAGAAATACAATGACAGTAAACAAGTGTTCGAGCAGAAGCACAAAAATCATGAATACATGTGTATAAAACAAGGATTTGTAGTAACACACATTGTAAAAAAAACAACTCAGTATGACATTTAGGATGTCGTGTTGAAAACAGTCCCGGGACTGAGTGCACCCCCCTAGTTAACAAAGTCATAAATAAACAAATGTAAAAATGAATAAGTCATCATCACACAAACATTGTATAATCTACTTTAGCAATAATGTATGGCCAGGGTTAGATCAACAGTTCTGTTAATCACCCCATAGGGTGTAATGTGCACAAGGTGCAGGCAAGCCATATTGCCCTAGTTGGTAATTAACTGACTATTAATCTAACACCTGAGAATGACTTATTACTATTATAAAAAAGTTATTCCAAAAGAAGTGTTGAAAGTATACTTTTTGAATGTGTTCCTAATTTTGAGTGATATTTTAATAAAATAGTTCTTCCACCAATAGTTTGATATTGCTGGTTCAAAATCAGAATCTATCATTCCATTTATTCAGCAGCGCTAGAGGATGCAATGCTGTCAGGATGAATCCATGTGCCATGGTGAGCAGGCAGTACATGAAGTGTAACACAGATTAATGTAAGGCTGTTGGAATTATAAAGCCAATTAGAGTGCAGCATTTGAGGAATAAATAAAGGAACCAGGGTGGTAGAGATAAAGGGAAAGGAACAGAAGCATTAAAAGGGAGGTCAGAAGGAGGGAGGTCAAAAAGAAAAGAACGGGGGCAACAATCAGAGTGGAATCAAAATCTAGAAGGCCATACTGTATGTATGAAAGCTAGAAGTCTAGAAAATAAGATTCCAGACCTAGATGCCATCATGGCAGAGGGCAGCCTGGATATTGTGGACATTACTAAGTCATGCTGCATTGATAACCATGACTGGGACATGGCCATACTAGGTTATACTCTGTTCAAGAAGGACCGGTGGTAAGGAAAGGGAGTAGGGTGCTTTGTGAGGGAAAGCATTCAAGCAATGGAGATATGGGAATACAGGTGGAGGCAGAGGTACAGTGGGTCGCCCTGATGACAGGGAATGTTGCCACTATTCTCACTGGAGTGATACACAGACCTCCAGCACAGGGAGAAAATTAAGTAGGATTCTGGTGCAGGACATTGGCGAGATGGCAGAAAAAGGGGACATGCTGTTGGTGGGGGGCTTCAGCCTTCCAGATGTAGATAGTAGCCTCCCAGCCACAGCTTCAGCTAGAAGCAGGGACAACCTGGATTCTCTGCAGGGGCATTCCACAGGCAACTAGTCAGGATCCCACTCATGATTGGGCAGTACTGGACCTGGTCAGGGTGAGTGGTCACTGGGACCAGTGATCACCATACGGTGTGGATCAACATAAGTATGACTATAGAATCAAACCACACAAGGCTGAGGCTCCTGAACTTCAGGAGGGCAGATTTTAAAAAGATGGGTGAATGCCTCAGGGATGACCTAGCAGGGATGGGTGACCAGGTGGGGTGGAGGAACAGAGGGTGAAGATAAAAGGAGAATAGTAAAGGCAACAAACCTGTGTATCAAACAAAAGAGCAAAAGCATGGGGAAAATAGACCACTATGGTTCTAAAGAGGTGGTTGAGAAGGTAAAAGCTAAAGGGTAGAATTCAGAAGTTATATGGAGACTCAGAGGAGAAGGATAGGGAGGTGTATCAGGAAAGCAAAAGAAAGCAGGGAAAGTAGTAAGGAATGCAGAGTGTAAACCAAAGAGAGAATAACTCAGGAGGTAAACAAAGGGGCAAGAAATTTCTAGATATGTTAATCAAAGAGAAGACCAGGGTGGATTATAAGGTTAAAAAGGAAGGGGGACTGTACAGAGGAGGACCAGGAAAGGCAACCATCTAGAAAATACTTTTGTTCAGTGTTCACAGAGGAAGGAGAATGGCAAGGGCCACAAAACAAGTAACAAAAGCTTTGAGGGAGGAGGTTAACAATAGTCCCTTTTGGAGCAGAGTCCTGAAGGGATTTGCTAATCTGAAGGTGGACAAAGCAATGGGCCCTGATGGGGTGCATCCAAGGGTATTGAGGGAGCTCAGGGAATACTGGCTGAACCTCTCACAGTTGTATTTAACAGCTCCTGGAAACAGGAGAGGTTCAGGAGGATGGCGGTTGTAGTCCCACTAGACAAAGTGGTAGCAGCGAGGCTGCTGCAATTATAGGCTAGTCAAGCTCTCATCGGTGGTGGGAGGTTAATGGAATCACTGCTGAAGGAAAGGATTGTGGAATATCTTGAATTGAGTGGGTTACAAGATCTAAGGCAGCATGATTTCACAGGGAGTCATGTCAAATGAATTGGATACATTTCTTTGACTGGGTGACCAGGGAACTAGATCAGGGTGGAGCAGTGAGCATGGCCTACCTAGATTTCAGTAAGGTGTTCAACACCATTCCACATAGGAGACTAGTAAGAAAGCTTGGTAGCTTAGGAATGGGTGCAAAGGTGGTAACCTGGATAAAAAGTTGATTAGGGATAAGTGAAAAGGGTGACGGTAAATGGAGTTCATTTCAAGGAAGGGTGGGTGACCAGTGGGGTGCCTCAGGGATCCATTCTGGGACCGGTCCTCTTAAATGTCTTCATAAGTGACATTGCAGAGGAGCTAGAAGGGAAGGTCTGCCTCTTTGTGGATGACAGCAGAATCTGCAATATAGTATACACTGCAGGGTGTGTGGAAAGCATAAGCAGAGACCTGAGAAAACTAGAGGATTGGTCAAGATAGGCAGCTGGTTTCAATGCAAAAAGTGAATAACAATGCACTTAGGGCAACAGAAACCCATGGATGGAGTATAAATGGGTGAAGTAGTATTGACAACCACCAAGCAAGATAGAGAAATGGGGGAACCATATCTGATGACTTAAAGTTGGCCAGGCAGTGTGAAAAGGGAATTGGATGGCTAGTAGAATGTTGGTGAGCATAGGGACAGACCTCCTGAATCTGGATCCAGTCCCAGTGGGTAGAGGGGACTTCATGCCACCTTGCATCTAAGGAGCAAGCCATGGGGAAAATGGGAGAGGTAAGCCAGGGAGAGTCAGGGTGATGGGGTGGGAGGACTGGCTAGAATGAGGGCAGGGGGAGTATAAAGAGATTTTAAAAGAGAAGAAAAACACTTAGGGACACAGAAACCCAGGGCTGAGTACAAAATGGGTGGAGTGGTATTGATGACCTCCAAGCAAAAAAAGAACTGGGGTATTCATATCAGATGACCTAAAAGTGGTCAAGCAGTGCATCAAAGCAATAGGGAGGGCAAGTGGGATGCTGGGCTGCATGGGGTAGGGGTTATCAACAGCTGAAAATGGTAGGTGGTGTTGCCTCTGTATAGATCGCTGGTGAGACCCCACCTAGAGTATTGTGTCCCATTCTGGAGATCACATCTCGAAGAACATAGAGTGGAGGCAGCACAGAGGAGGTCAACTTTAATGCTGTAGGGTCTGCATCAAATGCCCTGTGAGGGGAGACTAAAGGACCTCAATATGTATGCCCTGGAACAGAGAAGCGAGAGGGAGATATGATAGATCTTTACATACCTCTTGGGGTAAATAAGGTACAGGAGGGAGTATTTTCAGAAGAAAAGGTGCGTAAGAACAAGGAGTTGCCATATGAGCAGGTCTACAATAAATACACTTTAGGGGTAACTCAAAATAGAGGTCTGAAGGTTCCATTAGTGAAAAATGATATAGTACGATGCAAAGGAGGTATTATTTACCAAAGATCTGGAATGAATTGAGATTAGATGTTAGAAATGCTGGTAGCTTGGGTCAGTTTAGAGAAGTTTGACATCAATGTGGAAACCAAATTGTTTGTGCTTAGGGCCTTAGGAATGTTTTACGGATTTTGTCTTTATTATATGTTATATGTTGTTGTTAGGTATGTTATTTTGTTGTTTCAGCTCACTGTATTTTTGTATTATTGCTTATGGTTTTGTTACATTGTTGTTTGTTTCATATTGCATGCAACTATGTTAAGATTGTGTACCTGAAACCATAATCTACACAGGACAATTTAGTAAATAGGGCTTAACAGTCCTAATGATTAACTCCTGTCAAACAATAAATTTTTAACTATCTATCTATCTATCTATCTATCTATCTATCTATCTATCTATCTATCTATCAGGCTGGAGGGAGGAGAATATTTAGAGAGATGTGAGGAAGTACTTATTAACAGATAGAGTGGTGGGTTCCTGGAAGACCTTCCAGCAAAGATGGTGGGGCAGAAACAGTGGTGGGATTCAAGAATGCATTGAATAAGCACAAAGGCATCATAATAGAAAGGAAGGGGCAGAGAAAGAGCTTTACATTAGGCACATTCAGATATAATAGTGCAGGTAGGGAAAAATGGGCAGACTGGTTGGGCCAACTGGTCCTCATATGTGCTGTCAAGTTCTGTGTTTCTATCAGGAACATTAAAAGAGAGGGAGGAATGGGAGGTAACAATCAGAGTACTAACAAAATCGGGAGGTCTATGTGTACAAATGTTAGAAGTCTAGGGAACAAGATTCCAGATCTAGAGGCCATCATGGCAGAGGCAGACCTGGATATTGTGGAACTACCGAGTCATGGTGTAAGCAAAATCCATGACTGGGACATTACAGTATCAGACTATGCTCTGTTTAGGAAAGACATGGTGGAAAGGAAAGGAGGGGGTGTGGTGCTTTATGAGGGAAACCATAAAAGCAACATTGATACTGGGAATATAGGGGTGGAGGGGCAGACTTACTGTGGCTCATCCTGAGACTGGGAAAGGAGACACTATTCTAACTGACGTGATCTACAGACCTCTGGCACAGGGAGACGAGTTTGAAAAAGTACCAGTGGAAGCCATTAGCAAAGTGACAGAAGAGGGGAGGTTCTACAGGTGGGGACTTCGGTCTGCCATATATAGATTGCAGCCTTCTAGCTGTGCCTTCAGCTTGAAGCACAAAAATCCTGGACTCCATGCAGGGATGTTCCTGAGGCAACTAATCATTGAACCCATTTGTGATAGAGCAGTACTGAATCTGGTACTCACTAACAGGGTCATTGTTGCACATGTCAAAGTGGAAGGCCACCTGGGGACCAGTGATCACTGTCATAGTGTTTCAACATAAGGATGGCTATGGAGTGGAACCACACAAGGACGAGGTCCAGGACTTCAAGAGGGCAGATTTTATAAAGAAGGGTGAAGGCCTAAGGAATGCCCTGGTGAGGGGTGGAGGAAAACTGGGCAGAGCTAAAATGGGCACAGTTAAGGCAACAAACCTTTGCATCAAGTAAGTGGGCAAGAGGAAAAGAGACTGCAATGGGTCTTGAAAGAGGTGGTCAAAAGGTAAGGCTAAAAGGATCACATTCATTAGGTATAAGAAGATGAAGAGGTAAGAGGATAGGGAGGCATATCAGGAAACAGAGGAAAACAGGAAAAGTTGTAAGGATCATGAATGTGCAAACTGGACAGAGAACAACCTTGCAGTAAAAAATGTGACAATACATTTTTTAGGTATGTAAGCAAACAGAGGAAGACCAGGAAAGGGGCTGTAAGGTTAAAAGGGAGGGGGGGGCTGTGGAAAAGGAAACTTGGAAAAGGCAGACATAGACACATAGAACATTGTCAGCAGATAAGGACCGCTAGGCCCATCCAGTCTGCCCGTAGGCCTTATACGCTTTATGTGACCACTGACCCTATGTGATCAATGGCTTTTCATCCCTCCCTCTCAGGCTTCCTTTGGTCTGTCCACGGAATGCTTAAACCCTCCACTGTGCTTGCCCCCACTACCTCCTGTGGCAGACTATTCCAAGCGTTGACTACCCTTTCTGTGTAGAAAATCTTTCACACATTACCTCTTATTCTACTCCTTCCAATTTCAATTGTGTCCACTTGTTCTAGTACTTTTCTGCATTGGAAAAGGTCCCCACCTGCACCTTGTTTATGCCCATGAGGTACTTGAAAGTTTCAATCATGTCCCCTGCTGTCTCCTCTCCTTCAGTGAGTACATGTTGAGGTCCTTTAGTCTCCTTATATGTTTTATGGTGCAAACCCTGCACCATCTTTGTTGCTCTTCTCTGGATATTCTCCACCTTATCTAGTTCCTCGTGCAGGTGTGGCCTCCAGAATTGCATGCTGTACTCCAGGTGAGGCCTTACCAATGTTTTATACAATGGCATCACCGCCTCCCGACTCCCTGCTAGTGTTACCCCTGCCTATGAACCCCAGCATGCCACTGGCCCTCCTGCCACCTTTGTACACTGCTTTGTTACCTTAAGGTCATCAGAGATGATAACCCTTAGATCCCTTTCCTCTTTGGTGACAGTCACCTCCTCCTCCCAACCTGTAGCTCTCCCCAGGGTTCCTCTACCCAGGTGCATTATTTGGCACTTCTTTGCACTGAATCTCAGTTGCCACATCTCTGACTATCTTTCAAGCTTCTTCAGGTCCCTCTTCATTTTCTGCACCCATTCTGGAGTATCCACCCCATTGCAGATCTTGGTGTCATCTGCAAACAGGCAGACCTTTCCTTCTAGCCCTCTGCAATGTCACTAATGAAGACACTGAACAGGACTGCTCCTAGTACGGATCCCTGTGGTACTCTCACTAGGCACCCCCTCTCCCTAGATTGTACTCCATTTATCACCACCCTCTGTCTCCTGTCTGTTAACCAGTTCCAATCCAGTTCACCACCTTGTCTCCCATGCCCAGATTACCCATCTTGTTAATCTGCCTTCTATGTGGGATGGTGTTGAAGGCTTTGCTGAAATCTGAACATTCTGAACAAATAATTCTGCTCTGTTCACAGAGGAAGGAGATGGAGAGGGCCACAAATAAGTAACAGGAGCCATGGAGATGGGGAGGTTGGCCATTAATGACACATCTAGCATTCCATCTGAAGACAGCTCTCAGGTCCACAAAACCCACACACCATATTGGGGCAAGGATCCACTAGTGGATCTGGTCCAGACACTCAATAAGCTGCACACCCATTTCTGACAATGATACCACAGTGTACTAGCCAGCCTGGGAGGAGTGTTTATGGGTCGGAGCAGCACAGTTGCCTTATGTCATGGTTGGAGGTCACAGCGCCCACACCATGAGTGAGAGCAGAGCAATCTGAATAAGTGTAATTCACCCAGGTACCCAGTCCATTCTTGTATAGGGCAAACTATGAAGATATTATACCTGAGTGAATGGAAAAACTATGGATCATGATGTTGGGTGTGTACTTGTGGGAGTGGGTGGGATGAAAAGCAGAATTGGTTGATGAATGACTAGTGCAAGAGATGCGCATATGGCAGTACAGCACATCATCCATTTCAAAGCGGGGTGATCTCTGATTGGCACATTAGCAACCCAGGTTCAAGCCCCAAGTCCAGGTATCATAAGCAAAGACTAGCAGGAGGGAGTCTAGAGCATCATTTGGATGCTTCTGTACCCAGAAGTGGGAGGTGGGTTGAGCTTCAGCATCTAGAGGTGGCTTGGTTACTTTCTAGGTGACATGATGACCTGACACATCACTGAAGTCCCATTCACAGGTTGCCACCATGTCTGGCCCATTGAGGCAGGAAGGGTGTGCAGGGCAGAAAAGTGGAAAACTGCCCCAGTTGACTGGATGATCGCCACCGATGCCACATCACCTTGAAGCACCGGAAGTGTCCGGGGCCATCACTGCTCACCCGGATACATATCAGTGCATATGGGTGCTTCTCTCCTGAAGGATGGGGACCCTCCCAATGAAGGGTTATGTTAGGTTACCCAGGGCTGCAGCACTGAGGGGCAGCAGATGGCGACTGGGTGGCAGGGGCAGGTGGGGCCCATGTGTCCTGATGGAGTGGCTGACAGAGGAAGCCCAGTAATGTGTTGGGATGGCATAAGAGATCCTTTCGAGCAATACAACACTTTGGTATACAAGGGATAAGCACCAACAAGTGACATTTGTAGAATTACGTTTTAACAGTTTTATATGTTATGCGCTGATGACACAAAGAACTCATTTTCCACATAAAAAAGGATAAACAGTTCTTATTCAATACAATTAAATACTGACTTTTCCTAAACAAACTAAGCTTGCACACATTTTTTTTTTACCCCAGCTGCTGATGTACTGCTAGCTTGGTATGACATTTTGTATGGATTTTCAACCTCAGGCATTTCTGTATATTGAACAGGATGTATTGTGGAACAGCATCCTTAGTTGCAGGTGTTCACAATATTTCAATTTGACTTGCATATACTGTAGTTTTGAAAACAATCAGTGGAGAAATGTGCAGAGCTCATGGTCGAGCTGCAGCTACCTGCCAGTCCCATTTATGGTGCGACATAAAAACTTTATTAGTTTCTGGTACCTAATGGGTGACTTGTCTCTACTCAGAAAATCAAACAATGACACATCTGCAGATTGCTTGTTGCTACAGTGTCCAACAACACAGTAATTCACCATGACTGCAATTTCATTAAACAAAACAGCGATGTAGTTACAAAACAGCAATGTAGTTGTCATGTCTGTGTGTGTGTGTGTGTATATATATATATGTATAAAATAGATAGATTGATATTAATGGAAAAGGGGATAGTAAGTGCGATGATGGTGTGCACAGGAGGGTATCACCAGCAGAAGAAATGAAGTAGTGTTGATACTAACCACAGGGTATCACCAGCAGAAGAAAGAAGTGGTGTTGATAATAATATTATAGATTGAGGGAGCACTCTCAACTAATCGGAGTGCTTCTTTCTTCCGCAAGACACTCTTATTCTGTGAACAGCATTTCACATGCAGATGCCCTGGAAACGAGCAGGTTCAGGGAGTTTTTGAAAAATATATATATTATTGATCACCTAGAGCAATAATATATTAATATCCCCATTGCGACTCATTGTTGGAAGAAGTGGTTTCATTTGCCTTCAGCAGGCCAGGACAGCTCAACTGAAGGCGTGAACCACCTGTTTTCAGCAATGAGTGGCTACGGGGATGTATTAACACATAATAATAATCTTTATTTGTACAGTACAATTCAAAAATCAAAATGCATTAACAATAATTGACAAATAAAACCTTAAAACCAAATAAGTTAAAAATTCAGTAATACAACAGAATCAAGACCAATCAGTTAATGGAGAAAGCAAGAATAAATAAATATGTTTTCAATGCAGATTTAAAACTCTCCATGGTCTGGCACTCATAAATCCGACGAGGTTGAGAATTCCACAGGGTGGGGCTGCAAATGAGAAATATTATTTGTAATGTCAACCATCTTTTATTTTTTCCAGTTTTAACAATGTTTTCTTATAAGTACTGCCTGGTAACTAATGAAGACCTGTAATTAGGTCTCCTTCACATATTTTGTTGGATTCTTCTATTAGTATTTTAAAATTAACACTACAGATATCAGTTAGACTGCAAGAATAATTTTGCCCATCACTCACTTAGGTACTATGGCCTGGACATTCAAAGGGTTGCGCCATGCGCAACAGGGTTCGCATAGCACAAGTCCAAAATGCGCCATTCTGCGATATTCAGCAGGAGGCAGTTACGCCACTGGCATCAGGTTGTGCAAGAGAGCAATGCAAATGAATGCATGCTCAACAGGAGGGAGGATCCATGCATAACCTGCGCAACCCAATATTCAGTCCGGGTTGTGCAGAGTTGTGCATCGCATGACCTAACCTCTCTGCACAACCTTGAGACCCCAAAAAGGCTTAAGTTGAGGGCCACCCACAGGTGAGCTGCTGCATTGCAGGGTGCAACACAGCAGCTGCCACCTGGCTGGCGCCCAACTCTTCCCTGTGCCCCCACCAGCCCGATCGCGGGCATAGTGTAACACGACTCCCCGCCCACACATCTCCCACAGCCCGATGCAGGCAGTACAGGTACATGTAACATACCCCCATATCCCGAAGCCCGATCGTGGGCATAACATGTATGAACCCCCAAATCCGGACTGTCATGTACGGTATGGGCTGCAAGCCCATTGGCTGTAGCTCTGCACCAATGGGCGGCAGCCCTACCGACAGTCAGACGATGGGCGGGCCGGCAGGCGGTGGATGCTGTCGATCCACCGCCGCGGGGAGCGGGTGCTTCGTGGTGGGGGGACACTAGACACCAGGGAGATGTTTGGGGGTTTGTGATGATTCTGCCCAGCGATCGGCTTTACAGTCCACTGGACCACCAGGGAGATATTTGGCTGGGGTTCATATCTGCCCGCCGATCGCACTGGGGGTTCATATACGCTATGCCCGCGATCGGGCTTCGGGCACGTGGGGGTGTTACATTACCTGTAATGCCCGCAATCGGGCTGCATTAGGCCGGTCTCGACGCTGCTGCCTGGCAGGGTGGGCGGCAAAGTCCTCGATCGGCGCATCCTACGCAAATGGCATGCAAATGGGGCCATAAATAGATGTAAATGGCCCCCTGTGCCTTGCATAAATGATGGCCCCATTTGCATGTCACCTTTGAATATCGGAAATTGCGCATGGCGCAATGGTACTAGCGCCACGCCAAGTTTAATGCTCATCTCTGGCAACTTCGCGGTGGCGCAAGTTCACTTTCTTGCTCATCTTGCCAAGTGCTGTGGCTGGGGTGATATTCAAGCGAGTTCGCAATAGCGCAACCTTTGAATATCACCCGCCACACCCCTGCGCAACTATTTTGAGCAGCGCAAGGGCTTGCGCTCAGAATGGCGCAGTTTGAATATCCAGGCCTATATGTACAGTTTGATCGGAAAATAACCATTCACAGCTCTTTACAGTTCGAACTTTACTATTCAGATTGAAAAGACGCAAATAGTAAAGGTCCATGACAGTTCGAACTGTCATAGTTCCTTGGTGTTAAGCAGCACCCCCCACCCGCTGGTTTTCTTCCCTGAATAAAATGATATATATTCCCTAGTAGCCCAATTGTCCCTCTCCTCCCCATTCTCTGATTGCTATCCCCATGAAACATTTTATTCCTGGTAGTCCAGTTGTCCTTTCCCCATCCCCATCTCCGATTGCCATCCCTGATGGTTTATTTTAACCCTGCAAAAAGTTACTCGCTGATCAGCCCCTACCCCACCGCTTACTAAGCACTCACCACCCCACACCCCAGTACACCCCACATGCCCTAACTCACCTGAACAAGTCCCAGGTTCAAGATCCACTCTCCGATCGAAGACACGTCTTGCTGCTGGAACCAGTGACTGCAGTATGAGAAACTAAGGTAAATGTGATTCAATGTATTTCAATGAGAGTTTCAACTATTATGCATAACTCAGCCATTTTTTGACATTTTCACACAAATTTCAACATGGACTTTTGGGGACCACGTCTCATGAGCAATATCAGTGACATTATGCAACTCTCATCTGAAAGGTGATTTTAGGTCATTTGGTAAATTCACCTTTTGGGCAGGAAGAAGGCAATGCTGAAAATTTGGGATCAAAATATGTAAACATGGCAACGTTATGCCCATTCATTGCAAATTTGTAATGCAAGCTAGTAGCTTTGGAAATTTTAATATTTTGACCTCAACTTTTCAACTTAGGCTTCTTATTACCCCACCTCATATACGTCAGAGCTGTCATTTTTAAAATCCTGGCCAAAATGTGTTTTTGCACCTGTGGCAAAAGAATGGTGTGCAGTTGGGTGGAATTACGTTTTGGGGGGTATTCAAACAGTTTCTGTACTGGGTACATGAAGTGGGTAATAAGGTGGCAATGCTGACAATCCTATAAATGGAAGTGCGGGGCCTTCAACAGCTACATACATATATGCATCTATGGAGGGATGGGAGCCGAAGGGCCTGGGCTTCCTCAGTCAGTGGGGATATGATTACTCTATATCAAAATCTATAGATGGGTGGGAGTGCAAGGTCCAGAGGTCCCTGCATTCCCACAGGCAAATAAGGCTACAATTACACTATCATAAAAAGTAAGAAATTCTTTGCAAAAAAAAAACTACGTTATTTAGTGTTGAGGATAAAGCAAAATGTAGAGAAATATGACATTAGGGTTTCCACTCTAAAACCCGGTCCCACCTGTCATCGAGGCACAGGTCAGAAAGCATAGGAAAACCAGGAGCAGTTGTAAAATTCACAACAAGAGTTTTATTATGAATAACAATAAAATAAAAAAATAAAATTGTTCAGTATAACTATTTACAAAGGCCAGATAAATAGAAGATCCATCTGAGTTGTCCTTCAATCTCTGTGTCCCTTTCTTGCAAGCAATTGTAGCTCTGTTTTATAAGTCCTTGCAACCCCTTCTTAACAAGCATCCTGTTTTTCTAAAATGTTCTAGTATATTTCAGGCAGGTGCTGGCAGGAACACAATGTCCCAGAACTGAGGCCCCTTCTCCACAGCTCTTCTGCAAAAGGCTTAACAATTGTACTCAGGTAACCTCTTGAGTTTCAATAGTTTTTGCAATCATTTCAGACTATGATTATATACATTTCAACAGTAACATTATATAATTTCTAAACAAAGGGATCCAAATATCAGTTACATTTCCACATAATGATTTGCATATATTTTTATATCAGCAGATATGTAAGGGAGGAAAAGACAAACAGCAAGGAAAGACTGACAGAAAATGAGAGGCAAAGAACTGTGAGACTGTCAGGGTGATCAAATCCTATATCTTACAGGAAAATTTGGTTACGTAACCAGACAGACAAGAGACAGGAAAGGAAAGAACAGAACAGATCCCTGTATTCAAACTCTTTCCATAACAACTGGGTAGGGTCCTATTCCACTCTGAAGCAAATGAGAGGTGGAGTCTTCCTTGGGGTTGTCAACCCTAATGCTCACCCCATTTTATGCACTCGTGAAACATGCACACCTGTCTCCATCACATCTTAGCTTTACTGTTACTGCAATGGGGTGTGCTTAGGGTTGATAATCTCAAGAAGACTCACACCTTATTCACTTCAGGGGTAAGGCAGGGGTTTAGTGTTAGAAACCTAATGTCATATTTCCCCATGTCTGTTGCTTTATCCTCAATGCTAACTGATACCTTAATGTAGTTTTTTTTTTTTTTGCAAAGAATACACACACATATATATATATATACACATAGATAGATAGATAGATAGGCAGATAAATAGATATTAATTATAGGGCGCACCTATAATTAGTGTTGAACAGTCACTTCTATGTTAAACTCAAAATGTTGCACTTTAATAAATTTGCAGTTGGTCAGTGTGCTCTATCTAGCTACCTTTGGATTCTCATAAAGGCTGGTAGGGAATAGGATCAGTCTCATTTCAGGAATTGACTGTGATTTTTGCTGATTTTATTACTGTTGTTTTGTTTCTTTTCCAGCTTAGTGTAGATTTCGGGTTTATGTGATGAAAGCGAAAGCCTAATCACGATTGCTGTTATTGAGAAGTCAAGAGTGCCGAAAATGTTTGGGGCACTGACACCCCAGCACACAGCAAAATGGTGCCAAGGGCTTACTTTTTAATGTTTTATACAGGGCAGCTGTGTCCCTGCACCCTCTACTTAAGGATTCTCAGCTCCAGGGAGTGCATGTCAGGGAGGTGAAAATATTGAAAACAAAGTTCAGGCCTGGTGCAACAAAAACACACCAGTGCCTAGACCTGAACTCAGTACCCTGCCAACCAGTGCCGCCAACCCACCCACTACACCATGAGGTCAGCTCGGCAGTGCACTGCAGCACCACCCTCACATTCCCTCATGCCACTTGCTGTGCATGCTCCTCCCCCATCAGCGTACGTATAGCGACATCTTGTCACTATATTTGCTGCCACCCCAATCTGGCCAAGTTACCCCACGGTAGCCCTGGACACGTGCTGAGGATTGAGTCACCATTATTGTAGGCACCAATCCCTAGTGCTCATATGTTAGGCTACCTAGATTTCAACTGGTACCAGGTTGCTTTTCTGGCTTTGCTTGGAAAGGTACCTGTGTGGGGATTTTGTGCAGTTAAGTAATTCTAAGAGGGTTTGCTGGTGTAACTGATTGTCTTTGGAGAGCAGGAGGTAGACATCAGATTAATTTCAGTGCAGAACCTGCTCATTGCTTTTTAGTTATTTTATACTGCTTGTTTCACTTGGGCTACAGTTTGACTTATCTTTTGTTTGTTTGTTTTGTTTAGCCCTGTAGCTTGGGGAAGGGTGCTAAGTGTTTGGTCGGGGATCTCATCAGAGCTACTGCTAATCTGGAGGTGGGGCCAAATCAGAGTGCTGCAGCTGGCTATCTTTTGATTCTCATAAAGGCTGGAAGGGTTATGGAATCAGTCTCATTTCAGGAGTGACTGTGATTTTGTTGATTTTATTACTGTTGTCATTGTTTCTTTTCCAGCTTAGTGTAGATTTCAGTTGGTATCAGATTGCTTTTATGGCTTCATTTGGAAAGGAATCTGTTTGGGGATTTTGTGGTGCAGCTGAGTATTTCTATTTTTTTTGCTGGTGAAGCTGATTGTCTCTGGAGGTCAGGAGGCTAGGGGCAGCATCGCGAAGGAAAATAGAGCAGGACAGGGAAAGATGTACTAGAAGGGTATGTCAACCTGTGGGGTGATTGGGGACAGTGGTCAGGTAGGTGAACCAGGGAGCAAAAGGATACATGGAGGGCCAAAACTGGTAGAATAGCTGTGAGCAGGGAGCAGGGGGCACAGAGGAGAGAGGAGAGAAGGAATGGATAGGGGAAAATTATTAGGAAGTCAGTGGAAAGGACAGGAAAGGGTGCTGCACTGGGAGAAGGGACAGTGGCACCATAAGGGAAGGGGATCGTGGCAGAGGGTAGTGGATATGGAAAAGAAGTATTGTGGGTGTAATAAGTATGGAGCAGCCATATTCATGGGCACCTTGTGGAGGCCGAGGGTGCCCAGTTTGTCAAAGGCTGAGGAGCCTGGAGGATGAGATTTTAAGGTTAAAGAGGAAATGACTTGGACAGAAAGAGAAGAGGAATGGGACGCACAGACTGTAACTGGGTAAACAGAAGAAGGGACAGGGGTAGGGACTGGAGATGAAGAGAACAATCCACACTTGGGAAGGAGGGAGGAGATACAGTACAGTAGATAGGGGCCAGAGTTACTGCACATAGGCATACAATAGGCTCAAACAGGTACTGGCCATTGATGGGAATGATGGATGGGGAGAATGTGCTGTTTAAGAACAGTCCAAGGTAATAGAGAGAAAAGGACAGGGGGTGAGAAGGAAAAGATCCTAATGTGTATCAAGATAGAATAAGCACAGGAGGAAGTACTGATGAGGTGGTATAACTGGGGCAAAAGTGGGAGACAGTGTGCAGGAGGAAGAAGTAGGACAGGGAGGAAAGGGAGGATGAGAGGGGTGACAAGGGAGAAAGGAGGGATCTTAGTGTTAGGGGACTCAGTACTGAGAGGGGTCAGGTGGGGAGGCATAGCTGGGTCTGGGTGGAAACAATGCCAGAAATGAAGGTGGAAAGGGGGGCAATCAGTACTAATATATGTCCAGAAAGGGCAGGGAAAAGCACATTTGATTCTGCACCTGGGGATGAATAGCCTGGCTGATCAGACAGTAGATTAGGTGAAGAGGAGGTTTGAGGATTTAGTTCCAGTTTGTAAGGGGCAGGATAGATCAGTTACCTTCGGAGGTACTTCCAGTTCAAGGGCAAGTATAGCAAGAAAACTGAGGACTCAGGAGTTTAATGAATAGCTGGTAACCTGATGTGTGTTGGGGTCGTTGGTCCTAACTCTCACCTCATTCTCTATACTGCACCACCTCAGCTTGTTTGCACATGGGATGGGGTGAGAGGACCGATGACCCCAGCACACCCGATGCCTGTTGGTGGGGTGGGGTGGGGTGGGGTGCAAAAGAGGTGGGAACCCTAACATCGAATTTTCTTACTTTTGTCAGCTGTGGAACAACCCTAATTGATGCATTAATGGAGTTTTTTGCTATGAATATATATATATATATATATATATATATATATATATAATAATATAAACAATTGCAAAAACTTTGTTAATCATCAGTTGAGTTGAAGTGACAAAAAGTAGGGAAATGAGATGTTGAGGGATGAAGCTAACACCCCCTTCCACCCCAACACACCAGCCCACCCCACACAGACCAACACATGTCGGTGTGTGCTTTGGTGTTATCAGACATAACTCTCACCCCATTCCATTTGTAAGCAAGTTGGCTTGGTACAATATAGGAGAATGGGGTGAGAGTTAGGGTCAGTGACCCAAGGCACACACCAATGTGTGATGGTCTGTGCTGGGTGGGGTAGGTTGGTGGGGTTGGTTGGAGGAGGGGTGTTAGGGCTCAACCTTAACATCTCATTTCCCTACTTTTGTCACTTCATCCCTAACTGATGCATTAATGAAATTTTTGCAATTTATTTCTCAACTTTTTAGATAGTATAATAGAATCTTTATTTTACTGTGGAAGCACTGAGTCCTTTGGACCTTGCACTCATCCCTCCACAGATGCATGTATGTATCTAGATTGGAAACCCAGATGTCTCCAGCACCTGAGCTTCCACACATTAAGTTACGAGCAGGCATAGTGAAATTACAACAAATAGTCATAACTGTGCCATCTTAAATAATTTTCACCCCAAATGCTCAACATAACCTTCTTATCACCTCACTGCATGTACCCTATAAGATAAAATTCAAATCCCAGCTGAAATGCAATTCTGCTCAACTGTAACTCCATTCTACGCAACAGGTGCAGAAAACATTTTCACAGGATTTGAAAAACGATAGCTGTACTGTTTATGAGGTTGGTGTGAAAAAATGGCAAGGTTGAAAATTTGAAGTGAAAATATGATAAATTCCCAAAGTTACATGTGTGCATAGAAAAATTCAATGACCGTGAGTAACTCAGGCATTTTTAGGTATTTTTGCACCATATTTCAACATGGCCTTTTGGGACACCACCTCATGAACACTGACACTGTTATTTCATTACTCAGTCCCAAAAGATGATTTCATGCAGCAACTGTGCCATTCTGCGCCAGTGCTGCAGAAACATTTGGCAGGATGTCAGAAATGGCAGCTGTACTATTCATGAGGTGGTGTGAAAAACTAGCAATGTTGAGTATTTTGAGTGAAAATATAGAAATTTGCCAAAGTTACATGTGTGTTAGCAAAATTTCAACAACTGCATGTAATTCAGGTGTTCTGGGTATTTTGCATTAAATTTTCAACATGGCCTTTTGGACCCCATCTCATAAGCGGTGGCACTGTAATTTTGTGAATCCATCCCAAAGTTGATTTTGCACAGCGACTGCTCCTTTCTGCACCACAGGTGCAAAACATGTTTTGGGCAGGATGTAAAGGAGGAGGTGTGAAAAAATAGAAATGCTAAAATCAGGAGTGAAAATATAAGGTATAATATAATATAAGGTTTATAAGGTAGAAAAGACATGGGCAGACTGGATGGGCCTTGCAGTCCTTATCTGCCGTCAACCTCTGTGTTTCTATGTTTCTATTATAGCATGAGTTTTTGCAAATAATTTCCCTTCTTTTTGTGATAGTGGAACTGTATCCTCATTTGTGCAGGTCCCTTTGGGACCTGTGCAAAAATGAGATAAATACAATATTAGAGACAGTTCTGGAATTGTATCCTCATTTGCACAGGTCCCAAACATAAAATCAGATAAATACAATATTGGAGTCAGTCCTGATGCAGTACATGGGACCAGCAGACCCCAGCATACATCTCGACACCTTGTGAATGAGGTTCCCTGACCCACCACAGGGTGTGGCTTCTCTTGTAAAACACTGCTCCATTCCTACTCAGTCCGTGACTGCTGCTGCTGCAGCAACTTCCCCCATCAGCCTTGTTAGAGTAAACAGATCACTGAGTTACACCTGAACTCAGCTCACTAGCACAATAAGGCAGCATGTTCCCCAAAGGTGCAATGGACATCCCTGCATACAATATTACCTAATAAATTCTTTGTTTTGAATATTTTGATCACAGACTTTCAACATAGTCTTTTTATGACCCCACCTCATAAACCCCATAGCTGAAAATGTTCACATCTGTGCTGAAATACCATTCTGTGCCATAGTTGTGAAAACATGTTTCAGAAAGGATGTGAAAAATTACAGCTGTATTGTTCATGAAGTTGTGTGAAAAAATGGGTATGTTGTAAATCTGGAGTCAAAATATTGTAAATTGCCAAAGTTATACTCCTGATTAAATAATTTAAATGCACACTCATAACTCAACCATTTTTAGGATTTTTTTTCACCAAATTATCAACATGGGCTTTTTGAGACCCACCTCATGAACACTGGCACTGTCAATTTCATTAATCAGTCGTGAAAGGTGATTTCCAGCAGCAACTGGAAAATCACCTGATAAATGAAATGATAGTGACGGTGTTCGGCAGTAAAGATCAAACTGCCATGTTGAAAATCTAGTGAAAAAATTCAAAAAATAACGAGATATCACTATAAGTTCAAAATGCCATTGGAAATACATTATATAGCACTTACCTGTATTTCTCACTTCTCAGTTCGGTTTGAAGAGTGCAGATGTGTCCAAGTCCACAGAAGATGGCATCAAGATCTCTGGAGGTAAGTATAGGGTAAGGGGTGTGGGGTAGTGGGTGCTTAGTGGAGGGTCAGGTTGGTGGTGGGAGACAGTGGTAATGACGAGGGACTATTTTCTTTTTCAGCTAAAAACACTTTGTGGGATTTTTATTCTTTCAGGACAAACATAAACTTATAAAAGTATTTTGGGACACTGGGGTGGGCTCCTCAGAGTCCCTCACTGCTGAGCAGTGTAAATGACAATGCAGTTATTGGGTCCTCTCCCAGTGTCTGCAGTGGCCATAAGTAAATGGGCTGCAAAGGGGTAAGCAACCAACATTGGGGTGGACATCATGGTGTCAGATAACAATACAAAATTATAATATATAAATAAATTAAATAGTAAATAAATACACTGCACTGGGGATTAGGGCACCAGTGTGCTTCACAGTTTAATTGAGCCACAGTTAGGTTGGTGGGGCTACAATGAGATAACCCTGTCCCTGACCTACTGCACAAACCATGACAGCAGCAGCTGGCACTACATGACACAGCTGTCTTTAATAAAAGACAGCTGTGTTGTATAGTACAGTAGTATGTGACCAACTGTCATTTATTAAGACAGCTATGTCATATAGTACTTGCACTACAGGTATATACACAGCTGTCATTTGTTAGAACACAGCTATGTCATATAGTACTTACTATAGGTATATGACTCAGCTGTTATTCATTAAAGACAGCTGTGTCATATGTGTCATGATCTCTGAAGGTAAGTATAGGGCAAGGTGGTCGTGTTTGCTCAGTGGGAGGGTTGGGTTGAGGGTAGAAGACAGTGGCAGGTGACGAGGGACCATTTTCTTTTATTCAGGTAAAAAGATGTGGTGAGACATTTTTCTTTTCAGGAACTTCACTATTTAGGGATGCTGGGTGTAGGATGCCCAGTGTCACACATCGCTGGGGAGTATAAATGCAGACATGGGGATTGGGTCCCCAATGCCAGCAGTGTTACTAAAGCAAGGGGCTGCACAGGGGCAAAGCATCCGATATCGGAGGTGGGCATCCTGGTGTTGGACAACAATAAAAGAATAAACAATAAAATTATAAATAAATACACTGCCACTGATGATTGGGGCCCCTGGCATGCAGATAAAAGACAGTTTAATTAAGGCACAGTCAAGATGGCAGGGCTACAATGACAGTAGCCTGTCCCTGACCTATGAGTGGTGACAGCAGCAGGGGTTGAACTATATGACACAGCTGTCATTTATTAAAGACAGCTGTGTCATATATTGTAAACTGCTGCTTTCACAAAAATCATATGAATGTTACATTGATTTTTTAACTGCTCATGCTCAGTGTATATATATATATATATATATATATATATATATATATATATAACTATATATATCTTATACTGGCCTGGTAGGCCAGTATAGTTAAGGTGCACAGCCACTTCTATGTTAAACCCAAAATTTTGTGTATTAATAACTTTGCAACCATTTTATCTAATTTGCCTGAAACTTGGCATGCACAGTGTTGTGCTATTGATCTCTGGATCTCAAAATTTTTTGTTCCAGTTGGATTTGTGATTACAGAGCTGTGGAGCGACAAAAAGTGTGGAAAGTGCTAAACTTTTGTGAATTCTTTGCTTGTCTCTACAGCCTGAACAATTTGTCTGTCTGATCCAATATTTTCAGGATATATGGGTATTGGGACAGGAAAGTGCCATTGGAAGGTTTGGTGAAAAAATATTAATCGGTTCACAAGTTATTAAAGTTTAAGGTTTCCCATTTTATTCTATAGGAAAAAATATAAGTTCCGTGTGGCGATAACAAATTTGTCTGTGAAAGCACCTTTTTCTGTCACAAATGCCCTCAGTACTGTCATGTGGTGGCCATCTTGTTTTCAGTTAGCTGTGGAGAAAAACATTTTAGTTTAAAACTGCTGTCCCTAGGTAAACACTACCTGTTATGTTTACCTAAACATGGTCCACCATCTTAGGAACAACATCCATGCATCAGAATAAAAAAAAAAAAGACCAGAAATATGTTTATTTTGATCTGGCCATTTGCATTATTGCAATTTGCAGCAGAACAAGCATGAAGCTTTCCAAAATCGGCAAAAGTACTTTCACAATTTGCAGCATACTTTCACAATTTGCATCAGTACAATCCCCAAATCATTGTTTCTTTGCCAACTCACTGCTACTATATGGTTTGAACTTTTGGGATGCAATTTGCTGGGTGACAACCTTGCACCACAGATGTGCCTTCTGGTGCTTTGGTGAAAACTTACATCAGTTCCATATTTACAATACTACAAATTTGTCAATTTTTCCCTTAGGATAACATTGTGGCAGTCACGACATCTTTCGGTGCCTATATCTCAAAAACAGTTCCAGATATGGATTTTTCACCAAGTGCAGCTATTAGCATGCATGGAGGTGGCTAGGTCATGAATATAACTGAAAGATATTTTTTCTGTAATTTCTATGGTTACTGAGATATTACCAAATAAGTGTTACAATGTTTACTTGGAATACCTCTAGGCCTCTGCTATGTGTCTGTACTTGTGGGTAAGTGGAAGGGCATGGCTCAGAGGGTCCATGCTCCCACCTATACATTCTATTTATGCTAAACTGGGAGCACTGGGCCTCCTACACTATGCCTGTACATTCATGGGTGGGTGGGAGTGCGAGGCCCAGAGAGTCCACATTCCCAAGTACAGATATGATTATGCAAAACTAAAACACAGGGCCCTCCTACACTGTTTCTATATTTATAGGTAGGTGGGAGCACAGGGCCTAGAGGGCCCTGTGCTCCCACCCACAGATGCCATCTTGCAATACTGGGAGCACAGAGTCCTCAGGTGCTATGTCTGTACACTTATGGATGTGGGAGTGCAGGGCCCGAGGGCCCATGATCCCAAATATGCATCCAAATATGCAACTAGGGAGCACAGGGTCCTCCTGTGCTATGCCTGTACACTGATGGGTGGGTGGGAGCCCAGGGCCTGGAAGGCCACGCTGCCCGATATGGATACCATTTTGCAAACCTGAGGACATAGTTATGGGTGGATGGGAGTGCAGGGCCTGGAGGGTCCATGCTCCCATCTATGATTACCATTTTGCAAACCTAAGGACATAGTAATGGGTGGGCTATGGTTGCTATGATTATTGAGATATTGCCAAATAAGCATTACAAGGGTTACTCTGAATGCCTCTAGGCCTGTGCTGTGTCTCTGTACTTGTGGGTAGGTGGGAGCACAGGATCAAGAGGGCATAGTTTAATGGTAACTGAGGCACTGAGCCCTCCTACACTATGCCCCCACACTCATGGGTGGGTGGGAGCACAGGGCCAAGAGGGCTTGTGCTCCCACCTATGGATATGATTATGCAAACCTAAAAGCACAGGGCCCTCCCACCCTATGTTTCTATATTTATAGGTAGTGGGAGTGCAGGGCTCAGAGAGCCCACATTCCCACCCACAGATACCATTTTGCAGTGTTGGGGCACAGATCCCTCAGGCACTATGTCTCCACACCTATGGGTGGGTGGGAGTGCTGGGCCCAGAGGGCCCATGCTCCAAATATGCATCCCATTATGCAAAACTGGGAGCACAGGGCCCTCCTGCACTATGCCGCTACACTGATGGGTGGGTGGGGGCTCAGGGCCCATGCTTCTACCTATGCATAACATTTTGCAAACCTGAGGACATAGTTGTAGGTGGCTGGGAGTGCAGGTCCCAGAGGGCCCCACTCCCATCTATGGATACCATTTTGCAAACCTGAGGACATAGTTATTGGAGGGCCTATGGCTACCATTTTGCAAACTTGAGGACATAGTTATGGGTGTGTGGAGGCACAGTGCTTGGAGGGCCCACACTCCCACCTATGGATACCATGTTGCAAAACCTGAGGACACAGTTATGGGTGGGTGGTCGGGTGGGAGTGCAAGGCCCAGAGGCCTGGGCTCCCATATATGGATACCATTTTGCAAACCTGAGGACATAGTTATGGGCTGGCTATGGCTACAGTTTTGCAAACCTGAGACACAATTATGGGTGGGTGGGAGTGCAGTGACTGGAGGACCCATGCTTCCACCTATGGATTACACATGAGTAACATTTGACTTTCTCAAAAGAAGGAAATTTATTACAAACACTCTGTTAATGCATTCAGTTAGGGTTGATTCCACACCAACAAAAGTCTGGAAATTCAATGTGTGGGTAACCAATCCTACCCCCACACCACCACACCACCCTCCACACACCAATGTGTGCCAGGGTATGCTTTGTGGTCATTTGGCCTAATTCTCACCCTATTCTCTTATTCTGTGCCATCTCAGCTTGTTTACACATGGAATGGGGCCAGAGTTGGGGCTGATGACCCTAAGGCACACCGGCATGTCAGTGTGGAGGGTAGGGTGGTAGGGGTGGTAACCCTAACACTACATTTCCATGTTTTTGTCACTGTGCAATGAACCCTAACTGATGCATTAATGGATTTTTGCAATATATATATATATATATATAATATATATATATATATATATATCTATTAAACAAAAACTCTGTTAATACTTCAGGTATGGGTTTTTATTAAAGCATAAAAACTGGGAAATTCAATTTTAGGGTTACCAGCACTACCCTCCCATCCCCACTCTCCACACACCAACAGTCGTTGAGGCGTGCCTTAGGTCATCATCCCTAACTCTCACCCCATTCCATGTGTAAACAAGATGAGATGGTGCAGTATAGGAGAATGGGGTGAGAGTTAGCCCAATGACTCCAAGGCACATCCCAACACCTGTTGATGTGTGGAGGGTGGGGTGGAATGGTAGGATTTGTAACCATAATGTCAAATTTCCCAGCTTTGTACACTTTAATAAAACCCTAACTGATGCAGTAATGTACTTTTTCAATGAATTTTCCCTTCAATTTGAGAAAGTGTAATGTAACTGGTATGTGGTTGTGGGGCGTGGACCCTCCGCACCCTGTGCTCCCTCACACTACTCATTGTTGCATGATGATAGCATATGGGAGCACGGGCCCTCTGGGCCCTGCACTCCCACTACATGTAAGTACAGACATACCACAGCCCTATAGTCATGAAAAGTAACCCTTGTAACACTAAATTTGCAATATCTCAGTAACCATAGCAACTATGGAAAAAATTCCACTACAGTTGTAATCATGACTGCAAAACCTCCACGGTGCTTATTCCATCATGGAGTGTGAAAAATCCATATCTCAAATAATTTTCAAGATACTGGCTCCAAAAGGCACTGCAGATGCCACAATTCAACAGATGCATGTAACTCAGGCATTTTCAGGATTTTTCATTCAGTTTTCAACATGGCATTTTGGGGACCCCACCTCATGAACAATGTCAATGTCATTTTGTTTATCTGTCCCAAAAGTTGAGTTCAGACAGCAAATGTGCCATTCTGTGCCACAGGTGTGAAATCATGTTTTGGGCAGGATGTGAAAATGACAGATGTATACTGTTCATGAGGAGGTGTGGAAAAGGCTAATTTGAAAATCAGGAGGAAAATATGGAAAATTGGTGAAGTTACAAGCATGTGTAGAAACTGCAAAGTACACGCATGTGACGTGGCCATTTATGGGAATTTTTTAACCAAATTTTCAACGTTGGCTTTTTGGAAATCCCCCATGAACACTCAAACTGTAATTTTCTTAATCCATCCTGAAAGTTGATTTCACACAGCAACCGTGCCATTCTGCACAAGAGGTGTAAAACACATTTTGGACAGGATGTGAGAAATGACAGCTGTACTGTTCATGAGGAGATGTGAAAATGGCAATGTTGAAAATTTGGGTGAAAATATAAAAATTGGTGAAGTTATTCACGTGAGTACAAACTGTGCATGCTGTACGCTTATAATACAGCTGTTTGGGGAGTTCTTGCACCAGATTTTCAACATGGACTTTTGGGAACCTTCCTTCATGAACACTGTGACTGTCATGTCTTACTTACTACTTGCCAGCAGATACAGGCCACCACGGTCTATCAAGTCTGCTCGAGTGTACAGCTAGCACCCCAATTGCAGCTGCCCTCCTCCTTCACAATCTCACACAGATGAATGCCAAATGAGATTGAATCAGAATAAGCTGTTTGTGGTATTTCCAGTGAGATCTATTAATAGGTCCCAAAGGTGATTCTGTGAGTGACCACAAAATCACCTTCGGGAGTGAGTAATGAAATTACAGTGCCAATTTTCATGAGGTGGGGTCCCAAATGCCTATATTGAAAATTTAGTGAGAAAATACCAAAAATGGCTGAGATATCCACATTAAAATTCTTTGTTTGTATCGGAGTAATACAAGTGGGATCTTAGGTTGTATGATGAGATATCAACTAAGATCCTACATTATATGACTCATGAAGTAGGATCTTAGTTTGTATCTCATTATATGAACTAAAATCCTGCTTCATATGACGTCGATATGAACAAAGAATTTAAATGTTAAATAAACATATATTTTAAGGGCATTTTCTGAACAGTAAAGTGCAGAATGCACCTAGGGGTCATAATAAGCATGCTACATGTGTTGGTTCCTCCCCAGAATATCATTTGGGAGGTTTCAGATCTGAATTTCAGGCAAACTGAAAAAGATAGTGCCATAGGAATGACGAATTTTCTCAAACAATGCAGGATTCATCTTTCATATCATACAGCTGTATTGAAGTGCCTTCTGAGCATACTCCGAAATTATTTTTTCACATTTTTAAATTGCAATAACTTAAAATGGTTTATTGTTTTTCACCAGACTAGCAAAAGGCACATCTGTGGGTTTGTCCCTTTCTGTCCTGAAATTTTCATACCAAACAAAAGAACCTTCTGGGCTACAGACAAGTTCAAAGAAAAATCCCAGCAAAGTCAATGGGTAAAAACATGTTTTTACCTCTCGTAACTCAGAGACAACACATCCAACTAGAATGAAACTCACCAGATCAAGAGATCTACACCACAGTATACCAAATTTCATGCAAATCTGTCCAATGGTTGCAAAGTTAGTAAAGTGCAACATTTTGAGTTTAGCATTGAAGTGCCTACTGAACCCTAACTATAAGGGTGTAACCATGCCCGTAGACTATATATCTATCTATCTATCTATCTATCTATCGATCTATATATATATATATGTGTGTGTGTGTGTACACATACACACACAGACACACACACATGAAGACACACAGTATATTCATGGTAAAATTCCATTAATGCCAACCTTAAATGCCCACCCCACTAATAAAACAAATCAGGGGTGCAATCTTCCTTGGTGTTGTCAACCCTAAATCTCACCACATTAGATGTGTATGTTTGTGGAATGTATAGATGGGGTGAGCTTTAGGGTTGACAACACCGAGGAAGACTGCACCCCTGATTTGTTTTATGGGTGGAGGTGGGCATTTTGGATTGGAAACCCCAAACCTCATCTTGCAACTTTTGCAGCTTTAGCCGTAACCCTAAATGTTGCATTAATGGAATATTTTTCAAAGAATGTCCTTACCTTTGAGACAGCATAATCATGTTGCCTGCCAGACTACAAGGCCCTCTGGACCCTGCATCCCATCCTTCTGTATGTCTTCAGACAGTGTAAATGTATCCTCATTTGACTGGGGAGCACAGGGCCCTGCGCTCCCATCCTCCATAGATGGGTATATGTATATTGTGCCCTGCACTTCCATTTGTAGGACAACAAAAAACAAATTGATAGCATAACCTTCTTATTCCCCACCTCTTGAACCAGGTACTAAAATTAAAAATCCACACTGAAACATCATTCTGCTCCACAGTATTGTGATGTTGCACCAGAGGCATAAAAATACATTTTGGCCAAGATTTTTAATACGACCGCAGTCAAGTTCATGAGGTGGTGTAAAAAATAGCTATGTTGAAAATTTAAGGTGAGAATATTTAAAATTATGAAAGTTATGAGAGAGTGTTGACAAGTTTCAATGGATGTGACTAACTGACATTTTAACATATTTTCACCCCAAATTTTCAACATAGCCTTCACTATTCACCTCATGAACAAAGGCAGAGCAAATTTTGAAATCCTGCCCAAAAGGTGTTTTCAGCAAGAGACCATGAAACCACTTTCTAGGCAAGATTTGCAAACTTTTACCATCATTTTCATGAGGTGGGGTCCCCAAAAGGCCATGCTGAATATTTCTTGTCAAAATATGCAAAAATAGCCAAGTCATGCATCAAAATTGAAAACCCCATTGGAAATATATTGAGCTGCATTTACCTTAGTTTCTCATATTGCAGTCATCGGTTCTAGCTGCAAGATGAGGGTGGATCTCTGATCTATGACTTGTTCAGGTGTTTGGGGGTGTACTGGGGTGTGTGGGTGGTGGTGCTAATGGGAGGTGGGTGGGTGGTGCAATTGGTGCATGACACTTTTCTTTTTAGAGGTAAAAAAAGAAATCAAGGGACCGTTTTTTATTTCAGTTGTCAAGGGACATGGGAGGGTGGGGGTGTAACTGGAGATGAGGGAAAAAATAATAAGGTGGTCTACAATCGGAGGGTGAAGAAGTGCCACTAGACACCAGAAAAATACTTTAATTATAATGGGGATTGCATTCAGAGGGTGGGTGGTGCCACTAGACACCAAGGAAATACTTAACTATAATGGAGACTGAAATCAGAGGGTGGGAGGGTGCCACTAGACATCAGGAAAATGCTTTAATTATAATAGGAACTTCAATCAGAGGGTGGGGAGTGCCACTAAACACCAGGAAGTACTTTAATTATAGCAGAGACTGCTATGGAGGATGGTGGGTGCCATAGATACCAGAGAAATACTTAACTATAACTAGGACTGCAAACAGAGGGTGGAAGGTGCCACTAGACACATGGAAATAATTATAATGGAGACTACAATCAAAGGGTGGGTTGATGCCACTAGACACCAGGGAAATACTTAAGTCTGAAATCCTTTTGTGACAGAATATTCTTTTTTGTTTGAATGAAAAAGCCCAAATGAGAAAAGCATAATTGAAGGTAAGAAAAAGGATTTAGCATGTTAAAATAAAGACATTTCAGGGTTATTTTTCCAACAAAAGTGTAAATTCTAGGCAACAGAGTCCAATATAGAATGATACATGTTTTGGTCTCTCTGCAGGATGTCATTTGTTTTTATTTATTTATTTATTTTGTTAAAAAAGGGGAAAACAAGATGGCAGCATATGAAAAGGAAATTTTCCTCACAAAAAGGATTGGCCTCAAACAAAAAGGATCCTTTTCGTTTGGACTAAATTCTTTTTTTTGTTCCCGACCTTTATCCAAAGACTGTATTAAGCATGCTCAGTACCTGAAATTATAAAATTGAATAACTTTGGAATGTATTACAATTTTTTCCCAAACCACTGAAAACCTCTATTGTAGGCCATTCACTTTCTATCCTGAAAATTTCAGACCAAAATTCCAATCCATCTGTGTGCAAGGTGCAGACAAAAGAGTAAAAACAATGATTTTGTTACGTTTTTCACAATCCATATCTTGGAATCTGTACATCTGACTGGAACACAGCTTACCAGGTCAAGAGATCTACCCTGAGACTGTGCATGCAAAGTTTCATTCAAATCCGTTGAACAGTTGTGAAGATATTAAAGTTCAAAATTTGAAGTTTAATATAGAAACCTTATCAACCATAAATATAGTGGCACTACTGCACCATTATAATATATACATATATATAAATGATTTTGATTCATGAAATTATTGGAAAATTTTCTCCATGACTCAAAATTCAACTCCCATTGGGGTTCCAAGAGATTCACCTGAAGTTTTTCTGCCAACATTCTGTTAAACCACCTAGGTCTGGCATGTCATAAGAAATTAAATACTTACAAATCTTTGACACTAACTTTTAATATAATCTGCATACAAGATTGTCAAATAGTTTATTTTCTTTATGTAGACATTCTCCAATACTGTAGGTAATTTATCCTTTACTGCTTCCCTGATGTATAAGTAATTACAAAAATTATTTGGAAAATTAAATTGATCTATCACCTGTTGGAAAGACTTAAACATTATTAAGAGTACAGGTTTCTTATAAAATACATGCTGTTTAGATTCCAAATTCTTAAGGAACTAGAATTAAAGCCATTGGACATAAGCAGCATCAAAGGTATTAATGCCTGTTTTCCACCCCCAAGAATTCGTTTCTTTTCCATATCTGGAGAGTGGCAGAAAGAAATCTATCATTACAACCAATCAACTCTTTTCCTAAGATTTTAGAAAATCAGTATTCCTCTTAATGACAAGCTCTGGCCAGAGCCGATAGATCTGCAGCTAAGGAATTTGGGATAAAAATAATGTAAATTTCTTTTTAAATATTTCTACACCAAATTTTCAACACAGACTTGTTATGACCCTGCCTCATGAAGGCAGGCAGAGAAAATGTTCAACTCCTGGCTAAAAGGTGATTTTATGTAGGGACTGCAAAGTTAACTTTCAGGATGCTAAAACACATTTTGGTAGGAGTTAAAAATGACAGCTGTCAACATCTATGAGGTACTGTAAAGATATGGCTATGTTGAAAATTTTAGTAACGATATTGAATATTATCAAACACACGAGCCTGCATTTGCAAAATTCAAAGTAGGCTCATAACGTTGTTGAGTTTTAATATTTTTACACCAAATTTGTAACATAGCCTTCTTATGATCCCACCTCAGGAACAAGTGCAAAGAAAATTTGACTCCTGCCGAAAGGTGATTTTGTACAGGGACTGTGAAATCACCTTTGGGATGTAAAAAACACATTTTGGACAAGTAGGAACAGGTCTATCAGCACACTTCAGAAAAGTAACACCACAATATTTTTGTTACTCTAACCTTTTATTTAATACTTTACCAAGCAGTATTACATTAACCACTTCATGGTGGCAGCATAATTCCACTGCTCTGTCCCTAACTAGGTGTAATTGGCGAGTATCCAATGTGATCCCTCTACCTAAGTCGCCCTAAAGATGTGTTCTTAATCCCTTACCTTCCCCTACTGCCTCACGAACTGTTTTGCCTCTGAGTCCATCAGATATTGATTGATGTTACTCGGTCAGCTTCTCAGCTGGTATACGCCCTGGTGGCTAGGCCCTGACGTGTTTTGCCTGCATTTCCATCCCTGAAGGAGTAGCGTTGGCCTATTCTACAGGACCAGTGATTGTGACCTGCCTGCCACCCTTGGCTCTCTATCCACCTGTCAAGACTGTGTTTGGCACTGCTGACCAGTGGTATGGTTGAGTCAGCACCTCCTTGAGTGCCTTCCCATATCAGCCTATTTCTGACTCCCCACAGCAACCTCACTCAGGGGACCCTCTGGCCTTCATCACACAAAATGCTGTAAACCCTCCTAAGCATGGTCAAGGGTATCTCCAATGTACTTACAGGGGCTGTAGCAGATATCCACAAACTAGAGAACTGAGCCAGTGAGCTGGAACAATGCACAGACAGGCTAGAAGACCAGCAAGAGCAAACATGAAGATGCTTGCAAGAACATGAGTATAATTTAGCCAAGTTATGGGAGAGGACTGAGCACCAGGAGAACCAGGGATGCCGGGACAACATCCGAATACTCAGCATTCCTGAGGGTGTGGAGGGCCCAACATGGAGATATTCTTAAATGAATGGATGCTTAAGGTGCTGGGAGATGTGGAAAGATCTAGTAGATGTGGAAAGATCTAGTAGATGTGGAAAGAGCCCATTGCCTGCTCATTAAAACAGATCCCGCACCTCCCTCCTCAGCCCATTATTGCCTACCTGCTACGCTATTCAACAAAGGAAAAGATTCTCAGAGCAGCAAGAGATTTGGGGAATATTACATGGAAGGGATCCTGAATTTCTCTCTTTCAGGACTACTCCCATGGGGTGGCAATGAGAAGAAAAGCATTCATGCACATCAAAAAGTATTAATGGCCAAGGTTTCAACTACCAAACAGAAGGCTACACTCCTGTATGTTTCCAAAGGGGCAGAGAAATCCTGGCACAGCCCCCTAGAGATGTAGAAAGCTGTATGGTGAAACACTGGCCTGATATGCCAGTCCCAACTACATCTCCCGATGCTTCTGGGCACTGGGAGGGTGCAAACAAGGAGGAACCAAAATTCTGACACTCAGCTTCCAGGGATGCCTTTCAGGGATGGAAGGCACAGCACACTAATCACCCTCCAGCTCTACCTTGAGAAACCGACTGAAGTTTTCAGACCCTTATAGTGAATGTAGTGAACCTCCACATGAAGTCCACCTCACCTCCCCAGCCTCTTGACCAGACACCCGTGGGTCAAACAAGCAGACCGAGAGCACACTCACAGCCAAGGAAAGCCATCTGTGAATCTTGTTGAAGCCTCTCCCCAGCCAAGCTCATGAAGGGAGACTCCAGCTCTGAAGATGGGGATATACAAAAGCTGAAGGAGTTACCAGATGAGATGGACACTAATCCACCCTTGGACTGGGTGGATGAAGCAGAAACAGCTGAGGCCACCACAGATGACTCCCTTGCACCAGTTAGACCAGGCCTGTTGTCCTTCACTGCAGCAGTCTCACAGGGCTCCCACAGAGACCAACCCAGGTGCACACCCTGCTAATGCCTCTGCGATGGGACCAGATGGATGACTTATATGGACTCAATTATGGTTGTTGCCACAGTAACACTTTGATCATAATGTTTACTTATTTGTGATGGTTAAGGAATGCCTTTCTCAATGTTCTTGTAGGTGACACAGGCTGTTCTCCCCCACTTTCAGGCTCAGTAGAAGCATCATGACCAGCTAAGGGGAGATGAACACCTTGACCCAGGCTCATATATCCCATTGCCCCTTTCTTTTTCTCTTTAAGGTGAGGGTTATTTTTACTCTTGAGTGCACTTCTTGGCAGATTTCTTTAAATTCAGACTATATATTGAACTTGTCCAAAGGGCGCTTAAGTGTAGGCTTAAGAAGAGAATGCATGGACCGTTGGCCACCCTTTACTAATTCCTCCCCTATTTCTGTTTATGTAGGGCACTACTGACTAGCTTCTGGTTTCAACTGTGAAGCCATATATGGTGCTCCCTGCCATATGAGAGGGCTCCCTCCCTCTTGGCACTCTTGTTCTGTGCCTTCCTACTGTTACATGCCAACCAAGAGTTTAGCCATTAGCATCCTGTGATGTTCAGTTAACCCAGTCCTTCCCTATGGCAGTCGAGCCCCCATCCTTGAAACATTGTCCCTTGCCTACCCTCCCTTAGTCCCTCCCCTCTCCTGCTTCCCAAATTTCTTAGGATCACACTTCAGAGTAACTGGACCAGGGTAGGGATGGACTCCACTACTGGTGTCTTTTTCTCTCACCCCTGTTGGGTGTTGTGAGCTAGCATTGCTGGGTGTACCTCCTGCCTTGGAATGACCCCAAACTCAGCTTGTCTCCACACCTTTAGTGGGTGCACAGGTTATACCTAGTTGAACAAATTTGTTCCTGTTATTACTGTTAGGTATTAGTTAACTGTTCTCTGTTGTTTCTATTGTTTTACTAATCCTAGTTTGTGTTTTGCATTTTACAATTTAGCCTATCACATGACTGGCCTTGAAAATCTTTGAGTGCACCGCCACCCTTTGCTGCACATCCTTCCAGTACCAGCTCTGGATGAGGGTAGGGCCATATCAGGGTGGGACGTCACATAGCTTAGGGTAACTATAAACTTCTTAATTGATCATCAGCGGTAGGTGAGGTCCCCCTCTCTTCGTTGCTGACTGTATTATGGCTGGAACATCATCTACAAATGAGGTGGGTCTCCTGGAATGTTAAGGGTTTAAATCATCCTGTGTAGTGGACAAAGGTACTGCAACACCTCCATTCCATTCATACTGACATTGCCCTCATCCAGGAGACCCACCTCACTGCTAAGACAGTAACATGGCTTCAGAAGTTGTGGATGGATAGAATTTTGGCCAGTTCTTCCCCAAATAAAACTAGAGAAGTTGCTATCTTGCTACACAAAGCCTGTTCCTAGACAGTAGAGGAAGTCCAAACTGATAATCAGGGCATTGGGTGGTAGCTCGATTTTTCCTATGCTGGGGCGGAGCAGTAATTCCAACATCTCGGCTGCAACACCGACTCAGCAGACCCAATACTGGGAATAGGACAGACTCTTACCTCCACAACCAGGGACCACCCTAACATACTCATTCTTCTAGGGTGAAACTTTAATCTCATCCTGGACATCTTCCCATATAAAACAAACCCAGCCCCAGGCCTACCTTAAGGTGAGGGTGGCCTACAGGAACTCATAGATGAATGGGGACTTCTGGACCCCTGTAGGTGGGACCATCCTAGTGAAAGGATTACCCTTTTTTCCTCTGTCCATGCCTCCTACAGTCATCTGGATTTCTGGTTGGTAAATGGGGAGGCCCAGTGGGGAATTACTGATACTGGAGTGGGAATATTGTTATATCTGACCATGCTCCTGTCCTTTTCACTATCTCCCAGTGGGACAGGGCCTTCCAGCACCAGGTGGTTCTTTAACTCCCGTTCTTCCAGGATCAGGATTTTCAGAAGATGGTTGGAGAGGAAGCCTAGGCCTACTTCCAACAGAATACTGGAGGGAGGTTAGGTAGGCACTGTTTGGGAGGCATTTAGGTGGTGCTAAGAGGCAGGATTATCTCATTCACAGCCACAAATAATAAAGCAAGCAGGCTAAACTTTCTAAATTACAAGCAGAGCTTACCACCTTGGAGACCAGATTTAAAGCCTCCCCTACACTCACAATAACTGCCCTCTAATTGCTTCAAACATGGGGCTCAAATACCACAATAATAACCTCCGCAGAGGAAGGTAGAAAGGCAGCTTCTTCGAATCAAGCACACCTTTTGGGAAGGAGGTGAAAAGGGCGGTAAACAGATGATCTAATAAATAAATAAATAAAAATAAATAAACTACTATGCATCAACTTTGAAAACAACAGGCAGCCTCCTGCATACATGCCTTGAAAGACTCCAATGGCCTAACTGTCTCGGACCCCAAAGGCATCAACCAAACCTTGAGCCAATACTAACAGACACTTTATCAATCTTGAGCATCACTGGCAAATGAGAATTTGTCCAGGTGCTCCAAGACTTCTGTGCCTCAGTTGAACTCTCAACCCTTCCTCTTGAATCGGTGGAGCTACAGGACAAAGCCTATGGGTTAGGCCTTTACTTCTGTGGTTGGGTTTCTACCTTACACAATGCACGCTTGCCAAGATTTTAACAAAGAAAATATTTTCCCTCTTTTCAGATGCCCCAGGGCCCTCACCAGGGTTACCCCTCCCCTTGCTCTTCCTCATAGCACTGGACCCCTGATATGGAAGCACATACTTGTCAAGGATGTTTCGGGCATCACTGTCTGAGATCAAACCTATCTTGTCAATGCCTATACAGACAACCTGCTACTCACCATCTCCCCAACCTAGACTTTTTCTTCTGAAGGCCCTGACCATGTTGCAGGAATTTGAGGTACTCTCTGGGTTGACTGTTAACCAAAGAAAACTATCTTAGCACCCCTCAATAGCTCCCGCTCCAAAGAATGCCTAGCTGGCACTGATGTCACCTGGGCCCCAGAGAGTTTTTCCTAGCTGGGAATAACTATCCCCAGGAGATGGTGGGACCTAGAATCCACTAACTTCTCTCCTTTGCTTACCTCACTCTTGGCTGAGATGGACTGATGGTGCAAGCTCCACCTGTCACTTTGTAGCAAAGTAGAAGCCAGTGCATGTTTTTCCTCCCGAAGCTTTCATACCTATTCAGCAATCTCCTATCCAGTTATCCCCCAAGCTCTTCTGCACAATAGATAAGCTTGATCTCCTATTACTCTGGAGGGACAGCTCCCAGATGGAGCAAGGTGAAAATGCGTGCTCACTGGTCTTTTATGGGCATGGGGCTGCCATGTTTTCAACACCACCGGTTGGCCTTCTTGATTGCTCAGGCATTGAGTGGTTTATCCCCCTCCTGTCCCCTCCCATTGGGTGGACATGGGTGGAGGCTTGTCTCAGATACACCGTATGGTCTCTGCTTCACCCCACCCCTTTCTACAGTCAAATACCCTACCCCAATCATGACTAAAACTGTGCGAGCATGGAGAAAGTGCATGGCTCTCTCTTGCACCCTCAGAAATGCCTGTGACCCCCAATACCCTACATTCCCTCTAGAACAATAATCTTTGCACATAGGTGGTAAGCTGGTTCACTGGAGAAACTGGGCTTCTTGTGGCATTACAGACCTACAGGACCTTTATATCCCAGGTATACCACACTTGAAGTCCTACAAACAATTGCAGAGATATTACTCTCTTCCAGCTAGAGACTTTTGGAAATTCTTACAAATCCACAGTGCAGTCACGGATTTACAGGCCCAAGTGATGGATGACCCTCGTTGGGCATGGCTCGAGTCTCTGCATAAGTCTGCCTCCCAAAAAGGTATTGCAGGTGGCTTTGTAGAACCATGAGAAGTTCAACCCAATTCCACGAGGCCTGTAGAAGGCACTGGGAAACTGAGCTTGGGACCACCATTTCCGTTGACACATGGAAGTGGTGCCTAAAGTCCTCCACACTGCATACAAAATGCCAAGAGCCAAACTATCCAGCAGAAAATTCTACTGAGATGGTATAGAACCCCAGATGCCTTACAGCGCATGGGCCTCCTTAACCACTCTTCCTGTTGGAGATGCCATCAGCCCTCTGCTCATCTCCTCCACATTCTTTGGCAATGCCCAAAGATTACCCCTTTAGGACACAGTGCTTATGGAATGCGCCAGAGTAGTAGGTCATCCTATCACGCACTCGAGCCTAATGCTACTGTTTGGGGACCCTGCCTCTCGAGATAGCCTGCCTTCCTCACTTCAAAATGGACACTAGTGGCAATCCTGAAAACCAAGCGTACAGTCCTGATGCACTGAGGAAAACCCAACCTCCCTTTCAGTATGGAAGTTGGTCTTTGCACAGACAGCCACCTTGGAGAGGTTTTGTACTCTCAACTACACCAACTTGACAGTTATCAAAGGTGGGTGCTTACTTGCAATCACATATATGCGTGGTCTTGCCTCCCTGCCAATCCACTAACATAGAACTCCTACCCACCCATAAAATCTCACTCTTTTCACTGTTAACATATCTGAAGTACCTGTGGCAAAGCATTAGATAGGTCTCATTTTATTGAATGACCAATTTAATTATCATAGCTCTTTACTTGAATAAGTCTGGGCCTAGGGATATGTAATTAAGTAGTTTATGCTAGGTTACAATTGTACTGAGTCACAGATGTTTCCTTCCTTTTTTGTTTCTACTTTGTATAAATAACTGTACTGTAAGTTTATGGCTATTGAATGGAAAAGAGCCATCAACTTATACTTGCAATCTTTGTCTAGTCCTTGGTGTTGGTAATGGCGAGCTTGTAACTTGGAATAAACAATAAACTTTGACATGATAAAACAAAAATACTGTGCCTGACTTGAGTAGTAAAAGTTCACAGCAAAAGAAAATATCACTTTACTAGTTGCTGGATCTCTTGTCGGTTCCGTATGGTCCTTTCAGGGTTCATTTGCTTAATGCAAAATTGTGTCAACCTCTTCTGAAGGTACAGACACCTTCCACTATGTTTGCGATCTATGAACGTTGTCCAGAGTATAGTGTAACTCACAAATCTTTTATTTAGTGTGCTGAGCATAAGTCACTTCGCGGCTTCCTAGATAGGATAGCTGGCTGCCTCCAGCTGTCTCGTGTTGCTCCTTGCTGCATAGTAGCTGAACTCAAAATCAAAATGCTGGCCAACATCCATAATGTGCTTACGTTTCAGAGCTCATAGGCCCCATCATCAGAGTTGACTAGTGATGGGCAATGTTTCTTTTAGTATATCCAGGTTGCCATAGCAACTATAAAATTCTACACTAATGAACAGCCTTCATTGCCTAGTTATTGAACAAATAAATACTAACATGCATATTCTTTGAAAATGATGTGATCTCATGGTAGCAATACCAGAACTAATTTATAAATATGGTTTATAATGTCAAATATTCTTACATTATTAAATGAAAAATGTTTATAAAAGATTTTTCCTAATTTTTTCATATTTTTATTCCAGTATATACCCTATTTTAAAACAATACCTAAATGTCCCTAATGTGCAAAGCATGAATATATGATACAGTGATATTTTATTCTAAGCAAAATATATATATACATTCCTCTTTACTTTTATGCTGATAATGCCACCACGCTGCTAAAACATTAAAAGGTTAAAAATGCTGAACTAATTTGTGAAATTAACTACTTTTTACAGTCCAAGTTCACAGATCACTGCTGTTATTTTATTTTTTTTTCATTTAAACCTTTGGGCCACAGCATCTCTAGTTTGTGAATCCAGTATGCCTCTCTGTAATAATAAATCCTTCAGATTTCACCTCAAGCAGGCATGCTGACCTTCTCAAACCAATGTGTGTTAGTGAGGCAGATGAACCATGGCCTGCTTCCATGTAATGTTTGCCATAGAATATTTACTGTTTTTTACTCTAATGGGAGTTGTATGCTCTCCCACTTGTTGCTTTAGTGCTCTTTTCATTTATCCTATATATGAAGTTTCACATGGACAAGTTAGCATACATATTACCCCTCACTTGAACAGTTAATGAAGTCTTTTATTACATATTTTTTCCCAGATCTGGGATTATTAAAGGACTTGGTATTGTGAGTACTGCTGCAATGTGCACAGTCACCGTATCTGTAGTTTCCTTCTGGGGCTCCTGGCATCCACTCTGGTCTTATGTTCTGCTTGTTTTCTATGAAAAGAGTACTTACAAGCATGTCCTCTAAGTTCTTATTTCTCTTGTAGTTAAACAGCAAGTCATTATTTACAATTTTTGTTAGACTTCTGTCTGCTTCAAGCACTTTCCAATGTTTGGAGATTATCTGCTTTATCTTCCAGTATGCATCTGTGTAGATTGTACTGAGGCATACCTGTTCTTTTCTCTTTTGAATCTTTTGTTTTCTCTATTTGATCTCTTCTATTCTATTTACTTTTTCTATTGCATTCACATGGATGCCTGGTTCATATTCCTTTTTAGTAATCTGTTGCACATGTCTGCTGTTTCTTTCAGTGTGCATTCTTTTCTCACTGCAATTCCTTTTAATGCATAAAAGCTGCTTAGTGTGGCTTGGGAGGTGACTACCAAAATGTAAGATCATGTTGCAGTCGTTTTTCTGTTCATCACTTGTATTTAAATGTGAGGAATTTTTGAGCTCAACCTCTTCTCCTTACCTAAAGATGAGCTCAAATAATTCCTTACATTTTTAAATACAAGTGATGAAAATCTATAATTCACAGCTAGATCACTACAACAAACAGTAGGTTAACTTCCTTGACCTGATGAATTATGTAAAAATAATAGATTGAAAACCTAAATATTTATAAAAGGAACCGATCGCAACATGATCTTACATTTTGATAGTCACCACCTCACGTCACACTAAGCAGAATATTCCATATTCCTTTGCACATTCAAACGAATTGCATTGAAGAAGAAGAATGCAGCACCTCCAGACCCCTTCTCCTTTACAATAGAGTAATGTGTTTTGAGCACCACCAAAGAATATTGTGTAGTTACATTTTGGACAGGATTTGAAAAATAACAGCTGCCACATTCACAACGTGTTGAAAGTTATGGCCATGTTGTAAATTTGAGGTAAAAATAGTGAAAATTACCAAAGTTACGAGAATGCGCTTGCAAAATTCAACGAGGGTTTATAACTTTGTTGATTTTAATATTTTTACACAAAATTTTCAACATCACCTTCTTATGACCCCACCTCATGAACAAGGGCAGAGAAATTGTTAACTCTTGCCCAAAAGGTGATTTTGTGCAGGGACCGTGAAATCACCCTTTGGGGTATATAAAACATTTTGGCCAAGATTTGAAAATTGACAGCTGTCACATTCATGAGGTGTTAGAAAGATATGGCTATGTTGTAAAGTTGTGGTAAAAGAATTGACAATAAAGTTACTAAGCTGCATTCACAAAATTCAACATAGGCACATAACTTTATTGTTTTTAATACTTTTGCACCAAATTTTCAACATAGCCTTCTTATGACACTACTTCATGAACAAGGACAGAGAAAAGTGTTAACTCCTGCTCTAAAAGTGATTTCATGCAAGGACCATGAAATCACCTTTTGAGATGAAAACAAACATTTTGGGCATGATTTGAAAAATGAAAGCTGTCACATTCATGAGGTGATGTAAAGATATGGATATGTTGTAAATTTGGGGTACAAATATTGACAACTACCAAAGTTACAGGGCCGTTTTGCAAAATTCAATGTAGGCTCATAACTTCATTATTTTTTATATTTTTATCCCAAATTTTCAGTATATTCTTATGACCTCATCTCATGAACAGGGGCAGAGAAAATGTTTGACTAATGCCTTAAAGGTTATTCTGCCCAGAGACTTGAAGTCACCTTCGTGACAGATTTACCTAGCTGCATCATGACATTGTTCATGGAGATGGGGTCCCAAAGAAGGCATGTTGAAAATCTGTGCTAAAATATGCAGAAATGGCCAAGTTATGCCTCTAAGTTCAAAACCCCATTGAAATACGTTCACCTTGTGCCTGTTTCTTCAGTTCATGGTCCAGCTTTTAAGAGTGAAGACATAGCTATGGTCCAGAGAGAATTATGGCATTGTATCCCCAATGGATAAGTAAGGGCTTGGGGGTGGGGTGTGGTGTTATGTGGAGGGTCCGATGGGGGTCTGAAGTGGTGCAAAAGACATTGACAGATGGTTTTCTTGTTACAGGTTAAAACAAACAAAAAAATCTGACCACTTACTAGCATGATGTGGACAGAGAAAAAGAGTAGAATGCTTTGCTGCAAATTGTAGGAGGAGGTCAAGCACCTGTGCTGAGTGTACCCTTTTATACCCTAGGCTCCACCCAGACACCAACACAATACACTAACTGGCCTGATATGCAGGCAAGCACACACAAAAAGCACACAATCTAAGTCTAATAATGGGACAATTGAATAAAGTACACAGTCCAGATATTTTACAAATTTTCAAAGGAATCAGACAATAACCAACAATGTATCTCTGGTCGGAGCAAGTAGTACACAATCACTTTGCCCACAGGTTTTTTTATACATATAATTTTGTTCAATGATGTATATATATATAAACAAACTAACACTTACTAGCCTGATATGATATGCACAGAGAAGAGGAGGAGGATGCTTTGCTGCAAAGCATAGGAGGAGGTCAGGTAGTCTACAAGTGTTACCTGCATGGAGGCATGCCCTTTCATACTCCAGGCCCCACCCAGACACACTCAGCCTGCTGCTATTGCATCCTACCTAGGGACCACAGTAGGCAAGTGGAGCCACAGCTCCAGTGCACTGTCCCATTCTGCTGCCCTATACTGCACTACAGCCTCGAGACACCTGGCTGAAAGAAAACCTTCCTCCAGTGTCCAGCCCGGTATTCAGCTCATTGAGTTGTTGTTTAGGCCAGAAAAACTGATAACATAGAGCTCCACCTTAATTTTTTCATGCTAACATCCAGGGTTTGCAGTATCTCAAAGAAACCTAATAGTTTAACACAGTTTCAACTCTTCGAGGATGTTCTTTTGCTCCTTAATATGGATAACACTTATTAGCATAATAGGCACAGAGAAAAGAAGGAGAATGCTTTGCAGCAAAGCGTAGGAGGAGGTCAGGTACCTGTGCAGGGTGTACCTTCTATACCATGGGCCCCAACTGGACATACCCAGCCCTTACCCTTCCATCCTACCTGGGACTGCAGTAGCAAGTGGGAGCCGCAGCTTGAGACATAAAACATTTATTTATTTATTTTGTTATGCCCATATTTTGGAACTATAATGGACTGGGGAGGAACGGAGAAGAACTGCTCACAGCTATAGCTTACAAATCACATTTGAAATGTATGATCCCTATAGTGTATTTAACTACTGTCATATCAAACTTCCATTATGTTCCCCTATAATAAGGGTACACTGTAAAAGGATGCAGCAATTATCCAGCACATTCCAGGAGACTTTTTAAATGTCTGTATTTTGAAAGTAGAAAGGTGGACAGAAATAAAATTACACCTTATGTTTTAAACATATGAGTCCTGTAGCATATGTCACTGCAAATGCCAGAAGAAACTTTAAAATGTTACTGGGTTAAAATAGAAGATATAATATATTTCACTTCTCAATGCCAAAAGTTTTTCAATACAGTTAAACAGTAATTTCAAGCAAAGTTGTAAGCAGTAAATTACCAGTGTTTACCAAATGATAAGTTTTCATTAAACATACAATAGGACAGGTATCTTGAATAAGAAAGTTTCTCCCACAGGACTATGACATTTTTCAATAGTGCCAAATACTTATTTTCAGACTATATTAAGATAGGAAATAAGTGGGGTATTGCTGCTCAAATATGCAGAAAATAGAAAATGAAGAGCTATAAAGCCATTGCATTTACTAACCCTTCTAAAATACAAATCACATTTGAAGGATATGATCCCTATAGTGTATTTAAATACTGTCATATCAATCTTCCATTATGTTCCCCTATACTAAGGGTAAACTGTAAAGGGATCCAGCAATGATCCAGCACATTCCAGAAGACTTTTTAATGTCTGTATTTTGAAAGTATAATGGGGGGACAGAAATACAATTACACCTTACTTTTAAACATATGATTCCTGTAGCATATTTCACTGCAGATTTCAGCAGATAAGACTTATTTTCCAGACTATATTAGCATAGGAAGTAAGTGGAGTATTGCTGCTCCAAATATGCAGAAAGTAAAAACAGAGAACTACTGTATGAAGCCATGGTATTTTACTAACCCTTCTAAAAATCTATTTTTGTTTAAAATTGTTCTTTTATAGATATGGATTCAGTCAAGTTGGTCATTAAGACCAGCTGGTTCTAAGGTTTCCATGACCAAAATCCATTTTGTTTCTCTCTGTAGTAACAGTTTCCACCTATCTCCTCTCCTTTCCATAGGGGCACACATATTCTAAAGGTCTCAATGTGAATCCCTGTGATCATGAACTGTGTGCATCCCTGACGTTGCACCCTACTGCACTATTAATATTTTATTTAGGATGACACAGTTAGGTTATGTATCGACAGTTCTTCCCACATAGATTTTACCACATGCACACCAGAAACCGTACAAAAATGGTTTTGGACAGTCTACATATTCATCGAGAATATACTTCCTACCATTTATTGGGTGTTGGAAATAATGTCCAATAGCTGCAAAGTCACAGATACTGTACTGTCTTCATTTATTAAAACCAGATGGTCTCTTAAGCTATATTTTATCTGAATGCATTTGAAAGTGACTATGTGTCAACCTGTCTCCCACACTACAACCTTTTCTAAACATAACGTTTGGGGTCTTAGCAACTGCAGTAGTAAGAAAAGTTACATTGGATTGTGCTGACATCACCTCTCTTTACTCAAGTATACAACAAGAAAGAGGTTTGCAGGCGGGGAGGGGATGTGAGGGGCTGGATGCTGAGTGGGAGGGCCAGTTGGGGGTCTGAAATGGTGCAAAAGACATTGATAAATGTTTTTCTTGTTACAGGTTAAAAAATTGGACTGGGATGCCAATCGCAACACTGGGGATTGGTACCCCCCGTGTCCCTGGTATGTTTCTGGGGGTGGGCACTGAGAGGATGATGTTGGGTTGGGGAGGAAAGTTAAAAAAGAAGAAATAACTGTGCATGCATGTCACGGGGGACAAGAATTCCTAAACTGGGATTGGGCACCCCCAGTGCTACTGTTATGTTTCTGGGGAGTGGGGTGGTGGGTACTAAGAGGGAGGGGCAGGTGGGGAACTATAAAAAATATTAAGAAACAAAAGCAACTAAGCATGCATGGCAGTGGAGGAGGGATTTTGTGATTGGGACAATGAGGGATTAGGCACCCCAGTGTCACTATTATGTTTCATGAGGGGGTGCTAAGAGAAAGGGTTGGGTGGGGTTTATGTGTTTCAGCAGTCATGGATCACCGAAAAAAAAATTGTTAGATGCGGTGTGTTGCACACAGAGGTGACTTTTTTCACTCCAACGTGTTGATCATTCGCAAGGAATGAGGGAGTCCTTTCCTCATAGAAAGAGGTCTGCAGGGCTCACACACTGCAGCCCTGAAAGGAGCATTCTGTGTTTCAAATTAGACCCATGGAATTGGGTCAATCCCAAACCATCCCTTTAGTATTAATTTTTATGGACTTTGTACTTTCTGATAATGAAAACATGTCTCCCCACTTACAGTAGGTGATGTGATATATTTTGTATAAGTAGACAGAGATTCATAGAACTCAAATAATCTATTGTGTTAGGCAGTTGAACCCCAAGGTATAATAGGGATGTATCCTTCATAAGTGGCAATTGCTCCTGTTGAGATTGGGGGGTTGTTAAGTAGACAGCCACAAATTGCTATAACACAATCCCAAACCACATATCTCAAAGAATAATTCATAAACAGTGGTTCTATGTGATAAGGGTGAATTCAGCATGCCAAACGCCTTATCGCAACCTCACATAGTCAAAATTCAATTTTGGCAATATGGAATCCTGGCGCAAGGAAGCGCGGTGCAAAAAATATTTTTTTCTTTTTATGTTGGGCTGCACCTCACACATCACCCTGTGGGGGCTTCACCCTCCCTCCTCCCTAAATTAGGATTCTCAACTCCAGGGGATGCATGTCGGAGGTGCTTCTCGTTACCAAAAAACACTGTCTTGGGCTGGGCACAGCAAAACTACCAGCACCCTGGTCCCAACCTTGCATCAGCACCACCCCAAGCCAACATCTAACCAACCATGCCCACGATGCCAGCTCGTCAGAAACCCTTCACCACCCTCCACATGCCCTCCATCCCCACATTGATGAGCTTGCTCCTACCCCCCACAGCCATATACTAAATGCGACATCCTGTCACCTTTTGCAACTCACCCCACCGGTTGCCAACCCCACACCCCACCATCGGGGCACTAGCGAAAGTGGGTCGCCGTTTCAGCAAGACCCATTTAATTGCCCCATTTCTAATACACACCATACACAGCTTACCATAGCTGAAATTTTCAATTTATTCAGGACAAAATGGATGAAAACCGAAGCTTAAAAGAGCAAATGAATAAATAGGTGGATAATACGAATCTAAAAGTTAAAATAACTTTTTCTATTTGGTGTTTGTCCACCTATTTATTCATTTGCACTTTAATAGCTTCATTTTCACACACTTTGTCCTGAATAAATTGAAAATTTCAGCTATGGTGTTATTTATGTATTATTCTTTGAGATATGTGTAGTTTGGGATTGTGCTATTGCAATTTGTGGGCTGTCTACGAAACCCTCCCCACACACTTCCTTGCTATGAGTAGTTTTGGCTATGAGCACCATACTGAATACTTGTAGTGTTGTGAGACCCACACCTTTTGTGTTTTGTTCAAATCCTGTTGAGGTTTACCAGTTAGTAGATTAATCAGTAGAGCCTCAAACTTTGACTAGTTTACCTTATATCCTGACAGCTTTCCAGACCTCTTCACTGTATTAAGGATCGCTTTACTTTCCCTCACTGGGTTTTTCATATACGGTATAGCAATATATCATCTGCAAAAGAGGTGTTTTCAATTGTTTTACACCATATTTAAAGCCAAGGATTTCAACGCACTTCTAATTTTATTCATGAGAAGCTTTGTCATTAAAGTAAAAAATAATGGTGATAGGGGCAATCCTGTCTTGTATGACACTGTAAATTCATGCTGTAGGTGAGGTATAAATCTGCTTGATTCATGTCCTAAATTGTTCTCCTAGGTTAATATTGTTAGGCATTTGAAACAAATATTACCACTCAACCCTGTCAAAAGCCTTCTGGGCATCTAGGCTAAGCTACAACAGTTAGGTCTTGATAGTCTCCTGCTTCTGGTTTACACAGTACCTTACTGTTAGGAAATGGCATGTGAAGAGAAAGCATGCCCTATCAATGCAAAGTCTCATTACTAATAAAATCCTCAAGGTTCAATACTGTGTCCCTGTATTTCTTCCTGTTTATTAATGACATGTCAGGCAACTGCAGTGTGGCTTAACTACAGTTTTATGCAGATGATGCCTAGGAACTCGAATGACTACAGCTAAATCAGCAGTAAGCATGAGAACAACTTCAGAAATTAGGAGGGCTTTTGCACATAAGTTGGTTCTGAATATCAAAAAAAAAACTAAAGCTGTACTTTTGACTCTATACTTCTGAGGAAGGAAAGACACTTGTTAAAACTGTCTACCTCCTAAGTTCCCAAATAGATGTTGTTGAGTCCATCAAGGTGTGTACTTAGATCAGGAAATTCACTCAGAGTTCATGTGATAATAACTAACTCCAAAAAACTTAGACTACTGTACCATCTTAGAGCCTACCTTACTAGTGTAGCTTGTCTAGACATAGCAAATACACCTTACTTCTTCATCCTATTGAATGGTACCCCAGTCCTCCATATCCTAAGGGGCACTGAAATGATTAGACTCAATATTCTGTATAATACAACTGGTGATCTGCCTCATGAACTCTCCCCAGGGAACATCATTGTGTTGTATTCTCTACATTGCACTGGCCTTTTCTGGAAGGGAGACTGGCATACCCCCTTCTCTGTCTGGTTTTAAAATGGTAAAGTGTACACCCTTCCAGACTGCGGGATGCTGTGATGCCTAAACTGCTTTGATGGGTGCCACAGTCATTCTCCTGCACTTTATTTGAGGTGCCAAGGTTTCATTCATGCTCGAGTAAGAGCTCTTTGTCACCACCACCCCATCTGTTTTTAATAATTTCCCTCCAGAGTTGAAAAGCTATTCTTCCCTTAGTGGTTTTAAGAAAAGGCTAAAGACCTATCTTCTAAGCACAATCTGTGCTCCCTGAGTCACAGATCTATGCCCCTCCCTGTTTGTCATCTTATCCTTAACCTGTCTTTGATCCAGGCCATACAAACACAGAAAACAGAATTTAATGGAAGATAATGACCATTTGGCCCATCCAGTCTGCCCATTCCTCTCTACTACACTATTACCGCAGACCATACTTGATCTACAATTCTTACTCCCCCAACTTCCACTCTGATTCCTTGGGTTTATCCTATGTATTCTTGAAACCCATCACTGTTTTCACCCCACTGCCTTTGCTGGAAGGCTGTTCCAAGAATCTGCCACTTTTCTGTGAAGAAGTATTTACTCACATCTCTCCTGAATCTTCCTTCCAACTTCATAGCATGTCACCTTGTTCTTTTGTTTGGACTCTTTATTTATTCACCTTCAAGCTGGGCATCCTTCCAGGATATGCACTCGACCCCAGCCTCTACTCCCATGCCTGAACCCTCATTGAGAGACTTCCTGATCGCCCAAGCAGATCTAAACCCCTGAATCACCCTCCCGTGTGGGCCCATACTCCGTGACAGCCTGTCTGTAATTAGGAGATCATACCAGGTGTGTCGGGTCAGGCCTGGAGTCCTCCAGACAACTTGGCAGCAATCAGGATGTGGGCTGCTTCCCTGGCATCCCCTTCATCTCCACTAACGAGATGGTTTTTTCACTGCTTTGTTCTGTCTCTTGGAGGCGTGCGGCAATGACGCTCTGCCCATTGCTTCCCTGCTGATGTCTTGCTGCACTCCCCATCCCTCTTTCTAACTGGTGTACCTGCATTATCCCCAGTCTCCACTGAGGGTCACCAGGACACCGAGCAACCCTGGATCCCTCCCAAAGAGAGAGAGCAGTCCTCCGGGTGCTTGATCCTCTCTCCCAGCCATGCCCTGATGGCCCAGACTCATTCCCAAACCGGGTCACCAGTGTGGCGTGAGGTGTGGCATTCAGCACCTCAGCCCTCAGTGCCACCAGGCCAGCTCGTCCACCTTGTTCTTGATTACCTTTTCTTCTGAAAAATATTTTCCTAGTGTACCTTATTTACTCATGAGAGCTGTTTAAGGATCTCTATAATATCACCTTCTCCCTCTGCTGTTCCAGTGTGTACATACTGAGGTTCTTTAGTCTTTCCCCATAGTGCTTTGATGCAGAACCTGCATCAATAATTGCCCTCCCTGGACCACCTCCACTCTATGTCCTTCTGGAGATGTGGTCTCCAGAACTTGACAGTGTATGCTAGGGTGGAGTCTTACAAAGCAATCTATACAGTTGCAACACTGCCTCCCTCTTTCTGCTTGTGATACCCTCCCAGTGCACCCCAGCATCCCACTTGCCCTCCTAACTGCCTTGTCACACTGCCTGGCTACCATTATGTCATCCAATATGATCACTCCGAGGTTATTGCTTCCTGGTCATCAGTATCACACCTGCCAGTCTGTACTCTGTCCCTTAATTTCTGTGCCCCAAATGCATTATTTTGAACTTTTTCCATTGAAATCCATCTGCCATATCCATGACCACTCCTCGAGTTTTCTCAAGTCAATGCTTATCCTTTCCACCACCCTAAATTTCCACCCTATTGCAGAGTTTGGTGTTATCTGCAAAGAGGCAGACCTTCCCTTCCAGCTCCTCCCCAATGTCACTTATAAAGGTGTTAACAAGGCCTGGTACCAGCACTGATCTCTGAGGTACCTCTCTGGTCAACCCCCTTCCTCAGAGTGAACTCTGTTTACCACCAGCTCTGTCTCCTGTCCTTAACCAATTTCTTACCCAGTGTATCACCTTTGAACCCACTCCTAAGCTACCCAGCATGCTTACTAGTCTCCTATGTGAAATGGTATTAAACTTCTTACTAAAGTCTAGGTAGGCTACATCCACCACTCCACCCTGATATAGTTCCTTGGCCACCCAGTCAATGATCTCTATCAGGTTTGTTTGATATGACCTCACACACATAAATCCATGCTGCCTTGGGCCTTTTAACCCACAGGATTCAAGATATTGTACAATACTTTCTTCAGCAGTGATTCCATTAACCTTCCAACAACTGAAGTCAGACTGACTTGCCTGTAATTGCCTGTTGCTTCCCTGCTACCACATTTGTGAAGAGGTCTACATCTGCCCTCCTCCTATCCTCTGAGACTTCCACTGTTTCCAATTAGCTGCTAAATAGGGTAATCAGAGGTGCAGCCAGTACCTCCTGTGCTCTTTCAATATCCTGGGTGGACCCCATCTGGCCTCACTACTTTGTCTACTTTAAGATTTGTGGACTCTCTCCTCTGAAAGTGCATTGAAACCCAGCTGCCATACTCTTGACCACCCTCTAGTTATCTTGGGTCTCTGTGCATCCTTACCACCCCTCCTGTAGTGTCCACCCTATTGCAGATTTTGATGTCATCCACAACAAAGTACCCTTCCTTCCAGCTCCTCTGCAACATCACTTATAAAGGCATTAAGGTGGACGGTCCAAGCACGGATCCCTGAGGCACCCCACTGATCACCCTCCTTCCTCAGAGTGAACTCCATTTACCACCACCCTCTGTTGCCTGTCCCCTAATCAATTTCTTATCCAGTTTACCACCTTTGGGCCTACACCTAAGCTATCCAGTTTGCTTACTAGTCTCCTGTGTGGAATGACACTGAATGCCTTACTGAAATATAGGCACTGTAGGCCACATACCCTGCTCCATCCTGATCTAAATCCTTTGTCACCCAGTGAAAGAAAACTATCTCTCAAATCTATTATCTTTTATTATGTATAATTCTTTGTTTTCTGCCAATGTAGGTCATTGTAATTTGACACTGCTTGTACATTTGCACAACTCAGATGTCTCTAATCTGTGTTTCAAAGTTCCATTTCTAATTTGTTTTGGTTTGCATGTAATTTCCAAATTATGTCAATTGTTTTCCTGTGCTCTTATGTCATTAATTATAGGTTAGCACTGATAAGGGACATTCTGTCTCAGTGGGCCTACCCAGATAACAAAATTCAATAAATAAATAAAAATAAGTAAATAAATAAATTATACTGAGCACTACTAAACTTATTTTATGTAATGTATTTTGGTATACACACCCAGTGGTTATATTGGTACTAACCTCTTAAACTATTGTCAAAATGCAAGAATAGCTTCTGTGAACTCTTGAGCCATCTACTTGCTTATAAAGTACAGTGTAGGAAAGGTGAACCCTTGGTAGCTTATGGGAGTCGAGGGTCACATAGGGCAGTATGCATGTATGATATTACTACACACCCTGGAGAGGTTGGTAGCTATGAACATTTTTTCTAATCATTTTATATGAACATTGGTGCAGTGCAGGTGACTTTGAGAGTGTAAATACCTGTGACTATAGCTTGCTTATGATTAATGTGCATTATTTTAATTTGAAACATATCAGTTCTTAGGCCTGGTTATTTAGTCATTAGATAAACACTGATTTATATATTTAATATTGCATATTCTTTTCCACAAATAATATATTTTGAACTGTTGTTACTATGCCTATTTTGGTACCATATAAACAAAGTTAAAACACTGCCCATTATTTTCTAAATCCCACTTCACTAGAATAAATTCTCCTCTGACAAAGAAGGGGCAGGCATACATTATGACTAGTATGTTTACTCATGTGCTCCCCTATGGAATCCAAAGTCCCCACTGACTCATTCAACTGGGCTAGTTATGGACCTTTTCAAATTCCATTTAACTGATTAAGTGTAAAGAACCTCACAACATGTTCACTATTAAGGAACCCTTGGCATACCGTAAGATCGGCACTATAAATAAAACATTCAAGAATATATACAGCTACCATCATAGCCATAATGAACAGTAGCAAGTTTGATCCTAGGGAGATGAATGGAGGAGCTTTATCATAATGGCAGTGTGATCTGATGTTTAAAACACTGGCATATAAATCACACAAATCTTATGGTTGTAAACCCGATTTGTAGATTTTCAATAATCATAAACCAGTGGCCTTGATCATTAGTAGTGGCCAGCATTATATTCAATACTCTGCAGGTATCTATTTCCTTAATATTTTATTTAGCAAACAGGCAGATAAGATGTGTGCAAAAGGTGGCAGCAGAAAGAGCCTAAATATTGTACAGGTACAATACCAGTTGCAATCTGTGTTTATTGGAACAAATGCACTCTTTTAGAGGACCTGAAATGTACAACGCATGACTCATTTGATGGCATATTATTTCATGCCAGTATGTATAATTTAATTATGAAAATGAAATCTACACATAATGAAGTCCACTAATAAAACTTTATTTAAAGCATTCACTTCCTTGGGGCAACATGATTAGTTGTGCCCTGTCTTGGTTAACGGAAATTATTCTATGGACCTTAGAATTAGTGGATAGCTGATGACAGGCTAATCATAAGACAATCCATATTACACAAAATGTGACCATGAAATGCAGCATTTAAAAGATTCTGAACTTGCTGAGGAAACATTCTCATTCTCTAAAGTATTTATGGACAAAACTACAGTTAAGGTTCCTAAACATAACCATTTTCAGGCTCCAAATTTCTTCAAGAACACATTAAGCTATTTATTTTTGACTTTGCCTGGGCAGATAAAGTTTGCCTAAAGCTGCATTCATTGCAGTAAGATCATTTTCATGACAGGAAAAATAAAATAATTCACACGGTTCAGATTTGTTCTAGATACAAGTGAAGCAATAACAAGTGTCACATTTCAAGGACTTTATAGGATTATTGTCCATACAAATCCCAGGACATTTTATCACATGCAGTGTTTGTTTAAAGCTTTTTCAGCTACAAGCTGAAGTGTTTCTAATGACCGCCATAAGAGATTATTTTCCTTGACGTTTTTCAACCAAATACATTGACAACTGCATTCTACTAAGGCTGAAACACAATCTTAAATTGCTTTTGAGGAAACGTAATAATCCTTTCAATGAAGAACAAGAAGAAACAAACATCTCATATTTTCTCAGTGCAATTTATTGCTGTTAAGCTGGACCTTCAGTCTCGGACAAGAGAAAAAAATCAATATTAATCTACAGTACTCATGTAATGGAAGGGTAGGCCTTATAAACTATTACTTGCTGTTGCAAGACTGCAGTCTGGTTATGGAGGCCTAGACTATAACTTTGCTGTGGAAACAGTATACCATGACATTGTATTTGATGTGGAAAATCAATTGCACTGTTAGAAACTGTTTCACTTCAAAGAAAAGAACACTGAATACCTCAAGCAGTTGTTTAACAAAAGGTTTCACAATTATTTAATCATTTTAGAACTCAGACCAATTAAGGTTGTATCTGTCAATACTTCACCAAATGATTTCTGTTTCCAGGGAAATTAATGTTTTTGTTTTCAGCATTCCTGACTGAGGCACAATGCCTTCAGTGCTGCTTTGGAACTAAGACAAAATGAACCTGCATTTAAGCTGTAATGTTAGAAAACTACATGGAAATCTAGAAAGTACTTTCAGACTGTGCAAGGAGTACTCATAGGCAGGGCCACTGGAAAATTGCAGAAAAGTTACCAAAAATTGCGGATCATTTTGTAAAATTGTGGTAAATGCGGGGGTTCTACTATAGACCCTGAGTGCTTCACAATACATCTTTTAATGTTTTCTGCAGCATATATTAGTCTGTATAAATTGCTAAATAAATACACTGACACCTGAATATGTTTAAAACATAAAGAAAAGTTTATGTTCCTAAAAAGAATACTAAACTGATAAGCTATCTTAAGCTTTGCCTATCTTCTAAAATTTAAAAAATCTGCCTCATACAGTTCTAAATAGTTTCTATAAAGTGAGCCACAGCAAATCAATACTAAATAAATCCAGAAGGAATATTTTTTGTTTATTTCTGGCTGTAGAATAATGAAGCCCAATCAACAGCTGTTTACAGTGCTCTGCCAGCTATTCACCCACTTTGGTACAAGCAAAAATAAATGAGTGGTGAATAATTGAGTTTTAGTAAAACGTTGTTAAAGTGTTTAATGGTCATAATTTGTACTGTAGGTACTGTACACTATTTTGAAATCACATATTTAAACATTAAATCTGGAGATAATTAGGGCTGGCAGTATAATCGAGAGGTAAGAGTAATACCGTGAATGAGCTGACGACATCTAGCAGACCTGGGTTTGATTCCCACAACCTCCACTTGTATACTGTTTGATTCTGAGCAAGTCACTTAACCTCCTCAGTGCTCCTGCATTCCACCTGAAAACAGTCACTTGTGCTTGGTGGGCTTTACGTCGTTACCAAAAAATGTAAAAAATACCAATATATTTTACTGTATTATACAGTAGTCAGGGTACCCTATAATTTACTTTTGTTTTACTCTGGCTGCAATGATTTTGCTTAGTTAAAGATAAATGTTAAGATACATTTTGTGTTTTATAAGCTTGTTTTTAGACTTTAGTCAGGTTTTTATTGTAGACTTTGCATGTGAGCATCTAGAGGTAGTTGCTAAAGTGAGATCATTGTTAGCAACTAGCTTATTCAAGTTTAAAATCGGCAGGGCCACCATAAATCCTCAGTTGTTTGAATCTAAACTGAATGAAAGTATGCTCATAATGAATAACTTGCCCTACCACTTACAAAAAGGTTTCATAGTTAGCACCCCATTTAAGCGAATGGGATCATTTTACCTTTTCTCCTATCTTTTGTTTCAGTCTGTGTGGCAACAAAACATTTTCTGGTAGACTGCTGCTGCTTCAACACAAAACAAATGTTAAGTGTTTAAGTGTACTTATGCTTGGCCAGTGGATTTTGAAACCAAACAAGACAAGGATTCAAAAGAAATCAGTGTCACATAAAACCCTTGCCCTATCTTGCATTACATTGTTTCATAACCCAAGTCTGCATGCAAAATTGTTAATAAATTTGAGAGTATTTTATTAAAAATGTTAATACTTTTTACACAGGTCAACATAAAACTCAAAATTGCAAGAAATTGCAGAACATGCCAGTTTTTGTGGAGAATGGTGAATATTGATTCTGCAAAAAATTGCAGGCGCAATTTTCCAGTGGCCCTGCTTATAGGCATACCTATACATTTATATAATATTACAACCAAAATAAGAGACCACTTCACCCAATGGGAGAGAAAATGGACATAATGTAGGAACTATCATCATATGATGGGTATAGTAACATAGAGCACTGTGGACATTAGCATTTTATAGTCATAAACATTGCTGTTCACTGTCAGGCCAGCATAGAATTCTATATTTTTTTCTGTGCCTCTCATTGTATGATATGGGACAACACCTTCTCCAGATGAGCAGAGGACTTCTGAGTGATAAAATAAGAGATGTCTCACCTATGGTGGGACTGTCGAGATATCTTATTTCACCAGAATACTGTGAAAACACAATTCCTTACATAACAAAAACAGAAAAATAGCTATCACATCATATAAAGCAGGGCTGTGTTTCCATCAAGAACTTCTGATGGCATTATAAACCACAAGAGCTTGAGCAGTCTATGATGTAATTAGAACCCCAAGATGGGATCACATGCTTCTGAACTGATCTGATGGATATTATTTTAAAAGCAAATGGTTGATCTCACACTGAAGAAAGACTCAGAAAAATTAAACAAAGCACTTACTTTTCCATAATGCTCCCCACCACCTCATGAATTTGCCTGCTTCTGCTCCTCTTAAAAGTATTACAAACTCACATTCCACTCAACTGGTCAATCATCCACCCACCTCCACCCCCAGAAGAGCAGAAGAAGTTTTAAGAGTTGTATTTTGTACCATATTAAGGCTATCTCCTGTAGACTGGTGGGACAGTGTCTTTAAACATGCCTCCTCTGAGTCCCACATTATGGCCTATGCTCTGGAATTCTTTGAATGCTTGTGTTCTTGCTGTTGTCTGCTGGGCTGCTTTACCTGTTTAGCTGCTTCTCTGCTGCTGCCCTTCATCTTTGTGAATGGCCTCTGTTTCCTGCTCACTTCATTTGCTGTTTCTTTGGGGTTGATCGACCAACCAATCTGGGAATTGTTTGCCCACATTCATTGAATATTACTGCTTCTTGCCAGCAGTACAGGGACACCATATCATTCAGTAGTATAGTACTGTATTTTTCTCTCTTTTAATTTACACACTGCAGTTATTTACTAGATGTAACACTATTTAATTTACAAATTCCTTTGAGTTAGTAACATAAGGTATACATTCAGATTAGATGCAAGCCCTCTTCAATCTCATGTCTACATTGTAGCTAAAACAATTAGTTACCATTTTTTTTCATTTTAAAGTATTCCTCGTAGACAATCTTGAATGTCTGTGAAGTTGCTCAAACAGGACAAGCTGCACCTGCTTCCTGGGCTGAAAGCCCAGGAAGCTGCTATTATTTCAGATTCAAGTCAGTTTCTTTCCCTCCTTTAGTCTGTTCTCAAAATCACTAGCTCCTGGATTACTTTCCTCCTTCCTAGAAATCCTGGGACAGATTACAATGAAACAGGCAATGGACTGTTGCTATTTTCTGCTTTAATGTCACTTTAATGGTAAAGGCAGATGTAGTCCCACTTCACAAAGTGGAAGCAAAGAAGGGCTGAAAATTACAGGCCTCTGAGTCTGACTTTAGTAGTGGGAAAACCAATAGAATCATTGCTGAAGGAAAAGACTATGAAATATCTTGAATGCAGGGGTTTACAGGATCAAAGACAACATGGTCTCACAACAGGGAGGCGTAGAAGCCTAGGTATACTAACAGACACCAAGGCAGTAATTTAGTGCATAAAAAACACAAATATTGCATTTGTCAATTTATTTGACACACAAAATGTAAAACAAACAAAAAATATATAGAATATTTACAGAAAGAAAAAGAGTGTTAGTCATTCCCACCTCAACCAACAGGAAATACTTCTTCTTGAGAACTCCTGAAACTCTTCCGTAATATCAATGTTGAACAGTGTGTAAACTCTCACACTTAGCTCCTTCTCTTACTGTGGTCAGGAACAAAAGACCCACCTATATTCTTCTTAGCCCCTAGTGGTGGGTTTATATAGCATAGCTAGGGGTGACATCACAGTCAAGTGACCCTCGTTATACAGTACAACCTTATATCTTGCTCCCACCTTTTGAGGCTCTTAAAACATTCTATAAACAGATGTTGGTTAAATAGCTTTACACCAATCTCTAGAAATATACAGTGTACCTGTCTTATAAGACTATATACAGACTTAATTATAGAGCCTCAGCTGTTTAGGGGCTAAGATCCTCCTTCCAGAGTGACATTACAACTTAGGGCTAATATAAGAACAGACATTCTTTTAACTGCCAGCCCTATAGTTGGACCTTTCTGAATTACAGGCTCCACAGGTAATTACACATTAACTAATATGTACATACATTTGTAATATACAGGCATCTCTGAGGTTGGCTAAGGAAGAGAAGATTAAGGGTGTGCTCCTTATCTTCTTTCTCTTGCCAGCTCAGGAGACCTAACAAACAGATTGCTTTCTTTTATTATACCATGGATAATTCAGTTAAACTGGTAAGATTAACTTCAGTCCTTGAAAAGGATTCTATTCTTTAAATGGCAAGGCTGCCACCTTTTATATATATATGCAGGGGCTCTGTGCTGTGTTTCTATTGAGCCCCTGCCAAAACTAAAATTAATTTTCCTTGACCCAATGGCTGAAATGTCAGCTGTGAAGTACACATTTCATTTGGGCCTTTTATTGTCCTGTGGCCCATTTTAACCTTTGGCACCATTTGTTACTCAAGCAGCCCAGTAACAACATTTCTGGGGCTGCACTATTTTCTGGTGTGCATTTCCACTGTTTCAGGACACTACGTGGCTTCTTTGCTTCTTTGCCCATAGTGTTCCCTTTCCGGTATCTCTTTTGATCTTTGCCCCTCTTGTGGCATCTGCCTATGCTTTAAGAATCTTTCTGCCCCAAAGCACACTGCACCAGACAAGGAGTTTGTCTTTTAGATGCATCATGTGGCAGTGAGGCCATGGATCATTTTGCTCTGAAAAAGTATATACTCAGTTGTATATTGCAACCTGAGTGCATCAATGACAACTGCACAGTCAGTGCTTTAGATGGGCACCACTTAGGGAGCATATCTGTTTCTTTTCAGGGCACCAGAGATTTAACATCTAGTGCTACATATGCTAAAGATACTGTTAATTCCACAATATTTTATAAAGCGCTCCCAGTGCTTTCTGTGCTAGATTTCAAAACAGGGAAAAGAGGCAGAAAGGGATAGTACAGAGTTGATAGAAAAGTCAGGTTGGCCATCCTGACATGAATAATACAGGAAAGTAAAGAAAAAATAGCAGCCAGAAAGACTGAGGGAAAATAGGAAGGGGATGTCATCTTTATTATTGATATTTCTTGGGGGACATTTATCATAACAGCGGCACCTGTTACCTCCTCCCACACAAGAAGGCAACACAATATTTTGTTGTCTGGACATTTCACTCTTGGAAGTGTTGGAACTTCCATCTGCCCTCTCCAGAAGTTCCCTCAGGGACCCTAATAAATGTTTGAATGGTATAATGAGAATGATGGTAACATCATACAACCATTCACTACCATTCTTTTCCCTGATGTTTGTGCATTTTAGTACAGCAATCTCTAAATATCTTCAATATATTGTATACACAATCAGTACAATACATTTCCCTTCAATATTCAATCTGCAGCAATTGGAGTACTGTCGGCCCCATAGCGAGACAAAAATCGTCATTCTGATGCTGTGACCCAGCATGGTGTCTAACTATAAACTTGTATAGCTGTAGTGACGGAACCATCTCATGATCTGCATGTTTTCTTCTTCATTTGATTTAACTAACATAATGGATTATGGTCCATCACTACTACAAATTCATTGCCCAATAGATAATATTTGAGGGCTTCTATAGCCCATTTCATGGCTAAACATTCCTTCTCAATGGTGGAATATTTTCTCTCCTTTTGTGAATCTTTCTGCTAATATACTGTATAACACTGGATGTTCTCCCTTTGAATCATGTTGTTCAGTACTGCTCCTATACCTGCATCAGCAGCATCAGTCTGTACCTTGAAAGGTTTCTGGAAGTTGGGGCTAATCAGAACCAGGACAGAGCATAATACAGCCTTAATACTCTGAAGGCCTCCTCACATTCCTGGGTCCACTTGACCTTGTTGGGGTACTTGTTTTTCGTTAGCTCGGTAAAGGAGTTGCTAGTGTAGCAAAGTCTGCTATAAAGTGCCTGTAATAATTGGCCAATCCTAAAAGGACCTGACATGTCATTTCGTGATGAGAGTGGGGCTATTGGTGACTGCCTCTACCTTGCTCAGTTCTAGTTTAACCATCCCATGACCAATGATAAACCCCAAGTATCTGGTCTCTGTTTTCACTAAAGCACATTTCAAGGGTTAATAGTCAGGCCTGCATCTTTGAAGGTCTGGATTATAGCACTAAGATGATTCAAATGAAGATTCAGTTTGGGCTAAATATGACCACGTCATCCAGGCACACTGCACTATACTGGGTATGGGGTCTCAGAATGGGGTCCATATACCTCTGGAAAAGTGGCTGATGCGCTATGAAGGCCAAAGGCCATGATGGTAAACTGGTACAGGCTGACTGATCTACTAAATGCAGTCAGTTCCTGGGTATGTCATGCCAAGGAATTTGCCAATATCCCTTGGTCAAGTCTTAATGTGCTGATATACTGTGCAGTGCCTATTTTATCCAATAGGTCATCAATTCTGGGCATGGTGTAGCAGTCAAAGTCAGAAATAGCATTGACTTTCTGGAAAGCTAAAGAGAGATGTAAACCCCCTTCTTTTTATTTACCACTGCCAATGGGAGGATGAGGCACTTCAGGAGAGAACAATCACCCATAACTGTTCCTTTTTTGAACTTCATCAATTACTCCTGTTGAATCTTTTCAGGCAGTCTAGAGGGTTTCTGGTGGATCGGTCTACTCTGGGTAACTTTGATGTCATGCACTACCCCTTTTGCTCTCCCAGGTGTTTTTGTAAATGTGTCCTGATAATAGTGTAAAAGCTTATCAAACTCTTTTCTCTGCTCAGGAGCTAGCTCAGGGTTAATCTGTAGGCACCACCCTCCTTGGGAAGATCTAGTCCCTCATAGGCCATGTCCAACTCTGTCATGCTATGTTCAGGATGTATATACAGGGTCTGGGGTTGGGGCTTGTCTACCTATTTCCTGAAAAGTTTGCATGATATATCTAGGGTTACCACCTGTCCTGCATTTCATGAGGACAGTCCTGAATTGGGCAGCTGTGTCCTGCAAAAAACATGAAAAATACTACATGTCCTGACTTTTTAGTAGAAAAATATTTTCCAACTTTCCTCTAAATCTTGTAGAAAACTATAGTACCTTAACTAAAACACATTAAAATGATATGAAACCATAAAAGCAACCAAGAAACTACAATACTTAGCCTTAATCCTGATTGTATAGAGAAACAAGTCTGTTGCACTAGTCAAGGTTACGTACTGTCCTATGAAAAATCATGTTTTAGTAAGAAATGTCCATTTTGGGCTTCTTAAAAGGTGGTAACACTAGATATATCCTCTTTACAGGCCTATGGCCAGGCATCTCAGTTTAATAATTTACATTGCCTGTCTGTCTCAAAACATCATAGGGCCCTTGCCATCTCCTCAGCAGTTTGTTTTTAGTGCAGGGCAACAATAACAACACGTTTTCCCGCATAAACATTTATCTTTGAACCCCAAATCATATGTTTCTTTTAACCTTGTTGGATTCTGGTTAACATTCATGTATGCTGCTGTTACATATCTAACCAATCATTCTCTCAAAGAGGACATATAGTCCAGGATGTTGCTAAATCCAACACTTTGCCCTGTCTTCCAGTGTTCTTTCACCACGTCCAATGGGACCCTATGGTTCTGCCCATATAATAATGTGAATGGTGCAAACCCAGTTGTAGCTTGGGGTACCTCCTTATATGCAAAAGAAGAGGTAATGGAGATATGTGTCCCAATCTCTACATTCCTCTTGGACATACTTCTGCATTATCTTCTTGAGCATTTTGTTAAACTGTTGACTAAGCCATCGGCCTGGGGATGGTAGGGAGATTCTGACAACTGACACTTCCAGGAGTCTGTACAATTCCTGTAGTATTTTGGATGTAAAATTGCTACCTTGGTCAGTCAGAACTACTTGTGGTATCCCCATCTAACTGAAAATTTTGGCTAGCTCTTTGGCTATCAAGTAGCAGTTACAGTTTACATCAGGATGGCTTCAGGGTAATGGGTGGCGTGTCGCACACTACCAAGATGTACTGATTACCTTTTGAACTCTTAGTTAGGGGCCCCACAACATCCATCGCTATCCTTTCAAGGGGTTGCCAAATATGGGATAGGCTGTGGGGGCACCTGGTCATTCTTTCCACATTGGGCCACCAACTGGCACTTTGCACATGCTCAGCAGTATTCTGCCACATCCTGGTGAATACCTGACCAGCAACACCAAAAAATAGTCAGTGCAATGTTCTATCCCTCCCTCATGACCAGCCATGGGAATATCATGGGCTAACTGAATGATTTTATCTCTGTATATTTTAGGTACCATCAATTGTTCCACATCACTATTTGTAGCAGTTTCAACAATTATTCACTATAAAGTACCATTTTATAATACAAAACAAGATTGACCATGTTTTGCTTCCTGCTTGACCTGTGGAAAAAAGATTTCAGGGTTTCATCTGGCAATTGTTTGTTTTATGTCACCTTTGGCAGTCCTGGTACTATTTTCAGAATACCCTCCTGATGGGTTCCTGACCAAGCTCTCTTTTCCCTTTTCTTCTCTTTCCTTGACTTCTTTGGCATTTATTTGGTCTTAAAAGTCCTCTTCAAAAGGAAAAACCTGGTTTAACTGTTGCAACTTTGCCTGTGACCTAGTTATCACATTCACTGGTTCCAAATAGGCCTGTTGAGATCGTATCAGTGAATCAAAGTGAGGAAAGTCTTGACCTATAATTACTGGCACAGGCAATCGAGGTACTAATCCGATGAGCATACAGTGACATTCCTTATTTACAGTCATTTCCATCATAGCACTGTGATACTGGTGAATATCCTGTGTACACATCTGACAGTGGTGTCTTTTGAGTTAACTCTACACCAGGGGCCAAGTCCACTCTCAACAGGGTTTATCTACTCCCTGAGTCCAAAAGTCCCAAAATCTGTTGGTTACTTAGCCCCACAGAGGCAACATATACAAGGTTAGCTAAGGACAGATGTGCTGACTCAGTTCTTTTATTGGGACAGTTTCATACTATATGACCTTTCCCAAGGCACCCATGGCATATTATTTCAGAATATGGGATCCTGCCCCTCTATCATGTCTCCCATAATTGGACTGTCTTTGACTGGCAATCCTACTGAGGGCTGGGATTGCCAGCCTTCGAGGGCAGACGCATCCTCCTCTTTTCCTGGTGCTGCTACCCATCTGCTCCCGCTGATTAGATGGGATTGCTAGCCTTCAGGGGCAAGACACATCGTCTTCTTCTCCTGGCGCTGCTGCCCATCTGCTCCCGCTGATTAGAGGTACAGGGTCCAGGACTCCCAGTTTTAAATCTTGGCACCTTTTGTTCTACCCTCCTACAGACTCAGAGTTTCTGTTGTTGCGAGTCTAGCTGAGCGGCTTAGCACAGCTGCTCAAGTTTTAAGCCTGCTCTGAATTAGCTTTTGCTGCTTATTTTGCTTCAAGCTCTGCTTCCTAACTCAGATTTTAACTGTTTTAAATACCTTTGAATCTGTTTTCCCTTTAGCTATCCCACTGCAATCTGCCCTGAATTTCTATTTTATTTAATGTCTGCCTTTAAGATTTTGCAGTTTCTGCAAATTTTGCTGCATTCATTGAGTTTAATTTGCAGTCTGTAACTTTTTGCTGCATCTCCCAAGTTTTATTTCTGTTACCTGATCCCTTCCCCTGCTGTATTTCTCCCCAACCCCCACTCCCCATAGTAGCCTATTGCCCACACCTGCCATCATCTACCCTCATTAAAATCATCAGACCCCCCCTATCTTTTCTTACCTTTGTTTCTCTGCAAACCCTCACCCTCATCTGTCTCCAAATAATGTCTCTCTTTTTCCCTTTTTCAGGGGACTGCCAGCCTTCAGCGGGCAAGACACATCCCCTCGTCTCCTGGTACTCCCACCCATCTGCTCCAGGACTTCCAGTTTTAAATCTTGCTGCTTTTTGTGCTGCCCTCCAACAGACTCGGAGTTTCTGCTGTTGTGAACCTGGCTGAGCAGCTTACACAGCTGCTCCAGTTTTAAGCCTGCTCCAAATTAGCTTTTGTTGCTTATTTTGCCTCAAGCTCTGCTTCCTAACTCACATTTTGCCGCCCTCTCCCATCCCTCCCCGTTCTTTATTAAATACACCCCTGACCAAAGAGTCCCACCCTCAATCAGGTGCACTCTTTTCTCTTAAAGGAATAATCAGGCTCATCCTATCCCTTAAAGGGATAAAATCTCTAAAATGATTTAGCTGCACTCAGCACCTAGGTCACTGTTCCAATCCTTCTGGCAGAAGCAATACACCCTCTCAACCACATTTAAGCTAAATGGATAGGATGGGTTTACTAAGATGACTTGTTCCCCTAGCTCTCCTGGTTATAGATATACCACTCCACTACCAGGTCACCTCCTGGATGAATCTGATCAGCTTATCACATTCTTTGCAGGGTATCCCTGTGGTTTCTACTACCAACTGTATCCGGCAACACATCCCTGCCACCCGACCACTCACATGCTACACCAATTGAATTTTACAGTCCCCATCTAATGTTAACACTGTCCACCTCTCCTGTCACCCCACCCTCTCCAAATCCATAAACCCAAAATTACAAATCTGTATCCCTATTTATGTTTCTCAAATTCCTTATTATCCAGAATTCCCTGCTTCTCCTACTCTTGTCTAGAAACAACCACCCAAATCCGGTCCAATGCTGCCAACAGACACTAGGCCATAGCCATGATGCCATTAAACTGGCATCAATTAACGATAAAAGTATTCCACAAAAATTGATCTCCTACAGGTCGGGTGACCCAACACAGTTCAGATGTCCTTACTGTTATCAAAACATGGCACTCCCCAAAGATACCTGATAGTAGCATTCACCTTGATGACTACATGCTATACAGAGAAAACAGGATTAGTAAAGGGAAGGGGCTGTGCAATTTACCTTAAAGCCTCCCTAAAAGGGCACGATCTCCCCAAATTTGAGACTGGCAGTAGCTCCTAAGCACTGTCATTCAAGCTGCTCATGAGGCGGCATTGAAAACCATTACCATCATTGCTAGCTATACCCCCATGTGACCACCAAAGGCTTCACAGTTATAATCGACTATCTCTTGAAACTTCCCCACAGTCCGAATAGTGCTCCTCGGGGACTTCAATGTAAAATGACTGGCATGCAAAGCCAACACCTACAAAGGCACTACATCAGCCATAAATCTGACCCAAGTAGTGATCTCCCCAACCAGACACAACCCCAGGACTGGTAATTGCACCATGCTTGACCTCATCTTTACAAACCACCCATATAGAATTATTACCACTGAGGTTCTCCCGATTACCTTAATGACCACTCCCGCATCATCTGTCTTTGGTCCAATAAATCCCCAAGTTACCAAATAAAATTACACACCAGCGTGTCCTCAAGAAATGGCAACTATATAGTTTTCAGGCCTTTCTCTGCTGCCAGTACTGGACATTTTGGACTCTGCACCCAGTGTAGATCATGCCCTTGATTACTTTATTACCTGTTTCAATACTGCCTGTGACATCTTTGTCCTCTAAAATTTGGAGGGTAAAGCAGCGAACAACCCTGGTTTCTCCTCCCTCCTATCTCTTATGGCAGATAGGAACCATCTCTAACACAAAGCTTGAGCTTCAGGCAATCAAACCCACTAGCAACAGTACAGAGCGGCAAGAAAATGCTGCAATAAGCCATCCTGGAGGCCAAAACGGCTCATTACAAAGCAGCACTCTCAAACTCCTGGGGTGACAGCAGGACGTTTTGGGACAACCAAAAGAGCTCACTGGTAAGCCCCAACCTCCCCCACCATGCTCAACATTGATGGGACAGTCATCCAAGATCCACTGCAGATAGCCAACATCTTCAACACTGCTTTCACAGATCTCAGTAGTATTCTCCCCAGACTTATTTGACTCCCCACCCTCCAACTGACACCAAGGAAGCAGGCCCAACATCAGCCCAGCCACCTTTTTCCTCAAAACAGTCTCCCTAGTACAGCCAAAATACATACTCAAGGTTTTAGGTTAGTCCGCTTCAGCAATGACTCACTAGACTTGAAGCTGCTACACCTGGCCTTAAATGCAGTCCTAATACCTATCCACAAAATATTTAAACAGTCCCTATGCTTTGGGCAATTCCCCTCACATGGGAAAGCTGCATTACTGACCCCCATCCATAAGAGCGGTGATAGGGCCCTTCACTCCAACTACCACCCAATCTCCATCCTTCCTCCACTCTTGAAAGTCTTGAAAGGGACAGTTGCTGATCAGCTCTCAGAATACCTAACCAAACATAATATCCAGTGCCCAGAGCAGCATGGCTTCAGACAAAGTCATAGCTACTACCTCTGCTCTTCTAGAATATACCAACTTTATCCAAAAATCACTGGGCCATTTTTACTTAGTGGGGTTGACCTCACTAAGGCCTTCAACACAGTAAACCACACCCTACTCATGGACTTAATTTGCTCCATTGGGGTCTTCTCTGGGTCTGTGGGCTGGTTCAGAAACTACCTAGAGGATAGATCCCAACAGGTGAAAATCTGTGCTGCACTATCCTCCGGTCAACAGTCCACTCAGGAGTTCCTCAAAACTACTTCTTGGGTCCCCTACTTTTCAGCCTTTTTGAACTCCTTCCTGCAAGCCTACCCTGGAGACCTTCTTCTCTATGTGGATGATGCAGTGCTTTTCTCCAGTCACCCTGACCCACATTGCCTAGCTAGCAACCTTCAAGACAACTTCTCAGCTGTTGAGTACTGGTTCACACAACACAAACTGATCTTGAACTATAAAAAACAAAATCCATGCTTTCGCAGAGCTCCCACAACAGACTTAAATCAGCCATGCTCTCAATACTTAACAACCACAATGTCCCTATCGAACAAGTTCAGACCTTCAGATACCTCAGGGTTATCCTAGACAGCACTCTGTCTTTCTCTGAACACATCAATGTTGTCTCCAAGGTGGTCAACTACAGATTAGGGTTACTGTATAGGCACAGAAAAGCATGACCCAAGAAGCACTCCTAACTGCAGTTACCAGCTCCATACTCCCAATCGTGGACCATAGTCTAATCATTTACAGTGCTGCTGCAGACTCTACCCTTAAGAGAGTTAATACAGCCATAAACAAAGCCTGCTGCCTGGTCATGGGTGCCCATAACCTGACTCATACCTGTGACTTATACTCCATGACAAAGTGGTTGAACCTCAGAGACAGGATCAAGTGTCACATGTGCTTATATGCAAAGAAAATCACCATGGGCCTAACCCCTCCAAACTCCCTGCTCCTCCTCACATGTGACCTCTACTCTCATAGCACAAGGAGTGCATCTAGACATGCCTTCTGTATCCCCTTCTGTTGTACCACACAAGCACAATGATCCTTTAGTTTCCAAGCTCCCAACTGTCTTAACAGTCTCCCAATAGATATACTAGATGTATCCAAGCTTGGTCCTTTCAAGTTTCTTCTGAGACAACACCTGGTTGCATGCAGCCATTGTGCTGCCCTGTATAGCCCACATCCTGCCCTTTCTGAGATGGTCCCTCTCGTGAAACTAAGGACTGCCCATTGCTCGACACACCCTTTCTCTGGCTAATCCTCCTAAAGACAATGCCAACCTCAGCCTGCCTGTTTTGCATGTTTGTAGACCAGCTAATCTCCTTATGATTTCCTGCTGTTCTAGCTCTTACTTATTTGTAAATGCTTATCTTATTCTAGGTTACTGTCTAATTGTACCAAATGTTACATGTATGTTTCTAGCAATGTTATATGAACCTATTATACCTATTTTAGCTTACTGTCTAATGCACCAAATGTCACATCTAAGTTTCTAGCAAAGTTATACAATCTATTATACCTCATTGTTTTGTATGTTTTTGATGTGGAACCTATGTAAAAAAGTCTCTGACTCATAGGTAGTGTAATCCGAGAACTAACTAAATAAATAAATAAATACGTTCTTACAGTTTCCATAGATGGTGATGGGGTGTTTTATTTTCTTTTGGGCCTCAATGTGTGAGCTGCCAGATAATCTTCTACCAGTTTTATGGTGTTTTAGCAGACTTTGGCTTATGTTCCTTCACCCATAATTGTACATCCTAGGGGTAAGCTTGGATGAACTGTTCAATTATTATGTCCATAATCTGGTCAATGGTCTTGGTTGCAGGCTGTAACCACTTTCCACAATAATCCTTCAGGCTTGCATAAGTCTCTCTGGGTGTATCTTGACTGGCCAACTTCTGGGAATTGAACCGTTGTCGATAGGTCTCAGTACCGATATCATATCGACACAGGACCTCCTCTTTCACCTTGTCATAATCATTTGCATCTGTTCCACTCAATTGGTTGTATACTAGTTTGGCTCTATTAGACAGATGGGACAGCATCTTATGATCCATTGGTCATGTGACCATACACACATTTGGCAACCCTCTCGAATGTAGTGAGGTATGCCTCAAAGTCATCACTTCGGATAGTTTTCTAAATGTAATGTCTCTGGGTACAGTTCTATCAGGCTGACCTTGACTCATCTTATGGATGGCCTTCAGGGTATCTGTCCACTTTTCATCCTGCCATCTTCATTCCTCAGCCTGCAGACGTCTGTCCTCATTCCACAGCTGTTGATCTTCCTCCCTCTGTCGATCCATATCCAGCTGTCGAGGCACAGACACTTTAGTAATTCCTTTGGGACATCTGGCACTGGTATCATCTGGTCTCTCTTCCTTCAGTCCCCTTCTTCCTCCGACTCATTGTCCTCTTCTTCATCTTGGGTCTGCCTCCTGGATCCAATCCTGGCACTGGTTTAATTCAGTCTTCTCCGACATCGACCATATGAAATGAAATGCACTTGGGTCTGCCTTGTCCCCTTTCTGCATATGTTAGGGTATTTATGGGCAATACCCCTTGGGAGCACACTCCTGGGCAGCCTTGATGTACCAGGATATACTACTTTAACACCAGTGTAAAAGTGTGGGTATAATAACAGACACCAAGGCAGCAATTTAGTGCTAAAAAATGCAATATTGCATTTGTTAATTTATTTGACACACAAAAAATAAAACAAAACAAAAAACAATATTTACAGAAAGAAAAAAGGGTGTTAGTCCTTCACACCTCAACCAACAGGAAATACTTCTTGAGAACTCCTGAAACTCTTCTGTAATACCCAACAATGTTGAACAGGTGCAAACTCTCATAGCTGCTTCTCTTATTGTGGTCAGGAACAACTGACTCACCTCTATACTTCTTAGCCCCTAGTGGTGGGTTTATATAGCATAGCTAGGGGTGATATCACAGTCAGATGACCCTTGTTAAACAATACAACCTTCTATCTTGCTCCGCCCTTTTGATGCAATTAAAACATTCAATAAACAGATGTTGGCTTCATGGCTTTATACCAATATCTAGAAATATACAGTGTTCCTGTCTTATAAGACCATATACAGCCTTAATTATAGAGCCTTAGCTGTTTGGGAGGCTAGCTCCTATTTCCAGGAGTGACACTACAAGTTAGGGCTACTATAAGAACAGCCATTCTATGCGCTGCCAGCCCTATAGTAGGACCTTTCTGAATGTCAGGTTCCCACAGGTGATTACACATTAATTAATTGTACATACACTTGAAATATAAGAGACTCACAAACAAGCTGTGCAGAATGGGAGTGGGTCCAAAAGTGGTGAACTGGTTGGGGATAGGAGGCAGAGGTGGTGGTAAATGGATTTCACTCTGAGGAGGATAGGGTGACCAGTGGGGTGCCACAGGGTTCGGTTCTGGGTCCAGTCCTCTTTGATGTCTTTATTAGTGACATTGCAGAGGGGCTGAAAGGAAGGTATGCCTTTAGCAGATGACACAAAGATTTGCAATAGGGTAGACACTGCAAGGGTGTGAAACAAATGAAGAGGGATCTGAGAAAGCTTGAGGAGTGGTCCAAGGTGTGGCAACTGAAATTCAGTGTAAGAAGTGCAAGGTCATGCATTTAGGGCATAGAATCCCAAGGGTGCAATGCAAGATGGGTGTGGTACTGATGACCACAAAGCTGGAAAGGTACTTGGGAATCATAATTTTTTTCCAGATATATTTTGGCATTTTTCCCATTTCTCCCTTAATCCATCCCCATACCTCAGACACATATGCGCAGGTGGAGGCATGCACATGCTAGATCTTGAAGTGCCCTCCCACCATGTCAACTCCTCTACCTACACTGACCACCACACCACCACCTGGTGGCAGCTGTACTAAGGGGGGACAGCAACCACTCCAAGAGAGGAGATCTGCCTTCTAGCTGCTCCCTCCCTGCCCCCATGCTGGTTCCCTGATGACCAGAGTCTGTTCCTGAATCTGGGTCACCGGTGTGGTGCATGGTAAGGCGTCTAGCGCCTCAGCCCTCTGTGCCACTGGGCTGACCTAGGAGTAATAATTTCTGTTGACCTAAATGTGGCCAAACAGTGCAACAAGGCAGTGAGGAAAGCTTGTGGGATGCTGGGGTGCATAGGGAGGGTATTACTAGCAGAAATAGGGAGGCAGTTATATCTCTGTATAAAACTTTAGTGAGATCTCACCCAGAGTATTGTGTCCAGTTTTGAATACCGCATCTACATAAGGACAAAGACAGAACAGAGGCAGTCTGGAGGAGAGCAACTAGAATAGTTTTGTCCTGCATCATTAGCCCTATAAGGAGATGCTAAAGGAACTCAATACACACCCTGGATCAAAGGAGGAAGAGGGGGATATGATAAAAACTTTCAAATAACTCAGGGGTATAAATAAGGTGAAAGATGGAAGCATTTTTCAAAAAAAGATTCTCAAAGAAAGAGTCATGCTATGAAACTGGAGGGAGGTAGTTTCAGGGAAGCGTGAAGAAGTACTTCTTCACAGAAAGAGTGATGGATGTCTGGAACAACCTTCCAGTGAAGGTGGTCAAAGCAAAAACTTTAACAGGTTTCAAGAATGCATGGGATAGGCACAAGGGACTTTTAGTAGTTTGCAGTGGGGGTGAGGGTGGGGATGTAAATCCGGGGATCAAGTAGGATCTAGACTTTACAGTAGGTAGGGAAGATGGGCAGACTAGATGGGCCAAACAGTCCTTATCTGCTGACAGTTTCTATATAATTTATGTAATAAGCTCTGGATAAACCATGGAATGGATTCTCATACCAGTTAGCAATACAAGATTTCTTGTCTGGTGTTCCATCCTGCCTGACTTTGGTCCCTCATTCTGCAGCCTCTTTCGCCAGTTTTCACCTTTCAGATTTCACTCCAGGAATGGAAGGCATTGGCTAGGTCTTCAAACCCAGATGATTTGCTTCACTGTGTTACCTGCAGTATGCTGCCTTGATATATAACATGGTTGGACAGTTTCATACAGCTTATCTTTGGTAAGTAGCCTCAGAGTGTAATAATCACCAGGGTATTCGATTGTAGCACTTACCTGTATTTTATGGAACAAAACTGACATATCAGCCATGACTTGGTCATTTACAGTCCCAATGATTAAAAGCTTGTTGCATTGCCACAACCTGGATTTTCTTCTTCTTGCTGGATGGCATTTCATATAGCCCCAGTAAGGTCTGTATTCTTAAGGGATCGATAAGTCGTTTTGTCCCAGATCAGTGAAGCTCAGCCTGCTGCAGTAATGCCACTGAACCAATCTCACATCAATCATACACCCAGCATACTGCCATACTAAAACTGAACTAATCTCACAACAGTGATAGGCCCAGCATACTGCCAGAGTATCACTTTACCAACAATCACAGGTCAGTGATATGCCCAGCTTCCTGCTCTACTACCAGGACCAATCTCACATCAGCGATGTGTCCAGCTTTCTTCTATACTGTCACTGGACCAATGTCACATCAGTGATGCACCCATCTTTCTGCCAAACTGCCACTGGACCAAACTCATATCAGTGATATGCCCAACATACTGCCATACTGCAACCTTGACCAGCCTTACATCAGTAATACACCCAGCATACTGTCATAGTACCAGTGGGCCAGCCTTACATCAGTGATATATCCAGCATACTATTGTTATACCACTGGGCCAGTTTACATCAGAGATACTCCCAGTTTTCTTCCATAGTACCACTGGGCAAGACTTACATTAGTGATAGGCCCAGCTTACTGCTGTTGTGCCACTGGGTTAGATGTGTCAGTGAATACCCAGCTTTCATCTTTTGTGCCTCTAGGTCAATCACATATGAACAATATACCCTGCTTGCTGTCCTTTGCCACTGGGACAGCCTCTTATCAACAATATGACCAGCCGCTGTCTTGTGCTGTGGGCTAGCCTCACATCTGCGATATGTCCAAGATGCAGCCTTTATTGCACCAGGCCTGCCTTATGTCAACAATATCATCAGCATGCCTGCATTTAGCCATGGGGCCAGACTTTCATCAGCAGATCTCAGCTCGCAGCCATAATGCAAGTGGAACAGCCTCTCATCAGCAATATGTTGAGCACACTACCATAATGTCACTGCACCAGCCCCACTTCATTGAGATGCCCTGCATGCTGCCATAATTTCACATGGCCAACTGTACATCACTAATATGCCCAGCTTTATGCAGGAACTGGCAGACCTCATGGCAGACCTGGTGTTGGATTTCCCAAACTCTTAGTGCTGGTTGACTTCAATGCCCTGGTCACTGATGAATCTTAACAATTTGGACAGTAGTTATAGAAACTTAGAAACATAGACTTTGTTGGCAGAAAGGACAACTTGGCCCACCCAATCTTCCCAAATGATCCCTGCCCAGTCTATCTATGCAGACCCTAATTGGTCTTTAGAGACCCTCCCTCATCTGTGCCTATTTACTAATATTACCCTATGTCTCTCCCATGCATGCTTGAAGCTCCCTACTGTTTTAACCTCCACCACTTCTTCTGGCAGTTAATTACAGGTATCCACTACTCTTTCAGTGAAGCAGTACTTCCTCACATTCCTCTTAAACTTCCCTCCTCCAGTTTCATCACATGCTGTCTGGTCCTGGTGCACTTTCTCATTTGAAAGAGACTCTCCAACTGCACACTGATCACCCCATGCGGTGCTTGTACATCTCTATCATGTCTCCTCTCACTCTCCTCACTTTCAGGATGTACATGTTGAGATCCCCAGTCTCTCTTCATAGGGCTTTTAATGCAACACCTGTACTATTTTAGTTGCCATCCTCAGGAATGCATGTCCTTTCTGAGATGTGGCTTCTGGACCAGGACACAATACTCTCGGTGGGGTCTCGCATGTGAGCAATATGGTGGCAACATCACATCTCTCCTCCTGCTGGAGATACCTTCTCTTATGCATCCCAGCATCCTACTGGCCCTACCCACTGCTTTGTCATATTGCCTGACCCTTTGAGGTCATCCATTATGATAAACCTGAGGTCCCTTTCCTGTAGTGACTTTCAGTACCTCCACTCCAATCTTACATTCAGATATCGGGTTCCTATGCCTAGGTGTGTGCTTTTGCACATTTGGCATTGAACCCCAACTGAAACATCTCCTGATCACTCCTCAAGTTTAACAAGATCACTATGCATTCTCTCCACCCCTCCTAGGTGTCCACCCAATTACAGATTTTGGTGCCATTTGCAAAAGACATATCTTCTTTTCTAGTTGTTCAGCAATGTCACTAATGAAGACATTGAAGATGACTTGTCCCCATACTGAACCCTGTGGCACCGGTGGTCACTCTCCCATTGAGAGTGAGTGCCGTTAACCACCACCCTCTTCTTACCGATCCATTTTCAAGTTCCTTATCCAGTTCCCATTTTGGATCCCATCCTAGGCAGCCTAGTTTCTTTATCAGTCCACTTATGTACCTGAATAAAGTATTATCAAATTAGCAACCCCTCTTGACTATCCTGTCTTCTGTCGGCACCTTTGCTCCCCTCACTGCCTTTCCTGCTTCCCTCTGTTTCTTGGTATACCTCCTATATTCCTCCCTCTGGGCTTCCTTATATCTCGTGATGCAACCTTTTTTCCTCACCATCTTGGCATTTTGCCAAGAAAACCATAACTGTCTCTTTTTCCCTGCTACTTTTACTCACTTTTTACATAGAGGTTGGTTGCCTTAATTATCAATCAATCAATCAATCACTTTATTTAACCAGGAATAAACACCATTGAGCAAGCTCATTTCCAAGGTGGTCCTGGGCATTAATACAATACAGTACACTTCATAAGATTACAATTACGGTGGACAATGGTGCAAAAAACATTATGAAGGTGCCAGTCAATATGGGCCTATACATACTGGTCAACATAATTAACATGCAAAGGTACATAATGATAAGCTTTACTGAAATGAGAAGAGACAACAATCTCATATAGTCTCCGCTAAGTAAGAGCTCATACCTAAATGATAAAAATAAGGAGGTATTAAGAATAGGGTAGAAACTGGGGTGAAAGAGTAGGCAGCCAAAGGGAGGCCAGAATAGGTAAAGGTAGAGAATAGACAGGGCTACTTGGATTAAGGGACCTAGGCTTGTAGGTCCTAGATTTCGTTGTTAGGAATGTGGGGTGGATGAGATACTTAGGCATAGGGATTTGAGGGTGGCACCCGGGCTTAGGGTCATCAGCATCTAAAACAGTTGCATGATTCCTTCAGATAATGGGTGTTTACTCACCTGGTAAAGGTGATTGTGTTGGTTGGCATCCATGGCACTCCAGACATTACCTCATGGGTTTTAGCCCACCTGATAGGCTAGTGATGCACATGACCCCAGATCAAATTTCTAGTATATCCAAGTGCCAGAAACCCTGCTCTCCAGTTCGAATCTTCCATAGCTGAAATCAAGGTTAGTCAGTATGAGAGAAGAAACATACAATGTAGGTACAATAAGAAGAGGCAATATGAGATATGATTAAAGATAAAAATGATGCTGGCTACAACATAGTATCAGATCCTGTAGGCGAACCTTTATTTTCCCTACTATTTACACTCTAGTCTAGGTCCCGAAGAACCGACTGGTAGTTATCGTGCGAAAACAATATTGACTTCTGCTCCTTGTGCTGAAGCCCTACTGTGGGTCGTGACCCTTTGTTCAGTCCGGTCACTCTGAGCACTCTGGCGGGAGGGCCTTGGAGTGCCATGGAGGCCAACCAACACAATCACCTTTACCAGGTGAGTAAACACCCATTGTGATTGGTTGGGCATCCATGGCACTCAGACATTACCTCATGAGTTAGATAAGAAGCAGTGTAGTACCCCAGGAAGGAACAGAGTGGTCTAGGAGTGAGGGGTTGAAGAATCTGCTGCCAGGACCTGAGTGGTAAATGTGGGCCGCATGGCTTGTAACTGTTCGAGCCTGTAGTGTCTGGTGAATGTGTGCAGGGAACTCCACGTGGCTGCCCTACATATGTCCTCTGAAGACACATTGGCCCTTCCGCCCAAGAAGTGGGCGACAGCCCTGGTGGAATGAGCCTTGATCCCTGAGGTGGAGTCATCTGATTTTCTACATAGGCGTTCTGGACGGTTCTCCTTAGCCACCCAGCAATGGGTGATCTTGGAGGTGGCTCTACCTTGCTTTTGTCCCTTAGTGACAATGAACAATCTTTCTGTTTTACTTGTGGGACATGTTCTGGCTAAGTACGGAGAGGGCGGGCAGCGTCTGATGATGTGGGACTCGCTGGTGCCCTGCTGGGGCCCTTCCGGGAAGGTGGGCAGCTCGATGGGCTGCTCCTGTGGAACACGGTGGACACCTTTGGTTGGAAGGCAGGTACCATTCTTAGGCAGACCCCTTGAGGGGTGAATACTGTATAGGGCTCCGTGCAGGATAATGCCCCTAATTCTCTGATTCTTCTGGCTGAGCAGATTGCCACCAAGAAGCATGTCTTGAGGCCAAACCAGAATAGATTCACCTCGAGGAGGGCTCATAAGGTGCCGAGCTGAGGGAATCGAGGACTAGTGGGAGAACCCAAGGAGGCGATGGTCGGTCTAGTTCTTGGACGGAGGATCTCCACCACCCTTAAAAAGCGTAAGGCATCGGGTGTGCTCCCGGTTGTACCCTTGATGGGCCCGATGGGCGCCCCTATGGCTGACAGTTGCACCCTGAGAAGAGTGAGCTAGACTCTTGTCCACTCCTGTTGGAGGAACAGTAGGATGGTAGCCATGTCCGTCTGCTCGGAACCTTGCCCTGTTCCAGGCACCACCTAGAGAATACAGACCATTGTCTACCGAGGTGGAGGTGGTGGAGGACCATCTGGACTGGAGTAGGGTGCTAATGACAGTGTCATGGTAACCCGCCTCCTTAGTCTCCTCCTTTCAGGAGCCAGGCCATGAGCTTCAGGGTCCGGGGATCGGATGGACTACTGGGCCCTGTGAGAGCATGTTGGTTCGATAGGGTATCTTGAAGCTGGCTAGTGACATATCTCGAACTGCGGTGAACCACGTCCTGCATGGCCAGTAGGGGCCACCAGGATGACTGTGCAGCATGATGCCCGTACCTTGGTTAGTACCTGTGGAATCAGAGGGAGGGTGGGAAGACATAAGCATGCTTCCGACACCAGGGCTGGGATAGGGCATCTGTTCCTGGGAGAGACTGTCCCTGAACCGCGAGTAGTAGTTCCACCTGGGCATTTTTCCGTGTTGCCATGAGATCTATGGTTACGGGTCCCCATGTCGCTTGGATCATCTGAAAAGATCAGGATCCAACCTGCCATTCTCCTGGGTGGACCTGTTGCCTGCTGAGCCAATCTGCACAGATGTTCAGATTTCCTGCCAAGTGAACCGCGCCCAGGTGACTGAGGTTGGATTGGGCCCAGTTGAGGACTTCCGTAGCCTCCCCAGCATGGCCCTGCTCCTGGTTCCGCCTTGCTTGGCTAAGTGTCCACCGTGACCTGATTGTCGGAGCAGACCAGGACCTACTGGCCGCATACCCGGTGTTTGAATGCTTTGAGGGCATGAAGCACGGCTCTCATCTCCAGGATATTGATGGAGAGTTCTGATTCCACTGGAGACCATAGGCTCTGGGCAGTTACGTCTCCCAGACAGGCCTCCCAAAGCGGAGGCTCGTCGTTCTATCACGGTTGTGTATGAGGCATCCACCATGTTAATGAGTGTCTCACTGCTGGTGGTAGTGATATGACAGCCTGTAAGTTGTGTTCGCTCGGTGCCCCCAAGTCAGGATGTATGTTTGGAGTGGGCGCATGTGCCACCTGGCCCAGGGCATGAGGTCTATGCATGAAGCCATGCAGCCCAACAACTGGGCTATCTTTCCCATGGTTGTCTGGTGGCAGGCTTTCATTCAACAGGCCAGGCTTATCAAGTTGTGTACTCGTGGAGGATGGTTTTGCCCATCCTTGGGCCGGAGTTGATCAGCACTCCCAGATGCTCGATTTTCTGTGTGGGAACGAGGTGGCTCTTTTCTGATTTACCACCAGCCGTGGTCTTTGAGTGCCTGTAGGGCTGTTTCTGTGTGTGCTGAGCCTGATTCTTGGACCGGGCCGGATGAGCCAAGTCGTCCAAGTAGGGAATGATGTCCAGTCCCTGTTCCTGAGTCTGGCCACCAAGGTTATGGAGACCTTGGTGAAGACTCTCGAGGGGAAGAGAGGCCAAACAGGTAAGGCTCTGGTACTGGAATTGATGGCCTAGGATGTGGAACCAAAGGAATTGTCTGTGTTTTTGAATGATGGGGATATGAAGGTATGCGTCCTTTAAGTCTATGGACGTCAGGTAATCGCCTACCGGACACGAGCGCAGGGTTGATCGGATGGTCTCCATTTTGAATCGGTGAGATGCCACGTGGTGGTTGAGATGCTTTAGGTCCAGGATGGGACGGAGCTCCTGATTTCTTGGGCACCAGGAAGAATATGGAGTAGACCCCTAGGTTCTGTTCTGGTGCTGGTACGGGTTGAATGGCTCTGTTCTGAATCAGTTCCGACAAGATTTGTTGGACCTGATGAGGATGCCTTCTCTTGGCTATAGGGGAGGATACAAATCTTTGGGGAATATGGGCCTGGGATAACTGTATGGAGTACCTCTGGTTACCACGTCTTGGACCCACCTGTCCGAGGTTGTGTGGAGCCAGCGATGGGTGAATAGGGTCAGTCTTTGTCCCACTGGTGGATAGGGATCCTGGTCCTCCCTGGTCATGAGATACGTAGTCACTGCTTTCCCTGTAGCCTCTACTTCATCCTCCGGTCCTTTGTCCCGGGCTCTGAATGAGGAGGACTGATAGGTTTGAGAGTACTGGCCATGGAAACTGTGAGGTGCCCTGCCTCAAAAGGAGTGGCTTTGCTGTGTTGTGTCCCTGTGGGGTTGGGACGGTCTGTTCCCCCAAAACCTCCGCCTCAAGAGGGAAGGTAGGAGAACCTGGACTTATTCTTAAGGAGGTCTCTGCCCTCCTCCTTTGCTTCAAAATTCCTGCAGACCCTCCCCAAATACATATTTTCCCGTAGAGGTAAGTTTTGTAGCAGAGTTTTTGACTCATTATCAGCGTCCCACAGTTTTAGCTACAGTGCCCTCCGGCACGGTTGGTGATGGCTGTAGCCCTGGCATGGAGGCGTAAGGTGTCTACCGCCACATCGGCTAGATATTTAGCTGCATCTAGAGTACATTCCAACAGTTCTGCTTCCCTGGACTTGGGAAGGCCTGCTCCTGGAGCTCTTGAGCCAGCTGATCTGTGCTCGTGCCGCGCAGATGGCCATAGCGGTTGCTTTGCAGCAGTGCCCTCGATCTCGAATGCCCTCTTGAGCATGTCCTCTACTTTCTTGTCCGTAGGGTCCTTGAGGCGATCATACCGCATGGTAGTACGGTTTTCTTGCTGAGGTCAATGGTCTTGCTAAAGCTGCCACCTGAGGGTCAATGGTGGGGGCCTTGCACCAGATATCTGTTTTCTCCTCTTGAACCGGGTACATTCTGTCCAGGTTCTTTCTGTTCAACATTCTGCCGGTTCCAATGATTGCCATTCCTTATTGAAGATGTCATCAATGGCAGGGCATACTGGAAAGACTCTGTGTTCGACGGCCTCCAGCTGTATCATGCGGTCGAGCTTTGACTCGAGCTTACTCTTCTCAGTGTCAAAACCCATGGTGGCCTTGATGACCTTCATAAGCTCTGGGATCGTGTCTAAAGAGCACAATTTTGAGGTCAGAGAAGGTGCTGCTGGAAGCTTCATATCCTCCTCATCTGATTCCACATCATCCTTATCCTCCGCATTGTCTTTATCCTTGTCCTCATGTGTCTTACATGGGATGTCTGGAAGGGTGTCCTCATGGTTCAGATGCTCCTCCAGTTGCTCCCCCACCTTGTCAGGCTGCGGACTCAATGGCTTTGCTCTGTGTTGAGTGAGGGATTCCAGCTTCTCCATTATCTTGAGCATAAAGTTCTGCTGGCTTTCCATCATGGCTACCACGGCTTGCTGGTTTTGGATTAGGAGGGGCCTGGATCCATACACATGGAGTTGAGTTACTGGGACCCAGGTTGCTGGGCCCCATGGGCGGAGTTGCTCAGGGAAGAATCGTCGTGTGTCAAGGAGGAAGGCTGCACAGAGGGACCCGAGTTTGGGGCAGGAGGGTAGTGCTGCACGAGGAGCATTTCTTTGCTTTCACCATCTGGGCAGAGAAGAAGGCAGGCCTTAGATCAGAGCTGCAGATGACGCCTGAGGTGGTTTTTATCCCCACACTACTAGATAGGGATGCTCGAGGTCTGCCTAGCATGCCACCACTGATATAGGTCACGGGGTGCTGAGGGAGGACCTCATCAGAGGTCCATGGTGGGGTGATTGGCCTGGAGAGAGGCCATGGGCGTGGCCAAGTAGAAGGTTCAGGAGAGCAAGCCTGCATTCTCAGGTCTCTGTGGGAGGGACCCGGAAGCCAGGATGAGCAAAAGAGCAAGGCCGAGATGGGGTTCCCCTCCAGATGAGGGTTTATTTTTTATGTCGTGGGGGCCCCACCAGAGGGTCACTGTGGGAGGGACCCTTACGGGAGGGGAGACCCCAGAAACTGCTGTAGATCCCACATCCTTCTCCTGTTTATTTTTTTTTTTTTAGCGACTTTGGCGCCTGCACTCCCAGGTCGCTTTTTAGTGATTACCCCCACCTGAATGCGAGGTGGTGGAATAAGGGGAGCCTGTGGGGAGCCACGCTGGCCCCCAGGAGACAGGGAGACAAGGGCGGTCTGCCAGTCTCCACGCTCCTCCGAGGAGGGTCTGAGGAGGCAAGCGTGGAGAGGAGCAGAACAAAGCTGGCCCTGCTGGGTGAGAGGAGGAGTCATGCTCTCCCTAGACTCGACCACTGCGAGCACACTCCCTTCCCAACAGAGCCAGAGACCATGCTCCCCTCATGCTAGGCCACGAGTTGAGAGAGGCACCCTCGACGGCGCCGCCCAGCGGGGAGGAGGAGACGCTGTAGCAAGGGAGGGAACTTGTTCCCTAGAGCAGCCAGGAGAGAGGAGCAGTTCAGGGCCGCAGTAGGCCCAAACAGAGGCTCACAGGAGGACGCACTCAAGGCGCATGAGGAAGAGACGGGTTGCTCCTGTGGATAGGCCAAGGCCGCATGGAGCAGCGGGAGTACCTGTCAGGCCTCCGGGGAATCGAGGCCATAGCAGGAGTGAAGGGGAGATAAGGGGGTGGAGAGAGGGGCAGAGTGACCATGCTGTCATCGCGTGGCTAGACTAGGGCCAGCCGCCAGTCTCGAGATTACTCAGCCCTCACGGGGCCTCTGTGCTACTCATGTGGGAGCCACAGATAGCCACCAAGTGCCTTTGCTGCAGCCAAGCTGGCTGAGAAGGTGCGCAGACAGGATAGTGTACTGCGCCACGCGGTTAACAACAATTGGCTTCATTATTCAGACCGATACCACATAAAAATACAGCAATTAAACACCAATACAGCCCAAAAGGCTGGAAAAACACATGAGCTGACTGATATAGAGCCAGGAACTGGCTTAGACTAGCATATTCCTGGCAATATTTAGTGGTTTTTAGTAAGGTTCTAGTGGATATGAACCTAGTACATTGTGCCTTTCTTCTGAGTTTACAGTATAATTAAACATACCCTTAAATTCAAGGGCCTACCTTAATGGAGCAGACAGAGATTCCTGGTGTGCTTGTTGCCTGATCAGATGCACAATTCGAAACTGGAGACAGGGTTTCTGGGACCTGGATATACTAGAAATTTGATCTGGGGTCATGTGAATCACTAGCCTATCAGGTGGGCTAAAACCCATGAGGTAATGTCTGGAGTGCCATGGATGCCCAACCAATCACAATCCATTAATAGAGTTTTGATTGTGAAAATGCTTGGAAGTGAGGATAATTTTAATGAGTCTTGCATAGTGTTCCAAAGTGATGGAAGTGAGAAGTTGATTGCTGCTCAGCCAAGGGTAGTTTTCACTCTAGGAATCTGGAAGCAGATTAAGGAGGCGTCTCGGGCTATAGGAACCTTTAGCCCATTTGAAGATGTTCAAGATGTATGCAGGAGGTTATCAGATAATGCTCTAAAAACCAGAGGAGGGCATTCCTTTTCTTCTAGTTGAGGTGAGATCCATCCGAAACCTGGTATAGACAACAGTGATGTGTACTACAGGGTAGATTTAAGATAAATCTTAAAGCCCAGTGGTAAAGGGTGTCCAGTTTGTTTAGCATCGTTGATGGGCAATGACTGTAAAGGAAGTCAAGCGTAGTCCAGTATAGGTAGGAATGTAGTTTGTACTAGTCTCATTCTGGCTTCTAAGGTGAGTAGGTGTTTAATGTGATAGAATAAACCTAATCGCTGTCTTAGTTTCTTGATTTCATTTAAGTGGCACAGAAAGTTGAGCTTGTTATCCAGCCAGAACCCTAGGTATTTAAAGATATCAACTACTTCAAGGGGTCCATCTAAGAGTGTTTGGATCTGTGTGATATGTGGACATCCGGAGGTAGACTTTGGTGAGAGAATCATTGCTTTAGTCTTTTGGCATTGAGGAGGAGCTTATGAGTGGGAAGGTTGTATTGGAGGTGATGAAATATTTCTGTAGAGTACTCATGGGCCAGATCAGGATGAATTTGTGGTATACAGTACATCATCTGCAAATAAGTGCACATTGCTGTGCCCAGCTGCGAGTCAGATTATTGATGTATATTGCAAAGAGGATAGGGCCCAGGATGGAGCCTTGTGGGACTCCTCGTAACAAGGATTTTTGTGGGGACAGATATCCTATGGCTTTGACTTGTTGTAACCTATTGGTTAGGTAGCTGGTGAACCATTTAATGGCAGAACTATTAAGTCCGATATTACTCAGTGCAGTAAGCATGATGGTATGAGCCACAGTGTCAAGGCCTTACTTAGATCAAGGAAGAGGCAAATACATGCTTCTTAGAGTCCAAGGCCATTTGCCAGTCTGTAGTTACTTTGGCAAAGCCGATACTGTACTGTGTTTGGCTCTGAAGCGGACTGAGCTGGGTTTAGCAACTTTTGTGAATCCAAATGTTCTCTAAGTTGCATGTTGACAATTTTTTCAAGTAATTTAGAGAGGACGGATAGTATAGAAATAAGCCGGTAATTGTTCAGATCACTCAGATCCCCAGTCTTGAATAATGGTAGGATGTGGGCAGTTTTCCACAAGACAGGTAACTCACCTTGAATCAGAGAGTGTTGAATAAGTGTGTAATGATGGTGGTCACATAGGTATGGCCAAGGTTTAGGAAGTAAGGTTCAATATTATCTGCACCGCACTCTTTCTGTATCCAGAGAAAAGGAGGTCCTCCACTGTGATCGTAATTGTGAGGAAGCTGAATGGGGTGGGATGCGGTTGGTTATGGTTGTGATTATCAGTGAAGCCAACAGTGTAGTCTCTTGCCGAGCTAAGTTTGCTGATAGGTGAGGTGTCAAAGGCAAGCCCTGCAGTGGCAAAGTGATCATTAAGCTTCTCTAGTATATCAGCTTTGTCTGTATAGGTGGTACCATCAGACACAATTTTGTTTGGAAGGGGTATTGCAGTGGACTGACCTTCGACTTCTTTGAGGATGTTCCAAAATTTGGCAGAGTTGTTTTATTGTCTTCTAGTTCTTTTTGGAAGTACCTAGCTTTTCTGACCTAATTAGCTTGGTACAAGCATTCCTAGTGGTACGGAATGCTAACCAATCAACCTCCAGGTGGGATTTCCTCACTTTTTCCACCAGTAGTCCCTATCCTAAGTGCTTTCTTCAGGATGGAAGAGAACCAGCCAGGAGTTTTATTTTTGATTTGTTCAGTCTTAGTGGGGCGTGTTTGTCTTAGCCCCAGTAAGTGGCTGTGAAAGATGTTAAATGCCTCGTTAAAGGTGGGGGCTAGATAGGAAATCTTGCCAACGAATGTTGCTTAGATCTTTCAGGAAAGTGCACTGGCAGAACTTTTCAGGCATCTTTTCAGTTTGAATTTGGAGGCCTTTTTATTTGGGAAGGATGTCTGATGCAGGCAGTAGCACAATGGTCCTCATATCATTGAAGAATACTCCAGTATGCGAGATAGTGTAAGGTTTGTTTACTAGCATAAGGTCCAGGAGGGTGCTGCGCTCAGGGTTTTTCTGTTAGGTCTGGTTATAGCAGTCGCCATTTGTAACAGACCATTAACATCGCATAGATCCTTCAATTTCTTAGAGATGTCATCATTCCAATTTAGATTGAAACCCCATTAGAATACACTCAGTATTAACAGAGTCAAGAAGGTTTTGAAGGTGTGGGAAGTGCCCAGTCACCAGACAGTGGTCGTAGCATGCTGCCATAAGGAGTGATTTCTGCTGGAAAGTGATAATTTTAGAGCAAGGCATTCAAATTCCTTAGCCTTTGAGGTACAGTCAAAGACTGTGACTGTGAGTTTGCTTTTGACATATGTGCAACCCTCCCCTCTAGTCGGTCTATCACAGCGGTAGATGATATATCCGAATGCGTTGATAGATTTGTCCGGGTCGAGGGTGTGAGCCAGGATTCAGTTATCATGAAGAAATCAGGAGATGCATGTAGAGCCTAGGTCTGTATAGAGTCAATCTTCTTTAGCAAACTACAGACATTGATATGGAGAAAGCTAATCCCTTTATATTGAGGGAGGTCCCAAGGCGTCCAGAGAAATAGGTGGACCTGGGTTTAATTCAACATTTCCCCAACAGAGTAGGAGAAGCAGTAGTAGTTTTTAAGGTGGTGTCTTAGCCTGCTAAATATTCTTTTGTTACTCCTTCTAGCGTACATTGGTTTAGCGGTGGCTGTGTTAAGGCAGGATTGCTATTTGCTAGGGATGAAACATAGAGAACTGATAGAGCTGACACCATCCTTGGAAACTGCACATGTTCTATAGTTCTATAATTATGCTGTTCCTTATTAATCCCCAGTGTGTATCTAACCCCTGACAATCTCCCCTACAAGGAAGTTTCTGAGGCAGACACCCATTTCTTTAAAATCAATGCCACTAAAGTCCAGGATCCTGGTCTTCATCTAGTGTGCCTCTGCTCAATCTTAATGTTAAATCACACTGTACAGTGATCACTGGTATCTAGGGGACTGGCCACTGTGACGCCTGTAATGCCATCCTGATTTGTATGCACCAGTCCCCAGTGGGTTCCTTAACTAAGTGCTTGAGAAAAGCCCCTCATAGGAAGTAAAGGATTGCCCTGCTCCTTGCAGAAGCTGCAGTTGGAAGACTACAATCAGCATTTGGTAGATTGAAGTCCCCAACTAGCAGCTTCTCCCTTACTTGCCATCCTGATGATGGCATCCACAAGTGCCCTATCCAACTCTTCCCTGAGCTGCTGGTCTGTATCCTACCCCTGTATGGATGGTGGCCCCAGTTCTGTCTCCAAGATGACCCTGAGCACCTCCAGCCCTTTTTTTCCACTGGGTGCCACTGTAGTTCCATGGCCTTGATCCAAATAATTTTTATTTTCTGTCATGGCTAACCAGAATATATTTTACTGACACTGACTAACACAATGTCCAAAAGCAACACCCTATGTGAAAAGCAGGCAATAATCCATTGTAGGACTTAACTGGCCATCACCAATTTTTGTGTGAAAATAAATCTGATCCATGTGCAACCTCATCAAGACTTGGGTAATATTGTGCAGGCACGCTTACCAACCCAGCTGCTTGTGCCAACTGTGTTGCCTGCTGTGCTTGGTGGTTCTCTGCTGCACAGCATTGCAGCAACCTGTGCATGGTATTTCATAGGTCCTGTCTAATGCAGCAAACTCTGTAGTACCACATGGAGCTTGGCACCTCCACAGGAGGCCATTGTCTGCATGGCATGTGGGTCCCCACCTTGTACATACAGTGGTCTATTCAACCAACACTCAGTAATGAGGGTGCTGGTGTGCTGGATTTCAGAGGCTTGAATGCCTCAGTAGATGCTCACGTCCTCTGTGGTATAATGCTGTCTATTTATGTGATGTGCCTTAATGCAGAGCTGCAATGTGATGCAGCAGTGGGATATCTGTCTACTGCCAGGCATCCCGTTGCATGTATGCTGAACCTTGAAGCAGTCCACAAGTTTAAAATATGATGAAATTGGCAGCCATGTTAGTATGATGATATCCTCACCTCACAGACAACTCATTATCCACTGTGCTACATTCAGTGCAGTATTTGGTATGATAGTTTTGGGATGCATACCCCTTCATTTTCAGGATCATTTGGAGCCTGGAGAGTGACTCAATGACAGAACCTTGACCAAATACATAGGCAAAATTTAATTTGCTGTATGCCTTAGGATTGGGGACTGTCCATGTATGTCCATGATAGTGTCTATGTGCCACATATGAGTTTACTGTCACAATTTGAGTTACACAATGAGCACACCTTCCTGACTCCCTTTCTCCCTCCCCTTTTCCTGTCATCAGAATGATGTACACATAATTTGTCCCCACCACAATATGTGATTCTGATTGACAGCAGTGTCACTCACTCCATTCTAGTGTCAGTTTAAAACTGCTTTTCCACTGTGCCCCCTCCACAATTTACAGTTGTATACCATTGCATGTTTCTTCTACCAAATTTGCCCTATGCATCTTGTTGTATTATATTCTTTGAACAGGAAATTTCTGTTTTGCACAATTTTAAGTTACTTGCACTTACAGTATTGCATATTGTGCCCCACTTCATCAAGCCAGGAAGCATGTGGAAACTAGTTACCAGGACTATATTTCCTGAAAGTTTTATATATTTAAAAGTTTGATAACTGGGAAAGGCACACTGAGCCAACATTCATTTCCAGGTGCAACCCAGGGGAGGCGAGAGTAGGCATACAGGCAGATAAAATCATCAAAAGTTCAGTAAGGCAAAGTACACATGCAGAAACACAATTGGCAACAATATAAAACAGCGAATATACAAAGTCTGCAAATTAACTAAGAGGCTAAAACTATAAATGGATAGGCTGTACAAAAGCTTGTAAGTGTGTTTGGTTGAGTTTGACCCTCAAGAGAAAAAGCAAGCTGAGGCCAGGAGTTAAGAAACACCAGGAAAGAGAGTCTTAGGCTGGGGGTAGAAACTGTTGGGGAAAAGAACAGAGGAATCAAGAAGAGGAGTGATAAGTACATGGAGGGGAGAGAGAGCTCTACTTAGTGTTTTCTGGTTTGTAGGGAGGAGGTGAGATGATAGGAAGAGGGAGCAAGTTCCAAAGGGAAGGGAGCTGGTAGGAGAAAGCAGCTTCACCGGTACATGAGTGAGGGTGAGGAATAGGGAAGGTATGTATGTCCCTTCAGCATAGAGAGAGTAATGGGGGGCAGGGCAGAGGAGAGAAGATAGGTAAGAGGAAGAGAGTCAAACCAGTATTTGGCAATAATGATGAAGCAGTAGACTGATGAAGTAAGGGTAGGGGAGATGGAAAGGGAGGAGTATAGGGAGCAATGGTGGGTGGTGAGAGGAGAGTTGGTGACAAAGAGACAGAAAGCATCACAGAGGGTATCCAGTCTGGCAAGAGAAGAGGGAAGGACAGAGCTATAGAGCACATCTGCATAGTCAAAGATTTTGGTTATAAGCTTCCAGTGGACCTGGGTAGAGAGCTGTCCTTGTTATGGTTTAGGGTGCAGAGCCTGGGGTGAAGTTTGGAGTGGATGGCTTCGCTTTTGATAGTGAAATCTAATTTACTATCTATACACACACTCATGTAATTGAAGGTAGGGATGCCCTCCAGTTGGGTGCCATCCAGGTAGGAGAAGACTGAGTAGGGCAACAACCTTGCTAATTGCTGGCTGGTTCCAAAGGTCATTGTCACAGACTTCTTGGTATTTACTTTGAGCTGGTTGACGAGAACCAGCACAGCACATTCTGGAAGTCATGTTGGCATGAGGCTCCTACCACTGAAGTAGAAGGACCTGATGAATAAATGACCGTGTCATCCACATACATCTGTACATGAGAAGAGACACAGGTGGAGGGAGGAAGGTGGAGGGAGGTCGTTATGAAAATGGAAAATAGTATAGGGCCCAGAATGGAGCCCTGGGGAACACGTGCTAAAACTGCTAAAGGGGGACAACATGCCACCCATCTGAACTAACTGTTGACAGCCTGTTAGGTATGAGTGGAATCATTCCACAGCAGAAGCAGAGAGGGTAGCTAAGGTCAGCTTGTCCAGAAGGAGCGGTGGCACAAATGCTTTTGCAAGACTGATGAATATGGCTGAACTGATATGTTCCTGATCCATCCCAGAAAGGATGGAGCCTGTTACATCAGCATGTTTTACATAAATAAAAAGCAAGTAAATGATTGATTGGTGACCAATTGTTTGCCTTGCTGTAATCAAAGCAACAAAGGTGAGATGATCTTGCACTCTTCCACGGACGTCAAATTCAACAGGCGCTGACACTCCTATTGGTACATGGTATTGATAGCAAGATCTCTGCTATGCATTTCAACTCAAATTGAAGTTGATCTGCTTTAATGATGGTCATAATGTTAGAGAGAATAGCTGTGTGACCATACTGACAAAGCACACAGTCGTCCAACCACAAACATCTGGGCAAACACCTTTCTTTATGAGGTGGGATGAGAGAAACTGCTACCCACTGGAATGCATGCCCAATGTACAGTAGGCCACTGACACACAGCACAGTCAGCTACAAATTGTAGTGGCTCAAATGATAATTGTAAAATATTATACTGTTAAAATATGGAATTGTCTGTTCCCCTTGCATCGAAACTGGATTTCACTCATGCACCTGTAACTGACTAACAGTGCACCGCATAGTCAGGTTAGTAGCTACAGCTGCAGCTTCCTACCCAATCAGTCATCCAACCCCAAACTGTACAAATGTCTTCTCTGTAGGAGTGGGCAGCTGAGACAAAAACACTACCTGTTGGTGCACATTATGCCATGTAGGCCACTCACACACAGCACAGCTTGCTTCAGATTGAGTGGCTGTTAGTCAGAAAAGTACTTGTAAAATATGTTACTGTTCATTCTCAAAGTTTGCACCAAAACTGTCTTTCCTTCACTTTTCTTTTCTTGCTGCACCTGTTTGTCTGTGTGTGTGCTCTAATCAACACTGCATTACACTGCTTCCCAAGCTATTTAGCAGAGGCTGCCAGTTACTTGGCTTGTGATTGGTTGTGCCATGGTGCTGCATGCCTTTTCCATATTGCGTGCTCTGCACCATGCTACTGAAACAGTTAGGCTGCAGTCTGTCACAAAGTTTGGGCAAGTATGCCAAGGTTGTGAGGGCCTCAGAGCCTGCCCTCCCCAAGCAAGACGGACCCCCATGGAATCACCATCCCCAGTGTGCAGAAGGTCATGAGGCCCTCAGAGTCTGCCTTCCCCCAGAAAGCCACCCCCATGGAATCACCATCCCCGGTATGCAGAAGGTCATGAGGGCCTTGGAGCCTGCCCTCCTAGCAAGCTAGACCCCATGAAATCACCATCCCCCAGTGTGCAGGTATGCCAGGCTGCAGCCAAATATGGCAGTTTGTTCCTCGGAGCTCTCAGATGCCTACAATTCACTCATGGAGCACACTGAGCACTGAACAATAGGACTTTTCAAATTTGACGCCATTTTGAGAGGGCCACTCCACCTTTCTGTCGGCATAGCAATGCTGATAGTTTTGGCTGACTTAAAAACCTGAACTACTGCTGTATGTTCTCCACAATTTGGAGGACCCTTAATATATTTTACAGTGTACTGCAGTCAGAGCCTTAATTTATGTTACAATTTACAGCAGTTGGAGCCTTCGTTGTGAGTAAATAGTGATAGCCCAGCTGTATAATACTGAGAACTGCTCTTTCCGCTTAATTTTGGAGAGCCTTAATTTATTTTATTTTATTACAGTTTACAGCAGTTGAAGCATTAGCTGAGAGCAAATAGTGATAACTCAGCTGTATAATTTCTGGAGGAGCCTTAATTTATTTTGCAGTTTACAGCAGACAGCTTGGCTCTGGGGAAGGGTGATTTAAGCCAACTTTAAATTGGACAGTCTTCTGACCAACAAGTGTTTCGAATACTCCTGCTGCACAAAAGTAACTAAATCCTCTGACAAATAAGTGCTGTAACATACTCCTGCTGTATAAGAATAAGTAACTCACTCACATAGTTAGAGCATTCACGTAGTTCCTCCTCCAACCTACCTACCTTCTGTATATAATTCCATCACTTCTCTCTCTCCATGAGAAGGTCATGAGGGCCTCGAAGCTTGCCTCCCCAGCAAGCCGGGACTCCCCATAGCATCACCATCCCCCGCGTGCAAGTATGCCACGCTGCAGCAGAATATGGCATCGAGAACACTGAGGCTGTGCTGGCTGCCCCACCACACCCGCCACCACTCTGGGTGGGTTCAGCCTTATATAGGCCTGGTCCCGTCACTTCATGTGAGCTGCAATAACCTATCAGCCCACTTTCCCATAAGCAGCTTATCTGCTCTCACCTCCTGCCATTTCCAGCATAATAGCCCAGTCTTTTCATTGTTCTTGAAAGTAATCCTGGTTCACCCACTGTCCAGCTACTGTTGGCAACATATAGCCCTGTGGTCTGAATCGGCTCTGATTACTTACCAGAGCTCAGTAGCTTGGCAGGTGCTCGCTATAGCTGAGCAAAGCTTTACTAGGCCATCCTGCACTCATGCTGTAGTGCTACTAGAACTAATTATGTGTAACTCTTAAGTCTTAGAACTACATTAAGTGAGTCAACTCATAAGGGCTGATTCTACAGATACCTCTCCAAGCCTCTTATCTGTCATTTGCAATGCTCCAGTGCTGTTGCTATGGGCCTTAGTAAATGGGCTGAAGCAAGGATTTGCTGGTTGAGTATTTAATTTCACAACTTGCCTGACCTAATCCCTGTTTACCCTAGGTGGCTGCACTGTTCCCTTGGAAATTACCTTGCTTGGAGCCACACTGGCGTCAGCAGCATACAGGATCATTGCCATGGCCCTCCCTGGACTGGCTAGAGACACGGCTAAAACCCCTGGACCCCTGCTGCCTTGCCTCTTTCAAGTCCCCCTGCCTGGCTAGCTGTCAGAGACTTAAGAATGGTCCACCTGAATGTTCGTAGTATCCTACCCAACCTAGCAGAGCTAACAGCCTGGGTTGCACACTACAACCCTGACATCATGCAGGTCTCAGAAACCTGGCTGAAGCCTCACACCCCTGACTCCTCATGTTCCTTTCTGGGCACAGCCTCATCCAGACAGGACAGGGCAGGGAACAAGCATGGGGCGGGTTAACCTCTACTATAAAGGCGCACCTAAATGTGTCTATTATTGTACACACTCACCCTACCTCCATGAGTCTGTGAGTTTCTGCATGCCCAACTCCTGCTAGGAAACACAAAAAGTTACACCTGATCTGTGCCTACAATCCTCCTAAGGGAGGAATACAAGGCTATCCTCACTACTTGACAGCCTCAGTGACAAGGTTGGGTCAAATGAGGCACTTGTCCTTGGTGACTTTAACCTAAATCAGATGGGCTCTAATACCAAGCAATATGAGCCCCTACTCTCTGGCCCTGCCCTTAGCCAACTTATTAAGGAACCTACAAGGCTCTCCTCTCAGGGAATAAAGGATCCCTCATCAACTGGGTACTGAGCAATAGACCATATAGAATTATCTGCTCAGGCATTCTCCTCAATGTCATCTCAGATCACTCTCCCACCTACTGCATATGGGGCATCTCCTGCCCAAGATCCCCAGTAAGTGATCCAGATGAGGGACTACTCAAAATTTAACTTTGAGGACTACCTAGACCTATGACAAGCCAACTGGTCCCACGTCACTGCACCAGCGACCCCTCATGGGCTCAAGACCATTTCCTCACGGTGTTTACCCTTGCAAAACAAACATGCCCCTCACAAAAGGAGGGTGAGGTGCACTGTCACTAAATGACTCCATGGCAGCCTTTTTCCCTTATGAAGCATAGGGACAAATGCTGGGAGATACAAGATCTCCCACAACAATAACGACCTCATAGAATATCGGCAGCTCAGAAACTCATATAAAAGAGCTATCCGCACTGCCAAGAGCGACTTCTGCTAATCTGCCCTGCTATCCTCGCCAGAATCTGTGGTGTTTCTGGCAGAACATCAAAAACACAGTTGGAGGGTCCATGAGAGTACAGATCACTAACATGCATATTAGCAGGGTCGGATGCAACAACCCCTTACTATCGCCAAAGCATTTAACCCCCTGTTCTCTGACCTGCCCAATCCCCTTCCCCATCCTCCACCCCAACGCTCATGGTCCCTCCCTGAGTGGGCACCCCCCTACCTCCCTTCTACCTAAAGTAGGTCTCTGTTATGGAGACCCAGAAGCTTCTTGCAGGTCTCTCCCTCACAGCAGAACTGGGCAGGACAACCTTGAACCCAAACGGCTTAGACTGGGGCATCCCTTCTAGCCTGGCCTGTCACTCACATCATCAACACTTCTCTAATCTCAGGATCATTCCTGACATATGGAAAGTGGCCAAGGCTGTCCCTGTCTACAAACAAGGCAACCCAAAAGATCCCATGAACTATCGCCCTATAGCGATTCTGTCTGCAATCTGTAAGCTCCTGGAAAAGGTAGTTGCCTCACAGCTCTCCCACTACCTTCAGAGTTATGAACTTCTCTCCCCTGCACAACATGGCTCAGAAGAGGGCATAGCATGTCTACTGCCCTTGCCGTGGTTACCTCAAGATAAGGACCGTCACCGATCAAGGCAAACTGACAGGAGCCATCTTCATGGATCTCGAAACCTTTGATCGGGTAGACCACTCGCTCCTTAGTGCCACTCTTCAGTCTCTTGGCTTCTCCCACCCCACCCATGCCTGGTTCTCTAACTACCTCTCTGGCAGGCAGCAATATACTAACTTCAACCGAGTCCTCTCCAACTCCTCTTTGGTGACCTCGGGGTCCCCAGAGATCTGTTCTTAGACCCATTCTGTTATCCCTTATCATAAATGAGTTGCCCTCCATCACAGCCCATGGGCACACTACTCTATACACAGATGACCTTGTCATCCTGGCCAGCTCCTAGGACATCACTATCATTAACTCCACATTGAACTCAGACTTCAAGCTTATTCATACCTGGCTAGAGGACCATAAGTTGACTATCAACCTGAAAAGACCAAGCCATGCTCTTTGGCTCCATAGCCAAGAAGAAAACCTGCCCTGCTCCCTAAATATCTTTGGCACAGATGGCTCCATCCTGCATGCCACGGATACCATCAAATATCTGGGTGTAACCCTAGAACCACAACTGGACCTCATCCTGCATATTCGAAACATATGTAAGGCAACAAATGGCAAGCTCGGACTTGCCTACAAAGCAAAAAGCTGTCTCACTCTGCCGCACAGCTTGCCCTAGCCAGGGGTCCTCCTTCCCACTCACTGTTATAGGCTTGTATCCTTTACCCAGTCCCAAAACAAGTCTCACAAAATGGGACACTGCACACAACAATATATGCCGCTTCGCTCTATGTCCTCATCTCATGCATCGCTGTAGAACTTTACTCACGGTTGAGTGGCTCCCTAAAAGCACCACACCTTTGCCCTCAGCAATTCATCAACAACATCATCAGAACTGCCACCCCTTCTGCACTTGCCCTATCCCTCAAATATGGAGCCCCAGCCTACCACCTAAGATCCAGTGACTCACAGGACTGCCTGGTTCCTAAAACCCGCACCCTACTGAGGTGATCGGTCCTTCGCCGTTTATGCACCGAGAGTGTGGAACTCCTTCCTACAATAACTTGATCCACTCACTCCCATTCCTGCTTCAAAGCCTCCCTCTGGGGCTTCCTAAAATCAGCCTCCGCCTGCCTCTGTGCCTTATAGACCCTGGCTGTGGCTCCTTTTCTCAGTGGGGACTGTAGCCTGGCCAAGGCTCCTGCTATTGCTGGCACTTAGATCCTGTAAATGATAATTGTTTCTAATGTTATCAGCATGCACTGGGCCCTTTCCTGCCACCTGTTTCCCTGTGGGGTACTCCATAATTATACTCCTCCTGTTAACCTCTATCTTTACCCTCACCAAGGGTATGACTTACCCTATATTGTTTGCTTTATTGACAATGCCTGTATTATGCTGTTATCTACCTACTGTATCAATCTATTATGCCTGAATTTCCTGTATGTTACCTTGACTCTGCCTGATGTTCTTGTACGATTCTTGTAATCCTCCCAGGTCACACCTGAAAATAGGCACTTGGCTGCCTAATATGCTTACCTGGTTAACAAAAGCAAATAAAATAAAATGTATTGGTAGAATGTGTACATCACTATGTAATACATGAACATCATATTGCGCAGCACTGATGGCTGAAATAGTGCCTACAAGGAAGAGTTGCAACAAATGGAGTCATCAGGGATAAGGACAGTATGTTTAAACAACATCAATATGTTAATTATTTACAGTTGCAGGTGTCGCGTGATATCCCATGCATCTCAGCACCACCACATGGCTGTCCCAACTCAGTGCATACGTCTGCATTTTGCCCTTCTTGATTGCTGTGAATGAATGTGCACAGTTGATGCTTTAATCTCATCACTGGCCTGATTTATGCTAATATCAGTTTGCGTGTGATTAGCATCATTTGGGCTGGGTATTGAGACTATTTAGCATAGCACAATTTGAGGTATGGCTGGACAAGGCAGAGGTGCTGAGATAGATTGGGAACATGCAGCTGTAAACTGCTGGGAAGGTGGAGGGACTAAGATGGGCAAGAGGACATAGCTGTGAACTGGGTGGTGAGGTGGAGGCACTAAGATGGATGAGGAAACTTACAGCTGTGAACAGGTGGAGAAGGTGAAGAGGCTGAGATGGGTGAGGACAAGATGCAGCTGAAACCTAGTTGGGAGGGTGGAGGGGTTGAGATGGGTGGGGGATATGTAGCTGTGAACTGGGTGGGGAGGGTGGAGGTGCTGAAATGGGTGGGGAGAACATGCATCTCCAAACAGTAGGGGAAGGTGGAGGAGCTGAGATTGGTGGTGGTACATGTAACTGTGAAGTGGGTGGGGAGGGTGGAGAGAGTAAGAGGTGGGGAGAACATGCTGCTGTGAACTAGTGGGGAAGGTGGAGGGATTGAGATGAGAGGGTGCATGAACTGTGAACTGATGAACTGAGTGGGGAGGATGTAGGGGCTGATATGGGTGGTGGGAGCATGCTGCTGTGAAATGGGTGGGGAGGTGGAAGGGCTGGGATGAGTGGGGACATGTAGCTGTGAACTGGGTGGGAGGTAGAGGGGATGAGATGGATGGGGAAAACATGCAGTTGTGAACTGGTGGGGAAGGTGGAGGGGCTGAGATGGGTGGATGAGTAAGCAGCTGTGAACTGGGTGGGAAGGGTGGAGGCACTGACTGAGATGCATGGGGACATATATCTGTTAACTGGGTGGGAAGAATGGAGGCACTAAGATGGGAGGAGGACAATTACCACTGTTCTTGGAGAAACACTAGAGTATGTAGCTAAATTCAAATATCTAGGAGTTTGGCTCGATCATAAACTTTCCTTCACCGACCATCTCAAGAACTACAGAAGAGACAAAGGCAAAGATTAGGACTATTCTACAGAATTAACCACCTGCTCACAAAGAAGGCCAAGATTCAACTGGTTCAAGCTACCTTCCTATCTTTAATAGATTACGTGGACCTGCTCTACAGTCACTGCACTGCCTCTGCACTGGCTAAGCTGGAGACCCTCTACCACAGAGCTATCAGGTTCATTACTGGCCTTCCACTTTCCACACACCACTGCTCCCTGTACTCATCGTTAGGCTGGACTTCCTTCACCATAGAAGAAATAGAAATGCCATCCTATGGGCCTTCAGGTGGTGACCAAAGTTCCCCTCATATGTCTCAGATTGTATTCCCTGAAGTGTGTTAAGCACCTACGCCTAAGGAGCTATTCCTAATTGCCCTCCAAGTTCCATGGGTCAAAACTCATTTAGCCAAAGCTGCTCTAAGCTTCTCTTACCCACATTGTGGAATGATTTACAAAGGAACTTGAAGCTGAGCTGCCCTGTTAGCCTGAATATTTTCCAGGCACTCTACGATCTCTACATGAAAGCACCTTGCAAATGTTTTCCTCACCGCTAGCCCACTAATTCCACAACTCCCACGCCCATCCTGATGCTTGCCATGTTTCTACCCCTGGCACTCACTCTTTCCTATTAACTCTTCCTGCAGCACCCACTCTTCCCTGTCCACTCCAGCCTGGCTAAAGTACCATCCCATCCATAGTATTGTCCAATTAACTACCCCTCCTTCATCATTATCATAATAAACAAGTACACGACAGCCATTGGCACTGTCTGTGGTTTTAGCCCAATTTTTCCTCAGTCATCGGTAATATATCCTCCTCTTCTTACCTCTCTAACCTGTCACCCTACATGGCCTCTTCCCCATATGTGTAGTTGCTGGCTGCCTCACTCAAAAGATTTCTGCTTATAACCCCTGTATGCCTATGGTTGATCGTACATCTGCTGACTTCTTCAATTGTAAAATAATGCTGGTTTTTTATTTATTTCAACCTTGTACTGTACTGTATACACTGTATACTTTTTCTTCCTTGTATATTATTGCTTTTGTATACCTGCTTCTATACTGTACTTTGATATATTCACGACCAGGTCCACCTTGCAAATGAGCCTTGTTCAATGGTGCCCGCCTGGATAAATAAAGGTTTTGGTTGATTGATCGATTGATTGATTGATTGAACTGGTGGGGATGGAGGAGGGCTGAGATGGGTGGGGGGTCATGTAACAGTGAACTGGGCAGGTAGGTTGGGTGGAGGGTGGGATGGATATGGAGACATCTAGCTGCAAACTAAGTGGGGAGAGTGGAGGGCTGAGATGGATGGGGAACATGCCACTGTGAACTTATATAGAAACATAGAATTTGCCAGCAGATAAGGAACACTTGGCCCACCTAATCTGCCCATTTTCCCTGCCTATAATATCACCACAGATCCACTGGTCTATGACCCATGTACCCAACCCCTTCCTTTCCTTAATATTTCGTTATGCCTTTCCCATGTAGAGGTGTGCGAAAGTGGTTATTTCCACCTTAGCTGAACTGCCACAAAATCTGACAACTTTCGTGGAAGTTTCTGAACTTTCATCTGTGGCAGATTGAAAACTTGATGTTTTGGGTGAAATTTCACCCTGTTCCGCTCAGATATAGGTGAAAGGAAAACAAAAAACACTATTCCTGAAGTACAGTCCCCCAATCCCTGCCCAAAGTAAAAGTAATAATTCCCTGGTGGTTAATGGTTTCTCCTCCCACCTAGTCACCTGCTTGACGCTTAATCAAAAATCCCTGGTGGCTAGTGGCCCCCACCCAATCACCTGCCCAACCTGTAATTAAAAAGCCCTGGTGGCTTGTAGTTCCTTCCCCACTAGATCTTCCACCCAATGTGTCCAGCAGTTAGCGTAACCCTCCATCCCTGTCTCCTGTATAGTATTACAAATATTTTTTTCCTGGTGGTCTAGTGAACCCCCTCCCTAACCCTGATCCCCAGTCCATGAAATAAAATATTATTCTCTGGTGGTTTAGTGCAACCCCAGCACCCCACCCCATCAGGTAGTGTCCAACCTCCCTGCCCCCACATCCTGAACCCTAGTGGGCGTCTGGCACAGCCCTCCTCTCTCACCATGGCTGGGCCACCCACTGAGCTGTTAGTGAAAGAGTGCATGCTTGTACAAGCACAGTTTACCACTTTGACCCACTGTTAAGCTACCCAGCTTGCTGTTACTAGCCTCCTATGTTAAAAGGTGTTGAAAGCATTACTGAAATCCAGGTTGGCCACATCCACTGCTCCACCCTGATCTAATTCCTTGTTAGCCAGTCAAAGAAATCTATCAGATTCATTTGACATGACCTCCCTCCCTCATGTATCCATGCTGCCTCCAGTCTTGTAACCCATTGGTTTTCAATACATTTTACAATCCTTTCCTTCAGCAGTAACTCAATTAAAGGAGTAAGTAAAAATTTGCAAAACATATGTTGTGCAGATTTTTTGATTTGTGTGTGTAGTCCTACTATGTCCTTCCCTTTGTCTGCCATTAGGAGTTTTTTTTTCTAAATTAGTCTGCTGGTTTTACAGTAGTTTTATGGCCCTAGGGATCTTCCATCTTAGCATGGTTTATTATTCATTTAGTTATTTCAAACATTTCACCAGGAAAGACATACTGAGCTGATAACAGCTCATTTCCAGATGTATCCTTGGGGAGGGGAAGAGGAGTTCAAGAAAACAGAACAATAATTATACAGTAGGTAAAACTAAGCATAATCAAAAGACAGTTTTTGCAAGGTACTGGGTGGAGGATCCTATCCATTTGTTGCAAGGAAATACTTTTCAAAGTGTAGATGTAATACAAAGCTTGTTGCTGTGGGTGTGTGGATAAGAAGAACAAAAGCAGGGGGTAAACAAGTGCAGATTAGGAGAAATGGTAGAGGAGGAGAGGGAAAGAGGGTATGGAACATGGACAGGTATCAGGTGCAATTGCAGGAATGAAAGGTGAAATCATGCAGAAAAGAGGAGAGTGAGTGTTGGAAAGAGGAGGAACAAATGGTTAGGGAGAGAAATTCCAAAGTTTGGGGAGGTGGTAGGAGTAAGCAGCCTGGCTAGTGAAGCATTTCCTTGAAGAGAGTGCAAGGAATGATAGCAAGAGTTGTGGAAGGGTGTATGGAGGAAGGTGGTAGGGGAGAGAGTAATGTAAGGAGGAGGTGGCTAGCCAAAATTTAGAGATAAAGGAGGCAAAATGAGCAAGGCATCTAGCTCTTCTTTTCCTATAATGCCTCCCATTCTGTGTGACAGTGATGTATCAGACACCATGAATTCAGCAAGCACTGGTTTAGAAACATAGAAATATAGACTTTGATGGCAGATGAGGACTGTCTGGCCCACCCAGTCTGGCCATTTCCTACCAACTGGATAAGCTGCAAATCCTAGCTAACCAACAGCCTTCTTCTTCCTACCCCCCACCAGAATTGCCTTATGTCTGTCCCATGCATTCTTGAATTCCCCATTGTTTTTGACCCCACGATCTCCTCAGGAAGGCCTTTCCATGCATCCACCACCCTCTCTGTGAAAAATACTTCCTCACTTTGCCCTTGAGCCATCCCTCTCTATCTCCAAATTGTGCCCCTTGTTCTCGACATTTCTTTTTCTGAAAGATGCTACCTCCTGGACTTTGTTGATTCCTTGAGGTACTTGAAAGTTTCTTTCATGTCCCCTTCTCCATTCTTTCCTTGAGGGTATACATATTAAGCTCCTTCAGTCTCTCTTCATTTGGCTTCTGGTGCAGACCTTGCACCATTTTGTTGCCCTCCTCTGGACTGCCTCCATCCAGTCAATGTCCTTGTGGAGATGGGTTCTCCAGAACTGCACACAGTTAATTTACAGCAGTAGAGTTGTGATATTAAGTAACTTTCCTTATACAGTCAGCACTAATGGCTACATTTACAGTTTAACAAATACTTGTGGGCTAACTGGGTGGGCCATTCTGTTAAGAAAATGGCTCAAGTCTATACTAATTATGGCACTGATGATCTGGAGTGAGCTGTGTGCTTTTTAATGCTATGTGCAATTTGAAGAAACAAAAGATGTAAAAGCAAAACATTTGCTGTCTAAACCTGACACACACATACAGTAGAAAGCAAAAAATATTGAATTAGAGCTACTGTATTTAGTGGGGACAAGAACATCAGGCTGCTATCTCTAGTACTTGGTGAATCACTGGTCCTGGATACATCACTGTCACATGCGACAGGAGACATTGATGGAAAGGAAGAGGAATAAAGCTTGCTAAGATGGACATCCCTGGGGCCATAAAACAACCATATAACTAGCAGGCCAATTTAGAAAAACTGTTAATAGCAAACAAAGGAAAGGACACACCAGGACTAGATACACAAATCAAAACACTCTGTATAACATATGTTTTTGCAAATTTTGACTGTGCTACTCCTTTAACTTTCCCATTACTGAAGTCATGCTGTCTGGCCTATAATTACCAGCCTCTCCTTGCTACCACATTTGTGAAATGAGACTACATCTGCTCCTCTCTCCAATAAGCTATTAAATAAGACTGACAGAGGTGCAGCCAGTACCTCCCTGAGCTCACTCAATACTCCTGGATGCACCCCATCTGACCCCATTGCTTTGCCGCTTTCAGGACAATCTGCTCTGAAAATGGGCTAGTGTCTACCTCTCCAATGTTCCTGTTACTGTTTTGGGGCCCCTTCCTTCTCCTTCTTCTGTGAACACTGAACTGAAGTATTTGTTCAGGATATCTGTCTTATCCTGGCCCCCTCTGTACAACCCCCTTCCATTTTTAATCTTACAATTCCACCACTGGTATACCTCTTTTGTTTATATACCTAAAGATGTCGTCCCCTTTGTCACTGCCAGGGCAATTATCTCTTCAATTTATGCCTTCACATTCCTTACTGCTCTCCCTCCCTCCCTCCCTCTGTCTGTTTCCTGTTAACCTCACTGTCCTCCATTTGTGTCTATTTATACCTTCTGAATGCTTTTGGCCTTTACCTTTTCTGCTGCCTAATTCAAGAACCATAGCATTTCTTCTTTCTCTTTTCTCTTTTTCTCTTACCTTTGCTCACTTGCTTGATGTAGAGGTTACTACCTTTCCTATGGCCCATTTTAGCTTCACCCACTATTCATCCATCTCACCTAGGTCATACCCTGTGCCAGTTCATCCCTAAGGCATTTGCCAGTCTTTTAAAATCTGCCCCTGAAGTCCAAAACCCTTCCCCTTATGGGTTCAGTTCTGCAGCCATCCTTATGCTAAACTACTCTGCACCTTGATCACTGTTCTCCAGGTCACCTCCTACCTTGACATCTGCAACACTGTTCCCGTCAGTGAGTACTAGGTCCTGTATTGCCCCATCATGAGTGGATTCACTGACTAGTTGCCTATTAAATGCCCCCTTCAGGAGTCCAGGATCTCCTGCTTCCAGCTGAAGCTGCAGCTAGAGATTCAAATCTACATCCTGCAGACTGAAGTCCCCCACCAGCAGAACCTCCACCTTTGCTGTCGTCTTGCCAATAGCTTCCACCAGTACTTTATTTAACTTCTCTCCTGTGTTGGAGGTCTGTAGATCATGCCAGTGTGAACAAAGGCTCCATTTCCCATCTCTAGGGTGACCTGCAGGGCTGTACAATGCTGGTTTGATATCTTTTGTCGACTGGCATCTCTCTGACTGGAATCATGGTGACTGCAAGGTGCAGTTTACAGATTCAAGTGTGTCTCCCAGTCAATTTTTTCTATTGGGGAGCTTTGCCCCCCAAACCCCATGCAGGGGACTCTGCCCTCACCCCCAGTCTATAAGATCTAACCCAGTCAGAGTTGATTCTGGATGGGGCACAGGACCAGGCACAGTGTGCCCTGTCTCGGCACAACAACACAGTGACCTGTCAGCAAAGTATTGATTTTGTTGACAGGGATGTAGTTCGCTGTGTTAGTGTCGCGTATATAGGGAAGTATGTGACCAACAGTACCTCTGCTCCTCAGTGTTCCTGTCTTTGTTGCTTTTATGCCTTCCTCACATAGCACCACACCCCGTCCTTTCTTTCCCACCCTGCCCCTTCTAAACAGAGAATAGCCTTATATGGACATGTCCCTGTCATGGTTTTCAGTACACCATGACTTGCTAATGCCACAATATCTAGGTCAGCTTCTGTCATAGATGCAGAATCTTATTTCCAGACTTCTAGCATTCACACACCTGATCTTGCAGATTTAGTTATCGCCTGCTTGTTACCCCTTTCTTTCCTTTTCTCTCTTTCCACTCTATTTTTAATGCTTCTGTTCCCATCCCCTTAATTTCTCTTGCCCTGATTTGTTTACTAATTTCCACCCTGAAGGATACCACTCCCTTGAGTTCTCCTGACTTTCTACTTCACTCTGTAGGAGGGTAGTTATTAACTCCTGATTTCTTCTACCGACTTCAGCTAGTTGAAATGTTAATTAAAGTAACATCTAAACGTTCACTGAGAACTGCGGTTCCCTTCTGGATGGATGCAGGTCATCACCACTGTAAAGGCTCTTATCTCTCCAGCTGGATCCCCACTCACCAATGTAACCAACCCCTACTTGGGCACCAGTTCCTCAACCATGAGTTGAAGGTATTGGTGCAGAGATCCTCTTGTTCCCACAGTTGTAGACCAGCAACACCACAGTGAAAGCTATTGAGCATGATACTTGTCCAAAGACCCCTCCCAGCTCCTTAAACTCACCCTGCACTATCCCAGCCCTGTCCCTAACCAAGTTGTTGGTACACAGGTGGAAAATGGCATCCTTCTCTTCCTCCTGTCCTGCTGCCCTAAAGATCCTCTGTATTCACTTCCCATTCCTTCAGGCCATGGCACCACATAGGCACCGACTGTAACCTCCCTCACTCCCTTTCCTGTTCCCAAATATATCCCCCCTCAATAATCTCCCCCAACAGAAGAGGTTCCTTCTTCTCTGGGATTCTCTTCCTCCTCCTTGGGGTTTCCACTCCAGAGAACCCCACATCCTCACATTCTCCTGACCACTATGACAGGTGCCTGCTCCTGGTAGTTCTGCCTCGCCAGAGCAGTGTAGGAATTTTGTAGTGGGACTGGTTGAGGAATGTGCCTCTGATACACCACTCCCACCCTTCCAGAGCCCAATGTAGTCCAGCCATTCCTTATCCCTGGCATCCTCTGGGGAAACAATGTCTGACTAGGTGACCGTGGGTGAGGGAAGAGGTTCTCCACATCCTAGTCAACTTGACCTGGAGTCTAGCTACCTACTCTCTCAACTCAGAGAGGTGCACACAGATGGGGCAGCAGCATAGTCTCCAGAATGCATCTGTGAAAACAGCCACCCACAGACACTCTACTGCACCACTACTAGCATTCTAACTTCTAATACTCCCTGCTTTACCTGGAAATACTTATTTACACTTACCTCTGATACAGTGTTCTAGCTTCTCCTTTTTTTGTTTGTGTTACTCGTGTGTTCCCCTGTACTGTTACCCTAGATGGTGATGCTCTCAATTTAGAGCCTACCCTTTGACGCCACCTTTCCAGCAGTGAATGCAACAACAGGAGCTAAGCTGTGCCTTGTCTTACTTGACCGTCAGAGTTCTGCACTTCTCTGCTTCATTCTGCTGACACTTGCCAATGGCCAAGATACCAGTCTTACACCTGCTCCATTCCTTTGCTGTTCCACTCATTCACTGGAGATGGATCTGTGGGACACATTAGGAGGGAGTCTCTAACATGTCCCACACATGGTGGGGAAGGTGGAGGGGCTGAAATGCATGGGGGACATGAAGCTGTGGACTGGGTGGGAGGCTTGGTTTGCTGAGATGGATGGGTGAACATGCAACAGTGAACTGGTGAGGAAGGTGGAGGGGCTGAGATGGGTGAGGGGACATGTAGCTGTGAACTGGGTAGGAGAGGGTGGGGCTAAGATGGATAGGGAAGGGAATGTAGCTGTGAAAAATTAGTAGGAAAGGTGAAGAGGCTGAGATGGCTTGGAGAGGAACAGTTCTGTGAAATTGGTTGGGAAGGATGGTGGCTGAGCCAAGTTTGTTTCTGGTGTATGCAGTCTTCATTTCCTGAAAGAAAACTAGTGTGTGTGTGTGTGTGTGTGTGTGTGTGTGTGTGTATGTGTGTGAGCGTACGCAATATTGAAACACATGAAGCAACCACAAAGTTTAATTTAATGCTGTGCTTTATTTATTTATGTACACAAAACATAAAAAATCAATGTAGGCCAGCCCAGTGGTGTATATAGATCGTAGGGGCGATGGCACTACCTGCTGCTACGCCAGTGATAATGGATATGGGAATGGAGTTAGTTGGTGGGGTTGGGTGGGTGGAGAGGTTGAGCATTGGAGGACTGCTCTCCTTTCCTGGAGGGAAAATATGTTGACCTGGCCTTAGCCTGGCACCAGGTGGAGGACTGGTGGTAGTGCAGCATGAGGCAGCACAAAGTGTGGAGCGGGCTGCAGGAACATCATGATGTGTGCCTCCACACATGCATTGACATCCTGCAGCAGGTGTTAAGCAGACTGGAAAATGTGTTAGAGATTTAATTAAGCACTGCCAGCCCATCCCGAGTCTGTATCACCACCAATGATTTGCCAATGGTCCACTCTGCATTGTCTGCACAGGAACATGGGAACATCGCTCCTCCTCCTCCTTCTGGCCCACCATGAGGGGAATTCTTGGGAAACCTTCAGACCAAGGTGGCTTACTTGGGAGATGGTCACTGGCTCGGGGGTGGGGTAGGAAAAGGGCTGAGTAGCTGCCTTGTGATAAAGTGCAATAGAAACACCTTTATGGAAAATAAAGTCAATGTTTGGCATTTTAATTTTGCTAATCAATTTCAGGGAAGTAATAGGATTTTCACAACTGATTAGCACTTTTAAGTACCAAACTGCTCATCAGTTTTTGCAACATATTTAATATGAGTTGCTGGGAGAATGGCAGGCATGTGTTACCATGGATGTGCCATGTTTGTGATGAGAGTTATACTTAGAGTCATGGTGGCATTGCCTTTTTTAACAAATTTATTTTCCACCCCACTCAACACCCAATAAGCATTTTCAGTAGGTATGCAATCTGGAACACTGGACTTTAAAGGGTTATATTTTGCATTCTATGGATAAATGTAACCCAGAGCAGTACTACACTCATGTTATTGCAGAAACAGTTATTAGTGAAACAGGTTCATACCAGTATATTTGCAATTTAGCTGTATCAATAGTACTGCTATCATATCACCCTCTCAGCAATGGACTGGTGATTGTCTTGACACTCGGAACCGTGACTTTTAAAATACAAATAGGTGCTTGTTAGCAATAACTAAGTGATAAAAACAAGACTGCATCTGCCATGAATTTTATAGTCCATCACTGCTCTTTTGTGATCGTGAATTCCACTGAATTGCCCAGATTTTGTCATGTATTCATTGCAATGGGCATATACATCCTACAGTAAGTGAGGAGTTATGCTTGTACAACATTGTTGATGGTCTAAAGTAGTTGAATGAGTGAGTTATTTGACTGGTATACATACACAGTGGTTAAATTGGAATGTCACAGGTGATGGAGCTCTGATGGCATAATTGCCATCAGTAATATAGCATATCATTAACTAGTAAGTGATGCCCACACGCATGCACAAGATGAGAGACAATCACAAATTATGTTTGCCATTTAGTTTAACTTTGTATTAACTTTCTAAACCTGTACATATGTTAAAACATAATCATTTTATAAATAAAATGTATTTATTTTTCAAACTACAAAATCAAACAATAAGGAAAGACATAGATACAATAGTACTTAATAGAAGAAAAGCAGTTAATACAACACTCATTTAATTCTAATTGAAACATACATACATGTTGTAAAAAACAAAGACAAAGGTGCTCGTCAGCATGTGGTCTAAAAGCAAAACAAAATGGTTATAGTAAATGCCGCTGAAATCAGAAAATAGATTTAACAAGCTACGCTTAGAAGTTTTCCGAAATATTTTCCAAAGAGAAAAAAAAAAAAACTAACTTGTTTTTTTTCTCTCTTTAGATATTTCCTGAAGAAGACCTACACGAAACGAGATTTTTAACTCATTTTCTATTTTCAGCGCAGTATTTAATATAACCATTTTGTTTGCATACATACATGGTTTAGTATTTTTATTTTTATGTTTGCTTGCACACATGTGCAAGAAACATCTTGTGGTAGTAGCACATTTCAGAGGTGTGTCAATGTTGTGGTCAATGGAGGATGATTTAGTGGGTGCATCCCTCAACCACCAATCAGTGAGCATGCTGGCGAAGACAGCAAACTTCAAAGAGAGCCAAAGAGTTGAAACAAATCTGCTGCTGCAATCAGGTGCAGTTTCGTCATTGCAGCAGCAGATGAAAGACTCTGGTCATGCGCATTACAGTGCACAGTATTGCGCATAGCCAGGATTATAAACAGTTGCTCAGCGTGCTGTTCCTAGTGAAACATTTCAATAAATAAAACAGCCATAGTGTGGCTTTTCCACAATGGTGGCTCCTGCCACTGACCACACACTGCTGCAAAACCGACATTTGGGAGCCCTAATCTCCATGTCAGCATGTACCCCCCACAGACACATTGTGGCACACTGGGAGCCCACCCTACAGTGCCTAGACATTTGTTTTATTTTCCAAACACTGGGATGCCCACTCCCAATGCCAGATGCCCTCATCCACCAAGCTCAATTTCTTTGCCGACAGGAGTGCCAAATCCCATCAGCATCATGTTTCCTCCCCACAAGCTTGCTGGTGGTGGGTGCCCATTCCCCATCAGAATCATGTATCTCCCCAAACAAAACTCCTATGGCACACTGGGAGCCCACTCCAATGTGCCAAAAGTTTCTTTTGTTTAACCTATAAATAAATGGTCCCCAGTCTATTTTGTTATTTGATAAACTGTAAAAAGAAAACCATCCAGCGTTGTCTCCCCAGTCCCCCTCCCCACACCAATCCTCCCTCTGTGCACCCTCCTCCCCACCGCCCCTCACCATACTGACTGGGATGTGTCTGCACTCTTCAAAGCTGAACTACGAACCAAGAAATTGGGTAAGCACTGTATAATGGAAGTCAGTGGGGGTTCCACTTAGGTTGATATCTCAGCCATTTTATGAATTTTGCCCCAGATTTTCAGCATGGGGTTCTTCAGACACCACCTCATGAACATGTCACTGTCGTTTCATTTCTCAGTCCCAAAAGCTGATTTTGTGGTCACTACACAGAATGACGGTTTGGGACTGATTAACAAAACAGCAGTTCCACTGTTTTTGAGGTGGGGTCCCAAAGAGCTCATGTTGAAAATTTGTGCAAGAATTAAAAAAAATGACTGCATTATGGGTGTGGATTGTGCATTTTCTACATGCTTGTAACTTCACCAATTTTGATATTTTTACTCCAGATTTTCAACATTGCCATTTCTTCACACCTCCTCATGAAGAGTACAGCTGTAATTTTCACATCCAGCCCAAATGTGTTTCTGCACCTGTAGCACCAAATGGTGTAGTTGCTGTGCAAAAATCACCTTTCAGGACTGAGTAAAGAAATTATACTGTCACTGTTCATAAGGTGGTGTCCAAAAGCCCACTTTGAATATTTGTAGTGAAAATACCAACAAACGCATGAGACATTAGGTTTCCAACCGTAATGCCCACCCTGTAGAGACTGACAGACATTGGGGTGTGACTTGGGTTCATCAGCTTTAATTTTATGGCATTCTACATCCATCCTTCAGCCACTGACAGGCATCAAGGTGTGCCTTGGGTCTTTGGTCCTAAAGTTCACCCCATTCTTCTATACTGCACCCATCTCAGCTTACTTCCTTATGAAATGGGTTGAGCAATGGCGTCAAGAACCCCAAAGACATCACAACACCTGTCGGTGTCTGCAGGGTGGGGTGAGGTGGAATGGCATAAGTGTTATGGCCGATGACCCAAAGGCACATACCCAATGCCTTTCAGTCTCTGCAGCTTTGTGGTGGGGTTGGCATTAGTTCAATACTTCACTGCCATTCCTATTATGCATCTCTAACTCCTGCACTACCAATACCAATGCCAGCAAGCAAACATTAGACAGTGACAAATGCTTGTTCATTCAGTTTCTGATTCAGTCATAAATTAAAACTAAGTGATTTAGTCCTGTTTTCTGATAGAGTTTATAACTTTCCATATTGATCCATGTAAATGTTTGTCTTCCTTAGCTTTACAAGCTTTGCAAGCAGCATGATGAGCAGACTGTGCACCAGAACATAAGAAGGTGGGTCCCAGTTTTTCAATGGTGGACCAACCAAGGAGATGAACATGAGTGATGAGATATGAACATAAAAATATTTCAACCTAAGTTACATATTTGCTACTGAAATATGAATCTGAGAGCTGGATTTGAATCCAGTCATCACCTATTACTTAGTGCAAAAGTTTAATGTAATATATGATGGCCTTAAACAGTCCACATTAGCATCCCTGTGTCCTGGCTAGCAGTATAGCCTAGAGGATAGAGTAATGCACTATAAATGAGCTTGGTACAGACCTAGGTTTGATTCCTACGACCTCCATTTGCATAGTGTGTGACTCTGAGCTGGTGACTTAACCTCCCAGTTTTCCCAGGTTGCCCTGAAAACAGGCACCTGTGCCAAGTGAGCCTTATCCAGTTACCAAAGAATAAAATAAAAAAATTCTGCAACTCGTCTGTTTATTGAAACATGGAAAAATAGAACATTGGGAAAGAAAAGTCACACTGGCATCAAAGGATAAATACTGCTTGCCAATCTCTCCTCATAGAAGCTTTCCTGCTGACCATGAATCATTGTTGTTGCCCTCATCTGTGTTGTTTCTAACCTGTACTGATCCTCTTCCAAAACTGCACACAGTACTCCCAGCTGTGACTTAATCAGCAATCAATAAAAGACTTGGCATAGGCACTTCCTGATGGGTATTGCTTAACTTGTTAAATTTATTACTTTGTTTCTTAATTGCTATCTAAGTGGCCAAGAAGACTGAAGCTTGGGTGAGGAGGCTCAGTTGAGCAAATCGTTTGTGTCCTTATTCAACATCAGGATTTTAGACAGGGAGAGTCATTCTTGTTCTTTGCATTTATTTGTTTTACCCTGAAAAGGCTCCATTGAGTGATGCTTATTTACAAGGTGGTCCTGAATAGGCAAATTTACTTATCTGAAATAACTCCAACTGGGATAACTCCATGAGATGCAGCATCTCTTTTTTTTTTTTTTTTTTTGTGGCTGGGCCCTCCGCCAGATTTCTGCCCTGGTCACGGCCCCCGGACTTCCACCTTCTGTCAGTGCTGTGATCCCCCAGTCACCCGGCTTCCCCAGAGAGCAGGGCCATGTAACTGGTCCCCTATCCAGCTGGCAAAACCAGTAACTGGTTGGGGGATCCGGCGACAGAGGCTAATTGAAGCCCAGGGAGGGCTTCATAGTGTAGAGGCCCTACCTGAATTTTCTGGTCAGTTCCCTGTGGAACCAGGTGTTGCAATGATGCAAGCCAAGGGGAGCCCACATGCATCCGTGCTTGCTCCCAGTGTCTGTACTCGCTCCCCATGCCTCGCCTGGCGATGGGCACCCCAGCTTCCCAGGGACAATGTGATGCTGGTGCTGTGCTTCCCCCACAAAGAGGAGAGCAGTCATTCAGATGCTCAATCCTTTGCCTCCCTGCTGACCCCCGTGGCCAATGCCCATTCCCGAACACAAGTCACCGGCATGGCACGAGGTGTGGCATCCAGTGCCTGAACCCTCAGCACCACTGGCTGGCCGAGATGCAGCATCTCATTTTCATGGGGGTCCATAGAGGATAATGGTAATTAACAGGTTAACATAGCCCAGCAAGAATAGTTACTACAGGCTAAAATACACATACACAGGAGAAATTAACTCTAATGGTAGCTATCCAAACAGTAATCAAAACAAGCTAACAAAGTGGGTTCACAACAAATTAAGAGTATGAGCATTTTATGATAAAATCAGCATGATATGATTTCCCTTGAAACCATGAAGACCAAACTGTACATAATTTCTTTCAATACAGAGGGTGCAGTAAAGCAACACTGAATACGGTATTGATGTAGTGATACTGCATGCTAGTGGGCCTGTACACAACATTGAACATTGCTCAATACAACCATTACATTGAATTTTTACATAAAAGAAACATTGAAAATTAGCTACAGCACATGTACCATTTGCAGCTGGAAATAACAGTGAACCTTAAAGTTGTTTCATCATAGTATCACATAAAATACCAGTGATTAATTGTTGCCTATTTGGGAGGTTTCCTATCTACAGTTGCTTCCAACATGCTCAAATAAAAAATATATCTGCAATAAATTAGGTTTTTAGATACTGAAAATATAACAAAAACAAACAAGACAATAAAAAACTTAAAAGCCAGAGCCTACCTTCAAAATAGATACCGTAACTACAAATTGTTGCAGAATTATACCTTGTTTCTCTTTCTGTCCCTTGCCAAAAATTACTGAACTCTTATCTCTGACCCCAGAGGCCTCTTCAAGTAGAACTCAGATCATGGTGGAGGGGAGGAGCTCCTGAAAGCAGAAGAGAGCTACCTGCTGTGTTCATGCAGTTCCCAGATGCCTTGATTTCTCTCTCCCTTCACGGAACTATTTTTTTTCATTATCAATTTTATTGAAAAACTTTTAAGATGAACATAAACAAGTATTATTAAGCATTATGATTGCATAAGGACATACAACAACATCAAATGCAAACATAGTTGAACCTTTACAGATAAAATCTTAACAAACTCTCCTGCTAACTTGGTTGAGATGGGGATTTGACAAAAGCCAAGCTAGACAGAGGTGTGGAGATCTTTCATTCAGTCAATGAAATATCTCATGCTGTGATGTGTATAGAGATGCAGCAAATTTGATTTCCGCCAGTGAAGTGGAGGCAAAGTGTCCAATTTAGCCGTGTGGAGTAATTCGAAATTTTCCACATTAGGTGGAATTTCACCTAGGACAAAATTTCACCTAAGGTGGGCAAACATTCACTTTCTGGAGGTGAAATTGCTCTGTGGGTGAAATTTCAGAGCAGAAGGTGGAAATTGTGATCTGGAAGGCGAATTTCACCATTCATAGGTGAAATTTCACTTTTCTGTAGGGCAAAAATGTCACATTTTGCCCGTGAAATGGGCAGAATTTGAAGATTACTCCGTGAAGAGAATTTTGCTCACTTCGCCCACTGCTAGATTTGTACAAAACCCACATAGATACTTAACCCTTAGACTGCCAGCAAAACTAGAACATATAGGTAATCTGGATATACCAGTCCACAGTGCAGTAAGGGTTAACTGTGCTATTTCACAGTTTCTGTTTTTTTTTTAAGAAAGAGTTTGATTTCACTGTCTCCTGCAGCAGTTCAAAATGCAGCTTGAAGCTTGGAATTAGAGAGACTGAGGAAACAAAACCTTCTTTAAAAAACAGTATTTTATTACTGCTTGTTATCAGCATTCTAGTGTGTCATGATAATAACTGAGGGGAGTAAGAAGTGACAGAACACAGCTCCAGTGTGTTTAGGCCCAATTTAACCCCTGGTTACACATGAATACTTTGGCCATTCACACTCTCATTCCTCTAAGGGACTACTACATTCTTGAGCGCCAGGAAGGCAAAGAAACTGTCTTGAGGAAAGTTTCATCCATAGAGGTGCCATGGGAATATGATTCCTTTAGGCTAAAAGTAGCTTAGGAAGGCATTCTAAGGAGAGAGAAGAGCTGCTGGAGGAGGGAGGATGGCAGGCAAAGAAACAGTGCTTCTATAAGAGGCTGGAGGAAGCTGGCTTAAATAGCTCCTGGAGGGTGTGGCTGGTAGCTCTGATCCATTGCACTGCAGGCATAGCCTTTAAATTCAATGGGAGTATGCAATCTAAGTGAGGAGTTACACTTGTTCAACATTGTTCCTGGTCTGGAAGTAGCTGAATAAATGACTTGTTTGACTGTTATATGTGGATACATTGGCTGTTCACACTCTTGTCCACTAAGGGACTACCACCCTGTTGGGGTACCATGAAGATAAAGGAACCCTCCTGAGGAGGGTTCCACCCCTCAAAGTGCCTTCAGAACATGATTCCTTTAAACTTAAGGTACTTTAGTAAGTAGCCCAAATGAACTGCAAAGCAGGTGGTGAACAGAAACACTGATTGGAGTAACAACTCACAGCTAAAGTTGGTGATGAATGATGACCAACAGAGGCATGCCTTCCAGAAGGAAAGAGGGAACAGTAGGACTGTAGGATAAACATGCCACCCTCCAACCCCAGCTCACAGCAGAAATCCTATTACTAGGTTAAACACCACAATTAAATTATTACTACATTATGGCCTTTGGCACTCAGGAGAAGAAAAAAGTTGTGGAAGAAATCTCTGGAGATCCTTGGCCTTGGCTGCCATCTCTCCTGGCATGGGTACTTATTACTGTGACTGCTCAGCTTTGCTAATTTGGAGTTTGCATACAGGGGATGTTTTGTAAGTGATAACTCTTTCTATCTCTGAAATGGGATAATGATGTGGGTGCTGCAAGTTGATCTCACAGCTAAAGGAAGTTCCCATGAAGGAGGCCCACACCTCAAAGTGTGGAATGAGGAGAGTAACAACTGCTGAAGGGCTATCACCCAGCCTCGAGACCATGGGGAGACCTAGGCTTGACAGAAAACTACATAAAGGGGTTACAGAATGACACTACATGGGCCTTAGGCAAATGCAGGAGAATAGCTCTCAGAGGTGCTGCTGACATGGTCTGCAAGCTAAAGTAACCCCTGTGGGGTTAGGGCTCCACCCTCTGACAGCTGAAGTCTTAAATGCTGCACCATGAGGTGCTGCCTACTGAAGGTCTGCATAACTATAGTTTCTCCTGGAACATTGGACCTTACCACCCTCTGGAACTGCTGGGAGGCACCACAAGAGACACATGGCTCTACAGAGAACAGCCCCTGCCCAAGATAAGGGACTCGCTTTCAAGATGCAGACTTCAAGGGAGTAACATCATGTCTACTTGCAGGGCCAGCACTGAGGGCAAAATTCTAACTAAATGATGATTACTGAATGGAATGACTGATATTGATGGAGAGTGTAAATGACCAAAAGGTACAGGAAACTGAATGTACATCAAAGGCCAGAGTTATAGGTAAAACCAAGCCTCAAGCAGGAAAGTCTGGAAGCTGCATACACGCTAAGACTAAGGTGATTAATGCTGAAGCAGACTGCCTGAGTAAACTAACCAAAGTCACAGAGCAGGAGTGGGAGCAGCTACCTTGTTAGAAAGTCAGGTGAAATCAGTCGAGGGGATGCAGTAATAATAAAGTAGGTTTACATGTGGCTTTGTATGAACAGTAGATAGAAATAAATGAGACAGCACAAGTCAAAAGAGCAGAATGTCATAGGTACGACGTACTGTGGAACTAGTAAGCTCACCACTTAACTAAAACAGAAAGAAACACAGGAGTTACATGAGGACAAGACCGCAGCAGGATTAGATAATGATAAGCAGAAGAGAAGATGAGAAGAGGAGAGGAGGAGGGGGGAGGAAGGAGGGGGGAAGGAAGGAAGGAAGCACAAGTTACAGACAGGAAAGGCACAAGGATGAAGTACTAGCCTAGAAAGCTGTTTAAGACACAAACTGAACAGAATGTCCATAAGCAGAGAAGAAAGTAGCAGACTGACACGGGACATGGGGTGGGAAACCCCAGCACTGCCTCAGGCTGCAGCAAAGAAACAGTGTCACTGATGTCACTAATGTATAGGAGCAAAAGAGGCAGGATACCCATAAGTAGCTCCATTTCAATTCCATGTAATATTCCATGTTCCCAGCATTTGCAATGCAATTATCTAGTCTTTTTTGGTGGTGTCCTTGGTTTTACTTATAACTATTTCCAAAGGCAATCTATTCCAGAGGTTCACCACTCTCTGTGTAAAGAAATGTTTCCTTTTATTGTGTTAAACCTGTTGCTCTTAAGTTGTAGGGCTGTCCCCTGATGTTGAATTGATATTCCTAATGTCCAGATTTAGTTTGGTTATAAGATTAATATCCTGCAGAAAATCACATAATAGCAGTAAATCTCCTCTCTTCTTCTTACCCCAGGTGGTGTAATTTAAGCTTCTCTATTCTATCTTCATAGCAGCAGTGATGTAACCTTTCATCATTTTGGCCATTCTGTGTTGGACTCTCTCCAGTTTCTTAACATTGGCCTTTCTATAGGGGTCCAAAGCTGACCACAATAATTAAGCTGTGGCTTCACATATGATCTGTAAAGTGACATTAACACATTAGCCCTTCTGCTTCTTGTATTTCTATTTATGGCTTATATTACCCTGTCTGCCTTTGTTGCTGCATTTGTTCATTGATCTCTAAAGTCTAGATGCTGTTCCACTATAATGCCTAGATCCCTTTCCTTGTTCTCTGGTTATAACAAGGTGTTACTTAATATGTAGTAATGCTGATTGCTGTTTTTCCTGTATGTAGGACACAGCAGTTAACTTGGTTGAAGGACATGCCCCACCTATATGCCCATTCAGATATTTTATCTAGATCTAAATGGATTTTTCAAACTGTTCTAGGTAGTAGATGGATCTCCAAGTTTTGTATCGTCAGTATACTTAATTGTGTAATTATTAACATTGTCTCCTATGTCAATGATAAATAGTTGGAACACTATAGGCCCAGAACAGAACCCTGGGGAACCCCACTCAGCACATACCTCTCCTCTAACATATAGCCATTAATCAACACTATCTGAGTTCTATCAATAAGTCAGTTATCTATTTACTATGTAGGTGTTAATATTAAATGATAATAATTTTTCAACTATAGCTCAGTGTGGGACATTATTGAAGGTTTTTGAAAGTCTAACAGTATCACGCCCACTGCCTCCCCTATCAAGTAGATTATTTATGTGTTCATAGAAACACATAAGGTTATTGGTACAAGAGCATCCCTTAGTTAATCTGTGTTGATTAGAATCAAAGTTTTGCAGTCTTTAATCTGATTTTTTATTATGTCTTTTATGATAGATTCTAGTATCTTACCAGGGACTGACATTAGGCTTATTGGGCAGTAGTTCTGTGCATGCTGTTTATTTCCTTTTGTATATCAGGGTGATTCTTGCAACTTTGGAATCTCTCCTGTGTTCTATGACTTTTCTAACAATATTTTTAACAGGTGACAGATGGTTTTTCATTCATTGTAACATTTGTAGTGTAATTTTATCTAAACCTGGAGCTCCATGGGTCTTAATTCCTTCTATTTTAGAAATGATGGTATCAATGTCAATAGTATGATTCCCATTGATGTTGTTTCAGAACTGATTGCTTATAATGTTTGACTCTGAATGAACAGAACAGAAATAGTTTTTAAATATATTTGCCATCTCTTTAGGATCTGTAACTGTGATGTCATCATGTGACATTACAGTTAGGCCTGACTCTTAAGTTTTTCAATGAGTTTATATGGCTAACAATTGCTTACTGTTGTTTTTGTTTGCTAAAGTAGCAAGGTTGGTCTCTAGTTTCGCTTGGCATTATTTATGGCATTTTACATATTCTTTGCCTCTTTTTGAAGTTTTTCCAGTTAACTGATGTGTTTTTTCTGTTATATTTTGCATATGCTTTGTTCTTACTTTGAATTAACCTCATAATTTTCTTACTTAACCATTTAGGTTTTAATCCTCTCATGTAATACTTCTTAACTTTCTTAGTGTGTTTATCATCAGTGGACAGGGTCATACGCTTAAGGTAATTTCAATATTCATCAATGGATTTCTCTTCAAAGAGCCTAGACCAGTCGATTTTTGCCATATACATATTCATAATATCCCCATTAGCTGTCCTGTATAGACAGAATTCAGTACAGCCCTTAGGTCTTACATGTGTTCTCTGTACACTGAATTGAATGCTGTTGTGGTCACCATTTCCTATTGAGGATGTTATATCTGAATGAGTCTGGAGGAAGCTGACAAATACTTGTCATGATTGATCATATTTTGTAGAGATTGCTGATGCAACTGTTTGTTTGATTCTGCTTTATTTTATCTTTTAACTGTGAAAACAGACTGCCCAGTATATTGGTGTTACCACAAAAACATGTTTGATTACAGTCCTTCATAAAATCCCACTGCATCTTTCCTGGATTTGGGAACACCCACAGTGCAGTCTAGCCACTCATGAAGCAGTGCGATGACTGGAGACTATTACATTATGAGAGGTTTACTGTTTGGTGGTGTTCCTAATGTCCAGGAAGTATACATTAACAGCATATGAAGAATTTGAAACAAAACAAGATTGGGTATAAACACACAGTTAGAATGCATTTCAATTTTACAAAGAAAAATTACAGATAAAACAAATAGCAATAGTAATGAATTTTGGAGGGTAAGTAAGCAATAAGACACAATGAGACATGTGTTGAACAGATATTACTGCACTACGTGGGGCATATGCATCCTTGTGCCTCATCCCTGGAAGTGCAGAAATATCTGTTCAACGCACACCCCAGAGTGTCTTACTGCACTTATAAAATGGACTACATTTTTATTTACTTTTGCAGTCAGTTATTATTATTAATTATGTTTTTATGTAGAATAAATAGATTTGCTTATGGAAATTTATAACAAAATAGTCCTTCCACCTACTAGATGACATAATTGTGAAGTTTATCAGGTACCGGTCACTATAGTGCTACACCTAATAGCACAACAACAACCACACTGTGCAAAGCGTGAATCCATTCAGAGTGACATAGGTATAATAGCAATAAAAGTACCACTACCCCTGGTGCTGTATGGAGGCATGTGAAGAGATCAAGAGGCTGCAGGTCTGGTGCTTCATTGAGCTGTCCCATGGTGGAGTAGCTAAGGCTCTAGTCTGTGCAGTGGAAAGAGCAGGAGACCAGGGTTTGATTCCTTGTCTTCTGGCTTTACATTTTTCTTTTTTGCAGAAACAGAGTTTCCAACCTCCCAGGTTATAACTTACTCTCAAGTACACACCCCACAGAGTTGATTATAATCATTCCAGGGGCTGTGGGAGGTGGGTCACCCATGTCTGGGGTAAAACAAGAGAGTTGTTCTATTGCTCCAATTGATTTCAATGGGCAGATGGCATTCTCGTCACAGCGCATCTTTTCACCTATGTTTTTGTGCAGGCAGTGTTTTGCCTGTGAGGTTATTTACTGCTGTTTTATTTGCAACATCATGACCCCATGCCTGTTTATCATTTTGTGGCATAAGTAGTAATGGTTTAATTCTGTGTAATTTTTATCTTGTTGGCCCCTGGATTAGTGTGCAGTTTTGTTTTTGTGGACTGGAAGGAACAGTACCAGGAAGAGAGAGAATGGTGTCTTTTATTTTTATTTTTGTTTGAACCAGGACTGATGGCAGCACAGTAGACAGCATAGCAGGAATAGACATGATCTGCAATGGAGCAGTCGGTAACTTGAAGAACCATTAGCAAGATGACAGAAGAATCTGGTTTTCAAGAGTGTTTTTTAACACAATAAATTTATGACTGCTGTGCAGGAGAGAGCTGCCCTCCTCTTCCTGTGACTGTAGGGAAGTACTTCTGTCCCCTCACCAAGATTTGTGCTAAAGTGTGCCTGTCAGTATAAAGAAAAGAAAAAAAGAAACAGTGAGAAAATAAAGAAGTAGTGAAGGTGATTTTTTAAAATAGGAAATGCTGCAAGTTGGGAGTGGGATTGGTGGTGACAGTCGCTATTTTCAGAAAAAGTGCCATACTTGGTCAACACGACAGTGACTGTGGGGAAGGAGAGATCAGTGCCAGCACAATCTTTCAAACAGCATGGAGACTTCCATGTTGTTGGAAAGATCACACTTGCAGTAATTCTCCTTCCCCTGCAGTACACTGGGAGAAGCCATGTTACAAACCACTTTTTTGCTTTCCTTTTTATAAAAAAATTCAGCTAGTTCATGATTTAACCCTTGCTGTGCAGTGACTGATATATCAGTCCAAAATTCTTATATGATCTAATTCTGTTGGCAGCCTAAGGGTTAATAGCTGCAGATGAATAGAAACAAGGTTGGACTGAGCATACAGCAAGTGAGTGATGAGGGGGTCAGCACTGTGTGATTGGCAGTTTGTACACTGAGATAGTATCAGGCTAAACTAAGTCAGGAGACTCATGGCACCTTGTTGTAAGACAACATCTTTTTCTTTTCACTTTGGGGATTACTGTGCATGGTCTTTGGTATTCACAATGCTTAGTCAGGCTACATTACTGGTTCTTGTTAATTTGATCTGAACGGTCCCCAGTAAAACAGAATAAAATGGCACTGCTTAAAAAATGAATTTTCAATTTGGCACTTTGATTTATGTTGTGCTGCATCTTATTTCCAGCGCATTTAGTTATTGTCCGCGCATCAAACAGATTTGATGCACAGGTAGCAATCATTCAGGATGCAGGCATTTACCTGCCCATTTTATAAGCAATCATGAAAAGTTGGGTTTTGAACTTGACATAATGTGATGTAAAATAAGTTGACAGTGTTGTTCAAACAGCTTATGGAAGGTGGTGTGGTGGTAGCCCTTGCCCATTGAAATGCAGGCATAGCCTTTAATTTGGAGTTTTCCTACAGATATCTCATTACCTGGATCCTGCCTGATTTGAAGTAGATCATTGTGGATGGGTGTGGGAAATTAGGATAACAAAACCATGGCAGACTTAGATTTAGTGCATACAAAATGCCAGAAGGCATTTATAATTTTATTTCTCCATAAATGCGATAATATTTAGAGAAATAAAAAGCGAGTTAGATAATGCACTCAAAAATAAAGCACAACTATAAAAGAACACTGCTTTGTTTTAGCAGACTCCAAGGCTTCGCTCTGCCTTGTCAAGCTGTCTGGTGTGAGCACACACCACCAGGAGGTCTTTCTCTTACCTCCGTAAGTCTCCTACTGACACCATATCGCCTATCTAATTCCATGCCCCTAGTGGCAGGCTTTTATATTTTCTAAGTAGGTCACCTGACTAGACCCTTAAAGGGACACTGTCAACCCCTTAGGCCTCAAAGTGACCCCTGTTTAAAAACACATTTATGATTGCCAACATTCTGTAATGACTGCTGATGTAGCTGGTAATTTGATTCTGACTCTTTTTCTTTTTAGAGTGAAAACAGACTGCCCACTCTACTGGTGTTACCACACCAACGCATATTGTTTACATTCCTTTATCAGCTCTGGCTGCATCTTTCCTGGACTTGGGAACACTTCACAACACAGTCCAGCCACCATGATGCAGTGGTGTTTAGGTGGCTACTGCCTCATGAGTGACTGCACTGTTTGGGGTGTTTCTAATGTTCAGGAAGTATGCAGTAAGAACAGATCCAGGATTGTAAACAAAACAAAGTTGTTTATAAATATGCATTAGCAAGCATTTCAGTTCTACTAAACAAGGAGACAGGCAAACAAACAGCAATATCAATGAATTTTAGAGAAGATAAGCTATCATAAATGTGGGTTTTAACTAGAAATAATATGGTGCAAAACAGGTTGACAGTGTCCCTTTAACATACAGACATAAAGACTATCTGAGTTAGTTTACAATCACTGTGTGACCCACCATACATTTATAAAAGTATTCTCTTTGATTTGACAGAAACATCATTTCTATAATGTTTAACAAAGGGCTACAATAGCTCAATATGCTTAATTGCATAGCAACCATTTTAGAGCCCTCCTTAGTTACCTTGAGTGGCGGGGAGTAGTATAAAGAGGGGACAGCAGAGGCACTGTTCCCTAGAGAAAACATCTAATTTCATGACTGGAGGCCAGGAAAGCCAGCAGGTCCTTTTTATGCTTGCTTGCACACATGTGCAAGAAACATAGTGCCACCATACGAAGCTTTGAGGTGTGGCACCCCGCATCCAATGCCCTGATCTGTTTTGCAGGCACGGCGCATCACACCAGTGAATGTCCAAGCTGTCTATGACAGCATCGGGATGCAGTGGCATACAGTTGAAAGAGAAAGACCGGCTATAGTCAGTGGTGGTAACATGAAGGCAATTTTCTTACTGCCGTCAAGTCAGCAGTATACAAATTGCTTACAGTCACCACTGCTGATTGTAGGTGTCAAACTGTACACCACTGCATCTCCTGCTGGCATGATGCCCCCCATTTGTTGTGTACTGAAGGGTGCCCAATCCCCTCAGCTCATGCACACTTCAAACACACTGTATGTCCGACAGGGGTGCCTAATCCTCATCGGCTCCAGTGCCCCCAAAACAAACTTCCAGGTGACATGCTGGGGCCCACCCCAGCATGGAAAAAGTCCAGTGTCCTCATGTGCTCCCCATATGGCCAGTGGGGTGCCCAATCCCTTTGGCTCCAATGTCCCCAAACAACTCTCCATGTGCCACACTGGGAGCCCACCCCAGCATGGCAAAGTCCCACATTGTCATGTGCCCCCACACTGTAAGGCCAATGGGGGTGCCCAATCCCATTGGCTCCACTGCCCCCAAACAAATCTCTCAGGTGCCACGCTGGGAACCCACCCCAGCGTGGCAAAAGTCCTGCATCGCCTTTGTTAAAAACTAACAGAAGAAAAAGGTCCTCATTGACTCTCTTGCCCCTCACTCAACCCATACCACACTCATGGTACCCAACCTCCCCACACACCCCACCCCATACTTACTTCTGGAGCCATGCTGATGATCTTTGGTGGACTGGGAACATGTCTGCACTCTTCAAAGCCGACCGCAAACTGAGGAAATGCCGGTAAGCTGTATAATGACATAAATAAGGTTTTTCAACTTTGGTGCATATGTCAGTCATGTTTTGAATTTTGCATCACATTTTCAACATGGGGTTCTTGGGCCCCATCTCATAAATTCAGTAACTGTCATCTGGTTATTTGGTCCCAAAAGGTGATTTTGTGGATGCTGCATGGAATCACCTTTCAGGACCGGATTACCAAAATGACAGTATCACAGTTCATGTGTAGGCCCCAAAACCCTATGTTGAAAATTTGGTGAAAATTCCCAAAATGACAGTTTTATGATTGTGCATTACGAGTTCCTCTGACAGTTATAACTTTGAGAATTTTAATAGTTTCACTCCAGATTTTCAACACTGGCATTTTTACATACCTCCTTATGAACAGTACTGCTGTCATTTTTCACATCCTGGCTGAAATGTGTTTTGCACTTCTGGCACAGAATAGCGCAGTCGCTGTGGGAAATCAATGTTCGACAGATTAAGAAAATCACAGTGACACTGTTCATGAGCAGAGGTTCTAAAATGCCTATGTTGAAAATTTGGTGACAAAAGTCCATAAAATGTCTGTATTATGAGCGTGCATTGTGCAGTTTCTATGCACCCTTGTAACTTCACAAATTTGTAATATTTTCACTCCAGATTTTCAACATTGGCATTTTTTCACACCTCCTTATGAACAGTACAGCTGTAGTTTTTCACATCCTGGCTGATATGTGTTTTCACACTTCTGGCACAGAACAGAGTGGTAGCTCTGGGAAATCAGTGTTCAGGACAGATTAAGAAAATTACAGTAACACTGTTCATGAGCGGAGGTTCCAAAATGCCTATATTGAAAATCTGGTAAACAATCATACAGGGTGTGCATTGCACAGTTTCTATGCACACTCATGACTTCATTACTTTTTTATGTTTTCACTCCAGTTTTCAACATTACCATTTTTTACACCTACTCATGAATAGTACAGCTGTCATTTTTCACATTGTGTTCAAAATGTGTTTTCGCACCTGTGGCGCCTAAATGGCACAGTCACTGTGCAAAATCACCTTCAGCTAACAAACTGATAGTGTCCCTGTTCATGTAGTAGGATCACAAAAGCCCAAGTTGAAAACTTGAGTAAAATAACAAGAAACACCCAGGGCGTTTGGGTGTCTGACCATTATGCCCTATGCTGTAGGGACTGACAGGCATCAGGGTGTGACTTGGGATTGTTGACAGCAATGCTCACTCCATTCCACCCCCACCCCATCCTGCAGCCAGTGACAGGCATCGAGGTGTGCCTTGACTCTTTGGCCCCAGAGTTCACCCCATTCTCCCATATACTGTACCCATTTCAGCATATTTTATGGAATGAGGTGAGTGTAAAGCCCGAACATCCCAAGGCATACTTCGATCCTTTTCATTGTCTGCAGAGTAGGGTGAGGTGAAATGTGACCATTATGGGTGAAGATCCAAAGGCACACTCCAGTGCCTGTCCATCTCTGCAGGGTGGGGTGGAGTTGGTGTCTGTTCAATACATCACTGCCATTTCTATAGCGCATCTGCCTAACTCCAGCACTTCCACTGCTAATGCCAGCAAGCAAACATTCGGCATTGAAAATGCTTGTTCTTTACCTGTCTACATTGCAATGCATTTAGAAGCTCCTTAGTTCTTTGGATACACAAGAATTAGGTAGCCACAGCCCTGTGGCACACTGTCCTGTTTCAGCAAGAGAGAGATGGGGGGTCCTGTGGCTACCAGAGCTCTTGCTCATGCTCTATTTTAATTCCTTTTTCTTCAGGAGTTTTGAGTTGGCCAGGAAATTGGAAACTGAGGGTGCACTCCTCATTTCCTTCTCCTGCCAGCTCAGCAAACCTTTCAACACAGAAGGAGATTTTATGTTTATGCAAACCTCTATCCCTTCTATCTCCACATAATACTGCACCATTTTTTAAGCATTTAGCATTTAGATTTAGTGCCTAGAAGTGCTATACCTTTAAATAACTTACAGCACAAAAGGCTCTTGAGTGTAGCAAGCCATTTTCTTTATTAATTTTCTTTAGGGATGCTGTATTCCTTTATTTATGTAGTCCCTCATAATTCTGATGGCTGCAATTTCAGCCTGTAGGGAAAATATTTCATTTGGGCCTTAGACGCTGCCAATGGTTGCAATTTATTTCTCCCGAGGACTCTTTGCTTGCCCTCTTTCATTTATCCCCTTATGTTTTATACAATATATATTTGTTCCCTGCTTTTAGGGCTTATCTAGTCCATCATTTATTTTTATTTGTTTTATAGCGGGAGGATCCCTTATTTAGCACTCAGCTCCAGTTTCCAATTCCATCTATGAGCTGGTGCCTCACTGTGCACCTTTGCACACATTCCTTTTATTCTCTGCAGTGCTGCTGTGTATCAAAGTTTGTCACTAGCCCGACATATACATTTAAAGAGTCACAACAAGCAGTCCTTGTTAGTTTTCTACATCAGAGCAGCTTCACTCTACTCTTTTAATTTTCTTTCACACTGGGATTCCGTGCACCCTTCACTCTCTGCCTACCGGTCAATATGTTGTATGCTTAATAGCATATGACAGAAGCACTAAACAGAAACAGCATGGTACATGACAGTGAGAGGGTGCAATACCATGAATGGTTCTGTGCGTGGTACTGTACCTCTCACTGTCCCAGGCAGAAGATGAGACTCTGTTGGGATGGCCTTACACTGAGCAGCTGCCATGGCTCAATGAGAAGAGCCACTGGCAGCGAGGGACATGAGCAGAGCATCTGGGACCAGGTTCAATTCCTGGTCCAAGATGCATTGAAAGTTATTTTTTCACACTTTGTGTGATATTTACTTTAAGCTCCCTCCCCGAGTTAGTTATTTTAGTTGGGAGGGTTTGGGAGCACAGCCCCCCCTATAGGTGTGTGGGGCAGAGCCCCCACAAAAGACTTTGCTGCATGCAGAAATCGTGCTGTATTGGCAGCACTATGATATGCAGCATAATGTCTTCATGACATTATGACCCTGTGTCCACTCTCCACACCCAAGCAAGTGGAAGAAGTGAGGAGCTCTCTCAGCCATCTGCCTTTCTTGGCAGTAGCCACCATTCACCAGGAGAAGCAGGCATATTGATGTGAGCTACCAATTTATGTATGTATAGTAGCATAGTGTCGGCTTGGAAACCTTCTACAGAGGGACTGGGAAGTTCCAAAAGAACCAGCATAAGGTGTGGCATGCAACAATTTTTTATAAGCAAGCAGTGACAACACTGAAAAGAAATGCTGTGGAGGGTGATTTTATTTTTAAACTAAACTAGTACCTCCTGCAGCCATTAAACCAGGGCAAATCTTTCTTTGTGGTGTAGCCACCTACAGCAGCATCCATTTACTTTCATAATACCAGCCACCTTCAGTGCAGTCTATCAAGCTCATTTTATACTGCTTGAATACTGGACAGGAGCAGCAGGTGACGGGTGCAGAAAGCAAAGGATTGCTGCTCCTGTCCTTATTTTCTTCTACCAAGGGTTTAAACCAAAGACAGGGGTCACCCTGTCACAGTCATTTTCAGATTTTTTATTCCGTCCATGTGAGGGGCAGTAAGTTGTGCAGAACAGATGGGCTGCCAATCCTTCAACTTTCCGTTGTGGCATTGCTGACCCGTGCATGGATGTTATGTGACATCTACTCTGAGAGAACATGGGGCACCCCATTGAAGACAATGAGGCTATTAGTTTACCATATGCTACACAACCCTGAAATATATGTCGCCATCACCACTCAACTAACAAAGTTCTTCTGTTCTGTCTCATGTAGGTGTGCTGTTCGGTCCAGTTTATTGTCCCTTCCTCCTCACATGGGCAGCATAACAAATCTGGAAATTACCTATTTCAACTCATGCAGGGACCAGGCAATGAAATATCTGCTGAAAATGCATAATTCATTAAACAGCATCACTTGAGCAATTTCCTTTCAGGGTCTGTGGTAGCCCCACCTCTCCTGTTCCCATTTCTGTTTGTGGATACTATGTTACCACCACATATGGGACAGTGGGCAGATCTCCCCAGCACTGCAGGACCTACTTTAGATTACGTTTTAAGTATGAATTATACAGTATTACTTGTTTATTGAAATATGAACAATAGTGCTGTGTGGCATTTTCAAATTCTGGGGTACTTGGAATTCCTGGAATTTTCAAAATTCCACTGAAATTCCACTGAATTTCACCACAAACAGAATGGTGGAATTCTGCAGTAGAAAATAGTTGCAGAATGATTTTCTGCAGAAAAAATAATGTTCCACAGAATATTATTCCATGGATCTCAATATTTTCCACAGAACTTATTGCAGAATAATTTTTAGCAGAATATTATTCTGCAGATCACAGTAGCTGGAATTCCCTGAAAACCAGTGAAGTTCTGGTAGAAATTCCTCCAGGAAATTACCATTCTGCTCTAATTCCACCGCAGAATTCCATATTCCGCACAGTACTAAACAGTGATTTAAAGTATTATAGATTCATTGGGACAACACCACTGTCTCCTAATAATATATTCAGCCAGAAATGTTATGGAAATGAGAACCATAGCAAAAGTAGATGGAAGAGGACTACCAAGTTTCCCAGAGAATGAAATACAGTGGAAACAAGCAACTATGACCAATTATTGCCTTTAACAAAGTGTCCATAGGCTCATCTACTTTATCCATTTCAGAAGCTAAGTGTAAATACATAGTCACTGTATACGTATGGTTGCAAATGTCACAGCCATAGACTAGGATACATAGATTACCAAAATACCCAGCAGCCCATTCAGTCTATACCCTACCCATGGTAGGTACACTACAAGGGCCCTATACCTGTCACTCAACCCTCATTCTGCCATTTTACATTTCCTACAGCCATGTGAGTATACTCTGCTCCACCCCTCGCTTAGCTTGCACCACTATCACCGCAAGGTATTCCACAGATCCACCATTCATTTGGTAGAAAATTGGTTATGGACATCTTTCTTGGGTCTTCTGGGCAGCTTTTATGAGTTTGTCATCATACCTGTATCTTTGCTTAGGTAAGAAAGCCCTTACAATCTCACCCTACTTACAGTCAAGGTACTTGTAACTTTCTATCATGTCCACCCTCTTCCTCCTGGTCTGTAGTGTGCACGGTCTTGCAACCTTTCATCATTCATACTGTATTCTTCCTGCTACCATTTCATGAATATTTTTCTTTTTCAGCAGTACATTTCTACCCTAGTCCAGAGGACCTCCTTTGTGCCAGCTAGCCAAGCCCCATCACCCCAACTGTCCTCCAGAACTTACCTACTCTCAAAGGCAGGATAGCCTGGGTGTTTGTCACATGCATCTCCTGTGGATGGCTGAAAGTTCAGATGCCTGGGCCATTTCCCAGTTTTTGTCTCCATTCCCCAGGGAGGTGCCCATGTAATGTTCCCAAGTTGCCCGCAACACTTTCATACATAGGACCAGTTGCTACCACTATTCCCTATCCCTGTCATGACAGTCCCTGGTTGTCATGACACAAGCCAACACTAGGTGCCAGGCTGACACCAGGTCGTGCAACCCACCCTGCCCATGAGAAGAGAACATTCCCTGGACACTATTCTCTCACTCTTCATCCAACCCACAGCAGCTCAGGTCTGTTGTTAAATCAGGGTGTCCAGCATGGTGGTAGGTGATGCACCCAGTGCCTCTACCTCTATACCACTGAGCTGGAACCCATTAATCTGTTTCAGTCACTCTTCTCTGTATTGCCTGCAAACTTGCACAATCTTTTCATTGCTATTTATTTATTTAAAATGTGGTAACCTGGAAAGGCACACTGAGCAGAAGCTCATTTTCAGGTGTGACCCAGGACAGAGGGGACAAATACAACAATGGGATTGCAAAATTCAGATTCAGTAATATACAATGTGAGAATAAATTTCTTATTATAAAATTAAAGATGCAGTAATATTCACAATACAAATAAATTCCTTATTACAAAATTAGATTACAATATGTTGTACAAGAGATAAAAAGTTAAGTCAGTAGAAACAACAAAAGCATGACACAACATCACTAAAATGAAGAATTCTATATAATTTGAAAGCTCAAGCTCCTATTTTCTTTTAAAACATCTATGTTGGTCCGATAAAAGGTATCAAATCATTTTTTTTTTGGATCTTATGAGGTCACTAATTAATACATGCGATGGGAGAAAGAGAGGAGGACAGGAGTGTAATTGTGGATTGCAAAGACTTGGGCAATACTCAGTACTGCCTATTCCATCTTGTGGTCATTAAATAGGTATGTATTTGTAAACATTGCACAATACTCCAGTTTCAGTCACATGACTGATCTGTACAGTGGGTGAATAACATCATGGCTTTGGAAGATAATTCATGCAATATCCAATGTGCTTTGCTTGTATCATTATGCTCATGATTGAGGGTCTTACTCTTTATCCTCATCTGTGTTTCAGTACAACATCCACACCCTCAATTGCATATTGTGTTTCTTGGTTCCTTTACAATATGTACTATTTACATTTTGGAACTTGAAAATAATGATGTTGCAGAATTTTACATTGTGTTGCATGGCTGTAAGCAAAGTTAACTGTTGAAAGCCAACCATGTATATAACATATATAAGTGCTTAATTTATTACATACGATAAATGTTATAACTGTCATGTATTCATCACAGCAGTTGTCTTGTTACATTTTGACATTATTACTAGGATAACTTTCAATGATATTGAGAATAACAACAATCTTACAGACAATTTTGCTGGTGAAGATCTGGGTGGATTGCACCAGTTATGGTCCACAAATGATAGGAAACAGGTTGCAGATAATTCTGATGAAGATGACGAGGTTGGACTGCAGCACCCATGCTCCACAAAGCATAAAAACCAAGACTTACAGAGCACTAGGGCAGAAGATTGAACACCAGAAGAGTGAGGTCAACAACCGTGAAAGTAAAATGCACAACCAATTAAAGCACTACCAAACCAGTGACCTGCAAAACAACACCAATGGTAGTGGACCAGGACACAATGACCATTATCATGGCTAAAAGAAACAACTTGAATATTAAGTTTTTGTGAGGGGCTCCACCACTGCACCCCTGTTATGGGGTGTTTACCCTGACCCAACCCTAACTAAATATAATTACCTCTGGGGCAACTCAAGGAAGGGAAGAAACCTTAGAGGGGGGAGAACAAAATAAACAGTCCCATGACAAAACAAAACACCAGTGTAAGTTCCAGGACCCGGAATAAAACCCCAATCCACCAGCATTCTGCTAGCCAACACTGCCTGTGGCACTAACCTGTGCACCACGGCAGCTGCTCAGTAGTGGACCACCCAACCGACACTGCATCCTCTTCCATCATTCTTGTAGGAGTAAACAGCTACAGGGATTGCACTAATCCTACCTGTAATATACTATCCCTGTAGCTGTTTTGTCTTTTGCTGTTTTGACAGCACAGTTCTGACCACGATATTCCCATCGCTCTATTCTGACCTGATACATTAGCGATCACTCTGTTGAGGAAGACAAGTTTGGACTGAACAACCTACGATCAACAGAACATAGCCAGGATGTTGCATGTGATTCTGATGATGAAGAGCAGGTTTGTTATAACAGCCCATAATACACAAATGATACCAACAAAGAAGTTGCAGATACTTCAAATGAGGAGGAAGAAGAATTTATAATGAAGAAAATGTTCATGGAACATGCATAAGGAAGATGAACTTGATGAAGATGGAAGTGAACATGTTGAAAAGGATGACACTGGAAATTTGGAGGAGGACAGAAATGAGGAAGATGGAAGTGAAAAATATAGAACTCAGCATGCCACAAACAAGAAAGTGGGAAATAAGGAGGAGCAGGATGAAAACAAGGGAGATAGAAGTGAGGAAAATATACTTAAGCATGTCACAAACAAGGAAGCTGGAAATGCGGAGGATGGGAATGAGGATGATGGGAATGAGGAAGATGGAAACAAGGATGTTTGGAATGAGGAAGATGGAAATGATGATGACGGAAATGAGGAAGATGAAAACAAGGAAGATGGAAATAAGGAAGTTTGGAATGATGAAGATAGAAATGAGGATGATGGAAATGAGGAAGATGCAATCAATGATTGAGACAGTCAGGTGGGTTTTGTTTTGATTTGGTGCTGTCACAGTTTCCTTTATTTGACATCACTTAAAATATGAGACATACTATTTTAAATTATTTAATATTTAATGGGTCTCCTTTTTCCCATTGGGAGACCGTGGCATAATTGCCGTTATAAAGGAGTATTTATAATGGCAAACATAGCACTAAATTTCCCTCTGTCTGCGTATGCACCACCACAGTTGTTCCTTCACACTGCTTGCCATTCGCCACTCACTGCTTCCCTTTTGACAAAACTCTGCTGTCATGGCATAAAAACTTGGCGGTAAGTTATTTTTTTAAATTGATATTTTTCCCACATAAAGAGGGCAAACAAAACAGCAACAAACTAGAAAATCTCCCAGGTTACTGAAAAAATGGACCAGAACGTGGCAGCACCAAAACGCCTGTGGAATACCTTGTATTTTATATAATTGCTGTGGCAAAAAGGGAGACTCAGCAATTACATAAAATAAAATAGGTGCTGTGTGTAATATTGTCAGTGGCTCAGTAGGTAGCACACTTGCCTCTGAAGCCAGCAGATCAGAGGGCTGTGGTTCAGTTCCCACATCTGACACTTGGGTTTAATATCCCAGTACTGACACTGTAGTGCAACATGAGTGGGGTGATGTCTTTCGGATGAGATGTTAAACCGAGGTCCCATCTGCTTGGATTGGTGGATGTTAAAGATCCCATGGCACTTATCGAAAAGAGTAGGGGAAATTTTATTCAGAATTCAAAACAAAAACAAAAGAATCACCATCAATAGTTTGAGAAACAAATCATCTAAATTATACATAAAGTGTTAAACTGTGTAAAATACTAAACATCTCTATACAAATTATGAAACATAATTCCCTGAAGTAAGTTACTAAAATCTTAAAGTCCCACCACCAAAAACCAAAAGAATATAAAACAAAAAAAGTGTCCTGCTGAGAAATTGTCAAACCGAGTTGGATAACTAATAAAAGGAAAAAGAAAGAAGAGAAAAGAAACACATTAATGCAAAAACATCAACCCACCCATCCAACATTTTTCCACAATTTTGATACCACTTGCCCTGAGTACATTTTTCATACTCATAAATATTGTCAAGCTGTTGCTGGATACTAAAGAAAACATCTTGTTGTTGAATCACTTTACCTTGCAGGAACCTAAGACATCTCACCTGCCAAATGGACCACTTTATACATACCAAATAATACTGACTGTACTTTTGTCCATTGTTCCCAAGCAATCGAATTTGTCCTAAAATTAAAATATCATAGTTCATTAATAGAATCAGTTTATCCCCCACAAATCTGACAATAAATTCCAAAATTAATGACATGAATACACTCAAAAAAGATGCTGCATTGCCTCCACAGCTCCAGCACAGGCACCTCTCCCGACCTTCTATCATCCTGCTGCTTATGCTTCTGATTGCCTCTCTACTTGTAACTTCTGATGACCACATATCCAAGCAAAATCCTGCATTTTAAGAGGAACTCTAGGATCAATCATACCTCTAACAGTAGACTAATCTTAATCGGAGGATACTTGAAAAAACGCTCTTCTCGATACCATCTATCCAAAATGCTTTTATAAAACATTTTCTTCTCTTTCCTAAACACCATGTCAATTCAATCTGCCAGGTTCATATATAGCGCATGGTAGTCTGCACATAACTTGGAAGCATCTTATCTATAGGATGCCATTTACCTCTACCCCATGCTTCTAAAAAGGTTTACCCCATAACTGCATACAGACTTCTGCTCCATCCCTGCTGTCTTCAACAACAATGGGCAAATAGAGCTAAAAATAAATTCCCAAAAATAAATCATTGGATGAATCATATTTAATCCTCCTTCTTTCCTTACCCTGTAGGTATGAACCCTTTAACTGGGTTCAATCTACTTCCCACAAAAATGGAAAATAGACCTATAACTTTAGTGTGCATCTTATAAGGGAGGGAAACACATGCAATACATATAAAAATAGGTGCCATATATGCCCTTAATAGATAAACCCGCTTTTCCTAGACATTTTCCATGACAATCAGGATAAAACCTAAGCTGTGCTTTGTCATAAACAGTACTCCAATTTTGGCCTTCTGAATCCTTGGTTCCAAAAATAAACCCAAAACTTTAATCTCACTTGTAGTAATCAGAATTGGAAAATCCTCTACCTTCTCAATATCTCCTAACACCAAAACAATACTCTTACCCATATTAAGTCTAATTCCTGTAATATCATAAACTTTTGCAGCATATTTAAAACCCGGTACCAGACTCTCCATCTGCTACAGTAAAAACACAATCATCCATAAGCAGAAACCTTTGAAACACAGCCATCACAGTTTGTAATGGCTCTGATATCTTCATTTTGCCCAATTCTTCTTAATAAAGGGTCCAGACCAAAAACATATAACAAGGGGCTCATCGGGCATCCCTGGTTTACCCCATTTTTAAGTAAATCGGCACCCTAAATAACCATTCACTAGTGGAGTAGCTTGAGCCTCAGTATATAATACTTTAATTAAATCTAAAAGGTCTTAGGAATCTCATAATGCTGCAAAACCATTCAAAGGTACGCCTGTCAAACTGCATCAAAAGCAGTTTCCTGGTCTCACCGACATTAAGTATCCTTTTAACTTGTTTCCTAAACCTTGTTCCACAATCTCCTAACAAAAGTCAAATTTTGAACAATGTTCCTACCGAATTGCACAAGTCTGCTCCAGGACAATTAACTTTTGCAACTTTTGCCAACCGAGTAGTAAGTATTTTGCAAGAATTTTATAATCCATATTCAACAAAGTTAATGGCCCCCATTCTTTAAGTCTTGGGGGTCTCCTTTATATAGAAAATCATAATCCCCATCTTCATAGAAGGGCAAGACTATATTCCTTCCAAATTGCTTTATAAAGTAACTCTAAACAGGGGCCAAAACATCAGCAAAAACCTTATAAAAATCATTTGGTATCCCATCATATCCAGGAGTAGTCTTGGCAGACAATTGAGAAATGGCTTCCCTAATCTCTAGCTCTGAAATATGTGAAACCAAGCTTTACTTCTCTTCATCAGCTAAAAAGGTATACTAAGTCTGAAAAAAGAGTCCTGACATCTCTTACCCTCCTTTTGAAAAGTCACTACAACATGCTGCTGTACAATAAGCATTAAATCCTGGTTTTGCACCTTTAAATTACCCTGCTCATCTCTCAGTGCTGTCATAACCAACTTCTGCACTCCTGCATACTTAGATCATACGGATTTACCTCCTCCTTTGTACCTATAGTCTGATATTTCTGCTGATTTGCCACCTTCCTAGTAGTCACCTGCAAGTACTGACACATTTGCTCTTTTAGGCTCTGCAAATGTACTGAAACATTATTTGTTCTATCCTCTGCTTATGCTAGAACTTGCATGTATTTTGCCTCTAAGCCCTAAATATGCAATATACTTGTCCTTTGCCTTCTTCTTCAGTAAGAGATATATACAAACATTGCAGGTCCCTTTTGTATCCTCCCACCAATCTATGGGACTATCATACAAAAAGCAAGCATCTTTTCTTAACAAGAACAATTCCTTTATAGAGCTTTGCACATAAACATCCTGCAACACTGAAATATTCATTTTCCAATAACCCCTACCCACTATTAATTTCTGTCTGTCTTCCAACAGTAGCTTAACTGCAAAATGATCCAAGTCTCTAATGGCAACAAAGCTACTTCTTGACAGGTGATTTGCGCTGATGCAAACCAAAATCTATCCTGGTAGATAGTTTACCTTTAAAAAGGTGTGTTGTGGTATCTGTTGCAAAATCTCACAAACATCTCTTAGGTTATTCCATGCAAAACTGCCAACAAAGTATGAGAATCACAAATGATTTTCTTTGTAGTCCTCCCCAATCTCTATGGGAAAGTCCACAATTAAAATCACCACCCCATAGAACCAACTTAGAGGTATCCAAATATGGTTCCACTTTTTAAACAAATTAGACCACTCTGCTTTAGTCTGAGGGCATATATATTAATGATCCTGAATGCTTATTTCTGTAACACTACATCAACAACCATAGCTCTCCTGGCTGTATATCATAAACATGCAATATTTGAACAGTAATCCCTAAAAAGCAATCCTATTCCAGAACATTGTTCCTCCCCTATTGACCAACAAAGAGATGCCCACCTCCATTCTCTCTGTGCAGCCTGCACCTCAAACAAAGTATGCAGCCTAGTATCTTGCAACAAAATGGCCTGCCCACCCCTAGTACTAAGACTTAGGAAGGTTTTCTGCCTCCTGTCATAAGACTTAATACTATTTACATTAACTCAGAGTAATGAGAAAAGCATAACAAGCCCAATAACGGAAAACAAAATGCTAACCTAATCATTTATTTTTCTTCCTCTTCCTTGTCTTAAACTTTTCAGGAGGACCTATCTCTGAAGCACCCTCCACCTGGGAGGAGGTCACAGAAAAATCTGAATCAAACCCATCCTTTTCCACCCCTGTTCAAATAAGAAAGCATAAGAATTTTATACTGTTACCCCATCCATGCTCTTAGGCGGTACCTGGGAACCTGCAGAAGCTTACCTGCTTTAGACTGGGTTACTCTCTGAAATTCTGCCTCTAACTGCATGGGGGAGCATGGAAATACCTTCCTCCATTATTTCAACAGCTTGTTCTACATTATCTACATCTTCTTCCTCTCTCATCATCTCCAGACTGACAAGGGAGACTTGTTGCTCCCTAAACCTCTTCGGATCTTATTTCACTCTCTAACTCTTGAGCAGTGCTCTGAACTGTTTCCTCCAGTATTTCTTCCCTACCTCCTTCTCCTCCAGATTTCCAGTCCTATCTGCTTTCCTTGGGACCCTCTGAGGCAGAGGATTCCTATCAGGAACAGTGTTAAGCAACTCAATCATGCACATTTTTTCTTTTTGAGCAGTGGCCACATAAACATCCTGCTCAGCTCTAACAGTTATATCCACATTATTATGTGATGCCCAAGAGCAAGTGCGTAAAGAATGCCCTTGTTCATCACATAAGTTGCAGCCAAAGGCTGCCGACAATGAGCCCCAGCATGCCCCAACTCCCAACACAAACCACATTTCTGCTTGTCACAAACATTACTAAGATGTCCCACATCTCCACATTTAAAACAAGCCAGTGGCTGCCCAGGATAAAAAATCACTCCCTGTTCCGACCTCAAAAAACAATTTGGTAAATGACTGGTTTGACCATTTTCAAGATTCAAAACTACTTGATATTTCCACCCCCAGTCCATAATTGTTCTCATCCAAAATAGGTTCAGGAAAACCTTTAACAGTGCAGTGCTGTTGCAACCAGTAAGTTATATCCGCAACATTCACTCCCTCATTTCTTAATAATACAGTAATCTTCTTTGTAAGGGGTTTTGTTAGCGGGATTGCAAGAAAAGCCTCCATAAAGGAGAAAGTTTCAAAGACGATATTGTTTCAAAATCTGTCCAGGCCTGCAGGATGCTTAAAGCTGACATCAAAGAAAGAATCCCTGAACATGAATTAAGGCATATATTTTAATACGCATAGTATTTCATACTATCTTTTAACAGAGTTCTACCAACAAAATGTCTGTCTGGAACTGTAGAAATATCACCCTATATTTCAGCCTCACAGCATTCCTTCTCACTGCTGGTTCTAACATTGGGCCTCTCTCAGTCAGAAATAAATGTTCTTTTACCTTTCCATGCCACACCTTAGCAGGAGCTGAAACCAGAGGAGCTAACTCCGGTAAATCTTCAGAAACAGAGTCTTGTTGTTCTAAAATAAGTTTTGTTATTGATTCCTCAGTAGAAGAATTAGAACCCTCTGTTTCTTGTTCTCTAATTATTTTAATAAAGGATGAGGCTCTTCTGGCTGCTGAGCTAGCTCACTCCCTGAAGGAGAGTACTGCCCTGGTGGTAACGAAGGAACCAGAGCATTATCGGGGCACTACTGGAGCTCCAGAAACTCCTGGCTGAAAAGTTCATAAAGATCCTGCACCATTCAAATTTGCATCCCACCCGTACCCACAGGATTTTTCACCCACCCTGCAGCTTGCAAGGCTGTTGCCACCCAATTGCCCGAGTCCGGGTCCATTTTGTGTATACCTTGTCCCTGTCCGGGACCATCCACCACACAGACCTGCAGTTTTCTGCTTTTTCCCCCTCCTTCAACATTTGCTTTGCACTTCCTACCGAGGACCCAATATTAAATGTCACCTCAGGCAAAGCAATCTGAGCAGGAGCTCCGTTGCTTGGTTTGTGTCTGCATCTTGCCCATCAAGGATTGCCTCATCCGTGCAATAGATACCATGCTGACATCATCAGATGCGTTACTTAGATTCCCCGCTACTGATACCAATGCAGAGTCAGTACAGGCACTAAGCAAACATTCTGTTGCTGTAACATCTCCATTCAGACTCACCCAGTCTCCTGCAGAGCCTACAGCTGCAACAGCCACCTCTGCCTCCATTACTCAAACCTGCGCTTCTGTTTCCTGTACCACTGCTTTCGTGGCCTGCCTCTTGAGTGCCTCCTGCAACCGCCTCCCGTGCTGCCTGATAGAAGTGTTCGCTTCCTCCAACTGCACCCGTAAACTGCCGCAACATCACCACTGCAGGTTGCATTGCCTCTCGCTGTTCGGGCTCCCAATTCCAAATTCACTGGTAAGCCTTCTTCCACTTTGCTCTCAAACAACTCATCAGGCTCCGTGAGATCCACAGCCGGAAAACGCCCTTCAGCATCGGTCTCCATTCAAAGCAATAGGGCCAAGGAGGAGACCAGCCTCCTAGCCACCCGCACGCCCAACTCCCTCAAGACTCTAGATGCCACTGAGCAGGATCGATGCTCAGCCACACAGCGCCTCTGTCTCACAAGAGTAGGGAATTTCCGTGTCCTGGCCAAATTTCCTCATTCACTAAAATACCACCAACAGCTTAATCTGGTTCAAGGTCAGTTGGCTTTCATCTGTATCCCACTCCTCCGGTCGTACCTGAAAATAGGCAGGATTTGTCTAGTGCACTTACCGGTCAACAAAACTAAATAAATAAAGTTGAAGTTTACACACACCCTTGGGGTTAGATGCTTTATAAACCCTCGAGCTTTGCTCGAGGGTTTATGTATCTAACCCCTCAGGTGTGTGTAAACTTCTCATTACGCACAGCACCCCATACTTTATTCTATTGTTATTGCAAACCGAATGTGGCCATTCTCTCACTTAAATAGCAGCTCACACAATCTGTGCAGGCAATCATGCCAGGCAGCTGCCTGCCTGGTGACCCAACTAGCTAGTTTTTGATTTTTTTATTCACTTAAAACAACTATGTCTGGCTTGTACCTTCTGTATATGAGATGAGTGGCTGCAGCAGATCTGCCCCACCCCAATAAACAGCACTTAGGTTATGTGCAGTAGGGAATGGTGCTGCAGGTGCTCTATGTATTTATTAATAGGATCATAGTGGGGCTATCTAAATGTACTAATATTATCTTTGCTGGCAGGTATACATGTATGGAGATAATATATTACTATAGCCCCATCCGTAGAATGTCTAGCAAGGAATTTAAGTACATTAAGACAGCCACCCCTCCCAGTCCTATTTATTACTACATAGTGCACCTACAGCCACATTCCTAGTGCATGTGATCAAAGTGATGCTTTTAGAGGCAGGACTGGAGGGCTCGGCAGTCACTCAGCTCATACGCTGAAGCTGCAAGCCAGGCATAGTAAGGTTAAATTAAATTGTTTTAAAGGAAAACCATGGATTTTTTAAATAAAGCCTATTTAGTGATTGTTTCCCCTTAGCAAATTCACAAGATAAATGCAATTGTTTGTTGTACTCACTGTTGTGGCAAAGCAACTCTAATTTCATGTGTGTGAGCCACGTGACCAAACTACCAGGCGATGTTACTTGTTTGTTTTAAGCATAGCCATCTGTTTGGGATCAAATCATGTGGAGCGCTGCATGGTGGGATCTGCATGTGCACTGTGACCCGTCGAGTAATGCGCAGCCTCCTGAATGTGCTTGTGTGCATGCCAGTCACTAGTTAAAGAAACACCGTCAGCCTTAGTAAATCTTTTTTTTGTCATGTAATAAAAGTGTATGTGGCTTAAGCAATGTCCCTGTGTTTTCTTTAAGAGTCTATGGGGTTAGTTATAAGCTATCATAATTCAGTATGTTTCATGCTCTTTGTATTGAGGTGTGAGTCACCAGTAATCCATTCAAGCAGCAGTTTCTGACACGAGCAAGGAATACACTGACACGTCTGCTCAAAACCCAACAGGAATGTGCCCACTCTGACAGTGCAGTTACACACTGACAGCTGCCTGTCAGTTCTTTACATTTTACTGCCTCTCACCCCATTTGCACTGTATGTCATCTTGACAACTTGGTTGTCTCAGTTACCTAGAAAAAAGTAACAATAATTCAACACTGCCTGCTAGTAAACTCACACTTGGATTATGAGTCATCCATAGGATTCATAGGATAGTCGAGCTGGGGTCATATGACCCTTGTGAGCCTGCCACTTGTTCAGTGGTGATACTCATATTCTTATTTCCCATATATTGGTCTCATGATTTCTTGAATGAGTCCATGGTTTTACTCATTACTATAGCCTCTGGTAAGGTATTCAAGGCTGTAACCACCCTTTGGCTGAATCATTTATTTCTCTTAGTGGTTTTATTTATTTTCAGCCCATGTGTATGTGTACATCTCTCCAACAGAAAAGAAAAAGTGATCTGTGTGCATGCTTAAAACATCACAACATGACTCTCATCTCAGAATGCTGCCCGTTATTGGTGTTCAACAGCAAAACCTAAAGAAAAGGACAGGCAACTGGCCATGTGTAATTGTGCTGTCAGAGTGAGCACATTCATGCAGGGTCTTGAGCGGGTGCATCAGTGTATTTCATGTTCATGACTGAAACTGCTTCTTGACAGGATTACTGGTGACCCACTCCTCAATACAAAAGAACTTGAAACACACTGAAATTAAAATACTTTGCATAACTAACCCTATAGACTATTAAAGAAAACACATGGACATTGTTTAAGCCTCATGCATTTTTATTACATGACAGAAAAAGTGCAGTGCTACTGCATGTGGAGTGGTGGGAGGAGGGCAGGATGCTGTCAAGTAGCACTGTTGCGGTGAGAACCTATTACTTCCACAAAATGCTTCCATGCACAAGAATATGTATTTCTACAATGGAATAATGGCATTCAAGAAGGTTTTCTGTGCTCTCTTTCAATAGCTGAGTTGTACTGCACACATGAGAAATGATGTACACAATGAGGAATTAAATAGAGAGTTAGCTTCCTGCATGCAGGAGAGGTCAATAAACATACTCATCGTAATGGCGCCACCCAGAAGAAACATTACTGAATGCTGAGTTCAATTTTGGAGGCAAGCAACACAAAAGTAAATACTACATTATTTTTTTCATTTCAGCGACTGCACAAAGTATGTCTATGGCAAACAGACTACCAAAAGGAGTGTTAAGAAATATATGGGGATGCTCTGAGAGATGTTTGCATTTTAGGTGCTTTACTGTTTCCTGATTGTGACACGAGAATGTTCTCTCTCACAGCATCCCACTCATTTCCATATCCTGAGCTGAGTGTGAATGGTCCTGCAGCTCGTTAGGGTGCAGTACAGTCCGAAGAAGAACTGAAAAAAACTTACAAAAGCATGTCATGACAAAATAAGCAGGCACGTAATATATAACTACTCCTTAGATCACTGCACATCAGGAATTTCAAGATATCCACTGTTTCCTTTATGAATAAAAAATCAAAACTAGATAATTTAGCTCATCAGGCTGGCAACAATCTAACAAAAGTTGCCTGCTCGCACCTGTAAGAGCATGCCAGCAGCTATTTGATGGGACATATTCCTCTGGCCTGCCTACCTTTTGTTCATTCACTGTTATCTATTGTCATGTGTGTGCTGATATACATGAGGTTTTTGGTCATGGGGAATGCATTTTAGTTCAATCACCTTGTAGCTGAAATGAGTGCCCCATTCTTTGCAGAAATAGCAGTTGTGATGTACACACATCAGTGCCCCTTGAAGGGTTGTTATCTTGAGACATTCCTTGGGGTCATACCACACTCGCAGTATATTCTGCATTTTTGGTTTTAACCTGTGCTTTGGACTACAAACCAGGGTACCTCACCTGATAAACAAGATGCATCTCTAATACAATTATTGTACTAAAAAGTGGCATAATCATATTTCAAGGCCCACATGGATTTTATAGATGCATGCATTTCCTGAAGAAGTAACCAGAAAATGACATGTTGGCTAATGTGTATTTTTTCTCCATTGGGGAGACAAGAATAAGCCTGAGAAAGATGAGAAGATCAATCCAGGTGTATTCTTTACCAATTCACAAAGTTTACTGTTGCTGATGTCCTATGTTTTATGATACAACTTTACAGGTCAAGCCTTTAAAAACTATTTCAGCTTTTTACTGAACATTTGCCAGGAATAGCAACAACAACTAAGTAATTACTTGAAAAATATTTTAGTAATCCTCATCTAGCATCTTTCACTTCTGTTGTGCACAATGCACAACATATTTGGTACCAAAGAGAAATATCCTACTATGTGTAATTTATATAGCACTAATTCAGATATTATCAACAACTGGAATGCACCTTGTTTTTTTTTTGTGTGTGATGCATTTAGTTGATCAAATTAAACAGGTAATTGAAGCCCATAATATCACACAGTCCCCAAAACTGGCCACCAATGGCTTATAGAAGAGTAGTGAGGGGCCAACATCCTGAAGAAACCCTCCCTCTCAACCATTTGCATTTGTCCTCCTGAGACTTCCCTGCCCACCAAGACTCAGTTCAGTTCAATTCAGTTTATTGATCGACAATGTTGTCATTACAATATAGTAAAACAATACCTCTAAACTATTTAGACTTAAAAATACACAAATGTAGTTCAATACAATAATCTGTTTATAAATACATAGTTCTTTACATTCCCACTCATAATGAAACAATAATACTAACCATTCACCTACTTATCATTAAGCAAGTGTAACCTTTGTTCAATTATATTGAGGAAGGAGGTCACAGCCTCCAGAACCAACACAGAGTGAGACCGCTGAAACTCTGAATTTGACTGCCAGCCATTTACATGTCCTAAAAGATGCAAACAGGCTGAAGACTAAGGAACAGAGGTTGGAGTGTTGATGGCAGAGGTCCCAGTAAAAGGAGGATAAATCAGTGTTGAGGACTCATTACAATGAATATCAACAGGCAATCTCTCTGAAAAAGTCAGTGTTCCTGTCACGGTGATTGCTACTGGGAAGTAGACAACCAGCTCAGGTCTTCAACACTGTGGATATATTATTAAATACTATTAGTCTCCAGCCCTGCAGAGCATTTTCCATGGAAAAAATGTGATGAGCTTAATCGGGTCTCTCTGGACAAGGTGTCCTCTATTGAGGTTGGAATATTCTCAAGTGGCCTGTCATCTGTTGATAATGTCCAGTCCTCAGACAGGAGCACTTTGTCTTTATGGGAGGAGTTTGAGCCAGTGTTGGTGGAGGTTGTCCTCCAGGTAGTTTCTAGATTGCACCCCATCTACTGTACATCCGATTCTGGCATGACCTGCTTTCTTTGAGTGTTCAGGAATGCTTAGTCCAATTTTTGTGGAGCCTGTCAGGTATTCACTTGAGTAGGGATCTTCCCAAGGCCATGAAAAAGAAAGGGTGGTGGTGAGGCTCCTTCTTAGAAACCATCTCTGAACAGTGACAATCTCTCAAATTACAGGCCTGTATCGAACCTTCCCTTTTTGGGGATGTTAGTTGTGTTGGCAGTGTAGTTGGAACAGCACCTGGAGAAATGTTACATCTATGAGCCTTTCCAGTCTGGATTCTGGCCTCCTCATAGCACAGAAACCACCCTGGTCATGGTGCATCATGACCTACACCTTGCAAGGAATAGCAGATATAGTGTCATGTTGGTTCTGGATGACCTTTCTTCAGCCTTTGACACAGTGGATCATGGGGTGCTGCCATCAAGGGCACTATGTAAGACTCACAGGAATGGTGCTATGATGGTTCGAGTCCTACTTATCCATCAGAGTGCAGCAGGTGGCACTTGGCTCTTTCATCTCTGGCAGTGCTGTGCTCTGCTATGGTGTGCCTTGGGTGAATCTTGGCTCCATGCTGTTTGCTGTGTACATGTTGCCACTGAAGAGATCATTAGATGATGAGGGTTGGCATTTCATTGTTATGCAGTGATACCCACCTATATGTATCTTGTGCCCCTCATGACAGGATAGCTGTCCTGGAACTGACTGAGTGCCTTTCAGAAAATTCAGGACTGGATGGTGGCCAACAGGCTTAGGCTGAATCTGTCAAAGGTGGAGGTGCTATAAGTGGAGCCGGGTCTGCTCAGTTCATCAGCCTCAAGTTGAAATATCATTTTACCATCTTTGGACAGTGTTGCTCATGGGGCTGTAGATAGGTAAGGACTCTAGAGTCATTGTAGACTCCAAGCTGACACTAGAACATCAGGTGTCAGTTGTTGTCCACAGTGGCTTTTATGATCTTCAGAACATCTCCTGGATGAAGCCCTTTCTTAAGCAATCTGACCAAGCCACACTGGTGCACAGACTTGTCTCCTCAAGACTGGATTATTGTAATGCTCTATACCTGAGGTTATCTGCAATGTTGCTGTGTCACTCACAGCTGGTCCAAAATGTGGCTGCCTTTCTTATTGCTGACACATCCATGTTCGAGCATATTAGGCCCATTTTCCATGCTCTGCACTGGTTGCTGGTGTTGTGGTGCATTAACTTCAAGGTGTGGTTGTTAATGTACAAGGTACTGCATGGTTTGAGTCCGGGTTACCTGAAAGACCTGACCCCATATGCTCCTGGCTTGTACCTTCACTCAGTGGATGTAGAACTTCTTTCCATCCCAAGATCTCATTTAAAGTCCTTGAGGGATAGGGTGCTCAGAGTGGTGACCCTACTCTCTGCAGTTCCCTTCTCCTGGAGGTAAGATGTGCCCTTCCTAACCATTTTAAATCCAAACTCAAAACCTAAACTTTGTTTACCTTGTGTTTTGTGGCATGATGCTTTAATTTAATATTATGCTGTGTTTATTATCTGATCATTATTGTTTTAATTGTATTATCTTTATTAATCTGTTCATTTCTGTGAGGCACCCAGAGGCCCTGGGATTGGGTGCCATTCAAATAAATGGATGTGCCTTGACAACCAATTGGAAGTAAAGGCACCAGATTTGAGCTTTCTCCTGTTTCTCTACTCCTACAGCTGAGCATGAGTGGCACTCACTCTACGGCCAGCCACCATGGGTCAGAGAAGGTTTTGTGAGGGGACCAGTTTCTTGAAGAATCTCCCTCTCCCAGTCCTTCACCTCTGCCTTTATGAGGCCTCCCTGCCCACTGGGACTCTGTATTCAAACCACCAGCCAGTCACAGGCCCTAAAAGGTGTGCTAATCAATCAGGAATTGAGCCTCTAAGTTTGAATGTTCTACCCTATGACTGAGCATGAGTGGCACTCACTCTACCACCGCCATCACAGGACACAGAAGGGGTCATGAGGGGCCAGCATCCTCAAGAACCCTCCCTCCCAGTGCTTCTCTTCTGCCTCCTGAGTCTTCCTTGCTCACTGGAACTCTGCATTCAGACTTCCAGCCAATCGGGCTGGTCATGGAGGAGTCAGCACCCACATTTCCTGCCCTCCTTCTAGCAGTCCAGAGCGCTGTGGTCCAGACTGTTAAGGGACCTCAGCACAAAGGTCAGGGCAGGAGTCTGCCAGAAGTCAGCCATGGAGGCAGGCAGCAGCCAGCCAGGCTGTTTTGATTCCTTTCTGCTGCTGTCTAACAGAACATATGAGTTCTTGAAGCATTTGACTCAGATAACATAAATAGTTTGTGTCACATCCAACTTGATACCCTGAAGCTAAGCTTGTCTATTTGCTGCTTAACTATATTAATGATACATTAGGTTTACCATCCCAATACTAAACCTATCTGTTTGTATTGTTCTGCTACAGATTGCTTGTTGCTAGTTACCTGCTCTATTTTTAATTAAACTTCTGATGCCAGGATTGCATAATTGCTACTAAGCTACTTTAATGCTTCACTAGGTTCAATGTACCAGTAATTAACCTAACTACTGATAGTGTTCTAGCATTTTTCTTGTTGCTAGTTACCTGCTCTGTTGTTTAATTAGCTTCTGATGCCAGGACTGTTTAATTGCTACTAAGCCATTTTAGTTTACTACTTGGTTACACTGTAACCAATTACATGCCTTGTCTGCTGCTAAGTATCCTGCTACAATCTGACTGCTGCTAGTAACCTGCTCTACTGTGTATGCCCAAACTGAGTGGGCCTTATTTTTACTTACTGATTGCTGGTACTTTGTTTCTACTGAGTTCTTGCCAGTAACTTAAATAGGTGGGCTGAGTTTAATGATTAGCTGGCTACCTGTACCCTATTTAAACTGAGGCCCTGCCAACACCTATCCAGATTGACCAAATTTTGTATTTGCTGGTTGCCTGTACCCTGTTTATACTGAGGCCGTGCCAACACCCTTTTCTCAGTGGATAGAGCTTTATGATTAGCCAGTTACCTGCACCCTGCTTATACAGTATGGATGCCTTGCCAATACCCTATCTGAGTTGACTGAATTTCAGAATTGCTGTTACCTGTACCTGCTTTTACTAAGGCTTTGCCAACACCCTATCTGTCTGAACCTAACATGATAATTGCTGGGACCCATCTTTACTGCAAAATGATTCTTGCAATGTTACTACTGCTGACCGACCTACCCACTCTACTGTTCCTTGAACCTCTATGGCAAAGGAAGTACTCATCCTGGCCATATACGCTGATGCAACAGCCACTCAATCCTCCTGAACTGCCCTTCTGAAACACAGTCTCCCAGTTTTATGTCCACTACAAAGCATACTTAACTCAAGTGGCACTTGGGAGAGGCTTCAGGATTGCTCGCTATGGTTGTGTCTCTAAGACCACACCTATGTCCTTTCCTCTTAAGAGGAAAACCAGGAGACTGAAACACTACCTTAGACCCACACTGAGTCTAACACTAATGCTATTTCAGCTGTCCAGCAATGTCTATTCCATCCCTGGCCCTGCAGATAACCTTGGGTATGGTACTGGTAACTATGGGAAACTGAACAGTCTCCTTAAAGAGCCCCGTCAGCATTTGGAAAACAATGAATAAAGTAAGATTTATATTCAACAGCATCCCATTTCCTTTATTGCTTCATATATTTTCAGTAATTAATTCTGCATTTTCTTTATTACTGAGGACAGTGGCATGCAAACAAGATCCCTATCCCCAAATCTTGTCTGCTTGCCTTGTCTACACCTGATATCATAATCCATTATTTATGATATCATAATTATCCCCATAGCAATAAATTGTGATGTTATAAACAGAATTATGATGTCAGGTGGACAAGCAGCCAGAGCTGAAAGGGTAGAGATATTGTTTTTATGCAAATACTCTTAGTAATAAGGAAATACAGGTGAAAATTACAGAATAAAATATTAAATATAACCTACATTTATGTTTCAATATTACATTTTTTCAAAGTTATTTCAGCTGCCAGGAGCTCTTTAAATATCATAGTATCATACCCAGATTTGCTCAGTTTGAAGCCTGGGTTGTGTTAGTGCAGCTGGATATCATATCCCTCACTGCAACCTGGATTAATCCCCAAATACCTGACTCCACCATCACATTACCAGGTTTCAACAACTTCAGAGTGGAGAGTATGGGCATGTGAGGTAGGGTCTGCCTTATTTATTTTTCATCCACCGTGCAAGCCTCCAAACTTGAATCAAAGTTCTGTCTAGAAACTGTGAATTCCTAGCCATTAAACTGTTGCTGGGACAGGGTCACAAATTTCTTGACTTCCTTTCTGTCTGTATCCCTCCTGGTAAGCAGCAAATAGTCATGGAGTCCTCATGAATTGTTTAATAGAATTCAACAAGTACTGGGAATAAATAGTAAATGGAGATTTCAACACCAACTGGAATGCATAGTCCAGCATGGGTCACAGGCAAGGCAAGACAAATTTTTTTTGTGGAGGCCACCATTCCCTGAGGCTCTGGGTGCCTAACAAGGCATATATAAAAATAAAGCAACAGATAAAAACACATAAAATTTTCAGAATAAATAAGATTCAGAATAGCAACTTTAACATCAGCTTCAGATAACTAGGACAGCTGGGCTGGAAAAATCAATCCATAAAAGCCAGGCTAAAGATGTGGGCCTTCAGCCTCAGCTTGAAAACCTCTATCGAGGGGCCTCCCAGACTGCAGATGAAAGTGAGTTGCACAGGATCGGCCCAGAGACACTAAAGCATGGTCACCGATGTTTTGAGCTGAAACCTTGAACATCGGGGTCGTGAGGGCTCAGAGGCAGTAGCCTCCAGAGCCGCTGACCGACGATGCCCCCACCAACAACAAAAGAGACAGGTACGGATGCGGATCACAGCACAGCAGTGAATCAATCCAGGCAGTGTTTTGGCACCAAAATTTGAAACTGTGCAGAGCACGTTACTTTTAATTCAGTTCGCACAGACTTTACTGCTCAAACTGCTATACTGAATCGCGCAAGGACTTTGGTTCTAGTTTAATGCTCAAACTGTTAATTTCTCTACTGATTCTGCACCAGCTCCCACTAAGGACCTTAAGTTCATGTGCCAAATCAAACCACTATATTGGGATAAGGCAGCTGATTTAATGTACAGTTTTACTAGTGCCACAGTCTGTTGTTAGAATAAGTTAGGTGTTACATTCTTAGCTTGAGCAATTCTGCCCTGCACGTACTCTATTGTTGCTTAGCTTAGCTGGCTCCTTCCTCTCAGACGGCATTACATATAAATTATTCTCCTTTCTCCTTCCACAGTGTGGGGTCGCGAGGGCTTAGAGGCAATAGCCCTCCCAGCTGTTGACCGAGAGCCCCACTAGGACAACAAAGTGACAGGTGTGGACGCTGCTCACAGCACAGCAGTAAATCCAATCCAGGCAGTGTTTTAGCCCCGCCACCCCACCACCACCCCTTGGTCGACTCGGTAACTTATACTGTATATCACGTGACGCTTAAAAACAATCAGGCCATTTCACCATCTGCAAGTTATCTGTACCTACCACTAGACGCTGCTATATCTACTTAAATGCTCCTCCCATACCACCTGGTGTGTAACTCACTGAATGCTGTATATTAACTAGAATTCTTCCCCTAATTTATCCTACTCTCTTTTCTCTGCCAGCTGGTTAGCCTCTCTTTCCTCCAAATCACCCATATACTGTCTGTAATTATAGCTCTGTTCACCTCTACCCCTGCATTATAAATACTTATGCCTACTGCTTAGGATGCCTCTTTCTGTATCGCAAAATGATGTCTTTACTCCTTATCCTCTCATTACCCCTCCCCTTAGTGTTCAACCCCTGTTATATGCCTGTTAAACACCTCACCACCACCCCTGCCTCATTTATACCTTCCTTGTGATCACTCATCCCTCTGAAACCACGCCTCCCACCTCCCCCCCACTTGCTCCTAGCCATCCACCCCCAGAAACTATGGTCAACCCTATGCTCTATAGTCAGGAATTTCTGCATTTTATCTGCTCCTTCCTATCAATAGACTACCCCATTGTACTGGCCATACACTGCGAATTCAAACTGACCTCAAAAGTGCCCTATCCAGGACCTTCATCATCTTACTGCTATTGATGGGCAACATACACCCAAATCCTGGCCCCTACCTTTCTAACCAACAAAGGGCTATGGCTGGCTGCCATAAATATATGCAGCCTCCAAAAAATCTTACCCCACTTCAAGCATGGGTCTGCCTCCACTTCCCTGACGCCCTCACAGTCTCTGAAACATGGATCTCCCCAAAATCCCTGACTCGGCTGTTTTATACCAGGCTACACACTATTCAGATCACATAGATTGAATAGATGGGGTGGTGGTTGTGTGTTGTACCTTCAGGATCACCTACAAGGTGTCCAAATTCCTGCACAAAACCCTGTTGCAGATGCCCAATCCTCACCCTTAGGATACCAGTTGGAAAATCGGTAAATCTTTCACCTGATGTCAGTCTACATACCCCGCCACCAAAAGGAGGCTTTCTCCTCCATTCTAAACCTCATTGCACAACTTCCAAAAAGTCGGAGGTCATTGCCCTAGGAGACTTCAACACAAACTGGCTCTCCTCCACACATCCTCTATCAGGGATGCAGCTGCTGCCCAAAATCTCTCACAAATGGTCCTTAGCCCCACTTGACTAGACTGCCACAGGGCACTAGTTCCTTGTTGGTCTCATCCTTACAAACCACCCTGAGCACCTCCATGACATCCAGGTCCTCACCAAAGCACTCAGCGATTACTCCCCTGTCACCTGCCATTGGTCAAATAGTTGGAAGCCCCCAGGATCTCCATGCATCACCAGCTAAAGAAGGGTCACTGACACATCTTCAAAACCATCTTCTCAACCTTGATTGGTCCCTCTTGACCACAGGCGTCAGTGGAGCTGCCCTGTCCTTCATCAGCTCCTACCAAGCTGCCTGTGACATCTTTGCCCCCTTCGTTAAGCAACTAGAAAAAACAAAATCCTCCCCTTGGATAAATCGCTCCTTACTCAACCAAATGAAGGCTTGAGATAACCTATGGTACACCGTGCCACCAAGTCTGGTCGCCCTTCTGACCATCAACTGTACTGTGCAGCCTGAAACTCCTACCTGGGCAATCACCAAGGCTAAGGTGGCTTACTATCAATCCAACCTCACTGCCACTAGGGCAATGGGAAGAGGTACTAGGACAATATGAGTAACTAAGTGGAAGGTCTCCCTTCCACCTCCTTTCATGATTACCGTTGAGGTGTCTCCACCAAAGACCCTGACAAAATAGCTAATGCCTTAAATGTCTGTTTCTCAGACCTCAGCTCTATCCTCCCACCTGACTTCTTTAGCACCCCACTGGACACTCTCCACTGCCCCCAATGCTCCACCTTTTATTTCAAAACAATCTCCCAGTGTTGCTCGATCATATCTCACCAAATTCCTTGGTAAGTCAAGACATAGCAGTGATTCACTGGATGCCAAGTTACTCTCCTTAACCCTTGATGCAGTCCTTACCTCTAACAAAATACTGAACATGTCCCTATGCCTTGGACAGTTCCCTACCCTATGGAAAAGCGATCATCACTCTGGTCCACAAAATGGTGACTGCACCTCTCCCAGTAATTATAGGCCCATCTCAATACTTCCCTCTCTCAAAAGCCCTGGAAAAATAACTGCAGATCAGCTTATAGAATATTTGGACATACACCACCTACTGTGCAATCAACATCATGGTTTCTGAAAAGGGCACAATACCACCACTGCCCTACTCAATTTACATCCTTTCTCCATGAAGCACTCGACCAGGAGACCTGGCTGGATCTGTCTACATTGATCTGTCCACGGCCTCTACACCGTGAAACACATCCTGCTAGTAAACAAAATCCTCTGTTGGAGTCTCCTCAGAAATTGTAGTCTGGTTCACCAGCTATCTAAATGGCCATACCCAGCAAGTAAAATAAATAGCACCTCTCTGCCAGCCTCCCGGTCCGCTCTGGTGTCCCTCAAGGGTCCATCCTGGCCTCTTCTTTTCTCCTTATACTTAAACTCCTCCCTTTAGCATCCACTAAGCACCTGCTCCTTACCTGATGATGCTGTAATTTTAGCGGCACCCTGACCCGACCCAGCTTCAAAACTCCCTACAGGGCTCCTTCACTGCAATTGAATCATGGTTCACCTCCCACAAACTTGTCCTCAACTACAAAAAACAAAGGTCATGCTATTCGTCCACCCTCCACATAAAAACAGCATGACCAGACTATCCATATTTAACTCACAGGGTGCATGTTGGAAGCAGTCCCCACTTTTAAATACCTAGGGGTTACTCTTGACTCTGCCCTCACTTTCTGTGAGCATATTGCACTGACCTGCTCTGCCATTAACACTAGAATCAGTCTCCACTACAAATATAGGCCCTATTTCCCCTATTGCCCTTCAATTAGCCATCTCTAGCTCCATCCTTCCCCTAGTAGACTATGGCATAATTATATAGTACCGCCTCTGACACAGCCCTGTCCAGCATAAAACACACTCTCAACAAAGCCTTCCGCTGGCCACAGACTACGATCGCCTTACACATACCTGCAACCTCTACCTACAGTCTTCCTGTGATTTCTCTATCAGTTCTGCCTCATGGCCAAAAAATACAACTAGGGTTAGCTTTCCGGCTGTCTATCACTCCTTCAAGAGTGCACGCCGACAAGGTCCACTAGAATCTCTAGTACTTCTACTTTTCGATCCCTTCACAAGGACCACTGCTTGCCAAAGGTCCTTTTCCTACAGGACCCCCACTGGATGAACTCTCTCCCAGATGATCCTCAAAATCCCTAGAACAGGGCCATTTAAGCCAATGCTGCGCACCCATATCCTGTGAAAAGTAACTGTGACTGCTAAATCTAAACTACTATTTATAGTTTTGATCTCTCTGCTACTATCAAAACTCTGTAAATAATATTGTAATAGATTGTTTTGCTCTACCTATGGTAAGCTGAATTTGTTTAGCCATGGTTGCCTCTGTACAGTATTTTTCTCTGTGTACGTCCTAACTAATGTCATTGATGTGGAGCCTTTGTAAATGAGTCCCTGACTCAAAGGGTTGCAATTCCTAGACTGAATGCAAATAAAAAATGTCAACATCCAGGATGCCCTTGAAGAAGAGCCTAGGAGTGAGCAGAGGTCACAGGTGTCTGTAGCACTAATAGGTATCCAGGACCCAGTCCATATAGGGCATATAAGTGAGCAAGCCCACTTTGAAAAGGACCTCCACCTGACAGGCAGCCAGTGCAGAGCATACAGGACCAGGACCACATGACTGGACCTAGACAGGCCTGTCAGTAACTGGGCCACCATGTTCTGCACCAGCTGCAGTCTCTGGAGGGTCCCTCCCATGATCCTGAAGTATAGAGACTTGCAGTAGTTGAACCTAGAGGTGACAAAGGCATGTAACAGAGTCGGCAGATCCTCTGCCAGAATGAGGGCTTGATCCTGGTGACGTTCCACAAGTGATAAAAACACTTTTGACTACAGATGATATCTGATCTTCAAAGGTCAATCTGCTGTCCATGGATCACACCAAGATTACATACCTCAGGAAGCCACCAATGGAGCAGACCCTGGAAAGACCAGTGTTAGCTCCAGGTGACAACCCATCATGCCCATGGCCTGGCTTGATCACTAGCACCTCCATCTTATCCGGGTTTAGTCTCAGCCAGCTGGAAGCCATTCAGTCATTGATTTTAGCCAGACAGCTGTTTAGCATGTCAACAGCACTGGATGTTCTGGTTGCAATGACAATACAGCTGGGTGTCATCTGCATAGCCGTGAAACTCCACTCTGTATTGCCAAATGATCTCACCCAGAAGAGTGTGTACACTGTGAACAGCATCAGTGATAAGATCGAGCCCTGTCACACTCCACATGACAGCGGCATTGGGAGGAGGAGAAATTCCCATCACCACCGTTGCACCCTATCAGAGAGATAGGACCTAACCATCTGATGACAGCACTGGTGAGTCCACAAAACTCATAGAGCTGATCGAGAAGCACAATGTGGTCTACAGTGCCAAATGCTCATGAGATACTGAGGAGCACAAGAACTGACCTGTCTCCTCTATCTCTAGCCCTAAGTACATCATTATGCACCCTAACTAGAGCTGTTTCTGTGCTATGTGTAGCCTGAAACCTGACCGAAATGGTTCATAGATATAAAAGGACATGAGGTGATCCTCGAGCTGCTGTGCCACCAGTTTCTCAACAACCTTGCTCAAAATGGCAGGTTGGAGATTGGATGGTAATTCACCGACGCCTGGGTCAAAGGAAGGTTTCTAAGGAGGGGTCTCACCAGCACTTCTTTCAAAGCGCTGGGAACATCTTCTCCACCATCGAGCACCTGGAAATCCTGGTGAACACTGGGCCAACAGCCTCGCAATCCCATTAAGAAACACGCCTGGGCTGGGTCCAGTTCGCAATATGTGTGCTTCAGCTCTAAGATCACCCTAGTCGCCCAGACACTCCACTGGCCTAAACTCCTCCAAGACTGGCAGAGTGCCTCTGTTCCTCCCAGTCCAGCTACTGTGAGGCAGTTGCCTCCTGACGGGATCCCCACCAGATAGATGACACTCTATCAGAGAAAAACAAAGCAAACTCTTCACATAAAGTAGATGAAAAGTATTTTTCTAGCTGTCGACAAATATGATGGAGAAGCCTATCCACAGTCCAAAAGCTGAGAAGGTCTGTTTCTCCCTGCAGAAATTTTCCTGGACAGGAATTCTGCCTTCTTATTGAAATTGCCCCTGGTACTTACTGGAGTGAGCATGCAGGGCCTGTTTGTCAGCTGCCAGCTGGGTCTTCCACCAGCAATACTCCAACTTCCGACCCTTGATCTTCATTGCCTTGAGATCCCCATCAAACTAGGGGCAACTCAAGTGAAAGGATCTGGGTCATATAAGAACTGGAGAAATGACATCCAGTGCTTCAGATACCATCCTATTATAAGTGGCCACTGCCTCACTGGTGCCAGTCGCACATGCCACATCTTCTCTAGATACAGTAGGTCAGCTAACGCCAATAGTCCCTCTGGGTGCAAACCCCTTAAAGAGTGGTAGCTGGCCATCTCCACAGGTGAATGACTTTCAGGGAGGCCCCAAACATGAATCCCATGGTGCAGTGACCAGACCAAGAGACCTGATCAATCTTAAGGCTGTCAACCCCAAGACCCAGCTGGAACACCAGATTGAGTGTGTGGCCGTGTTGGTGGGTCACAGAAGCAACCACTTGTGCCAGGCCCAGTGATGACATCAACTAGAGGATGTTATATCTGAAACACGAAGTTCATCATCGACCCAGGTGTTGAAGTCCTCAGAATTAAACACCTGGGGACTCCAACACCTGATCGATGATGAAGTCCTACTCTCCTGCAGGAATTCTCCTCTACCCCAGAGGATGGTAAACAAGGAGAATCCTGCAACCTGCACTTTGACCCCCATGCATGGCAACGCACTAAAAATATCTGGTATTACCAACCGGATGCACCATGAAGCCCAGACTGGATATAAATGATAGCCACTCCCCACCCCTGTGATCCTTCTTCGGCAGTGCACTATGGAGTACCCAATGGGGACAGTGGCTTCTACAACTGGGCCAGCATCATCACCCAGCCAGGTTTCCGTGATGCAAGCCAGGTTGACAGAGAAAATAATGTCCGAAAATGGCAGTCTTGTTCCTTATTGACCTGGCATTGCAAAGCACTGCTCAAAGAGGAGTAGATGGCATGGCTGGCCCTCTAGCTGCCTGCCCACTCAGTTTGATGGGATCCCCGGATATGAGATCGAACATGTCTGGCCTCTCCTAAGTCTGCTTAAACCCAGGATGTCTCCTGTACCTGACAACCTCGGTGCTATTCACCCCCCAGCTGCCTTCTGCCATCGCTACCCACCTGCCTCCTTGTAATCCAGACTTCCTTGCAACACCTGGCTGCAGTGGATAAAAATGGGAGGTCAGTGAAGGGGCAGAGGTCATGAAGCAGAGAGGCAGCATAGGTAATCACCTCTGCCTGGCACACCAGCCCAAACCAGAAGAGTCCCGCTCTAAACAAACCTTTAACTAATAAAAGCAAGATTTTAATTATATAAACACTAAGAACTAAAAAGATCACAAAACCCATACACACCCCACTCAGTCTAATTATACAGACTCTATGTTAAACATGCACACGCTCCAGTCATACACCCCACACACCCACTACAGACAAAAATAATCCACCCCACCAAATCACATAAAGTAAAAATAAATTGTTAAAAAAGAATTAGGGGAGCACAAACAAATGAGTATGAAATGCAGAAAATGCAGAGAAAAGACTAGTGCAAAATATCCAGTATAAGTGAAAGTTAACTGTCCACTCCAAAGGTCCAAACCATTCCTAGGCTGGTAACTGACTCGAGTACAATAGTACAGACAGAACAAAGGTGCTCACACCAGCAATGTTCACAGGTCATTAATGCTGCACAACACCATACAAGAAACGTTTGCAGTCTTCATGGAGCCACTACAAGAACCTAAATTTGGAGGAAGCCTCCTCACCAGAGCAGCTTCAAATATAAAGATCTTTAAAGATGTAGGCACTCACCCCATAGGCAGAAAAGTCCAAAACAGGAGACGAGCTCTCACCAAGGCCTCCATTCTGAACCTTCTAACTCATGGTACAGATTGTCCTGACAAGGGTATGATGTGCAAGCAACCCACAGAAGAAATGGAAGAATTTACAGCCAGATGAGGAAGGAGTCCCTTTGGAAGACATCCTCACCCCCAACAAATTAAACAAATGGGCCACCTCTCTAAGGCCCAGGATCTGCCTCACAGTTCGATTTAGGATAGCGGAGACAGGCAGGGTTCTCCCAGGGGCAGCAGAGCTCCCATCTTCTGCCACACCAGTTACCCCTACTGCTCAACTGCTGTCCAGACAAGCAGGACCCTCAACATGCCCTCAAGGTGGCCTCCAACAATGAATACCAGGTTCCTCAGCAGTCAGCAGTCCTGCAACAGCAGCTGGCCAATGATTCCAACCCAGAAAACCAGTGATCCAATCATCCTGCAACACCTGCTCCTCTTTCTCCTGCCATCAGGTGAGTGCCCCAATTCTTCGGCTAGCTCCTTCATGACAGAAAACCAAATGTTTATTAGATAAGCTGCAGCACAACCCTCCATTACTCTCTGGAGTATGCCCTCACTAAAACAAAACCTAAGCTCCTATACTACATCACTTTAGAGCCCTCTTAATGCCAAAATACATACTCTAATGCTTACTAAATGAAACTAAAATACAACAACTCTCCCAACAGCTAATCTTTATAGGCTATAATTCAAAGTGGCAAACGCTATCTTAAATAAATCTCAAGAAGCATTTTTAAATCATTAGCAACTCAGGCTTCAGAGCCCAAGCAGACAGCAGCCCAGCGTGACCACCTTCTTGCTTTGGTGTAAGGTGGCCTGTCTACTTCTCACACAAATGGTCACTGTCTGCACTAGAACCAATAATAAAACAGGCACTATGTCACTAATTGAATGGGTACTCAGAACTCTCCCAGACAGGGCTAAAGATGTTAAAGTTCTGCCCGATACCCTTAATGACCACTCACTTGATCAATGGCTGTGGGCAGTTAAACAGCACAGGCCACCCTGGTTCACCTTAGCCAGGTTCTAATCAAAAAGAAGGTTCCAAAATGCATATATCATGTGGCCCAGTCAGACTGGCACTTTCTAGATGCCTTTCCTGATATCAGTTTGGCCCTTGACTTTTTGTTACTGCATTCAAATATCTGTGATACATTTTCACCCTAAGGTAAGATAAGAGTTAGTCCTTCTTGATGGATTACTCCAAAACTCTTAGGCCTCATTAGAGAAGAGGACAATCTCTGTGCATTGGCCAGGGGACTAGGTCTCCAGTCCACCTACTAAAGTACAATGATGCCTGTAATAAATGCACCAGTAGGATTTGACCAGCTAAATCCAACTGCCACAAGGCCCAGTAAACCCAGAATTGGAACAATGATAAAAGATTTGGGAGAACATCTCAGAACTCCTTGATCTAGAAAAAAGAGATGATTTGATACCTTTTATTAGACCAACATAGAAATTACAAAGAAAATAGGTGCTTTGAGCTTTTGATTGCATAGAATCCTTCATCAGAAAAATAACAGTTGGTTTGGAAGAATACACTTTCTTAAAGTCCAGATCATACATAAAAAATAGATAAAATTGTTAAAGATCCCATTGGCTTAAACTGCTTTTAAAAAAAAAATAAGCACAGAACCATATAAAGACAATAGAGTTTCATCAAAAGAAAGCTATGTCAAGATCAAATGTCACAGAATAGATATGCTTCTTACCTGAGAACAGCCATAAAACATACTAAGGCTACATTTGTGCATCTGTGCATTCCTTAGTAAATGTCTATGTGTAAACCACAAGATGAAATAAGCTGAAAAAACATTTATAATGTTAGAAGTTTTCTAAATAAGAAAATATATTTGTGTTAGGCAAAAAGTGGGTTTAAAGACAACCTGTTCTAGTGTAAATTAAGCATTAACCAGCTGTTTCCCATATTTATACAGTGTAAGTACTATTCAGACACAATATGTATGCCTTAAAACCAGTGTACAACAAGTCAATATTATTCATGAACATTCAAATTTATACTGTTTAAACATGATCTATCTGCAACTCTATAGCAAGTGACTAGTGTTTCTGCACATTCAGCACCTAATCCTAACACAGATCCCCTGTAATAGAGATGCTGTTATCCTAAAATGTCCACGCCTCAACATGTGTTCATATATACCTAATATTCTGTACTATTAAATAACAGTTATATTAATCCAAATCAAAACTGAGGGAATTAACACTCTGCCACCATGCCTCAACCCCCCACCTGTTTGCCTGCTGATACTCATTGTAATGAGACCTCAGTGCCAATTTGTCCTCATCTGAGCAGGTCCTCAGCCAACAATGCTCCAACCTCTGTCCCTTCGTCTTCAGCCTCATCAGGTCAGCATAAAACCATGATGACTTGTGGTGGGAAATCAAGGGCAGACACAGAGGGGTGCTATAGAGTTGACTGCAGTTGCAAGGCCAGGTTATAACCCTCCATGGCAGTCTCAGCTCTTATCGCACAAGCCATCTCCATGCCCGAGATGTCCAGTATCACCAAAAGCTCTGAGGCTCCAGTTTTCAGAAAAGCAGTATTTGACCATTTCCACTGGGAGGTTAGATGAAGAGCCTCACAGAGGAATTGCATGGCATGATGATGCAATCAAATTACTGGATCAACACTGATATTACTAATATCAAGACCCAGTAAGAAAACCAGATTCAAGGAGTGGCCGGCCATGTTGGTGGGTACCAGTGGCAACACAAGTGCAAAGCCCAGGAAAGACATTATCTGAAGAACTTTTCCATGATTTATATGGTGACTGGCCAAGGAAAGGGGACAGTGTGGGTCACCAAATGATGAAGTGGTGATAGGTGGGTGCCCTTTTAGAAGTGCAGTATGGCATCAGTCTTTACTGTTGAAGCAGTTGACGAGTCCACAGCATGAGCACTGCATCTAACTGAATGCTGTACTGGGAGTCTGTGATGAGGCATTTCAAAGCTTAACATGTGCTGACTCTCATATAAAAACACTGACTGTCAAGCCAACGGTCATTTCAACATAATGATCTTATAAATAAATGTGCATTCTAAACATTTAAAATACCATAAACACACAGAGAGCCACTGTTTGTTATTTATCATGTATTTAACAGTTAATAACAGCAGAAAAACATTTCTATCTCCTTTAAGGGAGTCATTGTGGACCTTGGCATTGATCCTGGTTGCTCCTACAGCCAGATCTCAATTTCAGCATATGTTATTATATGGTTTGGCCTACACTGACTGCACTTGCACTAGATTGCATAGTTAAGCCTTTTTTATGTTATTGTTTTGCTTTACCCATGGATGTCTCCCTTGTACCCCTCAGCAGGGCCACATCTTGTAAAAAGCCTTGCAGTGTTCCATCATGTTCACCAATTTCTAAATGGATAAATTCTTGTACTCTGTTTACATGCATAAAACTAAGTACTGCTATAATATTTTGTTGTTATTATGCACTTCTGAACTACAACTGTATTTGTGTATGGGGTGGCGGCAAAGTGGAGACATTAAGTGTTCTGGTATAAACATGTTCTTTCTTAGCTACAACAGTGGAAGTCTGTTAGCATAGCTTAAGGTAGGGGTCAGGATTGTATAAACTGGGCAGGGTGTATTTAAGCAGAAAGGGTAGGGATGTAGTGTATACTGGGTCAGAGTGGGTGTCTTCAGATAAGGGCAGGATGTTTTCAAACTGGGTATGGTGTGGTGTGATACGGTGTGGTATGGTATGGTATGGTATGGTATGGTATGTGAGTAGGATGTTTCATATTGTGGCAGTGTGAGTCAGCACCACCAGATGGGTGGACTGGAGATTTGCATACTGAGTTAGACTGGGTGAAGGAGATGCTGTATGCTTAATCTGAGAGAGTATCAATGGATCAGAGGTATATGAGATTGCATGTATTGTGATTGGAATGGCATCCATCTGTTGTTCAGTCAGTCAATTCAAGAGTATGGAGAACTAATGGAGTCATTTCAGTAGAGGACAATGGGAGACAGAACAATAAAGTGGGCAGAGAGTCAAAAACATTTAGGACAGCAAACTGTGTTCTATTTTGTTAGGGCATTTAATGATTGTTTTCAGGTATTAACATTAATTTCCCAAAGGTTCTGATTTGAATCAGAATCAGTCAGAACTGATCAGGATATTGTCCTGGAACCATGGTCCTGATAACAAGGATCAGTACCTTTGGGTTAGTCCATCCCTACTATAAGGACACAAAGAGAACATTATAAACATGCAGTGTCCGTAATCGTACAGCCACATGTGTCTGGGGTAAAGGCACATCTACATTAATGAAACTGAGTCATCTTAACCTTATTAGTGGAATTTATTCCAGGATATGAGTGCAGTGTTTGCCTTGGAATAAATAGGCAGTTATGTTGTCTGTGATTTGATTCCACAAATAATGAAACCCAATAGTACATAGGTACATACATTGCTGAGGTTGATCAACAATTATATCAAATTAAGCTACCAGTGAAAAACAAAACAACTACTTAGACTGGTCAATCAAAGGAAATTTTGGAAGGCTTCTTAATGGACAGCCTTTTTAATATTTTATGATCCTGCCACTGTTAAATGGCATTCTACCAAGATGGTTTTGGAAACATGTCTTCCTATTAGTTTTGGTATTTACAATCTATTGAAAACAAAGTTTAATCATGAGCTGAATTTTCTTTAAATTTCATGACATTTCACAAAATTTCATGACATTTTGTATAATGCCCCAAATTGTTTAATTGGTCAAAACTCAGTCAGGGCAGGTGATGGGAAATTTGGTATGCATATAGTTTGGACAGGGCCCTAAAAGGATGCCAAGATTTATGACATTTAGATGAGGGATGGGGAAGTTATAGGGCTCAGAGCCTGGCAATTTATTATTCATGTGATCATTTCTGAAAATATTTATATACTTCCAACCCAGCGACCTTTGGCACTAGATAATAAAAATGTATATGCACACTTTCTTAGAACAGTCATAGAAACTGCTAAATAGAGAGGCAATTGGTTGTGTAAATTGTCAGTTACATTAGTTAAAAATGTCAATTTAATTATTAGTGTTGTGCCAAATGCAGAATTCTGCCAGAAAAATTAGGAAATTTCCATCAGAATTTCACTTGTTCTTCTGTGGAATTCCACCTGCTGCAATCCAAGGAAAATGTTATGTGGAACAGTATTTTTCTGTGGAAAATTATTCAGCAACCATTTCTGCTGCAAATACTGAGACCATGGAAGAAAATCCTTCAGAAATGTTGTGGAAAATCTCATTCCACATTTTCTCCAGCAGAATTCTACCATCCCATTTCAGCGAATTTTAACATTTCCATGAAATGTTGTTCTACTGGAATTAAAAAATTCCACAAAGCACTAATTAATTATTTATTAAAGTGTGTGAAAATTATCAAAATATTTGGATCTTTATAGTTCCACTGACATTGCAGGTATTCACAAGTTAGTGATTTACAGTGCCCATAGAGAATCAAAAACTTGAATTGTACTCACTTGAGGAAAGAAGAAAAGGGGACCTATTATGTCTACATGAGATGCAGAGAGATTACACTCTGGTAGAAGACATCAAAATTAAGGCTAGAAGTTCAGCATCTACTACAAGAGGACACTCATTTAGATTAAGAGGGAGGAAATTTAGGCTGATAAGAGAAATAATTTTTTCACTGAGAGGATGGTTAACAACTGGAATAGGCTACCAGAGAATAGAATAACAAGTAGTAACAAATAAGAACAAAGTCATTTTTAAAAAGGCTGGATAAGTATTTAACTGAAGGAGGAAGTGTGAAATTATAAAATCAAATTTAGGAGCTCCCATGGCTGCAACCTTCATTTGCTCCTTAACAGTAGTGACAATAGTGATAGTATACTCAAGGTTTTACATGCATACCAAAGTGAAATATGGCAAAGAATCTAAATAAATTTAATAAATTTGGATTTATTGGGTTTAAATATAAGTAAATATGTCCTGGAATCTAAATAAATGTGACAAATGTGGATAAATGTGGTTTAGTAGGTTAGAATTTATTGTGAATACTTTAGAAATTACTAATTAGTAACATTTGCTCAAAAATTCTCAGACACATAATAGGTAACTCCACAAAATTCCACTAGTGCAATTTAACTTTCACAAAGTACTTATCACCACTGAATTGGGGCTGGAAGTATAGCCCAGAGTTTAGAGTAATGAGCTGTGAATGACCTTGGTACACTGCACTGGTATACAACACTTCTGGAATACACTGACTATGCACACAAAGGGCGCTGGATGAAGGCAGATTGGTGGGGTCCATCTTCATTGACCTCACCAAAGCCTTGACACCATCAACCACTCTCTACTAGTACTCCAGCTCCAAAGATTGGGTGTGGCACCAGCGCCATGAATTGGTTCAATGACTACCTAACACACACGAGCCAGCAGTCAAAATTGGGCAGACGTTATCCAGCTCCAGAGATGTACTCCTAGAGTCCCTCAAGGATCAATTCTAGGGCCTGTTTTCAGCCTCTTTGTAAATGACCTACCCACAGCCCAGACACCAAACGTGTTCTGTATGTGGACAATGCCATGTTGCTGAGCAGCAGCACCTCTCAGGTTGCCCTTACAAACAGAACTACAGTACTCTATCAATAAACTCAAGGACTGGTTCAGTAGGCAAAAGCTGCTACTAAATTACTAGAAAACCAAGGCCATGCTACAATCCAGCCCCTACAACAAACACAAGCATGCTCCTCTCGTAATCACCAACAAGGCTGGTGAGCAGATTGAGCAGGTGCACTTGTTCAATACCTTGGAGTCACCATTGATGACTCTCTCACTTATACACACCACGTACACTTCTTATCAAAGTGGTAAACACAAAGATTGGGGTCCTCTATAGGCATAAGAAATCCTCACCCCAGAAGCACTCCGATTCAGTCTCCAGCTCCATACTCTCCACGATAGACTAGGGGCTGGTGGTCTATGGAGCTGCTACTGATACAGTGCTCAAAAGGGTCCAAATTGAACTCAGTAAGGCATGCCACCTCACCCTGTGTGCAGATCACTACACTCATACTTGCACCCTGTATAAGCTGCATAAACTGGCTTAACCTAAAAGACATGTTCAAATACCAAACTTGCCTCCTGGGAAAGAAGGCACCTCTGAAAAATCCCACCCTGTATAGGAAACCTGCTTGATGCTTCTCTCAACACACATCACCAGACGGAGGAAGAATGGAGCACCACGCATCACCAGATGGAGGAAGAATGGAGCACTGTCCATACCATTCTGCAGAACCTCACTAGGGCAGCGTGCTTTCTCCTGTTGGCCCCTCTGGATAAATGAACCGGATGAAATTACAAACAAACAACAGCCTGTTTCAATTCAAGTAGGCCTCAAACAGCACCTAATGTCTAACTCAAAATGCACCTGCTTCTCAGGCCACACTTGATAGACAGGCCTACCCCAAGGTAACACCCAGCAGGGCTACCTTGAGAACCCTGCCTCAATTCCAGCTCAGCCAAGGGCTTAAGTAAGCTATCAGTCCTCTTTAAACACACTTGGTACTGCCCTCCCAACCCCCACACACACACATCATACTCTACAAAGCCTTCTGAGCTGCTCCCCATCGCAGCCCCCCGCTTCACTATCACCCCACCTCTCCTCTCTGCGGTTGGTTTCAAACCCAGTCCCCATTGTTTCACTGTCACCCAGCCTCTCACCATCTGGGATAGTGTTAAACCCTATGCAGTCACTCTGCCATAGTCTATCAATGGATTTGAGGTTTCCAAAGGGTAGGCTACCTAGGGCAACCGATTAGAAATAGCTTGGCATTCAATTACAACTGCTCAGTTTTTTTTTCTCCTATTTGTCTAATTGTCATGTAATCGCCTTTAATGCCTAATGATCAGGCCTCTGTAACCACTGAATATGTGTATTGTCTTATTGTCCTCCCTGACGTGGAACCTTTGTAAAAGAGCTCAAGCTCAAAGGTCTTTCTGAAATACTAATTAAACTAAACTAAAGCAGACCTGGGTTTGATTCAGCCACTTGAGTACTATGTGACTCTGAGCAAGCCACTTAACCTGCCCACTGCTCCCAGGTCGCACCTGCAAACATGCACTTGTGCCTAGTGGGCCTTACCTGGTTACCAAAGACTAAAACACTAGCATTATGGCCCTGCAATCCCTTCCAACACTCCCACAGCAGTGCCCAACATCATGCTCCATCATTACTAAAGATATCCGGATACTTCTGTCACAGTGACCCAAGTCACACCTAGTTGTAAGATTTGATGTAACTTGGTGCCATTGTTTTCAAATAGCAAAAGTATACTTTGTTATCTATAGGGTTGTTAAAGAGACAGCAGGTGGCATTGTACAGAAAGAATGCTGCATTTGCATGTGGTTCTGCAAGTTAGTTACTGACTTCTAGAGGTTGTCTAGAATATTGCAAGAATTCAGGTTAGTGCACAGTGATGTCTGTGACTATTCTTCATGGTTTATCACTCAAGGTAGTGACCTGACACTTGGTCCCAGTATAGTTTTACCATGGTGCCTCATATGAATGCGACCTTATTGCCACTTTACCCAGCCTTTACCTTCCTGTTCAAGGAGAATTCAAGTGTTTGACTGGGCAAAATGTGTGGAAATAGATTTAGCAAAAGTATCACACATTCCACAATTTTACAAAAGCTAATGAAATTTGACTTTAATAACTGATTTTATTTTGGAATCTTCGGCTGCTTATAACTTGGTCAGTTTTGAACAAGAGATTAGAGAGCTGACATACACAACCTCTTTTTTTCATACTAGTCTTTCTCCAGATCGGCAGTTCATTTGTCAGGGATATACCCTGTTCACAGGGATATACAGTACCATGATCAGGCAGAATCCAGCAATCATGCAGTTGGCTACTGGGTTTTTCTACAATAATTTCCCTCCCATCTCTTCTAATGCAGGTGGTGCCTCTATCAGCCTCACACAACCACAGCTTCCCCTCTGACTGGAGCAAGTTCCCTAGCCCAGTGGCACTGTATTGGAGGAACCCACCACCAACATTCTCTGACTGAGATGCACTGCTGAGCAGCAGCTGTCTTGGCCATGGCCTACCTCCCAACATGACTTCCTGGGCTAATTTTCAGAACTCAGATTGTCAGCATGGCAGTGTGACACTCTGCTGCTGGGCCATGGAGGTGGCCTCAAAGGCTAATATTTAGGGTCAATTAACCTAACAAAATTGGTGCTATTCCGCTCTCTAGTTTTAAAATTATAGGGTCTTAAAACTCTGCAGTCTAAATAACTGCAAAATATAAGTTTAACATTTCTGAAAGTGTGGAGGCTTATAACTCAGTCACGCTTAAATATAGGAATCTGAAACCTAATACACTTCTGCATGGTCCTTGAGAAAGCTATCATACCAAATGTGGTGCAATCTGAAAACACCTTTAAATTAGATAAAACTAACTGAAATCATAATTTTGGCAAATTTCATGAAATGTTCATGGAAATTTTGCAAACGTTTGTGGAATCAAAATCATCATCTCATCAGATTTCACTGGTGGAAGAGACATTTCATCCAACCTTAACCATAAGATGTTATCTTTGCAGAAATAGCACTAAAATAATTGTTCTACGAATTTAAATTACTATATGGACTGAGGCATATGACTTTTAATACGCACTTGCTAATGCACATTCCAAAGAGTGTTAGAAACTGAGGTCCTTTGTGGGTACAGTAGCATAAGCAGTTTCTTTTGAATTGAATAATGGTACAGTAGTCCTCACTATAATGAACCTCATTATAATGAATTATCAGTTATAATGAACATTCAGTTACGGTTCCCAGAAAAACTTTTAAACCAACTTGCTATCCGCATGGTCACATGTTTTTTCATACCCTCTGATCAACAACAGCAGTGAAGTGTATGGATCAACAACACAGTAGCATCAGCGGAGTGTATATAGATTAATAAGCTTGCTGTGCAAATACAAATATAGGGCAAATAATGTACTTTTACTTTACCTTTTGTTTTCCTTACTCTCTGTCCAGTAACACTGTACTGTACTCTACCCAGTTAAAATCCAAGCAGCGTCATGTACAGATACCTATGAACCATCACATAGTGTTTGACAATGATCTGCCATCAGCCTATGAGACATGGTGAAAGCAAGCTTGCCTACTAGTCGTGGCAGGTGTCAGTCAGTCAGGCTTTCACTATAAAAGGCACATCCTACACTTTATTGATGTCAGATGCAGTATCAGCAGTACAAATCATGAAGAGTTTGGGATATGCTGTGAAACAGAAGCTTGCCATACTCGACCAGCTCAATGGTGAGGAAAGCTTAGCTAACATCAGCTGTGAAACGGCTTTTGAAAAGCACAATCTACACCTGAAAAACAAGAAGGTGCTTTGTAGAGATTTTGTGCTTGAGTGCTTGGAGGGTGATGCATTCAAAAGAAAAAACTAAGAAGGGTTGATGAGAGGGAAACTGATAAAGCCACCAGCTGTTGTTAGAACAGCATAGGGAAAGTGGTGTGCCTGTTTCTGAGGCTATTGTAAGAGAGAAGGCAGAACAGTTTGCGAAAATAATCCATGAGGAAAACTCAAAGTTTCAGGCTTCCACAGGATAGTTGTGGAGATTCCAGAGGCACCATGGACTCAGAAGTGTGTGCATAGTGGGGAACAGCGCCGCTGCAATGATAGAACAGTTATAGAGTTTCTGTTGAAGTAGAAAGTGCTGCAGGATGGAGGTTACCAACCAGAACAACTCTACAACACTGATGAAACAAGTTTGTTCTGGAGGTGCCTCCCAGATGTCACCCAAGCCTGCAGAACAGAAACAAATGCAAGCAAAGGCTTCAGGGTAACAAAGATCATGTTACCCTGCGTTTAGCTTGCAATGCTACAGGCATGCATAAAATAAAGCCCTTTCTAATTGGTAAATTTTGCAACCCATACTGTTTCCATCACTACAACATGGGCTCATTACCAGTGCAGTATGCAAACAGCAAAATGCATGGATGACTGGTGAGCTGTTTAGTTGTGGTTCGATCAGACTTTTATTTCTTCAGTTTGTGCACACCTCAGGAGAATGAAGCTTCCCAAAAGTACTCCTACTGATGGATCATTGTCCTGTCCACCCTCCTGAATGTGAGATCAAGTTAAGAGATGGCAGAATCCATGCTATGTTCCTTCCAAAGAACACCACATCAAGACTGCAGCCACTTGACAGTGGAATAATCACCACCTTTAAAAACTCTACAGAAAATGTCTGCTGGGAGATTTAGTTGCTGCAGACAGTGGTGGGAGTGTGACAGAGTTCCTTAAAAACTTAACTGCATGATGTAATTCACCTGGTAGGAGAGACATGAGACACTGTGTTGAGAGCACTATCACTAACTGCTGGTCTGCCACCCTTGGTTCAGAATTTACAGAACAACCTGATGAACCACAGGAGGAAGACATTGATGACATGGGATATAGTGGCACTAGCAAGCACTCTACAACTGCCAGCAGCACAGGATTCAAATGCCAAGGAGATCATCAAGGACTTGCTGACACATGACGACTGCATCCTAACAAGCGAGTGCCTAATAGATGATGAAGTTGTGGGGGCAGTGATGAATGTTGTCGATGAAGACACTTCCATGGCCAAGTTCATTGATTCTGAGAATGAGGAGGAGTTAGAAGAGGAGATGCTGTCAAACTGTAAAGCCATAAAGGGATTAGAGGTGGGTCTGTCATAGCTTCAGACACAGGAGGTTGATCTGGTTAGGATTATTCAGCTCAGACAGCTGATCTCATTCACATAGGATATCGGTGGTAAAGTAGAGGAAACAGCAAAGTAAGATGACCAAATTTTCTAAGTAAAGATTTTAAACAAAAATAAAGTCTTGATTTTAACGGAGTGATGCACAAAGCACAGTTGAAACTACACAGTTGAAACTACACTATGTTCTGCATTAAGCACCCCAGATACTACAAACCCGCCATGATCCCATATGAAACTCAACACAGTACTGGTTAAAAATAAGGCTGCAAACCACTAACAAAGTTTAGAGCATCATAGTAGAAAACAGATCGAATATCAGTTTCAGTGCCTGTTGCAATCCATAAATGATCGCACTCCACCTGCTATGAAACAAATCCTAACCTGCTAAGCAAACATCCTGACTGCATATTAATCACAATAGCATTCCTTGCTTTAATGAATGACTTACTATAATGAACATACATTATGGCTCCCAAGCCATTCATCCAAGGCTACTGTGCAATGTGTAGTTACTTCAGTGGAACAATATATGTGCCACAGCAGTTCAAGTAGACTTTCATCTGATGTAAGAGCTTACACCGAAATGGACAAAATGCATAAATAATGCAAGTGAGCATGTGAGAAGGTTCTTCAGGGAGCTTAATTGTAGCAAATCTGAATTATAACACTCTGAAAGCATTACTCAGAATATTAGTGTTTGGCAACCCACCAGTATTTCATAACATACTGTATCTGTTGTTCACAGACTAGCAATTAAAAATAGTCTGATACTTTAAATAACTGTTTCTGGTATCACACTTGTATAAGAGTGAATGGAATTATTTTTCACAATCAAGAAACAGAAACACCCCAGTTGTTGTTAACTAACAGAAGAATTTGCAAAATATCAAACATTCTTGTTTTCAGAAATGATTGCATTCATAAATACAGTACCACCTGTATGTGTAGCAAAAGATGTGCAGTTGTTAAGGAACCTGTAAAGTGAAGAGCAAATATATGCCAAGATTCCACACACACAAAATCAATAGCAGCTTTATACAGAAAGTTGTAGAGGTACTCACTGATGGCAGAGTCCCTTGAAATGTTTCAGAAGAAGTATGTTTTAATGTGAGTGGAAAAGTTATATTATTGCATTACCTAACCAAATGAAAGAAACTAGTATAGTTACTAGTTTTCTAGCAACAGCTTCCTCTGTGAGGATTAAAACCTGGCCAACACACATCTAGAAGGACAAGTTACTCACAAACAGCTTGGCTTCACAGACCAGGATACAGCAGAAAAGAAACACTCGCTGTGTTGCAGGATGATGTCCATAAAACAATCCTTTATTTCTCAATAGCAGCAGTAAACACTGATAAACTCCCCAACCAAAACTAGTCAAGCACTTTCACACCATGATCTGGGCACTTTTTAGCCATAATCAGGCACTTTCTCAAGACCTTCATCACCTAGAAACACAGAAACATAGAATTTGATGGCAGGTAAGGACCACTTGGCCACCTAGTCTGCCTATTTTCCTACCTAATGGATAAGATGCAGATCCTAGTTAACCAACAGCCTACTTCCTCCTACCTCCCACTAGAATTGCCTTATGTCTGTCCCATGCATTCTTGAATTCCCCACCGTTTTTGACTCCACAATCTCTTCAGGAAGGCTGTTCCATGCATCCACAACACTCTCCATTAAAAATACTTCTTCACATTACCTCTGAGCTGTCCCTCCCATCTTCAAATTGTGCCCCCATGTTCTTGCACATATATTTTTCTAAAAGATGCTACCCTCTGGACTTTGTTGATTCCTTGAGGTACTTGAAAGTTTCTATCATGTCCCCACTCTCCCTCCTTTCCTCAAGGGTATACATATTAAGCTCCTTTAGTATCTCTTCATATGCCTTCTGGAGCATGCCCTGCACCATTTTGGTTGCTGTCCTCTGGACAGCCACCACCCTGCCAATGTCTTTGTGCAGATGGGGTCTCCAGAACTGCACACAGTACTCCTCAACTTCCTGTTTTCTACTGGTGATGCCTCCTGTGAATCCCAGTATCCCCAGCCCTCCTTACTCCCTTCTCACATTGCTTGCCCACCTTTAGGTCATCTGATATAACTACCCTCAGGTCCTTTCCATTTCTGTTGTTGTCAGTATCTCACCCCATTGTATACTCTTCCCCTGGGTTTTATTCCCAGGTGTATTACTTGACTTCTTTGCATTGGAATCTAAGCTGCCACACATTTGACCATTCCTCCATCCTTGCCAAGTCCCTTCTCATCCTTTCCACCCCACCTTGGTATCAACCCTGTTGCAGATCTTTTGTCATCTACAAAGAGACATACTTTTCCTTCCAGTCCCTTTGCAATGTTATTTATAAAGACATTGAAAAGGACCAGACCCAGTACTGGAAACCTGCTGTACCCCACTAGTAACCCACTTTCTTCACTGTGGACTCTGTTTACTATTACTTTCTGCATCATGTTGTCCAGCCAATGTTTTACCCAGGCTACCACCCTGGGACCCACTCCCAGTCTGGCTAATTTATGTATTAATCTTTTGTGTGGAACTGTGTCAAATGCCTTGCTAAACTCTAGGTAGGCCATATCCACAGCCCCTCCTGGTCTACTACTTTGTCACCCAGTCAAAGAAATCTACTAGAATCATCTGACATGACCTTCCCACTGTGAATTCATGCTCCCTGGGTCCTGTGCCACACTGGCCTCTAGGTACTCAACAGTTCTTTCCTTCAGAAGTGATTTCATCATTTTCCTACCACAGAGGTCAAACTGACAGGTCTGTAGTTTTCTGCCTCTGTCTTGCTCCACTTTTGTGAAGGAGAATCATATCTACCTTCCTCCAGTCCTCAGGTACCACACCATCCTCTCACAATTTGTTAAAATGGTAGTCAGTTGTGTAACTAGTTCTCCCTTAGTTCTTTTAGAATTTCTGGGATGAATCCCATCAGGCCCAATTGCTTTTCCACCTTCACTTTTAGGGTTCTTTCAGAACCATTTCTTCTATGAAAAGACTGATATCAACCCCCTAACCAGGTGCTTCTATTGACTGGATTAGGTACCTCCCCCTTCTTTTGTGAGTACTGAGCAGAAGTATTGGTTCAGTATCCCTGCCTTTTCACTGTCTCTCTCTGCCCACCCACCCTCCTCTTTATTCAGCCTCAGTATCCCTCCCTTTGTCTTTCTTTGCTCCTAATGTACCTATCAAATGTTTCATCCCCTTCTTAACCGAGTTGACCATCTTTTCCTTGGTTTGGGCCTTTGCTATTCTGACTGCCTTCCCTGATTCCTTCTGTTTTAACTGGTACAGTTCTCTATCCTGCTCCTTCTATGTTTCCTTATACTTCCTGAATGCTATCTTTTTCTCTAACCTTCCCACCACCTCTTTTGAGAACCATAGTGTTTTCTTCTTTTGTTTTGATTTATTTGCTTCACACAAAGGCTTGTTGCCTCTGTGATGGCAGTTTTGATGTTTCCCATTGTTGCTCCGCCCTCCTTCTTGCCTGTTTGCTAGTGCTTTGAGGCACTCTCCCATTTTGAAGATCAGCCCTCCTGAAGTCCAGTACCTTCACTTTTTATGGCTTGACTCTACAGCTGAGTTTATCATGATCCACACTGTTTGGTGGTCGCTTGTTCCAGATGGCTACCAATTTTAGATCTGAGATCCTCTCTCATCCCCATTTGAGAGTGCCAGGTCTAAGACTGCTCCTCCCAAGTGGATTCCAACATTAGCTGTCTGAGGCATGCCCTCTGTGGGGCATAGAGAATGGCCGTGCAGTTGGATGTGGCTGCAGCAAAGGTGCTCCAGTTAATATCTGGCATATTCAGGTCCCCATCAGCAATATATCCCTTTCTCTGCCATCCTAAGGATGCCTTCTATCATTTCCTTGTCCATTTCAGCCCCTGAGATGTGGGTCTGTTTATAACCCATGTGCAGATTTGATGCCATTTCCAGCCTCAGGGTGACCCACAGTGCCTCCTCTCCACCCTGTTTACCATTTAGTTCCTTTGCGTTGATCCCTTTCCTTACATAGAGAGCTACTCCTCCCTCTTCTTCCCTCCCTGTCCCTCTTGTAGATTGTGTACCTTGGTATGTTGACATCCCAGTCATGGTTCTTCTGTACTATGTTTCTGTATCCAGACATCCCTCTTCCATCAATGCCACCATTTCAGGGAGCTTGTTACCTAGACTATGGGCATTGTTACTCATTACCCTCCATTTTTTGATGGCCTTACCCTTTTGCCCCATCCCTGTCCTTACTGCCTTTGTCTTTTTCTCCATTTACCCCTACTCTTCCCTATTGACATCTCTATCTTGGTGTTTATCTCACTAACTACCCTGATTTTTTGGGGGCTAGGATTTCCTTCTCCTTTTGGATCCTCCCCTTGGCTGGTTTAGATGCTTGCCAATGAACATTTAAACCTATCACCAAGGATTCTGGTTCCCTCCTGGGAAGATGCTGATCATTGCACCAGTTTAGGCCTGCATCCTCCAGGTGGACCTCCAGTCCCCAATGAAGCTAAAACCTGAGCTCTGCACCAGTTTTTCAACCACTGATTGAAGCCCATGTTGCAGCGCACCTTAGCCTCACCCATGCCATAGACAGGCAGCACCTCCAAGAAGGTTACCATGTGCTACTTATCTAGGCCCCTTCCCAACTCCACAAACTCCTCCTGCACTGATCTGATCCTTTCCCAGCCAGATAATTTGTCCCTAGATGGACAATGACATCCAACTCCCTGCCCCATGCAGTTACTCCTGCAATCCTGAGGATTCACTCCCTGTCCCTCTAAACCATGGTGCCAGGCAGGCACCTCCTCCTCTCCTCCTCCCCCAGATTTGCCCTCCTAACAATGAAGACCCCACCAGGAGTTGTTTCCTTCCCTGTGGGTTCCCATGCCACCCTCCTGTGGCCCTTCTTTGTGGAGGTTCCCAGCATCCTTCTTGGTCTCCACTGTGGGTGCCTCCCATATAGGAACCACACTTTGACAGAATGGCACATGAATTGTGGAGAGGTACAACTGGAGGGATGCACCTGTGTTCCACCACCCTAACCCTCCCTGAGCCCACTGTGATCCAACTGCCCTCTTCTTGGCAACCTCTGCAGTGGCAGTGGCCCTTGGTGTCTCCGGTGGGAAAGGTGGTCCCTGAATCCTAGCCAATTCAGCCTGGAGATGAGCAACCTCCTCCCTCAGCCCAGAGAGGTGCCTGTAGATGGGACAACAACGCATCCTCCAGAACATCTCCCAGAAGACTGCTGCTCCACAGCCATTGCACTGCACCACTCCGTTCAAGTTTATTTGTGGCCCCTTAACTGTTGTTTTGTATACTTACTCTTTCCTCTCTATTTTTTATATCATTTTTTTACTCCCTACTTTCCTACTGCCTCCATGCCCTTAAAGCTCCCGATCTTCCTGTTCTGGGATGGGAAGTTCCTATATTCCTCAGCAGTCTCCTTCTTACTTGCTCAGAGTCAAACATCCAAAAGCTGGGGGTGGAGAGCTACACTTTCCTTCTAGGATGGTGACTTTTTCTGCCTCTGTGATCACTCTCTTCCTGGTCCCAAACAGGAAGTTCCTGTTGTCAGTTAAATCCTGTGCCTATAATATTAGAACTGGCTAAGGGTGGGGGGTGGGAGGGACAGAGGACAATATAGTCCCAGTAAAGTTCTACCAGCAGCTCCTTCCTCTGCTGTTCTCTGCCAAAAGCTATCTAGGTCTGTTTTAAATGCAAACACCTGGCTTCCCTCTGCCTAAGCCACTTCATTTAATTCACAGTTTCTTTCTCCACCTATCTAACTGCACAGATAACAATTCCTTCACCAACTCAGGCAAACACATAACTCATTTTTTGTTTGTTTGTTATTACCCTAAATTGAAGTTTCCAGTAATAGAGTTCTAGTTCTTTAGTCCAGTAGAGTAGTAAAGTTCTAACAGCTGCTCCTTCCTCTTGCTGTTCTCTCAGCAATTCAGCATTTAAACCATTTTCTTAAAGCTATAGAGTGTGATATATGTATATACATATGAAAAAGTGTAAAAAGTGACTAATACCAATTAATGTGTAACAAAATACAGATGAAATAATGAAAAGATTAAAAATCCTAAACCAATCTAAAGAAAGAAAGAAAAGAAAAAGTAAAAGGAGGGAGGGAGGAAGAGGAAAAACAAGGAAAATGTATTTTGCAAAATAAGAATCAATGTATAAAAAGTTCTGTAAACAGGGCACAATAACTTAAACGTACGCTAGCCACTAGACCCACTATAACCATATGAACAATAAAAGATACAATAACAACAGATAACAATTGTTCATATAATTTGATTTTAAAAAAGTAATTTGGCAGATAACTAACCATATTTACAAAAATATGTTCCCAAAAATGGAGCCAGCTCTAAATGTTCATTCAAATATGGTGGTGTGCTGACATTCAACTTATACTGCCAAAAGATTCTCGCTGCAAGAGTTGTCTATCCAACTCACCACCCTTAAGTTTTTGCCAAACTTTCAACACTCCTGAAGTTGAAGAACATGATCTTTCCACATTTGGCCACATGTAGATAGAACACGACCCATCACATCTATTGATACTTTTTTTTTCTGATATGTCTTTATGTCCTGATTTCCAAGTGGACCTTATCCAATTGACCCCCAGCTCATCACCCGGCTCCTCTGGGGGTTTATCTGAACCATCATTCTCTGCCACAGGACCGTGGCTGTGCCTGGCCACCAGTGCAGAGCCTGCAGAGTGAGGGTCGATCTTCACCTCACCGCATAGGGTATTTTCCACCTGTTTTTCTCCTGCCCCCATTGTTGGGGCATGACTCATCAGTAGGAGTACATGGAGGTGTACGATGCTGTGGAGTTCTGCAGCACCTCCTTCCATTGGCATCCCTGACCTCTTCTACCCAGCAGGCCTCCACCTGGGGCAATCATTCAGGAGACTGCCAAGCTACCCTCCGTGGTAGAGGAGAACTGTCCTCTGGATGCTCGATCTCTCTCTCCCTGGCCGACCCATCCACCTGCTCACACTGTGAACATGAGTTACCAGTGTAAACGAGATAAGGCACCAATGTCTCAGCCCTCCACGCCACTGGGCCGGCCTCACCTATTGATACTTCTGATGTGTTCCCCATTCTTTCTATCAGTTTATGTTTTGTTTTCCCAACGTAAAATGATGTACAGTTTTTGCACATTGCCAAATATATGACATAAGTAAAACAACATGTGATAAAATCCCTAATACTATATTCTTGTCCCATATCTATCCTGTTTAAAAATGGCACCAGTTTTCAGATATCCACACCAACTATAATTTCCACAGGTGTAATTACCTGCCCTAATGGGTCAATTAATATTCCCTATCTTGGACTGCCCGATATTTCATCCCAGGATAAACTGTATACCAGTAATCCCCAAATGTTCTCCTCCTATACACTATTTTTCCATTTTATGTTGATACTTTAGTTACAAAAACAGTGGGGAATTGAAGAATGCATGGGACAAACATAAGGCAATTCTGGTGGGGTAGGAACAAGTAGGCTGTTGTTTAACTAGGATCTGCAGCTTATCCAATAAGTATGGAAATTGGCAGATTGGGTGGCAAGTAGTCCTTATCTGCTGTCAGAAGTCTATATTTCTACGTAGGTTAATCTCTTATCTGTAGAAAATATATGCCAATGGTTTTGTAGATTGGGAAGAATACCAGAAGCTTGTGGTGAAAAGTACTAATAAAAGTAAGTGTAATATTAAATTGAGTTGCTTATCTCTTACATCATTCTGTTGTAAAAAACATTTTCTATCCGTTTCATCAACTAAGTCTTTGGCTTTGTGAACCACAATCATAGTGTAACCTCTCATTTGAAAATGATCACTGAGTTCTTCTGCCTCAGCTTCATATTGCTCTAGCTGGCTACAATTTCTGAGAGTCTGCATTGTTACATACTGAGTAGGTTTTCATAATTTTACTGTGTCCCTTCTCAGGTGGGAAGGCACATAGCAGTTTTGTCCTAAGGGGTCTCCTGCAAATCCATTCCTTTCCCAGTGCTAGCACCGCACTGTTGCTGGCATTGCTCTGACATATGCATAGGGAGACACATGAGTGAGCACCACATAACTCAGTGGGACTACTTTTCTACTCAGATTTCATTACGGTGATTACCACTGAAGGGTAATTAAGGCCAGCACTTAAAGGTACAGTGGGGACAAGCTACATGGGTTATGTTACAAACAATGTAAATTAAAAGGCACCTGTGCAAAAGTGCAATAAATATAGAAAGCAATCAATATGTGTCTGTAACTCAGAGCTGAAAGAGGGAGGAAAAAGGGAAGGGTCAAGGAGGCTAACAGAGGGAAGGTTAGTGGCAGGATGAAGGCTGTGGAACCATCAAAATTGAGGGTGTGGGACAGGGAGACATGACTCCATGGAGAAGGGGTCACAAGGTCATCCACAAATGTCCACCCTGGGGCCTCATATCCTGAACCCTAACACATGGAGGATGTTCTGAGGAGCCATACTGGCACAATACCAATCTTGGGAGAGGAAGGAGGAGAAGGGGAGATAAAGGGAAGGACCCAGGCTCCCAGACCAGGAGGCAGCAACAAAATGATTCTTTGGATTATTCATTTGACCTTTTACCTTGACTTCTGTACATCTAATCAGTAGGTTGTATGATGGTACAAGCTGAGTAAAATAAACTTTGTTACTGCTATACAATGTTCTGTAATTGTGCAGATTTGCTTAGAAAGAAAACTACACATCTGTAAAAGAACCTGGTTGCAATGATGTCAATAAAAATGAACTTAACTACACATATGCTGTCTTCTGTATGTTCATTTCATGTCACAAAATGAAGAAAATTATTTGAACTTACAGATAACACAACTTACACAAATAACATTTGTTCATTTTGACTGTTTTGACGAATTACAAAACAGAATGTTGTTTATTACCGCATTAAACTCTTAAAAGTATTAAGAGCATTAGAGGCTAGAAGGGAAGGAATCAGATTAATTTCAGTGCAGTAACTGCTCATTGCTGCCTTTATTGCTTCTTTTACTGATTATTGTTGATTTCACTTGATAGCAGGTTGATTTTTTACTACTTATAAGGGCTAGCAGGAACTGTTTTGGGGTGTTCAAAATTTGAAAATATTTTGGTGTGCTTTAAGGTGGGCTGTTATTTCTTTGAATTAGAAAGCTATTTCTTCTGATTTCAAACCTATTTTTGGTGTGCTTTTAGTGGGGCTGCTATTTCTTTGCTGTCTTTACTTTCTGCAAATTTGCCTACCCTCCCACCTCGCCCCGCTATTAATTAAATGCCCTGTTAAATCTGATTGTGAGAGCCGAGCAAAGGGAATAGCAGGGGCTGTGGAGTAGGAGGGCATAAATGGAGCAAGCACACCCTTGGCAGTGTTTTGACTCATTTTTGTTGCTGTTTTCCTTCTTTTAAAATTATCTGAGTGACTGGTGGCAAGATTTTGGGGCAGGGTTGATAAAGTTGTTTCTGCCTTTTTCTGCTCTTTGAAATTATCTGATGGATCAGTGACAAGATTTTGACAAGAAGCTCTTTCTGGATATATTTAATTGATATCACAGGAATTTGAGCACACTTACTCAAAGCAACTAAAACCCATAATCATAGTAGGGGCATAGTTAAAGCAAGTTTGCAAAAGGGAGAGAGAAGAAAAAGATACAGTGTACAAAAAGGGAAAAATGCATCAAAGCAAAGGGTGGGTCAAAAGGCTAAAGAACAGAAGGTGCAGAAAGGGTAAGGAAAAGATAGGCAAAGAAAGATGATGGGCATAGGGCAATGCAGTGGTTGTGGGGCAGCAGTGTTCAGGAAACCTTCTGGACACTGCAGTGCTGCCCTATCTGCAGGCACCTCTATGTTGAGGGTGGAGGTCGCAGGACTCAGAGCAGAGTTGGCAAGGATCCAGGCAGCCTTCCTACCCACACAGAGACCACCATGTCTACCACCACTCACTCGGAGGATGCCAAGAAGGAGGGACAGAAGGACTACAGTGGGCTCAGGGATCCATGACCACTGGCTGACAATTTAGTTGTCAACCAACTTTACAGTGACTCCTTTATGTCAACCTCGTTTGTGTTCAGCATAAAGGAGTCACAAGAAACATTGTTTTCATTGGGGCTTGCACCTGAACCCCCCATGTGGGGGCTTTGCCTCCCACACCCCCACTACTAAAATGATCAATTCTGAGTCAGAGTTGTTTTGGGACACGGGTGCAATACCCCAGAAAACAGTGCCAGGGGTCCCCATGCTGGCCACACTACAGTAACCAGCACTGTTGCCACTGTAGTGTTGGGTGATGAAAAATTGTCCTGGTAGCATCAGTATACTAGCTCAGGAAGGTGATGAAGGTGGGATGAAGCATCCCCGCCAGTGACACTTCATACCTTATATGCCATCTTGGCAGAGCAGGAAGATCACATAGTATCACCAGAAGTGAACACCAAGTGGGATGAGGGGGTCATCCAGGATTGAGCCCTGAGGGCAACTTGAAAGAGACACACAGGAGGAGGAAGCAAATTCTGCTTTGATACTCCATCAAGAAGGGATAGATCTTGGCCTGGCAGCAGTGTGGAAAGGGAAGTTGTGTGCCCACCTGGAGGCACAGTTCAGAGGGAGGGCAAGCAGATCCTAAGGATCACTAAGGTGATGGCAAAGGGAGGCTGGATGTCATTATCCACATGGGGACAAATGACCTGGCAGTAGATGGGGTAGACAAAGGTAAAGTACAGGAGGAATTCAGGAAGCTGGAGAGGAGTCTTGGGCAAGTAGCACACCTGTAACCTTCTCAGAGGTTCTATCTGTCCATGGCAAGGAGAGGGATGAGACATCTGCACCATGGAATTCAACACATGGTCGAAGAAATGGTGCAGAGAGATGGGGCAATGCTTCATTGGGACTGACCTCACCTGGAGGGATGAAGGACTGTATTCACTGGACAGCCTACATCTATCCGGGAGGGGGTAAAGGTATTTCACTGAAATGTTTAAATGCTTCCTCAGCAGGCATTTAAACAAGGCAAGGGGAGGAAAAGGCAGTCAGTGGGATTACTGTAGCCCCCACATGACATATCTGGAAATTGGGAGACACCAATAGACGAACACAAAAAAAAACAAGAAAAAAATTGGTCACAATAGAAAGAAAAACAGAAAATATAACTCAAACACATCACAGGACACAGATTGAAAATGGGAAAAGGGGAGGAGGTGCAAGGATGGAAGATAATGTGCACAAATGCCCGCAGTCTGAGAAACAAAACCCAGATCTAATGGCATTGATGGCAGACACAAACCTGGACATTGTGGTTATTACAGAAACATGGTACACAGGGAACCATGACTGGGATACAGCCATACCAGGATACACACTTTTTAGGAAGGATAGACATGGGATGGGGGATTGTTATGTATGTGAAGGAGGGACTAAAACACTGGCAGCTCAAGAGTTACAGGGAGGAATGGAATCACTGTGGGTCACCCTAGAGGCAGGAAATGAGACTGTCATTCACACTGGAGTGGTTTACAGGTCTGCTATGCTGGAGGAGAAAACAGATGAATTTCTGGTGGAGACCATCCACAAAATGGCAACCAAAGGAACTACTGCTAATGGGAGACTTCAACCTGCTGGATGCAGTTGGAGCACTCAGAATGCAGGTACAACAAGGAGCTTGGACTTCATGACTGCCCTGAAAGAGGCATATTTAAGGCAGCTAGTATCAGAATCCACCCAGGAGGGGCTATACTGGACTTGGTGCTGACCAACGGGGACAGGATCACAGATGTTGAGGTGGGCAGTCCCTTGATCCAACAACCACACGACAGTATGGTATACAATAACCACAGTGGTAGAGGAAAGTCATACAAGGATTTGGGTTCTGGATTTCAGGTGGGCCAACTTTAAGAAAATGGGGGACAGCTCAAATTGTCCTAGCAGCAGAAGGTACAGGGGAGATGTGGAGGAACAGTGGTCTGGACTCAAAAACTCATGACAGAAGAAACAAGACACTGTGTTAGAATGCATAGTAAGAGTAAAGAAAGAAACGCCCCACTATGGTTCTCCAAGATAGTGGCTGAGAAATTAAGGAAAAAGAAAGGCCTTTATGAAATACACAGAGACTCAAAAGGCTGATGACATGAGAAAATATCTGGAGAAACAGAAAGAATCTGGAAAAGCAGTCAGACGGGCTAAAGCACTGACAGAGGAAGGTATAGCACAGGCTATTAAGAAAGGAGACAAGACCATCTTCAGATACATTAGCAAGAGGAAAAGACGAGAAATGGTATTCTCAGGCTGAAGAAGGACTGAGGAGGGTTGATGGAAGACAACCTAGAAATTACTGAGATACTGAACAAATACTTTTGCACAGTGTTCACCAGGGAAGGGAGGGTGAAGGATCAAAACTCATTAGGAGGGTAGTTAGGGAGGGAGGTTGGCATCAGCCCATTCACTGTGGAAAGAGTCTTAGAAGAACTTGGGAAAATAAAACTGACAAAGCAATGGGACCAGATGGGATTCACCCCAGAGTATTAAAGGAACTCAAGGACATACTGGCAGGTCTACTGACTGATCTTTTCTACTCAGCTCAAGAGACAAGGGATGTATTTGAAGACTGGAGGAGACAGAGGTGATCCCTCTCCACAACAGTGGCAGTAGGGAGGAGACAGGCAATTACAGACCTGTAAGCCTGACCTCAGTAGTGGGGAAGCTAATGGAGTCCCTCCTTAAGGAGAGGATTGTGAAGTTTCTGAAGACTAGTGGGCACAGGATCCAAGGCAGCATGTCTCTCAGCAGGAAGGTCCTGTCAGACAAATCTAATTGATTTCTTTGACAGGGTTACCAGGGTGGTAGATCAGGAAGTGGCAGTGAATGTGGCCTACCTGGATTCAGCAAGACCTTCGACACCGTCCCATAGAAGATTGCTAAATAAATTAAGAAGCCTGGGAGGACCCTATGGTAGTAAAATGGGTTGAGAACTAGCTACGGACAGGTCTCAGAAGGTAGTAAATACTAAGGTGTTGAAGGAGCTAGAGAGCCGAGGGCCCTTAAATGCTCCCATACTACTCAATATTCATAATATTTTGGGTTTTGTCCAGTTAACAAGTAAGCATCCAAATGTGCTTTAAATTCTGTTTTGCTTCTGCTAACAGTAATATTGAGCTGTAGCTTATTCCATATACTGATGACCTCAATGTGAAGAAGAATTTCATTTGATAATTGAAGAAATTGTCAAGTAATTGAAATGGATGACCTCTGGTATTATATTTGTTGTTTATAAATTGTAAATGGCATGAAATCAGAAGAGAGGGAGGTTACCAGTAGGGTGTCACAGGAATTGGTACTAGGACCAGTCGGGTTCAATGTCTTCATTAGTGACATTGCAGAGCATTTGGAGGAAAGGTATGTCTGTTCTGTATAACACCAAGATCTTCAATAGAGTTGACACATACTGGAAAGGGTGGAAAGAATGAGAAGGATCTAAGCTTACTAGAAGAATGGTCAGGTGTATGGCAATTGAGTATCTATGCTAAAAAGTGCAAAATAATGCACCTAGTCACAGGAATCCAAAAGAGGAGTACAGGATGGGGGGTTCTGGCCACCACAAAACAAGAGAGAGACAGGGACCATCATATCAAATGACCTAAAGACAACCAAGCCATGTAAAAAGTGGCGGGCAGGCAAACATAATGCTGGGATGCATAGGTAGCATAACCAGCAGAAAGATAGAGGTGATGATGCCACTGTACAGATCACTGGTAAGGCCTCACCTGGAGTATTACATCCAGTTCTGGGGACCGCAACTCAGGAAAGTTATAGACAGGATGGAGCAGTCCAGAGTAGGTGATGAAAATGGCACATGGGCTGCACCAGAAGCTGTATGAGGAAGACTCAGGGACCTTAATATCTATTCATTGGAGAAGAGAGAGAGAGAATATACGAACATATGAAGAAGCCAGCAGAAGAAGGTCATTTGGTCTATCAAGTCTGCTCATATTGCAGGGTCCATAGCTTGAGTTAATGTTCCTGTTCTCCCTCCCTGCTCCTTCCATCCTCCTACCCATGACCCTTACCTTCCCCTATGCCTGTCCCACCCTCTCTTAAAGCTGCCCACTGTCTTCAATGAGATTACCTCTTCTGGCAGTACATTCCAAGTGTCCACCACCCTCTCTGTGAAGAAGTGCTTCCTGACCTCCTCCCAAACTTCCCACCTCCAGCTTAAGACTGTGCCTCTTCGAGTTATGGTTGTCACTCAGTTTAAAGAGACTCTCCTTATCAACCTTATTTATCCCTTTCAAGGAATTAAAGGTCCCAATTATGTCCCTTTCTCTCTCTCTCCTGTCTTCCAGGGAGTACATGTTCAGTGTCTTCAACCTCTCCTCATATGTCTTACCTTGCTGAACGGATATCATCTTTGTAGCCCTCCTCTAGACCTTCTCCAGCAGGTTAATGTCCTTTTTTGAGGTGTGGGCTAAGTACTGAATATACGCCTCTACATCGTGCCTTACCAGCAGCCTGTACAAAGGCAGTATAACCTCCTCTCTCTACTACTGATCCCCTAGATATGCATCCCAGCATCTTGTTTGCCTTTGCTGCTGCTTTCTTGCACTGTGTGGAGTGCTTCAGGTCACTAGTGATCATCACTTCAAGGTCCTTATCCTCCTCTGATGCAGATACTTGGACTCCATCCAGGTACTGGATTCTTGGCTCCAATATGCATAACTTTGCATTTCTTGGCATTGAAGGCAAGCTGCCATATCCTGGACCACCTCCTGGCTTTTCCAGATCTTTCTGTAGGTCCTGTATTCCTTCAGCTGTGTCCACTCTTCCACAGAGTTTGGTGTCATCCATGAATAGACACATTTTGCCCTTAAGACCATTGGTGAAGACGACAACACTGGTCCCACACACACAGTGGTGAGAGCTGGCCCAGGAAGAAAGCAGAGATATGACAGAGACACAGTGGTGAGAGCTAGCCCAGGAAGACAGCAGAGATATGATGGAGACATTCAAGTATCTTAGGGTAGAAACAGGATACAGGAGGGAGAATATTTCAGAGGAAGCACTGCACAAGGACAAGGGACATGGTATGAGGCTGGAGGAAGGAAAGTTCAGGGTAAAGTCAGGAAGTACTTTTTCACAGAAAGGGTGGTGGATCCATTGAGTGGCCTTCCAGTGGAAGGAGTGGGGATAAAACAATACGGTGGTTCAAGAGTGCATGGGATAGACATAAGGATACCCAGGAGATGGGCAGAGAAGGTGTGCCACAGATTAAATAGGATCTGCGTTGTCAACAATGAGTAGGAAATGGGCAGACTAGGTGGGCCGTAACATACTTATCTGGCATCAGATTCTATGTGTCTATGTTTTGTATGTTTCTATTACAGTATTATAGTGTATGATAGAACATTATTCTAGTTAGAAATCCATACCTGGAATAATGTTGTTGTGCTGTAGTAGCTACATTGTTTTGTTGTTGTGCTGCACTAGATATGTTGCTACTGTAGCACAATAACATGGAACGATTCACACATGCACATTCTGAACCTCCTCTTCCTGAAACAGCCGCATTGGTGAGAGCTGGCCCAGGAAGAGAACAGAGAGAGGACTGAGAAAATGCAACAGTAAAGACACAGTTCTTGAATTTATAGTTGCCCATTTACTATAAAAGATTGTGTATGAACATTCATATACAATACAGCTGTTTTATTGTGAGGTTTCCATGGTAACACAACCTCCTGAGCTGTGCTCTCAAGGTCTCTTGTTACTATGGAAACCTCTTATTTGAAAACAGCCTTGTTGTATGATTGCTCATACACAATCCTCTATATTGTAAAGTTCTGAACCAATCACTACAGATACTAATTTTCTTATTGTTTTGGTCACCAGAAGCTTTGAGTTAGGCATCAACCAGATGTATCACCATACAGGGAAAACTTATCTGCTCAATGGGAAAACACCCCTACAGCACAGATCTTAGGGTCAAGGGTGCAGCGCAGCCCCATCTAAGCCCTGCACACACCACTCAGAAGTCTGGCAGTGATCCTTGTGCTCAACAGACAGCTGTGACACAAACATGCAGGTGAAGCTAAGAAGTGGTTTCATACCTTTATTTTCTCAATCCACTAATGGTGGGGCTGGGAAATGCAATATGAATTCAATCTGTGTTGCAAATCCCACAGGACCCTTCCAATGTCATAGCAGACTGCCCAACAGCAACCTCAAGGAGATGATCAGGCACCAAACACAGCATTGCAGCCTAGTGTTATATCATGTATTATGCAGCTCATTGCAGTCTGAAGAATAAAACTAATGTGAATTTTGTTTTCATTTGAAAAGTCAAGAAAAGCAGAGATTAGATTAGCAATCTGTTTACCATCAACCAGGGGCATAGGCACAGACAATGCCATGTTGCCACTATGGAGTGATTGACAGTAACTTTAAGAAGACTTGGTTTACAGGCCAAGTCACCTAGCTCACCTGAGCTCTTTCCTTCTAAGATTGCTTGAAAGGACAGAGCAGAGAACCTTACAGAGCAAGGAAATGGATTAAGACTTCTTTTGGCTAAGCAGATTTACTGTGTGTTGTTATTTTTATTTTGTACTACAGAGATTGCTGCTGTTTGTTGCTAACATTTCATTGCTTTATTTTTCTCTGATTCAAGTTGTTGTTGCTGGTATACCTTCTTCTGCATTATTACAAGGTGTGCCTACAGGTGTGTGCTAACAGATTACTGCTGTAATCTTCTGATTCAAATTGTCTTTGCAAGGTATATCTTCTGTTACTGCTTTATTTTTCTCTGTAGCAAAGTGTTTCTTACAGGGTATATCTTCTCTGAAATTATTACAGGTGGTGCTTTACAGGTTTTACAGTTTTATCTAACATTAGGATAAGCTTTAGGGTTACTGCATTTGTTGTTGACTGATTGTTTCTGCTCTTACCTTCTTGTTCTTTCATCCATGGTTCTTCTTTTTGGCAGGGATGGGCCCAGCCACCCACTCCCATCCCGAACCACCCACACTACACTCCTTTTATAGGGTACCACAGTTGTGATATTTCCTGTGGCAAAGCAGGAAGGGGCGGATCAGTGGGGCATCCACAAGGTGAGCTCATTTACAGGGCACTAGTAATTTAACTTATTATAACAAGTTATAGGAAAACAAAACACAAAATCAAACCATTACTTGCATTTTCTTACTTCTAATTACTCTGACCAGGTTATAAACCCAGCAACTTATCAGGAATGGATATCATTAACTGCAGGTACTGTGGAACACTTTTCAGAAGGACAGTCTTACAGGATTTAGGACACTGTCCTACATGCTGGGCCACTGGAGATCTTAGGGCTCAGCTCCGGCAGCATGGGCAGAGATTGCACACCTCAAATTTCATATTCAAGAGGAAATACATTATAAGAATCACCCCCATTTCCCAAACATCCAACAAAAGAACCTCAACCGCAGAGGGCAGTTGGTCCAGGAGGTTGGCAGGTGGTTAGAGGGGCAAATCGAGTGCTCCACCACTCTGTGCTCTCCAACATAATACCTCCAAAACCATATAAACACTACAAACAGGTATCTGCCTCTATCTACAAAATCAAACAAAGGGCAGAGGACACTGCAGAGCAGGACACTGCAGCACAGGAGCTAGCACAACAAAACTCACCCAAATCAGGAACCAAAACAAAAAGAAAAAAGAAATCAAAAAACTTCTGATCATAGGAGACTCCATGATTTGGGGAGTTGATACCCATCTCCAGCCAGGGGTAATGGTCAGATGTCTCCCAGATACATCAGAGACACTGACCACATTGCTAAAATTGTTCACAAAGCAGGAGAAAACATTGACGCCCTGGTACACATAGGGACTATCGATCTCACCAGCCAGTCAGTTGTAGAGACCAAGGAACACCTGACCAGGCTGGGTGACAAACTATCATCCATTTCGTCGACATCTCCTTCTCTGAGATCCTTCCAGTCTGGGAGAGGGGCAGATTGACGGAAGGTCAGAGAAGGGAGATAGGGAGCTAAACATGTGGCTCAAGGGCTGGTGCCAGGAAAAAGGACACAGATTTGTAGGAACTGGCAACAGTTCTGGGAGCGAAAGTTCTTTAATTTGATGGACTGCATCTGACTAAGGAGAGAGTGCATTGGGGCAGAAGTTTGACGTCTTTGCAGAATATTTAAACTAGCAAATGAGGAGAGGGTTCAGCACCCCATACATTGAATGGGAAGAACACCCTCCCCTCAGCTAGTGGTCAAACAGGGATTCAGCATGTTTGCAGATCATTTGCATCACCAGGTAAGAAAAAGGTCCATCTCCCCATATGACGATAGGAAAATGCCAAACCTCACCCAATAACTAACACACCAAAATCAGCCCAATGCAAAATCATGTACACAAATGCTCATGGCCTCAGGAAATAAGATTCAGACCTGCAGGCATAATGTCAGAGGCTAAACTGGACATAGTAGCAATTAGTGAGATGTGGTTCACCAGTAACCACACTTGAGAGACTTCAGTACCTGGTTATGTACTGTTTCAGAAGAGACCGAGGTAAAAAGGAGGGGTGGAGTGGCTGTATGTCAATGAAAATATCAAAGCTACAGAAATTCAGAATACATAAGGAGCCAGAAGAACTGTGTGTCACCCTGAAACAGGAATTGGGACAGCCATAAGAACTGGGGTTGTCTACAGACCCCCAGACCAGGGGAGAACATAGACACATCACTGTTAGAAGGTATACAAAACATGACAGCTAAAGGAGGTTCTGATAATGGGAGACTTCAACATGTCGGATACAGATTGGTCAATACCAGTAGGAACATCTGCCAGAACTAGACACATAGTAGATTCCCTGCATGGGAGGGCCTCAAACAACTGGTGCAACAACCCACAAGAGACAGGGCTATCCTAGATCTAGTACTGACTAACAGGGAAGGGATCACAGATCTCCAGGTAGAAGGTCACTGGGGCCAGTGATCATCAATTTGGCCATTACATCTAAATCATCCCATTCCAAGGCAACAATATGTGACTTGGAGGAGCTGACTTTGATAAGATGGCCAACAGATTGCATGGGATAGACATAAAGGAATTCTGGAGGTCAGGGTAAGGGCAACAGACTTCCTGGAAAACATAAACTGAACTTACAAACTTAAATGGGCAGACTGGGTGGGCCATAGGCCCTTATCTGCCGACACTGTCTATGTATCTATGTATCTATGTAACAGAGTTAAGCTAGCCTTGCAAAAAGAAACACAGGTGAGGTGGTACAGGCAAAGTGGGCAAGCATTATGATGCAATACTTGAAGCAACATCCCATTGTGTTACACAGAAAAGGAAGTGTAAAAGAAGAAGAAAACCACTTTGGTTCTCAGATACAGTAGCAGAAAGGTCAGAGCCAAAAGGCTGGCCTTCACAAAATATAAGGGAACACAGAGTGACGATAGGGAGGCATACCAAACTGCCCTAAGGGAAGCAGGGAAAGCAGTAAGGCAGGCAAAGTCCCAAACTGAGGAAACACTAGCACGAACAGTAAAGAAGGTGACAAGACTTTCTATAGATACATTAGTGAAAGGAGAAAGTCCAGAGGGGTATTGCTAAGCTCAAAGGAGAAAAGGGGCACGTGATAGGAGGACTCCTGTAAAAGCATCTATCCTAAATAGATACTTTTGCTCAGTATTTACTGAAGAGAAGGTAGGGCAGGGCCCACAGCTGAGCACCATGGACACAGTGGGGAGGAGGTGAGCACTACTCCCTTCACAAAAGAAAGGGTCCTACAAGAGCTCACTAAGCTTAGGTGGACAAGGCAATGGGACCTGATGGCATACATCCCAGGGTACTTAAGGAGCTAAGGGTGGAACTAGCAGAGCCATTAGCAGAACTGTTTAGTGAGTCTCTGAGCACAGGAGAGGTCCCAGAAGACTGGAGAAGGGCTCATGTGATCCCGCTCCACAAGCGTGGTAGCAGGGAGGAGGCAGGGAACTACAGACCAATCAGTCTTACCTCAGTAGTGGGCAAATTATGGAGGCACCTTATGAAAGGATAGTGCAACACCTGGAATCCATAGGGGCACAGGATCCAAGACAACATGGGTTTACAAAAGGAAGGTCCTGTCAAACTAATCTCATAGATTTCTTTGACTGGAACCAGAGTGGTGGACCAAGGGGAGCAGTTGATGTCGCCTACCTTGATTTCAGCAGCTTTTGACACTGTTCCATAGAAGATTGATAAATAAGCTGGGTAGGCTCGGGTGGGTCAGAAGTTGGTCAACTGGGTGGCAAACTGGTTGACGGACAGAAAACAGAGAGTGGTGGTAAATGGTATACAGTCAGAAGAGATGCAAGTCACAAGTGGGGTACCTCAGGGATCAGTCCTGGGGCCAGTCCTCTTCAATATCTTCATTAGTGACATTACAGATGGACTAGAGGGTAAGGCTTGTCTGTTTGCAGATGGCACCAAGATCTGCAACAGAGTAGATGATCCAGATGGGGTGGGCAGAATGAGAAGAGATCTGGATAAACTAGCAAAATGGTCAGAAGAGTGGCAACTGGGATTTAATGCAAAGAAGTGCAAGATCATGCACATAGGGAAGAGAAACCCTGAAGCCACTTATAGGCTGGGAGGGAGTTGCTTGCTGTCACAAAGGAAGAAAGAGACTTGGGCATCATCATCACCGATGACCTGAAATCATCCAAGCAGACCTCTAAAGCAGTAGGTAAGGCTAGGGGATGTTAGGGTGTATTAGTAGGGGCATCACAAGTTGTAGGAGGGAGGGAATAATCCCACTTTACAAGACACTGGTTAGGCCCATCTGGAGTACTGCATGCAGTACTGGAGGCCACACCTTCACAAGAACATTAACCAAATTGAGGCAGTCCAGAGAAGGGCAACCAAAATGGTGCAGGGACTACATCAGAAGACATATGAGGACAGATTAATGGAGCTCAATATGTATACCCTTGAGCAAAGGAGGGAGAGAGGTGATATGATCAAACATTCAAACACCTTAAGGGCATTAACAATGTGAAAGAGTCTAACATGTTTAAATATAAGAAAAATAGCAGGATAAGAGGACGCAGCATGAGAACAGTGGAGGCCGATTTGGGGAATATGAGGAAGTTCTTTTCACAGAAAGAGTGGTGGATGCATGGAACATCCCACCTCAGGAAGTGGTGGCTGTGAATACTGTGCAGGGCTTCAAACAGGCATGGGATAGGCATAAGGAGCAATACAGACAAATATGGATAGATAGGTCATTGACAATGTAAAGGTGTGTGGCACATTCACAAGGTAGAAAAATGGGCAGACTGGATAGGCCTTGTGGTCCTTATCTGCGTCAACCTCTATGTTTCTATGTTAACTCCTTGGAGTGCATTTTGCTATTGGAAAAAAAATATTTCAAATGAAAAGTGTAAGAAGTGAACATTTTGAATGTTTCTTCATTGAGTATATTGTTTATTAAATAGTTTATTTATCAATTTTTAAGAATGCAGTTTCAGATGCATCATTCCAGTCATTCACCAGTGCTAAGGATGGAATGTTGACAGGAAGAATCCATGCTGTATGGTAATCAGTGTGGTCACATAATACACTTATAAAAAGGGCTGCATTAATTTACATGGTGCCCATAGGCTGGAAAATTCATGTCCCCCAAACAAACATGGCTCAATTCAGGGGATAGCAACAATGCATATTCACAGTGTGATGTTCTGCCATCTGCTTATGGTTATTGAATAATATGTATTATAAATCTGTGTCTGTGTATGAAATTGTCTCACACAAGTTAGCAGTTTGGCTTTTAACCTTCATGGTGTCAGTGAGGATGTAAATGAACTGGCTAGGGAAAACTTAAGTAATGCTTTCTTTCCAGAGGATAGTTTATGGCCCCTTATCAACTGCTGCTGCTTTGATGTTGGTTCCTGAATATGAATTTTATGACACCAGGAAAGGACATAATATGGCTGATTTCTCTTGGCTTTCTCACACCTTAGTGACACAGTGGGGTTGTAAAGCCTCAAAGAGAAATGTTTGATTAAAGACTGTCATATGTAGGAAATGGCTTTTTCTGATGTTCACATTAATTAAAAATACCTCCTGGTAGAAAATTGTTAGAATTAACTCTAAGGGAGGATCTAGCTGACCCAGCAAAAGGGGTGGGAAAGATAGAATTAAAATTAAACATTGTATCTGGTAAATGTGTGGTATATGATTCTAGACTCTGAGAGAGACAGTTCTCTGACTTGGAAAGCACTTAGAAAGGTAATACTTCATTAGAGAATAATTAAATGTTTTGATAGAGTTTGTATTTTGTAACTTTCTTTTGTGTTTGTAGATGGCTGTTAGATTTGTGATATAATTGTTCGGTAGCTGTTTTCCCATTTTCTAGTAAACAACATTTTCTTTAAAATACTGCCTGTACTCTTCTGTTATTTTACATGATTGCTGAACCTGTATTTAAGGCTGACAGCTGATAAGGGCTTGATTGTGTTACTGAAATTGTTTAAAAGGTAAGAAGTGCCTAGGTCTCATACAGAGTTCTAAGGGTGCATTTGGAAAACCTGGCTGGGTGCCCCTGGATGAAGGATTGTACCGCATCCCCGAAGAGGGTATGTATCTGAGTCTATTAATTGGATATGCTAGCATAAGGTTCACAGTTTGAATCCTCCAGAACTTGAGGCTAACATGTGATTCAGACACAAAGCAGGCAGGAGGGCTACCCTGTCTGTTACCTGTTCACACTATTGCACTCTGAGGTTGGCACTGTGGGAGCCGAGGACCTGACCTGCAGAGTGCATTTGTGACACACAGTACCATCTTTTGTTGTTTACATAACTCCAATAACCCCTTTTTCACTTCACCACTTTGGTCACAGCTTTTGTTCTTGGAGTGCAGTTTTGTTTTGCTTATTGATCAAGACTGTTATTGCAGCTCCATCTCAGTGAACCAGTACAGCATGTTTTTCTTCTGTTACACACTACTTGGTGTCTCGGCTAGTAAATCAAATGCCATTGCCATTATCATGGTGTCTGCCTACCTACTAGTCTTGCTGCCTAGCTGGAGCCCAACCGATCTCCTTTGCACAGAACATTGGTTTTGCTGTGGGGTTTGGTGGTTTTGTTTCTTAACTGATTTGTTAATTCTAATTGACCGAGTCTTTTGAGTATTTCACTTTCTTCCCTGTGTGCACGATTGTTTGTAACCTTAAACTTGACTAAATGCACAAAATAATACACATGACCAAATTAGGTGCTAACAGCTATGCCATTGGCACTTAAAACATAAGTGAAACAGAGAAGCTGATGAACAAGAAGAGGATAAAAGGCAGGAGGAACCAAGCAACACCTCAAGACAGCCACAGAGATCTAAGAGGAGAAAAACAAAGACACAGAAATAATTAACCTCTCAAGCACTTGTTTAAGAGAAACAGAGGAGAGATTCTTAAAGAAGGGTTGTGTTTTGTACCAAACTCTAAACCACTCAAAATGATGTTCATAAACAGATTCATTATCTATACCTCTTGCTGTTCAGAAACTGATTCATTACCTATACCTCTTGATGTTCATAAACTGATTCATTATCTACAGTATATCTCTTGATGTTCATAAACTGATTCATTATCTATATCTCTTGATGTTCAGAAAGTGATTCATTATCTATATCCCTTGATGTTTAGACAGTGATTCATTATCTATACCTCTTGATGTTTAGAAACTAATTCATTATCTATATTCCTTGATGTTCAGAAACTGATTTGTTATCTACAGTATATCCCTTGATGTTCAGAAACTGATTCATTATCTATATCTCTTGATGTTCAGAAACTGATTCATTATCTATATCCCTTGATGTTCAGAAACTGATTCATTATCTATATCTCTTGATGTTCAGAAACTGATTCATTATCTATATCCCTTGATGTTCATAAACTGATTCATTATCTATATCTCTTGATGTTCAGAAACTGATTCATTATCTATATCCCTTGATGTTCATAAACTGATTCATTATCTATATCCCTTGATGTTCAGAAACTGATTCATTATCTATATCTCTTGATGTTCAGAAACTGATTCATTATCTATATCCCTTGATGTTCATAAACTGATTCATTATCTATATCTCTTGATGTTCAGAAACTGATTCATTATCTATATCCCTTGATGTTCAGAAACTGATTCATTATCTATATCCCTTGATGTTCAGAAACTGAGTCATTATCTATATCTCTTGATGTTCAGAAACTGATTCATTACCTATATCTCTTGAGGTTCAGAAACTGATTCATTCTCTGTATCTCTTGATGTTCAGAAACTGTTTCATTATCTATATCTCTTGAGGTTCAGAAACTGATTCATTCCCTATATCTCTTCTCCCTATTCCACTACACAGAGGAAATGTTGGTCCTCTACAAGCCTGATTTCTATCTTTCCTATGCAGACCAAAACCCTACCTAGGTTTGACTAAAATTTTAACTGTCATTTCATACTGTGTTTTTTCATACATAATTGCTATTTTAGCATTGAACATAAAATTGAACATGCAGTAATGTGGCACAAAGCTAAGTATCTGCCTGAAGTGCCATCAGCAGGGCATTTAGTTTGGATTCAGTATAAATAGTTAACCTGCTTATTTTAAGTTTTGTAACCCATACTAGATTACTAGTCTTACAGATTTGCAGGGTTAGGTTAACCAGAGATAGTGATAGAAATAGTCTTAGAATCTCCATAAGTCTTTGCATTATTGCACAGGGACTGTATTTCTGCTGCATTTAATTTTGTTTTTGGGCGGGGCTCAAGGCATAAGCAGTGAGAAGCTTTGGTTCCAACCTGAACTTAAATTGTTTGTTAATCTTTTGCTGAGCCTGATCCAGGACATTTACAAAAGGAGTAGAGTAAAGTCAACTCTTTGAAATACTTCTGATATTTTCACTGACATGAGGGAAAACTCAGTCAAAAAGCAAACCTCTTTGTTCTGCTCAGACAGTGCTCCCAAGAAACAGAAACACATGGTCGCCGATTGGTCGTCGGTGCCATTGCCAAGAGTTATGTTTCCAAGTCCCAGTGTTGATATGTATAATGCTGTCTGTCCAAACTGAGTCAACACCAGCAGTTGCCATCGGAAAGAAAAGCTGCCTGAAATATGGCCATCTTACAGAACAAGAGCACACCCAACCCAGCATTCCATGACCACTCTAAGTAATTTGGTGCCAGTGGGATTTGAAATCCAAACTGCCTGCTGCTTGGGGATGTTCAGCACCACATCATTGATGGAATGGGACCGGAATGCAAGGGCATTTGTGGCATGCAAGGTGGGGAGAGGGACAAAAGACAGATGACTCAGCACATTAACATAAGCATTTTTTCTGGAGACAGGGAGGAAAGTAGGAGGGAGGGAGGGAGCCAAATGATGGCAGGGTGGAGTCACAGCATGAGTCTGAACAGGGCAGGCTTTGTTGTTTTTGCCAGAGGCAGATTCCAACTTTGACGCTTCACACTAGTTAAACCTGCTGCATGAGGTGTGTGTAGTGTGCCACAGGGCCAGGCTCACAACAACATTTTCAACATACACAAGCAGCACCAACACAGCACAAACAATGAACATGCAGCCTTAGCAGCCAAATTTGTCTTAGTGCCCAGGGTGCCCCTAAACAGCTGGTACTCCTAGGTCACAGCCTGCTTAGCCTATACATAAAACTGCCCTGCTTATAAACAATCAGATTGAAGCTTTTCTAAGATCTTTTTATAATTAGTTTTTTAAATAAAGAATACTCACAAATATACAAAAACAAGAATTACATCAATTTAAAATGGATGATGCACACACAAACTTTATGCCCGGTCATATGTCTATAAGTGTGGTGCAAGTATATTTTGAAATAGAAGAAAAGATAATATAGTATGATAAGTTGGATGAATATAGGAAACATTTAAATTATGTAGACATGCAATAAAAAAGCAAACGAATATATGAATATTCACTAACAAACAAATCTAATCCCAAAGCATTTTTGGGTACATTAATTCATTCAAGGGAAAAATTAGAAAATAGGACCTTTAGAGCTTAACGGTACCTTTAATTGATAATTCGAGGATATTGCAACAGAATTTAATAAATATTTTGTGGCATCCTTCAATGCTGAGAACGCACGTAATGGCTCAGTGAAAATCACCAATACTACTAATGTTAACACTGAACCGTGCTTATGTTCCACAATATTTTCACCAGCTATGTTTGGGGAAGGAACTGCACAAGGTAGACCTTATAATTCATCAGGAGCTGTAATATACATCCTGAACTGATTAAAAATCTAGCCTCCATCATATGTTGACCCCTTAATGAAATCTTTTGTGCTTCATTATGTATGGAGAGGTAGCCAAATGATTAGAGCCATTCTAAAAAAGAATCTAGACAGTACATAAACAATTACAGACCCATTACCCTTACTTCTATTTTGGGAAAGACCATGGAGAAATTGTTAAAGAATCTCATAGAAGGACACATCATTAAGCACAGGTTCAAGGACAAAACATAACATGGCTTCACTAAAGGACGCCATGTGTAACTAACCTTATCTCATTCTATGAACCATTCAGTCACCTTTAGATAATAATATGCCATGCAATGTGATATACTTAGATCTCAGCAAGGCATTCGGCAGAGAACTGCATACTAAACCAGTCACAAAACTAGGCAATCCTCAAATAAATAAAAATGTTGTTTGGTGGGTGGAGAGTTGTCTGAAGGAAACGTGAGGGTGCGAGTTGATGGTTCTATATCTGATTCTGCACGGGTATCCAGTGGCATGCCTCAGGGCTTGGTACTGGCCTTCTACGTTTTAATATCTTCATCAGTGATTTACATCAGAGTCTGCTTAGTTCTGTTATTAAATTTGCAGATGATAAGAAGATTGGGGGTAGAGCTGGTAATTTGACAGATACAAGCAAGATACAGGCTGACCTAGATACTATTGTCAAATGGTCTGAAAACTGGGACATGGTGTTCAACCTTAGTAAATGTGTGTTATACACATGGTCAGCAAAACATTAGTTTCTTATAGGCTTAGGCTTGGTGGTACTGTGTTTAGGTTTGTAACTGAGGAAAAAGACTTGGGTGTTATAATACAGAACAACTTGTCATTTAGGTCGCACTGTTTGTCAGCTTCTTCAAAGGCACATAGCATATCGGGCTGTATAAGGCATAACTTTGTTAGTAGACAAAGTACAGTTCTTTTCCACTGTACAGAGCATTAGCATGTCCACACCTGGACTATGGTTTATAAATATGGTCACCTAGGCTTAAGACAGAAACAATATCAATTGAAAGAGTACAGAGATGATACACTAAAATCATTGGTGGTCTGAATCTTTGAGCTATGAAGCTAGGCTTACCAAGTTGGGACTGCATAATTTTACAGAGTAGAAGACTAAGAGGATTTAATTTATAGCCAATTTAATGACAAAAAATGCTTATATACATTAAGGACAATGGAACACAACATCAGGTTCCATAATAAACAACTATTGAGGAAACCATATAGAACAAACAAAAGGGATCCTTTTACACAGAAAGAGTGTTAAAGTATTGCAGCAGTTTACCCCAATCCATTTTGGACACCCCTACATTAAATATTTTCAAGACAACCGACTCTGAAATGGACTTATGGGATTTAAGTGTTTGACCACTGTATGTGTGTGTGTGGGGGGCCGGACTAGAAGTGCCATTGGTGCACATCCACCCTTATCTAATTAAGTAACTAAGTATAAAACAGTACTAGTACACTTTGTATAAGTATATTGGAAGTATTAGTTACAACTCCTCGTATATTACAAATATATTTCTTATGTAAGACAGTATAAAAGGTTATAAGTATACTGCATTAGTATACAGTATCAATTATTTGCTCATGCATGTGAGCATAAAGTAACTTATTTTACTATTCTTTAAGTACACTACTTTTGTAAGGGTTAGGCTCCCACTGGACACCCTGGTTATTAAATAAGTATTTTTCCAACACTTGGAATGGGCACCCAGGGTCAGGACTGGGGATGGGATCTTGGTGTCAAAATGCAGGGTTCAGGAGCAGCTCCAGGATGAAAAACCAGGAAGTTAAAATGTGGTTAAATGTGTAAACACATGTTTAACTATTTGATGTTGATATGTGGCCACATCTTTTAACTGTTTAACAAGTTTTAACTGTGGCACATGAAAACAACTTGAAAAACATGTGGGCCAGGATTCACAAAATTTTGCCTGGGAGCAAACCTGGTTTTGCACAAGCAAACTGGGTTTTATGCCAAGTTGGTATTCAGAGAAGCTTGGTTTGCACTTGGGCAAAGTGTGGAGGGAGCACAATTCAAATGAAGGGAGGGTACCTGAATATCGGCCTAGTCCAATTTACAGAGCATTTGCTCTATGCAAGAGCTTGTTGTGCAATCCCTTATGCGTAGCAAATACCTCCGACCGAGACCTTGCCATAATCCTGTTCAACCCTTGTGGTTGCGGAGGTACCGCGGCATCCCCCACTCAACCCCAGCGCAGTAGTCCCTGGTGTCCACTGATCCCTCCCCTTCACGGTCCCTCACCTGATGTATAGGGTTGCCACGCTTGGATGAGGCAAAACTGGATCCTAAGTTCTGCCCTTAGCCCCACCCCTTTCATGACTCTTCATGCATTGCTCCTCCTATAAAGCCATTTGTTATATCAATAAAAGATAACACTTAAAGCAGCAGTTCAACAAAAATTTTAAGATACTGTACTGTACCTGTTAAAGTTACTTTCCTAGATTCTTCCTGGTTATTTAGTTATTTATTTACTTATACATTTCTTTTATTTATTGACATTGGTTTACCAGATAAACATACAGAGATAAAATAAATCTCATTTGCAGATATGATCTGAGGGGAGACAAGGAAATTCTGTAAATAGCATACAACAGTATACATGGGTGGGATATTCAGAGCAGTTGCACCATGTGCAATAGGGATGCTCCTGCTCAAGAGTGGACATGCCCATAATGCGATATTCAGTGGCAGCATAATGGAGGCACAAAACCCAATGTACTGTAGCACAACAGTAATGAATGCATGCACAAGTGCAGGGCGTAACCTAGGGATATGTGGGGCAGTGTGATATACAACAGCAGGCGGCGTGCGCAACAGTGGAGCAAGTGGAAGTTGAGCGATAGTGGATATGAGCGAATAGAGAGAAGCAAGTAAGGGAGGATGAATGCGCTAGACAGAAGCCATAGCGGAGAGAGTGGAGATGGAGCAGCAGGGAGCCAGGGCAAGACACAGGCAATCAGGGATGGGCAAGAGGTGGATAGGGGGCCACAGGAAGTGTGTGTGTGTGTGTGTGTGTGTGAGGGGCTGTGGCGCCACAGAGGAAGGAGAGCAGTAGAGCATAGGCAGGGCATGCAGTGCCAGAGTGGACCCAGTGCAGGGGCAGGACCAGCAGCACACGCTGGGGGACCAGGTAGTCAGCCACCCGGGGAACACCAACCGGGACATGGACAGTGCCACCTTCCAGATGAAGGTGATAATGAGGTGTGAGGAGGCAGGCTGCAGGGAGGCGTGGCCTGGAAGGGCCCATCGTGGTACAGCGGTATGCCCAGAACAGGCTGTACCGTGCCTGCATCAGCTTTGAGCTGTACAGTGACATCAAGACTGTGGGCTGGTACCACCGGAACAAGGCCATTCTTAGTTGGCTCTGTGAGTTGTGCAGTGAGGAGATGCAGGCACCCACAAGGCGGAGCCATGCTCTGTCCGTGGAAGAAAGATCACAGCCGTCATGTGCCTGCTCATCACGGGCCTTCCCAGAGACCAACAGGGGACACAACAGGCATAACCCAGTCAGCAGCGGCCATGCCTACTCACACAGTTCCTCAGCACACTGCTGCCACATACTGTGGAGTACATCCATTCCCCAGCACACAGGTAGAGTGCACAGCAAACATGCAGGAGTTCCACAGGGTAACACAGTTGCCTGGCATGCTCAGGGCCATCGACTACACCCATGTTGGCATCCACATGTCACTTGGCCTGGAGGGTGGCATATATAAACCACAAGGGATACCCAAGTGTCAACTGCCAGGTGGTGTGCGATGCCAGGGATGTATAATCAATGTCTGTGCCACACACCCTGGGGAGCACACGATGCCTTCATCTGGCACCAGTCTGCACTGTGCCATAGGGTCAAGTGGGGACATCCCCACTGGCCATCTGGTAGGTGAGTATGCAGTGTAAGCCAGATGCTGGGAGCAGCTGGGGGGTGTGTGGGGCAAGGGCAGGGGTGCCATGGGAGAGGCCTGGAAGGTCGGGGCACAGTGGCACAGACCACCATTCTATTGATACCTCTCACACACAGGTAACAGTGGCCCTGGTTGCTCACACCATTCTGGCACCCCACACCCAGCGCAGCAACAGTACAATGAGGCACATGCTACCACATGGAACATCATCAAGCTGGTGTTCGGCTGCTGAAGGCTCGGTTCCATTGCCTGCACAATTCTGGCAGTGCCCTACAGTACAGCCCCTCAAAGGCCTGTGGGCTATTCGGCCTGCTGTATCCTGCAAAGATGGCCACCGACTGTGGGATAGCTGTTGAGGTCAAGAGGGGACAGCGGTGGGGATGATGAGGGCCCCGGCCCAGCTAGTGTTGGGCAGCCCCGGGTGAAGGGATCCAAGGAGCACTATGGACCACACAGGTAGGTGAACAGGGCCACAAGCAAACACCAGAGGCAACGGCACAGCTGACAGACAGGCAGGGTGGACACCAAGGCAGGTTTGGCAGCAGGGGTGCGAGAATGGATGGGGGCCTGCACACAAAGGCAGAGCACAGCAGGAGTGCACACAGCATGCACACACAGGCACACACACCCATCCCATGCCCACAGGACCCCATGCACACCACCCCATTGGCTCCCCATACCGCTGGGACCCAAAAGAACCACACTCAGTGACAGGCACTGTGCATGTCTCAGACGCTGAGCACCATTGCACAGTGGCAGACAGCGCTATGCTGGCATCATCATGCACATGCCACAGTGGCCAGCATCTGGGCAGGAGTTCATAGGGCCCGTGTGAGTGCAGGACAGAGGTACCACATCCCTGTGCATGGAACACCACAGCACACACTGGACAGTGGTAGACAGCGGTCGTGGAGGGGAAGGGTCAGTCATGCTGCACAGTAGCACAGCCACCATGGATGCATGGGTGGCCCGCCCGAGACCTGCCAGCTGTGACAGGCTGATCAGTGGCCTCATAGGGTGGCACTGATGGTCCCCAGGGTGACACTGTGTGAACACGATCGTGTCCATGCAGACATCTGCAGGCCACTGAACATGTCCGCACTGGGCATGCTTGGTATGCCCACAGCTGATCCCGCATCGACATGGCAGGGGTAGCCCGACAGAGAAAGCGAGGGTGGACATTGCACTCTGTGGGGTGTGCAGTGGTTGGGCACATAGCTGGTCAGCTAGTGTTGCCATGACAGTCACCATCGCAGTGGTGTGCCTGATCGATGGCTGCGTTACATCCACCCGCTGTTGAGTTAACTCTGCTAGAGCAGGACATGGTCCCTGCAGCACTGCTCCTCTGCCTGGCGCAGCTCTGCACGGAGTGCATCCAATGCCACCACAAACCATACCTGCTGGACCACAGAGGCCTGGAGCAGATGGCTGTGGTCATCCAGGGTCATCTGCATGGTCATCATGCTGACCCCTGTGTGGTTCCTGACCCTGGGCACAGTGCCCCTGCAATGGTGGGCACCGCACAGTGGTGCCTTCTTGGGGTACATCCCTACGCGTGCACTGTTGCTGTCCCCTGCCTCCATCCCCCATCAACACTGTCCAGCTGCTGCCACTGCCCTCCAGCTGCTGAGTGCTGGGCACCACCAGCATGGCTGCATCAGCACCACCAACACCACTGCCATGTATGCACACCAGTGCTGCCCCACTGGATGCCCCGAGACACAACAGGAATAATGGCTGGTGTGCAGGCAACCATGCCAGTGCTGCCCACACTGCCGCCTAGGCAGATGCCAGTCGTGGGATCCCCTGTGACCCACCAACATCACTGTCCGGGACATGCGCCACGTCATCATCGGGTACTGAGTTGGCCCCGATCTGTGTCTCAACACACAGGACACCATGCCTGGTATCCCATTGAACACAGCCAGGGCCTCATCTGCACCTGCACCACAGGCATCAGTCTGGACAGCTCTGCAGGGCTGCAGGTGGTTGGTCCCTCGGACACCATTGGAGATGGATGGGCACTCCACCAGTTCCTGGGCTGCCCCTCGGTTGACACCCACCACCACTGCCCCATGCAGATGCTCAGGAGCTGTAAGGAACACAGTACCATTAGTGGTTCTGCCTGAACCCTGGACCCTACTCCCTACCACCCACACACTGCTAGCACCAGTCCTACTATGTAGTGATGGGCTGCCACCATCTGAAAGCCTCTGTTGGGAACACCCTCAATAGCACAATGCTGCATGCTGCCTGCCACCTGCTCCTCCAGCAGCGCCAGGCATGGCATCGCCTGCTGGCCCCCACCAGTGGTGGCATGCGCCGCCCAGATGGCAGCCACCTTGTCCTTTATCCTCCTCCTGTCCATGCCAACCTACTTTTTGCACTCCTGCACAGAATGCTGGTGGCTGCCCTGCTGGTTGACTGTACATGCCACTTCACCCCACACCACCACACGGGCCTGTGGTTTGCCCCTCTGTCCACTGAGGAGTGGCTCCTGTTGAGGTAGTCCTCGAACAGGGCATCTGATTCTGCCCTGGTGAAGTTGGGCCTCTGCTTCCACACCCTCCTCTGCTCCTTATCCTCCTCTTGTTCAGTCATGCTTGAACCTGGGAGATGGACAGTGTTACCATGAACTGTTCAGTCCACACAGCCCTACCAGACCACTGTCCCGACGTCTCCACTGCATGGCATGTACCTCCAAAGGCTGCAATACCAATCCATGGCCTGTGCAATTTCATGGCGCCTTTATAGTGCATTGTATGCAAATGAGGGTATCTTGCCAACTGTAATGGGATGCAAATGCAGCGGATGGCTACGGAATGGATCATGAACTGATTTGCATAACCTGGCTGAATATCGCGTGGCTGCCTTGCACAATGGTGTTGTGCATGCTCAGGTCATGGCGCAGCACTGTGATGTGCGTAATCAGACCCACACCATACATGCACATGGTGCCGACACATCACGCTTAGCGCAGCATGCACAGATAGTGCAGGAGGTAGTACAGTGCACAGTCACTATTGTGTCTGTGGCGCTCGTGCACTGTATGTCCTATGGGGCAACATGCCATAGTTCAGATGGTGCAGTGCCATCATGCCCCCATATTGTTGCCACTGCGCATTTGGTGCCATAGTGCCTCTGCACAGTAGGCCACTGCATAGGGCCTCCAATAGTGCAGTGGCACTCTGTGCATGGCCAGACCCTTGACCCTGCGGCTGAACTTTGCCCTCTAGGTGCCATGCGACTACATGGCTGCCCCCCTATTGTGCAGTCTGGTGCCAGCGTGATTGCGAATGGCAGTGCAGCACTGCGCTGCCTCAGCACGGGGACACATGCGCCTACCGGAGCCATTTTGCACTTTGACAGCTCGGATAATGCCGCGCAACAGAGACCCTGTGGAGTGCCACTGAGCTGGCCAACCTGGTGGACCTTGTAGAGCCACATGCAGGTGCCCTGTTTGGGCAGGTCCCCCTCAGAGGCCTTGCACTGTGGTGTGGCAGGATGTTGTGGATAGACTGGAGGAGGCCACTGGGAGCCGTCGTTCTGGGATCAGTGTCGCCACTGCTATGGTGACCTCCAGCGGTGTGGACCCTGACCAACTGAGGTGCCTGCAGGTGTGTGCCCAGCAGAGACCAGTGCCACAGCCAGGTAGGTACTCCTTGACCATCACTAGTGTTCTCCACTGTCCCTCGAGCACTGGGGTTAGCATGCCAGGCGCCCGGGGGCCAGCACCTGTGTTGTTGGGTGTGGGGTGCATCATGTCCACCCTATGCCACCGTGACCCATACATGCTGTGCAGGCTGATGCACTGGGGGGCCTATGGGTCAGACATGTTCCTGATGTGCCTCTCTTCATGTTTCTAGGGGAGTACCACAGGGTACAGTATTAGGACCGGTCCTCTTCAATGTCTTTATAAGCAACATTACAGAGGGTCTGGAAGGAAAAGTATGTCTCTTTGCAGATGACACAAAGATCTGCAACAGAGTTGATGCACAAGGTGGGTGGAAAGGATGAGAAGGGACTTGGCAAAGTTAGAGGAATGGTCAAATGTATGGCAGCTTAGATTCAGTGCTAAGAAGTGCAGGTAATGCACCTGGGAAACAAAACCAGGGAAAGAGTACACAATGGGGGTGAGATACTAACAACAACAAAAATGGAAAGGATCTGGGGGTAGTCATATCAGATGACCTAAATGTGGGCAAGCAATGTGAGAGGGCAGCAAGGAGGGTTGGGGATACTGGGATGCATAGGGAGAGGCATCACCAGTAGAAAACAGGAAGTTATTATCCTCTGTACAGACAGCTGGTGAGACCCCATCTGAGTACTGTGTGCAGTTCTGGAACCCAATCTCACAAAAGACATAGACAGCATGGAAGCTGTCCAGAGGAGAGCAACTAACATGGTGCAGGGTCTGCACCAGAAGACATATGAAGAGACTAATGAGCTTAATATGTATAGCCCTCGAGGAAAGGAGGGGGACATGATAGAAACTTTCAAGTACCTCAGGGAATCAACAAAGTCCAAGAGCATAGCATCTTTCAAAAAGAGGTGTGCAGAACAAGGGCACAATTTGAAAATAGAGGGGCACTCAGAGGTAATGTAAGGAAGTATTTTTTTTCACAGAGAGGGTTGTGGATGCATGGAACGCCTTCCGAGGAGGTTGTGGAGTCAAAAACAGTGGTGGAATTCAAGCATGCATGGGACAGTCATAAGGCAATTCTAGGGGTGGGGGTAGGAAGAAATAGGCTGCTGGTTAACTAGGATCGCAGCTTATCCATTAGAGTGAAATGGGCAGCCTGGTGGGCCAAGCGGTCCCTTATCTGCCATCAAATTCTGTTTTCTATGTTTCTATGTTTCCTCCTAGGACCAGAGGAAGCCGCAGAGCACGCATGGCCAGGGAGCAACAGGGCCAGGACCAGGCTAGTGGAGTTGCCATGCGGGCAGATCACAGTGTTGGTGCTGCAGGTCAGCAGTGCCCTGCTGACCAGGATGCAGGTGAGTACCATGATTCCCTATACACCTGTGCAGGGTGGGTTGCAGGGATGGTGGTGTGGCATGGCCCCTCTGCACAAGGCCCCTCCTGCTGTCACTTCCTGTGGTGCTCTCTGCACCGTCCTGTGGGCCTGCACATGTAGGTGGGTGTCACAGGTGGGCTGTGGGTGCACTCGGTGCCTGACTATGCCACTGCCTTCCCACTGCATTTCCTTGATGCCAGATGGCCAGGATAGTGCTGTGCAGTACATGAGCAGTGATAGTGTGCAGCGGTTTGCATGGCTACGGTTGCCAGGGTGGGTGGCTCATGTGGGCACACTCACTGTGGGTGGTTGCATGCCATCCCAGGGGCCAGTCACTGATGCACGCTGTACACATTGGGTGGGCTGCGTTAGTCTGGCCAGTCACTAATACTGTTTCTGCTCCCCTTGTCCTAGGTGGGACGTCATCCAGAGGCCATGGACCAGACCCTCTGGGAGATCCTGCAAGTCACCTGTGTGACCCTTGAGCTGCTCGAGAAAATGGACAGGGGACCAGCATCAGCACCACAGGCACCACAGGGCAGCAAGAGAGACCGCGGCCGCCAGTAGGGCATGCTGCTATTCAGTCCTCCATCCCTCCTTGGACTGTACCCCACCCTATGTCCCCACCTTTGCCATTCCCATTGTCTAGTGACCCTTTCCTTCCCAGTAGAATCTCAGCCATCCCCTCCCTGTTGTACATAACTGTATATAGATATTGTTGCTGTTGTTGATGTTGTTGTTGTTTGTATACATACATTTATATCTACGTCCGTGCCGGTCTCTGATTTGCTGCGTGTGCATGGTGCCTTGCTGCAGTGGTATGTATGGTTACTGTGGGGTGGGGCTGGCTTGGGCATGGGTGTGCCTAGTGGGCTTCTCCACTGGTTGGGTGGGGGCCATTGGTTGTGCCTAGGGGCATGTGTGGTGTGCCCTGTGCACTGTTCACCTGTGTGCTGCAGGCTGTGGTGCATGTGCCAGATCCCAGTCACCCTGTCGGTGTGTGCTTTGGCCTGTGTGGCTGTGGCCATTGCTACTACACTGCCACCATGCACGACTGTGAACGCAGACAGTCATGTGGCCCCCACTACCACATGTTCAGCTGATAGTGTGCCTTCAGGGCAGGCCACATCTGTTACCTTGCAGGCACAGTGCCCCGCAGCTGGCAGTATGACCCCTGGACTACCGCATGTCTGTCCCTGTTGCCACTGTGCGTGGTGCTTTTGCTTGCTCCTCCATGCAGTCCATAGTGACTGGGGTGGTGTCTGTGGTCTGGTGGCTGTCACATGGGTTCCTGCTGGCTGCAGGTGGTGGCCTGGTCACAGGCCCTCGCCTGCCATCAGGGGTGGCCAGGCTTATGGGTAGACCGCCACATGGCAGGCCCAACAGCACCCTGGTGGTGGGCAGGCCACAGGTTACACGGCACCATGTGCTTACGATGGCAGAGCCTGTCTGACTACTTTGTGTGGCTGTTTGCTGAGTATCCATGGGACTAGGAGGGGGGGCATTGTGTGTGCCCTGTGTTGCCTCCTGTGTGGCACATTTCTCCATGCACCAACGGAGGGTGCAGTGTTGCCTGGTGGTGCCATTGCTGTGGTGGGGTGGGTGCATGGGTGGCAGACCTTGCTCTAGTCCTGTGTCTGGAGTGCCTTCCTGCTTGTGGTGGCATCCAGGGTGGCCCTTGTCATGTGCGGGTCCCCGGCTACTGGTGCCAGGCTCCACCTTGCTGTGCCTCCATGGGGGCCATGCTGGAGGGCCTTGTGTGGGTTGTGGTGGCATTGGTGGATGGTGTTACTGCCTGCATTGGGTGGTCGTGTGTGGTTGTGGTACATGTGCATTGTGCTCTGGGTGACTGGATGCCTTGGCATGGTGATGCCGGACTGCCTTCAGTGCCATGCACAGTTTGGTCATGCTTCTGTGCTAGGTGTCTTGGGCAATCTGTACTGGGGGTCGGCATTGGTGTGGTGCCGTGGCATGGGTGGGGCTTGGCCATCCTTGTGTCTGGTCTCTGCTGGCCAGTGGGCGGTGCAGGGCACCATGACCAGCGGGTGGGACTGCTGGGTCACATTGTCTGTTAGTTCAGCACCGTGTTCAGGGGTCTGTGGTCCATCCTGCACCCATCTGGTTGTGCTGCTCATGGGGGTCTTGCCCTGGTGGGGAAGGCTTGGGGTGGGGGATGGTCTGTCTGTCCTGGTGCATGCTCCTCAGTATGTGGTGCATCCATGGCTGCTGCTCCGCTGCTTCCTGTCTTTGACCATGCGCATCCCTAGGGGTGCTATTGCTTATTGACCCTGCTCCATGGCTCATCCCTTGTTGCACTATGGTGCATCAGGAGCAATATTCAGCCACGCTGCACAGGCGAACCTTGTCCGTGCATGGTTTGAATATCGTGCCCGTTGCACAATGGCACACTGGACATGAACCTGCTCCCTCTATTGTGCATCTTTCTGGAGCAGTCTGAATATCCTGGCCATGATATATAATAATACATAATAAAGAAATTGTTTCCTATAATGTGTACTTCATATCTTTTTGGCTCCATTTCCTTTTCACGTCCACAGTACTATTTCAAAGCCAGAGAGGTGACCATATTTTTCTTGAGGAAAAATAATTTAAAACATTTAAAATACCTACATTCTGTTAGAGATGAAAATGTTTCAGCAAATGAAAGTGGAAGACAACTGACTGTGTTACTGTTACAAAGGTGAGGGCATCTTTGCTGCTATGCCAATTTAAGATGCAGTGGAAAAGATTAGGTTAAGTAAGTACTAATGGTGTTAATACTTTAAACCTCCCAGGTTAACTGCTTTCACAAACCAAAGGGTATATTGACAACAGAACTAGTTTGTAACCTGGACATGCAGCTGAAACACTGAACGATATGACAAAATATGTTTCAGAAGTATGTAAGCACTAAAAATTGCTCAAAAACCTGACCAGCACAGAGCAAAACTGGATTACCTGATATGGACCCTGAAAACCTGATCACCAGGTAAAACACCTGACAGGTGGCAACCCTATGTATGACACCGTTGTCCCTGGTGTCTAGTGCCCTCCTTGGCCAATTGCTGGCATGATTGCAAATATATAGGTTCCCTAGTGCTAGTGGTCTCCTCTCCCCCACACTGATTGCTGGCCCAATAGTAAAATTATAAGTTTCATTGGTGCTAGTGATGCCCTCCACCAGTTGCCAGCCTGATTGTCAATAAATAAATTTTCCTGGTGCTAGTGGTCCCTCCCACCCAATCACCTGCCAGATGTAAAAACACATTCCTGAAGGCCAGTGGTCCCTCCGCCAACCCAATCACCTGCCCAATGTCTGGACACTGTTTTCCTGGTGTCCAGTGTATCCTATCCGATTCCCTGTACATGATAGTTCAACCATTCCTGGTGGCTAGCAGACCCCCTCCATATCCCTGATCCCTGTATTTTGTAGTTAATCCATTCCTTGGTGTCTGGCTGACCCCCACCCACACCCTGACAGGTAGTGCTCCACCCTGCTCCCCATCCAACCCCAAGCCAGTGACCAGCACAGCCCTCCACGCTCATCCACAGCCAGCCACTGACTGACCTGTCAATGAACATAATAGTACATGCTCATTGATAGCTCAGTTGACAGCCAAGCCGTGGTGGAGAGGCAAGCCTGTACCTGTTGATGGCTTGTGGTCAGGATGTGGGTGAGCCGTGGATCAGCACTAGCCACTGAGGTGGGGGTGGGATCATGGGGATACCAGAGTGGTTTAACTATAATATACAGGGATCAGGGGCATGGAGGTGGGTCCCTAGCCACTTGGAAATGGTTGAACCATCATGTGCAGGAAGTCAGGAGTGGTGGGGATACACTGAACATCAAGGAAACAGTGTCCAGACATCGGGTGGGTGATCGGGTGGGGAAGGGACAACTAGACATCAGAGAATATTTTTTTTACATTGTGCATGTGATCAGGTGGGGTGTCTCCTGGCCACCAGGGAATATGTTTTTACATTGGTAGGCGATTGGGTAGGGGAGGGATCATTAGCACCAGGGAAACATATATTTACAATTGTGCCAGTGATCGGTGGGGAGGGACCACTAGCACCAGGGAAACTTATAATTTTACAATCGGGCTGGCAATTGGCAGGGGAAGATTAGACACCAGGGACACAGAGATGCCTCTGGGGCAGGGGCTGGTGAGGCATACTAAACTCCAACACAGCCTGTGTAAATGGGTCCATAGTGGGCATGCAAAGGCCACATAGCACCTTGCATGCTCAATGGGATCATTTATATGGCTGCTTTTGTGAACTGTAAATAGCATACCTGCACTATTCATTGCAGAGCCATACTCCTGGCTGCATGTCAGGGTGGTGCTAGTGCTGTTAGGGCTAGCAGTAATGGAGTTACCACTGACTTGACCTAGCCTATTCTCAGTTGGATAGTGCAGGCTCACAATCTGATGGAGAATAGCATCCTTAGATTCCTGGGAAAACACAAAGTGCAACACAAACTTTTGAGCTGTGCTTTGTGACTTTTGTGAATCTAGCCCACGGTGTTTGTTTTGCAAATGCACAGCACATTATTTCAATTCTGTGCCATTTTAATGTTATTGGGCAGGAAAAGAGTCCTACAATTAACAAGTTTAACATTTTCATACCCCTTTATCTCTGGAGCAGCTTAACAAATGTTTCCAAATTTGGCAGGGCAATAGATATTGCCACACTAATTGTCTGAAACCTATGTGCAAAGATAACCAAGTTATAAGAAGTTAAAAGCAGGGTTAACATTAATTTGCCACCTTAACCCACTCTACATTATATACATTATCCTTCAATGTATTTCTGTCTGTCTGCTGTATGGCTGCCTCTGTCTGTGATAGCAAAATGAGAAGTACAGCACTTTACATTTCTGTGAATATCTCTTGGCATTCTAGGAATTATTGCTTCTACGGCCTTTTTGAACCATTCACATTTAGGGACTCTGCAGTACAGTATGGTCTGCATGCCCATTGGCCCACGAGGACCAACAGGTGTACAGCGGTACTGTATGCTGTCAGTTGGCGGGCAGCCGGGCGGCTTGCAGTGGGGAGCTGCCACCCACCGCTGACCTGGGTGGGGAGCGAGGTGGCGAGTCTGAGTGGGCAGGTGGGGAGGGGGGTACCTCTGGCCCACCAGGGAATGTCAATTCTACTAAAGCCCGTGATCAGGCTGGGGATTGGGTCCACTGGACCACCAGGGAATTATTTTATAAATTTTCCCATGATCAGGCTGGGGATTGGGTCCACTGGATCACCAGGGAATGCAATTATAACTACAGCCCACAATCGGGCAGGGAAGCAGGTCCACTGAGCCACCAGGGTTTTATTTATATCCATACGATCGGGCAATGGGGTAGGTCCACTGGACCACCAGGAATTCTGCTATTATGCCTGTGATCTGGCGGGGTACGACACCCATAGTGAGTCTCGGGGTCGGGTGGCCACCCACAGCAGGTGGCTGCTGTGTTGCACCAACAATATATGTGGCTGGCCGTGGGTGTCCCCAACATACTCCTGTTTTCGATGGGCACATTTTTTTACCCCGTGTGACACACAAGGCGGGTTTGTGCCTGCATATGTGCCACATCCCGGCTGAATATCGGATTTGCCGCATATGCATGGGCATGCCCTGCACTTGGCGCCGAATACATTACTATAGTACCCCGGGCGCATTGAGAATTATGCAGCACAACATCCCCTTTGAATATCATGCCGGGTGCATTAGTGGTTGTGCACATGGTGCAACACTGTTGCACCCTGCTTAAGCCCTTTGAATATCCCACCCATGATGTCTTTGAATGGAAGGAAACACCAGTGGAATTCATCATTGTTGTTGCATGAGAGTATCACTCCTGTATGGTCACGGTTATGAGCAAGGCCACTGATTTCCAGTGACTGAAAAGTTAAATTCAGAACATGTCCTTAAAACCGGTACTTTTCCTGTGTTTTGGAATTCATTTTCTGGATTTCACCTGCAACTCAGAAAAGGTTTTTTCTTGTTATTTTGTGATTTTTAATGAAGTGCTGATGTATGTATTGATAGCTGATACATAGCTACACCATTCTGCATTTAAAATAGCTTTTAGTCTTCTGTCATGTACATTATGTAGAATTCCATACGTAATGTATATGGACACTGCTCCTTTTATAGGTCTTTGTCCAACCAGTATGACCCAGCTCTAATCCAACAAATACCTCCCTGGCCCCTAAATGTAATGTTACAGATGTCATGCCATGGTTGCCAGTTTCTGTCCAGCTGTGTTGGACCTGCTAAAGTTTGTTTGCCATGTAGTGGCCACATTGTATTAACACATGTGGTACCTGGGCATGCATTTTAATCTTTATTTAGTTGTTCCCAGTTGTGCTGGGCCTGCAAAAGTTTGTTTGCCATGTAGTGGCTGCATGGCATTAATATATGTAGTACCTGGGCATGCATTTGAATCTTTATTTAGTTGTTCCCAGATGTGTTGGACCTGCAAAGTTTCTTTGCCATGTAGTGGCATGGCATTAATAATTAAAGCCCTCGTGGCCCACTGCAGTTTGAAACAACTAACAACCAAAAGATAGCATACTCAAAAAGTCACAAACAATCTGAAATAAGCACATAGGGCACATGTGGTACCTGTGGTTTATTTAGTTGTTCCCAGCTGTATGGACCTGCAAAGTTTCTTTGTCACATGAGTGGCCCCATGGCATTAACAAAAAGCCCTTGTGGCCACTGCAGTTTGGAATAACTAGAAACAATCAGATATCATACTCAAAGAGCCACAAACAATCTGAAATAAGCACATAAGGACATACAGTATGTGGTACCTGTGGTTTATTTAGTTGTTACGAGATGTGTTGGACCTACAAAAGTTTGTTTGCCTTGTAGTGACCACATGGCATTAACAGTCAAAGCCCTTGTGGCCCACTGCAGTTTGGGGAACAACTAGAAACAAAGAGACAGCATACTCAAAAAGCCACAGACAATCCGAAATAAGTGCATAAGGATATCTGTCATATCTGGGCATGTATTTAAATCTTTTATTTAGTTTCCAGCTGTTGTGGGCTAGCAATGGTTCAATTACCAGGTAATGTACATGGCACTAACAAAAAGCCCTTGAGGCTCACTGCAGTTTGAAACAGCTAAAAGAAACCCTGTTTGTGTCACAACAAATTGCAAAAGTTTTTGTTATAGTTCTAAAGCATTTCCAAGCTGTGTGGAACAGCCAGTGTTTGCATGCCAGTGCAATACCCCACATACCTACTGCACATGGCCACAGTATCTTAGGAAAAGACACCACAATTTCAGCTTGCAATACAAAAATTAAAAATAAACCACTACCTGCAGAAGTGGAAAAGTGCAGCTGATGTGACTCAGGATACAGCAGCAGCTGAAGTAGTGTGCAAAGCCCTGGTAAACTGGAGTCAGGCTGATGCAGGAAGTGGCTGATGTTGATTCTGTGAAAGTTTTGTCTTATACAGAACTGAGCAATAGCTTTTAAATCCTCATCTTCTGGGTTAACAGGTTTCTGTAACTCCACTGTCACAAAAAATGTGGATTCTGTCTCTGCAATAAGTACTGTCATCTTTCAGCCATCACATTCCTCCTCCCCACACCCCACCCCACTAAGAACCTGGCTTTCCGGGAGTCAAGTGATGCTCTAGTGGGAGTAGGATGTAGGGGAACTGCTCCATCTAATTCAGCAATAGGACTTGGCCAAAATACCTGTCATTTAATTAAGAATACTCACTTACCTGAGTCGGAAATATTCTAGCACCTGGGGAATCTCATGATCATCGATGGATGCAGCTTCTTAAGGAGACTCTAAATATGCAGCAAGAGGTAGAACTGCACAAGGGTGGGAGGCCAAGTGCCACGCTGAAACATCCCCCATGCCTGAGGCAAAGAAATTTCACCAAGTCAAGTATACACAGCTCACCTCAATAAAGAGGTGATTCTAAATTGGTAGAAGATATGACTGAAATTAAACTGGCCCTTACCCAGCTCTCCAGGAGGGTAGCTGACACTGAAGTGTAGATCATCTCAGTGGAGCGAAAAGCAAGAGAGAATGGAGCCCGAGGTAGTCATGCTCAAGAGAACTGTAACCAAACTGGAGGAGCACATAGATGACCTCAAAAGGATGGAACTAGAGGAACAATCTTGTCTTGTTGGGGCTCCCAGAAGGTGAGGAGACCCAACATCCAATTCTCCAGAAATTCCTTAAGAAATCAGTGGGGCCCAGTTCCAACAGCCCAGAGTTTGTGATTGAATGGGCCCAGTGGTCACTTCATGCTAAACCTCTCTCAACTGAGCCACCAAGGCCTATCACCTTCAAACTCTTCAACTACTTAGACCATGAGTTTATTCTGAAGAAAGTAAAAAACTCAAAGCTATTCTCTGGGAAGGTCAAAAGTTAAGATTAGTCCCAGATCTTACATTTAAAACTCAGCAACTCCGAGCAGCGTTTCTCCCAATAACTTCAAGTTTTGGGCAGCAGGCATAAAACATTGTGTGTTATATCCAACAAGGCTCAAGTGACATTCCACAGATGGTACAAAGTGTTTTTAGTCTACAGAAGATGCTCTGCAGGTTCTCCAGCAGTCGGTTCGAACCTTTTCTGGATGAGCAAATGTGAAGCAGTGATGGATTTCAACTAAGGAACTGTACCCTCTTCTCAAGTTTCTTTTGTGGGTATAGGAATTTTTGAATACCGAGAAACTGTAGGTTTAGGTTTACAGTTGCCACTCAGTTGAACTGCTATTTTGGAGTCAATTGATAGTACAACAGGGAAAGAACAGCCCAGTATATGGGGACTAATTGGACTTTCGTTTTATTTAATTGGGCTCTTTTGTATGCAGCTCCTCAATGCAGCTAAATGACTGTAAAGCACAGTAAAATTTGTTGATTTGTCGATTTGTTTTCCTTTCTTTCTTGCCACATTGGGAACTTTTGCGATTAAAACCACTAGAGGGAGCTGAAGGATAACTGTCCTCCACGAACATTGGAGCTGAGCTAATGTGTGCTCTACTTAGTTTGCTTTTGTTCTCCCCTTTTTTATGACTGAGCTGCAATATGCCTTGTTACCTTAGAAATGGATTTATTTATCATTATATATTACACTATGAGGTACCTGTAGCACCAAATATAATGGTTGGAATTGGTTGGAATTGGAAACTTAATTACTGATCTGAGCCTCTGCTACTGTGATTCTGCTTATACTGTATGGGGTTGCTAAGATAAAGATTCTTAACCAAATAAAACCATTTCTTTTATTTTAACCCTAGTGAGATACTGGCGCGAGCTCTAGATGTGTTTTTTAAAGTCATTACTGTTGGTGTTGAAGCCTAGTATACTTGTTCTAGATAGTTTGATAGGTAGACACAGCCCCCCACCCCTGAAGAGGTTATGGACCTAACATAAGTAGTGAGCCTAGGGCCCTGGTTGTGGGGCTCTGCACATAGTTGCATAGTTATAATTCTTTTTCCTGTGATAGCAAGTTGTTTTGGGGTATTATGGAAGGATTTACAGTGGGGAAGGGGCGGGACTTGGGAGGGATTTGGCACGGTCTTAATAAGGAGGGCAGGTAATTATGCCAGCTTATCTAAACATGGTAACTAGATTAACAGCTCTCTTGTGGAATATAAAGGGTGGAAGGACAATACCAAAAATATGTAGTGCTCAATCCTTGGCAAAATATCATCCTGCAACAGTATTTCTTCAAAAACCCATTTGCCTTCTGATCAGTTGGGCTTTCTCCATAAGCTAGATAGGCCAAGTTTATGGAACAGACCTAAACTCTCGTAAGAGGGGCTAGCAATATTAACTGCAAGCGGTGAGCCTTTCAAGGCTAACTCAGCAATTAGTGATTCTGAGGGCCGTTATGTGGTAGTTCAAGGTAAGTTAAATAGTATAGATGTAGTGCTGGGATCCATTTAGGGCCTGAGCACAGAGACTTCATCCTTTTTACTCACTTAGCTTTAATTCTAGCCCCTCTTTCACAGTATCCTATCATACTGGAGGCGACTGGAATACTGTGCAGTCGAGTAGCCTAGACGAACATACCATACAGGTATTGAGGCGTCATCAGGACAAAGGGTTTAAGTGAGCTAATAGCCTCCTTAGGCATGATAGTCCATTGGAGACTTGCAACCCTTAATTAAGGATTTCACATTTTATTCACCAGTGCACAAAACCTATTCCTGTTCGGTTCTTTTTGATAAGCCAACAATTACCCCCTCGATAATCGATTCAGATTTATGCATGTGTAATCTCTGACCATTCTCTTATAGCTGTTACTTTAGACCTCTCATGTACTCCTCTTAGACCTCATACCTGGTCTCTCAATACTAGCTTACTAAAGGATTCCCAGATTACTTCTCACTTTAAGCAGTTCCTCCAAGAATCCATCCTGCATATTCTAAACTCTATCCCTCAACTGACATGGTATGGGCAGCTCTAAAATCTATTTGGAGAGGAGCTCATTCATATAGCGACAGTAACAAGGAAAACAAGCATTTGTCAATGCTGAATGTTGATTGTTTTGCTCTGTTGAGCTCGCTCCTCCCCTCTGTCAGTCGCTCGCTCGTTCTGTTTCTATTGGCACTGCAGGCTGCACTTTTGTACTGAACTCCTGTCTGCATTGGCAACTTTGTCTGCTCACAAAGAAATCCATAGTTGTCCCGACAGAGCTCCGTTGAGGTCACTCAGTCTCCTCTCTCATGCACTCATTCTGTTTCTCCTGGCGCTGCAGGCTGCCCTTTGTACTGGGCTCCTGCCCCTGCTGGCGTCTTTGTCTGCCCACAAAGAAATCTGCAGCAGTCCCGACAGAGCTCCATTGAGCTTGCTCACCCCCCCACTGCTCGTTCCATTTCTGCAAGTGCTGCAACTGCCCTTTGTCACTGGGCTCCTGCCCATTGCTGCCTTTTTTCTGCCTACAGGAAATCTGCAGCAGTCACAATAGGCTCATTGAGATCACTCACTTCCCCCAGTCACTCATTCTGTTTCTCCCACTGCTTCAGGCTGCCCTTTGTACTGGGCCCCTGCCTGCATTGCTGCCTTTTTCTGCCCACAAAGAAATCCTAGCAGTCCCAAAGGAGCCCGCTGAGGTCACTCACTCCCCTCCATCACCTGCTCATTCTGTTTCTCCTGGTGCTGCAGGCTGCCCTTTTGTACTGGGCTCCTGCTTGGGGTCTTTTCTGCCCACAAAGAAATCACAGCAGTCCCAACAGAGGTCAATTGAGCTTGGTCTCCCCCTCTCACTCGCTCGACCTTAATCTGTCCCAAACACTGATTTCCCACAGCGACCATGCTATTCTGCAGCAGGAGTGCAAAAAATATATTTAGGCCAGGATGTGAAAATGACAGCTGTACTGTTCATAAGGCGGTGTGAAAAATGCCAGTGTTGAAAATGTGGCGTGAAAATATTAAATTTGCAAGTTACAAGGTGCATGGAAACAGTTCAACGCACGTAACACAGTCATTTTATGGACTTTTGTCACCAAATTTTCAACATAGGGATTTTAGGACCACTGGTCATGAACAGTGTCACTGTCATTTTCTTAATCTGTCCTGAACACTGATTTCCACAGCAACACACACTATTCTGCACCACAAGTGCAAAACACATTCGGCCAAGATGTGAAAAATTATAGCTGTACTGTTCATAAGGAGGTGGCGAAAAAATGCCAGTGTTGAAAATGTGGCGTGAAAATATTAATGATTTGGGAAGTTACAAGGTGCGTGGAAACTGCACAATGCATGCTCTGCTATCAGTCATTTATGGACTTTCATCACAAAATTTTCAACACAGGCATTTAGGACCTCTGCTCATGAATAGTGCCACTGTGGTTTTCTTAATGTGTCCTGAACACTGATTTCCCATAACGACTGCACTATTCTGCACTGGAAGTGCAAAACGCATTTGTCCAGAATGAAAAATGACAGTTGTACTGTTCATAAGGAGGTGGGCGTATCTACTCATTGCTTTGTCTCCAATCCACAGACCCTGCTGTAATATAGGTTCACAGAGGACCCTGGGTGGGAGGTGGGCAACTCTAAAGTTCTGGCACAGCTCCATTGAGCTACCACTTCCTCTCTCACTCTCGCTCATTCGATTTCTCCTGATGCTGCAGGCTGCCCTTTTGTACTGGGATCCTGCTTGTGTTGGAACCATTTTCTGTCCACAAAGAGTGCAGCAGTCCGACACAGCTCTGTTGAGTTCCTCCTCCCCTGTCTTACTAAAGCATTTCTGTGTCTCCCCATGCTGCAGGCTACCCTTTTGTACTGGGCTCCAGCTGGTGCCCTTCTGACCACAAAGAAATCTGCAGCAGTCGTAATAGAGCTCTGTTGAGCTCACACAGTCCCCCTCTCTCACTGCTCGTACTGTTTCTCCCACTGCAGCAGGCTGCCCCTTTGTACTGGGCCTCTAACTACATTGACGCCTTTTTCTGCCCACAAAGAAATCCACAGCAGTCCCGACAAAGCTCCGTTGAGTCCGCTCACTCACCCTCCCTCACTCGTTCTCTCATTCTGTTTCATCCACTGCTGCAGGCTGCCCTTTTGTAGTGGGCACCTGCTTTGGAACCTTTTCTACAAAAGAAATCCACAGCAGTCCCGACAGAGCTCCGTTGGTCTGCTCACTCCCCTCCCTCTAACTCGTTCTCTCATTCTGTTTCTCCCACTGCTGCAGGCTGCCCTTTTGTAGTAGGCACCTACTTTGGGCCTTTTTCTGTCCACAAAGAAATCGCAGCAGTCCCGACAGAACTCCATTGAGTCTGCTCACTCCCTCCCTCTAACTCGTTCTCTCATTCTGTTTCTCCCACTGCTGCAGGCTGCTCTTTGTAGTGGGCCCTGCTTCCTGGTACCTTTTCTACCCACAAGGAAATCCACAGCAGTCCCTACAGAGCTCACTTGAGCTGGTCACTCCCACCTCTCACTCGCTCTATCTTAATCTGTCCCAAACACTGATTTCCCACAGTGACCATGCTATTCTGTGGCAGGTGCAAAAACATATTATAGGCCAGGATGAAAAATGACAGCTGTACTGTTCACAGGAGATGAAAAAATGCCAGTGTTGAAAATGTGGCATGAAAATATTACAAATTTGCTAAGTTACAGAGTGCATGGAAACAGTTCAATGCAGCTTGTAACACAGATCATTATGGACTTTTGTCACCACATGTTCAACATAGGGATTTTAGGACCTCTGCTCAGAAGTGTCACTGTGATTTTCTTAATCTGTCCCGAACACTGATTTCCCACAGCGACTGCGCTTATTCTGCGCGGAAGTGCGAAAACACATTTTGGTCAGGATGTGCAAAATGACAGCTATACTGTTCATAAGGAGGTGTGAAAAATGACAGTGTTGAAACTTTGGTGTGACAATATTACAAATCTGCAAAATTACAAGGGTACATGGAAACTCGCAACTCACACTTGTAACACAGTCATTTGATGGGCTATCGTCACCAAATTTTCAAAATAGGCTTTTAAGACATCTGCTCATGAACAGTGTCACTGTCATTTTCTTAATCTGACCTGAACACTGATTTCCCACAGCAAATCGCTATTCTGTGCCAGAAGACGAAAATACATTTGGCCAGGATGAGAAAAATGGCAGCTGTACTGTTCATAAGTAGGTGTGGGGAAAATGGCAATGTTGAAAATCTGGAGTGAAAATATTATAAATTTGCAAAGTTACAAGCGTTGTGTGCAAACTGTACAAGCATGCCCTAAATAGCATGATCATTTTATGAATGTCGTCACCATATTTTCAACATAGCATTTTAGGACCTCTGATCAAGAACAGTGTCACTGTCATTTTATGTTATGCTTGCGCATGTGCAAGAAACATAGTGCCATCATCGGAGTTTTAGGAGGTGTGTCACCCCTCTTCCAATTCAGTCAGTGTGTTGGCAGGCGGCCCTGTCCGCCAATGCATGCTGGAGCTGTCTATGACAAGCTCAAAATGCAGTGGCATACAGTTGAAAGAGAGCAAGCTATGCTTCAGTGAGCAGCGATAAGATGTCGCCTGCTCATGCTCAGCTCCCCTACACACACACACATGCATGCACGCATACTGTGTGCTGCCTCCCCAGCACACATGTATGGCCGATGGGGTGCCCAATTCCCGTCAGCTTGTGCTGTGCTCCCCCAAAACCTTCCACATGCCACGCTGGGTGCCACCCCAGCATGGCAACTCTTAACATAGCTGGCAGGGGTGCCCAATCCCCCATCGGCTCCACTGTCCTCCACCCCGAGTACTGGGTGCCGCGTTGAGAGCCCACCCCAGCGTGGCAACTGATCATATGGCCGACAGGGTGCCCAATCCCCCATCGGCTCCACGGCCCCCAGCCATCCTTGTGCCATGCTGGGGCCCACCCCAAGCATGGCAAGCGTCCCGCATCGTCACTGAAAAAAAAACCTGTAAATTAAGCGGTCCCACGGCACTTCTCCCTGGCCCCCTCCCACAACCCGCACCCACCCACTGTGCACCCGCCTCCCCACCCCCTCACCCCATACTTACCTCTGGAGCTTGGCACGGTGATCTTGGTGGACCGGGAACACGTCTGCACTCTTCAAAGCCGACGCGAACTGAGGAAATGCCGGTAAGCTGTATAATGGGCTAGATGGGGTTTTTCAACTTTGTTGCATATCTCAGGCATTTTTTGGAATTTTTGCACCAAATTTTCAACATGGGGTTCTTGGGACTCCTCCTCATGAATTATTGCACTGTCATGGTGTTATCGGGCCCAAAGGGTGATTTCGCAGCCACTGTGTGAAATCACCTTTCCGAATGATTAACGAAACAACACTGCCAGTGTTCATAAGGTGGCCTCTTAAGAAGCCTATTTTGAAAATTTGGTGAAAAATTCAAAAATAGTTTTAAATGCATTGCTTGCAGTTCCTATGCCTCATAAGTTCGTGAATTTTCAATATTTTCACTCCAGATTTTCAACATTTCCATTTTACCACACCTCCTTATGAGCAGTACAGCTGTCATTTTCACATCTTGCCCAAAATGTGTTTCCGCCCATGTAGCGCACAATGGCGCCAGTCGATATACAACATCAATGTATGGGACACATTAAGAAAATCACAGTGACACTGTTCATGAGCAGAGGTCTAAAATGGCTATGTTGAAAATTTGGAAAAATTCCTAAAATGACTGTTTTACGAGCGTGCATTGCGCAGTTCCTATGCATGCTCGTAAGTTTGCAAATTTAATAGTTTCACTCCAGATTTTAACATTGCCATTTATTACACTTCCTTATGAACAGTACAGCTGCCATTTTTCATATGTCGCCCAAAATGTGTTTTGCACATGTAGCGCACAATGGTGATGTTGGTGTCTGAAAGCAATGTTTGGGACACATTACGAAAATCACAGTTACACTGTTCATGAGCAGAGGTCTTAAAATGGCTATGTTGAAAATTTGGTGACAAAAGTCCATAAAATGACTGTGTTACGGTGAGCATTGCACAGTTTCCACACACCTCCTAAGTTCATGACTTTGTAATATTTTCAGTCTAGATTTTCACCAGTGGCATTTTCCACTTCCTTATGAACAGTACAGCTGTCATTTTTCACAACATGGCTGAAGTGTGTGTTCACACTTTCAGTGCATAGATGCGTGGTCGCTGTGGGAAATCATTGTTGGGGACAGATAAAGAAAATCACAGTGACACTGTTCATGATCGGAGGCACCAAAATGCCTGAGTTGACAATCTGCTGTAAAAATCCCCAACCTAATTATATTACAGGTGTGCATTGCACAGTTTCTATGTACACTCGTGACTTCACCAGTTTTTTAATATTTTTACTGCAGATTTGCAACATTGCCATTTTTACACCTCCCATGAACAGTACAGCTGTCATTTTTACATCCTGTTCGGAATGTTTTTGCACCTGTGGTGCTAAATGCCATAGTCGCTGTGCATAAGCAGCTTTTGGCTAACAAACTGATATTGCCACTGTTCATGAGGTGGGGTCACAAAAAACCATGTTGAAAATTTGGAGTGAAAATACCAACGAATGCCTGAGGTATTTGGGTTTCCAACCATAACGCCCAACCCTGTAGAGAATGACAAGCATCAGGGTGTGACTTGGGATTCTTGCCTGTAATGCTCATACCATTCCGCACCCTGCAGCCAGTGAGGCATCGAGGTATGCCTTGGATTCTTCGACCCCAAAGTTCACTCCATTCTCCTATATCGCACCCATTTCACCATATTTCCTAACGAAGGGAGTGGGTGCGATAAGGGCCAAAGACCCTGCGCGAACACCGCAGATACCTTGCCAGTGTCTGCAGGGTGGGGTGGTGAAATGGCGGGCCGCTATGCCTGATGATCCAAAGGCACACCCCAATGCCTGTCAATCTCTGCAGGGTGGTGGTGGTGTTGGCTTCAGTTCAGTACTCACTGCCATTCCTATTACGCAGCTCTGTAACTTTTACACTACCACCTGCCAATGCCAGCAAGCAAACATTCGGCATTGACAAATGTTTGCCTTAATCTGTCCTGAACACTGATATCCCACAGCAACCATGCTATTCTGTGCGGAAGTGTGAAACACATTTCGCCAGGATATGAAAATGACAGCTATACTGTTCACAAGGAGGTGTGAAAAATGCCAATATTGAATATCTGGCATGACAATAATGCAAATTCACGAAGTTATTAGCGTGCATAGAAATTGCACAACGCACACTTGTAAAACAGTCATTTTTGGATTTTTTTCTCAAATTTGCAACATAGACTTTTTGAGAGCCCACTTCATGAACACAGGCACTGTCGCTTTGTTAATTGGTCCCAAAGGTAATTCCACACAGTGACCATGAAATCACCTTTGGGGCTGAATAACACAATGACAGTGGTAGAATTCATGAGAAGGGGTCCCTAAAACCCCATGTTGAAAATTTGGTGCCAAAATTCAAAAAATGCCTGAGATATGCACCAAAGCTGAAAAAAACCCTATTTATGCCATTATATAGCTTATCAGCATTTCCTCAGTTCGCGATCGGCTTGGAAGAGTGCAAACATGTTCCTAGTCCACCAAAGAACTTCGCACCAGACTCTGCAGCTAAGTAGGGGTGAGGGGTGTGAGAGGCAGGTGCATGAAGGTGGGTGCAGGTTGTGGGAGGGGCATGAAGACCATGAGGATAGTTTCTTTTGACAGGTACAAAAAAATCAGCGGGACTTTTTTTTTACAGGGCCATTTGACACACAGGGGTGGGCTCCCAGCATGCCAACAGAGTGTTTGTTTGGGGAGCAGCTGTAGCCGATGGGGATTGGGCACCCTGTCATCACATAAGGGAGCACAAGAGCCAAGGGGATTGAAACCCCTCAGCACAACTGTAGTGTATGTTTGGGGGATTATGCCGAAGGAGTGGGTTCCCCTGTTGAAAGCGACACTGAGGGAGGGTCATAATGCCGATGGGAGTGGGATCCCCGTCGGCAACATCAATGTTAGGGCACTGAAGCCAAGGGCATTGGGGCCCCATTGGCAAACAAACACAGTGGGGGCACATGCTGCGAGAGGATTGGGCATCCCTCAACAGTGAGGCTACTTCATATTGTTTGTGAATATGGCAGCAAGCATACATCATGTTCACAAACAATATCACACTAACAAGGTTCCGCCCAGCAATGATGAGTCCTTCCTCTACATGCAGAATGCTTACGCGCTGCAACGACGAGGTGGCCCCTGATTGCAGTGGCGAAACCTTACAAGGTTGTGGCAGGCTGGCTAAACTAGTGTCAGCAGCAGCATGCCACCCAATTGGGAGAAGTGGGCCAAGCCTTTAAAGACTGTGGGGGCATTGGCCACAACAGTCACGTGCCTCCACAACCTGCTTCTGGAGCAAGCTGCCACAACATGTTGATTGCGCATGCGAGCAATCAACATAAAAATCTATTTCACCTCACCTTATGTTTAGATAGGATTCAGGCTCATGAGGTTAAGGGGATAGATAAGCTAACCAATAAGGAGCAACAAGAACTTACTTGCTTAAGGTCACACTAGTATAGTGTTCAACTTGAGAAGGTAGACAAAGCAGCTTCCCTTATTAAAGCCACCTGTATAGGACAGGGTAGCAAGGTCGATAAACTGCTTGCTTGGCAGCTGAAGCAGTGCTCAGCAGTAAAATGGATTACAACTATTAAAACCCCCAGAATGGGAACTCCTTACAGATCCTAAAGAGGCGCTGCAGTCTTTCTGAGACTTTATAGCTCTCTGTATTCATCTCCGCCTGTAGCACCCTCCTAAAGTCAAAAGATGCAGGATTTTGCACCAAGAAAATCTCTCCCACTTATCTGAGAGCATCAGGCCCTATTAACTGACTCTATTTATATCGAGGAAATTTCTCAAACCATTAATTCCTGAAAGCCTGAGAAAGCACCTGATCCAGATGGGTTCCTGTTTTTTCTATAAAACTTTCAAAGACCAGCTTATTCCATTACTGCAACAGTTATTTAACTATTGGGAAACATTCCCAGTTACAGACCCATCACTATTTGAAGCAATTGATAATTCTCCTACCCAAACCAGGAAAGGACCCACTATAATTGGCATCTATAGGCCAATTTCCTTGCTCAATGTGGATGTGAAAATATATGCAAAAATTTTAGCTAATAGAATAGCAAAGGTGTGGACTGGACTTTTGGGCCCAGAGCAAACAGGATTTGAAGTGGACATTCTTCTGCTGATCATTTTGCAAGCTTTGCCATCTTTCTTCCACATCCAGGGATCCCACCATGGAAGCAGCCTTGGTGTCCCTGGATGCAGAGAAAGCATTTGATACATGGCTCGGCCATGTCTGTTTCTAGCTCTTAAGGAATATGGCTTCCCTGATATCTTCATTAACTGTATCCGTATCCTCTGTCAATGCCCATCTGCTATGATAATATGCAATAACCATTTATCAGACCCCTTCCCACTGTGTAGTGGTACCAGACAGAGATGCCCCTATCCTCTTATCTATTCAACTTGTACATCAAACTACTCACAAGAATGCTTAATCAAGAAAGGAACTAAAGGGTATAAAATAGTTGAGTTAGAATTTTAATTATCTTTATTTGCAGATGACCTGCTCCTTCATATGTCTAACTGCAACCAGTCCCTCCCATTGCACATCAAATTATTACTCAGTTCACTGAATTTTCTGGTTATAAACTCAGTATAAATAAAAAAATAGTCTATCCTCTGTCATCTCTAGTGAAAAAAGATCAAATTGAGGACCTAGGCTTGTAGTGGGAAAACAAGGCTATAACATATTTAGGACTTAAAATTGCCAAATAAATAAAGAAACTCAAGGAACTTAATTTTGACCCACTTCTAAAGTCAGTGAAGGAAGATTTAACTAGATGACAAAAACTGCCACTATCCTTTGGGGAAGCGCTAATATTCTAAACATGGTTATAATGCCTACATTTTCTACCCCTGTACAATCTTAATTTATACCTTCCGAAATCTTTTCTTAGCCATCCAAAGGATGTGCTCTGCATTCATCTGAAATGGGAAAGCCCCTAGATGGGCATATTGAAATGACCCATCCAAAGCTTTAGGTGGACTGCAACTCCCAGACTTCTATCTTTATTATCTGTCAATCCATGCAAACAGACTCCTGCATTGGTCAGCTCTTAGTGCAGACTCCACCTCTTATCAGATTGGATCCATATAGTTCTGACTCAAATGCGTTGCCATAACGTTTCATTACCAGCAATCTTATATAATTCTTGGTCCGAAGTGCCATCAGAATTGGGGTTTCTCCAATTGGATGGGACAGGAAAGCTTTTCAACAATTTTGTGCCCTCAAACAAATTCAGCTTAGGAAAGATATCATGCAGCCCTACTTAATAACCCCAGCCTGAAAATAGTTGGTAACTGTAGTACTCCAAGAGGTAGGTGGCCACACCCTGAACCAAGTCTAGCAGATTTCATCCAGGGCAATGCAATCCTCCCAATACTGAGGCTACAGGTGAAATTTGCTACTCCACTGAAGTACCTGTTCTTTCTCACACAAATCCATCATTGTTTAAAGGGTTTCTAAGCAACCCACCATGGTCAGACAAAGCAGGTTCATTCCTAACTTCATTATTCACTATTGTGTAGAAACAAAAACAGTTTTGAAATTATACCACAAACTTATTGATAACTCCTGGAATAATCCTTCTCTGGTAGCTCATTATGGAAATACAATCTGTCCAGGTGCTTTTCCAGTACCGCATGGAGGAGAATTTGGACAGATTTATATGCTCTGATAAAACAAGATCATCTCAGGAATATTGATTTAATATAATACATAATATTTATTATTCACCCAGCAAACTATATTAGGATGGGAAGGTATCCTTCCTGTCTGTAAGACTGTGGATCAGATAATGTGAATTTATATCATAAGTTATGGTTTTGTCCCAAGATCCTCAAATTCTGGGATGTGGTGAAAAGAGCATTACACCATACTTAAAACTAACCCCATATTTTCAGAGGATACCTGTATTTTGGGAAATTACTCATCTGTCCATACATTCCCCAAAAGTGCAATTTGCTACAGTTTCCTAGTTATGAAGTTGTTAATCCTTAGACACTGGACTGATGATTGGGACTCATCATTTAGTGAATGGTGGTGGAATTTCTCACTGCCTTAAATGCAGAACAGTGTGTAGCTAACGCTACCATTCTTGGAAGACTTTTGAGATGCTGGAATTCCTTTTTTACATACTACGGGATAAGTTTGGATATTAAAGTTTTTCTGCCATCCCTTTACTAATTCCTCCCCTCCCATATCTTCTGTTTTCAGTATATTATTCCTGCCTTCTCGGCCTCTACAATTGGGATGTATTGGAACTGTGCCAGACTCTGTCATATTTGCTCTATGGTTTTGCTAGTAAATGAAGACTGTGCCTGGGTATGGGTTGGGGTGTGTGGGGTGTGGGTTTGTTTCTTTGTTTTCTTTTGTTTCCTACTAATCAACCATGTATGTATAAAACCATACGGATGTATGTAAGAGTTGTTATATTGTTTTCCTTTCTTTTCCTGTAGTCTGCAATTGAAGAATCTTCAAATGGGAAATAAAATAAAATTAATTGCAAAAACAACAACCTAGCTTTCATCACAGCAAGATCAGCTGTAGCAGTTACAGGCAGATACCACCACAGCTATGTGAATAAATTCCATGTTGCTTCCATGCACTGAATGACTAAGGCCCCCACCCCAATTTTAGGGAGATCAGCTCATCTGTAGTACATATATACTGCTATGAGCTTAGCTACAGTGAGAATTCCTATTTTGAAGGAATTCTAAATGTCCTGTGCTGTGATGAAGAGACCCTACATAGCTTCACAGGAACCATCTCTACCCTAGAAGTGCCTCCCCTCCCCTCTGATTCCACTAAAGAGATGCCTCTTCAATTCTCTAAGGTGACCAAGAGCTCTCTCTCCCTTCACCCCACCCCCATCCCAGTTCCATTTAAAGAGATACTGTTTCAATTTGCTGCTGCGATGACCAAGAGCTCTCTCTCTCCCCCTCCACCCCACCCCACCCCTGAAGCTTTAGCAGACAGAGATCACTCAGCTGTGACCCAAAGACCTCCTCCTCCCACCCCTCTAATACCTGAGGAGGAATTCTCTTGCTGTGTTACCTTTCTTTTACTTATCTGAGCTGGGAGAGAATTCTGTGTTGCTGCTCTATCTCATAGGCATTTTTCTTGCAGACACTATGCACTGTGATCAAAGGCTTGCTCAGGCTGCACTATTTCTGCAGTTTGTTGGTGCAGCCATTGATCTTCCATTCAGTGCTGTATTTTCCGTGATTCTGGCGTTTCTCCGTGGTCATGGAAAATCAGTGGCCTCGCAGTTATGAGGTGTTTACTGACCTGGGAGAGTGCTCTGTCCACTCTGCTTTCTGTGTATCCTCTGTTAGCTACAAACCTGTCTCTAACCTACCCTTTGTGGATAAGGTTGTTGAGAAGGTGGTTGCACTGCAGCTAGATGATCATCTTATCATCCATGACATCTACAATCCTTTCCAGTTGGGATTTAGGAAGAGGCACAGTACTAAGACTGCCCTGGTTCAGGTGTTCAATGATATCCTGATAGTGAGAGATTAGAGGAATTGTTCCATCTTAGTCCTCCTCGATCTCTCTTCAGCATTCAACAATGTGGATCCTGACATGTTGCTGGAGCACTTGTGAGTGATCTGTGGATTGTCAGGCACAGTCCTCAGATGGTGCCACTCATTCCTCCTGGTAGATTTCAAAGAGTTGCATCAGGTATTCATTCATCTGACACATTCTCTCCACCATGTGGGGTACCCACAGGCTCTGTGCTTTCACCTATGTTAGTCACAGTGTAAGTGCTGCCATTAGGAGACATAGTAAGGTGGTATGGCTTGAGTTTTCACTGCTATGCAGATGATACTCAGGTATACATGTCCTTTGCCCCTGATCGGGATGATTCAGTCTGGTGTTTAACAACTGCCTCACTGAGATTCAGGGCGGATGAGTGACAACTGGTTGAGGCTGAATCCTGACAATACTGAGGTTTTGGTGGTGGACCCAGGTTGCTGGGTAGAGGGTCTTCAGCAGAGCAGGCTTCGGGGCTTGTGTTGGAGGTTGCCAGCTGATGTCCTCTGAATGAGTGTGGAGTCTGGGTGTTATTTTTGATGAGGGGTTGACTCTGGAGTTTCAGTTGTCATCCGTCGTCAAGACCTCATTCTTTCATCTGAGAAATAGTGCCAGGATTAAGTACCTGGTTCCACCTGGTGACCTTTCGACTCTGTTCCATGCCTTTGTGAACTCCCACCTGGATTACTGCAACGCCTTTGCCTAGGGCTTCCATGAGGTTGATATCCCCACTTGCAGCTGGTGCAGAATGCTGTGGCCAGGTTGTTGACTGAGCTTCCCGGATCTAGCTATGTCACTTCTGTGCTGTGTGGCCTGCACTGGCTGCTGGTTCAGTGGTGGATCACCTTCAAGATTGATTTACTAAACTACAAGGCCCTACATGGACAGAGGCTGAGTTATCTGCAAGAGCTCTTCTGTCTCTACTGCCCCATCCATCGACTCTGCTCTGCCGAGGAGGGATTGCTGGAGAGTCCCAGGGTCCATTTGAAGACCTCGGAGCCAGTTCATTTGCTTTTACGGCTCCTACCTCTGAAATTCTCTACCTCCTTGGATAACGAGATGCAAGACTGTGGAGAGCTTTAAGTCAGCTCTGAAAATGCACCTATTCTCTCTTGCCTACCCTGCCCATTAAGTTATGGTGTCTGTTGTTTTAAGTGGTTTTAAAATGTTATGGCATTAGTGTTTGTAAAGCGCTTTGATATTTTGAATTGCACTTCATATAAATAGAAGTTACTGTTATTATTATTATTATTGTTAATAAAAAACTGTGCATTATTTAAGCCTGATCAGCAAACTCATCATCTTCTTTGCACAACTTACGAAGTTTGAGAAACTGTGAATATGGCAAATTATATTTAAATAATTAAATTAGTATGATAAGATCTTTCCTATCAAAATATGTCTGCCATCAATTTACAATCTTGGCAGTAGAGTGAAGAGGTGGAATTATGGTGGAGGAAACTATTAGGGAGGCGGGCAGAGGAAGGATGAAAAGGGAAGGACAGTATCAGTGAATAAAGAAGGGTGAAGGATGGGCTCAATAAAGGAGGAAATGCAGGGGCAGGAAGGTACAAAGGAAGAGGAGAGCCATGTGTACCAATGCAAGCAGCATAAGAAACAACATTTCTGACCTTGAGGATACTATTGTGAAGCGGGCTTGGATCTGGTGGTCATAACAGAATGATGGTGCACTTACAACCACAGCTGGGAAGTGGCCATACTGGGGTACAACATGTTTTATGAGGATAGGGCAAAGAAAAATGAAGGTGGTGGTTTTATAGTTAAAGGAAGGTAGTAAGGTCATGAAAATACAAGGTCACAGTGGGAAGAAGGAGGAGCTGTGGGTTCTTTGGATTGGCTCGGAGATTGGGTCATGGACATTTATATGTGTAGGGGTGAAAATCCACCAGCACAGGATGGGATAAGGACAGGGTTTTGGGAGGCCATAGTCAAAATAGAAATGAAGGGAAGTAGTAATTATCAATGACTTTAATCTACAAGATATGGACAGGAGCGTCCAGGCCTCAGCTACAACTATGAGGAAGGTCATCCCAGACTCACTGCAAGGGCATTCGCAGCTGGTTACATATGCCATTAGGGATGGGGCAGTACTGGATCTGTTACTACAAACAGGGACAGCATTGCAGACAACATAGTTAGTAGCCCCTGGGTTCAACTGATTATCTTACAGTGTTGTTTGACATACGGATTGGGGAGGAGAAAAAACATACTAGGATGAAGGTCCTGGACTTCAGGAGAGCAGATGTTAAAAGGGGACTCAGCCTCAGGAAATACCTTGAGGGGATAGCAGGGGAGTGGGGTGGAGACACAATGGAATACAATAAATGAGAGAATAACTAGAGAAACAACAAGCTGTTTAAATATAATAAGCAAGGGTAAGAGGAGAAAGAAGCCACTGTGGTTCTCAAAGAGGTGGCTAAAGTGGTAAAGGAAAAAAGCAGCTTTCAGGAATTACAAGGAAACATAGAAACATAGAAATTGTCAGCAGATAAGGACTGCCAGTCCCATCCAGTCTGCCCATAGGACCTATACATTGCATGTGTCCACTGACCATATGTGATCAATGGCTTTTCATCACTCCCTCCCTCTCAATGTTCCTTGTGCCTGTCCCAGGCATGATTAAACCATTCCACTGTGCTTGCCCCATTACCTTCTGTGGCAGACTATTCCAAGTGTCAACTACCCTTCTGTGTAGAAAATCTTCCTCACATTAATTCTTAATCTACCACCTTCAATTTCATATCGTGCCCCTTGTTCTAGTACTTTTCTACATTGAAAAAGTCCCCAACCTGCACCTTGTTTATGCCCTTCAGGTACTTGAAAGTTTCAATCATGTCCCCTGCTCTTTCAACACAAACAGGCAGATGGGAGGTATATCTAGTTAAACAGTGGGAGGCAGGAAGGAGGTAAGGGCAGTAAAGACTCGAACTGAGAAAAGGATTGCCCTGGTGGTCAGAAATTGGGATAAAACTTTCTTAGGGTATGTGAGCAAAAAGAAAGGTAAGTGGTGGTGTGAGAAGTTCAGGAGACCTGGAAGGCAGGAATGTGCAGAGGAAGACCAAGAAAAAAGTTAACATTTTAAACAAATGTTTCTTCTCAGTCTTCACAGTGGGTGGATGGGGAATGGCCCATCATGTATTACCAGACACCAGCGGAGGGATTGATCACAAGTGCATTAAGAGAGTCCACCAGGGGCTGGAAGTCCTTAAGAAAAACAAGGCAATGGGACCAGATAGGATTCCCCAAGGGTACATAGGAATTGAGCATGGTGCTAATTGCCCTCTGGCAATGTTATTTAGCATCTCATTTGAGATGGAGTGGTGGTTCCAGAGGAATGGAGGAGGGATGATGTGGTCCCTCTTCACAACATTAGCAAAGGAGGAGGCCAGTAATTACAGGCCAGTCAATCTCACATGAGTGGTGGAGAAGTTAATGGAGTCCCTGCTGAAGGACAGACTGGTGGAGCACCTGGAAACACATGGACTATAGGACTACTGGCAGCACAGATTCACAGTGGGAGGTCATGTCAAACAAATTTCATAGAGTTCATTGACTGGGTAAGAGGAAGTGGTTCAGGGTAGGGCAGTGGATGTGGTCTATCTGGACTTCAGAAGGACTTTGACACTGCTCCACACAGGAGGCTGATAAAGAAACTTAGTAACCTGGTAGTGTGGGATAGGTGATGTGCTGGGTATCAGACTGTTTTGAAGATAACAGGCAGAGGGTGGTGGTAAATGGCAGTCACTCAGAGGACAGGATAGTGACCAGTTGAGTACTACAGAGATCGGCACTGGACCCTGTCCTCTTCAATGTCTTTATAAGTAATATGCAAAGGAACTGAAAGGGAAGGTGTATCTCTTTGCAGATGACACAAGCGTCTGCATCAGGGTGGACATCCAGGAGGCGGTTGAGAGAATGAAAAGACATCTGGGAAACAAGAGGAGTGATCTAGAGAGTAGCAGCTGATTTTCAATGTGAAAGGTACAAAGTCATGTACCTATGGAGGGCAAACTGGGGCTGTGTATAAAGATGGAGGGTACTACAATTACCAAGCAAGAAGGAACCTTGGATGATCATACTGTATCTGATGATTTCAAGATGGCAGGGTCGTGCAACAGGGCAACAGGTAAGGCGAGCAGGATCCTGGGGTGCATAGTGAGGGGATGTTTAGTAGGAGAAGGGAGGTGATGTTGCCCCTGTATTGCTCACTTGTGAGACCCCACCTGGAATACTGTGTTCCTTTTGAAGACCATACCTCTGTAAGGACATTGACATGGTGAAAGTGGTACAGATGAGGGCTACTAAAATGGTGCTGGGGGTTGCATGAAAACCACATGAGGAGAGGATGTGGGCAATCAACTTGTACTCACTAGAGGAAAGGAGAGGAGAGGTGAAAGGGACAGGACTGAGACCAATAAGTACTCCATGGGGGTGAACGAGGTACAGGAGGTAAGTCTCTCAAATAGGAAGAGATATACCATAAATATGGGGCATGACATGAAGCTTGAGTGTGGATATTTATGAGGGATGTGAGGAAATACTTCTTCACAGAAAGGTGGTGGATGTCTGGAACAACCTGCCAGAGGAAGTGGTGAGGGCAAAGACAGTGGGAAACTTCAAGCATCGTGGGACAGTCACATATTGTAGGTATAATAAATAGAAGTAGGGAGGAAGGACACCTGTGACCAAATAGAGTTCAGGGTATAGTGTTAGGCAGGGAAAATAAGGGAGACTAGATGGGCCTACAAGTCCTCTTCTTTTGACACATTCTGTGTTTCTATACTTAGACATTTATACCACCAGGACATCCTATAGTGTATCCTCTAACACTTTACCTACAATTAAAATCAAACAAACAGGCTTGTAGTTCATAGGCTGTCCCCTAGTTCCTGTTTTGAAGTGAACAAGTCTGTATTTTTATTTTATTATGCTTTGGTAACCAAGTAGGCCCATAGGCCCAAGTGCCTATTTTCAGGGGTGATATGGGAGCACTCGGAGGTTAAGTGACTTACTCAGAGTCGCACAGTATGCAAGTGGGAGATGTGGGAATCAAGCTAATGTCTACTGATTTATTTATTTAATCTGGCGTCATTTTCATGGCTGCCAGAGTGCATTATAACATGTCATTACATAAAACTTAATAAATACATAGCATTACAAACATATAAAATATAGGTACAGAATAATAATACATCCAAATCAGCCAAATCAGCCAAACACATGTGCAAGACAATCGAAAAGATCAAATTATACAGTACATCTACATTCGCTGTCTTATAACAAATACTGTAATATAGTGTATAGTGGAGTGTTGCTCTGTATAGAATTCCATCCTTTTATAATGCTGTTGTACCACAGTTCAAAGGTCATGGGATGTGATTCTATCCTACTGCGCAGAATAATATTCTAGAACTTCTAGAGACTGCATGAGTCAATTTCATTTTGATAACAAAATAACTCACAAACACATATTTCACACAGTACTATACACTATAAAAAATACAAGATGAGCAACTCTATGCATAACCATTATGTTTTGCCACCTAATGGTTCTGATTCCCATGGACCTCTTGCACTTCTCTCTCTCTGAGATCAAAGGGAATTAGAACCCTCTGAGGCAGAACACAGTGGTTGTACATAGTTGCCCATCCAGTATTCTCTATTTCTCAACTCCTTTCTATAGCTGCGCATTGAGGTTCCAAGACAATTTAACTTAGTCATGATTAAGTTAAAGAACAGTGGCAGTTTATACAACAGAGACTTTTTGCAATCGCAGTTTTCATTTTTGGTATAAGAAAATAGCAGTGATCAGATAGATAAACAGGTGGGAAATTGAAATGGGTTTATGTATTTTTAAATAAAGATTGACAAGTAGTAGGAACCCTATTCATATTTATCTGATGTACCAACCTCATTCACAGCTGGTTACTCTAACCTCTAATCTGGGAGGCACTATAGCAGTGGTTTAAGGCTCTGAGCTGCACATTTGGTGACATCCAGCAGATCAGACCTGGGTTTGAATCCCACAGCTTCTTCTTGCATACTGTGTGACCCTGAGACAGTCACTTAACTTCCCTGTGCTCCCAGGTCACTCCTGAAAAAGCTTTCAGCTTAGTGTGCTACTCCTAGTTAAACAACTAAATAAAAAAAATAATAATCTATACTGCCAGCTGTCCTCCAGTCTCCTGCACTTGCCTGTTTTTAATTATCTTCTAAAAATTTTTGCCAGTGGCTATGTCAATTTCTCTGTGAGCTGTTTTACTATTTGGAGGTATATCATAATAAAGCTCGGTGTATTGCTTGCTTCTACCATATCTAAATACTTTCCTACCAGGACTGTTGTAATTACCACTTGATTACATTGTTTGGGTCTCTCTACTCCCTCCCTTTCAAACTCTCTACTACTGGCAGGCAATTAATCCCAGGTTCCTCAACAAAGACAACAAAGTAAAATAGGGTTTAAGCCCCTTTGCAATTTTTCTCCCTAGTTAACAAGCTACTTTCATACCTTTGTGCTATGGGGCATTCTCTCTCCATTATTTTTTCATACCTCTAATATACAATACAGTAGCTAAAAATTCTTTATCATTCATTTTTATATCAGTAATATTGCTACTCCAAAATTCTTATTTTGCTTTCCTAATAGACTTCTTGCATTATCTCTGAAAATCGTGAACTCTCCCCTGATGTTTGATGGTCTATCTGTCATTGCTTAATGTTTATCTCTCAACTGTCCCTGATTTTCAGGGATGTCCCTCATTTTGCCTCAGGAATCTCCACTGTCCCTCCTAAATTTGGCATTTCTGTCACTGAAAAGTAGCGATTTGAATCACAAAATAATGACAGCCATTGGTGTTACAGTCTAGTTCTCATTAAGAAAATGCTATTCATACTAAGCAGCATGTTGCACACAGCTTCTGGAACAAATATTACTACTTATTAGATGTGTCCCTGATTTTGGTCATTTGCCCTGATCATTTTAAGCATTTTTGCTGATTTGTGATGAGGGAGGTTGAGAGGTATGCTTAATAGCTTTCCTGCTGCATTTAAGTTTTCCTCACTGTCCGACTCATTCAAGTTAGCCCTCTTGTAGTTCTCCTGGTCTTTGTTCTTTCTGGGTGCACATTTCATCACAGCCTTTTCTACCATTGATTTTATTTTGGTCTGCATCTCCTCAAACTTTTCCTATCTTCCTGAATGTCTAAGTTTCTCTTCCTTCCAGGTGAAGTATTTCCCTCATTTTGAGATTGTTAGCCCTGCTAAAATTCAATGTCTAACAATGTTCTCTCTCCTCTCATGTCCATTGATTTAAAATCTAATCACATAGTGTTTGATGTTTCCTACATGTCACTGAAGTCTACCTGAGAAACCAATTCTTCTATGCTAGTCATCACTATATCTAATATATCTTCCTTGTCCTCTCTATCACTATTTGCTCCATAAAACAATGACTGCAAGTGTCTTAAAAGTTAACACCTACTTTTCTATTGGTTGTGCCTTACTTCCACTTGATTTCAGGGACATTAAAGTTCCCCATAGCAAAAGGCCCCCTTACCTGTGGCACTTCTCAGTTCCTCTGGCAGACCCTTTCTATATCAACTTCCTGGTCAGGAGGTACAGTATGCAGTGAACCCAGAACAGCAATTACTATTTGCTGCCTGCATTTTGAATCCACTGTGATTCTGGTTTGCTCCTATTCTGTCTAATGTCCTTCAGCTGTCTGGATTCTATGTCATCCCTTGCATGCATTTATATCCCACCTCCCTTGGTGCCTTTCCCAGGTCTTTTCAGTAATCAAATGTTGTATATCATCCATTATTATCTCCCCACCATATTTCTGTGATGCCTATTCTGAATATATACCTGTGCTAATTCTTCTTCTTTCTGTTGTTTGATTTGCAGACTATTTGCATTTTTATAAACACACTTCTTTTATTGTTCTTAACAAGTTCCTTATAAGGTCACTGTACCTTGCTAATAACCTTTTGCTATTATGTTTCAAGTTGCAGTACCACTCTTGTTCCTTATTCTGTGTCAACCTATTCTATTATTCCTTCCTTCCCTTTCTAGAGTAATGTCCTAGACTCATCAGCCCAGCCACCAAACATCACAGCTGACCACCCATTGACTGGGTGCCTATTCTAAAATGTAATGTCCTGAGTTGGATCTTTTAAATAAGGTGCACTGCCTAACTGGGTTACTTTAAAGAAGGTGCAGTCCAGAGCCAATGTGTTGGTGATGGTGGCAGCCAGCATATGGAGACCGCCATACAGTACATATCCTAAATGTCAAACTAACCTAGAATTATCATCTCAAGCCTTGCTCATTCACAGACTTTAAACCTTTTTTCTTAATAGGATGCAACTACTTATAGCACAAATTAGTTAAAGCAGAGAATCAAGTGCACACTCCTATGACACATCATTCCAATATTACAATGTGCTTACTGCCTTAAATGGCTACCCACTTATTTTATCCCAAAGGGAGTGGGTCTCTTAGTGTTCATTTCAGAGCTCTGATATGAACCATCAGCCCAGCCAACAAACATCACAGAAGACCAACCATCAGCTGCGTTTCTATTCTAAAATCTAACTACTGTAATGTGCTAGCGACTGGTGGGGAGCCACCTAATGGAGACAGACCTATATCCCTATGCAATAAAGTAACCCTCAGAATTATCAGCTTAAAGGTGATGAGGAGCAGTTTTAGAACTCTGGATGTCCTCTAGTTGTTCATTTACTGGCTACCCAGTATTCTGATATATTTTTGACTTTTCTTGTTAAATTAATTATCTAATGTTGTTGTCTTTGTAACTACCCTGAACCCCTCTGTGCTCAGCAGTTGCTGCTCTCTGTTTTCATACTGCCTGAAAATTCTGTGACATCAGAAACACTCTTTCCAGGCCATTCAGATGGATAACATGGAGTTTGTGATATCTCATAAAATGTCTTAGAATATGAAAATCAAGAGCAGTAGCAGGTGAGGAGAATGGAACTCAATATAGAACTGAAGGCACCCCAAAGCTAGACTATTCATTCATCAAAAATCATCAAAGCATATCAGAATGCATAACTGGTATGGAAAGGAAGATGGAAGGGCAGTTAACTATGTAAAATCATTTCCTATCTCCTTTAAAACTTGATAATTCACAAACGTTAAATCACTTTTCTCATTAGGGATGCAACTTATGGCATAAATCATTAAAACAGACAGCCCCTGCTGGCCTGCTGGCACAATAGTTGGATTTCCACCTGCGATGCCAGCAACCCAGGTTTGGGAACGGACTCGGTCCTGAAAGGGGAGGAGGATGGAGAGTCCGGGACAGCTGTCCTTCTCTGGAGGGGTGGGATACACACGCGCCTGCTGGCCCCTGGCAGAGGCTGGGAGCATAGCAGGGATGTCAGGGTACTGTGCTCAGGGGAGTGGCAGACGCCGGTGTATGCCTTGACATCAGGACATCACTCCCCACAGAAAACCAGGAAACACTTCCTGGCTGGCCAGATGATGGTCTCTCTGTCCTCCGCTGCTGCTGATCCCATGACTGACACACTTCAGTGACACCCCGTACAATAGTGAAGTGCCCTGCCACACCCCACTGGTGCCTTTCCCTGAGGGGGGGGACCTGTCCGGTGAAGGGATATGCCGGGTTACCTGGGGGTTGTATATGAAGTTGGTAGCCGCAACAGGCCAGGCAGTCGGTAGGGGCATAGGATACTAAAAGGAATGGGAAGCCAGTGAATGGGGGTGGTTCAATTTAGGTTGATATCTCAGCCATTTTTAGGAGTTTTGGTCCCAAATTTTCAACATGGGGTTCTTGGGACCCCACCACATGAATACAGTCACTGTCATTTTGTTTCTCAGTCCCAAAAGGTGATTTCATGGTCACTGCATGGAATCACCTTTCAGGACCAATTAACAAAATGACAGTGCCACAGTTCATGAGGGACATCCCAAAAGTCCTTGTTGCAAATTTGGTGAAAAACTCAAAAAATGATTGTGTTATGAGCATCTGTTGACAGTTTCTACATACACTCTTAAAATCCTGAATTTTTAAGATTTTCACTCCAAATTTCCAACATTGCCATTTGTTCATACCCCTTATGAACAGTACAGCTGTCGTTTTTGTATCCTTCCCAAATGTGGTTTTGCACCTGTGGTGCAGAATGGCATGGTCACTGTGCAAAATCAACTTTTCAGACAGATTAACAAAATTCCAGTGCCACTGTTCATGAGGGAGGTTCCAAAATGCCATGTTGAAAATTTGGTGAAAACATTCCAGAAAATGACTGCGTTCTGTGAGTGTGCATTCGCGCGTTTCTATGCACACTTGTAACTTCACCACTTTCATATTTTCACTCCAGATTTTCAACATTGCCATTTCTTCACAGCTCCTCATGAACAGTACAGCGTCATTTTCACATCCTGCCCAAAATGTGTTTTCACAATTACGAGAATAATGGCACACCCGCTGTGTAAAATCACCCTTTGGGACTGAGTAACAAAATTATACTGTCAGTGTTCATGAGGTGGGGTCCCAAAAAGTCCATGTTGAAAATTTGGAGCAAAATACCAACAGACACCTGGGGCATTATGGTTTCCAAGTGTAATGTCCACCCTTAAAATGCAAGGTAGAGGAATATACACAGAAAATCTGGGAGGCATGTACAACAGCAATACCAACAGCGAACTCTTGGCATTGACAACTGCTTGTTCCTTTAGGTATAGATAGCTTTCTATTGTGCCTATAGGAAAACAAAACATTGTGATTTTTCTGTTGTGGCTACTGTACTGCACTGCATGCACACTGACCACACTAAAGCCAATCACAATGTTTTGCCCTATGGTTGCACTTTAAATAATTTCCAGTGTTACCCGTGGTCAGAAAAATATCATTGTGATTTTAATCACAACTAAGTCAACTGTGACTTTTCTTCTCTTTGCATAGTGCAAAACAAATAGCTATTTCTTTATTTGGTAATCAGGCTTTTGTACATGCATCTGCAGTACAAATGAAAGCTTTAATATTTTTAAAACTAAAAAGTATTTTGTTGTTATACCACCAAAGAGTTCTATTTTGAGCAAAACTGTAATTACCTTGAAAGTTTAATGTTTTAAATCAGAACCCATTATCAACTTCAGCCACAAATCATGGAATTCAATTGTGAACAAAAGTGTTGAAACAGTATTCCAGCAAGTCTTGTTTAAAATGCTTAATGAGCTGTCAAAACACAAATACTGTTGGTTCCAATGAATTGCAGCACCCTACAATGAGATAGAGAGGGGAGAGTATTGCGAAACAAACACTGGCTTACACTGCAAATTGATCTTGCGATCAGCAATGAACTTTGCTGATGAAGTGTGTTTCTGGTGATTTCCCTAGATAATTGCTGACCTTTTGGAAACTTTTGCATGGATTTTATGGTGATTAGGGTTGCCACGTTTGGATGAGGTCAAAACCAGATATGGAACTGTGCCCAAATTCTAACCTTGGCTCCACCCATTTTATGATAAATGACTGTTATCACTCATCCTCCAAAGTCATTTGTAATGTCAGACAAGATTTTGAAAGTGAAAGGAAATAATTTTATATTGTTATTTTTAATTTGTTTTTATTTTTATTCTTTGGTAGCTAGGTGAGGCCTACTGAGCACATGACCCATTTAGAGGGCTGATCTTTGAGCACTGGGAGGTTAAGTGACTTGCTCAGGATCACAAAGTATGCACGTGGAGGCTGTAGGAATTAAACCAATGTCTGCTAGATGTACCAAGTTCATGCTCAGCTGATTGTTGTAATGTCTGTTAAACACCATCCTATTTTCTTTTCCATGTCAATCATGTATTCTGATATGCCTTGATCAATTTTTAATAAATTATTTATCTACCTTTGTGATATCAAAACAAACAGAGGGTGGTGGTGCACAAAACACAGGAGCATAACTTCAGTTTATAAAGAGTGAGGTACTCACCCCATCAGACAGATGCAAAGATGCTGCTTAGTTCAAAATATATTTATTTGCAGCATACAGCCAAAACAGTGCTGCAATGTGAGGAAATCTTACCTCCTCATAGCTTATTTTATTTGCTTATTTCCTTCTTATTTAGATATGTATGCACTAATATAGAACTCATTTGCACACTTCACTAAAGTCATTAAATTACCTGTGAACCACAAGGTGTTTTTGAAACATAATGAAGTTCATCTATTGGCTGATGCACTGAACTGAAGTGTATAAGAAACAAACAATTGTAACTGACAGCATTCTCTGAAGAAGCCCCTTATGTAAGGGGTGAAATGTAGGTTTTCCATAAACTGCAGCACTGTTTAGGCTGTATGCTGCAAATAAATATCTTTGAACTAAGCAGCATCTTCACATCTGTCTGGTGGAGTGAGTGCCTCACTCTTTTCAAATTGTATTTATTTACGCTGTGGTACCTCAATCCTGCATTGTGTTCTCTTTTCCTCAGCAGTTGCAATACTGCTGACTTTGCTTACAGAAAGGAGTGAAATCACCTAGCTGTACCTTAAAGGTATATTGATATTTATTTACATTTTTCTTCATAGTGCAAGTAGCAGGGTAACTGGGAAGAACAGAAAAGATCTGTAAACGGCATTTGGGGCACTTGGAAAGTTTGTAGGCAATGTCTGGGGCACTTTGAAACTGCTTTTAAATTGTAACAGGTGGTGTGGTGGAAACTAGCTTAGGAGATTAATTCTGGAGTAAGTAGACTCAGGACGCCCTGTTAATCAGGCATGTAACTGTATGGTGGATCTGACAGAGCTTTAGTGCCTTCTTACAAGAGCACTATAAAAGTACTTCCACTCTCAGCTTATCCAGCATGTTCATGTCCCAGCGTGTGAGTGGAACAGCAAAGGACTGGAACAGGTAACTGGCATCTTAGGTGTCAGTAGGCATCAGGGAAGAAAGCAGGAAGTGGGGACTCTTCCAGTTAACTAGGATATGGCATCTGTTCACTACTGTGTAACAGTCACCACTGGGAAGGGAGGAGATAAAAGGTAGGCTGTAACTGGGAATAGGAGCAACATCCTATCTAGGGTAGGACTATAAAGAAATTAAAACCAGGCATAGGGGAACACAAATAGAAACACACAAACAAAAGGGGAGGACTAGAAACACCCTATCAGGGGTAAGGGTATACAAATATTTCCAGGTAACACAGAGAGAATAGAAGTTGGAAATACTGGTGGTGATGCAGTACAGTGGCTGAGGGGTGGCAGTTTTCAGAGACACATTCTGAAGACTGAAATGGTGTCCCATCTGCACATACCTCTCTGGGTTGAGGGATGAGGTTGCTAGACTACAGACTGAGTTGGATGGGATTTGGTGACCTCTTCCACCACCAAGGGCCACCAAGTCAGCCACTGTTGTCTCAGAAGTTGCAAGAGAAAAGGAATGGCTGGGCTGTGGAGGGCCCAAGAAGGGTGGGGTGGTGGGTCAAAGGCACATTCCTCAACTGGTACTGCTATGCACCAGTGGACTAATGACCAGGTTACAGATGGGGCTGGGATAGTGCAGGGGAGTTTAGGGAGCTGGATAGGGGTCTTAGACTGGTAGTGCACTTAGTGACTTTCTCTGTCTGTGACATGGGGAGGAGAGGAGTTCTGCACCAGGAACTTCAACTCATGGCTGAAGGAATGGTGCAGAAAAGAAGGGTCCGGCTATACTGGGGACTGGGGACCCACCAGGGAGGATAAGGGCCAATACAAGGGTGATGGCCTGCATTGATCCAAGAGGGGAACCATGGTCCTTGGTGAACAGTTTAAAGGTTACCTTGATGAACATTTAAACTAGCCAAGAGGGATGGTGTGAGAAATTGGGGAGGCAGAAACTGATTCTCCAACAGCCTGAAGTAGAGCGAGGAGAACTCAAGAGACGTGGAATCCCAGGATACAAATTAGCACAGGAAGCTAGGTGGAACAAATGAAGGTCAATGGAAGTTGGTCAATTAAAAAGAGAAGAGGCAGAGGGAAAGCAAAAAGTAAAAAAGTGGGGTAACAAATGGAGTGGCAACAAAACCTGGAAAGCCTTGTGTTTGAAATGATAGAAGTCTAGTAAATAAGATTCCAGCCCTAGATGCCATAATAGCAGAGGCCAACTTGATATTGGGCCATTACCCAGTCATGGTGCACTTAAAATCATGACAGGGATATGGCCATACCCAGCTATACTCTCTTCAGTAAGGACAGAGTAGGAAGGAAAGGAGGGGTATGGTACTTTATGTGTGGAGGGCATTAAAAGCAACTGAGATACTGGGAATGCATGTGGCAGAGGCACAGTGCATCACCATAGGAATGAGGAATGGAGCCTCTATTCACACTGGAGAGATCTACAGACCTCCAGCATGTGGGGAGGAGCTTGATAAGGTATTGATGGAAGTCATTGACAAGATAGCAGAAAGGGGAGGTGCTGTTGGTGAGGGGCTGGATGTAGATTAGAGTCTCCCAGCTGCAACTTCAGCTAAAGGCAGGGAAATCTTGGACTCCTGCTGGGGGCATTCCTCAGAAAACTAGTCGGTGAACCCCTCATGATGGGGCAATACTGGACCTGGCACTCACCAAAAGGGACAGTATTGCAGACATCAAGGTGGGGGCCACATGAAGACAGCAATCAACATACTGTGTGGTTTAATATAAGGAAAGCTAAGGAATCAAACCACACAATGGTGAGGGGCCTGGCCTTCAGGATGGCAGATTTCAAAAATATGGGGAACGCTTTAAGGGATGACATAGTGGGGGATGAACTGTGGGGTGGAGAAACAGTGGGGAAATTAAAAGGGCAATAGTGAAGGCAACAAACCTCTGTGTCAAGCAAGGGAGCAAAAGAAGGAGTAAAAAGAGACCGCTATCGTTTTTAAAGAGGTGGCAGAAAAGGTAAAAGCTAAGAGGTTAGGGACACGATTTTTTAGGTATGTAAGGAAAAAAAAAGAACACCGGAGTTGAGATTGTAAGGTTAAGAAAGGAAGAGAGGTACTGGGCAGAGGGGAACAGGAAAAGGCAGACATCCTGATCAAATTCTTTCATTCAGTGTTTACAGAGGAAAGAGATGGGGGCACAAAAAATGTAATAGGAGCATTGAAATGAGGAGGTGGACACTAATCCATTTTTAGAGGACAGAGTCCTGAAGGAACTTTGCAAGTCTGAAAGTAGACAAAATATTGGAGCCAGTAGGGTGCACCCAAGGTACTGATCAAGCTCAAGAAGGTACCAGCTGCACCTCTGATGGCCCTGTTTAACAGTTCATTGAAACAGGAGTGGTCCCGGAGGACTGAAGGAGGGCAGATATAGTCCCACTTCACAAAGTGGTAGGAGGGAAGAGGCTGGCAATTATAGGCTAGTCATCCTAACTTTGGTGGTGGGAAAGCTAATGGAATCACTGCCAAAAAGAAGTATGAAATATCTTGAATCCATGGTTACAAGACCTGATGCAGCATGGATTCACAGGGCTGATCATGTCACACAAATTTAATAGAGTTCTTTGACTAGGTGACCAAGGAGCTAGTATAGGGTGGAGTGGTGGATATATTCTACATAGATTTCAGTAAGGCATTCATCACTGTTCCACATAAGATACTAGTAAGCAAGCTGGTAGCATTGGAGTAGAGGTGGGAAAACTAACATATTTTGCCCGGCAACAAATTTTGCACATTTTAGCATATATTTTGTGAGAGCGAATGCAAAAATTCTGCCCTCAAACAGCAGAATTTCGTCAAATGGCAGAATTTCCACGCAATGGCTGAATTTCACACTTCTTGTGGGGAAAATTCCACCATTTCTGGTGAAATACTGCATCCCTGTATACAAGCAACAGTTCATGAACAGCTGGGAGAGGTTAGTAAGCTGGTAATATTTGGTGTTTCTTTGAAAATATGATTCACAGCAGCAGCAAGGAGTTTGGGAGTGAGTTTTTCTCTTTTACAGGTACGCCATCATTCTAAAGTATAATTTAATTATATCACTATAATAATATGTATAAATGTGCACAACATGGGCAACATTAAGTACATTGGTAAAGGGTCCAGAGATTAAGAGTTTATTTATTAGTTTATCCTTTTCATGAATTCATGAGAAAAATATTTACAGCCAACCACTTGTAATCTAAGTTTTCTCATAAATATTATATGAGCAGGTACACACACTACACGACAATTACTGTATATATCAAGCTAGACTGAAACTTTACTTTTTTCAGGGATCATATCACATGTTAATTCAATTGTTGATGTAATTTTGCTTGCATTATTTGTCTCTCCAGTGCAAAAAAATTATTGCTGCTTGCCTGACTGCAATAGCTACATTATTAATAGAGAACAGAGGATCATCTTTATATTTATTAGTACAGTTATAACTATGTTGTAAATGAAGAACAATCTGATAATTCTAGCAGATAGGAAAATTTCCAGAGACCTGGGAAAACATTTTCAGAAGCTCAGATTTGTAGGTTGCAGCACTGCCTGTTGAGATCCATTATTGCCTGAAGTACAGTATTTTCAACTTAGATATCTGAATATAATAAATATCAAGTAACAGTGAAAGGGACAGCCCTGCACAGGTTATTGGCTACCATCTCGACCAGGTTACTTGAGAAATGCCTTGAAATCTTGCCAGACTCATCCAGTAAGTAGGATCTAGTGGCCCTGATGAGAAGCACAAGTTTGATTTAATTGAATGTGTCTTAATGTGAAGCTGAGATAGTAGCATGGATCTAATGTTCCAACAGACTTTTCTGATTGATATCCTTTTCAGGTTTGTAGCCCTTCCCTGTACAGCTGGATATAACTGACCACTGATTGGCATTTGAATACCGTGGAAACTCAGCTTTCAGCTATGGCCATTTAAAATGAATCTCAAATTTGTCACCTTTTATGTTCTTTGCTAACTGGTTGAATGCATTTAATTTTGCCATTAGACTATTCAGAAAAGCTGATATGGGTCACCTTGAAGAGCAGTACAGGATTTATGTATATACTCTTAAGTTAACATATTGCTGGGCTAACAATAGCAGGACTATTGGTGAACTGACTTTGTTGTTCGGTATTCTTTGTGAACTTGAAGCTCATATACAGCTATGCATCCTTAGGTTGCTTATCATTATTTAGGTGGAGTACCATGGGGTTTAATGCTGTAGAACTGGGGTAGGAGATGGGAGGTTTCAATGAGGATTATGAGGGACTGGGAGATAGTATTGCACTTGGACTTTTCTTTTCCAATTATTCAACAACTAAATACTAAAAAGCTGATATTTTATTTTTTTCCTCGGTTCTAATTCTGTAAAACTATCCACGCTATTGGTGGATTAAGTTTTATATTTAGTTATGTGAGCTAGGATCTTGTTCATTATAAGATGGTGTCGTTATCTGAGGGGAACTGAAATGTATTCCTTGAAAGTTTTACTTGTAGTGATGGATTCCAAAACTTTGTGGTGAAATTTCTACAAAATCAGCAATTCTGCTGGGCAAAATGTTTGCTGAATGCTCAAATTTCACAAACTTTTTCTCACTGTGAAATTGCAAATTTCATTGGAATTTTGCCTGCAAAATTTTTACAGCCAATCTCTACATTGGAGTGGGTACCAGGGTGGTAAACTGGGTAAAAATGAGTTACTGCATAGGCTGCAAATGGGAGTGGTAATTGGAGTTCACTTCAGGGAAGGGAGGATGACCAGCAGGGTGCCTCAGATTCAGTGCTGGTATGGGTCCTCTTTAATGTCTTTATAAGTGACATTGCAAAGGAGGTGGAAGGGAAGGTCCATCTCTTGCAGATGACACCAAACTCTGCAATAGGGTGGACACTCTGGGGTTGTGGTGGAAAGGATTAGCAGTGACCTGAGAAAACTCTAGGAGTGGTCACAGGTATGGCAGTTTAGCTTAATGCAAAAAGTACAAAATCATGAAGTTGGAACACAGAAACCTTGGGGAAGAGTACAAAATTGGGGAGGGGTGTTACTGATGATTATCAAGCAGGAAAGAAATCTGGGGTAATCATATCGGATGACCAAAAGGTGGACAGGGAGTGTGACAAGGCAGATGGGAAGTCGAGTGGGATACTGGGGTGCATAGGGTTGTAACAAGCAGAAAAGGGAAATGTTGTTGCTCTGTATAGATCACTGGTAATTTCCACCCAGAGTACTATGTCCAGTTCTGGAGACAAGGGGCTGGATTGTCAAAGGCCAGAGAATGATGCAGGGTGCTTGCATCAAAACAACTGACACAAGGAGCAGGATGTCAAACCTTGCACCAGTTCTGATTTTCTCATGGTGCTTGCATCAAACACAGGTCTACGTGCATCATAGTGGCTTGCCCAATGCTTGTACCAAAACAATGCTTGTGCCATGTTGGAAGGGATGCCTTCATCACTGAAATGATGCACCATCCCTTATTTGAGATTTTCAAAGAATGCAAGTCCTGTCCTTGTGCCTAAGATGCATGTCGCAGTTAGACCAGCCAGAGTTGGTCTAAGGGACACTAGAGCATATAAAAAGACCCACAGCAGGAGGTCAGACTTGACTATGCTAATATTAAGTGCCAGTATTCTGCAGGACTAGTTTAGAACATTTTGGGACTTAGTCTTGGACATTTCATCTGCCATTTTTGTTTATTGCTTAGTTTGCATCATTCTCATCCATTCTGCCATTTTTACTTGACTGGCACCATTTTATGACTCAGCTTGCGCCATTTATTTACTCACTGTGCACCATTTTTACTCAGTTTGTGTCATTTTCATTCCTTGAGTCATTTTTTTGACTCAATTTGACCATTTGTGACTAAACTTGCACCACTTGTTTTGGTGCAACTTACGCCATTCTCATCCCTTACACAATTTTGTTGATGTAGTGGACCTCTTGTGTCAGTTTGGGGACTTTGTCACAATGAACACTTTTCTTGCAAAATGTGGTGCACAGTATTTTAGCCCCTAGATCTGACTCAAGCTGGCTGTTTGACACAGCTTGCTTGGATCTAAGGGCCCTCTGAAAAATCCTGCTGCCCACATCTCAGAAAAGACCAAGACAGAGTGAAAGTGGTCCAGAGGAGGGCAAATAAAAGGGTGCATGGTCTGCATCAGTAGCCTTATGGAGAAGAGATTAAAGGAGCTAAATACATACACCTTGCAGAGAGGAGAGAGGGAGGATATGATAGAGATAATGCATACCTCATGGGGTAAACAAGGTACAAGAAGGAAGTATTTTCAGAAAATGATGCTGAAGGACATGGGGACATGATAAAAAGCAGGGGGGCAGATTCAGGAGAGATGTGAAAAGTACTTCTTCACAGACAGAGTGGTGGGTTCCTGGAACAGTCTTCCAGTGGAGGTGGTGGGAGCCTGAGATTAAGTAGGATCTGTGGTGATACTATAGCCAGAGAAAATAGGAAGACAGTAGGCCAAGCAGTCCTTATCTGCCATCAGATTCTATGGGTGGGATTTTCAAATGCCCTAGATCACCGACTGATTATACAGCACAAGGGGTGCAATTACCACAAGTTAGACCAACTTTTCTGGTCTAATGTGTGGCAATCGTAGGGCGTATTACAGAGCTTATGCCAGATATTTGGTGCATGCTGCTTCCATATGTGGAATTGTTGCAACTGCACCCAAGCTTGTAAAATTGGGTGCAGTGATAGTTACTGCATCAGTGCACCAGCAGAACCTAAGTGCCCTGGTGCAGGGTTGGATGCAAAGCTCTGTGCCAGGCTTGGAAAATCCAACTTAATGTGTTTATGTTTCTTTTCATACAGTATTTCTAAGACATTATATAGTGTCCGAAACACTATTCTATGCTATTCATTTGAATGAACTGTAATGGTGTAACTAATACAGTGAAATATCAAGGAAGTATAAAAATGAGAGAGAAGTAGCTGCAGAAGACTCAGGAGAAAGGGAATTAATATAATGACAAAGGCAATACAATTAGATTATTTATTTAACAAAATTGGTCTCAAACATATCATAATATGGTTTATACCTCTCAACTGTCCCTGATTATGAAGAACAGCTCTCATTTTACCCCTAAAAATTGCTCTAGCCTCATGAAAAGTGGTGCCCACTCAGAAAACTTGTTCTAAATTCAGATTTTAAAGCAGAAATTCATAGTATTCTAAGATGCTAAATCAAAAATAAACTTTTGTATAAGTAAGCACAATGGCTTCCACCATATTCTGAGCTTGTATCTCCATGTTTGAGATGTGTCTCTCATTATGAGGGCCATTGTTCCTCATTCTCCCTCATTTTGAGTGGCTATGACTCTTATGTCATTGACAAAAGTTGAGAGGTATAGATAGAACAAACAAGAAAGAAAACAGAAGAGTGTATGAAGGTATAAAACTGTTCCCTACCACAGCAGTAAAAGACCATACTTAAAATTCAGAGTGGTAGAGATTAGGTCAATGTACTGTTAATGGTCTTAATGGTCATACTTTACACCTCCCAGACAAAATAGCTTTACAAGCAATGGTTTGTTTGATATTAGAACTTCTTTGAACCCTGGTCATGCAGCCAAAGCAGTTAATGATTTGATATAATCAGTTTTAAGAGCATGTGAGCACTCAAAATGGCCACCAAACCAGACTTCATTTAAGCAAAACTGGTGACTGGATAAGGGCCTTAAAAGCTGGATTGGCTGGAATAAATCCAGACAGGTGTCAACCCTATTACATTGAACAAGTTGGCAAGTTTTCCATGGAGAGGTTACCAGCCATAGTCCCTGAAATAATAATTTCATAATATTTTTTTTCCTTTGATTAACTGTATCTACTTTGGGGACAGAGATGGACTGAGAAATGTGATTGAAATTGTTGTCAGAGGCCAAAGTAGCTGGCGCTAGAAGTAATTATAATGTCTTTGTCTTGTAATGACAAGACTCCTCATTAGTCATGAAGGGAGCTTCAAAGAGGTCAGAGTCTTTCATGTCCTGGCCATGCAGACATCCCTACTGGGTAGAGAGGGCTCTGAAAAGTGAGAACATTTCTGAGTCCACAGGAATCCAAGATTCTGCTTTAGGCCAGCTCCCAAGAGAGGTGGGACTGTCAGAAGACAAAGAACCTGTCAAATCCATGATGTTGGAGTGACATATTTGATGACGATCATGGGGGCTGCCAGCTGAAGGTTTTGAAGTTGTCAGATCCTAGCAACTCAGATAGGTAAGGGACTCTGATCAGTTACCATCTAAGCTTAGAGTCTACCCTGATTCACAAAGATTCTGTGTGGTAAAGAAATCTTCCTACTTTGCTAAGAGTTAAGAAGTTATAGTAAGGTTTTCGATGTGTCCCTTCTGCTGTGTAAAAACATTTCTTTTAATTTCTGTAGTAACCCTGTAATTCTCACAGTCCCTGTGCATCGTGCTAGCATGTAGACTGTATAAATATTTTGAAGTAGTAAACACTACTTTTATATACTTTATTCCTCTGTTACTTAATCTTATGAGGAAAATTTAACTGTTAATATTGACAAATCAAGGATCTGTCTCTGAAAGCCGGAGCCGATGGCTACAGTTACCATATTGTAAGAAGTATTGACTCAGGAGTGAGTGACAGAGAAAGGCCATGCCTGTATCCAAAGGAACACTCTACTGTGTGGGCAATTGAAAACAAGATAAACTGGATTTGCACTTACTATCTTGACAGAGCTGCTCAACCAATGTCTTTAACACTCTCAAAAAACTTATGTTTGCATTAGGCTTTGGTGAGCAAATCAATGGGAGGTTAGGTAGTCTTCTGAATAGTTTAAATAATGGAAAAGCACTTCAAATATGTAAAAAGACCAGAGTTTTATTTTCGAATAATACAGCAATGCAATAAAGTGTTTCAATTCTTTAAAACTTTAACAACTCAGTCACATTCAGTGCTGACTACCATAAAAATATAATAACTACCCCAGTCCAGTGCACCAGCCACTACTATCTCCTGCGCTTTGCTGGTATGGCTTCCCAAGGGGTGCAGTTCTGACATCCCATAAGTCTTTATATACCCAAAGTATATGTGCTAAATAATGAAAAATGCTAGATAAGCAGCTGCTCTGGTTGGATTCAGACTGAGAAAGTCCTCAGGTAAGAGAATAATTTCTGAGTGCTGGCAGCTAACAAGGGTCTTTTAGGTGTAGAGGGCTGAGAACATTGAAACCCGCTGCTGACTATGTCCTGAGAGTGCAGGTTGCGACAAACTGGTGCCAGTGGTGTTGATTTGTAAAGGATTGTCAATAACCTTGTTAACTATCCAGACACAGTACAGGATATTACATAAAGGAACACAGTGTATGCTATTACTGTTATTTTTGTTTTATCAAGACTATTTAGAGAGAAGGCATTACATCTGGACTGTATGAAAGTTGCTCTTTGGTAGACTTGCAAGAGTTGTGCAAAAGGTGAAGGGAAGGTTATGATTCATGAAGAAAGTCTGTACAGGACAGAACTCATAAATATCCTCAAGGAAAATGACCAGGAATGCACTGTAAAAGTGGTCACTGCTAGCCAAAGTCACGACACAGAAGTTTGAGAGCATGAAAGTGAGCCAAAGCCAGGAAATGAGGCAGCTTAGCAGATACAGAAGTTGAAATTGAGCTTGCCTTAGTTCAGGCAAAGGCTGAGGCAGAGTTCCAGAAGATGAAGCTGGAATCAGAGGAGTGAGAGAAGGAGGAGAAGTGAAAGTCTGATGCAGAGAAGTAGAAGGCTGAGGCTGAACTGCACCAGATACAGCTAGAGATGCAGCAAAGTTTTAATTTGCAGGCAAAGTGAACCAGAAAGTGGTCCACTTTGAATTCACGTAGCACTCACGTGAATTGTCCATTAGTTCAAGTAGTAATTTATTGTTTGACTAAAAGCCATTACAAAACATACTGTTGTCACATACATCACTTGGTACAATATACATATAACATAATAAATTATTGTAAGTATACACTATTTCCATAAATACAAGCATGTTCATAAAATTCCTGTTCTGATACATTCCTGCAAGATTAATTCATACATAAAACTCCACTAGGATTATCTTCTAGACTAAACCTTATTGCACACCTATATATTCAAATAACCTGCATTCTACTTTTTATATTAATTGCTTGAAAATATTTAGCAATTCTTGTCACTGACCAAGCATCTTCTGTATTTAGAAGAATATTGGTTAATCTGCCATCATCAAGTTGTAATAAATCAATCATAAAAGGAGCCAGCCAAAAGGTTCTAGGTTTCAAATACCAGGTGCAGTGCCATAGTACATGTTCCAGATTTTCCACACCGCCATGGGAGCAATCACAGTTCCTATCATAAATACCTTCCTTCTTGTATCTACACAGCAACACTTTGCTATGGAACTGTTCAAACTTAAAGTTTGAAAATATTGATCTGAGCTTAGGCTCAGTTAAGATCTCTATATAAGGTTTAAAGCCAAAGTAAAAATTATTTTGGGCAAACCATATGGAATATCTCGAGTCTGATATTAACTTAATTGTCCATTAAAAACTTGAAATTCACTTTATTTCATGTTGTCCACTTCAAGTTACAGTTTGATAAGGTGAAGTCATTAAAAACAGGCCACTGATCACATGCCTGACTGCCTCTGCATGTCTACAGATTCAGAGAAGCAGTTAAATAGGCAGAAAGTCACTGTTCAAAGTGCAAAGTGAGCACAGATGCAGCATGCAACAGTCAGCATTTGCTTTATTACAGGGTACTGCAGAAATTCATGTACTACCAGACTTTAACAGTGAACCATACAGGAACCTACACAAAGCCACCATTGCTGATACATATCACAATGTTTGATCCATTATCACTAGCTATGAAGCCAGATTTTAGGGACAGGGTGTGCAGCCACTAATCAATTTCTGTCAGAAGCAAGTCTAGCATGTGTTCACCTATATGCAACCCTGCTACACTATGCATTGCAAATGTGGCATGCCGTCTAACACCATAAAGGTTGCTACCACCACAGTCTGACTTATTACACTGCTTCAATTCCCACCATCACAGACAACCCAGGTAGCTGTGCCCAATATGCAGTAATACACGATAGGAACTAACTGCTGTTTTGCCACGTGTCACATATCCATGCTTAAGTGAAAGCAAGGTGATGTGGAATGTTGAAAGCATGTCTTGCAGACTCTGTCACCATCTGATATAACTCAGGGACAGACAGGTGGAAAAGCATGTCTGGGACAGGACCTTCAATTTAGGACATGCGAGCCACAAAGCGCCAGAAGCCCACATTCTCCACGAAGGAAAATAGCAAAAGGTCAATTGCCAGCATTTCTGCTATGGCAGCATTGAGTTCACTTGCATCTGCATGATTTGGTGGGTATTTAGTGTTGTGCTTGTAAAGGCTATCAACGTGGACTGCATTGTTCATTGCTTTACGTTGCTTGCTAAAAAGCTCTACTCTACTAATTGACATGGATGGGGTACCTTGAATGTTTGATGGGGTGCACAGGTGACAAGCCAATACCTGCAATTATTTTTCTTGTTTTAAGCACAGGGGTTGATGTAGTAGATTACTTCATAGACTGCCACTGCTACTCTGACCACTGCTTGAACATTCCAAATCATCATCCTCCTCATGCCTGTAGTAATCCGCTGGTGTTATTTCACCACTTTTACTGACATGGCTATTTACACTGACGGAAGGGCATACCATGCTCACTTATGTGGCTGAGGTAAATGCCCAACTACAGACATTAGCTCCGCATCCACAGTGCCTTGTGCCTGCTCTTCAGATGAGTATGCTGGCCCCAGTGCTCAAATGGCTACCCTTTTATCACACTTCACATGCACTTGGCAAAGCTGACAGATTGCCACTGTTTCATTGTTGCCATCTTGTACAAGAAAATCTCAAACTGCCCTACTCTTCACATGTCACTGCTGGTGCTGCTGCATGTAACTGCACTTTTGGTGGCAATGAAATGGGCGTGTGATACATGACTTCTGTTGTGCACAATTGGACTTTGACAGACCATCACAATCTCTGACTAATAATTCAGGGTCATCATCAACAGACACAGCTACAGCAGAACTTTGAGGAGGGGTGATTGACTAACAGACTGCTTACAAGCAGTCACCTTCACTTTCTTTTTTTCCAGTTCCCAAATGAGGTCACTAGAATCATCATCATAATCATCATCCACTAATTCACTTTGGAGGCTGTCCTCCTGTGGAGATATTCAAGTTCAACAGCAGCCTCAATATTATCAGCCACACGTTTTTCATCAATGTCTGAATGTTTGGATGACCTATCCTCAACATCAGTGGAAACATGAGACTGTGAGTCATCATCATGATCAGAATCATGTTCAAATACTCTAAGTAGTGGGACATCAACTGCACTCAAGTCTGTGGATTCAACAACATTTTTCCCACATGATAAGTTTAACAAGGTTGAACTTGTAGCAATACTCATGTTGTTATCAACCATGCCGTCACTAACTTTACTAACAGCAGGGACAATGCCATCTCCAACCAACATTTAAGTGACTGATTTTGCTGTGAAAAACATAGTTGGACAAATCTCTTTACTTGCAACAACTATTTCTTTTCCCTTCTGCTGCATACTACCATGGCCACAACCTCTCTTAACACTGCTACTATTAGTACACTCTGATGAACCTGACTCATCTTCACAACAACTTCCCCTGCTAATAGTCTTCTTGGCAGCAGCACCACAGCCAGTAGCTGCTTTGCTAGCCATCTCTTCGTGGGAATTTTTTCAGATGACCAAGACAATTTACAACAACTTGATATTTCGGCACTTTTGGGTAGCTGGGAAGCAAAACGTTAAATGCAGCTACACAGACACAACACAATACCAGTCCTTGAATCCTTAACCAATCTTCAAAAGCCAACAGTCAAAAACAATACCTTATTTTGATGGGGTGGGGGAGAGAGACACAGTACCTAGCTACACAGAAGCAGGGAAAAATTGCAGACAGGCTTAGAAATTCAGAGTACTGCTATTGCAGTGCAATAATGAAATGCATATCAAGTGACAGGATGCACAAAGATTTAAGGTCAGGCACAGAAACTTTAACTGTTCAGTACAGTACAAAACAGACAGTCCTGTAAAAAGACTGAAAAACTGCCCAGCAAACAGAAAATATTTATAAACAATTCAGTGAAGTTGTATTGTGTCTACCTAAACACACAAATAAAACAATAGGCAACAACGGTTGGAAAAAGTGCCTTTCTCACTACTTTCCCTTCTACACCACAGATCAGTCCCTCCCCAAAGCATGCTTCAACAGTGTCTCTCAGTACAGAGGCTGAATCAACTAAATTAACATTCAATATTCACAAAACATCAATAAATACTTGAAGATATAACCACATTAGTGTTTTCTACAATCAATCTACTAAATTTTGTCACAAAATTCTGTGACAAAAAGGCATTTTAAAGGGTTTTAGAGTGTTTGAATCTCAGAGCTCTGAGAGCAAGCTGTCTCCAGCTTTCCACTAAGCACACTACAATGAACTGAGGCTATGCGAGACAATATACAGCTCATGTGACCTTATATCCCATGATTCACTGCAAAATTCACCTTACAAAGTACAAAAACGAGGAGAAGTAACACAAAGTCAATAGAAAACAAAGAGAAGTAAAAGCAAAGTCCATAGAGAACAATGGGAACTTTGTATTACTTTAAGATGCATAGTTATTCACTTCACTTTGCCAAGTAGTAAGCGAAATTCAGGTTTACGCAGAATACTACACTTAGTGAATTTTAGGCAGTTCAGCCACCACTAGATACAGCAGGAAGCAGATAAGTGAGAGAAAGAGCATCAGCGTGAGATCCACATGTAAGAGTGTAAGCATGTAACAGAAATTAAGATTCTGTGCCAGAAGACAACACTGCAAACTGTGAATAATGGCATGAGGAGTTTGTCCCAGGAAGCCAAAATTAATTCTGAAATGTTTCCCAGATATCAGGAGGGGATGATCTTGATTTGTTTTTAAGATCTGTTGAGAGAATCTGTGGGCAATTTGAATTGGTCAGGGCTTCTTGGTGACTCTTCTATTGCCACACCTCACAGGCAAGGCATTAGAAACATTGGATAATAGACAGTGAGGACTGCATGGAGTATGATAAACCTAAAAGTGCCTTGCTAAAGTGTTTTGAGTTCACTCCCAATGCCTACAGGCAAACATGTATAGGGTTAAGAAAGGCACTGTGGTAGAAACAAGGTCAGAAAGCATAGGCAAACCAGGAGCAGTTATACAAATTCACAAGTAGAACTTCATTATTATAAAAGATGATAAAGTAAAATAATAGCATTTGTGCAAGATGGATTTCAACACAGACAGCCCAAGCAAAAGTTCTTCTGAGAAAATATCTTAACCACAAAGTCTCCAACTGCAAAACTAAAACATTGATGTCTTTAGAGTTTCTCACTGCATCCTGTTTTTCATAAAATGTAACAAATCTGTCAATTCCTTTCCTGAGCAAGTACATCCAGGCTGCACTGGTGTAACACAATAGGATAGGATGTCTGGAATTGTCTCCTGTAGACAGTTCTGTTAACAAGTTCAGAAGGTCAAACTATTTCTCCATGTCAGCTCCCAGTGTTACTGATTTCTGCCTTTTCTAATAATTCCACATGGCCTTACATTTCTGTAAATCAAGGGATCCCAGTTTCACATAAAGATCCACATATGTTTTATAAGGATATAAACAGCAATTAAAGGTAGGGAGATGGTGGGTGAAAACCATGGACTCATCGAGGTGGCCAACCCTGGGTGCCACAGGAAAATGTGAGCAATTAAACAGAAAAGAGAAAGACAAGTGGCAGAAAAGGAGAGGACATAATAGATCCTTGCTTTTAACTCTTTCTGCATAATGAATGAGACAAGATCCTGTACAGTTCTCTCACAGGCACTGGGAGATAGCTAAGTAATTTGCTAGAATGCTGTGTAGATAGTGAAAACACTTTCTGTAGAGGAAATAAAGGCTAATTTCTTCTGTAACAATTCTTAAAACTGTACCTGAGGAACTGAGAATGTGGTTGTTGCATAGAATGCCTAGCTCCATGAGGAGGCAGCAGAGAGTGCTGACCAGTTCATATCCAGCCAACCATCATCTCATCACAAAGCTATTGTGGAAGGAACATCAGGTGATTTTAATGGAACCTAGGAGCAACCTAATGGAAGCCAGCCTGTGCTTGACTCCAAAAGGAAGCCAAGTAGTTTCTGAGGTAAAGAGTTAGGGAATGCAGGTATTATATTTGTCAAAACTGAGGCATTTATCTTCTGATTGTCCAAAACAAAACAAAAATGGATAGTTCAGTAGGAGGGGTAGCTTGCAGAGCTCACAGCAAATAGTGGCCTGTTCACAGATTGTGGTGCCCTCTAACTCCATTGCACATATGCACCCAGTGGTGGTGAATAGATTGTTAATCCAGGGACTGAGGAACACTGAGGCCTCCATTTACATATTAAAGCAGGATCAGATGGATGACAAACAGATTCCTCCTGGCCAGTTTTCTTGGATGGAGGGTAATGGGTTCAGCAGTCTCAGTACCGATGGACCTGATCTTCCTAAGCTGGGAAAGTGGTCAGGGCACATAGGGGTAGGTGTTGTATCAGATCTGCCCATGGATGTGATTATGGGGAATTTAGAGCTATGTGGAATATAAAATTATGCTGGTGGAATGCCCACAGAACTGCCATTCTGATTCCATGGAATCTCATGGAATTTTCATGAAAATTCTGCATATTTTGCCAGATTTTAAATTTCAGTTATTTTAGTCTAGTTTTTAAGTATGTATTCAAATGATATCAAATGTAGCAAGTATACAGGTACAAACGGTTTGAATAAGTGTAACAAATCTCTTGGTCACAGTGGAGCTGAGTTATGGGTGGCCAAAGATTTAAACAAAATTTTATTTTCAGGTTGTTCCATCTAATTTTAAAATGTCATATCCAAATCTCTTCACAGTTTAAATATTTAGAGAAACATGCAACATGGTTAGGTACACCAAGATTTACAGTATGTCTCAAACTTTAAAGGGGACTGTGCTATAGATAGCCAAACATTTTGTCAGCTTTTAGATTTTAGTTTAGTATAATTTTGAAAGCACTCATCAAAGTGACATAAATGTTTGCAGGTATGTTCTTATTATTATCGTTATATATGTACCCAGTTTCAGATTTGTAGCTCTAAAGGTGGCTGAGTTATGTGTAGAACATTTTCATGAACTTTCCCACAAAAAAAATGACAGACTTTGAGCACCTATCATGTTGAGACAATGTGCCCTGATGTCATGATATTTGGGACACCATTAGAACTCATATCAGCATGAACCCATGGCAAATTGCAGATCTCTAGCACAATAAAAGTTATGACTAAATTAATAAATTTCAAAATTTCACAGAATGCTGTCACATTGTAAATTTCAGTTATGTTGGTCTAGTTTTCAAAGTACATATCCACATAATACCAGATTTGGAGATTGTCAAAAACAAAATAAAAGGGCTTGTGCAGTAGGAGGGGTAGCTTGCAGATTTTGGAGAGTTGGAGATTTACAGGTACTAATGGCTTTCATAAGTGTACCAAATTCCAGAGTCCTAAATTGAAAAGGGTGAGTTGTGGCTGGCCAAACATTTCATCAAAATTTAATTTTCAGTTATTTCCATCTAATTTTAAAATGCTTATCCAAATTTCACCACAGTGTAAGGATTTAGATAAATATGCAACATGGGTATGTGCACCAAGTTTTAAGAATCTGTCTTTAAAGGGGCTGTATTATGGGTAGCCAAACATTTTGCACAACTTTAAATCTTAGTTATTTTGGTATGGTTTTGAAAGCATTCATCAATATGATATAAAACTGTGTAGATATAAGGGTTATTAAAGGAATAATGCATGACAGGGTGATGTGTGGTGCTGAGGATAACGTCACGCCTGGGGTGATTAGGCACGAGGCCACAGGCCGAAAAGCGACTAATCACCCCAGAAGTGACGTTATCCCAGCACAACACACACCCTGGAGTGCATTATTGCTATTATACAATGGTTCATTGTTATACAGAATACAAAAAATTATTTTAAAGATGTTTTTGTGTGGAAAAATATTTTTGTTTTTAAGAGAAGATGAAACAATCAATGGACTGATCCATAAAACAATCAGTGGAAAGATCCATAAAACAAGCAATGGAAGGATCCATAAAGCAAGCAATGGAAGGATCCATAAAACAATCAATGGCAGGATCCATAAAACAAGCAATGGAAGGATCCATAAAACAAGCAATGGAAGGATCCATAAAATGCTCATCTGCAGGTTCACAGTGAGGCTGAGACTAGACCTGTGATGTTATGCTGGATAACATCACACCCGTGATGTTATGCTGGGATAACATCACAGGTCCAGCCAAGACTGACCAATCAGAGTCCAGAATTTTTCTTGCCATTGTATAATACTACTTTATATATGTACCTATGTTCAGATTTCTAGCTGTAAAAGTGCCTGAGTTATATGCAGATAAAAATATTAATGACATTTCCCACATAAATAAATGACAGACTTTGAGCACCTATAATTTTGAGATGATGCATCCTAATGTCAAGTTAAAACAACAGACAGAACAGAGAGCTGCGATACAGTCTGAGCAGCATGGTGCACACAATAGGCAGCCAGCCTGTGATGATAACGAACAAACAAACTGCTGTGGCACTCAAACCAAATGAATTCAAAAGCAAGGAAAAATCCAAAATAGAAATATTTATTCAGCTCAGTAGCACACAGAGGCATGCCAGCTAACCACCCAGTGCTTCACTCCTCGAGAGTCTTCTGTTTGTTCCTAATTTTAAGTTATGTGGTACACCATTATAACTCCTATCAGCAAGTAATCATGCTTCATTTCAGATCTCTAGCTCAATTGGCAGCTGAGTTATGACTAAATTAATACATTTTAAAAATGTTACACAATTTCACAGAATTCCATAAAATTCAGCAAATTAGTAATGTTCTCATTCTACACAGCTCTACAGGAATGACTTCTATAGAAGATTCATTATTGGGTGTATCACTATCCTTAGCAAGGCAAGGGATCAGGTTTCTGAGCCTGCAGAGGTGCCAGTGCAAGAGGAAACCACCACTACCTCAGTAGCTGGGGAAGTTGTAGCTGGAGTATGTGCTAGGCACAGCAGTTCTGAGCCACAGTTACAGCCAAAGGAGAGTCCCTATGTGGGTAGCTTTCAACAGGAGAGTGTGCTTGGGAAAAGTCAGGTGAGTAAAGCTTGGGAGAGCTTTGCAAGATGACAACAGTAAGCTGACATATTGAACAGGTATTTCTGTCAGTCTTTACTGAGGAAGAGGGTGTAATGGGTCTGAAGGGAGTACAAGGGTGAGAATGGTGCAGAAATGGACACAAGTCCCTTTACATGAGAAAGGGTCCTGAAGGAACTGGAAGTAATAAGAGTTGATAAAGCAATGGGGCCAGGACGGGTCCACCCAGGGTCATAAAGAACTAAGAGAGGTGGTGGCTGAACCTCTGGCTATCCTGTTTAGCCGATCACTGGAAACAGGGAGGTACCCAAAGACTGGAGGACAGCAGATGTAGTCCCCTTATACAAAAGTGGGAACAAAGAGAAGGGGAACTACAGACCAGTCAGCCTCACCTTGGTAGTGGGGAAGATCATGGAGGCACTACTGAAGGAGAGATTGGTGGAACATCTGGTTGTCAATGGACTACAGGACCCAAGGCAGCATGGTTTCACCAGGGGAGGTCATGTCAGACCAACCTCATTGAATTTTTGACTGGGTGACTAGGGAGGTGGATCGGGAGGGCAGTGGACATGGCCTATCTGGACTTCAGCAAGAGCCTTTGACACTGTGCCACATAGAAGACTATTACACAAACTGGGAAATATGGGTGTGGGCAGGACAGTAGTGTGGTGGGTAGGTGACTGGCTGGGTGGCAGGATACAGAGGGTGGTGGTAAATGGCTGTCACTCCACAGAGGGAAGAGTGACCAGTGGGGTACTACAGGGATCAGTGCTGGGACCGGTCCTATTCAACATTTTCATCAGTGACATTGCGCAGGATCTAGAAGGCAGAATTTCACTGTTCGCTGATGACACAAAGCTCTGTAACAGAGTAAACACACCAGAGGGTGTAGACAGAATGAGAAGCGACCTGCAGAAACGTGAAGAATGGTCAAGGGTTTGGCAGTTGAAATTCAATGCAAAGAAGTGCAAGATAATGCATATGGGGCACAAAACCCTGGCACAATATATCAGTTGGGGGTGAGGATATAGCATGCACCAAGCAGGAAAGGGATCTTGGGGTTGTCATCTCTGATGACCTCAAGGTAGGGAAACAGTGTGACAAGGCAGCAGGTAAAGCAAATAGGATGCTGGGATGTATAGGCAGGGGCATCACCAGCAGGAAAAGGGAGGTAATAATTCCGCTATACAAGACACTAGTGAGGCCTACCTGGAGTACAGTGTACAGTTCTGGAGACCATACCTACGTAAGGACATAGACAGGGTAGAGAAGGTTCAGAGGATGGCAACAAAGATGGTGCATGGATTGCATCACAAGTCCTATGAAGACAGGTTAAAGGAACTGAACATGTACTCCTGGAGGAGAGGAGGGAGAGAGGATATAGAAGAGACATACAAGTATCTTACAGGGAGGAACAGGGTGCAGGAAAACACTATTTTTAAGCGAAAAGATGTTCCAGGACTAGAGGGCATGGGTTGAAGTTGGAGGAGGACGATTCAGAGGAAACGTGAGAAAGAATTTCTTCACAGAACGGGTGGTGGACAAGTGGAACACCCTGCCAGAGGAAGTGGTGGGGGCTGAAACAATCAATGATTTAAGAATGCATGGGATAGACATAAAGGAATTCTAGAGGTCAGGGTAAGGGCAACAGACTTCTAGGAAAACAAACTGAACTTACAAGCTCAAATGGGCAGACTGGGTGGGCCATAGGACCTTATCTGCCAACACTGCCTATGTATCTATGTATCCATCCCTCCAGAGATTAAGTGCATTAGTCTCCACTGTGGAAGGTGACTCTCCAAATTCTGGGAAAAGGGAGGTGTACTGGGAAAATGGGCTCTGTAGCATGAGTGGGTTCCTAAGGGAGGACCAGAGGAAGGTCTACTCTGGCAGGTAGTGGTTCTTAGAGAATGTGGAAGCAGCTTCTGGCCTTAGTCCATGACATACCTTTTTCTGGACACCTTGGGTCAGCCATACAAAAGATAGCTAATTAACAATTTTACTGGCACAGCATCTTTAAAGATGTAACAAACTACTGCTGGACTTGTCTGCAATGCCAGAGGGTGGGAAAGGTTGGGGACAAGGTTAAGGTAGTTCTAATTCCCCTGCCTAGTACTGAAGAGTAATTTAGGCAAGCTTCAGATTTAGCTTTGTTTGACTATTCAGGTCATTACAAACAGAAATAAAAATAAAAGTATCTACAATATACAATAAAAATAAAATGAATCTAAAGATACTACATACCACCTAGTACAATAATAAATATCCAACATCAATTAAACCTTTAAACACCTGATTATTCTGTTCCTCTAGAATTCCATTCTTATGAATTAATCAGACAAAATCAAATCATTATGACCTCACTTAAATGCAAGGTAGTTTTCCTTTCACAGTACTAATTTGTCTATAATCATATTAATTGCATTTCCATTGTAGCCACATTTATTTTATCAAGTAAGATGCAATTCTCTATAGTTTGAGTTAGATCCAGACACATTAATCATTCAAATTCCACCACCTTAATTATGGTTCTAGTATATTCTTGTATATCATAACCAATTAAACATCCCAAATAGGGCTACTAAACTATGCTATGTCCCATTTGTTTCTAGGTTACACTCTAAAAAATCTTTTAAGATCGATTCTGGAGACTTCCTGAGCCAGTGACTACAACTAAATAAAACATTTGTACTACACCTAGTATCCATGGAATTTCACACAAAAAGAAAATACAGATACCACAACTGAGTTTAGAACAACAAATCAAACGTATCAGTTTTCGAATGGTCATGTCTGAGTACTTAGATATTTTAAAATTTGAACCCCTTTTACAGCAAATAAAATAGGCATTAATTTCAGGAAATTGCCATAATGAACTGCAGTTTTGTGGTAATAATTATAAGGTTCAAGGCTGATCTGAGTTTATCTCATCCGTTTAGCTCTTTGTTTATGGGTTAAGTCTCTTCTCAATAAAAGCAAATAAGAATACTTTTAACATGAAGACCAAAGGAGGACTTATGCGTATATTTCCAAAGTCAAATCATAGCAAGAATTAATGCAGCTCACAAAGTGTTCTATAGAGAATTCAGCTTGTTCAGTATTAAGCAAGTGAACACAAACAACAATGTAATGCTCCTTGTCTCCTGTTGCAGTAAAATCAAAAGAGTCACATGGCGTCACAACTCAGAGCTCGCCAGTTATATGAGAGCAAGCAATTCAATCCAAGAAGTCTAATGCTGACTTCCACCGACAATTAGTATTAATGCTTTGCCTCCTGCAGGTGCCACATTTAATGCCATATATCAAGTTAGTGTTCGCTCCATCGCTAGAAGTCCCATGGCTTACACTCTAGGCCCTGCCCTGAATATTCCCTTCGTTGACAAGAACCAATAACAATTTTGTCCAAAATGTATTCCATTAATCTACATGGTTCTTTATCTCAGTGGAGCCACCATACACAACAGGCAAAGACACTCAACCTACCTCTGAGAGTAGAAAATCTCCCATGAATGCAGCTCCTTGATTATATCATGAAATAAAGGTATATCTGCCAATTAGTATCCTTTGTAATCCCTTTCCTCTTTTCTACCCCTTTTCAGGAATCAATGCTCATGGGGGACTACACATAGTTCTAGAACCTCAGTACAAGTCCAGAGAGCCCTTTCAGTGTGTTATACATTGAGCCATCAGGTTGAATTTCCTTGGTGTCTTATCTTGTCCACTGAGACCTGTGGGAATAAAAAGAAAAAAATTGCTTATCTGAGTGTGTTATCTTTTGTCTTATTTTATAACAAAGGAGATACCTTCTCTCCCTAGGCAACCACATCATACCTGTAGTAAACATGATTACACTTGTCAGCACAATGTGCTTTCCCAGGTATAAGATAACCACTGTCGGTCAGAAGCTGGATGGTCTCCATTATCTTCATTCCTTCCAGCAATTCTCAGCCCTCCTTTTTTCAACATTCCTTATCTCTGTCACTCCAGTCTGGTGCATAGGCTGAAAATACTAAAAATCACACACCAAGAAAAACAATCGACCAGCCAGCACAACCATTCGGCCTTTCAGCTCAAGTTCAACTCAGCTCACAGACTTTTTAATTTTGGAAAGTCATGGGCTAAAATAACATTAATTTCATTCACTGAATCTATGACTGTAAAGACAAAGGCTTTGAGTGAAATTTATAAACACCCATCAGAAAGTGGAACAACACAGAGGCAGCTAGGAGTGGAGCAGCACTGCATCCATTTTGCTGTTCCATCCCCTCAGTCCTGCTGCATTCCATTTAGGTGAGCTTGCTGCAGATGTTTTGGTGCCTCTAGCACCCAAAGACACAGTGGTTAGCAGCACATCCTGTTGGTTCTACATCACTTTACAAGGTACCCAAAGGCAGTGCTCATGTCCTCCACTGAGGTTGAGAAGGTAGCCATTGAACTGTTGGGGATATTTTAGGTGGGTCAGCTTTCCACAGGAGATTCTTTTGGATCAGGGCATCATCTTCATGTCTGAGCTGATAACTAGTCTTTGGGAGAAGTGTGGAGTGAGGCAGCTCAGTGCCTCTTAATACCATCCTCAGACTAACCATCTGACGAATGATTTAATACATCTCTTAAGACCATGTTGAGCACATTTGCTGACCAGCATGCAGAGAATGTGATAAGTACTTACCCCATATGTTATTTGCATACAGGAAATCACCCAGAAGTCCACAGTGTTCTCATCCTTCAAATTCCAATTTTCGACAGGGTGGGGAGTGGCCTTTGAATTGTAAAGGATGAATGGGATGATGATCTTGCTTTCCAAGGAGAATCTGTTGGGAGTATCGTATGTCCTGAATGTCAGGTCTATGCTCATCAAGCTCATGAGGTTCATCCAGGACCACCTAGCCCCTGTGCAACAGAGACAGAAGATATGGCATGACTGTGGAGCCAGAGCCTAGGAGCACAAGTAACTAAGTAGTAGTAAGTAAAACATTTTATTCATTATATGAATTGGATACTCAATTGAGCAAAGCTCATTTTCAGTGAGGTCTCATGCACTTTTTACTTCTGCAAATGACCCTTGTAGTGTCACAAACTGGCTATCTTGTTTTCAGTTGGTGGTCACAGAAATGCTTGCATTTAAATTTGGGACTCTCTAGGGACACAATGCTTGTTGTGTTCACCTAGTTGAGCCCTGAGGATGCTATCATGGCTTTTTGGGGGTAAAACACCTAGAAATATGTTTTTACATTTTGTAAAGTAGTGTTGCAAAGTACTTTTGCATATGCGACACTTTTGTGATTTCATTTGCAAAAGTGTTGTGATTTGATGAAAGTACTTTGTGCACTATAGCCAAAACAATAGGGAATCTTTGCTACCCTGCTGCAAAAGAACGGTTTGGTCTTTTGGGCTAAAATTTGGAGGAAGAAAGCCAATATCCTACAGATGTGCCTTTTGGTGGCTTGGTGACTAAGTATTAGAGGGCTGCAAAGTACAGTACTCCAGTTGACAGTTTTTCCCATAGGCTAACATTACGGCATCGGCTGTGCTCTTTGGGGCCTGTATCTCAAAAAACGGTTTGAGATACTCGAATTTTGTTGGAAGAATGCTTAGTCCTCACTAGGGGCTAAGCACAAAACTAACTGGAAAGTCATAAATAATATGAGATTTAAATTTTTTTCTACATCACACGGTTCCTGAGATATAAGGTATTTAGTATTCCAAGTGCTCATTTTCTGCTTCAAAGGGCCATTATTATGCATACATTCTTTGTTTCTCACTGTGCTTCTGAATGCACCTTTTTGGGAAAAAAAGGTGAGTGTTTGCGTTACTGTTACTGCTAGCATTTCCGCTTGCGTTTCTGTTACCATTTGTCTTAGTGTTTTCATTTACATCACTGTGTGTGTTACCCTTTGTATTTGTGTTTGCGTTTGCATTACTATTAGTTTACGTTTTGTTGCATTTTTGTTTGAGTTTACTCTTGTGTCAACGTGTCTTTGTTTTGTATTTATTAATACGTGCTTGCATTTGCATTTGCATTTGCTTTACTGTTTCCTTTAGCGTCATCGTTGGCATTACTGTAACGTTCGTGTTTCCAATTGCGTTACCGTTACCGTTACAGTTTGCATGTTCATTACCATTTGCATTTCCATTGTCCTTAAGCGTTTGCATTTTTGGTAGCATTTCCTTTGTCGAGTGCATTACTGTTTCCTTCTGTGTCACTGCTGCCATTACCGTTTACGTTTCTGTTTGCGTTCTGTTACTGCTTGCATTTTCATTACTGTTTTGTTACCATTTGCATTTCTGTTGCCATTATCATTTGTGTTACCATTTGTATTACCATTTCCGTTTGCATTTATGTTTGCATTTGTGTTTCTCTTACTGTTTGCATTATCATTTGTTTGCATCACCATGTGCATTATCATTTGCTCTTGCATTTGTGTTACCTTTAGCATTACTATTTTCTTTTACCTCACTGTTGCCATCACCATTTACGTTAACATTACCGTTTGTGTTTTGCGTATGCTCAGTGCACTGCAAAATATTCGTTTTTCCTATTTTTCTGCACTGTCTTCTGTGACCGTGTGCTGCTATGTGTGTTTTATTGCCATGTAGAAGACTATTGTTCAAGGAACATGCCAGTTTTTGTATGGTGAAAAAATTGTGTTCCGTTCAGAGTTATTGCCATTTGAAGTTGGCTCCATTGCAGTTACAGATCCTTCAGCTACCAGGTCCACCATTTTAGCACATTTTTGGTGCATAATTTCCACCATTTTGTGGTGGAAGACTTCTTAAAGGTGTGGAAATGTAAAAATGAATATCTCTGAAACAGGTCTTTTCACATGAAATTTGGAGTATGTTGAGTGGATGCCCTGGGATGTGAAAATGCTGTTTATATGTTGGAAAAATTATTTGCTGTGGAGATACAATGTGATGCAGTTAATGTTTTCCATATGCGTTCGGCATGGTGCTACTTGCTTGAAACTTATAAGCGTAGGTAGCCCTAGTGGTACAGAGGTGCCTTGCAGTGGTTTGGTGTACAAAACATTAACAGGTGCAGAATTATGCCACTCAGACAAATGAAATTTGGTTCATTATGCTTCAATAACTTCTGAATTGTGGGTCCGATTGCCTGGAATTTTGGAATGTGCAAAGATTTATAATACATCTTTGGATGTGACAATTTTCAGTTCACTGGCCTTTACAGTTGCTGAATTGTACATGTTACATTGTTTGCTCATGGTGCTGTGTGACCGTTGAATGGATGTACACACAATTCTGAACACACGGTGTGCTATGGTACATGTCTTCATTTACCAATTTTCATTTCAGTCAGTCATACAGTCTTTGTGCAGCGAAGTGACAAAAGAGCCTGTGCTCCCACCACCACATTCCATTCACTATTTATAGTGCACATTCTAAAAGAAGGAAATTCATGGCAAAAATGACTAACAACACCCTGATGCCTGTTGGTGGGGGTGGGGTGGACACTGAATTTCCTTGCTTTTGTCGCCTCCTCTGGGTAGCTGTGGAACAACCCTTACTGATGCATTAAACTGAGCTTTTTGTCATGAATATATATATATATATATATATATATATATATATATATATATATGAAAGAACAGAGACAATGTCTTCCTCTTTAAGATAGTGTTAAATGTGTTAGAAGAAAACACTCACAATACATGTCAAATCACAATGCACAAAGTTGGGCAATGGGTGATGGTACTCATCACATCCAGTAGAATAAACTGCAGGCAACTTAGGAGGGTCTGTACTTGGTGGTCAGGAGGGTGAATGACCGTAACTATGTGGTGGAGCTGCCCAACAGGAGCAAAAGCAGTGGCTCTACCACATTAACATGTTGAAGCCCTACGATGACCAAGATGAGACAGTCCTGGCTGTGTGTAGCTACCAGAGGAGGAGACAAAGGCTAACCTGCTGGTTGATCTCTTAGGAGAGATTGAAGAGAATTCTCAATGGACACTGTCACACTCTTTGAGAGGTTGGCCTCGCTCAAGCTACCAAAATGTGGAGGGCACTGTGAACTTTCGGGGATGTTCATGGGGAAGGCAGGGTATAACATGCTGGCAGAGCACTACATGGATACAAAGTCCCAGGCCCCAAGGCAGCTGCACTACTGAGTCCCTGAGGATGTAAAACATGCCACAGATGGAGAGAAAAGGAGATGCTGGCTCTCTGGGTGATCTAGGAGTCCAGTAGTCAGTGGATCTCCCAGTGGTACTGATCCCCAAAAGGATAGGACCTTGTAGTTTTGTGTTGATCACCACAAGCTCAATAGTTGTAAAGATCTGGATGCATATCCTATTCCCAGGACATATGAGGTCTTATAGAGGTTGGAGGGTGCTGTACCTGCATTTCCTTATGGGTTCAGGATACCCATTACTTGTCCAAGTAAAGTCATCAAAAATGTCTTGGGTCATCATAAAGTAACCAATCCAAACTGTACAAATCAATAGGATGAACTCACACAAATCAAGTTCAATTTTTTTTCATTTCTACTCACTTAATGGGTGACAGTTTCATGGCGCTTTCACTTCATCAGGCCCTTGTAATGTTTCTGTTTAAGAATTTTTACAATGTTTTAAAATCATATATTCTTTACAAACTACCCCACATATACCACTATTCCACCGAGATGCTTCTTATACTTTAAATGTGCCTATGGTTAAATGCATTCTTTGCACATTCTTTACATTTCAAGATTGCATGCTGCATATTCTGACTATGTAAGCAGTCCCTATAATTCCTAATATTTCCTTAAAATCTTCCACCAGCATGTCAGTCCTTTATTTAATACACTTAAACTTCTAACCCATGCATTTTCACTACATATCATTACTCTCTTTTTCATTATGGTCATATTAACCATTTTTACCTTTCTCAAGCTTTCTTCTGTATTTCAACTGATCATTTTTTTAATGGCGCCTTTTTAATCCTGAAAACCAATGTACATATTTTAGGAAGAAATCTCATTCTTTTTTAATGCTTCTGTAACAGGTCTAAACTTTTCTTTCCACATTTATCAGTGTAGCGTCTTGCTCGCCTGTATAACTGTGTCACAGCTCTTCTCCATTTTGTTTTTATACTAATTTTTAAAACTCTTTCCTTCTCCCTCTACTGACTCTAAAAAAAAATAGTCCATGTTTCAGTTATTTTATCCTGAAAACATTTAATTTTCTAGCTTTGTCATTTTAGAATACAGATACAACTTACTGGGTCAGTGTGCTGGTCTGAACTCAATCTTCTTCCTTTGTAAGAAGCAGTCCAGCAACACACATGCATTCTTTAAATACTTTGGTGGGGTGGGGGTTCCAGCGTCATGTGTGATATCACTACCAACTCTGCTACTCAGAAGTGCCACCCATGCCTGTGTCAGGCTAGGAAGCCTCTTGGTGTAGGGTTGGAAGGATAGCAAAGCCTCGAACACCACCTCCACTCCCAGGGCAGCAGTTCGCCTCCCTCCATCTACGACTATAAGCCAAAATTGTTCTTTATATTTCAAATGCCATGGGAATGTTACCTCCTAATGTTTTTATGTTGTTGAAAATGATTCTACTATTCAACAATTATATAAACATTCTCCGAGGGGTAGTCTGGCATGGATCAACAAGAGAACAGTATTAATCATGAATCACATAAATATCCTAAATGTTGTTATTTAAATGATCTAGTCCAAACCAGCTGCCATTTCTCATAAAATACATATGCATCCAAAATCTTTTTAGAGTCCAGGTAAGTGAGCCATGTGTACATCAAAGATCACCAGTGAAGGTCCCAGTCACACTTCTCATGAAGACCTATATTTGGATTCAAAGTATCAAGTACAAAAATCCAGTATACTTCTCTTTTCTCACTGCTGTGTCCCAGTCCCATCCTTTTCCTATTGGTTCCTTCACTTGTTCTAATCCCAAAACCAGAGGATGAAACAGAGTGCCCAGCTGAGTTAAAGTGTTTGGCCACTGATGATTTCTTATCCATTGTTCTGATGTCATGCTTGTGTTAACTGATTCAGGTTTTCAAGTCTCTTTTGGTCTTGCCAACATATAGCTTGTTGCACAGACACTGCATACCATATGATATGTTGTACAGCTTATATGTTGTCTTATTTCATAACTCTGTTTGCATAGGGATGTTCAAAATCTGTTTTTACGTGTGTTGTTACACTGAAAGCATTGCCCACATGGGAAATTCCCATTTTCAAGTGGTCCCTGTAGAAGTTGTTTCCTAGCTGGTGCTGCTACAGTATATAGTGATCTGTGTGAACAAGCCTGTTGCTGATTGTTTGGTTCTTTTTGGGGTGATTAAGGGTGGGTTCCTTAATCTCCAAAAAACATTTGTGCCTGCTCTATTACATGTCAATTCTTGAGTAGAATTTCTTTAATCTTCCTAGGAGGTGACTGTAGGCTGTTGAGAAAACAATCCTGTCTCCTAGTTCCTTTTTAGGTTGGAGTATTAAGAACTCCTCCATTGATGGTTGGGCCACTTCCATGGCTGAGTTTTCCATCAGGGTTCTATTGTATCCTTGTTATAAACCTGTCTGTGAGTTCCTCAGTTACTTTCCTAAACTTCTTCTCCTCACTACAGCTTCTCCTCAGATGGATCATTTGGGCCTTGGTATACCCCTTTTCAAACTTGGGTCATGATAGCTTTTGAAATGTGACTGCTTACATAGTCAGAAGATGCAGCATGCAATCTTGAAATGTAAGGAATGTACAAAAGAATGCATTTAACCATAGACACATTTAAAGTATAAGAAACATCTATGGGGAATAGTGGTATATGTGGGGTAGTTTGTAAAAGTGATTACGTAGATGATTATAAAACAAAAACTTCTTAAACAGAAACATCACTAAGGGCCTGATGAAGTGACATGGCCACGAACCCATCACCCATTAAGTGAGGAGGAATAAAAAACATTTTGAACTTGATTTTGTGTGTTCATCCTTATCGATTTGCAAAAGGTGCTGTACCTGACCACCATTGATCTGAGAAAGGGCTATTGACTGGTGCCTCTAATGACTGAAGTCAGAAAGGGGTCAGCCTTTCTCACCTCATTTGATATATATGAGTTTAGAAGATTGCCATTCAGGATGAAGAATGCACCAGCCACATTTCATCGGCTCATGGATTACATTCTGAATGGGGCAGGAGCATTTATGCTGGCATACATAGATGACAACACCATCTATAGCCAGACCGGGAGGATCACATCAGGCATATTACTGAGGTTTCTGCTAACTGCAGGCTGCTGGGCTGACAGTCAAGGTAGAAAGTGCCAGACTAGAATGGTAGAGGTGTCATACCCTAGGCACAGGTTGGGGAGTGGGTGAATCCAGCATGAGCCAATGAAAAATGAGGTCATCCAGGGATCAGCCACACCCCGACTAAGAGAAAAGTTTGGGTCTTCCTAGGGATATCAGGGTACCACCATAAGTTTGTGCCAAATTTCATCAGCCTGGACAAACCCCTGTCCATTATGACCAAGAAGGAAATGCCAGACAAGGTTCAGTGGACAGAAACCTGTGATACTGTGTTCTGTCAGCTGAAGGAGGCATTGTGATGGGTACCTGTGCTCACTAGACTGTACTACTATCTTAGGTTTATTATGCAAGTAGATGCACCTATTCATGGGCTAGACATGATTTTGATTCAGGTTATGCACTCAGAGAGGAACACGGGTTGTGTATCTGAGCAGGAAGCTGCTGCCCAGAGGGACTCCTATGACACAATCAAAATGGAGTGTCTAAGTATTGTCTTGACTTTGAAGAAGCTGCAACCTTATCTGTAATGAAGGGAGTTCACCTGGTCACTGACCACAATCCCTTACATGGCTGCATTGGACCAGTGATAGTTTTGTGCGAAACTGAAAAATTTCCTCCACAAAATATTTTGCATAATATGTGCATTTTGCAAAATATTTTGCTTAGTAAAATTTGAAATTTCATCCCCAGAGAGAATAAAATTTCATCCACAAACTGGCAAAATTTGCCATTCACTGGCAAAATTTCACCTGCTGCAGAGAAATTTCATCACCCATGGGTGAAATTTCACCATCTCTTGGTGAACTTACAGTGGCCAGAGTTCTCCCTGGTGTCTAGTGGTCCCCACCCCTGGCCACCACTGGCCCAAATTATTCTCCCTGGTGTCTAGTAGTCTCCCCCAGCTGATCACCACCCATAATTGAATAAAGCCCCACCCTGTTACCCCAGGCTTCCTCATATCCTTTTTTAAGAAAAAAAAGAAACCCACTCCCTGGTGTCCAGTGATCCCCCAGCTGATCACCAGCCATAACTGAATAGAGACCCCCAGTTACCCTGGCCCCTCATTTTTTATTAAAAAAAATCAAACTCACACTCCTTGATGTCTAATGGACCCCCACCTATCATCCATGAGCTAGCACCCACCACTCCCTCCAGTACCTCAGAATAGGCCAACAGCACACCCTCCACTCACTTCCATGGCTGGCAGCCTGACTGAGTGCTTCAATGAATGAGTGTGTGCTTGGCTGCGTGCTCATTCACTGAAGTGTTCAGTCAGGCTGCCAGCCATGGAGGTGAGTGGAGGGCTTTGCTGGTTGCCCGATCGGGGTACTGGGGAGGGGTGGGATGTCTCACTATCTAATGACAGGGTGTAGGGGTGGGAGTCCACTAGACTCAGGAGTGGGGATTGAATTTTATTTTTTAGGATTGTGGGTCTGGGGAAATAATGAGTTAATGGGGTGGGGCACTTGACTTATTAACTTTGGCCTGGTGATTGGCTGGGGGAGGAGACCACTAGACACCTGGGACAATCAATTCTTATTTCAAAATTTGGGCTGTTGAGCAGCCGTGAGAGGACTGCAGACCAATAGACACCAGCATTTGTGATGGCCATCAGGCAAAATAGCAAAATGTCACTGCAATTTTGGAAACATTTTGCACTGCCAAATTGCCAATTTAATCGCAATTTCACCAGCGAAATTTTATTTCACTGCATCTCTAACCAGTGAACAGTACCACAAATTTCTGAGGTGGAGCCTGATGCTGCAGTGTACCAGGTCAAAATGTCACACCGGAATAACGCAGCAATAACCGTGCAAGCTAGACTGCACAATCATGTAGAGTGACAGGGGTATGACAGTGAAAGGAAATACCACTACCCCTGTTGTCCTGCATGTAATTCAGGAGCTGTTAAGTAGCCATGTGCTGGGGGTTTGCTTAAGCCACTCCTGTGGTAGAGTGGCTAGGGCATCAGCACATGGTATATCGGAGGCCCAGGACCATGGTTTAGTACCCATGCAGGTCTCCCCTGCTACTTCCTTTTGGTGTATTTAAAAAAATCCCCTTCCCAAGTTTTGCTTCCTTCCTGAAGTCCCCGCCCCCAGAGTTAGTTATTTAAGTTCCGTGGGTCCGGGGTGAAGCCTACCATAAAAACATAAAGTCCCTTTGTTGTCAATGGTGTGCTGTTCTCAACAGGTCAGTGTTTTGCGCGACTCTGTTTGTGTTTGGTGCTATTTGGCTGTGGAATTTTAGCTGCACTGTTTTTGCATGCTACATAATGACCTCATGCCATGCTGCAGTCTTGTAATCTAGACATTAGGTGCTGCAACGTAGCAGCACAGAAAAGCTTATGGGGTTGTCTAGACAATAACTAGGACCTAGAAAAACTGGGAGAAGGGCTGTGAGGAATTAGTGAGGAGTTCACACAGAGACTGAACAGACAGCATAGCAAGTGCAGCCAGCTGGCTCACTTGAAAAAACAAGCACCCATTTGGTGTATTAACAGAATGTGTTTTTTTTTTTTTTCGTGGGGATGTAACAATAATTTTCAATTACATTTTTTCCTGTGTTCTTTTCTTTTAATTAACACTATGTACTGTGGTGACAAAGATAGGCTGGGGAAATTGGACTGAAATTGTTGCCAGAGGCCAAAGCAGCTGCCCCTGAGAAGCAATTATGATCCTTGTCTTGTAACGATAAGATCTCTGGTCATTTAATGAGGAAGTTTCAAAGAGGTCAGGATCTTTCATGTCTGGCCATGCAGCCACCCTGCTGGAGCAGACAGGGATCAGAAAAATGAGAACATTTCTGAGTCCACAAAATCAAAGATTCTAGTTTAGGCCATCTCTCCAGAGAGGTGGGACTGTCGTGAGGAAAAGAACTAATCAAATCTATGATATTAGTGATGTATTTGTTGATGCATCATGAAGGGCTGGCAGCAGAAGGTTTTTGAAGTGGATGCCACACCTAATAAGTCAGTTAGGTTGGGGACTCCAAGCAGTTCCCATCTAAGGATCATGTCTGCCTCGATTCACAAAGATCTGGTGTGGTAAAGAAATCTTTCTACTTTGCTAGAGTTAAGAAGGTATAGTAACATTTCTGTATGTGTTCCTTCTGCTGTGTACAAACCCTTTTAATTTCTTTAGTAACTCCATAATTGTCATAGTCCTTGTATATTGAGATATCCTGTAGATTGTGTAAATATTGTGAATTAGAAAATATTATTTTATATACTTTGTGTCTCTGACTGAATTTTTGGGGAATAATTAATTGTAGGTATTGACAAATCCACAATCCATTTCTGAAGGGGAGCAGAAAGCTACACTTACCATATTCTAAGAAGTGAAGTGTTGTCTCAGGAATCAGTAACAGGGGAATGCTGTGCCCATAGCCAAAGGAGCACTGTACTGCATGAACAGTGGCTCTGGTGGGATTTCAACCTTGGAAGTCCCAGGTAAGAGAATCACTTCTAAGTGGTGGCAGCTACTTACAGGCTCTTTCAGGAGTGGAGGGCTGAGAAATTGACAACCTGTTGCAGACTGCATCCTGAGTATGAACAGGTTGTGACAGTTCCTATTTTACATAAAAAAATAATTATGAACATCTACAATAAGTCGTAATGTGATTACTTTTCAGATTAAGGATTACTTTACTCTATCTGCTGTGCTTAAGCTTATATGCAAGCCGGATGAAATGTCATCTAATATGACAGAATGCTTTGAATGTGGATTCACAGATGACTACCTGTTTTCCTAAATTGCATTGAAGTGAAGTGTTCAAAGGCAACTGTCATTTTACTGCACAAATAAAGCACTAAAAGACTATCCAAAGATGTCATATTACTGCTCATTACCAGTACTGTCCAGGAAAAGCATCACAATTTAACTTAGAGTCCACAGGATCAGTCATAACTTTTTGAGCTGGACCCTGTGGACCCTTTGCAAAACAAGGGACTAGTCACAATGTTCCTAATTCCAGAAGGTGGGCCCAGGACTTGCAACATGCCCTGCATCCACCACAAAGTTTGATGCAACTGCATCAAAGCCCTTTGACACAACTCTGCACCATTCCAGAAGGGTTGGCCTTGATGGCGACAGTTTCTCACTTTATGGCAGCTTGTTTCAAATGATTGGTTCAAGCCCTATAGTGAAGGTACCCCACAGGCGCAATGTTAGACCACTGGGAGATGGTCCAACACTGCTGCATCAGGGACATGTGGCACAGGCTTCTGAAATGCCAAGTTTGATGCAAGTCCAGCACTTGCATCAAACAGCCAACTAAGTCCCATGTATGGCGATCGCAGCTGCTTATGGAATCAGGCCCAATGTTTTTTGCACAGAGCCCTGCACAAAGAGGACATCCATCATGGCATTCTTGAGCACAGTCCTGTATGCTCTGCATGAAGCAGAAGATCATCCATAGCTGTTCTTCACTAGGGCCCTATGGGCTATGCCCAAAGCTGGATATGAGTATTAGCTTTCTTCTCATATGGTCTCAGACCAATAGCTTGAAGCAACATATTCACAGTGTAGGGCAAACCTATAGCTTGGCCTTGGGTCCCAAGACTAATGGCTGGGAGGGGGTGGTATTAATGTTGAAAAAATCCCTACTACAACATGTCCTTCTTTTTGTTTCTTTGAACCCTAGTGATGAATTAATGTAGTTTGCTGCAATCATTATCCTTATATTGTCAGAGATAAGAGTTGTATCCTGTTTTTCAAAATGCCCCTTAGGCCCTCGTGCAGCAGGAGCTTAGTACTAACTTGCTTTGTTCAGGATCTTTTGGGGCATGTGCAATGCAGGAAGTACTGTATGTCCTAATCTGCTTTGTGCATGGCCCTATGGGCCTAATGTATAGTAGGAGCTCAGTCCTTAGTTGCTCTGAGCATGTGTAATGCAGGATGCACATATGGCGAGACCTAACTTGCTTTTGCTGAGCACCTTCTGCTCTGCACAAAGTTGAAAGTGACTACTGAATTGCTTCATGAAGGCCCTATGGTCCCTGTATGAAGGAGACTGTAGTCATAACTCCCTTCTAGTAAGGTCATTTATGTCCTGTGTGAAGCAAGACATGAGTCTAACTTGCTTCATGAAGGGCCTTTAAAGACCTACAAGATGGTCTGCACAGAACACTGGAGGTCCTGTGTAAAGCAGCAGGTCAGTCATAAGTTTCTTACTATTTTGTTGGTATATGAATTTTACTGTAGTACAAATTGCATACAGTAGTTTTTCTTGTGTCATGTTTTCATCATTTTTATGTTTCACAGCTTTAAACATTTTCTTTGTGTAGAACTGAGTTCATTTCTCACAACAGTTTTCACAAATCCCTAAGTAAATGATGGTCCAAATGAAAATCGATAGGTTTTATACTTATTTGTCATGCTTGTGACTATTTTTAACCCAGGTATTTTTGGCCAAGTTTGTCAAAGTCCATCTGAATGGGGACCAGCCCATCAGCCCAGCAGTAATGAACTGCATATGATGCCAGTGACCCTCAATTGGGAATAAGCTGGGTTGCTGGGTGGATGCTCAACTCTTTGAGGGTACAGAGGTCTCCTGGTCTCAGCCACAATGCTGACACCAGGGTGACCATGGGTGACAGTGCAACAGAGCCACTGTGCAGGGAGTGGAGTGTTGGTATGCCAGCATTTTGACATCAGATGCATACATCTTGCAATGCTCAGGAGGAAAGGAAGAAAATCAAGGAAACTCCTTGATGCTGTCTGATGCTCTGATGCAGCTCCCACACAGCTGACTGGGCTCTCTCTCTCCCAAAGCAACACTCCAACTTCACCCTGGGGTGATGGGTGGTCCCTGGGCAGCCCTTCCGTGGTGGATCATGCACAGGGGAACACAGAGAGAAAGGTAAGTCCCATGGGAGGCAATTGATAAAGCTGGGCAGGGCAGAAGGGTAGAAGGGGCCAGCCATCTTCAGGGTAAATTACAGTAAATTTAAAAGTCCATCTGAAAGGTGTTTCAAGTAAATTACAGACATCTGTTTGTTCTATTTAAATATTAATAGCGATTCTTTTTTATTTGTCAGCTCAGATGTTGGTTTAGATTGTCTTCTGAGGAAGCATACAACTGAAAACCTTTAAATTTAGAATTTTTTAGCTTTCAAAGTTTTTGTTTGTGCCTAATTTTTTTTCTACATATTCTTTATGCTCCCACTGGCCCAGCCCCTGCCGAGATCCGTTCTAAATTGTCTTTGAAAAATCCCGCCTTGAAAAATCCCGACAAAAATCCTGAAATGCAAAAATACAGACAGACCAAAATGGTGGATTCTCCTGCAGTAAAGACAAGGAAATGCAGGAGAAGGAAGCTTAGCCCCACTTTCCTACCTCTTTCTGTGCTTGGGGCTCCTGCTCATGGCGAGATAGCTTCACAGTTTTTGAGTGACAGGGTCCTCAATGATGAAGTATCTAGTAATGAATCCCACTGCTTTTCAGGAAGCAGACACCCAACTGCAAGACACCTTATAGAGAAAGAAAGCCTACTTGTTAGACCTGATTGCAGAAGAAGAAACAGCTTACCGGCAGGAGAAAGAGCAGCGTTTTGCTGCTCACAGGCCTTCACTCCTTGGAATCAGCAGTACCTGTAGCAGCATTGGATTGACTGATGGCATTGTTGGGTGAGGCTCCAATGCCTGGGGAGGTTTCTCCAGTTCTCCCCATTCATCTTGGTCTTCAGGGTTCCATCAGGGTGAGAGGACCATAAACTCCTGCTAGCACCAGACAAACTCTTGCTACAGGTGGCGGTGGGCCCTGAGACTGCTTCCTGTTTGGCGCATGTGTCCGGTCCTTTTGCTGATACTGCAGAGATATGTGCTACAGACTTGGCATTCCTCATTGATGAGGCACATGTGGTAAGTCCTTCACTGAATCACTTTCTGGGTCAGACTACTCCTATGGCTTTATGCTCAACCTTCAAGGAGTTCCCACCAGCAGGTTGGTAGCCAGTTTGAGCCCTAGCCATGGAGGGATGGTCCAGGGATGATCTGTGCAATGGCATTATGTTCTCCCTCAGGAGACTAAGGCACCTGTATTTTGCCCCGACCTGACCCCAGAGGATGGCCCACAGTTCTCAAGCCATTTTGAGTAAATCTTCACTTGCTGAGAGTTTGTGTCCTTCCTTCACTGAGTGCAAAATATATGAGGTGGTATTTGTGTGATCGGATTAGTGGGCATTGGTCAAATGATTAATTGGGAATTCACCAACGGTATTTTCTTGGTCGGGATTTTTTTCAGGTGGGATTTAGTACTCAACCCCTCTGAAGTCCAGCCCCCAGCCCCATTACCCCAGCATCCACTGTACTCACCTCTTACCCTAGCGAAGTGCCAGCTAGGCAGGAGCAGACCCTGTGAAGGGACACCTTCATCCTGCTGGCCAACATTTTTCTCCTCCGTGTTTGCTGCCCAACCCTCGAGGCATGGTGCGGTGGTGTGCAATGATGCCATGGCTGAACTGCACACAATTCTGTACATGGCATGGGTCACTGGCATGGAAGGAGGTAAGGCATGATGCCTCAGCCTTCCACGCCACTGAGTCGACCGTGCCTAATTTTAACTTGGAAACATTTTCTTGTTTTCACAGTTTAAGTGGTTCACTCCAAGTGTGCAATTGTAACACTGTAAAACCTTATTACTTACAAACAAAATAGAATTAAATTTCCAAACCATGAAAAGGCCATAGTCAGGATTTCTAATGAACTTCTAGTTTCAGATTTTTTGCTTTATACTTTTGCCTCCTCTCTGTGCATAGCTGGGCTGCTCCCATGTTCTGGCCACCTCCCTGGGATTCTAGCCACCATCCGAGTAACCTGCATCCTTGAGGTCATGCCCATATTCCCTGCAGCTTGCCCCCACAGCAGGGTCATGGGGAGCCCCCATCTCACCTGCCCCAGTGGATTCAGAATATAAGGTGCCCCCAGAGCTGTCCCTCATGGACTGCTATGAAGCTGCTCAACCCAGATGCACATTCCTCATAGTTTTAGACATTTACTCCCCAGAGCTATAGGCCATGTAATGATGCTGGTGGAAGGGGCGCTCATGTTCCACATGTGCTCCTTCCTGGCATCTACCCCAGACTCCTTCCGACGCATACATCACGGTGTTTTGTCCCCAGCCTCCACCATGGGGCAAACAGGGGCCGACTGTTGTGGACCCCTCTCCAGAGAAGGAGAGCAGTCCAGCGGATGCTCAATCCTTCTCCTCCTCTGCTGACCCCTGGTGGCCTGTGCTCATTCCCAAACACGGGTCACAACATGGCACGAGGTGAGGTGACTAGCACCTCAGCCCTCAGTGTCACCGGTCCTAGTTTCAGAATTAACATTTTTTTCACTATCCAATGTCAAAACAAATGACTGACTTGTGATTTTTATGTAATTTCACTAATAATGCTTGAACCGCCACAATAATTTTCAACAAGCCTGACACAAGATTAGATCCATGGACTGAGACTGAAGATGCAAAATGTTGCAGTCCTAGGGACTAAGACCACCAAGATATAAGCTGTAATAAGACCCAACACTAACTCAGCACTAATATGCAGGCACCACAGATACATGCATGAAAAAGTTAGCACTTATCTCAAGCTTCATGCAGGTTCTGCACAAAGAATGTTATTACTCACTCAACACCACAAGGTATTGTACAAATAAGATATACATCTAGCACTATGGTTTTCCAAAAGCAAGGAAATTCATTGCAAAAAAAAGAAATAAAACCTTAATGCATACAGTGCAGCCCTCCAGGATGCAACACATATTTTTGAGTTACTGCATGCAAAAGGAATTAACCATCATTAAGATTGTCATGTTTGCTATGCAGCATTGTGTTGCATCCAGCCACCTCCACTCTGTGTGAGGAATACAAAGCCACAAACACAGGGAAATGTAGCATTACATCTTAGCACCTACTTCTCCCATCTCCTACCTTGAGACCCATTGGCAAGCTACAGTACAGTTCACATTATTCTTATTGTGCAGCCAATTGGCAACTTATTCCCTTTAGTTGATTGTATTGAGTTGCCAACTACAGTTGGTTTGCTTTTTCTTCAACTACAAAATGTGGCTTTCAACAAAAATATATCCAGGCTGTTCATTCAGAGTTCAACAGAAATTATCTAACATCCAGGTATCAGTGAAGAAAAGATTTAATATGTAGAGACATAATAGCTCAAAAGATAACTGGTTGCACAATATGTTTAATGTGAACTGTACGTACATGTGTGGGCTGAACCCCAGCATCTGCTACTTCAAACTACAGGTCTGTTGCCCTGCACAAAGAATGGTATTACTGATATCCTGCTTTGGGTAGACCCAAGAGGCCCTGCATAAAGAAAGTTATGACTGATCTCTTGCTTTATGTAGGGCCCATAGTTCCTATTGTAAAGAAACTTGTGATTGATCTCTTGCTTTGTACAGGGCTTATATGCAGCTATGACTGATAATGTGGGAACTTCACGAGCAGCAGACTTCTGGGGCACAGCTTTGGACCTGTAGTTTAAAGCATCAGGCCTGTGGTGCATGACCTTAGACCAGTAGCTTAGCCCTGTGTAACAAGGCTAGGGATGAGGATGGGTAGACATTAGAGTTAAAAACCCTAATGCCATTACTTCCTCATTTTGTGGCATTGGAACACTAATGTATGCATTAAGGGTTTTTAAAGAGTATGGAGTACTGTATCTCTCTCCTCTCCCTCTATAGAAAGATAACTAGATAGACAGACAGAAGATAAATAGACAGATAGGAAGACAGATAGTTAGACAGACAGACAAATTACATAGATAGAAGACAGACAGACTGACAGACAGACAGACAGCTAGATAGATAGACAGATAGATAGATAGATGGATGCGTAGCTTTTGTAGGTAATTTAGGAAGAAGACCTGTGGTCCAAACATTGACTATGTCGTTAGTTTCGCTTTTATTTTCAGTGTGCAATTCATATTGCCTCTTTTTTAGTTAGATATTTTTCCAGTTCACAGTGGATATGGTTGGCATATTGATAGATAGCTGACAGTCGTTGCAATAAACACATTGCTTACTGAAAATGCATGTTGTAATGAAGAAAGTGTTCGGTTATTGATGTCACAATAATCTCGCCATTTTGTTAGCAGATCTGTTCAGTTATTTATTATAATACTGCAGTTACTAATCACGATATGTATAATATAACAATTCCATGTACCGTGATGCTCCTTCCTTGGGACAAATGTTCTATTTCATTTGGGGATTTATTCATTCAATAGTAGCACAAGCTATGACTCATAATAATGAGCTGTCTGTGTGAATGCTAAACTGCTAAACATGAAGTAGTTTGTCTCATATATAGATGGTTCAATTAATTTCTTATTCTTAAAAGATGCTATACCATAACACCAATACAAATGAAATCAGCACTCATTTTGCAAGGAAAATCCTCAATTGGTCTGGAAGAACTGAATTCAAATATGCAGTAATATATTGTCATTAGTTTGCTCAGGTAGTCAACTAAGTGACATCATGTGTCAAATTAAAATAACCATGAAGGCCGATATTTTTATGGGTGTAGCTATTTCTAGGCATTTGTCTTCTGCATAGCTCTGTAAAATGTGACAAAGCTATGAGTAAAATGTTATAATATTAAAAGCTATGGAAATTATGAAACAAAGTGTCAGATATCCTGTAGGATGTGAAATATTCACTGTCATTATAGTATTAGGTTTATTTTGTAGAAAGTATTTGACAAAAATTAAAATGACATAAGGTGGAAATGTAATCTTAAAAGTTTAAAAAGAGCGTCTTTGGCTGAATGTTTAACTTGGGGCTGTACTTTAAAAGAGCATACTATACACAGAGGTTGACGATATACACATTTATTTGGCATATACTGTATATTAGCTTAAAATACTGTACTCTGTACACATTCCTTATTTTTAATTTTGTAAAGGAATTTACTGCAAATAGACTTCTGAATGGTCAAGGCACATGGTAGGGTAAGGATCTATGAGGTCTGAAAAGGAGTAGTACTTGAGCACATCTTTGAATCAATATGACCAGCATTGACACCTCCGTCCAATAGAGAGTCATTATATTGGGAGATTTCAGTGTGAATTGGTTATCATCTGTATCTTCCTCCTACAAAGAATCTGTTCTAGCTTGATTGCTTACAGGTTGTCCAATCCCCTACCAGACTTGACCCCAAAACTGGGACCTCACACTTATCAACCTCACCTTCACTAACAGCCTTAATAACCTCTCCCATGTCAAAGTGCTCCCAGACTCGCTTATGACCACTCCGCAGTTACCTGCTGGTCGTCAAATAAACTTCCATCAATCCCGCCCGTAAGTCTCCTTCCAAAGGTGCCTCAAAAAGGATCCCTCCCACTTCAAATCATACCTCATTTCCTATGACTGGTCCCCATCCACACTGCCCAATCCACAAATGCTGCCCTCGCCTATTATATCTCTACCTTTAATTCTGCTTGTGACATCTTTGTCCACTTCTCCAAGCAAATAATGGAACACCAGGACATACCCTGGATCTCTCAGGCACTTGCTTGACCAAATTCACCCCAGAGATACCCTCTGGTATAGGACCCTGGACTCACAACTCCTTCAGGACAGACAGTGTTACAGAGAGGCTAGAAACAAATGCACCTGGGCCATCGGACAAGCCAAATCTACTTACTTTAAGCAAGCTCTCACCTCCTCCTGGGGTCCTGGACATATTCTGGAATAATATTAAAGAACTCTGTATGGAAATATATCCCCTGCCCCTGCACAGCTACTAGTTGATGGGGTCATCACAGCGCAACTACTATCTCCAATGCCCCAATAACACCCTCTCAGACCTCAGTCATATCCTCCCTGAATTTTTTGATCTGATTCAAAATCGCTTATGGACAAATTAGATGCCACAGAACCCCCCTCCTGTCTGGCTGTGAATCATCTCCTGCAGTGAAGCAAAATGCTACCTCACCAAAGTCCTGGTAAATTCAAGCTATAGCAGCGATTCCCTGGACCTCAAACTCCTCTGACTGGATGTGACCCTGTCCCAGCTCACCAAAATTATTAACCTGTCCTTATGCCTCAGCCAATTCCTAAGCCCTGGAAAGAGCAGTAATAACTCCTATCCTGAAGTGGTAGCCGCACTTCCAGCCAGTAAGTATTAGCCCATTTCGAGTTCTACCCCATCTCCAAGGCACTCAAAAAATTGTTTCAGATCAGCTCATAGACTACCTGTCCAAACATAACCTGCTCTGTCATGAACAGCACAGCTTTTGGAGGGTCACAGCACTACCACTGCCCTCCTCAAATTTACATCATATATACATGAGGCTCTGGAACAGGGCTACCTGGCTGAGTGCAATCTATATTGATTTCACCAAACTGTTCAACACCGTCAGTCATGCGCTGCTCCTCCACCCCTTCCATCCCTGGGCATCTCCCCTGAGGCCACCTCTTGGTTCAAAGATTATCTCTGGCCTGAACACAAAGGTAAAAATTAACACCACACTCTCCTCCAGTAGACAAGTCCTATCCAGGTGCATCAAAGGTCCATACTTGGCCCATTGTTCTTCATCCTCTTCCTGAACTCACTCCCTAAATCCTGCAGTGGGAGCTACTGCTCTTGTGGATGACACTGTAGCTTTTGGAAACACCCCCATCTTAACTCCCTCCAAACTGCCTTACAGGGTTTCTTTTGGGAACTTGAAACACGGTTCTGTGTGCACTGCCTAATACTGAACTGCAAAAGACCAAGTCCATGATCTTTGCCCACCACCAGAGCCTGCACAGTAGCTCCCATTAATAATCACAAAATCCCTAGGCACTTCACTTGAACAGGTCTCCTCATTCAAGTACCTGGGTGTCATGTTGGACACCTGCCCACCTACCACACACATATTCAACATGTCTCCTCCTCCATTAACACCAGACCTGCACCCCAAGGCCATCTGACTCACTGTGTCTTCCTCAGTCCTATCCCTGGTTGACTACATCATTGTGATCTGTGGGACTGCAGATCAAACTGCCCTACACTGCATTAATCTTGCCCTCAATAAATACTGCCACTTGGACTCTGGATGTGACTGATTAACCCACACCTGTGAACTTTACAAGCTTACAAACTGGCTGAACTTTGAAGGTGAGTTTGAAGTATCACCTTGCCTCCTTGCAAAAGATACTACAGAAGCAAGCCTCAGCTAACTCCATGGGCAGCAAACTCACCAACTTAGGCACCCTCTGCTCATTCAAACACAAGCTATGTCAAACACTTGTGTCCAGAGCCACCTGTGACTGTTTCTCCTAACCTCCTGGCAGTTGCTCCTGTTCTTCGCACCTCTCTACTATCCCCACCTCTGCCTGCCATCACCCTCCCCATCCCCTTCTATACCCTGGCTCTCTCTCCTAGCCCTGGTCCACCACCTTCCTCTCTTACCTCCTTCAACTCACTTCCGCTCCCTTTTCTAATCTGTTCACCCCACCCACTGTTGCACAAGATCCCCAATTCTTGCCTCCCACCCACCACCTTCTGCCTCCCTCCCAGTTACCCCTCAATGCCCATTCTCTCTTCCCAGTTTCCCTCGCTACCTGGCACAACTGGCAGCAACTCAGTTTTCCACTCCACCTTCCATTTCATAATGCCCTTCTGGCAGCTTTAATTTATTTAAATATTGTTTGCTGTGACTCATCATTATTAAATGTATGCTTGGTTGTGTTGTTCTAACTGTTAATTATATTACCTGTAGCTTTTAGACCATGTATACCCTGCACTGAAATTTGTATTCCAGCTGCTTGCCTGCTAATCTCACACAATTTGTATTTCTATTCTTTGTATACTGACGTGGAACCTTTGTAAAAAGCCATTGGCTCAAAGGTATTTATCCGAAATTCTAATAAATAAAAAGCCCTTATGGCCTCCACTCCCTCATCCAAATAGTCCCTCACAGAACGGTTTCCAGATGCTCTGCCAAACCTCCCTCCTAGTCCCCACTGTAGAAGGACCTCCTTAGTCAAGGTCCTCCACTATCATGTCCTCTCTGGCTTAACAGCCTGCTGTCCACCATCTCCCTGGATCCCAGTCTTGGCCAATTTAAGCTGGTCTCAAGACCCTCCTCCTTGACTCTGCAACCTTTGACTGTACTTAACCACAACATCTCTAGGAGGATATGTTCCGTGCCCCCACCAAGGTTCAATATACTGTCCTCTGGCTAGCCTAATACCTCCCACCAGCAGATTTGGCTTGACTTGCACATGATTTCTCCCTTAAGCTAGCCCTCTGATGTTTAAACCTATGTAGTTACTTCTTGCTTTAACTACAGTTTTGTACTACCTGACTCTTAGTCACTGGCCTAAACTGTATGTACCTTCTAAGACGGGCAGTATAGAGCAGTGGTTTAAGGCTCTGAGCTGCAAATTTGGTGACATCCAGCAGGCCAGACCTGGTTTGAATCTCACAGCTTCCACTTGCATACTGTGTGACCCTATGTGATCCTGAGCAAGTCATTTAACTTCCCTGTGTTCCCAGGTCACACCTGTAAACAAGCTTTCAGCTTAGTGTGCTACTCCTGGATGAAATAAAAAGATTTGCCACTGTTTATATTCCTGCACTGTTTGTAGTCTTTTATTCCGGACGTGGAGCCATTGCAAAAGAGTCCTTGACTCATAGGATTTAATTCTGATTGTTAATTAATAAATAAATAAATAAAACAAACATCTGATTGTTTGGATTTGCTACAGAGATTTTCTGTTATCAATTTAATCCCTCATTATCCATCACAATGTAAATGTTTCAGAGGTGTAGTCCTGTATTTTCAAAGAGATGCAATGGATGAAACAGCAAGTTCCATCACTTTTGTATTGCAAATCAGTGTGTGTGCATCAGAAGGTTGTGCTACCATGAACAGATGGTTTACTTCATGAGCTACCTGAGCATATACTGTGTATTAGTTTAAAATACTGTACTCTGTACACACTCCTTATTTTTCAATTCTATAAAGGATTTACATGAAATAAACATCTGAATGGTTAAGGCACTTGGTAGGATAGGGTCCGCAAGGTCTGAAAAGGAGTAGTACTTGAGCACATCTTTGAACAGTACTGACCAGCATTGGACACCTCCCATCCAATAGTGAAGTCATCATATTGGGAGATTTCAATGTGAATTGGTTATCACCTATATCTTCCTCATACAAGAAATCTACTCTAGCTTATGACCTTACCCAGGTTATCCAATCTCCTACCAGACTTGACCCCAAAACTGGGACCTCACTTATCAACCTCATCTTCACTAACCACCATAATAATCTCTCCCATGTCAAAGTGCTCCCAGACTCGCTAAGTGACCACTCCCGCAGTTACCTGCTGGTGGTCAAATAAACTTCCTCAATCCCCCTAAAGTCTCCTTGCAAAGGTGCCTCAAAAGGATCCTCCTCCTACCTCAAGTCATACCTCTCTTCCTGCGACTGGTCCCCATCCACACTGCCCAATCCATAGATGCTGCCCTCACCTACTTTATCTCTACCTTTAATTCTGCTGTGACATCTTTGCCCACTTCTTCAAGCAAATAGTGAAACACCAGGACATACCCTGGATCTCTCAGGCACTGCTTTGACCAAATTCACCCCAGAGATACCCTCTGGTATAGGACCCTGGACTCACAACTCCTTCAGGACAGACAGCTGTTACAGAGAGGCTAGAAACAAATGCACCTGGGCCATCTGGACAAGCCAAATCTACTTACTTTAGCAAGCTCTCACCTCCTCCTGGAGTCCTGGACAATATTCTGGAATAATATTAAAGAACTCTGTATGGAAAGCTATATCCCCTGCCCCAGCAAGCTACTAGCTGATGGGGTCATCACCAGGACCCTACTGCTATCTCCAATACCCTGAATACCACCTTCTCAGACCACAGCCATATCCTCCCCTGATTTTTTTGACCTGATTCAAAGCCACCTTATGGGCAAATTAACCACCACCGACCCCCCTTCTGGCTGCGAATCATCTCCTGCAGTGAAGCAAAACAGTACCTCACCAAAGTCCTGGTTAATTCATGCTAAAGCAGTGATTCCTTGAACCCCAAACTCCTGTGACTTACGTTGAATGTGACCTGTCTCAGCTCACCAAAATTATTAACCTGTCCTTATGCCTCAGCCAATTCCCTAAGTTCTGGAAAAGAGCAGCAATAACCCCTATCCTGAAGAGTGGTGACCGCATTTCCACTAGTAATTATCAGTCCATTTTGATTCTACCCCATCTCTAAGGCACTCAAAAAATTATTTCATACCAGCTCACAGGCGACCTGTCCAAACATAACCTGCTCTGTCACGAACAACGCAGCTCCTGGAGGGATCAGAGCAGTATCACTGCCCTTCTTGAGTTACATCACATATACATGAGGCTCTGGATCAGGGCTACCTGGTTGGTGCAATCTACATTGATTGACAAATTGTTCAACACCGCTAGTCATGCGCTGCTCCTCCACTCCCTTCCATCCCTGGGCATCTCCCTTTGATGCCACCTCTTGATTCACAGATTATCTCTCTGGCCTAACACAAAGGTAAAAATTAACACCACACTCTCCTCCAGTAGACAAATCCCATCCAGGGTGTATCAAGGGTCCATACTTGGCCATTGTTCTTCACCCTCTTCCGAACTCCTCCCTAAATCCTGCAGTGGGAAGCTACTGCTCTATGTGGATGACACTGTAGCTTTTTGGAAACCCCTCCATCCTAACTCCCTCCAAATTGCCCTACAAGGTTTCTTTGGGGAACCTGAAACTCAGCTCTCTGTGCACCGCCTAATACTTAACTACAAAAGACCAAGTCCATGATCTTTGCCCACCACCACAGCCTGTACAGTAGCACCCTGTTAATAATCACAAACTCCTAGGCACCCCACTTGAACAAGTCTCCTCATTCAAGTACCAGGGTGTCATGTTGGCACCTCCCTCACCTACCACACACACATTCAACACGTCTCCTCCTCCATTAACACCAGGCTTGGGATCCTATACCGACATAAGCACTGCCTACCCCCAAGGCCATCTGACTTGCTGTGTCTTCTCAGTTCTGTCCCTGGTGGACTACAGCATTGTGATCTATGGAACTGCAGATCAAATTACCCACACTGTGTCAATCTAGCCCTCAATAAAAGCCTGTCGCTTGGTCTCTGGATGTGACCGACACCCACACCTGCAAGCTTTACAAGCTTACAAACTGGCTGAACTTTGAAGGTAGTTTTAAATATCACACTTGACCTCCTTGCAAAAAGATACTACAGAAGCAAGCCTCAGCTAACTCCCTGGGCAGCAAACTCACCAACATAGGCACCCTCTGCTCATTCAAACACAAGCTAAGTCAAATGCTTGTGTCCAGTGCCACCTGTGACTGATTCTCCTAACCTCCCTGTCAGTCACCCTGTTCTTCGCACCTCTACTATCCCCACCTCTGCCTGCCACCACCCTCCCCCATACCCTGCCTCTCTCCTAGCCTTTTTCCACCACTATCCCCTTACGCCTCCTTCAACTCCCTTTCCACCCCCTTTTCTAACCTGCTCACCCCACCCACTGTTGCACAAGTTCCCAATCTCTTGCCTCCCACCCCACCTTCTACCTCCTCCTGTTACTACTCGGAACCCACTCTCTCTTCCCAGTTTCCTACGCTACCTGGCACAACTGGCAGCAACTCAGTTTTTCCACTCCACCTTTGCATTTGACAATGCCCTTCTGGCACCTTTAATTCATGTAAATATTGTTTGATGTGACTCATCATTCTTAAATGTATACTTGGTTGTGTTGTTCTGTTAATTATATTACCTGTAGCTTTTAGACCATGTATACCCTGTACTGAAATTTGTATTCTAACTGCTTGCCTGCTAATCTCATACAATTTGTACTTCTATTCTTTGTATACTGACGTGAAACCTTTGTAAAACAGCCATTGACTCAAAGCATTTATCCAAAATTCTAATAAATAAAAAGGTCCCTATGGCCTCCACCCGTCATCCAAATAGACCCTCACAGAAGAGCCTCCAGATGCTCTGCCAAACCTCCCTCCTAGTCCCCACTGTAGAAGGACCTCCCTTGGTCAAAGAGTCCTTCCACTATCATGTCCCCACTGGCTTAACAGTCTGCTGTCCATCATCTCCCTGGAACCCAGTCTTGGCGATTTAAAGCCAGCCTCAAGACCCTCTTCCTTGACTCCACAGCCTGTGACTGTACTTAACCACAACATCTCTAGGAGCATATGTTCAGCACCCCTCCAAGGTTTAATATGCTATACTCTGGCTAGCCTAATACCTCCTGCCTGCAGATTTGGCTTGACTTGCACACTATTTCTCCCTTAAGCTAGCCCTCTGATGTTTAAATCTATGTAGTTACTTCTTGCTTTAACTACAGTTTTGTACTACCTGATGCTGGGCCACTAGCCCTAAACTGCATGTACCTTCTAAGATTTGCCACCATTTATATTCCTGCACTGTTTGTATTCTTTTACTCCTGACGTGGAGCCTTTGCAAAAGAGTCCTTGACTCAAAGGGTTGTAATTCTGATTGCTCAATAAATAAATAAAACATCTGATTGTTTGGATTTGCTACAGAGATTTTCTGTTATCAATTTATTCCCTCATTAAAGATCACAATGTAAATGTTTGGAGGTGTAGTCCTATATTTACAAGAAGAAGCAGTCGATACAACAACAAGTTCCATCACTTTTGAATTGCAAATCACAGTGTGTGTGCGTCAGAAGGTTGTGCTATAATCAAAAGATGGTTGCACTACATTGTGCTACTCCTGAGCTTGTCTGCAATTAGTGATACAAAAGTGATGCAGCTAAGGTGTAATCCATATTTATGTTGCAAATATGCCATATTTATTTATTTATGTATGTATGTATGTATGTATGGTCCGTATCGCCTTTAAGGGTGTTTCCCAGGATGGCATGATGGCTGTGCTGGACCTATCGGGCTTACCGAGAGATTGCATGGATCCAGAAGAGCTGATACTTGCCTATAAAAGGCGTGGCAGGGGCCCTGGAATCCATTGCTCCTGTTCATGTTCTCCTCTCACTCTTTGCCCCAGGTCTCCTTGGTTCGATGAGACTCTGAGGGAGTTGAGGAGAGTTGGACCAAGGTTGGAGAGGTGTTGGTGGAGGTCGGGTCTGGATTGTGACAAACTTAGTTTGACGGACCACTATGTGGTTTATCAATCCGCAATCTCTCGTAAGAAGGCAGAATTCCTGTCCAGAGATTGCTGCTGCACAGAATAGACCAGCTCAGCTCTTCCGGACTGTGGACAGATTGTGCAATCCAGTCTGTCTTCAGCCCAGAAGAGCTTTTCTCAGGAATGGTGTGAGGAGTTTGCTCTATTCTTTTCCAATAAGGTTGCCACAGTCAGATCTGATATCTATTTGACCCTCTCAATGGGAATTGTGATGGTCGGCAGGAGATGTCGGACACCCAGCTTGTGTGGTCTGACTTCAGCCTCCCACAATCAGTGACATTGTGATGATTATCCAATCACTGCATCCAACCAACTGTGGTTTGGATCCGGCCCCACCGCCTCTTTAGTGGGTTGTGTGGATAAAATTGGTCCCGTCCTTGCAGAGATAGTCTGGAGGTCCTTGGAGGGATTTTCCAAATCCTCTAAAGGAGGCTGTGGTTCAGCCCCTTCTTAAAACCCTCCTTGGACCCGGACTGTCTGGCAAACTACAGACCTGTCTCTAACACCTTTGTTGGTAAAGTTATTGAGAAGGTGGTCCATCGCAGTTGGATGATCATTTGACTAGCCACAATGTCTATGATTCTCTCCAGTCGATTTAGGAAAAGGCATAGTACTGAGACAGCTCTGGTCTGGGTACTAAATAATCTCCTAATAGCTAGAGAACGAAGGACTCACTCCATCTTGGTCCTTCTTGATCTCTCTGCGGCATTTGACACTGTGGACCATGGTGTTCTATTGGAGCGCTTGTGGTCTATCTGTGGGCTGTCTGGTACAGTCCTCAGTTGGTTTCGATCTTACCTCGGGGTAGGACTCAGAGGGTGGTGTCAGGATTTTTCTTCGGCATCATTATCCCTATCCTGTGGGGTACCGCAAGGTTCCATTTTGGCCCATGTTGTTTGCAGTATACATGCTGCCATTAGGAGTGATTATTAGGCGTGCGGTCTGGGTTTTCACTGTTATGCAGATGATACTCAGCTGTACATGTCCTTTGTGCCCGCCAAGATGCTGCCATGTCGGGTCTTTAACAACTGTCTTGCCTAAATCCAGGAATGGATGAATGTGAGTTGGTCTGCGGTTGAACCCAGACAAAACTGAGGTGTTGGTTGTGGACCAGGGTCACCAGGAGGTGGGTTCGTTGGTTGGATCACCCTCAGGTCTATGGTAGGGGTGTCCGGCTAACTACCTCAGACCAGGTCTTGAACCTGGGCGTTGTGTGATGACTTTTGACATTTAAATCTCAGGTGTCAGCAGTTGTTAAAACCTCTTTTTACCATCTGAGAAACATCGCCTGGGTGAAGCACCTGGTTCCTCCAGACGATCTCCTACTTTGGTCCACTTTGTTACCTCCGCCTTGACTACTGCAACGCCTTTACCTGGGCTACCGGGGTTGAGATTTGCCACCTGCAGCTAGTGCAGAATATGCAGCCAGGCTGTTGACTGGTTCTTCTAGGTCCAGTCATATAATGCCTGTGCTCCACTGACTGCACTGGCTGCCAGTTTGCTGACAAATCACCTTCAAGGTCGGTCTGCTGACCTATAAGGCCCTACACGATCAGGGACCTGCTTAACTGAAAGATCTCCTTTGTCCCTACTGTCCCCCTCCTCCCCCGCTCTCTCTGATCCACTGATAGGATTGCTAGAGATTCCCAGGGTTCGATTTAAAAACTTCAGGGGCCAGATCTTTAGTTTTATGGCCCCAACCCTGTGGAATTCTCTACCTCGTCAGGTGTGAGACTGCCCGACTGTCCAAAGTTTTAAAGGAGCTTTAAAACCTATCTGTTTAGCAAAGCTTATAATGATTTTTGAATATTGTTATTTAGTTTAATTTTAACATTGTTTTAACTATTTATTGTTTTATCATGTATTGTATAGGCACCTTGGTTTTAGAAAAGCGCCTTTATATAAATAAAATTGAATTGAATTGAATTTATTTGTTTATTTATTTATGTTTTATTTTTGTTGCTTGTGAAGACCTACAAGAAGACAGTATAATTTTCAGTGGTGACCATAACTTTACCTGACTTGACCTGAAAAAGTGCCATTTGTTCAGGAAAACTCAATGCAATTCATTAAGGCCTATTTCACAACTTTGCCAGACCTTCATCAGTGAAGTAAAATTTCACAGTGTCTGTAGCAAAAGGCACTTCAGGAGCTAGATGACAGTCAATTACCCCCTTAGGGCAATATGGCACTTGCTGACCTTGTGCTTGGGGTGGTTGACAGGTTGTTATTCTATCCTGGTCGTGCCTTATACCTTTATTGTACAAAATGATTTGCATAGGTGGGTACATACAGCACCTGGGTTATATCATTAATGTAGTTTGTACAAACACAAGTTGTGAAAAACAATTAGTGCAAAGTTGCAAATCAAGAGAAGTATAGTTTCAACAAGCTGTGCAGTGAAAGTGTAAATTAGTACAATAAGAGAACTACATGTCTTCTTCAAGGATATCTCCCTCTATTGAACCACATCATGAACAGTAAGCTATTGGTGCCAGGACCACCCAGAAATTTTTGCAGGCTGAGGCCACCTATGTCAATACACCTCATTGGTGCCTATTTAATGTGGGCATCCCCAGCATGCCTCAGTTCTTTTTGCACCATCAGACACTCAATGGTCCACTGCTACTGAAGAACTTCATTGAACTTTTGCAAGTATTTGTTAATGCTACTACTTCTTTAATATTGCTATTTTATACTGCCACTGAAAGATAAGGAATCAGTATACTACAAGGTTCCATTATTGCTATTTTGGTGATATAAAGACTTAGAAAAATGATTATCTCTCCATTTGTATCTGCTGCCTCGGTACAAACCACAATATTACAGCCTGCTCAGTTTTCCAGAGGTTTAACAAGGCAACCAGGAGACATTGCATGAAGGCTTTAGATGTTTTCTAAAGCTTAAAGAGAAGGAGAAAAGGTAATGGTGAAGGTGACTTCACCGTTGTCACCAACATCTGTTCCTGATTCACCATCAGCACATCAATCCCACAGTCAACAGGTTGCCATTAATGACTCATCAAATAAAAGATCATTCTTCACAATCAGTGGAAAAACACTGCCATTCTGAAAAGGATAAGCACTAAAAGATAAGGCCACTTCTCCAGACTGTTCCCCTTCACCTATTAGATGGGGGTAAGTCTACCAGATGAAGATAGGTTTGAAAACTCAGCTCAGAACTCACTCCCCTCTCGGACATTTCCACATGGTCCAAAAGATGCAGTATAAAAATACTTTTATTACATCATAAAATGGACCATAGTGACTAACACATTTCAGACTAAGCATGTCCTTTATCAAAGGTTGCCTTTGATAAAGGACACACTTAGTCCAAAATACGTAAGGCATTATTGTCTGTTTTATGATGTAATAAAAGTATTTTTATCCTGCATCCTTTAGAACTGTGTGGTGATGTTCGAGTGAGCAGTCAGTGCCTGAGTTTAGTTTTTTCAAAGTTTGCAGTTTCTCGAGAGCAGCACTTTTCCAGTGCATCCCTGTTCTTCTGAAGATAAAGATGGGTCCCTGGCTCAGGCCATGGGTCCTGTCACCCACCCAACATTTTCTGAAACACAAAGATTGGGGTCCAGCTTCATCTCCCCACCCTCCACAGGGGACTTGCAGTCTTTTCGAACATCATGTACTGTCTCATCAAGAGCTCAGTGATCATCGACCCCTTCAGGGCCCATCAATGCTCAGATGCTGTACAAAACAATGTCAGAGTTATTTCTGTGAAAGCTGCTGCTGCTTCAAATGATGTCTGCTCTGTCAGAGCTTTTGGCTGGCTTGTCTGTGATATCACCATTGAAGCTCCATTCTCTGTCCCTGCCTCCGTGCCAGGCCCAGAATGCCCACCATCAGCTGGATTCCATTGTTGACTCCTCCTCATATGTCTTCTTGTCCTATTGACCTCAGCCAATGACAGTGAATGCTGATGAAAATGCAAGTATAATCCAGAATACATGGAGGAGGAGGAAGAGGCCATGGATGAAGGAGAAGAGGTGATAGACATAGTTGCATCAATCTCCACTCTATCCTCTTGCTCAGAAGAGAATGTAAAAACACACCAAGATCTCCTCCTGATGATGCCTCTTATCAAGCCTTCATTAAACAGGTCTAGGCTAAACTGTGGTTCCAAACTGTTAAGGAGGGTTCCTCCAAGAAAAATCTCTATGAGTTATTTGAAGTTTCTGCTTCTCCAATTGTGATTATTCCTCCTGTACAGTCTGTACTTGAGGATGCTACCTTGGCAGCCAGGCATTGACCTGCACAACTGCCTGCAGTTACCAGCAAGGTGATAAACAATATCCAGCCCCTACTACAAAACCCTGCTATTGTTCACAGCTTGAAATGGACTCCATGGTGATAATGGCTGCTCACAAAACAGCCAAAGCTCTAAAGCACATGTGTTCACTTCCTCCTGACAAGAGGTCAATGAAGTTGGAAGTGATGGGGAGAGAACGCTTGTTTCTTCTTCCCTGAGCTTAAGAATTGCTTATTCTCAGGCATATATGATTAAATGTTAGAACTCTCTTTGGCAGACAATGGGCATCCTGCATTAGAAATTTCCAGAGGGCCAGAATAAAATGCTGGCTCAGCAAACTATAGCTAATGACCAAGAAGCCAGTAAGCACCAATTGAGATTGGCCTATGATGCCTCTGATGCTGCTGCCAAGGGCTGCTACCTCTAGGATATGTCTCTGTCGCCACTTCTGGTTAAAGGTGGCTTGGTTTGCCTAGGATGTGATAATCTGTGATGAATGCTCCTTTCAGGGTAAATAATTGTTTGGAAATGAAATTGAAAATGTTTTAAGGGATTTACAGTGTTATAAAATGACTCTTATATATCCTTTCATCTTTGAAATCTAAGCTCAAGGGATGGGGCCATGTTTCTTTCACATGCCCTATTCCTGTCCCAGCTGTGGCTACTCAAGGGCCCCTGCTTGTGGTTCCCAGAGACCTCAGCCTTCCACTTCTTTTACTATAAACTTGCCCCTGGGTGTCCATGCCAGACTTACAAAAGGTCAAACCATTATAGGCACCCCTGTTGCGCCCGCACCTCCGACTCCCTTCCTTCGTCCCAGCATCACTGCATCAGGAAATTTTGGTGTGAGGCCACATCTCCATCTTTCTTCAGAAGAGGAGGAAGATCATAAGAGATGTTTGGGTACTGGAGGTAGTTCAGCATGAACATGCAATAAAACTCCTTACTATTCTTCCAGTTAACAAACCATTGCCCAACAGTTATCCTCCAGGCAATCTTTCCATTCTGCTGGTGGAGGTTCAAACCCTCCTCTGCAAAGAGCCGTGGATTTAGTCCCAGTTTTATAAATAAACCAAAGTTATTACTCCTGGTACTTTCTTGTTCCAAAGTGGACCAGAGATTTAAAGCCAGTACTTGACCTTCAAGGTATAATCCTGTTCATAGAATATACAAAGTTCAGAATGGTCTCCTGCAATCTCTTCTGACCCACTACAAAAAGAGGATTGACAGGTTGCACTGGACATGAAGAACACATACCTTCATGTGAAGATCTGCAAGTTGCACAGAAAATACTTGTGTTATATGCTTCAGGGCTCACACTACCAATTTTGTGTCTTGCCCTTTGTCTTAAGTTCTGCACTGTAGGTCTTTACCAAACTATTTGCCAAGTGGCAGCTGCCCTTCATAGGGAGGACCTGTATTTCTTCCATTACATAGACAATTAGCTGTTAAAGACCCCATCTAGGGAAATGACTGTCTGCACACAGTTTCATGACAAATGTTTGACCAACTCGGCACACCAGTCGGTGGTCAGCCATTTCTGCCCTCTGACTATGCCATGGCACTGGTGGCACAGGCAGAGCTGGTTTCCCAGTGATTATGTGTTGGTAAGATGTCTTCTGATACTGATTTGCTTGATGGCAGCTGCCTTTTCTGACCACATTGCTGGCCCGCCTCCACACGAGTATCCCTCAGTGGTTCCTCAGAGCATTATGGGCTCAGCACTCAGATGTTCTGGAGCACCTCTTACAGGTCACTCCTCCTCTCCTTCATTACCATCTCTGGTGGTTGGACTGCTCCAGCTTCAAGAGGGATCCCCATTCCTCAGGTCATCCCCTTGATGGTGATGATAACAGATACCTCAGGTTCAGGCTGAGGTGCTCATCTTGCCCCTTCAGAACCCAGAACCAATGGGGCCCTCTGGATACAATGCTTGAGCCACAGTCTGAGATGAGGGATGTTCTGCATGGCTTACAGGGCTTCACCACCCTACAGTCAGGTAATCCATTGTTGATCTGAATATACAATGTGTCAGTGACATACTACATCAATTGACAAGGTGGAGTACATTCATACACTCTCTACTCAGAGGTGGCTAGAGTTTGGTACTGGGTGGTGGAATGTGACATATCCCTGTCAGCAGTGTTCCTCCCATATCCTGAATGCACTGGCCAATCACCTCAATCAGTCCAATGTGCTCTGCCATGAATGGGAACTCTTAGACTCTGTCATGGTCGATCTCTTCAAAAGATTGGGTTGTGCAGACATAAATCTGCTTGTGTCTACATACAAATGCAAAATTGACATGTTGTTTCTCTCGCTCCAGGGCCTGGAGATTTTGGTGAAACCCATTGTTCCTGTCTTGGAAAGGGAAGTTCTGCATACCTTTCCCCATTCCCTTCATACAGATGGTTCTGAGTAAAGCTGGGGCCAAGGTTGTCTTCCTGATTTTGGTGGCTTCTCACTGGCACAGACAAATTTGGTTTCCACTTCAGCTATTGTTCTGAACGTCCTGTCCAACTCCTGTGAGTTGAACTCCTGACGAGGAGCAGATGTTGTAGTACACCCAGATCTTCAGTCCCTGCACCTTCACACCTGACTCCTGCAGACATAGAGCTTTTCCATTTCAGAGTGTCCCCAGCAGTAGCAGACATTCTCTCAGTGGCAAGGAAGTTTTCTAAATGGTATGCCTAGTCACACAAATGGAAATGTTTTACAGTGTGGTGTACTGTATGCCCTGGATTCATGTACATGTCCAGTTCCTAAAGTGCTGGACTACCTTTGTCCCTTTAAAGACTTGGGACTCAGGAATTCCTCTGTAAAGGTGCACATGGCTGCTGTGTTGGCTTTTTGTCTCTTCACAGAGCTCAAGACTGTTGCCCAGTTAGAGGTTTCCTGTAGATTTCCAAGAGGTATTCTCATTCTGCACCCCCAGTCCAAAATCTGGTTCCAGTTTGAGACTTTAATTTGGTCCTGGTGATCCTGACTGCTCCTCCCTTTAAGCCAGTGACTACTTGTGATCTGTGCTTCTACTCCTGAAAGACATTGTTGTAGCAATAACATCTACTAGGTGCATTCTGAGTTACAGGCTGTGATTGCAGACCCTCCTTTTCTTACTTTTCCATAAGGACAGGGTTACATTACATACCAATCCTCATTTTCTTCTGAAGGTTGTGTCTCAAAAACATTACATCAGACTATGGATCTTCCTGTTTACTCTTTTATCCCCACAGACAGTCAGGAACATCGTTTAAATATGCTGGACATCTGTAGGATGCTGTATTTGTACTTAGATAGTACAAAGGATTGTAGAAAATCCTTGTAACTTTTTATTGCTTTTGCTCACCAGATGGTGGTCTCCCAGTTTCTAAGTAGGGCCTGTCCAAATGTTTGGGCAGTTGTATTATGTTCTATTACTAGAAGGCAGTAGGCAGCTTCCTGTCCCATGGTTCTGTGTGAATATAGCTAAATCAAATGGCGATGACCACAAACAATGAAAACAATACAGTGATGACACTTATGGCAATATATTTATTTGTGTGAGGCATTGCCCCACACCCCTTTACTAATATATACTAACTCTGGTGGAGGGGTGCAACTTGGGGAGGGGAATCCTCAGTCGCTGTATATGTTGGTGCTGTATTTTGTGGCCCTTTGTGGTCGTAACCATTTTGGGTTTGCTGTGTTCATGTGCCACCTGTCCCATTCATACTCATTCTACCTGTGGGATGGCTACCTCAGAAGCTTGTTTTCAGAATATGTCCACTGCTGACATTTTGCTGCTGCCACTTGGAGTAAAAATACAAGGAAAAAAACACACTAAGGAGGTGATTCTTACAATATGAAGCAATGTTGAACAAGAAAAATGTGCACTCACCACCTCCTAATAAAAGAATGCCACCCCAGATGATAACCTTCAAAGTACAGTGTGCATTGTTTCCTTTAAGTGCTGCTAAAACACCACTAGAGCACTGCCTGATGTATTCTGAGTTACACAAAATCTTTTGTCAAAGGCACACATAATGGGCTGGATTCACAGATGTTTGCCACAAGATGTGACAATGGCAGCTGCGGCAATGGCCACTTCATCTTGGACTCTGCACCTGATTCAGAAAAGAGCAGGGTCTAGGAGCCTGCATCCCATGACTTGCAGTTGCAGTGCATGGCAAGGCACAGCCCCCATGTATGCCACAGGTTGCGGAATGGGGTGGGCAGCAGATGTGCCTGCAGAATGGTGTTGTGGTGCCCCCTTGCCCACTCTGATCAACCCTTATTGAGTGTGGACTCCAGCCCCAACCCCATATTAGAACAGGCCCCCTCACTCTCGTAAATCCCTGGTAGTCTAGTGGCCCCCCACCCATCATTGCAAGCCCCACACACCCCAATACACTGCCAGCAACTGGCGACCAGCCTTCCACTACCACACAGTTGTTACTGACTGAACTGTGCCAAGCTAGTTTATTGTACAATACCCACTCTGAATGACAGCTGCTACCATACACAGAGTGTGTATTAGGTACAGTATGAAAGCATGGCACAGTTCAGTCACTGGCTGGCAGTGGTGGTGAGTGGAGGGCACGCCAGTCACGGCAGAGTATTAGGGGTGTGGGGGCTCACACTGTTGGGTGGGGGCTACTAGACTACCAGGGGGTTATGGGGATTGAAGGGTGGGATCTTGCACCAGGGCATGTGGGGGCTCTTAACGTGTGTGTGTGAGTTCTGGGCATTGGGGTGTTCCACACCCACCTTGGCACAAGTGCCTGTCATGCCTGGGACCTGAGCTTATGGGGTTGCAGCCCACAGGAGATGTAGAGCTGGGGCACAGTGGCACCCTCCATGAATGGCAAAGACCACTTAGACCAGCTTTTTGTTGGCATAAGTGGTCTTTGGCAGATGTTCACTGGTGGTTGTCTCTGAATCCCAATTTAGAACATAGTAGCCACTCTACCTAAATAGGCTGCAATGCTGCTAAACCCCTATGCTATGTTGCATGGGGGTTTATGGCACATTGGTGCAGTTAAGCACTGGAAGCCTGCAGCATGTCACAGGCTGCCTTTTGAATCCCACCAGGATGCAACTCAGGACGCAAGTGCTACTTACACCATTTTTCTGACAAGTTGCCTTGCATCCTGATTTGCCTTTTGTGAATCTGGCCCAATGTGTCACTCTAATTGAATAGTGGTAATACTTCATGATGTTATACCACGTTACTAGTCATTCCAACCACTACTTATGACACAATACTGGCTACTAGTCATTTTATATGTGTAAACTTGTGAGTAAAATGTGCAATTTCAAATAATAACCTTATAGAAATAAAACATATTTACACAGTTTAAAAAACCCTATCACTCACATACTTTATATTATAGTGGTGTGGCAACACCACTATACTTAGGGTTAAGTAGGCTGTTTAATATTAAACTCTTTTTTCAAATTCTGTTTATAGCCCTCAGCCTTGGAACTCCCTCAGGCCTCCTGCACTCACCTAGCTTGCTCTACCTCCCGCTGTGTTCCCTGACCATCTTCAAGTTCGTTGCATTTCCCAGGTCAGGCAGGTAAACCCGAGAGACTGTGGGGGCAGTGGTGGGAACCAGCATTGGGAGTGTGGTAGTGGCACTGGCAGGGGCCATCGCCAATCCTGGGCTTGAGGGATATTTCTGATGGTAGCCCAAGACCACCCCTCCTTGTATGGTACATGCCTGATGCTGTGGCACGGCAACCCTGCCTGCATCAGCCACGCCTCTACGAGCATTCTGGCACCTTGTGGTGCCCTCCAGTCTCCACCGGGGTCACCAGAGCACTGGATAACCCATGCCCTCCCACCTGAGAGGAGAATATCTGCAGGTGCACGATCCATCTCCCTCCCTGCTGACCCCCGACCCTGAGCTCACTCCCGATCTTGGGTCGTCGGCATGACACGAGGTGTAGCATCCAGTGCCTCAACCTCAGCACCACCGGCTGGCCCAGTGTTAAACTCTTAACTTCAGACTAGTAGTTTGCTACCGCTCAATTGATTTGTGTGGAATTTTGCATTCATGGTCTCAGGAGCAAGTTCTCTTTACTTTACTAGTGTTTTCTTGTCAGATATGCAGATTCTGAAATCTGGATAGTGAAATAGGTAAAACAAATAGTGAAATAGGTAAAACGATTTGTTTTGTCTTGTTTTGTGGTTTTGGTCATCACCTAGTTCCAAGACAGTTTGAAATTGTGGTCTGAAATGTGTAGGGTAGAAAGGGCTTGGCCCAGAGTGGTGCCTTTCATTGGTTTGGTAAAAAATATATTAATTCATTCCAGAGTTATAAGGATTTGAAATTTTAGTTCTGGGCATGCTCAGTACAATTGTTTGGATAGCTGTCAAGTGTTACATTCAGGAAGGTGACTTTCCATTGGCTCCTATAAAAGCTGTGGTGTGGCTTCTCCTTAAAAAGGCTTCTCTTGACCCTGATGATCTTTCCAACTACAGACCTGTCTCATACCTTCCTTTCCTTGGGAAGTTGATCAAGAAGATGGTGGAGGTGCAGCTGGAATAACACTTGGAGAAACATGACATCTATGAGCCATTTCAATTAGGTTTCAGGACTCATCATAGCATGGAAACTACCTTAGTCAGGGTGCACTGTGATATTCTCCTAGTGAGGGTTAGCAGTCACCATTCCATTCTTGTACTACTAGTTCTCTTCTTGGCATTTGATATGGTGGATCATGAGGTGCTGTTTGATCACTTGAGGCACTATGTGGGATTCTCGGAGCAGTGCATGTTGGTTGCTGTCCTACATATCTGGCAGAAAACATCAACATTGTTTCACTAATAGAAGATCATGTACAACCAACTTCTTATATTTTTATAACAAAATAGGTCTAAATCTTGATAATGGAACAATGTCTGATGTTATCTAGCTTGATTTTAAGAAGCCTTTGTGTGGCACCACACACAAAATTAATAAGTAAATTGGCTGAATTAAAGTTCAATCACAAGTTGATAAATTAAATAGAGGGTTGGCTATATAATAGAGATCAAAGAGTCAGGATAAATGGATACAGATCACCATCAAACAGAGGGACCAGAGGGATGCTGCAGGAATCGATTTTGGGCCCTGTTTTGTTTAAATTCTCATACAGTAGGAAAGGAGTTAAAACCTGGTACAGCTTTTTGCAGTTGATACCAAGTTGGGTGGCAGGGTTGACACTATGATGAATTACCAAGCACTGCAGAGTGACTTGGACAAGTTGGGTGCATGGGCTAGAGTGTGGGTAATGTCATTCATCATCTTGAAGTGTAAAGTCATGCACTTTGGGGAATAGAACCTTGGCTTCAAATATCATCTAAAAATGAGTTACATGAGGAAACTACAAAGGAAAAAGATCTGGGGATCATTATAACCCACAATCTCAAATCCCATAACCATAACCAGTGTTTAAAAAGCAAATTATTTGCTGAATGCCATTAATAGACATTTTGTGAGTAGATCTAAAGAGATGAGATTACCTCTATATAATGCATGCATGAGACCACACTTGGACTATGGATCTCAAGTCTGGGGTGGTCTAGACATTCATGACAGCAATAAACTAGAATGAGTTCAAAGGAAGGCAACAAGCTCCATTAAAGGACTGGAACACAAACCAAACAATGTTCAACTGAAACTCCCAAATTTAAATTTAGTACATGACAGACATATTAGGGATGAACTTTATTAATGTATAGGATAGTGAATAATGTTGATCTTATGGAGTGTATAAATTTTAAATTCAGATCACACCTCAGTTTAAAAGGACATCATAAACAAATTAAGGCATGTAACTTTAAAATGGAAAATGTAGAAGTACTATACACAGATAATAGCCAATGTTTGAAACAGTTTACCAGCAGTAGTGGTGGTTAGTGTCAATTGTAAGCTTTTCAGAAATAGACTGGATAGATACTTGGCTGACAAGGGATTAAAGGAATACTATTGGTGAATAAGAGGATGGTGTACATGGGCATTATTTCCTTCTGCTGTCTCTAGAGTTCCAAGTGAAACTAGTTAAACACAAAAGGTTGCCCTTAGCTTTTTACATCAAGCAGTGCTGCACTTTGCTGTGGAATGCCTCAAGGGCTATCTAGGCCCCATGTCATTACCGATATATATTGCCAGTGGGTGAGATCATTAGATCCGATGGCTTGGCATTTCATTGCTATGCTGATGACAAACCAGCTGTACAGTAGTAGTCAGAGACATTGCCAGCTATTTCAGCTATTTCGCAAATTTTCTTTCTGAAGAGTTCTCTCTGCTGCCCCTTCTGTGGAAATGCAGAAAGCAGGAGATATTTCTGGAAATATCACAGAAATTTTGGGAAATATCTGTCAGTGTCTGTGGCTGCTACTGTAAGTGTCTTGCACCCATGATGACAGTGCAGCTGTTTCCCATCTGAATGAGCTCCTTAGGGATATAAAGGACTGGATAGTGAATAGCTGACTTAGGCTGAATCCATCAAAGATGGAGCTGTTACTAGAGAAGCAGTGAATTTAAATTCAGCCAGCAAAGTGAATGCAAAGTGGCCAATTCACTTGGCACTTGCCACGTGGAGTGGCCCATAGGAAGGCTCACTTCACCTTGTTGTTATTACTTATGCTTGTCATTTCACCTTGCATGTGAGGTAAGGTGGTGTGACAACAATATTGGCAGCATCCCACCCACACAGTCACTAGAATGAATGTGTATCCCCAAAGTGCTACTGTCTTGTGTCCAGAAAACTCCCAGTGCTGATGAAGTGAAATGAGAGTATAACAAGAAATGCAAAGTCTCCCAGAATTAATGGCGACTAGTCATATGCGCAGTGGTCAGGTCACACTCACACACAGAGTCACCAGAATTAATGTGCATCCCCAAATGCTACTGTCTTGTGTCCAGAAAATTCCCAGTGCTGACAAGTGAAATGAGAGGTAACAAGAAATGCAGTCTCCCAGAATTACTGGTGCTATGCAAACGACAAACAGATTAAGATGTGCTGCACACTCAACAGATGCATACTGAAAAGGCACAACAACACCTAATCAGTGCTCGTAAGTCACAAATCCATATCTGAAAGGAATACATTTTGCCAGTTATGGGATTAGTGCACAGCAGTAACAATCCACTACCAGTAAAGATACCACAAAGCAGTATAAAAATTCATGTAGATGCAGTGGATAACAGGTTCACATTAGAGATGCAGTGAATTTAATTCCGCTGGTGAAGTGTCACGAAGTGGCAACTTCATATTGCCACTCAATGCAAAGTGCTCACTCCGTAATATTTCATTACCACTTCATGTTATGGTGGAATGACAACGCCAAGTGAGGCGAAGTTGTTGTTTTCAATAGACTTGCCCTGCTCTTAGCCATAACCAGGCAGGAAAAGGAAGAAGTGAGTCATACAAGCAGACACTTTCACTTTCTCCTGTGCAGACAGAGACAGAGAGGGGAGTGTGTTGTTTTGTCACTGCTGAGGAGACTTGGAGATCAGAGCGAGGGGAGATTTAAACTTTTGATTTATAGACCCAACAGCCTTTTTATAACTAAGCTACTTTTTTGTCTTTTCTGTACTTTTTTACTTAATGTGTTCTTTCTGTAAATTTTTCACCTTTATAAGTAGTTAGTTGTTTGTCTGTGTGACTGTGTGTGTGTGTTGTGTGACAGTGTGAGTAGTCATTGCTCAAACTGAAGGAGCGAGTAGGAGAGATGGACCAGGGTGAGGGTCTGAGGGAATGTCTGGGGTGGGGCAGCTCTGGGAGAGCATGGTACTGGTAGGTGTCATACCATGTGGATGTGTGGTGAGCATGGCCTCCAGTTTCTGTTGAACTGATCAAAAATTCTGAGTGTCTCCCCCTGGAAGCAGGACCAGCACCACCTCCTGACTCTGAGGCAGTTGAACCACTACCACCACCACCACGTCCAGTACCAGCTCCAGCACCAGGTCCTCTGGAGCAGGATGTGTATGTGCCCTGGGTCCAGGTATGGATCCCAACCCTGCTGAGCACCATGACCAGCCAGTTGCCAGTTCATCTGGTTCTCCCTGCCTGTGCCTGGTCCTCCCACACCTCCATTGTTTGTCAGTGTTTTGACTGTGTCAGGGAGGATGGCAGTGTGGTCAGGTGCCACCTGTGTGAGGAGGATGTGCACCGTGGCCCACGGAGGACTCACCTGGGAACTAGGGCCAGTGCACCCTGACCCATATGCTCAATCACCACCAGTTGGAGTGGCAGGCTGCCACAGAACAGGCCATACCTGAACCTGCTGGCCCTTCTGTGGCAGAGTGTGCAGCTGTGCATGGTGGCAGCCCTAAGAAGAGGAGGGAAGAGCAGCATCTGCTACTCCACCAGCACCCAGACCATCACCACCACCACCAGCAGGTCAGCCTGTAGAATGTGTGGACCACAGAGAACTGCATGTAATGCAGGCTGACTTGGCAGTTCTCTGGAGTGCTGTTGAGGAGAACAATAAGAGGGTGAGTGCTGTCGAGCAGCAGTTGAATCGCATAGAGGGACATCAGTTGCAAATTATGTCCATGCTGGAACTGCTGCTGGATCACCATGGGATCCCACATTAGTTTTTTTTCCTCAAACCATGATGCCCCCCACACCTTCCTTGCTGTGTTATAAAATGTATTCCTCCACCATCCATGACCCTGTATGTAATTATGCCCTTTTTGTTGTCTTCTGTATGTTTTCTGAGCAGTGGAAGTATACTATGCTAAACTGCATGGGTGCAGTTTTCTTTCCAGTCTGTGTATGTACAGCAGACACTGTTCAACTCCCTGACTTAAAAACACTTATTAATGAGTACAATGGTGGCATGGTGAAGCCTGAGAGATACTATAAAACAGGCTTACAATACATCCAAGTAACTAGTAAAAATATTAATGTGATTCGTGACGTAATCGGAATCGAGATTTGTGACTGCATTTGTGATCGTGATGATAAAGAAATGCAAATGCTTACGGCTGTACTTCCCGGGCCCCAATGAGGTGTGGCACAAAACTCCTGACTTAAAAACACTCTATTAATGAGTACAAAGGTGGGGTGGTGAAGCATGGAGATACTACAAAACAGGCTTACGAAAGTTACAATACATCCAAGTAACCAGTAAAAATAATGTTGTGATTCATGACATGATCATAAATCGTGATTTGTGACTGCTGCATTGGTAACTGTGATGATGAAGAAACATGAATGCCTATGGTTATACTTCCCAGGCCCCGATGAGGTGTGGCACAAAACTCCCAACTTAAAACACGATCAATGAGTACAATGGTGGAGTGGTAAAACCTGGGAGATACTACAAAACAGGCTTACGATACATCCAAGTAACTAGTAAAAATGAATGTTGTGATTCGTGGAGTGATTGTGAATCGTGATTTGTGACTGCATTTGTGATCGTGATGATGAAGAATGTGATTTGTATCATTCACGAAGTGACTCATAAACGCCGATGATTGTCCTGACTTAAAATGCATATTAATGAGTGCAATGCTTATGCAGAATTATGCACCACACCAGTCCAGTACTCTGAAGGGAAGTCAAAGAAACAACTCTGTGACTTAAGTTACAGATGGAGATCGCCCTGAAGAGATGCAAATGCACAGACAGATTAAGATTGCACTTCACACTGAAGAGATGCAGATACAAAGGCACAACACGTAACCTGAGCTCACCATCAGAAATTCAAATCGGGCGCCAGCAGCCCGAGCAAATTGGTGGCAGACTTTGGAGGTCCGTTACCTCACGCTGGAAATAAGCTTTTAAAATAATCATTCCGACCTAAAACAACTAAACTTTAAACCATATTGGTGGCTGATACCCTGCTAAGTAAAATGGGTAATCCTCGTAAGGGGAAACATCAGAAGAAGGAGCCAGAACGAGAGCAGTTATCGACATCTAATGCGAGGATGACGCAAGGCCCCAATCTGGATCCAGGGAAGGAACGAGAGAAGAAACTCTGCAAACCTTAGGAGTCAAAATTAACCGACTCCTGTCCTCGATGTCGGATCTCTCCAATAAATTCGATTTGTTAACTAATCGAGTCACTACAGTGGAAACATCAGTGGAACTTGCCACGATTGCATCGACAGAAGCTACCAAGAGAGCCGATGCAGCAATGGGAGTTGTTTCAACTGTGCTAAAAGAGAACGACACACCTAAGATCGAGACTTGAAACTCTCGAAAATCAAGCAAGAGCTAATAATTTACGCCTGTTGGGACTACCAGAGGGGTGAATCGGATCATCTATTAATGTTCCTCCAGGACTGGCTAGTTCAACAGTTGGCTAAGATGTCTTACCAGTAGTGCAAAATTCCAGAAAGCCTATCAAGTTACCCCTGTGGATGTCCAGATAACTCTGAGGCTCTAGCACCATAGTTATAGTCATGGATGGGATTGGTTCAGAGATCATCTCCAGCTACTGCACGCAGAAAAAACGCAACTCTTTGATGGACAACATATTTTAATGTACCCAGATCTCTTACGCCACTCGGCAAAACGAAATGATTCGATGGAGTAAAGGCCTTATTGAGAGAAATGGAAGTAACTCACAGCATGGTGTTCCCGCACGATCCGGATAGTGCATCGGGGCAAGGTGTATATTTTCTCGGACCCAGAGGAGACCCAAAATGGTGTCAGCGGAATGCCCCATCGTGACCCTGAGGAAGGGAGGAAGAGGCTGATTTATTTGACGAGGACAATTTTAAATCTGATTGCAGTGGTATCTTGCAGTAAAGTTTAATTTTCTACAACTGTGTTGTTATGGGGTGGAGGAAATAACAATCGAGGTTATAGAAGTTTGGACAAAGTTCAATACCTCCTATAACAGGGATGGTCACTAATGTGCCTAACGTGAGCGCCTTTATTTACACAATCTAATCGCCTTGCTCATTTATTTTAAGAAGTCAGTAAATTGTGTTGATGTTAAAATCATTGTTTTTATAATAGCGGTTAGCTCTTTCTGCCTTAGTTTAAATGGAAAGCACTACTAAGTGCTAATTATTGAAAATGGTATGGTAAACTTAAACCCACTTTTGTGGGCTGGACTTTGGTTGTTACAGTTCTGTATGAGACTGGATTTTACCCATACCGCTCATGGACTCTTATACAGACAATTTAAAATGTATAGAAATTCTCACATTTTTTTTTCTGTTTCCGATATGACGTATCTGTAAACATTTAATGGTCAAAATGTGAATATTAAGAGGAGTGGCTCCTGTGTGGATATACAGTTGTTAAAATTAAATGTTGATATGTAACTCTATGTTTTATATAAAACAATAAACATAAAGTAACAAAAAAGAAATTCAAATCTGGAAAAGAATACCTTTGCCGGTTGGGTGAGCCTGGCCGGGGGCAGTGTACTGCACTGCTGCAGTAACAGTCACTAGTACCAGTACCAGTAAAGATACCACAATGAAATACAAAATCACACAGCTGCAGGGACAGCAGGTTCACATTGCTGAAATTACTATGTGGCACAATAAAGGTGTCTGATTTGATGACACGATCACACTCATACTCACAAACACACTAAGTAATACATAGCAAATTGAAAACTTCAGTAATATAACCAAGTATTTTAAACAAACTAAAGTATGCACTGCTGCTCCACAACAATCAGCAAAAAATGGCAAGATTATTGAAAATATTACTGTGTGTACATTAACACAGTTATAATATATGGTAGAAACGTTGTTATCTACCAAAATCTATCTTTTCCATAGTTAGTTAGTGCCATTGATGTGACGCCATTTTGTTGTTAGCCCATCAAAGGTTTGTCACATCAATGGTGTAGCAACCAGGATCGATCTGTGCATGCTTGGTAGAGGTAGCGAGTGGCTCCCGAAAGGCCGCAGTGGTGAGAACTTGACCTGCGATGGCATAAATTACTTTCAGTTAAGGTACCTGCTTTTTTTGTTCTTTATGGCACCCATACACTATAAAATATAAAGTATAAAGTATGGGGTCCCGATCAGTAACCAACTTCAATAGTCTTGAGGTTGCCATGAGACAAACCTCTTTAAGCTCGCCTCCGAGGTTTACATCGATTACCATGGCAACCTCTCAACAGTGAACAAGTTGGTTACCATACATTATCCTCTATATTATACAAGAAAGATATCACCAAAATGAAAGAACTGTCTTTCTCTCCAAGTTAATCTACTTTCACCACAGTCAGATACACCCCTCCCCAAAGCACACTTTCACTGTCTCCTACACTACACTACACAGACCCAATGTTGTACATTAACATTCAAAATCCACACACAAACAATAGCAACCTGATGATATGAGCACAGGAGGCTTTTCTACAATCGATGAACTAAGTGAGCAAAAAAATACTCAAAGGCTTTTTCAATAGCTTTTAGAAGGTTTGAATCACAGAGATCTCTCAGCACACTGTCTCCTACAGCTTCCTACATATACTACCCTGAACTGAGGCTGTGCAGAACAATCCAGAGACCATGTGACCTGAAATCCCATGAATCACTGCAAAATTTGCCTTTGGAGCTTAAAACACAGGTGAAGGAGGCGAAGCAAATTGCATTCAATGTACTTCACCTAAAGAACTGGGGAGTAGTGGTTTGGGAAGGCAGAGTAACATGAAGTCATTGTTTTCAATGGACTTTATGCTACCCATCAGTAATGCCAAGCAGAGCCCGCTTCATTCTCATGGGGCACTTGCAAATTCACTTTCACTCCATGTTCCACTTCAGAGCAAATTGGGGCCACTTCCCCATCTCTAGTTGATACTGGTGGAACTGGGTCAGTCTCGTTCAGCAGCACCTAGAAATAGCACTGCCCTTTCCTTGCTGGATGGCCTTGCTCTTCACTCTTTGATAGGGTGAAGAATCTGGGTGTCATTGTGGATTCGAGTTAACCCTGGAGCATCAGGTGTTGGCTGTTGCCCACAGTGGTTTTTTAGCATCTTTGTAATATCATCCAGATCGAGCCTATCTTGAGCTAATTGATCTGAAACTCTAGTACACACCTTTGTCACATCTAGGTTGGATTACTGTAATGCTCTGTACCTTGGGTTATCTTCAAGGCTGGTGTGTCATATGCAGCTAGTTCAAAATATGGCAGCACAGATGGTACCTCATGGTTCAAGCAGGTCATGTCCTTTCTCCATGATCTCCACTGGCTGCCGGTTCAATGGTGCATCCACTTCAAGGTTTGCTTAATGACTTTCAAGGCCCTACTTCATCTGGGTCTAGGTTACCTGAAAGACCTACTGGTTCCATACACTTTTGCTTGTGCCTCTGTTCAGTGGAGGCAGACCTCTTGTCCATCCTTCATCACAGCTGAAATCCATGGGCGATAGGCTGTTTGGTGTGATGCCTCCTATTCTTTGGAATGCTTTTCACCAAGAAGTGAGAGGTGCTCCTTCACTGACCACTTTTAAATATTCTTTAAAACATATTTTTAATCTAAGTTTTGGCCTGGATTCAGGTTTCTAAAATGTTTAGTATTTTATTTAACTGTTTATTTATTTGTATTTATTGTGAGATGCCCATGGACTCTGGGAATGTACTCCATGCACTGTAAATAAATTTGACTTGTCTTGCATTGTTTCATATAAAACAAAATTCATTTAACCAGGATTCAGTTTTTTTGGGGTGGGGGTTGAGCCTGTTGTGTAGAAAAAAATAATTTTCTGTGTGGCTAACATCTTGTTTTCATTTATTTTTTACAAAAACATTTTTTTGAAAATCCATAAAAATCATGGCATGGAAACATATTAACACATGTATCTTGCTAATTAGGACCCCCATTAGCTGGATTCTGCAGTTAGTTTTGGAAAAATTATGCAGAAATGTATTTTAAAACATTTAAATTTTTTTTGTGAGATGATTTTCTTTTCATATGGCAATACAAAACTGGAATAAGGTTATACAAATCAAGATTACCTTCATACAAAAAAGAATTTGGAGTTCATTTTTTCACATTTTGTTCTCATATGAAGGAACCCTTCTTTGGGAGAACAACACAATCTCATGAAAAAGGATTCATTTATGTACTAGTAGTAGTAATTGCTTATTCTTGAAAATCAAGAAAAGGATGACCCAGTTGAGCCAAGACTCATTTACAATGGGGTCCATCAACCATACAACAAACATACAAACATTGTTACATTGTCATGGATTAAAACATTTAGTTACATAAAAGACATCAGCATATACATTTCAAATATGGTAGAATGCAAGATTACCAATAGATCAATATATATCAAAATATGCTAATTACTCATTTTCATCATAGGCACAACATATTTTGGGCTGGAATGATTCTTTAAATACCACATTTTATCCAATATAAAAAAAGAATTTGGACTTAGTTTTTTTTTTTTTCATATTCTGTTTTTGTATGAATGAGTCTTTTCATGAGAACAACTTAATCTCATGAAAAAGATTCCTTCATATAAAAAAATTAGACTTAGTTTTTTCACATTCTTTTGTATCAAAGAATCTTTTCTTGTGAGAACAACAACAATCTCATTTTAGAAAAAAATCCTTCATATGAAAAAGAATTTGGACTTAGTTTTGTTTTCCACATTGAATTTAACAAGCTACAACTCCGTCAATATTTTTAGTTAAGGGTCATCCAATATATCAGAAAGGTCTTAATGAGTGCTACAACACTAATACATAATGACCTACAAAAGAATTCAGGGTTCTATAAAAACATGAAAATTAAAAAACTGTAATTCCCAAAGGATAACATTGCAACTTTAACAAGCTATAAGTCTGTCAATCTTTGAAGTTAAGGGACAATATATATGAAAAAAGCGTCTGAATGAGTACTGCAACAGGAACACATAATAGCCCCAAAAAAAAAATATAGGGGCCACATAAAAAACATAAAGATTAAAAACAAAGGGCGGATATTCAAACTCGCCCAAAAGTGTGCAACAACAGGAGACAAGCACAAGTCAATTGCATATGCGCAACAGGCAGCGATATTCAAACATGGAGCAAGACAAACTGCGCAAGCAGCCAACGCCTGAATATCGACAAACCGCGCCCATAGCTAACCAGGAAGGGAAGCTGAGAGAAATGATGCGCTATAGCTGAACAAGGCTAGCTCAGCTGAGCAGTCCAGAAGTGCCATAGCACATGCAGAGCTCCCCAGCAGAGCAATGGAACTGCACAACCAGGAGGCAGGCTGGGGCCCACCACCAGCCATGCCACACATGGGCACAGGAACACACTGCAGAACTAACAATACACCGCACACACCAAGCACAGCATCACTGGGGAGGATGGATGATCCACCGGCCCATGGGGACAAGCCAACAAAGCACAGCAGGGCCATGTCACCCCAGCACACCCACTGGCAGGCTGAGACTGCCACACACAGGGGTCGACAACCACAGTGCACATCAGCCCTCTTCTGCACAGCACACCCTGCACTGTGACCCCAAGACACCACCCATGTGCAGTGACTGTCACTACAGTAAACACCATGCATTCCCCAGCACACTGCAACCTCGGTAGCACAGAACCATTACAAGCCAGACCCACCCTGGCACCCAGCAGTGGGTGGCAGCAGATGGCAAGACCGACTGAAAGTCACTCCCACACCGGAGACACCTCCTACACACACACACACACGCATGCACACACACACACACACACAACACACACACACACATACCCAGGACCATACCACCCCAGATGCCATGCACACCACTGCAACTGAGCAACCATAGCCAGCTGCAAATCAGAGACCACCACAGTATTCATAACAAAATATATATATTGGAAAAGATATACAACACCAAGACCAATAACATAACTATATACATATATGTACAAGACAAGGGGGTAGGGGTACAAGGTAGGGTGGGTAAGGAAATTGAACAACTGGGAGAGGAAGGCAGGGTGGGAGGGCTGGAGTGAAGTGGGAAGGGAAGCAGTCAGCGCCCGCAGGCTGGTCCCCTGCTGCCGGATGATCTTCCGGTTCCTCCAGCATCACCTGACCCCATGGCGCTGCATGTCTGTGAGGAGAATGTGGTAGCGACTGACACCAGCGCCAGCCGCTGGAGGCACGGTCCATCCGGTCAGGATGCTGAGACCTAGAAAGGAACATAGTCAATGGCTGTGACTGTCCACAACCCTGAACACCACCCATCCTGCAAGGCATATAGCCTAGTGCCCCACACCTGTGATGGTATGCACCCACCCACAGTGACCATGCACATGACACGCCCAACCAGGCAGCACCAGCTATGTGCACCACTGCACACACACACACACTGCCCATGTCCATCACAGCACAAACAAGGCTGTCAAGTGATGTGGCAATGTGGTGGGATGCCAGTTCCACAGCCATGTGCCCAGTGCATGCATGACCACCAGTGATGCACACACAGATGTGCAGTGACAGTGGACAGTGATGACTGTCGCCTGTGTTGTGCATGTTGTGTTGTCCATGGCTGGTGGTCATGCCCACCCCTCCAGCATGCAATAGCATCCATGATGTAATGATACTACACTCATCAAGCAGCTGTGGCTGTTGCTGCTGCTGTCACTGTGGCCCACCCATCACGCCTCCTCCGGCTGCCACCTGGACCCCGCCACAGCCCTCCTCAGCCCCTGGGCCTGCATCCTCTCCACCAGGCCTGTGGGTGACAAATGTTGAGAAAAACATCAGTGTGACCCCAAAGCAGACTGCCCCTGCCCCAGTGAGTGTGCCTGCCCACACAGCCAGACCCATGCATCTCACACCTGCACACACTGACACAGCCAACCATGGCAGAGCGATCCCCATGCACCGCCACCAAAACACGGTCACACCCTCACGGAGAATACAGGTGCATAGGTGGTACACCCACCTGGCCTAGGCACCACCCCTCCTGGCACATGACCTGAGGTGTTGCAGCACGTCCAGCTCCCTCCCGCGGAGGTCACTATATCTGTGCCTGCACTGGTCAGCAGACGGCACCGCCCTGTGACCCTCTCCAGTTCAGTGGCCAACTGCAGCCACACATGGGTGTGGGCCATGGTGAGGGGCTGATCCCCAAACAGTGCCCCAAAGTGGGGCTCAACCACTGCCACCAGGTTTGCCACCTCCACCTGACTCCACTGGGAGCTTTCCTGCATGCCATTACTGTAGTAGAGCAGGCAATATGGCGCCCCTCAGCACGGCAACCCCATGGAAATGTTGCGCAATAGACCACCATAGGTTCCAATCGCGCTGTTCGTATAGCGCCATCGGTTCACATAGCACTGTCACCAAACAGCGCAACAGAGCCATACACATGCCAGCGAACAGCCAGGGGCAAAGGTTGGACACCAGGTCAAGGTCTATGACGCAGGCCACGCACAGCACCATCTGATGTCTCGCATCTGCGCGACCTATCACCTCGCGTGCCAGTGCCACAGTGGACTAATGCGCGGTAGTGCCACAGTGCCATATGGTGCCCAGTGCTGTAGCGCCACTGGCACAATGGTGGCCATGGCCTGAATTGCCAATCGCGCACAGCACGTCATCAGCGTGGCAGGCGCCTGCATAAGCTACCTGGGCATGCGCAATGCAGTGTAACCACACAGTCACAGATCTGCCCATTGGCTCAGCCTGCTCAACGTAGTGCACAAAGCGCAGCGATGCGATATTCAGCCGGCACATGCAAATCATCTGATCAGCCATTCAAAGCGCAGTGGCGCGATTTGCATCTCATTACAGTTGCTCCACTCTAATTTGCATGCATTGTGCTATAAATGTGTGACATTGGGCTGCGCTGGCCAGATTCGGTTACTGCAGGTGAGAGGTGGTTGCATGCTGTGTGATGTTCTGGACAATGGTCATGGGATAACGCTGTAGACTGCACAGTGACAGGTGTCCACTTCCACCTATACAGATTGCCATGACCGAGCAGAGCCAAGGTGAGGGTGAGGATGGTGGGCGGAGGAGGAGGCCCAACTTCACCACGGCAGAGACAGAGGCCCTCTTCCAGGCCTACCTGGAGGAGGAGCCACTACTGAGTGGACAGCGGGCACCCCTCAGGCCTGTGTGGCTGCATGGGAGGGGTGCTGGGCAGTGAACCTGCACGGAAGCCACCAGTGCTCCGCAGGATTGCAAAAAGAAGATGGGGACAGACCGCAGGAGGGTGAAGGAAGGTGGCAGCCCTCAGGGCTGACACGTGACTGGCACTGGCGGGGGCCAGCCAGTGGTGGTGGAGCTGACCCCGGCTGAGGACCGACTGGCTGCATCAATGCAGTGGAGTGCTATTGAGGGCATAACAGGAGGTGATTCCAGACAGGTGAAGCCCATCACTGCACAGTATGACATGGTGGTGGTTTTGGGAGGAGGTTGTTCATGCACTCACATGTCCTCTCTTTCTGTTACAGATCCTGTTCGTCTTCAGGGATGGTGGTGGTGGGTCAGGCAGTGAGGAAGACCTGCTGGACATGGAGGAGGGTCCATCCACCTCTGTCATCAGCCAGCATGCACTGCACCAGCATGCACGCGGGCTGCCAACTCTGGTGTCGGTGAGTTGGTGTGGGGTGCACAGCCTGTGTCACCACGCAGTCTGGCATGCAAGCATGCCAGCACATGTGACTGTGGCAACAGCACCTACTGCGCCATTGATGATGGGCACTGCAATGGGTCAGTGACATTGTGTGTCCCAGACGGACCAGCAGCCCAGCACGCGCCCTGGGCCCAATTGGTCTGCATGTGGCAGCATGGCGGCACATCCCAGGCTGGCCTGTCAGCACCAGTGGGGCCACGGTGCCGCTGGCAGGTGTCTGGCACTGTTGCAGCCACAGCAGTGGAGCAGTGGTCCCTGGGACCAGGGTTGGAGGTCAGCAGCAGCAGTCACCCACCAGGTCTGGGGATACAGTGTCCAGCAGTGGCACATGCCCACCGCCCTTTGATATGTCCCATTCCTGGTCCTGGTGAACAGCGCCCACCCTCAAGGGTGTTGAGCATCAGGACCTTCCATACCCTGGGGACAGGATGCCGTTGTGGCAGAGTACCCATTTGAAAGCATGCCCACCTGCTGTGGGAATCAGTACAGCAGCAAGGCGGGTTGCAACATCCGTGGAGGCACTGTGTGTGGCTGTGGAGTGGCACAGCAGGGACTGTGCTCTGGACTGTGCAGAGATGGTCCATATGCAGATGGATGTGATTGCCACCATTGACAGGCAGACCCAGGCATTGGTCGCTGTCGTGGCTGCATTGGGCACACAAGCAGGTGCTTCTGTACAGCGCACCTCACACAGTCACGCCTCCACTCCCGTTCCGCCGCCATGCGACACCAAGCCCGTCGATGCGGGTTCTGCTGTGGGCATCCTGAGCACCCCTGGTGCAGGTATGTTTGGCATACTACAGACCCCACCGCGACAAGGTCGCGATCATGCAGTGGGACCCTGGTGGTCCATCGGTGCCACACCATGTGGCCCCTGCTCAGCCTGCCAGTGCTGTTGGGTCACGAGGGGCTGCCCATGCATCCACGGTGGCCATGGAATGGTGCAACATGACTGACCTGTCTCCCAGTGCGGGCCCTGTCTGGTGCTGCCCTGTGGCACTGTGCGTCATGGTGGGCAGTGCACTGGTGGTGCCCTGCACATCATGCCGACATACCGGACCACCTGCACGCCATCCTGACTGCTGTCCACAGGTGCGGTGCATGATGATGCCTGCATTGTACTGTACACCAAGGTGCAAGGTGCCCAGCATCTGACACACGTACTGGACAGTACAGGTGGTGGGTGGGTCTGTGGATCTGTGTGTTTGCCATGTCTGTTCCTGCTCTGCTGTGCACCTGCCCATGTACGCTTTGTGCCTGGTGTGTGTGTGTGTGTGTGTGTGTGTGTGTCCATATGACTGTTCGCCCCTCCTGATGGTGTGTTTGTGTGCCTGGTTCCTTCCACTCCCTTGCCATCATGCACCCCTGGTGTGTTACTCTGTGTGCCTGTGGGTTGTGCCAGGACAGTGTTGGCTGCACATGGCCCCTTGACTTACCTGTGTCATGCATAATGCTCCTCCGTGATGGTGTTCCAGTGCAGCTGGGCCTGCTGGATCAGTCAGGGTCCCGCCATCCAAGGGGGCTGCTCATCACCATCATCACCGGTGACGCTCAGCGTCCCCATTGCTGTCCCCTCCTCGACCTGAATGGCTATCCCACAGTCTTTGGCCATGTTGTGCAGGATACAACAGGCCAGAATATCCCACAGGCCTTTGAGGGGCTGTACTGTAGGAGCACCGCCGAGGTGTCTAGGCATCGGAAGCGTGCTTGAGCATCCCAAACACCCGCTCGATGATGTTGGTGTGGCAGCATGCACCTCATTATAGCATTGCTCGATGGGGTCATGAGGCACCGTATGATGTGAGCAGCCAGGGACGGAGTGGGTATCCGCTGTCACTGTCACCTGTGTGGAGATGGTGGAGATGAGTATCATGTTCAGGTCCATATTGCCAATATCCCTGTGTGCCACTACCATAGCACCTGTGGCATTCCCACCCTTGCCCCACGTTTTCAATTCCAACATGCGACTCACCCACTAGATGGCCTGTGGGATGTCCCCACTCTCGAATCGGTGGTACAGTGCGGACTGATACCATATAAAGGCATCATGTGCTCCACCAGGTGTGTGGCACAGACATTGATTATGAACCCAGTGGCATCACACACCACCTGGCAGTTGACACTGGAATAGCCCTTCCTGTTCCTATATGCAGCCCCATCAGGGCCAGGTGGCATGCATATGGCCACATGGGTGCAGTCTATGGCCCCTAGCACACCAGGCATACGTGCTACCTGTGGATCTCCTACATGTTTGCTGTACATTCTGCCGCAGTGCTGGGGAACTGGATGTGCTCTGCAGCATGTGGCAGCAGTGCGCTGTGGAATTGGGTGAGGATGCATGACTTTGTGATGCCTGTGGTGTCCCCTGTCGGCCTCTGGAAGGTGCCCGTGGTGAGCAGGCACATTCAGGCTGTCACCTTGGTCTCCACCGACAGGCGTGACTCCGTCATGAGGGTGCCTGCATCACATCACTGCACAGCTCACAGAGCAGTCTCAGTATTGCCCTGTTCGGGTGGTACCGCCCACGATCTCTACATCTGTGTACAGCTCAAAGCTGGATGCGGCACGGTACTGCCCTGTTGGTGTATCACCGACGGGCCCTTCCACGGCCACGTCCCCTGCAGCATGCATTCTCACCCCCTCACTGTCCATCTCCCTGGCTTGTGACCCCCTGGCTTATGTTGCTCTGTTACCCCCACTGTCCTGACTGCTACCTCCACTGCACCTGGTACACCTACTGGCCTCTGCACTCTGTGGCCCCATACACCTTCCCTTGCCCCTCTTCTGTCCTGTGCACTCCTGGCCTGCATTGTATGTTACTCTGGCCTTCTCTGTCCCTCTGCCTCATATGTCTTCCTGTTGCGTTCTTGCACCTCTTTCTTGAGCCTTTTGTTTTGGCTCATTTCCGCTAAAGCGCAACTTCCAGCTGTTCAGCTCTTGCGCATTGCTAAGTCTTTGAATATCGCATTGCGCTCTTTATGCATGGATCCACCTTCAGTTGCGCATGCCTTCATTTGCATGCGCTGTTGCTCAGCCTGTTTTGGTGGCGCAACTGCCTCCTGCTGAATATCGCAGAATGGCGATTGGACTTGCAGCATAGCTACCCTATTGCGCATGGCACAACCCTCCTTTGAATATCCGGCCCTCAGACTACCCAAAGGATACCATTACACATTTAACAAGCCAGAACTCAAGTCACTCTTATGTATCAAAATAGGTCTCAATGAACACTACAACACTAGCACATAATACCCTTAAAATTTTAGGGCTATATTAAAAACACATAAAAATAAAAAAAATAAAAGAAAGAAAGAACATTCCCATAAGATAACATTGCAATTTTAACAAGCCATAATTCCAGCACTATGAGGAGTTAAGGGATAATCTATGTATCAAAAGAAGGTCTCAGTGAGTACTACAGCACTAACACAAATACCCCCAAAATTTAGGGGCCATATTAAAAAACAGAAAAAATTAAACAGTGAAAAGTCCTATAGTATAACACTACACCTTTCACAAGCCCTAAGTCTGTCAATAATTGGAGTTCAGAGACAATGTATATATTAAAAAAAACTGTAAATGACTACTAAGACATTAACACATAATCCCACCAAACATTCGTGGGCATGCACTGCACCCCAAATTACCTCTAATCTTCACCATGGTGCCAGATCCACAATGAAAGCATGATTGTCATCAAAATGCACCAAAGGTGTATCTCATCGTCCACTACAACCACAACAAATTTCACTGCAAGCTGACAAGAATTTACTGACATATGTGTAACAAAACAGAAAACAAATTTTGCCCATATGCAATGAACCACTACCAGTTAAGAGGGATACTAAATATATTTTTTCCTTTGAAGTGAAACCCACAAAAAAAACAATTACAGAGGAGTCACATGATGCGTTTCAGATTGAGAAGCTGCTTAAGAGGGACGGAAATAAAAAATGACTAATGAAGAATCAAATGTGTCCTGTGTTTCTTTTAACATTATATGTGTTTTGTTATGAATAAAACTCCAATTAAGTGTGATCATTTATTTTATTTTTTTATGTCATGAATTTCCCAATATGGATGTTGTAGGATCTGATTCAATTTAAAGTCTGGTTTTCGTGTTTGAATAGTGAGCATGCCTGTCATTCTGTGTGATGTCTCCATTTGTGATTTGGCACCATATAATGACTTTGCGCTAAACTCACATCCTTATCATGGAGCTGTCAAGGATTCAGCACGATGCCCAGAGTTGATACAGGTCTTGCTTTTCTCTTTCAAGTAGTGACCGATTTAAAATAATTTCATTTCTAGCATTTTTATTACTACAAACTGTCAATGTGAGCTACATTTACCAGACGGATGTTTGGTAGTCCATTTTCAATAACAGTAACAAAATTAGCCCTGACAGTACCAGAAAAACCAAGGGAGGCTACTGCATTGCACTGTCTCAAAGTCCAGGAATCAGTCTTTGGCCACAAAATCATTTCTGTCACAGTACATAGAGCCAGTCATGGCCATGTTTCTGCTCTTTCAGTCTCAAACCTCAATGAGCCTACTGTGGCATAAGCGTAGCTCTCATAACATACTGTATAGAGCCAGATTTAGCTACAAGCTCAAAATTACTTATCACTGCAGATGACTGCTGAAAGCAAAGTGTCAGTATGTCAGACTACTATTTTAGATCAGATTCATTCAACCTGCTGCCATTACTACTGCCGCTGCTCTGTAGTGCAATTAATTTCTCACTCCTCGGTCATTAAAAAATGGACAAAAATCACCTGGTTTTTTAGGGGTGGATGGTGATTGGATTAATATTGATCAGACAAAACTGGTGCTGCATGGCAGAGGCATGTGCGAGCAATGGTAGATGGGCTCGTAGCATAGACTACGTGGTGGGAAGGGAGTGTTGTCGGACATACCAGAAGAAATTGGTACTAAGCAATGGTTACAAGTGGTTTTTACTACCACTCTGTTCTTGAAATGCACTGCCTTGATTGATATTTATTCTATGTTTTTTATCAAACTATTAAATAAAGTGTGATGTTACATTTTTAGCCCATTGCTCAGTGCTGGTTTCTTCTATTATGTGTTTGACTGGTGTTTTGAGAAAAGGTAGTTAGAGTAGAGCCGCTGCCATGGTTTTGTAAATTGTGTTGTAGGTCAGATCAGCCAGCAGTGATAGTAGATGTCTGTTCCTTGATTGAAACAAACCTTCGTACATGCTTTCTGCAACTTTTTACAACTGCACTGCAACTGTTTGACATGGTCACACTCACATAGAACTAAGGCTGTGATTCTCTTTTTTTGCACTATGTGTCTTCACTGTAATGATGGATCACCTACTAAGAAATCAGGAGACAGACTGTTAAAAAAGACCCCAAACCTGTAGCAGTATTTATGTTTAGGTAAAAAAACAGGTGATAGAATGTTATCTGTGTAGTTGTTAAAACTTTCTGTTGATTATACAGCTTTGTGTCTTTTAGTTTACCTCAAGTCTGCAGTCAATGGGTTTGAAAAGAGGATATAATGCATGTAAATGTCGCTTTCTATGTTTCTCGTGTTTTCTATGGAACACATACTACTGATTTGGTTGGAGCTAAACAAAACTGAGCTGTTTGGAAATAGAATATTTTGAAACACCTACGTCCAGCAACTGCTAGCACTTTCTGACTTGAGACCCTTGAGCTAGAAAGGAATACTTTGAATCAGCAACACTTCAAAAGCAACTGAAAAGAAAAAATCATAGAAATGATAGCAGAAGAACAGACACATTCTGGATAATATGTTTATTTACCATTTAACAATACTGGAAATAAGCAGTAGGGCCAAATGATTTCCACTCCCTTTAACTCAGAGCTCAGCAATCTTTACATTTAAAACACGCCAAATAAATTGTTAATCTAGGTTTTTAAATCAATCATGAAATATTTCACTAGGACAAACTCCTCTAATAAATTCTAGGTGAAACAGCAAGAATGGACAGTGCAGTGATGCAACATCTGAAAACAAATTCTATGCCTCCTATCTCACCAAGCAGCCAGCCCTCTAAATGCCCATAGCAGGGATTGCCACTGGACTCACCTAATGATACAATGCCTGAATGCCGAATCACTCTCAGACAAATTTGATAAATTTTTTCAGAACTTGAATATGTCAAACTCAATATCTGCAAATTGGTCTCCGATTTTAAATCAATTAAGCCAGCACTGAAAACCCTGAATTTTCTGGTCTCTGATGCTGAAGCTTTGTGGATGATCACCAACATAAGGATGCCAAGGATATACTTGAGTCATGCAATAAAGTAACAAAACTAGAAGATAAAGATAGAGGATCTGGAGGGATGGAGCTGGTGAAACAACCTGATACTGGTCAGTATCTTGGAACACGCTGATGGTGCCAATATGCTGATATTTCTACAAAACCTACTACAGGAGGTGGCTGGACCCAGAATTCAGCTCAGTATATATGCTAGAATGAGCCCACCAGTCCCTCCACCCACCATCTTAGCAAGGAGAGAAACTGAGTGCAATCATTTTACACTGCCTTAATTTTCAAGATAAAGTACACATACACGAAGCCAGGAAAAAGGAACCTTAAATTCAAATGGGCAGAGATTTCATATATATAGAGACATCGCTCTTGCAGTTTGGGACAAACAGCAGCATACCAGGACATTGAAAGCTCTGTGTCAAGCCCATGTCCCATTCTGTATGCTACACTCTGCTTAGTGGTCACCACCTCTTCTGGTTCACAGGAATTCTCAAATGTGGATGTTGCTTGCAAGGACCTTCCGAGACTTTTGCCTCACATCTTCCCACCACTACCAAATCAAGCTAGAAGTTCAATATCCAAAATAAAGAGCTTTGCCCAGGAGCTAAGTACACTCTATCTGCTTCATTACACTAAGTGCCTTTGAACAAGACTATAACTGTAATCATGCTGACGAACTGCCCTTCTCAGTTATCCCCACCAGCCCAAATTGGAATAATTACTTGGCTTTGCATTGGACTTACTGGGACTGCACTCTGTCTGTTTTATTTTTTGCCTTTTTGCTTTGGGCTTGCTACTGCAAATACAGGGTCGCAATCAATTTAGTCAGGCTATCCCAATGTGGTGGAGGATTTATTGCTTTGAGCTTCTTCACTAATCCTGCTCAATTTTTCTGCCACTTGTGCCTTTGTTCTCCAACTAGCTATCACAGTAAGACAGCTGCCGCCCACCCAGCAAGCTATCACCACTGCATACATTCATTCCAGCTGTGTTCTGTCAATCTGCCCACATAATTTAAGAATCCCTTCTGCACCAATGGGATGACTACCTGTTACATGCATTATGCTGTTGGTGCTCACCTCAAACCTTCAGTGGCACCACCTCCTGTTCGGTATGGCCTCTCTCCCATGAACCTCTTTTGCCCTGGAGTATATAATCCACCACTGTACACAGAAGTGAGTCTTATATGGCTCTGACTGAATTCCGATAGGATCAATGAACTCTTCAGGTGACAGGTACAACCATAATCCCAGACTCAACCCCAAGACTCACCACCTCTCACTTTGCCAGTGATCATACCAGCTACAGCACATATCCCAAACTCTGTATATATTCACAGACCCTCAGTCTTGTCTCTAAATAGCCTGCTGGTGGCTGCTTCAACAAACAGAATTCTGCAGCCCACTCCTTTACAGGCTTCCTAAACAAAGCTACCTCTGAACTGCCAACTAGGCTGATCATCTGGTATCTAGACAGCAACTATAAGACAATTCAATGGGACCATGTTCATACGAGGGCTTAATCTCCAAGTCCTTACACTTTGCCCAGCTTCCCAGCAAGGGTAGCTCAACTTATTACAGTTCTACTCTCCTTTATCCAACCCAGATCCTATTTCTACCTACTTTTAAAAGTATCTCCCTTTTTGAGAGTTAATATCTTGAACAGCATTGTCACATACTGTATGTTTTATTTAGACAATTTGAGATTTTGTTATAATTGCTTGACAGTGCTACAGGTTGTGGACAGTGAGGTGCACTCATAAGAACCCAAAGTGGACCTACTGCTTTGGGTGCTTGCCCTTGTATGCAATACCTTAACAGATATATTGACAGGAATAAGGCTCTAGTGAGCCCTGCCTCTGTCCTCAATTATTCTTGTTAATGATTACTGTTTTAATGCTTGTAGTTTCTAGTTATAGAGTTAGTGTTAACTATTTGCTTATTAGTAGTTTGGAGCTTTCTGTTATTATGTTCTTTTGCCAACTCTTACATCAGAGGATGGTGCAATTTTTAATGCTGACACACTAATCTAACAGCAGAGGATTACTTCTGGCTTCTTCTTGCTACAATACTTGCCCAACTATCTTTCCCAACACTGGTTAAGGAGTGTAGATATTCTGCTTCCCCTACCACATATCTCTAAGCACCCTAACACTTCTATGTACATCCTCCACAACAGCTAAGCAGAGGATACAATATCACCTGGAAAATCAAAGGGCTCAAATTAAAGAAAAATGCTACTAAATCCTATGTCACCCTCAAGAGGATGAGCATGAATATAGCCTTTCTTCAAGAAACACACCCAGACAACCCAAGTACTCTTTATCATACAGAATGCGTGGGTCAAGCCTATACTGCCAGCTGTGATAACAAGACAGCGAGGGTCGGCCATCCTAATTCACCACAATACTCCTTCCACTTGCGGAACAAATTATTGACCCTGCAGGTTACTTTATCATACTTAAAGGTGCAATGGATAGAACTGATGTGATTCTGGCATCTGTCTATGGCCCAAATAAAGAAGAGCTATGAGTGTTCACCTCCCTGCTCTCAGAGATCTCTAAACACCATCCTCTCCCAATGGTTCTAGCCAGTGACTGGAATGCTGTCCTTGACCCGATGCTGGGAGATCCAACCCCCACAGTACTGGAACATCAACAAGTCAATGAGCCCTAGTAGAACTGCAAGATTTGCTAGGTTATTCAAACCTGTCAACCCTGTACGAGGATAGGAGCTACACCTTCCTGTCCCCAGTCCACAACACATCCTCCTGGCTGGACTTCATTTCAACTTCCCAGAAATTTTCTCAAATGCTAACAATGTGAAATTCTACCAGAAGTGGTTTCAGACCATGCTACAGTTCTCTTTCTTTCTAACCAACTTCCTTAGCAAAAAGACAGAGTTTGAGAATAAATAATAACCTCCTCAAGGACCCTTCTACTGGACAAACCTAAACTGTTCACTGAAAATTTCCTTAAAGACAACATACATATGGTCGAGAACTATGCCAACATATGGGGGCCTATAAATGCTCAATTAGGGGAACTTACATGATTGGCAGCCCACAGAAAAGGAAGAGAGGATAGGAGGCTAAACACCTACTGCATGAAATCAGAGCAGAGAAAGGAATCTCTATGCTCTCTTAAAGAAGATTGGCTCCACCATAATTTTCTCAAAGCCAAGTATGGGGAATTACTCAGGAAACAAGCAGAATTGATGATTTTAGGGCCAAAACCCATTACATCGACCAAGGGAAAAGGCAGGATGACTACTAGCTCTAAGGTCAAAACAACAAGAGTCACTTAAATATATAAAAGGTATCAGGCTGTCACATAGCTCCCCTGATTACCAATTCCAGGATGTTGCCTCTGCTTTTTGAAATTCTATCAGATTCTTTATGACCCTCAGGCCCAGATGGCATCTCCACCAACTTCTATAAAGCCTTAGATCAGCATCTGTCAGACCCTAATCACCTTATTTAACTTGGCCCACAAAAAACACACCCTAGATCCTTCCTGCAAACCTGGCAAAAACCATGAATAGATGTCTAATCTCTACCCAATATCCCTTCTCAATGCAGATATTAATCTCCTCATAAGGTGTTGGCAAAATAGATAAGTTCGGTTTGGGACTCAGTAATAGATATGAAACAAGTGGGATTTATGCAAGGCTGACTATCATCTGACCACCGCTAATCTCTTTCATTTAATCTTACTTTCAAGGACCCCAAAACAACCAGCTATTGCTGTCAATCGTCAATGAGCGTGTACTGTATACAGCATGCACTTACTGGAGCTCAGTCGGTGGCCAGCCATGGTGGTGAGAGGAGGCCTGTGGAGTTATCAGCTGGTGGTTGATTTGGGAGACAGGGTGGTGGGTCACTCAGTTACTAGGTGTGGAGCCACTTGACCACTAGGAATTCTGCCAGTAACGTCTACAAGGATCAGGATGGGGAAGAAGGAACTGGACACTGAGATGTATCTTTGTTCTGTATCAGAAGGGTGGAGGGAACCACTGGACTACCAGGGATTTGATACTGGTTAAATGGGAGCGGCAATCAGAACATCAGGGGAGGGAGGGACCAATTGGCTACTGGGGGTATTACTCTGGAAATTTGGGATTGCGATCAGAGAACGGGATTGGGGAGGGCACAACTAGACTGCCCGGGATACTATTATTTTCTTATGGGACGATGATCAGAGACCAGGGAAGGGAGGAACCACTAGACAGCCAGGGTTACTAATTTTGTGTTATGAGACAGTGAACGGAGACTGGGGAAGAGGAACCTCTAGACTACCAGGGATACATTTATTTATTTATACTATTTCTTCATTACGGGCCAGTGACTGGAGAACGGTATGGAGGAGGGCCACTCTACTACCATGGATCATTGATTTTTCATCCGGGACAGCGATCGAAGAGCTGGGGAGGCACTGGACTACCAATGATACATGTGTGAGCCAGCAATTGGTGCTGGGGAGTGGTGAGCCACACTCACCTTGGGCATTGCAAATTGGCCCATAATGGGCATGCAAATGGACACCTAGCACTTTGTATGCCCGATGGGACAATCTACATGCCTTTCTTTGTGAATGGCGAAATGGTGCACCTGCGCTATTCCTTCTGGGCCATTCTCCTGACTCGCTGTGCAGGCATCACTACTGAGCTTCGTGGTGGTTTCCCAGAGTTAGCACTGCCCCTCAAGCCCCTATTCCAGTGCGTGTACTATCCCACTGTGAATAGCAATACTTCCACCTGCATAACCACCAGGTGCAGCACAGACTTTGTGTGGCACTTTGCTTTCATTTTGTGAATCATGCCCTGGTCTGTTTCCTCACGCATTGTAACTATATGATCTGCAGGTCACATGGTGCAGCAACAGCACTGAATGACTCAACCATGTTGTGAAGTCACAATGAACTTCTCCAGTAAGGCTGTAAATTCACAGCTTTACAAAACTGCCAATACCTCAAAATTTCACTTTGCAAATTGTGAACAACTTCACAAAGTCGTGGTACTCAACAAAGTTACTGTAGAACTGAAGTTTTCAACTTTGGGCACCTCTAGTTTTTAGCCCTTTGAACGATTAGGGTTAAACACTTTTTTTTCAAATGAAAGTTTGCAAGAAGGTAAATATGAATAAGTCAAAAATACAGTCCTCGTGTCAATACATGTTGATATAATGTACATCGATATGCATCATCAACAATAGTGTATTAATGTTTATGAAATATATAGGCTTGAACTGGTGCATGATTTATTCATACCTAGCAGATGCCAAGCTTTCATTCTAAAACACATTACATTTCTAGCCATAAAGATTTAAAAGTTAGACCATTTTAAAGATATCTAAAGAAAAAACTAATTTGGAGCCTCACTGAGACCAGAGGAAGTGAACGGACTTTTCATTTGAGTGATCTAAGTTCAGTTGTGAGCTTGTATAATATGTTTCTAGATGGCAAGGCCTCCCAGCCAGGCTGGTTGTGCAGCGATCTCTCATAATGGGCTGGGGAGCTCACTGTCATAAAGGCTGCATGGAACTTGGTAGAGGGTGACTAGGGACTACATACGTACTCTGCAACTGACACTATTATGCTATACTATACTATAGGAGAGAAACACTCCTTGAACATTAGGATGATGGTTGTAACTGGCACTCTTAAGTTTCAGCTGACTGGGTCACCTCCTCAACTGAAACTGTGATGAAGAGGGGTGGGTGGCCAGATCTCACCCTGATGACTCCCCCATGGTGGCTGAGAAACTCATGGGGAAACAGGATGAGGGTCAACTGGGATAGGGTTGGGATCACTAAGGTGGCAGTTTAAGTGCTAGACAGTCTGAGGCCACAAACACAAAACAATAATAAAAATGGGCTAAGTTTGGGACTATTAGGGCTAGGAATTTAATTTTTTTTAATGAAAGGTTGAGTCAGTTATTTTGATAAGTCAGTATGCCAAATTATTAAAGCTTTTATATTGATATATAGAAAAGTAAAATGGTTTCAAAAATGATTTAGAGATACATTTATTAAAACATTTTTGAGTTTTCACTTCATTTTATTTCATGAATAATGGTGTGATTTTCACCTTTATACCATACCTTCATGTCATACTACTAGTTGCAAACATTTGACTGTTCCTTCTAGCATCTCATAGTCTTCCTTGATTTTGAGCAGCAGGAGATACTAATGGTCCATCAGATATTACAAGGTGTAATAGGAAGTAACCATTATCTTTTGTTTTATCTATATACTGTTATATGATTTTTAGTTATCATCTTTCATATGGCACATCAACATCCTCTTCACATTAAAAGCCATGAAGAAAGATGGTACAGACAAGAAGTGGAGGCAATGGTACATGAGCAATATTAGAGAGACTGTGTTCTTTGTAGGGTCAAGTTAATTACTGAAAGTAAACAGCAGCCCCTGGGAGATTGTTTCAAATGGAAGGCAGGAGACAGCTCTGCCACAAAGAGTTTTATTTGAAGAATTAAAGAAGACTTGGTTTGGTGGAGAATCAGGGACTGTAGATAGTAAGTAGATTGTTAATGGGGGCAAGGCAATTTGAATGATTAAAGAATGCCATACTGTATATACACTGATACTATACTTTACATAGACAGTAAATGACAGAAAAATGACTAATGTTCCATAGAGTCATTACTTGTACTGCATTAGTCACTTAATTGGCCTGAGTCATGACTTTGTACTGTACATAACACTTAATTGGGACACTGATAATCAGGACATCGGTTTTATTGGGACATCCAACCAGAAACCAATTAAGTGGCCATTCATTCCTAATGCAGACAGTTGTTTTATTGGGATGGGGTCATTGACTAATTGGAATGATTTTATTCCTTCAAACACTAGACAGCTGATCAATATGTGAGAATATGTGAGAATGACCATCATCAACCACTTTTGTTTCTTTCTTCTGCATGCATACTGATCCACAAGGGCCCCACCTCCAGTGACCTCCACTCCTAATTTTCACAAACAGACTTTTTATATTCTAATCTGGTGCCTATATCAGTGTTACATTTTGTGTCCCAGCATCTGACTGCAACATGACAACCTCTTGGTTCAGCACCTCAGAACATGAGCCAAATGATCTTTTCACACACTTTTAATGCTAACTGTTCCAGCTGCTGATGTTCCTTCCACAAACAATGAAACCAATGATTGACTGCAAGACAAGGATAGAGGTACCACAGACTAAGCCAAACTGCACTAATGTTAATTGGGTCAAGAGTTTGTACAGCATAAGCCACTTAATCAGGATGATCCCAATCCAGAAATGAGTGTGAATATTGCAGAATGCAGTGAGTTCAAGAAGGGGTTGGGGATGCATGGAAAGCTTTAATTACAAATTGAAGGAGTACAATAGATAGAATACTGACCCTTTCTCAAAATCATCAATAAGTCATCATTCCAGGGGTGGGGATAAGCAGAATATGGCAGAAGATAGCAAATCTGAGAAGGAATTAAAATAAACACACACAAAAAACACTGCCTTCTGGTAATTGAGATGGCGCTTAATTGGGACAAAAGTCAACAACCAGGGTGTCCTGATTAAGCAGTTTCTACTGTAACATATTCATTAAAAAATGAATCACAAGCCAGGAAATGTTCCTTAGTATGGTAATTACTGGTCAAGCTACAGTATTGCTTCCTTGACAGAAATCAACCTGCAGAGTTTTAAACCCATTAAAGGTTTGCTAGTGGATAGTTGGCAATAACTAAAAGTGGGATTATTAGATTATTTGAGGTATAGTGAGTCAGCCAGGATGCACAACAGCTAATGACATCTCTCAAGTTCCTGCATGACAAAAGGCTTAACTGTAGATGAATTATACTCTTCAAGAAATACTGCTAAGCACTGTACTGTGCTGTGCTGTGCTGCCTCTTGGATGAATCTGCTGTAGGAGGTGACTAAGGCATGGAGGAATGTCTGATCAAAATAGAAATCATGACAGTATCCCTGTCCCACCATGTTCACTGCGATATTAGTGAAACATACCCAGTAAGTCTAATGCTACCCTTCCCACACAGTCCCTATGATTATAGAGAAACATACCCTGGCTAACTAGTGGTACCCACCTCCCAACCTGATTCCTATGCTAATAGTGAAATATATTTTAGATGTAGACTGGTACCCCAACCTTGCTCTGATCCCTGAGATAATGGTGCAATACACCTTAGTATTTTGTGGTTGCCACTCACCAATGTAATGGGGTGGAGTGTGAGGGTACCACTAGACAACCAGGGTAATTCATTATGGAAGGTGAGGTAAGGTGTGTGTGGAGGCAATGATTGTGCCATGGGTTCCAGAAGATAGGGAAAAGAGGAGAATCTGTAGTAACTATAAAGTAATCATGACTGATTCCCGTCTGACATTACAAGCATTAAAGGGCACTCTGAATGTTTAGGGAATGCTGCCACCCCCATAGGTTCTGGAGCCTATGGCTGTGGCTCTGCAATACCTCCATATATACAAATGCATTGAGGCATTGTGTAGAGCCAAAGCCATTGAAGGGAGCCTAATGGACACTTAATGACATGCAAATGACTGTGTAGCACCCCAGGTTAGGGGACACCACAAAGAGAGACAGGGACCCTTCCACTAAGATAGGGATCTGAAAACTTTTTTTTCTTTCTTTTTTCTCTCCTTCCACAGCCTTTGTCTAAATTCATGCCTTTGGCAGCATGGGAAGGGCAGGACTCAGGCCTGCCAACAGACCCTCCCTCCAGGGCATGAAAGGCCCAACCCCAGGGCTTCCAGACAGGACCTCCTCTCCACAAAAGGCCTGCAGAATGTCTTCAGGGAGCAGTTGTGGCTTAGCTGGCAGGATGAAGGACACAGGGAGCATGGGCACCAAAAGGTACCTCTTGCAGACTCGTGGCCCTTCTGGCATCGCTTCCCACAACTGGAATCTGTGGCAGCAGCAGTAGTAGGGTGGCAGAAGCAGCTCCCTGATACAAGCAGTTCCCTATTCTCCTCTCAAAGTCCCAATTGGCTATAGAGGGATGGCTTTTAGTGGCAGGGGTGAGGTGTGCTGCAATGACTTTGGTCCAGAAGGCAACAAGCTCCCAGACCCTTATAGTTCCACTTTCCAAGCCTCCATTGCAGCAGAAAAGCTGGTGGAACACGGCCCCTGGCTCCCAACCCCAGCACCCCAGCAGTCTACCCAGTAGCAGCAGCCATCCCAAGCTAGGCAGTGAGGGCCAGAGCCAGATCTCCTGATCTCTCATGACGAGGTGCTATAAAGGAAGAAAACAACAGGTATGGGCTGAGCACACAAAAAGAAAAAGGAGAGGGGCACCACAATTTAGAAGCCTCAGGTGGACAGGTTTGGTGCAAAATGGGTGCCAGAAGCAGAAGAATGGGACAGAAGGGGCATAGTGGACTCAAGGTCTTTGATGGGATTTGGTGCCAATCTGCATTAGTGGGATAAGGGCACAGTGGGTTAAGAGTGGGTAATGTTGCACATTTCCAGCACCAAGGAAGCTGCCAGGGCAGAAGGGCAGGCCAATGGGTCACAGCTCATTGGAAAATTCATGCCACGAAGACTGAGCAGGCCAGTGAACCATGGCCCATATGAGAGATGAGAGTTGTAGAAGGGAGAGCCTAGCCACGAGGGTCCCACCCCTCTCCATATTAATTGCAGGGTGAAACCAAGCCAGGCCCAGCACAAAAGAGGGCTATGGGCACCCCATTAAATGTATAAAGGAGGCGCCGGTAAGGGCATAGGGTCCAGAGGAAAAGGCACCAAGGCCTTATTAATATTACCTAAGGGATGGCTATGCCCTAGAGGGAGCTCTGTGGAAACAGCCAGGTGGGGGGAAGATCCTTAAGGGCACAGCATCCCTTGGGGACTCATCTACTAACCCTAGGCTGTCCACTGGGCTATGTTGGTATGTCCAGAGCCCCATATGAACTGAATTGTTCTATAGCATGACCACTGCCCCTAGAGACTAAACTCCTTTTGCAAGAACTGAACAGTGCTACTCATGAACTGAACTGTGCTACTGGACTCTGTCTGTTGCAAACCATGCGCCCTATGCTGCAGTAATGTGCAACCTGAGGCAATAGCTACACCAGGTGGGGTAATTGTTTATCACCAGCTGTGATTCCGCAACAGGTCCCTTTAATGTTCTTCCTGTGATTTCTTCTGAGTTAGCTGTAGCTGGTCAGCTCTGACCTAGGAAAGTCCCTGATCATTCCATCTTCAGCAGACCTGCCTCCAGCAACTTTGACCCACTTCGTATCCTCATCATGGTGATCCAGTATCAGTCTCATGGTGGTAACTTGTACACCGCCACTAGTTAGGGATCCAGAAGTGAGTCAGCTTAGGAGCCACCCGGCTCAAGAGTGAGGGACCACAGTTGACATCATGCATGACCATTTCTTATTTTGGCACCTCTCCATAGCACATGCACATACCATTGTCACCCCACCAAGGCTGCACCAATGGTTGCATACCAGAAGTATTCCTGTTGGGAAGTGGCCTGGGTGCTGGGGACCCACTAGAGGTCATTACTGCAGTGTTCCTCTTTGTTTCTGTTCATCTGGAGGATGCCCCATTATGGCCTGTTTATAAAAAGCACTTTGTGGGGTCAATTAACAATTGCTGATCAGCAAACACATTGCAAAGCCAAGCTTGGTTCATCAGGCATCTTGTTGTCTCAGTAAAGTGCACGCAGGAATTGGACTGAAAGGGTTACCCCTGTTAGTGGTTCGACCAGTTGCTGTCCTAATTGTATAATTTTGTTGCTTGTTCTATTGTTAGATATCCTGCTGTTTCTTTAGTCCTTTGTAAATAAACCTTTTGAATCTTGATCCTTGGGTAAGCTTCCAGCCTCTACTTCCAGATTCGTCTGGCCTATCCTGAACTTTTAGGAAGTCACAAACCTCATTCCACTGGAGCTTCAGTCCTTACACTTGTAGTGCTTTGCTTGCCATATGTGATCATAAGCATGACAGCCTCTGAATCTGACACCCAGTAGCAAAGGTATCATGTTAATTTCCCCTTTTTCTCCTGAGTGTCTGTTGCCAACGAGGGACTTCTTGATTGTACTTAACATATGCCCTTTGCATAACACTACCATATCTCAATATCTATACTGGCATGCACAGTAGATAGGGTGTGCTGCCTGTATGAATATGCCTCCTGATGGCTGTATGTTATTTGGGTGTGGCACTATAATTCTGTACAGCACAAATTGCCATGTCTGGAATATAGGGGCCAAGGAGTTTAATTGGTTGATGAATCCTCACACTGATTACATCCATTAGCCTGTTTCAGCATGCTTCATTCTGTACTCATGATCGGGGCCAAGTGCATGATCTAATGTTCATGCTGGAAATTAGTCAGGAGGATGTGATAACCCCATCTTTTCAAAACAAATTACCACTCATACTGTTCAGAGATGGAGTAACAGCTGAACCTCCCACATCTACTGGGAACACATAGTACTATTAACACTGTCTTCTTGAACCAAAATGATTTATGGAGTTAGGGTTGTCTTGTATCCCCCTCAGACACTTGTAAAGCGTTGGTCCGCTAGTGAATTATTATATCAACTTTTAATTCACTGCTATTAACACCTGTCAGCAATCCATTCTAGATCCAAACACCTGGCTAACAGAAAGTCCTGATATTTTGACAATTATCATGAACTAAAGTTACAGTGTTGGCAATTATAGTTAAGTGGCATTCATGTGATCTGGGTTCTAGAGTAGCCCAGTAATAACATAGTAATTTAATGTTGGATGGGACTCTCGGTTAATCAGGACTGCTGCCCTTCATAAGCCAGGATGAATCAGTATTCAGTTAAGGAGGTACTAAAATACAGGGATTCTAAACCCACTCTATTACCCAGGTTACCATGTGATCCCTTTGGTAAGTAGAATTATTTCCAGGATTACCTTAAAATAGAATAGCACATGAGACTCTATCTGTTACAGTGCTGTAACACCATCACATGATTACATGACATCATAAACCTCGACAACAAAGCTCTGTAATCCCAAGATGGTGTTACCAGCACTGTAACAGAGTCCCATGTGTTGATTTTTGTAAAATGTGGGACTCTTTCTTGACTATTTTCTTTAGTCGGTTTTGTTTATGTTTACTCACCACCATAGCAATAGCACTTACACTCTCATTTACTTCACAACAACAGCACTCATCCCTAAATACCATCGAAATACCACAGCAACAGTTGGAAGGTGCACAACTGCTCCCCCAATGTTGGAAGGCTGGCCTGTTTGAAAAACACATCCTCTTTGCTGTCATGCTAGAGGTGGGCAGACATGTTGGCTGATGCTGTTTCATGCTGTGGAGGAGTGCAGACTGGGCTGCTGACCACCATGAGCAGAGAGGAAGGATCACCAGACAAACTTGCTGTATGAATGTTATGCTCTGAACAGTGTTCACAGTTCAGGCTACACTTGTACTTAGCGGTCCACACAGATTCTTTTCATAATGCTATGGCTCTGACATAATAGCGATAGTATTATGAAAATAATTTTAGAATTAATGGTAATATATGTAATGAGCAGTACAGATTCAGTATGGAAAAAGTGACAATCCATGTATTACAGTCCAGCACTATATTACCTTCAATATGTTTAAGCGCCACTGAACTTTGTGACATGTTCCTGTGTCCTGTTAGGGAACACCAGCTCAAACATCTCTGTCTATTTAATCTTTTGATACCCTAGAGTATATAGAATATTGACATCATATCCCCTCTTAGCCATAATTTTTAAAGGTGAGCATTTAAAGGGCCACCAGCCTCTCATCTTTGCTTTAATCCCCACACACCTAGTCATTTTGGTGTCCTTGTATTGCACTATCTGTATTTCCTTAATGCTCTTTTTGTTGTGTGTGGCATAGAACTCTCTGCAACACGACATGTAAGGCCTGACCACAGCTTTACAAAGTGGCAGAATTATTTCCCCTGCTGTGCTGGTCACTCCCTTTAATGCACCCAGTATTCTTCTGGCATCTTGATGCTGATCTTGTACTGTTTGTTATGCTTCAGGCACTTGTCTGCTATTGACCCCATGTTATTTTCATCCTCAGTTCTATCAAGAGGAGACCACACAGTATGTAGGTCATACCTCTTTTTCCTCATGTTCCCCAAGTGTTAGCACCTCGTATTTGGCTACATTGACTCGGAGGCTCCAGGAGACTGATCAATCAACCAACTTGTCCAGTTGCTTCTCAGTATGTCCCTAACCTCAAGACAGTCCACCACCATCCAGTTCGGCTTATGCCATATATGAACTCAAGTTTTCTGAAGATAGCAGCTTCCAGATTGTTGATGAATATGTTAAATAGCAGTGGCCAAGGCATCATATAGAGACACCACTGAGTACCCCACCCCACTCCACTACAACCTTTTGCTTCCTGCCCTCAAGACAGTAAGTTATTCACCTTATGTATGTCACATGCATAACACTATTCTGTACTTAGTGCAGATGCTTTTCATGCACCACAGTGTCAAAGGGCTTGTTAAACTTTAGGTAGGCTGTTTCAAGGGTCCAAAAGCACTGGTCTTAACGGACAGTCACTTGAAATACAAAATGTCTGCATGTGGAGCTGGCCCATGCGTAGAACTTCAAATACAGCAATGAGGGAGCCACTCAAGGCCAAGAAAGCCCAGAGACCTGGATTAAAGTAAATCTTCTTTATTGTGACACTACCCCCTGCTATGTAGCTCTTCAGGAGACACTGGGATTTAATACAGACACAAAGATCATAAATATATTTCTATTTTAAAGTACAGATTTTACTTGAACAAAACAGCTAAATCACATACCAGTGTACACTTCAGTAAACATGCATTCCCTCCTTAGGGAACAACTTTAAACAACTGTTTCAAAATGCTCTAACAGGGTCACTGGATGCCTCATTAGGCAACTAAACAGGCAGACTGGATGGGCCTAGTGTCCCTTACCTGCTGACAGCATCTATGAATGTATGTATCTATGTAAGATGTAAAACTGTACTATAACTTAGTAGTAGTAGAATTAAATATATTACTAGCCAACACACCTCCTATGTACTGCAAACCGTCCTTGATGGTGCAAAAACAACTGTGTGCTACAGACACCTGTTATTGTATTTGATTAGCTTTGCATGCTTGTATAATCTCTTGATTTATACTATTTTTGCAAAATTACACAAACAGTGAACATGTGATGTTTTGAATTACCATATACAGTATACATGCATCAAGGTAAAATATGGAATGCACTGTTCCTTTTGGTGATATTTTTACCTTAATTTGTTTTCAAACAAGACTGTGAAATAATTAATAAAAGGAATACCAGTGACAGCCACGGTACTGGGCTCTATGCACATCTTAATATTAGAAGCATATCATAACAATTCAGTTTATGTTTCGTCCTTACAAAGTGCTCTCTAGCATGATTGCTAGCAAAGCTATATGTACTAGAGTTAGGATTGGCATTGCCATGCTTTTGCCAAACATAGTGTTATTATAAATGTGCTCTGAAACTAAGACATCAATGAACTGTAAAACAGAGCTAGTGCTGAAAGAATGCCTTCATGGGCTGTATAATTCTCCTTTATTAGTGGACTCAGTACCACCTTAACTGATGCACAGGGGCCTCCTAATTTTGAATCATCCACATATTTTGTCAACCATTTGGTGATGTTTTTGTCATATCAGATATGAAGTTAGGAAAAATTAATCAAGAATGCAGCCTTGTGGAACCCTGCTGTTAACATTATCTGATGTCAATTTATAAGTTTATAATTACATTCTGGTTTCCATTTGTTCACTAATTATTTATCCTTTTAATTAGAAGGGATATATTGCAGGACAGTGATTTTTTCAGCTACTACTCAGTGAGGAACCAGATTGAAGGTGTTGCAGAAATCTAAGAAAATGATTTCTATTGGAATTCTATTATCAAGTGTGTTGCTGATTTTTGTAAAACAACATAATAAGTTAGTGGTGTAACACTTGCCTTTATGAAGCAGTGTTGTTCGGTGTCTATATTATGAGGCCTAGTGGACATTATGGCCCAGATATTCAAAGGTTGTGCCATGCGCAACAAGGATGCGTCAGCCGCAAGTCCGAAATGTGCCATTGTGTGATATTCAGCAGGAGGCAGCTGCGCCTCAAATCGCAATGCACAAGAGCGCAATGGTAATGAATGCATGTGCAACTGAAGGGGAGGAACCATGAATAAATGGCGAAAGGATATTCAACAGCATGCGCCATGCGCAATAAGGGAGCAAATGGAAGTTGTGCTATAGCAGAAATGATCCAAAATAAAAAGGAACAAGAGAGAGGTGCAAGAACACTACAGGGAAGCCAGATTTGGGAGCAAGGTGACAGCAACCAGACAGACAGTAGCAGTGAGCAGGACAGGGCAGGAGCAGGGCAGAGCACACCTGGAAACTCACAGGAACAGGAAAGGAGTGGGGAGCCTGTGCCACTGTGCAGGAGGAAAGGAAAGTGCCACAGTGGACTGAGGTCTGTGACAGTAGTCAGGACATCCAAATCTGGGAGATGTTCCGTGCAGGGGTAGCATAAAGGACAATGGGGAACGGAATACAGCTGCCAGGGTGGGTAACTCAAGCCAAGGACATGGCCAGAGCCACCATTCAGATGGAGACAGTAATGAGGGGTGTGAGAAGGCAGGCAGCAGGGGGCATGGCCTGGAAGGGCCCATTGGTCGTATGCCCCAACAGGCAGAACCAAGCCTGCACCAGCTTCGTGAAGTACAGTGACACCGAGATAGTGGTTGGCACCACCGAACCGGGCGATCCTGAGGAGGCTCTGTGAGCTGTGCAGTGATGAAATGCAGGCACCCACACGACGGAGCCATGCTCTGTCAATGGATACAAAGGTGACAGCTGTCATGTGTCTGCTTGCCACGGGTACCTTCCAGAGACCAATATGGGACACAAGAGGCATAACCCAGTCGGCGCGTCACACCTACTTACACAATTCCTCAGTGCACTGCAGCCACATGCTGCGGAGTACATCCATTTCCCAGCACACAGGTGGAGTGTACAGCACACATACAAGAGTTCCACAGGGTAGCACGTATGCCTGGAGTGCTCAGGGCCATTGACTGCACCCATGTGGCTATCTACATGCCACCTGGCCCGGAAGGTGCAGCATACATCAATCCGAAGGCAATGCAAGCATCAACTGCCAGGTGGTGTGCGATGCTAGAGGGCGCATAACCAATGTCTGTGCCATGCACCCTGGGGCACATGATGCCTTCATCTGGCACCAGTCTGCACTGTGCCACAGGTTCGAGAGTGGGGACATCCCCACTGGCCACCTAGTGGGTGAATATGCAAATCACACAGAAAGACATGGATCTTGGGAGGGACATAGTCAGAGGTGACATGGGTACTGGACTAGATGGCCCATGGCAGGGCAACGCTGATCACCAAACTAATGTCCACCCTCTCACACACAGGTGACAGTGGATACCCACCTGTCCCTGGCTGCTCACGCCATACCGAGGCCCATGACCCCATCGCAGCAACGGTACAATGAGGCACATGCCACCACACGCAATGTCATAGAGTGGGTGTTCGGGATGCTGAAGGCACATTTCTGTTGCCTGGACACATCTGGCGTGCCTTTACAGTACAGCCCTCGCACAACATGGCCAACGACTGTGGGATAGCTGTACAGGTCAAAGAAGGGACAGCAATGGGGACAATGAGGATGCTGGTGCAGATGGTGATGGGCAGCCCCTTGGTCGAGGGGACCCGACTGATCCTGATGGTGCAGATGCACCGGACACCATCACAGAGGAGCACTTCAACCAACCCAGGTAAGTCATGGGGCCATGTGCAACCACCAATGGCAAGTGCACAACCCACAAACATGTATGGACAAACCCCAGGGTGCATGTCTTAAAGGGAATTGGCTGAGCAAGGAACCACACACGCCATCAGGAATGGGCAAGGCCTAACACGGCATGCAGTCATGCACACACACACACACACACACACACACACACACACACACACACACACATATACACATACACACACACACACACACACACCCCCAAGACATGCACAAAGGGTAGGAGGCACGCGACCCAACCGCCACCTAGCCACACACACATCCACAGACCACCATGCCCAGTGCCTGTCATTGTGCGTGTGTCTCAGGACGCTGGGCACCATTGCACAGTGGTGGACAGCGCAACGTAGCTACCATCATGCACACGCCACAGTGGCCAGCAGCTGGGAGGGTGTGCACATGGAACGTGTGTGTGTGTGTGTGTGTGTGTGTGTGTGTGTGTGTGTGTGTGTGTGCAGGGCCAGGCACCCACCCATGCATTGCACATTGAACAACACACTGCACACAGGGCAGCGCCAGACAGTAGCCATGGTGGGAGACAGGTCAGTCACGCGCACTGTGCCAGAGCCGCCATGGATGTGTGGGCAGCCCGCTGAGACCTGCCAGCAGTGACAGGCTGAGCAATGGCTCATGGGGTGGCACTGATGGTCCCCAGGGTTCCTCTGTGGGAATGTGACCATTCTCTAGCAGGGGTCTGCAGCTCACCAACATGCCTGCGCCAGGCGGCTCGGGATGCCCACAGCTGAACCCGATGTTGACAAGGAGGGTGTCCCATGATGCCGGAATGGGGCTGGACATCGACACTGCGCGGGTGTCTGCGATGCATGGGCAAATAACTGTGTGCCCATTGTGACCATGACAGCTGTGAATGCCTGTGTCTGCCTGTCAATTGCGGTGATCACATCCTCCCACAGCCGGGTCCATCCCTGCCAGGAGCAGACCAGTGTCCCTGCTGCACCAGTCCTCTGCCTGGTGCAGGACCGCACTGAGTGCATCCACTGCCATCACAAGCCACAACTGCTTATCCACTGAATCATGGAGTATGTGAGTGTGCTCATCTAAGAGGTCATCCACCTGATCGGCATGCTGTCCCTCATGGTGTTTGTGGCAGGTGATGGGAAGCAGCCCTTGAGGTTGGGCGTACACACCAGGGCCATGCCTGGGCATGTCCACAGGCGGTGCACTGATGCCGCCCCCGACACTGTTCCCCATCACCATTGGCAGACTGCTGACACTGACCCTCCGGCCGCCGCTCCAGGGCTCAACGGTGCCACCACAGCAGCCGCAACAGCCCCACTGTCCTGGACACACACCAGTGCTGCCCCACTGGTGCAGACAGGCACAGGCTGGGACTGTGATGTCATGCAGGCCTCCACGGCGCACCACTCATGGCTATGCCCATGCTGTAACCTGCTGTGCAGCCATCCTGTGGCCCACATGTATCACTGTCCATGATGTGAGCCCCATCATCATCAGTGACGGAGTCTCAGCATGCTGGCATCCATGGACGCTGTCATGCTGGGACATGGGCAGGCCTCCTCCACACCTGCTCCACCAACATCAATCCAGACAGCCAGGTGGGCCCACTGTCGTCCTGACCTCAGACACCTGTGGAAGTGGATGGGTCCTCCTCTGTGTCCAGGGTATCACCCTCAGTGAACAAGCCCACTACCACGACCCATGTAGATGCTCAGGAGCTGTAAGGAACACAGTAGCATTAATGTATCTCCCTACCCTGTGGCATCCCCCACAGTGACAGATCAGGACCTACCATGCAGTGATGGGCTACCACCCGTCTGGAAACCACCACCTGGAACACCTCGATGGCACAACACCGCATGCTGCAAGCAACCTACTCTTCCTGTGGCATCAGGCATTGCACTGCCGGCTGTCCCCCACCAGTCACAGCTTGTGCTGCCCTGATGGCAGCCACCTTATCCTTAATCCTCCTCCTGTCCATGCCCACCTTCTTCTTGCACTCCTGCACGGACCGCTGTTGGCTGCCATGCTGGTTGATGGCACGTGCCACCTCACCCCATGCAGCAGCACGGGACTGTGGTGTTCCCCGCTGTCCACTGAGCAGCTGTTCCTGGACAAGGTAGGCCTCAAACAGAGCATCTGTTTCTGCCTTGGTAAAGTTTGGCCTCCTCCTTCTCCACGTCTCTGTTCCTCCTCCTCCACCTCACATTCGCGCATCATTGATCCTGTGGGAATGACAGGTGTTACCTCTGACTGTGCAGTCCCATGCATCTCCACACACCACAGTCCACACTCCCAAACAGCATGCAACTCACCACAATAGACTGCAATACCAGACTATGGCCTCTCAGCCCAATGTCGCATTTATATAATGCAATGCATGCAAATGAGGTGAGGCTCAATTTTAAGTGGATGCTAATGCAGTATCTGTGCCATTGAATCACTGATGAGCTGATTTGCATATGCCGGCTGAATATCGCTCTGTTACACCTTGCGCAATTGTGTTTAACGTGCTCAGTCAAAGCGCAGTTCTGTGATGTGGGCAGTGACACTGAATGGTGCATGCCCGGGTGCTGACGCCACACTGCTGACGTGCTGTGCACGGAGGCAGTGCAGGGCATGGCCACCATTGTGCCAGTGGCACTACTGCGCTGTTCACATGTGTGGCACTCTTGCACTGGGGCACCGTAGGCACTGTGGAGCCACAGCACAGTAGGCAACTACAGGTGTCTCACACAGGCACCCAATTGTGCTACGCAAGGGAGTACCAATCGCACTGTGGCGGTCAGTGCGTGAGAGACCCTTGAACCTGTGCTCGACCTTGCCCCCAGGCACCATGCATCTGCATGTGTGCACCACTATCGTGCTGTTAGGTGACAGCGCAATGGGAATGGCAGTGCTGTACTGCAGCATCTGCACATGGTGGACCATACCGAGTGCCATTTTGACTCCGACCAGCTTCAGCGATGGAAGACGGAGGGCTGCTATTTGCAGCCAGGTGGAGCTGGCCAATTTGGTGACTATAGTGGATCCCCATGCTGGGTACTTTTGAAATGCACCCTGGACAGGGCCAGGAGTGCTGTATGGGAGAAGGTGGCGGTGGTGCTTGAGGAGGCCACTGGAATGGAGTGCACAGCTGAGCATTGTCACCACAGATATGGGGACCTCCAGCGCAGGACCCAGACAGGCTTGCCAGCCTGCGGGCATGCGCCAGGAGGCAGCAGTGCCGACCAGGTAGGTGCCCCATCCATACCACTGGTTGCATCTGTGCGGGTATAGCAGTGGGCATGTGTCCACCACACGGGGGTGTACTGTCCAGTGTGGGCAGTGGTGTTGGTGGTGTTGGTGGTGAAGGTGGTGTTGGGGGGTTGCGGCATGGCTGGGCTGTGCGGGATCGCACACACCTGGGGTGGGGGCCCTTTGATACTGGATTGTACTGATATTCCCTTCCATGTTTGCACCCTAGGCCCTGAAGAGCAGCACCGAGCCTGAGAGGACCGACACCGAGGCAGTGGGTATGGGAGCTAGTCAACAGCCACAGGCAGCCGGTAGCATCGGAGTACAGCACCCGGATCAGCCTGATGATGGTGAGTGCCTTTCTTCCAGGATATTCTGTGCATGCTGTGTTGCAGGGCAGGTGGCGGGCATGGCCACCATCCATTGACACCACTGCCATGCACGCCACACAGTACAGTCAGCACTGTCCAGTGGCACTGAATGTGTGGGTGTGCATCGCTGGTGGTCCATGCATGCACGGGTACATGGCTATGCCACTGCCTTAGCACAGCGTAACCATGTCACCTGTACAGCACGGTGGTGCTATGCGGGACTTGGGCATGGGTGTGTGCAGTGGTCTGCATGGCTGTGTGTCCTGGGTGGGCAGGTCATGTGGACACGATCACTGTGGGTGGTCGCACACCATCACGGGGGCATGTCCCATGGCTGTATGCCATGCACAATGGGTGGGCTGCAGGGATGGGCATTCACACCTATTGACTGTGCTCCCTTGTCCTAGGTGGATGGAGGATGATGCGCCTGGAGAGGGCCATGGGAGCTGCTACAGGTGGCACATGCCTTGCTAGAGATCCTTCAGCGAATTTACCAGCATGGAGTCAGGAGGAGACGTGGTAGGAGGCACCACAGGAGCGGGAACGGGGAGCGGGCGCCTGCTGAAGTTACCATGCCCCAGGTTCAACCCTACCCCAGACCCACCCTCACAACCCTCCTTCCTCTACCATTTGTTCCCCTGCCCTTACCCACCCCCACCTGGTTTGTGGCTCTCACCCCAACATTTTTGTACATATTTAAATAGTGCTTTCTATCTTTTAATATATATTTTTTGTTATGCCTACTGTGGTGGTCTCTGATTTGCAGTGGGCTACAGGTGCTAGCCACAGTGGTGTGCATGGTGTCAGGGTGGTGCAGTCATGGGCATATGTGTGTGTGTCCCAGGGGAAGCGACAATGGTGTGGGCATAGCTATCAGTCACTGTCTGTGGTTTGTGTGTTGTTCCCTGTGCACTGGATGACTGTGTGCAGTGGTCCACGGTGCATGCACTGTGTCCATGGCGCACCTGTCAGACTGTCCATGGCCTGCATCTAACACCCTTGCATGTCTGTGACCTGTACAGGTCCTCTGGCATGTCAGTGGTGGTTGTCCATGTGGACAGCTACTGTACCCAGCACAATGCTGGGTTGCCTCCTGTCACTGGTGTGGTGCTTGTCTGCCTCAGGTGGCACTGTGGCCTCCACTGTTGTTGTCACACCTCCATGCTGTCGCTTGTTTCTGTTGCAGGGATGTGCTCCACTGTCTATCATTTGTGCTCTGGGAGCATGCTGGTGGCATACAGCTTCATGGTGCCTCGGGGTGGCTGGCACTCCTGTGCCATGGAGGGTGCTGGCCATGTGTACATGTTTCTGTGCCCATACGTCAGGGGCTTGGTTGACCCACTACTGTGTCCCTGTGTTTATGTGCCCTTGGGTATGGGTGGGTGTTTGTCCATGCACTGTGTTGCATCCTGTGTGGTGCATGCTTCCATGCACCACTGTGGGTGTCTGCTGGCTGTTATGGCCAGTGCTGGATTGGGTGTGTCCTTGGGAGGGTGTGCAGGGTGCTGTACCACTGGTGGTGGGGTCTGGGGCATGCCCTGTCATGTGGTGTACCCCATGTGCAGACACATGGTCGGTCTCTCAGCTGTACCTTGGGGAGGGACTGCATGGCAGCACTGTGTATGCAGTCGTTGCAATGCTGTCTGTTGCCACCCACTGAAGGGGTGCTCATGGTGGGGCTGCCGTGCATGGTTCTGTGGTGCACAGGATTGCATTGTCACAGTGGGGGTGGTGGCATGCATGGGGTGTCCTGCACTGGTGGGTGCTGCTCCTCTGCAGGGTGTCTGGGGATCATGGTGCAGGGTGTGCTCTGCATTGGTGGGATGGTGTGGCACGGGTGGCCAGACCTCCTTGTGTGCTGGTCACAGGTTGCCAGGGGTGTGCTGGGGCACCATGCCATGGCTGTGGGTTTGTTGCTGGTATCCATGGGCCAGTGGTTATTCCAGGTCTCCTCCAGTTGTGCAGTGCATGGGGTGTGGAGGGTGATGTCTGTTCTGCTGTGTGCTCCTCTGCCCATCTCTAGCATGGGTGGTGGCCCATGCATCCTGTCCCTGCACATCCCTGGTTGTGCTGTTGTGCTGATGCCCTGCTCCACTGAGCATCTCTGGTTGTGCTATTGTGCATCTGACCTGTGCCACTGCACATCCCTGGTTGTGCTATGGCGCAGTTGGCGTGATATTCAGTTGTGTGCTGCAGGCGATCTTGACCTGCACAGTGTTTGAATATCGCACATTTTGCGAGATGGGCACAGTGGATCTGAGCTTGCTCCTCTTGTTGCACACTCTTATGGCACAGTTTGAATATCTGGGCCTATGTGTTTTATTATGCAACCTAGAATTTTACCTGGAATGGATGTTGAACTGATAGGTCTATAATTGTTTATGCCATGTTTATTACCTTTTTATTTTATGGACTGGTATGTTGTGTACTGTTTTCCAGTCAGTAGTACCTCACATCCCTTTATTGAGGCTTTAAAGTTAATTAGAGTTTTTATTACAATCACACACAGATTTTGGCATGAGCAAGGAGAGCATACATGATAAGGCATATTGATATTATTATACATGTCAAAGAATATTAGCTTGCATAGACTTGCATTGATATCCATAGTCAATCACCCTTTGGGCTGCAGTATGGGTGGTAGGAACAAGTTAGCCCAACCTTGAGCATAAAGAATGCCTTGCTACAAGCATCCTAGGAGACATCTAACTACTATATAAAACCTCTTAAGTTGCTATGTGTACAGTGTGATATCAATCTTACAGGCTTAATATCTTTGGGAGGGATAGGTGCAGGTTTGAAGCTTCTTCCTTGATCCTAGAATAAACAAACCTGGCAAGAGTGGCATGTGTGCTCTAATAGCAACCTCCATTGTGGCTCAAATACAATGCTGATAGTCTTATAGTGTGGAGCATATCCACAAGATATGGATTATGTCTCAGTAAGGTTCCCACATCACCATCAATTATTATCTGGAAAGAAACTGGCTGCATGGAGTTCCTTTGAAATCATGTGCCAACAATGTGTACATTGTTTAGTATAAGCCTGCTATGGGAAGTCCTTGATTGGAGACATGGGTGACTTTCCAACGGACCTCACTCATGTTCATTGATAGTGCAGCCAAGGTGGTTGCCATGTACATCTGGCTTGCATGGTTTGGCCCAGAATATGATCCTGAATATGGGAATATATGGCACAGACTTTACCAGATGATTTGGAGAACTGTTATGGCAGTGGCAGCAGATGTAATGGGGTAGATGACTCCTGAGTAGCCTGAGGTGTCAGGTGAGCACACCCCTGATCTGTAGAAAATGCCAAAAGTCTAATTTCTGCAGGCCATAGCAGTTTTAAAGCCCCTGGAAGGAGTCCAGATTTGCACTGCCTGGAATGAGAAGATCTGGCATGTTGTAAATGTCCTTTGCTTTCCATTGCTCCTAGTTTATACTGTTTCCTCCTACCTTAATTGATGAGTTGTCCCAAAGGGGTATAAGAGTGGGGTGAGTTAGATTACTGCCCAACCATTTTCTAGTTGCTTCTATACTTCAAGAGAGGTGTGGACAGTGGAGGGGTTGTTGTTCCACCTCATAGGGAGAACAATCTCACCATGGAGAGTAAATAACCCATCAACCTAGAAATCCAACCACAGATGTTGGGTTTGACTTTGGCCTTGAAACCATTTAGTGGTTAGGGCTGTTCTCTATGCCCATGAACAGCTACAGAACCAGGGTAGCCCCAACCTCCATTGTGCCAGTGGGATATCAGTTTGTTCTGGATGTACAGTACCTGTGAGTCTTTCTTTCCCATAGGAAGTTACAAACAAGTTTATCAATTCAGTTGAGCCAGCTGGTGGGGATGTTAGTAGGTAAGTATGATATGATATGAAAAAGCTTGAGGCAGTAATAATTTAACATGGTCACCTTGCCAGCCGTGGACAGTTCAAGTGGTTTCCAACAGTTCAGTTCCAGAGTTAAATCTTGCAGCAGTCGGAGGAAGTTGCTGTTGCATAGTTTATTGAGCCAGGTGGGTGACATTGACCACTAGGTATGTGATGGCCTCAGGGGCCGATCACATCCCTGGGAGGTAAAGGCTGTTGCTAGACATTTGCAATTGATTGTAAATACTTCAGTTTTACTTTGATTAACACTGAGTCCTGAGGGGAAGTGAGGTCTTGCAACAGTTGCAAAAGGGGTTATTTGAGCAAAGATTAGTGTCAAGCAGTATCAGGAGCTTGTCCGCATATAGTAGGGTTTTAAACTGTTTGACACCCGCTGAGATCCCTTTTATGGCTGGGTTCAGGGGATTGCTACTGCTAGGGCTTGATGGCAAGAACAAACAGCAGGGGAGAGAGAGGGCAATCCTGTCACGTACTATGTGCTAGGTGGAAGGGAATGGTATAATGTCATTAGTAAAGACCTGGGCCTGAGGTGAGATATACATTGCTCTTACTTTAGATATAAAGGAGCCCCAAACCTATGTGTGACAGCACGGCATAGAACTTCTCTATTCGCCAACTTAAAGGCTTTTTCTGTCAATAAAGATTGCAACTGATGGAGTGGGTGCATGCCTGGCAGCATGCTAAAGATTTATCAGAGGTCTTATGTGGTCTGAGTTTAGTCTACCATGGATGAAAACCACCTGCAAGGGGTAGATTAGTTGCAGTAGAACTTCAAGTCAGGTAGAGAGAACATTGGCATATATCTTGTTATCGACTGGGATAAGGGACATCAGATGGAAGCTAGCAGGTAAGGTCCTTTCCTCTCGGGGAGGACAATAACCATAGCTATGGCCATCATTGAGTGAACATCCCATCTTAACTGACTTGTGTAAAGACGCTTAGTATAGGGCATATGAGTGGGGAGAGGAATTGTAAATCTCGCTGTTAAACCATCTCTCCTGGGTGCTTTTCAGTGGTTGAATGCCTCAAGCTGGACTTCATTTCACCTGTGGTAAATGGTAGATCCAAGGCAGCCATTTAATCTAGATATGGTTTGTGGAAATGTGCATGCCAGAAAAATTGGTTTAGCACCTCAGCATTAGGGCTGGATACAGAGGAGTACAAATAAGCATAGAAATCTCTCATAGCTCAGATGTACTGAGGAGATACTGTACAAATGTAGATGACGTAAACTGGTTGAAAGTGAACCCAGATAATATAGAAATGTATATGGTGATCAAGTGTAATTGAGCTGAAGTGATGGGTAGCTTAACTGATCACCCAGTTTTTGATAGATTAGCTGTCATACCTACCACCTGTATTCATGATCTGGGTATGATGATGGAATTTACATGGTCATTTGAAGCTTAGGTTTCAGTTGTGATCAGAAGCAACTATTGTTATTTCTTTATGAATACTATCTGCATTTGAAAATAGAAACACAGAATTTTATAGCAGATAAGTACCACTTGTTAATCCAGTCTGCCCATTTATCTCTAGCTACACTATTAACGCAGAACATGCCCAGTCTACAGATCTATTTTCCTATACAGTATTTCCATTAGCCTGACTTTTCAACACTGGTTCATACATTTGTGACACCAAGATTGAATGATCGTAATAATTCTCGTGGGTCATATGCAGCAGGTGCAGGACTGCAGGGTTTCTGTTACAAGTGAAATACTATTATATATCTCTAGTACTGAAGGTTCTGCACTGGCTGCTGAATAGAAAGTGGGTGGACATCAAGATGTTGGTTTTTCTATTACGATTAGGGACCAAGCTGCCTTTTGGCCATTTTATTCCATGCAGAGCAGTAAATACCACTTGGTTGGCTGGGAGGAGCTTTTCATAACTGCATTCTACTTTAGTAATAACTAATAAAATAAGCATATTTTGAAATTTCGAGGAATTTGGTCATTCAGCCAAGACTCATTTACAATCAAGTCCTTAACTTGCAAACTGTAAACAGCATCACCAAGCATACGTGAGTATCCCAAAAGAAATAAATACAGTAAAAACATCAGTAAGAAACACTATATGCCACATCCTAAGCAGTTATGCAACAATGCCTTTGGTCAGGCACTTTGTAGTACAGCAACTGGCGTAAAGCTTTGTATAAATATTAGAATTATTGAAAATTTAAAAGACAAGCTATTAATGGAAGCCATAGGCTTGGAATTTAACAACAGAAATGTTATGTTAAGGAGTCAAGAGCAGCAACACAAATTCACATTTCCAAGAAAGAATGGGAGAAAGTATTCCTTTACACAGAGTGTCATACTCTGCTGAGAGAGGTAGTCGACTCAGGAAACTGCTATATATTTAAGGCAAAACTAGATCACCACTTATTTAAAGGAAATGGGTAAACAATGCCCCGCTAACGAGGAGACAAGCATAATGGACAAAGTGTCTTCTGTTTGTCTGGAATACCAAGTACAGAACCAAGTATTTAAAAATGGATGAAGATTTATGCCAGGCAGCAGGATCTTTTAAAGCAAAGGCATCCATCCCCACCTTTATTCTTTTAATTAGTATAAAATACCCAAACCACATGCTACTGTAATTGTAGGTCTTCCTGAAAGAGCTAGAGTACTGCTTACAATTAATATTATTTTTTAGAAGTAGTCAAGTATTACCTTTTATATCTAGGTGCTTTTCTTTCCCTTTGGGTAATTAGAATCGTTTTACCTGATGTTAGTAGATATGATTCAGGAATGAAGATTCTCTGCCTGGCAGCTGATATATCTAGTTCTATTCCCCAACTACATCATCAACATTGTGACCTCACTGACTATGACATCAGAGCTACCAGGAAGAGCCACCCGTAGCTGCCAGGCCAATCAACTGTGATGTCACAGTCAGTGCGTCACAGCGGTGCTGATGATGTAGTGGAGGTATAGAACTAGACATGCCTGCTGCCAGGTAGAGTGCTAGTCCACACATCCAGCATAACACTGTCACATAGAAATCTTTCTAATGAGCAAATGGAAAAGAAAAATACATCAGAAATAAACAATTACAACTTAGTGCTTCTTAAAATTTGTACTGCTTTCCTTTCTGCTATATTTGGTTGTTCTAGCTCTTTACTCAATCATAACTCTACAAGCTCAAAAGTGTACACAAGAATACCCTGATCATTTCACTTGTACATGAACTGCAATTAATGTCCAGTAGGTGTCTGTGATCAATTAGTGACAGACAGCCTAAACTATGTTAAAGATTGATGTGGTATTTGTCATAACAAATATCCAGAATGAGCAAGCAAGTCTGTTACAGATAACACCAAACATTTTAAAATGGGATGGCTGCACTTCCACTGAGTAGATCTGCATAGTATAAATGCAAAACTATTACAGTGTCAGTCAACTACAGTGTGTACTCCTATTCTTTGTAGATACAATCTTTCTGTTGGTAGTAGAATCCTGCCATAAGTCTTAACTTTTCCTCACTCTTGTAAGATGAATCCATGGTACCTCCTAGAGTCAGAGTTTGAGGTCAGGCATGGAGACTGATTCTTAAAATGCACGCCTGAATATCTTAAGACAAATCTGACTTCAGTATTATTCTGTCTCCACAATTTTCACAAAAGCTGCTATAACCTTCTGTTATTGGTCAAGAAAAGGCAATTTATTTTGTATTGCACCTCTCCTAAAAGGTTCAGAGTGCTGAGCAGTATCATGTTTGCTCAGTTGTGCTTTTCTCATGATGGTTACCTACCTGCACAGCTGAAATATCTTCATATAGTAAGTTTCTGGTCCTTGTTTATGGAATTAGACTAATACGACATATGGCTCACTAGTCATCAACAAGATAAACAGGTCAGTGTATAATCAATGTACCAGCATGTAAATCTTTGCCACAACTGCCATCTAACACACTAAAGTAAAATACTTTTATGGCTGAGAAATCATAGTTTTAATATTACTAAGCCTTTTTCTCTGATATATTAATCTCTTATGTTAAAGGAATATATAATATGATAAAAGGCAGTTACCACCGATGTCTGCACACACTATTTCCATGAAATAAAAACTCTGAAATCAAAGACAGATATTGACTACATTTATTAAAATAAAAAGTTGCAGGCAACTCAGCCTGATCAATTTCAGAATCCTCTGATTCCAATATGAAAGGCTTTTGTATAAAGAAATCTGAGGATTCTGAAATGCATCAGGCTGAGTTGCCTGCACAACTTTTTTATTTTAATAAATGAAGTCGCATATCTGTACTTTGATTTCCACAGTTTTTATTTCATGAAGGTGTGTGTGCCAGACTTCAGTGGTATTTGTCTTGTCTTTAGTCTGTTAGCACCACCTTCCCAGTGTGACCCTCCTTTGTGACTCTTGAATATGATAAAAGGCAATCCTCTATTGTAAACCTTGTATGGACCAGTTGTGAATCTGGAAATTTTACAACTATTGTAAATGAAACTTGGTTCTGGGACTGTTATATGCAACCCTCCCCGACAACAGTGCTCAGCATCTTAAGGTACAATGTGCTTAAAAGAATGGGGCTCTATTTTTTGAGGTCAGTCTGCAAGCACAGCAGTTTGATGAATGGAGCAAGCAGGAACTCAAGCAGGTTGGACTCATTTAAGTCTCCTTAACCTAGAGGGAGAGAAACCAGAAGCCCAGTAGAAATTGTGAAGGTCATCTGACAGGGATGCCAAAGGAGATCTTTCAAATTTGGAGTGCAGCAAATCCACTAACTAATAGCACACTTTGGGGATAGCTGTCAGCTTTGGAGAATAAGTCTGAGAGATTGGTGACAGAGTTATATTTGCCCATACCAGCCATAACTGTATGGAAGGCTGGGTCCCAGCCCAGAGGCCACAGTTACCTCCAGTAAATGCTGCTAATATGTTTTAATGACTGCCCAGATGGAAAGACATCAGTATGAACTGTGCAAAGTCAGCCTGAAAGCAAAAAAAGTCTGTTAAGAGTTAAGTGTGTGCAGGGACAGAGAGGCTGGCATGAGATTCCATAGAGTGGGTTTGGAATGAAAGTCCAGAGAGTTTTTTTGCAGGATCTCATGGTTTTCAGTCTTATAATGGGACTGTATGGCAGACAGTGAGCATCCAGCTCATTGTCTCAGCTGAAGCATTCTTTTCCCCAAAGAAATGAAGGAAGATCTCCCTGGGAGGAGTAGAAGCAGAGCCTCAGTTGGAACTTACTGTATAGAAAATGGTACCAGCCTAGACTTGGGCCCCTGGCCATGAAAGCATCTGTAAAGTCAATATTTATTATAAGAGGGACCAGACCAGGGTACTTAGTCTACAGCTTAATTTTGGGATGAAAATCTAAGATGGGCTAACACAAGATGGTCAACTCATAGGTTATCTCCACTCCCAAGAATTTTAACAGTTTTCTGTCTTGTGAGTCATGTAATGCTGGAGTGTATTTCTTCATTGTGCAGGTAATTGGTAAGTCAGACATGAGTGTCCCTAGGGTTTAATTTGATTTGTTGACCTGGCTGGTCAAGAGCAAACTGCCAGTGTGGTAAGAACAGTAAAGGCCTAAGAGTTTTGATGCAACACTTTGGAGATGTGATAATTCCAATCAACCTGCTAGTACAATCCTTGGAAGTAAGATGCAGGCATACTGATGTTGGCAACTCCAGTGGCCTGACCCACACAATGAGCTATCAATTACCAGGAAGAAGGCAGTAATGGTGAGATTATGCTGCTCAATCTATTAAAATGTTTGCCCAAACTACTGAATAAATTATTAGAATTTAAGAAATGCAGAGTGCAGTTTACTGTGAAAAAGTTATGCTTTGTAATCTCCATTATTCCAGAGAAGGGTAATTAAATGTGCAACATTGTCCATTATGTGAAAGTTTTCAGTGAAATGGAGATGTGGGCCTTAGTCCAGGGCTACAAAGTGTATCAGTCATGTGTTCTCAAAAATTACAGTAATGAGTACAGTGATGAGACTTGAAAAATTGCAAAGCATTATGGAAAGGATATGCAAATCACCATAAAGAGTTTAGACTGTTCCACTTTAAGCAAGAGTGTGTGGTGCTAAATGGCCTCTCAAACACTCTGCAAAGACTGAAAACAGAAAACAGAAGACAGAAAACAGAAGACACAGACATGACAAAATGGTCTTGTGATAAGAATTGGCTGTCTCGGATGAGTTCACTGTGAAAGAAACTGTGTAAATAAAATGTACTGATAAAAAGAAAATTGTTAGTATGTTTCTTTAATAAAATAAAGCAAAATATTTGAACTGAAGCTACTGTGTGGCTCTGGTCTTAATAGTGTTAAGTCTTATACAAAGCCAAAACCTCTCAGAATGTACTCAAGTGCATGTTCAAATCCTCCCAGCACTAGTCTCTCAACAAGAACAACCCTGGATACCCTCTTCACTATAAGAAACACTTCCACTCACCTGGACCTCAGGAATACTTTACAATTAAACAAGCTCACATTGGTACAGACTATTACACAACAATGTGACAGAGTTTATAGCCAATCCAGCAGACTGCAGTTAAATATTCATATCAAATGCATAGAGGAATCAATATAATTATGCCTAGTCATCTTCCATCTGCTTACAAGTGAAAAGAGGTTTGCTGCATGAAATTAACAGTACAGAAGAAAAAACATTTTCAAGACAGACATGGTGTCTTTCAAAACCTAATGATATCTTCACGTCATGGTATCTCTCACATACTATGACAGCATTACATCACATAAAAGGCTTGTTAAAGGAACTGGGAAGGAAAACATGGAGAAAAGATAGCTATGGCACCCTAGCGAGCAAGTACCACCTCAGAGCAGATAGGGATACATTATGAGGCCTTTCTGCCAGCACTTTTCTTTGTTTCTATATTTCTATTGAAGCTGGTCTGTCTGCTAAGGAAAACAGAGCAGTCTTCCATCTTATTGTGCAATCAGAAGCAAGACAAAAGACAAGGCACCAACCAGCAGCTATGTTACCTACCCATACTAATAACCAGCATGACCATTTCAATGGAATACATCCTGGAGGCCCACACAAACTCTGGTAAAACAAATGTCTCCTACATGACTGCAACCTCACAGCTAAATAACAACTTATATTTGGCAAAAGAATAAAGAGTCTTTAAGTAAGCATTACTTTATCTGGGGACTGTGATAACAGTGGCTAGAGTACTGTTTAAGTTATCTGGACTGTACATGTGCCAAGTGCTTTCCTGGACTCCATCCCTTGCCAAAATCAGTTAGCAACTATATACAGCCTAATTACAGACTTTAATGTTTAGATCCTCAGGAGGGCCTTTAGAGAAAATATTTTCAGCTACAAATTGACTATGAAAAGAATCCAGTCCATTCAAGGTCAAAGAAAAGACTGTAACCTGCACAATTGACTCAAAAGTGTATTTTGGTACTGCTATACATGAAAGTGACTTTTGCCAAATTAATTTCTGATTTACATATTAATATGCATCTATTCTGTCTGGCTATTTAAATAAATGTAAGTTACTGAACTTTCATTCTAGTCATGTGACATTGTAAAGCAATGTATTGTATATATTTTCTCATTCCATGACCTCATGTACGTGAGATATACAGTATGTAAAATCTCATAACTGGGGTTAAGATGTGCCCTTTTGGCTAGTGTAAAATTCAAAATAAATCAGTTTACCTCCCCAACTATTTAGTTTTCGTGAAAACATGGACAAATGTAGGTTAGAGTAACTGAAACATGGTTATTCTCCCTCACATATCTACTACACAATGGCCACATACCTGCTGACATATTTGGTGCCTAATCAAAGTGGGATAAAGTTGGGCTACTGTGACATACAATAGGTCATCTTCCTCATGTATGAGGTGCCCAATGTAGGGCAGGGTTTTAAAAAATGCTGTCCAAAGTGATGCTGCCTTGCAGTCAAACTGCCTCAGTTAAATTTTACAAAACTACTGAAAGCAGAGCTGGGTCAAAGAATCAGATTACATTATACACAATGAAGCTCACCAGGATGAAGCACACCTTGCAGAATTCTGCAGAGCTTCTGTAGCAAACAATGCAATTTCAATAGGAGTTAATCCTTTTGTCATACAGTAAACCTGTGACACTGCATTTCATCCTGATGGGCTTCACTGTATGTATATATATATATATTAGATATAGATATAGATATAGATATAGATATAGATATAGATATATACATTGCAAAAACTCCATTAATATATAAGTTGGGGTTGGAGGTTGATTCTACACCAACAAAAGTCTCGTGAAAATTCGATGTTGGGTTACCAACCTTCCCCTCCACCATCCACAAACCAAAAGGTGCGGGGTGTGCTTGGGGTCATTGGTCCCAACTCTCATCCCATTTCATGTGTAAACAAGCTGGAGATGGTGTAGTATAGGGAAAATGGAGTGAGGAGTTAGGCCCTAATGACTCAAGGCACATCCTAGAGCTGTTGGTTCATGGATGGTGGGGGGTAGGGTTGGTAACCCTAATGTCAAATTTCCAGACTTTTGTTGGTGTGGAATCAACTCTAACTGATGCATTAATGGTCTTTTCTTTCTGCAATGAATTTCCTTCTTTTGAGAAAGTGAAATGTTACTCATATGGTATCCATAGGTGGGAGAACAGGCCTTCTGGGCCCTGAGCTCTCACCCACCCATCAGTGTAGAGACACTGCAAGGGAGGGCCCTGTGCTGCCATTTTTGCATAATGGGATGGCATATTTGGGAGTATAGGTCCTGTCAGCCCTGTGCTCCCACCCAACCATAAGTGTAGAGACATTGCAACTGAGGTCCCTGTGCTCCCAGTATTGCAAGATGGTATCCATTGGTGGGAGCACAGGTCCTCTGACCTGCACTCCCACCTACCTATAAATGTAGAAACATAGCACAGGAGGACCCTGTATTTTTTCTGTGCTCCCACCCACTCATGACTGTAGAGGAATAGTGTAGAAGGGACCAGTGCTCTTAGTTTAGCATAAATAATGCATAGGTGGGAGTGCAGGGCCATCAGGTCCCTGCGCTCTGACCTACACAAAAGTACACAATAGCACAGGCCTCAGAAGCATTTCAAGTAACCCTTGTAACGCATATTTGGCAATATCTCAGTAACCATAGCAACTGCTGAAAACATTATTTTGCAGTTACATTCGTGACCTAGCTATCTCCATGCAAAGCTAACTAAGCTCGCTTTAGTGAAAATCTGTAACGGAAATCATTTTCAAGATATAGGCACCGAAAGGTAGCGCCACCACAATGTTATCCTATGGAAAATTCACAACTTCAAAGTGATGTAACTCTATAACCGTGTAAATTGTTGCACCAACCCAGCAAAAGGCACATCTGTGGTGCAAGAACTTGCCAACCTGCAAATTTCACCCCAAAAGTCCATACCATGTAGTGGCAGGGATTTGGAAAAAGCTGTGGATTTGGCGGATGTCACAATGTTATCCTATAGGAAAAATTAACAACCTCAGAATACTGTAACTATAGAACTGATGCAAAATTTTTTCATCAAACCAGCAAAAGGCACATCAGTGGTGCAAGAACTTGCAATCCTGCAAATTTCAGCCCAAAAGTTCAAACCATGTAGTGGCAGTGAGGTGCCAAAGAAATGACCATTTAAGGCAGCAGTGTTGCAAATTGTGACACTTATGGCAAATTTGAGAAAGAACGGTGCAAACTGTTCGTAAATTTTGTGAAAGTGTCACACCGCTTCTTTGGCAATTTGTGAAAGTATGGCAGGGCAAATCATGAAAAATATATTTCCAGGGCTTATTTTCCAAAACTAATGGCAGTGTTGTGTTCCTCTGGCTCCAATTAGATATGTATTCACAAGTGTCAGTGTTTACCAAGGCACTAAAATTTGAATCACAGCAGTTTTTCTCCACCACTAACTGAAAACAAGATGGTGGTGGCACAACAGTAATAGAGGGCATTTGTGACAGAAAAAGTTGCTTTATAGATGAACCTATCACTGTCACAAGGAACATATATTTTGTCTCATAGGATATAATGGAAAACTTTAAACTTTAATAACTTTTGAACTGACTAATATTTGTTCACCAAATCTTTCAAACAGCACATCCTTGACCCAGTTCCATATAACCTAGAAATTTCAGACCAGACGGACAAAGCATTTGGGCTGTGGAGATGAGTAAAGAATTTGCAAAAGTAGAGGATTTTTACGTTTCAATGCTCTGCAGCTCTGCAACCACAAATATTGGAACAAAATGTTCAGATCCAGAGACATATGGCACGACAACATGCCTGCCTAATTTCAGGTGAATCAGACAAACAGTTGCAAAGTTATTATAGTGCAAAATGTTGGGCTTAAGCATAGAAAGTGTACATTTAAATTAAAAGTACTTCCAGCATGTACTGTCTGTTTCCTTGCATGAGCATGCCACCGCAAATAGCCTGTTAGATATGCATTCGGATGCTGGCTGAACTTTTGTTCCAACCGGGAGGTTAGTTAAAATGATTTATTTTATGTCGATAATTATCTTGTCACAGAATTATGGCTCCCTCCTGCAAGGCTGTTTCTCACAGAAGCGTATTCTGAGCAACAGATCTGTTGGAGTACATATAAATAGGAGTGATGTAATTTCAATCTGGATTTAGCATACTGTAATACAGTATGTCTCACAGGGAGGTAGATTAAAACGACACACATAGCGATTTTTTCTCAAACCAGTGAACCTATCACTATTGCAGAGGTTCCACCATGCTGCGGCAACACAGTGCACAGCGACTGTCAGTACAGTGATGGCACAAGATCATTATTAGTGTTGTGCCTTCACCAGAGAAAACTGTCCCCGCACCCCAGAATTAAAATAACCAACTCAGCGAGCCCGGTGGCACTGAGGGTTGGGGCTGGACACCACACCTCGCTCCATGATGGCAACCTGGGTTCAGAATAGACTCGGGGTGCTGGTGGTCGGCAGGGGTAGGGGGATTGAGCATCCATAGGACTGCTCTTCCTCCAGGGAGGGGCTTTAGGGTCGGTGCTCTGGTGACATCTAGCGAAGGCTGGGGGATGGTGTGCTGACGCCTCACAGAGGGCCAGTGAGTTGGGGCACGCGCCGGAGGAGCGTGGCGGACACGTGCACACCCCCTTGGCATCATTGCATGTTCCACTAATGCAGTAAGGGGACAAATAGGAAATAGTGCACGGTAGCAGCGGCTTGATGGCCATGTAAAGGGACATAGCCTGGGGACTCACTACGGCTACTGGATCCTGATTTGGTGGGGAGCAGGGCTGCCACCCTCCCACTGTGGGGGCAGCTATGGGGGTACTAATGGTGGGCTCACCGGCCATGGGCAGACTGAACGGTGGCTGGATGAGACTGTTGCCATGTCGTGGGAAGCAGATCAGTTGTAAAAGGATCAACAAAAAAAACATAAAATAAGCAACTCCAAGTCAGAGTTGGTTTGGGAGGTGGTGAATATCCTGAGGCAGCAGTGTTGTGAACCCAGCAAACCATCACAGTGAACTGTTGAAATGTCACTGTGATGGTCTTTACTGTATTCCCATCACTGTTGCTACTTGATACCATTACATACATAGCAGTTGGTCTGCATATTTTAAATTGGTAGATTTTATATTAAAAGTAATATGTATTACCTCCCAATATTGGTATGACACCTCTCCTGCACCCCAGTTGTAGTATTATCCTGGAAGAAGTCTGGCATCGGGCTGCTGGTGGGTATGCTACTTACATCTCAAAACCCATATTAAAGGAGATAGGAAAAAGAGCACCTAAAATGTTTTAAAATGTAATGACTGCAGGTCATTGGACATAGTAGTGCCGATTAGTACAGATTTTTGCTTGAAAACCCTGTTTGACTAATTTTTTTTTGTTTCTAACTCGTCACCAATGATCGGTTGCTGTTTACTTTTAGCCACTGTTACCACATGCATACTAAGAATGTCTGACGGTGTGACTCGAAACTTGTTAATGAACATCCACCTGACACAGAAATGGCTGAATCTTACCCTGATGACCAGCTTTCCCAAGATGAGACATTCAGTGAACTGGAGTCTGAAATGGAGGAGAGCGGGAGCGTTATGTGTTTCAAGGCGCAAGTGTGTGTTCAGCCTATATGTACATGAAGTCAAGCAGTCCGGATAGTAACACCTGCTGTTTTTAGATGAAAATTCAGATGATTAATCATCTGATGGCAATCCAGAAGTGGAACAATTGTCTGCTCAAATGAATACATTTTTGACCTGTCATGGCAAAGCACAGCTACCATTCTATCAATTATGTGATGGTTCTTTTTTTGCTGTCTGAATCACTGAATGTTCAATGTTTTCACACATCAGCTGTCGGCCTCACTGAGTGACAAACATATTTATGCATGTTCATATTTATTGAATAAGTATAGGCAGACACCATGGTGATATTTATTTCCTGCATTTGCTAACTAGTTTAAAAAATGTTATGTCTGTTATGTTTCAGGTCCTTGGTTTCTCATACAAGCTACTCCTCATGTTGTTCTCTTTTACTGTTTGGGATTTGATCCACGTTTACTCAATACTGTTCAATAATCATGATCCCTTCATTTGGTGAATGTTTCAGTCTCACTTGTCCCACTACCCATAAAATGGAGGAACTGGATACTCTGTATTTTCCTGCTGTCTTACGCTTTGCAAAATTACTACCGATACAATTATTTTGTTTATGCAGCTAATGAAAGTGCCTCATATCAGCCTTGATCATCCTGTACATTGTAGTAGCTGAATGTGACTTATTCATTTGCAACAATGCGAGGTTTCAGCATTTGAAAACTTAGTTTTCATGTATTTTGTATATCCATCCAACTGTTCTCCCTTCCCATTGTCTCATCTTATTATGATGCTGGTGCTTATATATCCAGTTGAACTGAAATTAATACCAGTACCCTCCAGGTTTCACTGAAGTGATATGGTTATGGTGGTGGTGAGTTAGGTAGTGTGTGTGTGTGAGACGGGGTGTACTTTACAGACAAAGCAATTCAGCTCATATACAGAACAGGCATCCATTCTTTGACCTCTACCCTTTCCACATAGCTGGTGGTGATTTATGGTGTGCAATTAACTACTGATGGCATTTGTTGTGCATGGGTTGAGCGGGTGAAGTGCTGTGGTTGTCATAATCTGCAGTGTAATGTTTATAGACTGCCTGTTTAAACTGCATATAGTGGTACTTGATCTGTCTACTGACTATTATAAGATCACGCACAAGTGATGTCATTATCCTTTTTGTTATGACCTGTTGGGTAATTACTTCTAAATTAACTCCACAGATCTCTTGTCCAAAATGATGTGCCAGCATTATAATCTTCTAATTAATATGCAAGTGTTTGTCTATTTCTCTCTATTTATATTATTTCTTTTCTGTCTCTCTCTAACGTTATGCCTCTTTATTGCAGTTGTGACACATCTCTCAGTTTTGTGTACATTTTAATGTGGCAGGTGGTGATTTTGTTGTATTATTGTGGTCCATGCTCATTCGTGAGTAGTTTTTTGTTTGGGGAGGGGTGTCATGCTGAATTTAACAGTTATGCTGAATGTGAGAAAGCAGGAGGTGGTGCTGCACACCTAATGAGACTTTTCTGGATGACATGTTAAACCAAGGTCCGTCTGCATGTTATGGTGGTTGTTCAGATGGACATTAAAGATTTAACGACACCTCTTGAAGACAGTTGTGGCATCTCCCTAGTGACCTGTCCAATTACAGCACACCCACGCATATAAAAAGTGTCCTTAAAAGCCTAATTTTAGTCGATTTCAGTTTTTAACCATTTACATGATACTAACACCAGGTCATACCTAAAAAGGACTTCTTTTCATAGCGCTGCTATTCACTATTCAAATACAATAAATGAATGAATATATGAGTAATTACCACAAGGAACCCTTCTTCCATTTGTAATGGTCAGATGCTTCCACATTTCACATCCTCTAGCTCTCCTATGTTTCCCTTGATTTGTCTGTCCTGATTTTCATGCTCTGAATTTCAGCTCCCATGAAAATTTTGCACTCTTAGATTCCAGTTGTGACACTATTCTTCCTTTCATTAGTGCCTCCACTATATTACACCCCAGAGAGTTTATGTTTAATGGCTTCTAGTTTTCTACCTCCTCTGTAATAGTGATTTTTGTTGTTGTTTTTTTGTTTGTTTGTTTTGTTTTAGTAGCAGGCCTACATGTACCAACCTCAAATTCTCTGGAACCACTTCAACTTTATTCAGTTTTTTGCATTACATATTTCTTTCCTTTACAATATATTTCATCATCTCTTGACATTAATCCCCCACCCAAAATATCTAATGGTTATTCTTCCTTTGTTGATTTAATTACAGATTGACATGACGCCTTTATTTGGTCACAGTCTGAGCTAATCCATTCTTAGATCATGCCACTATGATCTTAACACTCTTCTCTGTTTCAATTACACCCTCACTGTCATCCTCACTTTTGTCTCTTTTAATTCCTGAACTACCCTATTAACTTTTTCTTTATCTGCCATTCCTTTCAAGAATCATAGATGCTTCCTCTTTTACTCCCATTTGGACATCAACCTGTTGCATGTAAAAATACAGAAAGACTGGGTATGGGTTGTGTTATTTTCACTGTGTTGCATGATGCGTAGCTGAGTGATCTGCACCACACAATAAGTTTGTAAATCCCATCTCTGGTTATGACATGAATTGCACCATTGTTATTATACAAATAGGGTCCAATATTCAGAGTTGCACCCATCATTGACACATGTATTGGCGCGGTGCAACAGTGTTGCACTGGAAAAGACAGATGATGTATTCAAAGGAAATGAGCAATGGTGCATCTCCTCCGAATATCAGGTATGCAATCTGTGCAAATACAATGCCCTGATGCATCCACCTGACATGGGCTGAATATCTGGAATGGGAACTGTGACATCACAACAGTGTGCAAGTTCCTGTTATTCAAGCAACAGTAGGGAAATGGGGTACATAATTTATGCAAGGTGTAAATTGGGTCATTTGCATGTCATTATGGGCCCATTCGCATGAGGTGTTCAGGACAGGCCACCAAAATGCACCCTGCATGGTGCCCTGCACAGCATGTGGTGTCTGCCAGACGGGTATGGGGTACCCTCCCTGTAGCCCAAGCGCCATAGATTTCCATGTCCAATCATCCTTGGTAATCTAATGGTAACCCTCCTCCTTCCCTGTTGCCCAATCTCCATACATGAAAGTTTAAATTAATCTCTGGTAGTTTAGTGGTATCCCCATCCTCCCTGTATCCCAATCTCCACAGGTGAAGGTTTAAATTAATCCCTGGTAGACTATTTGTACTCCCACCCACCATGCCCATAACCCTGATTGCCAGTGACCCACAGTGATTTAATTCTGGTGGTCCAGTGGCCATCCCCACCCTCACATGAACCCCTGCCCACCCAGTCCCCCACCCCCATCATCATTGGTGGGCAGCTGCAAACCACCCACATACAGTTTGGTGGCCTGTCAATGACAGCTTACATTATCAGTCAGAAGCCTATTGGTCCCCACTGTGGACCATTGGGCTTTATGCTGCATACTGTACATGTAATTCACTGGTGATCAGTGTTACAGGTGGGGTGGTGTGCCACTAGTGTACCAAGAATTAATTTGAACTTTAGGTGGGTTCAGAAAATAAACTGATCTCATTGGTTGAGAGCCTGAGAAGAGATTAATTTATTTTCTGATAGAGCCTGCAATATAACTAGAGCCTCCTCAGGGTTGCTTAATTTCTGCATGAATCCTTGGCACCGAATTTTCAGCCAAGTGAGCCACCATTTTCTCCTTTCACTAACAAAGCCACAAAAATAGTGGCTCAGCTGCTCCTCCTGTGGCCCAAGGGGTAAAAAGCAACTGTTTTGCCATTAAATGGCATGGTAGTGAACGCTGCACCGTTGTTAAACCCATGACTATAATTAGTGAGAGACAGCGCTATCACTAAAACTGCCACTGAGCATTAGAGCAGTGGTATTTTCTGTTTTTCATACTGCAGATGGATGTCCATCTGCAGTACAGGAAATAAAGAACATACCGTGGTCTTCTCATGCACAGTAGTGGTATCTGAGATACCGCAGTCTCAGCCTTACCACAGTGAACACTTAGTGAATAGGAAAGCATCTTCAAAGGTTACATTTGAAATGTACTACAAGAAATAAAAATAAAGGCCAACAATAAAAGAATAAGCTAATGACGATGATGGAAAAACCCAGCTGGCAGTCCTGAGTTGGCACAAGCAGCAACAGATTGATACACACTGGCTCTGTCCCTGAATTCAAAACCCACTGTAACAAGACCACTACAAAAGTAAATTGTTAAAAATGTCTGACTGCCTTCATTTATCATTTAACATGTTACCAGAAAAAACAAAGGTCACCACCTCAAGAAACAAAACAAAACACAATCTAATGTAGGTGGAAGGACTATTGCATTACAAAACTTAGTTCAAACACATTTTATGACAACATTTATTTTATTAAATTTATTCTGTTAACCATGCTCACTTTCTAGTGCAATAATACCCGACAGGGTGGGCCTTACTGGGGGAAATGCTCGGACCTTCCAGGGGCTATAAGGTCCTCCGCCTGCAACTTTGGGCTTCATTATACACCTAGGCGGTCCGTATTCTAATAAAGCCCACCTTGTCGGTGGTATTATTGCTTACTTATTTACATATATTGGGTGACAGGGATGGAGAGTGTACCAATAGATTACCAGGGATTAATTTAGACTTTCATTTATGGAGATCATACTACAGAGTGGGGGGATGCCACTGGGCCACCATGGAGATTGTGTGGGTGCTCGTGGATGGTGTCTTGTGGAGGGTGTGAGCTACCTACTTAATGGCATCCATTGTGCTGCACCCTGCAGTGCAATCCTCACCTAGGGGTGGCTTACATATCAGCCTTTTTTTCACTTGTGCTTAACTTTGTGCCCTCAGTGTGCAGCACATTCATGGTTGTGCTGGAATATGCACTGCACTTCCTGTGCTGAATATCAGGATTTTGCCACACATGCATGAGCATGTCCCTTGAGATGCGCTGCATGCATTATCTTGTGCCTCGAGCATCAGGATCTCTATGCTGCATGAGGCATTACTTGAATATTGCCTCGGTCATTTCTTGGGGCTGAGTTGGTGCAACTTGTCGCTGCACCAGGCACAAACCACTTTGAATACCTAGTCCCTCTATATTTATTTAAAAATTAGAGTATTTAATGTGGTTACTGGGTTTTGATACCCATTATATGATTGTGTGTTGTTTCCACTATTAATAATTTTATTTATGCCCACGATATTCACACACACACTCATCACACACCACCTCCGGTGATACCCCACTCATCTCCTTTATATATGGCTACTATTAGACACTCACCATTCTCAAAATCATATATTTCACTCTGCTTTGACATTTTTTGACCATATAAATTTATATTTATGACACACATGTATGTTTTTGAGGGTCAGGAATACGTTGTATTTAGTTTTGTTTTCAATGTAAGTGCAATAGACAGATTCTGTCCATTTTCAGGCATGACCCGGGGAGTGGATACAGATGAATGCCAACTGATTTTGACCCAGATCAAGCTATTTGTGTTTTTTTTTGTGTTTTTTTTGTTAGTGAGTTGAGAAATTTGGCTAGAACACAAGGAAACTTCCCATACTCAGTTCGAGAGTAGCGATAGTATCTTTAACATGTAGGTGTGGGGAATAGGTCTAAACAAAGTATTTTAGTAATATAATTCTTTCTTCTTACTGTAGGTGTACATGCAGTAAGTGTTGATGCCAACAGCATTGGAAAACAAATGCAGTTGCGCTATATGGTGGCATGATTGAGATCTGATGCTCACAGTCTGTCGTGTATAACTCAACATCCTGGATTTGAAGTAAATTGTCTAAACATCTACTCACTGAATGTGCATATTATGAATTTATAGCAGATGAAGGACCAAGAGGAAATGAGGAGCTTATCCATGAGTACATAGTTTCTTGCAACAATAACATTTCTTACCACATTAACTGTATGGCTGTCTGTGTGAACTGCAGTACACCTGCCCCAAACAGGTCACATGCCAAACCTGCACCAAAAACTGGGCTGCGACTTGTTGCAATGTGGGTGATGGCAGATGCAAGTTGTCACATCCTAACTCTAGTGTTGACAGAAAATCACTATGGGATAATTTTTGAGTACCCTTAGACCATCCTTGACTGATTTAAGTGAACTTTGTTTTTGCTTCCTTGAGAGTAGCATGTTTGCATTAATGTTCCACGGGGTTCGACCCCAGTCACTGCCCAGGAAATATATCCAACTCTCATTTTATAGTCACCACACCCAAAACCTCGATGTTGACAAATGTATTAATTAATAGACTGTCCCATCTCCCATATCACCACTGCCACCATATGATCTGTTTAATACAGTGCTCTCTCCTGAACTCCGGCGCAGATGTTTTACTGGAGTCCCAACTGAATCTAGTTTGCCAACCCTTAGACAGTCTACATGGTAGCATTAATATAATTTGCCATGTTCATCGAGGTCTGATTTCTCATCTGAATGGATGCATTGTCAACAGTGGTGTACTGGTCAGCATCTGGCCTCATATGCCTGTTTTTTTTTCTCTGATGATCAACGATCCACCCTGATATCATTTGTTTATACACTGGTGTTCACAATGATAAAAGAAAAGTAACATTATTATTTTGTTTACAGGACATACTGGTATCTTGCGTGATAGAAAATTTGTATGCTGGATTTTTAAGTGCTTAGGAGGAGAATCAGAAAAGTTATCCCAGCCTGTGTTATAACAGCCATACGTTCAACTTTCCCATCGGAGTATTGTGGTTTTAAATACCCTGAGTGGGATATTAATGCAAACATCTGGCTGTACAGTATCACATATATATATTACATCATCTCCCCATTTCTATGTTTGTTTCTAATTGAAAATTATAAAGAATTTATTTGAAACTTTAACATTTCTGACATGTGATTGTCATGCTTATACTACTCAACTGTGATTAAACCATATTTTATTATTATGTTAAAAATAAGTAGATACCAATATACGGAATGTATTTTAAGCATTTATTATAAGTATATTCAATTTGTTACGCCGAGATCATCAAAATTATCAAATGAATGTAAATCACATATAATAAAATCTTTATATGACACTGTAATGCTTTAATTCTTAATTAGGCTGTTAAATATTTTGTTATACATTGTTTAATTATGCTGCTATTTTTGGAAGGGTAGTTAAGTGTGTATGGTGTGGGTTGGCCATAGATCTAGCCCAAGCCAGGAGGATGGGGATTTGTATGGTGTGCTAATGGTTGGTACACCTTGGAGGAGGGCAACTTGCTAAGATGGATGTCGGGAGTGGAAGAACCTAGTAAGGATGTAGCTATGATATGAGGGAAGCAATAATGCAGTGAGTGACAGAGAGGAAGATGGCACAAGGGGATGGGCCATGTGTTCCCTGGTAGGGGTAGATTGGGTCCTGTGCCTCTGGGAGATATACAGTGAATGATCTGGGTGTAGTAGATGGAAGGAAGGGAAGAGTTTTGGAGGACATGTCTGTGAGAAGAAATATCCGGGGCATGGGGGATCCCTTGTCCATTTGGGGTGACACGGGGATGGATCCTGTAGCAGTAGGGTGAAGAAATGGGTTGAGGTCAATAAGTCAGTGAGGTTGAAGTCCTGTGGGAATGAGTGGGGGTCTTGTTCTGGGGAATATGGGGATGGATCTGCATTCAATAGCAGGGAGCAATGAGACTGTGGAGGTCAAGTCAGTGAGGAACAAGGACTGTAGCGGAGGGATAGGATCTGAATTGGCATGAATGGGAGGTGGTGGACATACAAGATAATGTTGGAGGGTGGAGAAGGGGGAAACTGGAATATCAAGTGGGCCAAGGAAGAAGGTGGCTTGAGAGTTCTTATCTTGGGTAACTCAATTATCTCGGCAGATCAGGTGGGTGATGTGGAGGAGGGTGAGTGGAATTCTTCCTGAGGGGTGAGAGGCATGCACAAGTCCCTTCACAAAAGAAAAGTCATATAACAGCTCAATAAGTTCTGGGTGTACAAGGCAGTTTGAACTAATGGCATACATCACAGGTACTAAATGAGCTAAGGGTGGAACAAGCAGTCATTAGTAGAAGTGTTTGTGAGCCTCTGAGCAGTGAAGAGGTGGAGACCACAACAAATAGTGTGGTTCTACACACATATTTCTTAAATGCATAAGTGGCGCATCTGGTATGATCTTTGGGTTTGGCTTTATCAGGAATGGGGACCCACCTTGGGGTCTGCAAATATTTACAGCAGAGATGGCCTGTGTCTTTCTAGTACAAACAATATGACAAACACCATCCATTAATTTCATTTTGTCTTGCTAACTATACCAAACCATCTGTTATACATTCTTATGAGACTGATCATAATACAGATTTTAGGCTCAGGATGGATAGTGCAATAATACAATCTATGTGTGTTTATTGAACCTGCTATTGAATTTTTCTAATAATTCCTGTTTCTCAATTCTATCAAACTTTGATGTTAAGCTCAGAGATCAGTGTTCCTGTGTTTCTTCCAGATACTTTTTGCTTCCTATATATAGGATATGTCTGTTGATGTTGTTATATCTCATTCTTCAGTTCTTCACCATACCCTAAGTGAAATGAAAATGACAAATAGGTTATTTGGTACATCTAATTTGACTGCAACTGATTATACAGGTCTCACTGAAAAGAAAATCACAAAATATGTTATCCGAAATGATGCATTAGAAAAGTGAAAGTTGATTTGCTTATACAGTACAGTATATGTTGATAAACATTTTAGTTCAGCTAGGTGGGTGTTGAGTGGGACAACACAGGAGAAAACAGGGCTGTGTAACAGACGCGATAAGCATGAAGGTGCTGGCACTAGTTATGTTAAATGGTAGTGATTCTTTTGGGGGGGTATTTTTCAAAACTGGCACTAAAGATGAATTAAAAGTTGAGTGTGATGAGAGGCAAGCATGGCTAAGCAAGGCTGCAGAAGATAGACAATGGTAGTACTGTGACACACTACCGCATCAGCAATGCACTACTGTCTCAATTCGGGTTTTTTGCCCACCTGAAAACTCTATTATAATGTATGGGGAACCTCTTATTGTTAACTGGAAATAAAGCAGATTACAACCTTGTTATGCAATCATTATAACATCACTCTATAGTTCATGAGTATGTCATATCAATTGTATAACAGTATGGAATGATCACAATAAATGTTTCGTAAAAGTGATTCAATCCCGTTACTCAATCTTGATTGCTATACACTATAAAATATAATGTATGGTCTTTGCTAACAACTGCTCTGAAAACACTTCTCGAGGTTGCCATGATATCCGAAAACCCTCTCGAGCCCGCACTCGAGTTTTATAATGATGTCATGGCAACCACTCAAAGTGTTTACAGTGTGATTAAACCAAAAGAACAGACATTATCCTCTATATTAATTTAAGCAAATACAAAAATGTACCAATTTTCTAAGTGCAATAACACCCTTCAGAGTGAGAGGTATGGGCAATACAGAAACTTCCAGGGTCTATAAGCCTGTGGCTAGGCCTCATTATTCCCATGAAGGGTGCTATTGCTTTCATAAATGAAATCAGAAAAAATTGTGCACTATTATCAACAAATTAACAATGGTGAAAGTATTACACACTGTATGAGCATGGCATCTTTTATTTCTTTGATGACTCCTTCACCATGTTTGTATTTTGGTAAGAAACTCTCCATTGTGAGGTACCATTTTAGTCTTTGCTTGAGACCGTATTGAGTTCTCATTGAAATGAATAGCTGCCAACAGTAGCCTATAAATTGTAAGTGAGAAATTCTAATATTAAGTACATATATTTTTTGATGGACACAGGTATAAATTGAAATATTGTATTTTAATAAAATATGCTAAGGTACAGTACACTTTTACATGTGAATAGTTCAACATCCAATTTACTTGAGATATATGGAAATGTAATAAAATAAAAAGTACATTGTCAGCCAGACAATCCACCAGATATAATTTGTAAGTTGACAAGTCAATTCATCTGTGGTCCAAATTCAGTATCAAAGGCCTGGTTGACTAATTACAATGTGCTGTCATTACTATTAGATTAATATCATTCTCTAAACAAATGCAATTATTGGATGGAAAAGGATCCAGATAGGAGCAACCAGAATAGTGTGGTGTCTGTGAGGGAAGTCACATGAGGAGAGACTATAATATCAGGGCCTGTACACGTTGGAATAGAGGAGGAGGAGGAGGATATGGTGGATACATTCAAGTATGTGAAGGGCCTAAACAGTGACTTCAGAATGAATAAGAACAATTGCACTTGAGGGCATACCTACAAAGTAGAGAGGGTGAGGTTCTTTCCCAAGATGGTGGTGTGGCCATGTGACAATCTGTCAGAATTGATGGTGGTGTGGATATAGTAGACAACTACAAAAGAAAATGGGATATGTACATGGGACTAATTGTCAAGGAAGGCTGGAAATGGGGGAGGGTATTCAGAGTGGAGTATGTGATTCAGTCAGCATGGTTGGTCAATGGGGTCTTTTCACTGGCAAATTTCTATGATTATATGAAATCATTATAAACAGTGTATACATGTGGCACAACATTGGCTGAATACAGTTTCCTTACAAATGTCTGTCACAGCAGCCAGTAAAACTTTTTAATGTATGACAACTATGTTAACATACCTTGCCTTCATGCAAGGAGGTAGAAGAAATGCAGTGACTTTGGGGCAAAGTGTATAATAACCTTGTGGAATGCCTCCCACATGAAGTTTGGTTAGAGGAAGACAACTGACCAATATCTGTCTCTCAACTGTCTGCTGTACAAAATCATCTTCAGTTCTTTATGTGCCTTTGAATCTAGACAGAACACATGAAACTTGAGTGGTAACTAATGCAATAGCATTGTGCTACATACATGGTTTTGAGCATGAAGACATTTTTCTTTTTGTTAATCCTTTTCTAGTATGACTGTCAGTCTGCTGATCTGCATCCTGTCATCTGAATTTCTCCAGCTGCCATCCTGGATCCAACAATGTACCACAATGCCCTCAGAGCCTGGCATCCCTCATGGACACGATCATCAAGCTAGGGCCACCAGTGCACAGGGAAATTCACCGCCCCTCAGAGATGGAGACCACTTCATTGGATGTTCAATCCCTCTCCTTCCCTGCTGACACCCGATGACCCAGTCTCATTCCCGGACCCAGGTCACTGGATTGGAAGGTGTGATGTCCAGCTCTTCAACCCTCAAGCGTAATTGTGTAGTAAAGCATAAAGGTAGTATAAGTGATACAATATGATCTGAAGAGTCCAGATAATATCTGTTACACTCTAATATATGCAGTTCCCTGAACTATGATGTTTGAGCTGGACGGAAATCTGAGATGTGCTGAGTACTCTTTGTCCCACAATGCATTTAGGACCAATATATTTCATACACACACAGGCATTATTAATATTTGTAACTACCTTATAGTGTATGGTGAATATGGTTCTCCACCGAAATCGATCGTTTGAAACCTTGTAGTCACACTAGTAGGCGTTAGCAGTACAACAGAATGATGTTTCTACTGTGCTGCAAATGTCACACATGTCCTCGCAGCATTTGACAGTTAGGGACCCATAGACAGGACACATGGCAAAGCAGCAATATCGGGGCAGTATTAATGGTTAGTGGAAAACGCTCACAATGTAAATTCTTTTTCCTTCTAGTAACTGTTTTTTTTTTCACAAAAAAAATGACGTTCCACCATACACTATAAAGAAAAGTGCATGGGGAACAGTTGACAACAGGGCATCTTTCACCTCATTTGGCACTATGACAGCAGATTACCTCTCGAGCTGCGCTCTCGGGTAATCCGTCGTCCTGCTCTTCCAACTTCGATTGAAAGAATAGCCCTATTGGCTCAACAGTTCCATGCACTATCTATATATTACCCTCTGTATTGTTGGAATCAGAAAGTGCATCTCACCATTATGAAAGCGCAGCCCTATAAAGTTTTTTTTTCAACTAGGTATTATTTTTTGATCAACAAATTCATTTAAAACATATCCTTTATAATCCAGTTTCTTTCTTCTAATTGTCCATGTAGACATTTAGGGAATGGCTGACCATGGCCTTCATGTTTGTCAATTACATGTTTACTGACACTGATCCACTTTTCTCTAACAACATCTGTATTTCCATTAATAGATGCTGCGCACCAGTACAAGTGATTAGAGATAGAGGATGCCCAAGGTCCAAGGTCAAGACATGATGTCAGTCATGATTTGTTTTCAATTTTTTCTTGATACCTATACACAATGGAAAAGACAGTTAGATAAATTTAGTTCTATAAATTCTTTTTTTTGCCAGCTCATCTCCTCAGAGCTCATCTACCTACTACCCCATGACCAGGCTTTCCCTCTGAGCAGGGCAGCCGAAGTGCTTCCACTCCAGAAGGACATAGTGGCAAGACCCAGATTACCCCTGGGTCAGTTGCATGAGAACGGGATGCCCCCGACCCAGTGGGTATCAGTTACAGGGGACGGCGGAGCTAGATGAGCTGTCATGCTGTAGCCGGCATTTTTGTTATTTTTTTTCCTTGGGGACAGGGACTTGCTTTGACATCCAGCATCTGCCATACTCCCCCTTACTGTTTAAGGTCTGGTCACTGTGGAACCCATGGCCTCTGCCAGGAGTTCAGCAAGCACCAGCCGAACTCCATCCACTTCACCCCAGAGAAGAGGAGGCAGTCCTCTGGACATTCCATCCTCCCCACCGGCTAGCCCTCCAATGACACTGGGGCATTCCCAGACCCAGTTCACCAGTGTTGCAAATGAAATCCAACCGCTGAGCCAACGGGCCAGCTTGAGTACTGTAAATTTATGTACCGTGCATGCTCCTCTACAATTACCTGATTGATAGATAGCAAAACAAAATTGATAGTATAACATATTTCCATGTTTCTAAAAACTAAATGGACATCTTTATTTTGAAAACATATTTACTATCAGTCACATATGTCTTCTTTGCTACTTACCTTTGCCACATGCCATACATCATACCAATGTTTTAGTCCAGGACGATGTTCTCATATGAATTTCCTTACTTGAGGGTGTCTATCGGTTGTGATGCTTGATAACTGTAACCCATGACATCAAGTATCAAGCTTCATGTCGTAAGCCTCTAATTCCATGGCATGGAATTTCCAACTTCATTGCTCTGTAATAATTGGGAATTACATAGGATGCTAAACCTACACATTCTTTTTTTAATTCAGAATAAAACACATATGATTGTAATGAATCCCTTGATTGCCTGCACCAGCTCTACATGAAGAACCTTGTTAATGTTGGATTCCATGAATGTGTAGCTTCCATATTTTGCTGAATGCCCTAGTGAGCAGCACCTAGCATCACCTCCAGTGTCAATCTGTTGTAGGTGTAAGGTGTTGAAAAGATCAGCTTTACTCCTCTGCCAGTAAGTGCTGATGCTTGGAGCAATGTACAGCTGTTGTATTGATGTGTACATCCTATAGAAGAACACAGGCGTCTTCAGTGCATTGAACAAATTTAAGACTTTCCATGCTTCAGAACCAGATAAAAAGTTGCTGACACTAAATCAAGGTTTTCAGCTGGCATCATACCATGTTTTGGTTGGTTCGACCATAATACATGGTGCCCATCAGTGCATATCCTCCTATTGTAATGAAGGTCCCAGCAATAAATTTAATAAAAGTCTATATAAGATGAAACACTGTAGGCAGGATGCCAAAAGAGACCAGGCATGTTTCATAAACCATAAATTTCTCTCTTCTTGTAACGTAGTAGTTGTTTGAATCTCATCAGCTTCATTCATATCAGAATCACAATTATATGTATTTAGATCCAAATCTGATTTGTTTGGCACCCAGCCATGATCATTCTGTTCATAGTCATCTTCCACGTCTGATTCTTAACATGTAGATTCTGATGAACTAGAGATAGCATAGCAATCACACAAGTTAATCTTGGTACCTTGGTCAATGAAATTTTTACTGTTCTATCAGCTTGAACTTCTTCTAGTTCTGTCTGCATTGAGGATGATATTGTCCAGTTGAAAAATTAATCTGCTGCTCTTAGTTCTTGTTGACAATTTTTCTTATCTTCTTATTTGCAACTTATAGCATTGAATGATATTGAAACTTTCATGCATGTATGTGCAATTTTACAATATAATATGTTATTTACCACGTATACATTTATGCATGTGTCATACCTGTGAATTGTATGATTGATCTGAATTTATGCAGTTTAATGCTGATGGTCAATTTTAGTCAGAGGGCAGATGCAGATATCATTTTCAATCATTTGCAAGAACTTTGTGACAGAACATTCCTATGATTACACAACATTTGAATAAGAGATTACAACTATCGACTAAAAATGATGACATAATCAGCAATGTAACTCCATTAATAAAAAATCTTATACAATGGGGGTACAGTAATTGTTCTATCTGACTGGTTGGCAGGCACATTCTACCATGGTAAATCCAAAATATACCAAAGAGGAAAGGTGCAAAAGACCCCATCTAAAAAATGTCTGATGCAAATATGAAAACCTGCAAGCCATCTTCTTCTACTCTGCCTCAACAGCACCACCACTCCCGGCATCTCATTCTTTAAAAACATCATCACATTTAATCCCAACATCTTAAACTGTCATTATATGTGAAAATGACCATTACTTTACAAGTGATGAATAAACATCATAGCAAACCAGCACTGTGTTATGTGTCACAGTAAGAAAATTGCATTTAAAATACATTTAAAATACTCCCATAACTAGCTATTTAATTGCAAAAAAAAAAGAATTATACAGTATGAGGGATATGCTGTGCTTTCCCACACCTGCATGGTTAGTCGACTCAGCTTGCTACCTCATGAACAAACAATGTCATGCAATGATAAATACAAGCATAACCAACAACATTTCATGGTTTATTTAAACAATAAGGTATTATAGGGTGCCGTCATCCCTGAATAACATCTCACACATGGTGTGATAAAGCACGAGGCCACAGGCTGAGTGCTTCCACCATCCCAGGTGTGACTTCACTCAGGGACGATGCATACCCTGAGAGTGCCTTATTGCGATTATAATATGGCTATATAAAAAAAAGAAAGGTGAGGGAATGAGTAAAAGGGGTGGGTTGGGGTTAATGAAGGGTTTTGTTTTATCTGTAACAGCTTAAACAACATAGATTTCCCTAATTAGCAGATGAGAATAGGAGGGGAGTTTTCATTTGTGCCGAGCTCCTAAACCAATCAAATTACTGGATTTTTTTATATCCATATTATAATGCTTATCGGTAATTTTATAACCTGATTTACTGTCACATAACTGTGCATGAATTTAGCTTACAGATATATGCTAAATAAAATTGCAGTTACTCACTGTTATAAATTATCCATCATATGAGTAGAGTATGTTTATGAATCGATGTCGCCCAATGAAACAACTGTTGTAGTTTCTGACTGGGATGTACTACTACCAACAGCTTTTGATGGCCCAGACATTATTAATGGTGCATCATCTAAACATAACTGAACATTGTAAAAAGGAGTAAAACATTGTACTTAAATTATTGTGACTTATTACTAATTTACTTATCCCACAATGTAGATTCACCAAGGTTCATTTTTTACTATAATAAAATAGAAATATTAAAGAGGTTGCTTTTTTTAATTTTTATTCCATTAATTCCTCTGCTGCAGATGATTCATTGGGTACATTGGATTATAGTCTCATCAACAGCCATTGATTATCAGAGGATTTACACTGGTGGTAAACTGCCAGTCTGATGATTTCATTGGCTGTTCACTTATGTCCATGGTATAATTTACAATATAGAATAGAATATACATGTTCTTATTTGTTGGCATGTTGTGTTGTCCATAGTATTAAGAGGGTTCAACAAATTGCTAGAGCAAGTAAGTACTAATCATTGAAATTCACAGAATTTATAACCAACTAGACTACTAGTTATGTTTTTGAGGTTCAGGTGAAACACTGTACAACAGCATTCTGAACTTATAGCTAATGCACACAATTGCTGTACACATTTCACTAATATCATTAATTATAAAAATAAAATCGTAATAATGAGTTGCCCTTTAAAGGGCAGACCAGGTTGTTCTAGTGCGCCCTTCCTCCTGCATAGAATGGTTATGCTCAGAAGGGAAGGAAGGGAGGGCTAAGGGCTAGAACAATGGGCAGGTAGCAGGAAGGGAGGGCAAGGGATGTACATAGGGACAGCACAAGGGGCCTCAGCCACTTTTGCTGAAGTTTTGATCTACATCAACTGCAGCACATTGAATTGGTTAATTCTTTAAGGTTTGTGCACCAGGAGAGAGAGATAAAGAGACAAACAAGTGATATTGCAGGAAGATAAGTGAATTAAAAAAGAAGAGAAAGAGAGAAGGAGAGGAAGAATATATACAGTATTAAGATAATACATGTTACAGTATGCAACTGAGAACTGTGGGGGGATCTTGAGTATTCAGAATGTTGGATAAGAAAACAACCCAGGACCACGTGGGGTGGCATATCGCCTCATGGGGGTCTTTTGTAAAGACTTATTTTCTTTGATTATTGTGATGCTGAATTTGTAGACCCAAAAGCCCTGAGCAGGTTGCATGAGCAGGGAGCACAGGGCATGATGCCCACGCACTTTGTTTGGGGAGGTTGTAACAAAGCAGGTCCTTGAGTGTGCATTTGGTGGCAAGCTATTCTTTTGTGTGGCTGCATGGCATGATTAGAGGGCCGGAAGAGGTCATTGAGATGGTGGGGAGTGAACGCGAGTCGAGACCATGTGGCGGATGTCACATGCCACGCGGTGGGCTGAAAACCCTTTGTACTTCTGGAGCCCTGGTAACAGTTTTTGATAGCTTGGCTAAGACTGGAGAGGAATGAGAGGCCTAGAAGAGGCCCTGAGGTTATGGTCTGCATGGTGGGCATCACACGCCACGTGAAAGGTGGTAGAAACTCCTTGTGGTCCTTTCTGGAGCTCAGGCAGCAGTGTGGTGGCCTTTCTGGCCCTGAGGAGGAATGGAAGGCCTGGAGGGCCCTGAGCCTCCAGGGCAGCATGGTGTGCCTCACACAAAGGGGGCATTGTTGGGCAGGCATTTGCCATGGTTTCATGGTTTAAGGTGGCATGGGGAGGTTGTTTGATAGACAATTAAGAGTATGAGGCCTGTAAGATGCTGTAAAACCGGGTAGGCAAGCCGATCTTGGGACTGCGTGGCGAGTCCTGGGGCCTTGCTATTGTGTGCTGGTGGGCTTGTCAGGGAGGATGTTAAGAGGCCCCATCTGGCGGCTTCGGTTGCATGGGATGGAAGGTAGGCCTGAAAGAGGCCTCAACGCCATACTGTGTGGCTCGCAGCATACACCAGGTGGGGCTGCAGAAAGAACACTCACCAGGTTTTTCTTTGGTGGCTACTGGGGTGGGGTGAGACATTCATGGGGAAGAATAAGGAGAGCAGGCTGGGGAAGAGGCCCTGAACAAGGAAGAATGAGTCGCAGGGACTACACGGCGTGATGTCACACGCCACTGGTTTTTTATAATGTGAAGCATGCCCATGTGATACGGTTATTTTCTGGGCCTGGGGGTCCCTCCCTTTGGGGAGGCTTGCTGGGGAGAAATGCAGGGCCTGGGAGAGCCCAAGGGCAGAATGAAGGGGATCACGACCGCAACCTCGTGGTGACATCCCCATGGGGATTGGGTCATGTGAAAGCGGTGCCTCACTGGTTGGGGGCTGCTTGTGGTTTGGGCCTTTTTCCTCATTTTGGGTACCGTGAGGATAAAGAAGCCAGCACAGGCAGGTATAGGAGGGCAGGGGCTAAATTATGGGACCACGCGGTGCATCCGCTTCCATAGAGGGGAATAAGGATGCTTGACGGTGGGTGCCTTGGTCAGCCCAGGCAGGTGGGGAGGCCAGAAAATGGCAGCAGTTAAAGGGAGTGAGCTTGGGGGGGACAGCACAGTGCAGCCTGGCTGAGGGGTGGCTGGATGCTGTTAGGGTGCAAGGCCCAATTATCAATAAGGGAGGCACTTGAGTGGGAGACGGGAGGTGCTGGGTCATTCACAATGTGGCTGGTAGGCACGGCTGAGAACAGCCAAGGACCCGGTGACCTATCAAGCAGGATGGGGCCTTTGCGGGTGGCCCGGTCTGTAGTAAGGTGGCGGGTGGTGCAAAGGACAGGAGGAAGGTGTACAAGAGGTACTGATATATGAATAACCCTGTTTTTCTTTTCCTGTAGTTGTCTTCTACAGAGAAAAGATAAGACAGACATTGCACCTAAGAAGAGCAGGCCATCAAAGGGAGATGCTTACAAGGCTATAATTGAATTGGCAGAAAAGCAAACAGAATGTGGAAACTGGTGGAGGGAAGGAACCAGGAGACCCGGGAGAAGAGAAAGGCGGTCTAGGAAAGGTGGCAGGGGAAACGATCAGCTGAAGGGCTATGTAGTCCCACTAGGGTAACACCAGTGACAGCGGGCCCGCTAGGGTGGTTGATCCAGTACCTCTGCAGCCAGTGGACCCAGTGACACCAGTACCCACCCCAGATCAAGGGGGATCTCCCGGTGGAACCCAGACATGATGCCCTGAATGGGATGTTTCTCCCTGACCCCAGTAGCTCACCCTCCACCTCCACCTCAACCGAGGGAGAAGCAAGGAACTTTGGAGGACCCCAGGCAGCTCAGCCTGGACAAGGTTACAGGTACACATCCAGTGCAGTGGGTGACAGTATAAAAGAATATATAGGGCAAATTGTGGTGGCACTGGGGACAGGAGGACTGGGGCAGATGGAATCGGCTCTGGTGGAGATTAGGACGGAGAAAGAGGTACCAGAAAATAAAAAAGGGCGCAGAAAAGAAGTAAAGGTACAAGAGAGATAGGTATGCCTGGGATGAGAATAGGTGAGCATGCCACTGGCCACAAAGGAAAAAATATGGAAAGGGAATATGTGGATATATTCACTTTGGTGAGCTGGGAGGCGCAAAATACAAGGAAACTGAGGGCCTAGGTAAGAGTGAGATGGCAGCAGCCATAGTGCTTGTAGGGAAAAAGAGGACGACAAGTTTACAAAAGGAAGACTTGGGATGGGTGGTTCCTAGGTTTTGCCACTTTTCAGCCATCGCTCTGGAAAAAGGCCAGAGCTAGGCATCCAGCTCATTACCTATTCATTGATAATCGGAGAGCAAAAGCAAAGGCGGGGTAGGATGGTTATACTACAATGAATGTTTTTGGCAGAGAATGGCAACATTTGGGGACGTAAGATGGGACACCAAGCAGATAGATTTGTGGACGGATTATGTAACAGATCAGTCCACACCCAAAGGTGAGTGGGGCAAAGGGTTTATGCCCCAGAGATGCTGCTGAGCTTATAACAGGGCTTTCTACTCATGGCCTCAGTGTTGTTTTCGGCATGCCTGTTCAAAATGCAGAGAAAGGCACCCGCAAGCAAATGCAGAACAACATGGACCCAGGGAGCACAAGGGCATGGGGGCAAGATCAGGCCAACAGTTTTTCGAGATAGCCAGGGTTTAAGGGACAAACATGGAACAAGGGATGGAGGGAAAGGGGAACAGAATAGAGGGGTCAGAACCACTGAGGGAAGGAAGTTCGGACAAAAGAGAGGGGGTCAGGGAGGAGGAGCAGGGGCACAACAGGGAACATTTTGAGATGGCTAGAACCCCATCAACCTGGAGCGTGGACAGTATGCCTGGATGGATATCCGGACCACGAGCATGCGGGATATGATTTTAAGCGGTTTTAACACAGGGTTTTCATTGCAGTGTAGGGGACCCAGGCAGGCGAGGAGACGAGCAACCTGGGATCAGTAAAGGAAAGAGAAATGCTAAGGTGGAAGATTTAGAAAGAAAAGGCAGCAGGTAGGGTAGAGGGCCCATTTAACACCCCCATTGCCAAACATGTGGATATCGCCATTGGGTTTGGTACCCAAGAAACAAGAAGGGAATACAGGGTGATCCACCACCTGTCCTATCCGGAAGGGAGTCGGTGAATGACTCTCCAGTGAGGAACATAGTAAGGTGACATATGCGACACTAGAGGATGCAGTCCGGATAATCCGGCCACAGAAGATGTGTGGATGGCAAAAACAGACTTTGAGTCTCCTTCAGACTGCTTCAGTCAGGAGGAAGGACTGGGATCTATTGGGTTTTAAACGTGGGGACAGTATTATTTCAGCAAAGCAATGCCAATGGAGTGTTCCACAGCATGTGCTATTTGAGGCGTTCAGCACATGTTTGCAGTGGATATTCCAAGAAAAAATGGGTTATAGGACAGTCATCCATTACCTGGATGATTTTCTTTTCATTGGGAAGGTGAAAGGAGACACAGAGGATGCTGGGTAAGTTTCAGGAATTGTGCCAGGAGCTGGGGGGTCCCATTGGCACCAGAAAAAACAGAGGGGCCAGCAGGGTTATGGAATTTCTGAGGATCAAGATAGATACCCTGAGCGTATTTAGACTACCGGACAAAAGTAAAGAAGTTGAAGGAACTAATCCAGGTACATACCAGCAGGAGATGGGTACAACTAAAGTTGGTGCAGCAGGTACTGGGGCACCTGAACTTCGCATGTAGGGTCATCAGACCAGGAAGAGCATTTACAAAGAGGTTAGCTAGGGCTACAGCAGGGGTCACCAGACCACATCACTGGGAGATTTGACACGAGGTGTGATGGAGGATTTTAAAATCTGGGAAGAATTCCTCAGGGAGCACAATGGGTGCTCTTTCTGGCAAGAGGAGTGGCTATACAACACGGACCTTGACCTCTACACAAATGCGGCTGGGGTGCTAGGCATGGGGGGTACCTGAGGGGCAGGTGGTTTGCAGAACCCTGTCCGGCCAGTTGGGTGAAGGAGGAGAAAGTAAAAGATATAACATTACTAGATATCATGCCCATATGGGCGTGTACCTTAGTCTGGGGGAGGAATTACGGGATCAGAAAGTGACATTTTGGTGCGATAATAGAGCAGTGGTGGATGCTGAACAACAGGGGAGCCAGATCAGGCACAGTAATGCAGGTATACAACTTTAGTATTAAGGATGTTGCAGCTGAACATGTCTTTTAGAGCACAACATATAGAACGGGTACACAACACCCTGGCTCACAGCCTTTCCCATCTGCAGCTGGACCATTTTCAGAGGCTGGCACCGACAGTGGAAGAAATAAAACATCCATACCAATGAACATCTGGGAAGTTGGCAGAAGGAGCAGAATTGCTGTTTCACTAGCTCATGGGCACCCTGGACTTGAGGGCTTGATGGGCCTGGCTGAAGTTTTCAAACATTCAGGGCAGAGCACCAGATGGAGATAAGTAGGCCACCACAGAGGAGCAGTTGGGCATGTTTACCGTGGAACAGTGGAAAAAGGCACAGCCCACACCACTATGGGAGGCTATCTGACAGGAATTAGTGTTATCTGCAGTTTAAAGGGTGGAAGGACCGACAAAATCATTACTCATTAGAAGAATGATGCAAGGATAGAGCAGGTTGAGACAAGGGCTAACAGATAATAGAAGGCCGATAGGGAGCAGTGGCTAATAAGGCTCCAGGATGTGCTCCCGGCAATATGCAGATCGAAGGCTGAGGCCCAACTGTTTCCACAATTTATGTGGTAATGTTAGCAGGGGCTATGAGAGTAAACGAGGTGGTAGGCCATGGAGAGAAGACAAAGAAGGGGGTTGAATGGGAGGATGTAAACTGGGGTAACAGAGATACAGATCAAGATAAGGAAGTTGAAAACTGATCAGAAGGGACATGGTTGCATAGTGATGCTGAAAGGGCATGCAGAGGGTGCAATATGCCCAGTACAGGCTTTGTAGGCTTTCACTGCAGGGCATGGGAACAGGACAGGGAATTGTTGTACATGGTGATGGAAAAAGGGTCTCTGGCTACCAAGTCACAGTATTACTCAGAAAGGGCATGCAATTCATGGGGAGACCCGGCAAATTACTCATCCCATTCTTTGCGGATTGGGGGCTGCCTCACAGTGGGCAGCAAGCAGGGAGACAGTGAGCGAGAAATTGGAAAAGGGATGCTGGCAATCGGCCAGTTATAAGAGATACATTCGAGCACTGAAGTGAAAAAAAAAGAGAATATGTTGTTTGGAGGTGGTGCTCCTGGGTGGTGGAGCTGCAGTACTGGGGAGGTGGCAAAAAAGGGAATAATGAGGAGTGAAAATACGGGTGTGACACTATGAGCATGTGTAAATAATGAATTTTGCTTCTTGAACCCCATAGGTAGAGGGAGGAGCATGGAAGTTTGGATCTGCGGCCATTCCTATATTAATTGGGCTGGGAAAAGAGCAGAGAAGCAGGCTGGGGAAGACAGCTGTACCAGGATACAAGACAGTGTAGGCTGGTCTGGCAGGGCATATGGGGATGAGATGGGCACAGCTGCTTCAACCTCAAAAGAACTCAAGGGACGCAACCCAGTCCAAACCTCATTATTATACATCTAGGGGCACGACCTGGCAGGCAGACCTTGGGTAGACACATACTTACAAATAAAAGGGATTTAGGGCACATGACAGTGGTGGCTACATGGGTGTGCATTGCCTGGTCAGACATGATACCACGGAGGGTGTGGAGGCAGGAACACAGCCACAGAGCAGTACAAGCGGCTAGGAGGAAAATGAATAGGAGAGTTGGAATGTTGGTAAGGCAGATGGGAGGACAGGTGATACTGAGAGGGGGTAAAAGAATGGGTACAAGATTTCCACAGGGCAGATGGTGTACACCTGGGACCTAGCCATAGATATGATTAATACAGAAACAATGGGCTTCATAGAAGCATGGAGAAGACAACATAAAAGATGGAAAATCAAAAAAAAAAAAGGGGAGGAAAGCAAGAAGGAATAAAAGGATATTCCTTGAGGTAGGGAAATTGGTACCCTATGAAAGGGGAAGCCAGCCATCTCAATGCAAGCTGAGACTGGCTACTGGAGAAAAAGGGGAGGAGGGGAGGGGAAACAAAAAGAATAACACAAGAAGAGGAAGAAGATGAAGGAGAAAGCTGTCTCGTTTTCACCATTACCTAACGGAAAAGGAGAAGAAGGCGACCCAGGTTTTCACCTGGGGAAGGATAATCAGAGATTGATATGTGGATGGAAATAAAATAAATTTTGGAAAATGATAATAAAGAAATGGAAATGGAATATGAAATTATGAATATAAATTAATTAATTGTAATTTAAGCACAACAACAAACAATGGTCTCTGTCTTTGTGAGGAAAGGGGGGAATCGGGTCAATGATGGATTTCTATATAGAAAATTGCTGTACTATACCCTATAGAGTTAGTACTTAGTTACTTACAAACACAGAGAATAATGTAAATCAATTGAGATAACGACAAATCTTTATAGATATGTTTATAGATGATACTCACTGAGTCATGTGACTTAATATGTTGGTTGACCTAAAAATGAATTACAGTATCATCACTTAGTGTCATATTGACTGTTGGTGTTGGACCTCCCTTTATTTGACTCATGTCTATCAATGCCTAAGCTACAAGTTGCATGTCATGATCTATATCTTGTGCAGTCACATCCAGACCTGTTTGTATTCATAATATGCCACAAACTTTTTGTATATCATGCTGTTCTAATACATATATATGACATTCATCTAAATAATGATTAAATAATTGGAGGCAGTATAGCGCGGTGGTTTAAGGCTCTGAGCTGCAATCTGGGGAGACCTGAGTTTGAATCCACAGGCCCCACTTGCATACGTGTGACCCTGAGCAAGTCACTTAACTTCCTGTGCTCCACAGGTTGCACCTGTAAACAAGCTTTCAGCTTAGTGTGTCTCACCTGGTTAAACAATGGAGGAAAAAATTATATTATGCCTACATAGATGTTTAAACATAAACGAAGCCACTTCTCTTTCATTAATGGCAAGTTTAAATGTAGCTGTTTTTTCCATAGACATTCATTTTCGAGGGACTATTTTATATAGTGCAGTAATAAATTTCACTGTTTTCATATTTTTAATAACAAAACACATTTAATATTATGGTTTAACAGTATTTGTTTACTCATTACACATTGTACAATCACAAAATGCCACTTGAGAGAGTGTTATTGACGTCAGGATTTACCCACATCTGATATTTTAACTAAATCAAGCTGAGCCTCATGTCCAAACAACACATGAGAAGTTGGTAAATCCTACATCACCAACACCCTCTGTAGGTATGTTGTTTTAATATTTAATTTAGTTTAAAATTATACACATAGTGCTTTATGAATAAGGATTTCATATGTATATACATACCATAGAATCTTCTACAATAAGTGGTATATTATCACCCTGAGTATTCATCAAATCTGTATTCCTTCTTGACGGGCATGCATCCTCTTTTAAGTATAGTCTCTTATAACCACATAATTGGGCAACATAAGGATTTACAGTAAGTCACTGTCATTAAAGGGATCTTCACATATCATTGTTCTCTCATGGTTTCCATTTTGTATCCCTATCACAGAACAACTTCCACTCTTGTTTTACTTTTTCCTTCTTTGGAAATCTGTAGAAAGCATTCCCACAATCCTCAGTATTATGTCAACATGGTGCAATGCACTTCACCAATTTTATTGTTTAAAATCGATCGAATAGATTGACAAATAACTGCTGTTCGTAAATATTCATTAAAATAGTTGATAAATATGAAGTAGGATTCAGTACATGATGTTAACAGCCAACGGACCTGTATTTACAAGGCAAAATAAAAGGATTAATTGAGCTACATTATTCAACACCACACAATAGCAAATAGTAGTTAGTTTGCTAAATAGTAACGATTCACACTGTCATGCATTTTAACTTTTATTTAAAACTAAGGGTAAAGAGATAAAGGGAAAAGTCAATATGTAAAAGGATGGGGTTGAGGTTATGGCCATTGCAGTAATTGAACCAAAAAGAGTACAGATACTCATAGACTGTTTAATAAGTTTCATTGGCAAGTGGCCTTGATGAAAAGGATGCATAGAGTTCTTGACATTCAGTGAACATGGTACAAAGAGAACCATGCCTGGGATGTAAACATAAAGGGATAAACAACATATAATATGGACAGTGAGAGTTAAAGATTAGAACTAGTAACTCTCGATGTAAGGGAATGGATCAAACTACAGAACTGAAGGATAAACAGAGAGGAGAGGAGCGATGTGGGTCATATTTATGTCATAATATGGAACCACAACATCATCTGAATGGAACTTATAAAATATACCAAGATGCCACAACTGATGTGGGTGCAGATGTATTCTTGATACAGGAGGTGGTGAGGGAAAGAAGGTGGCCTATAGGTGCTTCAAGTGCTCAAGGATCGAAAGGGATCAGGAGGAATGAGCTGGCAGCCAAGAGGGTCACAAGGGCGGTGAGTATATAAGGCAGTAAAGGAGAAGTCTTGGCCAGTGGGATCTGAAGGGAACAAGGGGTTATCTGGATGCATAGGGAAAAAGGAAGTTAGAGGGCCGATCAGCAAGATAAGGATAGGAGATGGTTGGGCACAGGAGGTGGGGAACAGGCAGAAGTCCTAAATGAGTACTTTGCCTCATTTTGTACCGGGGAATGGAGGTGCTATGTCTTGAGGGAGCAGGGGCAAACCAGAGGAAGAGGTGGGACCAGTAGTGACCAGGGGCCATGACAGGTCTGTGGAAGGGAGTGCCCACCACAGACAGGTGGAGGGTCAGCACTGCAGGGTGAAAAGGCAGAGGACGTGGAGGCTGAAATCTTAGTAGAGAGAGTAAGGAAGCCCTCAGGTCCCTTCAGATAGAGAAAGCACCTGTGCGGGTGAGATACATCCCAGGGTGCTGAGGAACTGGAAGATGTCCTGGCAGTCTCTCTAGTGGAGCTTTTCAACATCTCTCTGATGACTGGGTGGGTGCCCCAAGACTGGATGGTGGCCATGTCATGCCGATCACAAGGGGGATCAAAAGAGGAGGCAGGAAATTACAGGCTCATTAGCCTGATATCGGTGATGGGCAAGGGATGGAGGTATTGTCAAGAAAAGGCTAGGGGGTACTGGAGTAAACTTGGTACTTGGATGATAGACAGCATGGCTTTGTCATGGGAAGATCATGCCAGACAAACCTGTTGAGTTCTATGACTGGGTGACAAGAGCCCCTGGACTAGGGTAGGCTAGTGACGTCCCTCTTCTGGACATTAGCAAGGATTTGATTCGGTACCCCACAGTGGCCTGCTGGCTAAGCTGAAGGAAATGGGGTAGGGAGACAGTTGTTAAGATGGATAGGAATTGGCTCTCTGAGTGTACTCAGAGTGGTGGTTGGAGGGTTAGCCTCATCCCAAGGTGGGTTACTAGTGGGGTTCCCCAGGGATCAGTGCTGGGGCCACTCCTGTTTAATGCCTATGTCTCAGACATCAGGAAGGAGATCAGGAGTGAGATGAGTCTCTTTGCAGAATGACTCAAAGCTAGGTACAGTAGTGGATGAGGAGGAGGAGAGTGCCCTTGCAGGAGAACCTGAGGGCTCTGGAAAGGTGGTCAGGAAAATGGAAGCTAAGATTCAATGTGGGAAGTGCAAGGTTCTGCACCTGGGAGTCAGACATCCAGGCTAGAGAGGGTAAGCCCTGGGAGGAGACATGATTCAGGTCACAGAGGGTAAAAGGAACCTGGTGGTAGTGGTAGATGTCAAAATGAACAAATAAGAGACCAGTGGGAGTGGCAGCAAGGGCAAATAGGATACTGGGATGCATCACCAGGGATTACCTCCAGAGAGGTGGAAATGATCCTTCCACTGTACAACAGCTTGGTTAGACCACACTTTGATTATGGTTTGCAGTTTTGGAGACCACATTTAAAGAATGACATCACACTCCTAGAGAGGATCCAAAGAGGACAACCAAAATGATCTGGGGCCTGGGGAGAGGACCTATGAGGAGAGGCTCAAGGAGCTTGACATGTACACCCTGGAAGAAGGAGCAACAGAGGGACATGGTACAGGTTTTAAAGTACATGAAAGGGATTAATAAAGGGAGACCCAGTAAGGGTGCTCCAAAGGAAGGAGAGTGGGGCAATGAGAGGTCACGGGTGTAAGCTGGAAAGGAGCAGACTTGGGGGATAGCAGTAGATGTTATTTCACTGAAAGGGTGGTGGAGCCACAGAATGCACTGCCCAGGAAGCTGGTAGAGGTGGAAACTATGGACGGGTTTAAGAGGGATGGGACAGGTACAAGGGAGGGTAAATCTGATGCTCAATACAGGTGGAACATCTGGGACTGGGGACAGTATAACCCAAGGGAGAGGGACACCAAAATCAGCCCTCACTGCGGGTGCTGACAATTGAGCATACACAGAGAGTGTTCGGCCTATTCTGCTGGCATTTTAGTATATTAGTATGTTAGTATGTAACATGACAGCAGTAGAAAATATAGAGTATTTTATTTTAGTAGTGATGACGTCACATGTATCTATCAAAATGTTCTACATCATAAATAATACAGAAGGTTATTATTACATACATTTGCATTAGTGTTTCTACACCAAATTGGAAATATAAAATTAGGAGAAACCTTCTGGAATATGAACAGGCAAAATAGAACAAAAGCTGTGTTTCATTACAGGAAATGTAACTAATACTAGGAAGCAATAATACCCAATAGGATGAGTGGTACTGGGCAATACCGAAGGCCCATGGGCATAATGAGTCCCAACACTGCAGGTGGAAGGCCTTATAGCCAATGGAAGATCCGGTATTGCCCATACTGCACAGCATGGCAGGTATTATTGTGCTTAGAAAATGGGTAATGTACAAGAAAAAATTATCATTATTTTTTTATCACAGCTGCCATTTTATTTCCCAGCTTGGGTTATACAGCCACCAACCCTGCCCGCCTGGAGAGCTGAATGGCTCACAACATACCCAGGATGATCCAGAACAGCCATCATGCCATCTTGATGGTGAGCCCCATGCCACTACCAGCCAGGACAGTCCGAACACTCCTAATGGGACTCCTGCATGATCCTCAGACATGGCGTAGGGTGCAGCCATATAGTTGCACAGTTGCACAAGCCATTTTTCCCTCTATTTTCTGCTTCCAGAGGGCGCGGAGATGTACAATAACATCAAGCACAGCATGCTAACATCAGCCACAATCCCCCACCCACTTTCACCACACACAAAGTACCCTAGGTGTCCCCAGAGGTAGCTATTGTGCGTTGAGATTACTACCCACCCCAGGATTAGGAGGCAGTGAGCGGATGCTAAGCTAGTCCTCCCCTGCCAACCCCCGACAAACCGGGCTCGTTTCTGAACCAGGGTCACCAGTGTGGCGTCCAGGCCTCAACCCTCAGCGCCATCAGGCCAGCTAAAGTAAAAAGTAAAATAAAATAATGTACATAAAAAATAGTTTAAAATAATTTTTTAATGAAATAGTTCCTCTGCCTGCATCAGAATTTTTTTTTTTTTTAAAGTAGGGACTTTCATTCTACTGGTGCCTCTGTATTTCTGATTTTGATCTGGATGTCATACCCCCACACACACACACACGAAAAGGGCTTCTATTTTGTTCATATGAATAAAAATATGGGAAAATTGAAATAGCGTGCACTATCAGCATCATACAAGTTCATCTCCATGCATTATTTATACTTGAACTTATGCTGTGGAGTAGAAGCATTAGAAAATAATATGTGGACTATTATTCATACACTAAACATAACTGAATAGATGCGATTGGGATAAAGAGACTTCCTGTGACTACTATTGTCAGAGCAGGGTTAATCAAACACTCCTTGTGGCACATTACTCATTCTCACTCACAATTGATTGCAAGTGAGACTGGCAGGCTGACAACATCGGGACTTGATATAAAGAAATGGGACAGCAAAAAAATCAAGTACAACGTGAATACGCCTGAGTTTGCAATTTCATCCATTGAGGCAAAGGGTGACTAATTAATTTCAGCACACTGTAAAGTAGTGATTAAATCCTTTACAGGCAGGGTGAGTTTATGATGCAGGTAGAGTATGAGTGTGTGTTCGTGTGATGTGGGGGTTTAGGAGATGACTGAGTATCAATATTCAGTGCATGTGTGGACACTGAGTTACAGCTGTGAAAAGTAAAGAGAACGAAGGCTTTAAACTACAGATAAATAATCTTTACAAGAAGAGGCAAGTTTCGTTTGGAGTGGTGTGTGTGTGTGTGTGTGTGTGTGTGTGTGTGTGTGTGTGTGTGTGTGCGGAGGGGTGGGCTTTGGAGACAGATGAATTGTAAACATATGGCAGGATGAGGCAACTGCAGCAGGGTTTATGATAGACACACCAAATTGGGCACCACAGATCAAGATACAGTACATTGTTGTTGAGTTTCAGGATATTTCGTGCTGGTGAATTCCTTCAGACCATATGGCTTTTATCCAGACTGCAAACAGAACCACTGCTAAGACAGGTGTCATTTAATCTTTATTTACATCACCATTTGTGATAACTAACTCATTGTATACATTGTTTTTAACCACTGAACTAGCTTGAACGGCACGTCAGGGATGGTCATTTGCCCATCAACACAGTGAGAGCGTTCACTCATTCGTAATATCCCATGCAATTAGAACTGTCACTGAATAGAGCACAGCATGTGATAAAACAATCATTACACTCTAAGACAAAGTACAAATTTAACTGCCTTTCATATATCCGATCTCACAATACTCTTTAAATTAAACTTACTTGCAGGCAAATCAAAATGGCAAACTGCAAACAGAAACAAAATAAATCTAACATCTTGAACTATGAAACCGGTAGTATGGCATTGATGCAGCGTGCATCGAGTCTGTTTCATCAGTTCAGAACTGACAGCACTGTAGGGATACAAGCAGCCAACAGAAGAAAAGTCAAAGCTTCACAGACAACATTGAATTAAATACAGACAATTCTAACAGATGACAATGTGGAAATAAACCAAAAACAGGCTAAAAAAAACAACAGGACCATGAATGTATCCTTTATCATGGATAAAACTAGAGATAGAAATCTGTTTCCTATCACCTTTAAGAAGGAGGGTCCTTTATTGTCCGTTTCAGAAGCCCTCTGTCCCACACTGAATGGGTGCTGCTCCACATTCCACACATACATTTTCAAAACAAACCTTTGCTCAGAGGGTGAACAGCAAAACTTTATGACCATGAATGGATGAATTTATAGGTCAACAAGAGTTCAGAAATATGATGATGTGCTCCACATTGTGCCTCTTCCCCAGTGTTCTCAGGAAAGTATATATGGGTGACAGTATTGGTGGAGAAATCTGAACACCTTCCTATCCTTGGCAGTCTAGTGGGATCCATTGCTCAGCACTAGGGACTGTACTGTGGATGCAGGGCTACATGTATATTTGCTCCAGTCAGCTGCATTCAGATGCTGTCTAGCATACCTAGCTGCAAGCCCTATGCCAGACAACATTATGTGTCCTGTTTCTGTGCCAGACCGAGGAGCAACACAACTTTATGGTGCAGACAGTACACCATTCTTTTCTTTTCTTCTTCTTTTTTAATTTCGTTTATTGCTTTTCAAGTCACAGCAGAAACAGCAGTCTGCTGCATTATCATATATAATAGTGTCATCTCTTACAATAATATATATTACACTACTAATACAAAATCACATGCCCCACAATGCAAAGCATCATGGGCTGCATATGCAAATCACCACAGAATGTTATGCTGGTCCAACTTTAAGCAGAATTGCATGGTGCCGAAGGCCTCTCACACAGTTTGCAAAGGGTGCTAACATCAGATCAGTATGGAATTATCTAAGGTACAATTCAAAGTCATTACATTTCTTCTTTTCATATAGAACCCATTTCTGCCATAAGAGTTCAAATTTTGGAAGTGCCTGGATACCATTCTTAGGACATGCACAGATTAAGTAGGGACTGCATGCTAGACAGTAGAATGAATAAAGAGAATTCAGGTCTCCCTCTTTAATTGTGTTCACGGTCTTTTGGGATCTGACTCTGTGCCATTAGTTTCAAAATGTAGCTATGCTAAAAATACAAAATAAAGTATATGTTCCCAAAATAAAAACACTTATTTATTTATTTAGTTATCTGTTTCAGTCTAGGATTACAACATTTGAGCTAGAAGCTTATTTACAGAGGTTCCATGACAAAATTTACAGAACTGTTACAAAACAACAGTCAACATAAAAAATCAAACAGGAGGTTAGCAGGTACATTCTACTTAATTTGCCATGAGACAGTTACACAAGATAAGGGTATACAACTTGATATTGTGGAGCACTACTGGGTTTAATGTCATGGGAAGAAGCAGAAGGTAGGAGCAGGAGCAAGCAGGGTACATACCCTTGTGTAGGTGGTGAAGGTGGAGTGAGGGAGGGAAAAAGGGTGGGGGTTAAGACAGTGCTGAATAGGAGAGAGGGCCAATGAGAGAAAGCAAGTAAGCCTAGGAAGTAGAAGAGGTGGACAAGACTGAAGGAGAAGTAAGGAGATGTAGTAGTATACAGGAGGGGAACAAGGAGGGGTATACTAGAAAAGGGTGGATGTGAAGGTTGAAAAAGGGAGGTAATTAGTGCTACAGAAAAGAAGGAGGCGCAAGTACCATCAGGGCTGGATTGTGCCAAAGGAACTGTCATATGGAGCAGGTGCACTTCTTTAGGTTGAGGTGGTGGGCTCGTAGATTGGTTTTGAAAGAACCTATTTTGGTCTCAGTAAAGAGGCTCTAGGGAGTGAGTTGAGCAGATTAGGGGCACGGGATTCAAAGGAACACTGCCCTTGTATTGTACAGTGGAAAGGGACCTTGAAAAGATTGTAATGCTCCTCTTGTTAGCCTAGCTGGCAGTATGGGGAGCATGGACTGGACCCTCAGGGGTGGACAGGCCTAAGGTAGCCTTCTTGCCAGGAGGCAGACTTGATAACAGGATCTGAGTTCACGGTCCAACCAGCCTGTGAGGGAGTAAAGGTCACAAGTGTGGGTGAGATGGGGTGCTCAGAGGAGTAGTCTGCAAGCCTTATTCAGGGTAGGGTGATTCTTCACAGTGATGAGTTAGAAGACACTGTAAATCTTAATCCAATCTTTCATCCAATTCATTCCAACTTTAATATAAAAAAGCAGCTGCCAAAGGAGCAAATGTAGCTATCTGTGTGCCTCACTGCTTGCTGAATTTATTGTTGTCTGCTGTAAACAGAGGACTCTGGTGTTTGATAAACTGGTGAGCATCTAAGTTGTCATTGGTCAATGAAGACAAAATTATCCTTCCTTGAGGATTTGCCAGTGTCCATCTCCTTTTTCCAACTACTGCACTGGCAGCAAATCTAAGTATTTATAATGTTGCGTATGTGCAAGTGCATATGAAACTTCACTGGTCTCTTGCCCCTACCCCCACACACACACACACGCCACCACCACAACCACCACACACACTCTATAAGTGAAAACTGTTCTTTGTTGTTGTTTTTTGTTAATTACTACACTTTATGAACAACTGTTTTGTTGCCTTTTCTTGTAACAGATTGGAATGCAGTGGTCAGTCTCTCCAGCCTCCTAATATATTATTGGTATTGGGAGCACTTGACAGGCAGCTCTTGGGACTTCAGGGTGATTACCCTGGAACTAATGATGCTGATCAGCTGCTGGAAGAAGAGAAAAGGGCTGAGGCTTCTTTCTGCAATAAGAGAGGTAATTTGCTACCTTCTGTCACTGAAATGAGGAACAGGAACAATCAAAATGAGTGACATTGATCCTCTTAATGAGGGACACAAGGTTAAATAGGGAGTTACATGCTCAGAACACTGTGGAAAACATTGTGATAATTTGTACAAAGTTTATTTTTGATTTAGCATCTTAGAATATTATGAATTTTTTTCCTTCAAAACCTGAATTTAAAGTATATTCCTGTGTGTGTGCAGCATCTTTCCATGAGGGATGGATGAGGGGCAGAACAGTTTTAAGGGGTAAAATGAGGGACAGCCCTCATAATCAGGGACAGTTGAAAGGTATGGAGTAAGAGTGAGTTGTTCACATCCAGCCAAACAAGGCAGCCATGCTGTATGATCCTGACTTCAAAGTGTTAGAACCCTTGTTCTGTAACTTTAGGGCATTACAAAGCTGAGGGAGAGCTGGTCTTGTTGACTGAGGGTTCTCTGGTTTGGATGCCTCAGACTTTACAAGCTCCTTTTCACTCTGTTCCTCCAGGTGGCAGGAGTTTCTGATCTAAATTTACTTCACCACCACACTACTCAGAGAATTCAGTAATGTCCCCAAGTCTTGGTCTTGTTGAATTAAGCTGCAAGTAATGATAATGGCTGAAGAAGTTGTAGAAGTAATTGTATTGTGAAGAGCAAAAATAAGATGCCAAATTTGAAACTTGGCACTCTTTCTCAGTCTGTTTCCCATCTGTGAGGTTCTAGGTGCAGGACTTGTTATATCTCCATATGTGGGATGGACTGCAATTAAATCTATGACTTCACTGGTTGTTGCCATCATCAGTTCTTAATATTAGATTCCATTATTTGTCTAGTATACATGTCAACTTAGTGTTGAATTTGGCATCATCCATTGTAACACATGGTATTTTAATGTCTGTGTCACAGTTTCTTTATATTAGGGGACAGACAGCAGACAGGACAGAACAATTTGCATAAAGTGTGCAGCCCTGTTTGCCAACTGCATGCCACAGACATAACAAGAACACAAAATGTTAGCTTTCCCTGATTAGGGAGTGAGGGATGCCACTAGGCTAGATACTAGGCCAAGAGGGCTCACTCACACTGCAGCCATCAGCAGGAGTTCAGCTGCTGCTGCTGCATGAGTCAAGAAAATCCATGGGAAGTGCTCCTCTCACTAACCTGGGCACCAGGAATTTCAGGTGCCCAGAAAAGTATTTCTGGCACTAACTGGAAAAACAAACATCAAAATCTAGCTAGACAGGGCCTGTTTAGCTAGGTTCTGGTGTTTATATATAAAAGAAACATTTTTATGTATTTTCCACGCAGTGTACTCTGTGGGGAAAAAAACAAGATGGTGGTTGATGAGAAATGAATTTCTCTGGTGAAAAGGATTGGTCCCTCATGGATATTAATCCTTTTTATGAGTCCAAATCCTTTGTCGAACTTTTACCTCTATCCTGGAAAATTATCTGCCCTTAGGAAATAATGGGAACTTAAAACTGAATAACTTTGAGACAGATTAAAATTTTTGCACCAAACAAACACTGGCAGTTCTGTTACCCAACAGATCTTTCTACTATAAAACAATCACACCAAAATATCACACCCATCTGAGTGCAAGGCAACAAGGAACAAAAGCATAAAATGTTGTGACTTTTAACTTTTATACTGTCTGGATCTCAGAATCCACACATCTAACTGGAATTAAAACTGCCACGTCAAGAGATCTACCCCAAAGAAAACACATACCAAATTTTGTCCAAATCCATTGATCGGTTGCAAAGTTATTAAAGTGCAAAATTTGAGGTTTAACATTAAACAGGCTACTCAACCCTAACTATAGTGGTGCTATCGTGCCACTACCTCTCTCTGCTCTCTGTCTCTCACTCTCTCTCGCCATGTGTGTGTATATGTGTATATATATATATATAAAAATACTGTCACCAGTAAGGGCCAGTATATTAAGGGCTCTTGTACTTCTATTTAAATCAAAATTTTGCACTTTAATAACTTTGCAACCATTACTCTGAATCGCCTGAAATTTTGCATGTGCAGTATGGTACTATAGATCTCTGAATCTGGAAAGTTTCGTTTTGGTCAGATTTGCAGTTGGAGCATAAAAAGTGTGACAAATCCTTAACTTTGTGAAATTCTTTGCTCGTCTCCACAGTCTGAATGGTTTGTCTGTCTGGTCCGAAATTGTCAGGGTATATACGGACTGGGTCAGGGAAGTGCCTTTTGAATATTTGGTGAAAATATTAATCAGTTCAAAAAGTTATTAAAATTTAAAGTTTCCATTATAGCTATGGAAAAATATACAGTATGTGCACTACAAACTGAGCATGCTCAGAATTCCAAATTGCAAAATTGAATAACTTTTGAACACTTTATTATTTTTTACCAAACCAATGCTGGATAGTTACTTAAGATATCCTCTTTCTGACCTGAACATTGCAAGCCAAAATATTAATCTACTCAAAAGTTATTAAAGTTTAAAGTTCCCATTTTAGCCTATGGAAAAATATATGTCGCCTACAAAGGTTTTTGTGGATGTTCCATGAAATTGAGCGAAAGTTCCATTGGTTAACATGGGAACTTGCACAAAATTTCATGTATCTTTTGCACTCATTCCCCTATGTTATCAATGGACTAGCATGAAATTTGCAGTATTTTGTGGTACTTTTCATGGTGAATCAGTCCCAAACCATCAGGTTCTTTGCCACTTCATAGCAAAAACAGGGCTTTTGAGCTGAAATTTGCAGGATGGCAAGCACTTGCCCAACCGATGTGCCTTTTGGTGGTTTGCAAAAATATTTACACCAGTTCCATAGTTACAGCACTCGAAGTTGCACAATTTCCCATAGGATGACATTGTGCCACCATGTTTCTTTGCACTTCACTGCAAAAGAAAAGATTTAACTTTTGGGCTGCAATTTGCAGGGTGCCCAGCCCTTACCCTACTGATGTGCCTTTTGGTGGTTTGGTGAAAAATGTACACCAGTTCCATAGTTACAGCTCTACAAAGTTGCGAGTTCCCATAGGATAACATTGCGCCACCCATGGCGTCTTCGTGTCCGTATCTTGAAAATGGTTCGAGATACGGATTTTCAATACTTCTCACTTAAGCACACATGTAGGTTTCAAGTAATGATTACGACTGAAGTGGAATTTTTTTCAAAGTTGCAACAATTACTGAGATATTCCCAAATTTGCATTATGAGGGTTCTTTTCATGTCTCTAGGCCTGCAGTATGTCTCCGTATTTCTGTGTGAGTGGGAGCACAGGGCCCAGAAAGCTTGCACTCCCACATATGTATACTATTATGCAAAAATGGGAGTGGGGCATTATTCTTGCCACTTCATAACAAAAGAACTGATAGGGCTTTTTGGCCTTAAATTTGCAGGGTGGCATGCCTTGCCTTCAATGTGCCTTTTGGTGGTTTGGTGAAAACGTTACACCAGTTCCATAGTTACAGCTCTCTGAAGTTGCACAATTTACCATAGGTTATCATTACACCGCCCATGTTTCTTTGCCAGTTCATAGCAAAAGAATGATTAGGGCTTTTGGGCTGACATTTGCAGGGTGGCAAGCCATTGTACAACTGATGTGCCTTTTTCATGGTTTGGTGAAACAATTACACCATTTCCATAGTTACAGCTCCCCAAAAATGCACAATTTCACATAGGATAACAGTGTCCACCCATGGCATCTTTTGACGCCTATATCTCCAAAACTGTTAGAGATACAGATTTTCAGCTTATTTATTTAATTTATTTATTTATTGTAAAATCAGAATTACAACCTTAGAGCTAAAAGCTCATTTACAAAGGATCCTCGTCGAACAGAGGGTGGAGGAACATCAAGTACATGGACAGTGGAGAAAAAACATAAGCAGCTAGTAGGCATTGCCAGTTATACATCATTAAAAAGGCTATACAACATTGCAAATAAAGGGATGGGGAGACAGAATACATTGCAAAAGCCATTACTTAATTACATAATACAGAGGAAAATAGTCCCATAACAGATTAAGTAAATAAAGTGCAGATTCCAACTATGTACAACATATAGAAATTCCCAGAATGCAGCTGAACTGCTTAGGCTGGTTCCGTGGGAACAATTAATGTGACCACTAACAAGTACAGCCATTAAGGGAGAGTAGGCTACAGGCTAGATGGGTGAGGAGAGAGCACAATGGTGGGTGATAGCTTAAGGGTCAGGGGATAAGCGTGTGTGGAGGTGGGGGTATGGAGGGTCAGGAGGGCTAAGTGGGTGAGGGGTGGGGAATGGTGGACCAAGGGGTGGGTAGGTGGGGATTAGTGGGAGATTCTTAGAAGCCACAGCTACTGACTGCTTAGTCCAAGCATGCCTGAGGTTTCCAAGTCATGATTATGACTGCAATGGAATTGTTTTATAGTTGCTATGGACACTAAGATATTGCCAAAGTTGCATTATGAAGGTTCCTTTTAATGTCTCTGGGCCTGCGGTATGTCTCATACTTAACCATAAGTGGGGCGCGGACCCAGAGGCCGGGTTCCACATATTCAAATTAGTTTTGTGAAATACCTGGTACTTTCACAAATACTAAGTACTTCATGGAAGTACCAGGTAGTTTCATAAAGTACTGGTACAGTACTTTCGTGAAAGTACCAGGTAGCTTTAATGAAATAAGTACTGGTATTTTTGTAAAAGTATCAGGTAGTTTTGCAAAAGTACCATTGTTTGACATTAGGGAACTTTCAAAAAGTCCCTCAGTCCTTTCATGAACGTTCCCCCATGCAAACCAATGGTACTTTTGCAAAATATTGGTACTTTCATGAAAGTACATTTGAAACCCAGCCCCAAACCACATTTCTTTGCCACATCATAGCAAAAAATGGTTAGAGGCTTTATTGAGGAAATTTGTAGGTAGCAAGCACTAACCCCACAGATGTGCCTTTTATTGGTTTGGTGAAACACTTTACAATGGTTCCATGATTACAGCACTCTGAAGTTGTGCAGTTTCCCATAGGATATCGTTGCACCACCTTTTGGAGCCCTTATCTTGAAAATGGTCAAGATACAAATATTTTGCTACTACTTCGATTCAGCATGTGTGCAGGTTTGCAATTCATGATTACAACAGTAGTGGAATTTTCCCATACTTGCTTTGGCTACTGACATATTGCCAAATTTGTGTTACAAGGGTTCCTTTTCATGTTTCTAGGCCTGCGGTATGTCTCTGTACTTATGTGTAAATGGGAGTAGGGCACAAAGGGCCCAGAGGGCCCATGCTCCCACATATGCATACCATTATGCATAAATGAGAGGGGTGACATGCCATTATGCAGTGCTGGCCCTGCGCTCCCACAAGGACATGAGGGTTCATTATAATGTCTCAACAGTTATCGATATTTGGTAATGCAGCGCCCTCTATGAAATGGATAACATTATGTATTCATGACAGCGTGAAGGGCCATAACACTCCGTACACTTTCTCAAAAGGAAGGAAATTCATTGCAAAAACTCTGTTAATGCACCATTAGGGTTGCAATGTCAAAAGTGGAGAAAATTCATCCTTAGAGTTAACAAGGGTAACACCATACCCCCACTGTGCATGCAAGAAAGGCATGATGGATATGTTTAGCGTTATGAACCCTAATGCTCACCCCATTCCATGAGTATCTTCATATGGGTATAGTATGGGACAATGGAGTAAGCACTGGGGTTCAAAATGTCAAAACACATCCGTCATGACAGTTCCTGCATGCACAGTGAAATTAATGATGTTACCATGTCACCAAAAGTTGAATTTCCCTACTTTTGATGTTGCAAACCTCAATGGTACATTAACAATTTTTTGTAAGATATATATATATATATATATATATATATATATATACACACCACGTGGGTGAGAGCTTTCTCAGTAGGATATCCTGTGTTATTTCCACTGCAGTGAGGATAAATCCTGATGACATCAGCAGAGTGAGGATATCAACATTTATCCATACTCTGCTGATGTCACCCAGTGAGGATAACTACAATGCAGCTTGCATTTCTAAAGGAAACTGCTTCAGAAAACAGTTTATCTTTCTCACTGAAGCTGCAACTTACTCAATTAGCTTTGCAAAAGACTCTCACTTGTGTCCCATTGTGTTTCTAACTTTACTAGCCCATTACTGAGCTGATCTCAGCTTCAAAACAACCTGAATTCTAAATTAAACTCTTTACAAAGCAGTTTCTGTTTCTCAGTGCTACCTGCATAGAAACATAGAAACATAAATTTGACAGCAGATAAGGACCTTGGCCCACCCAGTCTGCCCATTTCCCTACCTAATGGATAAGCTGCAGATCCCTAGTTAACCAGCAGCCTGCTTCTTCCTACCCCCACCACCTAGAATTGCCTTATGACTGTCCCATGCATGCTTGATTCCACCACTTTTTGACTCCACAACCTCCACGGAAGGCCGTTCCATGCATCCACAACCCTATCTGTGAAAATACTTCCTTAAATTACCTCTGAGCCGCACCCCATCTTCAAATTATGCCCCTTGTTCTTGCACACTCTTTTCTGAAAGATGCTACCCTCTTGGACTTTGTTGATTTCCTTGAGGTACTTGAAAGTTTCTATCATGTCCCCCTCCTCCTTTCCTCGAGGCTATACATATTAAGCTCCTTAAGTCTCTCTTCATATGTCTTCCGGTGCAGACCCTGCACCATTTTAGTTGCCCTCCTCTGGACAGCTTACACCCTGTCTATGTCTTTTGGAGATTGGGTCTCCAGAACTGCACACAGTACTCCAGATGGGGTCTCACCAGCTGTCTGTACAGAGGATAATAACTTTCTGTTTTCTACTGGTGATGCCTCTCCTATGCATCCCAATATCCCCCAGCCCTCGTTGCTGCCCTCTCCATTGCTTCCACCTTTAGGTCATCTGATATAGTACCCCAGGTCCCTTTCCATTTTTGTTGTTGTTAGTATCTCACCCCCATTGTGTACTCTTCCCTGGGTTTTTGTTTCCCAGGTGCATTATCTTGCACTTCTTAGCACTGAATCTAAGCTGCCATACATTTGACCATTCCTCTAACCTTGCCAAGTCCCTTCTCATCCTTTCCACCCCACCTTGTGCATCAACTCTGTTGCAGATCTTTGTGTCATCTGCAAAGAGACATACTTTTCCTTCCAGTCCCTCTGCAATGTTGCTTATAAAGACATTGAAGAGGACCGTCCTAATACTGAACCCTGCAGTATCCCACTAGTAACCCCCTTTCTTCAGAGTGGACTCCATTTACTATTACTCTCTGTGTCCAATTCTCCAGCCAATTCTTTACCCAGGCTGTCATCTTGGGACCCACTCCCAGGCTGGCTAACTGTATATTAATCTTTGTGTGGGACTGTGTCAAATGCTTTGCTAAAGTCTAGGTAGGCCATGTCCACAGCCCCTCCCTGATCTACTACTTTGGTCACCCAGTCAAAGAAATCTATCAGATTTGTCTGGCATGACCTTCCGCTGTGAATCCATGTTGCCTTGGGTCATGTGCCCTCTAGCCTCTAGATACTGGACAGTTCTTTCCTTCAAGTGATTCCATCATTGTCCCTACCACTGAGGTTAAACTAACAGGTCTGTAGTTTCCTGCTTCTGCCTTGCTCCCACTTTGTGAAGGGAATCACATTTGCCCTCCTCCAGTCCTTGGTACCACCCCATCCTCCCATGATTTGTTAAAGGCGGTGAGTCAGTGGTGTCACTAGTTCTACCCTTAGTTCTTTTAGAGATTCTTGGATGAATCCCATCAGGCCCATTGCTTTGTCCACCTGCAGTTTTAAGAGTTCTTTCAGAACCCTTTCTTCTGTAAATTGGCTGGTATCAACTTCTTTATCCAGAGTGTTTCTACTGTTTGTTTTAGGTATCTCCCCTCTTCCTTTGCAAATACTGAGCAAAAATATTTGTTTAGTATCTTTGCCTTTCACAGTCTCCCTCTGCCCACCCTCCTCCTTTATTATGCCTCACTATCCTCCCTTGGTCTTCCTTTGCTCCTGATGTACCTATAAAAGGTTTTATCCCCTTCTTAACTGAGCTGGCTATCTTTTCCTCGGTTTGGGCCTGTTGCTCTGACTGCCTTCCCAGCTTCCTTTGCTTTAACTGATACAGTTCTCTGTCCTGCTCCTTCTGTAATTCCTTGTACTTCCTGAATGCTTTCTTTTCTCTTGAACCTTCACTGCCACTTCCTTTGACAACCATAGTGGTTTCTTACATCTTTTCATTTTGTTTATTTGCTTCACACAAAGGCTTGTTACTTCTGTGACAGCAGTTTTATTATTCCCATTGTTCTTCCACCCTCCTTCCTGCTCATTTGCTAGTGCATTCCTTAGGCACTCACCATTTTGCAAAGTCAGCCCTCCTAAAGTCCAGTACTTTTGCCTTTGTAAGGCTTGACTCTATTGCTGTGTTGATTGTAACCATACTGTTCGATGGTCAGCTAGTTCCCAGATGGCTACCCACTTCTACATCTGTGATCCTCTTCATCTCCATTTGAGAGAACCAGGTCTAAGATTGCTCCCTCTCAAGTGGGCTCCAATACTAGTTGTCTAAGACATGCATCCTGTAGGGCATCTAGAATAACCCCACTCTTCAAGTGGCTGCTGCAACTGCACTCCAGTTAACATCTGACATATTCAGATCATGCATCAGCAATATCTCCCCTTTTCTGCCATTCTAAGTATACTTTCTATCATTTCCTTGTCCATTTCCTCCCCTGGAGGAGTCTGTATCTAACCCTGTGCAGATTGTGGTGCCATTGCGGTCTCAAATTTACCCACTGTGCTTCTTCTCCTCCCTGTTTTACCTTTTGTTCTGTTGCTTTGATTCTTTCCCTTATGTAAGAGCTACTCCTCCTCCTCTTTTACCCTCCCTGTCCCTCCTGTAGATAGTGTATCCTGGTATGTTTACATCCCAGTCATGGTTTTTGTTACCATGTTTCTGTGACTGCCACAATATCCAGATGTTCCTCCTCCATCAAGGCCACTAATTCAGGAAGCTTGTTACTCAGACTACAGGCATTGGTACTCATTGCTTTCCATTTTTGATGGCTTTACCTTCTGTTGCAGCATCCCCACTGACCTTTCTACCTCGGTCTTTTCTCATTTAGTACCCAGTTTTGTAGGGAGAGGCTGGGATTTTTCTGCTGCTTATCAGTGCCTCCCCTTGACTAGTTTAGAAGCTACCAATGAAGCATTTAAACTGATTGTTCAAAAGGCTTGTTCCTTCCTGGACAGATGCAGACCATCCTGCCAGTATAGGCTGGTGTCCCTCCAGGTGGAACCCCAGTCCCAGTGAAGCCAAACCCTGTGCTCCACACCATTTTTAACCATTCATTAAACTGCATGGTGCAAGTACCCTCGCCTCACTCATGCCATTGACAGGCAGCACCTCTGAGAAGGATACTGTGTGTGCTACTTGTCTTAGGCCCTCCCAATTCTACAAAGTCCTTTTGCACTGCTCTAATCTCATGATGAGCCAAGTCATTTGTCCCTAGATGAACAATGACGTCCAGCTCAGACTTCCGTGCAGCTGTTCTCGTGATCCTGAGGATGCGCTTCCTGTCCCTCAAGCCATGGCACCAGGCGGCACCTTACTTCAGTTTTCCCTGCTCCCCAGTTCTATTCCCTTAATAATTGAGTCCCCACCAGGAGCTGCTTCCTTTCCTTGTGGTGTCCTCTGCCTGCTTCCTGTGGGCCTCCCTTGTGACAGTTTTCTCAGCCTCCTTAGTCTCCTCTGTGGGTCCATCCGTAGGGAGCTATGCTCCCCAGAATGGTGTATGGATTGTGGAATGGAACAACTGACTGGGTGTGCCTCTGTTCCACCATCCTCACCCTTCCTGAGCTCACTGTTGTCCAACTGCTGTGCCTTCTTGCAACCTCTGAGGTAGTGGCGGTGGCTCTGGTGCTCCTGGATGGGGAGGTTCCTTTCCTACTGTCCAGTGTGGCCTGGGGAGAGGTTCCTTACTACTGTCCAGTGTGGCCTGAAGCGGGCAACTTCCTCCCTCAGGGCAGAGAGTTGTCTGCAAATAGGGCAGCATCTCAGCCTCAGAAAGACTCCTGGAAGACTGCTGCCCCACAGCCATTACATTGCACTACTCCCCACATGTTTATCTATTTTGTTTGTGTGTGTTTGTGTGTGTGACTGGTTTGTTATATAGAAATATATATATTATACAATGTGTACACTTATATTGTCAGTGCAGTGTGCTAGAGAGATATGACAGTGATATGCACCTTGCACTCTTGAGAAATGATGTCAGAACCCCAGGTATAAAGGAACTATTTCAGGGGTGGGTGGGGTGAGGAGTGGGAAGGGGTTGGGCCTAAACTGTGCCCTCACAAAACAATCAAGCAAAAGCTCTGACCCACCGCTGCGATGAGTGCCTTCCTGTCAGCAAGATGCCTACACACCAATTTGACAGAGAAAATACCCTGCTAATCAAACAGAGAAAAATCCAGACATCCAAGTCAGACACAGGTAAACCTCCCCAGTCCCAAAACAGCCTGGTAGTTTGTGCTCTGAAAGCAGTCAGTCCCAAAATAAGTCAGCTGTGCTTAAACTCTTCCTGCACTGAAAATCTTAAGAATTGTAACAAAGCGTAATGCTAGATCCACCTCCCTTTGTTGCTTGAAAGACTGTCTTTCCTGATAATTCTAAGTTCCTTATTTCACCTTTCAGTTAGAAGTAGCCTCCACCTGCAGAATACCTGCTACAAACCAAAGACAATTGTAAGGTTCACCTCCTTCTGTTGTGAGCACAACCTCGCTTTCCTGCAAATCATACAGTATGTTCAGTATTGCAGCTTCCAGCCAGAGGTAGTTTCACTTGAAGAATTTTAGCTGTTAGTAGTTTTGAAAACCCCTTTCTGATTTAAAAATGAAATTAAATACAAAACAATCCCAATGTAAGACTGTAAAGTAAGGACAACTTCCCTCAGATGTCAGCAAGAGATCAGTTGCAGATTTCTAATCCAATATAGTATATCCCATGCAGCTTCTCAGTTGTTTCAAAGCACAGCCTGTTACACCACTTGAAGAGATGGGCTTCTGTCTGAAACAGGATCACACCAGTAGATTATAGTAATTGATCAATGCTAGAATACTCATCCACCCCAAAACAATTGGCTATGATGCAAGGTCTCCTGACTAGTGAAGACAATTTCCACCACCTTAGGCTGTGTCTGGCATCAAATTACAAACTGCAGCCTTTGCTATTCAAAGTACACAGCTACTACCAGTAAGTTATTTCCAACTATTTTATTTCCAACTATATTAATGTAAACTGTCAGAATACTAGCAGACAGTCCAGATAGCCACAAAGGAATATCAAATATGCAGTTATTTCAACCTTTCTGAAGTTGCCCATAAGACAAGTAGTTTGAAACCCCTTCCTGATTTAAAATGAAATTAAACACAAAGCAATCCCAATGTAAGACTGTAAAGTAAGGACAACTTCCCTCAGATGTAAGTAAGAGATCAGTTGCAGATTTCTAATCCAATATAGTATATCCCATGCAGCTTCTCAGTTGTTTCAGAGCACAGCCTGTTACACCACTTGAAGAGATGGGCTTTCTCATGCAGCAGTTTGTCTTTCTCAGTGAGCCTCTGACTCACTCAATTAGCTTTGCAAAATATTGCCAGCTGTGTTTCTCCTCCCAGTCCATTCTGAACATACACACACACACACACACACACACACACACAGCCCACACAGAATGAGCAGGAACACACATAATCAGAAAGTTCCTAAAGTTTTCACCCGTGGTATAAATCATACATATGATGGGCAGATCAAGGGATATGAAAAATATTGTCACTCCTGCAGCACTCAGCCTTCAGCACTCATAATACACAGCTCACTCTGCAAAAGTGAGAATATTTTCCATATCTCCTCCTGCCCATCATGTATCCCCTGTATAAATATAGATATGTCTATATCTATCTATCTATCTATCTATCTCTCTCTGTATATACAGTATATATATATATATATATATATATATATATATATATATATATATAGATTTATATATACAATAGGGTGAGTGGTAAATGAGTGAGATTAAACAGTGTATCATCCACTGCAGTGTGATATTTTACCCTCTGCTCTACTGTGATGATATGAGACATTTACACACAGGTCAAAAAGGTCACTGATATCATCACCCTAGGCAGCTTTCCCTCAGCATGAAAGAAACACCTGTGCTGTTACCATAGACACAAATGCAGAACTACCTGAGAGGTCTCACTGCTGCCTACAGCTAATTCAGTGAGCATTACAAAACACACCTATCTCCCCAACTTCCAGCTCATTACTGTGATGCTGTCAACTTGATGCAGCCAGAATTCCAAACAGCACAGCTTCACAGAACAGTCTAAACTACTGCCTGCAGCTAACTCAACTACCACTGAAACACACTCTCACTTGTTCCTCAAACTCTGATTCTCACCCATTACAATTACTGTGACAATTTCAACTTCACTGCAGCCAGAATCCTAAAGAGCACAATTTCACAGAACACTCTGCACTCTGCCTGCAGCTAACTTCATTACCACTGAAAACAGTATCAGCTGTTCTGACACTCTGCCTCTCAGTTCATTACAATTACTGTGATGCTTTTAACTTCACTGCAGCCAGACTGCTAAACAATACAGCTTCACAAAAGTATGTTTCTCATTCCTATCTAAAACTAACTCATTTAGCATTGCAAAACACACTCATGTGTCTCTCAGAGTTTATAACACTGCCAGCCCATTCAGAAAAGCTCGCACACAGAATGAGCAAACACATTAACAAGAACAGAACACAAGACAGCATAACAAAACTTCTGAAACTCTTGGTCCTATTGTATATATTGAATACATGATGGGCATATCGTGTGCTATAGGATATTGTCACTCCTGCATCGTGAGCTTGGATATCTCACTCTGCAGGAGTGACAATATTCATAACACACTCATGCCCATCATGTATCTATATATACAATGGGGTGAGATTATAAATGAGTAAGATAAAACAGCGTATTATCCACTGCAGTGTGATATTTTACCCTCTGCTCTACTGTGATGATATGAGACATTTACACACAGGTCACAAAAGGTCACTAATATCATCACCCTAGGCAGCATTCCCTCAGCATGAAAGAAACTCCTGTGCTGTTGCCATAGACACAAATGCAGAACTACCTGAGAGGTCTCATTGCTGCCTACAGCTAACTCAGTGAGCATTACAAAACACACCTATCCCCCAACTTCCAGCTCATTACTGTGATGCTGTCAACTTGATGCAGCCAGAATTCCAAACAGCACAGCTTCACAGAACAGTCTAAACTACTGCCTGCAGCTAATTCAACTACCACTGAAACACTCTCTTACTTGTTCCTCAAACTCTGATTCTCACCCATTACAATTAATGTGACAATTTCAGCTTCACTGCAGCCAGAATCCTAAAGAGCACAATTTCACAGAACACTCTGCACTCTGCTTGCAGCTAACTTAATTACCACTGAAAACAGTATCAGCTGTTCTGACACTCTGCCTCTCAGTTCATTACAATTACTGTGCTGCTTTTAACTTCACTGCAGCCAGACTGCTAAACAATACAGCTTCACAAAATATGTTTCTCATTCCTATCTAAAACTAACTCATTTAGCATTGCAAAACACACTCGCGTCTCTCAGAGTTTATAACACTGCCAGCCAATTCAGAAATGCTCACACACAGAATGAGCAAACACATTAACAGAAACAGAACACAAGAGAGCATACCAAAACTTCTAAAACTCTTGGCCCTATTGTATATATCGAATACATGATGGGCAGATGCGTGTGCTATGGCAAATATTGTCACTCCTGCATCGTGAGCTTGGATATCTCACTCGTGTCTTCAGCACTCGTCGAGATATCCAGAGCTCACTCTGCAGGAGTGACAATATTCCATATCACACTCATGCCCATCATGTATCCCTATATATATATATATATTATGGTAGCACGGTAGTGCTACCAAAGTAAGGGTTGAGTAGCCCTTTTAAGGTTAAAGGTGAAACTTTGCACCTTAATAACTTTGCCACTGTTCAATGGATTTGCCTGAAATATGGCAGACATGGGCGTAACCATAGATCTTGGGATGTGTCAACTTTTGTACCAGTCGGATATATGGCTATGGAGTTATTAAGTGACATTCATGTGCACAATTATGGTTTTGCAAATTCTTTGCTCATGCCTACAGGTCTCATGGTTTGCCCGACTGGTCTGAAAACTTCAGAGAACATTCAGCTAGGGTCCCCAATGTGCCTTTTGAAGATTTCATGAAAAATATTGAACGGTTCAAAAGTTATTCAAAAACAAATTCCCATTGTTAGTCAATGGAAAGATTAACAAAAGTTCAACACTTTCACAAATGCACTTTTAGTGTCTCAAATGACCTAGTAGTGTCGCAAATCCACCATTTTGTTTTTCAGTTGGTGATCAGAAAATGCTTGGCATTTAAAATTGGAACCTCTAGAAATACAATTCTTTTGTGTTCACCTAGTCGGACCAGCAGGATGCTAGCCATGTCTTTATGTTGGGGTTAAACATCCCAGAAATATGTTTTCAAATTTTTGGGAAAAGTAGTGTCACAAAGTAGTGTCGCACTTGCGACAGTTTCAAGAATTTTGTAAAGCTTTCACAAATCACAACACTACTTTTCCAGACTATGGCCAAATGACAGGAATTTTTGCCACCCTGCTGCAATAGAACGGTTTGGTCTTTTGGGATGAAACTTGGAGGAAGGCAGCCAACATTCCACAGATGTGCCTTTTGGCGGTTTGGTGACAAAATATTGCATGGATGCCAAGTTCTGGTACTCTGAAGTTGGAGTTTTTCCACAGACTAACATGGTGGCATACCACGCCTTTCGGGATCGATCTTGTAAACAGTATGAGATACGGAATTTTCATTGTGAAAACCTAGCCAGAAACTCATAAATCATGTGAAATTTTAATTTTTTTCTACATCGTACAGTTCCTGAGATATAATCAATTTACTATTCTAACAGCTCATTTTCGGTCCGAGGTCCATTATATGCATACAGTCTTTGTAGTCACTGTGTTTATCTATACACCTATTGGGCTAAACCAGGGTGTGCACTTCCATTACTGTTACAGTTAGCATTCCCACTGATTTCCATACCCATTTACGTTACAGTTCCTGTGCGTACCACCGTGTGCGTTACACTTTGAGTTCTCATTTGCGTATGTACTTGTGTTAGCATTTCCATTTCTGTTTCCTTTGGCGTTAATTCTGCTGTTAACATTATCATTTGCATTTCCAATTGCCGTTACCATGACTGTGCGTGTCACGATTTGTGTTTCCTTATACGCTTGCATCTCATTTGCATCACTGTTTGCTTTGGTGTCATTTGCGCTTGCATTTCCATTAACGTTTGCTTTACCATTTACGTTTCTGTCACCATGTGCGCAACCATTAACGGTTGTGTTTCCCTTGCACTTATTGTTACTATGTCACAAAACATCATGTGGTGGGAGCACTGGGTCCTCCCATCACCACATTCCATTCACTATTCTACTCCACATTCTCAAAAGAAGGGAAATTGGAGCACAAAACTCTTTTAATGCATCAGTTAAGGTTGTTCCACAGCAACAAAAGTGAGAAATTCGATGTTAGGTTGAAGCTCCCCTTGCACCTCCCAGTCCGCCATCTCAACTGCCAACAGGGTGTGCATTGGGGTCGTCGGTCCTAACTCTCATCTCATTCTCCTCTACCTCAGCAGGTTACATGTGATGGGGGTGGAGAGTTAGGATGATGACCCCAATGCACACCCTGTTGGCGGTTTGGGTGGTGCACTGGGGTGCAAGGGGGCTTTCAACCCCAACACTGAATTTCCTCATTTTTGTTGCTGTGTAACAACCCTAACTGATGCATTAAATGGAGTTTTTTTACTTAATATATATATACATATATAGATATATATATATATATCTATATCTATATGATATATTGTAGGCACATCAATGCCCTATATTTAGGTTGAGTAGGCACTTTAATAACTTTGTAACCATTCCACAGATTTGCAGAAAGGTTTGCACATGCAGTCTTGTGGTGTAGATCTCTGAATGTACCTTACTATGCTTTGTTCTGATAGGATGTGTGGATTCAGAGTTCTGGACAGTGCAAAAGTGGATTTTTCACCACTTTCTTCTCATTGTTTTTGGGATTTTGTGTGACACCTGTAGCATCAAGATGGTTTGGAATGTTTCCATCACATTTTCAGGGGTGAAAGGGGCTGGCCCACAGATGTCCTTTTCTGGTTTGGTGGAAAAATATTAATCCATCCCAAAGTAATTTAATTTTAAAACTTTCATAAATTGGTTCTGAGCATGCTCAGTAAGCACCTCAAGATAGCTGTATGAAATTAAAAAAATAATTATTTTTCATATTGACGTCATCCTTTTCTGTGAGGGAAAAATCCTTTTCTTTTGCTACCATCTTGTTTTCCATTTTTCCATAATAATTCCGTGTTGAAAACAACAAAAATGACATTCTGAGGAGCAACCAACAGCTGTAGTTTGCTATTGGGACCCCTTAGCTGGATTCTTCATTTAACTGTTCAAGAAATGCCCTTCAAATGTTGTTTTTTTAAGTTTATAAATCCTTTTTGTATCAAGAGCGGTCATGATCCAGCCATAGCACCTCCACGGTAAAGGAGCCTGATCCACCTACCCCCAAAGAGATAGATAAGGTACGATGCTTGAAAAATTGCCACAATTTCTCTGGGCTTTGTGACGCTGAACTGGTTCATCAATTGCAATTTGCTGTTTTCAATTTCAGTGCCTTCTCAGGGTAGCGCTATTGGCTCCACGCCTGTGTAGAGCTTCCTGATTGGCTGGTCTCACTCACCTGAGACAGGAGCACCCGAGACATGTGGCTTAATGTAAGCCTGCATCCCTGTTCGACTTCTGATTTATATATTTTAATTTACCCTGTTCTGCTCGGCCTGTTAAAGTAACATATTCCCCCCCCACTGCAGTTTATCTCCAACTATATGTGCACTGATTCAGTGCTAGCTCTGCAAACTTCCCTTGATTTTTCATCCCACCCCCTCCCTCCCAGGCCTCCTTTAAATGCACACAGTCTCTGCCCACTCCTATGTGACGTTTCAATTTATTTGGTTACTTACTGTCAACAACTGCAATTCCTCCATCCTTTTGCAATCTAAGCCTTCTAGCAGCCTTATCTCATTCTGTCTTGCTGAGGCATATTATTTTGGTACTTTAGGTTTGCTTATTGCTGACTAGCATATCCTGTCCTGCTGACTAGCATATTCTGTCTTGCTAAGGCACTGTTTTACTTGAAACATCCCTTTTACTGAAAAACAAATTACTAAACTGTGACTGATTTGCCAAAAACTGTGTTTGTTGTCTAAAATGTTCCCAACAACCAAGTGTTACAGACCCTTCAAGACTTTGTAGCTCTCTCCAGACTGCAAGGCGCCAAGGAAATGTGAGCCTTTCAGTTGCTATTTGAGCTGTTTTAGCTCAGACTGCTAGCCTTTGTCTTGCCCCACTATTAATTCGAGCTGCTCTCTCCTTTCTCTAGCAAAGGCGGTATACATTTATCTTGTGTAACTCTGTTTTTAAACTTCCCCAAACAAGTCACATACGGAACAATGACCCCTGGGACCTATATAATCTTCCATTGGCCCATTCCACTCTGCACAGGCACCTCTATCAGACCCTACTGAAGAAATATATCTCTTGCAATCCAGACATTTTCCGTCCTCCTCTCCATTCTCCTTCCCTTAATGAGGAACCCACATCAAATAAATTTTGTTCAGAGATGTGCCACTGCCAGGGCTACTCTTAGATCCCCTTTAGTACATATTGACCCCTATCATATCACAGCAGTAACTATGCATACAACAAATTTGGGGACCTAAAGACTCTGGTTAGCAGCTCCGCAATAGTACCTCCACTTTTGAATAAGCTACCACGGCGGGTCTCGGCTGGCTTTGCTTACTAACCTGCATTTCTCTGATACCTAATATTAGTGGACCCCCTGACAGATCTGTCTCTAATAAAGGGACATGCCCTACACCACTAGGACATCCACATAATAAAGCTATGTATTCATTATGCTGCCCCTGGTTGGCCCTGATTCAGTCAAATTTTGTTGAATCCACTCGAGGGAGGACTGCAAACTACTCGGCTATGCATGGCCCCAAACCCCAGCCACCCATACGCTGCATAGTCAGGTGTTACTCTGCATGGACCTTAATCTACGTACTGGCAGGGCAACACAAGAAGACAACTCAGTCCCTGGATCCCTGCAATCTAACCTACACAAAACACAATGAGGCCCATGCTTTTAAACATCTCCTTGCCAATTTGAGAAGTATCGTGCTCCTCCTACTACTGTGCTCAGGAGGCGTCGAGCTCAATCCTGGTCCCACAAAGTTGATTTCATCTCCAACCAAAATTACTACCCTAAAAGGAATCAGTTTTCTGCATGACAATGTCTGCAGCTTTCTAAAGAAGTTGGATTCTGTCCAGGCATGGATTATCCACACTGCCCCAGACATACTTGTGATCTCGGAATCCTGGCTTGGGCATCCACCAGACAGTGAGGTTAATATCCCCAACTACCTCCTCTTCAGAGCAGATAGAAAGACTAGTGGGGAGGGTAGCCATTTATGTTAAAAACAAATTTACAGTATCTATATTAGAAGCTACTTCCTTTGCAGGGGCTTTGAATGCCTGTCTATCAGGGTAGAACCGTACCAGTCTGTGGCACTCTGTATAATAGGTTGCTATACACCCCAGCAGCAGGACCACAGCTCCTGGTTCATCTGTCTTCACAAATGGACATGACACCTCTGGAAACAATTATATTAGGTAACCTTAACTATGGCTGGATATCGAATGGATCGCTACCCTAAAACAATTCTGCAACTCCCACGGGTTCACCCAAATTATTACAGAACCAACGCTTGTCCACATACTTGCCCCACCTATATCACACTTATTCAACCTGTCCCTAGCCGAGGGCTCTAACCCCATAGAATGGAAAACCGCTCATGTTATCCCCTATTTAAAACAGGGGACCCATGCAACCCTGAACAATTATAGGCCAATCTCTCTTCTACCTGTACTCTCAAAATGCTGGAAAAAGTTGTGGATTTACAGCTGAGATCATTTCTAGACAACTCTATGTTGCTTAACCCCATGCAGTCTGGCTTTAGAGCAAAGCATAGCACTGTTACAGCGCTGGACAAAGTCACTAATGACTGGCAATGGGACCCTGACAACAAAGATTTGTTTGTGCTGTGTTTTAGACCTCAGCAAGGCCTTGATACCATCACCACTGCCTACTTCTCTCAACCTTAAAACCATTGGTATGGACTCAACCTCACTGGACTGGTTCCAGGATTATCTCTCTGATAGGCAACAACAAATTAAGGCCAAGGTGAGCTCTCTCCATCAAACTAATAAAAAAAGAGTCCCACAGGGTTCCATACTGGGCCCTCTACTGTTCGCCATCTACATTAACAACTTGGACCTAGGCATTACAGAAGGCAGTATCCACTTGTTTGCCGATGATACGGTGCTCTATCTAAGCTGTGACTCCCTGGAGCTGCATGCACAGATCTACAAACTGAATTCAATATGCTGCAGCATCAGCTTCTCAACAAAAAGCTGCTGCTAAATGCAAAAAAAACTAAGGCCATGCTCTTTACCCCATCTAGCACTAGGGTCTACTCTGCTGCTGCTGGTACCCTTCCTCCCATAACTACCCTTCTAGGCAAAGATCTTGAGTTCATGCCTAAATTCAAATATCTGGGTATATAGCTGGACAATAAACTCTCCTTTGGAGCACACAGAAGAACTGATGAAAAGCTTAGGCAGAGGCTTGGCCTCTTCCTCAGAATTAAACACCTTCTGACCGCAGATGCAGAAGACAGCTTGTTCAATCAACTTTCCTCTCATTAATCGACATCGCCGACATTATCTATGGCCAATGCTCCATCTCACACCTTGCAAAACTGGATGTCCTGTACCACAAAGTGCTAAAATGTATAACTGGTCTCCCATCCTCCACATCACTGCTCTTTATATGCAGCCATAGGGTGGCCTTCCTTCAATGTAGGCGGTGAAATGCAGCACTCTGGACATTCAGAGCCCTTACCAACAAACTTCCAGATTACATTGTTGCCTGCCTCCCCTGAGCCCAATCAGTAGCTACGCGCTAAGAAGCCACTCGCTAATTTCTCTGAAAATCCCCAGGATCAGTACCCACTTTGCAGGGCTTCCATAAGCCACGCTTTGCCTACACTCTGGAACAGGGTACAAAGATCCTTGAGACTCAGCTCTCCTGTCAGTTTTGCCCTGTTTAGGATCATTTATGACAAAATGTGCCCAAATCTGTAAGTGTTTCCATAGTTCCTAGCTGTCCTGCTGATGGTTCACTCCGTATCCTTACCACATCCAGTCATGAACCCAGTTCCTCCCTCCCTATTTTAATCAAGTCCACTAGTCAGCTGCCATAGTGGCTGTCGGCACCAAGGCACCACTTCTCATATTACTCTCCTCTTACCATTTAAGCGGAACATACAGACCTCATTAGGGGCCCCTATGCAGCCCAGGACCCTTACCCAAGTATGGTAAACAGCCACTGAGGGCTGAAACACAAAGAATTGTACCCTCTGATGGAGGCTTGACTAAGAATAACTAAGCATACCATCTCAACTTCTGCATACATGGGTCTGTATATACCACAGCAAAGTTGAGTGATGCATGTATATTCCTACAAGAACACTTGGAATGTATATCGTGCACCTACCACTTTTCTGTAAATTTGGTTGTAACTCTTTGCACATGTACTTTGTATTCTCAATCTATGTATGTATAACTGTCTTGGACAACAGCAGGTCCATCTTGTAAATGAGCTTGCTCAATGATGATCGCCTGAATAAATAAAGATTTGATTTGATTTAATAAAAGATTATTTTATCATAACATGATTGATGAAAAGGATTATTTTGATGTGAAGGGAAAATCCTTTCCCTGTGTCTAATGGCACCCCAGCCCTCCAATCACCCTTCTTCTTATAGTAATAATAATTTTCCTGGTGTCTAGTGGCACCCCATCCTTGAAACAGGAGTTTGCAAAACAAATAGAAAGAAATTTAGTCTTACTCAGTGCAGCTGGTTTGCAAATATTACATTTTTTTAATTGTGTCTGATTTATTTGGAAAGAAAGGACAGGACACGGCGTTCACATGTGCTAAAGAAAACCAGCAAACCCTCTTGCTAGTGGTAGCTACTACAGTAGTTCTGAGTACTGGAAGAATGTTCATAAACTGACAGCAATTTGGTCTCTTATGTCAGCAGGAACAACACAGCCTCACTCCGAGGTCCTCAGACAGAAATTTTATTAGACTGCTGTTTTTATGAGCACCTTGTTTGAGCCCAGCTGATCAGTTAGTGTTCACCAGCCTCTGCTCGCTTTATTTTTGCAAAAGCATGCATTTTTGGGCTGATGGTGGAACAAACATCCATTTTACAAAAAGTGCAACTGCAGTTCATCAGGAGTCATACAGCTGGCAGCTCAAAAGGCAGGCTAGTGTTTGATTGAGCCAAAGTACATTTTATTGTTTTAATTCTTTTTTAAGGCAGAGCTTTTTAACTGTTTTTGAAATAGACAAAATTACACAGAGCTAAGAATTAAACAGAAAAGGTTTACAAGTCAACAAGCGCTTGCTTTTATGGACTTGATGTGACAGAAGCATGGCCAGCCCCAAAAATTGTTGAGCATTCAGATTTGTTCATATTTCATTAAAAACAAAGATCTCCCATCCCAGCAAAGCTAACCCCTTTTCTATTGTGAGAGAGACCATTTTACAAACCCATGGGCTAATACACTGGAGGCACCACATCTCATTTGGAATTTATCTGATTGCAAATGGGAGAGGGAAACTGTGACATCTTAAACTATGGCTGTGTCTGTGAGGAACTTTTAGAAACTTTAAAAAGTGCTGTAGTGCTATAGTTACTGGCTTTTAAGTTTTTGTGCCCATGGAGCTGTCAGGACCTCTGCATCATGAAACTGTCATGTGAATGAGCTGTTTCCAATGCTCCCAACCTTAAGTAAGAATTTATATAGATGGAAGACATATTTTATGAAAAATACATTTAATTTAGAACTTTTAATTAGTTAAAAAAGAAAATTAGTTGCTTACCTCAAAAGGGGAGGAGGTAAGACCACTCCGTGATGTCATGTGAACCAAATCGTTACTTGATAGTCAGGAAGTATTACCCAAATCTAGGCAACTTGAAAATTATTTTTAAAATAGCAGTGCAGAGGATGACTTTTGTTTTACTTAGACCTTCTGATGGAAATTATTTGAAAGGATATGAGACCGCCCCTTTATAAATTTTCAGGGATCTGTCACAAAATGTTTGGGGCCCTATTCTGGGAAAAGTAATTTTCTTTGAATAGAAATTGTAGCTATGAAGTACATTTTTGAAGGCTGGGGTGCACAGATGTTTCAGCAATGAAAGCCCTGCTTTCCTGATGAACAGTCTCCTTAAGCAAATGTGGGGTTGTGGGGTTCCTATGACCTTTAATATGGAGTTAATTGAACCTGCTTTACAGATGTAGTTCAATTTCATTTCTGTGTGAGAACTGTTGTACATATCAACCTTTCCATCCCCAAATGTGGAACAACTCTGTCCCTCAAAATATGTGTACTGTATGTGGGGAAGGGCAACATCTTGTACATGTCATCAACTTTTAGAAGTTCAGAACACTGGCAGTGGCTGCTTTAATTTTCATACATGTTGTGGTTCATTGTGAAATGTACAACTTACTGTATTTTTAGTTTAAAAATCTTATTGAAGTATGTGGCACTGGACGTGGGCTTAGACATGGGAGGTAAAATGAAGGACTGCCAAGGGCCCACAGTTGTCAGCGCCAGCCAAATGCTTATAAGTTTGCAAAGCACCAGTAACATTTTCCTGTATAGCCCTGTGCATGTCTTGTATTGGAGGGGCAGCTTTTCAATAAGTGCCCCAGCTGCACCAGTGGACAAATTGTATGGGTGAAAACTGCAGTGTATTCAGAACTGGCACTATGGGACAAAAAGTGCTTAAACTCTCCTCAATTTTCCATTAGTTGACCCCTGAATTTGAATCTGTCCTTCATTTAAAATTAAGGCCTTAAAAATAGGTTTGTAAAACCAAACCCTTAATTACCCTTAATTACTTGAACATAATATACTTAATTAAAATTAAGGTACAAATTAATGAAGTCTTTTGTGCTTAATTTAAAATAATCTGAAGATTAAGAATAAACAAATATGCTGAATTAAAATGCCTAGGAAATCCCTTTCTCCTTAATTTTAATTAATGGTTGCATTAAAAAAAATTATGCTGAATTCAAATCGTGAGAAAATAGTGAAAGTATGCATATAAAGAATACCAATATACATTAATAACAAAGGTGCCAGTGCACCAACAGGAGAAAGTATGTACCAGAGGCGTGTACCCCACCCACAGCTCCACAGCCGAGGTGTGCACAGGCGGTATTCACGAATGGCTACCACCTGTCCATGGACCAGCCCTTCAGCACTCAGGTATGCACAGGGCAGATGAGGGTGGAGTAGCAGACTCAGGCAGGCAGCCAATTGGACACCCATCCTGGTCCTGAACTGGATCCCCTCCATATGCTGGCACAGGACCTGATAGCTATATCCCACACAGGCACCCCTGGAGAGGATGGTCCCCATTGGTGGTACAACCCCCTGCCCAAAACCTGCCCTGTGGCACCACCCATGGCCCAGTGCATAGGTGCCCCACACATGACAAAGCACCTGCCCCAGTTCCTAATGCCTGACCATTGCCCCAAACACAGCAGAGACCCATTCCCAGCAATGCAGCCCCCAAACACACATAGAGACACAAGCCCTATGAATAGAGACCTCCACAACACACGTGAGGCACCAACCCCATGAATGCAGACACCCCCAACACATGTAAGGGCACTGGACCCTTGAATTCAGACACCCCCAACACATGTAGAGGCACCAGCCCCATGAATGCAGTACCCCTCCCACACACACATACAGTTGCTCTGGATCACTCTATCAGATCCCCAACCCAATACCCCCACCCTGTCATTGGTGTTCAATGGCCTCCCCACCCACCTCCCCACCGTGGCACTGACAACCCCCAACCCCTGTAGCTGCCTGTCAGTACCGCAACAAGGGACCACCAGCTGTACAGCCCTCCTCCCACCTCTTTGGCCACCAGCCATTCAAGTGATGCTGGGAGCATGTTGTCTTTATATAGGGTGCTCTCCCAGCATCACTTGAATGGCTGAGAGGCCAGGAGGTGTGAAGAGGCTGTGCTGCTGGTCCCATGCTATGGCACTGATGGGGAGGTATGTGGTTTCTGGGGTTGTTGAGCCTGCAGGGGGAGTGAGGAAGACCACTGAACATCAATAAGGGGTGTGTGTCTGGATCGGGGTGTACGGGATGCTCTGCACTGCACCAGACAAATCACATTGGGGCCCTTGTTGGGGGTCAGGTATCTTGGGGAAGGGCACTGATGTGACTAGGAGAGGCATGTACCACCACTGCAGGACAGGGCATGGATGTGGTGGAGGGGTTCCTGCATACTGATGGGGTCAGGGCAGAACTGTGTGGTGGATGGGGCCTGCATTTGGTAGGGAATGGGACAGTGATGTGTGGCTGGAGAGGTTGCAGCACACAGATGGGGACAGTGCACTGATGTGTGTGTGGCGGGGCCTGCCAATCAAGAACGGGGCAGGGAGATTGGCATATGGGGGCCTGTACTGTATGGCCAGGACTGGGCCGGTGTTCTGTGTGCCACAGTCTGGGTGCATTGATTCATTACAGAAAACTGCCACCCCCATGCACAGCACTAAGCTCCATAGTATGGGTCTGTCCCTGGCACATCGCTGTCCATGCAGCCGGGGATAAGGTGCATATGGGATGCACACCCCTTTCATGCTTCCCATGCAGGGGCACAATGGGTGTGGGAGCCCACGCGCCACTAATCTGCAGCCCGTAGTCACTCCTCGCATTCGTGCACAGCAACCAGTGTTTATGTAAAATTTAGGAAAATCATATAGGAATTATTTATATAAATATTAAAATTGATAAAAAGTACACAGCGGTAAACAGTTAAATCAAAATGTTCAATGTGCCCAAGTTACCACAAAATACTAATTTATTATATGCATCACATATATACATTATCAAATATTTTATTGTAATACATTGAGACACACTTTACCAAAAGTTAGAAATAAAACCTTGTATATAAAACATAATACAACAGTTAATTCTGTTTAAATGGTTGTTCAAAATTTGAATGAATCATTCTAGTCACTGCAGTACTAGAAAATGAAAAGCTGACAGGAAGAATACATGCACCATGATTGAGCTCATTACAGTGTAACAGAGAGTAATGTAGGCTGCTGAAATGCAAACAGCCAGTCAGAATGTAGCATTTCCAATACCTTTTTACTTTTTTCATATAGTTTTTGTCCCTGCTGGCCTCTGGTTGCCATTTCTCTTGGGGATCCCAAGGTACTTACTGACTCACCTCGTGATGCCAGCTCTTGCGTGCCCTCTATGGAGAATTGGTTTGCCCCACCACCACCACTGCAGATTCGATGGCAGGGAATGTATCCCTGAATTCTCACAGGTTTATCAGATGGGCAGCGTGATGAATGCTGTGAGGGCCTGGATTACCAGAGTCCTTTCACCTGTGCTTCCAGGGCTGTTCTTTTAACTCATTTCCACCCCACTTGATGATGGCATGCAAAGGAACAGATGTACTCACTCATGGTGGCATGTGGTGCACAAACCAACCATCATCCAGACCCTGACCTGCTTATCCCAATTGCTCTGCCATCCATGTCACCTAGGTGGCAGCAGTGCAGTGAGTGCATGACCCACTCTCCCCAGAGGAAGGCGCATCCTCTGCGATGCTCAAGCCTCCTCCCCAGCTGACCCCTGATGCTAAGGGCTTGCTTATGAACCCAGGTCATTGGCATTATGAACGATAGCACTACTGCTGCACCACTGGGCTTGCTCCAAGACCATTTTTATATTTCTTTTCTTGCAATATGTTCATCTATCTGACAACAACATTTGTTTGCTCTCTCACTACAAAGAAGTTCTCAGGTCAGCGGCCCAGTAGTGTAGAGGGCTGAGGCATCTCAAGCCTTACCTCTTACCACGCGGTGACCCGGGGTCAAGCGAGCTTGGATTGCCGGGAGGTTGGTCAGGAGGAGAGGATAGAGCATTCAATAACAGCTATCCTCTCCAGGGTGAGGTGGGTTGTGACTCCCTGCCACCATTAACTCCCAGTGGAGATTGGGGTGCAACAGCCAGGGTCAAGTTGGGTCTGTGGGGAGGCTGCAGGGCACATCCATGGGTTTTGGCTGGAGTGCACCGCTCCACGCGGACATCATTGCTTGTCCTCACCCTCCGGGGCACGCTCATGTTCATGCAAGGAGGAAAAACCCTAATTCCTGAAGATACAATGCACCAGCCCCAGGCCTACTATCTGACCCAGCCATTCCATGTCCCAATATCTTCTGGCCTGCACCATACCCACATAAACTGGATTCAAGGAGTGCTCAAGGTAAGAGGAGGGTGGCCTTGCCCTGGGGCACAAGCCAGGAGAAGTTCTGTTAGGATGAGGTGTCAGGATGGAGTTCAAGGGAACCTAGGGTTTGGGAGATCTCAGGCTGGGTGGGACAACAAGGCAACGTCTGAGGAATGCCTCAGGACTGGTGACGGAGAGAAAAATAAGTATAAAATTAAAAGTTCTCAGTGGCTATAAAGAGTGAAAAAGGGTAGCAAGCATTATCAGCTTGACTCTGCTACATGGAAGGTAAGCATTCACACTTTTGGGGAATTGCAAAAGTGAAAGGTACACATACTGTAGTACATCTCTGTGTATTCTTTGCATGTGCAGTGGAAGCATTGTGCTGTTGCCTCAGCATAGGAAGGAAAATCAGTGGATAAAAGGCTGAGTCTGTGCAGGATCATGCTTGCTGACCTCAGACCCTGTCTACTGAATTTGGTCTTCAAGGAGGGTCTGTAATAAACTGACAGCCCTTGTGGAGGGTGCCAGAGATGGAGGTAAGACCCAGAGGAGTTGGGAATGGTACTAGGGCAGTGGCTGAAGGGATTTGGAGATGAATAGGAAAAAAAGTAAATATAAAAGGAACTTGTGGGGCACATACCACCATAGTGTCCACCCACCCACATGACCCTCAAAATTGTAGCTTCATATTTATAGCTGCAATAATAAACCCTGGAATCTACTTCTGCATTGCTGTAGTTCTCCATCATTGTAGTAGTACTTATTTTGATGAAAAGACTGCATTTCTCTATTTTGTGTCATCCTTTATTGACATGTTTGCTACAATGTTTACAATTATACAGTGTGGTTTCAAATCAGTGATCTGTCATCTACAAGATTTTATCGAATGGCCATACAGCGAAACCGTGTCATTGACTGCATTTACAGTCTTCATACAGTTTCTAACTTACTGACAAGGGTCTGTTTCCAGGATGGCCTGTGTAACTTGCTGTCAGTTGCGAGTTATGCCAGCCACCCCATGTCAGGGACCCTACACCACATTCCAGAAGCAGCAGGGCCCGGCATTTGTGACCTGTGATACATGCCGTGCATGTGGCATTAGCCCACACACAGCGTATGTCTGCTGCAGGTCACAACTCCATGACGGACACCAGGCGGCCACCCTGAAGCTCCCACCCCAGAACACCACCAGCCACACCAGGGGCATGGAAGGGGCAGGATTGGTGCCACAGGTGTCAGGGGCACCAGAAAATGGACCCCCAGGGTCTCTGCAGTTTTGGGGTTGGGGGCAGGGGTATGCTTTGGAACATGGGGACAACGCCTGCGCCATTGCCGCAGTGCCAGAAGGTGGGCAGTTGATGATGGCACTGTCAGGTGCCACTTAGAGCAGCTCAGAGCTGCTGTAATGTAGCCACGCCACTCTGGCTTCGGAATTATGCTAGCAGGTTACGACAGCTGCCCTACTGGAATTGGGCTATGTTGTTGTCATAACCGCAGATGCACTAGGCATTGCAGGCTGCAGCGTAAGTGCCAGCGTAACTGCATTTGTCACAGCCTACAAACACCAGGGTGCAACCTGTCTCCTGGAATAGGGGCTGGTGTATTGCCTGACGAAGTAGCTAGATACGCCATGGGGTTTGGCATTTCTCGCTTACTCTGGTGCATGCCCTTCTGGAATTGGGCCCATGTTTTCTTCAGGGAGCTTCAATCCTGCAACTCCCCTACTAAATATAATCAACTCTGAGTCAGACCTGATTAGGAGAGGGGTGCAAGACCCCAGAATACAGTACTGGGGTCCAGCGCTGACACTACAGTTACCTGGAGCTGTAGCCACTGTAGTTTTGGTCAGTGCCGAAATGTCACTGTCAGAGGGTATACCATGTGGTTTCAATTACTATGTTCTATGTGTCATGCATTTACAAGTACAGTAGAAAGAAACCAACACAGTAACCCCCAAACTATAAACTGCACAAAGTTATTTCAGCATTAATGAACTCATTTTGAACTGAATATATATGTTGTTTTCGTATGTCAGTAGAATCATCACACAGAATACTCTTAGGTCCTGGTTAGGGCCCACTAAATGGGGCTATGCACGCATGGGATGGAAGGTACATGCCAAAGGCGTGTACCCCACCAAGACTCTGCAGCCCTGACAGCTGCAGGGTGCATGGTATTCACTACTGCATGAACCCATGAGGCACCTGTCCACGGCTCAACTCCCCAGTGTGCAGGACTGCACAGGGCAGCCTGGTGACTAATGGACCCAGGCATGAATCCAGTCAGATGCCTGTCCTGGGCCCCATAGTGAATCACATGAGTGTGAAGGCTCTAGTCCGGATGTGTAGTAAATGCAGGTACCCAGATAAATGGGGCCACACCCTGTTGGCCAGAGGACCCCTTAGCCAAGCCCTTGGAACACCTTGGTCACCCACCACACTGCCAAACCACCCACCAACACACATCTGTCCTTTCCCTTGTAGCAAAGTACACCAGAACACATGACTGCCCCATCCTCTTGTAGCAAAGCATACTCCAACACATGAATGCCCCATCCCTGTAGTTTCAATGAACTCCCCAACACATGACTGCACCATCCCTGTAATTTCAGTGAACTCCTAACACATGACTGTCCCATCTCCGCTGTGTCAGTGCATCCCCATATACATGTCTGCTTAGTCCCCAGTGTAGCACTGCACTCCTGCAACACATGTTTGTCCCATCCCCAGAAGAACATGACACCCCTCCACACACATACTGAGGTGCCCCAGTCCACACAACCCTGACCCCTGAACCCAGTGCACAGCAGCATCATTTGTGGTCAGTAGACCACCCACGGCACTAACAATCGCCCCCAATCCCATACCTGAAAGATGGTGCCGCAGGCATAGACAGCCAGCAGCACATCCTTCCACACATCTCCTCTGCTGCCAGCCACCTATCTGATGCTGGGATCATGCTGCAGATATAAGCTTTGGTCTTTGAATGTCTGCAAGCTAAACTGGAACATAAACTGACTGAGGACTGATGATCAGATGGTGGAAGGACTATCTAAATAAAATACAGGTATAATTAATAAAAATAAATAGCTGCTATGAATATGTTTTATTCACATTGCTAAAAAGCAATAAGGTTCTCCCAGGGGTTGCATTTTCTGTATATTAATCACACCTGACTTTGCCTTGTGCCACTTTACACCCCAAGGGTGTGATTTACAGGTGTTTCCTATTGCTTAAGTACTGTTTATCAGGCCTGCCATGGTAGCTTCTTGTTCAGATGTGAAGATATTTGATCTCCTGGGCTCTATTCAACTTCTAAAAATTGAGCGGCAAAACAGGACTTCACTGAAAATGAGATTCTTCATCATCTTTTTGACAACCTGGGTAAGTAAATGGTTAAATAAAATCAGTCCTCTAAGACACACCCTCAGGTAATCATCCTTATAACCCCATTTTTGTATAAATAATTTGGAACACCTTGGATAACTTGTCTATTGCCTTAAAATCTACTCAGAAAAACTTCTTTTCCCATAACCTCCTGGCTTCTTGGCAGGATATGATACTGCCAGATTACCTAAAATCTACTCAAACAAACTTCATTCCCTATAATCCCTGGCTTCTTGGCAGGATATGATATCGCCAGTGGAAGACACTTCCTAGTTCACGCCCAGTGTGAAATCATAGACTTGGGCAGTTGGAGTTGTGCTCTGTTAGACTTGTCTGAAGAAAGGATTCTGTACAGATATTCAGGTATTTTTTGTGCAGTTTTGTGAGGAGCTTAACTTACAAAGGTGCTAATTAATCTAGGAATAGTTCTAGAGAGTCTCTTAGCTGAAATATATTAAATTTATGTGTTTTATATTTCTGACTGCTGTGTTTGGTCAGATTGCATCATATTCATGACTTGCTGCAATGTTTAATTAGTGCATCTTTTGTTTTACTGCATTTTTGAAGTTTTGTCTAATAGAAAGTGGACTTTTGGACTGAGAAATGTTGTGACTGCAGTTAGTTGAATGTATACCAACACATAGATACACAGTGTGTGTGTGTGTGTGTGTGTGTGTGTGTGTGGAGGGGTGGCAGCTGAGGCCTTCTCCTCCAGGTTTTGAATTCATATAAAATATTTGTAATCCTGCAGAGTTTATACAGTATGTTACAAGCCTGGGTGTATGTTGTTAGATGATTTACTTTCTCACCTCATGCCACACATTGCTAAAAAGAAATCTGGGACAGAAGGCCAAAATCAGACTACATCTCAACAAAACATTAATATTAGCTGAAGAAATTGTTGTGCTGTGTGTGAATAGCATTTTGTGAAAGAGAATTAGACTGTGCCATTAATATCTGACATGGATTTATATTTAAATATACTGTTGTTTATTTTATAGTTTTTTTAAACTATTTATTTGTTACACTGTGTGACTGTCAGCCAATCACTTAACCTGTAGTCCACTCAGCTGTAGAAATTAATGCTTAGAAGCAGGATCACAGTTGCAATGAAAGCTATCCTGGGTAAATGAATTACAGTATAAAATGAAAACCATATAAAAGTGCATATTATTCAATAAGAGGGAATTAAGGTCTTTTCTTTTAATTTGTCCTTTGCCTCCCCTGGCCATACTGTTTCCTGTCCACTGTGACCCCTGACTCATAAAGTGCAAATCCTCTGCACTTGTAGGTGATGGGGTAGGTGACCATGTGGGCTCAAATGTAGCTGGTGTTATCCTGATGGCTGTGATTAATTTTCTTCTGTATCTATCCCCCAATGGTGGCTAGGATATCACTGAATATTCAGTTTCAATGCTCTCTGAAACCGTTCCTGCCCTATCTTTCTCAAGAACTTTGGATGCTTTTTTTTACCAATCTCTTTATTCTTATTTTACAGGTGCCCTGCTTACAGTATGTTCCAGATCCCACCCTAAGTTCACCCAGAAACAGGTTAGCACTACCTTTAATTACTGCCTTTTCTAAGCAAGGCAATGGAACTTCTAGGATTGAGGTAAACTCTAATGTGGGGATTTTTTCCTCAGGCCACACATTTTGTTGATTCTAAAACCATTCTGTTCCTACAAAGGGCAACCCTTTACAGGTCTGGACAGATGCCATACTTATTAGACAAGTAGAGTTTGATTTGGGTGTATTAGTTATGTGTGTGTAATTACACAACAACACTAAAGTTAGGTTCATCATATTTCCAATCCACAGCTTCCTTAGCAGGGATGAATAAATATGATGTAAAGAAATGCGACTTTAAAGCTATCCTTACCCACTGTACTACCCAGTAAAGGTGCCTGAATTCTATGGAATCCATTCTGTAACTAGCTAGTCAGAGTTTCAGAATTTCTTATTCTGACTCTAATTCTGGTTTAACTCCAGTTAAGGCATAGCTATGAAATCTGAGGTGGAATTGAAAGTTCTGATTCTGCATATGACAACATTTAAAGGGGCACTGTCAGCTTTTGCAGGCATTTTTATGCCCTCCAACTATGTTTGCCTGTAAGCCATACTCTAAACACAGTTGTGGAGTCAAAACAGTGGTTGAAACAAGCATGCATGGGACAGTCATAAGGCAATTCTAGGGGGTCGGGGTAGAAAGAAGTAGGCTGCTGGTTAACTAGGATCTGCAGCTTATCCATTAGATAGGGAATGGGCAGACTGGATGGGCCAAGCGTCCTTATCTGCCATCAAATTCTATGTTTCTATGTTTCTAGAGTGGCTGAGCTGACGTCCAACTTTATCTGGGAAGTATGAAAGATTTTTATTCATTGTTTTAAAGAAATGTATTCTAGTGGACTGATTTTATGTCCTCCATGCTCTGCTCCTGTGTGTCCATGCTGTTGAATCCTGTTGAATTCATGCATGAATGAGTTCAGCAATTTTGTGGCTAGTAAAATAGTTGGCATTATAGACTAAAGTGCAGTGATTCTGCAAATACTAGTTTCTGTCAAAACCGTGCTGTATTTCATGAAGAGATTCTTTACTTGAAAAGTAGAAATGGGACTCTGCTTATGCGCACCACTGGCACTAGAAGAAATGGCACCTCTATTATGGACTTGGCACATGCTCACCATTGGTACTAGTGCACATGTGCTGAGTGCCAGTGGTGAAAATGTATCAAGTCCCATTTTAATTTTCAAGTAAGGATTTCTTTATGAAATGCAGCTCGGTTTGTGGCAGAACTAGTATTTGCAAATGAACGACTTTAGTCCATGATGCCAGCTATTTTGTTTACCAGTCACAAATCTGTCGAACTTGTTCATGCAACGAAGTTTGGTAGAATTCAACAGCGGGATGGGTGCAGGGCATGGAGGATATAAGATCAGTCCACTCAGAATGCGTTTCTGTAAAAAAATTATCTTTTCACATTCCCCACATGCAGTTGGACAGTAAGCTCAGCAACTGTATTTAGAGTGCAGATTACAGGCAGGCACACATAGTAGGGGACCCATGCCTGAAAAAGCTGATTGTGTCCCTTTAATTAACAAAACAAAAGGCAAGGGTCAGCACTTAATCACAAAACAGAAAAATTCATTTTATTGCACATGAATAAAATACACACACAAAAAGTAGATCTCAACCAAAGCAGGCGTACAAAAACAGTAAATAAGAGCCATAGTCTCTGGGATCTCATACATTTACAATCCATGATGTGTTGATGAGCATTACCTCAAGAAAGCCACAGAATTGTCACAACGTGACCCCATGTCCACTATTGACTGATTCTGGACTGACTTTTCTTGAGTGTCCCTTTAATCTTGATGTAAAACCTCTCACCCAGTAACTCAGAATAACCCTCCTCCCACTCTTGCTGCTCTCCTTACCAACTGACTGGGGTCCCTGGGGCTGAGGTGGCATAGAGGTCATTCAGCTGGTGTTCCATTCTAGTCCCCTTTGTTGTCCAACTCCATCAGTGCTACTGTGAACTAACATCCAGTCCATACAAGATGACTCTCCCTCCAAGTCCCCAGCCTCTACTGTTCAACAGTCCCTCCACCAGTAGCTGCAAGACTCCTGCACCAGCACCCAGCAGCACCAGTTGTATAAGGAGGAGGAAGGGGCAGCGTTCATAGAACTACATTCACATGCAAAATTGGATTCTGATTTTGCATTCAAGAATTTTTTTTGTCCATAAGACTGAAATCCTAAAATTGTTGATTTTACATTTAAAATAAAACAGCTGTGACAGTGAGAGTACCATGATACTAGGACAAACTGGGAGGGTGGTGGTGAGAGTTCACCCTCCAATATTTTCCAATACATGAGACCTATGGTGGAGTTTTCTGGCATGCTTCCAAAATAAAACTGTGTGTCCTTACTGGAATCATTGGACAATGAACTGCCTTAAATTAGAACTATACATATTGAGTAGAGGACTGTGCTGCTAGTTTTTCATTTTATTAGTAATTATAATTGGAGTGTTTTTGTGAGTGCATGTGTGCGTGTGTGTGATGTGTGGTTGTGGAATTTTTATTGTGGGTGGGTTGTGAGGGTTGGAATCGTGAGGGTTGTATTTAATTTGTGGGTTTCATTTGGGGTTGGATGATAGTGGATGTTTTGAGGACTTGGTCATTTGAGGTGGACTAGTCCAAAATGTGTTTGGGACAGAAACCCTTAAGGCGCAGCTCTGGGGGCTTCCTCCATGACCTCTGTCTCTTTGAGCTTCCAGTGCTCCTGGCTGAAGCTATAGGTGTGTAGGCCTTGTGGATAGCCCGGGGTAGTTCAGAGGGTATTGTACCTGAGTGGCTGCCAGAGTGCCTGGGATCAGGTGGTGAAGGCAAGGAGATGCCCTAGGCAAAATGAGAACTTGAGAGAGGGTTGCAATGCTTAGTTCCCATACCCAAGGGTCCCACTTTAGAGAGTGGGCAGATGACCAACCCAGCTGTCTCACCTCATCCTACTCGGGTTGTTTTATGCAATGCAAGGTCAATGAGGAATAAGACTGCCATAATGGTGAACTTGATATCCCAGTCGACCTAGCTTGCATCATGGAGACCTGGCTGGATCAAAATGCTTCTCCTATTTTGGAAGTGGCAGTACTAGCTGGTACCCATGATACACACCATGAGAGAGGATCGCAAGGGCAGGGGTGGCCATTTGTTTTAAATCTAGCCTGAACCTCATGGTGCTAACTGTAGGTCCAAAATGGTCCTTTGAATGTGTGGCTTAATGGGGAGTAGTGGATGCAGGCTTCGGGTTCTCCTGCTCTATCATCCCCGGATTAGATGAGGAATTTTTGAGGGCGATCAAAGAGCTCATCACTGGCTTGAGGGTCGGAGTCCCCAGGTGGTTGATTCTGGGGACTTCAATGCTTGGGTCAATAGCAGGCTCTAAAAATTGGAAATTATCTCTTTATGAGCATGGAGGCCCTGGGCCTGACACAAAATGTAACCTCTGCACACACTCAGGTGGCCACACATTGACTTCATTTTTCAGCAGGATTAAATATTACTGACCTCTGTGTTGATCTGGTGGTTTGGTCACATCACAGCACAATGAGGTTCATGTTTAGGGCCCCAGATGGTCCTGCCCCTGAGGAGATGGTTCGGTACCATCCGTTATGAGGAGTTTCCTCTATGGTACTATTATCGGTGGTGCTGGACCTATCAGGTGTTGGGGCAGCCTGTGTAACTGGGCCAGAGGAAGCAGTGGCAGCCTATAATGGGGCTTTGATTGCAGCCTTTGACTCAATAGCGCTCATTCTGTCTGCCCCTTGTCTACTCACCAGAGACCTCCTTGGTTTGATGAGGATCTCCAGAGTTTAAAGACTAAGGGTGAAGGTTAGAGAGGTGCTGAGGAGATCTGGCCAGATGGAGGACAAATTGGCCCTGACTATCCATGGGCAATCTCCTGAAAGAAGGCAGAGTTTCTGTCTAGGGAGATTAATGTGTCGAGGAGCAGACCAGCTCAGCTCTTCAATATGATAGACAGGCCTTTACATTCTGTCTCTCTCCATGCTGGAGGATCAGGTTCTAGCACTAGGTGCAAGGAGTTGATTCTGTTCTTCGCCGACAAGGTGTCCTCTATCAGGGCTAAGGTCTCCTCGAGTATCTCTTGAAAGGAATGCAATGTCAGGCCTGAGTTGTGTCAAACACTCCTGTCTGGGATGGGTTTGAGCTGGTTGGGGTAGAGAAGGTGATAGAGATAATCTCAAAGCTGCAGCTACACATTGTGATCTGAACCCAGGTCTGACCCTCCTTTGTTTGGATGTGTGGACCTGATAGGATCAGTGGTTACAGAGGTTGTCTGGAGTTCATTGAGGAGTGGGGTCTTCCTGTTGTCCTTGAAAGAGGCTCTGGTTAGACCACTTTAAAGAAGCCCTCTTCAGACCCAGACTGCCCTCAGCAACTACAGGCCAATCTCAAACCTCCTATTTTTAGGGAAGGTTATAGAGAAAGTTGTGGCTGTTCATCTTGTGAGACATCTCGCATCTTCTTCTACCTATGAGTCTTTCCAGTCTGGGTTCTAGGTGGGGTATAGTATGGAGACTGCCCTGCTAAGGGTGCTTAATGATCTCCTGATGGTGAGGGACAGGACAGCCTGTACCATCTTGGTTCTCCTGGACCTTTCTGTGGCATTTGACACCATGGACCATGAGGTGCTGCTGGACTGCCTGTGGTTCTGGTGTTGCCTGTCCAGTAATGTCATCAACTGGTTCAGGTAACACCTAACAGACAGAGTGCAGAGGGTAAAGTTGAGACTTGTCTCATCTAGCATGAAGCCTCTGAGCAGTTGAGTTCTGCAGGGGTTAGTCTTAGGCCCTCATTGTTCACGGAATACATGCTACCTTTGGGGGACATTATCAGGTACAGGTTGGGTTTTTACTGCTATACAGATGATACACAATCAGTACTTGTCCTGTGCATCCAATGCCCAGGTGTCAGACTCCATATATAACAGCTGCCTTGAGGAAATCCAGTCGGAATGACTCACAACTAGCATGGGGCTCAACCCAGACAAGACTGAGGTACTGGTGGTGGAGCCAGGTCATCATGGAGGATGGGGATGGGGGTTGCCCCTAGCCTCATGTTGGAGTGTTTCCCTTGGCACTTCTAGACAGGTGAAGGATTTGGGTGTGATCCTAGATGACAGCCTGACACTTGATGCTCAGGTGTTGACTATGGTCTAAAGTGGATTTTTCCATTTTAGGAATATCGCCTAATCTGAGCCCTGATCCTTCCTGAGGACATGCCCATACTGGTACATGCTTTCATCACTTCCAGGCTGGATTACTGTAATGCCCTGTACCTTTGATTATCTGAGGCAACCTCTGCAGGCTGCAGCTGGTGCAGAATGTAGCTGTGAGACTTTGACTGCGTATGGAGATGGAGCCTATTACCCCAGTCCTCCACCGACTGCACTGGCTGCCATTCGGTGGAGAACTATCTTCAAGATAGGGCCTCATTTATAAGACCCTGCATTGATGGGGGGCCCACCTATCTGCAAGATCTCCTTGTCCCTTATTGTCCAGCCTGGGCACTTGGCCTGCCGAGGGTGGCCTCCTTGGGGTTCCCAGGATTAGGTTGTGGCATCCAGGAGACAGAGCATTTACGGTGGCTGTTCCAACCCTGTGGAACTCTTTACCTGACTTTTTGAGGGGCTCCTAGGTGGAAGTCATAGAATGGGATTAAAACATACTTGTTCCAACTAGTTTTTATTGATTGATGCTGTTTGAATAAATAGATTGCTGTCTGTATTTATAATGATTTTATTATATGTGTGTTTTTGCTTGTTTTTAATTAATTGAATTTTGTATTATTATTTTATTGTACAGCACCCGGAGTCTCAGGAATTGGGTGCTTCATAAATAAAAATATCTATCTATTGGGGTTTGTATTATTGTTTTATTGTACAGTGCCCAGAGTCCCAGGAATTGGCCACCTCATAAATAATAGGAGGTGGAAGACCAGACTTGCTGGCAAAGGCACCTAGCTTCACCTGAACTTTTTCTTCTAGGTTTGCTTGTAAGGACAGAGCAAGAAACATTATCAGAGCAAGGAAAAGATAAAGGCTTCTTTTGGCTCAACAGATTTACTGTGTGTTACTATTTTCTTTGTGCTCACAGGGTTTGTTACTGTTTTAGCTAACATTTTGCTGCTTTATTGTTCTCTGATTCAAACTGCTGTTGCAGGGTATAGTTTCTGCTGCATTATTACAGGGTGTGCCTACAGGTTTGTTACTGTTTTGTGCTTACAGATTACTGCTGTAATCTTCTGATTCAGATTGTTTTTTGCAAGGCATACTTTGTCACTGCTTTATTTTTCTGTAGCAAAATGTTTTTGCAGGGTATATCTTCTGTGAAATTATTACAGGCAGTGCTTTACAGGTTTTACAGTTTTATCTATCATTAGGCTAAGCTTTCAGGGCTACTGCATTTGTTGTTGGTTGATTGTTTCTTCTCTTTAGACTTTGGACTTTAGGAGGGCTGACTTTGCCAAAATGGGTGAGTGCCTAAGGAATGCACTAGCAAATGGGCAGGAAGGAGGTGGAAGAACAATGGGGAATAATAAAACTGCCATCACAGAGGTAGCGAGCCTTTGTGTGAAGCAAAAACAAAACAAGATGTAAGAAACCACTATGGTTCTCAAAGAAAGTGGCAGTGAAGGTTCAAGAGAAAAGAAAGCATTCAGGAAGTACAAGGAATCGCAGAAGGAGCAGGACAGAGAACTGTATCAGTTAAAGCAAAAGGAGGCTGGGAAGGCAGTCAGAACAGCAAAGGCCCAAACCGAGGAAAAGATAGCCAACTCAGTTAAGAAGGGATAAAACCTTTATAGGTACATCAGGGAGCAAAGGAAGACCAAGGAGGATAGTGAGGCTTAATAAAGGGAGGGAGGGTGGGCAGAGGGAGACTGTGAAAAGGCAGAGATACTAAACAAATATTTTTGCTCAGTATTTACAAATGAAGAGGGGAGGTACATAAAACAAACAGTAGTAACACTCTGGATACAGAAGTTGATACCAGCCCATTTACAGAAGAAAGGGTTCTGAAAGAACTCTTAAAACTGCGTGTGGACAAAGCAATGGGGCCTGATGGGATTCATCCCAGAATTCTAAAAGAGCTAAGGGTAGAACTAGTGACACCACTGACTACCCTTTTAACAAATCATGGGAAGATGGGGTGGTACCCGAGGACTGGAGGAGGGCAGATGTGATTCCCCTCACAAAAGTGGGAGCAAGGCAGAAGCAGGAAACTACAGACCTGTTAGTTTAACCTCAGTGATAGGGAAAATGATGGAATCACTTCTGAAGGAAAGAATTGTCGAGTATCTAGAAGCCAGAGGGCACAGGACCCTAGGCAGCATGGATTCACAGCAGGAAGGTCATGCCAGACAAATCTGATAGATTTCTTTGACTGGGTGACCAAAGTAGTAGATCAGGGAGGGGCTGTGGACATGGCCTACCTAGACTTTAGCAAGGCATTTGACACAGTCCCACACAAAAGATTAATATACAAGTTAGCCAGCCTGGGAGTGGGTCCCAAGATGACAGCCTAGGTAAAGATTTGGCTGGAGAATAGGACACAGAGAGTAATAGTAAATGGAGTCCACTCAGAAGAAAGGAGGGTTACTAGTGGGGTACCGTAGGGTTCAGTATTAGACCTGGTCCTTTCAATGTCTTTTATGTTTACATTGCGGAAGGACTGAAGGAAAGTATGTCTCTTTGCAGATGACACTAAGATCTGCAACAGAGTTGATGCACAGGGTGGGGTGGAAAGGATGAGAAGGGACTTGGCAAGGTTAGAGGAATGGTCAAATGTATGGCAGCTTAGATTCAATGCTAAGAAGTACAAGGTAATGCACCTAGGAAACAAAAATCCAGGGAAGAGTACACAATGGGGGTGAGATACTAACCACAACAAAAATGGAAAGGGACCTGGGGTAGTCATATCAGATGACCTAAAGGTGGGCAAGCAATGTGAGAGGGCAGCAAGGAGGGTTGGGGGATACTGGGATGCATAGGGAGAGGCATCACCAGTAGAAAACAGGAAGTTATTATCCCTCTGTACAGACAGCTGGTGAGACCCCATCTGGAGTACTGTGTGCAGTTCTGGAGACCCAATCTCCATAAAGACATAGACAGGATGGAGGCTGTCCAGAGGAGGGCACTAAAATGGTGCAGGGTCTGCACCAGAAGACATATGAAGAGAGACTTAAGGAACTTAATATGTATAGCCTCGAGGAAAGGAGGAGAGGGGGACATGATAGAAACTTTCAAGTACCTCAAGGAATCAACAAAGTCAAGAGGGTAGCATTTTTCAAAAAAGAGGTGTGCAAGAACAAGAGGGCACAATTTGAAGATAGAGGGGTGGCTCAGAGGTAATTTAGGGAAGTATTTTTTCACAGAGAGGGTTGTGGATGCATGGAACGCCTCCGGAGGAGGTTGTGAGTCAAAATCAGTGGTGGAATTCAAGCATGCATGGGACAGTCATAAGGCAATTCTGGGGTGTGGAGGTAAGAAGAAGTAGGCTGCTGGTTAACTAGGATCTGCAGCTTATCCAGTAGGTAGGAAATGGGCAGACTGGTGGGCCAAGTGGTCCTTATCTGCCGTCAAATTCTATGTTTCTATGTTTCTATGTTTTCTATGTTTCTATGTTTCTATGTTATGTTTCTGTGTTTCTATGTTTCTATGTTTCTCTTACCTTCTTGTTTATTTCTGTCCGTGGTTCTTTTTTCTGCAGGAAGGGCCCAGCGACCCACCCCATCCTCAACCACCCCATGCTGCACTCCTTTATAGAGTAGCACAGTCGTGACATTTCCTGTAGCAAAGCAGAAAGTGGAGGATCAGAGGGGTATCCACACAGTGACCTCAATTACAGGGGCACAAGTAATTTAACTTGATATAACAAGTTATATAAAACAAACAAACAAAACAAAAAATAACTTTTGCTTTCATTTTCCTCCTTTTTGATTACTTGGACCAGGTTATAAACCCATCAACTTAAAATGGAATAGATATTATTAACTGCAGGTACAGGACACTTTCCAAAAGGACAGTTACACAGGATTTAGGATGCTGTCCGACATGCTGAAACAATAGAGATCTAAGGGTCCAGCTCTGGCAGCATGAGCGAGATTGCACACCTCAAATCACATATTCAGGAGGAAATATGTTATAAGAACCACCCGCCATTTCCCCAATATCCAGCTGAAGCATATTGACCACAGAGGGTAGTTAGTCTGGGAGGTTGGCAGGTGGTTAGAGGGTAAATTTGGTGCCCCATCACCAATGCTCTCCAACATATCACCTCACAAAATATATAAAACTTCAAACAGCTATCTTCTTCTATCTCTGAAATCAAACAAAGGGCAGAGGACACTGCAGAGCAGGACACTGCAGCACAGGAGCAAGCGAACAAAACTCACCTAAAACAGGGACCAAAAACAAAAAATCAAACCAGAAACTAAAACACTTTGATCATAGGAGACTCCATGATTGGGGAGTTGATACCTACCTCCAGCCGGGGAGTAATGGTGAGATATCTCCCAGGTACATCAGCATGGAGAGACACAGACTGCATTGCTAAAATTGTGCTAGAGGCAGGAGAAAACATCAAAGTCCTGGTACACATAGGGACTAATCGATCTCACCAGCCAGTCAGTTGTGGAGACCAAGGAACACCTGACCAGGCTTGGAGATAAACTGTCATCCATTTTGTCTGGCATCTCCTTCTCTGAGCTCCTGCTGGTATGGGAGAGGGTCAGACAGATCAACATACAAACATACTAAATTTTCCAGCAGATAAAGGTCTAGAGGTCTATCAAGTCTGCTCGAATGTGCAGCTAGCACCCCTTATTCTGCAGCTGCCCCTCCCTTACACCCTTCCCCTTCCTTAACCCTCCCTTGTCCTGACCCATCCCTTTGAAGCAGTCCACTGTTCTACTGGATACCACTTCTTCAGGTAACGATTCCACCCAGCCACCACCCTCTCTGTAAAAGTGTCTCCTCATCTCCCTCCTGAACCTTCCTCTCTCCAGTCTCATATCATGGCCCCTGGTGGCCCTCCCTCCCTTACTTTGAACAGCCCTCTGTACCTGTCTTGTTTATTCCTTTTCTATAGTGTTTAAAGGTTTCTAATCATGTCACCCCTGTCCCTGATGGAAGGTTAGAGAAGGGGAGATAGGGAGCTTAACATCTGGCTCAAGGGCTGGTGCCAGGAAAAGGACACAAATTTGTAGGTAACTGGCAACAGTTTTGGGAGTGAATGTTCTTAAATTCGATGGATTGCATCTGACTAAGGAGGGAGTCAGTGGATTGGGGCAGATGTTTGACGCCTTTTGCAGCATGTTTAAACTAACGAATGGGGAGAGGGTGCAGCGGCCAATACATCAAGGGAAGAACACCCTCCCTCCTCAGCTAGTGATCAAACAAGAGTTCAGCTTGTTTGTAGTTCATTTGCATCATCAGGTAAGGAAAAGGTCCAGCTCCCATATGACACACCGGAAAATGCCAGACCTCACCCAACAACTAACCCACTGACATCTGGCCAATGGAAAATCATGTACACAATTCCCTCGAGTCTGAAACAAGATCCAAACCTGGAAGCAACAATGACAGATGCTAAACTGGACATAGTAGCCATTAGCAAGACATGGTTGACCTAGTAACCACATTTGGGAGACTGCGTACCCAGCTATGTAGTGTCTAGAAGAGACGAGGGTGCAAAAAGGGAGGGGAGTGGCCCTTTATGTTAATGAAAATATCAAAGCTACAGAAATTCAGAATACACATAAGGAGCCAGAAAAACTGTGGTCACCCCAGAAACAGGAAATGGGACAGCCATACAAACTGGGGCTGTCTATAGGCCTACAGATAAGGGAAGACATAGGCATATTACTGTTAGAAGATATACAAAACATGACAGCTAAAGGAGGTTCTGATAATCTGAGACTTCAACATGCCAGACACACATTGGTCAATGCCAGCAGGAACATCTGCCAGAACTTAACACATAGTGAATTCCTGCAGGAAGGGCCTCAAACAACTTGTACAACAACCCACAAGAGACAGGGCTATCCTAGATATAGTACTGACTAATGGGGAAAGGATCATAGATCTCTAGGTAGAAGGTCACCTGGGGAGTGACTATCACATAGTATGGTTCAATTTCACAACTAGAACTAAATCATCCCATTCCAAGGCAAAAGTATGGGACTTCAGAGGAGCTGACGTTGATAAATGACCAACAGAGTTAAACTAGCCCTGGCAAGAAGAAATACAGGTGAGGGGGTACAGGCAAAGTGAGCAAGCAGTAAGGATGCAATACTTGAAGCAATATCCATTGTGTTAGGGAGAAAAGCAAGAGCAAAGAAGGAAGAAACCACGTTGGTTCTCAAAAGCTATAGCAGGAAAGGTCAGAGCCAAAAGGCTGACCTTCAGAAAATATGTTAATGCAGCAGGACAAAGATAGGTAGGCATACCAAATTTCACTAAGGGAAGCAGGAAGACAGTAAGGCAGGCAAAGGCCCAAACCAAGGAAACACTAGCATGAACAGTAAAAGAAGGGGACATGACTTTCAATAGATAAATTAGTGAAAGGAGAAAGTCCAGAGGGCGTATTGCTAAGATCAAAGGGGATAAGGGGAGTGTCTAGAGGAGGTCCAAGGAAAAGCATCTATCCTAAATAGATATTTCTGCTCAGTATTTACTGAGAAGAAGGTAGGACAGGGCCCACAGCTCAGAACCATGGATACGGGAGGGGGAGGGAGGTGCACAAGTCCCTTCACAAAAGAAAGGTCCTACAAGAGTTTGCTATACTCAGGGTGGATAAGGCAATAGGACCTGACGGGATACATCCCAGGGTACTGAAGGAGCTAAGGGTGGAACTAGTAGAGCCATTATCAGAACTGTTTAGTGAGTCTCTGAGCACAGGAGAGTTCCCAGAAGACTGGAGAAGGCCTCATGTGTTCCAACTGCACAAGAGTGGTAGCAGGAGGAGGCAATGAACTACAGACCAGTCAGTCTTACCTCAGTAGTGGGCAAGATTATGGAGGCACTACTTAGGAAAGGATAGTGCAACACCTGGAATCCATAGGAGCACAGGATCCAAGACAGCATGGGTTTACAACAGGAATGTCCTGTCAGGCTAATCTCATAGAGTTCTTTGACTGGGTAACCAGAGTGGTGGACCAAGGGTGCAGCTGATGTCACCTACCTTGACATTAGCAAAGCTTTCAATACTGTTCCACATAGAAGATTGATTAATAAGCTGGGTAGGCTTGGGGTGGGTCAGAAGTTGGTCAACTTGGTGGCAAACTGGTTGGCAGGCAGAAAACCTATACGTTGGGAGGGAGTTGCTGGCAATCACAAAGGAAGAAAGAGATGTAGGCATCATCATCACAGATGACCTGAAATCATCCAAGCTGACCACTCAAAGCAGTGGGTAAGACTAGAGGGATGTTGGGGTGTATTAGTAGGGTATCACAAATGCATGCAAGAGGTGATAATCCCTCTTTACAAGACACTGGTTAGGCCCTTCTGAGTACTGCATGCAGTACTGGAGGCCGCACCTGCAAAAGGACATTAACAAAATGGAGGCAGTCCAGAGAAGAGCAACCAAAATGGTGCAGGGATTGCATCAGTAAACATATGAGGACAGATGAATGGAGCTGAATACGTATACCCTGGAGCAAGGAGGAGAGAGGTGATATGATCGAAACATGCAGACATCTTAAGGGCATTAACAAGGTGAGAGTCTCACATTTCAATATAATAAAAGTAGCAAGACAAGAAGACACAGCATGAGATTAGAGGGAGGCCGATTAAGGGGTAATGTGAGGATGTTCTTTTCACAGAAAGGGTGGTGGATGCATGGAACAGTCTACCCCAGGAAGTGGTGGATATGAATACAGTGCAGGGCTTCAGACAGGCATGGGAAAAGCATAAGTGAGCAATACAGATGAATATGAATAGATAGGCCATTGACAGAGTACAGGCCTATGGCACATTCATAAAGGTAGAAACAATGGGCAAACTGATGGGCCTTGTGGTCCTTCTCTGCCAACAACCTCTATGTTTCTATGTAAAATTATCTATCTATCTATCTATCTATCTATCTATCTATCTATCTATCTATCTATCTATCTATCTATCTATCTATCTAACTCTTCAGGCTAATAATACATTGAAAGCATGTACTGACTTCATAGATACTTTCTATACTTCTTTTTTTTTTACAGTTTTATTGAAATTCAGAAAGAACCCAAATTCATCACAGGTAAACATTATGCTGTATCAGAGAATATAGATACAGTCATAAAATATAGCATGGTGGGAATCCATATGAGTTCAGATACATCTACATATTTGTGAGTACTTTCTATACTTTTAGACTTTTCCTTAGGTTCTTCACCCTCTAGGAGAAGTAGTTGTAGGTTTTATTTCTAACAACACCCTTCCCCATAGGCCTAGGGCAGTTCACAGAAGTACAGAAATTACAATCAATCCATAAATAAACAAGCATGTAATTATCATAAACCAGCAGTTAAAACATAAATCTCATAAAACCATGCTGGAAGTGGCCTGGTTGTGGGTGGGGTCTATATTCAGAGGCCCTTTTAGCGCTGGATCAATGAATCCCCAAAAGTTTGTTTCAAAAAGATCCTCAGATACATCTTCAAAAGCAGTCCCTGTGGGGCCTGTCTGAGGAGCCTCTGGAGCTAATTCTATAAGACCAGGACTGCCACCTCAAAGGCCCAGTCTCCTGAGGTTTTCAACACAGCCCTCAGTATAGTTTGGAGGCCCACCATGATGGAGGAAAGAGAGGGGTGAAAAGCACATAAGGGTTCAGGACATCTAACAGGTAACAGGACCCAAACCACATTGGGCCTAACACAAGTTAGCAAACCGACTTTAAAGGGAATCTCACTTAACCTGCAGTAATGCTGCAGGACCTTTTGATTCCAACTGGCACATATACCTACTACACGTCCCAATGTCTCCTGCGGCCAGCCCTTGATGACACAACTGTCAGACTGAGGAACAGGAACCTCTGTGTGCCTGGAAGTCACTTAGATTACATTACTGTGAAGGAGCCTATATGAATGCTTATTCTACTCAGTACTGATTGCGCTAAGCTTCTGGGTGCGTCCTGAGTTTTGCTGGTGGATAACAGATCAGGGCCAGATATTCAAATGTTAAGTGGTATTAGCCTATGCTAACTGTGTTTTACACATGGTTTGTGGGTGGGGTCTATATTCAGAGATCTTTATAGTGCGAGCTAAGCATCTTAGCTCGTTGCTAACATAGCATGCTGCCCATGCAAATGAGTGGGTCGCCTTCTGCACACAGGGGCAGCAGCAATTTTAGAGGTCTGTAGCAGTGGTAAATGGCATGTAAAGGTCACTTTTTTCTGCCTTTGCAAGCCTAGTTATGGCTCTGCCTTACCCTGAACTCTCTCCAGATGGACACACAGCTTGAAGTGTGATCCCGCCTTCTGAAGTCCTCCACCCGACTCCTCTGGAGGTGTTCTCCATCCACTAGCCCGCTGCCCCACCTCTCAGTTCTGAGCCCCCCGAGGCAGAACCACTGTTACTCCTATCTGGCACTCTATCTACAATCTAGAAGAGCAGCCTAGGTAGGGAGGAGAACAGAGGAGCTAGTGGAGAGACCTAACACTGAACGTGGCGGCCAGCCCCAAGGACCATCCTTCGCCTATCAGGAGGCAGGGATTTTCACTTACTTTTTCCTCTATTGGTGTGGCGTGCAATGGATGCCAGTGTGGGACCACCACAGGCGTTCTGTCAACACCAACCCCTCGTTGCATGCTACTGAGCGAAATGCCCCCAGCCTCCGCCGGAGATGCCACGGAGCATGGAACAATCAGGATCCCACCCCAGGAGAAGAGTGCAGTCCTCCGGATGCTCAGTCTTCCTTCCCTGCTGACCACCGATGGCCCTGGCTCGCTCCCAAACCCGGTCGCCAGCATGGTGAGGTGTGGCATCCAGCGCTCAACCCTCAGCCACCAGGCCTGTCTTGCAACCTAGTCTTAACTGGCCACAAAGACCTGGTGGCAAGATAGCATTTTTACAGCCATCTGGCCTCCAACCTCTGAACCCCAATCCTGGCAAAATAAAAGATACCCTGGTGTCTAGTGGCACCCCCACCCTCACCTCTGAGCCTGTATCCTTGGTCATGTATATTATGCTCTGGTGTCCATTGTCATCCCTTCCCTGACCACTTGTCCCAGGAAATGCAGTGTAGATCCTAGTGTCTAGTATCACCCACTCCCCAATCACCTGTACAGATGAGCATCACCCAAGACCTGGTGTCTGTTGGCTCCTTCCTCCTCCAGATAACATGTCAGGGTGAGCATCACCTTAACCCTGGGTGAAGTAGCACCCCAATCCTCCAATCCCCTGTCCTGGTACAGTGACTATCTGCCCTGGTGTCTATTGGCACACCCCACTGTCCAATCCCCTGTCATTGTACTGTGACTTTCTGAGTGAGTGTCTTGTGGCACCCCAACCCACCAATCTACCATCCCGGTACTATAACTGTCTGCTGTGGTGTCCATTAAGACCCTAAACTGTTTGATTTACCCCATCCCATAGACGACACCCATCATTGATGGTTAGCAGCACCCTACTCCCCAAACAACTGTCCCATTGCTGAGAAGATAGTCTCTGTTGACAAGTGGCCCCTGCCCCCACACACACATGGTATGAGTGCTAACTGCTGCTTGTATGGCAGTTGGAGGTGAAAGTGAGAGGATGGCTATGGAGGTTACCATAGAGGGATTCACTGCACATTTCCATCCTGTAAGGTAAAGGGAAGGGGTTGGGGTGGGTGCTGCACTGGGTGTGTTTGAGGCAGCTGGGGACCCAGGACAGCTACTGTGCATCAGTGCATCTGTTGCCCAGCATTTGGGAGTTTGGCGGGTACCACTGGATGCCAAGCCACAGGGGACATGGGCAGGAGCTCAGATGGGTGGGTTTTGCCACTGGATATCAGGGCAATGGGGCTACTCGGACAGGTGAGCAGGGTTAGAGGATGTCATGAGATGCCAGGGACCATATAGCAATCTGTGGAGCAGGTGTTTCGGGAGTGCCTGTAATCACTGGGGTACTTCCCACCATTATTGGTAAGGGTGTCCAGGGGTGGCTACTTGTCAGCAGTGGCTATCTTCTCAGCAACAGGATGGTCATTTTGGAGTATGCCAATAGCCACCAGTGATGGATATTGTCTACAGGACAGGTGATCAGCAGGTGAGGGAGTGCCACTAGACACCAGGGAATCCAACACACTACCCCAGGTAGGGATCGGAGGGTGGGAGTGCCACTAGCCACCAGAGATGACAGGATGTCAGGATGAGCACAAACAGGCTGCCGCTTCCAATGCAGATGGACCCATAATAGTCATGCTAATGACCACTTAGTGCCATGCATGCCCGATGGGCTAATTTGCATAGTGCTGCTGAATATTGTGCTGCAGTTCCTGGTACTCTTTGGTCTGGGGGTACAATTCCCTAAGGACTGACTGCAGCCCAGATCATGTAAGAGCAGTGTAACTTGACTTAGCACTGTGCCAACAAGGGCTGATATGCAGTCAGATAGTGGTGTTCTATTTACTGACTGAATATAGAAACCTCTGGGTTGGGCTCAAGCACAGTGGAAACCTTTGCCACTCTGCTTTTGGACTTTATTTTCAATTTCTTGCCTGAAGAATTTCTGATTTTGTAGCCTTTTTTGATACCTTTAGTATGCAAAAAAACAGAGATCATGTCCGCCATTTTTTACCGCTCGCTTGCACGAAATAAGGAACGTTTCGGGAGAGTAGCACACTTTGGAGGTGTGCTCTCCCTTGCAATCCACTGCTCAGTTGAGCAGGCGTGGAGGTCCTGCACCAATGGGTGCGGGAGTTGGGAATGACAGCGGTGGTCTTCGCCCAAAGAAAACCACCGCTGTCATACAGAGCACCGCCACACCACCCTCCTGGATCACGCCGCCTCTGCTTTTGATGCCACGCTGGGAGCCCACCCCAGCATGGCAAACGTCCCGATAGTCAATTGTAAAAAAAAACCTGTATATAAAACCGCCCCACTGAGTCTCCCCGCCCATCCCCAACCCGCACTCACCCACTGTGCACCCTGTTTCCCCACACCCCCACCCCATACTTACCTCCGAGCTCGGCGCGACGATCTTTGGTGGACTGGGAACATGTCTGCACTCTTCAAAGCCGACTGCGAACTGAGGAAATGCCGTAAGCTGTATAATGGGCTAGATAGGGGTTTTCAACTTTATTGCATATCTCAGGCATTTTTAGAATTTTTGCACCAAATTTTCAACATGGGGTTTTGGGACCCTTCTGAATGATGTCACTGTCATGGCATTATTCGGGCCCGAAGGATGATTTCGCAGTCAGTGTGCAGTCACTGCGCCAAATCACCCTTTGGCCTGAATACCGCCATGACAGTGACATCATTCATGAGAAGGGGTCCCAAAACCCCATGTTGAAAATTTGGTGCAAAATACCAAAATGACTGTTTTACGAGCGCAGCTAGGCAGTTCCTACGCAGGCTCGTAAGTTCGTGAATTTTCAATATTTTCACCCAGATTTTCAACATTGCCATTTTACCACACCTCCTTATGAGCAGTACAGCTGTCATTTTTCACATCTCACCCAAAACGTGTTTCCATCCATGTAGCGCACAATGGCACAGTTGGTGTAAATCAATGTATGGGACACATTAAGAAAATCACAGTGACACTGTTCATGAGCAGAGGTCTTAAAATGGCTGTGTTGAAAATTTGGTGAAAAAATTCCTAAAAATGACTGTTTTATGAGTGTTCATTGCACAGTTCCTACGCAGCTCGTAAGTTTGCGAATTTTCAATATTTTCACTCCAGATTTTCAACATTGCCATTTTACCACACCTCCTTATGAGCAGTACAGCTGTCATTTTTCACATCCTGCCCAAAACGTGTTTCCACCCATGTAGTGCACAATGGCGCAGTCGGTATGTAAATCAATGTGTGGACACAGTAAGACAATCACAGTGACACTGTTCATTAGCAGAGGTTTTAAATGCCAATGTTGAAAATTTGGTGAAAAATTCCTAACAATGACTGTTTTATTTAGCGCATTGCACAGTTCCAATGCACGCCAGAGGGTTTGCGAATTTTCAATATTTCCACTCCAGATTTTCAACATTGGCATTTTACACTTCCTTATGAGCAGTACAGCTGTCATTTTCACATCCTGCCCAAAACGTGTTTCCCTATGTAGCGCTACAATGGGGGTAACAAAAGGTCATGCTGAAAATTTATTGTGCAAATACCAGCAATCGCACAAGGCATTAGGGTAAAGCACCATACGCAAGCAACACCACTGCATATACCTGCAAGCGAACGTTCGCATTGACAAATGCTTGTTGTTATGTAAAACAATATATCACTTACTTGGCTCTGTTCTCTGATGTCCAGTAATTCTCCTACACCCTTTAATTGTATATTTCCTTGTTCCAAAAGTAATATTGAGCCATGCAGTTTGTGGATAGTACAGCACTCCTCTCTTCTCATTCTGCTTCCTTATCACATTTTCACACTGTCTTTTTGTTTTGTAAAACATCTTACTCTTTTGGTCTATTTCCTGGTATCCAGTGGCTCCCTACACCCATTAGGTGCATATTTCATTGTCCAAAACGTAATATCAACTTACACAGTTCAAGGGTCTTGCACAACCCTTCTCTCTCCACCTCTGCCTACCACCAACTAACAAATGCAAACCGCTTAAAGCTATCTTTGCAGTTTGCATTTGTTAGTCTGTGGCCTGCTGAGGAGAAGAGAGGAAGGCTGTGCCAGTCATTGTGGGGCTGGATCGTCATGTCGAGGCTTGATGGGGCCACACATTGCATCATGAAAAGTAGGATGGCATGAAAATGGGGAAAAGTGCAGCTGTCAGGATAAAGGCTTGGTCTTGTCAGCCATGCAGCACCGACTGGCCCCCTACTGCTGCTAGCTACCTAGAACCCTCACACTCTGTCCCAGAGACTTGCCTTGTACCTTAAGTCACCCTCCCAGAAATGCTGCCTCTCCTTGACTCACCCAGTTTAGCAGTCCACTACCCTGTCCTTGCACTGGTGCCTTTAACCTTCCCTAGTGTTGGTCAGTAAGTGTAGCTTCTTTCAGTCTTCACCCTTCCCTGAGAGTAGACTGGTCTGAGGGATGCTGAATCCTGTCAACTTTTCCCATGCTAGTCTACATTAGTGTTCAGCGCCTGTCCCCTAACTCAGTTGTTGTCTTGGCACTGGTATCACCCTCCCAACCAACTTAAAAAACACAAAAAGACCTTTTAATTTTTAAACCACCCACCGACCCAGCTAATCAGAATCTTTATCACTAATAGTAACCCATTTTCTGCTTTGACTACAGGTCTCATGGAACAATTATCACACTGTAACAGGACACCAGTTCCTGTGTGGGAGGATACTGACCATGTGTGTCAGATAAGTACTATTTTATAATTATATTACTTTGTTTGTTCAGTTAGCTACTGAAGAGCTGCAGTGCCTTTGTGACCCTTTTGCTATTCTTATTTTACAGGTACTACTGGATGTTTCCTCAAACCACCCAACCCCTGTTCCAGAATCCCCAGGACCCAGGTAGTGTTTCCATGTTAGGATATAGTGGTGCATCTAAAAGTATCATGCCAGCCATTACCTTTCTTTATATTGTATCGTAAGTCCCCACAAATGGGGTTCCCAAAAGTCTTCCTTGAACTTGCCTAAAATGCTCACTGCCAGGCTGGTGTCCTGCATTGTAGCAGTTTAAATGTGATTACCAGATCTTGTATAGCCTCTGTGTACTGTCTCTTTAAGAGCTGCCTAATTGCAGCTTAATCTGAGACGGAGCTCTGTTGAAAATGTAACTATTTGCTGAAAACCATTTAGAATGATAATGATAATGTAGTTTGTCCAACATGCTTTCTTTGTAGCAAGGACTGTTTTGTTTGTCTCCACTATCTTGGTTCTGACTGCAAATTGGACCAATCAGTTCTGGTGGGACCTAAATGTAGCAGGACTACAGGAGCTGTCTGAATTCAAAATCTATAGGAACTGTGGTTTGAGTTTTTGTGCCTTTTTGCAACTGAAGGGGAGTTTCATGCGTGACTGACAGCCAAATCAGCCAACCAAATCTATTGGATCTTTGGGAAGTCCCGGATGCTTGCAGTTTTCAGTTTAGTTCTGAGCTGGAAGCTAAAGAAGAAGGAGGTAAAGTAATATTGGGCAGAAATCCTGAGTGGATTCACATGGGAAAACTGTGAAAGGACTGAGTTTTTGGCTGCATGTCTGCTGCTGCTTCATGAGTGGGAGAGAAGAGAATTATTTTGGACTAAATCCAAGTTTGTTTGACTAAAGTAAGCTACTGAGATGGGCCAGGCTCAACCTGAAGAAGACCAAATATTTTTGCTGAATGCGATCGGCCTGTTAGGAGTTCCAGCTACCCCTAAGCTCCGGTGTGTGCAGAGACTTTGCGATTGTGATCAAGGAGCACTTTACCTGGTACAGTAGAATTCCACATTACATGTAAATGTACTCACGAGCTGCTAGTGGGTTGTGAGTTAGTTCCCCACTATGTGAACTGTGTTCTACTTGCTGGAAGCTGTGTCCAGCCCAAAACAGACTGCATCAGAACTTGTCTCCATGCGGTCTGGCTTTGCCAGACTGGCCCAGCCAGACTACCCACTGCACAGAGAAGCCATCGACGGAGACCTGCCTGGGGATCAACCCCTGCTCCACGCTTGAACAGGAATGACGCCTGCGACTTGTGTGGGCCTGCTTCTCCTGACACTCCAGATCAACCACCTGCAGTCTTGATTTTCATCCAGCCTGTGTCCAGTCTTGGGTATCGTGAGCAAATACCAGGGTAGCTCCCTGCACCAACAGCTTAATCTGAATGTGTCATCTGATTGTCTTGTTGTTTCATTTCCTTACTAACTGAGCTCTCTGGCTCTGAATTACAAATATTGTGTACTGTGCATGTTGTGTTTTCCATCACAGGACCCCAACCAGCTGCAACCCTGGGCAACTCTCCTGGCTAGCCCATCTCTTCTCCACCTGGGTATCCAGAGGTGGACTGTGTGGTGGGACTCAAAGTGCATGCATAACTGCTTGATTGAGATAACCTTTAAGCTAATTAACCTGATTTTGCCCCTCCCTTGTTCAAGTCCCCTGAATAAATCAGATCTAACTTTTCTGTATGTAATCTGACTGTGGTTCCAGTTTGTGCTCAAAGTACTGTACTGTTGCTATTTGCTGAGCTTAACCTTGTTTTACAGGGGTCCCCAGAATCGAGCCAGAGGAACCAGCCCTGGTGGTTAAGTGCAAACAGTGTGGGTATCTTGTGGTGTACTAGGGTATTGTGAAAGTGATTATTGTACAGTGTCTCAGGCCACTAGAGGGGAAAGAGGGGGTTACAGTATCCCGGAGGGCTGTGTCCAGGTTAGCTTGACCACTACCAACTCTGACCTCTGGGTGGAGGCACCCGCTTCAGAACTCAGGCCTTAACCTGCTACTAGCCAAGCAGGCAGGGGTAGTAGCCCTTGGATAGCCACCTAGGGGTTACATGTACAATAGAAACATAGAAGTTGAGGCTGATAAGGACCGCAAGGTCCATCCAGTCTGCCCATTTCTTTTTCTACCTTATAAATGTGCCATCGGCCTTTGCTCTGTCAATGGCCTATCTAGTCATACTCATCTGTATTGCTCCCTTATGCCTATCCCATGCCTGTTTGAAGTCCTGCACTATATTCATATCCACCACTTCCTGAGGTAGGCCGCTCCATGCATCCAAACTCCTTTCTGTGAAAAAGAACTTCCTTACATTACCCTTAATTGGCCTCCGCCTATTCTCATGCTGTGTCCTCTTGTCCTGCTATTTTTCTATGTTGAAACATGTTAGACTCTTTCACCTTGTTAATGCCCTTAAGGTGTTTGAATGTTTCGATCATATCACCTCTCCCTTCTTTGTTCTAGGGTATACATATTGAGCTCAATTAATATGTCCTCATATGTTTATGGGCTTGGGCATGGCCCAGTTGGCAGGGGAATATTGATGTCAAGATGATGTCAAGGGACAGGGAGCCAAACTGAACAGCCAAAATTTACCTATATTCTTCCACCCCAGTTATGGGTGGAATTGGTGAGGCACAGTGTTCCTACATTTTTGCCTTTAAAGGGTTCAATGGTGAGTTGTAGATAAAGATGGCATAGGGAAAGAATGTCAGGGTGAGGACAATGGTGAAATATTGTTGAGGGATGGGGTAGCCATACAAATCTGAAGCCCCACAGCCTGGCCGAGACTGCTCCTCACCATTATCCCATCAGTATAATACTGTATATCGAAGTATACAGAGTGGCAGAGTCTGTAAGCAGATCTAAGGTGGGAGGAGAGTATACAGGCATCATGCGCTTTAGGTGGGATTTACCCCTCATGTTTTGACCATTGGTTGGAAAACACTGTGCATTAATAACATCAGTGCCATACTCCAGTTGTGCCATAGGTGCTGCCAGAAGAGAAGCTGCCTGCACACCCTCTCACTCCACACACATTGCCATACTCCAGCTGTGGCAAAAGTGTCACCAGAAGAGCGGCTGCCTACACTTTCCTTTTACAGAGCCACAGCAGATTACCTCCATATACTGTAGTGGCCCCTCTGAACAGGTGGATGTGAATCGGGATTGGTAGCTGGTCCTGGGTCTCCCATTTGTAGTGTGACTCTCACTATTGGCTAGCACCACTTGAGTCAAAAAATGAGACTTTAAATGGGAATAGAACTCAAGCCCCAGAATGCTAGCCAGTGCTATATCAACTGAGATATTAGGCCCAACATGAGCTTAACTTGGTGATTATGGATGTTTTGTTTCAGATGCAAGTTTTTAGATGTCCACTTTCTTTGTAGATGCACACATTAAAGATTGGCACTGATGACATTTGGAGACAGCAAATCATGAGTAGTTCAGGTAAGCATGTTTTTACCATACACTGTGTTTATCCATTTTCAATCTACTACTCCTTTTATTACATGTTCTGCTCTATCTCACCATTCCTCATGCACAACCAAATCATTATGCTCTCACAAGCAAGCTTACCTTGCACCACTCTGACTTAATCATACCCACATTGTATTGCTATGTTACAAGTATTCTTCCACACTGATATCACAGGTATACTCACTTTACTGTTACTCAAACACACCCTCATGCTGCTCTCTTTTCCACACATCTCCTTTTGTTGATTCTTTTACATAGTGTTCCTGCTTTGTGTTGAGCCCTCTCTCACACATTTGTCTTGTGTAGTGCTTTCTGTCACACACACATAAAGACATAGAAATTATTGGCAGATAAGAACCACCAGGCCCATCCAGTCTGTCTGAAAGCCATACATTAGTTTGTTTCCACTGACCCTACCTAGTCAATGGCCTTACCCCTCCTTCCCACCAGCAATGTACCCTTATGCCTATCCATGGATGTTTAAACCCTCCACTGTGTTTGCCCCCACCACTTCCTGTGGCAGTTTATTCCAGGCGTCCACCACCCTCTCTGTGAAAAAAATTCTCACATTTCCCTCAGCCTGCCACCCTCCTGTTTCATGTCATGCCCCTTGTTCTTATACATCTCTTATTTTGGAAGATGTCTCCCCTACTCCTTGTTTATGTCCTTAAGGTACATGAATGTTTCTATCATTTCCTGATTCCTCCTCTCCTCCAGTAAGCACATATTGAGGTCCTTTAGTCTCTCCTGATATGTGTTCTGGTGCAGTCCTTGTACAATCTTAGTCGCCTTCTCTGGACTGCTTCTACCCTGTCAATGTCCTTATGAAGGTGCGGCCTCCAGAACTGCACATAATACCTAGGTGAGGCCTCACTAGCATTTTGTACAATGGTATAACCACCTTCCACCTTCTGCTTGTGAACATCTCTACCTATGCATCCCAGCATGCCACTGGCCCTCCCTGCAGTACTTTTGTACTCTGCTTAGACACTTTTCAGTCCTCAGAAATGATAACCTCCAGGTCCCTTTCTTCCTTTGTAATAGGCAGCAACTCACCACCCCATCCTGTAGCACTCCCAGGGTTCCCTCTTCCAAGGTGCATCATTTTGCACTTCTTGGAATGAAATCTTAGTTGGCACACTTCAGACCATTTTTCAAGCTTCTACAAATCCCTCATTTTCTACTCTATACAGAGTACCCCACCCTGTTGCAGATCTTGGTGTCATCTGCAAACAGGCAGACCTTCCCTCCAGCCGTACCACAGTGTCACTAATAAAAACATTAAACAGAACTGGCCCAAGGACTGATCCCTGAGGTACTCAACTGATCACCTCCCTCTCCCTGATTGTATCCCATTTACCACCACCCTCTGCTTCCTGTCTGTAAGCAGTTCCTAACCCAGTTTACCACTGTGTGCCCCATGCCCAGGCTACTCATTTTGTCGACCAGCCTTTTGTTGGGACCATGTTGAAGGCTTGCTGAAATCTAGGTAGGTGACGTCCACTGCCCTCCCCGATTGACATCCTCGTAACTCAATCAAAAAGTCTATTAGATTTGTCTGACATGACCTTCTAGCTGTGAATCCATTCTGCCTCGGATCCTGGGCCCAATGGACTCCAGGTGCTCCACTATCCTTTCTTTAAGCAGTGGCTTCTAATCTTGCCCACTAGTGAGGTGTGAGGCTGATGGGTCTATAGTTCCCCACATCCTCCCACTGCCACTTTTGTAGAGGGACTACATGTACCCTCTTCTAGTCCTCTGGAACACCTGTGACAAAATGACTGGTGAACAAGCTGCCAGTGGTGCCGCTTAGCTGCCCTCTCAATTTCCCTATTATCCTGGATGTATTCCATCTAGCTCCCAATACTGTGTCCACCCTTAATTTTGTGAGCTCCTGCAGGAGTTTCTGTACCATGAATGAACTAGTGTTTACCTCTCCCTCCCTTGATCCTGCTACTCAGTTGTGCTCTGTCAGACCTCACCCTCCTCAGTGAATACTGAGCAGAAGCATTTGTACAGTATTTCTGCCTTTTCTAGGTCTCCTCTTTGTACTCTTCTTGTCTCCGGCCTTCCTTCTTTCACTGATGTACCTAAAAAGTCTTGACCCTTTCTTTACTGTCTGCGACAATCTTTCTTCAGTCTGCTCCTTTACTCTCCTTACAGCCTTTCCTGCTTATCTAAGATTCTTTAGGTACTCCTCCTGTCTGGTTCCCTTTGAGCTTCCTTTGTATTTCCTGAAACTTGCCCTTGGCCCTTACTTTGCCTGCCACCTGTCTCGATAATCATAGTGGTTTCCTCCTTTTTCTGCCTTTGCTTACCACCTTGATGCAATGGTTCATCACCTCCTGTATGGCTCCCTTCAGGCGTTTCCACTGCTCCTCGACTCTCCTCGTATCTCCAATCCGGCAGGGCCTCTTGATACAACTCTCATTTTCTCAAAATCTGCCCTTTTAAAATCCAGAACTCTTGTCTTATTGTGACTAGACAGTGTTTCTGTCCCCATGTTAAACCAAACTATGTTGTGGTCACTAGATCCCAGCTGCCCTTCCACCCGACATCCTATATACTGTCCCCATTGGTCAGTACCAGGTCAAGAATTGCCCTTCTCTTGTGGGATCTCCAACCAGCTGTCTGAGTCCTGCCCTTGCAGTGAATCCAGGATGACCCTGCTCCTGGTTGAAGCAGTTGCTGGGATGGTCCAATCAACATCTGGAATATTGAAGTCACCCAGCAGTAATACCTCACCCTTTGTTGCCATCTCCTAGATTTGATCCACTAGATCCCTGTCCATCTCCTCCTTGCACTGGAGATCTGTAGATCACCCTTGTCCAAACTGGTGTGCCATTTTCTGGCTCAAGGGTTACCCACAGTGCCTCTGTCTTCCCCTGTCCACCCTGCTCCTGCTCCTGCACTGCTCACACCTACCTCATGTAACTCTCTCCCACAAAACATGCCTCATGTACAATGTCTTGAACACATCTGCCTTATGTTGTGTGTTTTATTGTACCAGACACCCATGTTATGTGTTGTGTTATCTTGTATACACCCACTTAGTGTACTCAGTCTCACTCACCCACCTCATGTTGCACTGTTGCACACTCCTTCCCCATGGTGTGCTGTTTCCTCCACCTCATCTTGTATTGTGGTTCTTTTTACACACCTGCCATGTGTTGTCCTCTTACATTCCTGCCCCATGTTGCACTTTCTCATCCACACATACACAATCCTACACAATCTCTTGTTGCTCTTACACAAACCTGACCTGACCTGTGTTGTGCTACCTCACAAATACCCCACATTGTGCTGTGCTCTCTGATACTTTCTTCATGTTGTGGTCTGTCTTTTGCACTCACCTTATGTTTTTTTCTTAACCACACCAGACTTATGTTGGACTATCATGTGCTCTGGCCAACATGCCCCTTTCTGAAAACCAGTTCATACAGCTGTCAAACGGCCTTGTGTGGTTGTTGTGTGAAATGGCTGCCACTGCACATTTATAGTCACTTCACTACCAGTTCCTTATTGCTTATAAAGTGGCTGTGTGTGGTTGTTGATGTGCACATTTACAGTCACTCAATACCAGTCTCTTATTGCTTGTAAAGTGCTTTGGGATACAATGTGCATGAAAAGCACTACATAAATGCTGATTCTTCATCTTCTTGTCTTTACCTATATGGTAGGCATCTACACAGAGAGGCAGTTGAAAGGAAGGAAAGAAATTTGGTTTTATAAAGTGCATTTATACTGACTATCCCAAAGCACTTTACAATCCAAGAGAGAGAGAGGTGAAAACTGAGGCACACTGGGAGACTTGAACATAGATATGATTAGAGAAAAGGTAGAAAGTGGTTAAGTGGCTCTCCCAGGGTTGCCTGCTGAATGTGTGGTAACTTGTGGGATTTTAAATGTGGTCTTAGATTATTACGGTTCTAACGCCTGTTCTTGTGGCAAGGTAACAGGTGCGTGTGACCTCATAGCCAGGAGACAAGTTGACAGAGAGGAGACTTTCAGCTCTGAGCTGTAACCTGTTCGACAACCTGCTTCCCACTCTTTTGTGAGAGTTACCACACATGGTCTACTGGTGAATGACTAAGCACAGAGCTGGCAGAGACAAGTGGGGAAATAGATTGTCATTGTTGTCGAAATGGTGAAGGCAAACAGATCTGAGTACTACTAAAATGTCCAACCAAGATAGGTAAAATAAAATTGGAAACTTGCAAATTAAGAAGTATTAGCAACAGCAATCTTTAATTCCAGTGGAAAGTACAACAAGGATCCTTTATGCTTTCCATTAAGATATTCCTACACCTCTGTTTACCATTTTTCTTTCTACCTGTCTTGGGCTAGTTGTATCTGGAGTGCCACATTTATTTTTGGTTTGTTTGAAGGTAGTTGCCTCCAGTCCAGCTCAGCATATGATTGTGTTTCTCCCCATATAGGTTTTTTATCCACCTTTCTGCCCCATTTGCATCACTCTGACTCACCCCCATCCCCATCATCTGGCTTCTCCAGGACTTACCTTCCTTGTCATCCTCTTCCACAGGACTTGCGGGGCACTTGGTCACCTGAGCAGGGCCTGTGAGGGAATCAGTCTTCATCCCGTGATCTGATTTTTTTCCCTCCATTTTCCCGAGCTCACAGCACATACAGTCCAGGCAATGTATGAGCTCCACCTCTGAAGATGCCTCTGGCACCCTGTTTGTGTGGCCTCTTAACCAAGTATTGTCTCACATGCTGTTACCTGAACATCTCCATGAGGACATCTCCTAAATAAGCAGCAAGCGATGTGAACCCCTTCACAAAGGAGAAGCACAGAAACAAAGGAAGGACATGGTGGGTAAGAAAGAGGGGAGCAGTGGCTGTTTATGTGAGGGATAGCACAAAAGCAACAGAGATAATGGGAACACAGCTGGGAGGGGTGATGTACTGTGGGTCACCATAGAGATAGGGAATGGAGCAGCTGGTGTAATCTACAGAACTCCAGTGCTGGGAAAGATGGATAAAGTTCTGGTCAAAGTCATCCAAAGATGGTAAAAAGGGAGTGCTGATGGGGGACTTCAATCTGCCTGATGTAGATTGCAGTATCCTAGCTTCAGCATCAGCTAAGAGCAGGGACATAGAAACATAGAAAAATTATCGGCAGATAAGACCGCCAGGTCCATCCAATTTGTTCATAAGCCTTGCACTAGTTTGCAGCCTCCGACCCTATCTACTCAGTGGCTTTTCACCCTCCTTCCCACCTTTAAGTTCCCTATGCCTGTGCCAGGCATGTTTAAATCCCTCCACTGTGCTCGCTCCCACCACCTACTGTGGCAGTCTATTTCATGTGTCCACCACCCTTTACAAGAAGAAATTGTCCTCACATTAAATTTCTAAAGTTAGTAAATAGGGTTAGCCAAATAGGATGTTTCTGTTAAGGGAGAAGAGGACCACCAGGTGGCACTCCATGAGGCTGGTTGGTGGGAGGCTCAGGGGAGACTAGGAGATGCTACTTCACCGAGATGGTGGTAGACCCTGGAATGCACTGCTCAGAACTAATGGCGTTAATACAGTGGAGTGATTCAAAAGGAACTGGGTCAGGTATAAGGGAAGGTAAAACTGAGTAATGCCAGACCTGATGGTGCATCTCCAATGGGGATGGGGTCAGGGGATTTATGGGGAGGCCAGGAGGCAGCAGTGGTGTCCTGACTGGGTGCTGATTTTTGAGCAGACTTGAAAGACCATTAGACTTACTTTGCTAGCATCTTAGTATGTTAGTATTTCCCCTTAACCTGCCTCCTTCCAATTTCATATCATGCCCCTCATTATTGTACTCCTGTGCGGAAGATGTCTCTGCACTTTGTTTATGCTCTTAAGGTATTTGAATGTTTCTATTATGTCCCCCACTCCCTCTTCTCCTGCAGTAAGTGCATATTGAGGTCCTTTAATCTCTCCTCATAAGTTTTCTGGTGCAAGCCCGAACCATCTTAATTTCCCTTCTCTGTACCACCTCCACCCTGTTGATGTCCTTATGAGGTGTAGCCTCCAGAACTGCACAAGTACTCTAGGTGATGCCTCACTAGTGTGCTATTCAATGGCATCATCACCTCCGGCCTTCTGCTCATGATATGTCTGACTATGCAACCCCAGCATGCCTCTGGCTCTCTCTGTAGCCTCTGCCCTCTGTTTAGACACCTTTAGGTCATCTGAAATGATAGCCCCCGGCCCTTTCTTCCTTCGTGATCATCAGTAACTCCTCCTCCAGGGTTCCTTTGTCCCAGGTGAATTATTTAGCATTTCATGGAATTGAACTTCAGTTGCCTCTTCTCTGACCATTTTCAAGCTTTCCCAGGTCCTTCTTCATTCCTCCATCTCATCTGGAGTATTCACCCTGTTGCAGATCTTGGTGTCATCCGCAAACAGGCAGATCTTTGCCTCCAGCCCTAATGCAATGTCACTAATAAAGACATTAAACAGGACTGCCCAAGGACTGAAACCTGTAGCACCCTACTGGTTACCCCTCTTCTCGGACTGGATCCCATTTACCACCACCCTCTGCTTTCTGTCTGTTAGCCAGTTCCTAACTTAGTTTACCACCTTGTGTCCCATGCTCAGACTTCCATCTTGTTTACCTGCCTTTTATGTGGGACAGTATCAAGGCCTTGCTGAAATCGAAGTAGGCTTGGTCCACTGCCCCTCCCTGATTTATTCTCCATCACCCAGTCAAAAAATTCTATCCGATTCATCTGACATGACCTTTCCCACTGTGAATCCATGCTGCCTTGGATCCTGGGCACCGATGGATTCAAAATTGCAACTATTCTTTCTTTCAGCAGAGCCCCATGATCTTCCCGTTACGAGTGTGAGGCTGACCAACCCATAGTTCCTGCATCCTCCCTGCTGCCACCTTGTGTAGAGGGACTCATGTGCCCTCTTCCAGTCCTCTGGAACCACTCCTGTGTTGAGTGACTAGGTGAACATGGCTGCCAGGAACACTGCTAGCTCCTCGCAGTTCCCTTAATATCCTTGGATGTATGCCATCTGGCCCCATTGTTTTGTTTTATTTATTTATTTATTTTTATTTATTTCTTCTTGGATTGCAATACCTTTGAGCTAGAACAGCTCATTTACAATGATTCCACATAAAAGGAAGGGTGACATACAAACAAAGGTTGTTGAAACATAACATAGTGACAAGCAACACCAAATGACAGTGATTAAGGCAGTTGGACAATACAATAAATAATAGTAGGTATAACAATGAGATACAATAGTTGATAGGTAAAAGACCTAAACAATGCAACTAGAAATGACAGTGGCTAGAATAAGAAAAGTAAGATGGCAGCCAAGAGGCCTTGTCAAGTAAGCAAGTTAGTTAGGGTGACATTAAGTTAGGTAGTTCAGGATAGGGAGGAAGGGGAGGAAATGGGGAGGCCAGAGGTGGCAGTGGTACAGAGGTGGAGCAGAAGGTGGGGTGGCTACCCAGGAGTTGACAAAATTATAGCAGATCAGTGTCAATAGATGCAGTCTCAGACGCTGACCAGGAGAGGTGTTGACAGAGGGAGCTTTTGACAGACTCAGTTTTAGGAAGGGCAGAGATATCACTGGGCAGGGTGTTAAACTAGAAGGGTGTTCTGTACACAAAAGAGCATTGACCCTGGGTGGTGTGACATCTAGGGACAGAGACAAAATGCTTGACAGAGCTACAGGTATGCTGTGTGCTGAAAAATGGGTTGAGTATGTTGTTATTTCCAGCAGGAAGGAGTCAAGGATAGCTTTCTTGGTGAGCAGGCAAGTTTGGTAATGGACCCTGCCAGTTAGCTGGAAGCCACCCTGTTTGTTTATATAGTTCGCTTGGTGGGTAAGGCTAGTCTCTCCAGTCAGAAGATGTCCCGCTTATTTAGGGCAACAGCAGTTCTGCAGAGGGAGGTATTCATAGCTGAGCTATAAATGACCAGTCCATAATCAACAACTGAAAGAATAGAGCTGTGGATTGCAAGTCTCAGGGCTTCTGGCATTAAACTATATTTATGCTTGTAATAACCCAATTTTTATATTTACTGTGGAGGCGACATTATCGATGTGTTGGGCAAATGACAGGAGCTATCCATGGTTACACCTAGTTACTTAAAGTGTTGTATTTGGTTAAGTGATATGCCAGAGGAGTCCCTGATGGTTAGCGATGTAGCTCTGTGTTTGCTACGAGCACCACTGAACAACATAACCTTCATTTTTGTAATTCAGTACCAGTTTGTGATGCTCGAACCAGTCCTCCACCTCCTTGAAACCAAGCTGAATTTGATATTCCATGGGGCTGGTTCAGTGCCACTAGTGAAGATCACTGTGTCATCCACGAGAGAGGGTGTGCTGTTGACATGCACTTGGGAGGTTGTTTATGAAGATGCTGAAAAGAAGTGGCCCGAGAATCAGAGCCTTGCAGGACTCTGATCTGGCGGGTTGTAGGTCAGAGGTAACATTGTCTATTCTCACCTGTTAGGTATATTCGGTTAAGTAGCTTCTGAACCAGGACACAGCATTGGTAGAGAGATCTAAGGAGGATAGCTGCTTGAGAAGAGGGTTGTGGTTAACTGTATTAAAGGTCTTAGTGAGGTCGATGAATGTGTCGCCTACTAAACTGCCTTGATCCAGGGACTTGTGAATTAAACTAGTGAATTCAATCAATGCTGTGGTGGTGCTGTGGCCTTTTCTAAAACCATGTTGCTGGGGGCACTATAATGAGTATTTGTCCAGGTAATTCTTTCCCTGTACATCAATGGGCTGCCCTCCGTTGCTACCACGGGCACATAACCCTATACACAGATGACCTAGTCTTACTGTACAGTTCTCCGGACATGTCTAGCATAAACACGCACCTGAATCCTGACTTCTCTAGTATCCAGAACTGGCTGGTGGATCACAAGCTCACCATCAACCTGGATAAGACCATGGCCATGCTCTTCGGGCCTTCAGCCAAAGTCAATGCCTGCCCCACACTAATGATTTATGGGGCTAATGGTGCCCCCCTACTGGTCCCTATTTGCCATGAAGTACCTGGGCATTACCCTCGATCCGCAGCTGGATCTTACAGTGCACTTTAGAAATGTCTGTATGGCCACTAACAGGAAGCTTAGACTTGCATACAGGGCTAAAGATGGCCTCACCCTGCTGCTCGTCTTGGCATAGCCAGGAGGATAATCCTGCCCACACCTTGCCACGGCTCGTAGCCTTGCCCCGGTCTCAAACTCTAGCCTAGCTAAGTGACATGCAACAACATCTGCCACTTCGCCTCTCCGCCTCCTCGCCTCACGTATCATTGTGAGCTATGCTCCAGGCTGGAATGGCTCCCCAGAAAAACACTGTGTGTTTGTCCTGGGCAACTTTGTTGACAACATAGTCAGAAATTCCACTCCTCCTGCACTAGCCCTCCCTCAAGCATGACACCCTGCCTACAACCCACGATCTGACCCTACTCAGGTCTGCCTGGTTCCTAAGACCAGACTCTCACTGATGACTGGCCTTTTTAGCTCAGCATCTAGGCTGTGAAACTCCTTTCTGTACTTGTACATGCATCTCCCTCCCATCACTGCTTCAAAACCTCATTCTGGAACTTCCTCAAATCCACAGCTGCCTGTCTTTGTGCCTCATAGCTCCAGAAACATCCCCTCCTCCTCTGGATACCTTTGGGTGACTGTGGGTGCTAATCTATGATGGTCGCCTGCACTATCGCACTTAAGCCCTCCTGGGGCATGGGGAGGCACCCTGCTAGTACTTCCACCTCTAGCTGCTCATGGAGGGTAGCTTTCTCTCTAAAGATAGGTGCCCACGAAAGATCATGTATTTTGTTGTACTCCCTGTCATAGGTGTTTCCTGGCGTCCCCTCTCCCTACTGCCGATTTATAACTTGTTTGCTGTATACCTTACCTAACTGTTACCCTGGTTACCCGATTCTATCTTGTTTGCTGTATACCTTACCTTGCTATGTTTTCCTGGTGCTTACCCACCTCACTACTGCCGATTTATATCTTGCTTGCTGTATACCATACCATACCATACTATGTAATGACAGGGTACCTTACTACTGTTCCACCCACTTGCACGTGGGCCAATTGTACCCTGTCCCTGTATTTGTGTCTCCCGGCGTACTTGTAACCTCCCGGTCGCATCTGAGGAATAGGCACATGCTGTCTAGTGTGCTAACCTGGTTAACAAAAGCAAATAAATAAATAAATAAATTAACCAACTGGTCAGCAACAATACATTCAAGCACCTTGGAAAGGGGTGGAGGATGGAGATAGGCCTATAGATAGAGCACAGAGAACGGTCTACACTTTGGTGGATGGGGTAACAAGGGCAGACTTCAGAGCAGGGGAATTGTGCCTGTCTCAGTGAGAGATTCATTATCTTTGTGATAGGCCCCAGGGTAGCATCAAGTGTAAGTCCAATTAGTTTGAGACCTAGTGGGTTGCCACTGTGCCTGGATTTACCTAGGGCCTTTGCAAGGTATTTCTTGACCATGTACTGAGGACATCTTTGAAGTAGAAAGGAGGCCGTGTGGGGTCTGGACCTCAGAATCAGCAACAGGACACTTTTCAGTGTCTATGGTGGAGTCTTCACTATCCTCAAAGAAATCAGGGCAGGACACTGCCCAGGTCTGAAAACATATTGTTGAAGGCTTTGGCTATGGTCAGAGGGTCAGCATTGGAGTTTCAGTGATACTGAGCATTGTAGGGGAGCTTTGGGGTCTTTGCCAGTTACCTCTTTTATGTTGCTCTAGAAACTTTTGCCATCACCCCAGGTGGTAGTGAACTGCTCTCTGTGGTACCTTCTTTTGCCAGATGGATAGCTCAGGTACAAGTGTTTTTGGCAACTTTGTAAGCCTGTACATTAGCTGTCTTGCTAGTGGCCCAGGAGCAGTGCCAAAGGTGGTCTCTGTAGTTCATCTGCCTGATCAGGTCCTGGATATCCAGGGATTAGTTGCGCCCTGACTTTCATTTTTTTCAAAGGTGTGTAGATATCACAGGCTTCCTTAAAACAACTGATGAAGTAGTCAAGAACTGTGTATATGTCATTTTTGAATCAAGTAATGACCAGTCAATGGCACAAAGGTGTTGCTTCAGATGTTTGAAATGGCCGGCTTTAGCACCCTGGAGAGAATAGTTTTTTTTTTTGGGGGTATTAAATGTGTTTGTTCAAAACAGGTAATGGGTGAGTAGTCACTTATGGCATCAGGAAGCACATTAACATTGGAGGTTCAATCTGGGCAGTAAGACAGGATCCAGTCAATTAGGAATGAGAACCCATTTTGTAGTTTATCCTGGTCAAAGTGGTGACTAGCTGAATGAAGTTTAGAGCAGAGATTGCATCCTTAAAAGTGTCAACATCAGGTGCTTGCCAGTTAATATTAAAGTCACCCATAATAATAGATTCAGAGTTTTGGGGCAAGTTCCTAATGAATTCCACCAGAGAATGGAAGCTAGTGTTGTGGTCCTTGGTGGTAAACAATCAAAATTGTAAGAATGTTGTGTGTGCCCCAAGCAGAACATTGACAGCTAGTGCCTGGGTGGCATTTCCTAGGTTGTCCTTAGATAAGGTACTGTATAACCTGTAAGGGTTTCCTTGACATAGATGGCACACCCACCTTTATGCTTTGAAAGCCTATCCTGCCTAAATATGACATAACCCATTAAGGCCACTGCTGAATCTGGGATCTTTGGAGAGCCATGTTTCCATGATAGTTAGGATATCAGGGTTCTGCTGCGAGACCCATGCTTGGAGCCTATCTAATTTACACAGTAAACTGCAGACATTGATGAAGGCAAGCTTTAGTGAGCCAGTCTTTTAGGGACCAGTAGATGAGGCTAGCCTAGTTGAGACAGAGTTGGGATGCACGTTCCGACAATAACAGTAGCATTAGCATAAGCCTAGTAAGAGTCTTTTACTGGTTTGAGTTGTTTGAGGTGCCAGCGCTGGGTTGAGATTCTCTTTCTACTGATGTAGCACAGTGACCAAGGTGATAAAGCCATAGGGAGGCAGTGAAGAAGTTTTGATTAGTCTAGTGCATATCGTAGAGGCCAAGGAAAGAGGTGAGTGTCCTTGGGTGTAAGATATAGGTTACTGGTTATAAAGCCATGGACATAGTGGATGTCAGAGTGGTGATTCATTCCTTGGTGTTGATGTAGAGGGAATCTTGAGCTGTGTAGTCATCCAAGATTATGGATAGAAATACTAGTAATAGTAAAGTTAATTTTGGACTCATTGCTTTGATGTGCAGTAGTTGCCTCAGTCTGCTACTCAGCTGTGGACCATGACCCTCCCCTTCAGTGAATACTGAACAGAAGTATTTGTTCAGTATTTCTGCCTTTTCAGGTTTCCCTCTTGTCATTCCCCTGCTTGCCCTCTGAGCCTTACAATACCCCCGCTTTTCCTCCGTTTGCTGATATACCTAAAGAATGCCTTGTCTCCTTTCTTACCATCTGCACTTATCTTTCTTTGATCTGTGCCTTTGTTCTCCTTATAGCCTCTACTTCTTCCATTTAGATTCTTTAGTACACCTCCCTGTCTTCCTCTATGTGAGTCTACTTATATTTCTTGAAATGGACACCTTTTGGCCCTTACCTTGCCTGCCACCTCCTTGAGAACCATAGTGGTTTCCTTCTTTTCTTGCCTTTGCTTATCACCTTAATACACTGGTTCATAACCTCCTGTATGACTCCTTCAGGTGTTCCCACTGCTTCTCAACTCCCCTTCTACCTCCCTCCTTGCCAGAGCTTCCTTGATGCCCTCCCCATACTAGCAAAATCTGCCTTCCTGAAATCCAAGATTGTTGCCTTAGTGTGACTAGTCTGCATCCCTGTCCCCATGTTAAACCTCACTCTGTGGTGGTCACCCATTTCCTTTCTAGACTTCTGCAGGGGCATTCCTCATGCAATTAGTAAAGGAGTCCACTTGTGAAGGAGTAATATTGGACCTTGTACTCACCGTGGGGACAGTGTTGCAGACATCACATTGTGTGGGCATCTGGGGACCAGTGATCACTGTATGGTGGGGTTCAATATAAGAACCTTAGCAGAAGTGAACCACACAAAGGTGAGGATCCAGGACTTCAGGAGGGCCGATTTTACAAAGATTGGGAATGCCTTTCAGGATGCCTGGCAGGGGCTATAACTTGGGTGGAGTGGAGGAACAGTGGGCAAAACTAAAAGTGTTGATAGTGAAGACAACAAACCTCTGTGTCAAGCTAGTAAGTAAAGCAAGAAGTAAAAAACTGCTATAATTCTCAAACGAATTTGCTGGGAAGATAAGGGCAAACAAGTCAGCATACAGAAGGTACAGGGAAACACAGAGGGAGAAGGATAGGGATGTATCAGGAGAAGCAGAGGAGGCAGAGAAAGCAGTCAGAAGTACAGAGGTGCAAACAGAGGAAAAATAGTTCAGGCAGTAAAGAAAGGGGACAAGAAATTTTTCAGATATGTAATTAAAAGGAGAAAGACCAGGGAGGGATTATAAGCCTATGGTTGGAAGGGAGGGGGAGTGTGTGGAAGGGGACAAGAAAAATACTGATTGACTACTTTTGTTCAGTATTCACAAGGAGAGGGAAGGAGGGGACTACAGATAAATGGCAAAGGCATTGAAGGAAGGGAGGTGGATACTACTCCATTTACAGAGAAAGGTGTCCTGATGGCAGTTGCACAAGCAATCCGCCTGCCTAGGACAGGCTGAAAAGGTGCCTGCTGCCACGCCTCCTCCTTGGCTCATAAGGTAACTTCGATCCTGGACCCTGAACAAGGGAAAGAGGATTTTGAGCGTTCCTCCAGTGGGAACTGAAAGGTTCCAGATGGCCTGGAGCATTGACATTGGTTCCCTGCCCAGTGCTGAAGCCAGTGCTGAAATCACTGCACTACAGCATAAGTCTGCTGAGAAACATTGACCTTTGACGTTTCTTCCCTTTAGCAGTCTGCTTTTAGTCTTGCTTGATGTACTGACTCTGAAAATCGCTGTAATTTCTTAATTTCTGTTAAAACTGTTCTCAAAATGTTTTGTGATTAATTACAGTTCTACTAGCTACTTTGTCTGAGTGTTAATTGTGCTTACAGCCCTTCCTGTGTAAAAGTTCAGCTGGATCTCAGACCTCAGACTGGCGCCATCCCCAATCATTCCTATTGTGGTGCAAATTGGACTCCTGCTGGCTTCTGCTGGCCCTTTGTCCACAGCTAGTACATAATCTTCCCTTTTTTCTTTTCCCCAGCTGTGAGAAGCCCCCAGGGCTCCCCAGCTCACCAGCCGAGGCATCCTTGGAAACCGGCAGTCGACGCTGACCTAGCTGCCACCAGAGACCTCTAGCCCGGACTCGCTCCCTCACAAGGTATGGCAAAAGCCACAATTGTATGCCCACCCACCCATCTCCCTCCTCCTCCTCATCCTCCATTTATTAAATACACTTCGTCCCACCTCCTCTCATCTTCTACGCCCTCTGGTGCTCCTCCCACTTTAATTTTAACTATCTGCTGTCTTTACACATTAATCTCCTGCAGAGGCCCATCTCCTATCTTTTTAGTCTACGCTGAGGCGTTTGTCAGTTTCAGCACAACCACAGGTTATAGTATCTGTTACTAGGTCTGGGACATTCATTGCCCTATTCTGTGGCATATAGGAAGACCTTATCATGAGAGGGAACACCTGGCTCCTCTGCATGTTCCTTGTCTTGCTAGTGCTCTGCACCTCTGTCAGATCTCACATTCCTCCCAGGGTGTGGATGAGGTTTGTGCCTCTCCCTGTTATGTGCTCAACAACTCCTCTCATGAATTTCTACATGATAACTGGATCATACAGCTATATTTGCCTGGAAGTGGGACATCTCCGAATTGTCATTGCATGGTACTCCTACCTCCTCCCATCTCGATACTTTCTTCTTCTGGCATGTTTCTGTCAGGATTCTAGTGGCTGCAACCCTAGGTCAGAATAGCACCAGGAGTGGAGTTAACTATTTTCAACTTCACCATCCTCCCAGATGCTCAAAGAACAAAGACTACAAATTAACTTTTGCTGCCTTTAAAAGGATTTTGCTGCTATTGCTATTGTGCTTAGGCAATGTCGAGCTCAACTCGGGGCCTCTAGATACCCTTGCTTCTCCTCCAACCTTGCTGGAATTAAAGGAATGTCATTACTACATGACAATGTCTGCAGCTTTTGAAAAAGATCACCATGATCCAGGCTTGGTTAGCCACACCTACCTGATATTCTGGTGATCAGTGAGACCTGGCTTAGACCAGCCACTCCTGACAGGGAAATCAATATCCCAGGTTATTTGCTCTTCCGAGCTGATAGGCAATCAAGAGGTGGAGGGTGGCGATTTATGTCAGGGACAAATTCTCTGTATCATGTCTAGAATCATTCTCTCCCTAATGAATTTGAATGCTTGTCCCTAAAGGTTGAACTATCACCTTCTTGTACACTCTGTGTAATAGGCTGTTACAGGCCCCGCCTGTAGGATCACATCTCTTGTCACATCTAAGCTCTGCCCTGGGGCTTAGTACATTGGAAACTATTATTCTTGGTGATCTGAACTATGACTGGTTATCAAAGCCTCAGCTCCCTTGACATCCTTTTGTGACACCTTAGGCTGGTGCAACTCATTGGTGAACCAACTCGCCCAAATAAAAGAACCCTAGTAACAGCACCATTTTAGATGTAATTTTGTTAACAAACCATACCTGTTCTCCCATGTTGGAACATTTTTCTCTGACATCAGAGATCACTGTTTCATCGCCAGCATCAGATCTGTGCATAATCCACAGTTTGTAGAAAAGTTCTTAATCAAGAGGTGTAAACACAACTTCAACTTGTCTGCCTACTTCAACAAATTGAAACATTCCCTGTGATGGCAGGATTTCTCTTAGCCAGAACGGTTAATGAGGAATATACTATCTTTCAAAAATACTAACTGCAGCCTTAAACAGGCATGCCTCCATGGTAAAGGTACGTGTAAGGAGTAACACTTGCTGCTGGTTTTCACCAGAACTCAAAGCTTCCATGCTAGATAGGGATACGCTTTGGTAAAAAGCATGCAGAAGCAAGAATGACTTGGATTGGTGTCAGTTTAGGAGGGCACGCAACAAGTGCACCAAGTTGGTCAGAGCAGCCAAGGCTGCTTTCATCGATTGAGCTAGCCTCTGCCTCAAGGAATCCTTCAAAATTTTGGAAAATAATAAAGGATATATCTGGTCATTCACCTGGAAATTCCTCCCATCAAAAATTATTTCCGAGTAGCACCATTTCAGACCGATTGAGATACTGGAAGCCCTCAGTAATCATTTTGAAACTGCTGGCCTACCATTTGACACATCCCTGCTAATGCCATCCACACTCAGCAGGGATTATTGTTTCACAAGTCTCCTACTACCAAAGAGGCCTTCTGTTTCCTGCCTGCCTCTTTGGTAGTAGGAGACTTGTGAAACAATAATTCCTGCCTAGAGGTTGATGATCTATTGCTGTAGTTGGATATCAAGAAGGGTGCAGGTTTGGACTCTATAGAGCCTTACTTTCTGAAATGTGCATACCATGTGTTCACAGTGCCAATCATGCACCTCTTCAACTTGTCACTATCCCAGGGAGCCTCCCTTTGCAATGAAAAGTAGCCGATATCAAACCTTTGCTCAAATCAGGTGACCCTTGTGACTTTAATAATTATAGACCGATCTCCCTCCTCCCCATACTGTCTAAATTACTGGAAAAGATAGTGAGTGGTCAGCTAAGGCGTACTCTTGAATCCAGGAGTTTCTTAAACCCAGTACAGTCTGGATTCAAAGCAAAGCACAGCACCATAACTGCCCTAGCAAAAGTGACTAATGATTGGCTCCTTGACCTTGGCAATAGGAATTTTGTCTGTGCCATTTTTTTTGTCTAGTAAGACCTTCAACACAGTTGACCATTACCTGCTTCTTTCCTCCCTATGTAAACTAGGTCTGGATCCTAACTCTGTGTGCTGGTTTGCCGACTACCTTGTGGAATGGAAACAGCAGGTTAAGGCTGAAGGTGATCTTTCTCCACTTAAACCCCCTTCAGAGAGGTGTGCCTCAGGGTCTATCGTTAGTCCCCTATTGTTTGCGGTTTACATTAACAACATCGATGACTACATCTATAAAGCCAATTTCCACTTGTTTGCTGATGACACAGTACTTTATTTGAGTCATCCTACACCGGAAGCAGCCTGTGAAGACCTCCATGCTGAATTTAACTTATTGCAATACCAGCTCATAAGCAAAAGCTTCTGCTTAATGTGAAAAAACAAAAGCAATGCTCTTTTCCCTTCCTCCTATGCGCGCGAACCCACTTGAATTGGGGCTATCCTCAGATTACCACAGTACTTGGAGAAAATCTAGAGTATGTGCAAAAATTCAAATATCTGGGTGTATGGCTTGATCACAAACTCTCCTTCTCTGAACATCTCAAAGAACTACAGAAGAAACTAAGACAAAGACTAGGACTATTCTACAGAATTAACCACTTCCTTACTAGGGATGCCAAGCAGAGATTGGTTCAAGCCACATTCCCTTCATCAGTAGATTACGCAGACTTTCTTTATAGCCATTGTACTGCCTCTGCCCTGGCTAAGTTGGGCACCCTATACCACAGAGCAATCAGGTTCATAATGGGCCTTCCACTTCCATACACCATTGCTCCTTGTACACTGTGTGAGCTGAACTTCCTTCATTATAGGAGAAACAGAAATGCCGCCTATGGACTTTCAGAGAGGTTACCAATAAGCTTCCTATACTTCTGATTGTATTCCCGGAGGTAATAGGTGCCTGTGCTCTTAGAAGTTATTCCCCAATTGCCTGGCAATTACCTAAGGTCAAATCTCATTTCAGCAGAGCTGCCGTAAGTTTCTTGTTGATTTTCTCATGGAACAATATGCAAAAAACTTGAAGCTGAGCTGTCCTGTTAGCCTGAATATTTTCAAGTCGCCTGTGATTGCTCTGTGAAGGAATCCTGCTAATGCTTCCCACATCGCTAGCTCACCTATTTTCCAGTTTCCTCCTGCCCATCCTGCCTCCTGCCCTGCTTCTGCCCCAGGCCACTCTCTCCCTACCAAAATACTGGCTTCTATGCCTCTCTTTAGCCATGGCCAAGTTCCACCCCTTCCCTGAAGTATGCCAGTTAACTATTCCAACCCTGTCATTTCTTCTGCTGGTATCCCTCTTCTTGCCTTTTTCTCCTTTTAGTGAACATTCCGGCTGTACCCAGTTATGAGCATATATGTTGTAAAGGCCCTCTCACTCAAATGTTGATGTACATGTGTATATTTTTCTTTGTATAATATTGCATTATGTTTTACCATGTTACTGTACTATGATTTTTGTATGACTAGGTCCATCTTGCAAATGAGCCCTGCTCAATGGTGCCTACCTGGATAAATAAAGATTTTGATTGATTGATTGATTGATTGATTGATTGATTGCAAATCTGAAAGTGGATGAGGCAATGGGGCCATATGGGATACATCCAAATATATTGAGGGAGCTCAGAGAGGTACTGGCTGCACCTCTGACAGTCCTGTTCAGTCACTCACTGGAGACTGGAGTGGTCCTGAGGACTGGAGGAGAGCAAATATAGTCCCACTTCACAAAAATGGAAGTAGGGAGGAGACTGGCAATTACAAGCCAGTCAGCCTGACTTCAGTGGTGGAGAAATTAGTGGAATCACTACTGAAGGAAAGGATTGTGGAATATCTTGAATCCAGTGGCTTACAAGATCTAAGGCAGCATAGATTCATTGGGGTGATGTCATGCCAAACAAATCTGACAGAGTTCTTTGACTGGGTGACCAGGAATTAGATCTGGGTAGAGTGGTGGACATGGCCTACCTAGATTTCAGTAAGGCCTTCAACACTGTTCCAAATAAGAAACTCATAAAGAAGCTGGGCAACCTAGGAGTGGGTCCAAAGATGGTACACTGGGTAAGAATTTGGTTGGGGGACAGGCGACAGAGGTGGTGATAAATGGAGTTCACTCAGAAGAAGGAAGAGTGACCAGTAGGGAGCCACAAGGATCAGTACTGGGACCGATCCTCTTTAATGTCTTTATTGGCAACATTGTAGAGGGTCTAGAAGGGAAAGTATGCCTTTGTTGCAGATGACACTAAGATTCCATAGGGTAGACACTCTGGGGACGCGATTAAGAAGATCTAAGAGAGCTTTTAGGAGTGGTCAGGAGTGTGGCAACTAAGTTTTAATGTGAACAAGTGCAAAATCATTCCTGTGGGGTTCAGAAACCTAGGGGTGGAATACAAAATGGGGAGTGGTACTGGCAACATCCAAATAGGAAAGAGACCTGGGGCAGTCATATCTGATGACCTAAAGGTGACCGAACAGTTTGACAAGGCAGTGGGGCTAGCCAGTGGGATTCTAGGATGCATAGGAAGGAAAACAGCAGTAGAAAGAGGGAAGTGGTGTTACTGCTGTATAAATCACTGATGAGACCTCACCTAGAGTACTAGGTCCGGTTCTGGAGACCACACCCCTGGAAGGAGATAGAAAGAGTACAGGTGGGCCAAAGGAGGGCAACTAAAATGGTACAAGATCTGCATCAAATGCCCTATGAGGGGAAATTGAAGGACCTCAATATTCACATCCTGGAGGAAATGAAGGAGAGAGAGTATATGATAGAGACTTTCAAATACCTCACAGGTATACATATGGTTCAAGAGGGAAGCATTTTTCAGAGAAAAGCTACTCAAGAATGAGCAGTCATTTTTGAAACTGGGGTGTAGTCTCAGGGGTGATATAAGGAAGTACTTCTTCACAGAAAGAGTGGTGGATGCTTGAACAGCCTCCCAACAGAAGATGTGTGGGTAAAACTGTAGTGTGATACAAGAAAGGAATGGGATAGGCATAAGGGAATCATAGTGGTAAGGAAAGGTGGGGAGCTGAAGATCAAGTATGGCCTGCCTTGTTACAGGAGGTAGGAAAATGGCAGACTAGGTGGGGTAAGTGGTCCTTATCTCGTCAAAACTCTATGTTTCTATCTTTTCATCTGTGATTGGCCTGAGCTGCTGCACAGAATGACCAGAAGTAGGTGAAGAAAGGATGGATTTGAGCCTGCATTATGGGCCACTGAATTGAGAGTGGAAGGATTATTCTTCACATCAGAGGACTCACCACCAGGTGGATGATACCAACTGAAGAATTTAAATAGGCTAACGAGACCACCAGTGGTGCTAACTCCATGGAAGCTATATTGTCTCCCAAATTATTTCAGTTTGAATAGTCCTTCTGAAATCTATAAACCAAGTCACAATTTCAAGTTACTATTTCTCCAACTGACTCTGAAATTTAGCTTAGTATTTTGTTTTTATCTTTTGCAGATTTCCTAACTTTGAAGTATGCAAATGAAACGTGAGCCCAGATACATGCTTGACTGGACATTCTGAAACCATCTGTAACAAATCTGCAGATCGATTGACAATGAATATTACTTTGTTATTATGGGACTCATGCTTAACCTCAGCAGTTCTATAAGGCCAGCTTTCATCTGTGTGTTAGGAGAACTAAATAGTGCCAGGACCTATTGTAGCTGATTTATTCTCCCACAAATAATCAACAGTGGTGGTGGTAGCTGCAGGAGGTTCTTGGATGCTGCTGGAGTGACTTTGTTGATATGATGTGGATCATGTAGGACCAACCAGATAGAAATGTAATTCCACCTGGGAAGTGAGTAAAAAACCTCTTCATGCGCCCAGTTCTAATCAAATTTGGCAGCCACACACACCGAGAGGGTGGGGGGGATAAATGCTGGGCATTCTAATTTATTACTAATGAAACTGTTTTTACTTTTATAATAAAAATTTGTTTAAGTTAAAAAAATGCTTTGGGCATGTAATTTTATTGAATGTAGTCCATGCATAATATACAAACAGAAACTGTTGATGAGAGCAGGTGTGTGTGATACTAATAGTATACTTTCAGTACAACCCATATTTTCAGTACAATGTTGATGGTATGCTGTCAGCACAATAATCATGTACCAATGGAATACTGTCACTACAGTAATCATATGCTGATGGCATTCTATCAGTACAATAATCCTAGAATGATGGTATAGTTTCAGTACATTGTATACATAGAAACATAGAAACATAGACTTTGATGGCAGATAAGGACCACTTGGCCCACCCAGTCTGCCCATTTCCTACCTACTGGATAAACTGCAGATTCTAGTTAACCAACAGCCTACTTCCCGCCACTCCCCTACAATTGCCTTGTGTCTGTCCCATGCATGTTTGAATTCCCCACTGTTTTAGCCCCAACAACCTCCCAGGAAGGCAGTTCCTGCATCCACCATCTCCGTGAAAAGATTTCCTCACATTACCCCTGAGCCGTCCCCTTCTATCTTTAAATTGTGTCCCCTTGTTCTTACACATCTCTTTTCTAAAAGATGCTACCTGTAGGGAACAACTACATATACCAGACCTTTTTTTTAAGTCTGTTGCAACAGCCCTTTACTTTTGTTCTGTCCTCTTGTACTCTTTCCTCACCTTTTTTTCTCAAGCATATGGCAGGCCACCTATATAAGTTCCTTGATACCCTTGTGTCTCTACTCTAACCCTGGTATATGAAGCTATCCCCGTTTAGTGCAATTGTATCTTAGAGTAATTCATTGAAAGGAAAATAAAACCAATAGAAAGAGTGTAGTTTGGGATAAAACCCCTGTAAATGGGAAGTATAGATATTCATAATTCAGTGCTTAAACCTCACTGTGTTTCCTAGCATTTGTTTTAATTGCTAAAAGGGGTTTGTAAACACTGTCTGGTCCTGTGCTTCCTATGAATGGAAATAAGCAGCTTTTCCCTTATATTTTGCTTTATTTTTATTACTGAGTGTTATCCTTGCAACAGCCCGGCTAAACTATCTGCGTTTCTATGTGAGCATCAGCGTTGGAATCCCGAACTCTTCTATATTCAGGGTAGCCGCTTCTTGATAGTGCGAGTGGTTCCCCCTCCCTTCTTGGCTCGTTGTTACTGCCTGGTTACCCTGAGGCAATGTTTGTTTTTCTTTTTCTAAATTAAAATATATGTCCTCTGGAAGTTCAGAAACATCTTCTTGTGATGCTTCTTGCACTTTCACAGCGATAAAAAGGACATGATGATAACAAAGTAAACAAACCATTCCTTTTACAGCAGTCGACTGTTAAAGCACTGCCTTGGCTCTTATGCCTTTCCTTCTAAACGCTTAGTACACTGTGAATGAATAACGAATGAAAAGACACATGTACATCTGTATATATATTTAGGTTAAGAAAGTGTTATAGAGTTTAAAACACTTGTAAACAGCCTCAAAACGTTATTTTCTTTAGAAGTGAATACTGTTGCAGAATTTAAAACTCTCCTTTCAGAATGAAAGGTGTCTTGTATTAAAAATACAGCATCTTGTGAAACTAGAGTTTTAGAGAGGATAGTGTCACAATTAAATAAACTTGATAAGTCCACACAAACCTTTTTATTTTCTTTTGGTTGTTAGTCTCAGGTAGTACTGCAAGCTTAACTCCTTACTCTCCACATGTCTCTATAGAGCTGACCGCCTGGTCTCCTCCTATATTTAAAGGTACATTGTAGGGAGGCGGAGTTAATCTGGTAATTCTTAAACTTATCTTGATATCTAACCTTTATTTTCATGATTTGGAATGATGTAATGTATTATGGTTAGAAAACAATATGTTTTTTTACTACCATTTAAATAAATCAATCCTTCTGTTCTGTAAAAATATTTTTGTTCTAAACTTAGAGAGGAGTTCTCTAAGTCACATGTTTCTAAGAGTATATAAGACAAGATGTTGGTTTAGTTCCTCAGATAGTCTGTTGAGGTACAGATGTGTTCTGACCTCAGTGTGTGTTACACTAGCTCCTTCTAGTGTTCCAAGCTGTTGTTATTTCGTTATTTGTTATTATGTTTCATTTTCTTTTGCCGCCTGAAGTTTGGCTTTATTTTGGTTTATCTCAATAAATATATTTATCTGGTACACCTACAACTTTGGAAAAGCATCCTCCTTGCTATCCCATACCTCACACATGGTGGTAGAGGTGGGATATCTGTGATACTGCACCAAGTATTGAAGGAGGTCATGGATGTACCAGAAGGAGATACCTGTTGGTATGTTGACCCAACAATGGCGGAGAAACTAGACAACCCTGATGACTGGGCTACCAGATGTTAAACGAAATTGCAAAACATGAAGAGGATGGTGCAGGTGGTGGTGGCCCTGAAGATGGCGAACAAGAGGAGTTGGAGAAAAGACCCCTACTGGAGATACACAAGACCTGCTACAATGGCTATACATTCAACAGATAGCCTTGGAGAAACAGAGAGAAACGGACGTGCAAAGAAATGAGGCTAGGTGGCTGATACCTTGAGAGCTATTCAAGCACTTGTCATCAGTAGGCCCCTCCTCCCACAGGAATAACCCCAAGGACATAAAATTGACTAAATTGAGTGAGACTGATGACTTAGAAACTTATTTGACTATGTTTGAGCGTATAGCAGAGCCTGTCAATGACCCGGGACCAGTGGCTATCATCGTCTAGCACCTTATCTAACAGGAAAAGCTCAACTAGCATATGGTAATGTGGACAGTGCGAAGGATAGAATTATGTCACTGTAAAAGAGGCTATTTTGAAATGCTATGATATCTGTCTGGAAACATATAGACAAAGATTTGAACCCTAAGATTTCAGTCATCAGATACCCCACAAGAAGTCTTTACAAGACTGAAAGACTTGTCTACCAAGGGGTTACAACCCTTCACCAATACAAAAGAACAGATGTTGGAGGCTGTTGTTCTGGAACAGTTCATCGCATTCTACCCCAAGATATCCAGATGTGGGTTCGGGAACACCGTCCAGAGACAGCTAAAAAGCAGTGAATTAGCAGAAGATTACCTGACTACAAGGCCGAACAGGAACAAAGGATATTCTGGAGCTAGTATAACCCATCCCACGGTAAGATCTTCTTCATCTACTACAACCATAACTAGTGCAACTGTTAAAAATACAAATGTTCCAATCCCCCACACTGAAACAATATGTCATTCTTGCCAAGGAAAGGACATATCGAGGTTTTGTCCAAAAAGAAAACTAGCCCTACTCATTTAGTTTTGGCCAATTGGGGCAGTATATTACACCTATTAAAATAAATGGAAAGGATATGGTTGGACTATTAGACTCTGGTAGTAAACAAACTTTAGTTAAAGCCAGCATGATATCTACAGTTCCTGAGTTTCACAATCAAACCCAAGTGACCTGTATTCATGGAGATACACATACGCACTCCTATGCAACAAGTTGAGGTACAAGTACAAGCAATTACCCAAAACTTGGAAGTAGGGTGGTTCCACATTTACCAGTGCCAGTTATTATAGGCATGACCACCCAGACTTCTCACAGTTACTTGCTGATGCTACCAATATAGGAGCAATGACTACCAGAGCTCAAAAGAAGAAAGATACAGCCTTGCAGCACTCCTTCCCATTTGGAGATGATCTGTTCGAGCTTCCTGGGAAAACAAGAAAGACTAAAAGGAAAAGTGTCAGGACAAGCAGATGTGGCAATACTTGCATAGAGACTCTAAAGGCAATGTTGAATTGAAGAACTTGAGTTCACAGTCGGACTTTAGAGTAGCACAAATGCAAGATAATTCATTAAAACCTTTATTTCTGCAGGTGGGCAATGAACAAAACACAGAGCATAAATTGGTGCTGCATAAGGGACTATTATATAGAAAGTGTTTGAATTCAAAAACTGGAGCGTCTATATTACAATTACTGGTACCCACTGTTTACAGAGAACAGTTATTGACACTTGCACATGATATCCCTATAGCTGGTCATCAAGGTAAAGAACGTACATTGCAGAGATTGCTGTACAGATTTTTTTGGCCAGGTATACATGATCATGAGACTGAGTATTGTAAATCATGTGTACAGTGTCAAAAGCTAAGACCTATGCTTAGGAAAGATAAGGTGCCCCTACAGCCTTTACCTTTAGTGGGTGCCCCATTTACTCTGATTGCAATGGACATAGTAGGTCCTCTACCTAAAAGTGCCAAGGGGAACCGTTTTATTTAGTTATATGTGATTATTTTTCAAAATACCCTGAGGCGATACCTATGTGAACAGTCACAGCCTAAAAGGTAGCTGAAGAATTAGTCAAAGTATTTTTCAGGATGGGTATACCCAAAGAAATATTGACTGATAGAGGCAGCAATTTTGTTCGCAGGTTTTGCAACGCCTCTATCAGGCCTCAGGGTACATTCCATTTATATATCTCCCTATCATCCACAATCTGATGGGCTGGTGGAACGTTTAATAAAACTCTAAAGCAAATTTTAAAAAATTTATAAAAATTTATAAACGATGAAGGTAAATGTTGGGATAAGTACTTGCCCTACTTAATGTTTGCTTATTGACAGGTCCCCAGACATCAACCGCTACTCCCCTTTGAGTTACTATTTGGAAAACTCCAAGAAGAGTGTTAGACATAATAAAGGAAAATTGGGAAGGGTCTAGGGCAGACACAATTCCAGTATCCACCTTGGAATATGTTACTTCCTTATGCCAGAGATTAGCAAAATATGCTAAGAGGGCCTAACAAACTAATAAAGAACATCAGATGTCCCAAAAACAATATTATGATCAAGAGTAGGGTCTAAAACATTCCAGCCAGGTGATAGAGTTCTCTTGTTGTTACCCTGTACAGAGAATAAGTTACTGATGAAATGGCAGGGGCCCTATACCATTCATAGACAAGTAGGACCAGTGAACTATGAAATTATCTGTCCTGAAAAACAACAATTGAAAATCTATCATGCTAATCTGTTGAAATTGTGGTATGATAGAAGTACGCAGTTCTGTTTGTACATCCTGAAATAACTAAAAGTGAGTTGGAACTAGCCTATGAATGTTTGGATGGCCAAGATGAGATGAAAGATGTGACTATTAATGATAAACTGAATGCTGAACAAAAGAAAGAATTAGGAGATATTATATGACTTTTCAGAATACCTTCACAACAACACCTAGGAAAGTTGAGGGAGTTGAACACCATATAGAGGTGACCACTACTAACCCTATCAGACACAAACCCTATAGATTACCTTAAAGTTTAAGGAACAGGAATTAAAGAAATACTAAAAATGCAACTACTAGAGGTAATTAGACCTTCAAAAGTCCTTGGAGCTTTCCTATGGTGGTTGTAAACAAAAAGAAGGAGTGTGAGGTTTGCCTAGACTTTCACAAATTGAACACAATATCTTGGTTCGATGGGTACCCAATGCCCCGAATCGATGACATCATAGATAGGCTACGCAATGCCCAATACATAAGTACTTTGGACCTATCAAAGGGATACTGGCAAATACCTCTAGATGCAGATTCCCAAGATAAAACAGCTGCTCAGCACCCCATTAGGTTATTTCAATTTACAAAATGCCTTTGGTTTACATGGGCCCCTAGCAAACTTTCAGCGATGTATGGACCATCTACTACACCCCATATGAATTACAGTGCAGCATATTTAGATGACGTTATTATTTTCAGTTCATCCTGGGAAGAACATATAAAACATCTACAAAACGTATTAACAGTCATAATTAAAGCAGGTCTAACTATAAATCCAAGTAAATGTTCATTAGGTATGCAGGAAACCAATTATTTAGGCTTCATAATTGGACAAGGAGGGTGAAGCCTGAAATTGGTAAAGTTGATGCTATTGCTAATAGCCCTCAGCCACAAACTAAAAACAAGTGAGATCTTTCTTGGTTTGGCCAGTTATTTTGACGGTTTGTAGCTAATTTTGCAGACATAGCTAGCCCTTGATTGAATTGACTAAGAAAAATAAACCTGAAAGAGTCCAATGGACTTTGCAATGTGAAAAGCATTTACATCACTAAAAGCTAAACTATGTTCCTATCCCGTTTTATATAGTCCAAACTTTCAGAAATCCTTCATAGTTCATACCGATGCATCCAATCAGGGTATTGGGGCCATTCTTTCCCAACTTGATGGGGAGGAAGAACACCCAATCATATTTATTGGTAGAAACTACATCTTAGAAAATAAATATTCAACGATTGAAAAGGAATGTTTGGCTATTCGATGGGCAATAAATGCCTTAAAATTCTATCTGCAGGGCAGACCTTTTCTGATTATAACAGATCACAATCCATTATGTTGGTTACACATAATGAAAGACAAAACCCTTGCATTATGCAGTGGTATTTGGCCCTCCAACCTTATAAGTTTGAGATACAACATAAACCAGGAAAACACATTATAACCTCTGACTATTTGTCACATTATGGTGCAGACAGTAATCCTTTGTTATCAGACTCTGGAGTAAAAGAAAGTAGTGGTTAATTTCTTTAAGTATTTCTGTTAATAAATAAGTAATCTTTAAAAGGGACTCGGAGTAGGGCTTTGGGAGTGGAGGGCTAAAGCTCCATCTCCCTTCCTATTTTTGAGAAAAGTGGAGATCTGGTTTACTTTGGAAATTAAGAAAAGAAAACCAATGGAATTTGAGTAAAAACATTGGTTTCCTCTTGAGAGGGAGGAATGTAGGAACAACTCCATATACCAGACCTTAATTTTTTTTAAGTCTGTTGCAACAGCCCTTTACTTTTGTTCTGTCCTCTTGTACCCTTTCCTCACCTTTTTTTCTCAAGTATATAGGCAGGCCACCTATATAACTTCCTTGCTATCCCTGTGTCTCTACTCTAACCCCGTATATGAAGCTTATCCTCCCATTTAGTGCACTTGTATCTTAGAGTAATTGATTGAAAGGAAAATAAAACCAATATAAAGAGTGTAGCTTGGGATAAAACCCCTGTAAATGGGAAGTATAGATATTCATAATTCAGTGCTTAAACCCTCACAGTGTTTCCCTAGCGTTTGTTTTTGTTGCTAAAAGGGTTTGTAAAACACTGTCTGGTCCTGTGCTCCTTTTGAATGGAAATAAGCAGCTTTTCCTTACATTTTGCTTTATTTTTATTACTAGGTGCTATCCTTGCAACAGCTGGCTAAACTATGCCACGTTTCTATGTGAACGCCAGTGTTGGAATCCCTGGAACTCTTCTATATTCAGGGTAGCCGCTTCACGATAGTGCGTGGTCCCCCTCTCAGCTCATTGTTACTTCCTGGTTACCGAGGCAATGTTTTTTTTTTCTTTGTCTAAATTAAAATATATGTCCTCTGGAAGTTCAGAAACCCTTCTTGTGATGCTTCTGCACTTCGTGTGTGTATAAAAGGACATGATGATAAAAATTAAACAAGCCATTCCCTTTACAGCGGTCGACTGTTAAAGCGCTGCCTTGGCTCTTATGCCTTTCCTTCTAAACGCTTAGTACACTGTGAATGAATAACGAATGAAAAGACACATGTACATCTGTATATGTATTTAGGTTGAGAAAGTACCTAAATAGTTTAAAACACTTGTAAACAGCCTCAAAACATTATTTTCTTTAGAAGTGAATATTGCTGCATAATTTAAAACTCTCCTTTCAGAATGAAAGTGGCTTGTATTAAAAATACAGCACCTTGTGAAACTGGAGTTTTAGAAAGGATAGTGTCACAATTAAATAAACTTGATAAGTCCACACAAACCTTTTTATTTTCTTTGGTTGTTAGTCCCAGGTAGTACGAAGCTTAACTCCTTACCCGCCACATGTCTCTATAGAGCTGACTGGCTGGGTCTCCTCCTATATTTAAAGGTACATTGTAGGAGGCGGAGTTAATCTGGTAATTTTAAACTTATCTTGATATCTAACCTTCATTTTCATGATTTGGAATGATGTAATGTATTATGGTTAGAAAACAATATGTTTTGTACTATCATTTAAATAAATCAATCCTTCTGTTCTGTAAAAATATTTTTGTTCTAAACTTGGGGAGGAGTTCTCTAAGTCACATGTTTCTAAGAGTATATAAGGCAAGATGTTGGTTTAGTTCCTCAGATAGTCTGGGGGTACAGATGTGTTCTGACCTCAGTGGGTGTTACACTAGCTCCTTCTAGTGTTCCAAGCTGTTGTTATTTCGTTATTTGTTATTATGTTTCATTTTCTTTGTCGCCTGAAGTTTGGCTTTATTGTGGTTTATCTCAATATCCCACTCCTCACACTACCCTCCTGGACTTTGTTGATTCCCTTGAGGTACTTGAATGTTTCTATCATGTCCCCCATCCTCCTTTCATCAAGGGTATACATATTAAGCTCTCTCAGTCTCTCTCTTCATATGATTTCCTGTTGCAGACCCTGCACCATTTTAGTTGCCCTCCTCTGGACTGCTTCCATCCTGTCTATGTCCTTGCGTAGATGAGGTCTCCAAAACTGCACACAGTACTCCAGATGGGGTCTCACCAACTGTCTGTATAGAGGGATAACCATTTCCTTTTTCTACTTGTGATGCCCTTCCTATGCATCCCAGTATCCCCTGCTCTCCTCACTGACTTCTCACATTGCTTACCCACCTTTAGATCATCCGATATGACTACCCCAAGTCCTGCTCCATTTTTGTTGTTGTTAGTACCTCCCTGCTATTGTGTGCTCTTCTCCTGGGTTTTGTTTCCCAGGTGCATTACTTTGCACTTCTTTGAATTGAATCTAAGTTGCCATATGTCTGACCATTCCTCCAACCTTGCCAAGTCCCTTGTCATCCTTTCTACACCCCTTGTGTATCAGCTCTGTTACATATCTTTGTATCATCTGCAAAGAAGCATACCTTTCCTCCAGACCCTCTGCAATGTCACCTATAAAGTTGTTAAAAGGACTGGACCCAGTACTGAGCCCTGAGGTACTCCACTAGAGACCTTCTTCGGAATGTGTGCCACTCACTGTTACCTTCTGTGTCCTGTTGTGCAGCCAGTTTGCAACCCAGGCTACCACCCTGTGACCCACTCCCAAGCTGGCTAACTTGATTATTAATCTTTTGTGTGGGACTGTGTCAAATGCCTTGCTAAAGTCTAGGTAGGCCATATCCACAGCCCCTCCCTGGTCTATTACTTAGGTCATCCAGTCAAAGAAATCTATTAGATTCATCTGACATGACCTTCCTGCTGTAAATCCATGCTGCTTTGGGTCCCATGCCCCGCTGGCCTCTAGGTACTCAACAATTCTTTCTTTTCAGAAGTGATTCCATCATTTTCCCTACCACTGAGGTCAAACTTACAGGTCTGTAGTTTCCTGCTTCTGCCAAGCTCCCACTTTGTGAAGGGGAATCACATCTGCCCTCCTCCAGTCCTCAGGTACCACCCCATCCTCCCATGATTTGTTAAAAGTGTGATCAGTGGTGTCACTAGGTCCTCCCTTAGTTCTTTTAGGATTCTGGGTGAATCCCATCAGGCCCCACTGCTTTGTCCACCTTGAGTTTTAGGAGTTCTTTCAGGACTCTTTCTTCTGTAAATGGACTGGTGTCAAGCCTCCCACCCAGAGTGCTTCTATTGTCTGGTTTAGGTAACTCCTCCTCATCTTCTTTTGTGAATACTAAGCAAAGCATTCATTGGTATCTCTGCCTTTTCACTGTCTCCCTCTGCCCACCTCCCTCTCCTTATTAATCTTCACTATTCCTCCCTTAACCTTTCTATGCTCCCTAATGTACCTATAAAAGGTTTTATCCCCTTCTTAACTGACTTGGCTATTTTTTCTCAGTTTGGAGTTTTGCCATTCTGACTGCCTTCCCCACTTCTTTCTGCTTTAATTGATATAGCTCCTGTCATGCTCCTTCTGTGATGCCTTGTACTATTTGAATGTAGCCTTTTCCTCCTTAACCTTCCCTGCCACCTCTTTTGAGAACCATAGTGTTTTTACCCTTGCTTTCTTTATCTGTTTCACACAAGGCTTGTTGCCTCTATGATGGCAGTTTTGATTTTTCTCCATTGTTCTTCCACCCTCTTTTTGCCCATTTGCCAGTGTATTCTCAGGTATTCACCCATTTTGCCAAAGTCAGCCCTTCTAAAGTCCAGTATGCTTGTTTTGTATGGCTTGTCTCCATGGTTATGCTTATTGTGAAGCACACTGTGCAGTGGTCGCTTGTTCCAGATGTCTACCGACTTCTTAATTTGTGATCCTTTCTCCATTTGAGACTACTAGGTCTAGTATTGCTTCCTCCCAGTGGGTTCCAACACTAGCTGTCTAAGGCCTGCCCTGCAGGGCATCGAGAATGATGCTGTCTTGGATGTGGCTGCAGTACATGTCATCCAGTTAACATCTGGCATATTCAGGTCTCCCATTAACAGTATCACCCTTTTTCAGCCATTTTGAGAATGTCCTCTATCATTTTCTTGTCCATTTCTCCCTGAGATGGGGTCTGTATACAACCCCTGTGCGGATTGTGATGCCATTCCCTGTCTCCAAGGTGACCCAGAGTGCCTCTTGTCCTCCCCTTTACTTTTTAGTTCTGTAGCTTTGATCCCTTCCCTTATGTAGAGCTACTCCACCTCCTCTTTTCCTCCCTATCCTTCTGTAGACTGTGTACCCCAGTATGTTGACATCCCAGTCATGGTTCCCCATGTACCATGTTTCTGTAACTGCCACAATATCCAAGTGTTCATCTTCCATCAAGGCTACTAGCTCAGGAAGCTTGTTTCCCAGACTACGGGCATTGGTACTCATTGCCCTCCATTTAATGTTGGCTTTATCCTTTTTCCCCATGCCTGCTCTTTTTGCCCTTGTCTATTTTTCCATTTACCCTGTCCTGCCCTCTGTTGAGCACTGTACCTCAGTGTTTACCTTACTACCCATCATGTTTTGTGGAGGAGGCTTGAAATTTCCTGCCTCTTATTAGCACCTCCCCTATGGCTAGTTTAAAAGCTTGCCAAGGAAGCATTTAAACCTGTCACTTAGGATCTTGGTTCCCTTCATGGACAGATGCAGACCATCGTGCCAGTATAAACCTTCATCTCTCCAGATGTACCCCCAGTCCCCAATGAAGCCAAAGCCCTGTGCTCTGCACCAGTATTGCAACCATTCATTAAACTGCATGGTGTGTAGTACCCTAGCCTCACCCCTGCCATGGACTGGCAACACCTCTGAGAAGGTAACTGTGCTTTTCCTCTCTGAGGCCCCTCCCCAACTCCACAATCACTGGATCCCATGCCTAGCTAGGTCATTTGTCCCAAGGTGGACAATGATATCTAGTCTCTCTCCTGTGATGCTGCTTCTGCAATCCTGAGGATTCGCTTGTCCCTCCAGCCATGGCACCAGGCATGGCTTGGAGTGACTATACTGACAGTATAGTCATCATAAAATAGTACAGTTGTAATACAGTATTTCCTATGCTGTTATTATACTTCAGTACAGTAATCATATACTGCTTAGTATACTTAGAAATACTAAACTGCGTCATAATAGAAAATACAATGGTAATTTATGCTTTTAATATACTTGGGCCCAGATATTCAAACCTCGCCTGGCTGTGCACAAACTTGCGCAGCTCAAATTTGATAAGCAGGGGTGTGGACTAAGTGATATTCAAAGCAGAGCTGCACCATGGCTCAGCAGCTTTGAATATCGCACTCCTGTCCACCCCAGTGTGCATGGCGAGTGGCACTGGCCAGCGCAAGTAGCAGAGTAGAGCATGCACCATGCACAGCACCCACGATATTCAAAAGTTGACACGCAAATGGGGCCATAATTTATGCAAGGCACACATGAGGCCATTTGCATGTCATTATGGTCCCATTTGCATGCAGGTGCCCGATCCTCGATGACTTGTGCCTGATGCCCTGTCAGGCAGCAGCTGTCGGGGACAGATGCCCTGCAGCCCGATCACAGGCATCTGTAAAAATAAAATACCCAGTCCAATATCCCTGGTGGTCCAGTGGACCTCTATCTGCCTGATTTCGGGCATCTGTTAAAAACCCTATATCCCTGGTGGTCCAGTGGACGCTCTCTGCCCGATCTCGGCATCTGTAATGAAAAAGACATCCTGTATCCCTGGTGGTCCAGTGGACTGCACTCTGTCTGATAGTGGGCATCTTTAAAACACAACATCCAATATCCCTGGTGGTCTAGGGTACCCTCTCCCCACCACCCACTGAGGCCCACCTCCCCTCCCCCAGTCAGCTGGCGGGCGGCAGCACCCCACCTGCCGCCCGCCATCCCTAGGACTGACACTCTGATAGTTGCATGCCCATTGGTTCACAGGGTGAGCCAATGGGCATGTAGCCCCTTCTGTACTCACACATTAATGTGAACCAATGGGAGTGCAGCCCTACTGAGGTGTCAGTTGGCAGGCGACAGGGTGGCAGTTGGGGGGTGCTGCCACCCACTGGCTGACTGGGGGAAGCGGGCGGTGGGGCTCAGTGGGCGGTGGGAGGGGGACCCTAGACCACCAGGGATATAGGACGTTAGGTTTAAAGATGCCCGTTGATTGGGCAGAGTGCGTCCACTGGACCACCAGGGTATAGGATGGGGAAGGTATATTTAACAGATGCCCAAGATTGAGCAGAGAGTGGTCCACTGGACCACCAGGGATATAGGATGGGGAAGTATTTTCACAGATGCCCAGATCGGCAGAGGCGGTCCACTGAACCACCAGGGATGTTAGGCGGGGAAGTTTTTTTAAACAAATGACCATGATTGGGCATGGGGGTACTGCCAGGTACAGCCGAACATCGGCTGCCACCCACAGGTGGAGCTGCCATATTGCACCCTGCAATGCGGTGGCTCATCTGTGGGTGCCACTCATTTGTTCCTTTTTTTGGGGCTTAACTTTGTGCTGGCACAGGGAGGGTTGCACATGCATGGCTCTGTGCATCCTGGGCTGAATATCGGGCTGTGCAGGTTGTGCATGGGCACGCCCCCTACCTGTGCCTGCATACATTACTGATGCGCTCCGGCACATCGGGATTTGTGCCGTGCACTTTTCCCTTTTGATTATCTGGGCCTTGGTGTTTTCAGACATTGTATCTTTCAAGTATATTTATTAACTAAATATTTACTATACTTGTACACTTTTATATTTATTATACTAAATATAGATGTACTTAGATATACTAATAATATGCTACTTTTTCATAAGGGACCCCATAAAGCTATAATCAATTAATGATACAATTACTGTATATTTAAGGATTTACTTTCAGTAAATTCAGTATAAAATAAGAATTTAAATACATTTATTTATAGTATGATTAAGTGTAAAATTAAGTATTAAATGTTTTTCTTTTAAATTGTAGGTGTTAACTCGAGAATAATTGTTAAATGAAGTGGTAAAATATATTTACTTTACATGTTAAGGGATTATGTTAAAGTGAAATTAAGAATTTATATATATTTAGTTTAAAATAATTAAGGGTGCAGATTAAGTATACCGTTGATTAGAAATTCATGCTTACTTTGAGGAATTAAAAGGTTCAAATTAAACATAGCAGGAAGAAGAAACACATCATTAGTTTTAATAAAATTAGGCAGAAAAAGTTTAAATTGTGAGGTCTGATTAAGGATACAGTAAGCAGAATTTAAGAATGAAATAATCCACAGATAAATTGTTAAATTAAGTACTAAAATGTATTTAATTTAGGTATTAAGGGATTAAAATTAAGTGTACTATTAAGAATGTAAATATATTTTAATTATTTTAGGAATTAAGGTGTGCAGATTAAGTATAAAATCAATAAGATATTCATGCTTACTTAAAAAATAAGGGTAAAAGTTAAGCATGTAGGTAAGAAGAAAAACATCATTAATCTTAAAGAATTAAGGAAAAAGTTTAAATTGTGCGCTCTGATTAAGGTCAAATTCAGCAGACAGTAAGGATGAAAACAACTTAATTATTCCTTAAAATTCAATAGAGCCATACATGGTAAAATTAAGGGATTTTAAGGTTTGAAATTAAGGATTCCTGTTTCATAGTGTTGGGGAGGCAAAAAGGAATACAGGTGAGCCAGAATGGTTCTTGGACCATTCTGGTTCAGTCTCTATTCTGGTTTTACCCTTGGTTCAAGCTTCAGTTTAGATTTTACCCAACACTGTGTTAAGATGTATGGGGTCACTGGATTTTTCAAGTCACAAGGCCTGTTGGCTACAAAACTTAATTTTGTCCCTGCTGTCCCTCAAAATGGGATTTAGTGCAGAGGGTATATGATCCAATAGTTTAACAAATGGCAAAGTCTTTCTTTTTTAAATTGTGATTACATAATTTAGTTCTAAAAGAAAACAACTAAACATGTTCCTTGCTCCAGCTGCCTTCTCAGTTGGTTGGCATTAGTTTCTGCTCAGTACAAGCCTGTATCTTTACAAGCACTGTTTCTGCAATGCCTTAGCACCTGTGCAGCACCCTGATTGACTTAGAAATGTCATTGTGGACCAGGCAAGGAAGTGGATGAAGAATATATAGAACATGGCATGGGAAGCAGTGATGGCCATCATTCTACAGTAAGATATATCTACTATATATCTATGTATTGATACACAGGCAAATAAGAATACAATCAAACTATCACAAAAAGTATAGAAATTCTTTGCAAAAAAAAAAAGTGTATTAAGAAGCTAGTGTACTGCTTGGAATTCATAATAATTTTCAGATGCAGTCAGTTATCACTTCAGTATCTGAAATAATTTTTTATTTTCTGTTTGCTGATTAGAAGATTTCCCCTGGCAGTACTGTGGTGATGTGTAGAGCAGCACCCTGGAGGAAAAAAGTCAGTTCTGTTCCTCCACTACATCATCAGAAATGAGACCAAACACCTTGAGGCATCACAATACTTCCAACCTGAGCAGTTACTTTCACAAGATACCAATCAAAATGCAGGAAATTGTGACATCCCTAGTAACCAGGGAGAGCCAGTCTCTGCTGCTTCATGTGAAAGTGAAACCTGGCAGTGAGAAATGGTTCTCATTGGTTACTAGGGATGTCATAGTCAATCTTGATTTCAGTGTTGATGTAGTGGGAGAAATAGAATTCACTCCCCCTTCCAAATAGAGTGCTGCTACATACACCATCCCTGTACTGCCAGGTGGAAAATCTTCTAATTAGCAAACAGAAAGAATAAATACTTGAGACATAAGACATGATAACTAACTACATCTTAAAGCTACAATTAATTGCATGCAGTTTCCAGGCAGTACACTAGCTCTTTAATGTAACATTTAGGTTCAGACCAACATGAAAAAAGTAGAGAACTGTGGTTTTAGGGTTTCTAGCCCTAAAACCCCACCTCTAAAACAAATTAGGGGTGCAGTCTTCCTTGGGGTTGTCAACCCTAAAACTTGCTGGTCTGGTGATGCTGAGGGTTGAGGCACTGGATGCCACACCTTGTACTACACGTGACCCGGGTTCGGGGCGAGCCTGGGCCCTGGAGGTTGGCAGGGAGGAGTTGGATCAAGCATCAGGAGGACTGCTCTCCTCCTCTCCCAGGGAGGGATCCAGGGGTTTCTGGTGCATTAGTGGCCCCAGTGGAGACTGGGGTACTATATGTGTGGGATCAAGATTCAGGGGCGAGGGTGGCAGACATCTATAGGGCAGCCTGCGTGCTGGCGCCATTGCATACCACACTAGTGGGGAAATGAAAAAGAAGAAATGCCTCCTACACCACCAGTGAAATGATGGTGGCACCAGGGGAATCATCCACATCCCAAACGCAGGCCCAGACACCCCTGGATCTCTCTCAGCAATGACCATTGACCACAGGTAAGGCACTTCACACTTAGGACACTACCGCCCAGAGGGAGGGTGGAACCAGCACCGGAGGTGATACCGTGAGTCAAGCCTGCCTGTGGTCATTTGGATGAGAAACCGTGGGAGATGTGGAGGGTACATGCTGGGAGTTAGGGTGATTCTGAGTGGTCATGCCTGAAGGATGCCCGGGAATGTGGGTGTATAAAGAGAATAAAAAAAAAAACTAATACTCACCCAATTCTATATACTCCAAAAACATATACACCTAATGGGGTGAGCGTTAGAGTTGACAACCCCGAGGGAAGACAGCACCCTTGATTTGTTTTAGGGGTGGGGTGGGTTTTGGGCTTGAAACCCTAAAACCATTTCCTACCTTTATCACTTTAGTCTGAAGCTAAATGTTGCATTAACAGTTTGTTTTACAAAGAACATATATTGGGAAGGGAAGGGTGGTGGTGTTGGGGACTTAAACATGCCAGGAACAGACTGGGAGACTATGACATCCTCGGTGGCCAGGGAACAGAGGTTGTTGGATGTCTTTCAGGACGCATTCTTAACTCAGCAGGTGGGGGAACTGACCAGGGAGGCGCATACTGGATGTGGTCATGGCAGACCAGTGACCAGATTGGGAGACCTGAGTTAAGAGACCCATTGGTGAGGGGCGACCATGCCACGGTCTAGTTCTGCTGAACCTAGGATGGTAGAAGGCTGCACAAAGGTGGAGGTAACTGACTAGGGGGGCAGACTTCAAGGAAATGGGAAGGATCCTTAAGAAGCACCTGACAGTAGGTGGGAAATCATCAGGAGAGGTGCAGGATGCTACCAGCACCTGCGCAAGAGTAAGGCGAAAAATGTGGTAGGGCCCAAAAAACACTGCTGGTGGACCAGGAGGTTCAGGAGGTGGTGAGGGAAAGAAGGTAGCCTATAGGCAATTCAAGTGCTCAAGGAGTGAAAGGGACCGAGGGAGTATGAGCTGATAGCCAGAAGGGCCACTAGGGTTGTGAGGGTGGCTAAGGCAAGGCAGGAGCAGAACCAAGCCAGGGAAATTAGGAGAGGGAACAGGGTTCTTTAGATACATTGGGGAAACAAAGGGTGAAGGGCAGATTAGCAGGATTAAAACAGGGGAGGGATGGGCACAATATCTGGGGGAGCAGGCTGAGGTACTAAATGAGGTACTTCACCTCAGTTTTCACCAAGGAAAATGGTGGGACTGCATCATACATGGGAGGAGATGGTGAAACTGAGGAGGGGGACCCTAACCGATTGGCAGGTCAGGGGAGGGGGCATCACTGGCAGGTGGGGAAGACAAAGCAGGGGACGAGGTAGTGGAGATGGAAATCATGGCAGAGAGAGAGAGGGGAAGCCCTTGGGTGCCTTAAGATGGAGAAAGCACCAGGGCTGGATAAATTACATCCCAGAGTGCTGAAGGAACTGGCGGATATCCGGGCGAAACCCCTGGCAGAGGTCTTCAGTATCTCTCTGAGGACAGGGTGGGTGCCCCAGGACTGGAAGGTCGAGCATATATTACCCTATCTCTCAGGGATCAAGCGAGATGGCAGTGAACTACAGGCCCATCAGCCTGACATGGTGATGGGCAAGGTGATGGAGGGCATTGTCAAGAGAGGCTGAGGGACCTGGAAAAGTCGGGTGCCTGGATGATAGACAGCATAGATTCATCCTGGGGAAACTGTGTCAGACAAACCTTGTGGAGTTCTATGACTGGGTAATGAGTGCCTTTGACCTGGGTAGACTAGTGGACATCCTCTTTCTTGACATCAGCAAGGCATTTGACTGTGTTCCTCATGGGGCCTGTTGGATAATCTGGGAGAAATGGGAGTGGGAACAGATGATCAGATGAATAGGCAATTGACTCCAGAATCAGACCCAGAGGGTCATGGTTGGAGGATAGTCTCATCCCCAAGGAGGGTCATTAGTGGAGTCCATCAGGGATCGGTCCTTGAGCCTCCTGTTCAACACCTATGTCTCTGACATAGGGAAGAGTATCAGGGTGAGAGGAGTCTCTTTGCAGATGACTCAAACTGGGGGTGGTGGTGGATGGAGATGAGGGAGGTGGCCCTACAGGGGACCTAGAGGCTCTGGAAGGTGGTCTGGAAAGGAAGCTGAGGTTCAATGCAGGAAATGCCGGTACTGCACCTGGGAGCCAGAAACCTGGCCCAAGTGTACACCTGGGGGTGGTGGTGGATGTCAAGATGAACAACTCAGAGACTTGTAGAAGGGCAGTGGGAAAGGCCAACAGGATGCTTGGGTGCATCGCTGGAGCTCCCTCCAGAAGGAGGAAGTGATACTCCCACTGTATAACTTCTTGGTGAGGCCGCACCAGGTACTGCATGCAGTTTGGAGGCCACATTTAAAGAGGGACATTGAACTCCTGGAGATGGTCCAGAGGAGGGCAACCAAAATTATTTGAGGCTTGGGGGATAGGACCTATGGGAAGAGGCTCGAAGAGCTAAATATGTACACACTGGAAGAGAGAAGGACTGGGCTGACATGACAGGAGTCTTCAGGTACATGAAGGGGGTAAATAGGGAGGAGCAGTCAGGGTACTTGAAGGAAGGAGGGGTAACTAGAGGGCATGTGTGGAGTTGGGGGATTCAGAGGAGAAAGGAGGAGGTGCTACTTCACTGAGAGGGTGGTGAAGCCATGGAATTCACTGCCCATGGGGCTGCTGGAGGCAGAAAAGGTGGAGGGTTCATGAGGGGTGGAACAGGTACAGGAGAAGGTTCTGGAAGCAAAACCAGTGCAGCAAGAATATCCGGGACTGGGAAGGAGAAGCCAGAGAGGAGAGGGGCAGCAAGGTCAGCTTCCAGGATGGGGTTGACCAAACGAGCAGACATGAAAGACCATAATCCTATTCTGCTGGCATTTTGGTATGTTAGTATCTATCTATCTATCTATCTATCTATCTATCTATCTATCTATCTATCTATCTATAAAATGGGGTGGTAAAATCATAGAAATTCCACTAACATGATTGGACAGAATGCATCACTGACCGTGCATTATTTCCCAACGACGCACACCTCCCAAGCGCGACCGCCCTCGAACTAATTTTATCCTCCAAAACCTTCTCACCAGTACTCACATCATTCCACATCTACCACAGATAGTCACCCACAAACCAAAGTTCAAATAACACTGACAAAAAAAAAAAGAGCTTTGTATTCCTATTTCTTTTCAGTTACTATTCTTACAATAAAGCCGTCCTCTTTACAGAAAGGAAAGCGAGTGAGACCACTTTCACTTTTATTAGTTACATGTAGGGTGACCTAGCATGGTCAATAACACTATCTAATAACCACCCAGACACTGAAGAGTGTCCCTCAGTGTGAATAAGTAAAGTAACTGTATTTTACCTTACTTAAAAGTAGCCAGATCAAGCAAGTTGCAGACAGGACTTTCAGTTTTGACTGAGGGTGTGGCGTGACCGGCGTGGTGAAAATGAAAGTTAATGTGCAGCCAAACAGTGAAGTAAATAACACTGTGTACTAGAAAAACAAAAACTCTGCATTTGAGCTTATTTAAATTTAAAAGCATGTAAAAAGCTGCCGTGGGAAGCATTGAGATGCGCAAACCGAGAGTGTTGGCAGCGTCGCGGGCGTACGTGGGACAGGCGAGTGTTACTCTGGCAACAGTTGCTGAGCAACACTCGCTCTGCCCTGCATTACGTCGTAACACTCTCGGTCTTGTCGCTTCTCTGAATGCTTCCACGGCAGCTTTTTACATGCTTTAAATTTAAATAAGCTCAAATGCAGAGTTTCTTTGCTTTTCTAGTACACAGTGTTACTTACTTTCACTGTTTGGCTGCACATTAACTTCATTTCCCACGCTCGGTCACGCTACAGTCATAAAAACTGAAAGTCCTGTTTGTGCCGACTGCTTCCCACGGCAGCTTTTTACATTGTTTTAAATTTAAATAAGCTCAAATGCAGAGTTTATTTCCTTTTCTAGTACAGGTGTCACTTACTTTCACTGTTTGCCTGCACATTACGTTTCACTTTCACCGCTCGGTCACTCTATATGTCAGTGATAAAACTGAAAGTTCTGTCTGTCACTAGCCTCACCTCACTCCTTCTTTACACAAATCTAAATAAAATAAGGCAAAATGCAGTTCTTTTACACAAATCCAAATGAAAAAAGCAAAATGCAACAAACCTTTTTTTTTCAATTCTTATGCTACACAGGGACTACTTTTTGTTCTCCCACAAAACATTTATTTCCATTTATAAGATAGATATACCACTCTAGGGTGTGCGGTCGCTCTGATATCACTGCACTTGGGTGGTTGAAGCACTACACCAAGGCGTACGTATATCAGAGCCAGCGACCGCACACCCTAGAGTGGTATATCTATTACATATATATATATATATATATATTATATGACACGTAAGTGCTACTATAGTTAGGCTAAGGAGCCATTTACATGTTAAACCCCAAATTTTGCACCTTAATAACTTTGCAACTGTTTGACAGATTTGCCTGAAATTTGGAAAACATGACCAAGACCCATGCACCTTGCGATCTGCCAAGCTTTTTACTGGTACGCCGGCTGTGGAGTTATTAAGCGTGATCTGCGGCGTTTTATGCTTTTCTGGAATTTTACTGTCTTGCCTACAGGTCATACGGTTTGCGAACCAGTCCAAAATCTTCAGGGAACGTGCGTCTAGGGTCCCCGATGTGCCTTTGAAGATTGCATGAAAAAATATTAAGCGGTTCAAAAGTTATTCAAAAAAAAGTTCCCATTATAAGTCAATGGGAAAAGTTAACAAAAGTTCAACAGTGTTGCAAAGGCAGTTTTACTTTCATAAATGGCCCTTTTACTGTCACAAATCTGCCATTTTGTTTTCAGTTAGCGATCAGAAAAATGCTTGGTATTTAAAATTGGGACCCTGTAGCAACCTAATTCTTTTTGTATTCACCTAGTCGGACCCTGAGGATGCTAGCCATGTCTTTATTTTGTGGTAAAACACCCCAGAAATATGTTTTCAAATTTCTGGAAAAGTACTTCCACAAAGTACTGTGCACTTGCAACAGTGTCGAATGAATTTTAAGCTTTGCAAACTTCGACAGTACTTTCTAGGCTGTGGGAAAATGACAGCAATTTTTGGCACCCTGCTGCAAAAGAACAGTCTGGTGTTTTGGCCTGAAATTTGAGGAGCATGAGTCAACATCTCACAGATGTGCCTTTCAGTATTTTGTTGAAAAATATTACATGACGGCAAAGTTACGGCACTCCAAAGTTGACGCTTTCCCATAGGATAACATTACGGCGTCTGACGCATTACAGGAATTCTTTGGCGCCTGCTACAAAATAACAGTTTGGTCTTTTTGGGCTGAAATTTGGAGGGAACACAGGCAATATCCACAGATGTGCCTTTTTGTGGTTTGGTTAAAATTTTGTACAGGGAGCAAAGTTATAGCACTCGAACTTCTCTTTTTCCCATAGGATAACATTACGATTATTACTGCCCTTTCAGGGCCCGTATCTCGGAAACGGTGTGAGATACAGACTTTCATCAGAAAAGCTTATTTCTGCAGGGAGCTAAGTATGAAATAGCCAGGAAAGTCATAAATCATATGACTTTTAATTTTTCTTTTCTACATTTTACGGTTCTTGAGATATAAGCAATTTAGTATTCCAACTCCTCATTTTCTGCTCTGAGAACCATTATTATGCATACATTCTTTGTACTCACTGTCTTTCTTTATGCAGCTTTTGGGAAAAAACAGCCTGTGTGCTTACATTACTGTTATCGTTACCATTTTTAGTTTTGCGGTTCCGTTCCCGTTTCACTTACCGTTCCGTCTACGCCACCATGTCGCGTTACCCATTCATGTTTTCATTTGCGCTTGCTTTTGCGTTGTTTTTAACATTTCTGTCTACACTACTGTTTCTCTTTCTGTTTCGCATTAGTGTCACCATACGCATTACTATTTGTGTTTGCGGTCACATCGGGCCCTGCGCTCCCGCACGCATTACATTCACCATTTCTCGTTATCATTCTCAAAAGAAGGAAATTAGAGGCAAAAACTCTGTTTAATGCATTAGTTAGGGCTGTTCCACACTGACAAAGGAGGAAATTCAGTGTTAGGGTTAAAGCCCCCTTGGCCCCCCTGCCCACACCCCCAACCAGCATTGGGGTGCGCATTAGAGTTGTCGGTCCTAACTCTCAACCCATTCTCCTACACCTCTACTTCTTTACACATGTGATGGGCATTTGTATAAAAATAAATAATTCCAATATCCCTGGTGGTCTAGTGGTACCCCTCCCCACCTTCCCACTGACCCCACCGACCCCTCCCCCAGTCAGCTGGCGGGCGGCAGCACCCCACCCACCTGCCTCCCGCCACCCACGACCCGACACCATCGGTAGGCTGTACGCCATTGGTCCGCAGCGTGAGCCAATGGTGTGCAGCCTGTACCGCATACACATTCCAGATATTGGAATTATTTATTTTTATACAGATGCCCGAGATTGGGCAGACAGCAGTCCACTGGACCACCAGGGATATTGGACGGAATTATTTTTCTATGCAGATGCCCGTGATCGGGCATGGGGTGCAGCCAGCTGCATCCAGAGCTCAGTGGCCACCCACAGGTGGCAGCTGCTGTGTTGCGCCCTGCAATGCAGCAGCTCACCTGTGGGTAGCCATCCATTGTTCCTTTTTTTGGATCAGCTTTGTGCTGGCGCAGGTAGGGGTTGCATATGAATGACTCTGCACATCCTGGGCTGCATATCAGGCTGTGCAGGTATGTATAGGAACGCTCCCCCTACCTGCACCTGCATACATTACTGATGCACTCTGGCACATCGGGATTTGTGCGCGACTTTTCCCTTTTGAATATCGCATCGGGACATCAGTGGGGCTAAGATGGCGCAACACTGTTGCGCCATGCACAACTCTTTTGAATATCTGGGCCTCTCTCTCTCTCTCTCTCTCTCTCTCTATATATATATATATATATATGTGCTGTGGAGTGTGTATATAGAGTAAGTAAAATATGCAGCTGGTGTTGAGATCTTAGACAGATTCACAGCTTAACCTGACCTTCTAATCAAACTCTGTGGTTAGGTATAACACACTATACCATTTTCTGGGATTGAACTTGGTTTCTTGAACATAGGACCAGTGGGTCCCCTAAAGCAGGCTGATGCTGGAGATCGAGCACCTCTTTCTTGTCTCTCAAAGTCAAATTTCCATCAAGGATTTCAATCTAAGGAGGAAGGTTTGAGTACTTCTCTTTACACACAGCTGATACACAGGTAATCCCAGGTAAAAAGTACACTGTCAGATTCTGAAAGGTAGCTGGAGGTATGGAGCTTAAAGAGGCACTAATTGAGGCAGTGCAGCAGACTTGGGAGCACAGACAGGGCCGGTGTTAGGCACCCGTGAAGCCCAGCGGCAGCGAGGCCCCGCCCCACTGGCACTGACCCACCCACCGACCCCGCCGGCACGCCGCATGCATGCAGCAACTGTCTAGTGTCTCCATCAAGTCTAAGACCTCACCACGACTGCCTGACTGTCAGCTGACAGCTGACTGTGATTGTACAAGAAGTGCACTGTGCAACACAAAGCGGGAAAAAAGGCAGCGCCAGCATAAGCATTATCACTTTTCAACATTTTCACTCACAAAGATTAAGTTGCTGGTTGGTTGGTTAGAGTTCCTTCCTCTTTTGCCAATCGATTCCGCCATTCGCCTTTAAATTTTCAGGAACGCTGACGGACCCACCGGCTGCAATTTAAGGTCACTGACTGTGGACGACGGGCGTCTAAGAACTGACCCCACCGATCTCTCAGACAGCTGCCCACGTTGTTGTGCTGTGCATTCGGCTCCTGCCCACCTCTCCACGCTGATTGTCCTGGTCCTCCTGAGTCCTGGCCACTGATAGAGAGCCTGCTGTGAGACCATAAAAATGGCAGCATGTTTCCGCACATTCCCTATATGCTGCACATCATGGTGACGTGGAGGAGCAGTTGGAGCCAATCACAGGGCTCCACTCAGTCCCTTGCTATTATGCACCTCCAGACAGAGCATCTCTGTTGATAAGGTTACAGTGCTCCTCACTATAGCAACAGAATGGGAGCCATAACATGAGTTTCTTATGTCTCCTTATTCATTACATTTAGGGATGCTGAAATAGCCAGTGCTGTACTACATTTGTGTCTCTCCATCCTCCCACCTGTACCATCTGACTGCTTGCAACTGCTTGCAATAAAGCAAAATAGAGTTCCCATCTAGTTTCATAATATGTTAGATTGCTAAATAGAGCTAAGTACACTGCTGCTCTCCACCGACTGCTTGATCTCTATTCTCTCTCTCTCTCTCTCCCCATCCACAACTCTGCATGTACACTACACTCTCCCATGACTAATTGCCCCTCTAAACCCCATATCCTCTCCTGTCTGTGGCTACAGACATACACTGCTGCACTGACTCAATTGCTTGTCTCTTTAAAATCCATAACTCAGCTACCTTTGTAAGTTTGAAAATGTGTGTTTTACCTCACTTTACTGATTATGTCAGCTTGTATTAGAGAGAGAGAAGAGCAAACAGGAGGAAAATGCAGTGTCAGTGTGGTGTTGGCAAAGGAGCAGGCAAAGTGATTCAGCAAGTTAAGTATATTGTGTTCAGTTTGGTTTGCAGAAATAAGAGACATTCTCTATAGGTTTCATAGGTTTACAGAGTTTATAAAGACTATAGTCCATATACTCGCCTTTTTTTATGTATATCCAAGAATATTATTTTGATCATATATTGATCTATTTGCATCTTAAAGGATTCCATCGTTCTGCTAACTATTATTTCAATTGGAAGCTTATTCCAGATCTTGACCACTCTCACAGTTAACCAGTACTTTCTCCTGAGTGTTTTAAACCTATCTGATTTAATCTGCAGTGGATGAGTCTCTAGTACCATAGGGTTGATCCCTTAATACAAGATTTAGCTGTTCCCAGAGTGTGGGGTCGTTAAGTGCCCTATATATTAAACATAGGTCACCTCGCATTCTTGATACTCCAAAGTATACAGGCCCAAAAGCTGACAGTCTCTGTTCATACTCCTGCCCCTGGACCCCAGCTATCCTCCTTGTTGCTCTCTTGCACCCTCTCCAAAGATCTTATGTCGCCCCTCCCCCTGGAGCCCAAAACTGGGGCTATTCCATATGAGGACGCACCAAAGATGTGTAAAGTGGTAAGAGAACTTTTTTTATTGCTCTTTATGTGTTTATTTATGCAATATTGTATGTTGTTAGCCTTTTTATTATTTGATTATAATGTGGCCTGAAGCTTAAGTTATTACATATTTAACTCCCAGGTCACTTTCTTCAGTGACAACCATAATAATTCATTTCCCAACCTATACTGAAACATTATATTATTCTTGCCAATATGCATAACTGTACATTTTGTTACATTGAAAGTTGACCCTTGCTTTGTGCCCATTCTTCCAAATTATTTAGGGTGGTCTGGAGTATATTTGCATCTTCTATATTGTTTATCACATTACCCACTCTGGTATCATCGGCAAATTTTGAAAGCCGTACATCCGGTGCAAACGCATAGACCCGATATAAATGCTGAACAGACAAGGCCCCAATACGGAGACCTGTTGGACACCACTGGTCACATCTGTCCATCTTGAATACTCTCCCTTTACACAAACCCTCTGCTGTCTACCCATAAGCCATGATCTAATCCAGTGAACAATGTCAGAATGTATCCCCATTGTACTGAGTGCATCAATCAGTTTGTCATGTGGCACTTTATCAAAGGCCTTGGCGAAGTCCAAGAAAATCACATCCACTGAACTCCCATCGTCCAGGGCCTTATTTACTTTACCATAAAATTCAAGGAGATTAGTCTGACATAATCTGCCCTTACGAAACCATGCTGTGTATTATCTGTTTTCCGAGTTTGCTGTTGAAAGTCTATAATATAATCTTTACAATACCCTTCAGTACTTTGCCCAAAACTGAAATCAGGCTAATTGGCCTGTAATTTTCCACATTCTGCTTAGATCCCTTTTATGTATAGGGACAACCACTGCCTGTTTCCATACTTCTGGTACATCACCCTCTCTTATGGATTGTTGAAAGAGGCTGGTAATAGGACCTGCCAGTTGGTCTGAAATTCCTTTAATACCCTAGGGTGCAATTCATCGGGACCTTGGGCTTTATTCTGGTTTAGTGACTTTAGTTTTTACCACATCGCATTCTATTAGGGTAATAATTGGCTTACAAGATGCCATACTGTTTTGGGGTATAGTAATTGTAGGTGATTAAAACTGAAGAAAGTAGTTATTGTAATGTTCTGCCATTAACTGGCTGTCCATTATAACAGTTCCATCTTGATTTCTTAAGGGCCTATATTCTTTATATTATCCCAAAGGTACTCTGCAGTTTTAAATTTAACTTACTGGTGCAGTAACTAGAGCATGGTAGCGGACTCAGTATGGCAGTCGATCACCAGTAGGAAGTCAAACATGGCACAGGTTACAATTCTGTATTGTAAAGGACAGGAGTGGCATTTTCAAAGGGTTGGCTGCAGGTGCAGCTTGGTTATCTGTTGGCATCTGCAGCAGCCCTAATGCATCCTTAGGATCCCTGTCCTATTTTCAAAATTGCGGTCTATTTATGACCACTGAGTGTGCTTTATAGCATATAGTAGAGCACCTTAGAGTTGCATCCAAAAGTGCCAGCTGTTTGAACATAAGTGCTAGACCACCTAATATGTTGCCTAGCACTTATATGGATTCAGTGGACTATCTTTGGGGTCTTCAATGGGTAGCAGGAGCCTGCAGATATGGCAGAAGAGTATTCGTGCCACTGGTAACCATGTTCACTGTCATGGGTTGCACTGTGCATGTTATGGAACCATATATATTGTACAGACTGCAGGCCCATGGGGTGGCTGACAACATTGCCCTAATGCTGCCTTGTAATGGTGAGACTGTCATGCAAGAAATGCTGATGGTAGACCATGCACTACTGTCACAGGCTACTCACCCACCACCAGTGCTATGGCACTTTGAAAATGGAGTTCAGACTCAGCTGAAAACAGTGTCAAAATGTAGCAACTTCTGTAAATTCAAACTGCTGTATGCAGGATGCAAGGCTTTGAAAATTCAACCCCCCACCCCCGGAATCTACTTTTAGCAGTTTACACAAATTACTGGTATATTATAGTACTAGCATACAGCTCACTTTCCTAAGCAGTTTAAATGCAGTTTGCTGTGCTTGTGTATTAAATCATAAATCACCCAGAGGAACAGCTTATGTAGTTACTGAGACACATAGCTCATTCTTTATAACTGAAATTTCATTATACCAGGGTTCAGTGAAGTGAGAGAGCACTGTACTAAGGATTTTAGAGGTTTATGCATCTTGGAGGAAAATCACTAACAAGAAAGGGAACAAGCCAGCTTCCAGGAGTGTGGTCAGGAGAGGGAAGGGGTAATTATTTCTACACTCTGTCACTCACTGGCATCACAGGAAATGTTAAAGAAGTAATGTCAACAAAAGGAAGTTTACACTGGTAGCAGTCAATTCAGCAAGTTATATTCCAAGAATCTCTGGAAATACCTAGAAATAAAGTCTCTGGAACTGCCTGTGCTGAAGATTTCAATGAAAATCTCCTTAGGGATCTTCAGAGATTTTGGAAAATAACTTCCTTAATCAACTGCTACTACTGAAGGCCCATAGCCTCCCTACATAATGGCACTGCAGGTATAGAAGTTAAGCCTGTAGGTACAGACCACAACAATTACTTTTATTACAGCAACCTGATAGACTGGTTTAAATAAAACTGGAGTGAAATAAATGCCTGTAAGAGTGAAAGGTACTGTATTTCCAAAAGCACATTTACTGCTAGGTTATAAAAAGACCTTGGTGTAATAACAGGACACATGCTCAGGAGATTCAATAGGCAAACCTCAGAGGCCTGATATTCAAGGGCAGTACCCATACTAACATGGTTACCACATGCCATAACCCTGTTTTACGTGAATGCTCCTGGCTGGGCCATATTCAGAGGCCCCAGGGGTGCCCTTCAAACCAGGCAGCACCAAAGCACTAAAATACCACTGTGCCTATGCAAATGCGGTGGTCCCTTTATGCATATCAGCAAGCAGCAGTATAGTCAAGGTTTGCAGTGGTGGTAAACTGCCCCAAGTGACACTATTTACTAGTGACAAAACTACATCTAAATGGGGTGCTAAGTCTGTGCCTCCAACCCTCCAAAGGCAGGGCAGTTTTACTGCAGCTGCCTATCCATTCTCCCATTCAGGGTTCTTTAAATGCTACCTGGTGGTCCAGTGTGTTCCCCCACCACCAATCGCTCCACAGAGACCTTGTAAGTATTCCCTGGTGACACAGCGTGTGTCTTCCCTCCACCCCAGTCACTCCTCAGAGTTCTTCTAAATACTCCATACTGGCACAGTGTGTCCCCTACCCCATCATTCATTCACACAATATAAAAGAGTTCCTGGTAGTCTCTAGTGCCCTTTCACTCTTCAGACCCCACCTGACCTGCCTTCTGACATCCCTCCTCTCTGCACCCTTTCACCCTTATGGCTGGTGCTACTCCTAGCTATATACAGTGACCAGCACAGCCCTCCACTCTCCTCCACTACGGGCTACTGCATGAGGTGTTGATGACCCCACACACTGTAGAAACAGCTTTTCCGCTTTGGCAATCCTTTTCTCAGTTTGTGTTCTTATACCCTCTCTGCCTTCCCTGTTTCCCTATGTTTTTCTGGCTCACCTCCTGTTCTCTTGCTTGAACCTAATTGTACCACCTGAATGCCACTCTTTTAGCCTTTACCTTTAAGTTCTCAGCCACTTCCTCTTGAACCATAATGGTCTCTTTTCCTCCTGTTGGCAATCCTTTTCTCAGTTTGTGTTCTTATGCCCCTCTCTGCCTTCCCTGTTTCCTATGTTTTTCTGGCTCACCTCCCTGTTCTCTTGCCTCGGAACCTAATTGTACCCACCTGAATGCCACTCTTTTAGCCTTTACCTTTAAGTTCTCAGCCACTTCCCTCTTGAACCATAATGGTCTCTTTTCCTCCTGTTACTGCTCACTTCTCTCTCACGCAGAGGATTATTGTCTTCACTATACCATCCTTTAATTTGGCTCACTCTTGCTCCACCCCACCCAGACATCCTCCCACTTGGTCCTCTTTAATACAAAGTGTTCTAATCATAACTGTAAGCCATTACCTATTTAAATAATGTCACTAAACATTTTTTCCTGTTTAGCTATTAACAGGCACTTTACATCCAGCACAGGAGAAACATAAACTTAACTGCAGATAGAGCCTTTAAGAGCAGCACAGTGTTCACCAGCATTCAAAAGAAGTACAGAAAGCACAGAAGGACATTAGTAAGCACTATGAATCAATCACCTGAAGCAAGTCTCCATAAACTATGTACCTCACCTGTGCTTTCCTCAACTCCATTCTTGGCCTGGTCCAAAAGTTTAGCAGGACATCATGTTATTTATGGTAAGGCATGCCAGAGAAGGACTTCAACAGTTGAAGCTTACGAGTTTCAAGGTGAAGATGGAGTAAAATGAACTGTAATACATAATAATGTGTTTCAACGATCACAATAAGAACCACTGTGACTCCACAGAACAAAATAAAGAAATGTTATGTGCCGTTATGAATGCTTTACAAGACAATCCATTGCAGAATGTCAGGCATAATGATTTAAGAAATGCATATCAAAGCTCCTGCAAGTGCTCCAGCACTATACCTTCATCTAAGTAACAGCCCCAGAAGATACTTGATGAGGTATAATCGGTACACTTGGAACATATGTAATGCAATTATCTATCATCAATGATGGCAAGATTAAGCACTGAAGCAAAGTTATTACGCACACAAAACACTCCATATGGGCTACAGCTGTGTAGCTTCTTAGTAATGCTGGTATGGAAAAATTAAAATAATGGCTGTTACCAGACACAGGAATGAAGCTAGTCTAAGGACATCCAGAAACAAAAGAAAGCCAAAATGTTTGTTCTCAAAATGGATTCGGCAAGATCCCTGGGGAATAAAGTCTTGTGTTCACAACAGTAGAGAAAATTGACAGTGTAAAAACAACTAAAATATACAATCCTCATTTCTTTATAACTTCATATCTTAATTGCCTGCATCCTAGACTGTGAAAGATTTTTCAACTTCACCTTGCTTGTAAAGGTTAATATCCACAAGCAAGTTTTCATTCCATTTCTTTTCATGATACTACCACACCATTTTCAAAGTTTTCCACAGTGATCCCATTGCTAAGGATCCATTCTGTTGACAGTAGAGGAGACCATACGAGGATGTATGTGGGTGCATGCCTCACATGACTGCTGATATTTTGGTATAAACATGCCTTCTTCAGAGCTCTGAAGAATGAATCTTAGCAATTGCCTCACTGTGGAAAGCTTTGGAAATAGTACAGCAGTATAAAAAAAAAGATGAGTAAAGAAACCTCTGTGCAGACTAGGTGACGTTGAAAAATGTCTCATGATCTAGGATGTAGACTGTTTATTTTAGTTGTTTTTCATCATTAGCCACAATGCACTGTATTGAAGTGTTTTGGTGAAGAAGTAAAACAATGGCATGGCAAGACATATAGAACATCTCCTACCTGTGTTTTGGTAGTGCACATAGAAATGAATGCCTTGCACATTGTGTGAAGGACATTTTACACTAGCCTAAGGAGCTATTGGAGGGCAGGGCATGGAGATCAAAGAAAGTGGAATTTGATACACACTGGACAGAGTAAACAAGACAATGACACAATCAAGAATGAAAATCCTCTCCATGACATTTTGAACTGTGCTGAACTGCCTGAACCATGTAACCTCTATTAAGGTTTTTTCATGCTGCATCAACCAATATTCCATGGAACAGTGAAGTGTCAACAATGGAGCCAACAATGGGAAGTAATATATTGTTTTGGCAATCCCCATGAAAGAAAAGTGCAACACAGCTTACATTCAATTTGTGTGTTTTGGCCCCCTCCCCTAAGGTTCCAGGACTATGTTTCATGGCAAGTAATTATAATAATAAATAGGAATTTTGTTTTATTTAAATGATTTGTTTTGAGTTCTTCTTTCCTTACTGTTAGGGAGACATTTTATAAGTGCAATAACACACACTGGTGGTGTACACTGCACATCTCTAATGCATGCCCAGGGCTGTAGGCACTCTGCTTGGGGTGTCATGCCTAACTACACCCCTGGATGTGTGTTAGACAGTTGCAGTGCATACCATTTCATGTCTCAGTGCCTACTTCTCACATGTCAGGAGATTACAAGTGGAGTTGTCACAGGGTTCAGTTCTAGGACAAGTGCTCTTCAATATGTACATTAGCAACATCCTGTAGGCATGAGATTGAATTGTAAAGTAAATTTGTTGGATGATAACATTAAACCTTATGAGAGGGTAGACACTGATGAGGGACAAAACAACATGAATAAAGATATGGATAATCTGGAGCAGTGGTACAGAATGTGTCAGTTAAAATTCAATACCAAAAATACAAAGTGATGCATATTGGTAGCAAAAATCAAGAAATAGAAATCAATTGTGTCAAGTCAGATCATTTCAAAGGGAATGATTGATTTATTGAAAATTGGTGACTTGAAAGGCACAATGAGCTGAGGCTCATTTCTAAGCATGATCCATGGGAGGGAACAAAGGATATAAAATACATAGCACAGAACTCAATTTGCAGTTACAATACAGTGCAAGTCAGAGAACACAATACAATCAATGAACAAACAAGGCAAAACAGAAAAAATGTGCATTTCAGACACATGTATGGGGAACTGTAAAGGGGAGGGAAAGAGGCCTAGGGTTTATGATAAACAACAATTTTAAATTCCATCTTCAATGCAGTAATGCAAGTAAGAAAACAAATGACATACTTTATTCTTCAGACAGGATTCTCTAGTCACAACAAAGGAAGTAATTTTGCCCTGTACATGTCACTTGTGAGGTAACACCTGGCATGCTTTTTGAAGTTTTGAGTCTTCATCTAAAAAGGGTAAGGAAAAGCTGCAAACTATTTAGCAAGGGCAACAAAGATGATACAGGGGCAACCATCAGGAAAAGTTGGACAGCCTAACTACAGAATGTATTCAGTAGAGGATGGGATGCACAGGGACATCACCAAACTTACAAATATATGCAGGGATACAGGGGTAAAACAGGGTTGAGAAACAAAGATTTATTTAACATAAATGCTATGGTAACATGGCCACCATTGGACATTATCTCAAACCAGCTGCGGTGAAAGCTTCTAGAAGGACATAAGAAATATTTCTTTATGAAAAGGGTGGTGGATAACTTGAACAGACTACTCAGTGTGGTAAGTAATGGTAGTATCCTCTTAGTGTTCAATTAGAAACAAACAGGAGATGGGTCTCTATTAGTTCCAAAATGACTATTTCTTATATAGGAACAACAAAGTAGACTAGATGGACATTTGGTCTTTAAGTATGCTACACCATCAGTGTTACTGTATATGTAATTGTTTATTGCAAGAGAACTGCAAATCTTCTGTATTATATACTAAATGTACATTGAAAAATCTTTAACAGCTGGAGAGATGGATGAAGTCTGTCTTACTACAAATGCTATGCATTTATGCATTACTGTGAAACAGAGGATGTTGGAGCTTCATGTAGTCGCTCAATGTAAAATATTGCTAATAAAATCATCATACTACACAAAGTTTGCACTGAGAACAGGTCACATGACTTAGTTTCTTTTTATTTGTGTGGAAATTGATGAATGGGAGAATCACAATGAGCCAAGGTTTATTTCTAGGTGTGACCCAGAGAGGGAGACTTATTTTCTGTCTAAAAGGGTGGTCACTTGGTACATCCTGCAGTAGGAAATTCAGTACATGACCCATGCACAGTATGCAGTTCTACAGTGTTGCACACATGGGATGGAGCTGTTATTTTTATGCTGAACAAAATCAGTCTCATGCTTTTGTATTTGTTTTATTAGATTATATTTTATCCTTCCTTGCTCACCTGGTCCCATTCACCCCCACGACCCCAGCCCCATCACCTGGCCTTTCTCAAATTACCATGCCATTTTATCCTCTGCAGCTTACCACCCATGATGGGATAGCTTGGAGCTAGCTCAACCCACCCTCACAGGATCCAGGTAGGGCTGTGCCTACATCTCCAGTGATGGGTCTGCAAGGAGTTAAGAATCAATCTGAAAATCAGGATGTTTCCCTCTTATAGAAACATAGAAACATAGAATTTGCGGCAGATAAGGACCGCTTGGCCCACCCAGTCTGCCCATTTCCTCACTGGATAAGCTGCAGATCCTAGTTAACCAGCAGCCTACTTCTTCCTACCCCACCCCCAGAATTGCCTTATGACTATCCCATACATGCTTGAATTCTACCACTGATTTTGACTCCACAACCTCCTCCGGAAGGCCATTCCATGCATCCACAACCCTCTGTGAAAAAATACTTCCTTAAATTACCTCTGAGCTGCCCCCATCTTCAAATTGTGCCCTTTTGTTCTTGCACTCTTTTTTTGAAAGATGCTACCCTCTTGGACTTTGTTGATTCCCTTGAGGTACTTGAAAGTTTTATCATGTCCCCCTCTCCCTCCTTTCCTCGAGGCTATACATATTAAGCTCCTTAAGTCTCTCTTCATATGTCCTCCGTGCAGACCCTGCACCATTTTAGTTGCCCTCCTCTGGACAGCTTCCATCCTGTCTATGTCTTTGCGAGATTGGGTCTCCAGAACTGCACACAGTACTCCAGATGGGACCTCACCAGCTGTCTGTACAGAGGGATAATAACTTCTTGTTTTCTACTGATGCCTCTCCCTATGCATCCCAGTATCCCCCAACCCTCCTTGCTGCCTTCCACATTGCTTGCCACCTTTAGGTCATCTGATATGACTACCCCCCAGGTCCCTTTCCATTTTTGTTGTTGTTAGTATCTCACCCCCATTGTGTACTCTTCCCTGGATTTTTGTTTCCCAGGTGCATTACCTTGCACTTCTTAGCATTGAATCTAAGCTGCCATACATTTGACCATTCCTCTAACCTTGCCAAGTCCCTTCTCATCCTTTCCACCCACCCTGTGCATCAACTCTGTTGCAGATCTTAGTGTCATCTGCAAAGAGACATACTTTTCCTTCCAGTCCTTCTGCAATGTCCCTTATAAAGACATTGAAGGGACTAGATCCTAATCTGAACCTCGCGGTGCCCGCTAGTAACCCTCCTTTCTTCTGAGTGGACTCCATTTACTATTACTCTCGTGTCCTATTCTCCAGCCAATTCTTTACCCAGGCTGTCATCTTGGGACCCACTCCCAGGCTGGCTAACTATATATTAATCTTTTGTGTGGGACTGTGTCAAATGCCTTGCTAAAGTCTAGGTAGGCCATGTCCACAGCCCTCCCTGATCTACTACTTTGGTCACCCAGTCAAAGAAATCTATCAGATTCATCTGGCATGACCTTCCCTGTAGAATCCATGCTGCCTGGTCCTGTGCCCCTCTGGCAGCTAGATACTCGACAATTCTTTCCTTTAGGAGTGATTCCATCATTTTCCCTATCACTGAGGTTAAACTAACAGGTCTATAGTTTCCTGCTTCTGCCTTGCTCCCACTTTTGTGAAGGGGAATCACGTCTGCCCTCCTCCAGTCCTCGGGTACCACTCCATCCTCCCATGATTTGTTAAAGAGGGTAGTCAGTGGTGTCACTAGTTCTACCCTTAATTCTTTTAGAATTCTGGGATGAATCCCATCAGGCCCCATTGCTTTGTCCACCTTCAGTTTTAAGAGTTCTTTCAGAACCCTTTCTTCTGTAAATGGGCTGGTATCAACTTCTGTATCCAGAGTGTTACTACTGTTTGTTTTATCTACCTCCCCTCTTCCTTTGTAAATACTGAGCAAAAATATTTGTTTAGTATCTCTGCCTTTCACAGTCACCCTCTGCCCACCCTCCCTCCCCTTTATTAAGCTTCACTATCCCTCCCTTGGTCTTCCTTTTGCTCCCTGATGTACCTATAAAGGTTTTATCCCCTTCTTAACTGAGTTGGCTATCTTTTCCTCGGTTTGGGCCTTTGCTGTTCTGACTGCCTTCCCAGCCTCCTTTGCTTTAACTGATACAGTTCTCTGTCCTGCTCCTGCTGCGATTCCTTGTACTTCCTGAATGCTCTTTTCTCTTGAACCTACACTGCCACTTCCTTTGAGAACCATAGTGGTTTCTTAAATTGTCTTGTTTTGTTTATTTGCTTCACACAAGGCTCGTTACCTCTGTGATGGCAGTTTTTATTATTCCCCATTGTTCTTCCACCCCTCCTTCCCCATTTGCTAGTGCATTCCTTAGGCACTCACCCATTTTGGCAAAGTCAGCCATGTCTTTTATGTTCTATGTCTTTTCCCTGGAGGATCAGGCATGCAATGCCATCAATGTCCCTCTGCATGCTTCCATGTGCAGCACATCAACAGCTGCCACTCCTCTGGGACTGAATCAAGGTCCCAAGCTCCTTGTTCCTTGGCAACTGATAGTGGGCAAGCTTGGGCTGGATGCTGCAACCCTTCCACCCCAGAAGACAGTAGCACAATGGAGACTTGAACTACCTCCCCATGTCAACCTATCAGCGTCATGTGCACCCGCCTGAACCAGGTCATTAGTGCGAAAGCAGTGGTATTACTCAGATTGCTGTCACTAATTGCCTATTCGTAAGTGTTTTGTGGTATATGAATGCAGTTTAATTTCCATTTTTAAAACATTTTCACAGAGTCTGATTTGGGGGCAAGAGATCGATATGAACAATCTGTCACTTATCATTTGCAGATCAACATATCTGTCTTTTAGAATCAATGTGCTGTATCTACATGTGATGTGTCATTAATGCCAAACAGATATATGTCTCCTTTGAAGCACATGCTATTAGAAATTCCAGCTGCCAAAACTGTGACATGATTCACATAGGCAATGAAAAATAAATCTCATTTTACAATCAGTCATGAGCTAAGATTGCTGTCAGCAATTGCCCATTCTTATTTGTTTTGTAGCATATGAATGTGTCCTGGCTTTTCTATTTTAAAACATTTCGAAAAGTTTCAGATGTATGTGGAGAGGAGAGAAGGCAAGGGGTTGACATTGTCGAATAATGTGACACTACCAATTAAAAGAGCTGCAGAATTGTCAAAGGTAATAGGTATTTCATTAGCAGCATGCTTACTATATGCAAATGTCAGAAATTTGCTTGTCTTGGCACTGCACTGAACCATGCAAATCACCAGTCTGATCTTATGCAATTGCATTACGTGGCAGAATGACAACCACTGTGATGTTGTATACATAAATGTGGTTTACAGCTTGTGAGATGAATTGCACCCTTCTATGATCATACTTCCCTACTAGTGTTCACACAATGCAGGCTAGCCAGTCTGTCTCACAAGTAAATAACAGTCATTACCCAGTAATTAAAACATTTGCTCCTTGATAACTATGTCAAATTGTATTGGTGAATACATAAAATGTTGTACATATAGGGCCAGATATTCAAACTGCGCCAAAAGGCATAATAGCAGGGTAAGTGCAATCTATTAAGCCCATGTGCAAGAGACACGATATTCAAAATGGAGCAGGCCAAATTGCCTACAGCCAACGACTGAGTATCGCACCACCTGTGCCATAGTGCAACTAGGGAGAGGAAGCTGAGCAGATCTGATGCGCCATAGCGCAACAAGGGATGTTCAGCAGAGCAGTCCAGAGGCTCCATAGCGCAACCAGGAGTCCCCAGCTGCAGAGCAATGTAAATGCACAATCAGGGAGGTAGGGGCCCACCACCTGCCACAGATGGGCACAGGAACACACAGCAGAACAGACATCATCCCCCCACAACCCAAGCACAGCACAACTGGGGAGGGCTGGAATAACCACTGGCTCATGGAGACAAAGCCAACCCACTGCCTGGCCATGGTGCCCCATCACACCTACCGGCAAGTTGTGACTGGCACACAAGGAGGGAAGACCACCCCATGCCACACCATCCCCCAGTGCAGAGCACACCCTGCACCGTGACCCCAGACACTCCCCCATGAGCAGTGACCACCACTGCAGGAAACCCCATGCATGCCACAACCACCACTGTGTCAATGCAACCCTGTGCACCACAGAACCATGCAAGCCAGCCCCACCATGAGCACCCATCAGTGGATTGCAGCACATGGCAATGCAACAACGGCAGACACAGTGCCACCATGCACAGTCCCCGAGGTACTCCTGAGAGACCGACCATGGCCGGCACAAGAGGTACCCACATGGGACAGGGCGTGTCCTTGAGACCACTCACCAGTGGTACAGTGCCCTGCCCAGTATTCTAGTGACACACCGACCCACCACTGGCCACAACAGCCAGCACAGACACCCACAGTGGTGCATGGAAGATACACACACTGGATGCCACAGGGTATGGACAGACACCCACCCATACCCAATGGCACAAAAGACAGGGGCGCAGTGGTGGGGCAACCAAGCCCCAATTGGCAGGCCCATGTAAGCCACGTACACAACCGCCAGTCCACCATGGCACTGGGTGCCAGCCACCCTGCACAGGCACTGTGGACCCATACACCACCAGTAGTCACCCGGAGCACAAGCCACAGACAGTGGGGCACATCCCCTGCAACACACACAAGGCACAGCATGGAGGAGGGATAACGACCGTGGCACCCACAGTGCCACCCGAGCCAGGTATGCACCACACCAGTGACAGGGGCAACCCAGCAAAGTGGACGGGTACAGTGTCCGCCCTGCAGGAACTGCTACCACTGACATGCCAGCGGACCGGCAGGTCACAGACAGGCATGTGTCAGCTGCACAGGCCATGAACAGGCCGATGGGTGTGCCATGGACACAGAGCATGTGCCATGGACCACTGCACAGTCATCCAGTGCAGGGAACAACACACACAACACAGACACTGACTGATATCTACCTCCACACCATAGTCACCTCCACACGGACACACACACATACCCATGACTGCACCACACCTGATGCACATACACCACTGCAGCTGAGCATCTTAGCCCACTGCAAATCAGAGACCATCACAGTATTCATATCAAAATCAAATGTATTGAAAATATAAAAGTGAACTATGTACAAGAATAAAAACTATATACAAGCTTCGAGGCACAAACAAGGTGGGGTGGGTAAGGGGAAGGGTGGACAAATGGGATGGGATAGGAGGTGTGGGGGTGGGTCCAGGGGGTAGGAAGTAATGGACCAAAGGACCTCATCGGACTGCCATTTCTGACTCTGGGACCTCTGGCCTCAGTGCCTCCGCAGCAACCCCATTGTGTCCAGCCTCCTTAGGATGTTGACGGACTTACGGGCCAGCTGTAGGAGCTCCTGTAAGGCATCCTGAATGTCCCTGAGATGGCGTGGTACCTAGGACAAGGAGCACAGTCAACAGGTGTGACTGCACAACCCTATACAGCCTGCCCAATGTGCATGGCATACGGCCATGGGACATACTACTGTGATAGTGTGTGACCACCCACAGTGATCACGTCCACAGGACCTGCCCACCCAGAGTGCATACAGCCATGCGGATCACTGCACACACACACCCACCAGCCAAGTCACGCACAGCACCACCATGGCCGTTTAGTGACATGGCTATGGTGTAAAGGCAGTGGCATAGCCATGCACTTGGTGCATGCATGGACCATCAGTGACTACACCCAGACATGCATTGCCACTGGACAGTGTTGACTGTAACAAGTTGTGTGCATGACAGTGGTGTCGATGAATGGTGGCTATGCCCGCTGCCCACCCTGTCACACAGCATGCAATACTAATCATGGATGTATGGCACTCACCTCATCAGGTCGGTCAGGTGGCGGTGATGGCCCTCGCCCGCCTGGCTGCATTGTCCTCCCCTCTGCCGCTCTGCCCACAATCTGGGAGTTCATCCGGGCCTGTGGGAAAAAAACAAGAAAGAACATCAGCACATTCCCGAAGCAAAGTCCCCTGCCCGAGTGTGTGCCTCCCACCAGTCAGACCCACCCACCCCACACCCTGTGAACACCACCATGGCCAGCCCCATACAGTTCCTCCCCTATGTGCTGGACACATACAACACTGTGGGACCCATATAGGACGATAAAAGGTATTGATGGAACCCTACCTGGATGTGGCAATCATGCCCTCCTGGCACGTGCGCCGCAGTTGGGCCAGGTGGCTCCAGCCCCTCCTCCTGGAGGTCACCATAGTGGTGCCTGCACTGCTCTGCACTATGCTCCCATCTGGTGGCCTCTTCCAGGCAGTGGCCACCTCCTGCCACACCTGGGTCCTAGCCCTGTCCAGGAGCCTCCCCAAAGAGAGCCCATGGTGTGGCTCCACATGGCCACCAGATTGGCCAGCTCAATTGCTGTCCACTGTGCTGCCCATCTGCGCCATCCTAGCAGCTATAGTAGGCAATATGGTGCTTTTCAGCATGGCTCCCAGGTGCAGATGCTGCGTGGTACAGCACTGCCATTCCTCTATCTCGCTGTTAACAAACAGTGCGATAGAGGTGCACCTATGCCTCGACGCATGGCGCCAAGGGGGCAAAGGTCAGGAACAGGGTCAAGGGTCTCTGGCGCAAGAGCCACGCACAGTGCCATTGGATGACAATGTGTGTAGTGCGATTGGCTGCCTGTGCCAGTGCCATAGCGGACTACCGAGCAGTTGGGCCATTGCACCTACAGTATGATGGCCCAGTGCCACAGTGCCATGTAGTGACCATCGCTATAGGCGCCACTGGCACAATGGTGGTCGTGCCCTGCATTGCCTACCATGCACATCATCAGCGCGGCAGGCGCCTGCGTCAGCAACCTGAGCGTCGCCGCGTGAGGTGTACTCGCATGTCACAGGACTGTGCCATTGGCTCAGCACATTCAACACAATTCGCAGTAGCGAACAGCATGATATTCAGCCGTCATATGCAAATCATCTAATCAGCCATTCAATGGCTGAAGCACTGCAATTTGCATCTACTTAAAGTTGCTCCTTGCCTCATTTGCATGGATTGCACTATAAAGGTGTGACAATGCTGCGAGCAATAGCTGGTTACTGCAGTTTATTGGTGAGTTGCATGCTGTTTGGGAGTGTGGACTGTGGATTCAGGGACATGCATGGGACTGCACAGTCACAGGTAACAACTGCCATTCTTACAGGCTACAATGACAGAGCAGGTTGTTGGAGAGGAGGAAAATAGTGGTGGGAGGAGGAGGAGGAGGCCGAACTTACAAAGGCTGAAACCGATGCCCTGTTCGAGGCCTACCTGGTTCAGGAGCCACTGCTCAGTGGATGGCGGGGAACCCCTCAGGCCCATGCTGCTGCATGGGTGGAGGTGGCACATGCCGTGAACCTGCATGGCAGCCACCAGCACCTCTGCACAGGAGTGTAAGAAGAAGATGGGCATGGACAGAAGGAGGGTAAGGAGAAGTGGCTGCCATCAGGGCAGCATGTGCTGCAACAGGTGGGGGACAGCCGGAGGTGGTACAACTGACCCCAGCAGAGGACAGGCTTGCTGGAAGCATGCAGTGCAGTGCTATAGAGGGTGTTTTGGGTGGTGTCTTCCAGACGGGTGGTGGCCCATCACTGCATGGTAAGTCATGGTCTGTCTATGGAGGGGCAGGGTAGGTCACACGAGTAATGTGACTTTGCTTTCCTTACAGATCCTGGAGCATCTGCATTGGGTCAGCAGTGGTGGGCCCGTCCACTGCAGACAGTCGGATGGAGTTGGAGATGGGACCATCCACCTCACAGGTATATGTGGATCGCTGCGACAGTGGGGCCGCCTGGCTGTCCACACTGATGTTGTTGTGACAGGTGTGGAGGAAGCCCTGCCTGCAAACCCCAGTGTGCTGGCATCCACGGATGCCAGCACACTGTGGCTGTGGCTGGCGCAGAGTCCGGCACCAGTGATGATGACACGACCGTCATGGGCAGTGACACGTGTGTGCCACAGGAAGGACACACAGCAGGGCAATTCATGCCCATGGCTGTGGGTGGTGCCGCTGTGGAGGCCTGCGTGTCAGCATAGTCCCAGGCTGTGCCTGTCAGCACCAGTGGGGCAGCACCGTGTCTGTTCAGGACAGTGGGACTGCTGCATGGCCACTGCTGTGGCACCACTGAGCCCTGGGTGCAGCAGCTGGATGGGCAGCACAGCAGTTGCCCACTGGGCTTGGGGGCACAGGGTTCAGTGGCAGCATCTGTGCACCACCTGTGGACATGCCCAAACCTGGTCCTGGTGTGCAGCACCCACCTCAAGGGGTGCTGAAACATCAGGCCTTGCACACCTGAGGGACATGATGCCGAGGAGGTTGATGACTCTGGACAAGCACACCCGCCATCAAGTAGCATCGGTCCAGCAGCAGATGCGGCTTGCAATGTCCGTGGATGCACTGTGTGTGGCTTTGAAGTGGGCAGAGGATTGTTGCAGCAGGGGACCGCACTTATCCTGGCAGGATGGACCATTTGTGGGAGGATGTGAGACGCTGCCATTGACAGGCATGCACAGGCATTCATTGCTGTCATGGCCACAATGGGCATACAGTCAGGTGCCCATGCATCGCGGGACACCACACAGTGCACTATCCACCCCTGTTCCCGTGTCATGCGACTCCCACCCTGTCGATGCTGGGTTCAGCTGTGGGCATCCGAGCACTCCTGGTGCAGGCATGTTTGGTGTGCTGCAGACCCCTGCACGAGCACAGTCGCGCTTCACTCAGTGGAACCCCTGGGGGACCATCGGTGCCACCCCATGAGGCCAGTGGTCAGCCTGCCAGTGCTGGAGGGTCTCACTGCCCACAGCTGAACCTGCATCGACAGGCTGGAGGGTCGGTGGGGCCGCCCGCATACGTGGCAGCTGTGGCACTGTGTGTCACGTGGACTGACCTGTCTCCCCAGCGCGGCTACCGTCTGGTGCTGCCCAGTGCATTGTGTGTGCCGCAAGTGCGCAGGGTACCCGCCTGCACACGGACACACAGTCCACCTGCACATCCCTGGCTGCTGTCCACAGTTGCGGTGCATGATGATGCCTGCATTGTGCTGTACACCAAAGTGCAATGGTGCTCAGCATCTGACACACGACATGGACAGGCAGTGGGCATGGTGGACTGTGGACATGTGTGTTGCTAGGTGTGTTCTGGGTCAGTGTGCCTTCTGCCCTCTGTGCGCTTTGTTGTGTTGTGTGTGTGTGTCCTTCGCGTGGTATGTTAATCCTCACCCATCCCTGGTTGTGTATGTACCTCTGTGCCCTGCCACTTCCCTTGATGGCATGCACCCTGGTGTGTGTCCATGTGTGTTTGTGGGTTGTGCCTTGGCCACTGGTGGTGCACATGGCCCCATGACTTACCTGGCTAGCTTGAAGTGCTCCTCGTGATGGTGTGTCCCCTGCAGCTGTGCCAGCCAGAGCAGTTGGGGGTCCGACGCCAAGGGGGCTGACCATCACCATCATCACGGTGTCCACATCGCCCCCATCACTGTTCCCCTTCGACCTGTACAGCTATCCCACATTCATTGGCCATGTTGTGCAGGATGCAACAGGCCAGGAATATCCCACAGGCCTTTGAGGGGCTATACTGTAGGGCACTGCCAGAGGTGTCCAGGCAACAGAAATGTGCCTTCAGCATCCCGAACACCCACTTGATGACATTATGTGTGTGGCGTGTGCCTCATTGTAGCGTAGCTGCGATGGGGTCGCTGGCCACCAGGAGGGTGTAAGCAGCCAGGATGGAGTGGGTATCCACTGTCACCTATGTGTAGAGGGCGGAGGTTAGTTTGGTGTTCAGCATCGCCTCTGCCCCAGGCCATGTAGGCTACCACCCATGCCACCTCTGGCCATGCCCCCCAGGTCCTATGATTGTCCATGTGGTTTGCATACTCACCCACTAGGTGGCCAGTGGGGATGTCCCCACTCTTGAATCTGTGCACAGTGCCGACTGGTGCCAGATGAAAGAATCGTGTGCTCCCCAGGTTGCGTGGGCACAGACATTGATGATGCCCCTGGCATCGCACACCATCTGACAGTTGATGCTGGCATAGCCCTTGTGATTTATTTAGCGCGGCCCCTCAGGGCCAGGTGGTGTGCATATAGCACATGGGTGCAGTCTATTGCCCCTAGCATGCCAGGCATACGTGCTACCCTGTGGAACTCCTGTATGTTTGCTGTGCACTCCACCGCTGTGCTGGGAAATGGATGTACTCCTCAGCATGTGGCAGCAGTGCACTGAGGAATTGGGTGAGGTGGCATGACGTGGCCAACTAGGTTATGCCTGTGGTGTCTCCAGTTGGTCTCTGGAAGGTACCCGTGGTGAGAGAAGCTTATACAGGCTGTTACCTTGGTCTCCACTGATAGGGCATGTGGCTCCGTCGTGTGGTGCCTGCATCACATCACTGCACAGCTCACAGAGCCGCCTCAGAATTGCCATGTTCAGGCAGTACCGCCCACAATCTCAGTGTATCAGTGTACAGCTCAAAGCTGGTGTGGGCTATACTCACCTGTTGGGGTCATACCACCCGACGGGCACTTCCACGGCCACGCCCCCTGCTGCCCACATTCTCACCCCTCATTACAGCCTCCATGTGGAAGGTGGCACTGGCCATGTCCCTGGCTTGTGTTCACCTCCGCAGCTGTTGCTGTATTCCCCCGCTGTCCTGGCTGCTACCTCCTGCACTGGGTACACCTGCCTGTGCTGGCCTCTGTGCTGTGTGGCTCCCACACCTTCCCTGTGCCTGGCTATTCAGAGTGACCTTCCCTGGCCTGCCCTGTTTGTGCCTCCTGCCCTGTCTGTCTGCTCTGTCTCTGACACATGTGGCTTCGTGTGGCGTTCTTGTGCCTCTTCCTTGCTCCTTTTATTTTGGCTCATTTCCGCTTATAGCGCAACTTCCGCTTGCTCCACTCATTGCATGCATGGCACAAGTCTTTGAATATGACACTGCGTCATTTATGCATGGTTCCTCCCTTCGGTTGTGCATGCCTTCATTATCATTGGCGTTGTTGCTCAGCATGATTTCGGGGCGCAACCGCCTCCTGCTGAATATCACAGAATGGCGCATTTCAGACTTGCACAGGTGCAACCCTATTGCGCATGGCTCAACTCTTTGAATATCTGGTCCATAATGTATTGCAGTTTAGTCAAACACCTCTGGTTGTACACACTGGTGCTGTGTATGTGAGAAAAACTGCCTGTGTGTGAGAGCGGTAGCAGTGACGATAAACCACCTTTGCACCACTAAGCAACATTGCACTTGCAGGCAGGCAAAGTGTGACAGCATGACATTTTTTTATACTACAGAATTGAAAACATCTGAGTAAAGCTAAATGTATTTAAATACTGCTAGAGTCAAATAACTTTGCAAATAGACACATGCAGCACATATGTGAACCTGGAACTTCACTGTCCAAGAAGAAAATTTACCATTGATCTGCAAACTGCAGAAAGACATTCTACAGAACTGATCACTGAACTGCAGAATAATTACACATACTAAGGAATGATCCATTAAACAGCAGAATAAAATTCTGCAAAACTGTCATTCTGCAGTTCATGTATATCATTCTGTAGTTCAGTCAAAAATTCTGTGGAATGGGAAAAATCCACCAAGCACATTCAGAAAATTTTGATCTTGGCAATGGTGCAGGTTCAGACAATTTTTCAGCAAGTTCCACAAAAGCAGAATTTGCAACTTGTCCAGCTCTAGTGGTCTGATTCAGTCTAGGTTGAAAGAAAATCAAAATCAATGCAAAAAACTTTGCTCAGTTTAAGTACAGAGACTTGTGGAAGGGGTTTGAATAGCTTTTATTTAGATGGAGAATGTTTTAAGAAATACTGATATGTTTACTTTAACTGTGCTTATCCTCTGAGGCAGTACAGTGAAACTGAGCTGAGTCCATTGGGGAGGGTGAAAGGCAGCCCCAGTTTCAGTGTTATATTACTTTAAAGTTTAATGAGGGAACACAAAATAAGAAATGATAGGAGTGGTGCAGTGCAATGGCTGTGGGGTGGCAGTGTTCCAGGAGACATTCTGGAAGCTGTGATGTTGCCCATTTGCAGGCACCTCTCTGGTTTGAGGGAGGAGGTTGCCCATCTCCAGGCTGACCTGGCTAGGATCGTGAAACCTCCTCCCCACCCAGGGACCACCAGGGCCAATGCCACTACCTCAGAGGTTGCCAAGAAAGAGGAGAGGCTGGACCAGGGTGTGCCTAGGGAGGGTGAGGTGGTGGAACAGAGTTGCATCCCTCCAGCTGTACAGCTTCACAATTCATGCACTCTTCTGATGGATAGTGTTCCTCTATGGAGGACCTGCAGTGGAGACCAAGGAGGATGCTGGGAACCTTCACAAAGGAGACCCACAGGAGGGTGGCATGGGACCCCACAGGGAAGGGAACAACTCCTGGTAGGGACTCAATCATTAGGGGGTAGAAGTGGGGATGAGAGGGAGGGAGGTGCCTGCCTGGCACCACGGCTTGAGGGACAGGAAGCTAATCCTCAGGATTGTGGGAGCAGCTGCAGGAGGAGGGAGGAGCTGGATGTTATTGTCCACCTAGGAACAAATGACCTGGCTAGGAATGGGATCAGAGCAGTGCAAGAGGAGATTGTAGAGTTGGGAGGGGCCTTAGACAAGTAGTGCATACTGTAACCTTTTCAGAGGTGCTGCCTGTTCATGGCAAGGGTGATGTTAGGGTACTCCTCACCAGGGAATTCAATGAATGGTTGAAAACTGGTGTGGAGCTCAGGTTTTGGCTTCATTGGAGACTGGGGAGCCACCTGGAGGGATGCAGACCTATACTGGCACGATGGTCTGCATCTGTCCAGGGGGAACCAGGATCCTAGATGAGAGGTTAAATGCCTCCATTGGCAAGCATTTAACCAGCCAAGGGGGGAGGCACTGAAAAGGATCAGGGGAAATCACGGCCTCCCCTACACAACATGATAATTAGTGAGGTAAACACCAAGGTACAGAAGTCATTAGGGAGCAGGACAGAGGTAAATGTAAAAAAAGACAAAGGCATCTCAGGACAGCAATGGGGTTAAAAGGGGAAAGACCATCAAAAGTGGAGGTGATGAGCACCGATGCCTGTAGTCTGTGTAACAAGTTCCCTGAAGTAGTGGCCTTGATAGAAGAGGGTTGCCTGGATATTGTAGCAGTCACAGAAACATGGTACACAGAGAACTATGACTAGGATGTCAACATACCTGGATATACAATCTACAGGAGGGACAGGGAGGGTAAAGAGGAGAATGAGTAGCTCTCTATGTAAAGGAAGGGATCAAAGCAATGGAACTAAAGAGTAAACAGGGAGCAGATGAGGCACTCTGGTTACCCTGGAGACAAGAAATGGCACCATAATCCACATGGGGTTGTATACAGACCCCATCTCAGGGGAAGGAATGGACAAGGAAATGATAGAAGGCATCCTTAGAATGGCAGAAAAAGGAGATATTGTTGATAGGGATCTGAATATGCCAGATGTTAACTGGAGCACCTTTGCTGCAGGCACATCCAAGAGCAGGGTCATTCTTGATGCCCTACAAGGGCATGCCTCAGACAGCTAGTAGTGGAACCCACTCTGAGGGAGCAATCTTAGACCCTCGTGCTATCAAATGGGATGGAGAAAGAATCTTAGATTTAGAAGTGGGTAGCCATCTGGGAACAAGCGACCACCAAACAGTGTGGTTCACGATAAACACAGCCATACAATCAAGCCATACAAAAGCAAGTATTGGACTTTAGGAGGGCTGACTTTGGGAAATGAGAGAGTGCCTCAGAAAAGCACTAGCAAAGAGGCAAGAAGGAGGGGTGGAGGAACAATGGGAGTAATCAAAACAGCCATCACAGAGGCAACAAGCTTTGTGTAAAGCAATGAACAAAACACAATGAAGGAAAAAACACTATGGTTCTCAAAAGAAGTGGCAGGGAAGGTTAAGGAGAAAAGGATAGTATTCAGGAAATATAAGGAAACACAGAAGGAACAGGACGGAGAACTTTATCAGTTAAAGCAGAAAGAGGCAGGGAAGGCAGTCAGAATAGCAAAGGCCCAAACCGAGGAAAGGATTGTCACCTCTGTTAAGAAGGGGATAAGATCTTTTATAGGTACATTAGGAGAGGAGAAAGACCAAAAGGAGGGATACTGAGACTTAATAAAGGGAGGGAATGTGGGCAGAGGGTGACAGTGAAAAGCAGGGATACTGAATGAATATTTCTGCTCAGTACTCACAAAGGAAGAGGAGGAGGTACCTAAACCAGACAAGAGAAACAATCTGAAGACAGGGGTTGATACCAGTCCATTTACAGAAGAAAGGGTTCTGAAAGAACTAATAAAATTGAAGGTGGACAAAGCAATGGGGCCTGATGGGATTCACCCAAGAATTCTAAAAGAACTAAGGGTAGAACTAGTGACACCGCTGACTACTCTGTTTAACAAATCATGGAGGATGGGGTGGTACCTGAGGACTAGAGGAGGGCAGATGCGATTCCTCTTCACAAAGTGGGAGCAGGACAGAGGCTGGAAACTACAGACCAGTTAGTTTGACCTCAGTGGTAGGGAAAATGATGAAATCACTCTGAAGGAAAGAATTGTTGAGTACCTAGAGGCCAGTGGAGCACAGGACCCAAGGCAGCATGGATTCAGAGTAGGAAGGTCATGCAAGACAAATCTAATAGATTTCTTTGACTGGGTGACCAAAGTAGTAGACCAGGGACGGATGTGGACATGGCCTACCTAGATTTTAGCAAGGCATTTGATACAGTCCACACAAAAGATTAATACACAAGTTAGCCAGCCTTGGAGTGGGTCCCAAGGTGGTAGCCTGGATAAAAATTGGCTAGACAACAGAACACAAAAGGTAGTAGTAAACAGAGTCCACAGTGAAGAAGAAAGGGTTACTAGCAGGGTACCGTGAGGGTTCAGTACTGGGACAGGTCCTTTTAATGTCTTATAAGTGTCATTGCAGAGGAACTGGAAGGAAAAAGTATGTCTCTTTGCAGATGTCTCAAAGATCTGCAACAGGGTTGATACACAAGATGGAGTGGAAAGGATGAGAAGGACTTGGCAAGGTCGGAGGAATGGTCAAATGTATGGCAGCTCAGATTCAATGCAAAGAAGTGCAGGGTAACGCACCTGGGAAACAAAACCCAGGAGAAGAGTACACAATGGGGGGTGAGATACTGACAACAGTAAAATTGGAAAGGGACCTGGGGTAATTATATCAGATGACCTAAAGGTGGGCAAGCAATGTGAGAAGGCAGTAAGGAAGGCTGTGGGGATACTGGGATGCATAGGGAGAGGCATCAATAGTAGAAAACAGGAAGTTGTTATCCCTCTGTACAGACAGTTGGTGAGACCCCACCTGAGTACTGTGTGCAGTTCAGAGACCCCTATATCCGCAGAAGACATACACAGAGTGGAGGCTGTCCAGAGGAGGGCAACAAAATGGTGCAGGGTCTGCCCAGAAGACATATGAAGAAAGACTAAAGGAGCTTAATATGCATACCCTTGAGGAAAGAATGGAGAGAGGGGACATGATAGAAACTTTCAAGTACCTCAAAGGAATCAACAAAGTCCAAGAGGGTAGTATCTTTCAGAAAAGAGATGTGCAAGAACAAGGGGCAACAATTTGAAGATAGAGGGGATGGCTCAGAGGTAATGTGAGGAAGTATTTTGTCATGGAGAGGGTTGTGGATGCATGGAACAGCCTCCTGAGAAGGTTACGGAGTCAAGTACAGTGGGGAATTAAGAATGAATGGGACAGACATAAGGCAGTCCTAGTAGGGGTAGGAGGAAGTAAGCTGCTGGTTAACTAGGATTTGCAGCTTAGGTAGGAAAATGGGCAGACTAGGTGGGCCAAGTGGTCCTTATCTGCCGTCAAATTCTATGTTTCTATGTTTCTAAGTTTTAAACTTTTATATTTTCATTTGCAAGTGTAGCATTTTGTTTTAATGATCACTGTGCTGACCAATGATTATGAGTGCCGATTCACGATTTTGAAAGTAAGCTGATTTGTTTTCAAACAGAAATCACAAATACAGTAAAAAAATGGAATCCTGCACTCACCACCCAAGAAATAAGTGGACTGCTCTGGCTAAAATATACTGTTGCTTCATTTATTCAGAGTGCTATGTGCAATACTCCAGACTCGTTTTAATGAAAAGGAATCAGGAGCATTCTCAAACACGCCTGGAGTTTCTACATAGAACTTTCTGAAAAAAATGAAGCACCAGTATATTTTCAGAGCAGTCCATTTCTTTCTTGGTAGTGAGTGCAGGAATCCATTTTTGACTGTGTTCTTGTTTTTATCCTGGCACTCCCAGCCCAGTGCAACTCTTCTGCTGCTTTTGTAAGAAATCAGAAATAGCACAGAAAAATTGTGGGTGCAAATTGAGGAGAGAATAGCGGTGTAACCAAAGGGACAAGATATTTATTAAGTATATTACTGAAATGTGGAAGACCATGGAGGGATCTTAAGGTTGGAAGTGATAGGAAACACCTCTAGATGTTTTGCAGTGTCTATCCAATATTCTGACATTTTTATATTTTTTGTTAAATAAATAATTTAATTTTGTTGTGTTTGTAACTACCTGAATCCCTCTCTCATCACCAGTTGCTGTTCCTCTTGCATACTGCCTGAATATTTGTAGACATCAATAACACCCATTCCAGGCCATTCAGATGAATAGCATGGAATGCTGTTATTGATGTCATTGAAAGTCTTATAAATATGAAAAGACAGAGCAGTAGCTGGTGAGCGGAGTTAACTCTATGTAGATCTGAGGTCACCCGAAAGCTAGATAATTGATTTATCAAAACTGGTAATAGGATATCAGAATATATAACTGGCAAGGGCAGGAAGATGGAAGGGCAGTTAACTATGTAAACTCATTTCCTATTTCCTTTGAGAAGGAAGTGGGGACTCTGCAGAGGAGGAAAGGAAAGGCAGATATCCTGAACAAACCTTTTGTTCAGGATTTACAGAGGAAGGAGAAGGGAGGGCCACACAAGATTTACTATGAAAGACTGACAGGCAGTTGCCTGACTGTCATAATCCTGACACTGCAAGCCTGACAGAGAAAATCCCGACAGTGGCAGCAGGTGTGTTTTTCATGTTTTGGGGCTTTGCCCCTGCACCTCGCTTAATTATTAAACTCCACTGCAGACAAAATCCCATTGTCAGGAATTTCAGTGTCATGCTTGCAGCATCAGGATTTCAAGTGTTGGGCAACCAAGTTTCAGTCTTTCAAAATATTCCACCACACAAATGCTACATGACCATTGAAAGGAGGGAGGTAGACACTAATCCTTTTTCAGAGGAGAGAGTCCTGAAGGGACTCATGAATCTAAAAGTGGACAAGAGATGGCCCCAAATGGGGTGTGTCCAGAGGGATTGAGAGAGCTCAGGGAAGTACTAGCTGCACCTCTGACTGTTTTATTTAACAGCTCACTGGCAACAGGAGTGGTTTCAGAGGACTGTAGAGGGCAGATGTAGTCCCACTTCACAAAAATGGTAGCAGGGAGGAGGTTGGCAACTATAGACCAATCAGCTTGATATTAGTGTGAGAGGGAAGTAATGGAGAAACTGTTGAAGGAAAGGTTTAGGAGTATCTTGAATCCAATGGGTTACAAGGCCTGAGCCAGCATGGATTCATGGAGGGAGGGGGTCATGTCAAACTAATCTGAGATTTCGTTGACTGAGTGAGCAGGAAATAGATCAGGGTGGAGAGGTGGAGGGTGGGCATGGAATAAATAGAGTTCAGTAAAGCTTTTGACACTGTTCTACATAGGAGACTCATAAGGAAGCTGGACAGCCAAGGGATAGGCACAAAGTTGGTAAACTGTGTAAGAAATTGGCCAGAGGATGGAATTGCATTACAGTCAACCTCAAAGGTAGCCTGTGATTATGACAACCACGACTGACCACTTTCAAAGAGGGTGACTCAGTCACGGCACCTGTGCACAGTGCTACTGGTCAGGTAGGGTGACTGGATGTGGGAGTCTGTGAATATAGTGACCGTGGTGGGTTGGTGGTAGGCTAGGTTATGAGGGTGCTGGGTTCAGTTACGGGCATGAATTTGTTTTGTTGTGCAGGTCCGTGAATTTTTTCCTCTTTGCTTTCCCACTGACATGCATCCCTGGAGTTGAGAATCCTTTAGTGGGGGTTGTGGGGTGCAGCCACCACATTAAGAAAAAACAAGTCTCCGGCACCCTTTGCTGAGGTTAAAATCTAATATTCCTGATGCAAGTGTCTCGATTCCTGGTTACTCCTTCACCCACCAGGATCACACCAGCAGAGGAGGTGGCATTGCCATATACATCACCTCATCAATTCAATTCGCCTCTTATACCGTGACCTTGCTCCCTCAGGCCTATGAGTTACTTCTGGTAAGGATCTTCCTCCCTCTCCGGCCCGACTTTATCACTGGCACATACTGCTGCCCTAGTCCTTCATCACCATCTATCACAAACCTACTGACTACCCAGACCTACTGTCAGCTTTCAACTCCTATTTAATCACCTGTGCTTCCTCCCCCTCTCTGAAATCCCCACTACTCCCTCCTCATTCTTTCTCCTTCCTCCCTTCCTTCTTCCCTTTTCTTTCTCACCCATCATCCCTGCTTTGACTCTTTTACTTATTTTATTTATTTAATAACATGCTGAATTACAACCCTTGAGTCACAGACTCTATACAAAGGCTTCATGTCAAACAATAAGGACATACATATAGTATTAAGCAGCACACTGTTCAGGTAACAGAAACGAGAGAAAACAAGTAATGGAAGTTACGATATAAAAAATTATACAATATTATAAGTACAGTGATCATGGAAGAAAGATAATGCACAAAATCACACAGGCAGGGATACTGAAACAATAGTCTTTGGGAGAGGAGGATCCAGCTTCATGCATATATGCCTAATATACAGGTAGTGCATGAATACACTTTTGTTTTCCATATATATCATAACATTATGACGTTCAGTTATACACAGAGTCCCAACAAGAGGGGGAAGCAGGAGAAAGAGAGGGTTAGGGACAGTCATATGCTGAAGATTCTAGCAGATGAGCTTTGAGATTGGTCTTGAAGGGACCGATCCTTCTTAAAGGCCTCAGGCTCCCAAGCCCCAGAAAGGTGGGAGCCCTGATGGGCTTGATCCCAAGCTCCTACACCTCTTTGCACCAGCTTTTGTCTTGCCTATCTCCTCCCTGCTCAACCTATCATTCTGTCTTGCCTCAGTCCTGGATACCTGGAAGCATGCAAGTGTCATTCCCTCCCAAAAGGTGGTGACCCTCCTCTCCTGGAAATTTCCACCCAATCTCTCTCCTCCCAACCTTATCCAAACTTCAAGAACACACAGTTCTATCTCTGCTCTTCCTTTCTTTGACTCCTACTCCTTTTACCCACTTCCATCTGGCTTTTGCAAACATTGCTCCACCACTTCCTCTCTCTCAGGCTCACAGAGTACATCCATTCTGGCATGGAACAAGGCTTCCTCACAGCCACGGTCTTTGTCGATCTAGCAAAACTTTTCAGCACTGTCTCCCACCCTCTTTCCTGGACAAACTAAAATTAGTGTGTCTCTCTGACTCTGCAACCAGGTGGTTCAACTCCTGCCTTGTAGGTAGATCTCAATCAGTGAGAATTGGAGACTCTCTCCCCCACCCATACACACTGGCGTTCCTCAGGTTCCATCCTTGGCCCTTTGCTTTTCTCCATATTCAGTGACCACCCTCAGTCTGCTCTTCTCCATCCATCCACATGTATGCAGATGACATGATCCTGTTTTCCTCTGGCTCTTCTCCATCAGAGCTAACATCCAGGCTTCAACTCGATTTCAACACTGTCCAGAAAAGATTCAGGGCTAGTTAACTATCCCTAATGCTAAGAAAATGGTCTCCATGTGTTTTGGCACACAACAGAAACTTTCTAGACTCCTTCACTCCCTACTCTTCTCACACACTCGATTGGGGAAAATTGATGATGTACCCTCATTTAAGTACAACCACCTTGGTTTTTCTCAGCACATAGATGACATGTGTAAAAACTCCACCCTAAGCTCGGTGCACTTTATAGGAACAAAAGCTGTATCCCTATATCTGCCACGGGACATCATCCATTAAAATGATCCTCCCCATGTTTGATTATGGCGACTTAGTCTATGGTGCTGCAGTTAAATCCACTCTGGCCAGACTGGATCCCTCTTCTACTCTTTTGCCATTTCGCCTTGGCCTGTCCCCCGGACTCACCACTTCTCAGTACATTGATCTCTCCCTCCATTCCTTGAATGACTGCCGCCTCATCCACTGTGCCTCCTTTATTTCTAAAATTCTGGTTGGCTTCACTCCTTCCTTACCTCAGCTCTTTCCTCTCCCTATGCCTCTTCCATGTATTCTCTCCATAACTCAGGTTATCGCTCTTTTTGCCCCCTCTAGTAAATCTCTAACTGGCCAATCTGGTTTCTCCTTCCGCTATCTTAATCTTTGGAACTCCTTCCACTAACAATTCATTCTGCCACCTCAAAATGCTCTCTTTCCTCTCTCTTCTCCAAGGCCACACTGCCCCTCCAGTAAATGCACTTGGCCCCATTGCCCTACACTTCCTCTATTTCGACTCTGCCTCTGCATGTCTCACCACCCTACCTCATCTCCTTTCCCTCCTTTCCCCTCCACCGCTTCCTCTCACTCCTCTACTTTTTCTCTCTCCCCCCATGTCCACTAATCACCCTTTCTACCCTTCCTAATCCTCTACACTCTATTCCCCACCATACCAACCATAATCCGTTCTCTTCTCCTCTCCTCTCTCTTTTATTTCCGACTACTTTACCTCCACCCCCGGCTTCTCTTTCTCACCCTTCTCTACTTTCTCTCCCATTTCTCCTATTTTGTGATGTTACCTTCTTCTGTGTGCCGGGTACCTTTCACTTCTGACGCTTAACCTGCATTATTATTTGCTTTGGTAGTGTATATTATTGTACATACTCTGTATTCTTGAATTGTTATTACTGTGCTTCTACTTGTTTCTATTTATCCCTCACTCCTTCCCCAGGATGCATCTGGAAATGAATTTTGTGGCTCAGTATGTCTTTCCTGATAAATCTCTTTAAATAAATAAATACCTTCAGTCACACTCCTCTATGGGCAAACTTCATATCCTGGAGATTTTAATGAAGTGGCTCTCCCCACCCACACCAAAACTGAAACAAGATAACCTCCTTAAACTCATCCGTTAATAAGCAAACCCACTTGACTAAACACAGAATCACAAACCACTCCTTAATTGACTAGGCTCTCGCCCCACCCACATTGCATTATCGCAGCTGGTATCCTACCAGACACTCTAACTGACTGTCACTTGACTACGCTGTTCAGAAAAATCCACTGCCCTAAAGCCCCATTTAAAATCTTACTGATTTGTTTGTACAAATCCTTGGATCTGGCACCTGTACTCAATGACCTGTCAAACTCTGATTGGTCTCCCATCCCCTAGCTTCCTCTATTTTTTAACATATAGTACATTTTATTAAATGATTTTCATTTACATACAGACATACAATACATATAACATAAAAACAACACTATGCTTGATGGTTACATGGTTACATATGAGACTCCACATCAGACAGGGAGACTTTTACAGTATATATAGATGGTAGATTCCTCTATGACATATGGTGACCGCTAAGCAGTGTGTGTAAGGACCTCTTCATGTGGCTTGGGTTATGGGAGGTTGAGCCTTTGGTGATTCCCATTATTCAGAGCATTTGGTTGGAGGCGTTAGTTAGTCACTCAGTCCCCTACCGAGTATCAGAATGGCCTGTAGCGTGCTACACTGTGATTTAAATTATTGAGTTCTGTTTGCTATTGAACTGATTGTTTTCTCTACCTGTAATGCCACTAGGATGGCATTGTGCCATTCTGGATAAGAAGATTCTGTTTCATCCATCCAATGTTTCAGGATTATTTTCTTTACCACAGCGGCTATTAGGAAGATGAGATATTTCCTAATGCCTACCATCTTGTCTAAATTAAGGTCTAGTAAACATATTTGGGGTGTGAATGTGGAATCCAGCCCAGAATAGGGTAGATGTTGGTTTATGTCTTCTCACATGGGTTTCACTTTGGAGCAGTCCCAGAGTACTGTATATTATGTTTAAGTGTTCCATGATCTTGTTTGTCTCTCATGCATGTTGGAGTGGGAAGGTGTTCAATTCTGTTTAGCTTGGATGTTGTATAGTGTAAGTTAATAATAATAATAAAACTTTATTTATATCCACTTTCTAAAATCAAAAGCATTACAATATCCAATAAATATAATAAAAAAGCCAATACATAATAATATGAGCTCTTAAAATCACAATATTAATTAAAATAAATCTTTGACCATAAATAGGTCTTCAGGACCTTTTAAATTCCTCCATGGATGCACACTGATGAAGCGGATGGGGTAGAGAATTCCAGAGGGTCGGAGCTGCATACATAAAGCCTCGAGCACCCGATGATTTCAAAGAAACCTCAGAATCTCTAGCAACCCCTCATCCACCAAGTGGAGAGATCACTTAGGCAGTAGGGAACTAAAAGCTCTTTCAAGTAGTCCAGACCCTGTCCGTGTAGGGCTTTATAGGTCAAAAGACCAATTTTAAAGTGATCCACCACTGAATTGGCAGCCAGTGCAGATCACGCAGCACCGGCGTAATATGGCAGGCCAGAGATGTACCTTTTAATAACTGGGCTGCAGCGTTCTGCACCAGCTGCAAGTGGCAGATATCAACCCCAGGAAGCCCTAGATACAGGGAGTTGCAATAATCAGGAGGGCACAAAGGCATGGACCAACATTGGCAAATCCACGGGCGAGAAAAGCTGCTTAATTCTGGTGATGTTTCTAAGATGGTAAAGGAAAGTTTGACAACTGCTGACACTTGTAAATGAAGTGTCAATTCACTGTCAAAAATCACCCCAGGTTCCGCACCCATTCAGAGGAGGGAAGCTGGACACCTCCCAGAAGTAAACCTGAGGGAAGACCAACTCCCGCCTCTACTCTGCACTCGGGTCCACCACCATTACCTCCATCTTTTCTGAGTTCAACTTCAACCAGCTTGAATTCATCCAGCACTGGATTTCAGTGAGGCAGCTATTAAAGATTGAGACAGCTCTATCCTGGTTGGGTGCAAAGATAGGTAGAGCTGGATATCATCTGCATAGCAGTGAAACCTCAGCCCATACCTTCTTACAATGTCCCTGAGGGCAGCATATACACTGTGAACAACATGGGGACAACACCAAGCCCTGGGGAACCCCACTTGACAGAGAGACTGGGCGTGAAGAATTTATCCTGACACCACTCTCTGAGTTCTGTCAGTAAGGAAAGATCTAAACCATCTGAGGACTGTACCTGACAGGCCACAGATGAACTCCAGGCACCGAGAAGTACCCCATGGTCCACAGTGTCAAAGGCTGATGAGAGATCAAGAAGAACGAGAATGGAACGATTCTTCTGATCTCTAGCCATCAGGAGATCATTGAGCACCCGAACCAGCACTGTCTCAGTACTATGCCACTTACAAAACCAGACTGGAGTGGTTCATAGATGTCATGGATGGTTAAATGGTTTCCAATTGTGCAGCCACTACTTTCTCAATAATCTTCCAACAAAGGGAAGATTAGAGATCGTCCTGTAGTTAGCAAAGCTACCTGGGTCCAAGGAAGCTTTCTTCAGGAGGGGTATCACCACCGCCTCATTCAGGAGCTAGAAACTCACCCATATCCAAGGAGCACCAGACTATCTGTTCTAGGACAGGCCAATGATATTAAGACAACCCTTTATCAGGGAGTTCGGCCCGGATTCAAACTACAGCAAGTAGGGTGCATACTATGGACAATCCTCATGACATCAATGAACTCAGGCCGGTCAAAGGAACTCCAGGAATGACCAGAGGATGCGACAAAATGCCGATCAATAGCTTCTCCCATAGAGTAAGTCAGCTGGAGCTCTGCCCTGATGTCAGCCACCTTATCTGCAAAAGCGAGCAAGCTCATCACACTCTATTTGTGAAAAGCTTTCCAAACCTGAAGACAGGCTGGGTTCCACAGTCTGTCCACAGTTGAAAAAGCTGAGCTGGTAGTTCTGAGCAACCGCAGTCTCCCGAACAGGAACTCTGCCTTCTTATTACAGATTGCAGAATGATAGAATGATAATGTTCAATCAGTCTAAAATGGTCAGAATCAAGGCAGTTCTCTGCCAACGATGCTCTAACCTTTGTCCTTATCGCTGCATCTTCCTCAAAGTCCCATCAAACCATGGAGACCGAGGTCAAAGGGGAGAGGGCAAACATGGACAGGAGCAATTTGGTCAAGAGCCAGGAGATGGCCCTATTATAAGCCACCACCAATGCATCAGGATCATCACTCACTCAAGAAAACTCTGATAGGTCAAGCACCGCTGCCAGGCCCATAGAGCTAACATCTTGCAACGAGCAGTACCTAACCATCTTCACAGGGTTAGGCCTATGAGGTGCAAAAATTGAACCCCACAGTGTAATGATCAGACTAACTGATGGGTTCCACCTTCATGTCAGAGGCATCAATTCCCAGGAGGAAAACTTAGTCTAAAGAGTGACCACTCTTATAATGGGCAGAAGTAACCACTTGTGTGAGGCCCAAAGATGTCATTAATTGGAGGAAGTGTTGTCCAAACTAGAGAGTTCATCATTGACCAAGGCATGAAGTCACCCAGGACCATCGGCCTGGGTGACTCAAATGCCATGTCAATGACCTAAATCAGCTATTTCCTGTAAAAATGTTTCTCATCACCTGGTGGATGGTAAATGCGAACAATTCTACAGCCCACACCTGCCACTGCAGTACACTCAAAAAAACTCAGTCCCCTCAACTGGTATACTTGTGAGGCCCAGTTCGGTCTTGAAACAGAATGCAACCCCCCGTGGTCCAACCTCAGGTGGTGTAACACAAGTACCCAGCTGGAACTGCTGCCTCCAAAACTGGACCAGCATTTTCATCCAGCCAGGTCTCGGAATGCAAGCCAGATCCACAGACTCCACAAGATCTTCAGTAACTTCAGTCTTATTCCTTATGGATCTGGCATTGCACAACACTGCCTGGGTTGGACGGGTCTCAGGAGTGGTACAGACCACTTGCCCAGTACCATCAATAGTAGTGGTGCCCTTGGGTATGAGAATCAGGCAAGAAAAGACCATTTAAGCCAGGGTATCTTCTAGTCCCTACTACCCCAATACAATCTGCTCATTATACGTCCTCCGCTGTTCACCACCCCAAAACCCTCCTCCCTCAGGACAATCCCCAGCAATCTACAGCACTGGTAAATTGACAACTGTAGTGACAAGGGGAGAAAGGGTGAAAGGGCAGGAAGAGTGAAGGATGAATAATGTATAAACCGTGGTGGTAGGCCTCTACACATATTAAAACCCCACACACGCAACTAAAACAAAAAATATGAACAACCCAGATTAAACCAAAATAAAATATAAAACAGATTAAATAACACAAGCAAAATAAAATATCCAAATAAATAATATCAAAATAAACAGCTGTCCAAAAGGTCCTGAAAAAGTACTGCATATTGGGAGTATGAGGGCTCTCACCCTCCCTCAATTCTAGAACAAAATCGAACAATACAAGTCTCGATACAGTCTTGGTAAATCAGCATCAAACAAATAGGAGTTTTCAAACAAAGAACCCTTGGAGATAGCAAGAGGGTCTCTCACCCCTCTAATCTAACCTCCAAAAGATTCCTCTCAGAGACCAGTTATTTTTCAGTCCTTTCCAAAGAGCACTCCCATACACAGGCCAAGACACGAGCCATGGCCCAAAGGCAAATGCAATTCCACTCCTCTACAGGTGTGTAAAATCCACAAGGGCAACAGGCTGCTCCAGGAGGAATCCAGTAACCCCAGCCACCCACCAGCCACTGAGTCCCCACCAACAACCACAGGGACAAGGCCCTCTGGTTCAAATCCCTACAGCTCCTCCCAAAACAGTCCAAAACCCTGAAAATCATCCACACCAAGAGGAGAGGGCATTCACCCAAATGTTCAGGGGAGAAGATGCTTCTTTCTGTCCTCAGTATGCCAAGCAGATCATCTCAACACATCCAGATAAAAATCAGAGAAACCTTCATTTACTGCCCCTAGGCTCTAGGCACTCTCTCCGCCCTGAAATAATTCCAGTCATGCAGGCAGACCTCACTTCAGATATCAATATTTCATGTGCTTCACCACAATGAAAAGTAGGTAAGGAAGATTTCACTCATGAACTCAGACACCACAGTCCCCAGGATATGATGCTGAAAATCGAAGGCTCCAAAGTCGCCAAACTCCCTCTGAAATCACAATACTCCACAACAGCCACACGTTCTTTAGGAGTGTACAAAGCTCAAAAACAAAATAACAGGTCCCGAGGCATCCACCACTCGACATCCACATCCACCAAGTTTAGGGCTGCCCCACAAAATCCATGATTTCCACGGTTTCAAAGGAGTACCCCAGATCACAAACTCCCTCAAAGTCCACAGAGAATCCCGAGCTGCCCCTCAATACCCACGGTTTTCAAAAACCTTTAACCGTGCGAAAAAGCTGTCTATCGGGACCATGATGTCATAATGTCGACTTGCTCACTTACTCCAAAACAGAACGTAAACAGAACATAAACAAAAAACAAGCAAAAGGAGCAAAAGTGAAACGAATCAAAAACGATCTTAAAATATTTTAAAACTACAGCAGAGCTCAGAAAACACGGCGCAGCTCAAACAAAGCTCAGGCAGCTCACATACACCACCGCCATCTTGCCGATGTATATTTCCACTTGTGTGCTATCCTGTACTGCATGAGTCTGAGGCCACTGAATCTTAGGTATTTGTAGTTGTTTTTCCAGATGGTGGTATGGGTAGCGTTGCTTTTTATCTCTGGATATATTTCTGTCCGTAAGCGCATACCTCCTGATCCTGTTTGGTTGTGTGACTGAATAGGTATTGTATATTAGAGATGTGAGATGTTTTGCTTGCTCAGGATTTGACGTTTTCTCCCATGTGTCAGGGTTTGCCAGGTGCCAGGGTCTGGGCACAGGCATGTTTATAATTGAGTGCCTTGTTTGTAAAAGGCGAAGGCAGACATTGTCAAGGTATGGACTATTTGAGAGGAGTTTTGAATGATATTAAAGAACATTCCTGGACACATTGGCCCAGACATGTGTTGGTGGGGATGTTTATGTTTTCTGCCGTAATGGGTTTGTTTTGGATTTTAAAGTTTGGGCTTCTCGGCATCAGTTGGTCTGCTGACATGTAGGCAGTATTTGTCAAAATTGATTGATGATAATCTCGGATGTGCCTGTTGGGGTGTGTCTTAGGATGGTTGTGAGTTTGGAGTGGTTATGCGTTATTGCCCTAATGTTAATCTGTGCTTGCTTACATAGTACCTTTCTCAATTTGCTGCCATTGCAGCGTATAGCCTGAGCTGGTGTTGGGGTGTCCTCTATCTTCCACCATAAGATTTTGTTGCATTTAGGGCTAGACAATACAGAACAAGTCAAGCAGCTGTAAGCCTCCATTAAGTTTGGTGGCATAAATTTGTGACAGTCTCTGCAGGGTTTTATGTTTCCCACAGGAAGGTTGTTGTTGTGGTTTTGAGTTTGTTAAACCATTGTATCAGTAGATGAATGTTTATTATGCCCAGAGGGTAAAGCAGTCTTGGTAGAACATTCATCTTAATGATGTTTGTTCTGTACAAGAGGGTTAGTGGTAGGGCAGACCAGCTTTTTAAATCATTAGAGATATTAGTGATTAGTGTGTTCAGATTTTTTCATTTCAATTTTTGCTCTCAGGAGTTGTAGGAAAGGAATTACCCTTGTCGGCCATGGATGTGGTCTCTCAACAAGATCCCCATTGAGCCAGCCTCTGCCTCGACTACATGGATGGGGAGGACCAAGCTTACCCCCATGGAGTGGCCCCGTGGTGGAGGTGGACTGGGAGAAGAGACCACGCCGCCCTAGAACCCCACCTGACTTATTTCGGGCTTTCTTTGGCTTGGGAGCCGTTGACTGTCAGTGGCTTCATGAGTCCACCATGAGAGTATTTATGCCTTATTGGTGCCCCTCAAGATGTAGCGTGCAATGGTTCTGCATGACTATTCCCCTCGCCTCTTGCCACTGGAGCCTGCTGTCATCCTGCCCCTTTCTATGTCCCATGTGCTTGTGCTAATGCCGGTCTCCACCAGAGGCTGCCACAGCACCAGGAACCCTGCAACCCACCTCAGGAGAGAGAGAGAGTGTCCATCAGATGCTCAATCCTTTCCTCCCTGCTGATCCCTGGCAGCCCAGGTCCATTCCCAAACCCAGGTCGCTGACATGGCATGAGGGATGGCATCTAGTAACTCAACCCTCAGTGCCACCATGCTGGCTAGTGTTACTAGTGGATATCCATATGCCATGATATTGGAGAGTGTTTGGGGCCCATGTGCCTCCCCTTGTGCAGTTTCTTAATTTGATAAAAGCTTGTAAGGGGCAATATGTACGTCTTGTCTATGTTCAGTTTGTAACCTGATAGGTGGCCAAATTCTTGTAGTAAAGGTAGCAGGGATGGACCTCTCCAGGTTTTGAAATGCAAAAGAATATCATCTGCATAAGTGTAACTGTGGTCCCCTATACCTACCCCTTGTGTATCCTCATCTGCTAGTATTCTTCTTGTCAGAGTGCCAAATACAGGTTAAACAAGTATGGGGACAGTGGACATCACTGTCTGGATCCTCTGTGCAGGGTGAATGTTGCAAAGTTAACCCATTGCATCTGATGAAGGCTGTGCGGGTGAGAGTATAGAAGTTTAACCCAATTTATGAATGCTTCAGGAAGGCCGAAATGCTAGACTGTATGCATAAAAAATTCCGTCTGACCCTATCAAAAGCTTTTTCGGCATCTAGTGATATTAGGACTGCTCGTGTTTTGCTCTTTAGACGCTGTTAGGGTGTGTGAGCTTGTGTGTATAGTCTGAGGACAGTCGTCCTGCATGAATCCTACTTGATGGCCTATTAACTTGTCCCAGACAATGTTTATGCATGCAGCCAGTATCTTGGCCAGTATTTTGATGTTGGTCTTGAGAAGTGAGATTGCTCTGTAGTTGGCAATGCTTTTAAGATCTTTGTGTGGTTTTGGGAGTAATCTAATAACTGCCATCTGTAAGGAGGGGTCCAGCTTTTGTTTATTGTGTGCTTCATTTTAGAGTCTGGTAGGGGTCCACTAATTTTTGTTTTAGTGTCTTATAGAAATTAGTGGGTAACCTGTCTGAGCCTTAGGCTTTGTCTAGTTTTAGTTCAGCTATTGCTCAGTCTGCTTCCTGAGAGGTTATGTCGGCCCTCTAAGTGTTTTGTTGTTTCAGTGGGGAGTTTGGGCAGGTTTACCTTGTCTAGAAAGATATGGATAAGAGTGTCTTGTGCTATTTGAACCTCTGCATATAACTCTTGGTAGTATTGTGCTCAGCAGGTTGTTGTTCATCCTCCAGATTCTGTCCCTATCAGTTGAGTGTGTTAGAGTGAGACATATTGTGACTAGCGAGTGGTCTGATGGTACTCTAGGTTGAATTTCACAATATAGTATTGGTAGACTTGTGGAACATATCTACGATATCCCTTGGTTTAGTGACTAATTTAGATGTATTAGGATGTCTGATTCCTTTTATATTTTTGAAAGCTTCCTGTTGTTTTAATCTGAGGCTAGGAGTTTCCTTCCTTTTCCCTTGATCTATGTATTGTGATCTGTATTTTAATATCATGAACTCTGTTTGCTCCTGCAGTAGATTCTTGTATTGTACCCAAAAGAGTTAAATTGTATCCATTCTTGGTTTGCTGAGGCTTTGTGGATTCTTTTTCTTTTGTTTGTTTGAGTCTTAGTAATCTATTGGACTCTCTGTCCCTCTTTCTTTTTTTTTTGTGCTCGCTATTTGGATTAATTTGCCCCATATTATACATTTGTATGTGGCCCAGATGTTAGTGTAGTTATCCACTGAGTTTGTGTTTTCATTGAAGAAACGTTAAGTGCTTATCTTGATTTTATCTAGAGTGTTTAGATCTTTCGGCATGTTGTTGTTCATCCTCTAGATTCTGTCCCTATCGATTGAGTGTGTTAGATTGAGACAGATTGTGACTAGTGAGTGGTCTGATGCCACTCTAGGTTGAATTTCACAAAATGGTGTATTCTGAAATAGTGTTGACAAGATCATAAAGTAATCTAATCTAGAAGATGAGCCATGAAATGGAGAGAGTAAAAGTGTAGTTTCTCTCTCCTGGGTGTAGAACACTCTATGGCCCAGAGTCCTAGTGAGTCTTGTAGTTCCCTTATGGCTCGTTTGTTCGGTGATAATATGCTCTGCGATTCACTGGTCTGTCCTGTGCTGGGTTCAGAACTGCATTCCAGTCTCCCACAAGGATAAATGGTAGGTGACTGTGATATGTTAACGTGGCCAGTAGTGAGGTGAAGATTTGTGGTTCTTCCTTATTGGGGCTGCATATGGATGCTATCGCTAATTCCATTCCATCAATTGAGCCAGATATCACAATGAATCGGCACTCAAGGTCTATGTGCTGCTCTATCATGGTAATGGGGGTTTTCCAGTTAATTAGAATTGCAGTCCCCCCTATTATTGCTCGCGCTGGGCTGCAAAACCTGTCCTACCCAGTCGATTCACCAGCATTGGGCCTGCATGGGTGTAGTACAGTATGTGTTTCTTGCAGGAAGACTATACTAAGCTCATTTATTTGAGGTGGCATATAATCTGATGTCACTTCACTTTGGTATCCCTCCTTTTTATATTTGAGGTACTGTAATTATGTTGAGTCTTATGTTACTCATTTGTTGGGATGGTGGAGCTATATTTGTGGCATGGTGTGTCGTGGTTGTTGTGTGCCCTAATTTTCATATTGCCTGTGCTGTTCACTATGTTGTGGACATTCAGGCTTGCCAGGTCATTCTGCTACTTATCCATGTCATCCTGGTGTTGTCGGTGTCAGTTTATAGTCCGTGAAATTAGCCTGTAACCATATGTCCATAGAGTAAAAGTTATACCATCATATATATATATATATATATATATATATATATATATATATATATACAATATATATATATTCTATGCAAAAGCTTTGTTAATGCATCAGTTAGGGTTCTTCTACAGTGACAAAAGTGAGGAAATTCAACATTAAGGTTCCCACCCTTGCACCCCACCTCCACCCTGCCCACAGCAACAGGCATCGGGGTGTGAGTTGGGGTTGTCAATCTAACTCTCACCCCATTCTCCTACACTGCATCACTTCAGCTTGTTTACACATGTGACGGGGTGAGAGTTAGGACCAACTTCCTCAACGCACACCCGATGCCATGTTGGTGGGGGCAGAATGGGTGGGGGTGCAAAAGGTGGAACCCTGAATGTTGAATCTCACTTTTCCTACTGTAGAAGAACCCTAACTGATGGATTAACAATGTTCTTTACATAGAATTTACACTTTTAAGAAAGAATAGAAAAGTAGAAAGTTGTGTGTTGGTGGGAGCGTGGGGTCTTTGGCTCCTGCTCCCACCATGTGATTGTAGTGACTATAGTAACAGTAAGTGCAACCCAAACACAAGCACAAAGGGTCACGCACATGGTGATGTAAATGTAAATGGTAATGCAAACAGTAATAGAAATGCAATCACAAAGTGCGCCAAAGCAAACAGTGACATAAGCGGAGACACAAACAGAAGTGCATACAGAATGCAACTGGTAACACACACATTCACGGTACTACAATTTAACGCATATTGTAACAGTAACAGCAACAATAACACCAAACAAAATGGAAACGCAAGTGCAATGTAGAATGTAGAAACCTAAGTGCAAACGAAAATGAAAAACAATACAAGGTATGACAGGAACAGTGATGCAAAGGTAACGGAAGCGCAACTGGAAATGCTAATTAGCACAGTAACAAAAGGCACACCCTTCTTTTCCCCAAAAACTGCATTGAAAACCACAGTGAAAACAAAGACATTATACATAATAATTGATGTCGGAGCAGAAAATTAGGACTTGGAATACTAAATTGCTTATATCTCAGGAACCATAGGACGTAGGAAAAAATGTAAATTTCGTATGAATTATGACACTCCTGGATAGTTTTGTACTGAGCCTCCATTTGGGGGGCTAAGCATTTTGTGATGAAAAGTCCTTATCTTACCATTTCAAGATACGGGCCCTGAAAGACGCGACAGACGCCATAATGTTATCCTATGGCAAAAAGCGTTAACTTGGAGTGCCGCACTTTGTCGTCCTGTAATATTTTTCACTAATCCACCAAAAGACACATCTGTGGGATGTTGGCTTTCTTCCCTCAAATTTCATCCCAAATGACCAAACCGTTATTTTGCAGCAGGGTGGCAAAGAATTCCTGTAATGCGCAGACGCCATAATGTTATCCTATGGGGAAAGTGTCAACTTCATAGTGCTGTAACTTTGGCGCCTGTACTATTTTTTGACCAAGGCAAAAGGCACATCTGTGGATGTTGCCTTTCTTCCCTCCAAATTTCAAGTTAAAAGACCAAACCTGTTCCAAGATATGGCATATCAAAATTACTAAAATTTCCTGTCAATTCCATTATAGAAAATCTGGCCATCTTGTCCCTCCCTCATGATCAAAACATGGCAATCAAAGAATCTCACAATCAAAGAATTTGTATGGTCATGAGCAAAGAATAAAAAGTTGTGTAATTCACAAAATTCAAATAATTGTGGTAAACCACCACCATGATTTGTTAGAGCAGAAGTCCCTGAGTAAAACCCACCCTCATTTGTCTTCCTAGGACATCCCTGAGCTGAAAAATTGATTTTTTATCTGGCCATCTAGTCCCTCGCTCACGATGCATGATCGCGATCAAAGATCTCACGATCAAATAATTTGCCGGTCACGGTCAAAGAAAGTGCTCGCCGCGAACAAAGAGCGAGGATGAGATGGCCAGATTTCAAAATAGTTTTTGCAGTCCAGGGTGCCCTATTATGTTATATAAGGGTGGGTTTTGCTCAAAGGGCTAAGCTCTCTCTTCTGAATAAAGAAACAATAATTTTCAATATCCCTGGTAGTCTAGCGGCCCCCCTCCCTATCATGGTAATGCACATAACCATGCTTGTATCCCTGGTAGTCTAGTGGCCCCCATGAGTATCTTATCAATATGTTTATTTTATATTTGTGGTAGTCTAGTGGCCCCATGTGTGTTATTTATATATTTTAGAAATATCCCTGGTAGTCTAGTGCCCCCGATCTGTACTTCATTATTATTATTATTGACATCCCTGGTAGTCTAGAGGTCCCTCCCATAATAATGAAATAAATTTGTATTTTCAATGTCCTGGTAATCTAGTGGACCCCACCCAGCTGTGCCAACCCATCCAGCACCCCCACCTTCCCCAGCCGGACTGGCACAGTCCACCTCTCACCTCCAGGCCAGCCGCCGACCGTATTTTATGAGCGCTAATGGAAAGAGATGCTCTGAAATAATTTCACACCTATGGGCTGTTCACTGCTTTATCTCTTCCCACCCCATCCTTCATACTTATGCCCACACTTCCTTGCATGTCCCAATAGTATAGTTGAGTTGTGGAGGCTGATTCCTTCTAGCTCTTGTTAACTCAGTGGGGATATCGAACTCTGGTCAGTGCATTTCACCTTATAACCCCCAGCTGTCATGTAGGCATTTGCTCGAAATCTTTCATCCCCATGAATATTTCCTAGGTATTGTATGCTCTCATTTATTCTAAATTCCACCTCAAGTCAGCTCCACTCATAGGCTGCTTATTTTATGCATTCACCTTATCTGCTCCTACTGAGTAAGCAACAGTAATCATTGTTTGTATGCTCATTTATGAGTGGAGCCCACTGTCTGTAAGTGTGGCATTGCCTTCCCAGTGTGTTCCAATGAAGCGATCTTTCATTCCTGCTGACTTATACAAGTAATGTGTACCATTGAGATAAAAGTTTGAAAGAGGGTTGCGAGGAGGTGGGAACATTACTTAATAGTTTCCAACATTGATTTTAATGATGCTCACTCACTGCCATGTGGCTAAGTCTTTCTATACAGCACAGAATTAGATTTCAGCAGTAACATACTCCATTATATTAGCATTCTGGGGTACCACTAGCACATAGTAAATGCATTAGAAGTAGCAGCATGTAGCACTCCGGACCTCAAGAGACACATGGTGGACTGCCATCTCCTTTCTGGTGCAAGATGCTTTAATGAGACCAAGAACCTTGTAAGAGCCATAACTCAGGCTGTGTTATTGCAATCTGTTCTTTGAGGACAGTCTTCAGAGTGGTCCTTGCTTTGCCAGCTGTAGAGCTTTGACCCAATACTGCATTCTTTTGCCAAGCTGACCTCTATGACCAGAACTACAACTGGCGATATGGTAGGTGGAAGTTAAGGTTGATCTGCCCCATGAAATAAGGGTGACTTTGTGGTAATTATTGGAGAATTGTTTAGGATCTTAATATCAAAGACTGGCTATAACCTACTAGGAAAAGAACACCATAAAGCAACATATAGATCACTAGGGCTCTCCATTGTACATGAAGGTCTTACAGGGATAGCATTGCATTACATAAGCTAAAGATTTCCTTGTTGATTTGCTTTTGGTCCCCCGGTTCTCAGCTCCCTCATTCATTTGCTGCTCAATACTATGTTAGTACCTGGACTGATTATCTGAGATTTTACATTGCAGCATGTTAATATTGTTACCTTGGCATGCACATTTGTTTGTGGGGTGGTTAGCATAAGTCCATGTTGCTATGTCTGGTCGACTTTGTCATCTGCTGCACTCTGCTCTGTCCTGAAGTTTCAAGTCCCTCATATCAGTCATTGATGTTCCTGCTTCTTTGATGGTTTCGGTTCCTGTGCACAGCATCCCTTTGTGCAGTCTACCTGTAGTTATGTTAGAGGCGGTCCCATTCAATTTGTTTCTCTGCACCTCCAGAGCCATCTTAACTTGTCGGGAAGGCTGTTGATGATTTGCTGAGCTTACTTTTCTTCCCCAGTATATCTCCTCATCAAGCTTTTTCCCCTTTCTCCAGTCATTGTATCCGGTGATCAGCTCTTTCTTGAGCTCCATGGGTCGGAAAGCCTTGTTTGGGTCGAGTTAAAATCCTGCTCCTTTGGATGGGGAGATGCATCTGTCTTATGGATTAGTGTATATTGGTGAACACTTAATTCATGTCCCATCTCACCATTTTAAAGGTATGTCTGCTTCCCCTCTGGTGTGCTTACCTATGTTTTAGACATAGTACTTTTAAAGTGGGTAGGATGTCTTGATTGGGTAAGCTGAATAGCCTTAGGTGTAGATCTTTGCCCGGAATACCTTCATGTGAATGAACTTGAATGTTTGTTTGTGTAATCATTGTCTGGCATAGTTCTGTGAGTGCTGCTCTTGAGCTCAGGTAGTAAGGTGAAGTTTAATTGATTGCAGGCATCGCTCTTTAGAGACAAAGGATTATTCTGGTGGGTTTTGCAAGGGGCTATAAAGAAATCGTGATAAACATTCCTCCAGCCACTATGTTTTGCCCTCCATCTTAGTTTGTGTCATTGTGTTTGCTTCTCAGTCCTTGGTATTTTTTGCACAAAGATCCCTGGAGCTGTAGAATCCTTGATTTTATTATCATTAGTTATTTCTGTGAAAGAGGTACTGTAGCTTGTATTAATGTTTCTGAGTTTTCATTGAAATTTTTGTGACTATCATTGTTGAAGATTGCACTAATCTCTTGTGAACCGTTTATTCCTTCCCTTCACTTTCTCTGTGCTGGTAACTTGTGAGCTGGATTCGACATTAGAAAAACTGCAGGCAGTATTTTGGCAGAACTCTTCGTGCTGACTCTGTGTTGGGGTATTCGTAAACTCCTATTTGATTTGTAATTACTAATCTTGCAGGATGTAACATGCGGTATGGGATGTAAGATTGGGACCAAGATTTTTGATTTCTTGATATTCCCTCTGTCTGTCCCAGATAGCTGGGGTAATGTCATTGAATATGAGGAATAGTTTCCATTCCATTCCAGTACACTTTTTGGCATGCCTGAGCCATGATGTTAACTTTATGCTATAAGTAGAGGCATCTTAGAATTATTGCTGTGTTTGTTATCATTTACCGATTTCTGGCTGTAAGAGTGATGGGCTGTTTCAGTCATGTATGCAGCTCCCTGTTCCAGTGCACCTGTTACTTTTTGAAAGAGTTGCTGTACAAACACCTTTAGATTAGGTCCTTCAGCCTTCTCTTGTATTTGCACAATGACCAAGTTATTGCTATGAGACCTGCTTTCCTGCTTCTCTAATCTGTCTTTTAGTTTTGCCAGTTTCTTTTTAATTTTGCTGGTTTCTTTGTCCCTCTGTGCTGGTGGTCCTCCATGGAGCTGATCCTGGCTTCCGCATCTGATACCCTGGTTAAGAAGCTTACAGTCATGTTTTAAAAGATTTTATCATCGACCATCACTCTCTGTGTTTTCATTGTGGCCATGTCAAATAAAATTAGGTCCAGCTTTGCAACAATTAGGTCTATCATTACCGTTTCACTGGAAGAGTTCTGTTTTGGTGCTTGGAGGGTTGCCTTCTCCTCAAGTTTTCCCCAGATGAGTTGTAGTCCATATTTTGTTGTTCTGAGTTGCCCATTTCACCTGGGTTTTGGTAATTCTTTAGTGTTTGTTGATATTCAATGAATTCTGCTGTTTTAGTTACATTTTGGCTACTTAGTATGGTAAATCACCATTTGAAGGATGCTGCTCAAGGAGCTCCTACGGACACATCTGCTCAGTCGAGCACATGACATGACTCCTCCTTAGCTTAATCTATTGACTCTGCATTGGAATATTTCAAATCAAAACTCCTCACTATCTGGGACCACTATGCCCCCACTCACGATGCACTTGGGTGCACAATTCCACCTTCCTTGGTCACAGCTGAACTGATAGCATGCCTACATGCCAGGGATCAGGCAAGGAAGATGTACAAATCCACCAGGTCCCTGTTGCCCTCCAGAACTACCACACGCTTCAAAATGCTTGCACTAGTGCAATTAGATTGGCCAAGGCTGACTACTTCTCAGTCAGTTTTCAATCAAATATAAACCACCGTCTAATTCTGAAAGTTGGTTCAAGCCCTATTCTTCCACTCATTCCAGACCCTGTTCCAGTTATCAAAGTGGGTGATGTCTTCCTATCCAATCCCCTCTCTGTGACCACAGAGTTTAACACATTCATCAACTCCTGCACCTCTTCCCTTCTCTCTACTCTCCCTCCCTCCTTCCTCACCCCTCCTTTGCTCCCTTAAGTCCTCTCAAATGGACTGCCCTTATCCACCTCCTTCTCCTTCTGTCCTATATCCCAGCTAATGCACTCAAAGCTGTTCTTGCCCTTAACCCCTCTAAGGTAAGTACCCTCTAGACTTGACTCCAAAATCCTATACCTGTCTACTCTTGCTATCTCCTCCTCCCTTGCTTCTCTCCTAAATCTCCTCCTCTCTCACATTTATCCCAGCTGATGTAAACATGCTACTAATATCCCCCTTGCTAAAGATGGTGATTCCTATTCCTGGAAACTACTGGCCTTTCTCTTTGGGTATGTCATTACCACAGCAAAACATTACAGTGATATCATCAACAATGACAAGAATGACAGATCATTGTAATGTCTTTTCAGGACTCTGGCATGGCTTCCTGGGTGTTGTGCCCCTCTCCGAGTCAGTTCTGACCTGGAGTTGATAATAATAAAGTGCAGGTGGTGCTGGAGGTAGAGTTCCCTTGCATGGGGGCATGTGGGGGCACAGCTCTCACAAAAAACACATTACTTTTCTGACAGCACAATGCCGACCACGGTTGCAGTCAACATAGTGCTGTCACTGTAATGGCAGTCAACAGATTTTCTGTTGAACTGGAATTGGAGAACCATCTCTCTGCTCCCATTCTTGCTAATCTCCAGGAACACTTTGTGTTATCCAACTCTCCTCTTACCTTGAATCCTCTTCCCTTTTCACCCCTTACCAGTCTGGTTTCTGGAAGTTCCACTCCACTGCCTCAACCTTCCTCAGGCTCATTGACTCCATCCTTATTGGCATGGATCTGGGATTCATCACCTCTGCTATTTTGTTGACCTTGCCAAGGCTTTTGACACTGTATCCTACCTCCTCCTGCTTGCCAAACTGTCTGCTGCTGGGCTGTCAAATGCAGCCACTAGCTGGTTCCATTCATACCTGATGGGAAGAATGCAATCCATTCAGATTAGTGATACAATATCCCTCCACTTCCCATCAACACTGGAGTACCTCAGGGTTCTGTTTTGGGCTGCTGCTATTCTCAGTCTTCCTTGTGACCTTCTCACTGCCTGCCCTCTCACTTTCATCCAGATGTATGCAGACAATACCATCCTGTATATATCCGGTCCCTCCTGATGATATAGCATCCAGACTTCAGCTTGATTTTGTTAAGGTTCAGCTCTGGTTTCACTCAAATCAGCTGTCCTTGAATGCCAAAAAGGCAGTCTCCATGACCTTTAGCACTAGGCAGAGACTGTCTCAGTTCCCATTCATCCCTCCTTCCACAACCTGGATGGGACCTTGCTAGAGGGCAATACCTTCTTTAGGTATTTCAGGGTCTGGCTCGACCAGAACCTTGACTTTTCTGGACACATAGGCACCATCAACAAAAAGCTGCACCCCAAATTGGGTGCCCTACACAGAAACCGTGGGTGTATTCAGCTGCAGACCCGATGTGTACTTGTCCAGAAAATGAACCTCCTATTTTTGACTATGGATATGTAGTCTACTGTGCCACTCCCAAATGTTCCTAACCAGACTGTATACTATTCCATTCCTTTGGCCAATTTGCTTTTGACTGCCCTTTCCGCACCTATCACTATGACCTATACAGTCTCTCTCCCTTTCTCCCACTGTGCCAACTTTCTAGCTAAATTCTGGTTTCACTCTCTCCACCCGTATCTCTCCTCTGCTCTCCTCTGCTCTTTCCCTCAAGCTGCCTTCCTCTCCTCCCTTAGAAACCTTGACTCCTCACCCTAACCATCCCACCCAGGTCCAGCTCAGCAAGCCAGGCAGCATTCCTCACCACTTCCCAAAAATATGGAACCCCTTCCCTGCTAATCTGTCATGTTACCTCCCCTTGTGTCCTCACCTCCCTCATAAGGACCTCTTCTCCCTTCCTGCATCTGTGTTTAATTACCACCCAAACCCTAACTGCCCTCTTTGTTCTGTTATACATGATAGTACTTATCTATGCTACTTATGCAGTTTATTGTTTGGTATAACTTCCTAGTACTTTTTCTGGATTGTGTAATGACTGTTATCAATTGTCATCCTGTATTTGCTGATTGTATTTCTGTCAATTTGTCATACTGTATTTTTCTTTTTGCTGCTTGTATCCTTACTGTTTCCCATCCCTCTCCCTGGGACAATCTGAAACAAGCAGTATACCTTCCTGGTGAAACTTTTAAATAAATAAAATACATAAATAAATAAATCATAGAAGGTGGTGGTAAATGGAGTTCCCTCAGAGAAGGGAGGATGTCCAGTAGGGTTCCTCATGTATCAGAACTAGGAAAGGTCCTTTTTAATATCTTTGTAAGTGACACTGTAGACAGGCTGGAAGGGAAGGTCTGCCTGATTGTGGATGACATGAATATCTACAATAAAGTGTGTACTCAGAGGTGGAAAGAATGTGCAGAGATCTGAGAAAACTTGAGGAGTGGTCAAGGGTATGGCAGCTGGCTTCAATGTGAAAAGTGCAAAATTATGCAGTTAGGGTACAGAAACCCAGAGGCAGAGTACAACATTGAGAAAAGAGGTAGTGATGAACACCAAACTGGAAAGAGATGTGGGGTAATCATATCTGATTACCTAAAGGTGGCCAGGCAGTGTGAGAAGGCAGTAGAGAGAGACAGACAGTAGAATGCTGGGGTGCACCTTTAAATACCTCACAGGGGTAAGAAGGTATAGTATGTAGTATTTTGCAGTAAACAAATGTTGAAGGACAAGGGACTTACAATGAAGCTGGAGGGGTAAGTTCAGGAGAGATGTGAGAAGTACTTCTTCATAGAAAGAGTAGTGGATACCCAAACATTCTTTCAGCAGAAGTGATGGGGTGAAAACAGTTGTAGGATTAAATAATGCATGGGATATGCATAAGGGATCTTATTAGAATGTAAGGGTGGAGAAAAATGGAGATCAAGTAGAGGTGTGCGTGGACACTGTAGGTGTGTGGGGACACTGTAGGAAGGAAAAATGGGAAGACTGATTGGACCAATCAACCTTTATCTTAATAAAGCCTCTATTAAATCCAGACATACTGTAATAAAGATGGCTCATAAAACCTTTATTAAAACTGAAGATACTAAAAATGGGCAGACTGGTTGGACCCAGTGGCCCTTACCTGTTGTCGTTTCTGTGTTTCTATATGCTAAACAACCAGCACATGAATTGTCCTGACTAAAACAATGAAGCAAACAGTGAAGCTACCATTGCTCCTACTCTCAGTTGGGAATATATGCCCACTGCTGGCACTGTCTCTGCCACTGTCTCTCCAGATTCCTGACTCTCATTGAGGTGTTGTATTCACACTTTATTGTATTCTATATAGTGCACCAAGTTTATGATTGAGGTTCTGAGGAATGGCATTCACATAGTTGGAGAAGCTGAGATCACTGTCAAACCAAATGCCAAGCAATCTGAATGGAGAGACTTCTTCAACTGCAACACCATGAAGAGTTTTACAGGAGGCAGATGAGTTGATTTGGCTAATTTCTGCTTTCCTCTAAATACATAAACATAGAAACAGTCTTCTTAGCATTGGTGGACAACTGCTTGGTACAAAAGCAGAGCTGGATATAAATAAATTCCATTTGTGGCTTACAACCAGCTCAAAGCAGAAAAGTCAGAAGCAAAAAGCACATTGTCATCAACATACATAAGAATCTTCACATAGATACAAGCCTTAGGAGGTCATTCAGAAAAAGGAAAAAAATGGGGCCAAGGACTGAGCCTTTGGAACTGATGTGCAAAATGGGAGTGAAGGGAAGAGAGCTTCAGCTATGTGGACAGCTTGGGACCTATCCTCTAGAATGAGAGCATAACCAACTTACAAAGTGATCAGATAGTCTAGCACTTATAAGCTTGTCCAGGAGACGGGATGGGCATGTTGAAGACTTTGGCTAGATCAGCAAATATGGATAAACTTAGTGACTCTGATCCTTCCCATGAATAATTAAATCAGTGAGTCAACAGAGTTAGGTAAAAGTGGAGTGGGACTTTGCAAAACAAGACTGGAAGGGAGGAAAAGGTGGAGGACTCAAGATAGTGGGAGAGTTGAATGAGAACAAGGTGTTCTTGGAGCTTAGACAAGGGAGGAAGAAGAGAGATAGGATGATAGTTTTCTGGAGTAAGGGTCACAACCTTCATGGAGAGGGATGACAGTTGCCTGCTTCCATACATCAGGAACAATATTCATGGAGAAGAAGAGGTTAAGACTGGAATACATTAGGCAGCAATACCAGGGATAAATAAGGAAGAAGTTTAGGGTCAATGCCATCAAAACTGTGTCCATTGTGGGGTTTGAGATAGCAATGCCTTTAGAGAAGTAAAAGGCATGGTGGTGAGAAAGAGAAAGAGACAGAAGAATAAAAGAAGGGGTAAAGATGGTGGCAGGGGAGAGTGGGAGGATGTGGAAAGAAGGAACCTTCATAGCAGGTGAAAAAGATATTGAAAGACAAAGTAACTTCAGCAGGGTCTGAGATAACTGAGTTCTCAAGTTTGAGGAAAGGAGGAGGAGTTTGAGAAGTAGGAGAGAATAGAGGTCGATGACGTTCTAGTTCTTAGAAGAATGAATGACAGATCATTCTGGAGTATGGAATCAAATGTTCAGTTTTGGAAAGCCTGCTAGCTTTGCTGCAGGCATTGTGAAGAGATTGACACCTATCCAGGTCCCATTGGGAGTTAGACAATGTCAAATTTGAATTGGCAAATGAGGATACCTGGAAATTTCCAGGTGGCCCCTTCTTTGGGTAGCTGGACACCTTCAAAACTCTGATAACCTTTGATTTTATCATCTTTTTTTTATTAAATGGGCCCTGTAAGTAAATGAAAATGCAAACACAGAGCTAGTGTATCATATTTTAATTGAATACTGACGTGGGTGTGTCACCCTGGGCCCTCCACTCTTAATTTTCCAGGTGTGCCTCTGTATCAACTTTCCAGGTAGTCCCTTTGTCAACTTTCCAGGTGAGTCCTCTATACCCTATACCTCGTCAAATCCTGGACAATGTGTGGGTGCACCAGGCCAAATCCCAAGCTCTGAGGCAGGCAATTAACTAAACCAAGTCCCAGGGAGATGAGAGTCCTGTGGTCCTCCAAAAGAAGTGAGATAATTCCAAACAGCCAAGAGTACAGTATGTATTGAAAGTTTGAAGGGCAGAGTTTATGTTGGAAACTTCTAACATGAAATATGTATCAGAGGAGGAGAGGTCAGCAGGAAGAGCAGAGAGATTCAGTGATCTGATGGAATGAATTTGGACAGCTTGGAGGACTTTGGAATGATGGATTTTCATCACACAGAAGCCCATACAGTGGTCTCCAAGAGCATCAGGAAGAATGCCAGCTTCCACAATGCAGTGGGGTGGATTGAAAGGACCCAGTCAAAACACAAGTGTTCATTCGAGTTCAGATTTTCAATTCAACTTTTCCTTAGTACCATTACTGCCAGATTCAGAATCACTGTAACCTTCTCACACAATGACTGAGCAGCAGCACTGGACTTGATAATGCTGCATTTGCTGATACCTGATCTAGGGGCTGGGGCAGAGGGGCCATCATATAATACTTCAAATGAAACAGGCAAATGTTCATGTCACTGTCATAGATGAGGTTGTGGTGGTTCCATGCACTTGCAGTGGCAGCTGGTATCATCTTTTACTGAAGATGAATGGTGGGTGCTTGTCTTTATTGACTGGAATGAAATATACTATATACTAAGTGCTATGTAATGAAACCAAAACAGTAGAAGGTGTTTCAGCTCACAATTCTGTCTCCCGTTTGATGTGTCCAATTTTCCTTTCTGTTTTTATTATACATTTATCTTGTTTTTTTTTTTTTTGTGGTGGTGAGATTCTTAGCCTTCACTATCTTACATCCTCATGGGCAGAGGACCTCAAAAGAATTTAAAGGAGGAGCCATGGAGGACATGTGTTCTTTGGCTTGCTCAGGGTGCTTTCACCATGAGCATACTGGATGACTAGGACTTTCTGAAAGCTGCTGCTTGCACTGGAAAGAAACAATCAAAGACACAGTGGAATAAGAGTGCTATCATGAAACATAGCCAGCAAAATAAACAGAAACATTTAGCACTCACTCCTCTAATGTCAACATTGCATAAATCATGTGCAAATTTCACAACATTTATTGCAGGACACAGGCATATCAATTTTTTTTTGTAATTTAATAAACTTTATTAAGTTTTTAAGAGAGCAAAGAAGTCACAATTAGATCAATGGTAAATGTCAGAAATACATAAGGAGGGTCCCCAGGGTAAATCTGTCAGTATTCAGAATGATTTTCTTCAATGTGGAGCTGGTTGAAAGTAGTGTGAAAGTACATCAAATGAAAAAATGTACAACTGCTCTGAATCAAAATGACACCATACTCAAAAAGTTCTTTTAAGTGTATTCCTCTGTGGTCTTTATTCTAATGTGTATTTAAGTCAGTCAACATTTCGCCACTCAGTGGCTTCTTCTGAGGAACTGTTATACAATAAATAAACAGAGTTTCAATATTTCATATCATTTTAAGTTTGTTTACTTTATAATGCATTAGATTTATTTGTATATTAATTATCTGCACCCTTTAAGGCTCGAACTGAGCTTAACCAGTAATACTCTCAATATTATTTTCATATTTACACAAATTTCAAGTTGGGGTCACACATGTTAATATAATGTAAAAATTCTACTAAAGTAGGCAAACTCTTGAATATGAGACCCTCTGACACAAGGCCCAAAACAGGTCTCATTACTGAAATGGCAAAATTAGTCCCTCATGAGCAAGGAGTATTTGATCCAGCAACATATCGACTGCAATTCAGCAGGGATCATTTTTATTTACAGTGTCCATGTGACCACTTGTATGTGGCACAGACCCTAAGGGCAAAAAACAAATCTCAGAGCACAAAAGTAGGATTAGGGTTAAAGATGAAAGTTCTCCCATTGCCAGGCATTTTAATGAATGAGGACATGCCGTTATGCAGGTTAGGTTCTGGGGACTTGAACAGTTGCAGGCCCACAGCAGAGGTGGTGACTTTCAAAAATTAGTTGAGAGCAGGGAAACTTGGTGGATTTTCAAGTTAGGGACCTATCATTGCCCATGGGGTCTTAATGAAGAATTAAATTGGCAGGTATGCTGATAGTCATACTCTCTGGCAATTATAGAGATCCAGTTATCCCAGATTAGGTACAGTTTTCTCACATGTCGGCCAAGTGTGAGTAAACCCTCCCTCTTCTATGAGACTAGCTTTGAACTTATTAGTTAGTTAGTATTATATCTACAAAGCCCCTATCCCACAAGGAAAAGTGATTGAGAGCCTTATGCACAATCACTGCCAGTACAACAATTTAAAAATAAGGAGTACAATCTGGAAAAAGGAGCATCTTCTGATCACCACATACTATATCAAATAGTAGTCATATGTATCCACACAGAAAACATTTGCTAAACAATAGGTTGCTGGGCAAAGGCATTGCTTATGCACGTCTGCCGTAGAGTTCAGCACATAATTCCGTGAGGGTACAAGAGGAGTGGCCTCCGTCCCATTCTTGTTGCCACATTCGAAATGGAGAAGGAGGCATGTGAGAGAAACATGCCTGAAAGTAAGCACATTCACTTTGTTACAAAAAGTAAAACGCTTCGAACATAAGCATTCAGTTTATAATAGGTGCTGATATTCCCACTTTATCTGTTTAGAACAAGCACAAGCTTGAAAACAGGGACAACAACGGTAGAAGCATAAGCCCCACGGGAACCTTATTTGAAGTAAGCAGACCACAAATTAATTTAAAGAATCTTAAGTTAAAATAGTTCACCACTAGAGAGCAAGTATTGCACTCATCATCATAACAGATTTCCCACAGCGTGGTACACAAGTTGTGACTGGTGATACCTCTAGGAGCAAGAGCTCTATCGAAGTAAGTCTCCATTTTAAAAGTTTAAACTGGAAAAACAGGGTATGTAAGAAACCTTATAGATACAAAGGTGATATAGGAAAGCAGGTGATGATATTGCTAACTATCACACTAGGAGAAACATGTATTTGATAGACCACAGAAGGAAAGGTCACCGTAAAAGTTTAAAAACAAGATTTTAATGAGGGCATAAGCAATATGCAGGCTTTCCAAATAAAATTCATTTCAGTGAGTAACACTGATATAGATACTAACGATTGTAATGGGATTTAAGGATAAATTGGGTAGCAAAATAGAACTTCATCTCTGAGAAATGATATTATTGTATAAGCATTTAAAGGGGCAGTAAAATAATGCTTAAAACTATTATGAATTGCTTGGTATATGAACTTATGACATTATTAGGTAAGCCTGTTGATGTGAAATGAGTTCTGTAAAAGATAACCTGTAAGAACTACAAAGAATTGTGGCAGACAGGAGAAGGCCTAAACCCAGTTACCAAGTAGGTAGCCAATTGCTGGAACTTTTGATATTTTGTAATGGTTAATACTATGCCAGATGGCTCTAACTAAATTTCTATATTCTCTATGAAAATAATATTGAGAGTATTATTGGGTTATGCTCAATTCAGAGCCTTAAAGAGTGCAGATAATTAATATACAAATAAATCTAATGCATTATAAAGTAAACACACTTAAAATTATATGAAATATTGAAACACTGTATATTGTTTAACAGTTCCCCAGAAAAAGCCACTAAGTGGTGAAACATTGGCTGACTTAAATACACATTTGAATAAAGAACTTAGAGGAATACTCTTAAAAGAACAGTTGTGTATGGCGTAATTTTGAGCCAGAGCAGTTGTACCTTTTTCATTAGAAATACATAAGAAACATCACATCAAAATAATGGTCCCCCTTAATACCCCCATCCACCTGCCCAGAGCACAATTACTACCAATGTATGCATAAAATGAAAGGAACATAAACATCAGAGAGTCCATGATGCATCAACAAAATGATAAAATGTCTTTTATCTGGCACCAGGCTGTGGGCCCACGAGGCTGAAAGCAAAGTGTACAGAGATGTCACCCAGTGTGAGATTTTAGAATAACTCAAGCAGGCAGACAAGACTTAGGTGCATAAAAATGTCTGAAAGCATTTGTCATTTAATGAATCAGTCAATTTCCTCATTCAAAATAAGCAAAATACAGAAAGCAAAAAGAAAATGAGATTAGCAATTCTCAACACAGCATGGCTTAGCTTCAGCCACTCTTCAGGTACACAGACAGTGCTTGTTTAAGCACACCCAGAAGAGTCTTACGTTTTCCACAGCCAGAAAGCAACTGGCCTCCTATGTCTCTACTAGCTCTACTGATGGTCTTTTATACCCTGGTGGTAGTTACAACACTGTCATGTGATCTTAATATCCTTCAAAATATAACTTCTTTGTTTGGTTCATGTTTATTTTATATAAAGCTAAGGAACCAGGTAATGTTATAAAAACACTTCCAAAGCAAGAGAGAGCAAAGAAAATGTTTAGTAAGATTATTCTAAACCTATTCCAAACACCAACATTTTCCATTGTACTTTGAGTGGCAGCTGCAGTACTATAAATTCTACACTAGGCGCTTGCTGCCCTTTAGGGATCAGTTCCACAGGAGGCTTCCCTTGAAACAGCAGAGTCCACACTTGTTCGTGAACTAGGGCCTTTGGAAAAAGTTGCTACATTGGGGCTCCTTCCATTCACTAGAGACCCACTTACAGAGCAGGGTAAGTTCCTATTTATACAACATGACAATATGCTGACAAGCTACAGTATCTTGTACTAGTTTGGCTGGGTGTGTTCTTTTGGAGTTTTGTCCCTAGTTACTATTATAAATTTGCCAGATTGTGGGCTGCCAGCCCTGTAACAACATCCAATACAGCACCACAAGAAAACAGATCATTTTTATATACATAAAGCACTGCATTCTATAGCCTTACTGCAAGTTTCCGGGATGACAAACGGAATGGGAGAATGAGGGACATATATATTTATGAGAGGCAGAACTGTCTCCTGTTTTATAAATATGCCATCTTTTAGTTTATTTTCTCACAGCCCTTAATGGACATATAATTCTTCTTCTGTGGGCAACAGGCACATGCTTATTTTAGGGACATCCCTGTCCCTTTCTCACAGTTAAGGAACTAATTTCCAACAATATGAAGAGCAGGGCAGCTTTTGGCAAAAGTGAAAGTATCACTGCCCGCTTTGAACTGCACCACAGTGTGAAAGTGTCAGAGAGAGAGCGAGGAGCAAGCATGCTCCTTGTTTTGATTCATTTTGTTCTTTATCTCTCTCTCTCTCTCTCTCTCTAGGTTATATATATTTACTTGACCCCAGAGGGTCATTTCAAAAGGGCACCAGGGGAGCAATGCAGAGACATGGAGTAAAAGCAATGAAAAGTAAAAATTTTGCAGCTCCGTATCACAATCCTAAATCACTTCAGAATTTGTCTCCTTAAATCAGAGCAGCTTTTCAGCTGCATGCATACTCCTGGGCTGGCTGGCAGAATCCTCTTTATTTCTACAAAACCTGCAGGCAATAGTCTTCCCTGCCATTTTATTTCCTTTTTATTTGATGGGGGGCAGGAAGAAATCACTGGGCTGACAAGAAAAGCAAAGTAGTGCCACTTGGTGACAGCTACTCTTGCTCTACTAAACAAATTCCTTATTTTATTACCATGGAAGGCGGCAAAGAAAAAAGTGAGCAATGGCCACTCAGTGATATTACTTGCTCCTTTTTATTTTAATATAGCCCATGATTACTAAGTTCTTCAGAGCTGCTTCCTTAGAGGAAAACTAAACACATAAGGCAGCTCATATATCCTAACTGGGCATTTTGTCTGTTCAATGCACCATTTTCAAAAGGTCATTAAGGCTACCAGTTAAAATAACCCTTTACTATGTTATTTCAGTCCATACAGTCTACTGTATTAGTTCCTTCTACAGCTGGTACAACAATTAAGTATAAACACTGCAGCATTTGGCACATTTCTCTGCACTCAGGTACTTTATATATTTCTAACATTCTTGTACTTTAAGCAACAATGTTTATAAGCACTTCAGCACCTTTTCTGCAATAAAACAGCCAGCCAGCATGCTCGTCATTATACACAACATATATATTGATAGGTGTTTGCTACATAATGGATAAGCAGACCGCCCGCTCTAACTAATAACATGTATCAACAGCCACATGGCTATGTCCTTATAAATCAGGGGCATCTAAAGCCTTTTCACAACCCTCAGCTTTAATCAGGTTTTACCTGAAGTATACCCAGATCAATTATATTCTAGTGTCAATTTCCATTCAGACTCACAGGTCACTTCATTTAATCTCCTAATTACTGGACCTTGGAGTGGAAAATACAGAAACTAAAGTGTGACATATTGAAGAGCAGAAGGGGTGGGGGAATGCCCAAGGTGGCCAACCTTTCAGAATAGAAACACAGGGATAGCATATACATAAAATATTGGAGAACTATAGCAACAGATGAATGCAGATAAGGATGGTCCAAAACAGTGGCAGGGTAGTCCCCTGTCACAAGTGGTTCCTAGTGGACCTAAACCCAGGCCCTGCAGTATCTCTTGATGCCATTCCCTATAAGAAGGATTGACTCATCTAACAGTGACAACAAATTATCAACTAAGCTGAGATAGATATTAAGGCTTACTGGGTCCCTTTGTCATACACTCTACAGCTTAAGACAAAACTGCACAATAGGAACAGTGCAGTAAGGGAAGAGCAAGAGGATGCAAAACTGCGAAAGGATGTAAGCATGGTAGTGCACCGCTCACTCTCCCAGGCAGAGGTAAGATCTCTGCTTGGGAAGAGGTCCAGTGAGCAGTTGCCGTGGCTTGACATGATGAGCCATTGGCAGCAATTGAGGCCAGGAAGTGCATTTGGGACTGGGTTTTGATTCAAGTCCCAGGCATGGATTTTTCATTTTCATACTTTGTGTGATTTTTAACTGTGCTCCCAGAGTTAGTTGTTTTGGTGGGGTTCGAGGCAAAGCTCCCCTATAAAGGGGTAGAGGGCACAGCCCCGAAAAAAAAGACAATATATTGTGGTGTATTGGCAGTGTGGTATATTGCTGCAGCATAATGTCTTGTGACATTATGACCCTATGCCATATTAAGGACATATAGGACCTGCGAGGACCGAACACCTCCGTCGGGTGATGCCCAATCAAACAGATCTGAGGGTCTGGCACAGTGGCACTCAGGGTTGAGGTGCTAGATGCCACACCTCATGCCACACTGGTGATCCATGTTCAGGAATGGGCATGGGCTACCGAGGGTCAGCAGAGAAGGAGAAGGAGAAGGATCAGGCATCCAGTGGACTGCTCTCCTTCTCTGGGGAGATGAGAGAGCTGGTTCCTGTGTTGCCCACCCCTGGCAGGAGGCTGGGAGCATGGTACCATGTGCTGCAACAAAGGTGGAACTGGGATAGACACTTAGCTGTAGGTATCAGCATCATTGCATTCCCAGCTCCATGGGGGATCAATATCTGAAAAAACTCAGCCAGCCCGGTGTATGAGTCAGGGCTCAGTGCCTACCCTGATACCGGAAACAACTGTTAAGTCAGTAGAATTTTGTTGTAATGGAATACATACGCTTTTCTCAAGATTTAGTCTACCCCAGATATTGGTGTAAAGGATTGAAAGGATTGTATAGCTTCTGTACCGGAGGAAGAGATTTTGACAAAATAAAACCACATCATCTGCATAAGCAGAGACTTTAATAGGTTGTAAACTGGGGTGAGGAGTAATGCCTAAAATACTGGAATTCCATTGAATCTGTCTGATGATGGGGTCTAGAGGCAAAACGATATAGTAAAGGGCTAAAAGGCAGCCCTGACGGCCCTATTTTTGTAAAAGGTTGGGTCAGAAATCCATTTATCATTGGAAAAGTAGGCTAAGGAGAGCATGGGAAATCAGGATATAAATTGAGAGGAATATCATACAGGGTTAATATATGAAATAAAAATCATGATGCACAGAATTGAATGCTTTTCAACTGGTCTAGTATAAAAGGTATCCAGGTAACTTGTTATACTTTCTCATTTCAAAAAACCTCACGTAAGAGAAAGAGGTTTGTTTGGATATTTCTGCGGGTATGGTACAGGTTTGAGCAGATCAATCAGATCCGTATAGCGATCCTAACGGGAACAAAGAATTTTGGTAAAAATTTTATAATCTGTGTTTAGAAGATGCAATGGCCTCCAGTTGGTAAGGAGGCTGCATCTCCTTTCTTATACAAAAATTTTAGAATCGAGAGGCCAAATCCAGATGCTGTAGCCATATTGTCTAGGACATAATTAAAGACTTGGGTCAATATTTCCAACAGATTCATTTGGAAAGTTTTATAAAATTCATGTGTCAGGCCATCTGGCCCTGGAATACTTTCAGTTTTAAACCAGAAATTTCCTAGCAACTTCTTCCTGAGAAATATTTTTGATCAAATCAGGAATCAAATGAGTTGGGAGTTTAGGGTAAAGGGTCTGCATGTCTGGGAAAGATCATGAGGGGGATTAGGGTGGAGCAAAATTGAGTCTGTAGATAATCTGAAGTAATTGATAACATATCTGGAACAGAGGATAGTATTTTACCATGAATGTTTCTTAACCCATGCATAACTGTGGATTGATCTATCTTTGAAAGCGTAAAGGGATCAGCAGATGGGGTATTTTTAGTGCCAGTTTGCATAAGGTAATCTAATGTGTAAGCAGTGTTGTACTGGTGAGAAAACATGCATTCCCTTACTTTGGATATTTGTTTTGAATAATCCACTGAAGAAGTGGTTTGAAGGACATCAACTCATATAACTGGTTCCGTAATGTGAGATATGTAAGATAACTTTCTCTGACCTTTTTTTCCTAAAGCCTGAAAAAGATGCTCAGATCTTTTTAGTATCTTGCCACCACTCCCACATAGAATCATAACAAATGATAACTGAGATTCGTGCTTGGAAAAGAGAGTGAACATGATCTTTAACAGATGTTGTGGAAAATAAGGAATTATTCAGTTTCCAGTGAGAATGATATGAGATTGGTATAGGAGGAACAGATGAAAAAATGACCAATGAGAGTACAATGGTCAGAAATCTCATTAGGTACTACTGAAATAGAGTGTGGGGTACAGTGACGAGAAACAAAGAAATAATCTATTCTAGTATGATATACTGATCTATGATACATATGTCCTGCATTGGAGTGGAGAAGCGGTATGCATCTGTCAAACCTGCATCTTTTATCAGTGTTGACAAAGCTAGAGTCACAATAAATTTTTTTCCTGAGAGAGTCCTGTTTTCAATATCCACTGAACAGTTAAAGTCCCCACCCCAAATTATGTATTTTTGGGTGCATAAAATGGTTTAATTAAGTCTAACAAAGCTATACGGGCTGCTTTGGTTTGTGGACTATAAATAACTATAATCGAAATGAGACTGTGGATTTGGCGCAATCAACAATAAGCGCTCTACCTGGGTGAATATCCACTATCACGAGAAATGGAAAATTCGGAGGAAAAAAGAATAGCTACCCCATCTGCTTAGTCCTCCCCAAACGCCCAATAGGAGGCCTTTAAACCAACTTCGCTTTAATTGCTGAATGTCATGTAGTGTGGAGATGTGTGTTTTCTGTACTAACAGAATACCTAACCTAAGAGAGTTGGCATAATGTAAAAACTGTTCTTTTCCGATAACTCTTCAAACTGCAAACATTGAGAGAGGCTATGCGAATATTCATTTTAGCATTGAATAGGCTAGCCACTCCCATCAGTCACCATCATATTCTTCCGTTTCTTTCCACCTTTTGAACTTAGTCAGTTTTTTCTGGCAACATCAGGGGCTTGATAGTTGGAGTATCTATATCAGATGGAATGGCGAAACATCCGAATCTCCATCAGAATCTTCACGATTCCCTTTAGACATTCAAATGTATTGGACAATGGAATGTCCGGAGGTTTATTAGATTTTGGGTAGCTGCCCTAGTAACTCATCTACCGCTTGAAACCCTTCTTTATCAACAAGAATAGTGCGAGAATGTGTAGGCAAGCGTAGTTTCAGTAGGAGTGTCTGTGAAAGCGTCTTGTTGGGTAACCTGATCTACATGTGGGCGTAGAGACCAGGGGTTCTGAGGGCACAGGGGAATAGGGCCATGTGGCTCTGGGGGGCAAAATGGAAGTGGCAGAAGCAGCAGTCGGGTAACAATATGCTCTTGAGCTTGCTTGTGCCTTCTGTACCAAGGCTCAGAATTCCAACCTCAGATCTATTTTTGCTACCCCATGGGCATTGGTGATATGCATGCCCAGATTCGTTACATAAGTTACATTTAAAGACATTATTGCAGGAAACACTGGGATGTCCATATCCTCCGCATAGACTACATTTCAGTAAGTCACATGTGCTACTCAGGTGAGTGGTAGCACCGCATTTATAACAAGCCCTAGGCTGACCTCCATAATAACAAACCCCTGTCTTCCTGAGGAAAAACTATTAGGTAAATGTATAACCTTGGAATTCACCTGAAACAGTTTTACTCTGACCTCCAGCCACCAGTCCATAGACCTTTGTCATCCAGGATAGCTTCGGGAGGAAAGGACATTGCAATGATTCTGCAACCAGTGATAGATATTGCTGATGCTAACTACCTCATTTCAAAACATAATTGTAGCTATACGTATAGTGGGTTTGGATAAAGGAAAAACAGAAAAAGGGACCCAATTTGGGTTAGTTTTCTGAGAAGTGTATACATGCCAGAAACGATCTAGTCCTGTAGAGGTCTTAAAACTGACATCGAAAGTCTCTTCTCCTGAAATATGAATCAGGGCATAAATATCTGAGGCTTGAAAATGCATCATGCCTTTGAGAAGAGTCCGGCTCGTAATACCTATCAGGAAATTCTGGGAGACCACCCCTATAGCGGATCGCACTGCATTCTCTGGAGGCTTGTTCTAGCTTATTCTTAAATAGGTCAGAGAGAATGGGTGTCTGATCTATAGCAGGTTCATTAGGGTTTGTATCTAAAGTGTGAAGCGAAGTTGTGGATGTGCCAAGCCGGGTTGTCTCCCACAGGAGTAGGGCCATGTTGTGAGTCCAAAGCGGAAGATGAGGGGAATCAGGGGCCCTTAATTGTACCCAGGGGAGAGACATGGGGAGGGGTAGCAGGTGTGACATGTAATGTAATGAGCAGAGTCTCATCGGCAACTGCACTCTTTGTGGGTGTTTGAAAAATACCCTGATCAGTAGCATCCATGATATCCCCCAGAGTTAACATCTAGTTTAGCATTCGTAACAGTATTATGTGCATTCATAACAGTATTATGCGCATTAACAGTAGTAGTTGGTACCTCGTTGGAGTCAGAGAAGTAGTAGACCTAGAAGGGGAAAATAACACCCCGTGTAGCTCGTCCCAAGGAAGGATCCGGAACCCAAGTACCTACAGTGTTTTGTGCCAACCTGCCTTGGATAAAGCGCCTGATGCAGTCCATGAGGATTCTCCAACGTCCGTCAGTTAGGCAAACCAAAACGCAAACGCAACATATCCGTAACAGAGGGTGTAGTAGGCGGCAGTCATCTGGAGGTTTAGTTCTGCAGGTGCTGGAGGTGAAAAAGAGGTCCAACATGTATAGAATTGGGCAGTCTGTAAGCTCCTGTCTCGGCATCCTTTGGTAGGCCTGATCCGGAAGGCAATGGGGAGAGCAACGGTATCGCACCCTCGGTGCTTCAGAACTCAGTCCCACGGGAAACACTGGTGCCTTGAGTGGAAGCAGAAAGCCGTCCGGTTTATTCTTTGGAGAAATGGCAACTGGAGAAGTTGATACAGGTGAGGCTTGTACTTGGGACGTAGTCCTGAATCACAAGTAGTCGGCTCCATTAATGTATTAAAGTCAAGCGTTTGTCGGTGTTGGTGAGAGATTTAGAGAAGGTCCTCCCATGCAGCCAGGCTGACCACTAACTAAAACCTCCATCTTGTCGTGAAACTCCACCTACAGAGTAGGGAATTTCCCAGTGTCCTGGCCAAATTTCCCTCATTCACTAAAATACCACCAACAGCTTAATCTGGTTCAAGGTCAGTTGGCATTCATCTGTATCCCCCTCCTGGGTCGTGCCTGAAAATAGGCAGGACTTGTCTAGTGCACTTACCGGTCAACAAAACTAACTAAATAAATAAATAAATGAATGTTCGAATGACCAAAATGACCTGTGAGAGGTCCTTTACAATCAAACCACATATATATGCTGAAACTGCTGGAGAGCTTTGAGTGAACACATCAAGGTGCTCCTGAGTGCTGGAGAGTTATAAGGAAGGTTTATGTAGAAGATTATCAATGTGAACTTATATTGTTTAGAAGCTGTCTTTCCAATGAGAGCCAAAGGGAAGTAAGATGCACTCGTGGGAGTGGACAAAATAGACCTTATTGAAAAAACTTGCTGCTGTGCAAAGCACAATAATATAAAAGAAATTGGAGAGCCTTATCCCTCTCTCCTTCAACATAGTCAGTTTAAAATAGGCTCGACGGACTGCTCCTTCTTCCACAAAAACTCTGAAATCACAGCCTGGAGACAGGTGAACCAAGATCTGGGAAGAAACACCTCCAGAATACCCAATGGGTATAGCACCCTTGGCAGAACGTTCATCCTAATGGCACTAACTCTTTCCCACAGGGAAAGGGTAACACCATACAACACTGCAAATCCTTATGTACTTGTAGTGGAGGGGTGTTAGATTATTTTTGACCAAGTCAGTAAGTGACCTGCTAATCCAGGTCCCAAGTAAGTAATGGCCTTAGGTTCCGTGATGAGGCTGAGGTCTGTGATTTGTTGCTTAGGCACATAGGCATTCAGAGGCAAGACCTTGGTTTTATCCAGGTTTAGCCTGTATCCAGCTACCTCAAAATTGTTGGATCTCCTCAAGAGCAGAGGAAATAGAGATTAGGGGATTATCAAGATGCAGTAGAAGGTTATCTGCATATGTGGAGAATTTATACTTGTCTTCCCCTGCCATCCAAGGATGTTGGGATTATGTTGGATTTTATATAGAAGGTTCTAAATAGAGATTAAACAAAAAATGGGAAAGGGGTCACCCCTGCCTCATCACTCACTGAAGGAGCACCGGGAGGAGAACCCTTTGCACTGAATTTTGGCAGATGGATTGCAGTTAAAAACCTTCATCCAGTCACAGAAGGCAGCGGAAAGCCACATTTCTAAAGGGTTGCAAAAGAAAGGTCAGGAGACCCTATAAAAAGCTTTACTGCTTCATGGGAGACCAGGGCCATGGGGTACTGCTTTCTCCGGATGGGAAATCAGATACCACAGATTAGGAAGATGGTCACTGGAGGAGCCATCTGCCATGAACCCCACCTATGTAGGGCTGATGAGGCCATCCCAAACCTGGAGAAGCCAATTGGCCAGCACTTTTGCTAAAACTTTCAGGTATGAGTTAAGCTTTGAGTTGGGTCGATAGCTACCAGGTAGCAACTCACTCCTGCCTAGTTTATGAATGAGGGTGATCCAGGACTGGGTGAGGATAGATCAGGCAAGCCAGAAGGTGCAGATAATTAAATAGCTGTGTTAAAGGGGACTAACTCATCTACTGTATACACGTAATATAAAAGTTATTGAGAGAGCCATCTGAGCCAGTGACATTTTCTTAGGTAAGCTCTTGACAGGCTGCTTAACTTCTGAAGCCATGATAGAAGCTTCCAACAAAGCTTGATGTTGTGGGGTTCACTGCGGAAGAGGAGAGGTTCAGGTAAACATGAATTTGCTTGAAAGTTGCTGCATGCGGATGTCCATACTATATAGAACCATATAATAAGTACAAAACACTTCCCAAAGATAGGTCAGGACTGTAGTTCCCAGGTTCAGTTGGAGACTGAGTATGGCTTTTATCACATCCATCTGCCTTAGATGCAGAGCAAGAAGTTTCCCTCACTCCCCACCTTCCCACCTTCCCCAGCCTTTTTAGCCAAAGTCCCCAGATATTCCACCATCAAAACATTCAATTAAAACCAAACAGCAGTCTCAGTTGATGGGGCTAAACGTTGTTCAAAGAGCCTATTTGCTGAAGCAATCTATCAGTCTTTTCAGTGTGCTGTTTTTCAATTTGGAGGCTATTCTGAAAAATTGCCCTAACATCACATTTAGCTGCCCCAAAACATTTTCAAGGCTGCAACTGAGCCATCATTTTCCAGAAAGAAATAATGGTGGAAGGCTTTGATTGTTGCAAGAGTGTTAGGATCTCTCAGAAGGGTAGAAATGAGCCTCCAGGTTGTATCCTGTTCCTCCAGTCTGTGGATAGAGTGTTCCAAGAGAACAGCTGCTTGATCTGAAATCACCATGGGCTGTATGTCACAGGATTGAAGGCCGATCAAGTCCTTGTTCAGAAGAAAGTACTCAATCCAAGACTGGGAGGAGTGTGGAGCAGAATAAAATTTATACAGCCTCAAAGAGTGATGTAAGATACGCCATGGGTCAACCTAACCTACCGTATCTACTAGGTGATGGAGACCATGTTGTCCAGGATAAATCCTTCCATTTGAGCTGGACCTATTGAGAGCAGTGTAGAAGAATAGGTTCCAGTTCCCCAAGGATAATTGGTAGGTGTACCAAGGGCCCCAAATGTGTCATCAAAGTTGATGGAGAATTGAGAGGAATCAATATTACGTCCATAAATGGACCCCAATTGCATCTTATACAGTCCCAGACACCCATGCACTAAAGTAAAATGACCCTCAGGATCTCAGCACTCTTGCAGCAACTGAGAAGGAATCCTCCTATCCACTAAGATAGTTACACCACCCCATTTATTACTGTTGCCTACCTAAAACCTGTCCTATCCATTCTCTTCGAAAATAGAGAACATCCTCTCTACGGACATGAGTCTCATGCAAAATTCTACCCCGATGGCATTTTTTAAGATGATGCAGAATAATATACCTTCTCCCCATCTCCTGGGCTCCTAATATTCCAGGTAACAAACTTATAGCAGGTAGCCATTGAAACAGTTATCAAATAGAAAAGCCAGATTAAGATAAGACATAACCATAACTGAGATGCACTTGAGAACCAGTGTGTGTTCTGGGCCCCTGCCCCCCAACATCATACCAACTGTTAAATGAGCAAAATATGACATTGAAGCTCCCAGCAACGTCCCAGAACAAATGCAGATCATCCCCTTCGCCCCATCAAACAGTAGAAGCCACAATAATAACAGTATTCAAACCCTCCATTTCCCCAACCACAGCTGAAATAACTATAACAAAAACTCTATAAAGTGTAGAACACCAGTACCCCAAACTAAACCTCCCAACTCAAACCCCCAAACACATATCACAATAAAAGTAACCAATAAAACTATCCACCCCTGTCCAAAGACTGCACTCTAACAAACCCTGGTCTATGATGTGTTCAGAGGCTCTCCCCATAGATCTCCCCAACCCCCTCACCCCCCACCCATATAGCAACAACCTGACCAAGTCATCAAACATGAAAGGGCTCAAAGGAAGAAGTCCCATTAATAAAATATTAAGCAAAAGGCATTGAGCCCCCATTTAGAAAAAAGGAACTAATGGTAATTAAAAAAAATAAATGGAAAACTAAGTTGGTAACCTTGGCCCCATCAACTGGGGATGGGGGTTCATAAACCAGCATTAATGCCCTATAAAGCTCAAAATAGATATATACTAAATGATACAGTAAGGTAAGTGCCTGATAGTGCAGCAAGAAAAATAAGTCTCACACTGCTACAGTAAGAAAAATAATAGAGGCAGGCATATATTATGGTCCCAGTGATAAACTTAAGAAACAGTAGTGATGGTTAAAGCGATTGGCCTTTTCTTGTCACAGCTGCCAACACCATAACAAAGTAAAATAGATAACAGTGCAGAGTCTCAAATAGCTGACCAGCACCAGTGGCTGCAGCAGAGGAGAGTCAATTCAGGCTTGAGCTGCCACCGAGAAGTGTGCATAGCAGACACAGTTTTAAACATATCTCCCATATGAGTTGATGGTAAAACCCAAAGGTCCAAACACAAGGTAAGCGCTGACCCCTGCAGAAGTTACCTTGCTAAAGCACCTTGGGAAAATTAACCCCCAATAAACAAAGCATTCGGTCTAAACTACAAATAAAGCAGCACAGCAGTCAGTCCTATACTTGCAGACAGTGTGCTGGAGCCATCTTCACAAAGTTCCCAGAGGCAGCAATACGCATAATGGAGGCTATTGATGATGAATTAGTGAGACAAATTAGTCCAACAGGAGGAAATCAAAATTCAGTTCAAAGGACAGAGAAGTTATATGAATGAAAGGTCTCCCGGTGCAGCAATAGACAGCAGACAGTTGTAAGGGTCGACTCAATAGCCGCTTCAACCAAACATCTACCAGGGTGAACATTCTTCCCAACCTTCATGGGCTAAATAACATAGCAAGCAGGGAAGGGTAAGCATAAATGGGTGGTCAGAGGCATAAAAGATAACAAAAAGGCTTACCCTGTATCAGTGGTTAGGGTCTGGAGTAATTACTGGTTGTACTCAGAAAAGAAACCAATTAACCTCACCCATAGCACATAAAATCTTGCAAAATTTCACAGGATGAGATAAAGAAGCTGGATGTGATGATCCATCCAGATAGTCATTCAATATCAAAGCAAATATAAAACTTCCAGGAGCAGCAAGATCCTCTGAAGCTCCAGACATCGTAGGCTCACAGACCCAGCCTGGCAGATTTCTAAAGTTCTTAAGAGAGTTCACTAGGTTTTAAATAAGTCAGGAAGGAGGGTTGCAAGTTCCACAGAGCTTGCTCACATTTCAAAGTTCTTCTATACCCCAAATATTAAGCAGGAGTTAGGCAAGATAAAGCACTCGAAACTTAATACTGGCAGCAATCAGCTTGGTTACGATAGTATGATAAGCAGCTCTTCTCTGCTAAACTGCTACCGGAGATCTTGCACCACCCTAATCTTTGAGCCTTCCCAGGTGACTGATTGAAGTTCCTTGATCTTAGTGAGTAAGTGCTGGTGGTCAAGGTAATTTAAAAATGAATGGACGAGGAGGGTCATTCTCTGGTGGCATAGCTCGCAACACCCAGTGAACTCTTTCAATGACGTATAACAGGCCATTCGGGCATGGTCTTGCTAATTTTCACACAGCTTTTATGCAAATAAAACTGAGTTGAGACCCTTCACTCTTTCTGGCAACCCCAGTATTAGAATAATGTTGCACTGTCTGTGCTCCTCCAAGTTTTCCAGCTTGGATTCCAAATGATTCACCTTCTGATGCACTGCAATAAGGTCGGATCTAACTCATCTCACCATTTATCCAGGAAGTTGGCGTGGGCCTCCACATCACCAACTTTCTGGTTCAAAAATTCCGTTGCCACCCTCAAGGCTTTGATTTCCCAGTTAAGGTCTGAAGTGCATCCTTTAAGGTGAAAACTCAGAAGGCAGCTTTCTTCCATCAGAGGCACTGGAGTAGAGTTGGGTTTGGCCAACGGAGCAGTCTGCTTTAGAACATTTAGGCTCTTTTTCTCTTTCAGGGATTCCCAGTGGCATGTAGTGTGGTGGTGGAGTCTTCATTTTGGACTCCATCCTGTATTCAAAAAACACCTTCAAAGGAGCTATGCAAATGAGGTAACCGCCAAGATAGGGAGATGTGCAAACATTTGACCAAAATGCACCAAAATAAATCAAAATAGAACAACAAGGGTTGGAGAGTTTGAGGAAGCTGTTACTTGAACAGCACATCATGTGACTCCATATCAAAAATGTAAAAAATACAATCTGAGTCCACTCTTAGGTGTGGACTTAAACATGTCTTCGTAACTTTTTGATATGCTTGTGTCACTTCAATAAACTTTAACAACTTTGCAACTGATTTATGCAGCTCCAGCATAATTATCAGCAGGCATTATAACATAGCTATTATGGTAGCTGTGAATGAACATGGCACTTCCAGGAGACCTGGGTTAAATTCCATAACCTTTACTTGTATACTGTGTGACCCTGAGCAAGTCACTAAACCTCCATATGCTCCCTGCATGCACCTCAAAATGAGGTTCAGCTCAATGTGTGTTTCTCAGTGAAAATGCTAAAAAAACAGGTATTGGATGGATGTGAGGGCTTCAGTTTCTTCTTGCAGTGGTCATGGAACCAGTTGACTTCTGGGGATTAAAGAGACATGGTTTCTTTGGAAGACTATCACACATCCTGCTCCTAATCTTTATCGCTTGTGTAGCAGCTCCGCCACCACTATGACTCCCAGTCCTTGACCTGACTCCTCCTTCACCAACACTTACAGAACTTGTACATTGTGAAGCTGGCATGGTGGAAACTTTCCTGCTCCTTCCATCCCACCTACATCCTTTTCTCCTCTAGTTTTTTATATATGGTATGAACACCAACATCAAATGTGACACATGCCATTGTGTTGCCCTCACACCCTCTTCTGCATCACTGAGAGACCTGCAGCCATTGGTCAACTAAATCCTTCAAACTCCCTGTACACCTTTTCCAGTCTACTAAATTCACTCTGCCCTGCTCCTAATGCAGTGGGCCCCAAAAAAAAGCAATAAAGATGGATTGTTGTGCTCTACCACCAGTACTCAATAAAACTTTGTTGCCAAATAAATATTCACAAATCCCCATGAATCTTTCCCAGTCTTCTAAATTCACTGATTCTGCTTGCTTCTGCAGCAGGGCCTGAATCTTCCAGGCTCACACTGTACACTCTATCCTGTCCTGTACAGAATAATTTTACTAGCCTGCCTGCTTGAAACTACCACTGAATGTAGTGAATCAGTTAATTGGAATATGGTGCTTGCAGAATGTGGAATTTTTGGGAGTATTAACACAATGACCTTTGCACTGGCAGAATTACATCAGAAATTTGATGGCCATTCTATGGAATTGGCATGGGGTCATGATGTCACAGAGCGAAACCGCGCCGTCACACCTGCACATGGAAAACAGCAAGTGGCAATGCAGCGGTGGCACATAATGTCATCTGCATACCCGATCTTTCAGTTTCTGTATGGGGACCTTCCACCTCCCGCACCCACTGGAATGAATATAATCAATTCCCGTGGGTGTGGACGATAAGGAGTAAGTTAAAAAGCCGACTGCAGCACTTAGTCATGGCTGCAGAGTCAGAACGTAAAAAAAAATTTCGAAGCAGGGTTTCAAACCCTGGTCTTCCCCCTCATCTACTGTTGGGTTGGGAGCTCTAGCTGCTCCACCATGGGAGCAGCTCGACTGAAGCACCTGACTGGCAGTGGTTGCATCCACTTCCTCTTTGGTACGAGCAGCTGGGGATAGTGATATTGTTGTATCGCTCATATACCCTATCGCTCTCATACCATATGAGCTACTGACAACGTGGTTCTTCATGCAGGTTTAGTTCATGCAATACTGACCTGTCACTTGTGGAATTCTTCCTGCTGTGATCTACTGTATTCCATGGAATAACATTTGCCTGTGGAAAATTATTCCATCACTATTTCCATGGAATATGTTGAGATCTGCAGAGATCTGTAGAATTTAGTTCAGCAGAAAAGTAGCAGAAAACCCATTCTGCATTAGTATGCCATAGAATTCTGCTGCCCTGCTTCTAATGAAATTTGTAGAATTTCAGTGTAATTTCACAAAATTAAAATCCACAAAATTTGAAAATTCCACAAAACACAACTGAAATGATAATGCATAGTTTTCTGATGGTTTCTGAAGTTTTGTGATGAAGAAACACTTTTTCACAAAACAAAATCTCTATTAAATGGCCATGTTGTCATCTTGTGAGACAGCACTGGAAATGACACTGAGATGTGTGCAGCATGAAGCATTCTCTATCCCAGTGTCATTGATTGGCTTTTGCAGGTTGTGTGGCTTGCCAACAACTCGGACATGCTCAGTTTGCATTCTCTGTAAAAGTATTGTGTCAGAAAGTGAAGGTTGTGACTGCTGAAGAGGAACTAATGCCCTTAAGCCCTGCTGTATCAGTGGCCAGAATGCCAAATTTTGGCACATTCACAAAATGCCAGTTCAACATTTGATCATCCTTACTGGGCATGCAGCAGGACTGGTGACACTGGAGGCAGAACACAACAGGAAAAACAAAGAAGTAAGGTAAGGAATAATTGTACTGTAGATGCAGTGTTAATTAGGGCAAATGAGGTAGGAAAAGGGAGGGAAGGTGGCAGGATTGTTGACAGTGGTTGTGGTGGGGGTCATGGAATGAGGACTGTAAGTGTGTCAGGTGGGGAGTACCGGATGGGTGGAGGTGCACTTTAAATGTGTTAGTGGTGTGGAAGAGGATCAGTGAGGGAAGGGTCTTGGAGGTCTAGGGAGTAGTAGTGAGGACACAGTTTGGGGTCAGTGGCACACTCGGCTGTGGAGTTCAGGGTGGGGACCCTGTCCACAAAGTATGCTATAGGCCTGAGCTTGTGTGAGGGGCTCTATTATTGTGGACAGCCATTCACGAAGCACATTATAATCTTAAGTCAGTGTTAAGACTCCCCTGCATTCCTAAGTCATGCTATATGCCAGAGCTAGTGTTAGTTGTCACGAAAGCATGATTTGGGCCAAAGGCTGTCCATTTATAGTACTGACAATGCTAAACAGAGGTCTGCATTGTCAATACAAATTTGTGAACAGTGGTTGTTACATATCTTTTCAAATGGTAAGAAATTCATTATTAAAACTAATTAAAGCATTAGTTAGGGTTGAAACACAATGTCAAACAAGGGCATACAACATAATGCCAAAAACTTGCAGAACCACGTTGAATCTGAGGTATGGCATTTCTCCGGGTTTGAAAGATCATGTGATGCAGCATTGGTGTTGCCCTAACTGCAGCATCCTTTCTCCAATCAGTTGTTTATGACTGTTGTTTCTCTGCCTGCACGGCGAGTGCTGAAGTTAGCAACACCACTACTGTGCCTCTTCACTGTTTAAACCCTGAGAAATGTCACAGCTCAGGCTCAACATGCCCAGTGTGCTTTCTACCTTCATGATGCATTTCTCTATTTTTGATACATTGTGCTTCAACCTTAACTGATACATAAGTAATAATACCAGACAGGGTGGGCATTATTGGGATATAACGGACCGCTCAGGGCGTAATGAGGCCCCACGCGCAGGGGAGGGCCTTATAGCCCTGGAAGGTCTGTTATATACCATAATGCCCACCCTGGAGGGTATTATTACACTTAGATAATGGGATATAGATGTAATGTTTTGGAAAACTATATAATAAATATTTGTATATAAAAAATAAAAAAATAAGTGTTCTTGTAAGTAATCCCTGCAGTGAATGACCACAGGAGGGCACTGCCGTGTTTCGATGAGTGCCATAAGCTTGTACTATTGCTTTCGCTTTCCACACAGTAAGACAGGAGAGGTGGTTCTTCAGCTTATCGGCTCGATTTCTGTCTTGTTTGTCCCCAAGTCTCAGACAAACAGAGATGAGACCCGTTTATTTGAATTCAAATTGCCTGCTCCTAGGTATTTTGAGATAAGTACCTCTCGTTTTTCTTTTGCTGAATTGGGAAATGTGGCCCTCGCAACTCTGGAAGTCAGTGTACAACTATTTTGAGAGGAAGCGGACCATGCTTAGTAAAGAAATTTCAGTAATTAAGGAAAAAAAACATTTAGTATCGTACATTTCTTTTGGACTGAGCTACGGATGACACTAAGCGAGCGGGACAAAAGCGGAAGCTGCGGTTCGAAATCGAGGTGCCCAAGGATAGTTTTAGTAATAGGCACCGATTGGCACTTTTCTGAGGCGCCATTGTTAAGAAATATGGCCCGGTGCCAGGCTGTTTGAACCAATCAGGAAGCGAGTTTGAATTTACCCATTATCTAATTTCATGTAATGTGTTTACAATGAATGTGATAAATAATAGGGGACCATTCTTGCACTGGCTCTTTTTGTTTTTAAACTTTTATTATTTATTCCATTTTCTTCTGCATTAAACATACACATGAAAACAATTTATATACAGGTTCAGATGTCAGAGTTGATTACTTTGGTTTCACAGACAACCACACAAGGAAAAGACAACAGGAGACACATGACCCACACACTTCCCTGTGTTTACCGCCTTCCCTCCATTCTTCGGTTATCCCCATTCCCAATCCACCTCCACCCTCCCTCATTACTAAGAGAATGGACCCACTAGTTAGTTAATTAAAGAAAAATTCAAGAGTTCACTTCTACTAACAATTCCATCATATACTTACATTTGAACTTTGATAGTCCATTAATTACAATATAAAATCTGCAATCAACTTCATATGACCAACACTTGCTAGAATTCCCATAGAACCCAATCTCATGACTACAGTCACCCCACCTCCTCCACCCCACTCAGCTTACCCTCCCAACTAATCGCTCCACTTTACTCTAACCTACCCCATTCCCTCTAAGCCCTGTCCATTTCCCACTCTGGATTCGTTTTCCTTTCTATATCTTGTTCTAACCCCAGTTCCAACCAACCCTTCCTGCTTTCTCCTACTATAAACCATGTGTAAAAATATTTTCGTCCATTTTGCCATCAGGGAACAAAGGTAGGGTTATGTTTCATTATGTACAAGACCCACTGCCTCCAGCTAGTTTCAAATTGCTCTCTCTGGTGTCGAACCCATGCTGTGAGTTTCTCCATCCTATATATCCGTTCATCATGTTTTGTCACTCCTTGATTGTTGGAATGTCCGCTGACAGCCAGTGTTTTGTAATCATTTTTTGCAGCCAAATGGCTATTAACATAATCTTCCTGACTTCACTTACCGATGTCTGTCAGGATAACCATCAAAGGAATAATTCCCCTGTAATTACTATTGGGAAGATAATAGTTCTGACAAAGCATCTTGTAATTGCTCAATAAAAGGTTTAAGCAGCGGGCATGTCCAAAAATGTGCCATGGGTGGCGGAGTGGTACCACTTCCTCCAACACATTCCACCATATTTTGTGGTATATTTCAGCTGAGCCGCTGGAGTTATAAAAACCTAACCAAAACTTTCCAATTGAACTCTTTCCATGTGGGGAAGCCGAGAATGTGTGTATTTGTCTGAGGTTCTGCTCCCACATATCCTGAGGGATCACCAAACCCAAATCTGCCTCCCATTTCTGTTTTATATAGAGTGTAGTGTGTTTCTTTAGGCTCATTATAGCCTTATATATCTGGGATGTCATATGCGTGAGGGGCTCTACCTCCAGAGCTTTCCTTATAAGGTCAACAATGGGAGCATTATAGCCCTGGATTAAGTTATTCTGTGGAAGCTTCCTAACAAAGGCCGCCACTTGCATATATCTGAATCCATCCCATGGAGTTAGGTTATACCTTCAGGCCAGTGTCTCAAAATCAATTAGTGTTCCATTCTCCAGTAGGTGCCAGAGAATGATAATACCCTACTTCTCCCATTTTCTAAATCCACTGTCTAAAATGGCAGGTTTAAACTGTGAGTTTCTAGCCAAAGAGACAACTAACTCTCTGGCTGAGTAAAACTGCTTCAATGTAATGAATCCATCCCATATTCCCAAAGTATTGATTGTATGGGGGTTAACTGTTAGGTTCATTGGGGAGATCTGGAAAAGGAGAGGAGTATTTGATAAGGGTTTGTAATATCTTCTGCTTTAACCTCAATCTCTCCATTTCGCATAATAGGTCTTGTGCAGCCATAAGAACACCACTCTTAATTGTGCTGCCACCTGGTAGTTCCTAAAATCAGGTAGCACTAGGCTCCCTCTCGCTTTGGGAGCTGCAGGGTAATTAATTTAATCCGTGGGTGTTTACAGTTCAGAGAAATCTGGAAATTTTTTGTTTAATTGTATGTAGAACTTTTCTGGGGATTTACTGGCAATGACTGTGCTAAATATAATATTCTGGGTAACAGATTCATTCTAACTGTTTCTACTACTGAATTAGTGGAATCGGTAACTCTTTCCATCTGTCAAGATCCTTATATATTGTGTCCATTAAAGGGAGATAATTATACTCATATAATTTAGTAGAGTCTGGTGTTAGAGTAACTCCTAGATATTTTAGGGATTTTAAGTTCCATTTAAATGGGAATCGCTTGGTCATTCTCTGTGAAGGGTATAATTTATTTGGAGAACCTCTGTTTTATGTGTATTTAACATAACCTGACACACTGCTGAAAGACTCTAGTAATTCCCAGAGGGGGGTAGCAAGGATTCTGGGTTTGTCAAGTATACCAGTAAATCATCTCGTACAACGCAGCACTGGCTCTTTGTATGACTAAGATATAACATGGCATGGCTTTAATAAGAATGATGAGGTAATATCATTATTAATGTATATGCAGTACCTGATTCACATATTAGCAGCTGTATTGAACAGTTTAGGATGCTGCAACACTTCACGTAGTACATTTAGCAAAGCCTGTAATTTACTTAAAATCTGGGAGCAGAATAATATCTTCATAAATACTATGTAGTCTGAACCGTATGTTGTCAAATACAACTTTTAATCTGAAAATAATTGTTTTCTCAACTCAATATTGCTGATGTTGGTGATCCCTTCCTGGGTGGAGTTTACTTTAATTAATCTACACTTAAACATGATAAAAACGATGTTATATGAATAATTGCCCATTGTCTTGCCTTTCCATGTCAATCACGTGTTCTGATATGCTTGGCCATTTTTGATCAATGAATAGAAACATAGAATTTGATGGCAGATAAGGACCACTTGGCCCACCCAGTCTGCCCATTCCTGCCTACTGGATAAGCTGCAGATCCTAGTTAACCAGCAGCTCACTTCTTCTACCCACCCCTAGAATTGCCTTATGACTGTCCCAAGCATGCTTGTGAATTCCACCACTGTTTTTGACTCCACGACCTCCTCTGGAAGGCGTTCCATGCATCCTAACCCTCTCTGGAAAAATACTTCCTTAAATTACCTCTGAGCCCCCCCTCTATCTTCAAATTGTGCCCCTTGTTCTTGCACACCTCTTTTTTGAAAGATGCTACCCTCTTGGACTTTGTTGATTCCCTTGAGGTACTTGAAAGTTTCTATCATGTCCCCCTCTCCTCCTTTCCTCTAGGCTATACATATTAAGCTCCTTAAGTCTCTCTTCATATGTCTTCCTGTGCAGACCCTGCTCCATTTAGTTGCCCTCCTCTGGACAGCTTCCATCCTGTCTATGTCTTTGCAAAGACTGGGTCTCCAGAACTGCACACAGTACTCAGATGGGGTCTGACCAGCTGTCTGTACAGAGGGATAATAACTTCCTGTTTTCTACTGGTGATGCCTCTCCCTATGCATCCCAGTATCCCCAACCCTCCTTGCTGCCCTCTCACATTGCTTGCCCACCTTTAGGTCATCTGATATGACTACCCCCAGGTCCCTTTCCATTCTTGTTGTTGTTAGTATCTCACCCCCATTGTGTACTCTTCCCTGGGTTTTTGTTTCCCAGGTGCATTACCTTGCACTTCTTAGCATTGAATCTAAGCTGCCATACATTTGACCATTCCTTTAACCTTGCCAAGTCTCTTTTCATCCTTTCCACCCCACCTTGTGCATCAACTCTGTTGCAGATCTTTGTGCCATCTACAAAGAGACATACTTTTCCTTCAGTCCCTTTGCAATGTCACTTATAAAGACATTGAAGAGGACCAGTCCTAATACTGAACCCTGGGTACCCACTAGTAACCCCTTTCTTCAGAGTGGACTCCATTTACTATTACTCTCTGTGTCCTATTCTCCAGCCAATTTCTTACCCAGGCTGTCATCTTGGGACCCACTCCCAGGCTAGCTAACTTGTATATTAATCTTTTGTGTGGGACTGTGTCAAATGCCTTGCTAAAGTCTAGGTATGCCATGTCTACAGCCCCTCCCTGATCTACTACTTGGTCACCCAGTCAAAGAAATCTATCAGATTTGTCTGGCATGACCTTCCGCTGTGAATCCATGCTGCCTTGGGTCCTGTGCCCCTCTGGCCTCTAGATACTCGACAACTCTTTCCTTCAAGTGATTCCATCATTTTCCCTACCACTGAGGTTAAACTAACAGGTCTGTAGTTTCCTGCTTCTGCCTTGCTCCCACTTTTGTGAAGGGAATCACATCTGCCCTCCTCCAGTCCTCGGGTACCACCCCATCCTCCATGATTTGTTAAACAGGGTAGTCAGTGGTGTCACTAATTCCACCCTTAGTTCTGTTAGAATTCTGGGATGAATCCCATCAGGCCCCATTGCTTTGTCCACCTTCAGTTTTAAGAGTTCTTTCAGAACCCTTTCTTCTGTAAATGGGCTGGTATCAACTTCTGTATCCAGAGTGTTTCTACTGTTTGTTTTAGGTACCTCCCTCTCTTCCTTTGTAAATACAGAGCAAAAATATTTGTTTAGTATCTCTGCCTTTTCACAGTCACCCTCTGCCCACCCTCCTCCCCTTTATTAAGCCTCACTATCCCTCCCTTGGTCTTCCTTCGCTCCCTGATGTACCTATAAAGGTTTTATCCCCTTCTTAACTGAGTTGGCTATCTTTTCCTCAGTTTGGGCCTTTGCTGTTCTGAATGTCTTCCCAGCTTCCTTTTGCTTTAACTGATACAGTTCTCTGTCCTGCCTTCTGTGATTCCTTGTACTTCCTGAAAGCTTTCTTTTCTCTTGAACCTTCACTGCCACTTCCTTTGAGAACCATAGTGGTTTCTTGCATCGTTTAGTTTTGTTTTTGCTTCACACAAAGGCTAGTTACCTCTGTGATGGCAGTTTTATTATTCCCCATTGTTCTTCCACCCTCCTTCCTGCCCATTTGCTAGTGCATTCCTTAGGCACTCACCCATTTGTCAAAGTCAGCCCTCCCAAAGTCCAGTACCTTTGCCTTTGTATGGCTTGACTCTGTTGCTGTGTTTATTGTGAACCATACTGTTCGATGGTCGCTAGTTCCCAGATGGCTACCCACTTCTACATCTGTGATCCTCTCTTCATCTCCATTTGAGAGAACCAGGTCTAAGATTGCTCCCTCTCAAGTGGGCTCCAATACTAGTTGTCTAAGGCGTGCCCCTGTGAGACATCTAGAATAACCCCACTCTTGAAGTGGCTGCTGCAACTGCACTGCAGTTAACATCTGGCATATTCAGATCACCCATCAGCAATATCTCCTTTTCTGCCTTACTAAGTATACTTTCTATCATTTCCTTGTCCATTTCCTCCCCTGAGAAGTCTGTATACAACCCTGTGCGGATTGTGGTGCCATTGCCGGTCTCCAAATTTACCCACAGTGCTTCTTCTCCGCCCTGTTTTCCCTTTTGTTCTGCTGCTTTGATTCCTTCCCTTATGTAAGAGCTACTCCTTCTCCTCTATTACCCTCTCTGTCCCGCCTGTAGATAGTGTATCCTGGTATGTTTACATCCCAGTCATGGTTTTGTGTGAACCATGTTTCTGTGACTGCCACGATATCCAGATGTTCCTCCTCCATCAAGGCCACTAATTCAGGAAGCTTGTTGCTCAGACTACGGGCATTGGTACTCATTGCTTTCCATTTTTTGATGGCTTTACCTTCAGTTACAGCATCCCCACTGACCTTTCTACCTTGGTCTTTTCTCATTTAGTACCCTGCTTTGTAGGGAGAGGCTGGGATTTTCCTGCTGGTTATCAGTGCCTCCCCTTGACTAGTTAAAAGCTTGCCAATGAAGCATTTAAACTGATTGCTCAAAAGACTTGTTCCTTTCTGGACAGATGCAGACCATCCTGCCAGTATAGGCTGGTGTCCTCAGGTGGAACCCCAGTCATCAATGAAGCCAAACCCTGTGTTCCACACCATTTTCAACCATTCATTAAACTGCATGGTGCAAAGTACCCTTACCTCACTCATGCCATTGACAGAGCAGCACCTCTGAGAAGGATACTGTGTGTGCTACTTGTCTTAGGCCCCTCCCAGTTCTACAAAGTCCTTCTGCACTGCTCTGATCTCATGTTGAGCCAAGTCATTTGTCCCTAGGTGGACAATGGCGTCCAGCTCGAACTCCCGTGCAGCTGTTCGTGATCCTGAGGATCGCTTCCTGTCCCTCAAGCCATGGCACCAGGCAGGCACCTTACTTCAGTTTTCCTGCTCCCCAGTTTATCCCCTAATGATGGAGTCCCCACCAGGAGCTGCTTCCTTTCCTTGTGGTGTCCTCTGCCTCCTTCCTGTGGGCCTCCCTTGTGACATGTGTCCTCAGCCTCCTTAATCTCCTCTGTGGGTGCATCCATGAGGAGTTTTGCCCCTAGAATGGTGTATGGATTGTGAGTGGAACAACTGACTGGGTGTGCCTCTGTTCCACCATCCTCACCTCCTGAGCCCACTGTGGTCCAACTGCTGTGCTTTCTTTGCAACCTCTGAGGCAGTGGTGGTGGCTCTGGTGCTTCCTGGATGGGGAGGTTCCTTCTTACCATCCAGTCTGGCCTGGGGAAGGTTCCTTACTGCTGTCCAGTGTGGCCTGAAGGCAGGGCAAATTTCTCCCTCAGGGCAGAGAGTTGTCTGCAAATAGGGCAGCATCTCAGCCTCAGAAAGTCTCCCAGAAGACTGCTGTCGCCATTACATTGCACTACTCCCACATGATTATGTACTTTTTTTTTTTGTGTGTGTGTGTGATTGGTTTGTTATATAGCAATATATATATGATCTAGCTTTGTGGTGCCCTCAAATCTAAAAATGATCCCTTCATCTCATCAGCTGTTGCTCTTTCTTTTCATATTTCTGAGACACTTCATGACATCAGTTACACCATGCCACGCTTAGCAATCTGAATGCCCCAGAATAGTGACTGATGTCAGAGTGTTCTGTTGTAGGAAAACAGAGGGCAGCAGTTGCTGAGAGAGAGGATTCAAACACAATAAAATATTAAAGTATTTATTCAACAAAATGTTCTGCACATATCAAAATACAGGATGTAAAATAAACGCAAAGCAGAAGGCATCTGAAAGTATAAAAACTGTTTCCAATCACCTTTTGGAGAGTCCATGGTAAGCTACACAAAGCAATGGGGTTTGTTTAGTTTTCTTTTTTCACTACTTTGATGTGGTCTGTTAAAAGTAATGGGCCTTGCATGGACAGTATTTCAGCAATCATTATACTGCACTCAGTGTATGGGTATTGAAGGCCACATGTTCAAAATAGATGTGCAGCCCAAAATGGCGATGCCCAGCGCATCCTGGAATTCTGCTGAAATATCATATTCAAGCGGCAGAGATGCATTGCGCATATGAATATGCAATCATGCATAGATAATGTATCCATCACAGAAACATGGGGGGACATGAATGGCCACGCGATAGGAATAGTCAGCCAAAATGTGTCATGTGCTGCACATCCCAGATGTGTCAAGCAAGATAGGACAATAAAAGGATGGCTTAACTTGGCCAGCCACCCACAAGCAGGCTGTGGAACTGCAGACAGGAGCTCCTGAGACAGCTCTTGGAAATGCACCTTGATGTGCACAATGCACCCACACACAGCAGTCCTATCAGGATGGCAGTACCCAAAGCCACAGGTGTGATGCCCTGGCACCAGCCAGTCTACCCCCACCATGCCAGGGATATAGATACCCAGCTGCCACACAGAGGTGCCATCAGATGCACCCTAGCAAACTGGTGGTGCAGACAGCCACAATACAGCACATGTACCAGGGGCCATGGCCTGCACCTATGTAGTCTTCAGGGCATCACCTGGTCATGGTATACATATATGGTGATGTCTGGGGCAGTGGTGCCCAGGTGGCCTGGTTGTACTGGTGGCAGCATGGCATGGTCCAGGGTCTGACCCATGCACACACCCAGGTGGTACACCACAGGTGCCCACCATGTACCTGTGCTGCCCACACCACCTGGAGCCACAACATGACACCAATGTCACCCATGCTGTGTAAAATTGCCACAGGGCATTGCAGTGGGTTGGTGTGGTGTTCCAGTGGTGGACATTGCACACTGTGGGCAGCGTGGGGTGGGGTGGCACCACCTGCGGCCTGGAGGCAGCATGGGTATGCCTGATGGACAGCAGACCCTTCTGGTGTTGGGTGTGCAGTCACCATGGGCATTTACTTGGCCTGTGTCTTGGTGGCCACCCAGGTTACCAGGACAGTTCCAGGAGGGTCCCACTCACTCGGGTACCCAGTCACTGTCTAAACCCTGACATCCCTTACCTTTCTCATTCTTTATCTATTATACTGGGGTATGTGGGCGCTGTAAGAAAATGTAAGATACATACAAGGCTAGTGTATCATATTCCTGTGGCATACTGATTGGAGTGTGTCACCTGGTCCCTCCTTATTGCTGGTCCAATTGGGCTCCTGTGACCACTGTCCAGGTGGGCCCCTGTACTCCCTACAGTTGGACCATGTACATGGCCAAGGGTGACAGCACTGTATGCAGGCCACTGCAGTCCACCCACACACAAACTGCAAAACCAGCAAACAAACCTATGCCACCTAGCATATCTCAAATATACCTTCACACCAGCCAGCTGGGCTGCAGTACCTTCTGTTAGCCTTTATGGAATGGTGGCGCTATCCTGCAAAGCTGGATCTGTGTATGCCACAGGTTTGCAAATGCCCTGAATACATTCCAGTAATGAGATGCAAATGGGGACTGGGCTCAGACTGTGCAATGAGGCTATGTGCATATCATGACTGAATATTGCAGTTCTGCACACCGCACAAGTGGCCACCCATTGCACATTTCCATAGGCTCCACAGGTCTCAAGACACCTGCTATGCATGTACAGGATATTCAGCTGGAATTGTGCAATCACATTCTATGAGTGCGTCTTCTGAATATACTAATGTTTGCCTTGATGCATCTGAGATCACAGCAGCACAGTGCTACACAATATGGCCAGTCACTTTGAATAGGGTGCCATGAATGCTTAATACACACACACACACAAGGAATTTATCCTGTTTAGAGGATTATGCAATTGTAAGCCAGGGAAGCCCTGTCTCTTCTGAAAAGTGTCAAACTGGACAAGAAGTGGAGATGGAGTGTTGGGACCATGGTTTAACATCTCATCCAAAGGACATCACCTTCTACAGAGGAGCAGTACCTGGGATATGAGCCCAAGTCTTAATGTGGGGCTTGAACCTATGCCACTATTGCCCAAAACCAAGAATTCTGCCAGAATGAGCACATGGACCCTATTTTGCAATGTGAACTGCCACAAAAGTCTAATTGTCATATTTTATAATGAAGAACAGCTAAAAACATAAACACAGCCCTTGTCTGGGAGGTCCTGATGGTTTAGATTCAGGTTAGTGTTTTCAGGGTTTGAATTCTAACTCTGGAATTCATAATCCTGTGGATGTTCCTTAAGTTCTAATTGACATGTTTAACTGCATTGAGGGTTCTAGAATACTACCATTTCTTACCAACATAAGAATGGGACTTCCTACATTAAGGTTTCTAGAATACACTCAACACTGTTGCAGGGAGCCGATAGCCCTGCTGCATCCCCTGATTTTCTTCCTGATTTGATTTTGAACATTAAGAAATGCTACATAGACTGACTGTGTCCAGTACAGCTAAAATGACATAGAGGCCATCTGGCCACAACCTGACATAATGAACAAACAACTGCTGCCCAGCAGTCCCTTTATTAGGCTGTGACAAGTGAATCAATAAAAAGGCACAGCAAAAGTTCAATAAAGCAGACACCAGTAATCAGAGTGGCATTTAAGGGACAGCTGAAGCAAACCATTCAGTGTTCATTTCTTCTCACCCTCCTCCAGGCCATCACCTTCCTGGCCTCTGTTAATTAAAACTGCCAGGTATTAAAGTTATTTGGCAGATGCCTGTGTCAGCCCATTTTGGTGGCTGCTGAGAGAGGAAATGAGATGGAGAGAACTCTGAAACTATTGCATGGAGTTGCAGCAAAAATCAAGTTACTGCCTTGGTTCACTAGTGAGCATTTTCAAATTTGTAATAATTCCTCCTCTCCCCATCACTATTCATGCATGAAAATGGCACACAAAAATATCTGAAACTAAACTGCTAAAAGCCCCACCCCATCCCACATTTCATCACAGAAAGCATGGGACATATAATTACATATTCCAATGAAAAGTATACAGTGTTGATACAATTGATGTTTCATATTTAAGTATCCTTGAAATAGAAAGATTCACCATTGTAATATTTATTTAGTTTTTGTATACCGGTAAGTGCACTAGACAAATTCTGCCTATTTTCAGGCATGACCTGGGAGACGGGGATAAAGATGAATACCAAGTGACTTTGAACCAGTTTAAGCTGTTGGTGGTATTTTCAGTGAATGGGGAAAATTTGGCAAGGTCACCTGGGAAATTTCCTTACTGTTTTCGAGAAGTGCCATGGGATCTTTAATATCTGCCTGAACTACAGCCAGAACAGCCAGATGAGACCTCAGTTTAACATCTCATCTGAAAGACAGCACCTCAGGAGTGCAGCAACCCTTCATGCTGCACTACAGTGTCAGTATTGGGATTTAATCCAAGTGATTGGTGTGGGGATAGAAACCACAGCCTTCTGATCTCCTGGCCTCAGAGGTGAGTGTGCTACCTGCTGAGCCACTGACACTGATACACTAGTAAGTCATAAACTGCAAAACCAGCAAACAAACCTATACCACCTAGCATATCTCAAATGTACCAAGAGTAGGTATACTAAAAGCACAAGGCAGACAAGCTCAACACCAGACTACTGAACCAGTACTGATAACAAAAACACTAGTGAAAATGTAACAATGCTTTATTGGAACAAGTTTCAAATGAGACCTTTATTTTTTAAGTTGTTTAACCAGGAGTAGCACACCAAGCTGAAAGCTTTTTACAGGTGTGACCTGGGAGCACAGGGAAGTTAAGTGACTTGCTCAGGGTCACAAAGTATGCAGGTGGAAGCTGTGGGATTCAAACCTAGGTCTAGTCTGCTGGATGTCACCAGATTTGCAGCTCAGAGCTTTAAATCACTGCACTATACTACCTCCCAGTTCTACCTACCCATTCCCTTGCAGTTCACCAATCATTTAAGCAGTCAATCTCTGCTCTCTATCAAGCTGTACCAAACCATTACTGATTACCCTTATTTTTACCATAACTGAATTAAAGTAACAATGCCTCAAGATTTAACAACCTGCATAATACATACCTACATGCACAGGATAGTAAATACAGTTGACCCATAATCTTTCTCAACATTTATGAAAAAAAAAAAAACAATGTGAAAAAATATTAAGTATAATAAATACAGGGGCATGGCCAGCAGCTGAATGAAATTGACACTTGAGCACTGAGCTCTCTACAACTCCACAAAAAACCCTTGCATTATCTGGATCCATTCATAGTACAGCTCGAATAATAACATTATGTCAGCAGTATAGACACTTGCTCGTCTAGTGATCCACTGACTGGTCCTCTGGCTGCGAGATAATTCAAACTGCTCCAACTTCTTGCTCAGCCCCACCACGTGGCCTTGTAAACTCGCTCACTCCCTGAGATGGAGTCTGCTTCTGCAACAACAGGATTGAATGGGAGCCTCACGGAGATCCAGCAGATATTTGCCAAAATCTTTCACTGCATGAACAGTCTAGACTTGGCCACTAAAATAAACACCTCCAACATTGTGGATCTCTACTTAAAGAGCCTGTGCCATGGAGCACATACTCACCGAAGAGGAGGAAAGCTGGCACAAAGCGGAGCCAGTCTTCAAGAGCAGGACAGGCTTATCAATATGCTGTGGTCCAGGGTGGAGGACCTAGAAAACCGGACCGGAATAACCTCAGGTTTGTGGGGTTCCTGAGGGCTGTGAAGGGACTGATGCCATTTTATTTCTTCAGAGGGAGCTACCTCTTATATTGGGCTGGCGCTGTGGGGCCCCTCCTGAAATTGATTGGGCTCATAGATCTCTGACTCCACGCCATGTTCCGGGGCCTGCCCATGCATGATCCTTGCCAGGTTTCTCAGTTTCAGGATAGAGAAACCATCACCAGACTAGCTTGTGAAAAAGAACTCTCTGGCAAGGGTCACCACATACAAATTTTCACAGATTACTCACAGAAGATGACTGCAAGATGCAGGGCTTTCACTCCAACATTCAGAGCCTATGCTGAACTTGGGCTCAGTATTCACTTTAGTACCCTGCCTCCCTCAGAATAATTTTCAATGGCTCCCGCAGCTGTTCGATAACCTCCACGACAGCTGAGTACTTTATTGCAGCACAAGCTCCAAACTGAACTGCAGGAAATTGAGGACTATGGCAGCCCAGTGGCCATACCAAACAGTCCTACACCAATGGAAACAGGACAACAGGGAGTGGCCCAGCAACTCAAAACCCACTACCCTGCACTCTTCAAATCGGACCCCTGTCGGAAATCCTCTGACAGCAAATGGAAAAGCAGATGCAAATCATGGATAGAAGGGCACACTTTGATAGAACTCCCAACTCCACTCCAGAAGCTGCAGTGAAAGCCCTGACTCAATTGCCTTACTTAGCTCCCAAAAACAAGACATGAGCAATACCCAGTTCTGTGCCTTGATGGACATACCAACAGATGGCCTACCGCAGGACTTCCCCAAACCTCCTGGAGCTTGCTCATGAAAATCTGCAAATCACAGACTGCAACAAGCCTTTCATGGGCTGAAACAGCAGGCAGCACTCCTCCAGAGTCCCCTGTGAACATGAACACCCACCTGCCATGATCCCATCGGAGAAGGCATCATCAACGCTTAATCCTGCCATGACCTCTTTGGCTAACTCTAAACTTGTTTCCCTGTTTTATTTCTTTCAGGCTAACCTATACTCTTGTGATTATAGCCAGTCCTCTAATCTGTAAGGTTCAGTGGGCTCCCCAACCCCCCAACCGGCTGCAGTAAGTATGAAGGATTTATTATACCATTGAAGTCCAAATCTATGTAATACCTTGATTTGGGCACTCCCCAGGACAGTAGGCTGCACTGAGGTCTGTTATGCTGTCCACTTGGCATTAACTGGACTAATTTTCCCTGATATTGTCCAGCCTCTGCCTTGAATCTCAGATTCATAGCAGAAATTTCCTGTGCTTTCTCCTGCGGGGAGGGTTAATTTTAATGGTGGACTGGCCCACCAGAACTCCTTAGCCCCAGTCTATCCCCTGTGTTTAAGGAAGGGGTGAAAGACTGTGAGGCACTGCCTGGCCACTGCTTTAAGTACCTAACTGGGCAGTATCTTAATGGGCTGTACTTGCTGAAAGGTTCTTACCCTCCGGGGAACTGGGAGGGTGCAGAGAGTCTTTAGGACTTGGGTTGGTCCTCTCTTCCTGATGTACCCTAGCAGTTACTCACCTCCCAGTGACCTCCGCTGGTATCTGGGCTGTGTATCAGCCAATACTTGCAGTGGATGCTGGTCAATCGTTAAATTGTCTACAAGGGTAGGGTGGGGTGGGGGTTGGGTTATGTTAAAACTGTGTTATCGTTTCTTCATGGTTACTGTTAGTACCTCTGTTTGTGGTACTCATGTTGCAGGGTGGTAAGTTTAGCCCACCTAGTTATGTTTCTGATTATGGCAGTCCGATGAAAGGAGTTAGGCCCAGATACTGGTGCAAGGGGGCAGTGGTCGGCTAGGTCTGCCTGCCAGCTATATCCCCACCTACTGGGATCTTTCTTCTTACAATTTCTGCCATGGGACAACTAAGGCGGATGGAAACTAAGCTTATCTCTTGAAGCGTTAGGGGCTCAACTCCCAGTTAAAGAAAGAAGGTGCTTCTTCATCTGAAAAAGCTAGGCCCTCTCATAGCGTTCATACAAGAACCTAAGCTTTCCCTGGGAGGCAAAGAAGCTCAAACAAGGGTGGGTGGCGAAGAGATACACAGTGTAGCCACCTCTCACAAACGGGAGTTTCTATATGTCTCCATAGGAAATTGGGATGGAAATTGAACAGACACATACAGGATAAGAAAGGCAGATGGGTCATGGCTGAGATGGAAACTCAGAGGGCCAATTGATCCTAGCCAGTAATTGTGCTCCAATCCAAGACTGCCCTCAGTATTTCCATGATATTAACCAGGCCCTTTCTGATTTTAACACCAATAAAGCTCCTGTATTAATGGGTGGGATTTCAACTTCATGTTGCATCACACAATGGAGAAAGCAATAAGACCCCAAACCTCACAGGCAAGCTAAGCTAGCAGTCCAGAGACTAATGAGTGAACAGGCCCTGCTGGATGCCTGGAGGTTCAGCACCCAGGAACCATGACAATACTTGTTTCTTCTCAAGCCCATGGGTCCTCTAGCAGAATAGACCTTTGGCTTATCTCCACTGGGTTATACGATACGTCGTACACTCCCATATACACCCGATAATTATTTCTGATCATGCACCATTAGAACTTCTGATCAGGCAGGGCAATTTCCCTCCAACCTCTGCTTGGCGACTTGACTCCTCTAGTTGGAGGACACTAAATTCCAAAGTGGCTAGGCCCTGAAGTGGCTGAATACTGGAATAACAGTGATAATGGGAAGTGTCAGATTAAACCCTATGGGAGGCCATCAAGGCAACTATTCATGGTCGAATAATTGCCTTTGCTTCTGCCAGGAGGCATCACCATGAGGCTGACCAGAGGGCTTTAGAGAAGCAATTATATGTACTGGAGTCCCAATACAAGGTGCTTAACTCTCAAGTCCCATCCCAGACCTTGCTGGCTCAGCTGACCAGCACAAGAATCTCTCTTAATGCCCACTTAACTGGGCAAGCAGACTAAATCTTAGAAGACTACAGCACACATATTGGGAGGTGGGAGAAGGCCAGTAAACTCCTAGCCTATCGCTTGAAACACCAGCAGGCTTCCCAGATGATAACGCCTTAGCAGATAACAATGGAGTTAAATGCTACTCACAAAAGGATCAATGAGATCATGACAAGGTTTTATGACCAACTATATGCTTCTCCCCACCCCAACCGCTTAAAATTCAGGGCTTTATGGCTCATTACCTATCCTCAACTTCCTGAGAGCGATTCCCAATTGTTAGAATCCTGATAACAGAAGAGAAGGTGGCTGCTGCTAGTAAGTCCATGAATCTCCATAAGGCCCCTGGCAGAGATGGGCTGCCCATAGACCTTTACAGAATCCCAGGAGTTCATTTGGCTTCATACTTGGTTCGGCATTCCGTCACTCTCTCTCTAGGCTGACTGTCTGCCTCCTCTCTGAAGAAGCCACCATTACATTTCTTCCCAAGAAAGGAAATACTTACTTTCCCAGGTAGTTATCACCCCATTTCACTCATCAATGCTGATGCAAAATCCTGGCAAAAGTTCTGGCAAACAGGCTTGAACACCTCCTCCTGGGCCTAATCCATTCCTCATAAGCTGGTTTGTTAAAGGCCAACTAGGGTTGGACCACCATAGAACTTTGGTCTCGTTAATGCATCTTACTAAAGTGTCCAAGAAACCATCTATAGTCTTGGCCATTGATCTTGAACAGGTGTTTGATTCGGTCGAGTGGCACTTTCTATTCCATACCTCTCCACCATGGGAATAGGATCAAGCTTTATCTCCTGGATAAAACTATTAGACGCCTCCCCTATGGCCTCAGTCCTGACAAATGGCACCTTCTCTGCACCTTTTCACCTGCATAAAGGCTGGGACAAGGTTGCCCCTTTCCCCACTCCTATTTGTCCTAGCTATTGAAACCCATGGCCAAAGCTCTCCGTGAATCTCACCTGATTCCTGGAATATGGGGAGGAGACTCCATATTCAAAACATTATTCTATGCAGATGATCTCCTCTTCACTAAGGAGTATACTTCCCAGGTGATGAAGGATATCTTCAAGATTCTAGCTGAGTTCTCTCAGGTATCAGGACTTAAGCTGAATCAGTCTAAAACTGAGGTTCTCTCACTGAATTCAGTGTTCTTAGGCAAAGTCTTTACAGCTTTAGGGCTGAAATGGCCCTCCAGTGGTATCAAATACTTGGGCTTATCCTACATCTGAGCCTGGAAAAATTATCTCAATAAACTTTACCAACTTATTAGATTCCTTAGACAGGACATGGAGATGGAAAGCTCTGGGACTCTCATTAGCAAGTAAAATTGACTGCATTATGGCTGCCCCGAAGATGTTCTATTTGTTGGTTCACTTACCTGTGACTATCCCCAGAAATGGTTTCTACAAAATGGAGGCTGTCATGGGCAGTTTCCTGTGGAGGGTCCTTCCAGATTTAGCAAATTAAAGTTACAGCAGCATTGGAATGGGAGACTCCCTTGGCTACTAGGCTACCATATGCCTATGTCTCAGCTTAGACAACCAGATGGTTTTCCAGCATAGGTCAGGCCTCTCCATCCTGGCTTTTGCTGGAGGCATCACTGGTGCATGCTCCCTCCACTCGGTGGTTTTATATGAGAAGATGCACTCCCTTCTGGTCTTTCTCCTCCATACTGGTTTCAATTCAGTACTGGAAGAGATCCCTTGTCCTCTTAGGAAAGGACCCGGCACCATAGAATTTACCCTTGGAACAACTATGCTCTACTAATGAGAGACCACACGCTCCAATGGGCTGTGGGAAATTCATGGTATCTCCTGATACATGCCTTGTTACTCCCAGGTACTTGCTCACTAGACTCCTTTGAGTCCCTGAAAGATTGTTTTCAGCTTCCTTTGACTCACTTTTGGAATATCTCCAAATTAGATATGCTATAGCCCAATTACCCAATGCCCTGCATGGCAAGGAGCTCTCTCAAGGCCCCAACCCTAGTAGAACATGGGGAATCTCTCCAGCCATAGAGCAAGTGTAATATATACAGTGCTCAGGGATGCTTCAGTGGATCTTACCCAGTCTGTTAGAGCTCTATTGGAGACAGACCTGCAGATCACTATCTCCGAATGCCAATGGTGTCATGGGTGGGCAAGAATTCACGCTGCCTGTAGGGATGGATGGTGTTACATGAGGTCCCTGCACCCTAATTGGTATCTCCAGAGGTACACCGCAGACAGTATAACATATACCTAAATGGTAGCTAACACATAGGGCTAAGGGCATCTACCGTATAAGAGTAGATGTCAGGATATGTATACATGTAGTTGCTATACACTTTACTTCCCAATATACACATGTATTTCTTGCTTACAAGATGTTAGGACACCTGTGTCCTTGTAATGATTATGATATATGAGTCATCATTGCCATCTTCTGATGATTTGTATTACTACACAGCTATGTACAAACTGTACCTCTTTGTTTCCACAAAGTGATGACTGTAACAAAATTGTACAATGTTATCTTGGACTGAGAGCCACCTCTAATTTAGCTAATTGTGCTCATTTCTGTAACTAGAAATGTTTCTATCTTACAGTAACCATGGTAATTATCTTAGGTATGTAATGCAAGACATTACGTCTTCTACCTTGGAGACCCCAGAAGACCGTAGAGTCCTCAAGGTATAGGGAATGCTTAGCATTGGCTCCCAGTTCCCAATGGTAAGAACTGCTTAGAGCAATTGTGATTTTCCTTTGGTAGTAATAAACAAGCTTTATTACTCTTATGCAACGTGTCTGTGATTCCTTGCATGCCCATTATTGCCAAGAACCTGAAAGTAAGGTTTAGCCCTCCTGACAATTGACAACTGCATGCAGACAATATTTGGAGTTTGCAGTTTTCACTTGTTGCTACAAATTTTCCTTCACAACAGGGACAGTAGGTGTGCATTCCTGCATCACCTCTCCCATTTTCACCACCTTGTAATCACTTGCAAAGTCTGGCTGCTTGCTAGTGTGGTCAATGCTGACTCACTTCACCCCTCAGCAGTTTTGAATTGCAAGCTTGCAAGCACACAGTAGCACTCCTGTGAACTAGTGCACCTGTTGTGGATTGATACACAGCATGGCACCTTTTCAAAGTTTGATTTTCATTCCTCCCACAAAATGGCCACCATATCAAATATCTAAGCAGACCTGAGACTCGATGTCTCAAACTTCCTTGCTCCCATGGAGAATGGACTGACTGCATGGGATGCAAGTCAATCTGAAAAACCCAAACTGGGGATTTCAACCCAGTACTCAGAGAAGAGACAAACAGCCAGAAAGCAAGAAGCTAAAGGGTTGTTGGTCATGTCTATATGCTGCTTTGGAAGCCTCCAAAGTGAAGTTTCAAACCCTTGAACTGTAAATCTCATCTCTTAAGCATGAGATGGGATTGCAGGAAATTAAAAGTGTAAGATGTGACCAGGATTTGGAGTCTGAGATCTAAACTCTGCAGGAATGAAAAGGATTCCTTTGTACCATTCTGCTCAGGCAAGCGAGCAGGGACTTTGATGTTGAGGCAGAAGTGTGAAAGTTTGAGACAGTTTAAAGGCAGGCTTTGCAAATGAATTGCTTGTTAAGTAGAATGAATGATCAGATGTGGGAGGAGTTGGGAGAGTTACAAGACAAGATAAATCAAATACGTAATGACTTAGGAGTAGCTACTAGGGACAACTGCAACTTGAGCAATGCATATAGAGTGTTACAGAAGCACATACAGGATGATGTGGATCAGAATGTTGCAAAACTAAATCATGAGGATTGTGAATATAAAATGGTGAAACTGTACCATCAGCAAAAGGTGCTGGCTGGTCATGTCAAGGCGATGGGAGGCATTGCCCCAGCCTTGTCTAGCCATCTGAGGCGGAGGAATCAGATGATGACATCTCCAGTACAATGCCCAGTCACACCCCTATTAGGGCCAGAAACCCATCCCCACCATCTACAACATGGTGGACCCCATCACATGATGCCATGTCCCTACATCATCAGTGGCATGATGCTCATCATGGGCGATGCCAACATGGTGACCCCCATGATGGGGGGCAGTCCCAGGCCCATTCCCAATGGCACCACCAATCACTGTTATTAATGTGATGACAGGCAGGAGATAGTGAAAATTATTGAGAATGCCTTGGCAATGTGACCATCCCGAGAAAACAAACGGTCCTCCGGACCCAGATTAACAGCTCCTACAAGAGGCTGGTACTAAGGAGGACTGGTCCATACTGTGGCTGAAGCCACAGCACAGGCATCCCTGCAGGGTGCCCAAGGTAATCTACCTCCACTTGATCATCCCAATAATCCCCTACAAATCACCTACTCTGTTCAGCAAATAGCTGACAGGATTGGTCAGATGAGCCCGTCTGACAACCTCAATTACCACTTGAGGAAGGTGCATGCTAAATGTGAAATGCTTAGTCTTACTGCAGACTACCAGGTCCAGATCCTACACTAGACCATCGATCCTGGCCTGTGGATGAAACTCCCCGATGCTTTCCGCCAGGATAGTCACACCACCTTTGATGAAGTAGCATCGAACTCAGGACTGCACACAACCCAGGTGTGGTAGGAGTGATGCTCGCATACCCTGTGAAACAAAATGCAAAGAAAACTCCAGAGATCTTCCACCAGAGGTTCTGAATGGCCTACTGAGCAGGGAAGCACCTCACAGGAGAAGCCACGGATGCAGACCTCATTGAATACAAGACCTTATTCCTTAGGAACATGATCCCTACAGTAAGAGAGAGAAGGTAGAGCCAACCAGCTGTCCCAACACGGAAATGTTCACTGATATTCTTCTGAAAACAAAGAGTTTATCAATTCTACATCTGTGACTCAGTCTCTGGCTCCAAGAAGGTAGCTGCCGTGGAAGCCATTCCAGAGGCCATGACGCACAACAAAGTGGAGGGGCAGGCCCAAGAGAAACAGCCCTCACTGGAGGTAAACACCCCAGCAGGCCCAACAATAACAGCAATCCTGGGGTGGGAACCGAACTACCACAAGAATAAGACACCACAGGAACAATAAGAGTAAACAACAGAGACCAGGCCCTTCATATAGGAAACAGCCGATGAGAACTGGAGTCTCCGAGACCTCCTTGGGAAAGTGCACTCCATAGTGGATGCTGTTCCAGTATGGGCCTTGCAGCAATACAACCAGGAAAGCAGGCCTCCACAGACTGTGGGGATATGGGAAGTCAGGCTCTCAGGCCTCTACAGGCCTGAACCCAGAAGTGGCTCCCTATATAGCATAATTAAAGCATAATGAGATGGTTCACAGGAACCAGGCCCAGACCCTCTTTCACAAGCTTCCCCATGCTTCCACTGGTACAGATTGACAATTACAGGAACCAGTCCATATTGTAAACAAGCTGGTCTTGGATACAAGTGGAAGCCCTGCACAGAGGTCAAGGTCGGGAGCCGCCTACTGACTGTACTACTGGATACAGGCTCAGCTGTGTCTGTATTACAGGATGACAGCCCAGACACATCACCTTGGTCTACAGGATGGAGGACCAATATGTCTGGGTAGATGGAACTAGGTTACCTGCATACCACTCCCTGACACTACCTGTGACACTGGGACACCTGAAGGAATATCACACCTTTCAGCTGATGGTATTGCATGATCACCCTAGTATAATCGGAATTTATTTTTGGTACCACACGGCTGTGTGGTGGACCCAGCCAACATCATTATCCCTGACTCACATGTGGTTGCGACAATTTCGCAAACAACAAGAGTATGATGTCATAGATTTGTTTAAGAACCATGCACTTTTCCCAAAGCTCCTTTCCATCCTACAAAGGCATCTGGAGGCATTTTCCACTAACAAGCATGATTGTGGCAGGATGCACACTGTCATTCAATCAATCAAACAATCAAAATTTATTTATAAAGCGCTTTCAAAAATCAAAGCACTAATACAAACAGAGATAAAACATCAACATGATAAATAAAGACATAAAACAATAAAATATTCATAAAATAAACTAATCATATGCCAGCATAAATAAATAACTTTTCAGGGATCTCTTGAATACTTCCACGGACTGGCACTCTCTAACCTGACGAGGTAGAATTCCACAGGGTCAGGGCCATAAAAAAAAGCCCTAGCCCCAGATGATTTATAACAAACCCTGGAATCTCTAGCAACCCTCGCCAGTGGAGCGGAGAGGCGGAGAGGATGATAAGGGCAAAGGAGATCTTGCAGGTAGCCTGGTCCTGGCCATGTAGGGTCTTATAGGTCAGCAATCGACCTTGAGGTGATTCTCCATCGCACTGGCAGCCAGTGCAGTTCACAGCACAGGTGTGACATGACAAGTTCTTGGTAGCCCTGTCAGCAACCTAGCTGCCACGTTCTGCACAAGCTGCAGGCGACGGAGATCAACCCCGCAACCCTAGATATAAAGCATTACAGTAATCAAGATGGGAAGAAACAAAGCGTGAACCAAAACAGGAAGGTCATCATGTGGAACAAGGTGTTTTATCCGGGCGATATTCCTCAGATGGTAAAGGAAAGATCTGACAGTGGCCGACACCTGCTTTTTAGTGTCAGCGCACTGTCAAAATAACGCCCAGATTTGCACCTGTTCAGAAGGTCTCAACTGGGTATCCCTAATAAAAGATCAGAGGAGACCCCAGGAGTCAACTTCTTTACAAGATGACCGGATCAACGACTAGAACCTCAGTCTTGTCCGGATTTAACCTCAGCCAGTTCGCACTCATCCAATCCTGAATTTTAGCGAGACAGTTGTTGAAAATCGAGACAGCATCATTTTGTTCAGGTGCAAAGGACATATAGAGCTGAGTATCATCTGCATAGCAGTGAAAACTCAGCCCATAACACTTATAATGTCTCCCAATGGTAGCATGTACACGTGAACAACATGGGAGAAAGTACTGAACCCTGCGGCACCCACAAGACAGAGCAAGGGAGCAGAGGAAAAACCCTGAGACTACCCTTTGACTTCTGCCTGTGAGAAAGAGTGGAACCATCTGAGGACTGTCCCTGACAGTCCACAAAGTAGCCGCAGGTGATCCAGCAACATCCCATGATCCACGGTGTCAAATGCTGCAGAGATCTAAGAAGAACCAAGATTGAGCGGCTCTTCTGATCTCTTGCAATTAGGAGATCATTAAGAACCCGAACTAATGCAGTCTCAGTACTATGTCTCTTCCTGAAACCGGACTGGAGAGGATCATGAACTTCATGGGTGGTAAGAAAGTCATCAAGCTGTGCGACTACTTTCTCATAACCTTGCCAAAAGGGCAGGTTAGAGATCGAGTCTGTAGTTAGCAAGGCAGTCGGGGTCAAGGAAGGTTTTTCAAAGGGGTGTCACAACAGCCTCTTTCAGAGACTCTGGAAACACCCCTTGATCCAAAGAACCCCAAACTATCCTCACAAGGATTGGTCCAATCGCATCCATGCATCCCACAAGGAGGCGCGTGGGACCAGGATCCAAACTACAGCAAGTCGGTCGCAGACCTTGGACAGTCTTCATGATATCTATGATTGCTGGCTGGTCGAAGTCCATCCAGACAGGCCGCGGACATGTAACCCCATGTTGGTCACTGCAATGCTCGCTGTGCAGCATGTCGTGGATCTCCAGTCTGATTGACGACACCTTATCATCAAAGAACCGAGCAAACTCATCACACTGTATTTGTGAAAAGCTCTCCGATCCTGAGACAGGCTGGATTGCACAGTCTGTCGACGGTCTGGAAGAGCTGAGCAGGTCGGTTTCTTGATGCAGTAATCTCCCTGGACGAATTCTGCCTTCTTATGGGAGATTACTGATTGATAGTCACATAATGGGCCATCAATCTAAGTTTGTCATCTTCCAGGCCGATTTCCCTAACAGCGTTCCAATCTTGCCCCTTCCTCCTCAACTCCCTCAAAGTCCCATCAAACCAAAGGGATCGAGGGCAGAGGGAGAGGGGCGAACACGGACAGGTGCAATGGAATCCAGTGCCTCAACACCATATTATTATAGTGCACTACTAAGGCATCTGGTTCCCTGCACTCCATCAGCCAACTCGATAGGTCCAGCACTGCCATCAGACCCTCTGGGGTGACTCCCTCAAAGGCGGTACTGGACCATCTCCAAAGGGTGGGTCTCATAAGGGGTCATGAGAATTGAACCTTACAGAGTGGTGGTCAGACCACCCAACTGGTTCCACCACCAGTTCAGTGATCTCCATCCCCAAGGCGTGGCCACCCTTAGAAGGTTTCTAGGTATGGCAAATTATTCTAGAGATTTTATTTGTGATTTTGCTCAGAAGGCTGCCCATCTGTATGAACTACTGAAAAGGATATCCCACGTACTTGGGACCCCATTCACACCCAAGCTGTGACATCACTGAAGCAGGCCTTGGCCTCAGCTCCAGCTTTGGTGAACCCCAATCCAGCCTTGCCAGCCCATCTGGAATCTGCCACCTCTGCGTTGCTATGTCTGCAGTGCTGGCCCAGAAGGTCCATGGCACCCTGAGACCCATTGCATATGCATCACAGCTCTTGACCCGGTGGAACAGAAGTACAGCCTTTATGAAAGGAACCTTCTGGCCACCTACTGGCTGTCAAGCACTTTCTGTATATCATTGGGTACTGCCCCTGATCATTAATAAAACCACACCCCAACAACCTTTTTGCTATCAGATAGAGTGAAGGATGGGCCAGTCTCTAATACCTGACTAACACGCTGGTCCCTCCTTCTCCAGGACAGAGACATCAAGATCCACCCAAACAAAATGCCATCCATGCTGATGCATGGCCTCCTCTTTCAAGGAGAACCCCATGACTGTACCTGCAGCCACTGGACCTACCAGATCCAGGTCCTTTTCTTCCTGCTACACCACAACTACTTGAGAATACCTCATTGTGCTGTGTCTTTACAGATGAATCAGCTTCCTATTATCAGGGAAAACAGATAGCAGGAATGGGCATATTAGTAATTTACTCTTTTGGTAACACTGTTAAGGTTTCTAAATGTTACAGTGTGTAAGCATCACAATCTGTGGAGATGGCGGTGGTGGCCTGTGCCCTCGAGTTCATCCAGCATGGAACCAAGGACACCATCATTTTCACAGACTCTAACTGGGTTTGTTGCTCTCTTACAGAATTCCTTCCTTTCTGGCAGAAGACCTCCTTTATCTCTTCTAATGGCACCCTGGTGAAACACAAGGAACTGGCAATATACATCCATTCACTAGCACAGAAATTTGCACACAAACTCTATGTGCACAAGGTTAAAGCCCACTCTGTACATGATCCCTATCATACTTTCAATGACACTGCTGACACCCTTGAAAAGGAAGGGGCTGGGGGACACCTGCATGATGGACCATCCAGAGGCCAGAGCAGCTGATCACATGGCAGCTGTCAGGAAGAAACCTGAACCCTTCTCCCTTTGGATTTGTCAGATGCCCAGCATACTGACTCTGAACTCAAAGATGTGTTTAGATTCCTGGACAAGGTACTGGAAAGAACTTACCCACCATAACCCTACCGAAGGCATGAAGGTAAGTTACACCTGTCCCCAGATGACAAGCTCATTTGATACCAACCAGATGACACTGCCACCAAATTATGGGTGGTCCCCACCATCTCAGATCCAATTTTTGCACCAAGTGTATGATACTCCCACTGGTGGACACCATGGAGTGGAAAACACACTCCAAAGGCTTAAGACCACTGCCTAGTGGCCTGGTGTCACCAAAGATGTTAAATAGTACATAGACAATGACCTTGTTTGTGCACAAAACACCCCATCCTTACCAAACGAAATGCTGAACTACTATGACAATGACATTCTGGCCCTTGACATGCACTGCAGATTGATTTTATTGGTCCTCTAACCAATACCAGTAGAAACAACAAATACACGCTTGTGGTAACTGATCTCTTCTCAAAGTGGGTTGAAGCTTTCCCCACTAAGACATGCACTGTGAAAATCACTGCCAAAATCCTGGTGGAACAGATTTTCTGCAGGTGGGTCCTACCTCTCAAGGTAGACTCTGACAAAGGAACCAGTTTTATAGGCAAGTTGATGAAAGAAGCCCTTGAACTCCTTGGGTTCATCAGAATTCCACATACCATACCACCCACAGTCGTCAGGTCAAGTAGAGAAGGCCAACCGATGGATTAAGCAAATGCTTTCCAAATTCAATGAGTACAATCCCAAGGATTGGGATTCCCTACTGCCGTTACTCCTTATAGCAATAAGGGCATGCCCTCAGCCACCATCCAGTTGACACCATTTGAGGTGATGCCTGGTAGAAATATGAGATTACCTGAACACCTGTTGTTTAACCTGCACACCCTACTGCAGACCGTGTCTCTGTGGACCAATATGAGGAAAAACTCAGAAAGACCTCATACACACTCATTTGTATGCTGCAAACTGCATGGGCAAGGCCCAGCAACAGTCCAAAATTCAGTTTGACAAACAGGCACAAGAAGTGGATTGGCAAGTTGGAGATCAGGTAATGGTTCTCAGATTTGTGCATCCAACTCATTCCTTCTCCAATAAGTGGAAGGAACCTACCAATTGTCAACAAGCTCAGTCCAGCAGTCTATAAAGTTAGACTCATGCAAAGCAACAAACTGACTGACAAATGGTTACATGCAAACCAGTTGAAACTGTATAAAGGAGTATAATTACTTTTCCTCACCCCATTGGGCAGAATAGTACTAATTTGCTAATGTTTTATTTTCTTTTCAGATACACTGACAAGATGGCTATTGTATTCCATTTTCTCCTCATCTGTGGAGTTATCCCTGCTTCCAAGGCATGGTAAAGCACCTCCTTCCTCACCTTGATCCACCTGCTACTACCCCAGAGGAGTCTCCATCAATATTCCTGACAATTTGATTACTGTTTAGGATGGTTCAGATTCCTACCTCACTGCCTCGGTTGTTGCTCCTTATACATCTACACTACAAATTGGTGGCAAACCACGTCTCAAGGGCAAATACTCCCCATGGCCAAATTCTCAAGGAAACTTTCCATGGATGGCCCAACACTAAATTATCACCAAATAGTACTTTGTCCTTGCACAGACCTCTCCTAGATATTCATGTTTATATAATATCACTGCCTTAATTGTCCACTCATATTGTGATTCATTGTCTAAACATTCTGCCGGAAATTTTGTGCTGTACCCAACATGACCTCAGCTGCCATGTATTTATCTGTGTTACCCCCTACTGAGAAACAGCTTTTGAAATGTTAAAAACAATCCCTGGTCCTCATAGTGATCTCACAGCCACTGCTTTACCTGGCTCACTAATTAACAACTTACAATGTACGCATATACCTGTTTTGTTTAACTTGACTTACTGGAATATGAAATAATTTAGTATGTGTCATACTAGTAATACATCACTGTTTTATAGTACTTTGTTACTTGATAGCTTAGCAGCCTTTCAGATTCATAACCAAGACCCTGTTGCGGGATACATACCACAAAGCATGGAGGCAATTTTAGAAGAAAACCTAAAGTAGATGATCAAAGTCATAAAAGAAATACATGTGACACATCTGATGTCACTGGTGCCACAAGTAACCTCACTGGTGTCTTTGGTTCTGCAATGTCTATCAGTAATAAAGCGGACTTTGCTACTATCAAGCACATTCACAGACGTTTGAAACTGGTATGATCAGTACATCATACCCTATTATTGCATAGTGTGGATGGCCTTATTCTGGAAGAAAGATATACTGTTTACAATATGCATGACATTGCTAGGGCATTTACAGATTCTAAAGATAAGATTAACGCCCTCATTGCACAAAACAATAAAGAAGCAGATAAGCACTACATTGCCCTTGAAGTATTATGTTCCACCTATGAATCATATATTATCACAACCATCAACAACCTCTTTCATGATCTAGAATCCAAAAGAATCACTGATATCATACATGATAGATGCATTTCTAAATGGTATTGTCCTCAGTGCAAATTCCTAACTGAATTGCCATTCGTATGTTACAGTCTCTGACTATTCCCATTTCTACTGCTAGAAATTTAAGTTTTGTGACCAGGCACCCTAATACTGGTCCCTGTTTTACTTCTAAGAAATGTTCAATTAAGGATACTATGTTTGTGTCTTCTGCTGTTTCTTTACCATGTTTTGATCCTACTACAGCTATATTTGATAAACTAGCATCCATACCTCCATAGGGCACTTTGATGACAACATCTACAGAACAACGCCTGACTTGCCCCCTCTATTGGTTTTCATCCACTTCTGGATACGTGGGTCACCCTACACACAGACTGCTGTGCGAAGAAAGGGTATATTTATTTGTGTCAATGTGACATATCTGATGTATTAAACCTGTATGTGGATATTCCCAGACAGTATTGATTGGTCCTTTTCCATGGACGATGACATCACCACCAATGGCACAGAATACCAGGACTCAACATCTGCTCCAGACGCTTTGTACCAGTCTTATTGGAAGGAGGTTCACTATCTGTCAACACAGATTTCCAAACAGACTTGTACTTGCCCAGTACAACTACAAAAATGGAGACTACCTACTGTTAAAATGCAATATAATTTGGATAGTGAATTTTGTGTGGTAACACATTTTAAATAATTCACATATGGGGAAGACATGTTTTATTAATGATTTTAATTTCTGCTTTACACCCACCAGACTACTATTATTGGGCATGCAGTTATTACCCCATCTCCATTATGGACCCTGATATCACTGATGGTAACCCCGATTATCTGCTTACTCTTTCAGAGTACTTACCCTATTTTATTATACACATTGACCCTTTAACTTTGACATTTAAATCACTTTTAGACAGGAAGGACACTCATCTCATCCATATCAGCAATAATATCGACAAAGCTGATTAAATACATATATGCCCTCATTAATGATTGTGACTTAAATAGTGCACTGACTAACACTTGGTTAGCGATTACCTTTAAGGTTTTGTTTTTATAAAGCATTTTGATATTTTTCTCATTATTATGCTTTCTGCCTACGGTGCACATTATGCCAACACTGTGAGCAGTTGAGTTCCTTTACAAGGCTCATGCATTGGGTCTATGATGACCCCTGCTTTCTCTGCACTTGCTTACTTGCTTGTGTTGCCTTTTGAGGCAACAAGGGGGAAATGTTACACAAGGTCCCTGCACCCTAATTGGTACCCCAGTGGTACACTGCAGACAGCTAGCATTTTGGTATATGTTATACTAACACATAGGGCTAAGGGCATCTACCATCTAAGAGCAGATGTAAGGATATGTATGCACATAATTGCTATACACTTTACTTTCCAATATACATGCATTTCTTGCTTACAAGATGTTAGGAAACCTGTGTCCTTGTAATGAGTATGATATATGAGTCAGCACTGCCATCTTCTGATGATTTGTATTACTACACTGCTATGTACAAACTGTACTTATTTGTTTCCACAAAGTGATGACTACAACAAAATTGTATAATGTTATCTTGGACTGAGGTGCCACCTCTAATTTAGTAATAGGGCTCATCTCTGTAACTAGAAATGTTTCTATCTTATAGTAACCATGGTAATTATCTTAGATATATAATGTAAGACATTATGTCTTCTACCCTCAGAGACCCCAGGAGACACGGAGATTCCTCGGGTATAGGAACACTTAGCATTGGCTCCCAGTTCCTAATGGTAAGAACTGCTTAGGGCAACTGTGATTTTCCTTTGGTAGTAATAAACATGCTTTATTACTCTTATGCAATAGGTCCATGATTCCTTGCATGCCCATTATTGCCAAGAACCTGAGAGTGAAGTTTAGACCTCTGACATGTGGACATGCCTCATAATGAACAGGACCCTGCACAGGTGGTACTGAGACCCTGCTAAACTTAAATGCATGGGTCTCATGTTGGCTGACAATTGTTGGAGATGTAGAACCAAGGGGCAAATCTGTTTCATGGTCTCTGGACCTGCTATTCTCTTCATCAATTCTGGCTATCAATACAGGCTATGTACCAGCAAATATCCCTACAGTTACCCCTGACCTTTCTCTTCTTCTATTGGGGTGTGTGCATCTGTCCACACTGAAACACTGCCCCAGGGCCAAATGGATTACTGTAATAGGGGCTACCGCCACAAGACTCATCCTGATGAGATGGAGATCACCTGAGATTCCGACCTTTCAGAATTCCTTTTGCAGTAGCCAAGGGGCCATGTTTGAAAGACTCTCCAGCTTTATTGGGGCTGAATCTCCAAATTTGAAAAATGCAGGCAGCTGTACCTTGAATCAAAGTATTGTCATGACACTTTCCGAGGACAGCTTTAGCAGCCCCCACCCCTTGGGACTGGGTACCTCACCTTCCTCATCGCTGAACTCTGGTTCCTCACATTGATATGGCCTTTCTTGAGTGTCTGTCCCCTATTTTTAGATCATATTGCCTTTTTCTTTCTTGATATACAGGTAGTTGATATCAGTACATGCATAAACTTTAGGATGCACTATACCTAGTCCTAATCTGGGTTTATTTACTTTAGGCCCTTCCTGTATTGTTAGGTTATGTCACAGAAGAGCACATTATGTTTCCTCTCCTAGACTAGCTATATGGACCCAGTTGGACTATAGCTTGATCCTCTTTCATTTATTGTTCTGAGCTGTGAATGACTTGATACTCTGCTTTAGAATGGCTTTAACCCAAGTTTTACTGCATCGTGACTTACTTTTTACTGTACCCTCAGCCAGGTTCATACCAAATTTTCGGTATGGTTCCAGATCCTGTTTGTACTACTATGTGCATATGTGTGCATCTCCGCTAAAATCTATAACATTTTATAACATCAAAAGTATAATGAATACATCGGCAGGTACCTGGGACTGTACACCCTGTAATAAATAGATTTATCACCCATACATACCAATGTTAAAACCCACTGTACAAAAATAAACCATTGAAACATTCATGTATTTTAACATGCATAAGGTATGGCTAGAATATGCTGTTACATACATAATATTGATTCTTACTGAAGTACCATCACACAGGGCCCTATGCACAATGCCTACGTGCCACATATCTGAGGTGTGCATGCATCCCTACATGTGAATGCCATGCAGTGGGGGTCCCAGCATTCACCATCTATTCAATAGCCAGATGCACACTGGAGTCCCTGGCCACACAGGCAGCTATGTGCCACACATGTGCTGGGGGCATACTGGAGCATACTCACACTCTGCATGATTCACAAAGGCATGGAATCAAGTGGAGTATCATACACTGGGATGCAGGAGTTATTGCAGGTGTGACCCTGCAGTAACAGTGGTGTACATTCCACCTTCACACATCCAGTGCACCACAACAGACTCAGATGTCTGGCAATGCCAATCCTGCAAATGCCCTGATGTACAGGAGTGTCCCAGCTGGTACCCAGTGAAGCAGTTCCATAACATCATGTTGCTGTATGCCCCTGCTAGTACTGTATGGAGCTAAACACAAGTGTATTGCTATAGCACTAGTGGAACATCTATGCAGCAACATGGCAGTGACCGTGTGGTGACCCATGTACTGTAGTCCTCAGTAAAGCATTGGGATGCCAACCCTCCCAGCAGTAATGTCCTCCTGCAGCATATGCCAGAGGCTGGACTGTGCATCACCCTGGTATTGTCCCCAGTTAGCAACAGTGGCATCCCCTATCTGAGCAGACTGTGGCACACACCCTCTGCCAGCATGTTGTACCCTGCACACCACTTGGCACATGGTCATGTGGGCGACAGGTGCACCATACATTTCTGAGCTGTTCTTACTCCTGCCACTTTTTGTCAGTGTAACTCTTGGCTGTCAACAGTGTCCTTTATGACCTTGGGGTGCCACACCATCACAAGTTGCACTGCATTCCTATCTAGGAGATCCACTCTGGGACCCAGGGCAGGCATCTGATTGTATGCCTGCCTGAGTCCTGCACCCACCCTGTACGGCCCAGTTCCGCTATGCACAGCTGTGCATCTGGCACAGGGCCATGGGCAGGTGGCCAAAGCTTGAATACTGTCAGTGTGCACCTCTCCATAGGTGCAGAGCTGCAGTGGTTTTAGTGCATATACTTTATCCCCTTGTGCATAGGCCCACAGACATTGGAGGTTATGCACAAAGTGTGTCTCAATTTTGTGTGATTTGAACATAAAGTGGCTGCACATCTTTGCTGCCCTGACAGGTGCAAGGTGCATGGATTCATGACCACAAGCACCCACTGGGGACCTGTTCATGTTCCTGAACATGGTACACAGCTGGATTGGGGCTTCTTGGGGTGGAATACAGAACTCAGCAGGCATCCAATTGGATGCCCATCCTGGAGTCCTAGAGTGGATCCCAAGTGCTAGGGGAGTGTGGGATGGTGCAGGTCTGAAATATTGAAAACTATGGGTACTCATCCAAATGACTGCCCCTAGCCCACCCTGGCTACCTGGTGGACTGGGGTGGTAGTATGCAGGGTATCCTATTGCCTCTGTGCCCTACCAGTAACTTTTGGGGTGCGTAGATACTTATGGCAAGGTTCCCATGTCATAACAGTTTATGTCCTGGCCCAGCACACCATGTCTTAGTGAATGTGTGGACTGTGAGCACACACCTGGTACCTCCCAGACCACCTGTGGCACATAGCTGCTTGGACAGCCAGGGGATCCAGTGCACAGCCAGCTGGAGCACCAATAGTGAATGTTGCTGGGGTCTGCTGGACTGCATTCACATGTAAACTGGTTGTGACACAAAGTTGACCGGTAGTGCAGTATATTGAGCCAGTGCACATGTATGGTACCCATTGAATAACATGTATAGTGGCACTGCACAATGACATGCACCATGAGGCACCAGTCAACTTTTGCCTGATTTCCACTGTGGGGTGCCTATGTGCCTCAGATATACGGCAGTAAGCAATATGCACTTTTGTCATAGACCCCATTATGACTATTAATATTAAAAAGTAACACAGGAAATATACTTCAACCCTATTACACATTACATGACTTTCCAACATAGAACTTGCAGATTAAACAATTGCTTACTTTCCTTTTAGGCAATGATGATGCTGATATTTATTCAATCCTAGAACTATAGTATAAGTTAAGAGAAAACTGACAAAGAAAGATTGTTTCCGTAATACCATAAATGTCATGCTTAATGAGAAAAGGTAAAGAAATATTAAAAATGAAGACATACAACAAGCTCACATTATAATATGCAAACAAGGATGAATAAAACCTAAAAGATGCAGAAATCTAGAAATCTTTTAGGGTTTGCTCCATCCTAGAAAGGATGGCTAAGGGGTGGTGGGGCCACCCCTCCAGGGAGAATTTACTTTAAGAAGGGGCAAGTTTGAATCTGTTTTCAGACTAGGTGGAGTCATAAATTTCAATTAAAATCCAAAACACCTCTCTGCATAATTATTTATTGTCCAAGTACACTCCCGTAGGTCCCAATTTTGGTCTCTCGATCCTGTGGAACAAGAACTTGTGTTCTCCATAACTAGTTTTATATAATGAGCTGGGTATGCTCTCATCTAGCTTTACCCTGATGTGCTACCCCACCCTTATCCTGAGACTCTAATGGCCTTTCCAGTATAAAAGGAGACACATATACAGGTGGCAAAATATACCACCCTGTGGAGTCACAATTGACAAAGTCCCATGTCTCAAATGTTGTCATTCCCATCTGTCTGAAAAGACTTAGATTTCCTAATGACTGGGCAGTACTTACATTTCCAATAGCTAAAAGTAGTAGTAGAGAGAGATGGGAACCAGGTATTTTCAGTGGGGTAACAAAATAACTATTAGTAACAGTATCTGCTACATTCTTACCCCTCCTATATACAGTACCATACAGGGATAATTTTCACTCATCTCCTTAAAGGTGAGTTTAGTTCCAGTCGCATGCCAGCGTCTCTCTATCACCTTTCTAATATCTATCAATTGGGTCAAAAAGTGCTAACAAAATTCTTTTCTGGTTCTGTTATTGAACTTAGATCCCTAGGATTATCTAAGATATCAAGGGCATATCCTCTTCCACTTGGTTCCAACCAACTATGCCAATATCCATGTTGTTGATACCTATTATGGTGCAGGCAAAATGTCACCAGGCATTATATCTCTGGGGAGGTACAGTGCCAAAGTGCCTCCCAGAAAACAGTCGGCTTTGTGGGGACTTCTCCCTGTACCCTCCATGCATGTCCCAGAGGGGTAGAAACTGTGCTGGGAAAAGGGCCACTGGAATGAGGGTGACCTAAAATCAAGACTGCCCCTTTCACTGTCACTCTTGTTGTGGTGCCAAAATTGCCATAACCAAATTCTGTCAGCAACTTGGCAGGATCGCTTCCACCCCATGTGCACTAGCAATCACTTCCACTGAATCTAACTGTAGTCAGTCGGTCAATTTTTCAGTTGTTCCACTTCCCCAGGCTTTCTCAATGCAAGCCCTATTATAATCTTCATGTTGGAACTGTTCTGTAGGACATTTGCATGTTCTTGGTAATCCTCCTGTCTACTGTGATCCTTTTTAATCGTAGGAACTGGCTCTTAGGTATGTTCTCAAGTTTCAATAATAGACAAAACCAGAGACAGATTTTTGTTAGCACATTTTCAACCCAATCAGCAGAAATGTGATAGTGAGACACTGGCGTGTGATTGGAACTGAGTCCACCATTAGGGAGGTGAGTGAAAATTACCCCTGTATGGTATATAGGAAGGGTAAGAATGTAGCAGATTCTGTTACATAGTTATTTTTGACACCATTGAACAATACATGGTTCCCACCTCCCTTACTGGAAAGACCATTAGGAACCTCAATATTAAAGTGGGGAGCATGCTAATACAATATAAAAGGAGGAGGAGAATACCCTACCCCATAATGTAAAACCAGAAATGAAGTACACAAACCCTTGCTCATCACGTAAAAACTAGTTGTGGAGAACACAAGTTCTTGTTCCAAGGGACGGATATACCAAAACTGGGACCTGGGGAGAGGACTTGGACAATGAATTATTACACAGAGAGTTTTTTAGTTTTAAATTCAAAGTTACAACTCTATCACATATTAGCAACAAATTCAACCTTCTCCGTTCTTAAAGTAACTTGTCCCTGGTGGTGGTCTGCCCCCACCTTAGCCATTCTTCCCTGTGGTGGAGCAAGACCCCAGCAGATTTCTGGATTTCTGCCTATTTTAAGTTTTAGTCTTCCTTTTTCAATATTATAAGGTGAGTTTGTTGTATACATCTGTTTTTAATATTTCTTTCCCTTTTCTCATTAGGTATAACATTTAGGGTATTAGAGGTAACAATGCTTCCTTGTCAGACGTCTCTTAATTTATACCATGATTCTAGGTTTTAATGACTACCAGTATCATTATTGTCTGACAGGAAATTAAGCAACTGTTTAATCTCCTAGTTCTATGGTGGGAAGTCATGTACTGTGTAATAGAGTTGAAGTATCTTTACTGTATCACTTCCTAATAAGGGTAGTCATATTATCTGTGTTTGTAATGGTACTTCAGTAAGCATCAATATTACATATATAACAGTATAGTCTAGCCACATCTTATGCATGTTACATTTGATTAATGTTTTTAATAGTTTATTGATGTACAATGGGTTTTAACATCGGTATGTGTGGGTGATAAATATATTTATTACAGGGTGTACAGTCCGAGGTACCTGCCACATGTATACATTATACTTAAAAGTCTTTGTATACTGTTTTTTTTGTATAAATGTTGAGACCGAATGGGTCAGTTGTATTTGCTATCCTATATCTGCAGGTAAGTATTATGGAGGTTGTTAAAGCTTGAGGCACTGCCACTTTAAATTAATTACAGACTACATAGGGTAATCACTAATGGTTTGGTATACCTTGACAAAGAACAGAGGTTGGCTACTTGAAATGTTGGTGGACCACAGGGAATGGGTCTCAATTGAAAATTGCAAGTATACATTCCAATGAAGCATTTTTCAGCTTAACTAGTGTTTTTGTTATCATTACTGGTTCAGTAGCCTGGTGCCAAGTTTTGTTTTTTGCCTTGTTTCACATTGTGTCCTGCTCTAGGCACAGATGTTCACAGGGAGCGGTTCTTTTGTTTTAATACTAAAAGAACAGACTGTAAAAGTGCAGAACTCCAAAGATGGCAGAAATGATAGCAATAGAAAGGCAATGGAAGATCCAGCTGAGTATTACTGTATTTGTTACTCTACATACTGCAATTCAAACCATTGTTTTACTTACAAAACCACTTACAGCTCTAGCAGTTTGACTGAGCAAATCTGTGCATACTTTTATTTTTCAATATAAGAAACCCATTTTGGTAGTTTCAGACAAATCATTTGACAATGCCAGTAAATGGATCATGAAAAATGGTTTCCACTACATTTTTCTTTAAAGAGCATTATGTAAAGTCAAAATCTGTTTTAAATTGTAGATGTGCTATTGGGACTGTTCAGGTCTTTAGGAATTGACTCAGATTATCACTACATGGAGGATTCTAATTAAACACAAACTATAAGAGTGTGGATCCAGTTGCTTGCAGTATGCATTGTAAGATTGTAACATAATAATTTAAGGTAGGAAAGGATGCTAGGTCCATCATGTCCACCCCACCCAGACTTCATAAGCAGTGATGAATAAATATGCATTGCAAGTATAGTTATTTAAAGTTATTTCCTACCAACTCTACTATCCCAGTACAACATAATTCCCTTGGTAAGCAGGAATTTGCCCAGGCTTATCTTGAAAGCCTGTTCTTTGTTCCTATCCCCATCTCTGTTGGTAGACTTTTCCATAGGTTCACCAATATCTGGAAAATAAATATTTCCTAACTCTATTCCTGACTTCACTACCTCTGAGCTTCAGAGTGTGTCCCAACATCCTGCTGTAAGACAACAAATGAAACACAATGACTGTTTGATCTTGTTAATACCCTTTAAGATCAAAATCATTAGCAAGGGTTTTCAGAATTAAAACAGCTAGCACCACCGAATAAACACTGATATAAAAACTATACATGTGTCCCAGGCTTTGTAACATAACAACTGCAGATTTCATACTTTTTAGGCCTTTCTAATGTCCATTTCTCCAATGATGCTGTCTTGTCAGTACCTATCAAGGCCATTGGTAATGGTTTTCAAAATTAAAACAGGCAGTGCTACTGAATAAACATTGTTATAAAACTATATGTGTGTTCCAGGTTTTGCAACATGAAATTAGTAATTTTGTACTTTTTAGTGCATTTTAGTGTGGTCCATTGCTCGAGGTTGCTGGATGCAGAGTCAACATGCTTCTAGGCAGTACTGGGTAGTAACTAGTTACTTGTAACTGTAATCTGATTACTTTTCTAGGCAGCTAGTAATAGTAATTGATTACTTTTAAAATAAAGTAATAAGTAACTGTAATTATATTATTTTTCCCTAGCAGTAACTAGTTACTGTAACATAAACAGAATAACAGATGGGCATCCATCTGTTAGGGTTGCTGTATTCCATGAAGGGTTTCCTTTGACTTCATTAAGCTCGAGAGTGAAGTTCAAAAGGTTTGTGATATCACAGGAATCTGGAGATTGTGCAGGTGTCCTTTGATATTCAGGTTTCACTGTAAACAAAGGCTGTTCAGTTGACTGCATGCTCAATTTGTTACAACATTGGGCTAAAAAACTGTCTTCTGACAAGCACTGCATGAGTATCCAGCATCTTCACCTTGCACATTGAATACAAGTTGCCTACTGTACCATTTTTTCGCCTTTTCACAAAAAAGTTTAGGCAACATTCCATGGCTGTGAGGTGCCATTTTTGTAGCCTTGCTGATATGCGGTTTGTGTAGTCACAGTGTGTAGGTATAATTAGCTGCCAGAGCTTATAGGGTGGTGTAAACCCATGGCACAACTACTGAAGCAATGACCTGCAGCCTAATGATAATGTTAAGCCTAGGAATTCTGATCTAATACTGGTTTGCCCTATGAGATCTTTGCTCTAACATGGTGGCTATGACTGCAAGTAGCCTCATTAATCACACCATAGCTTTCTACTTGGTTACAGTCCCATTACTAGTGGGTGTCGGGGTTGTTTTTGCCAATTGTTTCATTACAGAAAATGTTTTAGGCTGAATGGCTCTGGTGAGGTGTCATTGTGCTGGGTGTCTTTGTACCAGTTGTCGCAGATCCAGTGTAAATCACTGGCCCCACCAATTTGAGTATTTCTTTGATACATAGAAAATAAAATTAGTGTGCCACATAACTTTCAACTTTCAGAAAGAGAGCAGTAAGGACTAGTGGGTGGTGTGTTGCATAAGGAATTGAAATTATGAATAGATACTGGGACACAGACATTAGGAATTTTTCAAGGTTATGGGGATGAGAAAGCCGACTGATTTTGTTATGGGTGGGGTTGGGTTTGGACTAAAGAAAACATAAAACAAGCATTAGATATAGTTTATACCAGGGCTAGGAGGCGGAGATGTACGGACTAGAGGGTATATCGGGCAGGGGTAGTAATTCAAAATGGAGAGTTTTAAGTTGTTAAAGTTGGGAGGTGGCATTCAACTACAGACAGCTTTGCTGTAACATGAGCCCTGACAAGACTTCAAGGATTTCAGCACTGAAGAGGCACTCTTGAAATGGAAACCTAGTATTGCTTCAGGGAAGGAAAAAAACTGAATAGTTTTTATTTCTTATGCCTGAGACATGAACCACAATAGAAAGAATACACATGTGGAGTCTGTGCTATTTGATTGAGTGACATAGACTTGAAAATTGATAATGGTCTGCCTATAAAAGATGTTGTGTACATTACTGGCATTGAACATGATGAAACCAAATCAAATCAACTGAATGAATTTTAGCATTTTGGAAAAGTCACAGTGCCAGAACAAAAGGAAGTATTTATAGACTTCACCAATGTTTCCTGACTTCCTTATAGACAAAAGAGAATAGCACCACAAAGATGTCACTGTGGTGGGGACACGATGATTAAATCAGGAATAAGCAAGTCTCAGAATCTAGCAATCAAGGTGAAGCAGAACACAACAAATGAATCAAAATGGTATAAAATGATCATTTTATAAAACACCAAATAGATACTGTTTTACTGCTATGTTTAATGAATGGTACTTCAAATTAATTTCTGGAAAGTTCATTGCATATAAGGAAGTAAGTAAAATGTATTTTTATACAGGAATTACAAACGCTTCCCAAAGCATATTTTCAGATTAATTCTGTTTCATACATACTTACACACTGATCCATTCAATATATACAAACAATGGAAGTATCAAAATTGTCTCCTTCTCCAGATAAATCTACATCAGTATTTAAAATTTACAAGAATTTAACAATTGCAAACAAAACAAAATTCATTTTGTAAACATTTTTTGAAAATGCTCTGTGTGTTGGCAGCATCCTTGTAGCAACACTCAACCTGTTCCAAAATCTAGCAGCATTACTGCAGATCTCCATTTCCCCAAACCTAATACAATTTCTGGGTACTTTTGGCCTCTCTGTAATTCCTGGTTTTGTGAATTCTATCATCTTGATTCCCAAGAACAGGTAATGAGACAACGGATGATAGCTTTTAATGCATGATCTTTCAGTTTGCAAAATATTGAAATCATGTCCCTTCTCAGCCTCCTTTTCCCTAGAGTGAACATATTAAGGGACAACTTTTGTCCCCATGCCACTGATCATTTTGGTGACCTTATGTTGTACCTGCTTGGCTGCTTTAATGTCCTTTTGTACTGAAAAGCCTTGAACTGCACACAGTGCTCCAGACTGGTCCTGACCAGTGCCTAATGAAGAAGCAGGATAATTTCCTGACCTGACCTGACATTTTGGACACCTTTAACGATTCCCTTTCATATTTTGGTGGCATAACCTTATCACATGCAAAATTATTTTGAAAATGTGCTGACCTACAGCACATGCATGACATTGACATCAGCAAACTACAACAAAAATCCCAAAGCACCCAAACTCAAATCACTATAGATTCAGTTCAAAGAAACATCAATTATATCTGACTCTAGCAACATTGGATAGTCAGGGCAGTTCAATAGGATGGCTTGAAAACATAACACTGATGCATGCATTTTCTTACAGAATTTTCCTTGGGAAATGCTACACTAATGCTAACAGGTTGCAAGTTTATCCTAATTAGGTTTAAGCATAAGAACACCTGTAAAAATAACTGGAACATATTTTTAGCATTAAAGCCAGTCTATGGTTTGTAGTGCCAACATTGTTGTTAATTTTCTTTATAGCATGTTATGGGTCTTAATTAAACTGTGGTTCCTATAAAGCCAAATCTGGAAAGGTCACAATGTACCCTTTATTGCAAATGAAGAAGTATGCACATACTAAGCAAGCATCAAGACTAAATGTGTGCTGTGTTCTCCATCCATGTGGTTGACGGTATTCTTTACTAAGTACTTTACTATATTTGTAATTTTCCGCCTCTTCACTGATGCAGAAAATCAATACATGGCTGGCCTCAAAAGCCACATTAATTTTGTTTCTTATTTCACTAATCTTCTAAATTGGATTGTCATTAGATCCAAAATTAACAATTGTGTACAGGTTTGTAATAAATGGATATGCCATTTTAATATGTCAGTAAACCATAGAAAATATTCCCTATAGTACTACTGGCTGAAAGTGATAATTCTATAGATAGTGAATTATAATACTGTTTTTCAGAACTTGTAATATGATTGATAGGAGCTCTGAATGATAGTATTAGCATCTGAAGAAAATAACACAATCACACGACTGTCTCGCACTATGCAGCTGATTGCTATGCTGCCAGGTGCAGTTGCTAGAGTGAAATGTGACATTTTTAAAGTGTGCTATACTGTTGGCTGCTTTTTCTCTGTGGTTGGGGAGAACAGTTTTGAAAACATGGCAGACATCTCTTGCTTAGTGAGAGTAATTTGTACTTCCATTGTTTTGCCATTTTTTTGGTTTTGCTTTTTACATTGAAAGAATTATCTGGTTGATCCTGCATTCACTGAGCCCTGAAAACAACTAAAATGTAAGACCGCCTACCAAACCTCATGAGCAGAGGCACCATGAAATGAGCACAAGTTCACAGAGGTGGGTTGGAGGGATAGACGGAGAGCGAGTCATCTGTGTCACTGTTGGCCACCTATTGTCACAGCATGTCAAAAGAATTCACAGCCACAAAATTTCAAATTGGATCTATATATTAAAAATAATAAACAGGAGAGTGTGTTTCACCATCTTGAGGTTCTGGGACATGGGAACCTCTCAGGCTTCACTCTTGAGGTTCCCATGTCCCAAAAACCTCTTGATGATATTATTCCCTTGTAATACACACTCTCCTATCTATTATTCTAGTTGTAGTCAGTTACAATTAAGAACAGAATTTTACCTCTGTCAGGATATTAAGTTTGTACTTTATTGAACATTTTCAGCATCTCTGCCATCTCTACAGACCTCATTAAAGGGAAATCTCCTCAACCTCTTTTCTTTGCACCTGGGTAGTTTGTAGGCATGAACACTGATTCTCTCTCTTGCATTCCCCTAATTTCATCCTAGTTTAAATATAAATGAGGATGCTTCGCTCTGTTCTGCCTTGGTGTGAAAACCTGCTTGACTGCATTGCAAAGATCATGACTTGACTAATGTAAGGCATCCTGGAATTTTATGATGTTTTAGTGCTAATGCCTCCAGTAGTTACTGTATACTGTATCAGTCAGTGCTGTTGATGTGCTTTGCAGTCCTAATGTTCTTGTCTTATGCTGGCCATGAAACTTTGTAAGGCATAGTGAGTGCTCTTGCTGTTTTCTGTAGTTTAAAGTGTATCAAGTTAGAAAACATGCTTTAGAGAATACAGGAACTTCACAAGACGTGTAACATAACTGAATGAGAGTATAACTTTGCTGGCTTGTGCAGGTATGCATCATCATCTCCCATGATGCCTTGCATGAGTGAGGTCACAACCTTTGCAATAGAGACTAACAGGTTTTCACACTAGACTAAAACAGAGTGAAGTAACCTCATTTATATTTAAACTAGGATGACATTAGGGGATGTAAGAGAGGGAATCATTGTTCATGCCTAAAAAGTACACAGCTATACAGAAAATAGGTTGAGAGGACATTCCCTTTAAATGACTATTCTAACACTTTGAATAAAGGTTGCAGCCACAGATTTTTTTTATGTTTGAGAGTGAGCAAAGTGGGGCTTCATAAACTGAGGGAGGGGTGTGACTCAGAGTACTGCAAACCCAGACATCAGGTTCTAGCCTCTGTGGGGGTCCTGACACCAGGGGCACACATTTTGAAGCCCATGAGGAAATGTAGACATAATGGGCCTGATTCTCAAAACTTGGTGCAAGCCCGCCAAGGGCAGCTTATGATGATCAATGTGCACCACAGACCCTGCGCCTGATTCTCTATCAGGCAGGGTCCAGGTGGCAAAGTCCCATGGCTTGTGGCAACCCTAGAAATGTGCCATACAGAGGGCACACCTGAACAGGATGCCGAAGCCTGTGACAAAGTGCAGAAAGGTGTATAAGCACATCTTATCTAACACCCCAATCCCCATTAAATCATAATAGCTGGTGGTCTAATGGATGTACGAGCCCCAATTCCCCATTAATTAATAATTTATAATACCTGGTGGTCTAGTGGACATATGAGCCCTGATCCCCGTTAATTCATAATGTGTTATACCTGGTGGTATAGTAGCCCCTTCCTGATCCTGGCTGTCCCCAAATGACAGTAAACAATACTCTATGTTGGTATAATGGCCCCTCCCCAATCCCCAATGGTTAGTAAATAATCCTCTGTGTTGGTATAGTGGCCCCTACCCAATCCCTGACAGTGATTCATACAAAGATAACCCTGGTGGTCTAGAGGACCCCCAATGGCAGTGCTGTACCACCCACTACCTCATCCCATACTGAAGCTGGCAGTAGCACAACCCACCTCTCACCACCATCTCAAGCTGCCAACTGAGCTTTGAATGAGTGCTTATAGTATGTTTTCAGCAAGCTGCCAATCACTGAGCACATACTATATACAGTGCACACTTATTCAGAGCTCAGTCAGCAGTTGGCTGTGGTGGGAGTGGTGGGCTGTGCCTACAACCAGCCCATTGTGGGATGAGGGAAGTGGGTGGTAGGGCACTGCCAGGTGGGGGATCCACTAGATCATGAGGGTTATGTTTATATATATTTGAACAATGTGTGCATTTACTCCTACCTCTCACAGGATCCCTCAAATATGAAGTGCTACAGTATATCTCAAGTGGTTTACTCAAGTGAGGACATTTTCAATCAATCAGCACACCAGTCAATCACTGACAAAATCATGACCTTCACTGTGTATTTTTTGTTGATGATATTGTCCCCAAAATGCATCACTTTGTTGTCACTGACAGTGAGGTATGTCACATGCATTTGTGAACAGTAAATCTAATTAATTGTCTGCCATATAATAATTATCTCAACATTTTTTGTGTAACCAAACAACAAAAAGTACTCCAGGGATGAATAACGTCATGCAGTTCTAGTAAGAACTCTGTTTACCTGCACACAACAAAGCACAGATGCATTTATTAATCATGGAATTTTATATGCAATTTTCACTTTTTAATACATATGTCTGTGTTCAAATGAGATTGCATTGGTTGATTTAGGAATAATCACATGCACTTCCTATGTCTGTAGTGGTGATGGACAATAAATAGCATTTGTTACTATGCAATAAAACAGAAATTTCCATTTTGTAGTTAGATGATTAGTTAGTTTAGTTTATGTGTTCAACTGTTTTAAGTCATTACAAAGTTACAGAATTATCAGTATAAATACAGGATAGAACATAGTACAGCACATCACCCATGGATACATACAGATAAAGACAGACAACCTGCCTTCTGTCTTTTAGCATATAAAACTTACTAGGAGTTAATAGAACCATTAGTAAAAATCCATTCTGTTAAGTAAATATAGAATAATGCATGGAAGTGTTGGTTAATGAGGGGTTTTATGTACACAGAGGAGTGCATAAAATCCAAGTTTGTACCCACTTCACCATATTTTATTTTTTATATTTACTGGTATGAGGGGATCCACAGAGAGAGTATTTACATCTCTCCCAAGAGATCACGGCAGAGAGGGATACCAAAAGACAGAGACCTCTCTCACTGCAGTGCAGCTGATCATGAGTAGTGGTGGTGAAGTCCATGCACTTTGCTCCATGGAGCACTTCATGTATATAGATTATTATGTGAAGTATCTACAACATGAAGCAAAGTAATTCACTATAATGAATAACACAAAGCGCCATTGGTTTCAATTGACTTTGTGTTGACTTCACCTTATTTTTGGACTTCAAGGTGAAATTTGCATTGAATCATGGTGGATAGCAGGTCACATGGGTTCTAGATTGTCTTGCACAGCCTCAGTTCTGCATAGTGTATGTAGTGGAAAGCTGGAGACAGTTTGCTCTCAGAGCTCTGAGAATCAAACCATTGAAAACCTTTCAAGAAACATTTTGAGCCAATTTTGGGGTCAAAATTTAGTACTTCAATTGTAAGAAACCCTCCTGTGCTTATATCATTGAGTGTTTCTTGGTTTTATGTGCATTTTGATTGTTAATTTGTAAGATTCAATCTTGTGCTGACAGACACTGTAGAAGTGTACTTCAGTGGAGGGCATGATGAAGGGAGATTCACAGTGACTCAATGAGAAAGGCAGTCTTACTAATTGTTTTGGGGTAGCTAGGCGTGTGTTGGTATTTGTGTGTTCATGTACACACAGTAATACTTTTAGTAAGTTTTGATAATTGGTGTTTGCTGTGGAACTGTGCATTTTTCAGTTGTTTTAAAAGATTTGGTTGTACTGCACTGAACTTTAAAATTTTCTGCACATTATTTGTAGTTTGTGCATGCCATCAAGTCACCCACATTTTATTGTGCCACACCATAATCACAGGACTCTGATTTGAATATCTTATCTATCTGCAGTACTTTTACTGCTTTATTCTATCTCAGTCGATAGTGGACTGTTACTGCATCTGCCCCTCCCTGCAAAAGGTATCATTGTTCCAGTTTTGGATTTCTGATTTTGACCACTGGTTAAGGTGACTTTGTGCCTGTATGGCTACATCTCTTAAGCGCAGTCTCCATCTGTGCATCTGCATCTCTTTAGGCTCCAATCTCCATCTGTAACTTAAGTCACAGTTGCTTGTTTTGTTTCCTTCAGAGTATTGGTGGTGCATATCTCAGCGTGAACATTGTACTCATTTATGTGTTTTTAAGTTAGGGTGATTATCACAAGTCTCTCACGATACAAATCACATTCTTCATCTTCACGATCAAGATTCACTAATTATACAACTTTGAGTTTTTGGGAGTGTAACTTGTATGTAACCCTCTTTTAAAGTTTTCAGTTTCATCATGGATCAGGAAAATGACTGGGGAACACCCAGTCATATCATGTCACATCACTCAAGATCCTTGGTGTACTCCGATGCTTCTGTTTGTGTTCACATGCTGTAGGATGCCCAACTTGAATCTTTTGCTCACTAGATGCTGGCCCTATTTAATCATAGATAATGAAAGGACTTAGCACTCAGTGTCACAGAAATGTCCATAAATAAATTTTCTTCATAAAATGAGCACTCATTTGGGTGCGAAATGTTGATTAGTGGTAACCTCTCTGGCTACAACAGCTCTATGCACAATTGCCTACTGCACAAATAAATATTTTAAGTAAAAGAAATTTGCTTTTGGACATTTCTGTGACACTGAATGCTAAGTCCTTTCATTATCTAAGCTAAGTTTGGAACTTTTAAGCACCAATCCAGGTAGTAGCAAGCCTTGTTTAATTGTCCTATTTAATCCTGTAGATAGCATCTCAGTGTGACCATTGTACTCATTGATATGTGTTTTCAAGTCAGGGTTTTGGGGTGGTACAGGGCAGGAAGCACAGCCGTAGGAACAGTTCATTAGTCATGTCACACCAGTCACTATTCATGAGACAAATCACATTCTTCACGAATCACAGCAGCTCAACTTTTTTTCAGTTCTGATGACACACTGAAGATCTGTAAAGATGACCAAAACATTAATGAACTATATTTTACTTTTTTAAATAATGTCACCCCCAAACAAAATACATACATTTCATGGGTTGACAGTTTCCATGCAGCCAAACTCAGCAGCAGACATCTGAAACTTGTTGTGGTGGACCACTGACGCTGTGCCTATGAATACCTGAAAAAGGCTATAGTCATAACATAGGTGTTGCTCGTATGTTCATGTGATTTGATCATCATCACACCCACCACAGTAAAATGTGAAGATTCCTGAAAAGGAGCAATATGACGGACTGCTTACAATACAGAATAAGATTATAAAGATAGAAATTAAATGGGTGTGTCTCTGGGAAAAAACATATGATGGCACGCACAATAACTTACCATTATGGTATGAAGGCAAGGCACACACAAAGCAGCATGTATTGGTGGTGCAGCAGGCGTCAACACAGGAAAACCTTTTTAGGTACATCAGGGATGAGGAAGACTAAGGGAGGGATAGTGAGGCTTAAAAAGGGAGGGTGGGCAGAGGTGACTATGAAAAGGCAGAGATACTAAACAAATATTTTTGCTCAGTATTTACAAATGAAGAGGGGAGGTACCTAAAACAAACACTCTGGATACAGAAGTTGATACCAGCCCATTTACAGAAGAAAGGGTTCTGAAAGAACTCTTAAAACTGAAGGTGGACAAAGTAATGTGGCCTGATGGGATTCATCCCAGAATTCTAAAAGAACTAAGGGTAGAACTAGTGACACCACTGACTACTCTCTTTAACAAATCATGGGAGGATGGGGTGGTACCTGAGGACTGGAGGAGGGCTGATGTGATTCCCGTTCACAAAAGTGGGAGCAGGGCAGAAGCGGAAACTACAGACCAGTTAGTTTAACCTTAGTGATAGGAAAATGATGGAATCACTTCTGAAGGAAAGAATTGTCAGTACCTAGAGGCCAGAGGGGCACAGGACCCAAGGCAGCATGGATTCACAGCAGGAAGGTCATGCCAGATGAATCTAATAGATTTCGTTGACTGGGTGACCAAAGTAGTAGATCAGGGAGGGCTGTGGACATGGCCTACCTAGACTTTAGCAAGGCATTTGACTTAGTCCCACACAAAGATTAATATACAAGTTAGCCAGCCTGGGAGTGGGTCCCAAGATGATAGCCTGGGTAAAAATTAGCTGGAGAATAGAACACAGAGGTAATAGTAAATGAGTCCACTGTGAAGAAAGGGGGTTACTAGTGGGGTGCCTGAGGGTTCAGTATTAGGACCGGTCCTCTTCAATGTCTTTGTAAGCAACATTGCAGAGGGACTGGAAGGAAAAGTATGTCTCTTTGCAGATGACACAAAGATCTGCAACAGAGTTGATGCACAAGGTGGGGTGGAAAGGAGAGAAGGGACTTGGCAAGGTTAGAGGAATGGTCAAATGTATGGCAGCTTAGATTTAATGCTAAGAAGTGCAGGTAATGCACCTGGGAAACAAAACCCAGGGAAGAGTACACAATGGGGGTGAGATACTAACAACAACAAAAATGGAAAGGGACCTGGGGTAGTCATATCAGATGACTTAAAGGTGGGCAAGCAATGTGAGAGGGGCAGTAAGGAGGGTTGGGGGATACTGGGATGCATAGGAGAGGCATCACCAGTAGAAAACAGGAAGTTGTTATCCCTCTGTACAGACAGCTGGTGAGACCCCATCTACAGTACTGTGTGCAGTTCTGAGACCCAATCTCCACAAAGACATAGACAAGATGGAAGCTGTCCAGAGGAGGCAACTAAAATGGTGCAAGGTCTGCACGGAAGACATATGAAGAGAGACTAAAGGAGCTTAATATGTATAGCCTTGAGGAAAGGAGGAGAAAGGAACATGATAGAAATGTTCAAGTACCTCAAGGAATCAACAAAGTCCAGAGGGTAGCATCTTTCAAAAAAAAGAGGTGTGTAAGAACAAGGGGCACAATTTGAAGATGGGGGGTGGCTCAGAGGTAATGTAAGGAAGTATTTTTTCACAGAGAGGGTTGTGGATGCATGGAACGGTTGGTGCTTTAAAAGGAAAGAATACGTAGGACTACATTTATCAATCTTGTTGTTACCAATGGAAATCTGCTTTAAATAAGCTTTTTGACTGATCCCATAACACTTTTAGAGCCAGCATTATTTATAACCCATTTGTGGGTTCAAACTTCTGCTCTAGCCACTAGATCACACTCCTACAAATGACAGAACATGATGCCAACAAAAAGTGTTACTGGTTCAGTCAATAGCTGGCATAAAGCAGATTTCCATTGTTAACAATATTGATAAATGTAGTCCTGCATGTTAGTTTCCTGTTACGTAAATGTTCAGAAAATTAACACGTTTTTTGTAGTTGTTATTGCTAATTTACTTTATTTCTTACATGACTGTTGGTCGGCCAAATAGTGGATGCTGCATGATTTCATTACAGGTGAAACTCTGGTGCCACTATGCATGCTGTAATAAAAGTGTCTTGAAGACGATGTTTTGGAGACACTGGCCCAGTTATTCAAAAAGATTGCGCCATGTGTGCAATAGGGTTGCGTAACATCGCTGAAAATCGCCATTCTCACGATATTCAGTGGGAGGCAGTTGCGCCCCAAATCACACTGAGCAACAGCGCAATGATAATGAATGATGTGCAACTGAAGGGGAGGAACCATGCATAAATGGCGCAGTCGATATTCAACAACATGTGCCATGCGCAATAGGGAGCAAGCAGAAGTTGCGCCATAGCAGAAATGAGCCAAAATAAAAAGGAGCAAGGGAGAGGTGCAAGAACACTACAGGAAGGCACATGAGGCTGAACTCTAGCCAGACAAACTGGGCAGAAGGGACACACAGGGCAGGCGAGGGAAAGGGCACCTGGAACCCACAGACTCAGGGGAAGGTGTAGGGGCCACAGTGCAGAAGGGGAAGGACTTGCACACAGCAGTGAGTCAGCATAGTCAGGTGTTCCCAGTGCAGGGAAGTAGCGGCCGACAGCGGGGAGACACAGAAACAGCTGCCGGGGGTGAACACAAGCCAGGGACATGGCCAGTGCCACCATCCAGATGGAGGCAGTAATGAGGGGGTGAGAAGGTGGGCAGCAGGGCGGGGCTGTGGAAGGGCCCATGGTGGTATGCCCCCAACAGGCAGTACAGAGCCGCATCAGCTTTGAGCTGTATAGTGATACAGAGATCGTGGGCCAGTACCGCCTGAATTGGGCAATTTGAGGTGGCTCTGTGAGCAGTGCAGTGGTGTGATGCAGGCACCCACACAATGGAGCCATGCTCTGTCAGTGGAGACGAAAGTGACAGCTTGCATGTGCTTGCTCGCCACGGGTACCTTCCAGAGACCAACTGGGGACACCACAGGCATAATCCAGTCAGCCGCCACACCCACCTCACCCAATTCCTCAGCGCACTGCTGCCACATGCTGTGGAGTACATCCATTTCCCCAGCACACTGGTGGAGCACACAGCAAACATACAGGAGTTCCACTGGTAGCACGTATGCCTGCCATGCTGGGGCAATAGACTGCACCCATGTGGCCATCCACACACCACCTGGCCCTGAGGGCGTGACATATAAATCCCAAGGGCTATGCTAGCATCAACTGCCAGGTGGTGCCGATGCCAGGGGTGCATAATCAATGTCTGTGCCATGCACCCTGGGGAGCACATGATGCCTTCATCTGGCACCAGTCGGCACTGTGCCACAGATTCAAGAGTGGGGATATCCCCACTGGCCACCTAGTGGGTGAGTATGCAAACCACATGGACAACCATAGGGCCTGGGGGGCATGGTCAGAGGTGACATGGGTAGTGGCCTACCTGGCCTGGGGAAGGGCAGTGCTGATCACCAAACTAACCTTCACCCTCTACACACAGGTGACAGTGGATACCCACCCAGTCCCTAGCTGCTCACACCCTACCGGTGGCCCGACTCCATTGCAGCAACGCTACAATGAGGCACACGCCACCACATGTAATGTCATCGAGCTGGTGTTCGGGACGCTGAAGGCACATTCCGCTGCCTGGACACCTCTGGCAGTGCCCCAGAGTACAGCCCGTCAAAGGCCTGTGGGCTATTCCTGGCCTGTTGCATCCTACACAACATAGCCAATGAATGTGGGATAGCAATACAGGTCAAATAGGGGACAGCGATGGGGACGACGAGGACACCGGTGACATTGGTGATGGGCAGCCCCCTTGGGTGACGGGACCCTGACTGCCCGGCTGGCACAGCTGCACTGGGACACCATCACTGGAGGAGCACTTCAGCCAACCCAGGTAAGTCACGGGCCATGTGCAACCACCAGTGGCAAAGGCACAACCCACAAACACACATGGACACACACCAGGGTGCATGCCATCAAGGAAGTGCCGGGCATGGAACCACACACCACCAGGGATGGGTGAGGTCTAACATGGCACACGGACAGACAGACACACACACACACAAATGCACCAGACATGCACAAAGGGTAGGAGACACACCGACCCAGAACCACCCCTAGCACACACATGTCCACAGATCACCACGCCCACTGCCTGTCATTGTGCATGTGTCAGATGCTGAGCACCATTGCACATTGGTGTACAGCACAATGCAGACATCATCATACATGCAACTGCAGACAGAAACTGGGAGGGTGTCCAGATGGACTGAGTATCTGTGTGCAGGGCTGGTACCCACCTGTGCATTGCCCGCTGAATGACACAATGCACACAGGGCAGCATCAGACAGTATCCACGGTGGGAGACAGGTCAGTCATGTGCCACAGTGCCCCAGCCACTATGGATGCATGGGCGGCCCACGAGACCCGCCAGCACTGACAGGCTGACCACTGGCCTCATGGGGTGGCACCGATAGTCCCCAGGGGTTCCACTGCGAACGTGACCTTGCTCGCCAGGGTCTGCAGCACACAAACTTGTCTGCACCAGGCATGCTTGGGATGCCAACAGCTGAACCTGGTGTCAACAAGGATGGTGTTGCATGGCGCCGGGAACAGGGGTGGACAGTGCACTGCATGAGGTTCTGCGACGCATGGGCAAATAACTGTGTGCCCATTGTGGCCATGACAGCAGTGAATGCCTGTATCTGCCTGTCAATGGCAGTGGACACATCCTTCCATAACGGTCCATCCCTGCCAGGAGCAGAGTGGTGTCTCTGCTGCGACTCTCCTCTGCCCACTCCAGAGCCGCACGCAGTGCATCCACCGACGCCACAAGCCACATCTGCTGGTTGACTGATGCTTGCAGTGCGGGTGTGCTCATCCAAGAGGTCATCTGCCTGATCGGCATCCTGTCCTTCAGGGTGTGTGCGCCCCTGATGCTCAGCACCCCTTGAGGGTGGGCGCTGCACACCAGGACCAGGTCTGGGCATGTCCACAGGTGGTGCACTGACACCGCCCGACACTGTACCCCAAGCCCATTGGCCGACTGCTGATGCTGCCCTCTGGCTGCCACTCCCCAGGGCTCACTGGTGTCGCCGCAGTGGCGCAACAGTCCCACTGTCCTGTACACACACCAGTGCTGCCCCACTGGTGCTGACAGGCACAGGCTGGGACTGTGATGACACGCAGGCCTCCACAGCAGCACCACCCACAGCCATGGCCACGGCGTTACCTGCTGTGTGGCTATCCTGTGGCACACACGCATAATGCCATGACGTTAGCGACATCATCATCGGTGACGGACCCGCACCAGCCGGAGTCACAGCATGCTGGCATCCATGGACGCTGGCACACTGGGACACAGGCAGGGCCTCCTCTGCACCTGTTCCAACAACATCAGTCTGGACAGCCAGGCGGGCCCACTGTTGCACTGAGCCATGTATACCTGTGGAGGTGGATGGGCCCTCCTCCATCTCCATCTGACTGGCCTCAGTGGAGACCCACCACCACTGACCCATGCAGATGCTCAGGATCTGTAAGGGAAAACAAAGTTCACGTTACTGCATGTGACCTACCCTGCCCCCAATAGACAGACCATGACATACCATGCAGTGACGGGCTATCACCCATCTGGAAGCCACCACCTGAACACCCTCAATGGCACAACGCTGCATGCTGCCAGCAACCCTCTCCTCCTGTGGGGTCAGGCGTAGCAATTCTGGCTTTCCCTCACCTGACAGCAGATCGTGCTGCCCTGATGGCAGCCACCTTCTCCTTAATCCTCCTCCTGTCTGTGCCCATCTTCTTCTTGCACTCCTGCACGGACGCTGGTGGCTGCCATGCAGGTTCACAGCACATGCCACATCCTCCCATGCAGCAGCACGGGCCTGTGGTGTTCCCCAGCATCCGCTGAGAAGTGGCTCCTGGTGCAGGTAGGCCTCAAACAGGGCATCTGTCTCAGCCTTGGTGAAATTAGGCCTCCTCCTCCTCCCACAACTCTGTTCCTCCTCTCCCACAACTCACTCAGTCATGATTCAGCCTGTGAGAATGAAAATTGTTACCTGTGACTGTGCAGTCCCATGCATGTCCCAAAATCCACAGACCACACTCCAAACAGCATGCAACTCACCAATAGACTGCAGTAACCAGCTATGGCCAGTGCAGCCCAATGTCACACTTTTACAGTGCAACCCATGCAAATGAGGTGAGGCGCAACTTTATGGGATGCAAATTGCAGTGCTGCGCCATTGAATGGCTGATTAGCTGATTTGCATATGATGGCTGAATATCGCTTTTGCACTTTTGCACAATTATGTTGAACGTGTTGAGCCAAGGGCACAGTTCTGTGACATGTGCAGTACACACCTAACTGTGCATGCCCAGGTTGATGATGCAGGTGCCCGCCGTGCTGCTGATGTGTGTGTGTGGAAGGAATGCAGGCACTGCCACCATTGTGCCAGTTGCGCTACAGCAATGTTCACCTATATGGCACTGTGGCACTGGGGCATCATAGGCGCAGTGGGGCAACAGCGCAGTAGACTGCTACTGGAGGTAGCACACAGGCACGCAATCACGCTACACGCACTGGGTTCCAATCATGCTGTGGCTGTCCATGCGCCAGAGACCCTTGACCCTGTGCACAAACTTTGCCCCTAGGCGCCATGCATCAGGCATGGGTGCACCACTATCGCACTGTTTGGTGACAGCATGATGGGGAATGGCAGCACTGTACCACGCAGCATCTGCATGTGGTGGAACCGCACTGCAGAGTGCCATTTGACCATACTGAGCAAGAGAGATGGCACGGATAAGAGCTGCCCAGTGGAGCTAGATTGAAATGGCAAACCTGGTTGCCATTGTTGAGCCACTGGTTGGCCTACTGTTTGGGAGGCACCCTGACAGGTCCAAGGCCAAGTGTGGCAGGAGGTGGCTGATGCTCTGGAGGAGGCCACAGGGATGGGGCGGATGGTGGAACAGTGCCGCCACAGGTATGAGGACCTGAGGCGCAGGGACCTGGACCTGCTTGCCGCGTGATGGGCACATGCTAGGAGGGGGCACGGTGCCATGGCCAGGTAGGTGCAACATCCATACACTTTTATCTTCCATATGGGTATCATGGTTGCATGTGTCCAGAACATGGGGGAACATCTGGTGTTGGCTGTGGTTGTGTTATCTGGGTGTGGGGTGGGTGGGTCTGGCTGGGTGGGATTGCACACACATGGGGGGAGGGGACTTTGCTACAGGATTGTACTGATGTTCCTCTCCATGTTTTGCACCTTAGGCCCAGAAGAGAGACGGCTGGCGAGGGAGCAGAGGTGCCAGAAGGAGGACCGGAACAACAGGAGGGCGAAGGTCCACAGCGACAGAGGGACCAGCCTGATGATGGTGAGTGCCTTACCCCATGATTACTATTGCATGCTGTGTAACAGGGTGGGCAGTGGGCATGGCCACCATCCATTGACACCACTGCCATGCACACAACTTGTTACAGTCAGCACTGTTCAGTGGCACTGCATGTCTGGGAGTGCATCAATGGTGCTCCATGCACTGGGTACATGGCTGTGCCACTGCTCTCGCACCACATAGCCATGTCACTAAACAGCCATGGCAGTGATGTGCAGGACTTGGCCTGTGGGTGTGTGCAGCTGTCTGCATGGCTCTGTGCACCTGGGTGGGCAGGTCTTGTGGACACGATGACTGTGGGTGGTCACACACCATCACAGAGGCATGTCCCACAGCCGTATGCCATGCACAGTGGGTGGGCTGTATGGGGCTGTGCATTCACACCTATTGACTCTGCCCCTTGTCCTAGGTGTCTGGCAGCTGTGCATGATACAGGAGGTGCTACAGGAAACTTACTGTGGCCAGGGCATCACTGGACATCCTGAAGAGGATTGAGGCTGGGGGTCAGGCGCGCATGGAAGGAAGAGCAGCCAGAGTGAGGAGTGGGCTCCACTGATCATCACACTGCCCCTGATTTCCCTACCCCTGGACCCACCTCACACCCTCCTTTCCTGTGCCATTTGTTCACCCCTGCCCCTTACCCACCCCCACCTTGTTTGTGGCCCTCCCCACACATTTGTAAATAATTGTACATAGTTTTGTTGGACGTTTTTGAATACAATTCTTTTGATATGACTACTGTGGTGGTCTCTGATTTGCAGCGGGCTATAGGTGCTCAGCTGCAGTGGTGATGGCGCCAGGGGTGGTGCAGTCATGGGTATGTGTGTGTGTCCATGGGGAAGTGACTATGGTGTGGGAGTAGCTATCAGTCACCATCTGTGGTGTGTGTGTTGTTCCCTGTGCACTGGATGACTGTGTGCAGTGGTCCATGGTGCATGCTCTGTGTCCATGGCGCATCTGTCAGCCCTTCCATGGCCTATGCAGCTGACACCCTTGCATGTCTGTGACCTGCACAGTCCACTGGCATGTCAGTGGTGGCAGTCCATGCAGGGCAGCCACTGTGTCCGTCACAATGCTGGGTTGCCTCCTGTCACTGGTGTGGTGCATGTCAGCCTCGGTGACACAGTGGCCTCCCACTATTGTTGTCCCACCTCCATGCTGTGACTTGTGTGTGTTGCAGGGATGTGCACCACTTTCTGTGACTTGTGCTCCGGCAAATGCTGGTGGCGTACAGGTCCACAGTGTCTGCACAGGGTGGCTGGAGCTCCTGTGCCATGGAGGACCTGCCTATGTGTACGTGGTTTCCATGGCCCCAAACTGGGGCTTGTTGCCCGCTTCACCGCGCCCCTGTGTTGGTGTGCCCTTGGATATGGGTGGGTGTTTGTCCATGCACTGTGTTACATCCGGTGTGGTGCATGTTTCCAGGCACCACTGTGGGTGTCTGCACTGGCTGTTGTGGCCAGTGCTAGGTCAGGTGTGTCCTGGGAGGGTGTGCAGGTGCTGTACCACTGGTAGTGGGGTCCGGGCATGCCCTGTCACGTGTGGGTACCTCGTGGCTGACGCATGGTCGGTCTCTCAGCTGTACCTCAGGGGGCTGTGTGGTGGCACTGTATGCCATTGTTGCATCACTGGTGCTGCCACCCACTGATGGGTGCTCGTGGTGGGGCTGCCTTGCATGGTTCTGTGGTGCACAGGGTGCATTGTCACAGTGGGGGTGGTGGCATGCATGGGGTATCCTGCACTGGTGGACGCTGCACCTGGGCAGGGTGTCTGGGGGTCACGGTGCAGGGTGTGCTCTGCATTGGGGGATGGTGTGGCATGGGGTGGTCGGCCCTCCTTGTGTGCCGTTCACAGCTTGCCAGGTGGTGTGATGGGGCACCATGGCCCAGCTGTGGGTTGGTTGCTTGTCTCCATGGGCCAGTGGTTATTCCAGCCTCCCCAGTCGTGCAATGCATGGGGTGTGGGGATGATGTCTGTTCTGCTGTGTGTTCCTCTGCCCATCTGTGGCATGGGTGGTGGGCCCCGCATCCCTGATTGTGCTGTTGTATTGCTGCCCTGCTGCTGGGGGCATCCCTGGTTGTGCTATGACACATCTGAACTGCTCAGCTGAACATCCCTTGTTGCGCTATGGCGCATCAGATATGCTCAGCTTCCCTCCCTAGTTGCGCTATGGTGCAGGTGGTGCGATATTCAGTCATCGGCTGTAGGCACATCTTGGCCAGCGCAGTTTTTGAATATCATGCATCTTGTGCTTGGGTGCAATGGACTTGGCGCTTGTTCTGCTATGCGCATTTTTGGGGCGCTAGTTTGAATATCTGGGCCACAGTATTTAATTAAAGGAAATCACGACTGTCCACAAAGTGGGTGGCATCATGACTTATTAACATAAACTAGAACAAAACAATTTCTATTGCTGAAAGCATAATGATGTGGAGGGCATTGGGGAGGTGGGGAATGTAATTTACCAGTATGATGCTGAAGATATACAAATTAACAAAATTAATATAACTAAGAAAACATTAACTGAATATAAATGTTATAAGTAAGAAAAAATAAGGCTTAAGAAAATAAATAAAAGAGAATTTTTTGAGGGTGGAATGTTGTTAATACTGACTTTCTTGATCTTTCTTGTCCCTTATAATAGTAAATCCGATTCACCATCCCACCTCCCCAAATGTGCCCCCACCACGCCATTAAACAATTCTGCAATACAAATTGTTTTGTTCTTAACTCTTACTCATCTTGTCTATCCTCATCATCTTTACTTCACTTTATTTTATATAATAAGTCATGGTTGCCAACTGTGCAGACACTGTGGGCCAGATATTCAAAACTTTGCCCAGGGCAAATTAGCACTGCCCAGTGGGCAAACCGAGCCCGAGCACAAAGCAAGCCATATTCAAATGGAATAGCCCAGGGCAAACAGCTTCTGAATATAGCATGGTAATGAGGCCATGCAAACTGGGTTGGGAGTGCAGGCAAACATTGCCCTGGAATAAGACAGCACTGAATAAAACAACCAGGTAGTGCAACCCACAACAACAACACAGTACACAGCAACGTGAGGGCAGGTACAGACGAACTACGTGGCCAATGTGTGTGCCAGCAAATGCATGGACTCCGTACAGTTGCAGGAAGCAGCAGATGAGAAAGAACAGTGATCAAAACTTTACAATATTCCCACATCATTAGCCGCTAACACATTAGCGCTGAGCTAAGCAGTTAGCCTGGAGCAAACACGCTTGCCCGGAGCTAAAATGTGCCATATTCAAAAGTGTTATGCAAATGAGCCTACTTAGGTAGTCTCTGGGCAAACAACCAGATTAGCATCTCATTATACCCTGATTTGCACACAGTTTGCCTATGCTACTGCAGGGTCCCATAGAGCCACCTGTAGGTCAGTCTGGAAGTACAGGGCAGACAAGGTCCAACCGCAGCTCCATCTGTAGGTCAGTCTGGCAGTGCACGATGATAGCTACAGGCTACAGGTAAACAGTACAGCATAGCATAGCATAGCATATTGTACCCCAGGGGACAGGACAGCATAGGCACAGGTGGTGGTGGTGTTGCATGCAACTGTCACACTGTAGGGCATGCTACAGTGCACAGCAGACACTACAGTAGCAAGGGAGACAGTAGTGTGAGGGACGTAGCACTGCCTATGGTGTGTAGGGCAAGTGATGCTGATTGCACTGTACACAGTGACAGGCCCAACCTGCAGGTGTTTACTGACAGTCGACATTACTGTTACACTGTTGTGTGACCCACAGATGCTGTACCTGTGGCATGTGATGCTCACAGTGACATGTACATATCTGGCTTTGTGTGTTGTGGCAGTTGTACAGCTGTGGTATGTGGCTGGGGGGCATATAGTATCCGAAAGGCACACTAGTGTTGGGGTATTCCTAATACTGGCCCATGTGCACTGCATGCTGAGTCCCAGCCTTGTGGCCACACCTGGTCTGTGGCACAGCCTGGCCACCCATACACTCCCTCAACATCCTCCATGCCCACAGTGCTGCATGTGTGTGTTGGCATCTGTTTTTGTCCACAGATATGTGTGGTCAGCAGGTGTGTGCTGTATGGCTACACTGCCATGCTGTCCACTGGCGGCAGGGTCACCACTTACTGCCTGGCATGGCTGGGACTGGTGGAGATGATGGCATCATTGTGATGCCATTGGTTAGCAGCAAGCTTCCACTATGTTTGGCTTTATCTATGTGTTATATTTATGTATTAGGGTCGCGCAAGACGCCGCTAAACCCCAGCAGATCCCCGCGACAGCCATTTATGTTATGCAAAGCTGATTGCCCAGGATTAAGACAAGCTTTTTGGACGGTAATCTACACCGCGCTAACTGTCGCGCTAGGTCGCGCTAAACCACTTAGGCCGCGCGCAGCCAATTGAATATAGCATTGCGCTTGTATTCATGTCAGTTTGCCCTTGCATACATTATACTTTTGCCTGGCGTACGCAGTTTGCCCGCGCTTATTTGGCCTTTGAATATGGTAGACCACGCTAATCCCGCGCTTAAACCCGCGCAAATGATTTTTGCCCAGCGCAAAGTTTTGAATATCTGGCCCAGTGTGCTTTAATTGCAGCTGAAATTGTGTTGACAAAAACTTTCTTCAGGACACTTTATTGAAGCGCATGACGGCATGACAGTTTCTTCTGGAATAAAAGCATCGGCATCCACCATTTTGCCAATATCACTCATGTAATAAAAAGAACAATTACAAATCACGGTAAATTGAGTAACAAGTATGGAAAATCGCAAACAAAATATTACCTGAACATAAATTTCATACAGAAAAATAAAAATATTAATTAAGAAACAAAAATTAAAAGAAGAGGATGGAGATGTTTTTGGGGAGTTCAATTTGGAAATCAATATAACTTTCTCAGTGAGCATGTGAGGGCTGTTGCTGCTCGTCACCACCACTATTACTGCACAGCAATTGTAGTATTTCATCATTCTTCCCTCAACATGTATCATCTGCTGCATTGCTGCCTCCACCAACGTTTTCAGCCCCTGTAGCTTGGCATGCAGCTCAGCAAGATCCCCTGTCTCACCAGCAGATGTGACCTCTCTTCATCATGGGCAGCTAAGGATCTACCACCACCTTACCTGATGGCATTTCCCATCTACTATGGTGATGCACATGCAGATAAGCTGGTTGTGCCACCACAGCTGCAGGAGGGACTGCTACCTCCTGCAGCTTTGTTTCCCACTGGGCAAGGTGGTGAAAGCTAGATGAGTGCGCTGATCACCCATGCCCAGGTGGCTGCCCTTGGGCCCCAGAAGACCACCACATTACAAAGATTGAAACACACCATTGCTGGAGTAACCAGGGAAAGAAGAGAAAAGGCCCACACAGGGTAGCTGCCACAGGGTTCAGTACTGGTGGTTGTGGAGGCACCAGGACACACTTGCTGCTGTGCTGCCAGTGGTTGAGGGCCGACAACCTGCTGCAGTTTCTGCTGCTCTTGCTGCAGCTCCTCCTGCTGATCCGGGAGTGGCTGCTGCTCCACCTGCTCCTGCTGCTGCTCCTGGATGACAGGCATAGCTGACAGGCTCACTGTGGCTGCAAGTGAGGTTCCCAAAGCCTGCTGATTTAATTTAACTGGGTGGCCACCCCACATTCATGGTCCACGATGGCCAACACTTGGCCCACCACATCCACGCTTCATCAGAAACCAAGTAAACAAAGAAAACACTAGTACAAGTACTAGTGCAATAAAGTACAGCACCTAAAATAACTACAAAAAAATACTTTTTTTACCAAAAAAGCCTTTCTAATTAAATAAAACTTTCCTGAAGGACTACAACAACTAATTACACAAAGATTTAATGCACAAAAAAGAACTATAAATTTTATAGAGCTCTAAAACACATAGAACAGAGTCAGATGGCACACTACAGAACTGACCACTCTGTTCACTGAAAATACTACAAACAGCTCAACCTGGTTCAGTCTCACTTGGCATTCATCTGTGTGGGGGATAATTGGGAGGAAGCTGCAAAGTGGGGTGCTAGCTGTACACTCAAGCAGACTTGATAGACTTTGTGACCTGTTTTTGCTGGCAAGTAGGTAAGTAAGTAACTGCCTGACTGCAAACTCTTTCCACTAGAGAAGTGAAAGCAAAACACTGACTTCCTGCCAGTGCTTATTGAACTGCCTCCTGAATCATGTGACCTGCAGAGACAGTCAGCCATGTGATCACTGATCAGTGGATTGTTTGTTTCTTAATGACTTTGCCTTGTCTAATCGCAACACAAAGTAACGTGAAGTCATTAAAGATGAAGTAGATCTTTTAGTGGGGACTTTAGCGGCCCCACATGGATGTGGAGTGGGCTTCTTCACCCATACTTCACTAGAGGATTAAAACTTCTCTGCATCTCTAATCATAGAGTGCCACAATGAGGGGAATGAGAGAGTGTGGAGAGAGAGAGAGACTGAGAGAGCAGACCTGTCTCACATCTGTCCCCATTCAGAAGCATAGAAATGGGAAGAGATTGCCATTTAAAATAAATTTCTGTCAGAGTTTTACTTAAACAGTACTCCGGTTTTCATTTTTCTTTCTTGTGTGAGAAGGCTGTCTTTAGTGCTGGCAGTTTTCTGTAAGAGCGCAAGCAAACAGCCAGGGAAGCACAGTTTCTTGCACAGGTGCTCAGGTACACTCATGGCTGTTTTTGGAAACATGGTTTATGGAACTCCATAATTCACACATGCGAATTACAGAGTTTGTGAAGTGCCAGCAGTTGTTAATTGGCACTAACCAGTAAATATAAATCTTTTTACAGTGCCTTACAGTCAGTGGCATACATATTTAGTATTTGAGATTAATTTATCATGATAATGTGCACACTCATAATTTCTCAAACAGGAGAGATGGTTCTTGTTAAGATTCCTATTTTAAAGTCATAAAAAGAATAGTCAAAGTGAATCAATCTGTAAAGATGTCTGCCCAGGCTCTCCCAGGGACATTGCCCACTTTGACCATAACAGACCTCTTTCAGAGACACCGCAAATATGCCCTCATCTCAGGGCAAAACCAAGTCAGAACTCTCTGGCCTCTCAGCCAAAGATTAAGATCAGCATTACAAAACTACTTAGTCTCACTCTGGATTAACAGGCCATCCTTGTTTTACCTCAAATGAGCCAATATGTACTACCAGCCCGACCCTATCAGTTTAGTGGGGCCAAAACGGACACCCTGAAGTGCATGCTGCTCTGTATACCCTTACATGGCCTCCCAGTTAGACTTTGTCATCCAACCTGCACTTTGGACCTCAACCATAGGGTTCTATGATGAGGCTCTTATCCCACGCTGGGCTTTTTGTTTCTTGCCCAGACCCTGGCTTCTGATAGTGGCTTGAGACCCAATTCACCTGCACCCCTTCTGTAGGGATATAAGCATCTTCCCACTGGAGGTGAGGTCTGATACAACCAATCCATGATATTCACCCTCTGGACCTTCTAGCAACCCTCTATGTGGTGCATGATCATTCCAACAACAGTGCCTTCTACAACACCTTGAAAATTGAAAAATGTTTTCTAAGGTCAACTTCACAGCTCCATAAAGCATCATGAAGCCTGGCCATAGGCCATCTAATCCTAGGGATCTCAGCTCCATTTTACACTTAACTATAAAGCAAATTATAACAAGGGCCAGGAAGCCTGTCCACAGGGCCTCCACTTGTCAACAAACATCACATGGCTGAATATGAGCTAGCATACTTAACATCACTTTCTGTATCAGTAAAAGCCTTCAAACATACTTGCGTAGCCTTTTCCTGCTTTAGCTACATTCAGCACCTGGAGGTTTTAATAATTCAGCAAGGGCCCAACTTTGACAATATTTCTTTGGTCACTGGTATACAAGTATACCCTCTTTCTCACCAAAGCAAACAGTGTTTAAAGTTCCTCTAAGGCCAAGACAGGTAGCTGCCTGGCTCAAGTAAAAGTAAACAAGAGGCACAGTGTTGACCATTCTACTATGGAACATTGACATAAGCACTGAGCTTCCCAAGGAGCTGACCACATGTGATTGGGATTTTCTACAATGGGATGTTAACAAAAATACTAACTGAACTGCCATCAGAAAATATATTGTCCATTCTCATATTACCAAGCACGTAAAATCGCAATAACAATAATCTGATCAGCAACTTAGTAAGTGTCCTTGAATAATTGAATACTTTGAAACTTCAGGGCTCCAGACTCTAATAAAAGTAAATATAAAGGAGTCCCAAATCTGATCTCTTTTCTCTGTCCTCTGCGTCTGTAAATCACTAGTAATGTGTCCATATTAACAGAGAGCAGAGATAGATACTGAAAGTTACAAACCTGGATGGCTATAATACTTTTTAGTGTAGTGCCTTTTGTTTGTTTTCAAACAATTTTCAAACAATTCTCAGGCAAATAATTGCCTACACAGGGTCCAAAATACCACATCCCCAGACAGTAATAAAGTTAATCCTGGGTAGAGGGAACTGCAGGCACATTTGTTGAAAGGAGGGCTGGCCCCTGGTTTGCAGGATATCACCTGGCTTCAACATGGCCCAGAACTTAATGTGGTTCGTTCCTCATCATGCTCCCTCCTCAGTGGGCAGTGCTGGAAGATGAGCTGGCAAAGGAACCCCTTTACTCTCTGCTATCTAAACAGGAAGCCGACTATTCCCCAACTTAGGCCAATTATGGAAAATTCATGTTCCTTTGTGGCGTGCAATGGGCCTAACCAGTGTTCCTAAATCGATTATTTCTCTAAGTTATGCTTCGATATGGGGTAACCGCTTGTGGGTGGGACCACAAACTGCTTCACTGGGCTTCTTGGGCATCCAAAGGTATACAGACGATAGCTGACCTGCTAATTCCTAATTCACACAGTGTGATGTCCTTTGAGCAGCTTAAAGCCAAATATGAATTGCCAAATCAGGATTTCTGGAGGTTTCTTCAACTACACAGGCTGTGACCCTCTAGTTAAACACTGATCCTTCAGTCCCCTTGGAGCTGTTTGAATAACATCTCACTGCCCAATAGGGGCAAGGGCCTTGTGAGTATTATCTACAGAACTCTCAGAGATTCCCAGCCAGATGCCACTCTTCCCAGCAGAGCCGCATGGGAGCAGGATATTCCTCACAACTTATCTTACAACAGTGGGAGGGTTGTCTCAGACTGGCCACACAACCTATGTAGACTCCAGGAGTCAGCTGATTCAACTAAAAATTCTTCTCAGATGGTACCAAACTCCTGCAGTCTTACACAGGCGTAGGATAATCCCTCAAGATAGTTGTTGGAGGTGTCACTCTTCCCCGCCCACCTTTACCACATACTCTGGCAATGTCCAGTTATTTGTACTTTCTGGACCGCAGTTTTAAGGACTGCTCTGCAATAGTGGGCACCCGTTGTCCCTGTATCATTACTCCCTGCTATTAGGAGACTCAATTAATGCACTTACCCTGCTAAAAGGCCTGGCTCCTCGTCACTGTCATGGAAGCAAAAAGAGCTCTGCTTTTGAAATGTAGGCAGCTCTTGCCCCCACACTTTCTTAATGGCGGTAGCCTTACTTTAGGTTGGCCACCTTTGAAAGGCTGATGGTTGCAGTCAGAAGTAAAATGGCCGAGTATCACACAAAGTGGGACGCCTATCTCTACTCACAAATCTTGCAAAGTGCCCCTCTTCCTCCACAGAATCCTCCTGTCATTCCTACTACTTAGGGTAAAAGTGAACCGAGGTGGGCATACTTCATGCCATGTACTTTCCTCTATGGTGTGTAGACTCGTTATACTCCCTCTTTCCCTTTCCTGCCTGAATTGATATATTGGCTGAATTGTTGCTTTACTGTTCTCTACGTTACCCTAACTATATCTATAGATCAAGTGTAATATTGTGGGCCTATTGGGCATAAGCTGAGTAAAAATATAAGTTAGCAATCACCTGTTGTTCAAACAGATAGGTCTGCACAGTTATGCAAGATTCTATTATTCTGTATGTCCCGTAGTTACCTGGGCCAATCTTCAGAGTAGAGTTATTAGTATACTACATATATAGGACAGGTCTCCTGCTTAGGTTATTAGGGGCATGGACATTGTATAAATGACACTTTATATAAAGTTAAACTGGTATCTAGAAAAGTTCTGTAAAATGGCAATGTCTTAGATATCCTGTGCCTGGGATCAGTATCTGAATCATGTGGTGAATAGCTGCTATGTATTAAGTGAACCAAATGAAAACTGAAAACCCCAATAAAATATTACATGTTAAAAAATAAAAGTTAATCCTGCAATCCAGACAGTCCTGGCAATTTGCAGATCAGAACATCCAAGTCTCAACAATGTTTTGACAGAGGATAACAAAAATAGCAGCCAAACATATTGTCTGTTCTCATATTACCCAGAATATAAAATCATAAATCACAAATAATCTGATCAGAAATTTAAGTATCTTTGAATATTTGAGTACTTCAAAACTTATGGGCTTCAGACTCTAAGAAAAGTATAACGTGAAGGAGTCCCAAATCTGCTTTCTGCTCTCTGTTCTCTGCTCTCTGTGAATTGCTAGTATTGCATCCATATTAACAGAGAGCACTGATAGTTACTGAAAGTTACAAACCTAGATGGCTATAATACTTTTTAGTGTAGCGCTTTTTTATTTTCAAGCAATATTTCAAACAATTTGCAGAAAAATAAACACCCTATAATGAGGTCCAAATACCACATCTCCAGAGAGTAGTAAAGTTAATCCTACAATTCAGACAATCCTGGTTATTTATGGTTCAGAACATCCAAACTTCAACAACTTTTTGATCGCTATCCTTCTTTCCCTTGCCTGTTTTTCCTTCATTCAAGGCAAGGGTATAATCAACTGTTGAAGACACAATAAAGATACGCTCTCTGAGCGCAGTAAAAACGGAGCTACATTTAAACTTCATTTCCCATGTCCCCAGGCAAGGTTAACTTACCTGTTAGAATTTAAAACTGTGTAGCAGCACACCAAGGTGCAGGCAATCCTGTATCTTCACAGTATAAAGCTAAGTTTACAAGTTTCTCACTATCTTCTGGAGTGTTCACTGACTCGCCCACTTGATCCAACCAGAGGAAAAAGAAGGAAAAAACACTGTTTTTGCCATTTGTCCACCATATGCCTCAGTCAAACATTCACCTCAAAGGATTACCATGCGGTGTTCTCTCACATGAACACTCCCAGGACCTTGTGACCATGTACTAAGGAAAACAAAAATGAAAAAAAGGTAGCAAGGTGATAAAAAGAAGAAATCTCCCAAAACGGGAGAAGAGGAGAGGAGAGGAGAACACAGAGCAAAGTGTTGCAGCCGTCTTGCTGCTCCACCCCCCATGACCTCAGGCCTCCATTTGGTACAAAATATAAGCATGCTGCTCTTTCCAAGCAGAGTGGCAAATTGGCTTTGTAATTATTAATGTATGCTTTACAATTCATCATTTAAGTTTAAAAGATCAATGGATACTACTGTTTCATGGTAAAAGTATAAGCTTAGTTTAAAATATATGGCACATACCATACTCAAAAGAACCAAGGCTCTGTATTCTGTGGAAGACAAAAGTACTATGTGGTTGCTGCAAGCACTTATCACCCTGTTGACTGTATTACTCCATCAATTTATGCTCAGCAAGGTTTGCAACAATGTCCTGCATGGTCAAAACATGTTTGCTATGCCTGAAAGAAAGCATGGGCTACCATGCTAATGGCCCAGACAGCAGTGTACAAAACAATGGTGGCCCCTGCAATGCTAGTCGCAGCCTCCAGTGATACCCCTGCTTGCAGATCTTTGCAGTCAGGCAGAGGGCCATGACCAAAAAAGTGCCATTTGGTATGGACTGGGACTAGTGAGAGGTAGCTCTGGACCAACAAGGAGTACTTCATTTGGGACTGGTGAGGGGCTGATGAATCACTAGGACAGTCAGGCTATCAGGCCATGGATCAATGAGATCACCAACCCAGTAGGGCCAGTAAGGTATGAGGGGTGGGGTGAAGAGGGGCAGGACTTCTGGGCAGCATGCCCATCATAAATGAGTTGCAGCATGGTACAGCACTAAGTAATTGGGGCAGGGTTTTAAGGCCCTTGATGAAGAGCCATAGTAACTTGAAGAATTGTGGGACTGGGCAGTGGTGGTATGCACTCGATGAATCAAATTAATTTTGCACTCCTGGCATTTATTCCTGTTTTCTTGCCCTCCCTGAGTGCATTGTTCATTGTTTTTTATTGTGGTCTTGCTCCGGTGCACCTGACCAATCTTGATAGCAAATTCAGTTTGTGTTGCATTTGTTATAACTAAGTTGCAGTATGGCATAGCATTAAATAAATGGGGCAAGATTTTAAGAACATTCCATCATTAGTAAAGAGCATGATCCACCAGCATCTGCACGGGACCATTTGTGCTCATGCTGCCCTTGGCTATTTTCAAATGTTGTATGTGTTGTATGACCCTAGCCATGATTTGCAGCATCTTGGATAAAAAAAATGTATGTATAATTTTTTCAGTTCAAGTATCAGAATTTCAGAAGCAACTGTGTCCATTCACCTGACACTGCTAACATTATTACAAGGCAATAATGCAAGTCATGGAGTACTTTTTCTGGGATAAGAGGCCCAGCATGATGCAGGTGGGCTGAAGCACAAGGCCAGAGGCTAGTGCTTCCACTGCCTGAGAGGTAATGATGTCCCAGCACAGTACACACCCTGAAGTGCCTTGTTGTGATTATGAAATGGGTCCATTATGATTATTAAAGAAATAATTTAGATATTTTGTTCATTTTAAATAGGTAAAAATAAAACAAAGGTAGATGAAAACAGAAAAAGAAAAAGGTAGACATATTGAGCGCATTGTAACTTACCTGTTTGGCAAGTACTGTAGATGGCAGAAGCTGTTTATTTAATATAAGAAAATGAATTGAGGTGCATTGATATAGCTGTGCCTGCTTATGTAGACAGGTCAGTGAGGTCACTGATCCTTTTGCAGTACTGTTGCATTGAAATATGCTAGAATTCTGAGCCCCTCAGCCAATTAGGTATCTGGATTTTATACCCATTTTATAGCAAAGAGTATGGCTGTATGGAAGTAAGCCCAAATTGAAAACAGGGCTAGTGGATCCATTACAGTTCCACTTTAAAATCCTGCACCCAGTCTGTAACATCTGAACTCCTGAATTACATTGTGACCTTGCTGCTGATGGGACTCCTCCTCCTGAGCAACATTTGTTCATAATACACCTCCCCATTTTCTGCCACCACTTGCTGCAACTGTGTATAGGATCCACAATTTTATATGACATTCATCAACTGTAGAGTAGAAAGTCTTTCAATTATACATGTTGTCATGCAAATATACTATAAGCTATTACATAGAATTCATTTCTGCAAGCAATTGTAATTTAGGAAGCATAAAAAAATAAGTCTTGCTTATCCTGTTGTTACTACTCCCTGCATTCTATAATTTTCTATTGCTTTCATGACAGCTAAAACACCTTGAGATTACCCTTCCAGCATGGAAGAGTGATTTTTACCTTTAGCTGTCACACTGATTAGACTTTAATTACAAAGCAGAGAGTAGAGAAGAAATTGCTCCAAAAGTCCATAAAACATTTACAATAGAAAGCAAATGGAGTGGCTGCTAAGGCAGTCACACAGCTTGATTGTTACATTGGTAATTTTGTGCTAGGGCTAAATCACAATTTTAACCTTCAAACCTCTGCCAGCTCATAGCCTAACAATGTGCTTCACTGTTCATATAGCAGAGAACTGTCCATTGTACAGTATATTATAGCTGAGTAGTTTGCTTATATCAGCAGTTGTCAGACAGAAAGTGTCATCATGACTCCTATTACTGAACAAATCAAATACAATTACAGTATTTTGGGGAAAAATGACCATTGCTAAATGAAGCTGAGTGGATATATATATATATATATATACAGTATATATATATATATATATGTGTGTATATATATATATACTGTATATATATATATATATATATATATATATACACACACACACACACATATAAAGAACCTTAGTGCATAAGCACTGAGGCAAGGGTTACCTGATAGGGCATTGGTCGAGAAGCAAGTTTCAAAGAAATACAAAATCATACTCCCATAATGCAAAGCATCATGGACTGTATATGCAAATCACCACACACTTTAATGCTGGTTCAGCTTTAAGCAGAAATGCATGGTGTCCGAAGGCCTCTCACACAGTCAGCAAAGGGCACCCTTGCTGACTGTGTCAGAGACTCAGCACCATGCATTTCTGCTTAAAGTTGAACCAGTATAATGTTTTGTGGGATTTGTATATACACCCATGATGCTTTGCATTATGGGAGTATATGTGATTTTGTATTTTCATATATGTATATATATATATATATATATATATATATATATATATATATATAGCATTAATGCACAAGTTAGGGTTCAAGTTAATGCCACAAAAGTAGGGAAATGTGATGGTAGGGTTTCCAGACCTATCTCTCAACCCCCACCCTCCACCCCAAGCAGCAAAAGACAAGACCACACAAGAAATCACAGACAGCCATCATCATGTAAGACAAACAACAAGCAACTGTTTCCAGATGACACAAATACAGTAGAACTGCTAGCGTCCTTTGTGGATTTGTATCTGTGGATCACACATTGCAGAGCATACACAGCCATTTCTGGCTGTAGACAGAATTCTACAACACTAAATTCACAACACTGCTTCTATGTGCAGAAGTACAAACCCCTACAGCCACAGATACAAATCCCAATCCTCAAATTGGAAGAATTTTTATCTGTAGAAGTGCAGGCCCTTATGGGGCCTGCACTTGCAGCCACAGGCAATCATCCACACTGTAAAACATACATGCAGTACTGCAGCTGCAAGTGTAAGATATAACCCAACCTCTGGCAACAGGAGCACTACTGCCACAAAATTCATGATTCCAAAATGCAAAGGACTTCTCTCTGTAGAAGTGCAGGTCCTTAAGGGGCCAGTGCTCTTCAGCCACAGGTGTAAGACATACACACCAACTCTGGTTGCAGAAGGGCAGTCCCTGTGGGGTCTGCAATTATGCAGCTGCATATAGAAAACCATGTACTATCAGATCCAGCTTAGTAGTGAGGTAGAACCTGCTATCTTCTTGGGCCAGAACAAAGTAGATGTTTTAACCTAATATGAGCATTCAAAAGTAACATTTGACTTTTACGGGAAAAGTGGTACCCCACAACAAAGCTGCTACCCTTTCATTTCTATATCTACTACTGAAACCATGATACCCACATTGCAACAGTACTTCTGTCTGCGCAGTGCAGGAACTATGGGTCTGTGCTTCTGCAGCCACAGGTACTCTTGCACACTGTACGATATATGCGCACAGGTGTGGCTATATAAGCACAGGTTCCTATGGGGCCTGAGCTTATGCAGCCACAGATACAAATCCATGAATGTAAACATCAGTGTTACTGCATTTGTGAAATTTGGAAACAGTTTGTTATTTGTCTTATCTGATGATGGCTGTTAATGGTTGTTTGTGTGGTTTTGTCTTTGTTGCTTAGGGCAGGGAGTTAGGGTTGTAAACCTTAATCCCACATTTCCCTACTTTTGTGGGGTTAACTTGAACCCAAACAGATGCAGTAATGTAGTTTTCTGTGAAGAATTTACTTTCTTTTGAGATAATGAAGTTGTATCTTCATTAGGGACCTGAATAAACAGATGACGACATGCAGGGCACTCTGTGCCCAGTGCCAAACGAAGACCCCTTCTGCCTGTAGAAGTGCAGAGCACTCTGGGCCCTGCACTTCCATGTGGCTACAGATCAAGACACACGGGCTGACAGTTCTTCCTGTCAGATAAAGCACAGGACTATGTGGCACACACAGCTGCAGAGGTTCAGGGCCCTATGCTAAGAGAAGATTTCTCTTAACTGTATGGCACTTGGGACCATGTAGGTAACCCCCACATTTCCTTTACAAGGTGGGGGTAGTGGTACTGCATGACAGCACAGTCCCCCACAATGTCAACTCTATACAGCTGGCTCACTGAGGTCACCAATGAATTTAGGTCACCAGCACAGGATCACAGAGCACTTCCTGCTGGGGTAAGGGCTGGCACGACACATACCATTTCTTAATAATATTTATTTTTGAATTTTGACAAAAAATTTCAATAAAGTCATTTTATGACTCCCATTATAAACATGATGGGCTTGATTCTCAAAGCCCCAGTGCAGTGCAAAGGACTTGTGCCACAATGAATGGTGAAAAGTGACCCTTGCCCCAAACAATACACCATGAGCAATTCTCAGTGGCAGCCTGCATCACCCACAGAATGCCTGCCCATAACAGGTCTTGTGCCACCTGTGTGCCCAAATATAGGCTGCGACCTGAGTGCTAGGGCTGTGGCAGATGCAGTCTGCCACATCCCCTATTTGGGGTTCTCAGAACTTTCCCAGAGGGAAATTCAAATACCCTTAGACCTTCCAGGGCTGGTATAAGGTACTTAAAAATTCTCCTGGGTGAGTAGCCTGTTTTCAGCAATGTGCCATGAACCCCCATACAATCCCCGCTGTTGCCCATTATTAAAACATGAATTAAAGCCCCTTTCATTGATGGTCTATTGGCCTCACAATCGCAGCTGTCACAGGTCATTAGAACATGTATTAAAGGAGTCATGTGATGCACCTGAGCTAGATGGATGCAGCTCTGTGGAGCTCTGTTCACCCGGATAAAAATTGGTTAATAACCCCATTTTTTTTGGTCACCCAAGACCTGTTGTACACTTACCAAGTGCCTTTGGGTTCAAAGATGCTAAATCAATCAGAGAAGGATAATAATAGTGTGGCTAAGAAAAAATACAAGCTCTTTGTGTTACTGCCGAGCGAATCATCCATCGGGTTCATGATGGAGCCAGTTGTGGAGCAGAAATCTACCCCCAGTCTAGTAGCTTGGGAACTGGCTAAAATCAAGGCCTTTATGGGTGGTATCTGAGTGGATTTGAATCAAATAATGGTGCAGTTAATGACAGTAAGAGTCTCCATGGAGGTGCTGAGTCTCTGGACAGAGCAAGTGGAGAAGAGTGAGCCAGCTGGAGGACTGGGCCTGCCCTGCAGAAAGATGTATTGGGCATCTAGAGAAAGATACTTGGTGGTATGGGATAAACTGGATGGCTTGGAATCCAGGAGCAGATGTAGTAATGTCTGGCTGTTTGGGTTGCCGGAAAAGGCAGAGGGACAATATGATAACATTTTGCAGAATAAACTCCTGATCTGGCTCATGTGGAGCAGGTGACTATGGTAGAAATTGAAAGGGCTCATCGGGTTCCCATGGGCTCCTCGAATGACAGTTTAACTCAGCCGCAGCCTGTGGTATTCAAGCTGCTGCGATTCTTAGATTGCCAGCAGATACTGAGAGATGCCAGGGAGGTTAAAGATATTATTTTAATGGGGTGAGGCTGCAATTTTGGCAATATTTCCCCAGCAGGTGCTGCAGCACAAGAAGGCCTTTGATAAGGTGTGAAATGTTGCCCGGTGAAGAATCTGAAGGCCTACTTGGTCCCCCAGCTACCCTAAAGTTGGTGTCCCAGGAAGGCACTTACTTTTTCCATGCTGGGAGAAGCTGAGGAATTCCTGCATCAGTTTGATGTTGCTGTGGACCCTTGGAAAAGAGGCAGCCAAGGTGGGACTCTGAGCAGTGGATTAGTGGCGTGGGGAAGGAGAACGCACACTGACAGGAGCAGCAAGAGGCATCGATGAGGAAGACCAGGCCCCAGTCAACCCAGCCAACGGACCAGGAGGAGGATTCAATGGACTGAATTGATGACAGTGGCATGCTGAGGTTTCTTCTCTGAGCCTTGGTTCAGTTCCTTCTCCAGGTAAGGGCAGTTGCCATGTTATTTACCTGGCAGTTTGATATTGTTTAACTGGTTGAGGTGGTTGTGGGGAGCTTGTATAATGGGTGTATGAAGATGGTGGGGTGGGATTTATGAGGGGTAGGCTGATTGACTCATGGATTTTCTGTGATGTGCTCAGGGTCAAGATGATTGGAGGAAACTGTGGGGTCTCTTTGGGGAGGGGAATGGTTGGGAGAGAGAGAGAGAGAGAGATGGTTGGGGTATTTAGTGGCTTGTTTGCAGAGTAGTGAATCAGAAGGGATACGGCCTAGGAGGGTATCTGACTAGGATTCACTTATGGCCATGAGGGGTTCTGGATGGGGTGTGTGGGATGGGTGCTGTTATAGGATTTGGGGATTGTTAGCACAGGGTTGCTCATTGGCAAAGGTTACAGGGGAACGAGGGACAAGAGATGGGGTGGAGTAATGGTAATGAGGATTAGAAGGAGGGAAGGGGCTAGACGGGAGATGGCTCACCACATATATTTGGGTGTAATTCTCTTGGATTCAGGGGTATGGCAGTTTGGGAGGTCCTATAGCTTTCATGGGTAACTAAGTTGAGAGGCTGATTGTTGCCCTTCAGTGCTCCACATTGGTGCATAGGCAGAGAGCCTCTTAAAGCATCCTCAGGTATGGTCAGTCTCCAGGAGGATCACATAGGGCAAGTGCTAAGGAATGGCAGGATAGTGTGGACTTCATGGACTGGGGGAAGGATTCATTTGGTCAGGTCCACACCATCCACTGCCAATGTCTGGGGACTCCTGGGGAAAGGCTATTCATGGGCAGCTTGGGGAATGGGGAAGGTGCCCAGGAGGGGCAATGTGGATGTACGAAGGGCTATACACAGTTAGACTTAGTGCGTGGGGGGTACTCAGTGGATAGCAGCAAGAGAGACTAGAGGGAAGAAGGGGATGAATAGTAATCCTCTCATGCAAATTTAGATTTTAAAAGTATTGAAGAGGGCAGTTCTGAGGGTCCTAATGGGTTTATTAGCGGGGTTGTGGGGCAGGTTTGTGGGGCATAGAGGTTGCTGTCTGTTTTCTGCTTTTCTTTATTCCAGGCAGGAGTAGATGGATGCAGCAGGACAGCTGAAGATACCCACCACCATGGCAATGTCAGGAAGAATATTGGGGCATGTGAATCCAGATTGACCAGCAACATTCTAAGCTATGGACTGAGGGGTTGGGTTGCTTGTTCTTGTTCAAAATTATGACATTGTGTATGTCTGTTGTTTATCTTGGGAACTTTATTGCATTGTTAGTTGGGCCTGCTGGGGAGGTTTGGGATAGGTGTGGGAAAGGAGTTAACGTTGGAGGGCTAGAGGGTGTACTGGGATCTGTTTCCTATTTGGGAGTAATTGGTGAATGGGGTGAAAGGAGGGAATGTATTTAAGGAGTTCAGAGGTGAGGAGCGCATGGCTCTGAAAGTACCTGGGAAGAGTATGCTAGCGGAGGGGACAGATGTTTTCCTCTGTGGTTTGTATATAGTTACCTGGGTGGGAAGGAGGGTGCTTGGTTATTCATTCTTTATTGTTTGTGTATCTCTATGCTAGGAAGCGGGTAATGCCAAGTCTCTGAAGTGGAGGGGAGAAAGTGGAAACCAGGTGGGAGTGGGGAGGAGGCGGTACAGGATGTTAGGATGCGGTGTATCACTTTGTGTCCTGGAATGTGAGGGGTTGAATGAGCCCATCAAGAGGAGAAGAGTTTTGGCCATATCAGATGTTTAGGTGGGCAAATTGTCTTTTTCAAGAATCCCATCTCCTCAGCAAAGATATGGTAAGGATACAAAAGTCTTTGAAAGGTACAGTTTTGCAGCCTCTAACTCAGCCGGAAGCGGGAATATTGATTTTAATTGCTCAAAGACAAAACTGGATCACAAAGTCAGTGTCTCGGGACCCTCAGAGGCAGTGGTTACTAGTGACGGGTATGTTGGATGGGCAGCTATATACTTTAGTTTCAGTGTACCAAACTAATGAAGATGGCTCCTCCTTTTCAATAGTCTCTCTCAGGTGGTACAGTAGAAGAGTGAGGGTCATGTGATAGTGGGGGGACTTCAATGAAGTCCTAGATTAATTGTGTGATTGTAATGGAGAGCCCACCAGCTCAGCTACCCAGGGATCGAAAGCCTTGGCATGATTGTTGGAGGATAGAGGGCTTAGGGATGTATGGCAATTACATTATCCAAAATGGAGGGATTATATGTTTTATTCATATGTCCATCAGTCTTATAGTCAAATTGATCAGTGGTTGGTGTCACAGGCACTTCTGCAGGGGTCACAACAGTTTACCATTGAACCAATTGTGATTTTAGATCATGCACCATTGGTATGGACCTGAACTGATGCTCAGGACATTGACAAGGCAAATAGGTGGCGCTGTAATGTCAGCTTTTTAAGGAACCCTCCTTCCATGATTGGCTTCAAAGGGAGGTGTCAGAGTATATGCAGGTTAATCACACAGGGAGGTTTCATCTCAGTGGGTGGAGGGATTGAAGGCATTTATTTGTGGTAGACTGATAGCCTACTTTTCCACCAAGAAAAAGAAGAGAGCGGAACAACCAAGACCCTTTAGCCCAGATTTCTTCCTTGGAGATTCAACATAAGACAGAAGAGGCAGGGCCGGCACCAGTAAGGCAGATGAGGGAGACACATTTCCAGATTAATATCCTGATTTCTCAGCAAGCTGAGCTAGGTCTGTGTCATACCCACAAGGCATTTTGGGATGGGGGAAGGTGGGGCACCTTTTGGATTATAAACTTAAAAGAAGGAAGCAGAGAGGGTGATCCCAGGGGATCAAGGGGCCCCACAGTCTCACTTTGGATCCATGTGGGATTAATAAAGAATTTTAAACTTTTATAGGAATTTGTACTCTTCTGTATCCTTGGTAATGGGGAGGCCAAAAGGCAGGGCTTTTTGGACTCTGTGAGGTTACCTAATCTGTCGGCAACCCAGAGGGAAACTTTGGTGCAGCCAATATCAAAGCAGGAGGTAAGAACGGCATTAGGACAACTTCAGGTAGGGAAGAGCCCGCCCAAATGGCTTCCCAGTAGAATTCTATAGAGCTGTACAAGATCAGGTTCTTCCATTGTTCATGGAGGTATTGGACGATGCCTGGAGGGAGGGGCATCTTCCTCAGACTATGTATGATGCTGTTATATCAGTCCTGCCAAGAAAGGGCAAGGATCCTCCTTTTACCAGCTATAGGCCAGTGTCACTTTTGAATGTGGACTACAAGGTATTGGTGAGAGTTTTAGGAATCGGGTGGCTCCCTTGCTGTCCCAGCTCATATATCTGGACCAAGCTGGGTTTGTGGGAGGAAAAGACAGAGCGGATCACCTGTGGCATCTGGTGGATCTCTTCAGGGTGGCCCAATTGATAACCACAGTTCCAGGAGTGGTGGGGTTGGATACAGAAAAAGCCTTCAACTTGATTGAGTGGTCATATTTGTTTGCAGTTCTGGAGAAGTTTGGTTTTGGACCAAGTTTCATATGATGGGTGCAGCTTATTTATAAAAACTCCAGGCGTCAGTCTTGACAAATGGCAGGCTATCTCCAGCATTTGACCTGTCACGGGAACTCATCAGGGATGCCCCTTTCCCCAGCCTCTTTGTACTGGTGATTGAGCCTCTGGTTCAGAAGATCAGAGACTCGGAAGAGATTGTGGGTGTGCTGGTGGGGTCAAGAGTTTACAAAACTATACTGTTTGCAGATGACATCTTGCTCACACTTGGTGATGTAGCTGCCTCTCTTCCCCATTTAGTTCATTTGTTAGAGCAGTTTAAGGAGCTATCAGATCTTGGTAATAATTGGGCAAAGACCTGTATTGTCCCGATAAGTCGATCCACTTCTGGTTTCCCCAGTTAGGGATGTTTCAAGTGGACAGAAGGCCCAATAACTTACTTGGGGATACAGATCTCTAGAAGCTGATGGACTGGGCTACCCTTAATTTTACTCCTCTTCTGGAATCCCTGAATGGGGATGTGGCCAGATGGCACCACTTACAGTTATCTCTATGGGGCAAGGTTCAGGCTGTGCGCATGATGTTTGGGCCAAAACTATTGTACGCTCTCCATTACCTCCCGCTGAAAGTCCCTGAATTCTGGTGGAAGGAGCTGGATATTTTATCTTGGTTTTACTGGGAAGGCAAAGCCCAGGATAGCCAAGGCTTGACTAGTGGCACCGTATAGCAAGGCTGGGTTTGTGGCACCATGGTTTAAGGGCTATTATTTGGCAATGGGACTTAGGCAGATCTTGTTGTGGTAGCATGGGGAAAGGTTTAAGGACCAGATTAGGTGGCTCAAACTTGAACAGGACTGGTATCCTCCACATCCACAGGAGGGCTGTTTACTGTGCACCAAGTTATCTTTTCTGAGACTGGCCACCACTGATTATCTAGTTTATATTTGGAGCCAAGTTAAGAGATTTTTTGGTCCCTAGTGGGTTGTGCCATTCTCACTTTGGCCCCTTTGAGGAATCCGGGGTTTCCATTGGAGGACAGACCCTTTTTTGGGAGATGTGGGACAGTGGGCCTGTCAAGAGTGGGGGACCTTCTTTCAGAAGGAATGATTCTTTCAGATCCTTCCAGGGTCTCCAGGAGCAGGCAAACCTGCCAAAGAGGATCATTGAAATTTCTCCAAATGCGGCATTTGGTACATAACTTGGGTAGGGTTTTATGGAAAAGGGGTTAAGGGAGGATGGGAGGTAATATTTGGGAAGGATATCAGGACACAGGACACCCAGACTCTTCCAAGGGTAGGGACGATATATTGTAATTTTTAGATTGTGCAGCACCAAATATTTTAGGTATTCAGCAGAAATGGCAGGGTCTCCTGGGAAACAGCTTAGGGATGAGGAGTGGGGAGATATGGTGGAATGTTTATGGTAAGGTGAGGGACTCAGGCAGGAAACTGATGCATCTCAAGACACTCTATTATGGTATAGAATGCCTGAGGTTTTATTTCATGCTGCTCTCTCACACTCGAATTGTTGGCATTGCAATGGTCAGGGGATCTTTACTTCGCATATTATGGAACTGTTGAGTTTTAAGGAGGTGGTGGCAGAGGATTCGGGGATAATAGGTACTGTTTTAAGAAGACAAATCCCATGGATGCTTCTTTGATTCTAGGGAATACCAGTGTGTTGGGCACCTTAAATAGTTACAGAAAGCTTGGTTTCTCACTGCCATCACTGAGGCCAAGAGGTTGATACTTCATAGGTGGTGGAGATCGAACACTCCCTCCTTGGATGAGTGGTATGAGTGTATGTTAAAGGTAGCAGGCTTTGAAAGACTGCTGTATATTGCAGGGCACAAACCTGATAAGTTTTGAAGGTATGGGAACCCTTCTTGAATTCATGCAGGTCTCCATCCCACAAGGGAGGACTTGGATCCCTACAGCTCACATTTCAGGACAACTGGTAACTTTCAGGACACCTGGTAACTAGGAACGAAGGGTATGTCCCGAAGAGGTGGAAGTTGTAGTTTTCAAGACCCTGCATCTCATTCTCCTCGGGCATGAGCTATCCTTCTAGACTCCAGAGACTAGCCTAGATGTATATTGTTGGACCTGATGGGTCCTGGTAAGTTCCTAGCATTAGTTAACAGGGAAGGGCAGGAGGGGGTGGGGCAGGGGATTTGGTGATCTGTAAGGTTTTTCTTCTCATATGGTGCTTTAGATTGTATCTCCATGGAGTTTACTCCAGCTAGGTATGTGCAGAGGGTAGAGATTGATGTATTTTATATTTTTATGTAACTGTTTAAATTTCAATAAAATGTTGACAATAAAAAACATGTATTAAAGCCCCATTCATTGGTGGTCTAGTGGCCCCAGTCCCTGATCACTGCAGTTGTTCTTCATTAAAACATATATTAAGGCCCATTTCATTGATGTTCTAGTGGACATGACCACCCCACCCCAGCAAGTAGAGCCCATCACTGCGCTCCCCCATCCCGAGATAGAGCCCAGCGACTGGCACAGCCCTCCTCACACCTCTGTGGCCAGCTACTAACTGAACTGTCACTGAGCATGTACATAAAGTGTATGCACTCATTGATGAGTGCATGCACTTTTCCAGTAATCACTCCATGACAGTTCAGTTAGCAGCCAGCCGCAGAGGTGTGAGGAGGGCTGTCGCTGGTCACCAGCTCTGTCTGGGGCTGGGGAGGAAGCATGGTGATAAGCACTACCTGCTGGGTTGGAGGGTAGGGCCAGTAGACCACCAATGATATGAGCTTTATACATGTTTTAATGACAGTCAACAGTGGGTATCAGGTGGGGGCCACTAGATCAACAATGAATGGTGCTTTAATACATTTTATACAACAGTGAAGCTCACCAGGCTTAAGCCCACTTCTGCAGCATGCTGCAGCAGGGTTACTGCAGTAAACAATGCAATTTCAATGGGAATTAGTCCCTTTTGTCATGCAGGAAACTGTGACACTGCGCTTTTATACTAGTGGGTTTAACTGTAACTGGCGACTATTGAGGAGGGGTCACTAGACTACCAGGGTCATGTATTTATGTGGTTGAATAGAGGATCAGGGATGGGGACTGCTTTCCTTTGCCACAAGGAGCCTGCAGCAAACCCTCCATGCACCATGTGTTTACCCCACGGGAAAGGTTGCTACAAGTGTGGGATGTAGGCACTGGGAGCCCTCCTGTACCAGAATCTGTTCTAGGGTCCCTGGCATGTGGGTTTGGCACAAGCTGTTGTTTGCCACAGCTTGCTCTGATCTAAGTCCATTTTGAGAATCAAGCCCAAAATGTGGCATTTATACAATACTGATTGAAATATCATTTTATGTCACAAGTATGAAAACATACCTTGTTCAGCATTTGAAAATGTCACCTGTTACATTTATGAGGTGGTGTGAGGTAAAGAAGGTGGTTATGAGTAAAAGTTCAAAACACTTTGAAATACATTAAACATGCTTACCTTATTTTCTTATGTCACTGCTATTTCCAACAAAACAACTTTTGTATTGGGGAATGGGTCTACATCATGTGACATGTTTAGGTGAGTGAGGGTGTGTGAGGGTGTGGGGTGGTAGGTGTTGAGTAGGGCAGGTGGGTGGATGGGGGCTGGGGGTCAGATCAGTGAGGAACCATTTGCTTCTTTGCAGATTTATTACCAAATTATTTAAAAAAACAACAATACAGATTATACTTGGCTCCTGTGAGATTCTGGAGCCAGACTGCTTTATACTTTATTGCACACACAGCCGAATAAGGGTACTCAGTGAGACCAAACAGGACGTAGCACCTAGGTGGATGCATTAAGTGTTATTAGGTGCATATCCTGAATAGGAATTTTGTTTGCTTGACTTTGTATTCCTTTTGGGCAATTATTATGCACTTCAAGCTCTGAGATAGTGGGAATAATCATTATTTTACTAATTTAAAGCTTAAAACGCAGTATTGCTTCACAAGAGTACCAGATGTACAGGTGATGTCACCTCCAGTCACTCATAAGCAAAACGGCAGTCCTAGCAAGCAGAGACAAGTGCAGGGTAGGGGCGATGCAGGCAGAGGCAGCAGCATCTGCCAGCATCAGTCAGGAAGGTGGCGATAGGGTTATAACTCAGTCAACCCTATACAGGGTAAAGGTATTTTATTTTTATTCATTTGAAATATCGGATTTACAACCTTTGAGCGGTGTGGCTCATTTACAAAGGTACCTCATCACAAGGAGGACAGAATACGAAAACAGACAGTTACAATTGACAGAGGAAGCCGTCATGTATGGTTCTACAGACATTGTCAACATAGATTATATACTGATAGGTAAAAAGAAAACAGTCATTACAGAGGCATAGCAGAGAGAGAGAAAAGACAAGGAGATAAGAATAGTTGCGTGAGGTTGTCGTCCAAGTGGATTTGACAGTGTGGGTCATGGTGGAATTGCAAGCACAGGCTAGTTGCAGTTACAGGTGCGAACATTGAGGAGGTGGTTGCAGAGGATGACTTTGAAATGGGAGATCTTGGTGTGCCAGAGATGGTGACCGGAGCACATTAAATCAAGCCAGGGCCCTGTGGTGGAAGGATCTCTGGGCCAGGGTAGTTTTACCCTGGGTACAACTAGTATAGCTTTCTGAGTTGTGGGTGATGATGGAGTGGGTGGCGAGTTGGAGAGGCTGTGACCCTGGGAGCGGAGTGACAGAGTAGGATTTTTGGTCAGTAGGCAGGTCTGGTGGTGGAGTCTTCATTGAGGTTGAGAAGATTGGCAGAGGAATAGAGGGAGCAGGTGTGGGTGAGTCTAGGACACCTGTTAGAACTTGCATGCCTTGTTGAGGGTGGTCTGAATTTTCTGGAGTGCAGAGTTATCTGCTGCCACGAACACAAGGAGCCCATAGTCTACTAGGGACAGTATTGAGGAGGTAATGGCAAGCCTGAGGACATCCGGAGGCAGGCAGTCCCTGTGCTGGTAGAGGAGTACAAGCCTGGTATTTGTGGTGGTTGCTAGGGAGTTTATGTGGTCATGGAAGGTAAATGCAAAGTCAATGGTAAGTCCAAGATATTTGTAGGTGGAAACCTGTTCGAGGGGTGCTGGGTATGGGGAGGATGATGAGAGGAGCACTACTCGCTACATTTTGACAGTGGGAGAAAAGCATAGATTTTGTCTTTTTCATGTTTATGACCAGTCTATGGTCTTTGAACCATGTTTCAGTCTAGTGGACGGCATGTTGAAGGGAGTCCTGGAGGGAGAGTTTTTGTGTGAGGCATAGATGATGGCATCATATACATAAAGTAGCATTTTATCAGAGCAGGCCTTAGGCAAGGAGTTAAGGTACAGGGTGAAAAGAAGTGGACCCAGGATGGAGCCCTGGAGCACACCAGAGCGGACTGGTAGAGTGTCAGATGGGGTCCCATTTATTTTGATGCATTGGGACTGGGTGGAGAGGTAACTGGCACAGCATGCAAGGGGCCTGGGGAGAAACCAATTTGGTAGAGTGAGTCAAGAAGGAGGGATGGCAAACCATGTCAAAGGCCTTGAAGAGATCTATAAACACAGCTCCAGCAATGTTACCGAGTTTAGGGAGGACTGTAGGAAGTTTGTGAATTCAATGAGGGCTGTGGTACTCATGTCCCGAGCGAAAACCTTGTTGCTCTGTGCACAGTATGTTATACTTGTTTAGGTATTCAGTGAGCTGTGTAGCCACCACTTTTCTAAGACTTTGGGAGAATGGAAATGGGTCGATAGTTAATGGGTATGGATTTGTCACTGTTTTTATATATGGCGGTAACGACGGCTGACTTCCAGGCACTGGGGAATTGCCCCAGGTAGAGGGATTTGTTGAGTATGTCTGTTAGTGGCCTAGGACTCAATCATGACCAATCAAAGGACCCTGGCACCTAGGGGGGTCGTGATAGGGTTATTGCTGTTTAGTGCTTTTGTAGGTAAGGGCAGGCTCCAGGGTAGATATTTTATGCAGGAGGAAATGTGGGTGCTAAAGGATTGGGGAAAACTTAGAAAACAGCCACAATAAATGCTGCTGTGGATCCATCAGAGCAACTTCAGAAACTGTTATGAAAGGAAGGTACCCTTTGTATGTTGTTTAAAATGTTAAATTTTGCTGAAAATAACCTAATAATAAACCAAACAGCATGTGTATGCATAAAATGTCAAGCATACAACACACTACAAAGCAAACTAAATGAGTTAGAAAATAAAATAAGGAAATTACAATTTGTCAGAACACAGGTGGTTAACCTAGAGCAGCCACAGACCTCAAAATACAAAGGGAAAAGGACAAGGTAGGATGAACAAGACAGTAGTGAATCAGACAGTGAATCTAGGAAACAAAAGGGGAAAGGAAGAAGATGATGTTATTAACACAGATATATGGTACAAAGTAAACCAAATAAGAGGAAATAAAAAGGGCAGGAGGGTGAAGTGGTGAATAAACTGTAACTATTTAATAGATATGAACCATTTGCAGACTTAGAAACAGAACAGACAGAAAGCAACATGGTACATACTGAGACAAAAGAAATTATAGTACTTGATGACTCCATGATAAGGAAGTGTGCCACAGTGATATGTGAGGGGATAAGCAATACAGAATGGTCTTATGCTATCCTGGAGCTTGAAAAATTACATAGACAAATAGCACCTAACATCATAAGATCAAATAAAACTAAGCAGTTGTGACAATCCATGTAGATATGAATGATGTAGGGTACAATCTCAAGAAAGACATCTGTCAAGATTTAGTTGACATATCCAAAGAACTTAAACATCTTGGTATTGAGGGCATTATCTCAGGCCTACTACCTATCTATCCCCAGAGCAAAAAGGAATAAAAATGACACAATACTTAGAATTAATACTAGACTGAAAAACCGGACCAAAAAGAAAATTAAGATTCATTGAATCCTGGTCACATTTTTTATAGTAAGTATCACCTTTACAGTAAACAATAACAGAGTGTTCATACTTGTTAGGCTTATTAAAATGCATACGGATCTAGTCCCTTTAAATAGTTCAGACAGGGGTTAGGTACCCCAGCAATAGTACAGCAAACATCTTGTAATCAGAGGAACAGACAAAAACTTAACAATAAGGAAATAACAACAAAGATAGACTTGAGTGCATGTTATGTAATGCCAGAAGTTTGAATAAATGAGCGAACTACAGGAATACTGAATATGGACCAGAACAGTGACCTTGTATTAATTATTGAAACGTGGTGGATTGACACCGATAATTGAATAAACACATCCCAGGTTATAATTTACTAAGGCTTGACAGGATCCATAGAATGGGGGTGGAATTGCCATTTATACTTCAGAGAACATAACAGCAGTAGATAAAACATCCAAAATTAAGAAACCCAAGACTGCAACTGAAACACTATGGTTGCAGCTTAATCCAAACACTACTGATACATTTATTGTCGGCTGTGCTGTAGACCTCCCAACACAGAGGAATATATACATACCCTCCTTCTAGAGGAGATCACTGCAGCTGCTGAAATGGGACAGTTAGTCCTAGCAGGTGACTATAATCTAAACGATATCAACTGGAAACATCAAACTGCAAAAAGTAAGCAAAGTGAGGTTTTCATACAAGCCTGCTCAGAGTAAAATTTGATTCAACATGTTAACAGCCCAACACGTGAGACTAACATACTAGATTTAGTGCTTAGTTCAGAAAGCCTAAACATCAGACTGTAATGTAACCTCCCACTGGGTAACAGTGATCACATGAGCATACACTTTACTGTACAGTGCTCCACAGCAAGAGTGAAAGGATACAACCAAATATACTTACACAAGACAGCAAACAAAGAGAAGATGAACCAGAGATTATTAATATCAACTGGCAGAACATGCTGAAAGATAAGTCAGGGAAGAATGATGGCAAATAATAAAAGAAACAATACTAAGTTTAAATAATAAATACATTAAGCATATTAAAAAAATATAACAGAAAAGGTGATAAGGCAAAATGGTTAACCGGAAGAATCATAAAATTAAACAAAAAAAAGGGCAATATGCAGTATATAAACAAAACAATACTGTAGAAAACTGGAACAAATTTAAACAAACACAACAAAAATGCAAGAATGCAATTACCAAATCCAAAAGGATAATTGAGTTAAGAATAGCAAAGTCAGCAACTAGAGGCAATAGCAAACAGTTTTGGGATGTATTAACTCACTAACACAATCAAATTCAGGGTTAACTACCATATTAGAAAAAATGAAGTAATTTCAGACCCAGTCCTTATGGCTGATACTTTTAACAAATACTTTTTGCAATCTACACTGAATTAAGTTCTTTAACTATTCACATCACTGACACCGCTCCATCCAGCTCTGCACAAAAGAGGAAATTAAAAACAAAAGTGACAGTGTGAAAAATTTGTTGTGCCAGCTTTAGACAATATCACACCGCAAATGTTGACCTTAGTGAAAGATAGTGCATGTGTGCCCCAAGAAATGCAACTGTAGAACACCAGAATTTCTCCGTAAAATTAATTTCACTATCTTCATGATTGGAGCCAAAGCTCTAAAATTAACAAACAGTAAATTATCAGGCGTTAAACTTTATTAATAGCACAATTAAAATTAACTTAAGTGACAGAAACTGGAAATGAGAAACGGAAAGGGATCAAATAACAGCAGTGTTCTTATTTAGCTTTACTCATGTCCTGTTAATGTCCTCACTGCTGTTCATTGTCGGGATCCTGAAACAGAAGAAGGTAACATAGTGCACACTGTAGGTGACTATGTAATAAGAGGAAAATGCTTAGTGGTTTTTGGTAATATACTAATATTTTGCTTACCGCATCCAGGCAATGAGTGTGCGCCTCCAAGATACTGTCCTGTTGGAGCCATGGATATAGTCCTCCTTTTGTCCTTTTAACTTGAAAACACACTCACCAGCCATTCAGCATGTTTAGATTTTAATGAGGTGATCCACAAATCAACTTTAACATCATCCGATTGTGAGCCTGCATTTAGTTGTTCAGTAATAATCCCAGCGTACCACTCTGCAAACCCAGTTTTCATAAAGTCCTTGAAAAGTCTGTTAATAGCCACATCTAGTGGCTGTAGTAGATCAGTACAAGATGCTGAAACAAATACAGTAGAACCCCACATTTACGGACCCCAGAGTTACGAACCGACTAGTCAACCGAATCCCTCACCTGCTCCCACCACTACAGCCCCACCCACGCATCGGCCAATCATTCAAATGTCAGTGATAAACTGCAATTTTTATACTGTACCATTAATCTCTATTAGCACAGTTTCCAACCGAGGCAGAGTGAGACAGGGTATGGAGAGAGAGAGAGAGAGAAGGAGACGAAGACCGAGGTGCGGGCAGATTTTCCATTCCCAACCCCTCCCCCAACTGATGGTGCACAGAGTCCCTTGACTGTCCAACACATAAAGAGCACCCTAGAGAGTGAGAGAAAGCAAACCAGCAGCACAGTGGAACTAGGCAGAGAGAGCCTGAGTAATCAATTTTACTGGTCTGCAGAGTGACATGAGAGTGCGATGTGTCTCTAAATTTGTTTCTGCAGCACTAGTATAAACCGCTGTTGTTTCTGCAGCCCTAGTAGAAACTGTCATTGTTTCTGCAAAATGCAAAATTAAGTGGGTGCCTTTACAGAATATCTGCAACAGTGGATTTTATACTGGTAACATTTAATCATACTGCACACCACACTGTATTTCAGTCTTAGGGCTTTTTCAGAGTTATGAACACCATGCATTCGCATGGTGCCCATAACTCGAGGTTTTACTGTACAGGGATGATTGCCAGGCTTTCTAATTTAGCAAGCACTTCTGGAGGGTATGCCATTTGTATGGCAAAACTATTACATCGAACACGTTGATGCCGACAACATCGACAGTTCTCTGTAATATCTGCCCGAGACCCCAGCATTCTGTAGCTCCCGGTCCTGCACCCTTCCTGAATCAACTCTGACTCAGAGTTGATAATCTATAAATTCTGAGGGTGCAGGGGAAGAGCCCCATATGGGGTTTGGGGCTCGAGCCTTTAGAAAAGGACTGTCTCCTTTTCTGGTTTATGTCGACTGCAACTTGCAGCTCATATAATCCATCGCTGTGATGTCAGTCGACAAATTAGTTGTTGAACCGCATCATAAATCCCTTTGGGGAGTAGTATGGGCATGGTATAAGTTCAGAATCAGAATTGTCCTTTTCTCCTGTGGTAGAACCTTTTTATCACACTAGTAATGTACACCTTTAGAATGTCATCAGTAAACTGGAGAGTGGTTTCTGAATTTGCCCAGTGATTCTCACTGTTTGTGGTACTCCAGTCGGGGAAATTTGTATTGAGGAGTGCACCCTGATGTTGTGCCCTGGTAGATTACTTGGGATGGTAAGAAATCTCCTCACAGTGTGCATCCCATTACAAGTGACACTTGCTGTTTGTCCCCAAGCCAGTTACCTCAACCTGCTGTGCCCACACTCTTGATGGTCCACTGACTACATGGAACTAAAACCATGCCAGTTTTGTCAATGTCAACCACCAGCTCTGATGGCACTAGCTCCTGTCTCTATGCCTGACTAATTCAGGCAAGGACAATCTTTTAAGCTGCTCAAAATCACTAGGAGTCTTGCCACCAGCCTTGGTGCCCTTTCATTTCTAAACCCCATCCTGTTAAGGAAGTGTCAATCCCAGTATCTTGTTATAGTAAGTGGGCCACCAAATTCAGATAGCATTTTCTGATCTTTGACTTTCACAATGCCGACTGCTCAGAAGCCACCACCCTTGCATTTACCACAGCTTCTTCATTCCAGAGACTTTAATTAATTTTTATTTCAAACTCAACATCCTTTAATACCAGAGTTGGTCTGCCTCAGTGTTTGGTGGGAGAGTAGGAACAAGCAATGCAGGATCATTGACAATTTTTAGTTACTCCTTATAGTCTTTTTTTAATTTCATAATTGTGCTCTCATTTATGGTCAGCCTGTACTTTGACTTGTACAGGCAGACTACTTTCATGACACCACTGTTAGCCGCATACTGACCAAACTTTAATTGAAGCTCTGAATTGTAGTGAGCGATTCAGTCCACCTTCGATTTGGGGGCGATACTTGGTGAAGCTCTTGCACCACAGAATTGGCAGTTTTCAAGGACACACCAGCGCAGTCACTTACAGATGCTGGAGTGATTTCATCGGTCAAGGAGAGTTCTCTTAACTCCCTTACCCTCTGCAACCACTGTACCAGTGACATTGTTCTGAACAAACTAACACTCTGAACAAACTGTTGGGAACAAAGGCAAACAAAGGTAAAACCTGATATTGATACAAGTACTGTTAGGCAATTACACATTCTCAAACTAAAGTGGTTAATACATCTCAGTTCTACTCATGTATTCATGTTTTTAATTACAGTGTGAATTGGTTGGAATCTGTGCATGGTGAGGTGTCATGTAGAGAGGCCATTACAGATATTGCTGCAATTACCTGTTAATTGATTCTCCTGCCACCTATACCAACAGCCCCTCAGTACTTTGCTGTGTACTTTGCAGTGAGAGCAGTACCATATAATGTACAATACACGACAGGAACTTTTGCAGCCATCAACAAGTACTCTGGTCAGCCTGCAAATAAAGTGAACATGTTATTTTTCTGTTTTACAGTATATAATAGATTGCTGAGTACAGGCAAAGTTCCAACTGAATGAAAATCTGCAAAGATCACTTCTAGTCACAAAAAGACCTAAACATGACATCAGGAAATATAAACCATCAGTCCCTGGGAAAATGTTCTAATCATTAATTAAAGACAGGCTCTGCCAACACAGAAAAACAACAAATAACGAAAGACACCACCCAACATGGATTCACTCTGGATGGTCCTGTCTCACAACTCTATTTGCTTTTATGAAACCTTTAGCAGATGTTTGGACAGGGTATACCGTGATTGTGATCCTGCTGAATTTCAGTTGAGCTTTTGACACTGTACTACACTGGGCAATACTTCACAAACTAAAAACTTGAGGTAGACAATCACACACCAAAATGGATTAGTAACTGGTTGACAGGCAGAACTCAGAGGGTAGCAATAGATGGGTTCTCTACTTGGGTCAGGTAGTATTATGAGCAGTGTTCCAAAGGGTTCTGTGCTGGGCCCAATGTTGTTTCAGCTGTTTATTGCTGATTTAGGCAACAACTTGTGTAACAGATTAATCAAAAATGTGGATGACACAAAATTAGGTGGACCATGAGAAACACTTGAGGAAGTTCAATCCATTCCAACAGACTTAGATCAGATAACAAGTTGGGCCTACAAATGAGGGATGTGTTTCAACATAGATAAGTGTTGTGTACTACACTTGGGAAAAACAATAAACAAACCAAGTGCACACTTAGCAATTCAACATTAAAAAACAAATGCTGAAAAGATCTAGGTGTGTTAATAGACAACAATGTAGACTGTAGTATGCATTGTACTAATGCAATCTCTTGGGCAAACTGAGTAGCAGGATCATTTAAAAGGAGCATTAAAAGTAGGAGGGCAGAGGTGATACTTCCCAGTACAGATCCTATGTCAGGCCACAGCTTGACTATTTTAGCCAACTATGGGACCCATATAAAAAACAGACATATGGAGGATTGAGAGAATACAACGTAGCATGACAAGAATTATTGCAGGTGTCAAAGACCTACCATATGAAGGCAGAATATGTACTCTAAAACTATATACCCTAGAGGACAGAAGGTTACAAGGGATCTGTTTCTCTTTATGACACCATTAAGGATCCAATCCTTGTCCATGAGCTGAATATTATATTCAAATACCTGAACTCCATTACCTGGGAACATGCCTTGCAAGTTCAGGGTTGTATGTTTAGGAGTAATGAACTGAGAAGGTAGTTAACTTATGGACTGGTTTGCCTGCGAATATAGTTATAAGTACAAATAAAGACATTTGAAAATAGATTAGATAAATTCATGCTGAAATACTTAAACAATGAAATACTATTGCAACACATAGGAGCTCCTTTGGCATCGGCCTTTTCTTGCTCCTTTACAATAGTGACAACAAGAGATATTTTCCTTATTTACAATTGAATCATAGCTGACACTGGGGATTAAGCACCCCAGTGATAGGATATCTTCAGTAGCACTTAGGGTAGGCACCCCAGTGCTGCCACCTATATATCAGGAAGTGTAGCTCTTAAGGGAGTGGGAAATACAGTGGTACCAGGGTGGACACCCAGTTTGCAAGATAGATAGATGGATAGATGAGATACAGACAGACAGATAGATGATGATAGATAGATAGATAGATAGATAGATAGATAGATAGATACATACAAACATACATACATACATATACAAAATCACACATACCCCATAATGCAACGCATCACAGGCTGTATATGCAAATCACCACAGAATATTATGCTGATTCAACTTTAAGCAGAAATGCATGGTGCCAAAAGGCCTCTCACACAGACTGCAAAGGGTGCCAACAGAAATGTATTTCTTTGGAAACTTGGCTTCCGCCAGTGTCCTTTGGGTAACCATTGCCTCAGTGCTCGTGTACTGGGGTTCCTTGTTTTTAGATACATACATACATACGTATGTACATACATACATAGAAATAATAAATAAAAATTTTATTGAACAAATCTATTAGTACACATTCAAATGGATTACACAGTGTAAAAGCATCATATATTACATATAATTAGATAATATTTTTCTGTTCTTAACATAAATAAAGAAATAGTTATCAAGCAAAATCACATACCACAGAAACAAAAGCAGAAAAACATTGTTAAACCCTTAATCCAGGGGAAAATACATACCTTCTATATTCATGTAAATTGAGGGCAGATTTCTAATGATCTCACCTAGTTATTAATCTAGCTGAGAAGGGGAATGTCAGTAATTTGTGTTCTTACTACTGTCAAGTTTCTTAGAATCTGTTATGGGCATGGTTAATGATCATTGTACAGGCCCTCTGTATTTACTTCATCCACATACAACCTTCATCCCAGACTTCCAGTCCTTTCTAAATAACTATCCTAGGGCATCTGCCTTGTGAGTCTGTTAATATTCTCCCATCATATTTACAATTGATCCTAGTGTACATTTCTTACATAGTTCTTATCTCTCTTACCAGAGTATGCCACTCATCCAGTGCTGGAGCATTTGATGTAAGACAGTGGCATGTAATACTCTTTTAGGACGTTGCTACAAAGATATGGTGCAAATGTTTGTTCCTTAGAGAACCTTTACCTTTAAGCAGCAGGCACAGGAAGAGGCACTGAATCTCTGCTATATACTTAATATATGTTAGTGCATGCCTCTGCTGTCTCTATTCAATACCTTTTAATGAGGGGTGACCCTAAATGTATGACAGTGGTTAGCCTTGTCTCTACAATTTCTCCAGCACCTGAATGCGCTGTCTTCCCACACTGTAGCATTTGATCACTGTCAGACCAAAAACTGCACTATGGGTATTATCAGAAATCCCTCCAGTGAGTGGAATATGTAGATTTATGTACCTATGTTCCCAATGATCTTTTATAATTTTCCCTTTGTTTCTTCACATGATTCCTCCTCCACTTCCACCAGATCTTGGGCCTGTGTTGAAGTACAGTCATGCAGCAACTAGTAAAGTACTGATATGTGATGTTGTTCTGTGGCCAAACTTTTCTCCACTGTTATATATTTTTCCAGGTCTGTGGGTCCCTCTGATGCTCTGTCCCTGACTCCAAGGATACATATAGTGCCTGACCTGATAATATCTAAAATGTTGCATGTGTTTAATCCAAATTTTCTTTGAGTAGCACAAAGAATGCTGTTGCCTTTGGTCTACCCAGGAATTCAGAAACTGGAATCTTTTCCAGAATAGTACCGAAATCTAGGGTCTTTGTTGCCGGGGGCATGGCATTATTTCTAATAGAGGTCTTATACATCAGGATATAACAGAAGGTTTTGGGCAGACCATTGGCATTGCTGGATCAGAGGATGAGGAGGGACCTTAAAGATCAGAACCTGATTGGCTGCCATACTTGTCTAAAGGCAGGCTCAAGGAACCCTGTCTTATTCAACTTGTTTGATAGGAAACAAACTTGACTCAGATCTACAGTAGATATGGTCACTTGTTCAGGGGTCAAAATGAAGTGGGAAGGAGATAACTAATGCACAATTTCTTCTTTTTAATGTTATTATTTTTCATTAAATAGAATGCAATGCAATCTTCTTAGAAAACATAGATACAGAGATACATAGACACTGTCAGCAGATAAGGACCTATGGCCCACCCAGTCTTCCCATTTCAGCTTGTAAGATCCCTTAATGTTTTTCAAGAAGTCTGTTGCCCTTATCCCTGACCTCCAGAATTCATTATGCCACCCCGACAGCAACACCAACACAGCGACCTGTATACCTGTCAACAAAATCAATAGTGTGCCCACAGGTCACTGTGTTGGTGTGCCTGACTGAGGGGCACACTGTCTCCAGCTCCTGCACCCACTCCCCAAATCAGTTCTGACAAGAGTTGAGAATCTATAGTACGGGTGAGGGGGCAAGGTGTGGGAGGCCCTCGATGAAAAAAACAGGACTGGAGATGAATGGGATTTATGTCAACCACAACTGCAGTTGAAATAAATCCTGTCTATGTGATGCCGTGTCAACAAAAGTGTTGTTGAAGTGGCATTGTAGAGACCCAGAATTCCCTTATGTCTATCCCATGCATTCTTAAATCCCATGATTGTTGCAGCCCCCACCGCTTCCTCTGGCAGGGTGTTCCACTTGTCCACCACCCTTTCTTTTGAAGAAATTCTTCTCAAGTTTCTCTGAATCATCCTCCTCCAACTTCATCCTCTGCCCTCTAGTTCTGGAACATTTTTCACTGGAAAATGATGTATTCCTGCACCCTGTCCCTCCCTGTAAGGTACTTGTATGTCTCTATCATATCCCTCTCTCCCTCCTCTCCTCCAGGGAGTACATATTCAAGGCCTTCAGCCTGTCCTCATAGGACTTGTGATGCAATCCCTGTACCATCTTTGTTGCCCTCCTCTGAACCTTCTGTACCCTGTTAGAAAATTATTACAATTGGATATGATAGATGAAGAGAAAGAAAGAAAGAAAGAAAGAAAGAAAGAAAGAAAGAAAGAAAGAAAGAAAGAAAGAAGGAAAGAAAGAAAGAAAGAAAGAAAGAAAGAAAGAAAGAAAGAAAGAAAGAAAGAAAGAAAGAAAGAAAGAAAGATGCTCATGGGTGAGAGGAAGACTGCTGGCTCAAGGCAGGCACTCAGACCAGAAGCACATCTTCATTTGCTGCTGCAGCAGTGAAAAAAGTCCCACTGTTCTTATCTAGAGAACATGGTTCTCTCACTGTTGGCTAACTGCTGCCTTTGGGGTGCCCAGAAAAGGCATTAATAGGCATACTTAAAAAAATGAAACAGAGTCTAACTAAATTGGTACCATTTAGCCAGTTTCAGGTGTTTGTTTTCGGAAAACACATAATTTTTCAGAGTTTTTCAATGTTTTATAAATGAAAAAGCATAAAAGATGGTGACCTTCATGAACCGCCCCAAAAAAATTTAGTTATTGAGAACTATTTTCAGTTCATGACAAATAAGTGATACAAACTTAAAATGCTAATGCAACCCCAAAATTTTCACTTTACATCAGAGGGCCATCAAAACCCTACTAAGCATTCTCAGAAAAAACCCTTCAAATCCTTATAACTCTGATACCGATTAATATTTTTATGTAACATTCAAAAGGCACTACCTTGGCTTCTTTTATCCTAAAAGTTTCAGAAAATAATTGTGTACCATTTAGGCTGTATGTGAGAGCAAAATAAGTTTACTAACGATAGGAAAAACACTGCACTTCTATCAAAATTGAAATTTTCTATCTCAGAAATCACACAAGATGCTGTAACAAGGCAGTCAAGAAGTTGGTCCTGAGACACTGGACTGATCAGTTGGCCCTGACCTATGCAGAATGGCTGATCGAGCTCGCTGCATTTCTTAATTCGGAGAGTTTAATTGCCAGTCTGCATTGTCGTGGACCTGTTTCAGAAGAGATGGGTAAATTACAGGCGCATGTCTGCATTAATAAGCCTAGGACCAGATCCCTGCAGTCTGCACAGATAATGTATTTTTGGTCATCTGTTGTACTTAGTAACTTTACTGTCATGGGAGATTTCAGTTATCAATGATGGATGTTAGATATATCCAGATCACAAGAAATACTGAGAAGGCACACCTGTATAGGGGTGGAGAGGGGAGGAGGGTGGGTGAAGTTGGGGTGGGTATGTTAGAAGTTTGTTGCTTTCTTATGTACACGCTGACTGGGAGGGGGAGGTGGGGTTCTTTGATTGGGGAGGTTTTGGGGTTTGGGGGTTCCTGGGTGGTTTTGGTTGTACTGGGTATTTTATATTTTATTTACTGGGCATGTTTTTGTATGTTTTGTAATTTTGTATTTGAAAATTCAATAAACTTAAATTTCAAAAAAAAAAAAAAAAAAAAAAAGATGCTGTAACAAAAACCTCACATCTTGAGTCCTACCAGCCAGACCACTCATGCTAAATGTCATGAATTGTGCCAAAGTTAATAAGATGCAAATATTGGATTTAACATTAAACATTCAGCCCAGTGCAAAAAACAGCGGCAAAGGACAATAGAATGCTGGGTGCATCGCAAGGGAATCACTTATGAGAAGAGAAGTCATCCTGCCCCAGTACAGGTCCCTGGTGAGGCAACACTTGAGTATTGTGCAGTACTTGTGCCCCTACTTAAAGAAAGGACATCAACCTACAGGAAGGGGTACAGCATAGGGCAATGACAATTATCCTGGGATTGGGGGTAAACCCCATGAGGAGAGACTGAGGGAGCTCAATTTGTATTCCCTGGAGGATAGAAGGGGAGAGAGGATATGATTGAGACCTTCAAGTACCTGAAGGGCATGAACAGAGTAAACCCAGAGAGTATATTCAGATTAAAAGGTGGGAGGGAACCAGGGGCACAGTCTGAAATTGAAGGAACAATTCAGAAGGGAAATGAGGAGGCACTATTTTACAGAAAGGGTGGTTATAGGGTGGAATGTGCTGCTGCAGGAGGTGGTATCATTGAGGTCAGCAGATTCAAGAGGGGTGGGACAGGATCAAAGGAGTGTCTAAACTGAGAGTGGATGGGTGTGTGAAGGAAGCAGGAGGAAAATCAGAGGGGGCAAGAGGAGGGGCAGCTACAGTCTAAAAGGCTGATGTACTGCACACTCAAGCAGACTAGATAGACCATAAGGCCTGTATCTACTGGCAATTTATATGTTCATATATACTTAGGCCTAACTATACTAGTCCAATGTACCAGCATAATATATATAAACTGCAAAACTGTGTTAATGCAACAGTTAGGTACAACTTAATGCCAAAAGTAGGGAAATGTGGCATATTGATTTCCAACCCTAACACCCTCCCCACCCCCAAAGCAGAAAAAGGAAAAACATTAGGGTTTTGGGCCTCCAGAGTCTTGACAAATTAGTGATGGTCTTCCTTGGGGTTGTCAACCCTAATGCTAACCTCTCCCCTAGCCGTAGCCTCCTGTCTGAAGCTCAAGGTACAGCTCCAAGCCAGTGCCACAAAGTAATATATACTCTTCAAAGGTAGAGAGGTATATCTTACCATATGTTGCCAACAGAATGTGTTAGTAGCTTTCACACAGCAACCTATGGTTCCTGTGTGAAGAAAAGATCATATCTGGCCTTCTTGCTCAGGGAGTGGGTAGGCATTTGGGTTGACAACCCCAAGGAATACCCCACCACTGATTTGCCAAGATTCCAGAGCCCCAAAGTCTTAATACATTTTCCTTTGCTTCTTGGGGCATGAGGGTGGGAAGTTTGGGTTAGAAACCCTAAAGCCACATTTCCTAACTTTGGTAGCACTAAGTTGAACACTAGCTGGTACATTAAAGCAGTTTTGCAAATACTTTCCATTCTTTGAAATAGTGGAATTATGTCCTTATTCCCAAAGGTAACTTCCTTAACAGATATAGACATGTTGGTGACCAACTGAAGATAAGCTCTTCCTATGGAAGTGCTGGACCTGTAGTCCTTCCATTTCTTTGCAGCAACAGATGTTAAGAATTCATGGGGTTGTCTTTGGGCTGTGGAAGGGTAGGCCCCTGGCTCTGGGCTTAAATGTGGCCTCAAATATAGATGCACAGGGCAAAGAGTCCATGTCATAGCCAAAGTACAGGTCCCTCTGGCACCAATGGGTGGAGTGGGACAGAGCCCCATGCTAAGAGAAGAGTTATTTTCATTATGTGGCACTTGAGCCCATGCGAGCTACCCTGCACCATCCCTTCCAGGCTGGGGTGGTGTCACATGACAGAACCATCCCCATTAGCCTCGGCCCATCCATCTGACATCTCACCCTGGTCTCAGCTCACTGGTACAGGATCACAAAGCACAAACCACTGTGGAAAAGACTGGCACTACACACAATGTTTCTTAATAATAATATATTATGACCCAAATATTCAAGGTAGTCATTTTATGACAACCCATATAAACATGACGTGGCATTTCTAGAATACTGGTTGAAACATCATTTGGCACCCCAAGTGTGAAAACACATCTCTTCCAGAATTTGAAAAGCAACACCAGCATTGTTGATTAGGTGGTATAAAAATAGCTATGTTGAAAGTTTGAGTCAACATGTTGAAAATTAGTGAAGTTATGAGTGAACATTGAATTATTTCAGTGTTTACTAATAACTTAATAATTTCACCTTATTTTTCACCACATTTTCATCAAAGTCTTCTAATGTCCCCATCACATGAACAACACAGGTGAAAATGTTCAAATGCCACCAAAACATGATTTTTCAGAACAACTGCAAAATTACATTTTGGCATGGATTTGAAATATTTCACTGATGTTGTTCATGAGGTGGGGTCCCAAAAGGCCATGTTGAACATTTTGTGGAAAAATATTGAAAATTAGCAAAGTTATGGTTGAACACTGAACTATTTAAATGTTCACTCTAACTTGGTCATTGTGCCGTATTTTTCCACCCGATTCTCAACATAGTCTTCTTATGACCCACCTAATGAACCTGAGTAGTGAAAGTTTTCAAATCCATTTGAAAGGTGATTTCACAGAGTTACTGCAAAATCACCATTTGGGACAGATTTGAAAATGTCGAGTACCTTGTTCATGAGGTGCACGCCAAAAGGACACATTGAAAATTTGGTGTAAAAGTATTGACAAATTAGCCCAGTGTTATGAGTAAAATTTCAAAACCCATTGAAATACCTCAAACCAGACTTATCTTATTTTCTTATATCATAGTCACTGGTTCAAGCAGTGAGACGTGTTTTTAACTGAAGAGTTGATCTATGTTATGTGACATGTTCAGGTAAGTGAAGGTGTGTGGTGGGGGTGTGGGGTGTGGTGCTGAGTGGGAGGTTCAAGATAGGGGGTGCTGGATGGTAAGAGCAGCAGTGGACCATTTTCTTTGTTACAGGACTAACTCAGTTAAAGAAAATAAATAAGGCATGTTTTTCTTTTATTCAGAGGACATAGCCAACACTGGGGATTGGGAACCCCAGTATTGAGCTACTACTACAGTAGCACAGGTAGGCACCCAACTGGTACCATGTATATTATGGAAAGGGGTCAACCAGGAAGTGAGGGGGTCAAGAAAGCAGTACTGTGGATGGGCACCCTGGTCTGCTTATTATATATACCGGTATTAAACAAATTAATAATTGGGAAGGTCATATGGGTGATGGGGGAAGAAGCAGCAGTACTGAGGTGTGCACCCCAGTCCACTTAAGCAATATAAATTAGCTAGATCTACATTAGATTAATTAGGTACTGTAGATCTACTACATGTGTGGCTATATATATGTATATACAATATAACTTTAGAAAAATCTGAAGTGTAGGTACTTTGTTGTCACGATTGGCAGGCAGTTTTTCAGTCGGGCTGATCTGAACAAACAAGAAGATGTTACTTTAGATCTCAGCAATATGTGCTCACTGCAGCTGGCCATGGCCTCTCAATGTACTGTGCTTAGCTTCCATAATCTCTGAGAGACAACCACATCTGAAAATGGTGCTTGCCATCAGTAGATTTTAAGGTGAGAATGAACTTTGAGGAGATCCAGGTTTTATTGAAATAGAACAATCCAGTTCCAGGCTTCCAGCATGATTGCAAAGTGCTTCCTCTGAGAAGCAACAAGGAAGATGAAGGAAGACAATCTCTGTGCAAAGTTGCTGACTATTTAATCTCTTACCTTCTGTATTTTACCCATTTTAACAGTTGTCCTTTACTGATTTATCTTGTTGGATGAGCTGGCATTACAGAACATCCAACCTGGCAATAACAAAATAAATAAAACACACATTTCTCACATATCAATAACAGCAGTGAGAAAATAGCAATACTGGATGGGCAACTATGAACAACAGTATGTTCTGCCAGAGGGGTTCTGATTCCCTCTGACCTCAACAGTGAAGCTCGAGAGGTCTATGGAAATCAGAGCCCTGAGGTGGCAGAACACACTGGTTGTACATAAAGTTGCTTATCCTGCATTTTGTGTAGTGTATATGTGAAATGTGCACACAGCAGTTCTTTGGCTTTCAGAATGAAACTAATTTGTGCAGTCTGTAGAGGTTTCAGAATCCTATTGTATCACGGAAGTGTACAGTCACATTCTATGACCTTTGAACTGTGGTACAACAGCATTTTGAAAGGATGGAATTCTGGACAGAGCAATGCTCTACTATACACTATAAAGAAATACATGCATTTTAGTTTAAAGACTAGAGGCAGTTATTCAGAGCAGCTGCACATGGCACAACCAATGAGATGCACCACCGAGTGATATTCAAAGACTGCAACTGTGCAGTACAAGTCCCAGTGTGCCATGGCACAAACATAATGTATGCAACGCAAGTGTAGGGAGGTTCCTATGAATACGCTGCACAACGGTATATTCAACCCAAACCATGGCACAAGTATGCAGCAAACTCCCAGATGCACCACCCAGACTTGAGCCTATAAAGACTTGGCTCAAACACACAGACAGGGATGCCCAGCACTGTGCACTGAGAGAGACAGAGACAGAGACAGAGACAGAGACAGAGTCAGAAACAAAGACACATGGTAAGCCAGTCAGGAAGCCAGTGGAGAGCCAGAGAGAGAGATGGACAGTGCCCTGTTCCACATGGAAGCAGTAATGAGGGTGAGAGGAGGCAGGAGGAACACCAACATGGCCGATGAAGGGCCCGGCGGTGGTATGTCTGACACAGGTGATACAGTGCCCATATCACATATTAGAACTATAGTGATACAAAGATAGTGGGCAGGTACCACCTGAATAGGGCATTCAGAGGCAGCTCTGCAAGCTGTGCAGTGAGGAGATGCAGGCACCCACCAGACAGAGTCATGCCATGCCAGTGGACACCAAGGTGACTGCAGTGATGTGCTTGATTGCCATGGCACCTTCCAAAGACCAACCGGGATACCATTGGCATCACCCAGTCAGCCATGTCCCACCTCCTCACACAGTTCCTCAATGCTCTACTACCACGTGCTTTGGAGTTCATACAGTTCAGCAGCACACAGGCTGAGTGTACAGAAAACATGCAGGACTTCCACAGGGACTCATGCCAGGTGTGATTGGGGCCATTGACTGCACCTACATGGGCATCCACATACCACCTGGCCCCGAGGGCCCAGTCTGCATCAACTGAAAAGGATACCCATCAGGCAACTGTTAGGTGGTGTGCGATGCCACAGGGTGCTTGATCAATGTCTGTGCCACACTCCAGAAGGGTACATGATATATTTATCTGGCACAGCTCTGTGCTGTGCCAAAGGTCTGAATGTGGGAAATCATCCCCACAGATTAGAGATACAATAAGACACACGCCAGCATGTGCAGTATCATCGAGTGTGTCTCTGGCATGTTGCAGATGCATTTCTGTTGCCCTAGACAGGTCAGGTGGTGCCCTCACAATATAGCCCCATTGAAAGCCTGTGGCCTATTCCTGGCCTACTGCATTCTGCACAACATGGCCATTGACCATGGGATAGCTGTCAAGGCAGATGATGGCGATGGTAGTGGGGACAATGGCAGTAATGGGTCGAAGGGTGGTGGGCAGCCACTTCCTTTAATATGGGACCCCAACTGGCAGCGCGGGCAAGGAGCCACAGGGATACCATCACACAGGAGCACTATGTAGAATGCAGGTGAGCGCAAAGACACACACACACACTTGCATGGGCCACACAGAGCTGCACACCACACACAGCCTGGATGTGTGAAGTGAGAGGCATGCAGGGAATGGGTGCACAGCAGGCATGGGGAGGCACTGGCACACAGAACATACACACACAGACAGCATAGGCCTGCACACACACACACACACACACACACACACACACACAGACATACTGTGGATCATGGCATGGATCAGAGGAATGACACCACTGCACAGGCCAGCCAGGGTTGAGTGTATCGCCATCATCACACCCATGCCACATGTCCCAGCAGCATGGTCAGTATACATGGGGGGCACACGGCACAACACATATGCATGCAAACACATGCATAAAACACACTAACACTGCCCATACATACATGGGGCAGCAGCAGAGAAAAGTGATGTAGAGTAGCAGACACATCAGGCCAACTGTGCTGTCCCTTGGCCACCACAGCCATGTGGACGCCATGCCTGGGCCGATCAGCAGACACAGGCTGCTCATCGGCCATGGAGAGTGTGTCTGATGCCCCTCCAGGGGTTGATGTCTGGGACCATGACCGTGTCCATGCAGGGGTGTAGAGGTTGCCAAACAGGCCAGCCCCTGGGGTGCCTGGATACCTACACTGGATCCCAGCATCCACTGTGATAGAGTCACCAGATACTGGGAACATGGGGTGACAGTGCACCGCAGGGGTCTTCCATATGGCCAAGCCCAGTGGTTGTCAATGACGCAAGCCCTGCCACGATGGTATCAGTCATGTGGTCCATTGCTGCCACAATGACACTGGCCATGCAGTCTATCAATGTGGTAACGGCCTCCTGCTACTTGTGGAGCCCGGCCCATGGTCTGTGCAATGCCCTGTCCTGCTGCTTGGACAGCAGGCGCATCTCCACGCAGAGCATGCATCTCCATGGCAAGTAGCACCTGGTTCTCCACAGATGCGGCAGCAACCGGGTGTGCTCTGCCAGGTGCTCAGTATCCTGCACAGCCTGTCCAAAATGCTGGACTGCTGGGTGTGATGTGGACGCTGCCAGAGCCTTCTGCTCTGGTGGATGCTGCACAGGGACTGTACTGGGGGTCCATTGTTACCAGGCGCACCGGCAGCAGACCCTGTGCCATGCTGCCTGGCAAAACCTGTGTCCTGCTGCTGCTGCTTGACCAGCCACTGGCCAGTGCCATGCCCTGCCACCACACCAGCACCAGCACCACTACCCCTGACATGCACAGCAGTGGCACCACACCACTTCACCAATGGGGACAGTTTGCAGTTAGGCAGCTGCAGGCACAGCTCAGCCCAGATGCAACCTGTGATTCTTCTGGGGATATGTTGGACACCACATCCTCTTCACTTTCCAGGATCAGCGTTACATCATCATCAGAGCTGGACACAGCCCCTAGCTGGGTCTCTGACACAGCACACTCTGGCTGTCATTGTGCAGAAACCCAGCCAGGGCATCCTCTGGCACCAGGCTGGGATATCCACCTGCTGCATGGTGCTCACCTCAGCCTGTCCGGGTCACGCATGCCATTAGAGGTGGATGGTCCGTCCTCAGCTTCTGTGGCTGAGGCTGACCCTGCTCCTCCTCCCCATGGAGGCATGATGGTGCTGCAAGGAAGAAACAGTGTGTTAGTGGTGCAGTAACAGCCATGCGGTGACCTCACCATGGTGTGCATGTGGCCCATGCCACATGCCACCTTGTTTCTGCACATGCCAGTGGCAACACATGCAGGTGTAATGCAACACGTTGGCAGGCACTCATATGGCCATACCCACCCCTGCTGGATATGTCAGCAGAGTGCATACTCACCATGCAGGATGGACTGCCACCAGTCTGGAACTCACCACCAGGCATGCCCTCCACCACTGCATCTGATGGTGGCTGCCACCAGTTCTTCGGTAGCTGACAGGGTGGGCACAGTGGATGAGCCACCGCTGGTCGCACTGCAGGATGCCCATATAGCCATCACCTTCTCATTGATCCTCTTCCTGTCAGTTCTGACATTCTTCTGGCACCCCTGTGCACTGCGCTGGTGCTGTCCATGCAGGTTCAAATAAGCCACCACCGCATCCCACCCTGCCAACCTCTCCTGGGTGTGGCCAGTGGCACCACTAAGCAGTTCCTCCCTGTTGAGGTATGCCTAAACAGAGCATTCCATCACAGCCTTGGTGAAGCTGGGCCTTCTCTCCTGGTAGGATCATGCCCCTCCTCATCTTCATGTCCCAATATGTAGCTACCTGTGGACAATGACAGCATGTTGGGTCTTTGTCAGCATGGGCCATGGTAGTCTTTCCTTACATTGTTGTTGCATTGCCTCTTTTGCCCTGCAGCAGCATCCACTTACCTATTGAGGTTGCAATACCAGTCTGTGGCCTGTGCTGCCTGCTGGTGCTTAGGGTGCATTGCATGCAAATTACCTGTTGCACAGTGGTAATGATATGCTAATGCACCCTACTGCACTGCACATTGGCTGAGGAGGTGATTTGCATACATCAGCTGAATATTGTGAAAATGCTTCTTGCACAGTCGGGTTGCACCAGTGCAACCCTGTGGTGCATGTATGGCACATGCATGTTGTATGTTCCCGCAGTGCACATGGCATTGCACAAGTCTATCGCAAATCTGGAGTCACATGTTTGCAGTAGTGCTATCATGCTGATGTAGCAATGGCATGGCATTGCACATGCTCAGGCATCCTAGGACATGGCCATACTGTGCACATGTGCACTATGTGTGATGAGGCATGCAGTGCATGTCAGGCACATGTATGTTTGTGCACAGAGTCATGACCCTTGACCCTGTGTACCCACCAGGCCAGTGCATTATGAGCATATGGGAATGTGCAATGCTCCTGCATCACACATCACCATAGTATGCGATTGCATCATTCCTTTCCCAAACATGAATCCTGCACATGCTGCACCCATGTGCATGCTCTCCTGCCATTCACACTGCCACTGTTACTTGTCAGCAGCCATGGTGCAGGGGAGAGCATGACAGGCCCTCAACTGGTTGGAGGTGGAGCTGGTTCAACCCTGTGGCGTAGTGCAGCCTTTTGAGGCCCAACTCTTGGCACTGTGCCACTGCAACAGGCTAGGGTGATGTGTGGGCAGGCTGCCACAGCCATGGAGAGGTACACAGGGATGGCCAGGAGCACAGAACAATGCCACTACAGATACAGGGACCTGAGCCACAGGATCTGAGTTGCTGTGCTGGATGCAGGTGCTCATCCAGCGTGAGGCGGTGCCACAGCCAGGTAGGTGTGTACAGGGAATGCATGCTCCAGTGCTCATCAGTGGTGGTTGTAGGGCTGCAAGGCACAGTCCACAGCTAGGGTTCAGCACAGTCATCAGCAGCAGCATGTCATGCATGGCTGCTGCATGGTTGCAGTCATACCGGCATGGGGGCCACAGGACATTGGGACATGCCATGCACCATGGGCTGTGCAGTGGGGGCTCCATGCATGCTTGCATACTCATGTCTTCTTCTCTACATGCTTTCCACAGGGCCAGAAGACTGCAGGTGGGCCAGGAGGCTGTAGCAGGAGTGAGGGGCCATGGTAGGCCACAGAGGGCAGCACCAGATGGGCACCGCATGGCAAGTAGGTGGCCACATTGCTGTTCCATGTACTAGTGGTATTGCTGTGGGTACTAGGTCAGGCCATGGTCTCCAGGGCCCTGTGTCTGCAGGGCTGTGGTTGGTGCACCACCCATTGTATGTGCCACTGTTGCATACACTGGTGCCAGTGCTCTGTGCCCTTTGCTCATGCTCATGAGCACATGGTCACACTGCACTACACCATTTGACTGGCTGCGCATTGTGGTGTGCTGTGTGGAAGGCTGGTGTGGTCCCTAGGAGTGGGTCCAATATGACCCCCTAGTGGTGCGTGCTCCCGAGTCTAATGCATGCTGTGGGTGGGCTGGGGTTTGTGGGGTATTGCACTGATTGCCTGTCCTGTCCCTTCCTCTAGGTGGTCACAGGATGGTTGCTGGGAGGGTGCATGCCCCGGGTCCAGGACAGTGGGAGGATCTTGGTGCTCCAGAGATGGCTCATGGTGCTGCAGCGGATGCACCTACAAGAGACTGTGGCCTTGAGGTGGGCCATTCAGTGGCTGCAGCGTCCATCAGGGAATGCAGCTAGTGGAATACAGTGTCTCATGTTGTAAATAGCCCCCATTCCTTCCCCACACCTGTTTCTCTGCTGATCCACATCCTGTTGTATGGCCCTGCACCATGTCTCCTTCCTCCTCTCCCCTCCCCATCCCTGCCCTTTGTTATCTGCCTGTTTCGCATATCTGTTTTATAAAGCTTTTGGTTTGCTACAGGCCTGTGTCCATGTCTGCTTTGCAGGTGGTGTGAGGAGCCATGCTGCAGATGTGTGGTCTTGGTGCATGGTGCCCACTCAGAGGTGAGTCAGTTCACAGGCTGTCTTCCCATGGGTTCCATGATGTGTCCAGCACTGTTCACATGTCAATGGTGTGTCTGCCTGTGGGTTGGACATGTTTGGTGTGTCACTGTGTAGTCAGTGTGGTGCTCTGTACTAGAGTGAACATCCAGGAGGGGGTGATTGTCCTTCACTGGGACCTTGTATTCCTGTGGCCTGTTCCACCTGGTGCCACATGGACCTCACTGTGCACAGGTGTGCTCATATGCTCCTGGGGCTGGCGTCTGCCTGTGCCTTGCACCTGGGGTGTCTTACTGGTGGTGGCAGGGACAGGGCCCTGGATGATAATGTTTCCAGGGCCATACAGGTTGCTGGACAGTTCAGACAGGCAGTGGCCATGGCATCATGCTGTTGGGCTGCCTCGGTGGGTGTTCATGTGCGGTTTGGGGGCATTCCCCCATGTCCCCATGGCTGGTCAAGCCATCTGTGGTCTGTGGGCTGCAGCTCCGGTGAGTATTCCTGGTGACACCCCATTTTCTGGCTGGTGGTGTGCTGACCAACAGGCCTTTGCTGGTGGCTGGAGTCCCTTCCTGCAGTGTCGGGCTAGCTTGGGTGGACTATGTTTGTACTCACTGGACCACAGATGGGGTCAGGGGATGTGCCCAGGACTCTTCATTGTCTGGTATGGTTGGACAGGAGAACCAGGGTGGCCCATCCTGTGCCATGGTTGCACTGTTGGCCTGGGGCGTGTGCCACTGGTGGTGGATGGCTGGTGTCGGGGCACATCTGGTGGCACCTGTCACTACTGAGGTGGTGGATGGCTGATATGTGCTCCTGTCAGTGGTGCTGGTGTTGGGCACTATACAGGAATTTGTGTGGGCATGGGCAGGTCACATGGGACTGGTATCAGGAGGGGTGCGGGAGGCAGAATTCCACAGTGTTGTATGGGTTGCTACATCTGTCCTGCCCATCCACTGGGTGCCTAGGGCAGTCCTGCTGTGCCTGGTGGTCATTGTGTGCCATCCAGTTTCTGTGGTTCTGTATGTCTGTGTTCCTACCCTGTTCAAGAAGTGCATGTTTCTGGTTGTCCCTCACCATCCCCCTGTGCCATTGCCCCAGGGGTTACTGGGCATATGTGCTTTTCCTGTCCTGTGCATGGCCCTGTGTGCCATTGTGGCCAGAGTCTGCACATGCGATTTGTGCACCTGTCCACCTGGACTGACGCCTGCTCACAGGGGTGCACCTGTCCACTGTAGGCAGGTCTGTGGTGCTCCTCCCACTTTGCCATGTGCCCTGTGTGGCACTGGTTGGCCTGTGCTTCACTCGACCCTGGTTGCCTGCTCTTGTGTCTGCCTCGTCTCTGGCACTGTGCACTTGGCACACTGTGGGCCTTTCTGGTGCATGTCTGTTGCATGTCCCTGCCATTGGCATGGTTGGGTGGCCTTTAGACAGGGCATGTTCCAGAGTCAGTATCCTTGGGTTGTCTGTGCAGCTTCTGGAGCCCTGTGTGCCTCCGGTCCATCCATCTGTGTTCATGGGTGTGCCTTGCTAAGGGAATCCTGTGTCCATTGCCTGATATTTCCTTGCTTGTGTATCCCTGCTGCCTATGGCTCTGCCCTGCTTAATGGGCTTGTGCTCAGGTTTGCCTCACGCATCCACGGGTTGCTCTGCTGCATTTCTCTGGTTGTGCCGTGGCTCATCTTTGCCATATTCAGTCAACTTGCGCAGGAGCATTTCGGTGGTGTATCCTCTGACTATGGCTCCTGGCTTGCCATGGCCATCTCAGTTGCACTGCACCACACTTGCACCAGTCTTTGGTGCATTTCTGAATATCCGTCCCATAACAGCAAATGATGTCAGTGTCTGTGGCTCAGTAGAGCACACTCGCCTCTGAGGCGGGAGATCAGAGGGCTGTGGGTTCAGTTCCCACATCTGGCACTTGGGTTAATATCCTGTACTGACACTGTAGTGCAGCATGAGAGGGAGCTGCACTTCGAGGTGCCATCTTTCAGATGAGACATTAAACCGAGGTCCCATCTGCCTGGATTGGTGGTAGTTTAGGTGATGTTAAAGATCCCATGGCACTTATCGAAGAGCAGGGGAATTTCCCCAGTGTCCTGGCCAAATTTCCTCATTCACTAAAATACCACCAACAGCTTAATTCTGGTTCAAGTCAGCTGGCATTCATCTGTATCCCCTCCCCGGGTTGTACCTGAAAATAGGCAGGATTTGTCTAGTGCACTTACCCGGTCAACAAAACTAAAATAAAAAAGATGTAATCTGAGTATAAAGTATATTGATTCTTGAGCTACTTGCATGATTTTCATTTGGTGGCATTCCAGGTCATCCATTAGGGTTCTTGATAAGAAGAGTTGTGTGTTTAAAACATGTTACATACATGATTTAATATGCATATAGTATGTATGGGACTGTTGCAAAGAAACGGCATTTTGAACTCTACATTCCAAAGCATCCAAAAGAAAGCAATGGCTGGGAATGGCATTTACCATCAGTGAATTTTCTAGCTGGGAACAAAGTAAAGTAAAAATGTTATTGCTGATAAATTAAAATTGTCATTAGAAGTATAAAATGAACAATAAATACATTCAGCTGTTGACATGATTATTACAAATTACACTCAATAACCTTATACACTTATCAATAAGCAGTATAAAAAGTATACACAAAACATCACACAGGACTTTCTTACTTCCTAGATTACACTTTCCATTAATCTACACAATTTTCTATTTATTCTAGAGTTGTTTCTGAATATGCAGTTTCTTACATTTAATAATTCTGCAAAATCATGAGACATTCTCTAAATGAAGTCTGTTGCTTGTTTTTAATAAATAATTACTCTGAAACATAGGCTCCATATCCAAATTCAACAGAATATCTCCCAGGTATAGTTTTCTCTGAAAAGATGTTTTGGTGTGTCTTCATCTATCCCACAGTATCATATTTTGTATTGGCCATACCATACTTTTTTAAATATATTACCATCCACATATTTGAATCTGAATTTGGTATATGCCTTCTGTTATTAAAGTTTCTTATTGAGTTGAAATATTGATGCACATCAGATTGTCTCTTGAGATTTGAGGCCAACCAAGAACTTAGTTTATAGATTTTGCAAGTCCAGTTTCCTTTTGATATGTATAGCCTTAATTCTACTCTTGATAATTTCCTTAATCTCTCTTAACGGAGTCCTGATACTCTCTGTCAGCAATTCCAATAAGCCGTAGGGCTTAATAATTTTCTATGATGTGGGAGCTGGGATAAATTAAGGCATCCATTCTTTGTATTAACATTTCTTTGATGCCCATTCTCAGAAGCCTGTTTTGTGCATTGTATATGCTTTAATCCAATATGTCACTAGTCTTTGTTCTATGTTACATCTAACCAGAAGTTGTCCTAATTCCTGTCTAGTCACTCATGAGGCTGCTCAGTTCGGTAACCCTAATAAACATTTATAAAATTTGTTCATTGCATTTTCGAGTCCTTCTGTATTCTCCATTCCCAAATCTCAGCCCCATACAATATCTGTGAGCATATTTTTGTATTTAAAACTTAGCAGTCCTTTGACTGAGTGCCTCCATATTTGTAATTAAATCTCTAATTGAGCATCACACAATCTATCTTTTAATTGATGAAGTGGTGTTCTTTCCAGTTAAGATTGTATGTAATAGTATTCCAAGACAGCAACATTTCCTTACATGTTCAATTTCATTATTATTACACTTTGAAGAACACATCCTGCCTGATCTAATTGGGTTTTGTTAAATATCTTGTACTTTGTTTTGTTAAAATTAATTTCCGAGAGAGAGAGAGTTTAGTTCACTCTTTATGGAACTTGTCCAAACTCCACTTTATTCCTATATAGCTTGTTGATATCAGGACATCATCAGCATATGCCAGGTAAGGACACCTCCTGGTACACAACCCTTGCATGTGCAGCTCTGGATCCTCAACCCTTCAAGAGCCTTGTTCAAAAATATATTAAACAGAATTGAAGACAGAATGCATCCCTGTCGAAGGCCAGTATTAGAAAGGAATTTATTAGTACAGTCACCTTCACTGTTATATCTAATTGACATATAATTATACTCATATAGATTTTTTATCACATTTATGACTGCTGTATCTAGATCATAACTGCCTAATACCTCCCATAATTCTTTCCTTATTACTTTATCACATGCTGCCCTAAGATCAACAGAAACACAATATAATTTCTGATTTTTTATTTTAATATATTTGTATATTAAATGCTTAAATACGAAGCACTGGTCCAGAGTTGAATAGCCTGGCATAAAACCAGCCCAAGCTTCTTCTAATATCTGCTTTCTAACAAGCTGCTCCATTGTTCTGTTAAATATTATTTTGTAAACAATTTTGTGAGTTGTCCAGTAGGCTGATTGGTCTATAATTACTTGAGTGTGTGTGGTCTCCTTTCTTATGTATGGGGATAATTATAATCTCTCTTAGTCTGTGGAATTATACCCAATTGGATTATGTTGTTAAGTAAATCCAAGAGCACAGGGGTCCATAATGGTGGATCATCCAAATGATGTCCATTGGTATTCCCATCACCTCAAGCACCATTGTACACTGTATAGCGACTCTAGGCTGGCTCTCCCAACTGCCTACTGACTATACTCCCTAGGGACCCTCATAGACTCTGTAATCCGTAACCAAACCCCTCCTCCCTTGCAGCTCTCTTGTACCACAGACACCTGCTTATGGACTACACTCAGAAAATGAATTTCTACTCACCATACCCAGGTGTCTTACTTCAAAAAGCTCTGGAGCATTTCACTGCACCACCCCAGTCATCCGGAACTCCCTCCCTCCTGCCCTGAGGCAAGCTAACTCCCACCCAATCTTCATAAAAGAACTATATCGTCACCTATCCGGGACCCCTGCACATGCTTTGATCCCACTTAATGCCTCACAGCTAACCACCCTATTTCGCCCAAGACACTGCTGCGTTTCTAAACAAGCTTTGCTATAAAATGTCTTTATAGCTGCCACTTAGCCCAGTTTTAGTTATTTGCATGTACTCATGTCACTTTTGTCATCTCTGCATAGCTATATGTATTATCTCGAGTACTGTCTGACTTGATCTGTATTCTAACCTACCTGTACTATATACTATGTACCTGTACTATATACTATGTATTGTACAATCTCATCTCATTTTATGTATGTATTCTCCCGGTCATACCTGAAAATAGTCAACTTTGGCTAGCGCTTCTAACCTGGTTACCAAAACTAAATAAATAAAAATAAATAAAATTCTGTCTGGCCTAGGTGCCTTATGTCTTTCGCCTGGAGGATTACTGTAATTACTTCTGCTTCTGTAATTTTTTGGTGCATGGATCCAGTCATCTTTCATCTTAAGATGATTAATTTTCTGTTTATAAGATATTTCCCTAAAGTAGTTTTCCCAAGTTGAGGGGTCTATAGAATTGTCAATTCTCTCAAGTATCCATTCCAACCATTTACTACCATTTGCCAGCATGTCTTATTATTGTTTCTCTTTGACCATTTCAAATTGATCCCAAATCTTTTTCTGTACTTACCCTTTTTCTACCCAACAGTTTTTATATTATTTCTATGTTTGTTTAAACTAATTGTAGTATTCTTTGTTGGCCATTCATAAGTGAATCTAGTGCATCTGTTTATTTCATTTTGTATTTTTGCATTCTACATTAAACCATTTACTCTCTTTCTTCTTCTTACCGATAGATACTTTTGCTATTATTGATGAGATCTTCCTCATAACTCCTACCCATTTTTGACATATTTCTACTGTAGTTTGATTTTCTATTTTAGTTATTTCATTCCTAATTCCATATTCGGTTAATAAATGAACAGATTTAAAATCCTATAAGTCCCATTTTATCACCTTTTTACCCTTATTATCCTTTCATTCCTTATAGAATAATTTTTTGTAAATCGCCAAATATCTGATTTTATTTCCAATGGGCTATGTTCACTATCTGTTCTTGGGCCAATTCTAAGATTATTTAAAAATGTGATTAAGTTACATGAGGTCCAGCAATGGTCAATTGTTGATGCCCCTGCTATCCATGTAGGTAAATTCCCTTTGTCATCACCCTTGTTCACCGATTAATCCTTATCATTTCCTTATTCTCTAATTCTCTCACTAGATTGAGCCCCTCTTTAACAGTTCTTTAAATCTTGTACTTCCTTACTGTATTATGGGATTGGAATCAGGAGCTGCTCATGCATTAGCTAGGTTATCTAGTAGTTCCAGGCTGTGCCCCACCCTGGCATTAAACTCAACTAATAAGATTATTCTGCATCCTACATCATTTGAAGAACAATGTTCTATAAATTTTACCAATTTCTAAGTCTCCTTGTTCTGCATAGCTCGATTTCTTTGGCAGAAGGTAAACATTTTAATAATAGTTTTATTTTGCTTATTACCATTTGAACTGGCAAAATGTGTTCTGAGTCCAGATTTATTTCAGCTTGTTCTGCTTTATCCATTATTTTGCACCACATAATGAGTCCCCTGATAATCTGCCAAACTTTTTGTACTTCTTGACACTTTTTGAAATCCTTTATATCCATTTAATTTTAAGTTTTTCCTAATCCATGTTTCCTGGAGACATATGCAGTTAAAATGAGCTATATAATCAGTGAATGACGGGTCAGCTAATCTGTTCTGTATACCTGTAATGTTCAAAGATAACATGTTATATGTTTTTGTACCCTCTTCCTTTATTATACTTATATCTTGATATGATTTATGTCAGTCTTCCAAGTTCTGAAGTGTTTGAAATCAATTAGCTGTGTTAATCATATTTAACCATTGTTCATTGTTCTGATCTTCCCATTTTTTCTATCACTTCTTTTCTCGATACAAGTATATATCAACCCTGCCCAGTATTTCAATTTTGGGCAAGATATATCTGTAGTCCTTTACAATTTTTGCCCAAATTAGAATTTGACCATTTATTTCCTGTCTTTTCACTGTCTTGACCATTCTGTTTAAATTATCATCCTTTGTCAAGTTCTTCAGCATATCTAATACCTTCAATCGAATATTAAATTTAGTTTCAAATAGAAAATTATTTAGACCAAAGATGGAGATCACAAAATCTTCCCTAATATTGACCTGTCAGTACTGTGCCTATAGATCTCGGAAAATTGATTTTATACCTACTACACTGTCAATTTTAATACCCAACTCTCTCTTTTTACTTTTGAGTCTCAATGGCTTTTAAAACATAATATTAGTCCCATAGCAGTAGGATCATTTCTTTATCTATTAATGGGCTTATTTCACTAATTTTGACATTAAATTATCACAACTTTTGTTAATTTGTAAAACTGATCCCATAAATTGCTCTAGGTTTTCATTTAATTTTGCTCTGTTTCTTCCAGCATAATTGGGTCTTTATATAAAGGCAGGACAAAGTCTGTCTCCAGAGTTCTGTTTAAAATACCTCTGAGATTATTCTGTAATTCCTTTTCCTTTTCTTTTTCTTTCTCAACTACCTTCCTCCTACTTTCCCTTTCAACAGTAAGAAGTTTATCTCTACCCTCACTCACCAAGTTTTTCTCTTGCTCATCTGTTGGTGTTATTTCATTCATGTTTTTCGCTTTTCCTGTTCTTTTCTTAAGGTTAGTTTTTTTTCCTTATCCATTTCTTTGCACTTCCTGTATTCCTCGGTGTTTTTTTTCCACTTGATTTTGATTTATGGCTTAGAATTTTCTACCCTTTTTCCTCCCTTTTCTTTGTGTTTTTGTTGTCCTTCTTTATTGGATTGAGTTCTTTCAGGGGTATCTCTTGATTCATCCCCTTCAGAACTTGTGTTATTATTATGTTCATCCATTTCATTCCCTATTGTTACCTCATTAAAGGCCACTATTATATTCATCTCATTTATTTGTTTGTTCACTTACATTTCAGGGCTTTTTCTTTATTTCCTTTGATTTAAGCAGCTGCCTTATGTAGTTTTTCTTGTTTTACACCCTTTCCCAAATTTCAGTGTTTATGGATCTTAGCTCCTCAATTAGACTATCACATAATTCATGTCCATTGGGCAACATGACTAGTTCTGTTTCCAGTTTGGTGTTATTTCCATACTCCAATGTCTTCAAGTATGTTGTATTAAATGTTTCATTATTTAATTCCAAAGAGGGCTCTGTAAAGGCAACCTCTTCTGGAATTGTATCCTCCTCCATATTATGGACTACTGTCACATTCATTGGGGTGTCAGATTTTTCTGATTTTTTATTAATCATTGTTTCAAACATCCAGTCATTTTTTTTCCATACAAATTTCTTTTTACAAATGACATATTCTGAGAATTCTGAATCAATTGTTCATAGATTAGGCATTTGCCAATAAAGGATCCCTCAGTGCTTTAAATAGGGACTCTGGCCCAAAATACTACATTGCAGAATTAGAATAATCATACTCCCAGTAAACCTCATCCCAAAATTAGGTTTCTATGTTACTTCATTTTAAAGTTATGAGCTATTTCATAACCCTGATTTCACTACCTGTACAAAACATTTCAGTGAAGAGCTGCTGATGATGTCATCTCCTGAACTCACAGTCTAGTCTTCCCTGTCAGCAAGCTTATAGGACCTGTTTCTCTAAAGTATAAAGATCATTGTTCAATGGTTTTCACAAGTAAAACAGGCAGCACCATTCTAAAAACATTGTTATAAAATCTATGTGTTCCAGGTTTTGTAACAAAGTTGACAAAGTTGTATTGTTTAATGCTTTTTGGTGTGGTTCATTTCTCCAAAGTTTCAGGATGCTGAGTCAATATGCCTGCAGGCTGCTGATAATATATGGGTGTTACTTACAGTGCCTGTTAGGAAGCTGTATTGTTACAAGTTTTGTAATGTTGATAACTTCATTGCTATTTGTCAGTGTCTGTTTTACATTAAGTTTTAATAGGGGCCTTATGTCTGTTAATTCCTACGACGGGTGAAAGTGTTAGTCCTGGTAAAGCAATTATTTCAATGTGAGTACAACGCAGATCAGCCTGAATGTAAATCAAGTAACAGCCTGCCAGGGAGAAAACAGTACATGAGCTCTGCTCAACTGAGTAACCCATTCATTCATACTTTGATGATGAATAAAATAGTGATTGACTGATTGGTTGATTGATTCATTGAACATTGAGCTGGCATAGAACCATGTAGTAAGGATTCAAAACAGCATTACCTCTCCCACCCCATTTACAGGGTGATGGAATAATTATTAAAAGTGCCAGTCTTGAGAAGTTGTCTCCATTGAATGACATGTGTGAATGATCACAGCCTTTCACCACATAAGAGACATCTAGCCTGAAAATCTCACAGCAGTGTGCTATGACTCAGCATCAAGCAACCCTGGAGAAAAGGACTACAACAAAAGCACCAAAACAAACAAATACAAATCTGTCAACTTTGTTACAAACCTAAAACACACTTAGTTTTTAAAGCAATGTTTATTGAGTGGTGCTGCCTGTTTTACCAGTGAAACCATTACACAATGATCTTTAAACTTTGGAGAAACAGGTCCTATAAGCTACCAACATGGCAGACTAGTCTGTGAGTTCAGGAGATGACATCATCAGCAGCTCTTCACTGAACCTGGCTTTTTGAACAGGCAGGATTTTTGGCATGTAACATGATTTGTAACTTTCCAAAGTAAATTAGAGATCTCATTTTTGGCATGAGGCTGGTTGGGGCTATGTTGATCCATATTCTGAATTTATTGATCCCAGTAATTTTGACCATAGTCCCTCTTAATACATCCCTTGTCAATGTTTCCAAAGGTGGTGTATTTAATTTGATAGGACTTATAAAATGAGTGACTTCTTCTGAGGGCCATGAGGTTTCATTTATTTCTGCCTCAGAATCCTAGAATTGTTTAAGCTGTCATCATTTATTGGCTGAAACATTGGAGAACTGCTAATTGTCATATATTTCATCTTGATTCTGTTTAATTCTCTGATTTTCTGTTCAATTCTATTATTAGTTTGTATTGTTTATTTTACATTTTCCACTGTTCTGCTCACTTCATTATTCACCAATTCAATTAACCCTGGGTCATGAGCAAATGGTTCATGGGATCCCAGCTGATGTGTCTTATTGATACTATTCTGGTTAACTGATGATCAATTTACATCATTACTTTCCTTTGTTTTCCTTTGTGTTGAGGTTGGTACTTTTTACATAACTCCCAAATTAATGGCTGAATGAGCTTGGGCTTGTTTATAGAATTTAAATCACAATCCTCTAAGGTAATAGTTGTCTGACCTACATATTCTGAAGATTTTTGCTTTCCTTCACGGTTTCCCCTTAACCATCTCCCTTTTTGCCAGCAAAAGCTGGGCATCTGGATCTGCTGTTATTTCCATTTTACTTTATCTCCTGACTTTCTCTGCTACTTAGAATATATGTTTTTCCCTCTTATCTATCATACTTGATAATTCATTCTTGTTTTCATTAGTGGTCTTTCTCCTTCTAGTCTTAACTGGCATGATTGATAATGCTTAATTACTATTGCTAGGCTGTAAATCAAGAAAGGAAAAGATAAATACAATTTCAAGTAAGAAAGAAAATGCAATTTAGAAAATAACAATGGAATTTCCAAAAGTCAAAATTAGTCAAATGACTATGCTAAAATATATGTCCAATTATACTTTGAATTACACTTAAAGTCCTCCAGTTTTAAATTACTCATGTATTTAAACTGATACTTTACTCCTTGCTGGTTTTCAGCGTTGTATTCTTCTTTCTCTGGTGTATTTCTATTTTGTTCTGGTTCTTCAACCCTTAATTAAACTCTACTTCTTGTAACAGATTTCTCCTCTTTATGGATTGTCCTTGATGGTTCTTGATATTTAGTGAGACTCCATGAGCATCAAAAGTTCCTTCCTTTTCACAGTTCTCCAATTCTCACCAGGTGCTGCTGATAAAATTGAGGTAAACACCCAGTCCAGATGTAGCTTAATCTTTTTCTGTCCAGGTTTCCTTTATCTGGCTCCAAGCAGGCCACTTTGCTGACATTAGAATCAGGGAAATTAAATACACAGACGAATAATACAGAAAATAGACATGAGAAAAAATAGATAATAACAACTGTAATCATGTGCTTGAATCTGTATATGAAATCAGTGTGTAAATTCTGATTTTGTTTTATTTAGTATTTTAAATATTTAAAATATTTAAGTATTTATTTGGTTAGTTAAGTATTTATTTTAAGTGTTCAGAATATACCTGGGCTCAAATGTGCTCACATATTGAAATACACTCGATTAGATTTATTATATCACCTTCTTTCTATATATTTAATTAATTTGTCCTTTTAGAAAACTTTGGCATCTACCCATACAGATTAAAATAATTCTCTTTAGAGAAAGAAACCTCTAGAAAACTTACTTTTGATTGTAGAAAGTTGCACAGCTATGTGGTTCAGTGAGAAGGGAGAAGGCTCACAACTATCAAGTTCACATATAACCAGTTTTAAAACTCTGGTTCTTTTCTTTAGTCAGGTAAAATTACTTCTACTCCTTCAATTAACCCTTTATTCACCATTTTGCCGGGCTACAGCCTTTGCTGAATATTTGTAAAAAGAAACTAAGAATCTAGCTCGTTAAAAAGAAAAACATTAGCACTTCCCAAATGGTACTGTGGGTCAGTAATCCATTTGTGAAAGAGCAGTAAAGCAAGCACAAGAATATCTTTAAATATCTAAAATATCTCAAAAGAAAAAGTGGCAAAAAGTAAATCTGAGTTTTAAGCCTTAAGGTACTGCCACCTCGCCTTCTGTGGGTGTTCTTCCTGGTGTGTGGCTGGAGTGATGTGAGTTTCTTCCTCTGGTACCTGCACACTAAATACTTGAGGCCATGTGCAATCAGACTCCAATGAGGAGTGCAGGTTCACTTCCTGATTAGAAAAGAGAAAGTGCTTTCTTTAATTTCAAATGTGATCTATCAATCTTTCATTTAAATGAGAAAACAAAAATGAGTAAGAAATGGCTTGTACCTATGCCTATGCAGAGAAAAATTCCAATTTCAGGGGCTCACAAAATGTAATACTACCTAAGTGGCAGGTTGCCTGTTTCCACTTTCAAGTAAACCAATGATCAGCAATCTGGTATATGCACCAGGTATAAGCCTGTTAAAATTATTGTACAATTGATACAGTACTTTTCCATGGTGCATGCTGTTATTAAGGAATTAAAGGCAAATAACTGGCTGATGCACTTAACAGTTGTCTCTACTGGCTCAATATGCAGTATAAAATGGTCACGCCCTTTTAGAGTGAACTCTAGATGCTACACAGGTTTTTTTTCCCAGATCTTCTCAGTCTTCTAAACTTCTTTCTTATTTATGAAATGTACTAAATGGGCTGGCACAATGAACAAAACTCACTTAAATACAAAGACAAAATGCTCATAAAGTGGTCACAGATCATAAAAGATTAAATAAATGCAAATGTAGATAACAATGTAACTGTAAAACAGTAAAACAATAAAAAAAAGCAAATAACATTAAAAAGCCTTAAAAGCCTTAAAGCCTTAAAGCATTAAAAACTGTAGTATCTGTTAAAGCATCTTGAATTATTATAATTATTGCAACAGATTACAACTAATTACAGCAAATTATTTCAACAGTTATTTCAACAGTTAGACAAAACAACATTTAGTATCTCAAAACAACGCTACAGTGATATTCAGCGATGCTACATCTAAACAACAGCAGTTGTAGATGGAGATTTAACATACAATGTGGACCACCAGAGATCTAGTGGGTCAAAAACACTGCAAAGGAAGGCCAATAGGCTCCTGCAGGTTTTACTGAAGCTCTCTCAACAAGTTCGGCTCAGTCCACCACTATGACTCCTTGCTCCACCCAGGGATGCTATAAGGCCTTTTCTTTCACTTCAGGAATTTCCACTCAAATATGGACTTTTAATTTCTTTTCTGCAGAACACCAAAGTTGGCATGGAAAGATTAGCATCAAATGAACTTCTACTTAGACAACGGTGGAATACCTGTTATAGAAGTTATAAAGGCATATGCTAATTCCTGCTGCAATCGTTACTCCACAGTGATTCATAGTGTGTTCACTCTCGATATGTCGATACTTCTGTAGGCTATAGTTATCTGCTACTCTCCTAGCCCAAGCTGGGAACAAACTTTTGGGATAATCAGGTTTTAATGAAATGGGACAATCCAGTTGCAGGCTTCCAGCATGACTGCAAAGGCCTCCCTCAGAGAAGCAACAAGGAAGACAACAGAAACTGAGATCTGTGCAAAGCTGCTGACTATTTTATCTCTTTTAATCTGTGTTTTATCCATTTTACTAATTTATCTTGTAGGATAATCTGGCATTATAGAATGACCAATCTAGTGGTTGCAAATTAAATAAAATGTGCATATCTCACATATCAGTAACAGCAGGAAAAAAGGAATATATGCATTTTAGTTAAAAGACCATAATTGCAATGAATGTAAGTTAAGTATTACATTTATTGATTATTTGGCTACTTGTATAATATACATTTGGTGGCATTACTGTTAGAAGATACACAAAACATGACAGCTAAGGGGAGGTTCTGATAATGGGAGACTTCAACGTGCAAGATACAGATTGGTCAATACCAGCAGGAATATCTGCCAGAACTAGACACATAGTGGATTCCTGCAGGGAAGGGCCTCAAACAACTGGTACAACAACCCACAAGAGACAGGGCTATCCTAGATCTAGTACTGACTAACAGGAAAGGATCACAGATCTCCAGGTAGAAGGTTACTTGAGCCAGTGACTATCACATGGTATGGTTCAATTTGGCCACTAGAACTAAATCATCCCATTCTAAGGCAAAAATATGGGACTTCAAAGGAGCTGACTTTGATAAGATGGCCAACAGAGTTAAGCTAGCCCTGGCAAGAAGAAATACAGGTGAGGGGTACAGGTAAAGTGGGCAATCATTAAGGATGCAATACTTGAAGCAACATCACATTGTGTTAGAGAGAAAAGGAAGTGCAAAGAAGAAGGAAACCACTTTGGTTCTTAAAAACAGTAGGCAGAGAAGGTCAGAGCCAAAAGGCTGGCCTTCAGGAAATATAAGGGAACGCAGTGGGACAAAGATAGGGAGGCATACTAAATTTCACTAAGAGAAGCAGGGAAGGCAGTAAGGCAGGCAAAGGCCCAAACTGAGGAAACACTAGCATGAACAGTAAATGAAGGTAACAAGACTTTCTATAGACACATTAGTGAAAGGAGAAAGTCCAGAGAGGGCAGTACTAAGATCAAAAAGGATAATGGGAGGGTGAGGAGGAGGACCATGGAAAAGCATCTATCCTAAATAGATACTTCTGCTCAGTATTTACTGAGGAGAAGGTAGGACAAGGCCCACAGCTCAGCATAATGCACATGGGGAGGGAGGTGTGCACTAGTTTCTTCACAAAAGAAAGAGTCCTACAAAAGCCTCGATAAGCTCAGGGTGGACAAGGTAATGGGACCTAATGGCATACATCCCAGGGAACTAAAGGAGCTAAGGGTGGAACTAACTGAGCCATTATCAGAACTGTTTAGTGAGTCTCTGAGCACAGGAGAGGTCCCAGAAGACTGAAGAAGGGCTTTATGTGATCCTGCTCCACAAGAGTGGTAGCAGGGAAGAGGCAGGGAACTACAGACCAGTCAGTCTTACCTCAGTAGTGGGCAAGACTATGGAGGCACTCCTTAATGAAAGGATAGTGCACCACCTGGAATCCATAGGAGCACAGAATCCAAGACAGCATGGGTTTACAACAGGAAGGTCCTGTCAAACTAATCTCATAGATTTCTTTGACTGGGTAACCAGAGTGATGGACCAGGAGGAGCAGTTGATGTTGCCTACCTTGACTTCAGCAAAGCTTTCAATACTATTCCACATAGAAGATTTATTAATAAGCTGGGTAGGCTTGGGGTGGGTCAGAATTTGGTCAACTGGGTGGCAAACTGGTTGCTGGGTAGAAAAAGAGATAGGTGGTAAATGGTATACAGTCAGAAGAGATTCAAGTCACAAGTGGGGTACCTCAGGGATCAGTCCTGGGGCCAGTCCCTTAAATATCTTCATCAGTGACATTGCAGATGGACTGAGGGGGTAAGGTTTGTCTGTTTGCAGATGACACCAAGATTTGCAACAGAGTAAATGATCAAGATGAAGTGGGCAGAATGAGAAGAGATCTGGATAAACTGGCAAAATGGTTGGAAGAGTGGCAACTGGGGTTTAACGCAAAGAAGTGCAAGATAATGCACATAGGGAAGAGAAACCCTGAAGCCACCTATAGGTTGGGAGGAAAGTTGCTGGCAGTCACAAGGGAGGAAAGAGACTTGCGATCATCATCACAGATGATCTGAAATCATCCAAGCAGACCACTAAAGCAGTAGGTAAGGCTAGTTGGGTGTTGGGGTGTATTAGTTGGGGCATCACAAGTCACAAGAGGAGGTAATAATCCGTCTTTACAAGATACTGGTTAGGCCCCATCTGAGTACTGCATTTATCACTGGAGGATACACCTTCAGAAGGACATTAACAAAATGGAGGCAGTCCAGAGAAGGGAAACCAAAATGGTGCAGAGACTGCATCAGAAAACATATGAGGACAGATAAATGGAGCTCAATATGTATACCCTACAGCAAAGGAGAGAAAGTGCTGATATGATCGAAACATTCAAACACCTTAAGGGCATTAACAAGGTGAAAGAGTCTAACATGTTTCAATATAAGAGAAATAGCAGGACAAGAGGACACAGCATGAGATTAGAGGGAGGCCGATTAAGGGGTAATGTGAAGAAGTTCTTTTCACAGAAAGCGTGGTAAATGCATGGAAAGGCTTACCTCAGGAAGTGGTGGATATGAATACAGTTCAGGGCTTCAAACAGGCATGGCATAGGCATAAGGAGCAATACAGATGAGTATGAATAGATAGGCCATTGACAGAGCAAAGGCCGATGGCACATTCATAAGGTAGAAAAGAAATGGGCAGACTGGATGGGCCTTGATGGTCCTTATCTGCCATCAACTTCTATGTTTCTATGTTTCCATGTTTCTATGTTTCTATTCCAGGTTATCCATTATGGTTCTTGATAAGGGAATTATCTGTTTAAAACATACTATGTACACAATTAATATGCATACATTATGTAGTGGACTGTTGTAAAGAAATGGTATTTTGATCCCTGTTTTGCAAGATGTTACGTTCACATTTCTAATGCTACCATTGCTGGAGTTGCTAAATTCACTGCATGATTACTTCTGGTGCATGAGCCACATGCTTTGGTAAAAAAAATGCAAGGACAGAAAAGGACTGTTTATAGCCAATACATTATTCTGTATATCTGCAACTGTTTTTGTCTTTCCTCTGTCTTTATTACTGATATTTAGAAAATGGGTACTGCAAAACCTGCATTCTAATTGGCTGAAACCCTATGGAACCAGGCTGTTATTTCTTTACAACGTCCAGTTAGAAACAAGGCATTCGAGGTGCCCCATTACTAATGCATCTTTGGGCACCCTAATTCTCACACTAACCCGCCGCCATTTTTCTTCTCTCACTAGCGAGCGCTAGCAACCGGACAAACCCTTTGCACAAATCTTCATTTTAACTAAACTAACAATAACCACATATTAAAAAAAAAGAAAGAAAGAAAAGGAAGCCATCAGCTTCACGAACTGTGATCGGCAGAGGGATTTTTAAAAGAGCAGCGAGCCTCTAACAGCTACAGTCATCCTTCCTGTCACCCTTCCAACCCGAACCACAAAAGCAGTGCTCTTACTCACACTGCAAAGGGCACTAACTGCAAAGTGATGGAGTGTGTGGAGAGGACATCAAAAACCACAATTTTTGTTGGTGTTACCAAGTGACAGATGACAGTCTCCAAGACCCCCCACCACTGAAATAGTTACCTGGTAACAACTTATGCTCCAGAACAGTTTCCAAAGTGAAGAAAAATCTAAAGGCCGCTGCCCGCCCGCACTCTCAGCTTTCTACCACACTGTTCCCACATCAGTGTATTTAGTTTAAACAAAACCTACATGTTTGCACCTCAGCAGAGCAAGCACTCTTTCTCAAAATCGCTACAAGCTCCAGATGTTCCACCCGTCTTTACTCTCACTGCACTCACTGTCTTCCCACAACACCTATAGTACATGCAGGCAAAGAAAAAAATTACCTGAAGACACTTTTCATGTTCACCTAATCTCACGTTGTCTTTCTCTATATTACAGTACTACGCTGCTACCCTGCTCTGTTCCAATTGGGGGATGGATGTAACCATGACAACCGGGACCAAAAGCATAAGACACTCTAGAAAGATAATATAGACACAGGAACTACTTTATTTCAAAACTTATATTCATCTAATGTTTTATAAACAATTTTTAAATAAATTTATTTTGTTTTACAGTGCCCATTTAAAAAAAAAAAGTACTATTAACCCATTTTTAAGTGCAATTAATACCCTCCAGGGTGGGGTTATGGGATATAACGGACCTTCCAGGGAGCTATAAGGCCCTCTGCCTGTGGCATCGGGCCTCATTAGACTCCTGGGTGGTCTGTTATATCCCAATAACGCCAACCCTGTTGGGTATTATTACTATACACAGTACATATATAGAGCTCTGTACATCCATGTACTTTCGCAAAAATAATATTTACTTATTACAGATTACTAGAGAATATGTTTTTTTAATTTTCATTTTTCTTTTCAGGGATTATAACACAGAGCATGAAGCCTTGGATACCATATCTTCTACAGACGGTAATAGTAAGCAAAATTTCTCCTGTCTGTTTTAACTCTTAAGCTTTTAAAGATCAATCTGTTCTTCATTATTTATGGTTCTTACAGTCCAATCTCCTTTATTGGAAATCATGGAATAGGTGTCCGATCATTTACATCACTTGTGTAGTGGCAAATGTACCAGTCCTTTAATAAAGTGGTTTAACTAATTGGAAAATTCACATCATTAAGTCTGCAAAGAAAAAGAAAAATTGTCACTCATTTTAAAAGGAGATGGGTACTGCTGAAGTGTGAATAAATTGTCTTAGAAATTGTCTCTAATTCAAGAAAGCAATTGGGCAGACAGACAAAAACACACACACACACACACACACACACACACAGACACACAGACACATACACACACACACACACACACACACACACACACACACACACACACACACACGTACATAGAAAGAAAGAACAAATCATGGACTGAGTACTGACTCACCAGACCGCGTGCACTACTCCAACTCAATCCAGCAGTACAACTCCAGCTGCAGCTACACAAACTAAAAAGTCCTACTGTTCCCATACAGAGCATGTGGGTGAACAGCTCATCTCACTAAGCTAGGCACCAGGATTTTTGGGTGCCCAGAAACCTTACATCCTGGCACATTTTCAAAAAATTAACACCAGACTATAGCTAAACAGTTATTGTTTCCCAGTTTCAAGTGTTTGTTTTTGAAAATGCATCATTTGATGTACAAGTCATGAAGACAGGCAACAACCCAAACACGGATGTGGGATAACTAGGTCAACCTTGGTTGTAGGATGATTTTATACATTTTTATGGTATCACGTGAACAAGGTGACTGAAATTGGGCACCTACAAAAACGGAGACTCAATTATGGTGCCTATGTTCATGGCTACCTAGTAGGGGGCACCAGATACTGGGATGGTCGAATAGAGTGACAGAAAGCACGAGAGTATACGCATGGTGGGAGAGGTAGGGAGGGATGGCATATGGGAGATGGGGTGGCAGGCAGCTGCTCAGCTGGTCCACTAGTGTGTTGGGATGGTGGTCAGCTGGGAGGTGTGGGATTCAGGTCAGGCACAGTGTAGGTTTTTTTGTCCCCCAACATGCACCCCCGAGTTGAGAATCTATAAGTAGGGTGGTGCAGGGGCATATTCTCGCCTTAAAACTAAACTCATACGCCCCAAGCACACTTTTTTTTCCTTGTCAGTGAGTGTGCATTGCAGAAATAAATTTTTACGATGTATATTCTCCCCAATGGAAATCACTATTTTTGATCGCCTTATGACATGGAACCATTTTTTTATTAAACAGAATAAAAGTAGTCCTCCCTGTCCCACTAGCCAAAATGTTTTCATGCTCACTTGCACTTTATTGACCTATGACCAGGGTTGGTCTTTTTGTGTTTGAGTAGCAGTGTCTTCGTGACTTAGTGTGGAGCCTTTATTGTTGAATTGCCTCCAACATGGATCTCCTGTTAAGCATTTTTATGTATTTTCAATGTTTTATTAGGTTAAAAAACAAGATGACAGTCATCAAGTTTGGTATTTTATTCAAATGGCAAACAAATCAAGAAAAATAAGCCCTAATGATAGTTTTTGTAATCATGTGTATCAGAGGGGTTTCCAAATCCTATGGAGCATGCTCAGAAAAACTTAAAATTCATAACTCTGGAACCATTTATTTGTTTCATGAAACCTCCGAAAGGTCCTACCTTGGCACAGGCCAATTCTGCCATAAAAATTTCATGTACAAATTCCAATGCAATCTAGTCTGTACATAAGAGCAAAAAAGAAAAACTGTGTTAAGTATAGTAACATTTATTTTTCACTTTTTATGTTTTGTATCTCAGAAACCACACAAGATGCTGTCATGCAACTTTTCACTTAATGGGTTTCAGCCAGTCAGACTGTGCTTGCCAAATTTTAGGCTATTTCATCAAACACCGCCAAGTTATTAAGATGCACATTTCAGGTTTAACATTAACACCTCACACAACTCCTAACTATACTGGCACTACAGCACCAGTATAATTTATTTCTCTCTTGCTCTATCTATCTATCTATCTATCTATCTATCTATCTATCTATCCATCCATCCATCTATCTATTTCTCCTCTTCTCTCTCTCTCCCCTCCCTCCATCCATTCATCCATCCATCCATCTATCTATCTATGGATTTATGTGATAAGGGTGACTCTGTGTGAGTGAGTCTGCAATGGGTGAGTATGGGAGGCAGACCACAGGAAGGGTGAGGGGACACAAACAGCAACACACGGAGAAACGCGGGCAGGAGGAGAGACAGAAAGGAGAGCATGGCCATGCATGAGTGAGCCACAGGAGGCAAGTGAATGGGCAACCACACCAGGGCAAAGGGCACAGAGCATGCCAAATTAGACACACGTCCCAGGGCACAGGACCATGTGCAACAGGATGACAGCAAGTGGGACGGGGTGAAAGGAGGTGGCTAGCCAGCCCAATGGGGTGATGCATGAAGAGGTTAGGGGTGGGGCACAGGACAGGATGTGTGTACACCAGTGGTACAGCAGTTGCCATCCTAGCGGCAGCCACACCATGGCAGGGCAGTGGACAGGGCACTGACAGGGGTACCTATTGAGGTGGCAAGGGTGTGCCATGCAAGTGACTGGCATGCGGGTCAAATGAGAGACTATCAGGGATGCGGTAATGAGCGGTGCCCTTACCGGGTATCACCGCTCCACTGCTGGGTCCATAGCTGACTGCTGTGCACGTGCAATGTGTCAACAGGTGGCATTCGACAGATGGACAGTTTTCAGGCAGAAGGGCAGTGCACAGCAGGCAGCATCAATGCCAGGAGGCTGGGTCACATATGGAATGTAAAGTTGTGCGCCAGGCCCCAGAGATAGTCATAATGACTCTGTGTGCCATACTCTGCCACCACTGTGATGATGCAGGTATTCAGGTCATGGTACTGGTGCCAGATCTTGCAGACTCAGCTACAGAGCCCAACTGTTCAGACTGCACTACAGCCATATGCTCCTTGCAGAGGCAGTCAAACAACCACCAAATGCTGGGGTGGCAGGACCTGATCACGGTGTTGAATTCCCTGTGCCACCTCTCCATGGCATTATTCATCTGGGCTAGTCCTGGATGGTCACCCATGGCAGTTCCACTGGGTGAAGAGGAAGGAGGCATGCCTCCATTCTGACCATCCAGTGGGGTGACCAATCCAAGTGTCCTTAAAGTAATCGAGGATTGGCTGCAGCACCTCATGCTGTGCCACATAGTCCCACTCCTGCAGCTCCTCAAACACTGCTGGCATGTCCACCAGCTTGACAAAGGCCAGTGTCAGCAGCCTCCATAGGTGCAGGGTGAAGTCCAGGTCCATGGTGTATCACTGCAGGACCTCTGGGCACTGCTGCACCTTGTGCCAGATGGTCTGTGAGAAATGGAAGAAGCAGCCATGGATCTGGGTCTCTGGGAATACATAGGACACAGCGTGCCAGCTGGTGCACATGAAGTCCAGCAAGACTGAGGTGGGTGCTAGCACCGGACGGTGTATTTTTTACCAGTCCAGCAGCCGTATAGGTCTGTGCCTCCGGTGCAAGTGAGGGCGAATGCAGCTGGCAGGACTGCACCTGACTGGACAGTATGGACAGTATATAACTGGTTGGGCATGCCTGGAATGAAGTGTCCATAAACCAGTCAGGACAGTCTGCCAACTGCTGCAGACCACAGTCAGTGGTGTAGATGAGGAGCCTTCCTGCTCCCAACCACTGTTGGAGAGGAGGAACCATGCCCCATCTCCAGTCTTGGTGAACTCCTCTGGTATTATGAGGTTGGTGATGGTCGTGGGCAACGTGGGCCACCCTCGTGCCCATGTTGAACACGCTGTACCATCCACTGCAGCAAATGCACACCTGGAAGTCATCCTGCCATGGCTGCAGGTATCCTGGATGTGCTGGCCAACATGACCTGCAATGCACTCTCCTTTGATCACCATGCACTGTCCTGCAGCCTCCCGAGCATACGGTGCATGCCAATGTCTGCGTCGGGTGCATGGTTGTGGTTCCTGATGGTGACGCATGTGTCCTCTACGTTGTGTAGGTAGGTGAGGCAATTGTATTTTGGGCCTCTGCGCACCACCAATACACCTTTTCTGGTCCCGCCTTGTCCTTTCTGTAGATGTAGCCATTGTAACCAGCTAGTGGCTTGCCTTTCTGGCTTTGGATGAATTGTAATGACATCCTCCTATTAGAGTGACAGTTGTTGGGCATCTGTGCTGTACCCTTTATGGGTGATGTCTGCCCATGCCCTGTGTAGCCCTGTGGATGCCCCTTCCTGCCTGACCCTATTTCACATGGTATGCCGTCCAGTCCCCACCCTATATTCAGTGGACGTCTCCTGTTGTGCTGCCTTGCCCAAGAACCTCGTGTGGTGAGTGTTTGTGCTATTGCTGTTTGAGGGCTGCTCTGATGGTGCTGATGTGCTGGGCTGGGAGGGTGTAGGTCAGTGGGCCATGTCTGTACAGGCTGCACGTGTGGTGGCCCTGTTGGGCCTCTGTCTCCTGGAGTCTGCCTGTGATGTGGCCCACAATGGTGCTGTCTTCTTTGCCGCACGGACCTGTCAGGGCATTCTGGTGTTCTGTTGCTGCTCGGGAGTCATCATTGCAGAGCAGCAGCTTGTCTCACTGTTTTACTGCCGCTCTGCTTCCCCATGCTGTCACTCTTTCGGCTGCTGCTCTTCCACCCTCACCCCCTTACCACGCTCGCTCTTTCTGTGCCTTTCTTGGCTGTTACCCTATCTATCTATCTATCTATCTATCTATCTATCTATCTATCTATCTATCTATCTATCTATCTATCTATGTCCATATCCATATCTATCTATATCTATTTCTACATATATATATATTTATATATATTATAGTGGAAGCGGGCACACCACTATATTTAGGGCTGAGATGTCACTTATATGTTAAAGTCAAACTTTGCATGTTAATAACTTTGGACCCATTTAATGGATTTGCCTGACATTTGGTATGCTCTGTGGGGCATGGTAGATCTCTTTGATTTGACAAATTTTGTTTTGGTCGGACTTACGGTCTTTGCACATGAAAACGCTTGAAAAATGCAAAATTATCCATTTTGGGAGGCAGCTTTTGGGATTTTGTACATGGCCCTGTGCTGATGTGTAATGTGCCACTCAGTGAGATGCCTTGTTTGAAAAGAGGTTTGGTCGCCGTAATGCGCTTTTCATTTGGTGAAAAATATTAAGGCATTCAAAAGTTATACCACTTTTAAGTTCCATTATAAGTCAATGGGAACATTGATATGTATGTTTTGCAAACAAAGAATGAGGTTCTGGCCATCTGGCCCCACCTGGCAGTCAAAGAATTTGCAGCCTCACAGTTCAAGAATCTTTGTCCCTAAGAATTCTTTGATTGCGTAGGTCCACCATCTTGTTTTTAGATTTCGATATCAAAACACAATATCTCAGCTCAAGGGTCACTCCTGAAGTAAAACATGGATGGGTTTTACTCAGCGGGGCTCCGATCTATTGAGCCATGCCTTTGGTTTTATCCAAAATGGTAAAAATAATCAGGTTTTAAAATCTTTGATCGCTGGATCACTAACGATCTTTGATCGCAAGCCTGCAAATTCTTTGATCACTTAGATTCTTTGATCGCAATCTTGCATCATGAGCTAAAAACACAATTATCTCAGCTCAGGGGTAGGCTAGGGACAGAAATGATAGTGGGTTTTGCTCAGGGCATTGTTCTATCGAGGCATATTGTTGGTTTCATTTAAATCAGTCAAGCAACCGCTTTCACCATTTTTATTCTTTGATCGTGAGTGCAATTTCTTTGATCTCGAGCCTGCAAATTCTTTGATTGTGAGATTCTTTGATTGTGATCATTCATCATGAGTGAGAGGAGATGGACAAATTAAAAATCTATCTTCTCAGCCCAGGGTGCCCTAGGAAGTTAAATTAGGGTGGGTTTGCTCAGGGGCTTCGTTCTGTCGAACCATGACAGTGGTTTCCACTACTCCTTGTAATTTTGAATTACAGCATTTTTATTTATTTGATTGTGAGCCTACAAGTTCTTTGATTATGCGGCTGCATTCTTAGATCGCGATATTCTTTGATTGTGATCGTGCATCATGACGAGGGACAAGATGGCCAAATTAAAAATCTATTTTCTCAGCCCAGGGGTACTTTAGGAAGTCAAATGAGGGTGGGTTTTGCTCATGGGGCTTCCTTCTGTCAAACCATGTTGGTGATTTCCAGAATTCCTTCTAATTTTTGATTTACAGCTGTTCTGTGTCTATGGTTATTATTATAAGGATCTCTATGATGCTTTAATTTAATTGGTCATCGACATTCCAAGACCCTTATATTTATCTCCATATTGATGTATCCTGTAGAGCCAAATTACTAGTGCATAAATTTGGCTCGTGCATTAGTTTTTTTAATTCCTTTGTTAGAATGTCTGCCGGCCATCATGCTCAAGCACAGATGTGGCAAGCCAGTGCTAACGGTCAACCTGTAATTAAAAAAAAAAACAGAGAAGAAGTATTAACTGGCAAAAATAAATCCATGTATATTAGTTAGTGACTTTTTTTGCAACTGAAACGTTATACCCATCAGATCCTCAATAAAATGATAGACTGTTTCAAACATTATGTGCCTTTCACTGACCAGCAGTTTCACCCATGCTTGCCATTAAGGAAGGGACCCTACTGAAGTACTGTACCTTCATTTCTCTAGATGTTTTTCTGTAACTGTCAATGTAAATAGCAATGCTCAGCACATTCTACATGTGTATCTGCATTAGCCTGTTTGCAGTCCGTACTTTGTGTGTTGGCTGTCAGTTGCTTTGCTCCTGAGAGATCCTCTTGGCACCTTATTTCCTATCATGCATGCTATCAGTGTCTTTTTTTCCTGGGGAGGAGTGTGTTCTGGCATTTACTGCTGCTGACAGATGATGACAAAAGTTCAGGAGACCACAGGCATGGGACAGTGACAACACTGTGTGATTTAGCTTCTGTCTTCATTTAGTTTCAGTCATATAACCCCCCAGACTCCTTCACCAAAGCCCTTCATGTACGAACCCTCTGTAACACTGACTTTCAATTTTTGGTGCTCAGTTTACCCAGCACTGCAATTGGTTTTACTCCTGGACTGTACCACCTTATTGGGTCCTCAATGCACCCATTGCTGTACACAAAGCTCAAGCAGATTTGTCATCATCATTTTGGACCTTTCTGCTGTCTTTTGGCTATTTTTTCTTTTAAAAAGCACTCTGCCACAACTATTGACATTTCTTGCTAGTACTGTAAATTTAATACAGTAATCTCAATGGTGCAGTGCATTGAGACAGTAGCCGCCACCTCCAAAAGCCTTCTCCACCAAAGCCCTCCAGGTGATTCTACATAGCACTGAGACTTATATTTTTGGGCAGTCCCTTTACCCACTGCTGTGACTGGCTCCACTCCTGTACTGGACTGCTTGATTGGCTCCTGATGCACCCACTGCTGGATGCAAAGCTGAAGCGTAGTTATTTTTTTTTTTTGGGGGGTGCGGTATTCAGTGCTGCTGACAGATCAATCACACAAGTCCGGAGGCCATGGGCATGGGACAGTGAGAACACTGCATAATTGAGCTGCTGTGCTCATTGTGTCTGAGATCATGATCACATTCACGGCACACCACTACAATAGGGAGTCCCGATACTAGGGTATACCATGATGTGAGGATGGAGGGGCAACTTTACAAAGTAAGTTTTAAAATTAAATTCAGTGCAGCAGCTGCCTGTAAAGAACACCTTAGTTTGGATCAACCACATCATTCAGTATAGGTTGCAGGTTGCAGTTCAAGTACATGCAATAGATTAGTCACCCCCACCACCACCACACACACACAGACAAACACAAAAACATCGACAAAATCCAGATTTTCTCCTTCACTGTATGTCAGCTGTCATGTAGTAATTTCTGCATATAGCCTGGTAGGATTATTTTGTTTCAGCAAACGTGGTGCAGTGTTGATCATCGGGGAGAAGGCGTGCTGTATGACTGCTGTCAGTGCAAGGACTGTAAGCCACAATGGTTGCAGCAAGCAATTAACAAGTAAGTGGTTGTGTATTTTCCTTGTATTTAATAATTTTTCAATGAAATGCTGACAATTTAACAGCTTGCACCAGTGACCTAGCTCTTCAACTGCTTCCTTCTCAGGCTCAATGAAGATCTTTGACTAAAATTCTTCCACAGCGACACACGCTGTAAAATTGCCTCTCAAAGGACAGTTCAGACTTCACCAAATCCATTCACAGTTCAGTAAGAAGCTGTAACACAATGCAGAGTTTCGAGTCTTAGTTAATCTGGTAATAAAAATAAAGTGTTACCCAGCCTTCTATTTGTTTATCTTGCAATTCCATGTTTAATGTCTATTTTTTTTCATGGAATAAGCCTGTGATCATGAGTCACTATCCCAGTACAGGTTAGCATTTTCAATAGTTATTGAAAGTCTCCTGCAAATGACTTAAGAAAGACATGAGCAGGAGACAGCTGCAACTGTAAGAGCCAAATCTCTAAATGATAGCATTTTGTTGGTCGATGACAACATTACAGCATTGACCACCACAACTGCAAATGACAACATGAACTCAGTTGTTCATCCTGACCTTACAAATCCTGAAACAGTACCATATGAGAAGACAGGTATATCTGTTGTAAATAAATTCCCACCAACAGCAGAAACTGCAGATTTGGCAGACCAACAGCAGCTCATAAATGAGGTCCTGGACATACAAAAACAACTGCAGCATAAGCAGGTATGAACTACAATTCTTTCTTGTTTTTGTTGTAGTGTTTTTTTTCTATATAGTAAATAAAAAAAAAGGAAAACACCTAGCCATATTAGCGTATCCTTTGTATTCATTATATCAACAACCATAGGGCATTATTTCAACCAGGACTGTAATTACTGTAATGGGCTACAAAACGTCAGAGCGTCCTTGCACAGTTGTGCTGGTGTCCAGTGTGTGTGTGTGTGTGTGTGTGTGTGTGTGTGGTGTGGTTTGGGGGATTAGCCTGAGCCTGTGATACTAGTGTCAAAGTCAAAAAATACTTATTGGGCCCCATGCATGTATTGATGGGAAGTATGCGCTGTAGGTGCATATCCCACCCACGTAGTGCTGCATCATCAAAGAAATGCAGATCAGCTGCATCCATCACCAGTCACCATCTAACCATGGGCCTGTTCCCCCCCACCACATGCAGGACTCCACAGGGTGGTATGGGTGTAGCCACATACCTGGTGTGACATCCAATTGGTTACCCATCCTGGGTCCTACAGTGGAACCTTACATGGGCAGGCATGGGTCCGTATGCATGTACGACACCTATGGGCACAAGGATCTGCACCCCATGCCAACAGTCCCAGCTGTGTGCCCACCACATGGAAACACCCCTAGGGCACTGCTGATCATCCACATCCATATGCTCCCCTAAGTAGAGGGCACTAGTCCATCCAGAATAGGTAACCCCACACTACATGCACTCTGGTGCATGGTATTCCCCAACCCCATACACACCCCCACCCACAAGAGGAGTTCTCAGAGCTCAGACACTGGCAACCCTCACCTGATGCCCTGTACACCTGCCAGCACTACAGATATAGACTGCCAGTGGCACAGCCCTCCACACACCACCATGGCCACAGTCTATCTGACATACATGTGTATGCAGTGCGAGATGGCAGCATCACATCCCACCACACACCACAATGGCTGCCAACCATCTGACATACGTGGGCATCAAATGGCTGCATGCCTCAGCATATGTCAGATGGCCAACAGTTGTATTGCTGTGATGGGATGTGCCAGTGCCTGTCTGTCTCAAGTCCACTGGCAGGTATACTGGGCATCGCTTGAGGTGTTGCCAATGTTGGGAGGGGTGGGTGGTCTTTGGACCACCTAAATGGCTGAGCCTTGCTTGGTGACTATGCAGTCAGTGTCAAATGGGGCACATCCACAATGGTTAATGAATAATGGGGTGGGGTGTACTTCTTTCCCAGGTATGGGTAAGTGCAGTGTGCCGTGCTGTGTAGACTGTCATTGTAGATGATTGCTTGTGTCAAGTTTGTGCAGGACAGGGTTGGTTCACTGTGTCCAGCTCAGTGACTGTAAGTGCAACCACATGTAATGAAGGAAGGAACAGCACGGCCCCCATCATACACCCCTGCACCCTCCACAACACTGCTCGTGACCTGCCCTATGCACCTTATTGCATGTTGTGTAGTGTTGGTACTCACACAGCCCTCCTGTGGTATGTTGTGTTATGCATTGTTGGGGTGGCTCGTGGTGTTTGTGCTGCGTGGCACACATTTGTGCATTTTACATGGGAAGAGGGTTGCAGTGTGTTGTGGAGTGGTTATGCTACAGCGATATACAACACATAGCCACTCCACCCATTTGTGCATAGTGGCCAAATATATTAATATTAATAATAGCAATGAAGTACTCCCATGAAAATGTAACTGGTCAAATTAAACACCCCATGGTGGGTGGCAGCATGGCACTAGTCTGACACTCATGCCACATCATGCCCCCAGGGCATGATAAACTAGAGCATTAGCATAACCCCTGGCAGTACCAGAGTGTTAAATTACCTAAGTTAGTTCATACCTGTGAGATGGCCTTGATACTAAATGTGAGCCATTTCTGTTTCAAAATGCCCTGTGCAGAACACAGTATTATGTACAACTTCTGTATACATTAACATCAACAAAATGAGGCTTAGAAACATTCAGTTTAATGACTCTTAATGGGGATGTCAATCAGGTTAAAAGCTATAACCTACATCAAGCTAAAAACAAAAGATAATGTTTTTTTCCCAGTTTAATTTACCATGTTTTTATTCTGTTTAGCTTTATTTGTGTATTTGTTGGTCTTAGACTGCAGGGATAGCATTCCAGACTTTTGGCTTGCATAATGAAAAGTCCATCTGCCAATCGCTAGTTAGATTGACTTTGAGCCACACTCTTATTTGCTAGGATTCACAGTCCTGAGTGGCAGCTATTAAATTGTGTTGCTACAAGCAACCCACATAGTTGGGCCACAGAAGTGCATTATTCACAAGAAAGTTTGTACCACATCATAGAGACAGAACCCATTGGCATTTCCTTCAGAAGTGCACATTGCTTACTTTATTTCTCCTGGGGATCCCTCAATCACGGTCAGACAATGCAGTTAATTATGTGTCGGAGAAAATTGTTTTTGTGGAGATATTATGTGATGCAATTTACGCTTTGTGGACAGTGTTTTGCATTGTGCTGGTGGCTTGAAATTGACAGGGTACCCAGCTGTAGTGTCATGGATGTAGTAGTCAGTTGTTGTGCCTGTAAAATGTTCACAGGTGTGGAATACTGCAACTCTGATGAATGAACATTTTAAACTTTAACATGTTATATCTTGGACATGGTTTTGTCTTTTGCTTTGAAATTTGGAGGATGCTCTCAGTATGTCCTGTAGATGTGAATTACAGTGTTACATTTACAAGTTGGTGGAGTGCAGGGCTCGAAGGGCCCACTCTACAAGTTGCACAATTTCTAGTTTTTTATTCTTTCTCAAAAGTAAGGAAATTTATGCAAACAAACTGGTGTTAATGCATCATTTAGGATTAAAATACAAAAAGTCAGGAAATGAAAAATCTTTAGGTCTCAGTTCTACACTGCTTCATGTTTTTGGGACATCTGAGTCTGTAACCCAGGGAAAACCTTTCCATAATTCTAGGAGTTCAACATTAGATAATTTTTTATATTCAGATGCATACATTTTAAATAAATCACGTCTGATTTTGCTAGCAACCTATCATATGTACTGTCTTTTTGCTGTAATACATACAATCATTGAGTCATCCATATGTTCCATTTTATAACAGTAAATACTAGGTAAAATGTGTTTACATTCTATTTCTTCCAAGAGGAGAAACTACTCCATACATTATGCTATCATATGATATGGTGGCATATAATGGTTCTTGCCATTGGTTTGCTATGTAGGCACAAAACCCTGTAATATATGAACATTCAAAAACAAGTGTTCAATGGTTTCTAATGTATTGATGCACTGGAGTCTGCTACAAATTCTGTCTTAGAGTTGTTTATGTTTGTGATTACTTATAGTATTAATTCTCTCATGGCATGACAGCCAGTGGAAATCCTACATATGTGCTGGAATTCTAGATGATTGTAACAGGGCTTTGAACAATGTTAGGTAAGGCTTGACACTTTTCAAATGGCTCCATAACATGGTATATAGTATCCAAAAGAACTTTATGTAACATTTTATGTGTCTGGGCAAAAATCAGTTGCTGGGGTGTGAGATGTCATTGCTTCAATCTTGACAACATTTATTTAAAGTAGGTAGCAGTTGTAGCAGCAGCTCTAATGCCTTTCCACTGTCGAAACCAAACTTTACAATTTTCATAAAACCAATGTTCCCAGCCTCTTTGTGTGTTAATAAGTATGGGCTTTAGGTTTGACATAAAAAACTACTATTAAAAAATAAGACTGTATTTATCATATCCAGACCCCTCTACTTATTGGCAAGTGTGTCAAGTTCCTTTAATTGGGTCTGAGGCAGCTGCCCCAAACTGCCTGGAAAAATAAGCTCAACACTGTTGTTTCCAATTTTAGGTATTGGAAATATGTAGCTTAAGTATAGAAACAGGAACTAAAAAGTTTTAATTAAAAATAACCTTTTTCCCTATAGCGCCTTTAATCCACTGAACTACCTTAATTCTCCCAATTTCTAGTTTTTCTTCCCAGTTTAACTCCCAGTGTCTTTGGGCTATTATTTATACCTAAAATATGAATTGGCTCATTTGTGAGTCTAATAGGGCCAATACTTCTTTGCATACTGGGGCTTCCAAATTGAATCCTGTACATTTTCCAGATTTTAAGCTGCCCTGTAAAAGAACCAAAGGTGTTACAGCTTTCTATAGCCTCTCTAACTCGACAATTAGTTTGCTACCATGAGACACAAGTTATCTGCATATGGTATTGCTTTTGTGGACATGAAAAGGGGAGATGCATATTGGCCAAATGGCCTGTGCCCCATTTAGTTTCCAAAGCAAGGGGCCCAAAAGAAGACATATAAGAGAGGCCTTATGGGGCACCCCTGCCTTATTCCTCAACAGATTGGTATCTGGGGCCCCACCCATCCATTAACTACTGGGACTGCTGTAGTTGTTTTGTAAAGTGATTTGATCAATCCTATTGCTTTTGGGGGCATCTCTTAATATTGTAATGCTGTCCATAGAAAGTTATGCCTAATAGAGTCAAAAGCCTTTTTGATCAAGGGAAATCTATATACCCCAGAGTGGTCATGGATGATCATTGTGTTATGATTTCCTTATCAGAATTAGTTGGTCCTGGATTTTCCTATTTGGAACCAAAAGTCTGATTTTGTGAAATAACAATTTCTGCTAGTGGAAATAGATGTTTCGTAATATCTTTTGTTAGTAGTTTACAGTCTGTATTTAACATACATATCGCCTTCAATTGTTTAAGTTAGTTTTCTCACTTTTTGTGTAAGAATTATAATGTCCCTTTATTAAAATTTAATGGAACATTCCCGAAGTCTAGTATTTCATTGAACACTGACTAGTTCTGATCCTATGTGCTCACCCGTATTTTATATAATTCACTGAGTAAACCATCAGGCCCAGGGGTGGTGTGATTTTTAATTGATGTATACACTATTTCAAGTCATTTAAGGAAATAGGCTAGATGATCTTAGTCACTATGGGAGGGGGATTTCAGGTATTACAGTATCTTGAAGATAGTCCTCACCCATGCCATTCCCTGTTTCAATAGCAGAAAAAGAGAAGTAGCATAATCAACAACTGTCCTCATCATCCCTTCTTTTGAGGTATGTTGTACAATCGAAGAGTCTATCAAGCTATACATATTTTTTCTCTATCCAATTAAAATTATGTTCAAAGGGCATAACTTCTGTGCAGCACCTTGCATACCAAACTGTTGCTGATAGTATGGCTGCCTTGCTTTTTGTTTCAGGAAAGATAGCATTTCTTTTTGTACGAGTGTGATTTGTTTCCAAGTTTTGCCCTTTAGATTCTAATATTGTAAAAGATTTTGTAAAGGAGCCTTTGCTTAAGATACTGTGGCCTGGATATTCAGAAATGTGCCAAAGGCCAGCTGAAGTCTAGCATAGCACAAATCCAATGCACCATGGTGCAACTGGAGCCATATTCAGAGGTTGCATAGGCTGAACTGTGCCAGCACAACCCGATTGAATATAGAAGAGTTGCACTATGGTGCAAACAAAGTTGCACCATGGTGCAAACAGAGTTGCACCATGGAACAAACAGAGATGCTCCAACGCAATCCTGGAGCAGAGCAGCACAGCAACAGAGGGGACAGGGCACAGAGAACAGACCCAGGGACAGATCCATAGAAGCACAGTGACAGGCCACAGGAGGCTGCCACCAGCAGAGCACAGCAGGGCACACACAGGCACCCAGACATAGGACCCAAGAACACAACAGTGGCACAGACAGCAGGTGGCAGGAGGTGCCAATGGCCAATGGAGGGCCACCAAGTGAGCCCCTCCACAGGCCGGGCTACAAAGCTCTCCCTCCCAGACCGTAGCAGGCCACACCCAGGACCATGCAGCCAAGCACACATATGGCACACAGGAAGCCCACACAGCGGGCACAGAATGTGCTGGGTTGCAGCCAGCATGGCAGACCACATGGGACAGGCCACACAACGCCAAGCAGAGGACACTAACACAGTGTGTGGACAGTACCCGACCATGACCATGGCTGTGTGCCATCACCATGCACACACCTACCATACACCCTGACAGCCGCACGCCATGGGCATCCCAAGGCACAGCCACCAACCCAAGGGATGGACACCACCATGGTGGGACACACCTCATCACACAGCAGTGAACCATGGAAGCACAACACTTGCCCCATCACATGCACACCACATGACCAGACACTGGGCCACTGTAGGATGGCTCCTCACACCACCTGCAAAGAAGACACAGACACAGGCAGGTATGTCAGACAAAATATATATTTAAGAAAACTACGTACAGACAAACAGGGGCTGGGAAAGCATAGGTACAGCGAGGAAAGGGGACAGGGAACAGGGACTGTACAGTGGGAGGAGGGACTGTAGGGGAAGGTTAAACAGGGGAAACAGGGAAAACAGGTGATGCCTCAGTCACAGCCCTGTTTGGCCACCCTGGCATTCCACCTCTCCCTCCTTTCCACTGCCATCATGCGGTGTATGGCCACCACCACCTCCTCTAGGATCAAAGACACCATGAGCAGGGTCTGGCAGATCAGATAGCTCAACATCTGGCGCCGTGGTCTTCACACTGGATGCTGGATACCTAAAACAAGGGACAGGACAGGTGATCAGTGCAATGGCCCAAGGAACCATGCCCACCCACAGTGTGTAATGGGCAGTGGGACCACACACACACTGGAGGGCCCATAATGGCCACCCACGGGGTGGCCAATGCCAGCCAGCAACACGTAGCACCATGATTTTGAACAGTGGTGGTCCCCACCCCACAATGGCTACACAACTATGCAATAACAGTCACATGGCACAGTGCATCGGCAGCACCACAGCAACAATGGTGGCAGCCGGGTGCATGCCCACCCCACCAACAGCTAGCACACATGTCCAATGGACACACTACAGTGGCATGCACCACGCACAGTGTGACACACACAGCTTCCATGGCACATGTCACAGGTGACCATGCCTGCACCCACTCCCCGCCACCCCCATGAACAGTGCGAAGGACCATGACAGTGCTTACCTGCCCCTGCGGCCTTGCTGGTGCTGGTCCTCAACCTTCATGGTGCACGGCTTGGTCCTGTGTTGCCACATCCCTGGCCCGCTTGATGTCCTCTGGTCCTGGGAATGGAAAGTAGACAGGTGCACATCAGTAACTGACCACAGCAGCTACCCTCCCAGAACCCTGTGCACAGGGTGTGCCCCTGCCTGACATGTCCCGCATGCCTGAATGGCTGCATTGCAATGCAAGCAGAAGCTGGCAATGCCACTCCATGATGTGCACAATGGCAGTGTACCCTCTGTAGGGCATGACCGCAGCCAAGCCAACACCACAGTACATCACCAGGGCAGACATGCAACATGGGATGACTCACCTGGCTGTGGTACTGCCCCATGCCTCCGGCATGTGCCTGAAGCCTCCTCAGTCAGTCAGAGTCCCATCTGACAAGGTCACCATACCAGTCCCCATTGTTCCCCTGTTCTGGGTACCCCGGTCCAGTGCTTCAGGCTGGCAGCAATCCCCTGCCACACAGTACCCTGACCTGCTGCAAGGGCACCTGCCCAAACAGCTGTGGGGTGTGGGCTCCACACAGGCCACAAGGTTGGCCAGTTCAGCCTTGGACCACTTCAGGGCACATCTCCATCTTGCCTGTGCCATTGCTCCATAGCAGGTTGGGAGGCAAAGATGGTGGCATCTAGCACATGTGTTGGGTACAAGTGCCAGATGCGTGATGCGTGGGAGACTGCACAGTGCCCGTCCATCACACAGTGCCAGACATGCACAGTGAGTGTGACTGGCAGGGTCACGGGTCACGGAGATGACCCAGGGTCAGAGGTCAGCGGTGTTAGCACACAGTGTGCATAAGGGCTTATAGGAACATGCCATCATGCACGTTATCGCCATGCACTGCCTGCACAGTGCTGATACATCGAGCTGTTCGTGCTCTCTGCACAATTGACACCATCATATCACAGTGTGCATGTGCACTGCATGCCCAAGCACCATGCATTCATGGGCATTGCGCTGCCACTTGCTCCGGTGCAATACCATTGCATACAGTGCAATATCTCAATATTCAGATGCCACATGCAGATGAGCTCATCAGCCTATGCGTGATGGAGTAGGGTGCATTAGCATGTCATTACTGTTGCGCTCAACCTCATTTGCATGCATTGAGCATCATAAATGCCACAGAACAGCACAGGCCATGGACCGTATTGCAACCTTGATAGGTACGTAGTGGATGCCGCTGCAGTACACTGGGAGCAGACAGCACTGCAGGGTCGGATGGACCAGGGAGATGCTGCCACTGACACACTGTGCTGTCCATGTCCACAGAAGGCAACATGTTGGAACATGAGGAGGGCGAGTGGGGGCCTGCACGGAAGCGCGAGGCCCAACTTCACTAAGGCTGAGACAGATGCCCTGTTTGAGGCTTACCTCAACAGGGACGCTCTGTTGAGTGGTGCCACGGGCACACCACAGGCCAGGACTGCTACATGGATGGAGGTGGGGACCTATGTGAACTAGCATGACAGCCACTCAGTGGTCTGCACAGGAGTGCAGCAAAAGGTTGGGAATGACAGGTGGTGGATTAAGGAGAAGGTGGCTGCCATTAGCGCATCCCATAATGCCACCAGGGAGAGCCAGTGGATGCACCCACACGGATGCTGACAGAGGAGTTGGTGGCAGCCACCATGTGCTGCACCATAGTGGAGGGTGTGCCTGGAGGAGGCTTCCAAATGGGTGGCAGCCCATCACTGCATGGTATGTATGTCAGACACGCATGGCTGGTGGCCTGGAGGGTGTGTACACGGGCATGCTGGTATGCATGCAGTCATCGTGCATGTCATGTGCATGTAGTGCACCCATGCACATGCCATGCTGCAGGACACATGCAGTGGCAGTGTACGGGAGGCACATGTGGGCATTGCATCACTGACACACCTTTCTTTTTGCAGCACCAGCATGCCTTCTTGCAAAGATTGGGGCACCAGCAGCAGCAGCAGCACCGTGGCCACTGGTACAGCCCCAGAGGATGCACCTTCCACATCCACTGGCATCCAGGAGCCTGACAGGCTTGAAGCTCAGCACCACGGTGCCAGTGGATGTCCTAGACCTAGGTTCAGACGAGGCCCTGGATGTGATCTTGCAGGATGCCAGCCTTGGTGTCCTGTGTGTGGAGACAAATTGGGGTGGGCTCTGACACCAATGATGACTACCACAGTTTCTGTACAGCATGGGCGACATTGTGGGCATGTCGCCCTGCTGGTATCATAGACAGGTCCTGCGCCCAGTGCTCTGCCAGTGGTGGAACAGCTGCCTGCAACCACTGCAGGTGTGCTGGTGTCCAGTGCCATGGATGTGCCCTGCGCTGGTGGTGGTGTGGCCGCACAGATTCAGGGTGGTGTACAGCGGCTGGATGGGTGACATCAGCAGGCTGTGGGTGCCACCAGGCACCCAGCAACAGGGTCCTCCGCTGGTGCACCTGCTGTGCCCATACCCCTGCAGACCCCACTGTGCAGTGTCCACTAACAGGGGACTGTGCAGCATGGCCAGTCACCACAAGAGGAACGGCATCCTGCCCGGAGCCCCAGGATGCCGACTGTCTGGCTGAGCACACCTGGCTGCTGTGGCCGCCTGTTCAGCAACAGGTGCTGCTTGCCACTGGGTTCATGCGCATCGTGCGGCGGAGGTGCGCCAGTTAGCTGAGCTGCAGGAAAGGGGCACTGCGCGAGATCCTGGCGGGATGCAATGCATGCAGGAAGCGACGACTGCATCCTGGATCGCATTGTCAGTGCGATCATGGATGGCTTTGTGTTGCTGGCTGCCACAGGGTGTGGCCGTGCACAGGTGACCCCCACAGTGCACTGTCCACCTCACAGACCCGGTGTTGGTGATCCCAACATAGTCAGCACCGGGATCTGATGTAGGCATCCCAGGCATGCCCAGGGCTGGCCTGTTTGGGTGCCTGCACACCCCCATGAGGACACGGTTGTGGTCCCACTCTTCCACCCTGGGGGCTGTTGCACACACATCCCTGGCTGATGTGCAGCCTGTGGCTGCTGATTGGCCCGCCCAGCTACCCGTGGCTGTGGTTGCCATGGTACCATGCAGCAGCCCTGACCTGCAGGCCACCATGACCGCAGTCTGCAGCTGCTGCCCTGTGAAACATGGGAGTGTGTGTGCCTTACCACTGGTGGCACACCTGTGGTCACGCGCCGCACGCAGCCTGTGTGTGTGCTTGCCCGCCACTGGACCATGTGGCATGGGTGTGAGAGGCAGTCTAGCAACGGTTGTGCCTGAGCACCGTGCAATGCAACTGATCCATGCCACATTCCAATGCCTGGGTGGGTGTGTGTGTGTGTGTGTGTGTGTTGCTGTGTGGTTGTGTACCATTGACCCTCGTACCCTGCATCACTCTTCTGTGTGTGCATGCCCCTTGCCATGCATGTCCCTGCATGTGTGCTGTACCTATCTTTGTGGTCCATGCTATGTGCACCACACCACCTACCTGCATTCATCGAGTGTTCCTGTAGCGACAATGTTACGATGGTGTCAAGTCTGCTGTAACAGCTGGGGTCCTTCTTCCTGGGGTGGCTGTCCACCACCCTCCTGCCCATTGTCCCCACTACTGTTGTCCTCATCAACCTCGACAGCTATCCCACAGTTAATGGCCATGTTGTGTAGTATGCAGCAGGCCAGGAATAGGCTACAGGCTTTTGAGGGGCTGTACTTTAGGCACCACCTGACCTGTCTAGGCAATGGAATCATGGCTTCAGCATGCCAAATACATGCTTGATGATGCTGCACATGCTGGTGTGTGCCCTCGTTGTACCGCTTCTCTGCTGGGGAAGACTGGTACCGTAGGGGTGAGCAGCCAGGCCTCAGTGGGTATGCACTGTCACCCGCGTGGAGAATGACATGGTTAGCCCTCTGCTATGCTGTGCTATGCCCCTTGCCTGTCCCTAGTACCCTGCCACCATGCACCTCCTGCCTACCCCTCATCCCCAGGTCTGCTCATTGCACCTTGCCTGTGCCATACTCATCCACTAGGTGGCCTGTGGGGATGTTCCCATATTTGAATCTGTGGCACAGCGCAGAGCTGTTCCAGAAGAATGCATCATGTGCACTCCCAGGGTGTGTGGCGACATCGGTGATGTGCCCCGTGGCATTGCACACCACCTGGCAGTTGATACTGGGCTCCCTTCCTGTTTATATGCACCACTTCCTCAGGGCCAGGTGGCATGCGATGCCAACATGGGTGCAGTCAATGACCCCAATCACGCCAGGCATGCATGCCACCCTGTGGAAGTCCTGCATAGATGCTGTACACTCCTCCTGTGTGCTGGGGAAACAGATGAATTCCAAAGCATGTGGCAGCAGAGCATTGTGGAACTGTGTGAGAAGACAGGATGTGGCTGACTGGGTGATGCCTGTGGTGTCCCTTGTTGGTCTTTGGAAGGTGCCTGTGGAAAGCAGGCACATGGACGGGCAGTAACCTTTCATCTCCATGGACATGGAGTGGCTCCATCTGGTGGGTGCCTCCATCTCCTTACTGCACAGCCTCACAGAGCTGCCTCAGAATGGCCCTGTTCAGGTGTACCAGCCCACGATCTCAGTATCGCTAGAGTTCTCAAGGTGATGCGGACATGGTACCACCTGTGTCAGGCATACCACTGATGGACCCTTCATCAGCCATGTAGCTGTTCCTCCTGCCCCTCTCACCCCTCATTACTGCCTCCATCACGAAGGGTGCACGGCCCATGGCCCTGCTGTCCACTGTCCCCATGGGCGGTTGGCTGCTGGCTATGTGCCACCCTGGCACAGGATTGCATGTGTGTCTTCTCTCTCTCTCTCTCTCTCTCTCTGCCCCTCTCCCTCTCCCTCTCCCAGGCCACCTCTCTGTCCCTGTCCCTCTGTGTCTGGTCTTTGTCTGTCTGTCTCTCTATCTCTTCCCTCAACTCTCACCCCTGGTGCAACTGCTGTCTGTGTGTTTGCACTCTGTATTTATAGAAACAAATCTGGTCAGAGCAACTTTAATTTTTTCCAGATTTGTGCCATGGTTTCATGGTTGAACATGCCACTGTGCTGGATATTCATGGGAAAGCCCTGTACTTGCTCCTGCATACATTATAGTTGCACATTGGCGCAATGGATTTTGCTCTGTGCAATGGCTCCCACTGAATATGGCTCCTTGGCTCAATTCTGCACTTGTGTTGGTGCAACTCAGTTGTTCCTTGCACAACTGCTCTGAATATCCGGGCCAGTAAGTATACAGTTATACTTTATTTTTACTGTAACTTTTAAAACAACGAATCCAGTTTAGTTTCTTCCCACCACATTATGGGAGCGTGGTAACAAATCATAACGGATTTCTGAGCCAGTAAAACTGAATTAGTTGATTTTAAATGCTAATTCTGAGAAAAGGCAGTATTTAACTTTCATAGCCCAGGGCTTTGGAGTAGGGAAGAGTTTACTCCCAGGGAGATACAGTAGAAACTACTCTGTGATCTGAAAAAGTGCAATAAAACTTGTGCTGAAAAAACTGACAAAGCTTGTGATGTAAAGATAAAATCAATTCTAGTAGTTTTATTTATTTATTTATTTATTTGAAATATCAGATTTACAACCTTTCAGCCGTGAGGATCATTTACAAAGGAACCTTGTCACAGGGAAGACAGAATAAGAAACAGGTTACAATTGACAGAGGAAAAAGCCGTCATGTATGGTTTTACAGACATTGTCAACATATAATATATACAGGTAGAGGAAAACTAATATTTACATAGGCATAGCAGAGAGAAAGGACAAAAGAGATAAATATAGATGTGAGGTTGCACTTCCTAATGGACTTTGACAGAGGTATGGGTCATGGTGGGCATGCGAGCACAGGCTAGTTGCAGTTACAGGTGCAGACATTAAGGAGGTTGGTGCGGAGGATGACTTTGGAATGGAAAGTCTTGGGTGTGCCAGTGATGGTGGCTGGGAGCACATTAAACCAGACAGGGGCCCTGTGGTGGAAGGATCTCTGGGCAAGGGCGGTTTTACTCTGGGTACTGCCAATACAGCTTCTGAGTTGCGGGGTGATAATGGAGGGCGCAAGTTGGAGAGAGGTGGTGATCCCAGGAGGGGAGTGACTGAGTAAGATTTGTTTTGGTCAGTAGGCAGGTCTGATAGTGGACCCTGTCATTGAGGTTAAGAAGATTGGCAGAGGAATAGAGTGAGTAGGTGTGGGTGAGTCTAGGGGCACCCGTTAGGAGACTGCACGCCTTGTTGAGGGTGATCTGAATTTTCTGGAGTGCAGAATTATCTGCTGCCCTGTACACAGGGAGCCCATAGTCTACTAGGGACAGTACTGAGGAGGTAATGGCAAGCCTGAGGGCATCAAGAGGGTGGCAGTCCCTGTGCCAGTAGAGGAGTCCAAGTCTAGTGTTGGGGTAGTTGCTAGGTTGTTTATGTGGTCATGGAAGGTAAGGGCAGAGTCTAGGTAAGTCCAAGATATTTGTAGATGGAAACCTGTTCAAGGGAGTGCTGGGAGTAGAGGAGGATGAGGAGAGGAGCACATTTCGCCACGCTTTGACGGTGGGAGAAAATCATTGATTATGTCTTTTCAGGTTTATGACCAGTCTATGGTCCTTGAACCATGTTTTGGTCTGGAGGAAGGCATGTTGGAGGATTCCTGGAGGGAGAGGGTTTATGGTGCGAGGCATAGATCATGGCATCATCTACATAAAGTAGCATTTTTGGAGCAGGTCTTGGCAAGGAGTTAAGGTAGAGGGAAAAGAAGTGGGCCCAAGATGGAGCCCTGGGGCACCCTGGAGTGACAGGTAGAGTGTTGGATAGGGTCTCATTTATTTTTATGCATTGGGACTGGGTGGAGAGGTAATCTGGCACACCATGCCAGAGGGCCTGTGGAGAAACCAATTTGGCAGAGGGAATCAAGAAGGAGAGGATGGCAAACTATGTTGAAGGCCTTGAGAGGCTCTGAACACAGCTCCAGCAATGTTACCAGAGTCTAGGGAGGAGTTTAGGAAGTTTGTAGAATTCTAGGAGGGCTGTGGTAGTGCTATGCCCAGGATGTAAACCATGCTGCTCTGGGCACCATATGTCATACTTGTGTAGGTATTCAGTGAGCTGTGTAGCAACCACTTTTCTAAGGCTTTGAGGGGAGAGAATGAAAATGGGTTGATAGTTACTGGGTATGGATTTGTTACCATCTTTATGTATGGGGGTAATGACGGCCATCTTCTAGGCACTGGGAATTGTCCCAGGTAGAGGGATTTGTTGAGCAGGTCTGTTAGTGGTCCTAGGGACCTCATCGAGACTAATCAAAGAAGCCTAGCGTCTAGGGGTCATTGCTAGGGTTATTGGTGTTTAGTGCTTTTATAGGTATAGGCGGGCTTCCTGGGTGGATATTTTGCACAGGAGGAAATGGGTGCTGCAGGATTGGGTGTTGGGGTCCAGACACAGGGTCAGAGAAACAGCTGGGGAGGATAGTGCTGAGATCCATAAAGGTGGTGTTTAGGCAGTTTGCAATTGTAAGTGGGTCAATGGAAATCGTGCCATCTATGGTGAGCTGGGAGGAGGTGGGGATCGAGATTTTCCATTAAGTTCTTTGATATTGCTCCAGAAGTTCCATTGAAGACCCCTATGTGGTGGTGAGAGTATGTTGATAGTGGTATGCTTTGGCCCTATGGATGGCTCGAGTGCATCTATTGCAACCAGCATTATAGGACTGTCTGTCAGCCAGCCTACCAGACTCTGTAGCTTTGTGCCACAGATTGTCCCTTTCCTCAGTTTTGGAGTATTGATGGGGTGATCCAAGGGCATTTAGTCTTTTGTGGGTGTTTGAGAGTGGAGCATAGAGGTCACAGGTCTTGGTGAAGGATCATGTGAATAGATCGAGCGCAATGTCAACATTGGGGCTAAATTGATGTGGGCTCAGTCCATTTTGGGGTGAGTAGTTGTTTAAGTTTTTAGCCCCTGGGCAGATATGCCTTGGAAGGTGGTTTGGGCAGTGGGTTTGGGTGTGGAGGAGGTCCATAGGAATAGGATGGGCGAGTGATCACTTAGGAGTCAGGAAGAACTTTTATGTCCTGGATTTTGTGGGGGAGGTTTGAGATAATGATATCTAGGAGGGTTCTGGTGCCAGTAGCAGGATGAAGTCTAGTAAGTTGTGTAACCAGTTGGACCATATCGAGGGCAGTGAAGGAGTCCTTAGTTAGGGTGGCTGAGGGCAAGCCAGTTGACATTTAGGTCTCCTACTAGTGTCTGCTCAGCATTGTGTGGGAGAGTAGTGAGGTAATCAGTGAGGGATGTGATGTCTGGCATTTGGTTCTTTGGAGGTATGTAGGAGGCTGTGAGGTATAATAGACTCCTGGAGGGTCTGGGGTGATTTTAGGGTGATTTTAGGGTGAGGGTTGTGTTCCATTTTGAGTTTCGTGGGTGGGAGCATGTGGCAGATAATGTTAGTTAGTGTTTCTTTCTGGAAGGTAGGGGTATACTATTTTGGTATTTCTAAATAAGAATCCTGTAGGCGGGCAGTATTGAGTAAAATTTTTAATGCTTTGGAATCACAAAATATTTTTTGGTTTTTGCTTGTCTACTTTTATCCTGTAGACTAAGGCCACAATAAAAGTCACCTTCAAATATAATGTTTTGTGAAGTATGCAAATATGGCTGCTTGTATGATAAGATTTTATTCTATGTGATTTTGTTTGCAGGGCATACTGATTGATAAGACAGAAGGTGTGTTCTGCATTACAACATCTAATATAAGGACTCTGCCTGGGACTAAATCAAACCGTTTTATCAGTTTAAAGGCAGGGCACTTTACCAGAATTCTGACACGGAGCAGGCTCTTGGCCTATAGACTATAGACCAGAAAGAAGGTCCTGCTAACCATTCTCTCTGAGCTTGTCTAATTTCATGAGGAGTGTGAGACGAGTATCTTGCACAAATATTATGTCTTGTGATAAAGCAGAAAAATAGGAAAAGACCATTTGTCTTTTATCTTTCCTGTTAACACTATTTACATTAAGAGTGCAGCAGTGCTGGCCGGTGGCGCTGAGGGTTGAGCGCTGGATGCCACACCTGCGCCACGCCGCGACCCGGTTTGGGAACGGACTCGGGTGGCCGGGGTCGGCAGGTGAGGAGGATCGAAGGCTCAATAGATGCCCTCCCTCAGGGGCGGGAGACCAAGAATGCACTCGCAGGCTTGCATCCTCCTTCCATAGCCAGTGGAAGCACCAGCAACAGGAAGGGATGGAGGTGGCTCCGCTCACCAGAGCTGGGGAGGGGATGTCAGCGCATGAGAGGCCAGCGCGGCGCAGCATGCCACCACTCGAGACGACGTCCCCAAGCCCGATGTCTCAGAGGGTAGGGATCTAGGGAGAAAACGGAAAACACCCTCGGCAGCCCTGATGAAAGCCGCCCAGTTCCATCCAGACCACCAAGAAGGGACAGACCCCACTGTGCAAGGAGAGGGGAAAGAGGCACTCTAGGGGCAGATCCCATGGAAGGTGGATTGGAGGACATGGAGGACGGAAGGAGTGGGCTCTGGGAGTAGATAGGAGGGATAAAGAGATAAAGTTAAAAAAAAAAAAAAAAAGATTGCAGCAGTGTACTGGAGCTAACAGCATAATAAACCAGAAAAGGGTAGATTTCACACAGCCAACACATACTCCCCATTTGTTTTTTCCTACCACTACTAATTGGCCCTTTCCTTTGATCTTGCTTTCTGTTTTGTGAACCCTGTATTTTGTACCTATCTCAGTGTCTGTTGTACATTCAGGGTGGGAAGAAGAAATGGAAGATGTGTCTGATTCTTTATCTGATTATGATGAGGTGTCTTGTAGAAGCTCATACTGGTTGGACAGGGGATAGGAGAAAAGTTTGTGGCTTTGCTGGGGCGCTTTCAGCTTTGTTCTGACTGACCCACTGCATGGTATTGGTTCTTTGTGGGGATGCATATTGGACAAAGATTGGTCTAGGGTCTTGTGTGGGCAGTATGTGAGCAAGATGCCAAAGGATTATCTAAGTTATCCTGAACAGTGGAAGGGTTGTTCAAGGTATCAGAAGGAAGTCTTGGGGAGGGTGCCCATTAGAGGTAAGGGAACTACAAGGAGGGGTGCTCAGGTCCATGCCTATTCCTTATCCTTGCCTTTGTGCTTGCCAAATAGTAAACTGTTGGTCCAGTCCTGCATCATGATGTTCCTGGTTGTGTGCTACCCAGGTACAATTCTGAAAGGTGTGACCTACTTCATCACTCAAATTACATCTACATTTGTTAAGACAGTCTGCACTCTGATGCCCCATTTCACCACAGAGGTTACATTTTATTTTATCACAGGCACTGCTCAGGTGCAAAGGGTCTCCATATCTGTAGCATGACTTCAGTTGGCTATGATAAAAGTACTCTACTGTCCCTTGCTATAAAGAAGGAGTTGGGCAGGTGTATTATCACAGTATCTTCAGACTTCAGCAGTACTTTAACCTTCCATCCCCCCGTCCAAATATTTTCAGTGTCTAAAATTGCCTCAGGGTCTCCAACACTGTACAATGCAATTTCAACCAGTACAACACATCTGAGATATCTACACCCTCATTCTGAAACAGGATAGTAATGGTTTTATATGCAGGCTTTGTTAGAGGTATAGCTAAAAGAAGTCCACAAAGCAGTCCTTTTAACGTGTTATATTTTGTTCAAAACTGCTCCAAACCTTGAGTAGTTTTGAAGCTGATATCAAGTTAGTTTCTCCAGAGATGTGTATTAGAGCATATATCTCATGGGACAAAAATTTCATGGAGTTGTTTAGCAGATTGTGTCACAAACAACCCATCAGGGAGTTCAGGCAGGCCTCCTACGAGGCTAGATGAACGCATTATGTCTCTTGCAAGTAACACTAGTAGATGAAATAACAAAGAAAATGTTTTTTCTGTTCTGTAGGCCTAGTGTTTAGTGGGGCTGCAGCCTGTATTAGTACCTCAGTGTTTGCATTGTTTTGCATGCTTTGTGCATTCAGTCGAATTTATAAAACTGGGTGTTATGTCAGAGCCAAGTCTACAGCTAGAGCTAATGGATCCACAGTACAGGTTCAGTAGCAGGAGCATGAACTGTTTATTTTTGAAAGTTCAGGAAAGTCATTTACATCCGGCATCCCACTGGGGAAGAGCCTGAAGTCCAGAGATTAGAGCCCGCTTTGTTTTCTCCCACCCTGCACCTTGTAGTGCAGTTTCAACAGACCACATTTGGTTAGGGTCTTTTTCAATAAGAGACGGCTTTTCAATTTGTAGTTCTATGCCTGGTTTTAGAATAGTGGTATGAGTACTCACAGTAGGGAATTGCTTTGGCTGTGTGGCTCCTTCAGTAGTTCCTCTGGTAGATGATATATTTAACAGCTTTTCCTTTCTGATAGTGTCACCCATACTGTCATTCTGCAAATGCCGAATCTTCTGCTGCAGAGTCATTTTCCTATATAGAAAGCGTTGTTCTTCCGATTCTAGCTCTCGCTGTAATTCCATGGCTTCTGGAGAAAGATTTGGTGGGAGACTCATTTTCTGTTGCAGAGCTCTCACTGTCAAGTTGCTCTGTTGCATCTTCAGGTTTGTCAGTTCCATTTGCCCAAGTTTGACTGTCCTCCGTAGCTTTTAGTTCATTGCTTACATCCATAGTATGGATTTCATTTTCAGCTTTATCAGCATGCTAGGTTGTAGGGAGAGAAGCATTTCCATTAGGCTCCTCCACTTCCATCCTCTCTTGGACTGCTGTCCACCATCTTGGCTGGTTGGCAAGCAGCGAGGCCTCCTACAGCAAGGTAGGTGAATTTCCATGGTGACCTGGCAGATTTCCACCATTCACCAAAATACCACAAACAGCTTAATCTGGTTCAGGATCAGTTGACATTCATCTGTATCTCCTCCCCGGGTCATGCCTGAAAATAGGCAAGAATTTGTCTAGTGCACTTACCCAGTCAACAAAAACTAATTAAACTAAGGTAAGTGTGGTGCAATCTATTTCAATGGGATTTGTGACTTCATTTCCTTGTTTGTCATACAGCAGTCTCTGGTTCCAGCAGCAAGATGTGTCTTTGATTGGAGAAGGCATTTTCTCAGTGGGACCAGTTCAGGTGATTGAGGGTGTGTGGGGGGCTTGGGGTGTGGGTGCACAGTGAGAGGTTGGGTTTGGGGTGTGAGTGCCATCATTAGTGAAATTTATTTTACAGGTTTTCAAAAAATCAAGACATTGAGAGACCATTTCTTATTTTCAGTATACTAGGGTCATGGAAGGGTGGGGTAGGGGGTTCTACTGGACACCCAATGAAATTAAACAAAAATTAACTGTATGGAAATTGGAGGGTGGGGTGCCACTAGACAACAGGGCTATTACATGCAAATTAATGGGGACGGGCACAAATAGGGATTAAAACAAAAAAAAACACAGGAAAATGATCTTCTTTACAAGACAAAGGGACATGGGAGGGTGGGGAACTACTGGCACATAGAAATCAGAGGGCGGGGCCACTAGACATGGGAGGGTGAGGGTACTACTGGACACCAATAAAAATATATAAGAAACAATGTATTGAAATAGCAGGAGGGCAGATACCACTAGACACCAGGGCTATTATCAACATATTAATGAGGACTGGGGCACATTGGGAAGGAGTACCACTGGACACTAGGGCAAACATGTAACATAAAAGGCACAGGTGATAGGAGGATGGGGTGCAAACAAAATGTGTGATTTTTCAGTATTATTGAATAAAGTGTCTAATGGTACCCCCACCTCCAGTTGTGCCCCAGTGCAATTAATCTGTAGATAATATCCCTGGGACCAGATTTTTAAAACCTGGTCACAAGCTGTGACAATGGCAGCTTGTGCCAAGTGCCAGTACATCCAGGACCCGGTGCCTGATTTACAATGGGACAGGGTCCCAGTGCCTAAGTCCCACTGCTTGCAGCAAAGGAGGCAGTGCACCAAACTGATAGCACCCCCCAGAAGGAGTGCTGCAACTGCTGTGATGTGGTGGGGTGGCAGCTGTGCCCTGAATGGTCAGGGTGCTGCGCCCCACCATGCCTAGATGTGCCAAGGCTTATCTATGGATATCCCGGTGATCTATTTATATATTTATTCATTCATTTAGTTTTTGTTGACCAGGTAAATGCATTAGACATATTCTGCCTATTTTCAGGCATGACCCGGGAAAGGGGATACAGATGAATGCCAACTGACCTTGAATCAGATTAAGTTGTTGGTGGTATTTTTAGTGAATGGGGAAAATTTGGCCAGGGCACTGGAGAAATTCCCTACTCTTGTGCTAGAGGTGCTGCATTGCTGTGAGAAAGTGACCAGAGTGTGAGAACTTTCAGGAGCAGGACGTGAGGGTGGCTGAGGAGCTGGTCTCCTCCTCGCTTCGCCGTTGTGGAGACTAACATGGAGATGGAAATTGCTATGGAGGATACCTATGTCTTAGCTACAGAACAATTGGATGGTTTGGATTCTGACTCTAAGAGTACGTCTGAGTCAGGAACCGGAGCTCTATCTGTGAACAGAGGGCTGTCTTGGAGGACAGGACGGCTGATATTCGTCAGCGGATGGAGATGGCTGAATAAAGCTTTGAAGAAACGAGAAGTTACTACGGGAGGAGTTATGGCTGCAAGAGAGAAAAAGATAATAGAAAAGTCAGAAATGGTACACCCAGTGAGTACAACTCACTGCAAGTAAGTGTAGAGAGTTTGGATGAGGTGGAGGATCAGTCCTTATTTGCTAAAAATGATGTCTCTATTAGTGCTTCGGAAATATAGGTTACGGAGGATGGTATGACGTTGGATTCAAAGGAGACATGAGAGGAGACCGCGAGATAGATGTGCAGTCCACAGAGATTACTTTTCCTTCTACAAGTACTGGACAAACATTTCATCAAAATAATATTTCACAGCTGTTATCAGTAAGTGACAGGGAATCTAGCCTTAACCCTATTGTTTTTCTATCGGGATTCCTCGGAGGTGGGAAGAAATCTGGGAGTAGAGAAAGGGTTATGAAAAGCCGTCGTTGAAATCCCAGACCCCTGATTCAAGCAGCAAACCCCCATTAGTTCAGCAAATGTCTAGCTGAATACTTTAGCAGAGTCACCGCCTAGCTCAGAGGATTGGGTAGCATTGGCTTTAACAGCAGCTGGGTGGGTTGAAAATGATGCGGTACTGAATGGAAGGCAATATTGATAAAAGTTTAGAGTTAGTTTGCTCTCTAATGAACATAAATACGCCTATCCCTACTACTGTGAGAAGTAATGATTCTGATTTGGCTCCAGGGCAGAATACTCCTTCAGAGCAAGATGTTCATATTCATTCTGATATCTCTAATATACTATTTGATCGTAATAGAAGTTTAGAAGGTGAAGATTCTGTACCCCAGGTATTAGATTCTCCTTGAAACCTCGGAGGAGATTTTGGCTGAGGCTGATCCCTTAAGTCAGGAAAACACACCCACAGTACTTGCAGACCCTGTACCTTCCTTACCAGCTCCTAGAAATATATGGCATGATAGAGTTAAAGATCATCTCTTTCCTTCTGACACGAGGATATTATCAGAACCTGCTATGAGAAGAAATGGTATGGTTGAAGTATAGGGATCATAACTGAGGTCCCTGATAGGCATTTTGTGGAAGAGCGCTATTTAAAGATAGCATAAAATATTATGCTTACGTAGATATATGCCCTGATACATGTGCCGGAGACTCAGTGTTTGATGTCAGTTTTAAACATCCAGCAGGTTTGAGAGATTTTGGAAGCAATATCAGCAATTGAAACTCTCCTTTATGGAGGCCTTTTAAGCGATTCCTCTGACTAAACCATTAACTAAGAAGATAACTGTGTTATTTAGAAACAAAGGGTGAATGTTGCAGGCATTATCTATTGGTTACAAGAGAGCTGCACCATAAAAGGATATCCAGAGCCTATCCTAGATGATAAGCAAGTTTGGACAGGAGATTGGAAATATCAGGTTGTATTAAACATAGAACAAGGACTGACAAAGCATCTGCCTAACTGTTTTTTTCTGGGGAGAGATCGGGTAACATTTTACCCTGGTCAACCCAGGGCTTGCTTTAAATGTGGGGTTGTAGGGCATTTGAGTAACATTTGTGACAAGCAAAAGTGTGGCCTATGTGGTGAAGTGGGGCATTTTGAGGCACAATGTCAGCAACCTTTAAGATGTAATTTATGCAAAGAGCAGGCCATTAATTTTTCATAACTGCTTATGGGCTTCACATAACAGTAGAGATCTGGCTATCAGAGCGGAGCAGGATGCTTATGTAACTACAGCACTAAAAGAAAAATTATGTATGCTTGAGTTACTGAAGTCAGCCCCAAATAGGGATCTCACACTCCCCAGAGGGCCTCAGCCTAAAAGGAGGCTCCCATTGAAGTTGTAGTCCAGGAGGAAGAGGTCCAAAAATTTCATCTGATGATTTGGATACTGTGTCTACTATGGTAGAACCTATAGTAGCTTTAAAATCCATTAATCATAATGGTGATCCCCAGAGCTCAATAAATCTATGTCTGATAACCAAGATGATCTGTCGGCAGATGTGGTACAAGAGATGGAGATGGTAGAAGAAGAAATCTCAATGCCCTCCTGATGCTCAGCAAAAGGATAGTTTTCAGAGAGTTACCAGATCAAAGACAGGAAACCCCTAAAGACTCCTCAGCTGGGTCTAAGGACGTGGATGGCATCCCAGCTTACAATTCCTATGCTATGTTGTTTGAGCAAGGAGGTAAACATGAAAGCCATGATTCATACTTTCTATTACATCATCACAAGCAGATAATACTGCAGAGGGGCCAGTAGTAAAGCCCAAACCTAGGAAACAGAAAAAAAGAAGTGAACATGAATTAGTATTGCTTTTGGTTTGGGAAAATTTCTTCCTCTTTCCATTTTTCCTTATGAATGCTACATTATCTTTTGTCACTATCAATGTGAATAGTATTAAGTCTTTGGGTAAAGGCAGGTCACAATTGTGAGCCTTAAGGAAGGGAAAGGAAATGTTTTTTCTTACAGGATACTAGATTGCATTCATTGATAGAAGTGAGAGAAGCTCAGAGAGATTGGAGATGGGGTGTCTCGATTGGTCTTTGGGTGAGAAACCTGTTCGGGTTGGGGTTTTATTTTTAGGTATTACTGTAAAGGTATTACAGATTTTTGAAGTTCAACCTGGAAGGGTTATGATACTGGATGTGGTTTTGGGCAAAGTGGCATACAGAATTATAAATATATACGCTCCTCATTCAAAAGCTGATAGAGCTTCTCTTTAGGAGAGTAGGGCCCTAGTTACACACCTCAAAATTAGTGTTATGGGGGTGATTTTAGCTGTGGGTTATCACAGTCAGTTTGGGGAGGGTTACAACTAAAATATATAGTGATACAAATGCTTTACTTAAAATTCTAGAAATGCATAATTTATGTGATGTTTATGATATTTTAAAAATTTCCCTATGCATACTTATCACAAGGAAAGTTATCCACAAGGATTGACTTTGGTTTGTATCCCACAATTACTTGTCAGGAGTAGAAATTGTTCCATTAGAAACTTCAGACCATGTTGCTATTATGTTAGATTTAGGGTTAATACTAGAGGTGCAGCTAATTTAAATTCCGCCGTGAAGTGAACGCTGGTCACCAGGTTGCTACCTCCACTACGTGAGGGGCAATGCAAAGTGCTTACCTGCCTTGTCATTACCACTTCATGTTAAGGCGGAATGGCAATGTGAAATAAGGTGAAGTCATTGTTTTAATGGACTTCATGTTCCTCATTATGATTCTAAGTTATCCACATGGCATTTCAGATTTGGCAGTCACTTCACACATCACATGGCTTACAGTACTGTAAGTCACGTGGTTTTGAGCTAGGCAGGAAGAAAGGAGTCATACAAGCATACACTTTACTTTCTCCTGTGCAGACAGAGAGAGAGTAATGTGTTTTGTGACTGCTGATACTTTTAGATCAGAAAGAGAAGGAGATTTAAACTTTGATTTAGACCCGACAGCTTTTTAAAAGCTACATTTTTTGTCTTTTCTGCACTCTTTTTACTTAATTTGTTCTTTCTGTAAATTTTATTTTTCTAACCGTTACAAGTAGTTAGTTGTTTGTCTGTGTCTGTGTGACCTGTGTGTGTGTTGTGTGAGAGTGTGAGTAGTGATTGCTCAGACTGAGGGAGCTCAGTAGGAGAGATGGACTGGGGTGAGGAATGTCTGGGATGGGGCAGCTCGGGGAGAATGTGGTAGTGGTAAGCATCATACCGTGTGCATGTGTGTAGGGCATGGGCACCCATTCCTGTTGGACCACTCAAAACTTGTGAGTGCCCCGAAGCAGGACCAGTACCACCTCCTGTCCTGACTCTGAGGCAGTAGAACCACCACCTCCAAGTCCAGCACCATGTCCTCTGAGCAGGATGTGCCTGTTCCCACAGGCCCAGGTGTGGATCCCATCCATGTTCAGCACCGTGTCCAGCAGGCTTACAATACATCCAAGTAACTATTGAAGAAAATTAATGTTGTGATTCAGGTCATGATCGTAAATCGTGATTTGTGACGATTGTGACCATGATGATGAAGAAATGTGAATGCCTATGGCTGTACTTCCCTAGGCCCCGATGGGCTGTAGCTTAAAACTCCCAGACCTAAAAACACGTATTAATGAGTACAATGGTGGGGTGGTGAAGCCTGCAGAGATATGACAAAACAGGCTTACAATACATCCAAGTAACTAGAAAAAATTAATGTTGTGATTTGTAATGTGAATGATCGTGAATCACGATTTGTGACTGCATTTGTGACCGTGATGATGAAGAAACGTGAATGCCTACTGCCTATGGCTGTACTTCTGATGAGCTGTAGCTTAAAACTCACAGACTTAAAAACATGTATCAATGAGTACAATGGTGGGGTGGTGAAGCCTGGAGAGATACTACAAAACAGGCCTACAATACATCCAAGTAGCTAGAAAAATTAATGTTGTGATTAAGTGAACGTGAATGATCGTGAATCGTGATTTGTGTCTGCATTTGTGACCGTGATGATGAAGAACGTGAGTTTTATCATGAGTGACTCGTGATGATGGTCCTGACTTAAAAGCATATTAATGAGTACAATGTTCATGCAGAATTAAGCATCACACCTGTCCAGTACTCTGAAGGGAAGCCAAAGAAACAACTGTGACTCAAGTTACAGATGGAGATTGGGCCCTAAAGAGATGCAAATGCACAGACAGATTAAGATTGTGCTGTGCCCTGAAGAGATGCAGACACAAAACACAACACCTAACCAGTGCTCACCATCAGAAATTCAAATCTGGAAAAGAATACCTTTGCCAGTTAGGCAGTAATGCGAGGGGGAGGGGGCGAGTGTACTGTACTGCTGCAGTAACAGGCACTAGTACTAGTACCAATAAAGATACCACAAAGAAGTATAAAATCACACAGCTGAAGCGGATAGCAACTTCACATTGCTGAAATTATTATGTGGCACAATAAAATGTGTCTGATTTGATGACATGCATCACACACATACACACACACTAAGCAATGCATAGCAAATTGAAAACTTCAGTAATATAACCACATATTTTAAACAAACTAAAATTATGCACTGCTGCACCACAACAATCAGCAAAAAAAGGCAAGAAATATTGAAAATATTATTGTGTGCATAACACAGTAAAACAAGAAAAATATCACCAAAACAGAAAGCACTGTCTTTTTCTCAAAGTTACTCTACCTACACCACAGATACACCTCTACCCCAAAGCACACATCCACTGTCTCTTAGTACACAGACTGAATGTTGTACATTAACATTCAAAATACATACACAAACAATAAATGCTTGATGATATGAGCACAGGAGGGTTTCCTATAATCGAAGAACTAAAGTTTCAGCAAAAATAAAAATGACTCAAAAGGCTTTTTAACAGCTTTTCAAAGGTTTGAATCACAGAGAGCTCTCAAAGCAGACTGTCTCCACCAGCTTCCTACACACACTGCCCCAAACTGAGGCTGTGCAGAACAATCTAGAGCTCATGTGACCAGAAATCCCATGAATCACTGCAAAATTCGCTTTGGAGCTTAAAAACAATGCAGTGAGGCAAATTGGAAGGTGGAGTAATGCAAAGTCACTGTTTTCAATCAACTTCTACATTATAATGTAAAGTACTCCGCTCATCGCTATGGAGCACTCTGCGAATCAGCTTCACTCTATGAATCACTTCATGGAGCGAATTAGACACTTTGCCCATCACTAATTAATACAAAAAATTTCTATAGGAACAGGATGTTGGGAGATGAATGTTGCCATATTACAAGAAGCTTCAATATAGAAATCTATAACAGACTATTTAAGGTTAATGGCTGTTATTGCTTTTTATGTGATAGTCCCATAGATTGGTGGGAAGATGCAAACAGAGACCTAAAACTACTTTATATAAATATTACAAAAGATAGAGCTAAAATAAATACATACAGTATTTGGAACTAAGAACTAATGTATGAAATTAATAACACAAGTACTAGATCTTCTGAATGATATAAAAACACAGCTACAGACAATTAAGGATGAAATGCATAAGTATCTGAAGGATTTAGAGGATAGAGTAGTGAGACAACAAAAATATCCAACTAAGGGACAAAAGAACAGGAAAATCAATTTGATACCAGTTTAAATGAATCTCAAAGATTACTAATTGCTGCTTTAAAGGATAAAAAGGAGCTCTGGTGACAGACAATAGAGGAGTAATGTTAGTAGTGCAAGCATGTTCAGGTGACCTTTCAGAAGGATAGTGGAGAGTGTTCAGATTCTTGTATGAATGAATTAGATATTCCACAATTAAGGGATATAGAGGTTCAAGCCTTAATAGTTCCTATTACAGAAATAGAAATTAGGGCAGCTATTGTTAAACTAACACCTAGAACTACTCCAGGAGTAATGGAATAGCAAATGATTTCTATAAGTGTTTTGTGACATATTGGTCCCTATGGTTACAGATTGTTTTGAAGCCATTTGGAGAGAACAGTGGTTGGTAGCTAGCATTAAAGATGGGATAATGACTTTCTTATATAAAAAGGGATCCAGAAGAGATAAAAAGTGGAGGCCTCTGAGTCTACTCTACTTGGACTACAAAATTCTGACTAAGGTTTTGACAAATCGTCTAGCTAAGATTGCTTAGCTGGTTATTAGTCCTACTCCGACGTGTGCTATTCCAGGAAGGAATGTTATTCAAAATTTGACCTTCATTAGGGAAGTAGTAGAACAAAGTCTAAGTATGAATATAGATGGTTATTTGCTGACTTTAGACCAGGACACTGCATTTGATTCTGTGAAACAAGAACATATTTGGTCTGTATTACAATTTATGGTATTCCGAAACTTTTTATCATTATTATGTACTTTGTATTCTGAAGTCCAAGTTACTCCATGGTGAATGGACATTTAGGCATACCAGTATACCTAAAAAATGGTGTCAGGCAAGGTTGTCCACTGAGTCCTTTACTCTATGTGTTTGGACTGGATCCTATATTGAGGAGGATTGAATCTGCTACAGACATTAAAGCCATTAAAAATAGGCATGGGATAATTTTAACAAAGCCACTGCATACACTGATGATTGTGTTTTCACTGTAGCTGATCTGGAATCTGGTAAGAAGATTTTAAAATAATCAAGGAAGTACATAACACTTCAGGTATCAAAATTAATGCAGGTAAAAGTCAGATCTTAATTTTGGGTACCCAAGTTGTTGAGGAGTTTCCTATCTCTATGACTAAAGAAAAGATTAAGATACTAGGATTGTTTTTTGTTCTAGGAATCAGATAAAAATTGGAATATAGTTTATGATCAAGCAGATAGGAAGGTTAAAGCATGGCTTTCCAGGAAAATGACTCAGATGAAGAGAGTTTATTTGTTAAAAGCATACATAACTCCTATTTTTATATTTCCCACATTTTTCCACTTCTTTTGACATGTATACCAAGATCATGGGCGTTTTTTCTTGTTTTTATGGGGAAGTAGGTTAAATCCTGTTAAGCGGATTCATACCTATAGGCCATGTAAAGCAACAGGGTTAAATATGATTCTGCCATCAATATTTTTGGGGGAGCTTCTTTTTTAGTTCAATTCATCCTATTGTTATAGAATCCAAGGGTATGGGATTTTGTATATGAAATTATGGGATCCTCTTTTTATTGCATGGGAGAGGGTAAATGGCATCCATCTGAAAAGACTCTTCCAGGATATGTACAGATTACTTTAAAGTATATCAGAACTTGGAAAATTGAGCTTAATTGGTTTTGGGGCATGAGAAAAAATATTTTTACAAAGCTGTACTAGATAAAGGGTATACAGAAGAGCCTTTATTTCAGGTATTGGAGGGATCAATACAGACTTGTTATTGAAAGTATTGTGGAATCTAGAATTCCACAGAAAATGCGGATTTGATATGGTTATGTGGTCAGCCGAGAATGAATGTGAAAGGAAATCAAAAGCATAAATAAGTTGAAGAAAGAGTTTGTGGGAAACTCTGTTATGACCAAATAGAAACTATGCATCATTTATTATTTGACTGTGTGAAGATTCAAGATATTTGGAGGCAATTAGCTAGATGGTGGGAGAAAAACTCTTTCAAAATATGAATTATGAGATCTTGGTATTAGGACAAATTCCTGAATCATGGTTAAAATGGAAAAGAGTATAATACTGTATATGTGATTTTAACATGCCTTAAGTGATCTATATGGCGCGAGATGTCAAAGAGTTCTTCAAAATAAGGAAGTCTCCAAACAAGAAGTTTTCTTTTGCATCCAGGAGAGCTAGATAAAAGTCATGAGTATGAATTTGAATGCTAGGACAGGTTGTGGGATCAAAGTTAAGGAAAATTTTGGGTTGGTAGGTTAAACGTTTTAATGATTATGCTTCCTTTTTTCCTCTAATAGAATGATGCTGTTAAGCTCGTTATGTTCCAGATGAAGACATATGTTTTGGGGATAAAAGTATTACATTGCTTATCATTGGATATAGTATGAGATGTCTGTGTTCTGAGCACTGTGTTTACAATATTATAAGGTTATGAAATTGGTGGTGGGTTGTGTGAATTGTAGAATTTTTTTGTGTGTAATCATTTATTTTCACTTATGTTATGATTTTGAATATTGAATAAAATGTCCTACTCTTCAGTAGGAGGAACCCTTAGCCAGATCCAAAATGGCAGATGTGGGGTGTGGTGGAGGAGGAGGTCAAGGAGCTGGAGAGGTTGTAGAACCTGTTTCTGTCTTGCCTATGTCTGTTATGCCTGACACTGATCCTATGACTGAAGAAATGGAAGATATTGTGATTTTTATTAGACACCACTGCTGAGACTGGTTCTAGTACTGCTTCCCAGGCTGCTAGTTCGAGTCCTTTTGATATTACTGTTACAGCTATGAGGTTGAGAAGACTGCTGTCTCCACTATGAACTTGCTGTCACCAGCTCAAGAGGAAACTCTGTTACAGAATGCTATACTAAATAACAAGGCATTTTGTTGCAGTTGCTTGTGAAAACTGCTGAACTGCTCACATCAAGCAGTTCCTACTATTGAATCTCAGATGTCTGCTGTGACTACAGAAATGCCTTCTGCCTTGTTTCAAACTTCCCAAGATATTCTCTCCTGTTTTGATACCATCGTGACTACACAACCTAGTCTGTTGTCACTGTCCAAACCTGCACCTCTGGTTTCTGATGATTGACTGACCAAGCAGTGCTGGGACCCGGCGTCTGCGCTGTAAGCTGCTGGATGGCTTCAAAGCTGGGACTACTGGGTGGACCTCTCCAGGACTGGTTTCTGCAGTGGAACTGTCGTGACTCTCCCCAATAATGACTAGCCATGCTGTCATACCACAGGACCCGAATTTACAGCTGGTTACTTCTGCTGCTATTCTCCATACCAATACCTGTTCTGACTCTGTGGATTTGAACCAAACAGATTGAATTTTGACTGAACCTGATACATGCCACAGCTCTGATTTGACTGACTGTTGCTACCGTCTTGCGAAAACCTGCCTCTTTCTGACAATCCCTTGGAAATGGCCACTCCTGTGAGCATGAACACTGCAGGCTCTGAACTGGGTACCTCTTCATCATTCCTGGACAACTCTCAATGGGATTCTGCTACCACTCCTTCTGTGTCTGCTTTTTGCATGGTGGATTTGTTTAAGCAAGTAGGTGAGCTCACACAATGGTGAAATGCTGTGCGGTTGAAATATACTGGGACACAAGACACTTTTCCTGATAGGAAATTTGTTCTCCATAATTTATTGAGATGGTCTATGAGGATCCAGGTGCAGGACTTATTTGCTTTCATTCATATTGGGGTGAAAACCTTTATGACATGAGTTTCTGGAGTAATGGTACCTTAGAAAAGTTCTGGCAGAAGCTTGAACTTGTTAAACATCAGCCAGGGTGGCAGGATTTTTGCGATTCCCTGACTAAGCCTACTATTAAAACTATAACTTTATTGTTTCGAATGAAGGGTGAATATTGAGGATGTCCAATATTGGCTTAGACAAAAGTGTATGATATTGCAAAGTCTGGTCCCTATCCTAGATGATGCTTTTGTGTGGATGGGGGATGGCAGATAAAAGTTAAGTTATTGCATATTGATTTGGTATTCAACATTTGCCTAGTAGTTTTTGTATTGGGAGGGATAGGGGATTTGCTTTATCCTGGCCAGCCAAAATCTTGTCACAAATGTGGGCTAGGACACACCTTAGTTCCTCCTGTTCACTTCCTCATTGTAATCTCTGTTTGGATTATGGATATGTGAGCTTTGGTTGTCCTAATCCTCTGAGGTGTAATTTATGTGAGGAATCTGGTCATACCTACTATAAATGTCCGTGGGCAGCCCATAATAGGATAGATAAAGTTATGCAGAATCCTGATTCTTTAATAATGGCTCACCAAATCAGGATGTCTAAGCTAAACAAAATGCAGCTGTTATGACTCCTGTTATATCCTCCCCCATGACTCCGACTCCAGGACACTGTAGTGCCTAGTTTCACTCATGAGGAAGCAGCTCATACCCCTGCACCTCCCTTGCCCATGGGGTGACTTGGCAGTGGACGTTCTCCTTGCATGTTCAGATGTGCAGGATTCTAGCAAGTCAGAAAGCATGCCTCCACCTGCAGAAGCCCCCATGGAGGTAGTACATTCCACCAAACCTAGGAAGTCCAGGAGGAACTTAGAGGCCCAGACTGGCGACCTTCCTATCCTGATTAGGAATAGGTTCACTTCTTTGTACAAATGAAAGCAATGGGGAGATTGTGACCTTGATGAGGGGATTCAGATACCTCTTCAGTGGCCTTGGTGATCCAGGGTGCCATGGAGTCTCCAGTCATACCTCTCAACTGTCCCTGATTTTCAGGGACGTCCCTGATTTTGTTTCAAAATTTTCCTCTGTCCTCATAAAATTTGCATTTTGTGACAGAACAGTGGGATTAAAATCACAAAATAATGTTAAACATTAAAGTTATAGACTTGTTCTTCTTCAGAAAATGCATCTCAACATGCATCCCTTTCTTCTATCAGCTTTCTGAGTGAATAGTACCAATTTCTAAGATGTGTCCCTGATTTGGGGTCTTTGTCCCTGATTTTTAAGCCTTGTCCCTGATTCATGAGGCAAGAGGTTGAGAGGTATGTCTCCAGTGGAGGTCTCAGTCAAAAGGCTAGGGAAAAGGGAAATCTAGGAAAAGCCAGATGGGTGATCACTGCCTTGTACCTCTCTGTTTTTTCTATGGCCTAACTGCTCAGCCCACTGACTTTGAATGTTAATACTATTAAGTCATTAAAAAATGGTGTATGACCTTTCAGATTCTGAATGGCTTGAATAATAACATTTTCTTTTACAGGATACTCGTGTTAAACGGAGTATGAACTTACACAAGTTAAGAAGCTATGGTCGGGTAGGGCCATCTTATTGGTCTCAAGGGCTTGAGCAGTGTGATGGGGTTACAATATTGCTTATAGGTACGGGGTTCTGCATCAAAAGGCTTGTGGATATTGAACCTGGGAGAGCTCTTCTTTGGATGTCTCTTTTAATACGGAGTTACGGTTGATATGCATTTATGCACCACAAAGTATTGCATCTCAGGTTGCATTGTTTAATTTGGTTCTACCTTTTTCTGTACACCCAAAAAATTTGTGATTCGCTTTTGACGATTTCAATTGTGGGCATTCCCGACAGACAGGGGCTGTAAATAGCAGAAATTGTTTAGTGATGTGGCCTGTTTAAAGAATTTGATCTCTACTGCAAATCTGAGTGATGTTTTGCTCTACCAAACACTAAAGGACACATGAGTTTGGTGAAGGGCTGTTTACAATCTAGAATACATTATCTTTTTGTGTCTATGTCCTTAAACATGCATAAAGTAGCCATTATTCCTATTGAGACCTCAGACCATCTGGCTGTTACATGTTTGGGTAGTATGGGTGAGTTGCAAAGTAGAACCTTCCTTCAGATGGAGGTTAAATAAAACCTTATTAGCAGACACAGTGTTGCAAAAAATGGGGGAATTACTCGTGCTAGTGGGTATCTATCCTGGAGGCATATGATAGCATTTTGGAGTGGTGGCTGGCCTCCAAGGCTGATTTTCAGTCTCTTTTATTGAGCATGCTACTAGAAAGGATGCCATCAGTACACACACTATTTGGCATTATGGGATCAACTGCAAGCGCTATATCTACAGCACATACACAAGATGTTGATTTGACAGTGCAGATTCAACATACAAAGGCAGATATGATTAAGTTTCACACAATAGGGACCTAAGCCTGAAATGGAGGCGCAGTTCAGCACCCAAGGGTGTGCCTACTTTGGACACTTTTCAAAGCTGTTCAGACCAGGTTAAAGCCACTATTATAGAAGCATTACAGACTGGGAGGGTCCACCCCACTACTGATCAGAGGAAGATTAGGAGGAGTCACAAAAATATCTCTTTCAACAATTTGGGTCTTTGGTACATACTGCAGATTCTTCTACTTTTTACAAGGATTGAGACTCCCACCACTTCCTAGCGATATCTTAGATTCCATTGCAGATGAGATATTTTTGGCTGAAGAGAACAAGCCATCTCTGCACTTACCTAGAATACTGCACCTGGATCGGATGGTTTGACATTTGAATTTTATACAACTTTTAGTAATCTGTTGGCCCCTATTGTAACTTTGGTGTTTAATCACTTGTTATGTCTATCTGACATATCCACAGAGTTTCTAAAGCTCTTGTAATTCTCCTGCTCAAAAAGGTGATAAAATGAATCTTAACAACTGGAGGCCGATAAGTTTATTGAATGTGGATTATAAGATTCTTATGAAAATGTTATCTTGGAGGCTCACTAAACTGGTTAGTGTTGTACTCTCCTGTTCAGACATGTGGTATTCCCAAAAGGTCTATTTTTCACGATCTACAGTTACTACAAGACTTATCACATTTGGGTACTGTGGGCCAGTGTTCAGGTTGGTTTTTATCCTTGGATCTGCAAAAGGCATTTGATAGGGTTAATCATGAGTTTTATTTCATACCTTACGTTATTATGGGGTTCCAACACAGTTCATTACATGGATCTGGCATATTTATGCATCTGCCTCTGTCGACCATTTATCAATAAATCTTTTGGTACGACATTTCAAATAAAGAGGGGTGAGACAGGATGTCCCTTAAGCCCCTTTTATATTTATTTTCTATTGATCCTCTGATTCAGAATATTCAGGGTGATTCCTGTATTCAAGGCATCCAGATTAAGGGTTTCCAGAACTACAAATATCAGTGCTTATGTGGATGACTTGTGCCTCAGTATACAGTCTGAAGCAGCTATTCCTATCATTGAATCTATACATAAACATTATGAATCAGTATTAGGGGCTACACTTAACTATAATAAAAGCACATGTTTCCAAATCAATCCTACGGTCCATTTACCCCCACCCTCCGTTCTAGCTCTAGTCCTGTCTCCACAGAACCTGTTCAGATCTTGGGGATTGTTTTGGTACACCAGATGATGTTCAGTATAATTGGGAACAGGCTATTGCCAAGTGTACTATTCTATTACACCAATGGAAATCTAAAATTATTTCTAAACGGAAAGAGTGTATTTAACCAAGTCGTTAATTATTCCTCAATTTTGTATATGGCAAACATTTTCCAATCCCATTTTCTTTGGAACCACGAATTTTAAATGTTTTTTTTCAGGGTCTCTGGGGCAGGAGGTTAAACCCTATTAGACAAATTTTTCGTATTATGATTACACTCTGGTAGCGTTAGAATGGTAAATCCTATTGTTTATTTCATAGTATTTGTTTGTATAGAAATCTTCACAATACCATACGAGGTTTTGCACTCTTATGGTTTTGTTGTGTTTCTTGCTGGTTTTTGGTCTTTTAGAAGAAATGGGACACAGGTTTGATTACTGTACCTATGATCAATAATACCAGTAATATCCCTGGATATATGAGACCCTGTTTGATGAAATGTCATCAATGCAGTATTACCCAGCATTTCATTGTATAGCACTCCAGGAAGGCCTTTACTCTGTGATTATTAATGATATCTTATATGTCCCACCTTTACCCCTACATGCCTCATCACGGGACGCCTGTCCTCAACTGCTAGATAAGCGTATGCCTCCTCAGATGTGGGATGTGTGTGGCTCTCTTGCCATGGACATCTAGGGTCCAAAATACATATAAACATAGAAACGTAGACTTTGATGGCAGATAAGGACCGCTTGGCCCATCTAGTCTGCACATTTCCCTACTACAGGATAGGCCATAGATCCTAGTTAACCAACAGCCTATTTCTTCCTACCCCAACAAGAATTGCCTTATGTCTGTCCCATGCATTCTTGAATTCTCCCACAGTTTTAGGCCCCAAACCTCCTCAGGAAGGCTGTTCCATGCATCCACTACTTCTCTGTGAAAAATACTTCCTCACATTGCCCCTGAACCGCCCTCCATCTTTAAATTGTGTCCCTTGTTCTTGCACATCTCTTTTTCTGAAAGATGCTACCTCTTGGACTTTATTGATTCCACTGAGGTACTTAAAAGTTTCTATCATGTCCCCCTCCCTTCTTTCCTCAAGGGTATACATATTAAGCTTCTTTAGTCTCTCCTCATACGGCTTCCCTTGCAGACCCTGCACCATTTTAGTTGCCCTCCTCTGGACTGCCTCTATCCTGTCTATGTCCTTGTGGAGATGGGGTCTCCAGAACTGGGCGCAGTACTCAGATGGGGTCTCACCTACTGTCTTTACAGAGGGATATCAACTTCCTGTTTTCTGCTGGTGATGCCTCTCCCTATGCATCACAGTATACCCTAAGCCCTCCCTACTGCATTCTCACATTGCTTGCTAACCTTAAGGTCATCTCTTATGATTACCCTCAGGTCCCTTTGCTTTTTGTTGTTGTTACTACCTCCCCCACTGTGTATTCTTCCCTGGGTTCTTGTTTCCCAGCTGCATTATTTTGCACTTCTTTGCATTGAATCCTAGCTGCCATACTTCTGACCATTCTCCAACCTTGCCAAGTCCCTTCTCATCGTTTCCATGCCTCCTGTGTATCAACCCTGTTGCAGATCTTTGTGTCATCTGCAAAGAGGCATACCTTTCCTTCCAGTCCCTCTGCTATGTCACTTATAAAGGCATTAAAAGGACTGGACCCAGTACTGAACCCCTGCGGTAACCCACTAGTAACCCTCTTCTTCAGAGTGGACTCCATTTACAATTACCTTCTGTGTCCTGTTGTCCAGTCAATGTTTTACCAGGCTACCACCCTGGGACCCACTCCCAGACTGGTTAATTTGACTATTAATCTTTGTGTGGGACTGTGTCAAATGCCTTGCTAAAGTCTAGGTAGACCATGTCCACAGCCCCTTCCTGGTCTACTACTTTGGTCACCCAGTCAAAGAAATCTATTAGATTCGCCTGACATGACCTTCCCATTGTGAACTCATGCTGCCTTGGGTCCTGTGCCCCACTGGCCTTTAGGTACTCAACAATTCTTTCCTTCAGAAATGACTCCATCACTTTCCTACCACAGAGGTCAAACTGACAGGTCTGTAGTTCTCTGCCTCTGTCTTGGTCCCACTTTTGTGAAGGAGGAATCACATCTGCCTTCCTCCAGTTCTCAGGTACCACAACCATCCTCCCATGATTTATTAAAAGAGTAGCCAGTGGTTTCACTAGTTCCCTTAATTCTTTTAGAATTCTGTGGTGAATTCCATTAGGCCCCATTGCTTTGTCCACCTTCAGTTTTAGGAGTTCTTGCAGAATCCTTTCTTCTGTGAAAGGACTGGGATCAACCCCCATCAAGAGTGCTTCTGTTAATTGAATAGGCACTTCCTCCTCCTCTTTGAGAATACTGAGCAGAAATATTCATTCAGTATCCCTGCTTTTCACTGTCCCCTCTGCCCACCCACCTTCCATTCTATTCAGCCTCACTATCCTCTCTTTGTCTTTTCTACACCCACTGATGTACCTATAAAGGTTTTATCCCCTTCTTAACCGAGTTGACTATCTTTTCCTCAGTTTGGACCTTTGCTATTCTGACTTCCCTCCTGCTTCCTTCTGCCTTAACTGGTACAGCCTCTGTCCTGCTCCTTCGGTGTTTTCTTATACTCCGAATGTTATCTTTTCTCCTGACTTTCCCAGCCATCTCTTTTGAGAACCATAGTGGCTTTTTCTTTTATTTTGATTTGTTTATTTGCTACACAAGGCTTGTTGCCTCTGTGATGGCAGTTTTGATGATTCCCCATTGTTGCTCCACCTCCTTCTAGCCTGTTTGCTAGTGCTTTTCTGAGGCACTCTCCCATCTTGCCAAAGTCAGCCTCCTGAAGTCCAGTACCCTCACTTTTGTATGGCTTGACTCTGTAGCTGAGTTTAACGTGAACCACACTGTTTGATAGTCACTTGTTCCCAGATGGCAACCCACTTCTAGATCTGAGATCCTCTCACTGCCCCCATTTGAGAGTCTGAGGTCTAAGATTGCTCCCTCATGAGTGGGTTCTGAAACTAGCTGTCTGAAACCTGTCACCTGTAGGGCATCGAGAATGGCCCTCGTTTTGGATGTGGCTGCAGCAAATGTCTCCAGTTAACATCTGGCATATTCAGGTCCTCCATCAACAGTATCTCCCCTTTCTCTGCCATCCTAAGAATGCCTTCTATCATATCCTTGTCCATTCTCTCCCCAACATGGTTGTCTATACACAATCCCTGTGCGGATTGTGGTGCCCTTCCAGTGTCCAGGTGACCACAGTGCCTCCTCTCCTCCCTGTTTACTTTTTTGTTCAGTTGCTTTTATCCCTTCCTTACATAGAGAGCTCTCCTCCCCTCTTTCCCTGCCTGTCTCTCCTGTAGGTTATGTACTCTGTATGTTAACATCCCAGTCATGGTTCTTGTGTACCATGTTTCTGTGACTGCTATGATATCCAGGCATCCTTCTTCCATCAATGCCACCAGCTCAGGAGCTTGTTGCCCAGACTATGGGCATTGGTACTCATTGCCCTCAATTTCCTGATGGCCTTACTCCTTTTGCCCCATCCCTGTCCTTCTTGCTTTGTCACTTTCCCCATGTACCCTGCCCTTCTCCCTATCGACACCTCTATGTTGGTGTTTACTGCACTTACTACCATGATTTTTGGGGGCTAGGATTTCTCTGCTCCTTTCCAGTGCCTCCCTTGGCTAGTTTAAATCCTCGCCAGTGAAGCATTTAAACCTATCACCTAGGATTCTGGTTCCCTCCTGGACAGATGCAGTCCATCATGCCAGTACAGGCTTGCATCACTCCAGGTGGACCCCAACCCCAATGAAGCCAAATCCTGAGCTCCACACCAGTTTTTCAACCACTGATTGAATCCCATGGTGGAACACCTAGCCTCTCCACGCCATAGATGGGCAGCACCTCCGAGAAGGTTACCATGAGTGTTACTTGTCTAAGGCCCTCCCAATTCCACAAACTCTTCCAGCACTTCTCTAATCCTTTGTTAGCCAGGTCATTTGTCCCTAGGTGGACAAGAAATCCAGCTCCCTCCCTGTGCAGCTGCTCCGCAATCCTGAGGATTCGCTCCTGTCCCTCAAGCCATGGTGCCAGGCTGGCACCTTACCTCCCTTTCCCTTCCTCCCCAGTTCTACCTTCCTAACAATGGAGTCTCCCACCAGGAGTTGTTTCCTTCCCTGTGGGGTCTCCTGCCACCCTTCTGTGGGTCTCCTTTGTGAAGGTTCCCAGCATCCACCTTGGTCTCCTGCGGGTGCCTACATAGAGGAACCACACTTTGCCAGAATGGCATAGGAATTATGGAGAGGTACAACTGGAGGGATGCGCCTCTGTTCCACCACCCTCACTGAGCCCACTGTGGTCCAACCACTCCTCTTTCTTGGCAACCTCTGAGGCAACGGTAGTGGCACTGGTGGTCCCTGAATGGAAGAGGAGGTCCCACAAATCCTGGCCAACTCAGCCTGAGATGAGCAACCTCCTCCTCAGCCCAGAGATGTGCCTGCAGATGGGACAACACCACATCCTCCAGAATGTCTCCCGAAGTCTGCTGCTCCACAGCCACTGCACTGCACCACTCCCATCATGTCTTATTTCTGGCCCTTAACTGTTTGGAATCCTTACTCTTTCCTTTGTTTTTTCTCTCTCTCTACTTACTTTCTTCCTGTGTGCCCTTTAAGCTCCTGATTGTCCTGTTCTGAGACAAGAATATCCTATATTTCTCAGTAGACCCCTTACTTGCTCATTATATACTCTTAAACATAAGGCCATTGAGGAATGTATGTGTCCCAGGGAAACCTGTAGTGATGTCCTTGAAATCATTGAACATTTTTCTTCTATGTCCATTTGTGCAAACATTCTGGCGTCTATTGCATGTCATTTGACCAGATCTAAACCTGTTTCCTATGACTTATGAGGTCTTGGTCTTAGGTTTATACCCTCCTTGTTTAAGTGGTTATCACAAAAGTATCTTGCGGGTTTTATTTATGGCTGAAATATTACCTGTGGCAAGCCAGGTTTATTTATTTACTGCAACAAAAGGTAGTGCTGCCTGACGGTGTGCTTACTCAGGTTTTGAGCTCTCTGCAGATACTCTATGACAGTAAAAACGTAACTGTTCTATAAAACAATTCTTTTATCCATCAGTTAGGGAAATGGGCAGCCTAGGTGGGCCAAGCAGTCCTTATCTGCCGTCAAATTATATGTTTCTGTGTTTCATTTATTATGGAATTCATGTAATTGGGTGATGCTGCAATTGTGATGTCCTTACTTGCATTTTGGTCAATAGCTTTAGGGGTCTTGTTTGTATCATGATGGCATGGTTTTCCACTGGCCTACACTTCGTTGTTTCCAATACAGTTTCCCCTGTTCTTGTGGGGAGAGTTGTTTGTATTGTGATTTAACTGATGTAACAAAATTACATGTGTGTGACTGTAATACTTATTTGCTTTTATTATGATTTGTACTTTACTTTTATATGCGGTACACTGTTCGTATTGTTTTGATTTTATTATTCTAATAAAAATTCCCTACATTTTTAGTGGGGGAGGGGTTCAACATCTCTTAATAAGTTTTAGGACTATGCATATGAAATGTTGTTTTGCCTGTATGAGGAAATACTTATTTATGTTTACTTTTATTTTTACATTGTGATTTGTGTGACGTAACACTATTATGTATATCTGTATTTTTGTGTTTTAATAAAAATTCCCTTACTCTGTGGTGGGGGCACTGTGGGACCATGGCCAGGGGTCAACCCTATCTTTTTTTCCACTAGCCAGCTGGACAAGTTGATTAAAAATTGCACTAGCCCACAGATGGTTGAACTAGCCCACAATAATAATGGTCAATTTTGATCTGTTTTACAGGAAAAATGCAAGCCAAGAAATAATCTGATTATTGCATATTTATCCTGCTCCACATTGCTTCCTGCCCCAGCAAAAAAAAGACTGCAGTCCAATTACACGAGTGTGTAATTCCCATTGTTTTTTACCATGTGCCCTTGCTTCTCTTTCTTCACCCCTCCCTGCCAATCAAGAGAATACCATAATAGCAAATGTTTAATCAGGCAGTTCTAGCTCTACACACACAACAGCCAACATCATAATGCATGTCACCACAGTCCCACCCTGACCTGCAGGGCAATGTACAGAATCAGGCAGAGAAAGACACTCTCATCCCCACCCTGTGATTAACCAGAACTGCACTTCTGGAAGTTTTCTTACACTGTGAAGTGAGCCAGGGAAAGTTCTAGGATTTTGGGAGAGAGTTAAACAAACATAGGGGCTTGGGATGTAAGAAATGTTGACATATCTGTTTATGTATACCAGGCACAAAAATATTGATTTAACATGCTCTGCCCTAACAAAAGCAGATTTTCATAACAGTGTCCTTTCATCAGTCAAAGGGGAGCAGTATACAGGCATGATGCTGTACTACCTCTCTTTCTATATAGTATGATCTATGCACACCTGGAATACATTTTTTAACCTTTCAAATTATATATTTTACTATGGTTTTGCTTAGTATCACACATGCTCCAATGCATTGTTTTTGGATAAAATGACATGTGGGTGATGCTGCATTGATGGCATTAACTGGTGTAGTCCATTAACAGGAGCTGTGAACCCCTACACCAGTTAGTAATGGCAGCTATGGGTCTGTGGATAGCCACTTCAGAGCCTAGTCTGCAGTGGTGTCCAGAGAAAGTGTAAGTGGACAGATCACCTGGCTGGGCAGACAGTGTATACATGATAGCATTCTGTCACTAGAGTGTTGGATACAGGCACTCAAAGGTTGGGAAATGAGGCACACTGGTCTTAATATTGTGGGACAAATCAAAGACAAGTTCAGCAAACTGGAAGCTAGTGACTTAACCACTCTACCCTTGATCACAGCATTCACACTAGTTGACTGTCCTAACAATTGAGTGATAATGACTCACATTGAGTCTTTTGTTGGATCACCCTCTCAAAGTGCCAGATAATTGCCGCTGTTAATGAGCTTCTAATCACACCAGACTACCTGGAACACTGAGGAGATTAGCAAAAGGACTACAGCCTGCAAAAGTAGGGACTTTTTCAACTTCATTAACAGCCATGAAAAATCTGCACTAGTCAAAACAGACAAGTAGAGGATTAGATGCACTAGCCCTGGCCAATTTGCACTAGGGTTCAGGGCTAGTAAAAGCAATGTTAAGGTCAAACCCTGACCATGGCCTCGACCTCTGAGTCAGTTCAGTCTGCTGGTGTACATGCAGGAGAACAGAGTTCCACTCCTGCAGGTCCAGCTTTGGAGCCTATACCAACTCTACCTTGTTTGTGTGTTCCAATGCTATGAATGAGGTTACTACTGCACACAGTTTTTCATCCTCTGAATTGTCTGGTTTCTTACCTGTGGAGGAATTGTGGCTCAAATCCTTACTTGCAGAGCCATCACTGTGTGTTGGAGGTCATTGAAGCAGATGCTGGTTCATGTTTAGTCGACCAAAGTAAACGATCCTGAGACAGATATGGGAGTCAGACATACTGCTGTCCAGATCTTTTACTGAAGGCTTTACCTCCTGCTTGAATCCCTTGGTGTCTGCTGAGGAAACAGTGAGTTTGATGCTGATTCCTCACACCAGTGCTGCATCTACATTACCAGCTTTCCACAGAGGTGATTTGGTGACTGCTCAGTCTACCGCTCCTGCCCCTGATGAAAAAAAGACAAAGGCAGAAAGGACAGATTTGGGGCAAAAGAAATGAAGCCAGAAAAAATGGAAGGTAATGAGTACCAATGCCTGTAGTCTAGGTAAAAAGCTCCTAAAATGGTGGCTTTGATGAAAGATGGATGCCTGGATATTGTGGAGTCATAGAAACATGGTACACAGAGAACCATGACTGGGATGTCAACACACCGGGTACACAGTCTACAGGAGAGACAGGGTGGGAAGAACAAAGGAGGAGTAGCTATCTATATGAGGAAGGGATCAAAGCAACAGAACTAAAAGGTAAACAGGGAGGAGAGGAGGCACTGTGGGTCACCCTGGAGACTGAAACTCCACAATCCACACAGGGTTGTATCCAGACCCTGGTCTCAGGGAGGAAATGGACAAGGAAATGACAGAAGACATCCTTGGGATGGCAGAGAAAGGTGAGATATTGCTGATGGGGACCTGAATATGCCAGATGTTAACTGGAGCACCTTTGCTGCAGCCACATCCAAGAGCAGGGCCATTTTCGATGCCCTACAGGGGCATACCTCACACAGTTAGTTTTGGAACCCACCCGGGAGAAGCAATCTTAGACCTGGTACTCTCAAATGGGGACAGAGAGAGGATCTCTGATCTTGAAGTGGGTAGCCATCTGGGAACAAGCAACCACCAAACAGTGTAGTTTATGATAAACTTATCTGTAGAGTCAAGCCACACAAAAGAGAATGTATTGGACTTCAGGAGGCTGATTTTGTCAAAATGGGAGAGTGCCTCTGAAAAGCATTAGCAAACAGGCAAGAAGGAGGGTGGAGCAACAATGGGAAACATCAAAACTGCCATCACAGAGGCAACAAGCCTTTGTGTGAAGCAAATAAACAAATCAAAATGAAAAAAAAACCACTATGGTTCTCAAAAGAAGTGGCGGAAGGTAAGGGAGAAAAAGACAGCATTCAGGAAGTATAAGGAAACATAGAAGGAGCAGGACAGAATTGTACCAGTTAAAGCAGAAGGAAGCGGAAGGCAGTCAGAATAGCAAAGGCCTAAACTGAAGAAAATATAGCCTACTCAGTTAAGAAGGGGATAAAACCTTTTATAAGTACATTTGGGAGCAAAGAAAGATGATGGCAGGAATACTGAGACTGAATAAAGAGGAAGGTGGTAGAGCAGAGGTGGACAGTGGCAGCAGGATACTGAATGAATATTTCTACTCAGTATTCACAATGGAAAAGCAGGGGAGAGACCTAATCCAGTCAATAGAAGCATGCTGGATAGGGGGATGAAGAAAGAAAGTGTTCTGAAAGAACTCTTAAAACTGAAGGTGGATAAAGCAATGGGGCCTGATGGGATTCACCCAGAATTCTAAACTAATTAAGGGAAGAACTAGTAACACCACTGACTACTCTTTTAATAAATCATGGGAGGATGGTGTGGTACCTGAGGATTGGAGGAGGACAGATGTGATTCCCTTCACAAAAGTGGGAGCAAGACAGAGGCAGAAAACTATAGACCTGTCAGTTTGACCTCAGTGGTAGGAAAATGATGGAATCACTTCTGAAGGAAAGAACTGTTGAGTGCCTAGAGGCCAGTGGGGCACAGGACCCAAGGCATCATGGATTCACAGTGGGAAGGTCATGTCAGACAAATCTAATTGATTTCTTTGACTGGGTGACCAAAGTAGTAGACCAGGGTGGGGCTGTGGACATGGCCTCACCTAGACTTTGCAAGGCATTTGGCACAGTCCCACACAAAAGATTAATAAACAAATTAGCCAGCCTGGGAGTGGGTCTCAGGGTGGTAGCCTGGTATAACACTGACTGAACAACAGGACACAGCGGGTAATAGTAAATGGAGTCCACAGAGAAGAAAGGAGTGTTACAAGTGGGGTACCACAGAGTTCAGTACTGGGCCAGCCCTTTTAATGTCTTTAGAAGTGACATTGCAGAGGACTGGAGGGAAGATATGTCTCTTTATAGATAACATAAAGATCTACAACAGGGTTGATAAGCAAGGTGGGGTGGAAAGGATGAAAAGGGACTTGGCAAGGTTGGAGGAATGGTCAAATGTATGGCAATATAGATTCAATGCAAAGAAGTGCAAAGCAATGCACCTGGGAAACAAAAACTCAGGGCAAGTGTACACAATGGGGTGTGAGATATTGACAACAACAAAATGGAAAGGGACCAGGGGTAGTCATATCAGATGACCTAAGGTGGGCCAACAATGTGAGAAGGCAGTAAGGAGGGCTGGGAGGATACTGGGATGCATAGGGAGGCATCACCAGTAGAAAACAGGAAGTTATCTCTCTGTACAGGCAGTTGGTAAGACCACATCTGAGTACTGTGTACAGTTCTGGAGACCCCATCTCTGCAAAGACATAGACAGAGTGGAAGCTGTCTAGAAGAGGGCAACCAAAATGGTGCAGGTCTGCACCAGAAGACATATGAAGAAAGATTAAAGGAGCTTAAGATGTATAGCCTTGAGAAGGGGGCATGATAGAAATGTTCAAATACCCATGAGAATCAACAAAGTCCAAGAGTGTAGCATCTTTCAAAAAGAGATGTGCAAGAACAAGGGGGCACAATTTGAAGATATAGGGGACAGCTCAGAGGTAATGTGAGAAAGTATTTCTTCACAGAGAGGGTTGTAAATGCATGGAACAGCCTTCCTGAGAGATCATAGAGTTAAAAACAGTGGAGGAATTCAAGAATGCATGGGACAGACATAAGGCAATTCTAGTGGGGGGTAGGAGGAGGTAGGCTGTTGGTTAACTAGGATCTGCAGCTTATCCACTAGGTAAGGAAATGGGCAGACTAGGTGGGCCAAACAGTCTTATCTGCCATCAAATTCTATGTTTCTATGATGGTTTGTAAGTACTGAGAGCAGTGGCAACTGTTTCTCAGGATGGGCCTGAGTCCTGGTCTAGTTTCTGTTCAGGGCGTGGTTACCCCACGACCATTTTCCATCTCCTGTGAGGCAGATGACTGCTCCTACCCTACAACCTGATGGGGTGAGTGCCTCCCTGTTCTTTTATGGATTCCTGTGAGATGCTGGCTGGAAGCTGGGTACTGTGGGACATTGGATCCCTGATCCTGCCCATAGTCCGATTCTAGCCAGGGTTACGGACCATTTCTGCTTATACCATTATTTCTGAAGTGCTGCCTGCTCCACTACCTTCCATACTTACTATGATGGATTTAGATTTGAATGCTAATGTACAGCACCCACTTTTTCCACCAAGTCACTGCCTAAGATACCACTCTTGTTGGCCTCTTCTTCAGCAGATGAAGGCCCTAGTTGCGTAAGCCTACCTGGAGTGAGCAATAGGAGTTGGATATACTGCTCCTGGATCCTCCTCCTGATCACAGGGACCGTGCAAAAACTAATTGGGAAGAATTTGGGAAGAGGGACAGTTTTCAGGCTCTCTTCTGCCTCTTGAGATGGAATACAGTCCATTTACAATATTTGGGAGGCTTAGAACTTACCCGGACCGTCTTTTATGTGGGAAAGACACTTATTAAGGATTTTTGGGTTATTTCTAATGACGTTTTGCTTTGATTCATACTTCAGACTCCTCTTTGTTTAATATCAGTTTTCAGACCCCACAGAGGTTGGACTGTTTTTGGGTGAAGTATGAACTACTGAGGTATACTGAACTGTGGTTGCCCTTCGGGCTATTCCACTCAACAGACCAGCTATTAAAGTAGTCACCATATTATTTTGCAATGGGAGAGTGGCTGCATGGTATATCGCATTGGTTGCAGCAGCACTGTGAAGTCCTGGGAACAACTCAATCTATTTTAGATTTGGAGCACTTTTGGATGGGAGGGTAGAAATTTAGAGTGCAACTTCAACATGCTACTATGGGTCCTGTTCACTTGCCCAATATCCTTTTTCTGGGTAGGGAACAAGGTCATTGCTTTAGTGTTGGACAGCCCGGATGTGTTTCAAATGTGGGTCTCATAAACATCTTAGTGCAGCTTGTGCTAGGTTGAGGTGTTCCCTTTGTCTCTCTTTTGGACATGCCAGCATGGATTGTACTGAGGAACTGAAATGTAATCTCTGTGAAGAGGTTGGGCATGGTTTTCAGTCTTGTCTGTGGGCTACCCATAATAGGAATGATTGCTCCAATCAGGATACAATTCTGCTTGAGGCACAGAAGAAGGATATTGCTGCCTCAAACCCTCCCCTCCACCTGAGGTGTAATATCTGATTACCCCTCCCCACTAGAAGAGCCTGGTTCTGCACCTTCCACTTCTCCCTCAGTATCATTGCCCTGAGTACCGATTCTGTTCAGGCTGTCCGATGGATGTGGAGCTGGTAATGCCCCCTTCCAGCTTCTACTTGATGGTGGGAACTTCTGTCCTGGATCAGGTCAGGCCTCCAGTTGACATGGTCATGCCGCCTCCTGAGACTATTGTGCAGGCCAAAAGAGGGTACAAAAGCAAACTAAAACCAGGTCTAAGCTGGCAAAAGCTTCTTCCCGGGTGGGTGCTACCCTTAAGCAATAAATTTGAAGTCCTCTCTAAGAAATCAGTCTTCGGACTTGGGTGCTGATTCAGATTACTTCTTCTCAGCCCCTTCTGTCCTCTGACTCAGAGTGATAAATCAAAGAGGTCTGTGGAGTCCAACGTCCTCTGCGACTTGGTGTGTGCCCCATAGAAGTACTAGGTCTGGAAAGATTACATGATCTCTCTAACACAAGTGTTTCTTTTTGTGTGCATAACTTTGACTTTAGCTCATGTCCTCTGCCCTTTGTCTTCATGTGGCCACCTTGATCACCAATAGTGTTAAGAATGCCTGTTGAAGGCTACTTACATTTCATTTCCTAGAGGCCTTGATAAGTGATATTTGTATTATACAGGATACCCGATTGAACACCCTTTCTTTGGTATCAGTGGCAAAGAAACTGTGGCTCTGGGGTCCTTCTTTTTTCTTTTGGGTTGGACATGTGTGATGGTGTTGGGGTTTATTTCAGGGTGATGGTTTTCATGTTACAAAGCTGGCTAAAATTATCTCAGAGTGCGTCTGCTGTTAGATTTTGTCCTTTTAGGAACTAGTTGGAGATTAATTGTTGTATATACTCCACCACAAAGAAAGGGAAGGTTGATCTCTTTCATTCTGTTAAGCCTTATCTTTTTATGACAAGACATCTTATTTGGGGAGTGACTTCAATTGTGTTGTGCACAAACATGACAGGAACTGTGACTGATAAAGATTTTGTGACACCACTTGTCTTAATCGTATTATTTACTCAGGCGTCCAAGATTCTTATAGAGTATGTCATGCCATGGGTGGACAAACATTTTCAAAGGTCCTTTGTCCACTAGGATACATTTTATTTTATTGACTCTATGGTTCAGGTGCTAAGCGCTCAGACTATTCCAGCGGGACTTCTGACCATGTGGTTTTGGTTGTGACCCTAGAGGTGGGTCTCCATGCCTCTATTGGTGGAGGTTACTGGAATTTAATATCCAGTTGCTAGAGGTTCGTTCTTCTTACAGCAGCTCCATGATATTTTGAAGGCCTGCATGCCTCTGACCAGATTTATGGATGATTTGTTAACTTGTGGGTAGATACTAAATCTGATTTGAGGTTGATGGCAATGCGTAATTCAAAATCAATCGCACTGTCTAACTATAAAAGATATTTAGTTTTACAGTCTCATTTGGAAACGTTGTATATTACTGTCAATACCCAACGTCTTATTTTAACTACACAAGTACAGGCGGTTAAAAGAGATGACAGCCCTACAATATTCTAGGACTGCTTCTCTTTTGCATGAACACAGGGTGTGTTCATCAAAGAAGTTCGAACTGGGATGCATTTGATAGTAGTAGCAGATGGGCTTCAGATAGATTACTGACTGAAGTTACTCGTTTGGATGGTACTCGGTGCTACCATACCTGACATTTTGAAGGACGTGACAGTGTACTTTGCAGATATGTATACTGTCCCTTCTTTAGATGGCAATGACATTGATGGTTTTCTTACTTCCATTGCCATTCCTCCTGGTACTGCTGCACTTTTGAACCCTTGATTGCCCTATCAGTAGTGTGGAGGTGGCTCAGGAAATATCATGTCTCCATTCTAATACGGCACCTGGTATAGCTGGTTTGCTGTCTGAATTTTATAAGGCCTGTAGTCCTTCGTTTAGTGACATCCTTCCTGTGGTATTTAATTGGGTATTACAGCAGACAACTTTTGATTTTCATTTTGTACTTCCGTTCAGATTTTGTTGTTTAGAAAAGGGCTCAAAGGGACCTTAATAAATGGAGAGCCACTGAGTCTCCTAAATACGGATTTTAAGATTTTGATGAAGATTCTGACCACCAGGCTACTGACTGTAGCTTCTTCATTGATTTCCTTTCATCAAACATGTTCTACTTATGGTAGACATATTGAGGATACTCTCCTCTTACTCAGAGAATTGGTTGAATTGGGTAAAGAAGATGTGGTTATGGGATTTCTGATATCTTTGACCAGGAAAAGGCATTTGATCGGGTCTCTCATGAATTTTTGTTACGGGTTTTGAGATAATATGGTATACGGACCAGTTTGTAACATGGCTTGCTTTGTTGTATAAACATGCATATGCTTTGTCCCTGGTGAATGTTTTCTGGGTTCTTATATCCCTATTCATAGGTGCAAGCAGGGCTGTCCCATGAGTCACCTGCTTCATGTATTTTATTTGGATCCTTTATAAAGAACTATTGCTCAGGATGCGTGCATTATTGGTATCATTCCTCCACAGCGTACAATCAATGCTAAGGTCTCCGCTTATGCTGACAATGTGTGTGTTTTTGTTGGAGATGTGGCCTCAGGACATAGGGTGTTGCATCATTTTCAAACTTATTCTACGGTGGTGGGTGCAAGTTTAAATAAAAATAAGAGTTTCCTGTACCTACTTCATACTGAGCAACCTGCTTTTACTGATCTTCAGGATATTGCAGTGCTACAGGGTCCGTTTAAGGTGCTGGGTGTTAAGTTTGGCAAAGGGATAATGCTTTCCTTAATTGGTCAGAGAAACTTGATATTGTCAAGCCTAAAGTTGAGCAATGGAAATCTTGGCAACAGTCCAAGCGTATGAAGGTACATATTGTTAGAACATTGCTCCTTTCTCTTTTATGTATTAGTGCTGTATATCCCATTTCAGTTGGAAACAACTTTACTTAGTCTTTTTCAAGTTATTTGGGGACAGCAATGGTCCAACTCTTAAAGCTGCCCATTCTGCATATGAAGATTTGAACAGCCAATTAATACAACTTAAAATCCTCCTTAGGTGGTATAGGACCCCCAACTCTCCACAGTCTCAGGATTATGACACATGGTCACTGCTGGAGATGCCAGTCATCACCAGCTCATTTACTACACATCCTAAGGACCTGCTCAAATTTGCTGACTTTCTGGACACAGGTTTTAGCTGACTGTTCCAGGATAATAGGCAAGCCACTCTCTCTCCAACAGCACTCTCTACTATTGGGAGATATTTGTATTACCCTCTCTTTCTGCCCCAGTAAGGACTAGCTCTTGGTGGCCCTGATGGAGGCCAAAGGACATCCTTATGAAATGGAGGCAATTTGTACCTCCGGCACCATTGCAGTGGCGAGCAGCTATAGCCAGGTTGGCTGCTTTGAGAGTTTTACAGCAGTAGCTAAGGGAAGACTTAGTAGATATCATAAGAAGTGGGATGCATACCTGAACTCCCATATCTGCTCCGTAGCACCTCCACCTCTGAAAAAAACCCAGATGGCTTGAGTGTTCATGCAACTGGCCACAGTGATATTGATTGAGGGTTGTTAACTGGTACCACTCTTTTCTGCTCCAACTTTACCCTTCCCTTCTTTAGTTATGCCACTACTACTTACTACTTGTTTAGACCTGTATAATGAGACACTAGAGGGATGGTATTTTGAGTAATTGATTATAATGTTACTATGCACAATTTATTTACAAATGCACATTGTATTGTTTTGTTAAGATGTACCCTAGGTCATTTTGAGAACTGGGGACTAGGAAGGATAGTCCGATTACAGTTTGGAGTTTCCGCTACTTATATGGTTTGGCTACTCCTCCTGTCTTTAGCCCGTTGATAATATGAAGTCTTACTGTAACTTGGTCATTTTGCATTTTATTGTGCTAACATGTCTGATGTGGTTTTTCTGTACATTATATGTTAAGATTTAATGCTGTAACTGAACCTTATACACTTCTCTACTCTTCTGCTTGGTGTAATCGAAAAATGCAATAAAATGTTAAATGATAAAAAAAGTTATTTTGGGGACTCGTTTGGATCCTATAAAGAGATGTGTTATATCTTCTGATAGCGCAAGGTGGTTTGAATTGTGTTAATCCAATCACATTTTTTTATAGTGTATTTTTCCACGAAATTTAGTAGATCTTAGTTGTCCTCACTCAGTGTTGTGGTTGGTTTATGCTGATTATTAGTTGGGTCCCTTGTATACCTGTCGGACAGTTCTAGGACATAGGAAACCACTGACTTCTTCTTTTCCACTTATTTGCAACCTGCTATATAGAAACTTAATAAATGGAAGGTACTTCCAGACCAGGTCTTTCTAGAATGAGCAAGTTTCTTTCATGGGATATTGCAAACTCATGTCCATTCTGCTGCTCCTGTGTATAAGGATATCCCTGATTGTTATTATAATAGAGTACTTCAGGGACTGACTGATAAATTGATACCATCTAGATTATGGGATATACTAAGGCTCTATGTTAGGGGTAATGCTAAGCATAAAATGGTATTAGAAAGAATGTGTCCTAGGGATATTTGTATAGCCCAGGAAGAGACTATGACTCATTTTTATATTTGGTGTCCTTATGCACAGGAATTCTGGCAGGCCTATCTATTCTTTGGGGTCAGTCATTTTGGAAAACTGCCACTTATGTGGAAGCTGTGGGTGGCTTTCTATTACGTCACTTGGCGTAGGTGTAGTAAGACTTTTCTTTGCCATGACTAAATTCCATTTGTGGCAGGTGAGGTGTAAGTTGACCCTGCAGCAACTGTATCAATTGTCTTCCTGTGTTATTAAACATATGGAGCATGATTTGACCTAACGCTGTTTTTATGAACACCATATTTTGAATTACAATACCGGGATAGCTTGCTGTGAAAGGTAAGATAGGATGAATTTGTTATGCTGCCTTATTTCAACTTTTGTTTATGTTTTTTGTTCATTTTCTTAAATGTGTTGAACTGTTTTGTTTTGCTTTCCAGGTTTCTATTGTTATTTCTACTGTTCTGTATTACTTGGTTAATTTATTGTTTAGCTTTTGTAAGTGTATATATGGTTGCTTTTTCTTTTGTAATGTTCTGTTAATAAAACCTTCCCATCTCTTTTCACTAGAGGCTCTACGTTGCTGCAGGAAAGTGAAGAGTGCAAGAGACTTTGGAGGAGCAAGACGTGTGGGTGGCTGAGGAGCGGGTCTCCTCCTTGGCCTTCCCGGATGTGGAGACTAATTTGGAGATGGAACCTGTTTAGGAAGAAATGTTTGTGTTGGCTCCTGAAAATATGGATAGTTCAGATTCTGGCTTATGTTGTTAGGATGTGTCAGGAACCAGGGCTCGAGGGTCCTCTCAGAAGCTCTCTTAGAATGAAAGGTGGCTGATATTCGTTTACTGGTGGAGCTGGCTGAGAAGCAATTTGTGGGGAACTTGGAACAAATTGCAGGAGGAATTGTGACTGCAGGAGGAGTGGTCTGTGTCTCAGGAGCTGGATACAGTACAACACAGAATGGAGACTGATTTGTGTGCAGAGGATTCAAGAGATGCAGGAAACTGCCATTATCTACTGCCAAAATTGCCTTCCCTAGCTCTCCGATAAAGCAGGCAACTGATGTTATGGTGGCTTCCACATCAGATGGAGCGAATGGAGGGAAGTGCAGCCTGCTAGTGACATTTTGGTTTCCCAAGATTCTGAAAATCAAGTCCTACAGGTTAATGTAGCTGATTCTGATATAACAGACAGTGGAGGGAGGGGCCTTTATCCCAGATTATTTTCACAATTGGAGTCTCCTTGAGAGGTGGAAAAAATCTGTCGGTAGGGAGGAACTGGTAAGGACGAAAAGCACATTTACAGGTCCCAAGGTTGTTTGTAAATCCCTGGACTTGTTCAGAAAGCTTCTTATACACCTTTATTGGAGCCTTCCACTAGTTCTGCAGACTGGGTTTCATCCATTGGAAACTGCTAGATGGGTAAAGGATGGTACTGTGCAGGGGTGGACTGCTAATTTTCAGGGTACAACAGCTTCTGATTCTGTTCCTGAACAGCCCCTTGTCATTCCTGTCCCATCCTCTGATTAAAGTGATGGATCTATTTTGCAACCAGGGCAACAATCTCCCTTGGTGCAAGTCGTTGCTGAACAGTCTGATACTTCTAATACTTTATTGGAAGATGTTAAAATTTAGAAGGTGTTGATTTTGTGTCTGGTTTACCAGACTCTCCTTGATAGCTCCTGTAGAGGATTTGGCTGGACCTGTTCCTTTGTGTCAGGATGCTACCCTAAGTTGCCTATAGGCCCTGATAAAACTTGACAGGCCCCTGATAATGTGTGTACGATAAAGTTAGGGATCAGCTTTTCTGTCTGACTCTAGGCTTTAATCATAGCCGGCTATGAGAAGGAATGTTATTCATTTAAAATATATGGGTAATATCTCTGATGTCCCTGACAGGCTTTTTGTAGGGCTGGCTTTGTTAAAAGACAGCATGAAGTATTATGCTTATGAGGTATTTGCCCTGATACATGTGTCCAGGGATTCTGTGTTTGATATTAGTTTTAAACACCCAGCAGGCCTTGAAAGGTTTTGGAAACAATACCAACTGTTGAAGCATTCTCCTTTATGGAAGCCACTTTTGTCTACCCCTCGACTAAACCCTGGCAAAGAAAATGAGGAGGTGAATGTTGCTGACATCACCTATTAGTTACAGCAGCTTTGCACAGTCAAAGGATATCAGAACCAATTTTAGATGATGAACAACTGGATTGGTGGATGGAAATATCAGGTTGTTTAAAACTAGAACAAGGACTGACTAAACACTTATCAAATTGTTTCTTTCTAGGACAGAACCGTGGGGTGATTTTCTATCCAGGGCAACTCAGGGCTTGTTTTAAATGTGGAGATGTTGAACATTTAAGTAATGTCTACGATAAGCAGAAGTGTTGCCTTTGTAGTGAGGTGGGTAATTTTGGGGCTCAGTGTAAGCAATCCATGAGGTATAATCTGTGTCATAAAAAAGGACACACTTTTGTAACTGTTCCTGGGTATCCCACAACAGTAGAGATTTGGCTAATCAGGCAGAACAAGATGCTTATGTAGCCACTGCAAAAAGAGAAATTGTGTATGTTGGAATTGTTAAAACTGCTCCCAATATGGATCCAAAACCCAAAGAATCTTAGGCCATGAAAAGAGGCCTCATAGAATTTTTTTTGATGGCAGATATGACCACTTGGCCCACCCAGTCTGCCCATTTCCCTACCTAATGGATAAGCTGCAGATCCTAGTTAACCAGCAGCCTACTTCTTCCTACCCCCACCCCTAGAATTGCCTTATGACTGTCCCATGCATGCTTGAATTCCACCACTGTTTTTGACTCCACAGCCTCCTCCGAAGGCCGCCTCCATGCATCCACAACCTCTCTGTGAAAAATACTTCCTTAAATTACCTCTGAGCCACCCCCATCTTCAAATTGTGCCCTCTTGTTCTTGCACACCTCTTTTTGAAAGATGCTACCTCTTGGACTTTGTTGATTCCCTTGAGGTACTTGAAAGTTTCTATCATGTCCCCCTCTCCCTCCTTTCCTCGGGCTATACATATTAAGCTCCTTAAGTCTCTCTTCATATGTCTTCTGGTGCAGACCCTGCACCATTTTAGTTGCCCTCCTCTGGACAGCTTCCATCCTGTCTATGTCTTTGCGGAGATTGGGTCTCCAGAACTGCACGCAGTACTCCAGATGGGGTCTCACCAGCTGTCTGTACAGAGGGATAATAACTTCCTGTTTTCTACTGGTGATGCCTCTCCTATGCATCCCAGTATCCCCCCAGCCTCCTTGCTGCCCTCACATTGCTTGCCCACCTTTAGGTCATCTGATATGACTACCCCAGGTCCCTTTCCATTTTGTTGTTGTTAGTATCTCACCCCCATTGTGTACTCTTCCCTGGATTTTTGTTTCCCAGTTGCATTACCTTGCACTTCTTAGCATTGAATCTAAGCTGCCATACATTTGACCATTCCTCTAACCTTGCAAGTCCCTTCTCATCCTTTTCCACCCACCTTGTGCATCAAGTCTGTTGCAGATCTTTGTGTCATCTGCAAAGAGACATACTTTTCCTTCCAGTCCCTCTGCAATGTCGCATATAAGACATTGAAGGGAACCGTCCTAATACTGAACCCTACGGTACCCCACTAGTAACCCCCTTTCTTCCGAGTGGACTCCATTTACTATTACTCTCTGTGTCCTATTCTCCAGCCAATTTTTATCCAGGCTGTCATCTTGGGACCCACTCCCAGGCTGGCTAACTTGTATATTAATCTTTGTGTGGGACTGTGTCAAATGCCTTGCTAAAGTCTAGGTAGGCCATGTCCACAGCCCTCCCTGATCTACTACTTTGGTCACCCAGTCAAAGAAATCTAGCAGATTTGTCTGGCATGACCTTCCGCTGTGAATCCATGCTGCCTTGGGTCCTGTGCCCCTCTGGCCTCTAGATACTCGACAATTCTTTCCTTCAGAGTGATTCCATCATTTTCCCTACCACTGAGGTTAAACTAACAGGTCTGTAGTTTTTGCTTCTGCCGTGCTCCCACTTTTGTGAAGGGGAATCACATCTGCCCTCCTCCAGTCCTCAGGTACCACCCCATCCTCCCATGATTTGTTAAAGAGGGTAGTCAGTGGTGTCACTAGTTCTACCCTTAGTTCTTTAGAATTCTGGGATGAATCCCATCAGGCCCCATTGCTTTGTCCACTTCAGTTTTAAGAGTTTTTCAGAACCCTTTCTTCTGTAAATGGGCTGGTATCAACTTCTGTATCCAGAGTGTTCTACTGTTTGTTTTAGGTACCTCCCCTCTTCCTTTGTAAATACTGAGAAAAATATTTGTTTAGTATCTCTGCCTTTTCACAGTCACCCTCTGCCCACCCTCCCTCCCTTTTATTAAGCCTCACTATCCCTCCCTTGGTCTTCCTTCGCTCCTTGATGTACCTATAAAGGTTTTATCCCCTTCTTGACTGAGTTGGCTATCTTTTCCTCGGTTTGGGCCTTTGCTGTTCTGACTGCCTTCCCATCTTCCTTTTGCTTTAACTGATACAGTTCTCTGTCCTGCTCCTTCTGTGATTCCTTGTACTTCCTGAATGCTTTCTTTTCTCTTGAACCTTCACTCCACTTCCTTTGAGAACCATAGTGGTTTCTTACATCGTTTCATTTTGTTTATTTGCTTCACACAAAGGCTTGTTACCTCTGTGATTGCAGTTTTATTATTCCCCATTGTTCTTCCACCCTCCTTCCTGCCCATTTGCTAGTGCATTCCTTAGGCACTCACCCATTTTGGCAAAGTCAGCCCTCCTAAAGTCCAGTACTTTTGCCTTTGTATGGCTTGACTCTATTGCTGTGTTTATTGTGAACTGTACTGTTCAATGGTCACTAGTTCACAGATGGCTACCCACTTCTACATCTATGATCCTCTCTTCATCTCCCATTTGAGAGAACTAGGTCTAAGATTTCTCCCTCTTGAGTGGGCGCCAGTACTAGTTGTCTAAGGCATGCCCCTGTAGGGCATCTAGAATAACCCCACTCTTCGAAGTGGCTGCTGCAACTGCACTCCAGTTAACATCTGGCATATTCAGATCACCCATCAGCAATATCTCCGGAGTACTTCTGGAAACAGTGATACTTCCTGAATCTCGGTCTGCTGCCATAGATGTGGAGTCTGCAATTGTAGAACCCAGGCGTGATCCAGATGCCATGGCTGAGGCCAATCTTAGTGACCCCCTTCCCAGAACATAATTGAGCCCTGTGTGCATGAAGACCTGATTGCAGATGCTGAGCAGAGTATGGAGACAGTGGTGGGAGAAACATCCATGCCTCCTCCTGATATGCAACAAGAGACAGTTTTTCACAGGGTTACTAGATCAAAGCTGGGAAACCCTAATAGAATCTCCAGCTGTGTCTAAAGAGTTTGATGGCCTCCTGTACACAGTTCCTATGCTTTGTTGTTGGAACAAGGAGGGAAGATGAACGTCTTGATTCAGACTTGTCCTTCATTGCTTCTCATGAGGCTGAAGTATCCACAGACATAGGACCTGTTGATAAGCTAAGCCTAGGAAGCGTAAAAAGAAAAAGTGATTTTGGTTGGCTATTTATTATGCTTTGCTGTTTTGTTTTTCTCTCATTTCTATTCTCCTTCTTATGAATACAAATATTTCTCTTCCCACAATTAATGTGAATAGCATTAAGTCTTTGGAAAAGAGAAGGGTCACCTTTGCTAGTCTCAGAGAAGGGAGAGGACAAGTTATTTTGTTGCAGGGTACAAGGCTGCATTCTTTGCCAGAGATATGGGAGGCACAGAGGATTGGCAATGGGGTGTCTCCTTTTGGGTCTTGGGGAGGGATCTTGTTCAGGATTATTTTTATTTTCAGGTTTGACGGTCCGGATGTTACAAATTTTTGATGTCCTGCCTGGGAGAGCCATGATTATGGATGTGGTTTTGTGTCATGTGACTTATAGAATTATAAACATTTATGCCCTCAAGTGAAGGCAGAGATCTCCTCTCGTTAGAAGATTAGAGTCCCACCTCCACACTTCTAAACTGGTAATATGGAGGTGATTTTAATTGTGGCCTCTCACATAGGGATTGGGGAGCTACAAAAATATATATAGTGACACAAATGCTTTGCTTAAAATCTTGAAGTTTAGTAATTTATGTGATGTTTATGATCTTCTGAAGCAGGTTCTGACACATACCTTTTATAAAGGGAATTTATCCACTAGAGATAGATTTTGGTTCTTGTCAGATCAGAGTTACTTGTCAGGAAGTGGTGCTAGTTCTTTTGGAAACTTCAGATCATATGGCTGTTAAGCTCTGCCTAGGAATGGTGCAGAAAGTTCCCATGGGGAGGGATATTGGGAGATGAATGTAGCTATTTTACAGGAGGACTTTATACAGAATTCTATGAGAGAATATTTGATGTTGAGAGCTGATATTTGCTTCCTCTATGATATCCCTATAGAGTGGTGGGAAGATACTAAGAGATCTAAAAAGCTCTACATGAGTATTACCAGTGAAAAGGCAAATGAAAATATATTGCATATTTGGGACTTAGGGCAAAATATATGAGTCTTAACACAGACTGCTGACCAGAAGAATGATGTGAAACAGCAGTTGCAATCCATAAAAGACAGAATGTATATGTATTTGAAAGTGTCAGAGGATAGGGCAGCACAACAACAAAAATACCAGACTAGGGGAACGAAGGAGCAGGTGAACCTTTATGATTTAGGCTTGCATGGGCCTCAACACCTGCTTATGACTCCTTTAAAGGATGACAAGGGACTTGTAGTAGAAGACAGTGGTGGACTCATGCTATTAATTCAAAAAATATCAAGGCTACTTTTCAGAAGGAATGGGTAGGGTAGGTAAACTTGTTTGTACAACAATTGGATATATGGTAAATGAGCAAAGATGATGAACACAGTTTAGTGGTTCCTATTTCTCTGGCAGAAATACAGGAAGCTATTAATAAACTAACAACAAGGATCACCCTGGGGTAGATGGTGTACCTAATGATTTTTATAAATGTTTTTGTGACATTTTGGCTCCTTGGTTGCAGGTCATTTATGGGGCTATTTGGGATGAAAATAGGTTGGTATCAAGCATGAAAGAGGGAATAATTACTTTTTTATATAAAAGGAGATCCTCAAGAGGTTAAGAATTGGAGGTCCTTGAGTTTGCTGAACTCAGATTACAAGATTTTAATTAAGATTCTGACTGTTAGGTTGGCCAGAATTGCTCAAAAGGTAATTAGTTATGTGCAGACCTGTGCAATTCCAGGTAGAACTATTGTTCAAAATCTGATTTTCATTAGATAAGTGGTGGAACAAGGTTTATGTATGAATTTAGATGGTTATCTGTTAACCATTGATCAGGAAATTGCTTTTGATGCTGTACAACAAGAGCATATCTGGACGGTGTTAGAGCACTATGGTGTTCCAGAGCCATTCTTAACATTATTGAGGACAATGTATAAGGAAGTGCAGGTAACCCTTTGGTGAATGGGCATTTCCAATTATCCCTTATATATGTATTTGGGTTGGATCCCATACTATGGGTCATTGAAACTGCTGCAGACATTAGATCTATAAAAATAAGGATGGGGTAGTTCTGCAGAAAGTTACTGCTTATGCTGATGATTGTGTTTTTACTATAGCTGATTTGGACTCTGGCAAACATATTTTAAGGAAAATATAAGTCGTTTATGATACTGCTGGGATTAAGATTAATATACGAAAAGTAAAGTTTTGGTTCTGAGTGTTGCACAGGTTGTGGAGGAGTTTCCTATCTCTGTGATGAAGGAATGTTAAGATTTTAGGCTTATTCTTTGGTACTAGAGAATCAGAAGGAAAAAACTGGAACTCTTTATATGACAAGGCTAACTGAAAGTTATGTCATGGCTTTCCTGAAAATGACTAGGAAAAGAAGGTTTATTTGCTTAGAGCATATATAGTTCCTATCTTTTACATGTCTCTCATATATTTCCGCTGCCATTTGCTATGCACATGAAAGTTATGGGCCTTTTTTTTGTGGGGAAGTAGGTTGAACCTGTTAAGAGAATTCATACATATAAGGCATGGAAAATGGGGTTTAAATATGATTCAGCCTTTAGTATATTTTTGGGGAATTTCTTTTCTAGTTCAATACATCCCTTAGTTGTAGAATCTGAGGGTATGGGATTGTTCTGCATGCAGTTGTGTGGGCCCCTTTTTACAGCATGGGGTAGGGGTAAATGGCATCCCTTAGAGAAAGTTCTTCCGGGTACTTACAGACTACTTTACGATATATTAGGACTTGGAAGATCGAGCTTTCTTGGTTTTTGGGACATGAGAAGAAACATTTTTACAAGGTAGTACTAGAAAATGGTATACAGAGGAGCCCTTATTTCAGGCATCCCCTACAATTAATACAGAGTTGTTGCTGGAAAGTATTGTAGAACCCAGAATTCCCCTTAAAATGCAAGATTTGATATGGTTATGTGGCCATCAGAAATTGGATGTGAGGGGCAATCAGAAACATAAGCAAGTAGAGGATAGAGGCTGTGGAAGATACTTTGTCATGGTCAAATAGAGACTATGCAGCATTTGTTTTTCACTGCGTGCATGTTCACGGGTTTTGGAAAGAACTAGTTGGTTGGTGGGGAGAATATGTTTTCAGCATATGTCATATAATATTTTAATATTGGGACAAATTCCACACTGTGGTTGAAATGGTCAAAAGCTCTATTTCTGTGATTTTAGATAGCTTAAAATGGTCATTATGGCAGGCAAGATACCTAAGATCTCTTCAAGATAAAGAGGTCACACAGCAGGAGGTAATGTTTAACATTCAGGGAGAAGCTGATAAAATTTATGAATATGAATTCCAAACATTAGGACAAGTTGTGGGATCTAGGCTATGGAAGAATGTTGGGTAGGTGGGTTAATACATGATGTACTTTCTAGATTTATTTTCATAAGAGCATTACATAGCATTACAGGCCCCTCCCATCCACCCACTCAGCCCACTGGTCTTGAGTAGCCTCCATGAACATATGCAGCCTGCTGAAGAATTTGACACCCTACAGTGCTGGCCATGGCTCACCAACCAGACATCATAGCCCTGGTTGAAACCTGGCTGTCCAAATCAACTCCTCACTCATTTGTCTCCCTCCCAGGCTATACCTTATACCGGGAGGATATAGGGCAACGAGGGGAGGCTGTGCAATCTACACCAGGGACACAATACCTGGACATGCACTCCCCACCCCTACCCTCATAAATGGGGCCCAGGCCCTTACCCTCAGACTCACCCCAGACCCCTCTAGGAGCCCTCTATCTCACCACAGCCTACGTCCCCAAAGAACCAGCACCCAGCCCTGATATCTTTAACGGACTACCTAGCCACCCTCCACCATAAGGCAGAACAAGTCCTAGTGGGGGACCTTAATGTAAATTGGCTCAGCACCTCCTCATCCACCACCAGAGACTCATTTGCTGCCCAAGATCTGACACAACTCGTCACCCAGCCCACGAGACTTAACCCTAAGAGTGGTACCAGCACCCTGTTGGATGTTATTATAACTAACCGACCCCATAAAATCCAAAACATCCAGGTCCTCCCAGACTCCCTGAGTGACCACTCCCCTATCCTATTCCACTGCAGCCCCCAATCCCAAGCCCAAAGCCCAGACCACCCTTCCGCAGGTGCCTCCGTCCTGGTGGGCTGAAGAAACTTAAGGCACCCTCACCCAGCTAGACTGGTCCCCATTCAGCAGGCAACCAACATTGATACTGCCCTCACCTTTTCACCCACACCTTCAACATGGCTTGTGATCTCTTTGCACCCTTAACCAAAACCCGGTCCAAAAACAGAATGCACCCTGGGTTAGCCCGGCCTCCTACAATTACTTAGAAACCGGGATAACCTCTGGCACCTTGCCACTGAAATAGGTCGCCTGTCTGATAGGCAAGCATACAATGCAGCCCGAAATAAATGCTCATGGGCCATCAGGAAAGCCAAGGCAGACCATTACCAGGCCTCCTTACCTCCTCCTGGGGCTCAGCCCGGACCTTCTGGGATAATATTAAGTAACTCAATGGTAAAGCTTGCTCCCTGCCCCATCCCAGCTCACTAGAAATGGCACAACCTCCACTGAGCCTGCCACCATAGCTAACTGGTTCAACACCACTTTCACTGACCTTAGCTCAGTCCTCCTAGTAATTTCTTTGACCCTCCCCAGCCAAACTCCCCTGTCCTCCAGCACCCCAGCTTCCTCCTGCGAAAGATTTCCACCCAGGAAGCCAGACCCATCCTAATCAAAGCTCTCAATGGCAACAATCCCAGCAGTGACTCACTGGACCCCAGCATCCTCAGGCTGGTACTAGATGAAGTCCTTGCACCTCTCACAAGCCTAATTAACCAGTCACTCTGCCTGGGACAATTTCCCACAGCTTGGAAAACAGCCATTATCACACCTATTCATAAAGGAGGTGACAGGTCATCGGCCAACAACTACCGACCAATCTCCATCCTCCTCCCTCTCTAAAGCCCTGAGAAAGTGGTGGCCATTCAAATCACTGATTATCTGGCTAAGCATAACATCTTATGCCCAGAGCAACATGGCTTCTGTGCGGGTCACAGTACCAGCACTGCCCTTATTGAATTCTCCGACTTCCTACACTCCTCCTTGGATACCAGCTCCCTAGCTGGTGCAGTGTTCATTGACCTCTCAAAGGCTTTTGACACTGTCTCCCATCCTGCTGCTGAATGCACTCTGCCTCACTGGTCTCGGCTGGCCCCTGGCATGGTGTGCTAGCTATCTTGACACTCGATCCCAGTGTGTCAAGATTAATAGCACACCTCCGATACCCGTCCCATTCTCTCTGGGGTCCCCAAGGCTCCATCCTGGGCCCCCTTCTCTCGCTGTATCTGAATACCCTGCCCAGTGCATGCTCTGGCAAAATTCTGCTGTATGCAGACGACGCTGTCCTTTTGCCACCCACCATAATCCCATCTCCCTACAGGACTCCCTACAGCAGTCTTTCAACAGTGCGAGCTTGGTTTAAGAGCGCAGACTCGTCATCAATCTTAAGAAACCAAAACTATGCTCTTTTCACACCCCCAAAACAAAGCTAGCAATCACCCACTCTATATCCTTCCAAGCATCAACCAACCACTGGAACAAGTCTGCTCCTACAAATACCTTGGGGTTACCTTGATTCAGCCTCACATTTCACAACCACATCAGCGCCCTAACATCGCCACCAACACACACGGCTTGGCATCCTATTCCGCCATAAACCTGCCTTCCACCAAATGCTCTCCGCTAGCAGTCACATCGTCAGTCTGTCCCTTGTAGACTATGGTCTACCAGTATACGGTGCTGCCGACACCACTGCACTCAACAAAATTCACCTAACCCTGAATAAAGCGTGCAGATTGATTACTGGTGCCCCCAGGCTCACACACACCTGTCAGCTATATGTCAATGCTAACCTGCTTACCCTGGATGAACAGCTCCGATACCAGACCTGTCTCTCACCAAAAACCCTACTCGGACTCTCTCTCTGGGGTAACAGCATCCATCCACCAGAGCCCTCCCACCATTGCAACACTGCCTTCCTACAAGACCACTCTAAAGGTCCCCAGAACGAGAACCAGCCGTGGCCAGAGGTCCTTCAGCCATAGAGTCCCAACCTGGTTTAACTCTCTCCCTGCCACCATCACCAATGCCATCACCATCTCCACATTCAAAACCGCACTTCGAACCACATCTTCAGCACTCGTAATGCTCCTGTCTCTGAACATAGCCTCCACCTCTTTCTCTTGACAATGCCCCCGGCAGCTGTCCGCCCAACCATCCCTCCACCACTTCCTGTACACCATGCCTAGGGTTTAACCTGGCCAGTGCCAGCTGTTTTCAATGTTTATCTACCAGAATGCTCACTTGATACCCGACTTGTGTAATACCTGTTATCAATTACATGTACCCTGTACCCAATTGTATTTGTCTGACCACATGTGACGTGGCACCTCTGGTGAATGCTCATTGATTTTTTGCAAATCTTTGCTATGTAACCAAACGCAATGTATGTCTTTATGTGACAAGTATTTTGGAAACCAGCCTCTGGCTCAAAGGTTGTAAACTGATTCTTAAATAAATAAATAAATAAAATAAAATGTTTTGGTTAAAAAAAAATGTAGTTCTGTGATTTGGTGATGGAACCTTTTGTTATATATCTAAATCAAGTTTTATTCTTACAAGGGATTGTGATGGTTTGAACACTATGTACTGTATGTAGTGTTTTAAGTATGGAGTATGTGGTGGTTTTGTAGTTATATGATTTTGTGTTTTGATTTCACTATTGTTATTCCTTATGTTTTGCTTTTGAATATTGAATAAAATTTCCTACTCTTTTTCGAGAAGTGCCATGGGATCTTTAACATCCACCTGAACTACCACCAGAACAGAGAGAGAGATGGGACCTCAGTTAACATCTTATCCAAAAGACGGCACCTCAGAAGTGCAGCACCCCTCATCCTGCACTACAGTGTCATTATTGGGATATTAACTAAGTGCCTGGTGGGGATAGAACCCACAACCTTCTGATCTCCCAGCTTCAGAGGTGAGTGTGCTACCTGCTGAGCCACACACCAATCTGCCACTACACATAGTAAAATGAAAAGTCACTCCCTGATGATCTAGTGGCCCTCACCCAGGCACGTAGTGCCCATTACCCTCTCCCCCAATCCTGGGGCATGATCTGGTGACCAGCTCAGCCTCTGCACACCACCATGGCTGCAACGATTAACTGTCAGAGCTTGTATTGTATACAGTGGCATTTTGCTGGTCATTCTGCAGAATTCTGTCTACTATGAACTGTATAATTTTATTCTAGGGAACAGTTTTCCATGGAAAATTATTCTGCAAACCATTTCCTTGGAAAATATTGAGATCTGCAGAACTGAACTAACAGATTCACCAGGCTCCATGGAGGTTTCATTTGAAATTATTGTGACATTGCTAAAAACTATTATTCTTGTATGTATCACTGGTGTAACAATTGCTCCTTTAATCTGTCTACTCAAGGTTTGATTTTGTTGTGTACCTTTCCTTTGTATACTTGTTTGCACTTATTTACATTAAGGTTGGAGTAGGCCCAACCAACCAGGATTCTGATTAGGCATCTCTCACTGGGATTTCTTTTTTGTGTTATGTTTTTCCCTCCGATCTCACCTCCGGTTTGCCACTCCTTCCGGTGCGCATGCTACTCGTGACCCCCTCATCCTGTCCCTCTTCCCTCACATCGCAGCCAACCCAGGGTGGCCCGGCATACCCTTGCCGGGTGAGTCCCTCCTCCGAGGGGAAAGACACCGGTGGGGCGGGTCCCAGCGTGACTAGGCATCAGTCCCTGGACGCTGCTGAGGTGGGATCGGAGGCTGGGACTTCTCGGGCCAGCGAGGCGGGCAGCCATCATCCAGCCAGACGGAGGCTGGGTATTTCTGCTTTTCTCTGGGCGTGGTGTGCCACGTAACGCCAAGGCGAGCCGACGCTCACCACGCCCCCCAACGTCCAGGCTCATCATGGACTGATCTCCCCTGCCTCCGCCAGGGGTGCCCAAGGCTACTCCTGTCTCTCCCACCTCTGGAGTAGGTGAGCAGTCGTGGGACGCTTCGAACCTACTCCACCCCGGCTGGCTCTCCAGCGACCCGAGTCCGTCCGAATCCAGGTCATCAAGGCCGCAGCAGAAATCAACCGCTGCGCCGACGAGCCGGCTGTCTCACTGGGATTTCTAAAAGTGGTATACCCTCCCTGTCACTCAAAATTCATTGAAGGGTAGCCACCTAGTTGTAAAATTCTCCTTTGCAAGCTTATGTTAGCTGTTAATCTCTCCATCTCTTTGATCTGTGTGCAACAGTCTAGCTGTTGTGACTCATCTGGAGACTTGTCTGAAATCCAGTTACATACACAGATACACAGAAATGTGACAGCAGAGAAAGGCCCCACAGCCCATCTAGTATGCCTAACCCCAACCTCTTAAATCTATCCCAAGCCCTCTTGAACCCCTACACCATTTCAGCTGCCACTACCTCCTCTGGCAGCTTGTTCCAGGCTTCCACCACCATCTCCATGAAAACTGCCCCTGACATTACCTCTGTATTGCCCACCTTTCAGTTTGAGGCTATGTCCCTCGTGTCTGCTCCTTCTTCAATTTGAACAAGCTATCACCCTCCACCTTATTTATTCCTTCAGATACTTAAGGTCTCAATCATGTCCCCCCAGTATCCAGAGGTACAAATTCAGCCCTCTCAATCTTCTGTCATAGGGTACATCCTGCATCCCTCATACAATTTTGGTTGCCCTTCCTGTACCCTTTCCATCAACTCAACATCTCTTTGTAGGTGAGGCCTCCAGAACTGCACCCATACTCCAGATGCGGCCTGACCATGATTCTGTATAATGGCATTAGCACCTCCTATTCCTGCTATTAAAACCCCTCACAATGCAGGCCAACATTCCATTTGCATTTCCCACCGCCCTGCACAGGCTGCCCACCTTGAGGTCACGTGATACCATGATCCCAGACCCCTTCTGTTTCCTTCTCCTTAATTACCATCCCCAAGGGAGTAAGTTTCCTCCCATTTCTCCTCCCCAGGTGCATCAGCGAGCACTTTGTGCATTAAACTTCAATTTCCAGGTGTCAGACCACCTCTCCAGCCTGTTCAGGTTCCACCTTATGGCTTGTATCCACCCTATTGCAGACCTTGTATCATCTGCGAACAGGCACACCCATCCCTCCAGACCTCTGCTAGGTCACTAACATAGATGTTAAAGAGTATTGGTCCTAGCACTGACCACTGTGGCACCCCACTGGTCACCACCCATTCCTGAATGTGTCCCATTTACCACCACTGTCTGACTCCTTCCTTCAACCAGTTTTCCACCCACCTGGTGATCCTGTGGTCCACCCTTAGCCTGTCCAGCTTATGCATCATTCCACCATGCGAACGGTGTTGAAGGCCTTATTGAAATCCAGATAGGCCATGCCCACCACCCTCCCCTGGTCCACTACCTGTGTCACCACATCAAAAACTCTATCAGGTTACTCTAACAGGACCTTTCCTTGGTGAAGCCATGCTGCCTGTCATCCTGCATGCCATTAATCTCCAAGTATTCTATCAACCTGATCTTAAGTATGTTTCCATTACCTTCCTCACCACCAGGTAAGACTAATGGGATGGCAGTTTTTGACCTCATCCTTCCACCCCCTTATTTAGTGTGACATCCTCTGCCCTCTTCCAGTCCGTTGGCACCACCCTGTGACCAAGGACAAGTTACTCAGCCTCACCAGATGCGATGCCAGTTCATCCATCACCTCCTTGAGAACCCTTGGGTGTATTTCTTCAGGTCCCATTGCATTGTCCACCCTTAGTCTACCCAGCTCTTCCTTACTCCTTCAGCTTTGAATTCTGCCACAACCACCTGCCTGTGGCTGTCACCCTCCCACTCTGTCCTGGTCCCCTGCCCTCTTTTCTTCCATGAAGATTGAGGCAAAATAGTTATTTAATGCCTGCTTTTTAAAATCTCCTTCCAGTATTGTTCCACTTCCCCTTATCCTTCCAATCCCATGCTGGCCCTCCTCCTTTCTCCAACATACCTAAAGAAGGTTTTGTCCCCTTGCCTGCTTCGCTATCCTCTCCTCAGTGGCCTCCTTAGCCCTCCTCATCTTTGCCCTACTTCCTTTCTTTTTCCCTGTAGGTTTCACTGTCCTCATCCTTTGTATCCTCCTGTACCTCTTGAATGCTCTAGTCTTCTCCTTGACCCCTAATGCCACTCTCTAGTGAACCATAGAGATCTTTTCTGTCTTTTATTCTTTTTACCTTTCTTATCGTGAGTCCATGGCTTTAAATACCCCTGTTTTAATGGCTGCCCATAATTCCTCCACCCCTGCACATCCTATATCCTCAACATTTCTTCCCTAACTACCTTCCTCATTCCATGAAAGTCAGCCTTCCTGAAGTCCATTTCCTTGGTTCTCGTCCCAACCTCTCCCAGCCCACTCTCACCCTGAACCTGATAGCCCTGTGGTCACTGGGCCAAGCTCTTCCCCACCTCCACCTCCTCCACCCTGTCTCCATTTGTGAAGAACATATCTAACAGGTTTATAACCTAGTGGGCTCACTGACCCTTTGCTGCAGGAATATGCCCTGAAGAGCCTCTAAGATGCCCCTGCTCCTTGTGGAGATTGCTGTCTGGGCCTCCCAGTTGATGTCCAGAAGATTTAAGTCCCCAACCATCACAATTGCCCCTTTCTATGCCATTTACGCTACTGATTCTACAAAGTGTCTATCCCCTTCCTCCCCTGTATAGGAGGCCTATAGACTACCCCAACACGCAGGTTTTCCCCATGTCCCCGTCTAGGGTGACTGACATTATTTCTGTTTCCCTCCTCATCCTGCTCTTCCATGGACCCAATCCCTTCCCTGACATATAATGCCACCCTCCCGATCCTTCCTAAACAAATGATACCCTGGGATCACTGTCTCCCAGGGTAGTGCTTGTTCCACCAAGTCTCACTCACTGCTACAATGTTTGGGTCCTCCTCCATCATGGTGGCCTCCAGTTCTCAATTTTGTTCCCCAGGCTCCTGGCATTTGCAACCAAAGCCCTCCAACATGCAGCCCATCCGTCCTTCTCTGCTGCTGTTTCCTTGATGAGTGTTGTGGCTTGGTTCCTGGATATAAGATCTATCAGTCTGTGTTGCCTGAAATGTGCTCTCTCTTTGCTACAAGAAGCTGTTGAAACAAAGTTTAGGTTGTGATACCTGGGCTGTAGACAGGCAGGAGATAACAGCTGTGACACTAAAGAACTTTAACCCTGTTGTGCAATGTGAATGTCACTTTGCATAACATTATTTACTTAAATAAAAGTTCTGCTGGAAAATATTTTGTTAACATATTCAAAGGCACATCATTTTATGAAGTTGCAGTAGAATCAGCACATCAGCTCTGTCTTCTAACATAGAAAATACTGTACACTACTTCCATAGTATTCTCAAAAATATATGAAATATTAGAGAACTGGTGTGACACCAAACACATTACATTAGTAAGATGTTTGCATGTCCAGACAGTACTTGATGGCATGACAACATACATGACTCAACTGAGATATTTGTGAATCCTCTCACATGCAAGTTAACATTGAACTGAAATGCTAACAGATCCACCACCATAAAATCATTTAATCATTCAATGAACTGAACAGATTTAGAATGGACCTGTCTAGAGATGGGCAAAGTAGCCCTTTTAGCTCTTTGAAGTGATTTGTGGAGTGGGCGAATTTGCGGAATGCTCCGTAGCCTTGAAGCAGAGCACTTCACGTTATAATGGATGTAAAAGTCCATTGAAACAATGACTTTCGTTACTCCATCTTTCAAACCACTACTCCACCAATTCTAAAGGCAAAGTACATTGAAAACAATGTACTTCTCCTCACTGCATTGTTTTAAGCTCCAAAGGTGAATTTTGCAGTGATTCATGGGATTTCAGGTCACATGGGTTCTACTGTAGATTGTTCTGCACAACCTCAGTTTGGAGTAGTGTGTGTAGGAAGCTGTAGGAGACAATCTGCTCTGAGAGCCCTCTGTGATTCCAACCTTCTGAAAGCTGTTAAAAAAGCTATTTTGAGTCATTTGTTTTGCTGAAACTTTAGTTCATCGATTATAGGAAACCCTCCTGTGCTCATAACATTGAGCGTTTATTGTTTGTGTGCGGACTTTGAATGTTAATGTACAACATTCAGTCTGTGTACTGAGAGACAGTGGAACTATGCTTTGGGGAGGCGTATCTTGTGTGTAGGTAGATTAATTTGGAGAAAAGACAGTGCTTTCTGTTTTGGTGATATTTTACTTGTATAACTGTGTTAATGTACACACAGTAATATTTTCAATAATTCTTGCCATTTTTTGCTGATTGTTGTGGTGCAGCAGTTCATAATTTTAGTTTGTTTAAAATATGTGGTTATATTACTGAAGTTTTCAATTTGCTACGCATTACTTAGTGTGTGTGAGTATTGTGTGATGCATGTCATCAAATCAGGCACCTTTTATTGTGCCACATAATAATTTCAGCAATGTGAAGCTGCTATCCACTGCATCTGTGTGATTTTGTACTTCTTTGTGGTATATTTACTGGTACTAGTACTAATGACTGTTACTGCAGCAGTCCAGTATACTGCCCCCCTCAGCCTGCCCCAACTGGCAAAGTATTCTTTTCCAGATTTGAATTTCTGATGGTGAGCACTAGTTAGGTGTTGTGCCTTTGCATCTGCATCTCTTCAGTGCACAGCACAATCTTAATCTGTCTGTGCATTTGCATCTCTTTAGGGCCCAATCTCCATCTGTAACTTAAGTCACAGTTGTTTCTCTGGCTGCCCTTCAGAGTACTGGACAGGTGTGGTGCATAATTCTGCATGAACACTGAACTCATTAATATGCATTTTAAGTCAGGACCATCATCACGAGTCACTCATGATACAAATCAAGTTCTTCATCATCATGGTCACAAATGCAGTCACAAATCACTATTCACGATTATGTCATGAATCACAACATTAATTGTTTTACTAGTTACTTGGATGTATTGTAAGCATGTTTTGTAGTATCTCTCAGGCTTCACCACCCGCCATTGTACTCATTAATAAGCGTTTTAAGTCAGGGAGTTTGTGTTGCAGCTCATCGGGAAGTACAGCCGTGGGCATTTACGTTCCAATACAGTTCCATATTATTTATCTCACACCATCAATACCGAATCACATTCTTCATCATCACGATCACAGATGCAGTCACAAATCATGATTCACAATCACATCACAAATCACAACACTACTTTTTGACTAGTTACTTGGATGCATTGTAAGCATGTTTTTAGTCTCTCTGGGCTTCACCACCCCACCATTGTACTCATTAATGAGCATTTTAAGTCAGAGAGTTTGTGCTACAGCTCATCAGGGAAGTACAGCCATAGGCATTCATGTTCCCAATACAGTTGCATATTGGTTATCTACACCATCAACACCGAATCACATTCTACATCATGACAGTCACAAATGCAGTTACAAATCACGATTCACGATCATGTCACAATCACAACATTAATTTTTTACTAGTTACTTGGATGTGTTGTAAGCATGTTTGTACTATCTCTCAGGCTTCACCACTTCCCCATTGTTCTCATTAATAAGTGTTTTAAGTTGGGGAATTTTGTGCTACAGCTCATCGAGGAAGTGCAGCCATAGGCATTCACGTTCCTTCAGTACAGCATGTGAGTTACAGTACTGTAAGTAGTGGTGGCGAAGTGGCTCCAATTTGCTCCATGAAGTGATTCACTGAATGCTTGTAGAATCCACAGAGAACTCCATAATGTGAAGGAGTACTTGGCTTCATAATGAGGAATGCAAAGTCCATTGAAACCAATGACTTTGGGTTATTCCACTTTCCCAAACCACTTCTCCAACAATTTTAGGGTGAAATACATTGAAATCAATGTATTTTGCCTCACTATCAAGTAATTGAGCTCCAAATGAAATTCTGCAGTTATTCATGGGATTGCAGGTCATGTGAGCTCTAGATTTTAGCACAGCCTCGTTCTAGCCTGGGTAGTGTGTGCAGTGGTAGCTGGAGACAGTTTGCTCTCAGAGTTCTGCAATTCAAAACCTCTAAAGCTGTTTAAAATGCCTTTTGATGTAATATCTTTTGCTCAAAATTTAGTACATCAATTGTAGGAAACCCTTCTGTGCTCATATCATCGAGTGTTTATTGTTGTGTGTGGATTTTGAATGTTAATTTAGAACAGTCAGTCTGTGTACTGTGAAGTGTGCTTTGGGGAGGGGTGTATTTGTGTTGTAGGTAGATTAACTGGGAGAAAAAGGCAGTTTTCTGTTTTGGTTAAATTTTTCTTGTATAACTGTGTTAATGTACACAGTAATATTTTCAGTAATTCTTGAAATTTTTTGCTGATTGTTGTGGTGCAGCAGTGCACAATTTGTGTATGTTTAAAACATTTGGTTATATTACTAAAGGTTTTCAATTTGCTATGCATTACTTGAGTGTGCATGTGGTGTGTGTGCGATGCATGCCATTAAATCAGACACCTTTCATTGTGTTACAGAGTAATTGCAGCAGTGTAAACCTGCTATCCACCACACCTGCTTGAATTTTTTATACTGCTTTGTGGAATCTTTACTGGTAGTGGATTGTTACTGCCATGCATTAATCCACAACTGGCAAAATGTATTCCTTTCCAGATTTGGATTTGTGACATGTGAGCACTGGATAGGTTTTGTTGTGCCTTTTCATATGCATCTCTTTAGTGTGCAGAGCAATCTTAATCTGTCTGTGAATTTGCATGGCACCATTAATTCTGGGAGACTGCATTTCTTATTATGCTCTCATTTCACTTCGTCAGCACTGGGGAATTTTCTGGACACAAGACAGTAGCATTTGGGGATGAACATTAATTCTGGTGATTCTGTGTGTGACCTGACCATTGAGTGCATGACTGAGTGCACCATTAATTCTGGGAAACTTTGCATTTCTTGTTACACTCTCATTTCACTTCATCAGCACTGGGAGTTTTCTGGACACAAGACAGTAGCACTTTGGGGATGCACATTTATTCTGGTGACTGGGTGGGTGGGATGCTGCCATATGTGCTGTCACTCCACCTTACTACATGTTTAAGGCAGAATGATAACACAAAGTAATAATAACAAGGCCAAGTGGGTCTTTCCTATGGGGCACTCCACGTAATGAAGTGCCAACACGAGTAGCATTTGCATTCACTTAGCCAGCAAATTTTAAATTGCTGCATCTCTAGATCTGTCTCCAGTGCCCCCACAACATCCCAACAGTTACATAGTTTTTAGACTGAGAAACCAGTCCAAACAGACTTTTTGACAGCTTCTGAAGAATGATCCTGTGATTCATACTGTTGTCTTTCTCTTTACTCATTCTTTTGTCACACTTCCACTAACCTGCTGTCCCCAAGCACTCAAGCAGTAGTGTCCCACCAGATGCAGGTACATGTGACATACCTGTAGCACAACACACTAACATACATGTGTTGTTGCATGATGTTGTGACATCCCTCTCAGCAACTTTATTTACATGGCACTGTACCTGAAGCAACATATGCTGAGATTGGCTGTGACACTGAGGGAGCATAGACTAGTGCCAGCTGCATCTGTTAAGACAGTACTGTCTAAAGAAATCAAAATGAATGAATGAATGATGACTGACAACAAGACAACAACAACCAAATCTGCTTGTCAATAAAGTAAGGCTAGCATGGAGAAAACTTTAGTACGGAAGCCCTGAGATCATCTAGGGAAAGTGAAAGTCCTGAAATGTCTGACACTGGCACTCTATGCTGCAGCAACCAAGGCATTGTGTAGTGGGATGTCACTGTTATTCATAGCATGGGACTTTATGCAAGAAGAAGAAGACAACAACTGAGAGCATGAGGTGTGTTTCACACAGTTTAATTTCACAGGGTGGCATTCCTTGCATGTAATGTGGTAGAGACCACATCACTTCAGTGCCACTGAGTGGGGGCTCGGGATTAAGTCATTTAAACTTTGTTGCAGAAGCATATCCAGCATTTGTAGAAGTATTACAAAGCTGCTCCATCTCTTAGCACAAACAAGCAACAGTAACCTAAAGAAAGTCACAACTTGACGTGCTCTGCCCAAACCTACATGTACACTGGGCAATATTCCAGTTCCACATATGTGTGACAGGCAACATTGTTATGCCACCTGTCCCTCACACACATTTTCTAGATCTGCAGGTAGCAACATGTCAACCAGTACTGAATTGAATTAACTGCACATTAAATTGAATTTGAATACCTGACTTCAAAAATAAAATTAAACAACAGGCACTGACAAGAATGGGGCATAGTTTGTTGTACAAAACAAATAGAATTAGCCCCATCTATATATGTTGAGAACAAAACAGTTATTGACTTACTGGGATTGTAGTCAGAGACATAGAAAACAACAAATCAAATATTATCAGCATTTTGGAACAGCATAGTTGTACATAGACAACTTTGAAGAAGTAATTAATCTGCGGTTGTCCATAGTACATCACTATATGCTGAAAATGAGCGTTCAGCATCCACACTGTTTACTGGCACTGGCAGGCAACGAAGTACAATCTGGGGCAGTTCTGGAAATTGTTCAGACATACTTTTCCAAAAACTAATCATGTTATCACAGTTAACCTCTGCTAAGAAATTTCTGTATGCACAAAATTCTATTCTTGCTTTAAGGTTCTCCTCAAATAATGGTATGCCATCAAACACGCTCTTTTCAGCCATATTGAGCCATTTTCGCTCCGCTTAGTCAAACATATAACAAGCTCTAACAAATGAAGCCGCTGGCTGACAGAACCTAAAATGCATATTTTCTGCAATGTATGACTTTATTTTATTTGCACATTCAGCTAAAGCTTTCTTTGCTAGTCTATGTGCACACTGCTCAGAACTAGTCTGTGCCCAATTGGATAAATCTGTTAAATCATCAATTACTTTGTGAGCTAGAGGAAATGCTGTTTCATAACTTGTTAATGCCTACATTATTCCAGGAGCATACTGCAGTATAATCTGCAGATCACCCTTCACTTCATCTGACTGTGTTAACTCGACAACTTTCTGAATAGCAGCACTGTCATCCGCATCTTCTTCAAAGAAATCCACATATTTCTGAAGATATGAGCAATGATACCAAGCAGCAATGAGTAATTACTAGAGCTGGTGGAATACAACCATTTTTACCACTGTCTACCAGAAACTGATGCAATCTCACTATACAGCTGGGCATGCTGTAAACTACATTTGACAGCTGTGGCTGAAACTGTTAACCAGTTTAAAATTATTCCACCAAATGTCACCAATTAAACTTAGCAAATGGGCAGTACAGGTTACATGTACCCCATTTAAAATAAACTCTTCAGCTACTGTTCCATGCTTTGTACATATATGCAGCATTATCTGTCACAAAAGCTGTAACCTTATCAAAAGGAACTTCATACTTTTGAAGCACATCTATGACAGCCTGACTAACACTTTTATAGTTAGTTCTCTCAGTACAACACAGTCAAGTAAAATAGCTGACAGCACTGTTTCATTTGAATTTGTTGTAGTGGAGCCAAAACTGTCACCCTCGTCAGAAGCTTTAACTGTTGGTACTTTGAGAACATTGAACACATATCTATCTTTGGCATCTGTGGTTTTATCACATACAATACTAAGTCTACAGCACATCTGAAGTTGTTCTTTTATTGCTAATTTGTGACCCTCAAACACTTTTAGTAGATACAATTGTCTCAGCTGATGGGATGTGGGATTATCCCAATGTATTTCAACCCATTTTCTAAGTAACCCTTCAGAGATGTATTGTCAAGCACATGCAATGGAATATTAGCTGCTGTAAAAGCTTCGTTTAATTTGTAAAGTTCAGTTCGTCTATGTAACTGTTCTCAGTCAAATTTCTGAACAGCTTAGTCACTGTTTTGTCGTTTTACACATTTCAACTTTGCTTGCACTAAAGTTTTGCATATCCTTTGATGCACTGTACTACCCAAATGTTTTCACAGCTTGCCTTTCTTGAAATCCACAAGAACATTGCAGGTGGAACAGAAGAGTTTGTCATCACTCACATGAAAAGTATTACTGGCATACCGAGCACAGCGTTCATTTGCACAAATTTTTGAAATCTTAGATTTGATGTATTTATCTGAAGAAGAATGTGTTCCCCTGATTTGTGCAGCTACCTCCATTTTCAAAAACTAGGTGACCCTGATCCTGACTGAGGGATTCTATTTCAATGTTGTAAATTAGTTTACAGTACTACTACTACTGTATTTTGCAATGCTTAAATGCTCTAAACATTCTGCTGTTCATGTACACTACCACTACTACTACTACTACTACTACTACTACTACTACATGTCAATGCCAGATGTGCACAATGTAACAAACAGCTGGTGCTCTGTAACTTAACATATTTTTATATGCTACCACAGTCTCAGAAAATAAAGATATTTTTTTCTGAAAATGTCTCTATGTCACAGTATTTTTTAATAAGAGATGTGTCTCAAATAGCTGGTGGTACAGTACACAACTGTGCACTGTCCAACTTATCTGATGTTTATCTTCTTTTCATTGTCTTCACTGAAGGATGATGGTGTCAGTCTTCTAGCTGGATGGATGGAGGGATGGATGGACTGGTCACTTCAAGTCAAGAACTGAACTTCTTCAGCTGATCTCGAACTCAGTATTTGAACTTCACCCCAGACAAGGCTTGCTAGGTGGAAGAAAGACAAAGCAAAACATTAATATGCTTCTTTGACAATGCAAAATGGAAATATCAGCAGCAGGGCTGGCACAGAACTTCATGTCATGTGTGTGTGAGGCACAGTCTGCATCCAGCATTCGCATCCTTGCCCAACAAAACCCTCCCTGCCATGCATGCGGATCAATTCACTGCCACTAAAATCCCTCCTTTTAAGCTGCACTGCTAGGCAGCAGCATACACCCCCACAACACCATGGATCTAAGTAAGCCAGTCCAACTCTCTGCAAGCAGCTGCCCACAGCAGGGTGTGAGCAAGTCTCAGATTTGTACTGCTAGGTTGTACTACCAAGGCAGAGGTTAGGCTGTGAAAAGCCAGAAACAGAAACCCAGCAGTCACCTTGTGTTGCTGCCACTTAGTTCTCTGTCAATCTCAGTGACATGGCAGCACACCAGCCTCTCTTGGCAACTGGTTCAGAAACAAAGCTAAGTGGCAGCAACACAAGGTGACAGTATATGGTTATTTGTTTTCTAGGCAATTTCCCAGCCTGAACTCCTGCCTGAGTAGGACAAATCCAGCAGTGTAATTAAGCTGCTATGCAGGGAGGGTTTTGTTGGACTGTAGCATCCTAGCCCAACAAAAGCCTCCTTGCCATGCATGACACCTCAGTTTTCTGTCACTGACATCACTGACACCTCTCTCTTTTCAGCTGCACTGCATAGGCAGCACTGCAGCAGCATACAAACAATTACATCACCTCCACAAAACCATGGATCTAAGTGACTTCAATTTGTCCCTCAGGTAGAACTTCAGTTCAAGCATGCTGGGAAAGAGCCCCAAAACAGAATCATGAACTGTTAGCTTGTGTTGCTGCAACTTACCTTTATGTATCTGGCCTTGTCAGTTCCAGTGACAGGCCAGCACACCAACCCTCTTGGGTTTCTGGCTCAGCCAGTACAGTAAAGCATTTCCCCTATACAATTTACATTTTGGTTAACATGTAAGGAGTAGACAGACTGGACCAATACAGAGATGAAATTAACTGATATGCTTTAAATATCCCATTAACTGAACAGTGCCCCACAACCCCCAAGTTTTATAGAGAAGTGAGTCACAAGTTAACATAGTGTACATTCACTGTAATCTGTAGGTATTCTCTCTTCTGTCTCCAGTCAGGTACCCTGGAAATGGTATGGTCTTGGGTTCGTAAATAGAGCTGCTTCAAGGCAGGTGAAGGGGTTGCACAAAGTCCTTTCTCCACATTTCACATGATCACATGACAGTGGCTGTCTGTGGAAATTATTACACTCCACCTCTCTTCTGGCTTAAAAACTACTTAATCCAGAGCATCCACCCACTCAAGTGATGCTGTGCTGGTTTCTGCAATGCTTTCCAATATGTATTATATATTTTTTAATATGTTTGTTCATTTATTTGCTCATTTTTGCACTTCAGTTTTTAAACACCTTTTATTTTGCAAAGGAGCTTCCACAATAAATAACTTTGACATCTGTCTCCAAGCACTGTCTGTAGTTCTTTCTATGTCACTTCTTTCAACAGTCCTCTTTGCTTTCTAATTGTTGCCAACATCTTTATCTCACTTGCATCAGCATTTCTCTTCTTTTCAGCTTGAAAGGCTCCCTTCCCCAGTACCTCCTCATCCAACAGGTCAGTCAGTACAGCCAGCTCCTTCTTTTCATCTCCCTTTGCCACCAGTTTCATGGGCGTGGCAGAAGTTTCATCATCCACAACCCACAAGTTAACTCTCCCCTCCCCAGAACAGCAATTTAATTTTCTGCTGTCTCCTCAGATCCAGCCCTTTCAACTTTGCCACCACTTCACTCCCTTCTGAGATCTTGTTCTTTTCTGTACCCTTGCCATTTGCCATTTAAAAGAATCAAGGACAAGGCAGAAGCCCCACATGCCCATAAGTTCACTCGTTACCTCTCCTCGCATTGCAGCTGCTTTATTTTAAGTTTTACCTCCCCTCAAGCCTCTGACAAATGCTGACAGTCTGGGGATTGAAGCAATCGAACCAATTGCCTTTTATGCCACTAGAGAGAGTTCTGTGTCTCCGATTTGCTTGCTGACCACAAGCCGAGGAGAAGATGGCACCAATACGTGAGTGCCTGCATAAAGGGGCTCTTTTTCATGAACTGCAGCATTGCGTGACTCACACCTGTGCATTTTAGTGCTCTATCATTCTGAAAGTGGAGGATTTAAAGGGACAGAGTGCTACTACACATGTCAAACGTTGAAACTGGTAATTTGGCAAAAGTCAAGGAGGCACCCAAAATTCATGGTTTTGTGACCTCCGTGACCTCCATGAGAAATAACACCCTTAGTCATGAGGCATGGTCCCAAAATGGCATGTTGAAAATTTGGGGCAAACATATTCAAAAATGGCCAAGTTATGTCACTAAGTTCAAAACCCTTTGAAATACATTGAGTTACCTGATTTCTGCAGTTCATGGTCCAGCTTGAAGAGTGAAGAAGTGTCTGCGGTCCAGAGAAGATTATGGCATCAGACCTAGTGGGAAGTAAGGGCTTGCGGGGTGGGGGTGCTGAGTGGGAGGGTTAAGTGGGGGACAAACTGCACAGAAGAAATTGATGGACAGTTTCCTGTTTTATAGGGTTAATAAAAGAAAATAACAAGAAACGTTTTTCTATATTTCAGGTGATGACACTGGGGATTAGGCACCCCAGTGTCAGTGCTATGTCTTTTGGTTGGAGGGTGGTGTGTGCTGAGAGGGACAGTCAGATGGGGAACAGTTACAGGGTCCAGCTAAAGACATTTATAGATGGTTTTCTTTATTGCTGCAAGCTAGGAAAATTGTTTTTTAAGTAATTTGCCAACAGGCAACCATGGCGTGGAATTTGGTTGTCTGACACATTTCCTGTTGTCCTGTTGCAGTTTTAAATAAAATTACTCTTCTGGCACAACAATCCTCTTTCTGAGTCCTCAACCTTTCCTAATGGCTCTTAGAAGAACTATTTTATTTTGATGATACTATAGTCTGATTTTCTAGTAGTCTATATGACTGAGATTGATTAGGATCTATAAAATTAAATTATGAGCACTGTTCCTGGCATAAGCAGCTGCTGGTCTGCTGCTGTCTCTCTCACAGACCCAATGATGGACACCCAGGGTCATTTATTCTCTGTCTGTAAGTGGGGCTTTATTGTGAAATAAAATGCAGCTCCCCAAAGCTTTTTTTTTTAATAATCATGAATATCAAGTCATTTTTGTACAGGTCTCCTGCCTTCCCAAACAGACAATGTGGAACACAGGGTAACTCAAACATACTGACACCATGATTGCACTACCTGTCACCACAGTTTTCAACTGAGCATTTTGCAATTGAAAAATGTATTTATTTATTGAATTTTGGTAGCAGAAAGGCCCACTGAGACAAGGCAGTCCCTTTTTCAGTGGTGACCTGGTAAGTGCAGTACATTGATAGTGCAATAGTTGACACAGGAAACCATACAGGTTTTGTGTCCATCACTGGGTCTGTGAGAGAGACAGCAGTAGACCAGCAGCTGCTTATGCCAGGAAAAATACATGGTTGTACAGTAGTGCAGCTGTATCCCAAATAAAGCTGCTGCTCCCTGCATCACAGAACAGGAAAGGAAGGATGCAGAATGCGAAGTATCAAGTGCATAATTTCCAAGCATTGCACTTGGACAAAAAATTAGTCAAAATAAAAACATTCAAATAAAATAAAAAGGAGGAAGCCTACCCAGACACAATGGTCTTTTCTAGACAGAGTTATGGAGTAGATGCAAGATGGAAAAACATTAGTTGAGTTAGGAGCATTTGCATGGAATGTAATACATGATGGCCAATGGTTTTATTGCACCCACAACTGAACACATAAGTTACGTCCAATTCTGGTCCCTAATTTGAGTAAGGGAGACTAAAAATCTGGAGGAAATAATGGTGACACTGTACTAGCTGCCTGATACAGATGAAATTGATGCACCACTCTGCAGCAAAACTGGGTGCAAAATAGAATTAGGGTGAGAGACTGTGGTGGGGGAGGGGTTTGTATTGACTAACAGTATGGAGAACCAAATTCAGCAACTTCATCTATCATGAGTGTACTGCTTCATGAAATGAGGTAATACTGTTAAATGTTGTCTGATGACAGAAGAGCACCAAATACAGCATGATAAGGCCTGTAGCTCACAAATGAAGAATGGAAAGTGGATGTGCTTGCACAGTTCTGGACCACCACAAAAGGCAGCGAGAGACATAGCCATGACTAATTAGTAGTACATACAAAACTGTATGGGGCTGTTGGTGATGTACTGGCGTGCCACAAGAGTTCTAGTCTTTCTTGTGCATCATTTAGAATATCTGTGCTTGAATCATATGCATAGTGGTTGGCAAAGTCCTCACATAAGATACAAGTACACTATTTTACTTAAGTGCATGTCTCCACTACACATATGATTTTCACCAGTTACCAAAAATTAAATCCCAGCTGATTGAGCTGAGTATATGAGAAAGATGTGGATTTGGAAGGGTATAAAATGCACCAATTAAGTGTCCAATGGGAAGTCAGGGTGGGGAGAAACAGATGGGTTAACACAAAAGGTGAGTTAAAAAGGCTATAGGTGAAGTCAAAGAAATTGGTCAGAACACGCGATGCAATTTAAAGAGGTCTTCAGGTTTAGTATACTTTAATGATCACATTATAAATTAGATCTCAGATACAAAATGTCACATCATCCTTTTGGGTATATCTGAATGCCAAGAGACCAAATGCAGAGTGGTCACTGGCATTTGATTGGATGACAAGTATACAGCAGTGCTTTTCCTTTTGACCAGCTCAGAACACAGGCTTACAAATGACTGACAGAGTATTGTGTCCCACATTGGCAGATGAGGTCACCACAGAGATGCATGGTCAATCTGTATCCTGGATGTTCATTTGGGAGTATGATCTGTGATGTTGGATGATGGCAAATAGCTACCTAAAACATGAAACCAAACAATGTGCTCTCTAAAAGTCCAGTAAATCAAGAACTTTGACTAAGCCATGGTGTTACAAAATTGATTAGCCATACCACTGTCAGGTATTGAAAGCCAGCAATCAAACCGACTGTGTTATAAAAATTGTTGTGCAATGAAGTCTGCATGACACATTTGTTTGGTAACCTGTTTAAGTATTTTTGTACTGCAGTCACAGCATCAGGTTGATCAATTGCCAGCAATGTTGGGTATTTTTTATGACTATTCTGTCACTCTGCGTGTTGCCTACATGAAGTCGCTGTGTAGATAAGCATTTCTTAGTGTTATCCTCCTGGTAAAAGTAATAACCATGGAGACAAATCTGAATATAGTGAAGAGAAACATGGCCTAATTTTGGAAATTATAGCATGTAACTCACATGCTTCCCACCACATGAACTAATGCTATGCAAGCTGATAGTATGTTGTTTAACTACCCTCCCAGTCTGGTCCTTTAATGGACACACCAACGTCCTGTAATTATGGAATGAAAAGTTATTCCTTGTGCCAGTGTTACCTGCTCCCTAACCAGGTGCCTGTCTCTTTACTGTAGACAACATCCATCCATAGCATTTAGTCATCTCCAATTCTACCATAAGAACATATTAATGATGCAAAAGACATCCATGTTGTATAATGGTCCCTACTCCCAAAATATGCCACAGACTGTATTTTGAAGACTAGGCCCTCTCTACAATTCACATTAGAAGTTTGAAAGTATTTTATAGTACTGTCAGAAAACAATGACCTGCCCAAAGGAGACTGTGATGTGGCAGCCAGATACATGACCAATTGCTTTGCTCCTGTGACATCTATAGAGGAAGTTGCTGTTGCCACCTTCCTCCCCATTTTCAACAGTGTCATTCTGCTAGCAGTCCACCAATATGCCCTGTGGACCACCAGAAAACCAAGCAATGCTGGTCACATGGCACAGCTGTCCACAGTGGCTCAGCACCTTCATGAAATACCGTGTCAATATGTCTTGTTAGTGAGACCTACTGGCAGTGTAAAATAAGCACCATATGGGCAAGGTAGATCAAGATGTGCAAAAATAGGGCCCAATATTGGCTTGCTAGATAGATAGATAGATTGATAAATAGATAGAGAGATACTTTATTTATAAAGCCCCTTTCCAGGGACTTGGAGCACTGGAAAATACAAACAAACATATAGAAACATCATAACAACATAGCTACAGCTGGGAGTCACTTATCAAATGAAAACTATCTATATCATAATAAAACAGCATAAAACCAATTCAAATATTAAAGCCTGCTGAAACAAAAAAGTCTTTTGTCCCTGCTAAAGGTTTCTACTGAGAGGGCCTCCTTTAGATATCTAGGCAGTGAGTTCCGTGAGAGAAGTGTGTGGCCACCAAAATGCTCATCTCCCAAATGCCAAACCTAGCCCTGGGAACTCCAAGGAGACCTCCTCAGCAGAACAGAGAGGCCAGGATGGGAGATGAGGAACAAGGAGATCTTGCAGATAGACTGGCCCCTCCTTCATGTAGGATCTTGTGGGTCAGGAGCCCTACCTTGAAAATAGTTCTCCACATGACTGGCAGCCAGTGAAGTTCATGGAGGAATGGGGTGATGTGATCACTTCTTTTCCTCCCATCAGCAATCTTGCCGCCATATTCTGCACCAGCTGCAGCCAATGGAGGTTGCCTCAGATAAACTAGAGTACAGGGCATTGCAGTAGTCCAGTCTGGACGTGATTAACCAAGCCCAGTGTGGTCAGGTCCTCAGATGAAATCAGGGCTCAGATCTGGGCAATGTTCCTAAGATGATAAAATTCATTTTAACAATGGCCAACACCTGCACATCAAGTTTCAGGCCATCATCAGGATCATGCCTAGATCATTCACTCATCTGAATGGGGCAAGTGGACTCACCAGCACTAAACCACCATGACCTGGATCCACCACCAGTACCTCCATCTTGTCTGGGTTAAGTCTAAGCCAGTTTTCAGTCATTCAATTCTGAATCTCCTCTAGGCAGTTATTAAATGCAGAGGTCACCATCCGGGTTTTGGGTGCACAGGACAAGTATACCTGGGTATCATCTGCATAGCAGTGAAAACCCAGCCCATATGGCCTGATAATGTCTCCCAACAGCAGCATGTATACTGTGAACAACAAAGGCGAGAAGACCAAACCCTGCGGTACCCCACAGAGCTGAGGCTTCTGGTTAGGTGTAGCCAATCCCATCATCACCCTCTTCACTCCGCACTGTCAGGTATGATCTGAACCATTTGATGACATTATCTTACAGGCCACACCAGTACTACAGAAGGTCAAGTAGCACCTCATGATCCACAGTGTAAAATGCCACTAAGCAGTCCAGGAGAGCTTAGATGGTACACTCTCTCCTGTCCCTCACCATCAGGAGATCATTTAGCACCCTCACCAGGGCAGTCTCCATACTATGCCCATTACTCACAGTAATGCTATCCGTGATGTGGTGTCTAGATTTCTAACTCCTTTAATGAACAATTAAAAGTAGTTATGTACAACATACAATAACTGAAAGTATGAAGTAAGTCTGCAAGCAGCACTCTGTGGCAGAAAACAGACCCACCTTTGTAAGTTTGTCATACCACCTAGCACAATTCCAGGAGAACACAAATCACACAAGCTGTAGAAAAATGGATTCCAGACTTTGGAAAACAATAAATTTTGGGTGCAGAATATATGTTTTAAACAGTTAGAGCAATGCCAAGACAAATGTGGTGTGTTGGTGGGGTGGGTGAGGGATTAGGGAAGCCACAAAGTCATAGCTATTGCTAGGTGCAGTGACATTCCCTCGGCTGTGTCTCATGTTTCAATGATGGTTATCAAAAGCTTAAACACAAATAATTGTCCCCTGTAATGTCAACAAGCGTATACATGTGTTCACTGTTGTATATATGTTGACCTTACTTTTTATGAATCAGCACTGCACATATCCATCGAGCGTGGGTTGGGGGTGGGATGGCAAGACAAACATGGAAGTGATGCCATCATGTAGTATTGTAAGCATGTGCATGCTTGCAAGTTTGACATGCTGAACTATAATGTAAATAAATTATAGTAAAACAGCAAACTGTTGGTTTGCATTGACCTTCCTGTGCTCATGAACTGAACTGAATGTCAGGTACCTTGTTAATGCACTATGGTGGCGTACAGACTGAGTGAAATCTGTGCAAGACATAATGGAAAACTGGTACAGGACTGGAAAAAGAGAGAGGCAGCAGACCAAGGCAGATAGCAATCAGTCCTGCTCCCCTCCCTCAGCCCCCATCTCTGTCTGTCTGTCTCTGGTCTCAACGTTTATGACCGTGCAGAAAAATACTCTATGTATGGAGGGTGCCAATCCTCTCCAGCAAGTCACAAAGGGTCCAGTGAAGGTCCCTTCTTGTGTGTGGAAATAACATTTCCTTGGGAATCTAAGAGTTTGCGAATGATTGGAGCCAAATCGACCCAAACTCTCAGAATAAAGTGTGGAATGGTGTTAGTGTGCTTGTCTCATTTCTAAGGACTTAAAAAAATAAAAATAAAAATGATTCCTCTTTGAAGGATTGTAATGATCCATAGAACACATTCATCACTGGAAATTATTGTGAGATGCAGCTTGTACATTTGACTTAGGCATTTGTACCTGGTGCATTCTCGACAATCGATTGTTATTATAAGTTATATGTTTCAGACTATGAGAATGCTCTCAATATGGAGAGCTGTAAGTTTCCATCCGGAAAGGACATGGTACAAAGCTGCTAATCCCTTTTGTCTATTGATGATCCATTTTGTCTCCTCGATAAATTGACAAAGTGTTATATTTTTTATAATTGTATTTATTGTTTCTGATTTTGGGCAGCTGTCTGACCTTCACAATCAACACCCTTTGTGCATCTCCACTTAGTGTGAATTGATGGCTTGCATCGGCTGATTCAACCCCTGTCTCATTCACTGTATTATTTTCAGGCCGCTTCTACAAGCTGATTCTGATCAGGGACTCATTTCAGAAGATTGTGCTCATTTTGTATCTGAAGAACCCTCTTCTGGGAATGCATGTTCAGGGTGGGTGAGCACCCTGCAACTCTGGAGGCAGAGTGCACAGGAAGGGTGACAGGGAGCAGGTGATACACTTTAGCACAATTTGAGGGGACTGTTGATGTGTGAAGTAGAATCTAGGAGGAAAAAACTGTTGGTTACCTGCTGGGACACTAAGAGAGTGCATTGCCTCACTAACTACCCTGCACTTCTGGTGTAGTGAAAATCCAAATTGAAGCACAATTTTCGACCTTTAGATTTGCATGTGAACTAAAAGTAAACTGACAACAATAAAAGTTATTCATTGTTTGTGGGAAGATAGCAGATGGTTTCTTTTGCCACCACCTCCCCTCCCACAGCACTCAGTGACTTAACATGTAAGCAGTATTCAACATACAGTAGGATGCTACATATGTAATTATTTTGTCTTTGCTTTCATTATCTCCTCCACAATGTGTGATAAAGCAGAGGCATATCACAGCTCTGGAAAAGGGCAATTATTTTGCTGATCTGTGTACAGCCACCACCACAGGAGCCCAACTTTCTTTTCTGAGTGCTCATTTGGCAAATAATATAGCATTCATGCAAACTTGAACATTCATCCAGTTGTGCAATATCGTTCGGTAACAGTCCCCTGCCGATTTGTGCTATAATGTGACCAGAGTGTAATGGGTCACGATCGTCCAAAAGGGCTCAGTCTCTGCTCAAGTCCCACTGTGCAGTCAGTACATTTACGCATAATATGTACTGGCTAGTATTGTATGGCATTGTAAATCATTGTTCATTTAAAGTAGGGTCGGAGTCTGTTTTGAAAAAGACAACTATGGAGCACCAAAAAAACAGCTGGACTGTAAGCCAGTATATGATGCCAAATTACATTCAATGGCACTATAGGCAACATTATTTTATTGTCTGTCAACACCTACACCTTTGTGTGGTAGATGCACAATTTGAGCAGAATGGCGCTACTCAGTAATGTGTGCCCCAAAAGCCATATCTCGGTGTGCAGCTCCTCACCCCTGGGAGATTCATGTGGGGCCTCATTCTACAAACACCAGTCCCACCCAGCTCCAAGATGTAGCCCCACCCCTGGCATGCAGGTCTGCATGGGGCAGGTAGGTGAGGAGTGGTGGATCCAGGCAGGCAGCCAATCGGCTGCTCTGGCAGGGTCCCACAATGGATCCCTTGCACCCTTGGGGCACCATGTTGTTGGTCGGGGCAGAGCACCGACCATGCTGTTGAGGGGTAGCTCTGGCTGGCCACCTCCAACCTCCTGGCGTGCCCCAATATCGGGGCATTCCTACTGGGGCCAGATGCCCCCGCTGTATCCACCATGTCTGGTGACTGCTTCCTGGTAGTGAGTAACTAGCCCCAATGGTTTACAACTGCCCTGCAAAGGTGTAGCTGGTAGACCCTCCACACAGCACTGTGCACTACTTTCAGGCCTGCCCGTGTGGAGCTCAGCCATTGGCCTGGGGATCGGATGTGTAGGAGGGTGTATGTGCATTGTGAATTCACACGGGGCAAGGCAGGTGCAGAGTGGGCTATGCATCCTAGTTGTGTGGACATAGCCCTCCACACCTTCATGAATAAGCCCCAATGGGAGTAACCATAAATATATATATTTTTTAACGAAACCGGTTTTCAACATGCACTGTACCATTTTGCCAACTGAGTTCAGTTGTGGCTTGTGTTATAAACATCAGCAATTCTAGTATATTCTGTACATTCGATAATTTTACTGTATTGTAAATCATTGTAATGTCCATTGAAAGTAGAGTGGGAGGAATTTTAAGAAGATTACAGTAGCAGTGAGAGCTCATGAAAATACAGTGACTGCACACTATGCCATATGGAAAATCACATAATATTGGGAGCAACAGTATGGCAGTCCTATAGCACAGGGTTGTCTTGAAGGGAAGATCACTAAAGCAGGGAGTATCTGATCCAAATTAACCTTCTGTAGCACTATAGGCAACAGACTTTTTTTTCTGCCAAGGCAAATGGAACACCTCCTTTCTGTGTGTTGTACAGTGTGATCTGAATGGGATTGAACAGTGGAGTATTTAGAAAAAAGATATTTAGAACCACATCCAGGACATGCCAGGTACAAACTGGGGAACCATGTCCTCTAAGAGTTTAGGAGGGTAAGGGACTATATGCCAAAGACAGGTTTCATCTTGCCCCATTAGGGAAGGAGATCCTTAAACAGGGATGACTGACTACATACAAGAAAGGTGGGGTTTAAACTTGTGAGGGGAAGGGATAAGGAGGGCTGACCAGAAGCCCTCTCCTCCAGATGAGGGAGTAGCCTTCAAACCCAAGGGGAAGGGAGAAACAGATTGGGGTGGAGGTTTCAGGAGGAGCAGAGGGAGGATGGAAGTATAAGGAATCTGGGTGGGGTTCGACAAAGAGGATCAGGGATAAGGGGTGGGGGTTGGTGTTAGTAAATGCCAGGAGCTTGGAAACAAGTTTCCAGAGTTCAGAGCCATGTTTTCGAGGGGGGTGGATGTGGCAGTCACGGAGGCATGGAGCCAACAAAACCATGACTGGGACCTAAGCGTGCAGGGGTACACTATGCTTAGGAAGGATAGAAAGGAGGGCAGAGGGGTGGAGTGGCTATGGTCATTAGAGATTACATAGAAATTGCTAGGGTAGAAGAGGCAGAGGAAGCGTGGAGGCCTTATGGGTCACTTCACGATCCCCACGGAGATAAGGTCAAGCTGGGTGTAGTATATAGGCCCCAGGATGAGTGATGTTCTAGAGGATGGTTTGCTGGACAACATCATTGCCCAGTGTGGACCAAAAGGGAAGGAGTGGTGTTGATTGGGCACTTAATATGCCAGGTACAAACTGGGGAACCATGTCGCCTAAGGTGGCCAATGAGCAGAGGCTGCTGGATGGCTTCCAGGATGTGTTCTTAACACAGCATGTGATGGAGCCCACAAGGGAGGGGCATGTCTTGGATGTGGTTCTGGCAGATGGGGATCTGGTAAGGATATGGTTGTACAGGACCCCTGACTGGGAGTGACCACAATACTGTCTGGTTTCAAATAAGCATGGAGGGAGGGGTGAGATCTAGGACACTGGCAGTGGACTTCAGGGGCAGACTTTATGGGCATGGGAAATATTCTCAAGGATCCCAGAGGATTACCTCAATGACAAGTGTGGAAAGGAGATGGGAGGTCATAAAATGGGGACTTCATGAGGCAGTCAGGATCTGTGCTAAGTTGAAGCGTAAGGGGCAAGGTCACATAAACCATGCTGGTGGTCCAGTGAGGTACAGGTAGCAGTCAGAGAAAGAAGGCGGCCTACAAAATATAAAACAACAAGAGGGGATAGGGATAAGAAATGTACCAGCTTGCATCTAGAAAAGTCACCCATATGGTGAGGGGAGCAAAGTCCAGTAAGAGCAGCGGCTGGCACAGAGGATACATGGAGGGAAAAGGGTTCTTCCGGTATATTGGGAGCAGAAAAAACTAGAGGCCATCTCAGCAGATTGAGATCAGAAGGAGGGTGGGTGGAAGAGGTGAGGACCAGGCAGAGGTATTTAACGAGTACTTTGCCTCTGTGTTAACTAGGGAGGATGGGATATCTACAAAGCAAGGCACGATGGGGATAGAAGTGGAAGGAGTGGGATCAGGGAGCAACAGAAATGGAGCAAGAGGGAGGAGAGGTACCCAGGGTGTCACATCTGGGTAAGGATGAAAAGGCCAGTAAGGTGGAGGGGACGGATGATGCTATCTCTGCCAAAAGGGTGTGGTTAGCCCTCAAGGCCTAAAGAAAGACAAATCTCCTGGGCCAGATGGCATTCATCCCAGAGTACTATGGAATTGGTGGACATACTGGCTGCACCCGGCGGAGCTTTTCAACAGGTCACTTGAGACAGGAGGTACCTAGGGATTGGCGAGAGGCACATGTGGTGCCAATTCACAAAGGGGGTCGAGGGAAGTACCAGGTAACTATAGACCCATCAGTTTGACCTCAGTGGTGGGAAAATTAATGGAGAGGTACTAAAGGAACGATTGGGGTGTACTTGAGGAGGTGGGAGGTCTGGATAGTCAGCAACATGGGTTTGTGCCAGGTAGATCATGTCAAACCAACCTTGTGGAGTTCTATGAATGGGTAACATCAGAACTGGACAGGGTAAGCCTGTGGATGTATTATTCTTGGACTTCAGCAAGGCATTTGACTCTGCCCCCACAATGGTCTGGTGGAGAAACTGATGGGGTTAGGAGTAGGCCCTTTGATGGTCAGATGGATTGAAAACTGGCTAGCTGGATGCACCCAGACAGTAGTGGTCTGTGGGGAGCTCTCGAACCCTAGAGAGGTTGGTAGTGGGGTACATGGACTCGGTCCTGGGTCGATTCTGTTTAATGCATACATATCGGACATCAGGGAGGGTATAGGTGTGAAATGAGTCTGTTCATGGATGACTCAATATGGGAGCAGTAGTTGAGGAGAAGAGGGAGGTTGGCCCTGCAAGAGGACCTGGACACCCTGGAAGCTGGGCTCACACATGGAAATTAAATTTCTATATCACCAAGTGCAGGTGTTGCATCTTGGTAGGGGTAACCTAAACACAGGTACACCCTGGGAGGAGGTGCTGGAGGCCTCAATAGGGGAAAAAGACCTAGGGGTCATGGTGGATGCATGTGTGAATAACTCTGAGCAGTGCAGGAGAGCGGCTAGCAAGGCAAACAGGATGTTAGGATGCATCGTTAGGGGATTGCCTCTAGGAGCAAGGAAGTGATTCTGCTGCTGTACAATGGACTGGTTAGACCACACCTTGAGTACTGTGTACAGTACTGGAGACCACACTTGAAGAGGGACATACAGCTCCTGGAGAGGTACAAAGGAGGGCAACAAAGATGATATGAGGCTAGGGATTTGACGTATGAGGACAAACTTGAGGAGCTCTGCCTGTTTTCATTGGAGAGAGAGAGAGACAGGTGGGACATGATTGAGGTCTTCAAGTACCTCAAGGGAATAAATAGAGGTAAACATGGAGGGATCTTTAGACTAAAGCAGGGAGGTATCACCAGAGGGCATGGTTTGAAGTTGGAAGGTGGAAGGGTGTGGGGAAAAGAGAGGAGGTTTTTCACTGAGAGGTGGTGGACCCTTGGAATGCACTGCCTGGTGAGCTGGTTCAGAGATCCACAGTGGAGGGCTTTAAGAGGTGGGACAGACACAGAAAGTGGATGTTCAGATGATGGCCTGTCCCAGGGGGTGGGGATGGATGATAGGGGTTTCTGGAGCACAAGGGATGGGAGGGTCTCGGCACCCAACTAATGATCTAAGGTTCGAGCAGACTCGATAGACCGTAAGCCTAATCTGCTGGCAAATAGTATGTTAGTATGTTAGTATATATGTATAAATTATATAAATATATAAATAAATAAACTCTATTTGCAGTATGTGAAAGTATTTATAAATATATATATATATATATATGTATATCAAAATCCAAAGTTTGAAGTAACATTTGTCAAACTTAGTTCACTTACAACTTTGCATTATAAACCTGACCAATTGAGTGCACTTAACTATCGAAAGAAAGGATCCCAAAACAAATAGGAACCACTGGAGACATGTCAGCTTGCTGAAGAGGAAACAAATGATGAATGGAAACAAGGTAGGTGAGGCAACTGGCCATGTGAGTGCTCTCAGAAGGGAGGAGAAACAATGAGTGTGGTGGGACATCCTGTAGATGTAGGAGACTAGATTCGGGATGAATGCCAATTTACAATGAGCAGCAATACTAAAAATATGAGAAAACACCAAGAGAACAATAAAGTAGGCATAGCATTATTTTTATTCAAAGAGAGAAACAGATTAAAAATTATCCATAGGAGTGAATGGTTACAGGGAAAACCTGACAGTGCAGCTTTAATTTGTAAAGCCGTTGTAATTGATTTCATTTGAAAGGAGCTATAGAAAATTGAAATCACATGCACTGTATTTATGATTGGGTGTAAGCTAGTTTAATTTTGGAAAGTGTGTGCTTAGTAAAATTGTATCAGACAGCTGCTCTAAAACACATTTTATCAAAAAGAACAATATCTTCGTGACCCAACAACAGATTAAATTTTCTTTTGCAAAACACTGGACTAGGTGAAAAGAATGCACTGAGATGGAACAGGGCTAACCCATAGCTCTGGGGGTATTCTGGTAACCTCAATAATTTTAATTAAAAACTGTAAAGTTCAGCTAGAAAAGTCTTTGTTGACAGGCTATCTGACAGGACATTGTTTTAGTACTGTTGGAGGCAAGGCGTCTGCATAGCAAAGGTCGCAAAGGCAAAAAATTGTTTGGCTGCATTGCTTACTGCTGGAAAGAGTGTTGAGAAAGTTGCATTCTTTGGCCTTTGACAGGGATTTAAATGCAAATTGGTTAAGAAAGTGAAAGACTGTTCCTTTTCTGTGGTGTGCTATGGGCACATGGCCAGCTATGCAAGAATTTGATATGTGCAAAAAGTGCAGTGGTGCGGTGGAGAAGATAGACACAGGAGGATACTGCAGAGGGCTTGGCTGGTGGGTATCATGCTTCAAGTTTACTACTGTTGCTTGCTTGGTTCCAGATCTGATGAGTGCTTTTCTGAAGCAAGACATCGCAAGCTCCACCTGCAGTCATAAAAAGGGGACAAGGGAATATGACAAACTATAGGTGAATTAGTTTGACCGCAGTTCTAGGTAAAACTATGGAATCCATAATTATGGATATATTGGACAAAGAATGCAAAGGCACAGGTTTTGATGATAATGCTCAACATGGTTTTAAAAACATAGAACATGTTTATCAAATTCATTGGTATTTTATGAGGCTGTAAGTGATGCTTTGGATAAAACCAACCTGTTGATGTGCTTTTTCTGGACTTCCAGAAAGCATTTGATAAAGTCCTCATGAACTACTGATTAAAAGTTACTAGATGGAGGAGCTGAGATAAAAATAACAAACTGGATAAATTTGCTATTGAGCTTGTTTACCTTGATACACAGTTCATAAGATACCTCCTGTAACAGTAACCCCAACCAATTAAACATGAATCATGACACAGGAAAAACACATCAACCAATGTACATTGAGACTCCATATAAGAGTAACAGTAACCAACTGGTGAACAGTAAAGTGACAGTCAGTATAATACGTTTAAAAAGACAACACTTAACAAGCGTTAAAGTAAAATACAGAAGAGCAATATTGCTCAGCCATTAACTACTCATATGACTTACTGAGCTTGAGGTACTTTTCCACTGCCCTAGAGCCATGGTACACATCTTTGTTGCCTGTCACACCAGACCGCTTGGCAGCCTCCTACTTAGGCAGTCAGCATCTGTGTGCACTCTAAGGGATAGATAAAGTGTTACGGGAGATAAAAGTTGATCCAAGTGTACTTTCTAGGTAAACTCTTGGTGTTCTGACATAAAGATTAATCAGTTGTTTGAACCATCAGCTACTTAAATAACAATATGGAGCTGCTCCCCATGGACCCCCCAAACAAAACTCTTGAGGAAGTGATGTGCAAATACTAAAATTATAGATAAGAACAGAGTTTTATTTATTCATTATGTTTTATTATATTTATATATGTATATATTCTTCTTTTTTTTCCTTTTTGTGCACGTATCCATTCCTCCTCCTGAGCACATAGTGCTTGTGACCTTCCGTTCCCATAATTATTAACCCACACTTTGGCTGTTGGTTTAATCTGCAGCGGTCTTCAATTTTGGTTAGCCAACTCCCCTGAAGGAATTATAAAATTCCCCATAAACTAATATTCTTTATTATTATTTTCCTTTTTCCCTTCCCCCTCCTCTCCTGCCTTCCTTTATAGTGGCTATAATTCCTGCCATTCCACAGGGTCTAGAAATGCAAACTCTTCCTCTTCCTCTACATCACAATATATAGACACTATTAGTTTGTATCTATACCTTTATGCTTTGCTTTTCCCAGCCTGGCCAATGCACACGGCTTTTTCGAGCAGAAGGGCCGTACTTCTCATTGCTGCAAGCCAGACTTGGCAAACACAATGCCGCAACTACAGTTCTATCATTTCTAGACAAACTGTGATAAAGGGGACCTAAAAAAAAAAAAAAACTCAACTTGATCAGTGACCCCATAGCTCGGGAAAAATGGGTAAAGCAAGTAACACTCACTACAGCTATCGATCCAGGTTGAACCATTTCATTACAAATCTCTAAATGTATTTTAGTCAGCCAGTTTATAATTTACCTCGCTCAATCCGACTTAAAGTGCCCTGTAACAGCTGAATGGCTCACAAATAAACAGAATCATTAAACTATCACAGCTACCACTTTAGCATCTAATCAGTATTGCTGTAAACTGAGGGTGGGAACATCACTGATCCTTTACCTCATGATGCCACTTATACGTTTTCTGACTTAAAGAGGAGGGAAAGCAGCAACACGGGCAAGAAAAGGATGGTGGGAGAGCTTTGCCCTCTTTATAGTGCCTGTCTTGCCACATCCCAGGGCCAAGAAAGGCAAACTCTCCCTCCGCTCCACAGCCTACTATACAAACACTTTTAATTTGTATCTCCATCCTCATGTTCTCCCTCCCAGCTTAGCTAATTTGTTATTTTTGTTTTGATTTGAGGAGACCCCATACTTGTCATTGCCTCAGGCAAAACATTGTTAATCAAACCACCAAGTGACCACAGTTCTGTCACTTCTGGTCAATTTGAGATAAGAGGGGACCTCCAAAAGCATCAACTTGTTCTGCAACCCTTCGCTTGAGGAGAAATGGGCGATGCAGCTGACAGTCACTATAGCCATCGATCCAGGCAACACCACTGCATTATAAACAGGGCCCCATGTTTTCTATTCTGCAGTTGCAGCAGTGGCCACAGAAATCAGGGCTGACTGCAGAAATCATGAAAACATAGTCACATAGCCGCATAAATATAGCCTTGCTATGCATTCACACAAGGCAAGAGCATAGCTATTGATATGTTAAGTATGCCATGGCACACATGCTTATTAGAAGCAACAAAGCTGAAAACTTGTGGCTGCATGGCATCTTGACTCGTGCTGGCTCTTGTAACATAACTCTGTCCAGACAGTATTGTGGGGTGGGGGTGGTGGGACTGATGCAAGAGTAGCAAAGCTTGATTAGGTCCATGTCAGTTATGATTTGCTGTTGTGTAGGTGTGGGTAGCTCAGCCATGTTAATTTTTGATTGTGAGGCTGCTCATGGTGCATGCTAAATCCTTGGAAGATGAATTTGGAAGGAAGAACTGGAAGGTGAGCTGTAGTCAAGAGAAAGATCAGTGGTGCCGGTGGAGGTGGAATCTATCTCAGTGTGGTGACAGGTATCGTCGAAGGAGCTGAGTGCAGAAACAGAGGGCTGACACCAGACTGAGGACTTGGTCCCCACTGGAGGACATCGAGCACAGTTTTGATTTGTGGGCTGCAGTTATGTACCTGCAAGTGTCAGAGTAATTTTGTGGTAGATTTGAACCTGCAGCCTAAGTGGTGGCCTCATGCTCAATTCTTAAGGAGGGTCATGTTGCCCAGCTGTAGCAGAGTTGGGGAGCAGGGTATACTAGAACTGGAGCAAGGAGGTATGAAACAAATTGGAATGAGAGTTTGATTGCTGCTATACATAAGTAAAATGAGGGTCACTGCCTGAAGAACATCATAGCCCCTGAGCTGCGAGATGAAAACATGTTAACCAAGGTTACTCCAGCTTAATAAGAATGAGTTGCTTGCATTTTTAGTGTGCCCCAAAAATCCTTCAGACACTGCAAGTTACACCCTCCTTCACTGCTATAGGAAGACAATTTCCCCCAACATTCACAGATTTGCACACTGCATTCAACATGTTTGTTGCAAGGCAGTTGGGGTATTCCTAGTTTAAAAAATAATAATCTAAAAGGACATTGATCAAAATCAGAAAAAAATGGCTTTCAAGTTGATGTGTTTCTCTATATCTGCTAACTGTAAATATAAACCAGAAGAAATCCAAGCAGGTTTTGCTTTTTGTGTAGTTTTAGCTAAGTGTGTATGTTCTACTCTGATTATAACCTAGGAGAACAGCAAAGGCCACCAATTTCCAGAAGAACAGATGAGCCTTCAAATTAGGGTGAGAAGGAAAATTCATTAAAAGAGAACACTGATGCCCATGGCTGTCCCAGGTTTGAGTTATTGCAGTTTAATATTTGTGATAAGACTGCATACTGTTAAAAGGCCTGCTGTTCCACTTTCAGAGTAGCAGAGTGGTTGCGTGAAGGCAGTCAAAGGTCAACTAAGACTTAATCCCTTTGAAGAGCATTAACAACAATTAATCTGCCGCCAGAATGGCTGCAGAATCAGCAGTTGTTCTATTGAAAATATGAGTTCCTGCCGCAGAATGTAGGTCCACTTTGCTGCAGTAAACACAGGGCCCTGATTATAAATCTTTGAATGTATTTTAGTCTACCAGGTTTTCATTTACATTGCCCAATCTTTATGTGCAGTACCCCTTAATGGCTGAATTGCTCAGAAGTAAATTAAATAATTAAACCATCCCAATTACCACTTGAGGTCAAATCAGTATAGCTGTAATCTGAGGACAGGAAACAATATTGATCCTTTGCCCCATGGAGCTGAACACATCCACACTCTGGCTCAGAAAGGCAGGACATCAGCAACGTGGCAAGAAAGGATGGAGGCAAGAAAATGGGGGCGGGGGGGCAGTCCAGCAATCAAAAACAAGCTCTACAAGCCTTCACCCTAAACTTGATGACCTGAAAGCGTTGGTTACTCAACACTCCCTGACATTCTCTGCATTTCAGAATCTTGGTTATCCTCTCAAATCCTGATTCCCAATTGGTCTTGCCAGATTTCTGCTTCCTTAGGCAAGATCGGGGTCAATGTGATGGTGGAGTGGCTATCTACTTCCACAATTCCTTAAACTGCGCCATCTTCCATTGTGAAACAATTCCCCACTCCCACAAACTTCTGCTAGTTAATCTTACCTTTCCTTCCTCTTCTCCCCTTTCAGTGGGGTCTATATACCTCCTCTAAACTTCCTCCACCTTTCCTTATCTCCGCATCTCTGCCACTATCCTTAAGCAAACTTGCGTGAATTAATCCTTCTTGGAGACTTCAACTTAGATTAGCTCACCCCTCTTCTCTAAGCTCATGTCAGCAAATTGAAGCTTTAAACCTTTCCCAACTGATTATGGAACCAACCCATCCCAACCCTCGACGTTAATCACATTCCCTTCTCAACTGGTGCTCTCATCCCACCCCCACTATATTTGCTCTGCTGGTACCTTACCAGATGTGTTAAGTGACCACTGTCCACTTCTGTGTCATAAAATGCCTTCCCCTTCCATCCCTCCCAAATACATCCAGCATTGCCCGTTAAATCGCTTGATGTAAATAAACTCCTCCATGACTTGGCCCTGGCTGACTGGGCCCAGTCCTCTGCTCCTTCTCAGTTGACACTGCCCTCGCCCACTTCTCCTCCATTTTCCTAAGCATTTGGGATGTCCATACTTGTAAAAACATCCAGAGTTAAATGCCCACCATCCCTGGATCACCCTGACATCCTGGCAAAGTGTGAAACACGTGACCACGCTTACTGCCACTCTAAATCTTCTGGCGACCATACCCTGAGCAATGATTGCAAAGCATCCACCATGCTAAATCAGATTTCTTTAAATCCTGTCTGCACCCCTCAAACAGCACTCCATCCTCATTCTGGGGGGATCTCCGTTCACACCTGCACACCCAATCTGACTCCCCCATCCAGGTGGTTGGCTCACTTATCTCTGACCCTCCAGTGTCTCCAAAATTCTAAACAGGTATTTCACCTCAGTGCTATTCCACTATTGACCCCGTTCTCCCCACTCCTCCCCTCAGATTCCTCACAGCTCTCAGGATTTCAACTGCCTCAATATTACCATCAGAGGTACTGAGCCTTTACATCTCTAAACTCTACTAAGTCCAGTCCCAATGGTTTGCACCTAGGCTCCTCAAAATCTCTACCCTCAACAATCACCCTTTAACCTACATCCTAAACCTCTCGCTCACCACTGCCACAGTTCCCAAAGCCTGGAAGTCTGCCAAAGTTCTCCCTCTCTTCAAAGGTGGTGATCCACCACTCCTGGCAACTACTGCCCCATCTCCTAGTTGCCTGCCCTCACCAAAGTCCAAGAATCCCTCATCCTTTCTTGGTTCTTGGTTACTTGGTTATGTGGACAAAGGGGGCCACGGCCCATCGAGTTTGTCCTCCACATGTGGGAAACATTTAAGCCTTTAGTTACTTTGATTCATGTCCCTGTTAACATTTTAGTTTAATAGCCATGTATCTAGTTTGTTTTTAAAAGTACCACTATTAATACAATCTATAATATCTTCATGACAGAGTATTCCATACTCTGGGTGCCTGAACTGTAAAAATGTTTTGCCTTTTGTTTGTTTTTGTTCTGCTTACCACAAGCTGTTTATTGTGGCATCTAGCCATGATTCTCCTAGTGGAGAATGAAATACCACACTGTTCCATTATGTTGGGGTTTGAATTATCTTAAAAAGTTGGAGAAGGTCACCTCTTAATCTTCTTGATTTAAGTGAGTATAACCCAGTAAGTTTTAGTCTTTCTTCGTAGTCTAGAGTGAGCAAAATGTAATTTTGAGTTTTGTTGCCCTATGCTGAATTTGTTCAATTCTCGTTATATCGGAGATTAGGTAGGGACTCCAAAAGGTGACCCATAGTCAGTATAAGGCCTGACATGAGATCTATACAAGGTCATAATGCATTCTTCTGAATTTGAAATAAAGTATTACTAATTCTACAAAGAAGGGCATTAGCTTGATTGGCTATTTTGTTACAGTGATCCGAAGATGACAATCTGTTATTAACTAATATTCCCAGATCTTTTCTGTACTTGATTCACTAATGATATTATTTAGAAGTATGTTTGTTTAGGATTATTTTGCCAAAGAGTAGCACTGCACATTTTGATACATTAAAGAACATCTTATTAGTTATAGCCCAATCTTCGATGGTAGCTAGGTCAGTTTTAGAATCATTTGGTTAGTCTCACTATCAACACAACCACCCAATTTAGTATCATCTGCAAATTTTGAGATTGCATTATTAGAAGAGATAGTCATATCATGGATGAAAATGTTAAAAGTGTTGGTCCCAGAACAGAGCCTTGAGGGACGCCACTTGTTACCTTTCCTAAGTCTGAAAGTTCATTGTTGATCCTAACTCTCTGGGATCTGTTATTTAACAGCTGTGAACCCATGAGATTATTTTAGTTGAAAATCCAAGGTTAATAAGTTTAGTCACTAATATGTTATGTCATACTTTGTCGAACACTTTACTATAATCCAGTAAGAAAACGTCAACAGGAATATTAGAATCAAGATGTTTACTTATACTGTTGTAAAGGAAATCAGATTTGTTGTGCAGGAATAACCTGTTTTAAACCCATGTTGTGTTTTATCTGTAATATTTAATTATTCCATTTCTGCTTCAATTAATAGTTTAATCTTTTTTCCATTAATTTACAGGGTATTGAGGTGAGACTGATTGACCAATAATTTTCAGTTTACAGTGAGAACCTTGTTTGAATATGGGAGTGACAGTTGCAGTCAACCAATCAGAGGAATCCTAGATTCCTGAAAGGATTTATTAAAAATAATAGTAAGTGTGTGTGTGTGTGTGTGGGGGATAGCATCAATTGTCCCTAGTAAAAATCTAGGTTGAATGTTGTCTGGCCCAGGACTTGTTGTTTTTCAAGGAACTGAGGAAAGCTTTGATTTCCTGTATTGAAAAATTGTTGTTAATAGAATTAGATATATAAGATTTTGATTCAGTATGACTACCTTGTTCGAATACTGAACAGAAATATTTATTAAATTAATTAGCTGTCTCTGTATCAGAGGTAACAAAAGTATCATTTTTGTTAGTGAGCCCACTGTTCTAGTATTCCCCTATTTACCATTTAAATAGGAAAAAAGGGTTTTATGTGAGTCCTTGGTGTGTGCAATATGGAATTCAAGATTCCATTTAGCTAAGGTGATTTGTTTCTTTAAGTCCTAACTGCCATCCTATACTTCTGTAATAATTCCCTTTCTGACTTATATGACAAGTCTTTAATTGTGAAAATATTTTTTGACAGCACTTTGTTTCTTAATAAAATGATTATACCATGTGGAATTTTACCCTTTTATTATATTTCCTTCTTTCAGGAATATGTAATTGTTTTAGTTCATGAATTTTTAGTTTGAAGGTTGTCCAGGAATCTTCAATATTAAGGAAGGAAAGTATTTTATCCCATAGTATGATCCTAAAGTGTTCATTAATCTGTAAGAAATCTGCCTTGTCGTATTGTTTAGTCATGTGTTTATTGGTGGAGGATGAAAATTTAATGGTAGTGTAAAGAATATTGACTTATGGTCACCATTACCTAGTGGTTCAGAGATGTGTAGATTGTTTATATGGGTATCCATATTAGTTATAACAAAGTCAAGTATGTTTTCTCCACAAGTTGGATCCTTCACTAGCTGGGTATGGCCTAGGTCTATTATTGTTGAAAGTAGCTGTAAGTCATGCTGGTTTGACCAGTTATTGTGTCCCAGTTTATCGATGGAAGATTAAAGTCACCCAAAATGAGGACTGTGCCTTTATTGGCGAGTTGGGATATTTCCGAAGTCATCAGTTTAGTATAAATGTCAACCAATGGTGGGCGATGTAAGTGCCAACAAAGATCTGAGAAAGGCCTATAGGCTGAAGATACACCCAAATAGATTCTGTTTGTGTTTCAATGGGGATTCAAAAGAGGAATGGTATTACTGATATACAGACTTACCCTCCACCTCTTTTATTATCTGTTCTGTTTTTGAAATAGTGTTTGAAACCAGGAGTTCCATTGTGCACTGTTTGTCCGAGTAACCTCATGTTTCTGTTATAGCTATAAGTCGTAAATTAAAAGATAGGATTTTGTTTCTAGCTCAGCAACTTTAATTGTGTTAAGGGAGCGGGCATTAGGTGATAATCAGGCATTAGGTGATGATCAGGGTAAGGCAACAGACTTCCTGGAAAACATAAACTGAACTTACAAACTTAAATGGGCAGACTGGTGGGCCATAGGCCCTTATCTGCTGACACTGTCTATGTATCTATGTATCATGTATCTATGATAAAGCATTTAAGTGGTGGGACTACAATTGATGACAGCTGGATTTAAGAGATTTAGATGTCAGCCCAATTTCCCCCTCAATATCAGTTTAAATGATTGTTTATATAAGTTGAAATCTGACATCCCAAAGTGTACTCCCTCTTCTACTGAGATGTAGTCCATCCCAGCAAAGGGGCTAAATTATATAAAATTCCTCCCAATGAGTAAGGCAGGTAATGTTCTGTCTATAACACCATTTATGAGCCAGTCATTTAATGCTTTGATTTTAGCTGTAATTTGATATGTAGCTCTGGGGACTGGTAGTATCTCTGATATACAGATACTACATCCCCTTTCTTCTAGAATATTACATAATGCTACATAATCCTGTTTAAGTTGTAGGAGCAATGTCCTGCTGATATCATTTGTCCCATGAATCACCACTAGGAGGTTCTCACCAGCTGCTGAAAGAGTTGTTTTAACATTGATGTTATATCTGAGACTCTCGTTCCCCTAAAGCTTAAAGACATGCATGTGATTTTTTTTTATCTGGGTTGCAAACATACGGTCAGCGTATTTTGTTATAGAGTCCCTAGTAAAAATATTTGCTTTTTTGTGTTGGTTTCTGAGGACTGTCCAGTCTGGTGTTTGATGATGGGGGGGCTGGTTCTGGTTTCTACTGGAGGATTCTGGTGGTTAGATAGTAATTGGGTTTTAACACTAAGATGAGAAGTAGATTTGGGAGATTTGGTGTCAACTGGTAAGTTACCTAGATTTTGACTGTTAGTAGCGACTTCATCAGAATCTAGTGATAAATGTTCAAAAGAACTGTGTAGTAGAAGTGGAGGAATATCGTTTAGAAATGGGGCTGCTCTATGAGTGGTGCTGGATTGTGGAACCATGGACCAGGCAGATTCTTCTGGCAATCGATATGTTTGTGCAATACTATTAAGAGTAAGAGGGATAGAGGTACCAGCCAAGTCTGTATCATAAGAAGGTTTACTTGTGTGTCTAAAGGAGTTTCAGAGGTAACATCAGCATGAGTTGTTATGGTTGAATTTTCCTCTAGGAGGAGAATATATGGTCAATGTACTGTTCCAAAGCTTCAATGTTGGAATTAATAGCTAGTTTGGTTTGAAGATGGGTTATTTCCTCCTGTAGGAGTTAACCAGCCTACATTTGTCGCATGCGTAATTGGGTGTTTGTTTACCAGTAGTGTACATTTGACAGGAGATGCAAGTTTATTGGCTTTCTTCATCTTGCTGTATGAAGGGCAAACAAAAGGCACAGTGTAGATACTTACTGTAATAGTTTAATTTACCTTATACTGTTCTCTTAGGTCTCGGTCCCGATCCTGGTTTCCCTGGTGGACACGGTAGACATGCACTAGATGCATGTTTCTGCACATGTCTCCCACATTCATAGCCACTAGCCCGCCTGCTAGTGCGGGTCTTAAGAAGCGCCAAACTGGAAGTGCCTTGATGCGCTACTTCCAGTTGTGGTCTGTTCTATTGTGAAAAATAAACACAATTTCAGCCTATAAGGCTGTCCCAGTATATTTAAAGGATTTGTGCAGGTTTAAGCACTTAAAAGTGCTGGAGAACAGTGTGTGCATGTGCAACAGAGGATCAATACTGTGGCAGTTGTCAATGACCTCCAGTATCCCACAATGCTGTAGCCAGACACCAGGAAGCTTCTTGTTTCAGGGATGGTACCCTTATACAGCAGCTTCAAGTAGAATAAGGCAAACAAAATAATATTTCATACAGGTCAATAATAATGTTGCATAAAACACCTCTCTCCAGAGGTATGCTTGCTCTTAGTAGAGACTCTAACTGGAGCCCCGCTCACTAGTGCAGGTCTTAAGAAGCACCAAACCAGAAATGCCTTGATGCGCTACTTCCGGTTGCGCTCGTGTTCTGATGTGACAAATAAAACACAATTTCAGCCTATAAGGCTGTCCCAGTACATTTAAAGTTTGTGCAGGTTTTAAGCACTTAAAAGTGCTGAAGAACAGTCTGTAGCAGGAGCAGCAAGGAATCAATACTGTGGTAGTCATCATATGACCTCCAGTATCCCACAATGCTGTAGCCAGACACCAGGAAGCTTCTTGCTTCAGGGATGGTACCCTTATACAGCAGTTTAAAGTAAAATAAGGCAAACACAATAATATTTCATACAGGTCAATAATAATGTTGCATAAACACCTCTCTCAGGAGGTGCGCTTGCTCTTAGTAGAGACTCAACTCAACTTTCCAGGCTAAACAATTTCCTATCCACCTCAAACACCCTCTCCCTATTCCAGTCAGGTTTCAGAAAATCCCTCTACCACCTCCTCCCAACTGCGCTACAAATGTCATCCACACTGCTATGGATCTTGGCCACATCACCTCAGCTATATTCATTGACTGAGCCACGGCCTTTGATCCTGTCTCCCACCCTTCTACTCTCTAAGCTATACTCCATTGGCCTATCCCTGCCTCACTGTCCCAGTTCAGTTCTTACCTTTCTGGCCACTCTCAATCAGTCTCAATTAACAATATTTCATCCCACCCTCCCTATCCTTGCTGGAGACCACCAGGACTCTATACTGAGACTGGTTCTTTTTCTCTTCACCAACCATCTCCCTCCATATGTACCAAGTCCAATATTCATAAATTCATGGATGACACTATCCTTTTCCTGACTGACTTGTCCACCAAGCCATCAAATCCCTCTTCAAAATGGCCTCTCAGTGGTCACTGCCTGGTTTGACACCAACTGCCTAAGACTAAACACCAAGAAAACTGTTGCCATGACCTTTGGCTCCAAAACAAAAACTTGCAAACTTCCCTCGCTGCATGTCTTCTTCTCATCAGCTAACACACCTCTTGACAATGTCTACACTTACAAGTACCCTGGTGTCTGGCTCGATTTCTCTCTGGACTTTTCCTCCCTTTTGGCATGCTCCGTAAACTATGCCCCAAAGTTGGAGCTCACGCTATCGCCACAAAACTAGCCTCTCCCTCCCTGTAAGATGTAAGCTGATTGTCAAAAGGATCATCCCTGCCTTTAACTATGCCGACATAGTTTTCTGCACTGCCCCAACCACCTCCCTTGCCAAATTGAATGTCCTATTCCATGCGTTTTGCAGGTTCACCTCAAATTCCCCACTAAACTCACCACTGTGACTCTACTCTTAGCTCTCTCTTCACCCACTTGCACAGAAGCATTCCTCTCACTGCTCCACCTTCATGGCTAAGTATTGGTTTGGGTCTCTTCCCTCATACCTTGCCTCCCTTCTATCTCCTGCTTTTTCATTCCCTATAATTCACAGTCTAGCTGTGGCCACCTTCTCTTTCCTTACATCGCACCTCATCTGGCAAACTCTCTTTCTGCTATAAGTTTCCTTCCCTTTGGAATAACCTTCCTCCCTTAACCCATCTCTCTCCCTCCTTCCCTATCTTAAGTGCCTACTCAGACCAACCCCAGTCACCTCCTGCAACTGTTCCCCTCCTAGTCTGCCACTGATCACAACATCCCTTAAATCCCATATTATTGACTAAACCACTGTATAGTAGCCTGCACTTTCTTTATAATTATTGTACATAGTTGCTACTTTGTATCTATCTTGTGTCTAATTTGTATATAGTTTGTATTTTGATTTGTACTTTTTTATCTGCTCAGCTTTCTTGTTTGCCCTGTTATTGTGTTATTTTCTTCATTTGTATACTGTATATCTTACTCCTTTTCTACTCCTCCCAGGTCACACCTGAAACAAGCTTCTATTCATGGTGCCTTTCCTGGTTACCGACTTTTAAATAAAATAAAAAAACAAGCCCACAAATGTACCCAATTATATTAATATAAAGAGCCCTTGTGTTGCATCACTACTAAGGACAGACTTATCAAATACTTCTCAACAGAATGGCCACAGCTCTGTCCATCCTGGAAGAGTGTGGTATGAAGAGATTTCAAAAATGTCCATCCGAGTTCAAAGGAATCCCTTTAGGTGTCTACCGTCTGCTTAAACAAAAAAAATACATCTAGTCTACTTCATCTATGTCTCCTTTTTGTCTCTGCTTTGTGGGGAACTGGGTAAAATAGTGGATACATGTCCCAACCATTAATCCATTCTGTACTCCTGTGTTGCAGACTTCCGTCTTTTGGATGAGGCGTTAAACGAGGTCCCATCTGCCTGGATTTGTGGTAGTTCTGGTGGATGTTAAAGATCCCATGGCACTTATCGAAAAACAGGGGAATTTCCCCAGTGTCCTGGCCAAATTTCCTCATTCATTGAAAAAAATACCACCAACAGCTTAATCTGGTTCAAGGTTAGCTGGCATTCATCTGTATCCCCCTCCCCGGGTCGTGCCTGAAAATAGGAGGATTTGTCTGAATGCACTTACCGGTCAGCAAAAAACTAAATAAATAAATAAAATAAGTATGTCTAATCCACCAGTTTATGGCTTACACCTCCCGATCAACCGTAAAGTGACCCAAAATGGCTGGGTTGTTCAGAATTAAATCATGCCATTTAAACAACCACAATTGCCACTCTGTGGTTCCATCCATATGGCTGTAGTCTGAGGGGCAAATATAATATTAATCCATTGCTTCATGAAGCTGCATACATGCACTCCAGCTCAGAAAGGCGGGAAGGCATTAATAATGAAAGAAAAGTTGGGTGGATGAGGAGATGGCGGGGGTGGCTAACAAATGGGGAACTGGCTCCACATGTCATCCAAATGCAATTAACCATGCAATAAAGTGCTTGCCAGTCTTGTTCCTCCATTTACTGTTTACACTTTAATCCTTTGCACAGTTGGACCAAATTTTTGTGCAATAGTTCAGATGGCCCTCCACTTGGCATTTTCCTGTCACAGTTGCTTTACTAGCTGGTTCCCAAATAAATTTTATAATGGACTGTTCACACGGTGTCTTAATGAAGATTGGGCAAGTTATTTCCTAGCTTTTGCAGCACTTTGGCAGCTTGCAATAAAATGTCACATAATTTACTTCCTTCTTCCCATTGAACTAGCAATTGTGTGTGATATCAAAGTTGGGCTGCAACATTTTCTCCAAAGCTACTTGATGACTGACAGGACTTGTTTTCATTTTACATTGTGGCATTAGGGTAGTCTTGATCAACATAAATCCTCTTACCGTTTAGGCTGAAGTCCCCAGTCCTTCCTCAGAATCATTTCTTTATCTGGGTACCACAAGAATTTGACAAGAATGGAGCCAGGGGAGGCCCTTCTTTTAGCTTTGGCCCCAGGGCATGATGAGCTCTCTCAATGTCCAACTGTTCCCCTTCTGGTAATCCCAGTTCCACTCGGAGGAACCAGTTATGCACAACACCTACAATGTCCTGTTGTTCACATTTCAGAAATCCAGAAGTGTGGATAGTTTTCCTTCTTCCTCTGGCCTTGGCATCCTCTGCTCTTCTAGTTAGCTGCCTTTCTCATTGCACCTAAATACAGGATTGCTCATCCCATGTGCTATGTGTTGTCTCAAACCTCATTTAAACCAGTTTTGACATCCAGCCTTTTAAGTTCTTCCTTGATATGAGTATTACATGAAATAATGTGGTGAGCATCTTCATCATATTTTTAGAGGTAGCTTGATGCCCAATCAAGCTTCTGCAGGATGCACCATCATTTTCCTCCTGGAGAACTACTTCACCATCATAGAGCTGTGAGATAGAGTTATTCATGCTGCATTTTCTTCTATTTCCTCACTGGATACTCTGTCTCAGGTTATCTTGACCTCTCAAATTTTTGCCTGCCTCATTACAGAGGTGAATGATATGAATGTTGTTGAAAGACTCTGCTGCTACTGATGGTTATTATTTTTTAAGTTAAACTTTTATTGAATTTTAAAATGTATTACATTTAATAAATACTGTGATAATAGGTATGATACATACATAAGCATGCATAGTTCATTTAGTATATTAACAAGAGAAATACTCTATGATTATTATATGCAAATAAATACATAAAAATATCTTGTAGTGATACGGGTCATCAAGCACAAGTAGTTCTTGCTTATATCTTATGTTAAGTTAAACTGAACCATGAGTTTATGATACAAGACAAGACTATGGCTCTGCATTATGAGCTGGACAATCAAGTAATAAGCTAGGTCTCATGGTGATATACTTAAGTATGGAATACATGCATCATACATCCAGGTTGATAAAATACATGGAAAAACTGTAACTATATACAATTCTCAGATAACAAGTAAAGTAGATTAACATATGTTCCAGGCCTATAAGGAATAGCTCAGGAGAAGAGCTGATAGGCTGTTGTAAGACAGTAGAGTGAGTCTTTATGACCTTTGACCAAAATGTATGGATGAGTGGACAACTCCATAGGGTATGAAATAGGTCCCCATGGAGTTGGTGCACCGCCAGCAGTGATGTGATGCTACAAGTTTGGCTTTGTACAGTATTTCAGGTGTCACGATACCAACAGTGGAGTATCTTATTTTGACTGAGGTGGCTCTTGGGGTCCTTGATTGCTGCATGAGCAGTTCACAACATCTGCTCCACTGCACCTCTGAGATGGAGCTTGTAGAGCAGTTGACCAGTATTGCCTGGCTGGGCCTGTTTGGTCAGGGATGTTTTCTCTTATGTGGGAGTATGTAGAACTAGTCTGCAATGTTGTAGTTTCCTTCCACTTGGTTATAAGGGGTTGTGTGGTAGTCAGGGGCTGGTATTTCATTGTTTGGAGTGTTTAGAAGGGAGCTAAAGTTGTAGAAACTTCAAAATTGGATTGTGCAATTCTGTATCTGGTTTGCAGCTTTTGAAAGGAGTCTAATGTGGAAGTATTGGGAAAAAGCAGGTCAGATATTATATGGATGCCCTTCACTCCCATTCTTGGCAGTATACAGGTTTACCATTGATTCTAATAAATCTATTATGCCAAATAGGGTTAAAGGACTATGACATAGGTTTTCATGTAGCCATCTGCTAGTTTGCTGCCAGGCAACATGTGCTGCTTTAACAGGAGGGATGGCAGGAGAGGAAGTTTCATATTTGCAAAAGATATGTTACTGGGTTAATTTGTATACACATAGCAGTTTCAATTTGTGTCCAAAATGGTAGTGGTGGGTCTGATGTAGAAATGGGCCATATGGTTTGTGCATTTCTAAATGCCTAATAGTATCCTTTAAACCAGGGAAGATTCCACCAACCCCTTCTCCAACTAGTTCTAAGATTGTTCCTACTATATCGAGGTTTGTGGCCTTCCCACAAAATGTTACCTATTAGTTTATCAAAGCTGTCAAACCATTTGTTGGGTATGGGAAGAGGCATGTGTGATAGAAGATGGAAAACTTTGGGGCAGTAATCATTTTTATAGCCTCAACTTCCCCACCATGAAGAGTTGGAGGGTTTCCATCGATCCAGTTCCTGTCTGAGTTTGGGGAGTGAGGAGTTAAAGTTAAAGTCACAGAATGTATGCATCCTAGGGGTTATTTTATGCCTAGATAGGTGAAGGAAAAGGTGCCATCGAAGAGATAGAAGAAGAGCTGTAGAGTTGCTGATTTATTAAGGGAAAGTATTTCAGATTTAGAGTGGTTCATCTTAAGCCCTGATAGAGATGACAAGAGAGTGAGTTTCCAAAAGTGGGGTGATTGACTGTTAGGCCTGATCTAGAAGCACAGAGCAGTGTTTTATAGGTTTGGTCTCCAGCGGTAATACCTTTGATGCATGGGTTCTGCTGAATAGCAGCTGCAAGGGGTTCAATTGCTAGAACAAAAAGAAGGGAAGATAGTGGACACCCTTGTCTCACGCCTCTGTAAGAAAGAAAGGGGGGTAAGTTTAAATTGGTAAGTACCTAAGCTTTGGGGGTGGAGTACATGGCCTGCAGTGCAGAAAGGAATTTAGACCCGATATCAAGATGATTGAGGACTGCATATAGATAGGTCCATTCAACTGTGTCAAGATCTTTCAAAGTCAACTGTTACAGCAGCTTCTGGGGTTGAGTGGAAAGAGCTATGCTCATGAGGTTCAGGAGTGTCCTAATATGGTCAGCATTCAGTCTGCCCTGTACAAATCCGGCTTGGGAAGGGTGAATCAGTGAAGGAAGAAGGATTCTAAACTATTAGCTAGTATTCTGGCATAAACTGGCTGCATATAGGGGGTCCTTACCGGTTTTGGTAGGAGTGTAATCATAGCTGTGGACATAGATGATGGGAATGTTTTAGAGGATAGAGCTCATTAAACAAGTGCTCTAAAATTGGGCTGACTTGAGGGGTTATTAACTGATACAGGTCAATAGGGAGACCATCCCTGCCAGGTGTTTTTCTGGGTTTTAGAGCTATAATTGCCTCCTCAATTTATTGGATCAAGATGGGTGATTCAAAAGCTGAACACTGATTAGGGGATATACTGGGCAGGGTTAGGGAACTTAAGGAGGTTAGCTGTTGATGGGATGAAGAGGTAGTCAAAGTGTATAGTGTCTGATAAAATTGGGACATATTAGTATTTGTTTCAGAGGGTTGGTAGTATTTGTGCCTGAGTGAGACACCATGGATGCTATATGCCATTTGGATTGTTGCTTTTAAGCCTATACATAAAGAGTTTACCATTTTCCCCACTTTCCCAGTATCTATTTTTCAGTCTTAGTCAGGATCATTCTGCTGCGTGTGGTAATTGAATTTATTTCTTGCCTGATGGATATTATTTCTTTGTGGAGAATTCTTGGTTTTACTAGGGGTAGTGTTTTTCAGGGTTATTTCCTTGACTTTCAACTGGCCCTCCAGCTTGACTAGTTGATTTCTCTTTCTTTTCTCCTGTGTGTTGTACAGTGGCGTACCCCAGGATGAAGCATGATTCTGCAGCATTTTGCAGCACTCTGCAAAATGCTGCAAGCTACTGAATAAAGCAATGTAATTTCAATGGTACTTAGTCCCCTTTGTCATTCAGGAAAATGTGACACTGCCAGGATGAAGTGAATGCCACAGTGTCCTGCATGACAAGGGGGACTAATTGCCATGTAATTACATTACTTTATTCAGCTCAGAGTCTCTGTCTGCTATACTGCAGAGTATGTTAAAAGTGCATTTCATCCTGGGGAACTCCACTGTATATCCAATTAGTTTGCCTGTAGGGTGGCTTTAAAAGCCTCCACAGAGTGGTAGTAGATGTGGCTCTGTCATCATTATCTGTGAAATATTCCATAGTAGCTTGTTTAAGCCAAGGTTGAAATGGAGGTCTAAGAGTAAGGTGGGGTCTAGCCTCCAGTTAAAAGATTTTGTGGGGAGCTGCCTAGCAGAAAATCTAATTGGATGGGTGCATGATCTGAGATAATGATTGGTTTGATGTTGACTGCAGTTACAAATGGGGTCATAGCAGAGATGTGAGCCACATATCAATTCAACTAAAAGAACCATATGTGAAGTTGGTACATAAAGTATTTTTCTCTCGGGTGGAACTGTCTCCAGATATCTGTAAGGGCTTGATCTTTTAGCCATATCAGTACTGTCTGAAGTGCTTGAGAATGTAGTTCTTGGCAACCTTGGCTTCTGTCTGTCAGGGGTTGAGAGTTAGGTTGAAGTCACCACCAGCTAGGATAAGGGTATGTGCATCTTCCACATTAGTTAGGCAATCTGCCAGGGTATGGAAGAAAATAGGAGGTCTGTGTTTGGGGTATAGATGTTGAGTATGGTAAAGGGGCCATGTGGGTGTTGAACTGGGCCACGACCATCTACCTTCTAAGTCATGGTGAGACTTGTGTAAGGTCCACCACGGATTTTATGGATAAAGATGGAGACCCCTTTTATGTTGGCTCTTGCTTGTCGGCCAACATCTTGCACTAGTAACAGATTTGGAAGTGTGGTCACAGTTGGGCGAATGCAGGCATGCATCAATAGGTGCGTCCCTCATTCCCCAATAAGCCAGCATCAGGCAACACACCAGGAATATATAATGTGGCAAGCACATCTAAGGAAAGGTCCGCTGCAAAGAGAGCAAAAGCTGCGTCATGCAGCAACACCTCAAACACTGCCTTCCTTGGTGAAGCATTACAGTAAACATGGCAGCAGTGACTGCTGCCACTGCCTACAATGCCAACTTCAGGGTGCCCAATCCCTGTTGGCATGTCTGACAGTTTATGTGACTGGGAGGCCCACTCCTGTCGGCATAATGCACCCCATTTGTTATGTGCCGAGAAGGTACCTAATCCGCCTTGGCTCTTGCCCCTTCATGATGTGTCAACGGGGTGCCCAATCCCCATTGGCTAGCCCTTCCAAACACTCAGGTGGCATGCTGGGAGCTCACCCCGGCATGTCTAATGCCCTGTAAAAAAAGTCCTGCAATGTTTTTTTAACTGTAAAAGAAAAAACAGTCCCTCACAGTCTGTCCTGCTCCCTCCCCAACCCGCATCCACCCTCTGTGCATCCTGCCTCCCCATACCCCTCACCCCATACTTACCTCCGGAGTCTGGTGCGATGATCTTCGTGGACCGGGAACATGTCTGTACTCTTCAAAGCTGACCGTGAACTGAAAAATGCGGTAAGCTGTATAATGGCATAAATAGGGTTTTTTCAACTTTGGTGCATATCTCTGACATTTTGAGGAATTTTTGCACCCAGTTTTCAATACGGGTTATTGGAACCCCTCCTCATGAATTCAGTCACTGTCATGGTGTTATTCAGTCCCAAAAGTGATTTAGCAGTCACTGCGTGGAATCACCTTTCAGGACCAATTAATGAAACCACAGTGCCACTGTTCATGAGGGGATCTCAAAAGCCTATGTTGCAAATTTGGTGAAAAATCCAAACAAATAGCTGTTTACAGTGTGCATTGCACAGTTTCATACTGCTTCGTAACTTCATGAATTTGTATTATTTTCACTCCAGATTTTCAAAATTGGCATTTTCCACACCTCTTTATAAACAGTGCAGCTGTCATTTACATATCCTGGTCAAAATATGTTTTTGCACATCTGGCGTAGAATAAGCGTGGTTGCAGTGCGAAATCAGTTTCGGGACAGTTTGAAAATAGCGGTGACACTGTTCATGAACAGAGGTCCTAAATGCCTATGTTGAAAATTTGGTGACGAAGAATCCATAAAATGACTGTGTTACAAGCGTTAGTTGGTCAGTTCCGCGCATCCTTGTAACTACAAATTTGCAATATTTGATGCCAGATTTTCAACACTGGCGTTTTTCACACCTCATTATGAACAGTACAGCTGTCATTTTCACAGCCTGCCAAAATGTGTTTCTGCACCTGTGATGTTCAATAGCATGGTTGCTGTGGGAAAACAACTTTGGGACAGATTAACAAAATCACAGTACTGCTGTTTCATGAGGGAGGTCCCAAAATGCCTATGTTGAAAATGTGGCAAAAAAATCCCAAAATAATTGGGTTGTGCAGTTTCTATGCATGCTCATGACTTCACCAATTTTTATATTTTCACTCCAGATTTTCAACGTTGCCATTTTTTATACCTCATCATGAGCAATGCAGTTGTAATTTTCACTTCCTGCCCAAAATGTGTTTCGTCCCTGTGTGCTAAATGGCATAACTGCTGTGTAAAACCACCTTTCAGCTAACAAACTGTGTCACTCTTCATGAGGTGGGGTCACAAAAAGCCTAGGCTGAAATTTGGAGTGAAAATACCAACAAACGCCTACAACGTTAGGGTTTCCAACTATAACACCCCACCCTGTAGAGACTGCCAGGCATCAGGGGTGTGACTTGGGATCATTAGCTGTATTGCTCCCACCATTCCACCCCCACCCCTACCCTGCAGCCCATGACAGGCATCGAGGTGTGCCTTAGAGTGTTAAGCCATTAAGTTCAACCCATTCTCCTGTACTGCACCCATCTCAGCATATTTCCTTATGGAATGGGGTAAGTATAAGGCCCAAGACCCCAATGCAAACCACTACACTTGTGAGGTGTCTACAGGGTAGAGTGAGGTAAAATGGCATGAGCATTATAGCTGACGACCCAAAGGCACACCCCAACACCTGTCAGTCTCTGCAGGGTGGGCATGGGGTTGGCATCAGTTCAATACTTCACTGCCATTCCTATTATGCATCTCTAATTCCTGCACTACCAATGCAATACCAGCGAGACAACATTCGGCATTGACAAATGCTTGTTTTAGATAGTGCGACTCTATAATACCTCTGCCTACCATCCTCTCTGTAGCTTTTGGGCTTCATGGGTGGATAGCTTAGATTCTTGCAGTAGTACCACTTGTGATTTAAGCTTCTGTAAGTGGGTCAGGACCTGCTTGTGCTTTATAGTGGAATTAAGTCCCCTTACGTTCCAACTGTGACAAGTGATTTCATCCATGGTCTGTGTTTTATGAGTAAGTACAGGTACCGGATATTATAACTGAAAGGGCAGGAAGGTGCTGGTGTAATGGTTGTTTGTCTGGTCTATGGCCTTGGCAGAGGTGGAAGTGAGAATTCCAATGTACCTTAGGAGCACATCTTATAATAAATACAACTAACAAGTGAAAATATCCTAGAACATATTGCATATAACTGTAGCAAACACTGTTTAGACATAACAGTTGTCTAAAGTTAAAACACGAGTTGAGCCATATGGGGTAGGCTAAACAGAAGTTCAGTTAAAGAGTAATACAGCTATTCAGATGTGGAGATTCTGAGCAGGATAAATGTTATCCTAGGACCTCCTCAGATTTGAATGGGGTGGGAGAGGGTAGGTAAAGTACCTTTCTCCTTCTGAGATAACTCAGTTGCTGTCCCTCAAGACAGATGAAGTTCGGAGACACTATAGAATAATGACTGTCTGGGGTGGAGGTATCAATGCGGGGTCCTCAACACCCGGAGGCATCAGTTTAAACTGTAGCTTCTATGGTTTATTTAATAACATCAATAGATCAACCAGTTAGGGAGGTAGTAGGATATTAATAGGGAGGGAATCCTATCTGATTTATAAACAGAGAGAGAGAGAGTGGATTGGATGGTCTGAGATCTTGTATGTTAAATGGGAATTACCAGGTCTGTTGGTGCCCACGAATATTCAGGGATTGTAGGGTATGTGAGCAACCATTAGGGCATGTGTGGCTAATTATTAAAGCATGTGAAACAGTTATTTTATTTAAACATTAAGTTTCATTCTGCAACAGTAATCACGTGAGTTATGTGCTGCATATCACATTTCTAACCATTGGCCATTAGATGGCAGCATCAGCTCAATTTAGGTTTATCCTAAACCATTGTGGGCAGGAGGAATGCTGCATATATTGGAAACACCTTCAGGTCTTAACTGTAGACCAACCAGCTGTAATATGACTGCCTGACATATTCAGCCCTAAGGAGTGCATTGCATCTGATGAATCATTAGAGCAGTTTTCCCTCACTACTGCTCGGTGGGATTCTCATCTCCTCATTTCCTTGATCATGCAATGCCTTTTCCCTCAGTAGGAGGGTGGGATAAAGGGTGTGCTGGGGATCCATAGTTTGCACATGTAATGGGCCTTCAGGTCCTTGTTAATTACAACCATTACATTTTCTGCATTAGGAGGGCCCGATTATTAAGAGAACTGGAACCTGACTTTAAATTAAATGCCTCAAAGGACCAGAATTTTTTCAGTTGTTTAACCAGGAGTGGCACACTAAGCTGAAAGCTTGTTTACAGGAACAATCGGCCCTTTTAATCAGCCTTATCTCTGAGGGATCCAGGAGAACTATGTTGAGATTTATGCATACATAGCAGCACTGCTCACATTAGTAAATTTCTTACAGGTGCAGCAGCTGTCGGAAACAATTTAACATTATGGTGTAAGTCTAGCACTAATCAGTCCTCATTGTTAAGTGAGTAAATAGGGACCTTCACTGCCTAATTAGTTGCAGGGTTTCAGCTTTATTACGCTAGTTAGCATCATTTAAGCAGGTAACTAGCATTTGGATCCCATGGTTACATTCCTACTGAGGGCTGAACAGAGCGTGCAACAATTCTTTCTCTAGACCCATGCCATCTTGTCTGATGTGGATAAGGGTATCATACACATTGGGTCCCTAAATACTAATTATGTAGTTACCTTAGCTGCCTCAGTCGAAATCAGCAAAATACATGAATATTTTATTTTAAAACAGTATGGCAGCGAAAGGAAACATATGGAGGGTCTTATTTGAAACTGAGTATGTTAATTTCGCAGTGCATCCCTCATAAATTAGCAGTCAAAATAAATGGCTAACCTGCATAAGTATACATTTATCTTCCCAGCAAACAGTTCAACACAGTTCATTGTGTTCAGGTGGGTAGTGGAGATCTTGCTCCCATATCCCAACATAGAGACTTCCTAAATGTAACAGACCTAACTACAGCTATAAGTTGTACTGCATTGTTGTTTATGTTGTACAATGAAAAATCTATCAATAAAAGAAAGTTTAAAAAAGATCACTCTGTTACATTCCATGCATCATGGCATATTTGATCTAGTGACAGCAGATGTCGATCAATCATAAATTTTTATGAGTGCCTTGGTGGCTCATATTCAGGAGATACCAGCGTTATTGGACAACACTACCAAAAGCACATACATCTGTATGAAAATAATGTATCCATCACTAACGTAATGAGGCAGGGTTCTGTAGCCCTTCTCTTTCTTTCTTTTATTTTCAAAAGCTGACAACAAGACAGCGATGTTCCTGATTGTGCTGATCCCAATCACACTGTGGCATCTGGCCACAGGACATCAAATAATGATGCATACAGTCTCTGCCTGTCACCTATGATTGCCCATTTCTTTTGTGTGCTGTGGTGGCGTAGAGTACCTAATAATTTGGTTGTTTAACAATTTTATTATTATTTGATATACCTAATAATTTAGAAGAATAATGTTGTTAACAGTCTGTCCTACTGGACTGTGCAGTGACTGACTAAGAGACATTTCAGACTTTCCAGTCATTTTAAATACCATCCAAGGAAGAAGGCACATGCTTAAACAACATTGTTTCTGCTTACACAGAACTTTGTATGCAAAATTTTCTGGTCAATACTTCCTTGGTAGTTGACCAAGTGCAAGGCTCAGATACAGGCACTTATAAAGTGACAATTAAAGACATATACAAGGGTAACACAAGTACTGTGTTGTACAATACTGTGAATACTGTGGTGGTAGTGCAATTTACAACAAACTGTGACTTTTTCCAATGACACATCGCCACGTGTACCATAGATGCCTGTAGAAAATTACAAATGACCTATAGTTGGATGGGGCCCATGCAGTGGACTTACTACCACTTTCCCGGGACTTACTGAATAATGCATTGTTGTATGCATAAATATGTTGTTTGATTCTGTGAATTTAATGTTTTACATTAGGGTATGATGTAATATGGGCCTTGACTGGGAGCAAATGTATATTTCTTTACTTTTAGATGTTATAGCCACCTATCAGGCACAATCACAAGATACTGTATCCATGCAAAAGATTACCCACAGCACGGCATATTCTACTCTAGGCCTCTGCATGGGTGGATTGGAATTGTTGGTCGGTATTTAGGTTAGGGATGCCAATTTGGAGACCATAAGATAACATGTTGGTTACTCGAGACCCAAGCAAATGTACAAAGCCTGTGCTACATGGTCTTGATGATTTATCCATGGAAGAAAAATTTATTTTTCTTTAAAGATTCATATCATGATAGAGCCAAAATCCCATACCTATGCAAGACAGCAGACCCCAACATGGAGTCTTCCATACAAGACAGGTTTGAGACCTGAAGGAATTACTGGCACCATCTCAGGCCTATTTGTATCTGGCTTGTGAATATGGAATAGGGCTGACATAGACCACAAAGATGAATGTGCATAGGTATGTATAAATATATATGGTATTAAGGTTTAGTACAAAAGAAGAAAAGTATGTACAATTATCATATCATATCATATCATATCATATCATATCATATGGGCAGAAATATTCAGAGGCAGAAATATTTGGGTTTAAGTACCCAAGGGATAAATTGCAATAGTGTTGCCTTTATTAGGCACTTTTAAGCCTAAAAACAATTTTTAAATTTATAGTTTGCCATGGAGCTGTCTCTGACCTCCAGGAGCACGTCCAGGGTTATTTATACATATATTCAGAGCCCTGCAGAGAGCAGGGTGAGCCTGAGTAGGGCGAGTGCACAGCATTGCATATGAAGGCGCACACAAAGACACGTGTGGCTGCTCATGTTAGGCGTGTTCGGTGGGTCTAGGTGGGTAAAAAGCTGTCCATACACAAGAACAAGCATCCAAGAAGGCAGGTGCTAAGATCTATACTGCATATTGTTATCCAACTTTAAAAGAACTAATAGTAACCAATAGTAGGATTGCTGTTTCTCACCATAGGCCTGAAGTTCAAATAGATGTGATAAGAGTTGTTGTATCCTTGTTTTAATTTTGTGACAGTGGTATTATATAAGCCATCTAGGCCAACTCAGAGTATTACAATTGAATCACAGCAAGCTAGGTGAGCTCAGACAACCTGATAGCATATGTGCATATATATATACCTGCCCATAAATCAGTGTTGAGAAATTACATATCCCTTTAGTTCAAAGACAAAAAATTGTTTAAAGATTAAGTCTGCTTATAGAGCTTTAGTCACCCATAATTGCATAACGTTACGATGGCTGAGTATATAACCTTGCAAGAAGAGCGTTATTATTAAATGCTCCACTTGTCTTATGTATTTAATTACCACAAAGGTTCTATCAGTTCCCTTTATATGTGGAAATGTATTCCTAATGAAGATTTATTACAAAAGCTAAATGCTTTCAGTGATAGATTATTACAGTTGGAGGCAAGTCAAAGAAAATGGCAGATAGATTTGCTACCAAACTATCCACTGGAACAAATGTGTTCACATCTCCCTGTTTCTATCCACCTATAAATATTAAAGATTCTACTCTGAATCCCTTATGATGCCTTGCAAAAGCATCAAGGCATATGGAATCCCTAAAGATAAAAATAAAAAAGAACTATGGAAGAAGATTTAATAACAGAAGTAGATGACTTATGGTACAACTTTCAATATACCAAACCTCCAAAAAGGAAAGGCATGCAACTACCTTTACTATCCCTCTTAGCAATAGATTTACTAATTTAAAATGATGGAAAATGACACTGATAATAGTTCATCACAAGCTTTGATAACGTTTGATACTCAGGTAGATTCTACTAATATGGATATTAACTGGGGCAATGGTTCCTGACCACACAAAATAATGTAGAAAACATAATAAATAACAGCAAAACAGTACAGAAGTATGTAATAATAATCAGCAACAAAAAGAAATCTACTGGTAATGGGGATTCAATGATCAAATATCAGGACAGGGTTATTTGTAACCTGATAAAGCTCACTGGACACTATCATCATTTAGTGGGGCAAAAATAGCAGACTTAATGCATATGTGCAAAACAACTGTTAAAACCTAGACAGTAACCCTCTTGTACTCATACATGTGGGGACAAATAATATGTTTAGGGAAACAATTGAGGAAACTAAACAAGACATGGTGGCACTTACCAACAGATTGACTTCCTTGGGTTGTGAAGTTATTATATCTGAAATTTGCCAATACCAAAAGCTTCACCGAATAAATATGAAAGTAAGGAGCTTTAACAATTGGTTAAGAAAATGGACAATGAGACAAGAGATATACTGCCTGACTTATTGGGAAGAGTTTTATCACCAGGACAATTTATACTGTAAAGTTGGCCTGCATTTAAGTAAAATGGGAATGAACTCCTGGGAAAACAATTTGTCAATTTTATTGATAAACATTTAAACTAGTTCAGGGGTGGGATATCTTCGTGCAGAGATCACAGTGCAAAATCAGGATTTAACTGTACCAACAACTACAAAAACAAATATAGTCTCTCCTAATGACACTTCACACCACAAAACAAAATAATAACATAAATGTATTATTACTTGACACTAGTAGTTTGTCAAATAAAATGAATGAACTAAGGTATATAATCCAAAAGGGAAAATGTAAGTTTGTGGGGTAACTGAAACATGGTTTCACAAAGAAAGCTGGAACAGAGATATCCTGGTTTTAACAAAATAATAAAATATAAGAAGGATAAACGTGGGGGGATAGCACTCTATATTTCTGAAAACTATACATCACTTTGTATTACCCCACAATATATTCCTGATAGTGATGATGAAATAATCTGGGCAGAGATTAAATTAACAACTATAAAACTATGCATAGGCTTAGTTTATAGACCCCTAACCTTAATAATGAACAAACATCGATTTCCTTAATTTGATAGACAAATTAGATCCAAGTAATAATTACAAACAAATGGGAGATTTCAACTCCCTAATATTGACTGGGCAATGTTTTTGCCGTGGATCTATAGAGGAACTTTATGGACATCACAGTTAATCAAGACCTGGATCAAATCATCCATGAATGAACTAGAAATAATAATATTTTAGACACTGTGCTTACCAATATGGGGCAAAATGTTTTAGAATCTGAATCTTAGAACCACTGGAAAACAGTGATCATAATATGGTTCTTTTCAAATACAGTCTAGAGTACCTGAAACCAAGGTGAATACCACGATAAGGGATTACTCTAGTGCCAATTATCACAAAATAAAACATTATTTGACCATATACGATTGGGACACGGAACCTATGGGCCTAAATGTCCATCAGGCTTGGACTCTTATTTTGTCCAAAATGAATCATTGTCTAGATACTTGGGTTCCAAATAGGAAAAAATATATTAATGGGGAAAGAACTCCAGTCTGGTGGAACAACAAAATTATGAGATTAATTAATAAAACGCAAGAGCTTTAGGAAATACAAAACACAAAAACAACCATCACTATCTAAATGGAATAGTTGCAAAAGTACTCAAATAAGGCAAAACAACAAATCAGGAAAGCAAAGATAGACATGGGAAATAAATTATCAATAGATACAGTAGACAATAAAAAAGTTCTATAATTATATTGACTCACTTATAGGTTTCAAGACTACATTGGGACCTATACAAACGAAAACAGGACTTACTAACAATGGGGATTGCCAATAAAAGGCAAGCCAGGGTTGTCAAGTAATCCCACCAGGAAGATGTGAATAGGAGGAGGTGGGAGATGGGGGAGGGGAAGAAAAGAGGGAGGAGGGCCTGGTGACACACAATGCAGGAAAGGTAGAATAATAGAATGACAAGATCAAGCCAGAGCCTCAGGGATTGGCTATAACTGGATCCCAAGGGGTGTCCTGACCATGGGCCTATTAGGGGTATATTAGGCCAGGTCTCAGGCAGAATGGCCTCTTTGCTGGGATTTTCTTCTGAGAACTCAGCACATCATTGGCTCATTAGCAGGTAAGGCACATGAGGTTTTAGGCCTAGTAGGCCATGTGGTGCATGTATGGCTAGCACTGCAGTTTTGATTGCTTATCTCATTTGTGTAGATTGTGGTATTAGAAAAGAAAGAGAATGATGTAAAGGAAGGAATTCTCACTGTTTATAGAGGCACGATGGATGTTGCTAAAGTATGTGGAGTGGAGTAGGAGCTTGTTTGGTGGCACTATCTCGCTGTTCTGGGATGGGAGCACAGGGGCTGAGCCTGGCAGGCCAGGTGGGCCATCAGCTGTGCTGATTTGTTAGTGTGGCGAAAGGAGGGTAGAAGGGACGGCAGAGTGAGAGAAGGGCAGACTCTACCCCATTAAAGCAAGATCACGAGATATGTTTTTCTTTGTTTTGTTTTTAAAGAAACATCATTTTGTTTGGATCCTCATTTTGCATGGCTGTTGGATAGGAGAGCAGGTTGCAAAGAATGATAATATAAAAGGAAGCTAGTCAGAATCATGTCCGGTCAACTGTTGAAGGGTTAGTCACTGAGAGCATTAGTGGAAGGGCATTGGATGAACACTGAAATATGGACAGGATGGCAGTTTGACTAGGTGCTGGAGGGCAGCATGTTACCTCAGTGCAGCACAGTGCATCATGTGGATGGGAGCACACATCTCGCTTGTTGTCTGGAAACGGGCTTTCTCATTTTGGTGGCTGTGTTATGTTTTGCTGAGCAGATGGGAGGCGCAGGGAGGCTGGGGGTTACTCAATTGGAATGAATGCAGTTAGAGGGAACAGTATGGGGGCTGGTGGCGAATGCCCTGGTGTTTAGGTGGTTTTACAAGGAGCAAAAAAAAAAAGAAAAAAAAAATGTTTTAAAACAGGGGCAGTGACCAGGGGTTATGGGCCACCACAATTCTCTGAGGACAAGTGTGTTGGGGTGGTTGGTCTTGTGAGGACCAGGTGGAAGTGGGGACAACAACAGGCAGCAAGGAGGCCCAGCATTGGTTGGGCATGAGCCCCATGGCAGAAAGAAGAAATTAGGCGCACCTCGGAAGGAAGACGGTTGTTGTTTGGTGAAACAAGGGATGCCAGGGAATGGGTATCGGGTGGGTGGTAGGAAGATTATGAGCATTTTTCTTGCCAGAAGGGTGCAGGCCTGGCATAAGGGGAGCGAGGAGGCCAGGAGGCCACGTGGCCTGGCAGCCTAAGGGGAGGTTGGTTCTGTCCTTTGGGTCCAGTTTTTGCAGTGAGGGAAAGCTGGCTTTCTACTAGGCCGAATGAATGGATGTAGGTTTTGGGCCTGCTCTGCGGGGCAGTAGATCGGCCGGTTGGATCAAGTGGTGCAGAGGTGCAGCACCCACAGTGTAGGGGTGATTGGGGAGCAATTGCAAAAAGAAAATAAAACAAAAAGGAAGGAGGAAAAGCATAGCAGCAGGTGAGGAGCCCGGAGCAGGAGCGTAATGGAAGGATGGAAGGTTTCAAGGGCCTCCAGCCACCTATAGGGTGTGGGGGAGCATCATTTGGGCAGAGGCTGGGAGCATTGGAGTGTGGACTGGGCGCTGAGAGATCTGGTTAGGCCCAGGCATAGGGGCCGGGCATTGGTTGAGGAGGCCCAGAGCAAGGAGGGCAGCGACTGTGAAAGTGGCTGGATGAGCAGCTGGGGCTGCAGGCAGTCAGGAGGAGGGTTGGGGGCATGGTACCACAGCCAGGGTGGAGAGGGGTATCCTCCATGGGGTGGGAGCCTCAAAGGACTTAGGTGCAACCAGGGAATGAGACAAAGTTATGGCCAGCCAGCTGCCTTGTCCAGGGTTCTTCCATCTCAGGGCCAGCTCCAGAGGGAGAGGAGACATGGAGTGCAATGAGCTAGTGGGCAGGGCCAGATGCCAGGCAGTCCCCAGGGGACGGAGAATGGACCTCAAAAAAAAGGAGGGGGTCGCTGTCAAAAGGAAGTATACATGGCTGAACAAGTGTTTCCCTCCTACACACAGTGACATAAGAAGCAATATGGCACCTAAGTGAGCTCAACTGTCCAGCAAAAATTGATGGAAGAGGCATCTAAACTGATGGGGCAGATGTCAGAGCTGGTGGCAGTGGTTGTGGCACAAAGGAAGAATATCGAGGGGCAGGCTGGAGTGCCCTAGGAGCCCTGGGCATAGGTCCAAGTGTGTCTATTGCTGCAGGTAGGCAGCAGAGGGCCAGGGAGCTAGGACAAAGTCCCCTGGTGGGAAGGGGCATGTATGCCCACAGGGGAGAAGAAAGCAAAAGGGGAAGTGGGGGGAGGAAAGGGGAGGGGCAGGATACATGGGCTGGGGAAAAAGAACCCAGACATGGTGGTAAAAATGGGGAAGGGGATAGGTCCAGATGCTGGATTCAGAAGTGTCTGGGTTTGGAGGACGAAAGCCTGGGTAAGGGGAACCGGCCTGGTTCTGGTGTGGAAGACGGGGCCAGATTCACAGTGTCCAGGCCCTGAAAGCAAGATGGAAGAAATGACCAGAAAAAGGACAGAGGCCAGAACCAGAAAATTGGAAATAAAATTTGGATGTAAATTTGAATTGTGAATTCTAAAATATATGAGTCTTTGTGCCATGAATAAATTTGCCAACGAGCAACCAACAAGTTAAAATGGTGTGGCATCCATCATTCCTCGGGGGGAGGGATTCAGGGGACAATGAAACACAAATGGCAACAGAACTCAATAACTATTTTCTTACTATTTTCACCCCTAAGGAAAATTGTTATAGTTTAATAACTAATTGCAATAACTTAACCGTTGATTCAATCACTGTTGAAGAAACCTTAAGGGCACTTCAAGATCTGAAAATTAGTTCCTCAGCTGGACCTGACAGAATTCATCCTAGGTTCTTTAAAGAAATTGCACCACAAATTTCAGGTCCATTGTGTAAATTATTTAATCTATCTTTAGATGTAGGAAAGAGTGTCTCATCATGAAAAGACGCTGTGGTTATTCCTATATACAAGTCAGGAAATAAAACAGTAGCATCGAATTATAGACCAATAAGTTTAACATCTGTTATTGGAAAAATTTTAGAAAGGCTAATCTTACATAGATTAGAACAACATATAAATCATAATAACTTACAAGATATCACACAGCATGGGTTTTTATGGGGTAGATCATGTTTGACAAATCATCTACATTTCTTTGAAAATGTTAGTGCAGCTCTGGATGTAGGGCTACTTGTCGATATAGTTTTCTTGGACTTTGCAAAGGCATTTGACAAAGTCTCTCTCACACAAATTTGTTGGAACACATAACAAAGTTGAAATTCTCTTGTACTTTAATAAATTGGATAGAATTGTGCTATATAGCCGCCGGCCATGCACATCTAAAAAAGGGTTTATGTCTCCATGGGCAAAAGTGATGAGTGGGGTGCCACAGGGCTGTGTTGAGCCCTGTATTGTTTAACATTTTGATAACATCAATGCAGTCATCTAATAATATTTGGATGTCTAAGTATGCAGATGACTGCAAGATAGGTTGTATAGTCAACTCTAAAGAGGCAATAGCAAACTTTCAAAAAGAGATAGCAGCATTAGAACTATGGGCACAAACATAATGATGTTTAATGTAAAAAAGTGCAAGGTAATGCATTTGGGACATAATAACATGAAAAACAGCTATTTACTAAACAAAGTAATACTACATGAAACAGAAAACGAAAGAGACCTAGGAATCAATATAGATAATAAGATCAACTTTGATGACAACACGACATTGAAAGTTAGGAAATGTCAAAGAATTATGGGATGCATTTTGAAACATATTAAAAGCAGACAACCAGGAGTTATTTTGCCACTTTACACAAGCTTAGTCAGATCCCACCTGGAATACTGTGCACCTTTCTGTGCGTCTAACACAATTAGGGGTAAGAAACAAATTGAGGGTGTTCAAAGAAAAATGACCAAAAGAATCCTAGGTATGGCAGATAAGACCTATGGAGAAAGGCTGCAACTACTGGATTTATATTCCATGCAATACAGATAACTTCATGGAGACCTTTATTTAACATACAAGGCCATAAGAGACCCAGATCTTATAGAACCATTTGGCTTAGAAATTAACTTCAACAAAACACAAACAAGCTTGCATAATCTTAAACTAAATGGTCACCACTGTAGAACTAAAAAGAGAAGCCAGTGGTACACACAAAGAATAGTCAACATATGGAACACATTACCAACCTCAATTGTTGAGAGCAACACCATGGATACATTTAAAAACCAGCTTGATCAATATATGGGTAATTCAAAATTTGAATAAATATAAAATATTTCCATCCTCGGGTGGTGAGCTCATATAAAGGCTATGCCTTCTGAGCTTGTATTAAGCTATGATCCTATCATATCATATCATATCATATCATATCATATCATACATATCATATCTCAATATGTATGTCTTACATGTTTGTTTACTGAAACACAGTCTAAGATCAATGCATTGGTTGCAAACAATATTTAAAGGACAAAAACAACAGGTAGGAAAGAAATATGCAAAGCCTAAGGGTACTATGTTCTCACAATGATTTATCATTGTTGCTCATGAGATGAGGAAACAAGGGTACTTCCTTGGCCTCATCTCAGATAACTACATGACCAAATGGTATTCCCTGGGCTGTAAAAAGTTTTTTTTTTTTTTGTAACAGCTAGAGATATGGGATATGTTACAGTACACTCTACAGCAATGGGTCCTGTACTAGACAGGATACCCATTACATGTTTTTCACTGTTTATTTACCAGTACTTGACCCGATGTGGCTCTTTTTGGCAAACTGGCTACAGTCCATTCTGATGGAGGGGACATCTACATAGAGTGGGTGGACACCTCTTCCTTGGTGGTGTACTGCACATCATGACCTTGTGGCAGGAGTCCACACTGCTTGCTGCTCAGTAAGAGTTCATTGCTATGTATGCCATTGCGATATCTTTGATGTAGTGACACCTGTGTGCAGCCTAGATGGTGGCACTCAGAAGATCAGTCCAGAATGGCACATGCCCAGTGTGGCTTACCAAAATGGCACCTTCCCATGGTAAAAGTCACTTACAGTACAGCATGGCTAGTTAGTATTGCCTAATTACAAATCATAAATTCTTTACTTATTGGACATTGGCATGCCCAGTGACTACTCCAACCTTCTACTTCACATTTCTGCTAGCACTGTCATTGTCAAATGGTTACTCTATCATTACTACTTCATGAGGAAAAATACATTCTTAGTGAACCTGGTCATCAAAATGATGTCATAAATTACATTCCAAAATTCAATGTACATATTTCTCCACTTTCTCTAGACTTGAAACTTATGATAAACTCAAAGATAAACATTTAATTAGAATTAATAACGACAGTCAACATGCTCAATAATTTTGCAATTCATTATTACATGATGATGGTGATTAAGATATTTTAACCTCAAATACTTGTTGAGAATTTAGTTTTAAATTGTTAATTATGCTAGAAGTTATTTTAGTGCTCACTGCATTCACAATGCTTTCCTGCCTTAGACAAATTTTAAGAAAACATTGCACATGTTTTCCAACCTAAGTGATTTTCTTTTGTGACACCACTTTGGAAAATTATTTTGTAATTTTGACAAGAGTGTCAAAAGTGGGAAATGTAGGGAGACAGATTATTATTGCTTATATAGCTTATTAGGATTGTAGACAGATAGTTTATGGCATCTTAATACACAAGAATAGATTGCTAATTGCTATGCAATATACATATGGTTTGTGATTAGAGGGACTAGAACAAGCTGCACATTAATATCAGATTCATAGACACACACACACACACACACACACACACACACACACACACACATATGGCCTTGTTTCAGAGAGTGGAAATTCACTGGAATCATACTGTCCATGGGAACATAGTTGTTTTGTACTTTGAGGAGGCATAGCAGCAAACAGGCCTGCATAGTTGCCTACCGACATGGAGGAGGTGCTGATACATCAAAGGACAACATGACATGGACAAGTAACCTTGGAAATGCTGCTGAGACACCTTGGTTACATGACTGTCATTTGATGTATCATGTAAATATATGTGAAGCTAGGTATAAGAACAAGTTCAAGAGAAACAAGGAGTTGAGATGTGGAATTCATCTTAAGAAGACCTCTATACCCGCCTCCTGTCTCCACAGAGAAGATAACTTTGGCCAGGTTATCTTTCTGTAAGAAGACTGCTATATAGAATTTCATTTATGAATCTATGCTTTGCCTTGTAATGCTATTTGTGTACCAATTGTAGAACACTGAAATTTGCCTAACAACTGTCTGAGTCGTGTGTGGTTATTTGTGACTTGCATTATGGTCAGGCATATCCCAAATTTACCTTACAGAACCTAATCTCAATATAAAATATCTCTTTCCCAAAACACTTCATGCTGTTTCTCCCTTGCAGACTCACTGCTGCTGCTGTCTACCAGCAATATCATTACAACTAGAGATGTATCAGCTGAGCCTTAAACAACCTATCCTGATTAACTACTCCAGCCTTGTCTTTCTTGCAGTTGACTGCAGCTGCTGCTTGTCTGTAAGATCTCCTCTGATGATGTCTGTGTCAATGAGCTACTGTTTCTCTGTAGAGCTCTCTGGCATAGACTCTTTCTGTGCATCAGCAGTGAGTGGTGTATGGAGTGGCTGCTGTACCCCATCAGGTTTAGCAGTCCCATTGTTTGGTATAGGCCAGAATTAAAGAACAAGGCTAAGTCTTGTAGCCCTCCCAGTCTTCCCATTTACCTCTAACTGTCCCAGTTGTGGAACTTAACTATGAGTCACAACACAGAATGTGTCTGGATCTCCTTCCACATCTTAGTTACTCCTCTGTAGAACATCTGCAGAAAACTCAGAAGCAACCACAACTTCTCTCACCTTCACCCCCCAAGAGTACTCCGACCTCTGGAACTATGACATGTGGTAAGGACAAATGTAATTGGGGCTCCCTTTCCTGACAGGATCTGATCTTGCCATAAAAGCTTCTTCTAGATGACTGTGACACTGGTCCTGGTGTACCTCAATCCGTGTGTCAAGATGTTGCTTATCCTGACTGATCTCACCTGCTTATGAGTATTTTTTTGAATAGTACTTGATACACAGTTTACAGAGTGTTGCATTCTGTGGAGATATCACTCTCACCCTTCTCAGAAAGCATGATGTTAACCACATTGGATCCCATAGTAGAACAATAGTCTTCCCTTTGTTGTGATTAGTCCCTGTTTCATGAGGGCAAGCAAAAGACAAATGGCCAAAGGTATGGCACACATAACACTTTGAGCTTTCTACTCCACTACTTTTAGGCTCTGATGGAGTATATTCCTTCATGTTAAAAGGGTTATAGGGTTTTAGGGGTCCCTTGTGTCTCCCTTTATTAACAGCACCAGGCTAGTAGGCAAAGGCAAGAGGAAAAAGAGATTGGTATGGTTCTCTAAGGAGGTGGCTGGGAAGATAAGGGCAAATAGGTTAGCATTCAGGAGGTATAAGAAGACACAGAAAGAGAAGGATAGGGAGCTGTATCTGGAGAAACAGAGGGAGGCACAGAAATCAGATTGGTGCACAAATGAGCTAACAGATGCAAAAATAGCCCAGCAAGTAAAGAAACGGTACAGGACATTGTTTAGGTATGTGGGAGGGACTGTAAGACTAAGAAGGGAAGGGGGGATTGTGTGGTAGTGGACCAAGAAAAAGCAGACATCCTGAACAAACACTTTTGTTCGGTGTTAACAGTAGCAAGGGAAGGAGAGAGGCCACTGAAAAGGGACAGGAGCATTGAAAGAAGGGGGTGGACACTAGTCCATTTACAGAGGAGAGAGAGTCCTGAAGGAACTTGCAAATTTTAAAGTGGATAAGGCAATAGGGCCAGATGGGTACTGGAGGAGGGCAGATGTAGACCCATTTCACAAAAGTGGTAGTAGGGAGGAGGCTAGCAACTACAGGCCAGTTGGCCTGATTTCAGTGGTGGGGAAATTATTGGAATCACTAGTGAAGGGAATGATAATGGAATACTTCGAATATAGTGGCATACAGGACCTGAGACAGCATGGATTCACAAGGGGGAGATCTTGTCAAATGAATCTAATAGATTCATTTGACTGGGTGTCCAGGGAATTGGATCAAGGAGGAGTGGTGGATGTGGCATACCTAGTTTTCAGCAAGGCCTTCAACACTATTCCACGTAGGAGATTAGTAAGCAAGCTGGGTAGCCTAGGAGTGGGACCAAAAGCAGTTAACTAGGGTAAGAACTTGGCAGAGGGACAGGAGACAGAGGGGGGTGGCAAACAGATTTCAGTCTGAGGAAGGAAGAGTGACCAGTGGGGTACCACAGCCCATGGAGGACAGTAGCAAGTCCAAACATCACTCACTGCTGAGACACAGAAAGAGTCTGTGCCAGAGAGCTCTACAAAGTAATAGTAGCTCATTGACACAGAAGTCATCAGAGGGAAATCTGCATTGGGGCTCAAGAAAGCATGGGATAGGCATAAGGGAACCTTAGTTATAAGACAGGGAGGGATACACCAGAGATCAAGTAGGGTCTGTGGTGATACCGAAGTTAGGGACAAACAGACAGACTAGGTGGGCCAAGCAGTCCTTATCTGTCATCAAATTCTGTTTCTCTGACCCCTTCCCCATGTACTGTATCTTCTTGTATATATCAGGGCAGCTAGTTGAATACTGATTGGACTGTTCAGCAGTTTCTGCTACAGTACTTGATTCTTATCTATTAATCATATTTTAAGATCAGTATGCACACAAATAAAAAACAACTGTTCAATAGGCATTGCTTCACAAATCTCTTCAGCAGTTATAATTTTCTTCCCATTAAACCAAATCCCCAGCATAAATACTGAACTGCACACTCATTTTTTTTTTCATTCTCCCCTGGCTAGTGTTGAGTGAAACTGAAATATTTCGCCTGGCGAAATTTTTCTCCTAGGCGAAATAAAATTTTGCCTGGTTTTCCAATTTTGTGTAATAGCGAAATTTCACGTAAAATGCTTTGGTAGGGCAACTTTACCCATTAATGCTTAGATTTTGTTTTGTGGCACAATTTTTCTGGCATAACTTTTGATTTCACCTACAAAATTTTGCTCCAAAAGTGAAATTTGCAATGCATTGTGGGTAAATAGGTAAAATATCATGTGCAGCTAGTTTACAGCTCATTCTGCTGTGTGTTGAGTCAGAGAGCAGTCTGTTGTGATGCATCAGAGCCAATAAAACCTTAACCTCTTTAAAACTTACTCTTGAGAGCTAATTGCTCAAAAATATAATTTTTTTTCCTAGTGCTGCCAGGGAATATTTTCTAATTTTGTGGATTTTTACATAATACTTAGTTTAATTAGGTTTTACTTTTGCCTGTGTATTTGAAGGAGCTGAGTGGGGTAGGCTAGGAGTGTAAACCAGTGCAGGCTATTTCTAGCCATTTACAGATTACTCACAAATTGTGAGTTATTTTTACTGTTATTTCTTATTCATTTTGTTATATCTTGACAATTTTTTTCTCTGAAAAGTTATCCCTTCCTGTCTGAGAGTTCCTGCCACTGTTAGCCTGTGTTATATATACCATTCTTCTGCTTTTAGCCGTGATTGTGAATTATAAAGTTTTAAACACACAGAGCTTATCTTTTTATTTGTTTGTGGTTAATTCTGTGTGCTGGTCCTGGAGTGTTAACTTGTGCCACTTAAACTGTGCAAATCAACAGTTCTATATTTTTTTTGTATGGGAACTTGTACTTTTACTTGATCACTTGAACTTGTCCATTTACAGTTTCACTGCTTTGTTGAATTGCTCCAGTGTATTTTATTGTTGGAGCTTGCCTCTACACATTGTGTGGTGTTCCTGTTTTAATTGACTTACCTTAGCCTTTCTCTGTTACAGCATTGTCTGTCTAACACCGGACACATGCAGTGTAAAAAACTAAATATTAATATAGCAGTTTTCAAGAGATTGCTTGCTGATCTCTCCTATCCAGACCACTACCATACTGTGGTACTCGCCTTTGTCAATGTTTTATGGTTGTCTCTGTCCCTATATAATAAAAAAAAATTGTGGTATTAACTAAGTAATAACACATTACAGTACTTTAGTTGTCCAGACAGGTGATCTGCATTTAAAGTCAGTCACTTGTGCCCTCTTTCTCTGTGTGTGTTACTTTAATTCCTATTTGGGGAAAGAAAAAAGTTACCTTTTGTTTTTACTAGAATAGGCTACCTACCATATACGGTATTAGTTGTACAAAGTGCTGCTATCTGTCCTGATTGTGTTTGGACTTGTAAAGAAGCCAGTACTGTAGGTGTGACATTTGAGGTGTTATTCACACAGTTAGTAATACATCCTTTCTTGATATACTCCCGGAGAAAGGCAAACCTTTGAAGCAGCAGCCAGCAAAAATGCCTGCTAAGACATGGCCCAGTGCAGGGGAGAAAAATGGCAGGGGGGAGGAGGGAGCTAAGTAGTCTGATGAAAAGAGCACAACTTCAGTTCCAGGACCTACTCCATAGAGCAGTGAAAGCACACATATGTCTGCATCAGTGTCTTCTGCTGTGGGCTCTGGTGGCGTGGCAGGTACTAGCAAAGGAGTTGCTGGAAATACTGGAATACCTGTGTCTTACTTTTTTAAGGCTCAAACTGTTGCATCTATACTGGTGGGGGATGATGACAGTAAGAAGAATGGATTGGGAGGCATGACACCAGCACAGGAACAGTGGTCCAGGAAGAGGATGATAAGTCTGTCGGTGTGACTGTCCCTGTTCCTGTAGGAGTTGGTGATGATAGTGTTCAACCAGAGTCTGATAATCCTGGAGATAGGGATAGTCAGCCCCCTGAGATTGTTGTAGAGAAAGAAAACGGTGCCGTGCTATAAGAAGATAGCAATAAGGAGGATGAGGGGGACAAGGACATCATCACTATTGGTGGTGATAATGACGACTAGGATGATCCCACATGGGAGCCTGAGTTAAAAAAGGTCAAGGGTGATGTAGGCCATTTACATGCACAGCCCATGGGTCAGTCTGTCACCAAGCCTATAAGTAAACCTCCAAGAAGTCAAGTAACCCCCCCTCCCAAAAGTAGCCTTATGGAAGTGATGAGAGTAGCCCAAAAACGCATACATTTCCACACCTGTTTCTGAATTGTCCCAGTCCCAGAAGCATCTGAAGTCCAGAGGTCAAAAGTCCCTAGTCTGGGACTTTCATGTGCTTGATCCTGCTGATGAGACCATAGAAATATGCCAGCTTTGTCAAGCATGTGTTAGTCAGGGGAAAAAGGGAAGCCACATAGGCATCAGTGGCCAACATGCCCACCTGTAAAACAAGGACCTGCTGAGATGTCAGTAACACCAGAAGGAAATCATAGCTGTTGGTGTCGTCTCCCTTGGCAAGTTAAATGTAGTAGAGCAAGAACAGAAGGAGGGAGGGCAGAGTGGGTCGGTGGTGGAGGAGGAGGAGGGTGAGCAATCCTTTGATCTCCCGAGTAGTGGGCATAGCAGTGGAGGTGCCAGTCCCAGTCCCTTGAGTCTGAAAAGTACACCACCACACCCACAAGCAACCAAAATAACTGGTATCATGCAGTCTACACAGCTACAAGGGTCAAGTGTTACTCCTTAAAGAACATCACTGCTGTCACAAGTACAGCATTCTGGTTGAACAGTTGCAAAGATGCAGCCCACTCTGAACACCATCCTTGAGTGGCACACAAAGTACTCCCCCAATCATGCTGCTGTACAAGAGTTAAATGTTGCCACTGCTGAAATGCTGCCCATTGATCTGATGCCATTCTCATTCATGGAGAATGCTGGTTTCTGCATGTTGATGGCCCGTGTATGTCCCAAATGGCAGGTTCCATCATGAACCTATTTTTCTAAGCATGCCATGCCAGAGCTGAACAGTAGAGTGGCCGATTCCATTAGATATGCATTGAAGCATAGTGCATCAGAATATATCCATCTTAGCATGGATATGTGGACCAGTGGACAAACAGTGGAAAGCTCGTATCTATGCATAACAGCACGCTGGGCACAGTTGCCCGGGGTGTTACTTGATTTGGGGCCTGGCAAAACCTGCAGAAATCAAAACTGTGGTGGTAGCAATACACCTGTTATTCAGCAGCATTCGACTCTGAGTATGTCAGGTGTTACTGGTTCTCATACAGCTGAGAAAATGCTTAATGTTCTGCTGTCAGAGACTGATGGGTGGCTTCACACACAGTCACTCATAGCGGGATTTATCTCAAGTGGTAATGGCTCCAATATAGTGAAATGCATTAGCGATGGTGGTTTTTTCAGGGTCCCCTTTCTGGCACACTGTCTTAATCTTGTTGTACAGCAGTTTCTCAACCATGCAGACATTAAGGAAACAGTTACTGTTGCACATCACTTCTGTGTCCACTTTGCATGTTCTGCAGAGGCCCATGACCATCTATGTGAGCTACAGTGCAATAACCATCTGCCTCAACACCGGATGAAGCTTGATGTTGTGACCAGGTGGAACTCCATGCTGTACATGCTTGAGCAGCTGTATGAACAGTATAAGGCTGTGTCAGAATAACTGCTGATGCACACCACCCATGACAGTGCTGGAGTGTCCATCGCTCAACAGAGCAGTGGCACCAAATGGATGGGCTAATATGCATTCTCTGTCCATTCGAGCATACTACACAGGCAATGAGTGGGGTCACTGCTTGTATAAGTCAATCCATACCACTCATATGTGTCCTGAAGCAGACACTAGTTAATGTGCGACATCAGATGAAGGCAAGTGGGGATCATGGCAGTTGTGATGAAATGGGTCACATGTGCCACGTACTGGACAGAAATACCCATGTATCCAGTATTTTATAGTTGGCTGACTTTGTAATCACCACCATGCTGGATCCATGCTACAAACATGGCCTGCCTTCTATAATTGAAGGTGGTCGTCAGCGAGTACAAATGTTGACAGAAAACCTCATTAGAATGGTATATGCTGCACACATGAAAAAGGCACACACTGCGGTGAAATTGGGTATTGCTACTACCAGCAGTGGCTCATAGGCAACCCAGTCTGAGAAAATGGGCAAGGCAGAGCAGAAAACAGCAAGCAATCCCAATTGGGATGTTCTCTTTCAGGTGGGAGTGGAAGATATGGAGGAAAAGGAGGAGGAAATAGATGAGGCAGCTTGACTCAGGGCAGCAGAACGAATTGTAGAGGCCTACGTGGGGGACCCAAAGCACCTAGCCATTACTGATGAGCCACTGCTGTACTGGAACAGCAAAATGACTGACTGGCCAGCACTAACATCGGTTGCTGTGAAATACCTGAGCTGCCCACCATCCAGTGTCAATGCAGAACAAGTGTTTAATGCATCTAAGGCCATTGTGAGTGACTGTAGGACCAATTTGTCACTCAAGAATGTGTCCATACCAATATTCATCAAAATGAATGAAAGGCACATTCTACACAACACAGTGATGTCAGTGGTGTTGCCACAGGAACTGTCTCACTGATGAGGATGATGACAATCCTTTGACTAAAGCATCCACCAGCAGCGAGATGGATGAAGCAGCAATGGTGAGAGAATTCCCACCTGGGACAACTCCGGTCTTGAAGACTGTGAGGGGTGCTTCTTGGATGATGTGGAAGGGGGAAAAAGGCTATGTTTAGTCAAAGCCCCCCCCCAACCACTTTCAGCTCAGTATAGTGTTATAACTTATTTTTAGCTATGTACCTTTGTATTGGTTATGGTCACAGGTATCTGTTATCTGCTGCAGTGTGAATCACTTTCATTTGATCACCCTTTGCCGTAAAATGTTATTTGGTCCCCGGTCCCCCAGCCTATTTAAAGAAGCAGCAATACAGAACCATAAACCATAAAGATTTTACATGATTACAGTTATAATGTTTTGTAGCAAAAAATATCAAGATACACGTTACATTTCATTTTGACTATTAACCATCTTACAGCAAGATATGTTGTCTTGATGTCCTTACAAGTGTCCATGATGGCACATGCCACACCTCCACCTCCCTCCTTCCCACCACCTGACACACCCATGCACTCCATGCAACCCAAAAAATATTTTCTGCCACTTACTATTCATGACATGTTGAAGAACCCTGGCTCCTAGTACAAGTCGCATAGGAATGTAACATGCTCATTCAACCAATAACACCACAAGCTGAACACATTTTGAGAAATGGTGAATGGTGGCCATCTTTAATAATGCATTAATTACAAAAGTAATCATGAAAAGGCTTAATAACTTTCAACATCCAATTACCCCAAAAAGATTACTGATGCTATACTACCAGGTTAAAGTTCTTGTACCGAAACTGTGATGGTTCCTAGGGGGGGGTCAGAGGAGGGTAGAGGGAGGTATATCCTGCCCTCAGTTTGGATTCCAAATTCTCATCATTACTGCAGCTCTGCCACCTCAAATGATTAGATAATACATTAGCTCCTTCCACCTAATTATTTACTAAACACCATCTCAACCATCCATTTCCACATATAGTTCCTCCTTGGATGTGGGTGGTGTTTAATCGTTAATGGTATGTACACCAGTGGCCAACATTGTAGTTCAAGCAACACTCTCTGTCTTGCACACAATACAGCTTCTGCAGGGCCTGGATGGATGTAGTCCTCACACCGAGATAGGATGAAATGGTTCTATGTGATGATAGTGACCGCCGAAAGGCAATCGCTATTATCGCGACCTGCATTATCGTCGAAAACATTTTAGGAGATATGCAGAAAAAGACACACCCTGCATCCCTCCCTTGAGGGGGCTTCACCCCCACCACCCTCATTAACTAAAGATTCTCAGCTCCAGGGGGGTGCATGTCAGGGAGGGAAGCATAGCCCAGTTAAAAAAAAATGAAGTCCCGCAGCTGCAGGACCCAGCAAAAGTATACCCACCCCCAGTCCCAAACCCAGGACCTGCTCCATCGGAGCCAACCATCCTACCCACCACACTACATGGTTGGCTCAGTGGAGGCAGGCTCACTACAGGGTTACATCCCTGTTCCCCATCCCTCCATGCTGTCGCCCACTCTCCCTTCCTGTCGCCCACTCTACCATCATGGTCACCTCATTCACTGTCCCCCTACCATCACCCATGATGACAGCACCGTCATATGGTTAGCTACTTTGACAGTCGCCCATATGCGGTCGCTATCATCATGGTATACTGATAAAACCTCAACAGAGGAAATGACCTAAGCAAGGCCAAAGACAAGAAAAAATGATGAATACTTGTCAATCTGCATACCTGGTTTTAGCAAGCAAATTAGAACAAGCATAGAAAAAAATGTATACTTAGTATACCCCGTGATGTCATTAAACTATGGAAATCACCTTCAGAAGGAACATGCTGGGTGGTGCACAGGATTCCAAACCACGATGAAGCACAGTAGTAGGCATTCCCTTTCCCCTAACAGTTCTGCGTACCTGGAAATTGGATAAAAAGAAGAGCAAATTTTGACCATTGTAAAATGTTCCACCCCCCCCACCCCCACCAACCTCCTCCAGTACCCCCCTCCACAAAGACCATAAAAAATGAAGAAATACTTAACTCAGGGACTGTGAAACTGGACTGGAACCATTGCATAATTAAATAAATCCCCCAGATGTTGCTGAGCAGCAGCAGCAGCAGCAATGGCAGCAGGAACAAGAGTTGAACTTCACCAGAATTCCTGATGTTGACAAAAGCAAAAAAGAACACAATTACTATCAAATTCAGACATCCAGATGGCAGTAACAGACATACCACATTAGTAATGAAAAATTAAATACTTACTGTTTGCATTGGGAAATGTGGTGTGTTCCAGCATCCCTAGATCCTAATCCCAATTCTCAGCTTGGCATGATGATGTCATCCACAGTAAACTGAAAAATAATATAAAAACAATACAAACAAATTACAGCTCAAGATGCCACAATGCCAACCCACCAGCACCCTTATCATGCACAGGAAAAAAAATAAAGACAGATACTTACGTGTACAGCAGCAGCAGTATGGACTCTGTGAAGATGATCCACCATCAACAATCCAAAACAATACTTCATGTGGCAACTTGCCAATTAATAGTCAGAGACAGCAACAGACAGCAAGCTACAGTGCCACAAAATGTCATTCACTCCCTACTGCCAGGCAAGTCACAACCACAGAGTCAGTCAACACAGCTAGTCAGGACAGCAGCATAGGGAAATTATAATTCTACATTTCTAGCTCAGTCGATTGAAAAATCAGTAGCAGGAGGAAACAACTACAGGTAGTAGCAGCATTTTGCAGGAGGAATTCATTTTCTCTGCATGGTCCCTGAGGTGGTGGCACAGCATGTAACATCAGCACTGGCACAAGATTTCAGTCTCAATTTGATGTAAAAAATTTTGGGAAACATTTCTGGACTTGTAGGCCCTGTTTGGCACCAGCAGCACTGAGATACAGTCTGAAATCCTTGGTAAATGGGGCCCAAAACAGCAATTTAATGTCTGGGTGGTGATGGGGGAGGGGCACCACATCACATCATGACTCAGACCATGTTTCTGTCTCAACTTTATGTACCAGTTTTCCTGTAACATTTCTGGACATGTACTGCCTGTGCTACACAGTCACAGAAACAAGATGCAGCATAAAATAATTTGTCAACGGTGGACCAAAGACCATTGTTTGCTCTGGGTGGGAGTTTGGGCACCATAAAACATCATGGATGAGACCAGATTTCTGTCTGAATTTAATGTACTATCTTTTAGGAAACATTTCTGGAATTGAAGGGTCTCTTGGCCACTAACATCACCAAGATTCATCCTGAAACCATTGGTAAACAGTGGCAGAAGCTTCATTTCCGGCTCCATAAGGTGGAATGGGGTGCACCATAAAACATCATGGCTGAGACCAGATTTCTGTCTGAATTTAATGTACCATTTTTTTAGAAACATTTGTGGACATGTACTGCCTGTGCTACACTTGCAGAAACAAATTGTGTCCTACAACTAATTGCAAACAGGGGCTAAAACAGCATTTTAATGTCTGGGTGCAGGGGGGCATCATAAAACATCATGGCTGAGACCAGATTTCTGTCTGAATTTAATGTACCATGTTTTAGGAAACATTTCTGGACATGTACTGCCTGTGCTGCATGCTCACATAAACAAGATGTGGCATAAAATCATTTTTCAACAGTGGACCAAAGACCATCGTTTGGTCTGGGTGGGGGTTTGGGCACCGTAAAATATCATGGCTGAGATCAGATTTCGGTCTGAATTAAATGTACTATTTTTTAGGAAACATTTCAGGAAATGTACTGCCTGTTCTGCGATCGCAGAAACAAGATGTGGCCTAAAACCAATTCCAAACAGGGGCTAAAACAGCATTCTAATGTATGGGTGCTAGGGGGGCACCATAAAACATCATGGCTGAGACCAGATTTCTGTCTGAATTTAATGTACTATTTTTTAGGAAACATTTCTGGAATTGAAGGGTCTCGGCCACTGCTGCACTTGCAGAAACAAGATGTGGCCTAAAACCAATTGCAAACAAGGGCTAAAACAGCATTTTAATATCTGGGTGCTGAGGGGGGTCCATAAAACATCATGGCTGAGACCAGATTTCTGCCTGAATTTAATGTACTATTTTTTAGGAAACATTTCTGGATAGACACTGCCTGTGCTGCACTTGCAGAAACACAATGCAGCATAAAATCATTTGTCAACAGTGGACCAAAGACCATCGTTTGTTCCAGGTGTGGGTTTGGGTGCCATAAAACATCATGGGTGAGACCAGATTTCTGACTGAATTTAATGTACCATTTTTTAGCAAACATTTCTGGACTTGAAGGGCCTCTTGGCCACTAGCAGCACCAAGATTTATCCTGAAACCGTTGGTAAACAGTGGCAGAAGCTTCATTTTTCAGGTCCATGAGGTGAGAGGACATCATAAAACATCAGTCCTGAGAACAGATTTCTCTTTGAATTTACTGTATCATTTTTCCTGTAACATTTCTGGGCATGTATGGCCTGTTCAGCACACCATGCAGGCAAGAGGCTGTGTTAAACTGTGACCCAAGTGCACATCTTGGATCAGGTGTGGTGAGGCACTATAGAAAACATCATGACTGGAGGGGAAGGACACCAAGTTAACATTTGTGACAACTAAGCTCAGGGGACTTGTGTTGTTTAGCACAATAAACATATTTATGTTTACCTTTGCAATAAAAGTGATGCTTTTTTAGGTTTCTATGTTGTGTGTGTATTTGAACTGATGCTACAGCTGCACACAGCAAAACAACTGCCACATCACATAGCTTTGGGAAAAAATGTTGTTCATACAAACAAATTACAATACCTGACATTTATGGACAGGAGAAGGATTAACATAAAACAAGAAGAAAAGCCCAGTGTTTATGGTAAGGTACACACTAAGTGACTGACAGTAACACACAACGGGGGGATATGCAGGGAAGTAGGTGCAAGGATATTCACATCTGAGAGGGGGAAGAGAGGGAGCATAAACAATACATAACACACAAAATGCTGGACAAGAAAAAGAAACAAGAGGATATAGAAAGAGGAAGAGGACAAAATATTTTTTTTTGGTACCTTTTTTAATTTTTGGGTGTTTTTGTTTCTTTTTGGGGGTGCAGATGAGGGAAGAGTGATAGTAGGAATGCAAGGACAGGAAAAAGAAAAGAAAATTCAGCTGCTCTGTTCTCTGTCTGCATCACTTGCAAGCACATTACGGACCGGGTTATTACATGGCACGGGCACCAGGTCCCAATTCCACCCTGCCACCACCACTGCCACGACAAAGCTCTACCAGGAGGTCCAAAACTTTATGTTGGTCTTCCATCAGTTTCCTAATGTCCCCTTCCCCCTTGATCTCCTGGTGGAACTCATCAAAATCTAGGCACAGAGCTGATACCTCTTACAGCACTGCCACTAGGTCTTCCTGGCTCACAGGAGAACCAGCTAGGGCTGATGTAGGCTATTCATGTTCACCTCCAGCATGAACCCGGTGCCGTCATTGGCTATGGGGTGGGGTGAGGTGGATGGGGGTGCTGCTGTTGCCTGCTGCTGCTGATTTCTCTGGTGACGGTGGCAACTTCTGGGCTGTTACTGAGCCCTGGCCCCTTCTTCCTGCTGGCCCTCTTCCCCTTGGGCCCCACTGCCTCCTGCTGCTGTCAACTCATTTTGCCTTTGAAGCCACTCTGCAGCATGATGGTGCTGCAGATGGCTTCTTGGGCCACCAGTTCTAAAATGGCCCCCTTGCTTGCCCTTTCACATAGATCTGCCACACAACTTGCAGATCACAACACTGCTGTCAGTGTTGTTTATGGTGAAAGAAATCCACATGACAGACCCTTTATGCTGGGGAGAGGCAGAAGGCACATGCTCCTGCTGGGGGGCATTACTCTGTGGCTGCTGTTGTGGGGTGGAGTCTACATGCTCATGCTCCTGCTGCTGGTCCTGGGGGGGCTACAGGAGGATTCTGCTGCTGGGTGGTGGATGTGGAGGGAGCCACATCATCCTCATGCTGCTGCGGGGGGCAACAGGTTCATGCTGCTGCTGGTCTTGGGGGACTACAGGAGGATTCTGCTGATGGGTGGTGGATATGGAGGGGACCTCATCATCCTCACACTGCTGCCAGGGAGGCAACAGTCACATGCTGCTGCTGCTGCTGCTGTTGCTGGGGAGTGGTGGCTACAAGCTCTTGCTAGGAGGGGTCCTCAGCTAACCTTAATACCCGCCTGTCGAGATGAACAGTGGGTGCCTTCCCCCCCAGTCCCCTTGCTCTTACCTTTCCCTTCCATTATTTTACAAAAAAAAAAAAAGTTTCCTAATAGAAAGGGAGAGAGGGAGTTATACACACACCCACACACACACACACACACAAACAAAATCTATACTGCACAGACACCTAACAGAAATAATCAACAAACAACACAAACACAATCAAAATATATTATTTATAGAAATAAAACTGTGTAAAGAACACACACAATGGAACCAGACCAGTACACTGTGTAAAACTGAAAGGATCTGTTGCTGGCTGCCTGCTTGTACTCCAAGTCTCCAGCTACACAAAAGGGAAATGAATCACTCACTTCCTGCCTCTATACAGTCACCCATGTGACCTGCAGAGAGTAGGTCATGTGAAAATCCCGATTTCACGTGATTTTGCCTGATTTAGCCTAATTTTGCAGAAAAGAAATGCAAGGCGAAATCTAAGGTGAAATTTTCCAGTGAAAGTTTCCTGCAACAGCATAATTACACGAAATATTATGCGTAGTGAAATTTGTGATTTCGTCAACATTTTGCTGACAAAATTAAATTTTGCAGCATCTCTACGCATGGTTGCTTTCTAAATTATCTAAATTTGGGTCTGTAAGCCTCAGAGTTAACTCATAATGCTGTAGAATACCATTCTTTATTTTTACAAAGTCCCTGCTATCATTAGGGTCCAAGTGTGCAAAAGCCTGCCATGCCTTCCCAGTAAGCAACAGAGTCAAACAGGTTGGCTAGTGCTCCTATGCCAATTAATATGCAAACATAATTTCTTTGTATACCATGATAATAGTGCTAGCATATGGGTCACCATCAAAATGGTGACCCATATGAAGGTGCTATTATCATGAGCAACCTGCTGGAATACCCATGAATGTGACTGTGAGAGGAGGGAAGGGTGAGCGGAAAGGGAATATAGCGAGGGGAAGAGGAGGGATAGGGAAGAGGGTTATTTCCCTCTAGTGTGCCTGCTCCACTGAGTCAACTGTGTGGTGTGATGGGTAGGGAGGCTGGCTCAGATGGAGCAGATCCCAGGTTCGGGGCTGGGGGCTGGGAACATTTTGCTTGTTCCAGTGGCTGTGGGACTTAAATTTGTTTTAAACTGAGCTGTGCCCCCCACTGACATGCACCCCCAGAGTTGAGAATCCATAATTGGGGTGGGGGGCATGGAGGATGGGCACAGCCCCCAACACACACACTTACACTACTGTGAGTCCCCAGTTGCCTGCAAGTGGATATCGCTGAATTGCTTTTCGGTGATTATGCACTCGCCGTAATAACGATCACCGTTCAGCGATCACTATTATCACATGGAACCCAATTTCTCAAATGAATTAAGAAAATTGTCAGTATCTGTATATTCTGTTAACTTTGGAAACTGTTTGGACTAACTTTTTGAGCTTTGATTATCCTATCAACACCATTATTCACTTGGTCTGGCACCTGCCTCTGATGAAGTGTGGACATCCAGAGTTAATGGTCTCTCATCTGTGACTATTGTCTGTGTTCTTTCTTCCTTTCTTTCGCTTCCACTTTGGCTTTCTCCTGGTCTGCCTCTCACTGTCTTTCTACTGCCTCTCTCTTGATTTTTTCTCAGGCTGCCTCTGACCCCCCCCCCCCCCACTGTCTTTCTTCTACCTCTCTCTTGGCCTTCTCTCAGGATGCTTCTGCCTCTCACTGTTTTTCTTCAGGCCCTTAGGCTTTTGTCTCTCCCCAACATCTGCCCTGCATTGCTTTTTACTCTCCTCTGTATCGAGCTAAACTGCTTCAATTCTGGACCTGGTCAGTTATACCTCCCTGTCCTTCTGCCTTTGTGCAATGCTAGCTAACTTCCACTTGGCTTGCAAGGCTGCCTCATATTTCTCACTTAAGTCATTGGGGTCACCCAGGACCCCTTGGATGTTTTTTTCCAGAGCCTCAATCATCTTGGCCTGGTTCTGGCCTTCACAGAAACATAGAATTTGATGACAAATAAGGACCGCTTGGCCCAACTAGTCTGCTCATTTTCCCCACCTACTGTAACACCACAGACCCTACTTAATCTCTGACTTTACCCATCCCTTCCCTACCACTAGGGTTCCTTTATGCCTATCCCATGCATTCTAGTATCCTGTTACTGTTTTTGTCCCCACCAGCTCCACTGTGAGGCTGTTCCAAGCATCGACCATTCTATGAAGAAGTACTTCCTCACATCTCCCCTGAGTCTACCCCCCTTCCAGCTTCATAGTCTGACCCCTTGCCCTTGAGCATCTTCATTTCTGAAAAATGCTTCCCACTTGAACCTTATTTATACTTGTGAGGTATTTGAAAGTGTCTATCATATCATCCCTCTTCCTCCTTTCCTCCAGGCTATACGTATTGAGATCCTTTAGGATCTCTTCGTAGGGCTTTTGATGCAGACCCTGCACCATTTTAGTTGCCTTCCTCTGGACTGCCTCCACTCTGTCTATGTCCTTCTGGAGATGTGGTCTCCAGAACTGGACACAGTACTCTAGGTGAGGTCTCACCAGTGATTTATACAGTGGCACATAGAAACATAGAAATTGTCAGCAGATAAGGACCACTAGGCCCATCTAGTCGGCCCGTAAGCCTTATACTAAGATTGTTGCCTCTGATCCTATCTAGTCAGTGACCTTTTGTCATTCCTTTCAGTCTCTAAGGTTCCCCTATGTCTATCCCAGGCATGCTTAAATCCCTCCACTGTGCTCGCTCCCACCACCTCTTTTGGCAGCCCATTCCATTTGTCTACCACCCTCTGTGTGAAAAAAATAATTCTCACATTTCCTCTTAACCTGCTTCCTTCCAATTTTATATCATGCCCCCTCATTCTAGTACTCCCTCTAATTAGGAAGATGTCTACCCCCTGCACCTTGTTTATGCCCTTGAGGTACTTGAATGCTTCTATCATGTTTTCCCACTCCTTCCTGTACTCTAGCGAGTACATATTTAGGTCCTTTAATCTCTCCTCATATGTTTTGTGGTGCAAGCCCTGAACCATCTTGGTCGCCCTCCTCTGGACTGATTCCATCCTGTCAATGTTTTTGCGAAGGTGTGGCCTCCAGAATTGCACACAGTACTCTAAGTGAGGCTTCACTAGTGTTTTATGCAATGGCATCACCACCTCCCTCCTTCTGCTAGTGATGCCAATGCCTCTGCACCCCAGCATGCCACTGGCTCTCCCTACAGTCTTTGTACTCTGCTTTGATACTTTTAGGTCATCATTAATGATAACCCCCAGGTCCCTTTCTTCCTTAATGATAGTCATCCCCCCCCCCCCACATCCTGTAGCTCTCTCCAGGGTTCCCTCTTCCCAGGTGCATTATTTTGCATTTTGCATTGAACCCCAACTGCCACTCCTCAGACCATTTTTCAAGCTTCCCCAGGTCCCTCTTCATTCTCTTCACCCTGTCTGGAGTATCCACCCTGTTGCAGGTCTTGGTGTCACCTGTGAACAGGCATACTTTTCCCTCCAGCCCTTCTGCAATGTTATTAATGAAGACATTGAACATGACTTGTCCAAGGATCAATCCCTGAGGTACCCCGCTGGTTATTCCCCTCTCCCTGGCTTGGATCGCATTTACCACCACCCTCTGCCTCCTGTCTGTTAGCCAGTTCTTAACCCAGTTAATGTCCTTGTGCTCCATGTCGAGACTACCCATCTTGTTTACTAGCCTCCTATATGGGACAGCGTAGAAGGCCTAACTGAAATCAAGGTATGTGACATCCATGGCCCTCCTCTGATCTACTTCCTTCATCAACCAGTCAAAAAAATCTATCAGATTTGTTTGACACAACCTTCCTGCTGTGAATCCATGATGCCTTCAATCCTCTGCCCCTTTGGATTTCAGGTGTGCCACTATTTTTTCTTTCAGCAGAGCCTCCATGATCTTCCCCACCAATGAGGTGAGGCTGACCAGCCTATAATACCATGCCTTTTCCCTGCTACTGCTTTTGTGCAGAGGGACTATATGTGCCCTCCTCTAGTCCTGTGTTACCACCCTCATGTTCAATCAATCAAAACAATTTATTGTGTGGCTAAAGAGCCTTTACAAAAACAAGAAGACATATGAATCACATATAAAACAAGCATATGCATATAATATACACTCACTTTTGTTATACATAATCCAAACATTATTATTAAAATTTGTCATGAGTAAACATCTGACAACTACAACCATAAGTAAAAAACATAAGAAATATATTAGTAGCCCCCAGAATCAAACCACATTCTTTCTTTCTTTCTTTCTTTCTTTCTTTCTTTCTTTCTTTCTTTCTTTCTTTCTTTCTCATGAAATGGATGCAGACATGGACATAAAATTAAAAAAATCCCCTCCCCCCCTCCCTCTACATCCCCCCCCACAGTGCCAATAGCATTTAGTACCAAAGTTGGTGTACAGCAATTGAGCTTCTCTGGGTTAGCTGGTAATAAAACTGTTTATGGCATTACAGGGTATATAAGACATGTAAACTTTCCAACCTTTTTCTGTAAACTCCCATACAGTTAGTGAGGCTAGCCATCATTTTCTCAATCCTTAAGTTATAGAGGAGCTGTTGCAACCATTCTGTATAGGATGGTTGAAGAGAGTCCTTCCAATGCTTTAGGACCACTTTCTTGACTGACATAGCAATCATCATGATCTGATAGTTTCTTACCATAGATGGAAAACCTGTAAAATTCCCTAACAGGCAAACTTCCAGAGTAAAGTAGTCTTGTAAGCCAAGTAGGGGATCTATCCTGGTTCTAATGAGATACCATAATGGGGTGATAGTAGCACATTCCCAAAACAAATGGAACAAAGTACCCGAGCTGTTATTGCATCTGTTACATGTTGGGGGTCTCTGCCCAATCCATTCTATGCAGTTTCTGTGGAGTCAAATACATGCCATAGAGGAGTTGTATCTGCATTAATCTTAATCTGTCTTGTGTAATGAATTTATGACAGGTTTACCAAATCTTTGGCCATCTGGAGGATGAGTTAGGGTATAGGTTCTTCCAGTAGTTGGGAATGCCATCCACTTTTGGGAAGATCAGTGGGTAAAGAAAGGTGTACAAGGAGGAGACAACATGTGGGGCTAAGGCCAAGATTCTGCCTGTGGGGACCCAGTCATAGGGGCTATCCGAATTCTCTTTGTTTCCATAATATGCCATGAGCATGTGACCAATCTGATAAATTTGAAATGCCCATTTATTGGCTGGACCTAATTTCACTAGCAGATCAGAGGTGGTTAACCATTCCTGGGTTTGGTTACAGAGGTCTCGGACCACACAATACTGCATGTGTGGAATTCAGTTACCTGGAATTAGCTTTACACCCAATCTAAAATTGGGATTTTAAAAGGCAGGTTGGGAGAGGTCATAAGTGTTGTCATATTTTAAGGTAGCACAAAATTGTTAGTGTGTCTGGACTGAATGTCCAACCGGGTTGTAATGTAGAATAGAGGGCAGCTTTTTGTATTTCAAGAAAAGTAGGGCTGCGGGATTTATCCCAGATGAGGTGATTAGTTCTTTTTCTATTGTGAGCCAAGAGGGAACATAGTTTGATGAGTCCAATGCAACCGAAGGTGCTGCCCAGTGGAGATATTTACTTAGGTGACTGGCCCAGTGGTGTAAACTAAAGTGAGGTAGTTTTAGTCCTCCTAAAGGTTTGGGGGCGGTCAGTCTCTTTTTTATTCTATTAATGGCAAAAAAGTAGTTTGCCATTCTTTCATGAGTCCAAAGATCCTCCATGTGAAGCAATATAGTTGTGAGCCTTGATTTCTCAATCTGGTAAATGTTATTTAAAATGGGGCCAAGCTAATAGACGCTTTGCTTTGTGTACCAAGTGCAATGCCATAGAATGTACAACAAATTCTCCTCACCACCATAACTACAATCACAGTCTCCTGACTGAAGACCATTTTTTTATAGTGGAGTAATAACATATTGCTTTGAAATAGTGTGAATTTATAGTTAGAGAAGAGAGTTCTAAGCTTTGGATCTGTTAAAAGTTACAAATAAGGCTTAGCCAAAATAAAAATTGTTCTGTGCAAACCATTTAGAGTATTGAGAATTGGCAATTAATTTTAAATCCATGACACTCCAATCATTAATTATGTTTTACAGACATATTTTCTATACTGTATACTCAAGGTTATTCATTTGCCAACTGTTCACTTTAAGTTCAACGGTGTACAGTTTGTTAATATAGCTATTAAGGAAGAGCACCAGTTCCCCTGTTTATAATCAAGATTGAACCAGGTTTCTTTTTCTTTAAAGCCTGTATGGCTAAAGTAAGACCTGTTTGTCTTGAGATCCTAATCCAATACTTGACTTTTCTTACTTCAAAAGCAGCACCAATATTCAGGATCCCCAGCTCAGATCTTAAATATTCCACTGGGCAGGCATGTCCTACCCTCAGTAGATTCTGCAACATTTGATAAAGAGGTGACATTAAACTGTTCAAATTCTTATAGTCCCAGATCTCAGCACCATATAATAGTTTGGCATAAAACTTTGCTTTAATTACCTGGAGCAATGGCTTTATTGTCATACCCCCATACTTAGAGTTAAATGTAATAAGTCCTGCTACAGTTTTTTTCAGCTTTACCATAAGCATTTCTATATGTGTGGACCAGCAGCAATTTCTTTGAAATGTAATTCCCAAATAAGCATAACTTGTTTCTATTTCTAGCTTTTCTTTGCCTGCAACAATTACCTATATTTTCTTTTCCATTACCACATCTGACTATCTTGGTTTTATTCGAATTAATTTTTAACTTTAACTTTACAGATCTCTGATGGATGAATTTTTTTAATTTTGTTTGTAAACCCAACTTGGAAAGTGAAAACAGGACAATCTCATTTGCATAGGCTAAAAGAGGACAGGGAGACGACAAGATCTTTGGAGAGTCTGATTTTACAAATTCACAGTCCTTCAACATTGTCTCTATATACAGAGAAAAGAGCAAGGGCACCATCATGTACCCTTGCCTCACTGCTCGATTGATTTTGAATGGCTTTGATAGTTGTCCTAAGTAGGCTAGTTTGATTGTTGCCCAAGTTTCTGAGTATAGTTGAGCTATAATTACAACACGATCCTGATCAATCCCCCTTTCCATTAGAATAGGCCACAAAATATTTCTAGATATATGATCAAAAGCAGAGGAATAATCAATGAAAATAGTATAGAGCTTTTGCTATCTCAGTCATATATATGTTTCAATTCAATGTCTGAAGACAAATATATTATCCAAGATGAAATAGTTGCCTCTGAAACCTGCTTGATAAACCGTTAACCTCCCTGTTCATTCAGTCTCAGCTTTTAACCTTTCTTGGATGATTCTATAATTTTTTTTTAAATTCAAATCTAATAGGCTAATAGTCTTATACATGGTTGGGTCAGATAGGTTACCGTTTTTGTGTATGGGTATAATATTCGCTCCTCTCCAGGTACCTGGGAAGCTGTTTTCTATTATGCACTTATTAAAAAAATAGCTTAAAATTTAGTCCATAAGGGAATTGTACAGAGAAATGCCTCTGCAGGAATTCCATCTGGTCTGGTGGCCTTTTACTTTTTAAGTGAGAAAATTGCTAAACATACCTCATCTAACATTATTAATTGAAAGCTAGTATTAACTGCTAACAGTTCCATAGTACTGATAGTTTCTAAAGGATCATAAAAGATGTTAGTAAAATGTCCCAGCCACTTGTCTTCTGTAACATAGGTGTCAATAGCCCGGCTCGGTGATGCTGAGGGTTGAGACGCTGGACGCTACACCTCGCACAACGCCGGTGACCTGTGTTAAGAAATGAACATAGGTTGTCTGCGGTCACGGACGAGGAAGGATCAAGCATCCCAGGGATTGCTATCCTTCTTCGCAGAGTAGGGACTCACCAACCCAGTGCAGTAGCAACCCCTGGTGGTGGCTGGAGGATTGCACTACCCAGCTGGCAGAAGCAAGGGGACTGGGCTGTGCGGATGTCTTTTGGGAGTGCACGGGACCGTGCGCACACCAAGTAGTACATCATTGAATGTCTGACCCCTGGGGTGACCTAACCTTGAGAAAACCCATTGAAGGGGATAGGCGACGGCACCCTGCCCCGATGTGCCACACGCCATATCTGGGCCTCTCCCCTATCCTAGGCTGGGCACATTAGATTACCAGATAGAGCACCCTGGGAGGATAGGGTGGCCCCACCTCAGGGGGGGTGCAGAGCGAGGAGGCTGCCTGGCTGCAGCAGGATGGAGGGGGGACTTCAGATAGGAGATAGAGCACTCGGGCAACAGGGATGCCTGAGGCAGTTCCTCAGAGGTGGAGATAAATAAAGTACAAAAAAAAAATCTAGGTGTCAATGTCTATCTTATATGAATCAGTAGCTCTGACCACAAGCATCCAGAATTCTTTGGAGTTATTGAATTGTACAGCATCCAGCATCAGTTGTCACCACTTTGTGTGATAAACTAATTTTTTTTATTAAAGATTTATATTTTCTTCTCTCCATATTTAATTGGTTTAAATCTGCAATTTCTATATATTTGGTATGATTTCCTTATACATAATTTCAACATTCTTTATCATACCAAATTTTTTTAAGTTCAGCTAGAGGCTTAACTGTGCATTCTAATCTCTGTCTGATTTCAGCAAACAGTTGATTAAGCTGTAGTGATAACACTTGTTGATCTAACTTTAATAGGTTTTGATATGTTTCTGATAGAAAGGAGTTTGTTAATAAAGGAGTAATATTTATATGTGAATTATGCTGCCAAATAATTCTCTTAGTTGATCTGAGCTCTGTAAAGAGAACAGGGATAACTTCTATATTAGTTTGAACTTTCCAGTTTACTGTTGATTCCAACAAAACTGGTAAGTGATCACTCTCAGTTACATGCTGAGTGACTTGATCAACATGGCTGCCAAAGATGCCACTAGTTTCATCACAGCTCCCTTAATATCCTTGGGTGTGTGTCATCTGACCCCATAGCTTTGTCCACCTTCAGTTTTGTCAGCTCCTGTAGGACTCTGTCCACTGTGAATGGACTGGTTTCCACCTCCCCTCCCCCATTACATCTGTTGCCCATCTGTGGTCCCTGACCTTCCCCCTCCTTAATGAATACTGAACAGAAGCATTTATTCAGTATTTTCACCTTATCAAGGTCTCCCTCCTTGCACTCTATATTGTCCCCTTTGAGTCTTATAATCCCCACCCCCGGACTTACTCCTTTCATCGATGTACCTATAGAATGTCTTGTTCTCTTTTTTCTCTGACTGTGCTAAATGCTCCTCACTCTGCTCCTTGGCACTTTCTAACAGCCTTTTCTGCTTCCCTTAGACACACCAGGTTTGCCTCCCTGTGTTTCTTTTAGCTTTGACCTTGTCTACTACCTCTTTTGAGAACCATAGTGGCTTCCTCCTTTTCTTCCCTTTGGACACCACCCTGATGCATTATTTCTTTGCTTCCACTATGGCTCATTTTATCTTCTTCCACTGCTCTTCAACTCTCCCCCACCTCCCACTTCTCCACGGTTACTCTAATATGTCTTCCCATTTCAGCAAAGTCTGCCATCCTGAAATCCTCTACCCAGACTTCCATGACTCTGTCCTCGTTGGTCAGTACCTGGTCCAGAATTGCTCTCTCTCTGGTAGGATCAAGCACTAGCTGCCTGAGACCAGCTTCCTGTAAGGAATCTATGGTGCCTCTGTTTCTTGCTGAAGCAGCTACATGGGTGGTCCAATCCATGTCTGGCATATTGAAATCCCCCAGCAGCAGGACTAACACCACTTCTCTCTTTCTGCTGGTGATACCCCTCCCTATGCGCCCTCGCATCCCACTAATTCTCACTGCCTTGTCACACTGTCTGGTGAACCTTAGGTCATCATATATGATTACCCCAGGTCACTTTTCTGTTTGGTGGTAGTTAATACCACTCCTTCTATTTTGTACTCTGCCCCTGGGTTTCTGTGCCCCAAGCACATGATTTTGCACTTCTTTGCATTGAAACTGAGCTGCCACACTATTGACCACTCCTCTAGATTTCTTAGATCTCTATTCATTTTATCCACCCCCCTGGAGTGTCAACCCTACTGCAGATTTTAGTTTCATCTGCAAAGAGGCATACCTTCCTTTCCAGACCCTCTACATTGTCACTAATAAAGACATTAAAGAGGACCAGTCCCAGTACTTACCCCTGTGACACCTGACTGGTCACCCTCTCTTCCTTGGAGTGAACTCCATTTAACACCACCCTCTGTCTCCTGTCTCTTAACTAATTTCTTACCCATTTTAAGAAAGTTGTAATGGGCAATGGAGTAAATGTTCTTTTCACATTGTGAAAAAACATTCAGGCTGGAGATTGTGTAAAGAACATTTACTCCATTGCCCATCACAACTTTTTTGAAATGGATTGTTTCTAAGGTCTGCTTAGAGAATCAAGCAGACAAAAGATGGATGTTGGAGACCTATGAATAAAGTTGTTTTGAATATATTGAAAGAATTATAGCAATTTGATTGCAACAATATAACACAGTGTCAATTACACTATTGTGTTGTATTGCTTAAATGAATGTTTTAAAGTGAAAGGCACAATGGAAGCAGGCAGTGGCAATATATTCTCAGACATTGCAGCTAGTATGCAGAGTAATATACATTTTGTCACCTTCTCAGAAGAAGAAAGGAAAAAGTTATTTTTAGCAATGAGAGGAAATAGGGACCAGTCATCACAAATGGGAGAGGCACCAAAAAATTTGGCCAAGAAAATAGAGAACCTACAACATAAAAATTGTAGGTTAGAATGGCATGGGCTTACATTAACTCAATATTTACAATACAATCTGATCCCTAGAGGGCTAAGAATCAATGTGGAGCCTAATATAGGAATTAATTCAATGAAGTTAGATAGTAAATTGGATGGAATAAGGAATAAGGCCAGCTTCAACTTTATGTACACCCTCATAGAGGTGAAAATAAATGAACGTCAAGCAATAGAGGTAGACCTTCACAATGCAGAATAAATGTTAAAACTAAAAGTACAAGAAGAGGAATTTTAAAAGAATTAGTAGAATATGAAGAGAGATTGAAGCAACAGAAGATCAAAAAGTTTATTAGAGACACTAACAAATATAGAGGTGGAAGGGTATACACATATAAAAAATACAGAAAATGTCCATATAATATTGATTCTTACAGACCTTATGAAAGTTCAGATAGTGACAATAGTTACACAAAAAACACACAAAGTTCTGTAGACAAACTACAAGTGAAGCATCACAGCCCAGTACATCCTATGTACCAGAAAGAGAAGTAAGGTATGATTTAAGATAGCAGGCACCACAAAGATATACACATTGAAACATAGAAACATAGAATTTGATGGCAGATAAGGACCGCTTGGGCCACCTAGCCTGTCCATTTCCCTACCTGATGGATAAGTAGCAGATTCTAGTTAATCAACAGCTTACTTCCTCCTACCCCCCACTAGAATTGCCTTATGCCTGTCCCATGAATTCTTGAATTCTCCCACTGTTCCTGACTCAACAACCTCCTCAGGAAGGCTGTTTCATGCATCCACAACCCTCTCTGTGAAAAAATACTTTCTAACATTACCTCTGAGCCATCCCCCTCGATCTTCAAATTGTGCCCCCTTGTTCTTGCACATCTCTTCTTCTGAAAGATATTACCCTCTTGTACTTTGTTAATTCCCTTGAGATACTTGAAAGTTTCCATCATGTCCCCCCTCTCCCTCCTTTCCTCAAGGGTGTACATATTAAGCTGCTTTAGTATCTCCTTGTATGTCTTCTGGTGCACACCCTGCACCATTTTGGTTGCCCTCTTCTGAACAACCTCCACTCTGTCGATGTCTTTGCAGAGATGGGGTCTCCAGAATTGCATGCAGTACTCTAGATGGGGTCTTGCTAACTGTACAGAGGGATAACAACTTCCTGTTTTCTACTGTTGATGCCTATCCCTATGCATCCCAGTATCCCTCCAGCCCTCCTTACTGCCTTTTCACATTGCTTGCCCACCTTTAGCACATCTGATATAATTACTCCTAGGTCACTTTCGATTTTTGTAGTTGTTATTAACTCACCCTCCATTGTGTGCTCTTCCCCAGGGATTTTATTTCACAGATGCATTACCTTGCACTTCTTTGCATTGAATCTGAGCTGCCACATATTTGACCACTCCTCCAAACTTGCCAAGTCCCTTTTCATTCTTTCCTCTCTACCTTGTGTATTAACCCTGTTGCAGATCTTTGCGTCATCTGCAAAGAGACATACCTTTCCTTCCAGGTGCTCTCCAATGTTACTTATAAAGACATTAAAGAGAACTGGCTCCAGTACCGAACCCTGTGGTACCCTGCTAGTTACCCTGCTTTGTTCACTGTGGACTCCATTTACTATTACTCTTTGTGTCCTGTTGTCTAGCCAGATTTTTATCCAGGCTACCACCTAGGGACATACTCCAAGGCTGGCTAACTTGTATATTAATCTTTTCTGTGAGACTGTGTCAAATGCCTTGCTAAAATCTAGGCAGGCCATATCCAGAGCCCCTCCCTGATCTACTACTTGGGTCACCCAGTCAAAGAAGTCTATTAGGTTTGCCTGACATGACCTTCCTACTGTGAAACCAAGCTGTCTTGGATCCTGTGCCCCCACTGGCCTCTAGGTACTCAACAATTCTTTCCTTCAGAAGTAATTCTATCATTTTCCTACCACTGAAGTCAAACTAACTGGTCCGTAGTTTCCTGCCTCTGCCCTGCTCCCACTTTTGTGAAGTGGAATCACATTTGCCCTCCTCCAGTCCTCGGGTACCACCCCATCCTCCCATGATTTGTTAAAGAGAGTAGTCTGTGGTGTTACTAGTTCTACCCTTAGTTCATTTAGAATTATTGGGTGAATCCCATCAGGCTCCATTGCTTTGTCCACCCTCAGTTTCAAGAGTTTTTTTTCAAAACCCTTTCTTCTGTGAATGGACTGGTATCAACCCCCTATTCAGAGTTTCTCTCATGTTTGGTTTAGGTACCTCCCCCTCCTCTTCCATTGTGAATACTGAGCAGAAATATTCATTCGGTATCCCTGCTTTTTCATTGTCACTCTCTGCCCATATTCCCTCCCCTTTATTAAGTCTCTGTATCCCTCCCTTGGTCTTTCTTCACTCCCTAATGTACCTATAAAATGTTTTATCCCCTTCTTAACAGAGTTGGCTATATTTTCCTCAGTTTGTGCCTTTGCTATTCTGACTGCCTTCCCTGCCTCCTTCTGCTTTAACTGATAAAGTTCTCTGTCCTGCTCTTTCTGTGTTTCCTTATAGTTCCCGAATGCCATCCTTTTCTCCTTAACTGTCCCTACCACCTCTTTTGAGAACCATAGTGTTTTTTTTCCTTCATTTTGTTTTGTTGATTTGCTTCACACAAAGGTTTGTTGCCTCTGTGATGGCTGTTTTGATTATTCCCCATTTTTCCTCCACCCCTCCTTCTTGCCCATTTACTAGTGCTTTTCTGAGGCACTCTCTCATTTTCCCAAAGTCAGCCTTCCTAAAGTCCAATACTCTTGTTTTGCACAGCTTGACTCTATGGCTGTGTTTATTGTGAACTGCACTGTTTGGTGGTCACTTGTTCCCAGATGGCTACCCACTTTTAAATCTGAGATCCTTTCTCCTTCCCCATTTGAGAGTACCAGGTCTAAGATTGCTCCCTCCTAAGTGTGTTCCAACACTAACTGTTTGAGGCATGCCCCCTGTAGTGCATCAAGAATGACCCTGCTCTTGGATGTGCCTGCAGCAAAGGTATGCCACTTAACTTCTGGCATATTCAGGTCCCCCATCAACAATATCGCCCCTTTATCTGCCATTTTAAGGATGCCTTCTATCATTTCCTTGTCCATTTCCTCCCCTGAGATGGGGGTCTGTACACAACCCCCATGAGGATTGTGGTTCCATTTCCTGTCTCCAGGGTGACCCATAGTGACTCATAAACTTCCTGTTTACTCATTAGTTCTTTTGCTTTAATCCCTTCCCTTATATAGAGAGCTGTTCCTCCTCTTTTACTCACTCTGTCCCTCCTGTAGACTGTGTATCCTGGTATGTTGACATCACAGTCATGGTTCTCTGTGTACCATGTTTCAGTGACTGCCACAATATCCAGGCATCCCTTTTCCATCAAGACCACTAGTTCAGGGAGTTTGTTGCACAGATTGTGGGCATTGGTACTCATCACCTTCCATTTATTTTTTATGGCCTTACCCCTTTTAGCCCCATCCCTGTCCTTACTGCCTTTTTCTGCATTTATCCCTGTCCTGATCCATTTTGACTTCTCTACCTTGGTGTTTACCTCTCTAGCTACTGTGTTTTGTTGAGGGAGGCTGGGATTTCCCTGCTTCTTTTCAGTGCCTCCCCCCTTTGCTAGTTTAAATGCTTGCCAATGAAGCATTTAAACCTGTCACCTAGGATCCTGTTCTCCCCCAGACAGATGCAGACCATTGCGCCAGTATAAACCTGCATTCCTCCAGGTGGTTCCCAAGTCCCCATTGAAGCCAAAACCTTGAGCTTCACACCCTTTTTTCAACCATTCATTGAAGCCCATGGTGCGGAATACCCTATCATCATCCTTGCCATTGACAGGCAGCACATAGAAAGGGGGAAGGATTTCAAGGGGGGGAGGAAGGGGAGAAGGTCAAGGTGGAAGGCAAGGAAAACAACTACAGAGGCAGACAACCACAGGAGATGAACTGATCTCTATTTGTAATTTAAGTGACAGTACCCTCACTGGTGTAGAACAGAGAGTGTTAAGCCGTGTCTTGTCTTTTGCTCTGACTCAGCCAGTAAATTTGTTTCATTTGGAAGTGGATTTGCAGAAGCTCTTTAGGAACTTAAGATTGAGTAATCTATCTGAACAAGACCCTACAGGAAGAAAGCATAACTATCAACAGCAAATTAAACAGAAACTTAAAGTACAATCAAAATACAATCCACCTTCTGGAAGGAATAATGGAATAGAGGCTTTTTATAAAATAGTAGAGATAGATATTAAGGCCCTGTTTAAAAAGAATCAAGATCTAAATCCTACAAGTAGCACTCTAACTAGAGCAGAAAAAGCTGCATTAGCAGGCTGGAAGGGAGATGACAACATTGTAATAAAATGTGCAGATGGTGGGGCATAGTGATACAAACTAGGATGGACTATAAGAACATGTGTCTAAAACTAATAAACAATACAGAACACTTTGAGCAATTAACACAAGACCCCACAAGAAATATAGCAGTCCAAGCTGACACACTATTGGAAGAGTATTCAATAATGGGATGGATGGAACCATGAGAGACAGAGATGTTAAAAACAGAATATGCAAGATGGCCTACTTTTTATCCAATACCAAAAAATCATAATGATCCAAATGACTCCCTTGGAAGACCAATAGTATCTGGAATAGAATAGATTTTTTAATCCTTTTCCAGATACATCGACTTTCATTTACAGCCTCTTATAGAAAAAAACAGCAGCCTATGTTAGAGATACTACTGATATGATATTAAAGCGTAAAAAAATATCAGAAATATGGATTCCAGAACAAATAATTTTTGTGACTTTTGATGTCACTCAACTATATACATCAATGCCACATTCAGAAGGTGTTGAATGTATTGGTGAACTCTTAGATTAAAGGGGCAGACATGCAAAACCATCTACAAGAATTTTACAGGTAATGGCAGAATTTATTCTGCAGAACAACTATTTTGAATTTGATAATAAGTTTTATTTGCAAAAGAAAGGTACAGCAATTGAGTTGACAATGGCCCCTGCCTATACAAATACATATATGAACAGATTTGAAGAGCAATATATATTCAATGTGGAGACAAACAGATTTCATCAGAATATTATGGTGTGGTTACGCTTTATAGATGAGATTTTTATGTTATGCCAAGGAAATGAACAAACACTACAGATATTTTTTCAGGAACTTAACACCAAATATGGGAATCTAAATTTTTACGTGAATTATAATACAGTTACTGTCCCTTATTTAGATTTGAACATCTTTATTGAACATGATAAAATTGAGACTTCATTATACAGGAAACCCACAGATAGGAACACAGTTCTACATAATAGAAGTTTTCTCAAAAACAAGTTAAAAAATAACATACCATATGCACAATTAACTAAAGTTAAAAGAAATTGCAGTCGGAAACAAAATGCAATGAAAGAGATGAATAGCATGATCAGCAGGTTTAAAACATGTGGATACCAGACATGGGCATTAAAAGAAGCAGAGAACAAAATTTAAAAATAGAAACAGAGGTGAACTGTTGGAAAAACAAATAAAAAGTAAGGAAGACCAAAGAATGGTATTTTCTACAAAATTCAATCAGAAAATGGGGAGCATTAGAAAAATAATAAATAAATACTGCTATCTGGTAAAAATGGACAATAAACTGAAGAAAAAGTTACAACAAGAAACTATTGTAGTAGCTAATAAAGTAAGAAACCTGAAGGATGAATTGGTCCAATCACAATACAAGAAACCAGAAAAACTGGGACAACAGCTGCTACTTGGACCATTAAGTCCAGGTATGGTACAGTGTGGAAATGTGCTGTATGCAACCACACATCTGAAAAACAATGCTACATTCATCCACATACAGGCGAAAACTTTAGCATAAAATAACATATTTCATGTAGCACAGAGGGTGTAGTTTACTTAATACAGTGTCCATGTGACCTTATTTATATAGGACAAACTAGTAGAATACTTAAAACCAGAATTTTAGAACATAAAAGAGACTTCAGAAATAGGGACAGGGATTCACCTGTGGCTATACACTTCAATAATAGTGGACATACTGGAGCTTCATTAAGATTCTGGAGCTTGGAGAAATTTGAACCCACAGAAAGGGGAGGAAGTTTCAGGAGTAAATTACTAAATTCAGAAACAAAATGGATTTTTTACATGCATACTCTAAACCAGACAATTGGAATGAACATGGAGACCAACTGGCAGGCTTGCTGTTGAGGAAGAAAAAAATATAAAATTATACAACTTTTATGTTTTAAGAGCAGACCTAGGATTCATTGAGCTGTGGTGCATAATGGAGGATAACACATAAGGTGAAAATAAAGGGCCCAGATATTCAGAAATGCATCAAAACCCAGCACAAGTCTGGTGCAGTGCAAATCAGATGTGCCATGGTGCAATAGGAGTGATATTCAGAGGCTGCACAGGCCAAACTGCACCAGCGAACCCGGCTGAAAATGGCAGAGTTGTGCCACAGCACAAACAGAGTTGCACCATGATGCACACAGAGTTGTGCCATGGTGCAAAAAGAGATGCTGCAGCACAACTGTGGGAGCAGAGCAGCAGAGCAAAAGAGGGGGGCATGGCACAGAGGACAGCCCCAGGGACAATGCCAGGGAAGCACAATGACAGGCCACAGGAGGCCGCCACCAGTAGGGCACAGCAAGCCACCCACAGGTACCCAGACACCAGACCCCAGAACATAACAGTGACAGAGAAAGCAGGCAGCAGGAGATGCCAATGGAGAGCCACCAAGGTAGCCCCCCACAGGCTGCTGGCCAGGCCCTCCCCACCCAGACCATTGCAGGCCACACCCAGGACCATGCAGCCAAGCAAACACGCACCACACAGGCACATAGGAAGCCCACACAGAAGGCACTGACTGTGCCAGGTGGTAGGGAGCATGGTAGACCACATGGGACAGGCCTCACAATCCCAAGCAGGGACCCCAACACAGTGTGCAGACAGCACCTGACCAAGGACCATGGCTGTGTGACACCACTACACATGCAACCACCACACACCCCATCAGCCAGCCCAAGGGCACCCCAAGGCACAGCCACTGACCCAGGGGATGGACACCACCACAGTGGGACTCACCGCAGCACACAGTATTGAATCATGGAAGCACAACATGCACCCAGCACATGCACATCACATGGACAAACACTGGGCCACTGCAGCATGGCTCCTCATGTCACCTGAAAAGCAGACACAGATACAGGCAGGTAAGTCAGACAATATATATGTAAAGGAATTATTTACAAAAACCAGGGGCTGGGAAAGGATAGGTAAGGTGAGGGATGGGGACATGGAACAGGGACTGTACAGTGGGAGGGGGGACTGAAGGGGGAGGCTCAGCAAGGAAAACAGGGGTAAACAGGGGATGAACTAATGGCAGCCCCATCCATCCACTCTGTCACGCTGCCGCTGCCTCCACTTTGCCTACAGCAGCTGCTGGACCTGGACCACCACCTCCCGTGTCATGGAGGGCACCAGTAGGGTTTATCGCAGCAGTCTTGATAGCATCGAGTGAGGTGGTCTTCACCACCAGACACCTAGAACATAGGACAAGACAGGTGATTAGGGCAATGTCCCAAGGAACCATGGCCACCCACTGTGCGCAATGGGCAGTGGGAACACAAGCCCCTCGAGTGCCCATAATGACCACCCACAGGGGGTGGGCCAATGCTGGCCAGCAACTTGGCACACCACAACATTGCACAGAGGTAGGCTCTGCTGCACAATGGCCACACGACTGCGCAGTAACAGTCATATGGCATAGTGCACTAGAAGCACCACAGCAACAACAGTGGCAGCCGGGCACATGCCCACCCATCTGACAGCCGGCACATGTGTCCAATGGACACACCACAGTAGCATGCACCATGCACAGTGTGACACACACAGCTGCCATGGCACATGGCACAGGCAGCCATGGACACACCCACTCTCCCCACCACCCCCATGCACAGTGTGAAGGACCATGACAGTGCCTACCTGCCCTCTGCGGCCCTGTTGGTGCTGGTCCCATTCCAGCTTGTCCTGTTGTGGCCTGCTGCACTGCTACAACAGCTTGGGCCCTCCAATGGTCCTCAGGTCCTGGGAATAGAAAGAAGACAGGTGCACATGAGGAACCGACCACAGCAGCCTCCCCCACCCCTGTGCACAGGGTGTGCCCCTGCCCGACACGTCCTGCACAGCTGCATCGCAACGCAAGTGGAAGCAGGCAATACCACCCCATGATGTGCATGATGACAGTGTACTCCTTTGAAAGGCATGGCAGGCAGCCAAGCCAACACCACAGTACAGCACCAGGGCAGACATGTAACATGGGATGACTTACCTGACTGTGGCATGGCCCCTTGCCTGGCGCATGCCTGTAGCCACTTCAGGTGCTTTGGGTACTGCCGCATGAGGACACCATAATGGTGGCGACACTGCTCCCCAGTCCTCGGCACCCCTGTCCTGTGCTCCAGGCTTGTGGAGATGTCCTGCCACATAGTGCCCCTTGCCCACTGCAGGGGCACCTGCCCAAAGAGCTGGGGGCATGGGGCTCCACACATGCCACTAGGTTGGCCACATCAATAGGAGACCAGTTCTGGGCCCTTCATCACTGTGCCTGCACCATGTTCTACTAACTGCATTCAGTGGTGAAAATGGTGGCTGGAGGCACATGTGTCCACACCATGCACCTCCTGCATGATGTGCGGGAGCATGCACAATGCACGCACATCATGCAGTGCTGGAGATACGCAGAATGGGCATGGCTATGAAGGGTCACAGGGTCAGAGGTCTGACGCAGGGGTCAGGGGATGACCAGCATTGCGCACGTACGCAATACAGCATGGCACCCCATGCATGGCCATGTGCATAGGTGGCCCATGCACAACATGTGCAATGCCACTGCATCATGCTATCTATGCATGGTGAGCAATTGCCACCATTATGCCATGATGCACATGTGCACTGTGGGCCTGCGCACGATGCATGTGTGCGCATTGCACCATCATGACTTGCTCTGGTGCAATCCCATTGCACACAGTGCAATATCACGACATTCAGACACCACATGCTAATGAGCTCATCAGCCAATGCTTTGTGCACTGGGTGCATTAGCATGTCATTAGTGTTGTGCCAAACCTCATTTGCACGTGTTGCACTTTATATGCACCACGGAACAGCACAGGCCATGGATTGGTACTGCATCAAGTTGTGCATGCCACTGCAGCTCACTGGGAGTGGACAGCACTTCAGGGAGGGACAGACCAGGGAGATGCTGCCACTGATACACTCTGCTGTCCATGTCCACAGGCAGTGACATGTCGGATCATGAGGAGGGTGAGGAGCATGGGCCTGTACGGAAGCACATGCCCAATTTCACTATGGCCGAGACAGATGCCCTGTTCGAGGCTTACCTGGACAGGGAGCCCCTGTTGAGTGGTGCCCCGGGCACACCATAGACCAAGGCTGGTGCATGGCAGAAAGTGGCAGCATACGTCAACCAGCAAGGCAGCCACCAGTGGTCAGCACAGGCATGCAGGAAGAAGGTGGGGATGGACAAGAGGAGCATTAAAAAGAAGGTGGCAAACATCAGTGCAGCCCAGACTGCCACCGGATGGGTGCCAGCAGATGCACCAATCCTAATGCCACAGGAGGAGTTGGTGGTAGCCACCATGCAATGCACCACAGTGGAAGGTGTGCCTGGAGGTGGATTCTAGATGGGTGGTAGCCCATCACTGCATGGTAAGTATGTAAGCTACGCACAGCTGGTGGCACGCAGGGTACATACATACATGGGCATGCTGGCATGCATGCAGCCAGCATGCATGTCATGTGCATGTGTGCACACACACACTTGCCATGCTGCAGGACATGTGCAGCAGCAGTGTAGGGGGGACATGTGGGCACTGCATCACTGGCATGCATTTCCTTCTCTTGCAGCACCACCACACTTCCGTGCAGATGATCGGGCACCAGTAGCGGCAGCAGCTGTGAATGCTGGTATGGCCCCAGAGGACCAGCCATCCACCTCCACTGGCATCCAGAGGCCCAACAGGCTACAGCATACCTCCCAGTGCAGGCAGATGTCCTGGAGCTGGGGTTGGATGAGGCCCTGGATGTGTAACTGCAGGATGCCAGCCTTGGTGTTGCACAGAGACATGGATTGGGGCGGGGTCCAACTCTGATGATGACATCACAATTATCCTGGACAGCATGGGCAATGTTGTGGGCAAGACGCCCCTGCTGGCTTCTGACACGGCAGCACACCCAGCGCTCTGCCAGTCGCAGAACAGCTGCCTGCCTCTACTGCAGGTGCAGTGGTGTTCACTGTCCCAGCTGTGCCCTGCGGTGGTGGTGGTGGTAGTGGTGTGGTCACACAGGCAGCTGGACAGGTGACAGCAGCAGGCTGTGGGTGTCACCGAGCAGCCAGACAGAGGGTCTGATAACAGTGCACCTGCTGTGCCCATTCCCCCTGCAGACCCCACTGTGCAGCATCCACCAGGAAGGGGGGCTGTGCAGCATAGCCAGTCACCACATGAGGATCAGTGTCCTACCCAGTAGCCCCAGGATGCTGACTGGCTGACTGAGCACACCCGTCTGCTGCGGTTGTCTGTACAGCAACAGGTGCTGCTTGCCACTGGGGTGCATGCACTGCATGTGGAGGTGCACCAATTAGCTGAGCAGCAGGAGAGAAGCACTGCGCAGATCTTGGTGGGGATGCAGTACATACAGGAGGCCACAACTGCATCCTTGGATCACATTGCCACTGCGATCACAGATGGCTTTGCACTGCTGGCTTCCACATAGTGTGGCTGTGCACAGGTGATGCCCCGCAGGGCACTGTCCAACCCATGATCCCAGTGTCAGGTGACCTCATCACAGTCAATGCCGGGCTCTGATGTAGGCATCCCAGGCATGCCTGGGGCTGGCCTATTTGGGTGCCTGCACACCCCCGACTGGACACTGTCATGGTCCTGTGGTTCCACTCTGGGGGGCTGTTGCAAAGCCCCCCCCATGGCTGATGCACAGCCTGTGGCTGATGATTGGCCCTGACGTGGCTGCCCCCATAGCCGTGGTGGCCATGGTTCCGTGCAGCAGTCCTGATGTGCGGGCCGCCCTGACCGCTGTCTGCCACTGCTGCCCTGTGCACACATGGGTGGTGTTGCATCTGTGTGTTACGCCACATGTTGCCTGTGTGCATGCTTGCCCAGCTGCTGGACCTTGTGGTGTGGGTGTGATGAGGGCAGGCTAGCACCGGTTGTGCCTGTACACTGGTGCAATGCATTTGATCCATGCCACATACCAACATCTAGGTGTGTGGGTGCATATGGGGGTGTATGTGTGTGTTGCTGTGTGTGGTTGTGTGCCACTGACCCCCCTATCCCTGCTTCATGCCTCTGTGTGTGCATGTCCGGTGCTATGCACACCCCTGCATGTGTGCTGTTCCTGTTTTTGTGGCCCATGCATGTGTGTTGCACCATCTACCTGTGTGCACCATAGTGCTCTTGTGCAGTGGTGTCCCAGTGGCATCACACCTGTTGTAGCAGCCATGGATCCCTCTGCCCAGGGAGTGGCTGTCCACCACCCTCTGGCCCATTGCCTTCTTTGTCCCCACCACTGTCACCCTCATCAGCCTCGATAGCTAACCTATGGTCAATGGCCATGTTGTGCAATATGCAGCAGGCCAGGAATAGGCCACAGGCTTTTGAGGGGCTGTAATGTAGGGCACCACCTAACCTGTCTAGGCAATGGAAACATGCTTTCAGCATGCCAAAGACATGCTCGATGATGTTGCACACGCTGGTGTGTGCCTCGTTGTAATGTTCCTCTGGTGGGGATAACAGGCACCGGTAAGAGGTGAGCAGCCAGGGCCTCAGTGGATATGTGCTGTATCCTGTCTGGATAATGACATGGTTAGCTAGTCTATGCTGCATCCCTTGCCTGTCCCTGGCACCCATGCCAACATGCACACCCTGCCCTCCCACATCCCAAGGTCTGCTCTTACCATTGCCCCTTGCCCGTGCCATACTCACCCACTAAGTGGCCCGTGGGGATGTCCCCATGTTCAAACCTGTGGCACAGCACAGAGCTTTGCCAGATGAACACATCATGTGCACTCCAAGGGTGTGTGGTGCAGACATTGGTGATGTACCCCGTGGCATCGCACACCACCTGGCAGTTTATGCTGTGGCTCCCCTTCTGGTTGATGTAAGCGACACCCTCAGGTCCAGGTAGCATGTGGATGGCCATGTGGGTGTAGTCAATGGCCCCAATCATGCCAGGCATAGGTGCAACCTGTGGAAGTCCTGCATGGTTGCCGTAAGCTCTGCCTGTGTGCTGGGGAACCGGATGAATTTTGAAGCACATAGCAGCAGAGCATTGAGGAACTGTGTGAGGAGGTGGGACGTGGCTGACTGGGTTATGCCTATGGTGTCCCCTGTTGGTCTCTGGGAGGTGCCGATGGGGAGCAGGCACATGACAGCTGTCACCTTCGACTCCACAGACATGACATGGCTCCATCTGGTGGGTGCCTGCATAGCTCACAGAGCTGCCTCAGAATAGCCCTGTTCAGGTGGTACCAGTCCACAATCTCCGTGTCACTGTAATTCTCAAAGGCGATGTGGGCACGGTACCACTGTGTCGGGCATACCACTGACAGGCCCTTCCTCGGCCATGTTGCTGTTCCTCCTGCCCCTTCACACCCCTCATTATGGCCTCCATCAGGAAGGGTGCACTGTCCATGGCCCTTGCTGTCCAATGTCCTCCTGGACAGTTGGCTGCTGCTGGCTGTGTGCCACCCTGGTGCATTGTCTGTCAGTGTGTGTGTGTCTCTCTCCTCTCTCTCTCTCTCTCTTTCTCTCTCTCACTCTCACTCTCTCTGCCCCTCTCTCCCTTTCCAATGCCACATCTGTCCCTCTCTCTCCTTGTCTGCCTTGGTCTGTCTGTCTGTATGTCTCTCTCTCTCTCTCCCAATCCCTCTCACTCTCACCACTGGTGCAAGTGCTGTCTGTGTGTTTGTGCCCTGTAATTATAGGAACAAGTCTGCTCGGAGCAACTTTGATTTACTCCACACTTGCACCATGGATTCATGGTTGAATATGCCATGGTGCTGGATATTTATGGGCACGCCCACTGGTCTTGCGCATGCCTTCATTATAATTGCACATTGGTGCAATGGATTTTGCACCGCGGCTGGCTCCACTGAATATGGCTTCTTGGCGCAAAACCACACTTGCACCAGTGCAACTCAGTTGTGCCATGCACAACTCCTCTGAATTTCTGGGCCTAGGTATCTCGAAGTCTGTTATATGAAAACTTTGTGGAAATAAAACATTAATATATGCCTATATGTAAATATAAGGGTAAAAGATTCATTTTGGAATATTTTCTAAATATATAAAATTTAATTTGGTTACATTTTTAGTTAGTAGTTTTAAAGAATAGTAAATTCATGTAGCTAAATTGAAAAAATCAGCAGGTGGCCTATGTCAGTACATTAGATCTCCTGCTTTATCCCCCATGTACATCCCCTATGAATGTTAAGCCTGTAATATAACATTCTTAAATGTCTGGATTTATGATTATAAGAATTTTAAAGGAGATTTGTAACACATTGTCATAGACTGACCTGTCAGCTCACCTGCCCTCTCGCTTCATGCCTCCATATGTACTCCCTATGAACATAAGGGCTGTAAAATAACATAACCAAACATTGGGATTTATAATTGTAAGAACTTCTAAAGAGATTTGCAACATATGGTAATAAAATGTTGGAAAAAGATCCCTTGATTTATGCCTCAAAATAAGTAGAAGGAGCCTGTTTGTATACCCCGACTATGTGTTCACATAGAAGCGATGGCTTGGCTTTTGCTGAGCCTGCACATGTGCAGTAACTTGTGCATGATATCATCATGTCACACCGTGGGAATATACAGACAGGCTCAAGAGTGAAGGAGAAAGCAACAGCAAGGAGGAGCTGCTTAGCCATTTTGGAACCATGCATGTCCATAGGAAGGAAACATTAATAGAGGCCTTATTCAAAAGTGCTCTAAAGCAATAGGTGAGCATCAAAACTTGCAATTAGATCTCTAAATTGAAATGATTTATAAACTTTGAACAAGCACTGTACAAAATGAGACAAGTAAAACAACTGTCCAAACATTGTTTTTTACATAGATAAAAAAAACAGAGCTAATTAAATCAGAACTAAAAGTGAGAAAAGGCAGAGGCATCCAGGGATACCCTGCAGGGGGCATGCCTCAAGCAGCTAGTGTCGGAACTCACTAGAGAAGGAGCAATACTGGACCTGGTAAATCACCAATGGGGACAGAGCCACTGATGTAATGGTGGTTAGCCACCTGGGATCTGGTAATCATCGTACAGTGTGGTTCAATGTGAGAACAGTGGAGGAGACAAACCACACAAAGCAAGGGTACTGGATTTCAGATGGGTGGACTTTGCAAAAATGGGTGAATGTCTCAAGGAAGAGCTGGCAAGGGAAGAAGATGGGGATATAGAGAAACAATGGGTTAACCTTAAGGTAGCCATAGCAGAAGCAACAAGCCTTTGTGTTAAGCAACTAAGCATAACAAAGAAAAGAAAAAAAACAATATGGTTCTCAAAAGATGTGGCCGGGAAGGTAAGAGAGAAAAGTCTAGTTTCAGGAGGAACAAGGAAACACAGAGGGAGAAGGCAGGGAACAGTAACTGGAAAAACAGTGGGAGGCGGGGAAAGAAGTCAGAAGTGTAAAGATGCAAACTGAGGAAAAAAAATAGCCCAGGTAATTAAGAAAGGAGACAAGACCTTTTTCAGGCACATTAGCAAAAGAAAGAAGACCATGGGTGGGATTATGAGGTTAAAAAGGAAGGGAGGGGTGTGTGCGAAGGGGGACCTAGAAAAAGCAACAATATTAAACAAATATTTTTGTTCAGTATTCACAGAGGAAGGGGAAGAAGGACCACCATTGAGCAATAAGAGCACCAGTGGAAGAGAGGTGGACACCTGCCCATTTATGGAAGAAAGAGTCCTAAAGGAACTCAAGAATTTGAACGGGGGCAAGGCTATGGGGCTGGAAAGGGATACATCCCAGAACATTAAAAGAACTTTGAGAAGTGCTGGCAGCACCACTAACAGCCCTACTCAACAAATTGATAGGAACAGGGGTGGCTCCAGGGGACTGGAGTAGGGTGAATGTAGTTCCTCTCCACAAAAGTTGGAACAGGGATGAGGCTGGCAACTACAAGCCAGTCAGCCTGACCTCAGTGGTGGGGAAAATTAATGGAGACACTGCTAAAGGAAAGGATTATGATATTTCTTGAATCCAGCAGTGCTCAGGATCCGAGGTAGCATGGATTCACAGCAGGAAGGTCTTGTCAAACAAATCTGATACATTTCTTTGACTGGGTGATCAGGGAGGTAGATCAGGGAGGGCCGGTGGGTGTGGCCTACCTAGATTTCAGCAAGGCCATCGACACCATCTCACATAGAAGGTTGCTAAATGAGTTGAGAAGCCTAGGAGTGGGCCTCAACATTGTAAACTGGGTCAGAAACTGCTTGATTTACTGGACACAGAGGCAGTGGTAAATGGTGTTTAATCTGAGGATGAGTAGGGGTGACCAGCAGGGTGCCACAGGGATCTGTGCTGAGATCAGTCCTCTTTAATGTCTTTATAAGTGACATTGCAGAGGGGCTGGAGGGGAAGGTATGCCTTTTTGCAGATGACACTAAGATCTGCAACAGGGTTGACACTCCAGGGCATGGTGGAAAAAATGAGAAAGGACCAAACATGCTTGAGGAGTGGTCGAGAGTGTGGCAGCTAAGATTCAATGCAAAGAAGTGCAAAATCATGCATTTGTGGCATGGAAATCCAAAGGAGGAGTACAAGATGGGGGAGAGGTTCTGACCGACACCAATCAAGAAAGGGACCTGGGGTGATCATATCTGATTACCTAAAGGTAACTAAACAATGTGAGAAGGCTGTGGGAAGAGCCAGTGGGATGCTAGGGTGCATAGGGAGAGGAATTACCAGCAGAAAGAAGGAGGTGGTTATGTCACTGTACAGATTACTAGTGAGACCTCATCTGTAGTACTGTGTCCAGTTCTGGCGGCCATATCTCCAGAAGGACATAAACAAAACAGAGGCAGTCCAGAGAAGGGCAACAAAAATGGTGCAAGAACTGCATCCCTTGATGTGGTACAGAGGTTTATTACAATGTATCCTAAACACTGTAATGAAAAGCCAGCCAACTTCTGTCTGATTGGTAGTGCGTGTTAGATAAAATAAAATGTGGTGAATGTATTAGGATCATTGGCTTACTACACATCATTGACTGAAATGGGGTTGGGGCAATGTTTGTGTGGTGGGGCAGCACATATTTTTGTTTGTGTTTATGGGGGAGCAAAAGTTATGTCAACTCCTGAGTACAAGTAAAAAATTCCTGGTTATACCTTTGGAGAGGGGTGATATGATAAAGATGTTTAAATTAGAGATGGGCAAAAGTTGCAAATTCCACCTTCGCGGAAGTTCCAGGAAATTTAAAAACTTGTACAGAATATTTTGCCCTTTCAATTGTGGCAAAGTTTCAAACTTCCACCAATTTACTGCATATTTTCACCTCATACTGTGTTGTTTAGTGGCTAACTGCGGAACTTTAGTTACAAAATGTGGGAATAAAGTATCTCACCCTTTATGTTGCCGTATCATTTAATTATCTGTGGTTTTCAATGTAATTCTGCAGATTTTTTTTTTCTGCCAGCAATGAATGGCCATATTTGTTTTTTCTACTCATGGTATTGTAAATTTTAAGCTCACATACTGACTCTAACCACTCAACCTGTAGAGTACCTTAACTGTGGTGTCAGCAATTAACCTTTTCTTTCTTTTTTTAATTGCTTCCTTTTTTCCTCCTTTTCTGGTTTATTTTGAGTTTCTTTCTTTTGAATTTCACAGAACCCAAGAACTGTGTTATTTTTTATTCCACGGTAGATGCAAAAATTCCGCGGTTTAGCACTGTAATTCCACAAAAAGATCAAATTTCACTGTGTGTAGCTCTAATCACATACTTCGCAGCTCTGCAGTCACATAGGGTGCAGAGGGAGATATCAGGTGACAGCTCACATTTCTTAGTGTGTAGCTACTCACTTCAACTGTGATTTCTGAAGCAGGAAGAGCTTTGTTTGTTCTGCTCCACAGAACAGGCTTTCTGAGTAACAATCTGCCATTTTCTTGTTCAGAAGAAGAAATAAAATGCTGTTATCTCTACTTGGAGTGCTGGGCCAAAGATATTTCAGCAGTTGTGTTGATTTATTTGATTATATCATATATTGTGGTAGTCTTTGTTCTGGAGTCTGCAGTAGTACTGCATTGTTTTTGAATACTTTTAGTATTTAAGGACTGAGTAAATCACAGACAATACACCATGTCAGGAAGGAAAGCATGGAGGATGTGGAAAAAGTGCCATTGGTAGTAGATCTGTCAGAAGGGTGTCACAAGGAGGTGGAGAGGGTACTGGAGAAGGTGCTAGTACTGTAGGACCAGCACTGTTACTGTAACTGCAACATCCAGTGGCAGTGCAATGCTGGCTGTGTCACGTGCTGTGCCAGTATTGGCTTCAGTGGGAATGAAAGCTTCCAGCTTCTTTGGGCTGCAGTGCAGTACTGCCACTTCCAGAGCAGCTGTTGTTCAGCATTCAAAGGAGTCTAAAAAGACTGCTATGGATGTTGCTGCATGTGTCTTTGGAGGAGGAACAGACTGAACAGTCACAGTCACAGGACACCCAGGAGTTGAGTCAGGAGCTGCTAGGGACTAGGATTGATGAGTGTTTGGGTCCAGTGGCAGGCAGTATGACAGTGACATTAAGAGGACTGCAGGACTATTTACTGTCCTGGCAATAGAGAAGGAGCATGAGCATACAGTGCTTCAAATGGAGCCTGAGGAGGAAGGACATCCTCAGACTGAACACCCTGTTACTGCCATTGCTCATGTAGCAGGGAAGGTTACTGAAGAAGAGGAGGTGGGGGACAGTCAGCCCTTTCTGACACAGATGGAAATGTCATAAAGCAGTGAGGGAATTAGTGATTAGGGGTGTGTGGATGAGGATAACCCAGTACTAGACCATAATTGGCAGCCACCCCTTTCATAAGCAGCACCCACAACTATCATGGGTAAAGGGCAAGCAAATCCTGTTGCACCACTCCCCAAGCAGCAACATGTTAGGGTAAAGTGACAGCATTTGGAAAAAATGGGATATGGGGATAAGCAGCAGCAGGAGTAGCAACAGAAAACCATTTTGCCCACCCTATGTCCATCTCCCCATCTGCCCATCCAGGAAAATCTGGCATGTCGGCAGACACTCACTTGTGTGGGATTTTTTGTAATTGATAAATTTGATGACAGTGTGACTGTGTGCAACATCTGCAGGTCCAAAATTAGCAGGGGTAAGCCAGGTTCACACTATGGGACGATTGGCACGCATAGCCACAGGCAAAGTAAATATCCAATTTACTGGACACAGCATAAGCGATTGTCATACATGCCCAGTTCTGACAGTTCAGCACACTCTGAAGGAGAGGTTCCCCATCCTGGTGATGATGTGGTAACATTTGCCCCTTTATTGTGTTCCAGCCATAGACGTGCAGATACAGCTGGAGGTAGTCAAACTGACCCATCCACTGCACAGATAGAGAGCTTTTTCCATCATGTTTCTGTTGGCCAACAAGGCAGCCAAATCAGCAAGAACATACCTGGCAAAGCCACAACACCCTCCACAGTGCAGCACCCTATGAGGCTTCAGCAACCAGATATCAAATCGGCTTAAACAAAGCACACAGTATGTAATCATAAACACCCAGTGACAAAAGAGCTGAACACGGCTGTTGTAAAGATGCTCACAACAGATCTTTTGCCATTCTCATTTGCTGAGAATCCAGGGTTTAGAGAACTAATGGAAAAGGCTATCCCTAAATTCAAAGTGCCCAGTCACACTTACTTCAGCACTAAGGCTGTTCCAACAATTTATAATGACCTTGCATGCATTGTGCCACATGCTATGTCCCACTCTGCAGGAGTCAGTATCCACCTCACAACAGACATCTGGACTAGTGGCCCATCATCAGGTATTAGTTATATGTGCATTACTGCACACTGGGCCTATTTTCCTAGGGTATATGCCTTACACCCCTGCCCCTCATCTACATGCCCCCTGAATAGTGGCAGCAGTTCTAGTGGTGATCCTCCCAGCATGCCACATTGAGTATGCAGAGTATGTATAGGTAACATATATTTGAGAAAATTATCACCCACATCAATGAGGCCATTACTCACTGCCTAAAGCCACATGGATTCCAGGCTGGGTATACTGCTAGTGACAATGCACGGAATGCCATTAAAGCAGTAACTGATGGCTGTTTTTATCATTTCCCCTGCTTTGCTTTGCACATGTCCTGAACCTCATTATGAGTGCCTTTCTGGAGCAAGAAGCATTGAGTAGCATGTTGGCTGTCAGTCACAAAATCTGCAGCCATTTCAGTCACCCTGCAGTGGCTAGATCAGAGCTCAGGATTCTACAGAAGGCCAATAAAGTACCACAACACCACCTGAAGCCTGATGTGGTGACATGCTGGATTTCCACACTCTTTATGCTTGAGAGGTTGTTAGAGCAGTACAAGCCAATCAATGAGTAAGTAATGCAGATGCGTGATTCAGAAGCATAGTCAGCCATATTGCTGAGTCCATCCTAGTGGATATTGATGGATAGTGTAATCCAAGTCCTCCATTCACTTGAACAGGCAACACAGGTTGTGAGCTCAGAAAATGTATGCTTGATCCAGGTGATACCATTGCTGTGTATACGCTGCCAGGCACTGGTCAATGTAAAGGGGCAATTTGAAGTGGCAGCAGATTCTATTGGAGCAGAGCTGGCTGACCACATCATGCAGTTGTGTGACAATCATTACAGGGTGATTGACATTAACACCTCTGAGGTATACATCCTGGCAACCCTGCTTGATTCCAGGTACAAGCATGGCATGATGTCATTTCTTCCAGGTGGGAAGGCTGATTTGGATAACTATGTTGTGATCCTGGGTGGCAAGGAACAAAAGTGGATGAGTCACTAGGAGCAAAGGCTGAAAAAATCAATAATTGTAGACAAACCTGAAGGAACAACAGCAAAGGCCCCCCAGACAGTATCCTTCTCCTCCTCCAATATGGTGTCTGCACCTGCACCTTCATCATCACATAGCACTAGTGTCAAACCCTCTCTTGGCCATGCTGAAGGACATTGGTGTTTCTATGCACCAGCCACCTGAGGGCAACAAACAAGTGCAGCTGTCTGCACAACATATGGTGCAGTCATATCTGGATGGCCTAGAGCAGCTGAGTATAGATGATGAGCCCTTGGAGTATTGATGAAGTAAACTTGAAATCTGGCCTGTGCTTGCAGCTATCACCATTGAGCACCTCACCTGCCCCTGTGCCAATGTAAGCTCAGAAGAGGTATTCAGTGCTGCAGGTGCAATTGTGACTGACAATTGATGCTGCCTATCTAATAGGAATGTTGAGTACCTAACTTTTGTAAAAATGAACTCACATTTCCTCCCCAGGCAGTACATTTTGTCATCAACTGCAAGATTCCATGATCCTACTGAAAAAGGAGGACTCATCAGAGGATGAGGAGAGTGGGACAGTGCTATCTGATGAAAAAAACACAGCTGAGGGGTTTGAGTTCGCCTGAGTAGGACACAGAACATGAGTGGGTGGTGTGCACAGAAATTGTTCTGCGAGGTACCCTAATAGCTGTTTGTATCTGCAGTTACATTAGCAGAACAAAGAAGCAAGGCACTAGGAGTCATTCTGTGCAATACATAAGTCATCAACTGCTCTGTTAGAAAAACGTTGGTGACAAACAAATGATTACTACTTCCTGATTAATACTGCAAATTCACATTGACATTACAAGCGTTTCTGTAATTATAACACTGCAGTATTTACAAGTGTCCCAGTTGGCTGCTGTTTAGCCCTCCGAAAGAAAAAAGTAAAAAAACAAAACAAATTGCTGTGGACATTGTTTGTGTCCTGTAATGTTCAGTATTTACAAGTGTCCCAGTTGGCCACTGTTTTGTATTCCTCACAAAAAAAGTAAAAAGAAATAAATAAATTGCTGTGGACATCGTACATGTCCTGTAATGTTAAAACTGTTAAATGTTCCAGCTGGCTGCTGTTTAGTTAGGCCCCCTCAACAAAAGAACACTGTTGAACCACGTAATAGCAATGATGATGACCACAAAATGGCTTCTGTTGGGAATTAAAAGCATTGACCTACGTGGTTATAACCCGTTACAAGAATGATCAATCCACCACCATGTCAAGCAACACCCACAAAGTCATTCGTCACATATGTCAGTATCACCTCCACCTCCCTTCCAACGTTTCATACCAAAATGACTCAGCTTTAAGATAAGAACATGGATTACGTCTTGTACTATCTACATATAAAATCTATTGATATTGTGTCACATCAACTGGAGTGACAAATGTACTATAATTCAAGCAACAACCATAAAGCCAAGAACAAGCAGACTCTGTCAAGATCACTTCACCTTCAAGAAAGTTAGAATAACAGTGTCACTGCCACAGGGGGCTATGTATGTTGAGTTATGCAACTGTTGGTGCACTTAGAAACATAGAAACATAGACTTTGATGGCACATAAGGACCACTTGGCCCACCTAGTCTGCCCATTTCCATACCTACAGGATAAGCTGCAGATCCTAGTTAACCAACAGCCTATTTCTTCTTACCCCCTACAAGAATTGCCTTATGTCTGTCCCATGTATTCTTGAATTCATCCACAGTTTTAGACCCCACAACCTCCTCAGGAAGGCTATTCCATGTGTCCATCACCCTCTCTGTGAAAAAATACTTCCTCACATTGCCCCTAAACCACCCCCCATCTTTAAATTGTGTACCCTTGTTCTTGCACATCTCTTTTTCTGAAAGATGCTACCCTCTTGGACTTTGTTGATTCCACTAAGGTACTTAAAAGTTTCTATCATGTCGCCCCTCTCCCTCCTTTCCTCAAGGGTATAAATATTAAGCTCCTTTAGTCTCTCCTCATATGGCTTCTCTTGCAGACTCTGCACCATTATAGTTGCCCTCCTCTGGACTGCCTCTGGACTGCCTCTATCCTGTCTATGTCCTTGTGAAGATGGGGTCTCCAGAACTGGACACAGTATTCCAGATGGGGTCTCACCAACTGTCTGTACAGAGGGATAACAACTTCCTGTTTTCTTTTGGTGATGCCTCTCCCTATACATCCCAGTATACCCCCAGCCCTCTCTACTGCCTTCTCACATTGTTTGCTAACCTTAAGGTCATCTGATATGATTACCCCCAGGTCCCTTTCCATTGTTGTTGTTGTTACTACCTCCCCCCAATTGTGTAATCTTCCCCTGGGTTTTTGTTTCCCAGGTGCATTATTTTGCACTTCTTTGCATTGAATCCAAGCTGCCATAATTCTGACCATTCCTCCAACCATACCAAGTCCCTTCTCATCCTTTTCACGCCTCCTTGTGTATCAACCCTGTTGCAGATCTTTGTGTCATATGCAAAGAGGCATACTTTTCCTTCCAGTCCCTCTGCATTGTCACTTATAAAGACATTAAAAAGGACTGGACCCAGTACTGAACCCTGTGGTACCCCACTAGTAACTCCTCTTTCTTCAGAGTGGACTCCATTTACAATTACCTTCTGTGTCCTGTTGTCCAGCCAATGTTTTACCCAGGCTACCACCCTGGGACCCACTCCCAGGCTGGTTAATTTGACAATTAATCTTTTGTGTGGGACTGTGTCAAATGACTTGCTAAAGTCTAGGTAGGCCATGTCCATAGCCCCTCCCTGGTCTACTACTTTGGTCACCCAGTCAAAAAAATCAATTAGATTCATCTGACATGACCTTCCCACTGTGAAACCATGCTGCCTTGGGTCATGTACCCCACTGGCCTTTAGGTACTCAGCAATTCCTTCCTTTAGAAGTGATTCCATCACATTCCCTAACACAGAGGTCAAACTGACAGGTCTATAGTTTTCTGTCTTGGTCCCACTTTTGTGATGGGGAATTACACCACCTTTCTCCAGTTCGCAGATACCACACCATCCTCCCAAGATTTGTTAAAAAGGGTAGTCAGTGGTTTCACTAGTTCTCCCCTTAATTCTTTTAGAATTCTGGGGTGAATTCCATCAGGCCCCATTGCTTTGTCCACCTTCAGTTTTAGGAGTTCTTTCAGAACCATTTCTTCTGTGAAAGGACTGGGACAGACCCCCCTATCAAGAGTGCTTCTGTTAATTGGATTAGGCACCTCCCTCTCCTCCTCTTTTGTAAATACTGAGCAGAAATATTCATTCAGTATCCCTGCTTTTATACTATCCCTCTCTGCCCACCCACTGTCCATTCTATTCAGCCTCACTATCCCTCCCTTTGTCTTTCTACGCTCCTTGATGTACCTATAAAAGGTTTAATCTCCCTTCTTAACCGAGTTGGCTATCTTTTCCTCAGTTTGGGCCTTTGCTATTCTGACTTCCCTCCCTGCTTCTTTCTGCCTTAATTGGAACAGCTCTCTGTCCTCCTCCTTCTGTGTTTCCTTATACTTACTGAATGCTATCTTTTTCTCCCTGACTGTCCCCACCACCTCTTTTGAGAACCATAGTGGCTTTTTCTTTCATTTTGATTTTTTTATTTGCATCACACAAAAGGCTTGTTGCCTTTGTGATGGCAGTTTTGATGATCCTCCATTGTTGCTCTACCCCTCCTTCTAGTCTGTTTGCCAGTGTTTTTCAAAGACACTCTCCCATATTGCCAAAGTCAGCCCTCCTGAAGTCCATTACCCTCACTTTTGTATGACTTGACTCTGCAGCTGAGTTTATCATGAACCACACTGTTTAATGGTCACTTGTTCCCAGATGTCAACCCACTTCTAGATCTGAGATCCTCTCACTGTCCCCATTTGAGAGTACAAGGTCTAAGATTGCTCCCTCATGAGTGGGTTCAGAAACTAGCTGTCTGAGGCATGCCACCTGTAGGGCATCGAGAATGGCCCTGCTCTTGGATGTGGCTGCAGCAAATGTGCTCTAGTTAACATCTGGCATATTCAGGTCTCCCATCAACAGTATCTCCCCTTTCTCTGCCATGCTAAGAATGCCTTCTATCATATCCGTTCCTTGTCCTTTCCTTCCCCCTGACATGAGGGTCTGTATACAACCTCTCTGTGGATTGTGGTGCCATTTCCAGTCTCTAAGGTGACCCACAGTGCCTCCTTTCCTCCCTGTTTACTCTTTTGTTCAGTTGCTTTTATCCCTTCCTTTACATAGAGAGCTACTCCTCCCCCTCATCTCCCCTCCCTGTCTTTCCTGTAGGTTATGTACTCTGGTATGTTAACATCCCAATCATGGTTCTCTGTCTACTATGTTTGTGTGACTGCTACGATATCCATGCATCCCTCTTCCATGAAGGCCATCAGTTCAGGGAGCTTGTTGCCCAGGCTACAGGCATTGGTACTCATTACCCTCTATTTCCTGATGGCCTTACTCCTTTTTGCCCCATCCTTGTCCTTATTGCCTTTGTCACTTTCTCCATTTACCCCTGCCCTTCTCCCTATTGACATCTCTATCTTGGTGTTTACCTCACTTACTACCCTGACTTTTTAAGGGGGGCTAGGATTTTTCTGTTCCTTTCCAGTGCCCCCCCCTTGGCTAGTTTAAATGCTTGCCAATGAAGTATTTAAACCTATCACCTAGGATCCTGGTTTCCCTCCTGGACAGATGCAGCCCATCATGCCAGTATAGGCCTGCATCACTCCAGGTGGACCCTCAGTCTCCATTGAAGCCAAATTCCTGTGCTCTGCACCAGTTTTTCAACCACTGATTGAATCCCATGGTGTGGAGCACCCTAACTTCACCTATGCCATAGACAGGCAGTACCTCTGAGAAGGTTACAGTGAGTGCTACTTGTCTAAGGCCCCTGCCCAACTCCACAGACTCTTCCTGCACTGCTCTGATCCCTTTCTTAGCCAGGTCATTTGTTCCTAGGTGGACAATGACATCCAGATCCCTCCCTCCCCTGTGCAGCTGCTCTGGTGATCCTGAGGATTCACTCCCTGTCCCTCCAAGCCATGGTGCCAGGCAGGCACCTTACCTCCCTCTCACCTTCCTCCCCCACTTCTACCATCCCAATAATGGAGTCCCCCACCAGGAGTTGTTTCCTCTACCTGTGGTGTCCCATGCCACCCTCCTGTGGGTCTCCCTTGTGGAGGTTCCCAGCACCTCCTTGGTGTCCACTGTGGGTGCCTCCATAAAGGAACCACACTGTGCCAGAACAGCATAGGAATTGTGGAGAGGTACAACTGGAGGGATGCACCTCTGCTCCACCACCCTCACCCTCCCTGAACCCACTGTGGTCCAACTGCTCCTCTTTCTTGGCAAACTTTGAGGCAACACCAGTGGCCCTGGTGATCCCTGGATGGAAGATGACATCCCACAAATCCTGGCCAACTCAGCCTGGAGATGAGCAACCTCCTCCTTCAGCTCAGAGAGGTGCATGCAGATGGGAGAACACTGCATCCTCCAGAACATCTCCTGGAAGACTGCTGCTCCACAGCCACTGCACTGCACCACTCCCAGCATGTCTTACTTCTGGCCCCTTCACTGTTGTTTGGAATCCTTAATCTTTCCTCTGTTTTTTTTCCTCTCCCTACTTACTGTCTCTGTGCCCTTTAAGCTCTTGATCATCCTGTTCTCAGTCAAGAAGATCCTATATTTCTCAGTAGACCCCTTACTTGCTCAGAGGCAGACCTCCAGCAGCTAGGGGGCAGAGAGCTACTCTTGCCCTTCTAGGATGGTGAGTCTTTGGTGACTCTGTGATCACTTACTTCCTGCTCCCAAACAGGAAGTTCCTGTTGTCAGTCAAATCCTTTGCCTATAAAAGTAGAACTAGCTTTGGGTGTGAGGGTGGCAGGGAGGGAAGGAGGGCAATATAGTCCCAGTAGAGAAGTCCAGTCACACAGCACTCCTCCCTCATTGTGTTCTCTGCCAAGCCTCTGGTAAAATCTATCTAGGGTGGTGTTTAAATCTAGCTTCCTTCTAGCTAAGCCACTCCCCCACTTAATAGATCTTTCTGCATGTAATTAAATTGCTCAGATAACAATCCCCTTCAGCCACCTGAGATTTACACCTAGATAACTGCTCGGTTATCTGAGATAACTGCTCAGATAACCATTCATTTCAGCTAACTCAGACAAACACACTATCTTTTTTCTGTTTGTGTTTTTTTCCCTAAATTGAAGGTCCAAGTGGAAGAGTTCTACTTCTTTAGTTCCAGTAGAGAAGTCCAGTCACACAGCACTCCTTGCTTCTGGTGTTCTCTGCCAAACCTCTGGCAGAATCTATCTAGGGAGGTGTTTAAATCTAGCTTCCTTCTAGCTAAGCCACTCCCCCTACTTAATAGATCTTTCTACATTTAATTAAATTGCACAGATAACAATCTTCTTCAGCCACCTGAGATGTACACCTAGATAACTGCTCAGTTATCTGAGATAACTGCTCAGATAACCATTCACTTCAGCTAAGTCAGACAAACATACTAACTTTTTTGTTTGTGTTTTTTTACCCTAAATTGAAGGTCCCAGTGGAAGAGTTCTACTTTTTTATTCCCTGTAGAGAAGTCCAGTCACACATCACTCCTTCCTCCTGGTGTTCTCTGCCAAGCCTTTTCAGTGACACAACCTCACTGCAACACCTATATACGCTGCTATGCACAGTATTGTTAACAGTGACATTTACATGTAAAACTGTTAGCAATAGCTGATTTTTGGACCGCAAATTCAGATGAAAAGTAAATCCAAGTTCTGTGGAAGAACAACAGGTGCTACACCATGACACAGAACAGTCTGACAATGTGGCCTCACAAGATGATGTGAGCATATCAGGACACTGCACAACTGTATGTCATGACCTGAGCACTGTGATGTTGAGTTTATTGAGTATTTCTGCTGCACTGATGGAAGAGAAGACATGCCAATCATGCTGATTTGCTGTGGCTGATTTGTTATATGAAGTGCAGCACCATAACAGAAGAGTAGTTACTGCTAGAGTACTCTTGACTGTCATGCTATCCACTTTGACACATCACATCTCCTTCCCCTGCCACACAGGTGAGTAGAAATAATTTCAAGTTTTGTGTATTGACTAAGTGGTGATGATGACTCATGTGTACTGTTTCTGGAAGGAACTGTTTTTCTTATGTTTCTTTTTTCAGGCTTTGTGAATGCTGCTGCTCCTGCTCTTACTGCTGCTGGGATCCTCCCCTAGTATGACAGCCTTGTGGCTTTATGGTGTGTCCATCCCAACTGCCTAGGTAAGCACCTAATATTTTTTTATAGTAAAAGTTTGCTATTTGTTTTTAGTTTCTCTTTACAGACAGGTCATTCTATGGTAATGAGATAGGTGTTGATTCAGACAGACTTTGAGGCAGGCTGTTGGGGAACCGGTGGAGGGGGGCAGTGGTAGTGGTAGTGGTGGAGTAGCTGCTGTGGGCTCAGACCAGTTGTGCTGCATGCAGATCAGCAAAAGTGAGAGAATGTTCTGAGTTAATTGTCCAACCTAACAGGTGTTTTGCCTTGGCAAAACAATGCCAATACATGCTTCTCTTGTGTTTGTGCAACTCTCGGTGTGCTCCCCTTTCAGGTCTGCCTGTGTAAGGCTTTGTAAATGCTGCTGCTGCTCTTGCTGCTGCCAGGATCCTCCCCTAGTCTGACATGCCTGTGGTTTCATGGTGTGTCCATCCCAACTGCCCAGGTAAGTACTCAATAATATTTTGAACAATAAAAGCTTACATTTTTTTTTCTTTCCAGACAGATCATTGCATTGTCATGGCATAGGTGCAGATAGATTCAGACTGACTTCAAGGCAGTCAGAAGAGGGGCCATGGGGGTGAATAGTAGTGGTGGTGGAGGAGCCACTGCAGGTGTACACCAGTTGTGTTGTAGGTACATTAGGTAAAGTCAGACTATGCTATGAGTTGGTGGTCTGGCCTAACAGGTGTTGTGCCTCTGCTAACCAATGACACTCCATGCTTCACTTGTGTCTCTGCAACTTTCAGTGTGATTTCTTTTTCAGGACTGCCACTGTAATGTTTTCTGGATGCTGCTGCTGTCCTGAATGTACTCTGTCAGCCAGGCCAGTGGCTTTATGGTGTGTCCATCTAAATTGCCCAGGTAATTAGCAGTTGTTGTTGTTGTACTTTTAACCTTTTTTCTTCTCACACAGGTCATTACATGGGAGTGGGATAGATGTATTTATAGTTAGGCAAACAATTCAGGTATGGAGGGGAGACTTGGGGGTGTGTGGGTGCTACCAAAGGTGTAGACCAGTTGGTTGCACATTAGGTAGTGAGTGGTGGCAGTCTAGGTAGTGAGAGGATGTTCATAATTGTTGGTCCAGCCTCGCAAGCATGGTCCACCCTTGTTATAACCAATGACATGTTTCCCTGGTGTTATTGCAACTCTCTGTATGATTTTTCTCTTCTCAGGTCTGCCTCTGTAAGGCTTGCTTGACAGAGGCTGCTGCATCTACTGTCCTGAATGTACCCTGCCAGCCCTGTGATTGTAAGAGGGAACTGAAGAGGAATCAAATGACAACATCGGTGGTCGATGTTATCATTACGTTACTCATGCAAGACCTAAATCCATATAGTGTCACCTAACTAAGCAAATGGCTCATTCAACATTTCTTTGGGGAGAGGGCAAATCATGTTCTTCTGATGGATACTGCCAAAAAGGTTAAGACTGAACTCTGAACTGCAATTAGACATGCTCAATGAACTTTTGCAAACCTTCATATTCTGTAAAGACAGACATGATATGCCAAATATTAACTGGGCAATTTAAATGGTAAAACAGACACCTAAAAGATCTTCCTTTCTGGGATAATCGACCTGGGTCTAGATCAACTTATCTCAGAATCCACTAGAGGAAACAATATTTTGGATCTACTTCATACCACAACTGATACACATATTTCTAATTTATCCTTGCTAGACCCTCTCGGGAATAGTGACCACAAATCTGTATTTTTTAGTATACCCCAACATCAACAATATGTAAGAAACAGCATATTACTCAAACAATATGATAAAGCAGACTTCAAATTAATTAACAACTACTTAAAAGACATAGACTGGGAACATATTCATTCTTCTCCATCAGTAGAGCATGCTTGGATCAAATTTAAAGGAATTATTCTGGACTTGGAATCCAAATATGTACCAACAAAAAATAAATATGATCCAAAAGGATATATTCCCAAATGGCTAAATAAAAACATCAGGACATTAATTAAACAAAAAGAAAGATGTTTTTCTAAACTAAAAAAAATATCCAAACAATAACGACATTTTATTATCATATAGGGCTTCTGTAAAAAAACTCAAATCAGCAATTTTGAAATCTAAACGTAACTTAGAATTCAGGATAGCACATACAAAAAATGACCAAAAATCACTGTACTCCTATTTAAATAAGAGCAAAGGTAATACTAGACAAGTTGGACCATTAATAATCAATAACATGCCAACAATATCGGACAAAGCAACTGCCGATCACTTAAACAAGTATTTCTGTTCTGTTTTTTCACACATGGACACACATCAGTCTATAACACCAAAACAACCTAACAATCACAATTATCTGATAACTATTAATCAAATTAAACAGGCATTGAAAACACTAAACAAAAAAGGAAGTCCCGGACCAGATATGATCAATCCTAGATTTTTGACAGAAACTATTGATACAATATCCACACCACTGGCTATTATTTTTAATAAATCTCTCAACGAATCAACAGTTCCCACTGACTGGTTGACAGCACTTGTGACACCATTTTTTTAAAAAGGGAACAGATCAAACCCAGAAAACTATAGACCTATAAGTCTAACCTCTGTGCCATGTAAAATAATGGAAAAAATTATCAAAACCCTAGTGGAAGAAGAAATTATGTATCTAAACCTTCAAGATACCACACAATATGGTTTTAAACAAGGTCACTCAACAACTGCAAATTTAATTGCTTTCTATAATCAAATTCACTATGAATTAGATGTAAAGACACCCATGGACATTATTCTTCTAGATTTCAGTAAAGCTTTTGATCCTGTATCCCATACAAAATTAATCAAGAAACTGACACTACTAGGAATTTCAGCATACCTAACTAACTGAGTGAAAAACTGGTTAACAGACAGGACCCAACAAGTCAGAATTAATGGAATACTGTCTGACGTGGGTGGGGTGACCAGTGGGGTACCACAGGGCTCTGTGCTCGGGCCTGTCCTGTTTAATGTTTTTATTTCTGATATGCAGACTAGTCCAAATACTTATTTATCAAAATTTGCTGACGACACCAAGCTGGGAGGAAGAGTTGATACTCCAGATAATATAAACCAACTGTGTACAGATCTACATAAAATTGAGGAATGGGCATTATTAAACGGTATGGAATTCAACAACAATAAATGTACCGTACTTCACCTCAGTAATAATAATCCACATCAATTTTACAAACTAAACAATATATTATAAAAAACAACAAATTGTGAAAGAGACCTTGGAATTAATATTAACAATAAATTATCTTCTAGTGACCACTGTAACAAATTAGCCAAAAACTCAAATGGATTACTCAGAAGAATAAATCATACATTTGTATCAAAATTCGAAAACTGTATTATTCCATTGTATCGGACGTATGTTAGACTGCATTCTGACTATGGGTCACCATTCGGGAGCCCATATCTCAAAAGGGACATAGCTACTATTGAGAGCATCCAAAGAACAGCAACAAGGATGATACCACACTTGGCACACTTACCATATGATGACAGGTTAAAAAAAATAAAACTTCATTCACTAGAAACTAGGTGGTTGAGGGGAGATCTCCTGTTTCTTCATACAATTTTGAAACAACCGAACCTGATGCAACAATGTGGACTAAACTACACAACAAGGAATCTAGTTCCCAGATTACATACCAAACAGTTAATTGTTCCAAAAGCAAATACAAATAAAAGATTACACTTTTTTACAATTAGGGCTCCCAGAATATGGAACAAATTACCCAATGACCTTGTTAATATTACCAGTTTTGAAACATTTAAAACCAAATTAGATTCATGGTTAGAAACTGTTAACAAACAACGATCCACAACATTGTGGGAGATAATCTCGATGGGCACAATGCCTTCTTGTATCTCACCTAACCAAGTAATACCAAGTAATGAGACATTGCTCTGTGAAGCAAGGAAATGTTTATATTAAGAATAAACTGAACAAAGCAAAACAGGAACTGTGACATGAAGCAGAAAAGAAAACTTTGTGCAATAACAACAATAACATTACTTAGTAATGAATGCTGACAGAACTAATTACAGTATAGACATAACAACAGGCCAAAAAGGCAACTAAATACAGGGTTTCAGTCTGTGCTTGTCAGCACTCCTAATCTGCTGATACAGCATCACTGTAGAAGGCCAGTGCTGGCAGCAACTGGTCTGTGCTGAGGCCTCCCCCAGTGGTCATTGCTTGCTTTAAAAGCAGCAAACTATGGGCAAATCCTGAATCCACCTTAGTCTCAAGGGAAGCCACTTTTTTTTAAATCTTCTGATATCCATGCATATGGCACAGACATCATTTTGACTGTGGGTGGCAGTGGCTGATGCTTTGCTGCTGCCACCTTCTTCTGTTGCTGGCACTGCAGCTACAGGGGGTACTGTCACTGGTCCTGACACAGTGTCTTTGTGGGGGGGGGCTGCTGCTCTGGTGTTGCCTTTTGTGCCAGTCTGTCAATCTCCCTCCATAGTTTTTTCAGCCAGTGTACTTCTTTTTCTCCTGCTGCTGCTGTGTGGCTGTGGCCATGGCAGTGGTGGTGGCGGTTGTGGCACTGTGTCAGTGTTTTCTGTAGGACATAAAGAAATATGCAGTTTCAAGAGAATGAACTGAAGTGTCAAAATAGACATTTTCTGTAATTGCAGTACAGTACTTGTCCACTGTAAACTTACTGTACCCTGCCTGAAATTAAGCAGATGGATGTAGCTGCACCACTCACCTTGTCTCCTTGGTCTCTGCTGTGCATGTACCAACCTCCAACACATCCCACACAGGATAGGACCATTATTTGGTAAGTATGGACCATAAGTATGTGAAAGCCGATGTTTAACCAATGTTTCAGCACTTACATGTTCTTTTAGGCTGTCCCATCATCACATCAAATCCTCAACCGCTGTCTCTGTAAGGCAGTGTACCATCCATTGAAATCCCCTCCCCCCTTATATTCATATAGTTTTTGTTTTCTCACCAATGTAGGAACAGAACTAATTTAATTAAAAATATGTTATTATTATAATCTTATTATCATATTCTTAATTGCTTTTCTATATTCTTATATTGGCTTAATTATTAAGTACTATAAATGTTTCTGGTCAAATTAATATCTAAATGAACTCTAAAACAAGGACAATGCTGTTTAAGGCTTGAATACTGAAATGGAGGAATGATGCCATGAAAAAAAAGGAAATAGCATACATGAACAACTTCAGAAAAAAAATGTTGCAAGGATAGTCTGTTTAAAGTGACAGCCCCCTTGGCACCTCTTCCAATGATTAGCAGAGGAGCTTGAAACTGAGACTAAGAAATTGTCATGGAAACTTGACATAATTTCTTGCCTTGTTTTTCATGTAACAGCCAACCCCAGGTACACCAGAAGTTAACAGAGACTGAAATAGACTGGCTTTAAGAAATTAAGACTGGAAAATATAAAAAAGTCCTATATATTTCAAAATCACACAGGTTATTGAGAATGACTAAAACTTCACAGGTATTAAGTGTCAGTCCTGCAAGAGCTTTGCTCTCCTTGCTATTTATAACATTATGTAACCCAAAACTGTTTAAAATATATAGACAAATGTGGTGCCTAAATTAAGTTCACCTTACCACCTTTTCAATGGAATGAGTCTTGAGTGTTTATCTAACAAGCAACATCTAGTCACATGATTTGTAAGTCTTCTTGATGAACTCCAAAGCAACATGAGGTCATGGATCATTAACCACAAATAAAAGAAATCACTGTCTTGAAGAAGTTTGCTATGATTATAAAGTTTCTAATGATAACAGGTGTGCAAAACTAACATCATTTTGAACAGGAAAATATGTACTTCTGGAATCTGTAAATTCTTTTTAGATATACATAAAGGAAAAAGTTTTATAATGTTTTTAGAAATTATACATTTTATATTAGGATTGAAACCATCATGTTTGGTCTCAAATGCATCCTCTCTTTTAGCTGCATCTGAAAATGTAGGCTTTACATTTGTAACAGGGTGCACATAGATGCAAGAAAGAAAAAATGTTTTATATTAAAAATAATTTTTGAAGATGAGGTCATATTGAGAAAAAAATGGTTTCAGAGAGGCTAACAGTAACACCCGCAAAGAATAGTCAGACCAATCATAATTTGATGGTGATGTCGCCCAGCAAGAGGGACATAAATGGGATGCTGGCAAAGCTGACCTAGAACTGTCTGATCCTTTGGTGTGTGTGAGGACCTGTGTTGGCTGCTCTGATAATTTTGGAAGAGCTTGTGACTTGTACTAGGCCAAAAGCCTGAAGCAATGCCTGCTTGGAGCCAGCACTTGGATTGAGCCATTGCCACCACAAGATGGTGTTAGGTACAAGCTTGAAGGCCTACACAACATTGCAACAAAGTCCAGCTGCTAAAACTGACAGCTACAGGAAGGACTCTTCTCCCAATATTGGATGAAGCAAGGCTTATGTTTTGCATACCGAGAATTTGGACTAAAGCAATGTTTTGGAATTTCTGTTAAAAGTCTGAACAAGAAACTAACTTTGGAATTTACCAGCCAGCATGCCTGCAGTGCTGTTAAATTGCAGTGAGTCCAGAGTTGCAGGTTCAAGAGCAGAAATTAACTGAAACAGAAAAGAGTCACAGAGTCCAGTTACTAAAACATCATTGCTGTCCACAGGAAGAGATCTTTCTACAGACTGTGCTGAACCACTAAAATCTTGCTGTCTGATTTTTCCCACTAAATCCTGAAGTGACTTTTGATGATTTGTGATGTCAAGCAAAGAAGGATCCAGCCTGCATTGCTTCATTGATGTCAGAAGGCTATAGTTTCAGGTTCAAGGGGAAAAGACAGAAGACTAAAGGCAAACCAACCACTAAGGACTTTTGTCATACAAAATCAGAAGTTCTCACCAAGATTTTGAAAGTTAAAAAGTAGAAGACTGCACGTACAGATAACTAAAACTTAATAATTCCTTTAATTATTCCACTTTTAGTACTTTTATTTTGGCTATCTGGGGTGGTAACTTAATGCATTTTAGCTCCAAAACCTTGGGTATATAGTTAAGCTAGAATTTAAACATAAAGAAATGCCTTCTTGGATACTATAACGTTTAAAACAATTATTATACAAAGATATAACCTAGTGTAATGAGTTGCAAGTTTTCATAGTAAAAAAAGGTTGTGCTATTGATAAGTATGCTGAAGAAATATTATAAACTGTCATTTGTTATGTTGAATATGGTGCATCCATTTGCATTGCTTATGTGTTGAAATTTGTTTTATTTGAATTATTTGATCTACTTGATTTTCTAAAACCTGTTGTTTTGTTCACATTACAGTTTATGTTTACATTATTTTTATTATGCTTGATATTTATGCTAATTATGAATATTTAGGACTTGAAATATGTAAATAAAATATTTATTTATCTTTTATATAATCCAATGTTTTTGACCATCATTTTTGAATCTGGAGAGCATAGGATACTATCATATATGAATTTTTATTGTGTTTGATAATTTATGAAATAATTTTGGGTAAGGCTTGAGGTGAATCCAAGTGCTTCATTGTAAAAAGTGATATTATAAGCCTTTGTTCTGACATCTTTGGGGTTCTCGTTTGTGAGATGATTGTGAATAGCAGTCCACTCTTAGGGTGTATGGAAAATAAATATTGTTATTGTTATTGTTTGCAAGTTACTGAATGGCATAAGTAATATTTTTCTGTTCTTGTTTCTCAACGATTTAAAGATAAAATTACCCCTAGACAGCAAGAAAAGACAGAAAGAAGAATTGTCTGACAGTAAAGCTGCAAGGAAAAGGTCTTTTGAAGTATCACAAGGAAAAGATTTGGTTCTTTGTTCAAAATTGTATTGCATGAGCATTGTAATTACCACTGTTGTTTAAAGCGTATTATTGTTGTTAAAGTAGTGACTATTTTTACAAAACCATGTCAGTGCGAGGTCTATGTGCAAAAGTTATAAAATCTGAGGCAGTGATACATTCTCCAGTATTTTCCCAGCCTTCATTTATGAGTAACGAGGAAAGAATAAAAGATCTTGAAAGAATGAATGACACATATTTAGAGCTAATTAACCAGCTAAAGCATGACCAAACATGTTTAGCAAGTGAAGCAAAACAGTTGTGGGAACAACTACAAGGAAAATCACTGGAATGTAGTAAATTCACAGGTCAAGCTGAGTTATTAGAAAAACAGATGAAACTACAGCAAAATTATCTGACAAAGACTATGTCTTGGTCAACCAAAGGACTGAAATTGCTGTGTTAACAAATTCTGATGAACAGCAGAATGGGTGGTATACAGCTTTGAAAAGGTAAAAACAGAATTAGCATATGCTAATGTGCAGGTTACCAAGGAGCTAACTACACTGACCCAAATTTATAATGATATAAGGGAGCAATATGACAGTGAAAAGAAACAGTGGGAAGACAGGAAAAGACACCTGTTAGCCAAAAGGAAGGAGGAAACCTCCAAACCAAGAGGCTTAAGTGAGTCAAACCCAAGCTATCCGTCTCAAGGTAATGGACTACAGGATGATACCATTGGGACATATAATTCTTTTTGGAATCCTTTCCACCCAAAACCTGCAGACATAGCTTACTACCAGCCATAGTCCCTTTCTCAATTTGGTACCAAAGGGCAATCTGAGTTTAAAAAAGTGGTAATAGAAGAAAGTGGAACAGTACATGTAAATAGAGAAATCAGTCCACTAAATGGACTGATGAGTACTTCAAGTGAACCAGATAACTTGGCAGAAAAATGTAAATCAGGAGCTATACCAAATGAGCTAGGAAATAAGCAACTAAAGAAGTATTGCACCCTTTTGGAAAAGGAGGTTATTAAGTTAGGTGGAAACTGTGAAGGCTTAAAGGCCAAAAGTAAAAATCATGGGAGAATAAAAGCATCTGCGGAATCAGGCCCAGATTACACCTCCCATGAAAATGAATATTCCTGTTCAGAAGAGGAATCATATGACAAGTGTAAGAAAAGACAAAAAATTAAACAGAGAAGTTCTGATTCTGAAGATGAGTCATCTGATAGGTCCAGAAGAAGTAAAAAGATATCTGAAAAGGAATGGGGTATTTCAAATCAAAGACTGTTACACAAGCTTTGAAATTGGTAGGAGGAAGGTATAATTCTAAATCTGTGAAAGGAGGCATTGAGCAACATATCCAAAAACTAATAGACTGTCTTGAATCTGTGTCCATAACTGATGAGGAAGAACATAATTTTGTGATTAGTGGTCTGTTGACGATCCTTGAGCAGAGTGGTCAAGATTGTCTAGAGAAAGTAGGAACAAACCTGACAAACTGTATAAATTCCTAAAGAAGGAGTTTGGTAAATATCACACCAAGGGGGCAGCCATATGTGCTGCCTACCAAAAGCAGTGTGGGGTTGATCAAAGTCCTAGGGAATATTATTGTAGGTTGAAGGATGTATTCTTTGGAGCAGAAGATCACTCAGACAGTGATTTAGATGACTTCTGAGATGCACATTACCAAGGTTTACCCCCTGCTATCAGGACACAATTGGCACTCGAGCTTAACAGGAGACCCAGAGACATTCACTGGATTGCCAGACAATCAGAACACATCTGGAACTCTGGAAGAGGTGATGACTCCCCTCCACAGAAAAAGGGGGGGCCCACTCCCAAGGTCCAAGTGTCTGAAGTAACTGCCTCAGATACTTTGGCTATGGAAGGAAGTGAGCTCTCTCCTCCCAAAATAGGAGACAAAGGAAGAAAAAAGGTAACAACAATCAAACAGGAAAAGCTGTAGAGCAGTCTAAGGCTGTGCCTGACCCCACAGTAGTAATCCAAACTTCCAACCCTGTCCAGGCTTCCCCTGTGGTGGTTCCACCACCTGACCCTGAGTCACAGTTCTAGCAGAACACTCAGCAATTCCCACCACCTCAGCCATGTCAAAACCAAGGACCCTCCTATGGAGGTTATGATCCTGATAGAGGGTGCAGCAGAGGGTATGGGGGAGAATACTACAGAGGATACAACAATGACTACAGAGGTGGTAGAGGTGCCTATGGGGGGGTCAAAGCTATAACAATGAACAAGATGGTTACAGGCTCCAAGATAGATATCAATCTAGCTCCCCAAATATGGAGGAGATGGTCAAGAAGTCACAGGAGAAAATACAGGGAATAAAAGACCAGATGGGAGACAAGAAAGTGTTTCTCCAATGCTTTGTTCCACCTCCCCCTCTACCTCCTGGTTTTCATGCACCTGTGCAAAAGGTAAGGAGAATAAGAGCTGCCTTTAGGAAGTACAAGAAAACAGGGAGAGGGGAGGACAGGGAGGAGTACTTGATGGAATCGAAGGAGGTGACAAGGGCAGTGAGGGGGGCCAAGGCATCTACGGAACTTAGGCTGGCACAAGGCATTAAGATGGGGAGAAGGACTTCTTTAGGTACATCAGGGAGAAAAGGAGCTGTAAGGACCACATAATAAGGATTAGGAAGGAGGGGGGTTGGGTAGAAGCAGGGTGCGATAAGGCAGAAGCACTAAATGAGTACTTCTGCTCAGTATTTACTAAAGAGAAGAGGGGAGAGATACCCAAGGGGGAAAAATGGTAGAAACAGGGGGTGAGGAGGTGACAGATGGGGAAATCATGGAGGGCAGAGTTCTGGAGGGTTTGAAGGCACTGAGGGTGGATAAGGCACCAGGCCCAGATGGCATCTACCCCAGGGTACTGAAGGAGCTGGCATAGGTCCTTGCAGGAACTTTGGCAGACCTATTTAATGCCTCACTACATTCGGGGTGTGTACCTCAGAACTGGAGGATGGCTCATGTGGTGCCCCTCCACAAGAGTGGCCCCAAGGATGAACCAGAATACTACAGACCAGTAAGCCTCACATCCCATGTGGGTAAGCTAATGGAGACTATCCTGATGGAGAGGCTGGTGGCTGTCCTAGAGGACAAAGGACTACAGGACAGCAGACAGCATGTCTTCATACAGGGCAGATCCTGCCAAACCAACCTGGTGGAGTTCTATGACTGGTAACTAGGCAACTGGACAGGGGCCATGCAGTGGATGTCCTGTATCTGGACTTCAGTAAGGCATTTGACTCAGTGCCACATGGAAGGCTGAGAAGTAAGTTGGTAGGCACAGAGGCAGGTGCAAAGTTGGTGAGATGGGTAGGGAACTGACTTCAGGGTAGGCAACAGAGGGTGGTGGTGGTGAGTGGGGAGCTCTCACATCCAAGAGTAATGACAAGCAGTGTTCCACAGGGCTTGGTGTTGGGACCAGTGTTGTTTGGGATATTCATTGTGTACATATCATTGGACATCAAGAGCAAGATCAGTCTGTTTGCTGATGATACCAAGGTAGGATCAGTAGTGGATGACCTAGGAGGATGGTAGGGGTTGCAAGATGATCTGGAAAAGCTTGAAACCTGGTCAGACATCTGGCAACTGGGGTTTAATGCCAAAAGTGCAAGGTGCTGCATTTTGGGATGAAGAACCCAAGGAGGAGTTACCAGCTGGGGGGAGTGGAGCTAGCCTAGACAGAGGAGGAGAAGGATCTGGGGGTGCTCATTACAGGGTCAATGAAAAACGTGGCACAATGTAGGAAGGCAGCTGCAAAGGCCAACAAAATGCTGGGTTGTATTGCAAGGGGTATATCCTCGAGGAGGGAGGACATGATTCTGCCACTGTATAGGTCATTAGTTAGACTGCACCTGGAGTACTGCATGCAGTACTGGTGCCCATATCTGAAGAGGAACATTAAGTTACTGGAGGAGGTGCAGTGCAGGGCGACAAAGATGATCAAGGGGCTGGGGGACTTATCATACGAGAGGAGGCTGAGGGAGTTGAACATGTACTCACTGGAGGAGAGGAGGGACAGGGGGGACATGATTGAAACCTTTAAGTACATGAAAGGAATAAACAAGACAGGTACAGAGGGGCTGTTCAAAGTAAGGGAGGGGAGAGACACCATGGGCCATGATATGAGACTGGAGGCAGGAAGGTTCAGGAGGGAAATGAGGAGAGACTTTTTTACAGAGAGGGTGATGGCTTGGTGGAATGTGTTACCTGCAGAAGTGGTAGCCAGTAGAACAGTGGACTGCTTCAAAAGGGAATGGGACAGGACAAGGGGTAGGGTCAATGAAGGGGAAGGGGAAGGGTGGAAGGGAGGGGTAGCTGCAGAATAAGGGTTGCTAGCTGCACATTTGAGCAGACTTGATAGACCTCTAGGCCTTTATCTGCTGGCAAATTTTGTATGTTCTTAGCTTGCCTACAATCCCCAGTAATAGTGGAACCAGTAATAATGGCAATTGACTAGTGCCTTCTGTCCTTCCTAATGCTGCCCAGGTTAATGAAATTGCAATTGTTAATGATAGTAATAAAACTGCTATGAAACTGGAAAATGAGAGTGTTAATGCAGAACCTGACCTTACCCTAGAGGTATCCCGAGTTACTGCCACAGGCAGTGTAGAGTGTCACAGTGAACCTGCCATGTTGCCAGGAATTAAGAAGAATAAATTCTTCTTTGGCAACTTAATCCCCAAAGAAGGGGGGCAGATAGGTTTTACTTTGACATCAACATTCAAGACAGCCTAAGTCATGAAGCTTTAGTTGACTCTGGAGCGGAAGCTACCTTGATGTCCAGAAGCTATTATGACAAAAAGGGTGATGAGGCAGGTAACTCTAAGGTGTTGAAGACACTCCCTTATGGCTTATAAGTAGTAGGTTATTGGGGGGGGGCTCAACATACCCTAGGTAAAGTGTTGCTGAAATTGAGGTTTGGCAAGATGGAAGTTGACCACCCGGTGTATATCACTGATAGAACTGGGGATGATTTTTTTATTGGAAATTACCTCCTAAAAAGATTTTGGCCTATCATTGACTAATTCCATCGAATCCTGTGGACACAGGTAAACTGTCCCATTCCATTGGGAAGAGTCTTAAGGTTGCTAAACAATCAGAATCATGTTATCTTGAGAGAAATGATGCAACGATTAAATTGAATTTTGTACGTTCTGTTGTACCTGATGTATCTGTACTAGGCGATCCTTAAAATTTGGCTCCATAGAAAAGTAGAGCTCATGTGGTTTGTCTGTTAAGGCATGATGTGGTAAAGTCCGAGATTAATGCAAGAGGCCTCACTTTCTTCACCAAGGAAGTGGACACTGCTATCTTGGAAGCACGCCCTGCAATTGACACAGAGACATTAAATTCTGATTACCCAACACCCTCTGGGGATGGTGGGAATGAAACATGACCACTTAGTCATGGGTCCTTACTCTGCAATATAAGGTCAGAGAAAGGCAGGTTAAAGGTGCCCATCAAAGTAAATAATTTGCAGACAGTAAATTCTATGTTATGCTTAGGTTATGAGCACTGTTTAAATAGTGAACTGTTTTACACGATGTTAAAGAGGCAAAGGCCTAGTTTAACATGTGTAAAGAAACAGGAGTGGTTGGAAAATGTCCCATATCAGACCATTAGTATGAAAATCATAGGTATCTGTGCTTTGAAACTCCAAATAGGGCAAACGAAAATACAACACTCTGTAAAGGTAGTACAAAGCTTAAAATTCCCCATGCACCTGGGGCTTGACATCCTTGTATGACTGGGTGTGTGTGTTGACCTAGCCAATGAAGTTCTTTGGTTGTGAATAAGGGAGACCCTTATCCAATAAAAGTGACACTGAAGGCCTTGAGGTCTGGACAAACTATTCCTCAAGTGTGCCAGATGGTAAATGAGTTCACCACAAGAATTCCAAGTAATGTCAAGGATTTCTCTCTTAGGGTTAATGTAAAGAAAGGCCAGGAAATGCCTGACAAGACTGCTTTCTTTGTGCTTGACAAGCAACTTAGTGAAATGGGTTTAAAACTTCACTCATACCTTGGCTGACCATGAGCAGCAGAGTAATGCATCTCTTAGTACATAATCCAGCAGTAGAGCCTATCACTATAGCCGCTAACTATGGATTAGGGGTAGCGATAGGGGAATACTTTTATGATTTGGAGTTAGTTGTTCCAGTTATTGTGGAGTTACCAGAAGTCATTGTTCAAGATGAAACAGATGAAGAAATCAGGTCCATACCAAATGATTTAATTGCTTTACAAGAGATCTGTCCAGTAGCTAAGGAAGAAATACAGGTATGTAAAGCTGAAAATGACTACCTTGTACTGTCCACTATGGCTAATGAAACAGAACAATTTAAAGAGGTCCAAGCGATTTATGCTGAAAATGTTTCTGAGATAATAAAAGATGAGGTAGAACTAGATAAAGATTTACCTTCCCTGATTTTACAGAACAAGTTGAGCAAGCTATAAAAAATTGTAACTGTGAAGCAGAAGTAGAAAAAGAAAAGTTCTGAAATGTGAAATGTTCCTTCAGTTTAAGGACATGTTTGCAAAAGATGCTCATGATTGTGTGGTAACTGATCTCCATGTTACCAGGATACCTACTCACCCTAGTAAAAGTACAGTTCATATACGCCAGTACAGAATACCACTAGCATCTTATGAACATATACAAGAGATACTGGATACCTTAATGGAGAGAGGAATTATAAGACAAGTAAACTCTATTTATAATTCCCCCATTTGGCCTGTACTAAAACATATGGGAAAGTGGATACTCACTGTTGACTACATAAAGTTAAACCAACAAGTGCCTTTATCTTGCTGGCTCATGACATATTTGGACCAAAGTTTGGCCAAAGTTCAAGATGCCAAATATTTCACTACCCTAGATACAGCAAATGTATTCTGGACATTAAGAGTAGACCCAAAACATCAATATAAACTGGCTTTTACCGTTGAAAGGAGACAGTGCCCATGGAATAGGTGCCCTTTTGGGTATTTAAATTCACCAGCAGATTTTAATTTCTTTCTGTACAAGGGCATGCCTGTTGTCGAAAGCAGAGGAAATCTGGTCTATGTGGATGATGTACTAATCAAAAATAACACTTTTGAGGAGCACCTAGCTGAAGTCACCTACGTGTTAAACCAGCTGAAAGCCACTGGTGCCAAGTTGTCCTTGTCAAAGGGGCAATGGTTCAGGGATAAGATAAACTATTTTGGACATGAAGTTGGTCCTGATGGGCTAAGCCCTCAGCTTACCAAAGTTGAGGCAGTCCAAAAATTGGTCCACCCAAAACTTTAAAAGAGTTATGTAGTTACCTAGGGATCTGTAACTACTTGAGACAGTTTATCCAGGACTATGCAGAAATTGCCTATCCTCTCACCAGGCTGATGAAAAAGTCAGAACCCTGGGTGTGGGGGGGGCAAAAGAAAGTTATGCAAGCATTAAAAGATAGTCTGAGTCAAGCACCATGTCTTGTTTACCCTCAAATGGATAAGGATTTTTATCTAGAGGTAGGACATACTAGTAGCAGCATCAGTGCAGTGTTATATCAGAAACTTGATTCAAACAAATGTGTTATTGCTTATGCAAGTAAAACCTTAAGTGACGTTGAGAAAAAGTTCTCAGATTGTGAAAAGGCATTGTTTTCCAATGTATGGGCAGTACAACAGTTCAAAACATACATTTGTGGTAAAAAAAGTTATTGTAGAGACTGGCCACCAATCTCTTACCCTTCTGGGGAGCCAGAAGTTTAAGGATGGTAATGTGTCTAGCAGCATAATTGTGGCCTGGACCTTAGCACTCCAGGGCCTACCCCTAGAGGTTAGGTATGCAAAGAACAAAAGGAATACAGTAGCTTAAAGGCTTAGCAGACATGGAGATGCATAATTGTACTATAGATGAACTTCCAGTACAAGACCCTGACCTATCTTTTGAGTTGGATATGGTGTACCAACATAACAGGCACCACCACTATGATGAAAATGTGTGTGAAAATTTGCCTAGAGCCTATGTTGATGGTTATTCATTCCAGCAAGGTGAAGACCAATGTTCTGGTTTAGGAGTGGTATGGCAGGATAATGTACCATGTAATCCTGTCAAATACAAACTCAGTCCTAAGTCTAACTAATATGCAGAATTGGCAGCCACCTTTATAGCGGTACAGACTGCAATGCAACATAAGTTACAAGACATTGTAATTTGTACTGACTCTGATTATGTTAGGCAGTACTTCCTTACACATTTACCAGGGTGTGGAAGGTGAATGGTATGATCAATTCAAGAGGCAGTAAGGTGATGCATACAGACCTTATCCTGGCCATAGATCAGTTAGTTCAGGAACATAAGTTGGTTGTTTATTGGAAAAAGGTAAAAATGCACTGCAAAATTCAGGGACCAGACAAAACAGGAAATGACCTAGCAGATGCTCTGGCTAGGGAAGGTGCTTTAAGTGGAGAAGAATGGAACTTTGTTTCCCCTGTCCAAGCTAAGGTGGATGTGGTTACCTGCAGACAAAAGCAACAGGAACAAGAAAATAAGGTTCTATACTTGTATAGTGAGAAACCTGACTTTGATTTAGGGAAAATGCAACAAGATGATGAAGTGGTAGGAAAATATTATCATTTCATGATCCCATTGAAAACATGATTTCTGACAATGACCTACAGGATAGCTGGGAACTAAACGCCATGTATAACCAGAAGGATAAATTCCAATTAAGGAGTGATCTCTTGGTAATAATTGGTAAAAACCCATACGAGGTCCAACGAGTGGTTCTTTTAGGCCACAGGGGAATTATACTACAACATGCCCATGATGAACCATCAGGAGCACAAAGGCGGGATAGAAGAACTTATGAAACCTTAAAAGAGATTGCCTACTGGCCCTACATGTAAGATGGTATTGCAGGATATGTACAAGGGTGTATTACCTGTTGCAAGTTCCAACCAGCTACTCCCAGACATATAGCACCATTACAGTCAAAAGGCATTGCTATGCCTTGGTCAGACATCCAGATTGACTGGACTGGGCCTGTTACCAGATCTTCAAGGGGTTACCAATACCTTTTGACAGTTACTTGTCTGTTCACAAAATGGGCTGAGTGTATACCTGCTTCAAATAACACCACCAAAACCACTGCTTTCTTATTAATAAATCCTATGTTTAGTCGATGGGGATTACCATTAAGAGTAGAATCTCTTAGAAGTCCTCATTTCACAGTAGAGGTAATAGAGAATGTGTGGAAAATTCTAGGTGTTCAGAGAAAACTACATGTGTCCCACCATCCACAAACATCTGGACAGGTGGAACGTGCTAATCAAACAATTGTGTATACACAGTACAGGTCACATTAAACTGTTCCACCAATGAGTTGGTTTAGCATTGTTTTTTAAAGTTGGTGATGCATTGGCAACTCATATTGTATTGTTTTTCAGTGCTTAACCAGCTCAACAGCAATGTTTGTAAAATGTCTTTGCAACTCAGCTGGAATGCATCAACAGACCAGTCATAATGCAATGCAAAACTGCATTTTAACTCTTAAGAAACAATTTGTGCAGGTCTTTGTATTGCATCCAACAACACTTGTGAAACTCAGTCTGAAATGCTAAAACAACTCATTAGAGTAACAGTTTAATGTGACTTGTACTGTACTGAAGAAATATATCAGTTCTTCAGGAAAAGATTGGGATGTACAGTTACTACTAGTATTAATGGCCATATGGATGACTCCTAATGAGTCTACAGGTGTTCCTCCTTTTGGAATGATGACAGGAAAACAGATGGTGTTACCTTTACATCTCTTGTATACCACAGGAAATGTAGATTCAGTACATGCCACTACAGTACATGAATATGCAACCCATTTAAAACAGCATTTGTGAAAAATCTTTGCATTTGCTCAGAAGAACTTAGAGAAAAGTGTTGAGGTTTCTAAGTCATATTATGATAGGAAAACTAAGCCAAAATAATATCAGATTGGAGATAAAGTCACCTCATGCCACACTGGTGACCTGGGTTCGGAAGTGAGCTCAGGTTGCTGGGGGTTGGTAGGAGAGGGTAGAGACTGAGCATCTGGAGGACTGCTGTCTCTTCCTGGGGAGGGCTTGGGGGAGAGTTCACTCATAGAGTGACCTCTGATGGTGGCTGTGGGTCACCAAACATAGCGATGTGGCATATGCCTGGGGGCAGAGCCTCAGCACTATGTTGCCTTGCTGGCCATGCTCCACAGTGGATAGACATCAAGCAAAAAAAAAACAGCTCAATGAGGAGATGATGAGGGCAGCAGGAATCTTACTCGCATCCCCAGCACTGGTCCAGACCACACAGTGGATCCACGGTCGACTTCCTAAGAGGGATGGACCCTCTAATCTCAAAAAGACACCGCCGAGGAAGGGTGGGTCCTGCTCCGGGAGGTGATCTGGAGTGCTGGGAAGTCCCTTGAGGGAAGGGTGATCCAGTGTGGTCAGCCATGGTGGTGAGTAGAAGGGGTAGGATTGTGTGGGCACCTCTGAAGGATGCCTCGGAGAAACCGGTGAAAAAATAGAGTTTGAAAAAAAAATTGGTGATAAAGTGTTTTACTTTAACTACAGTAGGGATAAAGCCAAGATCAAAAAGTTTCTTTCAAGTTGGCAAGGACCCTTTGTGATCACTGACAAAATTTCACCTGTAGCATACCAAATTGAACTAAAGTGGAAAAACACAGGAGAGGTAGTACCTAAATGGGTTCATAGTAATCAGTTGAGGCAATATCGTGAACACAACAAAACATGGGAAAATGTTCTAAATGAATCTATGTGTGGTGATCAGGAATTAGAGTTTAGTTCAAATGTTAATTGTCATATTGACCTTAAAAACTGATGAGCAAAGAGAATTTGTTGTATGTGTGAAATGTTCAAAACAATGTAAAAGATTATGATATTTTAAAAAGAATACATAGTTGCAATAATGCTAAATCATGTTAGTTCATATAGGACTGTACACATTTTTTATGCAAAAAGTACATCTCTAATGATGTCATCTGATGATTTCATATGTGATGATGTAATGTGCTGCTGATGTCATAAGTTCCACATGGTGATGCAACTTTGTGTTTTATGTTTCATTTTCCCTACAATGCTTAAACTATATACCCATATATGTAAGACTGTAGTTTTGAATTACAAAAAGCATTTTTGGGGTGCATGTTTAATTCAAAATGGGGGAATGTAAGAGCAGAACTAACTGGCAACCCGTGAGGTGGGCGCATGAGGAAAGGTGCTGTCCATAATGGCGGCACCTTCCCGGCACAATTCTTCTTGGCAATGGGAGGGTAGGGCGACTGGATGAGGGGTCGGGCAAACTGAGCGACAGGATGTCACTATGTGTACGCCCGCGTGGGGGGGAGCGAGCATGGTGAGTGTGGGGAGGGGGTGGAAGGGCTATGGGGGGTGCTGCAATGGAAGGCTGAGCTGCATCATGGCATTGGGGTTAGCTAGTGGCTGGGGTGGGTAAGGTACGGGTTCGGGTCGGCTGAGGTGAGATTTATTGCACCCAGCCCAAACCTTTATTTTTAATGCTTTCACCCCACCCCATGACATGCATCCTGGAGTTGAGAATCCTTAGGAGGGGTGCAGGGGCAAGTTTCACGAGTGGGGGTATGCCCCCCCACAGAAAGCATTAAAAATATCTCCTGGCACCTTTGTCCTGTGTGCCGGGATTGTCAGAGGACTGTGCAATAACAGATATTGCCTTTAGGTGTTCACAATTATCACATAGACCTGAACTAATTTGATTAAAAATATTTTATTATGATTTTATTATCATGTTCTTAATTGCTATTCTGTATTCATATATTGGCTTAATTATGAAGTACTGTACTGTAAATGTTTCTGGTCAAATTAATATCTAAATGAACTCTAAAACAAGGACGATGCTGCTTAAGGCTTGAATACTGAAATGGAGGAATGATGCCATGAAAAAAAAAGGAAATAGCATACATGGACAACTTCAGGAAAAAAAAGTTTTAAGGATATTCTGTTTAAATTGGTAGCCCCCTTGGCACCTCTTCCAATGATTAGCAGAAGAGCCTGAAGCTGAGACTAAGAGATTATTGTCATGGAAACTTGACATATTTTATTGCCTTGTTTTTCACGTAACAGCCAACCCCAGGTACACCAGAAGTTAAGAGATTGAAATAGACTGGCTTTAAGAAATTAAGACTTTTATTTATGGAAAATGTTCAAAAAGTCCTATGTATGTCAGAATCACACAGGTTATTTCGAATACCTGAAACTTCACAAGGATTAAGTGTCTGCCCTGCAAGAGCTTTGTAATCCTTGCTATTTACAAAATTCTGTAGCCCCAAAACTGTTTAAAATATATTGACACATTTAGTGCCTAAAGTAAGTTCACCTTGCCACCTTTTCAATGGAATGAGTCTTGAGTGTTCATCTAACAAGCAACATCTAGTCACATGGTTTGTAAGCCTTCTTGAACTCCAAAGCAACATGAGGTCATGGATCATTAACCACAAACAAAATAAATCACTGTCTTGAAGAAGTTTGCTAAGATTATAATGTTTCTAATGATAGCAGGTATGCCAAACTAATGTCATTTTGAACAAGAAAACATGTACTTCTGCAATCTGTAAATACATTTTAGATATATATAAAGAAAAAAAAGTTTTATAATGTTTTTAGAAATTACAGATTTTATATTAGAATTGACACCATCATGTTTGATCTCATATGAATCCTCTCTTTTAGCTGTATCTGAAAATGTAGGTTTTACATTTGTAATAAGGTGCACATAGATGCAAGAAAGAAAAATTGTTTTATATGAAAAATAGCTTTTGAAGATGAGGTCATATTGAAAAAAAAAAACTGGTTTAGGAGGGGCTGACAGTAACACTCTGACAGTAGTACTCAGGCCAATCATAATTTGATGGGTGTTGTCCAGCAATAGGGACATAAATGGGATGCTGGAAAAGCTGGCCCAGAACTGCCCTACCCTTCAGCGTGTGTGTGAGGACCTGTGTTGGCTGCCCTGACAATTTTGGATGAGCTTGGGGCTTGTACTAGGCAAAAGTCTGAAGCCACACCTGCTTGGAACCAGCATTTGGGTTGAACCAGTGCCACCACCAGGGGGTGTTAGGTACAAGCTTGAAAGCCTTCACAATAATGCAACAAAGTCCAGCTGCTAAAACTGACTGTTACAGGAAGGACTCTTCTCCCAATATTGGATGACGCAAGGCCTATGTTTTACATACCGAGAATTTGGACTAAAGCAATGTTTTGGAATTTCTGTTAAAAGCCTGAACAAGAAACTAACTTTGTAATTTACCAGGCAGCATGCCTGCAGTGCTGTTAAATAGCAGTGAGTCCTGAGTTGCAGGCTCAAGAGCAGAAATTAACTGAAACAGAAAAGAGTCACAGAGTCCAGTTACCAAAACAACTTTGCTGTCCACAGGAAGAGATCTTTCTACAGACTCTGCTGAACCACTAAATCTTGCTGTCTGATTTTTCCCACTAAATCCTGAAGTGACTTTTGATGATTTGTGATGTCAAGCAAAAAAGGATCCAGCCTGCATTGCTTCATTGATGTCACAAGACTCTAGAAGTTCCAGGTTGAAGGGGAAAAGACAGAAGACTGAAGGCAAACCAACCACTAAGGACCTTTGTCATCCAAAATCAGAAGTTTTCACCAAGATTTTGAAAGTTAAAAGTAGACCACACCTGTAGATAACTAAAACTTAAATATTCCTTTAATTATTCCACTTTAATGCTTTTGTTTGGCTATCTGGGGTGGTAACTTAGTGCATTTTAGCTCCAAAACCTTGGGTATATAGTTAAGCTAGAATTTAAATGTAAAGAAGTGCCTTTTTACATTGTGTACTATACAATTTAAAGCAATTATTATATAAAGATATAACCTGAGACACTAGTGTAGTGAGTTGCAAGTTCTCATAGTAAAAAGGTCATGCTATTGATAAGTATGCTGTAGAACTAGTATAAACTGTATTTTAGTATGCTGAATATGGTGTATTCATTTGCATTGCTTATGTGTTTTATTTGATTTACTTGATTTTCTAAAACCTGTTGTTTTGTTTACATTACAGTTTATGTTTACATCATTTTTATTATGCGTGATATTTATGCTAATTATGAATATTTAGGACATATACATATGTGAATAAAATATATATTTATTTTTTATATAATCCAAAGCGTGGCAATAGTGATGTTCACCATCATTTTTGAATCTAGAGAACATAGGATAATATCATATGTGAATTTTTATTGCTTTCGGTAATTTATGAAATAATTTTTAGGTAAGGCCTGAGGTTAATCCAAGTTCATCATTATAAAAAGTGATATTATAAGCCTTTGTTCCAACACCACTTCCACATATGTAGTTCAAAACATTACTTTGCACTACACCATGTGTATTATCCCTTTATGGGATGGGATGGGAATTGGGAATCTGTCTGTCAAGTGCATGCTGCCCTCACAGAGCATGATTCTTCCTTTCTGGTATGAAATGACTGACTAGTGACTTGACTACATTCAGTAGTGGAGAAACCAGAGCCCCACATGATCCATGTGCTTGGATGGACCCATTACTTATTTAGGATACTAGACAGTCTATGAGACAACAAATGTAGCATGCATCTACCTCTCCTCTGAAGGACCCCCTAAGTGGACACTGCACACAGTATTATACTCAGGAGTCAGTATGACAGTGGTGGTGTTTGTCAGAGGTTGTGTCATGACTCATGTTTATGACATACCAAAGGAAACAGAAGTAGCCAGTAGTCGTGGGCCACTATAGGGGGCAAGCAGTGATACACTATTGATATAATACTAGGATAAACATTATTGATCATGATGATGTATATTTCAGCATTGCATAAAGTGCTTCTGTCAAACATTTTTATCACAGTACGTGACACAAATTGATTGTGAAGAAAATGGTATAGGGGTTTACAAGTGGTTACAGTGTGGATGACTGTGCATCATGCCTCCAGCATAACAGGGTTTAATTCTGGGCTGGCCTCCACTTGCAATTACTCTGTGGTCTGCCTGCATTGAGCAATATATCCATCCTTAATGTGCTCTCCCTTCCCCCTGGGCACAGGTGTAAAAGTACCCATGTGTGCAGCACTGGACAATGCCCCTCTCCCCTTCTTACCAGATTGGCTACCTAAAATACATAGAAATACATAGTGTTATATATAGAAAAATGCATAGGGAAGTGTGGTTAATGAGGATTTTATGCACCTGAAGTGTGTGATGCCCCATAAACCCCAAGGGCAAAGCCTGAGTGGTTTATTTGGGCATCACACAATGAGGGTGTGCATAAAATCTGAGTTAACCACACTTCCCCCATGTTTTATTTGTTTTTTTTTATTTACTGGTTTTAAGAAGGCGAGAGATGGTGCCTGTAATATTAAGTTAAGTATGTATTCCAGAACATCTTTAAAAATCAGAACAAGTCAAACAGGTAAAACCTTTTTCAAAAATGTTTTTAGGTAAAAACACATCTCAGCATATGTATTTTAATATTATTTCAATGAATTTTTAGCAATTAATAACTATTAGAACATTGTAATTCATAACAATAGTGAGATGTTATGAGACTGTGTCTCATCAGTTCATATAGGAAGACTGCACTGTTTGCTATCATCAATCAGTCTGGTATCAGTTTTTGTCATTAAATTTGCACTTACAGTATCTGAAGGAGGTTTTCATTTTTCCTTTTTGTTTGATTAGTGTGTTGTGCTGTTGACAATTTTGCATAATTTCCAAGGGCCGATCTGCTCCATTTGGGTGCTTGGTTGCTGAGGAAGCTAAGGGAGAGAGGTAAAAGAGCAGTTTTAGCTTTGCAAAGTTGGTGGATCAGAGCAATGTATTTTAAAGCAACACACCTACCTTTTGTTATTCAGAGTCAGAGTCATACATTACCAAGGTCTTTTGAATCAGTCCCTTGTGGGTTGTTGAGGTGGACGGTTGTATGTTTTCACTGAGATGGTTTCATGGAAAGTGCAATGTGGGTCAAAAAGTGTTAAAAGACCAGCTGGGAGAGCCTGATTCTGTATTTTTTGAGGGACAGATGTAGAAGACTGCATCAAGGTACTTGGCTGATTTTCGGGGTCTTGATTTGTTCTTTTGGCAAAAGTTAAAATGCTAGACATTATTTTTGTTTCCTCTCTGAGAGCACCTAGTAGTTATTTATGCACTAAATATTTTTATGCCCCGATATTTGCTGTACTTCTGTGGCCGGGACATCATGGTCAATCAATCTCTGAATGCTAGTGTTCATAGCACTGTTGTTTGTTATACACTTGCAGGAAGAGAGCCCTGCTGACACTTTCATTTGCTTCATTAGGTTTCTCAGTTTGTTGAGGCTTATTTTCATGCTTCAAAACCATAGAGATTGTCCAGGTACATAGTTAAAATTTGGTGCTAGATAGAATAGGGACGCGGGGTCCAGCATGGATTTTAGTCTGTTAGCTTTACATTTTTCATATGCGATGAGCAGGTTTCTGTTTGCTGTGTCTTCATGAATTCTTTGGGTCAGAATTCTTACATCATATGGGTTCACTCCAGAGAGCCTTTTCATTTGGCACTCATTGTACTATAAGAACTTTTGTCCTTCTGTGTCCACCATAAGTTGAATGTCCCTGCAACGGGGATCATATTTGTTCTGAATTCTAAGGGCAAACTAGAGCCTGATGTGGAAGAAGAGGAAATTGAACAACCCTGCAGGTGTGGACAGTGGTAGGGTTCCTGTGGCATACATTTGCTCAATGTCTTCTTCTGTTAATGATTGAGCATTGTGGGGTCTATTGCCCATGCCTAGCTTCTTTAAATATTTTTGTTTAGCTAGCAGTGTTTTTTTTTGTTTCACTAAAATCTGTATCTTGTCCATGAAATGTTGAATTGGGGTACCTATGTTTGGCAAGATACCTGTCAAGGCTAGCACATATGCTTCTTATTCTGCAGTGCTCATAATTAGAGCCATCTGCTCTTTTTACAGTGTATATGAAATCTTCTATCAGGTTGTGCAATTGTTGCATAGGTAAACTGAGGAAATATGTGGACTCATTCATGTCCTTTAGGTATTTTATGAAAAGCTGAACATCACTTTTTGTTTTTTAAGGTCTTTTTATTTTCTTGGTCTTCTATAAATTGTTGCCTGTCACTTTTGTTCAGAGGAATAAAACATGAAGCTGTTTCCATGTTGATTTAAATGAATGTAACATTTTTTTATTTAGTTTTCAACCAGTTTATGACATTCTGTGTGACCATCGAGAAGCGTGTCTATCGTGCCGACTGTTTGAAAACCTAGCGCGAGTGGACGTCCAGTGAAAGAATAGCTTCTCCGACTGCTTTTACAGGTGCAGTTGTATTGTGGCCATGGTTTACAGAGCTCCACAATTCACACATGTGAATTATGGAGCTGTTGCAGTCCCACTGGCAGTGGTTAATTAAGACTAACCAGTAAAAATATTGTTATAAACATTATTTCTAATACTTATTAAAGACTTCCCTGACTTCACCCAGTGATGGACAGTTGCATTGCTACTTCTCTCACCCTGGCAACTGATAACAGGTTCTGCTGACTAGTTGCAGTCTGCAGAAATCCACCTGATGGCCTGTGATGGATCTTCTGTTTGTCACAGTTTGACTACTGTGCCGTGACTCTGCAGGCAGTGATCAGCCCATTGCTCCCACCCCACCAAATAGCCTATCAGTGTTCAACATTCTGCAGATTACAGCACACACTTCAGTAGGGGGGTGATGACACATCACAATGCAGATGAGCAGTGCCTACTGAAATGCTGCAGTGTAGTCACATTGACATGGTAATAACAAGTAATAATTCAAAAAGATTATATGAAGCTGCAGTGGTCAAGGCTATGCCACTCCACTCCTTAGAGTGGTATGACTTTGGCCATGGAATTGGTGTAACCCTTATCCAGTGTCAACCATGCAGCAAGAACCGCAGGTGAATAACCATCACCAGACTGCAAAGGCACCAGTTTTAACAGTTGCCATCTGGTCTTTTATGTCAAGTTGTAGCTTGGTTACAGGATCATATATACAAGGTGACCAGCTGATGACATCCCCTGCCTAGTCATAACGATGCTGAGCTCTACACACACCCATACTGCGAGCGCTATCCAACACACAGCTGCAACCACCCTGACGCATGGGTTGCAATGGAGGTGTCTTGTCCAATGCATTGTGTCATGGTTTACACAGGGCCTCTTTGGAGTATCACTAGCAACAGGATGGGACAGGAGAAGGGGTTGGGAAGCCAGATGTTTCTTAGAAGCACGTCAACTTCACTACACAGCAGATTAAAATTCTTTGCACTGTTATTTCTTGACTGGTGCAGAGCTGAGGGAGAGGTTCTGGTGGATTTTTGTGGTGCAACACCAAAGATGGATGTCTTTCCATTTAGTTCCTCTTCACTAAATTCAGTTTGCTAACAATCTAAAAGTTGCTTACCAGACACAGGATCCCCACTGCTCCCACTCGGTCCTCATGCTCCTTCCATGCTGGTGCTGGGGGTGGCATCATCACTAACTGTGGCACCTGTTTCAAATGGAAAGGAATACATTAAATCACTGTTGGCAGTTGGAACACATAACATTGTATCACCAGTAATCAAACACATACACATTCCCTCCTGTGGGGAAGGCCAAGTGGCATAATAATTAACCACAGATTACAACAGATAATTCCATGGTTGAAGGGAGCTCAGGAGGATGCCCACTAGGATGTACACCAAAGAAAAATGTACATATACTATTTAAATGAGTAGTGCTGTGATGGAAATGTCCAGAATGATATGATGGCTCAGAGTGTGTGGAAAGGGAATCAAGATGCACACAGTACAACATGCACATGCAGTGCAAGACAGAATTACTCCTTCACTGCTACAGGGGTGCTGCAGCTTCCATACAGAGGATGTATGGAGCAGTGGCCAGTCATGTGCATTGACCACTTCTACTGAATCATCTAGATGAGGACTCACATGGTAGGCATCACCATGACATTCACAGCAATTCAGAGATAGTCACAATGGAGGCAGTTGCCATGCATATGATCACAGTGTGATTTATTTATTGTTAACCAGGTGAGGCACACTAAGCTGAAGCTTGTTTACAAAAGATTAATAATCAGGTTAGCCAGCCTGGGAGTGGGTCCCAGGGTGGTAGCCTGGGTATCGAACTGGCTGCACAACAGGACACAGAAGGTAATAGTGCATGGAACACATTCCGAAGAAAAGGGGGTTACTAGTGGAGTACCTCAGGGCTCAGTACTGGGTCCAATCCTCTTTAACATCTTTATAAGTGGCATTGCAGAGGGTCTGGTGGGAAAGGTATGCCTCTTTGCAGATGACACAAAGGTCTGTAACAGAGTTGATACACAAGAGTGGGTAGAAAAGATGAGAAGGGACTTGGCAAGGTTGTAGGAATGGTCAGACATATGGCAACTTAGATTCAATGCAAAGAAGTGCAAAGTAATGCACCTGGGAAACAAAAACCCAGGAGATGAGTACACAATAGCAGGGGAGGTACTAATAACAACAAAAATGGAAAGGGACCTGGGAGTAGTCATATCAGATGACCTAAAGGTGGGTAAGCAATGTGAAAAGTCAGTAAGAAAAGCCAGGGGGATACTGGGATGCATAGGAAGGGGCATCGCAAGTAGAAAAAGGGAAGTGGTTATCCCTCTATACAGACAGTTGGTGAGACCCCATCTGGAGTACTGTGTGCAGTTTGGAGACCTCATCTATGCAAGGACATAGACAGGATGGAAGCAGTCCAGAGGAGGGCAACTAAAATGGTGCAGGGTCTACATCAGAAAACCATATTAAGAGAGACTGAGAGAGCTTAATATGTATACCCTTGATGAAAGGAGGGACAGGGGGGACATGATAGAAACGTTCAAGTACCTCAAGGGAATCAACAAAGTCCAGGAGGGTAGCATCTTTCAGAGAAAGAGATGTGTAAGAACAAGGGGGCACAGTTTAAAGATAGAGGGGGGACGGCTCTGGGGTACTGTGAGGAAATTCTTTTTCACGAAGAGAGTGGTGGATACATGGAACAGCCTTCCTGAGGAGGTCGTTGGGTCTAAAACAGTGGGGGAATTCAAACATGCATGGGACAGACACAAAGCAATTATAGTGGGGGGTTGCAGGAAGCAGGCTGTTGGTTAACTAGAATCTGCAGCTTATCCAGTAGGTAGGGAAATGGGCAGACTGGGTGGGCCAAGTGGTCCTTATCTGCCATCAAAGTCTATGTTTCTATGTTTCTATGTAGGTGTGAACTGGGAGCACAAGGAAGTTAAGTGACTTGCTCAGGGTCACACAGTATGCAAGTGGTGGCTGTGGGATTCAACACATGTTAACAATGTTAACAATGTCAACTGGATGTCAAAAGTTTGGACAACAATAATCAATTGGAAGGAATTCAATCCAAAACATATGCCAAATCCTCTTAGTTCATGCACCTGTCCATACAGATTCAAGTACTATTGAATATGGCAGTGCTGCAGCATGCCCATGCAATTGGATGACATCACAGACACAGTACAACCATGATGTGATGTACACACAATCACTTTCACAGAGGGATTGTTCTAATCAGGTCAGGTCAGGTGCCGAACAAGTCAGGTCAGGTGCCATACAACCTGTATGCCATCACAGTGGGTTGGGTATGGCAATAACTAAAAACATAGCTGGTTTTTGTTATTAACATTTTGTTGATAGTGGATAAGAACATTACATGCAGTGTATCAGGGTAAATGTGATTTTCTTAAAATTCTTTATGATAATCAGTGCAGGAATTACGGGAGTGGGTTGCCAGGCCTTAGCACCAGTGCCACCTTACTCTGCAGTAACTCTACCCTAATAGCTCAAGGTCATGCATCACTACAATAAAATATAGAGCTGTAATGAGAAGAGGGGCTGTATATAACAATTGTTCTTTTATGGGCCAAGTTAGTTCACAATCACAAAGATCAGAAAGTGTAATTCCAACAATGACTGACTGGTACCAACACTGACTGATGAAAATAAATTTGAAAGATTAAGTAGTATACTCACCAGTGCTGCATTCCTCCTCTGCCCGCATCCTTTTCCCAGCTTGACCAGATGCTGAGGCCACCTCCTGCTGTCTTGTTCTCTTCTTCTTCTTGCCATCTCGTTCATCAGCAGGGCCACTGGAAAATTGTACCTCCAATTTTTTTGCAGAATCCACAATTTTCACCATTCTCCACAAAAACTGACATGTTCCACAATTTCTTGCAAGTTTTGAGTTTTTATATTGAGCTGTATAAAAAGTATTAAAATTTTTAATAAAATACTCTCAAATATATTGACAATTTTGCATGCTGACTTGGGTTTGGCCAAAGCAATGCAGTTCAAGGTAGAGCAAGGGTTTTATGTAACACTGATTTCTTTTGAATCCTTGTCTTGTTTGGTTTCAAAATCCAACGTAACTACACTTAAACACTTAACATTTGTTTTGTGTTGAAGCAGTCTATCAGAAAACTTTTTGTTGCCACACAGATTGAAACAAAAGATGGGAGAAAATGTACAAATTATCCCATTCACTTCAACGGGTTGCTAACTATGTAGCCTTTTTGTAAGTCACAGGGCAAGTTATTCCATGTTAGCATACTTGCATTCAGACTAGTTTTGATTCAAACAACTGAGGATTTTTGGATGGCCCTACTGATTTTAAACTTGAATAAACTAGTTGCTAACAGTGATCTCACTCTTAGCAACTACCCCCTACATGCTCACATGCAATGACTACAATAAAAACCTGACTAAAGTCTAAAAACAAGCTTGTAAAACACAAAATGTATCTGAACATTTATCTTTAACTAAACAAAATCATTTCAGCCAGAGTAAAACAAAAGTAAATTATAGGGAACCTTGACTACTGCATGAAGCAGTAAAAATATATTGGTATTGTTTTACATGTTTTGGTAAACATGTAACACCCACTAGGCACAAGTGCCTGTTTTCAGGTACAACCCAGGAGCACTGAAGAGGTTAAGTGACTTGCTCAGAATCACACAGTATGCAAGTGGAGGTTGTGGGAATCAAACCCAGGTCTGCTAGATGTCGTCAGCTCATCCACAGTTTGTTGCTCTTACCTCTAGATTATACTGCCAGACCCAATAACCCCCAGATTTAATGTTTAAAAATGTGGTTTCAAAAATAGTGTACAGTACCTAGAATACAAATTATGAACATTAAACATTTTAACAACATTTTACTAAAACTCAATTATTCACCTCTCTATCTGCTTATTTTTTCTTGCACTAAAGTGGGTGAATAGCTGGCAGAACACTGTAAACAGCTGTTGATTAGGCTTCATTATTCTACAGCCAGAAACAAAAATATATTTCTTCTGGCTATATTTAACATTGATTTGCTGTGGCTCAATTTATAGAATCTATTTAGCACTGCATGAGGCAGATGCTTTTAAATTTTGAATGATAGGCAACACTTACGATAGCTTATCAGTTTAGTATACTTTTTAGGGACATACATTTTTCTTTATGTTTTAAACATATTCAGGTGTCAGTGTATTCATTTAGCAATGTATACTGACTAATATATGCTGCAGAAAACATTAAAAGATTTATTGTGAAGCACTCAGGGTGTATAGTAGAACCCCTGCAATTTCCTGCAATTTTTGCAAAATGCTCCACAATTTTGGGTAACATTTTCAGCAATTTTCCAGTGGCCCCGCTCATCAGTAATGGTGATGGCACCACCAAGTACTTCCAAAACTTCTGGGTCCCTTCTCTGGATGTTGTCCCACTTCTGCTTAAGTTGATGCACAGTCCTTGAAACAACTCCACCGCCCTCTTTATCCATGGTTGCCTTTATGGTGGCCCACAATTTTTCACACTCCTTCTGAGGGAGTCTTTCTGGCCCATACAATTTGGCTACATAGGTGGGACCTATCTCACTAACACCATCACCTCTGCATGGGAAAAGGAGGGTGCCAGCCTTCTGCAACTGGTGGTGGCAGAGGAAGTGCTGGCCTGCTGCTTCACATTCTGCTGTGCTGCTTGCTCAGGTAGCACCACCTCATGATCCTTGGGCTGCTGCTGACCCATCAACTGGCTGTGCTGCTCCTGATGACCCCACTGCTGCTCATTGCCACAAATCTTCTCCTTCTCCTCCTCCTGACTCCCAGTCATGCTCCCTGCTGCTGGTCCTGCTAATATTTCTAAAACTTTAATATTTTAGTAGTAAAAGCAGTGAGCACTTAAACAAAAAAACAGTACTTTCTCTATCTTTATTAAAACTACTTTAAAAATAAAAGAAAATAGTGTCTGTAATCTATCTCTCCCTCTGTCTTGCTCTGTATGTCTCTCTCTCTCTCTCTCTTATCTGTCTAATCTCCTAATCTACACACATTCATGGAAAACAGGAACTCGCTGAATGTGAACTTACCTCCGGTGTAGCCACTGATTTTTTTTAACGTGGTTGAAAGTTCCATCACTCCCATTGGGATACTGTTTACAAATGGCAGAATTATTTTACCACAGAGATGGTTAAAAAATATAATGTGCTCAAAACATCACTGCAACCGCAGGATTTTGGGAACCGTGATACTTACCATGACATGTGCAGTAACCTCTGATGTGCAGAGTCAAAATGTCACCATACTGAGTGTGGCAGCAGATATGCACATTAATTCGCAAATAATTTCTGCTTTTCCCGATAAACTTGGCAATTTGGGCTACAGAACTTTTTTCCACAAATTATTAAAAAAAATATGCAGCTCATTCAAAAATACCACAGTTCTTTGTCAGAAATTTGCGAAACATGCAAAAATAATTTCCGAAGTTCCGTGGAAGTAAAATTCTGACTTTCATGAAAACTCTGCTGTTGGAAGTTTTTCTTCATACTCCTCTACTTTAAATACCTCAAGGGGTAAATAAGGTACAGGACGAAAGTATTTTTCAGAACAAAAAGGTGCTCAAGAACAAGGGGACATGCTATGAAGATGAGTGGGGTAGATTATGGATAGATGTGAGGAAGTACTTCTTCACAAAAAGAGTAGAGGATTCCTAAAACAGCCTTCCAGTTGAGGTGGTGGGGGTGAAAACTGTGGTGAGGTTTAAGAATGCATGGGATAGGCATGAGGGAATCTTAGGGGAAAGGTGCGGGAGGAGGGACAATGGCTGGAGATCAAGTAGGGTGTGCAGTGATGTAGGCAGGGAAAATGGACAGAATGGATTGGTCAAATAGTCCTTATCTGCTATCAGATTCTATGTTTCTATTAGGAGGGAGCACACCACTTCAGCACCAGTGGGAAAGATGGCACAATAATATAAAAAAAGCCTCAAAACTTACTATAAATCACTTGAGCTGAATCCAAGAGAATTATAATAAGATAATTGGGTCTCCAAGGGATAACAAAAACATGCTAATTTACTTCTCTAAGTGCCTAGTTAAATGATACTTACTCTTTACTCTGATCCAGTGTTGCTATGAATTACAGTAGTAGGGCTTCTGAGGTATGTCTGTTAAAGTATAAGACTTATGTCATGAGGTTTGAGCAGACAGAGCTGCTCAGCTTTTCTTTGCAGTCTGCTCACCCAAACTTCATGCTCTGGGTCTCTTCTACAATAAGAAACATCCCTCAGAGGCACTATTAACTTATAGCAACAGCAGATTAAAGGAAAGAGTATGTACTGTTGAGCTAGTTTCTTAGAGAGGTAGATTATTGTCTTTTGTTAACGGTGTTATATAGAAACATAAAATGTGTCAATAGAAAAGGACTGGTAGGCCCATCTAGTCTCCTCTATTTTCACTAACACTACAGGTCAGATGCTGTTTGGTCACAGGTGTCCCTCCTTCCTCTCTTACTACTATTTATTATACCCATGTGCCAATCCCATGCATGCTTGAAGCTTCCAACTGTCTTTGATCCCAACACATCTTCTGGCAGGGTGTTCCAGGTGTCCACCATCATTTCTGTGAAGAAGAATTTACTCATATCCTTCTTAAATTCGCCCCCAAAGCTTCATGGCATGCCCTGTGTTCTAGTGCTCCCTTCCTATTTAAGGGCTCCATCTCCTTTGGGTGAAGCAATTTGAGTCAATGCAATTTGAGCAACTCTATTTCAGTGACCATCATTTGGGCAAATGTAGACTAAAGTGAGGCACAATACAGCTTCTAAATTACATAGGGATGTAGCTGCATACAGCAGTATTGGCATACTGCACTGGCTTCTAAGGAACTCCACAGACATCATGCAGCAGTACAGTTACCACCTCCATGTACTAATCAATTGCAGCACCTGCCTATCCCCAGATGCATGCACCCTTTTATACTACCACCTTCACCTGCTGCACATTGTAACGGAAACAGGTCCCATCATTGGTGCACATCTCTGGTCTGTGCCTTGCACCCCAATTTTTATTATTCTAACACAAGGCTGCACATTGCCAATGGGGATCACTGAATCAGTGGTGTCACCCATATTGTGAGGTCACTGTGGTGTGGCAGTTGCCTGAATTGCAGCCACTCAAATGTCCTCTCCCCAAACTGAATTGCTCAATTGACATGCTATCTATTTAAGAGACTCCTGTCCTGCACCTTGTGCACCCCTATGAGACATTTATACATCTTTGTCATGTCTCTTCTCGCTCTCCTTTTCTGCAAGCGAGTACATGTTTGGCTCCCACAGCCTTTCCTCATATGGTTTCTTGTGCAACCCCAGCACCATTTTAGTAGCCCTCAGCTGTACCACTTCTACCCGGTCAATGTCCTTGTGGAAGTACAGCCTCCAGAACAGGACATGGTATTACAGGCAGGTTCTCAAAGGTGAGTGATACAGGAGTAACGCCACCTTCTTTCTCCTGCTAGAGATCACCCTCTGCATGCACCCCCTGCATCCTGCTCACTTTACCTACTGCACTGTTGCACAGCCCTGCCACATTGAGATGATCAGATATGATCACTAAAAGGTCCCTTTCTTGCTTTGTAACTATAAGTACCTCCCCCCTTTTATACACAGCCCCTGGGGTTCCACACCCTAGGTACATGGCTTTGCACTTTTTTGGCATTGAAACCCAAATGCCACTCCCTAGACCACTCCTCTAGCTCCCCTAGATCTCTTTGCATTCTCTCAACCTCCTCCTGGGTGTCCATCTGTTTCAAATTCTTGTGTCATATGCAAAGAGATGCACTTTCATCTCCAGTTTCTACACAATAAAACTTCTGAAGACTTTGAAGAAGACAAAGTCCCAGTACTGATCTCTATGATACTCCACTGGTCACATTCCTGTCCTCTAAGTGACTTCAATTTACCACCACCCTCTGCCTCATATCTTTCAACCAGCATACCACCTTCTTCCCCACTCCCAAGCTACTAAGTTTCTTTTTCAGCCTCCTGAGTGAACAGTGTCAAAGGCCTTAGTAAAGTCCAGATAGGCCATGTCCACAGCCGTCCTCTGATTCACATTCCTCATTACCCAGTCAAAGAAAATCTATGAGATTTGCTTGACATGACCTCCAGCAATGAAGCCCTGCTGCTAGTGGGCCTGCAGCCAATGTGTCTTCAGGTACTCCATCAGTCAGTCCTTCAGTTGGGACTCTATTAACTTCTCCACCACTGGTTTGAGACTGACTGGTCTGTAATTACTGGCCTCCTCCCTGCTGGTGTACTAGTGCAGTTGGACCACATTGGCTCTCCTCCATTCCTCAGGAACCATCACTATTGATTGAGTACTGAGGGGCAGCCAAGCTGAGGGACTGCACTTCTTTTTTTTTTTATATTTAGTATACTTTTTCCTGCTCAGGTCATCAGAATTCAGCCCTTGGTAATGGCCTCCTGTACCTCCACCTCCAGTGATCACCATGCTCTCCACTGTCCACCCCTGGCTTACCCCCCCCAGAGGGTGGGTTTGTGGCACTGTTCTCCTACCAGTGCTGCACTACTAATATCTGGTCAGGAGATCCCATACCAGAGGCAAATCGAGGCCCAGAGGAAAGGTGCCATGGAGACAACCCAGAGCAGTATTTTTTCCCCTGTTGGCAGGGGCAGGGACATGCAATGATGGCCAGTGTCCACCCCACTCCTGAGGTCTTGACAGTGTCAGTGCATTGCGGTGAACACAGCCTCTGCTGGATGCCACTCATGCACCAGACACTCAACCTCCCTCCCTCCCAGAGGAGGAGAGCAGTCCTATGGATGCTCGATCCTTCTCCCCCCTGGCTGGCCCTCCGATGATCTGGGTCCGTTCCCGAACCCGGGTCGCTGATGTCACAAGCAGAAATCCAACCACTGCACTGACAGACCGGCCAGAGACTACACTTCTATCTTGATATGTGGTCAGATCACTCCCCAACCCCCCGAATAACTGTATGTCTGACCCCAGAAGATATGACTGCATCTGTAACTAGAGGAACCAGCCATGTTTCTTTACCAATGTATCAAGGAATGGATAGCATTTTGTCCATGCCTTGGAAAACTGCTTTTTCATGTTCACATTATCCCTATTCATCTTTTAACTATCTGCACAAAATACTAAAAGTCAGGGAAGCACTTGGGAGCACTCCCTGTAGATGATGGGGTATATTTAGCATTATGGTAGACTGCATAGCCAATAGTTACAGAATCATACAGGTCTCTTATATCAGGAAGGAAATATGCTTTGTTTCAAATGGAGATTTTATTTATGTATTTAGTTGTTTATTTAATTAAAATTTGGTGATTGGGATAGGCAAACTGAGCTGGGGCTTATTTCTAGGTGCCACCCTGGGCAGGGGTACAACAGGGAGTGAAACTGCAATAACAAATAGAATAATAGGTAATTATTACTCCCAAGTGATACAAACATAGAAACATAGAAACATAGAATTTGATGGCAGATAAGGACCGTTTGACCCACCCAGTCTGCCCATTTCCCTACCTGATGGATAAGCTGCAGATCCTAGTTAACCAGCAGCCTACTTCTTCCTACCCCAACCCCCTAGAATTGCCTTATGACTGTCCCATGCATGCTTGAATTCCACCACTGTTTTTGACTCCACAACCTCCTCTGGAAGGCTGTTCCATACATCCACAACCCTCTCTGTGAAAAAATACTTCCTTAAATTACCTCTGAGCCGCCCCCTTCTATCTTCAAATTGTGCCCCCTTGTTCTTGCACACCTCTTTTTTTGAAAGATTCGACCCTCTTGGACTTTGTTGATTCCCTTGAGGTACTTGAAAGTTTCTATCATGTCCCCCTCTCCCTCCTTTCCTCAAGGCTATACATATTAAGCTCCTTAAGTCTCTCTTCATATGTCTTCGGTGCAGACCCTGCACCATTTTAATTGCCCTCCTCTGGACAGCTTCCATCCTGTCTATGTCTTTGTTGTGAGATTGGGTCTCCAGAACTGCATGCAGTACTCCAGATGTGGTCTCACCAGCTGTCTGTACAGAGGGATAATAACTTCTTGTTTTCTACTGGTGATGCCTCTCCCTATGCATCCCAGTATCCCCCAACCCTCCTTGCTGCCCTCTCACATTGCTTGCCCACCTTTAGGTCATCTGATATGACTACCCCCAGGTCCCTTTCCATTTTGTTGTTGTTAGTATCTCACCCCATTGTGTACTCTTCCCTGGGTTTTGTTTCCCAGGTGCATTACCTGCTCTTCTTAGCATTGAATCTAAGCTGCCATACATTTGACCATTCCTCTAACCTTGCCAAGTCCCTTCTCATCCTTTCCACCCACCTTGTGCATCAACTGTGTTGCAGATCTTTGTGTCATCTGCAAAGAGACATACTTTCCTTCCAGTCCCTCTGCAATATAGCTTAGGAAGACATTGAGAGGACCGGTCCTAATACTGAACCCTGTGGGACCCACTACTAACCCCCTTTTTAAGAGTGGACTCCATTTACTATTACCTCTGTGTCCTATTCTCCAGCCAATTCTTTACCCAGGCTGTCATCTTGGGACCCACTCCCAGGCTGGCTAACTTGTATATTAATCTTTTGTGTGGGACTGTGTCAAATGCCTTGCTAAAGTCTAGGTAGGCCATGTCCACAGCCCCTCCCTGATCTACTACTTTGGTCACCCAGTCAAAGAAATCTATCAGATTTGTCTGGCATGACCTTCCCGCTGTGAATCCATGCTGCCTTGGGTCCAGTGCCCCTCTGGCCTCTAGATACTCAACAATTCTTTCCTTCAGAAGTGATTCCATCATTTTCCCTACCACTGAGGTTAAACTAACAGGTCTGTAGTTTCCTGCTTCTGCCTTGCTCCCACTTTTGTGAAGGGAATCACATCTGCCCTCCTCCAGTCCTCAGGTACCACCCCATCCTCCCATGATTTGTTAAAGAGGGTAGTCAGTGGTGTCACTAGTTCTACCCTTAGTTCTTTTAGAATTCTGGGATGAATCCCATCAGGCCCCATTGCTTTGTCCACCTTCAGTTTTAAGAGCTCTTTCAGAACCCTTTCTTCTGTAAATGGGCTGGTATCAACTTCTGTATCCAGAGTGTTTCTACTGTTTGTTTTAGGTACCTCCCCCTCTTCCTTTGCAAATACTGAGGAAAAATATTTGTTTTAGTATCTGCCTTTTCACAGTCACCTCTGCCACCCTCCCTCCCTTTATTAAGCCTCACTATCCCTCCTTGGTCTTCCTTCGGCTCCTGATGTACCTATAAAAGGTTTTATCCCCCTTCTTAACTGAGTTGGCTATCTTTTCCTCGGTTTGGGCCTTTGCTGTTCTGACTTCCTTTCCAGCTTCCTTTTGCTTTAACTGATACAGTTCTCTGTCCTGTTCCTTCTGTGATTCCTTGTACTTTCTGAATGCTTTCTTTTTCTCTTGAACCTTCACTGCCACTTCCTTTGAGAACCATAGTGGTTTCTTACCTCATTTCATTTTGTTTATTTGCTTTACATAAAGGCTTGTTACCTCTGTGATGGCAGTTTTTATTATTCCCCATTGTTCTTCCACCCCTCTTTCCTGCCCATTTGCTAGTGCATTCCTTAGGCACTCACCCATTTTGGCAAAGTCAGCCATTTCAGCAAACTCACCTATTTTTTATATTTTGTAATATATGGATCCTGTTTTTGTTTGCACTTCTTTATTTCTGGAGTGCTGTAAAGCTGGCAGGCCAAGGCAATGAGGACTCACTCACTGACTCACTCCATGTCCACAGCCTGTGCACCCCCTGCATTCTCTCTTAGCTTGTGCCTCCAGCGAGTTTTGTTTGGTAGACAGTCCTACATTTTAGTTGTTTTTGTGCTCCGTGTATGCATGATCAACCAGATAGCTGTGCAGAATTAGAAAAAAATAAAAGCATCGGCAGAAAAGCGAAGGCCAGGATGATTTTCTCTTGGTAAGCGAGAGATGGCCATCATGTTTTTAGAAGTGTTCTGCCCACCCACAGAGAAACCATAGCAAATCAAGAGGCATGGTTTTAGGAATGTCATCAACATGTCTAGGATGTTGCCTTGGGGATCTTAGGAACAAACCTATGGTGTCAGAGAGTCTTGAGGTTGCTGTCTTCAGGTTTTGTAATAATATTATCATTCAGAGTGCGAACAAAAGTATTACCATCTCTGAATGATAGTATTATCAGTCACCAATCATGGTATTTACATTCGGGTTGTGGTGTATTACTGTGACTTTTTTGTATGCCTTACGATGATATTAATTAGCTTATCCATATATTACAAAATGACAACAGTTGCATGTACATGAACAAGGATATCTCATACAAGTTATGAATTTCAGAGAAAAAATGTAGACATGTACATTACATGTACATGTACATGAGTTATGGAGTAACCAGGATGAGAAAAAAGGGAGTGTTCTGCCAAAGTATGGCAATATATTTGTACAAAACCATAGTTGTATAAAATACAAACAGACTACTCTGATATGCAAGCTATACAATTGAGTAAGAGGCAAAAATGTGTAAATAGATAAAATATCAAAGGCACTAGATAGGGCATGGTTTGCTGAGAAAGTGCTGAGAGTAAAAGATATGGGTAGGACAAAAGGCTGTCCCACAGTGTTGGAAGGCAGCTAGAGAAAGCAGACTAGCCTGCTACAGATTCGTTGTGTGTGATGTGAAGAGAAAGAGCATCAGATGACTGAAGAGAGTAGAACTTCTATATAAAAATGATTTTATGCAGAGATTTACTAAAGTCTGAAAACAAAGCGAGAAGTCAACACACTAAAGACTAATGATTCAAAGTTTCCTGCCTCAGAATTGGGTGGAGCAAAGGGTTCTATGATAATGTTAAAACTTTGGAGTGTTTTGGCCCCCAGTAGGTGAACATTACTATATAGCAAATGACTAGCCCAGTGATAATGTGGCATGGCACAGAAACAGTTTTTACTCTTAACATATTTTTTTCTACTGTGTCTTACGACAGGAAACCCAGATTTAAAGAAAACAAACAAAAATAAATAAAATGAGTCAGAAAAATTTTTTTTTGTAGATTCCACACTTTTTTGAAGAAAATAATGGGTACATATTTTGTATTGACATTTTATAAAGTTGGAATTTTTCCAAGTGAAGATGAGAAAAAGTTGAATGTAATGCTCACATTTTTTTAAATGCATTATTAGAGGGGAATTTGAATATATTACAGCTGATAAGTGTGTGCAGGCCTATGGAAGATGCATAATTAGACCTACTAGTGTCAGACCAATTTTACATACTAATAGCCATAGAGAACTTAAGGGATAAGATAAAAAAAAACATGGGCATAGAGATGGGCATGGTAACATCTCTAAGTTGTTTATTTCTGGAATACTATAATCAAAAGAATGAACCAGTAGACAAGAAAATAATTAAGACACTGCCTATTTTTGGACTAAACTATTTTCCCAAAAAGACTAAACCAAACTTGAAAATAAAGGTGAAGAAATTACTGCAGAAGATATTAAAAATAGAAAATTTGAACATTGCATTAGACAAAGCAATTAGCTGCGAACAGAATGGCCAGATTACAATTTGGATAAACAATGAAACTTTGTACACAGATATGGTGAGGAAGGCATACACATTAGACCAACTGGGGATTCACATATATGAAGATTCCCCAAGGGGAATGAGAGGGATAAGATAGTTACATCAGAAACATGGATGAACTGGATTCAAATATCCAGCAGGTTTGCGCCGCTGGAGAATTTGTTAGTAGAATGGAGTTTGCCCTTTAAGGGGCAGACTGGGTTGTCCTGGTGCACCCCTTCCCTTTCCATCAAGATGGTGTGCTCAGAAGGGGAGGGGGAAAGAAGGGGATGGACCAGGGGATGGAACAATGGCCAAGCAACAGGAAGGAGAGGGTCAAGTGGAGGTACATAATGGGCAGCACAGAGGTGGTTCAGCCACTTTTGCTGGAGTTTTGATCTACATCGTAACTGCAGCACTTCAGATTGGCAAACTAGGATCTTATTTTGGAGCTGAGGTTTGTGCACTACAGACAAGAAGGTAAGGCAAGAAACAAGTGGGCTAAAAAAAGAGGGGAAAGAGAGAATAAAAAGAGTATAGAATATATATATATATATATATATATGTAAACATATATAATAATGTGATACTCTAGGAAAATAGTACTGTATTGGGATGCATTTAGAGAAAGAACTGTGAGGACCAACACTTGGTTGCTAAGAGTTCTGGCTAGTTTATAAACTTTGCACAGACAGGTTCTAGCATTTGTTGCCTGGAGAACTTTTGGTAGTTGAGTGAGTTGTGGGGAGAAGTGGAAGAATGTCTGTACAGCATGGGACAAGCCCTGGATGCTATGTTAGGGGAAGTGGGGCCTTGCGTGATGGCAGAGGGAAGGTTTCCCTTGAGATGGTGAGTGTTGTATTGTCCCGAGGGCAGCTTGCCTGGAAATGCAACCCCCATTTGTGATGATTGGGGGTTTACAAGTCAAATCGCAGGCAGAAGTAGGGCAGGGATGGTGAGATGTGGGGTGAGGAGGCAGAGGGGCAAGCAGGTAGAAGTACCCATGAGCGATGACCACGTAGTGTGATGTCAGACGCCACGGGTGCATTGCAGTGAGAAGTAGTGCTTCTCTAAAGCACATGGCACAGTAGTTGGTGCCCCTCTGGGCGGCTTAAATTTTTTAAATTTTTTTTAAAAAAGAATCATAGTCAGAATTACGGTGTAGGGCATAGAGACAGATGAGCATGCCAGGAGAGCTTCCGTGAGCATCGACCACGTGACGTCAGACACCGTGGGGCACATTTCAGTGAAAGATAGTGCTTCTTTAAGTGCATGGCCCAGTAACTGGTTTCCCCTTGGTGGGGATTTTAGTTGTTTTAAAGGAAAGGTCAGGCCGATTAAGAGGTAGGGCAAGGAGGCAGACGAGCATGGCAAGAGAGCGCCTGCAAGCGGCAACCACATGGCGTGATGTCAGATGCTGTGGGTGCGACCGGCGAGGGACAGCCTTGCTAGGCTGTAGGTCCATTAGGTGGGGAGGAACAGCAGAAACACAAAAAAGCGGTGATACTTGAGGCCTCTCAGGAGAAGGGGTGGGGGGAGGCCTAGTGACCACGTGGGAGCAATGAGGCATGTGGGAGCAGGTGGGTGGGTGAGGACAGAACAGACTTAGAAGACCTGCAGCCAGAGGCATATGAGAGCACATGGGAATGGCATTTACTGGCCAGGAGGCTGCAAGATGAGGTGCAAGGGAGCAGCTTGGCCTAAGGGATCAGAGGCCAGCTGGGGGGGTGCAGGAAGAGAGGCTAGGCCAGACAGGCCAGGAACATGGTGGTGGAGGCCTTGGGGGCATAATAGCAATGTTTGGAGCTCCTCAGGGGGTTAGGGGCAAGCGCTTAGGCTGGGAGGCCACGTGGTGCACCCCGGAAATGGTATATGTGGGGAGGATATGTCTAGGCCTGCAAGGCCACAAGAGGTGGTGCATGAGGTGCTTAGCGGCCATGAACAGAGGCCAGGGGGGGGACACACAAAGAGAGGTTTTTGGTCTTACTTGCCAGGGATAGGGAGATATAAACCAGGGCATAATTTTGGGGCTGACAGTATTAAATGGTGGAGGATTTGAGGGCCAGGAGTGCAGTTTTAGTGCAGAAAAGGCACATTTTGACTATTAGTCAATGGGCTTTGGGAAGCAGGCCTGGCCCTGCAAAAGACTATTACAGGCAGAACAGTTAATAATGGAATTTATTGTCCTTTTCTTCAGTTATATTTTACAGGAGCAAGAAGCAAGGAACATGGCACCAAAGAAGAGCAGGCCTTTGAAAGAGGACGCCTACAGGGCAATAGTGGAGCTGACAGAGAAAGTTAATAGAATGTGGGAGCTAGTGGAAGGAGAGGAACCTGGGAGATCCAGGGAGAAAAGGAAAGTGGGGAAGGGAAAAGAGGGCAGAGAAAAATGGATGACTGAGCCATGCAGCCCAACCAGGGTGTGGACACCGATAGTGGGACCTACCAGGGTGGCTAGCCCAGTACCTCTGCAGCCCGTTGATCCAGTACTGTCAGTACCTCCCCAGGACCGGGTTGTGGTTCCCATAGTGGAGCCCAGACCAGATTCCCAGTGCACAGTAGTTCCTCCACAGCCACATTTAGGGCAACCGCCCCTTCAACCAATGAGGACCATAATTGGAAACCAGGAGAACAGCTGGCAGGAAGGAATGGATAAGGCCACAGGTAACTCACCCGGCCCTGCGGGTGACAGCATTAAAGAGTATATAAGCAAAATTGTTTCAGCACTCAGGACAGGGGGTTTGGGGCAAATGGAGTCAGCACTGGCCAAGATCAGGGTAGAAAAAGAGGCACCGAAATGAAAAGAAGGGAGAGTAGAGAAAGACGGAAAAGGAACAAGGGAGATAGGAGCTCCTGGGATGAGAGTGGGGGAACATGTTCCGTTGGTCACAAAAGAAAAAATATGGAAGGGAGAGTATGTGGATATTTTCGCTTTGGTAAGCTGGGAAGCGGCAGCAAAATACGAAGAAACAAAGAATATAGGTAAGAGTGAAATGGCAGCAGTGTTAGTTTTGTTAGCCAAGAAGGAGGAGGACACATTTACTAAAGGGAAGAATTGGGAAGGGTGGTTTGTGGGTTTTGCCACATTCTCAGCCATAATATTGGAGAAGAGGCCTGAGTTGGGCATCCCACTCATCACATATTCATTGATAATCAGGAGAGCGAAAGCAAAAGGGGGAGTGGGGTGGATATACTATGATGAATTATTTTGGCAGAGAATGGCAACGTATGGGGATGTAAGATGGGACACAAAACAACTAGACATGTGGACAGACTACGTAACTGATCAGTCCAAGCTACAGGGTGAGTTTGGGAAAAGAGGTGCCATGCCACAGAGATGTTGCTGGGCCTACAATAGAGCCTTTTGCTCCTGGCCACAATGCCATTTCCAGCACGCATGTTCAAAATGTGGGGGATCACATCCAGCAAGCAGATGCAGGACGACATGCGTCCAGGGAGCCCAAGGACCTGGGGGCAAGGGTCAGGTCAACAGCTTTTTCATGAAGGGCAGGGATATAAAGGGCAGACATGGAATAGAGGAGGGAGGGGCAGGGGAAATGCAAGTAGAGGGTTTCAGAATCACTGATCAGCAAGGTCAGACATCAATCGAAGGGGGAGAACTGGGTGGAGAAAAAGGAAAGCAGACAAGGGAGCAATTTAAAAAAGCTAGAACCCCCATCAGGATAGAGGCATGGAGATAACGGTTAGACAGATACTTGAATAGGAAAACAGCAGAGATGATTAGAAAAGGTTTTGGCACAGGTTTTTCATTGCAGTGTGAAGCCCAAGACAAGCAAAAGAGGTGAACAATCTGGTTTCAGTAATAGGGAGGGAAGAAATGTTAGGGCAAACAAGCATCTGTCAATGCTGAATGTTTGCTTGCTGGCATTGGTAGTGTAGAAGTTACAGAGCTACATAATAGGAATGGCAGTGAAGTATTGAACTGAAGCCAACCCCACCACCACCCTGCAGAGAGTGACAGGCATTGGGGTGTGCCTTTGGGTCGTCAGGTATAAAGGCCATGCCATTTCACCACACCCTACCCTCAAGACACTGACAAGTGTCACGGTGTGCCTTGGGGTCTTTGGCCATTATGCACACCCCATTCCATCAGGAAATACAGTCAGATGGGTGTGGTATAGGAGAATGAGGTGAACTTTGGGGCCGAAGAGTCCAAGGCATATCTCGATGCCTCTCACTGGCTGCAGGGTGTGGAATGGTATGAGCAAAGGATCATGCCACAAGAGTAGCTCTAGAATACATGGATATCATATAACTTGTATGGCTTATATTGTATCCATGGTGATTTGTAATAGACTTTGACAGGGGGAACTTGGCAGCACTCTTTATAGCAGCTAAGTATCACCCATTTTAAATATGACAAGGCAAACAGATTTGTCAATAGTTAATGTATTGTGTGGTAATATATGCACCAAGTGCTCCCAAACTAGTTGGCAATCTTGTTTCACACCATTGCAAACCCTGGCCTGTTATACTACGTCTATTTTTCCATTATTATATAAAAGGTATGGTTTGTTAGCAAAAAAGTGACTATGGGCCACAGGTCTTTAAATCCTGACTTCAATGTCCTTTTTCTTTGGGGGGGGGGCTTTGTCCACAAATTCTAACTTTATTTTAACCTATTTTATAGAATAAGTATGTACAATCAGAGTCACAATGCATCAGGATCATTTTGGTACTGTTTTAAGTTTGCACATGAAAGTTTTTACAAGTCTAGATCTCTGCAGCTTTTGTGTAAAGATCCCTCAAGATAAAACTGAAGAAATGTCTTTGAAAACTTATCAGTACCATAAGGGGTTCCATCTCATTTAGTTTGTTTGGTAACTACTGTAGGAGGGCACATGAACAGTACTGTTTTCAAGGGTGACCCGGACAAAAAACATATATAAGCATAAAAAACAGACCAAGTAGTTAAGACAAAGAATACCTAGCAATCTCTCAGCATATAAATGCACAGCACTGAGAGAGTCGTAGAAAAGCGGAACAGACTCCCAGAAGCAGTCGTTGGAGAGAAAACAGTGGAGGGATTCAAAAGGGCATGGGACAACCACATGGGAGTGTTAAAGGGGGGAGGCACAGGTCCAAGCAGATAGCTGGGCAAATGAGCAGACTTGGTGGGCCTAGTTCGGTCCTTTCCTGCCGTCACACTTCTATGAATCTATGAATCTATGAAGCACTGATCTTTAAAATGCAGAGCATATGCCCCAAATGTATAGCACTTTTTTCTTTGTTTTGTTTAAAGAACAGCACATTTAAGCACATTGGGCCCCCATATGTTAAATGTTAAGAAATGTTTATATTAAGTAATTTCTAATTGTTTGTTCAGAAATAGCTCTAACTTGTATGTTGAATGCCCACATATATTTGTGCAGCAAAGCTAAATCTGAGTGTAAAATACACAGCCTCATGGGAAATGCACAGCAATTGAGAGGTATAAAGACAATTGCAAAAGGATAAAGAAACCATAAGGGATTTAAGCATGTTTTAAAAATTGATGTCAGAGTTACTGTTACATGAGTTCATTTGAAATGTGGTTCACTGGTTCATGTTTAGATACAGATAGTTATTTGCAATGTCCTAGCATGGAGTCTTCTCAATCTTTCTTAAGACAGCATTTGTCTAAGAGAAAACATCATGGGCTTGGTAAATAAATAGGTAATTAGGTAGGTAGCAAGGCATTTTTTTTATTTATTAGGTGCTGTTCACAAAGGATCAAAGCCTCCTAACAAAATAATATAATGAAAACCACCGACAATAAACATTATAGATTACCAAAATAAAAACAAAAAAAAAAACTTAACCCCCAAAATATATAAAAATAGTCTACCAAGCAAATTAGAACTATATTAAGAGATATATCTGCATAAATATATTCAGAGATATATCTTTTATTTATTTTTATTTATTTATTTTGTTTTTGTTGACCAGGTAAGTGCACTAGACACATCATGCCTAATTTCAGGCACGACCCGGGGGAGGGGGATACAGATGAATGCCAACTGACCTTGAACCAGATTAAGCTGTTGGTGGTATTTTTCGTGAATGGAGGAAATTTGGCCATTGCACCGGGGAAATTCCCTGGCTCTTTTCGAGAAGTGCCATGGGATCTTTAACATCCACCTGAACTACCACCAGAACAGGCAGATGGGACCTCGGTTTAACGTCTCATCCGAAAGACAGAGCACACAGCCATAAAACTTAAAATTTAGAATATCTAGAATAAGTACTATAATTTTGCCTGAGAAGTTGTTTTAGAATGAAAGCAAAAACTTACGAGTTTTTAAATGTTTTATCTAGTAATTGCTGGATAGTGACATTTAATATAAGTAAGTGATTTATCTTTAGAATGTACCTACTTGGCCTGTGATGTAGAGTAAGAATATTGGACTCTACTTCTTGTACTCACAGAAATTGGGGGGACGTGCTGAAAAATGTTTAAAATAGACAGCAACATTAAGATGGATACATTTGGCTGGATGCTATAGAGAACATTTTGGTTGTTTGTGTGTTTAAAAGTCTGTATACACAACTGGTGGTACATGGTGCTTGTTTATTTATTCATTTTATTCATTTGTTTAATATACTAGAAAAGACCATTAAGCCACTGACTTGTTTTTATGGATGTCCCTGCAGACAGTTGCAGCAAAAGAGGTATTAATGCTCGTCACTGTCTAATATCACACATGTCTGTAAATCAGAACCACTTTGGTGGCAAAATGCATGTGAGCTTGACAGATGTTCCTGTGGAAAAGAAATCAAAGGGGGATGTTTGGCGCATCTGTTGTTCACTTGCTATTTTGGGTCTGGATTTGTTGTGAATTACAACTTTGGGACATACAGCGCAACCGAGACAATGACGCTATATGAAATGAAAAAGTGGCTTTAAGGTGAACTGTGGGGCTGATTATTGTCTCTGGATTCTCTTAAAGAAGAATACATATATTTTCTTGCACTTTAGCATATTTGTTTGCACATTGCTGAGGCATCTTCAGCAGAATTTTCAGCTTTTAGCCTACTCACCCCCCCCCCCACACACACACACTCCACAGACTGTGCTGTTGCTATTTAGGGTAGCCCCAACAAGTGTCATTTTGTGTCAGTAGCAGATAATGTACCCCTTCTAATGTACTATGTCAGATACATAAGGAATGCAATGCAACCTATAGTTGGCAAACATGGGAAGAGAAGACCAAGGTTCAAATCCCACTGAAGTCATTAACTGGCCATGAGACCCTGAGCAAGTCGAATAGCCTCCCCTGCGTCAACTCACCAGCAATGAAACTGAGAGGAATGCAGAATCCCACTGGAAACAAGCTATTACATCTCAGTCCGGCTATCCCGAGAAAATAAAATAAAAAATCTAAACTAGCAAGGAAGCATTGTTTCACGCCAAAACACTTGCAAAGCACGGGGATACAAAATTTGATTAGAAAATAATTCAGGTGTCTTTCTTGTATAGGAAAACTACCTCCTCCGGAAAAAAAATTATCTACAACTGCATGCCTGGATGACCATTACAGAAACTCCATGGCGCTCAGTGCTCCTGAGGTCTGGCGACCTGTTTGGCCAGTTTACTGTAGTGAGAACAAGAGGGATTTGCAGTCATAGTACAGTATGGTAAAGCACATACAGATTGTTTATGTCTGTAATGCATACCGTTCCACCTGCAGAGAAAGCTGCAATCAACAAAATGCAGAGCCTCCTATACCTCAGCTTTGCCCAAATTAGTACGTCAAGCGTTCACTTTGAACTTTTTTTTTTTTTGCCTGCTGTCCTAACCAGGATCTCCTTGTACAGGAGAATTGCTGGCTGGAGCCTTTTCTTGGTACTGTAAATAATAATAATCATAACACAAAAAAAGGAACAAGATACAAGAGCGACAGAGCGTGATTTACAAGAGCTAGTATGATTTAGTGTATACTTTCACCTTAAAAAAATGAATCACGGGATTAGCTCATTAATAGAGACCTCAATTAGTTGTGCTCCCTTGTTGCCGTAGGGGAAAAAAAGTAACCAGATGCAATCACTAAGGGTCGATAACCATCAATCCCCATTAATTCCCGACAAATTATTTAATCCAGATGTTGCACATTTAATGTAAACACTGGGCTCACTAGGATCATTAAATAAATAAGCATGGGTGGTTTAGGGTTTCAAATAGCATCTCACCTACTCTAGAGCCTTTGTAGCCCTCATTTTACAATACATACAAAATGTAAATATGGTAAAATTTAGCACGTGTTGTCAGGTGGATCGGTTTTTAACTTGCCTTCCCAGAAAGGAACACACACGTGGACACACACACACACGCCACTCCATCATCCTCTCCTAGGATACCCTTTATGAAGTTTACATTAATCTTATCTTCTTCTAAATGGTTAGAATCTAACTTAGTTGCTGTTATTTAAAACAGGGTTCCTAATAAGAACGTCTGAAATTTGGAAGCTGTGTATTTGCAGGGTCAAATTCTATAATACTTGTTTAGATAAATGTTGCTTTCCACATTGTTAGAAAAGATGTAATGAGAGGTTTTAATTGTTCATAGTTATGTAATGTGTTAATTATAGCATAACACTGAGATCATGGCTATGGTAATGTGTTAATTAAAGCATCGCACTGAGACAGACAAGGTTGGATGGGACTTTAGGTCCAGCAGGTACGTCCACTGCTTCATAGGTAGGTGAATAAGTAAAAGGTGCAAACATGAACTAATTTGAAGGTAAGCGATAGAGAGACAGACAGACAGATGGATTAGAATGCAGGTGTTTCCATGATTCCGCAAGGAGATGGGGAATACTGCACTGTATCTGGTCTCATTTGCCATATGCCATTACAGCAGGTGGACACCTCTGTATTATCCTTGTGAATTCATACATGCAGTGTGATGAATTTTTCAGTTTATTTTTCCTAACTTACGGCTTCTGTTTATCAAGTAAGGTTTATATTTGTGCATGATTTAACCCACATTTTTGAAGACCCCCTCCCAAAACAATTCTCTGACTGGTGTTTACATACGCGTATGGTACCTGGATGTGTATATATGTATCAATGCTAGTGACTTGTTTTGATGTAACCATCTCTTTATAGACTTTCAGGCTATGTAAGTATTTGCAGAGAATTTGCTGTGCTCTAATAAATCGAATTCCCCCTATTTATCAATAGGCCACATGGCAATCATTTCTCCAAGTTAATGGGGTGCAGATGCGATTACATCAGCAGTCAAAGAGCATAGAAATCTACACACAGCTGTCTTTCAGATGAGCCCATTTTGTGCAGGATACACTTAAAAATCACACCGTGTTTAAAGATATGTTTTATTATCTATACAAAAAGAAATATATACTTAAGAATGACTCTGTTATTCCCAAAAGAAGAGACTCGTTAATGCAACCAGTACCCATGTAATGTTGAGGGAAAAACGATACAGAATAATCACATAGAAGTAACTAAACAAAACACACACACACAGGCACACAAAAAAGGATGGCATTTAGTATTTCATTTTCTCTGCCAAAAAAAGGTATAATGCATCCAGGCAGCAGTGTGTACCTTTAAAACGAAGATACTGACCAAGTCTTAAACAGTACATTAGTGACCATTCAAATAAAAAGGACTTCGTTTCAGTCTTTGCACTGAAGAACATAGCACCCCACGAAAAGTTTTTTATTGACATTTTTCCCATTGAATGCACATATGTACACATCAAAATACAAACATTTTGAGGGAAGGTACATGCACAATAAACATAATGATCTAATTAGATCGTAATGCACAGTTGTGGCAATAGTGCAAAATCTTATCCCTCTGATTTTACCAATGAATTACCAAAGTCTTAATCCAGGAGGAAAGTAAATACAAACATTTTGAGGGAAGATGCATACATAAAAAAACATAGTCTAAATAGGTCCCGATGTACAGTTGTAAGTCTGCCTTTTGACTTCACAACATGAGCATCAGATATTGTCACAGAATAATTTGCTTGTCACAATTGGAAACTAATTCCCTAAACATTAAGCAGCAGCACGATTTTTTGTAAAACATATACTAGGACCCTAGTTGAAACAAATAAGTATAACCCTCCCTCTGAAGCGTGTGTGTGTGTGTGTGTGTGTGTGTGTGTGTCCCCTACATATATAGTATGCATGTATGTGTATTTACACATACATATACTGTACACAGACACATGAATGGGGCTTTTTCCCCTTCAAGTACATGTCCTTCGATGGGTTTATTTCCTAGTATGCAACACTTAGTCATCATTGTCTGTCTGTCTGTCTACCTCTTAGGCTAGGCATCTCTAAACATACAGTCATGAGCCATGAGCCATGATTTGGCACAGTGTCCAGATGTGAAACATTATCTGTAACATATTTTTAAGTAAGTTTTGGGAAAGTGTAGCCCAGTTTATCATGGAAGAGTTTATTAACAACTATATGCCCAGTTCTTGTTTCTGTCTACAATACCCTCCAACTGGAAACTCATGGACAGCCCTCCCCCCCAATGGTGTAGTGTATGTTACAGAAATATTTTCTGCAGAGTTTACAATGTGATTTTGCTGTTTTTGGCTTAAGGGACACGCGTTTGATTTAATATAGCAGTGCATGACATGTCTTATTATATGGGCAAACACATTTCTGTGCAGGATATATATGTTGTAATTAGTTTGAATGAAAAACACAGTCATTATATTATTTCAAGCTGATGAAAATGTTGTGTTCCCTTTTCATTCACAACCCTCTTAATGTCAATTTAGGTTTGACAGTGACAAAATTTCCCCACATAAACACAACCCCATAGTTTGCAGGTTCAGCTCTCGTGTTTATATGTAATTCTTAAAAGACACAAGTACATTTCCATTCTGACTAGAAATGCGATATCTGAAGTTTTTGCGCGGTGCACATCAAAGAAATGTTGTTTTTTCCCTAAATTATTTTGTCAAGGAAAAAATGTCTGTATATAAACCTGGTAAATATTACCTTGTCATTATGATTACAATTACACAGTGTGGCCAGAGTTATGCATATGTGTAGCATAAAGGAAATGTATGATTTATTTATACAGCTGTCAAAGCACAAGAAAGTGTTCCTGAACATTTCAGCCCAGCTAGCACATGGAATACTGCCACTAGCTTTTCCTTCAAACTGGTTTCCACGTAATCGTGTATATACACTGTACATGCATGCTTCACTTCATATAGTTTATCCCTGTATATACATGATTAATTTCATATAGTTTATCTGCGCTTCTAGATGCAAGTCACAAGATAATCCATTTTCCATCTGTGGCCCAGTTTTGCTGGTGTACGCACTGAATTCAAAACTTTTCGATTCTAAGTAGGTTCGAAAGTTCAGCAGACATTGGAATGGAGAAATAATAAATTTAACAAAAAGAGGAGCACAGCTTCTTCAGCAGAGCGAGCTGAGCCTTGCATAATCCGAAAGAACATATCACCATGAGCCATGAAACATGTAATATTCCATAGCTGTAAATTAAAACTATGCCCGTTAGTTTTTAGATTGCATACACACAAGAGCATGCCTTGTGCTCTTTTTGCAAACACTGCACTGTATACGGTATTTAAGCAGAAACTACTGTAAAAAATGTCCAGTCTCAATACCCATTTATTACATAAGCCGTCTTTTTATCTGTTTCATTTGTATGTAAGATTGGTCTTTTAATTAGTTTTGTAGGCTGCAATATATCAGACTAAACATAATGCTTGGTGTATCTCAGAATATTCACCAGTCCCCAATTCCCAAACCGAACCCTAAAGTATAAAAGGAGGCATCTATAAATCTGTCTGTCGTCTGACTGTCTACTCTTCCAAACATTGGTTTAGCGTTTTTCTATCCTAATTATTTAGGTACTTTTCCACACCGCAGTTATTCTTCATTTGCAGTCAAAACATTTACATTTGAATATACAGTACTGTATTATCCCACACAGTTGCCTAATAGGATACAACTCCCCATCACCAAGCTAACTGTTCTCTTCACTTATTTTAAATCTTGAGCAGTAATGCTCTCTCATACAATCCACGTCTGCAAAGCCTGACTAAATAATATGCTTTGGATGTGACTGTGTATGTTGCCAATTAGCTTTGCTGTAAATACAGACCTCCATCCATCACCAGTCTCTGGGTGGCTATAACACAGACCTAATTTGTTTCAGATGCCCTGCTTTCTGAGCTATTCACCAACTCTGCTGACCTGCTGGGGAGACCAAAAGCTCTAGGAGAATGACTGACATGGAAAACTGTGAGACCCTTATCTGCTTAGGCTGATAATGTTTTTCCAAGCGAGAGATAAGCCATAGCAACTCTTTCCCCCCTCATTTTCTTCTCCTTTGCAGTGGCTGTGTAGCATTAAGGGATTTGAAAGACACAAGACAAGAATTAAGGCTATGACAAAGTAGTGGACCCCCCCTCTCTTTTTATTTTTACAAGAAATGCTCGAAGCCCTTCTGTTCCCTAGGAATTTTATGAATGCCTGAAACAAGCCAAAATAAACTTGTAAAGAGCTTTTCAGGAGAGGTCACAGACCCATCCCAGCAAGTGTTAAACAATATTAAAAAAATGAGCACGCAGTATGCGTGCCTGTGTGTGTGCGTGTGTATAGGGGGAGCACTGAGCAGGCAATATCTTATCACTGCTCACTGAAGCATAGCTCCCCTTTTCAACTGTACTCCACTGCATTTTGGACTGCTGTCATAGACAGCTCCAGCAGCCATTGGAAAACTGCAGCCATGCCTGCAAACACACTGACTGAATTGGAAGAGGGCTGCCACACCTCCAAAAACTCCGATGATGGCACTATGTTTCTTGCACATGCATGCAATCAAACATAAAAATAGAGAAAGAAAAGGCAGCAGGAAGAACAGAGGGACCATATGATAACCCCCCATTGCAGAATATGAAGATTACTTCATTGGGTTTGGTTCCCAAAAAACAGGAAGGGGAATACAGGGTGATTCATCACCTATCCTTTCCAGAAGGCGATTCTGTGAACGATTTTATCAGTGAGGAATATAGTAAAGTGACATATTACACTTTGGAAGATGCAGTCCAGATCATCCGGGCAACTGTGGATGCATGGATGGCAAAGATGGACATAGAGTCCGCTTTCAGATTACTTCCAGTTAGGAAAGAGGACTGGGACCTGTTGGGTTTTAAAATAGTGGGACAGTACTATTTTGATAAAGCTGTGCCCATGGGCTATTCTATAGCATGTGCGACAATCAAAGCATTCAGCACATGTTTGCAGTGGATATTTCAGGAAAAAACTGGTTATAAAGCAGTGATTCACTATTTGGATGATTTCCTTTTTATAGGCAGTGGGAGCAGAGAGACAGAAAAAATGTTAGTCAGTTTCCAGGAGCTGTGTAAAGAACTAGGGGTTCTATTGGCACCTGAAAAAACAGAAGGGCCCAGTAAGGTTTTAGAATTTCTGGGTATTGAGATAGATGCTTCAGGGGAAATATTTTGGCTGTCAGACAAAAAAGTGGAAAAACTGAAGGAACTGATTGAGATACATACCAGTAGAAGAAGAGTACAACTAAAACAGGTACAAGAAGTATTGGGACATCTGAACCTCGCGTGCAGGGCTATTGGGTCAGGGAGGGCTTTCACCAAAAGGTTAGCAAGGGTTACAGCAGGAGTGACCAGACCACACCATTGGGTAGACATGACAAAGGGAGTCAAGGAGGATTTTAAAGTATGGGAGGAATTCCTCAGGGACTATAATGGCTGCTCCTTCTGGCAGGAGAAATGAGTGTATAACACAGACCTCGATCTTTACACAGATGCAGCCGGGGGCCTAGGCATGGGGGGCTATCTGAGGGACAGATGGTTCGTAGAACTGTTGCCAACAGACTGGGTGAGGGACGGTAAGGTAAAAAATATAACATTGCTAGAGATCATGCCCATCTGGGCACGCACCCTGGTTTGGGGAGAAGAATTACGGGATCAGCAAGTGACATTTTGGTGTGACAATAGAGCAGTGGTAGAGGTCCTAAACAACAGGGGAGCCAGGTCAGAAATGGTCATGCAAATTTTACGACTTCTGGTGCTAAGTACATTGTAGTCGAACATGTCATTCAGAGCGAAACACATAGAAGGGGTACACAATACCCTGGCTGATAGTCTTTCCCATCTGCAGCTGGATCATTTCCAGAGGCTGGCACCAACAACGGAGGAGCAAAAAATGCCCATACCAATGCACATATGGGACATTGGCAAGAAGGAGCAGAACTGTTGTTCCATAGTTCATGGGCACCACGGACTCTGAGGGCCTACGATGGGGCCTGGAGAGTCTTTAAAACATTCAGGGGAACACACCACATGGAGATAAGCAGGCCACTCACAGAAGAGCAATTGAGGAAGTTCACCATAGAGCAATGGCAAAAAGGCACAGCCCACACCACAATGGGGGTCTACTTGGCAGGGATTAGTGTTATTTGCAGTCTAAAAGGATGGAAGGACCTGACAAAATCTATGTTCATTAGAAGAATGATGCAAGGATGGGGTAGGTTAAAACAAGGGTCGGTGGATAATAGAAGACCAATCGGGGAACAGTGGCTGGCAAAACTAAACGGTGTGTTACCGGCAATATGCAGATCAAAGACCGAGGCCCAGCTATTTCACATTATTTACATTGTAATGTTTGCAGGGGCCATGAGAGAGAGTGAGTGAGGTGGTAGGCCATGGCAGGCAAGACAAGGAAGGGGGTTTAGAATGGGAAGATATAAGCTGGGGGTTGAAGGAGATACAGATCAGGATCAAGAGGTCAAAGACAGATCAAAGGGGACAGGGTTGCATGGTAACACTAAAGAAACATGTAGAGAGCACAGTGTGCCCAGTGCAGACTTTGTGGGCTTTCGCCGCAGAGCATGGGAATAGGACAGGGAGATTATTTCTGCATGGTGACAGAAGTAGGGTAACAAGTTATCAGGTCACAGCATTGTTCAAGAAAAGCATGCAATTCCTGGGGGAGGATCCACTTAATTATTCCTCCCACTCCCTATGGATAGGGGTTGCCTCACAGTGGGCAGTGGCAGGCGAGACTGTGAATAATATTTTGGAAAAGGGGCGCTGGCGGTCTACCAGTTATAAGAGATACATTCGAACACTGCAGTGTGGAAACTACCGTATCACCTATGTTTTTTGTTACAGATATGGAGCCACATTGGTGGGGGGTGCAGGGAGAGGTGATACCATGGTAAGAAACTCAAACCATATAGAAAGATATTTATTTTGTTTAAACCCTATAAGAAGAGGGAGGAGCATGGAAGTCTGGATATGTGGCCACTCTTACATTTATTGGGCAGAAAGGAGAGCTGCGAAAAAGGCTGGGAGAAAGCAGCTTTACCAAGATATGAAACAATGTAGATTGGTTTGACCTGGCATCCAGGAGATGAGATGGGCACAACTGCTCCCCACCTTGAAAGAGCGGAAGGAGCGGTGACCCATTCCAGACTTAATTATTATACATTTAGGGGGTAATGACCTTGGGGGCAAGCCATGAGTGGACACATACATGCAGAAAAAAAGGGACCTAGAGACAATACAGCAATGGTGGCCTAGGGTAAGCCTTGCCTGGTTGGTTATGATACCAAGGAGGGTTTGGAAACATAAGCACAGCCATAGAGCTGTGGATAGGGCCAGGAGAAAGATGAACAGAAAGGTAGGGACACTGGTAAGAGAAATGGGAGGACAAGTAATACTGCAGGGTGTGGAAGAGTGGGTAGAAGATTTCTACAGGTCAGATGGCATGCACCTGTCAGATCTAGCCATAGACATGTTTAATACAGAAATGATGGGTTTTATAGAAGCATGGAGGAGGCATGCAAAAAACAGAAGATAAAAAAAGGGAGAAGAGAAGAGAAGGACTGGGAAGGAGGTTTCCCTGAGGTATGGGAGAACAATACCCTAAGTGAGGGGAAAGCCAGCCATCCAACGCAAACTGGAGAGTGGCTAATGGGGAAAAAGGGGGGAAGGAGGGAAGGGGGAAAGAAAAAGGAATAAGATGAAAAGAGGAAGAAGCTGAAGGAGAAAAGCGGTCTCGGTTTTCACCGTTACCTAACAGAAAAGGAGAAGATGAAGGCACCAAGGTTTTCACCTGGGGGAGAAAAAAGAGGAAGAAAGAGGGATGATCAGAGATTGATATATGGATAAAAATAAATGAAATTGTGAGAGATATAAGAATAAAAGATGATGAAATGGAACATGGAATTATGATATATAAATAAATTAATTGCTGATCTGAGCACAACAAACAATGATCTCTGTCTTTTTGTGAGGGAAAAGGGGGGAATCCATGACAATGGGGTTTGCCCTTTAAGGGGCAGACCAGGTTGCCCTGGTACACCCCTTCCCTTTCCATCAAGATGGTGTGCTCAGAAGGGGGGAGGAAGGGAAGGGGCCAGGGGATGGAACAATGGCCAAGCAACAGGAAGGGAAGGGGCAAGTGGAAGTACATAATGGGCAGCACAGAGGTGGTTCAGCCACTTTTGCTAGAGTTTTGATCCTTCCCACCCATCCTACAATATAGAGTAAGAGGGTAAGACAGTCAAAAAGGGACTATGGTGGTCTGTCAAAGGTGGATGACAGATGTGTCCAGTAGGACGGTTATTGGACTGCCAAAGGTGGATGGCAGAAAATAATTTGGTTATTGGACTGCCAAAGGTGGATGGCAGAAAAAGGGGGGGAAGGGGGGAAGGAGGGGGGAAGAAAAAGGAATAAGGCGAAAGGAGGAAGAAGCTGAAGGAGAAAAGCAGTCTCGGTTTTCACTGTTACCTAACAGAAAAGGAGAAGAAGAAGGCTCCAAGGTTTTCACCTGGGGGAGAAAAAAGAGGAAGAAAGAGGGATGACCAGAGATTGATATATGGATGAAAATAAATGAAATTGTGAGAGATATAAGAATAAAAGATGATGAAATGGAACATGGAATTATGATATATAAATAAATTAATTGCCGATCTGAGCACAATAAACAATGGTCTCTGTCTTTTTGTGAGGGAAAGTGGGGGAATCCGGGACAATGACAACTACTTAAGGAGTTTGTTCTTAACAGAACTCAGGTAAAGGAGCAAACAGATACACAGAAAGACAAAAAAATGCAATATTATCCTGTATTGTATCAGGTTCAAAGGATAAGCCACCTGACCCTGAGTTTATAGACTATATAAACAAATTTGAGAATGGTTGTTTTTCAAGAGACCTGGTTAAAAGAGAACATAGAAATAGATCAATACATCTCTTTCTATAAACCTGCTAGAAAAAGAAGAATTTGGAAGAAATGCTGGTGGCATGCTTATTTTGCAAAAAGTTAGAAATGGGGTCAATACAAGTGAAATCAAGGTGAAAGATGAGAATTTCATGGGTATTAGGATAACTAAAAAGAATGTAGAAACTATGGTTCTGAATGTTTACTTTCTCCAGTTGACTCAAAACATAATATTGAAAATATTTTTGATGGCCTGGAGAGGATTCTTGAGGAGGAGACAAACAGTCATCCAAATAACAGAATTATAATTGTGGCGGATTTCAACATGAGGGTGGGGCAGCACTTGGAGCCCACAGATAAAATAGCTGACATAATGAAGGATAACAATCAAATGAAATATTCTAAGAATTAACAAGATAACAAAAGTAATGAAAGAGGAATGTCAAGCTGCAATTTTTTACTATTAAATGGTAGATTACTGGAAAATCTAAGGGGTAACCACACATTTATTGGATATAATGGGGCATCTATAATTGACCTAGCCTGTGATTCCTATAACATGATCTCTTTTTGTTTGAATATTAAAATAGATGAGAAGGCAGTAAGTGCACATTGCCCTGTAGAAATCAGAATAGAGAGTGACATAAACATCTATAAAGAAAAATATAAATGGCTTGGCAGAAGACACCAGGAGAAAGGACTGCTGTGTGACTGAACTTCTCTGCTGGGACTATATTGCCCTCCACCCCCCCCACCCAAATCTAGTTCTATTTTTATAGGCACAGGATTTGACTGACAACAGGAACTTCCTGTTTAGGGGCAGGAAGTGAGTGATCACAGAACCACCAAAGACCCACCATCCTAGAAGGGCAAGAGTAGCTCTCCGGCCCCCTCAAGCTGCTGGAGGTCTGCCTCTGAGCAAGTAAGTGGTCTACTGAGAAATATAGGATATTCTTGTCTCAGAACAGGACAATCAGGAGCTTAAAGGGCACACAGGCAGAAAGTAAGGAGAGAGAGAAAAAACAGAGGAAAGAGTAAGGATTGCAAACAGTTAAGGGGCCAGAAATAAGACATGATTGTAGTGGTGCAGTGCAGTGGCTGTGGAGCAGCAGTCTTCTGGGAGATGTTCTGGAGGATACGGTGTTGTCCCATCCGCAGGCACCTCTCTGGGCTGAGGGAGGAGGTTGCTCATCTCCAGGCTGAGTTGGCCAGGATTTGTGGGACCTCCTCTTCCATCCAGGGACCACCAGTGCCACTGCCATTGCCTCAGAGGTTGCCAAGAAAGAGGTGGTTGGACCACAGTGGGCTCAGGAGGTGAGGGTGGTGGAACAGGGTGCATCCTCCAGTTGTACCTCTCCACAATTCCTATGCCATTCTGGCAAAGTGTGGTTCCTCTATGGAGGCACCCACAGTGGAGACCAAGGAGGATGCTGGGAACCTCCACAAAGGAGACCCACAGGAGGGTGGCAGGGGGACCTGCAGGGGAAGGAAACAACTCCTGGTAGGGGACTCCATTGTTAGGAAGGTAGAACTGGGGAGGAAGGGGAGAGGGAGGTAAGGTGCCTGCCTGGCACCACAGCTAGGAGGGGCAGGGAGCGAATCCTCAGGATTGCTGGAGCAGCTGCACAGGGAAGGGAGCTGGATGTCATTGTCCACCTAGGGACAAATGACCTGGCTAAGAAAGGGATTAGAGAAGTGCAGGAAGAGTTTGTGGAATTGGGAAGGGGCCTTAGTCAAGTAGCATGCACGGTAGCCTTCTTGGAGGTGCTACCCATCTATGGTATAGGAGAGGCTATGGTGTTCTGCACCATGGGATTCAATCAGTGGTTGAAAAACTGGTGTGGAGCTCAGGGATTTGGCTTCATTGGGGACTGGGGGTCCACCTGGAGTGATGCAAGCCTATACTGGCATGATGGGCTGCATCTGTCCGGGAGGGGAACCAGGATTCTAGGTGATAGGTTTAAATGCTTCATTGGCAAGTTTTAAACTAGCCAAGGGGGGAGCACTGGAAAGGAGCAGGAAAATCCTAGCCCCCAAATAATCATGGGTAAGTCACGGCAAACACCAACATAGAGGTGTCAATAGGGAGAAGGGCAGGGGTAAATGGAGAAAGTGACAAAGGCAAGAAGGACAGGGATGGGGCAAAAGGGAGTAAGGCCATCGGGAAATGGAGGGTAATGAGTACCAATGCCCGTAGTCTGGGCAACAAGCTCCCTGAGCTGATGGCCTTAATGGAAGAGGGATGCCTGGATGTCGTAGCAGTCACAGAAACATAGTACACAGAGAACCATGACTGGGATGTTAACATACCAGGGTACATAACCTACAGGAGAGACAGGCAGGGGAGAAGAGGGGGAGGAGTAGCTCTCTATGTAAAGGAAGGGATAAAAGCAACTGAACAAAAGAGTAAACAGGAAGGAGAGGAGGCACTGTGGGTCACCTGGAGACTGGAAAGGGACACCACAATCTGCACAGGGGTTGTGTATAGACCCCCATGTCAGGGGGAGGGAATGGACAAGGATATGATAGAAGGCATTCTTAGAATGGCAGAGAAAGGGGAGATACTGTTGATGGGAGACCTGAATATGCCAGATGTTAACTAGAGCACATTTGCTGCAGCCACATCCAAGAGCAGGGCCATTCTTGATGCCCTACAGGTGGCAGGCATTAGACAGCTAGTTTGGAACCCACTTGTGAGGGAGCAATCTTAGACCTCGTACTCTCAAGCGGGGGCAGGGAGAGGATCTCAGATCTAGAAGTGGGTTGCCATCTGGGACAAGTGACCATCAAACAGTGTGGTTCACGTTAAACTCAGCTACAGAGTCAAGCCATACAAAAGTGAGGGTACTGGACTTTAGGAGGGCTGACTTTGTAAGATGGAGAGTGCCTCAGAAAAGCACTAGCAAACAGGCTAGAAGGAGGTGTGGAGCAACAATGGGAATTATCAAAACTGCCATCACAGAGGCAACAAGCCTTTGTGTGAAGCAAATAAACAAATCAAAATGAAAGAAAAAGCCACTATGGTTCTCAAAGAGGTGGCTGTGAAAGTCAGGAAGAAAAAGATAGCATTCCGGAGTATAAGGAAACACAGAAGGAGCAGGACAGAGCTGTACCAGTTAAGGCAGAAGGAATCAGGAGGGAAGTCAGAATAGCAAAGGCCCAAACTGAGGAAAAGATAGCCAACTCAGTTAAGAAGGGGGATAAAACCTTTTATAGGTACATCAGCGAGTGTAGAAAGACAAAGGGAGGGATAGTGAGGCTGAATAGAATGAACGGTGGGTGGGCAGAGGGGGACAGTGAAAAAGCAGGAATACTGAATGAATATTTCTGCTCAGTATTCACAAAAGAGGAGGGGGAAGTGCCTAATCCATTTAACAGAAGCACTCTTGATAGGGGTTGATCCCAGTCCTTTCACAGAAGAAAGGGTTCTGCAAGAACTCCTAAAACTGAAGGTGGACAAAGCAATGGGTCCTGATGGAATTCACCCCAGAATTCTAAAAGAATTGAGGAGGAACTAGTGAAACCACTGGCTACTCTTTTTAATAAATCATGGGAGGATGGTGTGGTACCCGAGGACTGGAGGAAGGCGGATGTGATTCCTCTTCACAAAAGTGGGACCAAGACAGAGGCAGGAAACTACAGACCTGTCAGTTTGACCTCTGTGGTAGGGAAAGTGATGGAGTCACTTCTGAAGGAAAGAATAGTTGAGTACCTGTTGGCCAGTGGAGCACAGGACCCAAGGCAGCATGGGTTCACAGTGGGAAGGTCATGTCAGACGAATCTAATAGATTTCTTTGACTGGGTGGCCAAAGTAGTAGAACAGGGAGGGGCTGTGGACATGGCCTACCTAGACTTTAGCAAGGCATTTGACACAGTCCCACACAAAAGATTAATAGTCAAATTAACCAGCCTGGGAGTGGGACCCAGGGTGGTAGCCTGGGTAAAACATTGGCTGGACAACAGGACACAGAAGGTAATTGTAAATGGAGTCCACTCTGAAGAAAGGGGGGTTACTAGTGGGGTACCGCAGGGTTCAGTATTGGGTCCAGTCCTTTTTAATGTCTTCATCAGTGACATTGCAGAGGGACTGGAAGGAAAAGTATGCCTTTGCAGATGACACAAAGATCTGCAACAGGGTTGATACACAGGAGGCGTGGAAAGGATGAAAAGGGACTTGGCAAGGTTGGAGGAATGGTCAGAATTATGGCAGCTAGGATTCAATGCAAAAGTGCAAAATAATGCACCTGGGAAACAAGAACCAGGGGAAGAATACACAATGGGTGAGAGAGTAGTAACAATAACAAAAAGGAAAGGGACCTGGGGGTAATCATATCAGATGACCTTAAGGTTAGCAAACAACGTGAGAAGGCAGTAGGGAGGGCTGGGGGTATACTGGGATGTATAGGGAGAGGCATCATCAGCAGAAAACAGGAAGTTGTTATCCCTCTGTACAGACAGTTGGTGAGACCCCATCTGGAGTACTGTGTCCAGTTCTGGAGACCCCATCTCCGCAAGGACATAGACAGGATAGAGGCAGTCCAGAGGAGGGCAACTAAAATGGTGCAGGGTCTGCAAGAGAAGCCGTATGAGGAGAGACTAAAGGAGCTTAATATGTATACCCTTGAGGAAAGAAGGGAGAGGGGGGACATGATAGAAACTTTTAAGTACCTCAGTGGAATCAACAAAGTCCAAGAGGGTAGCATCTTTCAGAAAAAGAGACTTGCAAGAAGAAGGGGACACAATTTAAAGATAGAAGGAGGGCGGTTCAGGGGCAATGTGAGGAAGTATTATTTCACAGAGAGGGTAGTGGATGCATGGAACAGCCTTCCTGAGGAGGTTGTGGGGTCTAAAACTGTGGGAGAATTCAAGAATGCATGGGACAGACATAAGGCAATTCTTGTGGGGGGTAGGAAGAAATAGGCTGTTGGTTAACTAGGATCTGCGGCCTATCCTGTAGGTAGGGAAATGGGCAGACTAGATGGGCCTAGCGGTCCTTCTCTGCCATCAAAGTCTATGTTTCTATGACAGACAGGTTAAGTAGAAAAAGAAACTGTATTCAATGGGAACTGATAAATAAGCATTTCAGGGGAAAATGGAGGACAATGGGATAACAGAAAAAAATGGAGCAATAATAGAGGAGAATATGGATGAGCAATGTCTCCAAAATTTAGAAATAATTCTGACAAGATTAGTAAACATAATTAACAAGAAAAAAATATTATGGTTTAAAAGGGACCCTTTTGGCATGATAGAACATGCAGACAAGGTAAGAAAATGCTGAATAACCAATTAAGAGTGATTAGACAGTATCCAAACAAAGAGAATGAAAGCACCTTAAATACATTAAGGAAACAATACAATAACAGCTTAAAAGAAAAAAAGGAAATACACTGAGAAAGTGTGTGAAAGGAATTTGAAAATACAATATTGGAAAAAGATAACAATAACTTTTGGAGGATGGTGATGAAAGGCTTTAATAAATATTTAGAAGATGTGTAAAATTATATAGAACCAGCCACCTGGGTAGGATATTTCAAAAATTTGCTCTTTGATCCAGAAAAGGAAATAAATATAACAGAGAGAATTTTCTAGGTCCCATTGAAAAAAAGAGATTTCAGTAGAGGAAATTGAATTAGCCATACATGCATTTCCATGCAGAAAAGCCACAGGGCCAAATGGGGTTCCAAAGGATAACTTTAAAAAATAAACAGAAATATAGCCCTTATGTTTATATTGGCCGGGATATTCAAAGGGGTTGTGCCTGGCGCAACCGAGTTGCACCAGCGCAACCCCGCATTGTGCCTCAGCAGGATATTGAGAAGGCTGCCAGGCACAGTGTAAGTCCTGATGTGCAGGGGCACAAAGTAATTGTATGCAGCGCAGATGTAGGGGGTGTGCCCATGAATATGTGGCACAACCCGATATTCAGCCCAGGATGTGCGGCACATATTCTACCAAACCCTTGCACTGTCCCGCAGAGGAGGGGCTCAAAGTTGAGTCCATGCAGAGTAGGAGCAAAGCCCAGCCACCCACAGGTGGACTGCTGTATTGCAGGGTGCAACACAGCAGACCAGCTGTGGGTGGCCACCCACCCACCGAGTCTACCATCCACAAGCACTCACTGAACCTGCCCCCCCATCCGTGATCATGTGGTATAAGTAGAAAAGGAAACCTGGTAGTCTAGTGACCCCCCAGTCCCTGAGATATATACATTTCATGACCATCCCTGGTGGCCCGGTGGTCCCCCCTCCCATCCGGTTCCCCAATACAAGTTATGATGACCTGCCCTGGTGGTCTAGTTCCCATTGCCATGATCACGGTAACTGTAACTACAACATTCCCTGGTAGTCTAGTGGACCCTACATGTTATAATGACCTGCCCTGGTGGTCTAGTGGAACCCCCCCCCACCCATTGCCTCAATCGCTGTAACTGTAAATACAACATTCCCTGGTAGTCTAGTAGACCCCCCTCCTGCCCGAGTCCCTGATTGAGGTAAATAGGCCACTCGAGTTCCTGGTGATCCAGTGGCACCCCACCACTCCCACCCACACAGGACCCCATGCCCACCCACTTCCCCCTAGCACTGGATCACCAGGGACATTGGTGTGGCCTGTTTACCGTGATCAGGGACTCGGTCGGGAGGCGGGAGGGGGGCCCACTAGACTACCAGGGAATGTCATATTTACAGTTACCACGATTGTGGCAATGGGTAGGGGGGTCCACTAGACCACCAGGGCAGGTCATCGTAACATGTGTTGGGGAACTGGGTGGGAGGAGGGACCACTAGACCACCAGAGATGGTCATGTAATGTATATATCTTGGGGACTGGAGGGGACACTAAACTACCAGGGTTTCCTTTTATACATATACCGTGGGATCGTGGATACAGGCCGGGGATACCACAGGATCCCCACAGCACACATCATGCTGTGCAGGGCACCAGGCACAAGTCACTGCCCTGAGCAAGGCATGCAAAGTGGCCATAATGACATGCAAATAGCCCCATCTGTGCCTTGCATATATTATGGTCTCATTTGCATGCCCTCTGTTGTATCACGGGTGATGCACCTAGTGCAACTGTACTTGTGCTGGCGCATCCCTGTGCTCCCTAACAGTGGCTTGCACTGGCACAGTGCCACTGCACCATGCGCAATATGTGCACTGGCCCTGCCGTATTCAATGGTGCTGCGCCATGGCACATCCCCGTTGAATATCGCCTGGTCCTGGCTCCGGCGCAACCCAGTTGCACTGCACCCAGGCTTGTGTCACTGCCTGGTGCAGTCTGAATATCTGGGCCTTTGTGTCTTTAAATACATAATGGAGACAGGCAAATTCCCAAGCTCTTGTCTGGAAAATACAATCATTATACAAAAAAGAAGAAAAGAGCAAACTTAGCTGTTACAGACCAATACGCTTGATAACACTCAAAAAATACTTACCAGAATCCTCAACAACAGAATATTAAAATGGGTTAAAAAAAAAAAAAAAACTAATTGATGAAGCAGAGGCCGGCTTTATACCTGGCCATTCCACAAAAGATCAATGCTTTACATTGGCACACTTACTCTATAAATTTAACAAAGTTAAAAAACAAAAGCTGTATTGTGCTTTTAATTGGGCTTACAGGAATACACTCTGGGACACATTGAAAGGATATAAGATAGAGGAAGCCATGATTAGCATTATAATTACATTATACCATAATAATAAAACATGTCAGATATAACAAAAGTGGCAAAAAAAGTCCAAAATTCACAACCAACAGAGGGGTCAAGCAGGGTTGTGTGCTCTCCCTGATATTGTTTAATTTGTTCATTAATCAGATCCTGATGAAACTTTATGATCCAGATCTTCACATGTCTAAGGTGGGCTCCAGGTGCTGCCCTTAACTCAAATATGCAGATGACATTGTCCTCCTCTCGATCAGCTTCCTAGGCATCAAAAGAAGCTTTTAAAGCTTCAAAGAGAATTTGAAAATATGGAACTGGAAATAAACTGATAAAACTAAGTTAATGATATGTGGGAACAGTAACAACAGATCAATAAGCAGGTATAAAATAAAACATGACAATAAAGACTTGGAAATGGTGAATAGCTTCAGTTATCTGGGAATAACTGTTACCAACCAACTGAACTAGGTGAAAAAAAAATGGAAACGTAAGAAAAAAAAACATCAGTGGTTTTGGGTTTTTCCCACAAAGTTGGGGGCAAGTCAACTAAAGGTTGTATTGAACTAATTAATACAAAGATAAGAAATCATATTTTGTATGGAGCAGAAATCTGAGGAACAAAGATGGGGGCTCTAGAACTATTAGTAAACACATACTACAAAAACCTCCTAGGCCTTGCAATATAGAAGAAAGTCTGATAATGTACTGGCTAAAAGTTTATCAGATGGATAATAAACTCCCTCGGATATGTTTAGAGGAGACAATTAAATATGCTGATCAACAAGAAATATTCACCAGTCTGTAGACAGTGGAAACAATCATACCACTTGATTTATTAAATTGTGCAGACATACATACTAAACCAATATATGACATTCAAATAACAGAAAAAGAAAGAATATGAACTGTATATATACAAAGGGAAGTGGGGTTATGTAAACATTACAAAATTAGCAAATGGGTGATAAATAATAAGACAGTTTGGCTTTGAAAATTACTTAAGTATCATCAAAGACCCAATCAGAGGAAAACTACTCACAAGGTATATGTTTGAATGCTACAAAAGTCAAAGAATGAAAACATTTTACAAATAACAGCCAAGAGGTAATAACTGTAAATGTCAGCAAGGAGAAGATGATATAACATACCTTTTAATATTGTGCCCACTGTATGATAAAATGAGGGCTGCATCTTTGGGGGAAATATTATCAACTTTGAAACTGGAATCAAATCAAAGGGCAACATATTTGCCTGTATCCAACTCTTTACATGTATTGGAAAGTGTGATTTCTTTTTGTAAACTTATAGATATAAGAAAATTGCATATTCTAGAATGAAAGTGCACATTTGCACAAATGCACAGTTTAAGAATGCAATTATAATAGGGCATTTTTATCTGTATATGTATTGTCCTATAGTGTGCTTTTTTAATTATTCAAATGCTGCTAGTAATAATTATGTATTGTTGTATGTTTTATGATAATCATAATTGTAATGGCATACCTTGCCAACCAATAAACAGGTTTGATCTTTACTGTGTCTTATCAGGTTCTTTAACAAGGTATTCTTTAACTATGAACAACTAGAATGATCATAATTTATTTTTGTAATTTTTGACCATGATAGGCTCACAGAGTAGTGACAGCTCATTTCCTGGTGTGTCCAATGGGGTGGGTTACATGGATCTGTTTATATGGCAGGAGGCATGTTGGCTTGGAAATTGAAATGATTCCCTAATCTTACAATAAGTGCTGTGGCATCCTTAATTTCTGCCTGAACAGCCACCAGAGAGGAGCAGAAAGGACTTTGATTTATTGTTCCATCAATACAGTTCCCACATAGTGCTGTACTGCTTTAAAGTATCAGTATATACTGTATGTGGCATACGAGTGTATAATTTTTGCAGGATGTCACGCTATTAGAATTTCTTGAGGGGGCACACAATTCAAAATTAATCCAAGGGAAACACTAAATGGCCCTTTTACAGGCTTCTTCAGCTCGAAAGGCACTACTTTGTTGTCAATTTGGGGGACACAAGTCCCCCAGAGTGTATGAGTATAATGACGGTTCCATGTCAACTCCATGCATATTAGCCTGAAACAGTGTAGTCAGCTCGCTGCAAACATAAATCACTCATTATACAATCATTGTACTGATCACAGAGTCCACGTCAGAGCAACACACTGTCAGAGGGCATTCAGTATCTCTTCAGTGCAATGACACGGTACTACTCCCTAATGCATCTGAAAATAAGCTGTTATCAGGCTGACAAACTGATAAGAAGAGAACTGTGGACTGATCGACAGCAGACTGAATACTGAGACACCCAGGTACAGCCAGATTGGAACCCAGACCCAGAGATCCAGAAACTCATGCCATTCATCCAGTGGCTCATCCCAGAGAGCATGGAGAGTGGCATCTAGAATGGGACATAGGAGAGGACAAGAGCAGTGTGGCCAGAGATGCCAGTGCAGTTGTGGGGCTCAACGACATTCACAAACTGAATGGAACAACAGCAGAGGTAGTAAAGAAAAGCAGTTTATAGGTACTGCTCTCCAGTCTGATCATTGTTTATATATACTGGTTACCTGCTAAACTGCCTGCTTGACTACACCCCCCAGTTCCATTCTAGCTGGTAACTGACCAGTTGCTCTTATCGGCAACATTACTGGGTTATGACTGTATGTTGTCTGTTTGTCCTGTGCATACTTGACATGCTGACATATGCGGTTTAGGGGCAGCATTGTTCATTCCAGTACAGTACTTTCTACTGCGCTATTGTGAACACACAGTATTGTCCGCACTTACTTTGTATGCACAGACTTGACGTGGTTCCCATAATGACTGCAAATTTTTGGTTTGAAAAATAAGTACCACTCATGTTTGTTTCAATGCTGTACTCAACTGGTCAAAAAGCAGAATGTCTCAAAGTGTGAATTTTAAGTGAAGGCCAAATGGCCTATTAGTGTGTGTGTGTCTGTGTCACAGAGGGGACAAAATTGTTAAGCTTGTATCTGGAAAAAAGAACTCTGGCCTCTTTGGGGGACTATGAGTCAGAGACACGAGTTGATACCATGGGTTCAAATCAAGGAACTCAAAACACAGTCATAATCCTAGGAAGAGTAGTGAAAGAGACCCCTTTTGATGTTTGCAAACAAAATGAGAGAATTCTCAGAGGTTGCTCTCTGTCTGGACCACCAAATATAGAGAGAGGAATAGAACTAATGCATCAGCCTACTTGTTTCTGTCTGGGGTACAGAACAAGGAATGAGAAAGACAAACAGAAAAAGGAATTAGCACTGGCAAATTCAGAACTTGTGGATAGTGAGACTGTTTTTGAGTTGCATTAGTAAGAATGAATCACATATTTCCTATTTGCTTTATGTAACATTTGCAACACTAGATTTGAGGCTAAATCATTACAGATTTGTGTACTTGTGTTGACTATTTAAAACCTTTATTTTAATGTTTCCTTGATTGCACTGTTTAACCTTGTTTATGTTGAAATACTGTATATCTTGTAGATAAACAGCAACTGATTAGTTAGATGTAAGTGACTGGTGGTTCACTATTTTGAATAGAATATTATGTGAGTCTCTGAAGTTGTCATTCAAAGCTCAGGAGGCTTATTAAGAGATGAACTTCAGATTTTTTTACAGCACACTACAGCAATGTTCTTATAGCAATCATGTTTTGTATGCACATACCATTATATGGGCTTTCTCTGCTCTGGTGTCTCTCTATTAAAGGTCCCTTCTACAGCACATACCAGTACTTTGGTTCCACCTAGTGGTGATACAGTAGAACACTCTGTTACTTATCACCACATTTCCCCTTCTTTGAGTTACTAACTAGGTAACATTCTTAAAGATGTATATTCTTTATGCATTTAGCATCACATTTTTAACTAACATTCAAAACACATTTCACACAACAGTTATGATAACCCTGTCTAACCTGAGGTACTAAATAGACTATCAGTTACCCCATACAACAAATGGAGGATTATTCTGCCCATTACATTTGTTAGCTCTATCTAGCTATCCTAGTCCCTGTAACATATAAACAAATGAAGAATGCCAGCAGATAAAGGCCTGATGGTCTATCTAGTCTGTTCAAGTGTGCAGAGCTAGCAGTCTGTTACACTGCAGCTGCTCCTCCCCACTCGCATAACCAGTTTCACGCCTGTACTATCTGTTACCCCTCCCCCCAGTGACTCATTGGCAACCTTCCCCCTGACTTTGTCCCATTCCCTCTTAAAACTGCCCACCATCTTCAGTGATACTACCTCCTCAGTCAATGTGTTCCCACCTTGTCACCACTCTCTTTGTAAAATAGTGCCTTCTCATTTCCCTTCTGAATCTATTACCCTCCAACTTTATATTGTGCGCCATAGCATCCCTCCCTCTCCTTAATCTTAAAATTCCCTCTGTACCATCTTTGTTTATGCCTTTCATATATTTGAAGGTTTCTATCATGTCCCCTCTATCCTTCCGTTCCTTCAGGGAGTACATGTTGAGCTCCCTCAGTCTCTCCTCATAGGGTTGGTCCTCCATACCAAGGATCATCCTGGTAGCTCTGCAATGAACACCCTCTTTTTTTTAAATTTAATACACTTTCTTAAAGTTTTCAAACAACAAAATACAAGCAACATACAAACAACACGCAAACAACACATAAATCACACACCTCCTCTCCCTTCCCCCCTCCCCAGAGATACCATCAGCAATTCAGGAGGGGGATATATAGAGCAAACTAAGATTGCTCTAAAACTTCGGGACCAAAACATGTCTTCTGCAAGTTAATTACTGAGTAAAACAAAACAAGATGGACACAGCATGAGATTAGAGGGGGGCCGATTAAGGGGGAATGTGAGGAAATTCTTTTTCACAGAAAGTGTGGTGGATGCATGGAATGGCCTACCTCAAGAAGTGGTGGCTATGAATACAGTGCAGGGCTTCAAACAGGCATGGGATAGGCATAAGGGAGCAATACAAATGAGTATGAATAGATAGGCCACTGACAGAACAAAGGCCGATGGCACATTTATAAGGTAGAAAAAGAAATGGGCAGACTGGATGGGCCTTGCGGTCCTTATCTGCCGTCAACTTCTATGTTTCTATGTTTCTAAGATGATATCTATGTGGAACTAAAAAAGTGTCCACAATTTTAAACACACACAAAGGTGCATAATGCTCGCCTAAGGGTTAGCGTGGACTGAGAAGAGGGCATCTGGCTTACCCGGTTTTTCATTGTAGGCTTTCATTCAGTTCTATAGACTGGCTATCATCTTTTCTTTATGGAGATTAAAAAGTAGTTCATTGAGCCACTCCAAGTAGGTAATCTCATTCTGGTCCTTCCAATGGCTGAGTACCACCCGCTTCACTGAAAGGGATATTAAAGACATGATGTATCTTCTTTCTTTAACTAGAATATCTGAAAAGTCTCCCACCAATCACATTCCAGGGGAAAAATAATTTTCCACCTCAAGTAAGGGGTCAACCTGTGTTTTAATCCTTTCCCAAAGGGGGGCCACTTTTGGGCATTCCCACATTACATGTAAGAGAGAGCCTTCTGCTTGGTTACACCTGGTACATGTAAAATAAGGGAGTATATCCATCTTCAATAAATGGACAGGTGTAAAATAAATATTATGCAAAACATAAAACTGGATAAGGTGCAATTTATCATTAGTCAGATAAATGTATACATCTGTCCATATGCACTCCCAGTTGGATGTCAGATTAGGAAGTGCAGAGGACCAGTAACCAGAGTAGCCTGTGGCCTTAGAAAAAGCATGGAAAACAAAAGAGAGACTAAATGGGACACCAAATGGGGCTGCCAGGAGTGGATTTAAAGTAAAGAAAGAAAATATTTCTAGTTGGTGTTCCATACAGCTGTACCATACCAATGAGTCAGTATATGCCAGAGTTGGTATATTGTGAATATTTGTGTGGCCTGCAGGTTAAGATGAGTACTAAGGTCCTGGCTACTAGGAATCTGGACCTCTACTAGGAGATCAAAGACTGCCTTGCCCTTTATCTAGGGTAGCTTCTGACGGGACAGTGTGTGGCCTCCCAGTTTAAAATTAGGGTCGTGACAAAGTGGTTGGGAAATGTCCATCAACTTGCTGTAATGCATTGCTCTACATAGTTGGGCATGGACTTTTATTGAGTTATGAGTTACTGTATCTTTAATCTGGGGAGAGACATTTTTAGGGGATACAAAGAAGAGACTTTCTGGTGATAGACCAGCTTGTATCATTTGGTGTTGCTCTATATGAAGCCATAGTGGGTCATATTTAGCTATGCTGGATAATGCAGGAAGTCTGGGCCATCTGGCATATTTAGAAATGTGGCTTGCCAGATGATATAGATGAAAATTAAACAGTTGAAGTCCCTCAAGGTGCTTTTCAATGCCCCCAGTCTAGTGTAAGCTCTGCGTGGGGGTTTTCCCTTTCTATAAAAAGTGGGAGATAATACTGTGAAGTCTCTTTAACCAAATGACGGGGAGGATGAGGTTCAACATGTTTAAGGGGTAAAAGATGCAGGGAAGCACTTTCATTTTACTAATACTTATTCGAGCTTGCAGGGATAGGGGAAAAGAATTCCACCTATGAAGGTCTTGCCAAAGGGTATTCATCAGATTATCTAAATTAAGTTTTTTCATTAAGCTGTACCTTTGTGGAAGGATAATCCCAAGGTATTTCAGTTTGGATTTCCTTTCCAGCTCCAGATGTACAAAATCAGAAGAAAAAAACTCTGGAGTTGAGAGGCATTGTAATAGTTTTGTCGAGCTTGAGCTTGTAATTAGATAATGTGCCAAATTCAGAGATAATACTCAAGGCCGTAGGTATAGAAGTAGCAGGGTTTGACAAATGCAGCAGAATGTCATCCACATATGCAAAGAGTCTGAGGTCCAGTGCACTCACTGGGATTCCCTGTATGAATTCTGAAGACTTAAGCAAATATATTAAGGGTCCCAAGTAGAGATTGAAAAGCAGGGGAGATGGGGGCACCCCTGGCGAGTACCTAAATAGAGGCTGAAGCCTGTAGATAACACTCCATTGCAATAAACTCAGGCATGGGGGTTGGAATATAGAACTCAAATCCACTGTATAAAGGATGAAGGGAAACCAAATTTTCCCAACACTGTGAATAAGAAGGCCCAGTTAACCTTGTGAAAAGCTTTTTCTGCATCTAGTGATACCAACGCAATAGGGTGGTTGGCATCCCTAGATGAGGAAAAAGTATGGGACAGTTTCCTTAAGTGGTTCGTCGAGGACCTTCCCTTCATAAACCCTACCTGCTCTGCTGCAATCAGACCCTCCCAAATTTGCATAACTCTGTTAGTTAAAATTTTAGCAAAAAGTTTCATGTCGTAATTCATGAGGGAAATGGGATGGTAGTTGGTCACTTTGTCCATGGGTATATTAGGTTTAGGTAAAACTATTATTAGAGCTTCTAGCAGGGAAAAATCTGAGAGGCCTTTGTTGCAGAAAAAGGAGACCAGTTAATGGAGAATTGGGGCTAACTCTTCTGCAAACACTTTGTAAAAATTAGATGGGAAACAATCTGGTCCACAGGCCTTATCAAAGGGAAGGGATTGAATGGCAGTGAGAATTTCTTGAAGAGAGATGGGACGGTCAAGAAAAGATTGTTGTTCTAGAGTTAGTGTAGGGAGCTGCACTAGGTTTAGCTAATTTTGTATCGCAGATTGAGAGGGAGGATTGGTTGGGGAACTGTACAGCTGATGATAAAAAAGTCAAATTCCTGGGTAATATCCCAAGGGGATGTTTTGGAGGTTCCATCAGTAAGGTAAGTAAGAGATATGACCAGGCGGGAAGTTTTCTGCTGTTTTAAATGTAAGGCTAGTAAATGACCAGCTTTGTCCCCCTGGTCTATGTATGTTGAGTGTATTTTCAACAGGGCATACTCAGCGCGTTCCCTCAGACTCCTCTGTATATTGGTTTCTCAATAATGTTAAAGCCACTTGCTCCTCTTTTGATAAATCCAAGGAGGAACTGTGTTCAAGAGTTTTAATCTGCTCCCAGAGAAGCCACAGGGAGGCTTCAGATTTCTATTTTTAATGGATGCTAATCTAATGAATTCCCCACGCAACATGCACTTAAGGGAGCACCACAATTTGTCTACATCCAAAATGGTCCCTAAGTTAAATTCCAAAAATTGATCAATAAGGGTCTTCATTCTAGAAAAGACACTGGGGCCCAGATATTCAAACTGCACCAGGCTGTGGCGCAAGCCTGGGCGCAGCACAACTTGGCTGCACAGGGACGTTGACTGGGCGCTATTCAATGGAGCTGCGCCATGGCTTAGCATCATTGAATATCACACCCTGGCCACCTGCAGTGCACATGGTGCAGTGGCACTGCGCCAGCGCCATTGGCCAGAGTGGAGCATGTGGATGCGCTAGCACAAGTTCCATTGCGCAAGGCACAGCAACCGTGATATTCAAAAGCTGACTTGCAAATGGGGCCATTATGTATGCAAGATGCACATGGGGCAATTTGCATGTCATTATGGCCCCATTTGCATGCAGGTGCACTGATCCCCGACGACTTGCACCTGGCACCCTGCCAGGCAGCAGCCGTCGGGGACCGATGCCCCCTGCAGCGCAGCAATGTGCCCCACAGCCCGATCGTGGGCTGCAGTAAAAAATAGAATAATCCTAAATCCCTGGTGGCCCAGTGGACCGCTCCCCGCCCGATCGCGGGCTAAGTAAATGAAATATACATCCAATATCCCTGGTGGTCCAGTGGACCGCTGCCCACCCGATCGTGAGCTAAGTAAATAAATGATACATCCTATCATCCCTGGTGGTCCAGTGGACCCCCTTCCCCACCTGCCCACTGATCCCTACTGCCCCGCTCCTCCCCGGTCAGCGGCGGGCAGCAGCACCCCACCCACCTGCACCCGCCACACAGAGCCCCAGCACCGTCCGGTGGGGCTGTACCCATTGGTCCTGGCGTGAGCCAATGGGCGTGCAGCCATACCGTACTACACATTCCAGATATGTCCCATTCACATATCTGGAATGTATCAGCTAATATAAATACATGCCCATTGGCTCACGCTAATGAACAATGGGCATACAGCCCCACCGATGGTGCCAGCCAGCGGGTGGAGGGCGGCAGATGGTAGTGTGCCACCCGCCACTGACCGGGGAGCGGGCAGTGGGATCAGTGGGCGGTGGGGAGGGGGGTCCACTGGACCACCAGGGATGATAGGTTTCGTTAAATTCTACTTCAGCCCGCGATCAGGCAGACAGGTCCACTGGATCAACAGGGATAATAGGATTTATCATTTATTTACTTATCCTGCGATCAGGCAGGCAGACAGGTCCACTGGACCACCAGGGATAATATGATTTATCATTTATTTACTTAGCCCACGATCAGGCAGGCAGACAGGTCCACTGGACCACCAGGGATATTGGAGTTATATTTTATTTACTTAACCCGCGATCGGGCAGGCAGCGGTCCACTGGACCACCAGGGATTTTTTATTACTCTTTTTTTAATGTTGCCCTGACACGGGCATGGGGAGGATGCTAACCACGGAGGTGCAGCCAGCAGGTGGACACCCACAGGTGGCAGCTGCCGCGGTTGCACCCCTGCAATGCAGCAGCTCACCTGTGGGTGGCCATCCGGTACTTTTTTTTGGGGGGATCAACTTTGTGCTTGCGCAGGTAGGGGTTGCGCATGCATGGCTCCGTACATCCTGGGCTGAATATCGGGCTGTGCAGAGTATGCATGGGCACGTTCCCCCTACCTGCACCTGCATATATTACTGATGCACTCCGGTGCATCGGGATTTGTGCCGTGCACTTTCCCCTTTTGAATATCTGGCCCTGGGTGTTTAGTTTCCAAATTTTGTCTCGAGTAAAGTTTGGTAAAAGGGTACATTCTAACCATGAAGGCGAGTGGTCAGAAAGGACTCTGAGAGTGACTCCTCAATCAACTACCCCTGGTAAGAGAGCAATACTTATCAGAAAACAATCCAGTCAAGAAAAAGATTTATGGACAGGGGAATAAAAAGTATAAATCTGCTAGGAAGGGTGTAGCACCCTCCATGGGTCACAAAGTCCTCCCAACTCCAACATCACATGTACAGACTGCAGGGCAGGGGAAAGACCTTGAGAGCGATGGCCAGACCTGTCGAGGTCTGTCATGAGAATTACATTCTAGTCTCCAGCTAGAATAATAGGGAGGTATATATAAGGGGACAACAGATTAACTAGCTCAGAGAAAAATTTGGAGGAGGTGGTATTGGGACCATATATGTATCCTAGTAAGACCTCAGAATGGTCCAGCAATCCATGAACAAGCAGATACCATCCCCTATGATCCTCTTCACAGTGCTTTATCTGAAAATTAGTCCATTTAAAGATTAATATCGCTACTCCTCTCTGGGTTGTGGAATCCCCTGATGTGTATACTTGACCGACCATCATTCTATGGAAGAGCAGCTTTTAAATAGCAAGAAGGTGGGTCTCCTGAAGAAAAGCTATTTGGCAATGAAGTAATTGGAGGTGTTTTAAAATCTTATACCTTTTCCCTTTTGTGTGAGCACCTTTGACATTCCATGTTATATATTTCATACTAAACTTGCAGGGCTTAATATGAATATGCAGAGTAGGTCACATAACCAAAACAAATAGGTCTTGAGAAACCAAACCCAGTATCTCCATAAGTCTACTGCACCCCTCCAGTTCAATCCCCCATCCCAAACAAAACTGCCCCCCCTGCAATCCCAGAACAACAACCAGTAACAAGCTACTCCTAGTCCTAATGACTGCACTCCCCAAACAGATCCAATCAATATGAACCCCATTCCTACTACTCAAGTTACACCACTATTACTCCCCAACCCCCCATGCCTACAAACAGCCTATAAAAACACTAATAACAGTACTTGTGTATTATAACAGCTAGTGGTAAACTAAAACATAATAAACCTGTCAACCTTTTTTTTTTTATAATATTTTTATTAAGCTTTGCTGCAAGAATCCAGCTCACATAAAGCATAAATACACAGGTGAATCCATACAGTAAATGATGCTATAAACAGAATACCAAACATCACAGAATGGTATAAGGAGACACTCTGAGGTTCACTCACCACATTAGTGGAAGTACAAAGCAAGAGGAAAAAAGTCTTAGAATATGTCATTAGCATACAGCTCAAGGAGTAACTCAGAGGAACTACCTACCCAGCTAGCAATCCAAGCCAGCCGGTGAGTAGGTCAAATGACCCATTTTACCCTGAGGATATTTATCCATACATTTATTAACAGCTCCAAAGAATAAAGTGAAATGGCTATTACAGCCTCTATGCTCATAAAAAACAGGAATTACCATATTTTTTTATAAGTTTCTAATACTAGGTCAATGCCCCACATTTATAGCATAGAAATATAGGCATCACCATTCAATGGGCAGCATCTTTCACCCCACCCTTATAAATCAGAAAAACTACAAACATTGAATACTTAGCAGTTAGCAGCCATTAGTCAGGGCCATGCATCAAAAAGGTTAGTCCCCATATTAACCCCCTTACATAATGCTCATTTCAAGGATCATCTGTTAGAAATGTCCCCATATAGCAACAGGCTACCAAAATAAAATTACTACCCCCCCCAAGCCAAACAAGAATAACAGTCAGCCCATACAAGGAAATCAGAGGCTTAGAAACATGGTAGTAATAACAAGTTCAGTACATTACAAATGTAGTGATCACAGCCATTCAGTCTCCAACATCCTGGCTCTCAAGTACCCTCTGCTCTACAATCGGGAGAATTTTTTCTGCCTCCTCCAGGGTACCGAAAAGGTAGACCTTGTCCTGCCAGGAAAGCCTGAGACGAGCAGGAAAAATGAGCTGATGCTGGACCCCCAGGCTATGAAGTCGACTCCCCACCCCGTCATAAGCCTTGCATCACTGCCTTGTTCCAAAAGACAAGTCCGGGAACACAAATATGTCCGCCTCTCCATATTTCAGATGACGTTTCCTCCTGGCCTCCACTAACACCCTGTCTCGATCTCCAATCCTGGAACATATCACAACAAGAGTGCGAGGCACAGACTGGTTTGTCAAGCCTCTACGTGGAGTGATCCAGAAGGCCCTCTCGAATGATAGTGGCAAACCCTCCTCTCCTGTCCCCAGTATTCCTGGCAGAAAAGTGCGCACAAAGCCCAATGGATCATCTCCTTCAACAGCATCAGATAATCCTAGAATTTGTAGATTTCGCTCACAGACCTGGTTTTCCACTATTTATAACTGTTCCCTCAGCCACATGTTATCTTTAACCACCTTAGTGGAGACATCTGTATTTTTATTCAGGATAGGGTCCATTTTTGCCAGTTTTTGGTCTGTAATGTCTGCTTTAGTCTCCAAGGTGGCTACTCATGGCATTAGGACATTGAATTTCTTGTCCCACTCTTGTACTGTGGAGACCAGTTTCAGAAGAATGGCATTCACAGTGGCAAGCGTGATATCTCCAGTATTCACTGCAGCAGAGGCCCCTGCTGCACCATTTCCTGTAGGCCCAACATCCCGTCGACCTTTCGGTGTAAAAAACTCAGAAGAGGCAGCCACGTTGCCTTTGGTTTTCCCCATGGGTTCTCCTGGTAGGTTATTAAATCTAGTAGGGGTATAGAAACCAGAAAAAAATTCCAAAAAAGAGCAATCTGTATATGGATTAACTTATACTTTCTAAGGAGCTCTCCAAACATGCTGCCTCCTGTTGAGCTGCTCAGCAGTGCCCCCCAGACCTTTTCAACTTTTAAATAATGTCCATGTATACAGGTCCATCAACATGAAGTAATGGAGGCAAATGGTATCAGCTAGGATCACAATAACCTGCAGAAGATTCAGGGCAATCTGCCAACGTCCAAATAATATTTACTAGCTTAAAAGCAACATGTCCTCATCAGCAGAAGGCAAGTTTAAATGAAAAAGTTGGTGAAGTCCTTTTAACAAACAAGTTAAACCAAATGCATCCAGCAGAATCCATCTGGTGCAAGAGCTAGGGCTGCAGGGAGACAAGCAATGATGAGAGACAATAGTGCACTTGAAGAACAAACCTCATTCAAAAGGGCTGCTAGCTGTAAACTACTAACGAGGCTCATCTTGCATCCTTTTCTCTCAGTATAACTACAAAAAATATGATCAAAGTCGAAAATACCAAGCCCATACTTGAGATCTGGAGCTAGGATTGCCAAAAACAGCTGATTTGCTGAAAATAAACACTCCAAGTCCCACACCAACTGAGAGGAGACCCATTGAATAAACAAAATGCTACATGCAGTCACACAAACTGGAAAACATAGGGACCATCTGTAAGCATCCAAATTTGGTAGTAGCAGAGACCTCCAGCAAGCCAGAGTACAAAAAAAGGGATCCATGCAGCAATGTCATAAGTGGAGACAAACTGAGAAACAGAAGGCAAACGGGTATAAACAGCAGGCAGTTAGTGGCATTTCACACGGAACCAAAAGCACAACGTCCCTTCCAGAATGCTAATTCACGCTCCAAGCAAGTGTAAGCCCAGACTATATAGATCTCTGACTTTGGCTCCGATGATGTCAGCACTTAACACATTTGGGGGCCATTTTAAGAAGCAGGTAAGGCAGTTTTTTTTAAATTAGAAGGCTGAATTTAGATTTTTCAAATGCCTTGGAACCACATTTAGGTAACTTATATAAATGTAGTTTAAGCATTAATAAATTCAGCAGCCTTTCCTTTAGTCCTGTTTGAGGTCAGATTTTTGAATAGTTTGATGTCAAAACGTTGTTTAGGTATCCTTTAAAAATAAGGGGTCTGGGTGGTGGTCCAGGAGGAGGTGGTGGCCTCAATGAGCAGTAGGCCCTTTCTACAACACACAGAGGGCTGTTAGATAATGGGCCTGCAACTCGGTCACAGAATTTTTGCACAAATACTACCGGGTTTGCACCTTCCTCATTTTCCGGGAGCACAAAAAGAATAACATTTTTAATCTTACTCCCTCCCTCCCTCAAGGTCTTCCATTTTCCCCTTGAGATAATGGAGTTTGTGCTGCATAGAGCTCATCTCGGGTTCCTGCCTTGCCTTCCAGCCTTCACAGACAGGATCTGTGCTTCAGAGTCTGTCACTCAGGTGGATAGAGAATCCACTGACATTTTTAGCCGCCGCAGTTCTTCCATTAAGGCAGTAACCACCACCTGAAACACTTTCTTTTCAGCCAAAAATGTGTCTTCAGTTAATGCTGCACATGTTGAGGAGACTTTGGCTGAGGCAGTGGCCTGCTGTTTGGAGCACTTAGCCACCTTGTCCTTCTCCAGAGCTGGAGGTGGCGTGTGGCGTGGAAAGGAGGTCTTCATCTCTGACATCCTGCTCTCAAAACCTCACAGATGACTCTCCAGTAGGATCCACAGGTAAAAACACGCAGTGTCCACTGTGAAAATTGGTTAGGCTGTTAAAATATGATGTTTGAAAATGAGATAGAGAGGGAGGGAGGAAAAGATAGTCGATGCTCACTCTTCGGCAGTCATCACGTCATCTCCTGCATTGGGACCCCCTCTAGCAATTTAACATCTTTCTTTAAGAAGGGGTGCCAGAACTGCACTCAGTACTCCAGGTATAGCCTCATCAATGACCTGTACAGTAGCCGGATGACCTCCCCTCTCCTGGATGTGATTCCTCCGGCAATGCACCCCAGCATCTTATTGGCCTTAGCTGCCACTTTTCTGCACTGCACTGAATGGTTCATTTAACATGTTATTATCACCCCAATATCTTTTTCTTCCTCTGTAAGGGATAACTGTATCCCCAAGTCAGTAATGATTCCTTGTGTTTCTTGCTCCCAAGTGCATGACCTTGCACTTCTTTGCATTGAACCCTAGCTGCCATGTTTTTGACCAGTGCTCGTATCTAGCCAGACCATCCTGTAGCCCCTGCCACCCTTCTTTGTCACCCACCACTGTACCTATCTTTGTGTCATCTGCAAAAAGGCTGATCTTATTCCTAATCCCATGCAAGATGTCAGTAATGCCAAACCACACTGGACCCAGTACTGAGCCCTGTGGTACCCCTCTGGTTGTGGCTCTTGGAGTTGAGAGTCCTCCCCTTACAATTACCCTCTGCTTCCTGTAATTCAGCCAGTTCCTGATCCACTCCACCATTTTCTCTCTTGCTCCCTGGTGTCTCAACTTGCTAATCAGTCTCCCATGTGGTACTGAATCAAAGGCGTTGCTGAAGTCTAGATACAAGACATCCACCTTGATTGCTCTCCCACTCGAAGTTTTCAGCATAGGACTCTGAGGTTGAAAATCAATAGATGTCTCCTTTCCTAAACTTGAAACATCAGGTAAATCAACCTGAACATCAGTTTCAGTCTCTAGTCTTTGTTCAATGGAAGAATTGGTATCTTCTGAAACTTCAGAGTCAGATTTAGTTTCCTGCTGATTCATTGCTTTCAATTCTCTAACAAACTGTAAATGTCATCTATTCCTTCCAACCAGCCTATCTCTGTTTACACAAGATAGGATCTTGGAGTCTGGCACTTCTCTTGCACTACAGCCTGTACTATTCATCCCTTCTCATTATCCAGTTTGATTCTCACATGAGCACATGGATGTAGTTCAGGTAGCATTATAGCAAAATTTATTTTATCAAAGTTGACTTCATATGCTGCTTTTGCAGACTTATCTGAGTCTTGAACTTGTTTTAAGTTTGGTAAACATGACTTTGGGTTAGTCTCTAACATAGGATCTGGTGTTCAAAGCTGTCTTCCCATCTTCAGCTGTTCTGGGCTACATTTCATTGTATTAATTGAAGTATCTCTGTTGCTCAATTAAAGCAAGAAATGGATCATTCTCCTTCAAAATTCTCTTAGCTAGTTGTTCTGCCCTCTCTTCCCCACCATTGGCTTGTGGGTAATGGTGGTTTGTTGTAATACAATAAACATTATACTTGTGCATAAACATTTGCAACTCAGTCCATTTAAATTGTGCACCATTATCAGTAACAAGCTCAACCAGACATCCCAACTGTGCAAACAGTCTTCAAACAGTTTATGGTGCTAGAGCTTGAAAGTTCTGATAAATAAGCAGTTTCCAAATATCTTGAAAAATAGTCTAGTCCTACCAAATATTTCTGTCCCTACAGCTCACAAATATCAGCACCAACCCTATTCTATCGGCAGTTTGGCAATGGATTGCTATTAGAAGCTCCTTGTCCTAAGTTGACTTGTTCACCTGACAAAATTCACATGCTGCCACTGTAATTTGAATATCATTCCAATACCTGACCACCAAACAAACATCTTTGCTCATTCCCTGCATTTGGTGATATTTTGATGACCTTTGTGCAGACTTGTTAGCATGTCTTGTCACATGTTTCTTGGAATGACTATTCTGTCTTGGCTTGGGGTCATGATGTTGCACACAATAACAGCACAGCACATAACCTCACAGGCAAAATGCTGCCTGCACAAAAAACATTGGTGAAAACGTCAACTATCACTGAAATGCCATCCACCCATTCAGACAATAGGGGTGACAGAACAGCTTTTATATTTTTTGGGGGGCTTTATCCCCACCGGAATGACTATAATCAACTCTGAGGGGCGTGGACCTCGGGGGTATGTTGCAACTTAGGTGGGAGAAACTTTGTTTCTCAACAAAAGAGAAAAAAAATAAAATGTAAGAAGACAGGGAATCAAACCTTAATCTCCAGGTCATCCCCACTGCACAGTCTAGTGCCTTTGCCACTCTGCCATGGGAACAATTTGATCAGGCCCCAGACCTACAGCCTCTTCATCCCTTCCCCATTCCTCCATACAGCGACAGGGTTCGCAGTTATTTTCTACCACTATTATACCCCTGTCACTCTGAAGGATTCATGCTTTGCACACCGTGGTTGTTCCTGCGCTGTTTTTGTTGAGTTATATTCACCCAGTACCTTCTGTATCCATAGAGCAACATTCCATTAGGTTCTGTAAGGCTGCTGTTCACTAGTTAGAAAGTTTTGACACTATTAGGTAGATTCCAAAGGCACTGTACGTTGACCATTCACCTCTGACAAAATTCAGTACTGTCTGGAGTTCAGAATCTCTAGATGTTCTTTAACTTGTTGCAGTTTTGAACTCAACATTGGTTTTGAGGAGTGTAGGGATTCTTCATAAGACTTTATTTCTTCAATCCAGACTTTTGAATTATGGTTGATGGAGCTGAAGTTACATTTGGGGAGGAACCCCTCTGAACCTGACAGGAGTGTCTTTTCTGATCCTACAATGAATAAGAATATTAGGGTTTCAGGGAATGGGTACCCTGATATATTCAGTTTCAATTGTATTTTGGCTGAAGAGGAGAGAACTGAGTTATTGGGGCTGAATACAGTTAAGGCAATTGGTTTTGATGGGATTCCTTCTAGATTATTGAAGTATGCTGCCCCTGTTATAGCTGAACCTTTAGCTCTCATTTTCAATTTATATTATTCCTGGAGAGAATTTCCCTAAGGATGGGAGATTGCAAGAGTAAAGCCTATTTATAAGTCTGGGGTTGGGGCGAGCTGGGCAACTACAGGCCCATTTCTCTCCTACCACCGATTTCAAAGGTTTTTGAGAGAATTATCTCTAATCAATTGAGAAAATTTTTAGACTTGAATAAAAACATGTCTGTTTATCAATCTGGTTTTCGGTCTTTACATAGCACTCAAACTGCATTGGCTAAAGTGGTCACTGATTTACAGCTGAACCTGGACAGGAGAGCAATGGTTGGAGCTATGTTTGTAGATCTTTCCAAAGCTTTTGATACTTTAAACCACCAAGTTCTCCTGTCCAGGTTCAGCTGGATCAGTTTGTCCTCTCAGGCTGTTAATTGATTTTCTTCCTATCTAAATGCGATAAAGCAATTTGTAGAAATTGGTCCCTGTAAGTCTAACTTAATTAATATCCCTTCTGGTGTCCTGCAAGGGTCAATTTTGGGGGCCCTATTATTTAATATGTATATTAATGAGTTCAAAATTGATGTCCCTGATGTTAAATGTCATCTATATGTGGATGACACCATAATATGGACTGAAGGCCAAGCTTTGGAACAAACTGAATTTAAACTACAGTCAGCATTTGATCATGCCCAGGAATTTTTTTCTTAGCATTGTTAAACTTTAAATCCTGAAAAAAACTCAGGTCATTTTGTTCAGAAATAAATAGTATAAAGTATTGAACCCATGTTTGAATATTCAAACCTTAGATGGTATTGATATAAAGGAGGTAGCCCAGTATAAGTACCTAGGGTAGTGGTTAGACTGTAGCCTGACTTGGTCCTTTCATGTAGAAAATATGCTCGTGGGAATGAATGGGTAGTTGGGGGGCTCTTTATAGATTTAAAAATGTTTTGACCAGAGACGTCAGATTAAATGTATTTAACTCTTTACTAATGCCTTTATTAGATTATGGGGTCATTCTCTATGATGGAGCTTCCAGCACCCTGCTGAATGGAGTAGATTTAATGTTCCACAGAATGGCACATTTTGTATTAGAGGTACCCTACAGAACCCATAGATGTATATTATTTAATAATCTGAACTGGCCTGGACCTTGTTCACCTAGGAATTTACATCTTCTCACATATGCTATAGCGACTGGCATAAGCACTTATGATTACAGGTTTTCTGACATCATAAAAAGTAAGTATGAGTGCTTTAGATACAAGTTGTTTCACCTTGTGAAAAGCACTTTTTTGCAAATGGCCCCAATTCCATGTTGTCTCGTTTTTCAGAGGTTCATTCAGTGGATTGATCACTTCTGATATGTTAGGTAAGTACCTAATCAGATAATGGATCCTTCCTAGAATTTGCCTTAACTCAGGAACAGAACTAGGAGGTTGTGTTTCTTTAATGGTTATTACTTTCTCGGTTAAGGAGGCAGTACACTGTTGTGGTTTAGGGCACTGAGCTGCAAACCTGGAGACCTGGGTTTGAATCCCATGGCCCCCTCTTCCATACTGTATGCCCTTGTACAAGTCACCTAACTTCCTTGTGCTCCCAGGTTGCACCTGGAAACAACCTTCGGTTTAGTGTGCCTTTCCTGCTAAACAGCTTCCCCTTTCCTTTGCCCTTTACCATCTCAGGATTTGGACTTATGTCATGCTCATCTATCCTGTGTCCCAAGTAGTTCAGTTGCTTCTGATGGAGTAAACATGTCACTTTATTCAGCATTAAACCAGCTGCCTGGATTATTTCCAGCATAGGAGCCTATCAGTTATTGTTGTGTTCTTCCTCTGTATGTCCGTATACCAGGATATCAGCCCTGTAAGCGACTACCCTTTCTAGGTTCTGCAGTAGTTCTGTCATTTTCCTCTGGAAGATCTCTGGTGCACTAGTAATGCCAAAAGTAAGCCTGCAAAAATAATACCTTCCAAATGTTGTAATAAAAGTAGTTAACTTGGCACTATCTGGATGCAGACAAATCTGCCAAAATCCACTTGCTGAATCAAATACAGAAAATACTCCGGCACCAGCTAATCTTGGAATAATGTCATCTAACATGCAAAGAAAATATTTTTCTCTCAGGACTGCCTTATTTAGCTGTTTTAGATCAACATATATATGAATGGTTAAATTTTTCTTGGATATGGGCAGCATGGGTGCACACCATTCAGTAGGCTTTGTAACCTCTTCTATAATAACACATTGTACCATTCTATCCAGCTCATCTATCACTTTACGAAGCATAGGAATTAATATTCCCTGGGCTTCATGAATACTATAGGGTATGGCTCCTTTCTTTATCTTGATTCTGATGGGAGCACACTGGAAGAGACCTCTTTCCCTGAAGGCATCTATGTAGACTTTCTGTAGTCTGTGGACTAATCCCATAGATACTGAAACATCACGGCTTAACAGGTTATTGACCTGGGAACCCCTGATCACGTACACTCTGAACTGACCCATGCAGTTAAGTTCCTCTCCAGGACTTTCCAAAACAGAGGTAGTGTGCTTCAACTAAGGAGGTTTATTTAAACTCTGGTAAGCAGACTCAGAAATAACACTTGCATCAGCTCCAGCATCAATTTTATATTTTACTGTGTTACCATTAAGTATGAGACCAACGCTCCACGACTCACTGACGTCGTCATGACAGGTAACTAAGCTAAGAAAGAATGATTCAGTTTCACTCTTTTTCATGGATATTTCATTCACACCTTATGTATGACACCCCACTGCAAAATTATCTATTTTCCTGTGCTTGCAACACTGAACATTTCTTACCTAACAGTCATCTTTGTGTGCATGACCCTGCCATATCAAGTAGATTTAGGACCTGGCTTTTGAGATTGGGCTAGCTTTTTCCTTAGGGTCTGCTTTGGTTATTTTCACCTGGCCTCAGAGGCTTCTTTGCTGCCTCATCTAGACCTCTCATAGAAACATAGAAACATAGAAACATAGAATTTGACGGCAGATAAGGACCGCTTGGCCCACCCAGTCTGCCCATTTCCCTACCTACTGGATAAGCTGCAGATCCTAGTTAACCAGCAGCCTACTTCTTCCTACCCCAACCCCCCAGAATTGCCTTATGACTATCCCATGCATGCTTGAATTCCCCCACTGATTTTGACTCATGGCTGCTTGATCATTTATTTGGCTTTTTATAAGTCATGATTGGGGTGCTATTTCTATTACCCTTTCCAGAGTCAATTCAGGCTCTAATTGCAGTTTCTGGGAATGTTCCTTATCTATAACTCTTATCACAAGTCTGCATCTGATGTGTTCATTTTGTCCTTGCTCCAAAATCAGTTTTCTGCAAGCTCATACAAGGTTCTGGTAAAAGCTTCTAGTGTTTCTCCTGACTTTTGATTACACTGGTAAAAGCAGGCTCTTTCATGGATTATATTGCTCTTGGGTACAACATATGCATCCAGCTTCTCCATTACTATCCGGTAAAGATTCTCATCCTCTTCTCTGTTAAATGAGAATGATATAAAGATGAACTCTGTTTCCTTTCCCTGGGCATAAATAAGAGAGCATATGTACACTTCACCACTTTCTTCATTCAGTTTCATTGCAATGCTGTAAATGGGAAAATGCTGCTTTCAGTCAGGCCAGTCTGCAGGGTGGCCAAAGTCAAAAGCATCAGGAGGATTCAACTTTGGCAATCCTGAATGTTACTGTTTCTCTTTCACTTGCAGTCAGTCTTTATCTTTATTTTCTTTTTTTACTTTTTAAGCAATTTTCACTTTTGACAACCATGTCATGCAATGGTCAGGAGGCTTAGTAAGAGATCAACTTCAGTGTTATTACAACCCACTACAACAACGTTCATACAGCAAGCATGTTTTCTATGCACATTCCATAACATGTGCTTTCTTTGGTGTCTCTCTATAAAAGGCCCCTTCTACAGCACATACCAGTACTTTGGTTTCACCTAGTGATGATACATTAGAACACTCTGTTACTTATGACCACAGTGGTTTGTATCCTATTGAAGATACAAGCTATCATAGCTAATAACAGCTAAATAATCCTTCCTAATACTGGGGAAGTGATAAAGCAAAGTGTGGGAAAACAATACTGCACTCCACCTGAGCTTTGAGCAGTTAGCCTTGGCTTGATCTAGGAGGAATCGTAACTGGGCTCATGGTTTTATGTCTCTAGTGCATGCCATTCAAGACACAGAATGGGGTGAGCAGTGGTGAGAGTCCATGCAAAACTGATGTGAGAAGTACACAGGCAAGGCCTTGGTTGTGTGGTTTATAGTAAATGGGAAGTAAACCTAATTCCTTATGTGGGCCTAGGATCAATGACCTCCTGATCATTTTGCCACAGAGGTGAGCATCCAACCTACTGAGCCACTGACACACTAGCATTCTATATATAAGCAGAGGGGACAACAAGGTACACTAATGAGTTTGTAATTTCTGTATTGCACAACTTGACATCAGATTCCCACCAAAGGACATTTGCATGATACATCGTGGTAAGATAAACAAAGAGCATTTTAGTATCAATGGACCAGAACAAAACTGGAGCATATCAGCAGAGGACAAAACAAAGATTTTTATAATTTAATTTTTTATTGAAAACAAACACACAAGCAAACAAACAAGCAAATAAACAAACAAAAAAAAACAAACAAACAAGTAAATAGGTAGCCTGAGAGGGGAAGAAGTATGTGATTAGTTACAGTAGCTGTGTGTGAATCATATTATTACTCTGGCAGATGCAGAATGGCCATTCCCCAGGTGGAAACTGCGAGGATTTTCCATCATATAATAATATTGTAAATACCAAAAAAAGTTTTATTCCACATTTCCATACTGTTTTTGCTGCCAGATTGAAAAACATTCTTCAGTACTGCACATATATGAAATAAAAAAAAAAAAACATTATAGACCCCAACTTGTCATTTGCAGGTAGTGGGAATTCTTAGAACGCACACCATATGCGCTGTGATTCATGGCAAAGCAGTGTGATCCCTACTCTTTGCAGGCTTGGGACAGGTGCAGAATATGCAGGCAATCCCTACACTGATACTAACAACTCTTCTGCTCTTCATCTGTGCCATCACTCTTGTATAATAGCAAGTGGATATTTCAGTATACTGGTATTACACCAGTGACTATTGCTGTTTGTGATTACAAGCCATTTCTGTTACCTTATCTGTGGAGATGAAACTGTTGTAAATTGTGGCTAGTCACTTCAGTGTCATTTGCTAGTTTGAGACATCAGTGCAGAACAGTATTTCTGAATGCTAAGGACTTAGTGAATGGCCATGATGCTTCTGACTGATAACACAGCATACCAATCAGTCTCTCATTTGTTCATCCAGGCTGTAAATATTCAGGATGATAATGCCAAATCAAATTTATTTCTTAGTTGATCATGGCTTCTGTTTCCCATTTCACAGCAGGAAATCAGTTAATCAAACATGCAATATACTGTAAAATAGTTTTCTTCTGGTTGTTCCTTCCATCTAAGTAAATTAAACCCTTCAGGTGTCAGATTTTTTTTTTGAAAATAATTATCTCTCTAGGAAATACTCTAAAAATGCAGCTTCATTAAATTTCATAGAAGGTTAGATATCTCTGTGGTGGCAATGCAAATGTTTTTGCTCCAACTACTGACAGAAAATAGTCAGGGTCACTGATTTTATGTTGAATGAAGTAATCAAATTCCATTTTCAAGATTTAAAATTCCAGAATAGCAGCCTGCTCCATGGCACAGAGCAGAGCAGAACTGCTCTGGCAAGCTGTTATCATGGGTTGCACCCCTAGCACAGTACATTTGTAGTGGAGACCAACAGGGAGCATGGGGCACAGATGCACTCCTACTGGGGTTGGGGGTGCTTGGCTCAATACTGCACAGCTCAGAGTAACACCTGGTGATGGCTTAGTGGATACACTGCTGACAGCATTGGTGACCACATGTTTCCTTGTGTCTCACCCAAAAAGTATCAACAGCATGTAATGTTACATAGACAGAGGTAAGTGGGGACTAGTCTGGGAGAAAATCCACTATTGGATGTAGAATGACAGAAGGTCCAGCCTCCACCCATGTCCACTGGGCACCCTGAAAGAGTGGTCCTCCTGGCAGTCATGGCTTGGGGGTCCTGTACTTTGTCCCAGAGTATGCTGAAATAGAGGCAACTAGAAAATGGTAAGATCAATAACAAACAAAATGTCAGTATTTCATTGGTGATTTCCCATATAATTTTCAGATTTTTCTGTGGGGGTCTAGTTTCTAGCCTTTATTGTGTACAAACATGCAGTGCAAGATGAAGACATCCAAATAACTGTACACACAAAAATAAATAAATAAATAAATAAAAACAAAGAAAAATAGTACAGGAAATAATTGATATCCAAATTCATTTAGCATAGAAGCCCTTCTTTGGTATGAAATGAAATATTATATGAAACTCCATGACTTTTACCAGAAAGCAAAAATTCAAATTCTGGGATTTAGCCGTTTTCCCATCAAAAAACATAAATCATGGTCCTAGAGATTATTGCTTTTATTTTGACCCATTATCTGATGTTTTTTTCAGAAATTGCTGCAATGTTCATCTTAATTTCAGAAACACTCTCTCATGGCTTACATCTGACTCAGTCCCAAATTTTCGTTCTTGCTTGCTTCTGTCTCTCCTCATTGCTAAATACTGTTGTATTCAGAAATGCCATCAATTATTCTAATAAATAAGATTATTTTATTAATGTCATTAAAGGAGTACCAAAGTTAAAATGTTTAAAAACATATCTTGGGCAGAGTGTTTTGATTTGTGTGTTTAGTTCTGGTGTGTCCTTCCCTTTGTTTGTTATTAGGATTTTTTTCTCAGTTTGCCTACTAGTTTTACGGCCTTTGTGGATCCCCATATTACCATAGTTTATTGCTGTTCTTTTTCCTACAGTCCCTCTCGTCCCATCTGACAGTGATGTGCCCAGGATGATAGGTTCAGCAAGCAATGGTTTACTGTCAGTTTTAGAGCAAACAGCTGTGATTTGAAATTGTTTCCCTTATCCAGAGAGCACTGAAGGCTACATTTATAGCTCAGCAATAACTTAAGGTAAAATGGAGTGGATATTCTCTAAGAAAATAGCTAGGAGACCCCATTCTCAAAAGATTGGAAATGGCACACTGTGTTTGCACCAGCAAGGAATGGTACAAGGGGTACCTTGCACCACAACATGTGCCATTCCTGATTCACAAATGCAGCCTGCACCGCTTGGGGTCCTCCTGCACCAGCTGGGCTTGTTCTGTTCTTCTGCATGGCTGCACCTTGGTGGAAGGGGGCTTGCAGCATGGTGTTGCTGCATTATCCCCACATGTGGGATTCAGAAAGAGTCATAATGGGCACAGGGCATGCCAGGGATTACATCAGCCAAGAGCTGGTCTAACAGCCTGTGCACCACTTGTCAGTTGGGAAGGGATCCCGTTCCTCCAGTCAGAGCAGTGGAATACACCTTCTCAATGCAGCTATGTAGCAATATCAACATGTCTGTGCACAGATATGGTTAGTACAGTCAATGTAGGAAGGTGACTGCACCAAGGAAAAGCCATGCTTGGTCTAAAACAATTTGCAAACACTCAAGGAAAACCAACGCCTTTGCCAAGACTGAGAAACACTGTCTCAAATACACTCACCGAATCACCAGTCCTGTAGTAGTTCTCTTGTGCAAATACCTTTATTTAAGGTGCAAATAACAAGAGTAAATAAACACAGTGATAAGAACAAAAAACAAGCCTGAAGCAAGCCTACTTCCTGGTAACCCAAGCCACCTGCTGCCCTTTGCCCTATCAGGGCTTTCTCAAAGGTATATGTTTACCATACAAAACAGACCTTTATATTGCTTGGGTTACCAGAAATAGGCTTGCTTCAGACTTGTTTTTTATGCTCCTCACCGTGTTTATTTACTCTTGTTATTTGCAGCTTAAATAAAGGAATTTGCACAAGAGAACTACTACAGGACTGGTGATTCGGTGAGTGTATTTGAGACAGAGTTTATCAGTCTTGACAAAGGTGCTGGTTTTCCTTGACTGTTTACAAATGGTTAGTACAGTCACTGCACCCACCTTCCTCATGGACACACTGGAGATTTTGTAAGGACTGTCAAAGCAATAGACATTTACAGGACACACCAGGGAGGCATTCTAGTACCAGTGGTATGGTGTTTACAATGGCAACCCATCCAATATTGCAGTTATGGGCAGCTGGTATCACAGTACTACAAGGCTATTAATATGCATGGCAGGCTGCAGGACTGTCCCACAGCATGCAGCATTCCCTTTTGTGTGCCTTTAGTTTGACACATGGGAGTGGTTGCCACAAACTTCAAGAGTTTGGTGCCAGGCCCCTCACTGTTCTGGAATTGGGTAGGTCCCTGGTGCACCAGCGATTGATGCAAGCTACTGTTTGACACTGCTTGCATTGATCTAAGGGCTTCTTTGAGAATCGCGCCCACTGAATTATTTAGATGAGACCAGAACGTGATTACTGCTGCACTACTTTCCCTCACTGAATTAGTGGTCCTTAACACATCACTGTCACATGAGACAGGAGCAATTGTAGGACAAAGAAGAGCAATACGTCATCTAACATGGAGATTCCCAGAGGCCACAAAACTAGTAGGCAAATTTTAAAAAAAATCCTAATAGCACACAATGGGAAGGGCTCACCAGGATGGAACATACAAATCAAAACACTCTGCATAACATACAGTATGTTTCTGCAAAATTTGAATGTAGTACTCCTTTAACCAAAATAAACTGTATGCATAATGATGTGGCATTGCTAAGTCTCTGTCTAAGGCAGACTGCAATTTTGTAACTAGCACAGAAAGAGCAGATTCTTGAGGTGTTAAGTATTCTTTAGTTAGACTTAGACATGTGGATTAATCAAGCATTAGCAATACTGTATGTAGATGGTAGCATTCACAATGCCACTCTGTTTAGTGCATACACACAGTCAGAGGAAGATGCCTGCAGAAAATCTAATCCCAGTCACTGTAGGCTCCTGAACTGGTTTAACAGGCAAAAGCATAGCCCTGTATCATGGATAACCCTAAATCCACCCTACTTTATTTGAAATGATCATTAAACAAGCTCTTTTAAAATATTGAGCTTAAATTGTAGGGATACTCATAGGCTTCTTAATAGTATTTCTAAATTCAGTAAGTATTTTTAAAGAAATCCTACCTAGAAAGTATATCAATCCTAACTATAAAGTATCTTAAACTGTATGTAAACAGTCAACATGTCATTTTCCTTTTTAAGCATGCTCAGTTGGGTATTTTGGGGTTCTGTATAATGGAAACATCATTCAAACGTTTTGCTCTTTTACAAAGAATATTAGCAACTGTAGCAGTATAAGGAGAATACATAGATACATTGCCATCTTGTAGTTTGGTACAAGTACAAAATGATGTTTTTTCAGATGCAACGAATGTTTAAGTGTCTCCAGAATAAATGACTGTCCTGCTGATGCCACATGTATCACAGTCACTTTACTCCTTGTGTCAATTATCCAGAAGGAATAAAGGGACTGTGATACATGTGTCATCAACATCACAGTCCCTTTACTCCTTCTGTCTGTCATCCAGACTCGATCATCAACAGTCAGAAGTGGTACGGTAGTTTCTCTGCTTTATGCCACAACATTGATATCTGCAACTTGGCATGCTTTGCCATCTTCTTCCTTTCTCTGACATTGGTCATACATGGCCATTTTGATTTAAAGATTTCTGGAAACATGAGCAGATTCATCTATAACTTTGTACACATTAACAGTTCCACAGAACTGTATCCTTGTGCCAATAATGAAATGTGGGATGTTAGGAGAAAAAGTATGGATGCACATCTGCTCCCTGGTGGCTAGTGGTGCTCCCACCATCTGAACCCCATCCGCTGTCTACAGTAGGTAGTGCACACACTCACTTTACAATACACAAGATGCTCACCCTGTCACTGTATATGGTAGTTGCTAAGGTGGTGAGAGGAGGGCTGTGCCCTTACTTTATTAGAAGTAGAAGGGGTCTTATTTAGGGTTAAAAAAAAAGAAAACAAAGAAAGTCAGTGTGCTTTCTGTGCTGGGAATGGTATTGTATCAACTTACTTTGCTAAATTAGTAGGAGGAGACAGAGTTTAATTGGGGGTGTGGCTTAGACAATATAAAAGCAGTTGACTCCAATTAAAACTTCCTGTTGCTAGCCTTTGGAAGACAGAAAACTTGTTTGTAGAGCAGACAGCTGCTAATTAAAAGAAGCTATCATTTTCTTACTAATTTAACACTTCTATCTCAGCAGGAGTCAGTGTCTGTTGAGATTAAGCAGACGGATACTTTATTAGAAGTAGAAGGGGTCTTATTTAGGGTTAAAAAAGAAAAGAAAGAAAGTCAGTGTGTGTTCTATGCTGGGAAGGGTACTGTGTCAACTTATTTTGCTAAATCAGTAGAAGGAGAGAGAGCTTAATTGGGGGTGTGGCTTAGACAATGTAAAAGTAGGTGACTCTAATTATAACTTCCTGTTGCTAGCCTTTTTTTCTTACTAATTGCCCTCCATCCCACTCACCCTAAGCCAGTTCTACTTTCATAGCTACTGGATTTGACTGAAAACAGGAACTTCCTGTTTGGCAGTAGGAAGGGAAGGCTCATAGAGAAACATTAGTTTAGTCAACCCTAAAGGAAAAAAGTAGCTCACTCTCACCCTCCAGCTGCTGGTGGTCTGACACTGAGCAAGGAAAAAGGAGGCTACTGAAGAATACAGGAAGTTGCTGTCCCAGAACAGGAAGGGTGAGAGTTGTGAGGAGAGAGTAAGCATACAGAGAAACAGGAGAGGGGACACAAAATAAGACATGATAGGAGTGGTGCAGTGCAATGGCTGTGGGGTGGCAGTGTTCTGGGAGACATTCTGGAGGCTGAAATGCTGCCCTATTTGCAGGCACCTCTCTGGTCTGGAGAAGAGGTTGCCCATCTGCAGGTTGACCTGGCTAGGATTCGTGAAACCTCCTCCTCCACCCAGGGACCACCAGGGCCAATGCCACTACCTCAGAGGTTGCCAAGAAAGAGGAGAGGCCGGACCAGGGTGAGCTCAGGGAGGGAGAAGGTGATGGAACAGAGTTGAAACCCCTCCAGCTGTACCTCTCCACAAGTCATACACTCTTCTGGTAGATAATGGTTCCTCTATGAAGGCACCTGCAGTGAAGACCAAGAAGGATGCTGGGAACCTTCATAAAGGAGACCCACAGGAGGGGGCATGGGACCCCACAGGGGAAGGAAACAACTCCTGGTGGGGGAATCAATCTTTAGGGGGGTAGAAGTGGGGGAGGAAGGGAAGAGGAGGTAAGGTGCTTGCCTGGCACCACAGTTTGGTGGGACAGGAAGCGAATCCTCAGGATCGTGGGAGCAGCTGCACGAGGGAGGAAGCTAGATGTCATTGTTCACCTAGAGACAAATGACCTGGCTAGGAATGAGATCAGAGCAGTGCAAGAGGAGTTTGTAGAGTTGGGAGGGGGTCTTGGACAAGTAGCGCATACAGTAACCTTCTCGGAGGTGCTGCAGGTCAATGGCAAGAGTGATGCTAGGGTACTCATCACCAGGGAATTCAATGAATGGTTGAAAAACTGGTGTGGAGCTCAGGGTCTTGGCTTTATTGGGAACTGGGGAGCCACCTGGAGGGATGCAGGCCTGTACTGGTGCGATGGTCTGCATCTGTCTGGGGAGGAACCAGGATCCTAGGTGAGAGGTTTAAATGCTTCATTGGCAAGCATTTAAACTAGCCATGGGGAGAGGCACTGAAAATGAGCAGGGAAATCCCAGCCTTCCCCCACAAAATACGGTAATTAGTGAGGTAATCACCAGGTAGAGAAATCATTAGGGAGCAGAACAGAGGTAAATGTAAAAAATGGCAAAGGCAGTAAGGACAGAGATGGGGCTAAAAGGGGTAAGACCATCAAAAAGTGGAGGGTGATGAGTACCAATGCCCATAGTCTGTGTAAAAAGCTCCCTGAACTAGTGGCCTTGATGGAAGAGGGTTGCCTGGAAATTGTGGCAGTCACAGAAACATGGTACACAAAGAACCATGACTGGGATGTCAACATACAAGGATACACAATCTACAGGAGGGACAGGGAGGGTAAAAGAGGAGGAGGAGTAGCTCCTTTTTTACATTTACCTCTGAACTAAGGGTAGAACTAGTGATACCACTGACTACCCTTTTTAACAAATCATAGGAGGATGGGGTGGTACCTGAGGACTGGAGGAGGGCAGATGTGATTCCCCTTCACAAAAGTGGGAGCAAGGCAGAAGCAGGAAACTACAGACCTGTTAGTTTAACCTCAGTGATAGGGAAAATGATGGAATCACTTCTGAAGGAAAGAATTGTCAAGTATCTATAGGCCAAAGGGGCACAGGCCCCTAGGCAGCATGGATTCACAGCAGGAAAGTCATGCCAGATGAATCTGATAGATTTCTTTGACTGAGTGACCAAAGTAGTAGATCAAGGAGGGGCTGTGGACATGGCCTACCTAGACTTTAGCAAGGCATTTGACACAGTCCCACACAAAAGATTAATATACAAGTTAGCCAGCCTGGGAGTGGGTCCCAAGATGACAGCCTGGGTAAAGAATTGGCTGGAGAATAGGACACAGAGAGTAATAGTAAATGGAGTCCACTCAGAAGAAAGAAGGGTTACTAGTGGGGTACCGCAGGGTTCAGTATTAGGACCAGTCCTCTTCAATGACTTTATAAGCAACATTGCAGAGGGACTGGAAGGAAAAGTACATCTCTTTGCAGATGACACAAAGATCTGCAACAGAGTTGATGCACAGGGTGGGGTGGAAAGGATGAGAAGGGACTTGGCAAGGTTAGAGGAATGGTCCAATGTATGGCAGCTTAGAACTGCCAGAACTAGACTCATAGTGGATTCCCTGCAGGGGGAGGGCCTCAAACAACTGGTACAGCAACCCACAAGAGACAGGGCTATCCTAGATCTAGTACTGACTAACTGACTAACTGACTACTGACTAACAAAGAAGGGATCACAGATCTCCAGGTAGAAGGTCACCTGGGGGCCAGTGACCATCACATGGTATGGTTCAATTTGGCTACTACATCTAAATCATCCCATTCCAAGGCAAAAATATGGGACTTCAGAGGAGCTGACTTTGATAAGATGGCCAACAGAGTTAAGCTAGCCCTGGCAAAAGAAACACAGGTGAGGAGGTACAGGCAAAGTGGGCAAGCATTAAGGATACAATACTTGAAGCAACATCCCATTGTGTTAGACAGAAAACGAAGTGCAAAAGAAGAAACCACTTTGGTTCTCAAATACAGTAGCAGAAAGGTCAGAGCCAAAGGCTGGCCTTCAGAAAATATAAGGGAACACAGCGGGATGAAGATAGGGAGGCATACCAAACTGCCCTAAGGGAAGCAGGTAAGGCAGTAAGGCAGGCAAAGTCCCAAACTGAGGAAACACTAGCACGAACAGTAAAAGAAGGTGACAAGACTTTCTATAGATACATTAGTGAAAGGAGAAAGTCCAGAGGGTATTGCTAAGCTTAATGGAGAAAAAGGGAGCATGTGAGGAGGAGGACCCTGTAAAGGCATCTATCCTAAATAGATACTTTTGCTCAGTATTTACTGAAGAGAAGGTAGGGCAGGGCCCACAGCTCAGCATCATGGACACAGGGGAGGGGTGGAGCACTACTCCCTTCACAAAAGAAAGGGTCCTACAAGAACTTGCTAAGCTCAGGGTGGATAAGGCAATGGGACCTGATGGCATACATCCCAGGGTACTTAAGGAGCTAAAGGAGGAACTAGCAGAGCCATTAGCAGAATTGTTTAGTGAGTCTCTGAGCACAGGAGAGGTCCCAGAAGACTGGAGAAGGGCTCATGTGATCCCACTCCACAAGAGTGGTAGCAGGGAGGAGGCGGGAACTACAGACCGGTCAGTCTTACCTCAGTAGTGGGCAAGATTATGGAGGCACTCCTTAAGGAAAGGATAGTGCAACACCTGGAATCCATAGGGGCACAGGATCCAAGACAGCATGGGTTTACAAAGGAAGGTCCTGTCAAACTAATCTCATAGATTTCTTTGACTGGGTAACCAGAGTGGTGGACCAAGGGGAGCAGTTGATGTAGCCTACCTTGACTTCAGCAAAGCTTTTGACACTGTTCCACATAGAAGATTGATAAATAAGCTAGGTAGGCTGGGGTGGGTCAGAAGTTGGTCAACTGGGTGGCAAACTGGTTGACTGGCAGAAAACAGAGAGTGGTAGTAAATGGTATACAGTCAGAAGAGATGCAAGTCACAAGTGGGGTACCTCAGGGATCAGTCCTGGGGCCAGTCCTATTCAACATCTTCATTAGTGACCTCAAGATGGACTAGAGGTAAGGCTTGTCTCTTTGCAGATGACACCAAGATCTGCAACAGAGTAGATGATCCAGATGGGTGGGCAGAATGAGAAGAGATCTGGATAAACTAGCAGAATGGTCAGAAGAGTGGCAACTGGGTTTAATGCAAAGAAGTGCAAAATCATGCACATAGGTAAGAGAAACCCTGAAGCCACTTACAGGCTGGGAGGAGTTGCTAGCAGTCACAAAGGAAGAAAGAGACTTGGGCATCATCATCACTGATGACCTAAAATCATCCAAGCAGACCTCTAAAGCAGTAGGTAAGGCTAGGGGTGTTAGGGTGTATTAGTAGGAGTATCACAAGTCGTGAGGGAGGTAATAATCCCTCTGTACAAGACATTGGTTAAGCCCCATCTGGAGTACTGCGTGCAGTATTGAGCCACACCTTCACAAGGACATTAACCAAATTGAGGCAGTCCAGAGAAGGGCAGCCAAAATGGTGCAGGGACTGCATCAGAAGACATGAGGACAGATTAACGGAGCTCAATATGTATACCCTTGAGCAAAGGAGGAGAGAGGTGATATGATCGAGACATTTAAACACCTTAAGGGCATAAACAAGGTGAAAGAGTCTAACATGTTTAAATATAAGAAAATAGCAGGACAAGAGGACACAGCATGAGATTAGAGGAGGCCGATTAAAGGGAATGTGAGGAAATTCTTTTTCACAGAAAGGGTGGTAGATGCATGGAATGGCTTACCACAAGAAGTGGTGGCTATGAATACAGTGCAGGGCTTCAAACAGGCATGGGATAGGCATAAGGGAGCAATACAAAATACTATGAATAGATAGGTCACTGACAGAGCAAAGGCCGATGGCACATTTATAAGGTAGAAAAAGAAATGGGCAGACTTTATGGGCCTTGCGGTCCTTATCTGCCGTCAACTTCTAAGTTTCTATGTTTCTATGTTACAATGCTAAGAAGTGCAAGCTAATGCACCTGGGAAACAAAAACCCAGGGAAGAGTACACAATGGGGGGTGAGATACTAATAACAACAAAAATGGAAAGAGACCTGGGGGTAGTCATATCAGATGACCTAAAGGTGGGCAAGCAATGTGAGAGGGCAGCAAGGAGGGCTGGGGATACTGGGATGCATAGGGAGATGCATCACCAGTAGAAAACAGGAAGTTATTATCCTCTGTACAGACAGCTGGTGAGACCCCATCTGAGTACTGTGTGCAGTTCTGGAGATCCAATCTCACACAAAGACATAGACAGGATGGAAGCTGTCCAGAGGAGGGCAACTAAAATGGTGCAGGGTCTGCACCAGAAGACATATGAAGAGATGAAGGAGCTTAATATGTATAGCCTTGAGGAAAGGAGGGAGAGGGGGACATGATAGAAATGCTTTCAAGTACCTCAAGGGAATCAACAAAGTCCAAGAGGGTAGCATCTTTCAAAAAAAGAGGTGTGCAAGAACAAGAGGGCACAATTTGAAGATGGGTGGGTGGCTCAGAGGTAATTTAAGGAAGTATTTTTTCACAGAGAGGGTTATGGATGTGTGGAACGGCCTTCTGGAGGAGGTTGTGGAGTCAAAATCAGTGGTGGAATTCAAGCATGCATGGGACAGTCATAAGGCCATTCTAGGGGTTGGGGGTAGGAAGAAGTAGGCTGCTGGTTAACTAGGATCTGCAGCTTATCCAGTAGGTAGGGAAATGGGCAGACTGGGTGGGCCAAGCGGTCCCTATCTGCCATCAAATTCTATGTTTCTATGTTTCTATGTAAAGGAAGGGATCAAAGCAACAGAACTAAAAAGTAAACAAGGAGCAGATGAGGCACTCGGGGTCACCCTGGAGACAGGGAATGGCACCACAGTCTGCACAGGGGTTGTATACAGACCCCCATCTCAGGGAGAGGGAATGGACAAGGAAATGATAGATAGCATCCTTAGAATGGCAGAAAAAGGGAAGATATTGTTGATGGGGGACCTGAATATTCCAGATGTTAACTGTAGCACCTTTGCGGCAAGCACATCCAAGATCAGGGTCATTCTTGATGCTCTACAAGGGGCATGCCTCAGACAGCTAGTATTGGAACCCACTCAGAAGGGAGCAATTTTAGACCTGGTACTTTCAAATGGGGACGGAGAAAGAATCTCAGATTTAGAAGTGGGTAGCCATCTGGTAAAAAGTGACCACCAAACAGTCTGGTTCACAATAAACACAGGCATACAATCAAGCCATACAAAAGCAAGAGTATTGGATTAGGAGGGCTGACTTTGGGAAAATGAGAGAGTGCCTCAGAAAAGCTCTAGCAAACAGGCAAGAAGGAGGGGTGGAGGAACAATGGGGATTAATCAAAACAGCCATCACAGAGGCAACAAGCCTTTGTGTAAAGCAAATCAACAAAACACAATGAAGGAAAAAAACACTATGGTTCTCAAAAGAGGTGGCAGGGAAGGTTAAGAAGAAAAGGACAGCATTCAGGAAATATAAGGAAACACAGAAGGAGCAGGGCAGAGAACTTTATCAGTTAAAGCAGAAAGAGGCAGGGAAGGCAGTCAGAATAGCAAAGGCCCAAACTGAGGAAAGGATAGCCAACTCTATTCAGAAGGGGGATAAGACCTTTTATAGGTACATTAGGGAGTGAAGAAAGACCAAAGGAGGGATACTGAGGCTTAATAAAAGGGAGTGAATGTCAGCAGGGGATAGGAGGAAGTAGGCTGTTGGTTAACTAGGATCTGCAGCTTATCCATTAGGTAGGGAAATGGGCAGACTACGTGGGCCAAGCAGTCCTTATCTGCCATCAGATTCTATGTTTCTACATTTCTATGTTTAAGCAGGAATACAGAATGAATATTCCTGCTTAGTATTCACAAAGGAAGAGGAGGGGGAGGTACCTAAACCAAACAAGAGAAACACTCTGAAGACGGGGGTCGATACCAGTCCATTTACAGAGGAAAGGGTTCTGAAAGAACTAATAAAATTGAAGGTGGACAAAGCAATGGGGCCTGATGGGATTCACCCAAGAATTCTAAAAGAACTAAGGGTAGAACTAGTGTCGCCGCTGACTACATTCTTTAACAAATCATGGGAGGATGGGGTGGTACCTGAGGACTGGAGGAGGGTGGATGTGATTCCTCTTCACTAAAGTGGGAGCAGGACAGAGGCAGGAAACTACAGACCAGTTAGTTTGACCTCAGTGGTAGGAAAAATGATGGAATCACTTCTGAAGGAAAGAATTGTTGAGTACCTAGAGGCCAGTGGGGTACAGGACCCAAGGCAGTATGGACTCACGATGGAAAGGTTGTGTCAGATGAATCTAATAGATTTCTTTGACTGGGTAACCAAAATAGTAGACCAGGGAGGGGCTGTGGGCATGGCCTACCTAGACTTTAGCAAGGCATTTGATACAGTCCCACACAAAAGATTAATACTCAAGTTAGCCAGCCTTGAAGTGGGTTCCAAGTGGTAGCCTGGATAAAAAATTTGCTAGACAACAGGATGCAAAGGTAGTAGTAAACGGAGTCCACAGTGAAGAAAGGAGGGTTACTAGCAGGGTACTGCAGGGTTCAGTACTGGGATTGGTCCTTTTTAATGTCTTTATAAGTGACATTGCAGAGGAACTGGAAGGAAAAGTATGTCTCTTTGCAGGCGACACAAAGATCTGCAACAGGGTTGATACACAAGATGGAGTGGAAAGGACGAGAAGGGACTTGGCAAGGTTGGAGGAATGGTCAAATGTATGGCAGCTCAGATTCAATGCAAAGAAGTGCAAGGTAATGCACCTGGGAGACAAAAACCCAGGGGAAGAGTACACAATGGGGGGTGAGATAGTGACAACAGTAAAAATGGAAAGGGACCTGCAGGTAATTATATCAGATGACCTAAAGGTGGGCAAACAATGTGAGAAGGCAGTAAGGAAGGCTGGGCAGATACTGGGATGCACAGGGAGAGGCATCAATAGCAGAACACAAGAAGTTGTTATCCCTCTGTACAGACAGTTGGTGAGACCCCATCTTCAGTGCTGTGTGCAGTTCTGGAGACCCCATCTCCTCAAAGACATAGAGTGGAGGCTGTCCAGAGGAGGGCAACCAAAATGGTGCAGGGTCTGCACCAGAAGACATATGAAGAAAGTCTAAATGAGCTTAATATGTATTCCCTTGAGGAAATAAGGGAGAGGGGGGGGCATGTTAGAAACTTTCAAGTACCTCAAAGGAGTCAACAAAATCCAAGAGGGTAGCATCTTTCAGAAAAAGAGATGTGCAGAACAGGGGGCACAATTTGAAGATAGAGGGGGGACGGCTCAGAGGTAATGTGAAGAAGTATTTTTTCACAGGGAGGGTTGTGGATGCATGGAACAGCCTCCCTGAGGAGGTCATGGAGTCAGGAACAGTGGGGGAATTCAAGAATGCATGAGACAGACATAAGGCAGTCCTAGTGGGAGTAGGAGGAAGTAAGCTGTTGGGTAACTAGGATCTGTAGCTCATCTGTTAGGTAGGAAAATGGGCAGACTAAGTGGGCCAAGCAGTCCTTATCTGCCGTCAGATTCTATGTTTCTATGATTCTACGTGCCAGTTGCCATATGGACTCCCTGTGGCACTGATGATTAATGTAAAGTGGGTGGCAGGATGGTGTACTAATCTTTTGATTTTTGGAGCAGGTTGCTGATAGTTTTTATCACTGTCTCTGCTTCACTACTATTATGTGGAAATAATGTGGGTTAATTGTTGATTCACCAGAGGTAATCCATAATATGCAAAGGGAACTATTGGAGGATGTGGGCAAATGCAGTCATACACTTTGGAGGGAAAAAAAAAATGACTGCCATTTATACTATGAATGGGATAAAACTGAAAGAGTCCTACGAAGAGAAAAATCTGGGAATAACTGTGTTTAATGAATTTAAGGAAACAACTTAGAATGAAAGAGTTTTTTGGACATGTGATTGGATTCTATGGAGTATGACAAGAAACACCAAACGCCAGGATGGGGAAGTCATTATGCCCTGTATGTGTCCTTGGTTAGACTCCACATAAAATACTGTGGACAGTTCTCGTCCCACCAACTAAGAATTGATATCCTGAAACTTGAGGGGATTCATAGGAGAGTCACAAAGATGATTATAAACTTTAAAGACAAGTCAAATGAGAAAGGAAGGACAGATCTCACTTGTTTTAATCTGGAATAATAGAGAATGAGGAGACACGATTAAAATTTTTAGAGGAACCCATGACCAGGATTTATGGCACAGTGTTAAATTAAAGCAACAAATATTGTTATCAATATGATAAGGCACAACTGGTAGCTAGGTAGCTGCAGGTGAAACTATTTAAGATAGAATGTAGGAGAGCATGGTTTTTTCAGAGTGACCTCCCTCTGGAATAGTTTTCCAACCAATATAGGAAGGGTTGTACGTTGGAATTTTTATTTTGATGCATTTATGGTAAAAAAATTGCATACAAGGGTATTACTATTGGACAATGGTGGGCTGTTTCAATAGACATTCTTTTTTTTTTCTAAATGATGTATGATACTTAATGATATATAGGGCTACCAGTAAGGTGAATGAATCCATATTACTTTGCAAAGATAACAAAGTCAGTAAAGGAAAAAATGTTTTCCTTTGTCAGACATCATGGGCCAGATCTTGGTATCTTGGTATTTTGAAGACAGAAGGAGGCATTAGCCCATCCAGACTGTCTCACACACTGTGTGACTAGCTTTACTATCCCATGTAGCTGTCCAGATATTCAAAACTTTTCCTAGTGGGCAAAGTGATTGCATCTCATTTACCTGGGATTTGCACCTTAGCACAATATTCAAAGTGGTCAGTTGCATGTGCTAAAAAGGTAGTACATGTGCTAAAAAATAATGTATGTGGTGGGCAAAATGAGGGACAGGAACATGAAGTTGGGTGCAGTGCACTATTCAGTGAAGTAGCACTGTGCAAAAGGAATAGCGCAGGCCATCAAGTGCTGTGCATTTACCACCAAGAAGAAACCAGACTTACTCTGGGCAACCCTTGCAGCCAGTAGAACCACTGCAGCCAACAACTATGTTGGTGGTTGGGAGAGCACATCTGCTCCTGTGGCTAGTGGTACCCCTTCACCTTTCGAACCCCATTCCCTGTCTACAGTAGATAGTACACATACTCACTTTACAGTATACAAGATGCGCACCCTGTCACAACATACTGTAGTAGTCAAGGTGGTGAGAGGAGGGTTGTGTCAGTTGCCATATGGGCTCCCTGTGGTGCTGGTGCTTAAGGTAAGGTGGGGTGGCTGGGTGGTGTACTCAGTGCAAGCAGTGTTGGGGGCTTCCAAACACTAGGGATGTCATATATAGAACTGCAGCAAGTGCTCAGAGGGTGGGGAGTGCCACTGGAGACCAGGAAGGGTTTTCTGTCTACCAGGTCTGGGGATTGGAGGGGAAGAGGAGACAACTAGACACTAGAGAATTTGTATATTGAATGGGGCCAGGGATCAGAGGGTGGGGTTGCACCAGTGAACACCAGTTAATAATGTTATATTAACAGGGATGGGGATTGGACTTCTGGTTCCATCTCCCAAGGGAATGGCAGTTTAATAACTTTGCTTCATGAACTGCTGTATGTAACGCCTCAAACAATCAGCCTTTTACAGTAAAATTCGTTCAGCAAAGAGATGGGCACAATTGTGGTCTATGGGAAAGATAAAAAAATCAACAACAATTTTATCAGGGACAGCAGTAGGTGTGCATTCTCCATCTGCACAACAATGCGTCTCTCCTCCTGTGAAAATGGCCAACATTGCAACAATACCTTCTGCTACTCAAGACCCTATGCTGGTTACTATTTTAAAGGAACTTCAGGATTTTTGCCTTGAATCCCACACAGTTCATATCAATTTGAAGTAATCTATAAAGGCACTTGAAGATAAAGTTAATGATTTAACTAAGCAGACATCGGAATCAGATTTGCGGGTCGACCATTTAGAGAGAGTCATGGCCCGAGTTCTACAAGATTGTCAAACCCTCACAGATCATTGCAAAGATCTTGAGAATAGATCAAGAAGAAATAATTTATGCAGTTATGTACCCGAAGGTACAGAAGGTGTGGGTAATTTTACTAGATTTGTTCAATTATTGCTGACATCTGTTCTGGATCTGTTGGACCTTTTGCCCCTTCCTATTGATGGAGCTCATCGGGCACTCGGGAAGAATCCTTCTTTAACATTGCAGTGCCCTCATTCAGTAGTTGTTCGTTTTTTTAACTGTGCAGTTAAAAATTAGATTTAGCAGAGAACTTAGAGGGGAGGCCCACTAAAATATACTGATGAGAGGATTTATTTAGATAAGTACTATTTGTCAGTGGTGCAGAATAGGCGCCGTGCATATGCACCTATTATCAAGACTCTACTGGCACATAATATTAACTTTTTTAACTCCTTATCCTGCTCCCATGAAGATTCACTTTTCAGATGGAACTAAAATTTTTGATGATGCACTCAGCTGCCCAGGAGCTCACTATACGACACCTCACTCATTCTGAAGAAGTAATGGAATTTTTAGAGTTGAGGGGCAAGCGATCTCTTCAGAGGGACAGTTGAACCAAAGTTTCTCCCTCTAGTAAAAAGCAATGATCTGAGGTGGATCCTCAAGACATTTATTAATTACTGCAGACTTTTCATCATGAGGATCAGACCTGATGAGTCGGAACCAACAGTGATTTTGTTTGGAGCTCCTTTTCCACTTCGGCTTGACTGATTTGTATTCTGTTGAGCCTTAAAGACTACAATATTGGACTGCAGCATAACTACTTCATTATAAAATATACTCTTTTCTTTAGAAAGCTCTACTCTCACTTGTTTCCCCTATGCTTTCAGCTCCTTCATTGCTCCACTACTAATTCTGCTCCAATTACTAGTGCTGCTTTCTTTTTGTGGTATGTCTTTTGTAGTTTCTCACTGATTGCATGGAGCTTTTCTCATTAACTTCCCTTAGTACTTGCTGTTCTCTTTGCTATTGCTCCTTATTTCTTGTATTCCTTGTCTGCACCATGGTAATCACCCATTTTTCTTTCAATCTTGATTCCTTCCAAGTTTTTAGCTTCTCATGCTTCTATCTGTTTTTTTCTTTTTTGTTTTACTTTTTGTTTATATTCAAGGTATCAGTCTTTGTGGTTTTTCCTCCTCTTGTTTTCAACTTTATAGTTCGGTGGTGCTATAATTGGGACAGTGGATGCTGTGGATTTTCTGCTACCTAAACCTTTTGGAACACGTTGACCACCTTTGCGTAGGTAAGTGTGTTTGTGTGGGAAAGGAGGAAGAATTATATCTATTTGTGAGAGATACAAAACCTTTTTTTCTTCCTTTTTTAGCTTATTTCTGTTGATTTATTTGGTATTTTTTTTTACTATGAGGCCACCATGTGGAGTTAGTCCATGATTCAGCGGTATGAATTTTTATTATATTTTTTAGTTTTGGCTAATTTAGGAGATGCACAATAGTTTTTTCAATAGTAGATAGGGATTTCTTTTTTTTTAATAAGTCTCAGCCTGCACAATACTTTGTCTTTAAAGCTCCATCTAGTGACGATGGTGGGAAATGTGGATGATTCTGGAAAATTACCTATTTAGTACTTATTAGTTTGACTCGCTCTCTTCCAGGGTACATATGTTTATCGACTAGGGGGTGGTTTAGACTGCACCATGTAGACCTTATTACGAATATAAGTAGATGCTTTAACTTATTGGCCCCCCCATTGTAAAGAGATAGCATAGTGGTTTGGGTGTTCTTTTGACCTTGAAGTCCATTTAGAAGACAGGGATGCGAACTATGAAATAGGCGATTATGAGTTCTCTAATTTAAAAATAAAGAAATAGGTCAGGGTTTCTTCCTAACTAATGAAGGGGCCATATATAAAAAATAAAAAAAATAAAAAGGGGGATATATTTCTGGATTAATACTTGTTTTAGCTAATCGGGAGGAATAATTGTAAAGATGAAGCCATTTTTTATAAGAACTAAATGATTTATTTTAAGTGGAAGTATTAAGGGGGTATTGAAAATATAAGTTTGAACCTAGGGTATATTAGAGGGGAAGCACTACTACATCAGTATCTTTTTTTTCCATTCCTATCAGATGGTATACTCTCATGTGTAATACACAGCTAATATGGGATCACTTTTGAATGGACCTTAAGTTATGTGGGGGACCCCTGACATGGCAAATTTGGTTCATTCTGAACCTGGGGATGATGTTTACCATCCTGGATCTCCCTGAGGTGCTTAGTCTAGGAGTAGCACCTCCTAGGAGCCCAATCTGTTATAGGGCTTCCAGTTTTGGAAGTGCATTGTTGTATATAGAGTCTGTTTTTCCTCTCTGGAGCTTGTTTATGTTTTTTTCTGACCTGTTGGCAGGTGTTTTGTTGGGATCTTGGTAAATTCTTTACTTACAAGGTATTATTTTAGACCCAGTCCATTACTATTGGTTTTGGAACAGTTAAAGAGGATGCTATTTAGATATAAAGTATATCATTTGGCCTTGCACTATATTATTCACATAGTAATCATGCAATATTTTAAAGGGCCAAGTTTTTTTTCTTTTTTGTTTCTGTCCTAATACAAGTTTTTGGGAAACCATCTCTTAATTTCGAGGTGGGAGCACTGGTTTACTACTATGTTTGTAATAGTAAATATGGGCAGTTTTTTTATGGTTAGGTATCTCATTAGTCTAGGTACATTTCAACAATTTATGTATCTGATACTGCACTTTGTAAGTCTGTTTTAAAAGTAATGTGTCTATAAGAGCAAATTGATTTTCCTTGCCTAGACTAATAGTATGCGTTTTTTTCTGTTATTTTAAACCTTATTGTATTTATATTGTCATTTAAGAATTTATTAAAGATGCAACAGCTCCCTAAAGTTTGTAATAACCCACAATTTTCCCAGGCTGTAACTTTGATGAAAGTTGTTCTGGAGGAAATCAAGCAATTCAGGAATGGACAATGCCCCCCAGGTAGCATCTGAACTGTCATGTGGAGGAGATGGTGTTCCTTGTTTCATATATCAGAGTGGGGTCATATGCTGTGTTGCAAAGCGGAAGTGCGTAACCCAAATAATTCTTTCGATCTTGTTATGTGGATAGATAATTAAGGATATAAGAGCATGGTACAAGATTTAAGGTTAGTATTGTATAATGTGAATGGAATTACTAGTCCAGTGAAATGCTCATCTGCGTTTTTTCAGGAAACATATTTATCAAGTGAGAAACATTTGACATTTTTGAAACTGGGATTTGCATATATTTTTTCAGCCTCCTGCACCTCAGGAAGGCATAGGGGTGTATTTATTTTATATAAAAAGGATTGCTTTTTAAACCACATGCTACTATCATAGATGTAGAAGGGTGATATGAAATGGTTACAATAGTCCTATATGGGCAGAATGTCACATTGGTTAATACATAGTTTCCCTTTGATTAAAAAAAAAAGAGAGTTTTGACCAATTTTTATATCTATTTTGAAAGGTCATTTACTGTGGAGGGAAGATCAGAATATGTTCCTGAATCTGGATGTGGATAGTTCCAAGCCGAAAGCACATTGATTTACTAAGATCTCTAATGATGTACATCATACTTTTCATCACTTAGGGATTGTGGATACTTGGCAGTTTATGCATGGAACAAAACAAGCCTATAGTCATTATTCGGCCAGCCATGGCAGCTCAGTGAGAATAGATTATTTTTTTTTACTTCTACTGAGCATCAGGAGTTTGTAAATGGGAATGCTTTTGGCCCTTTGCTTTCATCAGATCACACTTCGGTGATAGTTAGGCTTAATTTTGGTATTTCCCAAAGACGTTCATTTTGGCTCCTACACTTGGGCTATTTAAAGGACCAAGCATTAGTTTCAGAGATAGTTGAGCAGGTAAAGATGATTTTAGAGGCAAATGATAAAGTTGAGGTCTTTTCTTATATTTTATGGGATTCATTGAAAGCTGTCCTTTGGAGTAAATTACTCTCTTACACTGTAGCTAAACATGGAGAATGAGAATGTAGAATTAAGGAGTTAAATTTATTAATTTTTTTATTTAGCCATTTATTTTTATTTATTTATTTATTTATTTATTTGCTTTTGTTAACCAGGTAAGTACATTAGGCAAGAGGCCTGCCTATTTTCAAGTATGATCTGGGAGAGTACAGTACATAAACCAGAGACTTAATGCAAAACAGTTACAGATGGTTGTCAATAACAGGCTTCAGACAGAAATAGATATAAATTTAAATAACTTATAACAAGCAAGCACAAGTTGCAGTTACATAACAGATGTCCATCAAAGAGAAAATCAAGGTCAATTTGTGCTTCTTGTTGCTGCGGCCCTACTTCTGGAGGAAGCCCCCAGTCCTATCCACCAGCATCCACCAGCTGGCACTGATTCTTTCCCCAAGGGCTTACCCCCCCAGTAGGGCTGGCAGATCTCCATAACCCCACCAAAGACTGGATCCAGTGTGGCCAGTGCCATGGCTAGCCAGGAGCAAGACGTGTGAGGCAGTCTTCATTATCAGCTGCAGCAACCTTTTCTCCTCCAAATTTCTCCCCTTTTGGTGATGGAGTATGCAATGACACCAGCGGTGGCAGTGCTCACATTCCCAGGTGCATTCCGCCAGGCATCTGACACATCTCTGCCCACATCTACAGCATCAGTGTGCTGCCCTCCAGCCTCCGCTAGGTGCCAGGCATACTGTGACCATTGGCAGACCCCCCTTCCCAGAGAAGGGGAGCAGTCCCTGGAATGCTTGATACTTCTCCTCCCCTGCCGACCCCCAGCAGCCAGCTCTCATTCCTGAGCATGGGTCACCAGCATGGTGCGAGGTGTGGCATCCAGTCCCTCAACCCTCAATGCCACCGGGCCAGCCAACAAAGAGTTAAATTTAAAACTCCACAATTACAGTCATCCTTGATGATGGAGGGACAAATTGGTTCATCAGAAATTGCTCGATGCAAAGGCAGAGTTACAGAAATATATAGATCTTAAGATAGAGCATGATCTATTTTACTTGAAGCAACTTTTTCATCTGGGGGGGCCGAAGGGGACCAGGTATCTGGCATGTCAACTTTGGGCTCATAGAGCTGCAACTATGGTTTTAAATATGAAGTACCCTACCTCTTTTAAGGAAGTATATAGGAGTAAAGACATTATTTCAATCTTCAGATTTCTACTCCATTCTACAGTCTGTAGATTCCCCTCCACTACCAGGTGCACAGTTTGAGTCCTTTCTTCTGCATGCACGATTATATAAGTTGACACTTGATCAGGTGGCTTTACTGACAAAACCAACTGAACCGAATGAGGTTCAGGGAGTTATAATATGTCTTAAACTGGGGAAAAGACCTGGAACAGGCAGTTTCCCTACAGATTTTTATAAGGTGAAGGAATTGTGACCTGTATTGGCGTCATTACTTCTTCATGTTTTTCTTTCAGGTCAGGATGGCATTGCCACCACCCCCCATCATGGAATTTGGCAATAATTTCTACCCTCTTAAAACCGGATAAAAATCCCTGTAAAATGGAGTCCTATCACCCTATCTCTATTCTCAGCTATGATTATAAAATATTCATGTCTCTGTTGGCATTGAGGATGGAGAGTCTTCTCCCTTCCTTGGTAGTCTGGGACTAGGTGGTATTTATCCATAAATGACAGGTTCGTTACAATGTCTGCCACTCATTTCTCCTGTTGAAATATGCCTCAAAATGATCTATCCCAGTTGTCTTGGCCAGCTTGGATGCGGAGAAGGCCTTTGATCATGTTTCTTGGCCCTATCTATGGAAAGTCTTAGACAGTTTTGGGTTCCCCTCTTTTTTAAAATTGATTTATTTTTTATTATGGTATTTCTTCCCTGCCCTAGCCGGCACTCCTAGTACCATTGGCTGTCTCCCCAGTGTCATCCCCCAAGGATCATGCCCCCTCCCTTAAGCTCCCATGAATTACTCTTTGTGGCAGGGTGGTGGGGAGTGGATCCAGCCAGGGAAGTGCCTTCTCAAGAGCAGCTGCTGCGGGGGACAGTGTCATGCTGCGCAGCCAGGACTTTTTCCATTTTCTTCCTGAGGTGAGGCATGTGATGACGCCTGCAGAGAGAGAATGTGAGTGCCTGCGTGCACTCCTCCAAGTGTCTGCCCCATCTTATCCCCTTTCTGTAGCATCAGCACACTGTCCCTCAGCTGCAGCTAGGGGCTAGTAGGACATCGATCGCTGGCACCCCCCCTCTCCAGAGAAGGAGAGCAGTCAGTCGGATGCTCAATTCTTCTCCTCCCCCGCTGACCCCCGGCAGCCCATGATCATTCTGGAACATTGGTTGCAAGCATAGTGCAAAGTAAGGTGTCCAGTACCTCAGCCCTAGGTGTCACCGGGCCAGCCATAAATATGTTAAAGGGAATATATAAGGCTCCCCAATCATATGTGAAAATTAACGGTTGTCTTTCTTCTGTTTTTAAGTTGTATAGGGGAACTAGACAAGGTTGTCCACTCTCTCCCCTTTATAATTTGTGTTATATGTTGAACCCTTAGCTTGTCATATTCATCTGTCAAAGGGGATCATAGGGATACCTGTTCGGGGATGTTATTATCGTATTTCACTATTTGCTAATGATATTCTGTTAACACTGACTAATCACACTCCATCTCTTTTTTTTTTTATTGTTTAACCAGGAGTGGCACACTAAGCTGAAAGCTTGTTTACAGGTGCATCCTGGGAGCAAAGGGAAGTTAAGTGACTTGCTCAGGGTCACACAGTATGCACATGGTAGCTGTGTGATTCAAATCCAGGTCTCCAGATTTGCAGCTCAGAGCCTTAAACCACTGCACTATACTGCCTCCCTCTCTTAAGGAGCATTGCATATTCTTGACCATTTTGAAAGTGATGGATTTCAACTTAACAAACTGAAGACAGAGGTTCTGGTGTGTAATTTTACTACTACTGTACCATTGATCTTCGTGACATCCTTCCAATTTGATGGAACAGAAATTATATTAAGTACTGTATATAGGAGTTGCCCTAACTAAATCTTTAGATCATATAGATATTATGAATTATGAACCACTCTCTAATCTTATTAAGCATGATCTGAAACGTTGGTCCACCCTTCCTCTCACATTTTGTAGCCGAATGGAGATTATAAAAATGAATGTCTTACCTAGGGTATTTTTCATTCTACAAACAATTCTTGTTCCTCCCTCTATATTTTACTTATGGGAATGGCAAAATCCTTCTTTTAGCATTTTGTGGAATTTTAAGAAGCTTAGTGTACAGGGACAAATTCTATGTCTTTCTACTATGCAGGGAGGAGTCGGCTTTCAAAATTTTAAATGGTACTCCAAAGCAGCACTACTCAGGTTAGTTTGGTATTGGGCTAATCATAATTACCAAGCATATTGGAAATACATAGAGTTTGTTCTCAATGATTTACATGATATTGAAAGGATTGTGTTTGCTTCCTCTTCTGATTGATGTTCTTTATTTATTTATTTATTTATTAGAGCATCGGTTTAGAGACCTTTGAGTCAAAGACTCATTTACAAAAGCACCTCATCAAGAGAGCAATACATCACAGAGTGGGTACACACTAAGACAATGGCAAGCTATTTGTAAATGTTTTCCACCAGGAGAGTTACTATGTGTCACCTCTATGGCTTATGATTTGGGGAACCCGCTAAATAAGTTAAAATTTTTTTAAGGGGTTGAACAAGATTGGGCTTAGTTTTTTATCAACTATTTGATAAAGAAGGTATTATTCCATTTACTACTCTAAAAGCATGCTATGGCTTGGCTTGTTCCGAAAACTTCATATATCTTCAAACTAGATCAAATTTGCGATCTTTTCATTTCTTTGGAGATATTCAAGGCCTAATTCATTCTCCCTTGGTTGGCTTAGTTATAGCATCTCAGTTAGGGAATAAATAGGATCACTTAATAGGGCTTTTGGTATTCTGGACTTCAAAATCTACTGTCAGGAACTTTCCGCCCTATATTTAACAAGTGGGAATTGGAATTAGGGGGGTCAGTTCATGGGATTTGTGGTTACAGTCTGCCTTATCCTCCTACACAATTGCTAGTACTCCTTACATAAGGGCATTTGCCTGGAAATGCAAAATGAGATATTTCTTAACACCTGCTAAGGTGAAGCATTTTTAAGGGTCGGCAGCTTGGCATTGTTGGAGACTTTGTGGGGAGGCTTTGGCTGATCAGTTGCATATATTTTGGACTTGCCCAGGTTTAACTTCTTCCTAGTTGGATATTGCTAGAGATTTAGAACAGATCTTTGGCAGACAGATCGATTTGGCAGCTTCATTAGTTCTTTATACCTCAGGATTTACATTTGACCTCCTATTGTAAAAAGTATTATTGATATTAATAGTATGTGCTAAAAAAGCAATCTTGAAACATTGGCATACTATACAAATACTTAATGCTCATTTATGGTACCAGATTGTTAATTTTATTTATGGTTTGGAGAAGGCCGTATACTTATATCTGGACAAATCCTCTTCTTTTGATAAGTTATGGACTCACTGGGTTAATTTTCTAATTCTGGAACCAGATGGCTTTGTCCCTTAACTATATGCCTTACTGGACTCTAATAAAGGTTTAATTTTTAGTAAAGGGGATCATTATTATGGGATGGGATAGGGGTATTGTTCATTCATGCTTGAGTTGGGCCTAGTGGGTTGATGCATTGATATTTTTTGGAAGTTGTATTTGTATTCTTTTTGTCACCTTCTTCAAGCTGGTGTATATTTTATTTTCTGCTGTTTGATGGATCTGGTCTTATGTAATGCCCATGTATTTGTTATTTAATTCATTTTCTTGTTCTTGTTAATGTTAATGTAATAAATAACATTTAATTACAAAAAAAAAACAGGGATGGGGATCAGAGGTTGGGGAGACCACTGGACACCAAGGAATAATATTCTTTCAATGGAGCCAGGGATCAGAGAAGGGGACCACTGGACACAAGGGCAGAATGTAATATTTATGGGGATGGTGATTGGAGGGTGGGGGGACCACTGGACACCAGGGAATAATGTGATTTTCTTGGGGACAGTGATTGGAGAATGGAGGTGACCACTAGACACCATGGAAATACTTTACTTTGAAGCGAGATGGGTGATTGGATTGGGTGAGGCTGGCCACAGGAGGGGTGAAAACCTGCTGCCACTTCACATGCAAATGAGGCCATAATGGGCATGCATATTGCCCCTTAGTGCCTTACATGCCCTATGGGCTCATTTGCATGGCGCAAACTGAATATCACACTGGGGGCTACCGGTGCTATCATGTCTGGGGGTGCTGTTCCCTGCATTTCCAGGATCCATGTTGGGGCAGTGCTGGTCAACTTAGTGCTGTGCCAACATGCCTCTTTATTTGATAAGAAAGGGCTGCTGGGCTATCCAACTGAATAAAAGCATCCTCTGGGTTGTGGGCAGTGGGCAAGCACAGCACTAACCTTTGTGCTCAGCATTGTCCCTTTTCTAATATCAGGCCCCATATGTTCTGCTATCCCATGACATAAAAAAATTGGTTTCAGATCCTTCACCATGTCTTGAGATGTGGTGCAAGTCAAATGAACTAGTTCTGGGAAACATTAAAAGTTGTCAAAGAATACAAGATATGTATGGATCTTCTAGACAAATCAGTCTGTCCCTGCATGCACTAAAATACAGAGCTGTGTTTACTTACTATAGCTGTGTTTGTAGATATGACCAAGGCTTTTGACTTGGTTGACCTCTCCATCCTGAAGACAAAACTTAAATTCATGGCGGTACAGTGGAATCTCCTGTACTTAAATGGTTTATTGAGTATCTGAAACAGCAGGTAAGAGTTAACTGTATTTTGTATTCTTCCTGTTCAGTACTATATGGGTGCATATGAGGTCCATTCTGGTGCTCCTATTGTTCACAATATTTTTGAATGATGTCCCCAATATTTTTGAAACAATGGTAGAAGGGCATGGAGCAATTACCACAATGAGAGTCCTCAGTATGGTAATGTGGGGGGCAGGAATGGGGTAATGTGGTCAAGGAGATGCCCAGGGAGGAGAAGGGGCTAGGACAGAGGACCATCATACCTGGTCCTTCTCCATAGGGCTCTGCCAGATGTCACCAGGCAGCAGGTAGTGCATCTGGCCTGCTTGGCTCATCCCTTTCTGGACGTTCTTTGTAATGCAAGTTAGATGAGGAATAAGACTGCAGTGATGGAATCTTTCATCGCCAATTCCCCAATCTTATTTACATTACCGAGACCTGGTTCAGTAATGACATTGGCCCTGTGCTGGCAGCTTCTGTCCCTCCCATTTACTCGGTTCTGTATTGCTCAAGGAGGGACCATAGAGGGGGTGGGTGGTCATCTGTTTTAGATCTGCCCTGAGCCTCACCACACTCCAAGTGTGAACACCTGTGTCCTTTGAGTGTGTGGTTGCTAAATGTACACCGGGAGTCAATGGCTGAATAGTTCTCATTTACCAGCTTCACGGTGGTGGGAGTCTGTTTCTGCAGGATCTAGCAGAATTCATCGCCAGGCAGGTGTTGGAGTCCCCTAGGATTCTTGTTCTGGAGGATTTCAATGCCTGGGTAGAAGATGAATCCTGCATTTTTGGACAAGAGCTTCTTCAGCTGATGTCTCAGCTGGGATTGTATCAGGCAGTTGCCTCTGGGACACATACTTTTGGCCACACTCTAGACCTTGTCTTCTCACTTGGACTTGACATTTTGGCGGTCATGGTTGATTAAGTCATTTGGTCAGATCATCATGTGGTAGAGTTCCAGTGTGGAGCCCCCTATAAGTCAACCCTCTCTGTAGAGTCAATCCGGTGTCATCTGAAAAACAAATTGGAGCCTTGTCAACTCCAGGAATCACCAGTTGTCTTGAGCTTGCTGCTAGCCTGTGCCTATGGTCCAGGAGCCAGGGTTGATGTTTGTATTACGGCCTTGACTGATGGTGCAGGACCTGATGCTGCCTTACCACATTTGCCCCTTGATCTCCTGGCATCATTCACAATTGTATTGTGCTGAGTTGCACTGGTTAAAGACTAAGGGGTGCAAGTTAGAGGGTTCCTGGAGGCAGTCGCACTCTGAGGAGGACAGGTTGATGCTGTGACTACATTATTCAGAGTATCAGAGGGCAACTGATCATAGGAAGACCACATTTTTGTCATGGTAAATTGCTGTGGCAAGAAATCATCCAGCTGTGTTGTTCTGCACTGTTGACAGTTGGTTAAATCCTTCCTGTCTCCAGTCTGGGACAGCCCATTCCACAGGAAAGTGCAAGCAGTTTGGACAGTTCTTTGCTGACAAAGTGGCTTCTATCTAGGCATGTATTACCTCTTCTAGTCCAGTTTTTACAGAGGGGATCAGTCTATTGGTGGACAACATCTGACATGGACTGAGTTTCGGATGGTTTTGGTGGGTGAAGTCCTTCCCATGCTCACCAGTTTGCATCCCACAACCTGCGCCCTGGATCCGGGTCCGACGTGGCTTCTCATCTGCTACTTGGAGTCTTTGGGACCAGTGTTTGTTGAGATTGTCAAGGAGTCATTAAGGGAGGGAATTTTTTGTATGTCTCTGAAAGAGGCTATAGTGAGACACCTCCTTAAAAAAACATCTCTTGATCCTGACATTCTTGCAAACTGTAGGTTTGTCTCAAATCTTCCCTTTTTGGGGAAGCTTGTTGAGAAGGTTGTGGTTGACTAACTGGTGGAGTGCCTGTAGTCATTTTCTATCTATGAACCTCTCCAGTTGGGATTTCAGCCTTGGCACAGCATTAAGACAGCTTTGTCTGGGTGGCACATGATCTCTTCATGGCGAGGGACTGAGGGCACTGTTCTATTCTGGTCTCTTGGACCTATCATCAGCATTTGAAATGGTTGATCACAAGGTGCTGTTGGATCATCTGTGGGATTATATGGGTGCTACTGGCACAGTATTCTACTGGTTTTGCTCATATTTAACCAGAAGATTGCAACACGTGGTTCTGGTGAATTTTTCCTCAGTTTCCTTCACGCTGCCTTCTGGTGTTCCACGGGGGTCTATCTTGGTGCCTCTGTTGTTCTCCATGTATATGTTGCTGCTAAGAGAGATCATTAGATGGTACAATCTGGGGTTTTAATGCTATGCAGATGATATCCAGTTGTACCTGTCTTGTGCCCCAGTGATCTTTCTACCTTGGATGTGCTGAATCATTGTTTAGCCAAGATTAATGACTGGATGTCTGCTAACTGGCTGTACCTCAACTAAGAGGTTATGGTGATTGAGCCGGGTTGTTGGGGATTGTTGCTGATGGGAGGCTGCCCAATCTTATGGTGGATGGTCATTCTCTGTCAGTGACTGGGGTGGTTAGGGATCTTGGGGTTATTCTTGATGATTGGCTGGACCTTGAAAAACAGGTTGTGTCAGTCATTAAGGCTGTTTTTTTTTCCATCTCCAGAATATTGCCAGGATCCATACATTCTTGACTACTTCTGACTTGGTTGCGATTATCCATGCCTTTGTCACTAGCTGACTTGATTACTGCAACACCCTGTTCCTGGGGTTGTCTGGAGGTTTGATTTGTCTCATGCAACTAGTGCAGAATGCTTCAGCCAGGATGTTGACTGGTGCATCTGTGAGGGACTGTGTCACTCCTGTCCTACACTCTCTGCACTGGCTGCCTGTAAGTGGGTGCATCACCTTCAAGATAGGCTTGCTAACATACAAGGCCCTACACGGTTTTGGACCTGACTCCCTTAAAGAGGTCCTGATTCTGTACTCTCCTGTCTGCCCCCTACACTCCACCAAAGCTGACCTACTAGTCATTACACCTTTTTATCTAAGAAGATCAGGAGATAGGGCCTTTGTGGTGGCTGCCCCACTCCTTTGGAACTCTCGACCCTCCATATATTAAAGCTGTCAGCTCGGGGGAGGCCTTTAAAGCCTCTCTTAAAATGTATCTTTTTGAAAAAGCTCTAAATCTGATCTGAATTATTAATTATGGGGTTGTTTTATTCTTCTTACTGTTATGTAAATAGCTCTGAGCCCTTGGATAGGCGCTATACAAATAAAATTTGCCTTGCTTTGCCTAGAACGATACTTTATGCAGATGACGCTGTAATTTATTTAACTGCTAAAGATCTGTCATCTCAACAGTAAAATAAACATGAGTTCTAGACATTACAGTCATGATTTATAGGCAACAGGCTAGTGCTGAACAGAAAGAAAAAAAAAGGAATGCTTTTCTGCACCCCCCCAAAAAAAATACTGATGACAAAATTTAACAGATTTCAACCACTTTATGAATGATAATACTCCTTTTGAAAGAGTTGTTTATTTAAATACTTAGGTGCTATAGTAATAGTTGATTTCTGCCTTATGTATGAGAAACCGATAGAAAATGTGACTGGACAGATAACACAGGAGGATATAGTACAGAATCCCAACATGCAGTTTTCCAACCCTGCCTCGAAAGTCCAATGCCGAACTCCTGATGATGGCAGATAGAAGTGATATTTGGAAGATGTTTTTGCTAGGGGCTTTGTCCCACACACACCCGTCATATACATAAACATCCCCTGAAACCACACAAATCACCACATAATGGGATTTTTCCATCGCTGGGGTTCTGGCTGTCAGGATTTTGGTGTTGGGTTTTTGAGAGTCAGGATTTTGCATATCGGGATTCTGTTCTGATACCAACACAGAAAACTAGATTCATTGTACAGATTGAAAAATGTAACAAATGAACCAAGAAAACATATTGCAAAAAGTAGTCTCCTCCCAATATTGGAGTATGGCATTGGCTGGGTTTCAAAACATGTGAAGTGAAGAACTCAATGTAATGCATGATTTAGATTTGTGTAGGAGTGCCCAGAGGAAGGAACAACATTGTAATTTGTGCATAAAGTTGGATTGGCTCCCTCTTCAGGATAGGGATTTCCTGGACTTGGCATGTCTTACATATAAGGTGGTTGCCCTGCTTAGGATACCCCATGACTGATCTGTTGAAGCATTTTAAGACAAACGGAGACTTGTGATCATCAGATCAACAATCCCTGGTTGTTCCAGTTTTTAAAACCGTGATTGAGAAAAGCCTTTTTGACTGCAGTTCCAACATCATGGAATATCATCCCTACCCTCATTCAACAAGTTTGTTCTTACAGCATATTTACAGTGGAGCCTATCAAGATGCAGTGCAGTGACACAGATTAATCTATGGCAAAAGGAATTAACTGCCATTTAAATCACCTTGTTTCCTTTAATATCTCTTCTACAGAATTCTGCAGTACTGAACTGAAAAACGCCTTGCTCAAAAGAGACCAGCTATGGAAAAATGCCCGAAAATCACATGCTGATGCTGATTGGTGTCTCTTTAGGTCAGCTAGGAATGCCTGTACAAAAATGATCAGGGAAACTAAGGCTATTTATTACCAAAAGGAATTGTGTTCTGCATCCACCAACCCTACCAAATTCTGGTCCACTATAAAAGAACTATCTGGACACTCACCAAGTAGTATGCTACCATCTAAAATTATGATTGACAATGTCACTGTCACTGACAGATCTGAAATTCTCCAAGCTTTTAATAACCATTTTGCCACAGCAGGCATGGCTTTTGATAATGCACCAGTAAGCAGTCTTCATCCGCTTTCCAAAGCCCAGCCATATGAACCAATTAACATTAGTATGACTTTTTCCTTTTCCACAATCAACATAAAAGAAGTTGAAGACCTGCTGCTATGGTTGGACACTAGGAAAAGCACAGGAGCTGATTTATTTGACCCATACTTTCTGAAAATAGCCTATCACATACTTGCCGCACCCATTTCGCACTTATTCAACCTATCCCTAACTCAAGGCTCTCTCCCCACAGAATGGAAAACTGCTCATGTTATCCCGCTTTTCAAAGCAGGGGACCCAAGTGACCTGAACAACTATAGGCCAATCTCCCTACTACCTATACTTTGAAAATGCTGGAAAAGTTGTGGATACACAGTTGAGATCATTCCTAGACAACTCTGCATTTTTTAACCCCATGCAGTCCGGATTTAGAGCTAAGCACAGTACTACTACGGCACTGGCCAATGTTACTAATGACTGGCAATGGGAACTCGATAAAAAAAAATTTGTTTGTGCAGTGTTTCTAGACCTCAGCAAGGCATTCGACACCGTCGACCACTGCCTACTTCTTTCCACGCTAAACACCATAGGTCTGGACTCTATCTCACTGAAATGGTTTCAGGACTACCTGTCTGGTAAGCAGCAACAAATCAAAGCTGAAGGAGAACTTTCTCCACTCAAACCGCTAAAAAGAGGAGTTCCTCAGGGTTCCATATTGGGCCCCCTACTGTTCAATATCTACATTAATAATCTGGACTTAGGAATCAAGAAAGCCAGTATCCACCTGTTTGCTGACGATACAGTGCTCTACCTAAGTCGTGACTCTCCTGGAGCCGCATGCTCAGAACTCCAAGCCGAATTCAATACTCTACAAAACCAGCTTATCAACAAAAAACTATTGCTAAATGCAAAAAAAACAAAGGCCATGCTGTTCTCTCCATCCAGCATTGGGGCCAAATCCACACTAGCTGGTACAGTTCCTCCTATAACCACCCTACTAGGTGAAAAACTTGAGTTCGTAACTAAGTTCAAATACCTGGGTCTATGGCTGGATAACAAACTCTCCTTTATGGAGCACATTGAAGAATTGATGAAAAAACTAAGGCAGAGGCTTGGCCTATTTTATAGAATCAGACATCTCCTGACAGTAGCCGCAAAAAGACAACTAGTTCATTCTACCTTCCTTTCTTTAATCGATTACACTGACATCATATATGGTCAATGCTCTGTTTCATACCTTGCAAAACTGGATGTACTGTATCATAGAGCATTAAGATTCATTACTGGCCTCCCATCCTCCACACATCACTGCTTGTTATACACTGCAGTAGGGTGGCCTTCTCTAATACAGGCGACATAGAAATGCAGCTCTCTGGATACTCTGTGCACTTACCAACAAACTCCCTAACTACATTGTTGATTGCCTCCGTTGTGTCATCAAGCACCTATGCCATAAGAGCCTCACTAACTTCAATAAAAATCCCCAGAATCAATAACCACTTTGGTAGGGCAGCTATAAGCCATGCCTTGCTACACTCTGGAGAAGGATACAAGGTTCACTGAAACTTAGCTCTCCTATCAGTATCTCCGTGTTTAGGAACCTGTATGACAGAATATTTGCCGAAATCTGCAAATGTTTCCATAGTACATAGTAGTCCTGTTGATAGCTCATGCTCTAGCCTCACCATATGCAGCTATAACTGAACCCCTCCCCGCCATACATAAACCTATTCAGCATTCAGCTGCCATGCTGACACTAGAACCATAGACATTTTTTTTTTCCTTTTTCTCCCTCTGCCACCCAAATATGTGAGCAACATGGGCTCCCAAGCCCTGGTCACGTCCCTTACTGAACCCCTCCGGGCCTGTAATGCTATTAACTTGTACCATCCTGTAAAGTCATGGACAAATATGCAACTCTAAATCCTATGTCATTAAAGGCTGTAATTAATGTCATGTAATCCTATGTGAATACTTGGAATTGTATTTATTGCACCCACCTCATGTTTGTAAGTTTATTCTTTTGCCTTCCTTACATTGTTTAACTCATCTTTAAGTTATGTGTGTATAACTGTCATCTAACAAATGCAGGTCCACCTTGTAAATGAGCTTGCTCAACGGTGTCCGCCTGGATAAATAAAGATTTGATTTGATTTGATTTGATTACATTGCATCCTGGAGGGCTCCACTGTAAATCATAAATCACTGAATATTTGTTCTCTAGAAGGGAATGAAATTGTTATTAGTAATTGTATATATTATCATGTCTAATCTGTATCTGTTTTATTTTTAACCATTCTATCTTGTTCTACATAGGAACTTAGATCACGCAGGAAAGAGAAGACATTGCCCATCTACTGTATGTTGTCTGCCATTTTTCAATAGGAATAACATGGAATACCCTTACCTTATTTTTATTTATTTTTATTTATTTATTTGTAATATCAGAAGACCTTTGAGCATGAGCTCTTTTACAAAGGTTCCATGTAAGGGTGGACAAATAATGCAAGAGACAAATACAGTAGTTACAGGCTCAGAACAAATACAGTAGTTACAAGTGTTCAGCACATTAGGCAATTAAAGAGTAGTACATGAGAAGTTAGACAAACACTGGAAAACAAAACAATTGTAAGAGGATATAGGTTATGTCTTGGATGATTCTCTGGGTGGCTCAGCCCTGGAGACCATGAAAAGTCCATTGATAGACTATGGTTGGGAAAGTGGGAGAAGGGGGGTTTGGTGGGGGGGCAGTACACAGTGCGGTAAGGAGGATTAATAGCTTACTAGCACTCCTGGCTAGGCTGGGATGAGGGCAGGATTTTCTAGGTATCTGTGCTGGGTTTAACCGGAGGTGTTGGTTAGTCTTTCATGTTTGGCCTGAGAAACAGGTACGTTGTGAGCTAGACTTTAGGTGCTGTTTGAAGCCTGTTTTGAACTGTGGCAGGCTGTGTGTTTGTAGTTTCCACAGGAGTTCATTTAGTCAGAGGGGGGCTCGGTAGGAGAAAGTGCGCTGCCCAAGTGAGGTTCACTGGAATGGGATGGACAGTGCTCCATTCTTCCTCCTTCTGGTAATGTGGGATGATAGAGAGGCCTCGAGCAGGTTTTCTATGCAGGGTGGGGTTTTTCTGAGGAGTGCCTTCTTGCCCAGTAGACAGGTTTGGTATTTGAGCCCATCTTTTAGGTTAAGCCAGTTTGTACACTCATATAGGGTGCAAGTGTGAGTGTAATGGTCTATGCACAGGGTCAGGCGGCATGCCTTATTTAATGCAATTTGGATCCTGTTGAGTGCAGTATCAGTGGCAGCTCCATAGACCACTAGCCCGTAGTCTATCATGGGGAGTATTGAGCTGGAGACTGAGATTCAGAGTGCTTCTGAAATGAGGGACTTCTTATGTCTATAGAGGACCCCGATCTTTGTATTTACTGATCTGACAAGGGAGTCAATATGGTTCGTATAAGTGAAAGAGTCATCAATGGTGACCTCTAGGTACTTAAATGATTGTACCTGCTCAATCTGCTCACCAGCGTTATTGGTGATTTCAAGGGGAGTAACCCTGTGTTTATTGTAGGGGCTGGAATGGAGCATGGCCTTGGTTTTCTTGTAGTTCAGTAGCAGCTTTTTCCTACAGAACCAGTCCTCAAGTTTGTTGAAAGAGGTCTGTAGTTCTGTTTGTAGGGCAGCCTGGGAGGTGCCACTACTCAGCAGCACAGCATCATCCGCATACAGGATGAGGTTGGTGTCACAAGCCATGGGCAATTCATTAACAAAGAGGCTGAAAAGCAAGGGACCTAGGATTGATCCTTGAGGAACTCTTAGGAGTACATCTCTGGAGCTGGATAATGTCTGCCTGATTTTGACTCACTGATTCCTTTGTGATAGGTAATCATTGAACCAATTTAGGGCATTTGGAGCTACTCCCAGTCTTTGGAGCTGGAATACCAGTAGAGGGTGGTTGACTGTGTCGAAGGCTTCAGTTAAGTCTTTGAAGATGGACCCCACCAATTTGCCTTCATCCAGTGCCTTGTGTGCATAGTCAGAGTATGCCAGCAGTGCAGTGGTGGTACTGTGTTTTTGCCGGAAACCATGTTGGTTTGGGTAGAGCAGATTGTACTTATTGAGGTATTCTGTGAGTTGGTTTGCCACAATTTTTTTCCAGAGCTTTGGATAGTGGGGAGACGATAGATATTGGCCTGTAGTTAGATACCAGTGCCTTGTCACCATTCTTGTGCACTGGGGTTACCAGGGCTTGCTTCCCAACTTCCGAGAATTGAGCTAGGGCCAAGAATTTGTTAAATAGCATTGTAATGGGTTTGATCAGAACATCAAGGGTCAGAGATAGTATCTTCATATCTATCCCATCACTCCCCAACCTAGTTTTTCCTAGGACTTTCCTGACCATTGTTAGGGCCTCCTTTGCTGTCACCTTCTTAAAGTAGAAAGCTGGGTGGTTAGTAGTGGTTAGGTTGGCACAACCTTGGTCCTCCACCAGCAGAAGGTAGTCTGGGGGTAGTACTGGGGACAAGTCAGTAAAGGCCTGGTTAAAGGCATCAACAATGGCTAGAGGACCTGTGGAGGGTGTGTTATTGATATTGAGCATTGTAGGTTTCAACTTCTGGTCTTTGCCAAGGGTGTTCTTGAGGTTGTCCCAAAACCTCTTTCCATCTCCCTAAGCATTGTTGAGCTGGATCTTATGGAAGTTGGTCTTCATGAGCCAGATAAGTTTGGTGCACTGATTTCTAGCGGTTTTGTAACATTGTAGGTCGTGCTTGTAGCCAGAGTTTAAGGTTTTGGCCCAGAGGCAGTCCCTTTCTTTTAGGAGAGAGAGAAGCTTACCATCCAGCCAGCCGTTCTCCACTCCTCAAATTTTCCATTTAGTGTGTGGGGCATGGATAACACAGATGGAGTTGAAACCCTCCATGAAAAAGCTGAGTGCCTGGTCCAGTGTGGGTGCCTTGTGTATGGGGGACCAGTTGTAGGCAGACAGTGCTGATTTGAGAGAACCAAGTTTGCCTTTACTCAGGACCTTGCTCTCAATGAGATATGGTGGGCTTTTGGCAATTTTAATGGTCCAGAGAAAGGAGATCGGTGAGTGGTCACTCAGCACATCTGGGAGAACTCTGAGTTCAGAGAATCGGGATGGTGTGCTGACCAGGACCCAGTCAATTAGGGGTGCTGGTACCTGCCTGGTGGGGTGAGTTATGAGTTGGGTGAGATTGTGGGAGGTGATTAGGTCTCTGGTGGGTGTCGCCTCTTTACAAAGCCAGTTTATGTTAAAGTCACCCATCAAGAAGAGTTACGAGCTCTTTTTGAGGCCGCCTATTTCTTGCATAACCAGAGGAAAGACTTCCTTGGCCTTTTTGGGGGGCAGGTAGATTGTAGCAATGGTAATGGTCTTGCCATTTAGGCCGGCTTGAGTTTTTACCACTAATAGCTCATAGTCCTCCGCAACTTTGGAGATAGGGAGGACGGAGTAACTCAGTGTGTTTCTGACATACACGAGGCAGCCACCGCCTTTCTTGTCTATTCTATCGAGTCTAAACATTTGGAATCCTTTAATGGTCACATCACCATCTTTGAACTTATTTGACAGCCAGGTTTCCGTTAGGCAGAGTATATCCGGGGTGTGAATGGTCATCCAAGCCTGGAGCCAGTCGAATTTTAGGAGTTAGGCTGCAGATGTTTAGTGATGCTATCTTTAGGCTGGTCACTGAGCAGACTTCCCTGCTCCTCAGGGTTATAGGTCCAGGGTTTAGGTGAACATTGCCTGAGAGTAGCAGTAGCATGAGGGTAACCTTTCTGGCTGATAAGGTGATGTTCATCTTTACTTGTGTCCGTCACTTGTGCTTCAAATGGGGGGGGTGGTTAACTATTAAGGTTAAGGGAGGGGAGGTTAGCTTGGTGATGACAGTGTATGGGAGGTGGGGGGGGATGGGGGGCCTAACATTACCAGAAGTGTTTGTCGCTATGTGTATGCTTTTAGACCAGGATGCATCCAAAGAGGTTTCAGGGTGTGGAGTTTGGGGACCAAATTTGTATGTGGTGCCAGCAATGCCAAGGGAGGTAGAGAGGAGTAGAAGTGGTAGTATGTAGTTATAACCCATATTAGTTTGTTTGGTGTGGCTATCCTGCTTTAAGCTGCTTGCTGGTAAATAGGTGATTTACTTTGTTACTTTATACTAGGTTCAGATTGCTAGAGGGAAGGAAGAGAGGGAGGGAGGGATCTTCAGACAAGTTTAGGGGTAGGAAGGAGTCAACAGTTAGGTTGAGAGTGGGCACTGAGGGAGAGCTAGAGAGAGTAAGGAGGCAAAAGGTTAGGTGCTCCATTTGGGCAAGGAGGATTGAGTGAGGCTGGGTGTGCTGTATCCAATAGGATTAGTAGTCCAAAGGTGGGAGGGGTGAGAATGTATTTAAAGGAGGCCTGGGAGAGGGTGGTGGGGGCAGGAGAAAAATAACCCAAATAGCAATAGCAGAAAATACAGATCTGGCAGCAGTCCATGAGGGCACCAATGGTTGAGGTGCAGAAGCTGTGTTAATCAATCACGGGCTGCTTGCAGCAACACTGGGCCAATCTGTGAAGAGCCACAAGGTATGGAGCTCCCACTGGGTTAGGCACTCGTACCTCTGTGCAGGATCCAGGGGTGAGTTCAAGGGAGGTGGGCTGAAGTCCTGGGCAGGAGTTGGCTCAGCGGCCATTGAGTGCTGCTTTTCGGCGGTAGTACCAAAATTGCTCCGGGATCTCTAGTGGGGCCAAAAGAAGAAGCAAAGGTATTAATAGCTGGCTAGTGTAGGAGGGAGGCTGGTGACAGTTCATCTTTGGGGGTGGGTGTGTTAGAGAAAATTAAATAGTAAAGAGGTGTCATGGCTGAGGGTGGGGCGGAAACACAAAGGAATCAGGTACCACAGTTAAGTGGGGAGAAATATTTTGTAGATGAGCGGGGAAGGGGAGAGGAGGCGAGAGACAGGATGGGGATCGGTAATACAGCTAGAGATTCAGTGCAAGTGAGGGGGCATATAGAGGAGTCCCAGATAGAGAGAGAGGGAAGGAGAGAGAGCAGAATGAAAACAGTAGGCTTCAAAACAGAATTACAACACACTAGAAAACAGGATTTAACATTAGTCCTTCACACTATTTGTAAAAAAGGCTAGCAGTCATTACAGAATCAATGCAGTTATGGTCATATTTATGCTAGGTTTTAACAGAAGCAGCTAGACAAGGCATTATTTTACACAGGAGAATATCAGCAAAAATAACCCAAATAGCAATAGCAGAAAATACAGATTTGGCAGCAGTCTGTGAGCGCACCAATGGTTGAGGTGCAGAAGCTTGCAGTGACACTGCGCCAATTTGTGAAGAGCCGTAAGGTATGGAGCTCCCACTGGGTTATGCACTCGTACATCTCTGCAGGATGCAGGGGCGAGTTTCAGGGAGGTGGGCTGAAGTCCTGGGCAGGAGTCGGCGTGGCAACCGTTGAGCGCCGCTTTTCAGCGGTAGTGCCGAAATTGCTCTGGGATCCCTCTGTGCAGGATCCGGGAGTGAGTTCCAGGGAGGTGGGCTGAAGTCCTGGGCAGGAGTCGACGCTGCAGCCATTGAGCGCTGCTTTTCGGCAGAAGTGCCAAAATTGATCCGGGATCCCTTGGAGGTAATTATATACATTCTTCCTAAGAGAGTGCAGGATTACACTTTCAACCAGTCCTCTTGATACATTAAGTTATTCCATGTAGATACTGTACCAACATTTGTATAAATTAAGCTCTACAGCTTTCAGATTTAAAGTGGTCAACCTCAACTTGATATATATGTCCCCTTGAATAGTAACTGGTTTCCTTAAATTCTAAGTGCAGACATTGTCTTATCTCAAGGTGCCCTGTTCAAGAAAGCATGGAAACTGCATGCAAATGTGATGTAATGCAGGCATGCAGTTATGTGCCCTGACTGGCCATAAAAATACAATCCATTCACAAAGGCGTGCACAGCAGGGGCTGATGCAGAGGAATGGCAAATGGATGCATACAGTGCCATGTGCAGGGACGGCAGGGTGCCCCAAACATATGTGTCCCTGCCCCTTGACCACACCATATATAGGTATGTGCACTACCCCATAGGGACACAAGGAAATTAATACCACAATGGAGAAGCATGCAACAGCAGGACATGGAGATGGAGGTGCTGTGCCAGTGCCAAACACCCCCCAAAAGAAGCCACATGCCCTGGCCGGGGATTTGTAGAGGGCTGTGTAGGGACTATGTAGCATAGTATGACCAGGGCCCAGTTCAGCAATTTTATACTGTAGGTGACCAGGTGGCAACCATGGTCTCAGGCGTCCAAGACAACTATCGGGTGCAGTATGGAGTGGAGCCCATGATGCCCCAGAGGAGGTCAAGGCCAGGATATGGCTTGACAGCCAGGTCACTGTCAATGTGGTTGGCCCAGATACATGGACACTGGGGGCACTTAATCCCAAATGGCATAAAAAAAATTGAAGTCATGGAACAGGCACAGTGCAGCACAGGTGGGGGCCATCCATGTAGGTGCTAACACTGTTGCCTACTAAGAGGATGGTGGCTGACACCCTCTCTGAGTTTGGCCTACACAGCGAGATGGAGGGCAATGACACCATGCCAGGTACTGGGCACAGTGCAGAGCACACAAGGTGGGAGGTATATAACTGAATGGCAAAACCAACTCTCCAGTGTCACACCCAGCAGCTCAGGAGACAACAGCCAGCACCTATGCCTCCCCCCCCCCCGGTGACCACTGTGGAAGAAGATACGCAGGGGGACAAAGATATGGATGACACAGGCATGTGGTCTCCATCATGGCTGGTTGAATGCAGACTAATACCTGCCTATGTACTTGTATGTAAGAAGCCAATGTTCTCTTGTACACAGGTACACTACAGGGGACACAGGATATGGTGCTGGAGATGGGCACCTTGAAGGACACCGACTCTGAGACCATGTTGGGAATGCTGGAGGTGTGCAAGACCTGGCCCAGACACTAGACAGGATCCAGCAATTTCCCCCTCTGTCCTTAACCAACCCAACATCCATCGCATAGTCAGTTGTCTAGTGCTGTGGGACAGGGCCATGAGGAGCAGTTGACACAGCTCTGCAGTACATGCCTGGCCATGCAGGATGACATCCCATCCCACACACATGACCAAGGGATGTATGGAGCCAATGTGCATCCCAACAAGGACATGCAGATAGTGGGGACGAGGGACCCTAAGTACACCCGATCTGCTGGGCTTGCAGGACAGTAACACAGTCTGTCATGTAGACCTTCTATCCCAAACTACAGAAGCTGGAACTGAACCTCCTGCAGGTCCAGCAGAACGATACTGATGCCCTGTGGGTCCTAACCATGGAGGTGCATGGTGTGTGGGGTGCCCACGAACAAATAGGGGACCTCCTGGATCAGATAGCAAACCATTTGCTCTTCAGGGCTAGCAAAGCCTGACAGCTTATCCCCCCAGCAGGCCAGGGGAACACACAGGGCCCAGGACATAGCCGCATGCCACCTTCCCACTGACACTGGCACACACCCCAGTTGATGTGGCACAGAGTATTGGGCCACACCAGCTGCCACCCACCAGCCCCACAGGACCCAGGACACATTTGTAGGCATCAACACTGAGGCATTTACAGGCCCAATAGGGACACCAGAGGTGGGGATGGGCTCTGCATCCCAGGGGTGGAAGGCCACCTGCACGCTGGGGGACCTGGAGAACACACAGGGGGCAACAGGGCCTGAGGCCATCTGGGGTACATAGGCCACAAGGGGGGAAAGTCATAGGTACAGCCACACCATCTGGGCACACTCTCCTCTATATGTTTGAAGGGGAGAATTGCCAGGAGGCTGTAATGCAGCCCCTCACACACACTGCACAATAGTGTCTATGAACTTGCATCCTCCTCCAACACAGCCCCACCTCACAGCCCTACACACACCCCATCCTCTCCTCCTCCCAGGATAGCACTGTACACCCACACACATCACATGGCTTACACAATATAGGTCACGTGCTTCAGGCAGGCAGGAGGTTACAGGCAAAACACTCTCCAACTTGGGCTGACTTACACGTTTTGCATTGGGTGTGACAAATGGCTCTGGTCTGCAAATGACCGAGGGTGGGGTGTAGACGTGTGATGAATAGAGGTGCACAGGTGACAAATCCACACATGAAGTTATTGTCCCCATTTTATGTACAGGGGTTGATGTACCACTTGCACTAGACATACTGCATTGACCACCACCACTGCTACTCTGACCACCATTTGACAAGATTTCTAAATCATAATCCTCCCCCTCATCATGCCTGTAGTAATCCTCTGGTGTTATTTTATCAGTACTGCAGACATTCCTACTTGGTCTTTCACTCATGGAAGGGGATAACATTCTCAGTAAGGTTGATGACGAGGGTGAATGCCGCACTATGGCATTAGTTGCCATCTGATACCAGGTTCACAGTGCCATGTGCCTCTTCTTAAGATGTGTATGCTGGCCCCCCATGCCCAGATGACTCCCCTTTTTACCTCAACTCACACATGCATAGCAAAGCTGGCAGATTGCAACTGACTCATCGTTTGCATCTTAGACAAAAAAATCCCAAACAAGGGATTGTAATCCCCTACTTTTAACATGTCCCTGATGCTGCTTATTGGACTCTGCTTTTTTAAGCCCTGAAATATGGGATGTGTTACATGATTTTTCAGGCTGAACACACTTGGACTCCAACTGACCACCATGACTACCTATTATTATTACTGGATCATCATCATTATCATCAACAGGAACCACTAAATCACAACTTTTTTGAGGGGGGGGATTTAACGCCAACAGACCCAGCCACCTTGGCTTTCTTTTTCTCCAGTTCCTAACAGGGGTCACTGACTTCATTATCATATTCATCAACATCATCTGCATCCACATTTTCAGCTTGGATGCTGTCATGTGGAGAACATGTTCCAACCACAGCATTATCACCATCATCACCCGATATATTTGTGCCACACTTCATTGGATGGCAAAGGCATGACCTCAACAGCACTGGAAGAAATGTGACATCATGAGTTATTGTTGCCAGGGTCAGAATCATGTTCAACTATCATGGGGATGTTAATGAGGAGTATGACATCATCTACACTGTCAGTCATAGCTTTAGTCTCAACTATATTTTTTGAAATGGTTAATTGGTCAGGAGTTGAACTTGAGACAGCAGTACTCATGCCAGCAGAAACTGCACTAACAGCACCAGATGGGACAACATCATCTCCTCCAACTATGAGAGAAGCTACAGATTGTGCTGTAACAAACATTGATGGAGAAATCCATTTACTGACATCAGTTATGCACTTCTGCATGCTACCATGCCCACAGGCAATCTTGCCACTTGCAGCAGTGCCATGGCCAGAAACAGCTTTGCTTGCACATCTCTTTAAAGACATTTTGGGGGATCACCAAGAAAATTCTAAAAAAATTTAGATTTCTGAACTTTCAGTCTGGGCCAGTGGATGTGAAGCCAAAAAAAAACAACAACTGTGTCTTGCACATGGAGATTGGACACTAAACAGATGCAAAAGCACAGATAGATTAAGATTGCACTGCACATTCAAGAAGAGATGCAGATGCAAAGTCACAACACCTTAACCAGTGCTCACAAGTCGCAATCCAATATGGAAAAGAATACCTTTTGCTGGTTTGGGGTTGGGGGGGGTGAAGTGAAACATAGAAACATAGAAACATAGACTTTGATGGCAGATAAGGACTGCTTGGCCCACCTAGTCTGCCCATTTCCCTACTTAGAGGATAAGCTGCAGATCCTATTTAACCAACAGCCTATTTCTTCCTACCCCCCACAAAAATTGCCTTATCTCTGTCCCATGCATTCTTGAATTCTCCCACAGTTTTAGACCCCACAACCTCCTCAGGAAGGCTGTTCCATGCGTCCACCACCCTCTCTGTGAAAAAATACTTCCTCACATTGCCCCAGAGCCGTCCCCCCTCTATCTTCAAATTGTGTCCCCTTGTTCTTGCACATCTCTTTTTCTGAAAGATGCTACCCTCTTGGACTTTGTTGATTCCACTGAGGTACTTAAACATTTCTATCATGTCCCCCCTCTCCCTCCTTTCCTCAAGGATATACATATTAAGCTCCTTTAGTCTCTCCTCGTATGGCTTCTCTTGCAGACCCTGCACCATTTTAGTTGTCCTCCTCTGAACTGACTCCATCCTGTCTATGTCCTTGCGGAGATGGGGTCTCAAGAACTGGACGCAGTACTCCAGATGGGGTCTGACCAACTGTCTGTGCAGGGGGATAACAACTTTCTGTTTTCTGCTGGTGATACCTCTCCCTATACATCCCAGTATCCCCCCAGCCCTCCTTACCGCCTTCTCGCATTGCTTGCCAACCTTAAGGTCATCTGATATGATTACCCCAGGTCTCTTTCCATTTTTGTTGTTGTTACTACCTCCCCCATTGTGTAATCTTCCCCTGGGTTTTTGTTTCCCAGGTGCATTACTTTGCACTTCTTTGCATTGAATCCAAGCTGCCATACTTATGACCATTCCTCCAACCTTGCCAAGTCCCTTCTCATCCTTTCCACGTCTCCTTGTGTATCAACCCTGTTGCAGATCTTTGTGTCATCTGCAAAGAGGCATACTTTTCCTTCCAGTCCCTCTGTAATGTCACTTATAAAGACATTAAAAAGGACTGGACCCAGTACTGAACCCTGCGGTACCCCACTACTAACCCCTCTTTCTTCAGAGTGGACTCCATTTACAATTACCTTCTGTGTCCTGTTGTTCAGCCAATGTTTTACCCAGGCTACCACCTTGGAACCTACTCCCAGGCTGGTTAATTTGACTACTAATCTTTTGTGTGTACTGCAGTAGCAGTCCAGTAACAGTCCAAAACCAAGAAACCACAATGCAGTACAAAATAGTGCAGGTGCAGTGGATAGCAAGTTCATACTGCTGCAATTACTCTGTGGTACAATAAAATTTGTTTGATTTGATGGCACACGTCGCACACTCACTTACACACACACTACAAGTAATGCGTAGCAAATTGAAAACTTTAGTAATATAACCAAATCTTTTAAACAAACTGAAATTTTGCACTGCTGCACAACAACAATCAGCAAAAAATTTCAAGAATTACTGAAAATATTACTGTATGTACGTTAACACAGTTATACAGGAAAAATATGACCAAAACAGAAAGACTGCCTTTTTCTCCAAGTTTTAACCTACCTCCACCACAGATATGCCCCTCCCCAAAGCACACTTCAAGTGTCTGTCAGTACACAGACTGAATGTTCTAAATTAACATTCAAAATCCACACACAAACAATAAACACTCGATGATATGAGCACAGGAGGGTTTCCTACAATTGGTGAACTAAATTTTGTTAAAAAAATGGTGCAAAAAGGCTTTTTTAACAGTTTTTAGAGGATTTGAATCATAGAGCTCTGAGAGGAAACTGTCTCCATCTACTACCTCACGCACAGTACACAGAACTGCAGCTGTGCAGAACAATCTAAAGCCCATGTGACCTACAATCCCATGAATCATATACCATTGCACATTTCACTTATGCACCATACATCTGCAGTTGGGGCTTCATGAATAGACCCCTATCCTTTGTTGTCTTAAATACTGTAATAAGGTCCCTTTTTATTCTTTGCATCTCTAGACTGAACAGGATCAAGTCACTTTGACTATGTTCATGTGATTTCTCCTCTATATCTTCAATTATTTATTGTTCTCCACTGCACCCTCTCTAGTCATGCAATGTCTGCTTTATTATGTGGAGACTAACACTTACCAAAGTGCTTCAAATTCAGCCTCACCAATGCCTGGTAGATTGGTATGATGACTTCCCTATCTCTGCTAACTATGTTCTGTTTAATGCACCCCAATATCATATTACACTTCCTGACCACTTGATCACATTGCACAATTTGTTAAAGTCATATGCTACCATAATTTTCAATTCTTTCTCACTTGTTGATTCTTTCAGTTTGGCACCTCCTATATAATATCTACTGTTGGGCTTATTATTTCCAAAATGCATCACCACACATTTGTCTAACTTAAATTTCATCCGTGTATGCGTTGCCCATCTATCAAGTTCATCCAGCACTTTTTGCGGGTTAGTTGTTTCTTTATGAGTCCACAGTATAGCCAAGTTTCACATCATCTGCAAATTTAGGAATCCCCCCCTGGTGACCTTCACTGGTGTAACAAAATATTAATAAAGATTAACCCAAGGCCAGCCCAGTGGCATGGAGGGCTGAGGCATCATGACTTACCTCCTGCCAAGCTGGCAACCTGTGTTAGCGGTGGAAGTGGGTCGCCGGGGGTCAGCCGTAGTGGATAAGGATCCAGCATCTGGAGAACAGCTCTCCTCTACTGGGTATGGAGAGAAACAGAGGTCAGCATTTGTCTGACACCTATTGGTAGCTGGGTGTCAGAGTGCCTGGGTCCTGTAAAGCAAGGGGGGAGGGAGGCGGAGTAGTTGGCTGGAATGTTATGGGTGGAAGTGCACATAGCTCTGCCATTGACAACACCACATGCTCCTCCTCTAATGGAGGGGCAAAAATAGGTGAAGAAAACAGGTACTGGGCTTGTCTGATGACTGCCATTCCCGCAGGCCCTGCCCCTGATAAAGCAGGCACCTCCCAAACTGGATCTGTTTCAACAGGTTGAGGGATCCCTGCTGCTCTGCCGTGGGAGGGGGGGAAGCCATGGGGGAAGAAAGGATGTGGAGCTGTGCAGTTGATTGGACAAGGCTGGCAGTCCAAGAAGAATGTGGGTCACCCAGAACGGGGGACAAAGAAAGTATAAAAAAAATAATAAAGATAAACCCAAAACAGGCCTCTGTGGTATCACATTGGTAATATTAACCCACTCTGAGTGATGTCTGTTAATTCTAAGTATCTGTTTTTTTGTCAGTCAGACATAATGCAATACACCTCATTATACTGGTACACAAGCTGCTCTCAGCTAGTTCAGTTACTAGTCAGCATGTGGTACAATGTTGAACTCATTGCTAAAATGTGAATAAATGACATCAACAGGTGTACCCTCATCATGTGCTCCAATGACCCTTTCAAAAAAGTCTAGTAAATTATAGCTGTCCCACTGGTACAGCAGTAGCACTACTGTTTGCAATACAGATAACTTGGATTCGGCAATAAGCATGGGTCATGGGTGCAACCACTGCTAAAAGGTTGGGGGGTACATGGCTCTACTGAACCATTTGTGCCAACACCAATGTCACTGGCTATAAAGCCAAGAGAGGGACAACAGAAGGCTGCATTATTTTTATAATCAATTTGTTGCAGGAAAAGGGATAAAAGGAGAAAAGTCTTTTGAGTCACAAATATGCTATTGTTTTTTTCACAAAACAATCATGGGATACAAACAGCACAAAACCAAATATTTTATAAACAAAAAGTATTTTTCAAGAGTTGTCATTCCTCATGAAACAGTAAAATTCTAGCAAAGCCAAACATTAAGATTTTAAGGCCAATGTATGATTCTCATTGTATTTGTCTTCTATCAATGTTAAAACACTTGATAAAAATTACAACTACCAATTATGCATTTGTTTTAGTTCCTTTATTCTCATTACAGAATGGGTACCAGGAGCATATAAAGCTGTTCTTACAAAGATACTTTTCAGTCTTTCAAATGTATAATCTGCCAGGTGAACCAAAGATCTTACATAGAGATGAGCTTTTAAATTGGCACCCAGTTGTTATATGTATTGTTTAAAATTAAAAGAGAAATTAATTAAGTAAAACATTTAATATAGTTGGATTAGACTGAGGACTGCAGAAATACATACAAAGTACATGTTAGAGAGATCTTACTTCAAAGTGAAAAAGCTTTAATCTTTGTTTTTAATAGTTACATGGAAAGAAGGTTAAAACTGCACAAACAATATTTTCCAGCAATTTAAATGTACATTAGAGGAAGAGTGCTATACACTCAAAGAACTGAATTTTCACTACCTACTCTCCATTACTGTCATTTAAAGTTCAAAGATTGCATGACTCTAATGCAGAAAGAAAATAAAACTCCCTTTTTGACTTCAATATGTGTAGCAGAGACTGGAAATGAAGAACTGATAGAAAGCGTGCTGTTTTGTAAACAGTCCATTTGTAATGAAATATGTTTATGAAAACACTCTTTTCTTGTACCTTTTATATGCAGGAAAATGAGTTTAGTTAAAATGTGCTTAAGTCAACATGATCTTGATAAAGCCTCACTAAAGTTGACATACAGCCATGAAGTATAATCTGTGATTAGGTGTTAAAACCCTGAGGCAAGTCTGCTGTATTTGGATTCTATCATCGCATGAAGACATTGATGTTTTGAAAAACATCTGCTCAATAAGAGTGTGCCCTAATTATTGCAATAAAACTGAACAAATCATTCAGCAGAATAGTGCAGCATCAATTTTTGGAGCACACAAAATTGTTCTGATGACAGGGAGGAGTCACAAACCTGACTCCATTCTTTGGCATTTGTGGGATGAAGTGGGAAAATCTCGATTGATACAGTTCTGCCTCCTTTTACAGCTGAACAATTGTGGCAGATTTAATTTAGTTACATCTGAATTTAAACAATACAATTTACCCAATTAACACAGGGTCTGCTGAAGACATAGAAATCCATGTATTTTGTTTTACTTATTAGGAAGAGGTTGGAATTTTATAATTGATAAAAGTATTTTTCTCTTTTTTTTATACTTTTATTTTTCTCTCCTGGTTGGCGACCCTTCCTCCACCGGTCCCCCCAGCCCATCACCCTTGAGTCCACTGGTACTCACCTCAAGTGCTGTTTCGAGGTGCCCAGCTGGCCGGGACTGGTTTCATTCTGCTGGTTGCTGTGTTTTTCCTTTTCCCCCTCAGAGTGCAGCATGGAGTATGCAGTGGCACCAATGACCAAGCTGTGTAAACTTCCACATACAGCACACCGGGCAACTGCTTCGGGACGACCCCTTCTGTCTGCAGGTCCATTGTGCCAGCCTCCAGCTGCTGCTAGGGGCCAGAAAAGCAGCATACTCTGTCCCCACTACTCCCCAGGTGAGGGGAGCTGTCCTCCAGACTCTGAATCCTCTCCTTCCCCGACAGACCACTGGCGGCCCACTCACACCATGAACACTGGTCACTGGCATGGCAGGAGGCAAGGCAGTGATGCCTCAGCCCTCAACACCACTGGGCTGGCTTTTTCTCTTCTTAAATTGCTGCAAAGGTGGAACAAAATATTCCATAAAAATTATCTGGTACCCTCCCATGGTGGTCTAGTGTGAACACCCCTCCCAATCCCCAATCAACTCAATTATGGATGGGGGAGGGTTAAGTAGTTGGAAGTGTTTTTTCAGAATTCAGAATTGTAGCTTTGAATACCAACATACTAAATTCTGAAAAAAGCTGAAAATCAGTTAATCCAATTTGAATCAACCCTACTTGATACTTTTACATAATCACTTCTTACCCCTTGCCATAAACTGCTTCATGAAATTTTCCAGGCTGTGTGTGGGTGATGAAGTGCGATATGACTGCCACTACACATTCAACCACTTCACTACCAGTCTAGTATTGCTTGGGATACACTGTGTATGAAAAGTGCTATATAAAATCTAATTCTTCTTCTTCTGATGGGTTGGGATGCTGGGGTCTACTAGACACCTGGGAATGTTATATTTGTTTCTATTGGCAAACTGGGGATAGGATGTTGGGGGGGGGGGTTCCTGGACCACCAGGAAAGGTTACATGTTAATAATCAGGCTGACTGGGGATATGCAGGGGAGTCTGCTAGACCACCAGGAAGGATGCATTTTAATAATCAGGCTGATCAGGGATAGTTGGAAGGGTATGGGGGTCCACTACACCACCAGGGAGCAGGGATAGGTACAAATTAATAATTGAGCCAATCAGGGATAGGGAGGGGGGTCCACTAGACCACCAGGGAAGGGTGCGTGTAATAATCAAGCTGATCAGGGATAGGGGGTAGGGGTCCTCTAAACCACCAGGGATGGTTACATGTTTAATTGTGCTGATCAGGGTCCTCAAAGGGGATGGAGCAATGTGACTCATTAGCACTGTGAAATCTTCCAATTTGGGCAGATAATGATTGTTGATGACTCTAAACTGTACTCAGATAGCCAAGCAAAGCAAAGATGCAATATCTCTCTTTCAGCTGGTCCCTGCTTTTAACTATTTTTACTGTGTATTCTGAGACTCATGCAGTGCTTTTCTGATTCTGCCCTAGAAATCCAAAAGTACTAGTAGCAGGTATGCTGTGAGCTCAGAGATCTTATCGGTGCAGTACAAGTCCTAACCTTTTTGCTTTACTGCAGCTTGCAGCACTCTACTCCTTCCTCAGTTCGGTCCATTCAGTTCACCAAATCATGGTACCATATTTGATGTGGCAGTCGGGTAGGTTGGCAGTCACAGAGGTCAGGGTGATCACTCACCTCATGGAGGTCCTGGTGGATGGGGGTGGTCTGAACTGGACTCCCGGAACACTGTGTGGGACACGGATCAGGGGAGGCAGGCAGCAGAGAAAAGGTAGATAGGTGTGGAGCCACATTTCCAAGCTCTAAGGTAGCTGTCACTCAGACAAGTAATGGGTCAGCAAGGTGGGTCGATGGCAGCAGGAAGAAACTGGGGCTGATGCCACATGTTAATTTATAACCCCTCTCCCCTTTGTTGTTGCAGGCCAACTGCCAGTTGTGGGTGTCAGACAGATGTGCTTAACTGCTCTTCAGAGGTGCCATTTATAGTCACACCACATTCCCATGTCAAAGACCTGCCAAGCAAATTAGCACAAGATTCTTTTGTTTTAGTTCCATTTACTACTCTGGGCTGGGGACAGAACAGCAGGTTTTAATGATTCAATTGCTCTTAAGCTCTTTACAGTTGCACAGTGGTTTTTTGAGCACAAAAAGTTTTCCAGGGCTTGAATGGGGGATGCAGCAGCACCCTCCCCCCACCCCCAGATCCACAATGGCTTTTTTGGGGAAATTGTCTCTGACACTGTCAGCTTGCAAATTTGCTGGATAATTTAATTACTTTCTTTTGCATGTACTGCTGTGACACTGATTAAAGCAAAACAAAGCCCAGAATGTTGCTGGGACATGATGGCTGGCATAAAAGTTTGAGGGGGACATGTCTACCTCATCCCCCCCTCCCCCGGTGGATGCGAACATGGTCTGGGTTGTCAGTGGGCTGGCTGGGGGCAGATGATTGAGTCTCCCATTGATGCATGGCTCCTCTGAGGTGGGAGTGAGAAAGATTTCCAATGCAATGCTACCATTTGGGTGACCAAAGGAGAAGTTGCAGCTGAAGCCATGGATCAAGCAGGGAGATATCAGGGCAAGAAGCTACATGTCAGCCAAAGCATTACAAACATCAATGGGGCAGGACAGAAAAATGGAAAAAGCCAAAGCAAATGCAGAATGACATCTGCTGCAGGTCCTGCATGGCTGACTGGGTTTTATGCCTTGCTGATCAAGACTTCAACTGTGCCAATGGGGGGCAGTAAGGTCCAAGGCAACCCTGACTGCCCCTCCCTTGGGGATTATCCATGGGGGAAATGCGAGGCTGAGGTAAGTCCCAGAGATGGCAGGTGATGGGGCTAGGTGGGGCAGCTGGACCAACTGGGGGCCAGTCAGTAAGTAGGGGGATAAACATAATTTTTTTTAAAGTCTTCTAAATTAGTCAGGCATGACCTACAGCTCACAACAAAATGTTGTGAAACAATTCATACATTTTTCTCAGCTATATAGTTTTTGATTTCATCTCTATTAATGGCCTCAAGCTTATTCCAATCACTGAGGTCAAACTAAAAGGCCTATAATTTTCCTTGTTAGCCCTACTTCTATATTTAAAGGTATGTACTGCCTCTGACAGTCTTTATGCCTCAGGCATTTCCTCCACTGCCTCCAATGATTTATGGAAAATCTTTGTTATTGGGGTAACCACATCCTTCACAGTTCATTTAATATTCTTAGGTGCACACCATCCTGTCCCAGAGATTTGTGCACATATAAATTGTGCAGCATGTCCACAACATAATTCTATTTCACAATTAGATATCCAGCACAGATATTAAGTTTCTTATTGTATTTTAAATCAAAGTTGTGTAACAGCGAATCGAAATATTAATTCAAAACAATAGCCATTTATTTCTCACTTTTAATCAGTTTCCCAGCCTCAGAGAGTACACCCACAAAACATGAACAATTTCTTATATTATTTAGTTTCATATCTTCAGATAGTGGGTTCACCATTTTGTTTAGACCCCTGTCACAGACATAGTCTTTCCCAGAAGTCAGTGTGCACTGTTATCAGTTTTCACAAACCTTCAGACACCTGAAAGAGTTACCATGGCATGCTGCTACTACTTAGCTTGACTCAACTTGAGCTCTCTCTAGGTTTGAATCCCAGCAGAGCCACTGCTCACATGGTACAGTGCTTTTACCTGGTATACAGTCATAAAGTCATCAGAATTACAGAATGGTGAAAAAAGGCTACTGGGGAATTATAGCATGGGTTCTACATTGCCATACATGTAATTCTTTTCAGTCAGACTGAGTAGTCTAAAGCTTTGATTGTGCACTGGGTGAATGTGCTACAGAATGCGCCGCTTGTAACAGACCAGTTTGACATTCTGCCATTAGTCCGTTACAAGCAGTGTCCATTACAACTGAGAACTCATTCATAGAATTCAGCAGACAACAGAAATGCTCAGACTATGCTGCAGTTCATGAACATGCACTTTGTGATTACAGCTCCTTTTTGATTGTTTCAATGCAACCTCAGTGTTTGTCAAATTTTGTCAAAACTTTATTGAACAGTGAAAGAAAAAAATAAAATAAGTTAAAAACTGTACTATCTACTGCCCTGTAAAATGTGCTGTGCTCAGTGCTGAGCTAGACAGTTTTTACTTAGCTTTTGTTTGCCAGGTAGTCCTCCATGGACTTCTGCTTCTTCAGTGCACTTGCATATCTACTCCAAGCAAGCTCAGTGACCACTAGCTGCTCCCAGCATGGGATGATATCCTCTCTCTGTTCCACAGCTCTTCTGAGAGTTAATAGAGCTTGTCATACATCTGCAGGAGTAACCATAACATCTGGCTCGTCATTGACCATGTCTACCTCTTCTCACTCTTCTGTAACCTCTCCTCTCACAGTGGCCACAGCTTCTTCAATGTCATCCACTTCTCCAGTCTCCTTCTTATTCCCCATGCTGCACAGTCCATACATAGCTGATGATGTCAGTAAAGACATTTCCTGTTCCTCCTCCTCCAGCTCTTCCTCAGTGACTTGACCGATCGCTGGATCAGTGGCAAATCCGCCCTTCCTGAAACACTCTGTATGGTCTCAGGTGTAACTTTCTGCTATGTTTTCTGGATTAGCCACACAGACTCAAGATGCAAAATCCTCCAGAAACAAGTTGAGGTTGTTTTCTCCTCATCTCCGTCAAGGATTTCCAAGAGCCTGCCTTGCATTAAGGTGACATGGTGCCTTTTGAAACTATAAATTATGCTCTGATCCACAGGTTGCATTAAGTAAGTGGTGTTTGAGGAAGAACGACTAATTTGATATTTCTTAGATAAGTTGACATGGGGATGGGAACTGCAGTTGTCCAACAGGAGGGCAATCTTTCGGGATCTATGTTTTGTGCCCCAATCTCTGAGCCAAGCCTGAAAGATGTCCCCTGTCATCCATGCAGTTTTATTGTGCCTATAAAGAACTGGCAAGTGACAGACAACGTGGAAACACCTGGGTTCCGCTGATTTGCCAATCACAATAGAGGTCATCTTTTGAGTGCTATACATGTTACATGTCAACAGCACTGTCATTCTCTCTTTAGCTTTTTTCAGACCAAGTGGCATTTTGTTATGGAATGCCAGCTTCCCATAACCCACACATCTGAAAAACAAATGTGTTTCATCAATTTTAAAGATATTATCGGGGGTGTAGCCAAAAAGGATCTGGGGAAGGACATCTGTGAGCCATGCATCAGTAGCTGAACTGTGAGTGTTCTGCTTCTCACCATGTATTTTGCAGAAGCAGATGTGTCTCTGCTTCTACTGACTTAACCAACCATCGGTCACCTTAAAATCTATCCTTCCTAGAGCTGCAGCCAACTGGTTGGCCATTTGTAAAAGCAGGGGCCACCTGATTAAAGTTTCCCTCCCATGAGCATTTGTAAACCAGCAGCTGAGGGCATCTTCAACAGAACTGTCCTTGCCCTCCTTCTTTCTTTTGTAGTCTGGGTTGTGGTTGCTCTGCCAGTCATTGAGGAGTGCTTCTCTGTTTTTCTGCAGGTCAGATATGGTGGACTTGGAGATGTCAAAGTGAATGCTGAGGTTTTTAATGCACATCTTTGGCATCTTGTCGAGTTTGTTTATTATTTCAACTTTCCATGCAAGGGTCAAACAGGTTTGCTTACCTGAAGCCATTTCACCACTTAAACAGCACAGAAAGCACAGCAGAGCAGCACAGTGATAAAAAAAAGATGGACTGAGATCTCTTGTTGAGAGGCTGGAGGGGTATTTAAAAGCAGCTAACACCTTGTTGGAACTGGTTTGCATAACAAGGAGAGTTACAGAGGTTACAGGCTAAGTACTGACACCTGCTGTAAATGTAATTGAACGTTGTCGGAAGGAAGTGGTCAAGGATGGACGCAGAGTCAAAAGGTATCAGGTTGGACCAAGCAATTGCTAGGCAATTTTATTTTATGCCAGCATGAAAAGCAAAGCAAATAAACAAAAGGCGAACTGAATACGACAAAAATAAACAGAAGCAAAAGCAAAAGAATTAAGCAATATACCCCGACAGGGTGTGGGTATACTGGTGGATTTACCACGGCTGATGTGGTTCGGTCCCGAGGCGCAGCGAGGGACTTAACCACACCAGTAGTGGTAAATCCACCGGTATACCCAATCCCTGAAGGGGTATATTGCTATTATACAAAGGTCCTGCCTGGTTTTTTTTTTAACAAAAAAAATATTTAAAACGTCCCTTTGTTTTAAAAATTGCTGCTCGTTTGTTTTTCACTGCAGCGGTACTGGTGGGATTTTTTTGTGAGTTCTGCGCATGTGCAGGAGAATCGCAGATTTCCAATGCCACTTTGTTGCAGGGGCCTGTGATTGCTGACATACTGGGATCACCGGAGGCAGATTTCAGAATTTCCCTAGGTATGTGCGCAGTTTCTGGGGCCTTTGCGGTTTGTGATACCATTGCCTGTGTAGGGTTTGGGGGGGGAGTACCGGACTGTTAGGTGCTTATATTACATTTGCTGTGGGGGTTGAGGAGGTGGCTTCTGTGTCGGAGAAGTGATTTTCATTGATTAAAATGTTTTGTAACTCGTTTTTGTCGTACAGTGTAAATGCCGAAGTCATACTTGTTTTAAATTTACCGGGGAAGCGCGTTTGTAGCGGCGTTCAATAAGGCGGCGATTTGGGATGCTGTGGGGGCTCGAAGGGATATTTTTATTGGTGGCATGGGATGAGGTTGGCTGGCACCTTTTCCAGTGGGTACACTAGTGGATTTACAACGGTGGGAAGGTGCCAGCCAACCAATCAGAATGCTGCATTCTGCGATTTCTTTAGTGCCCGTTGTATAATATATCAATATACACTTCTCTAGAAATGGCTAGAGCATAACAGCAGGTCAGTGTACTACCAACCTCTCCACTCACTATCTATCTATCTGAGGAGATGCATAAAAGCTGCTCCTTTTATCTCAGTGGAGGTCAGGTGATTTACTTGAAGCTCCGCCCACTTACTTGCAAAATCCTTAATTTTAAAACTAACCATAATTTTCACATTTTAAACATAGGACAGCTTCACTTCAGCATAGGACTATGTAGTATATGTTTTAATATCAATAAATATGCTTTATTCATTTTATTGTAATGCTGTTCCTGGTAGCAGACTCCTCCCCTGAATGACCCAAGGTATAAGTATGGAGAAGAGAGGGCCAGCTGACTCCTAAGGATCCATTCATAATGATCCCTGCAAGGAGAAAGCCCCTTCTAGAAGATTCCCCCTGCTTATACCTCGGTAAGACCTTCCATTCTTAAGTAACAAATAAACTAACATTGGAATTTTATGCATTCTTTTAACCAAAAGCTGAAAGTTATCTAGAATTCTGTACATTTAAGAACAGAAGTTTCCTTTTATATTTACAAACATGCTGCAGCACAGGGAAACACAGAGCTCTTAGTGTAGAAACATTGTGTTGATTTTGTATGGCCATTATCATTCTTACTTTATGTTTATCCAACTATAATACTTATGGAGATTCTGCAAAAAACAAACATTAAAACCATGTTTTCTAGAATTCATTTCACGGGGTTACTAACAACAGACAGAACTTCATATCATTCAGTGTTATGCTTGGATGCCTAGGCCTGAAGAAAACAAACAGAAAACTGTGTTTGTTTTGGTTTAGGTTTAAAATACAGCTTCTACCGAGGCAAATGCAACAGTTTAACAAATACCTCCACATGGAGGTCTCTTTGGATATCTCAGAAGGGAAAAAAGGAAAATGGGTTTCACCTCGCAAGTGCGAGGGGGAGGGTCACTTCTTGGCAGCTTTAAACGGCTGCTTTACTGAGTATACTGTGTGCAGGTTTCTAAATGAGGCTAACTGGGCAAACGCCCATACGGCTAAAATCTCTCTGCAGAATGCACTGTGCATAGAAAGTCTAGCACTGTCAAAGTGCCATAATGTTGCAATAATGGGACACAAGTGAAGATATATAAGCTACATTAGCTACCGGGGGGGGGGCATGAAGACATTTTTCTTCCTGAAACCATAAAGAATCACAAGGATAGTACAAAGAGCTTTCCCAGGTGGCCTGTCTGGGAAAGGGGAAATAAAGCAAAGTCAATAGAGACAGAATATATACAGAAAGTGCTGCTGCAGCAGACTTGAAGCAGGAGTAAGAGAAGAAGGTTCCAGAAATACAAATGGTCTTACAGCACCCTGTGACAGTCTCCTCCCCACTCATGCAGAAACCAGGGGAAGAAGTCTACGGGTTTCCGTAACTACTAAGGCAAAATACAGGCAGACACAGTATCAGATCTCTCCAGGGAGAGATGGAGCTTCAGCCCACCCACTCCCAAAGCTCAACCTCGGGGTCCCTCTTAAAAAAACAAACAAACAAACAAGACTCAGAGGCATAACCTTATCTCTGAATCTACTTATTTTCACTTACCCTGAGGTCTGACTGGTCTGACTGCACGTCAGCCCCATAACGGGACAAGAAATCAACATTCTTATTGAGGGTTCCTGCCCTATGTTTAACAGTAAAGGGATATGGTTGTAGCGACAGATACCAGCTCATGATGCACGGAGTTTTATTTTTCATCACATGTAACCAGCAAAGTGGATTGTGATCAGTGATGACCTTGAATTGAGCACCCCGTAGATAAAATCTTAGTGCCTCAACAGCCCATTTGATGGCTAGGCATTCTTTCTCTATGGTCGTATAACATGTCTCTCATGGAGTTTACGACTCATGTATATAACAGGGTGTTCCTCCCCCTCAAACATTTGTGACAAAACAGCCCCAATACCTGTTTCTGATGCATCTGTCTGAACCATAAAAGGCATAGAAAAGTCTGGACTTCTTAGCACAGGCGAACCACATAATTACGCTTTTATGTTACAGAATGCTTCTTCACAGAGTGGGGTCCATTTTACTTTTGTGGGATGACTCTTTTTAGTGAGATCTGTTAGGGGCGTAGCTAGTGTGGTGAAGTTTGGAATGAAATGCCGGTAATACCCAGCTAACCCCAAAAAGGATCTCACATGTATTTTGGTCTCTGGATGGGGACTCCTGGCAATGGCATCTACTTTACCTACATCAGGTTTGATGTAACCGTTGCCAATATAAAAGCCAAGATATTTAGTTTCACTCATCCCTGTGGCACACTTTGTTGGGTTGATCATTAAATGAGCCTGAGTGATGGCTTGTAATACAGCCTCGAGGTGCTGCAGGTGCTCTTTCCATATTTTACTAAAGACCACCACGTCATCAAGATAAGCGGCACAATAGGCCATTTGTGGTTGTAATATATGGTCCATGTATCACTGGAACGTGGCAGGGGCACCATGCAGTCCAAAAGGCATTGTATTAAAATGGAACAAGCCAACAGGGGTTATAAAAGCTGTTTTTTCTTTTGATTCAGCATCCAGAGGAATCCGCCAATAGCCTTTAGTCAAGTTGAATGTAGTTATGTATTTAGCATTCCCAAGTCTGTCAATCATGTCATCTATCCTAGGCATAGGATTGGCGTCAAACTTGGAAATAGTGTTTAACTTCCTAAAGTCTAGGCAGATTCTAATACCCCCTTCCTTTTTCCTAACAATAACCATAGGAAAGGCCCAGTCACTTCTGGATGGTTCTATCACTCCCAGTGTTTGCATTCATTTCACTTCTTGAATAACTTCACCATGAAGGTTTTCAGGTACTCTATAGGGTTTCTGTCTCACTGGGGTCTCCTGAGTATCCACAATTTGGTGTTGTACACCTCTGCCTTCCCAGGGGTAGAGGTACGTGTATTTTGAAACTGCAGAAGAAACATGTCTAGTTTCTGCTGTTGCTGTGCAGATAGTGTGGAGTTAATCAGTAAGTCTCTCATTTCCCTATGTTTCTCCAACCTATCATATGCCATTTCCATGTCATTTTCCTTCTGGTCAGGGCAGATATACAGTCCAGGGTTGGTCCTCTGGTACCATCTTTTTAACAGATTTGCATGATAAATGCTTTTGGTTTTCCTTCTATCAGGTAGCTCCGTCTCATAATTAACAGGGCTAGTCTGCCTGAGGACTGCATATGGACCCTGCCATTTCATAAGCAGTTTTTGATCAGCACTGGGTAACAGCACTAGACCTTTATCACCAGGTTGAAAAACCTTCAAGCCTACCCCTTTGTCATAGTACTCTTTCTGTACATTGTGTTTATCACTGTTTGACTGATGAGCTATTTTACTATATAGTTGGTGAGTTTTGTTCTTAACTGGGTCATATACTCCAATGTGCTCTGAGGTGTTTCCCACTGATGGTCCTCCCATTCCTCTTTGATAACATCCAGAGGGCCCCTGGGGTTTCTTCTGTACAGTAATTCAAAGGGGGAGAACCCAGTTTACACTTGGGGAACCTCCCTGTATGTGAACATAAGGTAGGGCAGGTACTCGTCCCATCGTTTCCCTTCATCCTGCACAAATTTCTGCAGCATCTTCTTTATGGTTTGATTAAATCTCTCAACCAATCCGTCTGTTTGCAGATGGTAAGGAGATGTGCGAAGGGCTTCCACGTTAAGAGATGCATACAACTTTTTTCAATAGAGTGGAACAAAAGTTTGTACCCTGGTCAGTTAGAATTTCATCAGCGATTCCAACTCTACTGAACAGTTTAATCAATTCATTCGCTACCTTCTCAGCAGTTGCTGTTCTTAAAGGTATAGCCTCTGGATACTTAGTAAAGTAATCACAGATCACCAAAATAAATCTGTTACCCTTAGAACTTTTCTGTAAGGGTCCCACTATATCCATGGTTATCCTTTTGAATGGTATGGGGATCACAGGTAGGGGATGTAAAGGGACCTTCTGGTTTTTTTTTTTCAATATTGCCACCTTTTGGCACTCCAGGCAACTTTGGCAATAAGTTGCCACCTGTTCATGTATTCCTGGCCAGTAAAAGTGCAATAAGAGATGACTGACAGTCCGGTCTCTGCCCATGTGGCCAGCCAAAGGAATATCATGTGCTAGGTGCAACAATTTCTCTCTGCAGTCCTTAGGAACTACTAACTGTTCTAGAGATTCTACTGTATTGGGATTAGTACATACCCTATACAACATGCCCTTATGAATTTTAAACTGGGCCCCTGTTCAGTATTCTTCCCCACCTGTTTAAATAAATACAACGTGGTATCACATTTTTGTTGTACCCCAAACATATTTCCCTTTTCATCAAGCAGTAAGTCCTTATGCAAGTCCTTTTGACCCAAAGTCCACTGAGTTTTTTCTAATCTTCTCTCTCTCTCTCTTAGACTTCCTATCTTTTTCTGGTAACCCATAGAGTTCTGAGTCAAAGGGGAACAGTTGTGACCATTGTTCTTCTTGCTTACTTTGTGCTCTAGTGGTTATGGCACTGAAATCATGTGTAACAAATGTCTTAAAGTCTGGATGATCATGAACTAGGGACAAATGACTTGGCTCATCATGAGATTAGAGCAGTGCAGGAGGACTTTGTAGAGTTGGGGAGGGGCCTAAGACAAGTAGCACACACAGTATCCTTCTCAGAGGTGCTGCCTGTCAATGGCATGGGGGAGGTGAGGGTAATTTGCACCATGCAGTTTAATGAATGGTTGAAAAAATGGTGTGGAGCACAGGGGTTTGGCTTCATTGGTGACTGGGGTTCCACCTGGAGGGACACCAGCCTATACTGACAGGACGGTCCGCATCTGTCCAGGAAGGGAACAAGTCTTTTGAGCAATCAGTTTAAATGCTTCATTGGCAAGCTTTTAAACTAGTCAAAGGGGGAGGCACTGATAAGCAGCAGGAAAATCCCAGCCTCTCCCTACAAAACAGGGTACTAAATGGGAAAAAGACCGAGGTAGAAAGGTCAGTGGGGAATGCTGCAACAGAAGGTAAAGCCATCAAAAAATGGAGGGCAATGAGTACCAATGCCCGCAGTCTGGGTAACAAGCTTCTGAATTAGTGGCCTTGATGGAGGAGGAACATCTGGATATCGTGGCAGTCACAGAAACATGGTACACACAAAACCATGACTGGGACATAAACATACCAGGATACACTATCTACAGGAGGGACAGGGAGGGTAAAGAGGAGGAGGTAGTTCTTTACATAAGGAAGGAATAAAAGCAACAGAACAAAAGGGTAAACAGGGAGGAGAAGAAGCACTGTGGGTAAATTTGGAGACCAACAATGGCACCACAATCCACACAGGGTTGTATACAGACCCCTTTCAGGGGAGGAAATGGACAAGAAATGATAAAAAGTATACTTAGAATGGCAGAAAAAGGGGAGATATTGCTGATGGGTGATCTGAATATGCCAGATGTAAACTGGAGTGCAGTTGCAGCAGCCACTTCGAAGAGTGGGATTATTCTAGATGCCATACAGGGGGCATGATTTAGACAACTAGTATTGGAGCCCACTCGAGAGGGAGCAATCTTAGACTTGGTTCTCTCAAATGGAGATGGAGAGAGGATCACAGATGTAGAAGTGGGTAGCCATCTGGGAACTAGCGACCATCGAACAGTATGGTTCACAATAAACACAGCAATAGAGTCAAGCCATACAAAGGCAAAAGTACTGGACTTTAGATGGGCTGACTTTGCCACAATGGGTGAGTGCCTAAGGAATGCACTAGCAAATGAGCAGGAAGGAGGGGTGGAAGAACAATGGGGAATAATAAAAACTGCCATCACAGAGGTAACGAGCCTTTGTGTGAAGCAAATAAACAAAACAAAATGATGTAAGAAACCACTATGGTTCTCAAAGGAAGTGGCAGTGAAGGTTCAAGAGAAAAAGAAAGCATTCAGGAAGTACAAGGAATCGTAGAAGGTGCAGGACAGAGAACTGTATCAGTTAAAGCAAAAGGAAGCTGGGAAGGCAGTCAGAACAGCAAAGGCCCAAACCGAGAAAAGATAGCCAACTCAGTTAAAAGGGGATAAAACCTTTTATAGGTACATCAGGGAGCGAAGGAAGACAAAGGGAGGATAGTGAGGCTTAATAAAGGGAGGAGGGTGTGCAGAGGAGACTGTGAAAAGGCAGAGATACTAAACAAATATTTTTGCTCAGTATTTACAAATGAAGAGGGGAAGGTACCTAAAACAAACAGTAGAAACACTCTGGATACAGAAGTTGATACCAGCCCATTTACAGAAGAAAGAGTTATGAAAGAACTCTTAAAACTGAAGGTGGACAAAGCAATGGGGCCTGATGGGATTCATCCCAGAATTCTAAAAGAACTAAGGGTAGAACTAGTGACACCACTGACTACACTCTTTAACAAATCATAGGAGGATGGGGTGGTACCCAAGGACTGGAGGAAGGCAGATGTGATTCCCCTTCACAAAAGTGGGAGCAAGGCAGAAGCAGGAAACTACAGACCTGTTAGTTTAACCTCAGTGATAGGGAAAATGTTGGAATCACTTTTGAAGGAAAAAATTGTCAAGTATCTAGAGGCCAGAGGGGCACAGGACCCTAGACAGCATGGATTCACAGCGGGAAGGTCATGCCAGATGAATCTGATAGATTTCTTTGACTGGGTGACCAAGTAGTAGATCAGGGAGGGGCTGTGTACATGGCCTAGACTTTAGCAAGGCATTTGACACAGTCCCACACAAAGATTAATATACAAGTTAGCCAGCCTGGGAGTGGGTCCCAAGATGACAGCCTGGGTAAAGAATTGGCTGGAGAATAGGACACAGAGAGTAATAGTAAATGGAGTCCACTCAGAAGAAAGTGGGGTTACCAGTGGGGTACCGCAGGGTTCAGTATTAGGACCGGTCCTCTTCAATGTCTTTATAAGCGACATTGCAGAGGGACTGGAAGGAAAAGTATGTCTCTTTGCAGATGACATAAAGATCTGCAACAGAGTTGATGCACAGAGGTGGGGTGGAAAGGATGAGGAGGGACTTGGCAAGGTTAGAGGAATGGTCAAATGTATGGCAGCTTAGATTCAATGCTAAGAAGTGCAGGTAATGCACCTGAAACAAAACCAGGGAAGAGTACACAATGGGGATGAGATACTAACAACAACAAAAATGGAAAGGGACCTGGGGTAGTCATATCAGATGACCTAAAGGTGGGCAAGCAATGTGAGAGGGCAGCAAGGAGGGCTGGGGGATACTGGGATGCATAGGGAGAGGCATCACCAGTAGAAAACAAGAAGTTATTATCCCTCTGTACAGACAGCTGGTCAGACCCCATCAGGAGTACTGCGTGCAGTTCTGGAGACCCAATCTCCTCAAAGACATAGACAGGATGGAAGCTGTCCAGAGGAGGGCAACTAAAATGGTGCAGGGTCTGCACCGGAAGACATAAGAAGAGAGACCAAAGGAGCTTAATATGTATAGCCTCGAGGAAAGGAGGGAGAGGGGGGACATGATAGAAACGTTCAAGTACCTCAAGGGAATCAACAAAGTCCAAGAGGGTAGCATCTTTCAAAAAAAGAGGTGTGCAAGAACAAGGGGGCACAATTTGAAGATAGAGAGGGGAGGTGGCTCAGAGGTAATGTAAGGAAGTATTTGTTCACAGAGAGGGTTGTGGATGCACGGAACAGCCTTCCGGAGGAGGTTGTGGAGTCAAAAACAGTGGTGGAATTCAAGCATGCATGGGACAGTCATAAGACCATTCTAGGGGGTGGGGGTAGGAAGAAGTAGGCTGCTGGTTAACAAGGATCTGCAGCTTATCCAGTAGGTAGGGAAATGGACAGACTGGGTGGGCCAAGCGGTCGTTATCTGCCATCAAATTATATGTTTCTATGTAATCATTACAGGCACGGGAAGACATGGGACCACACCCACATTCATCTGTCGCTCAATCCCCTTGACAGCCATTTTGCTGTTGGACAGAGGGTAATAATGAGTGTCACTATGCACACATTACACCAGCTTTGGACCCATTGATGGTTACTTTGCCCAGCACATCAGTTCTAACCAGGGTCTGTTTGCTTCCATTGTCAATTAAGCCATCCACTACTTCCTGGCCAATAGTTACTGGGAGAAGAAACTGCCCCCAGTTAGCTAAAGACAGTTGTGTGGGAACAGGTCTCTTTTTAGGGCAGAAACGTGCAATGTGTCCTTTGCCCTGACATTCTCTACAAATTATATCAGGATTGTATGGCTTTCTTGATGTACTGGTCTGATTACCCCCGATACAGTTATAGAAGCAGTAGAAGAGTTTGTATTGTATCTTATCGTGCTGGTGGTCCCAGTACCTGTGCCAACAAATCCCCGTTGTCGATTTGGTCAGGCTGCAATGTAGTCTTCAGCAAGGGAGATGGCTTTTTCTGATGTCGCCGGTCGGTGTTCTTTTACTCAGGTTTACACATCCCCAGGCAACACCTTTATGAACTGTTCTAAAATAATCATCTCTATTATCTGGTCAGGTCTCTTAAGTCCAGGCTGCAACCATTTATGACAGAGTTCTTTAAGTCTTACATATGCTTCCCTTGGGTCGCCTGATGTATGGTATTTGAAGGTTTGGAAGCTTTGCCTGTAGGTGTCTGGGCTTATGTCATACCGGCGCAGTATCTCCTGTCGTACTGCATCGTAGTTGTTGGCCTGTAGACTGTCCATGTGAGTGTAGGCGAGCTGTGCTTTACCAGTCAGATAGGATGCAAGGCGAATGACCCACTGCTCTCTCAACCACCCACATGCTTGCGCCACCCTTTCGAATGTCATTAGATAAGATTCAGTATCATCTGACTCATCCAACTTCATCAGCTTGATGTCTTTAGGGAGGTCAGATGACATAGAAGAAGGTCAGGATCCCATGGCGTGAATTGCTCTCAAGGTTAATTCATGTTTCTTATCCATTTCCACCTGTTTGATGCAGAGCAACCACAGCAATTCTCGAATGTCATCAGGTGGAACATCTTCAGGGGGTTTCTCTACCGGAATCACATCTTCATGAGGTCCTCCAGCTGCCCCTTCTTCTTCCTTAGCTTCTGTCTTTGCCATAAATGTTTTTTGTCGCACATCTGGTAGGCTGGTCAGGAGCGGTTCTCCCAGTTTCTCTGTCATGGTGTGGGTGAAAATGCCTCTGGGCTGCTCAAACTGCTCCACAGCTGCTGGCTGCCACCTTCAGTGTCCAGCTGGGCAGAGAGCACTACCCTACTCTGGCAAACTCCAAGCCAATCCAGCTTCTGACACCAGTGTCAGAGGGAAGTGGTCAAGGATGGACACAGAGTCAAAAGGTATCAAGTTGGACCAAGCAATTGCTAGGCAATTTTATTTTAAGCCTGCATGAAAAGCAAAGCAAATGAACAAAAGGCGAACTGAGTACGACAATAATAAACAGAAGCAAAAGCAAAAGAGTATATCAATATACACTTCTCTAGAAATGGCTAGAGCATAACAGCAGGTCAGTGTACTACCAACCTTTCCACTCACTATCTATCTATCTGAGGAGATGCATAAAAGCTGCTCCTTTTATATCAGTGGGGATCAGGTGATTTACTGGAAGCTCCGTCCACTTACTTGCAAAATCCTTAATTTTAAAACTAACCATTATTTTCACATTTTAAGCACAGAACAGCTTCGATTCAGCATGAGACTATGTAATATAGTTTTTAATATCAATAAATATACTTTATTTATTTTATTGTAATGCTGTTCCTGGTAGCAGACTCCTCCCCTGAATGACCCAAGGCATAAGTATGGAGAAGAGAGGGCCGGCTGACTCCTAAGGATCCATTCATAATGATCCCTGCAAGGAGAAAACCCCTTCTAGAAGATTCCCCCTGCTTATACCTCGGTAAGACCTTCCATTCTTAAGTAACAAATAAACTAACATTGGAATTTTATGCATTCTTTTAACCAAAAGCTGAAAGTTATCTAGAATTCTATACATTTAAGAACAGAAGTTTCCTTTTATATTTACAAACATGCTGCAGCACACGGAAACACAGAGCTCTTAGTGTAGAAACATTGTGTTGCTTTTGTATGGCCATTATCATTCTTACTTTATGTTTATCCAACTATAATACTTATGGAGATTCTTCAAAAAACAAACATTAAAACCGTGTTTTCTAGAAATCATTTCACGGGGTTACTAACAACAGACAGAACTTCATATCATTCAGTGTTATGCTTGGATGCCTAGGCCTGAAGAAAACAAACAGAAAACTGTGTTTGTTTTGGTTTAAGTTTAAAATACAGCTTCTACCAAGGCAAATGCAACAGTTTAACAAATACCTCCACATGGAGGTCTCTTTGGATATCTCAGAAGGGAAAAAAGGAAAAGGGGTTTCACCTTGCAAGTGCAGGGGGGGGGGTCACTTCTTGGCAGCTTTAAACCGCTGCTTTACTGAGTATACTGTGTGCAGTTTTCTAAATGAGGCTAACTGGGCAAACGCCCATACGGCTAAAATCTCTCTGCAGAATGCACTGTGCATAGAAAGTCTAGCACTGTCAAAGTGCCATAGTGTTGCAATAATGGGACACAAGTGAAGATATATTAGCTACATTAGCTACCGGGGGGGGGGGGGCACGAAGACATTTTTACTCCTGAAACCATAAAGAATCACGGGGATAGTACAAAGAGCTTTCCCAGGTGGCCTGTCTGGGAAAGAGGAAATAAAGCAAAGTTAATAGAGACAGGATAGATACAGAAGGTGCTGCTGCAGCAGACTTGAAGCAGGAGAAAGAGGAGAAGGTTCCAGAAATACAAATGGTCTTACAGAACCCTGTGACAAACGTTAATAGCTAACCCAGAAGAGTCAGTTGTGAGGTACAAAAAGGTGTTAATTACTGTCTCTGGTGGCTTCTAAATGAGGAGCTTAAGGTTTGCTTTAACCATTGATTTTTGCATTGAATAGATATATTTTGGCATTTGGAATGTGTATTTTGTCCATTACTTCTAGGTTTGGTTTAAGTGGAGCATACTGTAGCTGTGTGACTTAGTGGTAAGAGTCATGGGCTATGTATGGCTGATATGTCTGGCTGACCTGGATTCAAGTCTTCCTCTGGGTTTTTTTGTGCATGTGTTTGTGTGATTTTGAGGATGTGTATTTAAGTTATGGGGTGTGGGGGGAAAAGCTCTGTGCATACGATTTTTGTTGCCCTCCCAGCTCCAGAGTGCGTTTGGTTGTGTGTCAAGCATATGGTGTTTTTCCTGAGTGCTGAGGGTCATGGTGTTTTTGTCTGCTCAGTTTTGGTCATGCTTCTTGTACATTGCTGTTATGACCCCATGCCTTCTTATCGTAAGGGCAAATGACTCAGCCTTTCTGTCACAGCTGAGAACTCTTTGCTTTAGAAATGTCAACTGTAGCCTGTCTTCAGAAACAGATCACAAACTTCCCATTGTACCATTAGTTATCTATATCTGAAATGACTCAGTCACAGAGAGCATGACGTATATACAAAATGAATATTCCATGATATCTACATATGTTATAGGATAATACACATCAAAGACTGTGGTCAACACAGTATTTTTACAAAGATAAATATAAACACTTTTGAAAGGAAGAGATCACACAGACAAAACTAACTCAAAGCTATCTATATTCTAAGTAGAGTAGTAGGAGCTTACCCACACATAGAACTGGTGGGCTGGATTCTCAAAACACTTTGAAGGTGCAAAAAATTTGCAAGTTCCCCATAAATTGCACAGCTGTGGAAAAAAAGGGTAATTATGCTCTGTTATATTCACAAAACATCCACAGTTGTGGAAAAAATACACTGTAGATTTCAGAAAAACACATCTGCAGAAGTTCGTGTGCAATAAAAAGCTATTGAAAAGTATGGAATATCCCCTTAGACGCTATTCTCAGCTGCTGGTTTCCACAGTTGTGGAAAAAATGTTGTGCACATGCTGCACCAAAGAGACTGAGGTGTAAGTCATCCTAAGCTAAAGGTAGTGTACTGTCAATTGGGAAATAATTATAGCGGGGATTCAGGCACCAAGCAACAGCTAACCTGTGGGCCTTATGTAAAAGTGTCAGATATTAGACCACAGATAACACACATTTCAATTGAAATGCAACAAACCACAATCACATGACCCAGTACAGCCCATAAAGGAGCACCACAGGCTGTACAGGCAGAAGTGGTAACAGCATGAAGTGTGTGTGCTGCAGAATCAGGTAAAATAAACACCCCAGAGAGAGGCACACCCAATAGTTACAAAATGTCACTCAGTGCATGGGCCTACTACATGTGGAGTGCAGGGCACAAACAACACAAAGGAGCATCACAGCTGCCACATGTATGCTGTTCTTGGCTGGTTGAAGTTGCCCAATGGTGCATATTTTTAATTTTTTTATTTTTTTAATTTATGATCATTTCAGAGTTACAACCTTTGAGTTAATAGCTCATTTACAAAGGTTCCAAGTCAATGACGGATACAATATATGAGATCAATAGAACATCAGTATAAACAAAGAACATAGAATATAATACATCTAAGATTACATATTTGCATGTAGAGAAGGACTTCAGGACAAAGACTATTGAACAATTAGGATTACATCTGTGTGTATACAATGAACATGACAGGGCAGTCAGAGGTTGACTTTGTCAGGAGGTGGTAGAGGGTAGAAAAAAGATGAAGGGGAGGTAGTAAAAAAGGATGGTGGGTAGTAATTTGGAGGGAGGGTGGGAGGATAGTTAGCAGTTCAGGACAAAAGGGGGGAGTGTTACCCCTAGCTGGGAAGGGGCACAGAGAGAGCAAGGAAACAGTGAATTGAATATGGTGAGGGGAGTGGGGTTAGGTGGAAAGGGGTTGGGAGGTTAGGGCTGACAGTCGCAGGTACTCAGCATGGTCATATTGTTGCATGTGCTGCTGTTGTGCAGAGATAAGCTGGCTGGGCTTCTGCTATGGTACAAGATCCTGCCGGTACAGGTGATGCTGCTATGGTTCCAGTTGTGGGAATGGCTGCTGTTCTCACTAGGAGTGCTGGTCCTGCTGCTTCTTTTCCAAGACTGTCAAAGTCTCATGCTCTAATTAATATGGATCATCTATTGTTCTGTCTGCAGGGCCTTTTATATTATTTCTCCAGCTGCAAATCTGCACTTATACAAATTCTGCATCTGTGGTATTCTGTAACTCACCTTTTGTGAGATTTTCCACACCTGCAGAACTTTTGACTGAATATGCCACACTTACATTTCCACAGTTTTGCAAGCCTTCTTTCCACATGTGTGGAATATTTTACTCTCTTTGTGACTCTAGCCCTGGTGAGTTATGGCAGACTTGAACCTGTGATGTTGGTAGTTTGAAATCCTCAAACATAACTAACTCTGAAAGCAAATATACAACAGAAATATTTTGGCTGACCTGCCCTCTACCCCAACATCATTATGCATGCCATTCTGACATCACAACCTGGACCTTCTCTTTTGATCTCTGGGGACCACCCTTTTTAAAAAGGGGTCCAAACTGATTTTGTGGACTGAAACCTGGCCCTTTTATTATCCCACCTGGCTAAACCAGCAGAGTGCCATCTCACACTGCCTTGGTCCTGTTTACATTCATACATTCATGAAAAAGATTCAGCCCTTTAATGTTTGTTGTTAAACTGTTTATTCAAATGAACTGCAGGTAATACAACAGTAAATCATAGAACTGATATGCGCATAAACCCAGTAGAATCTCAAGATATATCATGCAGGGTGTGGATAGATGCATACACAAAACAAAAAAGTATACATAGAAGAGTATTATATAGACAGGATAAACAGACAGTGTAGGTGATGCTTACAAAGTGATCGGGTATAATGTCTAAGGGCAAAAGTAGCTACAGCTGGAGTACAGAACATTATGCACTGGAATAAAATGCTACCAGAGTAAGCCATTTGAGAAGAGATCAAATATTCATAAAAATAAAACTATGTACTCTAAACACAAACTAAAGTGCTATATAATACGGAAGAAAGTCCACTGCATTCATGAGAGTTTAGTCTGGTGGGGGTTGGTACAAGGCAGGCAGTTAGAAAAGGCCACTAGATGTAACATGGATAATTAGATCACTAAATACCTTCCTTGGGGTGGGACAGCTGGGAGCGGGGTCTCGCAGAAAAGCTTGTAGTGAAGGAGTGCAGATATGATTAAAAGAGTCCCCAGATGGAGAAGTGCAAATGCAGGGTTTGGTTAGCCATGTGCGACATACAATCATGCAAAGTGAGCTGAGAGAGTTTGGCTAGAAATTCAGAGGTGAAAGACATTTAGTGGCGCACCAACTGTGTAAGAGAAGGTATTTAGCCAGAATACTGGTGTGGATCATGAAGTCATTGTGCTACCTATTGTATGTAGGTGTGAGGTCCCCCTAGTAAAACCAGTAGGAAGAGTTCAGGAGACAGGGATAGGAGGGCATGAAGTATATGAGCTAACACAGCCCTTAAATGTTTAACAAAAAAAGCCTTTTACAGAACAGGAGCTGCTGCAGTCCCCACCCAACTTCTGTGAGGAAACAGGAATGTTGACACAACAGGCCTGGGACTGCAATATTTTGCAATTTGCAATGCTCCCTATAAATCCAACAACTAAAATATTTTACAGGTAACATATCTGTTACAGCTTCATTCCCTGAACAAATGAAAAACAAATTGATCAGTGATTCTGAATGATATTTCTTATGTTAGCACTTTGGCTTTACCTGTTATGCCACAGTTCTGTCTTCATCTTTCAATATTTGTTAATTCTTTTAGGTACCTCTCGTTTGTTACTTCACCACTGATTATTGACTAGACAAACCATTTGCATTATAACATGACCCACTGCAGTGCCTGATGTCAATGTTATAGTACTGCATCACTAGGTCCCATCTTAACAATTTGGAGTTTTGCCCTCTGGTCCTATGGAGCCATATAAGGGGGTTGTCGTCAGTGACCAGTGTGAACACCTTCCCATACAAATATGATTGCAGCTTCTGTAGAGCCCAGATGACATCCAGACACTCCTTCTCAATTGTGGCATAGACCTCATCTCTGGGCAGCAGCTTCCTGTTCATGACTGGGTGTTTCTCCCTCTTGTGTGATCTGACTCAGAATGCCCCTAGCCCATGACTGGATGCATCAATGTTCACAATGAACTTCAGAGAATAGACAGAGCTCATGAGCACAGAAATCTGACATAAATTCCTCCTTTAACTAGCAGAATGCTATCTCACAGTGATCTGTTCCCTGAACTTCTTCTGGAATATTTTTTCTTGTGAGGTCAGAGGTTTGGCAATGCTACTGAAGTTAGATACAAACTTTTGATAGTACCCTGCTGTCTCTAGCAAGACCCATACTTTTCTCTTTGCTGTGGGTGTGGCCTATCCCTGTATGGCCTCAATTTTTACTGCCTGAGGCTAGATGTACCACATCCTCAACCTGTGCCCAACATGTGACACCTCTACCACCCCTGTTTAACTCTTCTTTGCCTTGACTATCAGCCCTGCAGCCTTCGGTTGGCAGAGCACCTCAGTCATGTACCTGACTTGATCCTCCCTTCTCTGGCTGTAGATGGTGATATCATCCATGTACACCAGAGCAGTCTCATGCCACAGACAGTATGTGGTCCACAAGCTATTAAAAGTTTGCTGGTGCATTCTTAATCATGAATGGCATCACATGAAACTTGAATAGGCCAAACAGAATGACAAAGGCCAACCCCTCTTTGGTTTCAGGAGTCAGGTGTACCTGCCTTTGGCCCTTTGGCAGATCTATGGTGGTCAGGTACATGGCTCCCCCAACCTCAATGAGGACCTCCTCCATCCTGGGCATGGGGTGTGCACCCAACTCCATACAGCTGTAGAACTTGCAGTAGTTGACACAGAACCTCTTGCTCCCATCTTACTTGGGGATAAGTGCCACTGATAGACCCTGGAACTACTGGACTCCTGGAGTATCCAATGAGTTAGCATTTTCTTGATCTCCCACCCAATAGCATGTTTCACTCCTTTGGAGAACATGTAGGGTGGCTGCTTAAGTGGAGCATAGGACCCTGTATCCATGTGTGCTCCACCAGTGTAGTATACCCCAGTTTCCAGATGAACATTTACCCAAACATACAGTATGCAGAACCATATGCATTTAAGCAGCTAGGCCCTATATTAGTTGTTCATAGAGGATGAAAGGATCCACTGGGGATTCTCTCTTAACCTTTCCTAGGAGATCCACTTGTGGGTTTGCTTTTGCCTCCGCTTACAGATAGCTGCACACATCCATGACCATCTTGTCATGGTCATGGTAGGGCTTCATTGTGTTTATGTAATAGATTCACTGCTTGTGCCTTCTGTTGGCTGGCTCCACCATGCAGTTAACATCATTCACCCTCCTGACAACCGAGTAAGGTCCCTGGCAAGCTGCTTACAAGTTATTCTGTCAGATGGGTATGAATACAATCACTTGTTCCCAACTTCATACTCCTGGGCTCTGATCCCACAGTCATACCACATCTTCTGTCTCTGTTGTGCAGTGGCTAGGTGCTCCTGGGTGAACCTCATGAGCTCCTTAAGCCTGACTTGAAATTCAGGATATACCCCACAACAGATTCCCTTGGGGAGTAAGCTCACCCTCTTATTCATCCCCTGCCAAATCAAGGGGCCCCTTACCCAGTACTGGGTCACTCTGCCGTATGTATAATGGTAAAGTCAAAACAGCGCACCACATGCCACACAGGGAACTATAGTGACAGGGTACAAAACCCAGCAAGGCACAAATGTTTTATTTATTTATTTACTGAAATCTTGGATTACAACCTTTGAGCTGGAAGCTCATCTACAGAAGTTCCACGTCATGACAAAATAGGGATACAGTAGTTAAATTATGCAAGTCAAAACAGTATTAACAAAGAAAACAAACAGACAATTCAGATACAGCTGTTTAACATGTAGGATTATAAAAGTACAGATATTATGGTACAGTATACTCAGCAACAAAATCATGTGTAACATAAGTGCACTAATAATGCAAGGCAAGAGAAGGAGAGAGAACCATGGATGGGAAGGGACTGATAGCAGGGGGTGAGGGGAGGAGAGGGATAGTGAAGGAAGGACTAAGAGAGGGGATGAGGGAAGGACTGGAACAGCCAAGTAGGCCTTGTCAAAATTTAGTGGATGAGGGGAGTAGATAGAAGGGGAAGCAAAGGAGGATGTGGGTGGGGCATGTAGATCTGGGTGGGGGTTGGGGGAGATGGAGGGACATGACTGGGGAAACTTAGGGAGGCATTGAGAGAAATATGGAGGCGGGGGTGTAGGAGGGGAAAGTGGAGGTGTTGATGGGGGCTTGAGCAGGTTAAAGGTAGCCATCACAACAGCTTAGGTTTTGCAAGATAGTCACGAAGCTTAGCTTTGAATGGGCCGAGTTTAGTACTAGATGGCATGTCCTCACTGAGAGAGATCAGCCAGAGGGAGCATGATGTAAGAAGGAGCGCTGGCCCTGGGTGGTGCAGCAGAAAGCGACTTTTAAGGTCAGGATGTAGCAAATGTAGCAAGCATGGCTTTTTTACCCTGTTGTGCATGGCTGGTGGGGAGGAATGACACAGAGGTCAAGACCTCTGCTGGGAGGTGGTCCACCAAGCAGCCACCATGGCTTAGAGTGATGATCTGCCACAGTGCAAGGCAGCTATGCATCTGTGGACCGGGGCTCGAATCCTGCTCCCAGACTTTTGAAAACTACATTGTTTTTGGTTTTTTTTTGCCCCCCCACCAGTGTTTCTCCTCATTGCCCTGTTAAACCCCCCACCCCGGAGTTGATTATATTAATGGGTCGGGGTTCAGGGGCACGCAGGCCCCAATAATGGGGATGCAGAGGGCAGAGTTCCCTCATAAAACAAAGAAGTCCATTGCGTTCTTCGCCAATTTTGCTTTCGGCATTCTTTTTCAGCGCCGGCAATGTATCCGCTGTATTTAGAGCATGGTACATTGCTGCACTGTTTTTGTTTATAGTGACATGACCCCATGACCCCTTACCCTATGACTAAACAGAAGTTCGAAGTGTGTGAACCTTATGGACTCCTAGGGGACTTCCCTATATTTGAAAAAAGGGCTCTGAACAAACAAGGGACTGTGCATGGGATTATAACAAAGGAGCCAATCAAGAGTTCGAGAGGGCGCCATGCTTTTCAAATAAGGCACCTCATCTGTTTGCTCTGATCAGTGCAGCACATCGCTAACATCTTCAGCTGTCTGAGGGAACTCTAAGTTTATTTACATCTCTGCAAGTGTACTGACTGCCTGTCTCCTGATGTCTACAAATCTTGTACTGTTCCTTATTGTAGTCTGTGGGGGTTGTGATCAGAAGTGCTGTGGATCAACTAGTGAGGGGTCTTTTGGAACTACACTCACAAGGGACTGTCACAAAAATTGGCACAAAAATTACCCATACTCTCACCCCAGTCCATCTCCATTAATTAAGTAGACTACTGGGAACTCCACCCAATGGGAGCTACCAAGTAGTCTACAAGGGAGACGGAGAGAGGTTTTTTAATATACATGGGCAAACCTGCACACTGTACAGTATATTTTTGTATTATTACATGTTTAAAAGTGGTTAATGGTTGATGGGGGGCTGTTATTATTCTCTATTTTAGGTTGCTTTAACAAGTACATAAGGCTTTTTTTAACATCAAATTAATGAAGATACTTGGGAGTGTTGTTGGATGTGGGAGTGTCAGGAGACAAGACAGGAGCTGGTGTTATGAGAAGGAGGAGTGGGGTTGGATCCAGTGAATGGGGGCTGGTATGGTGGGCAGGGGGCTGAAGGAGGACAAGGGGGTATAGACTAGTGAAATGCAATAGGTGTGGGGTGGCAGACTGGATGGGCACAGTGGGAATGTCCCATTTGCCATAGACTGGAGGACCTGGGGGCAGAGGTCTGAAGGCTGGAGGGGGAGTTAAGGACAATAAAAGATGGGTGGGGGTGTGTGGGGGCAGGCTGGTCACCCAATTGAAGGCATATGCTAGCCAAAGTAGTGGGCTTATGGTAGAAGGCAGGGTCTCAGAGCAACAACATGGGGCGGTATTGGGATAGTATCAGAGGTAATGACTGCAGGGTGGGGGCATGCTCAAGAAATAGATTTGTGGCATTGGCATCAGTAGCAGAAGTTGATAATGTGGCTCATTGGGATCAGGCATGTGGGCATGAATCTAAGGGGTATGCAAGGGACTAATGTCCAGAAAGGGAAGTGTACAGGTTTTGGGGAGGGGAAGGTATAAATGGTAAAGTGAACAATGGGGGAAGGGGGATAGGACAAGGACAACAGGGAGGAGATGCTGCCCAGAGAGGGATGGCATGGTATATAATGAGAATAGGGTTGTCATTGGTGGTGGGAGGGTGGCTAAAGGAGGGGAGGCAAAGGGACCAGGCAGGTGGGATATGGGGGGGTCAAGCAAGTGGGCCTGGTTCAGGCAATGGTGACCAGGAGGGGGTTGAAGCTCTTGGGGAGATGAGGATAACAGGGAGGCACAGTCATCCAGAAGGGGAGTTTGGGGGTATTGTAGTGATAGGGGACTCTATCCTGAAGGGAATCAGATGGGGATGGAGGGGTGAGAAGCATAGTATGATATGGGTGGAATTTGTACCATGCTTGACAGTGGATAGGGCAGTCTGGCTCTATCTAAGTGTGTTAAGGCAGGGACAGTGAAACTGCATGTGTTGGTGCATGTAGGCACTAATGACCTAGGGGGATGCATGATGGAGTCAGTAAGGGAGAGGTTTGAAGAACTGGGGAGGATATGTACGGAGATAGGGAGCTCAGTGGCCTTCTCAGAAGTGCTGCCAGTTCCCAGGGTGAGCAGAGCAAGGAAAGACAGAATAGTGGAGTTCAATTCCTGGTTGGGTGGGTGGTGTCATTCTTATGGGTATGGGCTGGTGGGAGATTGGGGGAGCACATGGGATAATGGTGCTTTGTAAGCAAAGGATAGATTACACTTAAGTTGGGAGGGTAAGGGAGTTTTGAAACATGAAATGGAGGAATACTTACTATCAAGGTGTTTTTTTAACTAAGTGGGGGGTAGGTGAGTGTGCACTTAATTTGCAGGATCACCAGGATTGAGAGCCAAATGAGCTGACCCCCCACAACAATATTGTTTGCTACGGGGCTGGGATGCAGGGAAGGGGTCAGGTTAAGGGGTATCAAGTCAAATCAGCACAAACATTTCAGTGCACGCATTAGAGCACTGTAATTATAACAAAAACAATAACCGCTAAACACATAAAATGCCACATAACCTTTACAGCAAAAATTGATAGACTCTGGACTTACAGCTTGACACTTTAGTACCTGCAGTAAAACGTGGGTTTGCCATGAACGGAAGTATAAGTATGAAATGTAGTACAAATAAAAAATAAAAGATTTAATATGTATATGGTGCTTTTATCATGTAAGTAAGGAAAGACAGATTGTTTCCACTGATGTAGACTAACACCAAGAATGCAATGTTTTAGCTGCTGGATACTCTGGGAACTGCTCGTCGATACAGCACATCCAGATATGCTAAGGTATGTGGAGGGTATGCGCCTTGTGTACTGGATTTGTGGTAAAAGGACATTTTCCTTTGTTCTGTGTCTGATATTCATACCAAAAACACATAGTTTGTACATTGTTTGCACCTCATCACAACTCTCTGTTTCATCTGAATCCTTTGCGCTCTGTTACCAGCCCCCCAGCACCTCGGTTCACTGACAGAGAAATACCATAACCACATATAGAATAGTGTATGGACAATCATACACAACAAGGCTGTATTTCCATCGAGGGGTTGAGATGACATCACAAGGACCTCAAGAGCGAAGCTCGAGAGGTCCTGTGTCATCTCAACACCTAGATGGAAACACAGCCTTGTCTGTGTATGATTGTCCATGTACTATTTTACAGTATATACTATATCGTTCCAAAGTGCAGGACACAAGAGGCTTTCTGTTTTTTCTCCTTACCGGCTCACTCGTCCACTCACCAGCTCCATTGTTGCTTTGCTTTAGCTGTTGCTGCTCGTGCTAACATCAACTTCTCCCTGATCCCACTTCTCGGTGCTTCCACTCGCTGAGTCGCTCTGTCCTTCATTTCTGTTTTGGGTTTTGGTGGTGAGGTTTTAAAAACTAAATAAAAAAATTAACTTTTGGGCATGGAGAGGTATGAGGCTCTTTCCATCAACTGTCTCGGGGGTTGGAGGTTCTCGCCAAGTGTTGCCACCATGTTTTTGCCAGTTTTCTTGACCGAGCATCAATGTGGAAGTGCGTTTGTGTTTGATTGACAGAAATGTTGTTGTACTATTGATGTGACGTCAGATCGATAATACAACAACTTTTCTGACGTTTGAACTGTCCTACAACAACATTTGAAAAGCCACTGATTTCAGTTACAATAAGCCCTAACCATATACTATAATATAATCTTGGCTGACATCTGACACTGCTGAATACTGAGAACATTAATGCTTACCCTGCTTTCAGTGATCAGCACTTTTCTCACAAATTAAACAAGCTGTGTAAGTCCTATTTCTTCACAGTAAAGCATGCAACCACAATATAATTTTTGCCTCCTTCCTGCCCCCAGTCACACTCCCCTTACCCGGCTCCCCGGTTAATCATGATCATAGCACTTTGGAGTCTGCAGTCAGGAATGACCAAAAGCATTATCCTAAAGGTAAATTCCAGTGTTTATTTTTTTGTTTGCGATCGTTCATTCTGTACTCTAATGAATGAAATGAGGGTGATAAGCAATGGATCGTAGTATGCTGTGAGACCTTAACTGTGTTTAGTGTGTTCAGTATACTACAGAAGGGCAATGGGGGTCTTCTGCCTATCCATTGCATATGCGATGGATAGACAAGTGCTCAGTTGTGTCTGCATTGGATTTCTTTGTGTCTAAATGACCGCACTTAAAATAACTGTGCTGCATTTTCTTGCAGAGAATCGACATGGAACCAGTTTAGGGGATTAGGGATGGAGAGAGAAATGGAACGGGGTGGATGGTGGTCTCCCCTGAATGTAAGGAGCCTGGGTAACAAAATGGCTGAGCTACAGGCTTTCTTAGCTGTAGGACAGGTGGCTGTTGTGGCCATCATGGAAACCTGGGCCACCCAAACCCAAGACTGGGGATTGGTGATCCCAGGGTACAGAATTTATAGGAAGGACAGAGGGGTGGGTAGAGGAGGAGGAATGGCAGTTTATGTAAAGCAAGGGAATAGATGCACTAGAGATGAAGGGGAGTAAGGGAGGATGGAGGCATTATGGATGTAGTTTCTTGATTCTAGAGGTAGAAAACTGAGGGTGGGGGTGGTGTATAGACCACCCGCTCAGTCCTAGGAGTTGGATAGGGAGTTGGTGGAACAAATTTGGCAGGTATGTAAGAAAGGGACTGTGGTGATTGTGGGGGAGTTCAATTTGCCTGAGGTGGATTGGAGTACCCCAGCTATCTCTAATGCCAGGAAACAAGTATTACTAGATGCATTTCAGAATAGTCTTCTGGAGCAATTGGTTAGCATGTTAGTGTGGCTAGATAATACACTAGACCTGATACTTTCAAACGGGGAAGTGGTGAGGGAAATTAGGATGGAGGACTCAATAGCTGGGAGTGACCATAAATGGATGTGGTTTATGTTTAGCTTGAGCAAGGAGCCTATAGGGTCAGTGACTAGGGTGGTGGGCTTCAGATGAACAGACTTTGGGAAGATGTGGGAAATCCTCATAGGGCGGCTAGATTGGATAAGACCAGGGATGGATGCATAACAGAAGTGGGATATCATCAAACTTGGTCTGAAGGAATCTACTGAGGCTTGTACCAGGACTCTGAATAAGAAGAGTAGAGCTAGAAAGCCATGTTGGTTGAGCAGGATAGTACTGGAGAGGGTGAGGGCAAAGAAGGCTGCATTTTGAAGATTCAAGAGGACCAATAGGGAGGAGGACAGGGAGGAGTATGTGAGGAGGACCAGTGAGGTAACCAAACGAGTAAGAGAGGCCAAGCCCTCCAGAGAATTAAGGTTGGCTCAGGGCATCAAGGGAGGGAAGAAGGACTTTTTTAGATATGTGACAAAAAAGAGAAGTTGCAGGGACCAAATAGTGCAGATCAGGAGGGGCAAAGGGTAAGTGGAAAATGGAGCAGAACAGGTGGAAGCATTGAATGAATACTTCTGCTCTGTGTTCACCCAGGAAGAGGATGGTCCACTACCTCAGTGGACCGCAAGGATGTGGAAGGGGGTGAAGGGATGACAGATGGGTATTTTGGGGAGAGCAGGGTATATGAGTGTCTGAGGGTACTAAGGGTAGACAAGGCACCAGGTCCTGACAGCATTCACCCCAGGGTGTTGAGGGAGATGGTGGATATGTTGGCCAGACCACTGATGGACCTGTTCAACACCTCCCTCCAGGGTGCAAGCCGCTGGATTGGAGGATGACTCATGTGGTGCTTATTCACAAGAGTGGTCCAAAGGATGAACCAGGAAACTACATACCCATTAGTCTCACTTCCATAGTGGGTAAAATTATGAAAGTGATCCTGAAGGAGAGATTGGTGTCTTTTCTTGAGGCAAACAGCCTTCAGGATGGGCAGCAACATGGGTTAGTCTCAGGGGGATCTTGCCAGACCAACCTAATAGAGTACTGTGGCTGGGTAACAAGAGAGTGGGATAGGGGCCATGCAGTGGATGTCCTGTATTTGGATTTCAGCAAGATCTTTGATTCAGTGCCTCATGGGTGGCAAGGAGGGAAACTGAGATCCATGGGTGTGGTGGTGAAGATGGTTAATTGGATAGTGAACTGGTTAAAGGGGAGGCAGCAATGGGTGGTGGTGGTGGTGGTACAGTAGGGGAACTCTCAACCACTAGGCCTGTGACAAGTGGGGTGCTGCAGGGCTCTGTACTAGGTCCAGCATTGTTTGGATTATTCGTATCGGATATCTCACAAGGAGTTATGAGCAGGATCAGTCTGTTCACAGATGATACCAAGATAGGAGTGGTAGTGGATGATGATGTGGGGTGGGAAGTTCTTCAGTAAGACCTAACAATACTGGATGAGTGATCAGCAAAGTGGCAGCTGGGCTTTGGTGTGAAGAAGTGTAAGGTAATGCACTTTGTGGCTAAGAACCAGAGGAGGGAATACTGGTTGGGTGAGGGTGAGACTGGGGTCACTGAGGAAGAGAAGGACCTGGGGTGATGATAACTGAGAGCACGAACACCTCTGCTCAGTGCAGAAAGGCTGCAGCCAAGGCTAACAAGAAGCTGGGTTGTATAGCAAGGGGAAGCTCATCTACATATAAGGATATGATCCTGCCCCTCTATAGATCTTTAGTCAGGCCGCACTTGGAGTGCTGTGTGCTGTACTGGCAGCCATATCTGAAGAGCATATCAGGCTGTTAGAGGGGGTGCAGTGTAGGGTGACAAAAATGATACAGGGTATGGAATACAAGCCCTATGAGGACAGACTGAGGTATCTGAGTTTGTACACGCTGGAGTAGAGGAGGGAGGGGAGAGAGGAGATATGATTGAAACGTTCCAGTATCAGGAGGAGTTTAACAAAACTGACATGGATGGGTGGTTTAGGCTGAAGAAGGGAAGAAACACAAGAGGTCATGGGCTAAGATTGGAGGGGGCAGATTAGGGGGAGAAGAGGAGCCATTATTTCACTGAAAGGGTGGTGTTGAATTGGAATACATTACCGGAGGAAGTTGTATCATGTAGGATGGTGGGTACTTTCATAAGGGCATGGGACAGAGCTCTTGGGGTGATTGCGTAAGTAGTAAAGAGAATGTGCCAGAGGGGGGGGTTGGGTCAGCTGTGATCTAGAGGCATTAGATGCACATTAGAGCAGACTTGATAGACTATTTGGCCTGTTTCTGCTGGCATATTCATATGCATGTATGTATGTAATAATGGATGGTGTAAGTACTTGTTAGACTGTCTTGCATGCTGGTCAGTGAATGCCCTTAACATACTCTTAAGAGACACAATAAATTGCTCGAACCCACTGTTAGTCTGGGAGTGGTATAGGGAGACTGTGACCTGCTGTATGCCACACTGCTCCCACACACTTGCCATTAGCACAGATATAAAATCGATGCACTGGTCTGAGAGACTCTCCTGGGGAAAACCCAACCAGCTGAATGTCCCCAGGAGTTCATCAACCACTTTTTCTGCCTCAGTGGAGGATACGGGCTTGGCCTCTTGGTACCTCATGGTATTATCCAAGGCCACAAAAATGTTCCTGTTACCTGTGAAGCTTGTTGTGCTGAGTGAGCCTCACAATCTCCACAGCAATTTACCAAATTGGCTTTTCAGTTATAGGCATGGGAATCAAAGCAGCCTTAGCCTTGTCCCCAACACTTCCTAACCTCTGACACTGCAGACATGTTTGACAGTAGTTTGCCACATCCTTAAAGATACTAGGCTACTAAATATTGTTAGACAGCCACCTGTTTGCATGGCTGGATAAAGTCACATCATGGGATAAGGCCAGAAACTGCTTCCCACACTCCCTGGAAATTATTGTCTGCCAGAGTACCCCTTCCTTCAATCCTCCCTTTGGAACAAACTCACAATATTGGAGCCCATTCTCCCAGTATACCTCCCTTTTCTCTGAATTCGGAGTCACCTTCCACCCTGGTGACTAACTCCTGTAATTTTTGTAGAGGAAGTTTCTGCTCACTGAGCACTCCATAGCTCTGCATGCCTGAGTTTCAGTAAAACACACTCTCCTATGGGAGAGCTGACCATGCTGATATGTCCCCCCCCCGTGTAGCTGTGGCTCAGAACTGTTGTTCCCAGATCATTCTTCATCTAGAACTTCCCCTGATGCTGAGGGAGGAGTTGCTTCCAACTGCACTAACCACTCAGTGTCCATAGGAGGCATGATAGCATAGTGGTTAAGAGTACTGAGCTGCAAACCTGGAGACCTGGGTTTGCATCCCATCAGCTCCCACTTGCATACTGTGTGACCCTAAGCAAGTCACTTAACTTCCTTGTGCTCCCAGGTCACACCTGGAAACAAGCTCTGGCTTAGTGTGCCTTTCCTGGTTAAAAAAACTTCCCTTTTCCCTTCCCTAGCCTTACTATGGGCACTGACCGTTCCTAGTTAAAATCACATAATTTCATGAATTGAGCATAGTATACAGTGTTAAGTAGCTTTTTGCATAAAATGAGTGAAATTGCACAATTCTACAGATAAAGTTTTATAAACATGCACTTGTTTCAAATGTTTATGTCCAGCCTGTGGCACTATTGGCTACAATTATGCGTTTTTGATGATTTCCATTTTCATAAATATGAATTTGGGAAGAAAAGGGTGCTATTTGTGGAAATTGTGCATTTTTAAAAACTCACATTTTTAAAAACATGTAATTAGTTGGAAATGCACAATTTCAGAAAAATGGAAGCTAAATTACACTGGATTTTTATACAGAAATAGATTTGTTGCCATATTGGTCCTTACAAGAATAGACCCAGAAGCAAATGGTTTGATACCTTTCATTGGACCAACATAGATGCTACAAAAATAAAACAATGTCTAAGCTTTTGGACCAACCAAGTCCTTCCTCGGAGACTTATGACAATTCTTTAGAGAGTCACAATCTATTAACACCCAGATCATGCAGAACAAAAAACAGAACAAAATTCTCATTGGTTAGAAGTACCTATTTCAAAAAATCACAAATTTAATTGGCCATTTAAATTTGTGATTTTTTGAAACAGATACTTCTAACCAATGAGAATTTTGTCTTTCTTTTTTTATGTATGATCTGGGTGTTAACAGAGTGTGACTCACTGAACAATTGTCATAAGTCTCCGAGGAAGGACTTGGTTTGTCCGAAAGCTTAGACATTGTTTTCTTTTTATAACGTCTATGTTGGTCCAATAAAAGGTATCAAACCATTAGCTACTGGATTTTTATGTAATTTCACAAAAATTGCATGATGCAAAATTGGTGATTTTGCGTGTTTTTGCAAGAATACTAGGAATTGCACCCAGTACTAGTAGTGACATACACAATGTTGGCCTGATTGTCAAAGTAATTACCCATACTTACACCAATGAGCAGGTCCTATACAACACTCATCTCCCGTATGCCCTGGCCACCCTCCCAGCTTAGAAAGATCTTGGCCATTGGCACTGAGATGGCAGGACCCATCATTATTCTTATTCTGGAAAAGTGGCCTGGCAGGATTTGTTCCTTGAGAATCAAAGCCTAATATACCATTGAAATAGAGGCCCCCATGTCCCTCAATCCCTGGGTTACCTCCTATTTTACCAACACATGGTGCATGTGTGCAATGGAGTGAGTTAGAACAACACTCTTGGTACAGACAACTAGTGGCTGGGAGCTTCCAGAGCTACCCCCTCCAGCTGCACTCACCCCTTTTGCTATATTTTTCAGACAGTCATACAACAGGTGTTCCAGTTTTTGGAAGCTACAGTGCCTGCTTGCCCATGACTCCTTATTTTTGAAACCATTTGGTTTCTCTTTTTGTTCAGGCACAGGCTGGCTTCCTTAGGTTTGCTCTGGGGTGTACACAGTTTACACAGCTTTTATAAGGTAGAAAAAGGCCTGTCTGACCCATTGAGTCTACTTCCCCACACCATGTGGGTCAATACAACCAAATACCCATATAGTATATGTCTTGTTCACTTTTAAAGTGTTCAAACTTAGTCAGATCTGTTATTTTTTGTGGTAATTTATTCTATGATTGTATTGTCCTTATTGTATAGCAATATTTTCTTTTATTTCTTGATGCCCTTTGTACAAACAACTGTTTGTTATTGCATCTTAGTGTGATAGGTTTATTTGCAAATTTGATATTACAATTCTCCATAAGTTTTTTATCCTGTAAGATTTTAAACAGTAACAAGAGATCTCCCCTCTGTCGTCTAGTTTCTAGATCATACAGATATACAAGATATAGGGTTCCCATAAAACCACCTGGTGTCTCCAATTGTTTTTGTGCTGAGTTTATGGTTAGCTGAATATGAACTGATCAGTAGGTAGGTAAACATTTATTGATTGACAAATTGTCTTTACAAGCTTACAATTTTATACATACAATAGCAGGACATGTATAATAATATATTATATTGCACTACTATAGTTTGAATATTAATAAAATCAAGTGCAGTTTATAAAAACTTCTCATTACATCCATTAAAAACAATTCAAACTTTTATTCTATACTTATAATGATATGACATATCATAGCCCTAGGCTTACAATGCTAGCACCTCTTATTTACAGTCTTAATGCTTACAGGAATTTATACATTGAAACAAGTACATATTTGTCATTTGAGGTGAATAGGAAAGTTATTATCTCCTCAGAGGGGAGACCAAGGGAGGTCAATATCGATCCCAACCATCTTTTCCATTTGGGTTCATATATATAGGACAATGCAAAACTATGTGCTTTAAATCATCTTCTAGTCCAAGCTCACACTTGCAATTTCGCTCAACAGTCCCTGGCCTTTTTTGATCATTGTAAATATGCGGTAATTGGCTGAGAATTATTCCAGACAATATCTGTTGATGATTCTTCTTTCATTAGGGTTAGATAAGGGAAATAGATATAGCTCTAAATACATTTTATTTTTATAATTTTATACCATCTATAGTGTTTCAATCTATTTATCCTTTCCTGGTCTTGCAGAATTTCTGTGTCTCAACCTCATTTACAGCTGTCATGAAACTTCTTTGGATGAGTGATATATAGTACAAGTCACATTAAACTGTTCCTCCAACTCACTGGTTTAGCATTTTGCGATGAGTTGCTTAATGTGTGCAATTTTCACTGCAATGAATTAATAAAAGTTTCCTAATGGTTTGCTTTTAGCTGGTATTCAGTTTCAGCTTACTTTGCAACTCTCAGGAAACTTTTATCAATGCAGTACAACACATTGAGCATCCCATAAAATTACTAAACCACTGAGCTGGAACCCAGTTTCACTACTGCAGTGTGCAGTACAACTTGATTGACATGTCATTCTACCCAATCCCAGGAAGAAGCTCCCACCCAATTCCAGCCAATAGCAATCCTTCATTTGGATGGAAAACCCTGCCCCTGCCACCATGTTGTTTTCCGTGCTTATGAGGATTTCGCTTTTGCCATGTTATTTCTGCCATATTATTCTTTTATCCCCCAAATACCAAGCTTCTGGCTCCAACTGTACTGTAGCAGCTGCAGAAAACTGCTGCTGCTTGTTGAATTCAGAAAAAAATAGAATTTCACCAGGAAACAGCAGCATTTTGCCACAAATGGCAGAATTTCAGCCACAAAAGGTGTTGTAGGTGCCGTATTGGTGCTTTTAAGAACAGATCCAGAAACAAATGATTTGATACCTTTTATTGGACCAACATGGATGTTACAGAAAGGAACAAAGTGCTCTAGCTTTCAAACCAACCAGGTCCTTCTTCAGAAGTCACAAGGTGGAATTTCACCTGTGAATGGTAGAATTTTGCCGCGCGAAATTTAACCGTTCCTGAATTCAGCAGCAGTTTCCTTTGCTGTTACAGTACAGTTGAAGCCACAAACTGTGACATTTGGGGTGATAAAAGAATAAAAGGGAAGAAATAATATGGCATGAGAGGAGTCCCCAAAATCAGGGAAAACAAGATGGTGGTGGGGACTGGATTTTCAATCCAAATGCTGGATTACTATTGGCTAGAATTGTGTGTGTGCTTCTTCCTGGGATTGGATGGAATGACATGTCAGTAAAGTTGTACTTGGGTGAATGGGGTGAATGCCAATAACTACTACACTGGAAATGCATTGTATGAACATTGGATGGGAACTAAAAGGAGTTTATAGTGACTGAAAATGCATTTTATGTGGATTGCATGTGAGTTTATGATTAGTTGAAAAAGAGTTCATATTTTAAGCATTTAGAATTGCCACTGCATTTTCAGCACAAAAAAATAATGAAAGAGCAGTGAGTTGGAGGACCAGTTTAATGTGACTTATACTGAATATTTCAGACAATAAATGCCCTAGCCCCATAGGAAATACATATTATTTTATTGTTTTAATCATCCTTGAAGTAAAATTGATATGATGGTATTTTATCTGTTCTTCCAGACACGTCCTGGGGAGCCTGTGCTCTGGCAAGAAAAATACATTTGATGAAATAGTATCTTCCTTTCCAGAGCCAATGTTACCAGGGGATATTACACTAATTATTTTCTTAGGATTTTGGCTGGGACACACTGTTGTACTCTTAGAATATATCTATAAATTTTGTTTATTTCAGTTTCCCAATGTTTTATGTTTGTTGTGGTTCAGATTTCTGCTGCATATGTTATACCTGTATTTATTTTGGCATTTACCGTATTACCTTCAGGAGGCCTTTAATTGATCCTTGACCAATTTCCATGTTAAACCTCCTAAAGGCCTTAAGTGCACTCTATAATTTTTGTGTCATTAATTTAACCTGGTAAGGGTACATGCCAAATTTTGTGAAAATCTTAGACCTTTAAATTGCTTCAACCAGCCGAGATTTTGAGTTATTTGCTGAAAATGGATCCCCAGCCTTTCTTGGTTGTGATGAGATCGACTAAATGCTCATGAGGATCATTCCGGATATTTACCCAATTTCCTCTACATTTAATTTATCACTATGCGTTTTTACTTTTCCTACTATTTGGAAGGAATCAGTTGTAGTCCCAATATTTAAATCTGTGGACACATCCAATATCCAAAACTATCCTACCGATATCTCATTTGGTTCCATTATCAAAAGTATTGGAAAGAATAATTTTCATCCAAATGTTTGAACATCTTTCTAAATATAACATCCTCATATCTGAACAACATAAAATAGACCAGGTCATAATGCAATGACGGCCTTGGTGGGGTTCACAGGCACTGTACAGATGGCTCTTGATAAGGGCCATCTTACGGGTGCAGCATTCGTAGACCCCACCAAGGCTTTTGATCTGGTCGACCATGGTTTTCTTTTGGCATCATCAGGTGGATTAGGATTTTCAGAGGATGTTGCTGGTGGCTGGATGAGGAGCTATCTGAGTTTTCCTACTCAGAAGACAACAATTCATGGTCAATATTCACTTTCAACTCAAGTTTCACTAGGTGTGCCTCAAGAGTCAATTCTGGGTCCTCTTCTTTTAAGTCTTTTTTTTGAATTCTCTTCCTTTGGTTTGCACTCACTCACAGATGCTATTATATGCTGATGATGCAGTGATCCTCATGAATGCAGTTGATCTCAAAACAGTACAGGCCAATTTGTCACATGACTTTTTGGCTGTTCATGATTGGTTAATTAAGAAGCAGCTTGTACTAAAAGACAAAAAAACTAAGTCTATGGTTTTTCATTAAACTAAGTGTAGAGTAAAGCAAAACATTACTCTTTCTTTGGTGACAGCTTTAGGGGTGGAAATAGAGCAGTTACAACAATTCAAATACCTCAGTCTTATCGTTGATAAGGGTTTCACTTTTTGAACCTCTTATTTCTTATATAACTAAAGTTTTGCATCAAAGATTGGGAGCACTTTACCATCTTAATCTGCTTCAGATTCCTTCTGCCAGGAAAATATTGGCACAAAGTTTCTTAATTCCCATAATAGATTATGGATTATTACTTTATTACTTAGCCAGGGTAGGATTATAATCTAGAGTTAGGGTACTTTCAAATTCAGTTGCTAGATTTTCCACCCAGTTCCCAAAAAGGACCCATCATTGTACCCTTTTGAGGGCCACAGGAATACTGCCCCTGGAGTGTTGATACAAGCAGCAACTTGGTATGTTGGCCAAACAAGTGTCATTGAATAAGGTCCGTGCCCTCCTAGCTTCCATTTTCATTAGACATTATAGTATAGTTGCTACTAAATCATACACATATTTTTCACTTCCAAGGATGTTGTCCTCAACAGGTCAGAGATCTTTTTTATACACATTACCAGGGTTCCATGTTTACTGTGATTCTGCGGTTGCAGTAGTGGCCGTAGAAATCAGGGCTGACCTCAGAAATCAGTGCTGGCCACAGAAATCAGAAAAACCAGCCACACAGCTGCAGAAATGCAAGCTATGCTATGCGATCACACAAGGCAAGGGCATAGCTACTGATATGTTAAGTAAGCCATGGCATAATACTCAATAGAAGGGGCAATAAACTGATGCCTCCCACTACAAAGCTGAAAAGCTAGTGGCCACATGGCATCTTGACTCATGCTGGCTCTTGTTACATAACTCTGTCCAGACAGTATTGTGAGGGTGAGACTGATGCAAGAATAGCAGAACTTGATTAGGACCCTCAGCAGTTATGATTTCCTGCTGTGCAGGTGTAGGTGTGGCTAGCTCAGCCATGTTAATTTTTCATTGTGAGGTTGCTCACAGTGCACCCTGAATCCCTGGAAGATGAATTTGGAAGGAAGAACTGGAAGGCAAGCTGTAGTCAAGAAGTGAGAAGACTCAGTGGTGTCTGTGGAGCTGTCATCAATCTCAGTGTGGTGTCAAGGAACAGAGGAGGAGCTGATTGCAGAAACACATGGCTGACAGCAGACTGAGCAGAGGACTCAGTCACCACTGGTGGACATCAATCAGAGTTTTGAATTGTGGGCTGCAGATCTGTACCTGCAAATGTGAGATTAATTTCTTGGCAGATTTGAAAATGCAGCCTAAGTGGTGGCATCAAGCTCAATTCTTAAGGAGGGTCAACTTGCCCAGCTGCAGCAGAGTTGGGGACCAGGGTATACTAGAACTGCAGCAAGCAGGTAAGGAAAAAAGTTGGAATGGAGAGTTATATTGATTGCTGCTATACATAAGTGAAATGAGGGTCACTGACCGAAGAACACCACCACCCCTGAATTGTTGGGAAAAGATAACATGCTAACGAAGGTTACTTCAGCTTAATAAGAATGACTTGCTTGCATTTTTTTGTGTGTCCCCCCCCAGAAAAAATCAGGAGCCAACAAATCAGACAGACAGTGCAAGTTACACCCTCCTTCACTATTATAGGAAGGCAATCACCCCTTCCCCCAGCACACACACACACAGATTTGCACACTACACACAACATGTTTGTCGCAAGGCAGTTGAGGTATTCTAGTTTTAAAAAATAATAATCTAAAAGAATGTTGATCAAAATCAGAAAAAAATGACTTTCTAGTTGGAGTCCCTCTTTATATCTGCTAACTGTAAGTATAAACCAGAAGAAATCCAAGCAGGTTTTGCCTTCTGTGTAGTTTTAGTTGAGTGTGCTTATGTACTCCTCCCATTATAGCCTAGGAGAACAGCAAAGGCCACCAATTTCCAGAAGAACAGATGAGCATTCAGATTCAGGGTGGGAGGAGAAAAGTCATTAAAAGAGAACACTGACACCCATGGCTGCATCATGTTTAGGTTATTGCAGTTTAATATTTGTGATAAGAAGACTACATACTGTTAAATGGCCTGGTGTGCCACTTTCAGTGTAGCGGTGTGGCTGCACGAAGGCAGTCAAAGGGTTAACTAAGTCTTAATCTCCTTGAAAGTTTGCTGTCTAACCACAATTTACCTGCCTCAGAATGGATGCAAAATCAGCAGTTGTTCTGCCACAGCAAGCATGAGGTCCTGTGCAGAGTGTAGGTCCACTTTGCCACAGTAAACAGGGGGCCCTGCACATTACCTTCCTTTTTTAATTCTCTATTATCCATTTTTGATTGTTTAAACAATTCCATCATGACCTTTAAGATGAAATTAAAATGTTATTTATATGAGGAAAGTGATTGTAAATGTTTATCCTAATGCGTAATCCTGCATATTTTGCAGATGTTTGTTAAGGATGTGTGCAAATGTCTATCCTAATGTTCAATCTAATTGTTCTGTTGATGTTAAGGTTGTTTGGAAATTGCTTGATTTTTGTTTGGGTTTGCCATATGTAATTTATTGTCTGTGTATAGTGGTCGATGATGTAAACAGGTCTTTGGCCCATGGACTTTCCAGATTAAACAAATAAAACAAACAATGAAACAAATAGTCATAAGGCAGGATTCACAAAGCAGATGCACTGAGCACAAATGAGAAGCGCTGGTGCAAACAGAATGTGCCCACCAAACCCAGAGCGATGCACAAAGGGATGTGCCATGGGATGCGCCATGCACAATCCCACTGTGAATCATGCAAGATGTGCATGGTGCAATGGGAGATGCCCCAGCACATCCGTGTTGTGCACAGCCACTCAGGGGAGCAAAACAGTGAATAAGGAGCAACCCAACAGGGAATGTGGGACCAACAGGGGACAATGCAGTGATACAAAGGAGAGAGGGACACATGCCCAAAGGGACAATCCAGAGTGGCCAAGGGCCCAACAGTGGCTGCAGCAGATGAAATGCAGAGACAGGGAAACAGAACAACACCGATGAGCACATGACACAACCCACACAGGCCCAAGGCAGGCACACAAGACAGGCACACTGTCACCAGCAAGGTGCCACATACCAGTGGGGGGGCACCATGCAGCATGGTGGCGGCCAATGGACAAGGTCACCACCATATATGCCCAAGGATGTCATGGTGTACGAAGCCACACAGGGCAACACTGGTGCACAGGCCTGGTGGCACATGATGACACCACTGTGCCACACAGGCATGCTAGATCCCCAACCACAGGAGACCACACACAGGTCCAATGACTAATAGTGCGGCACTGCAATGCATGCATGCCACTGCCAATACACACAGACTAGGGGCATAGACATGCACAGCAGGACAGTAGGCCCACCCACAAGCCACAGGCAACATGGAGGCCACACAGTGGGTGGGACAGTGGGATGGACAGGAGGTAGATGCCTAGACAAATACAGGTGCAGACAGGAGTATGGCAGCAAGGGGACAGTGGACAGCTGCAGACAACATCAAACCTATGAACATGGAACAGTGAAGGACCACAGACAACGGGCCAGATAAATAACTATTTAATAAAAGTTCAAACAGAACAACAACAGTAGTACCAACTATTTACAAGCAGAATGGAAACAAGGGATGGGAAATGTGGGACTAAGTACAATACCAGAAACTGTGCAAAGCAGGGGAGGAAAGTCACGGTGGGAGAAGGTATAGTGGAAGGGGGGGAAATGAAGAACTGAAGGGAGGTTAAACAAGGTCAACAATCCCATATTCATGCCATGAGGTGTGCCAGGGGATGGCGGACACACCTCTGGCCCCATGCCGTGAGTAGCCTGATTATGTCACACAGCACCGGCAGCAATTGTCCCTGCCTTCAAAATAGTGGCATCAGAGAACTTCAGATGGTGTGCTACACATGTGGTCCAATGTTCCAATGTGCCTCCTGCTGACATACCCCCTGGCCACAGTCACTAGCATACACATCCCGTGGACCTAGAAAGGGAACACAGAGAACAGATACTATGTGCCATGTACCAAACACCACCTCCACCCCCCTGTGCATAGGCTGGAGGCATTCACCATGGAAATGGCCCATATCCTACCAGACACAATTCATAATGCACTAGGAAGGCACCAGGTGCCCACCAAAAGTGTGCAGGAACCATGTGAACACATGACCCATGTGTATAGACAGTGGCCTGCGCAGGGGGCAGAGAGGCAGGCCACACACAACACCTGCACAAGGCACTGGCCTGCTCAAGTATGTGGGCCCTGACAGGAAACAACTGGAGTGCCACTGAGTGGCCACAGTGCACATGGCATGCACACATGGATGCTGCCGATGCTGGGACCATGTGCACCATGGTAGAGGCACATGCTGCACCCACACCAGCAATGGGCCCATGTGACAAGTGACACATGGGCAGGCACAGTGTGCCATAACACCCAGCCAAGCAGGCACCTACCCCACCTGACAGACAATGCATGCATGACATGTGCACTTATCTGCACGTGCACGGCCACCACCCTGTGCACCTCCAGTTTCCCTCCACTGCCACAGCTCAATGGCCTCTGTGGCCCTCCACCTGGCTTCTGGCCCTGCAGGAAGCACAAAAGCAGAGAACATCATGAGGAGATGCGAAGTGGGACAACCCCTCCCAACACCCATGTGGGCATGCAGTGAAGGTGTCAACATACAGTGCACCACTGTTGAATGGTCCAGCAGTGCAAGGCAGTGCAGAGCACCCCAGCTTGTGCCCCCCCAAGTGACCAGCAGTAGGCATGCAATACAAATGGCAGTCCCACTCCATGCATGCCACAGTGGCCCTTGCCCATCCACACACCACAGCAGAGAGGCCCACCCCATGTGACAGGCAGTACATGGCACCACAGTGCAAGTGCAGCCATGCCCAAGTGTGTGTGTGTGTGTGTGTGTGTGTGTGTGTGTGTGCCCGTGAGTGTGCTGTCATGTGTTGCAGCAGCCCCAACCCCCATGCACACATGCCACACTTGTATGAGTGTGACATACCTGGTTGGGGTAGTGCACCCATGTATGCATGCTCCCGCAAATGGTCTAGCCGCACACTGTCCTAGCATTGCAGGTCCCTGAATCTGTGCCTGCACTGTTCCCCTGTACAGGGAACACCTGTGCGGTGCATCAACTGGCCAGCAATCCTTGCCCACTCATCTGCCTGGGCACCTGCAGGCCCTCCTGGCCAAACAGCTGGCCCTCCACCCACATCACTAGGGCCACCAGGTGGAGGAGCTCCATTTTTGACTAGTTCACGGCCCTGGGTACTGCTTTCCTGGCACATGGCATTTCCAATGCACAGTGTACACAGAGAGTGCTTTCTGTGAGGTCTGTGGGATTGACTAGCCTACTCATGCCACTAGGCCATGTGCAAGTCACTACACACAGTGCGTTGAAGCATGATTGATGCCACTGGCACCAATGGGTGCATGAGCAATGTCATGGTGGGAGAGCAGGGTCAGGGGTTATGGCCGAGTCATGCATGCACACTACGTACCTGTCCACCATGTTGTGTGTGTCACGTATCATTGCGCAGGGCAACAGTGATGCACAATAGCCCATAGGTGCACAATGGCATGTGTTGCATGATCAAGGCATGGCTGGGATCAGGTGGCACAGTGTGCATCATGTAGATGGACATGCATGCGCGTACAGATGTTACCGTGCATCGTGCACAAGCTGCATGTTGGCAAAGCGACTGTCCGGCTGATCAAGCAGACACAGTAATGTGCCTAGGGCTCCAGAACATACCGCACATTTGCGAATAATATGCCTATGGACTTGCACCTGATTCTGAGACATGCCTCGAATGCAACGCACATACACGGACAATGCACCATGTGTACATACGCTCAACGGAGTAGATGCACCATGCTGATTGGGATGAGCTGAGAGCAATTATGCAGTTCATACAGATTGCTCCCAGATCAGCTCATTACCAAATTCAGAGGCATCTCATCTGTTTAGCATCTCATTATACCTGCTGCAAAGCTCATTTGGATGCCCTGAGCAATAAATGCTCTCAACTCAGCCCACACTGAGCATAGGTGACTGGGAGGTTTCATAGCCTTGAAGCTAAGTTCTGTTTACATTTCTACTACCATTGTTGCCACTGAAAATGATAGTATGGGCCGTGAACAGTCTGCTACCGTCCAGACATGTGCAGGGACACTAGTCACACCCTAGTGTGTGTCACACACTGCCCCATGGCCCACCGTAGGCAAGGCGGGGGGGCATGGTGGAGGGTGTTGTGCCTGTGTGTACATTGATGGTTGTAGAGTGTGGTTGTAGCCCAGGCCACCTGCCTGTGTACAATGCCATGCATCACCTGTGGCATGTCCAGAGACGTGCATCGGTCCGTGGCATTGTCCTGGAGAGGGTGGTCACAGCACAGAGTGTCCTGAGTGGTGGGTCAAAGCTTTTAGCTGATTGTTTCATGAGGGCAATGTTTAGGCCCAACCCCTGCCCACCCTCACCCCACCCCCTCTGGAAATAGTTCCTTTATACCTGGGGTTCTGACATCATTTCCTCAAGAGTGCAAGGTGTATATCACTGTCATATCTTCTCTAGCACACTGCACTGACAATATAAGCATACACATTGTATAATATATATATTTCTATATAACAAACCAATCACACACACACACACACACACACACAAAAAGTAGATAAACATGTGGGGAGTAGTGCAATGTAATGGCTGTGGGGAAGCAGTCTTCTGGGAGTCTTTCTGGAGGCTGAGATGCTGCCCTATTTGCAGACAACTCTCTGCCCTGAAGGAGGAAGTTGCCCGTCTTCAGGCCACACAGGACAGTAGGAAGGGAACCTCCCCCATCCAGGGAGCACCAGAGCCACCACCACTACCTCAGAGGTTGCGAAGAAAGCAAAGCAGTTGGACCACAGTGGGCTCAAGGAGGGTGAGGATGGAGGAATAGAGGCACACCCAGTCAGTTGTTCCACTCCACAATCCATACACCATTCTGGAGGAGCATAGCTCCACTATGGATGCACCCGCAGAGGAGACTAAGGAGGCTGAGGACAACTGTCACAAGGGAGGCCCACAGGAAGGAGGCAGAGGACACCACAGGGAAAGGAAGCAGCTCCTGGTGGAGGACTCAATTATTAGGGGGATAGAACTGGGGGGAGCAGGAAAACTGAAGTAAGGTGCCTGCCTGGTGCCATGGCTTGGAGGGACAGGAAGCGCATCCTCAGGGTCATGAGAACAACTGCACGGGAGTCTGAGCTGGACGTCATCGTCCACCTAGGGACAAATGACTTGGCTCATGATGAGATTAGAGCAGTGCAGGAGGACTTTGTAGAGTTGTGGAGGGGCCTAAGACAAGTAGTACACACAGTATCCTTCTCAGAGGTGCTGCCTGTCAATGGCATGGGTGAGGCGAGGGTACTTTGCACCATGCAGTTTAATGAATGGTTGAAAAAATGGTGTGGAGGACAGGGGTTTGGCTTCATTGGGGACTGGGGTTCCACCTGGAGGGACACCAGTCTATACTGGCAGGATGGTGTGCATCTGTCCAGGAAGGGAACAAGTCTTTTGAGCAATCGGTTTAAATGCTTCATTGGCAAGCTTTTAAACTAGTCAAGGGGGGAGGCATTGATAAGCAGCAGGAAAATCCCAGCCTCTCCATACAAAACAGGGTACTAAATGAGAAAAAGACTGAGGTAGAAAGGTCAGTGGGGGATGCTGCAACAGAAGGTAAAGCCATCAAAAAATGGAGAGCAATGAGTACCAATGCCCGTAGTCTGAGTAACAAGCTTCTTGAATTAGTGGCCTTGATGGAGGAGGAACATCTGGATATCGTGGCAGTCACAGAAACATGGTACACACAAAACCATGACTGGGACATAAACATACTAGGATACACTATCTACAGGAGGGACACAGAGGGTAAAAGAGGAGGAGGAGTAGCTCTTTACATAAAGGAAGAACTCAAAGCAACAGAACAAAAGGGTAAACAGGGAGGAGAAGAAGCACTGTGAGTAAATTTGGAGACCGGCAATGGCACCACAATCTGCACAGGGGTTGTATACAGACCCCCTACTCAGGGGGAGGAAATGGACAAGGAAATGATAGAAAGTATACTTAGAATGGCAGAAAAAGGGGAGATATTGCTGATGGGTGATCTGAATATGCCAGCTGATAACTGGAGTGCAGTTGCAGCAGCCACTTCGAAGATTGGGGTTATTCTAGATGCCCTACAGGGGGCATGCCTTAGACAACTAGTATTGTAGCCTACTCGAGAGGGAGCAATCTTAGACCTGGTTCTCTCAAATGGAGATGGAGAGAGGATCACAGATGTAGAAGTGGGTAGCCATCTGGGAACTAGCAACCATCGAACAGTATGGTTCACAATAAACACAGCAATAGAGTCAATCCATACAAAGGCAAAAGTACTGGACTTTAGGAGGGCTGACTTTGCCAAAATGGGTGAGTGCCTAAGGAATGCACTAGCAAATGGGCAGGAAGGAGGGTGGAAGAACAATGGGAATAATAAAATTGCCATCACAGAGGTAACAAACCTTGTGTGAAGCAAATAAACAAAATGAAACGATGTAAGAAACCACTATGGTTCTCAAAGGAAGTAGCAGTGAGTTCAAGAGAAAAAGAAAGCATTCATGAAGTACAAGGAATCACAGAAGGAGCAGAACAGAGAACTGTATCAGTTAAAGCAAAAGGAAGCTGGAAGGCAGTCAGAACTGCAAAGGCCCAAACCGAGGAAAGATAGCCAACTCAGTTAAGAAGGGGATAAAACCGTTTATAGGTACATCAGGAGTGAAGGAAGACCAAGGGAGGGATAGTGAGGCTTAATAAAGGGAGGGAGGGTGGGCAGAGGGTGACTGTGAAAAGGCAGAGATACTAAACAAATATTTTGCTCAGTATTTACAAATGAAGAGGGAGGTACCTAAAACAAACAGTAGAAACACTCTGGATACAGAAGTTGATACCAGCCCATTTACAGAAGAAAGGGTTCTGAAAGAACTCGTAAAACTGAAGGTGGACAAAGCAATGGGGCCTGATAGGATTCATCCCAGAATTCTAAAAGAAGAGCAGACTCGATAGACCGTAAGGCCTAATCTGCTGGCAAATAGTATGTTAGTATGTAACTAAGGGTAGAACTAGTGACACCACTGACTAACCTCTTTAACAAATCATGGGAGGATGGGGTGGTATCCGAGGACTGGAAGAGGGCAGATGTGATTCCCCTTCACAAAAGTGGGAGCAAGGCAGAAGCAGGAAACTGCAGACCTGTTAGTTTAACCTCAGTGATAGGGAAAATGATGGAATCACTTCTGAAGGAAAGAATTGTCAAGTATCTAGAGGTCAGAGGGGCACAGGACCCAAGGCAGCATGGATTCACAGCAGGAAGGTCATGCCAGATGAATCTGATAGATTTCTTTGACTGGGTGACCAAAGTAGTAGATCAGGGAGGGGCTGTGGACATAGCCTACCTAGACTTTAGCAAGGCATTTGACACAGTCCCACACAAAAGATTAATATACAAGTTAGCCAGCCTGGGAGTGGATCCCAAGATGACAGCCTGGGTAAAGAACTGGCTGGAGAATAGGGCACAGAGAGTAATAGTAAATGGAGTCCACTCTGAAGAAAGGGGGGTTACTAGTGGGGTACCGCAGGGTTCAGTATTAGGACCGGTTCTCTTCAATGTCTTTATAAGTGATATTGCAGAGGGACAGGAAGGAAAAGTATGTCTCTTTGCAGATGACACAAAGATCTGCAACAGAGTTGATGCACAAGGTGGGGTGGAAAGGATGAGAAGGGACTTGGCAGGGTTAGAGGAATGGTCAAATGTATGGCAGCTTAGATTCAATGCTAAGAAGTGCAAGGTAATGTACCTGGGAAACAAAAACCCAGGGGAAGAGTACACAATGGGGGGTGAGATACTAACAACAACAAAAATAGAAAGGGACCTGTAGGTAGTCATATCAGATGACCCAAAGGTGGGCAAGCAATGTGAGAGGGCAGCAAGGAGGGCTGGGGGATACTGGGATGCATAGGGAGAGGCATCACCAGTAGAAAACAGGAAGTTATTATCCCTCTGTACAGACAGCTGGTGAGACCCCATCTGGAGTACTGCGTGCAGTTCTGGAGACCCAATCTCCACGAAGACATAGACAGGATGGAAGCTGTCCAGAGGAGGGCAACTAAAATGGTGCAGGGTCTGCACTGGAAGACATATGAAGAGAGACTTAAAGAGCTTAATATGTATAGCCTCGAGGAAAGGAGGGAGAGGGGGGACATGATAGAAACTTTCAAGTACCTCAAGGGAATCAACAAAGTCCAAGAGGGTAGCATCTTTCAAAAAAAGAGGTGTGCAAGAACAAGGGGGCACAATTTGAAGATGGAGGCAGCTCAGAGGTAATTTAAGGAAGTATTTTTTCACAGAGAGGGTTGTCGATGCATGGAACGGCCTTCCGGAAGAGGTTGTGGAGTCAAAAACTGGTGGAATTCAAGCATGCATGGGACAGTCATAAGGCAATTCTAGGGGGTGGGGGTAGGAAGAAGTAGGCTGCTGGTTAACTAGGATCTGCAGCTTATCCATTAGGTAGGGAAATGGGCAGACTGGGTGGGCCAAGCGGTCCTTATCTGCCGTCAAATTCTATGTTTCTATGTTTCTATGACAGACCATGATATCATCCCAGACATGTTCTGAAGGCAGGTCATTGCTAGACAGGCACTGTGTCGGTACATTGTGGCCACTGTATGGTGGTACAGGCCACACAGAGCCCTGCATATGCATGTCTAATGGCTGTGTCTTCTAACCCACAGTAGCTGACATGTCTGAAGGAGACAGTGCCACCGGTCGCAGACAGCCTAACTTCACAAATGATGAAGAGAGAGCCCTCATAGAGGCATACAGCCTGCTCAGGGATGTCCTGACTGGCAGGGGTGGCAGCCATGCACTGTGGGATGAGGTCTGGGAGGCAGTGGCATGCCACGTTAATGCAGTGGAGAAGTGCAACCGGACCACCCAGGAGTGTAGGAAACACACGTCAATGATTGGAAGAGGAGGGCCAAGGAGAAGGTGTTGCACATCGAGGCCTCACTGAGCAGGACAGTCGGTGGTCTGCAGTTGGGTGTGCATCTCACCCCAAATGAGGAGCTTCTCATGGCCAGCATTGCCTGGTCAGCTGTGCAGGGTGTCTCTGGAGGAGAGTGCCAGATGAGTGGTAGACCATCGCAGCAGTGTGAGTAGACATGCCCCTGACACATGTCAGACCACGTGTGTGTACCATGGGTGCCGTGGCAGCCCCACTGTGTGATATGGGCTATCCAAGTGCCTGTGTGCATTACCATGGGTAGTCAGGGTCCACAAGTGGCCCATGCTGTGCACAGCCATGTCTGCCAGGCCATGACCGGTGGGGTCATATGTGTTGTTGTGTTGCCCATCAGGCTAGTGGTTCGGTCCCACTGTTGGATGGGCATGGTGTAGCACTGTCCCACATGGTGCCATGTGGGCCTGTATTGGCACTGGGCATCCCCATTTACTGCTGGTATATGGCAGCAGTGGCTGGATGGGCATTGCCATGCCATGCCAGGGACTGTCATGCGCAACCATGGCACACCACTATGACACACTGTACTTGTATGTTCGACACTGTTGTTTCCATTGAATGTGACCACGTTTCCCTTCTTTCTTTTCACAGCTCCATCATGCCTCACAGGTGGAGCCATGTCCACAGCTGCATGGGATGCCTTACAGGGTGATGATACCGGCCCGTCCCACAGGGCTGTGGGCACGTTGGGGGATGGTGCCATCCCTGGCCCTTCCAATGCAACAGTGTCTCCAGCTGCAGCACCAGTGGTGGCGGGCATGGCTGGAGGGTTTCCTGGGTTTGACTGATGATGACCCAGGAGATGCAGTGGACATCACTGATGCCCTGCTGGTGCTGGCATCTGGCCCACAGGGGGCATACAGCAATGCCGCTGATAATCCAGAGGCCACACAGATCCCGGGGGACACGGTCAACAGTGGTGCACTCAACACACAGGTGCCTACACAGGTGGCACCTGACACCATTGGTGGCCCTGCTGCACTTGGCACACCTGCAGTGTCCACACAGCACCCTACGGTGGTGAGTGCTGTGCCCTCTGTACCTGGTCCTGCTGTGGCAGCAGGGTCAGCCAGATTGTCCCGTCTGTGTGCTGTGGGTCACATGCAGGTGGCATTGGACTGTGATGCCACCATCCCTGGATGTGATGGGGTTTTGCATGCCCATGCCTTACCCATGCCCCAGCCTGCACTGCTGTGGAGGCTCCACTGCAGGCTGGCTCACCTCCCAGCCAGCAGCACTGTCACCAGGAGTCTTCACCCACCAATGAAACTGAGGGCTAGGTCCTCCTCCTGTGGGACACTGTGGAGGGGCAGGCATTCCTACAGGTGGAATTCAGGGGCCTCTGGATGCTGCTGGCCCTTGAGCATGAGTCGGAGGTCACATGGCATGTCCAGATGTTGGCAGAAGCATGTCTACTGCGGGTGGGCATGACAGCAGCTCTGGAGTGGATTGCAACTGCTGCAGAGGCAGCGTGTGCATCTGGTGCGCGCCATGGCCACCAGGCCTCCAGCCATACACCCAGGAGTGCCTCTCGCATGCCCAGGCAGCGGCGTCAAGTGGACCCATAGCTGATGACACCATCACCGCACCTCACTGTGCCCAGCATCCTCGGACCTGACATGGCTCATGGGGCCTCCACCCCAGTGAGCATCCATTCATGGTCTCACTGCAGTACCCCTACAGGGGTGTTGGAAACACCCCCTGTGGCTGGTGGTGCTGAGGCAGAATCCACCAATTGTGGCAAGGCCACCCACATGTCTGTGGTGGCCGTGGTGCCTCCTTGTGATGTCCAGGTCCCCAATCCAATTGCCACTGCACCTGCCACCTGTGTGTCCCACTCACCTGGCCAATGCTGCCTGGGGTGGCATGGGTGGCATGCGCCTGCTCCAGTGCATTGCCATCATGGGTCCCCTGTGCAGTGTCACCTGCATGACCATGTGCACCATTGGTTGTGCCATGTAGCATGGGCATGATGAGTGCTGTCCTGTGTCTGCTGTGCACATGTGCCAGCAGCTGTACACTGATCCATGCCATCCCTGGCACTGACATTTTGGCACATGGTCATGTTGACTGTGTCGTGAACATGTGGGTGTGTGTGTGCGTGCAGTGTAGACACTGGCATGCCTGCATTCCACTGTGGTATTGCCACTGCTGTGTGGCCTGTGTTTTGTGTGCGTTTGTGTGTGTGTGTGGCTGTGTGGTGTTGTATGTGCAGTGTGTTGTGCCTGCCTTGCAGTACAAACCTGTGTTACTCACCTGCAGTCACCAAAGTGCTTCTCCAAAATTGTGTCCCTGTACTGCCTGCCTTTCGCAGCCAGGCGTGGGTCACGATGTGCCAGTGGCAGTCCTGCCCATGGACCCTGCGGCACTGCGTACTCGTTCCCACCCTCCTCCACCTCTTTCCCAAACTGTGGCCCTCCACTGCCTGGACAGCTATTCCATGGTCCATGGCTATGTTGTGTAGTATACAACAGGCCAGGAATATGCCACAGGCCTTTTCAGGGCTATATTGTAGGGCCCCACCAGATCTATCCAGGCACTGGAAGTGCATCTTCAGCATGCCAAAGACGAGCTTGATGATGGTGCACGTAGTGGTGTGTGCCTCGCTGTATTGTAACTCCACCTCCATTCTGGGTCATCTGAAGGGGGTGAGTAGCCAGGGTCTGAGTGGGTATACTGCATCACCTGTGGGGAGCAAGGGTGGCTGTTAGTCCACTGATCACATGTGCAACATGCCCCCCCAGCACTATAGCGCACTGCTGTGTGTGGTGTGGGTACACCGCTGACCATGTTCTGCCCTTCCCTGCCTTCCTGCCTTTCCCTCCCACCTAATGAGGTCCGGATCTGCTGCTACTGGCTGCCCCTGGCTGCTCATGCCACTGCTTCCCACAAGTGCCTAGCTCCCATTATCCAGCCCAGTGTGCCCAGCAGCTGTGCCCACTTGCCTGCATATGGTGCTAAGGCCCTGCCACACCTGTCCCCCATGGCACTGCAACCCTCCTTCCATGTATTGTACTTTTGCCACACTGTACCATGTTGTGCATGCCTGTGGCGATGTCCCCCCTTTACTGTCCCACCTCCACTGCCTCCTCTGCTCATTGTGCATCATGCTACCTGCACACCTGCCACACCTTCCTATAATGCACCATAGTGTCCTGTTGTTCTGCAGGTCAGCTTGTCTCATGCAGCTACTAAGTGTCCACTTGTTACATCCCCTGCCTTGAATCTGCGGCAGAGGGCAGACTGGTGCCTAATGAAGGCATCATGTGTGCTCCCAGGGTGTGTGGTGCAGACATTGCTAGTGTACCCTGTGGCATTGCACACCACCTGGCAGTTCACTGAATGGTACCCCTTGTGGTTGATGTATGTTACCGCATCATTGCCAGGTGGTGTGCAGATTGCCACATGGGTGCAGTCAATGGCCCCTATGATGCTTGGCTTGCCTTCCACCCTGTGGAACTGCTGTATGGCTTCTGTCCACTCTGCCTGTGTGCTTGGGAAGTGGATGTACTCCACAGCCTGTGGTAGCAGTGCAGTTTGGAACTGTGTGAGGAGATGGGAGTTGGATGTCTGTGAGATGCCTGTGGTGTCCCTGGCTGGCCTCTGGAAGGTTATCTGGTGAGCAAGCATATTACTGTTGTCACCTTGGTCTCCACAGCTATGGCATGGCCTTGTCCAGTGGGTGCCTGCATTTCATCATGGCACAGCTCACAGAGCTGCCTCAGAATGTCCCTGTTCAGGTGATATCAGCCTACTGTTTCTATATCAGTGACCTGTTCAAATGTAAGTCTGGCATGATACTGCTGTGGGGCTGGCCACCTACGGTGCCTTCCTCTACCATGTTGCTGGTCCACCCGTCTCCTCATCCCCATTAACATGCGCACCATCAGGAATGGTGCGCCATCCATTAGCCTTTCCACTGCCTCTCACATCCTGCTGACTCCTGCAGTCCTGCTGGTGGTTTGCACTTAAGTCTCCTTTTTTTATATACTTATCTTTCCATGGCGCATTTGGTACTTGCACTGTGAATACTCCATAGTTGCACCTTCGTTTTGCACTGTGGATTGCTTTGTGCTGTGTATGCATGTGTTTGTTCCCTCGTTTTGTGCTGCATATCATTTACTTGTGTCCATGGTGCATCATGTTTGGCGCAGCACATCTGGGTTGCGTGGGGACAACTACGCTGTCTGTGAATGGCTCCTTGGCACATTTCTGGGTTGCACTGGTGCATCTCATTTGCGCCCAGCGCATATGCTTTGTGAATCCTGCCCATAATATGTAGTTGTTTTTATTTTACTCTTTTCAAGAGACAATGAGGGAGTTTTTTTGCTTTTATGCCCAAAGATTACCAAATTGGTTTTATCTTTGTTTATTACCAATTTATCATTTTTGCATAATTCTGAAAAATTAGATCATTTTTGTTGTATACTGTGAAAAGAAACTGATATTAGGACAATGTCATCCGCATAAACTAAGCATGTTACTTTTACAGAGTCAGCTGATGGGGAATGAAATTCTGGTTTATCCAATTCCATCAGTATTGTATTTACTGTATGTATAGGTTGAATAAAAATGGAGCTACTGTGAATCATTGTTGTACTCCTAGGTTTGCTTTAATATTAGATGTTAAGTTGCCATGTTGGTCATATTTGACCTTGAGCCATGCATTTTTATGTAATCTTATAAGAATATCCAAGAAGTCTATATCCATACCACATGCTTCAAGTTTATTCCACAATAATTTTCTACTTATTGAATTGAATGCTGTTTTTAAATCCACACAGAGATACAGTTTGGATTTATTTATCTCTACATACTTCCAAATTAAATGCTCTAAAATAAAACAATGTTCAAATGTTGAACGTTTTTTTCCTAAATCCATTTTGAAGTTCTGAAATTAAGTTGTTTCCTTCAGCTCATTGCTGTATATGATCTAACAGTATTCTACACAGTATTTTTTGAGAGGAATCAAGGAGACTAATTGGGCAGTACATGCTTGTTATTAATGTCCCCCTTTTTAAAAAGTGGTCAGATTATGCTCCCCCCCTCCAGCTTTCTGGGAAAAGGCCACTTTGAATACTATTATTGAATAAAGTATTTAATAGTGGACATCACCTTTCCTAAAAATGACCTGTAGATATCTGCTAAACTGTTATCTGGGCCGGGAGCCTTGTTAGCTCTTGCTATATATACTGCTTCAAAAATGTTGTGTTTTGTAACATAAAATGACTTTGGGAAAGTGAAGCCTCTCTCTTGAATATTATTACTTTGAAGATCTTCTTTGAATTGTGAATAATAAAGGACTTTAAAATGTTGTTCCCACAAGGAAGGGGTTATTGCTGCCTCGATTTTGGTACTATGATTGTCATAACCTTTATTCACTAATAACCAGAACGTTTTAGCATCTTTTTTTGATTATTGACATGTTTAGCTTTTCCCAAATATTTTCTCTAAATGTTTTCCTCTCTACTTCCAATATCTTTTTATATTTTCTGGCCTTGTTTAATATATTATTATTCTTGCTAGCCATCTTTTCATATTTCCTAATTAAGCCATTTAGCTTTTGTTTTGGTTTTTGCAGTTATTATTAAACCATGTCTGAGGTTTGGTCTTTTTTAATGTATTTTGAGAAAAGAATGGTTTAGCATAATCATAGATGTAAACTCAGTTATTAATTATGCCCTTATTGTAATCTGTATTTAAAAGGGCTTCTCTAAGGTAATTTAGGTGATCTGAATTTAAAATTTCTATAAAGTGTGAAATAGCCGAATTCTGCCATCTTACCCATTTGGTATTTATTATTTCCATATTCTGTGTTTGCAAAAATTCCCATACTACTGTATTTGTCATTTCCAGCTGCCAGATAGACTGAACTGGGATATGGGAGGATTCTGAACACAACATTACTATTAAACCTTGAATAATTGTAATAGCGTCAAGGTTTCCCCAGACTAAATCAGTGACAGAGAACCCATTTAGTCTAATATAAGTGAACTCATCCTCAGGAATGTTATTGCTTCTGCCATTGAACAGGCAGAAATCCAAATCTGACATGATTTCAGTTAGAATTTTCCCATTTTTATTTGTGATTTTAGCCCTTGAATTATGGTTACAGTTTATGAACTGATCAGTCCTCTTGGCTGCCTCCTTTTGGAGCGTGGTGACCTATGCATCGACCATATTCTCAACTGCTCTTGTACAGTCTTTAAGAACTTTACTATGAGGAATAAATCTTTTCCCTGTTCCAGAGCTAGCATTTCCATCCTCTAACCACTGCTCTAACAGACTGTATAGTTGTACACACATTCTCCTGGTGCTTTCCTTAAACCTCTAAATTGTTGTCTATGGGCCTCAGGAGTCAGTTCAAAACATTTTATTAAGACATTATTCACTTTGTTATAGTCCATGCAGTTCTCATTGTTCATCCTGGAGAAGGCTTCCAATGCCGTGCCAGTAAAGAGAATCAAAAGGTGAGTGGCCTAAGAAACCCTGTACAATTCCAATTGCCCACAAATTCTCTCAAAAGATTTAAAAATCTAATAAAAAACACCCCATTCCTGATACTTGGGAAACATACTGGAATTAATTTAGGCTTTTTGTGTTGAAACCCTGATGCCAGTACTTATGGTTTGATGTGCTGCCTTCTGGTGCAGAATCTCCATTTCTCTCTCATTTACATGACCCTCTTTCATCTAGATCCCATGCAGTCTCAGCTGGATCTCATGCTGGAACTGCTTCTTTTGCCCCTCTGGCTCAGTTTGTGCAGCTCTGCCTCCACTTTCACTCTCTGCATTGGCCTTTTCCCTCTCTGCCTCTGTCTTCATCTTAACCAGGGCCAGCTCCAGCTCCAGCATCTCTACAGTATATGTTCTGCTTGTACAGCTGCCTAAGGTATAATGTTTGACTCATTTACACTTTCCCTAGGCTCTGTCATACAACTTTGGCTACCAGTGACCGCTTTTGCACTGCTTACCTGCTCACTTTTTTCAAGGAGATCTATGAGGTCTGCCAATTGCTGGCCATCCTCAAAGTCGATCCCTCTCCTTTTTGGAAACTCCTCAAGGATTGCCAGCTTTAATTTTCTGTATGGCTCATATATGTAAGGTGGTATTTTCAAAACTATGGATGCAGCACTTTTGTCCATATTTTGCATGCATGCTGCATCCACACAGATGCATCCTGGTGTCTACATCCTATTCACAGACACCTGGATGCTCTTGCAACATTTACTGTCTCTGAAGTTAGATGGACTTTTAGTGGTCTATCTTCTGGGATGATTTCTGCACTTGTGTCAGAAAAAAGAGACACATGCAGCTGAAAATCTCATCCAGTGTCTTCTAGCTATGTACTCTTACTCACAACAAAATAAAAATGCCACTATATGCAGTATCCCCTTTGTATATCTTGTTTGGTGGCTGGACAGATAACCTTTTTTTTGACAATCTGTTTCAGATTCCCTCCACTGCCAACTAATTTGTCACAGACTTGTTCTCTCTTGGAACTCAGTCTGCACTGCTATTTTTGTCATAGCTGTTCAGATGCCTGAAAGGTTTACCTTGGCATGCAGCCACCATTCAGAATGACTCACTCAGGGCATCTCTACATCCAAGTCCCACTACAGCCACTGCTCACACAGAACGGTGTTCTTACCCCAAGAGCAAAAGATGTGCTCCTTCTTTTACAGCTGAGAACACGTTGCTTTAGAAATGGTAACTGTAGCATCTCTTCAGAAACAGATCACAGACTTGCCAGTTTACCTCTGGTTATCTATAACTGGAATGACTTAGTCACAGAAAGCATGACTTTTATAAAAATAACATTTAATATTCCAGGAAATGTATATATATTACAGGATAATACATACTAAAGACTATAGAAAATACAGTATTTCTACAGATATATAAACTAGCACTTTTGAAAAGATATAGATCACATAGAAAAAAAGAAACTAACTAAAAGATATCTATATCATAAGAAGACTAGAATAAGCATACCCCCACTGGGAACTGATGAGTTGTGGCAGACTCCAACCCATGATATTGCTAGTTCAAAATGCCAAAACATAGCTAACTCTATGAGAAATACATAATAGAAATATCTTCAGCTGGCTAACCCAGTATACCCACATCAGCATACATGCCTCCCTGACATAACACCCTGGACCTTCTCTCTCATCCACCAATTAGAGATTGCTAGAGATTCCCAGGGTTCATTTGAAAACATCTGGTGCCCATGTTTTTTCCTTTGTGGCCCCTACCATGTGGAATTCTCTGCCTCATCAGTTAAGAGAATGCCTGACCATCGATAGATTTAAAACTGAGCTTAAAACATATCTTTTTAACTTAGCCTTCCCAGATGAATTTTAATTTATTGATGTATGTATTGTTAGTGTAAATGTTATATTTATATGTTGTATTTTAGTTGTGAAGCAACTTGGTTCCAGAAAGGCGCTATATAAATAAAGTTTTTCTTACTTACTTACTTACTTGACCTCTGGAGACCACCCTTTTCCAGAACAGGTCAGAACTGGTTTTGAAGATTGAAACCTGGCCCTGTTTTTATCCCATTTGACTAAATCTGAGGGTGTCATCTCACTCTCCCTAGGCCCTGTTTACATTCAAAACATGTCTTTACTTTATGAAAGGGATTTGGCCCTTTGTTGTTTAACAAACACAAGCACCGTTCAAAGGTCAAGAAGTGTTGTGGTTCCCACCCAATCTCTGTGAAAATGCAATAATACTCACACAGCAGGCATGGGACTGCAATATGAGATAATTTTCAACTCTTCCATACATCCCTCAACTAAAATATGTTACAGGCAACATAACTAATAAGATATAGAAAAAAGCATTTGTTTTGGGCTTTACATCTGCGACAACCCCTTTTTAATCTAATACTGTATAACGTCAACAATTTTTTTTTTGTAATTTTCTTTTGAGTCTTTAGCTATCTCTACCTATGTTTCCTTCTTGGCTTCCTTTGTTTTGCCTTACATTCTTTCTGTAGGTTGTTATACATGTCCCACCTATGTCCCCATGCCTCTTGTCTTTCTTATATATTTTCCTTATTTTCTTAATTTTGTAAGCTAACTTCCTATTTAACCAACCATGAATTTTTCCACCACTGGAATTTTTAGGTAATAATGGTACACATGTCTTCTCCATTTTCCTAAATGTATTTACAGAATGTTCCACATCTGATTTACAGTTATGCCACTTAATTCCTTCCTCCATACCAACTTACCCATTTCTTTCCTCACACTTTCAATATCTGCCCTTCTGAAGCACCTATATTTTGTAATATATCTGTCCTTTGTAAACTCTCTTACCACTGTAAATTTCATCACAGTCTGGTCACTATCCCCTAGTGGTTCTCTTGTTATAAAATCTGTTTTATTGTTTCTCTAAGATGGCTTGATATTATGTCTAATATAATATTCATTTTGTTACTATACTAGCAACTTGGTCCAGGTTGCAATCAACTAAAAGTTGAGCTAGTGTTCTTTCTTGATTATTACAGCCTTCTCTATTCCTTCAATCTGTCCTGGGTGAGTTGAAATCACTAATAAGAATTATATCATCTGTTTCACTAAGAGTTTAAATTTCTTGCAATAATAATTCATCTGTAAAAACTGAATGAGTTGGGGGCTTCTATCAGACTCCCCAAATTAGATTATTTTGACCCTCAGTGACAACAATAACCCAGATAAATTCCTAATCATCCATCTCTGGCCTTTGTATTGCCTTCATCCACAGATCCTCTTTAATAGATAATGTAACTCCACCTCCATTTTATCCAGCTCTATATTTCTTAAGTAGTGTATATCCTTTTTTTGTGTTGTCCACTGTGTCTTCCTCAGATCACCACATTTGTGTAATACCAATACTGTCAATATTTTCTAAATGCAGTTATTTATTAATCTGGAATTACTCCAGCTGGGATAACCCCATTTGATGCAGTGTCTCATTTTCATGGGGGTCCTAGGGAGAATAGCAGCAGTCAGCACATTAGCATAATCCAGCAGGAATAACTAGACAAAGGTGAAAAATACATAGGAAAAACAAATAAGCTGTGAAGGTAAGAAACTTGAAAAAGTAATCAAAACAAGTTTACAAAGTTGGGCCACAGCAAATAAAGAGCATGAACATCATTATGCAACTTGATCATGGTCAGTCAGATGGGTATTCTGGACCAAAACAAATACAAGGAGTTCTAGGATAGCTGGAAAGATTGGGCTTGAAGACTTTCAACCCAGAAGCATTCATCAGCAAAAGAGAGAGAGAGAGAGAGTTTGTTCCAGGTGTCCGGTGCTGCAGATGCAAACACCTTTCTACCAAATTTATGCTTCATCCTGGCAACTGACAAGGTAAATGCTGCTATTGAACAGAGTCAGTGTACACTGCTTGCCTATGTGAGGAGGGCTTGGAGGTACTCAATAGCTTTTCCTTGTGCACATTTGTAAAACAAAGAAAGCCATTGGTAGTCACATATTCTTGAGGGACTTGTCCAGTTCTGCCCATCATAGAGCAGACAATATGTAGACCAGTCACAATGGAGGATGAACCTGCACATCTTGTTGTATAAACACTTCATGGGCAGCATGGTGGTTTTGTTCCCACAGTGGTATATGGTGTCATCATAGTCAGTAGAAGAGAGCAGGAAGGGGGAAGACTATACCTGTTTCCTTATGTCAGCACTATGTCAGTCTCTAGACCTGTAGAGAAGTTGAGCTTGAGACCTACGGTTAATAAGATGTGATCAATATGCCTACTGTGTATGAGTAATATATCCATACAGATTCTTAGACATTTGAATACATTGGCTTGCTCAATAGTGTTTCCATCTGATGTTTTGATTGCAAGTGGATCAGCTGAATCAGTTATCAAGTTCTGAGATCCAAACACCATAGACTTAGTTTTGATTGTATTAAGGATCAGCTTTTCTTGAGGAACCAGGAGGAGATTGCATTAAAATCAGATATGAGTACTTAATTATCCTCAAACATTGTTACTGCACTGTAATAGAGTATGGTTTCAGCTGCATGCCTATGTAGAATACACCTCCTGCTATGCTTTGGAGTTCATTAACAAAAATGGAGAAAAGTAGAGGGCTATGGATTTAGCACTGAAGATCCCCAATATTTAAGACAACAAGGTCAGAGTTATGACTTGTATGGACACTCACTTGGTAAGGTTACTCAGGTAGTTTTCAAACTATATAATGGCTGGTTGGCTGAGACCTAAGGTCTTGAGCTTGAGAACGAGTACTGCATGATGCACATATTTATTATTTAAGCTTCTCACAATTGTCAAAAGGTACGTACACTTTCACAGGTGCTTGTGATGATCTATAATTCCCTCAATCGGCCTCTGCCATGTTGTCTCTGCTCACACAAGAATTGTATTGATAGGACCCAAATACCCCTGAAGGTAGAACTGCAAGCATATGCAAAGCATGACAATTAACTTAACTGAAATCACAACTAAAAGACTGCCTACAGCCATGTTATGTGACTGCTAGCCTCTAAAATATAGTATTTCAATACCCAGCAGTACAAACAATTTGTAACCCTGCAGATTTATATTTCTCACAAAGTGTTGTGCTTGGGTTGTGCCTACAAACTGTCCTTTTGGTCCAGCATATTTATATGGTAATCAACTATTAACTGAACAAACACATGAATAAATAAATAAATGCATTCATGAATGAACATTCTACCAGGATCTCTTAGGCAGTATAGCAGGCATTATAGGCTCAGTGGAGTTGTCTTCTCTTCTCAGAACATACAGGACAGTTCTGAAGAGCATTTTCAAGTTGTTTATGTAGGTAGGGTCATTATATGACTTAAAATTTATGCTACCTGTATTTTCTAATGGCTTGACATACAGTGTGCTCTTGCTCTAACATTTCAAGATGCATTACTGCAGGAATCACTAAACAGGTGGCTCTCAAGACCAATTCATCATGTATTGACAATGTACTTGCCTTAAGCATGTATGATTTTAGTCTTGTTCAATTCATACTTTTCTGGTCAGCCTTCTATACAGATCTCCATAATCCACCTACATACGCTATCCAATTGTAATTGTGATTTCATTTTGTGTAGGCAGGTTGTTTTTTTGTGGCTGTTGGATGATTATCCATATCTTCCTTGGAGCTTAGAATGGATTTATTAATTTCTGGTATTGCAGATTGAGCTATTAGTCATTTTTTTCTGAGTACATGAGAAATTGTGCAAGAAAATGTCAAGAAGCACAAGTGAAATCTCTGTATTCAAGGTGGTAATTCATCTACATCGTAGATCACAATAATTATATTACCAGGCAAAAACAGTTCAGAACATATGCTGTACTCAGTTTGAGAAAAGCACAAACACTCCAAAAAAGAAGGAAGACAATTGAAAAGGCATGTGGGCAGTGTACTTACATTTATCTTGTAAAAAATGTTTTGTAATGGAGTAACTCTGGTTCTGTGTCTGAATTGCCCTCTTGCATCACAGACATGGCATTTCAGGCAGCCTGTGATGATAATACAGCCACTAGTCACCTGTTAATCTTTCAGGTGTTATTTAAAGGGGAGGTACTAGGGTGTCAGCCAACTCTGATGAAGGCTTGCTGCTGAAACATGAATATGCTGGCCACACCTTGCCAGCAGCAGATTTGTGGTCCCCCGGCATTCATGATGATGCAGCAAATGAATCTGATACAGCTGTAAATGAAATGCTGACATCTGCTCTGCAGTCACTAATTTGATAAAAAGTCCAAGTGGAACTGGGAATACCTCAAGTAAATATTAGGACACTTTAAACCTTATTCAGTTGTCTGCTGACTTTTATGAAGAGTATGTGGGTGTGTGTGCGCTTTGCTCAAACTAAACACAAGCTGTGTCCTGACCCATTCTTGATTCAAATGTCCTATGAGCTAGAATATGCACAGTGCTAGAGAAGATTACACAGAGTGGTGAGAACACTGGAAAACATTTGTTGTTTAATTATATTAGAGGCATGTGATCAATCACCACATGGGAAATCTTCCTTTGTATGCTGCTGTTGAATTAGTCACCACCAAGGTCACATTTCCTATCTAGACATATACTGTATATCCTCTATGTTTCTCATTGTCTTCAAAGCCTAATCTACTGGTTGCCAATGACCATCATGTTATTTCAAGTACAATATAGCTCCAAGGTCATATTGCAAAGCATCTGTTGAAACACAGGTCTCTATTTAGGGTCATAGGTTGTCTATGTTAGTGAACTTCTCTCAATACAGTTTTTATTTCTTAAAATGCTTCCTATTGTATAATGTTCTTACTCTAGTTGTCACTTTTATGTAGCAGACCTCTTAGTGGTTTTGTTTTTTTCTTCTAGGTGGTGTGTGAACTTGTTTTGCAGATCAACATAGCTAGGAATTAGCACACTCAAATAGCAGTTACTGGTGGGTGCATGTCAGTTATAACCTTATCTTCTCATGGCCTGCTTTAACTCTGAGTCAATTTTGTTCCCTACGGATTTCAGATTTTTTTTCTTTTTCAGAATTCACATTTCTCATTCAGTGTATCTACTTTCTCTTGAAGCTTTTCAAGAATTGCTTTGAGTCAGAGATTATGTTCTGCTTGTACAAATTTCAACTTTTCACAATAGGGTTAATGTCTGGTCTGCTGATAGTAGTATATTTTTCTCATGGCATACATTTTAATTTAAGTCAGTCAAATGCATACAGATTCATGCTTATCCAGTTTTGTGGGACTACCATGATAATTCCACACCAGTGCTTGGGAGCTCACACTAAAGGAATTTAATCCAGGTGTTGTATCCTGATCAGTTAGTTCTTCCACTTCTTTAACAGTGGAATGGATAGACAGCAAGAAACAGAGATGGAGAGATGTTTTGCATCAGGTTTCAGTTGGAGCTGGCACTCTTCTGAGAGTCTGCCTAGATATGTGGAGAGTATTGGATAGGTTGCTTTGTAGTCAACTTATTCTGTTTTAGTTGTGTCTGTTCTGGTCACCAGTGTAAGGGCTATAATTGGTGAATAGGCCTGCCATAAGAGAGTTTACAGGAACTTTTGCATATCATTAATTTATTGCTGTGCCTGTGTCCATTTTTGGACAGGTGTCTTATGAACCTGCCATATACATCAAGGACATTCTTTACAAGTCCATAAAGGGTTGTGATTGATTGTTGTAGTGAGGGATTTTGTGATGCACTCAAAAATGCTGCTGGTACTAAGACTCCAGAATCACTGTTTTATATCTGCCCTGTATCATTTGTTTTAAATCATGTTTTTTCTATCAACTGTCTCCACATTAGGGGGCCCATTCACCCGCCAGTCAACCAGTCAGCCCCAACTGCCGCTAACCTCTCCACTGCCATAATCTGTTGCTGGTAACATTCTGGGGTGTGTAAAAAATGTTTTATTTCCTGATGCAGATCAGTAATGATTCCCTTGTACAGATCACTTGTTAAACCACATTTGGTCCGTGGTAGTCAAGCCTGGGCATAGTATAAAAAGGGAGACATATTGAAGAGCAAGAGAATTCAGTGAATAGCAACCAAAATGATAACAGGCCTGGAAAACATGAGCTCAGAGGAAAGATTAAAGGAGACTTTTGAAGATAGATGCTATAAAGGGGATCTATCATTGTTTATTTATTTAAAATTGGTAACCTGGAAAGGCACACTGAGCTGAGGCTCTTTTCCAGGTGCGACCCAGGTAATGGTGTCACAGTGGCAGAACAAAGTTACAATATAAGTAATTTACAGAAATTTACCACAATTTACAAGAGTAAAATTTATCATTGGTACAATGTATACAAAGGTAGGGCACAGATAAAGTGAGGCTAGAATACATAAGCGTAACTAACCGTTATACCATAATTCACTTTTGGCCCCTAAAGCACAGTAGAGGTATGGGAGGCATATGCACAGGGACAGAAGGGAGATGAGGGAGGAGGTTAGGAGCATTGGGGATGCTGGGGGGATGGGAGGAGTAGAAGGAATCTTTTGAGGGATGAGAGAGGGGAGGTGAGATGAAGGTCAGAAGGAAGGTTATTCCAGAGGAGAGGGAGGTGGTACGAGAAGGCCAACTGACCTACAGCAAAGTGAGGATGAGGGATAGAGAAACTATGTGAGTTTCTGTGGTGAAGAGAGTAGGTTGTGGATTTGGCTGGTGTAAGGCAGGAAGAGAGATGGGGCAAAATAATATTTATCAATTATGGGGCACAGTGGACAGTTCTGCTGTGAGATAGCAGGGCAATGGAGGGTGGAGCATTAAGGAGACATTGGTGGGTAAGAGGAGGGGAGGTGGTGGCAAAGTGGCAGAATGAGTTGATGAGAGTGACTAATCTGGATAGGGAAGAGGTTGGGGCAGTGCCCTAGACTACGTCAGCATAATCCAACACTGGAAAAATAGTTTTAACTACTAATTCACATCAAGTGGGGAGAGGGAGGTTGGCTTTGTGGTGGTGGATGACTGCGAGTTTGGTTTGAAGTTTGGTGCAGATGGCGTTGATGTGTGTTGAGAAGTTGAGGTAACTGTCCAGGCAGAAACCCAAGTATTTGAAGGCAGAGACCATCTTGAGGGGTGATCCATCCAGGGTGGTGATTGCTGAGGGGAGGGAGGAGGAGACCAGCTTCTGCCTCAATACAAATAACTTTGTAACTGTCTTTTTGGCATTGAGTTTTAGCTGGTTTGATTGTAACCAGGCTTGTACTCTGTTGAAATCATTATGTAGGTTGGGGAAAATGTCGTGAGATGGGCCAGAGGCATAGATGACAGTGTAATCTGCATACATGTGCATGTTTGAGGAATGACAGATGGAGGGAAGATCATTTATGAAAAGGGAGAAGAGGATGGGGCCAAGGATAGAGCCTTGAGGGATCTCAGAGAGGGTAGGGAGAGGAGTGGAGAGTGCATCACCTATTTGGACTGACTGTTTTCTAATGTGAAGGTAAGAATGGAACCAGTCAACTGCGGGTTTTGCAAGGCCAAAAGAAGAAAGTTTTTGAAGAAGGAGTGGGTGGGAGACAGAGTCAAAAGCTTTTGCCAAATCAATGAAGACAGCAGCAATGATTTGGCTTTGGTCTATCGCAGTGAAGATGGAGTCAGTAACATGCAGCAGAGAGATGATGATGGAGTGTTGTTTTCTGAAACCTGATTGCACAGTTGATAAGGAGTTGTTTGAGGAAAGAAAGTCAGAAAGCTTTGCCAGACTGAGCGATTCCTGGACTTTAGCAAAGGAGAGGAGGAGCGAGATGGGCCAATAATTTCCAGGGGATGAGGGATTGCCACCCTTGTGTAGGGGTAGGACCTTTGCTGATTTCCAGGCTTTGGGAACAGTAGATGTGCTGAGAGAGAGATTCAGTATATATGTGAAGGAGGCAGCTGTGGCTGGTGCGGAGATGTGGAGCAGTCTAGTGCTAAGACCATCTGGGCTTGATTTGGAGGGGTTGAGTGCAGTGTAAACTTCAAGAGGAGTGCAGGGAGGAAAGAGGAAGCCAGTGGGTGTGAGGGAGATTCAGGAGGGCTGGGAGAAGGGGCAGGTGAAGGGGGAGGGGAGTCAAGTAAGACACAATAGACTAAGAACATGTTGAAAACATCAGCTACAGTGGCAGGGTCAGAGACAGGGATGCCGCTGATTTTAAGTACCAGGAAAGTTTGTTGAGAGGTAGGATCAAGGAGGGAGTGAATCACCTTCCAGAAAGAAGCAGGGGAGTTTTGGCCCTGTTAAAGTTGAGATTTGAAATAGGAGGCCTTAGACAGGTAAATAGCCTTAGTACACCTGTTTCTCAGTTGTTTGTAATATAGGAGATCATTTGGGGCATGGGAAGCATTGTAAAATCTACAGGCTTTGTCCTTAGTATGACACATGGCTATAAGATCAGAATTACAATAATCCAGGGGTGGTGGTACCATTTCACCCTGACTTTCCTAAGGGGTGCATGAAGGTCCCAGATACAATTTAAGATGTTGTGGAAGTGGGATAATGCAAAGTCAACATCTGGGGCAGAAAAGATAGGTTGCCAGTCAGCATTTAGGAGATCATGCTGTAGGGCGATTTCATCGAAGGAATGGAGGGGCAGGACCATATGAATTTGGGGGGGAGTGTGGATTTTGTGAATACAATAAATAATACAGTGATCACTGAGGGTGTTGGGGAAGGATGCCTGAGGCAGAGATGAGGTGGGGGTGGGAGGATAATATCCAATCAAGGAGGGAGTGGTTTTGGGACTGAGAGTTTAGATGGGTAGGTTCCTGAATAAGTTGAGAGAGGTTTAGGGCCTAAATCATTAGGGTGGTAGGCTTGGCAGATGAGAAGAGCCAATCAGGATTGAAGTCGCCTAACAGCAAAAGTTTACCATTTGATGTGAGGGTGGATATTGAGGAAATGACCTTGATGGTGGAGTCGGGCGAGACTTTAGGTGGGATGTAAAGAGCGTCAATGTATAGAGGGGCAGAGGAAAGAAGGGATAAGTGGGCAATAATGAGTTTGTGGGAGAAGGGGATGGATTCTTTCAGGATAATAGAGCTAGAGATGGATTGCCTGATGTACAAGGCTACCCCAATCATGCTTACTTCTCTCTTGCTGGACTAGGCTAAAGTCAGGAATGGCAAGAGAGGAGTTAGTGATTTTGGCAGATAGCCACGTTTTGGAGTTACAGAGTATATCAGGGTGATATTGTGTTAGCCATACATTGAAGGCATCAATTTTGGGGAGAAGGCTCCTGGCATCGAGATGAAAAATGCAGAGACCATTTGGTAGTGAAGATGAGGCCTGAGGCGGGGACAAGCCCGAAAGGGTAGAGGTCGAGGTGACTGTTGAATGAGGCATGGGAGGTCCAGGGTTGGGTTAGATGTCACTGGTGAGGAGCAGGAGGAGGAGGAGGAGGGGAAGGAGTGGATGGCATTTTGATCTACCAGAACTGCATGCAGAGGGCAGGGCAAAGAGAGGTTTAGGCAGTGGTGGAGAGCCTCGAGGTTGAGGAGGTGGGAGGGGAGCAGGGAGGGGTGGATGATGGGGAAAAATGGGGAAAAGAAGGAGGGTAGGGCACACAGTGAGAGGGAGCAGGAAAGAGAGAGAAATTGAAGGGGCATGTGGAGATAGGAGTATGGGGAAGCTAAAAGAGGGGGAAAGAAGAGGGTGAGCACAAGGGGTGAGACTGGGTGGGGACAGCTGCAGTGGAAGGAACAAGAGAGAGGTGGTGCAGGGAGAGGAGGTGAGTAAGTAAGAGAAAAAGGAGGGGGAATGGAGGGAGAGGGTGGGCGACATAGTTAGGAGAGAGAACACCACAGATAAGGTGAAGAGGGAGATAAGTACAGCAGTGAGAAGTGAACGTGCTAAAACTTAGAGAAAGAAGAAGCAGCAGGAGAGAAATGTGGAATAAGCTAATAGGATTAGTGAAGAGACTGTGCTGCTAGATATTGTTAGCAGGCAACCTCAGCTAGCAGGCAGCACCTGTACAAGGTGAATACAGGGAGAGGGATTTTGAAATGATTCCAAGGGAGGAACTATTACTGGGTGATTGGATGAACTGCACTTTTAGGGTGGAGTCTGAGGAACGCAAATGGATTTGAAGAGTGACGGGGTGGGGATACCTCTAAACTGTACCACATTACGAGGAACCTTCCTCATTTTACTTCAGAAAAGGTCCCTGTTCCACATTGTGAGGACTTGTTCCACATTCAAAGTCAACAGTTTAAAGCAAAAATCTATAGTAAATGATGGAAAAAATAACTGAATTAATAACAGACATTCTGAACATAAATGCAATATTTTAACAGTGTTTTGAGCTTCTTAGGTAAAGATTTGATTAAGTGTTCCACATTTTGCCCATTTGTTCCACATTTTGACAGGCAATGTTCCACATTTGTGGGACAAAAAGTTGAGAGGTATAGGGTGGGGGTGGGCAGGTGGGAGAAAATTTAGATAAGACAATCAGAAGTCAGCTAAAAAAAAAGCACATGACCACAATTAGCTGAAGTCCTTAAGGCTGGGAAGCTGAGTTACTGAAAGGTCTGGTTAAATGGTCAATCAGATAGAGGGCACCAAGGATTTAAAATATTTCCTGGACCTACTTGTAGGGGCCGTACCTGATTACTTTGTGGCAGAGAAGGGGAAAGTGGGCAGCAGCTGTAATGGAAGCTATACCGCAGGGGGAGTGCACCCGGTCAGGGGGTCTTGAGGCTGCAGAGTAAAGGGGGAGGGTTAGAATAATTAAGGCAAGGATAAGGGCAGGGACTAGACAAGTGGAGACTGAGTAACAGCAGGAGGATGGAGGCGTCTGGTGACAGAACATTTTCTTAATCAGGGCAGTGAAAGACTCAGTGAGATGAGAGATAAAGGAGCTGGGGGGCAGGGTGGGTCAGCACCAAGATGGGGAGTAGCGAGGGAAGGAACAGAAGACGAAGATGAAAACTATACTAAAAAGAGTCTCAGAGCTGTGCAGTTGCACTAGAAGGAGAACATTGAAAATTACAGAACAAAAGCATTCAAAACCCTAGTAATAATAAAAATAATAACCTTTATTTATACAGTGCTCTTCACTGAGTACCAGAGCACTGTACAATAAACAACAGTTAAGAGGTAGCTAGCAAAATTGTCAGCAAAGTCATCAGAAAAAGAATACATTTAAATAGCAATATGCAGCAGAAATAAAACAGTTTAAATTGCAGCAGAAATGAAGCAGATTAAACTGGAGCAGTAGATTTCTCAGCAAAAATCCTGAATTAGATGGCACTTGTAATTTGGTTAGCTATTAATGGTTACATATACATTTGTAGAAGAAAATTCAGAGAGAAGAATCATAAGACAGCTAAAAAAAAGCAGGTGAGCACAATTAGCTGAAGTTCTTAATGCTGGGAAGCTGAGTTACTGAAAGTCCTTTCGGCTCACTCTAGGAGCCAGTAGGAAGGAGTTCTCCAGTTAAGTGGCCAATCAGAGAGAGGGCACCAAGGTTTGAAAAAAATTCCTGGAGCTCCTTGTAGGGGCTGTACCTGGTTTCCTTGTGGCAGAGAAGGGTAAGGTGGACGGTGGTTGTAGTGGAAGCCACACCTCAAGGGGAGCGCACCTGGTCAAGGGGACTCAAGGCTGGTTTCCTTGAGATGGAGAAAGATGAGGTAGGTAACAGCTGTAGTGGAAGCGGCACCATAGGGGGAGCGCACCTGGTCAGGATAGCTCCAGGCTGGATTCCTTGCAGTGGAGAAGGGTGCAGAGGGCAGCAGCTGTAGTGGAAGAAGCACTGCAGGGGGAGTGCACCTGGTCAGGGGAGCTCAAGGCTGGATTTCTTGCAGCAGAGAAGGGTGAGGTGGGTGGTGGAAGCCACACCACAGGGGGAGCACACCCAGTCAGGGGGTTTGAGGCTGGTTTCCTTGCAACAGAGAAGGATGAGGTGGGCAGCAGCTGTAGTGGAAGTTGCACTACAGGGGGAGCACACCCAGTCAGGGGGGCTCAAGGTTGGTTTCATTGTGGTGGAGAAGGGTGAGGTGGGCAGTGGCTGTAGTGGAAGCCACACCTCAGGGGGAGCACACCCGGTCAGGGGAGCTTGAGGCTGGTTTCTTTGTGGTGGATAAGGCAGAGGCAGGCAGAGGCTGTAGTGGAAGACGCACCACAGGGAGAGTGCACCCGGTCGGGGGGGCTTGAGGCTGTTGTACAACAATTTGACAATATTAATATTAATAAGAATATTAATGAGAACATCAGATAAGAGAAAGTTTAAATTGTGGGGGAGAAGGGTGAGGTGGGCAGTGGCTGTAGTGGAAGCCACACCTCAGGGGGGGCACACCCAGTCAGGGGGCTTGAGGCTGGTTTCCTTGCAGCAGTTGCAGTGTCAGTGGCTCAGTAGGTAGCACACTCGCCTCTGAGGCTGGGAGATCAGAGGGCTGTGGGTTCAGTTCCCACATCTGGCACTTGGGTTAATATCCCAGTACTGACACTGCAGTGCAGCATGAGAGGGGTGCTGCACTTCTGAGGTGCCGTCTTTCGGATGAGACGTTAAACTGAGGTCCCATCTGCCTGGATTGGTGGTAGTTCAGGTGAATGTTAAAGATCCCATGGCACTTATTGAAAAAAGTAGGGGAATTTTGTTTTTATTAAGTATTGTACAGCATCACTACAAAAAATATAGACTAAACCAAGAGAAAACAAAATCACAATTCATGTAACTGGAGCATCAGAATCAGTGATCCAAGGAAGATTACGCCATACAGTTCAAATGTACTGAACAGTTTGGAAAGCCTTTTCCTTATGGTACAAACAGCACATTTCCTTACAAACATTCCCCACAATATCATCATATGTCAACAGTTTTTGTTGTAGTGTGAACAAACAACGAGCATTCCAAATATACCATTTAAGAATAGAAAACAGCACAGATAAGGTACTAGAGTCCCAAGAAGACCACTCTCTACCATAAGTACCGTAAATCAAAGTTTCATAAGAAAGTGTCTGAAAAGGAAACATATTCCAACAAAGAGCCACATAAGACCAAAAGGAATGAATAAAGGAACACATAAAAAATAAATGAGACATAGTTTCATATTGTGCCACACACTGAGGCCTGCTACAAAATCTGTCATCTAAAGCTTTATGTTTTTGATTTGATTTAACATTTAACTTTTCGTGGCAACAAAGCCACAAAACATCTTGAAATTTGCAAGGCACTCGGGTGTTACGAAACAATCGCATAACATCAGGTGTCAAAGATGGTGGGCAAAAAGGTAAAGTAATGGAGTCCGTAAAATGCTTGTCCTGTACCACTGAGTACATCAATTTCTTTGAATAATGCAAAATAAATTGAGAGGTAATGCCCCAATGTTTAAGGCGCACAAAAATAAATCTATAATAATCAGAGGAAAAAGAAACTGATTTGAAAACTTTCAGGGAATCAAAAACCCAACCATCATACCATGCCCGAATTCAGGTTTTAAACAAAGGTGACCAACTAGTAGGCCACCCACTACAAATGGGATAAAAGTTTGCAAACAAAAATTGAATAAACAAAAATAGAGTTGGATTTATCATATTCAATCCACCATCCACCACCTTAAGATACAATATGTTGCGTTTAATAGGATTCAATCTACTACACCATATTGCTTGAAAAAATAAACCAGAATGAGTGGCGTCATGCTCTTTTGGAGGGGGAAAAAACACACTCACATATAAAAATAAAGGCAACAAATAAGTCCTGATCAGGTATACCCATTTAAGTTTACCCATAGTATACTTATTCCAACCCTCCACCAAAGCCTTCCCCTGTGTAAGCTTTAAATCCCAATTAACTAAATCCTGTCTACCAGTATCAAAGGCAATCCCTAAAATAGAGATAAGACCCTTCGTCACTGGTATACCAGCCATATGAGTGGTACAAAATTTTAACCCTAAACATTTGAGGACACATTTATTTTTATTCAGGTGTATGCCAGAAGCATTACCATAAAAATTACAAAACTCTAAAGCTCTATTCAAATCTGCCTTTGACTTTAGGAATAGACAAAGATCATCCGCATATGCAGCAGCAGTCCAAGGGGCAGGATGACCCGAGAGCAAAACCGGAGTGAAAAAGCGAACATCATTTAATAACCAAAGTAAAGGGTCAATACAAAAAACAAATAACAAAGGGCTTAATGGACACCCCTGACGAACACCTTGTTTCACCGGAACCAAAGGCCCCAAAAAGCCATTCACCAAAGGTTTAATAAAAAGACAACGATAAATAGCCTGTAACCAAGCAATAAGTGAAACAGGAATACCATATCTGTAAAAAGTTTGCCATAAAAATCCAAATTCCACAGAGTCAAAAGCTTTTCTTTGGTCTAAAGACACTAACAATCCAGAGGTAGAAGTAAAGGAGCCAGATTCAAAAATTTCCCTTAGTACAATAAGTTGGTCCGTAATTACTCTGCCCAGAACAGCACAGGATTGTGTACAGGAAACAACACACGATGCAGCCTTAGATAAACGTAGGGCTAATATCTTCATAAGAATTTTAAAATCTGCATTTAACAACCAAATCAGCCTCCAATTTTCCAAATTTTCCCTACCCCCTTTTTTATACAGCAGGGTTACAACTCCCAAAGTTGTGTGGATGGGAAAATAACTCTCCTGTAACATAAAATTGTAAACTTGTGCCAACTCTTTAGAAATATGTGGAATAATTAAGGCGTATAATTCTGATGGAAGGCCATCTAGACCCGGTACCTTTCATTTGGGTAATGCAGCCACTGCCTCCAGAACCTCCGTAGGAGAAATGACTGAGGTAAGGGCAGCAATTGCAACCTGGAGAGGGCAGGAATATCCAAAAAAGGAAACCAATGAGAAAAAGCAGCAGTGTCAGTAAACTGCGTATCAAACTGTCGTCCTAAATGTGTAGACACAACTGACATAGTATCTGATTGTTTCGTAATGGTCACCATATCAGAATCCCAGACAGCAGACATGGTTTTATGCTGAATTCAGGAACAGCAACTAAGAAAAGGACAGACCTCCTCAAAGACCCCTGTGTCCCAAAACGCTGCTGCATAGTCAAAGATGCCAGTGGCTTCTCATGAAATTCTTGCATTTGTTGTTTAATAAAATGAATCTGATCCCCATAATCATGTGTGGTAGTTTATGCCAAACTCATCAATTGCTGCAACTGCTGTCTGAGTGTCTGATATTTCACCTTCTCTAAATCCAATATATATTCGCTCTCACTTAATAAAAACGTCCGTAAATCAGATTTCAAACTATCCCACCAGAGAAAAGGATTATCAAATAACTGAAATAGAGTTTTTTTTCCACCTATTAAATATAATATTTGTTGGAGCAGGGAACCCCCAGAGAGTAATAATGTATTAAACTTCCAAAGACCGGGGCCAGAAGGTGGATCCCACGCACCTACTACCACTGAAAGGCATTATGGTCAGAATACGTCACTGAATCTACCTGGGCAGCAAGTACAGGAACCCGGTCACTGAGAAAAAAGAAATCAATGTGGGTAGCATGTGTACCCCACTGAAACGTAGGTAGCCCCTTAGAATGAAATGATTAATAAACATCTTTCAAATGAGCTAATCGAACCATAGACTGCAAAGCCGACATACTGTATCACAAAAAATTTTTTTGGTAAAGGTGCCACCACCACGATCATGAGGCGTAAGACTGCAGATGAAGTCACCACCCCAAAGCACAGGTTGTGCCGAAAAAAGGAAAGGTTGAAGCTGTAGAAAAATGTCCACCCTATCTGCTTTCTTTTGTGGTACGTAAATATTAATAAGGCGAAAATAAGTGTTACGTAGCTTAACATCCAAGAAAAGAACCCTCCCCGGCACTAAATCAATCAGTTTTATGAGCTGGAAAGGTAAGTTAAACAAAATTCCAACCCCAGTACATGTACCCAAACCAATAGACCAGTAGGAAGGACCCTTATACCAGCCGCTTTTAGCATGGCAAACCTCTAGGGCAGTGTGTAGTCTCGTGTTCTGTAGAAAAAGAATATCCGGAGGGATGGACATTAAGTGGGAAAAGACGCCACCACATTTCTTTGGATTTTTAATGCTATTGACATTAATCGTCAAAAAAGTTAGCTGGGCAAGAAAGCTCATGAAAAAAAAGTTAAAGGTGTTTAAGTAATTTAGTTTTACCAGAGGCCTGTTTCTTTCTCCCTTTAGAGGTAGGTTTTCCTTTCAGGGGGCCCACCACCTGCTCACCTAACACACTGGATTCAGAATCAGAGCCAGGGTCAGCACACTGAGAACCCTCTGAAGAAACTTCGGAGTTTTTCTCCAAAAAATCAGTGTCTAAAAGTAGAGGTTGAAAATGATTGGAAGTCTGGGTTTCCGAAATTTTATGAACCTTGGGGGCTGGCTGTCTCCAGCTCCGGCGACGCGTTACCCATTGTTCAGGATCAACAGCCAGGACCGGAGGAGGAGGTGGAGGTGGCATATCAGGAGAGGAAGAGACAAGCAAAGTCCTTGGTTCCTGCAACGGAGGGACCGAAGGTACAGGGAAGGGTTCAGCAGGCTCTACCAACATAGGAACCACCTGAGGTCTCTGAACTACCGGAGGGGGTTCAGAACAGAATTCAGGAGGAGGAGGCAACATCGACAGGGTAGAAGAAGGTTGAGGATCTGAGGGCAAGGAAGGGGTCCCTGTCTGGACATGCGTCCGTTAAGCAATCGCAACCATCAATCTTTGCTCCTCCAAATCCCCAGAACCAGATTTGGAAGAAGCAGCCTGGGTACATTCTCCATAGGTATGACCAAAAAGGCCACATAAGTTACAACTGACAGGTTCAGAGCAATGCAGGGACACATGACCCAGCTTACCACACAGAGAGCAACGGATTTTATCACATACACCATTAAGGTGTCCCGGAGCACCACATTTATAACATGATTTAGGTTGGCCTGGGTAAAACAAAACACCACGGTCACCCCCCCAAAAAAAAAGAATTTGGCAAATGTTGTAAAGAACCATTCAATTCCCGAAGAATAACCCTAAACTTCCAACCCCCTGTCCAAATGTTTTCACCATCAAAAATAGCCTCAGGGGTCCCCAAAACAGTACATCACTGCTGAAGCCAAAAAAGTAAGTCAGTCACACTGACACCTTCATTACGAAAAAGAACCATAACAGACTTCTGAGCAGGTCTTGTGAGAGGGATGACTTCAAATGGGGCCCATAGCGAAGTATTCTTTACCTTCCCATACCTGTTCCAAAGGGCCTCCAACCCAGCCTGTAACTTAAAGTTAACATCAAAGGATCGTTCTCCAGAGACATGGATAAGAGCATACAATTCAGTAGCTAGAAAATGCAAACTTTGTTTAAGCAAAGTTTTCCCCACATATTCCCTGTCAGGAAACACTTCAAGACCCCCTTTATTCACAATACGAACAGCATTATGTCTTTTAGCTGGCAACACCTTTTTCTTAAAAAAGGAGGCATATGTATTAGAGGCACCAGCAATATCACCTCCAAAAACAGTCGCATTCTCACCCCCTGAAGACCTGGCAGAAGAAACAGCCGGAGGTGCAGTGGGAAGGGGGGCTCCAAATGACCATCACCCGGAGGAACAGGGGATTGAGATACCATACACTTAGGGTCCCGGGGCGATAGTACAGCCCGTGAAGAAAAAACAAGGTTAGGATTGGGGGTAATCTCCAAGTCAGTATCCAAATGAAAATCCGATACGTCACCCGAAGAGTCCTGCACAGTCTGCAAGGGTATAGGAGAGGACAACGTTGACTTTGGAGCTATCTGCACTCCAGGAATTCATATCGGTGCAAACCCCGAAGTCCACTGCCAGGAGACAGGCGAGTGTACCCATCCCGCTGCTTGTAGAGAAGTCTCCACCGACCACCGTTCCATAAATTCTGGAACTGAGTCCGCCCAATCTTTTCTTGGGGCCGTCGGTTTAATCGTTCGTTGAGAAGCATTAAAGGAAAAGGTAGAAACCCCATCCTGCATTAGGTGTTCCGTTTGAAATATCACCGGCGCAGGCACAGAAGCATTCCCTAAGAGGTCCTCTGCCACACCTGACTCGGGAGTATCCTGGGTTAGCAGCGTAACCTGACAACTCCCGCCAGACTCTGCACTCCCTTCTAGTGTACTCAGGAGCGGAGAAAAAAACAAATCACTCGGTACAGTATGTCCAACAAAGACCACTTCAGGAGAGAGCAGAGAAGTGACAGCCTTACTTGCAGCATTTCCAGTAGGTAATAAGAAAGGTCCCGAATCCATGTCCTGCAGTGTAGAAACAGCAACTAGGTCAGAAACAGGCTCCGAAGGCACTTCAGTAAGATGTAAGTCAGAATCCACAACAGGAAGCACTCCCAATGAAACTGCAGCTGACATAGGCAGCTCAGCAAGCACACTACACTCTGCCACGTCCTGCTCCATGACCAACTAGACAGAGACTGATGCTCGGCAGCAGACAGCAAAGCCCCCTGCAGTCAGAGTAGGGGAATTTCCCCGGTGTTCTGGCCAAATTTCCCTCATTCACTCAAAATACCATCAACAGCTTAATCTGGTTCAAGGTCAGTTGGCATTCATCAGTATCCCCCTCCCCCCCCCCGGGTCGTGCCTGAAAATAGGCAGGATTTGTCTAGTGCACTTACCCAGTCAACAAAAGCTAAATAAAATAAATAAATAAATCTAGAATATAAGGATGACATGAGAATACTATAGCACAGTAAACAGTTAAAAGTACAGTATGAAATTCAAAATGGTTAGAAGGAAATATTTTAATATTGAGAGGGTAATTCAAGTGTGAAACAAATTACCACAAGACATAATAGAAAGTAAGAATAAACGCATTTTTAAGAATAGGCTAGATTGGAGCCACCCAATGTTCCAGTAGATAGTATGATGCATTCCTACACTGATGATCCAGATTCAGGAGTGGTGTCTTAGGAGGAAACTGCCATGTGACAACATTCCCAGCTGAGGCTTGACAATGTCAGGTCTCCATACCCTAGTGACCCCTTCACTGAGCAAGGGAGCTTTTCTTCTCCACAGTGGCATGCTAGCTGTGTGCATGGTCTGCCAAGACACAGCCTGACGTTCTGGAGGTGGGCAGGAAAAGGAGAGAAACAGTATAACATCCTGTATGGCCCAATCACCATAAATGACAGTGAACAGTGGATTTGAAACCATCCTTTTGTAGACCCCTGCTAGCAAAATGGAGAGGGAGCGGCAGTTGGGATTAGAGGCACCACAGTCCCCCAAAGTAGGACACAGGTTGTAACCAGAAAAGGCTATATAAAAAAAATATGCTATTAGGCTTTATGAAGGGGGAAAGGCCATTAAGGTATTACCACTGAGAAGTGTGAGACAGTCTTGAGGTGCAAAGCATGCCTACTTCTGTCCAACAACCTCAACATTATCCTCGGTATTAATTCCACTAACCACAAGTTTGCATTCTTTTGTCTTATTTATTCTAGCAATCCACAATCTCAAGCTCTTTCATCTTCTTGAAGAATACTGTCACATTTTTTCCTGGCACACAGACTGGAAATGCCATTTCTTCTGACATGTGTGGCACTTTGCATCTCTAGAGGGGCACACATCTGTAAAGTGTGATGGTGAATGCTCACATCTGTGACAGGTTTTCTGTTTCTGTGGACTTCTTTTTGCACTTGTAGTTTTGCTTTAGGGGGTGGTTTGCCAGAGATGCTTTTACTACTAAGTTTACAGCTTGCCTTTAAGATACTATATATTTGATTTTGTATCTGGCTAGTTTGTAACTACTGCCTGTTTCTTTCAAATGCTTTGCTCTGTCTCACCCTTTTATTGCTTTGATTTCTCCAGAGTAAGGCCTGAGTCTAGCTGAAGCCTTTCTGACAGTTTTTGATTATGCAGACCAACTACTATGTGATCACAAATCATTTCATCATGCAGTGCACCATACAAGCCATGCCCTGCCAAGCTGAATACAGCAGTAATGAAACTGTCTACATAGCCCCACTCTTTTTATGTTATCTGGTTAAATTTTGCTTTTTTTAAAATAATATTTTAGTGAAATATGAAATTCCTGTCAGATCTGTTCACAACAGTATTATAGCCCTCTCTCTTCTGCTGTTAGCTTAAATGAGCAAAGAACATAATCTGTTTCTTTCCTCTTCATGTACATTAGTAACCAAGATCTGTTCACAACAGTATTATAGCCCTCTCTTGTCTGCTGTTAGCTTAAATGAGCAAAGAACATCATCTGTTTCTTTCTCCTTCATGTACATTAGTATCCATGTCAAATTGTTGTTATCTTTTTCAGTTAAAGTCATCTGTACCTTTCAGGATTTTGATATAACTAAGTTCACTTTTCGGGCTTTTTGAAATTAAATTTCTCTTGGTATCTTAATTGTGTCAGTGGCTCAGCAGGTAGCACACTTGCCTCTGAGGCCAGAAGATTGGAAGGTGGGTTCTAGCCCCAGACCGGAAATGTGGAATAAATCCCAATGCTGACACTGTAGTGCATCTTGATGGGGCTGCTGCACCCCTGAGGTGCTGTCTTTCAGATGAAATGTTAATCTGAGATCCCACCTACCTGTTCTGGTGGTTGCTCAAGTGGACGTTAAAGATCCCATGACACTTCTCAATATGAGTAGGAGAATTTCCCCGGTGTCCTGGTCAAATTTCCCCCATTCACTAAAAATACCACCAACAGCTTAATCTGGTTCTGTAAGTCAGTTTGCATCTGTACATGTTCCCTTACCCTTTCCCTAAGGTCACACCTGGAGATGAGCCATGGTTCAGTGTGCTTGTCCTGGTCACAAGCTTTCAAATAAAATAAATATTTAAAATGTTGCCATTTTCATGATCTCTGCCTTTCATTCCATCTGTATGCAGTATATTTTCTTTCTATACTGTAATGATCTCTTACCAGCTGAAGTTTTTAAGGGTATATAATCTGTTGAGTTTTTCAGAGATTGTCTGACACATAAATGATCCCATCTTGTTTTGATTTTTTCAGTAATTGCCTTACAGTTCCTCAACAGTTTTTCCCAGGAGAAACACACCAGCTGCCACCATGTGAAGTTTTGAGTTGTGTAGTTAGACTCAGACATATGGATTAGTTAACAAGAAATTTTAATCATTTATGCAATTAAACTTGTTTTTAACCAGTAAGAAACAAAGTTGAAAAACATCTCTTTTCCAGGTAAGAACTGGGAGCAACAACAAAAATGGAAAGAGACAAGGAAAACAATTCAGTAGCAACAGATTAAAAATCATAACAATCATAGTGAAAATAGGAAGCAAAAGCTATTACAGTGAAAATGATCCAGAAGGTGATTTGTACGACATGAATGGTTATACGATTTTATAGGCTAGAACAGAACAGTGTGCTTCTTGAAATAGGAACTAATAGCTATCTATGGTGCTCAAGCTAGTATGTAAACAAAATAAAATCCCCAAATAAGGAAGAATTTGCCCTGGTTATTTGACTAACAAGTTCAGTTGTTGGTATATTGGGATATGAGCAGTAACTTTAGGGTAATAGCAGGCTTGGCATCTCTAAATTCATGAGGAAGGTTGTTCAACAGGTTTAGGAGCTGGTAAGCAAAGAACACCTGACTCATATATCTGAAACACCTTTCTGGAGGCAACTGACTTTGTGGCTCTGTGGGAACAAAACCTTAATCATAAAAATATTCTATTATAAATTTATTATTTTGCATTATTTTATTTACTATTTTATATTCATTATAAATGCTTAATTATTGATTAAGGTAATTGGGATGTCATACTAAGACATCTGGTCAACATTCCTGTCTACGTGAGCTCTCCAAGCAAGAAAATAAACTGCTTAGATGAACTTTGAAAAAGAAGAAAAAAACAAGTCCTGCCTAGATGAGACTTTGGAAAAAAAATGGTTTGCAAGTTTTAAAGCTGGCCTACATTACTTAACAGAGCTTCTACAGACTTAAGTTTCATTTTTTGAGCTCCAGCTCAGAGATAGTTAACATGGAAAATAATGACTCCCACATAGATCTACTCACAAAATGATGGAAAGTAGTGAGAATGGGATATAGATTAATAAAGAAATGGTAGGTTGTCCTTAAAAAAAATCTGACTTCATCCAGCTTCTGTCAATATGCTCTGCAGTGGTCAGCACTTACTGAAATTTGTTTGAAACTGAAATAAGCACTATTTTAGAAAAAAAATATACTATCCAAAAAAAAAAACTTTACACATACTGTAAAGAGCCATAAGCTCTTAAGAAATAGCACAAGATGAAGATCTCTGGTTAAAGCCCACCAACAAAGGAGATAGGGAGTTTACCATGGGGTCACAAAACACCTCTGTTCATTTTGATCTCATTGAAGCTCATGGACAAACTGTCTTAATTACTGTATTTAAAATGCTGGCGGTCTCTTTTTGTATTCTTGAGGTTATTTTGATCTCTTGTCAGATTGTCATTTGTACACCATTAGCAGGCTCATGTTTGACAGTTACTGTAGTTCTTTTAAGTTTGCTAGAGTGGATAGGGGCTTATGTGTACTGTATATTTCTACATTATATTGTTAGACTTCTTGCTTTCATTGGAGGGGCCAGGTGATTTAAGCACATACTGCAGCTTGTAGTGTGGTAAATGGGCACCTATTTTTTTTTTTCATTTGGGGCAGTCTTGGGACTGCCTCACTCACTGTTTAATGTGGTCTTTTGGACCCAGAATCACTGCAGTGTGTTGCACTTCCCACAGTGCCTAGCTGAATTTCAAAAGTGAAGTGCAAGTAGGCACTGCAGGGAAACACAACATACCACAGAGCAGCCAACCATTTCAGTTTCCAAAATCCATTTTTTTAAATATTTTTTGCAGGTGTACTCCCCGCCTCCAAAAAAAAAAAAGACTAAAAACCACTCCCAGATAGACCTACTCACAAAATGAAGAAAAGACAGAAAGTAGTGAGAATGAGATATGGATTGATAAAGAAATGGCAGGCTGCCCTAAAAATAAAAATAAAAATCATCCAACCTCCATCAATATGCTCTGCAGTGGGCAGCACCTACTGAAATTTTGTGGAGACTGAAATAAGCACTACTTTAGAAAAAAAAAATAGAATATCCAAAAAGAAAACTTTACACATAATGTAAAGATCGTAACACTCTTAAAAATAGCACAAGATGAAGATCTCTGGTTAAAGCCCACCAACAAAGGAGATATGGATTTTACCATAGGGTCAGAAATCACCTCTGGTTCATTTAATAGGAAGGGAGAGAGTGCATTTTGATCTCATTGAAGCTGACAGACAAACTGTCTTACTTACTTTATTTAAATGCTGGTGGTCTCTTTTTGTATTCCTGGAGTTATTTCAATCTCTTGTTAGATTACTGTTTGTACAGTATTAACAGACTCAGATACCTTTATTACTATAATAAAAGATTCAGGGACACCTCTTAATAAATCAAGCTGAGAGACCTTTTATATAAATAAGATATAAACTTCAGTATTAAATTATTTTAAACTATAGCGGGGTATTGATGAACAACCTTATGAAATGATTTGAGTAAAATGGACAGAAATAATGTTCTAAAGTTGCCAGGGTTATGTAAATCTCCATCTTTGAAGATTGGGAGACTCTTGCAGTTTTCAAGGTTTCTGGAAATGTTACCAGAGACTGAGAGGTTCAAACTGTAGGGAAAAACAGGAAGCCGACAACAGGATTGGTGTTTTCCACACAAACTGTGGTGAGTAAGGTTTTAAAACTACATGCTATTGCTGTGGAGAAATTGAGGTTCTGCTCACTCACAGCCTGTGGTTTGCAACAGTGCTATTTGTTGCAGTATGTGTTGCCAGCATTTCCATATACTGGACAGTACTTCTGCCTTTAAGTTGATTATTAAAATTATTCAGAAAAAAAACTTCCTTTCATGAAAACAAGGCAAAATTAATAAATTCTAGTTCACCATTCAACTTAGTTGTTCATGTTCTTACTTTCTATGCTTTGTACTTCAACTATAATACATGTATTAACACAGTTCTTACAAGTATCTATCTATCTATCTATCTATCTATCTATCTATCTATCTATCTATCTATCTATCTATCTGTTTTAGTTTCAGTTTCACCTCTGTCTACTAGTAAAGAACAGAACTGGTAGCTTTTTACCATGGATATCCAGTCTCCACACACCAACATGCCCTATGATGCAGGGTTAGAAACCCTCAGGGACTAACTGCATGAAACCACTGATTATTCTTCTGAATTTATTGAATTTCTTATCACATTAACTGAGACAGTGCTTACATGTAATTGCTTCTTATTTTAGATAGAATGTACCTCCAGATCAAGTGAATTGCAATGGGGTGGTCTTAGCACCCAGTTATGCAAATGTTCTGTATATTTGTCTCATTTGCAAAATTGCTTTGTTTTTTTGACAGTGATATGAATCAATTTTACCAGTGTGTTAATTTGTATAGGCAATTTGTTAACAACTGTTAGTTACCTAGAAAGGTGTAGAGAGGAATTGTAATAGTTTGTACAATATTTGGAAGGTACAAATGGAAACCTAAAATTCACAGTTACTTGTGACTTTTTTTCCTGTCAGTTTCATGGACCTGGTTATCTAAAATCCAGAGGGGGAGTTGGCCACTGAGCTTTATAGAAAGGAAACTGGCAGAAACTCTTTTTAAATTTCACAAGTCGTCCCCCTTATATATGAAAACATATGAGAAGGCAAATATACAGTATATGGCTCAAAAGAAATTGCAGTCAAAAAGGTAGATATGAAATTCATGCTATATACTACAGACCTTAGAGATTATTTCCTAGCAAGATATTAAAACATGCAAACTATTCAGTGAGATCTGGATACAGTTAACCAGATTAATAGGGAGGAATTGTTCACACCTAGGACATGAGTAACAGAAAATATAACTTATGATTGCTCACCTATCTTTATTACTACATTCTCTCCCCAGTCACATCAGCTCTTGCCAGTGTTGCCGTTGCAGAAGAATAGGCATATTGAAATACTGGTCAAGAAGCTGAGTGAAACTGTATAACAGACACCAAAAATGATTTACAGAAGAGGAGAAATTTATGGGACATGTTAGTCAATAGCCTGTACTGGAAAGCAAACAGGGTACAATGCAGCACATTAACTGGAGACACACATGCTATAGATGGGGCAATTGTAACTATTGTAGTTCTGTAAAGCAGGGAATTTAATTTGCACAAACAGTAAGAGATCAAGTCTAAACTATTACAAATTTCATGACAAGTAGTACAGCCAGCATTGTTGACCTTGCTACAGTACCTGTGAGGTACAATATGTCCAGCATTTTATGTTGGAAAGACAAAAGGAGATAATGTATTTGCATTAGTAAGCACATTCATAGCATCAATAAGAATGACATCATCAGTGCCCTATTCCAACATATTCATAATATGGGTAGAAGTGAGAGCTTTGTCATTCAAGCAACAGAGAAAGCTTTTCAGAATGTACAGTAAGGGGAGAAGACAAGGATACAAAATTATTCAGACTGGAATCCTTTTGACAGAAAAAACTTAGTTTGTGTACCTCTCCTGATGCCAATGACCATTTCCAGCTAGCACTGTTTCTGTGATACTGTAATTACTATTATTGTTTAGGTATTCATTGCTAATATTTATTTATCCATTTATTATGATTCAGCTGTTAATATGCGGTTTATGAGTACATACGTTTTTGCTCTGTTGATTTAGTACCTGCAGAAGATAACTTATAATATTAAACATGATAAGATAATGTGAGGTCTGCAAGTCGCAGTGTACTGTATCTAGTGTTATATTAATCTGTGTTTATGGTTATGTTGAAATTTGTCTTGCAATTTTCTGTAGGTGATTTCACGTTACTTTTTATTGCATTCCCAATCTCTTTCTTCCTGTGAAACTTCCATAGGAACACCAGCTATACAGTATGTTATCTGTTGGTTGTTTTTCTCTATAAACATGAGTTTGCATTTTTTAAATTAAGTTTTTAACGACCAGGTGCTTGACCACTGTTTGAGACATTCCACATATTTATTATTTTATTCATTATGTTAAGCTCACCCTCCCATACTGCTTTTTGTCATCAGTAAATAAACTTTGCTGCTCAGCCCCTTTTGTATGTTGCTGATCAATATACTGAGCTAGCCTGGGCCTAGCATTGACCCCAATTGGACCCATTTATAGCCTTCCTAAGTTTTGAAAGTTTGCCATTGCAAACTCCCCTTTAAGTTTTGTCAGGGAGCCAGTTACCTACACATCATGTTAGTTTCCCCCATGCCATGGTTCCACACCTCTACTTGTGTGGTCTATTCCATAACTAAGTCAGAAATCATAACCCATGCTTAAAGGACCCTGCATTTGGGGTAAGTGATGGGAACATTTGATGGTTAGTATGATCTGGCATGGGTCCTCTGTGTCAGTAGCAGGACTAAATGGAAACTGAAGCAGCAGACTGCTCATAGAGTACTGCAACAAGAAGCATTGAGGACAGGAAGGTTAACATAAAAAGAAACCCAATTAGTTTCTAACAACTGCATTGTGAAGATAAACATTCCAGTTCGGTTTAATATACACCAGCTTGCTACTAACAAAGGCTGCTCAAATGAATTTAGTTTTTCTCTTGCCCTATCCACTGCTAAACCGCCACTTAAAGAGGTGTCAATGTCCTCCTTTCACCTTAATAGTTTAATAAAAACACAGCTTTTTGGGAGTTTTAAGTCACTGACACTGTTCTACATGGTTTCAATATAAAACATAGCTTGCCCCTGCCCAGCAGCATTGATAACATACTTCAGAAGTGGTGGCATCCTATATCATTGGATTTCTTCATGTATAGCTATATACTGTATGTATACAATGATCTACAACAGGGCATGTGTTCCTGTAAGCAATAATATCCAACAGGGTAGGTGGTATTGCCCAATACCACCTGCCATGGAGGGTATATTTGCACTTAGAAAATGGGCTACATGTGACATTTTTGTGCAAGATTGGTAAAATTCCCCCAAAATGTTTAAAAATTACTAAAATGAATAGAAAAATGTGTATTGATAAAGTAGTCCCTCTACTGGTATACTTGCCAGTAGAGGGCACTATACTGTTACAGATGTTTTTTATTCTGAAGTGAAGTTTACTGTTTTTTTTTTCTTATTGTCCTTTCTCCTTTGTCCTCAAATGGTGTGCTTGCTTTATGCTGTGTTTGTTTGTTTGTTTGTCCAGCTGCTCTTAATCTTTCTTTTTCATGCTAGCCTGAAATGAATACCGCATGTATGGTGCAGTGGCCATGGACAGGAAACAATAAAGGAACATTGTCAATGAGTAACCAGAGAGCAGTGGTGGATTGGGGAGTGGAGGTGTGATTCTTCTTTTTGGTTTTTCTGTTGAATGTCACCGGGAGATGGGGATCTGACTGCTTGTGTGGTGGCAATAGGAGTTGGACAGCCACACATGAGCGAGTGATTGGATGACTTGCAATGGGCAAAGAGTGAGCACGAGACTGTAGTGGTATGTATTCAGTGAGAGAAATGTTACTTCTATGATTCTGTGTACTGCAGATGGAGATTTAGTGTTGGCTTGAGGCTGCAAAGTGGGATGGTGGCTGGAAGGTGGGACTCAATGTACTTAATAATGTGCTAGCAGTTTTCAGCTGGAAAAAAGTGTGCTGTATGTTAAAATGCTAAGTTTTCTTTAGTTACACTGCAGTTCAGTTGTGAGGGTTGGGGGTGGGGCTGACTTGCTGACTTCTCTTGCTTGGTGAGTGGAAAAAACTAGGTGCTACTGAATTTTCAAATTCAAACTGGCACAGGGATAACAGTTTGACACTGTGACATGGCAGGCTGGTACTTTTCTTTTAATTTGGTATGCTTTTTTCTCCCTAATTACCACCAAGGCTCAGGCCCAGCCCATCCTGGACCACATCACACCCCGGGACTTACCTCTTGGGCAGAGGATACCCCCTAGATTGCCACCCAGGGTTGAGCCAATGTACCAGGCATGGACCCGCACAAGAAGGAGAAAGGATTCTGGCAGGGGAGGCTACTAGTATTGCCTCCCTGGCTTACCCCCCCAGGATGGGGCATGGAGTCGGCCAGCCACACTGGAGGCTGTATTGGGTTAATTGCCCAGAGTGCTTTGGCAATGCAACTGGAGCCAGGAGAGAGGGGCCTCACAGAGGCAGCAGCTGTATTTTTCAGTATTGTTGCTTCCCTGGGGGCAGGGACATGCAGGAGAAAGTGCCAGCATGATGGTTGCCCCCAGCCTCTGCCAGGGGTACATGGTGTGCTGGACACTCTGCTCCCCCCAACCGGAGAAGGAGAGCAGTTCCTTGGACACTCAACCCATCTGCCCCCGACTGGCCCTCCAAAGTCCCGAGTCCATTACCTAACCCAGGTCATTGGCGTCACAGCGGGTGCCTGCTCCTGTGCCGGCAGGCTGGTCTGACAGGCTGGTACTTTTTTAATTCCTGGACATGTATTGAAAGTTAATGTACCCCCCCCCCCACCACCATAATGGAGGCAGCCGGTCAGAGTCCAGGAAATAAAAAGCCCAGTATCTGAAGAGAATTAATGCTTGCCCTGGATGAATTAGAATGCATGAAGCCAGTGACTGAGGGACTTTCAATGCACCCATGAAGTGCATTAATTCTCAAGAAACTCATGTCATAGAGTAGGTTATTGCACTTATTAAATGGATTTTGTTTTTTAAATGAAAAATGGATTTCTTTTCCTTTAGTTAGGTTGTTGATAGGTAGAATATCTGAGTTTGTAACAAAGTCTGTTTGTCTTTAAATGAACCCCAAAAATGCATTTATTTTCAAAAAATGTATGTCCTGTTGTAGGTTTTTGTGTTTAAAAAGTGGACACATTTTTTTATTTCAATGGGAAAAGGTTTTATTTTCATTTAGTTATGTGGTTGCTTGGGAGATTGGGGAATGTTAGTTACAAACTGTGCAGTTTCTAGGTAATTAGTCAACAGTCAAGTTATGTGTTTCAGATAGTGAAGATGTTAAATTTGGTCAGTTTTGTGTGCCCCATTTTATAATAAAGTTTAACACACTTAAATCATGCTTTAGCAATATAATAAAAACAAATACTACTTTCACTAATACTGTGTTCTTTTTCTGTCTCATCTAAAATGTGACCATCATTGTGTTGGGTGGGAAATCCATTCCCTTTATGAAATGTTCATATCTATGTTTGTTATACCCTTCTTGCATTTTCATACAGTTCTTTTGATTTTCTCCTTTTTTTATTAATTTTGCTTTTTGCAGTACAGCACTGGTGCAGTCTATATACTAAGTGCTATGCACTACATTTAGGACAATAGAATGCTTTAAGTCCATGAGTTCTGTAAACCAAGTTAATGGGCCAATTTTTCCTATCTTGATGCTAAGATTTGAAAATCCAGTTTATTCTTAAAGGATATCACGTTTTCTGCTTGCACAATATTCTTTGGTAGCCCATTCCATACTCTGCCCACTATTTGTGAGAAAACATCTCACCTGCTATTTTTAATATTGTTTTCTAATACTGTTTGTTCGCTATGTGAAATTAAGTTGCACTCCTTATTGCATATTAGAAAATGGGAAGGGGAGAGCTGCACGGAATGTTGAATTTCTGAAGGAATGGAATTCCATGTTATTATAGAAAATGCTGCTGATCATAGCACCCAACTGCGATGCAGGTGGCCTGGGTTCAGGGATGGACCTGGGAGTGTTGGAGGGCCTGCCGGGGGAGATGGATTGAGAGTCCTAGGGATTGCTCTCTTTCTCCAGGGAAGGAGGGGGTAGAGTGTCCATTACAATGTGGACCACTGACAGAGGCTGGGGGTACCCCCATGCCATTGCCATTACTGCAGGGGCTGGGGCTGATGCGGGATATCATTGCATGTCCCCACCCTTGGGTGAAAAAATCTGAAAAAATTGCGGCTGCCACCTATAACACCTGCTCACCCTGGCCCCGATCATGCACCATGGCATCTCTGGGGGGATCCCAACCTATCCCATTGCCTGCTATGGCCAGTGGATTCTGCGCCTCACTTTGGGGAGCAAGCCAAGGAGACAATGCTGGTGGGATGCCCTGCTGGAACCCCGTCCCATCATCGCAGGGATCCAACTGGTGCTGTGGCCCTGCCAGTGGGGGCAATCCAGGGGGTATCAGGGTACCAGAGAACAAGTCCTGGAGTGTCAGGAGGGGGCTGAGGGCTGGTGGGGGCTGAACCACAAGACAGCTTGCACCCCCCAAAAAAAAGAAAACTCTGCTGATTTCTATCATTTGTGGAATGTCAACATTCTGCAGGCAAAATGTTTTTTGTAGAATACTAATCAACAGTTCATATAAACCACAGATTCTTTTCCTGCAATCTGCAAAACATATTCTGTGGTTTACTGTATATGATCTGCAGAACATTATTCCACAGTTTGCACAGAAATGCTTTTTGAAATTCGGTGTAATTTAAAAATAAATTCCTCAAAGCATTTCAGAAGCTGAACTGCTATCCCACAACAGTGCCAATGGCGGAATTTCACATTCCGCACAGCCCTAGGGGAGGGAGATTTCCTGGCCTCTGATTGGCTAAGACCCCTGGCAAGGAGTATATTTAAGTGCCAACAGAGACTGGAAAATTACTATTCCCACTGCCATCCTGACATTTCAACAAAAATATCAATGTGCCCACTGAATTTTAAATTCTATCAAGTCACTATATTTGTTTACTCACTTAGAAAGATTTAAAGGGGAACTGTCATCTACAGGATTTCTTAATGTCTGAAAGCCCATAAAAAGCTAATTTGAGTGAGTCATTGTGTTTATCTGTAAGTCTTTGCAGTCCAGAGTTATTAATATGTAAATCAGCCTGTAATTAAGAGCAGAGGAAAGCCATGTGTTTTAGGCTCTTGACAGGAAATGATGTCACTGATGGACTTTACCATCCTTTGACTGTAGATAATTCAAAAAATATACTACGGAATCATCTGTTTTATTAAGTGTGTTTTAAGGTGCTATTACAACACTCTTTACATTTATAACAATTATTATATTCCAGCAGAATGGGTTTTGATTCCAACATGCTTTACTTGTATTTTGTGGCCCCCCATATTCAAAACTTCTCCTGGAAAGGGTGCAATTTGTTGCGCTGCACAACTGAGATGCACTGTCACAAATCAATGCTATATTCAGAAGATGCATGGTAGAGATGCGCCAGTGCATGTCAGGCTGAATATAGCAAAGATGCGCTATAGCGCATCCTGAAATGTGCCAGTGCACCTGCACATGCACTGGAGTAACTGGGCAGAATTGAAGACAGCAAAGGAGCAACCTGGCCTGGGACAGCTGAACAGCTGGGAAGAATGTGCAATGGGAAATGAATGAGGTACAACAGCCAAAACAGGGAGGGAAGCATCCCAAGGCAAAAGGGGTGGAAGAAGGCACTGACAAAGTGCTTAATGGACACAGACCCAGGCCCCATGGGCATAATATGAGTCACCACACATACACCACCAACCCAGGGGACAAAAAGGCACACTGGGCATGGCAAAGAAGAGGGCAGTGATGGAACAGCACAGCACCAGAGGCCAAATGGACAGTATAGCCCAGCCATTCACCATGACAACAGTGCAGAGGGACCAAGCAGGGTGGTCATGGTAGCCACTGCACAGGCACAGTGGCCCTGAGGCAGACTGGTACACCAGTTGGCAGCTATAGGCTGCACTGGTGGCACATGCTCACAGGTACACAGGACTGCAAACAGTGCAGCACAGCAGCAGGGGGACCAGGAGAACAGTAGAGGTATGCGCAGCACCAGAACATGGGTAATGTGCAAGTGACAATGCCAGCAGCACCAATGTACACCCCAGAGATGCCCCAGGAGACAGCATGACAAACAGAGTGGGGGTAAAACAAGGTGGATGGGGTGTACGGTTGTGCCAAGGCACAGATACAAATGGACAGTGCACATAAGGGACATTGGGTCAGTCATGCAGCACAACAGGGGACTGGAACAACTGTTCAGCATGGACCACACACACACACAAACACACACACACACACAGTCTTCAGCAAAAATGCTTAATAACAATGAATAGCAGAAAAGATACAAAAAAAATCAAGAACAAGAAAAAAACTGGAAAACTACCAGACAATATTAAACTATTTACACTAAAATGACTGGGGTAGGGCGGAAGGGTGAACAGGGACTACAGGGGTGCAATGGAGTTATTTAGAAGGGGACTGTCCAGAAGAACAGAGGCCTAGTGCCCCTGATGATGGTCTGCCTGGTCCTGCATCAATTGTTGCAGCTGTCTCAGCTCCTGAAGCATTTTCCTCACCAGTCACATGTGGGCCCCCTGCCTCTGGAAAATGGTCATCAGGATATGCTGAGAGTTGACTGTCCTCCCACCCACCATCATCCTCGGCCTCCTCCTCATTGTCACAACAGTTGGATGACCTGTGTTGCAGAAACAGAGAACAGGTGCTCAGTGCCACAGCCCACAAAGGCACAGCCCCTCCCATAATGGGCTGGGCATGCATGCCTGCCTGATGCTGGCCAGCCCGATGCAGAGGGCCATCAACCCACCATGCACAGCACACACCAGCAACATTCTGAGACACAGAGCCACACAGTGAATGGGAAGTGGCACAGTGAACAGGCAGAGGATGTCACCAAGGGACATGTGGCCATGTCCCCCCACAGCAGGCCCTGAGATGATCCCTTTTGTGAGCACTGGTGGGTGCCCACAGCCAGGACTACACATGGCAACTCGGGACAAACACACAGGTGCCATGGGCACAGTGGGACCACCACATGCTGCCGACAGTACGATGGATGTGTGCGTGATTGCCACCACATGGACATGCACAGGAAGCAGGTACTGGCCCACTGTAGGCAATGCAACTCCCCCATACCCCATGTACACACAGAGGCAGCACATGCAGTGCACCTACCCGCAGAACGTTGTTGGCCATGTGCCAGTGCACCACCTCCATTTGCCCCTAACCATCTGTCAGCTCCTTCCCTGGCCTACCGACACTCCTCCCGACCTGCAACGGAGACACAATGGAACAGCACCATGAGCAGCATGCTGGAACATATACCCACCTATCCCCAAACAGTGACATGATGCAGCATGGTGCAGCCTGATGTGTGCCTGGCTGAAGGGCAACTGGCAATGTGACATCACAGTGCCATGGCAACAGCACAGTGGACCACCAGTCCACACAGGGTAATCCATGGCATGTATGGAACCAATAACCTTGCCCTGCAACCAGGACCATGGTGACCATGTGGGCAGGGATACATGCACCTGCCACACACCCCAAAACCCCCAAAAGCAGTCAAAGAAAGTGTGCACACAGCACATACATACCTAGGCATGGCACCGCCTCCATGTGGGCCTGTTCCTGCAGCCCCCTGAGCCTCTCAGGAACATGCCTGCTGAGGTCCCCATAGTGGTGGTGGCACTGCTCCCCAGTCCTGGGGATGCCAGTACAGCATTCCAGCTGCTTCCCCACACATGCCCACACCTGGGCCTGTGCCTCCTGGAGCTCCTCCCTACCAAACAATTGCCCCTCCAGGGGGACTACAAGTGCCACCAGATTGGCCACCTCAACATCACTCCAATTGAGTGCCCTGGGCCTGCCATCAGTCCCACATGTCATTGTTGTGCTGTTCAAGCTGCTGACTGTGCTGTGTGTCAGTGTGGCAGTCTGCACAATGTGTGACCAGGCCACACCTGTTGCGCGATACACCCGCTATGTATTCAGCTGTGTGACTCACACATGTATGATAGTGATGCACCATTAACACCAATAGCACAGTACTGCACATATGCAGCAGTGAAAGGCCTGGCGGGAGAATGGGGTCAAGGCCCAGTGACCCACATGCAAGCATCCACCTGCTGGTGCCATCTTGTTGAGGGCAGTTAATGCCACACTTTAAGCCAACCATATGGCGCATGTGCACAGATATGCACCATAGAGGTCAAAGGCGCAGCACAGGGATATGCATGATACATAGACAGTGCCGCACTGTCAGCCAACCACATGGTTCATGTGCGCAGATATGCTCCACAGAGGGCAAAGTTGCAGCACAGGGAGATGCACAATGCACGGCAAGTAATGGTGGACAGGCACAGCCATGCATATCAACTAAGGCACTGTGCATTGTGCATGTGCAGGAAATGTGTCATGTGGAGATGCTTGTTGCATTTCATATGTGCAGCCCAAATTGAGATGGGCCAGGAGCAAATTTGCAATATTCAGCCAAGATATGCTAATCTAGGCCTAAGTCAACTGATTAGCATCTCATTACCGACTGCCCCACAGTTCATTTGCATAAGATGGGCCAGAAAAGTACCACACCACACCACACCACTGGTAACTGACAGGAACTGAAGCCTGGAAGGCAGGTTTGTTTACATACTTTTTGCATTGCTTCTTTTGTACTGCATTTTGTGGGACTTTGCTCAACTCCGGTGCATGCTGCACATGTGCTCATGTCTGTCACATTCCTGTCCACAGGCAGCAGTATGTCTAATAGTGAGGAGGAGCAGCTGAACAGGCGGACGCCTAATTTTACTAAAGAAGAGCAGCGTGCCCAGGTGGAGGCATATTTTCAGAGGAAGGTGCTGCTGTCAGGCAAGTCAGGCACCCGGCAGGAGTGGGTAAAGGGCTGGGAGGAAGTGGCAGTATATGTCAATGCACATGGGAGGTATAATCACATTTCCCAAGAGTGTATGAAATGCATGACGAGTGACAAGCAGAGGGCCAGGGAGAAGGTCACTAATATAGGGGCCTCACTGAGCCAGACTGGTAGTGGCCCTTCCACTGCACCAACCCTCACACCTTCTGAGGAGATGATTGTTGCCAACACGAGCTGGGTATCCATTAAGGGTGTCCCAGGGGGTTGTTCCAGACTGGGGGCAGCCCATTGCAGCACTGTGAGTGTGCGAGTGTCACACCCTATGGGGCAGTGTGTGCCAGCCACAGGTGTGCCTGTTATATCACACAGGGCCTGTAACCTTGCCAAGAGAGCACTGTGCAGGTCTGCTGGCAGTGCACAGCCATATTGTGGGCCCACATGCCATCCTGTATGCAGTTGTGCATGACCAGTGGCATGCTGCAGGACTCAGGGTGGGGGGGATCAACAACAAAGGCTGCAGGTGGCTATGCATGCCCATGGGGGCCTCCATGTTATGTGCGGTGCCACATAGCCATCCACAGAGGGCCCACACACTATCTGGCAACAGTGGGAGGTGTTCCACAGTAGGGTGGCCAGTCCATTGTGGTATTGTGCCCCATGCTGCCATGAGTGTGCACCCCTGCACACACGCATGTCTCACAATGCCAGTGTGTTTGCACTTCACATGCCACAATGGTAGTCACAGGCCTGTGTGGTGGCACAGGCACACTTGTGGTTCACATGCACACACTCCCACATCTAGTTGACTGCCTGCATTACAGCCATGTGTCACTCACCATGTGTTTCTCTGCCTTTCAGCTCCATCATGACTCAGAGGTGCATCACCAGCTGGTGCCCATCCAGTGGCACTGTTGGAGGACAATGCCATTCCTTCAATGTCCTCCAGAGCAATGACAGGTGCTGCAGACTGTGGTTCAGCACATATGCTGGTGCAACTACTGGAGTTGGCTGATGATAACTCCTTGTCCAGTCTGCTTCTGCAGGAGGACATCACCATGCTTGCACCGGCCATGAAGGAGGATGATGATGAGGAAGATGCCACACAAATTGGGAGACACACAGGTGGTAACAACCCTCCCACTGGCTCAGTACACACATGGGTAGCTACAGGCAGCACAGGTGGTGCTGTGCCCACAAATGCACCTCCCCAGTGCACCCCTCTCCACCAGCTGATGCAGTGGCTGGGGGAGGATGGGGATGCAATGCTGCTGTGTAGCCTGAGAACACCAGCACTGTCCAGCAGGGTGCTGCAGGACTGAAACGGCCAATGGTGGACATTGTCCAGCCCACTCCAGAGCCCGCTGTGCATGCCCATGCACAGTCCCTGCCCAAACAGTGGCCTCCTGTGTGGCATTCCCAGATGAGGGATGTGGCACAGCAGGCAGGGACCACACCTGCCCATCGGCCCTCCTCCCCAATGCACCACCCACTGACAGGCTTGCTGAGCACACCTGGCTCCTGTGGGAAACCGTGGAGGGCCAGGCAGTGCTCAGGGAGGAGCTATGTGGACTGCCGGTGCATGTAGAGCACATGGATGACCATGATGTCATGAAACACATGCAAGTGCTTGGCAAGTTATGCCAACTGTGGGTGGCCACGACCGCTGCACTTAACGGGGTTGCACAGGCCATTGCAGTGGGATTTGCATCCCTTTTGTCTCGTTGTCACAGAGGTTCCTGCTGCACCACATGCAGTACCATGAGCACCCCCAGGGCACGGCATCAGGTAACTTCAGTGCTGTTGACATCACCCCCAGCCAGCATCATCCCCAACACCCCCAGATCCAATCTGGACTTCAGAATTGATACACCCAGGGGCACCCAGTCATGGTCTCAGGTGTCAACCCCTGCTGTGGTGGAGTCTTCACCCTCTGTGGCTGGTGATCTGCCTGTGGCATCCTCCCAGCCAAGGCCATGGCCACCCATGAGGCCGCGGCAGCCATACTGGCTCACGATGAGTCCTGCAGGGTGCGGTTGGCATGTCCCAGTACCCAACTGCTGTTGCTGAACATGCCCCTGGCTGGTAGTCACCAGGGCCACATGCTGTGGCACACGTGCACCCTGATGTCATGCCTGCCTGTACTGTCAGTGTGTTTTACTGGGCATGTGTGGGGGCAGTGGTGTTGTGCTGTTTGGCATGGGTGTGACGAGTGCAGCACTGTGTCTGCCATGCATGTGTGCCAGCAGATAACCTCTGATCCATTCCAGTCTCTGCAGTGACACTGTGTCCCCCCATCCTTGATGGCACTGTAGTGGATGCCAGTACATAGTTGTGGCCACTCTGCTCTGCACTCTGCAGCTGCTGTGCAGTGCATGCCTGTGTGTGTGTGTGTGTGTGTGTGTGTGTGTCCCTGTGTCAGTGTGTGTGTTGTGTGTGTGTGTGTGTATGTGTGTGAGACCTGCTGCCCAGTTGGGTCACCCTGGGTGACTCACCTCCTGATTGAGAAATGCTCCTCCATAATGGTGTCCATTCACATATCTGGACTGCGTAGTACGGTACGGTCTGCATGCCCATTGGCCCACACTGTGGACCCATGGGCATATAGCTGTACTGTACACAGTCAGTCGGTGGGCAGCCGGGCGGCTGGCGGGTGGGGAGTTGCCGCCTGCCACTGATGGGGGAGAGTGGGGTGGTGGGGCTCAGTGGGCAGGTGGGGAGGGGGTACCGCTGGACCAGCAGGGTTAGTGTACACTGTCTTAGCTTACTTATATCCGTGATCGGGCTGAAAGCAGTCCACTGGACTACCAGGGATTATTTAAAATGTTTATTTCATACTGATGCCCACAATCGGGCTGGATGCGGTCTACTGGACCACCAGGGATATTGGACTTTTTCTCATCACTTCTAATGCCCGCGATCGAGCATTGGGGCACTTTGCCGTGCTGTGCAGGAGGTGTCAGTCCCCGACGGCTGCAGCCTGATAGGGCGCCAGGCGCAAGTCACCAGGGGTCAGTGCACCTGTGTGCAAATGGGGCCATAATGACATGCAAATGGCTCCATTTGCACCTTGCATGCATTATGGCCCCATTTGCATATACAGCACTGAATATCGAGGTTCATGCGCCTTACGCACCCGCACTTGCACTGGTGCATCCCCCTGCTCTTCTCTGGTCACTTGTGACGGTGCAGTGCCACTGCACCATGGCAATGCAGGTGGCCAATGTGCCATATTCAACGGTGCTGAGCCTTGGTGCATCACCATTCAATATCGCCTGGACCATGCCCTGGTGCATCCCAGTTGTGCTGCGCCCAGGCATGCGCCACAGCCTGGTGCAGTCTGAATATCCCACCCTCTGGGAACAAGCTGTTGCTCAGTGTCCCTTTTCTGGACAAAGACAATAAAAACAATCTGAGCATGTGTTATGATTCTGAAAATATTATGCTCTTTCTATCCAGATTTGATTTGTTTACTAATTGCAAAACGACACAGATGGACAACATTGTTAAAACCTGCATAGCATAAAATTTATTATTAAATGAGTATTTTACTTCTTTAGATGAAGTTAAAATTATAACAGTTTCTTACTAAAATAATTTGGATGGAATGGGATTTTCTACCATAACAATGCTAGAATTCTATTGGATTATTTTTACTAACAGTTTGAAATGTAAAGGTGATAACTCACTAGATTCGCACATACAAAACAATTATTATAAATGTTGAAAGCATAGGGCTATGCAGATGTACTGTGACATTCTGGAATGCCGTTCCAACTGTAATGTAAAAAAAAAAGGAAAAAGACAAAAAACAACAACACAAAAAAGAAGAAAACAAAAAGGAGAGACAGGCAGAGTGTGTGTGTGTGTGTGTGTGTGTGTGTGTGTGTGTGAGTGTGTGTGTGTTTGTGTGTGTCTCTATCTCTGACAGAAGTGCTGCACTAACTGAACTGTGCTGAAAGGGAAAAAATATCACCATTAATTAAATTAAATACTATATGTGTGTGTGTGTGTACAAAACATAATTTTACACACACCTGAGGTGTGGCATGCATTTATAAACCCCTCGGGCTTCGCCCTCAAGGTTTATGTAGCATCTCGCACATCGGGTGTGTGTAAAATTCTGGTTACACACACACATATATTATTCTATATTTTAATAATGCATTTCACATTTTGCATGTTTTAACAATGTTGTCCATCTATGTGTTGTTGTAATTAATACACACGTAATTGTGTCCTATTTCTTTTCTATTCAAGTCAAATCTGGATAGAAAGAGCATAATATTTTTCTGAATTAAAACACATGCTCAGATTGTTTTTACTGTCTTTGTCCAGGAAAGGCACACTGAGCTACAGCTTGTATGCCTCTTTGCGGATGACACAAAGATCTGTAACAGAGTTGATACACAAGGGGGGGTAGAAAGGATGAGAAGGGACTTGGCAAGGTTGGAGGAATGGTCAGACATATGGCAACTTAGATTCAATGCAAAGAGGTGCAAAGTAATGCACCTGGGAAATAAAAATCCAGGAGAAGAGTACACAATAGCAGGGGAGGTACAAACAACAACAATAATGGAAAGGGATCTGGGTGTAGTCATATCAGATGACCTAAAGATGGGTAAGCAATGTGAGAAGTCAGTAAGGAGAGACAGGGGGATACTGGTATGCATAGGGAGGGGCATCACAAGTAGAAAAAGGGAAGTGGTTATCCCTCTATACAGACAGTTGGTGAGACCCCATCTGGAGTACTGCATGCAGTTTTGGAGACCTCATCTACGCAAGGACATAGACAGGATGAAAGCAGTCCAGAGGAGGGCAACTAAAATGGTGCAGGGTCTACATCAGAAACCATATGAAGAGAGAATGAGAGAGCTTAATATGTATACCCTTGAGGAAAAGAGGGAGGGGAACATGATAGAAACTTTTAAGTACCTCAAGGGAATCAACAAAGTCCAGGAGGGTAGCATCTTTCAGAAAAAGAGATGTGTAAGAACAAGGGGGCACAATTTAAAGTTAGAGGCAGGACGGCTCAGGGGTAATGTGAGGAAATTCTTTTTCACAGAAGAGTGGTGGACGCATGGAACTGCCTTCCTGGAGAGGTTGTGGGGTCTAAAACAGTGGGGGAATTCAAACATGCATGGGACAGACATAAGACAATTATAGTGGGGGGTTGCAGCAAGTAGGCTGTTGGTTAACTGGAATCTGCAGCTTATCCAATAGGTAGGGAAATGGGCAGAATGGGTGGGCCAAGTGGTTCTTATCTGCCGTCAAAGTCTATGTTTCTATGTTGTTACTGGGTGTGTTTTGGGAGCACAGGACAGTTAAGTGACTTATTCTGGTCACACAATATACATGTAAAGCATGTTGGAATCAATACCCATTCTACTGGATGAATGAAGCTTGTTCACAGCTCTTTGCTTTAACCTATAGGTTTACAGCCAGCTAATAATTTAATAAATACCCATTTCAAGGCTGGCCCCATAATGGCAGGCCAGTAGATGCATAGCCACATTTGTATCTTGTAGACCTGAATTCACACCCAAAATTGTAAGAGAAGGAACAGAAAAAGACAGAAATTGGTGCTGTGACAGCCCCAGAAATCTGTACTGACATAAACACAGCCAAGGTTTAGAAATCCTGATATGGGGCCCCAATATCTGTTGGCTAACAGAGCAAAACTTGAGATGTGTAGTTTTTGATGATCAGCTGGCAGTATAGCCTAGAACAGTGGGGGGCAACCTGCAGCCTACCAGCCATTTGTGGCCTACTAAGTGTTTTTCTGCAGCCCTTAAGAGACTTTTAAACTTTCATTCAGATGTGTTTTTCAAACTAGCAAATGGAAAAAATTGTACTGTCTCTTTAAGTTTAAACACTGTCCGCATCTCTTCCTGAATGTGCTTGCTCATGTTCATGTACAGCTTCAGCTACATCTTTGAGCAAATGGAATGAACCAATGCATACTGAGTGCTTATTTTGCTGTCTCTCCGAGTTAACACTGTCGATACTGTGGATTTACTGCGGGATGAGCAGAGCTGAATGGAGGGAGAATGCCCTTGGTAGGAAAGTACTTTGTTAGCACTCAGTGATAATTTTGAAATGACGTTGCTTGACAGTATGAGTGGAGGGAGAATGCCCAGTGTGGAATTATTTGATAATTTGCTAGCGATCATGGTAATTGGTGTGACAGTTGTACAAAACTTTGCTAACGAGCATGAAAATCATGGTCATTGTTCAGCTAGGAGTGGGTACCATATTATTTAATTAGGTGCAAAGCAGTTGTTGTTCCCCCTTCCCCCAGTCTCTGCAGTAGTACATGGCTGAGAGTGCATTGCAGTTTCTTATTTTGGTATTAAAGGTTTTTTTGTATTGAAATGGTCTCAAATGTGTCAATTTTGGGTTACATGGGTACTGTCCAAGCCATGCATGCTGATACAGACCTCGAGGTGGTCCAAGGGACGCATATATGGCCCACAGGGTATTCCAAGTTGCCCACCACTGGCCTAGAGGTTAAAGCAATCCTGAAGATGGATTATTATTATTACTAACAGTTTGAAAAATAAAGGCGATAACTCACTAGTTTCAATGCACATACAAAACAATTATTATAAATGTAGAAAGTGTTATAACACCCTAAAACATACTTAATAAAACAGGCAATTTCCAATTAAACCTTTTGGATTATCTACAGTCAAAGGATAGCCAAGCCCCTCGGTGACATCAATTCCTGTCAGGAGCCTAAAACACATAGCTGCCCCAGACCTTAATTACAGGCTGATTTACATATGAATAACTCTGGACTGCAAAGACTCACATATAAACACAAGTTCTCACTCAAATTAGCTTGTTATGGGCTTTCAGATATTAAGAATTCCTATAGATGACTGTTCCCTTTAAACACTGAACCCCCACTAGCCTCGCAGCATTCAAAATAAAAAAGAAACAAGCTTGCACACTTTCAAAACCTTTAATTCTGGGCACTAATTCAATATAATGTTTGAGAAGAACCACTCGGTATCTCCTGATTACACCTACTCTATGGTTCTGAGCATCTTCAGCCTTAAGTCCCCACTCACAACTTTTAAACAGTAACCAATAAGATTTAAAATAGAAATATAAACAGTCACCTTAGTGCTAGTACCATTAAAGCAGGAACTTTGTAGATCCTTCACTCTCTCTTAACTGGCACTAGTCACACAGGTGCTTCCCAATTCTACCAGCTGCCCACCTGTTATCTGTTTTCCCACAAGCCACCAGTGTGTCTCCATTTGAGAGAGCAGAAAACTCAAAAGTATCACTGGCCTCATACAGTAGACCAGGTAATTCACGGGCATCAACAGGAGCATAGTACATGTACACAAACACTATAAACAAACGGGGGTTGGGGAGAGGAGGAGAGAAAGTAAAATCAGACTGCATATTCCACAGCAAAGGAATGGCACAACACAGAACACAACAGCACATTGTGTTGCCAATACCAGTAGTAAAGGGACTACTGTACAAGAAACGGTTTCATTATTATAAATTAACTATGTATTTTTTTAACTTTAATTAGTTTTCTGAAATGCAGGCCCAAACCTATTTTCTCAGCACAGTAATAACCAACAGGGTGGGCAGTATTAGGCTATGCTGGACCTCCTAGGGGCTATAAGACTCTGCACTTGTGATATTGGGCCTCATTACACCCTGGGGTGGTCTGGTATAGCCTAATACTGTCCATTTTCTCTCTTAAACCAAATAGTTCATAGAGTATTATTGCTAACATGATATCTGCATGATTTTTTATGATTTCTTGAGCCCTCATTAATTTATACATTACTAACATGTCTCCTCTTTTCCTCCTCTCCTTTGGGGAAAACAGACCCAGTGCCTCTAGTCTTTCCTGGTAGTCAAGATTTTTTAATCTTAACACCATTTCCATAACTCTACATTGCACCTGTTCCAGCTGCTTAATGTCTCCTATTTTGCATGGGTTCCATACTTCTGATCCATAGTCCATATTTTGTTTAATGTAGGATTGGTTTTGTTGCTATTCTGTTTATCCCGCCTTCTGCCCTGGCTAGTCCTCCTTCACACCAACCCTCCCAGCCCCATCACTCAGTTTCTCTTGGACTTACCCTTTCCAAATGCCCTGCAACTTGCCCCCCATGGCACAGTGGCAGAGAATCCCTTGACCTGCCTTGTTCATGGATCCAGCTTAGGGAGGTGCCTAGGTCACCGATGCAGGGCCTGAAAGGGGGTTGTTGCTCATTCTGCCAGCCAGGGTGTGTTTCCAATTTTCTCCCCTTCCTCTTCTTTGCCATGTATGCCCCATAGGGACACCAGGATTGGAACATAGTCCCCAACATGAGCATGCGTAGGCATACTCATACTTAATTCAGTCTGGCATGTCCCTTCCTCCTTGTCTCTCATGTGCTCTGCCATCCAGACATCTACAGAATGCAGTAATGCAGTGGGATGTGGCACCCTCCTCCATGGGAGGAAGCGAGCATCCCTGGGACACTCAATCATCCTCCCCTCCAGCTGGCCCCAAATGACCAAGGCTATCTCTGAACCTGGTCCCCGGCATTGTGAGTGGTAGCCCTACCACTGTCTGGATGTGCCGGCTAATGTAGGAATTTCAAATTGGTATGATACATTGTTCTGACTTTTCGATAAATGCTCATTTGATGTTTTCAACCAACCTGTTAGCCACATCTGAAATTTTATTACAGTGCTTAGAGAATTGTATATCCTCACTTATTATGATCCCAAGTCTCTTTCAGAATTAAAGTTATCGATGTTTTCCCATTTTCTGTACAGCTTTGTTGGATATTATTTGTATCCATTATGTTTCAATACACATTTACTGTTGTTAAACTGCATATGGTTATTCTTTGCCCAATCTTCAATAAATTTCAGATCTTTACAATCCCAGCCAAAGACATGGCCAGATATTTCCTGAAATTTCTGTGGTATTTCTAGAGAAATCTCCTGCTTTCTCCATTTACACAGTAGAGGCAGCAGAGAGAAACTCTTTATACATTTCGCAAAATATTTGGAAATAACTGGCCATGTCTGTGGCTACTACTATAATAACATTTACTCTATTAGTTTCAGTGGTTATGCTCCTTTCTAGTTTTTGTATCATCTGCAATCTTCACCAAGAGCCCCTCTATATTTTTATGCAAATCGGAGATAAAAAATGAAGACTTCTGGTCCCAGCATGGATCCTTGTAGCACCCCACCGATCATTTCTATATTACGTGAGAGGGGTCCCCTAATTCACGGTTACTGGGACTGAACTTCAAGTCAATTCTGTACCCAGTTAACAGTGTTCATATTTAAAAGGCTACTGCTTACTACCTCATAAAAAGACAGCATGTTGGTTGTACACAATCTATTCTTTCTGAATCTAAGTTGGCTTCCTTCCATTAGCCCATTGTCAGTGATTTCCCAGTCTAATTCATGTTTTATTAATTTCTCCATTATCATACCCAGAACTGACGTCAGACTTATCGATCTGTAAGTAGCTGCACTTGATCTTTTACCATTTTTAAATACTGGTATTGCTGTTGCCAGTTTCCAATCACTTGTAACCACCTGTGCTTGGCATGAGCTGTTTAATATGTACATCAGTGGTCCAGTGATTTCTTCTGTTACTTGCTTTAACATTTTTGGGTGTAGCCTGTCTGGTCCTGCTGCCTTGTAGGTATCTAGATTCAGTAGTCATTTTAGGATACTCTGTGAATCAAAGCTGGTTTTCAGTTCACTCTGGGGTTGGATATTTGTATCTATCCCATTGTTCTCATTTTCCAACTAAATATAGAGCTAAAGTATTCATTAAATGTTAGCTATGTCTTTTGGATCACTAATCTCCTTGCTGTTTTCCTTAATCGGTACAATTGTTTCATTTAAACTTCTAGTATTATTTATGTAGTCATCGAAGGATTTGGTGGTGTCCTTACTACAGGCAATTTTGAATTCTGCTTTACTCCTTGCCCTTTTTGTTATTTATTGCCAATTAATTAATTAATTAATTAATGTATGTATGTATTTTGTATTGTTTAGTAACTGGGTAAAGCCCACTAGGCAGAAGGGCCTGTTTTAAGAGATAACCCAGGATCATTGGAGTGTTTAAATGACTTGTTCAGAGCCACACAGTATGCACGTGAAGGTTGTGGGAATCAAATCCATGCCTGCTGGATATGTCAAGCTCATTCATGGATTGTTACTCTAACCTTCTGGCTATACTGTCCTTTTGTTTTCTCTTTCCATTGTTTCCTAATTTTTGTGTTAAACCACAGAATAATTTTTCCTTTTCCATTCTACATTTTTTTAAATGGGATGTGTTCCCTTTCTAGTGCTAGTATTTGATTTTGAAATAATAACCAACTTTCCTCTACATACAGTTGTTCAAAGGCAGTACCCAGTCCCATTTGTTTAATTCGTATTGTGTTCTTTCAAAATTTGCTTTGTTGTAATTGATTGCTACAGATATGCCCTTATTTTTTTTTGGGGGGGGGGGATTATATTCATTTCTTCCAGATAATGGTCACTATTCCCTAGTGACTTTTTCACCTTGACATCATGGATTACTTCTGGTATATCTATAAACACAACATTGAGGAACTTGTTACCACTAGTAAGTGTTCTGGCTATTTGTGTTAATCCCTGGCTTTGGGAGTTGTTCAATATCTGCTGTTCCAGTGTACTGTTTGTAGTCATTGTTTGCCAGTGTGTATGAACAGGGCTCATGTCGCCCACTACTATTAGTGTAGGTTAACTTTTTCCAACAAGTTCTTGATTTCCCTTGTTATTTCTGTTATATTGCCTGTTGCTGTCTGGTGGCCTGTAACAAACACCTAGTGCTATACTGTTTTTTTCTGTGTTCTTAATCTATATTCATTTCATTTCTGTAGTCTGTTGCTTACCATCCATGTGTATTTTATAGCTGTCTATTGTTTCTCTTATATATATTGTTACCCCTCATCCCTTCTTTCCCAGTCTGTCCTTATAATTTGTAGCCTGTTGTTCCTTTGCCACAGATTGTATCTTCATTCCACCAAGTTTCTGATATAGCTGCTTTATGAATCTTATCTGAGTGTAATGTGTTTTCTAATTCTAAATTTTTGAATATATTTTGGTGTCTAATGTTTATCACCAATAATATGAGTTTGTCATTTGATGTTCTTTTGGTTTTTCCCAGTCTTTTTTTCCAAATCGTTTTGTTTCATACCCGCCTCTTCAAACCTGTTAGTTTAAATATTTGTTGTTCTTGTTTCTTATGTATATGCCAAGGTTTCGACTTCCCTTTCTACTTAAATGCAGCCCATCTGAACTGAATCAGTTTATTTTAGCTACAAATTTTTCCCAGTGTTTTAGGCATATTAGGTTGCTTTCCAAGGACCATATGAGTAACATGTTATTGACTGATCTGATGTTAATACTTATTTTTGGTCCTGCTCTGAGTACCAGAAGTATTTCAGAAAACATGACGTCACAATTTTTCCTGCAGTTTTTCCTTCATGTTTTTGAATTCCTCTATTGCTTCCTGCATACTTTGTTTCTCCATCTTATTTGTACCAGCACCAATAATCAATACTGGTCTGTTGTTTCCCTTTTAAATTATGTTTATTATCATATTCCTGATACCCTGGATTTTTGCTCCAGGGGAAACTACACGTGGTGTAGAGCTTAAAGATATTAGAAATGGAGTTATATTTGAACATAACATTAATGCACTATTAAATGGGAGGTTTGTCAAATAATAAAAACTAAAGGGGATAATACTTTCTTCGGGTACATTACTAAGAAGAGGAAACTGAGGGGATGCATAGTGAGAGTAAAAAGGGCAGCATGGGAGACTGTGCAGAAGAGGATCAACAAAAAACAAACATCCTGAACAGGTATTTCTGCTCAGTCTTCTTGGGGAAGTGGGTGGCAGACCACCAGGGAGCATCAGGAAGTAAAGGGGGGAGGTAGACTCAAGTCCATTTTCAGCTCTGAAAATGAGGAGACTAAGGGACCAGTTTGGAGACACCCAAGGGTACTAAAGGGCAGCTCACTGGAAACAAATGCAGTTCTGGAGGATCAGAGGAGAGCAGACATGGTCCCTCTCCATAAAAGCAGCTGCAGGGAGGAGTCAAGCAACTATTGGCTAATCAGTCTCATATCAGTGATGGGGAAAATAAAGGACACCCTGTTAATGGAAAGGATGGTATTCTATCTTGAATCTAGTGGGCTACGACATCAAAGACAGCATTGATTCGGGTCTGGTACAAAATATCGACTCTCATAATCTCGACACAGAAAAGGTTGGCTCCTAAATACTGACACACTCACAAGATTGCCGAAATATATAACGAAAAATGAATGGTTTACAATGACAAATTCCTTAGTATGTATCTTTTGTTGGTACTCTGGTCTTAGCGCTCTCCTATGATTTGGGACAGGACTTGGAGTCTTTCTATGCCATGTTAGAAGCTAAGATTTGTTTTTGGTACCTGTTCACTTGAAACTTTGGAAGTGGGACTGCTAGTGACCTTCTACAGATGCCGACATGTTAGGGCAGGATCATAGGTTTATAGATTGTTAGGAATTTTTAATTTTAATTTAATTTAGTTTTTGTTGACCGGGTAAGTGCACTCGACAGATTCTGCCTATTTTCAGGCATGACCCAGGGGAATGCTCATATGAAGGCAGTGGATCTGCAGAGTACTAGTAAATTAAGAGATACTGGGCTTCAATTTGAGACTCTGGCTGATATATAGGTGAGAAATGTTACAGGTGTAGTCCCACTCTAGATGGAGTGACTGTTGTGGTGTGGCGTGCCTTAGAATGAGATGCAGAAAAGGCTCTGCATTTGGTGGCAGACACTGCTCCACTAAGGTGTTCATCTCTCCTGGTCACCCCTTTGGATACTTTCTGCCCTGGGGAAAAACTCCAGCTTGTCTTCTGGCTTGTATAGTTGAGGTAAATTTACAAGTCCTAGTGCCCTCATCAATATCAACAGGGCTGATCGGAATACAGTCAAAGATGATTACCTGGCCACCCACAGATGAACCCCTGCTACACAAATGATGTACTCATCTCCTCTGCTCAGCTCGACAACATAAATAACGAAAATGTATGTACTCACTGATAGCTGTCGGTCATTCAGTTTTCGTTATTTATGTTGTCGATCTTGTGAGCGCGTCGGTATTTCATCGTCAGTCAATCGATTGTCGACCATCTGGTAGTTGATAGTTCATACTGCTCCCATTGATTCATGGTGGAGATCATGCCAACTAGATTGGCTTGATTTTTTTGACTGTGTGGCAGGGGAAATAGATCAGGGGAGGGCAGTGAATGTGGCCTATCTGGACTTTTACAAGGCTCACAGAGTAAACTGATAAAAAAATTGAGCAGACTATGGGAGGGATCTCAAATGGTGAATTGAGTAAGGAACTGGTTAATTGATAAGCAACAGAGGGTAGTGATTGACAGCATTCACTATAATGAGGGACTCAGTACTGGGAGTGCTTCTCTTCAATGTCTTTATTGGTGACATTGCAAATGAATTGGAAGGCAAGGTGTGCCTTTTTGAAGATCAGACCAAAAGTGTAATAGATTAGACACTCAAAAGGGAGTGGAGAGTATGCATAGGGACCTTTTAAAAACTTGAGGAGTGGTCAAGAACATGGCAGTTGGGGTTCAATGCCAAAATGTGCAACATCATGTGCCTAGAGCACAGAAACCCAGAAGCTAAGTGAGGGATTGTGGGGGGTACTGACAGTTACTATGCAGGAAAGGGACCTTGGCTTTAGCAGCTATAAGATGGTGTGCCTTCAAGGCTTTCATAATGGGTAAATGTTTAGTTCATGTCTCATGAATAAAAATATTGCAGGAGTGAGACCTCAAGGAACAAATGGCCCCTCCTCAAATATCTGGAGGTCAAATTCTGAGAGACCAATGGCAGGAACCAGGAGCTTCAAGCACAGATCACAGGCATATGCTTCAAAATAAATATGTACCTGCAGCAAAAAGCAGAGTTTTACTTATGCCAGCTCTGCTAGGCTTTTTGGGAGGCAGGTGAGAAGCTAGGGAGACTGATGGACTATCAGATGCATCAACAAAAAGTTAGGATACATAGCATCTGATCAAAGGATAGCATCTTGTTGAGAGATCAGAATGGAATAAAAAAATCTTTTCTGGAATTCTATAGGTTGCAGTGCTCCCCAGAGGTCTCACAGTCATAGGACTTGATGAATTTATTAACTCTTAAAATTAGGGGACCCCAAACTTGCGCTTCAAATCTCCCACATCATAAACCTGTTTCTTACTTCAGAAGTGGTCCCTTAATCTGGAAGGTTGCTAGGGTCGTGCCTGTTTTCAAGCAGGGATACCACAAGTGCACCGAAAACTACAGGCCTATAGACGAATTATCGGCTGTCAGCAAGTTGCTGGAAAAATCAGTAGAGGAGCAACTATCTGAGTACTTGCTCAAATATAACTTGCTGACCCCTGAACAGCATGGTTTCTGAAAGGGTCAAAGCACTGTAACTGCCCTTGCCAAGGTCACATCTGAAATTCAGACCTCAACCGACCTTGGTATGCTGATGGGCATGATCTTTGTTGACCTCTCTAAGGCCTTTAATTTAGTTGATCACCTCCTTTTGTGTATGAAACTTCACAAGCTTGGCATGTCTAGCCCTGCCCTAGCCTGGTTCTCAAGCTATCTTTACAGTAGAAAACAGCTACTGAAATATAGTTGAATCCTTTCCGAGCCTATCTCTGTTAAGGCCAGTGTCCCACAGGAGTCCATCCTTGGCTCTATCTTATTCTTCATATTCATAAATGACTACCTACTGGCCCCTACCCATCGCAGCTTGAGCCTCTATGCCGATGACTTGGTCCTCCTGTCCAGCTTGCATGACATCAATACCGTAGTCTGTCACTTTCCAAACTGACTTCAATAAGCTTCAATCCTGGCTCCTCACTAATAAGCTGGTTCCTAATTTTAAGAATACTCAAGCCATGCTCTTTGGGTCTGCTGCTAAGCTTAGGACAAACACTACCCCTCTGATGGTTATGAACTCTGATGGATTCCCTATTGCTGTTACCTCCTCCTTTAAATACTTGGGAGTTATGCTTGGCCCTCAGCTGGAACTCTCTTTGCATATCCTTTGTATTTGTACAGCAACAAATATCAAATTGGGCCTCACCTACCAGACTAGGGGGAACCTAATCACTGATGCACGTCTAGCCCTGGACAAAGGTATTCTGCTTCTTACATTTAAGTATGGACTCATAACTTTCCCCCTTGCTACTAAAGCTAGTCTTGCCAAGTGGGGTGTGACATATAATAATTTCTGTCACTTTGCTCTGTCTGTCCTCTGCCTAACCCATCATTGTGAACTGTATGACAGGCTTCACTGATTGTCACCATGTAACTACCGCTTCTTTGCTCTTGGCTGCTTCATCAAAAAAATTGTATGTGCCACCACTCCCCAATCCTATCCAGCCTATTTAAACATGTCCAGTCATCTTACCTCCTCAGATACGCTGACTCACAGTCCTTTCTTGTCCCAAAGTCACATACTCTGTCTGGGGACAGAGCATTTGCAGTCTATGCCCCAAGATTCTAGAACTCCCTCCCAGTGCTCACCAGGTGTACCACCTCCTATCTCTCTTTTAAGAGATCCCTATGATCTCACCTGAAATCAGCCTCTGACTGTTGCTGCCCTTAGTGTTCCTGGTTTTTCTTCTTTTTGACCTTTACATCTTGGAAATTGGTTGTTGTCCCATATTTTTTTGTTATACTCATGCACTTATGAATTTTATTGTACATAATAATGTCACTGTATTGTTGACTTGCCCAGATGCTTATTCCTTTATGTAACGTGTGGCAGGGTCTGTGTTGCTGTCCTCTGGAGACACCCCCCATTTCTAAGTCTGTTGCAACAGCATACTGTTCTTTTCTGTGCCTTCCCCTGCTCCTTGCTGTGTCCTTTTCTAGTATTCTAGTTCCCCATTAGGTAGTCTGGCCACCTACCTAGTGTTCTTGCTGTCCTTATCCTTGTTTTGTTTCCCCTACTGTCTCCAAGAACAGTCCCAATCCTGTTATTTCGCTTCATTTTCAGGCTTGTAAGAATGAGGGGAAGTTGTACTGAATAAAATAATGTTGAAATTGCCTGGTATTTCTGTAAATGAAAGCCTTCTGAATGTCCCTAAAGCAACCAGTGTTAAGCACAGCCTAAACCTCACGTTTAGGAAGCTGAATGTTTTAACAAGCAGACTTAAACTTAGAAAAGCTAGCATTTCAGTGGAGAAAACTGAAATAAGTACTGACTTGAGATTCAGTCTGCTTGTAGACTGCAGGCTCTTGCAAACAGCCCACATAAAAGTCCTGAGTAATGTTGATAGTGATAAGAGTCCTTACTACTTTTAAGGCCTGTGGTAGTACAGGTTTTCACACAGAAATTGCACAGCTGCAGCCTGTAGAAACCTTATAGTTAACCCTGTATTGCTATTGTATGTTGCTGTCTCTGCAAAAATATATAGAAATGTCATTTTCAATCTAAACTGACTTGATACAGGTTAAAATGTTGAGTTTATGTTTCTTACCTGAAATCACTACTGTGGCCCATTGTTCTCAGGACTCCACTCCTACTTAGTTCCTGTTCATTTAAGAGCCAGCCGGCCAAACCCTCCTTACATTTATACAGAGTTTAAGGGGGAGGAGTTCAGAGAACATAGGAACAGCCCATGTATGTGAACCAGTTGAGTTTAAACCTCTTATTTTTACATTCCAGCCCTTTTATATGTTTATATTTTCACTGTTTAATTGTTGGAAATGTTTTGTAATGATATTAATGTGGTTTACAAGTTTTTTGTTCCCAGTTATATAAGAAGGGGAGTGGTTTTCTATATCACATGTCCTCTTGATACTATAAAAACAGGCAAAAAGCTACCTAAAATTAGTCTAACCAAGGGGGTCAGCAGGGCACTATCCTCAGTACCTTAGCCTATTCTAAGGAAAGTTGATTGCTCGCTTATTCTTTTGGATGTCTGCATTCTGTTACGTGGAAGAAGTATTCCTCCTTGCTTTATTTTATTTTTTGTAATCGAACAGTTTGTTTGCTTTTTTTTCTGTTTTTTGAATAAAACTGCTGCAGTATATTCCATCCACGCTGGTGTCAGAGTCGTCTATCCCACAATACTTCCACATAATGTACCTTGCCTTTTGCCTGCATTATCACCTTTTGTTATTTCTGTTCATGATTTCCTTAGAATATCCTTGTGTTTGCCGCACCTTTACATTGTTCTGTATTTTATCTTTGTACCTGAAAATAAGTATTTTTGTCTAGTGTGCTCACCTGGTAAACAAAAGCTAAATAAATAAAAAATAACATTTTCAGCATAGCCTTGTTATAACCCCGCCTCATGAAGAAGGGCAGAACAAATGTTCAACTCCTGCCTGAAAGGTGATTTTGCGTAGGGACTGTGAAATCAAACTTCTGGTTGCAAAAACACATTTTAGGCCAGAGTTGAAAAATGAAAGCTGTGACATTCATGAAGTGCTCTAAACAAACGGCTATGTTGTAAAATTGGGGTAAAAATACTGAAAATTACCAAAGTTACGGGCCTGCATTCACAAAATTCAATGTAGGCTCATAACTTTGTTGTTTTTTAGTATTTTCCACCAAATTTTCAACATAGCTGTCTTATGACCCCCACCTCATGAACAAGGGCAGAGAAATTTTTTAACTCCTGCCTGAAAGGTGATTTCATGCAGGGATGTATTTAATTTTATTATGAAGGGGATTGGGGCTGGGGGGGTCTGCAGACCACCAGGGATGCATTTCAGCAATAAGCCACGAGGGGGTGTGGGTTATTGGGGGATTTACCATGGCTGGAGTAGTTTGCCCATGAGGCACAGCTGAGTGGGTAAATCCTCACCAGCCATGGTAAATCCCAATAACCCATCTAAGTGTATTTTGATTATACCTGTTGTTTTATTTTTATGACAAAAAGAAACTTTAATAAAAGTTTTTTTAGAGCTTTTATTAATTTTATTAATTTTCTTATGCCGCGAGAAAAAAGAGTTCTCTTTTGCTAGGTGGAAAGTTTCTGTTTATGTGTGTTGTACTAATGGGCTGCCATCACACAGCACAATGTGTGGTTTTGATTAGGTTTGTGGTGTGAACTGCTTCTGTTTTCTTCGAAGCAGTAGGAAGTGATCAGGGTTGAGTTTTCCTTCAATATATATATTTTTTTTAAATGGAGACTGCTACATTAATGAGGTGAGACACTGAATGGACTGGAGGCAGAGCTAGTGTAGAGCAGGAGTCTCATGGCATGATGGCGGGCAGACCGCACAGGAGTGGAAATGGAGACTGAGGTGGGGTGGATGCACTTTTGGCAGTTACGGTGAAATCCATGCTGGTCTGTTGTTTTTTTTTAAATGCAGATTCACTTTCTTGGGGGTTTGTGCTAGTCACGCTATGTGCTTTGGTGAGTTGGACGTGATGGGAGTCTGAGACCACCGCTTAGTGAGCATTCCAACATGGTGGATCTGTAGTTTGAATTACCCGGGTAGGATGATTTTTCTGAGATGTGGCAGGCTGGCACCTTTTGTGGTGATTATCATAGGATTTACAACAGAGGTAAGGTGAGAGCCTGCCGTTCTCATTGGTTAGTGTCCGAGGTCCATGATATAATTTATTTTATTATAACAGGGAACAGGGTGGGGGGACTGTGGCACATTGGTCAAATTCCTGAAACCTCCCAGAGAACACACTTCTAAGTGCCCTTAGACCAGCTCTGGCTGGTCTAAAGGTACATAGAAATTTGCCTGGGGAGGTATGAGAATCCTGATTTTGGAGGATATGGCAGCCTGCATCTGCAGCAAATCCCCTAGCTCCATGCCACAGCCCATCTTGTGCCACAGGATGGCACATGGCCTTTTTGGTGCACGCAGCCTGTGGTTGATGCAGGCTGAGTTTGAGAATCACTCTCATCACATATTTTGGTGCAAGAAGCACTTTGCACCATTCCTTCTGGCACAAGCCCCTTGCATCACTCTGTGAGCTTTTGAGAACTGAGCCCCTTGTGTCTGTAAATTGCAATACAATTGCTTCCTGCACTTTCATTTCAGATGCTTTCAATTCAGATGCTGAAAGAGAAATGCCCAGACCATGCAGTACATGCCTAACCCAGCAAGCCTAAAAAATTCTTGGCTACATCTCACCCACAATAGTTTCTTTTCCAGCAGCATTCTTGGACATTGCTAACATCACTATGCTCTTTCAGAAGATTATTCAAGACATGGCTGACATCAAACAATTGGTGGCCCATTCAATAAGGACCTGGCTGCCTTAGGCCAATGAGTGGACAGTTAGGAGAACTGCATCCAACAAATGAGGGAGTAGGACAATGTGCTATATGCCTGACTGTTACAGCAGTATAGAGCCATCTAGTACCTGTTCTCAAAAGTTTGTTATTTGGAGAATAGGGAAAGACATAACAACCTCCATCTAGTGGTCCTGCTTGAGGGAGCTGAAGGCAATGATGCACCATTTTTACAATGACTGATGTCCAGTTTCCTCAATGTTCCAAACTGCCCCCTCTGGAGTTTAAGACGGCATACTATTTGTTTCTCCTTGATTAAAAGCCAGGAGACCACCCATAGCCCATACTATGAAAACTTCTCCACTTTCTGTTCAAAGAAAATATCCTAAGGTTAGCCAGGGAACAGGAACAACTTCAGTGGGAGTAACACCAGTTCTCCTTCTTGTAAGACTTCTAAATCGAGCTTTTGCATTGTTGCAGATCCTACATCTAGGTCAAAATAGAAGCTGTCAGGGGAGTAATGTGATGCCTAGAGGAGAGTAGGCCACTTCCCGGAAGAGCTCCATCAGACCTATTCTTTAAAGTTCTTATTTTCCCTAGTTTGGCCCTTCAGGATCTCTTTTTTGAATATCAGTCGCCATACAAAACTAACCTGGTTTGCAGGATGGAAGAAGAATGCTTGGTTCAACCTCAGAACATGACTTTTTTGAAGCTAGAAGACTCCAAAGGGGAACCTGATGCAGTAGACAGCCTAGAAGCTAAAAGGCCATGCTGCAGTTCTTCCCTGCTTACACCGCCACCTGACGCTAAATCACCCATCACTTCAGAGCAGTTGTACAAAAAATTGCAAACTATTAAAAAAATCCCTCTTTGCACTAATAGATGATTTCAAGGAATGGAAGCCGATGGTGAATGTCTTGGCACAGCACACATCTGACTTTGAAGCTAGGTTTGCCTCCTCAGAAGATAAGTTAGGAAAACTTGAGTTGGAGGTTGTATCTATTAAGTGTTCTATTAAAAAGCTTGAAGAAAAGGTGGATGACCTGGAAGGATGCTCTGGGAGGAACAATTTGGTTCACCTGGTGCTCCCAGAAGGCATAGAAGGTTCGTCCCCTCTAGAATTTATTCTGAAATTCTGTGCCAGAGTAGCAGGTCCATCTTCTTATGGACCGTCATATATGGTGGAGCATGCTCATAGATCTGTAAGGCTGAAACTGGTGCCCAGAGAACCTCCCAGACCTATCATATTTAAAGTTCAAAATTAGCTTGAAAGGGATCATATTCTCAAAGCAGCTAAAAAAATCGAAAAGTTGGAGTGGAAAGGAAAAAAGATAGGACTAGTTCCTGATCTCACTTTTAAGCTGAAGCAAGATCGAGCTGCCTTCCACCATATACAATCCAAATTGTGGGCTGCTAAAATAAAACATTGTATGCTTTTCCCTGCATGTTTGGAGGTGTCAACTACTGAAGGCATCCACCGCTTCAATTCTGTGGCCCAAGCGACTGCTGAACTGAGTAAGCTTTTGCCCAATCTCTTCGGCAAAATGGAGTAAGGTTAGCATTGTGTTTTTATGGGTATATATCTGGCAAGTTGTTGTATAGCACTTAATATGAGGACTTGAGAACTTTACTTGTTTCATATCCCTCACTTAATTTGCTTTATTCATTGGTTGGGAGTGCATCAAAATAGCGTTTTTGTTATCATTATATGGGGGGGGGTCCTCACAATTATCTTAGCACCACAAAGGTTTTCCAGTTCAGAGGTGAGTTGGCTATGCACTGGTCAGATGAAATATTACTTTTAGTGGTGAGTCCCCCTGCTTTCTTTTTCTTTATTCAATTTATATTCCAGTGGAGTACCGACAAGGAGAGGTTTTTCGAGTATTTCATGGTGCTGCTTTCTCTGATGGGGTTGTTCTTATTTTGCCCTTATTCTATTGTGACACTGTGGAATTTTTTGGAAACACTCCCTACTTTGAATAGACGTCAAATGCCGAGCCTGTTAAGGAGATAGAGGACTTCACAATGTGAGACTTTGCTCAATTTGGGTTTTGAACTTTTTACAGAAATATTTCCTAGTCGGCAAAGAGGACGACGAGTCTGCTGGCAATTCATTTTTAATTTGCAGTGGCAGTAACACAATTACCCTCAAGGATCTGAGGACAGTTGAGTCCATGCAAAGTTTTGGTTCATGCGGTCTCCTTAACTTGTGTTTGCTGAGTACAGGCTACGTTATTGTTTCTTCTTTTTAATCAACGTGGTATTCTATGGGCATCAACAGCTATTTCTACATGTAAGTCCTGCTTTCAAGGATACAGTGACCCTGGCAGTGTTTTAATTGTATTCCTGGTTTTGACTTGCTGCAAGTGGTCACTTTTATTTTCAGACACCGTTCTTGAACTTTCTTGTGGTGTATTTCTCATTGCAAAGCCACAAAAAACTATTACACACTAAGGATTTTAAAATGTCATTGTACTGGAGTTATCAGTAATTAAGTTTTGTTTCAGGGGAATGGCACCTCTTTTATTTCAGCTGTGCACCAGTGCAAAAACAAGCATTTGTCAATGCTGAATGGTTGCTTGCTGGCATTAGCAGTGGAAGTGCAGGAGTTAGACAGATGCAATATAGGAATGGCAGTGAAGTATTGAACTGATGCCAAATCCACCCCCACCCTGCAGAGATGGACAGGCATTGGGGTGTGCCTTTGGGTTGTCACCCATAACAGTCATGGCATTTCACCTTACCCTACCCTGCAGACACTGACAAGTGTCAAGGTGTGCCTTGGGGTATTTCAGTTTTACACTCACCTCATCTCATAAGGAAATTCACTGAAATGGTGCAGTATAGGAGAATGGGGTGAACTCTGGAGCCAAAGAGTCCAAGGCACACCTCAATGCCTGTCACTGGCTGCAGGGTGGGGGTGGAGATGGAATGGCATAAGCATTACTGTCGACAATCCCAAGTCACTTCCCTGATGCCTGTCAGTCCCTACAGAGTAGGGCATTATGGTCAGAAACCCTAATGCCCTGGGCGTTTCTTGGTATTTTTACTCTAAGTTTTCAACATGGGATTTTTGTGACCTCACCACGTGAACAGTGACACTATCAGTTTGTTAGCTGAAAGGTGATTTTGCACAGCGACTGTGCTATTTGGTGCCTCATGTCCAAAAACACATTTTGAACAGAGTGTGAAAAATGATAGCTGTACTGTTCATGAGGAGGTGTAAAAAAATGGCAATGCTGAAAATCTGGAGTAAAAATATAAAAAAACTGGTGAAGTCATGAGCGTGCGTAGAAACTGCGCAATGCACACCTGTAATGTAATTATTTTGGGGATGTTTTAAACCAGACTTTCAACATAGGCATTTTGGGACCTCAACTCATGAACAGTGTCACTGTGATGTTCCTAATCTGTCGCAAACACTGATTTCCCACAATGACCACACTATTCTGTGCCAGAAGTGCAAAAACACATTTCAGCCCAGATATGAAAAATGACAGCTGTACTGTTCATAAGGATGTTGAAAATATGGAGCGAAAATATTACAAATTCATGAAGTTACGAGAGTGTGTGGAAACTGCGCAATGCACGCTCATAACACAGTCATTTTATCAACTTTTGTCACCAAATTTTCAACATAGGCATTCTAAGACCTCTGCTCATGACCAGTGTCACTGTGACTTTCTTAATCTGTCCAAGCATTGATTTCCTTTACGGCCATACCATTTATGCTTCACATGTGTGAACATTTGGGTGAGATGTGAAAAATGATAGCTGTACTGTTCATAAGGAGGTTTGGTGAAATGGTAATATTGAAAATCTGGAGTGAAAATATTACAAATTCTCAAAGTTACGAACGTGCATAGGAACTGTGCAACGCACGCTGGTAAAACAGTCATTTTTGGGAATTTTTACACCAAATTTTCAACATAGGGTGTTTGGGGGCCTACCTCGTGAACGGTGACACTGTTGTTTTGTTAATCAGTCCTGAAAGGTGGTTCCATGCAGTGACCGTGAAATCACCTTTTAGGACTGAATAACAAAATGACAGTTCATGAGGTGGGGTCCCAAGAAACCCATGTGGAAAATTTGGTGAAGAAAAGTACCAAAAATGGCCAAGATATCCACCTAAGTTAAAAAACACCTATTTATGCCATTATACAACTTATCAGCATTTCTCCAGTTCATGATCAGCTTTGAAGAGTGCAGACGTGTTCCCAGTCCACATCATCGTGCCGGGCTCTGGAGGTAAGTATGGGGTGTGGGGGTGTGTGGGGAGGTAGGGTGTGCAAAGGGTGGGCACAGGTTGGGGGAGGGGTGTGAGATACCGCAAAGGACCGTTTTCTGTTTTTACAGGTTTAAAAAGATAAACAGCAATGTAGGATGCTTTTTTTGCATGCTGGGGTGGGCTCCCAGCATTCTGGTACACCTGGATATTTCTTTTGGGGGGCTGGAGCCAACGGGGATTGGGCACCCACATCGGCGATATAGTGTGCTTGGGGGGTGCATTAGCTGAGGGGAATTGGGCACCCTCCTCAGCACACAACAAATGGGGGAGGGCGCATCATGCTGACGGGGATTGGGCTACCCTGTTGGCAAATGAACTGGGGAGAGGGCATGCTGACAAGTGGACTGGGAACCACCATTGGCTTTAAAAACTGGGAGAGGCAGGCGTGGCTTTCCATCGGCTTCGTGGGGACTGTGAGAAACTGACGTAGAAGCCATTGCCATGTTTATTGAAAGAGGACACCACATAATGCAGCAGTAATTGGCTATCAGAAACCACCCCACAGCAAAAACAGCTGATTGTGTAGTGACGGGGCACTCCCTGATTGCAGTGGTCAAATGCTTTGAGCATAGTCCTGCTTCAGTTAAGAATTTTTGCTCAAATGTCTCGCTGCTATAATCTCATATGTATTGAACAGTATCTACCCTCTGTATTCTCTATACTGATTGTATGTATCCTATCTTGGCTGTAATTTTCCCCCAACTATGTAATTTTCCCACAAAAATGTAATGTACTATCCTTTGCACATCTCTGTACTGTCTAAGCATTTCTAATATGTAAGTGGGTCTCAGCCCCCAGGTCACATCTGGAATCGAGCATGTTGCTCAGTATGCTTTCCTGGTAAAACTCATAAATAAATAAATAAATAGTCGTATGCTCATTAATGGCAGTCATCGACAGCATGCTCCTCTATTTCATTGCGGCACAGACCAGCCCCAGAATGGACTGCTGCCATTTGGTGCAACACTGCCGTGCCTCCACAACTCACTTGTAAAGGAACCTGACGCAATGTGTTTCCTGCACATGAGTGCAAACAACCACAATGAGTCATTTAATTTCTTCATTTTGTAATTTAAGTCATATTAATATACGCGCTATCCGGCAGTTGATTCAGTTTTCATTGTTTGTTATATGAGCTGTTTTCAGAACAATGGTTAAGAAAGGTCAGGAAATATAGTCTTTTTGGCAATATCTTAATATTTTCTTTTTTTTCTTTCAAGTTAAGGTTGAGGTTGGATTTAATGGCAAATAATGGGCTTATGTTTGATCATATGGGAAAGAACAATAGGGATGGGGAAGGAGACAAGTCCATTTTGTCTAGCAATAGTAGAAATTCTAGAGGAGATGGAAGCAAGACAGCTTTCATTTATAGGAAATCAGTAGTTTATTCTTGCATGTCTAAGCAGTGGTAGTGCACAAGTCTTATTTTGGGGGATGGACTTATATTCGACTTCCTCTGATATGTTATGTATACTAGTTAATAGTTCTCATTCCCCAAGATGGTCTATTTCTTTTTATTCCCCATTTTATTTTTTCACTTTTATAACTGCAGTGCCTCAAGGGGATCTAGCTTTTAAATGTTACAGTTATCACTTTTAGCCTGGTTGGAGGTGGGCTAACTGGGGGAAAGGGAAAAAGATTAGTATGATATTAGGTCTGATGGGGTCTACTCATCCCTGGGCATCATGGGCCAACCATTCAGGAAAGGGCGTTTGGCCTGAGCTGGAGCTAGAGTAGGTGGGTTTTATTTTGTTATAGAGGTTTCAGGGGAGAGGGGGTAGGGGTTCTCACTTTCTAGTAGGGCAGTAAGTAATAGGGGTGGGAGATGGGGTACATCAGGCGTTATAAGCAAATGAAGTAGACAAAAGATTTCTATCAGGTGGTACATCATTATGGATCTCTGGAAGGTAGTTTCCTGGAATGTTAAAGTGGGGAGGGAGAATACTAAAAAAATATTGTATTCTCAGACATTTACATTGCTGCCATCCTCAAATTGTCATGTTACAGGAGACACATATTCCTGTGGGAAATTTACATAATTTAAAGAAACTTTGGGTGGGCCAGGTGTTTGGTGTGGGACCTAGTTCCAGACAATGGGGAGTGGCAATACTATTTTATAAATCTGTTCCCTTTTCTCTGATTCAAGAGTGGAAAAATAGTGTCAAAATAGTGCTGGGATCTATTTATGAGCCCAACGTCGACTCCCCTTCTTTTTTTCCACTGCTGGCCACATTGCTGGCATCATTTGTAAATATTCCCTGTATTTTGGGAGGGGATTGGAACCTTGTTTTTTCTAATAATCTGGATAGATCATTCCATAGAAAGTTGGGTCTATCCCCAGCACAAAGAACTTTAAGATAATCTATGTACAATTTAGGTTTAGTGGACCCCTGGAGGCTTTATCATCAGAAGGATAGGGAATATTCTTTTTGTTCCCCCCCCCCATGAGGTCTTTTCATGGATAGACTATTTCTTAATTAGTAATTCCTTATTGGCAGGGGTGGGGGGAACAGGTATTCATTCTAGGGTCATTTCTGACACTTCTACAGTTTGGTTAAATTTGTCATTATCCCATCATGCTCCAAGGATTTGCACTTGGTCCATCAACACTAAGCTCCTGACTGATGGCTTTATTTTAGATCATATGAAAAAATGTATCACTCAGGCTTGGGCAGAGAACAGTTTCTCTGTTGAGGCCAAAGATGTGTTATGGGGCTATTTAAAGGCTCTCTGATGGGGGGTGTTTATTTGATTGGCCTCAGTGAGGAATAAGAAATTAACATCACGATTAGAGGTGTGGCTGTCCTGAATCAGGCAATTAGAATCTCAACTATCTAAGAATTCAGTAGATCATTTATGGTTGGAATTGGTGGTGTTGAGGTCCAGGTATTCAGCTTACCTTCTTGACTAGGTGATGGGTTCAGATAATCACTTGAAAGCTACATATATAGGCCAGGGGGAGAAGTTGGACAAACTTCTTGCTAGGCATATTAAACAACAAAGGGCTTACCACTGGGTGACAACCTTATTAGATACTAGCTCAGCATCTCTAACTTCTGACCCTACTACGATGGCTAATATTTTTAAAAAGTTCTATCATTCCCTATATACGGTTCCACTTAGCAGATTCTAACTACCCAATCCGTATGGCAAATTTTTTAGAAGGGATGGACCTTCCCAACATGTCTGATTGCCACTGCAATATTTTGGGAAGTAGGACAACAGATAGGGGGAGCCTTGAAACTATCGACAAGTTTTCAGCTGACAAAACCCCAGGCCCCGACGGATCTGCCCCACTTTTTTATAAAGTTTTTAAGACTGAACTAGTGCCTTTACTGCATGATGTTTTTAATTACCTTTTTCAGTTAAATATTAAAGAGGCAGCACTGTTTGAGGCAAGAATTGTAGTATTGCCTAAACCAGGGAAAGATCCCATGATTTCCGATAATTATAGACCCATATCCCTTATAAATATAGATGTAAAAATTCTAGCTAGTATACTGGCCTCGAGGTTAAAACAGGTGTTGGTTGATTTAATAAGCCTGGAGCAAGCTGGATATGTTGCTTGATGGCAATCCAGTGACCACTTTGGGAAGATATTTCACTTGCTCTCTGCATCTGGATAGGCAGTCACTGATGTGGTGCTTATTTCCATAGAAAAGGAGAAGGCATTTGATCAAGTGGCCTGGAATTTTTTGTTCAATCTTTTGCCTACAGTAAGCATGTTTTTCCTGAGGATTTCATCAGATGGGTTAAAGAATTTTATATTTGCCCTTCAACCAGGGTCTTGTGCAATGGAGTGTTCTCCTCATCTTTTTCTTTGACCAGAGGTACCTGGCAGGGCTGCCCCCTCTTCCCCATGCTTTTTAATTTGTGCATAGAACCTTTGGCCAGGAAAATTATTTCATCTCCCCATGTCAAAGGTATTAGGATAGGCCCCCTGACTATAAATTGTTGATGTTCGCAGATGATGTGCTTATGCACATTGCTGAGTGGCAAACCTTTATCCTGGCTGTCTTAGAATTGATCACAGAGTATAGTGATTAATCAGGCTATAAATTAAACTATCATAAGACCAATGTTCTCTCTTTATTGGAGACTTGTTCTCAGACAGCTGATGAAGAACTTGGTCTCAAATGGGCTTCCCGATCCTTTCCTTCTTGGGAATTGAACTTACTAAGGATTTTCACTTTAAAAAAAAAACAATTAAATCTAGACCCGGTGATCAAACAGTTAGAGCAGGATCAGCAGAGGTGGCAACACTTACCCCTTACATTATTTTGAAAATGGTTGCCCTACCAAGGTTAATGTACCCCCCTCAATGTTAAATTTACCTCTTCCTAAACTATGGTTCACAAAAGTTAATTCTATTTGGACCCACTTTGTCTGGCTAGGGAAACATCCACAGTGAGCCCTCGATAAACTTTGAAGGCCAAGAGGATTGGGGGGGTCTCCGACCTCCTCATATATTTTTTATATTATTTAGCCTTTCATGGGGTTAAACATTTTCTTTGGCCTTGGGTAAATAAGCCACATCAGACTAATCTGGACTGGTTACAAATAGACCACTTTTGGGCAGAATTCTATCACATTTCTCTACCCTCCCTTTTATATATTTTGTTTAGCAAACTTCCTAATCATTTAAAAGACTCTCCAATTGAGTGGTCAATATGAGCTCACTTACAGTTATGCCAGTTTTTTCAGCTATGTCATACAAAAGATTTGGGACAGCCATTCTACAAAAATGTGAACATTTTAATAGGTGGGAATGTGATTCAGCCATCCTCGTGGAAAGGCCTAGATGTGTCTTCCATAACATTTGTTAGACATGATAAAATCTTGACTTATTTAGAATTTAGAGATACCTTTCACCTCCCGGTAGCCAATCTTTTTTTTCAAGTATGCCCAGATTAAACATTGCTTGCAATCTTTCTTAGGAAAACCACCTTGGTCTTCTGCTGCCAGTAACGTTTTTCTGTGTTGTCCAGTTTAGCTGCTCAAGGCAGACCGAGTTCAAAGATTTATAAAGAATTAGGTGCACAGACCTGGAAATCTGGTATTACGATTGCTTTCTACTGGCAACATGTGCTGAACTTAAGTTATGACTCTAGTCTCTGGGCATTTATTTAGACTGGTGTACATTATATAGATATATTAAACAAGATAGATTATGTTTACTGCAGTTTAATGTTCTTCACAATCTATATTACACCCCTTTCAGACTCTTTCGGATTGGCAAAGCACCAAAGGATGTGTGTCATTGATGCCCCCAAGATGATGGCACTCTGTTGTATATGATCTAGGCTTGTCCAAATGTCTGTAATTTTTGACAGATAGTAAAACAGAAGCTGTTGCCCCTTTTTGGCCATAATGATTACTTGTCCTTAGAAGTTTGTATTATAGGTAATTACAGTTCTATTGCTGCAGTTTAAGAGACGTTTTATATGGATGTTATTGGGGAGGGACTGGGAGCAGGTGATTTTGGGAGGACGTTCAGGTTGGGGGGGCTTATATTTCTTTTATTTTCCATAATCTTTTGATTATCTTCCATTTGTTATGTTCATATTTTAAATATGTAAGGGGTGACTTACTTTACTATGTTGTTATAGCGCTATTATATTTTTGTCACCAAATTGAGGCCTGTGATTTTTCTTTAAAACAAATAAAGTATATTGAATTGCCAAAAGAAATGGAAGTTCTCCCACCTTGGCACCAAAACTGCTTTCTGCTGCCCTGCTCAGATATAGATCCATGTCAACTGGGCTGTCTACCAGTTTGAAGCTCAGTAGACAGTTGAAGAATTCATCACCAGGCAGTGGCCAGGCTATAAATCCCCTTCCTCTCTCTGCAACACAGTTACCCAGAGGCATTCAAACACAACTATGGTCACTTCATCTCTCAAAGACATGGGTGCAAGTGGAGGCCCTCCAAAGAACTCAGATGATGACTCACAGTGGACTCTGCAGCTCAGATGTCAGGGCTGCAAAAGGTATAAGGCAGAGGTGAGACTGAGCACTGTGAGACAGGTCAGCTGCTCTAGGAGTAGCCATTCAGAGTCACCCACTTCAGGTTCATCTAGTAGCCTCACAATGCTGACTCCTCTGCCCACATAAAACAAGTTTGACCACTTTTGACCTGCAGTAGCAACTAAAGCAGTGCCAGAGATTGTGCTAGCTACACTGGCCCTTCCAGCTTTACCTGACCAACTAACCCATCCTCCTCCTGCTGTCCAGATCATGGGCTGAATGAGTATCTACAACACCACATCTCCAGCAGCATACCTGCACGCGCATTCATGAGTTCAAGCTTCCCTAGCCACAATGCTCCCCCAGAAACACTCCGGGCAGATTCTACACAAAACAACAAAAAAATGCAAAGTGCCACACAAAAAGTTTGTGCTGCACCTTGTGGTTATGCTGGTGGGCAATCCTACTATTCACAGTCAGATGGCATAGTGCACTATCCAACTGTGAATAGGTGAAGGCGAGGGCAGCGCTAACCCAGGAAAATCACCAGTAACCCTAGTAATGCTGCCCCCACAGCCAGCCAGGAGAATGGGCCAAGAACAATAGCACACATGTGCTAAGTCTCTATTCACAAAAGTGGCCATTCAAATGAGCCCATTGGGCATGTAAGGTGCAATTGACCATTAGCATGCCCATTATGGGCTTATTTGCATGGCCTGTGGGTGGCTTAGCACAGCTCCCACCCACCAGCACATGCCTCATGCAGATGCCTTCTCTGGTGGTCTAGCGCCACCTTTCTCTGATCACTGTCCCAAAACAAAAGAATATATTTCCTGGTAGTGTAGTGGTGCCCTCCCCTCTCCCTGATCACTGAACCCATATGAAAAATAATTTTCCACTAAGTAGTGGTCCCTACCCCCTCTACTTTCTCAGATCACTGTCCCCAAATAAAAGAATATATTTCCTGGCAGTGTAGTGGTTCTCTCCCCCCCCTCCCCAATCACTGACTCCGTATGAAAAATAATTTTCCATAGTGTAGTGGTTCCTCCCCACTCCCCAGTCTCCAGTCACTGTCCCCAAATGAAGAAAGCCTATGACTTGCAGTCTAGGGTCCATCCCCCCCTCCCCAATTGCCAAACCCATATGAATAATCATTTGCCACAGTGTAGTGGTCCCACCAGGTCACTGATCACCCTCTCCAAATAGAGCAAAGTCATCCTTGTATAATTCTAGGGTCCCTCCCACCTCCCTCCCAATGATCACCGGTCCCGTAAGAGCAATACTGCTCCCTGGCAGTCTAGTGGATCCCACACCTCCCTGCCCTGTCCAGTGTGTTCCACCACCCAGCTCACCCCCATCCAAAACTGCAGTCATTGACCAGCACAGCCCTTCTCTCACCACCATGGCTGGCCACCAACTAAGTCCTTCTGGAGCACATACTGTATACAGTATGGCTCATTAACTCATTAACTGTGGGGGAACAGACTCTAGAATTACAGGAGCATAACTTTACTTTATTTGGGGAGGGCAATCAGTGACCAGGAAGGGGGACCACTACATTATGGCAAATGATAATTCATATGGGATCATCCATCGGGAAGAGGGTAGGGACCCTAGACTACCAGGGCATAGACTTTCTATATTTGGGGACAGTGGTCAGTAACCAGGGAGGAAGGAGGTACCACTACAATATGGAAATGGACTTTTTCTTATTGGGTCAGTGATGGGGAAGGGGAGAGGGACCCTAGACTATAGAGGAATGTTTATTTCTTTGGGGACAGTGATAGAAAAAGGGGAGGGAACATTACACAACACTGCTATGAAAAATTATTTTTCATATTGGGTAGGTGATTGGGAAGGGAGAGGCACCACAAGACTACCAGGAATTACATTCATTTATTTGGGGACCACACTCAGAGAATGGGAAGGGGGATGGGGGCCCCAGTACCTCTGCCAACCACTAAGGTTGCACAGATTACTGACTGGTTTTGGTCAGCGGTAATGTCTCCATGCAAGGGCCTTTTTAAAAGGCCCATGCATAGAACATAACATTTGAGAATTGTGCTGCAGGGATATGCAGGTCCCCTCCCCCACATCTGCACTGCAGCCCCCCTCACAACTTTGCTCAAGTGCAAACCCAGTTTGCAGGGGCAAACTGGGCTTTGTGAATACCAGTTCTGGGCAAAAAACCCAGTTTGCCCCGGGCAAACTGGGTTTGCACCCAGTCAAAGTTTAGGGAATCTGGTTCCAGGTGACCTACCACTGCTGTAAGTGCTGAACTGTTTTTTTTCCTTCATTAAGTCACCAGGCATCTGCTGTTTCACCCTCAACTTTAGCCTCACACTCCCTACCCCTCAAGGGCTGTCCTTTTCACCATGACAGACAGAAAAGAGTTGGAACTGTGGGTATGGGGGAATAGGTCATCAAAGCAAAATGATGTGGCTGGGTCAGGGATTGCAGTTTGCATTCCTCATGGTGCTGTGCTTTATCTGACTGTATTCTGAGCACCACAGCCTGCTAGAGAATGTTGCTTATATGGCTCATTGATCTACCCGGTGAAGGGCACAATCTCAAACTTTTACCCTACTGCATCTCCACAGGACTTATGTTAAAGAGAGACTGCACTGTTTCTACTGAGTTAACATTGAATCCATTTTAGTTAAAAGCCTCTAGCACAAAAAGGTATAAGGTATGTGCCAAAGGTGTATACCCTGACCGTGTAGCTTCACACACATGGATAGGTGCACATTGGCCAGTATTCACTATTGCTGGCCTCCTGTCAGTAGCCCCCCGTGTGCAGCCACGCATTGATGGATTGTGGCAGCATGAGGGGCAAAGTGCAGGAACCAGGCAGGCATCCAATCAGAGGGTCACATACACGGGCATTTGGGGGAGCCTGGGAAGGCACAGGGACACTGTCAGCACCCAATAGCTGCACTAATGGTGCAAAGGGCACCTGCAGCTTGGAATATAACAGAGCACATAGTGACCAGTTGGAAGTGTGCTAATTGCTGTACGGGTGCTATCAGGATGACTGGGGGGTGAAGTGTTCTAAAGAGAGGGGGTTGTGAGTCTGTGCCATCTGCCACAGCTGGGGGCTACTAGCTGTGGCATGCAATGCTGATAGGTACAGGTCAGACATGTAGGTGCACATAGGTGTGCAACAAATGGTAAGGTGGACAGCTGGGGTTGTGGGGAAAACAATACATGTCTGTAGTACATGGTTCAGGGGCCATCGTTGCATGGTGCAGCCACATGCCATATGGCACATTACATTGTATGTAGTTCTTTTGAGCTACACATATATCTACTGTGTAGGACAAGGAGTCTGACCATTGGGGCTGAAAATCAGTGATACTCATTCTGTGCTTGCATCAGATAGGTGTTGTCCAAAGTGTGAGTACAACATTTTGGCTGCCACCTGGCCAGCATGCTGCAGGGGATTGTGCCATTCACCCACTACAATGGTGTGTTGCCACCGTTATGTGTTCCGGTTGAACTGCATCTCCACTATTGTAGTCAGTGGGGAGCTTGTGGCTGTGTGTGTGTGTGTGTGTGTGTGTGTGTGTGTGTCTATGTATATATATACATATATATTAGAGGCAAAAAACTCCATTTAATGCATTAGTTAGAGTTGTTCCACACCGACAAAAGCAAGGAAATTCAGTGTTAGGGTTGAAAGCCCTCCATGAACCCCTACGCCCACACCCCCAACCAGCATCAGGGTGCATGTTGGAGTTGCCAGCCCTAACTCTCACCCCATCAGATGTGTGAAGAAGCAGAGGTATAGGAGAATGGGGTGAGAGTTAGGACCAACAACCCCAACGTGCACCCCAATGCTGGTTGGGAGTGTGGGCGGGCAAGGGGGGCTTTCAATCCCAACAATCGAATTTTCTCGCTTTGTCGTGGTGGAACAACCCTAACTAATGCATTATTAAATGGAGTTTTTGCTCTAATTTCCCTTCTTTTTGAGAAGGATAATGAGAAATAGTGAATGTTATGCAGCGGTGGGAGGGGCCCCGCGCTCTCGTCACGTGATGTCTTGTCACATAGTAACACTGTGCCCACAAATGCAAATGGTAATGCGCATGGTGATGCAAAGTGAAACAATAAGATAAACAGTACTGTAGACACAAATGGTTAAAGTAACACAAACGCAAGTGCAAATGAAAATGCAAAGGGTAACGCACATGGTGCTGTAGACGGGAACAGTAAGTGAAATGGTTACGGAACCGCAAGCAGAAGCAGTAAGGATAACAGTAATGTAAGCGCACAGGCTGGTTTTCCCCAAAAGCTGCATAGAGAAAGACAGTGAGTACAAAGAATGTATGCATAATAATGGGTCTCAGAGCAGTAAATGAGGAGCTGGAATACTAAATTGCTTATATTTCAGGAACCAAATGACGTAGAATAAAAGTTAAAAAGTCATATGATTTATGACTTTCCTGGCTAGTTTTTTACTTAGCCCCAGTAGGGGGCTAAGAATTTTTCTGACAAAAAGTCCATATCTACTTTCGTTTCAAGAGATACGGGCCCTGAAATCATAGCGAATGCCTTAATGTTATCCTATGGGAAAAAGAGAAGTTCGAGAGTCATAACGTTGGCTCCTGTAACATATTGTCACCAAACCACTGAAAGGCACATCTGTTGGATGTTGGCTTTCTTCCTTCCAAATTTCAGCCCAAAAGACCAAACAGTTATTTTGCAGCAGGGCAGCAAAGGATTCCTGTAATGCGGCGGACGACGTAATGTTATCCTATGGGAAAAAGTGTCAACTTTGGAGTGCTGTAACTTTGCTGTGCTGTAATATTATTTCACCAAAACACTGAAAGGCACATCTGTGAGATGTTGGCTGTGTTCCCTCCAAATTTCAGCCCAAAAGACCAAACCGTTCTTTTGCAGCAGGGTGGCAAAGAATTGCTTTCATTTTCCCACAGCCTGGAAAAGTAGTGTTGAACTTTGTGAAAGCTTTCGCAAATTCATTTGACAGTGTAGCAAATGCAAAAGTACTTTGCAAAAGTACTTTTTCCAGAAATTTGAAAATCATACTTCTGGGGTGTTTTACCCCAAAGTAAAGACATGCCTAGCATCCTCAGGGTCCAACTAGGTGAATACAAAAAGAATTAGGTTGCTAGAGGGTCCCAAATTTAAATGGCAAGCATTTTTCTGATGACCAACTGAAAACAAAATAGCAGATTTGCGACAGTAAAAGGGCCATTTGTGAAAGTAAAAACTGCATTTGTGACACTGTTGAACTTTTTAACTTTTCCCCTTGACTTATAATGGGAAATTGTTTTTTGAATAACTTTTGAACCGTTTAATATTTTTTTCACAAAGTCTTCAAAAGGCACATCGGGGACCCCGGCCGCACATTTCCTGAAGATTTAAGACTGGTCGCGCAAACTGTGTGACCTGTAGAGACGAGCAAAGAATTCCAAAAAAGCATAAATGCATATGCAGATCACGCCTAATAACTCCGCAGCCGTATATTCAAACAGTACGAAAGTTGGCAGATCCCAAGATGTATGGTTCTTGATTGAGTATTCCAAATTTTAGGCAAATCTGTTGAATGGTTGCAAAGTTATTAAGGTGCAAAATTTTAGGTTTAACATGTAAATGGCTGCTCAACCCTAACTATGGTAGCATATACACACACACACACAGAGTATATACACATGTGTCAGTGGCAACACATGTTGGGACATACCAATCACAGGATTCTGTCTGTGTGAGGCCTGGGCATGTAACATTGATACAGCAGGGTCCTCCCCCCCAGCAATAACTCCCACACCCAGTGAGCAGCACTCTGCATGATTCCATGCATTTGTGAATCATGCAGAATGCAGGTATGCCCTTGACACACCCTAGGCCTGCGCATGGCGCATAACTGCCTAGAGGCCAGAGGATCAGGTGTGCATCTGGCTACTACAGTGAAAGTGAATGCCGCCAGATCACTGCTGTACAGCATTCACATGTAGGGTTGCCTATGTGCATGAGGTATGAGGCGCATAGGCTTAGTGCATAGAGCCCATAGTGTTAAACATGATTGACTGTTCTCCTTTTCTTGCAGGGTAATATCAGTTGAAATAGTTCAAAATGTTTTACTAAAAGTGGCTGGAAATATGGTTTAACTTCAATAACTGCACTTGGTTTAGCAATTTCCTGATTTTCTCACATGAACACTGCAGTGCCTGCTGAAATTGAAAGGTGCACTTTCTGTCTCTGTGTGCCCCCTGCCTACCCACCAGATTCTGTAGCTGAGGGCTACTAGAGGGGCAGTGTGATTGACCTGCAATACTGGTTTGCATTACATTTGTTATGTATGCATGATCAGGTTATGTTGACACCCCCCACCCTTCCCCTCTGATGTTCCTGACTCTTGTCTATATACTTGCACCAGTAAAATCCTTCCCTCACCTCTCTCTTGCCTTGCCCCATATTGCTGCAAGAGTGCTGGTACTCATGCTCAGAGGTACAGTACCTGAGCTGTATACATAGTAAATCAGTCCCTTGGAAGAGTCCCTTCATCAGTGCTGGATTCAATACAGTGGCTGACTACTTAATCTGAAGGTAATGGTTGGCCTGGCAGGCACTGTAGTGAAGTAATTGTTTCCAGTTCGATGAGTGTAAAGAGCCTGGTCATTCTTTAAGATGCTTTTTATACCTGCCTGCCTCCCACATGGAGTCTTCATAGAGAGGTCAGCTGGGGGAATGAGTGGATCCCTCGTATCTCCTGCATGGCTTTGTACTCTGAAGGTTCCTTGCTACCCCAACAACAACAGACCTGCCTGGGTGTGGAATTTGAATCTTCTGTGGCATGGGTACTCTATGATAAAACAAGGGTAGAATATCTCTGAAAAAGGTCAAACAAGAGAAAATAATAGCAAGACAATTGATCCTCCAGCTTTCTCTGGAACATGCTGTATTTCTCCCTACCCACCCCCCTCTTTATTTCTCCATAGCCCTCTGCTCCCACTTCTTGAGAATGTCCACTGGTATGCCTGGACAGTTACAGGTATGACCACATCTTTTACCCTTCTCTCTTCCATCTTCCCACGGCTCACCATCCCACCACCTGTCCCCATCTGTATCCCTGCAGTATTTCCCTCTAGCAAGGGGAGCATATACCCTGGTTTGGTCTACCAGATCTGCCGCAAGCACCCCTATAAGGTATATGCCACAAGACAGTATCGGTGGCTTTTCTCTCTAGCTTTTTCAGACTGAGCCAATGATACAATGTTTATTACCTTGTTTATGCTTGCTGCTATTCTTGTTGTTGATACCCCCACTATTGGGGTCTGGACCTTGGAGTCATCTGCATCTCCTGCCCTTAGGGACAAGATAGATCCAGACATTATCTTCTTTGAAAGTTTAATCAATTCACCAATTTTTTCTGGAGTATTTGCTACACCACACTTTTGATTTAATTAGTCATTCTCTGTTATATACTGGATTGAGGGAACTTGGGTTTTCTGTTAATTTGGTGTCCTGACTAAGAGACTACTTATCTCACCATTCTCTTTATGTTTTCTTGGGTACTACTTCCTCCTCTATTTATCTGGTTCAATCTGGTATGCCTCAGGGATTGATTTTGGGTCCTCTTTTGTTATCTTAATTTATTAATCCTCTGTCATCTGTTCCCTTATCCAGTAACTGCTTAATTTATGCTGATGACAAGATTTTATTTACTCAATCTCATTCATTAGCATCCCTCACCTTACAGCTTGAACAGGATTTTATTTCAATTTGTCATTGGTTTAATGAGACTGTTCTGCTTCTTAATACATCCAAAACTAAGTCTATGCTGTTTGGAACCCAATATCATATAAATAAAAAAAAACAGCTTAATCATTCATGATGTTAAGGGCATCCCCTTGGAGCAAGTCTTTGAATTTAAATATTTAGCGGTCATTCTTGATCTTAGTTTATCTTTTCAGGGACAAGTTAAAAGTGTATGTCATCAGAGCAATCAAAATATTGGGATTCTATATAAGTTTAAACAATTTTTTACTGTTGAAACTGGGAAAGCCATTGCCATTGGTCTACTTCTCCCTTATTTGGATTATGTGGGAAATCTATATTGAAAATTGTCAGGTCAGGAAACCCATGCTTTATCTGTTGCTTTTAATAATATCTGTCATTTTGTGTTGAGCTCTCTCCCTCGTACACATCTCTGTTCCCTTTATTTAGTCCTCAACTGGTTATCTCCTAATGTTCGTTTTCAGTATGTTTGTTATTATTTAATTTTTTAATCTATTTTTGTTTGCAGTGAATTCCCCTTTCAGGATTTGCTTAGTATTAGAATGACCTCTTTGAATCTGAGATCATTTTAGAGAACTCTACTTGTTGATAAACCCTGTTTAACTAAGGCAGGTGCCAAAGCCTCTTCTAGCTTGGCCCCCTCGCTTTGGAATAACTTGCCTGAGGATTTAAGGAAAGAATGTTCTATTGCATGTTTTAAAGGTAAATTGAAAACATGGTTATTTGTTTTAAATGTATGTGATGTTTTTAAAATGATTTATCTGGTTGTATATTCTTTATTTTATTGTTTGTATTATTGCTGTAATTTGTCTTGTCTAGGGTCAGACATGAAAAATGGCTTGTCCCATGTCTTTATCCGGTTAACAAAATAAAACAAACAAACAAACTTTCAAGCTAATGTTGCCATAAAGTCTGTCGTGTTATGGCTCAATGTATTGAAACCCGAGTTGCCCCTGAAAAAGGGACATGAAGCATCAGCTTGCCTACCTGGCAAACAAACTTCAATAAATAAATAAATAAATATTTATTTATTTATTTCAAATTTTTGATTAATACTTTTGAGCCACAGGGCTCTTTTACAAGGGTTCCAAGTCAAAATAAAGTATACAGTACAAGACCGGTAGTACAAACACGATATAAAACTTATAGAGTTGCAAGGTACACATGTACAGGTAACTTGTTGGTTACAGAAGTGTAAAAAATGCCTAGACAACAGTAACCTCTAAGAGGGTACACAGTGGTCATTAGCAGTGTAGAACACTTTGTTTGCTAACATTGCTTAAGTACCATACAATGTAAGGGTAGCAGCCAGGGACAGGCATTGTCAGGATAAGGGAAAGAGGTGGGGGGAAAGGAGTATGGAGAGGAGGAGGGTAGGAGAGGAAGGAGTACATAGAGGAGGAGGAGGGTAGAAGAAGTGATCACAAAGCATGAAATAGGTCACTGGGGGTGCTCATTCAGGAAGGGTGGTCACAATGATTTGCCTGTGCTAGGAGGAAGCGGAGGTCTCTTTTGAAAGGAGAACTCTTATCACAATCTATCGGGGGATTGGAAGGTCTTGATAGGTATTGATAATGTGATTGGTGTGGCCAGTGAAGGACAGGGTATCATCGAGGTGTATACCAAGGCATCTGAAAGAGTGAATTTGTTCTAGAATGTTCCCTTTTTGCTACGTATGTACAGTAGGCCATTTTTTTCTTATTTTGGGGGAATATGAAAAGCATAACTTTTTTTGTTATAGTTAAGAAGGAGTTTGTTATGAGTAAACCAGGTCTCTAGATCCCTGAAGCTATTCTGAAAGGCAGATATGATTTTGGTTGTTTGGGATTCTGGAACAGAGATTACAGCATAATCCACGTATAACAACATTTTAGCCTGGCATGCACAGGGTATTGAGTTCATGAATAGACAGAAAAGTAGTGGGCCAAGAATAGACACTTGGTGCACCACCAGGGTCACAGCCCTAGGGTCAGATACTATTCCTCTTACTTTCATGCATTGAGTCCTGTGGGATAGGTAACTAGTGAACCAGGTTACTCTATTGAATGGCAGGCCAAGAGTCAGGAGGTTGTAAAATAGTATCTGGCGGTTCATAGTATCAAATGCTTTTGTGAGGTCTATAAATATAGACCCCACTGACTTGCCGTAGTCAAGAGCATCGTACAGGTATGTGGTGTAGCCAGTTAGTGCGGTGATGGTGCTATGCTATTTCCAAAAACCATGCTGCTGTGAACATAGTAAGTTGTATTTATTTAGGTACTCTATCACTTGATCATCTACAATTTTTTCAAGAGCCTTTGAGAGAGGTGGTAATATTGAAATGGGTCTATAGTTTCCTAGGCATGTTCTGTCTCCACTTTTATACACTGGGGTGACATGCACAATCTTCCATTTATATGGGAAGATCCCAGATCTTTAATAATATATTGAATAGTTTGGTGAGGTGTAGGGCTATTTCATCCAGGGTGAGAGCTTCATGTCTATCTTGTCACTTCCAGTCCTTGTTTTACCTGGGACCCTCCTAACATATTTAATTTTCTGCACTTTAGTGATTTGCTTGAAATAAAATAACAGTATTCTGGAGTTCCGGGCCGGGTGCAAATTGCCACAAGTGGACTTAATTGAGGGGTGGACTTTAAGGTACTCCAGAGATAATACTGTGCTAAGGTCCATGAATGCTATGTTGAAAGCATTTGTCAGGTCCTTAGGCTCCTGCAAAGTATAAGTTGCTGTAATGATCAGGTCAGGTGGTGCTTTGGATTCCCTGCCTGTCAAGGTTTTTATATTGTCCCCAAACTCTTTTCCCTTACCCGAAGACCTTCCCAGTAATTTTTTATAATAGTTTGCTTTTGCATTCCTAACCAGCTTTGTGCAGTAATTTCTAGCCACTTTATAGGCAGTATAGTTGACCATCTTACCAGTGACCCTATGCTTGTACCATAGGTTGTCACATAGACTCAGTTGTTTGATAATAGAGGCTGAGAGCCAGGAGTTGGCGGCCCCTTTTACTTTTGAGGATTTGAAGAGGGGTAAATAAATTGCAGGCTTTGTTAAACATAGTTGTAAGGTAAGTGAGTGCTTGATTAGCATCCTGTATATTATCTAGAGGCATCCAGTCTGCCATTTTTAGGTATTGTTTGAAGGAATCTAACTGCCCTTTTTTAATTGATCAGTTTCTCGTGAATTGGGGGGAGCCTTTTGGGCTCTTGTTGGACCACATGCAGACTGCTGGTGAGTGGTCACTCACGGAGTTGGGGAGCACAGTTACATTCACTAAGTGTTCTGGGTAGGTGGTGAGTAGCCAATTAATAAGGGTGCTGGTGCCAGTGTGGTAATTTTTCCTAGTTGCCTCAGTGACCATTTGAGTAAGATAAAGGCTAGCTATTTGGTCTTGAATGTTAATATTGTCCTGGGCTAGCCAATTAATGTTGAAATTGCTGAGAATAGTATGTTCCCAATTCTGCTTGATCTGTCCAAAGTAGTCAATGAAATGCTCAATTCCTTTACCTTGCCCAGCAGGGGGTATATAAACTGTTGTGAGGACTAGTATTTTGTTCTGACCACCTAAGGTAATCTGGAGAGGCAGTTTTGCATCATTTGGCCTTTGAGTTCATTTTGCAGGTATACCAGGCAGCCACCCCCACGTTTGGTCAGTCTGTCCTGGCAAAAGATGGCATTGTTATCAAGGGGTAGTCATGTTTCTGTGAGAGATATTATGTTCGGTTTGTGCTGTGCCACCCAGGCCTGGAACAGGGGATGTTTAGGTAGCAGGCTCCCAGTGTTAACTGAGGCAATTTTGATCTGACCATGTGGCTTAGTAATCACTGAACCATGTGGGCCCGGCTTAGGGAACACATTCCCTGACAGTAGGAGGATGATGTTTATTAATCTTTATAGTACATGTTTCCAGCACACTCTGATGCTGTGGATATGTATGCCTAGATTGCTGCAATACCCTCTAGCTAGGACTACCAGGGGTTGATATCCATTGTTTGCAGCTAGTGCAGAAAGTGGCAGCCAGGTTACTGACTGGGCTTCCTTGAACTAGCCATATTAGTCCTGTGCTGCATGCACTGCACTGGCTGCCAGTGCAATGGCGGATCACCTTTAAGGTTGGCTTGCTGACCTACAGAGCCCCTACATAGACAGGATCTGAGTTACCTGCAAGAGCTTCTTTGCCCCTACTGCCCACTCTCCTCCTTTGTTTCACCAATGAGGGATTGCTAGAGGATCCCAGGGTGCAGCTGAAAACATCTGGTGCTTGTTCACATGCTTTTGTCGCACCTACCCTGTGGAATTCTCTACCTCATTGGGTTCGAGAGTGCCAGACCGTGGGGAGCTTCAAGAAGGCACTAAAAATCCATTTATTTAATCTTGCCTTTGTGAATTATTGTGAATAATTACTGGTTGTGTACATTGGATTTTAACCCTCATTTTAAAGTTTATTATTTATATTTGTAGAGTACTTTGATATTTGAATTGCGCTTGATAAATAAAAATTACTATTGTTATTATTATGCGACTAGCTAACTTGTGTTTTTTTTATGTTAACTGCATACGTATAAGTGCTGAGCAATTCTGAAATAGCTGCAGGAGACCTAGGTGGTTGTGGTAGGGGACTGCTGGGAGTTAGATCCATGGAATTAACATCCAGCCCCAACGCTGAGCTCTGCGGCTGTAGAATTGGGCCACAACTGGTGTGGTAATTTTGTGGGGGATGGTATGGACACCCCATCATCTACTGTGTTTAAAGTGCTTAGCAGAACTGTTATTAGCAGGCTATAGTAGTTGATCATGTTCCTGGTTGCAGCTTTTCAATGGGGAAACATGGGCATACAGCAGAGAGTGGTAGACCCTACAGGCCACCGACTAGTATGGTGCTAGTTTCTAAGAGTGTTAAGCACCTTTTAGAGAGGGAGTGTGCCTGTCCCTTAGTTAGGCATATTAGAGAGAGTATGGGCGGGGTGCCATTTACAGGAAGAGGATTTAAAGAGTGATGGGGAGGGTGGGTGGGAGAAAATTCAAGTTTACGACCAACAGTACAATAAATGCAAAGGCAAAACTAGCTAATAAATGCAAAGGCAAAACTAGCTAGCAGAGGAGCAGGAATGCAAGAGGAGCTGAAAAGATCAATGGGAGGACAGCTGATAGTGGAGTCAGCCAATTGTAAGCCAGAGCTTTGCGGTTAGAGCCAATCAGAATGCTGGCTTACAAACCAGAAAGTCCCTGAAATGTTCAGCATACCTGATAGCTGGGGCAGGCAGAGGAGTCAGTGCAGCTGGTGGGCTTCAGGCTGTGGCCACTGAGCAGTGAGAAGCCCAGTGAAGGGCTGAAACCTAAAGGAAGAGAAGAGAATAGAGGTCAAAGATAAAACAGGCTACAATAGAATGCCTGGGGCTTAATCGGTGGGTGGGTCTGTCTAAAACAAAAGAACAGGAGTGAGAAAAGTGGGAGTGAGTGAGGGCAGGCAGAGGCAAGATCCTGTGGGGGGGTGTCTGGGCTTTGGAATGAGAGGGGCAGTACAGGGGATGGAAATCAGAAAATTAAATTATTAAGCTGGGAATCAAGCAGGTGGGGAAAGTGGCTAGGTTAAGTTGACAATGGGGGGAAGGTGCAGAAAGGAGGGAGCAGAAGTAAGCAAAGTGAAAAATACAAACAGTTCAGACTAAGCACTTAGTGACATAAGTTAGAGCTCTACAGTTAAAATGCTACCTAAGGTACAGTTTTAAAACATTTCTAAAAATTCAATTTTACAACAAACAGTACAATAAATGCAAAGGCAAAACTAGCTAGCAGAGGAGCAGAAATGCAAGAGGAGATGAAAGACTACTGGGAGGACAGCTTAGAGCAGATTCAGCCAATTGCAAGCGGGTGCCTAGCAGTGAGAGCCAATCAGAATGCCAGCTTACAAGCTGAAAAGTCCCTGAAATGTTTGTCATACCTGATAGCTTGGGCTACTGGCAGAGGAGTCAGTTAGGCCATCAGGCTTCAGCCCAGAGCTGCTGAGCTGTGAGAAGCCCAGTCAAGGGCTGCAGCCTGACAGCTTGGGCAGGCAGAGGAGTCAGTATGACTGGTGAGCTTCAGGCTGGGGCTGCTGCTGAGCTGTGAGAAGCCCGGTCAAGGGCTGGAGCCTGATAGCTTGGGCAGACAGGTAGAGAAGTCATTGCAGCTGGCAGGCAGACTTCAGGCAAGGGATTCTGAGCTGGAGAAACCCAGTAAAGGGCTGGAGCCTGATAGCTTGAGTGTGTGGGCAGAGGAGTCAGTGTCACTGACAGGCCAGAGCCGTTGAGCTATGAGGGGCCCAGTGAAGGGCTGGAGCCTGATAGCTTTGGTGGGTGGGCAGAGGAGTCACTGTGGGTGGTGGCCTTCAGATTTGGGCTGCTGAGCTGTGAGAATCCCGGTCAAGGGCTGGAGCCTGATAGCTTGCGTGGGAATGCAGTGAAGTCAGTTCGGTCGGCAGGCTTCAGGCCAGGGCTGCTGAGCTGTGAGAAGCCAGGTCAAGGGCTGGAAACTGTTAGCTTGGGCAGGTGGGCAGAGGAGTCAGTGTCACTGATAGACTTCAGGCCAGGGCCACTGAGCTGTGAGAAGCTCGGTCAAGAGCTGGAGCCTGATAGCTTGAGCAGTCGGACAGAGGAGTCAGTGCTGCTGGCATGCTTCAGGCTGGGGCCGCTGAGCTATGAGAAGCCCAAGTCAAAGGCTGGAGCCTGATATCTTGGGCAGGCAGAGGAGTCAGTGTGGATGATGAGCTTCAGGCCAGAGCCACTGAGCTAAGAGGGCCAGTCAAGGGCTGGAGCCTGATAGCTTGGGCCGCTGAGCTGTGAGAAGCCCAGTCAAGGGCTGGAGTCTGATAGCTTGGGTGGGCATGCAGTGAAGTCAGTTTGGCCGGCAGTCTTCAGGCCAGGGCCGCTGTCCTGTGAGAAGCCTGGTCAAGGGATGGAGACTGATAGCTGGGGTGGTCGGCAGAAGACTTGGTGTGAACAGCATGCTGCAGGCTGGGGCCACTGAGCTGTGAGAAGTCCGGTCAAGGGCAGGAGCCTGATATCTTGGGCTGGCAGGCAGAGGAGTCTGTGTGGCTGATGGGCTTTAGGCCAGGGCCGCTGAGCTGTGAGAAGCCCAGTTAAGGGCTGGAGCCTGATAGCTTGAACAGGCAAGCAGAGGAGTCAGTGCAGCCAGCAGGCTTCAGGCCAGGGTCGCTGAGCTGTGAGAAGACAAGTCAAGAGCTGGAGCCTGATAGCTTTTGAGTGGGCAGGTAGAGGAGTTGGTGTGGCCAGTGGGTTTCAGGCCAGGGCCGCTGAGTGTGAGAAGCCTGGTCAAGGACTGAAGCCTGATTGCTTGGGCAGGCAGGCAGAGGAGTTGGTGCAGCCAGCAGCCTTCAGGCCAGGGCCCCTGAGCTGTGAGAGCCTGGTCAAGGGCTGGAGCCTAAAAAAATACGTGCACTCTAAAAGAATATGTCTCAGGCTTGATTTTCTTGTTGTAATTAGGTCATATAGTTTCTATTCAGGGTTCCCTCACAAGTTTCACAAGGTGCATGGGTGGGTATCTCCCCCAAAGTCCAGTTTCTCAATGATTCCCTTTCCACACTGCCTATAGGATGAACCTTTTGATATACTGTATGTCTCCTGGAATGTGCAGGGGCTGAGCACGTCTGTAAAAAGGAAAAGGGTCTTAGTTCACTTAGTTTATAGGATCACAAAAAAGGCAGAGGCCCATGAATTGGCTCCTGTTAAGACATAGTATAGTAGTTTAGATTACCTCCACTAGCAATTTATTTATCCAAGTTGTATTTAAAGGTTTATTTGTACTTAATATAACATTTAAGGGCAGTCTATTCCATAAGTTTGCTGCACATACTGTACTGTGAAATAGTATCTCCTTCTGTTTGTTTTAAATCTACCGACCTTGGTTTGTAGTGGATGACATCTAACTCCTATATTGTCATCTTTATATGTGATGTATAATTCTGTCATCATTATAGGGTCATTTAAAATATTGTAATATAGTGACATGTCTCCTCTTCGTCTTCTCAATTTAAGACTGTGTAAACCTAGTGATTCTAATCAGTCTTTGTTGCTCAAGTTTTTCAGCATAGCTATGTATTTTGTGTATCTACATTGAATTTTTTCCAGTTTTATAATATCTGAATTGATATAACTGTAAAACTGTTTACTGTTAGACTTTGTCGCTGTTTTTGCTAAATATACCTCATATCTATTTTGGGCCTTTTTGATCTTGTTTTTACATTTTCATTGTATTTCTTTGAAGATTTCCCAATTTTGTTCTGATTTATTTGACATATATTGGGCATAGGATTTATTTTCCTTTTTAATTTTAACAATTTCCTTAGTGAGCCATTTAGGTTTCCTTTTCTTTTTGTTATATTTCTTTATACGTTTAATGTGTTTATTAATTATAGTGTGTATTGTATTTTTGATGTAGGCCCAACTTTCATCAACCATTTTACTTTCAGGGTTATTTTGTCAATTAATGTTCTGAAGATTTGTGGCAATTCTTTCTTTATTTGCTGTTTTGTAAAATTATGTACACCCAGTGGTTATGGACTTTTGATGATTTAAGGAAAATATTATAGTAGAGTGGTCACTGTTTCCTACTGGTGATGAGTTTTCACATGAAGTTATTTTTAGATCTTCAGTTGTTATTATTAGATCTAATACATTGTTTAATCTTGTAGTCTTATCTAGGTTAAAGAGTATAAAAGTTCAAGTGGCATTTCTACAGGTTATCAAATTCTGCTGCCCTGAAACAGCCAAGCTACATATAGACTGAGTGGGACTGGAGGTGCAAAGCTGTGCTCCAATTTCTAAAGCAGGTGTCTTCTTTTTAGGGCACAAAATGTGTCACTGTATCTCTGCTCAGGATGATGCATGGAGATGGATGGCAGTAAAATTTAATACACTAAAGTCCCCTTGATCATTGGTAATATTTATGCTCAGAATCACAATGACCCAGATTTTTTAATGTACATCGTCACTCCCTACTAGATCTCATGACAGCTGGCACCCCCCATTCTTGGGTTGGGACTTCAGCTTAATCTTAGAAGCCTACTTAGACAGGAACTTGGGTGAGGCTGAACCCTACACCAAAGCCCTAGATGCAGATCGAGAAATGATGGCAGTACTATCTCTGACCTATATTTGGTGTCTGCAGTGCCCTCAATGCCTGGACTATTCCCACTTCTTGGCCACACACCACTTGAAGTCAGATTGACTTCTGGCTTGTTTCCTCCTCAGCCACTTCAATGGTGGAAGGTGTTGCACACTGATCCTCTATATTTGTCTTACTATGCTCCAATAGAGTTGACAGTGGACTAGGGTCCCACTGCCCCTAAATCAGTTTCCTGGTATCTTGTCCCCATACTGCTCCAAGACAAGGCCTTTTCTCAAAAAAAGAGGTGGACTCCTTCTTTGAGTTCAATGACAATGGTGCAAACTCCAAATCCACACATTGTGAGGCCTGCAAAACCTTCCTAAGAAGCCAACTAACGGGCTATGTTGCAACTTGTTGATGTAAGAAGGGACAGAAACAGCAAAAGCTTGAAACTCAACTTGCTACAAAAGAAAAGGAACTCAAAGAGTGTTCATCATCCACTTAAAATCATCCTTGCTAAGGGAAATGGAGGCCATTCATATGGAGCTCAACTCCGTGGTCACCAAAATGGCAGAGTTGACAGTACTGTGCATAAGTTACAGTTATAAGAATAGGTGAGAAAGGCTGGGTAAGTTATTGTACTACTGACTATGTGAACAGGAGCTGGAAAAAGTATATCCATGGGTTGTCAGACTTGAATGATTTCTACAGACTCAGCCTAAAGGGGTTAGCTGCATTATGCTATTATCCTGTGACCAACTGTATTCAACTCAGGACCCCATGACCACAACAAATTATCCAATCTCACAGTGATGGCTGCCCACAAGGAAGCTCTATAAGCACATCTTACCATCCATGAAATACAGGCTGCTATTTCTGCCTTTTCCCCACACAAAGCCCTGAAGCCTCTACCAACTGATACCCATGTGAGTCCCTACAGTCCCACAAGCAGTTTTCGCGGATTTCCTCTCCATGCTTGATATCTCTCCCTCAATTTAAGAGGCAATAATCATGGTTCTTACCAAGGAGGGCAAGGACACCACTTCCCCTGGCAGTTATATAAATGCTGATTCCAAAATTCTAGCTCAGGCATTAGCCTTCAGACTGGAGCTAATTCTTTCCCATCTTGTCCATCCCTCTCAGATGGGCTTCATCAAAGGGCACCATAACACAGACCATCAAAGAGCAATGTTTTCCTTAATGACCCTCGCTGGCTCTGCCCTCACCACCTGCTGATATTTGCATGCCATTCTGACCTTGATGATCTTTGACCCTCAGTTTGGGAAGTGAATTTGTGCACAGTATGCAGATCCAACCACCCACATTCACACTAACTCAGTATGCTTGTCACCATTTGACCCACACAGGGGAAGCTGCCAAGGCAGTCCCCTTTCCCCTATGTTGTTGTGCTGACCATAGAGCCTCTGGCCATTGCCCTCCAGTGTCATCCAAATTTGCATAGTAGTCAGGCTGGTCGCACCATTTTCTTTAAGCTGCTGTATGCAGATGACTGCCTAGTCCTTCTATGAAGTTCCCTATCTGGCCCACCCTTTCTACTTAATATCCTACTTACCTTCAGAAGTGTATCTGGCCTCCAGACCAGCTCTAGTAAAACTGAGGTTTTGACTCTCAATTGCCTTTGTACCCCAGATTTGGTTTCCCCTTGAGGGCAGCAATGGTCACCCAAAGATACCTGGGAATCCAGATCCATACAGACCCTGCAGGACTTTATTTATTTATTTAAATTTTGATGATTGGGTAGGCCCTTTGAAACAGTCAAGTCCCTTTTTCAGGGGTGATCCGGGGAACCAAATGTTCCAAACATAAGAAAATAGTACAGATACAGATAATTACATACAAATATCATTGGACAGTTACATACATTCATGGACTAAACCAGCCATCCCATTCATTGGGAGACAGTACAAATTACAGATGTTAATTGCAACATAGGTGAACAAACAGTAAGGCTGATACGAGCATGCAATATAATCATAGTAGAGTCAATTAGTATGTATGTGCAGTGTATAAACAATTGGCTGTGTACAGATTCATAGCCTAAGACACTGATCATACACACTAGAAGAGTATAGGCATCAGGTGGAGAAGTTTAGAGAAGATTAGGTACAGTTCCCATTATACGTAGGAGGCTTGTAAACTATTTCCCTATATTGTCTTATGAAGAGAGTATTGGTCTTGCATGAGGGTAGTTAGTGTGGGAGGTCATTCCACTTTTGTGTGCTGCAAAGGAGAAGGTTCTGCCAACAGCTAGGTGAGTCTTGGGCATACCCAGCATCGGGAGGTGTGAGGACCTGAGTGTTCGTGGGAGGGGTTTCAAGGTTAGTAGGTTAGATATACTCAGAAGAAGTGGGAGGTATATTAGCTTGAAGGTGGATTAATATACTGGGAGGTTAAGTCTGACCTTGAAGGATGGCCAACCCAAATTGTTCAGCATGTCACAGTGATGGGTGCGAGCTTGGGCCTTAACAGCAGATCGGGCAATTCTGTAATAGGCCATTTTGAGTTTGTGCAGGAGTGTAGTCTTAGAGGAGTGGATTATAGAGGCACCATACAAGAGGCCTATGAGAAGGATGGCAGAGGCAATAGTGCTTCTTGCACTACTTGAGAGGTTGGGAGCAGTGAGATATAGAAGGCCTAGTTTCTGATTAGTAGCATTAGTGAAATCGGTTATGTGCTTATCAAAGGATAGATGCTTGTCAAGTACTACACCCAGGTATTTAAAGGAGGTAACATTTTTGAGTTGAATGTTTTGATAACCGGGGGGGGCTGTGAGGTTATGCCAAAGCAGGTATGGTGGAACAACATGGATTTAGTCCTTTTTGCATTCAGAACTAGTAGGTTATTTTTAAACCATGTTTCTAGAGTGTGAAAGTCATTTGTTAAGTCAGAGTTGATACTTGAGACATCTCAGGAGACTCTATATAAGATGGCATCATCCGCATATAGCTGAATCGATGCCCCTCCATGATTCAGAGGAAGATCATTAATGAATATTGAGAACAGGAGAGGACCTAGGATTGATCCCTGGGGAACCCCGTCGGTGATAGGAGATAAGGTTGAGATGGTACCGGCCCATTTGACACATTGAAACCTCTTCTCTAAGTAGTTAGAGACCCGAGAGAGAGAGTTTTTGTTAAGACCAAGGCAGTGAAGCTTACAGATGAGAAGTGAGTGGCTGACTAGGTCGAATGCCTTCGTTAGGTCAACATAGACTGCACCAGTGGCTTTGCCCTTTTCCATAGCCTGGAATATATCAGTAGTGACCCTCAGGAGAGCAGTTTCTGTCCCATGTGATTTCTGAAAGTCATGTTGGTTACTAGTGAGGGCATTGGTCTGTTCAAGGTAGGATGATAGTTGATTATAAAGTATTCTTTCTTGGATTTTAGCAATTGGACACAAGATAGATATGGGTCTATAGTTTTTGATAAGGTTGGTTGGGCCACTTTTATGTACTGGGACAACTGCGGTTTTCCATTTGTCTGGGATAGTTTGCGTGAGGAAGAATCTATTGATTAGGTAGGGGATTGGATAAGTAAGTGCAGGTGCACCTTTTTTAAGAAATTTGGGTGGTAGGGAGTCAAACCCTGGTGAGCTGTCAGGGTTATTTCCCCTTAGCAATTTAAAGACCTCTTTTTGGGAAGTAGTTTTTAAGTGGAAGAGTGAGTGTGGAAATTGTGGCCAGCTAGCTGGTGGCACACGACAATTAACATGAACATTAGTTTTGTAGGCATCAATGTCCAAAAAGAAGTGGTTCAGCCCTGCCACTATCTCCATGGGTAAGGACAGTGTGGAGCCTTTTGCTGTCATTGATTGGGGGAAGATCCTTTCATTACCCTTTAGGAGCACATTGATTTCCTTCCAGAAACAATTGGAGTTGGAGAGGTGTTGTTCTTGTGGTGATAAGAGATGCTCCTTTTTTGGCTTTGCCTATCTTAGATTTACAAATATTGCATAGCTGCCAGCAGGTGTTCCAGTCACAGTGGAGTCTAGAGATTTTGAAGGCATGCCATGCTTTGTCACAAGAGCACATGAGGTGCCTCAGTTCCTGTGTGAGCCAGGGACAGTGGGTGCATTTTGATCTTCTTAGTTTGTGGGGAACATGGTGGTCAAGAATGGAGGTGAAGGTATTGACCAGATAGTCTAATGATAGGTTTATGTCAGGAAGGGAGGTTGTTGGTGACCAGTCAGCTGTGCCGAGGCGTGGGTGAAAAGAATTATTCTCTGAGATGCAAAAAGTCAGAGAATGGTCACTGAGTGCATCAGGGAGGATTCCAGTGGCCTTAATGTAATTTGAATTATTAGTTAGTATCCAATCTAGGAGAGTGTGCTTACCTATCTAATAATATCACTCCCTTAATTAAAAAGCTCCAGAAGGACTGTAACTGCTGGATATTGCTGTTTCTGTCCCTTGCAGGGAATATTGCAGTGGTAAAAATGATTATTGCCACAAAGCTGATGCATAGCCTCTCTCACTTGGCTATTCACATTCCCACACAATGGTTTTCAAAAATGGAGGCCATGGTGGTCATTTCCTATGGGAAGGTAAACCCCCCTCATTATAGCAGGGCAAAGCTCAGAGCCTTTTTGTCTGGGCAGGTGGGACCTATCTTGGTTTTATGCATATTATGTCACTGTTCAATGTGTGCAAACCCTGCACGGGTTCTCTCCCATGCCATCCTCTGAGTCCCCATTCTGGTTAACTATAGAGCATCACTGCGACCCAATGACAAACCCAGTTGCCTGTCTATACTCCCCCTTTTCTGCCATTGGCAAAATGGGTCCCACAATACTGCTCACCCTGAAGGCATGAAGGAAACAGGTAACCTGAGTATAGACCTCATTGGCATTGCATGCTCTGACCCCCTTATGGGTGAACCTACTTCTCAAAATGGGAGTTAAAGTGGTGTGCTGGGACATGTTGCCAGCACAAGGCCTAGAGCTCATCTCTGATTTGTAGCAACCAAACATCACACATTTGGATTCTTAATTGAACCTTAAGAGATGCTTTGCTCTGCCTAAAAGTGGCTTTTGGAAATATTTACAGATTCATAATACCATAAATAGATATCGTGAGAATCTCCCAACCTCTTCCACCAGTGCAACCCCATATGCCCTATTGTCCAGCCTTAAGGCCTGAATGGGAATGGCACACTGGATCTATCAAATATTCACCCAGAAAGTCCCTAATCCATCAGAAAAGACCAGTGGTAGATGGTCTCAATCCTTGTGAGTCTAAATATCTGAGGCCTGCTGGTCTCAACTCTGCTCCCTCATTCACAAGACATATCCATACTGCAGAAGACTCAATTCAAAACAATCTTATGCATATGTGATACTATATTCCTGCTAGGCTTAAATCCCTTGGACTGACTCATGATACTCTTGGCACTGCCTTTCTCAGGGAGCTGACCTTTTTCATATTATCTCGAGCTTCCCTAAGTTGGACACCTTCTGAGCCCAAGCTCACATGTGTTTTAGTAAAATACTATGGGTGGCCCTCCTCCATCCAACGTTATGTATCCCAGAACCACCCTCACCCCCTCTGACTGTCTTGAAGCCACAATTGTAGTGGCTCTTGATCATGACCATTGAGGTTAAGAGACTTATACTATAATGCTGGAGGACTACAGAGCTGCCCAATCTGCCCAATGATTAGCCTTGTTCAGGACCCTTGACACATTAGGTAGAATATCCTACTTTGATAGAAAATCCTTGTCCTCATATCAAGTCATTTGGGAACCCTTACTGTCTTCCTCATACTCCTTAGACAATCCCACCTTCATTATTTCCCTGGGCACTGTCCCCATGACAGGGGCTGCATAAGCGGAGGAAGGCTTGATAAACTCTCTGTTCTCAGCACTGTGCATTTTCTAATGAGATATCCAGAATGTCAAACACTTACTATGTACCTGTGCTAATGACCCTGTAGCATTGTTGACCCAAAGAGATTTGTAAGCTATTTAGGGCTGCAGTGGGTAGAGCTCTGCATTCCTATTGCTTTGAGAAAGGGACTCCACATTCCTCACATTCTTTATTAATGAACAACGTGATGGAGTGCCCCATAGTTGCCTCCGCCTCTGCCTCTGAGCACTCTGCTGGCACTACACAATTGCTTTTACATAGGAGGTGTCCTGATCATGACACTGGGGGATTGGGCATCCCCAGCGTCACTTTTTCATTTGTGGGTGGGGGTATGGGGTGGTGGGTGCTGAGAGAGAGGGTCAGCTGGGAGGAATAACTCTAAATTTAAAGAAAGAGTTATTCCTTCCACCTGGCCCCCCTTCTCAACACCCAATACCCCATAACCCTCACCTATAAACACAAGAGTGACACTGGGGGTGCCCAATCCCCCAATGTCAGGATCAGGATGCCCCATCACAGTGGCAGATCTAGAGGGGGCAGTGAGTGCAGCCACACACCCCCAAATTCTCTCTCAGCTCACTGACTCCCTGACCCTGTGGACCTGCTGCAATAAGTACCACAGACTGGCTAAAATACAAACATTACTTTCTTTAAAATTGTTGTTGCTCAGGGCACCAGTTGCATTGTGCATTCCTCCTCCACTCCCAAGCATCTCACCTCACAGCTAGCTTGTTTACATTTCTTTACATTTGCCATCCAGTCAGACTGCATGCTGTGTAAGAGCAGTCAGTCATTGGAATTCTTGGCAGTAGCAACTCACTGGTCTGGTACTGCAGTTAAAAAAATATTTGAAAAAAAAACAGTGTGTGTGTGTGTGTGTGTGTGTGTGTGTGTGTGTGCATGCGCGCACACTTGCGCGTGCTTGCTACATGACTGAATCTGGTCCGAGCAGACGAGTCCCAGGCAAAGAAGTTCATGGACAGCTGTTTATGGTGGTGGCACATGGGCTCAATAGGGTCTACACAGTGGGCTGACTCTGGCACTAGAAGGAGGACACGGACATGATGGGACATCATCACATTAGTAGACAGGAAGTCAGTCAGTCACAGGCAGGGAACTGAAGACCCTGGCATGGTTACTGCTGGAGGTCATGGGGTTCATGTCCGGCTCAAACATTTAAAATGCAAATGAAGGTATGCACATTCAGGCTATGGGAACTACCCTGCAGATTCATACCACTGAACTACTGTATACATTGTAAAATGCTATGCATTGTTTGTAGTCTGTCATACCATTGAACTACTGTATAAGTTTTTTTTTTAATTCTGCTTTTTACCACTTCAAGCCACCAGGCTGCAGCCTGGTCATGGACCCACACACTTCCACCTCCTCTATCCTGCACTCACCCCGGCACCCCTGGCTTATCCCAGAAAGGGTGGGGTTGTGGCACTGGGGCAGTAGTACTGCAATTCAAGTGACTGTCTGGGAGAGCCAGAGAGGAGGCTAATCGAAGCCGGAGGTAGGCTTCATAGATATGGCCATCAGTGTGGATTTTTTCCCCTTTATTTTTCTGGGGGCAGGGACATGCAATGATGTCCTGCATCTGCCCCACCTCTCGTACTGGTTCCAGGCACTGAGCCAACTAAGGTACCTCCGGCCTTCACCAGGGGTTCTCTGTGGTTCAGTCACATGCCCCACCCTCCCCCCAGAGAAGGAGAGCAGTCGTTGGGACGCTCAATCCTTCTCACTTGGTCAGCCCTCTGGTTCCCCAGGTCCATTCTCAAACCCGGATTTCCAGTGTTACAAGAAGAAATCCAACCGCTGCCCTGGTGGGCCGGCTAACTACTTTATAAGTTGTAAAATGCTATGCTTTGTTTGTAGCCTCTTGCCAAGTCATTGTCATTCAGTCATTCTGTATTCTCTTGTTCTTTTTGTGGGTTTCTCCAAGTTTATGCTTATGGTGGAGACTATTTTAAGAGAACATACTGCACTGATTTTAATATACATGACTGAATGCTGATCAGATAAATCTGTGAGTAGTACATTATCATGGCATTGGCCATTGATGAAGGTGAATAGTTCTAGCTACAGACTGATAATTTCTCTAGTTCTAAGCATTTATCTTTTCCTTTTTTCTTGTATCATTCATCAAAAGGATACGTTTTGGTTTTGTCATTGGTTCTAAGAAAATAACAAGGGAATCTCTTGTATCTCCTAGCACACTGAAAACCTGCATTTGGAGAAGCCCAGAGCCTGGCAGCAAATATTGAGAATTATGCGCAGATGACAGATTAGAGCTATCATTGTTAATAGGGACACTCCACCCTCATTGTAATGCTGCTCTCAGAAGCCAGGCATTTTTGAGTGTCAGAAGAACAAGGTGTGTGTGCTATAATTAAGAGAGGGTGTAGCAGAAATGAATTTCCCAAAAATACTTAATTGGCTTTTTGTCAGAGATTATGTGACAGTGGTGGGTAGTCTTTACCCTTTTTGCTTTTTTATTCTGCTATTGCTTTAAACTTCACTGAAGAGCTAAATGCAGATTCAGATATGGGTCAGATGACAGTCAGCAGTGATTCAGATGAGAATAATGCACTGACTTTTGACTGCTGGAGCTCTGGTTCAAATGCATGCTTCTGAAATCATCCACCAATGTTTTCCAACTCCGCCACTTGTGTATGTGTTTTTTAAATATGTATTTTTCCCGACTCCCCCACTGGTGTGTTTTTATCCCCTCACCCAATGATGTTTCCACAGTTTATGGACTGGAGACAAACAATTTGTTTAGTTTTGGTACTATGAACTGGACACCGTTTCCCAGTTGTCCGATGTCGGGCTGGACTGCTTTTCGGGATGCAGCCCTACTGCTTGCGAACCATGGGTTCCAGGATTAAACAGTGTGAGCCATGGTGATGGCATCCATGTCCTGGAATTAATGCTGAACTTTGTGGGCTGTGCAGGTGGACCTAAAAATAGGCCGAATGGTAGGACTCTGCAAAATCAAATCATTAGTGAGGATAGTATGGCAAGGAGTAACAAGAACATCTTCCCAACTACATTCTGACTGTGGCCAGCAATCCTCTGGCTCTAACCACACCTCCAACTGCCGTCTGCCTCAGAGATCTGGCACTGTCAGAAAGCACTGGTTTTTAGATGTGGTGTGTGGCTGCCAGCAGAGGTGAGCAGTGTGTGGTAGCCTGCCATTGTCATTGGGGCTGGTGTTGGCACTGTAGGTCAACTGACCTAGGAGAGATGGATAGTTGATTTTGGAGGGGTCTGGAACTGGTGACAATAATTGCATTCAGGATGCTTTTTAAGGTGACTGACTGACATTAATTCTTTATCCATCTGTAACATAAAAACAAATCTAGTGTGCACATTGCACAGTAATGAATGACATAATACAGGCATCTACTTCAGGCTGATACACAGGTGCCAGTGTGCTTAGCAATGATGGAGCATTGAGTAAGGTCCTACCAAAAAGTGATATAACTTGGGCAGTCTTTTAAAAATCCTAACAGATACTCTGATCTATGATTTTACATGATCATGGGTGAATTTTGTATTTCTTGTTTTTCCACTCAGGAATCATTTTGGTAATCCCCCAACCCATCTTGTACACACATGCAACTCAGCAGCTTTCTATTTGGTAAGTTGGTTCAGACATGCTGTGACCCATTTTTTAACTAAGTATATGGTTTATAGTATAATAAGCTTTTTTTTGCATTTTATTTAGTGTCACTAATCTCCAGCTAGTCCTTCAGCCTGGGATTTCTGTCCATTTGGAAAGACAGACAATCCAATATTTTGGTTATTCACACTGGATTTGTTACCAGTCAGGCAATTAGCCCTTAGAGGAGGGGGAATAAATGTGATGCAGCTGCACTTACTGTACAGTTCTGTGTGGACTTACAGTCATACAGAGATACACTTAAACTCACTATGTAAAATGAAAAAAAGACAAACACAGTTGCAGTTTAAAATCTTTTTAAGTACAAAACATTCCTACATATTGCATAACTTGAAAGCCCTCAATATTTAATACATTTCCAATAAAAAAGTCCTACTAATAAATACTGCAGCAAACATAGAAAGATAGATAATGATGGCAGAAAAAAAGATACATTGATAAAGACAGAAGGCTCCACATGAATACAGATAAAGCTTTCCTCCTTAGATGTCATTTCTGCTCTGCATGCCAAAGAATGTTACTGCACATCCCTCGCCAGTTTGCACCTAGGCAAAACTGCAAAAATAAGAAAAAACAGTTACTCAGTGATCTAAATCACATTCATATAGGAAATCAACAGCCTACAACCAACTTAAAAAAACATTGAATCCCAAACCACTGATGCCAAATCCACTAGCTCTTTAATTAATAATGTTTACTGATTTAGCTAACTTTAATAGTTTGAAGTCCCCTATACTGTAAGCATAACAAGTCAGGCAGAAAGTGGCTGCATACTATACAGGACACCTTCATTTTTCACATCACATGCTCACATCAGTGATAATTATTGAGGTTATAGATGTAGCGTGAATAACCAAAAGGTTGGACTGCCTGTCTTCCCAAATGCACAGGAATCTGTACCCAGTCTGAAGGACTGGCCAGAGACAGGTGACAACTCAAAGAAGAACAGTCTCTCTTGCAGTACTGACCCTACATGAATTTTCACTGCAGTAGTCTGTTAGCTGTTGATTTTAATCATAAGTTACCAAAACATTTAGCTGCATTAAACAGAGAATAATAAAACATAAATCTTGTGACTAAATGGCACCAGAGCTCCGCTTCTGTCTTTTCCATCAAAAAAGGTCATTCATGTCCCCTTTAATGAATTATACTATTCAATCCACAATTCATGGATTAATTCCTCCATGCAGTGACTCACTGAACTGCAGAATGAATGTATGAATTACAGATTAAAATACAGTATTAAACTGTGGAAAATAAATCCACATAACTGACCACTGACAGTGATCAGTTCTGCAACATTTTTTTCCACAGTTTAATGCAATAATCCACAATTCATACATTTAGTCTGCCATTCTAAGTCAGAATTTCCATAAAAGTTGCCAAAGTGCATTCTGAAATTTTGCAAAAGCAAAATTCTGACTTTCACCAAAATTCCACCAGCGGAAGTTTAATTTTGCAAAGCCCTATTGTTATCAGACTAGGGACTATTTTTTTGTTTTCAAAGTTATAATAGAAGCATATTTCAATGAAAGGTCCTATTTTTATCTTATTATAAAATATTTTTTATCTTATTTACTTTTATTTTAAGTAAAATTATTCAAATATGATTTATTAGTGCAATTAGACACTCCAGGATGTGCCATTATAGTGATATTATTACACTTCTCTGGTGCATTTAATGGCACTTGGCTGCATCTTGTGCCTAACAACACACTTGAGGTCAATGATTATATCACCATAATGCACACCCTATCTTGATTTACTGCTTACATGTAAGTGAGTTCTGTGTTTTCTTTGCTAATCAGGGTAGTCCGGAAAATTGATCAACAGCAATACTATGATATAACAAAAAACACTTTATGGGCATTGTACAAAAGCAATTTTTGACACTAATGGATATAGATAAATGATTTTTTGCAATAAAATTACCTAAATTACAGCATACACGTTCTGTGGATCTTTCATGTATACGTGATATGTGTCAGAGGAAGCCAAGTACTGCTAGCTGCTGTTGAGAGAATATACCCAATGTGCAGTCCTTATTCTTTGGATGATACTAACAGTAGTTTTGGTTTTAGCAAATCCAGGGAGTATCACAACCCCAGCATCACAGGTAGCAGACACGTAACCCCTTGGTCTATATGATTACTTTAAATCAGAGTCTTCACCTGAGCTTACATGATCAGGCTGTGGTTAATCATTGAAACTCCTAATCAACTCTATTGGGCTCAGTTTGTCCTTCTCTATTGCAATGTGAAACATAAGATAGTCCATTTTAATCCTCCTAGAGGTATTGTATGGCTCACCCAGATAAATTCCATCTTTTTTGGATTGAGCTTGAACCTGTTTAAAAATATCCAGTCCATAAAAATGGCTAATCGGTAGAGCTGTTGCAAAATAATACTTTACCAGTGAAGATGTGACAAAAGTGACAAACTTTGCCTTTCATAGAACTGTAGTAAAGTACTGGCAAATTGGGCACATCACCAAAAAACAATCACAAAGCAGCAACACACCCTTCACTGATGAAGCTTTCCTTGAATTCATTCACAGGTCCCACTGTTAAACTCACTGGACCCTAAAAAGAAAAAACAATACACATAGTTACACCCTTTCCTTGTGTTCATACTGCATAACCTATCCCCCAGATAGACCCAGGGGTATCACAAAATGCTCCCTTCCCCATTCCACTTATCCCCCCACTCACATCTTTATCCCTACCCCCACAGTCCCTGTAAAGTTTTTTTAATGAAACACCCCTGTTTCCACCCTCATAGAACTAGATCAACTACCCTCTGCCATCTCAGTTCCAGTAATTGAAAATTGGCAGTTCCATTACCCACTTAGCACTGAGCACCCCTTATCCTTTCTTAGGTGCACTGACTTAAAAAATAAGAATACATAGACACCAATGATAGTGACTGGCATAGCCCTCCTCATACCACTTTGGCTGATTGCTGTATATATATATACATGAATGAGACTGTGGACATGCACAGTTCTATACTATGAGTGTGCTGACACTTTTATTCATTCAGACTGTGGGTAGCCAAGGTTATGTGAAGAGGGCTGAGCCAGTCTCTGTAACTGACACTAATATATATGCCGCCCCCAAGTCACCCTCCAGGTCAATAAGTCAGACACACTCCAGATAGACATCTACCACCTTTGAAAGAGATACTGAGCCATATTCATTTAAAAGTGTGGACCATTTGACATATCAGGGCATAACACCCGTATTCAGTTTTGTAGGTGTGCCAGCTTAAATCCATCAAATATGCTATGTTTCTTCATACATGTGAAGGATTAGCATTTTCAATCCATTTTGTAGTTATACCACACACTCATGTATTGCAGGAACATTGTAAACTCAGGAAAAGAAAGGCCAAACCAAATGCCCTTTGGGGTAACCCTTGCCTCAGTGTTTGCACATAGAGGTTCTTTGTCTTTTAAATAGTTTTTTATTTTAATGGGTTTACCACAACATAACCCAGACAGACCATCTTAGGGTAGCTGGTTCATTCCACTGGGGTGTCAAACAGATGAGGCATACTGATGAGTCCTGGTAGGATGAAACACGTGTCTATGTTATCTGTTAGCACCCTTTGCAAACTGTGTGAGAGCCCTTTCGGCACCATGCAATTCTGCTTAAAGTTGAAGTAGCATAACACTCTGTGGTGATTTACATATGCAGCCCATGATACTTTGCATTGTGTGAGCATGTGTGATTTTGTATTTTCTTGATACTTGGCTTCCCAGCCAAATTGGGGTAACCCTTGCCTCAGTGTTTGCACACAGAGGTTCTTTGTCTTTTAAATAGTTTTTTTATTTTAATAGGCTCACCACAACATAACCCAGACAGACCGTCTTAGGGTAGTTGGTTCATTCCACTGGGGTGTCAAACAGACGAGGCATACTGATGAGTCCTGGTAGGATGAAACACATGTCTATGTCATCTGTTAGCACCCTTTGCAAACTGTGTGAGAGGCCTTTTGGCACCATGCAATTCTGCTTAAAGTTGAACCAGCATAACATTCTGTGGTGATTTGCATATGCAGCCCATGATGCTTTGCATTGTGTGAGCATGTGTGATTTTGTTTGTTCAAAAAGGGTTCATTGTGTTGATCTGATGCCATTCATGGAGCTGCAGCATTCCATAATTAAATGTACAGTGTGTTGCTAACAGATGTTATCATGGACTTTGGCACTATAGAGAAGAAAATCACCTGAGGTAGTAACTTCTGGGAACTTGAGGACAAAATCAAGTGGGATATGTACAAATGGGTAATTAGAACCAACACAGATGGTAGGGGTGCTGAGACCTCTAGAGGGATTGAAGAATTGTAAGTAGGAAAAACAGGGCAGGATTGATGGATTTAGCCATCATAATTTTCAAATAGATGTAAAAAGGCAAACCACTGGAGTGTGGCCTTCCCCTGCACCTTCTGTGATGCACAGGTTGAGGTTGCTTTAATTTTCATATTTATCTATTTAATAATTTATTTCAAATTTTTTGACAAGGAAAGGCACACTAAGATAGTATAGCTTGTTTGGAGATGTGTCCTGTGGGTGGGTTGCATGAACCTTTTTTATTGACAGAGGGAATAGTGGCCATAACACAGGGGAAACTCCCCTGCTCCTATTGATAAATGCTATGGGGACTTTTACTCCCTCCTGGACAGTGACCAAAGATGGGCTGAAGGGATTCCAGTTTAATGTCTCTTATAAAGTATGGTGCCTCACCAGTGCAGCACCACCTCATACTTTACTACAGTGTCATTTATGGGTATTACCCAGAGTGTCTGATATGGAGTTAGAACCCACAACCATCCAATCTTCCGATCCCAGAGGTGAGTGTGCTACTTTCTGAGACACTGACACTTATATGAAATGCTGCATTTTCCACAGTTGTTTTGATTTACAGTATCATGTGTCAAAAAACTTACACATACATCACAATATTACAAAACAACACATTTATGAGCCTACAATATGTTACATTTGGAAATGCAAGCTTGTAACTTTGCTAATTTACAATAGTTGTTACCCCACTTTCCTCAGCTGCAGCCCTATTGGCTCTGGCCAGAGTTTGTTCTATTTGTATGAACTCATTGTATGGTCAGCTAAGCCCATGTTATGTTGCTGGAAGGTATATCTCCTCACATGCTCTGTAATTGAAACATTTTAATGAAAAAAATTGACTGCAAACAAAAAAAAAATATATTACAAACTGATGGGAGTACAAAATAATAGAATACTTTATCAAATTGTGTGAGAAGGTATGTGAGGAGGTTAAAAAAGGATGTAAAATAGTGGTATCAGTGATGAAAAAGATGCAAAAAATAATCTTATGGTATATCACCAAATGTTATAACAATACTAATAATCAACTGTCCAATAATTATGAAAAAATGAATTTCATTTTTTAGAAAATTCCATGCTGAATAATACTGGTCAAAATTAGAGTTAAAAAATTAGGAAACAATTCACAGAAGATGTCTAGCCCATCTGCATGCATTGTAAGTTGGTAACTTGGTAAATTCAGGCAAAAGGAGGCCTTATGGCCCATCTAAATTGCCTCACCATACCAGTGGAGGTAATCAGATAAACCCATTGTTGGTTAGCAAACAGTCACCCAATCCTTTTTTTAAAGCATGCGAATGAAGATGCATTTACCAGATCAGCAGGTAATTTATGCCAGAAGGCAGCAGAGTGAACAGGAAAAAATGTTCCCTCTTATTAGTGTTTACTTTAAGTATTTTAACTGATTATTATGGGATCTTAGATTTTTATTTCAAATGTTGAAATCCAATCCACAGTGTGTCATAAGATTAGGATTAAGGGTATTGTATAACAGTAGCAGGTTACCTCTTTTCCTCCTAGTTTCTAAGCTAAAGAGGTTTAATGACTCAAGCCTGTCCTCATAACTCATCCAGAAGCAAATTATTTGATATATTTTATTGGACCAACATAAATGTAACAAAAAGAACAAAGTGCTTTAACTTTCGGACCAACCCAGTCCTTCCTCGGAAGCTTGATGTCATTCTGCTTCTGAGGAAGGACTGGGTTGGTCCGAAAGCTGAAGCACTTTGTTCTTTTTGTTACATTTATGTTGGTCCAATAAAATGTATCAAATCATTTTCTTCTGGATCTGTTCTTACAAGGACCAATACGGCTCATAACTTATGTTCTCTATCCACTTTATCATTTTGGTTGCACGCCGCTGATTTTTTTCTATGAGATTTATATCCCTTTTTAAGTATGGATTTCAAAACGGTGATCCAAAATCCAAATGTGGAATAATATAAGTTTTGTATATCGGTAGTAAACAGTGTCTGCTCTGAGAAATAAATGTCCATCTTACTGACCTTGGGAGAGAATTGGTTTTCCTTAAAACATGTATGCAGTGATCTATGGAGGTCAGTTGCTTATTTATTATAATACCACAATCCCTTTCATTGGTAACTGAGTGCAACTTTGCATTACCCGTATAGTTACCAATATGGTAGGAACAGTTTGGAATATTTTTCCCAAGATGTAGAACACTGCATTTATCTGGGTTGCATTTCATTTTGTTAATAATGGCCAAGTTTTCTATGGACTTTAGATCTTGTGCCAATTAATGATATTTGAAAATGGAATCAACTTCCCTGCCAAGCTTAGTATCATCAGTGAATGTTGTTATTATGTTAGCTATTCCAGGGTTTAAATCACTTAAGAATATGTTTAATGCTAAGACGTACCAGGTCATATACCTTGGAGTCAAATCCCAGGAACAGCTACTGGCTGGGAGGAGTACAGGTAACAGCTTCAGAGGAGGAAAGGGACCTGGGGGTAATAGTTACAGGGGACATGAAGGTATTAGCACAGTGTAGGAGGGTGGCAGTGAGGACAAATAGGATGCTGGGGTGCAGTGCCAGACTGATCACCTCTAGAAAGGGGAGGTCATCCTGCCATTGTACAGATCACTGGTAAGGCCACACTTGGAGTACTGTGTACAGTACTGGTGCCCATACCTCAAAAAGGATGGAAGATTACTGGAGGGGGTGCAGCACAGGGCTACAAAAATGATCATGGAACTAGAGGAGTTGCTGTACAAGGAAAGGTTGAAGGAGCTCAACATGTACTCATTGGAAGACAGAAGGGAAAGAGGGGACATGATAGAGACCTTTAAGTACTTGAAAGGCATAAACAAAGTCAGGGAGGGATGAGTGTTCTGCTTAAAGGGAGGAAGGGTCACTATGGGGGCACAGTCTGAAGTTGGAAGGGGGAAGATTTAGGAGGGAGAGGAGGAGGCACAACTTCACAGAGAGAGTGGGGCAGGTTGGCATGCACTGCTGGAGGAGTTAATCATTCAAAAGACAGTGGATAGTTTTAAGTAGGTTTGGGATTGAGTCAAGGGCAGGGCTAGTACAGACAAGAACACAAACAGTGGAAGAACTGGGAAAGAGAAGGAAGATAGGGGTTTGGTTGGGGGTGGGACAGCTGTAGTGACATGAAACTAAGAGCTGCACATTGGGCAGACTTGATAGACCTGTGGGCCTTTTTCTGCTGGCAATTTTTGTATGTTTGTATTTTCATATGTTAAATAAGGAAGGTCCCAACGCTGAACTCTGCAGAACACCACTTCTAACATACCCTGTTCTGGATATTTTCCCATATACTCTAACCCGTGGGGAATGATCTGACAAACACTTGTGAATCCATCTTACAATATCATGACCAAAACCTATGTTGAGGGCTAGGAAATATCACAGAGTGCTGAATATGCACAGGATATGCACAAAAGAGGCACTCACAGCATGCACAATGGGAACACGTATCACCTTTACATCTGAAGCTCACTTGCTCACTTTGCTAAGAAGGCAAGTGGGATGGAGGGGGCAGGGGTGTGAGCCTGGCATGAGCCCAAACCTCCAAACAAACTCTGTGGGTAGTAGGCCAGAATAGTGGGTGTCTACTATACTGCTCAATAGGCAGCATAATGGCTATGTGATCCCCTCTGCCTAGTTGCAGTACATGATTCTGGGCTCCATCAGCCATTTGTCCTCCAGCCCCCAGTGCAAAAAGTTTCCAGATTGGGCTGGGGTATCACCAACAGTGACTGGTGACCTTGTTATATTTCTTAGAAGACTGACACATCCTAACATGTCTTTATCCATGCACAGGCTGGGATCTACTTGTGGAGTGGCATGGGCATCTGGTGGGATGCCTGTGGTTTGGACCACTCTGCCTACCACTGATACCCTCAGTCCCAGCTGGGGGATGTGGATGCTTTCCAGTGCAGACAGGCATTGGGAGCACAAAGTCATGGTCAGGATATGCTCATTTTGAGCATATCCCAATTTTCTACGTGGGTTGGGCCCTAACAAAGTAAATGAATTTATTACTAAGCTAAAAATAACTACAGTTAATGTAACAGATAAAAAAGAGTGAGGAATGCATTACTAAATAGGAAGTTATAGACTGTATTAGCTCTTTCTAACAAACCAAAAGTCTTGATCTAGATGGATAGGCAATTGAATATTACAAAAAGTTTATAAGTTGATTAACTTCTATTGGTTTTCAATGCTATATTGAATGGGAAAAGCTGCCATCCATCAATGAAATATTCAAATGTGTTATACATTCCAAAACCAGACAAAAGGAAAACATATCACAAGTTATAGACCAATAGCTGTCATAAACTTTGATGATGAAATATTTAGGAAAAAATATAAATTCATAGTAACCAACAATATTAAAACATTTAATTCATCCAGACTAACAAGGCTTCTTACCAAAAAGGAATATCCAAAATTGCTGAACAAGAATATTGTATGTATTAAAAGAAGCCACATCATAAAAAATCTGTTTACTTTGTTATCAGCTGTTGCTATAACACATTTCATTGTTGAAAAACATTGTCATGGCTGTGTGGAGAAGCTCCCCTGTGCTGTACCTGTCATGTGGATAAGCAGAGGACTTCAGATTCCAGTGCTGTCAACCCAGTGCCTTTCTCAAGCACTGAATCCAAGGACAAAAAAAAATATATTTGTAAAAAAAGCATGTGAATATATCAACTGGGGCTTTATTTCATGTTCCATGCTACAGTTTGGTATTCCATTGAAGATAATGACCATGATTACGTTTTTATTACTATTATTATTATTATTATTATTATACAGTAATTCAAAGGCTTCTATAAAATTATCAAATTCATTTCAATAAGTTCTCCATTAGAATGTGGAGTAAAACAAGATTTTCCTTTATCATCAACTATGTGATTACTGTTGAGCTTCTAGCTATAAATTAAGACATGCAGCAGTTATTGTATGGTTAAAACTGGATACTGAAGAAGTTAAATATAAATTGTTGTGCTAATGCCTTAGTTTTATTTATTAGTAGCCTCAAAGCAATGGTAACCATTCCATTTGCAGTAACTGATCATTACAAAAACATCTCAGGATATACTACAAACTGCGATGAAGCACAGGTATTACCAGTTAACTCTACTGGAAAAAAAAAAACAGGCCCACATATTCAAAAGTCCCCTGCAAAATCATGCAACTGCCTGTGCCACACATCTGAGATGCACTGCTCAAAATAATAATATTCAGAAGTTGCACCAGGAGATGCAATAGCACATGTCCAGCTGAATATCCCAAACATGTACGGTACAGCAGGTGATCTGAGTCCTATGCAGAGCATGGGGAAAACGTGTACTGCAAAGCCAACTGTGCAGTGCACAAAAGTGCAATATTCAGTTGGCATATGCAAATGACCTTCTTGCACATTCCAAGCCCATTTTCCACATGCCTGAGATCATTACTGGAATGTATTTAGGCCATTTGCATACCACAGGCATGCTCAGTTCCACCTTTGCAGGGCTGCCCCTCCACTCCACAAAGGTGAACAGGAGGTACTTCAGCCTAGTACTGCAGGTGTGATGGAATGTTTGTGTGTGGGACGGTGGACTGTATTGGACTGAGTATAGTGCTACACCCCATAGACATGTACAGGGTCAGACAGGGGTACAGGAGGCCCACCTGGACAGTGGCAACAGGGGCCACCTAGACATGCAACAGAGGCAGGCACAGGGTGTCATAGACTGCTCAGGCTACCACATGAAGGTCATACTCAAGCTCCAGATACAGCATACAATCACCTACAGTGTCCCTCACATCCCATTATAGGAGGTACATGGTGGTCACTGAAAGGGATGGCAGTGTGCAGACAGTGAATGATTACCCAGGTGGGTGGGTCCCACTTGTGTGCACCCTTGAGGTACCACCATGGGTGTGTGCCACTGGATGCCTGTGCCATGTGGCCACTAGTAGCACTCAATGACATGAGTACCATTGCTACAGATGCCACCCTTGGTGCATGCCACCACTGGGTAGCACCCTGCAGTCCACATGGGTGCTGGCCATGGCCCCTAGTACTTGTGCTCCAGTGTGGCTGTCTACCCCAGTGGTGTACCCAGGGGGGTCATACGACAGCACTGTCATGTGGCTGCTGGCTCTCTACATCCAGGGTGCAATGTGGGGTGTTGCTCCCTGGACAGTGCTGGTGGTGACATGGCACCTGTGGCTCAGGGTTCATCCATTCTGGCATGACTGCTGTTTGTAGGTACCTGGAGCATGTCCTTGTCCACCTCCAAGGGCTTTCTTTGGATGGCTTGCCAGCAGTTCTGTGGTCTGCCTGTGGGTGGCTGGCCATTTAGGCATGCTTTTTCCATGCTTATCTTTGGGCAGCTCATCTCTGAGATGCACAGCAGATGTACTGCACATTTTGGCTGAATATAAGGATGCACAGCACATTCATGGGATTGCCCCTCTACATGGGCTGCATACATTATAGATGCATACTGGTGCATCCAGAGATCTGTGATTCATCTCTCCCTTTGAATATCACAGTTTTGTTCATTTTCTGGGATGCACAGCGCATCTCCACTTTGCGCCATGCATCTCCTTTAAAAATGTGGGCCACAGTCTTTTATCCCTTTCAGGCTCCCTTGTTCACCCAAATATTTTTAAAACCTACTGCAGGAATATTATATGGCTTAGTAATGATATAAACACTCTTTTTACATTAAATGCAATAACACAATTAGATAATCATAAATTGAACCTATTGTATTCATATGGAATGATTTAGCTTTTATGATTTGTGGAATAAACATACTCACAAAAATGAATATTTTGCCACTTTGTATGCCTCTTATTTCCTGCCTACAATCTGTTTTTTTAATAATGGATTTCTGACCTAAAGTATGATGTCACATTTTATTTGGAATAGGTAAAAGTGCAACTGGATGGGAAAAATCACTTTTTTAAGGAGTGAAGGAGGACTTGTGTGCCCTGACATTGGTTTATATTATCTGTTTTATAATGTTAAATTATAGCTGAATTAGTTATTTGAAAAAATTAAAGTTCTATGTAGATAGAAATTAAAAGATGGAAAAAGATTAATTGTGATATAAAAATACAGTCTTTATGGCACTGTAGCCATATTAGTCAAAAAATGACAATTTGTCTTGTAAAAAGGCATTATGGTATTCAGAATCTTTAAGAAATAATATACATTTTAAAGACAAACTGGTCTGGAAAAAATACTGCTTTCATTTCCAAGATCAAACTGTGATATAATAAAATGTAGAAAAATAAAGGTAATGTGATAATTAGCAATATTATATTTAACAATAAGTTCATATGAAAGCACTGATAAAATCATTTGAATTGAAAATTATAATAAACTTTAAATGATCATATGATTTGTGTTGGGACCATGAAACTATTGACTTTGAGTGCTGAAAAGAAAGTGTTAGAGATTTAAAAAGGAATGAAAAAGGTAAAATACTTATATAAATGGTTATCACAATTGATAATTCCTAAATCAAGACTAAAGGAAAATAGGAACATTACTGTATTTAAATTAACAATACTATGAAACACTTTGAAAGAAAAAAAATGAACCACATTTTCAAAATATCAAAATCCTACAGAAATAGACTAATTGAATTCAAGTGTCTCCATAAGACATATTGAACTCCAGAAATCCTGGCAAAACCTAAGTCACCAAATGAATTAGACATATATTGACATGCATATGCATATGTGGTGGTACTGTTGAAAAATAAATTATAAATAGAAAATTATTTTAAATGAAATATCTAAAATTTAAAAAACAAATATCCCTTTCAATCCACAAATAGGTTTGTTATCAGATCTTGATATGGGATATGAGATATATAAACAGTAGAGATGTGCTGAAGTTTTAATTTGCTTGTAAAGTTGCCACAAAGTTGCAGAAATTTGCATCTGCAGAGTTTTGTGAAGTTTTCCCTGCCCTCAGCAACTTTGACTCTTACTGAAATCACAAAGTTTTCCAGTGAATAGTGGAATTTCACCTGTGAACGGCAGAATTTCACCTATGGACGGCAGAATTTCACTCACAAATGGTGAAATTCTGTCATTCCCAGGTGAAATTCCACAACTAATGGGTAAAACTCTGCCATTCGGGAGTGAAATTCCACACTTCATGGTGAAATTCTGCACTTTGTGGATTGATCAGCAGTCTGCAAATTGTGCAAAATTTGCAAATTAATTCAAGGAGTGAATTTAACCAAGTCTGCCCATCTCAAATAGACATGACCCATGTGCTTCTACAAGAAATGAAAAGGCTTACAAATGCTGTCAACTGGATAGACAGTAATGATGCAGATATAAAGAGTGATCTGAGGAAGCTGAAGAAAAGTTCTTGGGCCCTCAAGCATTCTACTATTGACCAGCTCAATATTGATGGGCACCAGGCTCAGATCTGGATCATATCCTACTATACTTGCTACAGAGGGAATAACACATATCTTTTAGATTGGATGTACTTGAGGGCAAAGCCAGGAGACAAAGCATCCACATTGTTGGCATCCCAGAAAAAATGAATCTCTCAGCATAGTAACATTTATTAAGCCTTTTATCTCAGTATTGTAAGCATTACCAGTGTAACAGTCCTTAGAAATAGACTGGTTACATAGACTATTGGGTCAGCTGACAAAGCATCCTGGCACACCTCCACAGACATACATAGTGTGATTTGCCAACAGCACAATGAAACAAGTTGTGCTTCATACAGCCGGGTGTGAGATTTGGAGTTTGATGGGCATAAGATCAGGTTTGATGCCTGTGGCTCCCTGTACAAGAAAAAAGGGTGTTTCACTGTACTGAGACAGTTGAACAAAAAGAGACAGAAACTACAGATTCTATTTCTCACAAAGCTACTGTAGCATCACACATGACAAAAGGGCCTAAGTTATATCACGGTATCTTAGATGTGGTGCCAGCCCTGTAGAAACTTGAAGTAGACCCACCAGTATTAGACAGCTATCTCCTGCAAATGGAAATAAAGCTAAACACTTGGGAAAGTATCTGGAACAAATAAAAGAAAAGTTCAGGTTTTTCAGATCGTGTCCTCCCCAGTACCTCAAGATGATATGTTATCTGGGCTTTACTGAAGCCAAAAACAAAGACATGGCTTTTGGCCCTCAGATAAATTACCTGCTGACTTTCTGTTTTGCATACAGTGCAGGTTAGTGTCCCTTTGTGTGTGCTGCAAGTGATTCACAAAGAGAGCATAAGATGGGGTATGGAAAGATTGCACGTTTAAGGTATGAAAATGCAAACTTTGTTTTCTTTCTGCTATTGAGTGAGGTATGTGAACAAAGTAAACACTACTTAACATATTGTAGTAGAGTATGCATCGCCCCAGCAAAAAACATTACAGTGATTTCATCGACAGAGCCAACAATGACAGATATTGTAAAGTTCACTTGGGACCATGGCACAGCTTCCCCAGGTGTTGTGCCACCTCCTGAGTCAGCTCCAACCTGGAGTTGATAGTAATAAAGTGCGAGAGGTGCAGGGTTGGTGCAGCCCTCCACAAAAAAACACATTAATTTTCTGATGGCGCAATGCCAACCACAATTGCAGTCAACATAGTGCCATTGCTGTAATAGCAGCTGACATATTTTCTGTTGAACTAGTGTCATAGAATCCTGTAGTAGTGACCACAGTATGTAAAGACCACCTGAGGAAAATGGCATAGACAGTATGGGTAACGTATCTGAAGTACTGTGTCAATGGAACAGCAACCTTGGTCATGGCAGCTACTGTACATGATGCCATATACTCCAGCAGTTAAATGTTCTGCCATTCTGAAAATGTTTTGGACATGTGTACCAACAACCAAGGAATGACACATTGTTTGGATTACCACATTTCTGGCATGACCATCTTGAACATGGCAGAAACCACATGTATTACATGGGATCACATATTTGATCAGCTTTGCTGGTCATGACTGGACACATTCCTACAGTAAGCTGCATTTTTCCATTTATCAAAGATTAACTCATGGCCTCTGCAAAATATTGCCCAAAAGAGCATGATGAAACATGACTGATTGATAGCTCAGTACAGTGGAGCATCAGTAAGATAGTTTGATACACTCTACCTATCTATCTGTCTATCTATCTACTTACCTATCTATCCTATCTACTTATCTACAGTGGAGCCATCCACAATGCAATTCAGTAACTTGCAGTAAATGAAGTCACAAAATATTGCATGTCAAAAGGGCTTAATTTTCACTGAATTACAGTTCCCTTCAGTATACTGCAGCATTTTCATAAAATGTATGGAGACCTCCGTCTGATCATCTGAACTCATGAGCTGGAGCAATTAAAAGATCCTGGTTCTTGTTTTAACCTGTTTGGACATTCAATTCTTTCTTTTTCCCTGTCCTCCTAATCCTCCTTCAGTTGCAGTCTTGATCACCCAGCTGAGTGGTAATGGTCTGCTGGAGGTCAGCTTCTGCCAAGAATGTCAAGTAAGAGTAAGCTGCTACTGTAATTGTGTGGGTCCCCACCCTAATCCTTGAGGGGCTGTGACAGTGTGATTGATATCTCTAGATTCCTCACCCATTTGAGCTCCAATCACGCCCACACTCCAGTTCTTCCCCTCCCCAAGGGTTAGCCATAATAGTCTGGCCATCTTCTGCCCACTCCCTTGCTTCTCATTACTTGTTTGTACCTGTACATCTTCTATTTGCTGATAGGGAAAAGTTAGTTGGGGTGGACAACACAGATGGGTGGAAGAGAGTTGGTGGCAATCAAGGGGTCCATTCTCAAAACACTAAGTTATAGATGAGAATGATAACCAAAAAGAACAGTTCAAGCCACCATTATAGTTCCTGGCAAAAGTCAAGGAAGCACTGAGAGTCAAGAAAAAAATCCTTCTACATACATAATGAAAAGCAAGGAGAGGATGAATAGGAAGAATATTTGCTGAAAAATAGGTAGGCAAGGAGGGCAATCAGGGAGGCAAAAGCAGACACAGAGCTGCGTATTGTGGAGGGGGTCAAGAGTAAAGAAAAACAGTTCTTCAGGTATATTAGTGAAGAAAGGAGGGGGGAACTGTGAGGCTAACAGAGGGGGATATGGTGACAAGGGAATAAAGGAAATGCAGAAAGAGTTGCAGAAGTGGGAGGGGTGGTCAGGGGTTTGGCACTTGCAATTCAACACCAAAAAGAGCAAGGTGATGCACCTAAGGGGCAAGAACTGCAGCACAGAGTACTGGATGGGTGAGGTGAGACTCAGTACCACAGCTAAGGATCAAGACCTTGGATTTACCATCAGTGGCTGCCTAAAGCAAATAAAGTCAGTGCAAAAGGCTTATAGCAAGGCAACTAGGATGCTTGGATATATCAGGAGGGGTATAAATAGCAGAAAAAGGGATGCAATTCTTCCCCTGTATAGATCCTTGTGAGTCCACACCTGGAGTACTGCACCCAGTTCTAGTGTCCTCACCTCAGCAAGGATAGGGATAGGCTGAAGACAGTGTAGTGCAGGGTAACAAAAAAGTATTAAGACCAGCAGGGCATGTCCTGTGAGGAGCATCTCAAGGCACTGAACATGTACTCACTGTAGACTAGAAGGAACTGGGGAGATGATAGAGACCAAAATGGAATTAAAAGGGTGAACTGTGGGAAACTATTTAACTTAAATACCATCTCACAGTCATGTAGTCATGAGTGGAAACCAACAGGAGGGAAGTGCAGAAGGAATGTGAGAAAATATTATTTTACATAAAGGGTGATGGAGCCATGGAAAAAGCTGCAAGCCAAGGTGGTGGGTGAAAAAACTGTTAGTGGTTTTAAGCATGGCAGGGACAGAATGAAGGGTATAGTGTTTGCTCAGGGCATCAGAATTGGGAAGGAGAATGGAAGGAGTGGGGAAGACTAGTATCCTGGAGGAACAGTAAGCCCCAGTGCTAAATAGAGAACTCGGGCAGAAAGAATGTACTTTTAGTTTTTTTCTGCCATCGTTGTCTATATTTCTGTGTTTCAGTTAGGGTTCAGAAAAACACCATAAAGTTAGGGAAACATAGTGTAAGGGTTTTCAACCCTAACTCCCCCCAACCCAGCAGCTATCTTTGTGGATTTTCACTTGTATCTGTAGCTCCATAAGCACAGGGGCTGTGCTTATGCAGTTACACCTGCTGTGCTGCCTTTGTGGATATGCTTCTGCAGCTAGAAGTGTGTGTGTGTGTATAGCTTACAGTGAGTGTAAGTAACAGTGACTGCAGAAGTGCTGGCTCCACAGTGGCACATGCTTCTGCAGACAGAAGTGGTGTTGCAATTTGGGTAGCAAGGATTTCTATATGCAGCAACAGATGTACAGGTTCCATAGGAACATGTGCTTCTGTAAACAGAAGTCAGTATCCATGTCTTACACCTGTTGCTGAAGAAGCACTGTCCCCAAAGGGGTCTGTGCTTCTGCAGATTAAAGTAGTGTTGCATTTTTGGGCATCATGGATTTCTATATGTAGTGCTACAAGTAGAGATGTTTTAAAGTTTTAATTCTTAGATAAACATAAGGCAAAGTCAGCAAATTTGCCACCACAGACAATTTAGTGAAGTTTTTCTTCTTAAGAAATGTGCCATTGGGAACTTCAATTTAAAACTTTGCCTGTGACTTCTCCTTCAGATATGCCAAGGTGAAGTTGGGTCAAAATGAAGCTACTGATGCACAAAAGTCTCAAGGTCAACAGTTCCCTGCCCCCTTTCCATATCATGAAAACTCTGTGCCACCCCACCCCCTGTGTTACTAAAAACACAGGCTTTATCCACTCAGCAATCTCAGTCAGGAGCAATTCTAATATTTTCTGACCTGTGACTGTGATCCAGTTACACTATTCACCACCAGTGTGACATGCTGTCAAATACTTTGAGTGCTGATACCAATGCAATTGGGCATAGTATAATTTGTACCCCAGCTAGAGTTGAATACTACCCCAGGTACCTGTGCCCAATGAGCTGTAATGCACAGAAAGGAGCTACCAGCTGTTTGGTCATTCAGGCTCAGTGCCACCACACAAGCAGTAGCCAAGGAAACACCAACAACCTCCTCCTGGACCACTGTTCCTGAGACAAAGATTTTGCTACCTCTCAGACATATCCCCTTGTTGCCACTCCCACAGCACCCACCCATATGGAAGCCACAGATGAGGAAGAGAATAATCTGGAAACACAAATTCCACCACCCCACTTCCACCACCTACTCCTTTTTTTAGGTATAACTCAGTCAATGTTTGTTGAATGTGTCTTAAACTTGTTATGATTGTAGTCCAGGAGAGATGCACATTTGATGCATTTTTGATGACTATCAGACTATGGTGAAATTGGGAAGTAATTTTGTGGTACACTGCATATCCCATAAATTTTTCCAGAGGTATTATGTATTAATATTTGTTTTGGGTATATAGAGTGTCCCTTAACTCCAAGAACTGGTGCAGTTACAGTTTGTTAAAGTTGCAGTGTTGTTCTATGGGGCATTACAGTTAGGGTTAATGTGGTCACTGGCAAACTATGCAATAAACATAACAGGAGGTCCACATGGATACTGGGGGCCAGAAGACCCATCTTATAGCAAACCTCCAAGCAGGAAGAAAAACAGAGGGAAGTGATGAGTGGGAGTGGTGGAGGTGGAGGCCCATCCGTGCTGGCAGCAGTTCATGGAGGACATAAGGAAAGTTTCTATGTCACAATGGGGCAGAGAACACACCCGGTGGAAGTAGCAGCACTCTCTGTTGGTGCTCAAGCTCCTCCTGAACCAGCATTCCCAGCAGCACTTGCACTACCACTTTTTTTTTACACGAACAATACATGACAGTGATTTCATGGACTACGGGGACTCAGGCAAGATGCAACAACTAAGATAATTACAACAACATTACTATGTACACAAAAAAAAACTAACTTCAATCAATAAACAAAAAATGAAATCAATATAGTCAAACTATAGTGACAAAAATAATTCGGTAAAACACACCTAACTGTTCTACAGAACTAAAATTACAAACAAAAGAAACCAAGAAAAAAATTACACAAAAGACTGACTACAACAGCATTAGTACAGTTAAAACAGAAAAGGCTGCTTAACCTGCCTTTTTTATTTGCTGGAAGTTGCTGCAGCTAAGGTCCCCCACCCTTCCCCAGCACTGCCTCACTTCACAATACAGAAAATGAAACAATAACTTTGAACTAACTCACAAAAAGTATCACAAATATTTTGCACTCTAGAGGCACAAGCAAGCAATACTACCCAATAGGGTGGGCAGTATTGGGCTATTCCCACCAGCCCGGGGGCATAAGTAGTGTCGGGCCTTATAGCCCCTGGAAGAGAAGGTATAACTTAATACCACACACCCTGGAGGGTATTACTGCACTTAGAAAATGGCCTTTCATTTTGTTTGTTTTTTTATAAAACTTACCTTATAAGGAAAAATAGTGCAAAATATCAATAAAGATAATAAGAAATGGCAGCTTGTGTAAAATAGCCCCTTTACTGAATTGCCACTAAAGGGTGATGCTGCTAATGGGAGATCATTATTTCACTGGATTTTCTCCCTTTATGATTTATTGAGTGCTTTTCTGTTGCCCCCAGAGTTTACTCACAGGTTAGCGCCAGACTTTCTTTACATTAAAAATGTTTTTCATTGAAGAGTTTGAGTGGGGAGCAATTGGTTGAGTGGTCCGAGTTAGGCGGCGTGACTGAACAGGGACCCAGAAGATGGCAATGGAGTGAGCTGGCAGCGAAAAAAAAAAAAAGTAAAAACAGGTAAATGTCTATGTATTTTCCACTGGCTTTGCTGCGTGGTTTGAAATAGGGGGTAGTCGGCAATGCTAAAAACGGCATTGGGAGAATTGGACTGAGGAGCGGAGCGGTGACCAGTGTTGTTGTAAGTTCCACTCCCCATAGATGGTGATGCAGTGCTGGTTTACAGCAGCTACTCTATGTGCCGAGCGTTTGGGCGAGCATAGGTCATGATAAGCTCTATCACATTTGAGCACTTTCCTGTGATTTTATTTGCTTAATTTTATAATAAATATGTTTTTGGGTTGCCAACGGATGGCTTTGTGAGACGGTGAGGGTGGAGGGACAGACATTGCCCAATATCTGTTGGGCCAAAATCTCGATTACTGAGGTAGCACATTTTATTGAAAGCATAGAATCTGATGACAGATAAGGACCGCTTGGCCCACCTAGTCTGCCCATTTCCCTACCCGATGGATAAGCTGCAGATCCTAATTAACCAACAGCCTACTTCTTCCTACCTCCCACTAGAATTGTCTTATGTCTGTCCCATGCATTCTTGAATTCCTCTACTGTTCTTGACTCCACAACTCTTTGAAGATTTTCTGCACTGACAAGCTCGAAGTTCACAGAGAAGTGGTCATTGTTGTCTGATAAATGCCCACCTAAGCAAGTGTCTTAACCAATCAGATTTCACTATTCATTTTGCCTATATTCTAAGGCACAGTAGACACTGGTATTTCTGCACAGCCTCAACACTTACCCACTACCCATAACTTCTGTCCCATATCCCCTCTCCATTGCCCCCTCACACTACATTCTTTCCAATCCTTTCCTACCCACTCCCCTGACCTATTTGTTCCCCCTCCACACCCTGTCTCCTAGTTACATCTATCCATCCCAGGTACCCTACTGCCATCCCACAAACCTTTGACAATGCCCCACAGACTGCTCCCATGAATCCCCCCTATCTCCCCCATGTTCTCCTACCCACTGGTAGGGTTCTAACTGCCCTCATCTTCTGTTGCCTCCTAGTCTCCTATTCTGTCAAAACTGTCTTACCCCTTTGTTCTACACTATGTTCAACCAATTTTTCTATCTTGTTTGTTATCCATTGAATGAAAAAGTGAATGTAATTACTGTATTTTTGTAACCATTGTTCTGATTTCATTATTTGTTGCTGAAATATTGTTTACCTCATAACGTGAAACCTCTGTAAATGAGCTGCTAGCTCAAAGGTGTTATAAGTGGAGACAATAATAAATAAAGATAAAAATAGACACTAAATGGAGTAACCTGTTAAAACAATGGCATGTTTTAAATACTTTCCAAAGGTTTTTAGGCACAAAGATAAAGGGAAAACTTACTGTAACACCAACTGTGCCTTCATCACACTGCACATAACTCAACCTGTGCATGTCAGTATAGCTCATTGCAGCACCATATGAACTCTAATCCCATGGATCCTGCTAAACTTCACCTTAGAGCCAAAATATGTAGGTGAAGTTCACAATTTTGCCATTTGCAAAGTTCTCATTTAAGGTAAAGTAGATCTTTGTTTAAAAGAAAAGCTTTGTGAGTTCAGTTAAATTCACAAATTTCTCCACAGAGTGCAGTTTTCTAACTTCACTCACCTCTACCTACAAGTGCAGGCCCCACAGGGAACTATGGTTCTTCACACAAGAGATGGTGTATATGTCTTACACCTGCAGCCTTAGAAGTTCAGGATCCGCTGGCACCTGCACTACCACAGATAGAAGTAGTGTTGCTATGTGGGTATCATGGATTTCATAGGGCCTGCCCTTCTGCAGCCAGAGATTCGCATGTACAGTATGTCCTTCCTCCGCACTTCTGCAGGAGAGAGAGTCTTGAAGGAATGTGCAATTCTGAAAGTGGATAAGGCAACGGAGCCAGATGGGGTCCATCCAAGGATACTGAGGAGACTTAGGGGGATTCTGGCTGCTCCTCTGACAGTCCTCTTCAGCCTTTCAGTGGAGACAGGAGAGGTTGCTGGGGACTGGAGGAGAGCAGATGTAGTCTCAATTCACAAAAGTGGTAGTAGGCTAGGAGGCTGGCAACTACAGGCCAGTCAGCCTGCCTTTGGGGGTGGGGAAGTTGTTGGAATCACTACTGAAAGAAAGGATAGAGGAATATTTTGAATCCAGTGGCTTACAGGACATGGGACAGCATGGATACAAGAGGGGAGGTCTTGACAAACAAATCTAATAGATTTTTTTGACTGGGTGACTAGGAACTGGGTCAGGAAGGATCAGTAGATGTGGTCTACCTGGATTTCAGCAAGGCCTTCTATACTATCCAACATAGGGAATTAGTTAGCAAGCTGGTTAACCAGTGAGACCAAAGGTGGTGAATTAGGCAAGAAATTGGCTTTGTGACAGGAGACAGAGAGTGGTGGTAAATGGAGTTCACTCTAAGGAAGGGAGGGTGACCATTGGGGTGCCTCAGGGATCTGTACTGGGACCTGTCCTCTTAAATGTGTTTATTAGTGACATTGCAGAGGGGATGGAGGGAAAGGTCTGCCAGTTTGTGGATGACACTAAAATCTGCAACAGAGTAGACACTCTGGGAGGGTGGAATGAGAGTGGATCTGAAAAGGTTAGAGGAGTGTTCAAAGGCATGGCAACTGGGCTTCAATGTAGAAAAGTGCAAAATCATGCACTTGGGGTACTGAAACCCAGGGGAGGAGTACAAAATGGAAGGAGAGGTATCGACAACCACCAAACAGGAAAAGGGCCTGGAAGTTATCATATCTGATGACTTAAAGGTGGCTGGGCAGTGTGACAAGACAGTCGAGAGAGTTAGTGGGATGCCAGGATGCATAGTGAGGGGGATCACCAGCAGAAAGAAGGAGGTGGTTTTACCCCTTTATAGATCACTGGTGAGGCCTCATCTGGAGTACTGTGTCCAGTTCTGGAGACCTCATCATCTGAAGAACATAGAAAGAGTGGAGGCAGTCCAGAGGAGGGCAACCAAAATGATGTAGGGTCTGCATCAAAAGCCCTATGAGGAAAGACTGAAGAACCTTATGATGTATACACTGGAGGAATGGAGGGAGAGGGGGGATATGATAGAAACTTTCAAATACCTCACAGGTATAAGTAAGGTTCAAGAGGGAAGCATCTTTCATAAAAAAAGGTCCTCAAGCACAAGATTAGTCTTTTTGCAGATGACACCAATATTGGAGCAGTGGTAGATGACATAGAAGGGTGGCAGGGGCTGCAGGATGATCTGTCTAAATTCAAGGATTGGTGAGTTGCTTGGCAGTTGGGGTCCAATGCTAAGAAGTGCAAGGTCATGCACTTGAGAGCAAGGAACCCGAGGAAGTGTTATCAGTTGGAAGGGGTGTAGATAGCCACTACAGAGGAGGAAAAAGATCTTGGTTTGATGATAACTCAGCAAATGAACCACTCAGTACAGTGCAGGAAAGTGGCAGCTAAGGCCAACAAGATGCTGAGGTCCATTTCTATGGGTATTACCTCCAGGAAGGGGGAAGGTGATCCTGCCTCTGTACAGGTCATTGGTGAGACTGCACCTGGAGTACTGCATGCAGTACTAGTGCCCTTATTTGAAGAAAGATATTAGATTACTGGAGGGAGTCCAGCACAGGGCAACAAAGATGATCCGAGGATTGGAAGACAAACCCCTACGAGGGGAAGCTGAAGGAGCTAAATATGTACTCCAAGGAGGAGAGGAAGGATAGGGGGATATGATTGAGAGCTTTAAATACATGATGGGTATAAACAAGGCTCATACAAATGATGTTTTTATGTTGAGGGGAGGGAGAGACATGCAGGGACATGGGTTGAGATTGAAGGGAGGGAAATTCAGGAGAGAAATAAGGAAGCACTATTTCAAGGAAATGGTGGTGTCTAAGTGGAATGCACTGCCCAAGGAAGTGGTGTCCTGTAAGATGGTGGCAACTTTAAAAGGGGATGGGATAAAACGAGCGGTGTCACCATGAGCGGTGTGTGGGGGGGAGAGACAGCTGCAGAGTAATGGATTGCTAACTGCACAGTGGAGCAGACTTTATAGACCTTATGGCCTGTATCTGCTGGCAGTTTCATCTGTTTTGTATGTTTTTGCAATTCGTTTCCTTTCTTTTGGAGATGGCAGAATACTCTTGGTCCTGTGCCAAGGGAAGGGTCTGCATTTAAGTGGTTCCATTTCATAATGGTGAAAATTTAACACAACTCACACAAGAGCAAGGACATTTTGCTAACTGCATAATCGGCACTTAAGCCACCTCAGCACCTACAAACACGGCGATGACACAACATTTACCATTTACCATTTATTATTGGGGGCTTTATACCCCACACACCCCATATTAATATAATCAACTCCAGGGGGTGGACACTATGGGGAAGGGGAATACACAGGAGGGGGGCTACTGCCACTGGAGCACCACAGTTGGAGGAACCTGGAGACAGCAAACACAAAAAAGAAACTGACACCCACCACAATGCACAAAAAAATATTACTGTGGGAAGTCCCAAACTCAGAACCATCAGGATTCTGAGTTGTGGTCATGTCCACCACTCCAGGCAACTGTCTCAGCAGCAGCACATTTATTTCCCCCATTCAAATCATCTTTCTGTACCCTCCCTTGTGATCCTTCCTTGTGATTGGTCCTCGCTATTTTGTCACTCTCTACTCACTGTTCCCCTTCCTGTTGACATTCTTTAACAGTTGCTATTCCGTTAAGTGAGCAAACTGTGTCGCTCATATTTGACTCGCTCAATTTGCTTCACCCATATGATGTGATACCCATTTAAGTGTGAAGAGAAGAAGTCCATTTTTGGTGTGCACAGAAATGTTCAATTTTGTAAATTTTGTCTGTTGCACTTTAGTGTTACACTTAAATGTGCAGCGCAGTAATTATTTTGATCCTATGTCATGAACATGGTCACTAGAATGTGTTAAATCTTGCTCAAAATGTGGTTTCACATATCAACTGCAAAATCACCTTTCAACCTGTACTTGAAAATTCCCACCATTCTTGTTCTTCAGGTATGGTGATGTAAACAGTATAAGCAGAATGCGGGAATGAAATATTTTAAAACATCCGAGTTATAAGTAAAAGTATGTGAGACACAAAAATGGAATCCTAGTGTTGCACATACGAACATACAAATGTGCCAGCAGAAACAGACCACCCAGTCTTTCTAAGTCTGCTTGAGTGTGCAGCTAGCACCCCTAGTTTGCAGCTGCCCCACCCCCCTCCCCTTTGTCATCCCACTGCTACCCCCACCTCCTCCACCCTTACTCTCCCCTGTATTTTTTAAAATCATTATAGGATCTGACAGTAGGGACTGGGCACCTCAGTGTTGGCTTAACTCCATGGTGGCACCAAAGCCTCTAACTTTTCACCTTAATACCTTTGGTGGCATTCAACAAAACTGTCTGACATTTAGCACGCATTATTTAGGAGCAAGTCCTAAATATGTGGAAAGTTTTGTGAAGTCAGCCTGCGAAGTTTTTAAGCTCCACATATGCTGTTTTGCTGTAGATGTCTATTTTTTCATATATTTAACATTCTTTTTTTTTTTTGCTCTCACCTACTGCCTAGACTGAACAGAATCTTGTTCTAATACATTCAGGGTTGAAGCAGGTTGTGCCCAGGTAGAACCCTTCAAAACATGAAAAAATATTAAACATTTCCAGAGTTATAAGGATGTGGATTTTATGGGGGATGATCCTCTGATATGACACAACATAATAATTCTTGCTTCACACAACATAATTTTTTGTGTGTTATCATTGCTGCCATCATGTTTTTTCCCCAAATTTAAAAACATGTAAAATACATAAAAATGATTTCTTTTTACCTGGGTTCAAGAATGGGACAGAAGGATTGAGCATCTGATGATGGCTTGCCTTCTCTCAGGGGGAGGGTGGTGTTGAAGGCTGGTGCCTACTGACTCCTGGCGGATGCTGGGAGAGCAGCAGTACATCAGGGCTCCACTACCTAAGGGGGTCATATCAGACATTGGCATCTGCCATGACATCCTGCATGCCCTGTGCATCTGTGTCTGCAGTCACATGGAAGCACCAGAGGTCCCTCTACTTCCAATATCCATCAGATAGCTCCATCCATTGCTGCATTTCCTTATGTGGATGGAGTTTTCCCTTGGCACATGACCCAAAGCGCCATATTCCTCTGTATCTATTCATGCAGGTTCTGAGGGAACCAGAGTGAATGAGGATACGATTCCACTATTTTAAAAAGAAAGGAAATGATTTGCAAAAAACTGCATTAATGCACCAAATAGGGTTCAGCTTTATACCACAAAAGTAGAGAAATTTGACATCAGGGTTTTCAACCCTAGCTCCCCAGCTCCAGCCCCAAAAGTAACAAAAGGAAAAAAAAATGGGTTTGGGGTCTCTGTAGCCTTGGTAAATCAGCGGTGGCATCTTCCATAGGGTTGTCAACCCTAATGCTCACCCCTCACCATAGCCCATAGCCCCCACCCCCATAGCCTCCTGTCCTGGCCCTGCATGAAGAAAGTGCAACAAATTCTGTTGGCATCATGTGGTGAGACATACTTCTCTACCTTTGAAGAGAGTATCACTATGAGACACTGGCTTTAGCTGTACCTTGTGCTTCAGACATGAGGCTGTGGGCTGAGGCTGAGGGGTGAGCATTCAGATTGACAACCCCAAGGAAGACCTTACCACTGATTCACCAACACTTCAGAGACCCAAAACTCTAACATTTTTTTTTTAATTTTGTTGATTGTAGTAATGGAAGTGGGAAGTTAGAGTTGGAACCCCTAATGCCGCATTTCCCTACTTTCGTTGCATTGAACCCTAAGTGATACATTAACACAGTGTTTTGCCAAGAATATAGATTTTACGGGTGTGGTAGTGCCTGTATATTAGGGTTGAGTATGCACTTTAATGTAAAACTCCAATTTTTGCACCTTAATAACTCTGGGCCTGATTCCAAGTTGGGCTACACTGGCATAAGGTGGGATACACCACTCTCCATGGTGTATCCCGCGACTTACGCTATGTGATATGCCCAGTGCCATTCTAAGAGTTGCTGTACACCAATGCATCTGTGGGCTGTGACAATCGCAAGTTCAGACACCACTTACGCTGCAGCATGCAATGCTTGGCACATCTGCAGGTTACGACATGTACATATCCCAATTCCAGGTGGGCAGCTGTCGTAACCCGCAGTTGCAATTCCCAAAGCCGCAGTGGCATAGGGAAACTCTGACAGCTCGGAGCTGACCTAAGTGGCATCTGACGGCTGGCACCATCGGATGCCACCATGCAAAGCCCCAGCGATGGCACCATAGGGACCCCCTAGCCCCCTGCAGCACAATCCTGCCATCCAACCCCCCCAATTGTCAGGGACCTCCAGGGGTCCGATATTGGTGCACCCCTCCAGGATGACTGTGCCATATGTCCAGCCCCTCCATGCCCCCTGGTGTCTGCCGAGGTGGTCCGGGACTGGGGGGCATTGGGAGGATGACTGTCACCACAATTTGTGACATGTGGCTGTGATATGCCATGTATGAGCTACAGCCACATGCGTGGTGTATCTCACATGTCACAAGTGCTGGGACCCTGCCACTTCTGTAATGTGGCATAGGGTCCCTGGTGTAGAGGCGACCAGCATAACTCGCAACTGCATGCAAGTTAAGCTGCCCATCCTGAAATCAGTGCCCTTGTCCCTACTTATAGAATTAACTTGAAATTTGTAATGCACAGAGATGATACCAGTATCTCTGGATCCTGAAACTATTGGTACATGGGTGGAAGTTACAGAGGAGCAAAATGCAAACAAAATCACACAAATTAAGTTATTTTTTTTTGCTCACCAATGTCTAAAAAACTAGGAAGATCTGAAATCTGAAACTTGCAAGTTTGACAGAGTTTAAGCCAGGGTGTGTGCTTTTGTGTTTTTTTGTCTGCCAAACTTAATTTGTTTTTAAAATATTTTAGAAAAACAGTTCCATTTCTGAGCATGGGCAGTTTGAAAAAAATCAGCATTCTGAAGATAACTGAATTTTTAGGACCACATGCAGTGATCTGGTCATATTATGAAAATACTGTCATTTATCAAGCGGCATGGCTTGTTTCCTCTCTGCATATGCCATTGTGATGTTTCCATTCAAAAGGTATGGGGCTGCATGTTGGTGCATAGCTCTGCTCCTGCTGATTATGTAGTGTGTGAGTTTGTTGTTGTTTAGGAATGGTAGTCACCATTTGCTGCTTGAGAAGAGTCACATATTTTAATTGGACTCCAGGATGCCCAATACCTGGTACCAGCTACATGCCTGTATTTTTTTATGTATCCCAACACATGGGTGCCCAACCCTGAGGCTGGTTCTTCTCCTTCCCCCTTCTGTTTTATTTTAAACCCTCCTCCATGTTAATCTGCCAACACCAGGGTGCCCAGTCCTGGTGTCAGTGTACTTCAACCTCCCAATTCCTTCCAGCAGTCTGGGACTGCAGGGTGCCAACCCCAGTGCCTAAAGTATGTTGCCAACACTTGGGTGCCCAGTTTGCAGTGTTAAAGGTACAGTACCTAAATAAGGAAAACTGTCCCATGACATTGTTTCTTTTTTTTAATCTCTGAAATAAAGAAAAATGCTCCTTGTTGTCTGCCACCATCTCCACCCCACCCCATCCCAAACCTCTCACTGAGCACCCACAACACCACACTCCCCTTGCCCTATACTTACCAAGTGGTGGTCCAACACCATAATAATCTCTGGACCAGAGACACATCTTCACTCTTCAGTGTCAGACTGGGAACTGAAAAAAACAGGTAAGCACTGTCTAATGTATTTTAATGTGTTTTGAACATTTACCCCTGACTTGGTCACTTTTAAGTATTGTTTGCCCAAATTTTCAACATGGTCTCTTTGGGTCCCTGCCTCATAAACAAGGTGGTGATTTTTTTTAACTCTAGCCCAAAAGACGATTTTGTGGTTGCTTCACAAAATCACCTTTCAGGCAGGATTTTAAGATTTTCACCTCATGGATTCATGAGGTAGGGTCATAAGAAGGCTATGTTGAAAATTTGGTGTAAAAAATATTGACAAACAACAAAATTATGAAGATACATTTAAATTTTTCAATGCTTGTTCATAACTTTGGTAATTTTCAACATTTTGACCATAAATTTTCAGCATACATATTTTTTTCACTCCACCTTATGAATGTGACAGCTATCATTTTTCAAATCTTGGCCAAAATATGTTTTACACTTGTGGCTCAAAATGGAATTTCAGCAGGGATTTGAAAATTGCCACTTACAAGGTTCATGAGTTGGGATCATAAAAAGACTGTTAAAAATTTGGGGTCAAAATACTAAAAACAACAAAGTTATGAAGTTATGTTGTAATTTTGTATGCACACTCAACTTTGGTAATGTTCAATATTGTAACTCCAAATTTTCATCATAGCCATTTCTTTTCACACCAGCTCATGAACCTGACAGCTGTCATTTTTCATATCTTGGCCAAAAAAGGATTTTGCACTTGTGCAAAATTACACTTCATCCAGTATTTTATAAAAGACACCTGTCATGTTCAGAAGGTAGGGTCATAAAAAGGCTATGTGGAGAATGTAGGGTCAAAATTTGATAAACAAAATATCTAGTAACATTTGCAGGGATGTCCATTGGCCCACTGGGGATCATGTTGCCATCCCATACCAGTGATCTGAGTTTGCCTGAAAGCTCAATGAGCCAGCTGAATGCACCGAAGCTGGGGGAAAGATGCTGCAGCATGAAGCACTGTCCCTGACATGGGGAGAACCACAGCAGTACTGTGGCACATAGATGACATAACATGTATTGGTTTTGATGGGAAATGGAGTGTTCAATCTTTTGTTAGTAAATTCTTCAGCCCCCCCCCAGAGGCTCTGTAATCTTGTGATGTAAAATAAGGTTCAGGGATCCCATTAAAAAATAACCTCTCACTCTGTTGGTGATCTTTTATATTTCTTTATTACCCCTACATTTCACTCCCATTAGGAGCTTGTTCACGGGGTGTTCTGTTTTCTTATTCTGTTAATATATAAGACATTTTTACTTTGTTTACATACTTGTATTGCCATATTTCTGTTTTTTATATTTATAAATATTATATATATATATATATATATATATATACATACACAAACACACACACACACATATATATACTGTACATCATACCACAATCCTAAACAAGTCCTTGTTTCATAAACATTATGTGTTTTTTTCAAGGTAAGTATCTCAATTATTTGTCATTTTCATGCTTATTACCCTGTAAAGACATAAAATATACAGTTCATTATGTTTCCTGCTGTCAAGAGTAAGAATCTGTTGGAATATATGGTATCTATGGTTGTTAAGCTTGACCCCTTTGTAACTGTAAGGGCATCCTACCTACATTAGTTTTCAGACTTGTTTAATTTCATTTAATTTATGTGGAGACATAAATATTTTTTTGTCTTTGCTTTAGTTGTTTGTTCCAACAACTTCTTATTTCAGTTGATGATGTTTTAAAGAACTCCTTTACTTACTTTTTTAGAATTAGTCTTGTTTCATGAAGGGTAATATCCAATGTGTCACATCAAGATGGCCTCTCTGCTTCTCTCTGGTCCATCTTGTAACCTCTTGTGCCTGATTTGTAAAATCCCATGGGATGACGAACATGCGTGATGATGTCATGCCCGTGCTGTTGTGCATGCCCAGATGTAATGTACAGCTTCCCACTCTATAGGAGCGAGACAGAATATTTACAAAATGGGCACTAATTCCTCCAGATTCTCTCTTTATAATGATACATTGTTATATGTGTTAATGCTGGTGTTGGATGTTATTCTAGCTATTTTTCATAGCTTTCTCAATCTTTATATGATAAGCTTTTTTTTAAAAAAAAAACTTTTAACATTGATTTCGGTTGATACACAGCACAGATCACTTGCATAGAGGTTTGGCTGGAAATGGGTTACAAGTGTATAGATGCCAGCAAAGCAGTCTGTTAACATTATACAACCAAATCTTCTTCATACTTCACTATTACAGTGTTCATGTATTTCTATGGATTTAATGCACATTTGCATGTTTACTCACCTTCATTCATTAAGGAGGTCAAAAAGTTTACATCTTACATTTGTGCATCTATAAACATCACTATCATATATTTGTGCTTGTTCAATGATCACATTACTTAACATGTACTGTTCTAAATCATGTATTTCTATGCTGATTTGTGAATTTACATATTTGCTCATCTCCGATCATTCAAGGTGGTCAGAAAGGTCAATCCAAACTCTGTATAATACATATTAACTTTCAGTGTTGCTATATATGCCTGGTTTATATTTTTCTACAACTGAATTGTCACTTTTAATGTTGTTGCACCTCCAACCCATCAGGAGGTCAAAAGGTCCATTTTGGATTCAACATATCTCATGTTTAATTTTGCTGTTTCTGTGTGAAGTTTGTCTTAGATCCACCATATTTTATTGAGTTACAACACGTCTTGTTGTTTTAAGTTATGTTTACCCCATCTCTTACCACTTGTTCTTCCTTGTGCATGAAGGTTGATGGTGTCATGACCTTCTTAATGGAAGTTAATAATGCTTTGTGTGCACATTATAGACTATTTATTTTACTTTCTCTGTGTGACATTCCTCATAATTGTTAAAGTTTGAGTACTGTTCTAATGTTTTTGTTCTTTTGTTGTATTCATTTCTGTCACAATAAACATTAAATCATCAGTCTTATATGTTTGCTAATTTCACACATGCCAATTTGTCTCAGCATTCATACAGATGTTCCTGTCTAGTGTTTTCATGTGGAAAACCCACTTCATGTCTGCTGCCAATAGCATGGCTCTTAGGCTTCCACCTCTATTGGGGACCATAACCTTTTTGAGGCCCCATAAGCTTAGTGATGCCCATTGTGCCCTAATTCATTAAAATGAACAGTTACTGGTGAATTTTCATCTCTACTTCTAATATCCCCTTTATGTCCCTGAATTCTTCTTTTCAGTTCTCTACTTGTTTTCCCTATGTGTAATCTGTTGCAGGGGCATTGTATTAGATATATTACCCCTTCTGTATTGTAGATGATGTGCTGATTAATTCTGAAACTCTGTCCTGTGTGTGGATGTATGTATGTCTGTTTTTTGTAGGCATGACTACAGACACTGCATCTTCCACATGGTGTCATCCCTGGAGATGACACCATCTGCTGGACTGGGGAGCCTTCCTTCACAAAGGGTTGACATGTGTGTTGAAACCTGATGGGCCCATGGCATGCAATGCATTGGGACAAGTGGAGTGGCATGAAAAATGGGGGAAAGTTATCTGGCAGGATGAAGGCTGGTTTTTGGCAGGTCCCCACTGACAACAGGCACTCTACTGCTGTTAGCCACCCAGCCCCATTATCCTCCATTTCAGGAACTTAACAGGTACCTTTATTGTTCCCCCACAGTTTCCTCCATGATGGGAATAGGAGAAGGATGGACATCTACCTCCCTTGACTGTTAGCCACTGTGCTAGTCCATTAGCCTGTTGATGCTGCATGGTGTGTGAAAGGTGTTGGCTTCATTCTGCCTGATGGCAGTCGATGAGCAGAGCAACTTGTCCTCCCTGAGAGAAGAGTGGGCTTAGGGACACTAATTTCTTTCATAACCCCCACACTGCCCTCCAAAAGAGACCCAAGTCTATTTCTTTACCTGGGTTACTTTCATGGTACTGACATCTACCCTCCTTACCACCCCATTTTAAACAACCCAAAAGAATACAATCCCTTTCCACCTAATACTGCTAATTGGTATTTGTATTAATCATACTAACCTATTTTCCACTTTATGTATACAGATCCCATGGAATAAAGAATGTGGTTCAACAAAACCCCAGCAAAGCATTGCAGGCCACTGGTCATGTCCCTTAGATAAGTACCGTTTTATGTTTAGAGTACCTCATTTATCCTAGTTAATTTCCAAAGAGCTGCAGATCATTTGTGATCCCATTGCTATTCTTATATTGCAGGTATGACTGAATGTTCCCTCAAGCTGACCATGCCCCACCCCACAATGCCCAGGAGCCAGGTAAGAAATTTTTATTATTAGTACTATATCCAAGCTAGGATGGTAGAGTGTAACGGTGCAACTACAAGTATTAAGACACTTTCTTTTGTTAGCTGGTTGATAAAGCAGGACTAAAACTATCTCCAGTATGCTGTTTATTTCATTTAACACAGATCCCAAAGGGAGAGACCTCTGGTTCCGGTATGGCTGGCTGAGCACACAAATTGAGAGGCTCCCACTAAGATAAACATTAAAAGGGCATAAATTGAAAACAAAACCTCTCTAATTTTAGCCTTTTTCTAGGCATGCTATGAGATGGCTAAACAAAATCGGAACAGATTCCAAACATTTGCTGAAATGACTGAGGGGGATGACCGCATGTCTGATGAAGGTGAACAAAGTACTAGGCCTTCCAGAATTAAAAAAAAATCAACCTCTTCTGGCAGAACAAAAACTTGCACAAGAATAGAACCAGAAACCACCTTGGAGACAATATGCAGGTAATTGCAGACTTTAGGGGAGAAGTTCGTGAGTCGATGCAAGACCTTAAGACCGAAATAAGTACATTACAAGGGCATATGACTGAGGCAGGCCACCAAATTTCTTTAAACACCATCTGAATTGATGACCTGGAGAAGACAATGAAAACCATAGCAGTGGAACAATTGGCAATCTCCATCCGACAGGTAGATGCAGAAAACTGTCATAGAAGGAGGAACATACGAATATTTGCCTTACCTGAAAACAAAGAAGGAAATGATTCTAGGGCATTTTCGGATTACCTTTTGTGGTTACTGCTTGATCTGGAACCAGATTTCCATCTGGACATTGAGAAGGCTCACAGGGCACTCAGCCCAAAACCTTCATGACCAGAAGCAATCATTGTTATTAGATTCCTCAGTTATCAAACAGTTATCAAACAAAGTAAACCATTTTACAGAAGGTCTGGCAGAAGGGCAGGGTAATGTGGGGCCAGCAAAGGTTATTGTTTGATAATGATTACGCCCCAGCCACCCAGAAACTAAGAAGAGACTAAAGTTTGCTCTTCCCTATGCTCTGAGCCCAGAAGATCCATTTTTGAACCCCTTATCTGGATAAATTAACTGTATTTCTACCATCTGGCCAACATACCTATAGTTCAGCAGCAGAAGCTGCAACAGATCTCTTGAAGAGGGGTATAATCAATGAAAAAAATGGCAGAAACAGTTAAAACTCAGTCAGAACAAGCTAACCAGATGGAACAGAAAGGACCCTAGGCATCACAACTGCAAATAACAGAGATCTTAAAGCGACTACAGCAGTTTAGGAATCTGACTCTGCCTACCTGAAAAAAGCCAAAATGTAGGTTAATTGCTTCTTGATTTGGTTTTTGGTTCTGAGGTACCTCTGGAGATGATAATGGGGGGCTACGGGTGAGCAGGGACTGAAGGAACCAGGTGAGGGGCATCTCTAAGAGAGTCAGGAAACAATACTTTATTTAAAATGTTTCAGTTATTTGGCTAATTGGCTACTGGTTGCTACTTTGAATCATTTATAGCTCCTGGATGGAGGAGAATTTTCTCAAGCTAAGGAGCTAAGGCATGGAGACTATAGCCTTCTCCTCATGGTAATCCTGATTTGTTCACTTGTTCCTCAAGGGGCCCATCCCCACCTCAAGGTTTGCGGATATAAGCCTGCACCAAATCATATAAGAGGACCCAATCCAGACCAATGAGAGGCTTGATGTCACAGGGACAAAAAAGAAAGATGTTCAAACTATGAAAACCGAGCAAATAATAATGTTTTCATCCCTGAGACAAGCCTAGTCCTAATTTCCTTTTAAAACTACAGATGATAGTTGAGTTAAGAGAATAGAAATATAATACCGTACTCTTTTTTTATGATTACCTGGGAAAGTATAGAAACTTGTATATCTACAGGAATTTCAATGCATCGATTTATGTTAAGAAGGAGGTTAAAGGAAAAGATAGAAATTTAAGTTTTGAATTTTGGACAGTCAAGGAAGCCTATGCTAAAGGAAGTTTGGGCTGTGATTTTGATAATGCCCACTACAGGTCATTCTTCCTCTTTCTCAAGGCAAATGAGTAAAGTAAAGCAATATAATTAGACAATTAGATGGGAATTTTCTCAAATAAGACAGGAAAATGTCATTAGGCATACCGTTTCCTTTATGGAATGGAATTTATTCCATTCTATTTGGAGCCATCATACTTATGCTGGGTGTTTTTGTTACTCAGATACAGTATAACATTCCAGACCCTTCTCTGGCTTCTAATGGAGACAAGGACAGGAGGTTCCAGGGGGAGCTCCAGTTGAGCACCTCCCAAATGGGAGTCATTTTGTATAAAGTTTTGGTTAAAGTTAATAAGATGAAGTATAGTTTATATGTACAAGTAGTTCAGTTATGTTATTTGATTAAAGAAGTTAAATGAATAAGGGGAGGAAGGGTTATCTTGGCTTTTCATTACAGACCCAATGTTGTTATATTATGGAAAAGTCTAATGATAAGTCATTCAATTCATTTTATTTTTAAATCAGCAATTGGGTATGTCTGGGTAAAAACATACATAACAAAGGATAACTGGATCGTCGGATACTACAAAGGAGAGGGGGATGGGGAAGGGATAAAAAATACACAAGTCAAGAGTTTGTTAAGATTAAAGCATGTTTATTGTATTGCAAATACATAAGACAGTGGATTCTTCATGGTGACTTCTGGGCCACGGATCTGGGGGGGGGGATGGTCTGGAAAGAACAAATCTTCTACCACCTAGGGGAAAGGAATATACAGATAGTTAGGTTAATAAGAAATAAAGATGTCAGTTGATCCAATTAAAATTATTTCATTAAATATTAACGGGCTCCATGACCTTATAAAAAGATCCCACCTTAAACAATACCTGATGAAACAGAAGGCAGACCTCATTTATCTCCCGGAAACTCATCTTTCTGAACTAGAGCACAAGAAGCTGACCTGGGGTAATACATACAAGGTTGTGGCCTCTTCGCATCCAAAGGGTAGGAAAAGAGGGGCAGAAATTTTAATTCCAGCAATAACCCCTATGGAAATACAAAAAACTCATTCTGATGCCCAAGGCCATTATGTAATTGTACAGGGCCTTTTATATGGCTGTAAGATTACCCTGGCTAGTGTTTACTTTCCCCCTCAGACAAGATTCCCAATCCCGAAGAGTTATTTATCTACAGTGTTAGATAATCTTCAGGGCCAGTAAATAATGGGAGGTGATATCAATATGACCTTATCCCCACATTTAGATAGCTCTAATCAACAGACTCACAGAAAAATGCTACAGTTAAAACATTTTAAAGAACACCGAAACATTTAGGCATTATCGATGTGTGGAGACATCTATTCCCCTCCAGCCTAAGTTGTACATATTATTCACCAAGGTTTAAATCATACTCCCTCCTAGATTATTTTATGATGACATGTGAGCATTTCACATCAGTCCAGGATATGACTATAGGTGTAAAATTACTATCTGATCACCACCCATTAATTTTGAAATTAGATATGGGTCGGGAGAGGAAGAGGACCTTATGGAGATTAAATCCATTAACATTAAAAGATAAGGAATTCCAGGAGATATTTAAAAAAAAAGAATACAACAATTATGTAGAGAAAATGAATCACAGGAAATTACTAAAGTGATAAGATGGGATGTCATGAAGGCAACGCTGAGGGGAGAGATTATAGCGTACACTTCAAAGAAGAATAAAGAGAGAGCAGTGAGGCAACTTGAATTATCAGAACAGCTGCTAAATTACCAGATGTTATACAGAGAGGGAGATACTGAATTAAAACAAAAAGTTAGGGATACAAAGGTGGAATTACAGAAAATTATACATAACAAAATACAACAATCATTAATATATTTAAGTCCATGGGGAGGGCTAGGGGAGCTTGGAGACTGGCTCAGAAACATAGAGCTAAAAAAACTACCTCTACCATCTTGAAACTTAGAAACCCTTATACGGGTATAACACACCATTCAGATGCTCATATAATGCAGACCTTTTCAAAATACTACACTAATCTATATTCACTGGAAACACACCCTGAATTCTCAGAAATAACCAGTTTCCTTGATCAACTAGCCCTACCCACCCTCTCCTCCTCTCAAATTGGTAGTTTGGAAGTGCCCATAACTCAACTGGAAATTCAGGAGGCTATTACAAACCTGAACCAGGAAAAGTGCCCAGGACCTGATGGGTTTATATCCAAGTGATATAAGATTTTTTTTAAAGAATTGATCCCAAAATTACATACTTTGTTTGCTGAGACAACCCAAGAGGGAGTCCCTCCACCATTGTGCGACTACACCACCATTGCCCCAATACCTAACCAAATAAAGATCATTCGGATCCAGCATCTTACAGACCTATTTCCATTTTAAACATTGATTATAAGATTTATACAGCCATTTGGGCATCCAGACTTGAATCTATATTACCAAAGATTATATCACTGGATCAGTCAGGATTTATAAAGAACAGGAGCACCACAGATAATGTCTGTAGGACTCTATTACTACAGGAATATGTAAAGTCAAGAAAAATCCCATCTATTTTTATTCGTTTAGATGCTGAAAAGGCTTTCGACCGAGTTTATTTGCCATTTTTGTGGAGGACTCTTGAGGCCTTTCACTTTCCGGATTTATTCATCACCTTATTCACTGAATTATATAGATCCCCAAGGGCCTATGTATGAGTAAATGGGAATTTATCCTCACTGATTAAACTAAGTAGAGTCACGAGACAGGGTTGTCCTCTTTCACCCTATCTGTTTGCCTTATATTTGGAACCACTTGCAACAAAGTTGAGGAATATGATTCAAGTAGAAGGGATCACAAAAGCACAACCAGCACATAAAATAAATATGTTTGCTGATGTTATATTATTAACCCTGTTATCTCCATCACAATCAATTCTGGCAGCTTGGCAAATATTGAAACAATATGAAACACTAGCGGGTTTTAAGCTAAACACTACAAAAACAGAGATCTTGGCCTTTAATTTTATTCCTACCCAACAACTGAAAACAGAATACCCATTTACATGACATGCTACAAAAATAAAATTTTTTGGTATTAACATCCCTCTTTATCCAGAGGTGCTGGAAATTTTAAATTATGAACCCCTCACGAACATTATCCAAAATGACCTGGAAAGATGGTCCACCTTTCTTACTCCCTTCCATCAACAGATAGAAATAGTGTGTATGAATATACTCCCTAGATGACTTTAATTCAGAACATCCCCTTCTTACCAGTAACATACTACTTTAAATCCTGGGATAAATTAATATCCATTTTTATTTGGGGTAAAGGATGGCATAGTATATGGTTGTCTGTTCTTAAACTATCCCTGGCTCAGGAAGGCTTTAATCTTCTGGACTTTAAATTATACTCCAAAGTGTCATTTCTTAGGATAATCTTAATATGGTTGACAGAATCCTACTTGACCCCTTGGAAGGATATCGAATTTCACCTAAATGATCTATTTGATATCAAAAAAATTCTTCTTTCTTCAGAGGAGAGGTCTTTATCACCCACTACTATAATGGGCATTATGGCTCAAATTTATAAATGTTGGAAAAGTTCAAGGCACTAAATTAATATCAGAAGATGATACATTTATACCCATACATATGGATTCCACATTTCAGGAATGGAGAAAACTAGGCCTTACACATTTTTTTCTAGTTTTTATCCCCCCAAGGGATACCCCCTTTTGAAAAACTACAGTCCCAATATAGTCTTCATAGATCAGATCTATTTCACTATTTCCAGGTTAGGAACCATATACTTAGAAACTGAATTATACAACCCAAGATCCAGTATTCAACCCCAGAACTCCTCAAAACATTTATGGAAGCTATAAAGGGGAATTTGGGTAAGCATTTAATCAGAATAATATACAGGGAATTAAGAAATGAACAAAAGGAATCAACTAAATCCATATTACAGGAATGGAACAGAGATTTCCACCTAGAAATAACTATGGCGAAGTGGAGGGGATCAGCTGTAAGTGCAGTTAAGATCACTTCCTCCCCATTTTGGAGAGAATTTGAGTGGAAGTGTTGTTCCTGCTTTTTTAGAGCTCCGGCAGTCCTGCTTAAATTCCTCCCGGAAGAATATGGAGTTTGTTGGCTAAAAAGTGGGTGCCCGAGGGCGACACTGGGACACATTTTCTGGCAGTGTCCTTGTTTTATGCCCTTTCAAACAGATTTAACTAGCTTACTAGAACAAGAGGTAGAATTAACAGCTGAGCAGGTACTGCTGGGGATCTTTACAGACCATTTCCCCTCCATGGGAACAAACTCTCCCAGTTTGTTGGTGGTCAAAAAGTGAATAACTCACAGGTGGATGACTAGCACCATTCCAACAGTATTAGAATGGAGATCTATCATGCCTGAAATGTATTTACAGAATCCCTTAATGCAGAAATCCAGGGTAAAGCTCAAACATACATGATGAGATTGCAGAGGTAGGTGCTATACCAGGAGGTGGTAGAATCAAATTTTTGACCCTAGCATTGGTAGAATTATTATGGGAGGGATCAGGAAGGAAGGATTGAATAATGATAGAAGAGTTGAGAGAAAAGATAATTTAATTTAAGCGGGGGGGGGGTCTAATCAAGAGAGAGGAAATGCTTCACCCAAATATAAAGATAATAAGGAATAAATAAAACATAAGGGGTAAATAAGGTAACATTTAGATGAAATGGAGCTGGAGCTTTACCTTTTGAATGATCTTTGACTAGAAAGTTATATACTTATCACACTAAACATTCAACCCTTTGGGTAAAATGATATAAACTGTCAATCATATAAACTGACTGGAGATATATGGCAATATAAGAAAATGTCTGAAATGTACTCTTGACAAAAACCTTTTAATAAAAAAGAAATAAAAAAAACAGATCTCAAAGGGACCTGCACAACTGAGGATACAAGTCCACTATCACAAAAAGAAGGGAAATCCATTGCAAAAAAATGTGTTAATTCAGACATTAGGGCTAAAGAATGCAAAGCACACAAAGTTGGGCCTCGGGAGTCATGGTGAATCAGTGGTGGGGTTGTCAACCCAAATGCCCCCTCTAAGCAAATATGGTCAGACATCATCTCTTCTTCATGCAGGGGATGCAGGGCCCTGCATGAAGAAAGTGATGACTGATTTTGCTGGCAACATGTGGTGAGCATACTTCTCTACATTTAAAGAGTGTATCACTATGAAACACTGGTTTGGAGCTGTACCCACAACCGGCATCGGGGTGTACATTGGGGTCGTCGGTCCTAACTCTCACCCCATCACATGTTTAAAGAAGCTGAGGTAGGAGAATGGAGTGAGAGTTAGACTGATGACCCCAATGCACACCTCGATGCCAGATGGAGGGTGGGCTGGGGGGTCCAAGGGGCTTTCAACCCTAACCCTGAATTTCCTAGCTTTTTTTGCTGTGGAACAATCCTAACTGATGCATTAAATGGATGTTTTTGCCTCTAATTTCCCTTCTTTTTGAAAATGAGAATGATAAATAATGAAAGGAATGCAGTGGCAGCAATGCGGGACCCTTAGGGCCACGCGCTCCTGCCATGTGATGTCTTGTTACACAGTAACAGGAACTGCAAAGCAAATGCAAGTGGCAACAGTAATGCACTTGGCAAAGCAAACGTAAATGGCAAAGCAAACATTAATAGAAACACAAGCCTAAAGTGACGCCGAACCAAACAATTATGTAAATGGAGACATCAAACAGAAGTGCATACAGAGCGCAACTGGTAACACACACATTCATGGTACCACAATTATAAATGCAAATGGTAACAGTAACACCAACAATAACACCCAAGTATCAGAAACACAAGCATGTACAAAAACACAAACCGTAACGCACAGACTCATGGAACCACAGTTGTAAATGCAAATGGTTACGATAACAGCAACAATAAAGCCAATAAAAACAGAAACACAAGTGCATACGAAAACACAAACTGTTACACATAAGGTCATGGTACCACAATAGTAAATGTAAATGGTAACAGTGACAGCAACAGTAAAGACAACAGAAACAGAAATGCAAGCACATATGAAAATGCAAACCGTTATGCACATGGTGGTGTAGACGGGAGCGGTGATTCGAATGGTAACAGAAGCGCAACTGGAAACGCTAGCTGTCACAGTAACAAAAGGGCACACCCTTCTTTTCCCCCAAAACTGCATTAAAAAAACTAATTGAAAACAAATAATGTATGCATTATAATTGACTTCAGAGCAGAAAAGTACGACTTGGAATACTGAATTGCTTATATCTCAGGAACCATATGACATAGGAAAAAAATTAAAATTCTGTATGAATTATTGCTTACCTGGCTAGTTTTCTGCTTAGCCCCCAAATTGGGGGGCTAAGCATTTTTTTTTGACAAAAAGTCTGTATCTCACACCGTTTGTGAGATACGGGCCCTGAAAGATGCGATGGACGTCATAATGTTATCCTATGGGACAAATCGTCAACTTCAGAGTTCTGTCACTTTGCCACCCTGTAATATTTTTTCTCCAAACCACCAAAAGGCACATTTGTAGGATGTTGGCTTCTTCCCTCCAAATTTCAGCCCAAAAGACCAAACCGTTATTTTCCAGCAGAGTGGCAAAGAATTCCTGTAATATGGCGGACACCATAATGACATCCTATGGGAAAAAGTGCCAAGTTCATAGTGCCGTAACGTTGCCACCCTGTAATATTTTTTGAGCAATCCACTAAAAGGCATATCTGTGGGATGTTGCCTTTCTTCCCTCCAACTTTCAAGTAAAAAGACCAAACCATTTCTGAGATATTCAGTGTCAAAGATTTGCAAAATTTCCCTATCTATTCCATTATAAAAAATCTGACCATCTTATCCCTATTTTGTGATCAAAGATCACGATCAAAGAATCTAACGATCAAAGAATTTGCAGCCTCATGATCAAAGAATTTGCAGGCTCACAAACAAAGAATAACAAATTTAATAATTCAAAAAATAGAAGCAATTGCAGTAAACCACCATCATGGTTCAACAGAACAAAGCCCCCTGAGTAAAACCCATCCTCATTTGACTTCCTAGGACACCCCTGGGCTAAGAAAATTTAATTTTAAATTGAGCCATCTTGTCCCTTACTCGCGATGCAAGATTGCAGTCAAAGAATCTAACGATCAAAGAATTTGCAGCCTCACGATCAAAGAATTTTCAAGCTCACAAACAAAGAATAAAAAATGTAATAAATCAAAAATATGGGGGAATTGCAGTAAACCACCACCACCATGGTTTGACAGAATGAAGCCCCCTGAGTAAAACCCACCCTCATTTGACTTCCTAGGGCACCCATGGGCTGAGAAAAATGATGTTTAAATTCTGCCATCTCATCCCTCACTCACGATGCAAGATCGCGATCAAAGAATCTCACGATCAAAGAATTTACAGCCTCACAATCAATGAATTTGCAGGCTCATGATCAAAGAATAAAAAAGGGGGAAACATGATTTATTCACCGAATTGAACCAAACCAATGGCATGGTTCAACAGAACGGACCCTCCTGAGCAAAACAAGCCCTCATTTGTGGCCCTAGCCCACCCCAAGCTGAGATATTAGTGTTTTAGGTCACAATGCAAGATCGTGATCAAAGACTCTCACGATCAAAGAATTTGCAGGGTCATGATCAAAGATCATTAGCAAGCCATGAATTAAGATTTTAAAGCTTATAACTCTATTTTTTGACTGATTTGGATGGAACCAAAGCAATGGCTTGATAGATCAGGGTCCCCTGAGTAAAACCCATAGACGTTTTACTTCAGAAGTGACCCCTGAGCCGAGATATTTGTGTTTGTGTAATTGGAAAACTGAAAACAAGATGGCGGACCTCGCAGTCAACGAATTTTGAAAATTCCTCAGGAACAAAGATTCTTGAACCATGAGGCTGCAAATTCTTTGATTGTCAGATGAGACCAGATGGCCAGAACCCCCATTCTTTGATCGCAAGATATACATATAAATTTTCCCATCAACTTATAATGGGAACTTAAAAGTGCCATAACTTTTGAATGTCTTAATATTTTTTCACCAAACAAGAAGCGGCGTGTTCAGCCACCAAAGCTGTTTCAAACAAGCCATCTTGCAGAGTGGCACACCACACAACTGCCGTGCAGGACCACATTAAGAATGCCAAAAGGTGCCTTCAAAAAATGGATAATTTTACATTTTTCAGCGCTTTCATGCACAAAGACCAGCACGCTGACACAAACACAATTTGGCAAATCAAGAGATCTAGTGCATCCCAATGCGCATACCAAATTTCAGGCAAATCCATTAAACGGGTCCAAAGTTATGAAAGTCCAAACTTTTGACTTTAGTAAGTAAGTGGTGCTCAACCCTAACTATAGTGACACGACCGCACCACTATTATATATATATATATATGCGTATCTATATATATAGTCATCGATGTAGATATATATATATATGCTTGCAAAGGATTGTGCTAATGTGGCTTGCCACAAAAAGGCAAGCCAGGTTGTCCAGTGATCACTGCCAGGAAGAATGCACAGGAGGGGAAGGGGTGGGGTAACAGAGTGAATGGAGGGGTTGGGTCCTAGTGACATCACCAGGCAGGTAAGGGTAAAATAACAAGTGCAGGCCAGAGCCCTGGGGATTGGCAGGGGGGTGGAGCCCAAAGGAGGTCCTGACCAGGAACCTATAGGGATATATTAGGCCAGGGCTCAGGCAGGATGACCTCTTTTGTGGGGAATTTTTTCAGATCTAAAAACTCAGCACATCATTGGCAAGCAGCAGATAAGGCACATGAGGCAACTAGGCCTTGCAGGCCATGTGGGCTATCCATTATGGTTAGCTTACTGGGGTTGTTTATTTTCCTTTACGTTGCAAAAAAAAAAAGAAAAGAAAAGGAATGGTTTAAGCAGGAAGCATATTTCTCCCCAAAATGCTCAGTTGTTTGGGTAAATTGTTTGCAGAAAATGGAGAGCTCATTGGTTTGGTTTCTTTGTTTGCATGTCATTTAAAGTAAAGAGGAGGTGGGAGCAGAAATCATGTTTTTTCTCTATGAGTAATGTTTAAAATGGTACATCATTTAAAATCATGGGGAGGAATGTTGAGCTCAGGATGGTGTTTTATTGCTTATGTTTCTGCAGAATAATGCACAACTTATCAGCATTTTAAGTCATGATAAGAATGCTGAGCTCAGGATGGTATTTTGTTTACTTGTGGCTAATTAGTTAGGTTTTGAGCAGCACATAGTTTTTCATGGCGAGTGCTCTGGCGTTAGCACTGCAAGACGGTGATGGAGAATTGGAGGGTGTTTCCTTTCTATAGCATTTTGTCAGAAAGAAGAGAACAAACAAAATGAGAAAAAGAGAAACTCTAGTTTACTAGCAAGGTTCGGGGCATGGTGAAAGGAGGCTGACTGCTGGAGCCTAGGGGTGCAAGTTGGGGATGGATGGGCAGGGGAGACGTGTGGTCCACAGTGGCCTAACATGGCAACTGGTTGTATTTACCTCACTCGAGTGGGGGTAGAAGGTGAGAATGGGATGCTCTGGGGGCACAAGACAATGTATTCAGCAGTACCCAGAGCAGTTGGTTCTAAGTCAGAACCAAGAGAAGCCTGGGGGAAAGAACAAAAGTGAAGTGATGGGCTGCAAAGGCTGGTTGGGCAGGCTGCAGCAGCCCACAAGGCTTGTTTGGGAGATGAGGGATGTGTTAGGGGCAGAAAATGAAGCAAGGGTTGCTGGACGGGGTTTTCAAGGCTTTCAGGCATGGCAAGTGTTCAGGCCTGCAAGAGCAGGGCCAGCATGGACTGAATGCGGTGCTGGGGTCACGTGGTGTGGCCAAGCTGGTTGTTTGTTTAGGGACAGAACTAATGAGACTGAAGATATTTTAAAGTAAAACAGGAGTCTGAGGAATCAGCTCCTCCATCTAGCATGGGGGACAGGGATGGGGGCAAACAAAAACACAATTTTTTTGTTTTGTTTTTGTTAAGTGCAAGCTCAGGTTGGCAAGGGCCTAACATCTGCAGAAGGAGATGGCACAGAAAAATGGGGGGGGGGCCTGGCTGTCTGGAGGGCAGAATGGGAACCAGGTAGGCCCTAGTTCTGGCCATTTTGGTAGAGATTCAGCAGCAACACTAGGGGAGGTTGCATTGGGAGCTGCAGCCATCTTATGTCTCTTCTATCTCAGTAGGACTCAGTGTCTGCTGAGATTAAGCAGACCAATACTTTATTAGAAGGAGAACGGGTCTTATTTAGGGTTAAAAAAAAGAAAAGAAAAAGTCAGTGTGTGTTCTGTGCTGGAAAGGGTACTGTATCAACTTACTTGGCTAAATCTGTAGGAGGAGTGAGAGCTTAATTGGGGGTGTGGCTTAGACAATATAAAAGCAGGTGACTCAGATTACAACTTCCAATTGCTAGCCTTGCTTGTAGAGCAGAAAGCAGCTACCTAAAAGAAGCTACCACTTTCTTACTAATTTAACACTTCTATCTCAGCAAGATTCAGTGTCTGTTGAGATTAAGCAGACAGATACTTTATTAGAAGTAGAAGGGGTCTTATTTACAGTTAAAAAAAGAAAAGAAAGAACGTGTGTATTTTGTGCTGGGAAGTGTACTGTATCACCTTACTTTGCCAAATCAGTAGGAGGATTGAGAGCTTAATTGGAGGTGTGGCTTAGACAATATAAAAGCAGTGACTTAAATTACAACTTCCTGTTGCTAGCCTTGCTTTTAAAGCAGAAAGCAGCTAACTAAAAGAAGCTACCATTTTCTTACTAATTTAACAATTCTATCTCAGCAGGACTCAGTGTCTATTGAGACTAAGTAGACAGATACTTTATTAGAAGTAGAAGGGCTCTTATTTAGGGTTAAAACAAAAAAGAGAAGAAAGAAAGTCAGTGTGTGTTCTGTGCTGGGAAGGGTACTGTATCAACTTACTTTGCTAAATCAGTAGGAGGAGAGTGAGCTTAATTGGGCTGTGGCTTAACATAGAAACATAGAAGTTGATGGCAGATAAGGACCGCAAGGCCCATCCAGTCTGCCCATTTCTTTTTCTACCTTATAAATATGCCATCTGCCTTTGCTCTGTCAGTGGCCTATCTATTTACACTCATCTGTATTGCTCCCTTATGCCTATCCCATGCCTATTTGAAGCCCTGCAATGTATTCATAGCCACCACTTCCTGAGGTAGCCTGTTCCATGCATCCACCATCCTTTCTGTGAAAAAGAATTTCCTCACATTCCCCCTTAATCGGCCTCCCTCTAATCTCATGCTGTGTCCTCTTGTCCTGCTATTTTTCTTATTTTTAAACATGTTAGACTCTTTCACCTTGTTAATGCCCTTAAGGTGTTTGAATGTTTTGTTCATATCACCTCTCTTCCTCTTTTGCTCAAGGGTATACATGTTGAGCTCCATTAATCTGTCCTCATATGTCTTCTGATGCAGTCCCTGCACCTTTTTGGTTGCCCTTCTCTGGACTGAGTCAATTTGGTTAATGTCCTTGTGAAGGTGTGGCCTCCAGTACTGCATGCAGTACTCCAGATGGGGCCAAACCAGAGTCCTGTAAAGAGGGATTATTATCTCCCTCTTATGACTTGTGATACCCCTACTAATATACCCCAAACATCCCCTAGCCTTACCTACTGCTTAAGAGTTCTGCTTGGATGATTTCAGGTCATCGGTGATACAAGCAGGAGACTCAGATTACTACTTCCTGTTGCTAGCCTTGCTTGCAGAGCAGAAAGCAGCTAACCAAAAGAAGCTACTATTTTCTTACTAATTTAACACTTCTATTTCAGCAGGATTCAGTGTCTGTTGAGATTAAGCAGACAGATACGTTATTAGAAGTAGAAGGAATCTTATTTAGGGTGAAAACAAAAAAGAAAGCCAGTGTATGTTCTGTGCTGGGAAAGGTACTGTATCAACTTATTTTGCTAAATCAGTAGGAGGAGTGAGAGCTTAATTGGGAGTGTGGCTTAGACAATATAAAAGCAGGTGACTCAAATTACAACTTCATGTAGCAAGCCTTGCTTGTAGAGCAGAAAGCAGCTAACTAAAAGAAGTTACAATTTTCTTACTAATTTAACACTTGTATCTCAGGATGACTTAGTGTCTGTTGAGATTAAGTGACAAATACTTTATCAAAAGTAAAAGGGGTCTTATTTAGGGTTAAAAGAAGAAAAGAAAGAAAGTCAGTTTGTGTTCTGTGCTGGGAATGGCACTGTATCAACTGACTTTGCTAAATCAGTAAAAGGAGTGAAAGCATAATTAGGTTGTGCCTTAGACAATATAAAAGGAGGTGACTCAAATTACAACTTCCTGTTGCTAGCCTTGCTTGTAGAGCAGAAAGCAGCTAACTAAAATAATCTACCACTGTCTTACTAATTTAACACTTCTATCACAGCAGGACTCCGTGTCTATTGAGATTAAGCAGACAGATACTTTATTAGAAGTAGAAGGGGTCTTATTTACAGCTAAAAAAAGAAAACATAAGAAAGTCAGTGTGTATTTTGTGCTGGGAAGTGTACTGTATCACCTTATTTTGCTAAATTAGTAGGAGGAGTGAGAGCTTAATTGGAGGAGTGGCTTAGATAATATAAAAGCAGGTGACTTAAATTACAAATTCCTGTTGATAGCCTTGCTTGTAGAGCAGAAAGCAGCCAACTAAAATAATCTACCATTGTCTTACTAATTTAACACTTCCATCTCAACAGGACTCAGGGTCTGTTGAGATTAAGCAGACATATACTTTATTAGAAGTAGAAGGAGTCTTTTTAGAGGTAAAAAAAGAAAGAAAGTCAATCTGTGTTCTGTGCTGGGAATGGCACTGTATCAACTGACTTTGCTAAATCAGTAAAAGGAGTGAAAGCATAATTAGGTTGTGCCTTAGACAATATAAAAGGAGGTGACTCAAATTACAACTTCCTGTTGCTAGCCTTGCTTGTAGAGCGGAAAGCAGCTAACTAAAATAATCTACCACTGTCTTACTAATTTAACACTTCCATCTCAACAGGACTCAGGGTCTGTTGAGATTAAGCAGACATATACTTTATTAGAAGTAGAAAGAGTCTTTTTAGAGGTAAAAAAAGAAAGAAAGTCAATCTGTGTTCTGTGCTGGGAAGGGTACTGTATCAACTTACTTTGCTAAATCAGTAGGAGGAGTGATAGCTTAATTGGGGTTGTGACTTAGACAATATAAAAACAGGTGACTCCTATTACAACTTCCTGTTTTAGCCTTGCTTGTAGTGCAGAAATCAGCTCTTTAAAGGAAGCAACCATTTTCTTAATTTAACACTTCTATCTCAGCAGGCCTCAGTGACTGTTGAGATTAAGCAGTCAGATACTTTATTAGCAGTAGAAATGATCCTATTTAGGGTTAAAAAAAAGAAAAGAAAGAAAGAAAGTCAGTGTGTTTTCCATGCTAGGAAGTGTACTGTATCAACTTACTTTTCTAAATCAGTAGGAGGTGTGAGAGCTTAATTTGGGATGTGGCTTCAACAATATAAAAGCAGGTGACTCAAATTACAACTTCCTGTTGCTAGCCTTGCTTGTAGAGCAGAAAGCAGATATCTGAAAGAAGCTACCATTTTCTTACTAATTTAACACTTTTATCTCAGCATGACTCAGTGTCTGTTGAGATTAAGCAGACAGATACTTTTTTTAGAAGTAGAAGGGGTCTTACCTTGGGTTAAAAAAAAGAAAAGAAAGAAAGTCAGTGTGTGTTCAGTGCTGGGAAGTGTACTGTATCAACTTACTTTTCTAAATCAGTAGGAGGAGTGAGAGCTTAATTCGGGGTGTGACTTAGACATTATAAAAGCAGGTGACTCAAAGTACAACTTCCTGTTCCTAGTCTTGCTTGTAGAGCAGAAAGCAGCAATGTAAAATAAGCCACCATTTTCATACTAATTTAACACTCCTATCTCAGCAGGACTCAGTGTCTGTTGAGATTAAGCATAGAGATACTTTATTAGAAGTAGAAGGGGTCTTATTAAGGGGTAAAAAAAGAAAAGAAAGAAAGTCAGTGTGTATTCTGTGCTGGGAGGAGTATTGTATCAACTTACTTTGCTAAATCAGTAGGAGGTGTAAGAGCTTAATTAAGGGTGTGGTTTAGACAATATAAAAGCAGGTGACTCAAATTACAACTTCATGTTGCTAGCCTTGCCTGTAGAGCAGAAAGAAGCTAACAAAAGGAAGCTACCATTTTCTTACTAATTCAACACTTCTATCTCAGCAGGACTCAGTGCCTGTTGAGATTAAGCAGTCAGATACTTTATTAGAAGTAGAAGGGGTCTTATTTAGAGGTTAAAAAAGAAAGAAAGTGAGTATGTGTTGTGTGCTGGGAAGGTTACTGAATAAACTTACTTTGCTAAATCAGTAAGAGTAGTGAGATCTTAATCAGGAGTTTGGCTTATACAAAATAAAAGCAGGTGACTAAAATTACAACTTCCTGTTCCTAGCCTTGCTTCTAGAGCAGAAAGCAGCTATCAAAAAGAAGCTACCATTTTCATACTAATTTAACACTCCTATCTCAACAGAACTCAGAGTCTGTTGAGATTAAGCAGACAGATACTTTATTAGACGTAGAAGGGATCTTATTTACGATTAAAACAAAAAAGAAAAGAAAAACTTCAGTGTGTGTTCTGTGCTGGGAAGAGCACTGTATCAATTTTTTTCCCAAATCAGTAGAAGGAAAGTGAGCTTAATTGGGGGGGTGGCTTAGACATTATAAAATCACGGAACTCAAATTACAACTTCCTGTTGCTAGCCTTGATTGTAGAGCAGGAAGCAGCTAATTAAAAGAAGCAACCATTTTCTTACTAATATAACACTCCTATTTCAGCAGGACTCAGTGTCTGTTGAGATTAGGCATACACATACTTTATTTGAAGTAGAAGGGGTCTTAATTAGGGTTAAAACAAAAAAGAAAAGAAAGAATGTCAGTGTGTGTTGTGTGCTGGGAAAGGTACTGTATCAACTTACTTTGCTAAATCAGTAGGAGGAGTGAGAGATTAATTGGGGGTGTGGATGAGACAATATAATAGCAGGTGACTCAAATAACAACTTCCTGTGTCTAGCCTTGCTTGTAGAGCAGAAAGAAGCTAACTAAAATAATCTACCATTTTCTTACTAATTTAACACTTCTACCTCAGCAGGACTCAGTGTTTGTTGGGATTAAGCAGCAGATACTTTATTAGAAGTAGAAGGGGTCTTATTTTGGGTTAAAAAAGAAAAGAAAGAAAGTCAGTGTATGTGCTAGGAATAGTACAGTATCAACCTACATTGCTAAATAAGTAGGAATAGTGATAGCTTAAATGGGGGAGTGGCTTAGACAATATAAAAGTAGGTGACTCCAATTACAATTTTCTGTTGTTAGCCTTGCTTGAAGAGCAGAAAGCATCTCTCTAAAAGAAGCTACCATTATCTTACTATTTTAACACTTGTGTCTCAGCATGACTCAGTGTCTGTTGACATTAAGCAGACAGATACTTTATTAGAAGTAGAAGGGTTCTTATTTAGGGTTAAAAAAAGAAAAGAATGAAAGTCAGTGTGTATTCTGTACTCGGAAGGATACTGTATCAACTTACTTTGCTAAATCAGTAGGAGGAGTCAGAGTTTAATTGTGGGTGTGGCTTAGAAAACATAAAATCAGGTGACTCAAATTACAATTTCCTGTAACTAGTCTTACTTGTATAGCAGAAAGCAGCTAACTAAAATAATCTACCATTTTCTTACTAATTTAACACTTCTGTCTCAACAGGACTCTGTGTCTGTTGAGATTACGCAGACAGATACTTTATTAGAAGTACAAGGCGTGCTATTTAGGGTTAAAAAGAAAAGTAAGAAAGTCTGTGTTTGTTCTGTGCTGGGAAGGTACAGCATCTTCTTTCTTTGCTAAATCAGTAGGAGAAGTGAGAGCTTTATTGGGGGTGTGGCTTAGACAATATAAAAGCAGGTGACTGAAATTACAACTCCATGTTTCTAGCCTTGCTTGTAGAGCAGAAAGCAGCTAACTAAAAGAAGTTACAGTTTTCATAATAATGTAACACTTAAATCTCAGCAGGACTCAGTGTCATTTGAGAGTAATCAGACAGATATTTTATTAGAAGTAGAAGGGGTCCTATTTTGGGTAAAAAAAGAAAATATGGAAAGCCAGTATGTTTTCAGTGTTGGAAGGGTACTGTATGAACTTACTTTGCTAAATCAGTAGAAGGAGTGAGAGCTTGATTGGGAGTGTGGCTTAGACAATCTAAAAGCAGGTGACTCAATTTACTACTTCATGTTGCTTGCCTTGCTTGTAGAGCAGAAAGCAGATAACTTAAAGAAGATACAATTTTCTTACTAATTTAACACTTCTATCTCAGGAGGACTTCGTGTCTGCTAAGATTAAGCAGACAGATACTTTATCAAAATTAGAAGGGGTCTAATTTAGGGTTAAAAAAGAAAAGAAAAGAAACAAAGTCAGTGTGTGTTCTATGTTGGGAAGGATACTGTATCAACTGACTTTGCTAAATCAGTAAAAGGGGTGAAAGCATAATTGGGGTTGTGGCTCAGACAATATAAAAGCAGGTGACTCAAATTACAATTTCCTGTTGCTATACTTGCTTGTAGAGCAAAAAGAAACTAACTAAAATAATCTACCATTTTCTTACTAATTTAACACTTCTATCTCAGCAGAACTTGGAGTCTGTTGAGATTAAACAGACAGATAGTTTATTAGAAGTAGAAGGTGTCTTTTTTAGAAGTAAAAAAAGAAATAAAGTCAGAGTGTATTCTGTGCTGGGAAGGGTACTGTATCAACTTACTTTGCTAAATCAGAAGGAGGTGTGATAGCTTAATTGGAGTTGTGACTGGACAATATAAAAGCAGGTGACTCCAATTACGACTTCCTGTTGCTAACCTTGCTTGTAGAACAGAAATCAGCTCTCTAAAAGAAGCTACAATTATCTTATTAATTTCACACTTCTATTTCAGCAGAATTCCGTGTCTGTTCAGATTAAGCAGATATAGACTTTATTGGAAGTAGAAGATGTCTTATGTAGGGTTAAAAAAAGAAAAAAGGAAGTGTGTGTTCTGTGCTGAGAAGGGTACCGAATCAACTTAATTTGCTAAACCAGTAGGAGTAGTGAGAACTTAATCGGGGCTGTGGCTTACACAATATAAAAGCAGGTGACTCAAATTACAACTTCCTGTTGCTAGCCTTGCTTGTAGAGCAGAAAACAGATAACTAAAAGAAGCTACCATTTTCTTAATATTTTAACACGTCTATCTCAGCATGACTCAGTGTCTGATGAGATTAAGCAAACAGATACTTTATTAGAAGTAGAAGGGGTCTTATTTTGGGATAAAAAGGAAAAGAAAGAAAGTCAGTGTGAGTTCAGTGTTGGACGATTACTGTATGAACTTACTTTACAAAATCAGTAGGAGGAGTGAGAGCTTAATTGGGAGTGTGGCTTAGACAATATAATAGCAGATGACTCAAATTATAACTTCATGTTACTAGCCTTGCTTGTAGAGCAGAAAGCAGCAAACTAAAAGAAGCTAATTTTCTTACTAATTTACAACTTCTATCTCAGGAGGACTTAGTGTCTGTTGAGATTAAGTGACAGATACTTTATCAAAAGTAGAAGGGGTCTTATTTAGGGTTTAAAAAGAAAAGGCAGAAAGTCAGTTTGTATTCTGTGCTGGTAAGTGTACTGTATCAACTGACTTTGCTAAATCAGCAAAAGGAGTGAAAGCATAATTGTGGCTGTGTCTTAGACAACATAAAATCAGGTGACTCAAATTACAACTTCCTGTTGATAGCCTTGCTTGTAGATCAGAAAAAAGCTAACTAAAATAATCCACCATTTTCTGAATAATGTAACACTTCTATCTCAGCAGGACTCAGTGTCTGTTGAGATTAATCAATTAGTAGTAAAAAAAAAGAAAGAAAGTCAATGTGTGTTCTGTGCTGTTAAGTGTACTGTATCAACTTACTGTTCTAAATCAGTAGTAGGAGTGAGAGCTTAATTCAGGATGTGGCTTAGACAATATAAAAGCAGGAGACTCAAAGTACAACTTCCTGTTCCTAGACTTGCTTGTAGAGCAGAAAGCAGCTATGTAAAAGAAGCCACCATTTTCATACTAATTTAACACTCCTATCACAGCAGGACTCAGTGTCTGTTGAGATTAAGCAAATACTTTATTAGAATTAGAAGGGATTGTATTTATGTTTAAAACAAAACAGAAAAGAAAAAAATCATTGTGTGTTCTGTGCTGGGAAGAGTACTGTATCAATTTACTTTGCTTAACCTGTAGGAGGAGTGTGAGCTTTATTGGGGTGTGACTTTGACAAACTAAAACAAGGTGACCCAAATTACAACTTCCTTTTGCAAGACTTGCTTGTAGAGCAGAAAGCAGCTAACTAAAAGAAGCCACCATTTTCTTACTAATTTAACACTTCTATTTCAACAGGACTCAGTGTCTGTGGAGATTAGGCATACAGATACTTTATTAGAAGTAGAAGCTGTCTTATTTAGGGTTAAAACAAAAAGAAAAGAAAGAAAGTCAGTGCGTGTTCTGTGCTGGGAAAGGTACTTTGTCAATTTACTTTGTTAAATCAGTAGGGGGATTGAGAGATTAAATGGGTGTGTGGCTTAGACAATATAAAAGCAGGTGACTCAAATTACAACTTCATGTTGCTAGTCTTGCCTGCAGAGCAGAAAGCAGCTAACTAAAAGAAGCTACCATTTTATTGCTAATTTAACACTTCTATCTCAGCAGAACTCAATGTCTGCTGAGATTAAGCAGACAGATACTTTATCAAAAGTAGAAGGGATCTTATTTAGAGTTAAAAAAAGAAAAGAAAAAAGTCAGTGTGTGTTCTGTGCTGGGAAGGGTACTGTATCAACTGACTTTGCTAAATCAGTAAAGGAGTGAAAGCTTAATTGGGTTGTGGCTTAGATAATATAAAAGCAGGTGACTCAGATAACAACTTCCTGTTGCTAGCCTTGCTTGTAGAGCAGAAAGCAGGTAACTAAAATAATCTACCATTTTGTTACTAATTTAACACTTATATATCAGCAGGACTCAGTGTCTGTTGAGATTAAACAGACCGATAGTTTATTAGAAGTAGAACGGGTCTTATTAAGGGTTAAAAAAGAAAAGAAAGAAAGTCAATATGTGTTCTGTGCTCTGAAGGGTAATGTACCAACTTACTTTGCTAAATCAGTTGGAGGAGTGAGAGCTTAATTAGTGGTGTGTCTTAGACAATATAATAGCAGGTGATTCAAATAACAACTTCCTGTTGCTTGCTTTGCTTGTAGAGCAGAAAGGAGGTAACTAAAAGAAACTACCATTTTCTTACTATTTTAACACTTCTATCTCAACAGGACTCAGTGTCTGTTGAGATTACGCAGACAGATACTTTACTAGAAGTACAAGCGGTGTTATTTAGGGTGAAGAATAGAAGAGAAAGAAAGTCAGTGTGTGTCTGTTCTGGGAAGGGTACTGTATCATCTTACTTTGCTAAATTAGTAGGAGGAGTGAGAGCTTAATTGGGGGTATAGCTTAGACAATATAGAAGTGGTTGACTAAAATTACAACTTCCTGTTGCTTGCCTTCCTTGTAGAGCAGAATGCAGCTAACTAAAAAAGCTACCATTTTTTTACTAATTAAACACTGCTATCTCAGCAGAACTCAGTGTCTGTTGAGATTAAGTAGACAGATACTTTATTAGAAGTAGAAATGGTCTTATTTAGGGTTAAAAAAGAAAAGAAAGAAAGCCAGTGTATGTTCTGTGCTGGGAAGGGCACTGTATCAATTCACTTTGCTAAATCAGCAAGAGGAGTGAGTGCTTAATTGGTGGTGTGGCATAGACAATATAAAAGCAGGTGACTCAAATTACAACTTCATGTTGCTGGCCTTTCTTGCAGAGCAGAAAGCAGCTAACTAAATAAGCTACCATTTTCTTACTGTTTAACACTTCTATCTCAGCAGGACTTAGTGTCTGTTGAGATTAAGTAGACAGATACTTATTAGAAGTAGAAATGGTCTTATGTACTGTTAAAAAAAGAAATGAAAGAAAGCCAGAGAGTGTTCTGTGTTGGAAGGGTACTGTATGAACTTACTTTACTAAATCAGTAGAAGGAGTGAGAACTTAATTGGGAGTGTGGATTAGACAGTATAAAAGCAGGTGACTCAAAATACAACTTCATGTTGCTAGCCTTGCTTGTAGAGCAAAAAGTAGCTAACTAAAAGAAGCTACCATTTTCTTACTAATTTAACACTTCTATCTCAGGAGGACTTAGTGTCTGCTGAGGTTAAGCAGAAAGATACTTTATTAGAAGTAGAAGGGGACTTATGTAGTGTTAAAAAAGATTAGAAAGAAAGTCAGTGTGTGTTCTGTGCTAGGAAGAGTACAGTATCAACCTACATTGCTAAATAAGTAGGAATAGTGATAGCTTAATTGGGGGAGTGGCTTAGACAATATAAAATTAGGTGACTCCTCTTACAACTTCCTGTTGCTAGCCTTTCTTGCAGAGCAGAAAGCAACTAACTAAATAAGCTACCATGTTCTTACTGTTTAACACTTCTATCTCAGCAGGACTCAGTGTCTGTTGAGATTAAGTAGACAGATACTTTATTAGAAGTAGAAATGGTCTTATGTACTGTTAAAAAAAGAAATGAAAGAAAGCCAGAGAGTGTTCTGTGTTGGAAGGGTACTGTATGAACTTACTTTACTAAATCAGTAGAAGGAGTGAGAGCTTAATTGGGAGTGTGGATTAGACAATATAAAAGCAGGTGACTCAAAATACAACTTCATGTTGCTAGCCTTGCTTAGAGCAAAAGTAGCTAACTAAAAGAAGCTACCATTTTCTTACTAATTTAACACTTCTATCTCAGGAGGACTAAGTGTATGCTGAGGTTAAGCAGAAATATTCTTTTTTAGAAGTAGAAGGGGACTTATGTAGTGTTAAAAAAAGATTAGAAAGAAAGTCAGTGTGTGTTCTGTGCTAGGAAGAGTATAGTATCAACCTACATTGCTAAATAAGTAGGAATAGTGATAGCTTAATTGGGGGAGTGGCTTAGACAATATAAAATTAGGTGACTCCAGTTACAACTTACTGTTGTTAGCCTTGCTTGTAGAGCAGAAAGCAGCTCTCTAAAAGAAGCTACCATTATCTTACTATTTTAACACTTGTGTCTCAGCATGGCTCAGTGTCTGTTGACATTAAGCAGACAGATACTTTAGTAGAAGTTGAAGGGTTCTTATATAGGGTTAAAAAAAGAATGAAAGTCAGTGTGTATTCTGTGCAGGGAAGGGTACTGTATCAACTTACTTTGCTAAATCAGTAGGAGGAGTGAGAGTTTAATTGTGGGTATGGCTTAGAAAACATAAACTCAGGTGACTCAGATTGTAACTTCCTGTTGCTTGCCTTTATTGTAGAGCAGAAAGCAGCTAACTTAAAGAATCTCCATTTTCTTACTAATTTAACACTTCTGTCTCAACAGGACTCAGTGTCTGTTGAGATTACGCAGACAGATACTTTATTCGAAGTACAAGGTGTGTTATTTAGGGTTAAAAAAGAAAAGTAAGAAAGTCTGTGTGTGTTCTGTGCTGGGAAGGGTACTGTATCTTCTTTCTTTGCTAAATCAGTAGGAGGAGTGAGAGCTTAATTGGGGGTGTGGCTTAGACAATATAAAAGCAGGTGACTCAATTTACAATTTCATGTTGCTAGACTTGCTTCTAGAGCAGAAAGCAGCTAACTAATATAATCTACCATTTTCTTACTAATTTAACACTTTTATCTCAGCAGAACTCAGAGGCTGTTGAGATTAAACAGACAGATACTTTATTAGAAGTAGAAGATGTCTTTTTTAGAGGTATAAAGGAAAGAAAGTCAGTGTGTGTTCTTTGCAGGGAAGGGTACTGTATCAACTTAGTTTTCTATATCAGTAGGAGGTGTGATAGCTTAATTGGGTATGTGGCTTAGACAATATAAAGCAGGTGACTCCAATTACAACTTCCTGATGTTAGCCTTGCTTGTAGAACAGAAATCAGCTCTCTAAAAGAAGCTACAATTATCTTATTAATTTCACACTTCTATCTCAGCAGGATTCAATGTCTGTTGAGATTAAGCAGACATAGACTTTATTGGAAGTAAAGGGGCCTTATGTAGGGTTAAAAAAAAAGAAAGAAAGTCAGTGTGTGTTCTGTGCTGCGAAGGCTACTGTATCAACTTAATTTGCTAAATAAGTAGGAGTAATGAGAGCTAAATCGGGGCTCTGGCTTACACCATATAAAAGCAGATGACTCAAATTACAACTTCCTGTTGCTAGCCTTGCTTGTAGAGCAGAAAACAGATAACTAAAAGAAGCTACCATTTTCTTAATATTTCAACACGTCTATCTCAGCATGACTCAGTGTCTGATGAGATTAAACAGAGAGATACTTTATTAGAAGTAGAAGGGGTCTTATTTTGGGTTAAAAAAGGAAAAGAAAAAAGTCAGTGTGAGTTCAGTGATGGAAGGTTACTGTATGAACTTACTATACTAAATCAGTAGGAGGAGTGAGAGCTTAATTGGGAGTGTGGCTTAGACAATATAAAAGCAGGTGACTAAAATTACAACTTCATGTTGCTAGCCTTGCTTGTAGAGCAGAAAGCAGCTAACAAAAAGAAGCTACCATTTTCTTTCTAATTTAACACTTCTCTCTCAGGATTACTTAGTGTCTTTTGAGATTAAGTGACACATACTTTATCAAAATTAGAAGGGTTCTTATTTAGGGCTTAAAAAGGAAAAGAAAGAAAGTCAGTTTGTGTTATGTGCTGGGAAGTGTTCTTTATCAACTGACTTTGCTAAATCAGTAAAAGGAGTGAAAGCATAATTGGGGTTGTGCCTTAGACAATATAAAATCCAGTTACTCAAATTACCACTTCCTGTTTGCTAGCCTTGCTTGTAGAGCAGAAAACAGATAACTAAAAAAAACTACCATTTTCTTAATATTTTAACACGTCTATCTCAGCATGACTCAGTGTCTGATGAGATTAAGCAGAGAGATACTTTATTAGAAGTAGAAGGGGTCTTATTTTGGATTAAAAAAGGAAAAGAAAGAAAGTCAGTGTGAGTTCAGTGATGGAAGATTACTGTTTCAACTTTCTTTTCTAAATCAGTAGGAGGAGTGAGTGCTTAATTCGGGATGTGGCTTAGACAATATAAAAGCAAGTGATTCAAAGTACAACTTCCTGTTCCTAGCCTTGCTTGTAGATCAGAAAGCAGATAAGTAAAAGAAGCCAGCATTTTCATACTAATTTAACACTCCTATCATAGCAGGACTCAGTGTCTGTTGAGATTAAGCAGACAAATACTTTCTTAGAAGTAGAAGGGGTTGTATTTATGATTAAAACGAAAAAGAAAAGAAAAAAATCAGTGTGTGTTCAGTGCTGGGAAGAGTACTGCATCAATTTACTTTGCTTAACCTGTAGGTGGACAGTGAGCTTTATTAGGGTGTGACTTTGACAAAATAAAACAAGGTGACTCAAATTACAACTTCCTTTTGCAAGCCTTGCTTGTAGAGCAGAAAGCAGCTAACTAAAAGAAGCCACCATTTTCTTACTAATTTAACACTTCTATTTCAACAGGACTCAGTGTCCGTGGAAATTAGGCATACAGATACATTATTAGAAGTAGAAGCGGTCATATTTAGGGTTAAAACAAAAAGAAAAGAAAGAAAGTAAGTGTGTGTTCTGTTCTGGGAAAGGTACTGTGTCAATTTCCTTTGTTAAATCAGTAGGTGGATTGAGAGATTAAATGGGTGTGTGGCTGAGACAATATAAAAGCAGGTCACTCAAATTACAACTTCATGTTGCTAGCCTTGACTGCAGCACAGAAAGCAGCTAACTAAAAGAAGCTACAATTTTCTTGCTAATTTAACACTTCTATCTCAGCAGAACTCAATGTCTGCTGAGATTAAGCAGACAGATACTTTATCAAAAGTAGAAGAGGTCTTATTTAGGGTTAAAAAAGAAAAGAAAAAAGTCAGTGTGTGTTCTCTGCTGGGAAGGGTACTGTATCGACTGACTTTGCTAAATCAGTAAAATGAGTGAAAGCTTAATTGGGGTGTGGCTTAGATAATATAAAAGCAGGTGACTCAGATAACAACTTCCTGTTGCTAGCCTTGCTTGTAGAGAAAACTCAGCTCTAAAATAATCTACCATTTGTTTAATTTCATCTATATCAGCAGGACTCAGTGTCTGTTGGGATTAACAGACCGATAGTTTATTAGAAGTAGAATGGGTCTTATTAAGGGTTAAAAAGGAAAAGAAAGAAGGTCAGTATGTATTCTGTGCTCTGAAGGGTAATGTAATGTAACAACTTACTTTGCTAAATCAGTTGGAGGAGTGAGAGCTTATTTAGTGGTGAGCCTTAGACAATATAAAAGCAGGTGAATCAAATAACAACTTCCTGTTACTAGCTTTGCTTGTAGAGCAGAAAGCAGCTAACTAAAAGAAACGACCATTTTCTTACTATTTTAACACTTCTATCTCATCAGGACTCAGTGTCTGTTGAGGTTACGCAGGTTACACAGACAGATACTTTACTAGAATGCACACAGGGCAGCACCAGACAGGGCCCGCACTTGCAGGAGAAAGGTCAGATCATGTTGCACTGTCCACGCCACCCAGCGGATGCATGGGCAGCCCGCCGTGACCCAACAACCCTGTCAGGCTGAGCAGGGGCCACAGGGTGGCACCGATGGACCACCAGGGGTCCCACTGCCTGGTGCGACACATTCACACAGGGTACTGCATGCCAAACATACCTGCACCAGGGTGCTCGGGATGCCCACAGCAGAACCCGGCTTGTCGGCTGAAGCTGGGTGTCGCATGGCGCCAGGAATGGGAGTGGAGAGCATACTGTGGGTGCCGCGGTACAGGGGCACTCTTGTGTGCCCAATGCAGCCACGACAGCGACCAATGCCGGGTCTGCCTGTCAATGGTGTGGTCACATCCATCGCATTTGGACCATCTCTGCAAGGATCAGAGCACAGTCCCTGCTGTGCACTCTACAACCACGCACAGTGCCTCCCACGGATGTTGCAACCCGCCTTTGCTGTACTGATTCCACAGCAGGCGGGTGTCTCTTCAAGTGGATACTCTGCCACAATGGCATCCTGTCCCCCAGGGTATTGAAGGTCCTGATGCTCAACACCCCTTGATGGTGGGTGCTGTTCACCAGGACCAGGAATGGGCATATCAAAGGGCAGTGTGCATGTGCCACCGATGGACACTGTACCCCCAGACCTGGTGGGTGACTGCTGCTGCCCCTCCAACTGCTGTGCCCCAGGGACCACTTATTGTACTGCTGTGGCCACAACAGTGCCAGACACCTGCAAAGCCACCGGTGCTGCCCCACCGGTGCTGACAGGCACAGCCTGGGACTGTGCCGACATGCTGGCATACACGTTGGAACCAGCTAGGCCCAGGGGCTCGTGCTGGCCTGCTGTGTGTCCGTCATAGGACACACACGTGTCACTGCCCATTGCAGTCCTTGCATCATCAATGGTGCAGGTACGTGGTACAGCCACAGTCTGGCGTGCTGGCATGCCGCCAGACTGCTGAAGACACAGACCAATGCACCCCCACCTGACTCACTGACAACAGAAAGTTGGCAGCCAGGTGTGCATGCTGGTGCAGTGCATGCTGGCTGGCGACAGAGGTGGATGGACCCTCCTCCAACTCCAGCAGGTCTCCTCACTGCCGGACCCACCACCACCATCCCTGAAGATGAACAGGATCTGTAATGAAAGTGAGGACATGTGAGTGTGTGAACAACCTCCCCAACACCACCACCATGTCATACCAGTGCAGTGATGGACTTCCACTGTCTGGAATCCACCTCCTGGCGCCCTCAATAGCACTCCACTGCACTTGATGATGCAGCCAGTCGGTCCTCAGCCGGGGTCAGGCTCCGCCACAGCTGGCTGTCCCCCACCTGTGCCAACACGTGCCACTCTGAGGCTGCCACACTTCTCCTTCACCCTCTGGCGGTCTGTCCCATTTTTCTTTTGCATTCCTGCACAGGTGCTAATTGGCTTCCATGGGTTCACTGCCCAAACTACCCCTCATGCAGCCTCGATGGGCCTGAGGAGTGCCCGCCATCCACTCAGTAGTGGCTCCTCTTCCAGGTAGGCCTGGAAGAGGGCCTCTGTCTCCACCATGGTGAAGTTGGGCCTCCTCCTTCGCCCACCATCCTCACTCTCACCTTGGCTCTGCTCGGTCATGTCGGTCTGTATGGGTGGAAGTGGACACCTGTCACTGTGCAGTCTACAGCGTTATGCCATGACCATTTGCCAGAACATCACACAGCATGCAACTCACCTCTTACCTGCAGTAACCGAATCTGGCCAGCGCAGCCCAACATCGCGTATTCATAGTGCAATGCATGCAAATTAGGAGAGGCACAACTTTATTGACATGCTAATCACGCCACTGTGCCTTTGAATGGCTGATCAGATCATTTGCATGTGTCGACTGAATAGCGCCATTACGCTTTCTGCTATCTGGTTGAGCCAGCTGAGCCAATGGCACATTTCTGTGACTGTGTGGTACACTCGTATTGCACATGCCCAGGTAGCTTACGGCGTCTGCCGTGCTGATGGCGTGCTGTCTCGCGATCAGCTATTCAGGCCATGGCCACCATTGTGCCAATGGTGCTACAGCACTGGTCACCATATGGCGCTGTGGCAGTACTGCGCAATAGTCTACTGTGGCACTGGCACACAGGTGTCCAATCGCCCAGGACCTGTGGATGTCCAATGGCACTGTGCATGGCCTTGTGCCACTGACCCATGACCTAGTGCCCGACCTTTGCCCCCTGGTGCTGTACGTCTGCCATGTGTATGGCTCTATCGCGCTGTTTGGTGACAGTGTGATGTGGACCGACGGCGCTGTCCGAACAGCGCGATAGGCAGTGATGGAGTTGTATTGTGCAACATTTCCACGTGGGGTTGCCACGCTGCGGAGCACCATATTGCCACTGTACATTTTGAAAATGGCATGCAGGAGAGCACCACAATGGGGGGCTTTGGAATTAGCTAACCTGGTGGCTGTGGTGGAGCCTCACTATGGCTCACTGTTTGAGGAAGTGCCCCTGCAGGTGCCACACACCCATGTGTGGCAGCAGGTCACCGCTGCCCTGGAGCAGGCCACTGGGTGGAGGAGGACCCCAGAGCAGTGCAGACACCACTATGGTGACCTGCAGAGGAGGGAGCGTGCTCTGCTTGCATGCCTCAGGTCACGTGCCAGGAGGGGCATTGTGCCCAGGCCAGGTGGGTGGGCTGTGTATGCACCAGTATTGTCTGCATGGGTGACTGTGTAATGTAATCTGTGCATGGGGGTGGGTTGGGCTGTGGTTTGCTGTGAGGGTGTTTGCAGGTGTGTGCTGTTTGGGTCTGGTTGTGTGGGCAGGCACACTCAATGGGGCAAGGGGATGTCTGCTTTGGGATCTCACTGATGTGTTTCTCTTCCTTTGTATCCCACAGGCATGGAGGAGCAGAGGCGGGCACAGGCTAAGGCCTGGGATGGCAGTGCCAGGGTGGCTGGCAGTGGAGGTGTGCAACAGCCACAGCCACAGCAGCAGCAACAGCAGCAGCCGCAGCAGCACCTGCTGCAGTGGCTTGATGAGGGTGAGTGTCATTACAACATGGATGCTATTGCATGCTGGGGGGGCACGGACACCTTCCATGGACAACACTACCATGCATGCAACATTTGACAGTCATCACTGTCCAGTGGCACTGCATATGTGTGTGTGTGTGTGTGCATCACTGGTGGTCCGTGCATGCAATGGGCACATGGCTGTGGCACTAGCATCCCACCATGTAGCCACGTCACTGGGCAGCCTTGGTTGTGCCGTGCTGGACATGGGTGGTGTGTGTGTGCAGTGGTACACATGTCCATTGCTGGCTGGTTGGGCTTGTCTTGTGCACGGTCACTGTGGGTGGGTGCAGCCCATCACAGGAATGGGGCACTTGGCTGTATGCCATGCATGATGGGTGGGATTCAGGGATGTGGACAGTCACAGCCATTGACTCTGCTCCCTTGTCCTAGGTATCCAGATCCTGTGCTTGTTGGAGCAGGGCATGCAGAGGCTCACACAAGTGGCGATGGACACCCATGCATTACTCCTCGACCTACAGCAGCATGGCATGTGGCGCCGGAGGAGGCCACTGGCACAGCACCAGGTGGGAGGAGGGCAGGCTGCCAGGTGGTAGCCAGTCATCAGCGGACCCCACCTTCCCTCTCCCAGTTGTTAACCCCTGCCCCTTACCCACCCCTACCTCATACCCATACCCCCAACTCTGCCTTGTACATATGTTTGTGTTTGTTGTTCTTGTTATGCTTCTTAATTACATTTATATTTTGATATGAATGCTGTGGTGAGTCTCTGATTTGCAGCTGGCTATCGGTGCTCAGTTGCAGTGGTGTACATGGTGTCAGGTGTGGCTATGGTCATGGGTATGTTGTATTGGGTGTGTGGGGTGGTGTCTCTGGTGTGGGTGAGGGCTCCCACTCAGTATTGCTGTCTGCTGCCACCACTGGGTGGTCATATGTGGGTTTAGCTGTGTGGGTCTGTGGTTCACGAGGTTGCAGTGTTCCGGGGGGCCCTGGGGATTCCTGCAGTGCTGGTCATTGCGCATGGGTGATGTCTTGGGGTCACAGTGCTGGGCGTGCTGGGCGTGCTGTGCACAGGGGGGGCCGCTGGGCACTGGGGTGCTCCTCCCCCTTTGTGTGCCAGTCTCAGGTTGATGGTAGGTGTGCTGCAGTAGCACACCAGGATGTCCTTTGTTTGCTTGTCCCCATGGCCCAGTGGCTGCTCCATCCCTCCCCCAGTTATGCTGTGCTTGGGGTGTGGGGTACATTGTTGGTTTGGCAGTGTGTTCCTGTGCCCATCTGTACCATGGGTGGTGTGCCTCTGCCTACCTCCCTGGTTGTGCAGTTCCATTGCTATGTTGCTGGGGGTGTATTTGCTTGCCCTATAGCGCCTCTGGACTGCTTAGCTGGGCTGGCCTTGTTGCGCTATGGCGCATCATTTCTGCTCAGCTTCCCCTTCCTGGTTGTGCTATGGCACATCATATCTGCTTAGCATCCCCTTCCTGGTTGCGCTATGGCGCAGTTTGTGCGATATTCAGACGTTGGCTGCTTGCGCAATTGGCCTTGCTCCATGTTTGAATATCGTGACGATTGCACATGTGCGCAAGTGACTTGTGCTTGCTCCTGCTGTTGTGCACTTCTTGGGTGCAGTTTGAATATCCAGCCCAATGTGTCTTATTTAGGGTTAAAAAAAGAAAAGAAAAAGTCAGTGTGTGCTCTGTACTAGGAAGGGTACTGTATCAACTGACTTTGCTAAATCAGTAAAAGGAGTGAAAGCTTAATTGGGGGTGTGGCTTTGACAATATAAAAGCAGGTGACTCAAATAACAACTTCCTGTTTCTAGCCTAGCTGGCAGAGCAGAAAGCAGCTAACTAAAAGAAGCTACCATTTTCTTCCTAATTTAACACTTCTATCTCGGGAGGACTTAGTGTGTGTTGAGGTTAAGTGACAGATACTTTACCAATGCAGAAGGGGTCTTATTTAGGGTTTAAAAAAGAAAAGAAAGAAAGTCAGTTTGTATTCTGTGCTGGGAAGTGTACTGTATCAGCTGACTTTGCTAAATCAGTAAAAGGAGTGAAAGATTAATTGGGGGTGTGCCTTAGACAACATAAAAGCAGGTGACTCAAATAACAACTTCCTGTGTCTAGCCTTGCTTGTAGACCAGAAAGCAGCTAACTAAAATAATCTAACATTTTCTTACTAATTTAACACTTCTATCTCAGCAGGACTCAGTGTGTGTTGAGATTAAGCAGACAGACACTTTATTAGAAGTAGAAGGGGTCTTTGTTAGTGTTAAAAAAGAAAAGAAAGAAAGTCAAAATGTGTTCTGTGCAGGGAAGGGTAATGTATCAACTTACATTGCTAAATCAGTTGGAGGAGTGATACCTTCATTAGTTGCATGGCTTAGACAATATAAAAGCAGGTGATTCAAATTACAACTTCCTGTTGCTAGCGTTGCTTGTAGAGCAGAAAGCAGCTCACTAAACTAACCTACCATTTTATTACTAATTTAATACTTCTATCTCAGCAGGACTCAATGTCTGTTGAGATTAAGCAATCAGATAACTTATTAGAAGTAGAAAGGGTCTTATTTAGGATTAAAAAGAAAAGAAAGAAAGTCAGTGTGTGTTCTGTGCTGGGAAGGGTACTGTATCAACTTAATTTGCAAAATCAGCAGGAGGAGTGAGAGCGTAATTGGAGGTGTGGCTTAAACAATATAAAAGCAGGTGACTCAAATTATAACTTTATGTTGATAGCCATGCCTGCAGAGCAGAAAACAGCTAACTGAAATAATATACCATTTTCTTACTAATTTAACAATTCTATCTCAGCAGGACTCACTGTCTGTTGAGATTAAGCAGACAGATGCCTTATTAGAAGTAGAAGGGGTCTTATTTTGAGTTAAAAAAGAAAAGAAAGAAAGAAAGTCAGTGTGTGTTCTGTGCTGGGAAGGGTACTGTATCAACTTAATTTACTAAATCAGTAGGAGGAGTGAGAGCGTAATTGGAGGTGTGGCTTAAACAATATGAAAGCAGGTGACTCAAATTATAACTTCCAGTTGCTAGACTTGCCTGCAGAGCAGAAAGCAGCTAACAAAAGCAAGCTACCATTTTCTTACTAATTTAACACTTCTATCTCTGCAGGACTCAGTGTCTGTTGAGATTAAGCAGTCAGATACTTTATTAGAAGTATAAGGGGTCTTACTTAGAGGTTAAAAAACAAAGAAAGTCAGTGAGTGTTCTGTGCTTGGAAGGGTACTGAATCAACTTACTTTGCTAAATCAGTAAGAGTAATGAGAGCTTAATCAGGGCTGTGGCTTAGACTATATAAAAGGTGTTGACTCAAATTACAGCTTCCTGTTGCAAGCCTTGCTTGTATAGCAGAAAGCAGATAACTAAAAAAAGCTACCATTTTCTTAATATGTTCACACTTCTATCTCAGCATGACTCAGTGTCTGTTGAGACTAAGCTGACAGACTCTTTATTAGAAGTAAAAGGGGTCTTATTTTGGGTTAAAAAAAGAAAAGGAAGAAAATCAGTGTGTGTTCTGTGCTGTGAAGTGCACTGTATCAACATAGTTTTCTAAATCAGTAGGAGGAGTGCAAGCTTAATTCAGGATGTGGCTTAGACATTATAAAAGCAGGTGACTCAAATTACAACTGCTTTGTTAGCCTTGCTTGTAGAGCAGAAAGCAGCTCCCTAAAAGAAGCTACCATTATCTTACTTTTTTAACACTTGTGTCTCAGCAGGACTCCGTGTCTGTTGATATTAAACAGACATATACTTTTTTAGAAGTTGAAGGGTTCTTATTTAAGGTTAAAAAAGGAAAATAGTGAAAGTGGTGTGTATTCTGTGCTGGGAAGGGTACTGTATCAACTTACTTTGCTAAATAAGTAGGAGTAGTGATAGCTTAATTCTGGTTGTGGCTTAGACAATATAAAAGCAGGTGACTCCAAATACAACTTCCTGTTGCTAGCCTTGCTTGTAGAGCAGAAAGCAGATAACTAAAAGAAGCCATCATTTACCTACTAATTTAACACTTCTATCTCAGCATGACTCAGTGTCTGTTGAGATTAAGCTGTCAGATACTTTATTAAAAGTAGAAGGGGTCTTATTTAGATGTTAAAAAAGAAAGAAAGTCAGTGAGTGTTCTGTGCTGGGAAGGGTACTGAATCAACTTACTTTACTAAATTAGTAAGAGTAGTGAGAGCTTAATCAGGGAAGTGGCTTAGACAATGTAAAAGAGGGGACTCAAATTACAGCTTCCTGTTGCTAGCCTTGCTTGTAGAGCAGAAAGCAGATAATTAAAAGAAGCTGCCATTTTCTTACTAATTTATCACTTCCATTTCAGCATGACTCAGTGTCTTTTGAGATTAAGTAGACAGATTCTTTATTAGAAGTAGAAGGGGTCTTATTTTGGGTTAAAAAAAAGAAAAGAGAAAAAGACAGTGTGTGTTCCGTGCTGGGAAGTGCACTGTATCAACTTAATTTTCTAAATCAGTAAGAGGAGTGTGAGCCTAATTCGAGATGCGCCTTTGACAATATAAAAGCAGATGACTCCAATTACAACTTTCTGTTGTTAGCCTTGCTTGTAGAGCAGAAAGCAGCTCTCTAAAAGAAGCTACCATTATCTTACCATTTTAGCACTTGTATCTCAGCAGGACTCTGTGTCTATTGAGATTAAGCAGACAGATACTTTATTAGAAGTTGAAGAGTTCTTATTTAGGGTTAAAGAAGGAAAAGAATGAAAGTCAGCGTGTATTCTGTGCTGGGAAGGGTACTGTATCAACTTACTTTGCTAAATCAGAAGGAGAAGTGAGAGCATAATTGTGCATGTGGCTTAGAAAACATAAAACCAGGTGACACAAATTGCAGCTTCCTGTTGCTAGCCTTACTTGTAGAGCAGATATCAGCGAGCTAAAAGAAACTACCATTTCTTTTCTAATATAACACTTCTATCTCAGCAGGACTCGGTGTCTGTTGAGAAGAAGCAGACAGATACTTTATTTGAAGTAGAAGCGGTCTTATTTAGGGTTAAAAAAGACAAGAATGAAAGTCAATGTGTGTTCTGAGCTGTGAAGGGTACAGTATCAACTTACTTTGCAAAATAAGTAGGAGGAGAGACAGCTTAATTAGGGTTGTGGCTTAGACAATATAAAAGCAGGTGACTGCAAATACAACTTACTGTTGCCAGCCTTGCTTGTAGAGCAGAAAGCAGCTAACTAAAAGAAGCTACAATTTTCCTACTAATTTAGCACTTCTATCTCAGCATGACTCAGTGTCTGTTGAGATTAAGCTGTCAGATACTTTATTAAAAGTAGAAGGGGTCTTATTTAGAGATTAAAAAAGAAAGAAAGTCAGTGAGTGTTCTGTGCTGGGAAGGGTACTAAATCAACTTACTTTGCTAAATCAGTAAGAGTAGTGAGAACTTAATCGGGGAAGTGACTTAGACAATATAAAAGTAGGTGACTCAAATTATAGCTTCCTGTTGGTAGCCTTGCTTGTAGAGCTGAAATCAGATAACTAAAAGAAGCTACCATTTTCTTACTAATTTAAAACTTCCACTTCAGCATGACTCAGTGTCTTTTGAGATTAAGCAGACAGACTCTTTATCAGAAGTAGAAGGGCTCTTATTTTGGTTTAAAAAAAGAAAAGAAAGAAAATCAGTGTGTGTTCTGTGCTGCGAAGTGCACTGTATCAACTTAGTTTTCTAAATCAGTAGGAGGAGTGCGAGCCTAATTCAGGATGTGGCTTAGACAATATAAAAGCAGCTGACTCAAATTACAACTGCTTTGTTAGCCTTGCTTGTAGATCAGAGAGCAGCTCCCTAAAAAAGCTACCATTATCTTACTTTTTTAACACTTGTGTCTCAGCAGGACTCCGTGTCTGTTGAGATTAAGCAGACAGATACTTTATTAGAAATTGAAGGGTTCTTATTTAGGGTTAAAAAAGGAAAATAGTGAAAGTCAGTGTGCATTCTGTGCTGGGAAGGGTACTGTATCAACTTACTTTGCTAAATCAGTAGGAGTACTGATAGCTTAATTCTGGTTGTGGCTTAGACAATATAAAAGCAGGTGACTCCAAATACAACTTCCTGTTGCCAGAATTGCTTGTAGAGCAGAAAGCAGATAACTAAAAGAAGCTACCATTTTCCTTCTAATTTAACACCTCTATCTCAGCATGACTCAGTGTCTGTTGAGATTAAGCTGTCAGATACTTCCTTAAAAGTAGAAGGGGTCTTATTTAGAGGTTAAAAAAGAAAGAGTCAGTGAGTGTTCTGTGCTGCGAATGGTACTGAATGAACTTACTTTGCTAAATTGGTAAGAGTAGCGAGAGCTTAATCGGGAAAGTGGCTTAGACAATATAAAAACAGGTGACTCAAATTACAGTTTCCTGCTGCTAGCCTTGCTTGTAGTGCAGAAAGCAGATAATTAAAATAAGCTACCATTTTCTTACTAATTTAACACTTCCATTTCAGCATGACTCAGTGTCTTTTGAGATTAAGCAGACAGATTCTTTATTAGAAGTAGAAGGGGTCTTATTTTGGGTTAAAAAGAGAAAAAGACAGTTTGTGTTCTGTGCTGGGAAGTGCACTGTATCAACTTAATTTTCTAAATCAGTAAGAGGAGTGCGAGCATAATTTGGGATGCGCCTTTGACAATATAAAAGCAGGTGACTCCAATTGCAACTTCCTGTTGTTAGCCTTGCTTGTAGAGCAGAAAGCAGCTCTCTAAAAGAAGCTACCATTATCTTACAATTTTAACACTTGTATCTCAGCAGGACTTCGTGTCTGTTGAGATTAAGCAGACAGATACTTTATTAGAAGTTGAAGAGTTCTTATTTAGGGTTAAAAAATGAAAAGAATGAAAGTCAGTGTGTATTCTGTGCTGGGAAGGGTACTGTATCATCTTACTGTGCTAATTCAGTAGGAGGAGTGAGAGCTTAATACAGTATGTGGATTAGAAAACATAAAATCACGTTACTCTAATTGTACCTTCCTGTTGCTAGCCTTACTTGTATAGCAGAAAGCTGCTAACTAAAAGAAGCTACAATTTTTTTTACTATTATAACACTTCTGTCTCTGCAGGAATCAGTGTCTTTTGAGACTAAGCAGACAGATACTTTATTTGAAGTAGAAGGGGTCTTATTTAGGATTAAAAAAAGAAAAGAAAGAAAGTCAGTGTGTGTTCTGTGTTGCGAAGGGTACTGTATCAACTTACTTTGCTAAATAAGTAGGTGGAGAGAGAGCTTAATAATTGAGACTTAGACAATAAAAAAAGCAGGTGACCCAAATTACAACATCCTGTTGCTAGCCTTGCTTTTAGAGCAGAAAGCAAATAACTAAAATAATCCACAATTTCTTAATAATTTAACACTTCTTTCTCAGCAGGACTCAGTGTCTGATGAGATTAAGCAGACAGATATTTTGTTACAAGTAGAAGGGGTTTTATGTATGGTTAAGAAAAGGAAAGAAAGTCAGTGTGTGCTTTGTGCTGGGAAGGGTACTGCATCAACTTAATTTGCTAAATCAGTAGGAGGAGTGAAAGCATAATTGGAGGTGTGGCTTAAACAATATAAAAGCAGGTGACTCAAATTATAACTTCCTGTTGCTAGCTTAGCCTGTAGGGCAGAAAGCAGCTAACTAAATGAAGCTACCATTTTCTTACTAATTTAACACTTCTATCTCAGCAGGACTCAGTGTCTGTTGAGATTAAGCAGACAGATACTTTATTAGAAGTAGAAGGGGTCTTATTTTGGCTTAAAAAAGAAAAGAAAGAAAGTCAGTGTGTGTTGTGTGCTGGGAAGTGTACAGTATCAACTGACTTTGCTAAATAAGTAGAAGGAGTGATATCTTAATTTGGAGTGTGTCTTAGACAATATAAAAGCAGGTCACTCAAATTACAACTTCCTCTTGTTAGCCTTTCTTGTAGAACAGAATGCAGCTCTCTAAAAGAAGCTACCATTATCTTTCTAATTTCACACTTCTGTCTCAGTACTATTCATTGTCTGTTGAGATTAAGCAGACAGATATTTTATTACATAGAAACATAGAAGTTGACGGCAGATAAGGACCACAAGGCCCATCCAGTCTGCCCATTTCTTTTTCTACCTTATAAATGTGCCATCGGCCTTTGCTCTGTCAGTGGTCTATCTATTCATACTCATTTGTATTGCTCCCTTATGCCTATCCCATGCCTGTTTGAAGCCCTGCACTGTATTCATAGCCACCACTTCTTGAGGTAAGCCACTCCATGCATCCACCACCCTTTCTGTGAAAAATAATTTCCTCACATTCCCCTCTAATCAGCCCCCTCAATCTCATGCTGTGTCCTCTAGTCCTGCTATTTTTCTTATATTTAAACATGTTAGACTCTTTCACCTTGATAATGCCCTTAAGGTGTTTGAATGCCTTGATCATATCACCTCTCTCCCTCCTTTGCTCAAGGGTATATAGATTGAGCTCTGTTAATCTGTCCTCATATGTCTTCTGATGCAGTCCCTGCACCATTTTGGTTGCCCTTCTCTGGACCGCCTCAATTTGGTTAATGTCCTTGTGAAGGTGTGGCCTCCAATACTGCACGCAGTACTCTAGATGGGGCCTAACCAGTGTCTTGTAAAGAAGGATTATAACCTCCATCTTATGACTTGTGATAACCCTACTAATATACCCTAACACCCTCTTAGCCTTACCTACTGCTTTAGAGGTCTGCTTGGATGATTTCAGGTCATTAGTGATGATGATGCCCAAGTCTCTTTCTTCCTTTGTGACTGCTAGCAACTCCCCTCCCAGCCTGTAGGTGGCTTCAGGATTTCTCTTCCCTATGTGCATGATCATGCACTTCTTTGCATTAAATCCCAGTTGCCACTCTTCTGACCATTTTGCTAGTTTATCCAGATCTCTTCTCATTCTGCCCACCCCATCTGGATCATCTACTCTGTTGCAGATCTTGGTGTCATCTGCAAACAGACAAGCCTTACCCTCTAGTCCATCTGCAAGGTCTCTAATGAAGATGTTGAAGAGGACTGCCTCAGGACTGATCCCTGAGGTACCCCACTTGTGACTTGCATCTCTTCTGACTGTATACCATTTCACCACTCTCTGTTTTCTGCACGTCAACCAGTTTGCCACCCAGTTGACCAACTTCTGACCCACCCCGAGCCTACCCATCTTATTTATCAATCTTCTATGTGGAACAGTGTCAAAAGCTTTGCTGAAGTCAAGGTAGGCGACATCAACTGCTCCCCCTTGGTCCATCACTCTGGTTAGCCAGTCAAAGAAATCTATGAGATTAGCTTGACAGGACCTTCCTTTTGTAAACCCATGCTGTCTTGGATCCTGTGCCCCTATGGATTCCAGGTGTTGCACTATCCTTTCCTTAAGGTGCCTCCATAATCTTGCCCACTACTGAGGTAAGACTGACTGGTCTGTAGTTCCCTGCCTCCTCCTGCTACCACTCTTGTGGAGCAGGATCACATAAAACCCTTCTCCAGTCTTATGGGACCTCTACTGTGCTCAGAGACTCACTAAACAGTTCTGCTAATGGCTCTGCTAGTTCCACCTTTAGCTCTTAAGTACCCTGGGATGTATGCCATCAGGTCCCATTGCCTTATCCACCTGAGCTTATAGCTCTTGTAGGACCCTTTCTTTGTGAAGGGTAGTGCTCACCTCCTCCCCTGTGTCCATGATGCTGAGCTGTGGGCCCTACCCTACCTTCTCTTTAGTAAATACTGAGCAAAAGTATCTATTTAGGATAGATGCCTTTACAGGGTACTCCTCCTCACATGCTCCCTTTTCTCCATTAAGCTTAGCAATACCCCCTCTGGACTTTCTCCTTTCACTAATGTATCTATAGAAAGTCTTGTCACCTTATTTTACTGTTCATGCTAGTGTTTCCTTAGTTTGGGCCTTTGCCTGCCTTACTGCCTCCCTGTTTCCCTTAGGGCAGTTTGGTATGCCTCCTATCTTCATCCCATTGTGTTCCTTATATTTCCTGAAGGCCAGCCTTTTGACTCTGACCTTTTCTGCTACTGTATTTGAGAACCAAAGTGGTTTCCTTCTTCTTTGCACTTCCTTTTCTGTCTAACACAATGGGATGTTGCTTCAAGTATGCTTCATTAATGCTTGCCCACTTTGCCTGTACTCCCTCACCTGTGTTTCTTTTTGCCAGGGCTAGCTTAACTCTGTTGGCCATCTTATCAAAGTCAGCTCCTCTGAAGTCCCATATTTTCACCTTGGAATGGGATGATTTAGATGTAGTAGCCAAATTGAACCATACCATGTGCTGGTCCCTGGCCCCCAGGTGACCTTCTACCAGGAGATCTGTGATCCCTTCCCTGTCAGTCAGTACTAGATCTAGGATAGCCCTGTCTCTTGTGGGCTGCTGTATCAGTTGTTTGAGGCCTCCCCCCTGCAGGGAATCCACTATGTGTCTAGTTCTGGCAGATGTTCCTGCTGGTATTGACCAATCTGTATCCAGCATGTTGATGTATCCCATTATCAGAACCTCCCCTTTAGCTGTCATGTTTTGTATATCTTCTAACAGTAATGTGTCTATGTCCTCCCCCTGGTCTGGGGGCCTGTAGACAACCCCAGTTCTTATGGCTGTCCCATTTCCTGTTTCCAGGGTGACCCACAGTTCTTCTGGCTCCTTATGTGCATTCTGAATTTCTGTAGATTTGATATTTTCATTGACATACAGGGCACTCCTCCCCCCTTTTTGCACCTCGGTCTCTTCTGAACAATACATAGCCAGGTACTGAAGTCTCCCAAGTGTGGTTACTGGTAAACCACATCTCACTAATTGCTACTATGTCCAGTTTAGCCTCTGGCATTATTGTCTGCAGGTCTGGGATCTTATTTCCCAAGCTGTGAGCATTTGTGTACATGATTTTCCATTGGCCAGATTTTGGTGTGTTAGTTGTTGGGTGAGATTTGGCATTACCCCTGTGTATCGTATGGGGAGACAAACCTTTTTTCTTACCCGGTGATGCAAATGAACTGCAAACATGCTGAATCCCTGTTTGATCACTAGCTGAGGGGGGAGGGGTGTTCTTCCCATTCGACGTATGGGGTGCTGCACCCCTCTCCCCATTTGCTAGTTTAAATATTCTGCAAAGACATCAAACTTCTGCCCCAATGCACTGACTCCCTCCTTAGTCAGATGCAGTCCATCAAATTTAAAGAACTTTCGCTCCCAGAACTGTTGCCAGTTCCCTACAAATCTGTGTCCTTTTTCCTGGCACCAGCCCTTGAGCCACGCGTTTAGCTCCCCTATCTCCCCTTCTCTGACCTTCCATCAATCTGCTCCCCTCTCCCAGACTGGCAGGATCTCAGAGAAGGAGATGCCGGATTAAATGGATGATAGTTTGTCACCCAGCCTGGTCAGGTGTTCCTTGGTCTCCACACTGACTGGCTGGAGAAATCGATAGTCCCTAATGTACTAGGGACATCAATGTTTTCTCCTGCTTTGTGAACAATTTAGCAATGCAGTCAGTGCTCTCCATGCTGATGTACCTGGGAGACATCTGACCATTACCCTGGCTAGAGATGGGTATCAACTCCCCGAATCATGGAGTCTCCTATGATCAGAAGTTTTTTGAATTTCCTTTTTGCTTTTTTGTTTTGGTTCCTGATTTGGGTGAGTTTTGTTGTGCTAGCTCCTGTGCTGCAGTGTCCTGCTCTGCAGTGTCTTCTGCCTCTTTGTTTGATTTCAGAGATAGAGGCAAATACCAGTTTGTTTTGTTTATATGGTTTTTGGTGGTAACATGTTGGAGAGCAGAGAGTGATGGGGTGCCCGATTTGCCCCTCCTAACCACCTGCCAACCTCCTCGACCAACTACCCTCTGCAGTCGAGGTTTTTCTGTTGGATGCTGGGGAAATGACGGGTGGTTCTTATAATGTATTTCCTCTTGAATATGAAATTTGAGGTGTGCAATCTCTGCCCATGCTGTCTGGAGCTGAGCCCTAATATCTCCAAAGGCCCAGCATGTAGGACAGTGTCCTAAATCCTGTAAGAGTGTCCTTCTGAAAATTGTTCCACAGTACCTGCAGTTAATGATATCCATTCCAGATAAGTTGCTGGGTTTATAACCTAGTCAGAGTAATTAGAAGGAAGAAAAGTAAAAAAATGGTTTGATTGTGTTTTGTTTTTGTTTAACTTGTTATAACAAGTTAAATTACTAGTGCCCCTGTAAATGAGCTCACCTTGTGGAGGCCCCACTGATCCGCCCCTTCCTGCTATGCTATAGGAAATGTCACAACTGTGGTACCCTATAAAAGGAGTGTAGTGTGGTGTGGTTGGGGATGGGGATGGGTGGCTGGGCCCTTCCCCTGCTGAAAAAGAAGAACCACAGACAAAAGAACAAGGAGGTAAGAGCAGAAACAATCAGTCAACAACAAATGCAGTAACCCTGAAAAGCTTATCCTAATGTTAGATAAAACTGTAAAACCTGTAAAGCACCACCTGTAATAATTTCAGAGAAGATATACGCTGTAAGAAACACTTTGCTACAGAGAAAAATAAAGCAGTAACAGAAAATATACCTTGCAAAAGACAATTTGAATCAGAAGATTACAGCAGTAATCTGTTATCACACACCTGTAGGCACACCTTGTAATAATGCAGAAGGTTTACCAGCAACAACAATTTGAATCAGAAAAATAAAGCAATGAAATGTTAGCAACAAACAGTAGCAATCCTGTGAGTAAAAAATAAAAACAACACCACACAGTAAATCTGCTTAGCCAAAATAAGTCTTAATCCTTTTCCCTTGCTCTGGTAAGTTTCTCTACTCTGCCTTTCAAGCAGTCTTAGAAGGAAAGAGCTCAGGTGAAGCTAGGTGCCTTGGCCAGCAAACCAAGTCTTTTAACTCCAAGATATCAACTAACCTGACCTTTTAACGCTTCTTTCTGTTGGAAATTACTGACAGTTTGCCAGCTCCACCCCCCACATACTCACCTAATCCTTTGGAAGAGCTGTGGGAGGAAAGCAATTAGCTCCTTCAATGTGAGAAGGAGACTGAAACACCTCTGAGAGAACAAACCTTTTCAACAAAAAAAAACAAGAATAAAATAAAACACAGTGTCAAACAGTAATTTTGCTTAGCCCAATGATAAAAAAGTCACAAAAATGTAAGCTCCACCTGTAATAATTTCAGAGAAGATATACTGTACGCTGTAAGAAACACTTTGTTACAGAGAAAAATAAAGCAGTAACAGAAGATATACCTTGCAAAAGACAATTTGAATCAGAATATTACAGCAGTAATCTGTTAGCACACACCTGTAGGCACACCTTGTAATAATGCAGACGGTATACCAGCAACAACAATTTGAATCAGAAAAATAAAGCAATGAAATGTTAGCAACAAACAGTAGCAATCCTGTGAGTAAAAAATAAAAACAACACCACACAGTAAATCTGCTTAGCCAAAATAAGTCTTAATCCTTTTCCCTTACTTTGGTAAGTTTCTCTACTCTGCCTTTCAAGCAGTCTTAGAAGTTGAAGGGTTCTTATTTAGGGTTAAAAAAGGAAAATAGTGAAAGTCGGTGTGCATTCTGTGCTGGGAAGGGTACTGTATCAACTTATTTTGCTAAATCAGTAGGAGTAGTGATAGCTTAATTCTGGTTGTGGCTTAGACAATATAAAAGCAGGTGACTCCAAATTCAAATTCCTTTTGCCAGCCTTGCTTGTAGAGCAGAAATCAGCTAACTAAAAGAAGCTACAATTTTCCTACTAATTTAACACTTCTATCTCAGCATGACTCAGTGTCTGTTGAGATTAAGCTGTCAGATACTTTATTAAAAGTAGAAGGGGTCTTATTTAGAGGTTAAAAAAGAAAGAAAGTCAGTGAGTGTTCTGTGCTGGGAAGGGTACTGAATCAATTTACTTTGCTAAATCAGTAAGAATAGTGAGAGTTTAATCGGGGAAGTGACTTAGACAATATAAAAGCAGGTGACTCAAATTACAGCTTCCTGTTGCTAGCCTTGCTTGAAGCACAGAAAGCAGCTAACTAAAGGAAGCTACCATTTTCTTACTGATTTAACACTTCTATCTCAGCAGGACTCAGTGTCTGTTGAGATTAAGCAGACACATACCTTATTAAAAGTAGAAGGGGTCTTATTTAAGATTAAAAAGGAAAAGAAAGAAAGTCAGAGTGTGTTCTGTGCTGGGAAGGGTGCTGTACCAACTTAATTTGCTAAATCATTAGGAGGAGTGAGAGCGTAATTGGAGGTGTGGCTTAAACAATATAAAAGCAGGTGACTCAAATTTTAACTTACTGTTGCTAGCCATGCCTGTAGAGCACATAGCAGCTAACTAAAGGAAGCTACCATTTTCTTACTAATTTAACACTTCTATCTCAGCAGGACTCAGTGTCTGTTGAGATTAAGCAGTCAGATACTTTATTAGAAGTAGATGAGGTCTTATTTAGAGGTTAAAAAACAAAGAAAGTCAGTTTTGTGCTGGGAAGGGTACTGAATCAACTTACTTTGCTAAATCAGTAAGAGTAGTGAGAGCTTAATTGGGGCTGTGGCTTAGACTATATAAAAGGTGATGACTCAAATTACAGCTTCCTGTTGCAAGCCTTGCTTGTATAGCAGAAAGCAGATAACTAAAAGAAGCTAAGAATTTCTTAATATGTTAACACTTCTATCTCTGCATGACTCAGTGTCTGTTGAGATTAAGCAGACAGACTCTTTATTAGAAGTAGAAGGGGTCTTATTTTGGGTTACAAAAAGGAAAAGAAAGAAAGTCAGTGTGTGTTCCGTGCAGCGAAGTGCACTGTATCAACTTAGTTTTCTAAATCAATAGGAGGAGTGCAAGCTGAATTCAGGATGCGGCTTAGATGATAAAAAAGCAAGTGACTGGAATTACAACTGCTATTGTTAGCCTTGCTTGCAGAGCATAAAGCAGCTCTCTAAAAGAAGCTTCCTTTATCTTACTATTTTAACACTTGTGTGTCAGCAGGACTCCGTGTCTGTTGAGATTAAGCAGACCGATACTTTATTAGAAGTTGATGGGTTCTTATTTAGGGTTAAAAAAGGAAAATAGTGAAAGTCAGTGTGCATTCTGTGCTGGGAAGGGTACTGTATCAACTTACTTTGCTAAATCAGTAGGAGCAGTGATAGCTTAATTCTGGTTGTGGCTTACACAATATAAAATCAGTTGACTCCAATTACAACTTCCTGTTTTTAGCCTACCTTGTAGCGCAGAAAGCAACTAACTAAAGGAAACTACCATTTTCATACTATTTTAACACTTCTATCTCAGCAGGACTCAGAGTCTGTTGAGATTAAGCAGACAGATACCTTATTAGAAGTAGAAGGGGTCTTATTTAGGATTACAAAAGAAAAGAAAGAAAGTCTGTGTGTGTGTTCTGTGCAGGGAAGGGTACTGTATCAACTTAATTTGCTAAATCAGTAGGAGTAGTGGGAGCATAGTTGGAGGTGTGGCTTAAACAATATAAAAGCAGGTGACTCAAATTACAATTTCCTGTTTCTAGCATTACCTGTAGAGGAGAAAGCTGCTTACTAAAGGAAGCTACCATTTTCTTACTAATTTAACACTTCTATCTCAGCAGGACTCAGTGTCTGTTGAGATTAAGCAGTCAGATTTTTTATTAGATGTAGAAATTATCTTATTTAGGGTTAAAAAAAGAAAGTCAGTGTGTGTTCTGTGCTGGGAAGTGTACTGCATCACCTTACTTTTCTAAATCAGTAGGAGGAGTGAGAGCTTAATTTGGGATGTGGCTTAGACAATATAAAAGCAGGTGAATCAAATTACAACTTCCTGTTGCTAGCCTTGCTTGTAGAGCAGAAAACAGATAACTAAAGGAAGCAACCATTTTCTTACTAATTTAACACTTCTATCTCAGCATGACTCAGTGTCTGTTGAGATTAAGCTGTCAGATATTTTATTAGTAGTAGAAGTGGTCTTACTTAGAGGTTAAAAAAAGAAAGTCAGAGTGTGTTCTGTGCTGGGAAGGGTACTGAATCAACTTACTTTGCTAAATCAGTAAGAGTAGTGAGAGCTTAATCATGGCAGTGGCTTAGGCAATATAAAAGCAGGTGACTCAAATGACAACTTCCTGTTGCTAGCCTTGCATGTAGAGCAGAAAGCAGATAACTAAAAGAAGCTACCACATTCTTACTAATTTAACACTTCTATCTCAGCAAGACTCAGTGTCTGTTGAGATTAAGCTGTCACTTACTTTATTAGAAGTAGAAATTATCTTATTTAGGGTTGGCTTAAACAATATAAAAGCAGGTGACTCAAACTACAACTTCATGTTGCTAACCTTGCCTGTATAGCAGAAAGCAGCTAACTAAAGGAAGCTACTATTTTCTTACTAATTTATCACTTCTATCTCAGCAAGACTCAGTGTCTGTTGAGATTAAGCTGTCAGTTACTTTATTAGAAGTAGAAATGATCTTATTTAGGGTTAAAAAAGAAAAAAGAAAGTCAGTTTGTGTTCTGTGCTGGGAAGTGTAATTTATCAACTTACTTTTCTAAATCAGTAGAATGAGTGAAAGCTTAATTCAGGATGTGGCTTAGACAATATAAAAGCAGGTGACTCCTTGGGGGGGAATGCTACAAGTCTCGATGGCTGAGAGGGACCTGGGGGTGGTGGTGGATGTCAAAATGAACAACTCGGAGACTTGTAGGAGGGCAGCAGCCAAGGCCAACAGGATGCTGGGTTGCATCGCTAGGGGGATCACCTCCAGAAGGAGGGAAGTGATGCTCCCTCTGTATAACTGCTTGGTGAGGCCACATCTTGAGTACTGCGTGCAGTTTTGGAGGCCACACTTAAAGAGGGACATTAAACTCCTGGAGAGGGTCCAGAGGAGGGCAACCAAAATGATTTGGGGCTTGGGGGACAGGTCCTATGAGGAGAGGCTCAAAGAGCTAAATATGTACACATTGGAAGAGAGAAGGGACCTGGGGGACATGATAGAGGTCTTTAAGTACATGAAGAGGGTAAATAGGGGAGGAACAGTCAGGGTGCTTTGAAGGAAGGAGGAGGGGGCCACTAGAGGGCATGGGTGGAAGCTGGAGGGGGGAAGATTCAGGGGAGAAAGGAGGAGGTGCAACTTCACTGAGAGGGTGGTGGAGCCATGGAATGCACTACCTAGGGGGCTGGTGGAGGCAGAGACAGTGGAGGGGTTCAAGAGGGGCAGGGACAGGTACAGGGGAAGGGTTCTGGAAGCAAAATCCAATGCAGCAAGAATATCCGGAACTGGGAAGGGAAAAGCCAGAGAAGGCGAGGGGGGCAGCAAGGTCAGCACCCAGGGTGGGGGCTGCCCAATCGAGCAGACTCGAAAGACCGTTAGGCCTATTCTGCTGGCATTTTAGTATGTTAGTATGACTCAAATTACAACTTCCTGTTTCTATCCTTGCTTGTAGAGCAGAAAGCAGATAACTAATAGAAGCTATCATTTTCTTACAAATTTCGCACTTCCATTTCAGCATGACTCAGTGTTTGTTGAGATTAAGGAGAAAGATTCTTTATTAGAAGTCGAAGGGGTCTTATTTTGGGTTAAAAAAAAGAAAATAAGAAATGTAAGTGTGTGTTCCATGCTGGGAATTGCACTTTATCAACTAACTTTTCTAAATCAGTAGGAGGAGTGTGAGCTTAATTTGTGATGTGGCTTAGACAATATAAAAGCAGATGACTCCAGTTACAACTTCCTGTTGTTAGCCTTGCTTGTAGAGCAGAAAGCAGCTCTCTAAAAGAAGCTACCATTATCCTACTATTTTAACACTTCTAGCTCAGCCGGACTACGTGTCAGTTGAGATTAAGCGGACAGATGCTTTATTAGAAGTTGAAGGATTCTTTTTTAGGGTTAAAAAAGGAAAATAATGAAAGTCAGTGTCTTTTCTCTGCTAGGGAGGGCACTGTATCAACTTACTTTGCTAAATCAGTAGGGGGAATGAGAGCTTAATTGTGGGTGCGGCTTACAAAACATAAAATCTGGTGACTCAAATTGTACCTTCATGTTGCTAGCCTTGTTTGTAGAGCAGAAAGCAGCTAACTAAAAGAAGCCACCATTTTTTTACTAATATAACACTTCAATCTCTGCAGGACTCAGTGTCTGTTGAGATTAAGCAGACAGATACTTTATTAGAAGTCGAAGGGATCTTATTTAGGGTTAAAAAAGAAAAAAAAAGTGTGTGGTCTGTGCTGCGAAGTGCACTGTATTTATTTACTTTGCTAAATAAGTAGAAGGAGAGAGAGCTGAATGAGGGTTGTGTCTCAGACAATATAAAAGCAGTTGACTCAGATTGCAACATCCTGTTGCTAGCCTTGCTTGTAGAGCAGAAAGCAGCTAACTAAAATAATCTACAATTTTCTTACTAATTTAACACTTCTATCTTAGCAGGACCCAGTGTCTGTTGAGATTAAGCAGACAGATAATTTATTAGAAGTAGAAGGGGTCCTATTTTGGGTTAAAAAGAAGAGAAAGAAAGTCTGTGTGTGTTCTGGGCTGGGAAGGGTACTGTATCAACTTAATTTGCTAAATCAGCAGGAGGAGTAAGAGCATAATTGGAGGTGTGGCTTAAACAATATAAAAGCATGTGTCTCAAATTATAACTTCCTGTCGCTAGCCTTGTCTGTAGAGCAGAAAGCAGCTTACTAAAGGAAGCTACCATTTTCTTACTAATTTAATACTTCTGTCTCAGCAGGACTCAGTGTCTGTTGAGATTAAGCAGTCAGATTTTTTATTAGAAGTAGAAATTATCTTATTTAGTTTTTTAAAAAAGAAAGTCAGTATGTGTTATGTGCTGGGAAGTGTACTGCATCACCTTTCTTTTCTAAATCAGAAGGAGGAGTGAGAGCTTAATTCAGGATGTGGCTTAGACAATATAAAAGCAGGTGAACCAAATTACAACTTCCTGTTGCTAGCCTTGCTTGTAGAGCAGAAAACAAATAACTAAAGGAAGCTACCATTTTCTTACTAATTTAACACTTCTATCTCAGCATGACTCAGTGTCTGTTGAGATTAAGTTGTCAGATATTTTATTAGAAGTAGAAGTGGTCTTATTTAGAGATTAAAAAAGAAAGAAAGTAAGAGTGTGTTCTGTGCTGGGAAGGGTACTGAATCAACTTACTTTGCTAAATCAGTAAGAGTAGTGAGAGCTTAATCGTGGCAGTGGCTTAGACAATATAAAAGCAGGTGGCTCAAATGACAACTTCCTGTTGCTAGCCTTGCATGTAGAGCAGAAAGCAGATAACTAAAAGAAGCTACAATTTTCTAACTAATTTAACACTTCCATTTCAGCATGACTCAGTGTCTGTTGAGATTAAGCAGAAAGATTCTTTATTAGAAGCAGAAGGGGTCTTATTTTGGGTTAGAAAAAGTAAGTGCATGTTCCGTGCTCGGAATTGCACTTTATCTACTAACTTTTCTAAATCAGTAGGAGGAGTGTGAGCTTAATTTCCGATGCGGCTTAGACAGTATAAAAGCAGATGACTCCAGTTACAACTTCCTGTTGTTAGCCTTGCTTGTACAGCAGAAAGCAGCTCTCTAAAAGAAGCTACCATTATCCTACTATTTTAACACTTCTGTCTCCACAGGACTCAGTGTTGGTTGAGTTTAAGCAGTCAAATACTTTTTTAGAAGTAGAAGGGGTCTTATTTAGAGGTTAAAAAAAGAAAGAATGTCAGTGAGTGTTCTGTGCTGGGAAGGGTACTGAATCAACTTACTTTTTTAAATCAGTAAGAGTAGTGAGAGCTTAATCAGGGCTGAGGCTTTGACAGTATTAAAGGTGGTGACTCAAATTACAACTTCCTGTTGCTAGCCTTGCTAGTAGAGCAGAAAGAAGATAACTAAAAGAATCTACATTTTAATAATATTTTAACACTTCTATCTCAGCATGACTCAGTGTCTGTTGAGATTAAGCAGGCAGATTCTTTATTAGAAGTAGAAGGGGTCTTATTTTGGGTTAAAAATAAAGAAAAGAAAGAAAGTCAGTGTGTTCCATGCTGGCAAGAGCACTGTATCAAATTACTTTTCTAAATCAGTAGTAGGAGTGCAAGTTTAATTCAGGATGTGGCTTAGACAATATAAAAGCAGGTGACTCCAATTAAAACTTCATGTTGTTAGCCTTGCTTGTAGAGCAGAAAGCAGCTAACTAAAAGAATCTACCATTGTTTTACAAATTTAACACTTCTATCTCAGCAGGACTCAGTGTCAGTTGAGGTTAAGCAGACAGATATTTTATTAGAAGTAGAAGGGGCCTTATTTTGGGTTAAAAAAGAAAAGAAAGAAAGTTGGTGCATGTTCTGTGCTGGAAAGTGTACAGTATCAACTTCATTTGCTAAATAAGTAGGAGGAGTGATCACTTAATTGGGGGTGTGGCTTAGACAATATAAAAGCAGGTGACTCAAATTGCAACTTACTGTTGTTAGTCTTGATGGTAGAACAGAAAGCAGCTCTCAAAAAGAAGCTACCATTATCTTACTAATTTCACACTTCTATCGCAACATGATTCAGTGCCTGTTGAGATTAAGCAGACTGAAATTTTATTAGAAGTAGAAGGGGTCTTATGTAGTTTTAAAAAAAGAAGAGAAAGAAAGTCAGTGTATGTCCTGTGCTGGGAAGGGTACTGTATCAACTTAATTTGCTAAATCAGTAAGAGGAGTGGCAGTGTAATTGGAGGTGTGACTTAAACAATATAAAAGCAGGTGACTCAAATTCTAACTTCCTGTTGCTAGTCTTGCCTGTAGAGCAGAAAGCAGCTAACTAAATGAAGCTACCATTTTCTTACTAATTTAACACTTCTATCTTAGCAGGACTCAGTATCTGTTGAGATAATGCAGTCAGTTACTTTATTAGAAGTAGAAGGGGTCTTTTGTAGAGGTTAAAAAAGGAAGAAAGTCAGTGAGTATTCTGTGCTGGGAAGGGAACTGAATCAACTTACATTGCTAAATAAGTTAGAGTAGTGAGAGCTTAATCAGTGCTGTGGCTTAGACAATATAAAAGGTGGTGACTAAAATTACCACTTCCTGTTGCTAGCCTTGATTGTAGAGCAGAAAGCAGATAACTAAAAGAAGCAACCATTTTCTTAATATTTTAACACTTCTGTCTCAGCATGACTTAGTGTCTGTTGAGATTAAGCAGACAGATTCTTTATTAGAAGTAGAAGGCATCTTATTTTGGGTTAAAAAAGTAAAGAAAGAAAGTCAGTGTGTATTTTGTGCTGGGAAGTGCACTGAATCAACTTACTTTTCTAAATCAGTTGGAGGAATGCGTTCTTAATTCGGGATGTGGCTTAGACAATATAAAAGCAGGTTACTCCGATTACAACTTCCTGTTGTAAGCCTTGCTTGAAGAGCAGAAAGCAGTTCTCTAAAAGAAGCTACCATTATCCTACTATTTTAACACTTCTATCTCAGCAGGACTCCGTGTCTGTTGAGATTAATCAGACAGATACTTTATTAGAAGTTGAAGGGTTCTTATTTAGGGGTAAAAAAGGAAAATAATGAAAGTCAGTTGTTTTCTGTGCTGGGAAGGCTACTGTATCAACTTACATTGCTAAATCATTAGGAGGAGTGAGAGCTTCATTGTGGGTGTGGTTTAGAAAACATAAAATCAGGTGACTCAAATTGTAGCTTCCTGTTGCTAGGCTTGCTTGTAGAGCAGAAAGCTGCTAACTAAAAGAAGCTACCATTTTCTTACTTATTTAACACTTCTATCTCAGCAGGACTTAATGTCTGTTGAGATTATGCAGACAGATACGTTATTAGAAGTTGAAGGGTCTTATTTAGGGCTAAAAAAAAAGAAAGAAAGTCAATGTGTGTCTTGTGCTAGGAAGGGTACCGTATCAACTTACTTTGCTAAATCAGTAGGTGGAGGTAGAGCTTAATTGGGAGTGTGGCTTAGACAATAAAAAAGTTGGTGACTCAAATTACACCTCCCTGTTGCTAGCCTTTTTTGTCACTAATTGCCCTCCATCCCTCCCGTCCACCCACCCAAAGCCAGTTCTACTTTTATAGCCTCTGGATTTGACTGACAATGGGAACTTCCTATTTGACAGTAGGAAGGGAAGAATCATAGAGAAACATTGTTTTTTTTTCAACCCTAGAGAGAAAAAGTAGCTAAACCTTGATTGTAGAGCATAAAGCAGCTAACTAAAAGAGGCTACTATTTTCTTTTTAATTTAACACTACTATCTCAGCAGGACTCAGTATCTGTTGAGATTAAGCAGACTGATTCTTTATTAGAAGTAGAAGTGGTCTTATTTAGGGTTAAAAAAAGAAAATAAAGAAATTCAGTGTGTGTTATTTGCTGGGAATGTTACTGTATCATCTTACTTTGCTAAATCAGTAGGAGTAGTGATAGCTTAATTCGGGGTGTGCCTTATACAATATAAAAGTAGGTGACTCAAATTATAACTTCCTGTTGCTAGCCTTGTTTGTAGAGCGGAATGCAGCTAACTAAAAGAAGCTACCATTTTCATACTAATTTAGCAATTCCATCTCAGTAGGACACAGGGGCCCAGATATTCAAACTGCGCTCAAAATGAGCGCAACAGCAGGAGCAAGCACAAACCAGTTGCGCAAATGCACAACAGTTGTGATATTCAAACATGGAGCAGCACAAATTGCGCAAGCAACCAACGTCTGAATATCGCACATACTGCGCCATCGCGCAACCAGGAAGGAGAAGCTGAGCCAAAATGTTGCACTATGGAGCAACCAGGGAAGCTCAGCTGAGCATTCCAGAGCTGCCATGGTGCAAGCAGAGCCCCCCCGAGCAATGGAACTGCACATCCAGGGAGGCAGGCTGGGGCCCACCACCAGCCATGCCACACATGGGCACAGGAACACACTGCAGAACCCACACCACACCTGCACACCCCAAGCACAGCATCACTGGGGGTGTGATGGATGACCTACTGGCCCATGGGGACAAGCCAACACAGCATAGCGGAGCTATGACACCCCAGCACAACCACTGGCATGCTGAGAGTGCCACACACAGGGGGTTGACAACCACAGTGCACAGCAGCCCCCGCGTACGCACAGCACACCCTGCACTGTGACCCCAAGACACCACCTATGTGCAGTGACTGGCACTGCAGGAAACCATGCACACGCCAACCCTGTGCAGCACAGAAGCCTCCAAGCTAGACACACTCTGTGCACCAAGCAGTGGGTGGCAGCAGATGGCAAGACCAACAGAAAGTCACTGTCATGCTGGAGATACCTCCCCATGCTCACACACGCACACACATGCACACACACCCAGGACCAGACCACCCCAGATGGCATGTACACCCCTGCAACTGAGCACCCATAGCCAGCTGCAAATCAGAGACCAACACAGTATTCATATATCAAAATAGAAATGTATATTGAACATATTATAACAACAACAATAGAAACTATTTACAAGGGGGGGGGGACGGGTACAAGGAAGGGGTGCTCAAGGGGGAGGGATTAAAAACTTGGAGAGGGAAGGCAGGGTGGTAGGGATGGGAGAAGTGGGTAGGGTAATGTCAGCTATGGTCCAGCCGGCTCCTGGTCCTCCCCCTGCAGGCACACCGTCCTGTGCCACCTCTGCTGATGTCCATGTCGCCGGATGGCTTGAAGGATCTCCCAGTTCTCGACGCTGACTTGTGTGAGGCGCCTCACATCACGGCCATCCTCCTGAGAACCTCGAGGCCTAGGAAAATGGGAACACAGTCAATGGCTGTGACTGACCACAACCCTGAACACCACCCAACCTGCAAGCCATATAGCCCAATGTCCCGCACCTGTGATGGCATGCACCCACCCACAGTGAACATGCACATGGCCATCACAAACAGGCAGCACCAGCTATGCGCACCACTGCCCACACACACTGCCCACATCCATCACAGTACAAACCAGGCTGGTAAGTGACGTGGCAATGTGGTGCAATGCCAGTTACACAGCTATGTGCCCAGTGCATGCATGGGCCACCAGTGACGCATACACAGACGTGCTGTGATACTGCACAGTGATGCATGTCACCTCTGTCGTGCATACAGACATAGACACATAGACAGTGTCGGCAGATAAGGGCCTATGGCCAAGCCAGTCTGTGCATTTGAGCTGTAAGTTCACTTTGTTTACCTAGGAGTCTGTTGCCCCTTACCCCTAACCTCCGGAATTCCGTTTTGTCTATCCTGTGCATTCTGAAATCCCATGATTGTTTCAGCCCCCACCACCTCCTGTGGCAGGGTGTTCCACTTGTCCACCACCCGTTCTGTGAAGACAGTCCTTCCATGTGTCCTCTGAATTGTCCACCCTCCAACAGCATCCCATTGCCTGTAGTCCTGGAACATCTTTTTCAATTCAAAATAGTGTTCCTCTGCACCCTGTTCCACCCTGTGAGATACTTGTATGTCTCTACCATATCCCCTCTCTCCCTCCTCCCCTCCAGGGAGTACATGTTCAGTTCCTTCAACCTGTCTCCATAGGACTTGATGCAAGCCATGCACCATCTTTGGTGCCCTCCTCTGAACCTTCCCTGCCCACTGTACGTCCTTACGTAGGGATGGTCTCCAGAAATGTGCACTGTAGTCCAGGTGGGGCCTCACTAGTGTCCTGTATAGTGGAATTATGACCTCCCCCTTTCCTGCATGGTTGTATTGCGCAGGGCTACTGGTCTCCCCCCTCAGCATGCAATAGCATCGATGACGTCATGATACTCACACTGCTCAAGCAGCTCTGTCTGCTGACGTTGCTGCCACTGTTGCTCCCACTGCTGCTGCTGTAGGGGTGCCACCCCTGCTGGCACCAGGTCCCTGGCCTGACCCTCTTCAGGTGGTGCTTGCCTCCTGACATCCCGGCCTGTGGGAGACATATGTTGAGACAAACATCAGTGTGACTCAAAACCAGAGTGCCCCCCTGCCCCAGTGAGAGTGCCTGCCCACACAGCCATAACCATCCATCGCACAGCTGCACACACTGACACAGCCAACCATGGCTGAGCCGTCACCTATGCACAGCCACCAAAGCACACACACACCCCTACAGAGAATATAGGTGCATAGATGGTACACTCACCTGGCCTAGGCACCACACCCCGCCTGGCACGTGAACGCAGCTGCGTCAACAGCTCTGGCTCCCTCCAGCGGAGGTCACTGTACCAGTGCCTGCACTGCTCAGCAGACCGGCACTGTCCAGTGACCCCCACCAGATCAGTGGCCACCTGCTGCCACACCCTTGTCCTGGCTATGGTGAGGTGTGCTCCACCATAGAGTGCCTCATAGTGGGGCTCCACTAGGACCACCAGGTTTGCCACTTCCAGCTGGCTCCAACACACAGCCCTCCTCCTAGCCATGTTGGTAGCTTTACAGCAGGCAATATGGCGCTCCGCTGCACCGTAACCCCATGTGGAGATGTTGTGCAATTGACCACCACAGACTCCAATCGCGCTGTTCGAACAGCGCCGTCACTTCACATAGCGCTGTCACCAGACAGCGCAATAGGGATGTACACATGGCATGCGAACAGCGCCAGGGGGCAAAGGGCATACACAAGGTCATGGCAATGATGCAAGGCTATGCACAGCACCATCGGATGTATGGGTATCCAGCGCGACCAACAAGCTGCGTACCAGTGCCACAGTGGACTATTGCGCAGTAGTGCCACAGCGCCATATAGTGCCCAGTTCTGTAGCGCCACTGGCACAATAGTGGCCATGGCCTGAATTGCTGATCGCGCTCAGCACGTCTGCAGCGCGACAGATGCATGCGTAAGCTATCTGGGCATTCGCAATGCAGTGTACCACGCAGGCACAAATCTGCGCCATTGGCTCAGCCGACTCTTCCGTACTGCGCAAAGTGCAGATTCGCGATATTCAGCCGACATATGCAAATCCTCCGATCAGCCATTCAAGGGCACAGTGGCGCGATTTGCATGTCATTAAAGTTGCTCCACTCCTAATTTGCATGTGTTGCGCTATAAATGTGCGACAGTGGGCTGTGCAGGCCAGATTCGGTTACTGCAGGTGAGAGGTGAGTTACATGCTGTGTGATGCTCAGGACAATGCTCATGGGGAAATGCTGTAGACTGCACAGTGACAGGTGTCCACTTCCACCCATACAGATCACCATGACCGACCAGAGCCAAGGTGAGGGTGAGGACGGTGGGTGTAGGAGGAGGCCAAACATCACAGCGGCAGAGACGGAGGCCCTCTTCCAGGCCTACCTGGAAGATGAGCCACTATTGAGTGGACAGAGGGGCACCCCTCAGTCCCGTGCGGCTGCATGGGAGGGGGTAGCTTGGGCCGTTAACCTGCATGAAAGCCACCAGCGCTCTGTGCAGGAATGCAAGAAAAAGATGGGGACTGACCGCAGGAGGTTGAAGAAGAAGGTGGCAGCCTTCAGGGCGGCACGTGCTGGCACTGGCAGGGGCCAGCCAGTGGTGTTGCAGCTGACCCCACACGAGGAGACACTGGTCACAGCCATGCAGCCGAGTGCCATTGCGGGCATACCAGGCGGAGGATTCCAGACAGGTGGAAGCCCATCACTGCACGGTATGACATGGTGGTGGTGTTTGGGGGGGTTGCAGTTGTTCACATGCACTCGCATGTACTCTCTTTCTGTTACAGATCCTGTTCATCTTCAGGAGATGGTGGTGGTGGGTCCAGACAGTGATGCGGACCTGCTGGACATGGAGGAGGGACCATCCACCTCCACCACCAGCCAGCAGGCACTGCAGCAGCATGCACGCTGGGCCAACAACTCTGGTGTCAGTGATACAGGTGCGGGAGGTGCACAGCCTGTGTCTCAGCAGTCTGGCATGCAAGCATGCCAGCATGCTGTGACCATGGCAGTAGCATGTACCTGCACCATTGATGATAGAAGGCCTGCAATGGGCAGTGATAGGTGTGAGTCCGATGACAGACACACGGCAGGCCAGCACGTACCCCTGGACCTTTCTGGTTCACACCTGTGTACCAGCATACTGGCACAGTCCCAGGCTGTGCCTGTCAGCACTAGTGGGGCAGCACCAGTGGCTGTGCAGGTGTCTGGCACTGTTGCCAGCACAGCAGTGGAACAGGTGGACCTGGGGGCACAGCGGTTGGAGGGGCAGCAGCAGCACTCACACACCAGGTCTGGGGGTACAGTGTCAAGCAGTGGCACATGTCCCCCGCCCTTTGATCCACCCATACCTGGTCCTGGCGAACAGCGCCCACTCTCAAGGGGTGATGTGCATCAGGACCGTCCACACCCTGGGGGTCACGATGCCATTGGGGCACAGTACCCATTGGACGCACACACCCACCTGTTGCAGGAATCAGTACAGCTGCAGGGGCGGGTTGCAAGGTCCGTGGAGGCACTGTCTGTGTCTGTGGAGCGGCACAGCAGGGAGTGTGCTCGGGACCGAGCTAAGCTGGTCCGTATGCGGACGGATGTGACCGCCGCCATTGACAGGCTGACCCAGGCAGTGGTCTCCGTCGTGGACACATTGGGCACACAGTCAGGTGCCCCTGTACCACACACCCCACACAGTGCACTCTCCACTCCCCATTCCCAGCATCATGCGACACCAGGCCTGTCGATGCCGGGTTCTGCTGTGGGCATCCTGAGCACCCCTGGTGCAGGTTTGTTCGGCGTGCTGCAGACCACTGTGTGGGCAAGGTCACGTTCACGCAGTGGGACCCCTGGTGGTGCAACAGTGCCACCCCATGTGGCCCCTGCTCAGTCTGCCCGTGCTGTTGGATCATGGTGGGGCCACCCATGCATCCGTGGTGGCCGTGGGACAGTGCTACATGACTGAGCTGTCTACCAGTCTGGGTCCTGTCTGGTGCTGCCCTGTGTGCAATGTGTGTCATGGTGGGCAGTGCACTGCTGGGTGCTCTGCTCACCACACCAACACATGGACCACCTGCACACCCTCCCAACTGCTGTCCACAGGTGCATGTGCATGATGATGCCTGCATTGCACTGTACACCAAGGTGCAAGGGTGCCCAGGTTTTGACACATGTACTTGGACAGTACAGGTGGTGGGGGTGGTCAGTGGTGCTGTGTGTTAGCAATGTTGGTTCTGCAGTGCTGTGCATCTGCCCATGTACGCTCTGTGCCTGGTGTGTGTGTGTGTCCATATGAGTGTTCACCCCTCCCTGATGGTGTGTTGGTATGCCTGTACCCTTCCACTCCCCTGACCTTCACGCACCCCTGGTGTGTTCTCCTGTGTGCCTGTAGTGTTGGTTGCACATGTCCCCTTGACTTACCTGTGTTGTGTGTAGTGCTCCTCTGTGATGGTGTCCCGGTGCAGCTGGGCCTGCCGGTTCAGTTGGGGTCCCTCCGTCCTAGGGGGAGCTGCTCATCACCATCATCACCAGCGCCACCGGCGTCCCCATCGCTGTCCCCCTGTTTGATCTGTACGGCTATCCCATGGTCTTTGGCCATGTTATGCAGGATGCAGCAGGCCAGGAATATCCCACAGGCCTTTTGGGGGCTGTACTGTAGGGCACCGCCGGAGGTGTCTAGGCATCGGAAGCGTGTCTTGAGCATCCCAAACACCCGCTCTATGATGTTGCGTGTTGCGGCATGTGCCTCATTATAGCATAGCTGTGCTGGGGTTATGGGGCGCCGGCACGGTGTGAGCAGCCAGGGATGGAGTGGGTATCCGCAGTCACCTGTGTGGAGATAGTGGAGAGCAGTGTCATGTTCAGGTTCATATTGGCCATCTCCCTGTGTGCCACTACCATGGCACCTGTGTCATTCCCACCCTTGCCCAGAGTTTGCATTCCATACATGTGTACTCACCCACTAAATGTCCTGTGGGGATGTCCCCACTCTCGAATCGATGGCACAGTGCAGACTGATACCATATGAAGGCATCATGTGCTCCACCAGGGTGTGTGGCACAGACATTGATTGTGCACCAGTGGCATCACACACCACCTGGCAGTTGACACTGGAGAATCCCTTTTGTTACCGATAGGCATGGCCATCGGGGCCAGGTGGCATCGGATGGCCACATGGGTGCAGTCTATGGCCCCTAACACCAGGCATCACGTGCTACCCTGTGGAACTCCTGCATGTTTGCTGTACGCTCTGCCGCGGTGCTGGGGAAATGGATGTACTCTGCAGCATGTGGCAGCAGTGCGCTGAGGAATTGGATGAGGATGCATGACGTGGCCGACTGTGTGATGCCTGTGGTGTCCCCTGTCAGCCTCTGGAAGGTGCCCGTGGTGAGCAGGCACATGCAGGTTGTCACCTTGTTCTCCACCGACAGAGCGTGACTCCGTCGTGAGGGTGCCTGCATCACATCACTGCACAGCTCACAGAGCCATCTCAGTATTGCCCTGTTCAGGCGGTACCAGCCCACGATCTCTACATCTGTGTACAGCTCAAAGCTGATGCGGGCACGGTACCACCTGTGGGGAGACACTCCGCACGGGCCCTCCACGGCCACATCCCCTGCAGCATGGATTCTCCCCTCATTACAGCTTCCATGTAAGCTGGCACTGTCCATCTCCTGGCTTCTGCCCCCGGCTGCTGTTGCTATGTTACCCCCGCTGTCCTGACTGCTACTTCCACTGCACCGGGCACCCCCCGCTGGCCTCTACAAAGTATGGGAAACAGTTTCCTTGCCTGCCCTTTTCAGTCTGTCCATCTGTCTCTGTCTGTCTCTCTCTCTCCCCCACTTGACAGCCTGGTAGCGTTCTTGCGCCGCTTCCTTAAGCCTTTTTATTTTGGCTCATTTCTGCTAGTGCGCAGTTTCCGGCTGTGCCGCTATTGCACATTTGCGCTAGTGTTTGAATATCGCATTGTGCTCTTTATGCATGGATCCGCCCCCTTCAGTTGCGCATGCCTTCATTTTCATTGCGCTATTGCTCAGCATGTTTTCGGGGGCTCAACTGCCTCCTTCTGAATATCGCAGAATGGCGCAGTTTGGGACTTGTGCATGCGCAACCCTGTTGCGCATGGCGCAACCCTTTTGAATATCTGGGCCCATGTGTTTTTTGAGATTAAGCAGACAGATACTTTATTAGAAGCAGAAGGAGTCTTATTTAGGGTTAAAAAAAGAAAAGAAAGAAAGGCAGTGCATGTTGTGTGCTGGGAAGGGTTCTGTATCAACTTAATTTGCTATGATCAGTTGGACTAGTGAGAGCTTAATTTTAGGGCATGGCTTAGACACTATAAAATCAGGTAACTCAAATTACAACTTCCTGTTCCTAGCCTGGCTGGCTTGTAGAGCAGAAAGCAGCTAACTAAAGGAAGCTACCATTTTCTTACCTATTTAACACTTCTAGCTCAGCCTGGCTCAGTGTCTGTTGAGATTAAGCAGATAGAAAGTTTTTTTTGAAGTGGAAGGGGTCTTTTTTAGGGTTAAAAAAAGAAAAGAAAGAAAGACAGTGTATGTTCTGTGCTGGGAAGGGTACTGAATCAACTTACTTTGCTAAATCAGTAGGGGGAGTGATAGCTTAATTCGGGGTGTGTCTTATACAATATAAAAGCTGGTGACTCAAATTAGAACTTCCTGTTGCTTGCCTTGCTTGTGGAGCAGAATGCAGCTAACTAAAAGAAGCTACCATTATCTTACTAATTTAACACTTCTATCTCATCATGACGCAGTGTCTGTTGATATTAAGCATACAGATACTTTATTAGAAGTAGTAGGGTCTTATTTTGGGTTAAAAAGGAAAGAAAGAACATCAGTGTGTGTTCTGTGCGGTGAAGTGTACTGTATCAACTTACTTTGCTAAATCAGTAGGAGGAGTGAGCGTTTAATCTGCCCTCACTTTGGAAAAGGATTCAAAGCTCACTGAAACTTAGCTTTCCTGTCAGTATTGCGGTGTTTAGGACTCTTTATGACAAAACATTTGCTGAAATCTGTAAATGTTTCCGTAGTTCCTAGCAGTCCTGTTAATGGTTCCATTTCTAGCCTTACCATATGCAGCCATGAACATAACCCCTCTCTTCCCTACCTAACTTGTTCAATAGTCAGCTGCCTTGTTGGCCCTCGGAACTCTTGGCACTTTTTTCTCTATCTACTCCCTCATGCCACTTTAATAGTTGTTACAGTTTTCATCATGGGCCCTACTGAATCCTTGGTCACCCTCCAAGCAAAATAATTAGTTTCTGAGGGCTGAAATGATCATAACTTGTACCTTTCTATAGAGGCCTGGATAAATGTGTTACTTTAACTTCTATGTATATGAAGGTTGAATATGCCACAATAATGTTATGTGTTGCATGTATGCTCCCACATGTGTACTTGGAATGTATATATTGTACCTATTACTATTTGTAAGTCTGTTTTTTACCTTAACACATTATGTATACTGCACCGCTAATCTATGTATGTATAACTGTCCTTGACAACAGCAGGTCCACCTTGTAAATGAGCTTGCTCAATGGTGATCGCCTGGATAAATAAAGATTTGATTGATTGATTGATTGATTAATTGGGGGTGTAGATTAGACAATATAAAGGCAGGTGACTTAAATTATAACTTCCTGCTACTATCCTTGCTTGTAGAGCAGAATGCAGCTAACTAAAAGAAGCTATTATTTTCCTAATAATTTAACACTTCTATCTCAGCAGGACTCAATGTCTGTTGAGATAAAGCAGATAGATGCTTTATTAGATGTAGAAGGGGTCTTATTTAGGGTTTAAAAAGAAATGAAAGAAAGTCAGTGTGTGTTCTGTGTTGGGAAGGGTACTGTATCAACTTACTTTTCTAAACCAGTAGGAGGAGGTGACAGCTTAATTCAATGTTTGGCTTAGACAATATAAAAGCATGTGACTCTAATTTGCAAATCTCGCAAATGCAACTGCCACTAGCCTAGTGTAAAAAAATATATGTATACTCTGTTTGACAATGCTCACTGAGCGGCTCCCCCCCTTCCTTTCCCTACTAATTCCTCCTCCCCTAGCTCCCTCCCTTCTACCCCCACCAGCTCTCCCCCGACCATAAATTTTGCACCTTTTGCTATCTTTTGCTTCATTGGAGATTGTATTCTATTGTAACAAAATTGTAATTGAACTGTAACTTTTTTGTTTGTAAGTACTGTGTCCCTTGTACTACTGTTCTGATGTCCTCTTTGTGACAAGGTACCCTTTGTAAATGAGCCTCTGGCTCAAAGGTTTCTAAACTGATGTTTAACTAAATAAATAAATAATTACAACTTCCTGTTGCTAGCCTTGCTTGTAGAGGAGAAAGCAGCTAACTAACAGAAGCTACTATTTTCTTAATAATTTAACACTTCTATCTCTGCAGGACTCAGTGTCTGTTGAGATTAAGCAGATGGATACTTTATTAGAAGTAGAAGGGGTCTTATTTAGGGTTAAAAAAGAAATGAAAGAAAGTCTGTCTGTGTTCTGTGTTGGGAAGGGTACTGTATCAACTTACTTTGCTAAATTAGTAGTAGGAGTGACAGCTTAATTCGGTGCGTGGCTTAGACAATATTAAAGCAGGAGACTCAAAGTATAACTTCCTGTTGCTAGAATTTTTTGTTACTAATTGCCCTCCATCCCTCCCCTCCACCATCCCACCCTAAGCCAGTTCTACTTTTATAGCTCCTGGATTTGACTGACAATGGGAACTTTCTGTTTGGCAGTAGGTAGGGAAGGATCATAGAGAAACATTGTTTTTTTCAACCCTAAAGAAAAAAAAGTAGCTAGCCTTGTTTGTAGAGCATAAAGCAGCTAACTAAAAGAATCTACCATTTTCTTTTTAATTTAACACTGCTATCTCAGCAGTACTCAGTGTCTGTTGAGATTATGCAGCTAGATAATTTATTAGAAGTGGAAGGTGTCTTATTTAGGGTTAAAAAAAGAAAAGAAAGAATGTCAGTTTGTGTTCTGTGATGGGAAGGGTACTGTATCACCTTACTTTGCTAAAGTCAGTAGGAGGAGTGGGAGCTTACTTGGGTGTGTGGCTTAGACAATATAAAAGCAGGTGACTCTAATTACAACTTCCTGTTGTTAGCCTTGCTTGTAGAGGAGAAAGCAGCTAACTAACAGAAGCTACTATTTTCTTAATAATTTAACACTTCTATCTCTGCAGGACTCAGTGTCTGTTGAGATTAAGCAGATGGATACTTTATTAGAAGTAGAAGGGGTCTTATTTAGGGTTAAAAAAGAAATGAAAGCAAGTCTGTCTGTGTTCTGTGTTGGGAAGGGTACTGTATCAACTTACTTTGCTAAATTAGTAGGAGGAGTGACAGCTTAATTGGGTGCGTGGCTTAGACAATATTAAAGCAGGTGACTCAAAGTATAACTTCCTGTTGCTAGAATTTTTTGTTACTAATTGCCCTCCATCCCTCCCCTCCACCATCCCACCCTAAGCCAGTTCTGCTTTTATAGCCCCTGGATTTGACTGACAATGGGAACTTTCTGTTTGGCAGTAGGTAGGGAAGGATCATAGAGAAACATTGTTTTTTTCAACCCTAAAGAAAAAAAAGTAGCTAGCCTTGTTTGTAGAGCATAAAGCAGCTAACTAAAAGAATCTACCATTTTCTTTTTAATTTAACACTGCTATCTCAGCAGTACTCAGTGTCTGTTGAGATTAAGCAGCTAGATACTTTATTAGAAGTGGAAGGTGTCTTATTTAGGGTTAAAAAAAAAGAAAAGAAAGAATGTCAGTTTGTGTTCTGTGATGGGAAGGGTACTGTATCACCTTACTTTGCTAAAGTCAGTAGGAGGAGTGAGAGCTTACTTGGGTGTGTGGCTTAGACAATATAAAAGCAGGTGACTCTAATTACAACTTCCTGTTGCTAGCCTTGCTTGTGGAGCAGAATGCAGCTAACTAAAAGAAGCTACCATTTTCTTACTAATTTAACACTTCTATCTCTGCAGGAGTCAGTGCCTGTTGGGATTAAGCAGACATATACTTTATTAGAAGTAGAAGTGGTCTTATTTAGGGATAAAAAAATAAAAGGAAGAAAGTCCATGTGTTTTCTGTGCTGGTAAGGGTACTGTATCAACTTACTTTGCTAAATCAGTAGGAGGAGTGAGGGCATAATTGGTGATGTGCATTAGACAATATAAAAGTAGGTAACTCAATTTACAACTTCCTGTTACTAGCCTTGCTTGTAGAGCACAAAGCAGCTAACTAAAAGAAGCTACTATTCTCTTACTAATTTAACACTTCTATCTCAGCAGGACTCAGTGTCTGTTCAGATTAAGCAGACAGATACTTTATTAGAAGTAAAAGGTGTCTTAATTAGGGTTAATAATAGAAAAGAAAGTAAGTTTGTGTTCTGTGGTGGGAAGGGTACTGTATCAACTTACTTTGCTAAAGTCAGTAGGAGGAGTGAGAGCTTAAATGGAGGTGTTGCTTAGACAATATAAAGGCAGGTGACTCAAATTACAACTTCCTGTTGCTAGCCTTGCTTGGAGAGTGGAATGCAGCTAACTAAAAGAAGCTACCATTTTCTTACTAATATAACACTTCTATCTCAGCAGGACTCAGTGTCTGTTGATATTAAGCAGAGAGATACTTTATTAGAAGTAGAAGGGGTCTTATTTATGTTTAAAAAAGAAAAGAAAGAAAGTCAGTTTGCGTTCTGTGATGGGAAGGGTACAGTATCAACTTACTTTGCTAAAGACAGTTGGAGGAGTGAGAGCTTAATTGGGGCATGGCTTAGACAATATAAAAGCAGGTGACTCAAATTACAACTAAATGTTGCTAGCCTTGCTTGTAGAGCAAAAAGCAGCAAACAAAAAGAAGCTACCATTTTTTTACTAATTTAACATTTCTATCTCATCAAGACTCAGTGGACCGGATATTCAGAAGGGTTGCACCATGCACAATAGGGTTGGCATGCGCAAGTCTGAAATTATGCCATTCTGCGATATTCAGCAGGAGGCAGTTGCACCACTGAAAACAGGCTGAGCAACAGCGCAATGCAAATGAAGGCATGCACAACCGAAGGGGGTGGATCCCTGCATAAAGAGTGCAATGCGATATTCAAAGGGTTGTGCAATGCGCAATAGCGGAACAGCCGGAAGGTGCGCCACAGCGGAAATGAGCCAAAATAAAAAGGCTCAAGGAAGAGGCGCAAGAACGCTACAATGATGCCAAACGAGACAGACAGAGACAGACAGACAGTGACAGTCCAGAACAGGGCAGGCAAGGGAAGTTGTGTGGGCCATAGGCTGCAGAGGCCAGCAGGGGTACCCAGTGCAGTGGAGGTAGCAGTCAGGACAGCAGGGGTAACAGAGCAACATCAGCCGTGGGGGGTCACAAGCCAGGGAGATGGACAGTGCCAGCTTCCACATAGAAGCTGTAATGAGGGGGGTGAGAATGCATGCTTCAGGGGGAAGTGGCCATGGAAGGGCCCGTCGGTGGTATGCCCCCAACAGGCAGTACCATGCCCGCATCAGCTTTGAGCTGTACACGGATGTAGATACTGTGGGCCGGTACCACCTGAACAGGGTAATACTGAGGCGGCTCTGTGAGCTGTGCAGTGATGTGATGCAGGCACCCTCACAATGGAGTCACGCTCTGTCAGTGGAGACCAAGGTGACAGCCTGCATGTGCCTGCTCACCACGGGCACCTTCCAGAGGCTGACAGGGGACACCACAGGCACCGCACAGTCGGCCACGTCATGCATCCTCACCCAATTCCTCAGCACACTGCTGCCACATGCTGCGGAGCACATCCATTTCCCCAGCACCACGGCAGAGCGTACAGCAAACATGCAGGAGTTTCACAGGGTATCACGTATGCCTGGTATGCTAGGGGCCATAGACTGCACCCATGTGGCCATTCGCACGCCACCTGGCCCCGATGGGGCCGCATATAGGAACAGGAAGGGCTATTCCAGTGTCAACTGCCATGTGGTGTGTGATGCCACTGGGCGCATAATCAATGTCTGTGCCACACACCCTGGAGGAGCACATGATGCCTCCATATGGTATCAGTCCACACTGTGCCATCGATTCGAGAGTGGGGACATCCCCACAGGCCATCTAGTGGGTGAGTACGCATGTAGGAATTGCAAATTTGGGGCAAGGGTGGGAATGCCACAGGTGCTATGGTAGTGGCACACAGGGATATTGGCAATATGGACCTGAACATGATACTTATCTCCACCATCTCCACACAGGTAATAGCGGATACCCACTCCATCCCTGGCTGCTCACACCATACTGGTGCCCCATGAGCCCATCGCAGCAACGCTATAATGAGGCGCATGCCGCCACACGCAACATCATCGAGCGGGTGTTTGGGATGCTCAAGTCATGCTTCTGATGCCTAGACACCTCCGGCGGTGCCCTACAGTACAGCCCCTCAAAGGCCTGTGGGATATTCCTGGCCTGTTGTATCCTGCACAACATGGCCAAAGACTGTGGGATAGCCATTCAGGTCGAGGAGGGGGACAGCGATGGGGACGCCAGTGGCACCGGTGATGATGGTGATGAGCAGCCCCCCCCTTGGACGGCGGGACCCCCGACTGATCCGGAAGGCCCAGCTGCACTGGGACACCATCACAGAGGAGCATTTTGCACAACACAGGTAAGTCAAGGGGCCATGTGCAACCAACACTGTCGAGGCGCAACCCACAGGCACACAGAGTAACACACCAGGAGTGCATGATGGCAAGGGGAGTGGAAGGGACCAGGCACACAAACACACCATCAGGGAGGGGTGAACAGTCATATGGACACACACACACACACACCAGGCACAAAGCGTACATGGGCAGGTGCACAGCAGAGCAGGAACATACATGGCAAACACACAGATCCACAGACCACACCCACCACCTGTACTGTCCAAGTACATGTGTCAGATGCTGGGCACCCTTGCACCTTGGTGTACACTACAATGCAGGCATCATCATGCACACGCACCTGTGGACAGCAGTCGGGATGGTGTGCAGGTGGTCCGTGTGTCGGCATGATGGGCAGGGCACCCACCAGTGCACTGCCCACCTTGACGCACTTTGCACACAGGGCAGCACCAGACAGGGCCCGCACTGGGAGACAGGTCAGTCATGTTGCACTGTTCCACGGCCACTGCGGATGCATGGGTGGCCCCCGCCGTGACCCAACAGCACTGGCAGGCTGAGCAGGGGCCACATGGGGTGGCTTCGATGGACCACCAGGGGTCCCACTGCACGATCACGACCTTGTCCGCACAGGGGTCTGTAGCATGCCAAACATACCTGCACCAGGGGTGCTTGGGATGCCCACAGCAGAACCCAGCCTTGACAGGCTAAGTGTCACACGACACCGGGAATGGGGAGTGGAGAGCGTACTGTGTGGGGTGCGCAGTACAGGGACACCTGCTTGTGTGCCCAATGCAGCCACGACAGCGACCAATGCCTGAGTCTGCCTGTCAATGGCGGCGGTCACATCCATCCACATATGGACCATCTCTGCAAGGATCAGAGCACAGTCCCTGCTGTGCCACTCCACAGCCACGCACAGTGCCTCCACAGACGTTGCAACCTGCCTTTGCTGCTGTACTGATTCCCGCAGCAAGCGGGTGTGCTCTTCGAATGGGTACTGTGCCACAACAGCATCCTGTCCCCCAGGATATGGAAGGTCCTGATGCTCAACACCCCTTGAGGGTGGGCACTGTTCACCAGGACCAGGAATGGGCATATCAAAGGGCGGTGGGCATGTGCCACCACTGGACACTGTACCCCCAGACCTGGTGGGTGACTGCTGCTGCTGCCCCTCCAACTGCTGTGCCCCAGCGACCACTCGTCCTGCTGCTGTGGCTGCAACAGTGCCAGACACCTGCACAGCCACTGATGCTGCCCCACCAGGGCTGACAGGCACAGCCTGGGACTGTGCCAACATGCTGGCACACGTTGGAGCCAGCTAGGCCCAGGGGCACATGCTGGCCTGCTGTGTGTCCGTCATGGGACACACACATGTCACTGCCCATTGCAGTCCTTGCATCATCAATGGTGCAGGTACGTGCTACAGCCACAGTCACAGTGTGCTGGCATGCTTGCATGCCAGACTGCTGAGACACAGGCTGTGCACCCCCCACACCTGACTCACCGACAACAGAGGTGGCAGCCAGGCGTGCATGCTGGTGCAGTGCATGCTGGCTGTCGACAGAGGTGGATGGACCCTCCTCCAACTCCAGCAGGTCTTCCTCACTGCCTGGACCCACCACCACCATCCCCTGAAGACGAACAGGATCTGTAACAGAAAGTGAGGACATGTGAGTGCATGTGAATAACCTCCCCCCCAACACCACCACCATGTCATACCATGCAGTGATGGGCTTCCACCTGTCTGGAATCCACCTCCTGGTATGTCCTCAATAGCACTCCACTGCATTGATGCAGCCAGTCGGTCCTCAGCTGGGGTCAGCTCCACCACCGCTGGCTGGCCCCCGCCTGTGCCAGCACGTGCCACCCTGAGGGCTGCCACCTTCTCTTTCACCCTCCCGCGGACTGTCCCCATCTTCTTTTTGCATTCCTGCACGGAGCGCTGGTGGCTTCCATGCAGGTTCACTGCCCGAGCTACCCCCCTCCCATGCAGCTGCACGGGCCTGAGAGGTGCCCCGCCGTCCACTCAGTAGTGGCTCCTCCTCCAGGTAGGCCTGGAAGAGGGCCTCTGTCTCCGCCATGGTGAAGTTGGACCTCCTCCTCCATCCACCATCCTCACCCTCACTTTGGCTCTGCTCGGTCATGTCGGTCTGTATGGGTGGAAGTGGACTCCTGTCACTGTGCAGTCCACAGCGTTATCCCATGACCATTGGCCAGAACATCACACAGCATGCAACTCACCTCTCACCTGCAGTAACCGAATCTAGCCAGCGCAGCCCAATGTCGCACATTTATAGCACAATGCATGCAAGTTAGGAGTGGAGCAACTGTAATGAGATGCAAATCACGCCACTGTGCCTTTGAATGGCTGATCAGATGATTTGCATGTGTCGGCTGAATATCGCGCCATTGTGCTTTGCGCAATACGGTTGTGCCAGCTGAGCCAATGGCGCATTTCTGTGACTGTGTGGTACACTGCATTGCGCATGCCCAGGTAGCTTACGCAGGCATCTGCCGTGCTGATGACGTGCTGTGCGCGATGAGCAATTCAGGCCAAGGCTACCATTGTGCCAATAGCGCTACAGCGCTGGTCACCATATGGCGCTGTGGCAGTACTGCGCAATAGTCCACTGTGGCACTGGCACGCAGGTGTCCGATCGCCCAGGATGTGTGGACGTACGATGGTGCTGTGCGTGGCCTTGCGCCACTGACCCATGACCTTGTGCCCGACCTTTGCCCCCTGGCACTGTACATCTGGCATGTGTACAGCTCTATTGCACTGTTCGGTGACAGCACGATGTGGACTGATGGCGCTGTCCAAACAGCACAATAGGCAGTAATGGAGTTGTATTGCACAACATTTCCATGTGGGGTTGCCATGCTGCAGAATGCCATATTGCCACTGTACTTTTTGAAAATGGCACGCAGGAGAGCACCACAATGGGGGGTTTTGAAAATAGCTAACCTGGTGGCTGTGGTGGAGCCTCACTATGGCTCACTGTTTGAGGGAGTGCCCCTGCAGGTGCCATGCACCCATGTGTGGCAGCAGGTCACCGCTGCCCTGGAGCAGGCCACTGGGCGGAGGAGGACCCCAGAGCAGTGCAGGCACTGCTATGGTGACCTGCAGAGGAGGGAGCGTGCTCTGCTTGCATGCCTCAGGTCACATGCCCAGAGGGGCATTGTGCCCAGGCCAGGTGGGTGTGCTGTGTATGCACCGGTATTGTCTGCATGGGTGACTGTGTAATGTAATTTGCCCATGGGGGTGGGTTGGGCTGTGGTTTGCTGTGAGGGTGTTTGCAGGTGTGTGCTGTTTGGGTCTGGTTGTGTGGGCAGGCACACTCAATGGGGCAAGGGGCTGTCTGCTTTGGGATCTCACTGATGTGTTTCTCTTCCTTTGTCTCCCACAGGCGTGGAGGAGCAGAAGCGGGCACAGACTGAAGCCTGGGATGGCGGTGCCAGGGTGGCTGGTGGAGGAGGTGTGCAACAGCCACAGCCATAGCAGCAGCAACAGCATCAGCTGCAGCCACAGCAGCACCTGCTGCAGCGGCTTGATGAGGGTCAGTGTCATTACATCATGGATGCTATTGCATGCTGGGGAGCACAGACACCTTCCATGGACAACACTACCATGCATGTAACATGTGACAGTCATCACTGTCCAGTGGCACTGCATTTGTGTGTGTGTGTGTGTGTGTGTGTGTGTGTGTGTGTGTGTGTGTGTGTGCATCACTGGTGGTCCATGCATGCACCGGGCACATGGCTGAGGCACTAGCATCCCACCACATAGCCACATCACTGGGCAGCCTTGGTTGTGCTGTTCTGGACATGGACAGTGTGTGTGTGCAGTGGTACACATGGCCATTGCTGGCTGGTTGGGCTTGTCTTGTGCACGGTCACTGTGGATGGGTGCAGTCCATCACAGGAGCGGGGCACTTGGCTGTCTGCCATGCATGATGGGTGGGATTCAGGGATGTGGACAGTCACAGCCATTGACTCTGATCCCTTGTCCTAGGTATCTGGATCCTGCGCCTGATGGAGTGGGGCCTCTGGAGGCTCACTCAGGTGGCCATTGAAACACACACCATTCTCCTGGACATGCAGCAGCATGGGATGCGGCACCAGAGGAGGCCACGGGCACAGCACCAGGCAGGAGGAGGGCAGGCTGCCAGGCGGTAGCTGAACATCAGTGAACCCCACTTTCCCTCTCCCGGTTGTTCACCCCTGCCCCTTACCCAACCCTACCTCATACCCATACCCCCACCCCTGCTTTGTAAATAAGTTGTTGTTTGTTGTTCTTGTTATGCATCTTATTATTACATTTATATTTTGATAGGAATACTGTGGTGGTCTCTGATTTGCAGCTGGCTATAGGTGCTCAGTTGCAGTGGTGTGCATGGCATCTGATGTGGTATGGTCATGGGTATGTGTGTGCATGTGTGTGGGGCGGTGTCCCTGGTGTGGGTGAGGCTTCCAGTCAGTATTGCCGTGTGCTGCCACCCTCTGCTGGGTGCCCATGATGGGTGTGGCTTGTATGGTGCTGTGGTTCACGAGGTTGCAGTGTGCCAGGGGGCCCTGGGGATTCCTGCAGTGCTGGTCACTGCACATGGGTGGTGTCTTGGGGTCACAGTGCTGGGAGTGCTGTGCACATGGGGGGTGCTGGACACTGGGGTGCTCCGCCCCCTTTGTGTGCCAGTCTCAGGTTGACAGTGGGTGTGCTGCAGTAACACAGCCGGGATGTGCTTTGTTTGCTTGTCCCCATGGTCCGGTGGCTGTTCCATCCCTCCCCCAGTTATGCTGTGCTTGGGGTGTGGGGGTACATTGTTGGTTCGGCAGTGTGCCCTGTGCCCATCTGTGGCATGGGTGGTGGGACCCTGCCTACCTCCCTGGTTGTGCAGTTCCATTGCTATGCTGCTGGGGCCTCTTTGCTTGCTCTATGGCGCCTCTGGATTGCTTAGCTGGGCCGCCTTTGTTGCGCTGTGGTGCATCAACTCTGCTCAGCTTCCCCTTCCTGGTTGCGCTATGGTGCAGGTTGTGCAATATTCAGACATTGGCTGCTTGCGCAATTTGTCTTGCTCCATGTTTGAATATCAAGTGTGTTGCGCATGTGCACAATTGACTTGCACTTGCTCCTGCTGTTGCACACTTTTTGGGTGCAGTTTGAATATCTGGCCCAGTGTCTTTTGTGATTAAGCAGACAGATACTTTATTTGAAGTAGAAGCGGTCTTATTTATGGTTAAAAAGGAAAATAAAGAAAGTCAGTGTGTGTTCCTTGCTGGGAAAGGTACTGTATCAACTTACTTTGCAAAATCAGAAGGAGGAGAGATAGCTCAATTCAGGGTGTGGCTTATATAACATGAAAGCAGGTGACTAAAATTACATCTTCCTGTTGATAGCCTTACTTGTAGAGCGGAATGCAGCTAATTAAAAGAAGCTACCACTTTCTTACTAATTTAACACTTCTATCTCAGCAGGACTCTGTGTCTGTTGAGATTAAGCAGACAGATACTTTATTAGAAGTAGAAGGGGTCTTATTTAGGGTTAAAAAAAAAGAAAAGAAAGAACGTCAGTGTGTGTTCTGTTCTGGGAAGGGTACTGCATCAGCTTAATTTGCTATAGTCAATTGGATGAGTGAGAGCTTAATTGGGGGTGTGGATTAGGCACCATAAAAGTAGGAGACTCAGATTACAACTTCCTGTTGCTAGCCTCACTTCTAGAGCACAAAACAACTAATTAAATGAAGCTACCATTTTCTTACTAATTTAACAATTCTATCTCAGCAGGACTCAGTGTCTGCTGAGATTAAGCAGACAGAAACTTTATTAGAAGAAGAAGGGGTCTTATTTAGGGTTATAAAATGAAAATAAAGAAAGTCAGTGTCTGTTCTACACTGGGAAGGGTACTGTATCAACATACTTTACTACATCATTATGAGGAGTGAGAGCCTACTTGTGGTGTGTCTTAGACAATAAAAAAGCAGGTGACTCAATTCACAACTTCCTGTTAGTAGCCTTGCTGGTCAAGCAGAAAGCAGCTAACTAAGAGAAGCTACCATTTTCTTACTATTTTAACACTTGTATCACTGCAGGAGTCTGTGTCTGTTGAGATTAAGCAGACAGATTCTTTATTAGAAGTAGAACGGTCTTATTTTGATTTAAAAAAAGAAAAACAAGAAAGTCAGTTTGTGTTTTGTGCTAGGAAGGTTACGGTATTAGCTTATATTGCTCAATCAGTAGGCAGAGTGAAAGCTAAATTAGAGGTGTCTCTTAGACAATATAAAAGCAGGTGACTCAAATTACATCTTCCTGTTGCTAGCCTTGCTTGTATAGCAGGAAGCAGCTAACTAAACAAGCTCACATTTTCTTACTAATTTAACATTTCTATTTCAGCAGGACTCATTGACATTTGAAATTAAGCAGACAGATACTTTATTAGAAGTAGAAGGGGTCTTAATTAGGGTTAAAAAAGAAAATAAAGAAATTCAGTGTGTGTTCTGTGCTGGGAAGGTTACTGTATCATCTTGCTTTGCTAAATCAGTAGGAGTAGCGATAGCTTAATTCGGGGTGAGGCTTATAAAATATAAAAGCAGGTGACTCAAATTATAACTTCCTGTTGCTAGCCTTGCTTGTAAAGCGGAATGCAGCTAACTAAAAGAAGCTACCTTTTTCATACTAATTTAGCAATTCTATCTCAGCAGGACTTCATGTCTGCTGAGATTAAGCAGACAGATAATTTATTAGAAGTAGAGGGGGTCTTATTTATGGTTAAAAAAGAAAAGAAAGAAATTCAATGTATGTTCTGTGCTGGGAAGGGTACTGTATCAACTTACTTTGCTAAATCAGTAGGAGGAGTGAGAGCTTAATTGGGGGTGTGGCTTAGACAATATAAAAACAGGTGACTCAAATTACAACTTCCTGTTGCTAGCCTTTTTTGTTACTAAATGCCCTCCATCCCTCCCCTCCACCAACCCACCCTAAGCCAGTTCAACGTTTATAGCCTCTGGATTTGACTGACAATGGGAACTTCCGGTTTTGCAGTAGGAAGGGAAGGATCATAGAGAAACATTGTTTTTTCAACCCTAAAGAAAAAAAGTAGCTAGCCTTGATTGTAGAGCATAAAACAGGTAACTAAAAGAAGCTACCATTTTCTTTTTAATTTAACAGTACTATCACAGCAGGACTCAGTGTCTGTTGAGATTAAGCAGACAGATACTTTATTAGAAGTAGAAGGGGTCTTACTTAGGGTTAAAGAAAAGAAAGGAAGTCAGTTTGTGTTCTGTGATGGGAAGGGTACTGTATCAACTTACTTTGCTAAAGTCTGAAGGAGGAGTGAGAGCTTAATTGGGGGTGTGGCTTAGACAATATAAAAGCAGGTGACTCATATTAGAACTTCCTGTTGCTAGCTTTGCTTGTAGAGCAGAAAGCATATAACTAAAAGAAGCTACCGTTTTCTTACTAATTTATCACTTCTAACTCAGCAAGTCTCAGTGTCTGTTGAGATTAAGCAGCCAGATACTTTATTAGAAGTAGAAGGGGTCTTACTTAGGGTTAAAAAAGAAAAAGAAAGTCAGCGTGTGTTATGTGCTGGGAAGGGTATTGTATCAACTTAATTTGCTAAAGTCAGTTGGAAGAGTAAGAGCTTTATTTGAGGTGTGGCTTAGACCATATAAAAGCAGGTGACTCAAATTTCAACTTCCATCTAACTAAAAGAAGCTACCATTTTCTTACTAATTTAACATTTCTATCTCAGCAGGACTCATTTACTTTTCAGATTAAGCAGACAAATACTTTATTAGAAGTAGAAGGGGTCTTATTTAGGGTTAAAAAGATAAAAAAAGAAATTCAGTGTGTGTTCTGTGCTGGGAAAGGTACTGTATCAACTTACTATGCTAAATCAGTAGAAGTGATAGCTTAATTCAGGGTGTTGCTTATACAATATAAAAGCACGTGACACAAATTATAACTTCCTGTTACTAGCCTCTCTTGTAGAGCGGAATGCAGCTAAATAAAAGAAGCTTCCCTTTTCTTACTTATTTAACAATTCTTTCTCAGTAGGACTCAGTGTCTGTTGAGATTAAGCAGACAGATACTTTATTCGAAGTAGAAGTGGTTGTATTTACAGTTAAAAATGGAAAAGAAAGAACGTCATTGTGTGTTCTTGGGTGGGAAGGGTACTGTACCAACTTACTTTGCTAAATTAGTAGTAGGAGTGAGAGCTTAATTGGTGGTATGGCTTAGACAATATAAAAACAGGCAACTCAAATTGCAACTTCCTTTTGCTAGCCTTTTTTCTTACTAATTGCCCTCCATCCCTCCCCTCCTCCCACCTACCCTAAGCCAGCTGAACTTTTATAGCCTCTGGATTTGACTGACAATGGAAACTTCCTGTTTTGCAGTAGGAAAGGAAGGATCATAGAGAAACATTGTATTTTTCAACCCTAAAGAAAAAAAGTAGCTAGCCTTGATTGAAGAGCATAAAGCAGTTGAGTAAAAGAAGGTACCATTTTCTTTTAATTTAACACTACTATCTCAGCAGGACTCAGTGTCTGTTGAGATTAAGCAGACAGATACTTTATTAGAAGTAAAAGAGGTCTTACTTAGGGTTAAAAAGAAAAGAAAGAAAGTCAGTGATAGTTGTGTGCTGGGAAGGTTTCTGTATCAACTTAACTTGCTATGGTCAGTTGAAAGAGTGAGAGCTTAATTGGGGGCATGGCTTAGACCATATAAAAGCTGGTGACTCACATTACATCTTCCTGTTGCTAGCCTTGATTGTTGAGCAGAAAGCAGCTAACTAAAAGAAGCTACCATTTTCTTACTAATTTAGCACTTCTTCTCAGCAGGACTCAGTGTCTGTTGAGATTAAGCAGACAGATAGTTTATTAAAAGTAGAAGGGGTCTTATTTAGGGTTAAAAAAATAAAGAAAGTCAGTGTGTGTTCTGTGCTGGGAAGTGTACTGTATCAACTTATTTTGCTAAATCAGAAGGAGGAGTGATAGCTTAATTCGGGGTGTGGCTTATATAATATGAAAACAGGTGACTCAAATTACATCTTCCTGTTGATAGCCTTACTTGTAGAGCGGAATGCAGCTAATTAAAATAAGCTACCATTTTCTTACTAATTTAACACTTCTATCTCAGCAGTACTCAGTGTCTGATGAGATTAAGCAGACAGATACTTTATTAGAAGTAGAAGGGGTCTTACTTAGGGTTAAAAACCAAAAAGAAAGAATGTCAGTGTGTGTTCTGTGATGGGAAGGGTACTGCATCAGCTTAATTTGCTATAGTCAGTTGGACGAGTGAGAGCTTAATTGGGGGTGTGGCTTAGGCACTATAAAAGCAGGTGACTCAAATTACAACTTCCTGTTGCTAGCCTCGCTTGTAGAGCACAAAGCAACTAATTAAATGAAGCTACCATTTTCTTACTAATTTAACAATTCTATCTCAGCAGTACTCAGTGTCTGTTGAGATTATGCAGACAGAAACTTTATTAGAAGAAGAAGGGGTCTTATTTAGGGTTAAAAAATAAAAATAAATAAAGTCAGTGTGTGTTCTGTGCTCGGAAGGGTACTGTATCAACATACTTTGCTAAATCATTAGGAGGAGTGAGAGCCTACTTGTGGTGTGGCTAAGACAATATAAAAGCAGGTGACTAAATTCACAACCTCCTGTTAGTAGACTTGCTTGTAGAGCAGAAAGCAGCTAAGTAAGAGAAGCTACCATTTCCTTACTATTCTAACACTTGTATCTCAGCAGGAGTCTGTGTCTGTTGAGATTAAGCAGACATATTCTTTATTGGAAGTAGAAGGGTATTATTTTGGGTTAAAAAAAGAAAAGAAAGAAAGTCAATTTGTGTTTTGTGCTAGGAATGTTACTGTATTAACTTACTTTGCTAAATCAGTTGGAGGAGTGAGAGCTAATTTGGAGGTATCTCTTAGACAATATAAAAGCAGGTGACTCAAATTACAACTTCCTGTTGCTAGCCTTGCTTGTGTAGCTGGATGCATCTAACTAAACAAGCTCCCATTTTCTTACTAATTTAACATTTCTGTCTCAGCAGGACTCATTGACATTTGACATTAAGCAGACAGATACTTTATTAGAAGTAGAAGGTGTCTTATTTAGGGTTAAAAAGGAAAAGAAAGGAAGTCAGTTTGTGTTCTGTGATGGGAAGGGTACTGTGTCAACTTACTTAGCTAAAGTCTGAAGGAGGAGTGAGAGCTTAATTGGGGGTGTGGCTTAGACAATATAAAAGCAGGTGACTCAGATTACAACTTCCTGTTGCTAGCTTTGCTTGTAGAGCAGAAAGCATCTAACTAAAACAAGCTACCATTTTCTTACTAATTTAACAGTTCTATCTCAGCAAGTCTCAGTGTCTGTTGAGATTAAGCAGCCAGATACTTTATTAGAAGTAGAAGGGGTCTTATTTAGGGTTAAAAAAAGAAAATAAAGAAATTCATTGTGTGTTCTGTGCTGGGAAGGGTACTGTATCAACTTACTATGCTAAATCAGTATGAGGAGTGATAGCTTTTTTCAGGGTGTGGCTTATACTATATAAAAGCAGGTGACTCAAATTACAACTTCCTGTTGCTAGCAGTTGAAGGGATCTTATTTAATAAATATGAAACTACACACCAATCTCCCTTCTCCACCCCTAGGGAAAATACAGGAAAGATTAGTATCTATCCAGCTTCAGGACTACCTAGAGCAGCACCTACTCCTAGCTGATGTAGAACACGGCTTCAATAAAGGCCATGGTACTGACACTGTGCTCATCCAGCTAACATCAGACATCCTTACGGCTATGGACCAAGGCTCCCCTGGGGCACTCTATTCATTGACCTATCCAAGCCCTTTGACCTGGTCAACTACAAACTCCTTCTCTCCAAACTCCACCACCTAGGACTGGATGATTACTTGCTCTCCTGGTTCGAGAGCTACCTGTATGACCGTATCCAAAAAGTTAGTAGGAGAGGTTCCCAGTCTAGCTCTAGACCTGTTGTCTCCCGGGTACCCCAGGGCTCTATCATGGGCTCCCTGCTATTCTCACTGTTCCTCAACAATATTGAGGGCAATTGCATGCTCAGCAACCTCATCCTCTATGCGGAGAATACTGTCATCTACTGCAGTGACCCACAACTCAATGTCATCTCCACCAAACTGCAGACTAGTCTCTCAACTCTTGAGGCCTGGTTCACCTCCAACTCCCTAAAGTTCAATGAAGAAAAAAACAAAGCAGTCCTGTTTAGGACAAGACATCTGGGCACTGACAGAAGCGAGCTGCTCCAGCTCAACACAGTCCTAGGAAAAAGTGTTGAGGTAATTGACAAGTTCAAATATCTTGGGATTATCCTTGACCAAGAGTTGACCTATAAACCTATTAGAATATATATGAATATAGAACTATTCAGAGGCAGTATAGCGCAGTGGTCTAAGGTGCTGAGCTGCAAATTTGGTGACATTCAGCTGACCAGACCTGGGTTTGAATCCCACAGCTTCCACTTGCATACTGTGTGACCCTGAGCAAGTCACTTAACCTCCTTGTGCTCCCAGGTCACTCCTGTAAAAAAGCTTTCAGCTTAGTGTGCTATACCTGGTTAAACAACTAAATAAAAAAAAAAATAAACCTCACATTGACTCCAGAACTAGGTCCATCCATCAAAGGCTTGGCCTTCTCTACAGCCTGGGCAACTCCTTTTCTGGTGAGGCATGATAAGCCATTGCCTACAGCAACCTCCTCCCCTCCATCCTATATGGTGCCCCTCTATTGCAGTTCCTCTGTGAGATGGAACTCAATAAACTCACCATGATCTATAACCAAGTGGCTCACATTGCTACCTACTCCTCCCCTAGGAGGCACCACTGCGAGGCCCTTGTGGACCTAAACTGGCCCACCCTGCGGCATAAACAGGCCAACCTGACCGCCTGCCTTGCCTTCAAATTCTCTACCCTTGGCCCTCCTCCTCACCTTTGAGGACTTTTCACCTCCAAAGCCCAATGCAGAACCAAGCAATTCTCTGCAAATCACCCCCTAGACATCCCTCAGATTCACTCCAACCAAGGCAAGCGTTCCTTCCAATACGCTGCCTCCTACCTACGGAACTCCCTCCCAGCCAGCCTGATTGTCAAACCTTCCCTTACCCAGTTTAAGTCTGGCCTCAAAGCACATCTCCTTGAACTCATCCTCTGTGGATGCAACCACTAGCACCCTAGTCCAGGTCTCCTTCCTACCTCCACTGCCTTAACCCCACCTTACTCTCTGAAGAAAATCCTAAGCTAGGCTGTCAATATACTGCATTCCTGTCTCAATTCCTACTAACTGTGTTGTATCCTGACATCTCTGAGCTGTATGCATGAGCCTGAATTAAACCTGCTGTAACCTCTGAATATTGATGTGGATGTATATTTTTATACCTGTTGTAACTACTGTAAATCATGCCTATGTATGTATTCCCTGTAACTAATTCCGGGTCACCCCTGAAAAAGGGACTTCAGGTCTCAGTGGGTTTACCCGGTTACCAAAATCTGTATCAACTTACTTTTCTTAATTCGGGATGCGGCTTAGACAATATAAAAGCAGGTGACTCCAATTATAACTTCCTGTTGTTAGCCCTGCTTGTAGAGAAGAAAGCAGCTCTCTAAAAGAAGCTACCATTATCTTACTATGTTAACACTTCTATCTCAGCAGGACACAATGTCTGATGAGATTAAGCAGACAGATACTTTATTAGAAGCAGAAGGGGTCCTATTTAAGGTTAAAAAAGAAAAGAAAGAACGTCAGCGTGTGATCTGTGCTGGGAAGGGTACTGTATCAACTTACTTTGCTAAATCAGTAGGAGGAATGAGATCTTAATTGGGGGTGTGCCTTAGACAATATAAAAGCAGGTGACTCAAATTATAACATCTTGTTGCTAGCCTTGCTTGTAGAGCAGAAAGCAGATAACTAAAAGAAGCTACCATTTTCTTACTAATTTAACACTTATATCTCAGCAGGACTCAATGTCTGTTGAGATTAAGCAAACAGATGCTTTATTAGAAGTAGAAGGGGTCTTATTTAGTATTAAATAAAGAAAATAAAGAAAGTCAGTGTATGTTCTGTGCTGGGAAGGGTACTTTATCAATTTACTTTGCTAAATCAGTAGGAGGAGTGAGAGCTTAATTGGGGGTGTGGCTTAGACAATATAAAAACAGGTTACTCAAATTACAACTTCCTGCTGCTAGCCTTGCTTGTAGAGCAGAAAGCAGCTAACTAAAAGAAACTAAAATGTTCTTATTAATTTAACACTTCTATCTCAGCAGGACTCAATGTCTGTTTAGATTAAGCAGATGGATGCTTTACTAGAAGTAGAAGGGGTTTTATTTAGGGTTAAAAAAGAAATGAAAGAAAGTCAGTATGCGTTCTGTGTTGAGAAGGGTACTGAATCAACTTACTTTGCTAAATCAGTAGGAGGAGTGAGAGCTTAATTGGGGGTGGCTTAGACAATATAAAAGCAGGTGATTCTAATTACAACTTCCTGTTGCTTGCCTTGCTTGTACAGCAGAAAGCAGCGAACTAAATGAAGATACCATTTTCTTACTAAATTAACACTTCTATCCTAGCAGGACTCAGTGTCTGTTAACATTAACTAGTCAGAGATATTATTAGAAATAGAAGAGGTCTTATTTAGGGTTAAAAAAGAAATGAAAGAAAGTCAGTGTGTGTTCTGTGTTTGGAAGGGTACTGTATCAACTTACTTTGCTAAATCAGCAGGAAGAGTGAGAGTTTAATTGGGGTTGTGGCTTAGACAATATAAAAGCAGTTGACTCAAATTACAACTAACTGTTGCTAGCCTTTTTTGTTACTAATTGCCCTCCACCCCCCCACTCCACCCACCCACCATAACCAGTTCTACTTTTATAGCCTCTGGATTTGACTGACAATGGTAATTTCCTTTTTGGCAGTAGGAAGGGAAGGGAAGGATCATAGAGAAACACTGTTTTTTTCAACCCAAATGAAAAAAGTAGCTAGACTTGATTGTAGAGCATAAAGCAGCTAACTAAAAGAAGCTACCATTTTCTTTTTAATTTATCACTACTATCTCTGCAGGACTCAGTTTCTGTTGAGATTAAGTAGGCAGATACTTTTTTAGAAGTACTAGGTGTCTTATTTAGGGTTAAAAAAAGAAAAGAAAGAAAGTCAGTTAGTGTTCTGTGATGGGATGGGTTCTGTATCAACTTACTTTGCTAAAGTCAGTAAGAGGAATGAGAGCTTAATTGGTGGTGTAGCCTAGACAATATAAGAGCAGGTGACTCAAATTACAACTTCCTGTTTCTAGCCTTGCTTGTACAGCAGAAAGCATCTAACTAAAAGAAGTTATGATTTTCTTACTAATTAAAGACTTCTATCTCAGCAAGACTCAGTGTCATTTGAGTTTAAGCTGACAGATACTTTATTAGAAGTAGAAGGGGTCTTAGTGTTAAAAAAGAAAAGAAAGTAAGTCAGGGTGTGTTCTGAGCTGGGAAGGGAACTGTATCATGTTAAGTTGCTAAAGTCAGTTTGAGGAGTGAGAGCTTATTTGGGGCCTGGCTTAGACAATATAAATGCAGGTGACTCAAATTACAACTTCCTGTTGCTAGCCTTGCATGTAGAGCAGAAAGCGACTACTTAAAAGAAGATCCCATTTTCTAGCAAATTTAACACTTCTATCTCAGCAGGACTCAGTGTCTGTTTAGATTAGGCAGACTGATACTTTATTAGAAGTAGAAGGGGACTTATTTAGGGTTTAAAAAAGAATAGAAAAAAGTCAGTGTGTGTTCTGAGCTGAGAAGGGTGCTGTATCAATTTACTTTGCTAAATCAGTAGGAAGAGTGAGAGCTTAATTGGGGGTGTGGCTTTGACAATTTAAAAGGAGATGACTCTAATTATAACTTCCTGTTGCTTGCCTTGCTTGTACAGCAGAAAGCAACTTACTAAAAGAAGCTACCATTTTATTACTAATTTTAACACTTCTATATTAGCAGGACTCAGTGTCTGTTGATATTAAGCAGAGAGATACTTTATTAGAAGTCAAAAGGGTCTTATTTAGGGTTAAAAAAGAAATGAAAGAAAGTCAGTATGTGTTCTGTGTTGGGAAGGGTACTGTATCAACTTACTTTGCTAAATCAGTAGGATCAGTGACAGCCTAATTGGGGATGCAGCTTAGACAATATAAAAGCTGGAGACTATAATTACAACTTCCTGTTGCTAGCCTTGCTTATAGAGCAGAAAGCAGATAACTGAAAGAAGCTACCATTTTGTTACAAATTTAACACTTCTATCTTAGCAGGATTCAGTGTCTGTTGAGATTAAGCAGACAGATACGTTATTAGAGGTAGAAGGGGTCTTATTTAGGGTTAAAAAAAGAAAAGAAAGGAAGTCAATGTGTGTACTGTACTGGGAAGGGTACTGTGTCAGTATAATTTGCTTAAGTCAGTTGTAGGAGTGAGAGCTTAATTGGGGGTGTGGCTTAGACAATATAAAAGCTGGTGACTCAAATTACAACTTCCTGTTGCAAGCTTTGCTTGTAGAGCAAAAAGCAGCTAACTGAAAGAAGCTACAATATTCTTACTAATTTAGCACTTCCATCTCAGCAGTACTCATTGTCTATTGAGATTAATCAGACAGATAGTTTATTAAAAGTAGATGGGGTCTTATTTAGTGTTAAAAAAAGAAAATAAAGAAAGTCAGTGTGTGTTCTGTGCTGGGAAGGGTACTTTATCAACTTACTTTGCTAAATTAGTAGGAGGAGTAAGAGCTTAATTGGGGGTGTAGCTTAGACAATATAAAAACAGGTGACTCAAATTACATCTTCCTGTTGCTAGTCTTGCTTGTAGAGCAGAAAGCAGCTAACTAAAAGAAACTACCAATTTCTTACTAATTTAACACTTCTATCTCAGCAGGACTCAATGTCTGTTTAGATTAAGCAGATGGATGCTTTACTAGAAGTAGAAGTGGTCTTATTTAGGGTTAAAAAAAGAAATGAAAGAAAGTCAGTATGCGTTCTGTGTTGGGAAGGGTACTGAATAAATTTACTTTGCTAAATCAGTTGGAGGAGTGAGAGCTTAATTGGGGGTGGCTTAGACAATATAAAAGCAGGTGCTCTAATTACAATTTCCTGTTGCTTGCCTAGCTTGTACAGCAGAAAGCAGCGATCTAAAAAAGCTACCATTTTCTTTTTAATTTAACTCTACTATCTTAGCTGGAATCAGTGTCTGTTGACATTAACAAGTCAGAGACATTATTAGAAGTAGAAGAGGTCTTATTTAGGGGTAAAAAGAAATGAAAGAAAGTCAGTGTGTGTTCTGTGTTTGGAAGGGTACTGTATCAACTTACTTTGCTAAATCAGTAGGAGGAGAGAGAGTTTAATTGGGGTTGTGGCTTAGACAATATAAAAGCAGTTGACTCAAATTACAACTTACTGTTGCTAGCCTTTTTTTGTTACTAATTGCCCTCCACCCTTCCCCTCCTCCCACCCACCCTAACCAGTTCTACTTTTATAGCCTCTGGATTTGACTGACATTGGGAACTTCCTTTTTGGCAGTAGGAAGGGAAGGATCATAGAGAAACATTGTTTTTTTCAGCCCTAAAGAAAAAAAGTAGCTAGACTTGATTGTAGAGCATAAAGCAGCTGACTAAAAGAAGCTACCATTTTCTTTTTAATTTAACACTACTATCTCAGCAGGACTCAGTTTCTCTTGATATTAAGCAGGCAAATACTTTTATAGAAGTACTAGTTGTCCTATTTATGGTTAAATAAAAAAAAGAAAGAAAGTCTGTAAGTGTTCTGTAATGGGGAGGGTACAGTATCAACTTACTTTGCTAAAGTCAGTAGGAGGAGTGAGAGCTTAATTTAGGGTGTGGCTTAGAGAATATGAAAGCAGATGACTCAAATTACAACTTCTTGTTGCTAGCCTTGCTTTTAGAGCAGAAAGCATCTAACTAAAATAAGCTACCATTTTCTTACTAATTTAACATTTCTATCTCAGCAAGACTCAGTGTCTGTTGAGTTTATGCAGACAGATACTTTATTGGAAGTAGAAGGGGCCTTACTTAGGGTTAAAGAAAGAAAAGAAAGAAAGACACTGTGTGTTCTGAGCTGGAAAGGGTACTGTATCAACTTGATTTGCTAAAGTCAGTTGGAGGAGTGAGAGCTTAATTGTGGTGTGGCTTAGACAATTTTAAAGCAAGTGACCAAAATTATAACTTCCTGTTGCTAGCCTTGCTTGTAGAGCAGAAAGCATCTAACTAAAAGGAGCTACCATTTTCTTACTAATTTAACACTTCTATCTCAGCAGGACTCAATGTCTGTTGAGATTAAGCATACAGATATTTTAATAGAAGTAGAAGGGGTCTTATTTAGGGTTAAAAGGAAAATAAAGAAAGTCAGTGTGAGTTCTGTGCTAGGACGGGTACTGTACCAACTTAATTTTGCTAAAGTCAATTGTAGGAGTGAGAGCTGAATTCAGGGCGTGGCTTAGACAACATAAAAGCAGATAACTCAAAATACAACATCCTGTTGCTAGCCTTTCTTGCAGTGCTGATAGCAGCTAACTAAAACAAGCAATCATTTTCTTACTAATTTAACAATTCTATCTTAGCAAGACTCAGTGTCTGTTCAGATTAAGCAGACAGATACTTTATTAGAAGTGGAATGAGTCTTATTTAGGGATAAAAAAGAAAAGAAAGAACATCAGTGTGTGATCTATGCAGGGAAGGGTACTGTATCAACTTACTTTGCTAACTCAGTAGGAGGAGTGAGAGCTTAATTGGGGTGTGGCTTAGACAATATAAAAGCAGGTGACTCAAATTACAACTTCCTGTTGCTATACATTTTTGTTAATAATTGCCCTCCATCCCTTTCCTCCACCCACCCACCCTAAGCCAGTTCAACTTTTATAGCCTCTGGATTTGACTGACAATGTGAACTTCCTTTTTGGCAGTAGGAAGGGAACTATCATAGAGAAAAATTGTTTTTTTTCAAGCCTAAATAAAAAAAGTTGCTAGACTTGATTGTAGAGCATAAAGCAGCTAACTAAAAGAAGCTACCATTTTCTTTCTAATTAAAGATTGCTATCTCAGCCGGAATCAGTGTCTGTTGAGATTAAGCAGGCAGATACTTTATTAGAAGTACAAGGTGTCTTATTTAGGGTTAAAAAAAGAAAAGAAAGAAAGTCAGTTAGTGTTCTGTGATGGGAAGGGTTCTGTATCAACTTACTTTGCTAAAGTCAATAAGAGGAGTGAGAGCTTAATTGGTGGTGTAGCCTAGAGAATATAAAAGCAGGTGACTCAAATTACAACTTCCTGTTGCTAGCCTTGCCTGTACTGCAGAAAGCATCTAACTAAAAGAAGCTATGATTTTCTTTCTAATTTAACCCTTCTATCTCAGCAAGACTCAGTGTCATTTGAGTTTAAGCTGACAGATACTTTATTAGAAGTAGAAGGGGTCTTACTTAGTGTTAAAAAAGAAAAGAAAGTAAGTCTGTGTGTGTTCTGAGCTGGGAAGGGTACTGTATCAATTTAATTTGCTAAAGTCAGTTTGAGGAGTGAGAGCTTATTTGGGGCATGGCTTAGACTATATAAATGCAGGTGACTCAAATTACAATTTCATGTTGCTAGCCTTGCATGTAGAGCAGAAAGCGTCTAACTAAAAGAATCTCCCATTTTCTAGCAAATTTAACACTTCTATCTCAGCAGGACTCAGTGTCTGTTTAGATTAGGCAGACTGATACTTTATTGGAAGTAGAAGGGGCCTTATTTAGGGTTTAAAAAAGAATAGAAAAAAGTCAGTGTGTGTTCTGAGCTGAGAAGGGTGCTGTATCAACTTTCTTTGGTAAATCAGTAGGAGGAGTGAGAGCTTAATTGGGGGTGTGGCTTTGACAATTTAAAAGGAGGTGACTCTAATTACAACTTCCTGTTGCTTGCCTTGCTTGTACATCAGAAAGAAACTAACTAAAAGAAGCTACCATTTTCTTACTAATTTTAACACTTCTATATTAACAGGACTCAGTGTCTGTTGAGATTAAGTAGAGAGATGCTTTATTAGAAGTCGAGAGGGTCTTATTTAGGGTTAAAAAAGAAATGAAAGAAAGTCAGTGTGTGTTCTGTGTTGGGAAGGGTACTGTATCAACTTACTTTGCTAAATCAGTAGGATGAGTGACAGCTTAATTGGGGATGCAGCTTAGACAATATAAAATCAGTTGACTCAAATTACAACTTCACATTGCTAGCCTTTTTTGTTACTAATTTCCCTCCATCCCTACCCTCCACCCACCCTCCCTAACCCAGTTCTACTTTTATAGCCTCTGGATTTGCCTGATAATGGGAACTTCCTTTTTGACAGTTGGAAGGGAAGGATCATAGAGAAAAATTGTTGTTTTCAACCCTAAACAAAAAAAAGTTGCTTGTCTTGATTGTAGAGCATAAAGGAGCTTACTAAAAGAAGATACCATTTTCTTTTCAATTAAATGCTACTATCTCAGCAGGACTCAGTATCTGTTGAGATTAAGCAGGCACATATTTTATTGGAAGTAGAAAATGCCTTATTTAGGGTTAAGGAAGAAAGAAAGTCTTTTAGTGTTCTGTGATGGGAAAGGTACTGTATCAACTTACTTTGCTATAGTCAGTAGGAGGAGTGAGAGCTTAATTGGGGTGTGGCTTTGACACATAAAAGCAGGTGACTCAAATTTCAACTTCCTGTTGCTAGCCTTGCTTGCAGAGCAGAAAACATCTAATTAAATCAAGCTACCATTTACTTACTAATTTAACACTTCAAACTCAGCAAGACTCAGTGTCAAATGAGATTATGCAGAGAGATAGTTTATTAAATGTAGAAGGGGTCTCATTTAGGGTTAAAAAAATAAAATAAAGAAAGTCAGTGTCTGTTCTATGCTGGGAAGAGTACTGTATCGACTTACTTTGCTAAATCAGTAGGAGAAGTGATAGCTTAAATAGGGGGTGTGGCTTATACTATACAAAAGAAGGTGACTTAAATTACAACTTCCTGTTGCTAGCCTTGCTTGAAGAGTGGAATGCAGCTAACTAAATGAAGCTACCATTTTCTTACTAATTTAACACTTCCATCTCAGCAGGACTCATTGATTTTTGAGATTAAGTTGACAGATACTTTATTAGACGTAGAAGGGGGTTTTATTTAGTTTTCAAAAAGAAATGAAAGAAAGTCAGTGTGTGTTCTGAATTCGGAAGGGTACTGTATCAACTTACATTGCAAAATCAGTAGGAGGACTGAGAGCTTAATTGGGGCTGTGCATTAGACAATATAAAAGCAGGAGACTAAAATTACATCTTCCTGTTGCTAACTTTGTTTGCAAAGCAGAAAGCAGCTAACTAAACGAAGCTACTATTTCTTACTAATTGAGCACTTCTATCTCAGCAGGACTCAGTGTCTGTTGAGATTATGCAGACAGATACATTATTAAAAGTATAAGGGGCCTTATTTAGGGTTAAGAAAAAAGAAAAATAACAAAGTCAGTGTATGTTCTGTGCTGGGAAGGATACTGTATCAAGTTACTTTGGTAAATCAGTAGTAGGAGAGAGCGATTAATTGGGGTTGTGGTTTAGACAATATAAAAGCAGATGACTCAAATTACAACTTCCTGTTGCTAACCTTGCTTGTAGAGCAGAAAGCAGCTAACTAAAAGAAGCTACTGTTTTCTTACTAATTTAATAGTTCTATCTCAGCAGGACTCCATGTCTGTTGAGATTAAGCCAACAGATACTTTATTACAAGTAGAAGGGGTCTTATTTAGGGTTAAAAAAAGGAAAGAAAGAATGTCAGTGTTTGTTCTGTGCTTGGAAGGGTACGGTATCAACTTAATCTGCTAAAGTCAGTTGAAGGAGTGAGAGCTTAATTAGGACGTGGCTTAGACAATATAAATACAGGTGACTCAAAGTACAACTTCCTGTTGCTAGCCTTGCTTATAGAGCAGAAAGCGGCTATCGAAAAGAAGTTCCAATTTTCTTACTAATTTAACACTTCTATCTCAGCAGGACTCAGTGTCTGTTTAGATTAAGCCGACTGATACTTTATTATAAATATAAGGGGTCTTATTTAGAGTTAAAAAAGAATAGGAAAAAGTAAGTGTGTGTTTCTGTGCAGGGAAGGGTGCTGTATCGACTTACCTTGCTAAATCAGTAGGTTAAGTGAGAGCTTAATTTAGGGTGTGGCTTAGAAAATATAAAAGCAGGTGTCTCAAATTACAACTTCCTGTTGCTAGCCTTGCTTACAGAGCAGAAAGCATCTAACTAAAATAAGCTACAATTTTCTTACTAATATAACACTTCTATTTCAGTGAGACACAGTGTCTGTTGAGTTTAAGCAGACAGATACTTTATTAGAATTAGAAGGGGTCTTACTTAGGGTTAAAAAAAGAAAAGAAAGCAAGTCATTGTGTGTTCTGTGCTGTGATGGGTATTGTATCAACTTGATTTGCTAATGTTAATTCGAGGAGTGAGAGCTTAATTGGGGCATGGCTTAGACAATATAGAAGTAGGTGACTCAAATTACAACTTCCTGTTGTAGGCCTTACTTGTAGAGCAGAATGCAGCTAACTAAAAGAAGCTACCATTTTCTTACTTATTTAACAATCCTATCTCAGCAGGACTCAAAGTCTGTTGAGATTAAGCAGTCAGATACTTTATACGAAGTAGAAGGGGTCTTATTTAGGTTTAAAATAGGAAAATAAAGAAAGTCAGTGAGTGTTTTGTGCTGGGAACGGTACTGTATCAACTAACATTGCTAAATCAGTAGGAGTGATAGCTTAATTGGGGGTGTGGCTTATGCAGTAAAAAATTCAGATGACTCAAATTACATCTTCCTGTTGATAGTCTTGCCTGAAGAACTGAATGCAGCTAACTAAAAGAAGCTACTGTTTTCTTACTAATTTAACACTTCTATCTCACCAGGACTCTGTGTCTGTTGAGTTTAAACAGTCAGATACTTTATTAGAAGAAGAAGGGGTCTTATTTAGGGTTAAAAAAAGAAAAGAAAGAACATCAGTGTGTGTTCTGTTCTGGGAAAGGTACAGTATCAACTTACTTTGCAAAATCATTAGGAGGAGTGAGAGCTTAATTTTGGGTGAGCCTTAGACAATAGAAAAGCAGAAAACTCAAATTACAACTTCCTGTTGCTAGCCTTAATTGAAGAGCAGAAAGCAGCGAACTAAAAGAAGCTACCATTTTCTTACTAATTTAACACTTCTATCTCAGCAGGACTCAATGTCTGTTGAGATTAATAAGACAGATACTTTATTAGAAGTAGAAGGGGTTTTATTTGGGGTTAAAAAGAAAATAAAGAAAGTCAGTGTGTGTTCTGTGCTAGGAAGTTTACTGTATCAACTAAATTTGCTAAGTCAGTAGGAGTAGTGATAGCTTAATTTGGGATGTGGCTTAGAGAATATAAAAGCAGGTGACTCAAATTTCAACTTCCTGTTGCTTGCCTTGGTTGTAGAGAAGAATGCAGCTAACTAAAAGAAGCTACCATTTTCATACTAATTTAACAATTCTATCTCAGCAGGACTCAGTGTCTGCTAAGATTAAGCAGACAGATACTTTATTAGAAGTAGAAGGGGTCTTATTTAGAGTTAAAAAAGAAAAGAAAGAATGTCAGTGTGTGTTCTGTGCTTTGAAGGGTACTGTATCAACTTACTTTGCTAAATCAGTAGGAGGAGTGAGAGCTTAATTGGTGGTATGGCTTAGACAATATAGAAACAGGTGACTCAAATTACAGCTTCCTGTTGCTAGCCTTTTTTGTTACTAATTGCCCTCCATCCCTACACGCCACACACCCACGCTAAGCCAGTTCTACTTTTATAGAATCTGGATTTCACTGAAAATGGGAACTTCTTGTTTTGCAGTAGGAATGGATGGATCATAGAGAAGCACTGTTTTTTTTTTCAACACTAAAGAAAAAAGGTAGCTAGCCTTAATTGTAGACCATAGAGCAGCTAACCAAAAGAAGGTACCATTTTCTTTTTAATTTAACACTACTATCTCAGCAGGACTCAGTGTCTGTTGAGATTATGCAGACAGATACTTTATTAGAAGCAGAAAGGGTCTTACATAGGGTTAAAAAAAGAAAAGAAAGAAAGGCAGTGTGTGTTCTCTGCTGGGAAGGGTACTGTATCCACTTAATTTGGTAAAGTCAGTTGGAAGAGTGAGAGCTTAATTGGTAGTGCGGCTTATATAATATAAAAGCAGATGACTCAAATTGCAACTTCCTGTTGCTAGCCTTGCTTGTAGAGCAGAAAGCAGCTAACTAAAAGAAGCTGCCATTTTCTTAGTAATTCAACACTTCTATCTCAGCAGGACTCAATGTATGTTAAGATTAAGCATACATATACTTTTAAGTAGAAGGAGTCTTATTTAGGGTTAAAAGGAAAATAAAGAATGTCAGTGTATATTCTGTGCTAGGAAGGGTAATGTATCAACTTACTTTGCTAATGTCAGTAGGAAGAATGAGAGCTTAATTGGGGGTGTGGTTTAGACCATATAAAAGCATGTGACTCAAATTACAACTTGCTGTTGCAAGCCTTGCTTGTAGAGCAGAAAGCAGCTAACTAAAAGAAGCTACAATATTCTTACCAATTTAGCACTTCCATCTCAGCAGGACTCATTGTCTGTTGAGATTAATCAGACAGAGTGTTTATTAAAAGTAGAAGGGGGGTCTTATTTAGTGTTAAATAAAGAAAATAAAGAAAGTCAGAATGTGTTCTGTGCTGGGAAGGGTACTTTATCAACTTACTTTGCTAAATTAGTGGGAGGAGTGAGAGCTTAATTGGGGGTGTGGCTTAGACAATATAAAAAACAGGTGACTCAAATTACAACTTCCTGTTGCTAGCCCTGCTTGTAGAGCAGAAAGCAGCTAACTAAAAGAAACTACAAATTTCTTACTAATTTAACACTTCTATCTCAGCAGGACTCAATGTCTGTTTAGATTAAGCAGATGGATGCTTTACTAGAAGTAGAAGGGGTCTTATTTAGGGTTAAAAAAGAAATGAAAGAAAGTCAGTATGCGTTCTGTGTTGGGAAAGGTACTGAATAAATTTACTTGGCTAAATCAGTTGGAGTGAGAGCTTAATTGGGGGTGGCTTAGACAATATAAAAGCAAGTGACTCTAATTACAACTTACTGTTGCTTGCCTAGCTAGTACAGCAGAAAGCAGCGAACTGAAAAAGCTACCATTTTCTTTTTAATTTAACACTACCATCTTAGCTGGACTCAGTGTCTGTTGACCTTAACTAGTCAGAGACATTATTAGAAGTAGAAGAGGTCTTATTTAGGGTTAAAAAAGAAATGAAAGAAAGTCAGTGTGTGTTCTGTGTTTGGAAGGGTACTGTATCAACTTACTTTGCTAAATCAGTAGGAGGAGTGAGAGTTTAATTGGGGTTGTGGCTTAGACAATATAAAAGCAGTTGACTCAAATTACAACTTACTGTTGCAAGCCTTTTTTGTTACAAATTGCCCTCCACCCACCCACCCTAACCAGTTCTACTTTTATAGCCGCTGGATTTGATTGACATTGGGAACTTCCTTCTTGGCAGTAGGAAGTGAAGGATCATAGAGAAATATTGTTTTTTCAACCCTAAAGAAAAAAAAGTAGCTAGACTTGATTTCGGAGCATAAAGCAGCTAACTAAAAGAAGCTACCGTTTTCTTTTTAATTTAACACTACTATCTCAGCAGGACTCAGTTTCTCTTGATAGTAAGTAGGCAGATACTTTTTTAGAAGTACTAGGTGTCTTATTTAGGGTTAAAAAAAGAAAAGAAAGAAAGTCAGTTAGTGTTCTGTGATGTGAAGGGTACTGTATCAACTTACTTTGCTAAAGTCAGTAGGAGGAGTGAAAGCTTAATTTAGGGTGTGGCTTAGAGAATATAAAAGCAGATGACTCAAATTACAACTTCCTGTTACTAGCCTTGCTTTTAGAGCAGAAAGCATTTAACTAAAATAAGCTACCATTTTCTTACTAATTTAACATTTCTATCTCAGCAAGACTCAGTGTCTGTTGAGTTTATGCAGACAGATAGTTTATTGGAAGTAGAAGGGGTCTTACTTAGGGTTAAAGAAAGAAAAGAAAGAAAGACACTGTGGCCCAGATATTCAAAAGGGTTGCGCCATGCACAACAGGGTTGCGCATGCTCAACTCCAAAAATGCACCATTCTGCGATATTCAGAAGGGGCCAGTTGCGCCACCAAAAACATGCTGAGCAACAGCGCAATGGAAATGAAGGCATGTGCAACCGAAGGGGGCGGGTCCATGCATAAAGTTCGCAATGCGATATTCGAACACTTGCGCAATGCTCAAGAGTGGCTCAGCCGGAAGTTGCGTAGTAGCGAATTGAGCCAAAATAAAAGCTCAAGGAAGCGCACAAGAACCCTAGCAGACCGCAAACTGGGGGAGAGAGACAGAGAGAGAGAGAGAGACAGGAGCTGGAAGGGCAGAGAGGGACAGTGGGTCCAGGAGGACAGAGAGGCCAGTGGGGTGCCGGTGCAGTGGAAGCAGCAGTGGGGGCAGTGGGGTAACACAGGAACAGCAGCCGGGGGCAGAAGCCAGGGAGATGGACAGTGCCAGCTTCCTCATGGAAGCTGTAATGGGGGGTGAGACACCATGCTGCAGGGGGCGTGGCGTGGAGGGGCCTTGGCGGTATGCCCCGACAGGTGGTAGTCATGCCGCATCGGCTTGAGCTGTACACAGGCGTCGAGATTGTGGGCGGTGCCGCCTGAACAGTGCAATACTGAGGCGGCTCTGTGAGCTGTGCTGTGATGTGATGGAGGCACCCTCACGACAGAGTCACGCCTGTCCGTGGAGACTAAGGCAGACAGCGTATGTGCCTGCTCACCACGGGCACCTTCCAGAGGCCAACAGGGGACACCAGAGGCATTACACAGTCAGCCACATCACGCATCCCCACCCAATTCCTCAGCGCACTGCTGCCTCATGCTGCGGAGTACATCCATTTCCCCAGCACCGTGGCAGAGCGTACAACAAACATGCAAGAGTTCCACAGGGTAGCACGTATGCCTGGCATGCTAGGGGCCATAGACTGCACCCATGTGGCCATTCGCACGCCACCTGGCCCTGACGGCCAGGCATATCGAACCGAAGGGATTTTCCAGTGTCAACTGCCAGGTGGTGTGTGATGCCACTGGGCGCATTATCAATGTCTGTGCCACACACCCTGGCAGAGCACATGATGTTTTCATATGGCACCAGTCTGCACTGTGCCATTGATTCAAGAGTGGGGACATCCCCACGGGTCATCTAGTAGGGGTGAGTACACATGAATGGAATGCAAACTCTGGGCAAGGGTGGAATGACACAGGTGCCATGGTAGTGGCACACAAGGATGTGGGCAATATGGACCTGACATGACACTGATCTCCACTATCTCCACACAGGTGACTGCAGATACCCACTCTGTCCCTGGCTGCTCACACCCGCACGGTGCCCCACAACCCAGCGCAGTTATGTTCTATGGAGGCACATGCGCAACCACGTAACATCATAGAGCGGGTGTTTGGGATGCTCAAGGCACGCTTCCGATGCCTGGACACCTCTGGTGGAGCCCTACAGTACAGCCCCCAAAAGGCCTGTGGGATATGGCCAAAGACCATGGGATAGCCGTACAGGTCCAAGAGGGGGACAGCGATGGGGACGCCAGTGGCGCCGGTGATGTTGGTGATGAGCAGCCCCCCTTAGGACGGAGGGACCCCCGACTGACCCAGCAGGCCCAGCTGCACCGGGACACCATTGCAGAAGAGCACTACGCCCAACACAGGTAAGTCAAGGGGACATGTGCAGGCAACACTGTCCATGCGCGAAACCACAGGCACACAGGGGAACACACCGTGCATGAAGGTCCGGGAGTTGAAGGTTCCAGGCATACCAACACACCATCAGAGGGTGAGCACTCATATGGACACACACACACCAGGCAGCGCACATGGGCAGCAGCACAGCACTGTTGAAACGACATTGCCAACACACAGCACCACCGACCACCCCCACCACCTGTACCGTCACAAGTGCATGTGTCAGGACCTGGGCACCCATGCACCTTGGTGTACAGTGCAATGCAGGCATCATCATGCACACGCACCTGTGGACAGCAGTTGGGAGAGTGTGCAGGTGGTCCGTATGTCAGCATGGTGAGCAGAGCACCCAGCAGTGCACTGCCCACCATGACACACATTGCACACAGGGCAGCACCGGACAGGGCCCACACTGGGAGACAGCTCAGTCAGGTAGCACTGTCCCACGGCCACCACAGATGTGTGGACGGCCCCGCCATGGCCCAGCAGCCCTGGCAGGCTGAGCATAGGCCACATGGGGTGGCGCAGTTGCACCACCAGGGGTCCCACTGCGCGAACGCGACCTTGCCCGCACAGGGGTCTGCATCCTGCCAAACAAACTTGCACCAGGGGTGCTCGGGATGCCCACAGCAGAACCCGGCATCGACAGGCCTGGTGTCGCATGATGTCAGGAATGGGGAGTGGAGAGCGCACTGTGTGGGGTGTGTGGTACAGGGGCACCTGACAGTGTGGTCCAATGCGCCCGCCACAGAGACCACTGCCTGGGTCAGCCTGTCAATGGCAGCGGTCACATCCATTCGCATAAGGACCAGCCTGCTCGGTCCCGAGCACACTCCCTGCTATGCTGCTCCACGGACACAGACAGTGCCTCCACGGACCTTGTAACCCTCCCCTGCAGCTGTACCGAGTCCTGCAGCAGGTGGGTGTGTTGTCCAATGGGTACTGTGCCCCAATGGCATCGTGACCCCCAGGGTGTGGATGGTCCTGGTGCACAGCACCCCTTGAGGGTGGGCGCTGTTTGCTAGGACCAGGTGGGCAGATCAAGGGGCGGGGACATGTCCACTGCTTGACACTGTACCCCCAGACCTGGTGTGTGACTGCTGCTGCCGCCCCTCCAACTGCTGAGCCCCAGGTCCACCTGTTCCACCTCTGTGCTGACAGCAGTGCCAGACACCTGCACAGCCACTGGTGCTGCCCCACCTAGTAGCTGACAGGCACAGCCTGGGACTGTGCCAGCATGCTAGTACAAGGTGTGGAACCAGGAAGGCCAGGGGCAGGTGCTGGCCTGCCATGTGTCCGTCATGGGACACCACACCTATCACTGCCCATTGCAGGCCTGCTATCATCAATGTGGTGCAGTGCGTGCTACTGCCATAGGTACAGCATGCTGGCATACCTGCATGCCAGACTGCTGAGACACAGGCTGTGCACCCCTGCACTGTATCACTGACCACCAGAGTTGTTGGCCCAGCGTGCATGCTGCTGCGAGTGCCTGAAGGCTGGTGGGCGGAGGTGGATGGTCCCTTCCTCCATGTCAGCAGGTCTGCATCACTGTCTGGACCCACCACCACCACCATCTCCTGAAGACGAACAGGATCTGTAACAGAAAGAGAGTACATGTGAGTGCATGTGACAACAGCTCCCCCAACAACACCACCATGTCATACCGTGCAGTGATGGGCTTCACCTGTCTGGAATCCCCCACCTGGTACACCAATGACTACTCGGCTGCATGGCCGACGACTAGTGTCTCCTCTGTGGGGTGCTGCTGCAACACCACTGGTGGGCCCCCACCAGTGCCAGCAGGTGCTTCCCTGAAGGCTGCCACCGTCTCCTTCAGCCTCCTGCGGTCAGTCCCCATCTTCTTCTTGCATTCCTGCATGGAGCGCTGGTGGCTTCCGTGCAGGTTGATGGCCCGAGCTACCCCCTCCCATGCAGCTGCACGTTTCTGAGGGGTGCCCCTCCGTCCACTCAATAGTGGCTCATCCTCCAGGTAGGCCTGGAAGAGGGCCTCCATCTCTGCCGTGGTGAAGTTCGGGCCTCCTCCCGCCCGTCCACCCTCAGCTTGGCTGTGGTCAGTCATGGTGATCTGTATGGGTGGAAGTGGACACCTGTCACTGTGCAGTCGACAGCATTTCCCCCATGAGCATAGTTGCCGTCTGGGGGGCGGAAGCCCCCACGCTTCCTCTCCGCATGGCAGATACTGATAGAAAGGGTGCCCTTTGTCCCTTTCTAAGTGCCCTTTCATGCTCAGCCCCCTCAGCCTTTATCATCCTCCACCCATGAGCATTGTCCTGGGCATCACACAGCATGTAACTCACCTCTCACCTGCAGTAACCAAATCTGTCCTTACAACCCACTGTCGCATTTTTATAGTGCAACACATGCAAATGAGGGTGTGGCGCGCTATAATGACATGCTAATCGTGCCACTGTGCCTATGAATGGCTGATCGAATGATTTGCATATGTCAGCTGAATGTCAGCGTGTTGTGCTGCGCCCAATCTGGAAGATCGGCTGAGCCAATGGCGCCGTTTCTGTGGTCGTGCTACACTGCATTTGTGCATGCCCAGACAGCTTACGCATGCGTCTATTGTGCTGCAGACCTGCTGAGCACGATATGCGATTCAGGCCATGGCCACTATTGTGCCAGTGGTGCTACAGCACTGGGCACTATATGGTGCTGTGGCACTACTGCGCGATAGTCCACTGTGGCACTGGTGCGCAGCTTGGCAGTCGCGCAGGATGCCTATATGTCCGATGGCACTGTGCGTAGCCTTTCATCATTGCCGTGACCTTGTGTATGCCCTCTAACCCCTGGCACTGTTGGCATGCCATGTGCGTCCCTATTGCGCTGTCTGGTGACAGCGCCATGAATGACGGGCGCTGTTCGAACAGCGGCGATTGGAGCCTGTGGTGGTCTATTGCACATCATCTCCACGTGGGGTTATGGTGCAGCGGAGCCATATTGCCTGCTGTAAAGTTGGTGCCATGGCTGGGAGGAGTGGCGTGTCCTGGAGCCAGATTGAAGTGGCCAACCTGGTGGCCCTAGTTGAGCCCACACTATAATGGCCTGTATGGTGACGGCTCCTCACCAAGTGCCAGGACTCATCTGTGGCAGCAAGTGGCCACTGACCTGGTGGAGTCACTGGGCCGGGGCGGTCTGCTGAGCAGTGCGGCCACCCGGTACAGTGACCTCCGCCCGGAGAGAACCAGAACTTTTGTTGCGGCGGCGGTCACGTGCCAGGGGGGCGTAGTGCCTAGGCCAGGTGAGTGTACCATCTATGCACCCATATTCTCTGTAGGGGTGTGTGTGTGCTTGGGTGGCTGTGCATAGGTGCTGGCTCAGACACGGTTGGCTGTGTCAGTGTGTGCAGCTGTGCGATAGATGGTTATGGCTGTGTGGGCAGGCACTCTCACTGGGGCACGGGGCATTCTGCTTTTGAGTCACACTGATGTTGTCTCAACATATGTCTCCCACAGGCCAGAATCTGAGGATGCAGGGTGGCGGTGGCGTGGGCCATGCCAGGGCCCCGGTGCCAAGGGTGTTGTGCCCCAGCAGCAGCAGCAGTAGTAGCAGCAGCAGCAGCGGCAGAGCCAGCTGCTGGAGGAGTGTGAGTATCATTACTTCATGGATGCTATTGCATGCTGGGGGGGCAAGACCACCAGCCATGCACAACACAACCATGCAGGAATGGGGAGGTCATAATTCCACTATACAAGACACTGGTGAGGCCCCAACTGGAGTACAGTGTACAGTTCTGGAGACCATACCTACGTATGGACATGGACTGGGTAGAGAGGGTTCAGAGGAGGGCAACACCGGATGGTGCATGGATTGCATCACAAGTCCTATGAAGACAGGTTGGAGGAACTGAACATGTACTCCCTGGAGGAGAGGAGGGAGAGAGCTATATGATGGGACATACAAGTATCTTACAGGGGGGAACAGAGTGCAGGAAAACACTATTTTAAGTGTAAAAGATGTTCCAGGACTAGAGGGCATGGGATGAAGTTGGAGGGGACGATTCAGAGGGAACATGAGAAAGAATTTCTTCACAGAGCGGGTTGGTGGACTAAGTGGAACACCCTGCCAGAGGAAGTGGTGGGGCTGACTTGGTCACGGGATTTAGAATGCAGGATAGCCATAAAGGAATTCTGGAGGTCAGGGGTAGGTGCAACAGACTTATAGGAAAACAGAGTGAACTTACAAAGGTCAAATGGCCAGACTGGGTGGCACATAGGCCCTTAACTGCCGACACTGTCTATGTATCCATGTATGTATACTGCATAACACAGGTGACATCACTCACGTGCAGTATCTACAGCACGTCTGTGTATCGCGTCACTGGTGGTCAGGCATGCACTGGGCACATGGCTGAATGTAACTTCAGCATCGCACCATTTGCCACATCACTTGCCAGCCTTGTTTGTGCTGTGATGGACATGTGAGCGAATGTGTGTGTGCAGTGGTGCACATAGCTGGTGCCCGCCTGTTTGTGATAGCCATGTGCATGTTCACTGTGGGTGGGTGCATGCCATCACAGGTGCGGGACATTGGGCTATGTGCTTGCAGGTTGGGTGGTGTTGTTCAGGGTTGTGGTCAGTCACAGCCATTGACTGTGTTCCCATTTTCCTGGGCCTCGAAGTTCTCTGGAGGATAGATCGAGGCATTCGGGGCCTGACACAGGTGTCCCTTGAAACCGAGGCCATCCTGGAGTCCATTAGGTGACATGGCCTGCAGGAGGAGGCATCATGGGGAGAGCAGAACCAGGTGCAGGATAACCAGCCAGCTGGGCCTTAGGACACCTATACCTTTCCCACTTCTCCCATCCCTACCACCACCCTGCCTTCCCTCTCCAGTTGTTCATCCCTACCCTTGAGTACCCCTACCTTGTGCCGTCCCCACTTGTAGAATTGTTGTTGTTTATTGTTGTATTTACTATTTGAAATATTAAAAAATACATTTATATTTTGATATGAATACTGTGTTTGGTCTCCTGATTTGCAGCTGGCTATGGGTGCTCAGTTGCAGTGGTGTACATGCCATCTGGGGTGGTATCGTCCTGGGTATGTGTGTGTGTGTGTGTGTGTGTGTGTGTGTGCGTGTGTGTGCTTAGGGAGGTATCTCTGGCATGGCAGTGACTTTCTGTTGGTCTTGCCGTCTGCTGCCACCACTGCTGGAATTGCACAGGAGTGTCTGCAGCTTGTGCTTCTGTGCTGCATGGGGCTGGCGTGTGCTGGGGGACTGCATGGTTTCCTGCAGTGCCAGTCACTGCACATGGGTGGATGTCTTGGGGTCAAAGTGCAGGGTGTGCTGTATATGGGGGGTGATGTGCCTGTGGTTGTCAACCCCTGTGTGTGGCACTCTCCGCCTGCCAGAGTGGTTGTGCTGGGTGTCAGGGCTCTGCTATGCTTTGTTGGCTTGTCCCCATGGGCACGTGGATCATCCGTCCCACCATGAGTGATGCTGTGCTTGGGGTGTGCAGGTGTGAGTGTGGGTTCTGCAGTGTGTTCCTGTGCCCATGTGTGGCATCGCTGTGATGGTGAGCCCCAGCCTGCATCCCTGGATGTGCAGTTCCATTGCTCCTGGGGGAGGCTGTGCTTGCACTATGGCAGCTCTGGAATGCTCAGCTGAGCTTCCCTGGTTGCGCCATGGCGCAACATTTTGGCTCAGCTTCTTCTTCCTGGTGTGGCCAGTAGCGAGTATGTGCAATATTCAGGCGTTGGTTTCTTGCGCAATTTGCTCTGCTCCATGTTTGAATATCGCACCTGTTGGCATTTGTGCAACTTGGTTTCGTGCTTGCTCCTGCTGTTGCACTACTTTTGAGCGCCAGTTTGAATATCTGGGCCTGTGTTTCTGAGCTGGAAAGGGTTCTGTATCAATTTGAGTTGCTAAAGTCAGTTGGAGGATTGAGAGCTTAATTGGAGCATGCAGACATATTATTAAAGCAGGAGACCAAAGTACAACATCCTGTTGCTAGCATTGCTTGTAGAGCAGAAAAGCATCTAACTAAAAGAAGCTACCATTTTCTTACTAATTTAACACTTCTATCTCAGCAGGACTCAATGTTTGTTGAGATTAAGCATAAAGATATTTTTATAATAAGTAGAAGGGTCTTGTTTAGGGTTAAAAGGAAAATAAAGAAAGTCAGTGTGGGTTCTGTGCTAGGAAGGGTACTGTACCAGCAATTTTGCTAAAGTCAATTGTAGGAGTGAGAGCTGAATTCAGGGCATCACTTAGACAATATAAAAGCAGGTAACTCAAATACAACTTCCTGTTGCTGTGCCTTTTTGCAGAGCAGAAAGCAGCTAACTAAAACAAGCTATCATTTTCTTACTAATTTAACACTTCTATCTTAGCAAGACTCAGTGTCTTTTCAGATTAAGAAGACAGATACTTTATTAGAAGTAGATTGGGTCTTATTTAGGGATAAAAACGAAAAGAAAGAACATCAGTGTGTGATCTGTGCATGGAAGGGTACTGTATCAACTTACTTTGCTAACTCAGTAGGAGGAGAGAGAGCTTAATTGGGGGTGTGGCTTAGACAATATAAAAGCAGGTGACTCAAATTACGACTTCCTGTTGCTATACATTTTGTTACTAGTGCCCTCCATCCATTCCTCCACCCACCCACTCTAAGCCAGTTCACTTTTATAGCCTCTGGATTTGACTGGCAATATGAACTTGCTTTTTGGCAGTAGGAAGGAACTATCATAGAGAAACGGTTGCTTTTTTCATGCCTAAATAAAAAATTTGCTAGACTTGATTGTAGAGCATAAAAGCAGCTAACTAAAAGAAGCTACCATTTTCTTTTTAATTAAACACTGCTGTCTCAGTCGGACTCAGTGTCTGTTGAGATTAGCAGGCAGATACTTTATTAGAGGTACAAGGTGTCTTTTTGGGGTTAAAAGAAAAGAAAGAAAGTCAGTTAGTATTCTGTGATGGGAAGGGTTCTGTATCAACTTACTTTGCTAAAGTCAATAAGAGGTGAGTGAAGCTTAATTGGCGGTGTAGCCTAGACAATATAAAGCAGGTGACTCAAATTACAATTTCTGTTGTTTAGCCTTGCTTGTACAGCGAAAGCATCTAACTACAAGAAGCTATGATTTTCTTACTAATTAGCCATTCTATCTCAGCAAGACTCGTGTGGTTTGAGTTTAAGCTGACAGATACGTTATTAGAAGTAGGAGAGGTCGTGCCAGTGTTAAAGAAAAGAAAGTATGTCAGTGTGTGTTCTGAGCTGGGAAGGGTACTGTATCAAGTTAATTTCATTAAAGTCAGTTTGAGGTAGGAGAGCTTATTTGGGGCATGGCTTAGACAATATAAATGCAGGTGACTCAAATTACAACTTCCTGTTACTAGCCTTGCATGTCGATAGAGGAGAAAGCGTCTAACTAAGCAGCTCCCCTTTTCTAAGTAAATTTAACACTTCTATCTCCAGCAGGACTCAGTGTCTGTTTAGATTAGGCAGACTGACATTTTATTAGAAGTAGAAGGGGTCTTATTTAGGGTTTAAAAAAGAAATAGAAAAGTGAGTCAGTGTGTTCTGAGCTGAGAAGGGTGCTGTATCAACTTACTTTGCTAAATCAGTAGGAGGAGTGACAGCTTATTTGGGGCATGGCTTAGATAATATAAATGGTGGTGACTCAAATTACAACTTCCTGTTGCTTGTCTTGCTTGTACATAAGAAGGCAACTAGCTAAAAGACTACCATTTATTACTAATTTTAACACTTCTATATAAGCAGGACTCGGAGTCTATTGAGATTAAGCAGAGAGATGCTTTATTAGAAGTCAAAAGGGTCAAATTTAGGGTTAAAAAAGAAATGAAAAGAAAGTCAGTGTGTGTTCTGTGTTGGGAAGGGTACTGTATCAACTTACTTTGTAAATCAGTAGGAGGAGTGACAGCTTAATTGGGGATGTGTTTAGACAGCTATAAAATCAGTTGACTCAAGTACAACTTCACATTGCTAGCCTTTTTGTTACTAATTTCCCTCCCTCCACCCACCCACCCTAACCCAGTTCTACTTTTATAGCCTCTGGATTTTACTGACAATGGTAACTTCCTTTTGGCAGTTGGAAGGGAAGGATCAAAGAAAATTTTTTTTTTCAACCTTGAACAATAAAAGTCACTTGACTTGATTGTAGAGCATAAAGGCGCTTACTGGTAGCTATCATTTCTTTTCAATTAAACACTACTATCTCAGCAGGACTCAGTGTCTGTTGAGATTAGCGAGCACACACTTTATTGGAAGTAGAAAATGCCTTATTTGAGGTTAAAAAGAAGAAAGTCATTAGTGTTCTTTGATGGGAAAGGTACTGTATCAACTTACTTTGCTAAAGTCAGTAGGAGGAGTGAGAGCTTAATTGGGGGTATGGCTTAGACACATAAAAGCAGGTGACTCAAATTTCATCTTCCTGTTGCTAGCCTTGCTTGTAGAGCAGAAAACAACTAACTAAAACAAGCTACCATTTTCATACTAATTTAACACTTCAAACTAAGCAAGACTCAGTGTCAAATGAGATTTTTCAGGCAGATAGTTTATTAAAAGTAGAAGGGGTCTTATTTAGGGTTAATAAAATAAAGAAAGTCAGTGTCTGTTCTATGCTGGGAAGGGTACTGTATCAACTTACTTTGCTAAATCAGTAGGAGAAGTGATAGCTTAATTATGGGTGTGTGGCTTATCTACATAAAAGCATGTGACTTAAGTACAACTTCTGTTGTTAGCCTTACTTTGTGAAGTGGAATGCAGCTAACTTCGTGAAGCTACTTCTTACTAATTTCTGCTTCCATCTCAGCAGGACTCATGACTTTTGAGACAGTAGACAGATCTTTATTATAAGTGAAGGGTTTTATTTATTTTCAAAAAGAAATGAAAGAAAGTCAGTGTGTGTTCTGTATTGGGATGGGTACTTGTATCAACACTTGCTAAACTGTGGAGGACTGAGAGTAATTGGGGCTGCATTAACAATATAAAAGCAGGAGACTCAAATTACAACTTCCTGTTGCTAGCTTTTTTTGCAGAGCAGAAAGCAGCTAACTAAAAACTACTATTTCTTACTAATTTAGCACTTCTATCTCAGCAGGACCAGTGTCTTTGATTAAGCATTTAGATACGTTATTAAAAGTAGAAAGGGCCTTGTTTGGGTTAAGAAAAAGAAAAGTAACAAAGCCAGTATGTTCTGTGCTGGAAGGATACTGTATCAAGTTGCTGGTAAATCAGTAGTAGAGTGAGCGATTAATTGGGGTTGTGTTTAGGCAATATAAAAGCAGATGACTCAAATTACAACTTCTTGCTAACCTTCTTGTAGAGCAGAAAGCAGCTAACTAAAAGAAGCTACCATTTTCTTAGTTAATATTTATCTCAGCAGGACTGTCTCTGTTGAGATTAAGTGACAGATACTTTATTACAAGTAGGTGGTCTTGTTAGTGTTAAAAGGGAAAGAAAGCATGTCAGAGTGTGTTCAGTTGAGCGAGTGAGACTTAATTAGGCTGCTTATACAATATAAATACAGGTACTCAGTACAACCCCGTTGTTAGTCTTGTTTATAGAATGAAAGCAGCTAATGAAAAAAGCTCCCACTTTCTTACTAATTTAACACTTCATCTCAGCGGGACTCAGTGTCTGTTTAGATTAAGTCAACTGATACTTTATTATAAATAGAATGGGTCTTATTTAGAGTTAAAAGAATAGGAAAAAGTAAGTGTGTGTTCTGCAGGGAAGGATGCTGTATGGACTTACCTTCCTAAATCAGTGGGTTGAGGGGAGCTATTTAGGGTGGCTTAGAAAATATAAACAGGTGTCCTAATTACAACTTCTGCTGCTAGCCTTGTGCAGAGCAAGGATCTAACTAAAGAAGTTACAATTTTCTTACTACTTAACACTTCACCTCAGGCAACCTAATGTCTGTTGAGTTTACAGACAGATACTATTAGAAGTAGGGTCTTAGGTTAAAAAGAAAAGAAAAATCATTGTGTTTTCTTGCTGTGATGGTATTGTATCAACTTGGTTGTTAAAAGTCAATTCGAGGTGTAGAGCTTAATTGGGCGTGGCTTGGAGCAATATAAACAGGTGACTCAAATTACAACTTCCTGTTGTAGGCCTTGTTTGTAACAGAAAGCATAACAAAAGAAGCTACCATTTTCTTACTAATTTAACATTCCTTGGGACTCAATGTCTGTTGAGATTAAGCAGTCACATATTTTGTAAGAAGTAGATGTCTTATTTGGGTTTAAAATAGGAAAATAAAGAAACAGTGAGTGTTTTATGCTAGAGCGTACTGTATCAATTAACTGCTAAATCTGTAGGAGGGTGATAGCTTAATTGGGGTGTGGCTTATGCAATAAAAAGCAGATGACCAAATTCATCTTCTGTTGGTAGCCTTGCTCAAGAAATGAATGCAGCTAACTAAAAAGCTACTGTTTTCTTATAATTAACACTGTTATCTCAGCAGGACCTGTCTGTTGAGTTAATAGTCAATTTTTATTAGAAGAAGAAGGGTCTTTTGGGGTTAAAAGAAAGAAGAACATCAGTATGTGTTGTTCTGGAAAGGTACATGTCAACTTACTTTGCAAAATCATTAGGAGGAGTGAGAGCTTAATTTTGGGTGAGCGCAGACAATAGAAAAGCAGATGACTCAAATTACAACTTCCTGTTGCTAGTCTTAATTGAAGAGCAGAAAGGCTAACTAAAATGAGCTACCATTTTCTACTAATTTAACACTTCATTCAGCATTACTCAATGTCTGATGAGATTAATAAGCCAGATTTTTTTAGAAGTGAACAAGTCTTATTTGGTTGTACTAGAATGAAAGAATCAGCGTGTGTTCTGTGTTGAAGGTACTGTATCAACGTGTTGTTAAATCAGTAGGAGGTGAGAGCTTAATTGTGGATTATAAAATATAAGCTGGTGACTTAATTACAACTTCCTGTAGCTATTCCCTTTAGAGCAGATAGCAGCTAAATAAAAAGCTACCAATTTTACGATTTAACACTTCTATCTTAGCAGAACTCAGTGTCTGCTGGATTAAAGAACGGATATTTTATTAGAAGTGAAGGGTCTTATTTAGGGTTAAAAAAGAAAAGAAAGTCAATATGTGTTCTGTACTGGGAAGGTTACTGTATTTACTTAATCAAAAGTCAATTGTAGAGTGAGAACTTAATTGGGGTGTGGCTTAGGCACATAAAGCAGGTGACTTAAATACACTCTGTTGTTAGCTTATTTGCAGAGCAGAAAGAACTAAAATAAGGTACTATTTTCTTACAAGTTTAGCACTTATCTCAGCATGACCCATTGTCTGTTGAGATTAGCAGACATATACTTATTAAAAGCAGAAGGGGTCCGATTAGGGCTAAGAAAAGAAAAGAATATCAGTGTATGTTTTGTTCTGGGAAAGGTACAGTATCAACACTTTGCAAAATCATTAGGAGGAGTGGAAGCTAATTTTGGGTGAGCCTTAGACAATTGAAAAGCAGGCGACTCAAATTACAACTTCCTGTTGCTAGCCTTGATTGAAAGCAAGAAAGCAGCTAACTAAAATGAGCTACCATTTTCTTACTAATTTAACACTTCTATCTCAGCATTACTCAATGTCTGATGGGATTAATAAGCCAGATGCTTTTTTAGAAGCAGAACAAGTCTTATTTAGTGTTAAAAAATGAAAGAAAGTCAGCGTTTGTTCCGTGTTGGGAAGGGTACTGTATCAACATCCTTTGTTAAATCAGTAGGAGGAGTGAGAGCCTAATTGGGGTGTGGATTATATTATATAAAAGCTGGTGACTCTAATTACAACTTCCTGTAGCTACCTTCCTTTAGAGCAGATAGCAGCTAAAAAGCTACCAATTTCTTCGAATTTAACACTCTATCTTTGAGAACTCAGTGTCTGTTGATTGATGGGTGTCTAATACTTTATTAGAAGTGAAGGTCTTCTTTAGGGTTAAAAAAGAAAGAAAGAAAGTCAATATGTGTTCTGTACTGGGAAGGGTGCTATTTACTTAATTTGCTAAAGTCAATTGTAGGGTGAGAACTTAATTGGGGTGTGGCTTAGATAATAGCAGGTGGCAAAATACAATTTCCTGTTGTTATTTTATTTGCAGAGCAGAAAGCAGCTAATCAATGAAGATACTTTTCTTACAAATTTAGCACTTATCTCAGCATGACCCATTGTCTGTTGATTTAAGCAGACAGATCTTTATTAAAAGTAGAAGGGTCTTATTTAGGGTTAAGAAAGAAAGAAACAAAGTCATTGTATGTTCTGTGCTGGGAAGGATTATCAAGTTACTTTGGTAAATCACTATAGTATGTGTGCAGTTAATTGGGGTTGAGGGTTTAGACAATATAAAGCAGGTGATCAGATTACAACTTCCTTTTGTTAGCCTTGTAGAGCAGAACTCAGCTAACTAAAAGAGGTTACATTTTTCACATTTAACACTTCATCTCTGTAGGACTCAGTGTCTCTTGAGATTATGCAGACAAACTTTATTAAGTAGAGGGTCTTATTTAGTTTTAAAAAGAAAATAAAGGCAGTGTTTTTGTGTTTGAGGATATTGTGTCTACATTTCTAAATCAGTAGGAGAAGTGAGGCGTGGTGGGGCTGTTCATTATCAATATAAAAGCAGGTGACTCAAATTAAACTTCCTTTTGTTAACCTTTTAGAGCAAAGCATCTATTAAAGAAGCTACCATTTTCATACTAATTTATCTTCATCTCAGCAGGACTGCGTGTTTGTGAGGTTGCTGATCGATTTTATTACAAATAGAAGGGTTTATTTAGGTTTAAAACAGAAAGAAAGAATGTCAGTGTGTGTTCTGTGCTGGAAGGTTACTGTATCAACTTAATTTGCTAAAGTCAGTTGAAGGAGTGAGAGCTTAATTGGTGCATGTCTTAGACAATATAAATACAGGTGATCAAATTACAACTTCTGTTGCTAGACTTGCTTGTAGAGCAGAAAGCAGCACTAAAAGAAGCTCCATTTCTTACTAATTTAACACTTCTATCTCAGCAGGACTCAGGCTGTTTGATTGCTGACTACTACTTTATTAAATGAAGGGTCTTATTTGGTTAAAAAGACTGAAAAAGTCAGTGTGTGTTCTGTTCTCGGAAGGGTGCTGTATCAGCCTACACTTTCTAAATCAGTAGGAGGAGGAGAGTATAATTGGGGTGTAGCTTAGACAATATAAAACCATGTGACTCTAATTAGAGTTGTTGCTTGCCTTGCTTGCTGAAAGCAACTAACTAAAGAAGCTACCATTTTACTAATTTAATAAATCTATCTTAGCGAACTCAGTGTCTTTTGAGATTAAGCAGACTGATACTTAGTGAAGTAGTAGGTGTCTTATTATGGTTAAAAAGAAATTCAGTTAGTGTTCTGTGATGGAAGGGTACTGTATCAACTTACTGCTAAAGTCAGTAGGATGAGTGAGGCGTAATTTGGGGTGTGGCTTAGACAATATAAGGAGGACCAAATTACAACTTCTGCTAGCCTTTTTGTAGAGCAAACGCATCTAACTAAAGAAGCTACCATTTATTAATTAATAGTTCTGTCTCAGCAAGACTCAGTGTTCTTGAGTTTGGCAGATAGATACATTATTAGAAGTGAAGGGTCTTACTTATGGTTAAAAAAGAAAATAATGAAAGTGAGTGTGTGTTCTGTGCTGGAAGTGTACTATCAATCTTTTCAACTATCTCAGCAGGACTCAGTGTCTGTTGAGATTAAGCATACTTATTGGAAGTCGAAAATGCTTGTTTGGGTTAAAAGAAAGAAATTCAGTTAGTGTTCTGTGATGGAAAGGTACTTTATCAACTTCCTTTGCTAAAGTCAGTAGATGATTGAGAGCAATTGGGGTTCGTGGTTGACAATATATAAAACAGGTGACTCAATTACAACTTCTGTTCCTAGCCTTGTTGAACAGAAAGCACCTAACTAAAAGTAGCTACCATTTTCTTTAATTTCTTACTTGTCTTAGCAGACTCAATGTCTGTTGAGATTACAGACAGATGCTTTACGGTAAGAACAGGTCTTTTTAGGTTAAAAAGAAATGAAAGAAAGTCAGTGTGTGTTCTGTGTTGGGGGGTAGTGTAACTTACTTTGTTAAATCAGTAGGAGGAGGAGCTTAATTGTGGTGTAGAAAATATAAAGCTGGTGACTTGGTTATAACTTCCTGTTGTTAGCCTTCCTTTAGAGGAGAAATCAGCTAACTAAAGAAGCTACCATTTTCTTACTAATTTAATTCAACCAGCAAGACTCTATGTCTGTTGAGATTAGCAGAAAATGGTTTATTAAAGTAGAGGGTCCTATTTAGTTATAAAAGAAAATATTGAAAGTCTGTGAGTGTTCAATGCTGGAAGGGTACTGTATCAACACTTTGCTAAACAGTAGGAGTATTAAGCAATTAGGGTGTGGTTTATACCTATGTACAGATGACTCAAATTACAACTTCCTGTTGCTATTGTTGAGTGAAAGTAGCACTAATGAACTACTATTTTCTTACTAATTTAACACTTCTATCTCAGCAGTACTCTTGACTTTTGAGATTATGCAGCAGATACTTTATTAAGTAGAAGGGTCTTATTTAGGATCAAAAGAAATGAAGAAAGTCATGTGTGTTCTCCTAATGGAAGGCTACTGTATTAACTTCTGCAAATCAGTAGAGTGAGGAGAGCTTAATTGGCTGTGCAGAGCCAACATGAAAGCAGGTGACCCAATTACAACTTCCTGTTGCTTACCTGCTTGTAGAGCAGAAAGCAGCTAACTAAAATAAACTACCATTTTCTACTAATTTAACACTTCTATCTCAGCTGGACACCGTGTCTTGTATTAAGGAGATGATGCTATTAGAAGAAGAAGGGCTTATTTAGGATTAAAAAAAATAAAAAGAGAAAGTCAATGTGGTGTTCTGTGTTGGGAAGGTTACTGCATTAACTTTTGCTAAATCAGTGAAGTAATGATAGCAATTGGTGTGTCTTATACAATATAAAAGCAGGTGACTCATTAAACCTTTTTGCCAGCCGCTTTGTGAGAGCAGAATGCAGCTAATCTGAAGAAGCTTCATTTCATGCTATTTGAACAATTCTATCTCCAGGAGAACTCAGTGTCTGCAGTTAGGCAGAAAGATAATTTGTTGTGTAGAAGGGTCTTGTTCGGGTTAAAAAGAAAAGAAATAACATCAGTGTGTTCTGTGCTGGGAAGGTACTGTATCAACTTAATTTTAAAGTCAGTTGGAGGAGGAGGCTAATTGGGTTAGCTTAGACAATATAAAGCAGGTGACCCAAATTACAGCTTCCTGTTGCAGTCTGCTTGTAGAGCAGAGCAGCTGCTAAAAGGCGCTACCATTTTTTTCTATTTAATACTTATCTCAGCAGGACTCAATGTCTGTGAGGTATGTATGAAACTTTATTAGTAGTAGGGATCTTATTTAGGGTTAAAAGGAAAATAAAGAAATTCGTGTAATTCTGTGCTGTGAAGGTACTGTATCAACTTCTGCTAAATCAGTCGGAGGAGGAGAGCTTAATTGGGGTGTTGCTGACAATATAAAGCTGGTGGCTTTTATTACAATTTCCTGTTGCTAGCCTGCTTGTACAGCAGAAAGCAGCTAACTAAAAGAAGCCATCTTGTTGCTAATTAACACTTCTATCTTAGCAGGACTCGAGTCTGTTGGTTAAGCAGATATATCGTTATTAGAGGTAGAAGGGTTTATTTAGGTTAAAAGAAAAGAAAAGAATGTCAGTTGTGTTCTGTGCTGAAGGTACTGTATCAACTATTTTACAGTCATTGTAGGAATGAAGCTTAGTGGGGTTTGCGGCTTAGCAATATAAATACTGGTGACTCAAATTACAACCTCCTGTTACTAGCCTTGCTTGTATAGCAGACAGCGCTAACTAAAAACATTTTTACTAATTTAACATTTAACTCTGCAGATCTCATTGACATTTGAGATTACACGTGAACTCTATTAGAAATAGTATTATTTAGGTTAAATCAAGAAATAAAGAAAGTCAGTGTGTTCTGTGCTGGAAGGTTACTGTATCAACTTACTTTGCTAACTCAGTAGAGTAGTGATAGCTTAATTCTTGTGTGGTATACAATATAAAGCAGGACTCACATTGGTAACTTCTTTTGTTAGCCTTTTGGTTTGTGGAGTGAATGCAGTAACTAAAACAGTTACCATTTAATACTAATTTAACAATTCGTCTCAGTGGGACTCAGTGTCTGCTGAGATTAAAGAACAGATGCTTTATTAGAAGTAGGGTTTTATTTAGGTTTATAGAAAGAAAAGAACAAATGTCAGTGTGTGTTCTGTTAAGTGTGCTATCAAGTTATTTTGCAAATCAGAAGGAGGAGTGAGAGCTTAATTGGTGGTGTGGCTTAGACAATGTAAAACAGGTGACTCAATCACAACTGTTGCCAGCCTTTTTGTTATAATTGCCCGTCCTCCCATCCACCCACCTAACACTAAGATTTCTACTTTTATAGACTCTGGTTGTTGACAGTGAACTTTGTTATGCAGTAGGAAGGAAGGCTCATAGAAATATTGTTTTCAACTAAACAAGGAAGGCAGCCTGATTGTGAAGCATAAAGCAGCTAATTGAAAGAAGTTACTATTTCTTTTTAATTTAACACTACAATCTCATCAGCACTCAGTGTATGTTGAGATGTGTAGACAATAGTTTATTAGTAGAAGGTGTCTTGTTGATGGTTAAAGAAAAGAAAATAAGTTTGTGATCTGTGAGGAAGTGAACTGTATCAACTTACTGCAAAGTCAGTAGGAGGGTGAGAGCTTAGTTGGGGCTGTGACTTAGGACATGAAAGCAGGTGACTCAAATTTCTATTTCCTGTTGCTAGCTTTGCTTGTAGAGAGAAAACATCTAACTAAAACAAGCTACCATTTTCTTACTAATTTAATACTGCTAACTCAGCAAGACTCAGTGTCAGTTGAGATTAAGTAGACAGATAGATTTTTAAAGCAGATGAGGTCTTATTTAGTTAAAAAGAAAATAAAGAAAGTCAGTGTGTGTTCTATGCTGGGAAGGGTGTATCAACTTACTTTGCTAAATCAGTGGGTGAGGCTTAATTGGGGTGGCTTATACTACATAAAAGCAGGTGACTCAAGTACAATTCCTGTAGCTAGCCTTGTTTGTGGTGGAATGCAGCTAACTAAATGCCTTTACCATTTTCTTACTAAATTAACACTTCCATCTTAGCAGGACTTATTGACTTTTGAGATTAAGCAGACGGATGCTTATTAGTAGAAGGAGTCTTATTTAGTGTTCAAAAAGAAATAGAAAGTCAGTGTGTGTTGTGTATTGGGAAGGGTAGTGAATCAACACATAGCAAAATCAGAAGGAGGTGGAGCATAATTGGGGCTGTGCATTAGACAATATAAAAGCAGATGGCTCAGGTACAACTTCTGTTGTTAACTTGTTTGCAGAGTAGAGCTTCTTCAAAGCTTCTTTTCTTACTAATTTAGGACTTCTCTCGGCAGGACCTGTGTCTATTGATTTACAGACAGATACATTATTAAAAGTAGAAGAGGCCTTGTTTAGGTTAAGAAAAAGAAGATGCTAAAGTCAGTGTGTGTTTTGTGTTGGAAGGATACTGTATCAGTTATTTTGGTAAATCAGTAGTAGGTTGAGTAATTAATGTTTGTGGTTTAGACAATATAAATGCAGGTGACTCCGTTACATCTTCCTGTTGCTAACTTGTTTATAGAGCAGAGCGTGGCTAACTAAAGAAGCTACCATTTTCTTATTAATTTATTACTTCTATCTCAGCAGGACTCTGTATCTGTTGAGATTAAGCAACAGATATTTTATTATAAGTAGAAGGGTTTTTACTAGGGTTATAAAAGGAAAGAAAGAATGTCAGTGTGTGTCTTGCTTGGAAGGTACTGTGTCAGTTTAATTTGCTTAAGTGAGTGTGGGAGTGGGAGCTTAATTGGGGGTGTGGCTGACAATATAAAACTGGTGACTCAAATTGCAATCTCCTGTTGGTAGCCTGCCTGTAGAGCAAAAGGATTCTTGACAAAAGCTCCTTTTTCTTACTAATTTAACACTTCTATCTCAGCAGGACTCAGTGTCTGTTTAGATTAATTGGACAGATGCTTTATTATAAATAGGTTGTGTTATTTGAGTTAAATGAATAGAAAAATTCAGTGTGTGTTCTTTGCTGGGAAGGATGTTGTATCAACATACCTTACTATATCATAGGTTGAGTGAGAGCTAATTTATGTGGCTTAGAAAATATATAATCAGGTGTCTCAAATTACTACTTCCTTTTGTTAGCCTAGCTGCTGAGCAGAAAGCATCAAACTAAAAGCTACAATTTTCATACTAATTTGACTACTATCTCTGCAAGGCGTATGTCTGTTGAGACGCAGACAGATACTTTTTTAAAGTAGAAGGGTCTTACTTTGGGTTAAAAAGAAAAGAAAAGTCATTGTGTGTTCTGTGCTGAAGGGTACTATATCAACTGTTGCTAACGTCAGTTGAGGAGTGAGTGCTTAGTTGGGCATCGCAGACAATATAGAAACAGGTGACTCAAATTACAACTTCCTGTTGCAGGCCTTGCTTGTAGAGCAGAAAGCAGCTAACTAAAGAAGCTACCATTTTCTTACTAATTTACAATCCTATCTCAGCGGTACTCATGTCTGTTGAGATTAAGCAGTTGATGCTTTATATGTATCCGGGGTTCTTTTTGGGTTTGCAATAGAACAAAGAAAGTCAGTGAGTGTTTTGCTGGGAATGGTACTGTATCAAACTGCTTTGCTAAACTGTAGGAGGAGGATAGCTTAATTGGGGTGGCTATGCAATAAAAAGCAGATGACCAAATTATATCTTCCTGTTTCTGTGCTTTGAAGAACTGAATGCAGCTAACTAAAAAACTACCATTTTCTTACTAATTTAACACTTCTATCTCAGCAGGACTTTGTGTCTGTTGAGTTTAAACAGTCAATACTTTATTAGAATAAGAGGTCTTATTTAGGTTAAAAAGAAAAGAAAAGCACAGTGTTCTTGTGGTGGGAATTACTGTCAACACTTTGCTAAATCAGGAGACAATATAAAGCAGGTGACTCAAATTACACTTCCTGTTGCTATACATTTTGTTAATAATTGCCTCCATCCTTTCCTCCACCACCTAAGAGTTCAACTTTTATAGCCTCTGGTTTGACTGACAATGTGAACTTCCTTTTGGCAGTAGGAAGGAACTATCATGAAAATTGTTTTCAAGCTAAAAAAAAAAGTTACTAGACTTGTTGTAGAGCATAAAGCAGCTAACTAAAAGCTACCATTTTCTTTCTAATTAAAGATTGCTATCTCAGCGGAATCAGTGTCTGTTGAGATTAAGCAGGCAATACTATTAACTACAAGGTGTCTTATTTAGGGTTAAAAAAGAAAGAAAAAAGTCAGTTAGTGTTCTGTGATGGGAAGGGTTCTGTATCAACACTTTACTAAAGTCAATAGAGGGTAAGAGCTTAATGGTGGTGCAGCCTAGAGAATATAAAAGGTGACTCAAATTACAACTTCCTGTTGCTAGCCTTGCCTGTACAGAAAGCATCTAACTAAAAGAAGCTGATTTTCTTTCTAATTAACCCTTCTATCTCAGCAAGACTCAGTGTCATTTGAGTTTAAGCTGACAGATGCTATTAAGTAGAAGGTCTTACTTAGTATTAAAGAAAAGAAAATAAGTCTGTGTGTGTTCTGAGCTGGGAAGGTACATCAATTTAATTTACTAAAGTCAGTTTGATGAGAGCTTATTTGGGCATAGCTTAGACTATATATTCAGGTGACTCAAATTACAATTTCATGTTACTAGCCCATGTAGGCAAGCGTCTAACTAAAAAGAATCTCCCATTTCAAACAAATTTAACACTTCTATCTCAGCAGGACTCAATGTCTGTTAGATTAGGCAGACTGATACTTTATTGGAAGTAGAAGGGCCTTATTTAGGATTTAAAAGAAGAAAAAAAGTCGGTGTTCTGAGCGGAAGAGACATATCACTTTCTTTGGTAATCAGTAGGAGGTGAGAGCTTAATGGGGTGTGGCTGACAGTTTAAAGGTGACTCAAGTACAACTTCCTGTGCTTGCCTTGCTTGCACATCAGAAAAAAACCTAAAAAACTACCATTTCCCACTAATTTTAACACTTCTATATTAACAGGACTCAGTGTCTGTTGAGTTAAGTAGAGATGCTTTAAGTCGAGAGGGTCTTATTTAGGGTTAAAAAGGAAAGAAAGTCAATGAGTGTTCTGTGTTGGGAAGGGTACTGCATCAACACTTTACTAATCAATAGGATGGTGACAACAATGGGGGATACAGCTTAGACAATATAAAATCAGTTGACTCAAATTACAACTTCACATTGCTAGCCTTTTGTTACTGTTCCCTCCATCCCACACTCACCCACCCCCTAACAGTTCTTTTAAACTCTGGATTTGCCACAATGGGAACTTCCTTTTTGACAGTTGGAAGGGAGAGGATCATAGAGAAAAATTGTTGTTTTCAACCCTAAACAAAAAGTTGCTTGTCTTGATTGTAGAGCATAAAGGAGCTTACTAAAGAAGATACCATTTTCTTTTCAATTAAATACTACTATCTCAGCAGGACTCAGTATCTGTTGAGATTAAGCGAACACATATTTTATTGGAAGTAGAAATGCCTTATTTAGGTTAAGGAAGAAAAAAGTCTTTGAGTGTTCTGTGATGGGAAAGGTACTGTATCAACACTTTGCTATAGTCAGTAGGAGAGAGTGAGAGCTTAATTGGGGTGTGGCTTTGACACATAAAGCAGGTGACTCAAATTTCAACTTCCCGTTGCTAGCCTTGCTTGCAGAGCAGAAAACATCTAATTAAATCAAGCTACCATTTACTTACTAATTTAACACTTCAAACTCAGCAAGACTCAGTGTCAAATGAATTATGCAGAGATAGTTTATTAAATGTAGAAGGGATCTCATTTAGGGTTAAAAAATAAAGAAAAAGAAAGTCAGTGTCTGTTCTATGCTGGGAAGAGTACTTGTATCGACTTACTTTGCTAAATCAGTAGGAGAATGATAGCTTAAATAGAGGTGTGGCTTATACTATACAAAGAAGGTGACTTAAATTACAACTTCCTGTTGCTAGCCTTGCTTGCAAGAAAGTGGAATGCAGCTAACTAAATGAAGCTACCATTTTCTTACTAATTTAACACTTCCATCTCAGCAGGACTCATTGATTTTGGAAGTAAGTTGACGAATGCTTTATTGAGCGTAGAAGGGTTTTATTTAGTTTTCAAAAGAAATGAAAGAAAGTCAGTGTGTGTTCTGATTCGGAAGGTACTGTATCAACTTACATTGCAAAATCAGTAGGAGGACTGAGAGCTTAATGAGGCTGTGCATTAGACAATATAAAGCACGGAGACTAAAATTACATCTTCCTGTTGCTAACTTTGTTTGCAAAGCAGAGAAACCAACAAAACTAACTAAAATACTATTTCTTACTAATTGAACACCTCTATCTCATGGAGACTCAGTGTCTGTTGAGATTATGCGAACAGATACATTATTAAAAGTATAACGGGGCCTTATTTGGGTTAAGAAAAGAAAAATAACAAAGTCAGTGTATGTGCGACTATGCTGGGAAGGATACTGTATCAAGTTACTTTGGTAAATCAGTAGTAGGAGAGGAAGCGATTAGTGGGGGTTGTGGTTTAGACAACAAAATAAGATGAATGACTCAAATTACAGCTTCCTGTTGCTAACCTTGCTTGTAGAGCAGAAAGCAGCTAACTAAAAGAAGCTACGTTTTCTTACTAATTTAATAGTTCTATCTAAGCAGGACTCCATGTCTCTGTTGAGATTAAACCAACAGATACTATTACAAGTAGAAGGGGTCTTATTAGGAGGTTAAAAAGGAAAGAAAAGAATGTCAGTGTTTGTTCTGTGCTTGGAAGGGAATGCAGTACCAACTTAATCTGCTAAAAGTCAGTTGAAGGAGTGAGGACTTAATTGGGGCGTGGCCCAGACAATATAAATACAGGTGACTCAAGTACAACTTCCTGTTGCTAGCCTTGCTTATAAGAGCAGAAGCTGACTATCGAAAAGAAGTTCCAATTTTCTTACTAATTTAACATTCTATCTCAGCAGGACTCAGTGTCTGTTTAGATTAAACCGACTGATACTTTATTATAAATATAAAGGGGTCTTATTTAGAGTTAAAAGAATAGAAAAAGTAAGTGTGTGTTTCTGTTGCAGGGAAGGGTGCTGTATCTTACCTTGCTAAATCAGTAGGTTAAGTGAGAGCTTAATTTAGGGTGTGGCTTAGAAATATAAAGCAGGTGTCAAATTACAACTTCCTGTTGCTAGCCTTGCTTCAGAGCAGAAAGCATCTAACTAAAATAAGCTACAATTTTCTTACTAATATAACACTTCTATTTCAGTGAGACACAGTGTCTGTTGAGTTTAAGCAGACAGATGCTTTATTACAATTAGAGAGGGTCTTACTTAGGGTTAAAAAGAAAGAAAGCAAGTCATTGTGTGTTCTGTGCTGTGATGGGTGTGTATCAACCAGTTGCTAATGTTAATTCGAGGGTGAGAGCTTAGTGGGGCATGGCTTCAGACAATATAAAATAGAGTGACTCAAATTACAACTTCCTGTTGTGAAGGCCTTACTGACAGAGCAGAAATGCAGCTAACTAAAAGAAGCTACCATTTTCTTACTTATTTAACAATCTATCTCAGCAGGACTCAAAGTCTGTTGAGATTAAGCAGTCAGATACTTTATACAGAGAAAGGGTCTTATTTAGGTTTAAATAGGAAAATAAAGAAAGTCAGTGAATGTTTTGTGCTGGGAGCGGTACTGTATAACTAACATTGCACTAAATCAGTAGGAGTGATAAGCAATTGAAGGGTGTGGCTTATGCAGTAAAAATTCAGATGACTCAGAATGACATCTTCCTGTTGATAGTCTTGCCTGAAGAACTGAAGCAGCTAACTAAAAAGAAACTACATAGTTTTCGCATTTAACACTTCTATCTCACAGGACTCTGTGTTGTTGGTTTAAACAGTCAGATACTTTATTAGAAGAAGAAGGATCTTATTTAGGGTTAAAAAAGAAAGAAAGAACATCAGTGTGTGTTCTGTTCTGGAAAAGTACAGTATCAACTTACTTTGACCAAAATCATTAGGAGGAGTGAGGAGCTTAATTTGGGTGAGCCTTAGACAATAGAAAGAAAGAAAACTCAAATTACAACTTCCTGTTGCTAGCCTTAATTGAAGAGCAGAAAGCAGCGAACTAAAAAGCTACCATTTTCTTATAATTTAAAACTTCTATCTCAGCGGGACTAATGTCTGTTGAGATTAATAAAACAGATACTTTATTAGAAGTAGAAGGGTTTTATTTAGGGGTTAAAAAGAAAATAAAGAAAGTCAGTATGTGTTCTGTAGCTAGGAAGTTTACTGTATCAACTAAATTTGCTAAATCAGTGGGAGTAGTGATAGCTTAATTTGGGATGTGGCTTAGAGAATATAAAAAGCAGGTGACTCAAATTTCAACTTCCTATTTGCTTGCCTTGGTTGTATGAGAAGATAAGCCAACTAAAAGAAGCTACCATTTTCATACTAATTTAACAATTCTATCTCAGCAGGACTCAGTGTCTGCTAAGATTAAGCAGACAGATACTTTATTAGAAGTAGAAGGGGTCTTATTTAGAGTTAAAAAAGGAAAGAAAGAATGTCAGTGTGTGTTCTGTGCTTTGAAGGGTACTGTATCAACTTACTTTGCTAAATCAGTAGGAGGAGTGAGAGCTTAATTGGTGGTATGGCTTAGACAATATAGAAACAGGTGACTCAAATTACAGCTTCCTGTTGCTAGCCTTTTTTGTTACTAATTGCCCTCCATCCCTACACGCCACACACCCACGCTAAGCCAGTTCTACTTTTATAGAATCTGGATTTCACTGAAAATGGGAACTTCTTGTTTTGCAGTAGAATGGATGGATCATGAAGCACTGTTTTTTTTTTCAACACTAAAGAAAAAAGGTAGCTAGCCTGTAATTGTAGACCATAGAGCAACTAACCAAAAGAAGTGTACCATTTTCTTTTAATTTAACACTACTATTATCTCAGCAGGACTCAGTGTCTGTTGAGATTATACAGACTCAGATACTTTATTAGAAGCAGAAAGGGTCTTACATAGGGTTAAAAAGAAAAGAAAGAAGGCAGTGTTGTGTTCTAGGGAAGGGAATATACTGTATCCACTTAATTTGAGTAAAGTCAATTGGAAGAGTGAGAGCTTAATTGGTAATCGATGCATATAATATAAAAGCAGATGACTCAAATTGCAACTTCCTGTTGCTAGCCTTGCTTGTAGAGCAGAAAGCAGCTAACTAAAAGAAGCTGCCATTTTCTTAGTAATTCAACACTTCTATCTCAGCAGGACTCAATGTATGTTAAGATTAAGCATACATATACTTTATTAGAAGTAGAAGGGGTCTTATTTAGGGTTAAAAGGAAAATAAAGAATGTCAGTGTATATTCTGTGCTAGGAAGGGTAATGTATCAACTTACTTTGCTAATGTCAGTAGGAAGAATGAGAGCTTAATTGGGGGTGTGGTTTAGACCATATAAAAGCATGTGACTCAAATTACAACTTGCTGTTACAAGCCTTGCTTGTAGAGCAGAAAGCTATCAATAAAAAGAAGCTACAATATTCTTACCAATTTAGCACTTCCATCTCAGCAGGACTCATTGTCTGTTGAGATTAATCAGCGAGAGTTTAACTAAAAGTAGAAGGGGGTCTTATTTAGTGTTAAATAAAGAAAATAAAGAAAGTCAGAATGTGTTCTGTGCTGGAAGAATTACTTTATCAACTTACTTTGCTAAATTAGTGGGAGGAGTAAGAGCTTATGGTGGGTGTGGCTTAGACAATATAAAAAACAGGTGACTCAAATTACAACTTCCTGTTGCTAGCCCTGCTTGTAGAACAGAAAACGAACTAAAAGAAACTACAAATTTCTTACTAATTTAACACTTCTATCTCAGCAGGACTCTCAATGTCTGTTTAGATTAAGCAGATGGATGCTTTACTAGAAGAGAAGGGGTCTTATTTAGGGTTAAAAAGAAATGAAAAGAAAGTCAGTATCGTTCTGTTGGGAAAAGTACTGAATAATTACTTGGCTAAATCGAGTTGGGTGAAGAGCTTAATTGAGGGTGGCTTAGACAATATAAAAGCAAGTGACTCTAATTACAACTTACTGTTGCTTGCCTAGCTAGTACAGCGAGAAAGCAGTAACTGAAAAAGCTACCATTTTCTTTTTTAATTTAACACTACCATCTTAGCTGGACTCAGTGTCTGTTGACCTTAACTAGTCAGAGACATTATTAGAAGTAGGAGGTCTTATTTAGGGTTAAAAAGAAATGAAAGAAAGTCAGTGTGTGTTCTGTGTTTGGAAGGGTACTGTATCAACTTACTTTTGCTAAATCAGTAGGAGGAGTGAGTTTAATTGGGGTTGTGGCTTAGACAATATAAAAGCAGTTGACTCAAATTACAACTTACTGTTGCAAGCCTTTTTGTTACAAATTGCCCTCCACCCACCACCCTAACCAGTTCTACTTTTGCAGCTGGATTTGATTGACATTGGGAACTTCCTTCTTGGCAGTAGGAGTGAGGATCATAGAGAAATATTGTTTTTCAACCCTAAAAGAAAAAAAGTAGCTAGACTTGATTTCGGAGCATAAAGCACTAACTAAAAGAAGCTACCGTTTTCTTTTTAATTTAACACTACTATCTCAGCAGGACTCAGTTTCTCTTGATAGTAGTAGGCGATACTTTTTTAGAAGTACTGAGTGTCTTATTTAGGGTTAAAAAAAGAAAGAAAGTCAGTTTAGGTAATTCTGTGATGAGAAGGGTACTGTATCAACTTACTTGCTAAAGTCAGTAGGAGGAGTGAAAACTTATTTAGGGTGTGGCTTAGAGAATATAAAAGCAGATGACTCAAATTACAACTTCCTGTTACTAGCCTTGCTTTTAGAGCAGAAAGCATTTAACTAAAATAAGCTACCATTTTCTTACTAATTTAACATTTCTATCTCAGCAAGACTCAGTGTCTGTTGAGTTTATGCAGACAGATAGTTTATTGGAAGTAGAAGGGGTCTTACTTAGGGTTAAAGAAAGAAAAGAAAGAAAGACACTGTGGCCCAGATATTCAAAAGGGTTGCGCCATGCACAACAGGGTTGCGCATGCTCAACTCCAAAAATGCACCATTCTGCGATATTCAGAAGGGGCCAGTTGCCCCACCAAAAACATGCTGAGCAACAGCGCAATGGAAATGAAGGCATGTGCAACCGAAGAGGCGGGTCCATGCATAAAGTTAGCATGCGATATTGAACACTGCGCAATGCTCAAGAGTGGCTCAGCTGAAGTTTAGGCAGCGAATTGAGCCAAAGCCAAAGCTCAAGGAAGCGCATAAGAACTCCTAGCAGACCGCAAACTGGGGAGAGAGACAGAGAGAAGAGACAGGAGCTGGAAGGGCAGAGAGGACAGTGGGTCCAGGAGGACAGAGGCCAGTGGGGGTGCCCGGTGCAGTGGAAGCAGCAGTGGGGGCAGTGGGAGTAACACAGGAACAGCAGCCGGGGGCAGAAGCCAGGGAGATGGACAGCGCCAGCTTCCTCATGGAAGCTGTAATGAGGGGGTGAGACACCATGCTGCAGGGGCGTGGCAGCGGAGGGCCTTCGTGATATGCCCCGACAGGTGGTATCATGCCCGCATCAGCTTCGAGCTGTACACAGACGTCGAGATTGTGGGCCGGTACCGCCTGAACAGTGCAATACTGAGACGGCTCTGTGAGCTGTGCTGTGATGTGATGCAGGCACCCTCACGACAGAGTCACGCTCTGTCCGTGGAGACCAAGGTGACAGCGTGCATGTGCCTGCTCACCACGGGCACCTTCCAGAGGCCAACAGGGGACACCAGAGGCATTACACAGTCAGCCACATCACGCATCCCCACCCAATTCCTCAGCGCACTGCTGCCTCATGCTGCGGAGTACATCCATTTCCCCAGCACCGTGGCAGAGCGTACAACAAACATGCAAGAGTTCCACAGGGTAGCACGTATGCCTGGCATGCTAGGGGCCATAGACTGCACCCATGTGGCCATTCGACGCCCACCTGGCCCTGACGGCCAGGCATATCGGAACCGAAAGGATTTTCCAGTGTCAACTGCCAGGGGGTGTGTGATGCCATTGGCGCATTATCAATGTCTGTGCCACACACCTGGCAGAGCACATGATGCCTTCATATGGCACCAGTCTGCACTGTGCCATTGATTCAAGTAGTGGGGACATCCCCACGGGTCATCTAGTGGGTGAGTACACATGAATGGAATGCAAACTCTGGGCAAGGGTGGGAATGACACAGGTGCCATGGTAGTGGCACACAAGGATATGGGCAATATGGACCTGACATGACACTGATCTCCACTATCTCCACACAGGTGACTGCAGATACCCACTCTGTCCCTGGCTGCTCACACCGCACCGGTGCCCCACAACCCCAGCGCAGTTATGCTTCTATGAGGCACATGCCGCAACACGTAACATCATAGAGCGGGTGTTTGGGATGCTCAAGGCACGCTTCCGATGCCTGGACACCTCTGGTGGAGCCCTACAGTACAGCCCCCAAAAGGCCTGTGGGATATGGCCAAAGACCATGGGATAGCCGTACAGGTCCAAGAGGGGGACAGCGATGGGGACGCCAGTGGCGCCGGTGATGTTGGTGATGAGCAGCCCCCTAAGACGGAGGGACCCCGACTGACCCAGCAGGCCCAGCTGCACCGGGACACCATTGCAGAAGAGCACTACCCAACACAGGTAAGTCAAGGGGACATGTGCAGGCAACACTGTCCATCGCGCAAACCACAGGCACACAGGGGAACACACCGTGCATGAAGGTCAAGGAGTTGAAGGTTCCAGGCATACCAACACACCATCAGAGAGGGTGAGCACTCATATGGACACACACACACACCCAGGCAGCGTACATGGGCAGCAGCACAGCACTGCGGAAAGACATTGCCAACACACAGCACCACCGACCACCCCACCACCTGTACCCGTACAAGTGCATGTGTCAGGACCTGGGCACCCATGCACCTTGGTGTACAGTGCAATGCAGGCATCATCATGCACACGCACCTGTGGACAGCAGTTGGGAGGTGTGCGGGTGGTCGATGGTCAGCATGGTGAGCAGAGCACCCAGCAGTGCACTGCCCACCATGCACACATTGCACACAGGGCAGCACCGGACAGGGCCCACACTGGGAGACAGCTCAGTCAGGTAGCACTGTCCCACGGCCACCACAGATGTGTGGACGGCCCGCAACGCCCAGCAGCCCTGGCAGGCTGGAGCACAGGCCACATGGGGTGGCGCAGTTGCACCACCAGGGGTCCCACTGCGCGAACGCGACCTTGCCCGCACAGGGGTCTGCATCCTGCCAAACAAACTTGCACCAGGGGTGCCGGGATGCCCACAGCAGAACCCGGCATCGACAGGCCTGGTGCGCTAGCATGATGTCAGGAATGGGAGTGGAGGCGCACTGTGTGGGGTGTGTGGTACAGGGGCACCCTGACAGTGTGTGGCCGTCACGTCGCTGACAGAGACCACTGCCTGGGTCAGCCTGTCAATGGCAGCGGTCATCCGTCCGCATAAGGACCAGCTGGCCCGGTCGAGCACACTCCCTGCTATGCTGCTCCACGGACACAGACAGGTGCCTCCACGGACCTTGCACCCCCCTGCAGCTGTGCCAGGTCCTGCAGCAGGTGGGTGTCTTGCGTCAATGGGTACTGTGCCCCAATGGCATCGTGACCCCCAGGGTGTGGATGGTCCTGGTGCACAGCACCCCTTGAGGGTGGGCGCTGTTTGCTAGGACCAGGTATGGGCAGATCAAAGGGCGGGGGACATGTGCCACTGCTTGACACTGTACCCCCAGACCTGGTGTGTGACTGCTGCTGCCGCCCCTCCAACTGCTGAGCCCCCAGGTCCACCTGTTCCACCTCTGTGCTGACAGCAGTGCCAGACACCTGCACAGCCACTGGTGCTGCCCCACCAGTGCTGACAGGCACAGCCTGGGACTGTGCCAGCATGCTAGTACACAGGTGTGAACCAGGAAGGCCCAGGGGCAGGTGCTGGCCTGCCATGTGTCCGTCATGGGACACACACCTATCACTGCCCATTGCAGGCCTGCTATCATCAATGGTGCAGGTGCGTGCCACTGCCATAGGTACAGCATGCTGGCATACCTGCATGCCAGACTGCTGAGACACAGGCTGTGCACCCCCTGCACTCGTATCACTGACACCAGAGTTGTTGGCCTAGCGTGCATGCTGCTGCAGTGCCTGAAGGCTGGTGGCGGAGGTGGATGGTCCCTCCTCCATGTCCAGCAGGTCTGCATCACTGTCTGGACCCACCACCACCACCATCTCCTGAAGACGAACAGGATCTGTAACAGAAAGAGAGTACATGTGAGTGCATGTGGACAACAGCTCCCCCCAACAACACCACCATGTCATACCGTGCAGTGATGGGCTTCCACCTGTCTGGAATCCCCACCTGGTACACCCACAATGACACTCGGCTGCATGGCCACGACCAGTGTCTCCTCTGTAGGGGTCAGCTGCAACACCACTGGTGGGCCCCCACCAGTGCCAGCAGGTGCTTCCCTGAAGGCTGCCACCGTCTCCTTCAGCCTCCTGCGGTCAGTCCCCATCTTCTTCTTGCATTCCTGCATGGAGCGCTGGTGGCTTCCGTGCAGGTTGATGGCCCGAGCTACCCCCTCCCATGCAGCTGCACGTTTCTGAGGGGTGCCCCTCCGTCCACTCAATAGTGGCTCATCCTCCAGGTAGGCCTGGAAGAGGGCCTCCATCTCTGCCGTGGTGAAGTTCGGCCTCCTCCTACGCCCGCCGTCCACACCCTCAGCTTGGCTGTGGTCAGTCATGGTGATCTGTATGGGTGGAAGTGGACACCTGTCACTGTGCAGTCGACAGCATTTCCCCATGAGCATAGCTGCCGGCCCGGGGGGGCGGAAGCCCCCCACGTTTCCTCTCCGCATGGCAGATACTGATAGAAAGGGTGCCCTTTGTCCCTTTCTAAGTGCCCTTTTCATGCTCAGCCCCCTCAGCCTTTATCATCCTCCACCCATGAGCATTGTCCTGAGCATCACACAGCATGTAACTCACCTCTCACCTGCAGTAACCAAATCTGGCCAGCACAACCCACTGTCGCATTTTTATAGTGCAACACATGCAAATGAGGTGTGGCGCAACTATAATGACATGCTAATCGTGCCACTGTGCCTATGAATGGCTGATCGAATGATTTGCATATGTCAGCTGAATGTCTGGCATTGTGCTTTGCATAATCTGGAAGATCGGCTGAGCCAATGGCGCACGCTTGTGGCTCGCGCATACACCGCATTGTGCATGCCCAGACAGCTTACGCATGCGTCTCATTGTGCTGCAGACCTGCTGAGCACGATGTCGCGATTCAGGCCATGGCCACTATTGTGCCAGTGGTGCTACAGCACTGGGCACTATATGAGTGCTGTGGCACTACTCGCGCGACAGTCCACTGTGGCACTGGTGCGCAGCTTGGCAGTCGCAAGAGATGCCTATATGTCCGATGGCACTGTCGCGAGCCTTTCATCATTGCCGTGACCTTGTGTATGCCCTCTTACCCCTGGCACTGTTGGCATGCCATGTGTACGTCCCTATTGCGCTGTCTGGTGACAGCGCCATGTGAAGTGACGGCGCTGTTCGAACAGCGCGATTGGAGCCTGTGGTGGTCTATTGCACAACATCTCCACGTGGGGTTATGGTGCAGCGGGGCGCCATATTGCCTGCTGTAAAGTTGGTGCCATGGCTAGGAGGAGGGCAGTGTCCTGGAGCCAGATTGAAGTGGCCAACCTGGTGGCCCTAGTTGAGCCACACTATAATGGCCTGTATGGTGAGGCGCTCCTCACCAGTGCCAGGACTCATCTGTGGCAGCAAGTGGCCACTGACCTGGTGGAGGTCACTGGACGGGGCCGGTCTGCTGAGCAGTGCCGGCACCGGTACAGTGACCTCCGCCGGAGGGAGCCAGAACTTTTGTCGCGGCGGCGGTCACGTGCCAGGGGGGGCGAGTGCCTCAGGCCAGGTGAGTGTACCATCTATGCACCTATATTCTCTGTAGGGTGTGTGTGCTTGGGTGGCTGTGCATAGGTGCTGGCTCAGACACGGTTGGCTGTGTCAGTGTACAGCTGTGCGATAGATGGTTATGGCTGTGTGGGCAGGCACTCTCACTGGGGCACGGGGCATTCTGCTTTTGAGTCACACTGATGTTGTCTCAACATATGTCTCCCACAGGCCAGAATCTGAGGATGCAGGGTGACGGTGACGTGGGCCATGCCAGGGCCCCGGTGCCAGGGGTGTTGTGCCCCAGCAGCAGCAGCAGTAGTAGCAGCAGCAGCAGCGGCAGAGCCAGCTGCTGGAGGAGTGTGAGTATCATTACTTCATGGATGCTATTGCATGCTGGGGGAAGACCACCAGCCATGCACAACACAACCATGCAGGAAATGGGAGGTCATAATTCCACTATACAAGACACTGGTGAGGCCCCAACTGGAGTACAGTGTACAGTTCTGGAGACCATACCTACGTATGGACATGGACTGGGTAGAGAGGGTTCAGAGGAGGGCAACACGGATGGTGCATGGATTGCATCACAAGTCCTATGAAGACAGGTTGGAGGAACTGAACATGTACTCCCTGGAGGAGAGGAGGGAGAGAGCTATATGATGGGGACATACAAGTATCTTACAGGGGGGAACAGAGTGCAGGAAAACACTATTTTTAAGTGTAAAAGATGTTCCAGGACTAGAGGGCATGGGATGAAGTTGGAGGGGGGACGATTCAGAGGGAACATGAGAAAGAATTTCTTCACAGAACGGGTGGTGGACAAGTGGAACACCCTGCCAGAGGAAGTGGTGGGGGCTGACTTGGTACAGGATTTAGAATGCCAGGATAGCCATAAAGGAATTCTGGAGGTCAGGGGTAAGGTGCAACAGACTTATAGGAAAACAGAGTGAACTTACAAGGTCAAATGGCCAGACTGGGTGGCAAATAGGCCCTTAACTGCCGACACTGTCTATGTATCCATGTATGTATGCACAACACAGGTGACATGCATCACTGTGCAGTATCACAGAACGTCTGTGTATGCGTCACTGGTGGTCCAGGCATGCACTGGGCACATAGCTGTGTAACTGGCATCGCACCATTTTGCCACATCACTTGCCAGCCTTGTTTGTGCTGTGATGGACATGGGCAGTGTGTGTGTGCAGTGGTGCACATAGCTGGTGCCGCCTGTTTGTGATAGCCATGTGCATGTTCACTGTGGGTGGGTGCATGCCATCACAGGTGCGGGACATTGGGCTATATGGCTTGCAGGTTGGGTGGTGTTCAGGGTTGTGGTCAGTCACAGCCATTGACTGTGTTCCATTTTCCTGGGCCTCGAAGTTCTCTGGAGGATAGATCGAGGCATTCGGGGCCTGACACAGGTGTCCCTTGAAACCCAGGCCATCCTGGAGTCCATTAGGTGACATGGCCTGCGGAGGAGGCATCACAGGGGAGAGCAGAACCAGGTGCAGGATAACCAGCCAGCTGGGCCTTAGGACACAATACCTTTCCCACTTCTCCCATCCCTACCACCCTGCCTTCCCTCTCCAAGTTGTTCATCCCTACCCCTTGAACACCCCTACCTTGTACCCGTCCCCCCCTTGTAAATTGTTGTTGTTTATTGTTGTATTTACTATTTGAAATATTAAAAATACATTTATATTTTGATATGAATACTGTGTTGATCTCTGATTTGCAGCTGGCTATGGGTGCTCAGTTGCAGTGGTGTACATGCCATCTGGGGTGGTATCGTCCTGGGTATGTGTGTGTGTGTGTGTGTGTGTGTGTGTGTGCGTGTGTGTGCTTGGGGAGGTATCTCTGGCATGGCAGTGACTTTCTGTTGGTCTTGCCGTCTGCTGCCACCCACTGCTGGGTGCACAGGGTGTGTCTGGCTTGTATGCTTCTGTGCTGCATGGGGCTGACGTGTGCTGGGGGGACTGCATGGTTTCCTGCAGTGCCAGTCACTGCACATGGGTGGTGTCTTGGGGTCAAAGTGCAGGGTGTGCTGTGCATATGGGGGCTGATGTGCACTGTGGTTGTCAACCCCCTGTGTGTGGCACTCTCCGCCTGCCAGTGGTGTGCTGGGGTGTCAGGGCTCTGCTATGCTTTGTTGGCTTGTCCCCATGGGCACGTGGATCATCCGTCCCACCCGCAGTGATGCTGTGCTTGGGGTGTGCAGGTGTGGTGTGGGTTCTGCAGTGTGTTCCTGTGCCCATGTGTGGCATGGCTGGCGGTGGGCCCCAGCCTGCATCCCTGGATGTGCAGTTCCATTGCTCTGGGGGGAGGCTGTGCTTGCACTATGGCAGCTCTGGAATGCTCAGCTGAGCTTCCCTGGTTGCGCCATGGCGCAACATTTTGGCTCAGCTTCTTCTTCCTGGTTGCGTGAGGGCGCAGTATGTGCAATATTCAGACGTTGGTTTCTTGCGCAATTTGCTCTGCTCCATGTTTGAATATCGCACCTGTTGCGCATTTGTGCAACTGGTTTGTGCTTGCTCCTGCTGTTGCACTACTTTTGAGCGCAGTTTGAATATCTGGGCCTGTGTGTTCTGAGCTGGAAAGGGTACTGTATCAATTTGAGTTGCTAAAGTCAGTTGGAGGATTGAGAGCTTAATTGGAGCATGGCTTAGACAATATTAAAGCAGGAGACCAAAATTACAACATCCTGTTGCTAGCATTGCTTGTAGAGCAGAAAGCATCTAACTAAAAGAAGCTACCATTTTCTTACTAATTTAACACTTCTATCTCAGCAGGACTCAATGTTTGTTGAGATTAAGCATAAAGATATTTTAATAGAAGTAGAAGGGGTCTTATTTAGGGTTAAAAGGAAAATAAAGAAAGTCAGTGTGAGTTCTGTGCTAGGAAGGGTACTGTACCAACTTAATTTTGCTAAAGTCAATTGTAGGAGTGAGAGCTGAATTCAGGGCATCACTTAGACAATATAAAAGCAGGTAACTCAAAATACAACTTCCTGTTGCTAGCCTTTCTTGCAGAGCAGAAAGCAGCTAACTAAAACAAGCTATCATTTTCTTACTAATTTAACACTTCTATCTTAGCAAGACTCAGTGTCTTTTCAGATTAAGAAGACAGATACTTTATTAGAAGTAGATTGGGTCTTATTTAGGGATAAAAAAGAAAAGAAAGAACATCAGTGTGTGATCTGTGCATGGAAGGGTACTGTATCAACTTACTTTGCTAACTCAGTAGGAGGAGAGAGAGCTTAATTGGGGGTGTGGCTTAGACAATATAAAAGCAGGTGACTCAAATTACGACTTCCTGTTGCTATACATTTTTGTTACTAATTGCCCTCCATCCATTCCCTCCACCCACCCACTCTAAGCCAGTTCCACTTTTATAGCCTCTGGATTTGACTGGCAATATGAACTTGCTTTTTGGCAGTAGGAAGGGAACTATCATAGAGAAACATTGCTTTTTTCATGCCTAAATAAAAAAATTTGCTAGACTTGATTGTAGAGCATAAAGCAGCTAACTAAAAGAAGCTACCATTTTCTTTTTAATTAAACACTGCTGTCTCAGCCGGACTCAGTGTCTGTTGAGATTAAGCAGGCAGATACTTTATTAGAAGTACAAGGTGTCTTATTTAGGGTTAAAAAAAGAAAAGAAAGAAAGTCAGTTAGTATTCTGTGATGGGAAGGGTTCTGTATCAACTTACTTTGCTAAAGTCAATAAGAGGAGTGAGAGCTTAATTGGCGGTGTAGCCTAGACAATATAAAAGCAGGTGACTCAAATTACAATTTCCTGTTGCTAGCCTTGCTTGTACAGCAGAAAGCATCTAACTACAAGAAGCTATGATTTTCTTACTAATTTAGCCATTCTATCTCAGCAAGACTCGGTGTCGTTTGAGTTTAAGCTGACAGATACGTTATTAGAAGTAGGAGAGGTCGTACTTAGTGTTAAAAAAGAAAAGAAAGTATGTCAGTGTGTGTTCTGAGCTGGGAAGGGTACTGTATCAAGTTAATTTACTAAAGTCAGTTTGAGGAGTGAGAGCTTATTTGGGGCATGGCTTAGACAATATAAATGCAGGTGACTCAAATTACAACTTCCTGTTACTAGCCTTGCATGTCGAGCAGAAAGCGTCTAACTAAAAGAAGCTCCCATTTTCTAGCAAATTTAACACTTCTATCTCAGCAGGACTCAGTGTCTGTTTAGATTAGGCAGACTGACATTTTATTAGAAGTAGAAGGGGTCTTATTTAGGGTTTAAAAAAGAATAGAAAAAAGTCAGTGTGTGTTCTGAGCTGAGAAGGGTGCTGTATCAACTTACTTTGCTAAATCAGTAGGAGGAGTGACAGCTTATTTGGGGCATGGCTTAGACAATATAAATGCAGGTGACTCAAATTACAACTTCCTGTTGCTTGCCTTGCTTGTACATAAGAAGGCAACTAGCTAAAAGAAGCTACCATTTTATTACTAATTTTAACACTTCTATATAAGCAGGACTCGGAGTCTATTGAGATTAAGCAGAGAGATACTTTATTAGAAGTCAAAAGGGTCAAATTTAGGGTTAAAAAAGAAATGAAAGAAAGTCAGTGTGTGTTCTGTGTTGGGAAGGGTACTGTATCAACTTACTTTGTAAATCAGTAGGAGGAGTGACAGCTTAATTGGGGATGTGGCTTAGACAATATAAAATCAGTTGACTCAAATTACAACTTCACATTGCTAGCCTTTTTTGGTACTAATTTCCCTCCCCTCCACCCACCCACCCTAACCCAGTTCTACTTTTATAGCCTCTGGATTTTACTGACAATGGTAACTTCCTTTTTGGCAGTTGGAAGGGAAGGATCAAAGAGAAAATTTTTTTTTTCAACCCTAAACAATAAAAAGTCACTTGACTTGATTGTAGAGCATAAAGGAGCTTACTAAAAGAAGCTATCATTTTCTTTTCAATTAAACACTACTATCTCAGCAGGACTCAGTGTCTGTTGAGATTAAGCAGGCACACACTTTATTGGAAGTAGAAAATGCCTTATTTAGGGTTAAAAAAGAAAGAAAGTCAGTTAGTGTTCTTTGATGGGAAAGGTACTGTATCAACTTACTTTGCTAAAGTCAGTAGGAGGAGTGAGAGCTTAATTGGGGGTATGGCTTAGACACATAAAAGCAGGTGACTCAAATTTCATCTTCCTGTTGCTAGCCTTGCTTGTAGAGCAGAAAACAACTAACTAAAACAAGCTACCATTTTCATACTAATTTAACACTTCAAACTAAGCAAGACTCAGTGTCAAATGAGATTTTTCAGGCAGATAGTTTATTAAAAGTAGAAGGGGTCTTATTTAGGGTTAATAAAATAAAGAAAGTCAGTGTCTGTTCTATGCTGGGAAGGGTACTGTATCAACTTACTTTGCTAAATCAGTAGGAGAAGTGATAGCTTAATTATGGGTGTGGCATATACTACATAAAAGCATGTGACTTAAATTACAACTTCCTGTTGCTAGCCTTACTTGTAGAGTGGAATGCAGCTAACTAAATGAAGCTACCATTTTCTTACTAATTTAACACTTCCATCTCAGCAGGACTCATTGACTTTTGAGATTAAGTAGACAGATTCTTTATTATAAGTAGAAGGGGTTTTATTTAGTTTTCAAAAAGAAATGAAAGAAAGTCAGTGTGTGTTCTGTATTGGGATGGGTACTGTATCAACTTACTTTGCTAAATCAGTAGGAGGACTGAGAGCTTAATTGGGGCTGTGCATTAGACAATATAAAAGCAGGAGACTCAAATTACAACTTCCTGTTGCTAACTTTGTTTGCAGAGCAGAAAGCAGCTAACTAAAAGAAGCTACTATTTCTTACTAATTTAGCACTTCTATCTCAGCAGGACTCAGTGTCTGTTGAGATTAAGCAGACAGATACGTTATTAAAAGTAGAAAGGGCCTTATTTAGGGTTAAGAAAAAGAAAAGTAACAAAGTCAGTGTATGTTCTGTGCTGGGAAGGATACTGTATCAAGTTACTTTGGTAAATCAGTAGTAGGAGTGAGCGATTAATTGGGGTTGTGGTTTAGGCAATATAAAAGCAGATGACTCAAATTACAACTTCCTGTTGCTAACCTTGCTTGTAGAGCAGAAAGCAGCTAACTAAAAGAAGCTACCATTTTCTTACTAATTTAATACTTCTATCTCAGCAGGACTCCGTCTCTGTTGAGATTAAGCTGACAGATACTTTATTACAAGTAGAAAGGGTCTTATTTAGTGTTAAAAAAAGGAAAGAAAGCATGTCAGAGTGTGTTCAGTTGAACGAGTGAGAGCTTAATTAGGGCGTGGCTTACACAATATAAATACAGGTGACTCAAATTACAACCTCCTGTTGCTAGTCTTGTTTATAGAACAGAAAGCAGCTAATGAAAAGAAGCTCCCAATTTCTTACTAATTTAACACTTCAATCTCAGCAGGACTCAGTGTCTGTTTAGATTAAGCCAACTGATACTTTATTATAAATAGAATGGGTCTTATTTAGAGTTAAAAAAGAATAGGAAAAAGTAAGTGTGTGTTCTGTGCAGGGAAGGATGCTGTATCGACTTACCTTGCTAAATCAGTAGGTTGAGTGAGAGCTTAATTTAGGGTGTGGCTTAGAAAATATAAAAGCAGGTGTCTCAAATTACAACTTCCTGCTGCTAGCCTTGCTTGCAGAGCAGAAAGCATCTAACTAAAAGAAGTTACAATTTTCTTACTAATTTAACACTTCTACCTCAGGCAGACACAATGTCTGTTGAGTTTAAGCAGACAGATACTTTATTAGAAGTAGAAGGGGTCTTAGGGTAAAAAAAGAAAAGAAAGAAAGTCATTGTGTGTTCTGTGCTGTGATGGGTATTGTATCAACTTGATTTGTTAAAGTCAATTCGAGGAGTGAGAGCGTAATTGGGGCGTGGCTTAGACAATATAGAAGCAGGTGACTCAAATTACAACTTCCTGTTGTAGGCCTTGCTTGTAGAGCAGAAAGCAGCTAACAAAAAGAAGCTACCATTTTCTTACTAATTTAACATTCCTATCTCAGCAGGACTCAATGTCTGTTGAGATTAAGCAGTCACATATTTTATAAGAAGTAGAAGGGGTCTTATTTAGGTTTAAAATAGGAAAATAAAGAAAGTCAGTGAGTGTTTTATGCTAGGAACGGTACTGTATCAATTAACTTTGCTAAATCTGTAGGAGGAGTGATAGCTTAATTGGGGGTGTGGCCTATGCAATCAAAAAGCAGATGACTCAAATTACATCTTCCTGTTGCTAGCCTTGCTCGAAGAAATGAATGCAGCTAACTAAAAGAAGCTACTGTTTTCTTACTAATTTAACACTGCTATCTCAGCAGGACTCTGTCTGTTGAGTTTAAACAGTCAGATTCTTTATTAGAAGAAGAAGGGGTCTTATTTAGGGTTAAAAAAGAAAAGAAAGAACATCAGTATGTGTTCTGTTCTAGGAAAGGTACAGTATCAACTTACTTTGCAAAATCATTAGGAGGAGTGAGAGCTTAATTTTGGGTGAGCCTTAGACAATAGAAAAGCAGATGACTCAAATTACAACTTCCTGTTGCTAGCCTTAATTGAAGAGCAGAAAGCAGCTAACTAAAATGAGCTACCATTTTCTTACTAATTTAACACTTCTATCTCAGCATTACTCAATGTCTGATGAGATTAATAAGCCAGATGCTTTTTTAGAAGCAGAACAAGTCTTATTTAGGGTTAAAAATAGAAATGAAAGAAAGTCAGCGTGTGTTCTGTGTTGGGAAAGTACTGTATCAACGTACATTTACTAAATCAGTAGGAGGTAAGGAAGAATTGAGATGGTGGATTATAAAATATAAGAAGCTGGTGACTCAAATTACAACTCCTGTAGCTGGCCTTCTTTACAGAGCACAGATAGCAGCTAAATAAAAGAAGCTACCAATTTCTTACGAATTTAACACTTCTATCTTAGCAGAACTCAGTGTCTGCTGAGATTAAGCAGACGGATACTTTATTAGAAGTAGAAGGGGTCTTATTTAGGGTTAAAAAAGAAAAGAAAGAAAGTCAATATGTGTTCTGTACTGGGAAGGGTACTGTATTTACTTAATTTGCTAAAGTCAATTGTAGGAGTGAGAACTTAATTGGGGGTGTGGCTTAGGCAATAATAAAGCAGGTGACTTAAAATACAATTTCCTGTTGCTAGCCTTACTTGCAGAGCAGAAAGCAGCTAACTAAAATAAGGTACTATTTTCTTACAAGTTTAGCACTTCTATCTCAGCATGACCCATTGTCTGTTGAGATTAAGCAGACATATACTTTATTAAAAGTAGAAGGGGCCGTATTTAGGGCTAAGAAAAAGAAAAGAAAGAACATCAGTGTATGTTTTGTTCTGGGAAAGGTACAGTATCAACTTACTTTGCAAAATCATTAGGAGGAGTGAGAGCTTAATTTTGGGTGAGCCTTAGACAATCGAAAAGCAGACGACTCAAATTACAACTTCCTGTTGCTAGCCTTGATTGAAAGCAAGAAAGCAGAACTAAGAGACAAACTACCATTTTCTTACTAATCTAACACTTCTATCAGCATTACTCAATGTACAGATGGGATTAATAAACCAGATGCTTTTAGAAGCAGAACAAGTCTATTTAGTGTTAAAAATGAAAGAAGTCAGCGATGTTCCGTGTTGGGAAGAAGTACTGTATCAACATCCTTTGTTAAATCAGTAGGAGGAGTGAGAGCTTAATTGGGGTGTGGATTATATTATATAAAAGCTGGTGACTCTAATTACAACTTCCTGTAGCTAGCCTTCCTTTAGAGCAGATAGCAGCTAAATAAAAGAAGCTACCAATTTCTTACGAATTTAACACTTCTATCTTAGCAGAACTCAGTGTCTGTTGAGATTAAGCAGACGAATACTTTATTAGAAGTAGAAGAGGTCTTCTTTAGGGTTAAAAAAGGAAAGAAAGAAAGTCAATATGTGTTCTGTACTGGGAAGGGTACTGTATTTACATAATTTGCTAAAGTCAATTGTAGGAGTGAGAACTTAATTGGGGGTGTGGCTTAGACAATAATAAAGCAGGTGACTTAAAATACAATTTCCTGTTGCTAGCCTTACTTGCAGAGCAGAAAGCAGCTAACTAAATGAAGATACTTTTTCTTACAAATTTAGCACTTCTATCTCAGCATGACCCATTGTCTGTTGAGATTAAGCAGACAGATACTTTATTAAAAGTAGAAGGGGTCTTATTTAGGGTTAAGAAAAAGAAAAGAAACAAAGTCATTGTATGTTCTGTGCTGGGAAGGATACTGTATCAAGTTACTTTGGTAAATCACTAGTAGTATGAGTGTGCAATTAATTGGGGTTGAGGTTTAGACAATATAAAAGCAGGTGACTCAAATTACAACTTCCTTTTGCTAGCCTTGCTTGTAGAGCAGAACTCAGCTAACTAAAAGAAGGTACAATTTTCTTAATAATTTAACACTTCATCTCTGCAGGACTCAGTGTCTCTTGAGATTATGCAGACAGAAACTTTATTAGAAGTAGAAGGGGTCTTATTTAGTTTTTAAAAAAGAAAGGAAATAAAGGCAGTGTGTTTTTTGTGCTCGGAAGGATATTGAGTCAACTTATTTTGCTAAATCAGTAGGAGAAGTGAGAGCGTAATTGGGGCTGTTCATTAGACAATATAAAAGCAGGTGACTCAAATTACAACTTCCTTTTGCTAACCTTGCTTTTAGAGCAGAAAGCATCTAACTAAAAGAAGCTACCATTTTCATACTAATTTAATACTTCTATCTCAGCAGGACTGCGTGTCTGTTGAGATTAAGCAGATAGATTCTTTATTACAAATAGAAGGGGTTTTATTTAGGTTTAAAAACAGGAAAGAAAGAATGTCAGTGTGTGTTCTGTGCTGGGAAGGGTACTGTATCAACTTAATTTGCTAAAGTCAGTTGAAGGAGTGAGAGCTTAATTGGTGCATGTCTTAGACAATATAAATACAGGTGACTCAAATTACAACTTCCTGTTGCTAGACTTGCTTGTAGAGCAGAAAGCAGCTAACTAAAAGAAGCTCCCATTTTCTTACTAATTTAACACTTCTATCTCAGCAGGACTCAGTGTCTGTTTAGATTAAGCAGACTAATACTTTATTAGAAGTAGAAGGGGTCTTATTTAGGGTTAAAAAAGAATAGAAAAAAGTCAGTGTGTGTTCTGTTCTCGGAAGGGTGCTGTATCAACTTACCTTGCTAAATCAGTAGGAGGAGTGAGAGCATAATTGGGGGTGTAGCTTAGACAATATAAAACCATGTGACTCTAATTAGAAAGTCCTGTTGCTTGCCTTGCTTGTGCAGCAGAAAGCAACTAACTAAAAGAAGCTACCATTTTCTTACTAATTTAACAAATCTATCTTAGCCGAACTCAGTGTCTTTTGAGATTAAGCAGACTGATACTTTAGTGGAAGTAGTAGGTGTCTTATTAAGGGTTAAAAAAAGAAAGAAATTCAGTTAGTGTTCTGTGATGGGAAGGGTACTGTATCAACTTACTTTGCTAAAGTCAGTAGGATGAGTGAGAGCGTAATTTGGGGTGTGGCTTAGACAATATAAAAGGAGGGGACTCAAATTACAACTTCCTGCTGCTAGCCTTTCTTGTAGAGCAGAACGCATCTAACTAAAAGAAGCTACCATTTTCTTATTAATTTAACAGTTCTGTCTCAGCAAGACTCAGTGTCTCTTGAGTTTAAGCAGACAGATACATTATTAGAAGTGAAGGGGTCTTACTTATGGTTAAAAAAAGAAAATAATGAAAGTGAGTGTGTGTTCTGTGCTGGGAAGTGTACTGTATCAACTTACTTTTCAACTACTATCTCAGCAGGACTCAGTGTCTGTTGAGATTAAGCAGGCACATACTTATTGGAAGCCCAAAATGCCTTATTAGAGTTAAAAAGAAAGAAATTCAGTTAGTGTTCTGTGATGGAAAGGTACTTTATCAACTTACTTTGCTAAAGTCAGTAGGAGGATTGAGAGATTAATTGGGGGTGTGGCTTAGACAATATAAAAACAGGTGACTCAAATTACAACTTCCTGTTCCTAGCCTTGCTTGTTGAACAGAAAGCACCTAACTAAAAGTAGCTACCATTTTCTTACTAATTTAACACTTCTGTCTCAGCAGGACTCAATGTCTGTTGAGATTAAGCAGACAGATGCTTTATTAGAAGCAGAACAGGTCTTATTTAGGGTTAAAAAAGAAATGAAAGAAAGTCAGTGTGTGTTCTGTGTTGGGAAGGGTAGTGTATCAACTTACTTTGTTAAATCAGTAGGAGGAGTGAGAGCTTAATTGTGGGTGTGGCTTAGAAAATATAAAAGCTGGTGACTCTAATTACAACTTCCTGTTGCTAGCCTTCCTTTAGAGCAGAAATCAGCTAACTAAAAGAAGCTACCATTTTCTTACTAATTTAACACTTCTAACTCAGCAAGACTCAGTGTCTGTTGAGATTAAGCAGAAAGATAGTTTATTAAAAGTAGAAGGGGTCCTATTTAGGGTTATAAAAAGAAAATATTGAAAGTCAGTGAGTGTTCAATGCTGGGAAGGGTACTGTATCAACTTACTTTGCTAAATCAGTAGGAGAAGTGATAGCTTAATTAGGGGTGTGGTTTATACTCTATAAAAGCAGATGACTCAAATTACAACTTCCTGTTGCTAGCCTTGCTTGTAGAGTGGAAAGTAGCTAACTAAATGAAGCTACCATTTTCTTACTAATTTAACACTTCCATCTCAGCAGTACTCTTTGACTTTTGAGATTAAGCAGACAGATACTTTATTAGAAGTAGAAGGGGTCTTATTTAGGGATCAAAAAGAAATGAAAGAAAGTCAGTGTGTGTTCTCTAATGGGAAGGCTACTGTATTAACTTCCTTTGCAAAATCAGTAGGAGGAGTGAGAGCTTAATTGTGGCTGTGCATTAGACAACATGAAAGCAGGTGACTCCAATTACAACTTCCTGTTGCTTACCTTGCTTGTAGAGCAGAAAGCAGCTAACTAAAATAAACTACCATTTTCTTACTAATTTAACACTTCTATCTCAGCAGGACACCGTGTCTATTGATATTAAGGAGACAGATACTTTATTAGAAGAAGAAGGGGTCTTATTTAGGATTAAAAAAAGAAAATAAAGAAAGTCAATGTGTGTTCTGTGCTGGGAAGGCTCACTGCATTGACTTAGTTTACAACTAGGAGAGTAATGATCTTAATCTGGGGTGTGGCTTATACAATAAAAGCAGGGATTCACATTAAAACTTCCTTTTGCCAGCCTTGCTTGTAGAGCAGAATGCAGCTAACTAAAAGTAGCTACCATTTTCATGCTATTTGAACAATTCTATCTCAGCAGAACTCAGTGTCTGCCGAGATTAGGCAGAAAGATAATTTATTAGAAGTAGAAGGGGTCTTATTTAGGGTTAAAAAAAGAAAAGAAATAACATCAGTGTGTGTTCTGTGCTGGGAAAGGTACTGTATCAACTTAATTTGCTAAAGTCAGTTGGAGGAGTGAGAGCTTAATTGGGGATTAGCTAAGACAACATAAAAGCAGGTGACCCAAATTACAACTTCCTGTTGCTAGCCCTGCTTGTAGAGCAGAAGGCAGCTAACTAAAAGACGCTACCATTTTCTTACTAATTTAATACTTCTATCTCAGCAGGACTCAATGTCTGTTGAGATTAGGCATACAGAAACTTTATTAGAAGTAGAAGGGATCTTATTTAGGGTTAAAAAGGAAAATAAAGAAATTCCGTGTGAATTCTGTGCTGTGAAGGGTACTGTATCAACTTACTTTGCTAAATCAGTCGGAGGAGTGAGAGCTTAATTGGGGTGTTGCTTAGACAATATAAAAGCTGATGGCTTTTACTACAACTTCCTGTTGCTACCCTTGCCTGTAGAGCAGAAAGCAGCTAACTAAAAGAAGCTACCATCTTGTTACTAATTTAACACTTCTATCTTAGCAGGACTCAGAGTCTGTTGAGATTAAGCAGACATATACGTTATTAGAGGTAGAAGGGGTCTTATTTAGGGTTAAAAAGAAAAGAAAGAATGTCAGTGTGTGTTCTGTGCTGGGAAGGGTACTGTATCAACTTAATTTGCTAAAGTCAATTGTAGGAATGAGAGCTTAATAGGGTATGTGGCTTAGACAATATAAAAGCTGGTGACTCAAATTACAACTTCCTGCTACTAGCCTTGCTTGTATAGCAGACAGCAGCTAACTAAAAAAGCTCCCATTTTCTTACTAATTTAACATTTCTAACTCTGCAGATCTCATTGACATTTGAGATTAAGCAGTCAGACACTTTATTAGAAATAGAAGAGGTATTATTTAGGGTTAAATCAAGAAAATAAAGAAAGTCAGTGTGTGTTCTGTGCTGGGAAGGTTACTGTATCAACTTACTTTGCTAAATCAGTAGGAGTAGTGATAGCTTAATTCGGTGTGTGGCTTATACAATATAAAAGCAGGTGACTCACATTACAACTTCCTTTTGCTAGCCTTGCTTGTAGAGCAGAATGCAGCTAACTAAAACAAGCTACCATTTTAATACTAATTTAACAATTCAATCTCAGCAGGACTCAGTGTCTGCTGAGATTAAGCAGACAGATACTTTATTAGAAGTAGAAGGGTTCTTATTTAGGGTTATAGAAAGAAAAGAACAAATGTCAGTGTGTGTTCTGTGCTGGGAAGTGTACTGTATCAAGTTACTTTGCTAAATCAGAAGGAGGAGTGAGAGCTTAATTGGTGGTGTGGCTTAGACAATATAAAAACAGGTGACTCAAATCACAACTTCCTGTTGCCAGCCTTTTTTTGTTACTAATTGCCCACCATCCCTCCCATCCACCCACCCACACTAAGCCAGTTCTACTTTTATAGACTCTGGATTTGACTGACAATGGGAACTTCTTGTTATGCAGTAGGAAGGGAAGGCTCATAGAGAAATATTGTTTTTTTCAACCCTAAACAAAAAAGGGAGCCAGCCTTGATTGTAAAGCATAAAGCAGCTAATTAAAAGAAGGTACTATTTTCTTTTTAATTTAACACTACAATCTCATCAGCACTCAGTGTATGTTGAGATTATGCAGACAGATAGTTTATTAGAAGTAGAAGGTGTCTTATTGATGGTTAAAAAAGAAAAGAAAGAAAGTAAGTTTGTGATCTGTGATGTGAAGTGAACTGTATCAACTTACTTTGCTAAAGTCAGTAGGAGGAGTGAGAGCTTAATTGGGGCTGTGACTTAGACACATAAAAGCAGGTGACTCAAATTTCAACTTCCTGTTGCTAGCCTTGCTTGTAGAGCAGAAAACATCTAACTAAAACAAGCTACCATTTTCTTACTAATTTAATACTGCTAACTCAGCAAGACTCAGTGTCAGTTGAGATTAAGCAGACAGATAGATTTTTAAAAGCAGATGAGGTCTTATTTAGGGTTAAAAAAGAAAATAAAGAAAGTCAGTGTGTGTTCTATGCTGGGAAGGGTCCTGTATCAACTTACTTTGCTAAATCAGTAGGAGAAGTGATAGCTTAATTAGGGGTGTGGCTTATACTACATAAAAGCAGGTGACTCAAATTACAACTTCCTGTAGCTAGCCTTGCTTGTAGAGTGGAATGCAGCTAACTAAATGACGCTACCATTTTCTTACTAAATTAACACTTCCATCTTAGCAGGACTCATTGACTTTTGAGATTAAGCAGACAGATGCTTTATTAGAAGTAGAAGGAGTCTTATTTAGTGTTCAAAAAGAAATGAAAGAAAGTCAGTGTGTGTTGTGTATTGGAAAGGGTACTGAATCAACTTACATAGCAAAATCAGAAGGAGGAGTGAGAGCATAATTGGGGCTGTGCATTAGACAATATAAAAGCAGATGACTCAAATTACAACTTCCTGTTGCTAACCTTGTTTGCAGAGTAGAAAGCAGCTAACTAAAAGAAGCTACTCTTTCTTACTAATTTAGGACTTCTATCTCGGCAGGACTCAGTGTCTATTGAGATTAAGCAGACAGATACATTATTAAAAGTAGAAGAGGCCTTGTTTAGGGTTAAGAAAAAGAAGAGTAACAAAGTCAGTGTGTGTTTTGTGCTGGGAAGGATACTGTATCAAGTTACTTTGGTAAATCAGTAGTAGGATTGAGCAATTAATTGGGGTTGTGGTTTAGACAATATAAATGCAGGTGACTCAAGTTACATCTTCCTGTTGCTAACCTTGCTTATAGAGCAGAACGCAGCTAACTAAAAGAAGCTACCATTTTCTTACTAATTTAATACTTCTATCTCAGCAGGACTCTGTATCTGTTGAGATTAAGCAGACAGATACTTTATTACAAGTAGAAGGGGTTTTACTTAGGGTTATAAAAAGGAAAGAAAGAATGTCAGTGTGTGTTCTTTGCTTGGAAGGGTACGGTATCAATTTAATCTGCTAAAGTCAGATGAAGGAGTGAGAGCTTAACTCGGGCATGGCTTAGACAATATAAATACAGGTGACTCAAATTGCAACTTCCTGTTGCTAGCCTTGCCTGTAGAGCAAAAGACGGCTAACGACAAGAAGCTCCCTTTTTCTTACTAATTTAACACTTCTATCTCAGCAGGACTCAGTGTCTGTTTAGATTAATCAGACAGATACTTTATTATAAATAGAAAGGGTCTTATTTAGAGTTAAAATAGAATAGAAAAAATTCAGTGTGTGTTCTGTGCTGGGAAGGATGCTGTATCAACATACCTTACTATATCAGTAGGTTGAGTGAGAGCTTAATTGAGGGTGTGGCTTAGAAAATATATAATCAGGTGTCTCAAATTACTACTTCCTTTTGCTAGCCTAGCCTGCTGAGCAGAAAGCATCAAACTAAAAGAAGCTACAATTTTCATACTAATTTAACACTACTATCTCTGCAAGACGCAGTGTCTGTTGAGTTTAAGCAGACAGATACTTTTTTAGAAGTAGAAGGGGTCTTACTTAGGGTTAAAAAAGAAAAGAAAGAAAGTCATTGTGTGTTCTGTGCTGTGAAGGGTACTATATCAACTTGATTTGCTAACGTCAGTTCGAGGAGTGAGTGCTTAATTGGGGCATCGCTTAGACAATATAGAAACAGGTGACTCAAATTACAACTTCCTGTTGCAGGCCTTGCTTGTAGAGCAGAAAGCAGCTAACTAAAAGAAGCTACCATTTTCTTACTAATTTAACAATCCTATCTCAGCAGTACTCAATGTCTGTTGAGATTAAGCAGTTGGATACTTTATAAGAAGTATAAGGGGTCTTATTTAGGTTTAAAATAGGAAAATAAAGAAAGTCAGTGAGTGTTTTGTGCTGGGAATGGTACTGTATCAAACTACTTTGCTAAATCAGTAGGAGGAGTGATAGCTTAATTGGGGGTGTGGCCTATGCAATAAAAAAGCAGATGACTCAAATTACATCTTCCTGTTTCTAGCCTTGCTTGAAGAACTGAATGCAGCTAACTAAAAGAAGCTACCATTTTCTTACTAATTTAACACTTCTATCTCAGCAGGACTTTGTGTCTGTTGAGTTTAAACAGTCAGATACTTTATTAGAATAAGAAGGGGTCTTATTTAGGGTTAAAAAGAAAAGAAAGAACAGTGTGTGTTCTGTGCTGGGGAAGGTACTGTATCAACTTACTTTGCTAAATCAGGAGGAGAAGTGAGAGCTTAATTTTGGCTGTGGCTTAGACAATAGAAAAACAGGTTACTCAAACTACAACTTCCTGTTGCTAGCCTTTACTGTAGAGCAGAAAGCAGCTAAGTAAAAGGAGATACCATTTTCTTACTAGTTTAGCACTTCTGTCTCAGCAAGACTCAATGACTTGAGATTAAGAAGACAGATACTTTATTAGAAGCAGAATGGGTCTTATTTAGGGTTAATAAAAGAAATGAAAGAAAGTCAGTGTGTGTTCTGTGTTGGGAAGGGTACTGTTCCAACTTACTTTGTTAAATTAGTAGGAGGAGTGAGAGCGTAATTGAGGGTGTGACTTAGAAAATATAAAAGCTGGTGACCCTAATTACAACTTCCTCTTGCTAGCCTTCCTTTAGAGCAGAAAGCTGCTAACTAAAAGAAGCTTCCATTTTCTTATGAATTTAACATTTCTATCTTAGCAGGACTCAGTGTCTGTTGAGAGTAAGCAGACAGACACTTTTTTAAAAGTAGAAGGGGTCTTATTTAGGGTTAAAAATGAAAAGAAAGAAAGTCAATATGTGTTCTGTACTGGGAAGGGTACTGTATTAACTTAATTTGCTAAAGTCAATTGTAGTAGTGAGAGCTTAATTGGGGCTTGGCTTAAACAATAATAAGGGAGGTGTCTCAAAATACAATTTCCTTTTGCTAGCCTTACTTGCAGAGCAGAAAGCAGCTAACTCAAAGAAGATGCTATTTTCTTACAAATTTAGCACTTCTATCACAGCAGGACTCATTGTCTGTTGAGATTAAGCAGACAAATATTTTATTAAAAGTATAAGGGGCCTTATTTAGGGTTAAGAAAAGGAAAAGAAACAAAATCAGTGTGTGTTCTGTGCTGAGAAGGATACTGTATCAAGTTACTTTGGTAAATCACTAGTAGTATGAGTGAGCAAGTAATTGGGGTTGTGGTTTAGACAATAGAAAAGCAGGTGACTCAAATTACTACTTCCTGTTGCTAGCCTTGCTTGTAGAGCAGAACTCAGCTAACTAAAAGAAGCTACAATTTTCTTACTAGTTTAACACTTCTATCTCTGCAGGATTCAGTGTCTCTTGGGATTAAGCAGACAGATACTTTATTAGAAGTAGAAGGGGTCTTATTTAGTTTTCAAAAATGAAAGGAAAGTAAGTCAGTGTGTTTTCTGTGCTCGGTAGGATATTGTAACAACTTATTTTGCTAAGTCAGTAGGAGGACTGAGAGCGTAATTGAGGCTGTGCATTAGACAGTATTAAAGCAGGTGACTCAAATTACAACTTCCTGTTGCTAACCTTGCTTGTAGAGCAGAAAACAGCTAACTAAAAGAAGCCTCCATTTTCTGACTAATTTAATACTTCTATCTCAGCAGGACTCCGTGTTTGTTGAGATTAAGCAGACAGATACTTTAAAACAAGTAGAAGGGGTCTTATTTAGGGTTAAAAAAGGGAAAGAAAGAATGTCAGTGTGTGTTCTGTGCTGGGAAGGGTACTGTATCAACTTAATTTACTAAAGTCAGTTGAAGGAGTGAAAGCTTAATTGGGTTGCGGCTTAGACAATATAAATACTGGTGACTCAAATTACAACCTCCTGTTGCTAGACTTGCTTGAAGAGCAGAACGCGCTAACTGTAAGAAGCTCCCATTTTCTTACTAATTTAACACTTCTATCTCAGCAGGACTCAGTGTCTGTTTAAATTAAGCAGACAAATATTTTATTAAAAGTAGAAGGGGCTTTATTTAAGGTTAAGAAAAAGAAAACAAAACAAAGTCAGTGTTTGTTTTGTGCTGGGAAGGATACTGTATCAAGTTACTTTGGTAAATCACTAGTAGTATGAGTGAGTGATTAATTGGGGTTGAGGTTTAGACAATATAAAAGCAGGTGACTCAAATTACAACTTCCTGTTGCTTGCCTTTCTTGTAGAGCAGAACTCAGCTAACTAAAAGAAGCTACAGTTTTCTTACTAATTTAACACTTCTATCTCTGCAGGACTCAGTGTCTCTTGAGATGAAGCAGACAGATACTTTATTAGAAGTAGAAGAGGTCTTATTTAGAGTTAAGAAAGAAATGTAAGAAAGTCAGAGTGTGTGCTGTGTTTGGAAGGGTACTGTATCAACTTACTTTACTAAATCAGTAGGAGGAGTGAGAGTTTAATTGGGGTTGTGGCTTAGACAATATAAAAGCAGTTGACTCAAATTACAACTTCCTGATGCTAACCTTTTTTTGTTACTAATTGCCCTCCACCCCTTCCCTCCACCCACCCACCTAAGCCAGTTCTACTTTTATAGCCTCTGGATTTGACTGACAATGGGAACTTCCTTTTTGGCAGTAGGAAGGGAAGGATCATAGAGAAATATTGTTTATTTCAACCCTAAAGAAAAAAAGTAGCCCGACTTGATTGTAGAGCATAAAGCAGCTAACTAAAAGAAGGTACCATTTTCTTTTTAATTTAACACTACTATCTCAGCAGGACTCAGTTTCTGTTCATATTAAGTTGGCAGATACTTTTTTAGAAATACTAGGTGTCTTATTTAGGGTTAAAAAAAGAAAAGAAAGAAAGTCAGTTAGTGTTCTGTGATATGAAGGGTACTGTATCAACTTACTTTGCCAAAGTCAGTAGGAGGAGTGAGAGCTTAATTGGGGATGTGGCTTAGACAATATAAAAGCAGATGACTCAAATTACATCTTCCTGTTGCTAGCCTTCCTTGTAGAGCAGAAATCATCTAACTAAAAGAAGCTATCATTTTCTTACTAATTTAACAGTTCTATCTCGGCAAGACTCAGTGTCCGTTGAGTTTAAGCAGACAGATACTTTATTGGAAGTAGAAGGGGTCTTACTTAGGGTTAAAAAAAGAAAAGAAAGAAAGTCACTGTGTGTTCTGTGGAGGAAAGGGTACTGTATCAACTTCATTTGCTAAAGTCAGTTGGAAGAGTGAGAGCTTAATTGGGGCATGGCTCAGACAATATTAAAGCAGGTGACCAAAATTACAGCTTCCTGTTCCTAGCCTTGCTTGTAGAGCAGAAAGCATCTAACTAAAAGAAGCTACCATTTTTTACTAATTTAACACTTCTGTTTCAGCAGAACTCAATGTCTGTTGAGATTAAGCATACAGATATTTTAATAGAAGTAGAAGGGGTCTTATTTAGGGTGAAAAGGAAAATAAAGAAAGTCAGAGTGAGTTCTGTGCTGGGAGGGTACTATACCAACTTAATTTTGCTAAAGCCAATTGTAGGAGTGAGATCCTAATTGAGGGCGTGGCTTAGACAATATTAAAGCAGGTAACTCAAAATACAACTTCCTGTTGCTAGCCTTGCTTGCAGAGCAGAAGGCAGCTAACTAAAACAAGCTATCATTTTCTTACTAATTTAACACTTCTATTTTAGCAAGACTCAGTGTCTGTTCAGATAAAGCAGAGAGATACTTTATTAGTAGTAGAATGAGTCTTATTTAGGGATAAAAAGAAAAAGAACATCAGTGTGTGATCTGTGCAGGGAAGGGTACTGCATCAACTTACTTTGCTAACTCAATAGGAGGAGTGAGAGCTTAACTGGGGGTGTGGTTTAGACAGTATAAAAGCAGGAGACTCAAATTATGACTTCCTGTTGCTTTACATTTTTGTTACTAATTGCCCTCCATCCCTCCATTCCACCCACCCACCCTAAGCCAGTTCCACTTTTATAGCCTTTGGATTTGACTGACAATGTGAACTTCCTTTTTGGCTGTAGGAAGGGAACTATCATAGAGAAACATTGTTTTTTTCAAGCCTAAATAAAAAAAGTTGCTAGACTTGATTAGTAGAGCATAAAGCAGCTAACTTACAAAAAGCTATCTTTTCTTTTTAATTAAACACTCACCAATCTAAAATGGACTCAGTGTCTGTTGAGATTAAGCAGGCAGATGCTATTATAAGTACAAAATTATCTATTAGGGTTAAAAAAGAAAGAAAGAAAGTCAGTTAGTGTTCTGTATTGGGAAGGAGTGCTGTATCAACTTACTTTGCTAAAGTCAGTGAGAAGGAGGAAGCTTAATTGGTAAGTGTGGCTTAGACAATATAAAAGCAGGTGACTCAAATTACAACTTCCTGTTGCTAGCCTTGCTTGTAGAACAGAAAGCATCTAACTAAAAGAAGCTACGATTTTCTTACTCATTTAACCCTTCTATCTCAGCAAGACTCAGTGTCATTTGAGTTTAAGCTGATGGATACTTTATTAGAAGTAGAAGGGGTCTTACTTAGTGTTAAAAAAGAAAAGAAAGAAAGTCAGTGTGTGTTCTGAGCTGAGAAGGGTGCTGTATCAACTTACTTTGCTAAATCAGTAGGAGGAGTGAGAGCTTAATTGGGGGTGTGGATTAGACAATGTAAAAGGAGGTGACTCTAATTACAACTTCCTGTTGCTTGCCTTGTCACAGCAGAAAGCAACTAACCAAAAGAAGCTACCATTTTCTTACTAATTTTAACACTTCTATTTCAGCAGGACTCAGTGTCTGTTTAGATTAAGCAGATAGATACTTTATTAGAAGTAGAAGGGGTCTTATTTAGGGTTAAAAAATAAATGAAAGAAAGTCAGTGTGTGTTCTGTGTTGGGAAGGGTACTGTATCAACTTACTTTGCTGAATCAGTTGGAGGAGGAGTGAGAGAATAATTGGGGTTGTGGCTTAGGCAATATAAAATCATTTGATTCAAATTACAACTTCCTGTTGCTAGCCTTTTTCATTACTAATTTCCCTCCATCCCTTCCCTCCACCCACGCACACAAACCCAGTTCTACTTTTATAGCCTCTGGATTTATCTGACAATGGGAACTTCCTTTTTGGCAGTTGGAAGTGAGGATCATAGAGAAAAATTGTTTTCAACCCGAAAAAAAAAGTAGCTAGACTTGATTGTGCAGACATAAAGGAGCTTTATCAAAAAAAGCTACCATTTTCTTTTCAATTTAACTACTATCTCAGCAGGACTCAGTGTCTGTTGAGATTAAGCAGGCACATACTTTATTGGAAGTAGAAATGCCTCTTTTTAGGGTTAAAAAAGAAAGAAAGTCAGTTAGTGTTCTGTGATGGGAAAGGTACTGTATCAACTTTGCTAAAGTCAGTAGAAGGAGTGAGAGATTAATTATGGGTGTGGCTTAGATGATATAAAAGCAGGTGACTCAAATTACAACTTCCTGTTCCTAGCCTTGCTTGTAGAGCAGAAAGCATCTAACTCAAAGAAGCTATCATTTTCTTACTAATTTAACACTTCTATCTCAGCAAGAGTCAGTGTCTGCTGAGTTTAAGCAGAAAGATACTTTATTAGAAGTAGAATGGGTCTTACTTAAGGTTAAAAAACAAAATAAAGAAAGTCAGTGTGTGTTCTGTGCAGGGAAGGGTACTGTATCAACTTGCTTTTCTAAATCAGTAGGATGAGTAAGAGCTGAATTGGTGGTGTGGCGTAGACAATAAAAAGGCAGGTGACTCAAATTACATCTTCCTGTTGCTATCCTTGCTTGAAGAACTGAATGCAGCTAACTAAAAGAAGCTACCATTGTCTTACTAATTTAACACTTCTATCTCAGCAGGACTCTGGGTCTGTTGAGTTTAAGCAGTCAGATACTTTATTAGAAGTAGAAGGGTTCTTATTTATTGCTAAAAAAAGAAAAGAAAGAACATCACTGTGTGTTCTGGGCTGGGAAAGGTACTGTATCAACTTACTTTGCTAAATCAATAGGAGGAGTGATATCTTAATTGGGGGTGTGGTTTATGCAATAAAAAGGCAGATGACTCATATTGCATCTTCCTGTTGCTAGCCTTGAAAGAACTGAATGCAGCTAACTAAAAGAAGCTACAATTTTTCTTACTAATTTAACACGTCTACCTCAGCAGGACTCTGTGTCTGTTGAGTTTCAACAGTCAAATACTTTATTAGAAGTAGAAGGTGTCTTATTTATGGTTAAAAAAGAAAAGAAAGTACATCAGTGTGTGTTCTGTGCTGGGAAAGGTACTGTATCAACTTACTTTGCTAAATCAGGAGGAGCAGTGAGAGCTTAATTTTGGGTGTGGCTTAGACAATAGAAAAGCAGGTGACTCAAATTACAACTTCTTGTTGCTAGCCTTGATTGTAGAGCAGAAAGCAGCTAACTAAAAGGAGCTACCATTTTCTTACTAATTTAACACTCCTGTCTCAGCAAGACTCCTTGTCTGTTGAGTTTAAGCAGACAGTTACTTTATTAGAAGTTGAAGGGGTCTTACTTAGGGTTAAAAAAAGAAAAGAATTAAAGTGAGTGTCGTTCTGACCTGGGAAGGTACTGTATCAACAACTTATGAAAGTCAGTTGGAGAGTGAGAGCTTAATTGGGGTGTGCTCAGACAATATAAAGCTGATGACTCATAACTACAACTTCCTGTTGCTAGCCTTGCCTGTAGAGCAAAAAGCAGCTAACTAAAAGAAGCTACCATTATGTTACTATTTTAACTCTTCTATCTTAGCAGGACTCAGTGTCTGTTGAGTTTAAGCAGACATAAACATAATTAGAAGTAGAAGGGGTCTTATTTAGGGTTAAAAAAGGAAAGAAAGAAAGTCAATGTGTGTTCTGTGCTGGGAAGGGTACTGTATCAACTTAATTTGCTAAAGTCAGTTGTAGGAATGAGAGCTTAATAGGGGATGTGGCTTAGACAATATAAAAGCTGGTGACTCAAATTACAACTTCCTGCTGCTCGCCTTGCTTGTATAGCAGACAGCAGCTAACTAAAAAAGCTCCCATTTTCTTACTAATTTAACATTTCTAACTCTGCATAACTCATTGACATTTGAGATTAAGCAATCAGACACTTTATTAGAAGTAGAAAGGGTCTTATTTTGGGTTAAAAAAAGAAAATAAATTCAGTGTGTTCTGATGCTGGGAAGGTTACTGTATCACTTACTTTGCTAAATCAGTAAGAAGAAAAGATAATTATCCGGGTGTGGCTTATACAATATAAAAGCAGGTGACTCACATTACAACTTCCTTTTGCTAGCCTTGCTTGTAGAGCAGAATGCAGGTAACTAAAACAAGCTACCATTTTCATACCAATTTAACAATTCTATCTCAGCAGGACTCAGTGTCTACCGAGATTAAGCAGACTTTATTAGAAGTAGAAGGGGACTTATTTAGGGTTAAAGAAAGAAAAGAACAAACGTCAGTGTGTGTGTTCTGTGCTGGGAAGGGTACTGTATCAACTTACTTTGCTAAATCAGAAGGAGGAGCGAGAGCTTAATTGGTGGTGTGGCTTAGACAATATAAAAACAGGTGACTCAAATCACAACTTCCTGTTGCCAGCCTGTTTTGTTACTAATTGCCCACCATCCCTTCCATCCACCCACCCACCCTAAGCCTGTTCTACTTTTATAGCCTCTGGAATTGACTGACAATGGGAACTTCTTGTTATGCAGTGGGAAGGGAATGATCATAGAGAAACATTGATTTTTTTCAAAACTAAAGAAAAAAGTAGCTAGCCTTGATTGTAAAGCATAAAGCAGCTAACTAAAAGAAGGTACTATTTTCTTTTTAATTTAACACTACTATCTCATCAGCACTCAGTGGCTGTTGAGATTATGCAGACAGATTGTTTATTAGAAGTAGAAGGTGTCATATTTACAGTTAAAAGAGAAAAGAACGGAAGTAAGTTTGTGATCTGTGATGTGAAGTGAACTGTATCAACTTACTTTGCCAAAGTCAGTAGGAGGAGTGAAAGCTTAATTGGGGGTGTGGCTTAGACACATAAAAGCAGGTGACTCAAATTTCAACTTCCTGCTAGCCTTGCTTGTAGAGCAGAAAACATCTAACTAAAACAAGCTACCATTTTCTTACTAATTTAACACTTCTAACTCAGCAAGACTCAGTGTCAGTTGAGATTAAGCAGACAGATAGATTATTAAAAGTAGAAGGGGTCTTATTTAGCATTAAAAAAAGAAAATAAAGAAAGTCAGTGTGTGTTCTGTGCTGAGAAGGATACTGTACCAACTTACTTTGCTAAATCAGTAAGAGAAGTGATAGCTTAATTAGGGGTGTGGTTTTTACTATATAAAAGCAGGTTACTCAAATTACAACTTTATGTTGCTATCCTTGCTAGTAGAGAGGAATGCAGCTAACTAAATGAAGTTACCATTTTCATACTAATTTAATGCTTCCATCTCAGCAGGACTCATTAACTTTTGAGATTAAGCAGACAGATACTTTATTAGAAGTAGAAGGGTTCTTATTTACGTTTAAACATGAAATGAAGGAACGTCAGTGTGTGTTCTGTGCTGGGAAGGGTACTGTATCAACTTGCTTTGCTAAATCAGTAGGAGGAGTGAGAGCTTAATTGGGGGTGTGGCTTAGACAATATAAAAGCAGGTTACTCAATTTACAAGTTCCTGTTTGCTAGCCATGCTTGTAGAGCAGAATGCAGCTAACTAAAACAAGCTTCCATTTTCTTACTAATTTAACACTTCTATCTCAGCAGGACTCAGTGTCTGTTGAGTTTAAGCATCTGAATTTTATGAAGTAGAAGGGCCTTTCTTAGAGGTTAAAAAGAAAGAAAAAATCATTGTGTATTCTGTGCTCGAAGGGTACTGTATCAAACAATTTGCTAAAGTCAGTTGGAGGGTGATAAACTTAATTGAGGCAAAGCTTAGAAAATATAAAAGCAAGTGAGTCAAATTACAACTTCCTGTTGCAGGTCTTGCTTGAATAGCAGAAAACAGCTAACTAAAAGAAGCTACAATTTTCTTAATATTTTAATACTTCTATGTCAGGAGAACTCAGTGTCTGTTGAGTTTAAGCAGTCAGACACTTTATTAGAAGTAGAAGGGGTCTTATTAAGGGTTAAAAAAAGAAATGAGAGAACGTCAGTGTGTGTTCTGTGCTGGGAAGGGTACTTAATCATCTTACTTTGCTAAATCAGGAGGAGGAGTGGGAGCTTAATTTTGGGTGTGGCTTAGACAGTAGAAAAGCAGATGACTCAAATTACAACTTCCAGTTGCTAGCCTTGCTTGTAGAGCAGAAAGCAGCTAACTTAAAGGAGCTAACATTTTCTTACTAATTTAACACTTCTATTTCAGCAGGACTCAATGTCCTTGGGATTAAGCAGCCAGATGCTTTATTGGAAGTTGAAGGGGTCTTATTTAGGGTTAAAAAAGTAAATGAAAAAAACTCAGTGTGTGTTCTGTGTTGGGAAGGATACTGTATCAACTTACTTTGTTAAATCAGTAGGAGGAGTGAGAGCTTAATTGGGGTGTGGCTTAGAAAATATAAAAGCTGGTGACTCTTATTACAACTTACTGTTGCTAGCCTTTCTTGTAGAGCAGAAAGCAGCTAACTAAAAGAAGCTACCATTTTCTTACTAATTTAACACTTGTAACTTAGCAGGACTCAGTGCCTGTTGAGATTAGACAGACAGAACCTTAAGTAGAAGTAGAACGGGTCTTATTTATGGTTAAAAAAAGTAAAGGAAGAAAGTCAATGTGTGTTCTGTACTGGGAAGGGTACTGTATCAACTTCATTTGCTAAAGTCAATTGTAGGAGTGAGAGCATAATTGTGGGTGTGGCTTAGAAAATATAAAAGCAGGTGACTCCAAATACAACTTCCTGTTGCTAGACTTGCTTGCAGAGCAGAAAGCAGCTAACTCAAAGAAGCTACTATTTTCTTACTAATTTAGCACTTCTATCTCAGCAGGACTCATTGTCTGTTGAGATTAAGCAGACAGATACTTTATTAAAAGTAGAAGGGGCCTTATTTTGGGTTAAAAAAAGAAAAGAAACAGAGTCAGTGTGTGTTCTGTGCTGGGAAGGATACTGTATCAAGTTACTTTGGTAAATCAGTAGTAGGAGTGTGAGCTTATTTGGGGTTGTGGTTTAGACAATATAAAAGCAGGTGACTTAAATTACAACTTCCTGTTGCTAGCCTTGCTTGTAGAGCAGAACTCAGCTAACGAAAAGAAGCTACAATTTTCTTACTAATTTAACACTTCTATCTCAGCAGGACACATTGTCTGTTGAGATTAAGCAGACAGATTCTTTATTACAAGTAGAAGGGGTCTTATTTTGGGTTAAAAAAGGAAAGAAAGAATGTCAGTGTGTGTTCTTTGCTGGGAAGGGTACTGAATCAACTTAATTTGCTAACGTCAGTTGAAGGAGTGAGAGCTTAATTGGGGTGTGGCTTAGACAATATAAATGCAGGTGACTCAAATTGCAACGTCCTGTTGCTAGCCTTGCTTGTAGAGCAGAAAGCAGCTAACTAAAAGAAGCTCCCATTCTCTTACTAATTTAACACTTCTATCTCAGCAGGACTCAGTGTCTGTTTAGATTAAGCAGATTGATACTTTATTAGAGGTAGAAGGGGTCTTATTTAGGGTTAAAAAAAGAATAGAAAAAAGTCAGTGTGTGTTTTGTGCTTGGAAGTGTGCTGTATCATCTTACTTTGCTCAATCAGTAGGAGAAGTGAGAGCATAATTGGGGCTCTGCATTAGGCAATATAAAAGCAGGTGACTCAAATTATAACTTCCTGTTGCTAATCTTGCTTGTAGAGCAGATAGCAACTAACTAAAATATGCTACCATTTTCTTACTAATTTAACACTTCTACCTCAGCAGGACTCCGTGTCTGTTGAGATTAGGCAGACAGATACTTTATTACAAGTAGAAGGGGTCTTATTTATGGTTAAAAAAATGAAAGAAAGAATGTCAGTGTGTGTTTTGTGCTGAGAATGGTACTGTATCAACTTACTTTGCAAAATCAGTAGGAGAAGTGAGAGCATAATTGGGGCTCTGCATTAGACAATATAAAAGCAATTGACTCAAGTTACAACTTCCTGTTACTAACCTTGCTTGTAGAGCAGAAAGCTGCTAACTAAAAGAAGCTACTATTTTCTTACTAATTTAACACTTCTATCTCTGCAGTACTCAGTGTCTGTTTTGATTAATCAGACTGATACTTTATTAGAAGTAGAAGGGGTCTTATTTAGGGTTAAAAAAGAACAGAAAAAAAGTCAGTGTGTGCTGTGCTGGGAAGGGTGCTGTATCAACTTAATTTGCTAAAGTCAGTTCTAGGAGTGAGAGCTTAATTGGGGGCATGGCTTAGACAATATAAAAGCAGGTGACTCAAGTTACAACTTCCTGTTGCTGGCCTTTTTTTTTCTAATTGCTCTCAATCCCTCACCTCCACCCAACCACCCACCCTCAGCCAGTTCTACTTTTATAGCCTCTGGATTTGACTGTCAGTGGGAACTTCCTGTTTGGCAGTAGGAAGGGAAAAATGATAGATAAATGTTTATTTCAACTCTAAAGAAAAAAAGTAGCTAGCCTTGATTGTAGAGCATAAAGCAGGAAACTAAAAGAAGCTACTATGTTCTTATTAATTTAACACTACTATCTGAGCAGGACTCAGAGTATGTTGAGATTAAGTAGGCAGATACTTTATTAGAAGTAGAAGGGGTCTGAATTAGGGTTTAAAAAAGAAAATAAAGAAAGTCAGTGTGTGTTCTGTGATGGGAAAGGTACTGTATGAACTTACTTTGCTAAAGTCAGTAGGAGGATTGAGAGCATAATTGGGTTCGTGGCTTAGACAATATAAAAGCAGGTAACTCAAATTACAACTTCTGTTCCTAGCCTTTCCTGTAGAGCAGAAAGCCGCTAAATAAAAGAAGCTACCATTTTCTTACTTCTTTAACACTTCTATCTCAGCAGGACTCAATGTCTGTTGAGATTAAGCAGACAGATATTTTATTAGAAGTAGAAGATGTCTTATTTAGGGTTAATGAAAAAAAATAAATTCAGTGTGTGTTCTGTGTTGGGATGGGTACTGTAACAACTTACTGTTGCTAAATCAGTAGGAGGAGTGAGAGCTTAATTGGGGGTGTGGCTTAGACAATATAAAACAGGTGACTCAAATTACAACTTCATTTGACTAGCCTTTTTTGTTACTAATTGCCATCCATCCCTCCCCTCCCCTCCACTTTCCCACCCTAAGCCAGTTCTGCTTTTATAGCTTCTGGATTTGACTGTCAATGGGAACTTCCTGTTCGGCAGTAGGAAGGGAACGATCATAGAGAAAAATTGTTTTTTTCAACCATAAAGAAAAAAGTAGCTAACCTTGATTGTAGAGCATAAAGCAGCTAACTAAAAGAAGCTACCATTTTCATACTAATTTAACACATCTATCTCAGCAGGACTCACTGTCTGTTGAGATTAAACAGACAAAAACGTTACTGTAAGTAGAAGGGGTCGTATTTAGGTTAAAAAAAGAAAGAAAGTCAGTGTATGTTCTGTGCTGGGAAGTGTACTGTATCATCTTACTTTGCTAAATCAGTAGGAGGAGTGAGATCTTAATTGTGGGTGTGGCTTAGAGAATATAAAAGCAGGTGACTCAAATTACAACTTCCTGTTGCTAGCTTTGCTTGTAGAGCAGAAAGCAGCTAACTAAATGAAGCTACCATTTTCTTACTAATTTAACACTTCTGTTTCAGCAGAACTCAGTGTCTTTTGAGATTAAGCAGACTAATACTTTATTATAGGTAGAAGGGGTCTTATTTAGGGTTAAAAAAAGAAATGAAATGAAGTTAGTGTGTGTTCTGTGATGGGAAGGGCACTGTACCAACTTACTTTGCTAAAGTCAGTAGGAGGATTGAGAGCTTAATTGAGGTTGGGGCTTAGACTATATAAAAGCAGGTGACTCAAATTACAGCTTCCTTTTGCTAGCCTTGCTTGTAGAGCAGAAAGCAGCTAACTAAAAGAAGCTGAAATTTTCTTATTAATTTAACACTTCTATCTCAACAGGACTCAGTGGTTGTTGAGATTAAGCAGACATATACTTTATTAGTAGTTTAAGGTGTCTTATTTATGGTAAAAAAAGTAAAGAAAGAAAGTCAGTGTGTGTTCTGTGCTGGAAAGTTTACAGTATCAACTTAGTTTGCTAAATCAGTAGGAGGAGTGAGAGCTTAATTGGTGGTGTGGATTAGACAATTTGAAAACAGGTGACTCAAATTACAACATCCTGTTGTTTGCCTTGCTTGTAGAGCAGAAAGCAGCTAACTAAAAGAAGCTGACATTTTCTTATTAATTTAACACTTCTATCTCAACAGGACTCAGTGGTTGTTGAGATTAAGCATACAGATACTTTATTAGAAGTAGAAGGGGACTTATTTAGGGTTAAAGAAAAGAAAAGAAAGAAAGTCAGTGTGTGTTCTGTGTTGGGAAGGGTAGTGTAACAACTTACCTTGCTAAATCAGTAGGAGGAGTGAGATATTAATTGGGGGTGTGGCTTAGACAATATAAAACAGGTTACTCAAATTACAACTTCCTTTGGTTAGCCTTTTTTGTTACTAATTGCCCTCCATCCCTCCCCTCCATCCACCCACCCTATGCCAGTTCTACTTTTATAGCTTCTGGATTTGGCTGTTAATGGGAACTTCCTGTTTGGCAGTAGGAATGGAACAATCATAGAGAAACATTGTTTTTTTAACCATAATGAAAAAAGTAGCTAGACTTGATTGTAGAGCATAAAGCAGCTAACTAAAAGAAGCTACTATTTTCTTACTAATTTAACACTTCTATCTCAACAGGACTCAGTGTCTGTTGAGATTAAGCAGACTGATACTTTATTATAAGTAAAAGGGGTCTTATTTAGGGTTAAAAAAAGAAAGGAAAGAAAGTCAGTGTGTGTTCTGTGATGGGAAGCGTACTGTATCAACTTACTTTGCTAAAGTCAGTAGGAGGATTAAGAGCTTAATTGTGGTTGTGGCTTAGACAATATTAAAGCAGGTGACTCGTATTACAACTTCCTTTTGCTAGCCTTGCTTTTAGAACAGAAAGCAGCTAACTAAAAGAAGCTGTTATTTTCTTACTAATTTAACACTTCTATCTCAGCAGGACTCAGTGTCTGTTGAGATTAAGCAGACAGGTACTTTATTATAAGTAGAAGGGGCCTTATTTAGGGTTACGAAAAAGAAAAGTAAGAAGGTCAGTGTGTGTTGTGTGCTGAGATGTGTACTGTATCCTCTTACTTTACTAAAGTCAGTAGGTGGAGTGAGAGTTTAATTGGGGTTGTGGCTTAGACAATATAAAAGCAGGTGACTCAAATTACAACTTCCTGTTGCTAGTTTTTTTCCTAACTAATTGCCCTCCATACCACCACTCCCCTCACCCACCTACCCTAAGCCCGTTCTACTTTTTTAGCAACTGGATTTAACTGACAACAGGAACTTCCTGTTTGGCAGTAGGAAGGGAAGGATCATAGAGAAACATTGTTTTTTTCAACCCTAAAGGAAAAAAGTAGCTCGCTCTCCCCCCCAGCTGATGGTGGTCTGACACTGAGCAAGGAAGAAGGAGGTTACTAAAGAATATAGGAATTTGCTGTCCCAGAACAGGTACGGTGAGAGTTGTACGGAGGGGGGAGAGAGTAAGCAGACAAAGAAACAGGAGAGGGGACACAAAATTAGACAAGATAGGAGTGCTGCAATGCAATGGCTGTGGGGCCCAGTGTTCCAGGAGACATTCTGGAGGCTGCGATGCTGCCCTATTTGCAGGCACCTCTCTCATCTGAGGGAGGAGGTTGCCCGTCTTCAGGCTGACTTGGCTAGGATTCATGAAACCTCCTTCCCCACCCAGGGACCACCAGGGCCTATTCCGCTACCTCAGAGGTTGCCAAGAAAGAGGAGAGGCTGGACCAGGGTGGGCTCAGGGAAGGAGTGGGTGGTGGAACAGAGTTGCATCCCTCCAGCTGTACCTATCCACAATTCATATGCTCTTCTGGTGGATAGTGGTTCCTCTATGGAGGCACCTGCAATAGAGACCAAGGAGGATGCTGGGAACCTTCACAAAGGTTACCAACAGGAGGGTGGCTTGGAACCCCACAGGGGAAGGAAACAATTCCTGGTGGGGGACTCAATCATTAGGAAGTAGAAATGGGGGGAGGAAGGGAGAGGGAGGTAAGGTGCCTGCCTGTTGCCATGTCTTGGAGGGACAGAAAGCAAATCCTCAAGATTGTGGGAGCAGCTGCACGAGGGAGGGAGCTGGATGTCATTGTCCACCTAGGGACAAATGACCTGGCTAGGAATAGGATCAGAGCAGTGGAAGAGGAGTTTGGAGAGTTGAGGAGGGGCCTTAGACAAGTGGCTCATACAGTAACCTTCTCGGAGGTGCTGCCTGTCTATAGCAAGATTGATGCTAGGGTACTCCTCACAGGGAATTCAATGAATGGTTGAAAAACTGGTGTGGAGCTCAGGAGTTTGGCTTCATTGGGGATTGGGGAGCCACCTGGAGGGATGCAGAGCTATACTGGTGTGATGGTCTGCATCTGTCCAGGGGGGAACCAGGATCCTAGGTGAGAGGTTTAAATGCTTCATTGGCAAACATTTAAACTAGCCAAGGGGGAGACACTGAAAAGGAGCAGGGAAATTCCAGCCTCCCACCACAAAACACGGTAATTATTGAGGTAAACACCAAGGTAGAGAAGTCATTAGGGAGCAGGAGAGAGGTAAATGTAAAAAAAGGCAAAGACAGTAAGGACAGAAATGGGGCTAAAAGAGGTAAGGCCATCAAAAAGTGGAGGGTGATGAGTACCAATGGCCATAGTCTGTGCAACAAGCTCCCTGAACTAGTGGCCTTGATGGAAGAGGATAGCCTGGATATTGTGGCAGTCACAGAAACATGGTACACAGAGAACCATGGCTGGAATGTCAGCATACCAGGATACACAATCTACAGGAGGGACAGGGAGGTTAAAAGAGGAGGAGGAGTAGCTCTCTATGTAAAGGAAGGGATCAAAGCAACAGAACTAAGGAGTAAACAGGAGCAGATGAGGCACTCTGGATCACCCTGGAGACAGGAATGGCACTATGACAATCTGCATGGGGTTGTGGCAGACCCCCATCTCAGGGGGAGGGAATGGACAAGGAAATGATAGAAGGCATCCTTAGAATGACAGAAAGAGGGGAGATATTGTTGATGGGGGACATGAATATGCCAGATGTTAACTGGAGCACCTTTTCTGCAGGCACATCCAAGAGCAGGGTCATTTTTTATGTCCTACAAGGAGCATGCCTCAGACAGCTAGTATTGGAACCCACTCAGGAGGGAGCAATCTTAGGTATGCACTCTCAAATGGGGATGGAGAAGGACTCTCAGATTTAGAAGTGGGTAGCAATCTGGGAACAAGCGACCACCAAACAGTGTGGTTCATGATAAACACAGCTATACAATCAAGCCATACAAAAGCAAGAGTATTGGACTTTAGGAGGGCTGACTTTGGGAAAATGAGAGAGTGCCTCAGCAAAGCACTAGCAAAACAGGCAAGAAGGAGGGGTGGAGGAAACAATGGGGAGTGATCAAAACAGCCATCACAGAGGCAACAAGCCTTTGTGTAAAGCAAATCAACAAAACACAACAACAGAAAAATATGCTATTGTTCTCAAAAGAGGTGGCAGGGAAGGTTAAGGAGAAAAGGATAGCATTCAGAAAATGTAAGGAAACACAGAAGGAGCAGGACAGAGAACTTTATCAGTTAAAGCAGAAAGAGGCTGGGAAGGCAGTCAGAATAACAAAGGCCCAAGCCGAGGGAAGGATAGCCTACTCTGTTAAGAAGGGGGATAAGACCTTTTATAGGTACATTAGGGAATGAAGAAAGACCTAAGGAGGGATACTGAGGCTTAATAAAGGGAAGGGAATGTGGGTAGAGGATGAAGGTGAAAAAGCAAGGCTACTGAAAGAATATTTCTGCTCAGTATTCACAAAGGAAGAGGAGGGGGAGGTACCTAAACCAAACAGAGAAACACTCTGAAGATGGGGGTCGATACCAGTCCATTTACAGAAGAAAGGGTTCTGAAAGAACTAATAAATTGAAGGTGTGACAAAGCAATGGGGCCTGTTGTGATTCTACCCAAGAATTCAAAGAACTAAACTTAGAACTAGTGACACCGCTGACTACTCTCTTTAACAAATCAAGGGAGGATGGGTGGTACATGAGGACTGGAGGAGGGGCAGATGTGATTCCTCTTCACAAAAGTGTGAGCAAGACAGAGGCAGGAAACTACAGACCTGTTAGTTTGACCTCAGTGGTAGGGAAATGATGGAATCACTTCTGAAGGAAAGAATTGTTGAGTACCTAGAGCCAGTGGGGCACAGGACCCAAGGTAGCATGGATTCATGATGGGAAGGTCATGTCAGATGAATCTAATAGATTTCTTTGACTGGGTGTGACCAAAGTAGTAGAACCAGGGAGGGGCTGTGGACATGGCCTACCTAGATTTTTAGAGCATTGGTGATACAGCCACACAAAGATTAAATACACAAGTTAGCCAACCTTGGAGTGGGTCCCAAGGTGGTAGCCTGGATAAAAATTTGGCTAGACAACAGGACACAAAGGTTAATAGTAAATGGAGTCTACAGTGAAGAAAGGAGGGTTACTAGTGGGGTACCACAGGGCTCAGTACTGGGACCGGTCCTTTTTAATGTCTTTATAAGTGACATTGCATAGGAACTGGAAGGAAAAGTATGTCTCTTTGCAGATGACACAAAGATCTGCAACAAGGTTGATACACAAGATGGAGTGGAAAGGATGAGAAGTGACTTGGCAAGGTTGGAGGAATGGTCAAATTTATGGCAGCTCAGTTTCAATGCAAAGAAGTGCAAAGTAATGCACCTGGGAAACAAAAACCCAGGGGAAGAGTACACAATGGGGGGTGAGATACTGACAACAGTAAAAATGGAAAGGGACCTGGGGGTAATTATATCAGATGACCTAAAGGTGGGAAATCAATGTGAGAAGGCAGTAAGGAAGGCTGGGGGGATACTGGGATGCATAGGGAGAGGCATCAATAGTAGAAAACAGAAAGTTGTTATCCCTCTGTACAGATAGTTGGTGAGATCCCATCTGGAGTACTGTGTGCAGTTCTGGAGACCCCATCTCTGCAAAGACATAGACAGAGTGGTGGCTGTTCAGAGGAGGGTAACCAAAATGGTGCAGGGTCTGCACCAGAAGACATATGAAGAAAGACTAAAGAAGCTTAATATATATACCCTTGAGGAAATAAGGGAGAGAGGGGACATGATAGAAACTTTCAAGTACCTCAAGGGAATCAACAAAGTCCAAGAGGATAGCATCTTTCTGAAAAAGAGATGTGCAAGAACAAGGGGGCACAATCTGAAGATAGAGGAGGGATGGCTCAGTGGTAATGTGAGGAAGTATTTTTTCACAGAGAGAGTTGTGGTTGCATGAAACAGCCTCCCTGAGGAGGTTGTGGAGTCAAGAACAGTGGGGGTATTCAAGAGTGCATGGGACAGACATAAGGCAGTCGTTGTGGTGGGTAGGAGGGAGTAAGCTGTTGGTTAACTAGGATCTTCAGCTTATCTGTTAGGTAGGAAAATGGGCAGACTAGGTGGGCCAAGTGGTCCTTATCTGCCATCAAGTTCTATGTTCCTATGTTTCTATGTTTTGTACAAGTGACTTGCTGATAATCCGGCTGGAAAGGCAGTGAACGGCCTACTAAGGGGGTAGGCCTGGAACCGGGAGATGCTGGACAAGGCACAGTGGAGTGTGTCTGCCTGGAAGCATGTAAGGGCTGGGTCTGAAGAGGAGGAGCAGGGCCAAGAATGCGGCCAGAAGATATTGGGTCTAAGGCTCAAGAGGCTGGCCGGGGACAGAGCAGGCTTGAGGCAGGGCATTTTAGTGCCACCGCGTGGGGGTAGGGGGCAAGCAGGGCCACTTGGGCACAAGGGGGCCTTTCAGAAGAACCACCTTGGCAGGTGAGGCCAGGAGGCCAGGCAGAAGGGGAAAGCTGAAGCCGAGGGATGGGTGTTTAGAAGTACACACTGCCTTGGGTCAGTTTTTGTGATGCACAAGTCTGAATTTGGTGTTTTCTTGACCAATGGCATACGGTGCTGGCTGGACTCCCATCCAGTGGGAGGAGGAGGAGGATGATGGAGGATTGCAGGCAGTGGCAGGGCCCCTAGGACTGGTACCTACTGGCGGAGCACTACAGACGGTCAGGCAAGGCTATGCAAGGCATTTGTTTTTGTATATTCTATTTATACCCCCATCGTGCTCTGGTGCTGCCTCCTTTGGGCTGCCATGACCCTCAGGCATCCTCCTACTATCTCCCCCAGGCTACCTTACCTCAGATCTGCAGCCATCCTCAGGATAGCCCAGCGTAACCCTATACCGGGTGGGTCCCCCTCTTCTGAGGGGGAAGACACCAGCGGAGAGAAGACCGGCAGCCTATTTTTCCTCATTCCTGGGTGCTGCTAAGGCTTTTCCATGGCTTCCTGAGAGTCTTCAGAGGTGTCCAAGGCTGGCAGCCATCATCTGGCCAGTTCCCAGAGCAGTGTTTCCATTTTTATGTGGTGTTCCCCATAATGCAATCCCTCTGCTGTGCTCCTGGTCTCCACCAGAGGCCGCTGCAGAGGGACCATGTGTCCCCAACCCACCCCAGGGGAGGAGAGCAGTCCTATGGATGCTCAATCCTACCCCTTCCCCTGCTGACCCCCTGGTGCCCAAGTCTGTTCCGGAACCCTGGTCGCCGGCGTGCTTTGAGGTGTATGCAAGGCGTTTAAAAAACAACAAAAAAAAAATTGGGAGGTGCAAAAACAGGGATATGTGCAGGTACTGGCCCGAGTACAGGGACCAAGGCACAGGGATGGACAAGCAAGGTTTGCAGAAGCCGGTGGGCAACGAGCACAAGGAAGCAGGATGGGTCATTGGTCCAGACACAGGGTAACGGTGGCCTGGCTGTGGAATGCACGGTTGAACATTTGTTTTCGTTCCTCTGATTATAGTGACATAGGAACACCATGGCACCCAAGCAAGCCCAATTGTCCAGTGAAAGATTGATGCAGGAGGCATCCAAGCTGATAGGGCAGATGTCAGAGCTGGTGGCAGCAGCAAAGCACAGGGAGGTGGAAGAGGAGGCCTTGAGAAAATGGAAGGAGTGGGAGGAGCACCTGAGTAGGGGGGCAGGGGGCAAGAGGCCCAGGAAGGAAGTGCCACACCCCGTGCCTATACCAGCACCTCTGTCTGCACCAGAACTGGATGATCGGAACCTGGATGGTGGTAAGGATGACGTGGATTTGATGGACAAAAATGGCCTAAAAGGGTACTTGGAGGGGCTACTGGGGGACATGGGTGAAGCAGGGATCGAAAAGATGGAGTGGGCCATTCAGGCCTTAAAGAGCAAAGGGGCTAGGAAGGAAAAGGGTGAAGTGGATAAGACGGCAGTCAAAAAATCATATGATGGGCCTCCAGGCTGCTCTGTCGGGGACCACGTCCCGGTTTCAGTCAAAGAAAAAATCTGGAAGGGGGAGTATCTGGACATATTCGGGCTGGTGGATAAGGACATGGCCATGAAGTATGTGCAGAAGGAGTCAGTAGGGAAGTCGGAAATGACAGTGGCCCTGGCAGTGGTGGGCCACAAGACAGAGAAAGCTAAGTACAAAGGGAAAACCACTGAGAACTAGCAAGGGGGCTTCATCATATACAGCACATTTGTGTTGGAAAAGCAGCCGGAGCATGCCATCCCCTTAGTGACGTACATGTCCATTATCAGAGATGCGTACAAGGCCAAAGTCAGGTATGACTGGCTCAAGTACAAGGAGACATTCCGGAAGAGGATGGTGGCCAAAGAGGATCTGAGGTGGGACTGTACCCACTCGGACTTGTGGGTGAGGACCCTCTCTGGGGAAGGGGGAAAGGGTTGGGGTGAACAAGTAAGGAAGGCCACACCTACTGCAGTGGTCAGGGCATGTTGAGGTTACAACAAGGCCACATGTACATGGAGCAATTGTAAGTTCTGGCACGTCTACTCCAAGTGCAGGGGGGTCACGGCCGGTCACCAGCTGCTGACAGGGTGTTGGCCGGGGGTGACAGCACAAGGTAATATGAGCAGTCCTTCCTGGGGGCCTGGGGGGCCAGGGCAGGGGTGGTCAGAGAGGGAAGTACTTCACTCCTGGGGGATGGCATTAGCAGGATAAGCAGTGAGGGGTGATAGGGTTACATGCTGGCACATACTCCCATCTCCCCAGTGGTGGTCAAGGAATGAACCACAGAATACCCAAATAGGGAGGCAGCTGAGCTGCTCAGGGCAGGTTTCTGGGTGGGTTTCCCACTGGGGTTTCAAGGGGGTGGTCAAGAATGTGGACCAAGAACCTGGGGTCAGTGAAGGGGAAAGAAGAAATAGTGATCGCCAAGATAGAGAAGGAAATTAGGGTAGGTAGGGTTAAGGGCCTATTGTGGGCCTCCCCATGTGAGCATTTCCAAGTGTCCCCTTTGGGTATTGTCCCCAAGAAATCAGCAGGGGAATTCCACTTGATCTATCACTTATCATACCCCGAGGGATCATCTTTAATCAAGGGCATACCCGATCACCTTAGGGCAGTGTAGCACTCCTATTTGGAACAGGTGATAGTGCTAATCAGAGCTATCGAAGGGGTATGGCTTGTAAAGATGAGTATAGAATCAGCATTCCAGCTTTTACCTGTCCGGTCTGAGGATTAGGACCTGTTGGGGTTTCAGTTTCAAGGGGGCATGTATTTCAACAAGGCCATGCCCATGGGGTGCTTGGTGGAGTGTTCCACCTTTGAAGCATCAGCACATGGGTACAGTGGGTATTTGTGGCCAGTATGGGCACAGGAGGGTAGTGCATTACCTGGATGATTTCCTCCTCATCAGTGAATCCAGGGTGGAGGTGCAGGGGATGTTGCGGGATTTTAAGACTATGTGCCCACAGGTGGGTATCCCATTGGCACAGGGCAAAACGGAAGGCCCTGCCTGTAAATTGGAATTCCTGGACATATAGGTGGATACAGAGGAGGGATGTTTTTGGCTTCCTGGGGACAAAGTGGCATGCCTTAGCGGTCTTCTAACCCAGGTTACAAGGAGGCAGAGGGTTCTGCTGGTACAAATGCAACAGCTGCTGCGGCACCTTAATTTTGCCTGCAAAGCCATCAGCCCAGGCAGGGCCTTCACAAGGAGGGTAGGAAGGGCAATGGGGAAGGCTCAGCTACCGCACCACTGGGTGGATATGTTGAGAGGAGTACGGGAGAACTTTCGGGTATGGGAGGAGTTTCTCAACAGCTACAGTGGGGTGACATTCTGGCAGAAGGAGTGGGAAAGGAACATGGACTTGGAACTGTTCATGAAAGTGTCAGGTGCCCTGGGAATGGGAGCATATTTCCAAGAGAATTGGATGTCAGAGCCTTGGCTGGCAGCATGGGAAAAAGGGGGGGTGTTGAAGGATATCACCATTCTTGGAAATTTTCCTGATATGGGTGGCTCTGGAAGTATGGGGCTATAGGATGCAAGGGAAGCACATCTTGTTTTGGTGCAATAACAAAAGGGTGGTAGAAGTCATTAACAGGCAAGGGAGGAGGACAGAGATGGTGGGCCAGCTGCTCAGGTGACTGGTTTTGTTGTGGCTGCAGTTGAATATATCTTTCAAAGAGCAGCACATTGAGGTGTTGAAGAATGAAGTGGCTGACAGTCTTTCCCATTTACAGCTCGATGGGTTTCAGGAACTGATGCCTCAGGCAGTGCCACACAGGACCAGGATCCCCAACCAGATGTGGGAGGCTGGAGAGACACAGCCAGACACTGTATCGGGCAGCTTGGGCAGCCAACACATTGAGGGTGTACAAGGCAGGATGGGCAAAGATTCAGGATTTCAGAAGGAAGTATGGGTGGGACAGGACTGAACTGGCCTGGGATGAGCAGGTTAGGAGGATCATGGTGGAACTGTGGAAGGAAGGACTGGTCCATTCCACAATGGTTGTGCACTTAGCAGGCATCAGTTGGGTGTGCCAGGACAGGAGATGGTCCAATGCAGGGGCCAACAGGACAATAAAATGCATGGTGCCAGGTTGGTGGAGGGGTCAAGCAACCAGGGTGGACAGAAGGCAACCCATAAGAGGGGAGTTACTAGTAAAGGTCTTAGGGGCCACGCAGAAGGTATGCACATCGGCCCAAGAGGGGGTACTATTCTGGGCCATGTTTGCAGTTATGGCAGTATGGGTATTCCAGGTGGGGGAGGTGGTGGCCCTGTGAAAGGTGGCCACTGGGCAGGCATTACAGCATGAGGATATCCTATGCAGGCATGACAGGGTGGTCATTACCCTGGCCAGGTCCAAGACAGACCAGGGGGACCCAAGTGTCACTGGTGAGGAAACCACAGTCAGCCAGCTGTGCCATGAGTGTTCTGGAGAAGTATGGGAGTGCTCAGGGGAGGGTCCGGGGAGTACTGTTCTGACATGGGGATGGCTCTCCTATCATGGGGTTTCAGGTAGGGGTGGTACTCAAGAGGGTGCTGGCATTCCTGGGAGAAGATCCTAGTAAACTTGCCCCACATTCATTTTGGATTGTGGCAGACATGGAGGCAGCAGAAAGAGGGGCTGCAGTGGCGGATGTACAAAAGGTGGGGCGCTGGAAGTCCAGGTGCTATAAGAGGTATGTGAGGTATTAACAACAGCAACTCACACTGTTTATTTTGTTTCCATGGCAGGTTCCAAGAAGAAAATCTGGATAGTGGAGCATTCCTTTGTACATTGTGCTGAAAGGTTTGCAGTCGCTACCTCCAGAGGAGTAGAATTGAGATTTAACACCGAACATATCAGGGTGCTATGGAAAGGCATTAGGGGGATGAGGTGGACACAGTTCATGCCTTTGATGAAAGAATTAAAATTGCAATGGGGCACCCCAGATTGCATTATTATATACCTGGGGGGCAGCAATTTGGGGAGCCTGCCATGGGGGGATTTGGGACAGAGCATCATGGGAGACATAGAAAAATTGAGAGGGTGGTGGCCGAGGGTGACAATCAGCTGGTCCAACATCACTTCCCAGAGGGTTTGGAGGGGGGTGAAGGATATTCGGCCGATCAAGAAAGTCAGCAAGCATTTAAATAGGAGGGTGGCCAGTGCGATAATAGAGATGGGGGTGCACATGCAGCACAAGGACATCTCCTTTGCCCAGCCTGCAGTGTACGGGTCAGATGGGGTCCACCTGTCAGAGTTTGGCATGTGCCTATTCCTGTGACCTGTCAGGGAGCTAGTGAACCAGATAGCCATCAAAGGGTTTAGATACTAGCCCGCAAGGGGGGAGCCCCTCTGCCTGTTGCAAGCTGGAGGAGGGGCAGTGGAAGAAAGAAAAAAGGGAGTGGGGGAAGAAAGGTGGGAGGGGGGTAGGTCCAGGCACCAGATTCTGAAGGGTCCAGGCCTGAAGGGCAAAAGCCAGGGTAGGTGGAACTGGCCTGGTTCTGATGTGGAGGAGGGGGACAGATTCACAGTGTCCAGGCCCTGAAAGCAAGATGGAAGAATGACCAGAAGATAGACAGAGGCCAGAACCAGGAAGCTTGGAAAGAAATTTTGATGTGACTTGAATTGTGAATACAAATTATATGGCTGTAAATATACAGTCTTTGTGCCATGAATAAAATTGCCAACATGCAACCAACAAGTTAAAACTGTTGTAGCATCCATCATTCCTGGGGGGTATTCAGGGGACAATGGGGTTTGCCACTAAAAGGCAGGCCAGGTTGTCCAATGATCCCTGACAGGAAGAATGCAGAGGAGGTGGAGGGGTGGGGAGGGAACAGAGTGAATAGAGGGGGGTTGGGCCTAATGACATCACCAGACAGGTAAAGGTAAAATGACAAGGGCAGGCCAGAGTCCCAGGAATTGGTTGGGGGGGTGGAGCTCAAGGGGGTCCTGACTAGGTGCCTATAGGGTATATTAGGACAGAGCTCAGGCAGGATGACCTCTTTGCTGGGAATTTTTCCCACCCTCCCACCCTTATTAAGGAAGGTGCTGAGGGGCAGGTTTGGCAAAAAAGAAAGAGCTGGAGGGCAGGTTGAGTGCCCTAGGGCTCTGGGCATAGGGCCAGGTGTGTTTCACTGTGGAGAGGCAGCATCAGGCCAGGGGGCTGGACAGAGTCCCCTAGCAGGAGGGCAAGGATGCCCAGGGAGTGGGAAGAAAGAAAAAAAGGGGGGCAGGTGGAAGAAAGGGGGGAGGGGTAGGATACACAGACTGGGGACAAAGAACCCAGATGTGGTGGTAAAGTGGGGAAGGGGATAGGTCCAGGTGCTGGATTCAGAAGTGTCCGGGCCTGGAGGGAGAAAGCTCGGGTAGGTGGAACTGGCCTGGTTCTTGTGTGGAGGAGGGGGCCAGATTCACTGAAAGCAAGATGGAAGAACAACCAGAAGAAAGACAGAGGCTGGAACCAGGAAGCTTGGAAAGAAATTTTGATGTGAATTGAATTGTGAATTCAAAATATATGGTTGTAAATAAATAGTCTTTGTGCCATGAATAAAATTGCCAACGAGCAACCAACAAGTTATAACTGTTGCAGTGTCCATCATTCCTTGGGGGGGGGGGGATTCAAGGGACAATGCACCAGTTATGTTCAACTTTATGCCAAAAAGGTAGAGAAATGCACATAAGGGTTTCCAGCCATGACTTGCCACCCACTCCCCAAACAACAAAAGGACAAAACCACACAAGCAACCACAAACAGCTATCATCAGGTAAGGCAAACAACATACAACTGTTTCAACACCTCCTACTCTTTTAGGCAAACAAAAAAGTTGCTATGTTGACCTAATTAGAGATTTCAAAAGAAACATTTAACTTTTTCAGGGAAAGTTCTACCCCCAAACAACATTTCGGCCCCCTTGAAAACTGTCTAAATCCACTGCTGAAACCATGGTACCCACATTGCAACAGTACTTCTGGGCTCAATTTTCAAAGGGGGATGCAGAGCTTGAACCAAACCCTCATCAACCCTATTGTTAGGCACAGCTGCGCCAAACTCCTTTGATGCAACTGCATCTGATTTTAATACATTGGATGCAGTTGCAACACTTTCCACACTGTAAGGCAGCTTGCACCAAATATTTGGTGAAAGACCCATGAAAACGATCCCCTAAATGGCATAAGTTAGACCAGGGAAAGCTGGTCTAACATGTGCCAATTGTTGGCCAAACAATCAGTGCACCAGGTACTTGAGACATTACCAGGTCATTGAATATTGAGCCCCATGTCTCCAGAACCTCTGCAAATGCAAGTATTCATGCATGTTGTATGACATATACACATAAGTGTGGCTGAATAAGCACCAGCCCCTGTGGGGTCTGTTCTCATTCAGCCACAGATACAAATCTAAAAAGGTAGCACACCACTAGTACTGCATTTGTGTCTTATGGAAACAGTTGCATGTTGTTTGTCTTACCTGATGATGGCTGTCTGTGGCTGTCTGTGTAGTATTTTCCTTTTGCTGCTTGGGGGGGGGGGAGTTAATGTTGGAAACTCTAATGCCACATTTCCCTACTTTTGTTGTGCTAAGGTGAACCTTAACTGGTGTATTAATGCAGTTTTTTGCAAAGAATTTCCTTTCCTTTGAGATAGTGGAATCAAACCCTCATTCACTCAGATCCCTTCAGGATCTACATGAACAGATGGAGATGCACAGGGCCCTCTGGGCCCTGCCCCAAGGGAATAATCTGTCTGCCTGCACTTCTGTGTGACAATGGAAGCCAAGGATTTATGGGGCTGCCTGGTAGACTGTAGCTAAAGATACAGACATGCAGGGCTAAGAGTCCATTTGCCTGTCAAAGCACAGGACCCTTTTCAGTCAATGAGTACAGAAGTGCTGGGCCCTATGCCAAGAGAAGATTTCTCTTCACTATATGGTACTTGAGCCTATGCAGACTACCCTGTACCTTCCAAACCAGTACAGAAGACATTACTCAGTAAATAATCACAACATTTTTAAAGTGCAAATGCAGTGAAGTTTTTTTATAAGGTCAGAGCTACACTCCTACATACCCCAGAGCGTTGGTGGTTAGGTCTTCCTTAGGGGGCATGGCTAAGGTACATAACACATCTTTTTTAAATACAAAAAGTGAAATGATGTCACAGATCATGTGATAAAGTGCCCAGAGCATACAAATATAAAACAACAATATCTATACATATAATACAAACACTGTACAATCTAGTTAGTTTGAGGTAATATAACATTCAATAACATTCAATTTATGTTTCATTCATAATAGAATACCATCAATTTCTCACTGTCAGTTACAATCTAACTAATATAAAAAAATACCACCAACAGCTTAATCTGGTTCAATTTCAGATGGTTACCATCTATATCCCCCCCTGCCCCAGTTGCCCCTGAAAAAGGGATTTCTAGTCTCAGTAGGCCTACCAGGTCAAAAAAATTCAATAAATAAATAAATAATCTAAGCAATGCAGAGAGGTATAAAGAAGTATATAGAGAGGTAAATGGGGAGAGGGGGAGAACATTAAAGTACAGCAATGTGATCACCCCTTATTTTAAGTTTCAATGTAATCTTCAGCGATCTACAAAAGCACATACTCAGGTGAGACTCATCCTATAGGAAATAATAAAAGAAAAAGAATCAAAAACATTGCAATACAAATAGTACAATATGTTTATCTTTTCTTTAAAATAGGTTTTAGATCCCACTGGTCATTTAGTCCATCTGGTCTTACACTTTGCAATCTGTATATCCACTCACGTTCCCTTTTTAACAGTTCAGTCACCCTATCACCTCCACACAGTAGTAGGGGGTGCTCATTCTATTCCCATGAATGTGAGAGTATTCAGGTTGGAGCTATGTCTCTGAGAAGAAGGTAGACCAACTGGAGTATCTACTCTCACATTTATTATATTCCTAACATGTTCTTGGATTCTAGATTTAAGTACTCTAGTAGTTCTACCTATATAAAGAGTATTACATGGGCACCATAATGCGTACACCACATGCATGGTGTCACAGTAGATTAATTTTCTAATTTGGTACACCTGACCTGTACCTGGGTGGGTTAACTGTTTTCCTGTATTGCCATAACTACAGGCATTACATCTATGACATTTGAAAAACTCTTTTGGTTTCTCTCCAGACCATGTCTGTGGGGGGTTTGGATGCTGGCATCCTACTGTGTACCAGTTTTTCTTTTATATTGAGTCCCCACAAAAGGTAACCCAAGGTGTCTCATCTACAATGTCTGCTAGCTGGGGATCATAAAGCAGAAGGTGCCAGTTCTTATGGACCACATTTCCAATTTGCCCAGACCAGTCATTATATTCAGTTACAAAGGTTATCTGGGCTGTACTGGTGTTATAGTCCCCATTGATCTTGTTCTTGAGTAAATCCTCCCTGATCCCCTCATGAGCTTTCATCGTAGTTTAAGTAACTATTTGTAGTTCATAACCCCTTTGAATAAACCTCTCTTTTAGTTCTTCTGCTTGTGAAGAGAATTGACCTTCCTCGGAACAGTCCCTGCATAAATACAGAAACTGTTCATAGAGTACAGAGTTCTTGAGTCTCAATGGGTGAACACTGTCTGCGCTCATCAAAGAATTCATTGCAGTTTATTTTCTGAAACTTTTTGTCTGAACTGTACTTTCTGTGTGATCAGGTTTACTTAAAGACAGATCAAAAAAATCAATAGTGTTTGGATCTGTCTTATAAGTAAATCTCATATTCAAGTCATTTAAGTTCATCATTCTGCAAACATCTGGATTTCCTGAGGGTTCCCTTGCCAGACATACAGAACGTCATCAATAAAACGGGTCCAGAATTTGATTCTGGGCAGATAAAGTTTTCCACTAGGGTTGAAAATAATCTCCCCATCTAAATCCTGATATTTTTTTTTAAACATCTGTCATATCCCTGGTAAAAGATCTCAATTTAAGCACACATTTTTGTAAGAGATAATCCACAAACTTTCCCAGTCTTTCTGTCAGGGAATTAATCCCTGATACAATTGACCTGCCTGGGGGGTCCTGCATATTTTTATGAACCCTGTACCTTCCTTCCCTAGGCTGGAGATGTGCTGCTGCATGACAATACCATCCTCACAGTTGTGGCCCATCTAATTGGCTCACCAAGCTTGCCCCTGAGCTTAGCTCACTGGTATGGGATCACAAAGCACTACCCAGTTGGGTAAAGGCTTACACTACACACAACATTTTGCAATAATTGTTTTTATTCAGAATCTGATCCCAAATTATAAAGAGTTGTTTCATGACTCTGCATTATAAACATAATGTGGCATTTATAGCATACTGTCTGAAAGGTAATTTTTTGCCACAAGCGTGAAGACACATTTTAGCTGGGATTTGTAAAAGGACTCCTGTCATGTTTTTGAGCTGGCGTGAAAAAAAAATGACTATGTTGAAAGTTTGGAGTCAAGATATTGAACATTAGCAAAGTAATGAGCGACTGTTGAATAGCTTGATCATTTTACCACATGTTTACACCAAATTTTCCACATAGTCTTCTTATGAACCCACCTCATTAGCCTAGTAGGTGAAAATGTTCAAATCCCAGCTGAAGCTTGATTTTGCACAGTGACTTCAAAATCACTGCTCGATATAGATTTGAAAAAAAAATTCACCTGTGCTGTTCATGAGATGAGGTCCAGAAAATGCCATGTTGAAAGTTCAGTGAAAAAATACTGAAAATCAGCAAAGTTATGACTGAATGTTAAAAAAGTTCAATGTTCGTTCATAACTTGGTCATTTTACCATAATTTTACACCAAGTGCCTGATTCACAAAGCTGCATCGAACACAGCTTGTGCCAACTGCCAGTGCTCCAGGGACTATGTGCCCAATTCACTATCAGGTAGGTTTTCATTGGCAAAGTCCTGCAGCTTGCACCAACCCAGGCACTGTGCCAAACAGATGGTGCATCCTGAAGGTGTACTGTAAGCCGTGGGGTGGCTGTGTGAAAATAGCACAATGGACAGCAGTTCCTGGTGACTATCGCCCTGATCCCCTGATAAGTTTCATAAGTACTCCCTTGTAGTTTAGTACCTCCCAAGCCCCAATCCCCATTACAATTTTTATTAATATGTATAATAATATATTACTTATTGCTGGTAGTCTAGCAGTCCCCCCCAAGCCCTGATCTCTCTTATGATTTTTATTAATATGTATAATAACATGTTGCTTATCCCTGGTAGTCTAGCAGCCCCACAAAGCCCTGATCTCCAGTATGATTATTATTAATATGTATAATAACATATTACTTATCTCTTGTAGTCCAGCACCCCCCAAGCTCCAATACCCCATTATGATTTTTAGTACTATACATAAAATATTAATTATATCCCCCAGTGGTCCTAGCAGATCATCCCACCCCAATCCTCTGTTAAGTGATAGCTCAAAAGCTGCTGTTAATTATTAAGTGTGTACTATACAGTATGTGCTCATTCAGAGCTACCCATGGAGGTGAGCAGTAGGCTGTGCCAGTTGACTGCTTGGTTACAGGTTGGGAGGAGTGGGGTGGTCTGGGCTGGTCTAAGGGTATTTAGAATGTTGCCATCCGGGAGGGTTTTGTAAATACCAAAACAGGGGACATGGCAGCCTGCATCTGCCACAAGCACCCTAGCACCATGCCACATCCCATTTTGTGGTGCAAGTCTGGCACAAGCCCCCTTTGGTGCATGCAGGCTATGTTTGACACAGGTTACCTTTCTGAGTAGCTCCTGGGGCATCTTTTGGCGCAAGATGTCACTTGCGTCATTTATGTTTGACACAGACACCTTGTATCAAACTAAGGGCTTTGTGAATTGGGCTACAAATGTTTAACATAGCCTTCTTATGATCCCATCTCATGAACCCAGCAGGTGAACATGTTCATATCCTGGCCAAAAGGGGATTTCAGACACTTACAAAAAAAAAACACCTTTCCGGGCATTTTTAAACATTTTCTCCTTCTTTTTTTATGAGGTAGGGTTCCAAAAAGGCCATGTTGAAAATGTTGTGAAACAATGTTGAAAACTGAGAAAGGTTTGAGTAAAAGTTCAAAATGTATTGTAATACATTACATGGACTTCATTTGTTTTCTCATATCACAGTCATCAGTTCCAACAAAAAGATGTATTTTCCATTGGAGAGTGGATCTACACCATGACACTTGTTCAGGTATGTTGGGGGATGGGGACTGGGATGGTGGGTGCTGCTGCTGAGGTGGGGATTGTGTGGGATGGTGGGGTATGGGGGTGTCTGATCAGTGAGGAACCATTTTCTTCTTTACAGAGTTAAAAAAATAAAACAAAAAGGGACTGTTTTCTTTTTTGCAGGAATTATTTATGTATTATATAAATGCCCATAGTCTGGGTAACAAACTCCCTGAACTAGTGGCCTTGATGGAAGAGGGATGCCTGGGTGTTGTGGCAGCCACAGAAACATGGTACATCGAGAACCATGACTGGGATGTCAACATACCAGGGTACACAATCTACAGGCGAAACAGGGAGGGTAAAAGAGGAGGAGAAGTAGCTCTCTACATAAGGAAGGGACCAAAGCAATGGAACTAAAGGGTAAACAGGGAGGAGAAGAGGCCCTGTGGGTCAACCTGGAGACAGGAAATGGCACAACAATCTGCACTGGGGTTGTATACAGACCCTGTCTCAGGGGGAGGAAATGGACAAGGAAATGATAGAAGGCATCCTTAGAATGGCAGAAAAAGTGGAGATATTGTTGATGAGGGTCCTGAATATGCCAGATGTTAACTGAAGCACCTTTGCTGCAGCTATATCCAAGAGCAGGGTAATTATCAATGCCTTACAACCATGGGCATGCCTTATACAGCTAGTGTTGGAACTCACATGGAGGGGGGCATCTTAGACCTGGTACTCTCAAATGGGGACAGAGAGAGGATCTCAGATTTAGAAATGGATAGCCATCTGGGAACAAGCGACCACCAAACCGTGTGGTTCACAATAAACACAGCCATAGATTCAAGCTGTACAAAAGTGAGGGTACTGGACTTTATGAGGGCTGACTTTTGCAAAATAAAAGAGTGCCTCAGAAAAGCACTAGCAAATGGGCAAGAAGGAGGGGTGGAGGAACAATGGGGAAAAATCAAAACTGCCATCACAGAGGAAACAAACTTTTGTGTGAAGCAAATAAAACAAAATGAAGGAAAAAAAAACACTATGGTTCTCAAAAGAGGTGGTGGGGAAGGTTAGGGAAAAAAAGATAGCATTCAGGAAGTATAAGGAAAAACAGAAGGAGCAGGGCAGATAACTATACCAGTTAAAGCAGAAGGAAACGGGGAAAGCAGTCAGAATAGCAAAGTGCTAAACCAAGGAAAAGATAGCCAACTCAGTTTAGAAGGGGGATAAAAACATTTACAGATACATTCGGGAGTGAAGAAAGACCAAGGGAGGGATAGTGAGGCTTAATAAAGAGGAGGGGGTGGGTAAAGGGTGACAGTGAAAAAGCAGGGATACTGAACGAATACTTCTGCTCAGTATTCATAAAAGAAGAGGAGGGAGAGGTACCTAAACCAATCAATAGAAACACTCTGGATAGGGAGGTCAATACCAGTCCATTCACAGAAAGGGTCCTGAAAGAACTCCTAAAACTGAAGGTGAACAAAGCAATGGGGCCTGACAGGATTCAACCCAGACTTCTAAAAGAGCTAAGGGAAGAACTAGTGACACCACTGACTACCTTTTGTAAAAAATCATGGTAGGATGGTGTAGTACCTAAGAACTGGAGGAGGGCAGATGTGATTCCCCTTCACAAACGTGGGAGCAAGGCAGAGGCAGGAAGCTGCAGACTTGTTTGACCTCAGTAATAGGGGAAAATGATGGAATTACTTCTGAAAGAAAGAATTGTTGAGTACCTAGAGGCCAGCAGAGTACAGGACCCAAGGCAGCATGGATTCACAGTGGGACGGTAATGTCAGACGAATCTAATAGATTTCTTTGACTGGGTGACCAAAGTAGTAGACCAAAGCGGGGCTGTGGACATGGCCTGCCTAGACTTTAGCAAGGCATTTGTCACAGTCCTACTCAAAAGATTAATTAACAAGTTAGCCAGTCTGGGAGTGGGTCCCAGTGTGGTAACCTGGGTAGAAAATTGGCTGGACAACAGGACGCAGAGGGTAAACATAGAAACATAGAAGTTATCAGTTGATGGGGACGATATGAACCTTCAAGTCTGCCCTTTGTTTCCAACCCCCCCTTACATGGCTGCCTGCTTGAGTATCCCACATTGTCTGTCCCATGCCCGCTTGAATTCAGCAATCGTCTTGGCTCCCACCACCCCCTCCTACAGGCTCATCTATGGTTCCACAACATGCTCTGTGAAGAAGTATTTCCTCATATTGCTCCTGAACTTTCCTCTCTTAAGTCTAAGGTCATGCCCACTAGTCCTGTTGTAGTCTTTTAACTGAAAAGGGTTCTGCATGTGCACCCTGTTGTTGCCTTTAAGGTAATTAAATGTTTCGATCATGTCCTCACGATTCCTGCGTTGCTCTGAGGAGTATAATTTCAGGTCATCTAGTATTACCTTGTACGGTTTCTGATGCAAGCCCTGCACCATCTTTGTTGCTCTTATCTTTACTGTCTCCAGACTATCTATGTCCTTCCTGAGGTGTGGCCTCCAGAACTGGACACAATCCTCCAGGTGAGGCCTTACCAGGGACTGATACAGGGGCATGATTACTTCATGCCTTCTGCTTGTAATGCCCCTCCCTATGCATTCCAGAATGCCACTAGCTTTTAGTGCAGCCATTTCATATTGTTTACTGACCCTGAGATCATCTGATATGATCACCCCCAGGTCTCACTCCTGCCTAGTAGCCACCAGCTGCTTTCCTCCCATTAAATACAGCGTCCCTGGGTTACGTTTTCACAGGTGCATGACCTTGCATTTTTTGGCATTGAATTTCATTTGTCAGGTCCTGGACCACTCCTCCAGTTTTTGGACATCAGCTTCCATGCTATGCTGTCCCTCTGGTGTGACCACACTGTTGCCAGTTTTGGTGTCATTTGCAAACATGCACACCTTTCCCTTCAGTCCATCTGCAATGTCACTGATGAGTATGTTGAAGAGGATCGGCCCCAGAATTGAGTACTTCGGAACCCTGATAGTCACCACCCCCTCTTCTGACAGAGTGCCATTCACTAACTCTCTAAGTTTTTCCATGAAACCAGTTTCTGACCTAGTTCATTACCTCTGGCCCAACTCCCATGTTCTCCAGTTTTGTGACTAGTTTCCTGTGTGGAACAAAGTCAAAAGCTTTGCTGAAGTCCAGGTAGACCACATCCACTGCCCCATCCTGATCCACTGTTTTGGTGACCCAGTTGAAAAAATCAACCAGGTTTGTCTGGCAGGACCTCCCTTCTGTGTAACTGTGTTGATTTTTGTCGAGCTGACCAGTTTGCTCCTAAAAAGCTACAATTCTTTCCTTCAGCAGACACTCCATCAGTTTTTACATGATTGACGTTAGACTAACTGGATGGTAGTTTCTTGGCTGTTACTTGCTTCTACTCTTGTGGAATGGTACTACTGTTGCTCTCTTCCAATCCTCTGGCACCTCCCCGCTCCTCAACAATTTGTTGAAGAGCACTGCTAAGGGGTCTGCCAGTTCTCCCCCAAGTTCTTTAAGTATTCTTGGGTGCATCCCATCTGGCCCCATAACTTTATCTATCTTTAACTGGTCTATTTCCTCCAGGACCCGTTCCTCTACGAAGGAACCGTGTCTATTCCTTCAATTGGACACTTCTTCATGCCAATTGTTGGTCCGTTTCCATCTGCTTCCTGTATGAAGACTGAGCAGAAGTACTCATTAAGTGCCACTGCCTTCTCCCCATCTTGCTCTGTGGGTTGTCCATCCTTTTTTGTGATTCTAACAACGCCCCCTTTGGGCTTCCTTTTTTCTCATATGTACCTGTAGAAGGTGCTGTTACTCTTTTTACTTCCTGAGCTATCCTAACCTCTGTCTGAGCCTTTGCATTTCTTATCACTTTTCCTATCTCTTTTAATTTCTGTTTGCATTCTGTTTTGTCTGCCTTGTTCCCTGACTCCTTGTACATGGTTGCCAGCTTCTTGGAAAACCATAGTGTTTTTTTCCTCCTTTTGTTCTTACTAACCTGATGGGCACCCTGTGATGTGACCATGGTTATTGCATCCTTCAGCCTTGTCCAATATTCCTCAGCACTCCCTTGTGTTGTGTTACTAAGGTTGTCCCTCAGGCAGGCCTTCATTTTTGTGAAGTCTGCCCTCCTGAAGTCAAGGACCTTCAGTTTGGAGTGTGTGGAGTCTTCAGCTCTTTTTACCCTGAACCATACAGTGTTATTGTTACTGTTGCCCAGGTGCTTCCCTACTTCGACACCCAGATATCAGACAAAGGGAACATGGTGCTGGTAGGGATTTAAATCTGCCAGTTATAGACTGGAGTACCCACAAAGCAGTATCATAAAAAAGTGGGAAATTTCTAGTCACACTACAGGAAGTAGGCCTAAGTCAACTAGAGACATCACCAACAAGGGGTGACGTAATTTTAGATCTGATATTCTCAAATAGCAATGGGGTTCTGGGTGTGGAAGTAGGGTAATAGTTAACAGAGTCCACACCGAAGAAGAGGAGGTTACTAGTGGGGTATTGCAGGGTTCTGTACTGGGACCAGTCCTCATTAATGACTTTATAGGTGACACTGTGCAGAGAATGGAAGGAAAATTATGCCTCTTTGCAGACAACATAAAGATTTGCAACACGGTTAATACACGGTGGGGGGGAGGGTGGAAAGGACCAGAAGAGACTTGGCAAGGTTGGAGGAATGGTCAAACATATGACAGCTTAGATTCAGTGCAAAGAAGTGCAAAGTAATGCATCTGGGAAATAAAAACAAATGGGAACAGTACACAGTGGGGGGGGTATTAGCGACAACAAAAATGGAAAGGGACCTGGTGGTAGTCACATCAGATGACCTAAAGGTAGGCAAGCAATGTGAGAAGGTAGTAAGGAAGGCTGGGGGGATGTTGAGATGCATAGGGAGAGGCATCACCAGTAGAAAACAGGAAGTTATTATCTCTCTGTACAGACAGTTGGTGAGACCCCATCTGGAGTGCAGTTCTGGAGACCCTTTCTTCACAAGGATATAGACAAAATGGAGGCATTCCAGAGGAGGGCAACTAAACTGGTGCAGGGTCTGCACCTGAAGCCATATGAAGAGAGGCTAAATGAGCTTAATATGTATCCCCTCAAGGAAAGAAGGGAGGAGGTGACATGACAGAAACTTTTAAGTACCTCAAAGGAATCAACAAAGTTCAAGAGGGTAGCTTCTTTCAGAGAAAGAGATGTACAAGAACAAGTGGGCACAATTTAAAGATAGAGGGATGATGGCTCAGGGGTAATGTGAGGAAGTATTTGTTCATGAAGAGGGTGGTGGATACATGGAATGGCCTTCTGGAGAAGGTCATGGGGTCAAAAACAGTGAGAGAATTCAAGAATGCATGGGACAGACATAAGGCAATTCTAGTTGGGGGTAAGAGGATAAAGTAGGCTGTTGGTTAACTAGGATCTGCAGCTTATCCAATAGGTAGGGAAATGGGCTGACTGGGTGGGCCAAGTGGTCCTTATCTGCCATCAAAGTCTATGTTTCTATGTTTCTATTTAATACTGGCTCTGACATGGCAGATTGGCACCCCAATGTCAGTTTATCTTATACTGTATGGAGGAACCGGGCGTAGGCACCCCAGTTTTGCCAACTGTGCATGGGGAAGCATATAACCTGGAGGGGAGGGGGCTGGGAAGGCACTACTGGGGTGGGCAGCTCTGTCTGCTTAATAGTAATTCAGTAGGGAGTGCTGGCTGAGCTAAGATGGGGCAGGAAAAGAAAGAGAGAAAGAAAGAAAGAAAGAAAGAAAGAAAGAAAGAAAGAAAGAGAGATTGGGATCGTCAGCTCACTACTGGCACACAAGCTGGCAGCACACTTCCATCTGTGGGTGCAGATGTCAAGAAAGTCCCGTTGTTCTCATACTGCCCATGGTCAGGATATCTTCAGTAAAAAGCACTCATTTTATCAGTATTAAAAACATTGACCGGGGCATACTCAGAGAGCAAAGATAGGTGTACATTCTTTAACCAATCAGATGCAGATGGTGCATCTGCATCCATTCTCACCCTGTGCTCCTTTTTACACACAATGTTATGCCACCCCTTGCACAAAGATATCCACTCATCAGTTGCTTCAAAGTCCTAATTTTGTAAATAGGTGGCTATCTCATTAGCCTTTTTCTTTAACACTCTGCCAGACAAACGAGTATGCTTGCCGATTGCATGACTCAACCAGACACATAAGGTGTACTCTATTAGAGTGTCCTTAACTTTGCTTTTCCTTTTACAGTTGGCTTGCTGTTAAACTCCTCTTTGCTAACAACCATTCTTTGTTCTGGATGATATACCCGCATGACATTTGGAAATGTTGAATTGTTTTGCAACTTTAGACTGGGAAATATTAGATTACTGCAATGACTCTATAGTTTTTATCTTTTCAGACAGAAGAAGAGTGATTCCTTTATGAACTGTTGACATTAAGTGAGACTGCAGTGAGATAACTACTTCACATGTCTGCAACAGCACTTTTATAATGCTTTCACAATGTGTGGATGAGGTGCTAATTAGAAAAGTAGCCTATACACAATGCTCAAGTATCTCAATAAAATGCCATAGCTGTCCCAAATAAAAGAACCATCACTCATAGAACAACAATACCACTTAATCTGTGACCTGGAGATCATTCCATTTAAATGAATGTCCCCTTTAAGCACATCCTAGTTAAGTGGCATGTACTGTATTTATTACATACCTGTGAGAATAAAGAAATAGCAAATGTCATGGTTATTTCTGCCTCATATGTACCTAGAGTGACAATATCAGTGTTATTCTCTCTCTAAGTCCATTTATCCACACACTGCATCCATAGTGGCAATGTAGGTACAGGTAGAAGTAAGAGTATTGATATCAAGTGAAATGATTATTGCTCACCTTCATATAGTGATGTTGTGCTGGGACAACATCATTGTTGAAGGTGGCTACATAACAGTCAGATTGCAGGATTTTTTCTGGCCACTGTGTAATAAAAGGCATGGCATAAGTCAAATATGCCATGGCCCTAATGAGAACATCATTAATATTTTACCACATGCAGTTTGACCTTTTGACATCACTCATGGCTTCAACATTCATGATGACATAAGGTCAAACTGCATTCAGGAAAAATACCATTGATATTTTTTATTAGGGCCATACACCTTCTTGCCAAGCAGATCCTGGGGGAAAGAAGGCAAATAAGGAAACATTAGTACTAAGAATATGTTGTGTGTTGAAAAACACGTAATATACTCGGGGATTTGGCATACTTACATGCTGTTTTAGTACTGCTAAAATGAAGGCCGCATCATTAATCCCATAGTTAGTAATGCTGATACATACCCATAGCTTGTAAATTAAATTATGCCCAGCTCTGGAGATTGCATGACTTATGTAAACTAATGAATTTCACTGGTTTAGTGAATCAACTTTTGTAGTGAACAGACATGCATTTCTGAAAGATGTCTCAGGAGTCACAGAATATTGCATTTCACATTGGGATTCCTAAAGAGTAAATTGTTTTACTAGTAAAAAAAAAAAAAAAAACTAGGAATATTCCTGATTGATGAACTGGCAGAATGGTAATCTAATTGGTTAGACTGCAGTACTGTATCTCTTTCTAGTTAGACAGTTCTCTGCATTAATTAACAAGATTAATGTAATGTACATCTCTCCAGCCTCTATTTTAACTTTCAAAATCAGGTGTGCGTGTCTATACGGAATGTGGCTACAACAGTTTCCTGTATATGTCTTTTACCTTGGAATATAATTAAATACTTGCAGCATGTTAGAAAACCAAGCTTTTTTTTTTTTTGCACTGAAGCTCCAACCATCCTTGCTGTAGATCAGATTGCCTTTGCAATACATTTAACAAAAATGTACTCTTCATGCTCTAGTCTCAACCTTTGTCCCCATTTACTTTTTAGGCAGCATCACAACCTCTCCCTACTATCTCTGCTTCTCCCCTGGAATGTCATGGCTTACCCGCAGAAGAGTCATTTGATAGGCTTTGGCATTTGGTACCACCAGTTCTAAGTCCTTCAGCAAAAAAACAACCATACACCACAGGTAAGTTCAAAAAGCATTTCTTATTTATATTATTCCTTCCAGAATACTCTCCTTCAAAGCCCAATGTTCAACCCGCTTTGGGCTTCTTCAGGGGAGAGGATTTTCTGTGTCAGTATTTGGTTTGCTTTTTGTCCCTCTGTTTCATTGGGCTGAGCAATCCACTTCGCTTGTACTTTCCTTAGCAGGTATATTGTCCAAAAGGTGTTGTATCCCCTGGTTTCCTGTCTTTCATAAGGCACTGGGCTTTTCATTTCTGGGTATAATTTATTTAGTCAGTTTCAACATTTCCTGCTTTCTCATGGAGCACTGTTCTGACTGGCAGCATCTTTGCCCCTTTTACATTCTCAGGCAGAACCTCAGCCCCAACCCTACCATCTCTGTTTCTGCTCTGGAATGCCATAGCTTACCATCAGAAGAATTGTTTATAGGGCTTTGGCAATTGGTCACATGGGACAAAAGAATATCTTCATCCTTCCCATACTAGTTTTCTCTCTTAGTTTTCCTTCTCTCCTAAGGTGCTCGTATCTGTGTGCCAGAAGTGTTCATGCAGAGAGAGTCCTGCAGAGCACATCTGCATCTTCCTCCCGACCATCATTGGCTCCAGCACTGCCACTTAGGTCACCCAGTGGCAGTGCACTAGTTTCACAGTGCCAGCAACCCTCCCTCCCTCCCTGCTTAGAGAAGGAAAATATCCTATGCCATTTGTGAAGCTCACCTCCCACTCTCCAACCCTCTGCTCCAGATGGGAACTGGGGTTATGACTATTATGAGCAGTAATGTCATGCCAAATGACCAGCCTGCAATACAGTACATGTTATTTTAGGAAAAATATTATAATTAACAACAGATTAGTCTTAAGAACAAGACAGTATGCTTTAAGACTAACTAGGCCAATTATTTAATAGCACAGATGGATAATCTTGGTTTTGACCAAGAATGCAAATGCATTCTTTCTATAACAAATACTAAATTAAAGTTGTAATTTTATATAAGGAAAAGGGTGTGTTTCATTTTATTTGGTATTCTCGTCCCCCTTTGGAGAAAACCTTCTCCGTGTCATTGTATGAATGTGCCTTCAATAGTAATGTTTTTGAACCCTGTGCATTTAGTAACTCTTTCTCCTTTTCTGTTCTCCTCTGGGTCAAAATGAATCCCTGACCTCAATGTTCTGATATGCAAATATTATGGATATTAAGTTAGGCTGCCAGAATCAAATGAAATAGAAGTCATACAAAAGTTTTGGTGAGGAACAGGATTTACATAAAAATTAGCATGCTATGTTAAGATAATATATCCAAGTGGCATTTTACAGAACTTTCATTTTTTACACAAATCACTCTGATAAATTTGCATTAAAGATGGTAAAACAGAACTCTGCTTTGAAGCTTTCTAATATTAGCATTTTTGCTGCACTAAAAAAAGAGCCCAATAAAAATGAAATATTCAGGCACTCCTAAATTTTAAGTGGGTAATTATTATTCATTCAGTGAATCAAGTTTGCTTGGCTTGCTTCTCATTTTAAGTTTAATTAGTTCACAGCTGGTAGAGTGGCACAGTAGTAACTTGATTAGTGGCAGTATCCTGGCCACACACTCACCCATATGTAGTAATAAATTTAATACAGCAACATGAATGAGACAATATCCATCGAGCTACAACTCATTTATAAGGGTTACCTGGTTTGCAAACTCCTGGTTACAGAGAAAGAAAATTCCATATATAATACAAAGCTGAAAATGCTTATCTGTAATAAAATCAATCATATCAACACTAAAATGTACACAATAGTATATGGAATATAGACTGTTATCAGATTTTATAATTCACACCTTGTGTTCATACCTTATAAAGGGATATGCTGTTATTATGCAGTTACTAGTTCAGATTACTATCACAGTAAATTGGCTGAATAATGAAGAGATGGGATAAAGCTGATCCATGCAAATTGCTTCCTGTAGAAAAGGATTTAAAAAATATTGGCCCAGATATTCAGACTGCCCCAGGAAGTGATGCAAGCCTGGGCACAGCGCAAGTGGGATGCACCGGGGCCAGGACCAGGTGATATTCAATGGGTATGTGCCATGGTGCAGCACCATTGAATATGGCACAGACTGCACATGGTGCAGTGGCGCTGCGCCAGTGCAAACCACGGAGAGGGAGCACGGGAATGTCCCAGAGCAACTGCAGGTGTGTTAGGTGCATCACCTGCAATATTCAGTGGAGGGCATGCAAATGAGGCCATTATATATGTGAGGTGCAAATGAGGCCATTTGCATGTCATTATGGACCCATTTGCATGCCTTGCATAGGGCAGCCTGGCAACTTATGCCTGTCACCCTGCATAGCATGATGTGTGCACAGTGGGGGTCCCGGGCATCCCCCACCACGGTAGCCGTGAACACAGGAAATCTCCATACAATGAATCCCTGGTAGTCTAATGGTCCTCCCCTCCCTTCTGAGTCCCTGATGAATGTAAAATAAAACAGTCCCCGGTGGTCCAGTGGATCCCCCTTCCTCCTGTTACCCTGAGCATGGCATATATAATGAAAACAATTCCCTGGTGGTCCAGTGGACCCTCCTCCCTCTCGAGTCCCCGATGACTGTACATTAATACAGTCCCTGGTGGTCCAGTGGACCCACCTCCCTCCCATTACCCTGATCACAGTATATGTAGTGAAATCCAGTCCCTGGTGGTCTAGTGGACCCCCCCTCCCTCCTGATGCCCTGATGGCCATAGAATACAACAGTCCCTGGTGGTCTAGTGGACCCCCTTCCTCCTGGGTCTCCCCAATCATGGTAAATCACTGAAACATAATACTCTGGTGCTCCAGTGGCATCCCCACCCCTTCCACCACCAGGTCCTGCCCACCCCACTTCCCCTGTCATCAAGGGAGTAGTAGCAACTCCACCCGCTACACCTGGACACCCTAAATGACAGTTACAGTATAGGTTGCAAGTCCATTGGTCCACATTGTGAACCAGTGGGCTTGCAGGTCATATTGTCTTAGACAGTCCCAGATATGTGAATGAAGTCATTCACATATCTGGACGCTTAGGTATGGCTCAGAAGCCCATTGGTCCACACTATGGACCAATGGGCTTACAGCTCATACTGTACCTATCATTCGGTGGGCAGCTGGGTGGTATGCGGGTGGGTTGCAGTTGCCTGCCAATGATGGGGGGCAGCAGGGAGGGCAAGGGGACCTGTGTAGGTGGGAGGAGTGGGGTGCCACTGGAGCACCAGGGTATTATGTTTCAGTGATTTACTGTGATCGGAGACACAGGAGGGGGGGTCCACTAGACCACCAGGGACTGGAGTTCACTGCATATACCACAATCGGGGTAACAGGAGGGAGGGGGTCCACTATACTACCAGGGACTGTTTGAATGTACAATTCTTGTGATCATAGCTACAGGGTGGGGGGACCACTAGACTGCCAGGGCTATGTGGGTGCTTCATGACGGTGTTCTGGGTGGGCGGGTGGCCACCCACGGCTGGGGCTGCTGTGTTGCACCATGCAATACAGCAGCCTGCCTGTGGGTGGCCAGGATTTGTTCCCACCTTTCACGGGCTCAACTTTGAGCCCCCCTATGCAGTGCAATGCAGGGTTGCACCAGCATATGCACCACATATCCTGGGCTGAATATCAGGATGTGTCGCATATGCATGGGCATGCCCCCTGCATCTGCGCCACATATGATTAAATTGTGCCCTGGCACATCAGGATTTGCATTGTGCTGGGCGGCCTTTCCAATATCCCACTGGTGTGCAATGCAGGGGTACACCTCCGCAACTCTGTTGTGCCATGCGAAACCCCTTTGAATATCTGGGCCATAATCTATGTATTTCAAAATCTGGACAAAAAGGATAAAGTATGCAGTCTGTTGTCACTCAAAGATTTATAATGATATGGAATAACATTATGTAGGAATAGGGCAGCACATAGTATTATTATTTGTAAGAAATAACTTGAAGTCATTATAGAGAAAGAGAGGAATGAAGGGGCATGGTAAACAAAAATAGCCGGAGAGAGTAAGCTTAATATAAATCAGGATAGGCTTGTTTGAACCAGTTGGTTTATCTCTGTTCACTAAAGTGATATATTCCTGTTACTTTAACTCTTGAAATAATTCAAAACAATAACAAGGAAAGCTCTGTGCATGAGGCATCATACAGCACTTGCAGAGTTAATCTATTTTAAGAGTCTAGTGCTACCTCTCTCCATGTTAGGTATAACAATATCAAAGAAACATGTTCATATATCAATGGAAAAATGCAATGTTTCTTACTTTGACAGCAAAAACAATTTCCTACACATTGAAAGGAAGCAATATGTTCCTGAATTTTATTACTAACCATTTGCTTGCTCCTCCAATTTGTCACCAACACCAACTTCTAATGTATAGCAGGGACAGGCAAGGGATACTATTTCTGTGATATTCAATAATTCCTATATATTGGAACTGGGGGAAATATGATAGAACCATATGTAGGGTTTTCATGCTTATTAAAGAAAGGGATCATAGAGATGACAGCTGGGACACACACTTTATATTTTTGGCTAAGAAACATAATCTCTGAGCAGGGCTTGAACTAGGGGTATATTGTTTAAAGACATGAGGCACTGATAATGATACAATAGTTTCCCTGTGACAGTTTCAACAGAACTTTTTTGGGGGCTGCCTGCATACTGATTTGCAAAAGGAAATGGAGAAATGCCCTCATGTTTTCCCACAACGAGCTGAAGTATATCTAATTGAAATAAATATTTGATAATAGTGACATTTACAGTATAGCATTATCAAACAAAAACCTTATATGGTAGTAATGACTAATCCAGGTAGCAAAGTTAGTCATTTTCAGCTTTAAGAAACTGAAAACTGTAGCTTAACACAGCAGTGGTTATTATTAGGAAGAAAATCTGACCACATGGGCCAGATGTTCAAAAGGTTAGAGCAGTGTTAATTGTGCTTATCACAGCTGACATCCTTTTTGCTTGTCCACTGCTATATTTAGAACAGCAATAAGCATAGAGCTAGTCTGATAACATGAGAGTGTTAACTGTTTCCTCACACCAATACAAATTAATGCAAAAGCATTGTATAGTGGTGCACTGGCATATTGAAATATAACAACTGGGGAGAGTTCTCTCCCATAGGGAAACGCAGTTTTAATTTGCTGTTATAACCTACGGGTTATAATGGCAAATGCGCTGGGTTTTTCTCACTCCCTGCATGCGCCAGCTGCCACTCTTCACTTTCTCTACAGTGGCCACTGATCCTCAGTGCTGAATGCTACACTGCCACTTGGAGTCAGTGGTAAATACAAGAAAAGAAAAACAAATAAATGGGCTAAAAATCCTAATTTTACTCTTAAACTGGGCTGCTTTACAAAAAAAAAAGTTTCTTTCACAAGCCTCCTCTGACCATGGACCATGCTCAAACAGGACCAATCCATGGCTCCACACAGATAGCAGTTTATTTTATATAACTGCTGTGGTGAAAAAATGATCCACAGCAATGATATAAAATAAAGGCTAGGTAGGTGTGTAAAACTCAAATTTTACACATGCTCTTGGTGTGGGATACCTTTACAAAACCCCTCGGTCTTTGCTTTTGGAGTTTATGTGGCATCCTACACCTTGGGTGTGTATAAAATTCTTGTTATAACCACCCACCCAGCCATTATTCTATATATCATGACTAGGGAACATTTTCTCCCATAGAGAAACACAGTTATAATTTGCCATTATAACCCATGAACACATGCTGGGTTTCCCTCATTCCATGCATGTGGAGGCAGCAGTCTTCTCATCCTCAAGTAAACCAGATGAGCATGGATGTACTTCTCCACTTCTCCTACATGGACTGCAGTCAGGCAAGGAACTTTGAACATCATTTTCTCTTTTTTACTAAAGACTGAGTTACTTGAAGGAATTGCAAAAAAAAATTAGGTCTATCCCAGCGCTTCGGCTTCAGCCTGATGATGTACCAAGTAACGGATCGCGCTTCGACCTAACAGCAATGGACTTTTATTTTATAGAATTGCTCTGGTGAGAAAACACAATTATATAAAATAAAACATGGGGTTGTGTGATTAACTTGCTCTCAGGATTTATGTAGCATCCAACACCTTGGGGTGTGTGTAAAAACTCATTAAACACACAACCCCATGCATTATTCTATATGTTATCAGCAGGGCTAACATGCTGGTAGTGCCATGCTAGTTAATGCTGCTGAAAACCTAGGCTCATGGCTATCTCCCTACAGGCTGTGCATCAGCATACTATTATTAATCTTATCACTTGTTGTCTAGAGGCCCCTTCTTTTGCCTAATCCTCACTGGCACACTTTTAGTAATCTTATCTCTGGTAGTGTAGTTAACCCACCCTTCACCCTATCCCCATTTTTAATGTACAGTATAAAAAATAAATTCCTCCCTGGCAGTCTAATGGACCCCCATTCCCTCAATTCCCATCTGAAAATATACAAAATATAAATTACTTCTTGGTAGCCTAGAGGACCGCCATTCTCACCTCATCCCAGTTTTATAATGCATAAACATGAAATCCTCCCTGGGAGTCTGTCAGTTCAGCCATCAGCTGTTCAAGCACTACTCCCCACTCAGCACTATTCTGGTGATAGTGACCAGCACAGATCCAGCACTCACCTCTGTGATCAGCTACCAGCTGCCACTTGCAAGTCTAATATTGATACACAGCTTTGTATAGTGCTGCAGTACTTGCATTAGGTCTATGAAAAAGTTAAAAACTTTTCTGTAGATGTCACATGCACACTGTATCATTATACAGAGTTGTGAAGCAATACAGGACTGCATGTGGCAGACGGCAGCCACCAACACAGGTGAGTTGTGAGCCTGGCCCAGTTACTGTATCTTCACTTGGACAATGATGGGTGGGTGGTAGGGTGTTGGCATCTGATGGCAAGACTGAGTGAAGTGATTCACTAGACCATCAGGGAGAATTTGACTTTTTATACAGTATTAGATTGCGACAGGGTTGGGGTCCTCCATACCACCACTGGGCCAGATTCTTGAAGCAGCCCTGTGATTGATGCAAGCTGCAACAAACAGCAACATGTGTCGACCATCGGTGCACCAGGGACCCTGCACCCAGTTCATGAATGGGTGATGTCCCAGTAGCAAAAGTCCACAGTTTGTGACCCCATTCCCATGCATCAAAGTAATGGTGCATGGGGGGAGAATATCACAACATAGTTAATGTACAGTACGTGTATTGTGTCCATTATGTCTGTTGTGGAAAAGTACATGTATTGTGTCCATTATGTCTGTTGTGGAAACATAGGTCTCAGTTCCATTATCTTTGTTGAAGAACTGGCGAGACCGTGTTACATACTGCAATTATTCAACAGGACTGAAATCAAATAGGAAGATGGGCTGTACTTAACAAAATGGAGTTCAACATTGAAAAGTGTTCAGTCATCCATCTTGGTAAAAAAAATCCCATTACCACCTACCTTTTAAATGAGTCTCCCATGAAGGCAGTAGATTCAGAAGTGGACCTTGGTATCATCATTAACAAGGAACTATCATCCACTGATCAATGTAGACAGGTGGTGCTTACAGCTAATAGGGCTGTGTCATCAATAAAGAGGGCATTTGTCAATAAAAACATGACATGTATATTGCCAATTTATATCACCTATGTTCGGCCATACTTAGATTATGTATAAATGTAAGGAGACCGCACCTCTGCTAAAGGCAGGGGACTATTCCCATAGAAGTCACACATTCAATGAGTCACAATTTCAAATACTCACCAGCTCAGGCTTCTTTCTTTGTAATCACAATAGTATAATTTAATGAAGAAAATACAACCAGAGCAAATAAATCCAAATGCACACACCGCTCCCCACAGTTTGTTTCCACTTCCTGGTAGTATGACCAGGTCACCTTATTTGCTCTGGTTGTATTTTCTTTATTAAACAATAGTATTTTGACTACAAAGAAGAAGCCTGAGCTAGTGAGTCATTAAAATTGTGACTTACTGAATGTGTGACTACTTCGTGAATATTTCCCTGCCTTTAGCAGAGGTGTGGGTCTTCTTACGTTTATACATATTTTAACTTTTGACCACAACACAGCATTCCTGGGTGTTGTGGCACCCAGTAAAAATGTACATACTTAGATTATGCAGCCCATGCAAAGGAGAATCACCAAATTGATTGCGCGCATTATTATTCTATCTTATAAGGATAGACTTCAAGCTGAGAACTTAAACGGTATGATTTGAGATCTTGTAGAATCAGAGGTGATTTGCTAATGTTATTTAACATTCTCAATGATCCTTTTTTCATGAGGAAATGTAACCTTACTTGGGCAAATAAACCGGGAGGACATAGATGCATAGTAAGCAACTTGTGATTCCCAAGATCAATACTAATAAGAGAGGTAATCTTTTTACAATCAGAGCATCAAAATATTGGAATTCATTACCTCATAATATGGTCACAATAAACTCTTTTGAAACCTTCAAGAATGCTGTTGATAAATATTTATTTGAACATGGGCAATAATTTACAACCTGCAGGTATAGGGAAGGTGGTCTTGCTGCACAATGCCTTCTTCCACCTTTCAGTACCGAGTAATACTGAGTAATATGAAAGAGGCTGAACAAGTATGTCTGTTATTCTGTGCACATGTACCTTTCTGAATATGCTGCTGTTTTCCACTGAAGTATTTTACATGTAGTTTATACATTGATTAGAGTATACATTGTTAATGCACTGCATGCAGTTCACTATTGATGCCAAACTTTCAGCAGCCCTGCTCTGTCATAGAACTGCACTTTTGTTCAGCTCTGAAAGGTCTCTTCCAGACACATGAGGGGTTTATGGCTGGTTTCACTCCTTCCCATGAATGTGTTTGCATTTTTCATTTTGACATAACTTATTCTAATGTAGAATAAATGTTTTTCTAACATGTGTTCGCCAAACACGTTATGCTGTGTTTTGATTTCATGTAATGATATACGGATTATTCTATGCAGTGTGACTTGATTGATAAGAAATATTCACAAACATTTACGAGGGAGTAGAGTGGTTACTGGTAGCAATGTATGTTTACAATGGTATCAAAGGCATCACCAAAATAACAGCTTGCAGTCCGAAAATGTGCACCATTGTTAGCCTGTGAGCTTTGTGTGACAAGCATGGGTAAATCACAATGTGCTGGAGAACACTTCATATAGTTATCAACCACCATGATGACTTGACATGTGATGTGCATTCCACAGCATAGGGGCCGCCTATGCAAAGACTCATACTCCATCCATTTGCAATGTACATTGTGGATCTGTACATTACAGCAGAATGCCAAAAGTGACAAGGATGGGGGTGACACTAGAGGTACATGTCCTCTTTCTAGAGGGGCAACAGGGTGGCTCAAAGTCCTACCTACCCATCAACTGCTCCAGGGCTGGTGCACAGGCTGTTAGACCAGCTCTCAGCTAACCTAATGTTTGGTGAGCCATTGGCCAAGTGTAGCTGTTGTAGAGTCCTGACACAGGGGATGTGGCAGCACCACCATGGCTCAAGCACCTGTCTGTCAGTGCACAGTCATGTGTCCACAGCAAGAGAAGCGCAAGTCCTGCTGGCACAAGCAGCCACCCATGTGGTGCAACCTGCATCTGTGAAGTGTGAATGGTGCATAGTGTGGCACAAGTTGCCCCTTACACCATTCCAGGTTTGCGCAGGCACTGTGTGCCATTCCTGACCCTTCTGAGAATCATGCCCAGGGATTGGATGAGGGCAGGGATTCCATTAGACTGCAGGGGGAGGGGGGTTTATATAATACAGATGACACCAACAGGCATCTGATGAGTGTTCCACTAGATTACAGGAGGATTTCTTATACATTAATAGAGGGGACTCAGATGAGGAAGGAGGTCCACTAGACTACCAGGGAGTGTTTTATATGCTGTAATATAGATGTCAGCAGCAAGGATCAGGTGAGGGAAAGGGTTGTACTAGACCACCAAAGAGGAATTTATTTTTTTTACATTATCAGATAGAGATTGGGTGAGGAAGATGGTCTACAAGATTAGCAGAGATGGTTTTATATAATATAGAAGATACCAACAGGGATAAGGTGGGGGGGAGGATATTGAGTTGACAAACATGGCACCATAGATGCCTGGAGCAGGCAGTCTTCCATGCAATCCATACAGCAAATGTTTGGACCTCACTATTTAATGAGGCCATTATTGAGTTCAAATTACCTCTTAGCACACTGCATTGGTCAAAGGGTCATTTTCATAGAGACTATTGAATATAGCCAGTTAGGACACAAGTGTTAACAGGTTTGATACACCCTAATTGCATTTGCTCCTTTTTTTTTTAACTTTTATTTCTACATCCACACTCTGGCATCCTTCAGGAGTGCCCACACAGAGTCCGCCCTACTCCCAGCCTGAATCCTCGCATCTCCCCTCGATCTCCTCCCCCAAATGACCCCAGGCAGGCTCAACCCCTGGTACCACCTCCGACGCTGATTCCACCCTGCCACAGTGGTAGCCTCTTAAGTATGAAGTGCCTACCTTGGTGTCATCAGGTTGGCCTTGGAGGAAGATCTGAGGCACATTGGGCCGGGAGTTGGGATGTGGGCAAAGTCCCCCGGGGCCACTGTCATCTCATTGACATGTGGAAGGATTTTCATTGGTTTGTATCCCTCCCTCCTTCCTCGTGGAGCCCGGCCAGCAAGGCAACATTGTGCCATGTCTCCACCCCCAGGCATTACACTGTGCTGCTGCACTGGCGATCCTCCAGCCACCGCCAGAGATCGCTCCATGAGCGAGCACTTGCTGTACCCACCACCAGGAAGAGAGAGCTGTCAGTGGATGCTCAACCTCTGTCCCTCCCCTGCTGATCCCTGGTGGCCCTGGCTTGTCCCCGGACCCTAGTCACCATCATGGAGCGAGATGTGACATCCAGCGCCTCAACCCTCAGCGCCACCGGGCCGGCTGTGCTTTTGCTCCTTGACTGCCTATGGTGAGTATAGGTGGCTCATATACAGTATCTGTGGGTCAGCAGGGGGTAGTTCTTAATGCCAAGCACACATTATAGTGCTTTTGTTAGGACCTTTCTCTAGGGGTTATATTCAGACATGCATAAGGGACTCTCACTCTGGTTCAAACATGTTTGAATATAGCAAATGTGAGATCTTGTTCTGTTTTGTGCTCAGGATCAGGACTTTACATGACACACACACTGAGGACTTTGAATCTGGGGTCCATGATATTGTTTTCTGAAAATTGTGTATCCCTGACACATGGGGAAAATGTTCTATGATTTGTTATTATTAACAATAATAACAAATTCTTAGCTCAATTAAACAGAAAAGCGTTAGCAAAATCAGAAATATTGTGAGCAACAGAATCATAATAAGGTCCTTTCCAATGACTGTTGAGCATTAACAGACTTGGCAATGGGAGTTCCAAACTGTAAAACCTAATACATGTAGAAATCCCATTAATTTGGCATTAATCATTTAGCAAATAAAATTAGATGGACCATTTGAATGCTTGTGCAAAGCATATGAATTTGTCTCTGTTTATGAGGCGGGGGGGGGGTAGACATAATGGACCTAGAGCCTCGGCTGACCTTAAATTACTTAAGCAATAAGGCATGACCAGGAGTTCGACTGATAGTTTGTTAATCACTCCTAGAGGTGTAATGTGGCATGAGACACAGCCAGGAGCCACATTGCCCTTGTGGGTAAACATCCTCCTATTAATCCAATCCTTAGAGGTGCCTTGTTGCTACTTTAAAAACTGGACCCTTACATAGCAAACATGTAGTGTAAAGGAATACTATCAACCCTACTTACATCATATAATTTCTATTTAAAACCTACATTTTATGGTTGTTTACCTTCTCTAAAATTAATTGAAGTTGCTTGCTGTTTTACTGCTGCTTTTCTTAGTAGAAATGAAATGCATGCTAATGGTGCAGTTATACTCAATCAATCAACCAATCAATCTTTTATTTATATAGCACCCATCTCCATTCTGACTCTGGGTGCTGCACAATAAGAACAGATTCAAAACATTTAAAATACAACAACCAAATTTAAAATAACAACAACAACAAAAAAATATTTACTGATAACATAAACCTCTTCTCTACTTAAAAAATGCTGACCGCTTTACATAAAATTCAATTAAAAACCTGAGCAAATAAATATGATTTAAGGCCCTTTTTAATGGCTTCCACCGAGGGAGGCTTCCTCAGATAACCAGGCAAGGAGTTCCACAGGGTAGACACGGCCACCGCAAATGCTCTATCTCCTGAGTGCCGCAGCCTAACTCTGGGAACCCCAAGAAGGCCACCCCGGGTAGAACAGAGGGCCCGGGCTTGACAGTAGGGCACAAGGAGCTCTTGCAGATAGGCTGGGCCCCTCCTGTGCAGGATCTTATAGGTCAAGAGCCCTATCTTGAAGACAACTCTCCACTGAACTGACAACCAGTGCAGTTAGCGGAGCACCAGGGTGATATGCTCAAATTTTTTCACCCTCAACAATAGTCTTGCTGCTGTGTTCTGCACCAGTTGCAGTCTGCAGAGGTTGCCTCCAGATAACCCTAGGTGCAGGGCATTGCAATAGTCCAACTTGAAAGTGACAAAAGCATGCACTAGTGTGGGCATGTCCTCAGCCAGGATTAGGGCTCAAATTAGGGAGACATTCCTGAGATGATAAAACCCACTTCTCACTACAGCCGACACCTAAGTATTAGGGTGTCAGGCTGCCATCCAGAAATACTCCCAAGCTCTTCACCTGCTTAGAGGGGGCTAGGGGCACCCCCACCAGCACAAGGTCATGGGTAATGCCCCACACCCCCCTCTGCCCTGATGACCTGGCTCCACCACCAATACCTCAGTCTTGTCAGGGTTAAGCTTAAGCCAATTGTGGGTCATCCACATCTGGATCTCCTCAAGGCAGCTTTTAAATACAGAGTCTGACACCTGGCTATTGAGTGCACAGGAAAGGTACAGCTAGGTATCATCTACATAGCAGTGAAAACACAGCCCATACTTCCTGATAATGTCCCCCAGAGGCAGCATATACAATGTGAACAGCAGAGGCAACAAGACTGAACCCTGCAGAGCACCACAGTGCAGAGGCTTAGGATTTGAAGAGAAAATTCCCATGGTCACCCTCTGCACTCTGTCTGTGAGGTATGATCTGAACCAGTTGATGGCATTTCCAGACAGACCACACCAAAACCACAAGTGGTCGAGTAACACCTCATGATCCACGGTGTCAAATGCTGCAGAGAGGTCTAGAAGAACCAAGCTGGTACAGTCCCTTATGCCCCTCGCCATCAGGAGGTCATTAAGCACCCTCACCAGGGCTGTCTGTGCACTATGCCCCACTTGGAATCAAGACTGGAATGGCTTATAGGCAGAGGAGGCAGCAAGACACCTCTCCAGCTGAGTGGCCACCACCTTTTCTATAACCTTCCCTAAAAATGGGAGGTTCAAAACAGGTCTGTAGTTGTTGAGGCAGTCTGGGTCCAAAGATGTCTTTTTCAGGACAGGTCTAACCAAAGCCTCTTTCAAGGCTAAAGGAAAAAAAAAAACACTCCATAATGAACTCCAGACTACCTCAACAATCACAGGACCCATCAGGTCCAAATATTCAGTCTGTGCCCACACCTCCTCAGGCAGCCACACATTCAAAAGACTGCACTGGTCTCATGGACAGCACCATGAGGTTCAAGCTACATTTAAAACAAATAGCCACCCCACCGGCCCTATGATCTTTCCTCTGGCTCTGTATCACAGAGTACCCATCTGGCACCACTGCTTCCACAATTGGGGTGGCATTTTCATCTAGCCAGGTCTCAGTGATGCAAGCCAGATCAACAGAGGATATCAAGTCTGCTATTATAGTCGTCTTGTTCCTTATTGATCTGGCATTGCACAACACAGCCCAAGCAGGGTGGGGTCGAGTAGCCAGACCAGCCCTCTGCCCACACTCTAAGGTGGAGCCCTTGGGTATGGAAATCAGGCAAGGCAGACTCCATTCAAGCCCCATTTCACCCCAGGGCATCTCCTCGACCTCACCACCTGGATCTCAGTCACTGTGGCAGCCACTTGTGGGACAGTCCCCCAGGCCCTCACACTCCAAGCTATCCCTAAAGTTGTATTTTGTTTCAAATTCTTGATCTACTCTTATTGCATAGTACTGAAACATCAGGAGCACCCCAAACAGTTTAGACACTCATGAGGCAATAGTCGCATCTCCTCCCACTGCACCATGAGTTGCTATAATGTGCTGAGGGTGTTCCAAAGTCTAGGAAAGATGCAGTGGGAGTTGATCAAGGACTGTAAACAAACATGTTTTTGTGTGGTAATACCAGTATAGTGGGCAACCTGTTTTTCACTGTGATAAAGAAAAAAGGAATCAGAATCAATCTACCAGCTGGTATCCAGTGCTCATAGCGACTGAATATGGGCTGCCATCAAAATGGTGACTCCATATTCAGTGCTTTTGGGAAGGGCTACCCACAAGGGTAGCAATTAGGTCTAGCTTGAGGTTAGGGGAAGGCGCCCAGAACAGGGGATTGGCAAGGGAAGGGGAAGGAAATGGAAGAGGGTTATGGGGAGGGACTGTGCCTGCTGCCACCAAGTCAGCCATGTGGTATGATGATGAGGGAGGTGGGCTGCAGCACAGCAGGTATCAGGTTCAGGGCTGGGGACAGGAGGGTGTAAATGTTGCCACTGACTGCGGCTCCTGGATGTAATTTTTTTTTGCCTGAATTTGTGCCCCCTCCCCCACATGCAGAACCCTGGAGTTAGGAATCTTTATTTAGAAGGTGCAGAGGGGCAAAGACCCCTGCTGGGGGGGGGCTCAGAAACACTTTAGGTTGTCATGTGTTGGTTCACTAGTAAGTGAATATCACCAATTTGCTTTTCAGTGATGTACACTTGCCATAATAGCTATCAGCATTTCACATTCTCTCTTGTGACATAGAACCCTACCAGCTACATCACCAATCTCTACAGAATGAAACCAATCATAACATATGTTTTTTTTTTTTTTTGAACTAGAGAAACTTTGAGGCCTAAGGGTGTTCACAATGTCCCTTTAAAACTCAGAGAAAGACATGATTGTTTTAATGTAGTTCTCACACTACCTTGTGTGAGGGGTGTTCTTAAGGCATACAACCATGGGACATCTTCCTGTGTATTGCTGCAGAAGCATTAGTGACAGATTCAATTATCAGCCCTGTCAGGAATGCTTGTGGCTGAAACACTATGGAAACCTGGATTTTGATGTATTAACTCCTGCATGTTTCAGTAACATAATGCTCATAATTCTGTTGGCTTGAGTTTATGGGTCTAGCATGAGTGTACATGTTTTAAAAAGGGATTGTTACTTGAGAGAGCATACTACCTTTTCTACAATATATCAACACTTCAGTATGCAGATTACAGTGTGAGCATGATGGTAATGGTGCAACATTTTATGGATTTTGTGGAAGGAGAAGTTATGAACTGTTTGTGCTCCTTGGGCTCAATTTTCAGAGCCCTGAGAATGCTGCAAGCCCCTCATGCACCTGTCATTTGGTGCATGGGGCTCGCAGCATTCTACCGGCCAGTGATCAGGATTTTCAATCCCAAGTGCCAAATGCTGCAAGCTAGACCAGCTTTCCACTGGTATAACATGCACCATTTGAGGGACCCTTTATACGGGGCTTGTACCAAATCTTCGGTGCAAGCTGGCGTAAAGTGCATAAAATGTTGCAACTGCACCTATGTACTAAAATCAGGTGCAGTTGCATCAAAGGAGTTTTGTGCAGCTGCACCAAACAATGGGGAAGACACATGGCTTGACAAAAGCCCTATGTCACCGTTTGAAAATCATTCCCCCTGTTTCTATAGACACTTTTGCTAACTTCATTGACTGACTGTTTCAATTGATTGTTTTGTTGGAGCCAGTGACATCGATTTTGCTTGTGTTGGTTTCCAGTTACAGATGTGCTGCCACACTACAGTAAAGATAATGGTGAAAAATGTCACTTTTGAAAAGCCAAATAAAACATTAGGTTAATTGATGGCAGTTTGTTTTATATGATTTATGTGCCAGATAACTATGATGAGGTTGTACATGACAAATAGATTAAAATTAACCCTAGTATAATGCTGTGAACAAGTAATATTTCTTAATTTCTTACTAGATTTTAATGTTTCTGTGAATGTTGCATTCATTCAATTTATTCAGACAGTTTTATTAACCCTTAGGCTGCCAGATGGTTTAGAATGTATAGGTTTTGAGGACTTGTATACACGCCGGTGGCACAGCAAGTTAGTGTCTAATGAGAAAAAGATGGAAGTTCCCAGCAGTCTGAGTGATTTAATACTCTTTTCCTAAGTCCACTCTTTAATTGTGTACTCAATACTATAGATATGACAGGATGGTGGCAGTATGCATTTCTGATGAACAGCAATGCATCATTATCAAGCCCTGTTTAGTTGTAAAATTGTGAGTTTGGAAAGGGAGTAGTGGTTTTTAAAAACTCAAAAACATTTTGCAAGCCTTTGAACTAAGATTCAAGAAATAAAATCATATTATTAATTTATATGTGTTTGCTTGTTCTAACTACTGACTAGATAATTTCTTTATCAACCCTTTTCTAGGTACAGGATCTGCACCCCACAATTCACTGAAGTGTTACTTTGTAGAATAGTGGTATAGTATAAGCTTTTTTCCAAGAAAGGATAAATAAGACTACTTTCATATTAGATTCAATACTGAAAATAATTTTGGTATACACAAAATGTAATATGCAAGTGTATCATTTATCTTTTGTATATAATTAGTTAATGACATGTATGATTTATTATTGATAACATTAAGGCAGGAAGTGCACTAATAACATAAAGGGTTACAGAAGTGTTTGGGTGACTGAATTTTTCAAATTTCAAAATGACTGATAATTGTAAACAAACAAACACAATATTTTAGTGACTGCTATCTCCACATATTTCTACATAGTTTAATAAACATTAAGCTGCAGTTTTGGCCACCCTGCCAACTTCTGAATCTGTTCTTCAAATAGTGTAGGATATTAATAATTTTATTTTACCAAGTAAATGGAAATGAAGTGCAACCTCTATGTGCTGCATAAATAGGGATTCAAATCTAGGAACTCCTAGTTTTTCCATTTTAGTGTTCTAACTACTGTACAGGGCTATTAAACCTTATTGCCATCCCAACTTAGCTGCGCTATGCAAATCACACAGATGGCTCTCCATGCTGCCTAATGTTGACATATTTGTTTCTGAATTACTCTACTAAAGAATGTTTAGAAATATGTCAGGATGTTGAAAAATGTTAATTAGCATTGACAAAGATTTTTTATTAAACATGTGGAAATGCCAGTATTAGCTGAGATTACTAGGTAATGTTGACATTTCAATGTTTCTTTCATTCTGAAACAGACAAATGCATTAGCATTAATCACCATTGTGCAGAAACTCAGACATTTTTTGTAGTGTGTTGTCATGGAATGTTGACAAAATTCAGCCTGCACTACAAAATATCTTGTAGATGTAGCTCCTGATGAGATTATGGCTGGTATATCTTATTCACCTTGAAAACCTTTCATATTTTTTATGTTGTAAACAATATAAATCTGTTTATGCTCTGTCTTTTTATAAGTTACATTTAAGGGCTTTGCTCATACATACTGTAGTACATTTTGCATGCAATATAGTTACATATCAGATCAGGATTTGTTTAGTTAGTTATTGGTTTCACTCCATACATTGATTAATATACTATGTTTATAGTTTCTACATATTTTGCCCTGAATTTTATTGCAATTTGCAATATTACTGTAGTTTTTTACTGTGCTACTTTTGTACCAGGTCCACAAGGTACATTCTGCTTCATGCCTTCCCTTGTACTCTCCATTCAGTTGCCTAGTGTATCTACATATCTGTTAACAAATGCTAAATAAATAAAAAAATAAATATTAAATTGATAGTTGCAAGCATCTTTTAAATCATACTATTTACGTTCCTACATATTGTTTTGGTTAAATATATAGCTAGATATATTAATATCAGTCATGTAGTGCCACAAACAGACTTAATTGCAATACAACCATTTTTATTTTTTATGAACCATAAGGGCCACAGCAAGCTTGATCAGATTACTACTGTTGGAAAAAAGTATTAACACACTTATTCACTGATTTCTATGCAACGTTTATTTATTTATTTAGTTATTTATTTATTGTGTTTGGAGGATTACTGAGCTCAACAGCTCTTTTTTAAAGGTGCCCAAGTTTATCACATTACATACAACAGAAAGAACAAATTACATTTGACAGCAGACAAATACAATACACAACAATTATAACAGTAATGATCATATTACAAGGAGCAGTGAGTTAACAACAGAGTTTCACAATTGCAGGAGGCACCAACAAGGGGTGCAGGCTAATGCAACTAGCAGATATGGTCATGGTAGACACGCAGTGCAGTTTCAGTGAAATGGCAGTGATTTGGGCCTTAAAGGGGGAGAAGTTGGGGAGAGCAGTGATGGCTGTGGGTAGGGAGTTCCAGGCTTTGACTGCTCTAGCTGTGAAGGATCATTAGCCAAAAGCAGTTTTTCTGAAGGGCAGGAGAAGTTTTCAACTGTCCATCAATCAATTTCAGTATTTGTTCATGATCGGGGAGAAGAACTTGTAGGCATATGGTAGCATTTGACCAAGAACTGCTCTCTTGCACAGAATGACTTCATTAAGGTTAATTTGGAAGTGGAAAGGAAGCCAGTTGTGGGAAAGGTATGGATTACAGTGGTGGGAGTCTTGTTTCATGCTGGGTGTAAATCTACAGGTTCTGTTGAATGCTACAGAGATTCTTTTGAATATGGTGTTATTGGCTGCAGAGTACATGACCTCACCATAGTCAGTCCTCGAGATAATGATGCTGGATAGTAGGAGTTTTTTTTACTTAAGGGATGAGGTTGTGCTTGTTTCTATAGTATGTTTCTTTTTCATTTTGCTCATTAGAATGGTTTCTAAATGAAAATATTAAGCTGGATGTGTGAAACAGCTCTCAACTTAGCAACTGACATGTGTATTTCTGTTCCCCCATTACATCAACAGCAATGTGATCTCACTGACAGTGACCTCACAGGTGACGTATCTGGCAGCTACCAAGTGGCTGTTCCTAAGCAGCAGTGATGTCACAGTCAGGGAGATCACCACGCTGTTGTGGTGGGGGGGCAAAGTTAGATATGTCAGCTGCCAGGCAGAGTGCTCTTTCACACATGACACCTACTAACATCAGGTGAGCAATTTTCTAATTAACAAAAGGGAAAAGAAAAAAAGGTAATGTTTGGCAGCTTTTAAAAACTGTTAGTTTTAGGCAGTGCACTAGCTCTTTAATGACCAGTCCGTTAGATGTGAAAAAGTTGCAGTCCTTGCCAATGTCACATTGTAGGTTGCATTTCAGTGTTTCCAGCTTGTGGTATGAGGTAATGATAACTGTGTGATAGGCATACATTAATGCTTTGGCATTGACACAAACCTTTGTGACCTTGCTGATGAACAGGCTGAATAACAGGAGGCCAAGGACTGAGCACTGTGGGTCTCCAGTGGTTAGAGGTTGCAAGCTGAGAATACATCTCCACATCTAGCCTTTTGTGATCTGTGGGTGAAGTAGTTAGAGAACCGCACTGTGGCCTCATCTGACAGTCCCAATTCTCAGAGCTGTATGATTAGGAGGTCAGGGCTACCTAAGCCAAAGGTCTTGGGGTGATCAAAAAAGGCTAAGCCAACATATTCACCTTTGTCTAGGGCCATGTGGAATTCTTCAGATAACTCAGAGTGGTTGCTGTGCTGAGCAGATTTCTGAAGCCATGTTGTTTGGCACCGAGGAGATTATGATCTGTGATGTAGGACACTAGCTGGTTGCTAACAACCTTTTCTAAGGCCTTAGAGAATGGAGAGAATATAGAGAAGGGCCTGTAGTTAGAGACTGCTGTGCTGTTACCAGACTTAAAGACTGGGACTATGCTGGCTTGTTTCTAGGTGTCAAGGAGGGAGCCATATTAGAGGAAAAAGTTTCATATTATTTAGATAGGTAAGGCCAATGGTCATTTTTCATATCTTCATGTCCAGGCAGTTGGGTCCATTTCTTGTTTTGGTTGCTGATAATAGAATATACTTTTTAATTGTATTGGTGCTTGCCCACTTAAAATAGAATTTGGGTGTTTTTGTGCTGGAGGAGAATGGGAGACTATGGGGGACAGATGTGGTGGTAGGCTGGTTTCCAGTGGGGAGGTCTTTGACCACATTCATGAAGAAAGAGTTAAATGCCTCAGCAACAGCTTGAGGTTCAGTGGTGTTCTCTCTGTCGACATTAAGGATGTCATAAGTAAATTGAAAATCTTTCTCAGAGTGAAGGCTGTTCAGAAATGTATCCAATAATTTAATCTTAGTTAGGTTTTGTTGACTGGGAAAGGAGGACTAGGCAGTGCTACCTGTTTTCAACCTCATCCCAAAGGAGAGGAAGATACAGATGGAAATAAACTGATATTGAACCAGATTAAGCTGTTGGTGGCATTTCTAATTGGGAAGGGGGGTGGAATTTCGCAAGCACACCAGGGAAATCCCCTTACCTTCCAGTAAGGAGAAACCACTTTCACCAGTGTGGAGGAATCCAGTCCAGCAGTGGTCACGATGGAAGCAGATTGTGGGCCTGCAGTGCTGCAGGTTGCTGTCGATACCCCATATAGATATTGTCCATGATACAGAAACAACAGAAATATTTATGGATGCCTCTGGAGAGCTGAGCTGTGTCCCAGCCCCAAACAATAAATTATCCAAACAGGGAGTTGCCGAACCAGAAGAATTATCATTCACAGAAAAGTGAGCTATTCTACAGCAAGAACTCCAGTCTATCGAATCTCATCTTGAACGTGAAAGAGAAAAAGCTCATTGAAAACTTTAGGAGGATGAGCGAAAGAGAAAATGCTCACAGGAAATTTCATCCAGTTCCAACATGGAGTCAGCAACCAAGGTATTCTTTTCAATAACAGAGCCGACGCAACCTGCGCTTGATCAGAGGCTCACATCCACAGAAGCTGCTTTGGAGCATCAAGATGTCTCACAGTGCTGGTCGCTGGAATGAGCACTGGAAGGAGCAGGCTGGAAACAGGATGCTGCAAGGGTCTGGGTTCCTGATCCGAATGCCAACAAAGATGCTCCAGGCTCTGCATCTACAAACAGAGTGCCCACTGGAAAGAACATGGAGACTCTTCCGGCTACTGTTACAGAGGCATCCCGACTGATGGAGTTAGCGTCAGGTACTGTTTCATTTTTTCCCCTGTCACCGCACACAGATGAGCCTAAAACACCACAGGCAATGGATCCAGACCCCTCTCCAAATGAGTCAGAGACAGAAGACACTCCACAGGGTGAGAATCCTTGTCCTGACACAGGGCCCACCTATGCCAGTTTCTTCAGGAAGCCCATTAAACTGCCCAAAAGGTGGAATGCAGTCCACCTAAGATACTTAGGCATGGAGTATACACCTGACCATTTTTTTGTGGGTAAAACATTATTAAAAATGTCCTTGGGATTTACACCTTTAGATGTCTATGCACTTATCCATGCCCTGGGAGAATTTACATTTGATGTCAATTTTTGTACCCCAGATTTGCTGGAAAGATTCTGGGGTAAATACTTGTCTTTAAAGACTAATCCACTGTGGACCCCGTTCCAAGTAATACCTCTCACAAACCATTCCTTTCAGGTGATCACGGTGCTATTCTGTAATGAGGGGGTGATCACGGTGCTATTCTGTAATGAGGGGGTGAACATAGTTGATATTCTCTGTTGGCTAGAGAAAAATGTACTCTGCAGGGTACTCCAGAACCTATTTTGGATAACAAAGGCTTTTGGAATTGGGGGTGACAGATCAAGATTAAGCTGTTTTATGAAGGAAATGACTTTAAAGCACCTCCCAAACTGTATGTATATTGGGAGGGACAAGGGCTTTATTTTCTACCCTGGTCAATCCAGACAATGTTTTAAGTGTGGCTCAGCTAGACACATTAGCCCTAACTGTGAAATACTTAAAGGTAGCCAATGTGGCAAGGTTGGCCACTCTGGCTACCATTGTCAGAACACACAGAGATGTAACCTTTGTGAAGAGGAAGGTCACTGTTTTAATGACTGCCTCTGGGCCTCACATAATACAGAGGATGCTGACTATGGGGTCCAGAATTTCTATATCCAGAAATCTAAAACAGCTTCAGGGTTTAGAGCCCCAGGACCTGCTACTCCTAGAAGGCCTCCACAAACCCATGGTCTTTCAGGAAAACCTTCCTCTAACCCACCTGCATCTACAGCTGCACCTTCTTATAACCAGCCAACATAACCCCCAGTGCCAACTCAAGAAACAACTGACCCTGAGGTTATGTCCCCCCCTCCTCCACTCTTGATGACTAACAAAGCCGCAGTAATTAAGGTCATCCATTCCAAGGGGAAAGGGAAAGCTGCAAGAGGGATGCCACCCCGCCGATAACATAACTTTGGCAAACCACTTATTGGTGCTACAGGAGGGTAACTCAGAAGATGACAGAGACTCAGATTCCATGTCTTTAGAATCCTATCAGGCTGATGCCCAGTCTGATCTCGACAAACAAGAGACTCAGGATTCTATACAAGCCAGAACTAAGAAAAGATGGATGGGTACTAGAGCTTTATCCAGAAAAGTTCCTTGAGATACTTTTCTATTGTATCTAAATGAGGCAGTATGAGGTGTGGATAGCCTCATTAAATACTAATAGTATTCTGTCAGAGAAGAAGAGGCTGGCTACCTTTGCACTTTTCTCTGACTACACTTTCGATGTGGTATTTCTGCCAGACACTTGCCTGTTGTACCCAAACTATATTACTGCTGACTCAGTTGCTTAGGTGTAGGGTTCTAGTTTCTGGTCTGGGGGGACCAGGTACATGTAGCAGAAAAGGAATTTGTTTTATGGCTCATGATGTGTATGTCACCCATTTAGTAGATATTGATCCAGGCAGGGCACTGCTTCTAGATGTCAAGCATCAGGGTATTGACTTTAGATTGATATATATATATATATATATCAATTAGATTGATATATATATATATATATATATATATATACACACACCACATCAAAAATATACCCGGATAGACTTATTGAAAAAATATTTTGCCATATCTTTATACATCCAAAAATATTCTTTTTCGAGGTGACTTTAATGTCAATAATTTTCTTCAGAACAGAGGGTTGAAAACAACTAAATTGTATTGTGATGCATCTTATCTGAATTACTGGTATGTTTTGAATACCACAGGGTTAGTGGGCATATTTGAAGATACAATAGACCAGGCACCCTGTACTTATTATAGAGGCTCCATCACCATCAGGACTGATTTCTGGTTTGTTTCTACCTCATTACTAATCCACAGTAAGAGTGTAGTGCCTGTTGCCACTTTAGACCACTGTACTGTATCTGCGACTATTTCAGATTTTGATAGTAACTCTAAAGGTAAGGGGTACTGGAGATTGAATATTGGATCGTTGGACAATCCAGACATTGTTCAAGGGTTTAAGTATTTACTTGAAGCTAGACAGTCTGTTTTGTTTCTTTACTATTCCCTGGCCAAATGGTAAGAATATAGTAAACATTACTTCCAGGACTGCTTTAAACTCATGGGACAACTTAATGGGAAACAGAAGGGAAATCAATAGTTTGACCTTAGAGGTCAATTATTTACCTTAATTCAAATTCATCAGGACTCTGGAGAAGCCTTAACTGAACAAATAAAGTGTATTAAGGACCAGATGTTAGACTTACAATATAATGGAATGAAGACTTTGGAAACAGAACAACGCTTTGGACAAAATGGAGCTCAAGGTAGTGCCAATCTATCTGATACTTGTAACAGACAAAGGCAGAATAAAATGTAACTTGTTTAAAAAATCATGAGGGAGAGAGGCATATGAGAAAGCTGAGATTCTGGCAGAATGGAACACTACAGTTTGGTAGCAATATGTTTCAACCAGCCTTAATTTCAGATGCAAAGGTCATGGAGTGGTTGACCTCCTGCAACCTCACACAAGTTCCAGAACATTTTTTGAGTTCCCTAACCACAACTGTTACTGAGCTAGAACTGCAGTTGGTTATACACACACTGTGATCTAATACAGCCCCAGGCCTGGATGGGCTTTCATGTGAGTTTTATCAATACTTGTTTCATCTGTTTAAACAAAGAGTTGTTGCATCTATTCTCCCATTACTACTGAAGAATACCCTCCCTCCAAGTATGTATGATAGCTTAATTATCTTCCTCCATAAAAGAGGGGATAGAACACTGCTACATAACTGGAGACCAATTATTCTACTTAATGTTGACTGCAAAATCTTGGGGAAATTATTATGCAATAGGTTAGCAGTAACACTGGACAGCATAGTTTTTCCTCTTCAGTTTTGCACTGTTCCTGAAATAAAAATACATGATGCCATCATACTACTTTGGGAGATACTGGAGAAATGTGAAAATGAAGAGTTACAAGGCTTTCTGATATGCTAGGTTAGGCTAAAGCTTTTGATGGGTTTATTCATAGGTATTTATGGTTATGTCTTAAAGTCCATGGATTTCCAGATGTGTTTATAGGCTGGATTAGATTGTACTATTCTAAATCAGTACCAAAACCATATGTCAATGGTTGGTTATGACAACAGTGTGCAGTGGCTAGAGGTGTGAGACAAGGGTGTCCGTTGAGCCCTTCGTTATACATATTGGCACTTAACCCATTGCTGTATTTCTTACAACAATGTGAAGACATTGTAGGATTGTCAGTTCATAGTGAAGATACAGAAGTTAAATCCATCTCCTATGATGATGATGTGTGCCTGTTGCAGGTGGATCAGGCATCTTGCAAGACGGCTGCCAATAGCATTCAGTTCTATTTAGAAATTACACAATGGGACATTATTCTTAACAAATGTCAATGTCTCCCTATAGGGACAGTGGATCATAATCAGACTTAATCTTTAACATCCCAGTTCAGCAAGGTCCTATAAAAATGTTAGGCATTTATTTTGGCTCTGGTGATATATGTATGCATAACTGGACTGTATTATTAACTAAAGGCCTTACCAAAGTTCGTCAGTGAAATACTTGACACATGATGAAACGTTAAAGGATCTATAAGATCAAAACCATTTTAGTCTCACTGTTTTTGCATCTCTGTATACTATTTCCTCCACTCAAACAGCAGGAGACATTGTTATACAGTTGTTGCTTTCAATGTATTTGGGGGAGTCTGTTGAACCCTATTAAGAGAGGTGTTATATATCTACCTATAAATGAAGGGGGATTAAACATGATTCAACTGTTAGTTATTTTATCTCTATGTTTTTGTACTGTAATCTTAAACCCATACTTCAGAATAGTGGTAAGATTTGGCAAACTCAGCTCCTAGACCATGTTAAATCTTGGATAATTACCTGGGATGCAGCTTCCCTATCCCTTAACAGAAATCCCTACAGGGTCTACTTTATTATATGGTGTACCTCTTTGGGAAATTAAAAACATGGGCTATACCTAAAAGCTTGCTATTAACCATGTCATGCAAATAATTTTATTGTCTTGTGCTAACTAAATGCTTCATAGAATATCCTTCCTTCTGGCAAAGAGCACCTGAAGAAACCAAACAAATAGGCTCTATGTTAAGTATTAATAGATTACAAGGCAAAATGTGGGATGTGTTATGGCTCTGCTTCCATGAAAAACTTAATGTAAAAAACTATTTGAAACATAAAGATACATCTGAGAGACTGTGTCCTAGGAGAGAGAGTTGCCCTGGGTTATTAGAAACTATGGAACATTTGTATTTTGAATGTTCCTTTATTTTACCTTTTTGGTCTCAGTTGTGTTCCAAATGGGCCCATTCACCATTTAAATTATCGACAAAGGATAATTTATTCCTTGGGATACTACCTACATCTTGGTCCAATATGATAGAGGTAACTATATACCTAATTCTCCTTTTAATAAAATACCACATTTGGCATGTTAGGTGTCAATTTACTCTCTATAAATGTGAACATACAGCAGACCAAATTTTCTGGATTGTCCATAAGGCTGTGTTAGAAGTTAGGATCAGGGAATAACTAATTGTTTTTCAGTACTGTATCAGTCCTGGTGGAGACATATGGACTGGATAGATACAGTATAGGAATTTAGATTGTTTTTGAGGTTTTTTTGTAGTTACAAATGAGACTAATGGTACCAAGCCTCTGTGTTGGCAATAAGAATTTTATACCTGAGGTGTTGTTAAAAGGTTAGTTATATAACAAAAAATAATACAACTACTATATATGTTTGGAAGGTGGTCTTAAGAACTTATTTTTTTCTTTTTCATCTTGTATATATGCACATGTTAGGTTTTTTATCTATATGTGTAAAGTACCACATTCTTATCCACCTTCCTTAGAAGAGGAGGATGGGAAAAGTGAAGACAGTTCATAACATCTTCACAATACGCTTTTTTTATGTTTTGTTTTCTTGTAAAGGGGATTGCTTTTTGTTTTTTTATCAGTATGAATTGAGTACTGTGAGCTGTTTTACACTTTCTGTTTTTTTTCTCCCTATGTATGCTTATAATACTTATTTGTTTTTCCTTGTAGTATAGCATTGTAATATGTGAATTAAACATGGTCTACTTTCAGATTATTTACAGATACTGTTTTTTTATTCTGAAGTTATATGAAAAACTTTGTCTTTCCTTCTGTGGGGGGGGATACATATCATTTTCCAAACTTATAAATATTATTTCATTGAAAGAGTTATTATGAAATACGGTATTGGGGGTATGACTGAAATACTTATTTTATTTCTCTCTTTATTTTTCATGTTTTATTTTCCTGTAACGCCAATTCAATATGTTTGTATAAATTTGTTTTGAAAGTTATACTAAAAAATTCCCTACTCTTCCTGTAGGGTCTTTCAGCCATCTGGCTCCTTGCCAAAATGGCTGACATGAATTTTGTGGTGGATGCTCTGGGAGCTGGGAAGCTGGCCTCCTCCCCTATCTCTCCTTCTCTTGAGGCTACCTGTCTTTTGAGTTTGGATACTACCAATATGGAATCACAACAGTCTTTACCCCCTCTACCTACAACTGCTTTCCTTGATACTCCTGTACCTGCAATGGTGAATGCTATGCTACTGGCTGAGGATCTTTGCTTATGAGTGGATTTGGAGAAGACACACACCAGCACCACTGTTTCAGAGGCAGTATAGAGTAAGGGTTAAGTGTGGTGAGCTGCAAATCTGGAGACCTGGGTTTGAATCCCATCAGCCCACACTTGCATACTGTGTGACCCTGAGCAAGTCACTTAACTTCCTTGTGCTCCTAGGTCGCACCTGGAAACAAGCTCCTGCTTAGTGTGCCTTTTCTGGTTAAATAATTTCCCCTTTCCCCCTCTGTATAACTTTAATAACCAGGTCTCAATCTGTCTCTAATGTAAAAATAATCATAATAGTAGTTTATGTGTCTTTGTGATCTTCCTTTAAAATTGAGCAAGATTTGGTATTGCAACAGCTTTATTTTCTTTGTTGCCTCAGGGTCAGAGTTTAATGTGGGAATCTGACCAAATGTATTACATTGCAGAATTAGAATCTGAATATCCACAATAAGTCTGCTACCCAAAAATATATCTCTAAGTTAATTTATTTAAAAATTACAAGCTGTAGTATAACCCTGATTTCACTCCCTGTTCCAAAAAGACAGCTTCATTGAAAATCTACTGAAGATGTCATAACTAAATCTTACAGCCTAGTCATCCCTGTTAGCAATACATTGCATGATTTATTTCTCCAAATTTTAAGAAACTGTAGTTGTACAAATTATTTGAAAAAAAAACTGACACAGAGATGGGTGTAATGTATGCATTTCTAGACTGTTCAGGTGCATGATACCATGCAGATGGTGGCTTTGGAATGCAGAGCTAAAAAAGCTATCGAATGTCAAGGTGATGCACAATTTCAGAATGGTGGGGGGACATGCAATCTCAGAATACATTGGGGATGTGCATTCTTGAAATGTGGTGATGGCACTCAATCTTGGAATGCGACTGGGACACATATCTAGAAATTTGGTAGGGACAGACAATTTCAGAATTTAGTGGTGATGCACACTGTTGACATATGACAGGGCCTACTATTTTATTCTGTAATTGCCTGTCCTTGCCATATTCCAGAATTGTACGTACCTACTATATTTCACAGTTGCACACTTCTTCCCTGCCACATTTCCCATGTGTGAATCCCTCCCGCATTCTGACATTGTGTGTTCCTGCCACATTCCAAAATTGCACATCCCCACCATATTCCATAGTTGTGTGTCAATGCTATATTCTGAAACTGTGTCAGTACAACATTCTGAATTTGTGTCACCACCACATTCCAAAATTATTCATCTTCAAAACATTCAAAAATTATGTGTTGCCACAACCTTCCAAAATTGCATGTGCCCACCACATTCTAAAATGGTGCATACTGGCCACATTCCAAAGCTGTGCATCCCTGCCACATTTGGAAATTGTGTCACCACAACATTCAAAAATTGTCCGTCCCCATCACATTCTGAAAATACTCATTCTCTTCACATTCCAAAATCATGCATTTCTGCCACATTCTGAAATTGTGTTTCCCAGCCACATTCCAGAACTTGGCTTGACAACCACATTCTACAATTGCGTGTCCCAGCTACATTCCAGAATTGCCTGTCTTCATCACATTCCAGAAATGCACATTATGTTATACTCCAAAATTATGCATTCAAATTACAGTGTAAAAATGATTATCCCTATCACATTCTGAAAGTGCATGTTCAGACCGCATTCTAAAATTGCTCATCCCTGCCACATTCCAAAATTGTGTATCTCCATCAGTTTAAAAACTGTGCATACTTGTCACATTCTTAAAATGTATTTTCCTGCAGTGGTCCAAAATTACACATCCCACCACATTCCAAAAATGTGCATCCCTGCCATATTCTGAAATTACATGGGATCACCACAGTCTGAAACTGTGTGACTCCATAACATTCTGATATTCTGTGTCCATGCCACATCATGAAATTGCATGTTGCCACAGAAGTTTGAAATCAAGTATCCCCACCACATGCTGAAATTGCACATCCACATGAAATTGCAGATGCCTGCTACTTCGTGCAACTATGTGCAGCTCACATTTAAAAACTGCTATTACTGAAACATTCTAAAAATTTATGACTCCACTACATTCTGAATTTCAGTGTTCCTCCACATTCCAAAATTGTGTGTCCCTGCTACTTTTTGAGATTGTATCATTGCTATATTCCACAGTTGCAACCTGGTGGTATTCAGAAATCTCTTCCATTGCAGTATTCTAAAAATAGCACATAACTTTGATATTTTCAAACCATGCCCTGTACCCACCTAGTGTTAACTTATAATTTTCAAATACTTAATAAAATTATAGTTTACTGTAACATGGGAGAAATTAGGTATAGGTTATAAGGTAGCTTGCAGGGAGGACTATGCTGTGAGCTCTGGTTATGACATCATCAGAAGCTCTTTATTGAAACTGGCTGTGTTTGAACAGGCAGTGAAAGTAGCTTATTAAAACTTGTATGCCCAAGTATAGCCACCCCATTAAGATGCTTGTTTATGTCTTCACTTAAGTCCAATGAAATTCCATCTACGTGACTTTCTGTGACCATAATGCCAATTTAAAAAAAAAAAATAAATTGGACTACACAAATTGTAGACCAATCAGTTTGACTTAGTACCAGGGAAATGATTGGAATCCATCATCAAAAATCAAATACTGTAGTTGCATACTTACAGAAAAATAATTTAATGGATACTGAACAACATGGTTTTAGAACTGGCAGGTCATGCACAACAAATCTGCTTTGTTATTATGAAAAAGTATCTGATGCCCTTGATAATGGTAATCCCATTAATTGTATTTACCTTGACATTGCAAAGGCATTCAATTCAGTGCCATGCTGGACTGTTATTCAAAACTTGACAAATATAAATATAAATCCCTGTTTGATTGGCTGGGTGTGTAAATGGTTGAATGATAGGATGCAGAGGGTGTGTATTAATGGGTATTTCTTGGAGTACAGGAGGGTGATGAATGGAGTGCTGCAGGGATCTGTCCTGGGGCTGGTCCTTTTTCAGATTTTTATATCAGATATGTGTAGTAAGGTAAAAAAATTGTAGCATTAAATATGCCGATGACACAAAACTGGCCAGAATCATCAGCACAACACTAAATAAAGAGAAAATACAAGCTGCTCTTAATGTCATATATAATTGGGTGAATAAGTGAGGTATGAGATTTAATGCTGATAAATGTTATGTAATACATAATAATTACTGTTGAGTAATTTTTAAATTGGCACACCGAGTTGATATTTGCCATAATAACCAGTCAGTTATTACGGTATTCATATGCTCCATCAGTCAAAAGGGAGCGCTCTTTTATTGGCTTTCTGTCTGTGTGTGGGTGGTCTAAATGATTCCAAAAACATGGCAGCTTCATAACTTTCTTAGTGAGGAGCTGCCACAACAGTACCCTCACCTTCTCATACTCCTTCTTTATATCTGGTTGATCCTACCTTAAATCAAACTGTTAACTTTAAAAAAATATATCTGGTTGATCCTGGGTTTCACCAGCCAGCTTCATGTGATGTGACACACACGCTGTCAGTGGGAATGGGTCTCTCACTGACTGCCTTCATGGAGAGGTAACCATGATTGTGATTGCATTTTGAACTTTGACTTCAGTGGTGAAAAAAATGGATTAATTAATGTGGGAGCAGAAGAAGCAGGACGCTCCTGCATTGTCTGAAGGCTGTTGTGTGCACGAAGGAGAGGGACTGCTGCACAGCTGAGGAATCTATAGTGGGATGGGGGGTTGAAGCTGCTGTGTTTAAGGGGGGCTGGATGCTGCTACTGCTGCATTTCAGGATCCTGGGTGGGAACTGTTGGAGAAGGTGCTGGGGTGGGGGGTTGTTGTTGAGGGAGAGAAATAGATAGAGAGATATAGGGCCCAATTCACAAAACTTGATGCAAGCTGCATCAAAGGTGACTTGTGCTGATTGCCAGTGCTCCACAGATCCTATGCCTGATTTTCTAATGGGTGGGGTCCCAGTGGCAAAGTCTGGTGACTTGCGGTAACCCTATCAGTGCACCAAACAGAGGGCGCACCTGGATATGGTGCTGCAAGCCTGTGGCAATGTGTATAAGCACACCCATCCCCCCATCCCTGAACCTTGCCATAAATATATGCCCCAGTTCCCTGAAAGTCTAGTGGCCCCACTCCCCAAACAAAATCCATAAACAATAATAAAATACATTGTTCCCTTTACTCTGGTAGTCTAGTGGACCCCCCCACCCAGCAGTGCCCTACCACCCTGCTCCCCCAATCCATAAAGGGGCCGGCAACTGGCACAGGCCACCTCTCACCACCACAGCCAGCCACCGATTAAGCTCTACATGAGTGTCTACTGTACCTGGTATGCACTCAGTGATCTGTCAGTGACTGAGCAAGTACTATGTTCAGCATGTACTCATTCAGAGCTCAGTCAGTGGCTGGCCATGGTGGTGAGAGGTGGGCTGTACCAGTCACTGGTTCCTTTATGTCTTGAGGGGAGTGGGGTGGTAGGGAACTGCCAGGTGGTGGGGCCAACTAGACTACCAGGGTAAAGAGGACAATATATTTTATTATTTCATATGGATCAGGGTTTTGGGAGGGGGGCCACTGGACTACCAGGGGGAAGGGGACAATATAATTTATTATTTCATAAGGATCAGGATTTGGGGAGGGTGCCACTAGACTACAAGGGAAAAGGGGTCAAAATAATTGTTTTATTTCATCAGGATCAGAGTTTGAGGAGGGTGGCAACTAGGCTACCAGGGAAAGGGGCTGCCAGGCTATGTAATGATTGTGGACCTCGGGGAGAGGAGACTGCGGCATATTGCCACTAACTGGATTACTCCCCTGATGATGAAATTCTAAGTACCCTCACGCCAGCCAGTGCTGATCTAAGGGTACATGGAAATGTCACTACCGGGGGAGTTTTGTGAATTGCGATCCAGGGGTTGTGGCAGGCTACATCTACCACAAGCCCCTGGTGCCATGCTGCAGCACAAGTGCATGGTGCAAGGGTAGCACAAGGACAGTTAGGTGCTGGCAGAGTGTGGCCGTCACTGCCTGCCTTTGTGGATTGCTCCTGGAGCATCGTTTGGTGCAGAGGGCACTTTGTGCCACTTATTTGGACACAAGCCCTTTGTGCCACCCCTGGGAGCTTTATGAATTGGGCCCATTGTGTGTGTGTGAGCACTGGGCTTAGAAAAATAGCTCACTGATAATTTTATAAAATAAAAGATGGGGAAGTGTGATATGAGAATATAATTAATGGCTTCCTCTTTTTTCCATAAGGAAACCGTGGCATAATTTGTCATTATAAAGGAGCATTTATAATGGCAAACACACACAGGGTTCCCCCTCTCTGCACATGCGCCTGCTCGAACTCCTCGATGGCTGTCCTTCCCAAACCACAAACCCAACGTGAAGATAAACTGCCACAGACACTGGCAGTACATAAAACAAAATTTAAATTAAATGTACCACATTGCTACCAGATTGATCCTCTCTCACAATACTGTGTAAAAAAAATGTTTTAAATAAGAGAAGGGCTCACCATGACGGAATCGGACTGTGGCAGCACACCAGCCTTTTTTATTTTATATAATTGCTGAGGCAAAAAAGAGAAACCCAACAATTATATAAAATAAAATATGGGTCTGGGTGTGTGTAAACTCGAATTTACACACACCCTCTGGATTAGATGCTTCACATAAACCCCTCAGGTATGTATAAGTTCTCATTATACACCCAGACCCATACTTTATTCTATGTTTAATGTACACCATCAGTGTGGAATGCTTTGATAAACCCCTTGGGCTTCACCCTCAGGGTTTATGTAGCATCCAACACCTTGTGTGCATTAAATTCTTATATCACACACTTCCCCATCCTTTATTCTATATTGAGTAAATAACAAACCAAACACATTTACAAATTAAGTAATATACAGATAAAGGAAACTAAACAAGAAAGGGATCTGGGTGTTATTATCAACAGTAAACTTTCACCTACTGACCACTGTTCCTTGGTAATATCCAAGGCAAATCAAATGCTGTGGTTAATAAAAAGAAACTTTAAAAGTAGGAGTACCAAAGTGATTTTACCTTTGTATCAAGCATACATGAGACTCATTTTAGACTATGGTAGCCAGTTTTCAAACCCTCTGTCCATAGGGGATACCGAAAATATTGAGAGGATACAATGCAGGGCTACTAAGTTAATCTATGACATTAAAGATTTAGACTATCAAGACTGCCTTAGCCACCTTAACCTGATGTCACTGGAGATGAGAAGGCAGAGGGGGCTCTATTGCTGTGCTATGATATCATGCATGACGAATACATGTTTAACGAACTTGGATTAGATTTCAAAAACAATCATATAGGAACAAGGGGTCATCCTTTGCAGCTAACAACCAAACTGTTTCATTCAAATAAAAGGAAGGGTCATTATACACAGCGTATTGTGAGCCCTTGAAACAGATTGCAAAAGATACAGTTGCCAGCAAAAATAAATCAGAGTTTAAAGCAAAATTAGACAGCTATGTTCTCGCAGGACATAATCTTTCCTCCTATGGGTGATCAATGGAACATCCATGGGTTAAATGCCTTCTTTGTTCCTACACATTTCAGTATGTAGTAAGCAATTAGAGTTATAAAAGACTTGCGACTTTTAAACAAAGTAACTTGGAGATTTGCATTTTTAGCATGAGGCTGATTGGAGTATGCTGATCCAAATTCTGAATTTATTGAAGTTATAAATCTTGGCAGCACTCTCTCTCTCAAGGGAAGTTTTCTTCTGTCTAAAGAAGACATTAAATACATTATATGAACTACCCATTCATAAAGATTTTAAAATTCTTGATCTGTTTTTCAAAGAAGTCTGACAATGTGGAGATTTTCAAATTAGTTAAGCTGTGAGATGAGCAGGTCAGCCTGTTTAGTTACCAATGTGTTTGTTTTAGCAGTACCCAAAGTTGAAAGGGTGACAGCACCCTCCTGATTCCCAAGAGGCAATTATTTGCACACGAGATGAATGCTAGAACTCCATTTCACTAATTGGTGCAAGATGGACATTTTGTGCTTCATCTGGCAGCTTGGCTTTTCTATGCTCTAAATGTTGTAATTTTATAATGTAAGGCAAGTAGCTTTGTTATTCAAGAACCTCCTTGTTTTTACCTTGCAAACTCCGCTCAGCACTATTTCTCTTGTGCTTGTGTCCATGTGTGTTAGTGGTTTTTCACCTATCCTTTTCACCCCTAACATTTAAGTACTCTTTTGCAGTTTGGAGCAATGTTATAATGAGACCCTTGGAGAGAGTTTTATCACCCTTGCAGGCAGAAGGGCTATCCATTTATTTGAGATGAGATAAATAAGCAGATAGCATTTTAAGTGCTGACAAGCCTTAACTAATTTGAAACAGGTATGACAGCATTGCCTGAGTCCTTGAGAAATTTGTTTATTGGATACCAAAGTTACAGTATATTATGCCTAGAGGAGTGATTGTTTGTGTTTATTCCTCCAGGTAATACTGGAGGCAAGAGGATCATTGTGAGGAGAACTATAACCGAGGATTTTGAATACCAGAGTGATGAATGGTATATTGGAATGATGATACTCCTCCAGCCCAAAAAACTGAGTAATACTAAGGAAGCACATATGAAGTTGAGTATATGCTATAGCTAGTTATGGTAACTCCAGAGGAGGGAAGGGGTGGTGGAGACCTTCCAATAATATTGTACTGTGTGTTGTTATGCAATGAACAACAGACTTGGGGCCTCCTTTGTTTTGGGCTGTGGTTCTCTTTTGGGCAATGGATCTCTTTTTTTAACTCACTCCAGGAACCCAAGTTGCAGTAGTAAGACTAATCATTCTAAAATGGCTCTGGAAATGTAGCTGTTGGTCCTGACTCACTGAGGATATAGGATGAAAATAAAATTGAGGGTTTGAGGGCTTGGGACATTTGATTTCTCAGGGTATTTTGTAATGTTTGCCTATTATTTTAGTAAACCTCAAATTCATCTTCCTTTTTAACTGCTTGTAGTGTTTTATGCCCCCTGGCTATTACCAGTTATTTTGATAAGGTTGCTGTTTTCTTTTTTCCTTTTTTTTGTTTACCACGAAGAGGAGATGGGTAATGAGTTTAACTGTTAGCTCATCTACTTGGTTATCACTGAAATCATAGTGACCCTTATGGCAGCATGACATAATTGTTTCACATAGATAATAGAGGAGTTCTATATCTATACCCAGACTTACAGTAGCATACCTGCATTATAGCTATGGGAGTCTTTTTCTACTGAGCATAAACAGGCATTAGATATAAGAACTGGAGCCTTTTGGGTCATTCAATAAATTCTCTAACTGACAGGTTAAACTGGTATGTCAGCCCACTCTCGCTGGGTAATGCCAGTTTGGGGGGTAGAGTCCCCTTTGGATATATGATGTGAAACCAGTTTTGGATCACTCAATAGAGACTTTCTGGTAGGGTACAGAGCGTTGAGTGTTTTGCATATGCATGCTAGAATAAGCCAGGAATGGATCTGCATTTTGAAGGTAGGGGAGTGCTATCTTAAGGCTACATTTCACAATTATCTGGCATTCAGCTACTGATGATGGATCTATGAAATGTCCATCCATATTATACCTAGGGTAAAGATAGTATACTGGCCCAGTTTGGTGAAGTATTGCCAGATGGAGGCAGGGTGCCAATAAGATGTCTCTCCAATTGACGTATTACAAGTTGCTCATTATAGTGGAATTACAGTTAGCCATAATAAATGTTGCAGCAGGATATATTCCAGAATAGGTCTAGCGCAGTAACTGAACTCTGGTAAGAAGCCAGTGCTGCATAAGGGTGTCTTTTCTCTATACATCAGGCATGTGTGTTCTGGTAGTGGCCTTCAGAGAATTTTCTCTGGTTGTCTTATGGGAAAATAAATGAGAAACCATTATTTCCATAAGTATTTAGCAAGTATTCCTTTCTCCCTCCATATGTAATATGAAGTTTGATAGATAAAAAAGGAAACATGCTTGCATTACAATTTTTTCTCTTAATCTAGATAGTGATTCTCTTTGTTAAGATACCTTAGGTGTTCTGCAGATTTTATCTTTTAAACTAAACAGTGCATCTCTTTGTTAAGATGCTTTTTGGGTACTGCATATGAATACTACAAATTGTATAACATTGCAGAAATAATATGTTCTGAAATATGAATTTTTAAACTTTTTCATACTAATTACTGTTTTTTTATTGTATTCTGTTTATGAAATAGACACTGTAATAGTTTGACAACTGAACAATATCCTGCACTGATATTTGTTAGTTTTGAAGAGTTTCAATCTTTCAAGTAAATGGAGACCATCATTCTAGGGTTTGCATGAGCTTGGACCTCTGTAGTAACAGATTTCAATGTACGTTTCTTTATATTTTTTGTGAATTGCTTGTTTGCCTTGTATTTATTAACATTTTGTACTAAGTTTGTTACTGGAATCTCTCATTTCAATTTCAAGCAATTCTACGTGCTTAATAAAGCTGTCCATTTTTCCCATTCTGTCTAACAGTTTGAATAACCCTCATCACATCATCCAGCTTTTTAAAGTTTTTAATTTCTGTTGCTGTAGTCATGGTAATTGCAGTAGACGGTATGCTGACAGAAGAGCAAAACCCTGATGGTGAAATCCCCAACAATGACAATTTCGACAAGTTTCAAAATTGTCGTTGTGGGGGACCTGCCAGAAAAACTTTGTCCTTTCACCAAATTATGCCTCCCCTTCCCATGAGTTAACTCTGACTCAGAGTTAACAATCATTAGTAGGGGGTCACAGGGAGCACAGACCCTCACATGGGGGGGTTCAGGGGGCACAGCCCCCTGATTGAAAAACACCAATGTCTGTCAGGCAAAATTTTGCCTGTCAACATCAGGGATCTCACTATGCTGAACCTCAACAACACTGTTGTCACATTGGCATAGGTAAACTGGAGTAGATGTAGTAGAAGTAATAGAAATAGTGGGCAAAGATTGTGAGTGAGAAAGTTCTTCAAACTGAACATTTGAAGTGCTTAATTTTATGTCTACTCATAGAATTATCTTTAGAGCTCCTTAAGGTCTCTAATGATAACAGAACCAGAAATGTATTTTTCCATATACAATTTATCCTCCTACATCTGGGGGGGCAGCTTATCAGCCCAGTCACCACTCCCCTGCACTGGCTACCATTCCTCCCCTGACCACCTACTTGGTCATGTAGTTTTCCCATGAGCTCCTCCCTCATAGCATGGATGAGAGGGGTGAGCCATCCCACCCACCATTAATCAACAAATCTGAGGTGGATCAAATTTGGTGATTGAGAGGAGGTGAGAGTGTGGGTTCAGCTGCACTGGGTGTCATTAAGCCCCTCTGATGCTGTTTTCCTCCATTTTTATCCCCACCTGACTGTGGAGCACCATACTTGTGGGTGGAGGTGCACCTACCTGATGAATCTCTGCAGCTCCCTCCCATATATGCCTCCCTAACACTGCTCTTCCCCAGGTCTCCACCTAGGGGCCACCTAGGCTGGACCAACATACCTTACCTCTCCAGGAGAGGAGAGCAGTCCTTGGGTGCTTGATCCTCTCCCTTCCCAGCCAACCCCCAATGACCCAAGTCTGTTGCCAAACCCGAGTCGCCAGTGTGGCAAAAAGTAATATGTGAGGTGCCTCAGTCCTCCTGGCCACTGGGCTGACTGAACCATAAATTTCTTGACAGCAGCAATGGAGACTTTCAATTTAACAGATTGGAACACAAATAATACTGGTGGCTCCACAGGTCCAAACTGTGGTAAAGTAGCAGCCTTCAAGTCTGTCTCAGTTAGCATTTCCAGGTTTCTGGGCAGTGCTAAGAAACAATTCACTTACTCCACTGTACTGGACTTCATGGCTTTTTCTGGGTTTGTTTGTGCTTCAAATAGGTACTTGCAGAATGGACCCCCATTTCATCTGTGGTGTCCCCACTTCCAAAGAGGAGGATGTGGAAGTATTTTTCTTACATTTCTTTGGTTTCTCTTATTTACAGTAAAAGATTTCTGCATTTCAGATTATTTCTCTGAAGAAGTCTGGATCATTGCAAACCACAAGAGGAGTGTGGCCTCTATATACAGTAGCAACCATAATGGATCTCTCTAGTTGATCATTGTGAGCATCATATCAATTCAGCTTTCATTTCATTTATAAAACTACAGGCACATAACCAGCCTTGATTGGCTGAATTCCATGTTAGTGAAATGCAGTAACCTCATTGTCTGTGCATTCAAGCAGCAATGAAGTAATTCAGTTGTGTTAGTCAGTTTTACATTTTTAATGAAAATGACAAGACAACCAAAACTGCATAAATGTGCTTCATAATAGCAGTAAGTCACTCTAGGACTAGATGATATAAGCAATAATACAAAACACTGTGTACAACATAGAGAATTTGAAGTATGCACTTTTTGGGTATGTTCAGAGACTTCCCTTCAGGACTTGTGTGAACAGATCCAGATGTGCAGGGCCCTCAGGTCCCTGCCCCAAAGGAAGAGTCCATCTTAAAGGTGGGTGAAAGTTGAGCATTCCAGTTTCGTGGAACATTTGGGAAATTTTGCCGAATTTTCTGAACTTCTGCCATTGGCAAGATCAGAATCTTTCGAATGTGTTTGGCTGATTTCTGCCCCTTTCTGTGGAATGTTTTGGCTGAACTGCAAAATAATACACATGAACTGTGGAATAACAGTTCTGAGGAATTTTGTTTCTGCAGTTTAATGAATTATTCCTCAGTACATGTAATTATTCAGCAGTTTAGTGATGAGTTCTGTGGACTTTTTTCTCTGCAGTGTAATACAATAGTCCACAATTTAAAACTTTTTTCCCACTGTTCTAAGTCAGAATTTCCACGAAAGTTGTTCATTTGATTTCTGCACTTTTGCGGAAGCAAAAATCTGACTTTCACAGAAATTCTGTCAGTTGAAGTTTTTTTCCTCTATCTGCCTGCTGTAGTTGAGGGCCCTCTGGGCCCTAAACATCTATGCAGCAATATGTGTCAAGAATCTGTGATGCTGTCTGGAGGACTGTGGACACACAAGAATCTCGGGGCCCTGCATTTCAGTGTAGCAGTAGATACATACAGGCAGGGTCTATGTGTCAGCTGACATGTAGAACCCACTGGCAGCCACAGGTTTATAGGTTTAGTTATTTTAATTATATTGTACCTGGGTCTGTTCAGCCAACCCTGTACCTTCCCTTCCCAGGTTGAGAGGTGATGCTGCATGGCAACATCATCCTCCTAACCTTGACCCATCCATCTAGCTCACTGAGCTCCCCCTCAACACAGCTTTGTAGCACAGGATGGCAAAGCAGTACTGCTGGACAAAATGCTGGCCCTGCACACATTTCTTTTTTTTTATTCTGACCACAAATTTTCAAGATAGTCATTTTATGACTCACCTTATAAACATAAAATGTCTGGAATATTGGCTGAAATGTCTTTAATGCCACAAGTGCATAGCACATTTCAGCCAGGATTTGAAAAACGACACCAGTCACGTTCATGAGGTGGTGTGAGAAAATGTCTATGTTGAAAGTCTGAGTCAAAATATTGAAAATTACCACAGTTATGAGTGAGCATGGAAAACTTTCAAACTACATTTATAACTTTGCTGTTTTTTCAATATTTTGACTCGTGATTTTGAACATAGTCTTCTTATGGCATTATCTCACAAAGCCAGCAGATAAAAATGATCACATCCTGCCCAAAAGGTAATTTTATGGAGTGACATTGAATTCACCTTAAATCCTGGATTTGAAAAATTTCACCTACCTTGTTCATGAGGTGGTGTCCCAAAAAGGCCATGTTAAAAATGTGGTGGAAAATATCTAAAAATGACAAAGTTATGATTAAAAGTTCAAAACACATTCAGTTAGCAATAAGCCAGTCCAGGGTATGGGGTTATTGGCATTTAATCCACACCTGGGGTGCATTGTGCAGCATGATGCCACAGGCCGAGTGTCCTCACAGCACCCCAGGCATGGATTAAATGCCTATAACCCCATACCAGGCTATTGTGCTTATAACATGGGTTGTATGCAGAACAAGGAAAAAACACATGAAAAGTGTTTTTTCCCACTTTAAATAGCAAGAAAGCTAGTGTATCCTGCCACCTTGAAAAATAGTCCATAACAAATAATGCATTCTGCAGTCCTGTTTTGCACATGGAAATGTCACAGATACAGTACTGATATGATTTGTGACATTGCATGTGCATAATATTGTCTGGTACCTTGCCTAACATGTTTACTTTAGCCCCCCCCAGACATCCACATTCCATAGGGCAGCAAAACAGCACTGAGCTGTTACTGAAATGTCACTCTTGGTGTTAAGACTGATATATGTTTGTTTCTTTACTTATTTAAAGATAGTTTACCAGGTAAGGAAACACATGTACAATGGAACTGTTTCTGTATGTCTCATCACCCGCCCCCAGTGACTCCCGAAGATGCACACACAAACACACACGCACACAAAGAGAATAAGCACCAGAACGCTATCATATTCACCAGCACAGTAATCAATACAAGTTAATTTTACTCCTGCAAGAAACATTCCTCTGAACATGTATAAAGCAGAAAGAAAAGTGAGGTCATGTAGGAAGTGACCTACTGTAATGCATATGGCTCCCACTCCCACTAGTCCATCCCACACTCTCTCTTGGGCTCCCTCACACTGTGACCTGTCCTTGCTGCATATGGTTATATGGGGGAACTGTCTCTTCTGGTATGCTGCCATCATGTTCAGGGACACTGAACCATTAACACCTCTTCTCTCTGTCTCTCTCCTGCCACCTACACTAGGCCATCTGCATGGCTCAGTACTTGAGACAGAGAGAGACAAGACTTCAGCATTTCTGCCTGAGATGTCTGTGTGTGTCACTCATACAGTGGACTGGCTATGGGACCAAAACCCCTACACTGCATGCTCGGACTTTCTTTCTCTCTTGCCCCACTTGTGTGTAGCTTTCTGTTCGGTGGTCTCTGTCACAGGAGCTGGAGGGGGGATGCCAATGCGATCTGTCTCTTTTTCACAAACCCTCTCTGGGCCCACTGACAATGTATAACACCAGTTCTTTATTTTTTTTTATATAATGAGGATTCAGAAAGACCTTTGAGTCAAGGACTCATTTCCAAAGGTTCTACGCCAGACATAGAGAGTACAGAGACAACAGAATTACACCTTAAAAACATTGGTACAGGCATTGGAGTACGTAGGAGAACATTAAGTGGGTACACAACATGACATAACATGAGTTTCAGTACTTTGGTATAGCCATAGCATAGCAGTTGGTTCTGCAGTAGGCTGATGGTCAATGTTGGAGGTAGTTTTGGAGCCTTCAGGCTAAAGAGCTTTAAAAGAAGAAATTCAGTTTAAAGCAAAATAAAACAGTCAACTAGGGGCTGCGCTGATGAGTGAAAAAGTGAAGGGGGAAGGGGAAACAGGCTGGGACATAGCTATGAGGGAACAGCAAAGGGGGAAAGAATCAGGAGCAGTCACATGGGTTGGAGGTCTGAAGGTGCTCCCTTAGCTGGGATTTAAAGGGGCCAAGCCTTCTTTCATGAGTTATATGGCTAGGGAGCGAGTTCATCCAGGAAGGGGCCTTGTAACTGAAAGTTCTCTGGAATTGAGATGTTCAGCCACAGGGTACCCAGAATAACACCTTGCCAGAGCTACTGGTGGATATGACAGCTGATGTAGGGTACATAAGGGAGGAGAGAGCAGGGGGAGAGAGTCCTAGTCCAAACTTTTTTGCCCTTAGACAGTTTCTACCACTACTACCTCTTACTTATCCACGGTGACAGACAGGTTGACAGAGAAAGAAATGGGAAAGACAGAAAGCAGGTTGCACTGACAGATGGCCAACATGTTACCGCTCAGGCTCTATCACTTACTTGCATGTTTTAATGGCTGTCTGTCAGTGCTGAATTTTACCACAGATAAGACATTATGCTTTTGCTTAGGGATCTTGCTGACCAGGCAGCTCACCCCAACTGTGGATTAGTGAATTTAATCCATGGTCAGATGATGCTGTTTGACCAATTAGCTGTCCCCCTGTTATCAACCCATGTTATAAAATACATTAACTGGTCTTGTCTTATTTCCGAATATTGTAGTCCTGTTTCCCAGAAAAGGATACCTTTCAGACCGGAAAGTGGATCTTTGACATAGACCCTCTATAGGTAAGTGAGGGGGTGTGGGGGTATGGGTTGGTAGGTGCTGAGTGGTGGCTTAACATGGGGTTTGAGGTAAAATGGTATGGGGGGAGCAGAGATCAACAAGAAACCCTTTTCTCCTCTGTATTTAGAATTTTACAATTTACAGTTTTTGGCAAGGAAAGAAACATGGAACCAAGACTTGTTTCCCAGGTGCATCCTGGGATCACAGTGAAGATCAATGACTTGCTCATGAGAGAAAATAAAATAAATGCAGGCACTCACTCATGCTAGTATCTCTTCTGGAAACAGATGAAACTAAACACAAAGGTTACTCTGACTAGTTTATTGAATAAGACCCACAGTGGACAGAAGAAGAGCAGGAAACAATATTAGAAAATTGCTTCAATGTTTCGTACTTGCATGCCTTTTCAAGAGGTTTCAATGACTATAAAGTTGTTCCCTTATATACTGTATGTAGGTTTCTTAAAAGTACGGTGACAATAATGCCATGTGCAGTGAGTGAAACAGTGCTCTATCAAGTGCATAGAAAAGGTGCAAAGTGCAAAATTAAAAACATATTTGAAAACTTCTGGACATAATATTATCAAAAGATGCCAAGGGTGCAGTCAGAAAATGATAAAATGCAATCCACAACTTCAAAGCTTTGTAATGCTGAAAATTGACTGCCCCTAATAACTTAGCTGAGCAAGGTAAGATGACTTGCTAAATAATTGCACACAAACAGTTCATGCTAGCTCATTCTGAAGAGACCTGTGGAGAAAATACAAGAACTGAGAGGAAAATATAATACACTGAAGGCATACAAAATCCATAAAGGTCATTCAAAGGCTCAGAATAGGTTAACATGAGACTGCCATAGGAAATTTCACTAAAACGGTATCACTTCTATCCTGTCATTAAGTCCTGGTGGGATTGTGGCTGTTAGTTTATGTATCCAGAAGGATTCTCTGCAAGCCAATTGGAGATCAATATCTCTGCCTCATGGCCCCACTGAGACATTCTCAATGCCTACAATGTTACAATAGTACCGGCTGGTATTGGAAGAGTGGAGAGAATGTTCTGCTGTAACATAATTCATGTTAGCATCAGAGATCCTGCAAACAATCAAAGATCCTGCAAGTTCAGAGACAATAGAACACTAAATTGTATATGCAGGAACCAGAACTAGACCTCCCACCAGCATGCTTACATGAGCTGATGCTTCCAAAAGTCACTGGACAGCAAATTCAATCACTGTTATCTCCAATGGACGTTGCAGAACTGCAAGTGGCATTGCTTCATGTGAAAGCTGGCAAATGTTCCTGGTCAGTTGTGTATCTAAAACAACTTTACAAAGCCCATACGGAACTATTGTTATTTCTACTCTTGAAAATGTACCAAGCCATATTAAATGGAGGCTCACCCTCACCCTACTGGAACAATTGCCCAAATCACCACAACACTGCAACAACTTGCATCCTTTTAATACAGTGCTGCATAGACTGATTCACATTTGTTTTTTTTTTCAATTGGACTTCAGTCTTTTTTCCAACTAGTAGTGTGTATTGGTGTGTGTGGGGGGCTCAGGGTAGCTGACAGCCAATTAGATCACTGTGGGGGAGGAGTTATTCACTTCAAAAGTTTGTGCCACTCACTGAGCGTGAATGCATGCGTGAGTACAAGTGGTGCGAGCACCTCTCCTAGGAGAAAAACTGTTTGAAATACATACATAACTTGAAGTCTTTGGCCCCTTTCTTGGTAGCTTGGAATAAATTTAAAGACTCATGTCTAAAAACTTGGTAAGTTGTTTATTTTTTAAATAAATGAATGAATATCCTTGATTAATATTATTGGTATTACTCTTTAATGAGACTTACTGCTATCATTGTACTATTTTGTCTGCAGCGTTAGTGTTACCTTTGTGTCACATATGACTCAAGCATAACCTGGGTTTTAAACATATCATAGTATGATAGTATCATAGTAAAAGCCAGCAGAATGAGCCCCATGGTCTATCATATCTGCTTGGAACCTAGCCCCCTACTGGGAGCTCACTTCTTCACCCCCCCAGCCCCAGAGGTGGGCCTCCCTGGCCTCAGCTTCCCCTGTACCTGTCCCAACCCTTCTTGAATCCTTCCACTGTGGTCTCTTCCACCAGACTCCATGGGCAGTGTGTTTAATGGTTCAACCACCCTTTCTGTGAAGAAGTGTCTCCTGTGATCCCCCCTGTACTTCCCCACGTCCAGCTTCCACTCGTGCCCCCTGGTAGTTCTCCCCCTTCTTAAGCTTGAACACTTCCCTGGCTCTGCCCTTATTTATCCCCTTTACATACTTGAAAGTCTCTATCATGTCCCCTCTGTCCCTCCTCTCCTCCAATGCATACAGATTGAGTTCATCCAGTCTCTCCTCATAGATCCTACCCTCCATGCCCTGAATCATCCTGGTCACCCTCCTCTGGACCCTCTCCAGCAGTGCTATGTCCCTCTAAAGATGGGGTCTCCAGAACTGCACACAGTACTCAAGATGCAGCCTAACTAGGGCATTATACAGAGGGAGGATCACCTCCCTCCTAATGGAGGTAATCCCCCTGGTTATGCAGCCCAGTATCCTGTTTGCTTTTGCTGCAGCTCTTTGACAGTTCTCTGTGTTATTCATTTTGCTGTCCACCACTATCCCTAAGTCCCTATCGCCTGATGTGACTTGCAGTGTGGTCCCCCCCAGGGTGTATGCATATCCCGGGTGTCTGACCCCTAGATGCAGCACTCTACATTTCCCTGCATTGAACTTCAACCCCACTTCCTTGCCCACCCCCAAGGTATCCAGATCCCCCTGCAGGACCTCTCTCCCCTCCTGCCTGTCTGCCAGTGCTCCCAGTTTTGAGTCATCCACAAAGAGACTCAGTCTACTCCTAACACCCTCCCTATGTCCGAGACATAGTAATTGAACAGGAGTGACCCCAGGACCAAACCCTGGGGAACCCCACTGCTGACCCTGCTGGGGAAGGAGACTATCTCTCCAAGCACCACTTGCTGCATTCACCCTGTAAGTCAGTTTTCCACCCACCTGAGCAACTACCCCCCATCCCCCCCAGCTTTGTTAATGTAGGCCGTTGTGGTGCCGTCGAGCATGCCTACTGAAATCCAGATAGAGGACGTCCACCGGCCTATGTCAGTCCAGGGCACCCGTGACCCAGTAATAAATCTCCAACAGGTTAGTCTGGCATGACCTCTCCAGAATAAAACCATACTACCTGTCATCCAGGTGCCCCAACCTTTCCAGCTGCCCCCCCCCAGCCTCTCCTTGACAATGCCCTCAATAACCATGCCTACCACAGACAATGGGCTAACAGGCCTATAATTCCCCATCTCTTCTCTGGACTCTCCCTTGTGGATAGGCACCACATGAGCCACCTTCCAATCTTGAGGCACCCACCCTGTCTTCAGGGAGATGTTAAAGAGTGAGGCCAGTGGAGCTGCCAGCACATCCGCCAGTTCCTTCTGCACCCTTGGATGCAGCCCATCTGGCCCCGGCACCTTCTCAGTCTTTATTTCTTTTTATTTTAGTCTTTGGTAACTGGGTAAGGCCCACTAGGCACAAGTGCCTGTTTTCAGGGGTGACCTGGGAGCACTGGGCGGTTAAGTGACTTGCTTAGAGTCACACAGTATGCAAGTGGAGGTTGTGAGAATCAAACTCAGGTCTGGTCTGTTGGATGTATCAAGCTCGTTCACACCTCGTTCCTCTAACCTCAAGGCTATACTGCCAATTTAGTGACTGGAGGGCCTCTCTTACCCTATCCACTGTGATTTCACCCTCCCATCCCCCCTCCTCATGCATCCTCTCCTCCCCCTTCTAGATATGGCCCATCCCCTGCCCTAGTCTCATCCAGTCCTTCAGTCTCCAACTGACCTCCTGGTTCAGTGGACTCCTCTGCCCTCCCATCAGGTTGGAAAGATCCCCCACCTCCCCCGGGTAAAGATAGAGGCAAAGTACTCATTTAGCACCTCTACTTGTTCCCAAGCTTCCTGCGCCCATCCCCCCCAGTTCTAATCCTGCTTATCTGTGCCCTCACTTTTCTCTTCTTTTCTCCCCTGTGTATCTATAGAACCCCTTTCCCCCCCCTGCAGATATCCCTGGCCATGTTAAGCTCCTTCTTTGCCTTGGCCCCCATTATCACCCTGGTGACCCTCTTAGCCAGAAAATCATACTCTCCCCTCTCCCTAGCCCCCCTTGAGTGCTTTAAGCACGCTTAGGCAGCCTTTTTCTCCCTCACTACCTCTTGCACCTCCCAGGTCCACCAACACAGCTTACTGGCCCTACATTGCTTGCGCCTTACCTTTGCACAGGCCCTCAAAGCCTCCTGCACCCCCTTCTTAATGGTCTCCCACAAACTACCAGCATCCATGTCTGGCCTTTTGTCATCCAAGCACCCTTTAAGAATCCTTCCCATGCCCTCAAAGTCTGACACCCTGAAATCTATTACTTCTGTGTTAGTGCAAATTTCCTCTCCCCCCTAGGAACATGAGAAACCAGACCATGGCATGGTCACTGCCTGCCAATGGGCTGCTCATCTCCAGACCCCTTATCTGGTCACTATCTGCTAGGACAATGTCCAGGATCTGATCCTGCCTAGTAGGCTCCCCCACATGCTGGACTAGGAAGGCATCCAAGAAGACATCCATTAACCTCTGCTCCCTGGCCACTGAGCATGTTATAGTACCCAGTCTGCCCCCGGCATGTTCAGGTCACCCATGATCAACACCCTGCCCTTGCTGAGGCCACAGTGACCACTGATGTTCTCAGCCAGATCATCCTTCAATTCGGCTTCCATTGTGGAAGGTTTGTATACCACCCCTATTTTTAATCTTTTACCCCCTTCATTTGTAGTGTTACCCAAATTGCCTCCACATCTCCTTCTGCCTCCTCGATTCCACCAACTACTATGTCATTTTTGACTATCAATGTCACACACACCCTCTTCCCACCCCTCTATCCTTCCTAAACATTGTATATCTCTCTAAATTTAGGTCTCAATCATGCCTCTAGGTGGCCCATGTCTCAGTAATTGCCACCAAGTCTGCTGCACCCTCAACTAGCATTGCCTGGAGCTCTGGCATTTTGTTGCCCATGCTCCTGGCATTGATCAGGACCGTCCCCCCCTCTCCAGTCTTCTCAGCCCAGTGCAATCCCCCATATCTCTGTCCTCCTCAGTGCCCCCTGGTCTTTTAATGCTACCCACAGCCCGCTTTGCATGATCTAGTCCTGAACCCTCAAGCTTCCTCACTGGGGCTTTCAGTCTTTCTATCCTTCTCCCCTTTACAAGTTTAAACCCCACCTATCACCAATGAATCCAAAAAGTTTTTGTTTAAGGATCTCCCTCCACTCCAGGTTGAGATGCAGCCTATCCCTGGAATATAGCCCCTTGTCTTCCCATGTATCACCCCAGTTCCCTATCAATCCATACCCTTCTGACTTGCACCACTCCCTGAGCCACTGGTTAACTCCCCTATGTTTTTGCTTATTTTCCCTGCTTGCCCTTGGTACTGGCAGTATCTCAGAAAAGGAGATTGAGCATCCTATAGAGTGACAAACCCTGGCCAATTCCCTGAATCTCACCTGTATCTCCAGTTCACCGCTCCCTTCTAAATCATTTGTTCCCAGGTGAACTAGAAAGTTTGAGGATCCTCCGCATTCCCTTGCCATTGAGTATAGCTGGAATTTGGCCTTATGTACTGATAAGCCTGGGATACATTTAACATTGACTGGGCTGCCTTTTCCCTTCCCAACCCCCTCCCACTGGATACCTCTAATCATGGAGTCACGCAGCAGGAGCACCTTCACCTCTCCCCCAAGTTATTAGCCCATTTGTGCCCTTCCATACTCTTTCTTCTGCCTACATCCCCCGGCTTGCTCCTTGCACCCCCCACAGCCTGGGTGTCTCCATGTTGTGCTTGCCCTTCCAGGCTCCCTCTTCTGCCTATGTCCTCAGTTTTCTCCTTTCACCCCCTGCAACTTGGGGGTCACAGGCCTGTATGTGACCTTATAGACTCTTTCTCCCGACTATGGCCCCCTGCTTCCTCCTCATCCCTCCCACAGCTTGGGCATCAGTATTTTGATTGTGCCCTTCCAGGCTCCCTCTTCTGTCTCCCTCTTCCAGCTTGTTCCTCGCATACCTCACAGCCTGAAGATCACTAGTCACCCCCTTAACTCTTCCCCGGTTGGTCTGTTGCCATTGACTTCTCCACCCAGGCCTCCTATTCCTGCTTTCCTTCTCCCCTCCCTCCCCCCTCAAGTTCTGCAGTAATGGACCCTTGTGCCCTAGTGCTTTCTACACCCCCCTCTTCTGGAGATTCCAGTCTCAGAGCTGGCATACCCAGAGTGCTCTCCTCCTCACCCCCTCCTTGTCTGCTTTTCTCTTCCTCAACTCTGCCCTGTCCTGGGTCCTGGCCTCGTCAACCCTGATTCTGTTCTGTAAGTCCCCCTCTGCCTTGCCTCCCTAAGACCTGGTCTTGTGCCCCCCTTCCCACCTATCTGGTGCCCTGGTCTCATGTTCCCCATGCCCTCCCCTGTTTGGATCAGGCCACCTCCTATCCCGCCCCCTCCAACACTTGACCAATCCCACCACATCATCCCCATCCCTTGCCCACCAGCCTATTCCACCTCATCATCTGGGTACAGCAGGGTGAAGAGATTTGTAAGTGTGATGCCTGCCCCAAACTCACCCACTCCTCTCCCCTCCCCTTCCCTTCCTTGGCTCTCTCTGGGCTGCCCCCTCCTTTTGGAGTGAAGACTGTACACTGGTATTTTCATGTCTCTCCCCCCTGGAGCGACCATGTGGTCCTAGTCATCTCACCCCCACTGCTATACCCTTGGGTATGCCATTTTGCCCTCTCCTATCATCATATGGTTCCTGCTACCCCTTCCCTTTAGAACCCACCGCCCTCCCTGCCTTCAACTGCTTCCTGATCCCCTTGACCTCCTGCCTGAGGACTGCCAACTGGTAACACACTGGGCATCCCCCAAACCTCCATGCCCAATTCAATATTATGGCTGCCCTACACCTCGTACACCCAATCACCCTCCCAAAGATACCAGCTCTTGCATCATTCAATCACATTCTCACTGTTAGGTGTGGGCAATATGGGTCCATCTCAGCAATAAAATTACCCTCCAATACGTATACACTCAATCAATCTAAAATCTAAAAGTACCCTCCAATCCGTATACACGCAATCAGTCTACCCTTTTTCCAGCAGTAGCCAGCATATGCCTGAGCAATCGATACAAACAGTACCCAATATGCAGTAGCCAGCACTACCCAAGCATCACCCTAATAGAATTAGGATGTTGCACGGCCTTATGGGACTCACCTAATAAATGTAGGGCATGCCTTGGGATGGGTGGGTTGCGGGGTGGGTGAGTGGGAGTACACCACCAGCTGTGTCAAAACACAATCAGCCAAGGAGTTCTCTGGCAGTGACACCTCACACAATCACCAACTTGTCTGCTAGAATCCCTTACTCCTGCCCAAACTAAATGTAAAAGCACAATAAATGGCAGTTAAGACCAGCCCTCAAATACAATTACAAACACACAGAAATACCAGCTAAAAAAATCTTACATATCTACTTACACTCACAGCCACCAGCTAGAGTCTCCTTCTCCCCCTCCACTAACTGAAGACTAACTGAGATGGCAGTTACACCTCACATTCAAACAGCACTAATCCCCTGTAATATGATGCCTGCACTTACAGGCCAGACAGCAACTTTTAAACACACAAACCCCAACTTGTCTGCTAGAATCCCTTACTCCTGCCCAAACTAAATGTAAAAGCACAATAAATGGCAGTTAAGACCAGCCCTCAAATACAATTACAAAGACACAGAAATAGGAGCTAAGAAAATCTTTCAGATCTACTTACACTCACAGCCACCAGCTAAAGGCTCCTTCTCCCCTTCAGTAACCGAAGTAAAGTAACAAGTATCTTTTTAAAATGTTGCTGTTTCATATGCTGAGATATTTGTTTCTATGCTGCCTCCTGTGCTCTGCTACTGCCAGTGAATCAAATAGAAATGAACTAGGGATGCATTGGATTTTTCCCTTAGCACCCACATATAAAATAACAAATGTGATGGTAAACAGAAGGAACAATTTCACTACAAACTGGAGGCAGTATGTTTCAGGCAGCAAACACAGTAGTTGTACATGCACATGCATTTTATAAGCCAGTAACAAGCTTTTCAGGAGCATGTTGTATGGTTTTAATTTTGGGGGAGATACTGAATTGAACTCAGGTCCTGATACTCATGCCACTGTTAAAATTTTACATGATAATGCCCGTAGTGTACAATAGCTGAAAACACTGATCTACTGGCTACAATGATCACTGAGCAAGACCCTGGAATCCTGTGTTTGAGTGAAAATTAGTTGACAGAGAAAATAGTTGATAATGAGCTTTCTATTCCTGGGTATCAGTTCTTTAGATCAGGTAGGAAGCAGGGGGGGAGTTATGTTTTATATAAAAAGTACAGTATATTTGGATATGCCAAGGTTTTATTGCAAGGGAGTAATAGTAATATAGAATACCTAGTTGTAAATATAGATCAACTCAAAGTGGATATAGCAGTAGTATATTTTCTCCCTAAATCTAGTGTAAAACAGATACAAACAGACTTCAGGTTACTCTGACGTAAATAGCTACACACTTTCTGCAAAGAATACTGGTAGACACCTTGCTGACCATTTCAGGAAACAGTACAGGGCAGTCAGGAATGGAGACACTGATAAACCCATTGTATCCCACTTTATCTCCAGGGACCATAGTGTCAATGATCTTTCTGTTTGTGTCCTTCAGCAGGGCTTCTGGGATTCTGACCATAAAAAAAACATGGAAATCAAGCTGATCATCTGCATTGTCTCCCAGTAGCCCTCCAGTTTAAATAATAGGCTTATTTTCTACTAATATAGTTCAGCCACCCCTTCTTCTCTCTAAAGTCTGTTTGTATCTGTACACATCTATTTTCTTTTTCCACAGATGTCTCCATCTATGTCTCCTTCCCCCACATTTGTCACCTTTCAGACTTCTTACTAGGACCTGCTAATTAGTCCACACCTGGGGACTTCTCTAGCTCATTGACTGCTATTATGCCTTTTCACTTCCATCATTACCTTTTTAGTTTTCCAAATTCTGTCTTTTCTTGCCATTTATCACTTCTTCTCCCAGAGCCTCCCCTTTTTGCTTTCCCCAAATCTCTCTCTCTCTCTCTCTCTCTATATATATATATATATATATATATATATATATATATATATATATATATATATATATATATATATATATATATAGTCCGTATTTTACCAATCATCTTCACTAATTTTGCTTTTTCTCTTTTAGATATTACCTGAAGAAGACCTATGGTTGAAACATCAATTTTTAACTCTTATTTTATATTTTCAGAGTACCTTTATTGCTGAGCCTAGATGTGGAAAAGGCATCTGACAGAGTCTCCTGCAAATTTTTTTACTCTATACTGCTTTGATTTTAACCCTGATTTTATTAAAATAGTAACAACATTATACCATAACCCATGGGCTATGGTTCAAGCCAATGGCTAGTTATCAGACAGATTTTATTTGCAAAGGGGCACATGGCAGGGATGCTGATTGTTGTCCCTTCTGTTTGCTCTAAAAGCTGAACCCTTAGCACAAGCACTGCGGCAGAATGACAAAATTAAATATATTGATCACCATGGAGATGTCCATAAACTGGCCTTCTATGCAGATAATCTGCTTATGTGTATAACAGACCCTACAGTATTTCTGCCCTACCTCTGGACAGTTCTCTCACAGTATGGCTCTCTATCAGGATACAAATTAAATGAAGACTAGACAGCAGCCCTGCAATACCACTATGACCGTCCACTGAATTTAAAGTGAAAATTTACTTCCCAACCCCCCCAGATTCCCTGGACAAGCTAGGGACCTTCATCTCATTATGAGAAATGCAACAGGCCATATTGGACCTTCCCTTCAATAAGGTCCTGGGACCAGATGGTTTCTCAACCAACTTTTATAAAGCTCTCAGTCTACTCTGGTAGGGTCCTTAACCACCTTGTACAATGTAGCCAGAGCAAATAACTCCCTAGAACCATCCCTACAACAAACAGCCATCTTCCTGATCCCCAGATATGGCAAAAAACAGAATTAATGGAGGATTGCCACCCAATCTCCCTCCTCAACACAGACATCAAAATGCTGGTAAAAATCCTGGCCAAGAGGGTTTACTCAGTGTGGGGCCCACTGACAGGACATGAACATGTCAGTTTCATGAAGGACTGCCTCTCCTCAGACTGCATGAGCCAACTCCCCCACATAATTAAGGTGGCCAGGGACTCCAATCAACTAGGTTGATGCCCCTAGATGAAGAAAAGGCCTTTGACCAAGTCTCTTGGCCCTTCCCTACCAGACTTTGCAACAGTTTGGCTTCCTGGACACCTTCATTAACTGGCTCAAGTTCCTGTACTCCCGCCCCACAGCCTTTTATCAGATGTAATGGCATCAACTCAGAACCCTTCCACCTTCAAAGATGCACATGGCAAGGCTGCCACTCTCTTCCCACCTCTTTAACCTTTTCTTAGAACCCCTAACCAGAAGGATCCTCCTATGGGATGCAATCAAAGGCATACGTGCAGGTCAGAGGAGGTACATGCTCTCCAAGTATGTGGACAACATCCTCCTCCACATTGAGGACCCAACACAATCCATACCAGCTGCTGTCTCCCTGCAAATGAATTCACTGCTCTCTCAGGATACAAACTGGACCTAGAGAAAACATAAATCATGCCTCTCAACCACTGAACTTTGAAATACCACACACTACAGTTGGGTGGTGCCTAGGATCTGACCAGCCTTAAATACCTACTATAGGTATCCATGACCATACAAAACCTTCACGCTCTACTAACCTTCATCAAAAATCACTTCAACAGGTGGACCAGTCTCCTCATTACCCTCTGAGCCTGCATTAAAGTGATTAAAATGAATATACTGCCAAGGATCCTATACCCCATAGGTATGACCAACATATTCCTGCCCACCAGTTGGATCACCAAACAAAAATCTTTTCCAAACACTTTCTTTGGGGTGACAAAGCCCCACAGAAGGCATACCATAAACTCACACCACCCAAACAACATGGGGGCCTTCAGCTCTACAACTTCTACCTATACTACCTGGCACTGCATGCTGGGAAATTTCTTCGATGGAAGACAGCTAACCCAGCTATCCAGACCAACCCATATACTCCCCAATGGCTGCAGATCAAAACTGATCTATGCAACCAATGTAAAATAAATCTGAAAGCACTAGTATACATCCCTCAGTCTGAACTACCAGAACCACTCAAAGAAACGCTGAGTGGTGCCTCCATCCAAGCATGTAAACAACTGCATAGACTTCTTAAATCCCAGACCTTGTATCTATTTGACCACTGTATTTTGGACAACCTCAACTTCAAAATCCAGAATAAGCCTATCCCTCAAAACTTTCTAGGGCCCTTCCTCCTCCTCCATCTAAACCAAGTTATACAAAATGGATCCATCATTTCCTTAAATGCTCTCCCTGAGGCTCACCCCCACCTAAAAATACCCCTTTTCAGCTTCCTGCAACTCTGACACTCAGTCACAAGAGTCCTCAGCTCAAGGCCTTGGCCCATCCCAGACATCACGTCATGGACTGAGTTGCCCAACTTGCACCCCAACCTCACACCACTTCCCTAATACACAAACAATTGCAGTTAGCCTCCACATCCAATAACCAAGACTGATGCTCCTACTGGAGAACTGAATTCCCAGAAACTGAGGACCCTAATATACAAAAATCCACATGGACTCTCCTTCACAAATACACAAAGGTTAATGGGCTCAGGATTATGCAATATAAAATAGCACACACTATGTATTTCACACCGGCCAAGCTTCACAAAATGGATCACCTTCAAGCACCTACATGCAGAAAGTGCCAACAAGATACAGAGAACCTAAAGCACATTCTATGGGATTGCCCAAAAGCAAAGACCCTTTGGAAGGGTATCAAAACATGCCTGGACCAACTCTTCCATCTGGAGTCCTTCTTCAACTCCCCAAACATGCCAACTGGCTCTTGATATGGAAGTGGAAATGGGCATTGCTAAATACCATATCTCCCTCATCTCGGCAATCGCCAAAAGAGTAATACTGAGGCACTAGCTAGATTATACCACTCCCACCTACCAGAAGTGGCACAGCGACATACTGGATGCCCTCAGATTAGAAAAAAATATCAGCTCCCACAACAACAAACTGCCCCATATCATAAAAGATGGGACATCCTTGAAACCCTTCTGCTTCTGAACTGACCTCATACTACTGCACTCTAGTTGCTTATGTCTTGGATCACTGTTATAAGAAGACTACTTCCCTACACTAAATACCTAGCAATTTGTTATTTTGAAAATATCTGATATCATACATAGCCAACATTCCCACCTATAAACTAGCTTGTATCTCTATTCACTGAACAATCTCTGTAGTTTATGTTATTGTTGGTCTTGTGTCTTTGTTCAATATTTCAATAAAATACACTATTTACAAAAAAAAGAGAAACTTAATATTTAAATGGCACCACAAATCTATAACATACTTTGGAATAAAGATTTCTCAAAACTTAGTGGATACCTAAACACACAGTTTTTTAAAACGGCAAACTCCAAAATCTGGCTTCATAGCAAGGTAAAGTAAAGGCTACTGTTTACATTTATGCTAAAACTGCATTTATATAAGTAATATAAATGCAGTTTCATAGCTTTTGAAAAATGTAAACATCAGCCTTTCACTTACAAAAAACAGCCTTGCTTTCTCCCTAAAATGTCTGCCAACTCTGTTAAGTGATGAGTCATGATGACATCATTGGAGCTAGAGCCAGAGATCAATTTATATTCCTGTAGGCTAACTAGTTATTCTTTCCATCTTTGTTTTGAATTGTTTTACAAGAATGATCAACACTATGTGTTAACATGTGGATTATTTTGATCAGTACACGTTTTGCTATGGTTTTGTTCATTTTATTTACTTTAACTTGTTGAAAATGTTTTGCAATCTAGTTGACTTTCTCTTTGGCAAACTGCAGAAAAGTACAACACTTCAAATTCCTGATGATCTAGTGGTTATGTGATGCCCTGAAGTTGTTTTTTTTTGTTAACAAGGAGAGACACATTATGCTGAAACCTTGTTTACAGATATGGCCTGGTAGCACAAGGAAGTTAAGTGACTTGCTCAGGGCCACACAGCGAAGTACCGGTCTAGTCCAATTCCAAAGCTCATGCATTCTTGTTAATCCACAAAAAAAGCTTCTCTTGTATTCTTTTTCCAAGTGAACCCCCTGCACCTAGCCTGGCTTCTGTTGAACACCCCACCATCCACATCATGTCCTTAGTACTGTCCGGGGCTGCATATGAGCTTGCGGTCTCATGAAGAGAATTATCACACCTCAGACTGTAATCGTATACCTCAGAGAGTTGTGCATACCTACACCGATATGGATAATCAGCTGGCACTGTTAAAAAATACCTCCCAAATCACACTTAAGTCCACTTTTTCAATGTTTGACTTCTGCTCCCCACAGTAAACATTGAGTGTATCATCACCATTCTGCACAGTAAAGGCAGTATGTACAGTTCCCCTGTTGTGTTTTTGTCCCACTCATTAACCAACAATTGGGTCTTCATGGAGGGCCAAGCAATAAGCCCCAGGAATCACCAGAAAAACTGCTGTTCATGCTTCCTTAAGGGCTGTACTTACTGTGGGTAACAATATTATTAGCAGGAGAGGTGTATTAATGCCTTGAGCGAATCCACCAGAATTCCAGTGTCAGTCTACTTCCTTTATCTGTGATCTGCAGAACCCCGCAGGACAGTTCTATGCAAATCTTCTCCAGTACTTTTTAGTGCCCTGCTCCACAATGTGAGCTGATTGGCTACCACTCTTCTAAATCTTGAATGATCTATACACTGCTCCCTCAATACTGTCCTAACAAATGTCAACCCCCCCCCCAACCTGAGGGTAATCTCCCTACACTGAATTCAAGTAACACTTTAAGTGCAGCTCTGCCACTGAGTATTTGTCATCGCTGGCTGCTCTCATTCACAGTCAGGAAGTGATCATGGTGCTGCCAGCCTTACATTTCAGATCTCACAATGATCTGCTGAACATCCCCCTTCCTGTCTTCCCCTAACCTGAATATAGCTGTACCCTGCTGGAATGGCCTCTTCAGTCCCTCTCTGGCATTCATTCTTCTCTTCTGCTCCCCACACCAAAAACTGGTGAGCTCACTACCCTTCTGCATCCTGAATGCAGCTAGTACAGTCACCAGTGTCATTTTTACATATTAATAATAAACATGATCTTCTGGTAAGTGTGGCTGATAGCAGAAGGGCACAATGGGAAACACAGGCATTCCTACCCATATAAGAACTAATCCACCTATAATTATAAAAAGGGTCTGAAGAATAGAGCTTTCTGATTGGTTGTAAACATTCTATCAGCCCTATGTTAATCTTTGATTAACATACATGTACAGCATAATCACATGCTGAACAAGATTTAACACTATTTAAAAAACATTTTTATTACAATAGCAATAAGACACTCCAAGAGGTTACGTTAATGGTCAGTTAGTCACCCTCTAGGGGAATTTAGCACTCACCTATGCCTCATGCCACATTACACCCCTACAGGGTGATTAACAGACCATTAACATAACCCCTTGTCATGCCTTATTGTTTAATTAGGCATTATTAAATGACATGCATAATGATGTGCACACCCATCATTTAATAGTGCTAATCAAAGGTCGCCTAGCTCTTTTAAGAATAGGAAAGCCTATAATTCCCCTTGTCCCCTGCTGCTATCAGCCTGACTTACTGGAAAGATTTGTTTATTTTTGATATATCAAAAAACCTGGGGACTGTACTACCTACATTCATGATGCACAAGGGTGATGAGCTCAACAGTTTTTGGTGTGGGGAGAAGTAGTAAGAATGAATACCAGAGGGGGACTGAGAAGGCCACTCCTGCAAGGTACTGCTATATTCAGGAAAGGGGGAAGGCAGAAGTGGAGAAATATGAGCAGATCACTGTGAGAAATAAGATGTGGGGCTGCCAGCACCATGATCACTACCTGACCCTATTGGCCTGGCCAACATTCCTCTTCCCATAAAACCAGTTCATGCAATTGTCCAAGGCTGTGTGTGGGTATTAATGTGTGAATTGGCTGCCACTATACATTTATTCACTTCACTACCAGTCTAGCAATGCTTGTAAAGCACTTTGAGAAACAATGTGTATGAAAGCACTATATAAATACTGATTCTTATTATTATTTCCCATCGATAAAGATGAGAAGACAAGCATATTTTTGATTTACAAGAAAGTATGAACTCTGGCATTGGATTATAGAAGAACTTTGCTATAAACAAGTGGTGGATCTATGGGTTGGGGTGGTGAAGGGTTTGGCTGTAACCCCCCCCCCATTGTAAAGTACTCACTTGCTGCTGCTGCATATCACTCTGTTGAAGAAGTCTGATTTGTTGATTGTACAAATGTTTACATTCAAAAATATGGATTACATGTGTAGTTTCAGTCAAAAACATACTAGAAAAGCATAATAGCAGAAAATATAATGGTTTCATAAAAATGTTAAAAAGTGTATATCAAGTATGCACACACTCCCAGCACCCCCCATCCCCCATTGTAGCATCCTAGATCAGCCATAACCACTAGACCACCAGGTTATTCAAGATGTGTACTGCACTGTGGTTTGCCAAAGAGTAAGTCGGTTGGATTAAAACACAATTTCAGCACATTAAAGTAAACAAAATGAACATAACCATAGCCTAACATGTGTATTGATCTAAATAATGCACATGGTTTTGGCCATTTTGGTGAAACAATTCTATACAAAGGGAAAAAAGAACTAGTTAACACTATAGAGAGCAATATAGCTCTCTGACTTTGGCTCCAATGATATCATCACTTAACACATTTGGTGGCCATTTAAAGAAGCAGGTAAAGCAAATTTTTTTGAAATTGGAAGGCTTATTTTACCTTTTTCAAATGCTTTGGAACCACATTTAGGTAACTTATAAAAATGTGGTTTTAGCATTAACAAATTCAGCAGCCTTTCCTTTAGTCCTATTTGAGGTCAGATTTTTGAATAGTTTGTTGTCAAAATGTTATTTAGGTATCCATTAACTGAAATATATACCTCATACCACCCTCAACTAATAAATATATGGACATCAATAAATGGGATAAGCTCATTTCTAGATCTGTGTGGGTGGACAAACGTCACATGATTGCTTCCCACATTCTCTACCTAAGAGCAAAGGAGAGCAGGCCCATCCAAACCTATACCATCACTACCAGGCAGCACAGCTATGGACCATAAATACACAATTGAATCAAAAATATTCCCTAACCACTGCAGACCATTTTTGTTACCTACAAACAAGACACTACCTTCACCCTACACTTGAAAGAATTAAAACGTTGGCAACTCCTCAACCATTAATGGCTCTTGCTCAGCAAACACAGCAACAAGGTCTCCATTCACAGTTTATCTGAATGGATTACAGGGCCTTTTTTTCCCACCAGAAGCTTCACTCCATCATATAGCATGACACTGGACTATGGAGCTTTGTATCCATTTAGAGGAAAAACAGTAGGAATATATTTAACAGCAACACAAAGTCTACTCAGTGACACAACAGAAAGATTTAGCATGGAAGGCGACTACTAGGTATGTCAGAACACCTGTAATAGTTTATAAAGTCACACCTTATCATAAAGAAGTATGTAAAAGATCATGCAGAGAACAACAGGCATTTCACGTGCACATTTTTTTGACCTGCCCAGGGTTAGCAAGTTTCTGAACAGACATTCACTCAGCACTGCAAGAGATCTGTACTGACTTCACAAACCTGACCCCTAATGTGGCCCTCTTCCTACACCTTAGAGGAAAGCTGTCTTTATCCCCAATTCCCCACCACTACAAGCCTTACCCCTGGATTAGGGGTTTTGCAAGTAAAGCACCCTTTTCTGTCCAGTTTCACTTACTTTTTTATTTTTAAAAAGTCTGGCATTCAACAAAATGGTGCACACTGCACATCTCCATTGTATGGAAAAGTGTGGTGCCACACTGTTTTTCTCCAATAAAAGTATATTGTAGTCAAGAGGTGTGGCACCACACTTTGCGATGAAATGGAGCCACACAGCACACACTATTTTGTCGAATGCTGGACTTTCTAAAAATGAAAAAAAGTAAGTGAAACTGTACAAAAAAGGTACTTTATTTGCAAAACCCCTAATTGGGGAGTAAGGCTTGCCAGGGTGCGGAACTGGGGATAAGGACAGCTTTCCTTCATTCCAATGGTCTTTAATAAACAGCAATTTTTAAACATGGCCAAAACAGTAGTGAGAAAAACTATAACAAAGTGCTATAAGAAAACCCATCCCCCAACTATATCAGATTGGATTGCACTAAGACAAAATGTGTATGTTATGGAAAAATAAAACAAAACTGGGCAACAATTTGATGTATTTAACAGCAGATGGTAAAGCTTGGTAGTTTCTTTTATTGAGTTTTTCTTCCTCCTTCTGTCTCCCTGACTGACCCTCCTTCCCTCCAATCCTCCAAGCCCCGACTCCCCAGCTTCTCACAGGATTTACTTCTCCCTGAGTCATCCACAGCTTCCCCTCCATGGCAAGGTGATGGGGAGTCCCTCAACCCACCGAGTTCAGGATTCAGATTCCAGAGTAGCCTGAGTCACTGTGTGTGGGGCCTGCAGAGGTCGGAGATAATCCTGCCAGCCAGGGTGATTTTTTGATCTTCGGTTCCCCATGTACTGCCACTCTAACCATTCCCACTGAGATGCTGATGTTGTGACTACACCCCCAATGTAAGCATGCAGTGGCAAATTCATGCAATATGCCTCCCCATGTCCTGCATGCCCTACCACCCACACATCTGTAGGTGGCAGTGCTGCAGCTGGACATGGCACCCTCCTCCCTGGATGAAGGAAAGAATCCTATGGGATTGTTAATCATCCCCCCCAATCTGGCTCCTGACAATCCAGGCTCATTCCAGAACCTGGGTCACTAGTGTCGAGAGTGATAACTCTACTGCTGTGTCGATGGCCTGGTGTAAGTTGAGTAGTTTAAAATGATGGACAATACAGAATGCTTTGTTCCTTGAATTGCATGAGGGCTCCAATACTCCTCTGAGTTAGGACTTTCAATGAAGTTGCCCAACATTTTGAACACAGGAAAAACCTGTAATGTGAAACCACAGACAGTAGGTTAAAACATTTGTATTATGAGGCAATCATTTTAGACCTATGTAGCTGAGGAACAGCATGTATTAGCCAGACAGATTAACCAGCTTCAACATACTCATAAGTAATGGATATGCCTGATCTGTTCACCTGATTGTGCATCATACACTGAAGAAATGTGACTAGTAACTTGGATATCATGTTACTGTTTTTACTTGTTTTTATATAAAAAAAAAGTAATTTAAAAAAGCTAACAGTGAATACAATGAGTGCTTGTCAAATGATTCCCCTTACTAAGCAGTGGGCCCAGGAGCATGGGTGCCCAGGAAACATAGTTATCAGTTGAATATTAAAAAGCAGATACCAGAATCTAGTTAAATAGGTCATGTTCACCTAGATGCAGGTGTTTGGTTTTTTGAAAATACATCATTTACATATGTCTTCCATCTTTTTTATTTTTAAAAATGTTTGCCATCGTGACCATAAAATGTTTTCTCACAATCCAAAAAAACACTAATTTTTCAAAAGGAAAATGCTTACAAAAGTAAAACTTTTGTATATCATAGGGCTATCCTAAAACCCTATTGATCCTGCTCAAATGTTTTAAATCTTTATAATTCTGTGTGACAGAGTTTTGTAAGACCCTGTCCCATTTGTTATGCAGAGAGTTATAGTATAAGCAAGGATCTATTTTCTCCTTTTCTATTCTGCAACTTGCCTGTCTTTTGCCCATCTAATTGCACAATCACATTTTCTTGTGGCAACTAAGAATTTGCCACTCTGATGGTCCTACATTTTTCCTCGGTTATCTCCCTTCTTTCACTTACAGATTTGTTCTTCTTTCCCCCATGCTTCTCTGTGGTTAAAAACAATATATGTGTATCTTCATGTGAAACTGGGATTCCGTTGTTTACAAACATATATAATTATAATTATATTGTTGAAATTATTGCAGAAAGCTATTTGGGTTTATTGGAGGGGATGGTAATCTGGAACAGAGGGGGTTGACCTCGAGATGCAAGTTGACTTCAACAAGCTTGTTTGCAGAACTGTCATCAGGAAACCTGATCTGGGACAAAATGTATTATTTTGTTGCACCTGTTAAGACTAGATGTGCTTTTCGGTCCAGCTTCAGCAAGATAAATAAAAAAGTTTTGACACAGTATGTGAAAAACAGGAGGTGAAACTTAACAACAGGATGCAGAGTTCAAACTGTCAGGCAAGAATTTTCTAAGGGGAGACATAGTTGGAGGATTTTTTGATTGTACTGCCTTATGAAGAGCTAACATGTAAAATATCAATGTTTCTATTTTCTTGCTATTGAAAATAATGATAACACATGACTTGGGAATTTTGTAACTTCTCCTAGTGTGCCAATGCTTCCTGTCTTATGCCAGTATGACTGATGGTGTCAGACAAAATGGAATTTACACCATACATGCTCTTCACCAGCAATTTTGTGCTCGGGTACTAGACCTGGTACCAGGGAAGCATAGAAGAAAGGTATGGATCCTGCAACTGCAAGTGTAATAATGATTAACAGATGAATGGCAGCCAAACTACGGTAGAAGCAGAAACAGAAGTTCAAACTGAGACTATACAGCTGGCAACAGTGATGAAAAAAGAAGAACAGCCAGGGATAGAATCTGTAAGCATGTTGGCCTTATCCAAATGGTGGGTTATATAACAAAGAGAGACTGAGAATTAGAAAGAAAAAGAGATGCAATGTCTAGAGGTACAGAGAAGAGATGCAGTGACATTACTGGCAATGGCTGGTTGCCATGCAAGCTATTAAAGCTTGAGGATCTGGTGGTACAGGTCCAGTAGATTAACAAAACACAAACAACTTAAAAGACATTAAACTTAAAAGCAGTGTTTCTCAGATGATATCAAAGCATATTTGGCAATTTTTGAAAGGGTCATCGAAGTCTGACAATGGCCAAAACAGCAATGGGCAATCAGGCTGGTGCCCTATCTCACAAGTAAAGCCCAATTTGCCTACAGCAATAGCAACACTACAGAGTCAGAACACTATAACCTTGTGAAAAGAGAAATCTTAAAAGATATGACATTTAAGGAGAGAGTTGACAGTCCTTGAGAAACCTTCAGCCAACTGAGAGAACTCCACATTAAATCACTCCAACCAGAGGGCAAAACAGTCCCACAGATCATCAACATATCTGCAATGGAGCAATTCGTCAGCATCCTTCCTACAGGTGTGCAGCTTTGGGTAAAAGAACACTGTCCAGAAAGTGGGGAAAAGGCTGTTTCTTTGGCTAAGGACTATCAGATGGCAAGACTGACAATGAGGCAGTAAAGTAACAGCCAAGGAATAGTATGACCCTCTTTTCCTGATTTAACTTCAGATCAGATAAGAACTCAAATAGGGGTAACAAATCTGCACCCACAGACTTAATTTGCTGTAACTGTATAAAGCCAGGCCATACTGCAAGATACTGCCAAAAAAATAAGGAGGGTAACATTGGAGCAAATCTGACCTCAGCAAATTTAGGCAAGCATTTAACAGATGCAAAGATGGGAGGTAAGACTGTGAAGGGACTTATTGATTTGGAAAGCAGACAGTCCCTGGTGTATGTTGAAGTTCTGAGAAAAGACTGTGCAAATAACAAGCTATTGGGGTCATTTGCATCCAGGGGGACACTCAATACTATCCTACCACCCAAGTGACTCTGAACATTAATGGGGTGTTGCATCAAATGAAATTGGAGGTAGTACCAATGTAACCTTTACCTGTGATTATTGGAAATGACTTTAAGTTAACACAGAGGTAGTTAGCACTGCTGTTTCAACAGCTGTGATAAAAGAGCACAGACAAAGAAAATCTCAGATGATGAAGACTTTTACTTTTGGTGAATTTGATTCGGACTTGCTTGAGCCCTACTCCAAGATTTGGAAGTCCCAGAAAAAAAGAAGATGCCTGAAAAAACAGTAGCAGCAAAAAATGATGGACATAAGGGGATGATATATGAAAATACTGAAACTAAACTGATCACTGATTGTGATTTTGTTTCTGAGCAAACTGAAGATGTTTCTTTCTGAGGTTATTTTAAGAATCTGGGGTGAAACAAAAACCGGGTGAACCGATTTTTAAAAGATGTGATGTACCACTGTACAGAGGTCATGTTAATCATCAGGTGCAGGAACAAATAGAACAATTGGTTATACCAAAGAACTATACAACAGAGTTGTTACAGACAGCACATGATAGTCCTACAGCTGGTCAGCTGTAGAGTGGCCACACCCTTGCTAGATTGTTGTACACATTTTAATGGCCTGGGATTCATGAGAATGTGGCTACCTATTGCATTTCTTGTCCTGAATGTCAGAAAGTTGAACCCATGACTAAAAAGTAACAAGGTGCCCCGGGTATGGATGTGGTTGGCCCTTAGGAAAAGATAAAAAGGGTAACCAATTCATTGTGGTAGTATGTGACTATGCTACTTGATACCCAGAGGTAATTCCAATGCATACTGTCATAGCCCCTAAACTGGCAGCAGATCATGCCAACATTTTCAGCAGGGTGGCCATACCTAAAGAGATTTTTACTGATCAGGTTAGTTATTTTGGTGCTTCATTGCTGAAGGAGCTGTCCTGACTGTGAGGTATTACTGCCATAAGAACCTCCCTTTATCACCCTCAGACAGACAGTCTTGTTGAGCATTTTAATCCATCCTAAAAGTGCATGTTAAAAAGATTTGTAAAAGATGAAGGCAAAGATTAGGAACAATACATAACATACTTGCCTTTTGCTTACAGAGAAATGCCACAAGCATCAACAGGTTTTTCGCCCTTTGTATGGTAGGCAACCTAGAGGATCACTAGATGTATTAGAAGAAACATTGGAAGATAACAGGTTTCAAAGGTTTCATAGGTTTATACAAAGCGCAGAAGACATTTCTGTCTATACGGCCTGCTGCTATGCTACTAATACTGCAAAATGTTGTTTCTAAGCAGGTACGTATCTAGGTTAGTCTTAAACATTTACATATTACTGCTGGTTACAACCTCTAGTGGTAGTTTATCCCAGATTGGTGTCACTCTTACACTAAACCAGTGTTTTCTCCTTGTAGTCATATATCTAACCCTAGTCAGCTCAAATGGATGTGCTCTGGTCTGATATTGCTTTTCTCATAGCCTGAGTCCTAGCATTTCCCTTAGACTCAGGTCTGTAAGGGCTTTAAAAACCAAGTACATATCTCCACGTAGTCTGTAAAAATCTAGTGTGCACATCCCTAGTTCTTTCAACCTGTCCTGATAATCCATATCTTGCACTTCTCCGATCATACGGGTAGCTCTTCTCTGCACCCTCCCCAATGCTGCTATCTCCTTCCTGTAGCCTGGAGACCAGAACTGGGCACAGTACTCCATATGCGGCTGCACCAGTGACCCATACAAGAGCATCACAACCTCCCTTGACCTACTCTTAATGTGTCTATTAATACAGCTCAATATGTTGTCTCCTTTTTTAACAACCTGGCTGCAATGCAAATTAAATTTAAGATCACTGGAGATTACCAAAATGCATGACCATGCATTTATCAACGTTAAATGTCAACTTTGAATCATAAGCCCAGCCTTGTAGCCTAGTCAAGGCTCCCTGCAATCTAGCAGTATCCAGATTGCAGTTTACTGTGGTGCCAATTTGGGTACCATTGGCAAATTTAACTTCCCACACACCTCCTCCACCAGTCATAGAATGGATATACACATTGAAAAGACAGGGTACCAATATGGACGCCTGTGGGACTCCGCCTGTCACCCCTGACTATCCTGAGCTGCAGCCCCTGATCTTCACTCTCTGTTTTCTATCCTGCAACCAGGAACTAATCCAGCCCTGGATACCATGATCTATCAGGGCATCCTCTAGTTCCCCATGTGGCACTTTGACAAAGGCCTTGGAGAAGTCCAGAAAGATAACACCAACTGGATAGCCATCATCCAAGGCCTTACTAACATTTTCATAAAATCCTAGGAGATTAGACTGACATAATCTACCATGCTTGAAACCGTGCTGCGCATTGTTAATATCACCTCTCTGTTGCATGTCTTGATCTATTTGGTCCTTGATAACCCCTTCTAGTACTTTACCAAGTAACAAAGTCAGGCTTATTGATTGATAGTTACCGACCTCCTGCCTGGCTCCCTTCTTGAAGATAGGGACTCCATTCACCTGTTTCCATGCATCCACCACCACTCCCTGATCCAATGATGCCTAGAATAGCTTGGTCAAGGGTTTGGCCAATAATCCAGCCATTTCAATGATTACTTTTGGATGGAGTCCATCTGGTCCCAGGGATTTACCTGGATCCAAGTTAAGCAATCTTTTTCTGATGCTGTCCACTTTAAGTCTGGGCATTCTATGGTTGTTATCAAGATGTTGTTTGGTCTCACTAGTTTTTATATCATATACCGATGAAAAATAACTATTACACTTTTCAGCCATGAGTATGTTATCCTGTAGTAAATTACCATCTGCATCCCTTAGTGGGCTTATACTTTGTGGCACCCTTTTTGTACTATTGGTATAGCCATAGAAGGTTTTGTAGTTGTCCTTGGCCTTATCCACCAATCTCAACTCGTTTTCCCTCCTGGCCTTAAGGATGTTTTCTTTGTCCTCTTAAGTATATCCCTGTATATGTCCCAATGTTTCACATGGCCACTTTTCTTGGCTACAGCATGAGCTTTGTTCTTTTTGTTAATCAGTTTTTTAACTCTACCAGACATCCAGACTGGAATCTTCCCCGATCTGTTGCATTTCTTTTTAATGGGTATATATTTATCAACTATCTGATTTATATTGCCTACCAGAGTCTCCCACATTATAGAGACAGATTGGTGTTGAAAGTTGGCCCTCCAATTCCAGTTACAAAACTCCTCCCTTATCTTGTTGAAATCCGCTCTACCGTAGTTTCTAACTAATGTTTCACCTGAAACTCCAGCCATCTGGTCCCTTATAATAAATTCTATCCTAGCATGATCACTGGAACCTAGTGGAGTGTTAACCATGCATTGTTGTATGATATCCCCCATATTGCCCAGTACCAGGTCCAGTAGATTACTCTGTCTAGTTGCTCCATGTACATATTGTTCCATACCTATAATGCGAAAGGCATCCAGATATATTGATTCTATCACTGACATTGCAGTACATCGTATATGTGTGCACTCAGAAGGAAAATGGCAACATATGTTGAAACTGACCACAGTAATAAAGAAAAACTCCAAAAACAGCAGAAGGTGTATTATGACTATGGGGTAAAAGAAAAAGTTTTTGAGCAAGGTTAAAAGGTCTTGTTACTGTTACCCACTACAGAAAACACACTTAATGAAGTGACGAGGGCTTTATCAAATAATTAGACATACTGGTACTGTTAACTATGAGACTGAGACCCCTGATAGGACAAATCTTACCAAGATATGCAATTCTAAGCTCCTGAAGAAATGTGCTGAGAAAACAGCAAAGGTTGCATTGTTAGAATTATCAGAAACTACTAAAGAAGATATTGATATAGCTTATGACAGACTGGAACACACTATAACTTCTGATGCAGTAAAGTGAATGTTTTCTTAGCCACAGAACAAACCACAGAAATTTGTAACTTGGTTAACAAGTATTTTTACCACACCGTCACACCAAGCCAAACCGGTCAAGCAGATAATAATGACAGCTAATGCTTGCCCTATCAGACAAAAGACATACAGATTGCCAGAGTGGTTAAGAGAAGATGTGGTTAAGGAAATACAAATGCTTGGTCATCACCAATAGTGAATGTAAATCAAAAAGAAGGTTGTGTAAGAATCTGCCTTGATTTTAGGAAACTTAATCAAGTGTCCACACTGGCAGCTATCCTATACCCAGGACAGATGATTTGGTGGATAGATTAGGAAGTGCCAAGTACATCAGCACCCTCGATTTCACCAAGCATTACTGGGAAATTCCACTTTAAAAAGAATCCAGAGACAAAACTGCATTTTTCACTCCAGTTCGATTATATTAGTTCAGCACCATGCCATTTGCTTTACATGATGCACCTGCTACAGTTCCGCAGTACATGGATGTAATTCTGGACCCTCACACTGGTTATTGTGCTGCATACCCAGAGGATTTCATGGTGTACAACACAGACTGGAAAAGCCACCTGAAACACCTACTGTATGAGCAGTTATCCAAACTATCCAAAATGCAGGTCTGATCTTTAATCCTACCAAGTGTACATTAGGTATGCAGAAAACCAGATATTTCGGTTATATTTTGGGAAAAGGAGAATTAAAGCCAGAGATTTCCAAGACAGAAGCTGTAGCTAATAGTAGTGTCCCTAAAACAGAAATTTGTCAGATCATTTTTAGGTCTTGCTGGTTACTACTGATGATTTGTTCCCAACTTTGCCCAGCTTAGTTAGCTACTCCTCTCACTGGACTCACTAACAAATGGTAACCAAATAATGTGAAATGGTCCCCAGACTGTGATGAGGCTTTTCAGGCCATCAAGGCTGCAGTATGTTCAGCCCATGTTTTAAGAAGTCTAGACTTTGAGAAACAATTTCTGTTTCAGACAGATGCATCAGAGGTAGGCCTAGGTGCAATCTTGAGTCATATATAGATGGGAAAGAGCATTCCATTCTGTACTTCAGTAGGAAAACACATGATAGCTAAAACAAGTTCTAGCCACAGCTGATATGACTGTGCAAGCTTGAAGGAGCTCCAAGTAATGAGCGTCATGCATGCCGCTGAATGCCATCCCACATACACCATGCAAGGAAACCGTCAGCATTGACAAATGCTTGTTTTTTTGCTATCTTTGCATGGATTCCAGCAGCCTGAGATGAAGACATAATCTCTGATTGTACACTGCAGTCTCTAAACATTTTAGCATAATTCATCTTGCTCTGTGCTGTATATTAGAATGTAATCCATCTTATAGTTTTAATTTCTGACATTATCACACTTACCTCTTGTACAAACCTGTCATAATAGAAAATTAACTTAATCACTGTTTTAACAAATAGCATCTTCAGCAATAACAGTAGCAAGACCAGATCTCAGATCTGAAGTAAGAAAATGCAGTGATACAAATATATGAACATACAAAAATGACAGCAGATACAGGCCAATTGGTCTACTGCATCTACTCAGTCATGCAGCACACAGGTTAGACTCCTGCTGCTGCCCCCCTACCCTTGGTTCCTTCTCTTCCCCCCTCAACTTCCCACTGACTAGTATCTTGCCCTTGACCCTGTCTGACCCCACTTTGAAGCACTTCACTTTTTTTAGAGATACCACCTACTCAGTAAGCGAATTCCTTCCCACAACCCTCTCCATGAAGTAATGTCTCCTCACATCTCTCCTGAAGCTACCCCCCACCAACTTCAGGCTGTGTCCCCTAGTAATTCCTTCTCCCTTTAATTTAACTATGCCCTCTGTACTAACCCTGTTGATGCCTTTAAGTACTTGAAGGTTTTGATCATATCAGCCCTCTTCCTTCTCTCCTCCAATGAGTACATGTTGAGGTCCCTCAACCTATCCTTGTAAGGTGATTTGAAATGTGTCATAGAAAACATGACAGTAAAATGTGGCACATCAGATTATCTCACAAGAGAAAACTGTATTCTGCAGTCTTATGTTTACAAAGTTGTTACCTGGCTTGAGATAAATGAATCACCTTCTTCAAATCCCACCAGAGCCACTTACATGTGTTGACCCAGGAGCACTTGTGTTAGATCAGGGCTACTTTCATCATGTTCATGGCTACTGTTGCAAAATAGAATCTATGCACACATATTTCTTTTTTAAATCTGAGTTGAATACATTTTGTTGTAGAATGTATGTCCATTTCCCTGTTGCAGCAAGGTTAAACTGGTTCCAAGGAGATACATTGGTCCAGATATTCAAAAGTGCACCCAGTATGTGCACAATGGAATGCACAGCACAATGCAGATGCACCATTGGAAATGGATGCCATATTCAAAAGTTGCACCAGCAATAAGTGCTAGCACAAAGCAAACTGAATATAGCAAAGATGCACCACCACCACACAACCAGACATGTGCTGGATCAATCAGGATTGTGCATGAGTATGCAAGTAAGCAGAAGCCAGCAGGCTGAGCAAGCACAACAGGCAAAGGGGAGCACAGGCAGGGCTGCTCAAGAGCAAAGTGCCAGGCCAGCAGTGACAGACCCAAACCACAAGGGCACACTGGCCAGGATGCACCAGCACTGGACCAAGGGCCAAACAGGATGCCAGGCTGCCAACACCAACCCATGTCACAAAGCACACCAACCCATCCACCCTGAAGGCACACCAACTGGCAGACCCATGCCAGTGCACCACCACCACAACTCTGACAAGCAGCACCATATGGTGCAGTGTCACAGTCATGGTGCAAGGTCACCAGGCATGCACAGTGGACAGAAGTAAAGAAGACAGTGATGCACAGGGGAACATGGGGCAAATGGAATGCAAACAGGCAGGGACACAGGGCACAGCACCACAGTGCACACCAACACCAGCAAGGGCATCATGGCAGGGCAGCACAGGCAGACAGGGACAGAAGGTGGTGGTCTGCGCACAGGGCAAAGGGAGACCCACTTCCCATAGGTACGCAAGATACAGGAACATGGCAAACAGGACCCAGCACACACAGCAGCACAACCCAAAGGACACAGCAGTGGGACAGGAGGGGACATGCCCAAGGGCACAACCCAACAACTGCAGCACAATGTATCAGGCTGCCTGCAAAGGAGACACAGACACAGATGTGGTAGAAAAATAATTGTTTACTGCAACAATAAAAAACACTGTTGTGCCTACAGGGCACACAGTAACATATATAAAGGGGTCAATACAGGGAGTGGCAAAGTGGGACAACAGGGGAATGGGACTGGGAGGAAGTACAGAGATGGGGAAGGTGGAACAATCAAAGTGGAGGAGGGCAGGGGATGTCCATGTAACAGCAGGGAAGGGGGACATAATCAATGCCGCTGCTGTTGCAGCATGGTCCACAGTCTGTGCATCTCCTGGACCAGTGTCTCAGTCACTTCCATCTGGCACTGTCCCACTCTGAGCAGCATAGATGTGCAGCCAATGCTGCTCCACATCAGCTGGTGGAGGATCAGCAGGCCCAACATGATTAGTCCCGGCCTCTGTCTTCTGGCCCTTGGCCCAGCCTGACCTAGGAGAAGGGACAGAAGAGGTAATAAGTGATGTGCAACAAGGAGGCCATGCCCACCCATGTGTGTGCACTGGGCAGCTGATGAAGCCACTGGTGGATGGATCGCACAACAGCACATGCATGGTGGACAGAAACAGCTGACCCTGATGCACCCCACAACCAGACTGCTAGGCCACTCTGGGGTGACATGCACCCACACCTCCACAGCGTACTTCACAGTGCTGGTGCAAATGCCTCCCCTGGGCGAGCTGTAAACACCCAGCAGCAGTCACATACCATGGGGGATGCATGTACAGACCCACCCTACCAGGGTCAGCACCTGGGAGCACCTGGCTGCACATCTATGCTGCTCAGAGTGGGACAGTGCCAGATGGAGGTGACTGAATCACTGGTCCAGGAGGTGTGCAGACAGGCCACATGCACATTGTCATCACGCACTGAGTAACACGGCACTGGTGGTGGAGGCAGGCACCTATCCAAGCAGTGGCCATGCATGGTGGCAGTGCCCATGGCTGGACAACAACACCCAACCCAGTCTCACAAACACACTGTACACCATGCTGCACACACACTCACCAACCCATCCATGTACCGGTGCAGCTGTGGCACCACCATCACGCCACTGCCTGTCCTGCCCTGTGGCCACCCTGGCCCTCCTGTGGTCCTCCGGTCCTGTGGATGGAACAGAGATACACATAGCTCCCCCATCACCAACATCATTCACACCACTGACACTGCACAAGTCAGGAACACTGACCCATCTGTGGATGCTGGCACCTGGTCAACAGCAGCATGCACTGCAGAGGTGCACATTGCAACACCACAGGACATGCAGCACCCACCAGTGCTGCCCCCCCAGCAGCTGCACAAGCAGTGCACCTGTCAGCACAGTTAATGGACAATGTCAGCATGCACAGTGCAGGTGGACACCTACCTGGCTATGGCACAGCCCCCCATTGTGCTCTTACCTGCAGCCATCATAGGCAAGCCAGATCACACCATCCTAGGTCCCCAGGTATTTCCTTCTCCAATTACAAAAGTCCTAAACTTCACTATTTCATCCTTGCCCTCCTCCTCCTTTCATCAGGGTATATCCACCCAAACTCTGGCCCTATTTCTTCTCCTACCCTGGCTTCTTACCCAAATAACATGTCTCCAAACCCCACTCCCACTACAACCCTCCCTAATGGATTGAAACTCCTCCACCTGAACATCTGCAGCTTGCTACCAAAAATCGACCTCCTATAAACTCTTATGATTTCACACACCCCTGACATCCTAATTATTACCGAGACATGACTCAAAAAAAGCACCCCTGACAGTGCCATTGTTATCCCTGGGTATTCCATCTCCAGACAGTGCCAGATGGAGGTGACTGAATCACTGGTCCAGGAGGTGCGCAGACAGGCCACTTGCACATTGTCACCATGCACTGAGTAACACAGCACAGGTGGTGGAGGCAGGCACCTATCCAAGCAGTGGCCATGCATGGTGGCAGTGCCCATGGCTGGACAACAACACCCAACCCAGTCTCACAAGTGCACTGTACACCATGCTGCACACACACTCACCAGCCCATCCATGTACCGGTGCAGCTGCGGCACCACCATCATGCCATTGCCTGTCCTGCCCTGTGGCCACCCTGGCCCTCCTGTGGTCCTCCGGTCTTGTGGATGGAATGGAGATACACATAGCCCCCCCATCAACAACATCATTCACACCACTGACACTGCACAAGTCAGGTACACTGACCCATCTGTGCATGCTGACACCTGGCCAACAGCACCATGCACTGCAGAGGTGCACATTGCAGCACCACAGGACATGCAGCACCCACCAGTGCTGCCCCCCCAGCAGCTGCACAAGCAGTGAACCTGTCAGCACAGTTAATGGACAATGTGAGCATGCACAGTGCAGGTGGACACCTACCTGGCTATGGCACAGCCCCCCATTGTGCTCTTACCTGCAGCCATCATAGGCAAGCCAGATCACACCATCCTAGGTCCCCATAACAGTGTCGGCACTGCTCCCCTGTGTGCAGCAGACCTATACTGCACTCAAGCCCTGCCACCACCCTGTCCAACACCTAGGACTGTGACACCTGAAGATCTTCCTCCCCGAGAAGCTGGTCAGCCACAGGCTTCACCAGGACCACCAGGATGCACATCTCAACCTCACTCCAGTTGACAGTACATCACGAACAGGACCCAGATGCCAACATTCTGTACTGGTATCAGACACTGTGATAGCATGACCACTGCGGCCTACTATGCATGCATGTAGAACTGCACAGGTATGATGTGCAATAGGGGCAATGGACCACACCTGTACAGCATGGAAATGTGCGATAGATGTGAGCAGTGGAAGCCTATCATGCATTACCACACATGCACACTGCACCATGGCAAAGTGGGAGTATGGGGTCATGCCCGTGACCCATGTACATGCCCGTGCATGACCCTGTACAATGTTACATGTGCACTAGTTGTGCAGTGTCCGGCAATGTGCAGTCAGTGGTATAGCACATCTGGCACAGTTGTGCAATGGGGCCAGGCAGCGCAGTGTACCCAAATGGGCAGCATGTGCACATTGCCGCATGTGCAATAGGGGAACATCATGCATAGCACACAGCTGTGTGATAGGCCACAGGATGAGGGGCTGCCAATGACGCACTTGCACACCATGCAGCAGCACACAATGCATGCACTTGGAATGCGCCAGTCAGTTGCTCTGGTGCATTCAAATTGCACAAGGCACAACTTCACAATATTTAGCCGGCATATGCAAATAGCCTCATAAGGCAATGCAAGATGCAGTCAAGCTCATTAGCATTGCATTACAATTGCGCTGGAGCTCATTTCCATGTGTTGCTGCATAAAAGCGCCACAATACACACAGGTCGCTGACAGGTATTGTAGCCAGTGAGGTAAGGAGCAACACACATTGTGAAATAGCTAGCCATGTTGCCAGTGCTGCACTGTTCCAGGTTGGGTTGCCAAGCCACTGATGGGCCATTGTCTGACTGTCCACAGGTGGCAACATGTCTGAGATGGAGGCAGCTGAGGAGCAGGGGCATGGAAGTGCAGGCCCAACTTCACAAAGGATGAGCAGTAGGCCTTGTTCGAGGCCTACCTCAACAGGGAGAAACTGCTGAGTGGTGTCACAGGCACCCCACAGGACCATGCCACCGGGTGGGAGGATGTGGCAACCTACATTAATGCCCACAGGAGGCATAATAAGAGTGCACAAGAGTGCAAGAAAAAGATGGGGATGGACCATTGTCACATCAAGGAGAAGATGGCCACCATCAGGAAGTCCTGAAGCAGGATGGGTGGGGACCCAGCATCACCCCGTACTGATGGCTGGTGAGGAGATGGTGGTGGTGACCATAAGACATGCCACCATTGAGGGTGTCCCAGGAGGAGGATTCCAGATGGGTGGCAGACCCTTACAGCATTGTGAGTCAGTGGATGTCATGTGTATGTGTGTGTCACCTGGCACCATGCAGGCATAACAGCTGCAGTGCTGTGTGACCCTTGCATGTGCAGCATGCAGCAGTGCATGGCACACATGGGGCCACTGTGCATGGCATCGTCCACCTGTGTGTAGTGGGACAGCAGCATGGGCACTGTACTTTGACCGAGGCACCTGCTCCAGGGTGTGCAGTGCTGCTTACCAGCCCCACAGTGCTGCCTGCCCAGAACACCAGTTGCATGGCACTGTCCACAGGAGCACAGGCAGCTGCAGGGCACAACACTGGTGTTGACACCCTGTGGGGGCACTTGTTTGCCATGTGTTGCTGTGACACCATGTGCTGCAGCCACCCACCATGGCTATCCTGGCATGGGCACCATCAGTGGTATGTCCACCCTGCTGTTCGGTGCTGCAAGGGGTGTACACTGTTGCATGTCAGCATGGTTGTGGTACAAATGCCCCCTTCACACAGGCCATGGCTCTGCATGCACATTGCCATCTTCATCACTGATACTGCTCTTCTGTTTTTCAGCATCATCTTGCCTCAGGGGTGAGGTGCAGGATGTCACCGACGATGTTGGACCCAAACAGGAGGAGCCATCCACATCCACAGGCATCTGGGACAGTGACCATCAGCATCAAGGCAGTGTGGAGCTGCTGGACTTCATATGCTTGGGCAATAACAACACCTTGTTGGACCTCCTGCTCACTGAGGCACTACCTGTGCTGGTACTGGGGACACAGGAGGATGCAGTGTTCAACACGGGTGATGACATTACACTGATCCTGGATGGCACAGGCCTGGAAACACTGCCAAGGGTACAGGGCTGTACACATGCAGCGGTTGCCACCAGTGGCATTATAGCACCTGCACAGCTGCACCCTGACCGTGGCTGCACAGTGGCATGTGGCACAGCTGCTGTTGCTAGCTGTGGGAGAGTCACTGCCACAGATGCCGGTGGCACAGGGATGGCCCTGCAGGCAGTTGGGCATTGGCAGCAGGCTACAGTGGTGACCATGCAGAACACCACAGGGGCCACCAACGGGGTACCTATGCAATCCCCATGCGGTCCCCTGTGCAACAGCCCCAGATGAGGGATGTTGAACAGCATGCTGCAACACCAACAGCAGGTCAGCATCAGCCCCAGGATGTGCAAGGTGCTGACAGGCTGGACCAACACACCAGACTGCTGCAGTCATCCATGGACAAACAGGTGATGCTCGGGGCTGAGATCCATGCACTGTATGTAGAATTGTGTCAACTGTCTGGGTGTGGGGACACTGGATGAGCCCAGCTGATTGGTGAGCTCTGGCAGCTGCGGGATTACATGACCGCATCACTGGACCACATTGCCGGTACCATTGCTGCCAGATTTGCATCACTGGCATCTGCTGGGCATGGCAGGGTGCATAGGACTCCCTGTAGTGCCACACTGACACCACAGACCCGACGTGTGTTGACCCCAGCATGGCTGCCACTGGGCTCTGACATATCCATCCCTGACACACCCGGCAGTACTCTCTTTGCTGGGCTTTTCATGCCCATGAGGACCCAGTCACATTCTCAGGCCTCTACCCCTGCAAGTTTGTTGGTTACACCTCCAGTAGCTGTTGCAAAGCCTGTGGCTGCTCACATGTATATGCCAGCCATGGCAACACATGGTTGACCTGCTGGGTGTGCTGTCCCATCCTGCTGCCCACTGCTGTTGGCCGGTGTGCACTCGGTGTTACACACCTGTGTGCATGTGGCGGCATGTATGTGTGGCTTGTGGCACATCCTCCATGTGTACATGCTGTGCTGTTGGATCTTGTGCCATGTGTGTGATGAGGGCAGCACTGTTCTGGGCTTGTCTGTGTGCCAGTGCATTCACTCTGATCCATGCTACATCCAGCTGCATGTGTGTTTATGTGTGATGCCACAGCATGCACCACTCCTGTTTATGCCACCTATATGCCCCACTATGCCCAGATGTGTGCCACGTGATGGTGCTGATGTTGCTTGTGCAGGATATGTTGTGGGCAGCTCTGTGTACAGTACAGGGCCCACATGTATGTGCATATGCCCATGTCTGTGCACTGTGATGTGGGCATGTGGCTGTGTGTTTGTGCAGTCATTGTGCATGCTGTGTGTGTGATGGTGTCACTGCATTCATCCGTGTGTGTGTGTGTGTGTGCTGGTCTGTGTATGCATGGCTGGCACTGTGTGGTACTCACCTGTGGTTCCCGAAGTCTGCCTGTATGATTGTGGCCTGGCATCTCCTTGCCTCTACAGCCATCCTGGGGTCCCTCCTCTACATGGGTGGCTGCACACCCCCATCTGTACTGTCATCCCCATCGTCATCACTGCTGTTGCCCTCATCCACCTGGAGAGCTATCCCACAGTCAATGGCCATTTGTGCAGCATGCAGTGGGCCAGGAATAGGCCATAGGTTTTCACAGGGCTATTCATGTAGGTAGCTTCCTCTGGGACAGGTGGTGTGTGTGTATGGCCATGTGGGTGCAGTCTATGGCCCTGATCATGCCTGGCATGTGTGCCACCCTGTGGAAGTCCTGAATGTTTGCTGTATGCTCTGCCTGTGCACTTGAGAATCATGTGAACTCTGAAGCATGTAGCAGCAGGGCATTGAGGAACTGTGGAAGAGGCAGGATCTGGCTGACTAGGTTATCCCAGTGGTTGTCCTGTTGTTTTCTAGAAGATGCCTGTGGTGAGCAGGCACATTGCTGCTGTCACCTTGGTCTCCACTGTCATGGTGTGGCTCCTTCTGGTGGGTGCCTGCAATTCATCATGGCACAGCTCACAGAGTTGCCTCAGAATTTTCCTGTTCAGCCAGTACTGGCCACATTCTCTGCATTCCTGTAGTTCTCAAAGGTGAGGCAGGCATGGTACTGTCTGTGTTGGGCATATGGCCGACAATCCCTTCCTTGACCACATTGCTGTCCCTCCCTCCTCCTCACACCCCTCATTACTGCATCCATCATGAATGGCCCTGTATCCATGTCAGTCAGCATCTCTGGCTTGTGCAGTTACTGTGTGTGTGTGTTTGAGAGTCCTTTTATATGATCAGTTCTATCTGGTGCATTCTTTGAGTTGCTTCTGACTTTCACCATGCATTTTGGCTGATTATGGCATTGCACAGCTTATTCATGGGAACGCCCTCTTTTACTTGCATTGTATACATTACTGTTGTGCATTGGATTTTGCACTGCATACTCACATTGGTTTAATATGGCTCTGTGGTGCATTTCTATGATTGTACATGCGTAACTCAGTTATGCATTGCGCAACTCCTCTGAATATCAGGGCCATTATGTAAATTGACAGTAAATGCATGCAGAGGGAATAACAAAATAGAATTTAAAGGGTACTTAAGCCTTATTTTTGTGCCTGAAATTCCAGTTAAAATGGATCCCAGAGTGAAGCAGAATAGACAGTGTTCAATTACAGAATGTGCCTCCTTAGCATGGAATCAGTTTAACCTTGCTGTAAATGGACACATGTTGATAACATTGTTTTAGTACTGACATTTGGAGCTGCATGGCATAGCAGAACATTCATTTATCAAACAGTTATACACTTATAAATAGATACTTATTTTGGACCAGTAATAGAAAGCAAACAAAAAAAAACCTATTCAAGTCATTATACCCTCTGTATGACTGGTTTTGTAGTTCTAATTTATTTTGAACTACATAACTGAGACATGTGGAAGTGTTGAGAGCAGTACACAGTAGAAATTCCTACATGATGACTCCCAGTTTCAAGGCTGGGATTCTTGGGGGGGGAGTCCTGGTCTACTTCTTACATTGCTCTGTCTCCCACATAACACCTGTGCCTGATTAGCCATGTGCTACTGGGTCAGAATTCAGTCAAAGTAAGGAGATAATGAGCTAACCCCTAAGCTGCTGAAATAACTGGAATTAATCTACTTGACTTGAGCTGGACAGATGCTCATTCTGCAGACCTGTAAGGGTTAAATGACAGCAGCTTCAAATGTTTTTTTTTTGTTTGTTTATATCCTGAGACATTGGGAGACACAGTGGCATCCCCCTGCCTTTAAGGCAGAGCAGCCAATAGCAAAACTCAGAGGGGGAGCACACTATTTTGCATTTGATGAAAGGATACACTGAAAACTCCTAAAAGATGTGTTCCATGGAAACACCTTTTTTCAAGGGAAAGCAGGATGGCTGTAGGCTCCACCCATAGTCATAAAAAGTACTCCACCATTGAAAAAAATAATGTTTTGCTGAGGAATAGGTAATGGAGTCCCTTATCTTTTATCTGCTGGGAGATGACTCTGCACTTATAACAGATCACAATTCTCTCTATTGGCTTAATGAAATGAAGGATAAAAATCCAAGAATCAAAAAGTAGTATCTGGCATTACAGCCATTTAAATTCAGGGTGATGCACAAATCCATAAAAGAGAATGTCAATGCTGTTTTTTCTATCTAGATTTGTTCAGGAACTGAGAATTTGGAAGGTTTCAAAAAATGGGTGCACTTAACTGAAATGCTTTCCTGTAAAAGGTGTTATGAAAAAAAGGATACTGCATATGCAAAGAACTGTAAATGTCATGAGGTAATATCAAAAGAGACATAACAGAAGATTTCAGAAACCTTTAAAAAACAGGTTTTCTATTAAAGAAGTGTGTGTGTGTGTGTGGGTTTGTAAGACCCTATCCCATTTGTTATGCAGAGAGAGTTAACAAGGACCTGTTTTGTCCTTTTCTGTTCTGCCACTTGTCTGTCTTTTGCCTGTCTGTGCAATCAAATTTTCCTGTGGTACCTAAAGATGACCACTCCAATGGTCCCAAAAATTTAACCTGTTATCTCCCTTCCTTCACTTGATTTTGCTATTGTTAATTTACCCTTGCTTTTCTGTGGTTTAAAATATCTGTGGATTTTTATGTGAACCAGCATCCTTGCTTTGCAAATGTAAATAATGATACTATTGCAATGATTACAGAAATCTATTTGAATGTATTGGGGGAAGGGATGGCAATCTGGAACGCAAGGGATTGACCTTGAGATGCATTTTTACCTTCACAAGTTTGTTTACAGAACTGTCATCAGCAAACCAGCTCTGGGACAAAATGTATTATTTTGTTGAACCAGTTAAGACTAGATGTACTGTTCAGGCTGGTCTCAGTAAGGAAAATGACAAAGTTTTGATAAAGTTTGAGAATATTCGTTTGCTATTTGCATCCCTTTCTGGTTCAAAAAATATTTCTAAATCATAAACTTTCATTACCATTTCTTGTTGTTAACATAGTTTTTCAATTTCATTATCTGTAAAGGTTTTAGATGCCACCACCTGGAGCTGTATATACTCTACCATGGATAAATCAGAAAAAGGCAATGCAATCATTCACATGAAAAATCTAAATGTCCCTCAGGGATATCGAAAGGCTGTTTACCTTTATATTGTATTCCTTCGAATATAGAGAAGCTTCTAGCTCCTTTCTTTCATATGTATCTAAAAGAATCAATTCAATATTCTTAGCCCTTGCTTTAGAACATAATTTATAACAGTATCAACAGTTAAACTGGTTGTTATTTTTAATTCCATATTTTTTAGCTATCTTTCTAGAATTCATTTATTTATTCACTTTAGTTTCAATTCAGATCCACCATAATGTGTCCCAAGTATTTTTAAACATCTATTGTACTCAGTCTCTAACTACTTATGCAGCATTCTTGTTTGTTTAAAAAAAGTTCTGGTTTTCTTCTCCTTTTAGTGCTACTTTCTTATGGCACTGTTTATAAACAAGTTTAAATACTGCTCATTTGTTTCATGGCTGTCCGTCCAATTAATTGTAATCCTTAAATATTATTCCTCTTTTGCAACATATACACAACATTATTTTCTTTTTAATTAAAAACTGTGCTGTTTTTTCTTAGTGTTATGTGCTGTTGGCAACAGTGGAATAACTTGTACTTCCAATGCTTAATTTTTCAATCAATTACACATTCTTAGACTTAATAGTTTACCTACTACAGCATATCTCAGTTACTTTTGTTGTTCTTTTCTGTAGTGCTAACTCTCATTTCAAAATCAATATTTTTTTCCACAGTTACTTGCTACAGTTCTCTCTAAATCAGCATTTAAAGTCAGTTGCAAGTTTTAGTCATTTTTACAAGCGCAATCATTTTTGTAGCTTACCAGCTCCTCTTTGTGTAGTGTTGTGTTTGTCTCTGGCTATAGGTGCCATTTTGCTATGGCGCAGTGCTTTTTAAAAAGTTGGACTCTGCCCATTTCTTATTATACACTTCCTCATTGGTTCAAGCTTGCATTGAAGTGTTCTTAGTATTTTGGAGGTGGAGAAGCCTGTATTTTCTTGTGTCATGTGCAGTGAGTTATTTTCTACACATCCATTTTGGTGACATTTTTACAGTGGACTACATATTTTTAAAATTAAATATTTCTTTGGGCATTAATTACAGGATTCCAAAATAATAATTCTTAATTTAAATATACGCTGTGATACTATTCATTATTAGTGCATAAAAGTAACACTATCCTTTAGTATGGATATGGTTTTACATAACAAATGTTAAAAGTAGATTGTTTTTCTCTCTCTCCAATCATAGTCAACCAGGAGGTTGAATCAGGACATCTGGTGCCACTGGAAATGTGTGGCCCTATGTCCCGACCCATCTGAAGTGTGATCAACACCATAAAGGTGGTAACAGTGGGTTATAGTCAGACATAATCTGGCTGTCCCCAAAGTGGTCAGCCTGTCTCAAGGTGCCTGTCAGGGTGCAGGTACAAGATATGGCTAAATGTTTATTACCTAATTCACAGATACTCTATCACTCCACAAATTCAGACCATACTATTTCCTCATTGATTCCATATAATTTAACAAGAGTACCAAATCTATCTATCTATCCAAAAAGCGTCTCTCTTTAGGAGTAAGTTTTGGAGATTTCCACCTCTTGGTGGTGTGTCAACCTTTTCTAGTCCTACAAATCAGAACATTGATAGACTGTGTTTATTTTCTATATAATGTTTTGCTACAACTGATTCTTGATCCCATCTTCTTATATCACTTCTGCGTTCATTCAGACTTGTCTTTAGTGATCGAGAAGTTTGTCCTATGTAGTGTAAACTGCCAGGGAATTTTAGAACATAAATTACGTGCTGTGTCTGTCATGTGATAAATTGTTTAATCTCAATATGCTCATCTCTGTATGGATTGTAAACAGTTTTTGTTTTTCTTGTACTGTTGCAGTTTTGGCACCTACCACAAGGATAATTGCCAATGATTTTTGTCCTTCCTTTGAAGATCTCATATTTTGGTTCTGGTTGTTTGTATATAACATGAGATAACCTATCACTGAGCAATTTGTTGGGTTTTTTTCACTGTAATGAGGGGTTTATCATTAAAGGTCTGTTTCCCTTGTTGGTTTGCTTGCAAAATATCCCAATGTTTCAAGATTATAGATTTGATCATGTTAAAGTGGAATGAGAAGTTAAGTGATACTGTAATTCTATCTGTTGTGACATTTCCTTTTGTTATTCTTTTTAACACTTCTGTCCTTTCTCTAGCAGCACATTTTGTTCTGGCATCAGTTAGTACATTTTCTGTATAACCCCTTTCTCTGAACTGATCTATTAATTAATCAGCTGCCTCTTCATAATTATCACTATCTGTACAATTTCTCTTCATTCTAGTAAACTGGCCATAGGGGATGTTGTCAATAACAGATTTCTTGTGGAAACTACTAGCATGGAGTAACACATTTATGTCTGTCAGTATTCTATACACATTCATTTTAAGTGTCATGTTTGTATTTGTAATTCTTAAGTCAAGGAAATTTATTGTAAATGTATCATGAGTCATTACAAACTTAACATACTCAGTGTTGTTATTTAGATACTCTAAAAATATATCTAAATCTTCCACTGGTCCATTCCAGATGCAAAAACAACCATCAATGTATCTCTTCCAACATGTAATGTTGGATTTGCATGGGATGATATTATTGTATATAAACTCTTTTTCAAACTTATCCATCACTATGTTTGCGTAACTTGACACCATAGAAGACCCCATCACAGTGCCTTATTTTTGCCAGTAAAAGTGGTAAACCATTTTAGTCCCTGGCTGACCTCCAGAAAAAAAAAACAGCTTGCCATCACAGGAACTAAAACAAGATGGAACTCAATGTTTTACATGTGTGAGAGACTTCTCATATAAAAGAAGGAAGTCCATGAATATATAATGGAGCACAAGGTAGCAGATGGTGTTATGCTGAATTAATTCCAGTGGGGCCTCAGGGAGCATCTTACATTACTCATGACTCCCTTTAAGGAAGCAACTCGACAAATTAACAAAGAAAACACTACTCTAATCCAGGTTATTCCCATAATAAATTTATTGAACAAGGAACTCAGGAGGTTGCACAGAGGTTTTGAACAAAAAGAAAACAAATCTGGTGCATCCCCCATGGACTGACTGATGCTGCAATTCCAAAATTGCAGAAGACTTCACAATATCATGACAGACAACATTTTTCTTCTTTCCATTCTTCTTGACCCTCAGTTTAAATTGCAACAGCTGCCTCATTCAGATCCCAGTGACTCTTATCTCAAATACAAAAACATGCTGATTTCAGCAATTCTACAGGAAAAGGATGGGACTGTATTTGACAATGCAAGTGAATCACATGATGTGGATGCTGCATCTGATAATGCAACATGTATTGGTGATGATAGCAATAATTTTTGCTTAGTGCAACCATATACTCCGTCATCAACATTGGGTAGTCCTGCACAAAAGCCTCTTTCATGGCCCTTAAGAAAGGTATATAATTCTGAAAAGCACATAGATAACACTTGCACTTTTTGATCAAAACTCATGGAAACTGATAATTCAGATGTGACTGACATGGAGCCACCTTTGTTGTCTTTGTCTGGTATTGTGGATGCCCATTTATGAGAACAATTCATTAATATTGCTGGTAACCCTTTTGCATACTGGCTGAAAAAGAAAAAAAAATCTGACCTGCACTATCTGCCTTTGCTATGAAGCTTCTTAGTTGCCCTCCCACTAGTGTTTACTATGAGAGTATATTTAGCACAGCTGAAAATTTTGTCTCTGATGGCCGCACAAGGCTTACTCCTGAAAATGTACAGTGCCTTACTTTCTTAAAAGTTAGTCTCAACAAATTCTCTTACCAGTTCAATGAAGAGTAGCAGGAATATGAAAGCAATGATGATGAACAGCTGCAACAGGTATCTCCTAATCAGGGTGCTTCCTTGGTGGTGTTTGAAGATGACGGTGAAGATATTATTTAATTTAATGAATTATTTCTTTGAATTCAGAGGACAATGGTCAGCAATCATAACAGAAAGATCAGGTAAAAAAAATCCTTCTTGTGCAGTCACAGTGTATATTACATCATATGTCTTTCTGTATGTGTTTTTCAGTTTGGGTACCCAGGTGGAGTGTACCGCACAGATCCCCACCAGCTTCACAACAGAGGGAAGGGACAACAATGGGGCTGGGGACTATCATGTGGGCTTTATGGCAGGAGTAGGTGGCAGTTGGGACCAGACAGCTCCATAGAAAAAAAAAACTGCAATGCTGGAGAGGGGGGGGTATCCACACATCTGCAGCCCCTGACGAGGCCTAATGGCAAAGCACTGGGGTAGACTCCCATTGCTTGGTGCATGCATTTGTCCACTGTGGTGTCTATTCTGTGTAAACAGGGTGAGAATAAAGATTTTTGACACATTACAGTTGAGTGGACAGTGTGCCTGTGGAGTGAAGAACTGTTTGGATTGAATGCTGGGGGGGGGGGCATGGTCATCCTGATAAAAAAACGTAAGTTAGAAAACATAAGTGATAAAAAATAATTGGCCAGTCAGGCAGGAGTGTATTGGATGGTTGGGGTCCATGATGCTTGCTATAAAACCAAGTAGGCAAGCAAAATAATTACAAATAAAAACAAATAACATCTCTAGTTGAATGGGTGGGAAGGATTGATGAAACCCCATTACATATCCTGCTCATGCTGCCTGTCTTCCATCAAAAAGCATGACAGACTCTGTGAAGGTCTGTCTACATGCTGCTGTTGTCTTTCTGCTATTGGATTTGTTGGTCTGTCTCTCTCTCTCTTTCCGACTAATGTTTGACACACTGCCTCCTTTCACTGCAAAACCCCAAATAACCTATATACACTGGGTTGGATTCACAAACATTCTGGGGACTAAGTCCCACACTGCAACACCAGTTGCAGACCAAAATCTCCACGGTTGCGAAGATTGCTATTCACATTTGCAGCAGCTGCAGAAGATGTTATGGCTGGTCCCGCTAGCCATAACAGTTTTCTGCTGCTGCAAGGATTTCCACAGCAACATCACCTACAAGCTGCCATAAATTGTAGAGCTGGTCATAAACTGGCTCCACTTTTAAGAGTACCATAGCTGAAAGAGAAATTGCAGTTCTGCAAGTGACAACCCACTTGAGCCACGTTTGTTCAGCAGAGGTGGGATTTTCAAGAGTTTTGTGAATCCAGCCCATTATTTCCTATGAATGTCATGTGGTGGCTGTTGCACAGGGCTGACATAAAACACAGTTTATTTTATTGCTGTTGGCTACTAGCTGACCTTGAAAAATTAAAGGAAAAGAGACACAGTTTTTTTAAATGTAAAATGTTATTTTTTTCTTAACAGAGGGATCTAAAAGAATAATACAGATGCATTTATCATACTGAAATAGACATAGGTCTACTATTTATCGGAGTACATCAGAGTAAATCAGAACCTTTTGGGAAAAAAATCAGAGTTGGAATCAGAACCGATTCACAACCCACCTGCTCATCCCTAGAAAAAAAGTTTCTAAATAAAGGAGTTTTAAAAATGTTCTATTCATTGTAGCAGCAATTTCTTGATTGCAGACTGTTCACCTGTAAAAAAAAAAAGAAAATCTGCAAACAGCTGTTTTTTCCCAAATTGAAGATGTTCAAAATAAAAAGAATACAAGAAAAAAACTAACCTATGCTAAATATGCAAGATATTCCCCTCATGAATTCCTTACCTATTACAGTACTTGAAATTATGTCACATCTTAGATGGCTATATCTTCTTCTATTTTTGAATTCCTGTAATCCTCAATAAATGTTTTGAAGTTGTACTCCATCATTGTTGTTGCCTTCCTTAAAATAAAATGTAATCCAAGATAATGGAAATACACTTGCTTCATGAAAGATATGAAAAATGAAAAGGGCAGTTAAAAGTGACTCATAGATCGGAACGTGACAAAATGTATCCATAGTTCCGAACCTCCCCCCAAAAAGTTGAAAAAATGCAAAAGTGCCAACAAAATTAATCTACATGGAAAAGCCAACTTATCTGGAATGGATATCATTAACTGCATGTACTGTGGAACACTTTTCAGAAGGACAGTCTTTCAGGATTTAGGACACTGTCCTACATGCTGGGCCATTGGAGATCTTAGGGCTCAGCTCCGGGCAGCATGGGCAGAGATTGCGCACCTCAAATTTCATATTCAAGAGGAAATATATTATAAGAACCACCCGCCATTTCCCCAACATCCAACAGAAGAACCTCGACCGCAGAGGGTAGTTGGTCCAGGAGGCTGGCAGGTGGTTAGGAGCGGCAAATCGGGTGCCCCATCACTCTGTGCTCTCCAAAATATTACCTCCAGAAACCATATAAACACTACAAACAGCTATCTGCCTCTATCTCCAAATTCAAACAAAGGGGCAGAGGACACTGCAGAGCAGGACACTGCAGCACAGGAGCTAGCACAATAAAACTCGCCCAAATTAGGAATCAAAACAAAAAAAGCAAAAAAGGAAATCCAGAAAACTTCTGATCATAGGAGACTCCATGATTTGGGGAGTTGATACCCATCTCCAGCCAGGGGTAATGGTCAGATCTCTCCCAGGTCATCAGCATGGAGAGACACTGACCACACTGCTAAAATTGTTCACAAAGCAGGAGAAAACATTGACATCCAGGTACACATAGGGACTAATGATCTCACCAGCCGGTCAGTTGTGAAGACCAAGGAACACCTGACCAGGCTGGGTGACAAACTATCATTCATTTCATCCAACATCTCCTTCTCTGAGATCATGCCAGTCTGGGTGGGGGGGCAGATGGATGGAAGGTCAGAGAAGGGGAGATAGGGGAGCTAAACATGTGGCTCAAGGGCTGGTGCCAGGAAAAAGGACACAGATTCGTAGGGAACTGGCAATGGTTCTGGGAGTGAAAGTTCTTTAAATTTGATGGACTGCATCTGACTAAGGAGGGAGTCAGTGCATTGGGGCAGAAGTTTGATGTCTTTGCAGAATATTTAAACTAGCAAATGGGGAGGGGGTGCAGCACCCCATACGTCAAAAGGGAAGAACACCCACCCAGCTAGTGGTCAAACAGGGATTCAGCATGTTTGCAGTTCATTTGCATCACCAGGTAAGAAAAAAGGTCCAGCTCCCCATACGATGCACAGGGGAAATGCCAAACTTCACCCAACAACTAACACACTGAAATCTGGCTAATGGAAAATCATGTACACAAATGCTCACAGCCTGGAAAATAAGAACCCAGACCTGCAGGCAATAATGTCAGAGGCTAAACTGGATATAGTAGAAATTAATGAGATGTGGTTTACCAGTAACCACACTTGGGAGACTTCAGTACCTGGCTATGTACTGTTCAGAAGAGACTGAGGTGCAAAAAGGGGGTGAGGTGGAGTGGCCCTGTGTGTCAGTGAAAATATCAAAGCTACAGAAATTCAGAATACATATAAGGAGCTGGAAGAACTGTGGGTCACCCTGGAAACAGGAAATCAGACAGCCATAAGAACTGGGGTTGTCTACAGGCCCCTAGACCGAGGGAGGACATAGACACATTACTGTTAGAAGATATACAAAACATGACAGCTAAAGGGGAGGTTCTGATAATGGGAGACTTCAACATGCTGGATACAGATTGGTCAATACCAGCAGGAACATCTGCCAGAACTAGACACATGGTGGATTCCCTGCAGGGGAAGGGCCTCAAACAACTGGTACAATAACCCACAAGAGACAGGGCTATCCTAGATCTAGTACTGACTAGCAGGAAAGGGATCACAGATCTCCAGGTAGAAGGTCACCTAGGGGCCAATGACCATCACATGGTATGGTTCAATTTGGCCACTACATCTAAATCATCCCATGCCAAGGCAAAAATATGGGACTTCAGAGGAGCTGACTTTGATAAGATGGCCAACAGAGTTAAGCTAGCTCTGACAAAAAGAAACACAGGTGATGGGTACAGGTAAAGTGGGCAAGCATTAAGGATGCAATACTTGAAGCAACATCCCATTGTGTTAGACAGAAAAGGAAGTGCAAAAGAAGAAGGAAACCACGTTGGTTCTCAAATACAGTAGCAGAAAAGGTCAGAGCCAAAAGACTGGCCTTCAGGAAATATAAGGGAACACAGCGGGATGAAGGCATACCAAACCACCCTAAGGGAAGCAGGGAAGGCAGTAATGCAGGCAAAGTCCCAAACTGAGGAAACACTAGCATGAACAGTAAAAGAAGGAGACAAGACTTTCTGTAGATACATTAGTGAAAGGAGAAAGTCCAGAGAAGGTATTGCTAAGCTCAAAGGAGAAAAGGGGGCATGTGAGGAAAAGGACCCTGTAAAAGCATCTATCCTAAATAGATACTTTTGCTCAGTATTTGCTGAAGAGAAGGTAGGCAGGGCTCACAGCTCAGCACCATGGACACAGGGGGAGGGAGGTGATCACTACTCCCTTCACAAAAGAAAGGGTCCTACAAGAGCTTGCTAAGCTCAGGGTGGACAAGGCAATGGGACCTGATGGCATACATCCCAGGGTACTTAAGGAGCTAAGGGTGGAACTAGCAGAGCCATTAGCAGAACTGTTTAGTGAGTCTCTGAGCACAGGAGAGGTCCCAGAAGACTGGAGAAGGGCTCATGTGATCCCACTCCACAAGAGTGGTAGCAGGGAGGAGGCAGGGAACTACAGACCAGTCAGTCTTGCCTCAGTAGTAGGCAAGATTATGGAGGCACTCCTTAAGGAAAGGATAGTGCAACACCTGGAATCCATAGGGGCACAGGATCCAAGACAGCATGGGTTTACAAAAGGAAGGTCCTTTCAAACTAATCTCATAGATTTCTTTGACTGGGTAACCAGAGTGGTGGACCGAGAGGGAGCAGTTGATATCACCTACCTTGACTTCAGCAAAGCTTTCAACACTGTTCCACATAGAAGATTGATAGATAAGCTGGGTAGGCTCTGGGTGGGTCAGAAGTTGGTCAACTGGGTGGCAAACTGGTTGACAGGCAGAAAACAGAGAGTGGTGGTAAACGGTTTACAGTTAGAAGAGGTTCAAGTCACAAGTGGGGTACCTCAGAGATCAGTCCTGGGGCCAGTCCTCTTCAATATCTTCATTAGGGACATTGCAGATGGACTAGAGGGTAAGGCTTGTCTGTTTGCAGATGACACCAAGATCTGCAACAGAGTAGATTATCCAGATGGGGTGGGCAGAATGAGAAGAGATCTGGATAAACTAGCAAAATGGTCAAAAGAGTGTCAACTGGGATTTAATGCAAAGAAGTGCAATATCATGCACATAGGGAAGATAAACCCTGAAGCCACCTATAGGCTGGGAGGGGAGTCGCTGGCAGTCACAAAGGAAGAAAGTGACTTGGGCATCATCATTACCAATGACTGAAATCATCCAAGAAGACCTCTAAAGCAGTAGGTAAGGCTAGGGGGATATTAAGGTGTATTAGTAGGGGTATCACAAGTCGTAAGAGGGAGGTAATAATCCCTCTTTACAAGACACTGGTTAGGCCCCATCTGGAGTACTGTGTGCAGTACTGGAGGCTACACCTTCACATGGACATTAACCAAATTGAGGCAATCCAGAGAAGGGCAACCAAAAATGGTGCAAGGACTGCATCAGAAGACTTATGAGGACAGATTAATGGAGCTCAATATGTATACCCTTGAGCAAAGGAGGGAGAGAGGTGATATGATCGAAACATTCAATCACCAAAAGGGCATTAACAAGGTGAAAGAGTCTAACATGTCTAAATATAAGAAAAATAGCAGGACAAGAGGACACAACATGAGATTAGAGGGAGGCTGATTAAGGGGGAATGTGAGGAAATTCTTTTTCACAGAAGGAGTGGTGGATGCATGGAATGGCCTACCTTTATAGGTGACATTGCAGAGAGTCTGCAGGGAAAGGTATGCCTCTTTGCAGATGACACAAAGATCTGTAACAGAGCTGATACAGAAGGGGGGGTAGAAAGGATGAGAAGGTACTTGTCAAGGTTGGAGGAATGGTCAGACATATGGCAACTTAGATTCAATCCAAAGAAGTGCAAAGTAATGCACCTGGGAAACAAAAACCCAGGAGAAGAGTACACAATAGCAGGAGAGGTACTAACAACAACAGAAATGGAAAGGGACTTGGGATTAGTCATATCAAATTACTTAAAGGTGGGTAAGCAATGTGAGAAGTTACTAAGGAGAGCCAGGGGGATACTGGAATGCATAGGAAGGGGCATCACAAGTAGAAAAAGGGAAGTGGTTATCCCTCTGTACAGACAGTTGGTGAGACCCCATCTGGAATACTGTGTGCAGTTTTGGAGACCCCATCTATGCAAGTACATAGAGAGGATGGAAGTAGTCCAGAGGAGGGCAACTAAAATGGTGCAGGGTCTGCATCAGAAACCATATGAAGAGAGACTGAGAGAGCTTAATATGTATACCTGTGATGAACGGAGGGACAGGGGGGACATGATAGAAACTTTCAAGTACCTCAAGGAAATCAACAAAGTCCAGGAGGGTAGCATCTTTCAGAAAAAGAAATGTGTAAGAACAAGGGGGTACAATTTAAAGATAGAGGGGGGATGGCTCAGGGGTAATGTGAGGAAATTTTTTTTCATGGAGAGAGTGGTGGATGCATGGAACTGCCTTCCTGGGGAGGTTGTTGGGTCTAAAACAGTGGGGGAATTCAAATATGCATGGGACAGACATAAGGCAATTGTAGTGGGGGGTTGCAGGAAGTAGGCTGTTGGTTAATTAGAATCTGCAGCTTATCCAATAGGAAGGGAAATGGGCAGACTGGGTGGGCCAAGTGGTCCTTATCTGCCATCAAAGTCTATGTTTCTATGATACCTCAGGAAGTGGTGGCTATGAATACAGTGCAGGGCTTCAAACAGGCATGGGATAGGTATAAGGGAGCAATACAGATGAGTATGAATAGATAGGCCACTGACAGAGCAAAGGCCGATGGCACATTTATAAGGTAGAAAAAGAAATGGGCAGACTGGATGGGCCTTGTGGTCCTTATCTGCTGTCAACCTCTATGTTCTATGTTTCTATGTTTCTATGTGAAATAAAAAGAAGAACCATCTAAAATACCCTTTCTGATAAAGATCCACGTGCAGTCCCTGACAAAAAAATATATCCTGTTCTGAAGATCCCACCAAGAAGACTTAGTTCAACACTAAATACATCCCAAAGAATCCTAAACTTTAACACTAACAATTAAGCACTTCATCCTGCTCCTCTTCCACACTACTTCGATGATCATCCATCTTCCAGGCAGGCCACAGCTCCTGTAGCATCATCTTGTTCCTTGCAGCACATGGAGAAAATCTCCATGAGACCCTGAGGCTGGCAACTGCTGAATCTGCACACTTACTTCCTTTATAGCTCTCCCAATAAGTAACTGACCAGTCACATGCAACCACTCCTATTCACCAATCAGATCACACACACACACACACACACACACACACGCACTCAAACCAATTACAGCACATAATCCATGTAGGGTTCTTCATTACTAACCAATAATACATATTCCCCAATGCTTCAGTAGCCAATCAGAGATGTCCTATGCCATTTCTATGGACAGTAAAAATCTTATAAGTCACGCATACACTACAACTGCCCTGAGATAGCTAAGAACTTTAAAATAAAACCAAAAATACCAGTCTTTAAGAAAGGTTAGTGACTATGTCCACCAATACCACAAAGAATACCACTATGTATTTATTTATTTATTGTATACTAGGATTACACAATATCTTTGAGCCAACCACTCATTTACAAAGGTTTCGTGTTGACAAATAATCAATAAGACAGACATGGTAGAGGAACAGAAACAAACATAATCAGATAATACATGAGTAACAATGTCATGCTACAGAAATCAAAATACATAATCGGAAAAAGAAAAGGTGGATTACAGTGTCATGATACAGAAATCAGGAAGAGAATAAGAATAGACCAGGGAGGAGTAAGGGTGGGGGACAGGAGGCAGTCACAGAGGTGACATTGTCATATAAGTGCAAATGGTTAAAGTAAGTGCAGGGTGGGGCTCTGTCTCACCAGTAAAAGGGGAGTGGGGGAGTGAGGAATAGAAAAGACTTAGGGATTTACAGTGTGGGGATAAGGGAACAAGGTAGGTGTGGGAACAAGGTAGGAAGTGATGGGGAATGAAATGGGCCAGGGGAAAGAAGGGTGGTTAGGATGGCAGTGGTAAGACAGAAGGAAGAAAAAAAGGATGAGGGAGGTAGGGCAGGAGGGCCTAGTGGGTACAGTCACAGTTTTATGAAATGTTAGTGAATATGCCCAGCAATACCAGCAAAAATATCACTCTTTATGAAAAGTAAGTGACTATGCCCACCAATACCACCAAAATTACCACTCTCTATGAAAAGCTAGTGATTATGCCCACCAATACCACTACTGTGCACATAAAGGAGATGTATTAAATAAACTGAACATGACATGGAGCTGCTGAAAATATCTGGGTGTTTTTTTGAGTGCTGGTTGATCTATGATATCACTCATGGCTTCACCACTCATGATGTCATAGATCATTCTGCACTAAAAAAATCTAGAATTTTTGGCAGGCTAATGGAATATCGCATGTCTATCTATCTAACTATCTATCTATCTATCTATCTATCTATCTATCTATCTGTCTGTCTAGCTATCTATCTATCTGGCCGTCTGTCCGTCTGTCCATCTGTCCATCCATCCATCCATCCATCCATCCATCTATCCATCCATCGATATAGCTAGCTAGCTATCTATCTATATACCAAATTCTGCAGCAGAGTTACTGAAGGAAACAAGGCAGTTTCAATGGGAGTTAATGCCTTTGTCATGCAGGAAACTGTGACACTGTACTTCATCCTTATTTATTTAATTAATTTAAGTCATTGATAACCTGATAGTTGCACTGACCCTGGGAACCATTTTCAAATAGATAGATAGATAAATAGACAGACAGACAGACAGACAGAAACAGACAGCTAGATAGCTAGACATTTCTTAAACATAACGTGCTGCTTAGGAACAGAAACAGGGCAATTTTTGATTAAAAAAAATAATTCTAAATGATTTTGCTTTATTGCAAGATGCTGTTCTGGCCTTGATTAATACAATACTAACAATTCCTCATCATTTAAATTGTTCTTAGTGCAAGTCTTGTAGTATCACAAAGAAAGTGACTTTGAGAAGCTCAGAGTAGTCAGTTGGCATGCTCAATCAGTTAATAAAGCAATGAAGCAATATTTAGTGGTCAGGATTCAGTTCTCCAATCACATTACTTTATTTCTCATTACTATTTGTTACAAATTCCTTACTTACTGTAGCAATGTCTATAACAGGACCAACAATTTCCGATCATCCAGTGATGTGTAAGTCAGACCCCTTTCTTAAACAAAAGTGCCACAAGATAGAAAATATTCTGAGTTCAAGAAACATATTTTGATTTTAGCAACTGAGTGCAACTTTGTTCTGGAACTATGTAACTGTACTAATTATTAAGACAGAAGGCAAAAAATCAACATCCATTTCTTGAAACTGATTGCATTTACTAAATTGCTGTCTTTCCTGGGCTCAGAAAATGTTCATACTCTTAACTGTTAGCAAGCCTCTTTACTGTTAACAAGCAAATGTTCCAATAAAAAATAATTGGGTTATAACCAAAGTTAGTGTCTTTAGGCTAAATACCACATTCATTTTCTGCAATGACAAATTATGTTATCAGATTTATAAAAAAAAACTGCAAGCTTGGTGGTTATAATAATGAAGCTATCCCCCACCGCCTCCTGTTCTGAGCTCTGACTAAGGTTGTCTTCATTTAAAAATGATAATGGCATCAGAAATATATTTTAGTTGATTGATTCTGTGCTGAAGTGCCTACAAGTTAATTTAGTTCTGAGATGATTTTTTTCCGTCGCATTTTGACATAATGAAGAGCTTAATCAAAATCTGCATTTATAGCCCCTTCTGTGAAGTCACACAAATTACTTAGCACATGAATACTAAGGTCTTATGTATTATGCAACAGATTAGCATTAACATTTGCATAATGTGTTACAAATGTCCTACCGTTTTGAACAGTGGAAGCTCAATAAAATGTGAGCTGAAAGCTCAAGTGACGTCAATATCATAATTCTTCCATGGTTACCCATGCAACAAATCTGATTTATTCATTTTCTCTGCTAGCCAACACTTTTTTTTCTAATTTTTTTTATTAAGCAAACTGTTACATAGTATACCCATGAGAACTGTTCTTATGTTTAATGGGCAAAGAGACTCGTATAGTGTAGTAACTCTTTTAGAACCATTGTATATAGCATACTGTACACAGATGCTATTGTATACACTCCTGAGAGTACATTAGTTTCCTCATGAATGAATCTGCATTGACCCCAAAAGCTTACAAGTACAATTTACTGTATGTGTTTGTTCTATATATTTAGTCACACTGTCCAAGAGCCTACTTTTCGAAGGACCAGTGGGAGTCAGAATATTTTTTTTCCAACAAAGAACACACTAAAGGGGTAATAGTGCAACTTCCTATATGACTGACAAGTTTGATGTTTACTACCTGTGCTTTCCTTTTAGTTTTGTAGTTACAATTGTTATTGAACATTTCTGTACTAAAGAGTGTCAAGCTTCAGAATAAAATCTGAAAAGTTAAAAAGCTCATAACAGCAAATCATTTAAGATAGTATGTGTGAGTGTATTTGCAAAATGTTAGTAACATGAATACTATGATTCCCTAAGAAGGCCAAATTATTGCTATAATATTCCAGAAATTGTGTTAGAAGTGCTTTGTGATTCAGGTGTATGACTTATTTTGGTGGGCTATGCCAAAATAAAATCTACAGAGAATGAAAGCCGGGCACTGGCAACCACAACTCTCATAAAATAGTATCCTAGACTAAAAAGAGTTTCAGTAGTAGTAAATTCTTATTTTACTTATGAAATAAGCAGTGTGCAGAAACACAGTGAGGCACAGGCAGAGAGGTTTTGTGTTTCTTCCTCATTGTGTTTATGCACTCTGTTGACTTTGTAAATAAAATAAATATTTACTAATCCAGGTCATTATTTAGTGAGAGGGCTGGTTGCAGGTGCCTGTTATTTGTTCTCTGTTGCTTATTTGGATTTTCCTAGAGCACTGCAGCACTACAAGGAGTAGTGTAGCCTTGTGTTTGCTTTCACAATTAAAGTTATTATTCCTTGCAACTGTGGGCGTACTTAGTGTTAAAACAATCACATTGAAAGACATTCATTTATGAGAGATAAAGCATACAAAATGAACAAATTATTGAACAATCTAATAAAGAAAGGCTGGCAAGCAAGACAAGGATGGCATTACATGAGGATGAGTAGTTGAAAAAAAAAAGAACAAGAACAGAAACTGGATGTGTGTACTCTATTGCAATATGCCTGAGAAATAAACTGAATGAACAGACAGAGTGGTAGAATGGACCAAGTAGAAAGAAGCTACAATCTGGCATAAACTGGAGGCAGCCCAGCCTCTTCCAGCTCCATATTTTTCTCTACTGCACATCTCACTTACAAGAGGTTTGTGCTCAGGGCTTTCTAATCCCGAGGCCAAGCATACCCTCTAGATGCTTCTGAAAGCAAAACAGGTGACATGCTTCCCAAAGAAAATGGTCTTCTGACGGTTCTTATTGGGACCATGGTTTTGCTCTGCCCCACACAGACCCAGGAGTCTACCATTTGAATAGTCTTACCTCACTAACTACAAGCATTGCATTCAGAGAAGAACATGACTGTATTTTCAGCATGATGTTAGCATGGCTCAGTTGGTAGCACATCCAGTTTCAGCCAGAAAGTCATGGGTTCTTGTCCCACTCTGGGATAGGGCTCATACCGAAAATGCTGGCACTGAGTGCAGTACTAAGGGGTGCTGATTTGTGTGTGCCATCCTTTGGTGACATGTTAAACTCAAGGTCCCTTCTACCCATCTGTGGTGCTGTTCTGGTGGGAGTCCAGGGTGAAATAAAAGAACAAAAGGCACTTGTCACAAGGGTAGGGGAATTTTCTATTACAAATAAATGATACAGAAAACAAACAGACCCATAACAAGCCAAATTGTAAGAAAATAAAAAAAATAAGAAGTTCTAATACATCTTAGCAAAGAATACAGAAGAAAAAACAAGACTGATATTTGCAATACAAATAATAATGAAGTCGCTCAAACCATACATGTGAAATCATCAGAACTGGAAACAAGAGTGCCATCACAGATGTACTTTTAGTGGGGGATAGGATGTTTGATTTGATCTTGCATCTTGTAAAATTACAACTGGACATTGGCAAACAACTCTTGATGGGAAACCTCTTTCTGCTGAAGAACCCAAGAGCACCTCAATTGCCAAATATAATATTTAAACAATGCAAACAATACTTGTATAGCAGAAAAATCATAAATGTTCCACGGGGAAAATAAAATGCCCAATACCAACTCCTGGTAAGTAAGGTAGAGGAAATGAATGTCACCCAGTGGCAAGCAACAAAGGTCCAGAACTGCTGGACATAAGGAAAATAAAACAAAAAAATACAGGTGCTCTTGCATTTCCAACTGGATACCACAACCTGTCCCAAGGCAATATCTCTTGGATAACTGCTTGGATTTGTGTGCTTCAAACATGTGTCCTGTAAAAAGAGAATGTGAGCTGTGATGGCGTGTAAAGCTGAAAAAGTGGAAATCCTCTCCTAAACCATACATGATACTGACATTAATGGTGGCAATCTGAAAGGACCCCATCAAGAATAGAAGAAGCATAAAGACAACAGTGGCAAAATATCATCCAATAGCATCCTGGGACCTTGTCTTTCACTTAGATTTTCTAGGGAGCTCTGTTTCAACCTGAGAAGTCTCCATATTGGAGGAAAATTCCAGGTGGGAGGAAGGGAATGAGGAAGCCTCTGAGTAGAGATGCAGCAAAGTTTAATGTCACCTGCAAGTTTTCCATGAAGACAACAAATTCACCTCCATGGATCAAGTCGCAAAGTTGTCCCATTAATGGACTATTCACCAATTGTAATTTCACCTTGCTTTTCATACTTTTAAGTGCAAATTGCACTTAAAAACCCAAATCAAGGAGAAGTTACAAATTGAAAGTTCCTGGCATCTAGCGCCACCCCTCCGATCACCAGCCTACCCCAATGTAAAAAATATATAGCAAATCCCTTTTGTCTAGTGCTGCCCCCTCCCCTTGCCAATCGTCAGCACCAATGTAAAATATTAGATATAAAATCCCTGGTGTCTACTGCCCCCCCCGCCGCCGATCGCTGGCCCCAGTGTAAAAAAAATATAATAAATCTAAATCTCTAGTGTCTAATGGTTCCCTTCCTCCAGCAATCGCTGCCCCTAGTGTAATAAATTATATCATAAATCTAAATTCCTGGTATCTAGTAGTCCCTCCCCAACGATTGCTGGCCCCAGTGTATTAAAATATATCATTAATCTAAATCCCTGGTGGCTAGTGGTCCCCCCCTCACCAATCGCCAGCCCCAATGGAAAAAAATTGATGTAAAATCCCTGGTGTCTAGTGGTCCCCCCCTGCCAACCGTCTGTCCCAATGTAATAAAAAATCAACAACAAACAAACAATGAAATCCCTGCTGTCTAGTGGACCCCCCACTCCATCAGGTAGTGCCCCACCACCCTGCTCCCTCCCCACTCTGAGCCGAGGTGGGCATCCAGCATAGCTCACCACTCTCCACCACAGCTGGCCACCCAACTGTCCTGGAATGAATGAGCACGTTCTTGTATGGAGAGTGGAGATGTGATGGCCACCCACTTGGGGTCGGGTAGGTTGAGTGGGGTGGTGGGTCACTACCTGATGGGGTGGGGGCATGGGGATCCACTAGACACCAGGGATTTCATTGTTTTCTTTTACTACGATGGGGTCAGTGATCTGTGGGGGGGCACTAGATACCAAGGATTTCATATCAGTTTCTTTCCATTGGGGCTGGTGATCTGCATGTAGGGGGGGCCACTAGACACAGGGATTTAGATTTATGAAATATTTTATTACACTGGGGCAGGTGATCATTGGGAGGGTACCACTAGACACCAGGAATTTATACTTATTATATATTTTTTTACACTCAGGCTGGCAATCGGCAGGGGAGGGGAGGACCACTAGACACCAGAGATTTACTATTACAGTAGTTTTGCTGCAAATTGTGGAATTTTGCCCACAAAATTCCACACTTCACGGTCGATCTATGCTCTGCAAATTGGTGAATTTTGCGAATTGCTCTTCTGGAATTGAGCACAATTCACAAAATATTTCACGGAGTGAATTATGTGGACTTTGCACATCTCTACCTCTCAGTTACCATCCTTGACATCAGAGTTGCTTCAGTCTGCCCCTTAGCCAGAACCCCAAATTGATTATGGTGTATAAGAGCCGCAGCATCTCACCGTCATTTTGGTTTAGGCACACTTGTGATTCTTTATCGCTTTTTTTCCCTTTAGGAGTCACAGGGACAAAGTCTGTAGGAGATGGGGGCATATTCACTGGAGAAAATAGAGGGGTCAATTGATCCATCAAGTAAGCAGCCTTGAAAGTTCCAGACAAGGTAAATTCCTCGGGAGGGACAGAACTGGGTAGACCCACAGTTGAGGGGGCTGGTTGAGGGTTGTCAAGGTGGCTAGGAGTCGCAAGACTAGGAATCTCAACAGGTGATGAGGAGGTAGCAATGTCCTGGCCTGCATGCAGGAGAGTAACAGGGTCTTCCCACCAATGGTCAGGAACTGGGGCTGGATGCTTTTGTTGGGCTTGAGAAACTAGGTGTTTCTTATACTGGGGGAAACCTGTATTATGGGATGCCCTGGGGTATTTTGCATAAGAGTGGCCCCGTCTCTTGCACAGGTTGCAACAAAACTCATCTTTACAGTCATTAGCTAAATGGTCAAAACCCAGACAGTAGCTACACTGAGCACTGTCACAGGAGTTACTGAAATGGGACAGGGAGCTGCATTTAAAGCACGACTTTGGCTGGCCATGGTGGAACAAAGTCCTTCTATACTGACCTAGGTAGAAAGTACAGTGTAAATGCATCACATCAAAATCAGTTTGCAATAACTTTGCTTGGATTTGCCAACCCCCAGTCCAGATTTGTTTGGAATCTATCATGGGTTCTGGCCAGTCCAAAACCTCACATCTTCATCTCAACCAGCACAAAATGTCAGCAACGTAAATGCCTCCATTCTAGAAAAGAACTGTGTAGATTGAAATGTAGGTTGAGTGAGCAGGACTAGCATTAAGGGGATCTATAGAGGCGAATCCTTGTGCTAGTTATAGTGGGCCCAGAATCTGTCCAGTCCATATATGATTTTAAAGCTAATATCACAACTTGAATCATCCACCTCTATCAAAACATAAATCTCCATTGCTAGAAACTCACAAGTGTCTTTCAACAAAATTCTGGCAAACTAAGTTTTGTCAGAGGGGAGCGCAAAACCCCCTTTGTAAATGAGATGGACCACATTTCTTAATGGAGCAGGATCTCCACATGACTGGAACAGGTCAGTGTACTGTTTGGGATATTGTGAGTCTGGGAGAACTGGTCAGGGAAGAGACGTAGCAGCCATAGCTCCCAGGCATCTGCCACTAGGCTGCAAATAAGTCAGAGGCAGCCTCCTATGGAGGGGGGTAATATCAACTGCATCATGTCCCCAAGTGATAGATGCTGGAAGAGGACCTCTGGGTGCAGTAGTTGGTAGGGTGACTGAGAAAGTAGTGGGGCCAGACTCATTCTTGGGGAGTTCCACAGGGGTCATTTTCATTTCCATACCCTTCGTCGACAATGAGGGCCAGTTCTCATCAACTGGTGGGAGTTGAACAGAAAGACCCACAATACATGCCTCAGGCACAGGTCAGCAGCTGGGTTGGAAGCTATGACTCAATACCTATGTACCTCAGGGTCAGTTTCACCCGGGACCCATGTCCTGTTTCTGGTCTGTTTCCAGCCCACTTCACAGAGTTCTCATTTAGGGAACAATAGCATACAGGGCAACAAAAGATCAGATTAACCATCTTGCTGGGGTGTACAAACTCCCAGCACTTTACTCTCAGTCAGCACAAACAGAGCAGCAATGGCTGCAAAGGAACTGGGTGGTGACAGCACTCTAACCGATGGCACAGCAACCAACACAAATGGAATCTCACGGAGTAATCGATCTACCACATGGGCAAAGCAGAGCTCCTCTGCAGTGATCTCAGCAAGTAATGCCTGCTTTTTTAATCCATGATCCACATGTAACAACTGTGTAGCACCTTTCAAGTCAGCAGCAGTCAGAACCATTGGAGCACATACATCTCCTGCACCAATAACCACATTTTCTTCCACAGCAGTGGTGTCCATAGACACAGGAACCTCCATAGGTGTTACAGCTTGGGTAGAGGTCAATTTCCCCAGATGCCACTATCATAGCAGCCTCCTCTCCTTCCTTAGTGATGTCAGCCATCTTGATAAGATAATCAAGTGTTACCACTAAAGTAAGAGTAAGAGAATTTTTATTGAAACATGGGTTTCATTATAATAACAAATCATGATGTTACATCAACTCAAATAGACACTACACTCCTTTTATATGGTAGCACAGCCATGACATTTCCTGTAGCAAAGCAGGAAGGGGTAGATCAGAGGGGTATCCGCACAGTGACCTAATTTACAGGGGCACTAGGACTTTAACTTGTTATAACAAGTTATAAAAAAACAAACAAACAAAACACTAAATCAAATTTTTTCTTTCATTTTCTTCCTTCTTATTACTCTGACCAGGTTATAAACCCAGCAACTTATCTGGAATAGATATCATTAACTGCAGGTACTGCGGAACACTTTTCAGAAGGGCAGTTTTACAGGATTTAGGACACTGTCCTACATGCTGAGCTGTTGGAGATCTAAGGGCTCAGCTCCAGGCAGCATGGGCAGAGATTGCACACCTAAAATTGCATATTCAAGAGGAAATGTATTATAAGAACCACCTGCCATTTCTCCAACATCCAACAGAAGCACCGCGACTGCAGAGAGTAGTTGGTCCAGGAGGTTGGCAGGTGGTTAGGAGGGGCAAATTGGATGCCCCATCACTTGGTGCTCTCCAACATATCACCCCCACAAACCATATAAAAACTACAAACGGGTATCGGCCTCTATCTCTGAAATCAAATAAAGGGGCAGAGGACACTGCAGAGCATGACACTGCAGCACAGGAGAAAGCACAACAAAACTCACCCAAAACAGGAACCAAAACAAAAGTAGCAAAAAGGAAATCTAAAAAAACTTCTGATCATAGGAGGCTCCATGATTTGGTGAGTTGATACATATCTCCAGCCAGGGGTAATGGTCAGATGTCTCCCAGGTACATCAGCATGGAGAGACGCTGACCACATTGCTAAAATTGTTCAGGAAGCAGGAGAAAACATTGACTTCCTGGTACACATAGGGAGTAATGATCTTGCCAACTGGTCAGTTGTGGAGACCAAGGAACACCTGACCAGGCTGGCTGACAAACTATCATCCATTTCATCCAGCATCTCCTTCTCTGACATCCTGCCAGTCTGGGAGAGGGAACAGATAGACAGAAGGTCAGAGGAGGGGAGATAGGGGAGCTAAACATGTGGCTCAAGGTCTGGTGCCAGGAAAAAAGGACACAAATTTGTAGGGAACTGGAAACAGTTTTGGGAGTGAAAGTTCTTAAATTTGATGGACTGCATCTGACTAAGGAGGGAGTCAGTGCATTGAGGCAGAAGTTTGATGTCTTTGCAGAATATTTAAACTAGCAAATAGGGAGGGGGTGCAGCACACCATAGGTCGAATGGGAAGAACACCCCTCCCCCCTCAGCTAGTGGGCAAACAGGAGTTCAGCGTGTTTGTAGTTCATTTGCATCACCAAGTAAAGAAAAAGGTCCAGCTCCCCATACGATACACAGGGGAAACGCTGGACCTCGGCCAGCAACTAACACACCAAAATCTGGCCAATGAAATATCATGTACACAAATGCACACAGTCTGGGAAACAAGATCCCAGACCTGCATGCAATAATGATATAGGCTAAACTGGACATAGTAGCCATTAGTGAGACATGGTTTACCAGTAACCACACTTGGGAGATCAGTACCTGGCTATGTACTGTTCAGAAGAGACTGAGGTGCAAAAAGGGGGTGTGGAGTGGCCGTTTATGTCAATGAAAATATCAAAGGTACAGAAATTCAGAATACACATAAGGAGCCAGAAGATCTGTAGGTCACCCTGGAAACAGGAAATGGGACAGCCATACGAACTGGGGTTGTGTACAGGCCTCCAGACAAGGGGGAGGACATAGACATGTTACTGTTAGAAGATATACAAAACATGACAGCTGAAGGTAAGGTTCTAATAATGGGAGAATTCAACATACCAGATATAGATTGGTCAATACCAGCAGGGACATCTACCAGAACTAGACACATGGTAGATTCCTGGCAGGGGGAGGGCCTCAAACAACTGGTACAACAACCCACAAGAGACAGGGCTATCCTAGATCTAGTACTGACTAACAGGGAAAGGATCACAGATCTCTAGGTGGAAGGTCACGTGGGTGCCAGTGACCATCAGATGGTATGGTTCAATTTGGCCACTAGAACAAAATCATCCCATGCCAAGGCAAAAATATGGGACTTCAGAGGAGCTGACTTTGATAAGATGGCCAACAGAGTTAAGCTAGCCCTGGCAAAAAGAAATACAGGTGAGGGGGTACAGGCAAAGTGGGCAAGCATTAAAGATGCAGTACTTGAAGCAACATCCCATTGTGTCAGTGAGAAAAGGAAGTGCAAAAGAAGAAGGAAACCACTTTGGTTCTCAAACACAGTAGCAAAAAAGGTCAGAGCCAAAAGGCTGGCCTTCAGGAAATATAAGGGAACGCAGCAGGATGCAGATGGGAAGGCATACCAAACTTCCCTAAGAGAAGCAAGGAAGGCAGTAAGGTGGGCAAAGGCCCAAACTGAGGAAACACTAGCACGAACAGAAAAAGAAGGAGACAGAACTTCCTATAGATACATTAGTGAAAGGAGAAAGTCCAGAGGGGGTATTGCTAAGATCAAAGGGGATAGATAAGGGGGCATGTGAGGAGGAGGACCATGTAAAAGCATCTATCCTAAATAGATACTTCTGCTCAGTATTTACTGAAGAGAAGGTAGGGCAGGGCCCACAGCTCAGCACCATGGACTCAGCGGGGAGGGAGGTGTGCACTAGTCCCTTCACAAAAGAAAGAGCCCTACAAGAGCTCGATAAGCTTAGGGTGGACAAGGCAATGGGACCTGATGGCATACATCCTAGGGTACTAAAGGAGCTAAGGGTGGAACTAGCAGAGCCATTATCAGAACTGTTTAGTGAGTCTCTGAGCATGGGAGAGGTCCCAGAAGACTGGGGAAGGGCTCATGTGATCCCACTCCACAAGAGTGGTAACAGGGAGGAGGCAGGGAACTACAGATCAGTCAGTCTTACCTCAGTAGTGGGCAAGATTATGGAGGCACGCCTTAAGGAAAGTATAGTGCAACACCTGGAATTCATAGGGGCACAGGATCCAAGACAGCATAGGTTTACAAAAGGAAGGTCCTGTCAAACTAATCTCATAGATTTCTTTGACTGGGTAACCAGAGTGGTGGACCAAGGGGGAGCAGTTGATGTCGCCTACCTTGACTTCAGCAAAGCTTTCTATACTGTTCCACATAGATGATTGATTAATAAGCTGGGTAGGTTCCAGGTGTGTGTCAAATGTTGGTCAACTGGGTGGCAAACTGGTTGATGGGCAGAAAACACAGAGAGGTGGTAAATGGTATACAGTCAGAAGAGATGCAAGTCACAAGTGGGGTACCTCAGGGATCAGTCCTGGGGCCAGTCCTCTTCAATATCTTCATCAGTGACATTGCAGATGGACTGGAGGGTAAGGTTTGTCTGTTTGCAGATGACACCAAGATCTGCAAGAGAGTAGATGATACAGATGGGGTGGGCAGAATGGAAGGAGATCTGGATAAAATAGCAAAATGGTCAGAAGAGTAGCAACTGGGGTTTAACACAAAGAAGTGAAAGATCATGCATATAGGGAAGAGAAACCCTGAAGCCACCTATAGGCTGGGAGGGGAGTTGCTGGCAGTCACAAGGGAAGAAAGAGACTTAGGCGTCATCATCACCGATGACCTGAAATCATCCAAGCAGACCACTAAAGCAGTAGGTAAGGCTAGATGGATGTTGGGGTGTATTAGTAGGGGTATCACAAGTCAGAAGAGGGAGGTAATAATCCCTCTTTACAAGTCTCTGGTTAGGCCCCATCTGGATTACCGTTTGCAGTACTGGAGGCCACACCTTCACAAGGACATTAACCAAATTGAGGCAGTCCAGAGAAGGGCAACCAAAATGGTGCAGGGACTTCATCAGAAAACACATGAGTACAGATTAACTGAGCTCAATATGTATACCCTAAAGCAAAGGAGGGAGAGAGGTGATATGATTGAAATATTCAAACTCCTTCAGGGCATTAGCAAGGTGAAAGAGTCTAATGTTTCAATATAAGAAAAATAGCAGGAGAAGAGGACACAGCATAAGATTAGAGGGAGGCCAATTATGGGGTAATGTGAGGAAGTTCTTTTTCACATAAAGGGTAGTGAATGCATAGGGAAGTGGTGGATGAGAATACTGTGCAGGGCTTCAAACAGACATGGGATAGGCATAAGGGGGCAATACAAATGAGTATGAACGGATAGGTCATTGACAGAGCAAAGGCCGATGGCAAATTCATAAGGTAGAAAAAGAAATTGGCAGACTGGATGGGCCTTGTGGTCCTTATCTGCCATCAACTTCTATGTTTCTATGTTTCTATGTTTCTGTTTTCCCATACAGGTATAAAGGTTAATTCAATGAACTTCTTTTTGACAACAATTCTTACAGTGTATTCATACTGGCAAATATACAGAAACCCTAACTTAAATATTTTCACCCCCATACTCAAGCTTCCTAAATAAGTTTGTAACTTAGTCATAATGCATTCTAATTAGCACCTTTTTCTAACCCATACCGCCACCTTTAACCTCTAAATAACAAAATCTGTTCAGATCCACCACGGCTGCATAATGAAGTTAATGAAGTTGTGTGGAACTGTTAAGGAGGTATGGAGAAACAACACAATGATTTGTAAGTAGTAAGATTTGTTTTAGTTTGTGTTCTAAGGAGGCATATACATTATTAGGAAAATGCATCAAGGTGTACATTTTAATGGAAGGAATAGGACCCTAGCTTACAAAAGAACCCCAGAGCAAATGCCACTGATGTATGTGTTATCCCGGATGATATTGGCCAGACAGCCAAATTTTAAAGAAAACACAATTGCTCATATCCCAATAATGCAAAGCATAAAGAGAAACATATGCAAATACCCATGATGGTACAGAAGGTGGCAGTACATGAAAAAGTAATGGTTGACATATGTTCAGCCTTGGGATTATTTACATAGTTTTTTTTTTTTTTTTTTTTTTTTAAGAGAAACAGGGATTTTGTCCATGAGGTGATGTAAGTTATATTTAAGTAATGTGTTGATGTTAGGAAGTCAGGTGTAATGATGATGGACTTATAGAGAAAATGTGATATTAACTTTCAGAGGGTGTCACTTTTGATCAGGGCAAGGTAGTTATGCTTGTGATAATGGGTATATTAGGAAAGTGTGAGGTCTACACAGAAGTGTAGTACAAATATGTACAGTTTCATAAGTATGTGCTCAGAGTGCAGGTAAATCTGACATGCTGGTTTGCTTTAGAAATAGTTAAAAATAGTGATGCATGCAATTAATAGAAAGATAGATAATTACATAGACATATAGATAGAGAGAGAGACACACAGACAGACAGGCAGAATAGGAATGGCAGTGAAGTACTGAAGTGATGCCAACTCTACCTCCACCCCGCAGACATGGACAGGCATTGTGGTGTGCCTTTGGGTCATTTTCCATAACGATTACATCATTTCACCTCACCTACACTGCAGATACAGACAAGAACTGAGGTGTGCCTTGGGATTTTTAACCTTTACACTCACCCCATTCCATAAGGACATACACTGAAATGGGTATAGTATAAGAGAATGGAGTGAACTTTGGGGCTGAAGAGCCAAAGGCATACCTCAATACTTGTCACTGGATGCAGGGTGGGGATGGAGGTGGAATGGTGTGAGCATTACTCTTGACAATCCCAAGTCACACCCCTGATGTCTGTCAGTCCCTACAGTGCAGGGTGTTATGGTCAGAAACCCTAATGCCCTGGGCGTTTCTTGGTATTTTCACTAGACGTTTTCAGCAAGGGCTTTTTGAGACTCCACCGCATGAACAGTGACACTATCAGTTCATTAGCTGAAAGGGATTTTGCACAGCGACTGTGCCATTTGGTACCACAGGTGCAAAAACACATTTTGAACAGGATGTAAACAAGCATTTGTCAATGCCGAATGTTGCTTGCTTGTATGTGCTGTTTAGGTATTTGGAAGTGATAGTTCCATGCCTTCCTCCCAAGTCATCCACTGTGTCTTTCCGGTCAGTATTCACAGAGGAGTGGGAGGGGCAAGGGCCACAGCACTACAGCAGTTGCCAAGGGGGTGAAGAGTTGGACAATAGTCCATTCAAAGGCAAAAGAGTCCTGCAGGAGCTCACTAAATGAAGGTGGACAAGCGATGGAACCAGAAAGCATCGCCCAAGGATATTAAGAGAACTGCGAGGAGATGGCAGTACCTCTGGCAGCCATGTTCACAGGGTCATTCAACATGAGTGAATTGGAGGAGGGCACATGGTCCCTCTACACAAATGCAGCAGCAGAGGAGGCAGGGAACAACAGGCTATTCACCTCACCTCAGTAGTGAGGAAGATCGTGAGGCATTGTTTAAAGAAAGGATAGTGGGCATCTAGAAGTCATCGGAGCCCAGGACCATAGACAACATGGATTCACAGTGGGGACATCATGTCAGACAAATCTGGTTGATTTCTTTGACTGGGTGACAAAGGAGTGAATCAGGGTGGGGCAGTGGACAGCACACCTTGATTTCAGCAAAGCCTTTGACACCATCCACATGGGAGGCTGATAAACTAGCTGGGTAGGCTGGGCATGGGGAAAGGGTGGTAAACTGGGTTAGAAACTGGCCAACAGACTGGAGGCAGAGAGTGGTGGTAAATGGAGTGCAGTCTAGGAGAGGGGGGTGACCAGTGGGGTGCTGCAGGGTCTTCATTAGTAAAACATTGCAGAGCGACTGAAGAATTTTTCACCAAATTTCAACATAGCCATTTGAAGACCTCTGCTCATGAACAATGTCACTGTGATTTTCTTAATCTGTCCCAAACATTGATTGGCACACTGACTGATGCCATTGTGTGCTACATGCACAGAAACACATTTTGAAGCGACATGTGAAAAATGACAGCTGTACTGCACATAAGGAGGTGTGGTAAAATGGCAATGTTGAAAATCTGGAGTCAAATATTAAAATTTGTGAACTTGGGAGGCGTGGGTAGGAACTGCGCCAGCATAGCTAAATAAAACAATCATTTTAGGAATTTTTTCACCAAATTTTCAACATAGCCATTTTAAGACCTCTGCTCATGAACAATGTCACTGTGATTTTCTTAATCTGTCCCAAACATTGATTGCGCACTCTGACTGAGCCATTGTGCGCTACATGCACAGAAACACATTTTGGGCGACATGTGAAAAATGACAGCTGTACTGCACATAAGGAGGTGTGGTAAAATGGCAATGTTGAAAATCTGGAGTGCAAATATTAAAAATTTGTGAACTTGGGAGCGTGGGTAGGAACTGCGAAACGCACGCTCGTAAAACAATCATTTTAAGGAATTTTTTCACCAAATTTTCAACATAGCCATTTTAACACCTCTGCTCATGAACAGTGTCACTGTGATTTTCTTAATGTGTCCCATACATTGATTTCGCACACCGATTGCACCATTGTGCGCTACATGGGCGGAAACACGTTTGGGCAAGATGTGGAAGCAGCTGTACTGCTCATAAGGAGGTGTGGTAAAATGGTAATGTTGAAAATCTGGAGTGAAAATATTGAAAATTCGTGAACTTACGAGCGTGCATAGGAACTGCACAACGCACGCTCATAAAACAGTCATTTTTAGGAATTCTTTCACCAAATTTTCAACATAGACTTTTTGAGAGTCCACCTTATGAACACTGGCAGTGTCATTTTGCTAATTGGTCCCAAAAGGTGATTTCACACAGTGACCATGAAATCACCCTTCAAGCCCGATTATCGCCATGACAGTGCAAGAATTCATGAGGAGGGGTCCTAAAAACCCCATGTTGAAAATTTGGGCCCAAAATTCCCAAAAATGCCTGAGATATGCAACAAAGTTGAAAAAACCCTATTGATTACATTATACAGCTTAACGGCATTTCCTCAGTTCACGGTCGGCTTTGAAGAGTGCAGACGTGTTCCCGGTCCACCGAAGATCATCACGCTGAGGTCTGGAGGTAAGTATGGGGTGAGGGGATATGGGAAGGCAGGGTGCACAGTGGGTGGGAGTGGGTTGTGGGGCAGGGAGACTACCAGGGACCTTTTTTGTTTACAGGTTTATTTTTTTTTTATTAAGTCGACGCAGGACATTTGCCACCCTGGGGTGGGCTCCCAGCGTGACAGCTGGAAAGGATGTTTGGGAGGGCTGGAACAGATGGGGGATTGGGCACCCCCGTTGGCTATAAGAAGCTTTGCCACACTGGGGTGGGCTCCCAGCATGGCATCTGGAAAGCTTTTGGGGGAGCGTGCAGCCATGGAGCCGGCAGGGGATTGGGCACCCCCATCAGCCATAACAGTTTTTGACACGCTGGGGTAGGCTCCCAGCATGGCACCAGGACAGCTTTTGTGGGGGGTGCATGGAGCCGACGGGGGATTGGGCACCCCTGTTGGCCATACAGTATGTGCGTGAGGGGCGCATCACCACAGTATGCGTGCTTGCGTATGTGTGTGGGGGAGCTCGCTCACAGGGCGGACTCTCCTTTCAACTGTACGACCACTGTATTTTCAACTGCTGTCATAGACAGCTGCAGCAGTGATTGGGGAACTGGGGCCGTGCCTGCAAACACACTGAGTGAATTGGAAGACGGGTGCCACACCTCCGAAAACTCAGATGATGGCACTACATTTCTTGCACATGTGTGCAAGCAACATAAAAATGACAGCTGTACATTTCTTGCTTCAGTAACTGCTCAGCACATCTGTTGCATGACCTGCTTATTGACATTTTATATCTGCTATGCAATGTACTGCTGCTATGTCTGGGGAAGTAGCTTTCCTAAGTTGCAGGAACAGCCTCAGAGGAACACACACACACACACACACACACACACACACACACACACACACACACACACAGCAGAACACAGTTGTGAAATGATTAGATTGTCCACAAGCACTGTTTTCCTTGCAGGACACAAGCAATTGAATCAAAAGCACACACACACACACACACACACACACACACACACAAACAAACACACACACACACACACACACACACACACACACAGACACACAGCGGCAAATATTAGATTTGTCTACAAGCACTATCTTCTATGCCAGTTGAAGCGTGGTGGGGGGGCTTTAAGGCTGGAGATCAGTTATGGTCCATGACATAACCACATGGTCAGAATATTAAATATTTTAAAGTAAACATAAATGCAAAAGTAACCATTTCTAGAAGAAAATGCAAACTGTGACACTTAACATTTGTAGGGTAAGTGAGCACATCTGGACTTATTTGCTGCATATGCATCTCAATTGCTAAGGGGTCCTGACCATGTTCACCTTTCCCCAAGCCAAGCTAGCTACAGTCTGTCTAGCAATAATATGGTTGGAAAAAATATGCCATATTTTCAACAACAAGTAAGCATTTTAAAAAGACAGTGCTGTAAACTGAGAAGCAGCTTGTGTAGGTGCATTCATCATGCTAACTAAGATATGTTCTGGTTGCGTTCCATAAGGCTAACCAGTGGGAGAAGTAGGAGAAAGGGATAGAAATGTAAAATGGAACCATTTAACCCATTTGTGATTTAAAGTTGCATGACAGAAATGCAGCTTCCAGAACTGCACACCATATTCCAAATGAGGCCTCACCAGTGACCTACACAGTGGCATCACCACCTCCTTCCTTCTGCTGGTAACATATCTCCCTATGCACCACTGCATTCCACTGACTCTCCTCACAGCTTTGGTACATTGTTTAGCCACCTTTAGGTCATCCAATATGATTACCCCAAAATCCCTTTCCATTTTGATGAACATCAGTCCCCCCCTCATAATTATTCCCTGGGTTCCTGCAACTCTTCCTTATTTAACAGGCAGGTGTTCCCAGGGCAGAGGGAACTTGCATCCAGGAATAGGGAGAAGATATCTCATCATTTCTACCTTGCCTAGGTTGTAAGAACAGCGTCAGAGGAACATACACACACACACACACACACACACACACACACACACACACACACAGAGCAGAACACAACTGCAAAATGATTAGATTGTCTACAAGCACTGTTTTCCATGAAAGACACAAGGAATTGAATCAGAAACACACACACACACACACACACACCCACACACACACACAACACAGTGGCAAAATGATTACATTTGTCTACAAGCACTATCTTCTATGCAAGTTGGGGTGGGGGGGTTAAGGCTGGAGATCAGTTATGGTCCATGACATAACCACATGGTTGGAATATTAAATATCTTAAAAATTAACATGAATGCAAAAGTAACCATTTCAGGAAGAAAATGCAGACTGTGACAATTTACAGTTGTTAACAGTAAGTTAGTGCAACTGGACTTATTTGCTGCATATGCATCTCAATTGCTAAGGGGTTCTGACCATGTTAACCCTTCTTCAAGCCAAGCTAGCTACAGTCAGTATGTCTAGCAAAACATGAATGGGAAGAGTATGCATATGAAAACGTATAAATTATGCTGTACATACCCTAAGACTCAAAGTGTGTCTCCTTTGGCTGCCATGATGACTGTGGTTAATTTGAAACAAAAGACAATGTAACAAGACACTGGCCTCATCACAAAACTATTAAATAATAGAGCAAACTGACCTCTGGGAAGATTGCCTGGGACAAGATGCAATAAAAAAAACCTGAATAGCAGATTCCAAGGAGTATAAAACCACCAGGAATGTTAGAAAAACTCCCCCTCCCCACTCATTCACAGGTGTCAATCAACTAACACAGACAAATGGCATCAGTGCTCACTGATGTGTTAACATCCTGTTTCTAGTGTCCCTGATAAAATAAAATAAAGAAAAAGAAATACAGTTGAGATTTTTTTTTAATGTCAGGTCTGATCAGAATAGCTTTTAAAATCACTAATTTTTTTTTTGTTCAGTGTTTTCTAATACATACAGTACTTCTGAAACTTAAAAGGAAAAATATACTTTATCATCAAACAGCTGTGTTTACCAAGTACTGTGCCCATGATTAAAATAATTTGAACCCCTCCCCCCAAAAATGTGCCCTCACATGAAACTACATGTTTAACTGCAAAGACAATTAAAAAATGTATTTCTAAATGCATTACTAACAGCAATGCTTTCAAAGTTTGAAACTAAAGACAAACTATATATATATATATATATATATATATATATATATATATGTATATATATATATATATATATATATATAATATAAATATCATATATATATATATATATATATATATGTATATGTATAATAGAGTTAGAGTAGCACTTTTAAGGTTAAAGGGTGAAATTTTGCACATTAATAACTTTGCCACCATTCAACAGATTTGCCTGGCATGGTTGGGCATAGTAGATCTTGGGATCTGCCAACTATTCTACCGGTCGGATATACGGCTGCGGAGTTATTAAGCAATAACTGAATGCACAATTACACTTTTTTGCAAATTCTTTGCTCTCACCTACAGGTCACACGGTTTGTGCGACCAGTCCAACAATTTCAGGCAATGTGCGGCCAGGGTCCCCAATGTGCCGTTTGAAGATTTTGTGAAGAAATATTGAACGGTTCAAAAGTTATTCAAAAAACAAGTTCCCATTATAAGTCAATGGGAAAAGTTAACAAAAAGATCGACAGTGTCACAAATTCATTTTTTAAAGTTGCAAATGGCCCTAGTAGTGTCTCAAATCCACCATTTTGTTTTCAGTTGGTGATCAGAAAAATGCTTGGCATTTAAAATTGGGACCATCTAGGGACACAATTATTTTTGTGTTTACCTAGTTGAGCCCTGAGGATGCTAAGCATGTCTTTAATTTGGGGTTAAACACCCCATAAATATGTTTTTCAAATTTCTGAAAAAAGTAGTGTCACAAAGTAGTGTTGCACCTGCGACACTTTTGCAAATTTTTGCGAAAGCTTTTGAAAATCACGACACTGCTTTTTCAGACTATGGCCAAAATGACAGGAGTTCTTTGCACCCTGCTGCAAAAGAACGGTTTGGTCTTTTGAGCTGAAATTTGGAAGGAAGGCAGCCAACATCTCACAGATGTGCCTTTGCATAGTTTGGTGAACAAATATTACAAGGCTGCAAAGTTACTGTACTCTGAAGTTGGCATTTTTTCCCATAGACTAACATGGTGGCGTATGCCACTCTTTTCAGGGCACGTAACTCAAAAACGGTGGGAGACATGGAATTTTCATCATGATGTAGTAAAAACATAGCCAGAAAAATCATGAATCGTGAATTTTTTTTTCTACATCGTGCGGTTACTGAGATTTAAGCAATTTAGTATTCCAACACCTAATTTTCTGCTCCGAGGCCCATTATTATGCATACATTCTTTGTACACACTGTGTTCTCTATGCAGCTGTTGGGCAAAACCAGGGTGTGTGCTTCTGTTACTGTTATACTTACCATTACCACTTGTGTTTCCATACGCATTTGCGTTACTGTTCCCGTGTACGCCACCGTGTGCGTTACCCTTTGCGTTCTTGTTTGCTTACGCATTTGCGTTTGCATTTCTGTTTTTCTACTTTGCCATTATTTCTGCTGTTAACATTGCCATCTGCGCTTCCAATTGCCATACTGTGACCGCGCACATCACGGTTTGAATTTCCATACATGCTTGCATTTCCTATTGCGTTTCTGTTTCCTTTGGCATTATTGTTGCTGTTACCATTACCATTTACATTTACAATTGTGGTAACGTGACAATGTGTGATACAGTTTGTGTTTCCATACATGCTTGCATTCCTGTTTCTGTTTCTGTTTCCTTTTGCATTATTCTTCATGTTAACTTTACCAGTTGCATTTACAATGATGGCACAGTGCCTGTGCATGTTACGGTTTGCATTTCCATGTGCACTTGCGTTCGTGTTTCTGTTTCTGTTTCCTTTGGTGTTATTGTTGCTGTTACTGTTAACATTTGCATTTACAATTGTGGTAATGTGACCATGTGAGTTACAGTTTGCGTTTCCGTACGTGCTTCAGTTCCCATTTCCATTTCTGTTTCCTTTGGCGTTATTCTTTTTTTTTTATTCATTTTTTATTGATTTTCAACATACAACGAATGACATGGCACAGTAAACACAATGACATAAGTGCCCACTAAGGCAGTAGTACATGCATAAACAATGTTGTGTCATGTCCGCCCCCATACTATTACCTTCCCCCAAACCCCTCAAGATATTCCTTCTCCTCCCTTCCCTCCCATCCCCCTCAGCTGGATATATATTCACATTCTTCTACTTTTAGATTGACTTCTTGGCTGGCAGGGATTAGCCCGAAATTAGAGGAATGACCCTAAGCCTCAGAATCTCTCAGTCCAGTGAAACTCCAACTTGTATCATGTACATAGTGTGCATCCTGGCCAATATCTTTTTGTATGTGGAGGGAGAGTGGCCCTGGGAAGTTCTAAATTGTTCCACCCTTAGATTAAACAAGAGGTCTTGGAGCCATTCTGTATAAGAAGACTTCTGGGTGTCAATCCAATGCCTTAAAACAAGTTTCTTAAGTGTTATGGAAATCATTGCTATGTGATATTGATGTACTCTGACCTGTACCTCAGAATAATTCCCAATAAGACAAACTTCTGGTGTAAACAATCCTTCTAGGCCTAGCAAAGGGTCAGCTCTCCTTCTAATTTCCATCCAGAGGTCCTGAATATAGTGACAGTCCCAGAACAAATGACAGAGGGACTCATCTTCCATCTTGCACCTAGTACAGGTTGGAGTTGAGGATTTACCTATCTTAAAAAGTTTGAGGGGCATCCAATATAAATTATGTAAAAATTGAAATTGTGTTAATCTCAGTTTATATGTGTATCTTCCCAGATTTTATTCCAGTTAATACTAGGGTCTGGAAATTGACCAATCCAGTATGTCGGGCCTCTTTCCTGAAAAATAGGTGCTTGTCCCAAAAGGGAGCTGTACACCTTTACTATTGCATGTGAGAGATGTACTGCATCTGCTAAGGTGGCAAATAATTCACCAAATTTGTTCTCTGTCACCAAATGTCTACTGAGTCAATACAAGAGGTGAGATAACTGGTATATTCGGAACACTTGTCCCTTAATCAGTGAAAATTTATTAAGAATGTCCAGTACTGGGAGACATCTCCCTTCTGGATCCAGAAAATCTTTTAACTTTGAGTGTTGAAGCTGAGGGACCCAAAATTTAGAAATCATCTTATTACCTATCCTACCATTTGAGTTCCTCACTAATGGCTGGTTGCAGTCCTGAGAGTGTTTATATTTTAAAAAGTTGCATAGTTGAGAGTGGGCTTTTATTGAGATCCCAATAGGATAGTGGCAGATGTTAACTGGTAAGTTTTTAGTTGTACTATATAACATAGGTATTTAAAGGTTTGCCTCCTCTAATATTGCTTTCTCAAGTGTTAGCCATAGTAGGACATATGATAGGTTAGCCAAAGTTACATCATTAGTCATCCACCTTATATATTTGGAATTCTGACTGGCCCAGTAGTAACCTCCTACATAGGTAATCTTAACCCCCCTCCAGACCTGGATGCAGACAGCTTCTGGTATGCTCTTCTTAGGGGCTTGGCTGCCCATATAAAAGAAGATATAATTGCATGAACTTTCCTGAACCATTTAATAGGCAGCCAGATGTTAAGCATGTGTAACGGGTAGAATATCCTAGGTAGGACGTTCATCTTAACTATATTAACTATATTAATGTGCCCCCAAATAGAGACAGAAAGAGATGACCATCTAGTAAAATCCTGTTGTATAACTGCTAGTGTCATAAAGATTTAATTTCTTAGTAAGGGAGTCCAATCTGGTGAGGTAAATGCCCAAATATTTTAAACGCTTTGGGGACCATTGAAGACCTAAGCGTGCAATATCACTTTTTAACAATCTATAATTTAAAGGAAAAAAGCAGGGACCCTGGTTTTCCATTTTTACAGGAAATAACGTGCTAATCACGGAATCCTACTTGTTGTCACAGTTTTGAATTCTTGTACCCGGTGCCTCCACGGAAGTGCATGTCACTGCACAGAATCTTTAAGATTTCAGCATCTTTTTATTTTTTATTTTATTTTCTCTTTTCTATGTCCTCTCCCTTCTCACAGCATCAAACTCTCCACTTTTCAGAGATTCTAGGCTGGGTATCCCCAGCTTTACTCCAGGTAATGCTCAGGAGCTCCTGTGGCCTGCCCCTCATCCTACCTGGATTGTACCCCACATGGGAAGGAGGGAACCCCAGGTCACCCCTCCACACTCGTTAGTGTGTGGCGGCAGCTCAGTTGGATCCCTCATGGCGCCTGGTTATGAAGTCTGGGGCACCTGGGTCCCTTCTGCCAGATGATCAATGCACAGTGATTGTTCCTGGTTTTCTGTTCTCTGTCCTGAGGGCATCTGCACTAGAGGAGTTCCAAGGGAGGTAGGTTACATAGAGACATGCCACTGCTCCAGAGCCTGGCTAGCGTCCTCCCTCCTGATCACTCTGCGGCACCAATGCACCACCATCTGTGGTCACACAGGTGGTGGTAAGCAGACCGGCATCCCACCCTCACTCGGAGGAGGTGAGTGGTCCCCTGGTGCTCGATCCTACTCCCTGGCCAGTCCTCCAGCAACGAGTTCACTTCTGACCCTGGGTCACTGGCATTGTAAGCAATAGTGCTACTGCAGTGCCAGTGGGACAGCCCAGATTTCAGCATCTTAAATGAATGCTGATGTGCTTTGCATTCTTTCTGCTTTGCTGCATATAGAGTCAGTGAGAAATCATCTGCACTGCTTTGTTGTAATCAGCCATTCAGTTTAATCACCCATGCCTAGTGGTTAGAGTAACAACAGATGACTGAACTGGATACATCCAGCAGTCTTGGGTTTGATTCCCAACCTCCACTTGCATACTGTGCGACTCCCAAGCAAGTCACAACCTCCCAGTGCTTCTAGGTCACTCCTGAAAACAGACAGTTCTGCCTAGTGGGCCTTACCTCCTTTACAAAGAATATAAAAAATACCAACATATTTAGCACATCATAGAATAGTAGTCAGGGTGCCATGTAATTTGTCTACGTTTTACTTGGACTGCAATGATTTTGTAGGTAAAGGAAGTGTTCAGATACATTTATGTGTTTTATAGTTTGTTTTAGATTTAGTCAGGTTTTTCATTGTATTGTTTGCATATGAGCTTCATCTAGACTGCAGATTGCTAAACACAGGATCACTGTTACCAACTAGCTTATTCAAGTTTATACTGTAATCAGTAGGGCCAGCCAAAATCCTCAGTTGTTTGAATGAAAACTAGTCTGAATGAAAATATGTTCACAAAGAAGAAATCACCTTCCTACTTGAAAAAGATCAGATCAGCACCGTACCAATTAGGTGAATTGGATGATTTGCACCTTTTCTCCCACCCGCTGTTTCGTCTCTGTGACAACAAAAAGTTTTCTGATGACTGCTTCAACAAAAAGCAAAAGTTAAGTATTTAAGTGTACACATATGTTTGGCCAAAAGTGGATTTTGAAAAACAGTCAATGACGACTGAAGAGTAAGACCCCAGGGACTGTGCATGATGCTGGTGGGCAGAGTGGTGCTCAATTCACATCTGAACAGACACAAACCAGAAACACCCTTTCATGGACACCAAATTAAAAAAAAAGCATCCACATGTCTGGGAGATGCATGAATCCATTGAAAGGTCCTCCACTAATCACTGTGTGGATTTTTAGGTGAAAGGTACTTTATTTCAAAAGAAGCACATTCAAAGCAGTTTGTTTTCTCCTCCTACCCTGGCCCATCCTCCTTCAGGCTACCAAGGCCCCTTTCGACCATCCACTGCTGCCCTTTGGTGCTGTGCAGGTAAACAAAAAGCTAACCCTTCATTGAGTAGGTCCCTGTCCAGAGCTACAGGGAGAGAATTATCACAAGAGCTTCCTGTGTCCTTAGCATGGCAGGGTCAGAACAGACACACATGTGGGGCTTCCAGTTTATGGAGGACCAGCAGCTCTCCTTCGGTTGGCCAGCGGGTGTTTTTCCTATTTTCTTGACAAAACTGTGTCAGGCACAAGCCAATATCCATCATGCCCTCTCCTGCAGTGAGGAGGACACGTTGCGCTCTGGCCTCCACCAGGCCAGCAAATGCTGAGCCGTGAACCCAGCCTCCCTCCCAGGAGAAGGTGCTGGTCGTTGGACAATCAAGCCTTCACCCGAGCTGGCCTTCCAACACCCAAGTCTGTTTCCTAACCCTGGTCAGCTGTGTCACAGGCAGAAATCCAATTCAGGCAGTTAAATTATAGATAGGAAAAACAAAGGTAGTCCACCTTAGTGGTGATTGTTCAGATTAATTCACATCTGAGTTCTAACAAGCAAAGAGACCAAATCATTTGTAACTTATGCATGTGGGGTGTGGGTGTTGAAGAAGGGATCATAGTGCTGTCACTACTGCCATCACCCCAGAGGAATGTGGACTGCATTGTTGCTACTGCCATCACACCAAGGTGGGGACTGTAGTGATTCTGCCATCACCACTGGTGGATGGGGAAAGTAGTACTGCTGCCATCACACCTAAGGGATGGGGACCACAGTGCTACTGCTTCTGTCATGCCTGAAGGAGGGAGGTCATAGTGATGGTGCTGCTGCCGCCATCAACCCAGAGGGATGGGGGCCATAGTACAGTTGGTGCTGCCATCACACCTGAGGGATGGGGGCCATAGTGCTATGTTGGTGCTGCCATCACATCTGAGGGAATGGGCTGTAGTGCTGCTTGTATCACACCTTAGGATGGGGTCGTAGTGCTGCTGTTGCCATCACATCTTGTACCTAAAATAACTTTAAATTGGTACAAAGATGGAAGGATGTGCAATAGTGGAGGTCAAAATTGCTAAAATGCATGTTAGCAGAGTTAAAAATTGTTAAATATAGCACAGAGAACCAAATACCGGTAAAACCGGATTTTGGCTTAGCAGACACCGGTGACAATACCGTTTTTTACAATGTGCAAAATGGAATATGCCCTTTCTCAATCCCGGTAAACCAGTGTCCCTGGAAAAAAGGGTTTTTTTTCCAGATTGATTTTATAATTAGAATAAGTGCCAAATTGTGAGATTATTTGCAGGGAGGCCTCGAATGCCTGAACAGGATTAATGGAGTGAAGCAGAATGTCATCTGCATACTCCGAAAATTTGAGCACAGACCCATGCAGGGGTATACCTGGGATCACGGGAGATTCCCTGAGTTTAACAAGTAAAGGCTCCAAATAGATATTAAACAGAAGTGGTGATAGTGGGAACCCTTGGCGAGTACCTGAATGAAGGAGGAACCTCTCCGAGAAAACCCCATAACAATAAATGCGCGCTTGTGGATTTTTATAGAAGGAAGTGATCCACCGGATATATTCCTTCAGGAATCCAAATTTGCTCATTATGGAAAACAAGAAACTCCAATCCACCCTGTTGAAAGCTTTTTCCTTGTCCAGTAACAACAGACCAGCTGAACGTGGAAAAAATGTATGATAATTTCCTCAAGTGATCTGGAGAGTTTCTCCCTTTCATAAATCCTACCTGGTCTAAGTGAATAATGGTGGGTATAACTTCCACCATTCTATTTGCTAACAATTTAGCTATAATTTTCATATCATAATTCAGTAAAGAAATAGGCCTGTAGTTAGTCACCAATTCCAGGTCCCGCTCTGGCTTATGCAAAACAATAATTAAACCCTCCAATAAGCTGTCATCCATTGAGTCCCCTTCCAGAAACTTTTTATACAACCAGCTTAACCAGGAAATCAATTGTTTATTAAAAGATTTGTAAAAATTGGGTGAAAACCCATCAGGGCCGCGGGCCTTATCCAAGGGGAAGGAGTCAATTACTTTCTTTATTTCTATATCAGTTATGGGCTCCAGAAGTCACCTTTTGTGTTGCTGTTATCTGTGGAAGTGAAAATGACTCTAAATATTTATCTGGCTCTTGTTTTCCAGGAGGGTTAGGCCTAAGTCCGTATAAGTCTTTATAATAAGTTGAGAATTCCTGTACTATTCTTTTAGGATGCACTTGTATAGTATTATCCGAGTTAGCCCTAACACCCCTAATTACTCTGGCAGCTTCTAGAGCTTTTAATCGAAGGGCCAGCAGTTTCCTTGCTTTTTCACCATGATCCACATAGTTAATCCTGGTGCGCATATTTGCATAATCTGCTTTGCTTAGCAACAGGGAGCTATAATGGTCTCTTAAACCCATTAGTTTAAGTCTGTCTATCTCCTGAGTGGAAGGAGATAGTGTTTTCTCTAAATCGCGAATTTTGCTGATTAATGAGAGGGCTTCTTGTTGTTTCCTTTTTTTTTTTATATGAGGCTATTCTGAGAAGTTCTCCCCTTATTACACACTTCAGGGCATACCATTCTGCACCTATTCTCCCTGTCGAGCCAAGGTTAATCTCCGTGTACTGATCAATTGCTTTCAAAATATCCTTAATAACTCCCTCATCTCTTAATAATTGATTATTAATCTTCCATATGGTTTCTTTTGGAACATTGGGTAGCAGGTTTAATGAACAACCCACCACCGCGTGATCTGATATCACACCAGGTTCAATAGCACTCCCTATTATTCCTGATCAGAAAGTGTGACTAATTAAAAAATAGTCTATTCAGGTGGACGTGCCATGAACAGCAGACTTAAATGTGTACTCCCTCAAGGAAGGGTACAGGACCCTCCATGGGTCCAACAGACCGGCGTTATTCTTCATGTTAACTTTACCATTTGCATTTACAATTGCGGTACCGTGCCCGTGCGCATTATGGTTTGCATTTCTGTATGTGCTTCTGTTCCTGTTTCCATTTCTGTTTCTTTTGGCATTATTCCTCATGTTAACTTTACCATTTGCATTTTCAATTGTGGTACCATGCTCATGCGTGTTATGGTTTGCGTTTATGTGTGCGCTTGTGTTTGTGTTTCCATTTCTGTTCTCTTTGGCGTTCTTTTTGCTGTAACACTTAACATTTGCATTTAAAATACCGATGCTGTCACTGTGTGTGTTATCAGTTGTGTTTTCGTATGCGCTTGCATGTCCCTTTCCTTCACTGTTCACTTTGGCATCACTTTGTGCTTGTGTTTCTATGAACATTTGCTTTACCATTTACGTTTGCGTTACCATGCGCGTAACTGTTGGCGCTTGCATTTGCATTGCTGTTCCTGTTACTGCGTGACAAGATATCATGTGGTGAGAGCGTGGGGACTTTCGGTCCCCTACTCCCACCACCGCATTCCATTCACTATTTATCGTCCTCATTCTCAAAAAGAAGGGAAACTAGAGGCAAAAAGCTCTGTTTAATGCATCAGTTAGGGTTGTTCCACAGTGACAAAAGTGAGAAATTCAGTGTTAGGTTGAAAGCTCCCCTGACCCCCAGCCCACCTCTGCAACCGCATCAGGGTGTGCATTGGGGCCATCGGTCCTAACTTTCACCCCATTCTCCTATACCTCAGCTTCTTTCCACATGTGATGGGTGTGAGTTAGACATATGACCCCACAGGCACCCCAATGCCAGTTTGGGGGTGGGCTGTCAAGGGGGGCTTAACCCCAAGACCGAATGTCTTCTACTTTTGTCACTGTGGAACAACCCTAACTGATGCATTAAATGGAGTTTTTTGCCTCTAATTTTATATATATATATATATATATATATACACACACACACACACACACATATAATATGTATACACACACACACACACACACACACAATATATATATATATATATATATATATATATATATACACTGAATATGGTAAATAAATAGTGTTAATCCAAAAGCTGAACTTCATGTTTTTAGTATATAAATGTTTAAGAAAAATCTGTGGCTCTTTCAACTTGAATCAGAACGCTGTGTCTATTGTTTTCCTTGAGAGCTGTAGTTTCACTCCTTAATTACTCTTTCCTTCTGAGGTCCCAGGTGGCTCTGATAATCATTTGTTCCAAGGGTTTTTAAGTCAGTTTGAAGGCAGTAAGTATCTTCTGTTCTCCTAGTCCTTAATAAAATGCAAGGGCTCCACAACTCAATCACTCCGCAGACTTGTTCTGTTGCTTGTTACAGGACCCAAACTAGTGTGTCTTGTTCCAGCATGATAGAGCCACCTCATGCCCCTCCCACATGAATCAAAAAAAAGGTGGGGATGGATCTTTAGGAGCTTCTCGGGTGGAGGTGGGGGTGGCTCTTACTCCCCCCCAAAAAAGCTAATGCTGCCTCCCACTACTCTGGTTCCAGTTATTGTACCACCCATTTAAGAAAGAAAATAGTACCCTGCAACCATTGACTAACATGAAAGCATATTTATTTGAGGGTGGAAAACATTTCTTGGAGGAGGGTAAGGCGGAGGAGACTATTTAAACCTTCAGTCAGTTCCATGGACAGAAAACATGACATCACTCCTTTTGTACATTCAAAATGTCTGCAGGCTCTGCCTACTGCAGCCATAAAAACTAAAGGAATATAAGGGACCCACTTATCACAGTTTGCCCACAAGTATCTGACTGTTTCCCAGGGAAAGTGTCCCATGTCTTTTTGCATAGCTGCTTGTAGAGTATTTCTATAGGAGACACCATCCTCTGCTGAATAACCCACAGACACTTGGCTTGCCAGATGAAGTAATGAAGTACAGCAAACATTATGTACACAGTATCAGAGTTATACTTGCCCCACTTCCCAGTGGAGGAGGAGGGCCTAAAATAAATCAGCATAAGAAAGGGACATACATAGTGATTCTTCCCAATCTTTGGCTACCAAAGAACAAAAGGTTCTGACATAAGCACAGTCTAAAAACAGGTGCTCTTGTGTCTCCAGCACCTGTATACAAGTATCTCTGGGATAATACCTATCTGACAGTTGCTTATGTTTATTACTGTTCCTTACACTGAGCCTACCTTAATTCCCTAACCAATCTGTATCCCACACATAGGGAGGTAATCTTGGGTTTGAGAGTTGCCTAATTACCCCTTCTAACCTGTTGGCAGGACATTGGGGAAAAGATATCTCTTCACTTCTCTCAGCACATAAAATGGCTCTATAAATGGTCTTCCTGTCCAAAGTTTGAAACTGGGTGGCAGAGATTCCCCATTTCACAACATTATTAATTAACTCCAACCCATACCCATGCAATGAGGGTATCCTATTCAAAAGCCTTTGTTTCCCCTGCACACATGGGGAAATGCAGGGGGTTAACCATAATATTACTAAAGGCCTCCACAGTTTATGTCCTGGTTTCAGTGTTAACCCAATATTGTAACAAGCAAACAGACTATAAAAAAAAAAAACGGGTTTACCATGTTCTCTCCCTCTCCTGAATGCTCCAGTATGTATGGTCCCTTTTAATGGGATTTAATCTGTTTCCCCAGAAGACCTGGAAAAAAACACTATACAATCATGTGACTATTGCCTGGGTGGGGGAGGACATAACACATATACTAAAAAATAGGTATTAGTAGTGTTCAAATCAGAGCCACCCTCTTTTTTTTTGGATATCTGTTGTCCCTTCCAACCAGCCACTAATCTATGTGCCCTCACTAGGCCTTTCCCTCAATTACTGTAGCCAAAGTCATATTGTGTAGACCAAAATCTAACCCTAGAATTCTATTAGGGTCCCTTGAAATAGAAACATCCACAAATCTGCTTGCTTTGGACAAGGGGGTATCACCTAATGTGACCCCTCTGCTCTTGCTAAAATTTATTTTGGACCCTGACATACCCAAAAATTCTTTCAAAGTTTTAGACAGGGAAGCCTCACATGTATCTGAGCTAGTGTTAAAATAACATCATCAGCATATGTCAGGACTTTGATTGGAGTTACCCCTGGGACTGGAGAAAAGCCTCTAATCTTGTCTTCAAAAGTTTTTTTTCAGATAAGAATGTCTATTCCAAAGGCATAAAGAAGCAGGCTGAGGGGACAATCCTGTTGAACCCCTCTTTTAACACTTATCCACCTTTTACACCAGCTGTTTACATTAGGAATAAGAACAGTATTATGGTACATATGGCTAATCTAGTCTACAGATGTTTGTGGGATCCCAAAGGCCTCCAAGGTGGCAAACAAAAACTTGTGTGTCAATCTGTCAAAGGCCTTTTCTTGACCCAGGCCCAGCACATACCCCTGTATCTCTTCTTCCCCTCCCTTATGGAAGATCTCTGTTAATACAATAAGGTTGTCATGCTGCCTTCTATCTGGGATGGCACAAGCTTGAGGGGAACTTATCAAATAGCTAGACAGTTTTGACAGTCTAGCTAGAAGAATCTTACTTATTATTTTGAAATCGGTGTTTAAGAGGCTTAATGGTCTCCAGTTCTTGATTTTTTCTTGCACCTTTTTTGTACAATAGGACTAGAACTGCTTCATTCATTGATGCAGTACACTTCATGGTTTTAAGCAGATAATTAAACAATATCACCAGTGTTGGGGCAAGTTCCTTACTTAAAATGTTATATAGGCCTTCTCCTATGACATCTGACCCTGGGCCATCTCATTTTCTAAGTTTACTGATGGTCACTTCTACCTAACTCAAGGTTATATCCCTCTTTAACTCTTGAAAATCTAACTCTGTCACTTGAGGGAGGTTGAGCAGTTCAAAGCTACCCAGGGCCCCTGATATTTGTGGCCTGGACTCAAGCAGAAATTCCATATACTGCTCCACCACTCTTAAAATGCCTGCTGCAGTAGAAACTGCCCTGAATTTGTCCTAAGCTCAGATATTACCCTGCTTTCTACCCAAGATTTATATTCTTTAAAAGGGTCCATGGAATCTTAAAAGGGTCCAAGTGAATCTATCTTCAAAGCACCTCACCATAGGGTGTGTATACAACCCTCCTAAGAATGCCCTCCAATCCATAGAGTCAATCACAAAAGCCACTTGCAATGATGTCTCATCAGAGCTCCTCATCCTGGGGCACTTCAACCTAAATTGGGCCCATGACCCAAACAAAGCCCTCATGGCCATGATTTAAAAGACTAATCTAGTACAGGTAATCTCAGAACAAACTAGATTAAACTACAAAACAGGGAACCACCCCATCCTAGATTGAGGTCTGGTGTCAAACCCCTCCAACATCCAGAAAGCTGGCATAATGGCTGATGCCCTGAGTGACCACTCCCCCATCTTCTGCATCTGGAAGAACAGAGTGCCTAAGGTCCAACCGAGAATATTTACTGCTCGTGACTACTCAAATTTCATTGCAGCTCAATTCAATGACTACCTAAGCAATCTCAACTGGAGCCCTCTAAGGCTCCTCCCAACCTTGGATGAGGCCCTTGACCACTTCCATAACTCACTAATGACCACAGTCGATCTCTTTGGCCCTCTGAAAAAACTCAGAGCTAAAAGCAGCTGCTATGAGTGGATCACTCCATCACTAAAAACCCTGATGAGCAGTTGTGACAAGGCCTGGAAGAAGTTCAAGTACTCCTCACTTCCGAACGACCTAGTGTCATACAAAACCCTAAGAAATAAATGCAAGAGCACCACAAAACTTACAAAAAGGGAGTATGTCACTCACCTCCAAAAAAACAACTTAGGCAACCCAAAACTATTTTGTTCACACATCAATGACCTGATCTAAGGAAACAGAAAGTCTGAACCTGGCCCCATTGAGGTCAATGGTCAACTGGTAAGTGATGGTCCCCAAATTGCCTCAGCCCTCAACCTTCACTTCACAAACCTTGACTCATATAAGGCTGGACTACCCCCTCTTACCACAGAGTATAGTACAACAGTGCTCCCTTGCCTAAACTGACCTTCATTTCACCTAAGACTGGTTAAGGCAAAAGAGGTTCTTATCCTCCTAAAGGCCCTGAAAATCAAAGGCTCAGGAGGACCTGATGGGATCAGTCCCAGGCTACTTAAGTCTGGAGCTTCATCCCTCTCCAGACCTCTGATCTGGCTCATTAACTGATCCTTACTGGAGGGAATCATTCCTGACTAGTGGAAACAGGCCAATGTGGTCCCCATCCACAAGGTTGGCCCTAGGGAACACATTAGCAACTACAGGCCTATCTCCTTGCTTTGTACACTTGCAAAACTACAGGAAATGCTAGTATACAGGAAAATCCATGACTACCTAGAGTCTCACCAGCTCCTTGCCCCCTCTCAGCATGGTTTTAGAGCTAAGTATGGCACGGACACTGCCCTTACTAAATTCTTGGCTGACGTACTCAGGGCAATGGACAATGAGACGCCAACAGGTGCAGTCTTTTATTTATTTATTTGTACAATTTTGGATTTACAACCTTTGAGCCAGAGGCTGGTTTACAAAGGGTACCTCCTCACAGAGAGGACATACAGAGTCACAAGTTTACAGAGTTCATGACTGTAGTAGACAAATGTTACACAAATGGTTTCATGCAGAGAACACTTTTCCTAGACCCGTCCATGGCATTAAAACTTGCTGACCACAAACTCCTGCTATCTAAGCTGGATAAACTTAGCCTAGACCCCCTTGCCCTCAAGTGGTTTGAGAGCTACTTATCTGGCTGCACACAGAGGGTTATCTGGAAGGGTGCTCTATCTGATCCACTTCCCCTAAAAGAGGGGGTACCACAGGGCTCTATTCTTGGTCCCTTCCTTTTTTCCCTGTTTACAAATGACTTAAACCTCCACTGTGGTGGCAGCTCTGTTGTCCAGTATGCGGATGACACCGTCATTTACCGATCCCTGGACAACCTGGCTGACCTTGGCACCCTCCTACAAGCCAACCTAACATCACTGGAGTCCTGGCTAAAAGTGAACAGAACGGTCCTCAATGCAGGCAAAACCAAGGCCATGCTGTTTCGACCCAGATCCCTTGGACAAAGACAGAACCCAATCCTTACAACTTATCACACTCTCAGGCAACAGTATCGAAGTAGTAGCCTCCCTAAAATATCTAGGACTCACACTTGACTAAGATCTTACCTTTAAGAACCATGTTGACCAAGTGACTAAGCCCATCCACTGCAAACTTGGCACCGTATATCACTTAAAGGACCAGCTTATCCCTGATGCTAGGATCTCAATTGCCTCCAGCGTCCTTCTCCCCACAGTGACCTATGCTGCCTCAGTCATACAGGACATGGCAAAGCAAGAGGTCAACAGGCTGCAGATATTGTACAAAAAGGTAGCTCAGTTTGCTACACAGGGTCACTCCAGAAGCCACCACTGTGACACCTTAGCTCTATTACAGTGGCCTTCACTCAACGCACGCCTCCAGTACCCCCTGCTCTACGTTGCTTTTAAGTTACTTAGCCCATCCTCTCCACCCAGCCTCTCAGGGACCATTGCCATTAAGCACAATCTTTGGAGCCTTTGGACCTCAGGTCAAACTCTGCTCGAAGTTCTCAGAGTCAGGACAAATGTGGGCGGCAAGTCTTTCTCCTACACTGCCATCTTCCAGTGGAACAATCGTCCACCCCTAGTACAGGAAGCCTCCTAAATCAAGAACTTCCACACTAGACTTAAGGACCACATGCTGGAAGCCAGCACATGCCATTGTCATGGCACCAGAGATCTCCCCTTCCCCATCTCATGCCTAAGCATCACACTGGCAACTTTAGCCTAGCACTGTCTCTCTTCCCATCTACCAAGAACTATATTATTTGCTCTGGCTACACCAACATAGTTAGTATACTTTAATGTATAATGTCATCTATGCTTGAAACCTGAAAAATTACTGCCTGTACATTGTAATTAACTGCTTCACTCTCTGTTTTTGACCATGTTATGTAATCCCAGGTCACCCCTGAAAAAGGGACCTCCGAGGCTCAGTGGGCCTACTCAGTCATCAAAATTTAATAAATTAATAAATAAAATAAATAATTCCAGCAATTAATATCCAGCATCAGAGCCCTGCCCAGGTGAATGTCTACTAACCTAGACACTTTTAACCCAGAATTAGAAAAAAAGCATACCCACCCCATTGCAGATGTCTTCACCCATTGACCAGAGTTAGGCCCCTTTGGTCCAAGCTTGGGAAGCCTGTTGTAACTCTCTACTGGTTTTAAGCCTTGTGTCTTGTAGACAATAGATACCACTAAAATCCCCCTGCAATGTATAAAGTGCCCCAGTTTGTTTCCTATTACTTTTAATGCTGTTCACATTAAGTGTAGTAACCATGAGAGAATGCATAATAGGAGTTAGGAGTAGAAAATATATTGCCTTGGGCCCAACTCAAGAGGTTTTAGAGCCTTTCCTCTATCTTTTGCACTTTGCTATTGAATCATAACCCCCACCTCCTACCGTATCCATGGTAGTGGAGGCTATAGAGGAGGTGTCTAACTCCTCTTCACCAAAATTGCCCTCTACTGGCTCAGCAGATAATGCAGCATATTTGTTTCCCTTTTTCCAAGCAAAGGTTCTTATTCCCTTCTCCCTCCCATTACTTCCTGCTTCTGGGGCGCCAAGGATTTACCCATTCTGGACCTTTTTTTCTGTACCACCTTTTTAAAAGGCATATCCAGTCTGGGTGTGTGTGTGTGGGGGGGGGTATTTCCTTAATAGCAGTGTCTTCTGGTCTGGAAGGATTAGCCTGGGGCACATTCTCTGCTTCAACTGTACTGTCTACTACTACTGGGGCATCTACCACCATTTGTTCTTCACTTTCATTTACAGTAATAGACTGAGGTTCAGGTGCTGCCAGATCCTGAGAGACATTGTCTACTGCTAGAGTCTGTCTGGTTGTTCTCAAACTTTGCTGTGCCATTCTTTTAGCCTGCATCCATTGTGCCCTATTAATGAGGCCTTCATGAGAGGGGCAGTCATCCCTATCATGGGAATCCCAGGGACACCGTCAATAAGCATGTCCCATCCATTCACATGAATTACACTTGAATAAATTCAAGCAGTTTGCAGAGACATGCCCATATTCCAGGCAATGGCTGCATCTAGATGTATCACAGTCTGAGCTTAGGTGGGTGTGGTATCCATATTTAAAGCAGAACATGGGCTGCCCTGAATAAATTAGGGACCCTCTATCTTTACCGAGAAAGAAGCTCTTGGGGAGGTGAACTGGGCCATTGTTACAGGAAAAGAACTTGACTCTGATTCTCCACCCTTCATCCCATATTTGCACACTTTTCAGTATAGGGGATGGCCTACCCAGCACTTCACACCTCTGCCTCAACCAAAAAAGTATGTCCTCCACATTAACCCCCTCATTCTCAAACATGACAGTGATGTTTTTAACTGAGGATTTTGTAAGAGGAACTGCTAGGAAGGGGATCCACGGTGGAGTATTCTCAAGACCCTGATAATGTGACCAAAACTTGTCTAAGCTGGAAACATTTTTAAAACTGACATCATAGTTAGAACTACCAATATGAATTAGCGCAAACATTTCAGATTAAAAGAATTGCATAGATCCGTTCAACAATAATTTTGCCACTTACAGTCTGTCTGGTTGAGTTTCAAGCCCCCCTTTATAAATTAGCCAAACCACATTCCTTCTTGGAGCAAGTGCACCCTTGTTTTGAAAAAGGTCTGAAAGTTTAAACACTGGATCCAGCCTGTCCCTATGATCAGAATCCCCCAAAACATCTTCAGTGGGACCCAACCTGATAAGGCTCCTCTTGATTGTGCTATGTTCTGGGTCTCATGGGATGACACAGACAGAGATCGAGTTTGTTCTTCCTGCCCTGTTTTGGCCCAATTCAGGAACTGTGTCACCTTCTGCATTTACTGCATCTATGGTACCCCTGGGCAAGTTGGTGCTCAAAATAGTCACACTAGCTATGGCCACCTTTTGAATCATACTTTCCTCCCTCATTGTATTATTATATCAATGAATTGCATCATCCATAAGGTCTGGGACCACTGACCATCTGCACCTTGAATCCAGCCTGCATCCTCCAGGGCATGGATCGGGGACCAATTTCCAGTACCAATCTCAGTGTTTCTGGGAGAAGAACCTTTTTTGCCTAGCCCTGCAGCAGGATAGCCTGTCTGGAAGCACTCCAGTCCAGATAGCCTGCCGGTATATGTCTTGGAAAACTTGTCTCTGAGTTTATAATATGCTCATTCAGGTGCAGTATTTCTCTTGTATTATCTGTATTTCCTGGTGGTTTTTGACAGTATTTATTGGAAGCAGGGGGCCACTGTCATCCAAACTTATGACTGCTCATTTTTGCATTCTCAACCTGTGCTCCCTGTGGAGTTACCTGTGGCTCTAGACACATGACCATGCAGCTGTTTTTACTGCCAGCTGCACTCTGAATTCCCTCTGCCTCAGCACTCTGAGAAATGTCCATTGGTAACACAGCTTTGGCTGGAGCCGCAGTATCCTTTGATGATACTGCGTCAGCTTGTGGATGACTCACCGTGACAGATTGTGAGTCATGCTTGACAGGGGAAGCATTTTCCCAGAGTTTCCTTAATTCGGCCTTCAGCTCCTGCTTTTTCTGTAGATATCTTTGTTTCTCATTACTTAACTGAAGCAGTAGCTGGTTCTCAATGCGATCACTGCTAGCAGACACACTATACGCTGAGTTCAAGTCTGTAACTAAATTCTTTAACTTAGCTTCCTCAGTTTGAACACAGTCCTCCCTTAAATCCTCCGTTGACAGACAACTATCCGCCCTCACATCTCTTCTTGAAATTCATTTACCACAATAGAATTTTCTACTGCCTCTAGAGTTACAAGAGCAGGTGGTGAGGCCTTCCCCCCATCTCCTCAGTGTCCACCCTCTCCTCCATCACCTCTGCAGTGGCCATCTTAGAAAGATGGCCAAGGGCTCCCCCTCCTGACGAGTAAGGAAATTTCCCCAGTATCCTGGCCAACCTTTTCCTTCCCAGAAAACTGTTTCATGCAATTTTCCAAGGCTGCCTGTGGGTGTTGATGTGTGAAATAGCTGTCACTGCATATTCAGTCACATCACTGCCAGTCTCTAATTGTTTACAAAGTACTTTGGACTACAGTGTGTATGAAAAGCATATAAATACTGATTCTTCTTCTTCTTCTTTCTTTCAGAAATTGCAGCATAGATGTGGGCTCCTGTCACAGGACATTTTCCAGTACCTGCAGACTAGGCACTATCTGACCGCCAGCAACTTTATAGCTCCAGTAGATAGAGATCTAATCCTGATAGAGGGGTTCTTGTACTGTGTGACAATGCTAACAGGAAGAGGGGGTACTATCTCTGGAGCCTAGAAGGTTTTGTGGGGGATGGTGCACCAAGAACTGCTAAATCTGTGAGCACAATGGGAGGATGACTCAACAAAAGTATTACAGCTTGAGTGGAAGATTATGGTGTCCTCTAGGAGCTGTGAGTTCCACTGAAAGTGCCTTGTCTGCTTTTTCACACTCCTACAATTACCCAGCACTTTGTGGCTCTTTGTGGCTGGCTTCTTCAACATACAGTATGTCGGAGGGGATTTGGACAAGTAGGGTCCCACTTCCATACATTTTGGGACTGTGTCCATCCAGTCCTAGTGGAAACAGATTCGCAGGTACTATTGAAATTGTGAAATGTGCATATTCCCTATACAATTCAACATCTGATCCTGGGATTGCTGGCCCCAGGGATGGGAAACAGAAACCAGCATGGCTGATTTATGGCCCTATGCACCATAACGCTTAAGGGCATCACATCACAATGGTGGCAAGATACTGTAGTTCCCCCTAAATGAAGATATGGGAGAAAAGAGTGAGTGAGATTTGCTGAACAGAGCACATCACTAGCTACTCTGAGACTAACTCTGGGAAAACATACAAAGTTTTATGGCTGCTGGGGGACCGTTAGGGCAGGTGCACCTGAGTCCTCAGACACAGAGAAAGGTAGTCAGGTCCCTGAAGGGGTGTAAAGATAACACTCAAAAAGCAAGCAGGATCTAGTCAGAGCCACAAGGGTAGCTCCTGCAGTAGTATTGAAGTAGCAAATATGCACATGTTCATAAGCTTAGTGTGCCCTGATTCACAAGCATGCCTCTGCTTTTTTTAGGTTAGAGATTGGAACACTAAACAGGAAATAGATGTTCCTTCCCACAACAGGTTATTGCACCATACTCATACAGTTGATGGCTCCATGAATGAAGGGTTGCTAATCGAAAAGCAGGGTACGGAGTGCTTGTGCTTGGTTACAAGGATATATTTAAATAGAACAGCAGGCTGAGAGAGGACATTATCTCAGTCTTCCAATACTCCAGGGTATTTATAGGATTAAACATAAGAATATATACTCCAGAAGGCACAGGGGCATGCTCTGAAGGTAACAAATGGTGAATTTAGATGTAAAATTAGTAGTCATATATTGTCCCAGAGGGTGGCAAACTTGTGAAGCCGCCTGCCAGCAAAGACTGTGGACATGAAAGGAGGGCAGTGATCCCCAGTGTTGTCCATCCCTTACCTTTTACTAGATCTAAATCCATCAGTGTTGGAACTCTGCACTGTCCCTGCTCCACATTGTACCTGTCCATGTGGATAAACAGAAGGCTTCAGCCTCTACTGCTGTCATTCTGTCACCTTTCAGCAGCACTAAATCCATCACAACGTGGAAACCCTGGACCATCTGTTCTACACTCTACCTGAACCTCAGGAATTATAGAGGGCTTCAGTCTCCAGTGTTTTCAGTCCCTCACTGTTCACCAGGCCCCCACACCTTACCTGTCCCTGTGGATAAACAAAAGGCTTTAGTCTTCAGCGCTGTCAGTCTGTCACCATTCCCTAGGACTAAATGCAGGCAGTGTGAAAACACTTCACTGTCCCTGCCCCACACTGGAATTGTCTCTGTGGATTAAGATAGGTTTAAATCTCTTTTGCAACCTCTCCTCCATTTCACAATAGGTCAGCATAGCTGTCGCTATGCAGATGTGAAAAAAAAGCAAATCCATAAATAACAGCAAATGCAGTCTGAAGGTAAAAATCAAACATTCCAATGTATGACACAGAATAAAAAATATTGCATTTAACTTGGTATTCTTGAAAATATACCCAGCTTATGTAGTAACCAGATAATAAAGCCACAAGCCCCCCCATTATATAGACTCTTGTTTTACATTCAGGTGATGCAGCCACTGTGGCGCTACACAGTCATCTTTGTTCTGTGGAAAACGTGTTTCAAACTTAGCAGAAACAACCAAATTGCCCATAAAAATGTTTACTGTGAATCATAAAGATGTGACTCTATAGTCTACAAAAGAATAATAGGTTTTATAATTCCAATAAAATGGATCTCTTTGAAAAACTGTGTAAAGCAAATGTGGAAACTGTAGTACAGTCTCCTTTATGAATCTTTATTTTTCTACACTGAATATGAACATAATTTAACAATTTTGAAAGAAATATAAAACACTGACAAACATGAAATGCAGAGTTGGTTTTTGTTCACCTAAAATAGGTAGGCTACTGTAGGTAATAAAACGCATATTGCATTAGGTAAAGTCTAGCAAATGTTCTAGGATAATGGATAAATCCTAAAAAAAATTATGTATTGTAGTAAGCAAAACTACACTTCAGAAGATTGATTTTTTTATTTGCTGATTGATAGCACACTGAAAGTGATCTTTAGGAAATGAGCCCACAGACAGACTTGGTGTAGCAGTCATCTCATTTGTCTGGTAGTTGCAAGTAATGGGCACAGTCAAATACCTCTATTTCAATGACTGTTGTTACAATAACTGGGTGCTGAACACATACAAAACCTTTTTACTGTGTGTGTGCTGGAAGTCCAGGGAATAGTTTGAAATGCTATCTGACATGTCACACTAGTACATTAATTAACATAGGAACACTTGGAACATAGAACCTGTCAGAGCCAATTCAGAGAGGATTATCCACTGCCCATGGTTGGTTTTAGCTGTTTGGTTTCATATGTTATTGTCTGAAATGTCAAGTGTGATGTATTATGCAAAAATGTTCTACCACATGCATCATGCTTTCTGCATCATTTGTTTCTGGGAAATATAAGACTAACTCTCTGATCAGTGTAATTTAATGCAGCAAATTAACATTAAAGGTTAAGAAAAGGTCAACATACCGTGGTAGGGGAAAGTGATGAAATCAATTCTGAAGAAAAGAATTGTTGAGTACCTAGAGGCCAGTGGGGCACAGGACCCAAGGCAGCATGGGTTCACAGCAGGAAGGTCATGTCAGATTAATCTAATTGATTTCTTTGACTGGGTGACCAAAGTAGTAGACCAGGGAGGAGCTGTGGACATGGTCTACCTAGACTTTAGCAAGGCATTTGACACAGTCCCACACAAATGATTAATAGCCAAATTAACTTGCCTGGGAGTGGGTCCCAGGGTGGTAGCCTGGGTAAAACATTGGCTGGACAGAAGGACACAGAAGGTAATTTTAAATGGAGTCCACTTTGAAGAAAGAGGGGTTACTAGCAGGGTATCGCAGGGTTCAGTACTGGGTCCAGTCCTTTTTAATGTCTTTATAAGTGACATTGCAGAGGGACTGGAAGGAAAAGTATGCCTCTTTGCAGATGACATAAAGATCTGCAACAGGGTTGATACACAGGGAGGTGTGGAAAGGATGAGAAGGGATTTGGCAATGTTGGAGGAATGGTCAGAAGTATGGCAGCTTGGATTCAATGCAAAGAAGTGTAAAATAATGCACCTGGGAAACAAAAACCAAGTGGAAGATTTCACAATGGGGGGAGAGGTAGTAACAACAACAAAAATGGAAAGAACCTGGGGGTAATCATATCAGATGACCTTAAGGTTAGCAAGCAATGTGAGAAGACAGGAGGGAGGGCTGGGGGGATACTGAGATGTATAGGGAGAGGCATCACCAGCAGAAAACAGGAAGCTGTTATCCCTCTATACAGACAATTGGTGAGACCCCATCTAGAGTACTGCATCCAGTTCTGGAGACCCCATCTCTGCAAGGACATAGACAGGATGGAGGCAGTCCAGAGGAGGGTAACTAAAATGGTGCAGGGTCTGCAAGAGAAGCCATATGAGGAGATACTAAAGGAGCTTAATATGTATACCCTTGAGGAAAGGAGGGAGAAGGGGGACAAGATAGAAACTTTTAAGTACCTCAGTGGAATCAACAAAGTCCAAGAGGGTAGCATCTTTCAGAAAAAAGAGATGTGCAAGAACAAGGGGACACAATTTGAAGATGGGGGGACAGATCAGGGGCAATGTGAGGAAGTATTTTTTTACAGAGGGGGTGGTGGATGCATGGAACAGCCTTCCTGAGGAGGTTGTGGGGTCTACAACTGTGGGAGAATTCAAGAATGCATGGGACAGACATAAGACAATTTTTGTGGGTGGTAAGAAGAAATAGGCTGTTGGTTAAATAGGATCTGCAGCTTATCCTGTAGGTAGGGAAATGGGCAGACTAGGTGGGCCAAGTGATCCTTATCTGCCATCAAAGTCTATTTTTCTATGTTTCTATCATTCAGGGCAAGGTCAAATCTACAGATAAAACCATTTTTTATGGCTTAAATTTGCTGTTTTCCACTACCTTAAAGCCACAGTACCATAATTCTATTTAGTCTATGAATGTCTGAATGAGATTAGCTTGCCATTCTTCCACAAGGAAGGCTTTGTTTAAGACATCCTACTATGGGGATCACTTAGCCTACAATTACATTATGTTCACACACCTTGCAAAAGTTTCAGCTAGACCCTGGATGTTTCAAAACTTTTGGCACACTGGTGCCATATTGTGCCGAACTTGGGTAGCCCTTACCAAGATATCAACTTAGAGATGGGAGGGCTGCTCCAGCAGCAAAGTGCAGCTGTACATGAATATTGTAAACTGAAGCTGAGAATCTTAGCTATGCAGCTGGGTATATAACATTAGATCTTAGCTCCTGTGCATCAACGATACTGGGCTGTAAATTAAGCTAATATTTTTTATGAAAAATGGCAGTGAGTAAAAAAGCAGTAGTGAGTTGAAACTAAATAACAATAAGAAGAAAGAACAAGGGGAATGCTACAGTATGTTGGCAGTAGCACAGGTACTATAAACATCACACAGCACATTCCATCTGCAGTCTCTTTCACTGTCTCCTTTGCCTCTCTGTTCTAGGAAACAGTTTTAAGAAGTAGGCAGTGTACATTAAATAAATAAGATTTGGAAGAGCCAATAGAGCTGCAGCAGAGGAATCTGGGGTAAAATATTATTCATTTGTTTCATAATATTTTTCACCAAATATTTTAAATAATGCTGTTGACCCTAAGGCACTTATGTCCAAAAGTAACATAATCACCACTTGTTGCACACCACAACTGCCAGTGCATGGCCATTGATTGGGGAGACATAATCTGTTTTGTTGTCAAATGACAGGGGCAGCTAAAGAACCTGAGTGGATGAGGGAGGGAAGGCTATGAAGATACAAGGTGAGGAGGAAGAATAACAGAGCATCCATGTCTGAAGGTTAGGAAGGAAGTGTTATGCAAACTGGAAAATAAAGAAGTGGCACACTGCTGTGCTGACTATTAAACACAGAGAGAAAACTAAAATTACATAAAATACAGTATATAATAAAAGGCAATGTGTATTAAGCAAGGGCATATAGTAATATGACTGTGAATATTAATCCAAAGCAATATAGCTATCTAGTGGTTGTCAATGAGGTAGCAAGTATAATTTAATGAAACACTTTAACCTTTAAACTAGGATGATTTTTTTTTTCTTTTAGCTGAATGTCTGAGTTGCTGCCTTTGGAATCTTATGTAGTGGTTTTATTCCCAGTATGGGCTGGATATGCATCTGCCCAAAACAGAGAGGGACAGACATAACATTTAGGGACAATTGTGAAAACATGCAGTACAGGATCAGAGACCCGTTGGAGCTACAGCAGGTCTGGGATTAGGAGTGTGGCATCGGAGCCTTGCAACAAGAAGTACAAAAAAAGCAAACTTTACATTTTATTTAATTTGGGGAATGCAAAGAAGGGTAAGAGAGCTGGACAGGAGATTGTTGGAAAAGAGCTACTGCATGAGGAGAGGCTGGGTATACAAAATAATAAAAGATACAAAATAGTATCTCTTGATGACTTAATATTGACACTAAAAAAAGATACTAAAATTTGTGTAGCCACAGCTAACAATTTGTGTGTGAACTATTCTTGCTGAGTTGAGAAAGTATTTCTTCACACAAAACATGCTGGGCATGTGGAGTCACTTATCAAGTTCAGTGGTGGAGTCCTTGACTGTACTCTTTTAGTACTAGATAAAAATATGAGAGGAATATCTACAGGGTTGCCCCCACTGAGCAGTAGGGGATCGTTAAAATGGAGAACCAGGCCTGCTTACATCTAAAATTCCTATGTTCCTAATATGTCCCAGTGCTCATCTAGATATTTGCATTGTATCTGTATTTAAGAAGTATGTGTGTGAATGTGATCTTCCCTATTGTCATCTCCCCCACACCAACAACCATCGCAACTGGAAACAAGTCTCCAGGGCTCTGCTTCCTTACCTGGTAAAATATGTTATAAATGAATACATACATACATACATACATACATACATAGGTACGTATGTACGTACATAGGTACGTATGTACGTACATATATACGTATGCACATACATACATATGAACATACATAAAAAAATGTAACAGCGCTATACATTTCTAGTCAAATTATTTTTCAAAGCTCATCTTGTCTGTTTAACCTCAGCACCAACCTTTGATAGATCAGCCATCCCTACTTTTCAGGAGAAGGAGAGTAATATGCTATCATGTGGTGAACCCCTCCCCCCTCCAACGCATACACCCTCTCTAAGCTGCTTTCAGTGAGAGTCAACAGCAAATCGTCATCAGGTGAAAAAGTACCTGTAGCAGACACAATAGAAGTAGTCACCATGGCCACTTGGTGCCCACATTATGATTGAAGCACTATCGACATGCACAGCAGGGTAGGAAACTCTTCTTGGGTACCCACAATGTTGTTTGCCAGTGCTTGAAAACAGGAGCTGGGGCTGCAAATCTAATGGACACAGTGCCATTATTACAGAATGACATCACTCTTAACCAAAACCATAGTCTGCTGCACTTTTCCTGAGTGAGACTGTTCACAACAATGCTTGTCAGGGTTGGGGACTGGATATCAAGGATGTCATGGTGGGAAGAGTGAGATTATACTGGTAACTGAACAGGGATGGTATCAATGATAGAGGTGGACATTTAATCTGAAATTGGGGGAAGATTGTATTAAGAATTGGGAGGGGGAGTGCCTTGGCAACTAATACAGAGTTGCACTGGTAATTAAAGGAAATTTGCTGGAAGACTAGATGGAATGGGACCTGCATTAGTACCTAAAGGGACCTGCTCCAGTGATGGAGTGGGGAACTGGATCATTACCAAAGGGACTGGAGTTGGTGAGGGTGACAGATTTGATTGCTGGGGGGATATATCTGGTTATGGTGTGGTACTTCACTGGATGATATGGAGACAGCATTGTGTACTGGTGATCTGCATCAGATGCTGGGGACTAAACTGGATCAAAAGGATAATAGAGGGTTGGGAGAATACCATTATGGTCAGGACTTGACTGAGCTGATGACAGGGATCACTGCATTTGGTGATAGAGAGACTGTATAGGGTTCTGGTGGGCTGCATTAAGTGCTAGTGGTAGTGCTGTGTGAAAATAAAATTTCACCAGTGGAATCACTGCAAAAATGTCAGATTTATGCTTCTGCAAAATTTTCAAATGCAGTTTGGCAACTTTCACAAAATTCTGCCATAGAATGGCAGAATGAATATATGAATTGTGGATTAATATATTAAACTGTGGAAAGAAATTCTGCAAAACTTATCACTGAACTATGGGATGATTGCATGTATTGCAGACTGATGCATTAACCTGTGGAATGGAATTCTGCAGAACTGTCATTCCACAGTTCATGTGTATCATTCCACAGTTCAGACAGAAACTTCTGTGGAACAGGATGAAAATTCACCAAACACATTCAGAGCATTCAGATATTGCCAAAGTTGGAATTCTGGAAAATTTCACAATTTCTGCAAATTCTAAACTTGCAGCTTTTGGGCAGCACTAGCTAATGGGCTTCAAAGGGTGCCAAGGAATAAATTGGATTATAAGGATATGTAGAGTACTGGATGATAACAGTATGATCAGGACCTGAATCAGGTGTGTAGGTTATATCAGGTGCAGAAGTACTGCATCAGAGGATGCAGATTGTATTAGGTAGTATACATTGAGCCCATTTCAGTGGTACCTCTGAAAGCTTGTATCTAACATTACAAAGAAAGAATTCATGTTCTAGAATGTACATTATTTCTCTGCACAGCTGCAGTAATGAGCTCCATTCTCTGCCCTAGCCATCACCAGATGCAAGCTCATTCCCATGGCTGCTATCATATAGTCATCAAGAGTGCTACATTAATGGCTCTAAACACTGCTCAGTAAGCCCCCCAAACAGTGATAAAAAGCAGTGGTAACTCAAAATGTATGCTTATATTGAACATGAGTATTTCTGAAATGAGTTCCTCTTGCATGATATATATAATAAGGTACCTTCAGCTATGAGGTACAAGGTTGAATTCCACACTTTGCAAGTGTAGTGACATCATACAGGCAGTCAAGCTTCATTCTTGTGCCTATGATGTCACCACACTAACTCAGTGTGGAATACCGCTTGTACCTCACAGTTGGGGGTACATTATTCTCTATATGGTGTGGGGGAATGCCACTGGACAGGGCACCAGAGAACAGTAATGGGGGTCCAGTGCCACAGATGTTGTGCTGCTTTGTAGTATTGCAACATTCACTGGGCAAATAAAGCAAGATTACATAGCATCACATCTGCAAGCAGTCATTGGAATGTAACTGCCAGTTCTGCACCACCCTCAGTTGTGATGAAAATAAGGCTCAGTGCTTTCAATCTCTGTTTAAATTGGGGAATGGGCAACAGCCTCCATCTGGTGCTGTTTCTAAAGTAAACTGCTGCTTTAACATGAAAACTATATATGGAAGTTGTGGACCTTCACACTGTTCTTTGTTGCCATTTCAAAACATAAGGTGTATGCTTTAAATGAGCTGAACAAAACATCTGAGTCAATTCAGCAGGAACTTTTTCCCTGATTTTTTGAAATGACTATATATTCCTAATTATAACTCATGTAAACAGCTCACTGCTTTGGATCCTGTTTGTTGATTTTCAGTGTACATAAAGTTTGACAGTGTCTATTTTTACCCCATCAAAAGTGATTCCCCAACATAAAGGTAGAAAAGCTAGTAAAATATATGTATTTATCTAATTTATTTATTTATTGAAATTGTTTCACCAGGAAAAGCACACTGAGCAAGAACTGCTTGTCTCCCGGTGTGACCTGGGGGGAGGGGTACAGTGGGGAAGAGGACAGGGGTAGTCCAGGTCCTGACATATACACACATATAATTACAATACAGTTGAAAACATTTGACAAAAATAGTTGAGCGTAGTTGACAAATTACCCTTACTTATAGTATAGTAGCAATTACATGGAGAAGTCATGCTTTATACCTTGAAAACATATAATTAGATAATACAGCTGCATATGTTTGACAGGAATAGGTGAGTGTGGATTAATACATATACCCTAATAGTCGAGAGTAACAGTTACAGTGAGGAAGTCCTGCTAAGGTATTGGGTTGTGGTATAAAATGAGATAGGGGTAAGTGCAAGCTAGCTAGCTCAAAAGTTGGGATCAAGTGCAGTAGTTGGGTGTGGTTAGTGATGTAGCACCATTGGGTCTACTGGGAGAAGAAATATAGGAGTGTCTGAGACAGAAAGATTGGAGAGTTAGCTGCAGGAGCAGTTTACTGAGCAGTGGTTGGCAAGGGCATAGGATAGTGAGCAGATAGAGGAAGAGTGGTGAATTTCAGAGGGGAAAGAGCTCCCGAGTTGAGGGAAGTGGTGAGAGAAGGTGGCTTGGCCAGCTTGGATCGAACGTCTGGGGACTAACAGGAGCTGGGAGTCTAGGGACCTCAGAGCATCAGTGGGTGCCAGAGGGGGCGATAGTATGAAGGTCAGATACACTGGGATGGTACAAAACCAGTTCTTCGAGATAAAGTTGGCACAGTGTATTAGGCGGTAGTTCTCAAAGGAGAGGAGAGCAAGGGAGCAGTATAGATTGCAGCTGTGGGTGCGAGGAGGAGCGTCAAGAGTGAACCAACAGAAAGCATTAAAAAGGGTATCCAGTTTGGATAAAACTGACTTGTGGGTGGCACTGTAAACAATATCACAATAATCAAAGGAGGGAAGTATCATCTTCTGGATAAAGCTCACAACGGACTGGATAGGGAAGGCTAGAACAGTTCCGATATAAAGCTCTGAGCTTGGGGTGGAGTTTTGTTAATATAGAGTCAGCACTGGACTGGGAAGGTGAGATGGCGGTCAAGTCAAACTCCAAGATACCAGAAGGAGGTGACATCTTCCAGCTCTGACCCATCAAGGGTGTGGAAAGGTGGAAGGGAGGGGAGCCTGGCTAGTCATTGGGATGTACCAAAAGTCATAGTTACAGTTTTTTTAGCATTTAGAGAGAGCTGGTGAGAGTGGAACTAGAGCTTTTGTTAAAATCCACCTGGGGGTAGAGGCAACTGAGGTTGGGGAGAAGCCAGAAGAAAATAGGACAGTATCGTCAGCATACATGTGGATTGAGGAGGCAGAATAAGTTTGGGGCAGGTTGTTTAGAAAAATATATGGCATCTGCAATCCTGACAGATTGAGTGCGGTCTGTAAGATAGGCACTGAACCAGGCAGTAGCAGATGTGGGGAGGCCAGAGTCAGAGAGTCTGGATAGTAACAGAGTGTGGGAGACTGTATCGAAGGCCTTGGCCAGATCGATGAAAATGGCAGAGGTGATGAGACCTCTGTTTATTCCAGATTGGATGGTGTCAGTGAGCCTTAGTAAAGAGGAGGCAGTGGAGTGATCTTTCCGAATCCGGACTGGTAGTGTGTGAAAATTGAGTCGGTGAGATAGGAGGTTAGCTGGCTAAGCACTAAGTGTTCTTGCAGCTTTGCCAGAGCAGGGAGGAGGGAGATTGGCCGATAGTTTGAGGTGGTGGAGGAAGAGGCACCCCCTTTGTGGAGAGGGATGACAATGGCGTGCTTCCAGGACAGAGGGACAGATGCAGTGGCAAAGGATAGATTTAGGAGGTAGGCAATAGGGTGCCTATGGCAGAGGCCGAGAGGAACAGAAGTTTGGGGTCTAGTCCATCCAGGGAATTCCCATTTGAGGGGCTTAATGTTAGCAGGGCTTCTAGAGCGTCATCCGGAGAGATTTCCCAGAAGGAGAAAATACCTGTATTTTGAGGTAGTTTTTGCTGTGTAGGTGGTGGAGATGGTGACATGGGGGGTAAGGAGGAAAAGGAGCGAGGAAATGCAGGTGGAGAAATGTAAGTTAAACTCAGCAGCAACTGACAGAGTGTGGGAGACTGTATCGAAGGCCTTGGCCAGATTGATGAAATGGCAGAGGTGATGAGACCTCTATCCATTCCAGATTGGATGGTGTCAGTGAGCCTTATTTAGTAGATTTTCACTACTTCATGGCTTGATCTCTGTTATGTTTTCTATAAATGTACCCTTTGGAAAAGTATTTTATGACTTATGTGGGACTTAAGTACACACATGATTCTTATGTGGGGCTTAAGTAAATGCATCATTCTTACGTAGGACTTAAGTACACACATGATTCAGTTTATGATGCTTTTAGAATATTTTGCTTTGAAAATCAGTTTGAAATAAAGTTGAGCGCCCCCCAACTTGCCTTAGTGTATGCATGAAACTTATTTGCATATGCACTCTGTTTCACTGAAAAAAGGGACTCTGAAAATAGCTTGCAGAATAAGAATACAGTGCTCATATGTGTATCAAATGTTCATAAGTCTTATATGTAACTGTCCCGCAAAAACTGGGTCTGATAACTAATAAACTTTGGATTCCATTTTTCCTGAAGTGAGGTACTGAATGTTTGAGAGGCTATGAAATTATAGTTACTACATTTGGTAAATGTCAGTTTAAAAGTGTCATGCACTTCAATTATGTTTCTCAGCTGAAATATATATTTTTTTGTATTATGAAAAAGCATAATTAATAAAAATGTTCTACAAAACTGGGACCAATGGGTCTCTGGCTATTGTAAACTTTCTGGACAGCTGCAATGGTAGTATCAGAGTTCAAAAAGATGTCTAGTTCTCTGTTTTTGAAAGGTTTGTGTCGCATATCTTACACATTAGTAGGAAAGGTACAAATAACTTACTCCCAGCTTGCTTTGAGTGACATACTGTATATGCCCTGCAAACTCTGTCATTTGGATTAATTTTCTACTCATACCTCTGAACTGTCTCTGATGTTTGTAACATGCAGGATAATCAGTTCACCCTGAAAAGGGGTCTTTGTGCTCAGTTTGGTCTTGGTGGTATAGGGGTTCTGTGGCAACCTGACGTACTACTGCAAAGAAGGGAAGGTACTCAATCTCTGCTCCAAAGTTCATCAGTTTTAATTGCTACAAAATGGGCCACTACATTTGTTCAGATGGCTACTAAGAAAGTCTAACATATCTAACCTTGAAAACGAGGGAATAATGGCATAACTGCTCTATCTGAGAAGGCCCTGAATGAGTATAGGATAACCTCAGGGAAGACACTGTAGTTGTTTACTCCAGGTGGATATAATATTCCCTTAGAGCCATAGCTAACAGGACCCAAGTGGGGATGCCCCCCCTCAAATATAATAGGACACATAGGACATAAAGAACTACTCAATTGTGTTTTTTAATCATTTTTAAAATAACTTTGAAGCATGCCACACCAGAGAGCTGTAGACAGCAATACCTTTTTTGCAGTATTTTGATAGCAGCCACTGCATTACAAGTGACAGAACTGATGATTCTACTCAGAGACTGGTAATTCTAGTTACATTTCATAGTTTAGAGCAAATTTATTTAAAAAACAAGTTCCACAGCTGCTGCTTGCCTTTAACTCAGAGGGACCGCACAAAGAACGAGGGCGGGGGAGAGAAAGCTCGGCGACAAAGGTGGAAAATGGTGCGGCCACTCTGCTGGCAGCTGCACAGTTGCTACATCCAGGATCACTTTTTCCATAGCTGTTTCACTGGCCTTTTTGCAGCTGCTACTCACCCTGCAGTTTGCCAGCTTCCCCCTCTTGCCAGTGACTCATGTGGGGCCTCTACAGCCGCTCATCCAATCATGCCGTTATACTGAACCTGGGCAATCTTGAGTGGCTGCTGCTCAACTACACCAACGATTGGCAGGTGCAGTGTATGCCTCCTCATTACAGGTTAACAAAAAAAGACAGAGGTGCCAATTGACACTGGGGGACGGGCATTCCTAGTGTCACTGTTATGATTGGGGGCCTGAGAGGTAAGTGGATGAAGAAAGTTTTATATATATATATATATATATATATATATATATATTTATATATATTATGGTAGCACAGTAGTGCTACTATAGTTAGGTTGAGGAGCCATTTACATATTAAACCCAAAATTTTGCACATTAATAACTTTGCAACCATTTGACAGATTTGCCTGAAATTTGGAATACTTAATCAAGACCCATACTCCTTAGGATCTGCCAAGTTTTGTACCAGTTGGATATATGGCTGTGGAGTTATTAAGCATGATCTGTGCATGCGTTTACACTTTTTTTTTAATTCTACGGTCGCACCTACAGGTCGCACGGTTTGCGTGACTGGTCTGAAATCTTCAGGGAACGTGCGACTGGGGTCCCCGGTGTGTCTTTTGAAGATTTCGTGAAAAAATATTAAACGGTTCAAAAGTTATTCAAAAAACAAGTTCCTATTATAAGTCAATGGGAAAAGTTAACAAAAAGTTTGAAAGTGACACAAATGCATTTTTTACTTTCGTAAATGGCCCTTTTACTGTCGCAAATCCACCATTTTGTTTTCAGTTGGTGAGCAGAAAAATGCTTGGCATTTAAATTTGGGACCCTCTAGCAACCTAATTCTTTTTGTATTCACCTAGTCGGACCCTGAGGATGCTAGCCATGTCTTTATTTTGGGGTAAAACACCCCAGAAATATTTTTTTTAAATTTCTGGAAAAATTACTTTTGCAAAGTAGTGTCGAACGTGCGACACTGTCGAATGAATTTGCGAAAGTTTTTGTAAAGTTCGACAGTACTTTCCAGGGTGTGTGAAAATAACAGCAATTCTTTGGCAGTGTGGCAAAAGAACGGTTTGGTGTTTTGGGCTGAAATTTGGAAGGACTGCAGCCGACATGTCACAGATGTGCCTTTCTCTGTTTTGTTAAAAAAATATTACACAGCGGCCAAGTAACGGCACTCCAAAGTTGATGATTTTTCCCATAGGATAACATTACGGTGACCTAAGCATTGCAGGAATCCTTTGGTACCGTGCTGCAAAATAACGGTTTGCTCTTTTTTCCTGAAATTTGGAAGTAAGACAGCCAATATCCCACAGATGTGCCTTTTAGTGGCTTGGTTAAATAATATTACAGGGAGTCAAAGTTATGGCACTCCAAACGTCTCTTTTTTTCCCATAGGATAACATTATGGCGTTTGTCACACCTTTCAGGGCCCATATCTCGGAAACAGTGAGAGATACGGATTTTTCGTCATAAAACTGCTTAGCCCCCTAAGTGGGGCTAAGTAGAAAACTAGCCAGGAAAGTGATAATTCATATGAATTTAAATTTTTTTTTTATGTCATACGGTTCCTGAGATATAAGCAATTTAGTATTCCAAGTCCTCATTTTCTGTTCCAAGAGTCTTATTTTGCATACATTGTTTGTACTCACTGTCTTTGTCTATGCAGCCTTTGGGGAAAACCAGACTGTGCGCTTACATTACTGTTATGATTACTGTTTCCGTTTGTGGTCCCATACCTGTTTCACTTAGCATTAACCTCTACGCCACCATGTGTGTTACCCTTTCTGTTTTAATTTGTGGTTGTGTTTGCATTGTTTTTAACATTTGTGTCTACAGTACTGTTTCTCTTTCTGTTTTGATTTGCATCACTATGTGCATTACGATTTGTGTTTGCAGGCACAATGTTACGTGGTGGGAGCGTGGGGTTCGCATTACATTCAGTATTTCTCATTATCATTCTCAAAAAGAAGGGAAATTAGAGGCAAATAACTCTGTTTACTGCATCAGTTAGGGTTGTTCCACAGTGACAAAAGTAAGAAAATTCAATGTTAGGGTTGAAACCCCTTTGCACCCCTCTAGCCCACCCGCCGCAATACATTCACTATTTCTCGTTATCATTCTCAAAAAGGAGGCAAATTAGAGGCAAAAAATCCATTTACTACATCAGTTAGGGTTGTTCCACAGTGAGAAAAGTGAAGAAATTTGATGTTAGGGTTCAAACCCCCCCTTTGCACCACTCCAGCCCACCACTCAGCGTTATATTCACTATTTCTTGTTATCATTCTCAAAAAGAAGGGAAATTAGAGGCAAAAAACTCTGTTTACTGCATCAGTTAGGGTTGTTCCACAATGACAAAATCGAGGAAATTCGATGTTAGGGTTGAAACCTCTTTGACACCCCTCCAGCCACCCATGCGTAGGGCATGAGACGAAAGACCTGCACTCCTATCGTGAGTACATTTTTGTATTTAACAGTACTGTGTATGTTTGTGTTTTTAGGTGTGGGAGCATGGGGTTGGAAGGGCCCCGTGCTCCTGCTGCTGTTTCACATTTAGTATATTTCAGTACTGTTGATGTTAGTGTTTTGTGTTGGAGGAGAGCGGGGCCTGAAGGGACCCACGCTAATGTCATTCTATTGCATTCAGTATTTTTCAGAATTGTTTATCTTTGTGTTTTGATTTGTGCTACCGTGTGCATTTACATTTCTGTTTAGTGCCACTGTTTTAGTATGTGTGAAGACATCACGTTACACATATTTCTCCTGAACAACAGTGGCACACAGAGAGACAGACTCACATGGATGTGGGGGGGGAGAGCCATGGTAACAGGAACAATCACAGACTTGCTGTATGTTAAGTGAAGAGCCAGAGGCAAAGAAGGGTGGTGCAGATCAGCTGTACTACTTCCTGATTACAGGTAAAGTGTAGTTAGCATTGTTGTCACTTGAACGGCTTCAACCACGTAATTTCTCTTCAAACTGCAACACCAGATACTGGATCCTTAGTAGAGACGCACAGCAGAGCTGAGGGTATGAACATCAATGGTAGACATGAGTGATTTCAGGGACACTCGAGTTAGGACAGTTAGTGTTTGTGTTGGCTGACACAGGTAAAAACCCCCTCCCCCAAATTTTGTACTGCATCATGAGTGCCGATGCACAGCAAGAATGAGGCAAGCAACATCAATGGTAGAGTTCTGTAATTGTTGATACACACAGCTTAGCACAGTTAGGATTGCTATTGCTTCACACAGGCAATTTACACACACATACCAGTTACTGATACTGACTGTACAGTCACAGCTGCATGTGCGTAGGTACAGTGTCACACAGCTCTCTAGACCAGGTATTGCACTTTGACTGTAGACTGACAGTAGATGTAAGTGCGGTACATGGTAGTTACTTAGTTAGGAATCACAGGAGATCTGTAACTCAATGTATGAACACCTAGCCCACATATTGTACACTGGGTTGACAGTACAGAATAGAAAAAAACATGGAGGTAAACAGTGTGATGGGGGAACTGCACTTTCATAGCACTTGCTGCATCCTAAGTAAACAGCCACAGGAAATGATACGCAATGTACATCAGTTGTACAGCTCTCTGATTACAGGAATAGTCCAGTTAGCACAGCTGCCACTTGAATGGATTCAGGTAAGCAATATGTCTACAAATGTGACATTAGGTACTACATTTTAAGTGGAGATACAGAACACAAGTTAGGGAATGTACATGTCAGTCCACATACACAACACAGGTGAGTATTTGTATGTGACTGGCACACATCACTGATTTCAGGGAAACTGAAGTTAACTTTGTTAGGAATTGCATGGATTTAGGCAGCTAGAGCTGCTGCGCCTCCCAAAATTTGTAGTGCATTATGACTGGTTATCTATAAGAACCATAAGGGACTGGAGATCTATGGAACACCTCTATAATTGTAGGTACAGTGACGTTGCCACAGTTAGGAGTTGCAGAAACTTTGCCAGGGAATTGAAGTAGACATAGCAGTGACTGCATCCTAAGTGTATAGTCACAGCTGCATACTGTCAGGTACTGATGTGCGGCACCTTGCTACAGTAATTACTACATGCTGACTGTAGAGGCACAGGAAAAGTAAGTGCATTACAGACTTTTTTACACTGTTAGGAATTATGGGAAGCGTGACATGCAATGTGCCACATCATTGCCTATGTTGTGGATACTGAGTGGACAGCATAGCAACCAAAGAAATCCATGGACACATACTTGTTGCACTATTTGTTGCAGTTGATTTGTATGCTTAATACAGACAACAGTTATGTTCTAATGTCGTAACGCTATTTTAAGTAAAGAATCAACAGAGGTGGTTATGATTTAAAAAGATTTATTGCCAATTGGTTAGACTGAAAAAGGCCCAATTAAGACTGTATTTTTTTTACAAAATCAGTCTCACAATACAATCCTTGTATGAGTGTAATCATTGCTTGGAATATATGTAAATGTGTCACATTTATAGGACCTAGATTATATGAATTGGAGCAAGTATGTGATATTGTGATACAGTATAGAAAGAAGGTAGCATAAGAAGGTAATTTTGTTCTATTTTTTGTGATTGTGTTACAGGGTAGACATCTTAAGGTTAAGTGATTGCTATCCCTGCAGTGTTCTCCCATCTTTTGCTGGCAGGGTTGTTATCTACCTTCTATGCATATACCTGGTTCTTTAATAGCTGGTCACTGTCTTTAACTAGGTGTTCTGTGTTTAAAGTGACGTTTAAGTGTTCACTACTCTTTGCTGGAAGAAGCGCTTTCTGGCATTCCTCCTGTAGTTGTGACAGTCAAGGTTTACCTGTGGCTCTTCATTGTATATTTGATACTAATCTTGAAGAGACTTTGTCTAAGAATGTTGCCAGTTTTTAAAGTAGTTGAATATTCTAGTTATGTGTCATCCATTACTTGTGTCCTATGTTAATAAAGGTATGTCAGGATCTTATAAGCAGTGATTACACACATGAAACAGAAATGTGTAGTTATTATTGTGTGACTGATAGTGTGGATGTTCCTTGGGTGGACGAAAAACCATACAATAAGTGTTTAAGTAATAGAATATTTAAAAATTCTTATTTCAGTGACATTAGATTGCTGGCATGTTCAGTTAAATATTTAATGATATGTCACTGACTAGGCGCATATGGAAAATTCCCAACTGACCCCTCAACAGAGGCGATCATAAATATTGTCAGGAACAGGTATGAAGTACACTGTGATCAGTAACAGTGTCTGATTTACAATTGTCAACATTGTTTACATAGGCTAGAAATACTTGTATGACAAGTACAAAAAAAAGTCATATTATTACAGGAACAAAAAAACAGTATTTTCAATTGTTACATTGGTTTATATGTTACTTCTGAGCTAATAAGTAAAAAAAATTGCATGGTATGCTGTCTTTATCAAAGTCATGGTGCATTTAACTTAAACAGTATAGTACTGTATTATATGTTAAACATTCATTTGTACTTTACTCCTATAGTAATACTTTTAGTAGAACAATAAAAGTAGTTAGCAACAATGACAAGGTGGAATAAGAATGCAAATATTATTTACAAGTAATTACAAAGCCATGGCAACTTCAATAAATGGAAAGATGCAATCATTCGTTATTTACACTTGCTTCATTCAACTTGTATAATGAATAAAGATTGTTATTTTTACATATGTACAGTATCAGTATTACAAGTAAAGTAGGCATAGCTCAACACTGTTGCATGGTGAGCGAATGATGTTGTCGTCCACATGTCAACAGTTAATAGACAAAAACAAGTGGTGATAGACAACTTGTGACAGACTGCACTGTTTGGTGAATGAGACATGTGTTGCTCAGTTATTTAAGATGGTAACTGAGAACTTTTCTTTATCTGCAGAGAGTAACAGTTTAAAACTGGCAGCAACTTGTTGTTATGTATGGGTATTATACAGTAACAATAAAAGAAATGTACAGAAGAGGAGAGCAGTAAGGCCTTTGTTTTGATATGTACAATCTTTGATAGACGTGTAAGCATGGTTTCTCTAGTGACTGTGAATACTGTTGGTGCCGATTGAAGCCACTACAACAATTTCCATGTTGTCACTGATACACACAACATCTTAGATGTCATAGTGCATGAAATGTGTCTGACAGTATAGCATTTTGTTGAAATGCTGTGATTTATTGAGAGTCGTAGATTGGAAACAATTGTACTGACCTACGACTGTTTCTGTCACTAAGTAGTCATTTAAAAAATGCAACATGTTCTGTCCTATTCTTCTGAAATATGAAGGTCATCATAATTCTTCAATGTTAGAAGATATGCATTTTTTAAGTTTCATGGCAGTCTCTGTTTAAAACTGCTTGTAGAGTCGTCACACTCTACCCATCCAGTTCTGTACCTTAGTAAACAGGTATAATGGCCAGAATGCATGGATTGGCCATGGTGATAGATTATTCTGTGAGTGTCAAATACTGATTGGTTAAAGACTATTCTCCAGCTGTGTAATCTGTGATAGGACAGTCAACTCTGAGCCCGTTGGAGTCAAACCTGTACAACATAAGCAACAGATATTGAGATGAACTCCTGAGACGTATGGACTGAGTGCATCTGCCTCCACACCTTTTACAGGAGTGACCACATTAAGCATTGGTGAATAGCTGTCAAAAGCTGACACTTTTGGCTTGAGGGACAAAAAGAGAAATCCACAGCATGTCTTCTGTGGTTTCATGCTGTGAATGGCCACATGAAACACATACATATTTGGTTACATATGACACTGTGAAGTAGTGGCGCATTGGGGTACCATCTTTATCCAAGTTGTTTATGACAGCCATCATAAACTCACTAGTGTCTTGCTGTATGTCAGCAGCAAATGTACTACATCTGTCATATGTACCTAACACCTGTCATAGTGGTGTTAGTCACTGTACATTGTTAGACTGGTCAGAAGTCATGTTGACAATCTGCTTCAAAGCGTTTGATAGGGTATTGTCTTGTGAAGCAGATATTGCCTGCACAAAGTGTGGCATGTGTAGAAAAACTTGCATTGCTGAGTTAGCATAGCAGTTCACTCTAGTGCTGTTGTCAAAGACTGGTACAACAGCTACACCAACTGATTTCTGATGAATTGCTGGCTGTGAATGTTTACTTGAAGTTGTGACATTTGCTGAACTCTTTTGAGTTGAATCACTTCTGGAAGCTTCTGGCCATTTGTTGACGCCTGTAGATTTGACTGTATGATGTAAGACAGCTAGATATGTAAGCAGTGGTATTAAAGACATTTGTGGCTGATGTAGAGTACATAACCTGTTGTACTCAAGAATACATTGCTTGTCAGCTCATATTTTCTGAGGTACTAGAGTTATAATGTTCAATCCTGAAAGACTGCGGACAGGTGAAAGTGCCACATAGCTCATGCCATCCTTGAAAATGTCTGTACCTATGTCCACCATTGCTGAATCCAAACTCAAGCCCTGAGATTTGTGAATGGATACAGCATATGCAACACATACTGGAAACTATTTCCTTTTTACATAGATATCCTTAAATACCTGGAATTTTACACAGGTCCATTCTATATGTACAGGCTGTTCCATGCTGTCAAAGTGAACTACAAGTGTCTCAATATATGTCTTCTGCACTTTGTAGACAAAGTCAGTGATGTTTCCCATGGCACCATTTACCATGCCTCGTTCAACATCTACATTATGTCGCAGCATGATTTGTGCATTCTTACAAAGTGTGAGAACAGCTTCTAGGCCAGTTGTGCATGAAACATCTGACTTGAGTTCACTGAGTCATTCAGTCATCTTTGCTACTAGGTTGCGACTAAGAATGACACCATCAACTGTATCAAGAGCATGCAGAGTTACAATTTCTTGGTTTTCTCTCTGCAGCATTTAATTGTTGAACTCAGTGCATTTATTTAGTCATGGCATAAGACACACTATGTGTGTCCCTGTAGAGTATACATCGCTGAAAACATTACATGCTGTTTCTATGGATGCAGTATCTACTGTGATTCTCCAATCGTTTAACATACAAACATGTTCTGGTGATAGAGAACCTGAACGAGCGTCATCTAAAAGTGATTTGTAAGCCAGATCACCACTTTGGCACATGTTCTTAGCCAACACAACATAGGTAAATAATTCCCATATGTTATAGCCTGCAATGCAGCCGAGAATATTCTTAGCTTGCTTAGCAGTTAGAGTTGTAAATACATATTCTGCATTGACTGGTGCAAGCTGTAATAGGTCTCCCAAAACAACAATGCTTTTGCCACCAAATGGCACTCCATCGTCAGTACCTAAGATCTCCTCTAGATGTAGATGAATACAGGCAAGCATGACATTGGAAACCGTTCATTAATGATGAGTAACTTCATCTTTGTGAACATGGAACGGAGCTGAGATGCAACCTCAAATGATAGTTTACGATACTCTCCAGTTCTACCATGTTCCACTGGCAACATAAAGAGACGGTGTAATGTAACTCCACCAATGTTGTATACGGCTAGTCCTGTGGGACCAGTAACAGCAACAGACATTGATGACCCTGTCAGGCTCCGTATTTCAGCAGTGATGGCTTCAATAAGGAAACTCTTTCCTGTGCCAGCTGAACCGCTAACAAAGATCAGTAGTGGCTTATAGTCACAACAGTCAAATTTTTTTGTTCATGTTGTAGGCCGTGTTGGACAGCGCCAACTACTTGAGAGTGAACTATATGCTGCTGCTGATTTAGTCTTTCTCTCAAGTCAGCTGTGTTGACAGTGGAGTGTGTTCCATATTCCATGGCTGTCTCAATTTCTGACATTAAAACTTCTGGGGCATTTAAGGGCAGAGGTTCACCTAGAACAGCTTGTCCTTCTGGATCAAGGTTGTCTTGTGAACTATCAGGAGTGTCTTCCTGAAGCTGCTTCTCTGCCTTCTCAATTTGTTCTTTCTCAGTCTCTAGTCTCTGTGTGTATGTCTCTGAGTATTGACTTTTGAAAGTATCGTAACTGCGATTGAATTCTTCCTCTAATGTATCGCAGTCACCTTTTAATTCAGACTCACTTCTCCAGGGTCTAAATGGGAATAGGAGAGCAAAGTAGTAGTGTTCTCTGCTCTCTGATGTGCCTAGATGCAATCTACAGTGGTCTATGAGCCATGGCTTGTGTCTCTTTACGAGACAGCCATCCACTCCATTCACCTTGTAAATCTGATGTGTTGAGTCAGGTGATATATCTGCCTTGTAGTCATACCACTTAGTCACCTGAAAGAGACACATATCATCCATGTTGTCATGTCTACTGGGGTAGTATGTGTCTATCAGGTTATTCTTCAAGATCTGTTTTGAAGAAGGTCTATTGGCAGCCAGCTCCTCAATTTCGGCATGGGGAATCAGTACACGTTTGCATTTCTCTTTGTAGTTTACACTGAGAAACCAGACAGCGTCAGACTTCCCGTACAGATGTGTACCCATTAAATGGTCACTGGCTTCATAAGCTCCACATTCTCTGTGTGAAAGAATCTTCAAGCCCAATGACCAGAGCTGAGACGTCAGGCTTCTGCATGAACTGGCAATATCTTCCCAAAGATCTTGCAAACTAGTCTGCTCATGTTTGGTAATGTATGAAGTGATGTACCGCACCAGGGGCCAATGAGTTATCATCCACAAACTGAACATCTATGTTTGCTTGCCACATTAGGAGAAGAGTTGGATTGTAGTCATTTATGTACACCTCTTTCTCATCTCTGGGTAACTCGTATACCCTCTTGGTTGATTTTGCCTTTAAATGGTGCCACATTGCTGAGAAAAGGTCATTCATGGCACCAAACTGACAAACTTGTCTAGGAAATCCAAAGCGACATCGTGTGTACCAATTAGATTTGTTTTTAACTACTCACCGGCAGTATTTTGCACAAATATGTCACTGGAACTTTTGAACCAACTTCTATATTGTAGGACTGTCATACTTGTCTGGAATGTGACAAGTGATATATTTCTTGATGAATGATAGCACTTGTGTTGCTTTATGTTCACCTATGCATGGTGCATCCTTGATCCACAACAGCATATGGATGTGAGGGGCACCACATGCTTGATACTTCGTCCTCCAAAAGTAATGCTCCACAATACCAAGAGGTGGATTGTCCTTTGACAATATGAACGTCAGAATGACATGAAACCACTTGTGAAAATGTCTTGTGACAGACACAGGATCAAGTGAACACATTTCTCTGACAGTCATTGATGAGATGCCGTCGACATCAGAATTTGCCCACTTCAACAGTTTAATGAGCTCGTCCCAGGCATATTCAGCACAACTAAGTGTGACAAACCATGTGGCTGCACCATACTCTCGCAGTATTGTCATCACTTTAGAGTGTCTGCGATACCAATATTCTTTGGTACCTCAAAGACTTGAAAGAAAAGAAGACAGATTCACTTGCACATTTTCATCTTTCTGCTTTAATTTCTTTAGAAAGTGAGCAGCTGTTATTCCATCTAGTGGACTTGTGAGATGAATAGTATGTGCAATGGAAGCAGACAGAATGCTAAGTTCACTCTCCCAGAGGAGATGAAACAGGTGCTGTATGTTACGTCTGAATTTGCCATCTTTTACCGAGCACACGGCTAGTGCGGTACTCAGCACCCTGTACACGCACTTCTCTTTCATCTAGGTGTCCACCTGACCCTTTTGAGAATAGATCTGGGAAACAGCGTGCTTATAGTGTTGCCTTCCCAAATGCTGACAACAGGCTCACCTTCCACCTGCTTCATTTGATAAAGATCAGTGTTGTCTCCTACTGGATCTCGGCCATGTAGTGGGTGAATTGTGTACTGTTCATACACACTGTCACTTGTGTGTCCACCGACCTTCCCAATGATTGGTTTAGTTTTTTCTAATGGATCATGTTGGAGAGAGAGTCTGGCCATCTGATCTATATCAAGGTCTGTATAAAAGGGATTGTTACTCTTTAAATAAGTAAGAGCATGCTTCACCTTTTGTACATTGACAACATCTTGCCAGATGACCTTGGACTTTTTTGGAACACCATTAACAAGAATCGCCAAACTATTTTCTGTAGAGATTGCTTCCACATTTTCCTGTAGAGGAAGTGGTAGATACATCACGAAACTCTTTAGAGATCTAACAAGTTCTTTCTGTGGAATGTTCCGTGTCTTTGTGTTCAGACATAGAATGGTTTGGAATGGTTTCATTGTCTGAATTAGAATGCACTCAAACATATTCAATGTTGAAATCCATATTATTTAGCAGTGACCTTGGTGGCAAAATGTTTCAATTTAGTTTGGAGAAACAGTGCTTGCAGAGCAGAATGGTGTTTTCTAAGTGAAAGTCAGATTTCATCAGCAAAAATGCTGAGAGATGGAACCACATGTAATTGTATGGTGACAATGTTTCCAGGTTAACTGTGACTGTTTGTTTACTGTAGCACAAATGGTCACATGAGACACATGCAGAGTCAAACTTCTGAGACTTTGCCAGCTCAAATTTTGCTATTTCTTTGCCATACTGTCTCAGTATGTCAGTCTCTAAGACTGAAACTGATGTTTCAGCAGAAGTGTTAAACAGAAATTTTTGTGTCTGGTACAGAAGTGACACGTTGGAGTTGTTTTAGAAATGTGATGGCACCCTGCATGTCACCTAACTGCAATAAATCATTTAGACAAGTGAACTGATTTACAACTCGTTGTATTTCATATACTCTGTATGCAAAGTTTCGCATGCCTGTTTGATGCACTCCAAGCATCCACATGTTGTGAAAAAGACTATCGCAAACACCACTATCGAGACATGCAAGTGAGTGACCCATAAGTCCAGTATGTGGACGAATTTCACAATGGTCAATTTTGTTGAACAGTTTATATCTTTCTTTGTGATCTGTAATCACAAATAGGTTGACAAACTGTTCAACTTTTTCAAAAGACGATTGCTTATGGTTGCAGGTGTCATCACATGCCCATGACAGACAGTGACATTTATTGGACACAGTGGTTGCATCACAGTCATCATCTGTGTCCGTTGCACTGTCATCACAGATATTGAGTACATTGACCAGTTTACCATACTCATCAATGGTGAACTTGAGTTCCTTTTTATGGGAATAATATGATCCTTCCCAGAAATATGCCTCTGAGTGCTGTGTGTGCATCCAGTGACCTGTGAAAACATCACAGAAATTGTGTAGAGTCAAAGAAGGATACTGTTGTAGCCTTTTTTTATGTCATACACAACTTTTCTGAATTGTTCAAGCACGAGACAGCTTACACCACAACCGTTGCAAAACAAACACTGCTCTGTTAATAAAGGTGCGTACTATGAGGTGCAATTTCATCAAAGACAGATGGCTCTTTGTCTTTTTGTCCTCATGTCTCATCACAGCAGCAATAAGTCTGTCGATCTTAGCTTTACTTACTAGTGATCGAAAATACTTTTGCTTTCTCAGATGAAAGTCACCAGGTGTGAGTTTACTCTGTTGACTTGGAGGTCTGTTTATGGTTGCAGTTACAATAGTTGTGTTTCGTCTGAGAGATCTACACAACTGTTTCAGAGGTAAGCATTTTTTACTTGCTCTTGAGGCAGTTATAGTGGGGATAACTGTTGCAGTGAAGGTCTCTTTCTCTTCATATTCTGGTATCACATTTGTGTTATTTTTAACAGCCTTTAGCAACAGTGAAGTACTATGATACCTGTCTCATTTACTTATACATCTGCGTCTGTATTTAGTTGCCATTTTTTTCTTATGACAGCCCACAGTGGCAGAAGCAATCTTACATAAGTATCAAGCATCTGTATGAAAGTCCGAGAAAAAGACAATGTTACTATATGGCTCTGTTCATGACTTCTAACATTGTTCACTGATACATCTGATTTAAGTATTGCATCAATTAAAATAAGCTACTATTAAAAGCTTTTAATCGCATAAGGTATTAACATTGTAACAGTTGCATTTTATTTCTGTTATATTGTCTTGCATATCTTTTTCACTATAGCATCTAGATTTTGTTTCGTATCATTTTCAATGTTAAGTTTTTGACAATTTGTATTATTCAGATACGTTGACATAGCTGATACTGTCACACTGCTTGTTACACAATGACTTTATTAATGATCTTTCTGTCAATTAGTACCACATTAATATGTTAACTTTGCACACTTAGTGGAAGTTAGTGCATATGGATGTTTACATGTGAGATTATTAAGGCTGGCATTTTAACACAACTGTTAATTGAATTACACAGCTGTCATTTCTGAGATCCTAGTGAGATTTTTTTTTATGTAGTTACAGTGACCACCATTGCAGGGGTTGTGTGAAACCACTGTTCAGAGCATCTTGTTATAATGACAGTCACACTGTTCATGAGTAGAGGTGTGGAAATGAGTATGTCTAAAATTTGGTAGTGATAGTCTGTTATATGACTGTTTATGTGAGTGTGTGTATGGACTTCACTACACACATTTGTAAGTTAATGTATTTACAGTATCTCCATGTCAGCTTGGAAATGTTGCATTTACATCCTGAGATGACATTGTTGGAAATTAGTTGTCAATCGTACATGAAAATGACTGCTTTGTGAGGGTGCTTAGCAGCTGGTAGACAATGCATTACTACAAGTGAGTTGCTCTGTAATGTTGTCACTGAAGAGTACCACCTGTTTTGTGGGTGTGTTTACAAAGTTACAATACTATGCTTGTCCACTTGTGACAGTACCAATGCAGTGTAGCAGTGTTCAGCATCAAAAAAGTGGTTATTTTTGTCATTAAGCATCAAATTGTGGTAAAAATAGACAATTTTGAAAAAATACTGTTAAATGCACAAAAGTGTCGCAAATAGTAGTGTTGTGCATTCGACAGTGTCGCAAATGTTACTTTCGTGCGTTCGACATTATGGCAATAAATATTGTCAAAGTTCAAAAGTTTCGCAAAAGTTACTTTCATGCATTCGAAAGTATCGCAAAAAGTGCTTTCGTGCATTCAACACTGTCGCAAATTACTTTTGTGCGTTCAACAGTTTCACAAATTTTAAACTTGGGAGTGGAAAATGCATTCATTATCAAATCAAATCTGATTCTATTTGACTGACAGCTTGTTCTGCCAATGCAATGCAAGATTTGTCAGGCCATGTGAGACAACAATCAGAGACGGACAGCACTGAGGAAGAAGGCAACAGCAGCCATCTTAGTACATACTGAGAGCCAGCATTTTTCAAACTGCAAGTACTGTATATTTTAGAAAACCTTTTCCTAGCATTAAAAAAGTGGTAGCAACATGTTAATACCATTAATAAAAATGTTTTTTAGTGCTGTATTTGATAATGTTACTTGTAATAATCTAAGTTGTTGTATTATTTAGATAAAACCGTTTAAAGTCAGGTAGTAGTTGAGTACTAACTTGTACAGATACAGCTTCAAATAGAGAGAGATAGTAAGCTGCACGTGGACCCATAACAGAAGAGGGAACCAATCAGACATGGCTCCGTGGTTATAATTGTTTAAAACTGCCTATGAAAAGGATGCATATTTCCCACCTCTCAATGTTTGCAAATGTTAGCAGTAGCAGAGGTCTAGTAATAGTCAGTGCATAGCCTACATTGGTTAATGAAGCCAAAGCACTAGCCAATGATTTGTTTTACTTGTGTGTTATTAATCAGCCCAGTGAAGCTGGCTTGAACTAAAGAGGAAAAATATCAGTTTGACTGTCACAACAGCCTAGCTACTACAGGGTGAACACTGACTTTTATGGTAGCTCTCTGTGCACTTCTGAGTTTACAAACTGAGAATGGCAGAAAATAGCAAAAGGACTTTGTGGCTAGTCGGAAGAAGTATCATGAGACGAGCGTCTGAGTATGCTCACAATAGTGATTTTGGGAGAAACCTGCAGCTCCCAAATTGCTCTGTGAAACGGTTTGGTAGGGGTGGAATGAGGTGGGAGCACCTCATGCCAACAGTGCAGAGACTTTTGTGTACTCAGCCTCATCTTGACATTATGCTGATACATCTCAGAGGCAATGATTTGGGCACCAAACACTGGGTAGATTTAGTAACAGAAGCAACATTGGACCTTGCTTCTATTATGAGTATGTTGCCTGCCTGTATTATCATATTTTCGGATATCACAGAGTGCAGGGTCTGGCAAGCAGAACACCATATGTGTCTGATTGACAGAGCTTGAAGAAAAGTCAACATACAAATATCTGCATTTCTATGCATGCATGGAATGTACACCATACGTCACCCAGAAATTAAGTATTGTTATGATTGGCTATTCTTACCAGATGGTGTACATTTCTCGCATGCTGGCAATTGCCATTTCCTGGGAGACCTTCGAGATGCAATCCTCAGAGTCCTCTAAGAATGTCAGACTGTTTGATCAAATATCAAAGTGTTAACAAAGGTTCTTTTCAGAACCAAATAAATGTGGTCAAAAAACAGATCAGCTGCATACATCAGTCACACACATGTAACACATGGGTTGGGAATATTCAGATTGTGCCATGCTGTGTTACAACACTAGGGAAAGTGGAATAGCAATGCAGTATTTTGTTGTTAGTACACAATTTCATGATGTAGTGGTTTGATTAGAATTGTAAAATGTTTCAGTCTGTAAGGCACATTGAACATGTTGCTGTGGCACTGCACAACTGTGGGTGGACAGAGAGGAGTAAGGGTGTCACAACAGTGAAGGGTAATGGTGGTAGGCTTATGCATTGCACTATTTAGTACTATATGTGCAAATGGAACTATTATACATGCAAGGCATAAACACAGCTATTTTGCATATTTCAAGGCATTATTGGTATGCAGATGTCCTCTTTATTAGTGAGTTGTTGCTTGTATTGAGTGACTCAGGATCTGTTGCCTACTAATGCCCCCCCCCAGTAGCTTGCTGGTAATGTATTACAGCATTTTTTTTTCTATGTTGCCACGCTTGCGCAGCCAACATCTTCCAAGAGTGTGGTGAGTTGAAGGTGTGGTCGCTGTTTGGCGAATGCAGGGCACGCACCAGTAGGTGCGTCCTGCATTGCCCAATCAGCCTGCATGCCAGTGCAACACTATGCATACATAATGGGGTGAGCACATCTAAGGAAAGGTCCGCTGCAATGCTAGCAAAGCTCATCAGACTCAGCTGTCCTTTTCTTGCCGTGCTTGCCGCCATTATGTGCATGGTTGGTGAGTGGGTGTCCGCTTAACGTCTGCCAACTTTGGTGTCAATTTAACCCCCCACTGTCTTTCTGTGGCAACAGGAGAGCCCACTTCCTGTCAGCATACCCCCCATTGTTGTTTGGGACATATTACTAAAATGACAGTGACATTGTTCATAAGCAGAGATCCTAAAATGGCTGAGTTGAGAATTTGCTAAAAATGCTCCATAAAATGACTGTTTTACAAGTGTGCATTGTGTTGTTTGCATGCATGGTCATACGTTTGCAAACTTCTAATATTCTCACTTTAGATTTTCCACAGTGTCACTGTTCTGCACCTCCTAATGAAAGTTCATTTGTCATTGTTCACATCCTGACCAATATCTGTTTTCGCAGCTCCAGCTCAAAATGGTGTGGTCACTGTGGAAAGTCTGTGTTAGACACACATGATGAAAATGACAGTGACACTGTTCATTTTTAGATGTCTTAAAATGTCTATGTTGCACATTTGGAAACGCAAGTCGATGAAATGAGTGTTTCATGAGCGTGCGTTGCACAGTTTGCACTCATGTTCATGAGTTTCTGAATTTGTTATACTTTCACTCCATCTGTACATTATTGGAATTTTTCCATACCTCCTTATGAACACTCCAGTTGTCTGAAATGTGTTTTCGTATGTATGGCACAGAATTGCATGTCTGCTGTGTGAAATCAGGATTTGGGACAGTTTTAGGAAATGATGGTGACACTATTCATGAGCAGAGTTCCTAAAATGGCTATGTAGAACATTTTGTGCAGAACCTCCATACAATGACTGTGTTGCAAGCGTGCATTTCACAGTTTCTGTGCACCCTTGTAACTTCGTTCGTCAATCTGCAATATTTTCATGCCACATTTTCACCACTGGTATTTGTGCATGTCTCCTTATCAATAGTCCAGCTGCCATATTTTAACAGCCTGCCCAACACATGTTTCCGCAGTTGTGGTGCACAATGGCGTGCTCACTGTGCGATGTCACCTTTTGAGACACATTCACAAAATCACAGACTATGCATCTCTAGCCATGCCACTTCCACTGTTAATGCCAGTGTGACAACATTTGTCATTGACAAATGCTTGTTTTATAAAAACAAATGGTGGTAGTACAGTGTAGCATTGCCTATAATGTTAAAATGGGTAGTGTTTCCTTAAAGTAATGGTTTGTCACATTGTTAGGTCTAGCTTGGTTGGAGATACTAATGGTGTCACACGGTCAATAGCAGTATGTATTGAGTCTGCATAATAGTTATAATGTTCCACAAAACAAGGCATGTACTAAGTCATTTCTGCCCCAAGGTGCTTGATGGCATAGTGAAATGTGCTCTTGTCATTTTTAAACACACAATTGCATACAAAATATCAAAATACATTTCACAATGAGACATAACAGTAATGGATATTTTTTTTTATGTTTCCATTGCAGAACAAAACAGCAATAATCATGAGGCAGTGGACCTTGCGAGAGGTGTGTCTGCTGTTTGAGGAGGTCCAAGCGAGGGGGAGTGCCCACATCTTAATGCGGAGAATGAACCAGAAACTGGATGCAATGTGGAGGCGCATCAATAGTTATCTTCACGTTCTGTTGGAGTTAAAAAACAAGAATATCACACAACTGAAGAGGAAGTGGAAACTGTTGCGCCAGCGTTTTTACATATTAAAACAGCGGGAGGAGATACCGGACAACGATACGTGCTGGTACTACCTCACATATGAACTGTGGGAGGCTGCTGGGAAACCAGCTGTGGGGGAGCAGCTAACCCATCGTAAGTTTCTCAACAGAACTTATTATAATGCATGTGTCTTTCTACAGCTTTAGATAGATACCATTACATATGCTATGGCAGTTCATAATACATTGTGACATAGTTCAGCTGTGAGGTTTAGCTGAGTAACTAGACAACAGCACAATATGCTGATGATAACGGTGTAGTGACTGTACAGCATCCATTGTATGTAGACAAGATTTTATTTCATGTACATTTTATATAGCTATCATGTTTTGTGACTGTAGTCAGTTCATGCTGTTTTTTTTAACTTAATTTTGTTCTGTATGACTCATGTGTATGAGGTGCCATAGTATGCAGTTATGCTAGTTAGTAATGGTAATTTTAGTATTTCACAAGCTGTTAAATAACATTGTAAACTTTGAGATTGTGGTATTACAAAACACAATGTACACGAGTTACAGAATTCAGACAGATGCAATGCAAATAGTGTTATTTTTAGCATGTAGCGTTACGCATGATGTTTAGGTATCTAATATGAAATGTGGTTAAATCCCCATTAGTAGTTACTAGGCTATTGTGAATGTCTTGAGCTGTTGTTTAAATATTGTCCATGTTACTGTAACAACTAGTTATGCTGATTGTATTGTTGTTCTGTACTGCTCTTGAAACATCATTTTAGACATTAACAGCACTTGCAATAGAATATGTACCCACAATGTTTGTGGTGTACCAGATGAGAGGCAATGTTAACTACTTGAAGCAGGTTTAATGTTTGCATCAAATGTTGTTAAAATGTGATGCAATTAACATTCAAGACTTAGTAGGTCTATTTTTTCTCTTTTATCACAGGCCAACGTAGGACTCCCCCACCTCCCGTGAGGCAGTACCAGCACAGCGTGAAGCTGTGGAGGGTGGTCACTCGGACACGGACTCTGTCATTGTTGTCGAGTCCAATGGTAAGATACAGATATAAATAATTGTACTATGTAATTGGGGTGGTATGAGGGTGTCATGTAAGGAGCTACCTGTGCTGCTTACCTCAGTTCTTTTTTAGTAATTACTATGTAGTGAGTAAGTATTACTTGATGCATCTATGTAGTATTTGTAATTGAAAAATGGGTTTGGGGAATTGTTTCACCTGATTTAGTAAGGCAACCAGACAGCCAGTCTGCCATCAGGCAATAGAGACCAGTGAAGAATAAGTCCTTGTGTATACTGCCTGATTAGGTTCCAAATCGTTACTGAAACAGAATGTTCATATTGCAAAAAACAACCGTGTTTTTCTTACCATGTAAGTGAACCACACACACACACACACACACACAAACATGCACACACAGACACATTGGGCATAGCAGTGTCACACTCAGTCCTGCTATCAGGTCTTAATTGCACATGCCTCATATGTTCCTTTGGCTGCCTGCTGACATAGCTGTGACACTCAAGTTTTTACCTCAGGTAGCAAAACAGAAAATACCATGTCAGAAGTGGTGATTCCTCATTAGGGTCGAACACATCATGCACCACCACTGTTACTCATCAGTGTTAACCCAGCAAAGAACCAAATACAAAGAGCACTGCAGAAATGGACAACTATGCTTCAGATGTTCAAAGTATACCAGTTTGTGGTGTAAGCTTTGGCGTACTTGACTTTGCTACATAGAGATGTGGACTGGTCGATATTCAACAGAACTACAATATGGATCAACAGCATTGAATGTTGCACCCTGGGCACCCCCCCATATGCATGGTGCAGCACAACTGCACTAGCATAGTTGGCTAGAGTACAGTATAGGGAAGCAGTGATGCAAGTCACATTTTGCCATGGACAGCAACCAAAATATTGAACAATTACCATGTACATGTGCCATGATGCATGTAAGGTGCACATGAGTCCATTAGCATGTCATTATGGACCCATTCACATGCAGGCGCACCGTTCCCCTCATGATTTGTGTCTGGCGCCCTCCCAGGTAACAGGTTTTGGGGACCATCGCCACATGCAGCACAATCACGGGCATTTGCAGTGAAAAACAAACACTATTCTGTTCAATGTTCCTGGTGCTACAGTGGAACGCTATTCCCCCAACTACAGGTATCTGTAGAAATAGATGTAGAATTCCCCAATATCCCTGGTGGTACAGTGGGGGCACTATCTGCCCAATCGCATTCATCTGTATAACGAAAAGACTTCGTACGATATACCTGGTGGTCCAGTGGAACGATGTCTTCATGTTCGTGGGTATTTGTGGAAACAAATCGTTTCAATGTACCTGGAAGTATGGTGGTACCTCCACCACCTGCCCACTGAGACACATCAGAATGCTCACCTCCGTTCAGCCTTTGGTCATCAGAACCCCACCCTCCTGACGGCACAACAGCTGCTGACTGATAGCTTGGTAGGGCTGTATGCCCGTTGGTGAACAGCGTGAACTGATAGGTGTGTAGACCATACTATACTACACATTCCATCCACTTGCCAATTGTATAGAACATTGATAGTGTGGTTGACATTTCTCTGTCCCTTGCATGTGAGTATATTTGTAAGGTAAATTTCTCTATATCCTTGGTGCCCCACTGGACAACTGTCCAGTTGATTGTAGGTAACGTTAATATAACATTTACCACTAACCCTGGTGCTGTACTGTGGGTGTCTGACTGGTTGCAGCCAGAAGTAACAGAAAAAGCAGCTGTTTCCCCTGTTACTGCAGTTGACCTGTGTGCTCAATTGTGCATAAAAGCACAAATTACAGTAAACTGTTACCTGTCTTCTTACAGTGGAAGCCCTCCTTGGCTGGCGAGAAATATGCACTGTCATGCTTCCCTACCCTCTTGATGAATGGCGGGCAGTACACCACCCAGCTGCTGCTCTGCAGTCTGCTGACCAGCACTGTCAGTATGGCTGTATGTCCATAAGTACTTGGTGTGAGCCAATGATCATGCATGACATATTGTTCAACAGAATATACATATGTGGATTGATCAATTCACATAACTCTAATGTGTACTATCATATGTCCTGTACACTCATTAGATTACAGTGTCTGACAATGGATCCACAGTCCTAACAATGATGTAACTTGGCATATGGTGGGATGGGTAGGTGACTGCTATCCACTGCTAATCATGGAGGTGTTTGGACATTAGGGGTTAACGGGTGGGTGGGGAGGGTGTCCATTGCATACTAGCCATGATGGTTTTCTTTTTTTGTTTTTTTTCTTAACCTGTGATTGGCCAGACATGTCCACAGAATCGCCTCAGATATACGTTAATTTTATATAAAATTTTTCACAGGATTGAATGGACAGTCCCACTGTAACTGCAGGGATATAGGTTAATGTTATTGTAGTTCAGCGTTCATTTGCTCTGTGGGCACATTCATGTTTTGCAGGTGGTTTATTGTACAAGAACTGCTGAATGCCAGTGTATCTGGGGCACGTTTCGGGGTATTGGAGTGATATGTATGTAAATGGTTTAATAAAGACATCTACTTGCCCATTTGCACTGTGCATGCATTGTGGGCCAATTTTTAAGTAAAGTTTCATATATTGTTTGTTACTTCAGCTATCAAAATGCAACTAGTGGTACTGTATCACTATGGTGTGTTCTGGCTGCTGATTCTGGCGTGCTGCAACTGTGCTATGTGCACAGATGATGGCCAAGGTGCGGTATTCAACAACGCTGGGCCATGATGCACCTCTGTTGAACATCTCCCAGTGGATGTTACTGCACAGACATGCCTAGCTGTACCTGGGCTTCCATCATAGACTGGCACAGCTTTAATGTCTGTTTTTCTTTTAATTAAATATTCTAATAAAGGGAGTATGTATATACTAGGATGTGCCACATGTTACATGCTTAAGTGTCCAACCTGTCATTTGTGACTGAACTACAGCAGTCATGAGACATCCACAGTGTACAAAGACCGTGTTTGAGTATGTTACTTGGGAATTGTAACAGAAAAAAACAATGCTACCTCATTATATTTATAACGATTTATTATAAACAGGTATCATACACAGACGTACCTCAGTTATACACTTCTCAACTTGGTTTAGCTGAAAATAAACAATAATTGTCCATAGCAGTTGTGGGTTTAAATAACATATACAATACTGACGTAGTATTATCTTTGAATTGCTACATAAGTAAATGTTGCTGTCATTACAGTGTGAAATTATATTAGTACACATTTGAATTGCATTTGTGTGTTATGTAATCATATGAATGACTAATACAGCCACTAACTACGATATATATCTAACCTAGATTTTGTATAGTCTATGAACACAGTTGTTCAATATTGCTATACTGGTCGCTCATGTGATACATACTGATGTCACCAGATACAAAATGCACAAAAAAATTAATGTTATGCAGATAGTGATTTGAGACAAAAAATAGTTTTATTTCTTTATGAAGTCCGGTGATATGATCCATGTACATGTCGCAGATCATGATTTTCAAACTGTTGTTTTGTTGTTATATATTAACAGAATCTGTGAACTTGTCAATGGCCAGTATTCTATGTGCGTGGCAACACTGCCGCACTAGCAGGGAATGGGGTGGACATCACTAAATGGGTGTATGGACATGTATGGTAATGTACACACATACTGTTAAGATCACAGTGTTGCGTAGAATAATGATGTGTTCACAAGTTGTAGGAATTATCTGTGACATTGTTGATACTGTTCATGTAAGTCACTGTCTCACTGTACAAATGAGAAGAGTTGCTGTGTGCATGTCACTGTTGAATACTAACGTAACATGATATGAACACAGAAGTGTCATTGAAAACAGGGATGTGTTTACATGTTTCAGTAGCACAATGACACAGTATTAAAAAATCATTTTACTACTAAAAGTAGATGTGTACCTAAATATTTAGCGGTATGTGTAATCATTGTTTTTATTTGTTTGCTTAATAGAGCCCGGGGAAGCTGAGGTTGAGAGACCAGTGGAGGTGAAGCAGGAGCTAGACACCAGCTCTCCACGTAAGTACCATCACAACAGATATTTGTATAAAACATAGTGTCCCAGTATAATGCACCAACAATGTATGTACACACAGCCAGCATAGGGGGAGGATGAAGGTACAGCTGTAGCTTGGCAGGTCAGTTACAGCTGTCAGCTGTCATGTTGGAAGGTGTGATGTGGTACCCAAGCTGTGAGTCACAGTTGTTTAACATTTAACTGAGTAAAATTGACTCATTCAAGTACAAGCAGTACTTCTGAATGTATAGTAACATAGTGAGACTGCATCAAAATAGGTGTAACTGTCTATCGTGTCTCCTCATTTGGACAGCCGCTGCCTTGTTAGCTGACCCTACTGCCTTCCCCTGAGGTTCTCTGGTTGCTCCCTTCCCAGTTCCAGATATTATGAATGCATTGAATTTTTAGTCTGCAGCCGTTTCCATTATAACTGTCTCACATCCTCTCAAACTCCTGTACCATCTCTGCCTACATCAGCTCCCTGGGCACCACATTACATGGATCTACCACCCTCCTAGTGAAGTGCACCTCCTGCTTTCCCCCAGTATTTTTCCTCCTCTGCCTTGCAGCCATGTACTGTTGTTGCCCCCTGCATCTTACTTCTAAGCATCCTAACTGATGCTGTCCTGTTTACAACCTTCATGTACGTGAAGAACTCCATCATGTCTCCCCGGTACCTTGTCTCTGCCAATGTGTAGTTGTTTAGCTGTTAGCGCCTCTACACATAGGTCCTATTTCCCAAGTCCTACATTAGTTTTGTTGCCCTCCTCTGCACCCTGTCCAGGAGTTTAATGTCTCTCTTTAAGTGTGGCACCCACAACTGCATGCAGTGCTTGAGATGCCGTCTCACCACCCACTTATACAGATGTACTATCACTTCACTCCTTCTGGACACAATCCCACTAGTGATGCATACTGTAGTCCTTAGCTACTGCCCTCCAACAAGAATCCAACTTGTTTATCGTGACATCCAACAACAGCCCCAAATCTCTGTTAGCGGCCCAAACTTGTAAGATTTCAACCCCCCCATGGACACTTGGTATGGGTTTCTGTGTCCCAGGTGCAGTACATTCCACTTCAGTGTATTAAACCTCAGCATTCACTGTCTAGAACATCTTTCGAGAGCCTCCAGTGCAGCCTGTAGCCCAACCGCCCCTTTTCACACTCCACCAAAGTCCCCAGTTTTCAGTCAGCTGCAAACAGACTCATCTTACTCCTGATACCTGCCCTTATGTCCGACAACATAGGTGGTGAACAATACAGTCTCAAGTACAAACCCCTTTGGCTACCTACTACTGACTGTCTTGGAAATGAGACTATCCTGCCAATTATGAAGCTCTGGGTTCGGTTCTGGAGACAATTTGCTATCAATCTGATGTGTGCCTACATTGTATGCTGCACATTGGGTTTGTATGTTACATGTCATGAGAATGAGCCTGCTAATTGTGTTTCATTATCTACTGTTCTGTTTAGATATAACGGTAATCAAGTGTGCCCTATGACACAGTTAAATGGCGCACTAGCATGCATAACTGTGTTCCTCATGGTGTAACAGTTATGTTTCTTGTCCAGCACTTTTGAACATATATCCTACTGTTTATTTATATACTTTGACAACAAAATGTTAGATTAAGTGCTTGTTAAAGTCAGTCAACCCCTGGTTACTAAATCTGTAAGATGGTTTCAAGTATTAGAAGACCATTGTGGAACACGAACTGAAAAATTAGCTGTGAGCATTCTTACTGGTCATAGACATCTATCACAAACATTACTGTCAAATTGATTATGTAGTGAGGAAGGCTTAAGAGTGTTATAGAGGTGTTTAATTAAAATAGAAATAAGAAACTTTCACTAATTGTGTTGATGGCTAGTTAATCACAGTTTAGGACATTTTGCCATTTGGTAACACTTTTCACCACACTACAGGCATGTAGATCACCAGAGTAACATACAAATGACATTTTCTTAATGGCTTACTGCTTAATCAATGCTATGTCGATAAAACAATATTTATATATATGGAAATATGTGCAGAGGTTGAATAACAACTTGACATGTGTGTGTCTTTTGTGGCATTCGTCACAATGATGATGATGATGTACACATTTTAATATGTTAACATATTATTGGTGTACAGGCACTCGAATATTCTCTTGCAGGTGTGGAAAAACAATATAGCCACAGATGCTAAAGTATAGTTGTTCACACACTATGAAGATGTTGTATTAGTGTATGACAATGTACTGTTTATTATGCCAAACCATTTAGATACTGACTATTGCTGTATGGTAAGCTAAATAACAGAATAGTATAGAAAGTGCGAACAACTTACCCCCTGATGAAGACTCATTAGTGAGTCGAAGCGCTGGGGAGCGGTTTGCACTTTTGTTTCTGTTGTGTGTGGATATCTGTGGTCCGTGTGACTGAATAAATCTATTTGGCATTAAGCATTGTGTCCCGGACTAGGAATTTTTTCAGATAATACAGGATTTGGAGTGCTGAGTAAGTTGTTCGGATTTTGTTTGGGATGGCTACCCTGTTTGCACTCAGCACCACCCCACTCAGCTTTGATCGCAGCACATACGTTTGAACTCGTCCTAGTATAGAAAGTGCAGTGTTGTTATTACTTTTCAAATGTTTCAACACACACCGTAATATACTATGGAAGTATTATCACTGAACAGAAAATACAAGAATCTATATTTGTATCACAGTTCTAAATTGTGTTAGTTGTGGCAACAAAATGTATAACTATTTAAGCAATAAGGCAGAACCAGGGGGTTTAATGTGGTGCGAGGCGTAGCCTAGTGCTACATAACCCAAAGGGTGATTAGTTGACCAATTTACATAACACCTGGGAGTGCTTTATAGCTATTATAATAACAATGTTTCTACATAGTGTGACACCTTGCTCAGCATATGATTAGGCTGTACATGTGTGTGTTACTCAAACATTTACATAGGGTTTATACAATGTTCACAGCCAATCAAAAAGCTCAATTTCTCAGACGATTTTAAGAATACTTTATTAGATACATATTGTAAGGTGAAACACAGAAAGGACATCACTGTTTTTAGGCTGATGTACTGATTAATGTTTTTTGTTTCTTTGTAGGGCCCTGCCATGTGAAACACTGTACTGGCCACTGCCGCTGTTACCGGAGACTTGAGCGCAAGGTTGACGGTCTTAAGAAAGATAATGTTGCGCTCCTTGAAGGACAGCAGAGAATGCTGGCCTTCATGAAATCACAACAGTGGACTGTCAATCTAGTGCTTGAGCCTGTGGTGACAGCAGCCACTGACACCGTGGCCAGTACCAGCACTTCACCTCCACCACCACCTGTCCCATCCAGCTTGCCCGGGGCGAAGTGACCACTCTCCACCACAGTCTGTATCTCCTCCGGAGGGTGCAACAGCTTCCACTTATGTTGCTCCTGCACACTGCATCCAGTTTCCAGCTTGGACTACCTCAAGCAGCAGCACACCTCTTGCAAGCAGTGGCTGCAACAGCTAACAATAAAAACAGTTTTAGAACTATACTTTTTTTTGTATATATAATAAAAGTCAAAAGCAAAAAAGTATCTATTTTTTATGTATAATATTTAAAAAATGTCAGAATAGTTCTATTTTTCTTTCTCTTCATTTTACATGAGAAAGTTTTTTCTTTTCATAATTTATTTTCTAAAGAATAAGATATTTAATTTGAGTTTTTACAGAAGTATTTTTTTACTTTTATAAAAAAAATATTTTGTTAAGAACACTTTTTGCTTGTGTTATTATTCAATTGTGGGAAATGTTTATCATTAATATTTTTGTTACAAGGGTTAGTGAACTGTGGTTTTATCATAACCTCAAACATTCTAGCAGATTGATGTGGGATTAAAATCTACAAAGATATGTAGGATACTATATTCTTAAAAAGGTGCCACACTATTTTAAATAAGTTTCATAATTGTGGCCATAAGGGTTTTGCAGGGATTATGTCAATGGATGGTTAACCAGCCTGTGAGTGTATCTGTTAGGCTGTACATGTTGAGTTATTCTACACCAGCAGCAGGTGATTAACAGCCCATAAGTACAACTGCTGGGCATTTTTATTGGCTATATATTATATAAGAAACCATTCGTCTTACCTACTTCGGCAAAAAAGATTTATATAGAAAGAATTCAAGCTTTAAACAGATAGTACATTTGAATTCTTGTAATGTTATGGACGTTGAAGTGTTATGACAACATCCTTGTATGTACATAACCAAGTATGAGTTCTGTCAAGTTTTTTTTGCCTAGAACAGAGACAGAGGAGGAAGATGTAAAATATGAATATTTAAGAGGTTGTTAACAAATAGAGTACTACATTCTTTATGTGTCAGAAAACTAGGTACATTGACTGCAAAAAGATAATGAGTAAAACACTGTAACATTATAACTTAGTATTGACATAACAGTGGTAGGTGAAGTACATATATATATATATATATATATATATATATATATAATCAATATAGCTGAGACGGATGTTGTCTTAGTCTTCATGACAGAAAACACTATTAGATGGCTTACTCTGCTATTCATTTTGGTGCATTTCGCTATGTATGTGCAGTAGTGGTACAGCAAAAAATCATATCGTATTGAAACTAATCATTCTTAAAAAGACAGGATATTCATGGCAAAAAACTCTGTTTAATGCATAAGTTAGGGTTGTTCCACAGCGACATAAGTGAGGAAATTTGGTGTTAGGGTTGAAAACCCTAACTCCGAATTCACCCCCCCAACACTACACACACACAGACACACACACACACATGCAAGTAGGGGGGAGGACCAAGCCAACACGACCAATGACAGACAACCAGCAGTAGGTGACAGAAATAAAAAACAATTGTCTAAATGTACTACGAGACATCCCCACCCACCTGACCAGGTACTGCATGCACAGTGGAGATCAACAGCAAAACTGAGGCCATGTATACCAAATGTACACATCCCTGATTGCAGGTGCACACAATGTACCACACTTAGTAGTTGCATGGCCTTACCTAGTGATGCCCCACACACCACCACACTTGATGGGCCACCTCAGCAGTAGAACACAGCGAACCTAAGGAGCTGTACAGGTATGACATGTGTGTTTGACTTCATGTATACACATTCTCCCTCTGCTAGCCACTGCAGTACTTTGGCATGGCAGTGCCTCACCCACTCAGAACATCTACTGTGTAGTCACTGGGAAGCGGCAGTTAACATTAACCCATGACGATCAACACTGTTACTTGATGATTGCAGCCATCCAAAGCTTAGTGTTATTATAACTGACAGACTCTGTGATGGAGAATGACCCCTCCCATCCTACAACACTTGTCACATTATGACTAAAATACAGACTAATAGAAAATCTATTTATATCTACACTATACCTACTTGACTCTTGTTGTAGAACAATTAACATAGCACTTTGATAGCATCAGTGACAGAACTGTGTCAAACCCAAAGACTATGTACTACAGCCTGAGTATAGAACAACTACTATAAAAGTGAAGCTGTGTGCATAAGTGATATAGATCAGGCATTGCAACAATACTAAACTTACTACTATTTCAATAAGTAAGGCGTCAGAGAGTCAATGGCATTGTCTTTAACAGGTAGTACATCTTCAGTAAGTACCTGCAGGAAAATTGAGCCTATGGCTATCTGTGACACACCTACGTCACTGTTGGTTCAGTAATGTTAGGATATTTAGAAGTTGCTTGCCATCAGCCAGTTAATAACACTGTTTCTTGCAATGAATAGTTACTGCATTTTTAGTATACTGACACACCGAAGGTATATATATCGACAGCAGCAGTACACCTACATCACTAAACTATGTGGCTGACACTGATATTTGGAGTTGCACATCCTTGTACAGACAATAGTTTTTCATGCCTTGACATCAGCCTCTCTATCTTGAGTGTACAGTTGTAGTAAATTCACCACTATGTAAATCACATAGTAAATGCAACAGTTCTTTTACCTTGATGGTGGCTGTGTCTTGTTGTAAATTTATCTTGATTCCTAAATTTATTTTTAGTTATTAGTGTAAAAACCTTTGTACAACTGCAATCAGACAAACTGCATCATTGATGTCCAGTAACAGTGCAGTATCAGGTGTGGTGGGGTGTGGGGCATCGCTAGATAAGGCCATGCAACTACTAAGTGTGGTACATTGTGTGCACCTGCAATCAGGGATGTGTACATTTGGTATACATGGCCTCAGTTTTGCTGTTGATCTCCACTGTGCATGCAGTACCTGGTCAGGTGGGTGGGGATGTCTTGTAGTACATTTAGACAATTGTTTTTTATTTCTGTCACCTGCTGCTGGTTGTCTGTCATTGGTCGTGTTGGCTTGGTCCTCCCCCCTACTTGCATGTGTGTGTGTGTGTGTGTGTGTGTGTGGTGTTGGGGAGGTGAATTCGGAGTTAGGGTTTTCAACCCTAACACTGAATTTCCTCACTTTTGTCGCTGTGGAACAACCCTAACTCATGCATTAAACAGAGTTTTTTGCCGTGTGTGTGTATATATATATATATATATATATATTATTGCAGCAAGGTAGTGCTACCATAGTTAGGGTTGAGGAGCCATTTACATGTTAAACCTAAGATTTTGCACCTTAATAACTTTGCAGCTGTTCAATGGATTTGCCTGAAATTTGGAATACATGATCAAGACCCATACACCTTGGGATCTGCCAGGTTCTGTACCAGTCGGATATATGGCTGTGGAGTTATTAAGCATGATCTATGTGTGCATTTACGCTTTTTTGGAATTCTACAGTCGCGTCTAAAGGTCGCACGGTTTGTGCGACTGGTCCAAAATCTTCAGGGAATGTGCAGCCGAGGTCCCCTATGTGCCTTTTGAAGATTTTGTGAAAAAATATTAAACGGTTCTAAAGTTATTCAAAAAACAAGTTCCCATTATAAGTCAATGGGAAAAGTTAACAAAAAGTTCAACAGTGTCGTAAATGCAGTTTTTACTTTCGCAATTGGCCCTTTTACTGTCGCAAATCCACCATTTTGTTTTCGGTTGTGATCAGAAAAATGCTTGGCATTTAAATTTCGGACCCTCTAGCAACCTAATTCTTTTTGTATTCTCCTAGTCGGACCCTGAGGATGCTAGCCATGTCATTATTTTGGGGTAAAATAGCCCAGAAATATGTTTTTCACATTTCTGGAAAAAGTACTTTCGCAAAGTGCTTTCGCACTTGCGACACTGTCGAATGAATTTGTGAAAGCTTTCGTAAATTGTGACAGTACTTTTCTCCTATACCTCTGCTTCTTTACACATGTGATGGGTTGTGAGTTAGGGCCGACGACCCTAATGCGCACCCCAATGCCAGTTGGGGGGATGGGCTGGGGGGTCAAAGGGAGGTTTTCAACCCTAACACCGAATTTCCTCACTTTTGTCGCTGTGGAACAACCCTAACTGATGCATTAAACTGAGTTTTTTGCCTCTTACATATATATATATATATATAAGATAAGCAATTGTGGTTCTCTAAATAAGGTATTTATTGCTACAACTCCCCAGTGTCCTCAGGTGAACTCACAAGTGGCGGAGTGTAGTGGAGCCATGAATGGTTTACCCCGAGGACACTGGGGATGAGTGGAAATAAATACCTTATTTGACGAGCCAGCCATCGCATATTTGGTTTATGCAATAGGTGTGCATCGAACTGCGAGGTTGTGGATTGATATATATATATTTTTAATTATTTCTAGAAGTTTGGAGGACTTAATGTTGTTTGATGTTTTGTTTCTACGCTTAGTTTAACAACTTTTGAATGGGGAAAGGTTTGTAGTTTTTGATTGGCTGTTTGCCATGAATGGATTGAGTGAGTCATTTTTGAGTTGTTTGTGTAGCATGGAAAAAATGCTGTGATTGGCCAGTGTGTTGGCTTTTAGTAGTGGTGGGTGTGGATTGCTCTGTGGTGTGCAGTTCGGCTTTAGTTGCAGCATGTTGTTGTTGGAGGAGTGTCTGGAGCTTGTTGGCAGTGATTGCTTGTGTGGGATCTGGATGCCAGCCGATGAAGTAGGTGGCCGAGCCGGGTGAGGTGTTTGGAAGTCGGGGAGGGTTTTGTGGAATGTCTGGGCTGCCGTTCATTGATCAGTGGTTTGTAGGAGTTGAGTTAATGGTGTTGTGCATTTTTTATTTTATTTTACTGCATAGTGTAGTTTTCTGGGCAAGGAATATGAAGAGCGGGATTTTGGCACTGTGTTTTTTTGGGAGGGATTTTTCAAGTACCCGGGTGCTGGTGCTTCACTACGGGGAGTTTAGGTTCCATGTTTGGGGGCATTTAATGGAGGATTTTATCTTCATGGTATCAAGTGGATACTGGATGCGTTTTGGACAATTGAAGGTGTTGTTTTTGCTTTTTTAATTTTTGTGATTTTTTTTTTTTTTGTTTTGTTGGGACTAGGCCTTGGCATCAGCTCTCAATTTCTGCAGATCCCCAAGGACATGCTATGGATTTCAGCTACTATGCTGTGCAAAGTTCCTCTAAGTTTTTAGACTTGATGGGATACTTGTCATTTTTTTTTTTTTGCCCAAATGTGGATTACGACTCTGAAGAGTCGCTACAGTGTTAGGAATTTTTTTGGGGTTAAACTTTTGTGGAATATTTTATTTGGATCACCATTTTCCTCAAGTGGATTGTGACTTTGAAGAGTCAATACAGTATTTGGACTCTTTTTTTTGTCGGGGAGGGGAGTTGTTTGGAATGTTTATTTGGATTACCAGTTTATGGAGACAAGAATGACAAGGTAAGAAGATTTTGCAATCATTTTATTGAACTGCAAATACCATAACAACTAACATATTTTTCTTTACATAAATAGTAAATAAACAGTTGTGCATAGTTTCATATTTAGGTTATGCTATAGGTTAAAGTTCTCTGAAAAATGGGGGTTTTCTTTCATAGCAGGAAACATAATGCAACTGAAGTAACTACGACTTTATTCAAAAAACAGAAAGATCTAGAAACATGCTTTATTTTCAGTTGTACCGCTTCATTTTTTTAAAGTGGAAAATTCAGACTAGAATTGTTCAAAGTTGATACTGTGGTGACATATGTTATTGTGAATCAATCTTTCACCAGTAGGTAGTCATACTGTGAGTCAATCTTGCACCTTTAGGTAGTCTCTTATGTACTAACAGTTATCTATGAAGTTCATTTTCGGTTTTTACAGAAAAAAGAAGATTAAATTGAACTAACTGGTGATTTATTGAAAAAACAACTAGAAACATTCTTTATTTTTCTGTTATGTTTTTATGTTCTGTACAGTAGCCTTGTGGAGTTGTTGGCTGTATTTGCTTTTTTTTTTTTTTTTACTACAGATCCACATTTGAAAAGTTTAAAGTTTATACTATGGTGGCACATCTCTTTGCGAATCAATCTTCCACCATTAGGTCCTGTTATTGTGAATCAGTCTTGTGCCATCAAGTATTCTCTGCTGTGATGATTGTTGTCAATGAGGTGTATTTTCCCTTTCTAGACATGCTTTCTGATTTGTCTGGTATTTCTTCATGTTAAGCTGTCTGCATGTGCCTTGACAGTTTGTTGAAGCTGAAGTAGGTTACTGTTTCTGCTGTTTTTTTTTTTTGCTGTTCTGTTAGACAGAAAGTGCATTCAGAATATTGTCTTTATACTTTTTTACTACTTTTTTATGACTGTGGGTGGAGCCAACAGGAGTATTGCATATACAAAACGAGTGATGTCATGTTTTCTGTCCATGGAACTGACTGAAGGTGTAAATAGTCTCCTTTGCCTTACCCTCCTCCAAAAAATGTTTTCCGCCCTCAAATAAATGTGCTTTCATGTTAGTCAATGGTTGCAGGGTACTATCTTCTTTCTTAAATGGGTGGTACAAGAACTGGAACCTGAGTAGTGGGAGGCAGCATTATTTTTTTGGGGAAGTAAGATCCAACCCACCTCCACCAAGAAACCCCTAATCCATCCCACCTTTTTTCATTCATGTGGGAGGGGCATGAGGTGGATCCTATCATGCTGAAATAAGAACAAGTCTGGGGAGTCCCTGCATTTTGTTAAGGACTAGGAGAACAGATAATACTTAATGCATTCAAACTGACTTAAAAACCCTTGAACAAATGATTATCAGAGTCACCTGGTGTCTCAAAAGGAAAGACTCAGCTTTCAGGTATTTAGTAAGCATTTATATACTAAAAACAAAGTTCAGCTTTTGGGATTAACAGTATTTGTTTACCATATTCTATCTCTCTCTCTCTCTCTCTCTCTCTCTTATATATATATATATATAGTTTTTCTTTTTAGTAGTTTCAAACCTTGAAAGCATTTGTGTTAGTAATGCATTTAGTATTACATTTTTAATTGTCTTTACAGACAAATCATGCAGGTTCATGTACTTGGTGTAAACAGTCTGTGATGAAATGCATTTTACTTTTTTTCCTGGCTCAGTTTCTATCAGTGAAAAGAAAGACTGGAACAACTATCAGAGCTGCCATCCCCCTAACATTTCTGCTGAGTTTATACTCCTTGGAACCTGTTAATCCAGTTTCTGTGCCTGTGTGTAGTATATAGGAAGCTTTAGAGCACTATTTTTCTTCTGGCTTGAGGAGTTAATTGAAACCACAGAAAGTTAAAGGAGTAGTCCACCCAGAATGTGTAAAAAAACATATATTAGGTAGTGTGTTTTGATATGTATGTTAAATCCTAGTGTGTCCTTCCCTCTGTCTGCTATTAGGAGTTTTTCCTAAATTAGCTTGCTAGCTGTATGGTAGTTTTACTACCCCTGGGGATCTCCAAAACAAATAGTTTTATTGGCTTTCTTTCTCCTTCTAAGCCCCCGTCTCATGTGACAGTGATGTAGCCATGCTCTTAGATTTAGCATGTGTACTGCTTTAAAATTAGTTTAGCAACAGCAGAGCCTCGTAACTTTTCTTATCCAGGGAGCACACATATCAGCAGTTAGTTTGGCAGATACCTGAGAGCAAGCAAACTGAGATTTCTGTAAGACAACAGCTACTAAATAGCTCTAATTCACAAGTTTTGTTTTCTTTGTGCATCAGGTCTAGCTAGCAAGAGTGTTTTAACATCAAAAACATAATGAATATCTTGATTGTTTGGGATTTCATACACTCTCGGTTTTAATTTTCGATATTCTTTTGGATTTGCTCCAATTCTGGTTTCATTTGCCTTTCAAAATTGTATTGGAGGTAGTGTCTTCTCTTTTCATCTTGCTTGTGTTCTATATCTCCCCAACATATGGCTCTCATTCTGCTGTTTCCCCTAATACCAAAGTATAAATTAATTGTCAGTCATAGAATATCAATTAGTGACTGTGGGCTGTGTGTGCCCAGTTGTTTTTTTTTTCATACAATTGTTCTATTATAGAGTCTGCTAATTTGTCTGCAGCTTTAGACCTGCACCCTTTACCCAGGCTTTTTAGCTGTTTTTGTTTGGCTTGAAGTACTTGTCTAGCTGGCTCAGAAAGCATAGATGTTGATATTGAGATAGGGTATTGGTGTTTTGTTAGATGCCTCTCAACGCTCTAAAATATTGATCTTAATGTGAGTGATTCATAAGGAGAACCATCTTTTTCTGTACAGTCATAAAGTATTGGCAGAGTATTCCATTCATTTGTTCTGGTGGAATTTCCTCTAGTGGTTTGTTTATTTTGAATGTGCTTTTAATATAGCAGGTGAGCAGATTGACATCAGCCTGAGTTTTTTCACTGTGTTTATGTTTCTTGCAAATTCTTCTATGACTGTTTTGTCTGCTGTTATAAGTTTATATTCTGTGGGTTCCATAATCTCATTAGAGGACTGGCTAGTGCTGGGTTGTTCTTCTTGTGCTGTACTGAGTAGCAGGAATGGATTTTTTTGTTAGTTTGTGCTGGATCTGGAGTGCACGGTGGCATTGTTGGTGGGTACTTCTAATGAGCTTTCAGAAGTTACAGTCATTCTAGCTTCTGTATTTCGTTGTGTCACTTTGACAGTTACGAACTCTGTTGGATTTTATACTGCTAATGTAGTTATTTCTTCAAGTTGGTCAGGTCTTTTGAAGATGTCCACTGATACCTGTACTGTTGTTATGGAAGGCTGAGGCCTGAGTGGGCTGCCTGGTTCCTCTAAGGGCTCAGTATCCATTTTTATCTGACTGAGTATTTCTTGCATCTCTAGATCAAAACAGTTGTCTTGCACTGGCATTCCAGTTGTCATTTTTAAATGGTTTCATTAGTTTGCCAGTCATTTTACATGGGTAACTTGTTTTATTTCTTTTTTTATGTTGTGGTTTTTATTTATGCTTCTCGACTATTTGAGTTGTTTGGTGCTGCTGAGGCACAGCTTGTGTAAGTTGGTTGCTAGGGTGAACAACTGCAGTAATTCAGTGGGTCATTTATGTAAATGATGGACGTTTTGTGCCAGTGCAGGAATATGTCTTTTACAGTGGTGGTAGGGTATTTTGCTATTGTGTTTGTATTTGTACATTTTTTTCATGTTGTGCAGTTTGATTTTTATTTAATTTAATGAGTTACAAAAAGAACTGGAAGGAAGCAGGCAGAGGGAGTCATGAGAGATGCAACCACTGTGGCTTCTCTGCAGTATATTGACATTTTAATTTTTGTGTGTATATATATATCTATATATATATATATATAGATATATATATATCTATCTATATATATATATATATGTATATATATCTATATATATACACATAATATTTATTTTAAAAATGAGAGCTAGTATTTTTGTGGAAACTCAGGTGTTTCATGTGATATTGGGATCGGAGTTGCAGAGTGAGCTGTATACATGTGTGGGTGTGTGTGTAGGAGAGCCATCAAAGCTGGCCTGTCATCCACAAAAAGTGCAGAAGCTGCACTGAATTTTTTTTGTATACTAAAATATTATTTTATTCCTTTTCAGTTTGTTTCTGTATTTAAGGGCATATTTTTATTAGTGTGTGTGTGTGTGTGATTTTGGGATGCCAGTAGTTCGGGGGGGCTGGGCACCGGTCGAGCTGGTCAGCTAGTTGGAAAGCTGAGAAGCTGTAGTGTATTTCTATTTCATTGTAAGATATTGTTTAATATAGTCTGAGTGTGTTTCTTTTCTTTTAAACATATTTTTATTATTGTATATTTGTTTTTATGATGGCAGCAGTAATGTGCTTTGTAAGGGTTATATGATGCAGTGAAACAATGAGTTTTGTGACAATGGGTATTTACAGTTTGGCTGTCATCCTGTGGAGATGCTTATTTTTAACTATGATTTTATTTTTAAAAAATACATTTTTTTTATTTAACAGATAGCACTGGATTTTCTGTGCATGGTATGAGATGATTATTTGTATGATGAGCTGTTTAGGGGATCAGCTGAGGATGCGAGGGGTTCAAATTAAATTTATTTAAAACTATGCATAAGTAGTCCTGGTAGCAAGGGATGATGATTGACTACAGGGCGTTAAATAAACAGTGGTTGAGTGATGTTTGGGTGTTATTTAAATATTGGGATCACTGTTTCTTTATTACAAGTGAACATAAATGGATTTATTTAACTGTGTATTGATATATATATATATATATATATATATATATATATATATATATACACACATATGGGGGCTACGGGACATATGTGACAGCCTGAAAAGTTTTCCAGGTCAAGTAGTGTGGCAGATTGGGTCATGGTGCACAGACATGGAGGAGACTTTTGTCACCTCATGAGGTTATTCGTTTGCAAGCTGCCTTTCTACTAGTCCCACAACAGGACTGCAGGGCTGTGCCCATGCATCCCAAAAAATAAAATGGATCAGAGGGGTGCTTCCAATCGAGATGTGCCCCAATCAGAATTAACTAAATTAAAGTGCAAGTCCGAAGTGTGCCTTGACTACTGTACCTCCATACAGCATAGTTAAACCAGGTGTGGTCCTTATTGCCACCATCTTTCTCTGAGATCTTGTTGTAGAAGAGCTTTCACTGCCAGAGACCACTGTTGCCTTGTCGACCATAGCCACAAACTAGCCATCGTAAGCAGCCACAATTTCTGACTGAAAATGTTTGTAAGAAGTAAGCTTTAATTATGAAACTTCAGATTTTGCTAGAAATGATTTTTTACATAATAAAAATGTTTCTTTGAAGTTCTCAGTCAGGGAGCTCTTCAGTACACTGCAATTTACCTCATAATCTGCTTAACTAAAGCACTTCTAAAGAGAGTAATGTACTTTGCAACAACAATTGTGCTAATTTAATGGGGGAAGTCTGGTAGGGTGGGGAGATCTGATGCTGAAGTTGTATACAAACTAAATAATTTTGTATTGCCATGCTGCTTTCACCACACACGCTAGGTTGTACATAACTTAAAAGCACTTACCATCCTGGCATCCTCAGCCCTACATCTTATATGTAAATGAAAGGTGAGCAGCAGAAGCAATTCCACATGCTTTCCCCCATCACAAACAACAAAAGTTCCACCAATATTTTAAGTGATAGGGTTATGGTGCGGGTCATAAAGGACAAAAAATGCAGGTCATCAAGTGACTAGGTACAAAACAAGAGGAGGGATGGGGGAGACCTGAAGCTGAAGTTGTATACTAACCACATCATTTTGTATTGCCATGCTGCTTTCTCCGCACAAACTGGGCTGCATATAACTTTAAAGCACCTATCATCCAGGCGTCCTCAGCCCAACATCTTGTACATAAATAAAGGGCAAGCAGCAGAAGCAATTCAGTTGTCTTTTCCCATTACAAGCAATAAAAAGTTTCACCAATATTTTAACTGATAGGTCATAAAAGATAAAAAATGGAAGTCATTAATTGGAAGTAATTCTCCAGTCTTTCCTCATCACAAACAACAAAAAGTTTCACCAGTGTTTTAACTGATACGGTCAAGGCACGGGTAATAAAAGACAAAAAATGCAGATCTTCAAGTGACCAGGTACAAAATAAGAGCTCCGGTGTTTCTAAAATAAAAGAAATATGAAAAACTCACCTGATCCAGCAGGGAATAAAGTCCACGTACAGAAAAAATAGGACTGTGGAACTGCTGCAATGGATTCAGGTCCCACGGTGGAGACTGAGGTGGAACTCCAATATGTTGTTCAGTCAGAAAGAATGCACTGAACCCTTTTTGACAGCAAGTGGTCTACAGGGCTCCCCCCACTGCAGCCATTACAACACCCCCCTTCCAAATAAATCTTACATTCTATGGATCACCACCCAAGTCATTCTGTCACTTCATAAATACTTACTCATAGAAACATAGAAACATAGACTTTGATGGCAGATAAGGACTGCTTGACCCACCCAGTCTGCTCATTTCCCTACCTACTGGATAAGCTGCAGATCCTAGTTAACCAACAGCCTATTTCTTCCTACCCCCACAAGAATTGCCTTATATCTGTCCCATGCATTTTTGAATTCTCTCACAGTTTTTGACCCCACAACCCCCTCAGAAAGGCAGTTCCATGCATCCACCACCCTCTCTGTGAAAACATACTTCCTCACATTGCCCCTGAACCGTCCCCCCTTTCTTCAAATTGTGTACCATTGTTCTTGTACATCTCTTTTTTCTGAAAATGCTACCCTCTTGGACTTTGTTGATTGTACTGAGGCACTTAAAAGTTTCAATCATGTCCCCCCCTCCCCCCTTTCCTCAAGGGTATATTTGGTACTGTTAAGCTTCTCTGACATCATATTCTGCTTTTTTAAATGAGTATTTTGAACCAATGGAGATATTTTCTGCTATTTTTCTTCATGGTCTGGGTGTTAAAAGTATTGGCTTTTCTAAATAACTATCATTGCACTTCTGACAAAGGACTTGTTGGTCTGAAAGCTAAAGCACTTTGTTCTTTTTGTTACATCTATGTTGATCCAATAAACGGTATCAAATCATTTGCTTCTGGATCTGTTCTTACAAGGACCAATACAGGAAATATTAAATCTAGATTTCTGAAACTGAAAGTCAGACTACAGTGTCAGATTACAGACAGTGCAACTGCAGCTGTTAGCTATCTCATTCCTATGGGCAGGACAGATTGCACGTAAGCACACACACACACACACACACAGCAGCATGTGCTCTGACTAAATAAATTCAAAAGGACTGAAATAGCAGCATGCCAGTTTTTGATGATTGTGACTAAACAGCAGTATATGGCACCAACAAGAAAATAACTTTGGTCATTTGGTAGCTCTTCACAGCCCTGTCGGCTCTGGCTAGAACTAGTTTTAGTTTCAGGAAAGTTTCCACAACAGAATTTACAACAGGTTCTATTCTAGTTGCTGTTGACCCTCAATTCAGCTTTGGCTCATAACATTAGCCTATATTCCTGGAAATGTACTTCCACTAAAAATGTCATGTTGTTATGAAATGTGAATAAAGTATGATTAATAAATCATGGGAGGATGGTGTGGTACCTGAGGACTGGAGGAAGGCGGAAGTGATTCCCCTTCACAAAAGTGGGACCAAGACAGAGGCAGGAAACTACAGACCTGTCAGTCTGACCTCTGTGGTAGGGAAAGTGATGGAGTCACTTCTGAAGGAAAGAATAGTTGAGTACCTAGAGGCCAGTGGAGCACAGGACCTAAGGCAGCATGGGTTCACAGTGGGAAGGTCATGTCAGATGAATCTAATAGATTTCTTTGACTGGATGACCAAAGTAGTAGACCAGGGAGGGACTGTGGACATGGCCTACCTAGACTTTAGCAAGGCATTTGACACAGTACCACACAAAAGATTAATAGTCAAATTAACCAGCCTGGGAGTGGGTCCCAGGGTGGTAGCCTGGGTAAAACATTGGCTACACAGCAGGACACAGAAGGTAATTGTAAATGGAGTCCACTCTGAAGAAAGAGGGGTTACTAGTGGGGTACCGCAGGGTTCAGCATTGGGTCCAGTCCTTTTTAATGTCTTCATCAGTGACATTGCAGAGGGACTGGAAGGAAAATTATGCCTTTTTGCAGATGACACACAGATCTGCAACAGTGTTGATACACAAGGAGGCATGGAAAGGATGAAAAGGGACTTGACAAGGTTGGAGGAATGGTCAGAAGTATGGCAGCTAGGATTCAATGCAAAGAAGTGCAAAATAATGCACCTGGGAAACAAGAACCCAGGGGAAGAATACACAATGGGTGGGGAGGTAGTAACAACAACAAAAAAGGAAAGGGACTGGCGGGTAATCATATCAGATGACCTTAAGATTAGCAAGCAATGTGAGAAGGCAGTAGGGAGGGCTGGGGGTATACTGGGATGTATAGGGAGAGGCATCAGCAGCAGAAAACAGGAAGTTGTTATCCCTCTGTACAGACAGTTGGTGAGACTCCATCTGGAATACTATGTCCAGTTCTGGAGACCCCATCTCCGCAAGGACATAGACAGGATAGAGGTAGTCAAGAGGAGGGCAACTAAAATGGTACAGGGTCTGCAAGAGAAGCCGTATGAGGAGAGACTAAAGGAGATGTATACCCTTGAGAAAAGAAGGGAGAGGGGGGACATGATAGAAACCTTTAAGTATCTCAGTGGAATCAAAAAAGTCCAAGAGGGTAGCATCTTTCAGAAAAAGAGATGTGCAAGAACAAGGGGACACAATTTAAAGATAGAAGGAGGGCGGTTCAGGGGCAATGTGAGGAAGTATTATTTCACAGAGAGGGTAGTGGATGCATGGAACAGCCTTCCTGAGGAGGTTGTGGGGCCTAAAACTGTGGGAGAATTCAAGAATGCATGGGACAGGCATAAGACAATTCTTGTGGGAGGGGTAGGAAGAAATAGGCTGTTGGTTAACTAGGATCTGTGGCCTATCCTGTAGGTAGGGAAATGGGCAGACTAGATGGGCCAAGTGGTCCTTATCTGCCGTCAAAGTCTATGTTTCTATGTTTCTATTTGTTCTTACCTGGTTTGATGCATGATGCACTGTATAATGTAATGTACTGTTCTGGCCTACACATTTATCTTTTGCAATAGAGCTACAGGAAGTTTTTAAAAAAATATTGAATGAGCAGGAGACTCTGATCACCATGGAAGAATGAGATATAATAGCAACAGAGACATGTCCACAATATTTCTGAATGAACTTTGGCACCTTTCATGAAATTACAACTGAGAATGAAGGAATGAATGTACATATTGTGGATTGATGCATTCCCATGTGGCATGAACTGCACATTTATTCTTTGTTGAGCCATCTAGAAAAATAAAATTAACATTGAGTCATAGTGACAGCATTCATTATACAGTGCAGAGATCAAGAGGGGTCTGACTCTGTTATATTATGGTGGACCCCTGCTTCAGACCCTGCCCATACCAGTATGATATTAAAGTCTTTAGTGAGAAATAGAGATAAGAATGAGATGAGAATCAGGACTAGGAACAGTTTGTGTGTGTCAGAAAGAACACAGGATCAAAGAACATGGTATTAAAGGCCCTCCTACTTCAATACAGCCAAGAATGAATGGGTGCGACTGCCTACACATTGTTCCATATGAACATAAGTTGTAACTGTGAAGTGATGCCAGTAGTCATGCTATTGACTGTATTTTGTTATTTTCAATAACAAATGAATACCCAAAATAAAATGTTTAACCAGAAAACTCGGTAAAAAGCAAATGGTACAAATTCAAAAGAATTTGTTACATTTTCTGCAAGGAATTTTGTGTGGTGGTCCATGCCAGTGAGTAAATGGAAAATTAAAGTGAAACATGTGTATGATCAACTTGGTTTTGTGAACATGATTCATACTTCCTCCACCTCTAGTAACATGAAGAAACCCTCACAGTCTTCAAGACTGGAGATATAATCATATGGAAATTCCTGTTCCAGTAGGTATTCATCCACCATGAATGCCATCATGGATGCCACTATTATAGATCTGCCATTGCCAGTGCTACACTAATCATTAACTCCACCAAGTCAGCTTCATGTGGCATTAATTCTGATATATGCTTGTGTGCCATAGAATATGGTGTACTAAACTTTCTCAGTGAAAAATGAGTGCACCTGTGCCTCACAATGGCCACTGTTGCACTGAAGACTCTTTTGACACAGTAACATGAAGAGGGGTAGCTCAAATATTTGATGGCTACTGGGGTCAGTGTTGACCAATCAGTAACCTTTGCACTCCTGTACAGAAGGAACTCATCATTTATAGTGAGGTGCCTGTTGTCTGGCAATTAGATATCAACCATTCTTTCAGCTGCAATCACACATCCTCATCTGCCTCCTCCTCTTCCTTCACCTTTGAGTCCTCCAGCTCAACTTGTGACAACACCTCCCACAACAGATTGGTTGGGATCTTTTCTTTGACCAAGGATGTTCCCTCATCCATTTATGTGTTTCAGTGGTAGCAATACTTCAGTTGTGGTTTTGAAAGATGTTTTTTCATGATGTGTGCCCCATGCACCTGACTAATCAAAACCCCAACAGGTTCTGTACCTTATCACACACACCTTCAATTGAAGATGGAAGGCCATGTTTATAGCAGGGTCCAGCATGGTGGTGATACCAAAATCAGTAGACTGTAGGTTGCCTGAAATATGTGTGCTGCAGTATATGGCAGTGTGTTCCATAATGTCAGAACTGCTAGAATCACCACCTGCCTCAAGCTGCTGCAGAACATTGAGAAATGCCTGCTTCAGTACCCAGAGAAGTGGTATGGTTTGACTAAATGCAGGCAGTGGCCCCAATCACTGCCAGTGTTGCATGTTCAAGCTGCCTGAGAATCATTATTAGGCTATTCATGAGTCACCATTCATGTGTTGTAGGATACATGGATGTTCCAGCAGTGTCACAGCTTGTGTCAGTCAGCAAGTACTCCAAGACAGCTTTATTCAGCTTAAACAACTGTTAGATCATATACAGTGATGCATTCCCTTGTGTGATAATTTTCAGCTTCAACAGCTACTGAGGCACTTTGGTTTACATCTGTAGCTGGTGTAGCTGGTTCTGGGCCTTTGCAGAATGGGGAAAGTGGGTACAGATTCAACAGGACATGGTCGCAATTGTCTCAATATCAGGTTGTGCAAGGAAATCTTGAACAATAATTAAGCAGTTTAATAGGAACATAGAATGATGTAAGCAGAAAAAGACTTATAGTCCATCTTGTTTGCCCATTTTCCTACTTTCATGCTGTGGTATGGTTGGACAAATATTCCGCAGGTCACACAGACATACCTGGCATGGCTGTACCTGTTTAAGGTGAGGCTTTAAACAATTAGCAGGGCTCATAATGTTGGCAAAATGTTCACAATAATGTGTATGACTCTGTGGGTGATGATCTTAGATGTGTGCTCAGCACTGTGTGCAAAGCAAAAAAAGTTATTTTCAAAAGTCAATATAATCAATATCATTTATTGCCAATAAAAAGTATAAAGCTTAAATACACACGTGAAAGCAGTGCAAAAACAATAATGTAATGTTCATGTAAAGCCAGTACAAAACAAGAACACACATGTGTCACCACTGCAAAACTGATTCATATCTATCTCTTACTTTTATAAAGTCATGGGGTACCACAGTCAAGAGATTAAGGCAGGTCTAACTGGGTTGGGATATGCACTAACCTTGGTTAATGCTGGCAGTCCATGCAGGGCCATATTCAGAGGCCCCGGAGCACTGCCAGAATCTGCAAGTGTGATCATGCTAACCATGGCACTGTACCTATGCAAATTAGATAGTCCCTCATGCATAACAGTGCAGTGGTATAATGACAAGGTTTAAGCAGCACTAAACAGCCCCAAGAGCAGAACTGTTTACCACTGCTAAAAACATCTTACTGCAGTGCTAAGACCATGCACCCACCCCCTGAATGGCAAGGTGGCTGTAGTGCAGCTACCTGGCCTTGTGTCCAGTGGACCCCTCTCTGATCACTAATAGTACATTTGAAAAGTCCTTCCTGGTGTCTAGTGGAGCTCTCCCCTGATCATCCTTATAGTACATTTGAACAGCCCTGACTGGCATCTACTGAACCACCAGGATATCAAAAAGGCATATGTATAGGGTGATCGGATGTGGAGAATCCAGAAGACCACCAGGATATACAAAAAGGCTGATGTACAAGATAATTGGTGTGTGGTGGCAACCATTAGACTACCAGAATATCAAAAAGGCATGTGTACAGAGCAATCGAGGGGTGCACTAGACAACCAGGATGTACAAAAAGGCTGATGTACAGGATGATTGGGAGATGGATGGAACCACTAAACCACCAGGATGTCAAAAAGACATATGTAGAGGGTGATCTGGGGTGGAGGGAAAGACTGGACTACCAGGATTTACAAAAAGGCTGATGTACAGGACAATAGGGGTGTGTGGGGACCATTAAACATCCTAGATGTACGAAAATTCTGATGTACTGGGTGATCAAGAGTGTTGGGGAGGGGACAACAGGACCTCCAGGGATTTCACTGTTCACAAATTAGCAGTAAAGGGCTGCAGCACCACATGGAAATAGGTTCATAATGGGCATGCAGATGGCCCCTTAGCGTCTTGCATGCCCAGTGGGCTAATTTGCAAGTTTAAGTTGAATATGTCCCATAGGGGATTTTACTGGGGATTTGGCATTATTCCATTTTGAGTATATCCCTGTGGGTTAAATGCAGCCCTGGTCGATGACAGAGCAGCACGGATTCTCTTAGCGCTGCACTGCCATGGACTGTTATTCAGTTGGATAGCACCACTCTGTTAGTAAGCACTATCATTCTGAATATGCCATGGCTGCGGGGAGAGCAGGGGCTAGTGCAAGGTAACTCTTTGCCCCGTGCTTGCCCCAATTTCTCAATACTGAGGTCTGCAAATGTCATTATGAGAGTTATTTTGGATTATACAGTGGCAAGAAAATTTCCTGGGCTCTGACTGGTCTGTGCCCTCCTTCAACATTGATGTTATCTCAGTATAACATCACTGTATGAAGGTCCAGCACAAGACGACTGCAATGAACAAAAGAATCACTGTGCACTTCATCTCGAAGATGTCATCTGCTTTGCATACCCCCTGTTTCCACTGTTCACTCATAAACCTGTTTAGATTGCTGCCACCAGCAACAACCACACACAATGGCAACAACCGCCAACCCCCCACATTAGTTCCCCAAACACAAATATTGCTTGAATAAAAAACCAAGCTGTCATCTGAAATGGCATTTCGATCCCTCTTGGCTTTAGGGCGAGTGCTTCCATACAACATGCTTGCAGCTCACTACACATACCACTCGGTTCCTGACAGAAACAACCATGCTGTTTATGGCCACCTTTAAAGAACAACAACCAAACCAAACAAAAACAAAAGTAAATAACCACAGCCATAAGCAAAGTGGCACAGTACAGAAAGTGGATATTTTGACTGGTACCTGCGATAGCTTCCCAAGTAATGGATGAAATATGGAAGTAAGATCATGGTTCCACAACTCCTCTCCAGTTTCCAATTCTGTTTGTAAGCTGCCAAAAACAGATAAATACAAAATAACTTCATCCAGTTCCACAGCAGGCAATGGGACTGGGTGAATAAGCACTTTTCCCACAAACACAGATGAGGCAACATCGTTGTGTGTGGGGGGGGGAGGGCTCAGAGGAAGACTGCAGTCAACACACACTAAAACAGCACCACCTACAGATTTATTTATAAAACACTATTCCAAAAAGACCATAGCATTGTACATTGATGTAAGTACAATGATATGGTCTTTTTCAAATAGTGTTTTATTAATAAATTTTGCTTTGCTTTGCTTACAGATAAAAAAACATTACAGCAGTGCTATTTTTTTCATTCAGTATACCTACCCGTGTAAAAATCAAATAATAATACAGTTTTAAAAGTTTTTTTTAATTTTTCTTTTATTACTAGAAATGAACCATTGTGTAATAGCAATAATGCACTCCAGGGTGTGTGTTGTGCTGGGATAACATCACTTTTTGGGTGTTGGATGCACTCAGCCTGTGGCCTCGTGCCCAACCACCTGAGGTGTGACGTTATCCCAGCACAACACACACCCAGTCGTTCATTATTGTTTAATTATGCAATTAATAGGAGGGCTTTAAGCCCAAGGTTCGATGGGCTGAGCAACAATGTCACTCCCCCATCGGGCTTAAAAGGTCATGCATCCTAGAGCCCATCCAGGATTTGTTTTTTGTCTTGGCTGGAGGTGCCGCTTCTTTTCCCTGCTGTGCTACTTCGTGCCTGATTTCATTCCTCCTGTTGCCTCTGGCCAACTATTTGCTTCCCTCCACCTTTTTCGCTCATTCACTCAGCAGCTTTTGCCACTTCTCCCCGGAGTCCCTGTTTTGCCTTTGACCTTGCTGTTGCCCCTCCTGGGCTCCTGGTTCACCTGTTCACTTCCTGCGAACTGCACTGTGGTTTCATTTCTTGTTGCATCATCTGCCTTGTCCTCAGCTTGATTTCCCTCTTTTTCTCTCTCCTGATGTCTCCATTCATCCTCCTGCCACTCTCATGGCCTCTGGTCATGTCTCTCATTTCCTCCTGTCTCCTCCTCTCCCCTTCCCCCCATCTGCTGCTTCAGTGGCCAGCTCTTCCCATCTGTCAGCTGCCATTCTTTACTCATTTGGCCTCAGCTTTCTGGTGCCGTTGCTGTTTAGGAATGCAGTGTGCACACTTATTCTTCCACTCAGGGCTGGTCACAGTGCTCCCTTCCTTTCTTACCCTCCTGTTTCCTCTCTCTCTCTCCTCCTGTGTGAGCCTCCGCTGCTCCATTCCTCACCGACTCCCTTGTTCCCTCCTGCTCACCTCTTGCAGCTGCATCTAGAGTTCCCGCTTCAGGTATGCTGTGGTACTTCTCAAGCTCTCTGTTCCTGCAACTTATATCCTCCTCGATTGGTGGCTTCTGCCTTCCATACTGCCTCCCCCTCACTGCTCCTTGTATGCTCCCTCCCTATCTCAGCGCCTCGGCACTCCCCTTCTCTGCTTGTGTGCCTTTTCATTTTTCGTAAGTCCTCAGTTTATTTAGCTTCTCAGCCTTCGCTTCTGTACCTCTCACACTCTCTCAGTTGTGTATTTACTGTATTGAATGTCTAGGACTAGTGGGCCACATGACTGTGCTTCTTTTCATAGGTCTCATCTCTGCTTCTTCATTTGTGGGGTGTATGCAGTTCTTTGGTGTATTCTTTTTGACTTCTATTGTGTGTCTATTGGTACAGCCCTACCTGAATGTTCTCTCTACCAGTGTGGTGCAATGCAATCAAACCTAACTGGGGTGGATTCCTACTATGTCTCTTGCAGGGTCTTCTTCTGCCCAGCAGGTGGCTCCGGTTGCCTTTGCATGATCAGCTTCCTTCACCTCATGCCTAGTTTTCAGTCTGGTATCTTGTCACCGACTTCTGGGCTGACCAATCCTATCATGACTCTTCTGCTGACTCGCTCTCCTGACTAATTTTCTTTTTGGGCATACCTATCATTACTCATATGCCCACCTGATTGATCCGTGGCCCTCATGCCACATGTATCAGGTTCCTGCTTCCATCCATCATCAGCCATCATGGATTCACTCCAGTCATGGCTTCTATCTTTTATCATGCCACAGTTTTTATCTATTCGCTTGCTCTGCCATTCACATTATTAGACCATCTATGGCTGACTCCATCTGGCCTTCCATCGAAACTGGCCTGCGTTCCACCTCATCCAGCTTGCTCAACTGCAGTTCTTATCCCGTATCAGCTGGGTCCTGTGCTACCCCATTGACCTCCCTATTGTCCTTTGTCCTTTCATACCTCGCTTTCCTGTACCAGCTACTATCCTCTATGGCTTCAATCCATCATCATACCTCATTTGTTTCCTGATTTTGCCTTCTTTGTCTTAGTGCCTTTTCTAGTGCTGGCCACCTTGGCTTGACTCCTCTCTTAGCTTTCCCCAAGACTTCACTCCACTCTTGGCTTCACTCCATCATCATTCATCATCCATTTTGCTTCCATTGATCGCTCGACTTCTTATGCTAACCCTCACTCATCCGACCTCCACATGGTTCTCTTCCTTCCCCATGACTACTTGAGCATACTATTATTGGGTCAATGCTGCCTCATGTTTCCTTCTTTAATCTGTACTTTCTTTGGGGGTTTTTACCTATCCTGCCATCATCTTCCCTACTCATATCCTTATTTTGCATCATACATCCTTAAATCGAAACATCTGGATACCCCTTGCTCTTCTGACTTCTACATGGATCTACTCCTTCCCATCGAATACTTGAGCATACCTTTCTTGGGTCACTGCTGCCTCATGTTCCTCTGTCATCATCCTTCCTACTTATATTCATAGTTAATGAGCCATTCTCTTGACTGACATGCATCCTCAAATCAAACATCATCAGCCTGGAGGAAAGGTGACCTAGGCCTTGGAACCCCAGAGGTTTCCTCCTTAAAGGGGGTTTTTCCTCTCCTCCATGTCAATGGTCATCATATTAGTTAGTTAATGCTTTCTTCAAGTTAATTAGTTAGGTTCTGCTTTTGGATGGAGGCAGATGGTGGCCCTGGGTTTCCCTTCTCTCCTTGGGAAGTCAGCCCTTATCATCTTTTCAGAATTCATTCATCATCCTCGCCTCTTTGATGCTCAGCATCTTTGGGTATTCTTTTTGGGCTTCTTCCTAACCTACCTTTTGCTGATGCAATCATTTCCACAGCACCTATGAGGGGGAACCCTCCTCTAGGGTTTCTTGCATCATACTCCTACAGGGTCGTATATCCCATGGATGGAGAGGTGGAAAGCCACAAAGTAAATCAGGTTACACAAGCATCTCATACCTCATCCGGTTGTGTAAGCACATCAAATGGGAGGGCTTTAAGCCTGAGGTTCAATGGGCAGAGCAACAACATCACTCACTCATTGGGCTTAAAAGGTCACTCATCCTGGAGCCTATCCAGGATTCATTTTTCAATGCCTGCCACCCCTCCTCCTCCAGCAGCTTGCCACTCTTGCCCATGGGCTTCTTCTGAACCTACCTTTGGTGATGCAATCATTCCTGCAGCACCTGTAGGGAGGGAACCCTCCTCTAGGGTTCCTTGTGTCGTACCCCTACAGGGTGATATATCCCATGGAGAGATAGGTGGAAAGCCACAAAGTAAATCAAGTTACATAAGTATCTCATATCTCATCCGTTGCGTAAGCACATCAAACTAAAATTTATGAATTCATATGCATAGTTTTTGCTCTGCTAGCTGACTGGAATATTTACACATTTGGCCATATGGTCATCTGTTTCTTGTACAGATATCATGAAAGTGTTCATCTTTATAGCCAAAATAACAGTGCTTATTAAAAGCTTAATGTCTTCTTCTTTAGACCTTTGGCATTCCATTTGGGCCAAGTTGTTTTCTCTGTCTAGTGCAGTTTCCATTAGTGTGCTGTATAAGCTGCCATCATTTTGGTTCCTGACAAAAGAAACTGTGTATTCTTCTGCTTTGCTCATTAAGTGATGCTTTAGATAATCCAGTTTTCAAACATCAATCTATTTTTGGGCAAATACAAGATTAGCTTGTAACACTTTTTGTAGTCATGTGTACTGTGTTCTGCATTTGCTACATATTAGTGTTCCATTCACAGTGAGGATTTAGTTTTGCTGGCATTAGTTATAGGAAAGGTGCAGGGTTACAGATTACTAAGGCTGCCCAAGCAATGAAGCAGCTGGCCATTTGTCTGGGGGACCCCTTCCCCCACCACTGACCAAACTGTAGTAACAGGATACCCATCCTGGGGAGTGGTCAGCAGGCCCTGGACACACTTTAAGGATAGGGCAGCACCATGCGCCTCTGGGGGGGCTTGGGTGGGGAGGAGTTGGAGGATATCCTCCCAGAAAAGGTGGCATATATGCCCAAAGTTTATAGGGGACTGTGATCTGGAGGAAGAGGAATGGGTGGCAGAATAGCCTAGATGTTGGGGGTAATGAGCTGTGAATGAGCTTACAATATCCAGCAGTCTTGGGTTTGATTCTCACTACCTCCACTTCAAAATCTTTATTTATTTTTTTCAATCAATACCAATCTTTATTTATCCAGGTGGGCACCATTGAGCAGGGCTCATTTGCAAGATGGACCTGGTCATACCAAAATCATAGTGCAGTAACATGGTAAAACATAATGCAATATTATACAAAGAAAAAAAATATACATGTGTACATCAACACTTGAGTGAGAGGGCCTTTACAACAGATAGGCTCATAACTGGGTACAGCCAGAATGTTCACTTAAAAGGAGAGAGAAAGGCAAGAAGAGGAATACCAGCTTAGGAAGAAATGACGAGGTTGGAATAGTTAACTGGCATACTTCAGGGAAGGGGGTGGAACTTGGCCATGGCTAAAGAGAGGCAGAGAAGCCGGTATTTTGGTAGGGAGAGAGGCAGGGGCAGAGGCAGGGCAGGAGGCAGGATAGGCAGGAGGGAAACTGGAAAATAGGTGAGCTAGCGATGTGGGAAACATTTGCAGGATTCCATCACAGAGTGGTCATAGAGAGACTTGAAAATATTCAGGCTAACAGGGCATGCATAATGTATGACTCTGAGCAAGTCACTTTACCAGCCCAATGCCTTACCCAGTTAACATAGAATAAATAAATTTTATATTCAGACTTGCAAGTACTTTTTACTTCTTATTTCTGCTAATTTTCATGCTGATTCGTAGCCAGAAGGATTTATAATTAAAGGCCCTATGTTTAGCAAGCTGCCTATCAGTTGATTAGGCAGCATCACGAAGGCATCAGCAGGGCAGTGGCCCCATGACAGGCTAGGTGTTCTGCTGTGTTTCCTGTTCGGGGATCGCTGCTCTGGGGGGCTGAGCTAGGAGTCCACCAATGATCTGGCAGACTAGATGAAAGGCCATCACTTCTCCTCCTTTCTTCTCATCCCATGCTGGACACGGCCCTTCGTGGGTCCCTTCCTCATCTGTACAATATGCTGGCTAGGCGCCCCCTCTGTACCCTTTACTACAGCTGTGCGCTGGTCGATCCTCCGTGGGTCTAGGATCATCCCAGTCCTTCAGCAGGTGATGCGGCAGCTGCAGAATAAATATATCCATGGGGGTCATAGGGACTCAAGTGAGAGCCACCTTCTTTAATGCCACGGTGCAACAAGAGTTCACTCACATGCAGATTGTGCGGACACCAGATTTTGCTACCACTGAAGCCTACAAGGCTCCTGATTTTGGAGCTCGGGTTGAGATTCTGGTCCTGATTTCTTGCATGATCCATGAGTTCGGCAGCCATATTGGCAGCGGCTGTGGCCCATCTATTAGACACCAAGATAGCGGCGCCCATTGGGAATGGATCCTTCTTGGTCGCGAAGGTGGACTCGTTATTTTTTCAACTGACAACCCCCCCCCGGTACGGTCATATTTTCCTTGCTTTGGTGGGCCACCATGGTACTGTAAACACAGGTTTGTTTCCCAGTTTCCAGGAAAAAATGTACTTGTAAGTTCATGGCACTTCCGTGTCACACAGCAAGTAATCATAACTGGGGAATTTATCATCTCACAGAAGCACCAATACCAAGTCAAAGGGTCAAAAGGGGTGCAAATTTAAAATAAAAGTTTACTGCATTGGTGCTGGATAGCATAAGTATTGCTCATATCACAAACAAGCTCCACCTTCAGGTTCAGCACAATCCTCTAGCGCTTCGACTCCACAGACCCTTCAGTGGGATTTGCTATTTGGCAATAGCACTCTTGTAGTTGTGTTACATAAGGGGATTCTGCTCACAGCTGGGGTTGCTTTTTGGCACCTCAGTAAGTGGGACTCTTGCTATTTAACAGGACAGTGACATGTCAAGGAGTGCTTGCCTCACAACGAGCTATTGGGTTACATCATAATACTCCCATGGGCAAGTTCTCCCCCACTCTTTCCAGTCATGCAACCCTGTTGCTTTCCTATTCCCCCACCCCCGGGAGTCCTCTTCATCTTTTTTATTTAATGGTGGGGGGAGGCATCAGTCAGGGGTGCAGTTGCTCTACTCCAAGGCTTATCACTAACTCAGCTTGTTGGGGGGAGCATTAAGTTGTTGTTTCAGCATGATGTTTTCTCTGAAGAGGAATCCATCCCCCAAGGTGCCGGTGGCAGCAGAGGAGAAGTCTCAAGCCTTATATAAGAAGAATGGAGCAGCATGGCTGGAGGTGTGCTTGGAAGGGCTGGAAGAGTCATCGACATCCCCTGGGAAGAAGAGAGTTGGAAGAAGAAAACATATACCGGCAAGGAAGGTCCCACAGCCCGAAGGTAAGGTGCAACCTGAGGGGTCACTAGTAGGGGCCAGTCAGGTAATGCACATTTTGGGGGCAGTGAGGGGAGAGGACTCCGACAGTGAGTCGGATGGTCTGGTGGAAGCAGGTGGTTTAGTGTCTGAGGTGCATGAGTCACCAGCACCATGGGACTCATCCGATGATGAAGGGGCAGGTATCGAACAGCCCAAGGCAGAAGTAGGCTTGTGGGCAGTGGTGAACAAATGCTTGAAATAGCTAGTGGGGGTGGTGGTGGATCTGGAACAGAAATTAAGAATAAGTCAGTCTCAGGTCTATATGGAGAGGACGGTGCTGGGAAAGATGGCATGGCACCGGATGAGCCAGCTCCTCCACTACCTGAGACCCTTATGCAGGGTTAGACACCCCCATGAGTACTCACCTGATGGATAAGGTCAAGCAGCAGACAAAAAAAATGGGAGTACATGAATATTTTCTCCCTCTTAAACTGGCCTGTGTAGCCCATGGAGGGTAAGAAGGAAAAAGGGGAAGACCAGGAGCACAAGAAGGTTAAGGTGCCACACACGGACGACAACTGGGTGGTAGCATTTCTCATTTATGCAACTGTCTTATTGCTGGCAGATGAAAAACAAGGGGTGGAAGTAATCAATTACATGTACCAGAAAAAGGGATTACTGCCTGGCTGGAATATGACAAAGAGTTTTGGTGCAGGTGCCAAGTTGACGCTGCATTGGGCTGGGCAAGTAAGACATACCACAGATGGTGGACATTATGCAAGGCAGAGGAGTGCAGCACATGGACAGTGGATTGCCCATAAAGGTCTCCACCCAGCATACTGCTCAAGGGTCTACCCATCAGTTGTGCTATGCTTATAACCGATCAGCATGCATGCACAGCAGCTGCAGGTTTAAACACATGTGCATGGCCTGTGGGAGGCAGCATCCCTTTCTGAAGTGTGCCTCAACACGAGGGGGTAAGGGGACCAGGCAGGGAGGCCAGGGTAAGTTTTTGAAGTCTCAGGCCGGGAGGTCTCTGAACCCTGGTAAGGATTAAAAGGATTAAGCCATGGCTTGACCATTACCTGAACAGAGCTGCCACCTACTTGTTGGAACGTGGGTTCATAGAGGGTTTCAGGATTCCATATTCTTGCCCCAACAGGGCATACGAGGCGGACAACCTGAGATCAGCCAAGGACCAGCCACAAGTCATCTGGGAAAAACTTTAGAAAGAAAGGTGGCTGGGGCAAGTGAGCGGACCATACATTAAGCCTCCTTAGGAGAATTTGCGGGTCTTACCGATTGGCTTAGTACCCAAGAAGACCCCAGGGAAATTTCACATGATTAACCATTTGTCCTATCCGGAGCGGGATTCAGTGAATGACCACATCAACTCCCAGCACACTTCTGTGCACTATCAGTCCTTTGATAGAGCCCTTGCAGTGGTGCAAGTGGTGGGCCCTGGAGCGCTCATGGTGAAAGTAGATATCAACTCAGTTTTTTTCCTGCTCCCAGTTCACCAGGATGACAAGGTACTGTTGGGCATGAAGTTTAAGGGCAGTTATTATGTGGACAATTGCATGCCCATGGGCTGTGCAGTGGTATGTGCAGTTTGAGTAGTTTAGCACCTTCCTGCACTGGGTCACAGAACTGGTAGCAGGTAGCAAAGCCATAGTGAATTACCTCGATGACTTCTTGTACGTGAGTCCAGCAGGCTCCTAGTCAAGTGGGAGGGGTGGCTGTAGCAGCTTTTTAGCAGGTGCGTAGGGAATTTGAGGTGCCTTTGACGGCTAGAAAATCTGAACTCCCAGGGACAGTCAGCACTTTCTTGAGCACTGAAATTGATTCAGAGTACAGGCTTTGTTGGTTGCCACAGGATAAGCTGGAGACATTGCAGTGTCTCCTGCCCAGGTTTATGGGGATGAAGAAGGCCACACTCTGGGAGCTGCAATAGTTGGTAGGGCACCTCAACTTTGCATGCCGGGTCATTTCAGTAGGCCGGACATTCATGCACCAGTTCGCTAAGAGGGGAATAGGATGTACAAACTGCACCACAGGATTCGGGTCACAGCTTGGTTCAGGGAGGATCTACAACTTTGGCAGGTATTCTTGGATCACCTTAATGGAGTGGCTATGTGGCAGACTCCCATTGAGGGAGTGCCATTGGAACTATACACTGATGTGGCTGGAGGGCTGGGATTTGGGGCTTATTTCTAGGGGGAATGGTGTGCAGGGCAGTGGCCAGTGAGATGGCTGGTGGCTGGGTTGGGAAAGCAGATCACACTGCTGGAATTCTTTCCAGTAGTGGTGACCTTTGTGTCTGGGGTCCCAGGCTCAGACACAGGGTAGTGCACTTCAGGTCTGACAACATAGATGTAGTCCATACCATCAATCAGCAGTTAGGACCTGTGGGACCTTTGGGAGATTTAATGTGGGTTTTTGTCTTGAAATGTATACTGTTCAACATTACGTTTAGGGCAGTGCATGTACTGGGAGTTGATAACGGAATTGCTGATGCTTTATCTCATTCACAGTGGCTGAGATTCTTCAAGTTGGCACCAGCAGCAGACAAGCAGCCTGAAAAGATCCCTCCTTTCTTGTGGGAGATGGTGACCGGGAGACTTGGAGATGCATAGGTAACTCCATTGCACCCACGACCAAAGAAGCTTATTTCCAGGAGGTTGAACACTATATCACCACACAAGAGACTAAGGGGTGGCCAGATGTTTGGCCCATGTAAGTGGACCATTTGTGCAGAAACATTATGGCCAGCAGAACAGTGGGCTGCTCACCGGGAGTGATGGGATGGCACCTTGCCGGTTTGTCATGGTGGACAAGAGCCATGGGAATAGCAGATACCACGTGAGCCTTCAGGGTGCACATGCTCTTGGAGGGCTGGCTAAGGGAAGTATCAAGCTCTCCTGATGCTAGGTGGCCCATCACCCTGGCTATTCTGGTTGATTTTGGAGGGTATTGCCTATGGTCTGCCTGGACGAGTACAAAGTCCAATTGTTTAAAACAATATTTTGGTAGCTTTTTTGGGGGTATTTAGGGTGTCAGAGCTGATGCAAGTCTCAAGAAGAAGAGGCACATCAAGCATGCTGCTGCAGGATGTAGTATTGGTAGGAACTAGGGTCTATCTGTGTTTATGCAGTTCAAAGACAGAGCAGCGGGGTGCAGGGTGCTGGTATGAAGTGAAGATGCCGGCGGGAGCTGGTTGGCTGGTGGGATGCATGATCACTGATTATCGAGCACCCTGTCCCAACCTAGGGGAAGCCTTCTTTCATCACTAGGGAGGAAGGCCGGTGATGACGTACCAATTTAGGTTTATATTACGGAAGACAATTCAGCAGCTGGGGTTGAATGCTAGTTAATATGGCACCCATTCCTTCCATATAAGAGTGGCAACAAATGCCAGGAGTTTGGGCATGTCTGAATTGGAGATTCAGACCTTGGGACATTGGAAGTCCCAGGTGTTCCTGCATTATGTGAGACCACACTAACAGTAGGACTTTCTTGTCTCTTGCAGGCCCCAGGAAAGACATCATAAGCATATGGATATGACGACATTCCTTAATTTGGTGGGCAATGAAGAGAGCAGCTGGCCAGCCGGGATGAAGCAACCTGTCATTGACGCTGCACACAGCCCATATCAGGTGGCTGGGGGTCAAGGGTATGCATTGGGAAAGGTTGCTTCTGAGGTTGTGAGTAGATGCTGGTTGGGGGAAGTCACTGGACATCTTATTGATTCACTTGGGTGGAAAAGACCTGGGCTACAGGAAGACGGTGAATCTGCTGCTGATGATGAAGGATGATTTACATTCCATTAAGGCTTGGTGGCCCCATACAGTTCTCATTTGATCTCACATGCTGATGAGGGAGCAGTGGCCACATGCAAGGAAGACAGCTGTGTTGAACAGAGCTTGCATGCTGGTTAACAGGGAGATGATCATTTTTATGGAGTCCTTGGGGGGTGCTGTAATGATGCATGATAAGATTTACCATACCCACTGGGGCCTGGTGGTGGGTAAGGAGGGGCAATTGCAAGGGAAAGTTTGGATAGCATATTAGCTGTTTTTCAGAGGATCTTGGAGGATAGGATTGAGCTAGAGGCTTTAGGGGGTCAGACATGGTCCCGCCTGTGGTGGCACGGGAGGAGCACATGAGGAAGGTAGCTGGGAAAAAGGGGACGATGCCAGTTCTCTCAAAGGTGTCATGGCCTTTGGTTGGCATGAGGATGGGGGATCACAAGACCTGTACCCTTATTGGGGGTCTAGGACAAGCTTTAGCAGTGCACACTGCAAGGTCGGCGACACCAGAAGGGGGGTGGCTGCCAGAGCCTTGGCCATATTATCAATCTTGCTACCTCTAGGGGGATAATTGGGCATGCAACAGAAGGGATTTCCCAGGTTGATGGGCAGTGTGGGTGCCTGAAGTGTGGTGCATCCTCCCGGCAGAGCACGCTGCTTAAGTAACAAGAGCGTAGAATATTAATATTAGAAATATGAATTAAGAAATTCAAATAAAGATTAATATTAATATTTGGCATATTAAATAAATGCATGGCTGTGGCCATTTCTTCCAAGATCTGTGTGTGTGTGTTTCTTGGTATGGGGGAGACTGGGAGCCTACCAAGGTTGCCCAAGCATTGAAACAGCTGGCCATTTGTCTGGGGAACCCCCACTGACCAAGCTGTAGTAACAGGATACCCATCCTGGGGAGTGGTCAGCAGGCCCTGGAAACACTCTAAGGATAGGGAAGCACCATGCCCCTCTGGGGGGTTAGGGTGGGAGGGGCCGAGAGGATATCCTGGACAACTGTTTGGGGTCCAATCCTCTTTCTCCTCTGACCACCGGGACACCCACCCACCTGACCCTTGAGATTGGGGGTACAGGGAAGGGCTTGGAAGGGACCCCTTTTTAAACCATTAAGGGTGACTGCATTAGAGGTTGGGGAGTGACTTTTCCCGGGTTTCCCCTACTGGGATTTTTCCCTGGTATTTTGCCTCCTCCAAAAAGGGACATAATGAATTAGTAGAAGAAAAAAATAAATAAATGAATAGCATAACATAATAAAATACAATAAAAATAAACATACAACACAAATAGAAACTAAACTCTACTTTAGTATACATAGAAATCAATTAATAGTCACAGTATATATTGGTAAGATGGTAGGAGTGAAGGTATCAGTTTAAGAAGCCAGTAGGGGAGCCAACGGGCATTGCACGTAGAAGAATAGAGCATGTGGTAGAATACATAGGATACATGATATGGTTAGAGTATTGCTAACTGTTGCAACCAGGTGGTGGGGTGGCATGAGAGGAGCGCATGAGGAAGGTTGCAGGGAAAAAGGGGATGATGCCAGTTTTCCTGAAGGTGTCATGGCCCCTGGTTGGCATGAGGACCCATACGGGGGGTCTAGGTCCAGCCTCAGCAGTGCACACCACAAGGTCGGTGGCACCAGATGGGGGTGGCCGCCAGAGCCTTGGCCATATGACCTATCTTGAAACCACTAGGGGGATACTTTGGCATGCACCGAAAGGGATTTCCCAGGTTGATGGGCGGTGCAAGTGCCTGAAGTATGGCGCATCCTTCCGGTAGAGCATGCTGCTCAAGTAATAAGAGCATAGAATATTAATATTAGAAGTATGAATTAAGAAACTCAAATAAAGATTCATATTAATATTTGGCATTTTAAATAAATGCATGGTTGCGGCCATTTCTTCCAAGATCTGTGTGTGTGTGTTTTTTTTGGTATGGGGGGGGGGCTGGCAGCCTACCAGACAAAGTCAATTCAAATTAGTTCCATATGGGACCTGTGTATAGGTTTTTAGGAAATGGATCCAGAATCATAGAAACTTCACTGGTCTAAATGCATTATTTAACCACTAATTCCCCTTATTAATGAATTCATCTAGTTAAGCAAAAGCTGAATTAGTGAAATATATTCTCAAGCTAATAGTAACCACGTGACAAAACACAATATCAGTACACTGTTGTTTCTATAGCAACTCAGTCTGTTCCTTAATTAATTACTAGCTAAATGCAACCTACACAGATATCACTCATACTGCTGGGTTGATTTGCAACTACCGAGCTGAATGCTATCTGTGCAGGTATTCTAATCAAACATTTTAATAACAAGGTGGAGGGGTGTTGAATCTGCAATGAACTGGAACTCTCATATAAAGCTGTGGCTCTGAACTGATGCTAGGAAGCTGACAACAATGCAAGCAGATAAACACACAGCAAAGAAAAGCAGGGCAGGATATCTACCTGCAGCTTGAAAAGCAGTCCTCAAAAGAACAAGTAAAGAGCAAAGTGATTTAGTTAGTTAGTTAGTTAGTTAGTTAGTTCTCTGATTACAATACCTTTGAGCCAGAGGCTCTTTTAAAAAGGTTCCACATCAAAAAACAAAAACAATAATCAGACAATAAACAATACAGTTAAACCAGTAGTAGGTTACAATGGAGCAGAAAATAAAAATGAGGTAGAAATGCACATTATAACAGGCAGTCTTGAATCAGCTAGAGTTGGCCTGGTAAGGATATAGGATATAGGGTGGTGGAAGGAGGAGAATATAGGGTAGACAGGTAAGGGGGATAAAGAAAAAAGGCGGTGAATAGGTGGGGGTTATAAAGGGGGTGGGTAAGAGGGGTGAGCTAGTGGGTGGTGAAGGAGGGGCAGAGGTTAACTAGAGATGGCAGTCACAATTGCTAAGTATGGAGGAGAAGGGTGTATGGGGGTACCAGGTTAGATGAATGCTACATTTATAGAGTCAGTCAAGAGAGCACTAGTCTGTGAGTGGGGATTTATAGTGCTTGCTATATGAGCTCCCCTGGTCGCTGTCCGTGGTACTGGGCAGCAGAATCCAGGAGGCTGGCCGAGCTGCTCCAGTGGGATGGAGGGCTAGGGCATAGAGCAGCTTGGCCAGATGGTAGTGGAGACCAGGGTTCTAATCTTGGTCTCCAACCATTTTGTAGACATCGGGACCTGTAGTTTTTTACAAGAGGCCATGGAACCGGTATTCCATGGCCCCACAAATTTTAACTTGCCCTGTGATCCGCTCCCCCTGGAGTGAGAATCCTTAAGTCTGGGGCGTGCATGGGGCACAGCCTCCCATGTGGGGGTGTGTGGGGCAGAGACCCCTGCAAAAATAAAAATAATGGCATTTTGCTGCACTATTCTTGCCAACGGCATTGGGGTCTGCTATGTTCCGACCCAGTGTCTATTGGTGGAAGTGACCTCCCTGAACACAAGAGACACAGGCACAGATGAAAAAATCAGCCTAGGAACACATAGAAAACAAAAGCCTTAAGAAGTAAGGGTAGAGCCAATGTAAGCTATGTCTTATTTTCCTTAAACTAAATACCCTTACTTTTTAATTTTTATTTACAGGATGTCTCTTTTCCAGGAGATGGACTATATCCTGATGCTCATTTTCAGCCATACCTGAGGGACGGGGAAATACAGTAAAGGTGCACACCAATATTTATGTACAAAAATATAAGCACAATACAATAAAAGCAAAAACACAGGTACACAGTCTCAAAACAACATTGGATTAATTGGAAGGCTCTGCCTATGGTTTGATGGACAAACAGCCAGCCACTCCCACTTCCTGAGCTATATAAGCAGTTCCCCTCAGCCTCTTTCTGAAACACATTTTCTTTGCTGGCTGGAAGCTCTATCTATTTGCTCCGTGCTTGACTGGGGTCTGCCCTGACCCCCCCACTCTTGTTGCTTCTTTCTGTTGGACTCTGCATTTTGTTCTTCTGCTTCTGGTTTGTATTTCTGCCTCTGGCCTGTGCTTCCTTTTATTTCCTTCCTGTTTGTTCTCTGTTTGTGTCTTGGTTTTGTTTTCTTTTGTTGGGGAGAGGGTTACCAATTGTCCTTCCATTGCTTGCTCCTACCATTTGGCTTTTGTTTTGCAGCCCCTGCTACTGTTTAATTTCCTCCCATTGCTATTGTACCCAGTGCTGTGTTATTACACAACCCAGTGCTTCCCATGCTATCAAACCTGTTCTCCATGTTATCAAGCCTGATTGTTTTCACCTGATTCAAGTTGCTGCTATTCCCTGTTTTGTATATGCTCCCCCTGCACCTTGCTATGCATTTCAATGCTTTTCCTTTTCCTTCAGTCCTGTTTACTCTGAGGTCTGCTAAAGCTCCTGCTGTGGCTGTTAAATAAGCTTTAATATCTGCATGTGGTGCTCAGCCCTTCCATTGCTTTCTTGTTTGTCCTACGGCAGGGACTGGGAAGTGTTTGGGGAGTCATGGTACCATGTGGCTAATTATTTCTGTTCTAAATCCTGCCTTCACCTCTGAAAATCCTCAGAGTATTTGTCACCTTGATTTGGCTTTTTACATGCCTGGCTGGCTTGCCATACTATCATGCTGCCAGCATTTACGTTCATCTCCCATCATTGCTACTATGTTTTGCAGACCTGTGTGTCGGTCTGCCCATTCTTATTGCTTATTGACCTACGTGCAGGTCTGATTATTGCTATGCTCCCTGAACAACTATTTGCTTTCCTGACCTATGTCCAGCTCAACCCCTGATTTATACCATCATTGTTCACAGCTCCCTGCCATCTGCCCTCTGCAGAGTCTCAGCACTGAATGCTTATTCCACTCCTAAGCAGTCCCTGAGCAAGCCAGCCATAGCATTTTGGCGCAGGGCCTCCCTGCAGCCGATGGTCTCACTCGTACGTAGAGGCCGCAGCTTGGGCATGTCAAGCACGGGGCAGGGTCCTTCTCACCTGGCCCATAGCTGGCAATGTCCTTGCTCTGAGTAGACCTTTAGTCATCAGCCATACCGATGGCACCCAAGTTGTAGTATTTATGACTCTGCCATGAAGGGAGGTTATAGCAATTTCCTTTAGCTCTAGTGTTCCACTTTAATGTAGTCTATTGGCTCTAGTGGTTCCCTGGCAATGAACCTTCACCACATTCTCCCCATGTCCCCCTCAGGTTCACCCGTTTTGTGTTTTTTTTTTTTGTTTGTTTTGCCTTTGCAGGCTGGGTGCGTACCTTGGGGGGTGTTGTTGCTCCCTCCTCCTCCCGCCCTGGAAGTGGCTTGTTGCAGAGCAAACTGGCTTGCAACCCTCCACAGCATTCCTGTTAGAAGGATAGAGTGAGAGTTTCCCACTAAATTGGAATATTTTCTATCTTTTCTTGTTTGGAGCTTTCCAAATTGCAGTAACAGAGCTGTCACTAACTAAATGATCCCACACCTGGAGGGAAGGTGACCTAGGCCTTGGATCTCCAGAGATTTCCTCCTCAAAGGGTTTTTTTTCTCTCCTCTGTGATGAAGGTCATAATACCTAGCTAGTAATTCCTAGTTCCATTAGTTAGGATCCACTGTTGGAGGAAGGGGGATGGTGTCCCTTCTTGGCCGTTCCTTCTCTCCTTAGGAAGTCCTCTCTTCCCCTTTCCAACCCATCAGACTCATCCCATGGCTTCCCTGTTTTCTCACTGCATGATCAAGCTGCCTCATGTTTATTTATTACCATGGCTCACAACTCTTGATGTTTATACATTTCTTACTACTTCCTTGGGTTCCCATATGCTTCATACTATTGCTCCTTTTTGGGGATTCTTCCTAAGGTACCTTTAAACAAAAGAAGCGTCCTATGGCACCTCTAGGGGTGGAACTCTCTAGAGGGTTCCTTGCCTTCGTACCCCTACAGGGTGGTAATTCCTCCAGAATAGAGAGTGCAAACAGCCAAACCTATGTAACACAGTTGCACAAGCATAACACTTACTGGCTGCATAGGCCATTGAATTGGAAGGCTCTGCCTATGGTTTGATGGACAAGCAGCCAGCCACTCCCACACATCCTGAGCTATACAAGTAGTTCCCCTCAGCCTCTTTCTGAACTAGTTTTCCTTTGCTCCACCATCCTCCCCTCTTCCTCCAGCAGCAGCGCCTCTATCCAGGGGATTCTTCCTAAGGCACCTTTAGCCAAGGGAAGCATCTAGAGGGTTCCTTGCCTTTGTACCCCTACAGGGTGGTAACTCCTCCAGAAGAGAGCATGTGAATGGCCAAACCTAAGTAACACAGTTGCACAAGCATAACACTGGCTGCGTTAGGCCATTGAACTACTAATACAGTGTGAACTGCTTTAACAAGTGGATGTACTTAAATCCATTTCATCAGATTTTCAACAGTTTACAAATGTTTGTGTCTTATTTATGCACTCAAGGACATATGTGTATGGTGAATTAATGCATTCCCCAGCTACGTAAGACACTAGGCAATTGGCCTCCCACCTTACTATGTAGCATTGATTTGGCATATATCCACATCCTGTTGTGGCTTGTTGAAAACATAAAGTATTTCATACCACTTTCTGGCACTTTGTAGTTCAGTGGTAGGTGTCCAGGTGTGGGAGCTGCAATACATACAGTGCTCGGCCAGTGCTAACAGCAAAGAGGTGGCCAGACCCAGGCTCAACATAAACTTCAAGGCTCCATAACACTCATGGGAAGAGCAAAAATGTAGCCAAACAAGGTAGCCAGTGCAAAGTATTATTCCATAAATTCCAGTAAATACACAAACTTTAAAAAATAATAAACAAACAACAGGCTATCACAGTCTTGGCAACTGCAGGTAGACACTGCTGCAACACTTGCCCCTGTATTTGAAAGCTTAATTTTCTGGGGTGAGTGGTTTAGCAGTGTCTACCTGCACTTGCCAAGGCCATGATAGTCTAGTGGTACCCCTTTCTTTCCTGATGTCTGTTCTAAAACAAAATGACCCTGGTAGTCCACTAATACACTGCTCTCACACTTAACCCCATAGGGAAACTAAAGCACTCTTGTAGTCCAGTGGTACCCCACTTACCAACTAATCCCTGATATAAAATGATGCCCCCACTTCCCAGCATGGCCCACCCACTGAGAGGAAAAAAATGATGTTAGTATGATAGGAGTGGATTAACTTTCTCTAATGTGTGTTTGTCTTGTTCAGCCTTCTCCAGTTTTACTGGATTTAAGCCTTTACAAAAAAATGCAAAATATTGATAAACACATTTGTATAATATTCACTTGTTCTACACTCCAACAGGTAAGCTATTGTTCAACAGTCATGGGGGAGGATATTGACATTGTCTTCCTGCTCACAGTCTTTTGGTTGTGCTGTTTCCCATGCCAAAAAATTATGAAGCCACCAACCCAAGGATAAGCTTAACCAAACAAAAATATCATGGCTACTCCAGGATTTTCTTGTTTAACCCACATAAATTTAAAGGTGCCCCTTAGGCACTCACTGAGACATTTTCATGTAGAACGCTAAGGTAATGTATGCCTTCCCCTTATATTTTTTCCAGCCTTTTACCTTTTATCCTTTTCCATTTATTTTCTTCTCACCTTTGCTTTTCCCTTCTTGGATTATCCCTTGTCCTTGTTTCTTTCCCTGCTGATCAGGACTTTATTTGCTAGTCTGCATTAAACATTACAGAATCCTTTGGCTTAATATTCAAATAAATTGCCCATGCTCAAAGTTTACGCTGCCTGGCAGTTTATGCTTGTGCAAGGGCCATCGCACACAATATTCTAAGGCATAGCGCTAATGCAAACACCTCTGAATATATGGTGTAAAAGAAGGTGTGCAAGGCACAGCCCCAATCACAGCACAAAGACTGCCCAGCATTAAATATTGCATATAGGCAGTGCAGACTGTGATGTGGACAGCCAGTTCTGAGTGCTGTATCATTTTGTTTTAAATACAAAAATGTATTACTGGTTTTCTCTGCTGAAAAATCTGGTGCTCTTAGAATGACCTCACTCATCCCCCCCCCCAGGTTTCAGCTGAAAGATGAAAGCCATGAGAAAATTGCTGAAGACAGCATGTGAGATCACACACACACACACTCAGTTTTTAGATACCAGGTGTTATGTGGAAGTTCTGAACCTAATTACAGGGTGGTAGAAGCTTGAGTTGAGCATATCCATTTTTATGATGTTTCAAAGGGGAAACCAGGTTTAGCAAACTGATGCAAGGTTGTAAATGCTCATGTGAAATCTGTGTGAGCGACGATGCAGCATGGATCAAAGAGATGTCATTTAAAACATATGAGTTATGCTGTGGTTGCAAAATGTAGTACTTTGAAAAGACATCCTGTTTTTTTTTATTAGATATATTTTATATATAATCTGACAGAGGGGGAGCTAGAGAACCTCACACAAAAGGGGTTGGCAAATACAATTTACTTTAAGGAATAATTCTGTTTTACTTATACACACTTTTACCTAGACTCTGACAAGGATAGATCTGTGAGCACTTGTAAACAAGTATTTAGAAAGAGAGCCAAATCTAAATACTGTGAGTAGGAATTTGCACTGTTTAAACCTTGTTCTTTTAAAAGATTTGTATGTCTTGTGATATAATAGTACTGTATTTTGTGTTTGACATATTTTTATCTATTTTTAGTAAAAACTCTTTTTAGAGCATACTTGGTCTGTCTTTGATTTCTTTTTATTTGTAAGAAAAGTATTATGGTTAAAGCAGACAATAGACATAAGCCTGAATGGTGATACCAAACTGGAAAGAGAAGCGTTTTAAATCTGAGGTCTTTATTAAAGTTTTTAAGGTTTCATCTCTGTATACCTGGTTAGGTGCCCGTAGGCAAAGAAATCTGGCCCCCCAAAGACAGAAATATCTAAGCCTATGCATTGGGTATGCTAGCAAGAGGTTTACAGTTTGAATCCCTCCAAGACTTGAGACCAAAGGTTGATCAGAACTCACAAAACAGACAAGAGGGTTACCTTGTTCTGTTAAACTGTGGACAAGACTGAGCTCAGAGGGTGGCACTTTAGGAGTAGAGGGCCTGACCTGCTGAGTGGGTTTGTGACAGATTGGTTGGCAGTGGTGGCATAATTTTAGCATCACCAGCTTTTATTGTTCTGTGTCAGCTGAGACCATAAGCTCTCTTGCAAAGAAAGAAAAAGACAGAGTTTTATATTAAAAAGGAAACAGAACTATATATCACTTGGCATACAGTCAAGTTCCTACCCATTTTATGTGTTTTTCTAAAGTGCAGTCAGAGTAGCAGTAGTCAGGAAAGATGACTTCCAACTACAGTAGGTACACTGTAGATTACTTAAGGCAGTTGTGTGGTGACAGAGGAGTCCCGTTTGAGGTGAAAGCAAGCAAGCAGAGCCTCATAGATGCCCTGATGGTAGCAGATACCCAGAGCAGTGAGTCACCAACCATGACTGGAAAGGACCAAACCTCAAGTGTGGAAGGGCTAGTGGCCAGTGAAGCGTCCAAAGCCGATGAGGAGGACAGCAGGGCCACTGTCAGTGAAGGGCCACAGCAGCAGCAGGGAAGGGTCACCAGTATCCTGAATCCAGAGGTACTCAGGCTGCAAATTGAGTTGCGCAGGATGGAACTGGAGGCAGAGCGAGAACAGAGAGAGGCGGACCATGAGGCAGAGTGAGAACACCGAAAGGCAGAGCAAGAACAGAGAGATGCAGACTATGAGGAGTGTGAGCACCAGCGAGATGCAGAGGAGAAGAGAGAACAAAAATGCAGAGATTCAGACCGTGGGGAGCAGAAGCACCATAGGCAATATGAACTGGAGAAGATACGACTCAGACCAGCAGCACCAGAGCAGGTAAGTGGCTTGGGTTTAACTGGGACTGCAGGACTGGGTTAAAAATTGAATTCCAAATTAATCGCTGAATTTAAAGAGGGGGAGGATATGGATGCCTTTTTAAATTCTTTTGAAAAAGTTTGTATTCAGGCTAAAATTCCTAGAAAGTACTGGCACTTCCAGCTATCCCCACTACTTATGGAGAAAGCTCGGGATGCATTGGGTCAAATGGACAGTGAGGACAGTGATGATTACAGCAAACTTAAAGCTGCACTGTTAAAAAAAATTTAATTAACTGCTGAATTATACAAAGCTAAATTCTGTAAGCTCAGGAGAAGTCCTGACATGATTTATGAGGATCTAGCCACAGAACAACATCTGTTTTTAAAACATTGGTGGGAAGGAATTGAGGCAAACTCTGTTGATAAAATTGAAAATGTGATTTTGTTAGAACAGTTTTATTGAGCATGTCCAGCAGAGCTAAAAATCTGGCTGGAGAACCGAGATTCCAAAACAGTGCAAGAGGCTGCTGAACTCTCGGACTGCTATGTCAAGAGCAGACCTGCTCTGAGAGTGAATGGGGCAGACATGGCAGTGCAGAAAAGGAAAAGCGTGCCTTCAGGGCAGCTAAAACCCTCACTGCCTCTACTGAAACCAGTTAGCCCCAGGTTTCAGAGAAAAGATTTCTCTGAAAAGATAAGTGAATGTTGGTTATGTAAAGAAACTGGACATATTGACAGTGTCCCAAAAGAATGAGCAATAATATGCAGAATAGTACTAGAAAAGAAGTGGGTTGTTTGTGTGTCCCTGGAAGCATGCCTGAGAACATGAGGGAACACGTGCACAGAGTCATGGTGAATGGTGTACAGATGCAAGGGTTAAAGGACACAGGGGCATCCCTGACATTGGTAAAAGGGGATCTAGTAGAGCCTAGTCAGCTTATACCCAATAAATACATCACTGTACAGGATTTTACTGGTGAAGAGAAAACATTGCCACTGGCTAGTGTTCTCCTAGACTGGGGTTAAATGGGGTAACTGTGCAACAGGTGGCAGTAGCCAAAACATTAGCAGTGGATGTGATACTGGGCAATAATCTCAAACAGGGGATGATATGTGCAGTTACCTGTAGTCAAACAGCAAGGGAAAATTGTAGTTCCCTGAAACCCACAGAAGCCATTGTGAAAACCACTGAGAGGCTGGTTCCCCAGCCTGTGTCTCCAGATGGGGAGACTAACAAAAAGGGGGTGGAAATTTCCCCAGTAGCAAGTAACCACACAGCTACAGAGGGTTACTCCAAAGAGGGAGGGGTAACCCATTGTCAGAGGGTTGGCATTGACAGTGATCCTGAGTGCCCTGACGCTAGTGCTAGGGACCTTAGTTTAGCAACTGAAGGGGACCTGTCCCATGTCTTGGGAATGTGTGAGGGGTTTGCAGCTGCTCAGAAAAGTGACACTAGTTTAGAGAAGCTGAGGGCTTGGGCAGACTATGACGGGGCACAGGGAGGTGATGGCAGACATAAGGTTTATTGGGAAAATGGACTTATGTATACTCAGGCTGTGCAGACAAAGAGGGGGATGCTAGGCAGGCAGCTTGTCATTCCCCAGGGGTATCGTGAGCAGTTACTCAAGATTGCACATATTATTCTCTTGTCTGGTCATCTGGGAATTGCACACATGATGCAGCAGTTGGCCCAGAATTTCTACTGGTCTAACTTCACCCAGCAGGTGAAGAAGTATTGCAGGTCTTGTCACCAGTGCCAAGAAATAGGGAAGGCGGGCAAGAAAATCAGAGCTTCCCTGATTCCATTGCCCATAGTGGAGGAGCCATTCTAGAGGGTGGGAATGAATTTTGTGGGGCCTTTAAATACCCTCAACTCCTCAGGGAAGAGATTCATCCTGACTGTGGAGGATTATGTCACTCGTTACCCAGAGGCAGTCACCCTATCCTCACTGAGGACAGACAAAGTGGCAGATGCTTTACTTGGGATTTTCTCTCATGTTGGGTCTCTGCAGGAGGTTATCACCAATCAAGGGTGTTCCTTCATGTCAGACCTGATGAAATGTTTATGGGAGAAGTGTGGGTTGGTGCAGAGATGCACAACACCATATCACTCACAAGCCAATGGGTTTGTGGAAAGATTCAATGGTACCCTAAAGTAAATGCTCTGGGTGTTTGCTGAATAGCATAGGAGGGACTGGGAGAAATACCTTCCCCACCTGTTGTTTGCATACAGGGAGGTGCCCCAAGAGTAGACAGGATTTTCTCCCTTCGAACTCTTATATGGACGCTGGGTATGTGGACCCTTAGACTTGATCTGGGAGGACTGGGAAGGCAAGCACATCACCCAGGGAACTCCCATAATGGATTTATTTATTTATTTGCTTTTGTTAACCAGGGTAGCACTCTAGACATCCAAGTGCCTATTTTCAGGTGCAACCCAGGAGGGTTACAGAGTACAAAGGAAACAAAATATAGAGTCGAGGTAACATACAGGAGCTGCAGGCTCCAACAAGTGGGTGGTACAGCATATGGTACAACAGGCTTTAAAATGGTCAGGTAGGCAGTATAGCAACAAGTTACATAACAGCATTGAGAGGTAGGATAACATCAAATAACAACACAAAAGAGAATAACATCAAAATAATTGAAAGTACAAGCATGTATTTGCATGACATGAGTGCCTGTCATGAGAGAGAGAATGAACATCAAATAATGCAGAATAGAAGGGGGTGCTGATATGACAAGATCACCTCTCCAACAGGAGGGTGGAAAGTGCCTTATGCTGGTTATCAGCAGAGATTTAACAGCGGTCGGTGAAACTGCTTACAGGACAGCTCCCTCCTTAAGTTTAGAAAAAGGCTGAAGGAGCTTATGGGGACAGTCCAGAGCAACCTGGCAGCTGCCCAACAGAAACAAAAAGTGTGGTACGACCGCAGAGCCAGAGCTCACTCGTACATGGTGGGACAGGAAGTCATGGTCCTTATTCCGGTCTGGAAAGACAAGCTGCAGCCTGAGTGGGTAGGACTGTACAAAGTGGTTAGGAAGGTAAATGACGTGAACTATATTGTGGAGTTACCTGACTGAAGACAGACAGAAAGGATGTACCATGTCAACATGATGAAGCCATATGCAAATAGGGCTGACATGGTATTTGCAGTGTGTAGTCCTGGGGAAGGGACGGATGAAGGAGACCCCCTTCTGGACTTGCTGGAAGAGAGCGGTGGAAATCCTCTGTGGATGCAGTAAAATTGTCTCCCCAGCTGGCCCCGGACCAGATCCTAGAAATAAGACAGGTTTTAGCAGACTTTGCCCCATTGTTTAGTGACAAGCCTGGACTAAACCCCTTAGTGACGCACGATGTGGAGACAGGGACACAGACACCCATACGGCAGACAGCATATCAGGTATCAGAGGCTGTCCAAAAGGACATTAGGAGGGAAGTGGAGGATTTAGGGGTAATCCAGAGATCCCACAGCCCCTGGGCCTCACTGGTAGTCCTTGTGCCTAAGCCAGATGGCTGTATTCATTTCTGTGTGGACTATCATGGACTGAATGCAGTCACAAATTCAGAAGCCCACCCAATGACCCAGACAGACAAACTTCTGGACAATTTGGGAGGGGCGACCTACCTTACAACTATTGACCTGACCAAATGGTATTGGCAGGTAGAGTTGATGGACAGAGCTAGGGAGAGGTCAGCCTTCATCACTCCAATAGGCTTATTTGAGTTTAAAGTAATGCCTTTCAGAATGACGAACGCCCCGGCCACTTTCCAAAGGTTGGTGAATCAGGTGTTAAATGGTGCTGAGGAGTACGCTGTGGTGTAGCTGGATGACACTGCCATCTTTAGTGCCAGCTGGGAGGAACACCTATCCCACTTAGGGAGGTGCTGGGCAGGATACAGAGGACCAGGCTCACTGTCAAAGCCGGGAAGTGCCAGGTGGCCATGGGAGAAGTGGCATACCTTGGGCATGTGATAGGCTGGGGACAGCTACATCCTAACCAAATAAAAATAGAGGTAATCCAAGCTAGGCCCAGACCAGAAATGCAGAAGCAGGTCAGGAGTTTCCTCGGGACAGCAGGGTATTATAGAAAATATTTACCCAATTACAGTGCCCTGGCTGCTCTCCTATCTGACCTGACAAAGAAAAGGATGCCCAAGAAAATTACCTGGTGACCAGCCTGTGAAGAAGCCTTTACCAGATTAAAAGAGACACTGTGCAGTGCTCCTGTTTTGACAAGTCCTGACTATAGCATACCCTTTATAATTCAGATGATGCCTCAGACATGCGTATTGGGGCAGTACTGAGTCAGGCATCCAGCCAAGGGAGGGATCACCCAATAGTATATCTGAGTAGGAAGTTACTTTCCAGGGAGCAGGAATACTCCACTCTGGAAAAAGAATATCTTGCCATAGTGTGGGCCCTAAAGAAGTTGGAGCCATACTTGAATGGGCAGCATTTTGTGGTGCAGACTGACCACAACCCCCTGGTTTGGCTGATGCAGATGGGAAAGATGAATGGTAGATTGCTAAGGTGGAGTCTTGCTTTGCAAGGGTATGATATGACAATATTACATAGGGCTGCAGCCAAAAATCAGAACTTAGATGGCTTGTCTCATGTTTATGAGGAGTGAACTGATTTGGGAAGCTCATCCCATGCAGGGGATAGAGCCTCCAAATTCAGTCTAGGTGGGGAGGAATTGTGACACTTGGACAGCTGGTTCTGATTAACCTATGCTTTTTGTAATATAAGAATGTGTTATTGATTGTCTATCATGAGAGATGCTGACAGTCTGTGGAATGACAAACCCCCCTCCCAGGTTTTAGCTAATAGGTGTTACCTGGAAGGCCCAGAGATAATTAATCAATCAATCAAATCTTTATTTATAAAGGCAAACATCATTGAGCACAGCTCATTTGCAAGATGGACCTGATAAGGTCAAGGTTCAATTTACATAGTTACATACAGTTATACAAATGCACACAATCTAAGATATTATATACATATTTCAATATCCACACTGTCTAAGCATACATCCTAAGCATAGTGTACAGTACTATAATGTTCAAACATAAAGTAATAAAGGACAAGAGGAGGGGTAGCAGGAGTGGAGTGCCTAGTTGGTGGGGATCTTGGATGGTGGTAGGTGTTTATGATCTGGTAGGATAAGTGTGGCCTAAGAAAGGGCTGGGGCCTGCACTGGTGGGTTGAATGACAGGTGTATAGGGCTATGATGTATGTCAGGGAGTAATTGGAGATGGATGGAAGGCAGGGTGCAAGGAGTCTGAGGGGTGGAGGCTCTTGATAAAGGTGGATTCATTCTGTGAATTGGCTGTCTGAGGAGGGGGAAGGATAAGATTGGGAATACTCTAGTGCTTGTGGAAACAATTACATTTTTCTTGGATAAGCCTCGAGTACAGATGTTTAAAGGATGTAACTGTTATATAACTGTTCAATTTCAGGGTCTTCTGCATCATATTCCATAATGTAGATAATACATAGCTGATAGCAGATCTCCGTGTCCAGTACTGAATTTAGGCACTTAAAGCATGATGAAGTTAAAGCTTCTTAGGGCATATTTGCTTGCTGTGACTTGTGTGAAGCAGTCTGAGATATAGTTTAGGAGCATCTTAGATAATGCTCTGTACATCCATAGTGTGGCATTCCTGTTTCTTCTGAATTGGAGTGAAGTCCATCCAACTGCAGCGTAGAGCGAGCAGTGGTGAGTGCTGAGGGGAAGATCTGTAATGAACCTAAAGGCTCTATGGTAAAGTGTGTCCAATTTGTTCAGATAAGAGTTAGGGCAGCGACCATATAAAGAAATCTGCATAGTCCAATACTGAAAGAAATGTGGCCTGGACCAGCTTCTTTTTAGAATCCCTAGTTAGAAAGTGCTTTATTCTGTAAAAGAGTCCAAGCCTCTGACGAAGTTTTTTTAGCAGTTCTTCCAGATGATCTAGGTAGTCAAGTCTACTATCTATCCAGACGCCCAGATTTTTGAATTTTATAACATATTCAAGATTTTCATCAAGAACAGTGGATAGCTGGGGGAGATTGTTTAGTGAGGAGTGACCGGATTGAGTCTGGGGGGAGAAAAACATTGCCTTTGTTTTTTTTGCATTTAGGAGAAGTTTTTTTTTTCCAGTAGTTGATGTTGTAGTATGTTGAATTCCACATGTAGCTCTACACATGCTGTTACAGGTGAGGGGTGACTGACATATAATACGGTGTCATCTGCAAACAGGTGTACAGTGGCTTTGGTGAGATTATTGTCGATGTTATTGATGTAGATGGCAAATAGGATTGGGCCCAGGATGGATCCTTGAGGAACTCTTCTTTGTAGAGGTTTGAGTGAAGATAGGTCTCCTTCAGCTTTCACTTGCTGAGTCCTTCCCATAAGGTAGCTATTAAACCATCTAAGGGAGAATGAATCTAGTCCTATAGAGTACAGGGAAGAGAGGAGTAGTTTGTGGTCGACCGTATCAAATGCCTTCCTCAGGTCTAAGAATACAGCACATACACAATTTTTTTTGTCCAGTTCAATTTGCCAGTCATTTGTTACTTTAGCCAGGGCTAAGATGGTGCTGTGTTTGGCTCTAAATCCAGACTGCGCTGGGTTTAAAAGATTAGCCTCTTCAAGATATCCTCTTAGTTGAATGCTCACTATTTTTTCTAACAGCATGGATAGCACCGGGAGGATAGAAATTGGTCTGTAGTTGTTGAGGTCCATGGGGTCCCCTGCTTTCAATAGGGGGATAACTTGAGCTGTTTTCCAGATTGAGGGAATAGAGCCTGATTTTAATGAGAGATTAAGTAGGTGTGTTATTGGAACTGCTAGTGCTTGCATGGCAATTTTTAGAAAATAGGGATCAAGGGAGTCTGCACCTGCACTTTTTTTGATGTCCAGCTGTGAAATTAGGTCTTCCACTTGCTTCAGAGTGGCTGGTATGAAGGAGAAGGTAGATTCCATTATCCATAGTTCAGTGCTCTTAATGCCTAGCTGGGAGCGTAGTTGGTTAGCCGGAGAGATGTCGAATGCTAGGCCAGCAGTTGTAAACTGATTGTTGAATGATTCCAGTATTTCCAATCTATCAGAGACTGTTCCCTTATTATAGTGTATTTTGACTGGGAGTGTAGTACTAGGATCTTGTCCTGTTATGTCTTTTATGGTATTCCAGAACTTGGCAGGATTGTGGTAGGAGGAGTCAAGTTCGGACATATAATAAGCAGCATTAGCATCCCGTACTTTCCTGGTACAGCTATTTCTGGCTTTTTTGAACAGCATCCAATTAGTTGGATTCTTAGTTTTTCATGCCTTTTTCCATAGCTTATCTCTGTCAAGCAGGGCGGTTTTGAGGTCAGTTGTAAACCAGCGGCAGGTTTTGTTTTTGGTGCGTACCATAGAAATTGGGGCATGGATATTAAGGGCACCTGTAACTATGTCGTTTAGCACCTCATGTGCTATTTCCACTGTGTTTGCAATGTAGAACTCTTGCCATCATGTCAAATGATTTAATTCTTGCAGATACGCCTCAATGTTAAATTTTTTCTTTGATCTCCTCAATGTAAACTTAGTGGGGGATGATGGCTTGCAAGCTGATCTTATTCCTGCAATAAGGCAATGGTCACTGATATCACTGAATAGTACTCCAGCATGTGAGATGAGGTGGGGTTTACTCACTAATATAACATCTAGTAGTGTGCTGTTGCTCTGATTCTTTTTATTGATTCTGGTGGGTTCATTTATGAGCTGTGTAAGCCCATGTGTATCGGAGAATGAAATTAAGGGTGCAGCTGCCTTGGATAGCCAGTTTAGGTTTAAATCTCCTATGATTATAGTTTCTTCTGTTCCCTTTTTGATTAGATCACCCAAATGGGATAGTAGCTTAAGGTCAGCTGAGGGGGGTCTATAGCAGCCAATTAGCTATAGTGATGCAGTGTGGGAGAGGACTACTTTGAGGGATAGGCATTCAAATTCTTTTGACATGGATGATGAGTTGAGGCAGGTTACAGATAAATTGTCCTTCACATATATAGCTACACCCCCGGCCCTTGTTTGGCGGTCAGCTCTGAATACTTGATAATTGGGTAAGTCTATGTCTCTGTCTGCTGTGGCAGGCTGAGCCACGTCTCCAACACAACTAGTATATCTAGTAAGGTATGGTTAATCCAGGCTTGGATCATCATAAGCTTTTTTAACAGGCTGCATACATTAATATGGAGAAAACTTAGCCCTTTGATCTTGGCTAGGTCTGTTGGTGCAGTGATGCACTCTGGTGGACGTGGATTAAGTTCTACATTTCCAGCACAAAATAATAAAAATATCAAAAATTTCACAATTGCTTCAACAGAGTAATTAAGGATTCTTTCCATTGCCCTTTTTTTTTCCTGAAACCTCTTTTTTTTAGGCCATTCATATATGGAGTTATGGGATCTTGTCAGATCGCTGAACAGTAGTCTGGTAGACAGGTGTAATGGGGAGTTGCCTACCCAATATTGAAGCAAGGTCCCATGTGTAAGTAAATCTGCTTGAGTCCCTTCTTGGTGGTTGCCCCATGGGTTGTGTTGCAGCATTGGCAGGTCATATATGCATATCCAATCCCTTATGATTGTTGAGATAATAGAGTAAGTAGGCTAATGCAACACATCTCCCTGACTGTCAGTGTCAGAGAGATAACCTTTTTCACTGCTCTCCATAAATAACAGAGCGAGCAGGATCCAGAGGGGTCCCCCCATTATGAAGAGCATGGCTGGTGAACAACTGGTACTATAACGAAAACTTTTGTGGTGCCCACAGTAGTATGCTAGTGTTCACGACTTAACCAGCTACTGCCTGATGAGAAGAACTTAGAATAAGGAAGGGGATTTAATGGGAGGGGGAAGGATTCCAGGAAGGAAGGAAGGATTCTAAAACTCTCGACTTGTCCAGCTAATGTTGAATATAAAAGTTTTAGCTTACGAGGGGGATATACAAGGAGGGGGAGACATATAATATGATAGAAGGATGCCTAGCTTCCTACTTCCTTGCACTGCTGTTTATAAGCAGATATTGGTCAAGCTTCTGCTCGGCAGTGCAGGCAGCATGAGAGAGCAGTGAGGGGGACTGCTGATTTGGTGGCTAAGAAGAGGATGCAGGGCAGATTACAGGGCAGCAAGGTGCAGGGGGCCGGAATAGTGTTTTGGTGGGAAGATGACTATATAAGAAACACACAAAGAGGGGGAAGGGCGGGTGTAAAATTTGCAGCTTTTCTGTACCTTCCCTCATGGTCCCTCCCGGTCCTGTGGTCCCTTGTGTCAGCTTGCAGCTGCCGACCGCCCCCTGGTGGAGCCTGGTCCCGGTGCTTGACTGAGGGCTGCAGCAGGGGGTCCACTACTGGGAAGAGACAGAGAAGGCACAAGTAGTTAAGGCTTAGCAGTGGCAAGCATCTGTGCTGGGCAGGGGGCCGAAAATTTACACAACAATAGCTTGGGGGGGCTGAGGCGCCGGAGCATCTGGCCCTATTCCAAACTACATGAAAGGCTGTAAACACTTAATAAACACTTGACAGTTCACAATTTCTCCAAATCCAACAAAATCTTGAGAAAAGCTCTTTTTTTGACAAATTTTACAGTTTTGAACCCATTCAAGAATTCGGCTTTACAATAGCAAGACAATGTTTGGAGTGAAGCGGGGGACCAATCGGATGCGAGGCCACAGAGATTGCTCACCTTCTGATTGGTTGCAGCTTTTCTGTACCTTCCCTCAAGGTTCCTCCCAGTCCTGTGGTCCCTTGTGTCAGCCTGCAGCTGCCAACCACCTGCTGGTGGAGCCTGGCCCTGGCGCTTGACTGAGGGCTGCAGCAGGGGGTCAGCTACTTCCCTCATGGTCCCTCTCAGTCCTGTGGTCCCTTGTGTCAGCTTGTGGCTGCTGACTGCCCACTGGCGGAGCCTGGCCCTGGCGCTCGACTGAGGGCTGCAGCAGGGGGTCCGCTACTTCCCTCATGGTCCCTCCCGTCCTGTGGTCCCTTGTGTCAGCTTGCGGCTGCCGACCGCCCTCTGGTGGAGCCTGGCCCCGGTGCTCGACTGAGGGCTGCAGCAGGGGGTCTGCTACTGGGAAGAGACAGAGAAGGCACAAGTAGTTAAGGCTTGGCAGTGGCAAGTATCTGTGCTGGGCAGGGGGCCAAAAATTTACACAACAAAAGCTTGGGGTGGGGCTGAGGCGCCATAGCATCTGGCCCTATTCCAAACTACATGAAAGGCTGTAAACACTTAATAAATGGTTGCACAGTTCACAATTTCCCCAAGTCCCACAAAATCCTGAGAACAGCTCTTTTTTTGACAAATTTTACAGTTTTGAACCCATTCAAGAATTCGGCTTTACAATAGCAAGGCAATGTTCAGAGTGAAGCGGGAGACCAATCAGATGCGAGGCCACGGAGAGCACTCGCCTTCTGATTGGTTGCAGCTTTTCCGTACCTTCCCTCACAGTCCCTCCCGGTCCTGTGGTCCCTTGTGTTGGCTTGTGGCTGCCAACCGCCCACTGGTGAAGCCTGGCCCCGGCGCTCGACTGAGGGCTGCAGCAGGGGGTCCGCTACTTCCCTCGCGGTCCCTCCCGGTCCTGTGGTCCCTTGTGTCAGTTTGTGGCTGCCGACCACCCACTGGTGGAGCCTGGCCCCGGTGCTCAACTGAGGGCTGCAGCAGGGGATCCGCTACTTCCCTCGTGGTCCCTCCCAGTCCTGTGGTCCTTTGTGTCGGCTTGTGGCTGCCGACCGCCCGCTGGTGGAGCCTGGCCCCGGCACTCGACTGAGGGCTGCAGGCTAGAAGAGGCCATCATAAACTTTTATTTTGTGGTTAATAAGTTTTATTGATTTGACTTCTTAAGATGATACAAACATTAAAACAGTCGGATACATTGCAAAGATCTTACAGACTGTTACATATGTCTGTAGAAGCAGAGAACAGAACATGCTGGCCAAATAGTAACAAACTGAATATACTAGCCAGGTGAGCAGAAGGATAATACTCTGTGTCTGGATGAACAATACCTATCCAGCTGGAGATTAACTTTGAAAGTATTAGCAGTTGGTGCCTTGCATTATAGCTAACTCATACAAACACATCTTACCTGGCCCCATCCTGCTAGTTTCTGCAGTATTTGACAAAGCATCAGAAATTATGAGAGGTCCAAGGCTGCCATCCTCTACTTTACACCTACAAAATACAAGAGATCACACATACAAAGCAAACAGGTCTTCATTGTCAGAGAAGATACTATCCTTTACTGATATTATACCATGTCATCCATACAGCAGGGTCCCCTATAACTCAGTAACAATTTCTCTAGCACTTGCCCCTAAATGCACCATGAGAGGAGACCATTATAGTAGCATGGTTGTGCCTATTCAGCAGATTCCCTCCCTAGGTTTCAAAAACAGAAGGAAAGGAGTCCAGAGGGCAGTATATTTAAAGAGGGTATTGGTCACAGTATGTGATATTCTGGCCCAGCTGGCAACTTGAGCTATGGAGGTAAGTACCTCCCCCAGGAAGAAGATTATCTGGGACTGCCATTTACACAGGAGGAGTATCATAAACTTTTATAACGTTCAGAGGAAACCAGATTATGTGACACTGGTACGAAGTCATAAATGCTTTGATGTCTGTGTGAGAGTGGATACTGCTTATAGATGAAAGGAAATTTACAGACTTGATTGGGGAAGTCACATGGGGAAAGGAGTTTCTGCTGATGTAACCTTAATTATCTTACCTTCTAATATGATAAAATATCCTGGGTGTTTGATTTTTCATAAACAGAGGAGGAGCCAGGTGACCTCATGCAAAGGGGTTGGCAAAGACAGTTTTTTAAACAAGTATTCTGTTTTCCTCGACACACACTTTCATCTACACTCTGAGGAAGAAACATCTTTGAGCACTTTAAGCAAGTATACAGGTAGAGAGAGAGAGACAAAATCTAAGTACTGTAGTAGGAATTGCATTGTTAAAACCTTGTTCTTTTAAAAGATTGTATGGTTCTTGTGATATATGGTTCTGTATTTTATGTTTTACATACTTTTACCTATTTTAGTAAAACTCTATTTTTAGAGCCTACTTGGTCTGTCTTTGAATTTCTTTTCTTTAACAAGTGAAGTATATATGGTTAAAGCAGACACTGTGCATAAGCTTGAATGGTGATACCAAACTGGAAAAAAGGTGAGAGTTTAATCGAAGGTCTTTAATTAGAGTTTCTAAGGGTTCATTTTTGTACACCTGGTTAGGTGCCCATAGGCAAAGATATCTGGCCCCCGAAGGCAGAATTATCTGAGCCTGTGCATTGGGTATGCTAACAAGAGGTTCACAGTTTGAATCCCTCCAGAACTTGAGACCAAAGGTTGATTCAAACCCACAAAACATACAGGAGTGTTACCCTGTTTCTGTTAACTGTTCACAAGACTGCACTCAGAGGTTGGTACTTTTGGAGTAGAGTGCTGACCTGCTGAGTGGGTTTGTGACAATTATAATAGACAGGAATACAATATTTGAATATGCATGTGACAGGGTGACCACTGTCATAGTGGACACCCCTGGGATAAACTGAAACCCTTTCCTCAAGCAGTTTATATGTTTTGTATAATGTTCAATATGCTGGTTGGCTGGTTATAAATTAAGCTCAGTTACAAAACTAAGAGGGTGGTTTTAACAGAAGAATAACAACTACTTGTGTCTGCTTTTTCTAGATGTTAGCAGCCTTCTTCTAAGATGTATTTTGCAGCAGATAGCATGAGGTACTATGACCCTGCAAGAGCATTTAAGAGAGCACAGAATGTTCTGATCTTGACTCTGACCTTTAACAATGTTGTAAACAAGTTATCTAATGTGCTCCAGGTGCCAAATAACAGTTCTGTATGGAGCAGCAGATGCCCTCAGTGGCTAGTTTTATGTTATGTCTGCTGTTAATCAAAAGGCAGGGGAAATTGTTTTTCCAACTTCTAGTGAGCTTATAAAAAGTCATACCTCAGTGCTGAGGGAGGATAGATAGGGTGGTCAGTTGGATACTGACTGAGGAAAGTGGAAGACCTCCTGGTAGTGTGTGCTTTCACACTGTTTGATTGATGCCAGGCTAAAGAAAAGCCTTAGAAACTGTTGAAGCTAAGCAGTTGTCTGACTTACCATTTTGCTCTCTGTATATTTTACTTGACAAAAATAACATGACAAATGCACTGGTGCATTTTTTATGCACCTGATTGGTGTATTGGAGGATACACAGTAGTGGTGCATGGCACCAGGTGAGATGAGGACAGTGCCTGATGGAGATGGCAACCTGGGTGAGGCAGCATGGATAGGTCGAGATGGACTCAATGGCCAAATGGAGACCCTGACATGGCTCCTTCACTGGATGAGTGGGAGATGGCTGGAGGCTGATTGATGTTGGAAAGAGGGGGAGCACAGATGCCAGTAGTCCCACTAGGAGGATGTTGAGGAAGAATTGGTGGAGCTTCTCCCTCTCATTCATCAGGCTCCTGTTTCACATCAAATTTCATATTACTACCAGGCACTACAGGATTTCTTGGCTACCAATGAAGGGCCAAGAGTTTACTGCTGGGACCACTTCCTCCCATCATCAGATACTCCCAGGAACTGGACCACTATTTGGAAACACCTTTATAAATTTATCAAGTAGGATAAATATCATTTTATACAGTTTAATATTATTCACAACTTGTACTATACCCCTGTTCATCTGCATAGAATGGGTAGACTCCTTGATGACCTCTGTTCCAGATGTGGTAAAGAACCTGGCAATTTACTCCATATTCTATAGTCCTTGGAGAGTGTGGTCCCCATTCTGGAAACTGATTCAAACCTATCTAGATCCCCTCTTGGGATTGTCTAATGCTTTCTTCCCTGAAATATGCATTTTGGGGGACTATACCAATGCCCTGGTTGGGAATCAGAGACCACATATGGCCTTAATTTCCATATGTGCAATGAAAGTTATCCTTTGACATTGACTTGACCAGGGGATACCTCAATACCTTGAGTGGCACAAGGAAATATTATTTGCCCTGCAAGCTGAGCGCCTTATTGTCAGAATGGCTGGTGGACTCTCACATTACCAACGTATTTGGGAACCACTACAGGATCTACTGAAGGTCTAAACATTCCTACTAATACACAGGTGTCTTTCTTCCCCAGTAGTCCAGATCATTCCACATTGTTATATTCTCCTGGGTAACCTCCGGTGGTGGGCAGGGAGGGGGGATTAGGGGTAGTGGTGTGGGGAGAAGATGTGAGATTTATCTGAACTGAATACCTTTTGGTCCTATTCTTGTCTCTGTTATTGTTGACTATTGTATCCATAATCTGTTAACTTCTTTGGAATATTGTTCCCTCTTTTGGTGTCCTTAATAAAGTTTATTCAGTTTGAAAAAAAAGAATTGGTGGAGTAGGATCCATGGGCTCTGGAGGAGGAGGAGGAGGACCCCTGATGGAGCATTTGAGACAAACATTTGTGGAGTTCCAATTGTTGTCCATTTTTCTGGGCTGCTATTTGGTGGAGGAAGGCACACAACAGCAGGGAACCCCAGGTAAGACTTTGAATGGCAATGTATTACTGGGGCAGAAGACTTCAAGCAAGATGGAAGAAGCCATTTTGGCTGAAAGGACTTTTGTATGTTTTAAACCTCCTCCTATGAAAAATGATTGTTCTCCTGATGTTGACTGGGGAAAGTTGCAGGTGGAGGATCCTAAAGTAACCCAGTTCAGGAAGTATGTAAAAAGCAAGGATGAGAGACAGGTTAATGGTGATGTGGAGGAAAGGTTATGGTGATTTGAACTTAGGAAGGAAGTTCTCTATCATATGAGTCCCAGCCCCCAGATGAAGCAGGTGGATGCCCAGGTAGTGGTGCCCGTGGTGTATAGGAAAGAGGTGATGGAGGATGAGCACTCCAGTCACTCAGGGCATCTGAGCCATGGGAAGGTTTTGGCTAGACTAACCCCATGTTTCTATTGGTCAGGCATGCACAAGCAGGTGATAGGGGCAGACAGATAATGACCCTGATAGTGATGTGGGAGGAGTAACCCAGAGGCTGAAGGGTAAGAGGTGGCACCCTTGGAAGAGGGCGAGACTCCCACATAGAACAGAAGATAATAGGTGGTAGTCAACACCACTAGAAGTGTATAAGATCTGATACGTAACCCAGAGGTTAGGGACAGGCTGTTAGGCATACAGCATGGTATGTTACAAGCCTATCTTTAAATGTCTAAATGGGGATGGAGAAAGGTAGTTCCCCCTCACCCGAAGATAGTTCTACTGGGTGCTGTATGGTCCAGCCTTTCAAATGTTCAAATGTATCTGGTCAGGGGAAAGTCAATAGATGGCATAAAACTGCTGTTAGTAGTTTTTTCTCCTGGTATATGTAATGTTTTGTAGTATATGAATGTAGTAAACTTGTAAAATGTCTCAAGGTATTTGTATTGTTATGAATAGGATATTTTACAAATGTTTTTTTTTTTGAAAGAGACCCTGAGACAGTGCTTCTGGTGAGAGTGGGCTGAAGCTCCACACCCTTTCAGGATGTTATTTGAGATTTGGACAGCCGTAGGATAGTTACCCTCTTATGCGGGGGATGTGTGACAGGGTGACCACTGTCATAGTGGATAATCCTTGGATAAAATTAAACCCCTTCACCAAGAAGTTTATATGTTTTGTATAATGTCCAACATGCTAGTTGGTTGGTTATAAATTAAGTACAGTTATAAAACTAAGAGGGCAGTTTTAACAGAATAATAGCAAATGTTTGTGTCTGCTTTTTCTACATGTTAGCAGCCCTTTTCTAAGATGTATTTTGCAACAGATAGCATAAGGTAATATGATCCTGTAAGAGACTTTAGGAGAGCACAGAATGTTCTGACCTAGGCTCTGATCTTTAACAATGTAAACAAGTTTTGTAATATGCTCCAGGTGCCAAATAACTGTGCTCTATGGAGCAACAGTGGTCCCTAGTGGCTAGTTTTATGTTATGTCTGCTGTTAACCAAAAGGCAGGGGAAATTGTTTTTCAAACTTCTAGTGAGCTTATAAAAAGACCTACCTCAGTGCTGAGAGAGGATATATAGGGTGTTCAGTTGGATGCTGACTGAGGAAGGTGGAAGACCTCAAGGTAGTGTGTGCTTTCATTCTTTATGCACCTGAATTGTGGTCTGCCTGAAACTGTATTATGGTAAAGTCACGCCCAGTGACACTGTAACCTGGGCAAATGCTTTAAATATTTTTTTTTTTTGTTATCCTACTTTTTCTCCCCCATTACCACCTTGCCTTATTTGGCAACGGGGGGAGACATGGTAAAGTATTTCTGGTGTTTCTCCCCTAGTTCCTGGGACCCCATTTCACAGTCATGCATGCATGTGGAGGTGAGAATACACTCTGTGGCTCCAGTGAGGGTCCCTTCCTCCATCCTGGCCTAATGCCAGGTTCCCTCCCATGGCTTGGTGCTGCCACCTAGTCTCCACTGGGAGGTAGCCAAGAGCCAGGGAAATCTCACGTCTATCCCTGGAAAGGAGACCTGAATTCAGGCTGCTCAATCTGTCTCCTCACCCCCCCAGCCAACCCCTGGCAGCCCAAGCTCACTCCCAAATGTGGGTCACCAGCATGGTGAGATGTGTGGAGTCCAGCATCTCAACCCTCACTACCACCAGGCCAGCTTGCTTTAAATAATTTCTCCATCAATCTGGACAGGTATCTAGTGCCCCAAAGTAGGACTCTGAGTCATTCCCTTAATGGTAACAATCACTCTCTGCAATTTCACTTCCATCTAATTACTAGGCAGGAAGTCCTTGCCCAATTAAGAAGGATCAAACCAGAAGGATCGCCAGGCTTCGACAAATTTGAATGCAAATGATTAGGGCTCTGGTGAGAAATCACTGTCACCTGAAGTAATTTACACGTGGAGCTGGTCCTAGCAAAACTTGTTAACAGCAGCTGGTAGGAGATGAACCACTCTGGGCTGAAAAATGCCACACCACAACCAGTTTTTTTCTGAAATCTTCTTTTATTTTTACTACCCCCAGCATTTTGCCAAGCCTGTAATGGCTTCTTCCAGGGGAAATCTAAAATGTCACAACACAAAGTACCATTTACAGTTCTTAAACCTCCACTATTTTCATATTGCTTTTGCTTGGATACAATAAATGTGACAAAGTATACCTAAATTATATATCTAACCATCTTATATGGTGGAAACTTCACTTTTTCAGATATTCCAGCTATAAAAAAGATACAAATACCTTACATTCATTCAGCCTAAATGATTCATAAAATATTATGAGCCAATAAGACACCTTGTGCCCCACAAACCAATCTTAATGTGCAAAAAAAAAATTGCTACAGTCTCAATTTTACAAACCTAATTGGCTTGTCTGTCAGATTTCAAAGGTATACAAATTCTAATAACATCTTTTTGCAGGTATAACAATTTTAAAGCATACAGTTATAGTACCAGTGCTCCCCAACCCCCACTCAGCTGCATTAAATCCCACAGTTCATTCAAATAATTCCAGTATTTTTATTTATTTTTTTTTCATTTGAAAATGATAGTGAGTTTTTGGTCTTATCATTCAGCTGATTTATGATCAGCTTGACCACCACAAGAAGGTGTCCCACTCACCAGACAGGAAAAAGCCTTGCATTTTAAATTTTACTTTGCCATTCTGAGCTGAGGTTCCCCTGCTTTCTCTCTGTCTTATGGGGATACCACTATCTGGTTTCATTGCTAATATAATGTGCTCTGGCCAATAAGAGGTTCACATGTGACCACTGGGAGCTCACCAGTTAGGAGAAGGGCACAATTCTCACACATGAAATTCAATATTTAGGGTTTGGCAAGCTCAACCCATCATATTTACAACACATCTTTAATACATTTTTAAAGTTTATAGGGGTGCACCTGGTGTATGTGACCGAACAGAAGCATACAATTACAGTACCAGTGAACCCCTCCACTCAGCTGATTTAAAGTTTGCAATTCATTCTAATAACTCCGGTATTTTTACTTTTTTTTATTTGAAAATGTTAGAGGGGATCTTAATCTCATCATTCAGATGAATTATGATAAGCCTGACCACCATAACAAGATCCCCCACTCATCGGTCAGGACAAAGCAACACATTTTAAATTTTACCTTGCAATTCTGAGCTGAGGTTCCCCAGCTTTATTTCTGTCCTATGGGGAAACCACTCTCTGGCTTCATTGCTTATGTAATGTTCCCTGGCCAATAACAAGCTCACAGGTGATCACTGGGGAGATCACCAATTAGGAGAAGGTCAATGTATTTATAATACATCTTTAGTACATTTTTAAATGTTATAAAAAAAAATAATAAAAATGTATTGTAAATGCAATGGTCTGAGCTTGCCAGAACCTTACTATTGAATAACAATGTTAAAGCCTGTTGGGAACACAGAACAAACCCATTTTATATCCTGCATTATGGTGGACTGTCTTTAAAATGTTATACAGCACATCAATGTGCACTGGGCAGAAAAGAACTTCTGTGATAGTTATTATATATTGCCCAATAAATAGTATTTACAACTCAAACATTTATACAGTACATGGTGATATACATTAATTTGTTTCAAAAACCAAAAATCCTCATTTTAATCTTGTTTAAAATATAAACTGCAATAGTGATTCTCTGGTTCATACAAGACCTATGCATTCTGATACAGTGTTACTACTCTCACTAAAAGTTAAAGCACGATGGTAAACAAAGCTTAAAGAGCCACCAACGCCTCAAGAAGAACTTTGAGGAACATAATATCTGAACACAAAGCAGTTTATATTTCTCATCAGCTCTGTATTTCTTACCTCCATTATCTATTACTGAGGTCAGATGCATGAGAACAGAAGAATTGTTCCCTGAGGATTCATCAGCTCCTATTGTGTCTTCTCAACCTGATGTCATAATACTGTGCTTGTGACATCACAGCTATTAACATAGCGACAAACTGTGATGTCACATCAGAGCTTTATTATGTCAAGTAGGGAGTAAGTTATAGAGGCAGATGAGCTCTAAGGGATATAAATTCTGTTTTTGTGGGAATTTCTTCAGTAACAAATAATGAAGAGAAATCTATAGAAGATAAGTGAAATACAAGCTTAATTGTGTCCAACTATTATGTTTTCCAAAGTTTTTTGAAAGGTGTCAGGTGATCTTTAATGCAGCCATGGCTGCCTTTTGCTGATTAATCTATTTTACTATTGCAGTTAGAACATTCTACTGTTCATAGATAGCAGTTTGCAGTTCATAGACAGCAGTTTGCAGTCTAAGGTAACAAATATACATTTGGCTAATGCATAACAAAAAGTAAATTGAAATTGTCCATAACATTTTCTGAAGCTCTGAGCTGTACCATATTTTAAGTTTTGTGAACAACATAAATTGTTTCCAGGTACAGCAACATCTGTAATTGTGGCTAAGTGAGACTCACAGTATACCGAGTGATCACATTGTTCATTTTTTCCTGTATAGCTAAATAAAAAAAAAAGCTTGTTTTTTCTTCACACAATATTAGTGAATTGTTCACTATGACAGCAAATCATTTCATATTTTTAGTGATAGCTAACCCTAAGTTTTTCAATTTTGAATCAAATAGGCATGAAAAAATAGCAATGTTTTTTATGTAACTATGTTCTGAATTTAAAATGTTTTTGCTTGCTGACAACTGTACTGCACTAACATGCCGAGTTATTTTACAGCAGACATGTTGCTTATAGACTAGAGAATTTTATTTACTTTTCAAGAATGCATGGGACAGGCATAAGACAGTCCTAGGGGTGGGTAAGAGGAAGTAAGCTGTTGGTTAACTAGGATCTGCAGCTTATCTGTTAGGTAGGAAAATGGGCAGACTAGGTGGGCCAAGCGGTCCTTATCTGCCATCAAATTCTATGTTTCTATGTTTCTATGTTTACTGTTGAATAACTTTCTGTACCCTCTTGAAATCAGCAGGACTGAGCCTCCATGAGGTTAGCCCTCTTGTACCACAGCATGTGGGGTTGTGGTGAATGTGAATGATGTCACCAGGTACTCTAGAGTGTCAATGTCAGGTACCCACCACCATAAACAGCCAAAACTGTTTAGTCATGCTGCAGGTACCAGTGGGGATAGAGGTGTGTAAAACAACTACAAACTATTGGAATTAGAAATCTAAAACTGCTTTTTATTTAGACCTGCCACCATTATATTCCCAACACTTTACTGATGAACATAATAAAGGAGTTATTTATCACTGGAATGGGACATGATCATTGAATGATAGAAAATCAATTTACTAAAGAATGAAACTGTCTGCAATTTACACAGCAGGCTTAAATTTGAAAACTGCAAACAGAATTTAAAATCAACCATGTCCAGAAAAAAGTAGGAGTTGGGGGTTGGAAAAGTGGGGAAGGGATATATATGGGTAAGAGCCTACAAAGTACATGTCATTAGCTACTACTTCAAATGTGTACATGTGGCATCTTACCAAAGTTATGTACAAAGTGGAAAAGCTTTTTGTGGCCAGATTAAAATGCGATGTTACTATAAAAGAAATCAGCATTATACAAATAAAAGAGCCAGCAGATACACAATGAGCTTGTGTTCAAGGGCTGTATAAAGAAAACTTATCCAGACAAATAAAGGGGGGATGGGGAAGTGCCGGGGGATAAGAAAAAGAGAAATGGATGAGTTAAGAAGGAAAGGGAAGAGGGTGGGAAATGTATTGTTGAAAAGCTTAAAGAAAAAATGATTATTCTAAATATTATGCCACTGTAGAGATTTTACAGTGAAATGAGGAGGAAGAACTGTCTGATGTAAGCATGCTATATAAATAAAGTTTTACTTACTTACTGATACTAAAAAGGTCAATGTGTCCTAGGATATATAGCTATACTATTGCAACCATAAGAAGTTCTCAAGCTACCAACAGGCCTGCTATTTTACTTCCTCATTTAAGCCCCAGCTATGTTTGTAACTCACAAGCTCTACAATCCATTGAACCTCTTATCTTTCTAAGAGGTTATTATAATCTCTTTTTGGATGAGGGATGTGCTGTAAAGCCAAAAACCTAGGGGATGCTCCATTGTAGCCTCCCTTCTTAAAATGTAAAGACACACTGGATGTCTCATCAACCCTTCTGATGGTGCTTTTGTATTCCCTGGTCCTCTTTTTTAACTCCTTGAGGATTTTACCAACATATAACTTGTCACAGGGACATTGCAGAATATAAATAACCCCAGTGGTGTGACAATTAATCTGGCTTCTTACAGGATAAACTTTGCCTGTCTTTGGATGGTGAAATTCTTCCTTCTTAGATGTATGCCACATACTGAACATCGTCCACACAGAAACATACAATTGTTAGTGATCTAAATAGATGTTATTCTGCACGGTTAAGATTCACTGATGATCACATGTGGTTGGTGTGGGCCAATCTATCTTTAATGCTTGGTGCATTTTTGGATGTAACAATAGGTTGACTGTGAAATGCTATACTTGTTGATGGATGGTGTTGCAAAACACTTCAATGTTTATTAAGTATACCCCGAATCCTGGACATGTGAGGATTGTGTGTAGTAGAATAAATTACTCTGACTGTCAGGTATCATTTCCATATGTGGTTTAAACATTATGTGCTTTTTGCCCTTATCAATACTTTACTAACAACCCAATGACTGTAATCCCTTTCCATAAATCTGGATACCATAATTTCAGGCTCTTGTTGAAATGCTATAGGCATACTACAGTTTTTCTGTGCTCTTAAAAATTGGGAGTATGGAATATTGTTTTTTTTTAATTATTCTGGGTGAAAATTTGTGGCATGAAGTAGCATGTTTCTATTTGTGGGTTTTCTGTGTAATGTAGTTTCCACTCTTCCTTGATTGTGTGAAATTACAATATCCAGAAAAGGTATCTTCTTTGTGCTGGAAGTGGTCAGAAACTGTAAATATGGATTGCATCCATTAAGAAATTCTAGAAATTCTTGTAGTTCTTCCCCCGTGCCAGTCCAAATAAACAGTATATAATCAATGTATCATTCCAAAACTAAATGTGTGATTTATGTATGTTGGTGGATGAAAATACACTATCCAATTCAAATACAGGCATATAAAAATTAGCGTAACCTGGGGCCATTGTACTCCCCATTGCTGTGCCCTTTGGCAATAAAATTGTTCTTCAAACCTGAAATAATTCTGATTAAGAACAATAGATGCCAATTCCTGATGTAATTTGGTAGGTGGGTAGCTATCTTGTGGCCTTGTGTTCTTATGTCCAATAACATACCCAACATACTGTAGTGATACCTCCCTCATGTGTGATAGATGTGTAAAGATCTTTCACATCAACCGTGACCAATATAATGTTCTCTGGAATTCTCTGGTTGTTGACATCCTTAATAAGATTTAACATATGAGTTATATCTCTCAAATAAGTGGGAATACCTTCCACTATTGGGTAAAGATTCAGATTCAAATATGTGAAAAGGGGCCTCAAACCTGACCCTATTCCTAATACTATCATAACACCTGGTGGCCTTTGGGTATCTTTCTGAATTAATGGAATTGAATAAAATAATGGGGTAATAGGGAACTCCTGCATTAAGTACTCTCCTTTCCAGTCTTTTAACCACCCTAATGCTACCATTTCTTCCAGGAATACCTAAATGCATTGTTTGATGGATGGTAAGGGATCCTTCACTAGTTTAACATAGTTTTCACTATCATTCAAAAGATTCATACAGATAGTTCAGTACTGTTATAGAGATTGTACCACAATACCTCCACCTTTGTCCACTGGTTTTATAACAATTGATTCATCCTTCTCAAGATCTTTTATTGTCTGTTTCAAAGCATCAACACACTTCCAAACATATCAATGAAACGCTTATACTGGGCAATCTGAACAATGATTGGCTGTCCCCTAAATTACAGGAGCTAAAATAATTCTGCTATGGTTTCAGATTCCACCAACTCATTTCTGAACGCACTAGGCCTAATAAGCACAACCCCTCACATTCCTCCATCTTAGACCATATCCTTACCAACAGAATTCAGAAAATCTCACTCTCAGCTGTTTTTGACAATATACTCAGAGATCACAATGTCATTGACTGTACCAGGAATTCATCAAGATCTAAAAACAATTCATCCTATATTCAGAAATGTTCATTCTCAAACATTTCTGTCCGTGATTGCCTCCAACAACTAGCCACCATCAACTGACAGGACTTTTACCTTGCTCTCACAATCCAGCTGGACTAGGATTCCTTCACACAACAAGTTAATATGGTTATAGATAAATTAGCCCCCTACATACCTCACAGAACCCGAAACAAACATGCCCTATGGTTCACTAAGGAAATAAAAATTACTCTTAAGCAAAGGGACTGATTTTGGGCCATAGCTTGACTTTCCAAAGCAGAACAAGATCAGTTGCTTTACAGGCTAAAAAGGAACTGATGCACAAAACTAATCTATGTGACCAAATCAAACTATTACAAGACTCTCCTGAACAATAAAAGATATAACTCCTCCATTTTCTGGTGGGCTATCAATAACCTTGATTGGGGAAGCCTCTTCTACCTTACCAAAACAACAGCTAATATTAGCAGTATTGAACCTACATTTCACATTAACAGGTAATGCCTTCGATAACCTAGCCACAACCTTCCCTACAAGATCAGTTGAGTGCATCAATACTTACCTCAATTACCTTCAGCATCTGTCAGTTTACTTATAGATACATAGATACCTAGAAATTGTCGATAGATAAGGACTGCCAGGCCCATCTAGTCTGATCATTTTACTGCCTATAAAAGTGACCCATGACACTACATAATCATTTGCTTTAGCTTTAGTTTCCCATCACTAATGTTCCTTGATTCCTGTCCCATGCGTGTTTAAATCCTGCCAACATACATTATAAGGAGGTAGAGTATCTCCTTCTAACCCTTGACACCAAAAAGAGTACAGGGGCAGATACCATTTAACTTATCTTCATAAAAATGGGCTTCCCAATTTTTACAGCACTTGTATAATCTTTCAGTAACAAGATGGGTGGTCCCTACACTATGGAAAATCACTTATATACTCCCACTTTTCAAGTCAGGTGATAAAGCCTCTGTGAACAATTACTGACCCATCTCTAACCTACCAGTGTTGGCAACATTGTAAAAAAATTAATCCATGACCAACTAAAAGCATATCTTGAGGCACATTCCATTATTAACCCAGTGCAGTCTGGCTTCCTGGGTAAGCATTGTACAACTTCTCTGCTAGTAAAAGTTACCAATGACTGGTTTACAGCCTTAGATCATAAACAGACCACTGCAGCACTCATTTTAGATCTAAGCAAAACCTTCAACAGAGTAGACCACTCCATCCTCCTGAGTAAGCTCATTTACATTGGACTAAGTCCAAATGCAGTGAAGTGGTTTAGAAGCTCCTTCACAGATAGGCATCAGCAACTGAAGGGTGAAGGTCTAATGTCTACCTGTGTATTTGTCAACAAAGGTGTACAGCAAGGCTTCATATTGGGGCCTTTGTTGTTTACTATATACATTAAGGATCTGGGTCATAACATCATCTCAGCCAATCTACACTATTATGCAGACAATACTGTACTATACATGGCAAGTCCAGATCTGGAGGCAGCACTAAGGACCTTGCAAGGTGAGTTCAACCTCCTGCAACTCAACCTGTATGCATCTAAGCTCATTCTAAATGCATCCAAAACCAAATACATGGTACTGGTGCATAAACCTCATTCCTCTCCTTGGCAAGTGGTATTATTACCCCATCCAATGAATCACTTGAATTGGTAGGTGCCTTCATATATTTAGTAATGTGGGTGAATAAAATTTGTTGTTTAATGTTCATATAGACACCATTTGTAAGAAATTGAGGCAAAAATTAGGGTTTTACGCCACAACATGGTTTGCCTCACCTGTGATGACAAAAAATGCTTGTGCAGGACTAGGGGTGGACGAAAGTTACAAATTCCACTTTCGTGGAACTTCCTTTCATGGAAATTGCAGAACTTTCGCCATTGGCGAAAGTAGAATTTTCCATGGACTTTCGACGAGTTCTGCTGCCTTTTTTTGTGAACTGCAGAAAAATGCATGTAAACTGTGGAATTTATTCTTTCCAGTTTAATGAACTGTCAGTGAATGAGTGCCTGCTTGTACAACCATTTAGTTATTCACTGACAATTCAGTGGGCCACTTGGTAGTGAAGGAGAGGGGGGTTCTGGGCTGGTGGTCTGCTCAGGGGCAGGGTAGGGAGGGGAGTTGGGTGGTGGCAGATGAACTGTCAGGATGGTGTTTGTGGGGGTCTAATAGACACCAGGGAATTGAAATTATTTTTTACAAGGGATCTGGGATGGGGAGGTCCAATAGACACCAGGGAATACTGGGACTAGGGGGGGATGAGTTGGTGGACTGCCAGCTGTTTATTTGTGGACTCAGGATTCCAGGATATGGAGGGGGTCTGCTAGACATCAGGGAAATAAAATGTTTTGGGAGCCATGATTGTTGGGTGGGGGGGCACTAGAAACCATGAGGGTCCAAGGAAGGGATTCGAGGTCTTTACTGGGACCCCTGATCAGTGGGGGGGTGGATTAATGAGTTAAACTGCAGTTAAAAAAAAGCCTCAGAAATGACCACTGGCTGTGATCCTTTCTGCGGATTTTTTTTCCACAGTTTAACAAATTATCCCACTGTTTTTTACATTTTTTCTGCAGTTTTAAGGTGGAACTTCTGTGAAAGTTCTGAAAATGATTTACGAACTTTCGCGGAAGCAAAATTCGCACTTTCTCCAAAATTCTGCCATGGAAATTCATTTTCGCACATCCCCATGCAGGACACATTCCTTCCCCTGTTGTAAAATGGTGACATCATTTACAGATGTGCCACAGCATCACAACTGGGCCAGTTAGATGTGCTGTACCACAGAGTGCTACATTACATCTGTGAGCTACCAACTGTTATGCATCACTGTCTTCTATATAAGGATATAGGATGGCCATCACTCAATATCAGAAGGTTACGACACCTAAATATCTGTCTCTTAAAGCTCTTTGTAATTCATTACCCTCATACATCTCATCACTTCTCACTAGGTCTCAAGGAGTATGCTGATTGAACAGTGATATTTTGACAGTGAATGATATTACAGCGGCAATTTGATCTTTCCACTGTAATGTACATGAGGGACACCGGCACTGCTTTCTCTGGGTCTTGCACACCTCCCTGAATCAACTCTGACTCAGAGATGATAATCATAAATTATGGGGGGTGCAGGGGGATGAACCCCCCCAAAAAAACAAAGAGTTTACCTGACAGATTTATGCCAACTGCAATTTGCAGTAGACATAAATCCATCGCTGTAACATCCGTCGACAAAGTTTTTGTCGAACCGGCATCATAGATCTGTCTCAAGGTCCCTACACATTGCAAATGCACAACCTCATCTTAATCAATGTCCCTAGGCACTGCCCAAAATATGGGAGGATGGCCTTTAGCTGGGCTACCCTCAAGGGATGGAACGTCCTCCAGAAAATAGTCACGCTTTCCACCCTTGTCTTTACCCTGTCCTTCCAACCCCTTCTCAACCAATACTGCACAGACAAATGTGCCTGCCACTAATACCCCACCTGTGATCAAGTTCCCTTGTTGGCATCTTACCTATAAATATTGCTGTAAGTTGCAAATCTTGCCATATGATACATGATTTATGTTCATACCTGTACACTGCTTATCTAACAGTCTCATTATCCCTCTTTGTATATCCTTGCTATAGTTGTCTGTTAATTCTAGGCCTAATTCTCATATGCAATTTGCATATCAGTTGCTACTGTTCATAGACTATATTCTCTGTAATTCTTCTTTAATTGTTTGACCCACTCTTTCAATGACCACAGACAAAGTATCTTTTAATATTTACATATGCATAATTGCCTTACTTGTAACAAGCACTTCTGAAATTTATTGTCTTTTTGTAACATCCCTGTATGTATGTTTTGTTTTATTCAATTTTGTGCTGCTGTCCTACCCAGGACCTTCTTACAAATGAGTTATGTTCAATGGAGCTTCTTCCTTGTAAACTAAATAAATGAAATGGGGAGGTAGATTTATGTGAGCCCGTGTCTTGTCATTAAGTACATTCTGCTCTATGTCTTTTGAACAAATCCAATGTATGTTTCAACAGTCTCATTTTTACCTGACTGTGGCATGTATTTAGATCTAATGTTCAATGCTCGTTTCACTTGTGTATGCTGTGGATCTTGATCTTGATTATGTGAAAACATTGCTTTAAGTCTTAGAAACATAGAAACATAGAAGTTGTCAGCAGATAAGGACCTCATGGCCCACCTAGGCTGCCCAGTTTTCCCTGCCTACTGTGCATCTCCACCCCTTGCCTTACTACTAAGTCCCCTTGTACCTGTCCCATGCTTCTTTAAATCCAGTCACCGTGTTCACACCCACCACCTCTGCTGGAAGGCTGTTCCAGGCATCTACCAGCCTCACTGTGAAGTAGTAATACCTCACATTTGCTCTGAGCCTTCCCCTCAACTTCACAGCATGACCCCTTGTCTTCAAGCTTGTTTTTCTATGGAAAATGCTACCTTCCTGTACCTTATTTATACCTGTTAGGTATTTGCATGTTTCTATCATATCCCTCCTTTCCCTCCTCTCCTCCAGAGAGTACATATTTCAGTTAATTGAGTCTCTCCCCATGGGGCTTTTGATGCAGGCCCTGCACCATTTTTGTAGCCCTCTTTTGTACTGCCTCCACCTTATCAATGTCCTTCTGAAGGTGGGGCCTTTCCCACTGTCTTATCACACTGCTTGGCTAACTTCAGGTCATCAGAAATGATTACCCCAGGTCCCTTTCCTGTTTGGTGGTTGCCAGTACTTCCCCTCACAATTGATGCATAGTTCCCAGGTTTCTGTGCCCCAAGTGCATGATTTTGCCCTTTTTTGCATTGAAATCCAGCTGCCAAACCCTTGACCACTCTTCCAACTTTTTCAGATCATCCCTCATTTTTTCCACCCCCCTCCAATGTGTCTGCTCTGCTGTAGATATTTGTCACATCTGCGAACAGGCATACTTTCTCTTCTAGCCATTCCACAATGTCACTAATTGAAGAGGACTAGGCCTAGTACTGAGCCCTGAGGTACACCACTGGTCACCTTGCCTTCTCCAGAGTGGACACCATTTGCTACCACCCTCTGACTCCTGTTGCTTAACCAACTTCTTGTCCAGTCAGTTTATAACTTTCTGATCCACACCCCGATAGGCCAGCTTGTTCGCCAGTCATCTATGTGGAACATTGTTGAATTCCTTACTGAAATCCAGGTAGGCCACATCTACCACTCCTCCCTGATCCACTACCCTGGTCACCCAGTTGAAGAACTCGATCATGCTTGTATGCCAAGACCTCCCCCCTGTGAAACCATGTTGCCTTGAATACTGTAATCCACTGGTTACAAGGTATTCCGCTATCCATTCCTTCCACAGTGTTTCCATTACTTTGCCCATTACCGAAGTCAGGCTGACAGGTCTGTAATTTCCTGCCTCCTCCCTGTTCCCACTTTTGTGGAGTGGGACCACATCTGCCCTCCTTCAGTCCCTCAGAACCTCCCCAGTTTCTAATAATAGGTTGAACAAAGTTGTCAGAGGTGCAGCTAGCACCTCTTTGAGCTCCCTCAGTATCCTGGGGTGCACCCCATCAGGTCCAATTTTTCTGTTCAAGACCTCCTTGTAAATGAGCCTGCTCAATGGAGTATTTTTCCTGCCAGTAAACTTGAACTATTTTGGTCCTCCTTCTCGCAAACCCCATCTTCCCCATTTATCCCTACTATTTCCTCTTTGGTGTTCCTCTTCTCCCTTATATATCTAAAGAAAGTTTTTTCCACTTCTTTTACTAATGGGGCAATATTGTCCTCTGTTTGTGCCTTTGTGCATCAAACTTCCTTCCCTGCTTCCCTTTGTTTCACATGGTACTCTTCCTTATCCTACTCCTGTGTCTTTTTGTACTTTCTAAATGCTATTTTTTTTTTGTTCTTACTTTTTCTGCTACATCTTTAAAGAACCATAGTGGTCCCTTTTTATGTTGTCTTGCACACGTGCAAGCAACATCTTGTGGTAGTATTAGCACAGTGAGAGGTGTGCCAGTGTTGGCCAAATCAGGGCACCCTTTAGTTGGTGCATTCCTCATTCACCAATTAGCCAGCATGCTAGAGCTGACACAAAAAATATGTAAAGTGCCATCAACTTGAAAGAAATCTGTTGCTACAACCAGAGACAAGCTCATCATGCAGTGGCAGAGATGACCCGACTCCCGTATGTGCCTTTCCTGGTGAAACATTTCAATAAACATGGTGGCAGCTCCTGCTGCCACCACACAATCTGCAATCAAAGCCAACATTGGGGGTGCAATCCCCATGTCAGCATGTCTCCCACCCCAACCCCACATTGTGTGGCACACTGGTAGCCCAGCCCAGTGTGGCCAACAAACTGTTGCAATGTCCAGGGTTTTTTTACCTGAAAAAAAGAAAATGGTCCTTCGCTGTCTGCAGCACCCCCCACCAACCCGCACCCACCCTCTACACACCCCACCTCCCCACACACACCTCCATACCCCATACTTACCTCTGGAGGTCCGGTGCTGTGATGTTTGGTGGAGCAGGAACATGTCTGGACTCTTCAAAGCCGAACTGCAAAGTGAAGAAATGCCAGTAAGCTTTATAATAGCATCAGTAGGGGGGGTCAACTTTGGTGGATATCTCAGCCAGTTTTTGAATTTTGGCTCCAAATTTTCAACATGGGGTTCTTGGGACACCACCTCATGAATATATGCACTGTCATCTCGTTATTCGGTCCAGAAAGGTGATTTCATGGTCACTGTGCAGCATCACCTTTTGGGATCGATTAACAAAATAACAGTACCACTCTTCATGAGGTGGGGTCCCAAAAAGTATATGTTGTAAATTTGGTGAAAAAATTCCAAAAAATGACTCTGTTGTGAGTGTGCATTGTGCAGTTTCCACACATGCTCATAACTTTGACAGTTTTTAATATTTTCAACATTGCCATTTTTTCACACCTCCTTATTCACAGTACCGCTGTCATTTTTCACATCCTGCCTGAAATGTGTTTTTGCACATGTGGCGCACAATGGAGCGCTTGCTGTGGGAAATCAACTTAAGGGACCAATTAACAATATCACAGAGCCAGTGTTCATGAGCAGAGGTCCCAAAATGCCTATGTTGAAAATCTGGTTAAACAAATCCCCAAAATAATTACGTTATGGGCATGCATTGTGCAGTGTCTATGCACCCTCGTGACGTCACCAATTTTTCATACTTTCATTCCAGATTTTCAACATTGACATTTTTTAAACATCCTCATGAACAGTACAGCTGTCATTTTTCACATCCTGCCTGGAATGTGTTTTTGCACCTGTGGCACCAAATGGCATAATCGCTGTGCAAAATAACCTTTCCGCTAATTAACTGATAGTGCCACTGTTCATGAGGTGGGGTCCCAAAAAGCCCATGCTGAAAATTTAATGTGAAAATACCAACAAACACCCAGTTCATTAGGGTTTCTAACCAAAATGCCCCACCCTGTAGAGATGGACAGGTATCAGAGGTGTGACTTTTGATTGTTGGCTGTAATGGTCACACCATTCCACCCCCACCCTGCAGCCAGTGACAGGCATCAAGGTGTGCCTTGAACTCTTTGGCCCCAAAGTTCACTCCATTCTCCCGTACTGCACCCATCTCAGAATGGAATGGGGTGGGCATAAGGCCCGAAGACCCCAAGGCAAACCGCAACACTTGTCAGTGTCTGCAGCATAGGGTGAGGTGAAATGGCATAAGTGTTATGGCTGACAACCCAAAGGCACACCCCAATGCCTGTCAGTGTCTGCAGGGTTGTGGTATGGTTGGCATCAGTTCAATACTTTACTGCCATTCCTATTATGCATCTCTCTAACTCCTGCACTGCCAGTGCCAATGCCAGCAAAACAACATTCAGTATCGACAAATACTTGTTTCTCTTGCCCTTGTTAACCTTCCTGACACAGACATTTGTTGCTTTTTCAATGACACCTTTATCTTTGCCCATAACAGATCTTTCAAAATGCTGAAAATCACACTCTAATGTCAAATTTTCAGTGTTCTTTGAAGCTGAGAAGGAAAAACCTAAAGACAGAACCTGAATTTCTGCCAGGGTTAGTCATCTATCACTAAGGTTGAAGACAGTTACCTGGGTTGTCGATGTCCCTTCTGCTGTGCCTTTGTTCCTCTGCCTCCTCTCATTCCTCCAGTGTGCCCTTCTATTACCTCTCCTTCTTTGGACCTCTTGAGTAGGTTGTATCTGCTTAGCCACTACTGAGAGTCCTTCTCCTGATGTCTGTGTTCTTCTATTTGATTGAGTCCCTGAGCTTGTGTCCTCCCTTAAAAAGGACCTTGTCTTTTATGCCTCCCTTCATTTTTGGTATAACTCTCCAACTATTAGATACTCCATCTGGGTAGTTGCATCGATTATTGTAATTTTCAAAACTGTAAACTTTATTATCATGATAATCTAGTGCGTCATGCTGAAATGTCTTTATTTTGGTCTGCTTAAGATTAATATCATACTCATTTAGTTTCCTTTTGATATTATCCAAGAACTGAAGCATACCAGTAGCTTAACCATTTTTAAGCTAAAATTATCTGAATTGTTGAGAAAAGATTGTACATGTTTTAAACTGATTTTCTTAATTGTGTAGCTGTTTTGTTAATTGTTTGCTATGTTTTGTATTTGTATTTGGAGGTTGTACAGGACTTTTTTGTAAACAGGATTTGTATCCTATCAAATTTTTGCCTGTCTAAAAATAAATGTTACCATACCAAGAAGGAACAAAAATCTTGATTTTTCATTGTCATTTTTAACTTTTCTTCTAAGTCAGTTAGAACTGAAGCATATCAGTAGCTTAACCATTTTTAAGGTAAAATTATCTGAATTGTTGAGAAAAGATTGTACATGTTTTTAATTGATTTTCTTAATCGTGTAACTTCTGGAACCGTTTTGCAATGGTTCACGTCATTCCTTACCGGGAGATCACAGAGAGTTGTATTGGGGATTTTTTCCTCTGACCCAATCTCTCTGTTATGTGGAGTGCCCCAGGGATCCGTGCTGTCGCCCATGTTGTTTGCAGTGTACATGCTGCCCCTCGGAGGTATCATTAGACGATATGGGCTGAGGTTTCACTGCTATGCGGATGACACCCAGCTCTATCTGTCCTTTGCACCTGACCAGGATGGAGCTCTCTCGGTATTTAACAGCTGTCTGAGGGAGATCCAAGACTGGATGGATTCTAGCTGGCTAAAGTTGAACTCGGAGAAAACAGAGGTGCTGGTGGTGGATCCTGGTGGTCGGGTGGTGAGGCCGGATATCGGTGCTCCTTCTGGAATTATTCTTGGTGGAGTACCTTTGCCGTCCTCAGAACAGGTGCATAGCCTTGGACTTATTCTTGATGATAAGCTGACTCTTAAAGCTCAGGTGTCTGCTGTTGTCAAGACTTCCTTTTATCATCTTAGAAACATTGCCAGGGTGAAGCATCTTGTTCTGTTTGACTCCCTGCCTACATTGGTTCATGCCTTTGTATCCTCATGCTTAGACTACTGCAATGCCCTGTACTTTGGGCTTTCCGGGGTTGAAATCCATTGCCTGCAGCTAGTGCAGAATGCTGCAGCCTGGGTTTTGACTGGGACAAGTCATTTTTGTCACATCACTCCCGTGCTGCGCGAACTGCACTGGCTGCCTGTGCAGTGGCGGATCACCTTTAAAGTCATTTTGTTGACTTTTAAAGCCCTTCATGACCAGGGTCCAGCCTACCTGAAAGACGTCCTCGTACCTTACTGCCCTGACCGATTACTCCGTTCGGCCGACATGGGGTTGCTAGAGATCCCGAGAGTGAGTCTGAAATCCTCTGGCAGCAGAGCATTTTCATTTGCTGCACCCACTCTTTGGAACTCTCTACCATGCCGGCTTCGGCAGTGCACCTCCGTGGAACTCTTTAAAAAAGAGCTGAAAACTTATCTGTGGAACATGGCTTTTTTAGATAATTAATTATTTATTAATGCTCTGGATCTTATTATTATATATTTTATCTCGTGGCATGCTGATTTTATGTATATGTTTGTGTATGTAATGATTAAATTGTTCAAATTGTTCAGCACCTTGATATGTCGAAAGGTGCTATATAAATAAAATTATTATTATTATTATTATTAACTGTTTTGTTAATTGTTTGTTATGTTTTGTTTTTGTATTTGGAGGTTGTACAGGACTTTTTTGTAAATGGAATTTGTATCCTATCAAATTTTTGCCTGTCTAAAAATAAATGTTACCATACCAAGAAGGAACAAAAATCTTGATTTTTCGTTGTAGTTTTTAACTTTTCTTCTAAGTCAGTTATTTCAGCAGTCAGTTTATTATGTTCCTGTTATACTGTTTAAATTCCATCCCATCTTTTAAATAGTTTATCAGAATTATTTCCTAAATTTGGTTTGACAAAAACCCTTAAACCATGTGTAAATTCTAAATATTTCATCAAAGTTAAACAGTGCAACTCCAGTCTGAGATTTCTGCTTTTTAAAGCCTCTATTCTTCTCAACACTACCTTGTGTTTATTCCATAGTCTGACTTGTATCCCTATTACCTTTCATTAAGCCCATTAAGCTGTTCCTATCTTCTAGAGTGAAGCTTAGAATGGAATCTCAGATTCTGTTTCTCAGATTGTACACTCTTACCTGCATCGTTAAATTCCTCCATAGTTGTGATAATTATGGATCAAAACGTTATGGAAAAAGCTTAAATGAAATGTAGTAAAATAATCAGGCATTTTAATGTCACTGTATTGTATCAATCAAGTCTCTCAGGCAACATTTGCCTATAATCAAACAGTTTCCAAATGGTAAATGTCCAACAGTGTCAGGTTTCCGCTACCTGACTAGCAGAGATGCAAAAGATTTGGGCTCTGGCTGGAAATCACTGCCATGTGAAATAATGTAGACATGGTGATGGTCCTGGCAGAACTTGTTAACAGCAACTGGTAGAAGTTGAACTGCTCTGGGCTGAAAAATGCCATAACACAACTGCTTATTCTGAAATCTTCTTTTATTTTTACTACCTCCAACATTTCACCGAACTTATAATGGCATCTTCTAGGGCAAATCTAAAATGTCTTAACACAAAGTACTATTTACAGTTGTTGAACCATCAATACTTCAATATTGCTTTTGCTTCAATACAATAAAAGTGACAAAGAATATCTAAATTATATATTTAACCACGTTTTATCATGCAAATATCAATTTTTCAATGATTCCAGCTGTAAAAAAAGATAAAAATTCCTTATACTATAGTTATGCAGCCTAAATGATTCCCAAAAATATTATGAGCCAATAAGACCAATCCTAATGTGCAAAAAAGTGCCACAGACTCCATTTTATCAAACTCATTGGCTTATCTGCCAGAATTCAAAAGGATTAAAATTCTAATAATGTCTTTTCACAGGTATAACAATTTTAAAGCCTGTTGGGAACACAAAGCAAACCAATTTTATATCACGTATTAGAGATGTGTCAAAGTTTTAATTTGCCAGGGAAGTTGCTGCTAAGTGGCCAAAATTCACATCCATGGAGTTTTGCAAAGTTTTTCCTGCCCTCAACAACTCTGGCTACACCTGAATTGTGAAGTTTTCATTGTGAAGTGTGGAATTTCACCAGCAAATGATGGAATTTCACCTGGAACATGTGGAATTTCACCAACAAATGGTGAAATTCTGCACGTCACAGTGAAATTTCACACTTTGCAGATAGAGCCACACTCTGTGAATTGTGCTAAATTCATGGATTAATTCACAGAGCAAATGTAACCAACTTCACCCATCTCTATCCTGTATTAATGTGGACTGTGTCTTTAAAACTTTATACAGCGCATCAATGTGCATAGGTCAGGAAACAACTTCTGTGATAGTTACTATATATTGCAGAATAATTATTATTTATGACTCGGACATTTACATATGGTGATATACATCAGTTTTAGAAAAAATCTCCTTTTAATCTTTTTAAATTATAAACTACAATAGTGATTTTCTAGTTCTTACAAAACCTATGCATTCCGATGCGGTGTTACTAACCTTACTACAAAGTTAAAGCATGAAGGTAAACAAAGCTTAATGCATCTTTGGCTACCATTTCTGAGTAATCCATTTTACTACTGCAGTTAAGACATTCTACTGTTTTATATTTATTTATTTATTTTTTTAAGTTTCCGAATTACAGTACCTATGAGCCAAAGACTCACTTATGAAGATTTCATATCAAGAGTGTACAGAGATAAACGAATAATACAACATCCTACAATAATTCATAAAATGGCATACAACAATTCAAGTCAGGTGATACAGAGAATACCAAGTCACATTTTTACATCATTATAGAGTTAACAATAACAGAGTTTCCAAGCATGTTACAGAGTCAGTTACAACAATGGCTCCTACAGATAAGATGCAGGAGCATTAAAAGCAGTTGGGTAGGTAGGGAGTGCTGTCAGTAAGGTGACATTGTCAATAGCGTCATGCTCTAAATGCATGTGCATCAGAAGCAGACCATGTGGGAAGTAACTAAGGTGATGGCCAGAGCAAGCAACAAATACACCAGTGCAGAGAGAGAGAGAGCCAAGGCAGACAATATTGTCTTTGTCACATAAATTAGATTAGGGTAAGGGGTGGAAAACTGAGTGGTATTGGGGTAGGGAAAATTAGGAAGAGTAGAAAAGGTTGGGTGGAGAGAAAGGAAGATAAATTAGTGGAGAAATGGGGAGTAGCAGAGGAGAGGGTGTAGAAGTGGGTGAAGAGAGGAAAGGGCAGAGGCAGGCGAGAAGTGGTGCTTGTGGGCAATTAGGTGAACTGACTCAACAGAGTATTATGAGCAATCACAGCTACTAAGTGCAAGGAAGTGCTGCATGAGTCTGAGTTTGAAAGGGCCTTACTTGCATTCAGACAGAATGTGGGTGGGTAGGCCATTTAGCCAGGTAGGTGCCCTGAACATGAATGCCCATTGCCCTTGACCTGTATGGTAGAAAAGGACTTGATAGGAAACCTTAGTGGTGCTTCTCATGCTCTGAGGGTTTGAGGCTTGTATGAGGAGATTTTTTGTGTGGTGGGAGAGCCCAAGAATAATTTTTTTGCCATCAGGCAGGATTGGTATGAGATCCTGCTCTTGAGGTTCAGCCAATTGGTATGATCATACAGATTGCAGGTGTGGGTATGCCTGTGCACCCTAGAAAACCAGTCAGCAAGCTTTAATAAGAGATATTTTGATTCTGCTAAGGGCAGTGTTGGTTGTGAACCCATAGATACTTAGCCCATAATCTATTATTGAAAGGAAAGAACTTGTTACAGACAGACAGAGGGCATAAGGGGTCTGGTTTTACCTGTGTCTGTAAAGAAGGAGGCCCTGAACAGGTGCTCTGCACTGCCTAAGCCCTCAGCAATGCCAGCTTTCCCCAAGACTTCTTGTGGGGTGGACGGCCACTTTCAAGCTGCCATTGGTGCTTCCCACAGCCACTAAGGAACCAAGCCAGAGGAGTCCCTAAACAGGCACTCCACACTGCCTAAGCCCTCAGTGATTCCTTCTCTCCCCAGGACTTCTTGCTGGGTGTATGGTCACTCTCAAGCATGCAGTAGAGGTGCCACCATTGGTACTTTTACATTTTTAAGTGTTTATTGCCTTTTTAGAAAAATTATTAAAGTGTACCCAGAGATATTATAGCAAACTGCAGTAACCCCGTTAGCCGGGGTTACTAGAATCCCAGTAAGACCTAGTGGTAGGCAGGGAAGGCAGCTTGTGAAACTCCAGTTAAATGGATTTCACACTGTCTCACTCTGTTCTCAGTCTCAGCTGAGACTGAGGGATGATATCACCATAGAACTCTCACAGCTGCATGAGCCACACTGCAGTGCTGCAGTTGGAAGTTAGGATAGAATGTTGTGGATTTTGAACAGAGTCTGTGTGCAGTCTTGGTGAGAGGCAGCAGCACAGCTGTCTGTGAGCAGGCTCTCAGAGCTTTAAGCTCTGTTTTAGAGCTACTGTTAAAAAGGTGTGTGTTTCCACTGTAAGAGGGACACAGAAACTTATTGCTGAAGTGGTGGAGACCACTGTCACTGGTCCGAGTGTCCCCTACCTGAAGGGATGGGGGGAAAAGGTTTGCCAGTCTTCCAGGGGCAACCCTCCTGGTGCTGGCTAAGGGAAGAAGCTGCCTATTTCAAGTTGTGCTGCGGCACCAGAAGATCTGAGAGAGAAATTCCTGTGGAGGAGTCGCCTGCGGGGCACCTGCAACCAAAGGGTGAGTTTGCTCTGACAGAGGGCCAGTGTTTTTCACCTGAACTGTTAGAACATTGGGATTGGACTACTTAATCTGTAGGAGGTCTAGTGTAATAGACATTGCCAGTTAACTCAAGAAGGTTCAAGTCCAGCACCTAAGAGTGAAGTAATGTGGGTATTGGACTGCTTAATCAGTGAGGGGCCTAGAGCAATGGGCTATGCCATTTAAAAGTATGTTCAAGTCCAGCACAATGGGAATGTATGACAAGTAGAGGAAATGTGACATACATTTAGCCATAATCTACATTGCCAAGCTTTACAGTAGGAGGTATTTATTGTCCAGAGAAATGGCCGGGTATGAATTGTGGAAGCGAGAGGTGGGAGACCCCCCCCCATCAGTGGTAACCAAATTCCTCTCTGGTTGCTCTGTAGCACCTTTACTTTCTCTCAGGTACTTGGCCAGTGCCTGAGGAAAGTACCAAGTGGTATTAAAAGGAAGTTTCCCTGATAGAGCTGAGGTGCTCTTAGGTGGTTTAGGGAGCCACCAGAAAATGTTTCCATGACATATGGAAGGTGTCTGAATGGCCAGCAAGGGAGCCGAGCCAGAGAAAACCCAGATCAGTGTACAAGTTTGGGCTGTGTACCCAAAGCAGCGTGCAAGTCCGGGCTGTTTGCCTGGTGGGTTCAGAGCCTGAGGGCTGAAGTGTTGAAGAAGTGTTCTTGATTCTTTTAATCTGCATTACCAGGAGTGTAGCACCGTGGGAGCCCATCTATGCTTTGTTTATTCTGTTTGTGTGAATAAAAGCCACACTTTAGAATCCCATTTCTGGTATTGGACATTACAGTTATTGCTTCCTGTGTTCAGAGTTACTTGGGTGCCCCTGTGCAGAGTAGCCAAACCTAGCCTTTGTGCCGAGTGACCTATTCCTCCCCGAACTCAGTCCCCACCTGGTACTGCTGTCAGATTCAAACAGCATACCACCTGTCGTTTGCAAAATGATGGGGGTGGGGGTTACACTGCCCTGTATTTTTCTCTGCCGCTCTCTCTCCTGCCATCTCTAGTTTCCTGCTTAACGCCTCTTCTGGTGAATTCCAAGCCCCCTTGACTTCATCCCCTTCTACAATCTCTTCTCATCTCTTTGGCTAAAGAGGTAAATGCCGATGATGGGCACCCCTATTGTCCTGCAAATCTCCCCCAGACTACCCTGCCCCTAGCCTCTGCTGTGCTCTAGGCCGGCAGTTCTATCCTTACCCTGCCCTACAATTAAGACTTCTACTCATTTTTATGCTCTCTCTCTCTCTCTGTCTCTCTCCAGAGGAGGCTTTGAACTGGTGCTTCATGTTGCCTAAGCCCTCAATGATTCCAGCTCTCCCCAGAACTTCTTGCAGGGTGGATGGTCACTCTCAAGCCACCGCCACTGCTTCCCACAGCCGCTAAGGAACCAAGCCAGGTACAGTGACTCCCTGGACCAATCAGATTCCGATGCTCTTTTACTGAGACTGCCTAATTGGCCAGTGTCCTAGCTGCAGCTTTCCTATCGGACCTTTCTACTTTAAACTTTTTTTAGCTGAACCTTTGATTTTTGCTTGCATCTTGCTCCTATTTTTCAACCATATTACTGCATTTATTGTGAAATTAATGGAATCTAACTGCCTAAACTCAAACTAAAGTGCTGTATAACTGTCTAGTATTTCCTACAGCTGTGTTAGTGATTGCTGTGCATCTGTAGAGTATGCAGTAGAGGTGCCGCCATTGATGCTTTTGCATTTTTTAAGTATTTACAGCCTTTTCAGAAAAATTGTTACAGTGCACCCACAGATATTATAGCACACTGTCCTATATTTTTCTCTGTTGCTTTCTCCTGCAATCTCAAGTTTATTGCTTAATGCCGACACCGGCACCTCCCAAGCCACCCTGATTTCACCCCCTCCAGCTACAACCTTTTCTCATGTCTTTGGCTAAAGAGTCCTTTAAATGCCACTGATTAGGCACAGGGTCATAATGTCACAAGATATTATGCTGCTGCAATATATCATGCTGCCAATACAGTGCAACATATTGCCAGCGGCATAAGTCTTTATTTTGTAGGGGGCTTCACCCCTACACCCCCTGTTATGGAGGCCTGTGTCTCCCAAATCCTCCAACTAAAATAACTAACTCCAGGGAGGGGAAGGGTAACACTTAAATTTGCACAAAGTGCAAAAAATATAAAAATTCCATATGCCTGGGACTGGGAATTGATAACCCAGTACACAGATGCACTGCCTCCCTTGCTGGCTGTGGCTTATCCCAGCAAGCCATGGCAGCTGCTCGGTGGTCCCTCATTCCAGCAGTATTCTTATCCTGTACCAAGAAGAGTGAGTGGGTGCACAACTGCGCATACATCCTTTCGCAGTTTTGCAACCTCTTGCTCTTCCCTACCGCACTGTTCCCATTACGCAGTTATGTCGTGCGCTGTAATGCGTATGGCATATTGACCTGGTAGATGCTGATCAGCGCCCCTATTGTTTTGCAAATCTCCCCCAGACTACCCTGCCCCTAGCCCCTGCTGTGCTCTCGGCCTGCAGTTCTATCCTTACCCCACCCTACGATTAATACCTCTACTCATTTTTGCCACTTTTCTGTTCTCCAGAGGAGGCCCTGAATGAGTACTCCGCACTGCCTAAGCCTTCAGTGATTCCAGCTCTCCCCAGAACTTCTTGTAGGGTGGACAGCCACTCTCAAGCCACTGCCAGTGCTTCTCACAGCTGTTATCTTCCTCACCTGCATTTCCAGCCAGCTCCCCAACCACCCGCCTTATCTGAGCTATTATATTTATAACTGTGGGTGTCAGGTGACCTGCATCCTTGTAAATTACTATATACCCACTTTCCTCTCTGTAGGTTATTTTCTCCACCCAGTAGCGGGCCAGATGACAAACCATTCCAGTGCAACTCCTCTTCATGTTCACTACCTAACTACTGCCTATTCCTTCTATTCTTCACACTGCTCCTAATCTACAATTCCACTTACTTTGCATCATTACTCTTTTATCTTCAGGTTTCACCTAACCCTTCTCAAAATGCATCTCTGCATTTCCTCCTTCCCCAATTTACTGTTTCTTACCCTCTCTTTTACTCCTCTTCTTGAATGCTACCCACTTAAACCTGTTAACCTGACCCCATTCCCAACCATTAATCTTGAGGCTCCTACTTTCATCCTTGCAATCATTCCTACCTCCCTCCTAAAACTCTGGTCTCATTCTCTTATCCTCCCCAGGCTTCCCTAATCCCCTTGTCTGCTAATCTTGTCTTTCTTCACCGTATGTTCTCCTTCTTTTCCCTTCCTCCCTACCCTCCTTTGTCCTAATGACTCTTCCTCATTCTCTTCCAAGTGTCCCAAGTGCTCTAAGTTATACTTCCTAACTATTGCTCTGCTCTTGTTATCCTCAGGAAACATACACCCCAATCCAAGCCCAATTGCCCCTTCTTCTACAGGCCCCTCCCCCACTACCACCTCCCCCTCATCTGTCCCCACTGCTCTCCCTAAAGGTCTTAAGTTCCTTCACTTAAACATCTGTAGTCTATTGCTAAAAATCGACCTCCTACAAATGATGGTGTCTACTCTAAAACCTAATCTAATAATTATCATGGAAACTTGGCTAAAGGGCACGGACCCTGCCCACATGATCTCAATCACAGGCTATGACATCCTAAGGTAAGACCAGGCTGGAAGGGGTGGAGGCATGCCCATGTATATTATCACTGCACAATTTACTACAATATACTCTACCTCCAGCCCAGCGACACATGATGCTATAGCCACCCAAGTGACTCTACCCTACACTATCCCTGTCTTCATATCCAGTGTCTACTGCCACCCAAACATTCACCCAAGCATAGCATTAGATTCGATCACCTCAATCTCTCCCCTCTCCCACGCTGGAGAACTATACATTTTGGAAGACTTCACTCTAAACTGGCTGTCCCGTAAATCTGCCAAGACTCATAATGATATAGGACCCTAAACCTCACCCAGCGGATCACAGAACCCACCCGCCCTAACCATAAGACTCTAAACCACTCCCTGATTGACTGGGCAGTCACCTCCCACTCACACAGAGTAATCAAATCTGGTATCCTTTCCAATGCTCTCAGCGACCCTAACCCAATCTTTATCGTCAGAACAGTCCACAGGCCTAAATCACCACACAAAACCCTGCAACTGCACTCTTTCAACTCTCTGAACCTTGAACCACTACCTTGAAACCTCGCAATCTCTGACTGGTCACCCCTAGCTTCTGCTTCGTCGGTGGATCAGGCCCTTAATTACTTCAAAGGTATATTCCTTGATATTTGGGATACTTTTGCTCCACTTAAAATATCCAGAGTCAGGGGGAAATCACCTTCTTTGGCTTACCCCTGAACTCCTGCCCTGCCACAGGGCTAGAGATTGTGCTTGGAAGCTCCATAAACCAACCCAGACCCCTAGTGACCTTGCAACATACCGTATGCTCAGAAACACCTGCACTAAGGTTACAAGATTAGCTAAGTCTGAATACTTCAAATCGGCCTTCCTCATAAACACAAATACTCCTTCAAAATTCTGGAAGGTAGTCCATGCCCTTTTCACTCCCTTATCCCACCTTCCTCCCCTAGTCCTTAAGATAAATAACACCCCTGTGGCAGATCCAAACACAGTGGCAGCAGCACTTAACTCCTTCTACACCACATGCGCCACTGAGCTGCTAAAGTCCCTTCCTTCCTACCCTTCCCCACCTACCTCCTCCAACACTATAACCCCTCCCTCATCCTCTCCCCTCCTTCTCCTTCTCTTTTTTTTTTTGAATTCTATTTTTCACCTCCACACCCAGGCATTCTTCCAGGTGTCCTCTTGATGGCAGCATCTACTCCCAGCCTGAACCCTGCATACCTTGAAAGGACTCCCCGACCACCCAGGCAGACCTAGCTCCCCAGATCACCCCCCGGGGTAGGCCCGTACACGTGCGATGGCCTTTCTGGGACTAGAGAGGTCTTACCTGGATGGTGGGTCAGCCATGGAGTTCCCCTAGCAGAGGGCTGGCATTTGGATGTGGGCTGCATCCCTGGAACCCCCATCATCTCCATGGATGAGGTAGGGGTATTTCTACTTGTTGGTCCCCGAGCAGCTTGGACATGCAATGGTGGCTGGGCACAATGTGCCACTGCCCGCCAAGCTCCTCTCCACCGTACATGCCACTGCTGCTTGCGCTACACCCGACCATTGCCAGGTGCCACTGCAGAGCGGCGCAACCCAAGAACCCTCCCCAGGAAGGGAGAGCCATCCTCCAGACACTCAATCCCTTCCCTCCCCAGCTGACCCCCGGAGGCCCTGGCTCATTCTCAAATTTAGGTTGCCGGTGTGTCATGAAGTGTTGCATCCAGTGCCACAACCCTCAGCTCCACCAGTCTGGCAGACCTTCTCCTTCTCTACAATCAGCATTGATGATGCTCTAAATGCCCTGCTCACCATCAACCCTTCAAAAGGTTCCTCTTCAGATGACCTTGACCCCAAGACTCCTCTCTCTCTCTCTCTCAACCACTGTTATTGCCTACCCCCCTTCCTCATTCTAAACCTCTCCTAACTCAGTCCCCTCCTCCTGGAAGCATACTGTGGCCCTCCCCTTATCCAAAGGTAGGGACCCCTCTTCCCCTAGCAACTATTGCCCCATCTCCCTCCTCCCTACCCTTGCTAAGCTTCAAGAACACCTGGTTCTTACTCAACTTACCACCTATCTGTCAGACTCCTCCTTTTTCACCCCATTCCATTCTGGCTTCAGGAAAAATCACTTTACCACCTCCTCCCTACTCAGGCTCACTGACTCCATCCTAACCGAGAAGGGAAATGGCCTTATCACCTCAGCCATTTTTGTTGACCTAGCCAAAGAATTCAACACTGTCTCCCACACCCTTCTCTCTCATCAGCAGGATTTTCTTCTTCTGCCAGTAACTGGTTCAGGGCTTACCTCACTGGTAGAACTCAATAAGTTAGGATCTCTGGAGTCACCCCCCCTCCCAATTACCACAGGAGTCCCCCAGGGTTTGGTACTCAGGCCCTTGCTATTCTCAATCTTCTGCCATTAGTCTGCTCTCCCTCCACCTCCATTCACATGTATGCAGATGACACTGTCTTGTATGCTTCTGGCTGAAGTCCTGCTGAGGTTACAACCAGCTTGCAGCAGGATTTCAACAAAATTCAGCTCTGGTTTGCTAACCACCACCTCTTCTTTAATTCCAAGAAGACTTTCTGCATAAACTTTGGCACTAGGCAGAGACTCTCTAGGCTCCCCAATCTCCCCTCCTTCCACACGCTGGATGGAACCATTTTGGAGAACACTTCCTCCTTCAGCTATCTTGGGTTTGGCTTGACCAACACCTCAACTTCTCTGGACATATTGATGCTATCCTGAAGAAACTGTGCCCCATGCTTGGTGCCCTCTACAGGAACTGCAGTAGCATCCCCCCTGTGGCTAGGCATGAACCTGTCCAGAAGATGATACCATTTTTGAATACTGTGAGATAGTCCATGGTGCTGCCCCCAAATCCTCCCTGACCAGATTGGTCACCCTTTTCACTTCATTTTGCTGCTTTCCCTTGATGTCCCTGCTTGCACTCATCATTGCAATTTATACCATGCATTGTCCTTCCCCTCTCTCACAAACAGATGTCTTTCCCACTGCCCAAAGTTCACCTCCAAAAACTGGCTGGGTGAACTCCCTACATATCTCTCCTCCTCTTTCATCACCCTTCCCCCCTCTCGTTTCCTTAGATCCACTGACACTCATACACTGTTGATCCCTCAGTGCTCCACCCTTATTGGTCAATCAGGCTTCTCTTACCACTTTCCCAAAATTTGGAATTCCCTCCTCCTCCCCCAAGTTCATCACTCCTCCTCTATCTACTCCACCAGCTCAGCCCTTCACAACTACCTTTCATCCAGCTGCTTTTGTCATGACCCACCCTAAACCATGATCCCGCATATGTCTAGCTGCACCCCATAACCATATTTACTTCTTACCTATCTTCCCTCCCCTACAACTTTTGTAGCCTTCCATGCCCCCTTTGCAGGGTTCTCAGTATCCTGAATAGGCCTTCCTGGGTACAACTCTCTGTCCCCACTCCGTCTTATCTTATTCTTTCTCCCTCTTCTTACCCTCTTTCTGCCCATAAGTAACCAGTAACCTTTATGCAATTTTCCTCCACCCCCTTGGCTCTCCTCTAAATCCTCCCTATTCCCTTACAGCCTTCCCTACCCCCTCACAGAGTTCTCAGCATCCTGGAGGGACCCACCCTCGTAGGGTCCTCAAAATCCTTGAAGACCACCTTTGTTTCCCCTCCCTTTCCCCTCCCCCATCCAAATAGATCTTTCTCTCCCAGCATTTTATATGCCCATGGATCTGGCTCTCCCATTTTCCTTGTCTGCCTCTTCTCCCTTCCCCCACCCCTTTTCTTTTCTTCCCACTTTGCACTTATTTACCTACTCTCCCCAAACTCTGGTTCCCATTGGGAATCCCCACATCCACTAGCAGTCCCTGACCCCTTGCAGGGTTCTCAGCATCCTGGAGGGGCCCATGTGTTTGGCTTTCCCCCTTCTGTGCCACCCCCAGTCCTCCCTCTCCCTTTTTTGGTACTTATCACCTACCTGTCCCAGTCCCCCCTTTCCCTCAGGCATTTTATGAATCACTTTACACAAATGTACTTACCTTTCCCTAATCTTCTCTACTCTGTATATATCCGATTGTTTCCTTACTACTAGTTTTTATCATCTGTTTAGATTCACACCTGTGCTACTTCTTGTTTTCCCCTCCCACTTACTCTGTATTGCCATCTGCTAATCTGCCTACTGTTTTATTCACTGTATGTAACTGTTGTCTTATACATCTAGAATGTATAATTAATTGCATACTGCTTTATTCACTGCATGTAACTGTTGTCTCATGTACCTTGAATGTATAACTGTTTATCCACTCTGCACCCCATCCCCCCAGGTCACACAGGGAGATGAACAACTTGTTGATCAGTGTGCTTTCCTGGCAAAACATTTCAATAAATAAACAAAGGAGTCCAATTCCGGATTTAACTTTCTTACAGACCAGGTTTATGTGTTCATGGTAGAAGACGGAGCTGTCAAGGGTTATGCCCAGATATTTAAAGTTATTGACCTGTTCAAGTGGTGTACTGCGACTATTGAGGATGGACAATTGAGTTCATTTGTGTTTGTTATGGTGATTGGTGAATATCATAACCTTGTTTTTTTGTAGTTGAGAACAAGTTTATGGAGCCCAAACCAGGATTCTACTTTAGTGAATCTACACTGGAGGATGTTTTCAAGAGGGAGAGACTCAGAATAACTTGCAAAAATAACTGCGTCATCCACATAAAGGAGAAGACTGCCTGCACAGACTTGGGCGAGGGCACTGAGGAAATGGCTGAAAAGAAGTGAGCCAAGAATTGAGCCTTGAGGGACTCCAGAAAGTACAGAATGGCTGTCTGAGAGTGTGTCTTGGATTTTTACACACTGGGACCTGCCTCCCAGATAACTGGAGAACCAGGATGTGGTTTCTTATGAGAGGCCAATGTCAGAGAGTATGGTGAGTAGGAAGGCATGGTTGACAGTATTGAAGGCCTTTGTTAAATCTATATAAATTGATCCTGCAAGGTGACTATGATCTAAAGCTTTGTGTGTTAAGTCAGAGAACTCAAGAAGGGCAGAGGAAGTGCTGTGCCCCTTCCTGAAGCCAAGCTGCTGATGGCATTGCAGAGTGTATTTGGACAAGTACTCAGTTAGTTGGTCTGCTATGATATTCTCCAGAGCTTTAGACAGGGGAAGGAAGATGGATATTGTACAGTAATTACCATGGGAGGATCTGTCACCACTTTTATGTACAGGGGTCATCACAGCTGCCTTCCAATGTGTGGGGAATTGTCCAAGACAGAGGGACAGGTTTAGCAGCTTGGTGAGAGGGGATAAGACAGCATTGAGAGTGAGGTGAAGTACAATAGTTTCCGGTCCAGTGTGTCACTGCTGAATCAAGTCTTCCCCAGCACTCACTGAAGATATTTTTTGGCTTCTTTGGGTGATACTACTCTTAAATAGAAAGGCGGGGTTTGTAGAGCCATCTGTCATGTGAGCACCTGATGATGGGGGCAGAGAAAAAGTCAAGGGGGGAGGACTCTACTCAGGTCAGTTGAAAGTATTAGCAATGAGCTGAGATTCTTGGGTGGTGGTACCATTAACATTTAACATGGCTGGGGGTGATTTGTTGGGTTTACCTGTAAGATCTTTAATGTTTGCCCAGGAAGAAGATAGGGATTGTTTAAAGTGGGCAGCTTTGGCAAGCTGAACTTTGTGAGTGCAGGTGTTTCATGCAGTCTTGTAATGCTGCCAGTCTGTTGGGCTTCCCATGGCCCGAGTTTTCTGCCAGAGGTGGTCCCTTGTGGACATGAGCTTAAGGAGGGAAGGGGTGATTCATGGGTTGATGATGCCCTTGACTTTCTGTTTGCGAAAGAGTGCAAAAATGTCACAGGCCTTATTGAAGGTGGTAATAAAACGAGTCAAGGCTTGGTCAATATTGTTGGCAAAGTTGATAGGTGATCAATCACTATGGAGGAGGTAAGATTGGAACTGCGCTAACAGACCTCTCTTTATGGACCATTGATAAGATGGTTTGGCTGGTAGTTTGGGAGCCAGATTAGTCCAATGACATAGAACACAGTAGTGGTCACTAAGTGAGTCTGATAGAACCACTATGTCTGAGAATCTGTCAGGATGATTGGTTAGGATCAGGTCAATAAGAGTGCTATTACAGGTCCTATAGTTGATACTAGTGGGTGTGGACATCAGTTGGGTTAGGTCTATGGCTGCTACTGCATCCTTAAAGGGGGCTGCGTTAGGTGCCAGCCAGTTGATATTAAAGTCCCCAAGTACAACTACCTCAGAGCAATTGGGCAGATTAGAGATGTATTCAATTATTGAATTAAACCCTTTAGATGTGTCCTGTGAAGGGATATACACAGAGAGAACTGTAAGTGACTTACCTTTGATCCCTACTGCCACTTTGACAACTAGTGCCTAAGCTGTGTTCCCAGAGATTACTTTAGGGAGGACAAGACCCTGCAGTGTGCCAGATAGGCATATGGCACACCCACCCTCCCACTCTTTTAACCAGTCAATCCTCACGGAAAAGTGTGCATCCCTGTAGGGTGATGGTGGTGTTGGGTGTTTTGAGGGAGAGCCATGTTTCAATGATGACAAGTATATCCAGATTATGTTGAGTTACCTAGACTTGGAGGAGGTCAGTTTTGTGCAGAAGGCTACAGTTGTTAACGAAGCAATCTTATATCCACTCATGCTGCTGGTGGTGAGATGGGGCTGTGGACCAGGCCCTGGGTTGGGGTGTATGCTATCAAATAGAAACAACAGTATAAGGCCATTTCATATCAGGGTGTACATTAGTAGTTTTAAATTAGCCTTAGCCCTCCAGGTTGAGGGTCTCCATAAAGAAGTTGGAAGTGGTAAGGAGGAGAGGTGCGGCACTAGGATTGGTAAAGGGTAGCTTAAATGGTGATTAGTGTGCATGTTCAGTGAAGAGGGATTGGGTCTGAGGTAGTGTCCCAGTGGCTAGGAAAGTGGACTCTGTTGGTGGCAGAAAGGGAGTGAGTGGGGGCTCAGGACTTACAAATGTTGAGGGGTAGGCCAGCTTTAGCAGTACTAGCAGTGGGACTAGGTTGGGCAGGGGTCCCATTATGGTTAGTTTCTGGGAGAAACTTGAGGATTTGGGTCAGGGGTAACTGTTGGTAGAGGCAGGGATAATGCTGGATGAAGAAAAGATAAGTGTGAAAATTAGACAGGCTTCAATTTTCCAGGACCGAGTGGTTAGGGTGCTTGACTTCAGTGTAGAGGGTTGGGGGTTTGAGACCTGGGTGAGGAGAGAGGGGTATTCGAACAGACTGAGGGAAAAGATAGGAGAGTAAAGAGTAAGGATTAGAGGAATGAGAGAGTAGGGAGGTGGTAAAGACAATGACAGTTTGCTAAGTTGGGGATTTCTCAAGACTGACCCTTATTGGTCAGCAAGTATAACATGCAAATGGAGAACTGGGGAGTTATGAAAATAGCAGCAGTGAGATCACATGGTCAGTCAAGTGATCACCATAACCTATAAAGCTAAGGATGGCCCAGAGTGGGAAAACAGCAGTAGTGAGATCACATGGCCAGTCAAGTGATCACCATAACCTATAAAGCTAAGTACGGCCCAGAGTGGGTTGAGCAGTTGACTCACAGCATCAATGGGCTAACACAGTTAACTCTGCAAGCTCCCCCAAGGAGAGAGAGTGTGCTTTTCTGGCTAATACCTGCTGGTCAGGGCTCCTATGCTGCCTGCTTGTGTGTGTGTGTGAAGGTGCTTCAGTGAGCCTGGGGAGAAATACAGTTCCTAGAAAGCAGTTTGTGACCTAACTTAACAAATATAGATTCATCTAATGCATGACAAATATGTAAAATGGAATTGTCCATAACATTTTCTAAATCATTGAGCTGTACCACCTTCAAGGTGTTGTGCACAATATAAATTGTTTCCAGGCAACATCTTTATTTCATGCAAAAGTGAGACTCGTAGTACACTGAGTGATCACATTGTTCATTCTTTCTGGTATAGCTAAATAAAAAAATACTTCTGTATTTTCTTCACACAATTCTAGTGAGTTGCTCATTATGACAGCAAAACAATTCTTATTTTTTTGTGATAGATAACTCTAAGTTTTTCAAATTTTGAGTCAAAAAAGGAGGAGTGAGGGGAGGGAAAGAGGGTGGGAAGGGACATCAGTGTCATCACATTTTGATCTGACCACAAAAAGCTTTCTCACTTTGTCAATAATATTTATAAGGTACCAGATATACACATTTGAAGTAGTTGCTAATGACATGTACTTTAGGCTTTGAACCATATATGTCCATTTCCCTCCCACCCCACTCCTCCTTTTTTCTGGATATGGTTGATGTTAATTTGTGTTTGCAGTTTTCAAATTTCAGTCCACCGTGTAAATTGCAAACAATTTCATTCTTTAGTTAACTAGTTTTCTCCTGATCAATGACCATGTCCCATTCCAGCCATAAATCATTTTCATTACTATATTCATCAGTAAAGTGTCAGGAATAAAATGATGGCAGGGATAAATAAAAAGAAGTTTTAGATTTCTAATTTCAATACTCCATAGTTGTTTTACGCATCTTTATTCCACCAGTACCCGCAGCTTGGCTAAACAGCTTCAGTTGTTTACGGTGGTGGTTGCCTGGAGATGACACTCTTTGGCATCTGTTGATGTAATTCATATTCACCACACCCCTACATGCTGTGGGTACAAGAGGGATAGCCTTATGGGGGCTCAGTTCTGCCAATTTCAAGAGGGTATACAAAGTCATTCAGTGGTAAAAAGTAAATAAAACTTTTCAGTCAATAAGCAACATGTCTGCTGTAGAATGTAAAATGACTCGGCATATTAGTGCAGAGTAGCTGTCAGCAGTCAAACTGAAGAAATTTCTTCATACTTACTGTAATTTTCTTTTCTTTGAGCTCCTGCATTGTCAATGGAATCCAACACTGATGGGTTATGTGCAACCATACTAGGGGAAATGGCACAGCCCAGGCTGTAATCAAGATAGAATTCTGAGCACCTTAACATTCTGGACAGTAGCGACTCTCCATTCACTATTGTCAATGCAGTGCCTCTAAATATGGAAAAAATATAACTGCAAGATCATACCAGTCATCTTGACATGAGAGCACACAAGTCAGCTGTCTACATAAACAGGACTTCAGCTAGAACAAAATACAGCAAACAGTTGCCTACCTCTTCAGATGGTGGAGGTAAGGGATCAAGGCTCATCTTTCAATTCTCTAATGTCTTGGATGGTCCTGCAGCATTGAATCAACTAGAAGAGACTTATTAAAGAAATTAATGTAAACAGATAATACTGGGAAATGGACTGCATACAGTGTAAGTACTAACCTACAACAAAGAAGGCACCCTTGGTTACTATCAAATTCAAATCTGTTAACCTGCTGTATATATCTATAAGGGTTTGGCAGTTGAAATTTTAATGCAAAAAAGTGCAAAATAATGCATATTGGGTTAGAGATGGGCAAAATATGCAAATTGTGTTACGTAAAATATTTAGCAAAATTCACACATTTCGAGAAACATTGTGCGGGGTTTGAAATTAAACAGGCAAAATGCGAACTTCCGCCTGTAAAATACAGAATTTTGCCAGGAAACAGCAGAATTTTGCCAATTTCAGGTGAAATTCTGCTGTTTGCAGGCAAAATTCTGCATTTTGTTGGTGAAATTCTGTATTTCTCAGATGAAATTTGCGATTTTGCCAGAATTTCACATGCAAAATTAAATTCTGATACATCTCTACATGGGGCACAAAAACCCTGGAACAACATATCAGTTGGGAGGTGAGGATATAGCATGCACCAAGCAGGAAAGGGATCTTGGGGTTATCATCTCTGATGACCTCAAGGTAGGGAAACAGTGCAACAAGGCAGCAGGTAAAGCAAATAGGATGCTGGGATGCATAGGCAGGGGCATCACCAGCAAGAAAGGGAGGTCATAATTTTGCTATACAAGACACTAGTGAATCCCCACCTGGAGTTCAGTGTCCAGTTCTGGAGACCTTACAGTACCTATGTAAGGATGTAGACATGGTGGAGAAGGTTCAGAGGAGGGCAACAAAGATGGTACAGGGATTGCATCACAAGTCCTATGAGGACAGGCTGATGGACTTGAATATGTACTCCCTGAAGGAGAGGAGTCAGAGAGTAGATATGATAGAGATACAAGTACCTTACGGGGAGGAACAGGGTGCAGGAAAACACTATTTTCCAGTGAAAAAGATGTTCCAGGACTAGAGGGCATGGGATGAAGTTGGAGGGAGGACAATTCAGAGGAAATGTAAGGAAGAATTTATTCACAGAAAGGGTGGTTGATAAGTGGAATACCCTGCCTATGGATGTGGTGGGGGCTGAAACAATCATGGGATTTAAGAATGCATTGGCTAGACATAAGGGAATACTGGAGGTCAGGGGTAAGGGGCAACAGACTTCTTGAAAAACTTAAAGTGATCTTATGAGCTCAAATGGACAGACCGGGTGGGCCATAGACCCTTATCTGCCAACAGTATCTATGTATCTATGTAAATCTGCATGTTAATAACCAACATTCTAATGTAGAACTGCTCTATCTTTTTTGGTTTTTGCTGCATATCTATATAAACAGAAGCGCAGCAGGTAAACTATAAAGGGATGTCCAGGCAGACTTAAAATCAGAGTTTATTACAAAACAAGGAACATCCCAGTGCTGGCATACTGGACAATATTCTCCCGCAGCAGTAAGGCTCTAGTCAGGCCCACTGATGAAGTAGGAAGAGAAAAGGAAATTATGGTAAGTATGAAAAAATTTCTTCTTTCTGTATCGCTCCACATTATCAATGGGATTTAACACTGATGGGCTTTATGAAGCAGTACCCATGAAAAAAATGATGAGGGAGAATATTGGCCCATATGTCAACCACATACCAGAAAGGAATTTACTTGCTAACTTCTGCCTGCAAAACTCAGTGACAAAAGTCGCTCAGCAGAACTCTCAACATTCAATCTGCAGTGCTTGGTGAATGTGTGGACAGAGGAACATGTAGCTGCCTTGCACAATTCTTATCAAGAGCCAGAGGCCTCTTCTTTTCTGTGACATAAGCCTTGGCAATACAGACCCTCACCCACCTAGCTAGGGTGGCCTTGGAGGCTCTTTGTCCCTTTTTAGTTGCTCCAAGAAAAATGAACAACCTATCCAATTTCCAGAACTCGGCAGTCCATCTAAGATATGTCCTAACAGCCCATCATGAGTCTAACTTATGCAACTTCTTCTCCTTTGGGTGAGTACACTGTGGACAGAAAGATGGGAGACAGATTACCTGGTTCACACGGGAGACCGTAGGCAAATTCAGAATGAAGGATGGGACTGTTCTGAACACCACCTTGTCCTTATGCATAAAGAGCTGTGGTTCTTTATTGGACAAAGCCTGGAGATCACCAATCCTCCTAGTTGAGCATATAGCACTTAAAAACCCCACCTTGTAGGAGAGCATGTCGAATAATACTGACAAAAAATGTTAGAAAGGCTCTTTACAAAAGGCATTAAGGACCAGATTCAGATACCATGGAGGAACTAGAGATCATAACATGCCCCAGTGCATTTGCTCTGTGGTTCTTTTGTTGTCATCATAACAGAGGTCAACTCCTGCTGGCAGCCCACAGAAAATGAATAACCTCCCAGTTAGTCCCTTAGGATGATCCCGAGGATGCTAAAAGTGCTGACACCTGACCTTTCAAGGTGCTCAAGGCCAAACCTTTCTCCACTCTTTCCTGCAGAAAATACTGAAATGTGTGGAACCGTGGCTTTAGAAAGCCAAATATTTGTAGCCCTGGCCCAAGCTGAAAAGGTAGTCCATACATGAGTATAAGCTGCAGACATGGAATTCCTCCTGGCAGCCATTAAGATGTCCACCACGTTCTTAAAGAAACTCTGTTTCAAAAGTCTCCTCCTTTTAGGAGCCAGGTCGTGCATTGTATTGCTCCCGGATTTGAGTGCAGAATGGGGTCTTGTGAGAGAAAGCCCCCCTTCCCCACACTGGAAGGTGAAACAGTGCACATTGACCTAGGTTCACTAAGTTCAAGAACCACGGTCTTCTGGGCCACTTTGGAGCTATTAGAATTAAGTTTCCACTTGAGTGCCTTATTTTGCATATGACCTTAGGGAGGAGTGGCAGAAGAGGGAAGGAATATGCTTTGCTGAAATTCCACGCTTGTGACAGGGCATCCACTGCATCCACCTGTGGATACCGGTAGCTGCTGAAGAACCATTGTGCCTGAGCAGTCTGGCTGGAGGTGAACAGATCAATCTCAGGATAACAGAACCTTTGACACAGAAGGTCAAACACCTCTGGATTCAACATCCACTCCCCTGGATGGACATTCTCGTGACCTAGCCAATTGGTCTGAATGTTCAACTCCCCCACCAAGTGAGCTGCTAACAGAGAAAGAAGATTTTCCTCTGCCCACAGCAGGAGATCAGTATCTTCTTTTAGCATCTCTCTGCTCTTTGTGCCCCCTTGATTGTTTATGTATCCCACTGTAACATTGTGTAACCATATTTTCATAGTTTTTGACTGCACCTGACTTTGAAAATAAAGTAAAGTGAAGCACAGAGCCCTCATCTCCCGAATGTTTATGTGTAGGTACTGTTCCTGTGCTGGCCAGGTCCCCGGAAGACCAGGTCCCTGGAATGGTAATGTGGTTCAGCACTGCTCTCTAACCCGACAGGCTGGCATCAGATGTCAGAATCAACTCTGGAGGGACTTATAAGAGAGATCTCTTGCTTAGATTCTCCAAACTCAACCACCAACTCAGAGAGTGCCACAAGAGTGGTGAAACCAGGATTGTGGCTTGATAAGTCTCTGATGTCAGATTCCAGGCTGACAGAAACTTGATCTGTAGAGGCCACATGTGAAGGTAAGCCCACAGAACCAGTTCCATTGTCCCTATTATGAGGCCAAGAAGCCACAAAAGGCTGTAAGCTTAAACTGATAACTGGCTCTTCAGCCACTGAACTGCTCTCAACAGGGTCTTCTTCCTGTCTGGCTAGAGGAAGACCCTTCCCTCGTCCATTCTGAACACTGCTCTTTGGTGCTGCAGGGTCTGTGATGGTTCAAGAGAGCTTTTCTCCCAATTGACCACCCAGCCATGGGACTCCAAAATCTCCAGAGTCCTGATCACTTACTTCTTTGCCAATGGCACTCACAGTGCTTGAATAAGCAGATTTTACAGGTAGGGATAGACATGATGTCCCTCCTATCAGAGTTGATCCACCAGGACTATGAGCAGCTTAGAAAAAAACATGGGAGGTATTGCCAGCCCAAATGGGAGCAACCTGTACTGGAAGTGCTATCCCAGGATTCTGAACCTGAGGAATCTCTGATGAGACTGTCAGATGGGGATGTGAAGATATGCATCCTTCAGCTCAATGGATGCTAGAAAGTACCCTGGCTGAACAGTTCAGATGACTGAATGTAGGGAGTCCATCTTGAAGGTCATGTAGTGAACAAACTTGTTTAGGGTTTTCAGATCCAGAACAGGCCTGAAACTCTCCCACTTCTTGGGAACTATGAAATAAATTGAATAGAATCGCTGACCTTGTTCTTTGGGAGGCACTGGAACAATTGACCTGATCTATGTGAGGAGATTGTGTCAGTAATACAGCTTGTATCTTCATGAGGTCCTTTGGTACTGGGGATGACAGAAAACACCACTTTGAGGGAATTGATAAAAATTCTATTATATAAACAAAAGTCAGAATTTCCAGAACCCAAGCATCTGATGTTATCTGGGCCCATCTTGTGTAAAAATTGTGTAGTCTTCCACCAAGGGAAGGGAGGCAGACATGGGCCCACATACCCTCACTGTAAGGTATCGCTTTTCAACCAGGGCCTCCATTGCCTCTTTGGACAAGGGCTCCTCTGCTACTATTGCTCTTGAAATCAGAATAAGATCCTTTCCCAAAGTTCCAAAAGGGATGAAACCCCCACAGATACTCCCTCTGTCAGATGCCTCCTTGACCTTTTGGAGATGAGCCTTCTGATGTTGTTATGAAACTGGAAGGTGACCCTTTTTATCCTGTATATCTTTTAAAATATCATCCAGCCCTGAACCAAAAGACATGCCTCCCTTGAGGGCTAAGTTAAACAACCTGGTCTTTGAAACCTTATCAGTGACCCAATGCTGAAGCCACACACCTCATCTAGCAGACACCATGTGATAAGCAGAGTGAGTGGATATGTGTAAGTTCTCCACTGAGACATCCCCTAAGAAGGTGGATGCCATGGATATCAACTGAAAAATTCTCACCCCTTACAAATCTGGGGGAGCAAACCCCAAGGTCATAAACCACAAGTTTATGGTTCTGGCAACAACAAAGGAGGCATAGGATGTACAGAGAAACAGTGTATGAGAGGTGTGCAATCAAGACCACAGGTGCGTCAGTACAATCAAAGATAGCTATACCAATTTGCAGCACAAAAGTAAGGAGCTTGTACTCACAGGAAAGGACACCAAGCCAAAATTGCTTATTAAAGATTTAATGCAGTGGTAAACAGGATGCTGATAACAGTCCCAGCACTTCAACCGCAAGGTCTTCCTCAGGATGTGTGTCATGATATAGGGGACTACTCATTTTATACTCATACATCACGTTACAAATCTTGACAAATCAACATTCACAAAAGGATTTATTTGTGACATAAAGTGAAAAAAGGAAAAGAAAATAAGGTACAAATTAGAAATCTTTGATATGTACATAACATGTATTTTTAAATAATTTTATGTCATTTTAAGTACAGGGATAAAGAAGGCTTCACCAATAGAAAAAGGACAGCACTAATTAATACTAAACCTTGTAAATATCAATATATCTTTTGGAAAGAAAAATTATTTATTTATTAAATATAATTCCAGTTTTCATAGTCACATATCCCATAATGAAGTCAAATAAACTATTTACTGTATCAATTTATTATAAAAGTTCCTTTTTTAAGACTTTATGGGATATGGATAATTGGTGAGGCTTTAATAGGCACTTATCTCACTTATAAATTCTTCTCAGTTCAAACGTAAACCTTCTTCATTCATGTGTATAGTTTTATTCGGTCTCAGGCCTCTTTAAATGCATTAGTAAGAGACCCCCTACATGAAAGAGAAGCAGAAATAAGTGTACAGATGACAGTACGATGGGGAAGTGGAGGGGGGAGTTGTGAAAAGGAGAAAGGAAAGACCAGAAAAGAGAGGTAAAAAATTAAAAGAAGGGAATGGGAGAGGGAGGAGGGGAGAGTGGAAAGAAGGGGGGTCAGAAAAAGAAATAAAGAGGGAAATCAAGTCAGAATGAAGAATGTGTGTCTAAGTTAAAAAGCTGGGGAAGCGTGGGAGGTCCACAGGTAAACAGGTAGATGAAAGGTATAAAATTGGTATATATATATATATATATAGATAGATAGATAGATAGATATATGCATGGCAAAAGAACTCTGTTTAATGCATCAGTTAGGGTTGTTCCACAGTGACAAAAGCAAGGAAATTCGGTGTTAGGGTTGAAAACCCTAACTCCATATTCACCCCCCCAGCACCACACACACACACACAGACACAGACACACACACACACTTGCAAGCAGGGGGGAGGACCAAGGCAACACGACCAATCACAGACAACCAGCAGCACATTACAGAAATAAAAAACAACTGTCTAAATGTACTACAAGAGATCCCCACCCACCTGACCAGGTACTACATGCTCAGTGGAGATCAACAGCAAAACTGAGGCCATGTACACCAAACATACACATCTCTGATTGCAGGTGCACACAATGTACCACACTTAGTAGTTGCATGGCCTTACCTAGCGATGCCCCACAACCCACCACACCTGGTAGTGCACCTCAGCTATAGAGCACAGCAAAAGTAAGTAGTTGTACAGATATAATACGTGTGGTTGATTTCATGTGTACACAACCTCCCACTGTTAGGCACTGGATCACCTTCACAAGGCACTCCCCCACCCACTCAGATGAGGTACTGCGTACTTACTGGAGAACCACAGTTAAAATCAACCCATGAAGATCAACACTGTTACTTCATGATTACAGCCTTGCAAAGGTTAGTAATTCAACCCTAACACCAAATTTCCTTGCTGTTGTCACTGTGGAACAACCCTAACTGATGCATTAAACAGAGTTCTTTTGCCATGCATATATCTATATCTATATCTATATCTATATCTATATCTATATCTATATCTATATCTATATCTATCTATCTATCTATCTATATATATATATATATACCAATTTTATACCTTTCATCTACCTGTTTACCTGTGGACCTCCCACACTTCCCCAGCCTTTTAGTACAATTATGACTCACACACTCTGTGGTAGAGAATGACCCCTCCCGTACTACAACACTTGACCCATTGTGACTAAAAGCTATAGTAAAAGATATTCTGTTTATATCTACAGTACACTTACTTGATTGCTGGTGTACTATAATTAACATAATTATCACTTGCATGGCGTCAGCCACAGAATGGTCTGCTAAACCCAAAGATTAGCTATTACAAGCTGACTGTAGACCAAGTACAAAAAAGTGAGGCTGTGGGTATAAGCGGTGCAGGACACTCATTGCAAGTATACTCAATTTACCACAATTTGGATAACTCTGTCATCAAAGAGGCAATGCCATTGTCTTTACCAGGTAGTACATCCTCAGTAAAGAGCTACAGCAAAATTGAGCCTATAGACATCCATGATACACCTCTGTCATTGTAGTTACAGTAATGTTAACACATTTAGAAGTTGCTTGGCCTCAACCAGCTAATTCTACTCCGTGTTAGACAGACCAGTTACTGCATTCTTAGTATACAAACACACTGAAGGTAAGTACGTGGACATCAACAGTACACCTATATCACTGAAACTGTATATCTGTTAGTGACATTAGGAGTTGCACAGCCTTATACAGGCAATAGTTTTCTATACCTCGAGATCAGCCTGTGTATCTTGAGTGGACAGATGCACTAAATTTACTACTGCATAAATTACATACTTAAATGCAACAGTTCTTGTATCTTGATGATGGCTGTGTCTTTTAGTACACTTATGTAGTTGTTTTTATTTCTGTTTACTCATAACTGTACAAACCTTTGTACAGCTGCAATCAGACAGTTGCATCGTTGCTGTCCAGTCAGGGTGCAGTACCAAGTGTGGTGGGCCGTGGGGCATCGCTAGGTAAAGCCATGCAACTACTAAGTGTGGTACGTTGTGTGCACCTGCAATCAGGGATGTGTACATTTGGTGTACATGGCCTCAGTTTAGCTGTTGATCTCCACTGAGCATGCAGTACCTGGTCAGGTGGGTGGGGATGTCTTGTAGTACATTTAGACAGTTGTTTGTTATTTCTGTAACCTGCTGCTGGCTGTCTATGATTGGTCATGTTGCCTTGGTCCTCCCCTCTGCTTGCATGTGTGTGTGTCTGTGTGTGTGTGTGGTGCTGGTGGGGTGAATTCGGAGTTAGGGTTTTCAACCCTAACACCGAATTTCCTTGCTTTTGTCACTGTGGAACAACCCTAACTGATGCATTAAACGGAGTTTTTGCCATGAATTTCCCTTCTTTTTGAGAATAAATGTAAATGTGGCGGTACAGTCACGCAATCCCACCACATCATTTGCTGTATGAATGAAATGCTAGTACTACGGCCCCTTTGGGTGCCACGCTCTCATCGCATTATTTGGTGTATAGATACTGTGCTGGAGTATGGGTTCCTCCAGGCCATGCAGTGTCAGCATGTGATTTGGCATATGGATGCAGTGCTAGGGAGACGAGCCCTTCAAGATCCACACTATCACCACATGATTACCTGCATGGATGCAGTGCTGTACTGTCTACCCTTCTGACCTTGCACTCACACCACATGATTTGGTGTATAAATACAGTGGTCATACAGCTCATATTTTATGCCCCACACTACCAGCAAATAATTAGTAGTATGCATACAGTTGTGGTAGTGCAAACTTTTGGCGTGCTCTGAACCCACCACATAATTTCATGTGTGACATATCAATGGTAAGTGTAACAAAAGATCCAGAACTAAAATTTACACCCAGTGATGGAATGCGACACACATCAATACTTGGATTGTCCTATGAGCACATAATATTTTTGTGTTGGATATCTATCAAGTTATGCATTAGTATTACTGATTTCACTTGTGTAACAGGTAAGATTTAATGACACAGAATGAATAATATGATGACACTGTTGTTTTAATGATGTATTACTGACAACAGGTAATATATACCTCAAGGCAATCAACCAAGTCCATGAGGGTAGCATCTGTCAGAAAACAGATGGTAAAGAACAAGGGGGTATAATTTCAAGATAGAGGAGGGAAGGCTCCAACCTAATGTGAGTAACTATTTGTTTACAGAGAGTCGTGTACATGCATGTAACAGCCTTCCTGAGGAGGTCATAGTGTGAAAAAGAGTGGAGAAGTTCAATAATGCATGCGAGATCCACAAGTAATTCTTGTGGGGGGGTACAAGTAAGTAGGCTGTTGCTTAACTAGCATCTGGAACGTATCTATTAGCTACGGGAATGGGCAGAGTAGCTGGCCTAAGCAATCCTTATCCGCTATCAAATGGATGTGTGTACTGACACTATACCAATGTGTCCATAGCTGTGTGCCCTTTCTATTACATTGCAACTACTATTGTATGTTACAACAGAAAATTCTGTGATGCTACCACATTTGCAGAAAACTCACACTACAAAAATTTCAGTCACCTGTATTTCACACTGTATGAGAATGTACAGTATACACCTTTTATCGCAGTTGTATGTATTACACCCACCATTGGTATATCACACAGCTAATCACATGCTGCTGCTAGAAGTGTGGAACAGTTGTTCTAATACCATCTGATTCATGTCAATTTGTTATTATGCCCACATGAGCATAACTGGTACTGCTTTTCATTTCCATGTACTTAGCATTGCAATACCACACTCAAAACAATATTTTGCTGGTCTTTCACATTCTTTGATTTTTCAATAACTGTTACTATTGTGATACAACACAGCATGTGGCACCATGTTTGTCTCAAACACACTTACAGATCTCCATATTTTTTCATGTTGTACCTCTCTACCTTGGCCTTAAAGATATTATAAAAAGGGTCTGAGAAATACAGCTTTCTGATTGGTTGTAAACATTCTGTCAGCAGTATGTTAATCTTTGATTAACGTACATGTACAGCCTAATCATATGCTGAACAAGGTTTAATGCTATTTTAAAAAAAACATATTTTTTATTATAACAGCAATAAGGAACTCCCAGGGGTTATGTCAATGGTCAGTTAACCACCCTCTGGGGCATGTAGCATGCGGCTACACCTCGTGCCACATTACTTCCCTATAGGGTGATTAACAGGCCATTAACATAACCCCTGGAAGAGCCTTATTGGTTAAGTGTTCAAAGAACTGTATACATGTTAACATACCTTTTTGAAAAGAAGTGATAAATAGCATGTATTTAACAGTCTACGTTTGATGAACTGTGATGTGTCTCCTATCTTGTACTGCATAAGAAATGTCATTCTTTGCTAATTAGACAATAACGGTTGTTCAACAACTATGTTCATAGTCTCCTTATGACCTTGTAGTGTTGTATTATGCCACAACATATGCCCAAGTGTGAAATCTCCTAACATAATTATTTACTCACCATCAACATAATCTGTCATACTCCCTTATTGTTATAATAATATAAACATGTTTGAAAACAATGCAAAATATTGAACAGCATATTGCTAAGCTCTGCAGCTGTCTGAAATAAGAGATTAGCAAAAGGCTGTTACTAAGTTTTCACTAAATTATAGAATATCATCTGTAACACCCTTGTTATCATATCCATAAAAGCAATAGTTTGTAATGATACATTTTTATAGATGCTCCCCATAAAGCAAAAAATGAAACACAACAATGTTTTTGGTAAGAAAATAGTACATTATTATTTTTTAAATTAAATCATATAAAATATTAAATGTTATACAAAACATAAAATCTTTGTTTCATACAAAAATACATGATACTTATAAAACTAAAATAAGAAATGCTAACATTTTAAGATCAGCACAATTCTCGAAAAAAAAAATGAAACCAAAAAGAATCATCCCTGTAAACATTTAAAACAAAACTGAATTATTATTTTGAAATAATGAAACTATTTACAGGACACATACTGTCCATTACAAAGAGAGGTGTACCGCTGCTCGAGGCAGTCCAGTCCAAAAGTTGGACAGTATGTGGAGGCGCAACAAAAGTGGAAGCTGTTGTGGCATGGGGAAGGGGAGATACCAATGAAGCTGTCAAGGCTGGTTATTCAGTTTCAGGAAGGCTTGCTGTTGGTGGTGCAGGTGAAGTGGTGCTAGTTGGTACATTGCCACCTGCTGCTGTGTCCACAGGCTCGAGCATAATATTAATGGTTGCCTGCTGTGCTGCGAAGAGGGACAATAATTTCTCTTGCCCCTCCTGCAGTGCAGCAGTTTCTTCTTTAATACCATCAATCTTTTGTTCAAGTCTGTGCACACAGCAGCAGTGAATAGTGTAGGTCTCCTCACGATCTTGTTCTGTAAAGAGACAAGAAATATCCATTAATGTGTACTTGTAAATTTTCAGCTTTCTTTCTTGTTTCATCTAATAATGTTGTGTTTTTTTTCCTGTATTTATTTTCAGCAGACATAGATCTGTATTGTTAGGAATATACATTAAAGTGGTAATTCTTAAAATTGACTCTTGTTAGTCATATCACTCACATATGATGTATTCTAAATAAATTAGTTCTGTGAGTTTGCAGTAATTGTGCATGTGTAACATTTATATTATATCTAACCTTCCGTATCACATTCTTGGTTCATACAATAGTTGGTAAGTGTCTATAACACACTAAGGTATACAACAAATGAAAGTGCTTTACCCTCTAATGTCTGTGCAACTACCACTTGTACACGTACTGTTTTTCTGCACAAGTTCTTAATAGTACATGTGTGTTGCATACCCTGACACTGTAATGTCAGTCTGTACATATTAGTTAATGTTCTTTAGAATAATTTCTGTTACATAGCATCAAGTCAGAATCCCTTTTTGTGCTGTGCCTGTTTACAACAAAAATTTAAGAAGCATCTTCATCTTAAACATGTTATCTTTCAGCTAATGTTTAGTTTTTCAATATCAGACTTCTCAGTTCTTTCACCAACTCTTTCAATAAGGCATGGCCTGTATACATATTATTAAGCAACACAATATCCAAACAATAAATACAATAAAACACATTGTTTTGTTTTTATTCAGAACATAGCATAGTGTAATATAAAGCAACAGTAAATGTTCTAAGCACTAGTTACAATTATATACAGACTCTGTATTTCTCAAAATTTCACTCTTGTTTTATTATGAACAACCCATCAGGCACAGTTTGAGCAGTGGCAATTTAATATACAGTTACCAATTTGTGCTGTACATCACAGACCAGATACTGCTGTCTAACCCTTAAATAATACTGTCCATGAACAATATACAAAAACTTACGATGATTCTACATTCAGTTACCATATAGTTAAGCAATATACCGTGAGAGTGTGTTGCTGATGCCAGGATTTGCCCACGTCGTGTGGTGTTGTTTGGCCACGAGGTGCACCTGAGTGCCCAAAACACACCAAGCGTGGATAAATCCTGGCATCAACAACATCCTTGGGTGGCATATTACAATTATACAATGTCCTCTTTTTTTGTGCACATAGAAAATAATAAATAAATGTTTTTTTTTCCTTATTTTATTCAATTTTAACTCTGGTTATTGTTGCGGTGGGAAAAAAATTCTCCCCGATTGCTGGAGCCACCCTGCTACTGAGGATGCGCACTTTTGCTTCATGATTCTCAGTTGCACTGTGTTTTTGGGGGCCGGGTTCTGAGCGAGGAGCCAGTTGAGATGCTGAAGAGGTGATGGACAGCACATTGCGGGCATACTTCTCTTGTGATGGATTTTTGGGAGTCTGCTGTTTGTATGATTTCATCTGTTAAGGCAATTGGGGTATCCATTTGATTTTGTTTTTTTAATGACTGACGGTTTTTATTTTGTGAAGCAGTTGTGTAAGTGAGTGACAAAGATGTCAGGATGTGTGGACCGACATATGTCTTGTTGTGATTTACAGACAGTAATGGTTCGAGAGGCTACATGGCATCCTAGTTTGTGTAGTGGTCAAATGTTAAAACTCAAATCAGTTTGAATTTCGCTGCCAGTTGCGGCAGACAACAGTTTAGCATAGTTCAACACAGCAGCTTTGGTTGGCAATTTCAGTGTTCAGATGGGTTTTAGAGATGCGGATGCCTTGCACCTCCTCCTGTGGCATGATTGCACCTTTTACAACAGGAGATGTGTGCCAGGTAGTCAATAAGATTAAAGGATTTGTGCTTCATTTATGTACCCATTGTATAATAGGATATAACTTGCTGTAACAATGTCTTTATCATAACATATCAACTGTATCCTTCTGATGTAATACTTACATTCTGCAGTAGCACTGTCCTCCTGCTTCACCTGCACCACTGCTATCACCACAGCTTTCGTGGCCACTATAAAAAATATCAGAACTTTATTTAATTATCATAATTGAAATATTTCAATATCTAACAAAATTTTCACTGTATTACATACAGATCATATTCTGTAGTACTGGGCATCCAACTATATGTTACAATTCTATATGTCACAGTGTAGAACATCTTTAAAGTAGTACTATACAAACTGCATTACACAGCAGGACTGCAATAATCACACTGTATGAGATAGTGGTACAAGCCTTGCTGCCTAGATATGCCAAAAAGTTGACACACAGCAATATGCAACAGTGCTGTGTCATGGTTCAATTCAATAGAATTTGACAGTTTCGCCACCTGCATTGTACATGGCACAGTGGCACTGTGCCAGTGGAAGTCTACAGACAATAGTAGAGAGATGACACAACACAAGTGCTGTTCTACTATGTACATCAACCACAATATTCAGCAGTGGACATCCACATGTTGCTATAATCCATGGAAAGTGGAAATCGGCCCATTTCTATGTTACTGTGTCCCCATTTGTATGTAAGCAAGCCAATTAAAAATTAATTTTAGGTGGTGCACTGCCAAACAGTGGCCATTGGATACTGACAACCCATGCCCTTGAGCAGCAATGCACCCCCTAGCCAAATCACAGCCTTCTAACATGAAAAGTATCCCTGATACCACACTGCAGGCAACACCCTCACCTGATCAGAGGCTTAGTATATGAAAATATTCCTGTTAGTCAAGTACAACCAACTACTCATCCAATTTCAGACTTACTGTATACAAATATCCATAGTGGTGCAGTGAACCATAACCTATTACCTGCTCACGGGCTTTCATGATATATATAACTGTCATGTTCCAGTGGATCACACCCCATGCCAGACCACAGACTTACCATAATATACTTAACCCTGGAGGTACACTGCACCCTTCTCACAGCCTAATTGTGACTTTAATGGATAAATCATGATGCCTGTTGGCTCAGTAGCTACATCCAGTCCAATTCCAGTAAATACAATGAACCAGTACGCTGGTCGATAGTGGTACTCCCCTACCAACCCTCCCACTGTGTTTTGACACTCTCCTCCCTCCCTCAGTCAGCAGCAGAGACCAGCTTCCCACCTGCAAAGCAGCTACACACCCACTGACTGATAGCATAGAGCATGGCTATACTCCCATTGCTCCACAATATGGACCAATGATCGTACACACTGTACTACACAGTACTAATATGTGAATCAATAGTTGCATTAACACATTTGGACTCTCTACTACAGTATATTCAACATGACTATTGGCCTATACTGCACATGAATGCATGTACAGTTATACTGTATGCTGTCAGTGTGTGGTCAACCAGGCAGCTTGTAGGTAGGTAACTGCTACCCAACACTCAGGGAGCTGTAGTGCAGTGGCATCAGTGACTCTCTGGGTAGGTACACAGGTACTGCTATGCATCACAGTATTGTTTCATCATATTACCAACAGTCGAGCTGGATGGAACCTCTATGCCACTAGGGGTGCTCATTAATCCATGAAGCACATGATTTGCTTCTGGCAAGGCTGCACTGTACGACTCATGTTATATATATCATTGAAAGACCAGAATTGTGCAAAATGGAGTGCCACTAGTCCACTAGGGATATATTTAGAGCAGTAGAGCCAAAATTGGCTTGGGCAGGTTAATTGGACCACCAGGTATTGTGGCACAGCCCGGTATTCAGAATGTGGGGGGTTGGGGATGGTATCATGCTGACACACAATAGCGCCATACATCAGATTGCATTCACAGCTAGCACCTCCTGCCTTGTACCTGTGTTTGGGCACCCATTGTTCCTTTTTTCATTTCACTCCAGTGTGTGTCACACAAGTTGCAGTTGCACCTCAACATGCTTACCACATGCCAATCTGAATATCAAGATATGCATAGTATCTATGGACACAATCACCTTGAATGTACGTCACTTACATAAATGATGTGCCATGGCACATCAGAATTTGTGAACTGCATAATCCCTTTTTGAATATTGCACTGGGACACATAACATAGTTGCACATGTAGCAACTATATTGTACCATGTGCACCACTTTTGAATATCCCATCCCAAGTTCAATCTGCAACTTGTTATTCTCTTTTTATTCTGAAATCACAATGTAACACTGCGTATACTGCAGCATTTCTCACAGTCATGTGATCAACAACATAACACACTTTTCATACCCCACTCTATATGAAACAAATTCTCTTTATTACTGATACTTACCATTTCTACTTCATAAAGCAGTAAATGTTATTAAAAAACAGGTCATACTGTTACCTGCAGATGACTATTCTGTGCACATTCACACCCGCTAGCATACACATACACCACTGTGGGGTAGCAGAGGATATTGTGGGTAGACTGTGTGGCTTACCATATTGTACAGAAAACAGGTTTGAACACAATCCTACTACACATCACACACTTCATATGCCTTACAATTTCTTATACTGTGACAGAACTGCACCTTCCTGATATTACATACTCTCTTGCCACAGCTGTACAACTATCACAGCACAACAAGTTGTACATGTATATCTCACAGTGATACCATGCCATTCCAGACATGTACCAGATGTGGTTCACACAACATCACAGTAATGTGCACTGTCAGTAAACACCTTCATGATAATCCTGTCAGTGTGTGTTCTGCAGTCATCACAAGTGTCTTACTCACCATACTCAGTGCTGTTCTGACACACCACTACCACTTGGTACTGTACTACCTGTTGTGCAGTGTAGCAAATGCAACAGTGTAACAGTTGAACATAGCATCGTCACTAACATCTGTGTGTATGCTGTGTTGTTATAGTACTGATAGCAAGCAATCAACATTATCAACACAAGTGAATTCTTACCGTCTGACTCCACAAAGATGACACTCTCTGAGTCAGAGTCCACAGCCTCCACAGCTTCTGCCTGTGCTGGGATTACCTCGGCAACTGGTGGGGACTGCCTCTGACAATCTGTAAAATTAACATAAAAAAGATAATTGTAACTGTATCACTTGAATGCTCAGTTATTTATGACCACTTAGTATAAATTATTGACATATATCTGTAACCTAACATGTTTCTTGATCAAGTATTGTGCAGTTATGCTACAGCCATGTTAAGTGGCAAATGTATTATTATGAAAATTACAAGTAAACAAGTAATTAATATTATTTTAATTATCACTTCAACAGTGTTACTTATATGATAACCATTGTTCTTGAAATAAATAGCTACTGTATACTCATTGCACACTTTCATATCACAACACTTGAATATATATAGGGTAATGAGTGATGTGCAGGTAATAACCATGGTATCATCACCTCTAGTGGTTGCTACAACATCAGTAAACCTCAACAGTGCAGCTCAAGATATTTACAGTTACCCTAGCAACCATGAGAGATGATTACACCATGGTTATTAGCTCTGCAGTAGACATTGTCATTTATATTGTATGGGACTCGACATGAGAGGTTAACTCCCCCCTGCAACACAAGTAATTTAACCTTACCTTATTAATGAATCTGCACTAGAGCCACATGATTGTGTAGTAAAACTATTTATTAGGATATACAAACTGAATGTCATTGGGCCAAAATAGCACCAGAGTTAAAATCTCTATCAGACATAGAGATTGCTAGACTCAGTAATAGTGAACTGAGAGAACTGGAATGTTATTTGAACAACAACAGAAGAGAAAATACTTCCAAGGATCAGGGCAAATACCAATAATCACAGACACAGTTTAATAATTATGTACTCAGGATGCTGATAAAATAAGGACATTTGTGTTAAGAGGCAGTTACAGGAACAGCAGTAGCGTGTAACAGTCAATTATGACATGAATGTGTGAGATTAATCCCCACTGTTCTGTCACTGTAACACATATTCTGTAATGGACACATGAACATTTGGAGGCTAAATCAGGGACCACCCTGAATAGTAATGACAGTCAGGAGGTATGACTGCATACAACCCATCCACCCATATGTGTGCTTGATACAGATAACTCACCCTGGTAGTGTAGTGTGCCTGCCACTCCAAAGCATGACTCACGCCCCCCTGTTCTACCATATAACATTCTCTTTTCCCTGGTAGTGTAGTGCCTCCACTACCCCACCCCAAAGTGCAATCCCCAATCTTCATACACACATTACTGTAATAATTTCCTCAGTCTTGTAGTGGTCCACCACCCTCTCAATCATGATACCCAACCTACATAGCTACATTAATGACAAATATCCCTACTGTTGTACTGGCCCCCTCCCCACAAATGCAATAATTGACCTTCATTGCCACATTAATGTCTGAAAATCCATGGTGTTCTAGTGGTACCCCCCAAGTACCATAATGCCCCCCTGTACCCATGTAAATTAATTTTTTTCCTGGTGTTCTAGTACTTACCACAGCATCCCAACCACAATCTGTGACTCACAGTAGCCCCAAAATAACATCAATACCTGGAGTTGTACTGGACCCACCACTTTGAAGTGTGCTGTCCATCCTCCAATACACAGAGTAAGCACGGCACCAGCGAGCAGGTCAGCTCTTCTCTCAACACCACAGCTGGCCAGAGACTGCAGTAGTGCTCATGCATAGCACAGTCATCAGGCAGCTCTGTTGCTGAGAACAGGTCTGAGCTGGTTTCCGGCAATGTACCTAGTGTGTGTACAGGAAGATGGGCAGTGCAGTTCTAGGCAGGAGGGCACCACTACAACACCAGGTATTACTGTCATTATGCAACTACTGAGACTTTGGGATCATGCTTGAGGGGGTGTGAAGACCACTAAAGAACCAAGAAAATAATGTTAATAAGTGGCTACAGGGGTTGTACATAGCACTTGGTGGGTGTAGAAACCACTACAACACCAGAGACATGCTTTCATTAACACAACTATGCCAGGTGGTGATCATGCTTGGGGAGTGGGGGGGGATCAGAGCAACACAACAGAGGTCATTCAATAAATGTGGGTAAAGGGTTTGGGAATCATGCTTGCGGGGTGTGGAGACCTCTAGAACAGCTGGGACATGCTGTCATTAACACAGCTACAGCTGTTGTTGAATGTGCATGGGGATGGGTGGAGTACTACTACACCAGCAAAATTTTTACATTAACATAGCTACAGCGGTCATAGATCATGCTTAAGGGTGGGTAGACCAGTAGAACACCAGGGATATCCTCTCATTAATGGAGGTACAAGGGTCACGGATTGTGCTTGGGGGGTTGGGGAACCACTAGAGCACCAGGAAGATAATAAAAGTAGTGTGGCTATGGAGGTCATGGATCGTGCTGGTGTGGATGGGGGTGCCAGTACCACACTACAGATGACAGTACTTATTGGGCTACTGGAGCTCCAGGATAATGCTGGGAGGACATCACTCCTACATTACTGCCAGTTATTTCTTGGTGGTATTTAGCACCACAGCACAGATCACACTAATTCCTTTACTGCATTGCTATACATTTCAATATACCATGCAGGCAGCAGTCATGCCACTCCCCTAACTGCCACCCCATGCCTGCTACCACAATGGACTGTAAGCCTAGCCAATTCTCCTATTTGTAATTGTACATTCATATCTGTTGGTACACTGTAGCATCCTATTTCACTGCCACATGCAGTGTAAACATAGCATTATCCCTGGTAGTTGAGCACCTCCATGCAACATGATCATGCCCAATTAGAAAAATATTGTACCATAGTAGTGTACCATTCCACTGTTGGTACACCCCATAAACTGACTACTACCACAGAACTACTAACCACCCACTTAGCACCACTGTAGAGCTCACCACTTGCAAGTCATGCAGCTGTGCCACAGGGCATTATTGGACTGGGAGGCAGACTATACTGCACCACCAGATATGGATATACCTTAAGAAACCCCAATCAGTCTGCAGCCGATGGCACACTGCACACAAGGGATTAATAGCATTCAAGAAAGCTGCCATTGAACAGCAGCATAGGAGACATCAAATAGTGCACTATGACAACATCCAGTCTTAGACTGTGCACAATGTGATGTCCAGGCACCTTGCTACCAAAGAACAGTGCTCATGAATGTGTAACATGCACAGTGTGAGACAGCACCAGCTGCAGCTCACTGTGAATTCTCACAACAAAATTCACATGGTACCATAAAGGTATGTTAATCACCCATTTGTACCATGCATACATGATGTCTCCATTTGCATACACAGTAGTGAATATCAAACTTGTATTATTAGGAAAATATTATTACTTTACTTATGGTGTGTGACACACTCCCTAGCATTTGTCTTTCCAGCCACCTCCCAAAGCTCATAGCTGAGGTAGTACCAGCACGTGTCTTGGTCAGGTATCTCCCCCCTCTGTTTTAGCTGATAGAAATGCTGCCGCAACAGCTTCCACTTTCACTTGCACTGAAGTGGTGTTTTATTCTTTACTCTTAATATCATCTGCAAGTATGAATGTATGAGCCTCCACATACTGTCCAACTTCCGGTTCGTGCTATGCATTAAAATTCGGGCACTCCCCCACGCCTGGACTGCCTCGAGCAGCGCACACACCTCTCTTAAACTCCAGATCCTCATTGTCCTGCAAAAAGGAACACAAATAATACTACATTACTGCCATGTTCTGTAACATGTTTAAGTTTTTGTTCTGTTAAGTTTCACAGAAAAAATACAAACAGCTGTATCTTATCAATTCTGTACTTATTATTACAAGTATCCCTCTATACAGACAGTTGGTGAGACCCCATCTGGAGTACTGCGTGCAGTTTTGGAGACCTCATCTACGCAAGGACATAGACAGAATGGAAGCAGTCCAGAGGAGGGCAACTAAAATGGTGCAGAGTCTACATCAGAAACCATATGAAGAGAGACTGAGAGAGCTTAATATGTATACCCTTGATGAAAGGAGGGATGGGGGACATGATAGAAACTTTTAAGTACCTCAAAGGAATCAACAAAGTCCAGGAGGGTAGCATCTTTCAGAAAAAGAGATGTGTAAGAACAAGGGGCACAATTTAAAGTTAGAGGGAGGACGGCTCAGGGGTAATGTGAGGAAATTCTTTTTCATGGAGAGAGTGGTGGACGCTTGGAACCACCTTCCTGGAGAGGTTGTGGGGTCTAAAACAGTGGAGGAATTCAAACATGCGTGGGACAGACATAAGGCAATTATAGTGGGGGGTTGCAGGAAATAGGCTGTTGGTTAACTAGAATCTGCAGCTTATCCAGTAGGTAGGGAAATGGGCAGACTGGGTGGGCCAAGTGGTCCTTATCTGCCGACAAAGTCTATGTTTCTATAAATATTAAGATCCATATACAGAAATACTACCATTATATAACATATCCAATGAATAGTAACTACTGCTGTACCACATAACATTTCATCATTTTTTTTTTTACAGAGGTTGTATTGTGGTGTACTAACACTCATATGCACACTTGACACATCCTGATATTGATGCCATGATATCATGAACATCTGCAACCACAACCTGTACTTGAACTGCACACTGTTGAGGCCCCCCCAAAAATAAAATAAAAATAACTGACAACCACAGTGGAGCTGCATTGTTGCAGAGTACATCATGGCAGCCACCAGCTGTGGGTGGCCACTCAAGCTACAGGGCTACTGTGTGTTGGCATCAGCCCTACCTCAACAACTGTGATTTTGCTAAAAGAAATATAACCATGGTGGTCCACTGCACCCCATCCCACTCACCCAATTGTGGGCTATCTGTATAAAAATAACCCTTGTGCTGTAGTGCAGGTGCACCCCAGACCAATCAGGCAAGGAAGTAGAGTGAACAGGGCCATGAGGGATACATTTAATACAGCTAACACATCATAAGGTGAAGGGGTGGGGTCCACTGTACTACGAGCAGTATTTTTCTTATAGAAAACCCAAGAACAAGTGTTGAGATGAATTACCACAAAGCACCTGGGGGGGCATCAGTAACTGATAAGTATTGCCTCACAGAGTACCACAGACAAGTTACTGATGATCGACAGACCTGCATGCAAATGAGGCCATAATGATATCCAAATAGGTGCAGTAACACCTTGCGAGCATTATGGCTCCATTTGCATATACAGTACTAAATTTTGTAGTAGTTGCACTTACCACCACTGCACTTCAGTGCTGTATCCCCTTACTACTCTCTGGCCACCTCCACTGGTGCAGTCTTAGTGTAACATGCGCAATGCAGAGTGCCAGAGTGAAATATTTAACACCGCTGACCATGCCACAGCACTATAAAATATCACCATGACAACATCCTACACAATCTGAATATTCCCAACCCATGTGTTACATCTGTGTGAGTGATGTATGCAGCTCTTCTATTTTTTGACCAACATTTTTTGGTTCTGAAAAGAACCTTGTTTGCACTTTGTTATTTGTTCAAACAGTCTGACATTCTTGGAGGACTTTGAGGATTGCATCTGGAAGGTCTCCCAGGAAATGGCAATTGCCAGCATGCGTGAAGTGTATACCATCTGGTAGGTATAGCCAATCATAACAATACTTAATTTCTGGGTGTCGTATGGTGTACATTCCAGACATATGTAGAAATGCAAATATTTACATGTTGTCTTTTCTTTGGGCTGTCAATCAGGTACATATGGTGTTCTGCTTGCCAGACCTAACGGTCTGTAATATCTGAAAAAATGATTTTACAGGCAGGCAACACACTCCTAACAGAAGCAAGGTCCAATTTTGCTTCTGTTACTAAATCTACCCAGCGTTTGGTGGCCACATCATTGCCTCCGAGATGTATCAGCAATATGTCAGGATGAGGCTGAGTACTCAAAAGTCTGTGCATGGTTGGCATGAGGTGCTCCCACCTCATTCCATCCCTACCAAACCACTTTACAGAGCAATTTGGGAGCTGCAGGTTTCTCCCGAAATCACTATTGTGAGCATACTCAGACGCTCATCTCACGATACTGCTTCCAACTATCCACAAAGTCCTTTTGCTATTTTCTGCCATTCTCAGGTTTTAAACTCAGAAGTGGACAGAGAGCTACCAAAAAAGTCAGTGTTCACCCTGCAGTGGCTAGGCAGTAGTGAAAGTCAAACTGATATTTCCCTCTTAACTTCAAGCCAGCTTCATTGGGCTGATTCATAATACACAAATAAAAAAAATCATTGGCTAGTATTCTGCCTTCATTAACCAATGTAGGCTATGTACTAACTATTACTACACTTCTACTACAGCTAAAATGAGCAAACATTGAGAGGTGGGAAAAATGCAACCTTTCCATAGGCAGTTTTAAACAATTACAACTGCAGAAACATGTCTGATTGGTTCCCTCTTCTGTTATGAGTCCACGTGCAGCTTCCTTTCTCCCTCTATTTGCAGCTGTATCTGTACAAGTTAGTACTAAACTACTACCTGACTTTAAACAGTTACCTAAAGAATACAGCATCTTAGATTATAACAAGTAACATAAATACAGCACTAAAAATGTTTTGATTAATAGTATTTACATGTTGATCACACTTTTTATCATACTAGGAAAATGCTTCATAAAATATACTGTACTTACAGTTTTCAAAATGCTGTCTCTCAGTATCAACTAAGATGGCTGCTGTTGACTTCTTCTTCAGTGTTGTCTGCCTCTGATTGGTTGTCTCACATGGCCTGACAAATCTGGCATAACATTGGTAGAATGAGCTGTCACTCAAATATAATCAGATCTGATTTGATAATGAATGCACTTTCCACTTCCAAGTTTAAAATTTGCCACACTTTTGCATGCACGACACTACTTTTGCGACACTGTCGAATGCACAAAAGTACTTTTGTGACACTGTCGAATGCACAACATTACTTTTGGCGAGGGCCGCCCGCTGGTGCAGCGTGGGATTTCCGCTATGGCGCGGCGACCCGGTTGGAATGGATCCGGATCGTTGAGGGCCGGCTGGGGAGTAGGATCGAGCATCCGCTGGACAGCTCTCCTTCTCCGGGTGGAGGGTATGGGTAGCGCTCGGAGTGCTGGGGACTCCTGGAGGAGGCCGGGAGTTCTCACGCAGCTGATGCTTGACGTGGGGGGGGGAGGAGGTGGGGCAGACGCTGGCATCATTGCAGGTCCCTGCCTCCTCTGGGGAGAAAAATGGAAAAAGAAGGCAGGCAGGACCACCATAGGATGAAGCCCTCCCCGGAGTTCCTCGCATCGCCACCACCACTGCGGGACCCCAACCAGTCACAGTTCCGGGGTCACAAGTTGGCCTGAGTCCCCTCTCTGGGGTAAGCTGGGGTGACCGAGGTCCTTTGCAGCTATAGGTGGTGGTAGAGGTCTCCGGGCCGTGACCAGGCGGAGGAAGTAGACGGTGGTCCAGCCAGATAAAGGGCAAAAAAAAAAAAACATTACTTTATGGGGAACTTTTGAACATTCAACAGTATTTCTTGAAATACTGTCGAATGCACGACAGGGCCATTTGCGACACTGTCGAATGCGCAACACTACTTTTTGCGACACTTTCATGCACACGATACTACTTTTTCCAGATTTTCTATTTTTAAAAGAATTTGATGATTAATGGCAAAAACAACCAATTTTTCAATGCCGAACAGTGTCACACTGCACTGGCAGTGTCACAACTGGAGACACATAGTGTTGTGACTTTGTAAATGTACCCACAAAAGGTGATTTTCTTCAGTGAGTACAGCACCATGCAACAGACTTGCAGGAATGCATTGTTTGGCAGTTGTTAATCACCCTCACAAAATAATCATTTTATGCAGCATTGTCACCAGATTTTCAACACAGTCATTTTAGGACCTTTGCTCAACAACAGTGTAACTGCAATTTTAGTTTTCTGCTCCAAATACTGTTTTCACAGAGAGACCGCACCATCCTACATCAGAATTGCAAAAACACATTTAGGGCAGGATAGGAAACATCACAACTGTACAGTTCGCAACAAACTGTGGCAAAATGTTACTATTGAGAACCTAGCATTAAAATACTGTGAATACGCTAACTTATGAGTGTGCGTTGCACAGTCCCTATGCACACTCATTAAACAGTGATTTTATGGACTATTCACACCAAAATTTTAACATAGTACTTTTAGGATCTCTGTTCATGAGAAATGACAGCTGTACGATTCACAAGAAGATTTGTTGAAATGCAATGTTGACAACCTGACATGAAAATAGTGCAAATGCGCTAGCTTACAAGTGTTGTGTTGTGAAGTTCATATGCACACTTATAAAACAGTCATATAACAGAGCATTATCACCAAATTTTATACATACTCATTTCCATACCTCTGCTCATGAACAGTGTCACTATCATTATCACAATGTGCTCTGAACAGTGGTTTAACACATCGCCTGCGGTACTGGACACTGTAACTGCATAAAAACATATTAGCAAGGATGTGAAAAATGACAGTTGTAAAATTTACAAAAAGTTGTAGTAAAATGCCAATGGTAAGAATGTCACATGAAAATATTGTAAATGCACTAACTTAAGCTAAGTGTGTAAAGTTGACTTATTAATGTGTTACTCATTAACAGAAAGATTAAGAAAGTTATTGTGTAACAAGTAGTGTGACTGCATTAGCTAAAAAAACGATTCTGAATAATACTAATTGTTCATTACTGAACAGTGAAATCATACTAAACAAAATCTATATGCTATAGTGTTAATGATATACAAGACAATGTAACACAAATAAAATAAAACTGTTACAATGTTAATAATTAATGGGATTCCAATATTTAGAATATTTTTTTTAATAGATGTAATACTTAAATCATATGTCTCAATGTACAATGTTAGAAGGCATGAACACAGTCATACACTAATTTTGTCTTCTTCTCTGTCTTTTATACAGGTGCCTGATACTTCTGTAAGATTGCTGACTGCCACTATGAACTATCATATAAAAAGATGCCTACTAAATACAGACGTAGATGTATAGGGAAACGAGACAGGTATCATAGTACTTCACTGTTGCTTAAGGGTGATAAAGAAAACACTTATGTGAGTTCAGAATATAAAAGAAAACAGACTTCTACTGTAACAGTGAGCTCTACAACAACTCACTCCACAGCAAAAGCACATACTTCCTCAAGAGTAAGTAAAAAATGCTTACCTCTGCAACAGCTGTGTAGATCTCTCAGATGAAACACAACTATTGCAACAGCAACCATCAACAAACCTCCTAAACAACGCCATAAACTCACACCTGGTGATTTTCATCTGAGAAAGCAAAAGTATTTTCGATCACTAGCAAGTAAAGCTAAGATCGACAGACTTATTGCTGCTGTGATGAGACATGAGCGCAAAAAGACAAAGAGTCATCTGTCTTTGATGAAATTGCATCTCAAAGTACGCACTTTTGTTAACAAAGCAGTGTTTGTACTGCAACATTTGTGGCGTAAGATGTCTCATGTGCTTGAACTACTCAGAAAAGTTGTGTATGACATCAAAAAAGGCTACAATAGTATCCATCTTTGACTGTGCACAATTTCTGTGATGTATTCACAGGTCACTGGATGCACACACAGCACTCAGAGGCATATTTCTGGAAGAATCTTATTATTCCCAGAAAAAGGAAACCAAGTTCACCATTGATGAGTCCGTAAGCTGGTCAATCTCCTCAGTATCTGTGATGACACAGCAATGGACACAGATGATGACTATGATGCAACCACTGTGTCCCATAAATGGCACTGTCTGTCATGGGCATGTGATGACACTTGCAACCATAGGCAATTGTCATTTGAAAAAGTTGAACAGTTTGTCAACCTATTTGTGATAACAGATCACAAAGAAAGATATAAACTGTTTAACAAGATTGACCATTGTGAAATCCATCCACATACTGTACTTATGGGTCACTCAATAGCATGCCTTAATAGTGATGTTTGTGACAGTGTCTTTCACAACATGCGGATGCTTGGAGTGCATCAAAGAGGCATGCAAAACTTTGTATACAGAGTATATGAAGTACGATGAGTTGTAAATCAGTACACTTGTTTAAATGACTTATTGCAGTCAAGAGACATGCAGGGTGCCATCACATTTCTCAAACAACTGCAACATGTACCAGACACAACAATTTCTCAGTCAACAACTTCTGCTGAAACATCTGTTTAAGTGTTAGAAACTGACATACTGATACAGTACGGCAAAGAAATAGCAAAATTTGAGCTGGCAAAGTCTCAGAAGTTTGACTCTGTATGTGTGTCATGTGACCATTTGTGCTACAGTAAACAAACAGTCACAGTGAATCTGGAAACCTTGTCACCATACAATGACATGTGGTTCCGTCTCAGCATTTTTGCTGCAGAAATCTGACTTTCAGTTAGAAAACACCATTCTGCTGTGCAAGCACCGTTTCTCCAAACTGAAGTCTAACATTTTGCCACCAAGGTCACTGCTGAATAATATGGAGGCACATGTTACACCAAGTGAGATTTCAACATTGAATATGTTTGAATGCATTCTAATTCAGACAATGAAACCATTCCAAACCATTCTACATCTGAACACAAAGACACGAAACATTCCACAGAAACAACTTGTTAGATCTCTGAAGGGTTCTGTGATGTATCTCCCACTTCCTCTACAGGAAAATGTGTAAGCAATCTCTACGGAAAATAGTTTGATGATTCTTGTAAATGGTGTTCCAACAAAGTCCAAGGCCATCTGGCAAGATGTTGTCAATGTACAGAAGGTAAAGCTTGCTCTTACTTATCTAAAGAGCAAAAATCCCTTTTATATAGACCTTGACATAGATCACATGACTAGTCTCTCTGTCCAACATGACCTCTTAGAAAAAACTAAAAAAATGATTGAGAAGGTCAGTGGACAGACAAGTGACAATGTGTATGAACAGTACACAATTCACCCACTACATGGCAAAGATCCAGTAGGAGGCAACATTGGTCTCTATCAAATGAAACAGGTGGCAGGTGAGCCTGTCAGCATTTGGGAGGCAACACTAGAAGCACATTGTTTCCCAGACTTATTCCCAAAAGGGTCAGGTGGACATCTAGATGAAAGAGAAGTGCATGTACAGGGTGATGAGTACTGAACGAACTGTGTACTCAGTAAAGACAGCAAATTCAGAAGTAGCATACAGTACCTGTTTCATTTCCTCTGGGGGGGTGAACTTAGCATTCTGTCTGCATCTATTGCACACACTATTCATCTCACAACTCCATTAGATGGAATAACAGCTGCTCAATTTTTAGAGAAATTAAAGCAGAAAGATGAAAATGTGCAAGTGAATCTGTCTTCCATTCTTTCAAGTCTTTGAGGCACCAAAGAATATTGGTATCGTAGACACTCCGAAGTAATGACAATGCTGGGAGAGTATGGAGCAGCCACATGGTTTGTCACACTTAGTTGTGCTGAATATGCCTGGGATGAGCTCATTGAACTGTTGAAGTGGGCAAATTCTGATGTCGACGGCATCTCATCAATGACTGTTGGAGAAATGTGTTCACCTGATCCTGTATCTGTCACAAGACATTATCACAAGCGGTTCCATGACATTCTGGCTTTCATATTGTCAAAGGACAATCCACCTCTTGGTATTGTGGAGCATTACTTTTGGAGTATGGAGTATCAAGCACGGGGTGCTCCTCACATCAATATGCTGTTGTGGATAAAGGATGCACCACACATAGGTGAGCATGAAGCAGCACAAGTGCTATCATTCATCAAGAAATATATTACTTGTCACATTCCAGACAAGTATGACAGTCCTACACTATGGAAGTTGGTTCAAAAGTTCCAGCGACATATTTGTTCAAAATACTGCTGGCGAGTAGTAAAGAATAAATCTAATTGGTACACATGATGTCACTTTGGATTTCCTAGACGAGTTTGTCAGGATGGTTCCATGAATGACCTTTTCTCAGCAATGCGACACCACTTGAAGGCAAAATCAACCAAGAGGGTATACGAGTTACCCAGAGATGAGAAAGAGGTGTACATCAATGACTACAACCCAACTCTTCTCCTAATGTGGCAAGCAAACATAGATGTTCAGTTTGTGACTGATAACTCATTGGCCGTGGTGCGGTATGTCACATCGTACATAACCAAACATGAGCAGACTAGCTTGCAAGATCTTTGGGAAGATATTGCCAGTTCAAGCAGAAGCCTGACATCTCAGCTCTGGTCATTGGGCATGAAGACTCTTTCACATAGAGAATGTGGCGCTTATGAAGCCAGTGACCGATTAATGGGTACACATCTGTACGGGAAGTCTGACGCTGTCCGGTTTCTCAGTGTAAACTACAAAGAGAATTGCAAATGTCTACTGATTCCCCATGCAGAAATTGAGGAGCTCACTGCCAGTAGATCTTAAAATCATATCTTGAAGAATAACCTGATAGACATATACTACCCCCATGCACGACGACATGGCTGACATGTGTCTCTTTCAGGTGGCTAAGTGGTATGACTACAAGGCAGATATATCACCTGACTCAACACACCAGATTTACAAGGTGAATGGAGTGGATGGCCGTCTCATAAAGAGACACAATCCATGGCTCACAGACCACTGTAAACTGCATCTAGGCACATTGAAGGGCAGAGAACATTACTACTTTGCTCTCCTATTCCTATTTAGACCCTGGTGGAGTGAGTCTGAATTAAAAGGTGACTGTGATACATTCGAGGAAGAATTCAATCTCAGTTATGAGGCTTTCAAAACAGCATACTCAGAGACATACATACAGAGACTAGAGGCTGAGAAAGAACAGCTTGAGAAGGCAGAGAAGCAGATTCAGGAAGACACTCCTGTTAGTTCACAAGACAACCTTGATCCAGAAGGACCAGCTGTTCTAGGTGAACCTCTGCCTTTAAATGCCCCAGAAGTCTTAATCTCAGAAAATGAGACAGCCATGCAACATGGAACACACTCTACTGTCAACCCAACTGACTTGAGAGGAAGACTACGCCAGCAGCAGCATGCAGTTCACTCTCAAGTAGTTGACACTGTTCGTCATGTCCTGCTACATGAAACAAAAAAAGTGACTGTCATGACTATAAGCCACTACTAATCTTTATTAGTGGTTCAGCTGGCACAGGAAAGAGTTTCCTTATTGAAGCCATCACTGCTGAAATATGCAGCCTGACAGGGTCATCAATGTCTGTTGCTGTTACTGCTCCCACAGAACTAGCTGCATACAACATTGGTGGAGTTACGTTACACCGTCTCTTTATGTTGCCAGTGGAACATGACAAAACTGGAGAATACCGCAAACTGTCATTTGAGGTTTCATCTCAGCTCTGTTCCATGTTCGCAAAGATGAAGTTACTCATCATTGATGAAATCAGCATGGTCTCCAATGTCATGCTTGCCTGTATTCATCTATGTCTGCAGAAGATCTTAGTTACTGACGATGGAGTACCATTTGGTGGCAAAAGTATTGTTGTTTCGGGAGACCTTTTACAGCTTGCACCAGTAAATGCAGAGCATGTGTTTACAACTCTAACTGCTGAGCAAGCTAAGAATATTCTTCGTTGCATTGCAGGGTATAACATTTGGGAGTTATTTACCTATGTTGAGTTGTATGAGAACATGTGACAAAGTGGTGATCTGGCTTACAAATCACTTTTAGATGAAGCTCGTACAGGTTCTCTATCACCAGAACATGTTGCTATGTTAAACGATCGGCGAATCACAGTACATACTGCATCCATAGAAACAGCATGTAATGTTTTCAGTGATGTGTACTCTACAGGAAGACACAAAATGTGCCTTATGCCACGACTAAAGAAATGCACTGAATTCAACAATGTTATGCTGCAGAGAGAAAGCCAAGAAATTGTAACTCTCCATGCTGTTGACACAGTTGAAGGTGTCATTCTTAGTCACAACCTAGTAGCAAAGATGACTGAATGACTCAGTGAACTCAAGTCAGATGTTTCATGCACAGCTGCCCTAGAAGTTGTTCTTACACTTTGTAGGAATGCATATATCATGCTACGATGTAATCTAGATGTCGAACAAGGCATGGCAAACGGTGCCATGGGAAACATCACTGACTTTGTCTACAATGTCCAGAAGACATACATTGAGACACTTGTAGTTCACTTTGACAACATGGAACAGCCTGTACACATAGAACGCACCTGTGTAAAATTCCTGGTATTTAAGGATATCGATGTAAACAGGAAACAGTTTCAATTATGTGTTGCATATGCTGTTTCTATTCACAAATCTCAGGGCTTGAGCTTGGATTCAGCAGTGGTGGACATAGGTACAGACATTTTCAAGGATGGCATGAGCTATGTGGCACTTTCACGTGTCTGCAGTCTTTCTTGGTTGCACATAACTCTAGCACCTCAGAAGATATGAGCTGACAAGCGATGCATTCTTGAGTGCAACAGGTTATGTACTCTGCATCAGCCACAAATGTCTTTAATACCTCTGCCTACATATCTGGCTGTCTCACATCGTTCAGTCAAATCTACAGGTGTCACCAAACAGCCACAAGCTTCCAGAAGTGATTCAACTCAAAAGAGTTCAACAAAGGTCACAACTTCAACTAAACATTCAGGGCCAGCAATTCATCAGAAATGAGTTGGTGTAACTGCTGTACCAGTCTTTGACAACAGCACTAGAGTGAACTGTTATGCTAACTCAGCTATGCAAGTTTTTCTTCACATGCCACACTTTGTGCAGGCAATATCTGCTTCACAAGACAATCCCCTATCAAACACTTTGAAGCAGATTATCAACATGACTTCTGACCAGTCTAACAATGTACAGTCACTAACACCACTACGACTGGCATTAGGTACATATGATGGATGTAGTACATTTGCTGCTAACATACAGCAAGACACTAGCGAGTTTATGATGGTGATCATAAACAACTTGGATGAAAACGGCACCCCAATGCACCACTACTTCACAGTGTCATATGTAACCAAATATATATGTGTTTCAGGTGGGCATTCACAGCGTGAAAACACAGAAGACATGCTGTGGATTACTCTTTTTGTCCCTCAAGCCAAAAGTATCAAATTTCAACAGCTATTCACCAATGCTCAATGTGGTCACTCCTGTAAAAGGTGTGGAGGCAGATGCACTCAGTCCATATGTCTCAGGAGTTCATCTCAATATCTGTTGCTTATGTTGCACAGGTTTGACTCCAATGGGCTCAGAGTTGACACTATCACAGATTACACAGCTGGTAGAATAGTTTTTAACCAATCAGTGTTTGACACTCACAGTATAATCTATCATCATGGTCAATCCATGCATTCTGGCCATTACACCAGTTTACTAAGGTACAGAAGTGGATGGGTAGAGTGTGACAACTCTACAAGCAGTTTTAACCAGAGACTGCCATGACACTTAAAAAATGCATATCTTCTAATATTGAAGAATTATGATGACCTTCATATTTCAGAAGAATAGGACAGAACATGTTGCATTTTTAAAATGACTACTTTGTGACAGAAACGGTCGTAGGTCAGTACAATTGTTTCCAATCTATGACTCTCAAGAAACCATAGCATATCAACAAAATGCTATACTGGCAGACACATTTCATGCACTATGGCATCTAAGATCTTGTGTGTATCAGTGACAACATGGAAATTGTTGTAGTGGCTTCAATCGGCGCCAACAGTATTCACAGTCACTAGAGAAACCATGCTTATATGTCTATCAAAGATTGTACATCTCAAAACAGAGGCCTTACTGCCTCTCCTGTTCTGTACACATCTTTTCTTATAGCTGTATCATACCCATACATAACAAGAAGTTACTGCCAGTTTCTAACTTTTTCTCCCTGCAGAGAAGCAAAAGTTCTCAGTCACCATCGTAAATAATTGTGCAACACATGTCTCATTCACCAAATGGTACAGTCTGTCACAGGTTGTCTCTCACCAGTTGTTTTTGTCTATTAGCTGTTGACATGTAGACAACAACATCATTCATTCACCATTCAACAGTGTTGAACTATGCCTGCTTTATTTGTTATACTGATACTGTACATATGTAAAAATGACAGTCTTTAGTCATAATGCAACAAGTTAAATGAAGCAAGTATAAATACTGAACTATTGCATCTTGTTATTAACTAACTTTGACATGCCTTTGTAATTACATGTAAATAATATTTACATTCTTATTCCACCTTACCATTGTTTCTAACTACTTTTATTGTTCTAGTAAAAATATTACTATAAGAGTAAAGCACTAATGAATGCTTAACATATAATACAATACTATACTGATTAAGTTCAATGAACCATATCTTTGATAAAAACAGCATACCATGCAAATTTTTTTTACTTACTAGTTCAGAGCTAACATAGAAACCAATGTAACAATTGAAAGAAATTTTTTTTGTACCTGTAATAATATGAAATGTTTTTATACTTGTTATACAAGTAATTCTAACCTATGGTAAAAATACTGACAATTGTAAATCAGACACTGTTACTGTTCACAACACACTTCATACCTGTTCCTGACAATATTTATGATTGCCTCTATTGAGGGGTCGGTGTGGGAATTTTTCATATGTGCCTAGTCAGTGACATATCATTAAATATTTAACTGAACATACCAGTTATCTAATGTCACTGAAATCAGATTTTTTTATATTCTATTACTTGAACACTTAGCATATGGTTTTTCACCCACCCCAGGAACATACACATTATCAGTCAAACAATAACAACTGAACATTACTGTTTCATGTGTGTAATCACTACTTAGAAGCTCCCAACATACCTTTATTAATATAGGACACAACTAATGCACGACACATAATTAGAAAAGTCAACAACTTAATACATATAAATAATATTGTTAACCAAAATCTCTTCAACCTCAGTAGCAGAAATATAATCAGTGTCAGTGGCTCAGTAGGTAGCACACTCGCCTCTGAGGCCGGGAGATCAGAGGGCTGTGGGTTCAGTTCCCACATCTGGCACTTGGGTTAATATCCCAGTACTGACACTGTAATGCAGCATAAGAGGGGTGCTGCATTTCTGAGGTGCCGCTTTTGATGAGACGTTAAACCGAGGTCCCATCTGCCTGGATTGGTGGTAGTTCAGGTGGATGTTAAAGATTCCATGGCACTTATCAAAAAGAGTAGGGGAATTTCCCCGGTGTCCTGGCCAAATTTCCCTCATTCACTAAAAATACCACCAACAGCTTAATCTGGTTCAAGGTCAGTTGGCATTCATCTGTATCCCCCTCCCCCGGGTCGTGCCTGAAAATAGGCAGGATTTGTCTAGTGCACTTACCCGGTCAACAAAAGCTAAATAAATAAATAATGAACAGCCACAGGTTCGGCTTGAGTGTCACAAGTTCAACAGGAATGTCAGAAAACACTTCTTCCCACAAACAGTAGTGAACACTTAAAGTTCAGTTCTAAAACAGGTCACCTCGTTAAAGACAGTGACCCACTATTAAAGAATCAGGTATATGCATAGAAGGAAGATAACAACCATGGCAACAGAAGATGGGGAAACACTGCAGGGATAGTCAACACTTTACCTAAAGATGTGAACCGTGCAACACAATCATGCTTAATAGACCAAATAACCTTCTTATGCTACCTTCGTTCTATGCTGTATTACAATATGTACATACTTGTTCCAATTCATCAAACCTAGTTGCTATAAATGTGACACATTTAGATATATTCCAATCAATGATTACACACATGCAAGGCTTGTATTGTGAGACTGATTTTGTAAAGAAAATACAATCTTAATTGGACCTTTTTCAGTTTCACCAATTGGCAATAAATCTTTTTAAAACATAACCATCTGTGTTGAGTCTTTACTGAAAATAGCATAATGACATTAGAGTGTAACTGTTGTTTCTATTAAGCATGCAAATCAACTGCAACAAATAGTACCACAACTACGTGTCCATGTACTATTTTTTGTTGCTATACTGTCCACTCAGTATCCACAACATAGGCTACGATGTGGCACATCGCATGTCACACTTCCCATAATTCCTAACAGTGTTAAAAAGTCAGCAGCGCACTTACTTTTCCTGTGCCTCTCCACTCAGCATGCAGTAATTACTATAGCAAGACGTCACACATCACTACCTAACACTATGCAGCTGTGGCTAAACAGTTAGGATGCACTAACTGCTATGTATACTGCATTTCCCCTGGCTGAGCTCATGCAACTGCTATCTGTAGTAACTTCACTGTACCTACAATTACAGAGGTGTGCCATAGATCTCCAGTCTCCTATTGTTCCTATAGAGAAACAGCCATAGTGCACTACAGATTTTAAAAGGAGCAACATCTCTAGCTGCCTAAATTCATATTAATCCTAACTGAGGTAACTTCAGCATCCCTGCAATCACTGATGTGTACCATTGATGTACAAACCCTCACCTGTGTTCTATATCTCCACTAAGATGTTCATTTCCTCACCTGTGTTGTGTATCTCCACTTACAATGTACTACCTGCTGTCATGTTTGGAGACACATTGCTTGTCTGAACCCATTCAAGTGACAACTGTGCTAACTGGATTATTCCTGTAATCAGAGAGCTGTACAGCTGATGTACATTGCCTGTCTTTTCCTGTGGCTGTTTACTTAGGATGCAGTGAGTGGTGTGGAAGTGCAATTCCCCCATCACACTCTACACCTCCATGATTTTTTTTTATGCACTGTCAACTCAGTGTGCAATATGTGGGCTAGGTGTTCCGACATTGAGTTACAGATCTCCTATAATTCCAAACTAAGTTAATTAGCATGTACCGCCCTTACATTTACTGTCAGTCTACAGTCAGAGTGCAGTACCAGGTGTAGACAGCTGTGTGACATTGTACCTAAGGACATGCACTTGTGGCTCTACAATCAGGATCACTAACTGGCATGTGTGGGAAAATTGCCTGTGTGAGGCCATAGAAATCCTAACGGTGCTAATTTGTGTGTACCAACAATTACAGACGTGTACCATTCATGTCAATTGCCTCAGTCTTGCTGTGCATCAGTACTCATGATGCAGTACAAATTTTGATGAGGGTATAACCTCTCTGAGCCAACACAAACACTAACTGTGCTAACTTGAGTGTCTCTGCAATCACTAATGTCTACGATTGATGTCCATACCCTCAGCTCTGCTGTGGGTCTCTACTGAGGATCCAGTACTTGCTGTCGCAGTTTGAAAAGACATTCCCTGGCTGAGTCCTTTCGAGTGACAACTATGATAACTACACTTTACCTGTAATCAGGGAGGTGTACAACTGATCTGCATCACCCTTCTTTGCCTGTGGCTCTTCATTTAACATGCAGCAAGTCTGTGATTGTTACTGTTACCTTGCCTCTCCCCCCTACTTCCATTTGTGTCTCTCTGTCTGTGTAAAATACAAAATGTGCTAGTGACAGAAGCACGGGTGCCTTTGGGACCCACGCTCCAGCCACACAAAACACAAACATAAACAGCACTGAAATATACTAAATGTGATACAGCAGCTGGAGCACGGGGCCCTTTGGGCCCCGCGCTCCCACCACATGATGCCTTCACACATACTAACACAGTGCCAGCAAACACAAATGTTAATGCACATGGTACCACAAACCAAAACACAAAGATAAACAAATCTGATAAATGCTGAATGTAATACAGTGACAACAGCACAGGGACCTTCTGGCCCCACGCTTTCACCACACAAAACACAAACATAAACAATACTGAAATATACTAAATGTGATACAGCAGCTGGAGCGCGGGGCCCTTCCGACCCCGCAATCCTGCTACACAAAACACAAACATAAACAGCAGTAAAAAACACTGAATGTCATACAACATGGGAGTGTGGGGTCCTTCAGCCCCCATGGTCCCACCACTCAAAACACAAACATAAACAGTACTGAAATATACTAAATTTGATACAGCAGCGGGAGCGTGGGGCCCCCGCCACAAGATGTCTTCACACATAGTAACACAGTGCCAACAAATGCAAATGTTAATGCACATGGTACCACAAATCAAAATGCAAAGATAAACAGTACTGTAGAGACAAATAGAGAAAATTACATAAACACAAGTGAAAATGAAAACGTAAACGGCAACACACAAGATAGCATACACACAAAAAACTTACTGAAACAGGTACAGAACCACAAAGAGAAGCACTAAAGATGACACTTATACAAAAACATACAATAGTTTTTCCCAAAATCTGAATGTAGAAAGAGAGTGAGTACAAAGAATGTATGCATAATAATGGGTCTTGGAGCACAGAATGAGGAGTTGGAATACTAAATTGCTTATATCTCAGGAACTGTATGACATAGAAAGAAAAATTAAAAGACATATGATTTATGACTTTCCTGGCTAGTTTTCTACTTAGCCCCCATTTTCCGACAAAATATCCGTATCTCACACTGTTTCCAAGATACTGGCCCTGAAAGGCGTAACGAACGCCGTAATGTTATCCTATGGGAAAAAAAAGAGAAGTTCGGAGTGGCATAACTTTGGCTCCCTGTAATATTATTTCACCAAACCACTGAAAAGCACATCTCTGGGATGTTGACTTTCTTCCCTCTAACTTTCATCCCAAAAGACCAAACCGTTATTTTGCAGCAGAGCGCCAAAGGATTCCTGTAATGCAACAGATGCCATAATGTTATCCTATGGGAAAAACCTCAACTTTGGAGTGCCGTCACTTGGCCGTCAAGTAATATTTTTTTATCAAACCAGTGAAAGCCACATCTGTGATATCTTAACTGCGTTTCCTCCAAATTTTAGCCCCAAACACTAAATCGTTCTTTTGCAGCACAGCACCAAAAAATTGCTGTTATTTTCACACACCCTGGAAAAGTACTGTCGAACTTTGCAAAAGCTTTCGCAAATTCATTCGACATTGTCGCACGTTCGATACTACTTTGCCAAAGTACTTTTTCCAGAAACTTGAAAAACATATTTCTAGGGTGTTTTACCCCAAAATAAAGACATGGCTAGCATCCTCAGGGTCCAGCTAGGTGAACACAAAAATAATTAGGTTGCTAGAGGGTCACAAATTTAAATGGCAATCATTTTTCTGATCGCTAACTGAAAACAAAATGGCAGATTTGCGACAGTAACAGGGCCATTTGTGAAAGTAAAAACTGCATTTACGACACTGTCAAACTTTTTGTTAACTTTTCCCATTGACTTATAATGGGAACTTGTTTTTTGAATAACTTTTGAACTGTTTAATATTTTTTCACAAAATCTTTGAAAGGCACATCGGGGACCCAGTCCACAGATTCCCTGAATATTTTGGATTGGTCGCACAAACCGTGCGACCTGTAGGCATGACTGTAGGATTCCAAAAAAGCATAAACGCATCCGCAGATCACACCTAATAACTCCACAGCTGTATATCTGACTGGTATAAAACTTGGCAGATCCCAAGGCATATACATCTTGATCATGTATTCCAAATTTCAGGCAAATCTGTCAAACGGTTGCAAAGTTATTAAGGTACAAAATTTGGGGTTTAATATGTAAATGGCTCCTCAACCCTAACTATGGTAGCACCATAATATATATATATATATATATATATATATATATATATATATATATATATATACTGTATATATATATATGTATATATAGTAGATGCAAACGTATTATAAGTTTTACTCCATATAAACACATCAGTCCATAGAAAAATAATGAGAATGCTGTACGTTGACAGTAAGAGAAAAGTGTACCAAGAGGTCTATGATAGAAATGGGAGAAGGGGAAGGAGAGATAAGGGAGAGGGATATCAAAACAGTACTGGCACAGTTTTTGGTCATATTTTGGAGATGCTTGGGTAGCAGCCATGAAGAGCACTAAATCAATGACGCAGTTGGGGTGGGCACTACTGAAAGAGCAGCTACCCAAATGGCGACTGCCCAATGTAGCAGAACAGCAGTAAAATAGTGACTGTGGCTGCAGCTCCATAATGACAAGACCCAGAACAGCTACAGTCCATCCCACAAGCCCACAAAGCCCTTGCAGCATGGAAATGAGACCTGGGTGCAGGCAACAGGAAAGGTGAAACCATGCTAACTGAGGCATGGGACGACTCATGCTGCTGGCTGTGAGGGGAATGACAGACAATACTTGACATAGGGCCACACACAACGCAATGACAAAGATCAATGCCCCCCTATCCCAACAGACCACCACAGTAGAGCCCCCCCATCAGCAGGCTCATGGGAGCCCCCATCATAACCGGGCAATGTTCCACAACCACGCTGCATTGCTGCAGAGGCCCCTCACATGAGCCGCATGCTCCTCCAGTCCAACAATGCCCAAGAGCAGCCCTTGGGGTGGAGTTGTTGGCAAGATCACCGGGATGCAGCAGCAATAGCTGCTGCAACATGGGGGGGTGATTCCAGAGAGTAGATACCAATAGGAGGTAGGGTGGGAAGGGGCACCATGCACACTGCCCGCACCCACACCACCATCCATTGTGTTCCACTCCCCCCACCTTGTGCTGCAGGACACAGCCTTGACATGGCATGCCTGCTCCTTGCATGGGAGGTTCCGTACCATTTGCATCTGCCCCTGGTGTCCCATACCTCCGCCTGTGCTACCCATGTCAACACCCCCCCACAGAGACACAGACACAGAGGTGACCTGTATGTGCAGCATATACTACCCCTCACTGTCCCCCAGTTACCCACTGCATTGTGCCATATGCTGCTTGACTCGTCCCCTCACCCACCACGGGGCACTCTTGTCTCGGCGCTCGGGTACACATCCACCCTTTCTGTCATCACAGTGGGTTTGCCCATTGCATGCTGTCCCATAGCATAGATGCATGCTGCAATGCATCCTTGCAGCCTCTGCCTCCTGTCTCTGCTCTCTCCACTGCTCACCCTAGTTCTCTCATTGTCCTTTCTGTGTTCTGCTTCCTGTGTTCACCCACTGGGGACTCGCTTAAACAGCTGCACCCTTATTACGTAAAACCTATGCTTGGCATAGTACTAATGTTTTAGTGGATTCAGTCTTCTCCTGTACATCACTGAAAGAAGGCTGAAATGGAAGAAGAAAAAAGTGAAAGAAAACAGGAGATATAAGGCCCTCCACCTGTGGCGTTGGGCCCCATTACACCCCTGGGCAGTCTGGTATTGCCCAATACTGCCCACGCTGTCAGGTATTGTTGCTTATGAAGCACCTGTTCAAGTGCCACAAATTCCAAACCCACAGGACTAGAGCAATGTGCAACTGCATAGTGGGCCCCTGTTGCATTGTCATAGTTCTTATTAGCAATCACCCTAACATGTTCCTGTATATGCATTTTGTGCCATTGGATGCAAAAGCTGTCCTGCACGAAGCATCCACTTGCTTGTTGTGCAAATTCACTAAGGCCAAGCACTCTTCAAGAGGAATACTGGTGTGTCTGATGGAATTATGAACCACCTTATCTGCCAGAGGAGAAATTTCCCACTTGCAGGTATTTTCTTTCAAAAAAGGGAAACACTGTACTTTAGGTTTTGGCATATATTTTCTTTGGTCTGCACCTGCCCATTCATGTTCAATAATCTGGTCACAGTAAATGAAGGCTAGAAAACACTCTGGAGCAGAGAAGGGCATGGACAGAATAGGGTTGACATCTAATGCCTCCATGGATTGTGCTTCCTTCACCTGTAGTGTCCTACACACCTCTGTTATCAGATAGTACAGAGATTTTGTATCAAAGAGGGGACTGATAGGATAGGAATCCTCCTCTTTTGCTCTGTCCACTCAGCCTCCTCCTCCTTCTCTTTCTCCTCCTCAGAGGGTTCATCACCATCATCATCAAATAACTTTTTGGGGACAGGATTTTCCCCAAGATCCCAGATATCCTCATCCTGACCCTCAATATGATCAGGGTCAAGGTCTGCTTGCTGATGCATATTAGCAGCCCTGTCCTGCTCTGGAGTACCTGGACATGCTTGTGTGGGCCCTCCCTGATCCGAGGAGCCTGGCTTGGGTTGGGGTGTGTCTGATACAAAGTCCTGCAGAATATCAGACCACAAAAAGCTCTCATAAGAGCATCAAGAAAGATCTAAGTAATTCTGCTTTTCCACTGCCAACTGGTACACCAGGTCCCCCCAACTTGGTGGTCCAACTTGGGGGAACTGTAAGAGACATATTAGCTCGAGTAACACAATGGGGGCAACAGGAACCCATAGGAAAGGGTCTTACTACCCTTTGGTAGATCTTACATCTTTTGAACATTACAGGTCTCCAATGTGTCATGGTGCCAATAAAAAAATAGCCCTACAGGTGCCCAAAGATAAAGATAAACATTTTGCCAATAGTAAATATAGATGGACTACATCCATAATCCCCACCTCCAATTGTGGGTAAAAAAAGGCAAGAGCTGAAACTAACACTCCTATCAGCTGAGCCAACTGCCAGTAGAATAGACATGAACAGCCAGTCAGGCTGAAATCAACTGCAAAAATAGATCTACATCTAGCACAGGAGAAGTGCACGAGCACATGTGCTCTCTTAAAGGTACACCTGTGTGATGTCATGATGCTGTCTGTTACATTGGTACATTGGGAGGGGCACACCCACAACACAAGCACAGAAAAAGCACTCTGAGGCTAAAAAAAGACTCTGAAGAAACAAGGGCACCTGCCCAATGGACGGGGTATAAAGTAGAAATAACTTTGGGAAGCCACGCGGCTCAATGGAGATGAAAAAAACTGCCTCACAGCCTTTGGCAAACAGAAGCCCCAGTAATTCTAAGAAGAGACTCTGATCCTTCCCAGAGTCAAAAGGCTCATGTTGCAGTCAAGCTTTTTTTTACACTTTCAACTGCTGAGGAAAATTAAAGGGGAAATATCCCTTTCCGCAAGTGATCCAAATTAAAGGGGAAATGTCCACTCAAAGGCAATTCAAAGAAAACACCTGCCAGGCAAAAAAACACAACCAAAGTGACCCTATAAGACTGGGGAGGTGGTACCGATGCCCCAAAATGGATGGAAATCCCAGGGAATGTCATAATTTAAAACACCAAAGAAAAAACAGGTATGCACCTAAGGCGTCTTTTTGGTAAAAAAATCAAGAGACCTGATAAAATATACACCCCTGACATATGTGGCAAACATGGCCCCCATTCCAAGCACAGGCAGTGGAAATGAAACAGAGCAGGTTAACCAATTTGAAAGCTGCTGCTGAATAGGCACAATTTTAATTTCAGTGGTGCTCCATGTCACCAGGTAGCCCCAACCTGCTATGCAGAATTGTAGCCCCAAAAGCTAGAAGTTGGTTTGTCTTCAGAGAAGCATTTTAGCTGTTTCCCCTTTGATGGTACAGCAAACACTGGAAAGTTGCTGCTGTCCAGGATTTTCATGATGTGACACACTGTCTAACTTCCAGAACAAATGTTGAGTCATACCAAAAAATGATTTTACCCATATACATTTCCTTCACGATAAAACAATAATCATACTTATGCTGTTTACATTTCCATTTGCTGATACACCAATGGTATTTCATTCATGTGAGGTATTGTTGTATTACATTTACAGTAATAAATTTTAACATATGACCATTTATGAATAAGAAGTATAATGTAGTCTTTTCACAAACACAATAAATCTTGTTTACCAATGCTAAAAAAACTATAACATTTGAAATATATGTAACACTGTAACATGACATAAAGAAAGACATACAAAACAGTAATCGTGTTTAAAAAATGTATTTGAAAAAAGCCATTTCAAATTGGAACACATTAGAACATGTTCCTGGAATGGACAAAAAAACAAAGTACTTCAAAAAGAACCAGACTAAAAAGGAAGCAGCTCTCGGCTGTCGTGTTTGTGGCTCAAGAGGATGTACCTCAAAAAAACTATTTACAAGTATTTACATGATTGCACTATAGAAATTCCACACTCAAACCCTAAATAAAGGTGATCCTATGAAAAAATAGGAACATGAGTTGCATATGAGGTGTGCATCTGGTTTTACAGAACTATAAATAACAACTTTTAAAAACAATAGTAACACTTAATGCGTTTCAGATACGTAATGAAAGTTTCAGTATGCTAAGAACAGCACATGCTTATTAAATGACATTAATTTCAGAGATCATATAACTAGCACATAAGAAAGAACACATACAGTAGAAAAAACCTTTTACAATCTATTGACACTGTAATATAACAAACACAAAACATAGCAGAACATTTACATAGAAATGTATCATTCATAAATTTTAATATAAATATAAATATATTCTCAATTTTATTTTCTACCACTTGTATAAGCATAGTAATAAACACAGCATTACTACCAGTAATGGAACATGATAGAACATACAAGAGTAGTGTTGTCATGAAAAATAAATTTGCTTAATTAATATGGCATCTGTTACACATAACACAGTGCTACATTTTATAACTGTAGTTGTGTTAAGTGACTATACATATAGGCCCAGATATTCAGACTGCACCTGGCAGTGGCACAAGCATGGGTGCAGCACAACTGGGATGTGCCAGAGCCAGGACCAGGTGATATGCCATGGCACCACACCATTGAATAGGGTACAGACAGCGCACAGCACAGTGGCACTGTGCTGGCACAAGCCACAGATAGGGAGCACGGGTATGCACAAGTGCAAACACAGTTGCAGTGTGTGCATCAGCCATGATATTCAGCAAAGGACATGCAAATGAGGCCATAATACATGCAAGAAACATAGAAACAGAAGTTGACAGCAGATAAGGACCACAAAGCCCATCCAGTCTGCCCGTTTCTTTTTCTACCTTATGAATGCACCATCAGCTTTTGCTCTGTCAATAGCCTATCTATTCATATTCATCTGTATTGCTCCCTTATGCCTATCCCATGCCTGTTTGAGGCCCTGCACTGTATTCATATCCACTACTTCCTGAAGTAGGCTGTTCCACGCATCCACCACACTTTGTGTGAAAAAGAACTTCCTCACATTACTCCTTAATCAGCCTCCCTCTAATCTCATGCTGTGTCCTGTTGTCCTACTATTTTTCTTATATTGAAACATGTTAGATTCTTTCATCTTGTTGATGCCCTTAAGGTGTTTGAATGTTTCGATCATATCACCTCTCTCCCTCCTTTGCTCTAGGGTATACATATTGAGCTCCGTTAATCTGTCCTCATATGTTTTCTGATGCAGTCCCTGCACCATTTTGCTTGCCCTTCTCTGGACTGCCTCAATTTGGTAAATGTCCTTGTGAAGGTGTGGCCTCCAGTACTGCATGCAGTACTCCAGATGGGGCCTAACCAGTGTCTTGTAAAGAGGTATTATTACCTCCCTCTTACAACTTATGATACCCCTACTAATACCCCCTACATCCACTTAGCCTTACCTACTGCTTTAGTGGTCTGCTTGAATGATTTCAGGTCATCTGTGATGATGATGCCTAAGTCTCTTTCTTCCCTTGTGACTGCCAGCAACTCCCCTCCCAGCCCATAGGTGGCTTCATGGTTTCTCTTCCCTTTGTGCATGATCTTGCACTTCTTTGCATTAAACCCCAGTTGCCACTCTTCCAACCATTTTGTCAGTTTATCCAGATCTCTTCACATTCTGCCCACTCCATCTGGATCATCTACTCTGTTGCAGATCTTAGTGTCATCTGCAAACAGACAAACCTTACCCTCCAGTCCATCTGCAATGTCACTGATGAAGTTATTGAAGAGGACTGGCCCCAGGACTGATCCTTTAGGTACCCCACTTGTGACTTGCATCTCTTCTGACTGTATACCATTTACCACCACTCTCTGTTTTCTGACCATCAACCTGTTTGCAACCCAGTTGACCAAATTCTGACCCACCCTGAGCCTACCCAGCTTATTAATCAATCTTCTATGTGGAACAGTATTAAAAGCTTTGCTGAAGTCAAGGTATGAGACATCAACTGCTCCCCCTTGGTCCACCACTCTGGTTACCCAGTCAAAGAAATCTATGAGATTAGTTTGACAGGACCTTCCTTTTGTAAACCCATGTTGTCTTGGATCCTGTGTTCCTATGGATTCCAGGTGTTGCACTATCCTTTCCTTAAGGAGTGCCTCCATAATCTTGCCCACTACTGAGGTAAGACTGACTGGTCTGTAGTTCCCTGCCTTCTCCCTGCTACCACTCTTGTGGAGCAGGATCACATGAGCCCTTCTCCAGTCTTCTGGGACCTCTCCTGTGCTCAGAGACTCATTAAACACTTCTGATAATGGCACTGCTAGTTCCACCCTTAGCCCCTTTAGTACCCTGGGTTGTATGCCATCAGGTCCCATTGCCTTGTCCACCCTGAGCTTATCAAGCTCTTGTAGGATCATTTCTTTTGTGACGGGAGTAGTGCACACCCTCCCTCCCACCATGTCCATGGTGCTGAGCTGTGGGCCCTGCCCTGCCTTCTCTTCAGTAAATACTGAGCAGAAGTATCTATTTAGGATAAATGCTTTTACATGGTCCTCCTCCTCACATGCTCCCTTATCCCCTTTGATCTTAGCAATACCCCCTCTGGACTTTCTCCTTTCACTAATGTATCAATAGAAAGTCTTGTCACCTTCTTTTACTGCTTGTGCTAGTGTTTCCTTGGTTTGGGCCTTTGCCTGCCTTACTGCCTTCACTAACTCCCTTAGGGACATTTGGTATGCCTCCCTATCTTCATCCCACTGCATTCCCTTATATTTCCTGAAGACCAGCCTTTTGGCTCTGACCTTTTCTGCTACTGTTTTGAGAACCAAAGTGGTTTCCTTCTTCTTTTGCACTTCCTTTTCTCTCTAACATAATTGGATGTTGCTTCAAGTATTGGAGTAAGGGGAGCCAAAGCATCTACGGAACTCAGGCTGGCACAAGGCATTAAGAAGGGGGAGAAGGACTTCTTTAAGTACATCAGGGAGAAAAGGAGCTGTAAGGACCACATAGTAAGGATTAGGAAGGAGGGGGGTTGGGTGGAAGCAGGCCATGATAAGGCGGAAGCACTAAATGAGTACTTATGCTCAGTATTTACTAAGAGAAGAGGGGGGTGACACCCAAGGTGGGAGAAATGGCAGAAGCAGGAGGGGAAGTGGTGACAGATGGGGAAATCATGGAGTGCAGAGTTCGAGAGGGTTTGAAGGCACTGAGGGTGGACAAGGCGCCAGACCCATATGGCATCCACCCCAGGGTACTGAAGGAGCTGGAAGAGGTCCTTGCAGGACCTTTTGCAGAGCTATTTAATGCCTCACTACATTCGGGGTGCATACCTCAGGACTGGAGGATAGCTCATGTGGTGCCCCTCCACAAGAGTGGCCCCAAGGATGAACCGGGAAACTACAGACCAGTGAGCCTCACATCCATCATGGATAAGCTAATGGAGACTATCCTGAAGGAGATGCTGGTGGCCCTCCTAGAGGCCAAAGGACTACAGGACATCCGACAGCATGGCTTCATACGTGGCAGATCCTGCCAAACCAACCTGGTCGAGTTCTATGACTGGGTAACTAGGCAACTGGACAGGGGCCATGCAGTGGATGTCCTGTATCTGGACTTCAGTAAGGCATTCGCCTGGCCACATGGAAGGCTGGGAAGGAAGTTAGTAGGCACAGGGGCGGGTGCAAAGCTAGTGAGATGGGCAGAAACTGGCTGCAGGGAAGGCAACAGAGGGTGGTGGGGTGGAGACTCTCACACCCAAGGGCAGTGACTAGCGGTGTCCCACAGGGCTCGTGTTGGGACCAGTGTTGTTTGGGATATTCATTGCAGACATATCATGGGACATCAAGAGCAAGATCAGTCTGTTTGCTGATGATACCAAGGTTGGCGCGGTGGTGGATGACCTAGGGGGATGGCAGGGGTTGCAGGATGATCTGGCAAAGCTTGAAACCTGGTCAGACACCTGGCAACTGGGGTTTAATGCCAAAAAGTGCAAGGTGCTGAAATTTTGGGATGAAGAACCTAAGGAGGAGTTACCAGCTGGGGGAGTGCAGCTAGCCCAGACAGAGGAGGAGGAGAAGGATCTGGGTATGATCATTACAGGGTCAATGAACAACTCAGCACAATGTAGGAAGGCAGCTGCAAAGGCCAACAAAATGCTGGGTTGTATTGCAAGGGGTATATCCTCGAGGAGGGAGGAGGTGATTCTGCCACTGTATAGGTCATTAGTTAGACCACACCTGGAGTACTGCGTGCAGTACTGGCATCCATATCTGAAGAGGGACATTAAGTTACTGGAGGGGGTGCAGCGCAGGGTGACAAAGATGATCAAGGGGCTGGGGGACTTATCATACGAGAGGAGGTTGAAGGAGTTGAACATGTACTCACTGGAGGAGAGGAGAGACAGGGGTGACATGATTGAAACCTTTAAATACATGAAAGGAATAAACAAGATGGGTACAGAGGGGCTGTTTAAAGTAAGGGAAGGGAGGGCCACCAGGGGCCATGATATGAGACTGGAGCGAGGAAGGTTCAGAAGGGAGATGAGGAGACACTTTTTTACAGAGAGGGTGGTGGCTGGGTGGAATGCGTTACCTGCAGAAGTGGTATGCAGTAGAACAGTGGACTGCTTCAAATGAGGATGGGACTGGACAAGGGGGAGGGTTAATGAAGGGGAAGGGTGGAAGGGAAGGGCAGCTGCAAAATTAGGGGTGCTAGCTGCACATTCGAGCAGACTTGATAGATCTCTAGGCCTTTATCTGCTGGCAAATTTTGTATGTTCGTATTGCATCTTTAATGCTTGCCCCCTTTGCCTGTACCACCTCACCTGTATTTCTTTTTGCCAGGGCTAGCTTAACTCTGTTGGCCATCTTATCAAAGTCAGCTCCTCTGAAGTCCCATATTTTTGCCTTGGAATGGGATGATTTAGTTCTAGTGGCCAAACTGAACCATACTATGTGATGGTCACTAGCCCCCAGCTGACCTTCTGCCTGGAGATCTGTGATCCTTTCCCAGTTAGCCAGTTCTAGATCTAGGATAGCCCTGTCTCCTGTGGGTTGTTGTACCAGTGGTCTGAGGCCCTCCCCCTGCAGGGAATCCACTATGTGTCTAGTTCTGGCAGATGATCCTGCTGGTATTGACCAGTCTGTATCTGGCATGCTGAAGTCTCCTATTATCAAAACCTCCCCTTTAGCTGTCATGTTCTGTATATCTTCTAACAGTAATGTGTCTATATCCTCCCCCTGGTCTGGAGGCCTGTAGATAAACCCAGTTCATATGGCAGTCCCATTTCCTGTTTCCAGGGTGACCCACAGTTCTTCTGACTAATTTTTATATTTTTATTGACATAAAGGGCCACTCCACCACCCTTTTTGTACCTCAGTCTCTTCTGAACCGTTCATAGCCAGGTACTGAAGTCTCTCAAGTATGGTAACTGGTAAATCATGTCTCGCTGATGGCTACTATATCCAGTTTCGCCTCTGTCAATATTGCCTGCAAGTCTAGGATCTTGTTTCCCAGACTGCGAACATTTGTGTACATGATTTTCCATTGGCCAGATTTTGGTGTGTTAGTTGTTGGGCAAGGTCTGGTGTTTCCCCTGTGCATTGTATGGGGGAGCCAGGCCTTTAGCCTTACCTGGTGATGCAAATGAACTACAAACATGCTGAACTCCTGTTTGACCACTAGCTTGGGGGGAAGGATGTTCTTCCCATTCGACATATCAGGTGCTGCACCCCCTCCCCATTTGCTAGTTTAAATATTCTGCAAAGATGTCAAACTTCTGCCCCAATGCACTGACTCCCTTCTTAGTCAGATGCAGTCTATCAAATTTAAAGAACTTTAGCTCCCAAAACTGTTGCCAGTTCCCTACAAATCTGTGTCCTTTTTCCTGGCATGAGCCTTTGAGAACACATGTTTAGCTCCCCTACCTCCCCTTCTCTGAACTTCCGTCCATCTACCCCCCCTCCCAGACTGGCAGGATCTCAGAGATAGTGATGCCAGATGAAATGGATGATAGTTTGTCACCCAGCCTGGTCAGGAGTTCCTTGGTCTCCACAACTGACTGCTGGCAAGATGGTTAGTCCCTATGTGAACCAGGACATCAATGTTTTCTCCTGCTTCCTGTACAATTTTGGCAATGTGATCAGCATCTCTCCACACTGATGTACCTGGGAGACATCTGACCATTACCCCAGGCTGGAGTCTCCTTTGATCAGAAGTTTTTTGGATTTCCTTTTTGCTTTTTTTGTTTGGTTCCTGTTTTGGGTGAGTTTTGTTATGCTAGCTCCTGTGCTGCAGTGTCCTGCTCTGCAGTGTCCTCTGCCCCTTTGTTTGATTTCAGAGATAGAGGCAGATACCTGTTTGTAGTTTTTATATGGGTTGTGGAGGTGATATATTGGAGACCACCGAGTGATGGGGCACCTGATTTGCCCCTCCTAACCACCTGCCAACCTCCAGGACCAACTACCCTCTTCGGTCGAGGTGCTTTTGTTGGATGTTGGGGAAATGGTGGGCAGTTCTTATAATATATTTCCTGTTGAATATGCAATTTGAGGTGCGCATTCTCTGCCCATGCTGCCTGGAGCTGAGCCCTTAGATCTCCAATGGCCCGACATGTAGGACAGTGTCCTAAATCCTGTAAAACTACCCTTCTGAAAAGTGTTCTGCAGTACCTGCAGTTAATGATATCCATTCCAGATAAGTTGCTGGGCTTATAACCTGGTCAGAGTAATTAGAAGGAAGAAAATGAAAGCAAAAGTTTGATTTTGTGTTTTGTTTGTTTGTTTTTGTATAACTTGTTATAACAAGTTAAATTACTTGTGCCCCTGTAAATGAGGTCACTGTGTGTATACAACTCTGATCCTCCCCTTTCTGCTTTGCTACAGGAAATGTCACGACTGTGCTACCCTATAAAAGGTGTGTAGTGTGGGGTGGTTGGAGATGGGGGTGGGTGGCTGAGTCCTTCCCCTGCCGAAAAAGAACAACCACGGATGAAAGAAACAATGAGGTAAGAGCAGAAACAATCAGACAGCAACAAATGCAGTAGCCCTGAGAGCTTATCCTAATGATAAAAAAAACTGTAAAACCTGTAAAGCACCACCTGTAATAATTTCACAGAAGATATACCTGTAAGAAACACTTTGCTACACAGAAAAATAAAGCAGTATTAGAAGATATGCATTGCAAAAGACAATTTGAATCAGAAGATTACAGCAGTAATCTGTAAGCACACACCTGTAGGCACACCCTGTAATAATGCAGCGGAAGGTATACCCAGCAACAGCAATTTGAATCAGAGAAAATTAAAGCAATAAAATGTTAGCAACAAACAGTATCAATCCCTGTGAGTACAAAATAAAAATAATAACACACAGTAAGTCTGCCTAGCCAAAACAAGCCTTAATCCTTTTCCTTGCTCTGGTAAAGTTCTTTGCTCTGTCCTTTCAAGCAATCTAGAAGAAAAGAGCTCAGGTGAAGCTAGATGCCTTTGCCAGCAAACCTAGCTTCACCTGAGCTAGGTTTGCTGGCCATTTGCTTGCCATTATGGCCCCATTTGCATGCCTTGCACAAGGCAGCCCAGTGAATTGTGCCTGGTGCCCTGCACAAAATGATGTGTGCATAGTGGGGGTGCCAGGACATCCCCCACCCTGTAGCCGCAATTGCGGTAAAGCACTGTAAAATAATTCCCTGGTAGTCTAGTGCTACCCCCTCCTTCCCATTTTTCTGATCGTGGTAAACTGCTGTATAATAATTCCCTAGTAGTCTAGTGGTACTCCCTCCCTCCCATTTCCCCGATCACGGTAAACCGCTGTATAATAATTCCCTGGTAGTGTAGTGGTACCCCCTCCCTCCTGTTACTGTGATCGCTGGTCATTCCCAAGAATAAAATCACTGGTGATCCAGTGGCACCCCACCCACCCTCCCACACAGGACCTTGCCCACCCACTTCCTCCCCATCATCGGTGGGAGGCTGCATCCTGCCCACATACCGCTTGGCTGCCCACCCACCAAATGACAGGTACAGTATGGGCTGTAAGCCCATTGGTCCACAGTACGGACCAATGGGCTTGCAGGGCATACTGTACTAGACAGTCTCAAATACATGTGTGCTTGAAGTCATTCACATATTTGGGACTATCTAGTACAGTATGCCCTGCAAGCCCATACTGTACCTGTCATTCAGTAGGTGGCCGGGCAGTATGCGGGTGGGTTGCAGCCACCCGCCGAGTGATGGAAGGTGAGGGGTGGGCAAAGGGTGCTGTGGATGGGTGCCATTGGATCACCAGGAGTTTATGCATGGCAATGACTGGTGATCAGAGCATTGGGATGGGGGATACCACTAGACCTCAGAGGTATTATACAGCCAGTTTCTGTGATCGAGGAAATGAAGAGGAGGGATACTCACTACTACGATGAATGTATGGGTGCTTTTGGATGGTGTTCTGGTTGGCAGGTGGCCACCCACGGCTGCCAGCTGCTGTATTGCACCTTGCAATACAACAGCCCACCTGTGGGTGGCCAGGAGTTCTTCCTCCATTTCACGGACTCAACTTTGAGCCCCCCCTATGAGGTGCAATTCAGGGTTTTGCTAGCATATGTGCCACACATCTCAAGCTGAATATCGGGATGTGCAGCATATGCATGGGCACGCCCCCTGCATCTGCACCGCATGCATTTACATTGCACCCTTGTGCATCAGGATTTGTGCTGTGCCTGGCAGCCATTTCAATATCCCACTGGGGTGCAGTGCGGGGTTGCACCAGTGCAACCCCTTGGAATATCCAGGCCAGAGTATTCTACTAGTGAACAGTACACTGAGACTGAACATTCACCAGTGCATTAATACATTAGCTTAACAATAAATGTTTTACAAACTATACAATATTACAAGTACTATAATTGACAGATTATCTTCATGTGACATGGAAGCACCTCATAAAGACCTACATCTAACAAAGCGTACCATAAAAGCTGACTTATGGATACACTACAGCAGTACTCGTACAGAATACATGAACACAATATACAGCAGTGAAGCAGGACAACACATCTGTGTATACATAGAAACATAGAAACATAGAAACATAGACTTTGACGGCAGATAAGGACCGCTAGGCCCATCTAGTCTGCCCATTTCCCTACCTACAGGATAGGCCGCAGATCCTAGTTAACCAACAGCCTATATCTTCCTGCTCCCCACAAGAATTGCCTTATGTCTGTCCCATGCATTCTTGAATTCTCCCACAGTTTTAGACCCCACAACTTCCTCAGGAAGGCTGTTCCATGCATCCACTACCCTCTCTGTGAAATAATACTTCCTCACATTGCCCCTGAACCGCCCTCCTTCTATCTTTAAATTGTGTCCCCTTGTTCTTGCAAGTCTCTTTTTCTGAAAGATGCTACCCTCTTGGACTTTGTTGATTCCACTGAGGTACTTGAAAGTTTCTATCATGTCCCCCCTCTCCCTTCTTTCCTCAAGGGTATACATATTAAGCTCCTTTAGTCTCTCCTCATACGGCTTCTCTTGCAGACCCTGCACCATTTTAGTTGCCCTCCTCTGGACTGCCTCTATCCTGTCTATGTCCTTGCGGAGATGGGGTCTCAGAACTGGGCACAGTATTCCAGATGGGGTCTCACCAACTGTCTGTACAGAGGATAACAACTTCCTGTTTTCTGCTGCTGATGCCTCTCCCTATACATCCCAGTATACCCCAGCCCTCCCTACTGCCTTCTCACATTGCTTGCTAACCTAAGGTCATCTGATATGATTACACCCAGGTCCCTTTCCTGTTTTGTTGTTGTTACTACCTCCCCACCCATTGTGTATTCTTCCCCTGGGTTCTTGTTTCCCAGGTGCATTATTTTGCACTTTTTTCCATTGAATCCTAGCTGCCATACGTCTGACCATTCCTCCAACCTTGCTAAGTCCCTTTTCATCCTTTCCACGCCTCCTTGTGTATCAACCCTGTTGCAGATCTTTGTGTCATCTGCAAAAAGGCATACTTTTCCTTCCAGTCCCTCTGCAATGTCACTGATGAAGACATTAAAAAGGACTGGACTCAATACTGAACCCTGCGGTACCCCACTAGTAACCGCCCTTTCTTCAGAGTGGACTCCATTTACAATTACCTTCTGTGTCCTGTTGTCCAGCCAATGTTTTACCCAGGCTACCACCCTGGGACCCACTCCAGGCTGGTTAATTTGACTAATAATCTTTTGTGTGGGACTGTGTCAAATGCCTTGCTAAAGTCTAGGTAGGCCATGTCCACAGCCCCTCCCTGGTCTACTACTTTGGTCACCCAGTCAAAGAAATCTATTAGATTCATCTGACATGACTCCCACTGTGAACCCATGCTGCCTTGGATCCTGTGCTCCACTGACCTCTAGGTACTCAACTATTCTTTCCTTCAGAAGTGACTCCATCACTTTCCCTACCACAGAGGTCAGACTGACAGGTCTGTAGTTTCCTGCCTCTGTCTTGGTCCCACTTTTGTGAAGGGAATCACATCCGCCTTCCTCCAGTCCTCGGTACCACACCATCCTCCCATGATTTATTAAAAGAGTAGCCAGTGGTTTCACTAGTTCCTTCCTTAATCTTTTAGAATTCTGGGGTGAATTCCATCAGGACCCATTGCTTTGTCCACCTTCAGTTTTAAGAGTTCTTGCAGAACCCTTTCTTCTGTGAAAGGACTGGGATCGACCCCTATCAAGAGTGCTTCTGTTAATTGGATTAGGCACTTCCCCTCCTCTTTGTGAATACTGAGCAGAAATATTCATTCAGTATTCCTGCTTTTTCACTGTCCCCTCTGCCCACCCACCGCTCATTCTATTCAGCCTCACTATCCTCCCTTGTCTTTCTACACTCGCTGGATGTACCTATAAAGGTTTTATCCCCTTCTTAACTGAGTTGGCTATCTTTTCCTCAGTTTGGGCCTTTACATTCTGACTTCCTCTCTGCTTCTTTCTACCTTAACTGGTACAGCTCTCTGTCCTGCTCCTTCTGTGTTTCCTTTTATCTCCGAATGCTATCTTTTTCTTCCTGACTTTCACAGCCACCTCTCTTGAGAACCATAGTGGCTTTTTCTTTCATTTTGATTTGTTTATTTGCTTCACACAAAGGCTTGTTGCCTCTGTGATGGCAGTTTGATAATTCCCCATTGTTGCTCCACACCTCCTTCTAGCCTGTTTGCTAGTGCTTTTCTGAGGCACTCTCCCATCTTGCCAAAGTCAGCCCTCCTAAAGTCCAGTACCCTCACTTTTGTATGGCTTGACTCTGTAGCTGAGTTTAACGTGAACCACACTGTTTGATGGTCACTTATCCCCAGATGGCAACCCACTTCTAGATCTGAGATCCTCTCACTGCCCCCGTTTGAGATTACGAGGTCTAAGATTGCTCCCTCATGAGTGGGTTCGGAAACTAGCTGTCTAATGCCTGCCACCTGTAGGGCATCAAGAATGGCCCTGCTCTTGGATGTGGCTGCAGCAAATGTGCTCCAGTTAACATCTGGCATATTCAGGTCTCCCATCAACAGTATCTCTTTCTCTTCCATTCTAAGAATGCCTTCCATCATATCTCGTCCATTCTTCCCCTGATATGGGGTCTGTACACAACCTCTGTGCGGATTGTGGTGCCCTTTCCAGTCTCCAAGGTGACCCACAGTGCCTTCTCTCCTCCCTGTTTACTCTTTTGTTCAGTTGCTTTTATCCCTTCCTTTACATAGAGAGCTACTCCTCCCCTCTTCTCCCCTGCCTGTCTCTCTCTCTGTAGGTTATGTGCACCCTGGCATGTTAACATCCCAGTCATGGTTCTCTGTGTACCATGATTCTGTGACTGCTATGATATCCAGGCATCCTCTTCCATTAAGGCCACCAGCTCTCAGGGAGCTTGTTGCCCAGACTACGGGCATTGGTACTCATTACCCTCCATTTCCTTATGGCCTTACCCCCTTTTGCCCCATCCCTGTCCTTCTTGCCTTTGTCACTTTCTCCATTTACCACTGCCCTTCTCCCTATCGACACCTCCATGTTGGTGTTTGCCACACCTACTACCGTGATTGTTTGGGTGGGGCTAGGATTTTCCTGCTCCTTTCCAGTGTCAAAATCAAAAAACAATATCAAATAACTCACAGTGTACATTCATATCTGTATATGTTGACAGAAAAGTTCTACAACTGTTAAGTGTGTTATAGCAAGTGATTAGATTCACAGTCTATTCTGCTATACAGGCCTGCTTCAACCATGCCTATTGCAATAAGTCATTGACACACATGTCATAACTTGTAGATTGATAAGAAACTGGTATGTTAATCCACATTTCATTTCCTTTACCCTAGGTAAGCAGCAAAGACATTTTACAGCTCATTCAAAAAACATACGTCTACTTGTAAGTATCATACAAGTGAAGACACAGAAGACACATATACTTCAACTACTCTTCTGCTCAATGAAGCTCATTGTAATTCCTCAAAACCAAGAAATATGCATTCTTAAGATTCCTAGACAATCTCTGTTTAAAAGTGCATATTGAGTGATTACATTCCATCCAACCAGTGCTTCACCTGAGCCAAGTGACATAATGTCCGTAGTGCACAGATGGTCCATGGTGAAAAATTATAGCATGTGTATCCAAATTGTTCTGACCAAACACAACTATATCTGCTATAAAGTCTGTGATTGGTGTTAGAACTCTTACTACATGAGAGTCAAACTGCTTTAATAAAGGCCTATGGCATATTCATAAGGTAGAAAAAATGTGCAGACTGGATGGACCTTGCAGTCCTTATCTGCCGTCAACTCTTATGTAAAAGAAGAAGATACTGAGAACAGTATCTAAGTCTTAGAGACTGTGGGCACTCCTCGTATCATGTTACCACAGTGAAACCCGAACAGCAAAACCCATTACAGTGACAACTTTGAACAGATTCAAAGTTGTCACTGAAGGGTCCTGCTTTACACCAGCACCGGTTTCGCCGGTGTTTCCCCCCTTCACAATCATCTGCCACTCAGGGTTGATTATATTTGTAATTGGAGATGTAGGGGGAAATGGAATGTGGAGGCGCAGCCCACCACAAAAAACACAGTTAGTGTCTGACGGGCAAAATACCGGAAGTCAGTATTTCGCCCATTGCTGTAGAGGGCTTATACCACTTTGGTAGAAGCAGCACTCCTCGCCACACCTTCTGCACTGCCAATCTGATTGTGCATGGGTAAACATCTGTCTGACCTTTGCAGATCATGTGTGAGGAACATTGAGAGAAATCCTCAGCATGTCATCAATAACTGTTCTCCCTCTGAATGAAATAACCACATGACAGCCAGTGTACTAACACACACAACTGATAGTAAAGTACCTTCAAACTGGAATGTGTTCTTGCTCCACTGAGTTTATGATGGTCATTATAAACTCAATAACATCTTGCTGGATGTTGTCTGCAAAATCTCTATGATCATCATAACCACCTAGCAGAAGACATAAAGGTGTCAGACACCGAACACTATTGTCAAGCTTTTCACTAGCACTCACAATTTGCTTCAGTGACTTTGACAAAGCAGTGTTATGTTTTTTTTTATTTACTTGAATCTAGGATTACACAATACCTTTGAGCCGAGGCTCTTTTACAAAGGTTCCATGTCAGCAAGTACAGACATAGAGATCATAAAAGTTTCAAGGTAGAGTTTAGAACAATCAGCACACAATCATCATTAAATGTCATTACAAAGACTATACAAGCAACACTAGGAGATGGAAGCAAAGGAAATAGGGGTGGAGGAGGGAAAGGGCAAGGGGGGTTGTAGGACTGATTAAGGCAGCCAGGAGGCTTTGCCATGACAGAACAGGGGAAAAGAGCCTTTGTTGGGCAGTGGAAGGAAGAAGTGCTAGGTGAGAGGAAAACAGCAGACGTCTGGAACCATGGGCCATAGAGCGGAGAAAGAATTGCATTAAACGAGGCAGTCACAGGTATTAGAGCTTAGTAGGGAGAGGTGGAGCTTAGCCTTGAGAGCCACTATACTCTACACAAAGTGAGACATATGGAGGAACACCTGCATTGCACAGTTTGCATAGCAGTTAACTCCAGTACTGTTATCAAATTTCGGGACAATAGTCTAGGCCAACTAACTCTTTGGAGGAGGTGGCTTTGTATGATCAGATGAAGAACATTCCTTCTCACGCCTTACAGATGAAAGCCCATCTCTGCTTGGTCTTTTCCTCTTCAGTGTGTCACAAATCTATACTGGTGCATCATGCTGTACTACATCAGTAGGTAGTGGAATTAGAGGCATATCTGTCTGGTAGAGTTCTCAAGCGATTGTATTCTAAAATACATTGCTTGTCAGTGCAAAGTTTTTTGGATGCAATACTGATAATGTACAATCCAGCCAGAGTCCTAACACATAATGCAACATAGCTCATGCCATCTTTAAAGATGCCATTGCCTATGTCAGCCATTGCTGAACAGTGTTGTGTGAAATGTAAAAATTTCACTATGCAAAATACTTCTCGTAATTCCCTCATTGCAAAGAATTTTTTACTTGGGTGAAATGTAATTTCGCTGTGGATGTCAATTTCGCGTAACTGCGAAATTTCACCAATTTTGCTGTTGTAGTTCAAATTTTGCCTGCAAAATTATACTCAGAAGGTGAAATTTGCAATGCATTGTAGGTTAATAGTTGAAGTACCACATGTAGGATGTTTCCAGCACAGTGAATTGTCTGTTGAGTCGGAAAGCACTTCAGTGAGGTGCATCACAGCCAATAAACTCTTCAAAAACCTCTTTATATCATATTTTTGAGAGCTAATTGCTCCCAAAATCTAAAGTTTGTTCTTAGTGCTGCTAGTGAACATTTTCTTCTTTTCTGTGTCTTTGGATAATACATAGTTTAACTTAGGTAGTGTTTTCGGTTTTGTCTGTGTCTGTGAAGGAGTTGAGTAGGGGAGGGAAGACGATGTGTGTGTGTGTGTAAGCAGAGCAGGCTAGTTCCTAATATTTGACAAACAGATTTCTCACAAGTTGTGAGCAAGTTTCTGGTATTTCTTTTAAGTCTTTATATTTTTGTTGGTGTACTACTTATTTGTAATATTTTTCTCACATATTGACCAATTTTTTTTGTTACTTTATCTGAACAGTTACTCATTCTGAGTTGTCCTGTTTCTGTTACCCTTTGTTCAATCAGTCTTGTGCTTTATTATTGTATTGGAAGTTCTTGTAGTTGAACACTTGTCCATATCCAGGTACACTGCTTTGGTGAATTACTCACAGAATTTATTAACATGAGCTAGCCTCTGCATTGCAGCATTCCTGTTTTTCTGTTTAATTTGCTTACCCTTTCCCTGTTACACCATTGTTGTTTACTACCTGACCCGTACTAAATAAAAAACTATACCATTTTCAAGAGTGTGGTGGTCCCTCCCAAATTGTTGGAGGTGACTTTGTTTGTTCATTTAAAATCTTGTTGTCCCTGCCCTCTTATATATCTATAAGCAAATATTATATTTAGTAAATACTAACACATTGCAGTACCTGCTTGTCCAAACGATGCTTTTCTATAGGTACGTAGATCATATTGTGACTGTGATGTGTTTTGTGCCGTTGGTTTTCAATTTAGTTTTGCTTGACCCTACCTGTACCTACCCGGTTATTATCAAGCTGTGTAATAACCATTCCATTAAAAAACTGACATTTTATTAAGAACTAATTTAGTAGTTTTTCAGAGTCACTGCAGATCTTTGTTGGGGGGGTATTCTCTATCGGTGTGGTATTTAAAGTCACTTACTTTACCTGTTACGGCGTGTTAACTTAATTCTTGTTTTTGGAAAGGAAAAAATAAAATGTTGTTTTAACACTGGAATAGACTGCAGTAGTAGTTGTAGTTGTATAGACTACAGTGCTGCTACCTGTCCTGATTTCTATTTGCCCTTTGAAGATAGTACTGCAGGTGTAATTCACACTTAGTAAATAGAAATACATTATCATATACTTCCTAAGAAAGGCAAATATTGGAACAAGCATATAAATATGCCTGTCAAGAGATGTTCCAGTTCAGGTAAAGGTGACAGGGTGGGAGATGCTTCAAAGAAGTCTGTTAAAAAAAGTAGAAATGCAGTTCCACTTCCACTAAGCAAACGTATTTCTGCGTCAGTGCCTTCTGTGGGCTCTGGTGCGGTGGCAGCCAGTACCAGCAAAAGAGATGTTAAATGTGGCTTTAGTGTGACTCAGTTTTATACAACCAAATCTGTAGCTACCATGGTTGTTGGTGATGATACCAAAAATAAGGCAGACTATCACACCAGTGCAGGCACAGAAGTCCAGGAAGAGGTGGATAAAGTTGTCTGTGTGACTGTTCCTGTTCATGGTGGAGCTGATGGTGGTGATACTGTCAGCTTAAGTCTGTTTCTCCTGGAGAAGGAGATATGGAAAGTCGGCCCCCTGAGGAGATCCAGAGAAGGAAAAGGTTTCTGTGGAAATAGACAGTGATAGGGAGGAGGATGAGGACATAATCAGCTGTGGGCCAGATGATGACGAGGGATTTGGATCCCCTGTGGGAGCCAGAACTGAAAATGCTGAAGACTGTTGTAGCCCATTTAGAAGCAGGGCCTGAGGGTGAGGCTATCAGCAAGCCTACAACAAGCAGTCAAGGAACCCCCTTCCAAAACTAGTATAATGGAAGTCAGGAAAATGGCCCTAAAAGCAAAAACTTCAACACCTTTGGCTCCACTCTCCCAGTCCCAGTACCATGTGAAATCCAGAGGTGCAAAGTCCCTAGTTTGGGATTTTTTCATGTTCAATGCAGTTGATGAGACCATAGCAATATGTCAGGTGTGTCAAGCATGTCAGTCATCGAAAAAAGGGCAGTGGCATAGGCACCAGTGGCCAACATGCCCACTTGAAAAACAAGCACCTGTTGCACTGGCACCACCACCAGAAAGATACCAGAGCTGTTGGTGGGACTTCCCTCGTCAAGCTTAATGTCAGTGACAACAGTGCAATAGAGCAGGAGGAGGGAGGGCTGAGTGGGTTGGTGGAGGAGGAGGAGTGTGAGCAATCCTTTTCTCTCTCGAGCAGTGGGCAAAGTAGCAGTGGTGGTGCCACTCCCTTGAGTCATAGAAGTACACCACCAGTCACCAAATCAACAAAAATAACCACTGTCATACATGCTGCACATCCCAGGCCCCAAGACTCAACTGGTACCCCAGGAAGAACAACATTGGTGGCACAAGTACAGTATTTTGGTTGATCTGCCCCAAAAATGCAACTCACATTGAAGAGTGTCTTTGAGTGCCATTCAAAGTACCCCCCTAATCATACTGCTGCACGTGAGCTGAATGCAGCCACTGTTGAAATGCTGGCCATTGATCTGTTGCCATTATCCTTTGTGGAGAATCCTGGATTCTGCTGTTTGTAGGCCCATGCCTGTCCCAAATGGCAGGTGCCATCGCAAACTTATTTCTCAAAATGTGCCATGCCAGAACTTCACAGCAGAGTTTCAGAGTCCATCCTTCATGCCATGAAGCATTCTGTCTCCAAATATATCCACCTTAGCATGGATATGTGGATAAGTGGACAAACAGCGGCCAGTTCATATCTGTGCATAATAGAACATTGGGCACAGGTACCTTGGGGGGCCATTGATTTGGGGCCTGGCAAAACTTGCATAAAGCAAAATTGTGGTGGTAGCAACATACCAGGTATTCAGCAGCATGCCACACTCACTATGCACAGTGTTACCAGGTCTCACACAGGTGAGAAAATGATTAATCTACTACTAAATCAGATTGATGAGTGGCTACACACACTCACTTACAGCAGGTTATATTACCAGTGACAATGACTCCAACGTGGTGAAGTGCATTAGTGACAGTGTTTTTTTCAGAGTGCCCTGCCTGGCACACTGCCTTAATCTGGTTGTGCAGCAATTTTGGAACCATGCTGACATCAAGGAAACTGTATCTGTCACCCAACTCATCTGTGTGCACTTTTCCCATTTTGCAAAGGCCCGTGATCATCTACGTGAGCTGCAGCACAGTAACCATTTGCCGCAGCACCGTATGAAGCTCGATGTTGTGACCAGGTGGAACTCCATGATGTACATGTTGGACCAGCTGTATGAGCAGTATAAGGCAGTTTAAGTCCACCTGCTGCTGCACACCACCTGGGACATTGCTGGAGTGTCCATTGCTCTAACCACGGAGCAGTGGCAACAAATGGATGGCATAATACACATTCTGTGTCTAATCGAGCATGCAACACAGGCTGTGAGTGGAGACACTGCCTGTATAAGTCAGTCAATACCCCTTATACATGTGCTGAGGCAGACACTGGTGAATATCTGTCACCAGATGGAGGCAAGTGGTGATCACAGTGGTTGCAATCTAATGGGTCACATGCTCCATGTACTGGACAGCAATATGCATATCTCTGGCATTCTACATTCAGATGAATTTGCTATTGCTACCATGCTTGATCCATGCTACAAATGTGGCTTGCCTGACATAATTGAAGGAGGTCATCAGTGACTGGAAAAATTGACAGATTACCTTATCAGACAGTTACGTTGTTCACAGAGGAAAATGGCACAGACATAAACTGCACATATACCAGGTTTTGCTACCACCACCAGCAGCTCATAGGCAACCAAATCTGAAAATATATCAAAGTCACAACAGAAAATATCAAGTATTCCCATTTGGGATGCTCTTTACCAGGTGGGAGTGGAAGAAATAGAAGACAAGGAGGAGTAGCCTGATGAGGCAGCAGGACTCAAGGCAGCACAATGTATGGTGGATGCCTACATGGGAGACACCAAGCATCTTAGCATCACTGATGGACCATTGCAGTATTGAAGCAGCAAAGTGCATGACTGGCCTGCACTGGCATCAGCTGCATTTAAACACCTGAGCTGCCCACCATCAAGTGTCAGTGTGAAACGTGTGTTCAGTTCATCTGGGGCCATTGTGCACAACTGGAGGGCAAATTTGTGACCCAAGAATGTGTCCATCCTAACAATCATAAAAAATGAAACTGGATCACATTCCACATAACACATTTATGTCAGTAGTGTTGCCACATGAACTGTGTCTCAGAGACTATGATGACAATGAAGACATCTGCACTGCTAAGGCTTCATTCTAGCAGCAGGGAGGTAGATGAAGTATCAATGATGAGAGAATTTCCACCTGGTGTTGACCCCAGTCTTGAAGACTGTGAGGGGTGCTTCATGTATGATGTGGACCTGGAAGAAGGCTGAAGTTGTTATGGGATACCCCTCAGTCCCCATCCATTTCCACTGAGTATTCTCTTTAAAGTTAATTTTATGCATTTTTCATTTGATTGTGATGGTGGTTCTGTGTTACCTTCTGTTAATCCAGTAACACTGTTTACTTTAGTTGGTAATTTTTTAAATATTCCTTACTCTTGCTATACTAACTGTAATGTCAGTACACAAATGACACCATCCAGTGAGAATTACTAAACACCATCTGCACCATTTCCACATATACCTCCTCCCTGAATGTGTGTCCAGTCTCCTCCAAGAATATATTCGATGTAACTACTTTGTCTGACAGTGTGCAACCAGTAGTAGGTGAATCAGCAATGCATGCAGGCTCCAGCCCTATATATAGATTTCAGCAGCATGTACTTCTCCTCCTTGGCATCCATCCTAATGTCTATGACACAGTGTTTAACAGTGTTCCACCATAAACAACAGCCACTGTACATCAATGCTGCCTCGAACTATTACTCCTCCTCCTCCAGTGTTCCACCAAGGTACATTCACCCATGATGACAGCAATGCCAGCACATTTTGGGTCAGTACCTCAACCAGTGTGATGCAGCAGTTTCATTCCAGCCAGCCCACTTGCTGTGTTTGCCCTCCAGCCGACCAAATAGCCACTCAGTGACATAGATCATCATCAAGCCATACATATATCTGTTCCTCTTCCATGGCCTGTCTTCTGGTCAAGTAATTCATTGTAAGTATATTTCAGTCATGTTCTCATCTTATTACTTATACAGTACATCCATTGTGCATTCCTTTGCCATAGGATGTCAAGGTTGCATCAAAGGCAGACCACCATATGCAGGAATGATGTATAAGTTATCTCATGTATTTCCATCTGACTCCATGCAGGTTTTGCCATGAGCACTCCATGTGAGGCCAGGAATAAGCTTGATACATCAGACATGGCACAGTCAACATTGTAAGCATCAGTATGTACAGGTCAGTATCATCACCATTTACCTTTTTTCAGTTGATCGAATGTGTGTATTCCTCACATATAAAATAGGAATGGATTAGGTAACATTGTTTCCTCATTGCAGCATCACCGTAAAATAGAAAACTATGAGTTGAAGTAATAGCACTGTTTTGTAATTCAAGGTGTGCAATTTTGCAAATGCACGCTGTCTGCGTACATGGAGGTATTGTGGTTCTGTCAATCAAAGCAGAGATGTACAGGACAAAATGTGGGCAAAGTAGTTAGTCAGGTTCTTTATTTCAAGATGGATGCCACAACAAGTACCTTACAGTTGTCTAGTTTGCCTTTTTGCTTTCTCAGGACCAGCAACACATATGCAAAAACTTCATTTTCTCTTCATTTCATGACAGTTATGCTCAGAGTTAGCTCCAAAAAATGTCCACTTTTGCTTTATTATTTTCAGTACATGAGGCTCAGCTGGGAAAAGTACTGTTTGTTTGTATTATTTTCCATGACAGGTGTCGTGGATGAGAAAAAAGCAATCTTTTTCAATTGTAGTCAAAATGACGTGTGTGCACTGTCACTGGAATCAGACAAAAAACATTCAACTTAATTTCATGATGATATTACAATATTCATTCTTCCAGGTTCTCTACATCCACGTAGGTTTCAACATAGGCTCATAAAGAAGCATTTCAGTCCAGGAAAATTTTAATCAACGTTGCCAACATGGATGGGGAGCATTACTACAGGTAAGTATCAATGCTAATTTTTTTCTTTCATATTTTTGCTCCCCCTTTTCACAAATACCCTTGGTTCAAACAACAGCAGTCATCAGTGGCGAATATTGGTTCCAAAGGAAATCATTCTTTATTACAGGAAACACTGTTAGTTTAGGAAGCATCACAATACAGGGAATGATTATGCCTCTGTTTACAGTGTTATTTGTGCATCATTGGATAAAAGTAATATATCCTTCCTTTTTACAGTGGTTCAAGGAACTTCAATAAGTGCCATATATGAGGTCTTCAGCACTGGCAATGTCCAAACACATGTGGACAAAATCAAAGGTCACACTTTAAATTTCACTAACCAGTATTACTAATATTTTTCTGCTTCTTCACTGGTGTCCGTTGATGATGATATATTTCTGTACTTGATCATGGCAGCAGTGGCCCACACCTCATAGCTCAAGCACTTTGATCTGACTTCCACACATCATCAAGACCTGGATGTAGTCACCGTACAGACATGGGATGCCAACTAGCCACAGAAAAACAAACCAACCATTCCAATTAGAGTACTGCATATCTGGCAATCAGAGAAAATGAAGAGGACATTCTGAGCATTGTTACAAGTCCTCCCCCTACCCCCATTAAAAATGAAGAAATACTTTTCTCTGGTACTCGCTCGGAAACTTGAACAATTTGAACACTAAATGCAGCTCACAAATTGTGACCAGCAGGAGCAGTCAGTAACACATGGCCCAGAAAGTTCCTGAATATTGACAAAATGAAACAGAACAGAATTAATATCAAACTCGGACATCTTTACTGCAGTAATCCCAGCCTTGGAAAATTAAATAATTGTGTATCGTTTGTCTTGTCTCATAATCTTCTCCTGTGTTTGTATACACCATTCTGGGCCTGTTGCCAATTTGTGCCTGAAAACCATTTTGCAGGAGGAAATCATTTTTCTCACCGTGGCTTGCAATTGCCATTTTTTAGCAACTTCATCACTTCCACAATAATCATTTATTGTTTGCCTTGTCTCATAATATTCTCCTGTGTTTGTACATGCCTTTCCTGGCCTGTTGCAAATTTCTGCCTGAAAAGCATTTTGCAGAAGGAAATCATTTTTCCCATGCTGGCCTGCACTTTTTGTGCCTAGTTGTTGTTGGTGGTGGTGGTGGGGGGGAGTAGTTAACTTCAGGACTGAGATCATATTTATGTAAGACTTCTTTTTAAAATTTTGCTTGTGACATTTCTGGACTTATAAGGCCTGTGCTGCATGGCACGGCAGCAAGAGGCAATGAGAATCATCATTAAATCATTTGTAAACAGTGGAAAAAACTGCATTATTTGTCAGGGTGGTAGTGGTGGGGCTCTAATAAAACTTCTGGACTAAGACCACATTTATGTCTCGATTTTCTGTAAAATTTCTGGTTATACAGAGTCTTATTTACAGCAGATTTCATTGTAAGTAATAATGGATCCAATGCAGTGAAGTGATTTGTGATGGTTCTGTTATTATCTGATGTTAGCTTGTTAATCAATTTAATTAGATCACCATGGCCCTAACCTGTTGTTTAGTCCCCTCCCTTTATTTAGGCAGCATTCAAGTTACCATAACCATAAACATTTTGCATTATTACAGTAATAATGTTCCTGTGCTAAAAATATCAAGATACACATTTTACTTTTCATTTCCACTAACTCCATCCTGAAGCAAGATATGTTGTCTTGAAGACCATAAAACTGCCCACACTGGCAGTGGCACATGCCACCACACCCACCCTGCCCTGACAACTGCCACACCCATGCACACCATGCAACAAATGAAATATTTTGTGCCACTTAATATCCACGACATGTTGAAGAACCTTCTGAGTACAAGTATAATATGAATGTAGCATGTTCATTAAACTGGTAACACCAGTTAAAGAGATTTTGCAAAATCATGAACATTGGAGGCCATCTGAAATGACATCAGTCATAAATCACAAAAAAATATATGGACACACTTACCTTACCCCGTGAATGTAAACTGATGAAGTTTCCCCTAGAAGGAACATGCAGTACAAATGAAGGCCAGCAGCAGCATGCATCCTCATTCCTCTAAAAGCACTGCATACCTGGAAATAAGTAAAAAGAAGAACAAATGTTGATGATTGGTTCAAGTTCACACCCACCAAAAAAAAAAAAACATTAAAAATGAAGAAATACTTACCTTTGGGACTGGCTGTGAAACTGAAACCATTCTAAATGAAGCACTGACATATGATCAGCAGCAGCAGGAGTGGGAGAAAACACATGCACCCAGCACTAGAAGTCTTGAATATTGACAAAGGCATATAGAACACAGTCATTGTCAAAGTCAGACATCTGGACTGCAATAACCCCACTTAACCATCAGTGAAAAATTAAATACTTATCTTCAGTGTTGGGAAATGTGGTGCATTAAAACATCTAAATCTCAACATTTTGAAGCTTCCTTGGCCTGGCATCATGATGTAATTCTCCGCCAACTGGAAAAAATGGAAAAGCAGTACAAACGTATTAAATCTCCACAGGCCACAATACGAACTTACCCTCACAACTCTCTGGTACAGAAAAAAAATAAATATATAGAAATACTTACATGTGCAGCAGTATGTCTGTGAGGATGATCCATGAACATTACACCAGCCAAAACTTTACTAGTGGCATGTTTGCAACCAGTCAGAGGAGTAGCAGGCAGCAAGCTACAGCACCCCAAAATCTCATTCCCTCCATGCCGCACACGCTACAACCATGGCATCACCACAGTCAAACAGGACAGCATTGGCAAAGGAATATTATAGATTAATCTCAGCAGTGAAACCAGCAGCAGGAGGCAGCAAGTGTGACTAGCAGTAGCATTTTGTAGGATGAATTAATTTTCCTCAGTGTGGTCCCACGGCCACCACTTGCCATGTTGGCTATTTCATAATTGCCACAATAATTGTGTCTCCCTTCTCTCACAATTTTGTCATGTAGCATTGCTGGACTTCTATGGCCTGTTCTGTACTAGCAGCAACAAATTCATCCAAAACCATTAGTAAACAGTGGACAAGACAGCATTTATTTTGTCCGAGTAATGGCAGGGCACTACAGTATATCACATCATGATTGAGAGCAGATTTATATCTAAATTTGAAGTAACATTTCTCATGTAACATTTCTGAACTTCTATGGTCTGTTCTACACTAGCAGCAACAAGATTCATCCTGAAATTAGTAGTAAACAGTGGACAAAACAGCATTTTCTTTGTCCGGGTGGTGGTGGAATGCTATATAACATCATGACTGAGGGCAGATTCATGTCAAAATTTTATGTAACATTTCTCATGTAACATTTCTGGACTTCTAAGGCCTGTTCTGCACTAGCAGCAACAAGATTCATCCTGAAATCAGTAGTAAACAGTGGACAAAACCACATTTTTTTGTCTGGGTGGTGGTTGGACCCTATAAAACTTTGGGACTGAAACCACATTTATGTCTCAATTTTATGTAACATTTGTCATATAACATTTCTGGACTTCTAATGCCTGTTCTGCATGGTAACGGGACAATATGTCGCACCTAGAATAACACGGCAATAACAGCGCAAACTATACCACACGAGCATGTAGAGCGACAGGGGTATGACAGTGAAAGGAAAATACCACTACCCCTGTCATTCTGCATGTAATTCAGGAGCTGTAAAGTAGTCATGTACTGGGAGTCTGTTTGAGCCACTCCTGTGGTGTAGTGGCTAGGGCACTAGCACACAGTGTAATCAGGAGACCTGAGACCATGGTTCAGTTCCACCCAGGTCTCCCCTGCTACTACATTTTTTGGTGTATTAAAAATAAAACTCCCCCATTCCTGAGTTTCTCCCTATCCCTGAAGTCCCCCCTCAGAGTTAGTCATTTAATTTCCAGGGGGTGTGGGGGCAAAGCCCCCAGCAAAAAAAAATACAAAGTCCCATTGTTATCAATGGGTGCGCTGTTCTAGGCAGGTCAGTGTTTTGCCCAACTCTGTTTGTGTTCAGTGCTGTTTGGATGTTGTACTTTTAGCTGTGCTGTTTTAGCATGCGGCATAGTGACCCAGTGTCATTCTGTACAAGCGGCAACACGATTCATCCTGAAATCAGTTGTAAACGGTGGACAAAGCAGCATTTTTTTGACCGGGTGGTGGTGGGGCACTAAATAACATCATGATTGAGAACATATTAGTGTATAAATTTTATGTAACATTTGTCATGTAACATTTCTGGACTTCTAAGGCCTGTTCTGCACTAGTGGCAACAAGATTCATCCTGGAATCATTTGTAATTGGTGGATAAAACAGCATTTCATTTTTGGTCTGGGTGGTAGCATAGCACTATATAACATCATGACTGAAAGCAGACTCATGTCTAAATTTTATGTAACATTTATCATGTAACATTTCTGGACTTCTAAGTCCTGTTCTGCACTAGCAGCAACAGGATTTATCCTGAAATCATTTGGAAAAAGGTGGACAAAACAGCATTTTCTTTGTCGGGGTGGTGGCAGGATGCTATACAACATCATGACTGCGAGCAGACTCATGTCTAAATTTTATGTAACATTTGTCATGTAACATTTTTAAACTTCTATGCCCGGTTCTGCACTAGTGGCAACAAGATTCATCCTGGATTCATTTGTAAATGGTGGACAAAACCGCATTTAATTTGTCCAGGTGGTCAAGGGGCAATATATAACATCATGACTGAGAGAAGATTCATGTCTCAGTTTTATGTAACATTTGTCATGTAGCATTTCTGGACTTCTAAGGGCTGTTCTGCACTAGCGGCAACAAGCTTCATCCTGAAATCGGTAGTAAAGGGTGGACAAAACAGCATTTTTTTGTCTGGGTGGTGGTTGGGCTATATAAAACTTCAGGACTGAAACCACATTTATGTCTCAGTTTTATGTAACATTTGTCATATAACATTTCTGGACTTCTAAGGTCTGTTCTGCATTGTACCAGGGCAATATGTCGCACCTGGAATAGCATGGCAATAACAGAGCAAACTATACCACGTGAGCATGTAGAGTGACAGGGGTATGACAGCTAAAGGAAAATGCCACTACCACTGTCACTCTACATGCAATTCATGAGCTGTTAAGTAGGCATGTGCTGGGGGTCTGTTCGAGCCGCTCCCATAGGGGAGTGGCTAGGGCACCAGCACATGGTGTAATCAGGAGAACTGGGACCATGGTTCAGTTTCCCTTCCCAGTCTCCCCTGCTACTACTTTTTTTGGTGTATTTTGTTTTTTAAAAACAAACTTCCCTGCTCCCAAGTTTCTCCCCATCTCTGAAGTCCCCCCCCGGGAGTTAGTCATTTAAATTTTGGGGGGCGTGGGGGTGAATCCCCCAACAAAAAAACATGAAGTCCCATTGTTGTCAATTGGCATGCTGTTCCTGACAGGTTGGTGTTTTGCCCACCTCTGTTTGTGTTCAGTGTTGTTCAACTGTGGCATTTTTAACTGTGCTATTTTGCATGCGGCATAATGACCCTGTGCCATTCTGCACTAGCAGCAACAAGATTCTTCCTGAAATCATTTGAAAATGGTGGACAAAACAGTATTTTTTGTCCATGTGGTGGTTGGGCACTATAAAACATCAGGACTGAAGCTACATTTATGTCTCAGTTTTATGTAACATTTTTCATGTAACATTTCTGGATGACTATAGCCTGTTCTGCACTAGCTGCAACAATATTCATCCTGAAATCAGTAGTAAATTGTGGACAAAACAGCATTTTTTTGTCCAGGTGGTAGCTGGCTCTATAAAACTTCAGGACTGGAACCACACTTATGTCTCAGTTTTATGTAACATTAGTAATGTAACATTTCTGGACTTCTAAGGCCTATTCTGCACAGCACAACACAGCAGTAAATGGCAACAAGATTCATCCTGGTAGCAGTATTAAACTGTGAACAACTGTGCACATTTTGGGCCTGGTGGTAGGGTGGCAGTATAAAATGTCATGACTGAGACAGCAAATATGTTTTCACTGCTGTGTGAAATTTTCTCATGTGGTTTTTGCTTAACTTATAAGGCCTGTGGCAATTGCAAACTGGTGCATCAAAATGACCTTGCCATATAAAGAAAGCAGTTTTGCACTATGGCCACCAATTGACCTTGGGAACTTCATAAGTTCCACAACAATTAGGTTTCAGTTCTCTGCAGATTATTTTTGTCATGTGGGAAGGGACACCACTTAACATTTCTGGCAAGTGCAGGACACATGTTAAGTACTAAAACCAGATTTATGTTTAACTTCACAGGAAAATTGCTTGTTTCTGTGCTTGTTGTGTACGTCTTTGGAATGTTGCACACAACAACTACTGCCGCAACATGACATAGCATTGGGAAACAATTTCTTTTAATAGGCACAATATTTGACATTTGTGGAGAGGAGGAGGAAGCATGTTAATGAGCAGCCAATGCCTTCAACAGAACTTTCACAAAACATAATGTTTAGACACAGTTCACTTTATATTTCACATTATGGGAGGCAGTATTGTACAGTGGTTTAAGGCTCTGAGCTGCAAATCTGAAGACCTGGGTTTGAATGCCACAGCCCTCACTTGCATACTGTGTGACCCTGAGCAAGTCACTTAACTTCCCTGTGCTCCCAGGTCACACCTGTAAACAAGCTTCCAGCTTAGTGTGCCACTCCTGGTTAAATGATAAAAAAAAAAAAACATTAGTTATGTATGTCTCCTCCACATTATTTGTTATTGAGGACATTTGCACGAGAACAGGAGTGTTGTTCCTAAAAAACATCATCTATTCCAGTTGCTTTCTCCATACTTGAAGTCATAATGCACTGATTGTGGCTTCACAGTTACTCTGATGGCAACTTATTGTGATGTGACAATGTGGCTTGCTATTAAAAGGCAGGCCATGTTGTCTAATGGCACTTGCCAGAAAAAGGTAAAGGGGAAGGGGAAGAGGGGATAGGAAAGGGAGAGGAGACCAGTGACATCAGAGAGGGTCAAATGACCAGAGGCAGGAGAGAGGCTTCAGTTGTCTGAGGGATAGGCTAAAGGGGGAGCTGGGGAGGGACCGGGGGGATACTTAAAGGCTCACAACCCCCAGACTTCCTCTTTTGCTGGGAAAAGATTTTCTCAGCACTTCACTGGCAGTTTCAATAGGTAAGGCACTACTCGGGGACCCTAGGCCTTTGGCCAGGTTGGGCCTCCCTGGTATTTGTTGAGGTTCGTAGAAAAATACAAGATAGTAATAGTAATTTTTTTAGAATAAGGGTGCTTTCAGTCAGAAAATTAAACCATTAACACATATTTGTTTTTCTTTTGTGATTATATCATGAATTGTTTGGAGTTTTCCAGCTCAGTGTTGAAGGAGAATTGCTGTGAGATGGGACTGAGAATGTGTTGCATTATGGGCATTATGCAGGGCTAGGGGCAAGATGGGAAAAGCACTCTTAACAGTAGTTTCCATAATATACAATGGTTTCAGCTGCAATGTTGGGCGTTTGCACTTTACAGAAAGATATCATCAAGTAGAGCATAGGCTGGTTTGGTTTTGGGATCACCTCCCCCCTTGTTTGTTTGATTTCAGGGGGGAGTTAAAGGTCTGGCATGGAGCCCACGATTGTTTGAGGGGGTTGGGCTCTAGAGGTGCCCTCTACAGGAGGGCATGTTGGCTTGTGCTGTGGTGCTGTGAGAGTTTTTTGGTTGGGTCTGCACCTTTGGGCCGGGCCACTGGTGGGATCTTGGGAGGCATGTGCCACATGGTGAGAGAGGTGCTTTCTACAGGTGGGCACATGGGGGGTGGGGTTGTTTGTCTGGTGGCATCCTGGCAAGCAGATCTTTGATGGGCCCTCCTGGTTTTGTTGGTCATTAGGAGACTGGTTGGGGAGGTTTGCTAAAAAAAAAAAAAAAATTACAAAAAAAATAAATAAAAGGGAAGGTAGCGAGGTAACGAGCAAGGCCGAAGCTGATTTGGGGTAGGAAATCCTGGCTGGTAGTGGGGCCTGGCAGCTCCAGTCCTAACACCGCAGCCATGATAGGTGGGGCAGCATGGTGTGGAGGAGGACTGGTGATCGGTAGAAAATGCGGATTGCTTTGCTGCAGCTACTTTGCTGGATTAAGGTGGAATGGCTATCATAAATGTAGGGGTTGGGATGTGCAGCTTCTGTAAGAATTACATCCAGAGGGGTGGCCAGGTTGTCCAACACAGCAAAGAATGCCTATGGTGTACTGGTTTAAGTGCCTGTTGATAAAATGGAAGGTTGCGGTTTTGACATTGTTTGTTAGTCTCAGGTGGGTGCATCCTGCAGGTCTCGGAATTGGGGGCCATGGTTCTTGGAGGGGAAGGGAAGAACTTTGAGAGTAACCTGGAGACATTAGTGGCATTCTAGTCACTGTGACAGGAAGCACCACTGTTTCAATTGGTCCAGTGGTTTCTGTGTGGGGGAGGGTGGGCCACATGGGCCGTTTTTCATTGGAAGGCAGCCAAGTCAGTCTTGCTGGCAGTCGAAACCTCAGATCCCCTCACTAAAAGCAATTGCTGTTAATAGCATGGACTTTTTTCCGTAGTGGGAATGGGTAACAATGAGGTGTGTGGGCTTTTTTTTCAGACCTGAACAGCAGGACGAGCGAGTTCATCACAGTTGGTGCAGGCAGATCGGTAAGCAGGTGGGCCACAAGGAGCAGCAGTACTGTGCAAGCTCAGGAGTGTTTTAGCTGGTGGGGGGCCCACTACAGGATGGCAATTGGTGGTTGCCTTGTTGCCTTGCAGAGGGGACATTGTTGATTTACCATGTGGGCCTCCATGGCCAGTAGTGGTGGTCGCGGGGCAAGGTGTGCCAAGGGGGGGTCACAGGCCAGATGCCAGCCGGGTTTAAGTGGAGTCTCGGGCCATGCATCTAAGTGGGAGGAGGTCCATTGGGTTGAACGGGTTTGAATGAAATGATAGCAGGTAGAATGATGCAGTATTTGTGGTGGGTGTGGTAGGCTGGGGCCTAGCAGATTTTTGGACTTATATATGGAACGACCATGCACTACTGGGGTTTGCTCAGCTCAGCCCGGATAGGAGGGGCATAGTCAGGTTTCATAACATAAATTGAAGTCGGGAACTGATAGTCAAATGCAAAAAAAAAAAGAGAGAGAGTGAAAATGCTAAATAACAAACACATAACTGGATAGGGGACTCCAGTTTGCAACATTGGAAGCATTACATGGACTAAGCTGGTGCAGATGCAGTGAGATGAAAGAAAGTAGCAGTTGAGCAGCTCTGACATGTAAGTGGGCAGTTGCGAGGGAGGAGCGGCCCCAGAGGGGCGTGGAGATCACAGCTAGCCGGGCAGCTAAGGGAGCTCGATGGGGGTGTTCTGCTGAGGGGAGTGAGGGCCTCTATGAGATGGAGCCCTAGCCATTTGATGTGCAATGCAGTTTGGAGAGCAGGGGCCAGTTGGGGCAGTTTGGGAGGTGGCGTGTGCCATATGGTCCACAGGTCGGGGGATGAGCACAGCAACCATGGGGTCTCTGGCCTAGGGAGCCAGACAGTGGGCTGATGGCATGTCGGTTCATCACTGTATGGTGCATACGGGTTTTCATAGTGGGGGGTTCCTGTCACAGAGATGCAGATGGGACAGTCGGTTGTGTTACAGCATATGGGATAGCGCCCGGTGGTGACTTAAAGTGGGTGCATTGGGAGAAAACCACTCAGAGGTTTTTCCTTTACTTCACCAGGTGAGGTGGACTTGAGAGTTGGAGTCACTAACAGGGCTGTATCGGGGAGGGGATTTGCTGTCAAACAGAGTCATGGGAGATGCATGGAGGAAGCAGGCAGGTTATTTGATGTTTGAAGCAGCTAAAGGGGCTAAAATATAATGGGTGCACATGCAGTGCAAGGGAATGTTTTGCTTTTGAACTCCCTCTGAAGCGGCAGGTGGAATCTGGGGGAGTTAACTCAGGCCATCCAGAGCCGGGTTGTGTAGAGTTAAATAAGGAGCGATGCTTCTTGCCGGTGATGGGGTTTCCTCAGAGGTCCCTGCCACATGCATAATAACCCTGGGGTGAGGTTGCAAGGGGGGGTGTCAAAAATAGGTACACTTAAGGGAGAACAGGCCAAATCTAGTATAAGGAATGACCTTCCTAGGTTTAGGGGTCAGAGGTAATTTTGAAATAGTTTTCAAGTGGTATCAAGCCAGTTCTATAAAAAAAAAAGAGGACAAAGGGAGAAACAGATTGGGGGGAGGGCTTTTCCTGGTGCCCAGTGCAAGTACTGATGTGATTTGTTCTAGGTGGTGCATTCAGCAAAATGTGATGGGCATGCCCTTAAACAAAAACAAACAAACAAAAAAAAACCTTTTGGAGATCAACCAGTGACAGAATGAGGTGGTCTTTGTGAGTGCAGCTCTGGGACATTGTTAAATCAATGTTTTTTTCAGCTGGTAGCAGTGGGGGGCAACCCAACCAGAGATGGAACGAGGTGGCCTTTGAGAGTGCAGCTCTGGCTCATTGTTAAAGCAAGGTTTTTTTTTTCAGCTGACAGCAACAGGAGGGAGTTTTTTCCCCCAACCCAATATGGAAGGGATTTGCCATTAAGCGCCAGGCCAAGAACATTAGGAGAGGTATACACACTGTGATCCAGTCCCTTTGGAGCACCAAGGTGGGTATGGCCTGTGGTATGCATCAGGTGGTATGAAGGAAATGTACCAGTGGCCATCATCTGGCCATGGGCTAGAAAGGTTACCATATACAGGTAAAATGTAAGGGATATGGGGGTGTGTTGGGCAAAATGTTCTTGGCCACAATGATTGCTGGAGATGGGGAGTGTTTAACTTGGGTCAGTCTTGGTCCAGGGAGGGGAGGACTGGTGTAGGGCATGGGTAGACATGCTCCAGGGTACCTGGAAGCTGGTCACCCCAGCAAGGTGCTGATGGACCCCAGGAAAAAGGGGACTGGAATGGAGCATGGGAAGATGAGGGTAGTTTTTATCCAGTAAGGATTGACTGGCAAGAGGCAATACCATCTCAGTAATTACTTTTAGGGGACAATAGGGCACAGAGGTCTTGGGGACTGGGCTGCAAGACCGGGAGTCTTGGATGGTGGAAGCCCATGGTTCCCACTGGCATTGGTGTGCCCTCGAGCAAGGCCCTTAGTGGAGATACTCACCCAGTCCCCCCTTGGCAGGCTTCCCAGTTGGAAAGAAAAGGATAGTGAGAGTGGAAGAGGGCCCTAGGATCCCAGGCAGCCAGAATCTTGTCTCTGTGGTGCAATTGAGTAGTGCATTAAACTTTTAACCTATAGGTCGGTGCTTCAGGTCCACCTGCAAAAGTTACAAGGGTGGTGAATAGCATGCTGAAGGAAGGACAGCAGATTGAAGGTACCAGCAGGTGGGATTCCGGGCTGCGGTGGGCCCGCCTAGGCCCAGGGGTGTGGCATATCGCTTAAGTGGGGATGAGAACAGGTTTATACAAAAGCGGGCCCAGGGCCAGGGGAAGGCACTGCTGGTGGTGCACTCTTCAGGGTCTGTTCCATTGCTGCTGATCAGTGAAGAATGCGTTTACACAGAAGCACCTTCTGACTGAAGTACTGTGAATAAAGTAGCCACAGGAGTCAGTGACATTTGCCACAAGCTATGTGTAGGGGGTGGGCTATTTGCATAAGAAACATGCACAGTAAGGAAGTGTTTACGTATGGAACATGCAAAATAGTGGGCATTTGCACATGGAATGTGCACAATAACACAGGGGAAGGAGCACAATCTGGTTATTGACTTGTACAATTTATTTATTTAGCTTTTGTTAACCAGGTAAGTACACTAGACAAACACATGCTTATTTTCAGGTATGACCCAGGAGAGTACTGGAAAACAAAGAACATACAGAGTACAAGTTGAAGCAAGTAGGGCAGATACACAGATGTCAGGAGAAGCATAACATACATAGTAAGATATCTCAGGTCACGACAGTAATCATAGTCAATATGCTAAGTATAATTTCAGTGCACAACAACCCAAAACTATACTCTGTAATACAGTACAAATTATTCAAATGAAAACAAAGCAAACTATGGCTCAGCTGCACTTTCTTGGGCAGATAAAATATCATGGCCAAGATTTGTACATCATAAGAGGACATCCCATCTCTGATGACATGATCTCTATTACCACTGGTAGTTAGTAGTACTAGTACAGTGCTCATACTAAGTGTGGAAAGAGGGGCTGTGGGGGTCTCTGACACCTGAAACAAAACAATCTGCAATTTTTCTGTGTGGGGGGTGGGGTGTGTGGAGGCACAGCCTCACCAATCATCTCCATTCCCATCAGCACATAGCACTGGTCTGACTACTATCTGTTGCCATATTGGACTTGCCCAAGAAACTGCAGCCACTCCCAAACTCAATATAAGGTCAACAGTCCTCCTTAAAAACTATTTTACAATTTAGCAGTTTACTAAACTCTATATTTTTTTTTCCTTTTTTTGCAGATATCTGCATCCATGTGGTAGATCAGCTATGACAGATCACTGATGTCATGTTGCAATACTTTTCCACAACAAATTAGCACCTCATGGTGGTGATCAAGCAGGATGAATTTCTTTACCTGCTTAACCACCATGAGGTTCTCAACATCTCTGAGCAACATGTTGTCAGTGAACTGTCGGAGAGGATCTGTAAGCTCTTTAAAGTTCTACAACAGTGTCAGGACCAGGCTCTCCCTGCTTTCCATTGTCAGGGTCCATAAAATCCTCCACAACAGGAGCCTCAGACGTAGCCACTGTGAAACTGCTTTCACTTCCCCTGCACTACCGAGGAAGTGGATGAACTCCACCCCACATCATAATGTTGGAATATCTCACATCATTCCAGAAACACAAGACATACTATATAAACAACATTTTTTGTTTTAGGTTACTATTTTTGGGTCTTTAAAAAAATATTTGAAATAACAAATCACAGTACTGAAAACTTTTATTTTTTTAAATAAGCAGCAGCCAATCAGTGTATTAAAAATAAAACAAAATCAGTTTTTTTGTACAAATGGACATATTTGTTTCAGTAAAAAACATGTTTAAAATTATACAAAATGACTCGTGTATTCATTTATTTACAGCATTAATAATACCACAAAGGGACAAAACAAGAGATGCATCAGACTATGGCTTACTGCATCATTAGAAATTCAGTTTCCAGTATTCAACAGTAATAAAACATAAAACATGGTGAGGGAGGTAACATACACATGTCTGCAGAAGCACAGGGCCCTTTGAGCCCTATGCTTCCATACTACATAGCCATAGTGTATTGAGAGCACTGCATGGTGGGGTGGGACAGAAATATATGCTGTGACACACCAACAGCCCATGCCTTACTACACTGAACAGTATAGTAAGGCACAGAGTGAGGCCAAAAGTGGTAAAACATAAAAAATGGTTTTGATGTGGAAGGGCAACCTACTTGTGGTCTGGAAGCACAAGGCTCTTTGGGCACCTGTGCTTCCATAAATACATAACTGAACTGTATTCACATTGGGAGGTTATGGGGTTCTGGAACGGGGCACTATTCAAAGTTGGCAAAACATAAAAGACACTGTGGAGTTGGGGGGACAAAGTACACACAGCTGCAGAAGCAAATGGCCCTTTGGGCCCTGCACTTCCTCTATGGTACATACCTGTAGTGTATTCTAGACAATGCACTGTAGGGGAGGGAACAGAAGTGAATGGTAAAACATAAAAGATGATGTGGAGCTGAGAGGGTAATATACACATGGCCCTGGAATTGCAGGGCCCCTTGGGCCCTGCACTCCCATGAATACATAGCTCAACTGAATTGACAGCACTGCACGGGGTGGGGGTTGTGAGAGAAGGCCACTATTCAAGGCTGGTAAAATATAAAAGACACTGTGGAGGTGGAAGGGCAACATACATGTTGCCCTGGAAGAGCTGACTACATAGCTCAGCTGTATTGACAGCACTGCACTGGGGGGGGGGATTATAGGAATGGGCCACTATTCAAGGCTGGTCAAATATTAAACACACTCTTAAAGTGGTGGGATTATATACACATGGTTGCAGGAGCACAGGTCCCAAAGGGCCCTGCACTTCCATGCCTAGATAGCTAAAGTGTACAGCAAGGGTGATATACACATGGGTGCAGAAGTGCAGCACCCTTCAGGCCCTATGGTTCCATTGTACATACTTGTAATTTATTCTGGGCATTGCACTGCGGGGTGGTGGTGAGGAGGGAACAGAAGTGAGTGGTAAAACATAAAAGACAGTGTGGAGGTGGGAGTGCAACATACAAATGTCCCTGGAAGCATAAGGCCCTTTGGGCCCTGCACTTCAATGACTACATACCTCAAGTGTATTAATACCACTGCACTTAGGAGGGGTGGATTGTGGGAGGGGGCCACTATTCAATGCTGTAAAATGGAGGGATTGTGGGACAATGCTACTATTGACAGCTGGTAAAATATTAAAGACAATGTAGAGGTAGGGTGACAACATACACATGACTACAGAAGCACAGGGCTCTTCAGGCCATGCATTTCCATGCCTACATAGCTAAAGTGTACAGCAAGGGTGACATACACATGGGTACACAAGGTATGTAGCTGTAGTGTATTCCGGACACTGCACTTGTGGTGAGGAGGTAACAGAAGTTAGTGGTAAAACAAAAATAATGATGTGAAGGTAGGAGGGCAACATAAACATGGATCTGGAAGTGCAGGTCCCTTTGGGCCCCTTTTGGCACTGCACTTCCATTACTACATAGCTCAACTGTATTGAGAGTGCTGCACTGGCAGAGCAAGTTGTAGGAGGGGGCCACTATTCAATGCTGCTAAAAAATAAAAGACACTGTGGAGCTGGAGGGACAACATACATGGGCCTGTGGAAGTGAAGGGCCCTTCAGGCCCTGCACTTTCAACCCTACATAGATAAAGTGTATTCACAGTACTGCACTGTCATCATGCACTTGGGGGCTTGGGGGACATGGTCAGTATTCAGGGCTGGTGAAATGAAAGACACTGTGCAGGTGGGGTGACAACAGACACATGACTGTGCTGCACTGGGGGAACTGTGGGAGGCAGTCACAATCCAAGGGTGATAAAGTATAAAAGACACAGTGGATGTGGTGGGACAACATACACATGAGCCCTCCACTACCATGGCTACATTCACTAAAAATACCACCAACAGCTTAATCTGGTTCATCAGTTGGTATCCATCTGTATCTATCTCCCAGGGATGAGGCTGAAAATAGGCAGAATTGTCTAGTCCTCCTTTCCCGGTCAACAAAAACTAAAATGAAAAAAAAAACCATAACTGATGAGTATTCACTGCACTGCATTGTCACCCTAATTCCAAACCATTTCTGTGCTTCAAAGTGACAAACAACTCACATTACAATGTCATCCCATGGGAAATGTAGCAAAATTTTAAACCCGTGTAACTCCAGACCAAATTAATGTTTTCATTAAACAAGTAAAATGCACATCTGTTGGGCAAGCCCTTTCTACAGTCCCCTGGAAATTTCAGACCAAAATTCCAAACCTTTTTCTCACTGCGGAGTGACAATACATGGCTGTGTTGCAGACCTTTTGCATGTTCTTGTTGGCAAATTTGCAAAACAGGATCCTTTTTCATGTTTTTTATTCACAGTTTGCGAAACAGGACTCTTTTTTCTTGTTCTTTTTTCACAATTTGTGAAAAAGAATTCCCAAGCATGAAAAAAAGATACAAAAGAAGATTTCAAAATGTTAAAAAAACACATTTCCAACTCATTTTTCCAAAAACTAACACCAGAATTGAATGAAACAGGTCCCAGTTAGCAGAACACATGTGTTGATCCCTACTAAACACATCATTTTTTGTTATTTAAATGCATTTCCCCTGCTGACTGAAAAACAAAATGGAGGCAGCACAAACAAAGATATCACATTTGTGACACAGGATGACCTGTTTGTGAAAAATGATATCTTTTTTGAGCAGACATCTAAATAAGAGTGAAATTCCATTAGAAAACAATTGGAACTTTAAAATTTAATAAACTTAGAACAGATTAATATTTTTTCACCAAACCAGTAAAAGTCACATCTGTGAGGCAAGCTCTTTTTACCCTGAACAGTTCACACCAAAATTTTAAACTGTTTCTGCACTGTGGCATGACAAACTGCAAAAACATGGTAAATTATACAGTATTTTACACTCCATATTTCCTTCCGCACACATCTGACCAGAACAAAACTTGCCACATCAAGAGACCTTTTGTCCCTGATGGTGCATGCAAATTTTCATGCAAATCGGTTGAACAGTTTCAAACTTATTAAAGTGCAAAATGTTGCATTTTACGTAGTAGTGACCGTTCAGCCCTAACTATAGGGCATGACCACGCCCTTCTAATTTATTGGCAATATATAGTAACTATCATAGATGTTCTTTTCTGACCCGTGCATATTGATGCACTGTATAAAGTTTCAATGGCACAATCCACCTTAATACAGGATATAAAATGGGTTTGTTCTGTGTTCCCAACATGTTATAAAATTATTATACCTGTGAAAAGGCATTATTAGAATTTGTATCCCTTTGAATTCTGGCAGACAGGCCAATGAGGTTAGTAAAATAGAGTCTGTAGCACTTTGTTTTGCACATTAAGATTGGTTTGTGGGTGCACAAGATGTCTTATTGACTCATAATATTTTTTAGGAATCATTTAGGCAACATGAATAAAAGGCATTTTTATCATTTTTTTAACTTCATAGATTTATGCTAGTTTCAAGCAGGTACATAAAAATAAGGTCATATATACCTGTATATACCTAGACAACAGTCATACAGAATATTACATGAATCATATGCAGGGCAATACTCTCGGCATTTGCATTTGGTCCAAAAACAGTATTTAAGAGTTAATAGCCCAGACAGTTTTTTTTGTAGCTGGAATATTTGAAAAGCAAAGTTTCCATCATAAAAGGTGGTTAAATATATAATTCAGGCATGCTTTGTCTTTTATTGTATTCAAGCAAAAGCAGTATGGAAATATAGGAGGCTCAACAATTGTGAATGGTACTTTGCTTGTGTTGTGACATTTCAGATTTCCCCTGGAAGAAGCCATTATAAGTTTGGTGAAACACTGGGGGTAATAAAAACAAAAGAAGAGTTCAGAAAAAGTGATTGTGTTGTGGCATTTTCAACTTAGAACAGTCCAACTTTGACAAATTAGAACCACACTTTTTGAAAATAGCAACCCCTATCACAGCCATGCCCTTCAAAAACCTATTTAATAAATCCCTTCTTCTGTGCTCCTGTCCTGGCAAATGGAAAACTACCTTAGTGGTCCCCATACATAAAAGAGTTGTAAAAGACCTTGTGAAAAACTATAGATCCATTTCACTTTTTAGCCCACTGACTACGATTCAAGAGAAGCTGGTGTACACCCAACTACCTGGAACTACATCACATATTGTCAGATGTCCAGCATGGTTTTTGAAAATAACGGTACGGATACTGCTATTGTCCATATCACCTCTGATGTAGTTGGGGTTACGGACCATGGGATAGTGACTGAAGCTGGCTCCATAGACCAAGCCAATGCATTTGACCTTGTAAACCATGAACTTCTGCTGTCCAAACTCAGACAAGATGACCTAGCATGCAACTGGTTCCAGCACTAACTGACAGATAGAATGCAGCTAGTTAAATGGAGGGGAGGTATGTCTGACCTTAAATCAATATCTTCAATGGTACCACAAGGATCTACCCTAGCCCAATTGTTGTTCTAACTGTTTATTAATGGTATGCCCAACAGCTGTGAGGGGACCAGGCTTCAGCTGTATGCAGACGATGCCATACCGTACAGAAACTCAACAAATGTACTGTAAATCAGATTAACACTGGCTTGAATGCTGATTTTAGGAAAATGGAGGGCTGACTACTACAGAATAAGCTTGCTCTTCACCTCAAGAAAACCAAACAAATGCTGTTTGGTTCCAGACACTTGGGCAAAGTAAGACAACATATATTACAGATGTCTTCTCTGGCTGGTACTCAGCTGGAAGTGACTAACTCCATGAAATACCATGGGGTCTGCCTTGACCAGGAAATCAGACTTAAACCTCATGTCGAGGCTGTGATGAAATCTCTGCATCAAAAGATTGGTCTTCTATGCAGGCTTAGTGGGTACCTCAGTAATGAAGAATATTTGACTATTGTCAACAGTACACTGCTGCCTGTGTTACTCTATGGTGTTCCACTCCAACAACCTCTATGAGGCTCTGAGCTAAACAGACTCCAGGTATTATACCATAAAGCAGCCCATTTTGCAGCAGGAGCACAGGCTAGAGCTCATCAATGTGATGTGCTTGCTGCCCTTAACTGGCCCTCCCTTGGGGCAAAATTAACCTATTTGGTCCACTGCCTTGCCTTCAAGATGTTCAAACGTGCTGTCTCTTCCAGTCTATATGGTATCCTCTAGTCCAAATGAATGAGTGCTTGACTGGCCAGGCCCGCTGGCACCTATGCTGTAACACAAAACATTGCCCCTGATCACATCATGTAATGTATGGAAATTAATGTGTAATTAACCCTGGATATGTCATTGTTCTGCATCTGCATAATTATGTAATTTTGTATCTGTTCATCTGTTCTCTGAACATCCTTATCATGTATGTACTCGTTTATGTTACTGTACGCTAATTAACTTTGGGTTACCCCTGAAGAAGGAACACTACTCTAAGGGGGCCTACTAGGTCAACACATTTAAAAAAAAAAATAATATAAATATACAACTGATGGGTTCACCTCATGCATACAGGTGCAGCAGACCTTGCAGATGGACTAGAGGGTAAGGCTTGTCTGTTTGCAGATGACACCAAGATCTGCAACAGAGTAGATGATCTAGTTGGGGTGGGCAGAATGAGAAGAGATCTGGATAAACTAGCAAAATGGTCAGAAGAGTGGCAACTGGGATTTAATGCAAAGAAGTGCAAAATCATGCACATAGGAAAGAGAAACCCTGAAGCCACCTATAGGCTGGGAGGGGAGTTGCTAGCAGTCACAAAGGAAGAAAGAGACTTGGGCAGCATCATCACTGATGACCTGAAATCATCCAAGCAGACCTCTAAAGCAGTAGGTAAGGCTAGGGGGTGTTAGGGTGTATTAGTAGGGGTATCACAAGTCGTAAGAGGGAGGTAATAATCCCTCCTTACAAGACACTGGTTAGGCCCCATCTGGAGTACTGCATGCAGTATTGGAGGCCACACCTTCACAAGGACATTAACCAAATTGAGGCAGTCCAGAGAAGGGCAACCAAAATGGTGCAGGGACTGCATCAGAAGACATATGAAGACAGATTAACAGAGCTCAATATGTATACCCTTGAGCAAAGGAGGGAGAGAGGTGATATGATCGAGACATTCAAACACCTTAAGGGCATTAACAAGGTGAAAGAGTCTAACATGTTTAAATATAAGAAAAATAGCAGGACAAGAGGTCACAGCATGAGATTAGAGGGGGGCCGATTAAGGGGGAATGTGAGGAAATTCTTTTTCACAGAAAGGGTGGTGGATGCATGGAATGGCTTACCACAAGAAGTGGTGGCTATGAATACAGTGCAGGGCTTCAAACAGGCATGGGATAGGCATAAGGGAGCAATACAAATGACTATGAATAGATAGGCCACTGACAGAGCAAAGGCTGATGGCACATTTATAAGGTAGAAAAAGAAATGGGCAGACTGGATGGGCCTTGCGGTCCTTATTTGCCGTCAACTTCTATGTTTCTGTTTCTAATAGTCAAAGGTTTATGGTAGCTATAAACAACACCCTAAAAGGAAATGTTTATAGCCACCAAAAGCAACATCTTAACTCTGTACTAAACCCACACCCCTCATCCCCTTGAAGGCAGAGTGGCTGTACTGCAGCCATCTGTTTTGGTGCCAAGCTGCTCCCACCCACAACTGTCCCTTTTATATGTTGTCTACTAGTCCTTGGTGGTCCATTTGTTCCCCTTACTCCTCAGTTGCCCTTTTTTCACATTGTATATTTCTTGGTGGTCCAGTGTGGCATCCCCCCCACCCTCTCATCACCTGTTTACAGGTTGTCAAATATTTTCAGGTGATCCAGTTGTACCTCCACCCTCACCATACAGAGTACCCCCCACCCTGCCTCTCAACCGGCCATCCTGCACCCCTGACCTTGAATGCTGGTGCCATGAAATCAGTGGCCAGCACAGTCTTCTTGCACCTCTTCAGCCAGCTGTCATCTGACAGTGATGGAAGATGATCATGTATATGATTGTGCTACATGACTGCCAAATGTTGACCAGTCAAGAAGGTGAGACAAGGGCTGTGCCACCTGCCAATTTCAGGTGACCGGCACTCTGGGTGAGGGGGATGTGGGGCAGAGGTTCTCAATGGATAGGGGGCCCCTGTACAGCTGGGGGTGAGGGTTATCACTGGACCACCAAGCAATATTAGACAACATGTAAACAGGTGATCAGGGGTAGGAGGTACTACTGGACAACCAGGGAATATTAGACAACATATAAACAGGTGAGCAGGGGTAGGGAAAGCCACCAGACTACTTGGAAATATTAGACAATGTGTAACTGGGAAAAAGATAGAGAAACCACTGGACCCCAGGAAAGATTAGACAATGATCAGTCGGTGGTGGAAACCACTGGAAAACTTGTATAATCCTTTTCAACTGAAAGAGGCATAAAGGGACTGTTGCATTGCATGCAAATGAGCTCATGATGGACATGCAGATTATTCCTTATTGACTTGTAAGTTTGATGGGCTCATTTGCATACTTAGGGTAAATGTGGCCCACAGGAGACCTGGCACTATCCTATTTTGGGTGGTGCTATTTCCTGTTGGCCACATGCAGCCCTGGTCCATATCATCACAGCACATGTCCATTTAGCACTACACTGATATGGACCAATATTCAGTCACATAGCACCACTCCATGGGCAAGCACTATCCATCTGAATATTGCCAGAGCTGGGGGAGTACAAGTGCAACACAAATGAGTGGGCTATGCTTGCACTCAAATCTCAATGTCAGAGTCCTTCTGTTTTACAGTTTTTAACAGAGTTGGAAATGTGGTCATGAATGATGTCTGAATGAGCAAAAAACAAGTACTAACAATAACAACTAAAGCAAATTCCACAGTGAAGCAAATAGATTCACTTTGTAAATGGAATGTGCATACAGATAGTGCTGTGCAGAGTTTTCAAATTCTGGTGGAATGAAATTCTGCTGAATTTTCAAAATTCCACCAAAATTCCACTGAAATGCTGCCAGAAATGGAATGGTGCAATTTTGTAGCAGAAAATAGTTGCAGAATGATTCTCCATGCAAAAAAATATGTTCCTTGGATCTCAATATTTTCCACAGAAATTGTTGCAGAATAATTTTCTGCAGAATAAAATGCTGTTCCACTGAATATTATTCTATGAATCACAGTAGGCAGAATTCTGCAGAAGAACCAGTGAAATTCTGGTGGAAATTCCGCTGGCTGAATGATCATTCCACGCTAATTCTGTTGGCGGAATTCTGCATTCCGCACAGCACTACAGATTGCTTAATAAAAAAATTAAAGGAGAGGCTAGGAGTGTTATATAGGCATAGAAAAATAATTCCCATGGAGCCTAGAAAATGCATTATTAATATAATGGTGTTCCCTCTTGGTCACTTGACATATGGGGGGTGTCCATGAAGGAATTGGACGAACTAGATGTGGTACAAAACCGATTTACCTGATTCATCCATGACATCCCTCAGGAAACTCACCATTGTTTTTTTATAAATCTTTGGGATGGATAAGGTTTTTTTTAAATAGTAATTTTATTGATTTTTCCAAATGCACAGTAATACACACGTGGCAAATACATTACAGCAACATGAACACCACTATAAAACAACTTACTTACAGTAATTAAATCATTGAGACAAATGACAAACAATATGGACACAGAGCACAGAAAATGAAAAAAGGAAAAGGGGAAGACAGAGAATCAAAATAAAACTAAACTAAGCCCTGAACTGGAGATGGTTCACTTGAAATAGAGGGGTTCAAATTTCCCATCTGATTTAATGTCTATGCATGGGTAGGTGATCAATAGAGCAGTGGATCACTTAATCAGTAAGTTGATAGGCCAATAGAAGGTCAGCCTGAGATGAGGAAAACAGGACCGCATAATTTCCTTTAAGGGAGGCTGGTTTTAAAATAGGCCCTTAACTTTCTTCACTTCGAGAGTCTTCCTAAAGAAGGTGAGGGTCCCTCAAGGGTGCCCCACCCACCACTGGGAAAGGAAAGGTTGTGTTAGAAACCAATATTAACAGCCATATAAGTCTGGGAGAAATATCCCACCTCAACCAGCAGGTCTTCTTTAAAATTAAGAAGATTGAGCTAATATATCCAGCAAAGTGTTATTTTCTTTCTCTGCTTGATAGTGGAAACAGGGTTACCATCTCCCTATGAATTTTTGCTTTTGCAACTTTAAGTGTGCCGTTAGCTTCTCCATATCTTGTATATGAATACATGTGGAATACCATACTTCAAAGGTTGGAGGAGCTTTGTCTAACCATTTTTTGTGATAGCTTTCTGAGCTGCTGCCAAAAGAATGAAAAACAGATAGGTTCAGGCTTTAGTTGAGATCTGCGGTGGAGGGAGGCACAACAGCCAATACTGTGGCTCCTGATGAAATTGCAATTGAAAATTTTTCTGAAATTCCTGAATTATCTGATGCCTAAACCCTTGTATTTTCTGACAGCCGCCAAAATATATGGGCATGTGTGCTCCCCTTCCCATAGCCCCTCTAGCATAAATCCGAAGTGGTGGAACCACAGTGTTTAGTAATAACTGGGATATGGAAGAATCTCATATTCACTTTCCATCTAAACTCAAGCCATGAAGGAGATGCCGAGGTGGCATGAATCCCAACCTAGATCTGCTGCCAATTCTCCTCCTCCAGGGGGCAGTACAACTCATTAGACCATTTAGCCTCTAAGATCCCCATGAGAACAGGTTCCATAGAGGAGAAGAAAGAGACAACTTTTGAGATAATTTGTCTCCTATCCCCCCAGCTAGCAGTGGAAGAAGGAAGCCCACCAAGGGATTGAGGTCATTTAATTCTGCGGTGGTCATGTTTTTATCTAACATAAAATGTCTCATTTGTAAAAATCTGAAATGGTCCTGAGGAAGAAGCCCAAACTCCCTAACTAACTGCTGAAATTACTTAAAATTCTGCAAATCATACAACTATCCAAGACAGTGAAGACCTGCCCTTTCCTATCTATGAAACCCAAGGTCCAGATGATTTGGAAGAAAGTCCACACAAACTCTGATAGGAGTCTGGGAGGACAAGCTTAGTTGAAGACCCATTTTTTTTTGTAATCCAGGTGCACACCTGTTTCAGTGCCATCACCCAGGGGTTAGTCAGCCAAAATTTTAACAAACCCTCTTGGTCAACAAAAATAATATCAGCTAGATGGACCCCTGGTATACTCAGCTTTTCCAATGCTGTCCATGTGGGTTGGTCTTCTCCAGGCCACAACTGGCCCAATACCTGGAGTTGGGCTGCCTAGTATTATCTAATAAAGTGGGGAAGCCCCAACCCCCCCCCTTGGCCCTCTGCAAAGTCTGCCATTTGACCTTTGGTGGTTTGTGGTTCCAAATAAATTTAGAAGTAGCTGACTTCAGGCTCTTCCAAAATGAAACAGGGACGGTTCAATGGCAAAACTGAAAAAAGGAAAAGTAAATGAAGCAATACATTCATCTGTACTGTTTCTATGCGTCCTGACAAAGACAAAGGGAGCTCCTTCCATCTATTATAATCTGTTTGGATATTTTGGAGTAATTTAAGATAATTAGAACTATATAATTTATCTAACCTGTCCAGTATCCAGACTCCCAAATAGCAAAAGCCTTCATTGGCCCATTTGAAGTGTCCAACCCGTGGGAGAATCTTTTGCCCTGGCACTGTGACAGGGAGAATTTTGGTTTTAGTCTCCTTGACCCAGAACCCCAAGATGGAGCCAAATTCCCATATCAGGGATAAAACATGGGGAATTGAATTTACTGGGTCATCCAAGTACAATAATGTATCATCCGCATATAGAGAGATCTGGACTTCCATCCCCTCCACTCGAATACCCTTATATAGGTTGGACTGCCTTATCTTAACTGCAAAGGCCTCCATACTTAAGGCAAACAACAAAGGGGAGAGTGGACATCCCTGTCTGGTTCCCCATGTTATTTCGAACCTGTCAGACATTACTCCATTTACTCTGACCTTGGCCCCAGGGCTGCTATACAGATTGGAAATCAAATCACAAAATTTGGTCCCAAACCCAAATTTGGCCAAAGTCTTGTTTAGGAATAGCCAGTCAAGGCAGTCTAATGCCTTTTTGGCATCTTGAGAGATTACTGCCTTTAAGGATACCTAAACAAGCATGTTTTTTAAACTGCAAACTCCAAAATCTGGTTTCATAGTGAGGTAAAGTAAAGGCTACTGTTTACATTTATTCTAAAACTGCATTTATGTAAGTAACATAAATGCAGTTTCATAGCTTTTAAAAAAAATGTAAACATCAGCCTTTCACTTACAAAAAATAGCCTTGCCTTCTCCCCCTAAGATGTCTGCCAACTGTGTTAAGTGATGAGTCATGATGACATCATCGGAGCCAGAGCCAGAAACCAATATATATTTCTATAGGCTAACTAGTTCTTTTCTTCTTTGTTTTGAATTGTTTTACCAGAATGATCAACACCATGTGTTAACATGTGAATTAGTTTGATCAGTACACATGTTAGGATATGATTTTGTTCATTTTATTTACTTTAACTTGCTGAAAATGTTTTGCAATTTAGCTGACTTTCTCTTTGGCAAACTGCAGAACAGTATACCACTTCAAATATCTTATGATCTAATGGTTATGTGATGCCCCAAATTTTTCTTTTGTTAACCAGGAGAGACACACTATGTTGAAACCTTGTTTACAGATGTGGCCTGGCAGCACAAGGAAGATAAGTGACTTGCAGAGGGTCACACAGCAAAATGCCAGTCTGGTCCAATTCCAAAGCACATGCTTTCTTGTTAATCCACAAAAAAGCTTCTCTTGTATTCTTTTTCCAAGTGAACCCCTTGCACATAGCCTGGCTTCTGTTGAACACCCCACCATCCATACCATGTTCTTAGTACTGCATGGGGCTGCATACGAGCTTGCAGTCTCATGAAGAGAATGATCACACCTCAGACTATAATCATATACCTCAGAGAGTTGTGCATACTTACACCGGTACGGATCATCAGCTGGCACTCTTAAAAAATACCTCCCAAATCACACTTAAGTCCAGTTTTTCAATGTTTGACTTCTGTTTCCACAGTAAACATTGAGTGGATCACCACCCTTCTGCACAGTGAAGGCAGTATATACAGTTCCTCTGTTGTGTTTTTGTCCCGCCTCATTAACCAACAATTGGGTCTTCGTGGAGGGCCAATCAACAAGCCTCAGGACTTACCAGAAAAACTACTGTTCATGTCCTCATAAGGGCTGTACTTACTATGGATAACAATATTATTAGTAGGAGAGGCATACTAATCCCTTGAGCCAATCCACCAGACTTCCAGTGTCAGTCTACTCCTTTACCTGTGATCTGCAGAACCCCACAGGACAGTTCTCTGCAAATCTTCTCCAGTACTTTTTAGTGCCCTACTCCACAAAGCGAGCTGGTTGGCTACCACCCTTTTAAATCTTGAATGATCTATACACAGCTTCCTCAATACTGTCCTAACAAACATCAACACCCCCTTCCAAGTTAAGGGTAATCTCCCTACACCAAATTCATATAACACTTTAAGTGCAGCCCTGCCACTGAGTATTTGTCATCGCTGGCTGCTCTCATTCACAGTCAGGTAGTGATCATGGTGCTGGCAGCCCTACATTTCAGATCTCACAATGATCTGCTAAACATCCCCCTTCCTGTCTTCCCCTAACCTGAATATAGCTGTACCCTTCTAGAATGGCCTCTTCAGTCCCTCTCTGGCATTCATTCTTCTCTTCTGCTCCCCACACCAAAAACTGGTGAGCTCACTATCCTTCTGCATCATGAATGCAGTTAGTACAGTCACCTGTGTCATTTTTACATATTAATATTGACATGATCTTCTGGTAAGCAAGGCTGATAAGCAGCAGGGCACAAGGGGAAACATAGATATTCCTACCCATATAAAATCTAATCCATCTATAATTAGGCACTATTAAATGACATGTAAAATGATATGCACACCCATCATTTAATAGTGCCTAATCAAAGGTAGCCTAGATCTTTTAAGGATAGGAGAGCCTATAATTCCCCTTGTCCCCTGCTGCTTTCAGCCTGACTTACTGGAAAGGGTTGTTTATTTTTGATAAATCAAAAAACCTGGGGACTGTACTACCTACATTCATGATGCACAAGGGTGATGAGCTCACTAGTTTTTGGTGTGGGATAGAAGTAGTGAGAATGAATACCAGCGGTGGACTGAGAAGGCCACTCCAGCAAGTTACTGCTATATTCAGGGAAGGGGAAGACAGAAGGGGAGAAATATGAGCAGATCACTGTGAGAAATAAGATGCGGGGCTGCCAGCACTATGATCACTACCTGACCCTATTGTCCTGCCCAACATTCCCCTTCCTATAAAACCAGTTCATGCAAATGTCCAAGGCTGTGTGTGGGTATTGTGTGTATTGGCTGCCACTACACATTCTGTCACTTCACCACCAGTCTAGCATTGCTTGTAAAGCACTTTGTGATACAATGTGTATGAAAGCACTAAATAAAAACTGATTCTTCTTATTATTTCCTATGCATAAAGACAAGAAGACAAGACAAGCATATTTTTGATTTCCAAGAAAGTATGAACTCTGGTATTGGACTACAGAAGAACTTTGCTACAAACAAGTGGTGGATATATGGGGTGGTGAAGGGTGTGGCTACCCCCCCATTATAAAGTACTTGCTTGCTGCTGCTGCATTTCACTTTGTTGAAGAAGTCTAATTTATTGAATGTACAAATGTTTACATTCAAAAATGTGGATTCCAGTTGTAGTTTGAGTCAAAAACATACTAGAAAAGCATAATAGCAGAAAATATAAAGGTTTCATAAATCTGTTAAATAGTGCATATCAAGTATGTACACACTCCCAGCACCCCCTTCCCCCATTGTAGTATCCTGGATCCGCCATAACCACCAGACCACCAGGTTATTCAAGATGTGTACTGCACTGTGGTTTGCCAAACAGAAAGTCAGTTGGATTAAAACACAATTTCAGCATGTTAAAGTAAACAAAATGAATAGAATTATAGCCTAACATGCGTATTGATCTAAATAATGCACATGATTTTGACCATTTTGGTGAAACAATTCTATACAAAGGGGAAAAAGAACTAGTTTTTTTTTTAGTTGTTTAACCAGGATTAGCACACTAAGCTGAAAGCTTTTTTTACAGGTGCATCCTGGAAGCACAGGGAAGTTAAGTGACTTGCTCAGGGTCACACAGTATGTAATTGGAAGCTGTGGGATTCAAACCCAGGTCTGGTCTGCTAGATGTCACCAGATTTGCAATTCAGAGCCTTAAACCACTGCACTACACTGTAGTTAGCACTACAGAGAGCCATATAGCTCTCTGACTTTGGCTCCAATGATGTGATCACTTAACACATTTGGCGGTCATTTTAAGAAGCAGGTAAGGCAGTTTTGTTTTGAAATTGGAAGGCTGAATTTACATTTTCCAAATGTTTTGGAACCACATTTAGGTACTTTATATAAATGTAGTTTTAGCATTAACGAATTCAGCAGCCTTTCCTTTAGTCCTGTTTGAGGTCAGATTTTTGAATAATTTGTTGTCAAAATGTTGTTTAGGTATCCTTTAAGATTGTGGGAAGGGAAGGAGGGGCCAACCGACAATACATTTAACAATAACCAAATATTATCTTATATGTGCCAGCTGGGGACAAACCCTGTCTGGTCCCCATGTACTAAGTCTGGAATCAACCCCTTTAATCTTGCCTCTGAGGCTGGGAGACCAGAGGGCTGTGGGTTTAGTTCCCACATCTGGCACTTGGGTTAATATCCTAGTACTGACACTTCTGAGGTGGCGTCTTTCAGATGAGACGTTAAACCGAGGTCCCATCTGCCTGTTTTGGTGGTAGTTCAGGTGGATGTTAAAGATCCCATGGCACTTATCGAAAAGAGTAGGGGAATTTTTTATTGAGAATAATATAACAAAACAAAGTCTTCAAAAAACAAATCAATACAGCAAAGTTATACAGCAGAACCTGAAACAAAGACAAATAACATAACAAAAATACAATTATAATATGCAATATTCAAAAAGAGAAAAACTAAATGTAATACAATGAAAATCAAAAGCTTTACAATATCCTATTTCAAGTAACCCCTTCAAAAAGAATTAAAGGAAGCGCCCTCCACCAATATGCAACCAAAGCTGCAGGCAAAGATCATTTTTCAGAGACATATAAATGTGAATTTTCTTTAGTAATAAGACATATTAAACCAGTCAATGAGGTCTGTTTTTGTTGAAGCACAAAAAGGCATCTATTTTGCCAGATACACCATTTGAAAATAGCAAAAAGGACTCCAAGAGTCCCAGGATAGAAAAATCTTCCAGTCAGACCCAAATTTCCCATATACCAGATCAGTGTAAGTCATAGTGGCTAACACAGGTAAAGACCACTCATGAGCCAACTGAGCCCACAATGGTGCAATAAAAGGACAATCAAAAAACAAATGTGCCATAGTTTCCACTTGGCAAATACAGGAATTTCTAATGCAAAACCTTTCTTCCAGTTGTTTATGTGCTTGATTCCCTTTAACATTTAGTTTATTACGACAGCACAACCATAAAGTACCCCACTTTTTCACTGGAATTCTACCATCCAATAATTGTTTTATTAAGTAATGGCTATCTACAGGCAAATCGAAGCAAGATGCTGACAAAAAGGTCTGAGCTAAAACAGATGAATAAAGGAGTTTCCTGTTTTGTAAGCCTGGCAAATGACTGGATATTTTACATTGTCTTATTTTTTTGAAAACCTCAATAATATACCCAGAAGTCCCTTGTGGAATTTTAGTGAAAGGTTTCCAAGATGGTGCTCTCCATTTATCTATAAAATATTGCGTTCTAGAAGAGAAACTCTGTACCCAAGTCTCCCAATGACCAGCCAAGCTAGGGTAAACATTAGAACGTACAAATATGGCAAAGAAAAATAGCACTGAATTCACCATACTTAGACCCCCTTGTTTTATAGGCCAATAGGTAACTGATCTTTTAACAGGGTTCAAACAGCTACCCCATAAACGCTGAAAACATAAATTATACAGGTGTGCTTCTAAATGAAGCAGGAGTGGGAAAATATAACTAAAAAGCAGAAAGGTAGGAATAATGACATTTTTTAACATGTAAATGCATTTTTTCCTGGACATAGGAAAAGATTTCCATTTCTTAATTTTATCTTCTGTAATGGAAAGTTGAGTGAACCAAATGCGTTCTGCTGCTAAAGGATCACCAAAGGAAAGACCTAGAATCTGAATATGCTCAGACCTAATTTTTACCCCAACAATCTCAGTCTGGTCATCCTGTAAGGGAATCTTCACAGATGTACCAAAATGTTTTTGAGTGTTCAAAATAGACCCAGAAATTAAAGAGAAAGAATTAACAATTTCAATAGTACGCAATCCTGAGTCATGATCTGCTACTAAAATACATATATCATCCACATAAAGACATAGCACTAGGAAAAGATAGGGAAGATTTATCAGAAATATGCATGATAGTAGAATCAGTATTCAGTCTCCTAAGGATAGGGTCTATGGAAAAAACATACAAAAGAGGGCTTAAGGGATAACCCTGGCGTACCCCTGTTTTGATTTGAATATGAGAGCCCTTTAAACCATTCACTACTGGAGTCATGGAAGCATACTTGTACAAGTTTTTAATGCAGAAAACAAACTCTTATGGAACCTCATATCTGTCCAGTACTGCAAACAGATAATTATGAGGGACCCGGTCAAAAGTTTTTGACTGATCTAAGCTTAACACATATCCCTGCATACCAAACCCATAAAATACATCTCTGATCAATTTTAGGTTATTAATCATTGTTCTATTTGGAACAGCACATGTTTGAGTATGAAAAATCAAATTCTGAGCTATGTTGGAAAGTCTAACAGTAATAATTTTATACAATATTTTCCAATCAGAATTCAAGAGACTAATGGGACGCCGATTATCTAAATATTCTTTATCTTTACCTTTAAATAAATAAATTAAGTTGCTATCTGCAAAAGCCATAGGTATTGGCAATATCCCTTGGACAATAACATTGAATACTGAGTTAAATAGGGTAAAAGCAATGCTTTTACTTTTTTATAAAATTCATTTGGAATTCCAACTGGACCTGGGGTAACAATACTTTTTAACTGACTGATGATAGAATCAACTTCATCAATAGCAATGGGTCTAACTAAATCTTCAGAACCTTCAAGCAATATCTGAAGGATATGTATAGAATCGAAAAAGACGGTCCAATCATTCAGCTGGAATTCTTGGCCATACAAAGTATGTGTATGATGAGAAATTACCTTCAGAATACCTGCATTATCCGAAATCCTGAAGCCAGTGTGAGACACTAATGAGGGCATATATTTAGTATGAACCTGCTGGTTACTATCAAAAGGGTTAACAACTTTAGCTGATCCTTTCCTACCATATTTTTGTTCTAAAAAAAGGGAGGTAGTCCTATCATACTGGTAATTACACATTTTTGCTTTCAATTGCCGAATCTGTGTGAGTAATCCAGCTGAAATTCAGTCTGCCAGGAAAGCAATTTCTGTAATTGGTGGCGACTATTCAAATATTTAAGATAACTGCTAGAAGAAAAGATTTTAGAAAACCTCATACAAAACTTTCTAATTTCCATTTTGGTTTCCTGCCATCAAAAAGCAGGGTTATCAAATAATTCAAACACCGATATTTTATCTTGGAAAACTGTGTACAATTCATGCCAACCATGTTCCTTTTCCAAAACAGAAACATTCATTTTCCAAAAATTATGAGAATCTGGCTTGTTAAGAGGACATCCCAAAGATAAAACAATCAAACAATGATCCGAGGTCTTACAAGGAATAACCGAATACTGAATACCTGGTAGCCAGTTAGAAATAAAAAAAATAATCAATCCTGGTGGACAGTCTCCCACGATGAAATGTATGTGCAGGTGGCTGAGAGCCAAACAAAGCCCAATCAATTAGGTTTGCTTTAGTATAAAGTGAATTAAGAAAATTAGAGCCAAAATATAACTTCTGAGTCACTCCTGTTTTATCAGAGAGAGCTAAAATACAATTAAAGTCCCCCCCAAAAACTAAGGATTTAGACGAATGAAGAAAAGGCAGAATGGCTTTAAGAGTGGCTATTCTTTGTGTTTTTATCTGGGGATTATAAATTTTAATTAATCTCCACTCTTGGTTTTGAATAATAGCATCCAAAATGAGCACCCGGCCCTGAATCAGGTCAAAAAGTCTAATAACTTGGACCTCTAAACCATTCAAAAGAATGTCAACTCCAGCACATACATCTTCTGAAAGAGACCAAAAAGACAGTCCACCCCTCCAATCACGAGATGCCTGACTAGAATCTCTAAGAGAGTGAAATCTGGTATCCTGTAAAATGACAATATGAAGTTTAATGGAAGTAAGTAAAGAAAAAAAAAGCCTATCTCCTTTTAGGATTCTTCAGGCTCTTGGCATTTAAACTGCCAAAAGACAAGGCCTCCCCCATTTAAACTAGAAAAAAATAAGGACTTCTTTTTACCTCTCCCTTTCCCTGGTGATTTCATTTTACATCTCTTTTTCCTAAAAGTTTTGGAATTACCAGAGAATTGATTAGTATCAGTCAACATTTCTAGCTGAGAGGAGGCCACAGAGGAGGCATCAGAATCATTCTCAGTCTCTGTAGCCTGTTTGCATTTGTGTAAAACCGCAAATTTGTTTTTAGTAATAAAATCAGAAACCTGATTCCCTTCAGAAGAAGGAGTTCCTTTAGAAGTAGAACTTCTTGTTTACCTACAAGCACCCACTTGAACCCAGTCAGAATCCTCAGGAGGGGGCATAACATTTCTAGGGTCACACACTTGGGTGAAGGTGCTGGGAACACTATCCATGGCAGACTGCAAAACAGTGTCTGTGGTGCCCATGAGATCAGGAGAAGGTATCACCCTTTCCCCATCGGGGCAGTGTCAGCGGGTTCAGCCTGAGAAAATGTAGGAGGTAAGTTTGCAGTGTGAGACAGGGAGAGAGTAAGGGGGAGAGGGATGTTCTAGATCAATAGGCTTAAATTGAGGCCTGGCCTGAGCATTTTGTTGGGCCTTAGAGACACTCTCATCCTGACTCTCATGTGGCATCTCCAGATTATTGTGAGAGGCCCAAGGACACTCTCGATAGGAGTGGGAAGAATCCTCACACAAATTACAATAAATTGGTCATGAACAATTAATACTGACATGACCAGAGCCCAGACACAGGGAACATTTAAGCCTGTCACAAGCATTACTCAGATGTGTTTGGGCCCTGCACCGAAAACAGGACTTAGGTTGTCCAAGATAAAAAATAAAGCCTCTATCCCTACCTAGATAAAAACAATTAGGCAAATGCTGGATAGAACCATTCACCAATGGCAATTGTACTTGTAACTTTCATCCACCTGTCCAAAAATGTTCTGAATCTATAATCAGATCAGGCAAGCCTAACACTGTACATTTAGAGGTCAGCCATCTAATGATATCCGTAATTGCAACTCCTTCATTTTTAAACAAAACCGTAATAGATTTAATTGCAGGTTTTGTAAGGGGAATAGCAAAAAAAGGGGACCATAAAGGAGTATGCCTGACCTCCTGATACCTAAGCCAAAATGTTTCAAGGCCTGCAGATGTTTTAAAACTGATATAAAAATAATTATCCTCAGAGGTATGGATAAGAGCATAAATTTCAGAAGGGGAAAACTGTAAACTGTTTTTTATCAATGCTTTCCCAACATAGAGACGATCAGGAAACACCTCAAGCCCACCCCTATTTCTCAGCCTCACAGCATTTCTCCACTTGGCCTGCTCCAGAGAAGTATGAAAGAGGCCAGCGTATGTTCTGTTCCTCTGATGACCATTAGATTGTCCAGGGGCTATTTTAGGCTGTGTCTGATCTGCAGAAGAGGAGTGCCCATCAGGCCGTGGCAAAACTCCGTCAGACATAGAACCCTCAACCTCATGTAGTTCAGTATCTGGTGTAATACCATCCTCCATCCCAGTGGGAAGGACAGTAGAATCATCAAAGTGTAACAAATCTGAGGATTCTTTACTCATATTAGAAGGTGGAGGGCATTCCTCTGTAGAGACCTCCATAGCAGAACTATGCTCCCCAGTACCAGCAGAGGAATCCAGTACCTTTGTTTTAGACTCAAAAGCATGCCAGACAGGATTCTGTGTTAATTGAAGCTCTGAGGGAAGGTCAAGTGGGTCAGAAATATCAAGTAAATCACCTTGAGGCTCAAAACTAGGTCGAGTAGGAGAGGCCCAAGTATCATCCATGGGAGATTTTTCCCAGCCAGCCCCTTTTAGGGCTTCATCAATCATAATGCCAGAAACAGACATGTTATTATCAAAGTTAGTAAGGGGTTGAATCAAATCAGAAGCCAAGTCCTTCACATGACACTATAAATCTTGCTTTAACACTCTAGACTTAGGGCAAATAGTAGCAAAGTCAGAGGGAGTAGAAAAGTTTACAGGTAGTTGCCGGGAAGAAGAACCAGTACCTGAATCCAGAGCGGTAGTCCAAGCAGAAGGCGAGCCCTCAAACAGCTGGGTGGGAGACACTGTCTATCCCCTAGGTCAGATCGCCGAACATGTAAAAATCCAATTGTCGATTTCAGGAGATAAGGCTTTACTGACAAAACAGAAGAACAATCTCGAGACTTTAGGCACTCACCACAAGGTGAATTAGAGTTGCCTGTCTTTTATGATACCGTTGAATCAGACACTGCAGAAACCTGCTAGCAGCCACCGAATGACTCCACAGCCTGAACTTTATCCTGCAGCTGTGCCCTGTCAGTAGATGTCAGCACCTTAATGACAGGTCTACTGAAAGCTGAAGCCACCGGTAACGTAATCCCATCATGTGCAGAACCAGAACTAAGACAAACCTTTGCTGCAGAAGCAAGGCAGGGGCTATCATTAGCACCTCAATGTTCCCCCGTAACTTCAGTAGACTGCCAAACTGTGCCAGTTTCTGAAGAAGAAATGGAAGCAATACATAAAGGATCCTTACTGCCATTATCCATCTCGGTCTCTAGTAGAGGGGAGATAGAGAGGGAGACCAACTCCCCTACCTCCAGCACGTCTGCTCCATACAATGCCAGACTCCGAATGGCCATTCCAGAGAAACAGCCAAGCCCCCTACAGACAGAGTAGGAGAATTTCCCCTGTGTCCTGGCCAAATTTCCCTCATTCACTAAAAATACCACCAACAGCTCAAGGTTAGTTAGCATTCATCTGTATCCCCCTTCCTCGGGTCGTGCTAGAAAATAGGCAGGATTTGTCTAGTGCACTTACCTGGCCAACAAAAACTAAATAAAATAAATAAATCAAATCAAATCTCTCTCCAATCAACTTTGCAAACATTTCTGCATCAACATTTAACAAAGAGATTGGTCGATAGCTTACATATTCCATAGGGTCCTTCCATGGCTTGGGCAAAACTGAGATGATGGCTTCCCTCCAAGTATCAGAAATAGTCCTCTTTTCATGTGCTTCATTACAAATTTTTAGCAGAGTAGGGATTAATTTGTTCTGAAACATTTTATAAAATTCTACATTAAACCCATCGGGTCCAGGGGACTTCCCAGAACTTAGAGATTTAATCACCAAGTCCAGTCAACTTTCAGTAAATGTTTTTTCAAGGCAAGTGACTCATGTCCTGGTCAGGGTGGGAAGCTTTACTGTATCTAAGAATTTATCTATGTTCTGTTTGTGGTCAGGTTGTCTATCTCATGTATACAATTGGGAATAAAATTCCACAAATGCCCCTGCTATATCTAAGGGTTGAACCAGAGTCTCCCCTGGATTACTTAGACTCCTTATTTTTGGGATATATCTATCCATCTATCCATTTCTCATTTTTTAAGGTGCATTGCCAGTAATTTGCCTGCCCTTTCCCCACCCCCACAGTATTTTTGGTTGGTGAATCGCAAGGAGTTGTGAGTGTGATGCAGCATTAGTTCATTATAATCCTACCGGGGCACTTGCAATTTTTGGTATGTAGATAGATCATGGGTGAGTTTATGTTCTGTCTGTAAAGAGGTGATAGTGTCAAAGGCCTAGGAGATAATAGTCTTATGGATCATATTCCTATATGCTAAGTAGCTAATAAATTTACCTTTCAACACTGCCTTGAGACCATCCCAAATAAATTTAAACGCGGTGTCAGATTCTGTATTTTCTTCTAAATACCATTTTATTTCTTCCTTAACTGAGGTAACCAAGACTTTATTCGCTAACATACCAGCATCAAACCGTCATGTCCCCCTAGTGACTGACGGTTCCCAATTCGCCTTTACCTTAACCAGTTCATGGTCAGAGAAATAGACCTGTAAAATCCGGACCTCTCCAAAGACATGGGCCTTCAAACGCCAAGCATAGATCCGATCCAGTCTTGAGTAGGCCTTGGTAGCCAGGGAATAAAAGATGTCATCTTGTGCTGTGGGGTTTTGTCACCTCCGTAAATCTACCAGTCCAGATTCTGTAGTTAAAGTAAGCAGAAGTCTGGATCATCCCCCATCCCACTCCAGTAAGGCCGGTTTCTGTCTAGATTGCAGTTTTCTACACAATTCCAGTCATCTGCCACTATAAAGTGACCTGGGGAGAGACCCATCAGTGTTGTAAACAACTCTTTAAAAAAGTTGCCAGAAGGAGGGGTAGGCACATGTACTGAACCTATATGCAGGACTTGGCTTCTGAACTCCCCAGAGATAATAATCCACCTACCATTACCTTCCCTCAAGACTACTTTGGGTTTGAATGGCAGCCCCCTTTGACCAGGACTACTACCACTGCCTTAGCTGTCATAGAGTGGGAGTCTGAGAACACCGTGCCCATCCATGACCACCTCAATTTACTGTGCTCTATTTTTGACAGTTTGGTTTCTTGCAAACATACAATGTTGCAGAGTAAATCTTTCAATTCTTTCAAAATTCTGGCCCTTTTTATAACATTGTTGATCCCCTTTACATTCACTGTGCATATGTTAAGTGACCCCATACTTCCATTTAATTAGTAAGTTCCATTTCTGCCCCCCATCCCCTCCTCCACCTCCAGTGCCCAGTCCAAGAACAGGGAAATAAACCATAATAAAAAAACACATAAAACACAGAAAATAAGTCATTTTTAAATGTACACATTATGTAGTAACACCAGTCTCAACCAGAGACTGAAAACAGTCAAAACAATGATACAGAAAGGTCCAAATGAACCTAGGTGGAACTGATGGATTAATCGCCCTGCCGTAGTCAACTAAAGCTTCACCTGTGTAACCACCTGCAGCCGCAGAGTGGGTAGTGAAGACACAGTAGGTCTTCTAAAGGTATCAGAAGAGTACAGCACACAGCGTGCAAAAAGTAACTCCACCCACCACCACTAGTGGAGGTATGTCTTTCCTTCTAGTTGAACTTATGATGGGCAGGGCTCAGGCCCCCAGCCATGAGCCCTAGATCCAAAGACTCCAGTAAATGAAACCATCACAAGCTCTCCCCTTATTGGCTTAAACTCCATGTAACACCTGAAGGTTAACTAAGCCCTGATTGTAAATCTGTTCATTCCAGAGTGACAACCAAAATAATAAGTATACTCTCTAAGCAGGCATCTCCATGCCCTGTGGAAACTAGCTGCCTGTGTTAGGGTATATGTTAATTCAAAACCTGAGTGGGTGCCCCAAAAATAACTAAAATATATATGCAGGAACACAATAATCTCATTAACAACCTTGCGATCATGGTTTTTCTTAACCAGCAAGACTGTAGAAATTATACCTGTTAATTTTTAACCCATGAACTTTATACAGGAAAAAGATGAATCATCCTGAGGTAAAATAAAAGTTTTCCTAATATTAGCACATACTAGTGGCTTACCCTCAAAATTGAAATAAAAATTAAAGAAAAGGTGAAAAAAGGGAGAGCCTGAAGTGCTGGGATAGAAGTACTACCTTTGAAATATTAACTCCCTTCAAGGTATTCTTATATATATTACACTTGTAGTTTCTTACTCTTTGTTCCTCATCCTGCTCCCCCCCATACTACTTAATCAGTACAGGCAATTTAGTGCAGATGTAGCACTGCACTTACAGTCTCTGTCTGAATAAACATATAGTTGTGATTTGGATATAGTCCAGATAACCTGCAGCAAATTCCAACGTAAGAGCCATTTAGCCTGCTCGAACATTCAGATGCCATGAAATTCCAACAGTAGGGGAATACTTGGGGAGTGCACCAGGGAAAGGTTCCTTCCCCTAAATCTGTCACCTGGGAATGTCCACCAAGGCCCAACAGTTCCATCCCAAACATTTTGCTGGCTTGCTTGCATACTCTGATATTCTGTTGCAACTAGTCAGGGCGGAAATAGAAGAGTCTGTGGAATAATTTTATAATATCCCAAAAGTCCCCAAGGAAATACAACAGAAAAAGACCTCAGATCTTCCTGTAACTCATGGAGGGAGAAGACGAGGGAGAATCCACTAAGCCACATCTGTGTGGAGAGGTAAGAGGGAGTCATTTCTTCTTCTTTAATGGTGATGTCCCCCTGGTGCTAGATCCCAGAGCAGGCTTTCGATCTCTTGCTCTGCACACTCCCCGCTAGTGTCAGGGACGTGGACCCCCAACCACTCCAGAATGGGGGCTGCTTGCAATAAGTTCTCAAAAATCTGCACTCCCTCACCATCCTGCAGCCATAGCCTTGCTGGATATCTGAGATAAGCTTTCAGCCCCTTCCCCCGTAATACCTTCACCACTTGTAAGACTTTTTTCCTCTTTGCCATTATTCCTGGGGGAAAGTCCTGGTCAAATGTAACTTTTTACCCATCAAGATTTAAATCTCTCTTGCCCCAGGCTAAGTGAAGGATTTTCTCTTTCATAGAAAATTTAAGAAATGTTACCACTATGACCTGGGAGGGGCCCCTGATTTTGGTTTTGATTTTGGAACTATCGCTCGGTAAGCCCTCTCAATGGTAAATTCAAACATGTCAGGTAGCGACAGCTCTTGTTGGAGTCATGACTCCAAGTAGACCACCTTATCATCCTGCTCACTGCCCTCAGGAATTCTGAAGATTCAGACATTATTCCTCCTGGCTCTGGCTTCTGCATCCTCTGCCCTCTGAGTAAGCTGTCATTCCCTCCAATGGAGAAAAGCCAGAGAATAGCCAAATGCCATGTGCTCATTGTGCAAAGTGTCCAGGTGATTCTCCACAGCTGCCCTGCAAGATTCAAGTTTTTTAAAGTCCATTTGTAGGCAGGAGATTTTGGAGTCAATCTGGTGCAGGATACTTAACAAACACTTCCCATCTGCTTTAGTGAAGGAAGAAGTGGTCTCCAATTCTGCATCTTCCTCCTTGGAGGCCGTTAGAACAGAGGATCATGACACTGAAGGGCTGACAGGCTGGTCTTCTGTATGTGGCATAGTTCATTTAGCTTCAGCCAAAAACTCCTTCTTTTTTGGCTATCCCATCGTGCCTGATAGTATGGAGTTTAATAAAGTACAATTCCTGGTCCGATAGCACTTGGATCGCTCTTGATTGTGTGCAGAGATGACCCGGGGCTCAGGAGCTGCAGAGCTAAGCTGCCATTAGGCATGTTGTGTCACCGAATGTCCGGGAAAGGATAAGTTTATCTCAGCATAGAAATTTAAATGCTCTACAATTGATTTACCAAAGCCTCTTTAAAAAAAAAAACACATCCTCTCTAATAAACCTATTCCAAAAATGTATAGTAAAAAGTTGTCTAAGAGTGAATGGTAATACAGAATTTAAAGTCCTACTCCTGAAAACAACTAATGGAAAATAGACTATAGCCAGGGGCCTAGAGCCTGGAATAATGTACCTCAGTTTCTAAAAATTACTCTAAAAGGGAAAGTCTCTTGGAACTCAATAAAAAGTTGATTTGTGAGAGAGGTTACTGTACCAAAAAGAAGTTGCACCTAAAAAGGAAAAGGTTAGAATGTCCAGAAAATAGACAAACCAAGGATATATTTTTAACAAAAAATCAGATTGGCTCACCTTGAAAATAGCAATTTGGAAACAAAATGTAGTTTGTGGGTGAGGCTACTCTGACAAAAAGATTTTGCGCCTACAAAGAAAAAGGTTAGGATACCCAGAAAATAGACATGCCAAAGCTATATTTTTATCTAGAAATCAAACTGGCTCACCATGGAAATAGTAACTTGGAAACTTGGAAATAAAATTTGGAGCCACTAAATTAACAACTTCCACGGATTTTGACTAGTTTATTTATGCTGTTTGCTGTTATGGAAAAGTTTCTCTTTTTGTGAAACATTTTATAACTTATGTAAACATGTCTGTCAATGTATTCAATGTTTTTATGATGTTATAGACTTGAAATATGTATACTACTATGTACTTTTTCTTTTTTACTATATTTTTATACTGAAACTGTGTGTATGAATGTATGTATAATGGACACCATTGTAGCTGTGCTACAACACAGCTGGGCAATCCTTCCCTTGATCTACAAGAATAAATTATTTACTACTACTACTTACTACAAAGGATGGATGAGTCCTGCTGCTGGTGCATGAGACATGGTCTGGGATAGTACTGTGCCAGAAGAAGAGGGATAGGTTGGGTTCATGTCATACAATCATAAGGAAAGGAGGCACAGACTGGACTAGTACTGCTGCTGAAAGGAAGGGTGGGCTGGGATGGGTTCCAGTAGAACTTCTACTGTGTGAGAAGAGACTGACTGGACTGCCTAAATCCTGTTCACTTTAATAAGTTTAAAAATGTACAAACTCCAAACTTTCTTGGGTGCCACATGTTATTTATCCTTCAACAACAAACAGCATCCTCTGATCCAATCCAAACTGCCCACTGGAGCCCACGTAGTCAAACCAGTTATCAGTGCCAAGTTGGACCTTAGTGTTCAAACAATAATCACACCGCTGAACTTGACCCCAAGTGCTAAATGTCACTGCCAAAACTGGATTCCATGGACTAGATCCTGAGTTCTGAACTGGACAGTTAGTACTGAACTGGGTTCTCAGAACACATCTAGGTCCAGAGTCCTGAACTGAACCATTTAGTGTTAAACTGGATCCTCAAAGGGAAAACAGATCTAGAGACTTAATTCAGTACCAAACAGAACCCCAGAGAAGAGCTGGATCCAGAGTGCCACACTGGACAGTTAGTGCTGAACTAGATCCTGAAAGAAAAAACAGGTCCAGAGAGCTGATCTCAGTGCCAGAGCAGATCCCCAGAGCAGAACCATATCTGGAGTGATGAAATGAACCATTAGTGCAGAGCTGAACCCCAGTGCAGGTTCTTTGTGCAGTGTCACCATGTCCTGCCTGTCCTGCTAGAGGTGTGATTGACAAGTAGCTGCCCAATCTCTCCCACTGTTTTGCACTGAAGCCGACAGCTTCCTGACCTGCTGCAGCAGCTCTCTGGGTTCTCTCAGCCATGAGTTGTGCAGAGAGAAATGGCCTAAAACAGATGGGATAATCAGAAGGACACCACAGGATAAGTAGCAGCAGATGAAGATAAATCAAATCAATATAGGCAAAAATATTTGTCTCTGGGTGGCCATCTGTTTCTTTTTTCTCTCTCCAATATTTTTGCCATTATGCCCCATCTTCCAACGTCCTTCCTCTTTTTTTTCTTACTGTTTATTGTCTGTCCTTTCTCCCTCCTTCTTCTTCTTCTCATACATGCTGGGTTTGTAAAATTTTGGGTGGGACCAAGGCAGAGTCAGGGGGGCAAAGCCCCCAGTGGAGGTATATGGGGCAGAGCCCTCTATACTTGTAGGTCTGGGGAAGACCCTCAAGTAGGAGGAAAAAATTGAAAATACTCTCTTTAAAAGCCTTGTTTTTAAATACCTGGGCCCAGATATTCAAACTGCGCCAGTCTGAGGCGCAAGCCCCTGCGCTGCTCAAAATAGTTGCGCAGGGGTGTGGCCGGGGTGATATTCAAAGGAGTTGCGCTGTTGAGCAACTCCTTTGAATATCACCCCCGAGCCACAGCACTTGCGCATGGCGCAGTGGAACTTGCGCTACCGCAAGTTGCCAGAGTTGAGCATTAAACTTGCGGTGGCGCAAGTACCATTGCGCCATGCTCAAATTTCCGATATTCAAAAGGTGACATGCAAATGGGGCCATAATTTATGCAAGGCGCAGGGGGGGCCATTTGCATCTATTTATGGCCCCATTTGCATGCCATTTGCATGTAGGTGCGCCCGATCCCGGACTTGCTCCTGGCCACCCTGCCAGGTAGCAACCGTCGGGGACCGACGCCTAATGCAACCCGATCGCGGGCATCACAGTTATAGACACCCCCACAATCTCCCACAGCCGATCGCGGGCATCACAGTTCATGACACCCCCACACATCTCCCATAGCCCGACCGCGGGCAGAACACGTACATGTCCCCCACACACATCTCCCACAGCCCGATCGCGGGCAGAACATATACATTCCCCACACATCTCCACAGCCCGATCGCGGGCAGAACAAGTACATGTCCCCCACACATCTCCCACAGCCTGATGCATGAGCAGAACCTGTATGAACCCCCAGTGCCCGATCGCGGGCAGAACCTGTATGAACCCCCAGTGCCCGATCGTGGCCAGAACCTGTATGAACCCCAGTGCCCGATCGCGGGCAGAATGTAACCCCCCCCAACCCGAATAACTCCCTGGTGGTCCAGTGGACCGTAAAGCCCGATCGCCGGGCAGAATGTCAACACAACTCCCCACATCTCCCTGGTGTCTAGTGTCCCCCCACCCACCCAAGCCCCTCCACCCCTCCCCGCGCCGGCGGGTGACAGCATCCACCCGCCTGCCGCCCGCGCCCACCGACTGACTGTCGGTGGGGCTGCCGCCCAGTGGTGCAGAGCTACAGCCAATGATCATTCACAAATCTGGACTGTCATATGCGGTATGGGCTGCCGCCCATTGGCTGTAGCTCTGCAATGGTATCCCTCAATAGTCGGCGGGTGGTGAGGCGGCAGGAGGGTGGGATGCTGTCACCCGCTGGCTGCGGGGAGGCGGGGTGGAGGGGCTTCGATGGTGGGTGGGGGGACATCCTACCTGTACTACCAGCGATGAAAACTGGTAAAGACACGAGGACTCAGGTTGGGGCCAGCCAGGATGGCAGCTGCTGTGTTACGCCCGCAATGCAGCAGCTCACCTGTGGTGGCCCTCAACTAACCTTTTTTGGCTCAAGCTTGTGCGGGTGCAGGTTGGGGGTTGCGCATGCACAACTCTGCGCAACCCGACTGAATATCGGGTTGCGCAGGTTATGCATGGATCCTCCCCCTCCTGTTGAGCATGCATTCATTTGCATTGCTCTCTTGCGCAACCTGTTGCCAGTGGCGTAACTGCCTCCTGCTGAATATCGCAGAATGGCGCATTTTGGACTTGCGCATGCGCAACCCTGTTGCGCATGGCGCAACCCTTTTGAATATCTGGGCCCATGTTATATTGTAATGATTGATTGCATATACACAGCTGAAATTAGACTTTCAGTCATTTTTTTAACTTGGATTATAAATTAAATCACTTCCCAAATTATAAAGGATATTTAAAAAAATCATGTTATAAACACTTCCTTTTCATACCGAATTGTTATTGTATATGTCATATGGACATGGTGCATGCAACTGAACTTCTACATCAAAATAATTAAGTCAGTATATATATATATATAAAATCAAGAAAATTACAAAACTGGTGCATAATCAATCACTTATGCTAGTTAATTCAAATTATACAAACATAGCAGTAATTATTGATTAGTGAATAGACAACTTACTTACAGTTTAGTGAAGAGCAAAAACACTTTGGCACTGTTCAGTTTGCAAAATGAAGTCGTTAAGGAGATTTTGAATGTCTTTCTTCAGAAAAGTTCTTGTGAATGTGCATAACTGACAAATGATTGTCATTCTTTGCTCAAAGTGGTTCATAAGTAATTATTTTAGTCTTCATAGGCAGCTAAATGATTGCTTGACAGTGCATGCTGTTGCCAAAATTGTGTAGAACAACTGAAGCAGAGTCGTAGCTTCGGACAAGGTATCACTCAGGTCTTCACTTTCTTTGAGAAATGTCTTCACTTTGTTCACTGAATGAAGCATGCAATTTCTGGATTTGCAAATATCACTCAGCATTTGTAAATGAAGAGCTACGCTGTCCCTGCTAATATCACCTTTGAATGCTTCACTGATATGGAAAATTTCCTATTGTGATCCACTTACTGCATTAATGATATGGTTCTCCAACTTTACTGCTAATGCAAAGCCTTCTGAAGAAAACCCTTGATGAATTGTAGCTTTGCAAGCATAAATTATCTTAACATACTGTTGACAAAAATAGTCTTTGGGGTCACTGTAGATGTGCAGAGATCTTCCTTCGTTGAGCCATTTTTGGTGCTTTGCATTTTCTAGGAAGTAAAGGATCTTCTAAACTGAGAAATGTTTGGCTGCACTACTGTTGTTTCCCAAAAGTGGTCATATGATGAGTCAGTGCACATCTCCCTCATACCCACGATTGCTCTGTCTACATTTCCCTCTCCTTTCCTTCCCTTGAAGCCAGGTGCCTAGCTCATACCTCTCAACCTCCTGCCTCATAAATCAGGGACAAGGCATAAAAAAATCAGGGACAAAAGACCAAAATCAGGGACACTTCTTTAGAATTAAAGATATCCACACAGAAAGCTAGTAGAATATAGGGCTTAGTGAAAAAAATGCATTTTCTAAAGAAGAACATGTCTGTAACTTTAATGTTTGACATTATTTTGTGCTTACAATCCCCAATGTTTAGCCACGGAAACACAAATTTTAGGAGGGACAGAGTAAAATTTTGAGTCAAAATCAGGGACATCCCTGAAAATCAGGGACAGTTGAGAGGTATGGCCTAGCTCATTGCTCCTCTTTTTTAGTCAAGTATTGGCTTGGATCTCTCCTTTCTTATCTCACCTCTATCCTTTCCAAGCCCCTCTTCCTCCCACACCCTTCACAGCTCAAGCTCTAGCTGCCTTTCTCTCCCCCACATGACTTCATCAGCCAGCCAGGCTGCTTTCTCATACTGCTTTGCTACACTCTGGAACTCCCTTCCCTTACTCATCTGTTCTGTCTCCTCCCTTCATTCTTTATCCTCCCTTCTGCAAAACTTCACCTCTTCCTCATGTACCTGCAACTGACCCACCACATTCTCCGCTGCTTCCCCTACCACTCATTCCCCCTCCACACTTTTCACCTCTGCCTTTTCCCAACTCTTATCCCCTCTACATACATCTCCTCTCCTTTTTTCACAAACTCTCTCCCCTCTCTGTCTTCCTCTTGTCTCACATCTTGTCCTCCATCCTCCCTTCTCAATCCTCCCACAATCTTCCCTCCTCTCTTTTACCTGCTTCCCTCCCTCTGAACCATCTTGTCTCTCCCATTTCCTATCCTGGAAACCAGTCCACGGGCTGGGTTACACGTAGCTGTGTCTGGTCTTTGTGGGCTTTGCATCCTAGAGGGACAAATGCTTGCCTCTCCCTCTCCACCTTACTCCCTCTCCTCCGTTTCCTACCCTGCTCCTCTTTTCCCTCCTTCCTGCTTTTCCTACTCATAGCCCTTCCCCACTCCTACCCTTCTCCTATGCAGACCATGAAACTGGTCTTGTGGGGTCTGCATCCATAGAGGGTCGATGATTTGCCTCCCTGTCTCTTCCATATTCCTCCTCCCCCTTTCCTACTCCATTCCACACTAGTGCTCTACTCCTCCTTTTTCCTATCTATCTATGCACCCTCTGTGCTCTATCCTCTACTCCCCTCTCCTATTATTAATTGTTCATTCTCTGTGACCAAGGGAGATGCCTCCCATGAGTAGCTAGATATCAATATATTTTTCATATGTGTTTTGTCCAGCACACATACTTTCCTATTGTACTTAGGTGTTTTACTGATTTTTTTTTGCTGTATGAAGTTTTATTGTGTTAAGCTTTGTTTAGCTGTAACAATCAATGGTATTTACCCCTTTCAGTCAGTGGCCACTGCGGCCACAGTCAGTGGCTGCAGTGAAGCTTCTCTCAGGCAGCGCAATGAGGAGGAGACTCATGGCACTAACAGCTAATTGTGGTTGGAGCTGAAATGGCATTTTGCTGAAGGAGAAACTTTTCCAGTGGAAGTTGAAACATATTTACAAAAGGGGAGTCTTTCTGTTACCTTTACAGTGTGGGATTGAAGGAGCAGCTTGTACTACATTTTCAGTGCCTGCTTTGGGGCCAAGAGGAAGTCCAGGACATGCCAGTAGGAACGGGTAACACAGTATCTGTCTAACACTGTTTTATCTTGCAGGTTATCCTGATTGTTATTTTTTTTTTCTTTATTACTGTTAGTTGATTTATGTTGGGAGCAAGTTGTAGCAGGGAAAGGGCTGATGAATGCATCACAGGGGAACAAAATGATTCCAGGCAGCCAATAGCATAGGAGGGCTCTGAGAGTGTGAAATTCAAATTTTCCTGGGGATTAAAAGGCATCTTGGTTACCGCAACAGTACAGTCAGTGGCTGCAGTGAAGCTCCTCTCAGGCAGTGCATCGAGGAGGAGACACAGTCTCACTAATGGCTAATTGTCATTGGAACTGAAACAGCATTTTGCTGAAGGAGAAGCTTTTCTGTTGGGAGTTGAAACATATTTATAGAAGGAGAGGCTTTCTGTTACCTTTACAGGGCGGGACTACATTTTCAGTGCCTGCTTCAGGGCCAAGGGGCCATGGGAGCAGCTGGGAGCAGAAACAGGTAACACAGTATCTGTCTAATACTGCTTTATATTGCACCCTGGCTATTTTTTTCCTTTTTTATTACTGTTAGTTAATTTCTGTTGGGAACAAGTTGTAGCACGGAAGGGGTCCTCCCAACACTACCCCCATCCCACCTACCCCAGCCTTGTCTACATTCTTATAGGGCCTAGCCTACTCTGCTGTAGCAACTTCCTGTTGAAACAGGAAAAAAGATGTAGCAGGCAGACCTAGCATAGGTGAAAGAAAGGAAGGGAGCAATAGAAGGGGCAAAGAGGGTGACAAAAAAATTGAGGAGGCTCTAGCATAAGGGTTGGCATAGCAGCTAGGACAAAAAAATTAAGTCATACCAGAATTATTGGTTTCAGTTGTGGCCAGGAGGGTATCAGTAGCCAAATAAGAAAGGAGATAGTGCTGGGAGTGATGCAATGCAGTTGCTGTGGAGCAGCAGTATTTAGGAAAACCTTCCGAATGCTGCAGTGCTGACCCATCTGAAGGCACCTCTCTGGGCTGAAGGCAGAGGTAGCCAGTCTCTGGGCTGAGTTGGCTAGGATTCTGGAGACCTCTGCCCCCACCCAGAGGCCACATATCCACAATCCATACCTCAGAGGTTGCTCAACAGGGGGCGTGGTTGGATTATGGTGAGCTTGGGCAGGGTAAAGGAGGTGGGTTAGAGGCACATCTCCCAGCCAGTGCACCTTAGGAATTCCCATGCTGTGCTTCAGGAATGAGAAGGTTTCACAGGGTCACCTGAGGTTGCACTCAGGGAGAGTGGGTGGGGCCTCTGGAATGGAACCCCAAAGGTGGATAGTGGAAGACCCCAAAGGAATAGGAAGACACTCCTGGTGGGGGACTCCATTGTCTGGGGGATAGAGCTTGGAGCAGCAGGAGAGGGAGGTAAAGTGCTTGCCAGGTGGCACAGCTTGTAGGGATGGAAAGCAGATCCAGGGGAACACTAGGGTGGTAGCAAGGAGGGGAAGCTCAATGTCATTGTCCATGTGTGGACTAATAATATAGCTGGGAATAAGGCAGAGATAGTAAGAGTACTGAAGGAGTTCATGGAACTAGGGAGGGGCCTAGAGTAGGTAGCAACTATGTGACCTACTCTGAGGTGCTGCCTGTCCATGGAAAGGGGTAGGCTAGGGATTTATGCACCATGAACTTCAACAATTGACTGAAGAGATGGTGCATAGAGCAAGGTTTTGGCTTCATTAGGGAGTGAGGGCCCACCTGGGCAGATGCAAACCTGTACAAGGGCAATGGCCTGCATCTTTCCAGCAAGAGCACTGGCATCCTCAGTGAATGGTTTGAATGCTTATTTGGCAGGCATTTAAACTAGCCAGGGGGTGGAGAAAAGGAGAAGGGTAACTTTTACCACCCACCCACTCCCACAGGTTATTGCAGCCAGCAAGGAGGACACAAATATGTATGTAGCCAGAAATGAGTGAAATGAATAGGAAGCAGAAAGGAACACCAGCACAGAATGCTAAGGCAAAGACAGGGGCAGTAAGGCAGGAAAAAAGGGGAAAGAGAGTGGGGGAAGGAATCAGGATGGTGAACACAAGATTAGAGTGGGGGCAGGCAGTATACCATGGAAGGCCTTGATTACAAATGCCCACAGCTCAGGAAATAAAATCCCAGACCCAGAAGCCTTGATAGTAGAAGCAGATCTGGACATAGTGGCAATAACAGAGACCTGGTTTACCGCAAATCACGACTGGGATGCAAATGTCCTGGATTATGCCCTATTCAGGAGAGATAGAGGGAGTAGAAGGGGGGTGGTCCTGTACATAAGAGAGGGTATAAAAGCAACAGTGGTGCAGGATAGACAGGGAGAGACTGAGGCACTGTGGGTCACCCTTGAACCAAGCAATGGCACAGCAATTAGAACAGGGGTAATCTAAAGACCTCCAGTGCAGGAGGAGGAGGACATGAACATGAATCTGGTGTATCAAATTCAGAAGATGGCAACAAAGGGTGAGGTATTGCTGCTGGGAGATTTCAGTGTCCCAGACATTGATTGGACCATTCCAACAGCAGCTTCAACCAGGATCCAGGATATCCTGGATTCTCTACAGGGGGTAGGTCTCAGACAGCTGGTGAGCAATCCTTCAAGACAAGGGGTGATTCTGGACCTGGTACTGACCAATGGGGACAGAATCTCAGACCTCCAAGTGGAAGGTCAGCTGGGAAGCAACGACCATCACATAGTGTGGTTTAACATGGGGACAGGGGCACAGTCTAGTTACACTACTAAGTTGAGAGTCTTGGATTTTAGGACGGTGGATTTTGCTAGTATGGGGAGGTGTATCAAAGAGGCCCTGGTGGGGGGGGAGATAGAAGGGGGAGTTGAGGAGCAGTGGGAACACCTTAAGGGAGCCATACAGGAGGTGACAAACTAATGTATAAAGGTGGTAAGCAAAGGCAAGAAAAGGAGGAAACCACTATGGTTCTCAAGGGAGGTGGCAGGCAAGATAAGGGCCAAAAGGGTGAGTTTCAGGAAATATTAGGAGACTGACAGGGAGGAAGACAGGGAGATGTACCCAATGAATCTAAAGGAGGTGGGAAAGATGGTAAGGAGAGCACAGGAGCAGCCCGAAGAAAGATTAGTGCAGATGGTGGTGAAAGAAGATAAGACATTCTTTAGGTACATCAATGAAAGAAGGAAAACCAGGGGAAGATTGCAAGGCTCAGAGGGGATGCAGGAAAATGTCATGAGGGAGACCCAGAAAAGGGAGAAATACTGAAAAAATACTTCTGTTCAGTATTCACCGAAGGAGGGGGAGGGTCACGGACCACAGCTGGGTAGCAGACACAAAGGGAAAGGAGAAGTAAACACTAGTCCATCTACAGTGGAGAGATTACTACAGAAGCTCACAAAACTGAAGGTGGAGAAAGCAATGGGGCCAGATGGCATGCATCCAAGGCTTTTAAGTGAGCTGTGAGCCAGCAGCACCCCTGGCAGCCTTGTTTACAGACTCACTCAGCACAGGAGTTGTTCCAGGGAACTGGAAGAGGGCACATGCAGTCCCTCTTCACAAGAGTGGTAATAGGGAGGATGCAGGGAACTATAGGCTGGTCAGCCTCACCTCAGTAGTGGAGAAGATCATGGAGGCACTGCTGAAAGAAAGAATAGTGAAACACTTGGAATTCATTGGTGCTCAGTATCCGAGGCAACATGGATTCACAGCAGGAAGGTCATGTCAGACGAATCCAATAGACTTTTTTGACTGGGTTACAAGGGAAATAAATCGGGGGGGGGGTGGTGGACATCACCTACCTCGATTTCAGCAAGGCCTTTGGCACTGTCCCACATCAAAGGCTGGTGAACAAGATGGGTAGTCTGGGCATGGGGCACAATATGGTAAACTGGGTTAGGAACTGGCTAATGGACAGAAAGCAGAGGACGGTGTTAAATGGGATCCAATCCAGTGAGAGGTGGGGTGACCATTGAGGAGCCACAGGGATCAGTCCTTGGGACAGTCCTGTTCAATGTCTTCATCAGTGACATTGCGGAAGGGCTGGAGGGAAAGATCTGCCTGTTTGCAGATGACACCATGACCTGCAACAGAGCGGATACACCAGAAGGGGTGGATAGAATGAGGAGGGACCTGGGGAAGCTAGAAAAATGGTCTGAGGTGTGGCAACTGAGGTTCAATGCTAAAAAGTGCAAAATAATGCACATGGGAAGAAGGAACCCTTCAGAATGATACAGGATGGGGGGAAGGGAGGTGTTGACAATCACCAAGGAAGAAAGGGACCTGGAGATTATCATTTTGGATTACCTAAAGGTGTCAAAGCAGAGCACAAAGGCTGCAGGGAGGGCCTGTGTCTTGTTTGGATGCATAGGCAGAGGTATCACTAGCAGAAAGTGGGAGGTGGGGAAGCCACTGTATAAAACACTGGTGAGGCCTCACCTGGAGTACTGTGTGCAGTTCTGAAGGCCGCATCTTCATAAGGAGATTGAGAGGCTGGAGGCGGTCCAGAGAAGGTTGACTAAGATAGGGTTGTCAGAACCCTCTGAAGTTCTGGGGTCTAGTTCTAGACTAGAACTTTTAAAAAAGTTCTAGGGTTATAATCTTTTTTAGAACTTTTTAGAACTTGAACCCTATTTTTTTAATTGTACTGCCAATGATGAAAATAATAATAAAATACATGTGAAATTGTGGACATTCTGCCAATAATGAAGATAATAGTGAAATGCACGTGAAATTGAGGACAAAAAGAAATGCAATCTGTTCAATATAAGGGGAGAGATGAGAAAAACAATCATGTGAGAATCTGAGATGACTACAGCACAGTGCTAGATTTATCTATGGTTTCTTCTATTTGCTAAAGCCAGCAACATACAGGTGCTGACGACTGAGAGTCAGACAGCTAAGAGGCCCACCTACCCACTCATACATTAAAAGTTTTCCTGCTGCAGCTGCATTACAGTTCCTCCTGAGTGAGAAAAAAGTGGTACATTAACCATTTATGTAATCAGTTTTATATTATGGTAGCACGGTAGTGCTACCATAGTTAGGGTTAAGGAGCCATTTCTATGTTAAACCCCAAAACTTTGCACCTTAATAACTTTGCAACCATTTGATGGATTTGCCTGAAATTTGGAATTTATAATAAAGAACCATAGGCCTTGGGATGTGCCAAGTTTTGTACTGGTCGGATATACGGCTGTGGAGTTATTAAGTGTGATCTGTGCGCACATTTACGCTTTTCTGGAATTCTGTGGTCGTGCCTACAGGTCGTACGGTTTGCGTGACTGGCCCAAAATCTTCAGGGAACGTGCAGCCGGGGTCCCCAATGTGCCTTTTGAAGATTTCATGAAAAAATATTAAACGGTTCAAAAGTTATTCAAAAAACAGTTTCCCATTATAAGTCAATGGGAAAAGTTAACAAAAAGTTCAACACTTTCGCAAATGCATTTTTACTTTCGCAAATGGGCCTGTTACTTTCTCAAATCAGCCATTTTGTTTTCAGTTGGTGATCAGAAAAATGGTTGGCATTTAAATTTGGGACCTTCTAGCAACCTAATTGTTTTTGTATTCACCTAGTCGGGCCCTGAGGATGCTTGCCATGCCTTTATTTTGTGGTAAAACACCCCAGAAATATGTTTTCAAATTTCTGGAAAAACACTTCATAAATTACTATCGTGCTCACGAAAGTGTCATGAAATCCCTATGAAGCTTTACATAAATTCGACAGTAATTTTTCTAGTCTATGGGAAAATTACAGCAATTCTTTTGGCACTGCACTGCAAAATAACCGTTGGGAGTTTTGGGCTGAAATTTGAGGAACGCAGCCGACATCTCACAGATGTGTCTTTCAGTGCTGTATTGAAAAAATATTACATGGCGGCAAAGTTATGGCACTCCAAAGTTGACAGTTTTTCCCATAGGATAACATTACGGTGCGGAAGCATTACAGGAATCCTTTGGCACCCTGCTGCAAAATAACAGTTTGGTCTTTTTTCCTGAAATTTGGAGGGAAGACAGCCAACAGTACACAGGTGTGCCTTTCAGTAGTTTGGTGAAAAAATATCACATGGCGGCAAAGTTATGGCACTCCAAAATTGACAGTTTTTCCCATAGGATAACATTACAGCGCCCGACACTTAACAGAAATCATTTGGAGCCCTGCTGCAAAATAACGGTTTGGTCTTTTTTCCTGAAATTTGGAGGGAAGACAGCCAACAGCCCACAGATGAGCCTTTCAGTAGTTTGGTGAAAAAACATTACAGGAAGGCAAAGTTATGGTGCTCCGAACTTTCCTTTTTTTCCCATAGGATAACATTATGGCGCTTCGCCGCTCTTTCAAGGCCGATATCTCGGAAGCAGTCGCGAGATACAGACTTTTGTTGAGAATTTCTTAGCTCCTAAATGGGGCTAAGATTCAAATTAGCTTGTGACAGTTGTAAATAATATGACTTTAAATTTTTTTTCTATGTCGTACGGTTCCTGAGATATAATGTATTTAGTATTCCAAGATCTCATTTTCTCGCGATACTCATTATTTTGCATACATTATTTGTACTCACTGTCTTTCTCAATGCAGGTTTTGGGAAAACCAGCCTGTGCACTTATATTACTGTTACTGTTGCCCTTTCCGCATAGATCCGTACCAGTTTCACTTACCATTGACGTCTGCGCCACCATGTGCGTATCCTTGCGCTTACTTGCGCTATGCTTGGTTATTTTTTTGCCATTTCTGTCTACAGTACTGTTTATCTTACTGTTTCACTTTACAACACCATGCCCATTGACATTTCTGTTTGCAGGCACCATGTTACTATGTGACAACACATCACATGGCAGACCATTCCATTCTACGCCATCATGTGCTTTACCCTTTCTGTTCTCATTCGTGCTTGTGTTACCATGTGCGCCACTGTTAGCATTTCTGTTTGCGTTGCTGTCCCTGGCCCTCCCGCCGCTGCATTACATTCACTATTTCTCATTATCATTCTCAAAAAGAAGGGAAATTAGAGCCAAAAAACTCCGTTTAATGCATTAGTTAGGGTTGTTCCACAGTGACAAAAGTGAGGAAATTTGCTGTTAGGGTGAAAACCCTTGGACTCCCCACCCACCCCCAACGGCATTGGGGTGCATTGGGATTATGGGTCCTAACTCTCACCCCATTCTCCTATACTCTGCTGCTTTACATGTCATGGGGTGAGAGTTAGGACTGACGATCCCACGCGCACCCCAACCGGTTGGGGGTGGTGGGGTCCAAGGGGGTTTTCAAACCTAACAGCAAATTTCCTCACTTTTTCACTGTGGAACAACCCTAACTAATGCATTAAATGGAGTTTTTGCCTCTAATATATATATATATATGTATATGTGTGTGTATATATATATATATACATATATATTGTCATTCTTTCTCATCATCATGAAATATGAAAAAAATTAAGGGATATTACCTAACCTCAGCTATTTGCTGCTATCTTTTTTAAATAAGTAAATCAAAAGTTGCTATGTTTGAAAGAAAGTTTGTGTAACAAAGTCAAGGTACTGTAGTCACAGCTCATGAACTGGTGCACCACAGATTATGTCATAATGTAGTCAGTTAAGACATTTGAATAAAAAACATATAGCAATCATTCTTGTTGGCAAATAATGCATACCATTTTCTAAGATAATGCATACATATATATCAACACTCATGTTGGCAAATTGAAGTAATACATGCAACTTTCTAACATAATGCATCAGCTAGCCAGCTTATACATAAGTAAAATGTATATTTCAGTCACATAAAGAAAAAAGTGGTTTTCTTACTACATAATATCTTAAAGAACATTTATTGTAGCTGCAGCAGTTGGCACATGATGTTTAAGGGACATTGTACAGAAAGTTAATCCAAAAATATGGGTTTTCATGTCAGCTAGAAATAATGTGATACAAAAAGAGTTGATAGTCACAGTGTCCTCTTCATGCCAGATGTGAGCCTTTTCCTACTGATGTTAAATGTTTCTTGAAAAAAAATTTCTGATCTAGGTCCTAGTAAAAAGCAGTTTGCCACTGAAATGGTGACAATGTTGTGTGTAGAACTATCTGCCTGTTCTGATAGTAGTTCAGGTGGATGTTAAAGATCCCATGGCACTTCTCAAAAAGAGTAGGGTATTTAATGTTTATTGAGAATCACACAAAGGAAATACAATACATCATAACATAAGTATGAACAAAAAACAAGATGAAATACCAAATGAAAACTGAGCATTCAAATTACAGCATTCAAATAACCAACAGAAAATGGAAGGTGAACTGTAAAATAAATAAACGAAAGGCTCAAAACAAATACTATTCATGTGATAGGAACATCAGAGTCCGTAACCCATGGAAGATTCCTCCAGGATTGAAATCCCCCAAGAGGACACTATGTTGTACCTCCATCTGATAGATCAGTTTAAGTTCTCATACAATTTTCCCCAGGAGTTCATGAAGGGACACTGATTTTTGTTGCAAGGCAAACCAACAGCGTGAATTCCAGATATATCATTTCAACACAGTTACAATGACCTGTAAGGCAGACCGATCCCAGGCTTACCAGGAAGAGTCAAAATTCCCATATAACAAAACCTCTAAAGAAATACTACAAAAATTAGGCATTTTCCAACAGCGGGCAATAAAAGACCAAAATTGTGAAATATAGGAACAGGAAAAAAATAAATGAAAAGTTGTTTCAAGTATAGAATTACATTGAGGTCTAGGGCAGGACCTTTCTGTTAGTTGCTTATGTTTTTGATGTTCTTTAACACTCAACCTGTTGTGACAACATAACCAATGGACATCCCACATTTTCTCAGGTATCCTTTGATTATTCAAAAAATCTAGTAGTGTCAGCTTCAGGTTATCTGGATGACTAGGAAAAGAGTCCAGTTCCCGAAACCTAGTGAAGATAATGTGCCTATAAATAATTCCTATGTTGGCTAATAACCATCCCAGTAGTCAATTGCCAATTCTTTGTTCTAACAGACACCTCTCTCACATATGGATGACAGATGTTCAATTTTCGTATCAGGCCTAGAGATGCTGATTCCAACTGTGGCAACTTAGGACTACAAGAGATGGAAAATAAAGGAATCCAAGATCTGTGGACATGGGTTAAAACTGGTTTCACATTTATAACAATAAAAAGAACAGTAAACTGCACCACAGAATTTACCATCCCTAAGCCACCCTGAGCTTTCGGCAAATACAAAATATTCTATTTCAGAGGATTTAACCTGCTACCCCAAACTGCCTGAAAAAAAAATACTATATAAAGAGGTCTCAAGAGTATGAGGGAGAGAGAATAACCAACTAATATGCAAAAATAGGGGCAAAAGAAATGTTTTAACAAGATATACCCTCTTCAATTTACCCATGTGCCATGAGTTCCAAGCTGTCACCATCTTTTGGGCTTGAGAAAGTTTAGCATTCCAATTAAGGATATCCAAGTCCTGGAAACCAAATTTAATACCTAAAATAGTAATCGGATCTCTAGTTAAGGAAATTCTTGCGATAGAAGGAAGTGGCTGCCGAATCTTACCAAACTGTCTCCCTAAACATTTGGCCATATTGAGAGATGCACCAGAAAGCATTCCAATAACCTGACAGAGCCTCATCACTTCTACTGCGGAGGCTTCATCACCCAATAATAAAATAAGGTCATCCACATTAGCCAAAGCAACATGTGGAATAGTATAAGTATCAACCCGGACATGCTTCAGAGACAAGGTAAAATTCAGAACCCGTAAAAGGGGATCAATACTAAAAACATACAACATGGGACTAAGAGGGAAACCTTGCCTAACTCCTCATTTAACCGAAATCATAGGCCCCTGCCATCCATTAATAAAAGGCACAACGGTCACTACGCTATGGCTTTCAGCCATTGTATAAAAGTGTCAGAAATACCGTAAGAAGCAAGCGTAACCCAGAGATACTGATGTTCAACTGTATCAAATGCTTGTCTCTGGTCTAAGGACAGAAAAAAATCCTTCCAAACCCTCAGCATTATCCCTTTCTACCAATTCACTCAAGAGAATAAGATGGTCACTCATTTGTCTCCCTGGAATTGAACATGTTTGTGTAGGTGAAATGAGATGAACAGCCGCTTGCAACAACCTAGTCTGTAAAATTTTTGCAAGAATTTTGAAATCAGTATTCAGGAGACTAATAGGTCTCCAATTGGAAATGCCAGTCCTATCCCCTTTTTTATAAAAAAATATCAGTAACCCTTTTGCCATGTCTAATGGAATAGAAGCAGTGCTTAATAAATATGCGAAAATCATGGCTAATTCCTTGGAAACTAAAGGCCCAATGATTTTATATAATTCAGGGGTGAGACCATCCAATCCAGGGACCTTATTATTATGCAAAGACTGGATAGCAGATTCAACTTCCTTAACAGAAATGGCAGCAGTAAGTTCACCCTCCAAATAAGGAGGACAAACTGGAACATGGGCCAAGGACAAAAATGCATTGAAGGAATCAGGTAAAGGAACATACTGTGAAAAAAAGAGAAGTCGTATGGTGGGACACAATCCAGACAATATTATGTTTATCACCATATAAACAGCCATCTAAATCTGTAAGACTACCCATCCATTTTTGATTAATCTGGTCATGACAGTATATATAGGGGCACATCACCTCAGCCTTCCCCTGAACGTTAAAACTCTGTTGCTTTTTCAGACTCTCAGAGTGGCGTAAGTGAAAAGTCAGCATATCTTGTTTAATAAACTAATTTGAGCACTAAAATCATGTGAGGTAGTCCTAGCCAAGGTCTGCAGTGTCTGTAATTGGAGGCTCTGATTAAGATATTGCAGATAGGAAGTAGCATGAAGTACCTCTTGGAGCAAGGAAGTGATTCTGCCGCTGTACAATGGACTGGTTAGACCACACCTTGAGTACTGTGTACAGTACTGGAGACCACACTTGAAGAGGGACATATAGCTCCTGGAGAGAGTACAGAGGAGGGCAACTAAGATAATACGAGGGCTAGGGGATTTGACGTATGAGGACAGACTTGAGGAGCTCTGCCTGTTTTCATTGGAGAGGAGAGGAGGGGGGCATGATTGAGGTCTTCAAGTACCTCAAGGGAATAAATAGGGTAAACATGGAGGGGATCTTTAGACTAAAGCAGGGAAGTGTCACCAGAGGGCATGGTTTGAAGTTGGAAGGGAGAAGGGTGAGGGGGGAAAAGAGGAGAAGGTTTTTCACTGAGAGTGTGGTGGACCCTTGGAATGCACTACCTGGCGAGCTGGTTCAGAGATCCACAGTGGAGGGCTTCAAGAGAGGGTGGTACAGACACAGAAAGTGGATGTATCAGATGATGGCCTGGCCCAGGGGGGTGGGAATGGATGATAGGGGTTTCTGGAACACAAGGGGGGGCCTCAGCACCCAACTAGGGATCTGAGGTTCGAGCAGACTCAATAGATCATAAGGCCTAATCTGCTGGCAAATAGTATGTTAGTATTCTGCTCCCCAACTGCAAGGATCTCCTTAAGTCCAATTTTACATCTGCCCACCAGAGGGCAGGAGTGTCAAACAGGTCAAACACAGAATATTTATTTGTCATAAAATAACTGAGATTATTCAATAGTTCCACTTGGGAAAGAAGGGAAGAGTTGAATTTCCAGTATCCAGGGCCATGTAGAAACCCAATCCTAGAACCTAATCGCAATTGTAACAGTTCATGATCAGAAAATTCTATTTCCAAAATATGAGAAGAGGAGACATGCAGTGACTGTGAGATAAAGCAAAAATCGATTCTAGTGGCTAAATTACCTTTTTGAAATGTAGGGTGTGCAGTCTGATGAGTAGACATGTAGGCATCTTTTAAATGAGAAGTGGAGACAATAGATTTCAGAGTAGACATATCACAAAAGACCTTTTCAGTGGTAGAGCTTAAGCCCCTATCACATTTATCAAGGCCACAATTAAAATCTCCACCAAGAATAACAGCCTGTGATGATATCAAAAAGGGTTGTATATCGTTAAAAAGGGAAACCCTATCGGCCTTTGTTTGAAGGGCATAAACATTAACAAAACAATAATAAAAATCATTAATTTTGGTAACCAATATCAAAACCCGCCCAGGAACTAAATCCACCAATTTAAACAAGTGTACTTGCAGGGATGAATGAAATAGAATCCCAACCCCAGAACAGGTATCAGGGTCCATGGATGAATAAGATGGACCAACATGCCAAAGTTTGGTAGCAAGACCCAAGTCAGGAATGGTATTCAATCCGGTGTCTTGCAAAAAAACAACCTGCACTGAACTGGACAAAAAAATAAGAAAAAGCCAAGCTCTTTTTCTTGGCACTCTTTATGCTATTGACATTCAAGCTGCCTAAGATTAGTGATGACATTTAGAAAGGAAAAGAAAAACTAACAATAAACACATCAAGGAGATTTTTTTCTCGTCCTGGTAGATCTACGTTGTTGTTCCATAGGTTTCAGGGGTTGTTCCTCCAGTTCTGATGGAGGATCAACTTGTGAGAACCACAAAGAAGAACTTTCCGAATCTGCATCAGTGTTCAGAAGACTGAAATGCCCCATATCGGTTGCTTAAAGACAAGTCAGAAGTCTTAGACACTAGGGGCCGGCTGAGTGGCTGCCTGGGTCAGTTTAGAAGACCTTTTACCAATGGGGGGCATGTTCGGGGATGGGCTACTAGCCAGTTCCATGTCTTATACTGGAGGAACTACTGAACCAATCACTGGGACAACAGAAGTGGGGGGTACCACTTCCAACAGCCTGTCAGGAGAATCAGAAACAGAAGCAGGAGCAGGGTTAGGTGCCTCAGAAGAGTCATCTGGGGAATCCACCTGATTATGGGCAGCCCATTTACAACTTTGGTATGTGTGCCCTACAGAGTCACATAAGTTACACTGAGGCTCATTCAGGCAATTCCCACCAGTGTGCCCCAGATCTTGACATATGTTACACTTCATCTGATCACAGAGATTGCTTAAGTGTGTACAGGAGCCACACTTATAGCAGGCCTTCTGTTGTCCTGCATAAAAAAAACACCCCTATCACATCCCAAAAAGAAGCAACAAGGTAGATGACATAAGCCAGCGTCAGTGACATGCAATATGACCTTCACTTTCCACCCTCCCATTCAGATATGTTCAGTATCAAAAATCACTTCAGGAGATCCCAGAACTGAACGATGTTGCTTCAACCAATAGGTCAAATCAGCAACACTAACCCCTTCATTACAAAATAGAACAGTGACATTTTGTATGCAGGTTTTGTAAGGGGAATGGCCTCAAAACATGCCCACAAAAGAGTATGCTTAAGAGTATTATACGGTGCCCAGAATCTTTGCAAGCCAGAATTCAATTTAAAATTAACATCAAATGTAGCCTCACCAGAGACATGTATCACAGCATAAATCTCATTGGCAAAAAATGTCATTGACCCTTTCAACATATTCTTAATTACAAAGGGTCTATCTGGAAAGTCAGCCATACCTCCCTTATGTAAAAGGCGGACGGCATTATGTCTTTTGGCAGGATAAATTAGCTGATGAAAAAGAGAAGCATACGGCCATTTGCCAGTCTGTCCCAAAGTATTCAATGGTGCTTCAGGGGGCCCCTCTGGTGCAGCTGTAGCAGAAGATGCAGAAAAGGAATCCCAATGTCCAGCAGTACGATCCAGTGCAAGAACTGGATTGTCAGTAAGAGAGAAATCAGAGAGCAAATGTAGAGGAGAAAAGGCAGATGTACCCGTAAGATCAGGGTCAGGAACAGCTAAGGTAGAGGGAACAGCTATATCAGCAGAAGAGATGTTCATTCTAACAGGTCCTGTGGAAGTAACAATAGGGGTAGGTCCTGACACCCAGTGTCCATCTGAAGTTTGAAACCAACCAGCATTCAACAGAGCAGAGTCTATACATGGATTTGGAGTCCAAGATCCAGCTGAGAGGGAGCATCTTAGGCCAGAATCTGTGTCTGTTGGAGCTATTCCTGGTGCTTCCTCTACCACACCTTCCACTGAAACCACTGCACCTGAAGGAATCCCAGACAAGGCAGAGGTTCCAGATCATGGAGAACTAGCATCTGCTGATACAGGGTTCTCTATTGCTGCTGTGCAAGGCAAAACAGGTACTGTCTTTAAAACATGCAAAGGCGCGGGTTCCCCACTCGCAGAGATAGTTTGTCTAACAACAGTTAAAGCCTGTACTAGTTCCCGTCTTCAGGTAGCATAGCGCTCGTCCTCAACTGAAAGCAACTGTTCCAGAGTCAGAAGCTGTGAGGTACTAAGACAAGTAGACAGAGGGTCTGTTAGCAGAGCTTGTTGTTGTCTGTTCAGGGAAGAAGGCAGAAGCTGTATATCAGAATGCAACTGACTGTTAACAACAGGAACTGTTGAAATATCTCCTTCATTCATGGTTTCTTAATGGGAAGAAGCAACAGGGGAGACCAGGTCCTTTTAGTAGCGTCCATCATCTCCTCCACAACCGCCACCACGGCTGCCATCTTGGTCAGCAACCAGAATGACAAAGGAGTTTATTGAAGGAAGAAATCATACAAAATGCAAATCACAAAATGTACAAACAAATGAAGCAGAAATCAAATGAAACATAGGAGGGAAAAAAAAAAACAAAGAACAAACAAAAAAAACAAAATAGTAAATACAAGGCAGACATAAACATGTCAAGATGTGCCTAAAGAGGGTCCTTGATACAAAAGAAAGCTGAGGTAAATTAAACATGAAAAGGCACTACTCATAACCCATAGTACATCAAGTCACAGGCACATCAGAATATATAACCCAGGGCATATTTCTCCAAACCCTAAGCAAAGTTTTGGAATGCAGATTCTTAGCATCCTCATTATTTCCTTGTTATATCCTCATCAGCCCATAGCACCACAGCCCTCCTAGAATTCACCAACTTCCTGCACTCCTCCCTAGACACCAGTAACATTGCAGGAGCTGTGTTCATAGACCTATCCAAGGCCTTCGACACGGTCTGCCACCCTCTCCTTCTCGACTCTCTCCACCAACTTGGTTTCTCCACAGGCCCCCTAGCCTGATGCTCCAGTTACCCTTTCTGCCAGGTCCCAATGCATCAAAATTAATGGAACCCTATCTGACACACTACCCGTCTGCTCTGGTGTGCCCCAGGGCTCTATCCTGGAGCCACTTCTTTTCTCCCTCTCCCTAAACTCCTTACCAAAGGCCTGCTCCATAAAAATCTTAATATATGCAGATGATGCAGTGCTCTTCTCTTCGCATCATAAACCTACGCCCCTTCAGGACTCCCTCCAATGTGTCTTCTTCCAGGCCGAAACATGGTTTAAGGACCGTAGACTGGTTATAAACCTAGAATAGACTAAATCAATGATCTTCTCTCACCACCAAAACAAAAAAAAAAGTGCACCTCTCTGCATCCTCCCCAGCACCCAACACCCCCTTGAACAGGTATCCAACTACAAATATCTTGGACTTACCCTCGACACGGCCCTTACTTTCCATGACCACATAAACACCCTTGTTGCTGCAACAAACACCAGGATTGGACTCCTTTACCGACACAGGGACTGCCTCCCCCCCATGCCCTTAGGCTGGCCATCACCTCATCAATACTGTCCCTAGTAGACTATGGACTCCCTGTATACGGGGCCGCAGATAACTGCACTCCAAAAAATCCAGGTCTCCCTAAACAAGGCCTGCAGGCTCCTAACTGGTGCATTGAGGCTCACTCACACCTGCTCCCTCTATACCTCTGCCAATCTTCTCAACCTTGATGAAAGGCTCCACAACCAGACCTGCATACTGTCCAAGAAAATACTGTTTGGACTCTCTTCCCCTGGGGTCTCTGCCTCTCTTCATGCTGCCACCCCCACTATCTCCACCTGCAACTCAGAGAAAGCACCACTGGTTGTGCCCAGGGTAAAAACCTCCCTTGCCCAGAGATCTTTCCACTCCAGGGCCCCCACATGGTTTAATGCACTCCCAAACACCATCATTAGTGCACCCAAGATCGCCCACTTCAAAACCACTCTTCGCAACCACCTCTTCAATATCTGGTCCTGTAACTGCAACTAACATTTTACTCTCTTACCCTCTCTGATCCTAATTCTCTGACAAAGTCCATTATGGATTGCAGCCTACGTCAATAATACCAAACCCATGAATAGGACTGACTACTCTGTTTAGATGCTTTCTTAAGCTAATAATGTCTTTCTGCTGTGTTGATGATGTAAATATCATCATCATCCAAATATTGTAAATAAAGTCTGAAAATATCTACATCCTGTACTTACTGTAAATACTGTAAATAATGTCAGTGACAAATGTCTGTAGCACATGCTGTATGTAACTGTTGTTATACCCTGTCTGTATTAGCTTCTGTCTTACATGTGATGAGGTACCTTTGGAAATGAGCCTCTGGATCAAAGGTTGTAAACTGATATATCAAATAAATAAATAAATAAATATATTGAGCCTGTAATTCCCCCGTGATTTTACAAATGATTTCTTCATGAGACAGTAATTTCTGTTGTAAGGCAAATAAACATCTACTGTTCCAGAGAAACCATTTAGTAACCAATAAATCCCTGTGTAAGGTTTCAATATGCCAGCTACTCCCCACCCCTGGATATATTCCCCACATTAAGTCATCCATGGTAATGGATTGAAACCAACAGGAATTCCAGGTGGTTGCTAATAAAGGCCAGAAGGTTTTAATATGTATACAGGTAAAAAAAGGTGTTCTGTGGTTTCCAGCTGCTGACTACTTCCAGGTCTGATACAAAAACACTCCTCTACTTGCTTGTGTTTTTGATTAGTCTTTATATTAATCCTAAGATGGCAACTCAACCAATGAAAGTCCTTCAACTTATCAGGTATCCTGGGTGTATTTAGCAAGGCAAGAAGTGTCTCCCTATACTGACTTGGGCACCTCGGAAAAGTGTCAGTTTCTGTAAACTGAGTCTGCAACACCCAGTCATATAAATCCTTCCTCCGTTTAGTTATCAACATTTGACTGGTAATCTGCCAAAGTTTAACATACACAAAAGTGTCCTTTATATAGAGTGGCACATTCAGAGATCTGTGCAGTATAGCCTATTCACCCCATCCCACTGCCTAAACCAAGTTCCACAGGTCAGTAAAAATACTGACTCCCAACTCTTATCCCAAAACATTAGTAAAGGCCTAAAGTTCGCATACAGAAAGATGCTATAATAAAATAAAATGGGATTCACCATCCCCAACCCGCCCTGAGCTACTGGGTGATAAACTGTATTTCTTTTTAGTGGGTTCAATCTGCTGCCCTAGACTGCTTGAAAAAAAAGACTATAAATGGCAGTTTCCAATTGTCGAGGTGGAGGAAAAAAATAACTAATGTAAAGGAACACAGAGAGAAGAAATGTTTTAATTAAGTGTATCCTTTTAACTTTGCTCAATTTCCATTTATTCCATTGAGCCACTAAGGCTTTACTATGAAGCAGTCGAGGTTCCCAATTCACTAAACACATGTCCCCCTGTCTAAAATTAAGTCCAAGAATTTTCAATTGGGTAGCATCAAAACTAATTCCTGCCACTTCTATAGCAGAGGAAGTGAGGGATCCTATCTTGGTACCCACACACTTAGCTAAATTTAAGCTCGCACCTGAGTAAGAGGTATAAGTATTATAAATACATAGTGCTTCACTAATAGAGGCTTCATCTGCCACCAGAATGCAAATATCATCAGCATAAGCCAAAGCCCTGTATCTAAGAGGGGCTGAGTTAATAACTATAGACCTCAAAAGTGTAGAACCATTCAGAAATTGTAAGAGCGGATCTATACAAAAGGCATATCATAAGGGGCTTAGGGGGCAACCCTGGTGGACCCCCCATCTTACTGCCAACATAGGCCCCTTCCATCCTCTAACTATCGGGGTAACTGTGGCTATCTTATAAAGACATTGGTGCCAGCTAATAAATTGTAATGGGATACCAAACTTCTTTAAAACTATCCATGAAAAGGTGTGACTGATGGAATCAAAGGCCTTTTTTTGATCTAAGGAGAGTACAACACCATTAACAGAATGTCTGGTACACTGTTCAAAAATTTCTCTTAAAAGTATGAGATGTTCTGTGATACTTCAACCAGGAATGGCACACGTCTGTGCTAAAGAGATCACTTGTTTTGCTACCAGTAATAACCTACTGTTCAAAATTTTGGCCAAAATATTAAAATCCATGTTCAACAAAGAAATCGGTCTCCAATTTTCTATACATTGCCTGTCCCTTTTTTAAAAAATGTGGATCAGGATGCCTCTTGTCAAGCGTAAAGATGGAGACCCACCATGAAGAATTGCAGTAAAAACAAATGGCCAGTTCTGACAAAATGTGGGGTCCTAAATATTTAAATAATTTCCCTGTCAGCCCATCCCCACCCAACACCTTATTATTTACCAATGCCCTAATTGCACTTTCTACCTCTTGAGGTGAAATATCTGCTGTTAAGGGTGTAGTCTGAGTACTAGGGAGATCTAGAGTGGGAACCAAATCAATATATGCCTCCAATGTGTCAGACTGCAGGTGAGAGGGGTTACAAGAATGATCTACATAATGAGACACAATAGTAAGCAAATGTTTAGGATCTGTGCATAACTTGTGATCTTTATCAAATAGGCTATCCATGTTTTTATTTAGATTCCTAGAGGTACTCCCTTCATAAGGGCAGATCAAGCTCTTTCTACTCTGAGTACAGAAAGTCTGCTGATATTGTAAATGTTTTTCTTGTTGTTAGTGAAAATCTACCATCTGTTGTTTTACACTTTGAATCTGTGCAGTAAAATTGTGCTTTACTATAGCAGACAATGAAAGCAAGTTTTGTAACTGTAACCTGTCTGCAAGATAAACCTCATAAGTACTATCTCGGGTTACCTTGCCATGAGAACACAAAACAGCAATAAGGTCCCACATCGTATCCTCCCACCAGATACTGGGATCCTCATATAGCTCCAATACTGATTTCCTAGCTTGAACAAAATACAACAGATCCTGATGAGTATCTTCTCTATCTAAAAGCAAAGCATTCAATTTCCAATACCCCGGGCCATTGGGGGGTGCACAAAGTCTACCCAGTACAAGATGTAACTTGTTATGATCTGAAAATTCCACAACCAATATTTGAACCTTGGCAATGTGTAAGAGCATTGAAATGAAAGAAATAATCTATTCTGGTGGCAGAGGTACCCCTTTGAAAAGTGGGGTCGGCTTTTCCAACTTTCTCAAAATAAGCATCTCTTAATGTGGTGTTCCGAATCATGGTAGATAAAAAAGACATGTCACAAAATACGTTATTGGTCACAGCGAACTTACCCCTGTCCCTAAGCTTTAACCCACAGTTGAAGTCACCACCTAAAACAACATGATGTGCAGAGTATAAATAGGGTTGTATGGCCTGAAACAACTCAATCCTAGCAACTTTAGTTTGACCTGCATACACATTAATAAATCGAAACAATACATTTTGTATTCTTACATCAAGGTTCAGAGCTCAACCTGGTACTAGATCTATTTATTTAACAATATGAACATCAACTCCTTTAAACAATATGGCTACTCCAGAACAAGTATCTTCCCCAAGGGACCATTAAGAGGGACCTGAATACCAAAATTTAATAGCTTGCTTCAGTTCAGGTAACGTGTGCAACCTGGTGTCCTGTAGGAAGAAAATACCAGAGGAAAATGATTGTAAGTGCGAATATACCGCTTGTCTCTTCTGTAAGCTCTCAATACTATTCACATTGATAGAAAACAAAGAAAGAAGAGACATTATAAACACAAGGAAGGTAAGAACACCAGAATCAGGCATCACTCTTTCAAGGGGGTTTCTTAGAGGAAGCTCTTGTAGTTGTGACATGTTTAAGTTTCTCAGATTTTTTCCCTGGAGCCACAGGGGGCCATACTTTTTTCAGCGGAGGGCCCTCTAACTCTGAACCAAGGTCCAGTAAGGAGGAAACCACTGAAGAAACATCTGACTCATCCCATGACCCTCTCCCTTCCACAGGTAAAGGAGCAAACCAATTTTTAGTGGGGGTCTCTGACGTTTTTGGCATCTTGGTGGCTGGTTGAACCCAGTTCTGTCTATGTCTGGATGTCTGGGCCTGGTCTATAGAGGGTTGAAAAGAGAGTCCAGAAAGGGGCTCAAGAGGGGGCAAATTCACCCCAACATCAGGAGTTGCTACCAAAACTTGAGTGTCTTTTTTAGGAGCCACCATGGGGGGGTTCCACAACAGGTAAAACAAGACATGGTGTTTCCGGTAGCGACACCACTTCAGGCTCAGTATCTATTGGTGCAGAGACAGCAGAATCTGGCCTATCAGAAGGTAGATCCCTAGACTTAGAGGCCACACGGTGCACATTAGCATGCTGTGTCAAGGCAACTGTGACTCTCTGCTCATCCCAAACAGCTTGCTCACCCTGATTATGAGCAGCAGTGGGACAGGAGTGATAAGTATGACCCTTCTCTTCACATAAGTTACAAACCTGATCATTTCTACACAGTCCTGCACTGTGACCCATTTCATTACAGTTAGTACACTTCAATCTATCACACATGCTACTCAGATGTCCAGTAGCTCCACAGCAATAACACGCCTTAGGCTGACCAGCGTAAAACAAAACCCCTCTATCCTTACCCCCAAAAAAACTATTAGGTAGATGGATCTGCCCCGTATCGGATGTATTTAGAATCACCTGAATTTTCCAGCCCCCCATCCAAATATGGTCATCATCAAAAATAGGCTTGGGATTACCCTGAACCGTACATCTTTGTTTGAGCCAATACACCATATCTGCAACATTCATCCCTTCATTCCTGAATAAAACAGTTATCATATGATGAGCAGGTTTTGTCAAAGGAACTACCTCAAAGGGGGACCATAATGGGGAGGTTTTCAACAAGTGATACAAAGACCAAAATTTCTGCAGCCCACTCCCTTGCTTAAAGCTAATATCAAAGACTGGTTCCACTGAAACATGAATCAGTGCATAAATTTCTATTGGGGTAAAATGCATCGATCCTTTAAGTAAAACTCCTGCCACATGTTTACGGTCAGGAGCGGTTGCTAAACCCCCCTTATAAAGTAACTTGATGGCATTATGTCTTTTAGCAGGAAAAAAATGGGCTCTAAAAAAGAAGCATAAGATTTAACAAGCTCTGACTGCCCCATTGTAGCACCATTCATTTGCTCCCCAATGCGTAGGGCTGTAGGTAATGTAGCAAGATCTGGATTCTGAGGCTAAGAAATCAAGGTGTGCATCAAAGGCAGGACTGGATTCTGCGTCAGCTCTAGACCCTCTGGAACATGTAGGGGAGATGAAATATCCATAGCAGAGCCCCAGTCCTTAGGTCCACCAGTCTCCTTCAAAACACAATCCCTACCATCAGGGGTAGAAGTAGTAAGAGCCGGTATAGAAAGTTTTGAGGGTCCAGAGACCCAGGAACCAGTCACAGACTTTTCCCAACCGGCCCCAGTTAGATCCGTATCAACCGACCATGTTTTCGGTTCTGCAAGCGGGGATTGGGAATCTACCGGAGTCTTGGTCACGGAGCCTCATCTTAAACCAGGCACTGTAGTGCTTGAAACTGCCATTCCTGGTGAGGCTCCCTCAGAAGCATTAAATAAGTTCCCCTCAAACACAAACAAGGATGACTGTCCTGTACCTGTACCTGGTACGAAGGAGAACGGGCGCTGGGATCCACTTTGATCTGCCTGCTCGGAGCACCCTTCTGAAACTGTAGTAGACTGCATAGGAACTGACAGAGGAGCTGCCACGGCAGCATCTGTATCAGAAACAATCACCTTTGACATTTTGGCTTGCACTGGGAGAGAACACTATTGTGCTGCTGCAATCGCAGCCTGTAATTCGCCCTGTTGGATTTTAAATCGGGCTTCTTCATCTGAAAGCTGCTTCCTTAAAGCAGCCGACATCTCCATTTCTTCATTCAAATGAGAAGGGACCACACATTCGGTAGATGTGGAAAGAGTACTATTTCATTGTTGTGTCTACCCTGAGGACTCAGGTAAAGTTGCATCCCTCTTTGAGCTGGGAATCAGCTCAGAATCAAGATTGGGTGCATCAAAGACAACTTCAGAATCTGATATGTCAGGGCATACAGAAGCAGCCTGCTCTTCCACTTCAGACACCACCATCCTCTCCGTCTGCTCAACACAAGTGGCCATCACTCAGGCCAGTGGTTCCCCTACAGGAGAGTAGTGGAATTTCCCCAGTGCCCTGGCCAAATTTTCCCCCATTCACTAAAAATACCACCAACAAGCTTAATCTGGTTCAAGGTCAGTTGGCATTCATCTGTATCCCCCTCCCCTGGGTCGTGCCTGAAAATAGGCAGGATTTGTCTAGTGCACTTACCCGGTCAACAAAAACTAAATAAATAAATATGGTTCATGATAGTAGATTGAGAGAGGAGAGAGACCACCAACCCATTTTGATTTCAATGCAGTCTATTAAGTTTCCTTTTTTTGCCCAGAGAGACCCATGCCTGCCCCACACAGTATTACTGTTTACCAACCACCACCATCTGCGTTGTCAGCATCACCATCATCAGCATCCAAACAATCAATCACTTCAGGATCAGCTTGTATATTCTTGTAGGGATATGAAAATCTTGCCTTATTGACTTTAATAAAAGTTAATGTGTGTACATTTTCTGGCAGCAACCTATTTCCGATGACTGTGACAATATTGCCAGCAGTACTAAATGTGCTCTGAAGAGGCACTTGTTGTACTGTAGGACAACCAAGACATTTACAGGTTTCATCATACAGCTCTGGCCATATTAACTTTTTTGATCTGCAGTATTCAAAGGGGAAAGAATCAATAGGAAAAAGTGGTTCTTGCAGGTAACTGTCTTCCACGATAGACAGAGAACACCCAGAGGAGGAATCAGTGTAAGATGGTATTGTAGAAACAATTTGGTAAAGGTTTTGCCACAGATTTAGCGTGTTACTAAAGATTGAAGGCACTGCAGACAACAACTGCTCTGTTTTGGAGACTTTTCCAGTTCTGCATCTCCTTGTGAAGATGGACCTGCATGTTATGGAGATGCCGACATGAAGCTACAGTGTGTGTCTGATTGTGTTTGACTCCATCTCCCATGAGTGATGCAACTCATCTAACAACTGTAATTTGTAGGCAATCAATTAATCAATCAAAATCTTTATTTAGTCAGGCGAACATCATTGAGCGTAACTCATTTACAAGATGGAACTGAGTAGTCATACAAATAAGAGTACAATTATTTTTACATAGACAAGAATAACATAAACAGTAGTACAATGACATAAAGTGATAATATACAACAATTTACATATATACAAGGCACAGTAAAACTATTTAACCTGTAAGAAAAAGGAGACAATGGGTATAGCAGGCATAATATATAAATTATAGGGCCTAATTGGCTTTTATGAGAGTATATCAGGTGACTGGAAAATAGAAGCAGAACTAACATAATGGAAAACGGAAAAGGGGGGTGGGAGGGTAGGTAGGGTAGGGGGATTAGGCCTTATAAAAGCAATTGCAGAGCTCTGGAAATAGGGTGGAGAATAATCTTTTGAAGGATGTTAAAGGTAAGAGGCTATTTAGTTTCGTGGATTTTTGGAGTGAGTTCCATGCAACTGCTAGTGAGTGGCTGATAGCAGCCCTCCCAAACCGGGTGCAGGCATTGGGGACCTTTAGTATGATGAGTTTACTGATCCTTAAGGTATATGGCCTAGAAGTAATTCAGGTAAAACAGTCTGTGATATAGGTGGGTAGTTTGCCTGATAAAGCTTTGAATATCCAGATTGCAGCATTCCTATTTCTTCTGTGTTGTAGTGATGTCCAATTGACTGCCATATAAAGAGAGCAATGATGGGTGCTGGAGGGAAGGTCAGTAATAAATCTGATGGATCTATGATACAGGGTGTCCAGCTTGTTTAAGAGGGAGTGAACAATGGCCATAGAAAGTCAGCATAATCAATGAGGGATAGGAATGATGCCTGGATTAATCTTTTTTTGGAGTCTCTGTTAAGGTAGTGTTTTATTCTAAAAAATAGACCAAGCCTTTGTCTCAGTTTTATTAGTAGCTCTTCAATATGGACAGAATAGTCAAGCCTATTATCAATCCAGACTCCAAGGTATTTGAAGTTATCAACAAATTCCAGCTTCTCTCCAAGTAGGGTGGATAATTGTAGGGTGGTGGGTGATGGGGTAGTGGCAGAGCAACTCTTTGTGGCAAAGAACACAGCTTTTGTTTTTTTGGCATTTAGAAGTAGGTTTTTTTTCCAGTAGATTGTGTTACAGGATGGAGAATTCAGATTGTAACAGCTCACAGGCTTTAGGTAATGAGGGATTGCTGACATATAATACAGTATCATCAGCAAACAGATGAATGTTAGATTGAGTGAGGTTGGCATCGATATTATTAATATAAATGGCAAAGAGGATGGGGCCAAGAATAGAGCCTTGCGGTACACCTCTTAGCAGTGGTTTTAAGGTGGATAGGTAATTTCCATTTTTACCAGTTGTGACCTATCTGATAGGTAGCACTTAAACCAGTTGAGTGAGAGAAATCCAGTCCTAGTGAGCTAAGGAGGTGATTAATGATTCATGATCCACTGTGTCAAATGCTTTACTCAAATCCAGGAACACAGCACAGGTACTGTTCTTCTTATCCAAGGCAATCTGCCAATCGTTAGTTACTTTGGCTAGGGCAGAAATGGTGCTATGCCTTGATCTAAATCCCGATTGTGCTGAATTTAGGAGGTTATTGTTATCCAGATAGTCCCTTAATTGTGAGTTTACTAATTTTCAAGCATCTTGGATAGTACTGATAGGATGAAATGGGCCTGTAATTGTTGAGGTCCATGGGATCACCAGATTTAAGTAGTGGAACTACTTGAGCTGTTTTCCAAGTGGAGGGAATGGATCCAGTAGTTAGGGAAAGATTGAAGAGATGAGTGAGGGGGGCAGATAAGACGTGTGATGCAATTTTAAGGAAGTAGGGATCCAGGGAGTCTGTACCTGCACTCTTAGAAGTATCTAAATTAGAGAGGAGGTCTTCTACTTCTTTCAAGGATATTGGGTTGAAGGAAAAAGTTGAAGTAGCCTTTTGTCCCACAGTGGATTGAAGGTTCAAGGAAGATCTCAGGAGATTTGCAGGTGATGAGTCAAATGCTAGGCCAGCTGTGGTGAAGTGGTCATTGAAGCTATTTAGGATTTCTTGTTTGCTCGTAATTTCTGTATCATTTAGTAGCAGTTTGGAGGTTAAGACAGGAGTAGAGTTTTGGCCCAGAATTCCTTTTATAGTACCCCAGAGTCTGGTTGGGTTATTGTAGGAGGCATCCAATTCAGCTCTATAGTAGGCAGCTTTGGCAGTTCTTATTTGTTTTGTACATGAATTCCTTGCTTTTCTGAAATTTAGCCAGTCTCTGTATCCTTTGTTTTTCTTGCCTTTTTCCACAGTTTGTCTCTGGTTAACAAGGCTGCTTTAAAATCAGTAGTGAACCAAGGGCAGGATCTTGCTTTAGTTCTGATACTGGTGATTGGTGCATGAATATTGAGAGCATTAGTGATAATGTCCTTTAAGGTCTGAGAGCTGTTTCAACTGAGGTTGTAAGGTAGAAATCTTGCCAATATATTGTATTACCAAGTCATGGAGGTATCCTGAGATGTTGAATTTCTTTTTTGACCTTTTGAGGACAAATTCTGCAGGATTGGGTGGTTTGAGTGTAGATCTTATGCCAGCTATAGGACAATGATCACTTACATCACTCGGTAGTACTCCTGCATGTGAATATAAGTGAGGCTTGTTTACCAACATAATATCCAGGAGTGAGCTGTTGCTAGAGTTTTTTAGGTTAACCCTGGTTGGGTCTTTAATTAGTTGTGTAAATCCATAGGTGTCACAAAAGGTTACCAATGGTGCAGATACATTAGATAGCCAGTTTAGATTCAAATCACCAAGGACGATGGTATCTTCAGGGCCTATATTGAGTATTGACCCTAGGTGAGATAGTAGTTTGAGGCCTGCAGAGGGGGGCCAATAGCAGCCAATCAATTTAAATGAAGACAAGTTAGGAAGGGATATTTTGATTGACAAACATTCAAATTCCTTTGGTTCGGATGTATTGATGAGGCAGGTTGCAGAGATGGTGTCCTTAATGTATATGGCCACCCCACCACCCCTGGAAGGCGATCTGCTCTGAAGAGCTGATAGTTGGGAAGGTTTACAACACTGTCTTTTGTTGTAGGTCTGAGCCAAGATTCAGAGATGACCAGGAAGTCAGGTAGAGTATGTGCCACCCAAGCCTGTATTAAGGAGAACTTTTTTAAGAGGTTGCAAGCATTGAAATGTAGGAAGCTTAGGCCATTTATGGAGGATAGATCAGCAGGGGAAAAGAAACTTTCAATGGGGCCAGGATTTATTTCAATAGTACCAATGCAGATCAGAAGGAAGAAGATTAATTTGAGGAGGGCACCAAGGGACAGGGATAGTGAGTGGTCAGAGCATTTCCTCTTCTTCCTGGGTGCCCGCTGTGTGATGGGAGAAGGTCCTGTTTTATAGGTGTGAATTTTATCATAACATAATAATCTGATGGACAGGCATAGTGGGTTAATATAAAGCCAGGATACATGTAAGGTGCTAGGGGAGTGTTGACTTGTTAGAGAGGCTTTATGTGGGATACCCCAGGGGTTGCAGTGTAAAAGTGGTTCGAAATGAATAAGGAATAGGTGGCTGTCCATTGTGGATGGCAGGGGTGGGCAGATCATATTCACTAACTTATTCATCATGACAGGGGGTATATCATAATTATCATAAGGGATTGGGGGAGAAGAGAGGCTCAGGAGCAAAAAGAAGCAAAGTAGCATTGTGGAGGTTAGGTATGGGTTAAGAGAGGAAGGTAAATAGATGTGGACGTGGATTAGAGAAATGGTGGGGGAAAGTGTATAAAAAGAATCAACCGAGAGGGGGGAGGGGGCGGCCAAAAATTTGCGGCTTTGCCCGTGCCTTCTGCCTGCTTCTCCCGGCCTCCTGGATCCCTCGGTCGGCTAGACGGATGCCGCCGGCCCGCTGGTGGCTCAGAGCCCCTCCAGTCTCTGGATCTCGAGGGCTGTGCCGGCTGCAAGGTAGGGGACAGAGGAGAAGGCAGTGAGCAAGGTACTTTATTGCAGGCAATCTGCAAAAAGGTGCTAAAGATCTGAATCTGCACAACAAAAGACTGGGAGGGTATGGGGGGGTTAGGCGCCTAAGCGTCTAGCCCACACAGAACACAAAAAAGGCTGTAATCACAAGCTAACAAGATATCAATACAACCCTCAAATCGGGCACAATTAAAGAGTAAAACGGCTCTTTTTGGGTGAATTTAAGACTAAATTAAAAATAACATAAATCCCAGCCAGAATAGTGTTGCAAAAGTCCAGCTAAAGTCTATGGGAAAGGCACACCAATCGGAAGCAAGGCAGAGTCAGCGGTCGCTTTCTGATTGGTTTGCAGCTTTGCCCATACCTTCTGCCTGCTTCTCCTGGCCTCCTGGATCCCTCGGTCGGCTAGACGGATGCCGCCGGCCCGCTGGCGGCTCGGAGCCCCTCCGGTCTCTGGATCTCGAGGGCTGTGCCGGCTTCTGCCTGCTTCTCCCGGCCTCCTGGATCCCTCGGTCGGCTAGACGGACGCCGCCGGCCCGCTGGCGGCTCGGAGCCCCTCCGGTCTCTGGATCTCGAGGGCTGTGCCGGCTTCTGCCTGCTTCTCCCGGCCTCCTGGATCCCTCGGTCGGCTAGACAGATGCCGCCGGCCCGCTGGCTCTATGTAGTGCTCTATGTCATCTGTTTGTGGAAGATGTATAGCCTTGAACCTGGGATCTAAGAGAATTGCAAGTATGTAGTGTTCTGATTTTGTCATTGCAACTAATCTGTCATTGTTTTGGAAATGCTTACACATTCTCTTTACAAGATTTCCGTGATACTGCTGACATGTTGTCTGAGCTTCAGATCTGTCTTTTTCTATCTGTTGAGTCAGAACACTCAGATGATGTGAAATCAGCGTTATGAGTGGGATTACTTGACTCAGAGATGCACCTTCGGAAGACATGTCCCTTGTAGCTGTCTCAAAAGGAGCTAGGATGCAGCACACTGTCTCCATTAATTTCCATTGCAGCACAGAAAGCATAATGCCATCTCCAATAGTGTAACTGGAGCAATACTCATGTACAGCCTGCTTTTATTCCAAGAGGCACTGCATCATATAAAGAGTTGAGTTCCACTCAATGGAAACATTTTGAATCAGCTTTTGCTGGAGCAGATTGTGTTTCTTCTGCAGTTCGGACAATATCCATATAGCCTTGGTGGAATGTGAAAAGTGAGACACAATTTTTTTGCAAACGGTAATATTACCATCCACTTTTGCTTCATTGCTCAGGAATCCCATGACAACTAAATGTAAGCAATGTGCAAATGTTAGCAGCTTAGATTCAGTGCAAAGAAGTGCAAAGTAATGCACCTGGGAAACAAAAACCAAGGGGAAGAGTACACAATGGGGGTGAGATACTAACAACAACAAAAATGGAAAGGGACCTGGGGGTAGTCATATCAGATGACCTAAAGTTGGGCCAGCAATGTGAGAAGGCAGTAAGGAGGGCTGGGGGGATATTGGGATGCATAGGGAGAGGCATCACCAGTGGAAAACAAGAAGTTGTTGGCCCTCTGTACAGACAGTTGGTAAGACCACATCTGGAGTACTGTGTACAGTTCTAAAGACCCCATCTCCACAAAGACATAGACAGGGTGGAGGCTGTCCAGAGGAGGGCAACCAAAATGATGCAGGGTCTGCATCAGAAGACATATGAAGAAAGACTAAAGGAACTAAAGATGTATAGCCTCGAGGAAAGGAGGGAGGGGGGAACATGATAGAAACTTTAAAATACCTCAAGGAAATCAACAAAGTCCAATAGGGTAGCATCTTTCAGAAAAAGAGTTGTGCAAAAACAAGGGGGCACAATTTGAAGATAGAGGAGGAAGGCTCAGAGGTAATGTGAGGAAGTATTTCTTTACAGAGAGGGTTGTGGATACATGGAACAGCCTTCCTGAGGAGGTCGTAGAGTCAAAAACAGTGGGGGAATTCCAGAATTCATGGGACAGACATAAGGCAATTCTAGTGGGGGGTAGGAGGAAGTAGGTTGTTGGTTAGCTAGGATCTGCAGCTTATCCATTAGGTAAGGAAATGGGCAGACTAGGTGGGCCAAGTGGTCCTTATCTGCCGTCAAAGTCTATGTTTCTATGTTTCTATGTAAAGCAAGAAGCATGTATAAACCCTCCATCCTGCACTGCTTTCAAGATGTTGGCTCCATTGCCACTTACTATAAAGCCACATTTTAGACCATGAGAATAAATCCATTCGTGAAACAGCTGATTTAGTTCCTGCAATATGTTTGCAGCTGTATGATTTTGCCCAAACTTCTTTATATGTAGCAGCACCATCTTTTGGGGTGTCTTTGATTTTGAAGAAGCACAAGAAAAAGTGACCCAATGAGCAAAAAGGGACATATAATCTATATTTTGACTGCTGGTCCACATTTCTGTCGTGACATGAATAATCTCACCAATATGGAAGTGAGAACATTCCTCCCAGCTCCCAAACTCTAATTATTCCAAGTGTACTTGCCGGCAGAATTCAAACTGAAGCAAGAAAGACCCACCAGCCTAATTGGACTCCAGGCCTGGTGGGTGCAAAACCAGCACCTTAAAGAATATTCTGAATCAGGATTCAAGTTGCCTATTAGGCAGATTTAATAAATAGATTAGCAGCAATTAATTATTTTCATTTCATTGTAGATTCCATAACCCTTTACATTTATGCAAAAAACTTTTTAGACATAGATCATCTGTTGGCACTTTTCCTTATTGCATTAAAAATCACAACCAAGTTCAGATTTGTTAGCATAATAATCAAAAATAACAGATGTGCATAAAGTGCTAAAGGTGCAAATGTGTTTGGTTAGGTATATATCTTGATTAGAAATGAACTGAGATACGGCTTTGTGGGAGAAGGAACCAATTCAACAGAAATAAAGTTAAAGGAGTGGCTTCAAACCTCGGAAAGTTTACTAGGCAGCTAGCAATAATTCAATAGCCAAGGTGATGGGAAATCAGTGGCAAGCCTGGTTTTAGCTTTGTGTTCACCAGCTAATAGCTCACTTGCATACATATACATAATTGGATTATGCTCACTATACTTCTAGACTCCATCTGTTTGAAACTTATTCTGGTGAAGCCTGGTAGAGCACTCTCCTCATGCATAAATGCCACTTCCCCACTCACCTTTGGGCTAAAGTTAGATTCAAACAGTCATCAGAATCATTAAGAAAATGTGGTACTTATCAAATCCATTAGCCACTCCTGAGTCCCTTCATACTCTTCAATTTAATCTCCATCATAGGATTAAAATCCCACAAAGCACAGATGGAGTCAAAGTGCTCAATATTCCACCTTACAACCAAGGTCCAAAGTCCACAGAAAGTGCAAAATAGCAAGATAATTAAAAGTTGAACACCGCATCACATGAATGCCCACAGGACGCTGCTGAGAGCAACAGCAGAATAACATCACCCTCTGTAGTTTTAAGTGAAAGTATCACTGTTGCTTTTAATGCCTGATACATGTTTGCTATTTCAACAAAGGAAAAGTACCTTTGACGAGGATCATTGTAACAATGCTCTGCAAGATTCATGAGCTCCCAAAAATATTCATGATATACTAAAGAGAATGGCAGAAGGGCTCCAGCTAACAATTCACCAATTTTGTGAGTAAGATGAAGGCTGTTTGGATGATTTTTGGCAAAAGTATTCTTCCATTCAAATGCCTAAGACAGTGTTAGCTGCTTACAGCATGTCCCTGATGGTTTATTAGACACTGTGCTTTGATGGCCAGATGGACATTTGGGTGGTGTTCTTGGACTCATTTATTCAATGACATCACTGGATGTGCAACTGGTGCTAATGGTGTGGGTGTTAGAGGTCCTAGGGTGGGCAGTGGTTGTGTTCGCATTAAGTTCAGAAAATTCAGTATGCATTTCAGTTTCTTGATCCTCCTGACTCTTCTCATTTTCTTGTGTGGTCTGGAAGATAGAGACCATGTGTTTTGGATGATCAAGCAATACTGAATGTTTTTTCAGATGGCGTTTAAGAGCTGTAGTGCCAAGGCATGATGCAACTTTATCACGGCTTACACTTTGTTTACATATGGAAGAAATTGCTCTGCATGGATCACTTTTACTGACACAGAAACAATTTCACACTTCAGATGTGACAGATTTTGTTTGAGTGCTAGGAAGATAACTAAAACCTGTTTGTGTTTTTTTCACATGTCTGAGTAGAACCCGGGACATCCTCCTTGGTGCTAGAAAAGTGGGCAAGGGCAGTGGCTCCTGAGGGGTTTACATTGTTAGCCAATATAGAAATGGTGGATTTACTGTCTATGTCCTTTTCATCGCCAGTATTGGTGGATTTATTTGCAAGTGCACTACCAGATTCTTTGTCAGCAGCAGATGTGCTCATTTCACTTCATTGAGGAACTGATGAATTATTACCAGTCACAACAGTGTCAGACTGAGATAAAGAGCTACTGTCTTAGTCAGAGAGGGGGTCATTGTCACTTGCACTATTACTGCTAGTCATTGGGATTTTAACAGCATGAACGGCATACCTTATGGTGCCTCTCCATGTGACACCAGCAGCTGCACAAATTTTCTTAAAAGGTCCCCCTTTACCACACTTCATTGTTACTCTTTTGCTGTTTGTTGAATTTTTATCACGTGAAACATTTTATTTTGGGTTACATCAGGATTACCACTACCACCAACACCTGCTCCACCACCAGCACCAGATGCTTCATCTGTGTTAGTGTCTGCCGTAATAGCAGCAGTATACTGCACACACAGTCACACACAATTTCTGTGCTAGAAAACAAAGTGGTCTATGACAGTGATTGCTGGCTGCAACTACAAAATTTGGTTTTGGCTGTAAATGACACAACGATGCAGTGGACCCGTTACATAATTAAAGAATATGCAGGTTTGCAAGTTCGTAGATAAAGGAAGAATCCTAGGTTCAAGGCTTTCAGAATGCTAGGACTGCTAGGCAATTGGGCATAAGCATACGCAAAGTAGGTCGGGCAAGGTGAAAGGTCAGGAATTGTAATTCTGACTCTGAGTAAAAAAAATAGTTTCATTATTAATACATGAAATTGTGACATCACACAACTGCCCACTGGGTTTCTTATGGTAAAACACACTGGGTAGGGTACAGTGCAGTCAAAGGGCACATAGCAGCAGGGTGATGGGCTGGCAACAGGAGACAGAATCACTCACACATTTACAGAACCCAGTGAAAAAGATTTTCATTCATGTACAGTATCCATTTTCTCCAACATGGAAATACATCTCTGGCATGTATTTAAGGAGATGAATACCACCACACACACAGATACAACTGGCTGCTCATTGGGCCTCTCATGGTAACATACACTGGGTAGGGTACAGTGCAGTCAAAGGGCTCACAGTAGCAGAGTGATGGGCTGGCAACAGGAGACAAAATCTCTCTCACACAGTCACAGAACACAGTGAACAAGATTTTCTTTCATGTGTCTATTTTCCCAGTGTTGAAGTATATCTCTGGCATGTATTTAAGGAGATGAATACCACAGCACACACAGACACAACTGGCTGCTCATTGGGCCTCTCACATTAACACTTACTGGGTAGGGAACAGTGCAGTCAAAGGGCGCTCAGCAGCAAGGTGGTGGGATGGCCACTGGAGACGGAATCACTCACACCATCACAGAACACAGTGAACAAGATTTTCATTCATGTGCCTATTTTCCCGAAAGGGAAATATATTTCTGGGATGTATTTAAGGAGAATACCATCACACACAACTGGCCACTCAATGGGTATCTCATGGTAACACACACACTGAGTGCAGTGTAGTCAAAAGGGCACACAGCAGGATGACCCCCCCCTTCCAATGCCTGGCTTTTCCTCCCATCCTTCCTTTTTCTGCCACCATTTTATTTTGGGGGGGGTTCCCCTTCCTTCCCCAAATCCTCAGTTCCCAGCCCACTCTAAAGCCTGACTGGCACTGCCTGCTGCCCAAGACTGATGAAAAAAATAATAGTTGGTCGGCTCGGCTGACTGGTTGCTGCTGCTCTGTTCAGTCTGCTCTGCAGTGCCTGTACCAGCCCAGCCACTGATTTTTTTGCTGCACAATGCCTCTCACCTAATTCTAACTCCATCATCCGTCCCACGTCCCTCCCTCTCAGCTGTCACTCTCACTTCCTCCACAGTACAGCAGCTGCCAGGCAGTCCCTGAGTCATCCCTCCCAGCTGTCACTCCCTCCTCCCTGTGGCCTCCACCCACTGCACCTCTTGCCAGCCACTCATGCTCACTCACCACTTGCTCACTCACTCCCTTCCCAAGGACGGCAGCCAGGCATCAAATTCCTAAGTCCATTCTTCCCAGCTGTCACTCCCTCACTGTGTGCTCTGTGCCTCTCACCACCAGCCACTCACCCGCCAGTCTGTTCTGCGGGTCCAGCCCAGTGCCATGATGCCACCCTCCTCCCACTGTTAGTCCCTCCCTCCTGGCAGCCAGGAAGTCCCTCCTTAAGTCCCTCCCTGTGCCTGCGAGCTGTACGGTATTGCAGGGTGCAGGGCGGGCAATGTTTAAAAAGGCACAGAATTAGAATCCTTTTGTGATCCCTCTAGTGTTCGAGTTCTAAATTAGAAATCGAACACCAAGGTTCGAGGAGGGTTTGAATCTTTTTTGAACTGGTTCTGACAACCCTAGACTAAGATAGTACAGGGCTTGTACAAGAAAACATATGAGTAGAGATTAAAGGACCTCAATATGTACTCACTGGAGTAGAGGAGAGAGCGGGGGAAATGATAGAAACTGCCAAATACATTATGGGCATAAACAAGGTACAGGGGGAGACATCTTCCAGCAGAGGAGGAGTACAAGAATGTGGGGGCATCATATGAAATTGGAAGGCAGTAGGGTAAGGGGAAATGTGAGGAAGTTTTTCTTCACAGACAGGGTGGTGGACACATGGAATAATCTACCACAGGAGGTGGTGGGAGCAAGCACAGTGGAGGGGTTTATGCATGCCTGGGACAGGCATAAGGGAGCCTTAGAGGTGGGAAGGAGGGTTGAGAAGCCAATGACCAGGTAGCGTCAGAAGCTACAAACCAGTGTACGGCTTATGGGCAGACTAGATGGGCCTGGCAGTCCTTATCTGCCATAAATGTTCTATGTTTCTTTCCCCCTCGACCCAGGATGCACCTGGAAACAAGCTATTTTAGCTCAGTATGCCTTTCCTGGTGAAATTAAAAAAAAAAAAATAATAATGATAATGATAATAATAATTTTGTCAGGTGACCCGGAAGTAACCAACTGTCTCAGATTTGCACAGAGTGTTGTACCATTTCTTACTCCACATATTTTACTCTGAATAAAGCCATTTTTTTTTGCACTTTATCCATGGTCTGACTAATTTATTAGCTTTCTGCAATTTAGGTAACTGGGGCTGTGTCCTGGATTCCTGTTTTCTGCTGTATTTACCTTTAGCCTGTGCACTGGCCACCCTTGAAGAGTCTCCCCATATATAATTTGAACCCAGTAGTCTCCAAATTGTTGTTTTCCTATCCCCAGCTACCAATCCCCATTTCTCCCTGAATTACCCAATTGTGGATAGATGGCAAGCAGCACTGCTATATCTCGAACCTATTGAAAGTGAAATGCAATCACAGAGTCCACCGAACCATTACTCCAGAGGGGAGAAGCAGTTGAACAGTGGAAGTAGTGTTTGTTGTTTTATCAGTTGGGGAGCAGCTGTTGAGCCATGGGAGTGGCATTTGCTGTTGTTGGGTTGCTGGGCATAGAGAGAAAGATCCAGGAAAGGTGAGAAGAAGCAGCTGAGCCATGGGAGTGGTATTTGGTATGGGTGGAGATTTGGGAGGAGGGGAGAGAAGAAGTTGAGCTGCGGGAGCAGTCTTTGTTGTGGTGGTGGGGAGAGAAGCTGCTGAGCTGTGGAAGCAACATTTGTTGTAGGGGGAAGAGAACAAGGAGGCTGAAGAGAAACAGTTGAAAGGGTCGGTTCACCCATATCAGTGCTACAGTCATTTTGTCAACAGTGATATGGGCACAAGCAGTATGCCGCCTAATATGTCTGTGCCAGGCATTGAGGCTCTGAGGACAAAGAGCACTAAAGCTCCATCTGGGAAAATAATAATGTTTACATGGGGCTTAACCCCCAACACCCCCCATGACTAAATATAACATCCTAAATATAACCTCCTTCAAGTGGGCATACCCCAGAGGTGGGTGCAAAGGGCAGCATTGCCCCATCATCATATCCCTTATTATGGCACCCTTATTGTGGTGACAATATTCAGTCACCATTCTAAAGGTATACCGAGAGGTCACACTTAAGTGACTTTGGTGTGTGTGTGTCTGTGTGTGTGTGTGTGTGTGTGTGTGTGTGTGTGTGTGTGTGTGTGTAGGATTGTGTAGGACTGGCAGCAGAGTTATAAAGTTGGGTCAGGAAGAATTGGAGACTCTGGCTGATGGGGGGGAAACAGCTAAAAGGATGCAACCACAGTGGGACAGGGCATGTCCGCAGTCTCTGCAGCAGCCTTGTTAGGACTGGTGTGCACAGGCTCCTGCAGGGGTTAGCTACACTGGCTGGCTTGCTTACAGAATACACCTCCCCAGCCACTGCACAGCCAGAGCAGCATCAATATGTTTGCTTTGCACATGCATGCAAGTAAATATAATTTGATGTTTTGCAAGTCAAGTAGAACAGAACTTAGGCATCACCTATAGTAAACACACAGAGGTACTGTAATAACATGAAAAATATACTGTAGTTTATTTAGGATGTACAGCATAATAATTGGATTCTGATTGGATAGCATAGTTTATATATTTTTTTTTAATTTTATCAGCCTGCCTGTAAAAGGACGGAGGAACACAGATGGTTAGTTTTAAAGATAAAGGCCAATAATGGATTTAATTAATTTTATTCATTATGGTTTATGTTTATTCATGTAGGTAATAATCTGCAGAAGCAGCAAGATTGTAAGCTGTGTAATTTTGCAAACTGGATTACTGACCAGTTTGGGCTATGCATACAATATAAGAGAAACATAAAAATTTGGTGAGCAGTGTGGATATTTCTGAGACCCTAGCTAGTGTTTCTGATGCATGACCATGCCAAAGAAATACTATACACTGCACTAAAAAATGTCACTAGCAGGGCCAGTCCGGTGGCACTGAGGGTTGAGGCATTGGACTCCAGACCTTGCGCTTTGTTGGCAACCTGGGTTCGGGAATGAGCCTGGGTCACTGGGGTCAGCTGGAGGGAGAAGGTGGGAGCTGGCTTGAGCAGCCACAAGGCAGCTCTCCTCTCCTGGGGATGGATCCAGTCACTTCCACTGCAGGGCTGCCCCTGGGAGAAGGTCTGAGGGTAGTGCAGATGGAAAGCAGCTAGAGTAGGGAAGGTGCTGCGGATTGCTGCATGCACATGACTTCACACACACTCAAGTGACTGCAGCACGGGAGGGGAGAAAATGTGAAATTGGAGCTGGCAGGCTCCATGATGACCTGGCTGCAACCCACACCAACCTCCCGTGGATTCTGGATTTGTGTTCCTGGGAGTGGGGTAGAGAAAGTCAACACTCCTTACCCTGGCCCCACCACAGGGGGCAATCCATGGAGGAACTTCTGGGCGTAGGACCGGGGCAGCGATGCAAGGGCCAGAGAACAGGCCCTCAGAACTGCCTGCAGCTCCGCAGAAGGAAGAGGAAAAAATACAATAAACAAAAAAGTGCCACTAGCAATACTATAGGTTAGTCTTTTGGTTAGTCTCTGCAATGGCATATTAGTGTGCTTTTCAGAAAGATAGTGATGTTAATGAGGTCCTAAAATGCCCCAAAAGCCATACACAATTTGCATTGTTCTAGCCTTGATTACCATCTCATTGTGAAGCATTACCATGATATTGCCTGTTATTAGCATGCCATTATAGCTGAAATCCAACCCAAGTGTGCATCTTCAATCAATTTCTATCTCCTAATTAGTAAACAATGGGCCCCATATTGAAAGCCATCCACATGCATCACACAAGTAGGAACACTGCATGACATTTAGTCTACATCTGGCATGGGGCAATAGTCAGACAGTTAGCATGCTCTGACTGGAGGATGCAACTGTCTGAATATAGGGCCATGCCAGCACAATGCATAGTTATTATGTAATGCACTGCTACAGCCAAATGTCAGAATATGGCCCACATGGGAGCCAGCTGGAGATGGCACTGCCTAAATGGGATGGTGCCAGGGTATCTCTGGGCCATGTTCAGCCCTAGCATGCTAATGAGCCCATTGGGTATGCAAGGCACTAAGGTGCCATTTGTAGGCCCATTATGGGCTCATCAGCATAGCTGTGCAGCCCCCACACTGCTTGTCCTGCATGTTGTAATAATGAACTCTTGTAATCTTGTTTGTCCTCCTACTTCCCAATTGCATATTCCCTTTTTATCATATTCCCTGGTCTCTGGTAACCCCCCACCACCCGATCCCCCATTCCATTATTGTAATTATAGTTGTTGGTGTCTAGGGGACCCCACCCTCGATAGTACATTCTGTTATTTTAATTTTATTACCAGGTGCTTTAATGGAACTTTCACCCCCTTAATAAGCGTCCAACTCCCTTCCAACCTGCTTGCTCCAGACCCTCCACCCACACCCTTCTCACCCTGGACACCAATCAAAAGCCAGAAATCTGTCAAGCAGATTAGCATCCAGCACAGTCCTCTGCTCAACACCTCACCCAGTCACTGTCTGATGTTCAGTGAGAGATTGTGAGTACTTATACTCATGATTGCTCAATGAACATCAGATGGTGGCTAGGCAATGTGGTAAACAGAGGGCTGTGCCAGCCACCTCCAAACCTGACAAAATTATGGCTTCTGATCTGTATCTGGGGTGAAGGAGGGTCTGGAGTGAACAGCTTGGGAGGGGGTCAGATGCCCATTAAATATCTCATGTAGTAACATCATACAGGACTGTCTTGTAAACAGGGATTTTATCCATAATGACATGCTATCCTGTTTAAAAATAAAAATGTTATCTATCTACTATAAGGGGTACACTACACTACCAAGGAATATGATTAAAATAATGGAATGAACGATCAGGGAGTGCTGGGGCCACTACACACTGTGGAATTTGAATAACAGAATGGGGGAACAGGGAGTCTCGGCAGCTAGATACAAGGAAATATGTTAGGTAGCACAGAATTTGTGATCAGTGGGTGGGGGGATTGCTGGGCACTAGGAGTTATGTAGACATACACATCATGGGTGATTGGGAGGGCACAGCCATTGCACTGCGTTAAGTACAGGGTTTTGGCAGTGTTAAACAGTGCTGTGATGGAGGCTGTTAAACACTGCCAAAACCTTTGACTATACCACTGCATCAATTTTGCTGTATGAACCTGTATTTGTATAGGTGCAGCAGTATATTCTGTCAGGTTAGCACAGCACAATGGTGGCTCCTGAACATGGACCCTTCCCTGATCATTGGCACTATTTATGGTTAGTACAGTGCTATCCATTTGAATACGGGAGCCAACAGTGTATACAAAGTAAAGTCTTTGGGTTTGAACACATCCCCTGCACCAGTGTCCACAGTAACAAATAAACCTTGGAGAAAGATATTTAAACACTGCATCTTTCAGGACTGCTTTACTGCTACATAACGATAAACTACACAATGTATTCTTTTTAAAACAGCATTTTATTTCTGGGATATTATACATTCTTTTTTTTTTACTTTTATTTTTATTCCCCTCCTCGCGGCTCCATCAACCCCATCATCCACTGTCCCTAGCACTTACCTGAGAGACCACAGCTCCTCCACAGATTCCCCCCCTTTGTTAGGGTCATCAGAGGTCCTCCAAGCCATCTCCAGAAGCCATACTCTGTTGGTGGTCTCCGTGCCGAGTAGGCAGTGTTTGGTCTGTGAGGCACTGCAGAGCATCATCCAGTCATCAGTGCTGTGTTTGGCTGTTCAGGATCCTAACCCATGGAAGCAGCCATCTGACACTTGCACATTAAAGAACATTTGATGTGTACCCCACCCACAACTGCTGCCGTAGCCGCGCTGTCACCTATGATCACTGATGGGGTGGTGATGCAGCTGAGCAATCTGCCCACCCTCCCTGGAGGAGGAGAGTGGCCATTGGGACTCCCAATCCTCCTCCCCTCTGGTTGACCCCCAAGCAGTCAAGGTTCATTCTCAAACTTGGGTCGGCAGCATGGTGGCAGGTGAGGAATTAATGCCTCTGCCCTCATCCCCACAGGGCCAGCTTACAAAATGAATTTTACCCTTGTTCTATACTATAATACTGTAGCTGCTGAAACTCTCATATAACAGATGATGACATGAATTTTTGTTATTGTATATTGTTTTTACATTACGTTGCAACTTCCTGGATGGTAGGTGATGAAGGCCCCTCTGTCATTTTACATCCAGCATAGAGTCCTATGTAACTGGGATTTCAGGCTGTAGTAGCCCCTCAACCAGCACCCACCTCAAGTGCCAGTACTGTTCTGCAGTCCACATTGTATGTAGCTGTGCTTCTTGGAGTGATGGTACTTTAAATGGTTGCAGGTGTATATAAAGGTGGTTTAGAATTTTTAATTTTTAGCTTTAAACAACTGGAATGTAATTTTTGGTTCTTAAGGAGCAATTTGGCTTTGTGTGTGGCATTTGCACAAGTTGGAGGACACTTTGAGTTTATATACATGGCCACCTCCATGACTGCAATTGCAGTCATCTTGATATTTGATGCAATCATTCAGTTGTACAAACTGACCATTCTGTATATGACATTTATAGGTATAATGCATTTGCACTGATTTTGCTACAACAAGAAGAAATTTGTACGCAAGTTTTGCAACTAAGTATATGCCTCACTACATGATATCTAGCTAGCAACTGCAAAATCACAAAGTATAAGTCTCCAGGCATTTTATATTTTAGAAGGCAGTTAACTGGGCCACAGAGAACAATGACTGGGACCTCTCAGTACCAGGTTATTCTCTCTGTAGACAAGATAGGAACGGTGCGAGGGGAGGAGGGGAGGCACTTCATGTGCATAAAGATATAACTTCCACATCAGTTGACATGTACAAACAAGCATTTGTCAATGCCGAATGTTGGCTTGCTGGCATTGGCAGTGCAGGAGTTAGAGAGATGCATCATAGGAATGGCAGTGAAGTATTGAACTGATGCCAACCCACCCCCACCCTGCAGACAGTGACAGGCATTAGGGTGTCCCTTTGGGTGTTTGGTAGTGCAGTGCGGGAAAACATGTTGGTCAGGATGTGAAAAATGACAGCTGCACAGTTCATAAGGAGGTGTAAAAAAAAATGCCAGTGTTGAAAATGTGGCATACAAATATACCAAATTTGCAGAGTTACAAGGGTGCGTGGGAAATATGCAATGCATGCTTGCAACATTGCCATTTTATGGGCGTTTGGCACCAAATTTTCAACATAGGCATTTTAGCACCTCTGCTCATGTACAGTGTCACTGTTATTTCCTGAAAGTGTCCCAAGAAGTGATTTCGCACAGCGACCATGCTATTCTGCGCCGGAAGTGCGAAAACACATTTTGGGCAGGATATTTGAAATGATGGCTGTACTGTACTGTTCATCAAGAGGTGTGGAAAAATGGCAATGGTGAAAATCCAGAGTGAAAATATCACAAATGCATGACAGTACGAGCTTACGTGCAATCTGCCAATGCACGCTCATAGTGCACACTCATAACACAGTCATTTTATGGAGTATCATCACCTGATTTTCAACATAGGCATTTTAGGACCTCTGCTCATGAACTGTGTCACTGTCATCTGCATAATCTGGCCCAAACACTGATTTCTCACAGTGACTGTGCTGTTGTGCGCCGGAAGTGTGGAAACACATTTCGGGCAGGATGTGGAAAATGACAGCTGTACTGTTCACAAGGAGGTATACAAAAATGACAATGCTGAAAATCCGGTGGTAAACTATTGTGAATGCGCGAAGTTATGAGCCTGCATAGCAACTGCGCAACGCACACTCATAAAACAGGCATTTGTTGGAATTTTTCCACCAAATTTGGAACATAGGCTTTTTGAGAGGCCACCTCATGAACACTGGCACTGTCATTTCGTTAATCAGTCCCGAAAGGTGATTTTGTGCAATGATTGCGAAATCACCTTTCAAGGCCAATTAATGCCATGACAGTGATAGAATTCATGAGGAGGGGCCCCAAAAACTCCGTGTTGAAAATTTGGTGCCAAAATTCCAAGAAATGCCCAAGATATGCAGTAAAGTTGAAAAAACCTTATTCATTCCATTATACAGCTTACCGGCATTTCTTCAGTTCGCAGTCAGCTTTGAAGAGTGCAGACGTGTTCCCGGTCCACGGAAGATTGTCGCACCAGACTCGGAGGTAAGTATGGGGTGAGGGGGGTGAGGGGAGGCAGAGTGCACAGTGGGTGGGTGCGGGTAGGGGGAGGGTGGCATCGAGACTACGAGGGACGGTTTTCATTTTACAGGGTAAAAAAACCTGGAAAACCATCATGGGACAGTTTTCATTTTGCAGAGCATTTGGCATGCTGGGGTGGGCTCCCAGCATGCCACCTAACTGTTTTTTTTGGGAGGTGTCAGTAGTCGACGGGGGATTGGGCACCCTCATTGGCACACAACACGGAGGAGAGAAAGTAATGCTGACAGGGATTGGGCCCTGCTGTCGACAAACAAAGAAAGTGGGGGGGCACAAGCTGAGGGAATTAGGCACCTCGGCATTCAACAATTGGGGGTGATGCCGACGAGGGGCTCCCCATCGGCACACAAAGACAGCGGGGGCCACGAGCTGAGGGGGATTGGGCACCCGCATTCAACAATGTGGGGTTTATGCTGATGGGGAGTGGGCTCCCCATCAGCACACAAGGATAGTGGGGGTTAACAACAGAGGATTGGGCACCCTGATGTCGGCAGCTGCGAGGCAGCCGCCTGCTTGCTGACTATGCTCATAATGGCAGCGAGCATGGCAAGCAAAGGACCACTGTGTATGACGAGCTTTGCTTGGATTGCAGCAGACCTTTGCTTAGATGTGCTCACCCCATTATGTATGCATGATGTGGCACCAGGCATGCAGGCTGATTGGGGAATGAGGGTTGCACCTACTGATACATGCCCTGCATTTGCCCAACAGCGGCTGTGCCTCCAACTCTGCACTACCGCAAGATGTTGACTTGCTCGCAAGCATGGCAAGCCAACATAAAAAGAGGGGGTAGAATCATTGTGGGTTCAACTCAACTGAGCACCTGGAAAAAATATGTGCATCAGGGTAATTTACAGATCACTGAGGCAGTCAGAGGAGAAGGATGCAGATCTCATAGAGGAAATCAGAGGTGCATCACATAAAGAGGAAACCATTATGCTTGATGATCTTAACATGCCAGACATAGACTGGAGTAACCTAGTTGTGAGATCTTCAAGAAGTCAAACTGTGGTAGATGCCTTACAGGACTACTTATTCACCCAGCTGGTTAGCACATTGACCAGATTGGATGGCTTCCTCGATACGGTACTCACAAATTCAGAGGTAGTTGATGATGCTAAAGTTGAGGAACCACTGGCAAACAGCGACCACAGTTCCATATGGTTTCCATTGTTACCTGAGGAGGGAAAATCTCAGTCCCAAGTGGAAGTTCTGAGCTTTTGGGGAGCCAAATTTGGGAGAATGAAAATGATGCTCAAAGACAACATGACCAGAGTACATAAAAAAAGGCTGTAAGGTAATAGAAAGCATCAACTGAACTTTGGATTCATAATGGTATCAAACCTATCAAAAACAATTCTTTTAGTACATTTGGAAGAAAAGAAAGAAAGGGGAAGGGAGCTCCACAGGGAGCTATTGGTTGCTGGGGCAAGAAGGGGAGGAGCAGGGTACTTTAAAATGCTCTTGCCTGGCTGAGCTTTATAGCAAAGAGCTGAGTGCTATCACCATCTGCACTGCACTTTCAAATGTGCCACCTGAAGCCCTGACCAGAGACATTCCCTCTGTGTACTATCGTAGTTTGTAACTGGGACCTTGCAGTTATGGCTCACCAGCTCTGCAATCCGAACTGACATTAACACCTGGCTGCTGGTAAAAATGGACTTTTATCTCACAGTTTTGGCTGTATTTACATCTGGACAATAAACCACTGGGACTTTCTGTTACACAAATTGTGCTGCTTGTAATTGAACATTCCCTCATGCCTAAAACAGCTTGCTGTCAGAAATCGCTGGTGTGGGAGTGCCGTGGGGAGCTATTGGTTGCAGGGGCAAGAAGGAGAGGAGCAGGGCACTTTAAAATGCTCATGCCTGGCTGAGTGCTAGCACTCAGGTGCTAGTGTGAATGGCGTGAGTGCCACTCGGTAGAAATTTGCAAAGTTCCTTCTCTTGTAGTGAGGGGAGAGAAAGGGGGAAAAAGGAGAGTGGTGTTCAGTTGCTGTTTTATTTCATTTTATTAGTTTCAGGAAAATTGATACAGCAGAAGTTGTTCTAAAATTTAACACTATGAAAGTCTGTGCATTGACTGTTTTTTTTATATTTTTTATTGTTGTCTATATTGTCACGAATAGTTAACTCAGGAAAATGTACTGTATCAAGAAACCAGGACAGATATTATGAACATCTGCATGACAGCACAGTGTTATGGGATTTTAATGTTTTCTTACCAGGTTTTGGAATTGGACGAGCAGGGGTAATTACACATATCATGTATAGGGACTTGATAAAACAAGTGCATATAGCAGGTGCTGTAATGCATATAGCAGGGCTATAAAGAGAAATATGGTATATTTTCCCTTGCAAATAAAACCTATACAAGAAATAGTTCAGAAGTTTAATAATTTAAATTACAAAAAAAAAATGGCAAATGGTTTTTAAGTATGTAATACTTCTTACTTTGTTAACAAGTGGGGATGTCCATCCCAATCCTGGGCCTGTATACTCTAATTACATAAATGCAGAGGTTTTAAATGGGGAGGATTTAAGTGTTGTTAATTTCAATGCTTGTAGTATGTGGAATAAGTTAGATTTAATTAAAGATTGGATAGGTAAATATAGCCCAGATATTGTAATCATCACTGAAACTTGGTTAGGTAAAATAAATTGTGACAAATCTCTACAGATGGAAGGGTATTAACACTCTAGGTAAGATAGAAATACAAAGGGAGGGGGGTTATTGGTGTATGCAAATGCTGATTTGGAAATCATGAAAAATAGTTGTGACTCATTAGATAGGGGCTTAGAGGCAATATTTGTTGAAGTAAAGATTCCCTTTATTAAACCTATATTAATTTATTGGAATTTACAAACCTCTCAAAACAGAAAATAGTACCTTTCACAGCTTACAGGAATTTAGGTTGCTTTGTAATTCCACACATGAACTCTTGATTACAGGAGATTTTAATGTAAATTGGCTCCAGATAGAACCAATTAATAGCCTAATTGATTTTCAGGAAAGTCTACAATTAACTCAATTACTGGAAGAACCCACTAGGATAAATAGCAAAAATCAATCACATTCAGCATTACTGGATCTAATTTTTACAAATAAACCTTCTGAATAGTCTCAAAGTGGAGTATTACCTGATGCATGTTTTGATCACCAGGTCACTTTTACACTTTGAAAACATGTTAAACCTAGTAAAGGGGTCCAGATGGTTGAGTGGAGGAACTTTAAACATTTTGACTATATTGAGTTCATGCTAGATATTGAGAAAATAGATTGGAATAGATTATATTTGATACCTACAGCCTCAGAACCATGGTTGTATTTTCAGGAAGATTTTGTAAATGTTTGTGACCACCATGTTACGATAAATAAAAGAAGATTAAAGGCTAATAATAAAAAAATTGTATAATGCTACATTACATAAATATAAAAAAGAAAGGGATGAAAAGTGGCATAAAGCAAAATCATCAGGTATTGCTGGACACTGGACTCGGTATATACAGGCAAGAAATAAATACATCAAACAAATCAGGAAAATTAAGCAAATGTGTTTGAAAAAAGAATTGGATAGTAACATAAACCAAAATCCTAGACCCTTCTGGAAAACAATGGCAAATTTGATGGGAAATGCTAAAAAGGAGCAGGTAAGAAGGATTGAAATTGATGGGCAAATGGTTTCCCTAAATCATACTGTGGCAAATGCATTTAACACCTTCTTTATGGAAGTAGGTACACAAGTTTTATAATCTAATACTTCTAGTAATAGGGATAACATCCAGCAAGACGTATCCCAACATTTGAATGAGTCTAAAATATTTAAGTTTAGAAGTATTAGGGTACATGAAGTTAGGGATGAACTTTTGAAGTTGAATGTTAAAAAAGCCACAGGATTGGATAATATACAGACAAAATTGCTGAAATAAGCAGACCCATGCATTGCATACCCAATAACATGCCTACAGTATTTAATCTTTCCTTGTTTACTGGTGAGTTTCCTAAAGGCTGGAAAACATCTAAAGTGGTACCAATCTTTAAAGGAGTACAGCAATATAATATTAATAACTATCGCCATATTTCTCTTTTACCAGTAGTATCGAAGATCTTAGAGAAAATTGTTGTGTCACAATTTAAGTTATTTTTTTAATCCAATAAACAAATGAATGCTTATCAGTCAGAATTTAGATCTGTACATAGCACAAACACAGCACTGGTAAAGGTAGCGGGGGATGTACAGTGGAGTCTGGACAGGAGAATGTCCATATGTGCTATATTTATAGATTTATCTATAGCGTTTGATATCTTGCACCACATCATTCTCCTGTCCAGACTCCACAAATTGAGGGTGAGGGACATAGAGTATGAATGGTTTAAAACTTATTTGTTGGACAGAGAACAAGTGGTAGAATTGGGCAAATATAGGTCTGTACCATTACAAATTAAAACAGAGGTACCACAAGGATATAATTTAGGCCTGCTGCTTTTTACTATATATATATATATATATATATCTATATATATATATAGATATATATATAAACAGCCTACAATTCTTGGATTCTACAATAAACTACAACAGTTATGCAGATGACACTGTGATTTATGTAGAGGGGAAAAATGCCACTGACATACAAAATAAATTACAAGAGACTTTTTATCATTTGCAGACCTTACTTAGAGAACATAGACTATGCTTAAACACAAAAAAAGAAAATCAATGGTGTTTACTCCTAATGGAAATGAGGAAGATGAGTTAAAGATTTATTCCCTAGAGGGAGTTCAGATACAACAAGTTAGTAAGTATAAGTATCTTGGAGTTACTGTAGATGAAAATTTGAATTGGAAATTACATTTGGAGGCAATATTATTGAATATAGGTAAAACACTGGGTATGTTGTATAAATTGAAATATTTATGTCCAATGTTACAAGACAGAGAATAGTAGGCACCATGGTGCTCCCGGTATTGGACTATGGAGATATGTTTTAAGTGGGGGCCTCGGGGGTGGAACTAGCCAAACTGGATACAATGTACAACAGGCTGGCTTGTTTCATCCTTGATGCCCACAGGAGAACTCATCATTGTGAACTGTACAAATCCTTAAACTGGATAAGATTTAGTGATAGGAGAGAGTGACACCTCCTTATATTTATGTTTAAAGTGCAGAAAGGAAAAGTGCCACCATATGTTCAGGAATATTTTACAGTTAAGAAAACAAGAGAAAGCTTAAGGTCTGCTTATGGTTTAGAATATATAATTCCAAGATATAGTTCATATATAGGTAGGTCAGCGGTTTGGTATAGGGGACCAGTGTTGTGGAACTCTGTGCCTATTTCGCTGTGCAATGCAAATTGCATCATAGATATAGCACCAATAAAAAGATGGTATTACGAGAAGTCAGCAATGCCTTTGCATTTCTGCAGGGAATAGCACTGTGTTTAAGAGACATATTGTATATTTTAAATTTGCTGAATTTGTACACTTTGAATCTAAGTCTTTGTAGGTTGTATGTATGATGTATCTACAGTAAGTTTGCAGTTTGTGATGTATGTAGAATTCGTATGTATTGTATTGCAACTTATATGTGCAACATTATGTATATAAAAATAGGACCTCCTTGGAAATGAGCTTTAGCGCAATAAAACATGTATCACCTATCCTTTCCTTATACATTTAAATGAATAAAAAAAATTATTACACTACTTACCACTTACTAGTTAAGCTCTCTGAGGGTGGCAGGACCATTGAAGACAACTGTTGAAATGCCAACATCCTTAATGACTTCTGCTCGGTGTTCACCAAGGAACACATTGGACCATTGCCTGACAGTGGCATTAAAGCAACAGATAAAGGAAACCCACAGATGGAGACTTTGAAGAGTTCCACCAACACAGCAAAAGAGACACTAATGCACCTAAGGACTGACATAGCACCAGGGCCTGATGAGATGCATCCAAGGGGGCTAAAGGAGCTTGATGAAGAACTAGTGAACCAACTGGCATATTTATTCAACCACTCACTTCTTATGGGAGTGGTACCAGTGGACTGGGGAAGAGCAGAGGTGGCACTAATCCACAAGGGAGGTGAGCAGAGAGAAGGCTAGAAACTACAGGCTGGCCAGCCTCACATCAGTTGTAGGAAAAGTAATGGAAACCTTAGTTAAACAGGATATGGTAGAATACCTTGATAAGTACAACCTGCAGGATGACATACAACACAGATTCATGGCTGGCAGGCCATGCCAGACAAATCTTATCAAGTTTTTTTAACTCAGTCACCAAGGAATTGGAAAAAGGACACTCAGTGGACCTCCTCTACTTCAGTTTCAGCAAGGCGTTTGACTCAGTACTGCACAATCGCCTGCTAAAAACGTTGGATGACCTAGGCATTGCTGAAAGCTTGGTCAGTTGGGTGTGGAATTGACTTTGAGATATGAGTCAAAGGGTTGTAATCAATTGAGTAAGGTAGAAGAAGGTAGAGTCACTAGTTGTGTGCCCCAGGGTCCAGTCTTCTGGCCGGTCCTGTTTTAACATGTTCATCTGTGATATAGGAGTAGACATTCAGAGTAAGTTGGAACTCTTCATGGATGATACCAAGTTGGGTGCTATGGCTGACAGCATGGAGGTGATCAGCAGTGATTAAATTGAAAATGTTTAGGTGGGGGAACTCTTATACCTAGATTTCTAGGTGGTGGAACTCTCCTATAGTAGTTAATGAAGAAAGATGTCAGAGGTGGTGGAACTGTCTTACAATTTATTAAGAGGTGGTGGAACTTAGTTCCTGTGAGCTCCAGCCCAGTTTAACCCCTGGTGATTCGGAAACTTCAGAGTGACTTGCAAAGATTAAATAGATGGTCCAACATCTGGCAACTGAAGTTCAACGATAAAAAATGCAGTGTTGCATCTGGGTAAAGGGAATCCAAGGATGGATTGATGACTTAATGGGGTAAAACTCAACACCTCTCAGGAGGAAAGAGATCTGGGGGGTCATCATATGTTGCTCCCTCAAACAATCGAACCACTGCGACAAGGCTTACAGCAAGGCAAATAGAATGCTGGGGTGCATAAGGAGAGGATTTGACAGCAGAAGCAATGAGGTGATCCTCCCACTTTACTGGTCCCTGGTAAGGCCCCACCTGGAGTACTGCATCCAGTTTTGGAATCAGCACCTTAAAAAGGACAGGGATAGGCTAGAGACTGTGCAGAGAAGAGTGACCAAAATAATACAGGACCTCCATGGTCTCTCGTATCAGGAACATCTGAAGGAGTTAAACCTATTCTCACTAGAAACAAGGAGAGAGCGGGGGGACTTGATTGAGATGTTCAAGTTCTTAAAAGGCATTAATAAGGTGCTTTACACAGAACTATTCCTTAGGGCCACCATTTCCACCACCGGGGGCATGAATGGAAGCTACGTGTAGGGAGCTTCAGTAAAGACCTAAGAAAGCATTTTTTCATGGAAAGAGTGGTTGAGCCCTGGAACAGTCAGCCAGTGGAGGTGCTGAGTACACGGACCATGACCTCTTTCATGCAAGAGTGAGATAGAAAAACAGATCATAGAGGAATGACAGAATCAGGAAAGGGTTAAATTTGAAAGGGGGGTTAGGCCCCGGGACCTACAAGAGGTCTTGGAAACTCTTGGGCAGACTAGATGGACCATTGCCTCATTCTGCTAACATCTTTCTACTGTATGTTTCTGTGTTAAACTTACTATGTCTTTTTTTTTCAGTCAGTGGTTTTCTTCCTCTCCAGTCTGCCGACACCCCACCCAGCCCAGTCACCAACAATTTCACAACTTGCTCAGAACCTCTTTGGGTGGGTGGCCTGCCATATCAATAGTGCAACATCCTGCAGGAGGTGCTGGCCATGACCAGCCTGGTGACTTTTTCTTCAGTTTTCTCCCTCTGGTTTGGAGCATCAGAATGTGTTTACCAGCACATTATGCTACAGCCCTGCCCTTGTGTACTCTGCCAGTTGTCAGTCCTTGAAACTGGAGCTGGTGTTCCCCCTCCCTAATGAAGGAGAGCTGCCATCAGGTGCTTGATCATCCTTCACACAGCAGGACCACTGAGCGATCCTCATTCTCTCCTGAACCAGGATGCTGGTGTGTGTGTGTGGGAGAGGGTAGAACAGGAACTGCTCCTCCACCGGGCTGGACAAACTCACTGTGTTTTATTAATTTTTTATGTTTGCTTGCGCACATGCACAAGAAACATTATGTGGCAGCTTAGGAGAGAAACGGGTTGTGGAGGTGTGGCACTATGCAAGCCAACAAAGGCATTGCATTTGGGGGCATGGCACTGCTGGACCAATGGAGACAAAGTGTGCTGATGATACTGGCTTCCCAAAGTACCACCAACTTGTAAAGTTTTCACCGCAGCAATCAGGGGCCACCTCGTCATTGCAGCATCAGACATTCTGCTGCAATGAGGGAGCGATCCTTCATTGCACGGTTGTACCTTGCCTAGTGTAATATTGTTTGTGAATGTGGTGGCAAGCCACTGCCATGTTTACAAACAATATTACCAGCCCACAGTGCCTACGGGGTGCCCAATCCCCCTCAGCATCATGTGCCTCCCCAAAAATCCTTTGTTTGGCGACAGGGGCCCCAATCCCCATCGGCTTCAGTCCCCGCCTTCCCAGTTTAGTTTGCCGATGGGGGATCCCACTCCCCATCAGCATTATGTCCCCCAAAAAACATCCTTTGTTTACCTACGGGGGCCCCAATCCCTGTCAGCTTCAGTCCTTGCCTTCCCAGTTTAGTTTTCTGACGGGGGAGCCCACTCCCCATCGGCATTATGTCCCACACCCAAAAGTACTTTGTTTTGTTCTGAGGGGGGTGCCCAATCCCCTGTTGGCTACTGCCTCCCCAAAGAAAAACACTAGGGTGGCATGCTGGTAGCCCACCCCAGCATGCCAAATGTCCCTGTTAAAAAAAAAGTCCTGCAATTTTTTTTGTTTTGTTTAACCTGTAAAACAGAAAACACTCCCTCGTCGAGTCTGGCAGCCCCTCCCTCAACCAGCGCCCACCCTCTGTGCACCCCACCTCCCCACACACACCCTCACCCTGTACTTACCTCTGGAGTCACGCGTGACGATCTTCGGTGGACCGGGAACACGTCTGCACTCTTCAAAGCCGACTGCAAACTGAAGAAATGCCAGTAAGCTGTATAATGGCATAAATAGGGTTTTTTTCAACTTTGGTGCATATCTCAGGCATTTTGGGGACTTTGGGCACCAAATTTTCAACATGGGGTTATTGGGACCCCTCCTCATGAATTCATCCACTGTCATGATGTTATTCTGTCCCAAAAGGTGAATTTGTGGTTACTGCACGGAATCACCTTTTGGGACCGATTAATGAAATGTCAGTGCCAGTGTTCATGAGGTGGGCTCTCAAAAAGCCTATGTTGCAAATTTGGTGGAACAAATCCAAAAAATACCTGTTTTACAAGCATACAATGTGCAGTTGCTACACACGCTCATAACTTCATGAATTTACAATATTTTCACTCCAGATTTTTAATATTGCCATTTTTCCACACCTCCTTACGAGCAATATAGCTGTCATTTTTCACATCCTGGCTGAAATGTGTTTTCGCACTTCCAGTGCAGAATAGCATGCTCACTGTGGGAAATCTGTGTTTGGGACACATTAAGCAAATCACTGTTCATGAGCAGAGGCCCTAAAATGCCTATGTTGAAAATTTTGTGATGGAAGTCCATAAAATGAATATGTTACGAGCATGCATTGCACAGTTTCCACACACGCTCATAACTTTGCAAATTTGCAATGTTTTCACTCCAGATTTTCAACATTGCTATTTTTTCACACCTCCTTATGAACAATACAGCTATCATTTTTCACGTCCTGGCGGAAATGTGTTTTTGCACTTCTGGCGCAGAATAGCGCGGGTGCTGTGGGAAAGTAGTGTTCAGGACACATTAAGAAAATCACAGTGACACTGTTCATGAGCAGAGGTCCTATAATGCCTATGTTGAAAATTTGGTGACGAAAGTCCAAAAAATGACTGTGTTATGTGCATACGTTGTGCAGTTTCTACGTATGCTCAGAAGTGCAAGTATTTTTAATATTCCCACTACAGATTTTCAGCACTGCCATCTCTTCACACCTCCCTATGGATGGTACAGCTGTCATTCTTCATATCCTGCCTGATCTTTTTTTTTGTACATGTGGCACAGAATGGCACAGTCGCTGTTGGAACTCAAAGTCTGGGACACATTGATCAAATCACACTGCCACTCTTCATAAGAAGAGGTCACAAATGCGGTGGGGTCACAAAAAGGCCATGGTGAAAGTCTGTAGTGCAAATACCAACAAACGCCTGGGGCGTTAGGGTTTCTAACCATAATGTCCCACCCTGTACAGACTGACAGGCATTGGGGTGTGCCTTTGGATTGCCTACTGAACTGCTCATACCATCCCACCCCCTAGCCAGTGACAGGCATCGAGGTGTACCTTGGACTCTTCGGCCCCAGAGTTCACCCCATTCTCCTATGCTGCACCCATTTCAGCTTATGTCCTTATGGAATGGGGTGAGTGTAAAGCCAAACACCCCAAGGCACACCTCAACACATGTCAGTGTCTGCAGAACAGGGTGAGGTGACATAGCAAGACTGTCATGGGTGATGACCCAAACACTTACTCCAATGCCTGTCCATCTCTACAGGATGGAGGTGGAGTTGGCGTGAAGTGCAATACTTCACTGCCATTCCTATTCTGCATCTGTCTAAGTCCTGCATTTCCAGTGCTAATACCAGCAAGCAAACATTCAGCATTGACAAATGCTTGTTTAAAGAGATTCTACTGACAGCTTAATATAAAAACATACTGTAATAGGTGGGGAATGGCAATTCCACTTCCAAAATGCTTTTCAGAAATTATTTTTTAATTCTGTGGAATTCTGAAAAGCATTTCTGTGTAAAATATGAAATAATTTTCCACAGATCATGAAAACTGCTAAATAATTGTCTGCCAATTGTGGAAAAAGAATATGTGGTTAAGTAAAGTGTGGATTATTAATCAACGATATACATTCTGCATACGGAATGTTGGAATTCTTATACTGATGGAATTCTGGGACTTTTTGAAATTCTGTGGAATTCCATTCCATCGGAATTTCAACATTGCACACAGCCCTAGTAACAAATGTATGAGCTAGCATTTTATAGGGTAATGCCAGTGTTATTGTTTATATTGTCCATCCAGAAAAGTTGAGAATATTCTAGAAGCTTTTACTATCATGGGCATTGTGGCATCAAGTGTAGTAGGTGCTCAGATATTGTCAACTGTTCTTGTCCACAGAAACTCTTCAGCTTTGTTAACCTTCTGTCAAGTTGTGGTACTGCTTCTCGTTGCTAACCTGAAAAAGTCAAAGTTGCACGCTTTTTTTCAGGAGTTTTTAATTTCCTTATTTTATTTTCCTGTAAGAAAATCCTAATGATCCACAGACTTTGTGCAACATTGTTATTACTATTGCAAACCTGTTTTTATTTCTTCCTGAACTATCTGAAGCATTCTTTGTGGTTTAATATAGAGAAGAACAGACTGTGTCATTCTATAAAATAAAAATGTTAAAATGTCCAGTGATTTAGTCTGTCAGATTATGTGATGAGATTTTCATTAGCCATAGGCCTAACACATCTATGAATAGATGCCTGTGATGTTCAGGAGAAGAACAAAGACCACCCGCAGCTGTCAATAATCAGCCTGACAACTGATATTTGCATCTTATTTAATCTTTCCACTCTTCCCAGCCCCCTTTCTACTTAAAGGAAAACTGGTTGTGCACACAGTCAACACTGCTTAGTAGAAGTGTAATATTTCATGAATCATAGACCCTTTAGGCTATACTATAGACTGGAAAGTTATTACTAGAGAACAAAGGCCGCTCAGAAATTTCTTTTAGCTCACAAAAATCAGTGTCAATTAACTACGTATGAGAGCAGCAGGTGCTCTCATTAAATTTAAAGTCACTGGTACAGGAAAGAAAAGTGTTTTGAAACTATGCAGTTGTGATATTACCCCTGAAATATGAACCTCCAAGTAAAATTCAGTGCAGCATTATAGAGCCAGGCCTTCAGACCATTGCATCAGAAATGCATTGTATTTCTAGCACATACTTCTTTTCTTGAACTGAGAACTCTTTGCAGTATCTGTAGAAGAAGAAAACATCATGGATTATTAAGTAGTATAGATCATGGCATGCCATGGCATAATACCAGCATTTGCAGTCTTAGGTTTAAGTCCTTGCCTCATGTCTGTCACATTTGTTCTTACTTTCCAATGTAACATGCCATGTGGATTAAAACAGAACAGTGTACGTTTCATTTCAAGGCACATTCAGAGACGCAACTACAGTCTGATTTGGAATAATGGATGATTTGGAAAAAGCTGATTATTCATATTGTCTAATGTTTTAGATTTATAAAGTCAGATTAGTCAATAAGATTCTATTCATTCTGTTCAGACATTAATTCTTGTACCTTGGACAATTTCTGCATATCTGACTACGGCAAACAATGATCACTGGAATGTACTGGCTTTATAAAACTTAAAAATTAAAAGATTTCCTTATGGTCAAAGAAACTTATACAGGAGCTTTTTTAATTCAACATGTCTTAGCTCCTGATACCCAGCATCTGGAAACAAGCTAGCAGAACTGAATTAAATAGGAATTACTGTGGCTATTTGAGCTCCATGAAAATGTACAAATGTTTGAGAAATGTGGTTATACATTTCTAGTTAGCTAGTGCCATGGAAACCAGGAAACTTTCTACATACTCTATCTTGTTAAACTTCAAAATACCAGTTTACAATAATGATTTTTTTCTAAATGTTTTTCAGATTTACAAATGTCAGTTTTCTGTAACATTTGAAGAACAATTGCAGAAGCCAGGGGATCTCCAATAGGAGGTGACTGAATGCTGGTGTTTACAGCAAGTATAAGAGATTCATGAACAGCTATTGCTCATTAGGTCACAATTGTGATATTTTTATTTTCAACAGATTCATGTAAACATATGACTCCATTAATTGGCAATGAATTATGTAATCTTTGTCTTATAGGTTGCTGATTCAAATATGGCATAGGCAAGTACTGCAGTAGTAGAGAAAGCTGTTACAGTGAAGCCCATTTAAAGGCCCACCAAGGTGTTTTCAGCATATTGTTGTGCATATAAGGAAGCTGAGCATTTATCCAGTAGATTTTTAATGAACTGGAGAGTGACACATGATGCAATGCAGTAGTGCAACTATTGTATAAAATCAATTTTATTGTTGCAAAAGGGACCATTCATTGAATCAAGACTGCATGTAAAGCAAGTTCAGCAAGCAACCTAAAATGAAGTTATATAGCAGTCATCCTCTCTAGAAGTCTCCACAACCAATAAGCTGCAGTCACAGCCACACAAACAAGCTTCTGTATTACATACCTGACTCTCTAACCCAGAAATTAGCATGGCATGAAGCTCATCAGGTGTTCATCAAGAGGTGTGCACAATGCAGCCAAATGTTACCTTCTTTAAGCTCCCAAGATGTGCATAAACACAGGGGGCTCAATTTCCAAAGGGCACTTAGACTGACGCAAGCTGTGACAAAAGGCAACTTGCGTCAAAGACTGTTGTGCCAGGGACCCTACACTTGATTCTCTACAGGGCAGGGTCCTAATGGCAAAGTCCCTTGGCTTGCTGCAACTGTGGCCATGCATCAAACAGATGGTGTATCTGGAGGGTTCACCACAAACCAGGGGTTTTCCATGCGCCACTCTAGGAGGTCACTGGTGATCTAGCGAGCCTCACCAAGCCCCAATCCCCATAGTATTACGATAACCATTCCATGGTGGTCTAGCGAACTCCCAATCCCATTATCAGTAGTATATATCTACACTAGTGGTCTAGCAGATGCCTGCCTGGCCCCCGTGTCTGTAACCTATTGGTACCCTGGTGGTCTAACAGCCCCCCAGCCCAACCCCATTATCAGTATATATTGTTTCCCTGGTGGTTTAGTGGATCTCCTGCCCATTTCCTGTATCATTATAATACTTGGTATTCCATGAATATAGCGAGTGAATGTCAGTGAGTCAATTTCGGTGACATAAAATCAGCGATTGCAAAATGGGCTATGTGCCACTACTGGCACATATTAAGTTCTGCGAGTTTGCTTCTGATGAAATAAGTCTGCTATGTGTATAAAGGGGTTTATTTGTCTGGCTAGCTCTGACCTGACTGTCTGGTGCTGTGGCTAAAGTCACTGCTTATGGTGCTAATGGTCCCAGGTTCAGCGCTGGCTCTCAGGAGTGTTTTTTTTTCCCTCTGGTTTTGCTGCCTTTTTTTTTTCTCTTCTTTGCCTCCCATTCTGCTCACCCTGCACACTTTGGCCCCCTCCCACCCACAGGTTGACTCCCCCAATGTTCTCACTCTGCTGACTTGTTTGCACAGTGGTGTAGCCCCCCTCTTGACTTTTGCCCTGTCCACAATCATCATCCCCCACCCGGATGTCTGTTATATTATTTATGGTGGGTGCTTTGAGAAAGCCTCATTTTGAGGTGAAATGTTAGTCACACATTTTCTAGTCTGGGGAGCATTTAAGGCAATAAATTTTGGTATGAACTGAAACTATTTGATGCCTGGACTTTCAGTTTATTGCTAATTTCAGCCTGTGGAAGTGAGTTCTGTGTCTTCTACTACTGTCTGTGCTGGTTTCTTTCACAGAGAATCCAGTCCTCATTGAGTTGCTCCGTTTCCAGGAAGTAAGCCATCTGATCTTCCAGCCATAGAGAAGAGTGTGCAACCTGCTGAGTCACTGACCAATATTGGACTGATAGGGCGATTGGGTGGGGGGGGGTCTGCTGGACCACAGAAGAAAACTGTTATACTGACATGGGAATCAGTTGAGGGTCTGCTAGACCACCAGGAAAACAATATTATAATGATATGCAGATCTGACAGGGGGATCTGCTAGACCACCAGGGCACACATATTATACTGATACAGATATCAGGTGGGAGGGTCTGCTTGACCATCAGGAACCTATTTTACTAACAGGGGTATTGGGGCTGGGGAGTGGGGACCATGGCACATTGCCACAAATTGCTCAGCTACATTTCTAAGCACCCTTAGACCAGCCCTGGCTGGTCTAATAGTACTTAGAAAGTTACCCTCTGGGAGAGTTCTGAGAATCTCGATATAGGGGATGTGGCAACTTGCATCTGCTGCATGCCCCCAGCACCATGCCACAGCCCATTTTGTGCCATAAGGATGATGCAAACCCCTTTCAGTGCAGGCAGCCTGCAGTTACCATAGGCTGCCTTTGAAAATCACTCACAGTGCATCTTTTGGCGCAAGGGGCCCTTTGCAGCATTCCTTTTGGCACGTACCCATTTCACCTGCTCAGGAGCTTTGAGAATCATGCCCAAGGTGTACACTTATCAGACTGGCATTCATCATATGAACTTACAAAAGTATAGCAGCAGAATGCCAGAAGTTTATCATGTCTGTTTGACCCGGAGCTCATGTGTGTAAGCTACATGTTGCTCTGCCCCCACTTCACCCTAACCTTCTCCTTGAATCTATCCTACCTTCTTTTAAATCCCCCAACTAAACTGTGATTTTCTTGCACCTCTGGCACCTGTATTCCATTTTGTCACCACTCTTTCAGTGAAGAAGTGCCTTCTGCTCTGCTTCCTTTACTGAACCACCCCCTCGTTAATTTGTAGTTGTGCCTCTGGTGTTTCTTGTTCTCATCTCTGTAAACAAGATACCCTATGTTGACCTTGTTAATGCCTTTAAGGTATTTGAAAGCCTACATCATACCCCTTTTCTGTCTTCTCTCCTCCAGTGAGTATATACAACAATGACCTCCTGGAATACCGTCAACTCAGAAACTCCTGTATGACAGCAATACTCGTCGCCAAGAGTGAGTACTGCAAATCTGCCCTGCTGGCCTTGGCCAATAACCCCCGCCACTTTTGGCAAAACATTAAAAACCTTGTTGGTAGGTCTGCTAAGGAACAACTCGCCCACATGCATATCGGGGGGACTGACTGTAATAACCCCCAAACTATTGCCACTGCTTTTAACTACATGTTCTCCATCCTGCCTGCTTCTCCTTCTTCCCAGTTCTCTGCCCAGGAACTCCTAGCTGCTCTCTCCCACCACTCAGGGGCAGGACACGACACCTCGAACCAAAGCTGCTTAGCTTGGGGGCTCCCTTCCTCGTCCAGCCTGTCGCTCACATCTTTAACTCTTCTCTTATCTCAGGGATCATCCCTGATGTATGGAAGGTGGCTAAGGTTGTCCCTGTCTACAAACAAGGTGACCCCAAAGATATTAAAAACTATCGTCCCATCGCCATACTCTCTGCTATCTGTAAGCTCCTTGAAAAGGCAGTTGCCGCTCAACTCTCCCACTACCTTCAGGGTCATGCCTTTCTCTCCCCTGCTCAGCATGGCTTCAGAAAAGGGCACAGTACATCGACTGCACATGCTGTGGTTACCTCTGAGATCAGGTCTGCGACAGACCAAGGTAAACTTACCAGTGCCATCTTCATTGATGTCTCTAAGGCCTTTGATCAGGTTGACCATTCCCTCCTTCACTCCACTCTTCATTCTCTCGGATTCTCCCACCGTGCCCTTGCCTGGTTCTCCAACTACCTTGTGGGAAGGCAGCAATAAACCTGCTTCAATTGCACCCTCTCTGCCCACTCCCCAGTAAACTGCGGGGTCCCCCAGGGATCCATACTTGGACCCATTCTGTTTTCCCTATTTATTAATAATGCGCCCTCTGCTACTACCCACGGGCACCCAACTCTATACGTGGATGACCTCGTTGTACTGTCCAGTTCTCAGGACATTGCTATCATCAACTCCCGGCTTAACTCAACTTCAATATTATCCAGAACTGGTTTGAGGGCCACAAGCTTACCATCAACCTGAAGAAGACCCAGGCCATGCTCTTTGGCTCTGTGGTCCAAAACCTCTTCCTGCCCAGAGCCTGTAACTATCTATGGTGCAAATGGCTCCCTCCTGCTGGTCATTGACTCCATCAAGTACCTGGGAGTTACCCTTGATCCACAACTGGATCTCACCATGCATCTTCGGAATGTATGTAAAGCCATGAATGGCAAACTTGGACTTGCCTACAGAGCCAAAGATTGCCTCACCCCAGCTGCTCGGCTCACCATAGCCAGGGGAATACTTCTTCCCACACTTTGTTATCGGCTCGTAGCCTTTGCCCTAGTCCCGAACTCTAGCCTTGCAAAATGGGACACTGCTTACAACAATATATGCCACTTCACACTCTCTTCCCCTCACCTTATGCATCACTGTGAGCTCTACTCACGGCTGGAGTGGCTCCCCCCTGAAAAGCACCATGCCTTTGTCTTTGGCAACTTCGTATATTACATAGTTAGAACGCCCACTCCTTCTGCACTTGCCCTTCCCCTTAAACATGGAACCCCTGCCTACCACTTAAAATCCAGTGTGCCACAGGTCTGCCTGGTTCCTAAGACCTGCACCCTTGCAGAGGACCGGGCCTTCTCTGTCCATGTGCCAAGACTATGGAACTCCCTTCCCACCCTAGTTCGTGCCTCTCCCTCCCATCCTTGCTTCAAAACATCCCTATGGAGCTTCCTCAAAACTGCCTCTGCCTGTCTATGTCCCATATAGACCCAGCACATTCTCTCCTTCCCCCATTTCACTAAGGGAGCTGTCCTGTGTGTCATTCACTGGCCACTGTTGAATCTTTGCTGATAACCAGCATAAGGCACTTACCGCCCTCCTGTTAGTGAGGTGATCCTGTCATATCAGTACCTGCTTCTATCCTGCATTATTTGATGTACATTCTCTCTCAAGATGGGCGCTCATGTCATGCAAATGCTTGCTTGTACTTTCAATTATTTTGATGTAATTCTCTTTTGTGCTGTTATTTGGTGTCATCCTATCTCTCAAAGCTGTTATGTAACTTGCTGTTATACCACCTTCATGACTATTTAAAGTCTGTTGTACCATATGCTGTACCACCCACTTGTCGGAGCTTGTGGCTCCTGTGTGTTACCTTGACTCTATATTATGTTTCCTATGTACTCTGTAACCCTCCCAAGTCACACCTGAAAATAGGCACTTTGTTGTCTAGAGTGCTTACCTGGTTAACAAAAGCAAATAAATAAATCAATATGTTCAGGTTCACCAGCCTCTGTTAATACGGGATATCCTGTTGCCCATGAACCTTCTTTGTAGCCCTCCTGTGCATCACCTACATCTGGTTTATGTCTTTCTTAAGGTAGGGGCACCAGTACTGCACACAGTACTCTATATGCAGATGCTTCATGGACCTGTATAGACGCAGAATTCCCCCTGTTGATGAATCTCCTTGATATGCAAACTGTCATTCTGTTTACCTTCCCCACTGCCTTTTTGTATTGCATTGAGGGCTTTAGACTGTTTGTAATTGCTATCTCCAGGTCTTTCTTCTACTCCGAGATGTGACCTTCACATCTCCAAGTCAGTACTCAGATCTGGGGTTCTTAAACCCAATGTACATCAGCTTGCACATTTTAGCATGGAATCCCATTTACCAGGTTCCAGATGTCTTCTCCAACCTTGCTACATCCTCCCTGAGATCTCTTATGCCCTCTTAATGTCCAATGTCTTACTGAGCTTGGTATTGTCCTTGAAGATATATATATATATATATATATATATATATATATATATATATAGCATATAGCCTTGGTGATGTGCCCAATGTCATTAATGAACACATTAAACAGGACTGGACCAGGCACTGATATTTGTGAAACCCTGCTATTAACTTCCCACATCTCAGAGTGTTCTCCACACCACCAATTCTTCTGTTCGTCACACTAGACAGTTTCTCACCCACTTGGTTAGTTTCACCCCTGTACCCATACCCATATCAGCAAGTTTTTTGATCAACCTCTTCTAGAAGACTCAGTCAAAGGCCTTACTGAAGTCCAGGAAGAGTATATCCACTGCTTTGCCCTTGTCCGCTGTCCTAGTGACCCTACTGAAGAAGCTAATCAAATGTATTTATTTATTTATTTGAAAATTTGTAACTGGGAATGGCACAAGGAGCCAAGGCTCATTTCCAGGTGTGAGCGGGGGGAAAATGCAGCAGAAATACAAGCAACACAGCATCAGAGCAACAATATTGTACAGAAATTACAATAGATAATGAAAAAATTCCATGTGCAGAAGAAAAGTGCAGAGAAGGTCAAGCAGTGCATAAACTGGAAACAATAGTAGAATAGGAGCAATAACCTGCAACATAAAATGGTTCAACCACAAAGACTTTCAAACATAAATTTGATGAATTTTGTCAGCTGGGAAAAATTACACAACAGTACAAATTAAGTGAGCATAATGAATGGTAGTCCACCTACAGTAGCTCTGTAAAAATCCTATTAATCCATCAAAATATCAGGAGTAAAAGAAACAGGAACAAGTGTGGAGGGGCTGGAGTTTCAGCTGGTTCCTGAAGGAGCCAGGTGATGAGGAGTGATGGTGGGAGGAAGGGAGTTTGTTCTAGAGTGAGGAAAGTGACAGGAAAAGGTAGATTGCCCAGCAGAGGAGTGGGGGTGTGGAATGACAAAAGTGCAATGGTCCCTAGAACACAGTGAGTATGAACAGGGGGAAGTTGTGATAGGAGAGAGGAGAGGTAAGAAGGAATGGAACCAAACCAGTATATGGAAATGAAAGAGGCACCATGAGCCTGGTGGGGTGAGATCAGGAGAAGAATGGCTAGGGATGAGTACAGTGAGCAGTGGGTAGTGCATGGGGGAGAGTTAGTAGTAAAACAGCAGAAGGAGTTGAAGAGGGTGTCTAGTCTGGCAAGGGAAATGGAAGAGGCAGTAAAGTAGACCTCATCTCATAGTTGAAAACAGGGAGCATAATTTTGGTAACAAGGTCCCTGCGGAGATGAACAGTCTTTGTTATGACATAGGGCACCAATCTTGTTATGGAGCTTAGTGTGGATGGCATCAATGTGGGCTGAGAAGTCAAGCTTAATGATGATCCACACTCCCAGGTACTTTAATGACACAGCCTCTTCAAGGGGGAAGCCATCCAGAGTGGTTAAGACCAGGGGGGCAGTGAGTCTGGCCATTTTCTGACTGAAACCAAATGTGATGGACACTGCCTTCTTACTATTAACTCAGACTTGGTTAGATTCAAACCAGTGCAAAAATCTTCCTGGAGTAAGTGTACTATAGCTTCATCAGAGGAACCAGAGGTGAGTATGACTGTATCATCTTCATACATGTGGATATGAGAGTTGACACAGACAGTGGGGAGGTTATGAGGAAGATAGAAAAAAGAATGGGGGCTAGGATGGAGCCCTGAGGAAATCCAGCCTGAATAGGAAGGGGGAGGAGACAGGACACCTCAAACCTGAACTGATTATTGTCGGCCAGTTAGGTAAAAATGCAACCAAGCAATAGCAGTGGCAGAGAAGTCAGCAGAACTCATTTTGTCCATGAGGAGAGGATAGAACACTGAATCAAAGGTCTTGGCCAGATCTATGAATATAGCAGCCATGATGAGCCCATATACATCCCAGAGAGGATGGTTTCAGTGACATGCCATGGAGAGAGACAGTGAAATGGTGCTTCTGGAAATGAGACTGGAAGGATGAGAGGAAACTGGAGAATGAGAGGCAGTCATGGAGTCTAGAGTGAACCTGTTTCTCTTGTAACTTGGAGAGGGAAGGGAGGAGGGAGATGGGGTAGAAGTTGCCAGGGAAGGAGGGGTCTCCACTTTTGTGAAGAAGAATAATATTAGACAACTTCCAGGACTGAGGAATGACACAGAAGGTGAAAGAGAGGTTAAGTAGGTAAATAAGGGGAGCTGCAATGGCAGAAGCAGAGAAGTGGAGGAGCTTGGGGTTCAGTCCATTCAGGCCTGGTTTAGATGGGTTGAGAGAGAAAGGGCCAAGCAAGGTTTCCTGAATGGTGACAGGGGAAGTGGCAACCTGGAGTGGGATGGAGGAGAGGAAATAGAGGAGCCAAGAGGAGGGGGAGGAGGGAAGGGCACAGGTTGTGAAGAACTCAATGAGAGCAGTGACAGAGGAGAGATCAGACACATGTGAAACATCTACCACAAGAACATGGGGAGCAGACTGGGCAGGGAAGGGGTCAAAGAGAGAGAGACTGGATAGCCTTCCAGAATTTGGCAGGTGAATTAAGATTAGTGCAAAGGTTGATATTGAAGTAATGTGATTTTGTAGCCTGGACAGCTTTTGCACATTAATTACTCAATGCACTGTAAGAGATGAGGTCAGAAGCAGAGTTGAATAGCTTGTAATTGGCCCATACAAGATTCTTGGACTTGCAAAAGTCCTTGATATTTATGGTAATCCAGTGGTGATGAAAGATTTTTATTCTGGATTTCTTGAGGTGGAAGTGCTTGTCCTAGACAGAAGAAAATTTAGATTGAAACAGAACAATGGCCACATCAATATCTGAGGCAGTAAGGATGGCTGACCAGTCTGTTTCAATGAGGTCACTCAGTGGAGCATTACTATTTAGCAAACGAGGAGACCTAGTCCAAATGTCATCTTTCAGATAAGACATTAAATTGAGATCCCATCTGCCTGGTCTGGAGGTTGTTCAGGTGGACGTTAAAGATCCCATGGCCCTTCTCAAAAAGAAGAGGGGAATTTCCACAGTGTCCTGAATAAATTTCCCTGATTCACTAAAAATACTACTAACAGCTTAATCCCAGTTCAAGTTTCAGTTGGTTACCATCTGTATCTCCCCATTCTCCAAAATAAAGCTGACAATAGTCAGAATTGTCTGTCCCTCCTTTCCCAATCAACAAAAACCAAAATATAAAACAAAAAATGTATTTTGGAGATGAAGGAGGATGCAAGATTTTTCTGATGCAGAACATCATGTAGTGGTCACTAAAAGAGTCAGGAAAGACACCTACTGCATCAATGTAAAGGAGGTGAAAGGTTAGAACCCAGTCCAAAAGGATATGATTTGTGGAGTGTGGATTGAGCCACGTGGGTTCAGAAATAACCTGAGACAAATTAAGGGACTCAGTCTTCTGGTTTGTAGATTTGAAGGACAAGGAAAGACAATTTACATTGAAATCCCCAAAAAGGATGAGTTCATCTGTGGAGGAAAGAGAGGCAATGGAGGAAATAGTGTCAACCAGGGCTGACTGTGAGATCTTAGGAGAGGCATAGAAAACTCCAATGAAAATAGGCACTGAGGAGGGGAAAGAGAGTTTGACTAGCAGAAACTGATGGGAGGAGGGTGAGGCCTCCCTGCTGGCCGCACTATATGAAAGGCGCTGGTGGGCATACATGGCAACTCCTCATCCACATTTTCCCCTGTCCTACCTAAAACGTGGTCATTAGGAAGAGATCTGATACTGTCTGGAGTTTTGGAGGACAGCTAAGACTCAGTGATAAAGAAGACATCAGGACAGTGTGAGTGAAGCCAAACAGAAAAGAGATCTAGCTTAAGTAGAAGGCTCCTAACATTTAGAATGAAATGCTAACACCCTTGGCAGTAGAGGTGGGAGGAAGGGAGGAAGTAGGGGGACCAGGATGGGACTCCACATCACCAGACAGAAGAAGTAGAAAAAGTTGGAGAAGGATGGAGTGGGGCTTCCTATCCCTTGAGTAGGTTGGAAACCAGGGTGAGGAAGAACAGAAAGGGGAAAGGAGTGCACAGTGGAGAAACTCTAGATTGATGGAAGGGGAAGGCAGGAAACCAAAGTGACTAGTAAGGGAGAAGGTGAGAAGGGTAGTGGGGGGTGGATGGAGAGGAGGGTGGAAGAGAGGGAAGGATAGTTAGCTATGGGGTAGGGGAGAAGGGGGAAGGAGGAGTAAATGTAAAATGGAACAAGAAGAGAATGGCATGTAACACTGTGGTAGGAATAGAGAGGCAAAGAAAAAATAGAAACATAACATAGAAACATAGACTTTGATATCAGACAAGGACCGATTGGGTAACCCAGTCTGTCCATTTCCCTACCTATTGGATAAGCTGCAGATCCTCTTTAACCAACAGCCTACTTCTTTCTAGCCCCCCAGAATTGTCTTCTGTCTGTCCCAGGCATTCTTGAATTCCCCCCACTGTTTTTGACCCCACAACCTCCTCAGGAAGGCCGTTCCATGTGTCCACCACCCAATCTTTAAAAAAATATTTTCTCACGTTGCCCCTGAGCCATCCTCCCTCTATCTTCAAATTATACCCCTTGTTCTTGCATATTTCTTTTACTGAAAGATTCTACCATCTTGGACTTTGTTGATTCCCTTGAGATACTTGAAAGTTTCTATCATGCCCCCCCCCCTTCTTTCCTCAAGGGTATACTAACATATGAAGACTGAAGGATTACTTTTCAGCAGTTCCAAAGCCAACTGCCACAGACTTGAACCCTGGACCCTCAGATTAAAAGTCTGATGCTCTACTGACTGAGCTATCATGGTCAAACAATATTTGCAGACAATTAGAGCAGAGCAAAAAGCAGAACAGAACACAACAGTTAACAGTGCACCAATGCAGACAATTAACAGCAGTGCAGCAAAATTAAAATTAGCTGCACTACACGAGTGGCAATCAGCGAACATTAACACATGGTAGCAGCCAAAGCTGAATTACTAAATGGGCAAGCAGTAAACAGATGACGTTATAACATGGACATATTCCACAGTGTACTTGGTAACTAACTAGCAAAAAGAAAGCAAATGCATTTAAAGCAGTGCAGAAACTCTGATTGTCACATTAGAAAGACAAAAAAAAAAAAAAAACTTTCAGAAGTTGGAGCACCCAAGCTTGAATTTCTAGGTGCAGCAACATACAGAAGGTAAAATGGGGAGCACCGAACCTGAACAATGCATGTGTTAGGAGGGGTACAACTGAGGGTTCATAATGGCGACTAGAAAGACGTTCACCTTAAGATAAATGAACATCCAATTAGATATGGTCCTCAGTCTCAGGGTGAAGAGAGCAAATAGTTAGGAAATCAGAGGTCAGCACAGGTGACCAGCAGCCGACCCCAGGCTAATTCCAGACAGACTCTTCAATGTTCTTAGCACAACAGTCCTTTGTGCAAAAAAGCCGCTGTGCAGAAGGGCCACTTGTAGTGGAGCACTGAAGAAGTGAGGCAGGCAGATGTCCTGCCCTTCAAACCACCCAAGTAATGGGTGTAACAGCACAGCCTGGCAGCAGTTGGGGGTCTCAGAATGGTTGCAGCAGGAGACTAGCAGCAGGGGGGAGAGATAAATTTGTTTGGCATGACCTCCCTGCCATAAACCTATGCTGCCTGCTATCCTGGAGCCCGTTCACCTCAAGGAACTCAACCACCCTTTCCTTAAGGGTGCTTCCATCATCTTGCCAACAAGTGATGTCAAGCTGACAGGTCTATAATTTCCTGGTTCAATTCTTGGTCCACTGTTATGCAGGGGCATCACATCAGCTGTCCTCCACTCCTCTAGAACCACCCCTGTATCCAGCAAGCAGGTGAGCAGGCCAGTCAGGAGTGATTTAAGGAATGGCACCATCTCTCTTAGCACCCTTGAGTGCATGCCATCTGGCCCTGGGGACTTCTCCAACTTGAGGACCTTGAGCCCTTAAGGGCTTTGTCCTCTGTTATTGCTTCCTTCCTCATCGTCACTACTCCATCCCTATTTTCACTTATGGTAGTGGTCCATCCATCTCCTTTGTGAAGACTTAGCAGACATATTCTGCTAAGTCATCTGCCTCTGGGGCCCTGTGCCCTAGGCCTATTCTAACTAACTCATAGCACATTACTTTTTTTAGGATCATGACAAATGCCTCCTGGGAGGCTGCACCTAGCAAAACATCCTTCAAGGCAGTACCCTGTAAACCAACTGTAACCTGTATTTCTGCATCTGTTAGCAACCTCATGTATAGGCAATCCCACTAAGTATGCACAATGCACATCTGTAGATTCTGTATGCATGTAATGCTGCCTTTATTTTGTTTTTTGTTTTGTTTTAGCTACCAGTTATATAGGCAATTACCTCATGTATGATGTTTTCACATTCGTATTACCTGTTTGCTCCCTCACTTGTATGACTCATGACTCTTCCCAATTGTATGACTCATGACTCTTCCCCATTGTTAACTGTAATTACCTGTTGTTCTTGTTCTTTGTAACACCTTGTACTTGACGTGGAGCCTTTGGAAATGAGTCTATGACTCAAATGGTTGTAATTCCTATACTATAAATAAATAAAAATAAATAAATATTCATTCAGTACTTCCACCCTCTCCCTGGTTTCCTCCACCCACTCCATTCCCAGTCTCAGCTGCATTATTTCCTCTTGTGTTGTTCTTTTCTCCTTGATGTATCGGAAGAAAATCTTGTCACTCCTTTGACCTCCTCAGCTATTCTTAGTTCTGTCTCAGTCTTGACTTGATTTACTACCTTGCAAGTTGATTTTAGCTGCCCTGTGTATTCTGTCCTGTCCTCTTCCTTCTGGGCTTCTTGTATTTCCTGTAAGCAGCCCATTTTTCCCTCACTGCTTTTCCCACTTCCTCTGTAAACCACAGCAACTTCCTCCTCTTGCTCCTTCTATCCTTTTGATTAAGGCAGGGTGTGAATGCCTACACCCTCTCCACAGTTTTAGCTCTCTATCCTCAACACCCAAGTTCTGTCTGAATTACTTCAGTCTTTCCCCTAGCATTCTCCCCATTCATACAAAATCCACTTTTTGAAATCAAGAAAACATGTTTTTGTGTTCAGCACTTAAAATCCCATTTCCTACTGAATCAAACAGACTGGTAGTCACTCCATCCCAGGGGCTCAGCGACCCTGATGCTTTTGGCATGGTCACTATTCATCAGAACTAGGTCCAAGATGGCCCTCTCCCTTTCTGGCTCCATCACCTCCTGTGTCAAAAAACATCCTGGAAGGCATCTAGGATTGCTTGTCTCCTGTTGCTGCTTGCCTTTAGGATGTTACAATCTACATCAGGCATGTTAAAAATCTCCCACTATTACCACTTTCCCCATCTCTGAAGCATTTCTTACCTCATCTCCCAGCTCCCTTTCTCTGGTTTTGTCTTGACTTATCAGTCGATACACAACCCTCACCTTTATTTTCTTCCCCACTCCTGACCACAGCAGTACCCACAGTATCTCTGTAGAATCCCACCATATCCTTCATTGCAACCTGTAGCCACTCCTTAACATAGGTTGCCAGCCAACCACTCCTACCATTTATTCTTCCCTTCCTGTAAAGGGTGTGTCCAGGAACAGAACAATCCTAGTCATGGTAGAAAATTTTCACAAGCTTGGGTAAGCAAAGAACAAGAAAATAAAGAAATGTGCGTATATCCAGAATGTGCATATATTCAGTGTTTATATGAGTGGCCCTCATTGTATTATCACATGGCTGTTTGGTGGCTTAAGTGGAAGGAACCAAAACATTCTCTGGTCAGTTTCTAGTTAACATGTATCTATATCACAAAAAAAAAATAACATTTGACACTAACTGGCACACTTGCTGCTCACTTTACTTAAGAGGCTAAGAACTAACTAGACATGTGATATAAGCTACTGCCTTGCCCACTGGAGTTGATCCTTCCATAATAGCATTGAGATACAGTGGCAGTTCATGGAAGGCAACATTAAGCTGTGGCTATCCATGTTGCATTTGTCATGTGGAAAAATAAATGGTTCTAGGCTCTTGTACTGGCAATACATTATTTTTGTTAAGAAACGGTAAAATTAGATGGACCAGTGGTGTGAAGGGCTGAGGCAGCTATGCCTTACCTCCTGCCATGCCAGCAACATGTGTGAGCAGTGTGAGCAGGCATCTGGGGGTTGGCTGGGGAGGAAGAGAATCGAGCATCCAGAGGACAACTCTCCTTTCCCAGGGAGGGAGGCTCAGCATTCTCGCCGAATGACTGCCCCCAGATGGAGGCCTGTGGGTAGTATGGGACTGAGGGAACCGAAGAAGGGAGGAGCTGTGGGACTTCTGCAGACTTGCATATGCCTCCATGCATGCACTTATGGCATGTGCACCCCAGCAACGGGGAAGTGGAAGGGAGAAAACTGTGAAAGAACACCCTGGGCTGCTGGTAACGACCGACTCCTTACAGGCTGCACACCCAGTGACTGGGCAACAGCTGTAGCCTTCTGGCTGAGGGTGCAGGTTAAGGTAAGTCACAGAGATGCCAGGGTGATGGAGCTGGGGGAGTCGGTCCAGTGGGGGCAGCCAGGGGAGGAAGGAGATAAAAACCTCTATAGAAAAAATAAATGAAATGGTAAAATGTACTACAAACAAATGTTAGGAAAAGATACCAAACATACTGTACAGTATTTCTGACTGGACATAACGTTCATACATGAATATAAATTTAAACTTTCCATGACGCTTAGATTCCTGGTACTCATTAGAAGATATAGTATTTCACAGTATACATGTCTTTTATGGCATTCATAGCACTTACATGGAATACTTCATCTCTCAAGTAGATCCTACCTTTTGCCTGAAGTCCTATATTCATGAAATATATCATACACCCCAACTCAAAAAACACATTATTGTAAAGACATTTGCCTATTCAGCCCCTTGCACGCGGAACAAACACTCTCTCACACCACTACAAACAGTAAAAAGTTGCACTGGGGACAGTATGCTCATGAATCACGATAGAAACAACAAATACATTTAAAAAATCAAGTACTTACCACCCACAAATACATGCCAGCAGCTGAAAACTTAAAAGTACAAATGAGACAATCTATTGTGTTAACCACATGAAAGTTAAAAGGTTGAGCCACAGGCACAGTTTAGCATGTCACAAGATTGTCTATACCTTACAAGAACTAGTTGTACCATAAATGTAGAATTTAACTATAAATATTTGCATTTAGTAAATAAATGTAATGAAAATGAAATCCATTCTTCAATTGGTGATATATACATTTTCAGAACTGTGATTTTCAGATTCCACTTCCATGACCATCCAGATGTAACAGTGTAACTGTAAAACTAAAGGATACACTATGGTCTAAATGAAAATATCATTGATACAGTATGTTTACGCAGTGCAGTTTAACCTTATGTTATCACGAGTGGCAAAGTCATGAGTAATACCAAAAGGTCAAATTTAAAGGAGAGCAAATATCAGTGATATTTACATTAGGGCCACAGCATATTTGATTTATATTATGCCTTTTTATTCAATGGTAAGAAAGAAAATCTTGTGCCCTGATTGTTCAGTGACCACCTGCAACAGTGATGTAAGCCCAGAACAAGCTATCTATAGCTGTAAGCCATCATTGTGCACCTCCATCGCCACTATAGGATAAATGGATCTAGTGTGTGGATAAATGAATTTAGAGTGAGAATAACACTGATATTCTCACTCTAGGTTCCCAGAGTGGCAAACAAATAACTGATATTTGCTGTTTTATTAGCCACACAGGTATGGCATAAATTTCAATAATATATTTAAGTCTAAATCAATATTTTTTTTTTTTACTTGAGTCCCACTTAAGTTAAAATGACTTTTCTTTTGAGGTTTGGGATTCTTTTTGACAGTTTTAGAATCACAATAATGCACTTTAGGGTGTGCAGCTATTATAATCAACCAACCTTCACTGGTGGATGAAAGCCAGTCAAAAACAGTGCAGCGGGGGCGTGACTTAGCCATCACACAAGATGGCAGTTTTGGAGCAGCAACCTAGCCAGGGCACATCTCAATTTAAAATAAGGCATTACCTGGTTACAAGGAAGGAATTTTGCAACTGGATGATTTACAAAGGTCTGCTCCACAAGTGACTGATTTTGTGATTAGTTCACTTCTCTGGCACTCCTGTAAAGTTCGCTGTACCACAATTTCCTCTCAACCACATGGTGGCCTGAAAGTCTGGCAGCTTTCCTCCTTGATGCTGAGGATGGAGGAATTAATACTAGCCTCAAACAACACGGCTGTCATGCCACACCACCCAGACCTGCGGATGGGTTGTATCGAGCAAAGAATGGCCTGGCAGGAAACAGTGCTTGACAGCCACTGCATCACACTGCACAAAGAAGCCCAACAAATTTTGGCCTTCCAGGAAAAAATGGATGACATGGAAAACAGAAGCTGCCCTAACAACTTGCGGCTCCTGATTTTCCCTGAGCAGTGCAAAGGACAGACTGTTCAGTTTCTACAAAAGGCTCTCCCTAAAATCCTTCAACAACCTGAGACCACACGCATCATCATCAAATGGGCCCACTGTTCTCTACAATCCCACCCAGCTAATGGTGAGAGGCCCAGTCCGATTCTGGCTTATTTTCTGAACTTTGCTGACAAGGAAGCGATCCAGCCCAGCGCAAGAGAACTGGGTCCCCTGGACTGGAACAGACACAGAATAATGATTTTCCAAGATTATTCCTGAGATCTGGCTCAAAGAAGGACAGCCTACACTGAGGTACAACACTGGCTGCACCAACTACAAGTACCGTTTTCTCTAAAATGCCCTGCCATTTTGAAATTGACCCATAATGGCACCACAAATCAGTTGAACACTCTGGAGTCTGTGGCTGATTTTATTGAGAAACTGTGGCCAAGAAAGGAGGGTTCTGCCCATAGCCCCATGGCAGGCGGAGAAGTGCTGAGCCAGAGGTATGCTGAGGACTGTAGAACATCTTGGAAAAATGCAGAGCAGTATGCCAAGGACTGAGCCCAGCATGAAGTTCACCAGAAACAGAGGTCTAGGAATCCATGGAATCGGAAGAGGACCCAACCGGCACCACACTCCCATAAAGAGCACCCACATGAATATGAACATGAGAGGGCACACACAAGATGACAGGCCCACTCGTGGGGAACAGACCAGTGGAGCTCATTAGTCCATACTTCTCCAATAACAGATATGAACCCCTGCTGTCAACATCTCCAGACTGGTATCTTGAGGAGTACCCTGAAATGGAACTGTCCTTTCCGGAGGTCACAGAGCAGGTACTTCCTCTGGTCGAGCAACCATGGACAGGTTCCAGTGAAGCCAGATGGCCACAACTTGAACTCAAGGACTCAACACTCCCTGTGAACCTAATGACTGGAACGCCACAGAAGTTGCCTGAGAAAGAAGACAGACTCCACTCAGATGTCACTTTCCCCAAACTGCCCGACTGAACCAAGGGCTGCTCAAATAAGTAATTTACCACTACAGGGAAGTGTGTGGAGGGGATTTTAATGTGGGAGCTTAATATGGTGGGGTTAGAGCTGCAACTGGAATCGGAACCATCTCACTGCAGTTGGGCCTGTTCCCTCCGTATGTCGAGGAGTTTTGAAACTGACAGGGTAAAATTTTACCTTGCCCCCTCCAATCACTCCATTGTCTCCTTCTGATAGCAAATATACAAGTGATGGATATTTCTTTAAAAGCAAGGAAGGAGCAGAACCTGGCCAAGGAAATTAAGAGAGGGAACAAAGGGTTCTTTAGATACATTGGGGAAAAACGATGGGTGAAGGGGCAGATTATCAGGATTAAAATGGGAGGGATGGGCACAAGATCTGGGGGAGCAGGCTGAGGTACTAAATGAGTACTTTTCCTCAGTTTTCACCAAGGAAAATGGGGGGGCTGCATCATGTATGGGAGGAGATGGTGAAACTGAGGGGGGAGGGGCCCTTGCCGATCGTCGGGTCTGGGGAGAGGTTGGGCCATCACTGGCAGGATGGGGAAGGCAAAGCAGGGGAACAATGTAGCGGAGGTGGAAATCATGGAAGAGAGAGTGAGGGAAGCCCTAAGGTCCCTTAAGATGGAGAAAGCACCGGAGCTGGATAAATTGCATCCCAGAGTGCTGAAGGAACTGGCAGATGTCCTGATGAAACCCCTGGTGGAGCTTTTCAGCATCTCTCTGAGGACAGGGTGGGTGCCCCAGGACTGGAAGGTGGTGCATATAGTGCCTATACACAAGGGGGGGGATCAAGGGAGGTGGCAGGGAACTACAGGCCCATCAACCTGACATCAGTGGTGGGCAAGGTGATGGAGGGCATTGTCAAGGAGAAGCTAGTGGGGAACCTAAAAAAGTCGGGGTGCCTGGACAATAGACAGCATGGATTTGTCCTGGGGAAATTGTGTCAGACAAACCTTGTGGAGTACTATGACTGGGTGATGAGAGCCTTCAACCTGGGTAGACCAGTGGACATCCTCTATCTTGACTTCAGCAAGGCATTTGACTCTGTTCCTCACGGGAGCCTATAGAATAAGCTGGGAGAAATGGGGGTGGGGAACCAGATGATCAGATGGATAGGCAATTGGCTCCAGGACTGGACCCAGAGGGTCCTGGTTGGTGGGATAGTCTCATCCCCAAGGAGGGTCATTAGTGGGGTCCCTCAGGGATCAGTCCTTAGGCCCCTCCTGTTCAATGCCTATGTCTCTGACATAAGGAAGGGTATCAGGAGTGAGATGTGTCTCTTTGCGGATGACTCAAAATGGGGGCCGGTGGTGGATGGGGAGGAGGGAAGGGTGGCCCTACAGGGGGACCAGGAGGCTCTGGAAAGCTGGTCTAGAAAGTGGAAGCTGAGGTTTAATGCGGGGAAATGCAAGGTACTGCATCTGGGAGCCAGAAACCCAGACCAAGAGTACACCCTGTTGGGGGAAATGCTACAAGTCTCTATGGCTGAGAGAGACCTGGGGGTGGTGGTGGATGTCAAGATGAGCAACTTTGAGACTTGTAGGAGGGCAGCGGCCAAGACCAACAGGATGCTGGGATGCATCGCTAGGGGGATCACCTCCAGAAGGAGGGAAGTGATACTCCCCCTGTATAACTGCTTGGTGAGGCCGCACCTCAAGTACTGCGTGCAGTTGTGGAGGCCACACTTAAAGAGGGACATTGAACTCCTGGAGAGGGTCCAGAGGAGGGCAACCAAAATGATCTGGGGCTTTGGGGACAGGACCTATGGGGAGAGGCTTGAAGAGCTAAATATGTACACATTGGAAGAGAGAAGGGACCAGGGGGACATGATAGAGGTCTTCAAGTACATGAAGGGGTTAAATAGAGGAGGAGCAGTCAGCGTTCTCTGAAGGAAGGGGGGGCAACTAGAGGACATGGGTGTAAGCTGGAGGTGGGGAGATTCAGAGGAGAAAGGAGGAGGTGCTACTTCACTGAGAGGGTGGTGGAGCCATGGAATGAGCTGCCCAGGGGGCTGGTGGAGTCAGAGATGGTGGAGGGGTTCAAGAGGGGGTGGGACAGGTACAGGGGAAGGGTTCTGGAGGCAAAGTCCTGTGCAGTGGGAATATCCAGGACTGGGAAGGGAGAAGCCAGAGAGGGCGAGGGGGGCAGCAAGGTCAGCTCCTAGGGTAGGGGCAGACCAAACGAGCAGACACGAAAGACCGTTAGGCCTATTCTGCTGGCATTTTAGTATGTTAGTATGTCTTTTAAATGTAATGTATTTGCTCATTAGGTTACATGTAAAGCTGGTCTGCTAATAATTGTTGCTTAAAGTTGAGATACGATAAGAGCAATGGAGGACTAGTTACCCACAGAGTGACTGCTCAAATATGCAGGGAGCATCCTGCATCTAACCTACCAGCACAGGATTGGTGCCTTTCACCCCGTTAGTACACCTCATTTTGGTAGCAAGAGGGATGAGGATACCCTGCTTTTGTTTGGAGAGCCCCCCCAACAACAAGAAGGATACGACAAGTCATGGTTGCGGAAGTCAGTTATGTCAACTCAGCTCACGGTGACAGGCCAGATGCATTCACCCTGGCTGAGAACTATGGTGCCCTCTTCCTTGGTGTGGGGCAGCTACCTCTCGCCCTGGCCACTGGTACCCTCCCTCCCCCAAGCCTGGCTAAGTTTGTGTCACACATATATCCCCCAGCCAGTTTCTCTCCTATCTCCAGGGTCCCAGCCTGGTCCAGGTTGTAGGCCTTCCAACAGGTATTCCTGCTCAACCATCGCTCCAGGTAGGAGACACTCTTTTGGTCTTCTCCCTACTCAGATAGTGTGGTACCCCTTTTGGGATACTAACACACAAGCAGGGTGACTAAAGTGTGCCTCTAGGGCACACAATCTTGGAGTACCTACCCGAGAATCGGCCCCCCACAGGGACAGTCCGGTAAGCCTTGGGCACTGGTTTGCCCAGCTACAGCCCAGACTGAGTCTCTAAGTAAAGTTTTGTTTATTCACTTGTAAATAGTTCTATTTTGCTCTGTATAGTGTCTTTCTGTGTATGTACATGTTACAGTTTCTTACGACTCTTCCTAAGAAGATGATAGGAGCATGCAAGTAAAGGTAGTTAGATGAAAGTAAATATACGATGCTGCAGAGAGTCAGAGCAAAAGCTTAGCAGAATACAAGGGCCCCATTGTTAGCTCAGGCCCAGAAAGTCAGGGGGACCACATCAGTGCCTTCTCCACCAAGGGCCCCACTCTACAGCTGCACACATTACCAGTATCTTCAGCGACTATGGGTGAGACGGTCTTCCATTTCTGAAATTTTAGGGGCCTGAACTCCCCTATTAAGAGCAAAAATGTCCTTTTCAACTTAAAAAGATTAAATCTCGGGTGGTCCTCTTACAAGAAACCAAATTGACACATAATGATCACTCACTGCTGGTATAGGATTGGATTGGGCAGGAGGTACATGCAGAGGCCCCCACCAGGAAGAGAGGTGTGGCCATCCTAATTCACAAGTCCCTGCAATGGTCACAAACTGCATCGATTGCTGACCCAGAGGATAGGTGGATAATAGCCAACTACAATACCCAGAATGTACCTGTCACCCTGTGCAATGTATATGCACCTAATCAGGACAACCCCATTTTTTTCATACCCTGGGCAAAGACCTGTGTGCTTTCCCCTCTCCTGACTCCCCCATGCTGCTCAGGGGTGACTTAACCTCACCTTGGTCCCTCACCTGGACAGAAATGACAATAGCGCTGAAATGCACACTAGGGAGCCGAGGGCCTTACAGCAACTAATAACTGATTTTATGTAGGCAGATGTGTGGAGGCTTTTCCACCCTCACGAAAGGGATTATACCTTCCACTTAGAGACCCACTCATCACATAGTAGACTTGACTTTTGCCTGGATTCCCCTCCTGTATTGCAATACATCACTGACTCAGCCATCCTACCCAGGGTGATCTCTGATCAGCTGCTCATAACATGGAACAACTACCCCCCCAAGGGGAAATGGCGATTAGCTCCCTGCCTCATGAGAAACCCAGACTTTGTCCCTTGGGCTGGGAATGAAGCCTCACTCTTCCTGGAGGACAACCCCACTGCAGATACCTCAGCTGGGAACACTTGGGAGGCTTTTAAGGCCACTATACAGGTGTGAATTATATGGTATGCTGCGACCAAATGCAGAGAAAGGGAAAAACAACTGACAGATCTGGAGATAAGACTCACTAAGGCAGGATTAGCCTTCAAAGCTATGTCCTCCCCAACCCTGGGTTCCACCACAGAAATCCTGGGACTCTGGCTGGAAATTAATGAGCTCCTAAGCAGAAAGGCAGAAGTCGCACCTCAGGCATACCTTTTGGGAAGGAGAAGACAAAGGAGAGAAAGTCCTAGCCTACCAGCTTCGTAAACAGCAGGGTAGCAGACACATACCTGGACTGAAGAACTATCAAGGGGCTATAGTGATGGTCCCACAAGACATAAATAAGGTCATAGCCACCTTCAATTCAAACCTCTACGCCACCACTCACCTCTCCCCAGCTGCCAGAACCCAAGACTTCCTGGATTAGCTCCACTTTCCTAAACTGACTCTAGCACAAGCCACAGCTCTTGAAGCTCCCTTCACAGTGCCAGAAGTTGAGGCAGCCATGATGAGTCTGCAACCAGGGAAATCTCAAGGGGGAGATGGATTCATCGCTGACTTCCATCAGGCCCTTGCATCCTGTACTGCCCTCTCCTCACAGAAGTGTTGAATAAGGTTGAATCCACAGGGACCCTTCCCCCACCCTGCGAGGGGCCAACATTATAGTCATCCCCAAGAAAGGGAAGGACCCCACCAGTGCAGGAAGCTACAAGCCAATATCATTAATAAATGTGGACAGCAAGATTTATGCCACCAGGGGATGGGGGGTGGGGCAGCTGCAAACTAGGGATGTTGGCTGCACACTCGAGCAAACTTAGATAGACCAGGTGGTCTGTTTCTGCTGGCACATTCTTGTGTTCGTATGTTTGTAGACTTAGCCCCCTTCTTGCTGGACTTGTCCATCCCTCCCAGGTGGGCTTCATACCTGGCGATCACAGTTCAGACCATATAAGAACCCTGGTGAATCTAATGCACTTGGCTCATGCCCTACTTACCCCAGCAGCTGCCATTGTGGTAAATTTTGAGAAAGCATTTGATTACCTGGAAAGGGACTACCAATATGCTGTCTTGACCCACCTTGGAGTGAGGGACAGATACAGAACATACAGATAAGTCAGCCAGGGTGAAGCACAGTGTCACAGGTTTACTGCATGACACAAGTGATTAACTCCCATTGAAATTGCATTGTTTACTTCAATAACTCTACTGCAGAATTCTGTAGCACTGAGCTTCATCCTGGGTGACTTCACTATATGTACAGACCATCTCCACTAATCCCAAAACTCAAGTGGCCACCAACCGTATCATCTCTGAGCAGTTCTCTCTATAAAGGGGACCCGACAGGGGTGCCACCTTTCCCACCTCCTTTTTGTACTGTCAGTGGAGCCCCTCATGGCCGCTATTAGGCAGCACTCGAATTATCATTGGGACTACAGCCTACCCTACTCTTATTTATGCAGATGACCTGCTCATACCCCTTGTTGAGGCCTAGAGCTTTCTCACTCCTCTACTTTCCTTGCTAGAATCCTTTGCTGGGCACTCTGGCCTTTGGCTAAACCAGGACAAAACTGAGATGATGCCCCATAATAGCCACTGCAAGCAGCACCTGGCCACTAACTCAGGGCTGTTGTGGGCTCCCAGTGGGGTTACCTATTTGATCATCAAAATCACCCATCGTATCGAAGACATTTGGACAGCTTACATCCAGCCCCTCCTGTGCTCCACGAAAACCGAATTTGATAGATGGAAGCTGCTAAAGCTCACTCTGGCAGGGAAGATTGCAGTCATCAAAATGGTCTCTGCTCCCAGATTGTTTTACTTGCTGGCACATATCCCCCTCTCCCTCCCCAGGAACTGGGTTCAACCTATAGACAAACTTATTGGGGATTTTCTGGGGGAAGGGGCCAAACCACTCTGCAGTCATGACAAACTCAGGGCCAACTGGTTGCAGGGGGGACTGAATCTTCCCTGGATGGAAGGTTACAAATGGGCCTTCTAGACAGCCCAGACCTTGAACTGGCTTTGGGGGGGCCCGAACCCCTCTCCTCATTGGGTTTGTGGAGTCAGACATGTCTAAAGTACTGTGCACAGCCTCCCTTCTGTTCTCCCTTCCCAAAACTCAGGGGACCCCATCTTCCTCTCCCACAGTGGAAGCTTCCAGGAACCTCTGGTGTATCACTCACTCCAAGCTGGGCATGGACCCTCTCCCTACACCGTATACCCCTCTTTGGCAGAATCCACATTTTACCACAGAGAGCAAAACCCTGGCCTGGACCCGTTGGAAAGACAAGGGAACACAGAAGGTAGAGGACATTGTTGATACCCCACTTTTAAGAACTGCATCCTTCCAGACCCTACAGCATAGATGGGGACTCCCCCACATAGACCTTTTGAGATATCTTCAAATTAGAGGGGCTATTAGACATACCCTTAAGTCCTCAGTATTTTACAAAAACCCTAGTAAATTATGGGCCTGGCTATGCCTCCCCAAGGGTCTGGCAGGAAGATTTTACTCAAGCCTTAGAGACATCCTCCCCTCACAATCGAATGAATCCTGGTGCAAATGGGAGAAACTGCTAGATTGCTGAGGAGCAGTGGGAGCAGGCCTGGAAAGGCTCATACAGATGGTACAGAGATGCCCTTATGAGGCTAATTCAAAACAAGGTGTCACACTGTTGGTGCAAGACCCTGGCTATACTTTACAAAGCTAAGCTTCTAGCCTCTGACAACTGCTGGAGGTACCAAGCCAAAGGGGTAACTTGCTACATGTACTGTGGTTCTGCCCTAATCTCTCACAATTATAGAAACAAGTTTGCCACATAGCTAGCACCGTCCTACAAAACAAAAATCCCCCCCCACCTTCTTTCTACTGGGTATAAAGTTGGACCTCCCACACTTTTCTCCACAGGAATGCAGATGGCTGGCCTAACTAGCCATCCAGCCTAAACGGGCTATTGTATGCAAATGGTGCTCCACCCTGGCCCCTACCATTTGAGAGGTGCTGACATCCATGACCTCCCTATCTTCACTTGATAGAATGTCACACCTACAAGCATATCAGATGGACAAATTCCAACAGGGGATACATCTGCCCTCCTGATGGCACAGGTTGAAAGAGCTCCATGCGCCACACTACTGCCTCCCCAGTCATTCTGGGACTAGGAGCGAGGTTCTCAGATGCCAGATCACTCTCCATCCCTAAGTTCCCACTCCCCTAGTTTAGGGTGCGCCCTAGGATCACCTGCATAATGGGACTGGATGTTGTTGTTGTTGCCACTACTATAATATGTCTGTATTAAATATTGTTTATACTATGTAAACTATCACAGAGCAAAGTTCCTTTGTGTGTTTTGTTGTTCTGTTTCAGAGGGTAGGGAATAGAACATCACACTGAGCTGAATCCACACAACCTTGGATCTCACTAGAAGCCTTGAAGAACTGTCACCAAGCAGACAGACAATCAGGTGTGGGATTCACCTTCCCCTACCTCGTTCTCACTAGGGTTGCACTGGATAGTACAACCTTCTAATGATTCCTTATCATTGGACCATTTCTGGTGCAAGTTTTAGGTATTTCACCACTGTTCTGCTTCATAGACGAAAGTAACAGCAGGGTCTTCCTATTCTCTTTGCTCTCTACTCAGGGTGTTAGCACTAGAGATGTGCAAAATTGGAAAATTTAATTGCATGAAATATTTTGCAAAATTAGCCCATTTCATGAAATTTTTTGCAGAAGTGAAATGCAGAATTTTGCCTGCATAATGTGAAATTTTACCTGCATAAGGCAAAATTCTGCCTGTGGAATGCAAAATTTCACATGTGGAAGATGAATTTCATCTGCAGAAGATGAAATTTCAACTTTCACAGGTGAAATTTCACCTTCTGCAGGTGAGATTTCACATTATGCAGGAAAAATTCAAAATTTCACACCCAGCAAAATATTTTGCATAATGGGTGAATTTCACAAAATAATTTGCACAGCAAAATTGATGATATTGCCAGAATTTCACCAGCGAAATATAATTTTGCAACATCTCTAGTCAGTACACATTGGAGGATAGTAGTCTTCTTAAGGTTGAATCAAAATGATTGCAAGTGTTAACCCCTGCACTCCATAACCATGTGCAGAGAAGTTGCGTTTTACCTGTTTTACCTTTTTTCACTAAACTGTACCTGTATCTGATCTGGTGCTCCTTATACAGTGTAACTTGGAAAATAATAAAAATCTTAAAACCAAAAACAGTATGGCATGCCAAACTAGTTCATTCTCCTTGTCATGATTTTTCCAATCGTGGAAATGAGTCATTATCAAATGTTATTTTCACTTCAAGGTGAGACATTCTATTGCAATTTGGGCATTGGAGTCTCATTAATTTGAGTGTGCATTTACATGTGTGCTGTACAAAACAGCATCCCACTCAATGTAAGCTGATTTATTTAAATCTAAACAGGTGAGCAATGTACAGTACTGTACTTTGATGTGTTGTCATAAAGGTCAACAGAATGGTCCTTCTGAGATGATCGGGGACTGTGAATGAGCTATATTCCTGTATTCATCATAGAGTAGTAAGATTATCATGCACTGATGTGCTTGAACCTCTTCTCATGAGTATGATTGAAAGTCTAGCTCCAATTCAATTTAAAAAGAGTTTATAGTTTGAGTTAATAAAGGATTTTGGATTTAACCAGGAACTGAAGTTTTAATCTAATAGTATTGTGCATGTAAGAATGTAACAGTATATACCAACATAATAAAGTGTGTGTGTGTGTATATATATATATATTTATATGTCTGTATATCATGCACGGCAAGTACACTATTCATGTGCCAGTTATGATGTGGTTTGTGATCAGTTTGAACATCTCAGCAATTTATTTCTGAGTGGAGTGTTTTGCTTATCAGGCACCCTGATGAGGGACAACAAGATTTCTAGTCAGCCACCAAGAGCAGCACTGGGATCCAGCTGTGCACAACAAGTTCTGATAAGTGGAAACCTCAGGGCTGCAAGCATGTATGGTGCTGAAGTAATAGCTTGGCTTAAAGAGGTCGATCTAGTCTCCAGAAATTATGATGCTCTTGTAAACATACTGCAGAAGTTTATTTAAGAAATCTTCTCAGCTTTTAATCAATTAGCAAAAATATTCAAATATAGCTTGTTATTAGAATGTTTTAGTGAACTGTACAAAAGAGGATAGCAACAGTAAATAAAGTGATCTTGTTGCCAATCAAATGGAAGAATTATATTTTGTTACATATTTAGATTTACTGCATTGTTAGATATCTGGATTAAAAAACAGTGTGCTGTATGAGTACAGTATGATGAAAAATATGTGGGGTATTTTGTATTAAAGTCTAAAGAATATGCTGAAAGAAAACCATGGTATAGAAAGGACAGTTTAGTTAGTTAACCTATTTATTTATTAATTTCAAATGTTTCACCAGGAAAGACATACTGAGCTTGTAACCACTCATTTCCAGATATGTCCTGATGCTCTCAATGTCTACATGGTTTAATAAATTTAAAACTTTCCAGATATTTAGCTAATTCATAACTAAAAGACTGTTTTGGGTGGGAAGGGTAGTTCATTTTATGTAATTTTTTGGAGTCTCTCCTCTTGGTGAGAGCGAGTGGGGAATCTCAGAAAATTATTGAAAGGTTGTTTCAATTTGGGAGTTTAGTTGGTTATTTAATTGGGATTCATTCAGGGGTGTGTTAGTGTGATTGGGTCTTAATTTTTGTAGGAGGCCTATCCCCACGGTTATGCACCAATCGTCATCCACCCTTCATGCCCTCCACCCTTTCTTTCCCCCTCCATTACAGATATTGACATACCAGTGTTGTAGAGCACTGGGTATTGTGCATAGGGGGAGGAGGGGAGTTGGGGGGCATGAACAGTGGAGGATGAATGAGAAGGGCCATCATATTGGGGTAGTGAGATCCAGAAGATGCCCTGGGGTGAAATGGAATCTGGAATGTGGTCCTTCCTGTCTGGTTTCCATACCCATGGGTGCCACCAATATTGGTGGGCAAGTAGCCCGAGCAGCTCCAGAAGCCCATCCTACCCAAGCAGTGTTGTGCAATGCCAGATCCATCGAGAATAAGAATGCAGTTATTGCAGACCTTGTTGGGTCAGTGGATCTGGCGTGCATTTTTGAGACCTGGCTGGATGAGAATGCAGGCCCCATATTAGAGGCTGCTATTCTGGCTGGATACTTGGTGTTACACTGACCCAGGTTGGACTCCAGGGAAGGGGTGGTTGCAGTCTGTTTCAAGACCAAACTGGGCTTTATGAGTGTACCAGTTGAGGAGGCTGAGTCATTCGAGTGTACTGTAGTGGCAGGTGTGGGTTGCAGCATCACCCTCATCTACCATCCACCAGGTGATGAGAAGTGGTTCCGGCAGAAAGTAGTGGACTTCGTGATCAACATGGCATTCGAGTCACCCAGGCTGATGGTCCTGGGCAACTTCAACGCCTGGGTGGATGATGAATTCTCGCAATTTGGATAACACTTCCTCTAATTGATGACATCTTTAGGACTTACACAAGTTGTTACATCTGCCACTCATAAAGGTGGTCACTCCCAGGACTTAATCTTCATCCTGTGGATTGAAGCCTTAAATTTGGATGTGGAAACTGTCAGATGGTCCGATCATTACACCATGGGGTTCAGTTTTTGTGCCCCCCCTCTTAGGCCTACCCCTGCAGAGATGGTCAGGTACTGCCCTTTGCAAGATGTAAGCTCTGAGGGCCTGGCGGTGGTGCTTGACCTATCGGTGCTTTCTGGAGTGAGCCAACCAGATGCCTTGGTCTTGGCCTATAATAAAGCCATCTCTTTGGCTCTGGATCTCATTGCTCCTGTCCGTGTTCATCCTCTCCCCCTTAGCCCTCAGTCCCCATGGTTTGATGGGACTTTGAGGGAGATGCAGCGAGAAGGACGAGGATTAGAACGCTGATGGTGGAGATCTGCCCTAGATGCCAACCATCTTAGATTGATGGAACATTATTAAGTCTATCATTCCACAATCTCCCGTAAGACGGCAGAGTTCCTGTCTGGGGATATTGTGGTTGCTCAGAATCGACCAGCTCAGCTCTTTTGAACTGTAGACAGACTGTGCAACCCAGCCTGCCTGCATGTTTGAAGAGCCTTTTCACAAGTAGAGTGTGAAGAGCGTGTTCACTTCTTTTTGGCTAAGGTGGCTGACATCAGGGTGGCACTCCAGCCTGCATCTTCTATGCGTGAAGCTGTGGATCGGAGCCCGGTCACTGTCCCTAGGCTCTCCTGGAGTCCTTTTGACTGGCTGGAGTTCATTGATGTCATGCAGATTGTCCAGGGTATGCACCCCACATGCTGTAGTTTGGATCAAGTCTCAACTTTCCTGATAAAGGGTTGTTGTGATATTATTGGCCAGGTCCTAGCATGGATAGTCTGGTGCTCCCTGGAGATGGGTGAGTTTCCTAGCTTCCTGAAGGAGGCAGTGGTAACACCCCTCCTGAAGAAAGCTTCTTTGGATCCAAACTACTATGCCAATTACAGACCAATCTCTAACCTTCCCTTTGTGGGGAAGGTGATTGAGAAAGTAGTGGCCATACAACTGGAGAACCTTTTGACCATCCATGATATTTATGAACCATTCCAGTCTGGTTTCTGAAAGAGGCATAGTACTGAGACTGTGCTGGTTTGGGTGCTCAATGATCTCTTGATGGTAAGAGATCAAAAGAGCCATTCCATCTTGGTTCTTCTCGATCTCTCCTCGACATTTGACACTGTGGACCATGGGGTACTTCTTGAATGCCTGAGGTTCATCTGCAGCCTGTCTGGTACAGTCCTCAGATGGTTTAGAGCTTTCCTCATGGGCAGAACTCAGAGGGTGGTGTCAGGGATTAATTATTCTGGCCCAATCTCTCTGTCATGTGGGGTCCCTCAGGGTTCGGTGTTGTCCCCCATGTTGTTCATAGTTACATGCTGCCCCTCGGAGACATTGTAAGGAGGTATGGGCTGAGGTTTCACTGCTATGCTGATGATACCCAGCTCTACCTATCTTTTGCACCAGACCAGGATAGAGCTCTCTTGGTATTTAACAACTGCCTCACTGAAATCCAGAACTGGATGAATTCGAGCTGGCTGAGGTTTAACTCAGAGAAGACGGAGGTGATGGTTGTGGACCCAGGTCACTGGATAGATGGGATGGGAGCTGGTTTGCCCTCAGGACTCTTTCTGGGTAGGTCCCAGTTCCCTACCTCTGAATGGGTGCAGAACCTGGGGGTGATTTTTGATGACAGGCTGACACTGCGATCACAGGTGTCGGCAGACATCAAATCATCGTTTTACCATCTGAGGAACATCTCCAGGACTAAGCATCTAGTTCTGTCTGGTGATCTGCCTACATTGGTCCATGCCTTTGTGACCTTGCACCTTGATTACTGCAACTCCCTATATCTAGGGCTACCAGTGGTTGATATCTGCTACTTGCAGCTCATGCAGAATGCTGTGTCCCAGTTATTGATGGGTACTCCTCATAACTGCCATTTTTCTCCGGTGCTGAGCAAACTGCACTGGCTGCCAATACAGTGGTGGATCACCTTTAAAGTCAGTCTTCTGACTTATAAAGCCCTACAGGGACTGGGCCCGGACTACCTGAAAGAGCTTCTGGTACCTTACTGTGTTAGGCGATCACTCCGCTCGGCGGATGAGGGTTGCTAGATATTCTGAGGTTTCTTTAAAATCTTCGGGGGCCCATGCTTTTATGTATGTGGCCCCAGCCCTTTAGAATTCTCTACCCAATCCACTTTGGCAGTGAATGTCTGTGGATGAATTTAAACGTGCCTTATAGACCCATTTATGGTTGATGGCATACTTCTGAGGATGATATTTTATTATATTTTATGAATTCAGCATTTATTGGATCTGTGTCTATTTTATTGTGTGAAGTTACTGTTAAGGTGCCTTGGTTTTCAGAAAGACGTGGTAAAAATAAAGAATTATTATTATTAATACACAGTTATATTTTTCTAACTGACAGCAATATGTAGTGAAAGTGATTTTGATCAATCTGTTTAGATTAATAGTTATTGCAGACTCAGCAGTAGGCAGTCTCATTTGCTGGGCCATTTCACCAAGGGGAGGTTCATGAATGCCTCAGACCACATAGTCAGAGTACCATTTCTAGCTGGTTGGTTGACACTGAAGCCAAGAAGAGGGTCAAGCCGCAGCTCTGTCTCTTTAGCCCCAGACCAGAACTTTAATGATATCCAGCTAGAGGCACTGATATCTGGCCCTAATCGGGCCTTTAATTAGAACAAGCAATTAAAAATAGCAGAAGGGTTAGAATTGTGGAGCAGCTTCTCACAGTCACTGTTCCTTACAAGAAGAAACTTGGATTTTGTACTAAGTTTCTATGCCATACTAGGTGCATATGAGGCAAACCTAAACTAGTGACACTCTGAGGAAACATGTAGTACTTACCAGTTAGGACAGTCATCAAAAGAACACTGAATCTCAACTTTAAATGTTGATGCTGCAGTTTCCTCCATGAAGAATAACACCTGCCATACGCACAAATAACTCATTGGTTTAAGACATGCTGCTAACTGTGGTTATGAGTTGTTTAATAGAGTTCTGACCGATCAACCATCTTTAATTACTTGCTACTTCTGTTGAGTGCTCATAAAATACAGTTGATTTGAAGCTCTACATGGTTGCTCTGTCTTTGAGTGATTTGTGTGCAGTTTATGTGTAGGTTGACTAACAAAGTGAGAGAGTTATGTTTTGTCTCCATTATTCCAGCTCCCAGTGCCCCATAATTGAAAATAATTCATGGATGATGTAGCACTTGGAGTAGTTTTCAGTTAGTCACGGTATCTGTTTAGAAATTAAAGCAAGTAATGGACATAGCTGATGAGATAAATTGTGAAATGTTTGCCCTACACTATCTGATTTTAGACATTTTAATAACTTGACCATGCCATACTGATTGCCAACATTCTTTCTACTGCACTGAGCTGTCAGTACAGCACTGTCCAGAAGGTATGAGTTATTTTATTTCTACAGGACTGAGACTCTTGCTGCTGATTTAATCAATGACATCAGTTGTGAGGTGTTATGGAAATGCTTCATCATTAGGATTACAGGTCCAATGTCACAGAAGCACCAGTTTAAAGTTTAAACTTTCATTTTTCTTCTCCAAATGTGAGTTAAAATAAATTAACTGTAGTGGTCTAAACATGGGTCAAGGGATTATAAATCATGTTACTGGGTAGTGTCTGTTGGGGGAGAGGGCGAAGCAATGAATGTACTTACTGACGGAGTGTGTATGTATGTGTTTCTGTGGATCTGTGCACCCATGCATGTCTGCAGGGGTGTATGCTTGTCTGTCTGAGTGTGTGTGTGTGTGTGTTATGTCACAGGTAGAGTGCATGTTTATCTGTCTCAGTATGAGTGGTATCATGATTGTGCCTGTCCACATTTGAGTGATTGAGTTTTAGCCTATCACTGTTTGGTTAAGCATAATGGTGAAGAGCAAATCACAAAACATGATTCTGACATGATGATATCAGTATATATTTACAGGTTATTTAATGAAGAATAACGTTCTCAATAAAAGAATGTACACATTTAGAAACAGAGTTCAGTAATATTTGTTATGTATTTAAGCTTCGAAGCTACAGTACCCAATACAATTGGGCTATCTAGTTATTCTCCTACCAACTCAGTGAGAATATTTTGCTACCCTAATACTTAAAGGTACCCAATTCCGGTACCCATTTTTACCACCTATAGCTGAGACTAGAATCTCCTTCAGTAGACCACAAGCATTTTTTTTTTTTAACCAATTATTTTACCAGGTGAGACACACTAAGCTGAAAGCTTGTTTGCAGGTGCAACCTGGGAGCACAAGGAAGTTAAGTGACTAGCTCAGGGTCACACAGTATGCACCTAGGGGGCTGTGGGATTCAAACCCAGGTCTCCAGATTTGCAGCTCAGAGCCTTAACCCACTGCGCCATACTGCCTCCCTAAACATATGACCACCCAGATAACTTTTCCATCTAGGTGACTGTTCTGATGTTGCACCTTGATGGATTTACTTCCTATTTGTGTAGACCAAGCATGCCTACTCTTGTACATTACTCCTAATGAACTCAGAAGCTTGTCCAGGTCAGCTCCACAGAGGTGGACCTCAACAAAGAACTTAACACTCCAACTTCAAAAAGGTAGACAAGGTCATCTGGAGGCTTTGGACCCATAAGGCAAACTTGTTCACTCCCTTGGGCATTTCTGAAGCATCCCTTTTTGGTGTGATAAGAGGCAACCAAGTCATTTGCCCATTCCCATACATTTTTCTTGCTCTTCCTCTTCCCTGTATTTCGCTTGTTTTCAAGGCAGTATTGATAGCTGTTATAGGTGGCACTGTCTCTGTTGTTTGGAAAATCGGCAAGTTAAATATCGTATTCTGATAGTCTGTTGCCATTCCATTGGCATGTTTATGTGCCAATAAGCTCCCTCCCCCTGTAAAAAGGTCCAAAATGTGACATGTAATTTGGACACATCACATACAGAATTCATAAGCCACTTCCCTCATTCTTGATTTCCATCACAAACATGGCGGCCGCCTTTACTCTTATTTAAAAACCTGCAGTTATGTTCTAAAAATAAAACTCCCTTAAATTTACAGAAGTATATAAATAACTGAATGCTCTTTCTAGCCATGATTCCTTTCATAGACACATAAACAAATTTAAAAACTCAAGCACTGTTCAGATATTTCATTTCTGGTTTTCTGGGTTTTTTATACTTTTTTTTATACTTTTCATGGTATATACAGACAGACAATACAAGACTCTAACATTGCTATAGTGACGATACCTGGGCAAACAATACACAAACAATACACACCCCACCTCAATGAGCAGGGCTAATGCATTGAGTTACAAAGAAATCAGTGGTTCCAGAATGCATTCCAATGTACAGAGGACATAACAACAACGTCATGCAGCCATCTGCTAATTGTATACTTTACTGAAATAATTTTAGGAGTATAATCTCAGAAAGCTGCGTCACTGGGATATAAGTATAGTATATGTACAGTAGCTTGCTCGAGTAATTCTCATAAGCTTTAAGGGAGTTATTAATGCTAGCAATCATTTTCACTACTCTCAGATAGTCTCTTAGTCAAGCCAGTGATGTAAAATGACTTTCTGTGCTGTATGTGAGATCATGGCCATTTGGTGTCTCCTCTCTCTTACAGAAATACTGTTGTAATCCCCTACAAGGCAAATTTGCAGGATGAATAGCTCATCAATGCACAGTAGAGGCTCTGATTTCCCCTTGAGTCCCATACATCCCAGACATTGGGGTAGAGCCAGACAATATGTTCTAGAGACCCAACTGCCTCTACAGTGAGTGCAACTATCGTATATCAATTTTCCAATTTTGTTCAGCTTTATCAGCGTATAACAAAGGTTGTTTAAAATAAAAAACATTGTTTGAGGCACATTTTGATAGTCTTAGCATACATGTATAGATAATTACATATGTTCTCCCAACCAAACGGTGCCTCTCAGAAACTTGAAGCCAATAGGGACATGCTCCATATACTGTATACTAGGGTAGGATTTAGATTACAGCAGACTGTATAGCCTTGAAATAGCATGCAACTGACTGACTCTTTATTGCATAGATTGAAATAAGCTGCTATGTGTGCCTATCCAGGGTCCACGCTGCATGTGTGTGGCTATTGTGTATATCAGCTGCATGAATTTGAAAGAAAATTGGTTGGATACATGATAATACTGCTTTTGAGACATATTGCTGGAATTTGGTTGTAAGAAACCTCCCCAACTGATTGTGTACTCTTGCAGGGTTCTATGTGATAATGGCAAAACAATAATAGGGTGATCAAGAAGCTGATTGAATTGGAGACCTGTTTCCTTTGGTAGCAAACATATTTTTGGGGCTTTGAGTTAAATTTTGATTCCTTTTTGCTGACTTCACTAGCTGAAAAGGTTAGTGCTTAGTGGGGAAGGGTGTCAATGGTATGGCCAGGTCTCACTCAGCTAATTGACAGGAAGCAGAGCTGAATCAGGGTTGTGGTATCAGTTGCTTGGCTTCTGGGAAGGAACTAGAAGGGGACAGGATCGGTTGTTTTCCAGTACAGTAGCTGCTTCTTGTTGTTTTTACAGGGTTTCTTGTGGATTTTACTTGGTAGAAGGTTATTTCTTTTCTTTCTTGCTTCTAAGGGGCTAGCAGGGTATTGTTTTTGGAGCTGTTGGAAGTTTGAAAACTGGTTTGGTGGCTGTAAGTGGGCTCATTTGTTGGATGTTTCACTGTGTAACAGGCTGCACTGGTGGAGGCCTATTTCTTCTGATTTAAAACCTATTTGGTGGGATTTGCTTGGGGCTGGTTATTTGAACTGGAGACCTATATCTGTTAATTTCAAGCCTATTTTGATGTGTTGTTTGTGAAGCTGATTGAATTGGAGACCTGTTTCCTTTGGTAGCAAACATATTATGGGGGCTTTGAGTTTAATTTTGATTCCTTTTTGCCGACTTCACTAGCTGCAAAGGTTAGTGCTTAGTGGGGGAAGGGTGTCAATGGTATGGCCAGGTCTCACTCATCTAATTGACAGGAGGCAGAGCTGAATCAGGTTTGTGGTGTCAGTTGCTTGGCTTCTCAGAAGGAACTAGAAGGGGACAAGATCAGTTGTGTTCCAGTACAGTAGCTGCTTCTTGTTGTTTTTAAAGGGTTTCTTGTGGATTTTACTTGGTAGAAGGTTATTTATTTTCTTTCTTGCTTCTAAAAGGCTAGCAGGGTATTGTTTTTGGGGCTGTTGGAGGTTTGAAAACTGGTTTGGTGGCTGTAAGTGGGCTCATTTGTTGGATGTTTCGCTGCATAACAGGCTGCACTGGTGGAGGCCTATTTCTTCTGATTTAAAACCTATTTGGTGGGATTTGCTTGGGGCTGGTTCTTTGGTTGCAAGGCTTGGAGGGGCAGACACAGGGCTGATACACTCTCTCAAGAGTCAGGTGTAGGCCCAAATCCCACCACCCCCCAACCCCTCCCTCCCCAGAGCTCTGCTTATTTATAAGGGAACACCTGCCCTGCAATTGGAGGAAAAGGCTGCAGGTGCAGCTCATGTAGTTCTAGCCACTGGGGGTTGGATTTAAAGACTGGGAGAGAGGAACTTAGGGAGTTGTTCACTTCCCTTATAAGTTTACTGTGTTGTACTGCACCTAGTAAAAGGGTTACCGGTTTACTGTGGGACTGTATCTAGGATTGGTGGGTGACCTGATTAGTAGGAAGGGGTGTATCTTGGACTAGTGGGGAACCTGGTGGCTCACCCAAGGAACCTACTTGGATGGGGATGGAACCACACGTCATTAGGGCCAGCATCTTTAGGGGTGGTGGGGTGCACAGGGTGTGGGGCAGCCATGATACTGGACTGGGCTTGGAAGCTCGGTGGTTGCCCAGTGTGCTACCAGCCGGCACAGCTTAGGGAGGAGGTTGTAGGGATTAGGAGGCAGTTGTGGGAAGGGGGAGGTATGGTTGGGGAAGAGGGCAGGGGATCTCCCATGAGGTTGCACCAAGCAGTAGGGGTGGGGGCATAGGGAAAGGAGTGCAGGAGAATACTCTGTGGTCACATAGGGACCCTGGCAGAGGGAGCCCAAAAGGAGGACATTACCAAGGAAGCAGGCAGGTAACTGGGGACCCTCACAAAGGGGGGCCAGAGGGACAACATTCTCAGGGAAGTAGGCAGATGGCTGGGGCTGGACAGAAGGAAGCAAGGCAGGGAGGTGGATCAGACCTTATGCTCAATAACCGCTTCAATTCTCTTCTTCTGCTTGAGGATGAGAGGAGTGATGTAGCCATGACAAGGGTGGTTAGAGATGGAAAGGGAGTGGGGGGCAGGAGGTGGGGGCTGGATAGCAGGAGGAATGGGGGGACCTGAAATGCAGGAAAATGGGGGGAGCAGTGGATCAGAGCAGGGGGAAGAGGAAGGAAAGTGCAAGGAAAAGGACCAGTTGGGAGGCAAGGGTAAGGAGAAGGACCAAAAGTACAAAGAGGATACAGTAAAGGGAGCTGAGGGTTTAGGCCAGGGGAGCATGCCAAGCAAGGAGGGACTAAATGGAGACAGGAAGGAAGGGAGGATGAGCCATGCTAGTTTAGTGGATGGGGGAGAAGGACCAGTCATGAGCAGTGAGGGGGGAGTTAGCGAGGTACAGAAGGATACTCGGGAGGAGGAGAGGCATAGGATCGGAAGGGAGGGGGTGGCCAGGGTAAATAAGGAGGGGACGGCATGTGGCACCCAGATAGGGGGAGGAACAAGGAGCCGGCTGGGTGGAGGGGCTGGTAGAAAGGATGAGGGACATGGAAGGGAATGGAGGAAAAGGAGCGGTCAGAGTGCTCCTGTTGGGGGATTCTATGATCGGGGTATCAAATGGGATAGGGAGGGAGGAGCCTGGCCAGTTAAAAGAAAATGCTTCCCTGGACTAATGGTGCACAGGGCCAAGCACGAGGTATATCAGCTGGCAAAGGATTGTGAGGGTTCCCCGGACATTCTGGTCCACCTGGGTACAAATGACATTGAGGGAAATAGTGAGCTAGAGATATAGGCAAGGTTCAAGGAGCTTGCCAGGGTCTGTCATGACATAGGATGCACAATTTCCTTCTCAGAAATCCTGCCGGTGCCAAGGGCTAGTGGGGAACACAAAAGGAAGATTAGGGAGATAAACCAGTGGCTCAGAGAGTGGTGTGAGGCCAGAGGGTATGGGTTGATGGGGGATTGGGAGGAGAACTAGGAGGATAAGGAGCTGTATGCTAGAGGTAGGCTTCATCTCAATTTGGAGGGGAGGGGAAACCTTAAGTTGAAAATAGAGGGGTTCATTGGTGAAAAGTGGGGTTTAAACTTTTGAAGGTGGAAGGAATGGGAGAAAAGGCTGTCTAGGGGGTCTGATAAAGGAGGGACTCTGTCTCAACCCCCTCGGGGAGTTGGATGAATGTGGGAAAAGGCCGACTGGTAAAGTGCAGACCAGGGAAAAACGGAATCCCCATGGCAACACGAGCAGGGGAAATGGAAGTATAGGGAAAGGGTGGAAGGTAGTCCTGCTAAATGCCAGGGGCTTGGGCAATAAAATGCCTGACCTCCAGGTGATGCTAACTGAGGGAGTGGTGGATGTGGCAGTGGTCACTGGGACCTGGGCCACTGCAGGACATGACTGGGACCTGAACCTGGAGGGTTACACTATGTTCAGGAAGGACAGGGGGAGGGATGGGAGCAGGGTAGCAATAGTCAAAAACTGCATTGCCATGGGGAGAAGAGGAGGTGGAGGGAAACCCGAGTGCACTCTAGGTCACCTTGATAACAAGGGGGGAAGAGAGTAAAAATAGGAGGACGTATAGACCCCCTGCACTGGTGGAGGAGCTGGAGGAGAGTCTGGTGGCAGATGTTGGGAGACACTGCAGATTGGGCAGGGAAAGGGTGGTGGTGTTGGGGGACTTAAACATGCCAGGAACAGACTGGGAGACTATGACATCCTCGGTGGCCAAGAAACAGAGGTTGTTTGATGTCTTTCAAGATGCGTGCCTAACTCAGCAGGTGGGGGAACCAACCAGGGAGGCACGGGTACTGGATGTGGTTCTGGCAGACAGTGACCAGATTGGGGGCCTGGAGATAAGGGACCTGTTGGCGGGGAGTGACCATGCCACGGTCTGGTTCTGCCTGGACCTAGGAGGGGTAGAAGGCTGCACAAAGAAGGAGGTAACTGACTGCAGGGGGGCAGATTTTAAGGAAATGGGAAGGATCCTTAAGGAGCATTTGGATGTGATTGGGTCAGACATGGACTCTGACAGTAGGTGGGAAATCATCAGGAGAGGGGTGCAGGATGCTACCAGCACCTGTGCAAGAGTAAGACAAAAATGCGGTAGGGCCCGAAAACCCTGCTGGTGGACCAGGGAGGTCCAGGAGGTGGTGCGGGGAAAAAGGCAGCCTATAGGCAATTCAAGTGCTCAAGGAGTGAAAGGGATTGAGGGAAGTATGAGCTGATGGCTAGAAGGGCCACTAGGGTGATGAGGGTGGCTAAGGCAAGGAAGGAGCAGAACCTGGCCAGGGAAATTAGGAGAGGGAACAAGGGGTTCTTTAGATACATTGGGGAAAAATGAAGGGTGAAGGGGCAGATTAGCAGGATTAAAACAGGGGAGAGATGGGCACAAGACCTGGGGGAGCAGGCTGAGGTACTAAATGAGTACTTCACCTCAGTTTTCACCAAGGAAAATGGGGGTGCTGCATCATACATGGGAGGAGACAGTGATATGGATGAGGGGGGACCCTTACCAATCGGCAGGTCTGAGGAGAGGGAGAGGCATCACTGGCAGGATGGGGGAAGGCTAAGCAGAGAGAAGAGGTAGCGGAGGTGGAAATCACAGCAGAGACAGTGAGGGAAGCCCTCAGGTCCCTTAAGATGTAGAAAGCACTGGGGCTGGATAAATTACATCCCAGAGTGCTGAAGGAACTTGTGGATGTCCTGGCGAAACCCCTGGCAGAGCTTTTCACCATCTCTCTGAGGACAGGGTGGGTACCCCAAGACTGGAAGGTGGCACATATAGTGCCTATCCACAAGGGGGGATCAATTGAGGTGGCAGGGAACTACAGGCCTGTCAGCCTGACATCGGTGGTGGGCAAGGTGATGGAGGGCATTGTCAAGGAGAGGCTGGGGGGGACCTGGAAAAGTCAGGGTGCCTGGACGATAGACAGCATGGATTCGTCCCGGGGAAATCATGTCAGACAAACCTTGTGGCGTTCTATGACTGGGTGATGAGTGCCTTGGACCTGGGTAGACCAGTGGATGTCCTCTTTCTAGACTCCAGCAAGGCATTTGACTCTGTTCCTCATGAGGGCCTGTTGGATAAGCTGGAAGAAATGGGGTTGGGGAACCAGATGATCAAATGGATAGGCAATTGGCTTCAGGACCGGAAGGATAGTCTCATCCCCAAGGAGGGTCATTAGTGGGGTCCCACAGGGATCAGTCCTTGGGCCCCTCCTGTTCAATGCCTATGTCTCTGGCATAAGGACAGGTATCAGGAGTGAGATGAGTCTCTTTGCGGATGACTCAAAACTGGGGGCGGTGGTGGATGGGGAGGAGGGGAGGGTGGCCATACAAGGGGACCTGGAGGCTCTGGAAAGATGGTCTAGAAAGTGGAAGCTGAGGTTCAATGCAGGGAAATGCAAGGTACTGCACCTGGGGGTCGGAAACCCGGGCCAAGTGTACACCCTGTGGGGGGGGAATGCTACAAGCCTTGATGGCTGAGAGGGACCTGGGGATGGTGGTGGATGTCAAGTTGAACAACTTGGAGATGTAGGAGGGCAGCAGCCAAGGCCAACAGGATGCTGGGATGCATCGCTAGGGGGATCACCTCCAGAAGGAGGGAAGTGATACTCCCTCTGTATAACTGCTTGGTGAGGCTGCACCTCGAGTACTGCATGCAGTTTTGGAGGCCACACTTAAAGAGGGATATTAAACTCCTGGAGAGAGTCCAGAGGAGGGCAATCAAAATGATTTGGGGCCTGGGGGACAGGACCTATGGGGAGAGGCTTGAAGAGCTAAATATGTACACATTGGAAGATAGAAGGGACCGGGGGGACGTGAAAGAGGGTCTTCAGGTACATGAAGGGGGTAAATAGGGGAGAAGCAGTCAGAGTGCTTTGAAGGAAGGAGGAGGGGGCAACTAGAAGGCATGAGTGGAAGCTGGAGGGGGGAAGATTCAGGGGAGAAAGGAGGAGGTGTTACTTCACTGAGAGGGTGGTGAAGCTGTGGAATGCACTGCCCAGGGGGCTGGTGGAGGCAGAGATGGTGGAAGAGTTCAAGAGGGGGTGGGACAGGTACAGGGGAAGGGTTCTGGAAGCAAAATTCAATGCAGTGAGAATATCCAGAACTGGGAAGGGAGAAGCCAGAGAAGGTGACGGGGGCAGCAAGGTCAGCTCCCAGGGTGGGGGCTGACCAATCAAGCAGACGTGAAAGACCATTAGGCCTTTTCTGCTGGCATTTTAGTATGTTAGTATGTAAGAAAGGTGAACGCAAAACAGCACACCCAAATACGGCGACTGGCACATGACAGTGATCGACAAAATGGCAACAAAGTGCACAGTGGCTTTCTTCAGGTAGCTTTGTCCCTCACACCCCCTTACTAAACATAACCAACTCTGGGGGTGGATGCAACCCAGGGAAGGGGAAAAGCCTTAGGTAACTGTTTCAGAGATCACTATCATGTGCCATATGTGGCCGTGCTGTTTTGCGTTCACCTTTCTTGGCCTTGCTGTTATTGTTTCACCATTATCACAGAATACCCTATTGCATTAGTCCCAATAATAGAGTTTTTTTAAGCAAGTAGGGAGATGTTTGGGTGCTACATGGAGAAGGGCTCTTGGCACCACTTCTGCCCTTAGAGTATCCTGCATCTCCAGAAGCCCAAATTGTGCTGTGTCTACTCTTTCTTCTCTCTGAGGGTCAGGTTCTGTCCAGTGCATATACTTACTTACATGGCTTGCCAGGTAATATAAGCTAAAGTGGGGGAGTCACAGGCCTCCTACATGTTTGAGGGTACAAGTTTATTGATACACCCTATACATTGCTTTATTGCCCATTTAAATTTAGATATGGACGCATGGATCTTATTGAACCAGGAAATGGAAGGGAAAATATTAAGCATATGAAGAAAGTAGAGTACTCAAGACAAAACCTTTATCTTAATTATATTGATGCTGCCCCACATCATGAGTCACAATGCACTCCATCACTCTAGATGAGCTTTAATGGTGGTGACTAGGGGGCCAATTCCAGAACAAATGGCGTAACTTGCATGTGGCTGCAAGTTACGCCATTTACCGCTGCTCCAGGGACCCTACGCCGCATTCCAAGAGTGGCAGGGTCCTGGCACTTGTGACATGCTGGATACATCATGCAGAGGATAATGCCATGCACATGGTATATATGCCCCATATGTCGCAGATCATGGCTGGTGACAGACAGCCCCCCCGAAGGACCCCCACCCCAGACTACCACGGCACACACCAGGGGCAGGGGCAGGACTAATGGCACAGGTGTCAGAGGAGTGCACCATAGATTGGACTCCTGGGGTCCCCAGCGACCAGGGTGGGGCAGGGGTGTGCTTGCAGGGGCTTGGGGAGCTGTATGGCACCATTGCTGTGGTGCTGCTTGGTGGCATCCAATGATACCAGCTGTCAGCTGCCCCTTAGGACAGTTCTGAGCTGCCATAAGGTAGCTACACAAGCATAGCTTTTGGAATCACACTGGTGGAATATGACAGCCACCCTCCTGGAATTGGGTGAAGTTGCTGTTGTAACCCACACTTGTGCCATGTCATTGCAGGCTGCGGTGCAGTGGGTGGCGTAACCCATGATTTTCATAACCTGCATCTGACATGGCGCAGGGCACCACCTGAAATAGGGCCTGGTGTAATGCATGGCATAAGTTGCGAGATACGCCATGGGGTTTGGCATATCTCAGCTTATGCTGGCATAGCCACTCTTGGAATTGGACCCCAGGTCACCTGGATTGAGCTTTTGCAGTTTAAAAGGGTCTCAGGTGATCTCAATGCCTTGATAACATACCTTTCTGGATGCCCATAATAGACCTACAGTAGGTTGCCAATATGACATTTGTTCACAGAGGCATTGAGTGGCATGGCTGCTGTTTTATTCTTAAGTCTGTAGTCAGAGACCCCTCCAAATTCATTTATGGTGTTTAGTGCTGCAGGTATTGATGTCTCAGAATGGGTGATGTGAAAGAGGATGTAATCAGTGTAGACTAATAAGTTGTACTGATTCGGTCCCACCCAGATGCTATACACCTCCTGGTTATTTTTAAGTTTCATAATGAGGGGTTCCAGGTATAAGTTAAATAATAGGGGAGACAGGGGACACTCCTGACTAGTTTCGCACTGTTGAGGAAAGACATCTTATAATAATCTGTTAAAATAGATTCCGTCACTTAGTTTGGAATAATGTATCTGGATCCAATGAATAAAGTCTTCAAGGAAGTCAGACTTCACTAGTGTGGCAAACAAAAAGTCCTATGAGACCCTATTGAAGGCTTTCTTTGCATTCAGGGGCACGAAGTCTGCTGGAATCCCAGGATCCCTGGATGCAGAGAAGATGTGGAACAGTTTCTGAAGATGGTCTGCAGAGTATCATGTAGGCATAAATCTCACTTGCTTGTGACTGATAAAGCACCCAAATGACCCTCAAATGCTCTGTCAAGATTTTTGCCAAGATTTTCATGTCTTAACTAATAAGGAAAATGGGATGATAATTTGTTACACTATCAGTGTCTCTTTGTGGTTTAGGAAGTAACATTATCATAACCACCATCAATGTGAGGTCCATTATGCCCTGTTTGTGTATGTGGGTAAACATTTGGAAGAGTAATGGGAGAAAGTCATGGGCAAAGGCTTGTAAAAATTGGAGGTAAAGTCATCAGACCCCAGAGCCTTATCAGAGGTGAGGGTCTCAATAGTGGTAAGGATCTCTGCCTGAGATATGGGTTTTGCTTGGGATACCTGCTGTTCAGGCTGCACTGTTGATAGGAAAACTGAGTTGAGATAGGAGGAGATTTCTAGAGGGGAGCTTTTTAGCTGTTTGTTCCCTTTCCCCTCTTTCTTTTGGAAGGAAGCTGTATGAGATTCCCTCATATTGTACTTTTATAGGCTGCCCATTCCAGCTCCTTCATTTCTAGTGATCCTGTATTGTGTTGTATGTATGAAGTTATGGTGTCTTGTATTCTTTTAACTATAAATTTACTGTATCCTTAAGCAGTTGATTATTCAGCTTACATATGGTGTACCTATCATTACCCTTGGTAAATCCATTTATTTATTTATTTATTAGAATTTCAGATAAATACCTTTGAGCCAATGGCTCTTTTACAAAGGTTCCACATCAGTATACAAAGAATAGAAGTACAGTTTGTGTGAGATTAGCAAGCAAGCAGTTTGAATACAAAATTCAGTACAGGGTATACATGGTCAAAAAGCTACAGGTAATATAAATAACAGTTAGAGCAACACAATCAAGCATACATTTAAGAATGATGAGTCACAACAAACAGTATTTGCATGAATTAAAGCTGCCAAAGAGCACTGTCAAAGAGTAAGGTAGAGTGGAAAAACTGAGTTGCTGCCAGTTGTGCCAGGTAGCGTAGGAAAGTGGAAGAGAGAGTGGTTGTAGAGGGGTAACTGGGAGGGAGGAAGAAGGAGAGGTGGGTGGGAGGCAAGGATTGGGGAACAAGTGCAACAGTGGATGGGGTGGGCAGATGAGAAAATGGAAAGAGGATGAGAGTTGAAGGAGGGTAAGAGAGGAAGGTGGTGGACCAGGACTGGGGAGAGAGAGGCAGGGGTAGATATGATGGAGCCTTACTGGAGAATGATTGAATATGACCCTAGGGAAATCTGGAATGAATGGAGGTCATGGATGAGGGTTTGACTGATGTGGAAACAACCTACTTGAGATAGAGAATTATGTAACAGGGAAACATTTGGTATATTCTATGGAGGTCGGATGTAGGATCCTCCAAGAATCACAATGTTCCAGACCAGCCTGGTGGTGCTGAGGGTTGAGGCACTGGATGCCACACCTTGCACCATGCCAATGACCCTAGTTAGGGAGCAAGTTTGGGACACCACGGGTTGATTGTGGGGAGGGCTAGATGATTGTAATGGCCACTGGGCTCCTCTCATCTCCTGGATTGGAGAAGTACAGTTCCTCACTCTCGGCTGACACCCAGTGGAGGCCTCAGAGCAGGGTCAAGGACTGATATAACATAGGGGATGTTGGAAGAAGCTCTAGATTTTCAGGAGCCCACTTGCCTCTACACGCGTACACTTGCCATGTTGACAATTGCACTGGGGGCGGGGAGAAAATCAGAAAGACCAGGTCTCCCCGTGGCCATATGTGATGGCCCCTGCCATTCTCAGGCCCTGCTCCTTGTGGATCTCCACTGGCAAGAGGGTGGGGTGGTGAGGCAGATGGGGTTGGGGACAGCAGGGGGCCCGCTGGCAGGTGTAGATGGCCACAGGGAGCAAACAGCTATATCAAAAAAAACAAATAAAAAAAAAATCACAGAGTCCCAACATGTCAACCATATCTCTCAGTACTTTTTTCACTGGCAAGAGGCCAGCTCCCCTCCTCTCTGAGCTATCTAGGTCAGTTGATATGACCAACTTCCAGTCACCTCCTTCAATTGTAGGGAGGTGTAAATGAGGTGTCAGAATGTTATATGGGAGCATACAAAATGAAAAACAGTCAAGGCTGGATCCATATACACTGCCAAGCAGCATCTCAGTGTTATTAAATAATGCTACAATGAACAAGTACTGTACCTTCACTCTGGGTTTTCTATTGTTTGCATCAACTGGAAGCAGGAACTTTACCCAGTTAGTATTTCCACCCCGTCTACTGGGTGCTGTTTCCATCTCCAAAAGACTGTCCAACCCATTCCTGTGAAGAAAGACTTTCTGTGGCTGGCATATGTATTTTTCTGTAGGAAGAGTATATTTATAGCATGTTGTTTGGCATGCTTTATGATGTGGTATCACTTTGAATGTGAATGTGCTCCTTTAACATTCAATGATGTGTATTTAGTATTACTACTAATAGATCAGCTATGGATATATTCTATCCAGTTTTGCACCCTACTTTAATAATCCATAAGGGATTTTCCCTAATTTAAATAACCTACCAAGCAAAAGAGCTTTAAAGAGCTCAGCAGCCTTACAGGAGTCAGAAGCTGACGTCCAAGGAAGGAACAGCAGCAAGTGAAGAGGTGGCTGCTATCTTTGGGGAAGGAAAGTAACTGCAATACAAAGTGCTTTCATTTTTACCTGCTTGCATTGGTGTTTGTTTAGGTTCTGGGGGGCTGTGTGTATAGACGGGGAATTTTACTTTGGTTACCTGATTGTTTTTTTTTTTTGTGGGAGCAGGGGGCAGCAATGTAACTCCACTTCCACTGAGGAGACAAAGGGAATTGACTCACTTTAATCAGCCAAAAGGGATTTTCCCTAATTTAAATAGCCTGCCTAGCAAAAGAGCTTTAAAGAGCTCAGCAACCTTGAAGGAGTCAGAAGCTGACGTCCAAGGAAGGAACAGCAGCAAGTGAAGAGGTGGCTGCTACCTTTGGGGAAGGAAAGTAACTGCAATGCAAAGTGCTTTCATTTTTACTTGATTGCATTGGTGTTTGTTTTAGGTTCTGGGGGGCTGTGTGTATAGATGGGTAATCATACTTTGGTTGCCTGATTGTTTTTTGTGGGAGCCGGGTGTAGCAACATAACTCCCACCCACTCACTCTCCCCTCAACCCACCTACCCCATGCTCACCCTACCTATATAGGTACCTGAGTCATACAGCTTCCTTTATTTTCTTAAGGTGGTTCCTGAGTCATACAACCTCCTACATTTTCTTAAGGTTGTACCTGAGTAATATAACTTCCTGCATGTTCTTAAGGTTGTACCTGAGTCATACAACTTTCTGCATTTTCTTAAGGTGGTGCCTCAGTCATACAACTTCCTGTTTTTTCTTAAGGTGGTACCTGAGTCATACAACTTCCTGCATTTTCTTGAGGGTAAACAGCCTACTCCTCTACATAACACTACATAACCCAGCTACTCCACATTTATTAGGGAGGGGCCATGTTGCAATAGACGGACAGTACAGCCAGGTGCAGACTTTAGCTGACTCTTGTCATACCTTTAATTTACAGGTAGGTAACAAAAAAAAACTGCAAAAAAATACTGGAAATAGAAACAGGTGATGTAACTGTGTTAGGTTAGAACCAAGGCACTCATCTGTACTATATAAGACACTGCAGTGTAGTGGGATCCAGCACAGCCATTAGGAGTACTGGTACCATAACTAGACCAATAATAATGTGGCACACTAGTGAAGGTTACAATGGGGGGAAAATGGCTTCAAGTGAGGGGTCAGTGGCAGGGGAAGGGGGACTGGTTCTGGGGGCAGGAGGACCACAGACAATCCAGGATAGGAAGAATAGTGGGTTGCAATGGATGTGGGGCAGCTATCTAGATGGGCACATTATGGAAGCTAGGGGGGTGTCCAATTTGTTGCAAGCTGAGGAGTCTGGAAGCAGAAGTAAAGTGGCTCGGAAGGGAGTTAGCAAGGATTGGGGATGGAGAGGTACGACTGGTACAGGATGGCCACCCCCGTGAGGAATCAGGAGCACAGAACCAGTGGAAACAAAGAGGGTAGGGAACAGGGTAAACAATTACAAAAGCAGCAAAGGGAAATCTAGGGATAGCACAAGGGGAGAAATGAACAGCAGAAGTGTTTGGGTCCAGCAATAGGTTTGCTTTGCTGGACTCAGTGATAGATGATGAGGGAGAGGCTCTCTGAGCAGGAGCAGAAGGAAGAGTGGGTAGTGTAAGCTCAGGGGCAACACTCAGAGAGACAATGGGGATGGGGTGGGGGGCAGGGAAAAGGATAAGGGTAAAAGGGAAGGCAAGGGGATAAGGCAGAGGATGGAGAAGGGAAAATGTGGCCTGGCAAGGTAGGGAAGGAGGGTATTGGGGGGGCAAGTCAGATGAGGGTAGCAATAGGGGAGGAGGCAGTTGTAGGGTAGAGGCTGGGGGCAAAGCGGAGGGGACAAATCAGACTGTAGGGGTGGGCGGCATAGCAGAGGGGGTAGATCAAGTGGGGTCGGTTTTGAAAGCAGGTGCACAGAAGGTAGGATGGTGCGGGGGCACAAGGGTGAATGAGGTGGGGTTTTAGTGCTGGGTGACTCAATCCTGAAAGGAGTCAGATGGGGAAGCAAAGAGGAGTGGCATAGTCGAATATAGGTGGAATCAGTACCCAGAATGACAGCAGACCAATAGTGCAAGACGGACTATTCTCAAGTGTGCAAGACAAGGAAGGGAGAAACCACATGTAGTGGTGCATTTGGGTACAAATGACTTGGCGGATAGCACAGTTGGGTTGGTAAGGAAGAGGTTCAAGGAACTGGGGAAGTTTTGTGAGGAGGCAGGGAGATCAGAGGCCTTCTCGGAAGTACTCTCAGTACCCAGGGCAAGAACAGAGAGGAAAGTAAGGGTAGAAGACTTCAACACTTGGGTTGGAGAGTGGTGTCGAACCAAAGGTTATGGGCTAGTGGGAGGCTGGGGTAACATCTGAGAAAACAGTGACCTGTTCACAAAGGACAGGTTGCATTTGAGTAAGGTTGGGCAGGTGGTATTAAAGCAGAGGCTGGGGGAATACATAGCAACTAAGGTGGATTTAAACTAGGTGCAAGGGAGGTGAGTGTGCAGCAGGAATGCAGAGCTGCTGGAGAGGGGAGCCGAACGTACTTACCCCCAAAGTTAACAAGGATGGTACCAGGGAAGGATCATGGGGGGGCTTAAGAATGGAGAAAAATGGATTAAGGAAGGGAAGGGAACAAGTTGCAGGTCATCTTTATGAATTCCAAAATCCTGGGGAACAAAGCAGCTGAGTTACAGGCTGTATTAGCAGTGGGGGTGGTTGACATTGCGGCCATCACAGAGACTTGGTCCACTCAATACCAGGATAGAGATCTGATGATCCCAGGGTATAGGATGTACAGAAAGGATAGGGGCAAGGGGAGAGGGGTGAGGTGGTGATTTATGTGAGGGAGGGGATAAGGTATGCAAGGGAAGAGGGGGAGAAGGGTAGGACTGAGGCATTAAGGATGCAGTTCCAGGATTCAAAAAGTAGGACACTTAGGATAGGAGTGGTGTACAGGCCACCAGCTCAGGCTGAGGACTTGGACAGGAAATTAGTGGCATACATCAGAAGGGTCTGCGAGAAGGGGAACACAGTAATCGTGAGGGGCTTCAATCTACCAAGAGTCGATTTGAGCACCGCAGCCACCTCGTGTGCAAGGGAACTGGTCCTACTGGATGCATTCGAGGACAGCTTCCTGGCACAGATGGTTAACAAGCTGACTCTATTGCAAGAACTCTAGACCTAGTACTGTCTAATGGGGTGGCTGTAAGGGAGCTGGGGTTGGAAGATCCGCTGGCTAGGGGTGACCATAACTCTGTGTGATTCATGCTTAACATGGACAAGGATGCTGTAGGTATAGGAATCAGGGTGGCTGACTTCAGAAAGGCTGATTTTGTTAAGTTGGGGGACATTTTAGAGAGGCATCTGGCAGGAATTCATCCATACATGGATGCATGTCAAAATTGGGAAATCATCAAGGTGGAGGCTACTGGGTCATGTACCAAGACACAGAGCAAGAAGGGTAGGGCTAAGAAACCAAGCTGGTTGAATCGGGAGATCTTGGAATGGGTGAGGCAAAAAAGCGCATTTAGGAGGTTCAAGAAATCCAGGAGGGGGGGAGGACAGGGAAGTGTATGTGAAAACATCCAAAGAGGTAACCAGACTAGTCCTGTAGCTTAAGCGGAGCCTGGACCAATAAGTGTCAGCCTCTGAAAGGGCTTTAAATAAAAGATAATGGGCAGAGTAATGGGGAATAAAAAATAAATAAATATCGCAGCCCCCACTGAGTTCCTGTCAGCAAGGGGAGCTGGGAAAAGGGCAGCGGGCACAGAAAAAGCCAGTGAGTAATGTAGCCAATCAAAAGAGGACATTAAAAAAAATAGTCCTGACAGCCCACCAAAGGCAGAGATCAGCAAGAGATTCCAGTGGATCCAGAGGGGAGAGAGTGCAGCAGAGACTGCTGTGGGATACCCCACCCAAGGCTTCTACCTCAGACCCAATGGCCTGTTTAGTCCCAGATACAGAATAGTAGGCAATGTGCCTGGAAAGCCAGTTGCTGCAGAAAGAGAGCATTTCTGAGTTTGAACACTGGAAAGAGGGAAATCGGAGTTTGCTGTCAGAGAAAGAGAGAGTCTGGAGTTCGCAGCCAGAGAAATAGAGAATTTGGAGGTTGCAGCCTGAGAGCAGAGACTGTACATTTACTATAGCAGCTCTGAAATCAAAATATCTGCAGCCGAGAGTAAAAAACCTGAGCAGCCAATGTGTTTCCCCTTGGTGGGGTCAGCAATTCAGAGATTGCGGTATTGCTGCCAGGCAGAGTAATTGTAGATGCTGGGGCTAGAGACTGAGACAAAGCCCAGTTACTAGTGGGTTAGAAAAGTGTGAGCAAGCAACCAGTCTAGCAGATATCCAGCTGCTCCTGTTTCCTAGACCAGTGGAGAAGGAGACCAGAGAGGAAGACATAGAGAGGCCTGCCTGGTGAACACTGTCCACAAAGGCCTAAGAGCTAAAGTCTGGAAAGGCCAGGCAGGTGAAGCCCAGCATTCTTCATTTTGTCAGCCAGCCCTGCTGCTGATGTGCACCTCCAATGCTGATTCCTAAACAATACCATCCAAAATATAGCCTGCTGAAACCCACTCAACAAACAGTAAATGCCTCTGGGCTGCGGCTCAGAGGAGTTCTTATTTTAGCTACCAAGGTAGTCAGAAAAGGAGGTTAAGTCCTGGGCCAGACTCTGCCAGCCAACCTATGCACAGACAGATATTTCCAAAGTGTTGTCTTATTGTTTAAAGTTATTGTGTCCTGATGAGAGTGTCTCTTCCAAGTTAATAAACTGCTTTATTTCCATCACATTCCAGACTTTGGAAACATCACCCGGGTGACCACCATATCGAACTACACTTGAACAAATGGTTCAGGATGCACCCACAGGTAGGAGGAATGGGAGAGTGTGAGATTGCAATAAAGTTTTGTATTGCTGTTGTATTTTGCTAATTCTCCTTTGTTTTTCCCCTCCCCATAATAAATACTGTTATTGACTCATGCTATATCTTGTCATTGTGGAGTACTGCACAGTGGGGGCTGCTGTTATTGTGTAGGGAAGTGCCTTTGGGGGCAGCTCTTCTATTTTCCTGGGGGTGGTAACCTGCAATTTATCCACAGGTATCCCTTATCATTACCCATGTGGAGGCACCATGCCATTTTCTTAACCAGGTATCTTATCCATCAGTGAACTCTGGCTGGCCCACTCAGAGGTGTATGCAGTGTGGACCCAGAGGGCCCTGGAACAGCCAAAGTGAGTCAAGGGGCTGTTACACTTGTGAATGAGCTTTTCTTTACTGTGTATCAGGTACCATTGCTGAATATTATATACCAAAACAAAATGTTATTACAATATTTATTTACTTTTCTAGATTATTACTTTGCCACCTTTCAATACCTTTCGTATTTAGAATTTTCATGTAATTGTTCTACAAAGGAATGGCAATCAGTGTCCATTTAACCATTTCAAACTATTTCATTAAATGCAAAAAGCACAATATAATGTTACAAACAGACAGAATAAAGCCAAAAGGGTCAGTTTTCCATAACTGTGAGGAGAAAAAGAATTGTACAATTTTGTGCAAGAGTATCTATTACTGAGATTGCAAACTATTATGCAGAACACTGTAAAACATAAGAAAACAGGGCCAAAGGTTGGCTTGCAGCCCATGAGTTATATTTTTTTTAAACTTCTGTCAAGAATGTAAGGAGCTGACAACACATTTTAAAGCAATGCATGACCTTTAAAGGAAAAGAAAGATTAATACCATATCCACACTGCATTTGCCTGCATTTGTTTTCTCAATATGTGCTGTCTTTCAGGATTAGAAATCACTGAAGACAGCTCTAGTCATCTGTGCACTGTTTCTGAACACATTTTCTCTCTCCTGTTTCTTATTTATTGTACAGTTCCATAGGGTTCATGAAATGGTCAAATGCTATAGCCATGAACTAACTGCAACACTTCTTATATAGTCATTCATTGGCTCCTTGAGAAGGTTAGCATTCTTTCTCAGGGGACTGTTCTTGGATAATCAGAGGAAAATGAGTTCAGCGTGAGCACCTGTAATCAAGTTACACTGTTGCTCAGCCCCCTTTCAAACTATGAACTCCCTTTGTACTTCCTTAGATGTACATTTCACTGACCCCATGGTGCAGTTTAGTTAGTTTCTTCCCCACCCCTTTCCCTTTCTCAGACTACAGTCCATCACTGCATCGCAAAGGCTGTCAGAATGAAAGCGTACCTATCAGAGAGATTAAATGTCCTTTCAGCCTTTCCCATGATGCTGTCACTGCCTAGCCTCTATTCAGTGCTGGGGAAACAAGACAAAAACTGTGGCTCAGCCTGGTGCAAAAAAATGCTCATTTTAAAGGATCAGATTATCGCAGACACGGTTGTTTCTAAGAATGTTAACATTGGGTTTGAGTGTTTCCATTTATTAAAGTTTACTGTAGGACAAAGGTTCTTAAACATTATGCTTCTGAGGACCCCTTATCATGACTGTCTGCCACAGAGTGGCAATAAGGCAGCTATTAGAGGGATCCCTGAAATGAGGCAGCAAGTATTTACCAGTTAAATTTTTTGGAAAGGGCTAGCAGCCTTAAAGATAGATAAGACCAGGTGCCAGATGAGATGCAACTGAGGGTTCTCAAGGAATTGGCAACAGAAATAACTGAACCCCTAGAAAGGCTATGCAGTAGCTCAATGGAGACAAAGGTAGTTCTAAATGACTAGAAGGTAGCAGGCATAGCCATGCTTCGTGGAGGGAGGGAGCAGCCAGGTAACTACAGACCTGTCAGTTTTACCGCTATTGGTGATAAACTGATAGAAAAACTAGTCAAATCAATGAGGATCTTGTGGACTACTTGGAGAGCAGTGGGATCCAGGATAGCAAACAGCAAGGGTCTGTGACAGGGAGGTATTGTCAGACCAACCTGTCAGTATTCTTTGACTGGGTAACAAGGATATGGGCCACCCTATGAATTTACTCTACTTTGATTTCAGCAAGGCTGTTGACTTAGTACCTCACTGAAGGTTGCTGAAGAAGCTAGAGGATCTTAGTGCAGGAAATGACATGGTTAGATGGGTGAGAAAGTGGTTGGACTAGAGACAGCAGATGGTTGTTTTTAACAGAGTCAAATCAGAAGACAGGTAGGTCACCAGTGGGGTGTCACAAGGATCAGTCCCAGTTCCAGTCCTTTTCTATATGTTCATCAGTGACATCGGAGGAGGAATCAAGGACAAGATGTGTCTCTTTGCAGACAACAGTAAGCTCTGTGGCAGGTAATTAGTGAGCATGGGGATTAGGGAGATGCAAAGAGACTTGAAAAGGTTAGAGAGGTGGTCAACTGCTTGGCAGCTGAAATTCAGTAGCAAAAAGCACAAGGTGATGCACACAGGGAACAAGAACCCTAGGACAGAGTTGTTGATGAGGAGAGTGGTAAAGGTGGACATAACTGTTGAGGAAAGAGACCTGGGGTCATCATCAGTGACTTCCTAAAACAATCAAGCCAGTGAAACAAGGCATGCAGTAAGGCAAACATGATGCTGTGGTGTATAGGAAGGGATACTGACAGCAGAAGGAAGGAGGTATTACTTCCTCTCTGTAGATCACTGGTGAGGCCCCACCTGGAATACCTTGTCCAGTTCTAGAGTCCTCACCTAAGAAAAGATAAGGACAGGAAGGAGACAGTGTAACATACGGTTACCAAAATGATTCAGGGCCAGCAGGGCAGATCTTATGAGGATCAACTCAAGGACCAGCAGGACAGAACATGTGAGAATCAACTCAAGACACAGAACATGTACTAACTGGAAGCCAGGCAAGAGAGAGTAGATAAGATAGAGACCTTCAAGTTCCTGAAACGAATGAACAAGGTAAATGATAAGGAACTATTTAGCATAAGTAGTGGCTCAAGAACATTTCAAACTTGTTTTTTAAGTATCAATGCTGGTCAAAAATGGACAATACACAGACAAAAATATGGGGGCCATTTGAAAATGTAAAATTCCACATGAAATTTTAAATTATGTGTGCAGTGATTTTTAGAACAAAATGAGGCTCAGAAAAATTCTGTAACCTGGACTAATTGTCATGAATGAAACACCTATAAGCATGGCTATATGCCAATCAGGTTTCAGGATTTTATGGGGCCATTTCATAAATAGCCACATTGACCTCACAGGGACCACAGTAACAATGTTAAGAAACCCTGCTGTAGGCAAAGGAAAGGAAGTGATATAGTGATGTTTCAAACTACCTTGTAAGAAGAAATCCCAGTTGTCGTCTCTTTTTTTTAATACTTGTTGAGTTGATGAGTTAAATTGCAGTACATCAAAAAAAAGACAGTTTTTTTAACTAGAAACATGACATTAATGGTCCATACAATGAAACTGAGGTTACACAAAGAGCATGTTACATATATTGTTTGGTCGTGGAAGGTATTGGTTACAGCTGTCCTTCCCCACTTCTCTAGACAATGACCCATGGTTTACATTTCATTGCTAGTCCACTAAGAAAATTTCAATGAACAAAATAGAGAACTTAGTATAACTTATAAACAATTATGACATGCTTCATTTCTAAGAAAAAGGACTGAGAGTTAATTATTTTTATCATTCTTTCCTATACACAAGAGTACTTATTATGCAAAAAATATATATTCTTACATTTACCTATGGAGCAATTAGGTGAAGAATGCATAGTAGGCATAAGAAGGAACCCACAAGCAATAGTTCGACATACTTAACTAAATGGGGAGTGGGGGCTCAGCCTGTGGTAAATAGTTAGAGAGATCTATTTTATTTGTTCTTTGTAAAGTTCCCAATGTGTCCATCTGTTTATAAATTGCTCAGTTCTTTTATTGATTTTATATGTCAATTTCTTCATATCTTGTATTTTTTCTATGAGATCAAGCCACTCTGATATCCTTGGAAGGTCTGTTTGCAGTCAGCATTTTGTAATAGCTTTAAGAGCTGCTACAATCAAAATAGCCCACAAATACTGTCCCTCTTTACCCTGAATTCCTTGCGGTATAATTCCCAACATGGTATGTTCTGGGTTTAACTTTATCTGTACCCCAAACAGGGTTGCTAAGTATTGTTCTATTTTATGCCAGAAAAACATAAGTAGTGGACAAGTCCACAATATATGCATTAAATTAGCCTGAACTTCACCACAACCCCTCCAACACTGTCCCTAGGTCAGAATCCCCATTTTAACCTGTAGTGAAGGGGTTAAGAAATATATGGGTTTAATTTTCCAAGCAAAATCTTGCCAAGCAGGTGAGGATATCATCCTCCAGCTGCTTAGATAAGTCTTCTGCCACATAGAGTCATGGAATTTGACTCCAGTGTCCTGCACCCATTTATGTTGACAGGCCTGTAGTGTACAGGCTCTGTCTGCAATCAGGTTCCAGTAGAGTTTGGTGATGGCTCCTTTCCCACTGGAAGAGGCCCAAATAGTTATGTATACCTCTGGAAAAGGTCTAGGGTCCTCCAATAATTCTATATTTTTAAGTTTTTTGCTTACCCAATCTCTTATTTGGTAATAATGAATTATATCCGACTGTTGCCATCTGAATTTTCTCACCAGGCTCTTAAAAGGCATCAAAGTGTTTGCCCGCATTAATTGCCATGCTCACCCTATCCTTTTCTGTGCCCATCTCTGGAACCATGAGCATTGAACAGCTGGCTGAAAACTCTTATCCCATACCCACCATGCATATCTCCAACTGTGTCTTCCTGTATAGCCCCTTCCATGTCCTACATGCCATCCTTGTAGGGTGGCATAGACTGCAGTCAAAAGCCCCTGTGGTTTAACCCTTCTGTTATTTTGAGAGAACATAAGTCTTATGGGTATATATTCTACACTGTATTGTAATTCTATGTGCTGCCAAAGGGCTGTATGCTGTCTGTGCACCCACAATAATGCTATCTTCATGTGAGCAGCTGTCCAGTAGTCCTGAAAATTTGGACAGGCTCTTCCCCCATCTTTCTTGGCCAAGTAAAGGGTCTTGCAGGATACCCTGGGTTTATGCCCTGCCCACAGGAAGGTCATCAGAAGTCTTTGCCAGGCCGCTATCTCATGACGTGGGACAGTACAGGGTACACTTTGAAAGAGGTACATTAATCTTGGTACCACATTGGTTTTAATAATTTGCAATCTAGAATAGAATGGAAATGGTAATACAGTCCATTTATGGAGGTAAGCTTTTATTTTCTGAATCAGGAGTGGGTAATTATTAGCAGAAAGGTGAGATGTTTCACCACTGAGATAGATCCCCAAATATTTAACCACCTTACAGGCCCATTTCATGGGATATTTCTATTGAAATTCCAATAGCACCTGTGAGTTTAGAGTCAGTACCTCCATTTTTGTCCAATTTAGAGTATAGCCAGATAGTTTGGAGAAGGTTTCTATTTGAGTAAATAATTCTGGCAGGGACTTCTCTGAATTTGTGAGGTAAAGTAGGACATCGTCAGCATATAAAGCCAATTTGTGTATTTTTCCCCCCAAATCCACTCCTATTATATTCTGATTTAATCGAATACTTTGAGCTAAAGGCTCTATGTAACATTCAAATAATAAAGGGGATAAAGGGCATCCTTGACGAGTGCCCCTTTCCAGACCAAAAGCCTTGGACATATGTCCATTAGCCCTAATATATGCTCTCGGGGTGGCATATAGCTTAAAAATAAAGTCAATAAAGGGAAGTGGAAAACCAATACTGGCCAGGGTACCCTGCAGAAAGTTCCAAGACACTTGATCAAAGGCCTTCTCAGCGTCTAGGCACATCAAGTATGCCAGAATAGTCTTATTTTGTATGTGCTCTATAATATTCACTGATCACCTGATATTATCCATTGTTTGCCTATCAGGAAAAAAAAAACGTTTGATCCAAATGGATAAGAGAGGGAAGAATTTGTTCGATTCGTTTTGCCAATACACTGGTCAGGAACTTATAATCCGTGTTTGATATATATACGTGTCTATAAGAAGCACATAGTGTTGGGTCCCTGGCCAGTTTAGGGATCACTGATATGATGGCATGGGCCCACAAGGGCAGCCCCTCCTCCCTTAGTCCAAACACAATTATAAGCTGTCAGCAGTACATCAAGTATGTCCCTTCTAAATTGTTTATAAAACTCATTAGGGAGACCATCAGTCCCTGGGCACTTGCCTGCCTTCAATCTAGTGATAGCTGACTGTAATTCCTCTGAGTTTACAGGGGCAGACAACATCTCCTGGGCCTCCTTAGAAACGTGTGGGAGCCATAATGGTTCCAGGAAGGTCTTCCTTGCTCCACAGGGGAAGCACCATGTGCATACAATTTCTGGTAAAAATGTTTAAACACATCTGCTATCTCTTCCACTCAGTATTTCCATGTTTTACTGTTCTCTAAGTCCATAATATGAGGTATACTAGCTTTACCTCTGTCTCATCATAATCTACTAGTTAAGAGTCTCAATGCCCTGGGCCCCCCTTCATAGTACCTTTGCCTTATATATAATAATTTTTGCTCTATTTGATAATCTAATATACCCAGAAATTCTTTTTTGCATTGAGTCAATCTCTTCCCCCTCTCCCCATCCAGTTTCTGTTGTTGTTCTGTTTCAATGTGTGCTATCTGCTCCTTTAAGTATTTTGTTCTTTCCTCCCTTTTTCTCTTCAAATGAGGGGAAATTTGTATACATTTGCCTCTAATAATAGCCTTTATTGTATCCCATAGGATTCCTGGCTTAATCCCTGACATCTGATGATCCTTTATGGCTTGTTCTATTGTAGTTTTGATTTCGGCCTGTATGTCCTTATCTTGTAATAAGGATGTATTCAATCTCCAAACGTAACTCATTTTACAGGTCCCAGGGCAATTTAAAAAATATGGGGGCATGGTCAGATAGGTTGATGTCTCCTAACCAGGATTCTCTACAGACACTTAGAGAGTCTCTAGGAATGAGGAAGTAATCCAGCCTGGAATTGGACTGGTGTGCCTGCGAGAAAAAGGAGTACTGTCTACTGTCTTTATGCATAGCCCACCAAACATCTATTAACCCCGTCTCTCCCAGCAGACCAGGCACATTCCTCGCTGTCCCATTCTCCTTTCAGAATACCTGAGTTGAGGAGTCTTTAGCCGCACTCAATTTAAGATTGAAATCTCTCCCTACAATTAGATATCCTTCCACCCACTCCATTAGTCTTAATATTAAATCCCTGTAGGCCCATATATCTGACCCCGGTGGGACATAGATCGATACCAATGTGAGCTTGGTGCCATTAAAAATTATTTTTATACCCACATATCTGCCTTCTCTGTTCATTATTGTATCTTTGTGTTCGAATATAGTTTTAATGGGGTTTAAGATTGCAGTACCCCTTCTGCGATCATTTTTATATGAGGAGTCTACAACAAGCTGATATCCAAATTTTTTCAATTTGGAGTGCTCCACTTTGTTTACGTGTGTCTCTTGAAGCATTGTAAAGGAGGCATCCATCTTGTGAATATGTGTCATCATTCTACTACATTTAATAGGGTGTGTGAGTCCATTCACATTATAGGATACCACCGTTACACTTGTCTTATCCATATTTAAATTTTCCTCTTCATCCCTTGTGTGCTATCCTTGTAATTCTTCCATGTTTTTCCCCGCTTCTCTTAGCTATGTTCCTAGTCAGTTTTTTCTCCCTTCAATATCTCTAAGCATGTGATAAACTACAGTAAACATAACCATTTTGAACAGTAACACATCCAAACTATTTAACAACATAAGAAACTTAGTGTACTTCCACAGTATGGAACTTCTCCTATTTTGGAGATTTATATCTCCAGCACTCTACACTCTCTAAAGGCAATGTGAGTGCCAGACTGAGGGGTTTTGTGTACCACCTCCTCAGGCAGTACCCCTCGAAAGCCCAACACATCAAAGTCTTGGGCTTCAGAAGCGCTACTGCAAGTGTTGTCACCACCAAACACAGTGGTTGTGTCTAGCCAACAACAGTAAGGCCCCAAGAGAAAGAACTATGCAACTAACAAAAATAACCTACATTCCCCTCCAAACCACCAACCTGTCCTTTATTATTATTATGTACTTTTCCCCACTATGATAATTATAATTTATACCCAGAATGTGACATCAGTGTTTCCTATCCTCAAATTAAACATTTCACTGGCATCCTGCTTTTGGAATAGCCATGAACCAGACAAAAGGCATTTTTAAAACTCTTCTTTTAAACTGTTACCTATTTAAATTCAGAGGTTTAGTGAACAAAAGAGTGCATAGTAGCCACACAGATGATTGTTTTCATATCAGGAGCTACAATCTGCTTATAAGTGTACAGTAAAAAGAAAAGTATCTGAATATAAACTAGTCCCTAAATATATTGTGTGGTCTGGTATTCTAAAACCATACATTGAGTAATTAGATTTATTAAACCCTCCAAAAGAAAGAGAGACTAAGCATAATCCCTAGCCATAGATGGACAGACTATATGTAGAAATCAGATTGCAAACACAGGTTAGGGTGGAGTTTCAGAAAGTTTGTCTCACGTTTCCAAAATACTCTGTCCACCTCAATATCCTTCTGCGCAATTATCTGCAATAGTTCTTTAAACTGCCGAGTAAAACATCTCTTCTTCTTAGTGTGTTGTGAAAGGTTTAAAATAAAAAAAAGGGGGCCAGTCATATTCTATGGATGCCATTGTCTGTATTCGAACACCTAGTTACACGAAACTTCTGACAGTTTCTGGGGGCACAATATCATCACCTTGAGCCACATGGAAGCCCCACAAAGTCCAAATTTAACCTTTTAAAGATTGTTATCTAGAGAAATTTGGGAAAATGGGGAGATACTTGAAAGAGGCATTAAGGGGAATGGGACAGGAATCAGGGGTTGAGGAACAGTGGGCAGTATTTAAAATGGGGATTACAAGAACAACAGAATTATGCATTAAGCAGGTTAGCAAGAGGAAAAGGAAGAGGATACCATTATGGTTTTCCAAAGAGGTAGCAAAGAAAGTGAAAGCCAAAAAGACTGCATTCAGGCAATACAAAAAGACACAGACAGAAGGGATAGGGAGAAGTACCAGGAGAAGCAAAGGGAGGCAGGAGGTCAGTAAGGGAAGACAAAGCTCAGACAGAAGAACACATTTCAAAATCAGTGGGTAGAGGGACAAAACCTTTTACAGGTACATAAGTGAAAAAAGAAAAGACAAAGGGAGGATAGTGAGACTGAAGGGGAGGATGGGGCCACGTGGAGGATGACAACAGTAAAGCTGACATATTGAACAGGTATTTCTGCTCAGTCTTTACTGAGGAAGAGGAGGGTAATGGGTCTGAAGGGAGTACAAGGGGTGAGGATGGTGCAGAAATGGACACAAGTCCCTTTACATGAGAAAGGGTCCTGAAGGAACTGGAAGTAATAAGAGTTGATAAAGCAATGGGGCCAGATGGGGTGCACCCCAGGGTCCTTAAAGAATTAAGAGAGGTGGTGGCTGAACCTCTGGCTATCCTGTTTAGCCGATCACTGGAAACAGGGGAGGTACCCAAAAGACTGGAGGACAGCAGATGTAGTCCCCTTATACAAAAGTGGGAACAAAGAGGAAGCAGGGAACTACAGACCAGTCAGCCTCACCTCGGTAGTGGGGAAGATCATGGAAGCACTACTGAAGGAGAGATTGGTGGAACATCTGGTTGTCAATGGACTACAGGACCCAAGGCAGCATGGTTTCACCAGGGGGAGGTCATGACAGACAAATCTCATTGAATTTTTTGACTGGGTGACTAGGGAGGTGGATCAGGGAAGGGCAGTGGACATGGCCTATCTGGACTTCAGCAAGGCCTTTGACACTGTGCCACATAGAAGACTATTACACAAACTTGGGAATATGGGTGTGGGCAGGACAGTAGTGTGGTGGGTAGGTAACTGGCTGGGTGGCAGGACACAGAGGGTGGTGGTAAATGGCTGTCACTCCACAGAGCCTGTATGTTGGAGGCAGCCTGCCACAACATGGGGGCTGTGTGCCAGGGGACTGCTGCAGTGCCCGGAGAAAGTTGTCCTCAACCACTGACAGCTCTGAGCCTGAAGCAAATGCTTCCCACATACAGGCTTGTGACTTATGGCACCTCTGGGACAAGTGCCATGGCTGTGCCTACCTGGATCCAGGTCAGTTTCCCTCCCTCCCTCACTGCCAACCCTTCCTGGACCACCAGCTGATCATCTGGACCACCAGCTGGTCGACTGCCTGTCCTTGCAACATAGATGCTGGTTGGGTGTCACATCACCACACTGGTCTGCCACCATTTCCCCTATGCCCCCTAGGGTATTCCCATGCTCCTTCTTACTCCAGCCTTCTCCTGGCAGGTTCAGTACCCCAGTTGTCACATTGTCACACAATGGCATAGGGCCCTTAGATCACCTCCTGGCTGGTCTATACAGATCCCCCTGTTGCATCCATGGTGTCATAGGGTGTGGGTAAAGGATAACACACGACAACAGACAATTAGGTACAACACACCTCAGTATGGCTTTATTGTTTACAAAAAACAAGAAAAAAATAATAAATACATATAGCGGAAATCAGCACTTTCAGTAGTATCAACACAGTCCTGATCTTAGGCAAAATGCTTTTGATCCTTCCTCTGCTTTACCAAGGAGCCTACTCCCTGTAGGTCCTCCTCTTACATTGGCTTCAGGTAAGTGAGATTAACTCCAACTAATCTGTCATGCTCACTGTTCACACGGTTTATATACCCCTCCCCCTGAACATGTGATCCGCTCACATTTATCAGTTAGGAATAACTGGGCTAATAAACATACATGAATACATAAAGGAAAAGGTCAGTATTTTTTATCTGTACTACAACAATCATATTCTCTATATACATGCAGTACAAAACATGAATACATAATTGGCACTTAATATATTTTAGCTCCTCCCCTTTTTCCGAATGACTTGCATTATTATTTCTATAAAAAAGGCCCCTAGAGGTCTCTGTCTCCCTATATGAACCTGTCTGAAATAATCTTTCATGTAAGTTCAATATTTCATTTCAGCTTGCTTGTTTTATTTTTATCTCCCAGTTTTGCATTACTTGTGTAGTACATAAAGCCCTCTAAAATGCTTTTATTATGGCTTATTACTGAGAGGGAGGGAACCTTAGAGACATTCAGTATCTCTCTACTTCTATTTTATTTAAACATTTTGTTTTCGTGTTGTTTTATTCTGTCTAGTCACTTTCTTTATTTTGTTATTGAAGGGGAAGTGTGAGGGGGAACCTTTAGGGGATGTTTCTGTGCCACTTCATATTTATTTGGAGTTGGAGGGTTTTGCTGCTGGAGCAGATATTGCCAGGTAAGAAGTGATTCTGCTCTACTGCTACTGTACCAGAGAGTGGAGAAAGAGAGAGAGAGTGGAGAGAGTTAGAGAGAGAGAGAGAGAGAGAGAGAGAGAGAGACGCTCCTGCTTACAGCACTAAGAACCCTCACTCTTCTCAAAATGGGCTTACTATCCTTTTTCATCTCTGTAAACACTGTTGTGTAGTTTGGGAAAAGGCAAATACTTTTCTTTGTCGTCTGTGCCTAGTTTAGACTATTTCAAGAGTTGGGGATATTCAGCAATCATTTTTCAGTTTTCAAGCATGCAAATGTAAAACAGAGTTGTCTGCAATCCTTTCAACAAATAAAACAACACTGTGTATAATTTTAATTATTTACCTAGTTCTCCCAAATTTAGCAAGCCCTCTGCATGCTAACAGCTTAAACACCACTGAAGATGTGTCTTTACAAATAGGAAAAATATGGAGAGAATTAATTACTAGGGACTGCTGTTCAGAGGCAGACCAGTTTCATTCTTTGCCTGTGGTATTCTGTTTTATCACATGTACTGCTGCCACTCTGAAGGGCTCAACAAACCAGATGATCCTCTAATAAATTAAAATATTATAAAGAGAAATACAGCTTTCCCCTTTACAAAAGAAGCCTCTACTCTATACATTCTAAATACAGAGGTAAACAGGGAAATATTCACACATGGAGCGGCTTCTCAGTGAAAGTGAAAGTTTGAGCCACTCTATGTTTCAAACTGAAGCTCCTTCTGTCTGGAGCATTTGCTTTCATGTTTTTCATACATTTCTAAATCCAGTATGTAGCACAGTATCAACCAAATTACCATGGATACTTTTTATAAGCTCTGATAGTGAACCTGCAGCATACTCATAATGTTTCACTGGCTACCATTCATTTAATTTCTATAGGCACTCTGCACTTTATATATCTATCTGTTGATAACCTGAACTTAATTCCAGCACTTCTGGCAGTTTAGAATAAAGTTTTTAAACAAAATATATATTTTTTATAAAGCACACTAAGCACTTTATTTGATACCCAGCAAGCAAGCTTGGCACTTTATGTATGCACTGTATAGGGTTATTCACTGAGGCACAGAAATGAAAGATCTTTCCATTTACCTCACCCATCCTCATCATCTGGCAAAGCTGCTTTCTCCTACTGGCTCCCAAGCCTGTGGAGCAAACTTGCCCCCTTCATCAGAAACTCCTCCTCTCACTGCGCTTGTTAAACATAACTATGCCTCCTGCCACCTCCCCCTGCCACTGTCCCAGGTGATCTGTCTCCACACCACTGCATTTAAAATGATCTAGTCCTCGCTGTGAGCACTTACATTTTGCAGATTCTGTTTTTTCACAGTTGTCTCATATCCAGAAAATGTTTTTAGTTTACCATGTTATGCTAACATTGAATTATTACTGTAACTATTGCCTTCATAGCTCTAAGATCCCAAAATATTTATAACTCTGCTGGATCTGATTGTCTTTCTCGTATTATTGTTTGCAGCCAAATGTCCCTTCCTGTGATTTTTGTATGTTCTCTGACTCCCTCCTCCCTGGGTCATACCTGGAAACAAGCCTCGGCTTAGTGTGCCTTTCCTGGTCAACAAATGTTTAAATAAATAAATAGGGTAATGTTTGCATAAACATTAATCTTATTTCATGTGGGCACACATTGTTATTCATTTTCCAGTCCTCCTCCAGGTAGACTGCCATCATAGCTGCACATAGCCTTAGCTGTTACTCCATATCTCATGAACAGCAAGGCATATTGTTATATGGTGAGGGATGGAATGGTGAAAAAGAAATGAAGAACGAAAAGATATTTGTTAAGAATAAGAAAAGACTGTCTTAGGTGGCCAACCTACTGCAGTATTACAAAAAAAAACAGGATAGGTTTTATAGATACTATTCCACAACAGATTTTAGAAAAGAAAGAAAAAAAAAGAATATAGGAAAGTTGTCCTTCTGCCCAATCATCTTCTCAGGTAGAATACAGGTCTACCACATATGGCAGGGCATGCAGAATTCCCAAAAAAGGTGATGGTGCAGTCTTACTGTGGCACAAAGCCTCTTGTGACCAGAAGCACACCAGTTTCAGTTACAAGGCTTGCACAGTGCCAGTTTGGTACAACAGCTCCCCTATTTGATGCAGGCTATGATCAAAAATCAGACAGCATTCAAAAATTGGGATTGCCACATCTTTTGGCACAAGGTGCCACTTGCGTCAATTATGTTTGATGCAGGTACCTTGCCTCATACTTGGGCTTGGAAAATCTAGCCCATGTTCTTCCTTGAACATCTTTGAACACTAGATGTAACTTTAAATCTTAGTTAACAAATCACCCAAAGAGGTTCAAGGAATGGATATAATCCAGAGAAGCAGACTTGAATAGGTTTCCAACTGCTGTCTTAAAAAAGTCCCATGGCCATTTGGGGAACTTTAGTCTGTATCTCAGGGAGAATAATTTATTCTGTGGAACACCTGAGGCCTGGCATTTCCCAAATCATTCCCAGAGCTACCTGTAATGTGACAGAGAGAAAGGGGGGGGAGAGAGAGAGAGAGAGAGAGAGAAGGGGGGGAGAGATAGAGAGAGAGAGAAAGAGAGAGAGAGAGAGATTTTTGAATCATAATGGAAATTTTCTGAGCCCTTTGCAATTGGCATATGAATGTACAGAGATCTTAAAAGCTACTTGCATTATGTAGTGAACCAAATATTTAAATACTATATACTATATTCCAATAATGTTTTATGTGAGACCATAGCTTTACACAGACTGCAGTGGTACTGTTTTCAAAACATACCTACCCATATCAGCCCAGTAGGTCTAGTGGAGGGAACTTCTGGCATAGTCTTGGGCACCTCAACATAAATGAACTATCACCCAGGTGAGGGTGCAGAGAAGAGGCATACTTGATGGGTAACAAGCTGGAGAAAAGCCTGTTATGCCTGCCTCTAGGTACAAGCCCAACTGGTGTCAGCAACTAAAAATGCAAAAAGATTTGTAGTGAGCATGAGTATCACAGATATTACCATTTGGACATTACAGTGTCTTTCCTGTACCCAGGAAAATATTTTAAAATATTACATTGAAACACAATGTTCTGTATGTTTTATTAATATTCTGGGCTAGATATTCAAAAGAGTTGAGCCATGCGCAATATGGTTGCGCCTGCACAAGTCCGAAAATGCGCCATTCTGCGATATTCAGCAGGAGGCAGTTGCGCCCCCCAAATCACGTTGAGCAACAGTGCAATGATAATGAATGTATGTGCAACTGAAGGGGGAGGAACCATGCATAAATGATGCAGTGTGATATTCAACAACATGCACCATGCGCAATAGGAGAGCCAACGGAAGTTACGCCATAGCAGAAATGAGCCAAAATAAAAGGGAGCAAGGAAGAGGCGCAAGAACGCTAAGGGGAAGGCACATGAGGCTGAACCCTAGCAAGACAAACTGGGCAGCAGGGACACACAGGGCAGGCCAGGGAAAGGGCACCTGGAACCCACAGGCTCAGGGGAAGGTGTGGGAAGCCACAGTGCAGAAGGGGGAAGTACTTGCCATACAGCAGTGAGGCCAGCACAGTCAGGTGTTCCTGGTCCAGGAGAAGTAGCAGCCAGGACAGCAGGGGGAATACAGAAACAGCTGCTGGGGGGTGAACACAAGCCAGGGACATGGCCAGTGCCACCATCCAGTTGGAGGCAGTAATGGGGTTGAGAAGGCAGGCAGCAGGGGGGCGTGGCCATGGAAGGGCCCGTCGGTGGTATGCCCCCACTAGGCAGTACCGAGACCGCACCAGCTTCGAGCTGTAAAGTGATACGGAGATTGTGGATGGTACCGCCTGAATCAGGCAATTCTGAGGTGGCTTTGTGAGCTGTGCAGTGATGTGATGCAGGCACCCACACGACGGAGCCATGCTCTGTTAGTGGAGATCAAAGTGACAGCTTGCATGTGCTTGCTCACCACGAGTACCTTCCAGAGACCAACTGGGGACACCACAGGCATAACCCAGTTGGCCACATCACACCACCTCACCCAATTCCTCAGTGCACTGCTGCCACATGCTGCGGAGTACATCCATTTCCCCAGCACACCGGCGGAGCACACAGCAAACATACAGGAGTTCCACAGGGTATCACATATGCCTGGTGTGCTATGGGCAATAGACTGCACCCATGTGGCCATCCACACATCACCTGGCCCCGAGGGGGGCCCCATATATAAATCTCAAGGGCTATGTCAGCATCAACTGCCAGGTGGTATGCGATGACAGGGGGTGCATAATCAATGTCTGTGCCATGCACCCTGGGGGAGCACATGATACCTTCATCTGGCACCAGTCAGCACTGTGCCACAGATTTGAGAGTGGGGATATCCCCACTGGCCACCTAGTGGGTGAGTATGCAAACCACATGGACAATCATAGGGCCTGGGGGGGCATGGTCAGAGGTGACATGGGTAGTGGCCTACATGGCCCGGGGCAGGGCGATGCTGATCACCAAACTAACCTCCACCCTCTACACACAGGTGACAGTGGATACCAACTCCATCCCTGGCTGCTCACACCCTACCGGGTGGCCCGCGACCCCATCGCATCAACGCTACAATGAGGCACACGCCACTACATGTAAGGTCATTGAGCCAGTGTTCAGGATACTGAAGGCATGTTTCCATTGCCTGGACACCTCCAGCGGTGCCCTACAGTACAGACCCTCAAAGGCCTGTGGGCTATTCCTTGCCTGTTGCATCCTGCACAACATGGCCAATGAATGTGGGATAGCCGTACAGGTCAAAGAGGGGGACAGCGATGGGGACGATGAGGACGCCAGTGACAATGGTGATGGGCAGCCCCCCATTGGGCGACGGGACCCCCGACTGCTCCAGCTGGCACAAATGCACCGGGACACCATCACGGAGGAGCACTTCAGCCAACCCAGGTAAGTCATGGGGCCATGTGCAACCAACAGTGGCTAAGGCACAACCCACAAACATGCATGGACACATACCAGGGGTGCATGCCGTCAAGGGAACTGGCTAGGCATGGAACCACACACACAACCAGGGATGGGTGAGGTCTAACATGACACGTGAACACACACACACCAGACATGCACAAAGGGTAGGAGGCACACCGACCCAGAAAGCCACCCTTAGCCACACACACGTCCACAGACCACCACGCTCACTGTCTGTCATTGTGCGTGTGTCATATGCTGAGCACCATTGCACATTGGTGTATAGCACAATTCAGGCATCATCATGCACATGCAACTGTGGACAGCAGCCCGGAGGGTATGCAGATGGACTGTGTGTCCGCGTGCAGGGCCAGGTACCCACCCGTGCATTGCCCGCTGAATGACACAATGCACACAGGGCAGCACCAGACAGTAGCCTCATTGGGAGACAGATCAGTCACATGCCACAGTGCCCCGGCCACCACGGATGTGTGGGAGGCCCCACCAAGACCCGCCAGCACTGACAGGCTGACCACTGGCCTCATGGGGTGGCACCGATGGTCCCCCAGGGGTTCCACTGTGTGAACGTGACCGTGCTCGTGCAGGGGTCTGCGGCACACCAAACATGCCTGTGCCAGGCATGCTCAGGATGCCCACAGCTGAACCCGGTGTCAACAAGGATGGTGTCACACGACACAGGGAATGGGGTGTGGACAGTGCACTGCATGGTGTCTGTGATGCATGGGCAAATAACTGTGTGCCCATTGTGGCCATGACATCAGTGAATGCTTGTGTCTGCCTGTCAATGGCAGCGGTCATGTCCTCCTGCAACCGGTCCATCCCTGCCAGGATCAGAGCGGTGTCTCAGCTGCAACGCTCCTCTGCCCACTCAAGAGCCGCACACCGTGCATCCAACGACGTCGCAAGCCGCATCTGCTGGTTGACTGATGCTTGCTGTATTCGGGTGTGCTCATCCAAGAGGTCATCTCCCTCCTCGGCATCCTGTCCCTCAGGGTGTGCATGGCCCTGATGCTCAGCACCCCAAGAGGGTGGGTGCTGCACACCAGGACTAGGTCTGGGCATGTCCACAGGCAGTGCACCGATGCCGCCCCCTGACACTGTACCCCCAAGCCCATTGGCCGACTGCTGATGCTGCCCCTCCGGCTGCCGCTTCCCAGGGCTCACTGGTGCCACCGCAGTGGCTGCAACAGTCCCACTGTCCTGTACACACACCAGTGCTGCCCCACTGGTGCTGACAGGCACAGGCTAGGACTGTGATGACACGCAGGCCTCCTCGGCGGCATCACCCACAGCCATGGCCACGATATTACCTGCTGTGTGGCCATCCCGTGGCACACACATGTCACTGCCCATGGCGTTAGCGATATCATTATCGGTGACGGACCCGGCACCAGCCCTAGTCACAGCATGCCGGCATCCATGGATGCCGGCATGCTGGGACACGGGCAGGACCTCCTCCACACCTGTTCCAACAACATCAGTGTGGACAGCCAGGTGAGCCCACTGTCGCACTGAGCCGCATATACCTGGGGACGTGGATGGGCCCTCCTCCATCGTCATCTGACTGGCCTCAGTAGACAGGCCCACCACCACCGACCCATGCAGACACTCAGGATCTGTAAGGGAAAACAAAGTTGCATTACTGCATGTGACCTACCCTGCCCCCACAATAGACAGACCATGACCTACCATGCAGTGACGGGCTACCACCCATCTGGAAGTCACCACCAAGAACACCCTCAATGGCACAATGCTGCATGCTGCCAGCAACCCTCTTCTCCTGTGGGGTCAGGCGTAGCACCTCTGGGTGTCCCCCACCTGTCGCAGCTCGTGCTGGCCTGATGGCAACCACCTTCTCCTTTATCCTCCTCTTGTCTGTGCCCATCTTCTTCTTGCACTCCTGCATGGAGTGCTGGTGGCTGCCATGTAGGTTCACTGCACGTGCCACGTCCTGCCATGCAGCAGTACGGGCCTGTGGTGTTTCCTGCTGTCCGCTGAGAAGCAGCTCCTGATCCAGGAAGGCCTCAAACAGGGCATCCATCTTGGCCTTGGTGAAATTAGGCCTCCTCCTCCTCCCACCACTCTGTTCCTCCTCTCCCACAACTCACTCTGTCATGATTTAGCCTGTGAGAATGAAAGTTGTTACCTGTGACTGTGCAGTCCCATGCATGTCTCAAAATGCACAGTCCACACTCCCAAACAGCATGCAACTCATCAATAGACTGCAGTAACCGACTATGGCCAGTGCAGCCCAATGTCACACTTTTATAGCGCAACCCATGCAAATGAGGCACGGCACAACTTTAAGTGGATGCAAATTGCAGTGCTGCGCCATTGAATGGCTGATTAGCTGATTTGCATATGACGGCTGAATATCATGCTGTTGCGCTTTGCGCAATTGTGTTGAACGTGCTGAGCCAAGGGCGCAGTTCTGTGACATGCACAGTACACACCTAACTGCTCATGCCCGGGGTTGCTGAAGCAGATGCCTGCTGTGCTGCTGACATGCTGTGCACAGAAGGCAATGCAGGGCATGGCCACCATTGTGCCAGTGGCGCTACAGCAATGTTCACCTATATGGCGCTGTGGCACTGGGGCATCGTAGGCGCACTGGGGCAACAGCGTGGTAGGCCACTACTGGAGGTAGCACACAGGCACCCAATCACTTTACACGCATTGGGTTCAAATCGCGCTGTGCCTGTCCATGCGCCAGAGACCCTTGACCCTGTGCCTGACCTTTGCCCCCTAGGCGCCATGCATCAGGCATGGGTGCACCACTATCGCGCTGTTCAGTGACAGTGCTATAGGGAATGGCAGTGCTGTACCACGCAACATCTGCACGTGGTGGAACTGCACTGCAGAGCGCCATTTTGAACCTACTGAGCAACAGAGATGGCACGGAGGAGAGCTGCCTAGTGGAGCCAGATCAAAATGGCAAACCTGGTTGCCATTGTTGAGCCACTTTATGGCCCACTGTTTGGGAGAGGCACCCCTGTACAGGTCCAGGAGCCAAGTTTGTCAGGAGGTGGCCGACGCCCTGGATGAGGCCACAGGAATGGGGCAGATGGCGGAGCAGTGCCGCCACAGGTATGAGGACCTGAGGCGGAGGGACCCAGACCTGCTTGCCCACCTGCAGGCATGTGCCAGGAAGGGCATGGTGCCACGGCCAGGTAGGTGTAATGTTCACACACTTTTATCTACCATATGGGTATCACAGTTGCATGTGTCCGGAACATGGGGAAGGGACCATCCGGTATTAGCTGTGGTGGTGTTATCAGGGTGTGTGGTGGTGGGTCTGGCTGGGTGGGATTGCACACACATGGGGGCAGGGGGACTTTGCTACAGGTTTGTACTGATGTTCCTCTCTCCATGTTTGCACCTTAGGGCCGGAAGAGAGACAGCAGGCCAGGGAGCAGAGGTGCCAGCAGGAAGACAGGGCCATTAGGAGGGGTGAAGGTCCACAGCGCCAGAGGGACCAGCCTGATTATGGTGAGTGCCATACCTCCATGATTACTATTGCATGCTGTGTAACAGGGTGGGCAGCGGGGCATGGCCACCATCCATTGACACCACTGCCATGCAAGCAACTTGTTACAGTCAGCACTGTCCAGTGGCACTGCATGTCTGGGAGTGCGTCAATGGTGGTCTATGTGTGCACCGGGTACATGGCTGTGCCACTGCCTTCGCACCACATAGCCATGTCACTAAACAGCCACGGTGGTGCTGTGCAGGACTTGCCCAGTGGGTGTGTGCAGTGGCCCACAAGGCTGTATGTGCCTGGGTGGGCAGGTCTTGTGGACGTGAACACTGTGAGTGGTCACACACCATCACAGAGGCATGTCCCACGGCCGTATGCCATGCACAGTGGATGGGCTGTATGGGGCTGTGCATTCACACCTATTGACTGTGCTCCCTTGTCCTAGGTGTCCGCCAGCTGCAGGCAATCTGGGAGGCACTGCAGGAAATACTAACCATGGTGAGGGCATTATTGGACATCCTGTGAAGGATTGAGTGGCTGGGGGTCCGGTGGAGACATGGGAGGCAGAGCAGCCGGAGTGGGGAGCGGGGCTCCCACTGAACATCTATATGCCCTTGGTTTCCCCTACCCCCTGGACCCACCCTCACACCCCTCCTTTCCTGTCCCATTTGTTCACCCCTGTCCCTTACCCAACCCCACCTTGTTTGTGGCCCTCCCCCCACACATTTGTACATAGTTGTAAATAGTTTTGTTTGATATTTTTGATTACAATTCTTTTGATATGAATACAGTGGTGGTCTCTGATTTGCAGTGGGCTATATGTGCTCAGCTGCAGTGGTGTGCATGGCATCAGGGGTGGTGCAGTCATGGGTATGTGTGTGTGTGTCCGTGGGGAAGTGACTATGGTGTGGGAGTACATAGATACATAGATACATAGACAGTGTCGGCAGATAAGGGCCTATGGGCACCAAGTCTGCCCATTTGAGCTTGTAAGTTCAGTTTGTTTTCCTAGAAGTCTGTTGCCCTTACCCTGACCTCTAGAATTCCTTTATGTCTATCCCATGCATTCTTAAATCCTGTGATTGTTTCAGCCCCACCACTTCCTCTGGCAGGGTGTTCCACTTGTCCACCACCTGTTCTGTGAAGAAATTCTTTCTCATGTTTCTCTGAATCGTCCTCCCTCCAACTTCATCCCATGCCTCTAGTCCTGGAACATCTTTTTCGCTTAAAATAGTGTTTTCCTGCACCCTGTTCCTCCCTGTAAGATACTTGTATGTCTCTATCATATCCCTTTCTCCTCCTCTCCTCCAGGGAGTACATGTTCAGTTCCTTCAACCTGTCTTCATAGGACTTGTGATGCAATCCATGCACCATCTTTGTTGCCCTCCTCTGAACCTTCTCTACCCTGTCTATGTCTTTACGTAGGTATGGTCTCCAGAACTGTACACTGTACTCCAGGTGGGGCCTCACTAGTGTCTTGTATAGCGGAATTGACCTCCTTTTCCTGCTGGTGATGCGCTGCCTATGCATCCCAGCATCCTATTTGCTTTACCTCTGCCTTGTCACACTGTTTCCTACCTTGAGGTCATCAGAGATGACAACCCCAAGATCCCTTTCCTGCTTGGTGCATGCTATATCCTCACCCCCCAACTGATATATTGTGCCAGGGTTTTTGTGCCCCATATGCATTATCTTGCACTTCTTTGCATTGAATTTCAACTGCCAAACCCTTGACCATTCTTCAAGTTTCTGCAGGTCGCTTCTCATTCTGTCTACACCCTCTGGTGTGTCTACTCTGTTACAGAGCTTTGTGTCATCAGCGAACAGTGAAATTCTGCCTTCTAGATTCTGCGCAATGTCACTGATGAAGATGTTGAATAGGACCGGTCCCAGCACTGATCCCTGTGGTACCCCACTGGTCACTCTTCCCTCTGTGAAGTGACAGCCATTTACCACCACCTCTGTGTCCTGCCACCCAGCCAGTTACCTACCCACCACACTACTGTCCTGCCCACACCCATATTCCCCAGTTTGTATAATAGTCTTCTATGTGGCACAGTGTCAAAGGCCTTGCTGAAGTCCAGATAGGCCATGTCCACTGCCTCCCTGATCCACCTCCCTAGTCACCCAGTCAAAAATTCAACGAGGTTGGTCTGACATGACTTCCCTGGTGAAACCATGCTGCTTTGGGTCCTGTAGTCCATTGACAACCAGATGTTCCACCAATCTCTCCTTCAGTAGTGCTTCCATGATCTTCCCCACTACCGAGGTGGAGGCTGACTGGTCTGTAGTTCCCTGCTTCCTCTTTGTTCCCACTTTTGTATAAGGGACTACATCTGCTGTCCTCCAGTCTTTGGGTACCTCCTGTTTCCAGTGATTGGCTAAACAGGATAGCCAGAGGTTCAGCCACCACCTCTCTTAGTTCTTTAAGGACCCTGGGGTGCACCTGTCTGGCCCATAGCTTTATCAACTCTTATTACTTCCAGTTCCTTCAGGACCCTTTCTTGTGTAAAGGGACTTGTGTCCATTTCTGCACCATTCTCACCCCTTGTACTCCCTTCATTCCCATTACCCCCCTCTTCCTCAGTAAAGACTGAGCAGAAATACCTGTTCAGTATGTCAGCCTTACTGTTGTCATCCTCTACGCGGCTCCCATCCTCCCCCTTCAGTCTCACTATCCCTCCCTCTGTCTTTCTTTTTTCACTTATGTACCTGTAAAAGGTTTTGTCCCCTCTACCCACTGATTTTGCATTTTTTCCCCTCTACCCACTGATTTTGCAATCAGTGTAGCTATCAATCAGTGTCTGTGGTGTGTGTGTTGTTCCCTGTGCACTGGATGACTGTGTGCAGTGGTCCATGGTGCATGCTCTGTGTCCATGGTGCACCTGTCAGCCTGTCCATAGTCTGTGCAGCTGACACCCTTGCATGTCTGTGACCTGCATGGTCTGCTGGCATGTCAGTGGTGGCTGTCCATGCAGGGCAGCCACTGTACCTGTCACAATGCTGGGTTGCCTCCTGTCACTGGTGTGGTGCATGTCTGCCTCGGGTGACACTGTGGCCTCCGCGGTTGTTGTCCCACCTCCATGCTGTGGCTTTTGTTTGTTGCAGTGGATGTTCACCACTGTCTGTGACTTGTGCTCCGGGCAAATGATGGTAGCATACAGGTCCACAGTGCCTGCGCAGGGTGGCTGGCACTCCTGTGCCATGGAGGACTGCTGGCCATGTGTACACAATTTCCATGGGCCCATGCTGGGGTCTTGGTTGCCCTGCTACTGCGTCCCTGTGTTGTTGTGCCCTTGGGTATGGGTGGATGTTTGTCCATGCACTGTGTTGCATCCGGTGTGGTGCATGCTTCCACGCACCACTGTCGGTGTCTGCGCTGGATGTTGTGGCCAGTGCTGGGTCAGGGTGTGTCCTTGGGAGCGTGTGCAAGGTGCTGTACTACTGGTGGTGGGGTCCGGGGCATGCCCTGTCACGTGTGGGGTACCTGATGTGCTGACGCGTGGTCGGTCTCTCAGCTGTACCTCGGGGGGGCTGTGCATGGTGGCACTGTGTATGCCATCATTGCATCGCTGTGTGCTGCCACCCACTGATGGGTGCTCATGGTGGGGCTGCCTTGCATGGTTCTGTGGTGCACAGGGTTGCATTGTCACAGTGGGGATGGTGGCATGCATGGGGTATCCTGCAGTGGTGGACGCTGCTCCTGGGCAGGGTTTCTGGGGGTTATGGTGCAGGGTGTGCTCTGCATTTGGGGGATGGTGTGGCACGTGGTGGTCAGCCCTCCTTGTGTGCCGGTCACAGCTTGCCAGGGGGTGTGATGGGGCACCATGGCCCAGCTGTGGGTTGGTTGCTTGTCTCCATGGGTCAGTGGTTATTCCAGCCCTCCCCCAGTTGTGCAGTGCATGGGGTGTGGGGGGACGATGTCTGTTCTGCTGTGTGTTCCTCTGCCCATCTGTGGCATGGGTGGTGGGCCTCTGCATCCCTGGTTGTGCTGTTGCATTGCTGCTCTGCTGCTGGGGGGCATCCCTGGTTGCGCTATGGCACCTCTGGACTGCTCAGCTGAACATCCCTTGTTGCGCTATGGCGCATCAGATATGCTCAGCTTCCCCTCCCTAGTTGCGCTATGATGCAGGTGGTGCGGTATTCAGTCGTCGGCTGTAGGTGCATCTTGGCTAGCTCAGTTTTTGAATATCATGCCTCTTGCACATGGGCGCAATGGACTTGTGCTTGCTCCTGCTATTGCGCACTTTTTGGGCACAGTTTGAATATCTGGGTCTCTGTATTTATCTCCCCATACTGTTTAGTACTGAGGACATTTACATGAAAATAGGAACTTTGTGTCTATGACCTTACCTCCCTCTCCTGCTGTTCTGTTTATGGAAGCCATAATATTTTGTTTCTGAGAACTGGGTCATTTCCATAGTAACAAAGTATGATTTCACAAACAGAATTTTGAGTTCAGTGTTGGACACAGCAGGAGGATGTGATCAAGTCTGGTGGCCAACATAATGCTTTCCAGCAAATGTCCACAGTAAAAAGCAATGAGTGGACATTGGTATGGAAAACAAGCATAAAATTATGTATGTTGACTTGTATTTGAATTTTATTTAATACAATATTTTCCTAGATACTAGAAACACATTTTAGGAAACTTATGTTTAATGTGTTGTTGTTTCTGTGTTATGCAAATACACATCACACCTATGATCAAGGCCCCTAGAATTCTGCGGCTGCAGAATTTTGCACAGAACTTGCAATCTACCTCAGAACTTCTGCAGTGCCGCAGAATTCACTCTTCTTGGTGATTTTGTATTAATATTTCTGTTTATCCATAGAATCCGGTTCCCATCCCCTCTTTTTATATCCAAACTCCCCTATATGCTCAGAATGTGATGTTATCATTGCTATAACATCATACATTAGCTAACTGAAATGGCTGAATTCTGCAACAGAAATGATCAATCACTTATCTACCACAGCTCCCACTGCCAGAGGCGGTGGCACAGCACATCATGCATGGTGATATTTGCTCAACCTGCACTACAGCCTAATACAATTTTCAGTCTTAAATTATTGCACTGGGGCAACCTAAACAAAACCTTGTCAATAGCACAGACCTGTTAAGTCCATACCTCACTTTGTACAAACCTATTTGTGCCTTTAAGTTATAGAGACGCCATCTGAAATGAATAACTGGTAAAATGAATTTAACTGTAATTTTTATGAAAAATAAAGTAATTATGCCTCGAAAAGTGGAATATAATAATGTGTAGACCTGTTGAAAGAATAGACCTGTTAAATAAATAATTGCCCAGTATGCATTTTTGCCAGAGTTATTGATTACATATTGTCATTGGTTGATAGAATCACCTAAAAGTTATGGAGAAATGTTGTGTGCAGGGACAGCTGTTGGGCCAGAGGGTAGCATGCTGTGTTTCCATGCTGGCAACTCAGGTTCAGAGATTAGCTCTGGGAGCTGGCTGGGCAGCACAAGGATTGGTGGAACACATCACTGCTCGGAGCCTGGGAAGGTATGGTGCAGTGTTCTGTCACATGGTGGACACATAGTAATGGGCTGGAGAGCTCTGTCTCACAATCAGTTCACATGCATGTCATGGCCTGATGGTGTTACGCAGTGTGTCAGGGAAAGCAGGTTGACATGAAAAATGAGTTTTGCAATAACTCCTCTATTCCATTTCCAATGGGACCTGTATGAATGAGGATGCAAGTTCATGGAAATAAAATATATATATATATATACACCACACACACACACACACACACACACACACACACACACATATATGTGTATGTATCTTACAGATTGCACATAAATATATAAGTGATACACAGTGGGAACCTCATGAGTGGTGTAGAAGGCACATACAAATATATAAGTGATAGACAGTGGAGACCTCATTAGTGGGATAGATAGCATGCATATAGAAATACCTTATTTATCACATAAGATCCCCTCTGCATATGTCATTTATGCAACAGGCTAGGACCATAAGGGAGAGACATTTGTTTTGCTTTTTAGGCATAAAATTATTTTTATAAGTCTGTTATTTTTTGAACTAGTGTTACTGTGCTTTCCACCATCCTGATTGCTATAACCACTGCCATGAAAGTGAAGTCAGGACGACAAGCTGACACTGTGGTGTGGTAGTTTGTTAGTGCTGCAGAACTTCCGCAGAAATTACAAACCACCACCGCAGAAGTTCTGCGGCAAATGGTAATCTCGCCGCAGAACTTGGTCCCACTGTGCCACAGAAAAGTAGGGGCCCTGCCTATGATTCTTCTTTTAGTTTCCATCTTCCTTTTCACATTGAGTCATTTTATGTTTGCTGTGCGTGCTAGCACAAGTCGAACATTTTGCTGTGTACAGGGTTTTGAGAGGTGGGTCATGGTGGTGTAATGCATGAGACTCTACAAGGGGCTTGACCAATAATCAGCAAGCCTCATCATGACACTGCTTAGGTATGAAAGTGGCGTGGACTTCAAAACTATGTGCTGACAGACATGTTCATAAATTAGCTCTTTCAGCAAGCACAGCTGATCTCATCATGTGCTCTCAGCCTGCCTGCTCCTCCCCCCCAGCATTTCACACACACACACACACACACACACACACACAGAGTCAGGTTATACAGGTCCAGCTGTAGTCTCTAGGTACCTGAGGCCAGTCATAGAATTATATTTTTTCCTTGGAATCAGGGGTGTGGTGAGTAGAGATGCTGCAAACTTTTACTTTCTTAGTGAAGTACAGGTGAAGTAGCCCACTTCACATCCATTTGGGGCTACAGAAAGTCTCCATTGAAATGAACTACTTCGATTTGCAGACTTCGCATTCACTGCACCTTATTTTCAGAGAAGGTGAAGTGTGAGAATTGAAATAGCCCACAGATCACATAACTCACAGACTCACAGTCTGCAGGTCACTTGATGCAGGCAGGAAGTTAATCAGGCAAGACAGTAAAATAGTTTCACTTTAGCCTTGCTTAGTCTTAGAGAAGGAGCTGTTTTGTGTGGGAGAAAGACAGAGAGTTAGATTTCAAATTTTCAATTACATTTGCAGATTTTTTTGTAGTTTAGTTGCTTATTTCTTGTTTGGAGTTGTGCCCCTTTTGATTTTGAGTTCATATTCCACTCCTGATTCTTTAGTTTACCTCTTTGTATTTTTGTTTCAGTAGTTGTTGTTGTTAATTTATTTTCTGTTTGTGTGTGCAAAATGGAGAGAGGTGGCTTTGTTTCTTCTGGGGCATGTAGAGGACAGTGTGTTGGGCCCTGTATGCACAGTGCATCATGCGTATGAATTGCAGCACTGTGTTTAGTGTTAGTCCTCCCCTCCGTGAAAGAGGAGGCACTGGTGCCATGCAAGCACCCCCACTGGTGGCACCTACCACTGCCCCCCACCACCTGCCATAACCCCAGTGGATCAGCAGCAGCAGGAAGTCATCCAGGAGCTGCTGCATCAGTCTCAGCAACAGCAGCAGGTTGTCCCCCCCAATTGTGCACCAGCAGCTCATAACCATAACACCTGGACCTCCCCCACTTGTGCCCGGTCTGCCCAACAGCTCTATTGTGTGGGAATTGTTTAACTTCACTGCCCAGTGACCCCAGTATTGTAAAGTGCAAGATCTGCAGCATGTTTGTGCATTGTGGGCCCAGAGGTACTCATCTGGGGACAGGTGGGCAGTGCTCACACCTCACAAACCACCACCATGCAGAGTGGAAGGCCAAGGCTGCAGAATGTGCAAGGAATGTACCTGCTGGGCAACAGCCTTTACCTGCATGAGGTGTGAAGTGTACAAGGGCCAGGGAGCAAGTGGCTGCTCCAGAACCTGCACGTGACTCTGGAAACCCTGCAACAATGCCTGTCACACAGGCTGATTTGGATGTTATGTGGAGTGAGGTAGACCACCTTAACAATAGGGTGGAAAACCCTGAGCAGTAGTTGGAGCACATGCAGGATCACCAACTGCAAATTATGTCCATGCTCCAGCTGCTGATGTCAAACCATAACTTGGAACATTAAAGTTTTTGCTTTGTGTATAATTTTCATTTTGTGTTCTGTTTTTCTTTCTCAGTTATAACCTTGTTTCCCCCCCAAAAAAAATTAAAATAAAACACTCCCTAAAAACAGTTTAAAGAAAATAACCTAAAAAAAATGCTGTTCTTTCGTTCCTTATATTCCTAGTTAATAATCTATTTTTGCAAACAGGAAATTTTTTTTTCAGTAATGTTTTCTTCCTGTTGTGTTGTTTGTGTTAAAGCAGCAGTGCAATAATCTGTTAAAGAGCAGGTGTGCACTGTCAGGTAACCAGCCCCCTGTAAACATATATGATAGATGACTTTGCCCAGTGTTGATGGTATTAATAATATACCATGCAGTCCCATCTATTGACATAGGAACAGTCAGTATGGCTCTCAGTCCCCTATCCACAGCTTAATAATCCACATCAACTGCAGTAGAATAAATTTTCCTAAACTTTATTTTACCAGCACACAGATAGAGGTGCCCTTCCCTACATAGCAATTTGAATGTTGTTGCACGGTACCCACTCTATGTCAAGGCTGAGGTGGTAAATAATGTTATGTGGAATTTATCCTACTGGAATGATTGTGGATCATTAAGCTGAGGACAGTGACTGAAAGCCGTATTGAATGGTTTTCCTCTTCCAGTCAAACAGTTATAGCACCTCGGAATGTGTACCTACAGAAAAACAGAGGCATTTCCTGAACCTGCTGACATGCCACCATGCAGACAGGCACCCCTATGTTAAAGTTTGTGACATTAAAATGAATGGTGAGTGTGCACTCCATTGATTTGTATGGGTGCGATCTTTCTCTAGCTGTTAGTGCTATTTGTAGCTGCAGTTTAGAAAACTGAAAGTTACTGCTGTAATAAGTGTGGCTTTTACTCCACTCCTGCGGTCACTTTGATTTCTGTAAATTGCAGCACTAAGTAGTATGAGGCACTGAAGAAAAATGGTGCCCTTACATGTCAGTGCAATGCTTAGTCTCAATTCATTTACTGGCATCCCCAAATTAACATGCTGGAATGTATCTAGCAGATTCCTGTTGCTTAACTCTGAGTGCTAAAAGACGTCCTGCTTTTTCCCCTTGATCTACATAGGAAGCTCTCATTTTCAATATAGCAAATTCTGCTTTCTCCCTTAGAATTTCCAAATACCTGTCTTTTAATTTAGATAATTTCAGTCTGTCCTCTTCCGATGCGGAAGGGGTCAATTGGGCTTCCATAAGATGTATTTGTGCAAGCATGGTGCTTGCCTCTTGTTCATTTTTCTTTTTCCTTTGAGAAGAGAGGCTAATCAGGATCCCTCTCATATAAGCTTTAAGTGCACTCCATACCAAATCAACCCTGTTTATGGATCCAACATTAAGTTCTATAAACTGTTCAATATGTTTAGTGCTCGTGGAGATCATTGTTTTGTCTTTCAACAACTGATTGTTAAATTTCCATCTTGTGCTTCTACCTTGAGTAGCAGATATTGTCAGAGTACACATAACCAATGAGTGATCAGACGGAGGTCCCGGCTGAATAGATGTCTCTAAAACTCCACTCAGGAGTGTCTTGGAAATAAGTATATAATCTATACGAGAGGATGTCTTATGGACCAGGGATGTAAAGGTGTAACCCTTAATAGCAGGATTAAGGACTCGCCATACATCGCACAGCCCTAAATTATCAATAAATTCTCTGAAGGCCCTTTGCGCTGGTGATAATCCCCTTTTGTGTCCTGATGTACAGTCAATCATGGAATCAAATACGATATTCATATCCCCTCCCAGAATCATGGGTAAAGATAAGAAAGGAGATAAGACATTGACCAGCTGCATAAAAAATCCTGGGGAATCACTGTTAGGTCCGTACATACTTCCCAACAATAATTCAGTGGAATATAAATGACAATGTACAAAAACATATCTGCCCTGTGGATCATTAAGTGTTTGGATAAGAGTAAATGGTATCTTTCTGGATATCAATATTAGGACTCCACAACTTTGAGTCGTACCTCCAGAGGAAAAAACATGATTTATTTGTTGTCTCCTCATCCGGACAGCCTCCGAATTCAATAAATGAGATTCTTGTATGAACGTGATGTCTGCAGCTAATAAAGCCAAATGTTTAATGATTTTATACTGTTTCAGCTGTTGCCTCAGTCCTTTTACATTCCAGGAGGCAATTTTAATTGTACCCATCAGTCAGCTTAATATCAGATGAAGTGTATAGGCATATCTTAATAGTCCACTGTTTAGATATAAGAAAAGCCCTCCAAATTACTGTGTTGCAGTAAATCCCTCCCTTTCCCATCCCCCCACCCCCCATCCCAACCCTATTCATGCCTTTTTGAAGATATACATTTATTTGTACTCTTACATTTTCGCAATCCTGACACCCACCTCCCTTATTATTATAGCCCCGACTAACTGCTAACTAAGCAGTGACTAATCCCCCAACCAATCCTACCACCCCACTATCTATTTAAGGTCCTGTTACTAGTTACCTTGAAATCTAGTATAATATAATTAAAATTCCAGACCGTAAATAAGTACACCCTCCTGCTACTTAATTTCTTGATAACATGCTACTGCAATTCCCCACATTTATCATCCCATTTACTGTTAGGACATCCCCCTTATCTTAAAGATAGGGATCCAGCTAATTATTTCCTCTTATAAAAATAAACGAAAAACCAAGACAAAAAAGAAAAGAGAAGAACTAAATCTTTAAAAGTAAATGTGTTAAGAATTCAAAATATGCCCATTTAGGTCTTGACTCATCTTGGCTCCAAATCTTCTAAACCTGAACACTTTTGTACATTGTTTTATGTAACTTAAATAGAGAGAACCAGAAGTTATCTGATGTGTCCATTAGAAATGAAAGCGTGACCAACTATAAACCAAGATTCTAGTCCCAAACACACATTTTAAAAATAAAGTAATCATAGCGGGTCCACAACGGAGTCTTTTGTTCCCTCTAGTGTTCAAAAGCAGGATAAACAGTCGTCTCTGTTCTTTTTAATTTTCCCCGATCGTGAAGGCGAGTTCTTTGTTACATGTCCCCATAACAAGGGCGTTGGCCATTTCCCGAGTCTACAGTCGCCATTACAAGTAGTAAGTTAGAAACTATATCACTTATTACAGCTCTCAGGCCTTACAATTAGTATATACAAAAGGAGAGGAAAAGGCAAAACATGACCAATCTTTCAATTATATTAGACCTCTAAACCATTTGTCACTTTACACTTTCCAGTCATAACTGAGGTACTTAAGATCAGCAAACACCAAAACCCACTTTACCCTGTAGTTCATACAAAACCTTATCTTTCCCATTTAACTAAGGTATTCCATCTCCAAAGTATTCTCTAAGAAACTCAGTGGTCTCGGAATAATTCTGGAAAGAAGTTTTTAAGACTGACTGTCACAGACTCCGCATCCTCAAAAGTGGACCAGCTCCCTGCTATTAATACCTGGAATCTTGCTGGGTATCCCATCCGGAATTTTATACCCACGGCAATCAGCTTAACCACGAGCTGGTGGAATGATGCTCTTTCTTTGTCTTACAGAGAGAGGCAAATCTTGAGCCACTCGCACTTTTGTTTCAGCCCATCTGATCTCTTGGAGCTCTTTAACCTTCACAATAAAATGCAGCCACTCCTGATAGTTGAGAAAACGAAAAATAAATATGCAAGGAGGGGCTCCCACAGGTGGTGGTGGGCACAGAGCTCTGTGGGCACGTTTGATAATATATTTATCCCTAAAGGGAGATGGCCCAGCAACTGACTCTATAAATTTCTGTGCAAAGCCAATGGCATCTGGACCTTCCTTTTTCACAGGCAACCCTATTAAGAGTGCATTGTTGCTCCGGCTTCTGCCCTCTAGATCTTCCACTTTATTCTCAAGACTTTTAATTCACTGTCTTGTAGATAGCAATGCCGTGTCCATTTTTTGTTGCTTTTGTTCAGTGGATGCCAATCTGGCTTCATTGTCCGTTGTTCGGGTCATCACATCTTCTAATGCTTGGACTATTGATTTAATTTCCTCTGAAATCATCCGGAGCTCTGATAGAAAGGGTTGAAATTCTTCCAAGAATCGTGATAAAGTAAGCGGTTCCATTTCAGGCTCTGCTTGCATAGCACTCACTAAACTGGCCATTCCAGTGGCCCTTGACTTCTTGGCAGCTTTTTCTGGGGTGGAGGGTGGCGTTTGTTTGAGAGCTGATTTTTTCATTGCTTCTGCCTACCCACACTTTGTAATTTGGTATCCCAGAGGTGATAATGTTTAGTTAGCTGATGTTGGTCAATTGGGCTCAAATACGTGCGATTTTAATAGTTTTGAGGCATTTTAGGTGGTCCGGTGGCCGGAGCAAGATCAAGTAGCTGCTACTCTGATAGCTACATCACGTGGTCTCCAATTAAAGTTCTTCTGCATTATAAAAAGGTTATTAATGAAGGTTTAAAGGTGATGACTTGCCATTTGGCAAAAAGTGTCACCTGGTCATTCATTAATGCCCAGATCGACCAACAGTTGGCATGCTTATTGTAAAAAGGTTTTTATTATTTTGCTTTTACAGTTTGTCAGACTGTTTTATAAGTGTAATATAATCCACTCTAGTCCATGAGTGTATCAGGGCATTAATGCACTTCCCAGCTGGTATAACTCACTCTGGCAAGCCTTCATGCTTTGCATTACACCCAGGACATGCATTAATGCACTGATACACCCATGTTCAGTCGTGGGTTCTTTGTAGAGTGCTTACTCACTTTTTTCTGATATGAAATAACAGTAGTGCTCCTTTTAATCTTGTTCTGAACCGTTGTTTTAATCAGTATACCCAGCTGTTTTTGAACACCTACTGCTCCATAATGTAATGGTAGTGTACCATGTCCTGCTGGATTGCATGTTACTTTGTATGAGTCCCAACAGAAAGGATTTGAAATGATAGATGTACAAAAGCTGGTGTGAATACTGATGAAAACCTGTCACAAGCAAGATTAAAAGGAGTGCTGTTTATTATGTCATATGGTAAAAAACATAGTCCAGCAGTTGTAAATTGTGGAAATAAGGATATCATATAGCCAAGTCAGTAGTTAACTACTACCTATCGAAAATCATATAGAAAAGTACAGTTAAATATTGTCAACAGATTATTTTTTTGAAATTCAACATCTTTATTGAGTTATATAAAACCAACAGTACATGAAATACAAACTTTATATCATTCTGTGTTTGGACAAAATGATAAACAACTGATGAGATATCAGCCCCATAAAGGATGAAAGGTGCCTATAAACTCACAAACAAAAAGAAGACCATATCAAACCAACTCTAACTCCCCACCCACCCCCATTCCCACCCAGGAGAGTGCCATGATGAGAATTCAGAAAGTGAGAAATATATTAAAGAGAAGTACACAGGTAGCAAAATTGTTCCAAAAGAGATGGTTTAGGCTAAGGTTATCAGAGGTCATCATTATGCAGAGATTACTTCAGGTATAAGGTGTATAGTTTACCCCACTTATGATTGAATGAGGCCATGTGATTTCGGGAACTGGCTATTAACCTCTCTGTATTGAAACAAAGGGACATTTCTTTGAGCCATTCTGAGTATGTGATGGAATTTTGATCCATCCAATGCCTAAGGACCAGTTTTTTGACTACTATAGAAATTAAAGCCATATGGTACCTGCGTTCCTTAACCTCGATGTTAGAGTACATCCCTAGTATGCATATTTCTTTTGTAAAAAGTTCTTTTAATCCAAGAAAGGGATCTAGATTAATTTGTATTGTATTCCATAAAGATGCCACCTTATCACAGTACCAAAATATATGCATCAGGTTCCCTTCAGTTACTCCACACCGAGTACAGTTGGATGATTTAAGTTTACCAAATTTAACCAATTTGATAGGTGTGTAGTACAGATTGTTCAAAATATGGTACTGAGTTAACCTGTGACTGTTCTGGGTAAGGTACCTGTGCGTGTCCTTCCAAATCAGGCTCCAGGGTAGAGGAGAGTCAGGTATGAGAGGAGCCCAGATTTTAGAACCCTCAAGGGCACTGGGAAAGTTAGTGTCCAATAGGAAGGCATATATTCTGGCAATGCCATGGGATTTTGCTACAGATTCTTGGATCTTTCCAAAAAGGCACTCGTTTGAGATGGTATAGATACAGCCCCAAATGACTTAACTATTAGATGTCTCAGTTGGAAAACCCTGAATATGTGTTTCTGGGAAATGTTTAGAGTGGTTAAGATATATGTGGAGGATAGGAGCGAGCCCTGAAAATACAGGGTTTCCACTGATGAGTCCCAAATTTGTGGAAGCCAATCAGAGGTCAGCGGGGTGCCCCCTATTTTGATGTTGGGATTTAATGTGAGGGGTTGTGCCAGATCCTTGGTATATGGTATGTTAAAGAAACTCCAACATTGGGATAAAATTTTGATAGAGAGACCTATAACTGAGTTTTGTATGGCTTCGGTAATGTAGAAAAGGAGTAATAGAAGATGTGGGGAGGCTGAAGATTAAATTGATCCAGAAGTTTAAGCTCCAACTGTAGGTTGGTTGGGGTAGGTTGGATTGGACTGTTAACCACCTTCTCATTTTGTATAATTGGCTAGCCCAATAGTATAGCAAAAAGTTAGGGAGGCGAAGGTCCCCTTTGTCCCTAGGTACGTTGAGTTTGAGAAAGGCCTGTCTAGGTTGTTTTCTTTTCCAGATGAAACTGGATAGGGCAGAGTGTATCTGCTGAAAATAGGATTTGGGGAGCCATATGTTTAATAAATTTAGGGGGTAGAAAATACGGGGTAGTACATTCATTTTGATAATGTTGATATGTCCCCATAGGGATATCAGCAGGCTTTCCCATCTACAAAGGTCTCTCTGGACTCTTACTAGTAAGTCATCCAAATTAAGCTTCTTGACCACTTCAGGCTTGCGGGCCAGATGTATGCCCAAATATTTAAGCGAAACTGGGGGGACCACTTCATGCCAAACTGGGTAAAGTTAGCATGAAAGGTGAAAGAATTTAGTGGGAAGATAACTGGTTTAGATAAGTTTAATCTATAATTGGAAACGTGACCAAATCAGTCAATAATTTGTAATGCCTGTGCTAAAGATGATTCAGGGTTAGTAAGGTGCAGTAAAATATTGTCTGCGAAGACCGAAAGAGTCAAAGGTTTTTTGAGAGATAACACAACCTGTGACCTGGAGTGAGGCCTTGATGCTAAGTATCAAGGGTTCTAAGTACAAATTAAATAAGTAGGGAGACAGAGGACACCCTTGTCATGTACCAGAGCATAAGGGGAATCAAGATGAAAAGACCCCATTGCAGTAGATTTTGGCTGAGGGTGATTTGTAAACTGTTTTAATCCGCTGAATAAAGATATCAGGAAAGCCCATTCTCCTCAGAGTGGCCCACAGGAAGTCCCAATTCACCCTATCGAAGGCCTTTTCTGCATCTAGCACAATTTGTGCCATAGGGGACTGAGAATCTTGGGCAGTTTGGAAGATATGAGAAAGGGTTCACAAATGATCTGCTGCAGATCTGCCTTGAACAAAACCAACCTGTTCAGGACTCAGCAGGTGTTGCCAGATCTGTTTAATTCTAAGAGAGAGAATCTTGGTTAGGATTTTGATATCATAGTTTAATAGTGATATTGGGCGGTAACTTCCTGGGTCTAACATAGGTTTGTCTGGTTTCAGAATTAAAATTATTGTGGCCTCTAACAGAGAGGGGTCAAAGAGGTCTGAGGAGAACATGTAATTGTATAGTTTCAGGAGTAGAGGGGATATCTCCTTGTAAAAAACTTTATAGAAGTTGGGAGGGAAGCCATCGGGACCTGGAGCCTTGTCCAGAGGCAACCCTTTGATTGCTTCTTCTATCTCAGCTAAGGTAACAGAGGAGGATAATATATCGCATTGGTGTACCTGAAGAGAAGGAAGCTTAATCCCATCCAAGAATTGTTCTACTATGGGATGAGATGATTGAGAGGTACCTCTGCCATAAATCTCCCTGTAGAAGGATTCAAAAATGAGAGCTATTTCTCTAGGCAAAGTTTTAATGGAGCCATCAGGAGAATTCAGTGCTGGGATTAACCTTGAGCTTTCCATCTCCCTCAGTCTAAGGGCTAACAGTCTGCCCAGTTTCTCCCCATGGTCCAGGAAGCGAGTCTTAGTTTTAAGAATAGCATATTCTGCTTTTTCTCTTAGTAAATCATCATATTCGCTCCTGAGTTTAAGTACAGTTTCCAGATCATTTTGAGAGTTGGAGAGAAGGAAGTCATTTTTGGCTATCCTGATTTGATTGGACAGTGAGATAACTTTAGCTTCTCTTATTTTTTTTCCTTCTGGAGGCTAATTTTATGAACTCACCTCTAATAAAGCATTTGAGAGAACACCAAAGTATGTCATCTCCGAAAACAGAGCCCTGGTTGGATTCTAAAAAGGATGAAATCAGAGATTTAATATGGGAAACTGTTCTATCCTCTTTTATAAGTTGTGTATTTATTTCCAAGAGGTATCCCTTTGACCATGTGGCCCTGGGGAAACTATGACCCATACCAGGGAGTGGTCAGAGATGACTATTGGTTCTATACCTGCTTGGTGAGTATTACTCAGAAGGGTAGAACTGATTAGGATATAGTCAATTCTTGACCATGTTTGATGGACTTGGGAGTGAAAGGAAAAAATTCGGCCCATAGGGTTGAACAGATGCCATGGGTCACATAGGCCTAGCAGATTCATGAAGTCACTGAGGGCCTGTTGAGATGGGGAAGAAGGTTTTAAGGGCCTATAGGTTTTGTCCAACTCCTGAGATGGGGCTATACTCCAATCACCCCCCAGAATAAATAGGAAGGGCAGGAATCCACTCAGTTTATCCGCTGGGTACATGAGAAATTGGGGGTCACCGCCAACTGGACCGTAGATTGCACCCAGTACCACATTGTTATTATTAAGCTGACCTTTGACCAGAACAAATCTACCTTCTTGGTCTATAATACTATCTTCCACTACAAATATAATATTTAGTTTGATTAATATAGCAACCCCTCTACTAGCCTGTAATCCGCTGGATACAAAAACCTGAGACAATCCCAGCCTACGTAGCCCCTTAGAGTCTGAAGCTGACAAGTGTGTCTCCTGCATGAAAAGAATGTCCACATTTAATAAAGGACAGTTTTGGAGAACCTGATGTCTTTTGGTAGGGTCCTTGATGCCTCTGACATTCCAACTAGCAAACTTAATCGGCCTCGTAGTCATATGGGTTGGTAACATAAATGAAAAAAACAGGAATCAGTAGCACTTCTAAAATGCTCAGAAACATATGGCACTCTCCAAGTCCCCCCCCACCGTCCCCCTAAGGTACAAAGATTAATGTACAAACATTCCTCAGGTTCTAGAAAGTCAGGTTGTGAGTAGTGAATAAAGAGTACAATTAACAATAACATGTAACTATTTAGCCCATGTGAAGAAATGACCTGCAAATCCCCCCTCCCATCCATTTATCCTAACCTTACAAACTCTCACCCCCCCTAAACTATATACAATCGATCCTCGTTGAGATATAAAGGCATAATTAAACTGAGTAAGTAAATCGAACGAGGACCAACCCCTAAGGCTTGCAGACCCAAGATCTGTTAAAGTGCTTGTCTGGCTTGAAGAAAGTTGAGCCATTATGGAAAAATCTGTTGTGACATCGTGGGATGGACAAATGTAACCTGGTCTCCAGGGTACTGCAGCCATCCCCCTCACAATAGGTCGCGAGGCAGGTCTCCCAGAGCTAGCTCAATCTTTGAGCTCCCCCCCCGCCCAGCCAAAAGCTTAAGGCAATTCTGCTTCATGACCCATAGAGGATATCCCCACAATTGGACTTAGAGGGAGAGCTATTAGAAAGAGAATTGTCATACCAGAAACCTCCAAGCGTGGGGAAAATAGAAATGCGTTGGAGCATTATCTCGCCTGGAATAAGCTTTTAAGCGTGCCATTCAGGAGTTCGCCGGTGTGCTAACAGGTACTCCTCACTGTAAACCGGAGCAAACAGCGAGTATAGCTCCTGTTATAAATTAGACTGACTCCACAAACAGGAAATGACAGGGTGTTATGACTTAAAGGACCAAATGGTCCATCACCAATAGAAACCAGTAGGAACCTCCAGCAGGAACTTAGTTCCACCCCCCACCCCCCAGAGCCGGACTACAGGCCCATGAATGCGAATCTAGGCCTGTTAGGCTGCACCCGGATTCTGGCCCAGACCCCAGAAAACCAAAAAGAGAAGGAGGTGAACAGCAAAAACCGCAAGGTAGGAAATCAGCTTGACACCATCTCGTTGCAGAAAGAAGCTTCTAAGTAGCACTTTGGATACACAGTTCAGCCGGTTTTGAATAGGTTGGGTAGCTTCAGGGCAAGATCTGCCATGGCCTGGTCCAGTTTTTCATATGCTTGCCAAACACCTTCCAACGCCACCTGCAGTTTAGCCGGGTAGCCCAT